>OZ024931.1:142350861-147350861 GCA_964017235.1 Sabellastarte sp. h YS-2021
ACCAATGCAATTTTATTCTCTGATATAAACTGAGTTTTCTGTGAAAATTTGAGCCAGATACAACAACTTTAAGGGGTGGTTTGGGCTGATTTGCCATTTAGTGGTACCCTCGCTACATGCACTCCCAAGACATGTATTTTGAGCTTCTTGTGTATTTCTTAAGGAATACACTACTCAATTCTCTCTTAGTGGCTCCCACATTCGCAAAAAATATGGTTTATAGCCTTACATCTGCCTTATTGGGCAAGATATGAGTATATCTTAATGCACCCCCCAGCAGGTGTATTACAGGCCTGCTGGGGTCCAAATACCACACCAGTAGTCACTGCTATATCAGATGTAATTCTAAAACCTGTGCAGTCAGATTTAGCTAGTGACAGACTATATTCTGACCAAATTTCAGGATTATAGACCAACATTTGCTACTCATTTGGGCTGATTTACATCTTTTTTCGACCATTTTAACAGCCCTATTTGGGTTATATAATTTCTGTTCAGAGATGTAATGTTCCAAATGTGCCCAAAATGTCCTCTTTTATTGTCAAAACATGAATGAAATTAATTTTTGGCTTCAGATTTGATACATTATGATATAATTGACATTACCTCCATGGTTCTAGGAAATCATGGGGTTAACTGTGCTGCTTTTCTGGATCCCAGAGTAAAGGTTTTCACCCGAGCCCTGATGCGTTCCCGTCCTCTCAACCCTCACATTAAGGCAGTCATAGACGTTGAAATGCTCACTCGAATTGTCAAGCAATGCGAAAGAATGTATCTGGGCATGGTTTACAAGGCGTTCTTACTGTCTTTCTTCAGTTTCCTCAGAATTTCCAATCTGGTCCCTCATTCAATCAATTCATTTGATCCTTTAAAACAGCTAGCAAAAGGTGATATAATTTTTGCCCCACCAGGTGCCTATATTATTGTTAAATGGTCAAAAACACTTCAGTTTAGAGATAAAATTAAAGTCTTAAAAATCCCTATTCTTCAACAGTCTTGTTTGTGTCCGGTTGCTGCTTTAAAGCAGCTGATTAAAAACACTCCTGGGTCCAAAAATTCCCCATTGTTTCAGGTTAAATGTTATGGGTCCTGGGTCCCTCTGTCGGATACAAGGCTCAGAAAAACCTTGTCAAAAATTCTAAATTTTCTTAATTTACATCTTAAAAACATAACATTTCATTCCTTTCGCAGATCTGGAGCCACTCTGGCTTTTAATTCAAATATTCCCCTACAACACATTCAGTCCCACGGTACATGGACTTCTGATGCAGTATGGCACTACATTGCACAGGACCATAACGCTTCGGATATGGTTGCTACTGCCTTTCAACGCCAACTCTCCCCTAAGTGACTACTTCTACTTGGGGTTTGGGGCTCTGAAATCGTGTAAAAAATACATAGTTTTCATAGTAGGCCAGTAGTATGGTCATATCTTATCTAATACATATGTACTAAGTAATATTTAGTAATCAACAAATGTAATTAGTCTGGTGTAATTACTCACCACAATCGAAAAATGATTCACAGTGGTAATGTAATTAATCTGTAATCACTTTATTATAGAGTACCTTTTTAGTGGTCAGTACTCTTATCATCACATAAAGTAATTAGTAACTTGAACCTGTATAACAATTAATTTTACTGGGTTCAATAAGAACCTCTGATGTTCAGGGTTCATTACTTACTTTGTTTTAAAATAGTAACTAAATCCCTTATAGTAACTTTTACTCAGAAGTATCAATTTAATTACTCAGGTACTTGGGTACTTCTGTACAATGATCTTTTTAACATACAGTGTCAAAGTTAACCTAAGGCCACCTCAAATGTATATTCTAAAGTCATAAGTTAAGGTGGCCTTAGAGGTCAGATTGTAAATAAACTTTAGTGTTTTATAGTGAATAAAATGTATTTCCCCAAGATGAAGTCTTTCACTCAACCTTGGCAAGATAGGCCACTGTGGTTGGGTGACATCTTGGGTGCCACCCATTTCAGTGGCGTTTTGTAAAATCTTTTCTTGTGCATTATATAATTCACCTTGACCTAATTAATTAATTTATTTCCCGCCTTCTGCTGGGGTTTCTCACTTTTATTTTGTTATTTGAATGGCTAGGACGCCATGTTAAAATATAAAAAACATTTATTTTAAAAACTTCCCCACTCCCTCCCCTGTTTTCCTACACATGTGTTTTTTTAGTTTCAGATCACAAGGCCAAGGGGTACTTAAAGTGGGTACAGTTTGCGTACACATAGCAGGCTGCAGTGACCAAGATCAAGCTTTGTTTTCTGCCTCTGGCCACGTTATGTCTTAAAGAAAAGGAAGTTCATGGAAAATGTGTGAAATATCAGAATCTCCTTGCTTTATATATAAAAATGTCCACTGGTCAGTGGTGGAAAATCTGTGATATCAATGTGAAGGTCAAGTTGTAACAGATCTTGCTGCAGCTTTAGCAAGCCATGGTAGGTGGCTCTGATGTGCCAAGCCCTTCTTCACTTCCCCATGCTGCTGAATTTCGCAGATTGCTCAGCTAGTGCTCTTCCTGTTGGTGAGGTCTCAGGTTCAAGCGCCTAGTGAAGTTCAGCTACAAGGACACAATAGTTATTAAAGTCTATTAGTAAATAAATGGTGATTATTCATTTGGCTTGGTTCTTCTTTGCTTCCTTCCATTGTGTAATATGTATATGTCATGGCTTGTATTGAGTGTAATAGTGTAAGAATTTATGTAAAGGTTGTTATGAATGGTTAATCCTTAATAACATTAGTCATATGCTGTAATTATGTACTGATATGGAGGAAGTCACTTCCAGGTCCTTAAGGACTTATTTGTGTATTGAGCGGACTAGGGTCGGGTCATATTGCTTGATCCACTAAGGAATTTTTAGAACTCAGCTAGATACCTGGTACCTCTGTATTGGAATAACATATGTTTACAAATGTAGTACTGCTTTATCTCATGGTCGGAATGGTACAAGTATTTTAGAGATTTTAACACAACATTAACTGTTTTAACTGTCATTTGTGTGTTTACATCTTGTAATTGTCATTGTTATGTGTATAAAAATCCTTTTAAATGGCATAGCGTCTTATTGTTTTATAATTGTTAACTATGAATAGAAGTAATTCACAAAAGGTTTTTAGTAGTAATGTTATGGCATTCACCCTTCATTTAATATACCACACATAGGTGTGCGTTTTACCCATTGCATATGCTCCACAAGGGCTCTGAAATCGTGTAAAAAATACATAGTTTTCATAGTAGGCCAGTAGTATGGTCATATCTTATCTAATACATATGTACTAAGTAATATTTAGTAATCAACAAATGTAATTAGTCTGGTGTAATTACTCACCACAATCGAAAAATGATTCACAGTGGTAATGTAATTAATCTGTAATCACTTTATTATAGAGTACCTTTTTAGTGGTCAGTACTCTTATCATCACATAAAGTAATTAGTAACTTGAACCTGTATAACAATTAATTTTACTGGGTTCAATAAGAACCTCTGATGTTCAGGGTTCATTACTTACTTTGTTTTAAAATAGTAACTAAATCCCTTATAGTAACTTTTACTCAGAAGTATCAATTTAATTACTCAGGTACTTGGGTACTTCTGTACAATGATCTTTTTAACATACAGTGTCAAAGTTAACCTAAGGCCACCTCAAATGTATATTCTAAAGTCATAAGTTAAGGTGGCCTTAGAGGTCAGATTGTAAATAAACTTTAGTGTTTTATAGTGAATGAAATGTATTTCCCCAAGATGAAGTCTTTCACTCAACCTTGGCAAGATAGGCCACTGTTGACATTACCTCCATGAGGGGGGGCCAGACCAGCCCCGCACCCCGGAAACTGAAATTCCTAATAAGGCTCTTGAGTGGTTCAGACCAATGCAATTTTTATTCTCTGATATAAACTGAGTTTTCTGTGAAAATTTGAGACAGATACAACAACTTTAAGGGGTGGTTTGGGCTGATTTGCCATTTAGTGGTACCCTCGCTACATGCACTCCCAAGACATGTATTTTGAGCTTCTTGTGTATTTCTTAAGGAATACACTACTCAATTCTCTCTTAGTGGCTCCCACACTCGCAAAAAATATGGTTTATAGCCTTACATCTGACTTATTGGGCAAGATATGAGTATATCTTAATGCACCCCCAGCAGGTGTATTACAGGCCTGCTGGGGTCCAAATACCACACCAGTAGTCACTGCTATATCAGATGTAATTCTAAAACCTGTGCAGTCAGATTTAGCTAGTGACAGACTATATTCTGACCAAATTTCAGGATTATAGACCAACATTTGCTACTCATTTGGGCTGATTTTCATCTTTTTTCGACCATTTTAACAGCCCTATTTGGGTTATCTAATTTCTGTTCAGAGATGTAATGTTCCAAATGTGCCCCAAATGTCCTCTTTTATTGTCAAAACATGAATGAAATTAATTTTTGGCTTCAGATTTGATACATTATGATATAATTGACATTACCTCCATGAGGGGGGGCCAGACCAGCCCCACACCCCGGAAACTGAAATTCCTAATATGGCTCTTGAGTGGTTCAGACCAATGCAATTTTATTCTCTGATATAAACTGAGTTTTCTGTGAAAATTTGAGACAGATACAACAACTTTAAGGGGTGGTTTGGGCTGATTTGCCATTTAGTGGTACCCTCGCTACATGCACTCCCAAGAAATGTATTTTGAGCTTCTTGTGTATTTCTTAAGGAATACACTACTCAATTCTCTCTTAGTGGCTCCCACACTCGCAAAAAATATGGTTTATAGCCTTACATCTGCCTTATTGGGCAAGATATGAGTATATCTTAATGCACCCCCCAGCAGGTGTATTACAGGCCTGCTGGGGTCCAAATACCACACCAGTAGTCACTGCTATATCAGATGTAATTCTAAAACCTGTGCAGTCAGATTTAGCTAGTGACAGACTATATTCTGACCAAATTTCAGGATTATAGACCAACATTTGCTACTCATTTGGGCTGAGTTTCATCTTTTTTCGACCATTTTAACAGCCCTATTTGGGTTATATAATTTCTGTTCAGAGATGTAATGTTCCAAATGTGCCCAAAATGTCCTCTTTTATTGTCAAAACATGAATGAAATTAATTTTTGGCTTCAGATTTGATACATTATGATATAATTGACATTACCTCCATGAGGGGGGACCAGACCAGCCCCACACCCCGGAAACTGAAATTCCTAATATGGCTCTTGAGTGGTTCAGACCAATGCAATTTTATTCTCTGATATAAACTGAGTTTTCTGTGAAAATTTGAGACAGATACAACAACTTTAAGGGGTGGTTTGGGCTGATTTGCCATTTAGTGGTACCCTCGCTACATGCACTCCCAAGACATGTATTTTGAGCTTCTTGTGTATTTCTTAAGGAATACACTACTCAATTCTCTCTTAGTGGCTCCCACACTCGCAAAAAATATGGTTTATAGCCTTACATCTGACTTATTGGGCAAGATATGAGTATATCTTAATGCACCCCCCAGCAGGTGTATTACAGGCCTGCTGGGGTCCAAATACCACACCAGTAGTCACTGCTATATCAGATGTAATTCTAAAACCTGTGCAGTCAGATTTAGCTAGTGACAGACTATATTCTGACCAAATTTCAGGATTATAGACCAACATTTGCTACTCATTTGGGCTGATTTTCATCTTTTTTCGACCATTTTAACAGCCCTATTTGGGTTATCTAATTTCTGTTCAGAGATGTAATGTTCCAAATGTGCCCCAAATGTCCTCTTTTATTGTCAAAACATGAATGAAATTAATTTTTGGCTTCAGATTTGATACATTATGATATAATTGACATTACGTCCATGAGGGGGGGCCAGACCAGCCCCACACCCCGGAAACTGAAATTCCTAATATGGCTCTTGAGTGGTTCAGACCAATGCAATTTTATTCTCTGATATAAACTGAGTTTTCTGTGAAAATTTGAGACAGATACAACAACTTTAAGGGGTGGTTTGGGCTGATTTGCCATTTAGTGGTACCCTCGCTACATGCACTCCCAAGAAATGTATTTTGAGCTTCTTGTGTATTTCTTAAGGAATACACTACTCAATTCTCTCTTAGTGGCTCCCACACTCGCAAAAAATATGGTTTATAGCCTTACATCTGCCTTATTGGGCAAGATATGAGTATATCTTAATGCACCCCCCAGCAGGTGTATTACAGGCCTGCTGGGGTCCAAATACCACACCAGTAGTCACTGCTATATCAGATGTAATTCTAAAACCTGTGCAGTCAGATTTAGCTAGTGACAGACTATATTCTGACCAAATTTCAGGATTATAGACCAACATTTGCTACTCATTTGGGCTGAGTTTCATCTTTTTTCGACCATTTTAACAGCCCTATTTGGGTTATATAATTTCTGTTCAGAGATGTAATGTTCCAAATGTGCCCAAAATGTCCTCTTTTATTGTCAAAACATGAATGAAATTAATTTTTGGCTTCAGATTTGATACATTATGATATAATTGACATTACCTCCATGAGGGGGGACCAGACCAGCCCCACACCCCGGAAACTGAAATTCCTAATATGGCTCTTGAGTGGTTCAGACCAATGCAATTTTATTCTCTGATATAAACTGAGTTTTCTGTGAAAATTTGAGACAGATACAACAACTTTAAGGGGTGGTTTGGGCTGATTTGCCATTTAGTGGTACCCTCACTACATGCACTCCCAAGACATGTATTTTGAGCTTCTTGTGTATTTCTTAAGGAATACACTACTCAATTCTCTCTTAGTGGCTCCCACATTCGCAAAAAATATGGTTTATAGCCTTACATCTGCCTTATTGGGCAAGATATGAGTATATCTTAATGCACCCCCCAGCAGGTGTATTACAGGCCTGCTGGGGTCCAAATACCACACCAGTAGTCACTGCTATATCAGATGTAATTCTAAAACCTGTGCAGTCAGATTTAGCTAGTGACAGACTATATTCTGACCAAATTTCAGGATTATAGACCAACATTTGCTACTCATTTGGGCTGAGTTTCATCTTTTTTCGACCATTTTAACAGCCCTATTTGGGTTATATAATTTCTGTTCAGAGATGTAATGTTCCAAATGTGCCCAAAATGTCCTCTTTTATTGTCAAAACATGAATGAAATTAATTTTTGGCTTCAGATTTGATACATTATGATATAATTGACATTACCTCCATGAGGGGGGGCCAGACCAGCCCCAAACCCCGGAAACTGAAATTCCTAATATGGCTCTTGAGTGGTTCAGACCAATGCAATTTTATTCTCTGATATAAACTGAGTTTTCTGTGAAAATTTGAGCCAGATACAACAACTTTAAGGGGTGGTTTGGGCTGATTTGCCATTTAGTGGTACCCTCGCTACATGCACTCCCAAGACATGTATTTTGAGCTTCTTGTGTATTTCTTAAGGAATACACTACTCAATTCTCTCTTAGTGGCTCCCACATTCGCAAAAAATATGGTTTATAGCCTTACATCTGCCTTATTGGGCAAGATATGAGTATATCTTAATGCACCCCCCAGCAGGTGTATTACAGGCCTGCTGGGGTCCAAATACCACACCAGTAGTCACTGCTATATCAGATGTAATTCTAAAACCTGTGCAGTCAGATTTAGCTAGTGACAGACTATATTCTGACCAAATTTCAGGATTATAGACCAACATTTGCTACTCATTTGGGCTGATTTACATCTTTTTTCGACCATTTTAACAGCCCTATTTGGGTTATATAATTTCTGTTCAGAGATGTAATGTTCCAAATGTGCCCAAAATGTCCTCTTTTATTGTCAAAACATGAATGAAATTAATTTTTGGCTTCAGATTTGATACATTATGATATAATTGACATTACCTCCATGAGGGGGGGCCAGACCAGCCCCACACCCCGGAAACTGAAATTCCTAATATGGCTCTTGAGTGGTTCAGACCAATGCAATTTTATTCTCTGATATAAACTGAGTTTTCTGTGAAAATTTGAGACAGATACAACAACTTTAAGGGGTGGTTTGGGCTGATTTGCCATTTAGTGGTACCCTCGCTACATGCACTCCCAAGAAATGTATTTTGAGCTTCTTGTGTATTTCTTAAGGAATACACTACTCAATTCTCTCTTAGTGGCTCCCACACTCGCAAAAAATATGGTTTATAGCCTTACATCTGCCTTATTGGGCAAGATATGAGTATATCTTAATGCACCCCCCAGCAGGTGTATTACAGGCCTGCTGGGGTCCAAATACCACACCAGTAGTCACTGCTATATCAGATGTAATTCTAAAACCTGTGCAGTCAGATTTAGCTAGTGACAGACTATATTCTGACCAAATTTCAGGATTATAGACCAACATTTGCTACTCATTTGGGCTGAGTTTCATCTTTTTTCGACCATTTTAACAGCCCTATTTGGGTTATATAATTTCTGTTCAGAGATGTAATGTTCCAAATGTGCCCAAAATGTCCTCTTTTATTGTCAAAACATGAATGAAATTAATTTTTGGCTTCAGATTTGATACATTATGATATAATTGACATTACCTCCATGAGGGGGGGCCAGACCAGCCCCAAACCCCGGAAACTGAAATTCCTAATATGGCTCTTGAGTGGTTCAGACCAATGCAATTTTATTCTCTGATATAAACTGAGTTTTCTGTGAAAATTTGAGCCAGATACAACAACTTTAAGGGGTGGTTTGGGCTGATTTGCCATTTAGTGGTACCCTCGCTACATGCACTCCCAAGACATGTATTTTGAGCTTCTTGTGTATTTCTTAAGGAATACACTACTCAATTCTCTCTTAGTGGCTCCCACATTCGCAAAAAATATGGTTTATAGCCTTACATCTGCCTTATTGGGCAAGATATGAGTATATCTTAATGCACCCCCCAGCAGGTGTATTACAGGCCTGCTGGGGTCCAAATACCACACCAGTAGTCACTGCTATATCAGATGTAATTCTAAAACCTGTGCAGTCAGATTTAGCTAGTGACAGACTATATTCTGACCAAATTTCAGGATTATAGACCAACATTTGCTACTCATTTGGGCTGATTTACATCTTTTTTCGACCATTTTAACAGCCCTATTTGGGTTATATAATTTCTGTTCAGAGATGTAATGTTCCAAATGTGCCCAAAATGTCCTCTTTTATTGTCAAAACATGAATGAAATTAATTTTTGGCTTCAGATTTGATACATTATGATATAATTGACATTACCTCCATGAGGGGGGGCCAGACCAGCCCCACACCCCGGAAACTGAAATTCCTAATATGGCTCTTGAGTGGTTCAGACCAATGCAATTTTATTCTCTGATATAAACTGAGTTTTCTGTGAAAATTTGAGACAGATACAACAACTTTAAGGGGTGGTTTGGGCTGATTTGCCATTTAGTGGTACCCTCGCTACATGCACTCCCAAGAAATGTATTTTGAGCTTCTTGTGTATTTCTTAAGGAATACACTACTCAATTCTCTCTTAGTGGCTCCCACACTCGCAAAAAATATGGTTTATAGCCTTACATCTGCCTTATTGGGCAAGATATGAGTATATCTTAATGCACCCCCCAGCAGGTGTATTACAGGCCTGCTGGGGTCCAAATACCACACCAGTAGTCACTGCTATATCAGATGTAATTCTAAAACCTGTGCAGTCAGATTTAGCTAGTGACAGACTATATTCTGACCAAATTTCAGGATTATAGACCAACATTTGCTACTCATTTGGGCTGAGTTTCATCTTTTTTCGACCATTTTAACAGCCCTATTTGGGTTATATAATTTCTGCTCAGAGATGTAATGTTCCAAATGTGCCCAAAATGTCCTCTTTTATTGTCAAAACATGAATGAAATTAATTTTTGGCTTCAGATTTGATACATTATGATATAATTGACATTACCTCCATGAGGGGGGACCAGACCAGCCCCACACCCCGGAAACTGAAATTCCTAATATGGCTCTTGAGTGGTTCAGACCAATGCAATTTTATTCTCTGATATAAACTGAGTTTTCTGTGAAAATTTGAGACAGATACAACAACTTTAAGGGGTGGTTTGGGCTGATTTGCCATTTAGTGGTACCCTCACTACATGCACTCCCAAGAAATGTATTTTGAGCTTCTTGTGTACTTCTTAAGGAATACACTACTCAATTCTCTCTTAGTGGCTCCCACATTCGCAAAAAATATGGTTTATAGCCTTACATCTGCCTTATTGGGCAAGATATGAGTATATCTTAATGCACCCCCCAGCAGGTGTATTACAGGCCTGCTGGGGTCCAAATACCACACCAGTAGTCACTGCTATATCAGATGTAATTCTAAAACCTGTGCAGTCAGATTTAGCTAGTGACAGACTATATTCTGACCAAATTTCAGGATTATAGACCAACATTTGCTACTCATTTGGGCTGATTTACATCTTTTTTCGACCATTTTAACAGCCCTATTTGGGTTATATAATTTCTGTTCAGAGATGTAATGTTCCAAATGTGCCCAAAATGTCCTCTTTTATTGTCAAAACATGAATGAAATTAATTTTTGGCTTCAGATTTGATACATTATGATATAATTGACATTACCTCCATGAGGGGGGGCCAGACCAGCCCCACACCCCGGAAACTGAAATTCCTAATATGGCTCTTGAGTGGTTCAGACCAATGCAATTTTATTCTCTGATATAAACTGAGTTTTCTGTGAAAATTTGAGACAGATACAACAACTTTAAGGGGTGGTTTGGGCTGATTTGCCATTTAGTGGTACCCTCGCTACATGCACTCCCAAGAAATGTATTTTGAGCTTCTTGTGTATTTCTTAAGGAATACACTACTCAATTCTCTCTTAGTGGCTCCCACACTCGCAAAAAATATGGTTTATAGCCTTACATCTGCCTTATTGGGCAAGATATGAGTATATCTTAATGCACCCCCCAGCAGGTGTATTACAGGCCTGCTGGGGTCCAAATACCACACCAGTAGTCACTGCTATATCAGATGTAATTCTAAAACCTGTGCAGTCAGATTTAGCTAGTGACAGACTATATTCTGACCAAATTTCAGGATTATAGACCAACATTTGCTACTCATTTGGGCTGAGTTTCATCTTTTTTCGACCATTTTAACAGCCCTATTTGGGTTATATAATTTCTGTTCAGAGATGTAATGTTCCAAATGTGCCCAAAATGTCCTCTTTTATTGTCAAAACATGAATGAAATTAATTTTTGGCTTCAGATTTGATACATTATGATATAATTGACATTACCTCCATGAGGGGGGGCCAGACCAGCCCCACACCCCGGAAACTGAAATTCCTAATATGGCTCTTGAGTGGTTCAGACCAATGCAATTTTATTCTCTGATATAAACTGAGTTTTCTGTGAAAATTTGAGACAGATACAACAACTTTAAGGGGTGGTTTGGGCTGATTTGCCATTTAGTGGTACCCTCACTACATGCACTCCCAAGACATGTATTTTGAGCTTCTTGTGTATTTCTTAAGGAATACACTACTCAATTCTCTCTTAGTGGCTCCCACACTCGCAAAAAATATGGTTTATAGCCTTACATCTGCCTTATTGGGCAAGATATGAGTATATCTTAATGCACCCCCCAGCAGGTGTATTACAGGCCTGCTGGGGTCCAAATACCACACCAGTAGTCACTGCTATATCAGATGTAATTCTAAAACCTGTGCAGTCAGATTTAGCTAGTGACAGACTATATTCTGACCAAATTTCAGGATTATAGACCAACATTTGCTACTCATTTGGGCTGATTTACATCTTTTTTCGACCATTTTAACAGCCCTATTTGGGTTATATAATTTCTGTTCAGAGATGTAATGTTCCAAATGTGCCCAAAATGTCCTCTTTTATTGTCAAAACATGAATGAAATTAAGTTTTGGCTTCAGATTTGATACATTATGATATAATTGACATTACCTCCATGAGGGGGGGCCAGACCAGCCCCACACCCCGGAAACTGAAATTCCTAATATGGCTCTTGAGTGGTTCATACCAATGCAATTTTATTCTCTGATATAAACTGAGTTTTCTGTGAAAATTTGAGACAGATACAACAACTTTAAGGGGTGGTTTGGGCTGATTTGCCATTTAGTGGTACCCTCGCTACATGCACTCCCAAGACATGTATTTTGAGCTTCTTGTGTATTTCTTAAGGAATACACTACTCAATTCTCTCTTAGTGGCTCCCACACTCGCAAAAAATATGGTTTATAGCCTTACATCTGCCTTATTGGGCAAGATATGAGTATATCTTAATGCACCCCCCAGCAGGTGTATTACAGGCCTGCTGGGGTCCAAATACCACACCAGTAGTCACTGCTATATCAGATGTAATTCTAAAACCTGTGCAGTCAGATTTAGCTAGTGACAGACTATATTCTGACCAAATTTCAGGATTATAGACCAACATTTGCTACTCATTTGGGCTGATTTACATCTTTTTTCGACCATTTTAACAGCCCTATTTGGGTTATATAATTTCTGTTCAGAGATGTAATGTTCCAAATGTGCCCAAAATGTCCTCTTTTATTGTCAAAACATGAATGAAATTAATTTTTGGCTTCAGATTTGATACATTATGATATAATTGACATTACCTCCATGAGAGGGGGCCAGACCAGCCCCAAACCCGGGAAACTGAAATTCTTAATATGGCTCTTGAGTGGTTCATACCAATGCAATTTTATTCTCTGATATAAACTGAATTTTCTGTGAAAATTTGAGCCAGATACAACAACTTTAAGGGGTGGTTTGGGCTGATTTGCCATTTAGTGGTACCCTCGCTACATGCACTCCCAAGACATGTATTTTGAGCTTCTTGTGTATTTCTTAAGGAATACACTACTCAATTCTCTCTTAGTGGCTCCCACATTCGCAAAAAAATATGGTTTATAGCCTTACATCTGCCTTATTGGGCAAGATATGAGTATATCTTAATGCACCCCCCAGCAGGTGTATTACAGGCCTGCTGGGGTCCAAATACCACACCAGTAGTCACTGCTATATCAGATGTAATTCTAAAACCTGTGCAGTCAGATTTAGCTAGTGACAGACTATATTCTGACCAAATTTCAGGATTATAGACCAACATTTGCTACTCATTTGGGCTGATTTACATCTTTTTTCGACCATTTTAACAGCCCTATTTGGGTTATATAATTTCTGTTCAGAGATGTAATGTTCCAAATGTGCCCAAAATGTCCTCTTTTATTGTCAAAACATGAATGAAATTAATTTTTGGCTTCAGATTTGATACATTATGATATAATTGACATTACCTCCATGAGGGGGGGCCAGACCAGCCCCACACCCCGGAAACTGAAATTCCTAATATGGCTCTTGAGTGGTTCAGACCAATGCAATTTTATTCTCTGATATAAACTGAGTTTTCTGTGAAAATTTGAGACAGATACAACAACTTTAAGGGGTGGTTTGGGCTGATTTGCCATTTAGTGGTACCCTCACTACATGCACTCCCAAGACATGTATTTTGAGCTTCTTGTGTATTTCTTAAGGAATACACTACTCAATTCTCTCTTAGTGGCTCCCACACTCGCAAAAAATATGGTTTATAGCCTTACATCTGCCTTATTGGGCAAGATATGAGTATATCTTAATGCACCCCCCAGCAGGTGTATTACAGGCCTGCTGGGGTCCAAATACCACACCAGTAGTCACTGCTATATCAGATGTAATTCTAAAACCTGTGCAGTCAGATTTAGCTAGTGACAGACTATATTCTGACCAAATTTCAGGATTATAGACCAACATTTGCTACTCATTTGGGCTGATTTACATCTTTTTTCGACCATTTTAACAGCCCTATTTGGGTTATATAATTTCTGTTCAGAGATGTAATGTTCCAAATGTGCCCAAAATGTCCTCTTTTATTGTCAAAACATGAATGAAATTAAGTTTTGGCTTCAGATTTGATACATTATGATATAATTGACATTACCTCCATGAGGGGGGGCCAGACCAGCCCCACACCCCGGAAACTGAAATTCCTAATATGGCTCTTGAGTGGTTCATACCAATGCAATTTTATTCTCTGATATAAACTGAGTTTTCTGTGAAAATTTGAGACAGATACAACAACTTTAAGGGGTGGTTTGGGCTGATTTGCCATTTAGTGGTACCCTCGCTACATGCACTCCCAAGACATGTATTTTGAGCTTCTTGTGTATTTCTTAAGGAATACACTACTCAATTCTCTCTTAGTGGCTCCCACACTCGCAAAAAATATGGTTTATAGCCTTACATCTGCCTTATTGGGCAAGATATGAGTATATCTTAATGCACCCCCCAGCAGGTGTATTACAGGCCTGCTGGGGTCCAAATACCACACCAGTAGTCACTGCTATATCAGATGTAATTCTAAAACCTGTGCAGTCAGATTTAGCTAGTGACAGACTATATTCTGACCAAATTTCAGGATTATAGACCAACATTTGCTACTCATTTGGGCTGATTTACATCTTTTTTCGACCATTTTAACAGCCCTATTTGGGTTATATAATTTCTGTTCAGAGATGTAATGTTCCAAATGTGCCCAAAATGTCCTCTTTTATTGTCAAAACATGAATGAAATTAATTTTTGGCTTCAGATTTGATACATTATGATATAATTGACATTACCTCCATGAGAGGGGGCCAGACCAGCCCCAAACCCCGGAAACTGAAATTCCTAATATGGCTCTTGAGTGGTTCATACCAATGCAATTTTATTCTCTGATATAAACTGAATTTTCTGTGAAAATTTGAGCCAGATACAACAACTTTAAGGGGTGGTTTGGGCTGATTTGCCATTTAGTGGTACCCTCGCTACATGCACTCCCAAGACATGTATTTTGAGCTTCTTGTGTATTTCTTAAGGAATACACTACTCAATTCTCTCTTAGTGGCTCCCACATTCGCAAAAAAATATGGTTTATAGCCTTACATCTGCCTTATTGGGCAAGATATGAGTATATCTTAATGCACCCCCCAGCAGGTGTATTACAGGCCTGCTGGGGTCCAAATACCACACCAGTAGTCACTGCTATATCAGATGTAATTCTAAAACCTGTGCAGTCAGATTTAGCTAGTGACAGACTATATTCTGACCAAATTTCAGGATTATAGACCAACATTTGCTACTCATTTGGGCTGATTTACATCTTTTTTCGACCATTTTAACAGCCCTATTTGGGTTATATAATTTCTGTTCAGAGATGTAATGTTCCAAATGTGCCCAAAATGTCCTCTTTTATTGTCAAAACATGAATGAAATTAATTTTTGGCTTCAGATTTGATACATTATGATATAATTGACATTACCTCCATGAGGGGGGGCCAGACCAGCCCCACACCCCGGAAACTGAAATTCCTAATATGGCTCTTGAGTGGTTCAGACCAATGCAATTTTATTTTCTGATATAAACTGAGTTTTCTGTGAAAATTTGAGACAGATACAACAACTTTAAGGGGTGGTTTGGGCTGATTTGCCATTTAGTGGTACCCTCGCTACATGCACTCCCAAGACATGTATTTTGAGCTTCTTGTGTATTTCTTAAGGAATACACTACTCAATTCTCTCTTAGTGGCTCCCACACTCACAAAAAATATGGTTTATAGCCTTACATCTGCCTTATTGGGCAAGATATGAGTATATCTTAATGCACCCCCCAGCAGGTGTATTACAGGCCTGCTGGGGTCCAAATACCACACCAGTAGTCACTGCTATATCAGATGTAATTCTAAAACCTGTGAAGTCAGATTTAGCTAGTGACAGACTATATTCTGACCAAATTTCAGGATTATAGACCAACATTTGCTACTCATTTGGGCTGATTTACATCTTTTTTCGACCATTTTAACAGCCCTATTTGGGTTATATAATTTCTGTTCAGAGATGTAATGTTCCAAATATGCCCAAAATGTCCTCTTTTATTGTCAAAACATGAATGAAATTAATTTTTGGCTCCAGATTTGATACATTATGATATAATTGACATTACCTCCATGAGGGGGGGCCAGACCAGCCCCAAACCCCGGAAACTGAAATTCCTAATATGGCTCTTGAGTGGTTCATACCAATGCAATTTTATTCTCTGATATAAACTGAGTTTTCTGTGAAAATTTGAGCCAGATACAACAACTTTAAGGGGTGGTTTGGGCTGATTTGCCATTTAGTGGTACCCTCGCTACATGCACTCCCAAGACATGTATTTTGAGCTTCTTGTGTATTTCTTAAGGAATACACTACCCAATTCTCTCTTAGTGGCTCCCACATTCGCAAAAAATATGGTTTATAGCCTTACATCTGCCTTATTGGGCAAGATATGAGTATATCTTAATGCACCCCCCAGCAGGTGTATTACAGGCCTGCTGGGGTCCAAATACCACACCAGTAGTCACTGCTATATCAGATGTAATTCTAAAACCTGTGCAGTCAGATTTAGCTAGTGACAGACTATATTCTGACCAAATTTCAGGATTATAGACCAACATTTGCTACTCATTTGGACTGATTTACATCTTTTTTCGACCATTTTAACAGCCCTATTTGGGTTATATAATTTCTGCTCAGAGATGTAATGTTCCAAATGTGCCCAAAATGTCCTCTTTTATTGTCAAAACATGAATGAAATTAATTTTTGGCTTCAGATTTGATACATTATGATATAATTGACATTACCTCCATGAGGGGGGGCCAGACCAGCCCCACACCCCGGAAACTGAAATTCCTAATATGGCTCTTGAGTGGTTCATACCAATGCAATTTTATTCTCTGATATAAACTGAGTTTTCTGTGAAAATTTGAGACAGATACAACAACTTTAAGGGGTGGTTTGGGCTGATTTGCCATTTAGTGGTACCCTCGCTACATGCACTCCCAAGACATGTATTTTGAGCTTCTTGTGTATTTCTTAAGGAATACACTACTCAATTCTCTCTTAGTGGCTCCCACACTCGCAAAAAATATGGTTTATAGCCTTACATCTGCCTTATTGGGCAAGATATGAGTATATCTTAATGCACCCCCCAACAGGTGTATTACAGGCCTGCTGGGGTCCAAATACCACACCAGTAGTCACTGCTATATCAGATGTAATTCTAAAACCTGTGCAGTCAGATTTAGCTAGTGACAGACTATATTCTGACCAAATTTCAGGATTATAGACCAACATTTGCTACTCATTTGGGCTGATTTACATCTTTTTTCGACCATTTTAACAGCCCTATTTGGGTTATATAATTTCTGTTCAGAGATGTAATGTTCCAAATGTGCCCAAAATGTCCTCTTTTATTGTCAAAACATGAATGAAATTAATTTTTGGCTTCAGATTTGATACATTATGATATAATTGACATTACCTCCATGAGAGGGGGCCAGACCAGCCCCAAACCCCGGAAACTGAAATTCCTAATATGGCTCTTGAGTGGTTCATACCAATGCAATTTTATTCTCTGATATAAACTGAGTTTTCTGTGAAAATTTGAGCCAGATACAACAACTTTAAGGGGTGGTTTGGGCTGATTTGCCATTTAGTGGTACCCTCGCTACATGCACTCCCAAGACATGTATTTTGAGCTTCTTGTGTATTTCTTAAGGAATACACTACTCAATTCTCTCTTAGTGGCTCCCACATTCGCAAAAAAATATGGTTTATAGCCTTACATCTGCCTTATTGGGCAAGATATGAGTATATCTTAATGCACCCCCCAGCAGGTGTATTACAGGCCTGCTGGGGTCCAAATACCACACCAGTAGTCACTGCTATATCAGATGTAATTCTAAAACCTGTGCAGTCAGATTTAGCTAGTGACAGACTATATTCTGACCAAATTTCTGGATTATAGACCAACATTTGCTACTCATTTGGGCTGATTTACATCTTTTTTCGACCATTTTAACAGCCCTATTTGGGTTATATAATTTCTGTTCAGAGATGTAATGTTCCAAATGTGCCCAAAATGTCCTCTTTTATTGTCAAAACATGAATGAAATTAATTTTTGGCTTCAGATTTGATACATTATGATATAATTGACATTACCTCCATGAGGGGGGGCCAGACCAGCCCCACACCCCGGAAACTGAAATTCCTAATATGGCTCTTGAGTGGTTCAGACCAATGCAATTTTATTTTCTGATATAAACTGAGTTTTCTGTGAAAATTTGAGACAGATACAACAACTTTAAGGGGTGGTTTGGGCTGATTTGCCATTTAGTGGTACCCTCGCTACATGCACTCCCAAGACATGTATTTTGAGCTTCTTGTGTATTTCTTAAGGAATACACTACTCAATTCTCTCTTAGTGGCTCCCACACTCACAAAAAATATGGTTTATAGCCTTACATCTGCCTTATTGGGCAAGATATGAGTATATCTTAATGCACCCCCCAGCAGGTGTATTACAGGCCTGCTGGGGTCCAAATACCACACCAGTAGTCACTGCTATATCAGATGTAATTCTAAAACCTGTGCAGTCAGATTTAGCTAGTGACAGACTATATTCTGACCAAATTTCAGGATTATAGACCAACATTTGCTACTCATTTGGGCTGATTTACATCTTTTTTCGACCATTTTAACAGCCCTATTTGGGTTATATAATTTCTGTTCAGAGATGTAATGTTCCAAATATGCCCAAAATGTCCTCTTTTATTGTCAAAACATGAATGAAATTAATTTTTGGCTTCAGATTTGATACATTATGATATAATTGACATTACCTCCATGAGGGGGGGCCAGACCAGCCCCAAACCCCGGAAACTGAAATTCCTAATATGGCTCTTGAGTGGTTCATACCAATGCAATTTTATTCTCTGATATAAACTGAGTTTTCTGTGAAAATTTGAGCCAGATACAACAACTTTAAGGGGTGGTTTGGGCTGATTTGCCATTTAGTGGTACCCTCGCTACATGCACTCCCAAGACATGTATTTTGAGCTTCTTGTGTATTTCTTAAGGAATACACTACCCAATTCTCTCTTAGTGGCTCCCACATTCGCAAAAAATATGGTTTATAGCCTTACATCTGCCTTATTGGGCAAGATATGAGTATATCTTAATGCACCCCCCAGCAGGTGTATTACAGGCCTGCTGGGGTCCAAATACCACACCAGTAGTCACTGCTATATCAGATGTAATTCTAAAACCTGTGCAGTCAGATTTAGCTAGTGACAGACTATATTCTGACCAAATTTCAGGATTATAGACCAACATTTGCTACTCATTTGGGCTGATTTACATCTTTTTTCGACCATTTTAACAGCCCTATTTGGGTTATATAATTTCTGCTCAGAGATGTAATGTTCCAAATGTGCCCAAAATGTCCTCTTTTATTGTCAAAACATGAATGAAATTAATTTTTGGCTTCAGATTTGATACATTATGATATAATTGACATTACCTCCATGAGAGGGGGCCAGACCAGCCCCAAACCCCGGAAACTGAAATTCCTAATATGGCCCTTGAGTGGTTCATACCAATGCAATTTTATTCTCTGATATAAACTGAGTTTTCTGTGAAAATTTGAGCCAGATACAACAACTTTAAGGGGTGGTTTGGGCTGATTTGCCATTTAGTGGTACCCTCACTACATGCACTCCCAAGACATGTATTTTGAGCTTCTTGTGTATTTCTTAAGGAATACACTACCCAATTCTCTCTTAGTGGCTCCCACATTCGCAAAAAATATGGTTTATAGCCTTACATCTGCCTTATTGGGCAAGATATGAGTATATCTTAATGCACCCCCCAGCAGGTGTATTACAGGCCTGCTGGGGTCCAAATACCACACCAGTAGTCACTGCTATATCAGATGTAATTCTAAAACCTGTGCAGTCAGATTTAGCTAGTGACAGACTATATTCTGACCAAATTTCAGGATTATAGACCAACATTTGCTACTCATTTGGACTGATTTACATCTTTTTTCGACCATTTTAACAGCCCTATTTGGGTTATATAATTTCTGCTCAGAGATGTAATGTTCCAAATGTGCCCAAAATGTCCTCTTTTATTGTCAAAACATGAATGAAATTAATTTTTGGCTTCAGATTTGATACATTATGATATAATTGACATTACCTCCATGAGGGGGGGCCAGACCAGCCCCACACCCCGGAAACTGAAATTCCTAATATGGCTCTTGAGTGGTTCAGACCAATGCAATTTTATTCTCTGATATAAACTGAGTTTTCTGTGAAAATTTGAGACAGATACAACAACTTTAAGGGGTGGTTTGGGCTGATTTGCCATTTAGTGGTACCCTCGCTACATGCACTCCCAAGACATGTATTTTGAGCTTCTTGTGTATTTCTTAAGGAATACACTACTCAATTCTCTCTTAGTGGCTCCCACACTCACAAAAAATATGGTTTATAGCCTTACATCTGCCTTATTGGGCAAGATATGAGTATATCTTAATGCACCCCCCAGCAGGTGTATTACAGGCCTGCTGGGGTCCAAATACCACACCAGTAGTCACTGCTATATCAGATGTAATTCTAAAACCTGTGCAGTCAGATTTAGCTAG
Source organism: Sabellastarte sp. h YS-2021 (assembly GCA_964017235.1). Classification (NCBI taxonomy): domain Eukaryota; kingdom Metazoa; phylum Annelida; class Polychaeta; order Sabellida; family Sabellidae; genus Sabellastarte; species Sabellastarte sp. h YS-2021. The sequence goes on from OZ024931.1 coordinate 142,371,444, forward strand.
TGACAGACTATATTCTGACCAAATTTCAGGATTATAGACCAACATTTGCTACTCATTTGGGCTGATTTACATCTTTTTTCGACCATTTTAACAGCCCTATTTGGGTTATATAATTTCTGTTCAGAGATGTAATGTTCCAAATATGCCCAAAATGTCCTCTTTTATTGTCAAAACATGAATGAAATTAATTTTTGGCTTCAGATTTGATACATTATGATATAATTGACATTACCTCCATGAGGGGGGGCCAGACCAGCCCCAAACCCCGGAAACTGAAATTCCTAATATGGCTCTTGAGTGGTTCATACCAATGCAATTTTATTCTCTGATATAAACTGAGTTTTCTGTGAAAATTTGAGCCAGATACAACAACTTTAAGGGGTGGTTTGGGCTGATTTGCCATTTAGTGGTACCCTCGCTACATGCACTCCCAAGACATGTATTTTGAGCTTCTTGTGTATTTCTTAAGGAATACACTACCCAATTCTCTCTTAGTGGCTCCCACATTCGCAAAAAATATGGTTTATAGCCTTACATCTGCCTTATTGGGCAAGATATGAGTATATCTTAATGCACCCCCCAGCAGGTGTATTACAGGCCTGCTGGGGTCCAAATACCACACCAGTAGTCACTGCTATATCAGATGTAATTCTAAAACCTGTGCAGTCAGATTTAGCTAGTGACAGACTATATTCTGACCAAATTTCAGGATTATAGACCAACATTTGCTACTCATTTGGGCTGATTTACATCTTTTTTCGACCATTTTAACAGCCCTATTTGGGTTATATAATTTCTGCTCAGAGATGTAATGTTCCAAATGTGCCCAAAATGTCCTCTTTTATTGTCAAAACATGAATGAAATTAATTTTTGGCTTCAGATTTGATACATTATGATATAATTGACATTACCTCCATGAGAGGGGGCCAGACCATCCCCAAACCCCGGAAACTGAAATTCCTAATATGGCTCTTGAGTGGTTCATACCAATGCAATTTTATTCTCTGATATAAACTGAGTTTTCTGTGAAAATTTGAGCCAGATACAACAACTTTAAGGGGTGGTTTGGGCTGATTTGCCATTTAGTGGTACCCTCGCTACATGCACTCCCAAGACATGTATTTTGAGCTTCTTGTGTATTTCTTAAGGAATACACTACCCAATTCTCTCTTAGTGGCTCCCACATTCGCAAAAAATATGGTTTATAGCCTTACATCTGCCTTATTGGGCAAGATATGAGTATATCTTAATGCACCCCCCAGCAGGTGTATTACAGGCCTGCTGGGGTCCAAATACCACACCAGTAGTCACTGCTATATCAGATGTAATTCTAAAACCTGTGCAGTCAGATTTAGCTAGTGACAGACTATATTCTGACCAAATTTCAGGATTATAGACCAACATTTGCTACTCATTTGGACTGATTTACATCTTTTTTCGACCATTTTAACAGCCCTATTTGGGTTATATAATTTCTGCTCAGAGATGTAATGTTCCAAATGTGCCCAAAATGTCCTCTTTTATTGTCAAAACATGAATGAAATTAATTTTTGGCTTCAGATTTGATACATTATGATATAATTGACATTACCTCCATGAGGGGGGGCCAGACCAGCCCCACACCCCGGAAACTGAAATTCCTAATATGGCTCTTGAGTGGTTCATACCAATGCAATTTTATTCTCTGATATAAACTGAGTTTTCTGTGAAAATTTGAGACAGATACAACAACTTTAAGGGGTGGTTTGGGCTGATTTGCCATTTAGTGGTACCCTCGCTACATGCACTCCCAAGACATGTATTTTGAGCTTCTTGTGTATTTCTTAAGGAATACACTACTCAATTCTCTCTTAGTGGCTCCCACACTCACAAAAAATATGGTTTATAGCCTTACATCTGCCTTATTGGGCAAGATATGAGTATATCTTAATGCACCCCCCAGCAGGTGTATTACAGGCCTGCTGGGGTCCAAATACCACACCAGTAGTCACTGCTATATCAGATGTAATTCTAAAACCTGTGCAGTCAGATTTAGCTAGTGACAGACTATATTCTGACCAAATTTCAGGATTATAGACCAACATTTGCTACTCATTTGGGCTGATTTACATCTTTTTTCGACCATTTTAACAGCCCTATTTGGGTTATATAATTTCTGTTCAGAGATGTAATGTTCCAAATATGCCCAAAATGTCCTCTTTTATTGTCAAAACATGAATGAAATTAATTTTTGGCTTCAGATTTGATACATTATGATATAATTGACATTACCTCCATGAGGGGGGGCCAGACCAGCCCCAAACCCCGGAAACTGAAATTCCTAATATGGCTCTTGAGTGGTTCATACCAATGCAATTTTATTCTCTGATATAAACTGAGTTTTCTGTGAAAATTTGAGCCAGATACAACAACTTTAAGGGGTGGTTTGGGCTGATTTGCCATTTAGTGGTACCCTCGCTACATGCACTCCCAAGACATGTATTTTGAGCTTCTTGTGTATTTCTTAAGGAATACACTACCCAATTCTCTCTTAGTGGCTCCCACATTCGCAAAAAATATGGTTTATAGCCTTACATCTGCCTTATTGGGCAAGATATGAGTATATCTTAATGCACCCCCCAGCAGGTGTATTACAGGCCTGCTGGGGTCCAAATACCACACCAGTAGTCACTGCTATATCAGATGTAATTCTAAAACCTGTGCAGTCAGATTTAGCTAGTGACAGACTATATTCTGACCAAATTTCAGGATTATAGACCAACATTTGCTACTCATTTGGGCTGATTTACATCTTTTTTCGACCATTTTAACAGCCCTATTTGGGTTATATAATTTCTGCTCAGAGATGTAATGTTCCAAATGTGCCCAAAATGTCCTCTTTTATTGTCAAAACATGAATGAAATTAATTTTTGGCTTCAGATTTGATACATTATGATATAATTGACATTACCTCCATGAGAGGGGGCCAGACCAGCCCCAAACCCCGGAAACTGAAATTCCTAATATGGCTCTTGAGTGGTTCATACCAATGCAATTTTATTCTCTGATATAAACTGAGTTTTCTGTGAAAATTTGAGCCAGATACAACAACTTTAAGGGGTGGTTTGGGCTGATTTGCCATTTAGTGGTACCCTCGCTACATGCACTCCCAAGACATGTATTTTGAGCTTCTTGTGTATTTCTTAAGGAATACACTACCCAATTCTCTCTTAGTGGCTCCCACATTCGCAAAAAATATGGTTTATAGCCTTACATCTGCCTTATTGGGCAAGATATGAGTATATCTTAATGCACCCCCCAGCAGGTGTATTACAGGCCTGCTGGGGTCCAAATACCACACCAGTAGTCACTGCTATATCAGATGTAATTCTAAAACCTGTGCAGTCAGATTTAGCTAGTGACAGACTATATTCTGACCAAATTTCAGGATTATAGACCAACATTTGCTACTCATTTGGACTGATTTACATCTTTTTTCGACCATTTTAACAGCCCTATTTGGGTTATATAATTTCTGCTCAGAGATGTAATGTTCCAAATGTGCCCAAAATGTCCTCTTTTATTGTCAAAACATGAATGAAATTAATTTTTGGCTTCAGATTTGATACATTATGATATAATTGACATTACCTCCATGAGGGGGGGCCAGACCAGCCCCACACCCCGGAAACTGAAATTCCTAATATGGCTCTTGAGTGGTTCAGACCAATGCAATTTTATTCTCTGATATAAACTGAGTTTTCTGTGAAAATTTGAGACAGATACAACAACTTTAAGGGGTGGTTTGGGCTGATTTGCCATTTAGTGGTACCCTCGCTACATGCACTCCCAAGACATGTATTTTGAGCTTCTTGTGTATTTCTTAAGGAATACACTACTCAATTCTCTCTTAGTGGCTCCCACACTCACAAAAAATATGGTTTATAGCCTTACATCTGCCTTATTGGGCAAGATATGAGTATATCTTAATGCACCCCCCAGCAGGTGTATTACAGGCCTGCTGGGGTCCAAATACCACACCAGTAGTCACTGCTATATCAGATGTAATTCTAAAACCTGTGCAGTCAGATTTAGCTAGTGACAGACTATATTCTGACCAAATTTCAGGATTATAGACCAACATTTGCTACTCATTTGGGCTGATTTACATCTTTTTTCGACCATTTTAACAGCCCTATTTGGGTTATATAATTTCTGTTCAGAGATGTAATGTTCCAAATATGCCCAAAATGTCCTCTTTTATTGTCAAAACATGAATGAAATTAATTTTTGGCTTCAGATTTGATACATTATGATATAATTGACATTACCTCCATGAGGGGGGGCCAGACCAGCCCCAAACCCCGGAAACTGAAATTCCTAATATGGCTCTTGAGTGGTTCATACCAATGCAATTTTATTCTCTGATATAAACTGAGTTTTCTGTGAAAATTTGAGCCAGATACAACAACTTTAAGGGGTGGTTTGGGCTGATTTGCCATTTAGTGGTACCCTCGCTACATGCACTCCCAAGACATGTATTTTGAGCTTCTTGTGTATTTCTTAAGGAATACACTACCCAATTCTCTCTTAGTGGCTCCCACATTCGCAAAAAATATGGTTTATAGCCTTACATCTGCCTTATTGGGCAAGATATGAGTATATCTTAATGCACCCCCCAGCAGGTGTATTACAGGCCTGCTGGGGTCCAAATACCACACCAGTAGTCACTGCTATATCAGATGTAATTCTAAAACCTGTGCAGTCAGATTTAGCTAGTGACAGACTATATTCTGACCAAATTTCAGGATTATAGACCAACATTTGCTACTCATTTGGGCTGATTTACATCTTTTTTCGACCATTTTAACAGCCCTATTTGGGTTATATAATTTCTGCTCAGAGATGTAATGTTCCAAATGTGCCCAAAATGTCCTCTTTTATTGTCAAAACATGAATGAAATTAATTTTTGGCTTCAGATTTGATACATTATGATATAATTGACATTACCTCCATGAGAGGGGGCCAGACCAGCCCCAAACCCCGGAAACTGAAATTCCTAATATGGCTCTTGAGTGGTTCATACCAATGCAATTTTATTCTCTGATATAAACTGAGTTTTCTGTGAAAATTTGAGCCAGATACAACAACTTTAAGGGGTGGTTTGGGCTGATTTGCCATTTAGTGGTACCCTCGCTACATGCACTCCCAAGACATGTATTTTGAGCTTCTTGTGTATTTCTTAAGGAATACACTACCCAATTCTCTCTTAGTGGCTCCCACATTCGCAAAAAATATGGTTTATAGCCTTACATCTGCCTTATTGGGCAAGATATGAGTATATCTTAATGCACCCCCCAGCAGGTGTATTACAGGCCTGCTGGGGTCCAAATACCACACCAGTAGTCACTGCTATATCAGATGTAATTCTAAAACCTGTGCAGTCAGATTTAGCTAGTGACAGACTATATTCTGACCAAATTTCAGGATTATAGACCAACATTTGCTACTCATTTGGACTGATTTACATCTTTTTTCGACCATTTTAACAGCCCTATTTGGGTTATATAATTTCTGCTCAGAGATGTAATGTTCCAAATGTGCCCAAAATGTCCTCTTTTATTGTCAAAACATGAATGAAATTAATTTTTGGCTTCAGATTTGATACATTATGATATAATTGACATTACCTCCATGAGGGGGGGCCAGACCAGCCCCACACCCCGGAAACTGAAATTCCTAATATGGCTCTTGAGTGGTTCATACCAATGCAATTTTATTCTCTGATATAAACTGAGTTTTCTGTGAAAATTTGAGACAGATACAACAACTTTAAGGGGTGGTTTGGGCTGATTTGCCATTTAGTGGTACCCTCGCTACATGCACTCCCAAGACATGTATTTTGAGCTTCTTGTGTATTTCTTAAGGAATACACTACTCAATTCTCTCTTAGTGGCTCCCACACTCACAAAAAATATGGTTTATAGCCTTACATCTGCCTTATTGGGCAAGATATGAGTATATCTTAATGCACCCCCCAGCAGGTGTATTACAGGCCTGCTGGGGTCCAAATACCACACCAGTAGTCACTGCTATATCAGATGTAATTCTAAAACCTGTGCAGTCAGATTTAGCTAGTGACAGACTATATTCTGACCAAATTTCAGGATTATAGACCAACATTTGCTACTCATTTGGGCTGATTTACATCTTTTTTCGACCATTTTAACAGCCCTATTTGGGTTATATAATTTCTGTTCAGAGATGTAATGTTCCAAATATGCCCAAAATGTCCTCTTTTATTGTCAAAACATGAATGAAATTAATTTTTGGCTTCAGATTTGATACATTATGATATAATTGACATTACCTCCATGAGGGGGGGCCAGACCAGCCCCAAACCCCGGAAACTGAAATTCCTAATATGGCTCTTGAGTGGTTCATACCAATGCAATTTTATTCTCTGATATAAACTGAGTTTTCTGTGAAAATTTGAGCCAGATACAACAACTTTAAGGGGTGGTTTGGGCTGATTTGCCATTTAGTGGTACCCTCGCTACATGCACTCCCAAGACATGTATTTTGAGCTTCTTGTGTATTTCTTAAGGAATACACTACCCAATTCTCTCTTAGTGGCTCCCACATTCGCAAAAAATATGGTTTATAGCCTTACATCTGCCTTATTGGGCAAGATATGAGTATATCTTAATGCACCCCCCAGCAGGTGTATTACAGGCCTGCTGGGGTCCAAATACCACACCAGTAGTCACTGCTATATCAGATGTAATTCTAAAACCTGTGCAGTCAGATTTAGCTAGTGACAGACTATATTCTGACCAAATTTCAGGATTATAGACCAACATTTGCTACTCATTTGGGCTGATTTACATCTTTTTTCGACCATTTTAACAGCCCTATTTGGGTTATATAATTTCTGCTCAGAGATGTAATGTTCCAAATGTGCCCAAAATGTCCTCTTTTATTGTCAAAACATGAATGAAATTAATTTTTGGCTTCAGATTTGATACATTATGATATAATTGACATTACCTCCATGAGAGGGGGCCAGACCAGCCCCAAACCCCGGAAACTGAAATTCCTAATATGGCTCTTGAGTGGTTCATACCAATGCAATTTTATTCTCTGATATAAACTGAGTTTTCTGTGAAAATTTGAGCCAGATACAACAACTTTAAGGGGTGGTTTGGGCTGATTTGCCATTTAGTGGTACCCTCGCTACATGCACTCCCAAGACATGTATTTTGAGCTTCTTGTGTATTTCTTAAGGAATACACTACCCAATTCTCTCTTAGTGGCTCCCACATTCGCAAAAAATATGGTTTATAGCCTTACATCTGCCTTATTGGGCAAGATATGAGTATATCTTAATGCACCCCCCAGCAGGTGTATTACAGGCCTGCTGGGGTCCAAATACCACACCAGTAGTCACTGCTATATCAGATGTAATTCTAAAACCTGTGCAGTCAGATTTAGCTAGTGACAGACTATATTCTGACCAAATTTCAGGATTATAGACCAACATTTGCTACTCATTTGGACTGATTTACATCTTTTTTCGACCATTTTAACAGCCCTATTTGGGTTATATAATTTCTGCTCAGAGATGTAATGTTCCAAATGTGCCCAAAATGTCCTCTTTTATTGTCAAAACATGAATGAAATTAATTTTTGGCTTCAGATTTGATACATTATGATATAATTGACATTACCTCCATGAGGGGGGGCCAGACCAGCCCCACACCCCGGAAACTGAAATTCCTAATATGGCTCTTGAGTGGTTCAGACCAATGCAATTTTATTCTCTGATATAAACTGAGTTTTCTGTGAAAATTTGAGACAGATACAACAACTTTAAGGGGTGGTTTGGGCTGATTTGCCATTTAGTGGTACCCTCGCTACATGCACTCCCAAGACATGTATTTTGAGCTTCTTGTGTATTTCTTAAGGAATACACTACTCAATTCTCTCTTAGTGGCTCCCACACTCGCAAAAAATATGGTTTATAGCCTTACATCTGCCTTATTGGGCAAGATATGAGTATATCTTAATGCACCCCCCAGCAGGTGTATTACAGGCCTGCTGGGGTCCAAATACCACACCAGTAGTCACTGCTATATCAGATGTAATTCTAAAACCTGTGCAGTCAGATTTAGCTAGTGACAGACTATATTCTGACCAAATTTCAGGATTATAGACCAACATTTGCTACTCATTTGGACTGATTTACATCTTTTTTCGACCATTTTAACAGCCCTATTTGGGTTATATAATTTCTGTTCAGAGATGTAATGTTCCAAATATGCCCAAAATGTCCTCTTTTATTGTCAAAACATGAATGAAATTAATTTTTGGCTTCAGATTTGATACATTATGATATAATTGACATTACCTCCATAAGGGGGGGCCAGACCAGCCCCAAACCCCGGAAACTGAAATTCCTAATATGGCTCTTGAGTGGTTCATACCAATGCAATTTTATTCTCTGATATAAACTGAGTTTTCTGTGAAAATGTGAGCCAGATACAACAACTTTAAGGGGTGGTTTGGGCTGATTTCCCATTTAGTGGTACCCTCGCTACATGCACTCCCAAGACATGTATTTTGAGCTTCTTGTGTATTTCTTAAGGAATACACTACTCAATTCTCTCTTAGTGGCTCCCACACTCGCAAAAAATATGGTTTATAGCCTTACATCTGCCTTATTGGGTAAGTTATAGCCTTACATCTGCCTTATTGGGCAAGATATGAGTATATCTTAATGCACCCCCCAGCAGGTGTATTACAGGCCTGCTGGGGTCCAAATACCACACCAGTAGTCACTGCTATATCAGATGTAATTCTAAAACCTGTGCAGTCAGATTTAGCTAGTGACAGACTATATTCTGACCAAATTTCAGGATTATAGACCAACATTTGCTACTCATTTGGGCTGATTTACATCTTTTTTCGACCATTTTAACAGCCCTATTTGGGTTATATAATTTCTGTTCAGAGATGTAATGTTCCAAATGTGCCCAAAATGTCCTCTTTTATTGTCAAAACATGAATGAAATTAAGTTTTGGCTTCAGATTTGATACATTATGATATAATTGACATTACCTCCATGAGGGGGGGCCAGACCAGCCCCACACCCCGGAAACTGAAATTCCTAATATGGCTCTTGAGTGGTTCATACCAATGCAATTTTATTCTCTGATATAAACTGAGTTTTCTGTGAAAATTTGAGACAGATACAACAACTTTAAGGGGTGGTTTGGGCTGATTTGCCATTTAGTGGTACCCTCGCTACATGCACTCCCAAGACATGTATTTTGAGCTTCTTGTGTATTTCTTAAGGAATACACTACTCAATTCTCTCTTAGTGGCTCCCACACTCGCAAAAAATATGGTTTATAGCCTTACATCTGCCTTATTGGGCAAGATATGAGTATATCTTAATGCACCCCCCAGCAGGTGTATTACAGGCCTGCTGGGGTCCAAATACCACACCAGTAGTCACTGCTATATCAGATGTAATTCTAAAACCTGTGCAGTCAGATTTAGCTAGTGACAGACTATATTCTGACCAAATTTCAGGATTATAGACCAACATTTGCTACTCATTTGGGCTGATTTACATCTTTTTTCGACCATTTTAACAGCCCTATTTGGGTTATATAATTTCTGTTCAGAGATGTAATGTTCCAAATGTGTCCAAAATGTCCTCTTTTATTGTCAAAACATGAATGAAATTAATTTTTGGCTTCAGATTTGATACATTATGATATAATTGACATTACCTCCATGAGAGGGGGCCAGACCAGCCCCAAACCCCGGAAACTGAAATTCCTAATATGGCTCTTGAGTGGTTCATACCAATGCAATTTTATTCTCTGATATAAACTGAGTTTTCTGTGAAAATTTGAGCCAGATACAACAACTTTAAGGGGTGGTTTGGGCTGATTTGCCATTTAGTGGTACCCTCGCTACATGCACTCCCAAGACATGTATTTTGAGCTTCTTGTGTATTTCTTAAGGAATACACTACTCAATTCTCTCTTAGTGGCTCCCACATTCGCAAAAAAATATGGTTTATAGCCTTACATCTGCCTTATTGGGCAAGATATGAGTATATCTTAATGCACCCCCCAGCAGGTGTATTACAGGCCTGCTGGGGTCCAAATACCACACCAGTAGTCACTGCTATATCAGATGTAATTCTAAAACCTGTGCAGTCAGATTTAGCTAGTGACAGACTATATTCTGACCAAATTTCAGGATTATAGACCAACATTTGCTACTCATTTGGGCTGAATTACATCTTTTTTCGACCATTTTAACAGCCCTATTTGGGTTATATAATTTCTGTTCAGAGATGTAATGTTCCAAATGTGCCCAAAATGTCCTCTTTTATTGTCAAAACATGAATGAAATTAATTTTTGGCTTCAGATTTCATACATTATGATATAATTGACACTACCTCCATGAGGGGGGGCCAGACCAGCCCCACACCCCGGAAACTGAAATTCCTAATATGGCTCTTGAGTGGTTCAGACCAATGCAATTTTATTTTCTGATATAAACTGAGTTTTCTGTGAAAATTTGAGACAGATACAACAACTTTAAGGGGTGGTTTGGGCTGATTTGCCATTTAGTGGTACCCTCGCTACATGCACTCCCAAGACATGTATTTTGAGCTTCTTGTGTATTTCTTAAGGAATACACTACTCAATTCTCTCTTAGTGGCTCCCACACTCACAAAAAATATGGTTTATAGCCTTATATCTGCCTTATTGGGCAAGATATGAGTATATCTTAATGCACCCCCTAGCAGGTGTATTACAGGCCTGCTGGGGTCCAAATACCACACCAGTAGTCACTGCTATATCAGATGTAATTCTAAAACCTGTGCAGTCAGATTTAGCTAGTGACAGACTATATTCTGACCAAATTTCAGGATTATAGACCAACATTTGCTACTCATTTGGGCTGATTTACATCTTTTTTCGACCATTTTAACAGCCCTATTTGGGTTATATAATTTCTGTTCAGAGATGTAATGTTCCAAATATGCCCAAAATGTCCTCTTTTATTGTCAAAACATGAATGAAATTAATTTTTGGCTTCAGATTTGATACATTATGATATAATTGACATTACCTCCATGAGGGGGGGCCAGACCAGCCCCAAACCCCGGAAACTGAAATTCCTAATATGGCTCTTGAGTGGTTCATACCAATGCAATTTTATTCTCTGATATAAACTGAGTTTTCTGTGAAAATTTGAGCCAGATACAACAACTTTAAGGGGTGGTTTGGGCTGATTTGCCTTTAGTGGTACCCTCGCTACATGCACTCCCAAGACATGTATTTTGAGCTTCTTGTGTATTTCTTAAGGAATACACTACCCAATTCTCTCTTAGTGGCTCCCACATTCGCAAAAAATATGGTTTATAGCCTTACATCTGCCTTATTGGGCAAGATATGAGTATATCTTAATGCACCCCCCAGCAGGTGTATTACAGGCCTGCTGGGGTCCAAATACCACACCAGTAGTCACTGCTATATCAGATGTAATTCTAAAACCTGTGCAGTCAGATTTAGCTAGTGACAGACTATATTCTGACCAAATTTCAGGATTATAGACCAACATTTGCTACTCATTTGGGCTGATTTACATCTTTTTTCGACCATTTTAACAGCCCTATTTGGGTTATATAATTTCTGCTCAGAGATGTAATGTTCCAAATGTGCCCAAAATGTCCTCTTTTATTGTCAAAACATGAATGAAATTAATTTTTGGCTTCAGATTTGATACATTATGATATAATTGACATTACCTCCATGAGGGGGGGCCAGACCAGCCCCACACCCCCGAAACTGAAATTCCTAATATGGCTCTTGAGTGGTTCAGACCAATGCAATTTTATTCTCTGATATAAACTGAGTTTTCTGTGAAAATTTGAGACAGATACAACAACTTTAAGGGGTGGTTTGGGCTGATTTGCCATTTAGTGGTACCCTCGCTACATGCACTCCCAAGACATGTATTTTGAGCTTCTTGTGTATTTCTTAAGGAATACACTACTCAATTCTCTCTTAGTGGCTCCCACACTCGCAAAAAATATGGTTTATAGCCTTACATCTGCCTTATTGGGCAAGATATGAGTATATCTTAATGCACCCCCCAGCAGGTGTATTACAGGCCTGCTGGGGTCCAAATACCACACCAGTAGTCACTGCTATATCAGATGTAATTCTAAAACCTGTGCAGTCAGATTTAGCTAGTGACAGACTATATTCTGACCAAATTTCAGGATTATAGACCAACATTTGCTACTCATTTGGGCTGATTTACATCTTTTTTCGACCATTTTAACAGCCCTATTTGGGTTATATAATTTCTGTTCAGAGATGTAATGTTCCAAATGTGCCCAAAATGTCCTCTTTTATTGTCAAAACATGAATGAAATTAATTTTTGGCTTCAGATTTGATACATTATGATATAATTGACATTACCTCCATGAGAGGGGGCCAGACCAGCCCCAAACCCCGGAAACTGAAATTCCTAATATGGCTCTTGAGTGGTTCATACCAATGCAATTTTATTCTCTGATATAAACTGAGTTTTCTGTGAAAATTTGAGCCAGATACAACAACTTTAAGGGGTGGTTTGGGCTGATTTGCCATTTAGTGGTACCCTCGCTACATGCACTCCCAAGACATGTATTTTGAGCTTCTTGTGTATTTCTTAAGGAATACACTACTCAATTCTCTCTTAGTGGCTCCCACATTCGCAAAAAAATATGGTTTATAGCCTTACATCTGCCTTATTGGGCAAGATATGAGTATATCTTAATGCACCCCCCAGCAGGTGTATTACAGGCCTGCTGGGGTCCAAATACCACACCAGTAGTCACTGCTATATCAGATGTAATTCTAAAACCTGTGCAGTCAGATTTAGCTAGTGACAGACTATATTCTGACCAAATTTCAGGATTATAGACCAACATTTGCTACTCATTTGGGCTGAATTACATCTTTTTTCGACCATTTTAACAGCCCTATTTGGGTTATATAATTTCTGTTCAGAGATGTAATGTTCCAAATGTGCCCAAAATGTCCTCTTTTATTGTCAAAACATGAATGAAATTAATTTTTGGCTTCAGATTTGATACATTATGATATAATTGACACTACCTCCATGAGGGGGGGCCAGACCAGCCCCACACCCCGGAAACTGAAATTCCTAATATGGCTCTTGAGTGGTTCAGACCAATGCAATTTTATTTTCTGATATAAACTGAGTTTTCTGTGAAAATTTGAGACAGATACAACAACTTTAAGGGGTGGTTTGGGCTGATTTGCCATTTAGTGGTACCCTCGCTACATGCACTCCCAAGACATGTATTTTGAGCTTCTTGTGTATTTCTTAAGGAATACACTACTCAATTCTCTCTTAGTGGCTCCCACACTCACAAAAAATATGGTTTATAGCCTTATATCTGCCTTATTGGGCAAGATATGAGTATATCTTAATGCACCCCCTAGCAGGTGTATTACAGGCCTGCTGGGGTCCAAATACCACACCAGTAGTCACTGCTATATCAGATGTAATTCTAAAACCTGTGCAGTCAGATTTAGCTAGTGACAGACTATATTCTGACCAAATTTCAGGATTATAGACCAACATTTGCTACTCATTTGGGCTGATTTACATCTTTTTTCGACCATTTTAACAGCCCTATTTGGGTTATATAATTTCTGTTCAGAGATGTAATGTTCCAAATATGCCCAAAATGTCCTCTTTTATTGTCAAAACATGAATGAAATTAATTTTTGGCTTCAGATTTGATACATTATGATATAATTGACATTACCTCCATGAGGGGGGGCCAGACCAGCCCCAAACCCCGGAAACTGAAATTCCTAATATGGCTCTTGAGTGGTTCATACCAATGCAATTTTATTCTCTGATATAAACTGAGTTTTCTGTGAAAATTTGAGCCAGATACAACAACTTTAAGGGGTGGTTTGGGCTGATTTGCCTTAGTGGTACCCTCGCTACATGCACTCCCAAGACATGTATTTTGAGCTTCTTGTGTATTTCTTAAGGAATACACTACCCAATTCTCTCTTAGTGGCTCCCACATTCGCAAAAAATATGGTTTATAGCCTTACATCTGCCTTATTGGGCAAGATATGAGTATATCTTAATGCACCCCCCAGCAGGTGTATTACAGGCCTGCTGGGGTCCAAATACCACACCAGTAGTCACTGCTATATCAGATGTAATTCTAAAACCTGTGCAGTCAGATTTAGCTAGTGACAGACTATATTCTGACCAAATTTCAGGATTATAGACCAACATTTGCTACTCATTTGGGCTGATTTACATCTTTTTTCGACCATTTTAACAGCCCTATTTGGGTTATATAATTTCTGCTCAGAGATGTAATGTTCCAAATGTGCCCAAAATGTCCTCTTTTATTGTCAAAACATGAATGAAATTAATTTTTGGCTTCAGATTTGATACATTATGATATAATTGACATTACCTCCATGAGGGGGGGCCAGACCAGCCCCACACCCCGGAAACTGAAATTCCTAATATGGCTCTTGAGTGGTTCAGACCAATGCAATTTTATTCTCTGATATAAACTGAGTTTTCTGTGAAAATTTGAGACAGATACAACAACTTTAAGGGGTGGTTTGGGCTGATTTGCCATTTAGTGGTACCCTCGCTACATGCACTCCCAAGACATGTATTTTGAGCTTCTTGTGTATTTCTTAAGGAATACACTACTCAATTCTCTCTTAGTGGCTCCCACACTCGCAAAAAATATGGTTTATAGCCTTACATCTGCCTTATTGGGCAAGATATGAGTATATCTTAATGCACCCCCCAGCAGGTGTATTACAGGCCTGCTGGGGTCCAAATACCACACCAGTAGTCACTGCTATATCAGATGTAATTCTAAAACCTGTGCAGTCAGATTTAGCTAGTGACAGACTATATTCTGACCAAATTTCAGGATTATAGACCAACATTTGCTACTCATTTGGACTGATTTACATCTTTTTTCGACCATTTTAACAGCCCTATTTGGGTTATATAATTTCTGTTCAGAGATGTAATGTTCCAAATATGCCCAAAATGTCCTCTTTTATTGTCAAAACATGAATGAAATTAATTTTTGGCTTCAGATTTGATACATTATGATATAATTGACATTACCTCCATAAGGGGGGGCCAGACCAGCCCCACACCCCGGAAACTGAAATTCCTAATATGGCTCTTGAGTGGTTCAGACCAATGCAATTTTATTCTCTGATATAAACTGAGTTTTCTGTGAAAATTTGAGACAGATACAACAACTTTAAGGGGTGGTTTGGGCTGATTTGCCATTTAGTGGTACCCTCGCTACATGCACTCCCAAGACATGTATTTTGAGCTTCTTGTGTATTTCTTAAGGAATACACTACTCAATTCTCTCTTAGTGGCTCCCACACTCGCAAAAAATATGGTTTATAGCCTTACATCTGCCTTATTGGGCAAGATATGAGTATATCTTAATGCACCCCCCAGCAGGTGTATTACAGGCCTGCTGGGGTCCAAATACCACACCAGTAGTCACTGCTATATCAGATGTAATTCTAAAACCTGTGCAGTCAGATTTAGCTAGTGACAGACTATATTCTGACCAAATTTCAGGATTATAGACCAACATTTGCTACTCATTTGGACTGATTTACATCTTTTTTCGACCATTTTAACAGCCCTATTTGGGTTATATAATTTCTGTTCAGAGATGTAATGTTCCAAATATGCCCAAAATGTCCTCTTTTATTGTCAAAACATGAATGAAATTAATTTTTGGCTTCAGATTTGATACATTATGATATAATTGACATTACCTCCATAAGGGGGGGCCAGACCAGCCCCAAACCCCGGAAACTGAAATTCCTAATATGGCTCTTGAGTGGTTCATACCAATGCAATTTTATTCTCTGATATAAACTGAGTTTTCTGTGAAAATTTGAGACAGATACAACAACTTTAAGGGGTGGTTTGGGCTGATTTGCCATTTAGTGGTACCCTCGCTACATGCACTCCCAAGACATGTATTTTGAGCTTCTTGTGTATTTCTTAAGGAATACACTACTCAATTCTCTCTTAGTGGCTCCCACACTCGCAAAAAATATGGTTTATAGCCTTACATCTGCCTTATTGGGCAAGATATGAGTATATCTTAATGCACCCCCCAGCAGGTGTATTACAGGCCTGCTGGGGTCCAAATACCACACCAGTAGTCACTGCTATATCAGATGTAATTCTAAAACCTGTGCAGTCAGATTTAGCTAGTGACAGACTATATTCTGACCAAATTTCAGGATTATAGACCAACATTTGCTACTCATTTGGGCTGATTTACATCTTTTTTCGACCATTTTAACAGCCCTATTTGGGTTATATAATTTCTGTTCAGAGATGTAATGTTCCAAATGTGCCCAAAATGTCCTCTTTTATTGTCAAAACATGAATGAAATTAATTTTTGGCTTCAGATTTGATACATTATAATATAATTGACATTACCTCCATGAGAGGGGGCCAGACCAGCCCCAAACCCCGGAAACTGAAATTCCTAATATGGCTCTTGAGTGGTTCATACCAATGCAATTTTATTCTCTGATATAAACTGAGTTTTCTGTGAAAATTTGAGCCAGATACAACAACTTTAAGGGGTGGTTTGGGCTGATTTGCCATTTAGTGGTACCCTCGCTACATGCACTCCCAAGACATGTATTTTGAGCTTCTTGTGTATTTCTTAAGGAATACACTACTCAATTCTCTCTTAGTGGCTCCCACATTCGCAAAAAAATATGGTTTATAGCCTTACATCTGCCTTATTGGGCAAGATATGAGTATCACTAGTGGTGTCTGGACATCACGCCTGTCAGTCCTCCACTCCAGGGGAAGTGTACATGCACCCTAAGTGTCAGTTGGGGTGCATGCCTCAGTTTCTGGGAGCCCCTTATGTTGTACCTGGTTACCATTTGAATCATTGCCCCTGATTGGCTGACCCTTCAAGGACCCATATTTGGAGGCAAAATGTGTCACTTGTGTTATGTAAACTGAACTGGAAGGATTGATTGTGGAAATATTTTGTTTGAAATGGCTTATACTTTACACTGACTGGAATTTATGTTTTTATTTGAACTGTGTTTTAATGTTGATGAACGTTATGCTGTCTATGGACACAGATTTTATGATTTTTAATGGCTGTTTTATGTTTTTATTGAACTGTTACGCTGAATGTACGGATTGACACTCTCAGTTGGCGTTGACTTGCTGCATTGACAACCTCAGGCTTGAATTGGCTGCGTTGAAGGGACGGTCTAACCTATTTATTGCACCCCTTGCTATACATAGCCAATTTAATTCTGATTAGTTGTCTCTGCAGTAACTCAGGACCAGTTCCTGTTTTTGTTTAGATATTAGAACTATGGGAAAACAAAAAAGGTGGTGTAATGTTTGTAACGATCGCCACATACCACCCACTGGTAAAAAATGTACAATGAACAAGGAAAAAGTACAGAAAAGTGCATCAGATGTGTCGGGACAGATAGACAATAGTAGTTTTGAAAGTAGCAGTATGGATTCTGACAGTGGAAGTGAACAGGCCATGAGTTCTGGTAAATTACCTGTGAGTAAGAACAAGACCCCTGGAGGAGGAGAAAACAGTTCTGTTAGTGGGGCTTCGGCCCTGGGGTCTCACACCGTGGCTGAGAAGGAGCAGCAGTCGCAAGATGGCAGCTTAGCTGGAGATGTGCAAGTGCTCATTCTACAAGAACTCAGAAGAGTCAACAAGAGATTGGACGTCGTGGAAGAGCAGATGGGGGCACCTACAACTTCAGTGGTCACCAGCTCTCGGGAACCAGTCTCAAAGTTAAGTAAACATACTGCTCATGATTCAAAGTTTAGTGTTAAGAGAAGTAGGACAAAAACAGTTATGACCAGTGATTCCTCAGACAATGAAACTGAAATCCCAGATTTAAAAGTCATTAGATCCTCTAGACCGTTGCAAAAGAAAATTGACAAAAAATTGGCCAGTATGGACAAAGAAAAACATAACCAAGGTAATGAAACACCCAAAATTAAGTCCAAAAGGGGGGGTACTACTGAAGTATTAGTCAATAATAGAGTATCTTGGCCCCAAGATCATATCCTGGGGGGTCCCAACAAACAGCGTGTGTCGTACGACCAGCTCAGCTTGACCCAGTTTGTCCAGGGATTTGCTAAAAACATCTTAGAGGAATCAAACCATAGTTGTAGGGAGTACATGTTGCACTACTTGGCCGACTTAATGGAAGATGCCAATGATTTTTCCTGGGCAAATGCAAAAGCTTCCCACGCTGTACTTATGTGCGAAATGGAAAGGGGGGTAGTAGACTGGTGGGACACCACTCGCATTGACAGGATTCGTAGGGCCCATGCACAGAAACATAACCCTCCACAGCGTCAAAATTGGGGAAAAAATTGGGAAAAGAAGAAACCTTGGTATTGTAAAGCTTTTCAGTCGGGCACATGTCAATTTGGGGGGGACCATGATGTCAATGGTAGAAATCACAAGCACATCTGTGCAAACTGTCTACTTCAAGGGCGAATATTAACCCACCCACAAAAAGATTGTCAATTTTCAAAAAAGCAGGTGTCAAAAAACGAGCAGCAAGCTGCTCAGTACTAGGTAAGGATCTGAGCAGCAAAGTGTATTCAGAGCAGATACAGGACAAAGTTGTTGAAAGTGTTTTTAAACCAGAGACGTTTGTTGGCAAACCTGTAAATAGTGTCCAATATGTAAACAGGGACAAAGTTATCAAAAGTGTTGTTACAAATGTCAGGCAGGGCCACCCTGGTCAAGGTCAGTCACGAGAGGTTCAAACTAGGATGTTTTACAATTCTAATTGTAACAGAAAACAAGTGCAAGGCCTTCTGGCTAAAAGAAATAGCAAAATGAATCTCAAAAAAGTGGGAAATTCATGGGGAAAACGTAGAACCTATACTGACAGCAGGGTGTCCAAGCCTAAAGAAAAATTTAAAAGTGATTGTTGTATGAATAAGTATGTCAATGTTGATGTGAATATGGATGTATGTCCTCAAAACACTCATGTAGGACGCATTCCCACTGGGCCCAATAAACAGGTTGCACCAATTGTAAACCCAAGTTGTGTCACGCAAGGGGGTGATGTGAATCACTATTCTCAATGTGAAACAATGCTTCACGTTCCTAATGTGAAGCAAGGTATTCAGGCTATTAGTGGTGACACTGCAGACAATGGGTGTAAAGTGGTGGACAATGGTCAGTGTGCATGGACACCCGTGGTAAAAAAGAAGGTGTTAAAACAAGGTGTGCACATTTGTGACCTCAATGGATGTGAGAAAGTGGGAGAAAAAGGTGTGAATAAAAACACAAAAATTCATGAAACAAATGTTCAAAATGTTGAAACACACACAATGCCTCTGTTTGATATTGATTGGCATACAAATGACGATAAGTTTGTTAACACCCTGTTTACAAAACTTGCAAAATCACCACCAGCAAGTGTTGAAGTCCAACAACTTTTAGAAAAATGGCGTGAACAAACTGATTTTTCATTTGGTTTTGTACCTTTGTCTGAATTTATTGTCCCAAGTGTCCATTCAAAGGCTGGTGACAGGATAAACTGTCCTTTTGAAAAGCACAGGCGTGTTAAATGTAGTGGGGCGCCCAATTTTTTAAAATGTCGCTTTCCAGTGGACTCCCAGCTGAACATAGAATACTGGAAAAAAGTTCTTGCTGATTATTGGGATCACCAATTGATTCATTTATTGGAGTATGGATTCCCACTTGATTTCAACCGGAAATGTCCCCTGCATTGTGAACATACAAATCATTCTTCGGCAAACGATTTTCCAACACATGTTGACGCCTATCTCGACGAGGAGCGTCGTTTTGGTGCCATATTGGGCCCCTTTGCAAAGAATCCAATTACAGGTGGCCACTCATCTCCCTTCATGACAAGGGAAAAAAGTGATTCAGATAAGAGGCGTGTAATTGTGGATCTATCATGGCCAAAGCATGCTTCTGTAAATTCAGGTGTGGACAAGGATTCTTATCTGGGTACCGACTTTACTTTGACATTTCCCACGGTTGACGACATTACTAACGAAGTTAGGTCACTTGGCAGAGGTTGTCACCTTTATAAGGTTGATATCAGTCGTGCGTTTCGTCACGTCAAGATTGACCCTCGTGACTATGATCTGTTAGGTCTAGAATGGGAAGATGCGTCATATATTGACACCTGCCTGCCGTTTGGGAACAGGCATGGGACGCAAATTTTTCAGAGAATAAGCGACGCTGTGCGCTACGTCATGCGTCAGAAAGGCTTCAGAGTTCTGAATTACGTGGACGATTTCGTCGGGGTCGCGACGCCTGACGTCGCGCGTCATTCTTTTGACGCTTTGCGCGCCCTTCTTGCCGATCTTGGTCTGGACGTCAGTGCTAAAAAGCTTGTACACCCAGGTACCTCTGCTGTATGCTTAGGCGTCAATATTGATACAATTGACGGTTCCATATCAATTCCAAAAGAAAAGTTGCGTCAGATTTGTATGATGGTTGATCACTGGGGTGCCAAGAAGTTCTGTTCAAAGCGTCAACTTCAATCACTCCTCGGCTACCTTCTATACATCCATAAGTGTGTAAAGCCATCTAGGACGTTTTTAAACAGGATGTTAGCCCTTTTAAGAAGCAATTATGATCAAAAGTCCATCACTTTGACTCCTGAATTCAAAAGGGACTTGAGATGGTTCCAACGTTTCCTGACCCAGTTTAATGGGGTCTCATTTTTTGATCACACCCGGATTGACGGTACTCTCGAACTTGATGCTTGCCTTACCGGTTTAGGGGGTAGGTGGGGCAGATTTGTGTATCACCTTCCTCTAGAAAAGCACTTACAAAACTTAGCAATCGTTCACCTTGAAATGATTAACATTCTGGTGGCCATTCGCATTTTTGCAAAGTACTGGTATAGAAAACACATCCTGGTCAGATGTGATAACATTGCAGTAGTCCAGGTCCTTAGTTCAGGAAAGACAAAAGATCCTTATTTGGCCACATGTGCTCGCAATGTGTGGTTTGCAGCGGCTCTGGCGAACATTGACCTTGAATACAGGCACATTAAAGGTCGTGACAATGAGACAGCCGACTTGCTGTCCAGGTGGTCTTTTTCTGAAAACCAGTATGCAAAACTCCATTCCCTGGTCCATGAACCCATTTGGGTAAAAACAACCAGCCAATTATTAGAACTAGATTATTATATATGATGTGTAACTTGCTTGTATTCATGTGCTATTTGTGTGTCATCCTTGTATATCTATTGCATCCCCACTGCTATGTCATCCTTGCCAGTGGATAGACGTATAATGAGAGTTCTTATTGCACTTTGTTTCAGATGAGAAGTCGCTGAAGCCCCTTATCCAGGATGCAAATACCCGGATCAAGGATGCTTTTCGTCCAAAGACTAGAAGGTGCTATGAGCTATTGTTCAGGCTGTTTGTTGGGTTTTGTATATGCAGTAGTGTTGAGGTGGCAAAGCCCACTTTGTCAATTGTCATGGCATATTTAGAATTTTTGGTAAAAAATCAAGTGTCTGTCAGTATGATTGCAAATCATGTCTCAGCTTTGAAGGCCCAGTTTATAATCTATGGCCTTCCTTACCATTTGCTGGATCATCCAGAGATAAGGTATTTCATCAAATCCCTTAAGATAAATAGACCTCTCACCTCTGTCGCTAGAAATATTATGTCCTTGGACAATCTCGCTGCGTTGGTCAGGCAGTGTGCTTTTATTCCAGATGGTAACGTGTTCAAGTCCATATTTTTAATAGCCTTTTTTGGTTTTTTCAGGATATCTAATCTGGCCCCTCATTCTTTAACTTCATTTGACCCTTCTAGGCACCTAACCCTCTGTGATATCACTTTTAAGTCTGATTGTATGCACATAGCTGTGAAATGGTCTAAAACTTTACAAACCAGGGATAGAATTCATATGGTCACTTTACCTAGGCTACATGGTTCACTGTTGTGTCCTGTAAAAGCTTTAAAAACAATTATCAGATTATACAACCCAAATCCACATTCCCCTATTTTTCAGAGAAACACTAGTGCTGGTTTAGTGGTAGTTACTGATAGTAAAATCAGAAAGATCCTTTCAAAACTAACCAGAAGATTGGGCTTTCCTCCAGGTCATTTTACCTTCCACACTTTCCGGCGTTCAGGAGCCACCCTTGCTTTTAATTCACATGTTCCTATTCAACAAATAAAACATCATGGCTCCTGGACGTCGGATTGTGTGTGGAGGTATATTCAACAAGATGAAAAATATTCTAAAGATATTGCTACTACATTTGCTGCTGTTATTGCCTCTCACTAAATGTTTTCTTTTGGGTCTTTGAGGGTTTTCTCTATATTGTATTGCTCACATTGTATATCCAATTGTAAACTCAACTTAAGGTTACCTTATCATCTTAACTTTACTCAACCTTAAAATCCTTCTTTTACATTTCTTATTTATTCTGCCCTTGTACTTAAAATTCTTAACTTGTCTTTCACTTAAGGTCACCTTAAGCTTGGGTACTTCATGTGTGTATTGTGATTGTAAACTTAACCTAAACTTTAGTATACTTTAACTTATCAGATAAAACTTACTCTTGATGTTATACATATAAATTGTACTATATTTATGAACATGGACAATGAACTGTACATATGCATAAAAGACGCTGGACTGTACATAATTGTAGTAACTATGCATTTATACCTTTAAAGTATCTATTCTCATATTAGTATTACTTGTTTTGTATTAATAAATTCTTAGGGCTCCGCAGCATGGTGTTTGACTTACCCTGGGGTGGGGGGGACTGTATCTTAATGCACCCCCCAGCAGGTGTATTACAGGCCTGCTGGGGTCCAAATACCACACCAGTAGTCACTGCTATATCAGATGTAATTCTAAAACCTGTGCAGTCAGATTTAGCTAGTGACAGACTATATTCTGACCAAATTTCAGGATTATAGACCAACATTTGCTACTCATTTGGGCTGAATTACATCTTTTTTCGACCATTTTAACAGCCCTATTTGGGTTATATAATTTCTGTTCAGAGATGTAATGTTCCAAATGTGCCCAAAATGTCCTCTTTTATTGTCAAAACATGAATGAAATTAATTTTTGGCTTCAGATTTGATACATTATGATATAATTGACATTACCTCCATGAGGGGGGGCCAGACCAGCCCCACACCCCGGAAACTGAAATTCCTAATATGGCTCTTGAGTGGTTCAGACCAATGCAATTTTATTTTCTGATATAAACTGAGTTTTCTGTGAAAATTTGAGACAGATACAACAACTTTAAGGGGTGGTTTGGGCTGATTTGCCATTTAGTGGTACCCTCGCTACATGCACTCCCAAGACATGTATTTTGAGCTTCTTGTGTATTTCTTAAGGAATACACTACTCAATTCTCTCTTAGTGGCTCCCACACTCACAAAAAATATGGTTTATAGCCTTACATCTGCCTTATTGGGCAAGATATGAGTATATCTTAATGCACCCCCCAGCAGGTGTATTACAGGCCTGCTGGGGTCCAAATACCACACCAGTAGTCACTGCTATATCAGATGTAATTCTAAAACCTGTGCAGTCAGATTTAGCTAGTGACAGACTATATTCTGACCAAATTTCAGGATTATAGACCAACATTTGCTACTCATTTGGGCTGATTTACATCTTTTTTCGACCATTTTAACAGCCCTATTTGGGTTATATAATTTCTGTTCAGAGATGTAATGTTCCAAATATGCCCAAAATGTCCTCTTTTATTGTCAAAACATGAATGAAATTAATTTTTGGCTTCAGATTTGATACATTATGATATAATTGACATTACCTCCATGAGGGGGGGCCAGACCAGCCCCAAACCCCGGAAACTGAAATTCCTAATATGGCTCTTGAGTGGTTCATACCAATGCAATTTTATTCTCTGATATAAACTGAGTTTTCTGTGAAAATTTGAGCCAGATACAACAACTTTAAGGGGTGGTTTGGGCTGATTTGCCATTTAGTGGTACCCTCGCTACATGCACTCCCAAGACATGTATTTTGAGCTTCTTGTGTATTTCTTAAGGAATACACTACCCAATTCTCTCTTAGTGGCTCCCACATTCGCAAAAAATATGGTTTATAGCCTTACATCTGCCTTATTGGGCAAGATATGAGTATATCTTAATGCACCCCCCAGCAGGTGTATTACAGGCCTGCTGGGGTCCAAATACCACACCAGTAGTCACTGCTATATCAGATGTAATTCTAAAACCTGTGCAGTCAGATTTAGCTAGTGACAGACTATATTCTGACCAAATTTCAGGATTATAGACCAACATTTGCTACTCATTTGGGCTGATTTACATCTTTTTTCGACCATTTTAACAGCCCTATTTGGGTTATATAATTTCTGCTCAGAGATGTAATGTTCCAAATGTGCCCAAAATGTCCTCTTTTATTGTCAAAACATGAATGAAATTAAGTTTTGGCTTCAGATTTGATACATTATGATATAATTGACATTACCTCCATGAGGGGGGGCCAGACCAGCCCCACACCCCGGAAACTGAAATTCCTAATATGGCTCTTGAGTGGTTCATACCAATGCAATTTTATTCTCTGATATAAACTGAGTTTTCTGTGAAAATATGAGACAGATACAACAACTTTAAGGGGTGGTTTGGGCTGATTTGCCATTTAGTGGTACCCTCGCTACATGCACTCCCAAGACATGTATTTTGAGCTTCTTGTGTATTTCTTAAGGAATACACTACTCAATTCTCTCTTAGTGGCTCCCACACTCGCAAAAAATATGGTTTATAGCCTTACATCTGCCTTATTGGGCAAGATATGAGTATATCTTAATGCCCCCCCCAGCAGGTGTATTACAGGCCTGCTGGGGTCCAAATACCACACCAGTAGTCACTGCTATATCAGATGTAATTCTAAAACCTGTGCAGTCAGATTTAGCTAGTGACAGACTATATTCTGACCAAATTTCAGGATTATAGACCAACATTTGCTACTCATTTGGACTGATTTACATCTTTTTTCGACCATTTTAACAGCCCTATTTGGGTTATATAATTTCTGTTCAGAGATGTAATGTTCCAAATATGCCCAAAATGTCCTCTTTTATTGTCAAAACATGAATGAAATTAATTTTTGGCTTCAGATTTGATACATTATGATATAATTGACATTACCTCCATGAGGGGGGGCCAGACCAGCCCCAAACCCCGGAAACTGAAATTCCTAATATGGCTCTTGAGTGGTTCATACCAATGCAATTTTATTCTCTGATATAAACTGAGTTTTCTGTGAAAATGTGAGCCAGATACAACAACTTTAAGGGGTGGTTTGGGCTGATTTCCCATTTAGTGGTACCCTCGCTACATGCACTCCCAAGACATGTATTTTGAGCTTCTTGTGTATTTCTTAAGGAATACACTACTCAATTCTCTCTTAGTGGCTCCCACACTCGCAAAAAATATGGTTTATAGCCTTACATCTGCCTTATTGGGTAAGTTATAGCCTTACATCTGCCTTATTGGGCAAGATATGAGTATATCTTAATGCACCCCCCAGCAGGTGTATTACAGACCTGCTGGGGTCCAAATACCACACCAGTAGTCACTGCTATATCAGATGTAATTCTAAAACCTGTGCAGTCAGATTTAGCTAGTGACAGACTATATTCTGACCAAATTTCAGGATTATAGACCAACATTTGCTACTCATTTGGGCTGATTTACATCTTTTTTCGACCATTTTAACAGCCCTATTTGGGTTATATAATTTCTGTTCAGAGATGTAATGTTCCAAATGTGCCCAAAATGTCCTCTTTTATTGTCAAAACATGAATGAAATTAATTTTTGGCTTCAGATTTGATACATTATGATATAATTGACATTACCTCCATGAGAGGGGGCCAGACCAGCCCCAAACCCCGGAAACTGAAATTCCTAATATGGCTCTTGAGTGGTTCATACCAATGCAATTTTATTCTCTGATATAAACTGAGTTTTCTGTGAAAATTTGAGCCAGATACAACAACTTTAAGGGGTGGTTTGGGCTGATTTGCCATTTAGTGGTACCCTCGCTACATGCACTCCCAAGACATGTATTTTGAGCTTCTTGTGTATTTCTTAAGGAATACACTACTCAATTCTCTCTTAGTGGCTCCCACATTCGCAAAAAAATATGGTTTATAGCCTTACATCTGCCTTATTGGGCAAGATATGAGTATATCTTAATGCACCCCCCAGCAGGTGTATTACAGGCCTGCTGGGGTCCAAATACCACACCAGTAGTCACTGCTATATCAGATGTAATTCTAAAACCTGTGCAGTCAGATTTAGCTAGTGACAGACTATATTCTGACCAAATTTCAGGATTATAGACCAACATTTGCTACTCATTTGGGCTGATTTACATCTTTTTTCGACCATTTTAACAGCCCTATTTGGGTTATATAATTTCTGTTCAGAGATGTAATGTTCCAAATGTGCCCAAAATGTCCTCTTTTATTGTCAAAACATGAATGAAATTAATTTTTGGCTTCAGATTTGATACATTATGATATAATTGACATTACCTCCATGAGGGGGGGCCAGACCAGCCCCACACCCCGGAAACTGAAATTCCTAATATGGCTCTTGAGTGGTTCAGACCAATGCAATTTTATTTTCTGATATAAACTGAGTTTTCTGTGAAAATTTGAGACAGATACAACAACTTTAAGGGGTGGTTTGGGCTGATTTGCCATTTAGTGGTACCCTCGCTACATGCACTCCCAAGACATGTATTTTGAGCTTCTTGTGTATTTCTTAAGGAATACACTACTCAATTCTCTCTTAGTGGCTCCCACACTCACAAAAAATATGGTTTATAGCCTTACATCTGCCTTATTGGGCAAGATATGAGTATATCTTAATGCACCCCCCAGCAGGTGTATTACAGGCCTGCTGGGGTCCAAATACCACACCAGTAGTCACTGCTATATCAGATGTAATTCTAAAACCTGTGCAGTCAGATTTAGCTAGTGACAGACTATATTCTGACCAAATTTCAGGATTATAGACCAACATTTGCTACTCATTTGGGCTGATTTACATCTTTTTTCGACCATTTTAACAGCCCTATTTGGGTTATATAATTTCTGTTCAGAGATGTAATGTTCCAAATATGCCCAAAATGTCCTCTTTTATTGTCAAAACATGAATGAAATTAATTTTTGGCTTCAGATTTGATACATTATGATATAATTGACATTACCTCCATGAGGGGGGGCCAGACCAGCCCCAAACCCCGGAAACTGAAATTCCTAATATGGCTCTTGAGTGGTTCATACCAATGCAATTTTATTCTCTGATATAAACTGAGTTTTCTGTGAAAATTTGAGCCAGATACAACAACTTTAAGGGGTGGTTTTGGCTGATTTGCCATTTAGTGGTACCCTCGCTACATGCACTCCCAAGACATGTATTTTGAGCTTCTTGTGTATTTCTTAAGGAATACACTACCCAATTCTCTCTTAGTGGCTCCCACATTCGCAAAAAATATGGTTTATAGCCTTACATCTGCCTTATTGGGCAAGATATGAGTATATCTTAATGCACCCCCCAGCAGGTGTATTACAGGCCTGCTGGGGTCCAAATACCACACCAGTAGTCACTGCTATATCAGATGTAATTCTAAAACCTGTGCAGTCAGATTTAGCTAGTGACAGACTATATTCTGACCAAATTTCAGGATTATAGACCAACATTTGCTACTCATTTGGGCTGATTTACATCTTTTTTCGACCATTTTAACAGCCCTATTTGGGTTATATAATTTCTGCTCAGAGATGTAATGTTCCAAATGTGCCCAAAATGTCCTCTTTTATTGTCAAAACATGAATGAAATTAATTTTTGGCTTCAGATTTGATACATTATGATATAATTGACATTACCTCCATGAGAGGGGGCCAGACCAGCCCCAAACCCCAGAAACTGAAATTCCTAATATGGCTCTTGAGTGGTTCATACCAATGCAATTTTATTCTCTGATATAAACTGAGTTTTCTGTGAAAATTTGAGCCAGATACAACAACTTTAAGGGGTGGTTTGGGCTGATTTGCCATTTAGTGGTACCCTCGCTACATGCACTCCCAAGACATGTATTTTGAGCTTCTTGTGTATTTCTTAAGGAATACACTACTCAATTCTCTCTTAGTGGCTCCCACATTCGCAAAAAAATATGGTTTATAGCCTTACATCTGCCTTATTGGGCAAGATATGAGTATATCTTAATGCACCCCCCAGCAGGTGTATTACAGGCCTGCTGGGGTCCAAATACCACACCAGTAGTCACTGCTATATCAGATGTAATTCTAAAACCTGTGCAGTCAGATTTAGCTAGTGACAGACTATATTCTGACCAAATTTCAGGATTATAGACCAACATTTGCTACTCATTTGGGCTGATTTACATCTTTTTTCGACCATTTTAACAGCCCTATTTGGGTTATATAATTTCTGTTCAGAGATGTAATGTTCCAAATGTGCCCAAAATGTCCTCTTTTATTGTCAAAACATGAATGAAATTAATTTTTGGCTTCAGATTTGATACATTATGATATAATTGACATTACCTCCATGAGGGGGGGCCAGACCAGCCCCACACCCCGGAAACTGAAATTCCTAATATGGCTCTTGAGTGGTTCAGACCAATGCAATTTTATTTTCTGATATAAACTGAGTTTTCTGTGAAAATTTGAGACAGATACAACAACTTTAAGGGGTGGTTTGGGCTGATTTGCCATTTAGTGGTACCCTCGCTACATGCACTCCCAAGACATGTATTTTGAGCTTCTTGTGTATTTCTTAAGGAATACACTACTCAATTCTCTCTTAGTGGCTCCCACACTCACAAAAAATATGGTTTATAGCCTTACATCTGCCTTATTGGGCAAGATATGAGTATATCTTAATGCACCCCCCAGCAGGTGTATTACAGGCCTGCTGGGGTCCAAATACCACACCAGTAGTCACTGCTATATCAGATGTAATTCTAAAACCTGTGCAGTCAGATTTAGCTAGTGACAGACTATATTCTGACCAAATTTCAGGATTATAGACCAACATTTGCTACTCATTTGGGCTGATTTACATCTTTTTTCGACCATTTTAACAGCCCTATTTGGGTTATATAATTTCTGTTCAGAGATGTAATGTTCCAAATATGCCCAAAATGTCCTCTTTTATTGTCAAAACATGAATGAAATTAATTTTTGGCTTCAGATTTGATACATTATGATATAATTGACATTACCTCCATGAGGGGGGGCCAGACCAGCCCCAAACCCCGGAAACTGAAATTCCTAATATGGCTCTTGAGTGGTTCATACCAATGCAATTTTATTCTCTGATATAAACTGAGTTTTCTGTGAAAATTTGAGCCAGATACAACAACTTTAAGGGGTGGTTTTGGCTGATTTGCCATTTAGTGGTACCCTCGCTACATGCACTCCCAAGACATGTATTTTGAGCTTCTTGTGTATTTCTTAAGGAATACACTACCCAATTCTCTCTTAGTGGCTCCCACATTCGCAAAAAATATGGTTTATAGCCTTACATCTGCCTTATTGGGCAAGATATGAGTATATCTTAATGCACCCCCCAGCAGGTGTATTACAGGCCTGCTGGGGTCCAAATACCACACCAGTAGTCACTGCTATATCAGATGTAATTCTAAAACCTGTGCAGTCAGATTTAGCTAGTGACAGACTATATTCTGACCAAATTTCAGGATTATAGACCAACATTTGCTACTCATTTGGGCTGATTTACATCTTTTTTCGACCATTTTAACAGCCCTATTTGGGTTATATAATTTCTGCTCAGAGATGTAATGTTCCAAATGTGCCCAAAATGTCCTCTTTTATTGTCAAAACATGAATGAAATTAATTTTTGGCTTCAGATTTGATACATTATGATATAATTGACATTACCTCCATGAGAGGGGGCCAGACCAGCCCCAAACCCCAGAAACTGAAATTCCTAATATGGCTCTTGAGTGGTTCATACCAATGCAATTTTATTCTCTGATATAAACTGAGTTTTCTGTGAAAATTTGAGCCAGATACAACAACTTTAAGGGGTGGTTTGGGCTGATTTGCCATTTAGTGGTACCCTCGCTACATGCACTCCCAAGACATGTATTTTGAGCTTCTTGTGTATTTCTTAAGGAATACACTACTCAATTCTCTCTTAGTGGCTCCCACATTCGCAAAAAAATATGGTTTATAGCCTTACATCTGCCTTATTGGGCAAGATATGAGTATATCTTAATGCACCCCCCAGCAGGTGTATTACAGGCCTGCTGGGGTCCAAATACCACACCAGTAGTCACTGCTATATCAGATATAATTCTAAAACCTGTGCAGTCAGATTTAGCTAGTGACAGACTATATTCTGACCAAATTTCAGGATTATAGACCAACATTTGCTACTCATTTGGGCTGATTTACATCTTTTTTCGACCATTTTAACAGCCCTATTTGGGTTATATAATTTCTATTCAGAGATGTAATGTTCCAAATGTCCTCTTTTATTGTCAAAACATGAATGAAATTAATTTTTGGCTTCAGATTTGAAACATTATGATATAATTGACATTACCTCCATGAGGGGGGGCCAGACCAGCCCCACACCCCGGAAACTGAAATTCCTAATATGGCTCTTGAGTGGTTCAGACCAATGCAATTTTATTTTCTGATATAAACTGAGTTTTCTGTGAAAATTTGAGACAGATACAACAACTTGAAGGGGTGGTTTGGGCTGATTTGCCATTTAGTGGTACCCTCGCTACATGCACTCCCAAGACATGTATTTTGAGCTTCTTGTGTATTTCTTAAGGAATACACTACTCAATTCTCTCTTAGTGGCTCCCACACTCACAAAAAATATGGTTTATAGCCTTACATCTGCCTTATTGGGCAAGATATGAGTATATCTTAATGCACCCCCCAGCAGGTGTATTACAGGCCTGCTGGGGTCCAAATACCACACCAGTAGTCACTGCTATATCAGATGTAATTCTAAAACCTGTGCAGTCAGATTTAGCTAGTGACAGATTATATTCTGACCAAATTTCAGGATTATAGACCAACATTTGCTACTCATTTGGGCTGATTTACATCTTTTTTCGACCATTTTAACAGCCCTATTTGGGTTATATAATTTCTGTTCAGAGATGTAATGTTCCAAATATGCCCAAAATGTCCTCTTTTATTGTCAAAACATGAATGAAATTAATTTTTGGCTTCAGATTTGATACATTATGATATAATTGACATTACCTCCATGAGGGGGGGCCAGACCAGCCCCAAACCCCGGAAACTGAAATTCCTAATATGGCTCTTGAGTGGTTCATACCAATGCAATTTTATTCTCTGATATAAACTGAGTTTTCTGTGAAAATTTGAGCCAGATACAACAACTTTAAGGGGTGGTTTGGGCTGATTTGCCATTTAGTGGTACCCTCGCTACATGCACTCCCAAGACATGTATTTTGAGCTTCTTGTGTATTTCTTAAGGAATACACTACCCAATTCTCTCTTAGTGGCTCCCACATTCGCAAAAAATATGGTTTATAGCCTTACATCTGCCTTATTGGGCAAGATATGAGTATATCTTAATGCACCCCCCAGCAGGTGTATTACAGGCCTGCTGGGGTCCAAATACCACACCAGTAGTCACTGCTATATCAGATGTAATTCTAAAACCTGTGCAGTCAGATTTAGCTAGTGACAGACTATATTCTGACCAAATTTCAGGATTATAGACCAACATTTGCTACTCATTTGGGCTGATTTACATCTTTTTTCGACCATTTTAACAGCCCTATTTGGGTTATATAATTTCTGCTCAGAGATGTAATGTTCCAAATGTGCCCAAAATGTCCTCTTTTATTGTCAAAACATGAATGAAATTAATTTTTGGCTTCAGATTTGATACATTATGATATAATTGACATTACCTCCATGAGGGGGGGCCAGACCAGCCCCACACCCCGGAAACTGAAATTCCTAATATGGCTCTTGAGTGGTTCATACCAATGCAATTTTATTCTCTGATATAAACTGAGTTTTCTGTGAAAATTTGAGACAGATACAACAACTTTAAGGGGTGGTTTGGGCTGATTTGCCATTTAGTGGTACCCTCGCTACATGCACTCCCAAGACATGTATTTTGAGCTTCTTGTGTATTTCTTAAGGAATACACTACTCAATTCTCTCTTACTGGCTCCCACACTCGCAAAAAATATGGTTTATAGCCTTACATCTGCCTTATTGGGCAAGATATGAGTATATCTTAATGCACCCCCCAGCAGGTGTATTACAGGCCTGCTGGGGTCCAAATACCACACCAGTAGTCACTGCTATATCAGATGTAATTCTAAAACCTGTGCAGTCAGATTTAGCTAGTGACAGACTATATTCTGACCAAATTTCAGGATTATAGACCAACATTTGCTACTCATTTGGACTGATTTACATCTTTTTTCGACCATTTTAACAGCCCTATTTGGGTTATATAATTTCTGTTCAGAGATGTAATGTTCCAAATATGCCCAAAATGTCCTCTTTTATTGTCAAAACATGAATGAAATTAATTTTTGGCTTCAGATTTGATACATTATGATATAATTGACATTACCTCCATGAGGGGGGGCCAGACCAGCCCCACACCCCGGAAACTGAAATTCCTAATATGGCTCTTGAGTGGTTCATACCAATGCAATTTTATTCTCTGATATAAACTGAGTTTTCTGTGAAAATTTGAGCCAGATACAACAACTTTAAGGGGTGGTTTGGGCTGATTTCCCATTTAGTGGTACCCTCGCTACATGCACTCCCAAGACATGTATTTTGAGCTTCTTGTGTATTTCTTAAGGAATACACTACTCAATTCTCTCTTAGTGGCTCCCACACTCGCAAAAAATATGGTTTATAGCCTTACATCTGCCTTATTGGGTAAGTTATAGCCTTACATCTGCCTTATTGGGCAAGATATGAGTATATCTTAATGCACCCCCCAGCAGGTGTATTACAGGCCTGCTGGGGTCCAAATACCACACCAGTAGTCACTGCTATATCAGATGTAATTCTAAAACCTGTGCAGTCAGATTTAGCTAGTGACAGACTATATTCTGACCAAATTTCAGGATTATAGACCAACATTTGCTACTCATTTGGGCTGATTTACATCTTTTTTCGACCATTTTAACAGCCCTATTTGGGTTATATAATTTCTGTTCAGAGATGTAATGTTCCAAATGTGCCCAAAATGTCCTCTTTTATTGTCAAAACATGAATGAAATTAATTTTTGGCTTCAGATTTGATACATTATGATATAATTGACATTACCTCCATGAGGGGGGGCCAGACCAGCCCCACACCCCGGAAACTGAAATTTCTAATATGACTCTTGAGTGGTTCAGACCAATGCAATTTTATTCTCTGATATAAACTGAGTTTTCTGTGAAAATTTGAGACAGATACAACAACTTTAAGGGGTGGTTTGGGCTGATTTGCCATTTAGTGGTACCCTCGCTACATGCACTCCCAAGACATGTATTTTGAGCTTCTTGTGTATTTCTTAAGGAATACACTACTCAATTCTCTCTTAGTGGCTCCCACATTCGCAAAAAATATGGTTTATAGCCTTACATCTGCCTTATTGGGCAAGATATGAGTATATCTTAATGCACCCCCAGCAGGTGTATTACAGGCCTGCTGGGGTCCAAATACCACACCAGTAGTCACTGCTATATCAGATGTAATTCTAAAACCTGTGCAGTCAGATTTAGCTAGTGACAGACTATATTCTGACCAAATTTCAGGATTATAGACCAACATTTGCTACTCATTTGGGCTGATTTACATCTTTTTTCGACCATTTTAACAGCCCTATTTGGGTTATATAATTTCTGCTCAGAGATGTAATTTTCCAAATGTGCCCAAAATGTCCTCTTTTATTGTCAAAACATGAATGAAATTAATTTTTGGCTTCAGATTTGATACATTATGATATAATTGACATTACCTCCATGAGGGGGGGCCAGACCAGCCCCACACCCCGGAAACTGAAATTCCTAATATGGCTCTTGAGTGGTTCAGACCAATGCAATTTTATTCTCTGATATAAATTGAGTTTTCTGTGAAAATTTGAGACAGATACAACAACTTTAAGGGGTGGTTTGGGCTGATTTGCCATTTAGTGGTACCCTCGCTACATGCACTCCCAAGACATGTATTTTGAGCTTCTTGTGTATTTCTTAAGGAATACACTACTCAATTCTCTCTTAGTGGCTCCCACACTCGCAAAAAATATGGTTTATAGCCTTACATCTGCCTTATTGGGCAAGATATGAGTATATCTTAATGCACCCCCCAGCAGGTGTATTACAGGCCTGCTGGGGTCCAAATACCACACCAGTAGTCACTGCTATATCAGATGTAATTCTAAAACCTGTGCAGTCAGATTTAGCTAGTGACAGACTATATTCTGACCAAATTTCAGGATTATAGACCAACATTTGCTACTCATTTGGGCTGATTTACATCTTTTTTCGACCATTTTAACAGCCCTATTTGGGTTATATAATTTCTGTTCAGAGATGTAATGTTCCAAATGTGCCCAAAATGTCCTCTTTTATTGTCAAAACATGAATGAAATTAATTTTTGGCTTCAGATTTGATACATTATGATATAATTGACATTACCTCCATGAGGGGGGGCCAGACCAGCCCCACACCCCGGAAACTGAAATTCCTAATATGGCTCTTGAGTGGTTCAGACCAATGCAATTTTATTCTCTGATATAAACTGAGTTTTCTGTGAAAATTTGAGACAGATACAACAACTTTAAGGGGTGGTTTGGGCTGATTTGCCATTTAGTGGTACCCTCGCTACATGCACTCCCAAGACATGCATTTTGAGCTTCTTGTGTATTTCTTAAGGAATACACTACTCAATTCTCTCTTAGTGGCTCCCACATTCGCAAAAAATATGGTTTATAGCCTTACATCTGCCTTATTGGGCAAGATATGAGTATATCTTAATGCACCCCCAGCAGGTGTATTACAGGCCTGCTGGGGTCCAAATACCACACCAGTAGTCACTGCTATATCAGATGTAATTCTAAAACCTGTGCAGTCAGATTTAGCTAGTGACAGACTATATTCTGACCAAATTTCAGGATTATAGACCAACATTTGCTACTCATTTGGGCTGATTTACATCTTTTTTCGACCATTTTAACAGCCCTATTTGGGTTATATAATTTCTGCTCAGAGATGTAATTTTCCAAATGTGCCCAAAATGTCCTCTTTTATTGTCAAAACATGAATGAAATTAATTTTTGGCTTCAGATTTGATACATTATGATATAATTGACATTACCTCCATGAGGGGGGGCCAGACCAGCCCCACACCCCGGAAACTGAAATTCCTAATATGGCTCTTGAGTGGTTCAGACCAATGCAATTTTATTCTCTGATATAAATTGAGTTTTCTGTGAAAATTTGAGACAGATACAACAACTTTAAGGGGTGGTTTGGGCTGATTTGCCATTTAGTGGTACCCTCGCTACATGCACTCCCAAGACATGTATTTTGAGCTTCTTGTGTATTTCTTAAGGAATACACTACTCAATTCTCTCTTAGTGGCTCCCACACTCGCAAAAAATATGGTTTATAGCCTTACATCTGCCTTATTGGGCAAGATATGAGTATATCTTAATGCACCCCCCAGCAGGTGTATTACAGGCCTGCTGGGGTCCAAATACCACACCAGTAGTCACTGCTATATCAGATGTAATTCTAAAACCTGTGCAGTCAGATTTAGCTAGTGACAGACTATATTCTGACCAAATTTCAGGATTATAGACCAACATTTGCTACTCATTTGGACTGATTTACATCTTTTTTCAACCATTTTAACAGCCCTATTTGGGTTATATAATTTCTGTTCAGAGATGTAATGTTCCAAATATGCCCAAAATGTCCTCTTTTATTGTCAAAACATGAATGAAATTAATTTTTGGCTTCAGATTTGATACATTATGATATAATTGACATTACCTCCATGAGGGGGGGGCCAGATCAGCCCCACACCCCGGAAACTGAAATTCCTAATATGGCTCTTGAGTGGTTCATACCAATGCAATTTTATTCTCTGATATAAACTGAGTTTTCTGTGAAAATTTGAGACAGATACAACAACTTTAAGGGGTGGTTTGGGCTGATTTGCCATTTAGTGGTACCCTCGCTACATGCACTCCCAAGACATGTATTTTGAGCTTCTTGTGTATTTCTTAAGGAATACACTACTCAATTCTCTCTTAGTGGCTCCCACACTCGCAAAAAATATGGTTTATAGCCTTACATCTGCCTTATTGGGCAAGATATGAGTATATCTTAATGCACCCCCCAGCAGGTGTATTACAGGCCTGCTGGGGTCCAAATACCACACCAGTAGTCACTGCTATATCAGATGTAATTCTAAAACCTGTGCAGTCAGATTTAGCTAGTGACAGACTATATTCTGACCAAATTTCAGGATTATAGACCTACATTTGCTACTCATTTGGGCTGATTTTCATCTTTTTTCGACCATTTTAACAGCCCTATTTGGGTTATATAATTTCTGTTCAGAGATGTAATGTTCCAAATGTGCCCAAAATGTCCTCTTTTATTGTCAAAACATGAATGAAATTAATTTTTGGCTTCAGATTTGATACATTATGATATAATTGACATTACCTCCATGAGGGGGGGCCAGACCAGCCCCACACCCCGGAAACTGAAATTCCTAATATGGCTCTTGAGTGGTTCAGACCAATGCAATTTTATTCTCTGATATAAACTGAGTTTTCTGTGAAAATTTGAGACAGATACAACAACTTTAAGGGGTGGTTTGGGCTGATTTGCCATTTAGTGGTACCCTCGCTACATGCACTCCCAAGACATGTATTTTGAGCTTCTTGTGTATTTCTTAAGGAATACACTACTCAATTCTCTCTTAGTGGCTCCCACATTCGCAAAAAATATGGTTTATAGCCTTACATCTGCCTTATTGGGCAAGATATGAGTATATCTTAATGCACCCCCCAGCAGGTGTATTACAGCCCTGCTGGGGTCCAAATACCACACCAGTAGTCACTGCTATATCAGATGTAATTCTAAAACCTGTGCAGTCAGATTTAGCTAGTGACAGACTATATTCTGACCAAATTTCAGGATTATAGACCTACATTTGCTACTCATTTGGGCTGATTTTCATCTTTTTTCGACCATTTTAACAGCCCTATTTGGGTTATATAATTTCTGTTCAGAGATGTAATGTTCCAAATGTGCCCAAAATGTCCTCTTTTATTGTCAAAACATGAATGAAATTAATTTTTGGCTTCAGATTTGATACATTATGATATAATTGACATTACCTCCATGAGGGGGGGCCAGACCAGCCCCACACCCCGGAAACTGAAATTCCTAATATGGCTCTTGAGTGGTTCAGACCAATGCAATTTTATTCTCTGATATAAACTGAGTTTTCTGTGAAAATTTGAGACAGATACAACAACTTTAAGGGGTGGTTTGGGCTGATTTGCCATTTAGTGGTACCCTCGCTACATGCACTCCCAAGACATGTATTTTGAGCTTCTTGTGTATTTCTTAAGGAATACACTACTCAATTCTCTCTTAGTGGCTCCCACACTCGCA
Source organism: Sabellastarte sp. h YS-2021 (assembly GCA_964017235.1). NCBI lineage: Eukaryota > Metazoa > Annelida > Polychaeta > Sabellida > Sabellidae > Sabellastarte > Sabellastarte sp. h YS-2021. Next base: position 142,409,353 of record OZ024931.1, read on the forward strand.
AAAAATATGGTTTATAGCCTTACATCTGCCTTATTGGGCAAGATATGAGTATATCTTAATGCACCCCCCAGCAGGTGTATTACAGGCCTGCTGGGGTCCAAATACCACACCAGTAGTCACTGCTATATCAGATGTAATTCTAAAACCTGTGCAGTCAGATTTAGCTAGTGACAGACTATATTCTGACCAAATTTCAGGATTATAGACCAACATTTGCTACTCATTTGGACTGATTTACATCTTTTTTCAACCATTTTAACAGCCCTATTTGGGTTATATAATTTCTGTTCAGAGATGTAATGTTCCAAATATGCCCAAAATGTCCTCTTTTATTGTCAAAACATGAATGAAATTAATTTTTGGCTTCAGATTTGATACATTATGATATAATTGACATTACCTCCATGAGGGGGGGCCAGACCAGCTCCAAACCCCGGAAACTGAAATTCCTAATATGGCTCTTGAGTGGTTCATACCAATGCAATTTTATTCTCTGATATAAACTGAGTTTTCTGTGAAAATTTGAGCCAGATACAACAACTTTAAGGGGTGGTTTGGGCTGATTTGCCATTTAGTGGTACCCTCGCTACATGCACTCCCAAGACATGTATTTTGAGCTTCTTGTGTATTTCTTAAGGAATACACTACTCAATTCTCTCTTAGTGGCTCCCACACTCGCAAAAAATATGGTTTATAGCCTTACATCTGCCTTATTGGGTAAGTTATAGCCTTACATCTGCCTTATTGGGCAAGATATGAGTATATCTTAATGCACCCCCCAGCAGGTGTATTACAGCCCTGCTGGGGTCCAAATACCACACCAGTAGTCACTGCTATATCAGATGTAATTCTAAAACCTGTGCAGTCAGATTTAGCTAGTGACAGACTATATTCTGACCAAATTTCAGGATTATAGACCAACATTTGCTACTCATTTGGGCTGATTTACATCTTTTTTCGACCATTTTAACAGCCCTATTTGGGTTATATAATTTCTGTTCAGAGATGTAATGTTCCAAATGTGCCCAAAATGTCCTCTTTTATTGTCAAAACATGAATGAAATTAATTTTTGGCTTCAGATTTGATACATTATGATATAATTGACATTACCTCCATGAGGGGGGGGCCAGACCAGCCCCACACCCCGGAAACTGAAATTCCTAATATGGCTCTTGAGTGGTTCATACCAATGCAATTTTATTCTCTGATATAAACTGAGTTTTCTGTGAAAATTTGAGACAGATACAACAACTTTAAGGGGTGGTTTGGGCTGATTTGCCATTTAGTGGTACCCTCGCTACATGCACTCCCAAGACATGTATTTTGAGCTTCTTGTGTATTTCTTAAGGAATACACTACTCAATTCTCTCTTAGTGGCTCCCACACTCGCAAAAAATATGGTTTATAGCCTTACATCTGCCTTATTGGGCAAGATATGAGTATATCTTAATGCACCCCCCAGCAGGTGTATTACAGGCCTGCTGGGGTCCAAATACCACACCAGTAGTCACTGCTATATCAGATGTAATTCTAAAACCTGTGCAGTCAGATTTAGCTAGTGACAGACTATATTCTGACCAAATTTCAGGATTATAGACCTACATTTGCTACTCATTTGGGCTGATTTTCATCTTTTTTCGACCATTTTAACAGCCCTATTTGGGTTATATAATTTCTGTTCAGAGATGTAATGTTCCAAATGTGCCCAAAATGTCCTCTTTTATTGTCAAAACATGAATGAAATTAATTTTTGGCTTCAGATTTGATACATTATGATATAATTGACATTACCTCCATGAGGGGGGGCCAGACCAGCCCCACACCCCGGAAACTGAAATTCCTAATATGGCTCTTGAGTGGTTCAGACCAATGCAATTTTATTCTCTGATATAAACTGAGTTTTCTGTGAAAATTTGAGACAGATACAACAACTTTAAGGGGTGGTTTGGGCTGATTTGCCATTTAGTGGTACCCTCGCTACATGCACTCCCAAGACATGTATTTTGAGCTTCTTGTGTATTTCTTAAGGAATACACTACTCAATTCTCTCTTAGTGGCTCCCACATTCGCAAAAAATATGGTTTATAGCCTTACATCTGCCTTATTGGGCAAGATATGAGTATATCTTAATGCACCCCCCAGCAGGTGTATTACAGCCCTGCTGGGGTCCAAATACCACACCAGTAGTCACTGCTATATCAGATGTAATTCTAAAACCTGTGCAGTCAGATTTAGCTAGTGACAGACTATATTCTGACCAAATTTCAGGATTATAGACCAACATTTGCTACTCATTTGGGCTGATTTACATCTTTTTTCGACCATTTTAACAGCCCTATTTGGGTTATATAATTTCTGTTCAGAGATGTAATGTTCCAAATGTGCCCAAAATGTCCTCTTTTATTGTCAAAACATGAATGAAATTAATTTTTGGCTTCAGATTTGATACATTATGATATAATTGACATTACCTCCATGAGGGGGGGCCCAGACCAGCCCCACACCCCGGAAACTGAAATTCCTAATATGGCTCTTGAGTGGTTCAGACCAATGCAATTTTATTCTCTGATATAAACTTAGTTTTCTGTGAAAATTTGAGACAGATACAACAACTTTAAGGGGTGGTTTGGGCTGATTTGCCATTTAGTGGTACCCTCGCTACATGCACTCCCAAGACATGTATTTTGAGCTTCTTGTGTATTTCTTAAGGAATACACTACTCAATTCTCTCTTAGTGGCTCCCACACTCGCAAAAAATATGGTTTATAGCCTTACATCTGCCTTATTGGGCAAGATATGAGTATATCTTAATGCACCCCCCAGCAGGTGTATTACAGGCCTGCTGGGGTCCAAATACCACACCAGTAGTCACTGCTATATCAGATGTAATTCTAAAACCTGTGCAGTCAGATTTAGCTAGTGACAGACTATATTCTGACCAAATTTCAGGATTATAGACCTACATTTGCTACTCATTTGGGCTGATTTTCATCTTTTTTCGACCATTTTAACAGCCCTATTTGGGTTATATAATTTCTGTTCAGAGATGTAATGTTCCAAATGTGCCCAAAATGTCCTCTTTTATTGTCAAAACATGAATGAAATTAATTTTTGGCTTCAGATTTGATACATTATGATATAATTGACATTACCTCCATGAGGGGGGGCCAGACCAGCCCCACACCCCGGAAACTGAAATTCCTAATATGGCTCTTGAGTGGTTCAGACCAATGCAATTTTATTCTCTGATATAAACTGAGTTTTCTGTGAAAATTTGAGACAGATACAACAACTTTAAGGGGTGGTTTGGGCTGATTTGCCATTTAGTGGTACCCTCGCTACATGCACTCCCAAGACATGTATTTTGAGCTTCTTGTGTATTTCTTAAGGAATACACTACTCAATTCTCTCTTAGTGGCTCCCACACTCGCAAAAAATATGGTTTATAGCCTTACATCTGCCTTATTGGGTAAGTTATAGCCTTACATCTGCCTTATTGGGCAAGATATGAGTATATCTTAATGCACCCCCCAGCAGGTGTATTACAGCCCTGCTGGGGTCCAAATACCACACCAGTAGTCACTGCTATATCAGATGTAATTCTAAAACCTGTGCAGTCAGATTTAGCTAGTGACAGACTATATTCTGACCAAATTTCAGGATTATAGACCAACATTTGCTACTCATTTGGGCTGATTTACATCTTTTTTCGACCATTTTAACAGCCCTATTTGGGTTATATAATTTCTGTTCAGAGATGTAATGTTCCAAATGTGCCCAAAATGTCCTCTTTTATTGTCAAAACATGAATGAAATTAATTTTTGGCTTCAGATTTGATACATTATGATATAATTGACATTACCTCCATGAGGGGGGGCCAGACCAGCCCCACACCCCGGAAACTGAAATTCCTAATATGGCTCTTGAGTGGTTCAGACCAATGCAATTTTATTCTCTGATATAAACTGAGTTTTCTGTGAAAATTTGAGACAGATACAACAACTTTAAGGGGTGGTTTGGGCTGATTTGCCATTTAGTGGTACCCTCGCTACATGCACTCCCAAGACATGTATTTTGAGCTTCTTGTGTATTTCTTAAGGAATACACTACTCAATTCTCTCTTAGTGGCTCCCACACTCGCAAAAAATATGGTTTATAGCCTTACATCTGCCTTATTGGGCAAGATATGAGTATATCTTAATGCACCCCCCAGCAGGTGTATTACAGGCCTGCTGGGGTCCAAATACCACACCAGTAGTCACTGCTATATCAGATGTAATTCTAAAACCTGTGCAGTCAGATTTAGCTAGTGACAGACTATATTCTGACCAAATTTCAGGATTATAGACCTACATTTGCTACTCATTTGGGCTGATTTTCATCTTTTTTCGACCATTTTAACAGCCCTATTTGGGTTATATAATTTCTGTTCAGAGATGTAATGTTCCAAATGTGCCCAAAATGTCCTCTTTTATTGTCAAAACATGAATGAAATTAATTTTTGGCTTCAGATTTGATACATTATGATATAATTGACATTACCTCCATGAGGGGGGGCCAGACCAGCCCCACACCCCGGAAACTGAAATTCCTAATATGGCTCTTGAGTGGTTCAGACCAATGCAATTTTATTCTCTGATATAAACTGAGTTTTCTGTGAAAATTTGAGACAGATACAACAACTTTAAGGGGTGGTTTGGGCTGATTTGCCATTTAGTGGTACCCTCGCTACATGCACTCCCAAGACATGTATTTTGAGCTTCTTGTGTATTTCTTAAGGAATACACTACTCAATTCTCTCTTAGTGGCTCCCACACTCGCAAAAAATATGGTTTATAGCCTTACATCTGCCTTATTGGGCAAGATATGAGTATATCTTAATGCACCCCCCAGCAGGTGTATTACAGGCCTGCTGGGGTCCAAATACCACACCAGTAGTCACTGCTATATCAGATGTAATTCTAAAACCTGTGCAGTCAGATTTAGCTAGTGACAGACTATATTCTGACCAAATTTCAGGATTATAGACCAACATTTGCTACTCATTTGGGCTGATTTACATCTTTTTTCGACCATTTTAACAGCCCTATTTGGGTTATATAATTTCTGTTCAGAGATGTAATGTTCCAAATGTGCCCAAAATGTCCTCTTTTATTGTCAAAACATGAATGAAATTAATTTTTGGCTTCAGATTTGATACATTATGATATAATTGACATTACCTCCATGAGGGGGGGCCAGACCAGCCCCACACCCCGGAAACTGAAATTCCTAATATGGCTCTTGAGTGGTTCAGACCAATGCAATTTTATTCTCTGATATAAACTGAGTTTTCTGTGAAAATTTGAGACAGATACAACAACTTTAAGGGGTGGTTTGGGCTGATTTGCCATTTAGTGGTACCCTCGCTACATGCACTCCCAAGACATGCATTTTGAGCTTCTTGTGTATTTCTTAAGGAATACACTACTCAATTCTCTCTTAGTGGCTCCCACATTCGCAAAAAATATGGTTTATAGCCTTACATCTGCCTTATTGGGCAAGATATGAGTATATCTTAATGCACCCCCAGCAGGTGTATTACAGGCCTGCTGGGGTCCAAATACCACACCAGTAGTCACTGCTATATCAGATGTAATTCTAAAACCTGTGCAGTCAGATTTAGCTAGTGACAGACTATATTCTGACCAAATTTCAGGATTATAGACCAACATTTGCTACTCATTTGGGCTGATTTACATCTTTTTTCGACCATTTTAACAGCCCTATTTGGGTTATATAATTTCTGCTCAGAGATGTAATTTTCCAAATGTGCCCAAAATGTCCTCTTTTATTGTCAAAACATGAATGAAATTAATTTTTGGCTTCAGATTTGATACATTATGATATAATTGACATTACCTCCATGAGGGGGGGCCAGACCAGCCCCACACCCCGGAAACTGAAATTCCTAATATGGCTCTTGAGTGGTTCAGACCAATGCAATTTTATTCTCTGATATAAATTGAGTTTTCTGTGAAAATTTGAGACAGATACAACAACTTTAAGGGGTGGTTTGGGCTGATTTGCCATTTAGTGGTACCCTCGCTACATGCACTCCCAAGACATGTATTTTGAGCTTCTTGTGTATTTCTTAAGGAATACACTACTCAATTCTCTCTTAGTGGCTCCCACACTCGCAAAAAATATGGTTTATAGCCTTACATCTGCCTTATTGGGCAAGATATGAGTATATCTTAATGCACCCCCCAGCAGGTGTATTACAGGCCTGCTGGGGTCCAAATACCACACCAGTAGTCACTGCTATATCAGATGTAATTCTAAAACCTGTGCAGTCAGATTTAGCTAGTGACAGACTATATTCTGACCAAATTTCAGGATTATAGACCAACATTTGCTACTCATTTGGACTGATTTACATCTTTTTTCAACCATTTTAACAGCCCTATTTGGGTTATATAATTTCTGTTCAGAGATGTAATGTTCCAAATATGCCCAAAATGTCCTCTTTTATTGTCAAAACATGAATGAAATTAATTTTTGGCTTCAGATTTGATACATTATGATATAATTGACATTACCTCCATGAGGGGGGGCCAGACCAGCTCCAAACCCCGGAAACTGAAATTCCTAATATGGCTCTTGAGTGGTTCATACCAATGCAATTTTATTCTCTGATATAAACTGAGTTTTCTGTGAAAATTTGAGCCAGATACAACAACTTTAAGGGGTGGTTTGGGCTGATTTGCCATTTAGTGGTACCCTCGCTACATGCACTCCCAAGACATGTATTTTGAGCTTCTTGTGTATTTCTTAAGGAATACACTACTCAATTCTCTCTTAGTGGCTCCCACACTCGCAAAAAATATGGTTTATAGCCTTACATCTGCCTTATTGGGTAAGTTATAGCCTTACATCTGCCTTATTGGGCAAGATATGAGTATATCTTAATGCACCCCCCAGCAGGTGTATTACAGCCCTGCTGGGGTCCAAATACCACACCAGTAGTCACTGCTATATCAGATGTAATTCTAAAACCTGTGCAGTCAGATTTAGCTAGTGACAGACTATATTCTGACCAAATTTCAGGATTATAGACCAACATTTGCTACTCATTTGGGCTGATTTACATCTTTTTTCGACCATTTTAACAGCCCTATTTGGGTTATATAATTTCTGTTCAGAGATGTAATGTTCCAAATGTGCCCAAAATGTCCTCTTTTATTGTCAAAACATGAATGAAATTAATTTTTGGCTTCAGATTTGATACATTATGATATAATTGACATTACCTCCATGAGGGGGGGGCCAGACCAGCCCCACACCCCGGAAACTGAAATTCCTAATATGGCTCTTGAGTGGTTCATACCAATGCAATTTTATTCTCTGATATAAACTGAGTTTTCTGTGAAAATTTGAGACAGATACAACAACTTTAAGGGGTGGTTTGGGCTGATTTGCCATTTAGTGGTACCCTCGCTACATGCACTCCCAAGACATGTATTTTGAGCTTCTTGTGTATTTCTTAAGGAATACACTACTCAATTCTCTCTTAGTGGCTCCCACACTCGCAAAAAATATGGTTTATAGCCTTACATCTGCCTTATTGGGCAAGATATGAGTATATCTTAATGCACCCCCCAGCAGGTGTATTACAGGCCTGCTGGGGTCCAAATACCACACCAGTAGTCACTGCTATATCAGATGTAATTCTAAAACCTGTGCAGTCAGATTTAGCTAGTGACAGACTATATTCTGACCAAATTTCAGGATTATAGACCTACATTTGCTACTCATTTGGGCTGATTTTCATCTTTTTTCGACCATTTTAACAGCCCTATTTGGGTTATATAATTTCTGTTCAGAGATGTAATGTTCCAAATGTGCCCAAAATGTCCTCTTTTATTGTCAAAACATGAATGAAATTAATTTTTGGCTTCAGATTTGATACATTATGATATAATTGACATTACCTCCATGAGGGGGGGCCAGACCAGCCCCACACCCCGGAAACTGAAATTCCTAATATGGCTCTTGAGTGGTTCAGACCAATGCAATTTTATTCTCTGATATAAACTGAGTTTTCTGTGAAAATTTGAGACAGATACAACAACTTTAAGGGGTGGTTTGGGCTGATTTGCCATTTAGTGGTACCCTCGCTACATGCACTCCCAAGACATGTATTTTGAGCTTCTTGTGTATTTCTTAAGGAATACACTACTCAATTCTCTCTTAGTGGCTCCCACATTCGCAAAAAATATGGTTTATAGCCTTACATCTGCCTTATTGGGCAAGATATGAGTATATCTTAATGCACCCCCCAGCAGGTGTATTACAGGCCTGCTGGGGTCCAAATACCACACCAGTAGTCACTGCTATATCAGATGTAATTCTAAAACCTGTGCAGTCAGATTTAGCTAGTGACAGACTATATTCTGACCAAATTTCAGGATTATAGACCTACATTTGCTACTCATTTGGGCTGATTTTCATCTTTTTTCGACCATTTTAACAGCCCTATTTGGGTTATATAATTTCTGTTCAGAGATGTAATGTTCCAAATGTGCCCAAAATGTCCTCTTTTATTGTCAAAACATGAATGAAATTAATTTTTGGCTTCAGATTTGATACATTATGATATAATTGACATTACCTCCATGAGGGGGGGCCAGACCAGCCCCACACCCCGGAAACTGAAATTCCTAATATGGCTCTTGAGTGGTTCAGACCAATGCAATTTTATTCTCTGATATAAACTGAGTTTTCTGTGAAAATTTGAGACAGATACAACAACTTTAAGGGGTGGTTTGGGCTGATTTGCCATTTAGTGGTACCCTCGCTACATGCACTCCCAAGACATGTATTTTGAGCTTCTTGTGTATTTCTTAAGGAATACACTACTCAATTCTCTCTTAGTGGCTCCCACACTCGCAAAAAATATGGTTTATAGCCTTACATCTGCCTTATTGGGCAAGATATGAGTATATCTTAATGCACCCCCCAGCAGGTGTATTACAGGCCTGCTGGGGTCCAAATACCACACCAGTAGTCACTGCTATATCAGATGTAATTCTAAAACCTGTGCAGTCAGATTTAGCTAGTGACAGACTATATTCTGACCAAATTTCAGGATTATAGACCAACATTTGCTACTCATTTGGGCTGATTTACATCTTTTTTCGACCATTTTAACAGCCCTATTTGGGTTATATAATTTCTGTTCAGAGATGTAATGTTCCAAATGTGCCCAAAATGTCCTCTTTTATTGTCAAAACATGAATGAAATTAATTTTTGGCTTCAGATTTGATACATTATGATATAATTGACATTACCTCCATGAGGGGGGGCCAGACCAGCCCCACACCCCGGAAACTGAAATTCCTAATATGGCTCTTGAGTGGTTCAGACCAATGCAATTTTATTCTCTGATATAAACTGAGTTTTCTGTGAAAATTTGAGACAGATACAACAACTTTAAGGGGTGGTTTGGGCTGATTTGCCATTTAGTGGTACCCTCGCTACATGCACTCCCAAGACATGCATTTTGAGCTTCTTGTGTATTTCTTAAGGAATACACTACTCAATTCTCTCTTAGTGGCTCCCACATTCGCAAAAAATATGGTTTATAGCCTTACATCTGCCTTATTGGGCAAGATATGAGTATATCTTAATGCACCCCCAGCAGGTGTATTACAGGCCTGCTGGGGTCCAAATACCACACCAGTAGTCACTGCTATATCAGATGTAATTCTAAAACCTGTGCAGTCAGATTTAGCTAGTGACAGACTATATTCTGACCAAATTTCAGGATTATAGACCAACATTTGCTACTCATTTGGGCTGATTTACATCTTTTTTCGACCATTTTAACAGCCCTATTTGGGTTATATAATTTCTGCTCAGAGATGTAATTTTCCAAATGTGCCCAAAATGTCCTCTTTTATTGTCAAAACATGAATGAAATTAATTTTTGGCTTCAGATTTGATACATTATGATATAATTGACATTACCTCCATGAGGGGGGGCCAGACCAGCCCCACACCCCGGAAACTGAAATTCCTAATATGGCTCTTGAGTGGTTCAGACCAATGCAATTTTATTCTCTGATATAAATTGAGTTTTCTGTGAAAATTTGAGACAGATACAACAACTTTAAGGGGTGGTTTGGGCTGATTTGCCATTTAGTGGTACCCTCGCTACATGCACTCCCAAGACATGTATTTTGAGCTTCTTGTGTATTTCTTAAGGAATACACTACTCAATTCTCTCTTAGTGGCTCCCACACTCGCAAAAAATATGGTTTATAGCCTTACATCTGCCTTATTGGGCAAGATATGAGTATATCTTAATGCACCCCCCAGCAGGTGTATTACAGGCCTGCTGGGGTCCAAATACCACACCAGTAGTCACTGCTATATCAGATGTAATTCTAAAACCTGTGCAGTCAGATTTAGCTAGGGACAGACTATATTCTGACCAAATTTCAGGATTATAGACCAACATTTGCTACTCATTTGGACTGATTTACATCTTTTTTCAACCATTTTAACAGCCCTATTTGGGTTATATAATTTCTGTTCAGAGATGTAATGTTCCAAATATGCCCAAAATGTCCTCTTTTATTGTCAAAACATGAATGAAATTAATTTTTGGCTTCAGATTTGATACATTATGATATAATTGACATTACCTCCATGAGGGGGGGCCAGACCAGCTCCAAACCCCGGAAACTGAAATTCCTAATATGGCTCTTGAGTGGTTCATACCAATGCAATTTTATTCTCTGATATAAACTGAGTTTTCTGTGAAAATTTGAGCCAGATACAACAACTTTAAGGGGTGGTTTGGGCTGATTTGCCATTTAGTGGTACCCTCGCTACATGCACTCCCAAGACATGTATTTTGAGCTTCTTGTGTATTTCTTAAGGAATACACTACTCAATTCTCTCTTAGTGGCTCCCACACTCGCAAAAAATATGGTTTATAGCCTTACATCTGCCTTATTGGGTAAGTTATAGCCTTACATCTGCCTTATTGGGCAAGATATGAGTATATCTTAATGCACCCCCCAGCAGGTGTATTACAGCCCTGCTGGGGTCCAAATACCACACCAGTAGTCACTGCTATATCAGATGTAATTCTAAAACCTGTGCAGTCAGATTTAGCTAGTGACAGACTATATTCTGACCAAATTTCAGGATTATAGACCAACATTTGCTACTCATTTGGGCTGATTTACATCTTTTTTCGACCATTTTAACAGCCCTATTTGGGTTATATAATTTCTGTTCAGAGATGTAATGTTCCAAATGTGCCCAAAATGTCCTCTTTTATTGTCAAAACATGAATGAAATTAATTTTTGGCTTCAGATTTGATACATTATGATATAATTGACATTACCTCCATGAGGGGGGGGCCAGACCAGCCCCACACCCCGGAAACTGAAATTCCTAATATGGCTCTTGAGTGGTTCATACCAATGCAATTTTATTCTCTGATATAAACTGAGTTTTCTGTGAAAATTTGAGACAGATACAACAACTTTAAGGGGTGGTTTGGGCTGATTTGCCATTTAGTGGTACCCTCGCTACATGCACTCCCAAGACATGTATTTTGAGCTTCTTGTGTATTTCTTAAGGAATACACTACTCAATTCTCTCTTAGTGGCTCCCACACTCGCAAAAAATATGGTTTATAGCCTTACATCTGCCTTATTGGGCAAGATATGAGTATATCTTAATGCACCCCCCAGCAGGTGTATTACAGGCCTGCTGGGGTCCAAATACCACACCAGTAGTCACTGCTATATCAGATGTAATTCTAAAACCTGTGCAGTCAGATTTAGCTAGTGACAGACTATATTCTGACCAAATTTCAGGATTATAGACCTACATTTGCTACTCATTTGGGCTGATTTTCATCTTTTTTCGACCATTTTAACAGCCCTATTTGGGTTATATAATTTCTGTTCAGAGATGTAATGTTCCAAATGTGCCCAAAATGTCCTCTTTTATTGTCAAAACATGAATGAAATTAATTTTTGGCTTCAGATTTGATACATTATGATATAATTGACATTACCTCCATGAGGGGGGGCCAGACCAGCCCCACACCCCGGAAACTGAAATTCCTAATATGGCTCTTGAGTGGTTCAGACCAATGCAATTTTATTCTCTGATATAAACTGAGTTTTCTGTGAAAATTTGAGACAGATACAACAACTTTAAGGGGTGGTTTGGGCTGATTTGCCATTTAGTGGTACCCTCGCTACATGCACTCCCAAGACATGTATTTTGAGCTTCTTGTGTATTTCTTAAGGAATACACTACTCAATTCTCTCTTAGTGGCTCCCACATTCGCAAAAAATATGGTTTATAGCCTTACATCTGCCTTATTGGGCAAGATATGAGTATATCTTAATGCACCCCCCAGCAGGTGTATTACAGCCCTGCTGGGGTCCAAATACCACACCAGTAGTCACTGCTATATCAGATGTAATTCTAAAACCTGTGCAGTCAGATTTAGCTAGTGACAGACTATATTCTGACCAAATTTCAGGATTATAGACCAACATTTGCTACTCATTTGGGCTGATTTACATCTTTTTTCGACCATTTTAACAGCCCTATTTGGGTTATATAATTTCTGTTCAGAGATGTAATGTTCCAAATGTGCCCAAAATGTCCTCTTTTATTGTCAAAACATGAATGAAATTAATTTTTGGCTTCAGATTTGATACATTATGATATAATTGACATTACCTCCATGAGGGGGGGCCCAGACCAGCCCCACACCCCGGAAACTGAAATTCCTAATATGGCTCTTGAGTGGTTCAGACCAATGCAATTTTATTCTCTGATATAAACTTAGTTTTCTGTGAAAATTTGAGACAGATACAACAACTTTAAGGGGTGGTTTGGGCTGATTTGCCATTTAGTGGTACCCTCGCTACATGCACTCCCAAGACATGTATTTTGAGCTTCTTGTGTATTTCTTAAGGAATACACTACTCAATTCTCTCTTAGTGGCTCCCACACTCGCAAAAAATATGGTTTATAGCCTTACATCTGCCTTATTGGGCAAGATATGAGTATATCTTAATGCACCCCCCAGCAGGTGTATTACAGGCCTGCTGGGGTCCAAATACCACACCAGTAGTCACTGCTATATCAGATGTAATTCTAAAACCTGTGCAGTCAGATTTAGCTAGTGACAGACTATATTCTGACCAAATTTCAGGATTATAGACCAACATTTGCTACTCATTTGGGCTGATTTACATCTTTTTTCGACCATTTTAACAGCCCTATTTGGGTTATATAATTTCTGTTCAGAGATGTAATGTTCCAAATGTGCCCAAAATGTCCTCTTTTATTGTCAAAACATGAATGAAATTAATTTTTGGCTTCAGATTTGATACATTATGATATAATTGACATTACCTCCATGAGGGGGGGCCAGACCAGCCCCACACCCCGGAAACTGAAATTCCTAATATGGCTCTTGAGTGGTTCAGACCAATGCAATTTTATTCTCTGATATAAACTGAGTTTTCTGTGAAAATTTGAGACAGATACAACAACTTTAAGGGGTGGTTTGGGCTGATTTGCCATTTAGTGGTACCCTCGCTACATGCACTCCCAAGACATGTATTTTGAGCTTCTTGTGTATTTCTTAAGGAATACACTACTCAATTCTCTCTTAGTGGCTCCCACACTCGCAAAAAATATGGTTTATAGCCTTACATCTGCCTTATTGGGCAAGATATGAGTATATCTTAATGCACCCCCCAGCAGGTGTATTACAGGCCTGCTGGGGTCCAAATACCACACCAGTAGTCACTGCTATATCAGATGTAATTCTAAAACCTGTGCAGTCAGATTTAGCTAGTGACAGACTATATTCTGACCAAATTTCAGGATTATAGACCTACATTTGCTACTCATTTGGGCTGATTTTCATCTTTTTTCGACCATTTTAACAGCCCTATTTGGGTTATATAATTTCTGTTCAGAGATGTAATGTTCCAAATGTGCCCAAAATGTCCTCTTTTATTGTCAAAACATGAATGAAATTAATTTTTGGCTTCAGATTTGATACATTATGATATAATTGACATTACCTCCATGAGGGGGGGCCAGACCAGCCCCACACCCCGGAAACTGAAATTCCTAATATGGCTCTTGAGTGGTTCAGACCAATGCAATTTTATTCTCTGATATAAACTGAGTTTTCTGTGAAAATTTGAGACAGATACAACAACTTTAAGGGGTGGTTTGGGCTGATTTGCCATTTAGTGGTACCCTCGCTACATGCACTCCCAAGACATGTATTTTGAGCTTCTTGTGTATTTCTTAAGGAATACACTACTCAATTCTCTCTTAGTGGCTCCCACACTCGCAAAAAATATGGTTTATAGCCTTACATCTGCCTTATTGGGCAAGATATGAGTATATCTTAATGCACCCCCCAGCAGGTGTATTACAGGCCTGCTGGGGTCCAAATACCACACCAGTAGTCACTGCTATATCAGATGTAATTCTAAAACCTGTGCAGTCAGATTTAGCTAGTGACAGACTATATTCTGACCAAATTTCAGGATTATAGACCAACATTTGCTACTCATTTGGGCTGATTTACATCTTTTTTCGACCATTTTAACAGCCCTATTTGGGTTATATAATTTCTGTTCAGAGATGTAATGTTCCAAATGTGCCCAAAATGTCCTCTTTTATTGTCAAAACATGAATGAAATTAATTTTTGGCTTCAGATTTGATACATTATGATATAATTGACATTACCTCCATGAGGGGGGGCCAGACCAGCCCCACACCCCGGAAACTGAAATTCCTAATATGGCTCTTGAGTGGTTCAGACCAATGCAATTTTATTCTCTGATATAAACTGAGTTTTCTGTGAAAATTTGAGACAGATACAACAACTTTAAGGGGTGGTTTGGGCTGATTTGCCATTTAGTGGTACCCTCGCTACATGCACTCCCAAGACATGTATTTTGAGCTTCTTGTGTATTTCTTAAGGAATACACTACTCAATTCTCTCTTAGTGGCTCCCACACTCGCAAAAAATATGGTTTATAGCCTTACATCTGCCTTATTGGGCAAGATATGAGTATATCTTAATGCACCCCCCAGCAGGTGTATTACAGGCCTGCTGGGGTCCAAATACCACACCAGTAGTCACTGCTATATCAGATGTAATTCTAAAACCTGTGCAGTCAGATTTAGCTAGTGACAGACTATATTCTGACCAAATTTCAGGATTATAGACCTACATTTGCTACTCATTTGGGCTGATTTTCATCTTTTTTCGACCATTTTAACAGCCCTATTTGGGTTATATAATTTCTGTTCAGAGATGTAATGTTCCAAATGTGCCCAAAATGTCCTCTTTTATTGTCAAAACATGAATGAAATTAATTTTTGGCTTCAGATTTGATACATTATGATATAATTGACATTACCTCCATGAGGGGGGGCCAGACCAGCCCCACACCCCGGAAACTGAAATTCCTAATATGGCTCTTGAGTGGTTCAGACCAATGCAATTTTATTCTCTGATATAAACTGAGTTTTCTGTGAAAATTTGAGACAGATACAACAACTTTAAGGGGTGGTTTGGGCTGATTTGCCATTTAGTGGTACCCTCGCTACATGCACTCCCAAGACATGTATTTTGAGCTTCTTGTGTATTTCTTAAGGAATACACTACTCAATTCTCTCTTAGTGGCTCCCACATTCGCAAAAAATATGGTTTATAGCCTTACATCTGCCTTATTGGGCAAGATATGAGTATATCTTAATGCACCCCCCAGCAGGTGTATTACAGGCCTGCTGGAGTCCAAATACCACACCAGTAGTCACTGCTATATCAGATGTAATTCTAAAACCTGTGCAGTCAGATTTAGCTAGTGACAGACTATATTCTGACCAAATTTCAGGATTATAGACCAACATTTGCTACTCATTTGGGCTGATTTACATCTTTTTTCGACCATTTTAACAGCCCTATTTGGGTTATATAATTTCTGTTCAGAGATGTAATGTTCCAAATGTGCCCAAAATGTCCTCTTTTATTGTCAAAACATGAATGAAATTAATTTTTGGCTTCAGATTTGATACATTATGATATAATTGACATTACCTCCATGAGGGGGGGCCAGACCAGCCCCACACCCCGGAAACTGAAATTCCTAATATGGCTCTTGAGTGGTTCAGACCAATGCAATTTTATTCTCTGATATAAACTGAGTTTTCTGTGAAAATTTGAGACAGATACAACAACTTTAAGGGGTGGTTTGGGCTGATTTGCCATTTAGTGGTACCCTCGCTACATGCACTCCCAAGACATGTATTTTGAGCTTCTTGTGTATTTCTTAAGGAATACACTACTCAATTCTCTCTTAGTGGCTCCCACACTCGCAAAAAATATGGTTTATAGCCTTACATCTGCCTTATTGGGCAAGATATGAGTATATCTTAATGCACCCCCCAGCAGGTGTATTACAGGCCTGCTGGGGTCCAAATACCACACCAGTAGTCACTGCTATATCAGATGTAATTCTAAAACCTGTGCAGTCAGATTTAGCTAGTGACAGACTATATTCTGACCAAATTTCAGGATTATAGACCAACATTTGCTACTCATTTGGGCTGATTTTCATCTTTTTTCGACCATTTTAACAGCCCTATTTGGGTTATATAATTTCTGTTCAGAGATGTAATGTTCCAAATGTGCCCAAAATGTCCTCTTTTATTGTCAAAACATGAATGAAATTAATTTTTGGCTTCAGATTTGATACATTATGATATAATTGACATTACCTCCATGAGGGGGGGCCAGACCAGCCCCACACCCCGGAAACTGAAATTCCTAATATGGCTCTTGAGTGGTTCATACCAATGCAATTTTATTCTCTGATATAAACTGAGTTTTCTGTGAAAATTTGAGACAGATACAACAACTTTAAGGGGTGATTTGGGCTGATTTGCCATTTAGTGGTACCCTCGCTACATGCACTCCCAAGACATGTATTTTGAGCTTCTTGTGTATTTCTTAAGGAATACACTACTCAATTCTCTCTTAGTGGCTCCCACACTCGCAAAAAATATGGTTTATAGCCTTACATCTGCCTTATTGGGCAAGATATGAGTATATCTTAATGCACCCCCCAGCAGGTGTATTACAGGCCTGCTGGGGTCCAAATACCACACCAGTAGTCACTGCTATATCAGATGTAATTCTAAAACCTGTGCAGTCAGATTTAGCTAGTGACAGACTATATTCTGACCAAATTTCAGGATTATAGACCAACATTTGCTACTCATTTGGACTGATTTACATCTTTTTTCGACCATTTTAACAGCCCTATTTGGGTTATATAATTTCTGTTCAGAGATGTAATGTTCCAAATATGCCCAAAATGTCCTCTTTTATTGTCAAAACATGAATGAAATTAATTTTTGGCTTCAGATTTGATACATTATGATATAATTGACATTACCTCCATGAGGGGGGGCCAGACCAGCCCCACACCCCGGAAACTGAAATTCCTAATATGGCTCTTGAGTGGTTCAGACCAATGCAATTTTATTCTCTGATATAAACTGAGTTTTCTGTGAAAATTTGAGACAGATACAACAACTTTAAGGGGTGGTTTGGGCTGATTTGCCATTTAGTGGTACCCTCGCTACATGCACTCCCAAGACATGTATTTTGAGCTTCTTGTGTATTTCTTAAGGAATACACTACTCAATTCTCTCTTAGTGGCTCCCACATTCGCAAAAAATATGGTTTATAGCCTTACATCTGCCTTATTGGGCAAGATATGAGTATATCTTAATGCACCCCCCAGCAGGTGTATTACAGGCCTGCTGGGGTCCAAATACCACACCAGTAGTCACTGCTATATCAGATGTAATTCTAAAACCTGTGCAGTCAGATTTAGCTAGTGACAGACTATATTCTGACCAAATTTCAGGATTATAGACCAACATTTGCTACTCATTTGGGCTGATTTACATCTTTTTTCGACCATTTTAACAGCCCTATTTGGGTTATATAATTTCTGTTCAGAGATGTAATGTTCCAAATGTGCCCAAAATGTCCTCTTTTATTGTCAAAACATGAATGAAATTAATTTTTGGCTTCAGATTTGATACATTATGATATAATTGACATTACCTCCATGAGGGGGGGCCAGACCAGCCCCACACCCCGGAAACTGAAATTCCTAATATGGCTCTTGAGTGGTTCATACCAATGTAATTTTATTCTCTGATATAAACTGAGTTTTCTGTGAAAATTTGAGACAGATACAACAACTTTAAGGGGTGGTTTGGGCTGATTTGCCATTTAGTGGTACCCTCGCTACATGCACTCCCAAGACATGTATTTTGAGCTTCTTGTGTATTTCTTAAGGAATACACTACTCAATTCTCTCTTAGTGGCTCCCACACTCGCAAAAAATATGGTTTATAGCCTTACATCTGCCTTATTGGGCAAGATATGAGTATATCTTAATGCACCCCCCAGCAGGTGTATTACAGGCCTGCTGGGGTCCAAATACCACACCAGTAGTCACTGCTATATCAGATGTAATTCTAAAACCTGTGCAGTCAGATTTAGCTAGTGACAGACTATATTCTGACCAAATTTCAGGATTATAGACCAACATTTGCTACTCATTTGGGCTGATTTACATCTTTTTTCGACCATTTTAACAGCCCTATTTGGGTTATATAATTTCTGTTCAGAGATGTAATGTTCCAAATGTGCCCAAAATGTCCTCTTTTATTGTCAAAACATGAATGAAATTAATTTTTGGCTTCAGATTTGATACATTATGATATAAGTGACATTACCTCCATGAGGGGGGGCCAGACCAGCCCCACACCCCGGAAACTGAAATTCCTAATATGGCTCTTGAGTGGTTCAGACCAATGCAATTTTATTCTCTGATATAAACTGAGTTTTCTGTGAAAATTTGAGACAGATACAACAACTTTAAGGGGTGGTTTGGGCTGATTTGCCATTTAGTGGTACCCTCGCTACATGCACTCCCAAGACATGTATTTTGAGCTTCTTGTGTATTTCTTAAGGAATACACTACTCAATTCTCTCTTAGTGGCTCCCACACTCGCAAAAAATATGGTTTATAGCCTTACATCTGCCTTATTGGGCAAGATATGAGTATATCTTAATGCACCCCCCAGCAGGTGTATTACAGGCCTGCTGGGGTCCAAATACCACACCAGTAGTCACTGCTATATCAGATGTAATTCTAAAACCTGTGCAGTCAGATTTAGCTAGTGACAGACTATATTCTGACCAAATTTCAGGATTATAGACCAACATTTGCTACTCATTTGGGCTGATTTACATCTTTTTTCGACCATTTTAACAGCCCTATTTGGGTTATATAATTTCTGTTCAGAGATGTAATGTTCCAAATGTGCCCAAAATGTCCTCTTTTATTGTCAAAACATGAATGAAATTAATTTTTGGCTTCAGATTTGATACATTATGATATAATTGACATTACCTCCATGAGGGGGGGCCAGACCAGCCCCACACCCCGGAAACTGAAATTCCTAATATGGCTCTTGAGTGGTTCAGACCAATGCAATTTTATTCTCTGATATAAACTGAGTTTTCTGTGAAAATTTGAGACAGCTATAACAACTTTAAGGGGTGGTTTGGGCTGATTTGCCATTTAGTGGTACCCTCGCTACATGCACTCCCAAGACATGTATTTTGAGCTTCTTGTGTATTTCTTAAGGAATACACTACTCAATTCTCTCTTAGTGGCTCCCACACTCGCAAAAAATATGGTTTATAGCCTTACATCTGCCTTATTGGGCAAGATATGAGTATATCTTAATGCACCCCCCAGCAGGTGTATTACAGGCCTGCTGGGGTCCAAATACCACACCAGTAGTCACTGCTATATCAGATGTAATTCTAAAACCTGTGCAGTCAGATTTAGCTAGTGACAGACAATATTCTGACCAAATTTCAGGATTATAGACCAACATTTGCTACTCATTTGGGCTGATTTTCATCTTTTTTCGACCATTTTAACAGCCCTATTTGGGTTATATAATTTCTGTTCAGAGATGTAATGTTCCAAATGTGCCCAAAATGTCCTCTTTTATTGTCAAAACATGAATGAAATTAATTTTTGGCTTCAGATTTGATACATTATGATATAATTGACATTACCTCCATGAGGGGGGGCCAGACCAGCCCCACACCCCGGAAACTGAAATTCCTAATATGGCTCTTGAGTGGTTCAGACCAATGCAATTTTATTCTCTGATATAAACTGAGTTTTCTGTGAAAATTTGAGACAGATACAACAACTTTAAGGGGTGGTTTGGGCTGATTTGCCATTTAGTGGTACCCTCGCTACATGCACTCCCAAGACATGTATTTTGAGCTTCTTGTGTATTTCTTAAGGAATACACTACTCAATTCTCTCTTAGTGGCTCCCACACTCGCAAAAAATATGGTTTATAGCCTTACATCTGCCTTATTGGGCAAGATATGAGTATATCTTAATGCACCCCCCAGCAGGTGTATTACAGGCCTGCTGGGGTCCAAATACCACACCAGTAGTCACTGCTATATCAGATGTAATTCTAAAACCTGTGCAGTCAGATTTAGCTAGTGACAGACTATATTCTGACCAATTTTCAGGATTATAGACCAACATTTGCTACTCATTTGGACTGATTTACATCTTTTTTCGACCATTTTAACAGCCCTATTTGGGTTATATAATTTCTGTTCAGAGATGTAATGTTCCAAATGTGCCCAAAATGTCCTCTTTTATTGTCAAAACATGAATGAAATTAATTTTTGGCTTCAGATTTGATACATTATGATATAATTGACATTACCTCCATGAGGGGGGGCCCAGACCAGCCCCACACCCCGGAAACTGAAATTCCTAATATGGCTCTTGAGTGGTTCAGACCAATGCAATTTTATTCTCTGATATAAACTTAGTTTTCTGTGAAAATTTGAGACAGATACAACAACTTTAAGGGGTGGTTTGGGCTGATTTGCCATTTAGTGGTACCCTCGCTACATGCACTCCCAAGACATGTATTTTGAGCTTCTTGTGTATTTCTTAAGGAATACACTACTCAATTCTCTCTTAGTGGCTCCCACACTCGCAAAAAATATGGTTTATAGCCTTACATCTGCCTTATTGGGCAAGATATGAGTATATCTTAATGCACCCCCCAGCAGGTGTATTACAGGCCTGCTGGGGTCCAAATACCACACCAGTAGTCACTGCTATATCAGATGTAATTCTAAAACCTGTGCAGTCAGATTTAGCTAGTGACAGACTATATTCTGACCAAATTTCAGGATTATAGACCTACATTTGCTACTCATTTGGGCTGATTTTCATCTTTTTTCGACCATTTTAACAGCCCTATTTGGGTTATATAATTTCTGTTCAGAGATGTAATGTTCCAAATGTGCCCAAAATGCCCTCTTTTATTGTCAAAACATGAATGAAATTAATTTTTGGCTTCAGATTTGATACATTATGATATAATTGACATTACCTCCATGAGGGGGGGCCAGACCAGCCCCACACCCCGCAAACTGAAATTCCTAATATGGCTCTTGAGTGGTTCAGACCAATGCAATTTTATTCTCTGATATAAACTGAGTTTTCTGTGAAAATTTGAGACAGATACAACAACTTTAAGGGGTGGTTTGGGCTGATTTGCCATTTAGTGGTACCCTCGCTACATGCACTCCCAAGACATGTATTTTGAGCTTCTTGTGTATTTCTTAAGGAATACACTTCTCAATTCTCTCTTAGTGGCTCCCACACTCGCAAAAAATATGGTTTATAGCCTTACATCTGCCTTATTGGGCAAGATATGAGTATATCTTAATGCACCCCCCAGCAGGTGTATTACAGGCCTGCTGGGGTCCAAATACCACACCAGTAGTCACTGCTATATCAGATGTAATTCTAAAACCTGTGCAGTCAGATTTAGCTAGTGACAGACTATATTCTGACCAAATTTCAGGATTATAGACCAACATTTGCTACTCATTTGGGCTGATTTACATCTTTTTTCGACCATTTTAACAGCCCTATTTGGGTTATATAATTTCTGTTCAGAGATGTAATGTTCCAAATGTGCCCAAAATGTCCTCTTTTATTGTCAAAACATGAATGAAATTAATTTTTGGCTTCAGATTTGATACATTATGATATAATTGACATTACCTCCATGAGGGGGGGCCAGACCAGCCCCACACCCCGGAAACTGAAATTCCTAATATGGCTCTTGAGTGGTTCAGACCAATGCAATTTTATTCTCTGATATAAACTGAGTTTTCTGTGAAAATTTGAGACAGCTATAACAACTTTAAGGGGTGGTTTGGGCTGATTTGCCATTTAGTGGTACCCTCGCTACATGCACTCCCAAGACATGTATTTTGAGCTTCTTGTGTATTTCTTAAGGAATACACTACTCAATTCTCTCTTAGTGGCTCCCACACTCGCAAAAAATATGGTTTATAGCCTTACATCTGCCTTATTGGGCAAGATATGAGTATATCTTAATGCACCCCCAGCAGGTGTATTACAGGCCTGCTGGGGTCCAAATACCACACCAGTAGTCACTGCTATATCAGATGTAATTCTAAAACCTGTGCAGTCAGATTTAGCTAGTGACAGACAATATTCTGACCAAATTTCAGGATTATAGACCAACATTTGCTACTCATTTGGGCTGATTTTCATCTTTTTTCGACCATTTTAACAGCCCTATTTGGGTTATATAATTTCTGTTCAGAGATGTAATGTTCCAAATGTGCCCAAAATGTCCTCTTTTATTGTCAAAACATGAATGAAATTAATTTTTGGCTTCAGATTTGATACATTATGATATAATTGACATTACCTCCATGAGGGGGGGCCAGACCAGCCCCACACCCCGGAAACTGAAATTCCTAATATGGCTCTTGAGTGGTTCAGACCAATGCAATTTTATTCTCTGATATAAACTGAGTTTTCTGTGAAAATTTGAGACAGATACAACAACTTTAAGGGGTGGTTTGGGCTGATTTGCCATTTAGTGGTACCCTCGCTACATGCACTCCCAAGACATGTATTTTGAGCTTCTTGTGTATTTCTTAAGGAATACACTACTCAATTCTCTCTTAGTGGCTCCCACACTCGCAAAAAATATGGTTTATAGCCTTACATCTGCCTTATTGGGCAAGATATGAGTATATCTTAATGCACCCCCCAGCAGGTGTATTACAGGCCTGCTGGGGTCCAAATACCACACCAGTAGTCACTGCTATATCAGATGTAATTCTAAAACCTGTGCAGTCAGATTTAGCTAGTGACAGACTATATTCTGACCAATTTTCAGGATTATAGACCAACATTTGCTACTCATTTGGACTGATTTACATCTTTTTTCGACCATTTTAACAGCCCTATTTGGGTTATATAATTTCTGTTCAGAGATGTAATGTTCCAAATGTGCCCAAAATGTCCTCTTTTATTGTCAAAACATGAATGAAATTAATTTTTGGCTTCAGATTTGATACATTATGATATAATTGACATTACCTCCATGAGGGGGGGCCCAGACCAGCCCCACACCCCGGAAACTGAAATTCCTAATATGGCTCTTGAGTGGTTCAGACCAATGCAATTTTATTCTCTGATATAAACTTAGTTTTCTGTGAAAATTTGAGACAGATACAACAACTTTAAGGGGTGGTTTGGGCTGATTTGCCATTTAGTGGTACCCTCGCTACATGCACTCCCAAGACATGTATTTTGAGCTTCTTGTGTATTTCTTAAGGAATACACTACTCAATTCTCTCTTAGTGGCTCCCACACTCGCAAAAAATATGGTTTATAGCCTTACATCTGCCTTATTGGGCAAGATATGAGTATATCTTAATGCACCCCCCAGCAGGTGTATTACAGGCCTGCTGGGGTCCAAATACCACACCAGTAGTCACTGCTATATCAGATGTAATTCTAAAACCTGTGCAGTCAGATTTAGCTAGTGACAGACTATATTCTGACCAAATTTCAGGATTATAGACCTACATTTGCTACTCATTTGGGCTGATTTTCATCTTTTTTCGACCATTTTAACAGCCCTATTTGGGTTATATAATTTCTGTTCAGAGATGTAATGTTCCAAATGTGCCCAAAATGTCCTCTTTTATTGTCAAAACATGAATGAAATTAATTTTTGGCTTCAGATTTGATACATTATGATATAATTGACATTACCTCCATGAGGGGGGGCCAGACCAGCCCCACACCCCGGAAACTGAAATTCCTAATATGGCTCTTGAGTGGTTCAGACCAATGCAATTTTATTCTCTGATATAAACTGAGTTTTCTGTGAAAATTTGAGACAGATACAACAACTTTAAGGGGTGGTTTGGGCTGATTTGCCATTTAGTGGTACCCTCGCTACATGCACTCCCAAGACATGTATTTTGAGCTTCTTGTGTATTTCTTAAGGAATACACTACTCAATTCTCTCTTAGTGGCTCCCACACTCGCAAAAAATATGGTTTATAGCCTTACATCTGCCTTATTGGGTAAGTTATAGCCTTACATCTGCCTTATTGGGCAAGATATGAGTATATCTTAATGCACCCCCCAGCAGGTGTATTACAGCCCTGCTGGGGTCCAAATACCACACCAGTAGTCACTGCTATATCAGATGTAATTCTAAAACCTGTGCAGTCAGATTTAGCTAGTGACAGACTATATTCTGACCAAATTTCAGGATTATAGACCAACATTTGCTACTCATTTGGGCTGATTTACATCTTTTTTCGACCATTTTAACAGCCCTATTTGGGTTATATAATTTCTGTTCAGAGATGTAATGTTCCAAATGTGCCCAAAATGTCCTCTTTTATTGTCAAAACATGAATGAAATTAATTTTTGGCTTCAGATTTGATACATTATGATATAATTGACATTACCTCCATGAGGGGGGGCCAGACCAGCCCCACACCCCGGAAACTGAAATTCCTAATATGGCTCTTGAGTGGTTCAGACCAATGCAATTTTATTCTCTGATATAAACTGAGTTTTCTGTGAAAATTTGAGACAGATACAACAACTTTAAGGGGTGGTTTGGGCTGATTTGCCATTTAGTGGTACCCTCGCTACATGCACTCCCAAGACATGTATTTTGAGCTTCTTGTGTATTTCTTAAGGAATACACTACTCAATTCTCTCTTAGTGGCTCCCACACTCGCAAAAAATATGGTTTATAGCCTTACATCTGCCTTATTGGGCAAGATATGAGTATATCTTAATGCACCCCCCAGCAGGTGTATTACAGGCCTGCTGGGGTCCAAATACCACACCAGTAGTCACTGCTATATCAGATGTAATTCTAAAACCTGTGCAGTCAGATTTAGCTAGTGACAGACTATATTCTGACCAAATTTCAGGATTATAGACCTACATTTGCTACTCATTTGGGCTGATTTTCATCTTTTTTCGACCATTTTAACAGCCCTATTTGGGTTATATAATTTCTGTTCAGAGATGTAATGTTCCAAATGTGCCCAAAATGTCCTCTTTTATTGTCAAAACATGAATGAAATTAATTTTTGGCTTCAGATTTGATACATTATGATATAATTGACATTACCTCCATGAGGGGGGGCCAGACCAGCCCCACACCCCGGAAACTGAAATTCCTAATATGGCTCTTGAGTGGTTCAGACCAATGCAATTTTATTCTCTGATATAAACTGAGTTTTCTGTGAAAATTTGAGACAGATACAACAACTTTAAGGGGTGGTTTGGGCTGATTTGCCATTTAGTGGTACCCTCGCTACATGCACTCCCAAGACATGTATTTTGAGCTTCTTGTGTATTTCTTAAGGAATACACTACTCAATTCTCTCTTAGTGGCTCCCACACTCGCAAAAAATATGGTTTATAGCCTTACATCTGCCTTATTGGGTAAGTTATAGCCTTACATCTGCCTTATTGGGCAAGATATGAGTATATCTTAATGCACCCCCCAGCAGGTGTATTACAGCCCTGCTGGGGTCCAAATACCACACCAGTAGTCACTGCTATATCAGATGTAATTCTAAAACCTGTGCAGTCAGATTTAGCTAGTGACAGACTATATTCTGACCAAATTTCAGGATTATAGACCAACATTTGCTACTCATTTGGGCTGATTTACATCTTTTTTCGACCATTTTAACAGCCCTATTTGGGTTATATAATTTCTGTTCAGAGATGTAATGTTCCAAATGTGCCCAAAATGTCCTCTTTTATTGTCAAAACATGAATGAAATTAATTTTTGGCTTCAGATTTGATACATTATGATATAATTGACATTACCTCCATGAGGGGGGGCCAGACCAGCCCCACACCCCGGAAACTGAAATTCCTAATATGGCTCTTGAGTGGTTCAGACCAATGCAATTTTATTCTCTGATATAAACTGAGTTTTCTGTGAAAATTTGAGACAGATACAACAACTTTAAGGGGTGGTTTGGGCTGATTTGCCATTTAGTGGTACCCTCGCTACATGCACTCCCAAGACATGTATTTTGAGCTTCTTGTGTATTTCTTAAGGAATACACTACTCAATTCTCTCTTAGTGGCTCCCACACTCGCAAAAAATATGGTTTATAGCCTTACATCTGCCTTATTGGGCAAGATATGAGTATATCTTAATGCACCCCCCAGCAGGTGTATTACAGGCCTGCTGGGGTCCAAATACCACACCAGTAGTCACTGCTATATCAGATGTAATTCTAAAACCTGTGCAGTCAGATTTAGCTAGTGACAGACTATATTCTGACCAAATTTCAGGATTATAGACCTACATTTGCTACTCATTTGGGCTGATTTTCATCTTTTTTCGACCATTTTAACAGCCCTATTTGGGTTATATAATTTCTGTTCAGAGATGTAATGTTCCAAATGTGCCCAAAATGTCCTCTTTTATTGTCAAAACATGAATGAAATTAATTTTTGGCTTCAGATTTGATACATTATGATATAATTGACATTACCTCCATGAGGGGGGGCCAGACCAGCCCCACACCCCGGAAACTGAAATTCCTAATATGGCTCTTGAGTGGTTCAGACCAATGCAATTTTATTCTCTGATATAAACTGAGTTTTCTGTGAAAATTTGAGACAGATACAACAACTTTAAGGGGTGGTTTGGGCTGATTTGCCATTTAGTGGTACCCTCGCTACATGCACTCCCAAGACATGTATTTTGAGCTTCTTGTGTATTTCTTAAGGAATACACTACTCAATTCTCTCTTAGTGGCTCCCACACTCGCAAAAAATATGGTTTATAGCCTTACATCTGCCTTATTGGGTAAGTTATAGCCTTACATCTGCCTTATTGGGCAAGATATGAGTATATCTTAATGCACCCCCCAGCAGGTGTATTACAGCCCTGCTGGGGTCCAAATACCACACCAGTAGTCACTGCTATATCAGATGTAATTCTAAAACCTGTGCAGTCAGATTTAGCTAGTGACAGACTATATTCTGACCAAATTTCAGGATTATAGACCAACATTTGCTACTCATTTGGGCTGATTTACATCTTTTTTCGACCATTTTAACAGCCCTATTTGGGTTATATAATTTCTGTTCAGAGATGTAATGTTCCAAATGTGCCCAAAATGTCCTCTTTTATTGTCAAAACATGAATGAAATTAATTTTTGGCTTCAGATTTGATACATTATGATATAATTGACATTACCTCCATGAGGGGGGGCCAGACCAGCCCCACACCCCGGAAACTGAAATTCCTAATATGGCTCTTGAGTGGTTCAGACCAATGCAATTTTATTCTCTGATATAAACTGAGTTTTCTGTGAAAATTTGAGACAGATACAACAACTTTAAGGGGTGGTTTGGGCTGATTTGCCATTTAGTGGTACCCTCGCTACATGCACTCCCAAGACATGTATTTTGAGCTTCTTGTGTATTTCTTAAGGAATACACTACTCAATTCTCTCTTAGTGGCTCCCACACTCGCAAAAAATATGGTTTATAGCCTTACATCTGCCTTATTGGGCAAGATATGAGTATATCTTAATGCACCCCCCAGCAGGTGTATTACAGGCCTGCTGGGGTCCAAATACCACACCAGTAGTCACTGCTATATCAGATGTAATTCTAAAACCTGTGCAGTCAGATTTAGCTAGTGACAGACTATATTCTGACCAAATTTCAGGATTATAGACCTACATTTGCTACTCATTTGGGCTGATTTTCATCTTTTTTCGACCATTTTAACAGCCCTATTTGGGTTATATAATTTCTGTTCAAAGATGTAATGTTCCAAATGTGCCCAAAATGTCCTCTTTTATTGTCAAAACATGAATGAAATTAATTTTTGGCTTCAGATTTGATACATTATGATATAATTGACATTACCTCCATGAGGGGGGGCCAGACCAGCCCCACACCCCGGAAACTGAAATTCCTAATATGGCTCTTGAGTGGTTCAGACCAATGCAATTTTATTCTCTGATATAAACTGAGTTTTCTGTGAAAATTTGAGACAGATACAACAACTTTAAGGGGTGGTTTGGGCTGATTTGCCATTTAGTGGTACCCTCGCTACATGCACTCCCAAGACATGTATTTTGAGCTTCTTGTGTATTTCTTAAGGAATACACTACTCAATTCTCTCTTAGTGGCTCCCACATTCGCAAAAAATATGGTTTATAGCCTTACATCTGCCTTATTGGGCAAGATATGAGTATATCTTAATGCACCCCCCAGCAGGTGTATTACAGGCCTGCTGGAGTCCAAATACCACACCAGTAGTCACTGCTATATCAGATGTAATTCTAAAACCTGTGCAGTCAGATTTAGCTAGTGACAGACTATATTCTGACCAAATTTCAGGATTATAGACCAACATTTGCTACTCATTTGGGCTGATTTACATCTTTTTTCGACCATTTTAACAGCCCTATTTGGGTTATATAATTTCTGTTCAGAGATGTAATGTTCCAAATGTGCCCAAAATGTCCTCTTTTATTGTCAAAACATGAATGAAATTAATTTTTGGCTTCAGATTTGATACATTATGATATAATTGACATTACCTCCATGAGGGGGGGCCAGACCAGCCCCACACCCCGGAAACTGAAATTCCTAATATGGCTCTTGAGTGGTTCAGACCAATGCAATTTTATTCTCTGATATAAACTGAGTTTTCTGTGAAAATTTGAGACAGATACAACAACTTTAAGGGGTGGTTTGGGCTGATTTGCCATTTAGTGGTACCCTCGCTACATGCACTCCCAAGACATGTATTTTGAGCTTCTTGTGTATTTCTTAAGGAATACACTACTCAATTCTCTCTTAGTGGCTCCCACATTCGCAAAAAATATGGTTTATAGCCTTACATCTGCCTTATTGGGCAAGATATGAGTATATCTTAATGCACCCCCCAGCAGGTGTATTACAGGCCTGCTGGGGTCCAAATACCACACCAGTAGTCACTGCTATATCAGATGTAATTCTAAAACCTGTGCAGTCAGATTTAGCTAGTGACAGACTATATTCTGACCAAATTTCAGGATTATAGACCAACATTTGCTACTCATTTGGGCTGATTTACATCTTTTTTCGACCATTTTAACAGCCCTATTTGGGTTATATAATTTCTGTTCAGAGATGTAATGTTCCAAATGTGCCCAAAATGTCCTCTTTTATTGTCAAAACATGAATGAAATTAATTTTTGGCTTCAGATTTGATACATTATGATATAATTGACATTACCTCCATGAGGGGGGGCCAGACCAGCCCCACACCCCGGAAACTGAAATTCCTAATATGGCTCTTGAGTGGTTCAGACCAATGCAATTTTATTCTCTGATATAAACTGAGTTTTCTGTGAAAATTTGAGACAGATACAACAACTTTAAGGGGTGGTTTGGGCTGATTTGCCATTTAGTGGTACCCTCGCTACATGCACTCCCAAGACATGTATTTTGAGCTTCTTGTGTATTTCTTAAGGAATACACTACTCAATTCTCTCTTAGTGGCTCCCACACTCGCAAAAAATATGGTTTATAGACTTACATCTGCCTTATTGGGCAAGATATGAGTATATCTTAATGCACCCCCCAGCAGGTGTATTACAGGCCTGCTGGGGTCCAAATACCACACCAGTAGTCACTGCTATATCAGATGTAATTCTAAAACCTGTGCAGTCAGATTTAGCTAGTGACAGACTATATTCTGACCAAATTTCAGGATTATAGACCAACATTTGCTACTCATTTGGGCTGATTTTCATCTTTTTTCGACCATTTTAACAGCCCTATTTGGGTTATATAATTTCTGTTCAGAGATGTAATGTTCCAAATGTGCCCAAAATGTCCTCTTTTATTGTCAAAACATGAATGAAATTAATTTTTGGCTTCAGATTTGATACATTATGATATAATTGACATTACCTCCATGAGGGGGGGCCAGACCAGCCCCACACCCCGGAAACTGAAATTCCTAATATGGCTCTTGAGTGGTTCATACCAATGCAATTTTATTCTCTGATATAAACTGAGTTTTCTGTGAAAATTTGAGACAGATACAACAACTTTAAGGAGTGATTTGGGCTGATTTGCCATTTAGTGGTACCCTCGCTACATGCACTCCCAAGACATGTATTTTGAGCTTCTTGTGTATTTCTTAAGGAATACACTACTCAATTCTCTCTTAGTGGCTCCCACACTCGCAAAAAATATGGTTTATAGCCTTACATCTGCCTTATTGGGCAAGATATGAGTATATCTTAATGCACCCCCCAGCAGGTGTATTACAGGCCTGCTGGGGTCCAAATACCACACCAGTAGTCACTGCTATATCAGATGTAATTCTAAAACCTGTGCAGTCAGATTTAGCTAGTGACAGACTATATTCTGACCAAATTTCAGGATTATAGACCAACATTTGCTACTCATTTGGGCTGATTTACATCTTTTTTCGACCATTTTAACAGCCCTATTTGGGTTATATAATTTCTGTTCAGAGATGTAATGTTCCAAATGTGCCCAAAATGTCCTCTTTTATTGTCAAAACATGAATGAAATTAATTTTTGGCTTCAGATTTGATACATTATGATATAATTGACATTACCTCCATGAGGGGGGGCCAGACCAGCCCCACACCCCGGAAACTGAAATTCCTAATATGGCTCTTGAGTGGTTCATACCAATGTAATTTTATTCTCTGATATAAACTGAGTTTTCTGTGAAAATTTGAGACAGATACAACAACTTTAAGGGGTGGTTTGGGCTGATTTGCCATTTAGTGGTACCCTCGCTACATGCACTCCCAAGACATGTATTTTGAGCTTCTTGTGTATTTCTTAAGGAATACACTACTCAATTCTCTCTTAGTGGCTCCCACACTCGCAAAAAATATGGTTTATAGCCTTACATCTGCCTTATTGGGCAAGATATGAGTATATCTTAATGCACCCCCCAGCAGGTGTATTACAGGCCTGCTGGGGTCCAAATACCACACCAGTAGTCACTGCTATATCAGATGTAATTCTAAAACCTGTGCAGTCAGATTTAGCTAGTGACAGACTATATTCTGACCAAATTTCAGGATTATAGACCAACATTTGCTACTCATTTGGGCTGATTTACATCTTTTTTCGACCATTTTAACAGCCCTATTTGGGTTATATAATTTCTGTTCAGAGATGTAATGTTCCAAATGTGCCCAAAATGTCCTCTTTTATTGTCAAAACATGAATGAAATTAATTTTTGGCTTCAGATTTGATACATTATGATATAAGTGACATTACCTCCATGAGGGGGGGCCAGACCAGCCCCACACCCCGGAAACTGAAATTCCTAATATGGCTCTTGAGTGGTTCAGACCAATGCAATTTTATTCTCTGATATAAACTGAGTTTTCTGTGAAAATTTGAGACAGATACAACAACTTTAAGGGGTGGTTTGGGCTGATTTGCCATTTAGTGGTACCCTCGCTACATGCACTCCCAAGACATGTATTTTGAGCTTCTTGTGTATTTCTTAAGGAATACACTACTCAATTCTCTCTTAGTGGCTCCCACACTCGCAAAAAATATGGTTTATAGCCTTACATCTGCCTTATTGGGCAAGATATGAGTATATCTTAATGCACCCCCCAGCAGGTGTATTACAGGCCTGCTGGGGTCCAAATACCACACCAGTAGTCACTGCTATATCAGATGTAATTCTAAAACCTGTGCAGTCAGATTTAGCTAGTGACAGACTATATTCTGACCAAATTTCAGGATTATAGACCAACATTTGCTACTCATTTGGGCTGATTTACATCTTTTTTCGACCATTTTAACAGCCCTATTTGGGTTATATAATTTCTGTTCAGAGATGTAATGTTCCAAATGTGCCCAAAATGTCCTCTTTTATTGTCAAAACATGAATGAAATTAATTTTTGGCTTCAGATTTGATACATTATGATATAATTGACATTACCTCCATGAGGGGGGGCCAGACCAGCCCCACACCCCGGAAACTGAAATTCCTAATATGGCTCTTGAGTGGTTCAGACCAATGCAATTTTATTCTCTGATATAAACTGAGTTTTCTGTGAAAATTTGAGACAGCTATAACAACTTTAAGGGGTGGTTTGGGCTGATTTGCCATTTAGTGGTACCCTCGCTACATGCACTCCCAAGACATGTATTTTGAGCTTCTTGTGTATTTCTTAAGGAATACACTACTCAATTCTCTCTTAGTGGCTCCCACACTCGCAAAAAATATGGTTTATAGCCTTACATCTGCCTTATTGGGCAAGATATGAGTATATCTTAATGCACCCCCCAGCAGGTGTATTACAGGCCTGCTGGGGTCCAAATACCACACCAGTAGTCACTGCTATATCAGATGTAATTCTAAAACCTGTGCAGTCAGATTTAGCTAGTGACAGACAATATTCTGACCAAATTTCAGGATTATAGACCAACATTTGCTACTCATTTGGGCTGATTTTCATCTTTTTTCGACCATTTTAACAGCCCTATTTGGGTTATATAATTTCTGTTCAGAGATGTAATGTTCCAAATGTGCCCAAAATGTCCTCTTTTATTGTCAAAACATGAATGAAATTAATTTTTGGCTTCAGATTTGATACATTATGATATAATTGACATTATCTCCATGAGGGGGGGCCAGACCAGCCCCACACCCCGGAAACTGAAATTCCTAATATGGCTCTTGAGTGGTTCAGACCAATGCAATTTTATTCTCTGATATAAACTGAGTTTTCTGTGAAAATTTGAGACAGATACAACAACTTTAAGGGGTGGTTTGGGCTGATTTGCCATTTAGTGGTACCCTCGCTACATGCACTCCCAAGACATGTATTTTGAGCTTCTTGTGTATTTCTTAAGGAATACACTACTCAATTCTCTCTTAGTGGCTCCCACACTCGCAAAAAATATGGTTTATAGCCTTACATCTGCCTTATTGGGCAAGATATGAGTATATCTTAATGCACCCCCCAGCAGGTGTATTACAGGCCTGCTGGGGTCCAAATACCACACCAGTAGTCACTGCTATATCAGATGTAATTCTAAAACCTGTGCAGTCAGATTTAGCTAGTGACAGACTATATTCTGACCAATTTTCAGGATTATAGACCAACATTTGCTACTCATTTGGACTGATTTACATCTTTTGTCGACCATTTTAACAGCCCTATTTGGGTTATATAATTTCTGTTCAGAGATGTAATGTTCCAAATATGCCCAAAATGTCCTCTTTTATTGTCAAAACATGAATGAAATTAATTTTTGGCTTCAGATTTGATACATTATGATATAATTGACATTACCTCCATGAGGGGGGGCCAGACCAGCCCCACACCCCGGAAACTGAAATTCCTAATATGGCTCTTGAGTGGTTCAGACCAATGCAATTTTATTCTCTGATATAAACTGAGTTTTCTGTGAAAATTTGAGACAGATACAACAACTTTAAGGGGTGGTTTGGGCTGATTTGCCATTTAGTGGTACCCTCGCTACATGCACTCCCAAGACATGTATTTTGAGCTTCTTGTGTATTTCTTAAGGAATACACTACTCAATTCTCTCTTAGTGGCTCCCACATTCGCAAAAAATATGGTTTATAGCCTTACATCTGCCTTATTGGGCAAGATATGAGTATATCTTAATGCACCCCCCAGCAGGTGTATTACAGGCCTGCTGGGGTCCAAATACCACACCAGTAGTC
The DNA here is from genome assembly GCA_964017235.1 of Sabellastarte sp. h YS-2021. Lineage (NCBI taxonomy): Eukaryota > Metazoa > Annelida > Polychaeta > Sabellida > Sabellidae > Sabellastarte > Sabellastarte sp. h YS-2021. The sequence goes on from OZ024931.1 coordinate 142,443,692, forward strand.
ACTGCTATATCAGATGTAATTCTAAAACCTGTGCAGTCAGATTTAGCTAGTGACAGACTATATTCTGACCAAATTTCAGGATTATAGACCAACATTTGCTACTCATTTGGGCTGATTTACATCTTTTTTCGACCATTTTAACAGCCCTATTTGGGTTATATAATTTCTGTTCAGAGATGTAATGTTCCAAATGTGCCCAAAATGTCCTCTTTTATTGTCAAAACATGAATGAAATTAATTTTTGGCTTCAGATTTGATACATTATGATATAATTGACATTACCTCCATGAGGGGGGGCCAGACCAGCCCCACACCCCGGAAACTGAAATTCCTAATATGGCTCTTGAGTGGTTCATACCAATGCAATTTTATTCTCTGATATAAACTGAGTTTTCTGTGAAAATTTGAGACAGATACAACAACTTTAAGGGGTGGTTTGGGCTGATTTGCCATTTAGTGGTACCCTCGCTACATGCACTCCCAAGACATGTATTTTGAGCTTCTTGTGTATTTCTTAAGGAATACACTACTCAATTCTCTCTTAGTGGCTCCCACACTCGCAAAAAATATGGTTTATAGCCTTACATCTGCCTTATTGGGCAAGATATGAGTATATCTTAATGCACCCCCCAGCAGGTGTATTACAGGCCTGCTGGGGTCCAAATACCACACCAGTAGTCACTGCTATATCAGATGTAATTCTAAAACCTGTGCAGTCAGATTTAGCTAGTGACAGACTATATTCTGACCAAATTTCAGGATTATAGACCAACATTTGCTACTCATTTGGGCTGATTTACATCTTTTTTCGACCATTTTAACAGCCCTATTTGGGTTATATAATTTCTGTTCAGAGATGTAATGTTCCAAATGTGCCCAAAATGTCCTCTTTTATTGTCAAAACATGAATGAAATTAATTTTTGGCTTCAGATTTGATACATTATGATATAATTGACATTACCTCCATGAGGGGGGGCCAGACCAGCCCCACACCCCGGAAACTGAAATTCCTAATATGGCTCTTGAGTGGTTCAGACCAATGCAATTTTATTCTCTGATATAAACTGAGTTTTCTGTGAAAATTTGAGACAGATACAACAACTTTAAGGGGTGGTTTGGGCTGATTTGCCATTTAGTGGTACCCTCGCTACATGCACTCCCAAGACATGTATTTTGAGCTTCTTGTGTATTTCTTAAGGAATACACTACTCAATTCTCTCTTAGTGGCTCCCACACTCGCAAAAAATATGGTTTATAGCCTTACATCTGCCTTATTGGGCAAGATATGAGTATATCTTAATGCACCCCCCAGCAGGTGTATTACAGGCCTGCTGGGGTCCAAATACCACACCAGTAGTCACTGCTATATCAGATGTAATTCTAAAACCTGTGCAGTCAGATTTAGCTAGTGACAGACTATATTCTGACCAAATTTCAGGATTATAGACCAACATTTGCTACTCATTTGGGCTGATTTACATCTTTTTTCGACCATTTTAACAGCCCTATTTGGGTTATATAATTTCTGTTCAGAGATGTAATGTTCCAAATGTGCCCAAAATGTCCTCTTTTATTGTCAAAACATGAATGAAATTAATTTTTGGCTTCAGATTTGATACATTATGATATAATTGACATTACCTCCATGAGGGGGGGCCAGACCAGCCCCACACCCCGGAAACTGAAATTCCTAATATGGCTCTTGAGTGGTTCATACCAATGCAATTTTATTCTCTGATATAAACTGAGTTTTCTGTGAAAATTTGAGACAGATACAACAACTTTAAGGGGTGGTTTGGGCTGATTTGCCATTTAGTGGTACCCTCGCTACATGCACTCCCAAGACATGTATTTTGAGCTTCTTGTGTATTTCTTAAGGAATACACTACTCAATTCTCTCTTAGTGGCTCCCACACTCGCAAAAAATATGGTTTATAACCTTACATCTGCCTTATTGGGCAAGATATGAGTATATCTTAATGCACCCCCCAGCAGGTGTATTACAGGCCTGCTGGGGTCCAAATACCACACCAGTAGTCACTGCTATATCAGATGTAATTCTAAAACCTGTGCAGTCAGATTTAGCTAGTGACAGACTATATTCTGACCAAATTTCAGGATTATAGACCAACATTTGCTACTCATTTGGGCTGATTTTCATCTTTTTTCGACCATTTCAACAGCCCTATTTGGGTTATATAATTTCTGTTCAGAGATGTAATGTTCCAAATGTGCCCAAAATGTCCTCTTTTATTGTCAAAACATGAATGAAATTAATTTTTGGCTTCAGATTTGATACATTATGATATAATTGACATTACCTCCATGAGGGGGGGCCAGACCAGCCCCACACCCCGGAAACTGAAATTCCTAATATGGCTCTTGAGTGGTTCAGACCAATGCAATTTTATTCTCTGATATAAACTGAGTTTTCTGTGAAAATTTGAGACAGATACAACAACTTTAAGGGGTGGTTTGGGCTGATTTGCCATTTAGTGGTACCCTCGCTACATGCACTCCCAAGACATGTATTTTGAGCTTCTTGTGTATTTCTAAAGGAATACACTACTCAATTCTCTCTTAGTGGCTCCCACACTCGCAAAAAATATGGTTTATAGCCTTACATCTGCCTTATTGGGCAAGATATGAGTATATCTTAATGCACCCCCCAGCAGGTGTATTACAGGCCTGCTGGGGTCCAAATACCACACCAGTAGTCACTGCTATATCAGATGTAATTCTAAAACCTGTGCAGTCAGATTTAGCTAGTGACAGACTATATTCTGACCAAATTTCAGGATTATAGACCAACATTTGCTACTCATTTGGACTGATTTACATCTTTTTTCGACCATTTTAACAGCCCTATTTGGGTTATATAATTTCTGTTCAGAGATGTAATATTCCAAATATGCCCAAAATGTCCTCTTTTATTGTCAAAACATGAATGAAATTAATTTTTGGCTTCAGATTTGATACATTATGATATAATTGACATTACCTCCATGAGGGGGGGCCAGACCAGCCCCACACCCCGGAAACTGAAATTCCTAATATGGCTCTTGAGTGGTTCAGACCAATGCAATTTTATTCTCTGATATAAACTGAGTTTTCTGTGAAAATTTGAGACAGATACAACAACTTTAAGGGGTGGTTTGGGCTGATTTGCCATTTAGTGGTACCCTCGCTACATGCACTCCCAAGACATGTATTTTGAGCTTCTTGTGTATTTCTTAAGGAATACACTACTCAATTCTCTCTTAGTGGCTCCCACACTCGCAAAAAATATGGTTTATAGCCTTACATCTGCCTTATTGGGCAAGATATGAGTATATCTTAATGCACCCCCCAGCAGGTGTATTACAGGCCTGCTGGGGTCCAAATACCACACCAGTAGTCACTGCTATATCAGATGTAATTCTAAAACCTGTGCAGTCAGATTTAGCTAGTGACAGACTATATTCTGACCAAATTTCAGGATTATAGACCAACATTTGCTACTCCTTTGGGCTGATTTTCATCTTTTTTCGACCATTTTAACAGCCCTATTTGGGTTATATAATTTCTGTTCAGAGATGTAATGTTCCAAATATGCCCAAAATGTCCTCTTTTATTGTCAAAACATGAATGAAATTAATTTTTGGCTTCAGATTTGATACATTATGATATAATTGACATTACCTCCATGAGGGGGGGCCAGACCAGCCCCAAACCCCGGAAACTGAAATTCCTAATATGGCTCTTGAGTGGTTCATACCAATGCAATTTTATTCTCTGATATAAACTGAGTTTCTGTGAAAATTTGAGCCAGATACAACAACTTTAAGGGGTGGTTTGGGCTGATTTGCCATTTAGTGGTACCCTCGCTACATGCACTCCCAAGACATGTATTTTGAGCTTCTTGTGTATTTCTTAAGGAATACACTACTCAATTCTCTCTTAGTGGCTCCCACACTCGCAAAAAATATGGTTTATAGCCTTACATCTGCCTTATTGGGCAAGATATGAGTATATCTTAATGCACCCCCCAGCAGGTGTATTACAGGCCTGCTGGGGTCCAAATACCACACCAGTAGTCACTGCTATATCAGATGTAATTCTAAAACCTGTGCAGTCAGATTTAGCTAGTGACAGACTATATTCTGACCAAATTTCAGGATTATAGACCAACATTTGCTACTCATTTGGGCTGATTTACATCTTTTTTCGACCATTTTAACAGCCCTATTTGGGTTATATAATTTCTGTTCAGAGATGTAATGTTCCAAATGTGCCCAAAATGTCCTCTTTTATTGTCAAAACATGAATGAAATTAATTTTTGGCTTCAGATTTGATACATTATGATATAATTGACATTACCTCCATGAGGGGGGGCCAGACCAGCCCCACACCCCGGAAACTGAAATTCCTAATATGGCTCTTGAGTGGTTCATACCAATGCAATTTTATTCTCTGATATAAACTGAGTTTTCTGTGAAAATTTGAGACAGATACAACAACTTTAAGGGGTGGTTTGGGCTGATTTGCCATTTAGTGGTACCCTCGCTACATGCACTCCCAAGACATGTATTTTGAGCTTCTTGTGTATTTCTTAAGGAATACACTACTCAATTCTCTCTTAGTGGCTCCCACACTCGCAAAAAATATGGTTTATAGCCTTACATCTGCCTTATTGGGCAAGATATGAGTATATCTTAATGCACCCCCCAGCAGGTGTATTACAGGCCTGCTGGGGTCCAAATACCACACCAGTAGTCACTGCTATATCAGATGTAATTCTAAAACCTGTGCAGTCAGATTTAGCTAGTGACAGACTATATTCTGACCAAATTTCAGGATTATAGACCAACATTTGCTACTCATTTGGGCTGATTTACATCTTTTTTCGACCATTTTAACAGCCCTATTTGGGTTATATAATTTCTGTTCAGAGATGTAATGTTCCAAATGTGCCCAAAATGTCCTCTTTTATTGTCAAAACATGAATGAAATTAATTTTTGGCTTCAGATTTGATACATTATGATATAATTGACATTACCTCCATGAGGGGGGGCCAGACCAGCCCCACACCCCGGAAACTGAAATTCCTAATATGGCTCTTGAGTGGTTCAGACCAATGCAATTTTATTCTCTGATATAAACTGAGTTTTCTGTGAAAATTTGAGACAGATACAACAACTTTAAGGGGTGGTTTGGGCTGATTTGCCATTTAGTGGTACCCTCGCTACATGCACTCCCAAGACATGTATTTTGAGCTTCTTGTGTATTTCTTAAGGAATACACTACTCAATTCTCTCTTAGTGGCTCCCACACTCGCAAAAAATATGGTTTATAGCCTTACATCTGCCTTATTGGGCAAGATATGAGTATATCTTAATGCACCCCCCAGCAGGTGTATTACAGGCCTGCTGGGGTCCAAATACCACACCAGTAGTCACTGCTATATCAGATGTAATTCTAAAACCTGTGCAGTCAGATTTAGCTAGTGACAGACTATATTCTGACCAAATTTCAGGATTATAGACCAACATTTGCTACTCATTTGGGCTGATTTACATCTTTTTTCGACCATTTTAACAGCCCTATTTGGGTTATATAATTTCTGTTCAGAGATGTAATGTTCCAAATGTGCCCAAAATGTCCTCTTTTATTGTCAAAACATGAATGAAATTAATTTTTGGCTTCAGATTTGATACATTATGATATAATTGACATTACCTCCATGAGGGGGGGCCAGACCAGCCCCACACCCCGGAAACTGAAATTCCTAATATGGCTCTTGAGTGGTTCATACCAATGCAATTTTATTCTCTGATATAAACTGAGTTTTCTGTGAAAATTTGAGACAGATACAACAACTTTAAGGGGTGGTTTGGGCTGATTTGCCATTTAGTGGTACCCTCGCTACATGCACTCCCAAGACATGTATTTTGAGCTTCTTGTGTATTTCTTAAGGAATACACTACTCAATTCTCTCTTAGTGGCTCCCACACTCGCAAAAAATATGGTTTATAACCTTACATCTGCCTTATTGGGCAAGATATGAGTATATCTTAATGCACCCCCCAGCAGGTGTATTACAGGCCTGCTGGGGTCCAAATACCACACCAGTAGTCACTGCTATATCAGATGTAATTCTAAAACCTGTGCAGTCAGATTTAGCTAGTGACAGACTATATTCTGACCAAATTTCAGGATTATAGACCAACATTTGCTACTCATTTGGGCTGATTTTCATCTTTTTTCGACCATTTCAACAGCCCTATTTGGGTTATATAATTTCTGTTCAGAGATGTAATGTTCCAAATGTGCCCAAAATGTCCTCTTTTATTGTCAAAACATGAATGAAATTAATTTTTGGCTTCAGATTTGATACATTATGATATAATTGACATTACCTCCATGAGGGGGGGCCAGACCAGCCCCACACCCCGGAAACTGAAATTCCTAATATGGCTCTTGAGTGGTTCAGACCAATGCAATTTTATTCTCTGATATAAACTGAGTTTTCTGTGAAAATTTGAGACAGATACAACAACTTTAAGGGGTGGTTTGGGCTGATTTGCCATTTAGTGGTACCCTCGCTACATGCACTCCCAAGACATGTATTTTGAGCTTCTTGTGTATTTCTAAAGGAATACACTACTCAATTCTCTCTTAGTGGCTCCCACACTCGCAAAAAATATGGTTTATAGCCTTACATCTGCCTTATTGGGCAAGATATGAGTATATCTTAATGCACCCCCCAGCAGGTGTATTACAGGCCTGCTGGGGTCCAAATACCACACCAGTAGTCACTGCTATATCAGATGTAATTCTAAAACCTGTGCAGTCAGATTTAGCTAGTGACAGACTATATTCTGACCAAATTTCAGGATTATAGACCAACATTTGCTACTCATTTGGACTGATTTACATCTTTTTTCGACCATTTTAACAGCCCTATTTGGGTTATATAATTTCTGTTCAGAGATGTAATATTCCAAATATGCCCAAAATGTCCTCTTTTATTGTCAAAACATGAATGAAATTAATTTTTGGCTTCAGATTTGATACATTATGATATAATTGACATTACCTCCATGAGGGGGGGCCAGACCAGCCCCACACCCCGGAAACTGAAATTCCTAATATGGCTCTTGAGTGGTTCAGACCAATGCAATTTTATTCTCTGATATAAACTGAGTTTTCTGTGAAAATTTGAGACAGATACAACAACTTTAAGGGGTGGTTTGGGCTGATTTGCCATTTAGTGGTACCCTCGCTACATGCACTCCCAAGACATGTATTTTGAGCTTCTTGTGTATTTCTTAAGGAATACACTACTCAATTCTCTCTTAGTGGCTCCCACACTCGCAAAAAATATGGTTTATAGCCTTACATCTGCCTTATTGGGCAAGATATGAGTATATCTTAATGCACCCCCCAGCAGGTGTATTACAGGCCTGCTGGGGTCCAAATACCACACCAGTAGTCACTGCTATATCAGATGTAATTCTAAAACCTGTGCAGTCAGATTTAGCTAGTGACAGACTATATTCTGACCAAATTTCAGGATTATAGACCAACATTTGCTACTCCTTTGGGCTGATTTTCATCTTTTTTCGACCATTTTAACAGCCCTATTTGGGTTATATAATTTCTGTTCAGAGATGTAATGTTCCAAATATGCCCAAAATGTCCTCTTTTATTGTCAAAACATGAATGAAATTAATTTTTGGCTTCAGATTTGATACATTATGATATAATTGACATTACCTCCATGAGGGGGGGCCAGACCAGCCCCAAACCCCGGAAACTGAAATTCCTAATATGGCTCTTGAGTGGTTCATACCAATGCAATTTTATTCTCTGATATAAACTGAGTTTCTGTGAAAATTTGAGCCAGATACAACAACTTTAAGGGGTGGTTTGGGCTGATTTGCCATTTAGTGGTACCCTCGCTACATGCACTCCCAAGACATGTATTTTGAGCTTCTTGTGTATTTCTTAAGGAATACACTACTCAATTCTCTCTTAGTGGCTCCCACACTCGCAAAAAATATGGTTTATAGCCTTACATCTGCCTTATTGGGCAAGATATGAGTATATCTTAATGCACCCCCCAGCAGGTGTATTACAGGCCTGCTGGGGTCCAAATACCACACCAGTAGTCACTGCTATATCAGATGTAATTCTAAAACCTGTGCAGTCAGATTTAGCTAGTGACAGACTATATTCTGACCAAATTTCAGGATTATAGACCAACATTTGCTACTCATTTGGGCTGATTTTCATCTTTTTTCGACCATTTTAACAGCCCTATTTGGGTTATATAATTTCTGTTCAGAGATGTAATGTTCCAAATGTGCCCAAAATGTCCTCTTTTATTGTCAAAACATGAATGAAATTAATTTTTGGCTTCAGATTTGATACATTATGATATAATTGACATTACCTCCATGAGGGGGGGCCAGACCAGCCCCACACCCCGGAAACTGAAATTCCTAATATGGCTCTTGAGTGGTTCAGACCAATGCAATTTTATTCTCTGATATAAACTGAGTTTTCTGTGAAAATTTGAGACAGATACAACAACTTTAAGGGGTGGTTTGGGCTGATTTGCCATTTAGTGGTACCCTCGCTACATGCACTCCCAAGACATGTATTTGGAGCTTCTTGTGTATTTCTAAAGGAATACACTACTCAATTCTCTCTTAGTGGCTCCCACACTCGCAAAAAATATGGTTTATAGCCTTACATCTGCCTTATTGGGCAAGATATGAGTATATCTTAATGCACCCCCCAGCAGGTGTATTACAGGCCTGCTGGGGTCCAAATACCACACCAGTAGTCACTGCTATATCAGATGTAATTCTAAAACCTGTGCAGTCAGATTTAGCTAGTGACAGACTATATTCTGACCAAATTTCAGGATTATAGACCAACATTTGCTACTCATTTGGACTGATTTACATCTTTTTTCGACCATTTTAACAGCCCTATTTGGGTTATATAATTTCTGTTCAGAGATGTAATATTCCAAATATGCCCAAAATGTCCTCTTTTATTGTCAAAACATGAATGAAATTAATTTTTGGCTTCAGATTTGATACATTATGATATAATTGACATTACCTCCATGAGGGGGGGCCAGACCAGCCCCACACCCCGGAAACTGAAATTCCTAATATGGCTCTTGAGTGGTTCAGACCAATGCAATTTTATTCTCTGATATAAACTGAGTTTTCTGTGAAAATTTGAGACAGATACAACAACTTTAAGGGGTGGTTTGGGCTGATTTGCCATTTAGTGGTACCCTCGCTACATGCACTCCCAAGACATGTATTTTGAGCTTCTTGTGTATTTCTTAAGGAATACACTACTCAATTCTCTCTTAGTGGCTCCCACACTCGCAAAAAATATGGTTTATAGCCTTACATCTGCCTTATTGGGCAAGATATGAGTATATCTTAATGCACCCCCCAGCAGGTGTATTACAGGCCTGCTGGGGTCCAAATACCACACCAGTAGTCACTGCTATATCAGATGTAATTCTAAAGCCTGTGCAGTCAGATTTAGCTAGTGACAGACTATAATCTGACCAAATTTCAGGATTATAGACCAACATTTGCTACTCATTTGGGCTGATTTTCATCTTTTTTCGACCATTTTAACAGCCCTATTTGGGTTATATAATTTCTGTTCAGAGATGTAATGTTCCAAATGTGCCCAAAATGTCCTCTTTTATTGTCAAAACATGAATGAAATTAATTTTTGGCTTCAGATTTGATACATTATGATATAATTGACATTACCTCCATGAGGGGGGGCCAGACCAGCCCCACACCCCGGAAACTGAAATTCCTAATATGGCTCTTGAGTGGTTCAGACCAATGCAATTTTATTCTCTGATATAAACTGAGTTTTCTGTGAAAATTTGAGACAGATACAACAACTTTAAGGGGTGGTTTGGGCTGATTTGCCATTTAGTGGTACCCTCGCTACATGCACTCCCAAGACATGTATTTTGAGCTTCTTGTGTATTTCTTAAGGAATACACTACTCAATTCTCTCTTAGTGGCTCCCACACTCGCAAAAAATATGGTTTATAGCCTTACATCTGCCTTATTGGGCAAGATATGAGTATATCTTAATGCACCCCCCAGCAGGTGTATTACAGGCCTGCTGGGGTCCAAATACCACACCAGTAGTCACTGCTATATCAGATGTAATTCTAAAACCTGTGCAGTCAGATTTAGCTAGTGACAGACTATATTCTGACCAAATTTCAGGATTATAGACCAACATTTGCTACTCCTTTGGGCTGATTTTCATCTTTTTTCGACCATTTTAACAGCCCTATTTGGGTTATATAATTTCTGTTCAGAGATGTAATGTTCCAAATATGCCCAAAATGTCCTCTTTTATTGTCAAAACATGAATGAAATTAATTTTTGGCTTCAGATTTGATACATTATGATATAATTGACATTACCTCCATGAGGGGGGGCCAGACCAGCCCCAAACCCCGGAAACTGAAATTCCTAATATGGCTCTTGAGTGGTTCATACCAATGCAATTTTATTCTCTGATATAAACTGAGTTTCTGTGAAAATTTGAGCCAGATACAACAACTTTAAGGGGTGGTTTGGGCTGATTTGCCATTTAGTGGTACCCTCGCTACATGCACTCCCAAGACATGTATTTTGAGCTTCTTGTGTATTTCTTAAGGAATACACTACTCAATTCTCTCTTAGTGGCTCCCACACTCGCAAAAAATATGGTTTATAGCCTTACATCTGCCTTATTGGGCAAGATATGAGTATATCTTAATGCACCCCCCAGCAGGTGTATTACAGGCCTGCTGGGGTCCAAATACCACACCAGTAGTCACTGCTATATCAGATGTAATTCTAAAACCTGTGCAGTCAGATTTAGCTAGTGACAGACTATATTCTGACCAAATTTCAGGATTATAGACCAACATTTGCTACTCCTTTGGGCTGATTTTCATCTTTTTTCGACCATTTTAACAGCCCTATTTGGGTTATATAATTTCTGTTCAGAGATGTAATGTTCCAAATATGCCCAAAATGTCCTCTTTTATTGTCAAAACATGAATGAAATTAATTTTTGGCTTCAGATTTGATACATTATGATATAATTGACATTACCTCCATGAGGGGGGGCCAGACCAGCCCCAAACCCCGGAAACTGAAATTCCTAATATGGCTCTTGAGTGGTTCATACCAATGCAATTTTATTCTCTGATATAAACTGAGTTTCTGTGAAAATTTGAGCCAGATACAACAACTTTAAGGGGTGGTTTGGGCTGATTTGCCATTTAGTGGTACCCTCGCTACATGCACTCCCAAGACATGTATTTTGAGCTTCTTGTGTATTTCTTAAGGAATACACTACTCAATTCTCTCTTAGTGGCTCCCACACTCGCAAAAAATATGGTTTATAGCCTTACATCTGCCTTATTGGGCAAGATATGAGTATATCTTAATGCACCCCCCAGCAGGTGTATTACAGGCCTGCTGGGGTCCAAATACCACACCAGTAGTCACTGCTATATCAGATGTAATTCTAAAACCTGTGCAGTCAGATTTAGCTAGTGACAGACTATATTCTGACCAAATTTCAGGATTATAGACCAACATTTGCTACTCCTTTGGGCTGATTTTCATCTTTTTTCGACCATTATAACAGCCCTATTTGGGTTATATAATTTCTGTTCAGAGATGTAATGTTCCAAATATGCCCAAAATGTCCTCTTTTATTGTCAAAACATGAATGAAATTAATTTTTGGCTTCAGATTTGATACATTATGATATAATTGACATTACCTCCATGAGGGGGGGCCAGACCAGCCCCAAACCCCGGAAACTGAAATTCCTAATATGGCTCTTGAGTGGTTCAGACCAATGCAATTTTATTCTCTGATATAAACTGAGTTTCTGTGAAAATTTGAGCCAGATACAACAACTTTAAGGGGTGGTTTGGGCTGATTTGCCATTTAGTGGTACCCTCGCTACATGCACTCCCAAGACATGTATTTTGAGCTTCTTGTGTATTTCTTAAGGAATACACTACTCAATTCTCTCTTAGTGGCTCCCACACTCGCAAAAAATATGGTTTATAGCCTTACATCTGCCTTATTGGGCAAGATATGAGTATATCTTAATGCACCCCCCAGCAGGTGTATTACAGGCCTGCTGGGGTCCAAATACCACACCAGTAGTCACTGCTATATCAGATGTAATTCTAAAACCTGTGCAGTCAGATTTAGCTAGTGACAGACTATATTCTGACCAAATTTCAGGATTATAGACCAACATTTGCTACTCATTTGGGCTGATTTTCATCTTTTTTCGACCATTTTAACAGCCCTATTTGGGTTATATAATTTCTGTTCAGAGATGTAATGTTCCAAATGTGCCCAAAATGTCCTCTTTTATTGTCAAAACATGAATGAAATTAATTTTTGGCTTCAGATTTGATACATTATGATATAATTGACATTACCTCCATGAGGGGGGGCCAGACCAGCCCCACACCCCGGAAACTGAAATTCCTAATATGGCTCTTGAGTGGTTCAGACCAATGCAATTTTATTCTCTGATATAAACTGAGTTTTCTGTGAAAATTTGAGACAGATACAACAACTTTACGGGGTGGTTTGGGCTGATTTGCCATTTAGTGGTACCCTCGCTACATGCACTCCCAAGACATGTATTTTGAGCTTCTTGTGTATTTCTTAAGGAATACACTACTCAATTCTCTCTTAGTGGCTCCCACACTCGCAAAAAATATGGTTTATAGCCTTACATCTGCCTTATTGGGCAAGATATGAGTATATCTTAATGCACCCCCCAGCAGGTGTATTACAGGCCTGCTGGGGTCCAAATACCACACCAGTAGTCACTGCTATATCAGATGTAATTCTAAAACCTGTGCAGTCAGATTTAGCTAGTGACAGACTATATTCTGACCAAATTTCAGGATTATAGACCAACATTTGCTACTCATTTGGACTGATTTACATCTTTTTTCGACCATTTTAACAGCCCTATTTGGGTTATATAATTTCTGTTCAGAGATGTAATGTTCCAAATATGCCCAAAATGTCCTCTTTTATTGTCAAAACATGAATGAAATTAATTTTTGGCTTCAGATTTGATACATTATGATATAATTGACATTACCTCCATGAGGGGGGGCCAGAGCAGCCCCAAACCCCGGAAACTGAAATTCCTAATATGGCTCTTGAGTGGTTCATACCAATGTAATTTTATTCTCTGATATAAACTGAGTTTTCTGTGAAAATTTGAGCCAGATACAACAACTTTAAGGGGTGGTTTGGGCTGATTTGCCATTTAGTGGTACCCTCGCTACGTGCACTCCCAAGACATGTATTTTGAGCTTCTTGTGTATTTCTTAAGGAATACACTACTCAATTCTCTCTTAGTGGCTCCCACATTCGCAAAAAATATGGTTTATAGCCTTACATCTGCCTTATTGGGCAAGATATGAGTATATCTTAATGCACCCCCAGCAGGTGTATTACAGGCCTGCTGGGGTCCAAATACCACACCAGTAGTCACTGCTATATCAGATGTAATTCTAAAACCTGTGCAGTCAGATTTAGCTAGTGACAGACTATATTCTGACCAAATTTCAGGATTATAGACCAACATTTGCTACTCATTTGGGCTGATTTACATCTTTTTTCGACCATTTTAACAGCCCTATTTGGGTTATATAATTTCTGTTCAGAGATGTAATGTTCCAAATGTGCCCAAAATGTCCTCTTTTATTGTCAAAACATGAATGAAATTAATTTTTGGCTTCAGATTTGATACATTATGATATAATTGACATTACCTCCATGAGGGGGGGCCAGACCAGCCCCACACCCCGGAAACTGAAATTCCTAATATGGCTCTTGAGTGGTTCAGACCAATGCAATTTTATTCTCTGATATAAACTGAGTTTTCTGTGAAAATTTGAGACAGATACAACAACTTTAAGGGGTGGTTTGGGCTGATTTGCCATTTAGTGGTACCCTCGCTACATGCACTCCCAAGACATGTATTTTGAGCTTCTTGTGTATTTCTTAAGGAATACACTACTCAATTCTCTCTTAGTGGCTCCCACACTCGCAAAAAATATGGTTTATAGCCTTACATCTGCCTTATTGGGCAAGATATGAGTATATCTTAATGCACCCCCCAGCAGGTGTATTACAGGCCTGCTGGGGTCCAAATACCACACCAGTAGTCACTGCTATATCAGATGTAATTCTAAAACCTGTGCAGTCAGATTTAGCTAGTGACAGACTATATTCTGACCAAATTTCAGGATTATAGACCAACATTTGCTACTCATTTGGGCTGATTTTCATCTTTTTTCGACCATTTTAACAGCCCTATTTGGGTTATATAATTTCTGTTCAGAGATGTAATGTTCCAAATGTGCCCAAAATGTCCTCTTTTATTGTCAAAACATGAGTGAAATTAATTTTTGGCTTCAGATTTGATACATTATGATATAATTGACATTACCTCCATGAGGGGGGGCCAGACCAGCCCCACACCCCGGAAACTGAAATTCCTAATATGGCTCTTGAGTGGTTCAGACCAATGCAATTTTATTCTCTGATATAAACTGAGTTTTCTGTGAAAATTTGAGACAGATACAACAACTTTAAGGGGTGGTTTGGGCTGATTTGCCATTTAGTGGTACCCTCGCTACATGCACTCCCAAGACATGTATTTTGAGCTTCTTGTGTATTTCTTAAGGAATACACTACTCAATTCTCTCTTAGTGGCTCCCACACTCGCAAAAAATATGGTTTATAGCCTTACATCTGCCTTATTGGGCAAGATATGAGTATATCTTAATGCACCCCCCAGCAGGTGTATTACAGGCCTGCTGGGGTCCAAATACCACACCAGTAGTCACTGCTATATCAGATGTAATTCTAAAACCTGTGCAGTCAGATTTAGCTAGTGACAGACTATATTCTGACCAAATTTCAGGATTATAGACCAACATTTGCTACTCATTTGGGCTGATTTTCATCTTTTTTCGACGATTTTAACAGCCCTATTTGGGTTATATAATTTCTGTTCAGAAATGTAATGTTCCAAATGTGCCCAAAATGTCCTCTTTTATTGTCAAAACATGAGTGAAATTAATTTTTGGCTTCAGATTTGATACATTATGATATAATTGACATTACCTCCATGAGGGGGGGCCAGACCAGCCCCACACCCCGGAAACTGAAATTCCTAATATGGCTCTTGAGTGGTTCAGACCAATGCAATTTTATTCTCTGATATAAACTGAGTTTTCTGTGAAAATTTGAGACAGATACAACAACTTTACGGGGTGGTTTGGGCTGATTTGCCATTTAGTGGTACCCTCGCTACATGCACTCCCAAGACATGTATTTTGAGCTTCTTGTGTATTTCTTAAGGAATACACTACTCAATTCTCTCTTAGTGGCTCCCACACTCGCAAAAAATATGGTTTATAGACTTACATCTGCCTTATTGGGCAAGATATGAGTATATCTTAATGCACCCCCCAGCAGGTATATTACAGGCCTGCTGGGGTCCAAATACCACACCAGTAGTCACTGCTATATCAGATGTAATTCTAAAACCTGTGCAGTCAGATTTAGCTAGTGACAGACTATATTCTGACCAAATTTCAGGATTATAGACCAACATTTGCTACTCATTTGGACTGATTTACATCTTTTTTCGACCATTTTAACAGCCCTATTTGGGTTATATAATTTCTGTTCAGAGATGTAATGTTCCAAATATGCCCAAAATGTCCTCTTTTATTGTCAAAACATGAATGAAATTAATTTTTGGCTTCAGATTTGATACATTATGATATAATTGACATTACCTCCATGAGGGGGGGCCAGACCAGCCCCAAACCCCGGAAACTGAAATTCCTAATATGGCTCTTGAGTGGTTCATACCAATGCAATTTTATTCTCTGATATAAACTGAGTTTCTGTGAAAATTTGAGCCAGATACAACAACTTTAAGGGGTGGTTTGGGCTGATTTGCCATTTAGTGGTACCCTCGCTACATGCACTCCCAAGACATGTATTTTGAGCTTCTTGTGTATTTCTTAAGGAATACACTACTCAATTCTCTCTTAGTGGCTCCCACACTCGCAAAAAATATGGTTTATAGCCTTACATCTGCCTTATTGGGCAAGATATGAGTATATCTTAATGCACCCCCCAGCAGGTGTATTACAGGCCTGCTGGGGTCCAAATACCACACCAGTAGTCACTGCTATATCAGATGTAATTCTAAAACCTGTGCAGTCAGATTTAGCTAGTGACAGACTATATTCTGACCAAATTTCAGGATTATAGATCAACATTTGCTACTCATTTGGACTGATTTACATCTTTTTTCGACCATTTTAACAGCCCTATTTGGGTTATATAATTTCTGTTCAGAGATGTAATGTTCCAAATATGCCCAAAATGTCCTCTTTTATTGTCAAAACATGAATGAAATTAATTTTTGGCTTCAGATTTGATACATTATGATATAATTGACATTACCTCCATGAGGGGGGGCCAGAGCAGCCCCAAACCCCGGAAACTGAAATTCCTAATATGGCTCTTGAGTGGTTCATACCAATGCAATTTTATTCTCTGATATAAACTGAGTTTTCTGTGAAAATTTGAGCCAGATACAACAACTTTAAGGGGTGGTTTGGGCTGATTTGCCATTTAGTGGTACCCTCGCTACATGCACTCCCAAGACATGTATTTTGAGCTTCTTGTGTATTTCTTAAGGAATACACTACTCAATTCTCTCTTAGTGGCTCCCACATTCGCAAAAAATATGGTTTATAGCCTTACATCTGCCTTATTGGGCAAGATATGAGTATATCTTAATGCACCCCCAGCAGGTGTATTACAGGCCTGCTGGGGTCCAAATACCACACCAGTAGTCACTGCTATATCAGATGTAATTCTAAAACCTGTGCAGTCAGATTTAGCTAGTGACAGACTATATTCTGACCAAATTTCAGGATTATAGACCAACATTTGCTACTCATTTGGGCTGATTTACATCTTTTTTCGACCATTTTAACAGCCCTATTTGGGTTATATAATTTCTGTTCAGAGATGTAATGTTCCAAATGTGCCCAAAATGTCCTCTTTTATTGTCAAAACATGAATGAAATTAATTTTTGGCTTCAGATTTGATACATTATGATATAATTGACATTACCTCCATGAGGGGGGGCCAGACCAGCCCCACACCCCGGAAACTGAAATTCCTAATATGGCTCTTGAGTGGTTCAGACCAATGCAATTTTATTCTCTGATATAAACTGAGTTTTCTGTGAAAATTTGAGACAGATACAACAACTTTAAGGGGTGGTTTGGGCTGATTTGCCATTTAGTGGTACCCTCGCTACATGCACTCCCAAGACATGTATTTTGAGCTTCTTGTGTATTTCTTAAGGAATACACTACTCAATTCTCTCTTAGTGGCTCCCACACTCGCAAAAAATATGGTTTATAGCCTTACATCTGCCTTATTGGGCAAGATATGAGTATATCTTAATGCACCCCCCAGCAGGTGTATTACAGGCCTGCTGGGGTCCAAATACCACACCAGTAGTCACTGCTATATCAGATGTAATTCTAAAACCTGTGCAGTCAGATTTAGCTAGTGACAGACTATATTCTGACCAAATTTCAGGATTATAGACCAACATTTGCTACTCATTTGGGCTGATTTTCATCTTTTTTCGACCATTTTAACAGCCCTATTTGGGTTATATAATTTCTGTTCAGAGATGTAATGTTCCAAATGTGCCCAAAATGTCCTCTTTTATTGTCAAAACATGAGTGAAATTAATTTTTGGCTTCAGATTTGATACATTATGATATAATTGACATTACCTCCATGAGGGGGGGCCAGACCAGCCCCACACCCCGGAAACTGAAATTCCTAATATGGCTCTTGAGTGGTTCAGACCAATGCAATTTTATTCTCTGATATAAACTGAGTTTTCTGTGAAAATTTGAGACAGATACAACAACTTTAAGGGGTGGTTTGGGCTGATTTGCCATTTAGTGGTACCCTCGCTACATGCACTCCCAAGACATGTATTTTGAGCTTCTTGTGTATTTCTTAAGGAATACACTACTCAATTCTCTCTTAGTGGCTCCCACACTCGCAAAAAATATGGTTTATAGCCTTACATCTGCCTTATTGGGCAAGATATGAGTATATCTTAATGCACCCCCCAGCAGGTGTATTACAGGCCTGCTGGGGTCCAAATACCACACCAGTAGTCACTGCTATATCAGATGTAATTCTAAAACCTGTGCAGTCAGATTTAGCTAGTGACAGACTATATTCTGACCAAATTTCAGGATTATAGACCAACATTTGCTACTCATTTGGGCTGATTTTCATCTTTTTTCGACGATTTTAACAGCCCTATTTGGGTTATATAATTTCTGTTCAGAGATGTAATGTTCCAAATGTGCCCAAAATGTCCTCTTTTATTGTCAAAACATGAGTGAAATTAATTTTTGGCTTCAGATTTGATACATTATGATATAATTGACATTACCTCCATGAGGGGGGGCCAGACCAGCCCCACACCCCGGAAACTGAAATTCCTAATATGGCTCTTGAGTGGTTCAGACCAATGCAATTTTATTCTCTGATATAAACTGAGTTTTCTGTGAAAATTTGAGACAGATACAACAACTTTAAGGGGTGGTTTGGGCTGATTTGCCATTTAGTGGTACCCTCGCTACATGCACTCCCAAGACATGTATTTTGAGCTTCTTGTGTATTTCTTAAGGAATACACTACTCAATTCTCTCTTAGTGGCTCCCACACTCGCAAAAAATATGGTTTATAGACTTACATCTGCCTTATTGGGCAAGATATGAGTATATCTTAATGCACCCCCCAGCAGGTATATTACAGGCCTGCTGGGGTCCAAATACCACACCAGTAGTCACTGCTATATCAGATGTAATTCTAAAACCTGTGCAGTCAGATTTAGCTAGTGACAGACTATATTCTGACCAAATTTCAGGATTATAGACCAACATTTGCTACTCATTTGGACTGATTTACATCTTTTTTCGACCATTTTAACAGCCCTATTTGGGTTATATAATTTCTGTTCAGAGATGTAATGTTCCAAATATGCCCAAAATGTCCTCTTTTATTGTCAAAACATGAATGAAATTAATTTTTGGCTTCAGATTTGATACATTATGATATAATTGACATTACCTCCATGAGGGGGGGCCAGACCAGCCCCAAACCCCGGAAACTGAAATTCCTAATATGGCTCTTGAGTGGTTCATACCAATGCAATTTTATTCTCTGATATAAACTGAGTTTCTGTGAAAATTTGAGCCAGATACAACAACTTTAAGGGGTGGTTTGGGCTGATTTGCCATTTAGTGGTACCCTCGCTACATGCACTCCCAAGACATGTATTTTGAGCTTCTTGTGTATTTCTTAAGGAATACACTACTCAATTCTCTCTTAGTGGCTCCCACACTCGCAAAAAATATGGTTTATAGCCTTACATCTGCCTTATTGGGCAAGATATGAGTATATCTTAATGCACCCCCCAGCAGGTGTATTACAGGCCTGCTGGGGTCCAAATACCACACCAGTAGTCACTGCTATATCAGATGTAATTCTAAAACCTGTGCAGTCAGATTTAGCTAGTGACAGACTATATTCTGACCAAATTTCAGGATTATAGATCAACATTTGCTACTCATTTGGACTGATTTACATCTTTTTTCGACCATTTTAACAGCCCTATTTGGGTTATATAATTTCTGTTCAGAGATGTAATGTTCCAAATATGCCCAAAATGTCCTCTTTTATTGTCAAAACATGAATGAAATTAATTTTTGGCTTCAGATTTGATACATTATGATATAATTGACATTACCTCCATGAGGGGGGGCCAGAGCAGCCCCAAACCCCGGAAACTGAAATTCCTAATATGGCTCTTGAGTGGTTCATACCAATGCAATTTTATTCTCTGATATAAACTGAGTTTTCTGTGAAAATTTGAGCCAGATACAACAACTTTAAGGGGTGGTTTGGGCTGATTTGCCATTTAGTGGTACCCTCGCTACATGCACTCCCAAGACATGTATTTTGAGCTTCTTGTGTATTTCTTAAGGAATACACTACTCAATTCTCTCTTAGTGGCTCCCACATTCGCAAAAAATATGGTTTATAGCCTTACATCTGCCTTATTGGGCAAGATATGAGTATATCTTAATGCACCCCCCAGCAGGTGTATTACAGGCCTGCTGGGGTCCAAATACCACACCAGTAGTCACTGCTGTATCAGATGTAATTCTAAAACCTGTGCAGTCAGATTTAGCTAGTGACAGACTATATTCTGACCAAATTTCAGGATTATAGACCAACATTTGCTACTCATTTGGGCTGATTTACATCTTTTTTCGACCATTTTAACAGCCCTATTTGGGTTATATAATTTCTGTTCAGAGATGTAATGTTCCAAATGTGCCCAAAATGTCCTCTTTTATTGTCAAAACATGAATGAAATTAATTTTTGGCTTCAGATTTGATACATTATGATATAATTGACATTACCTCCATGAGGGGGGGCCAGACCAGCCCCACACCCCGGAAACTGAAATTCCTAATATGGCTCTTGAGTGGTTCAGACCAATGCAATTTTATTCTCTGATATAAACTGAGTTTTCTGTGAAAATTTGAGACAGATACCACAACTTTAAGGGGTGGTTTGGGCTGATTTGCCATTTAGTGGTACCCTCGCTACATGCACTCCCAAGACATGTATTTTGAGCTTCTTGTGTATTTCTTAAGGAATACACTACTCAATTCTCTCTTAGTGGCTCCCACACTCGCAAAAAATATGGTTTATAGCCTTACATCTGCCTTATTGGGCAAGATATGAGTATATCTTAATGCACCCCCCAGCAGGTGTATTACAGGCCTGCTGGGGTCCAAATACCACACCAGTAGTCACTGCTATATCAGATGTAATTCTAAAACCTGTGCAGTCAGATTTAGCTAGTGACAGACTATATTCTGACCAAATTTCAGGATTATAGACCAACATTTGCTACTCATTTGGGCTGAGTTTCATCTTTTTTCGACCATTTTAACAGCCCTATTTGGGTTATATAATTTCTGTTCAGAGATGTAATGTTCCAAATGTGCCCAAAATGTCCTCTTTTATTGTCAAAACATGAATGAAATTAATTTTTGGCTTCAGATTTGATACATTATGATATAATTGACATTACCTCCATGAGGGGGGGCCAGACCAGCCCCAAACCCCGGAAACTGAAATTCCTAATATGGCTCTTGAGTGGTTCATACCAATGCAATTTTATTCTCTGATATAAACTGAGTTTTCTGTGAAAATTTGAGACAGATACAACAACTTTAAGGGGTGGTTTGGGCTGATTTGCCATTTAGTGGTACCCTCGCTACATGCACTCCCAAGACATGTATTTTGAGCTTCTTGTGTATTTCTTAAGGAATACACTACTCAATTCTCTCTTAGTGGCTCACACACTCGCAAAAAATATGGTTTATAGCCTTACATCTGCCTTATTGGGCAAGATATGAGTATATCTTAATGCACCCCCCAGCAGGTGTATTACAGGCCTGCTGGGGTCCAAATACCACACTAGTAGTCACTGCTATATCAGATGTAATTCTAAAACCTGTGCAGTCAGATTTAGCTAGTGACAGACTATATTCTGACCAAATTTCAGGATTATAGACCAACATTGGCTACTCATTTGGGCTGATTTACATCTTTTTTCGACCATTTTAACAGCCCTATTTGGGTTATATAATTTCTGTTCAGAGATGTAATGTTCCAAATGTGCCCAAAATGTCCTCTTTTATTGTCAAAACATGAATGAAATTAATTTTTGGCTTCAGATTTGATACATTATGATATAATTGACATTACCTCCATGAGGGGGGGGGCAGACCAGCCCCACACCCCGGAAACTGAAATTCCTAATATGGCTCTTGAGTGGTTCAGACCAATGCAATTTTATTCTCTGATATAAACTGAGTTTTCTGTGAAAATTTGAGACAGATACAACAACTTTAAGGGGTGGTTTGGGCTGATTTGCCATTTAGTGGTACCCTCGCTACATGCACTCCCAAGACATGTATTTTGAGCTTCTTGTGTATTTCTTAAGGAATACACTACTCAATTCTCTCTTAGTGGCTCCCACACTCGCAAAAAATATGGTTTATAGCCTTACATCTGCCTTATTGGGCAAGATATGAGTATATCTTAATGCACCCCCCAGCAGGTGTATTACAGGCCTGCTGGGGTCCAAATACCACACCAGTAGTCACTGCTATATCAGATGTAATTCTAAAACCTGTGCAGTCAGATTTAGCTAGTGACAGACTATATTCTGACCAAATTTCAGGATTATAGACCAACATTTGCTACTCATTTGGGCTGATTTACATCTTTTTTCGACCATTTTAACAGCCCTATTTGGGTTATATAATTTCTGTTCAGAGATGTAATGTTCCAAATGTGCCCAAAATGTCCTCTTTTATTGTCAAAACATGAATGAAATTAATTTTTGGCTTCAGATTTGATACATTATGATATAATTGACATTACCTCCATGAGGGGGGGCCAGACCAGCCCCACACCCCGGAAACTGAAATTCCTAATATGGCTCTTGAGTGGTTCAGACCAATGCAATTTTATTCTCTGATATAAACTGAGTTTTCTGTGAAAATTTGAGACAGATACAACAACTTTAAGGGGTGGTTTGGGCTGATTTGCCATTTAGTGGTACCCTCGCTACATGCACTCCCAAGACATGTATTTTGAGCTTCTTGTGTATTTCTTAAGGAATACACTACTCAATTCTCTCTTAGTGGCTCCCACACTCGCAAAAAATATGGTTTATAGCCTTACATCTGCCTTATTGGGCAAGATATGAGTATATCTTAATGCACCCCCCAGCAGGTGTATTACAGGCCTGCTGGGGTCCAAATACCACACCAGTAGTCACTGCTATATCAGATGTAATTCTAAAACCTGTGCAGTCAGATTTAGCTAGTGACAGACTATATTCTGACCAAATTTCAGGATTATAGACCAACATTTGCTACTCATTTGGGCTGATTTACATCTTTTTTCGACCATTTTAACAGCCCTATTTGGGTTATATAATTTCTGTTCAGAGATGTAATGTAATTTTTGGCTTCAGATTTGATACATTATGATATAATTGACATTACCTCCATGAGGGGGGGCCAGACCAGCCCCAAACCCCGGAAACTGAAATTCCTAATATGGCTCTTGAGTGGTTCATACCAATGCAATTTTATTCTCTGATATAAACTGAGTTTTCTGTGGAAATTTGAGCCAGATACAACAACTTTAAGGGGTGGTTTGGGCTGATTTGCCATTTAGTGGTACCCTCGCTACATGCACTCCCAAGACATGTATTTTGAGCTTCTTGTGTATTTCTTAAGGAATACACTACTCAATTCTCTCTTAGTGGCTCCCACATTCGCAAAAAATATGGTTTATAGCCTTACATCTGCCTTATTGGGCAAGATATGAGTATATCTTAATGCACCCCCCAGCAGGTGTATTACAGGCCTGCTGGGGTCCAAATACCACACCAGTAGTCACTGCTATATCAGATGTAATTCTAAAACCTGTGCAGTCAGATTTAGCTAGTGACAGACTATATTCTGACCAAATTTCAGGATTATAGACCAACATTTGCTACTCATTTGGGCTGATTTACATCTTTTTTCGACCATTTTAACAGCCCTATTTGGGTTATATAATTTCTGTTCAGAGATGTAATGTTCCAAATATGCCCAAAATGTCCTCTTTTATTGTCAAAACATGAATGAAATTAATTTTTGGCTTCAGATTTGATACATTATGATATAATTGACATTACCTCCATGAGGGGGGGCCAGACCAGCCCCAAACCCCGGAAACTGAAATTCCTAATATGGCTCTTGAGTGGTTCATACCAATGCAATTTTATTCTCTGATATAAACTGAGTTTTCTGTGAAAATTTGAGCCAGATACAACAACTTTAAGGGGTGGTTTGGGCTGATTTGCCATTTAGTGGTACCCTCGCTACATGCACTCCCAAGACATGTATTTTGAGCTTCTTGTGTATTTCTTAAGGAATACACTACTCAATTCTCTCTTAGTGGCTCCCACACTCGCAAAAAATATGGTTTATAGCCTTACATCTGCCTTATTGGGCAAGATATGAGTATATCTTAATGCACCCCCCAGCAGGTGTATTACAGGCCTGCTGGGGTCCAAATACCACACCAGTAGTCACTGCTATATCAGATGTAATTCTAAAACCTGTGCAGTCAGATTTAGCTAGTGACAGACTATATTCTGACCAAATTTCAGGATTATAGACCAACATTTGCTACTCATTTGGGCTGATTTACATCTTTTTTCGACCATTTTAACAGCCCTATTTGGGTTATATAATTTCTGTTCAGAGATGTAATGTTCCAAATATGCCCAAAATGTCCTCTTTTGTTGTCAAAACATGAATGAAATTAATTTTTGGCTTCAGATTTGATACATTATGATATAATTGACATTACCTCCATGAGGGGGGGCCAGACCAGCCCCAAACCCCGGAAACTGAAATTCCTAATATGGCTCTTGAGTGGTTCATACCAATGCAATTTTATTCTCTGATATAAACTGAGTTTTCTGTGAAAATTTGAGCCAGATACAACAACTTTAAGGGGTGGTTTGGGCTGATTTGCCATTTAGTGGTACCCTCGCTACATGCACTCCCAAGACATGTATTTTGAGCTTCTTGTGTATTTCTTAAGGAATACACTACTCAATTCTCTCTTAGTGGCTCCCACACTCGCAAAAAATATGGTTTATAGCCTTACATCTGCCTTATTGGGCAAGATATGAGTATATCTTAATGCACCCCCCAGCAGGTGTATTACAGGCCTGCTGGGGTCCAAATACCACACCAGTAGTCACTGCTATATCAGATGTAATTCTAAAACCTGTGCAGTCAGATTTAGCTAGTGACAGACTATATTCTGACCAAATTTCAGGATTATAGACCAACATTTGCTACTCATTTGGGCTGATTTACATCTTTTTTCGACCATTTTAACAGCCCTATTTGGGTTATATAATTTCTGTTCAGAGATGTAATGTTCCAAATATGCCCAAAATGTCCTCTTTTATTGTCAAAACATGAATGAAATTAATTTTTGGCTTCAGATTTGATACATTATGATATAATTGACATTACCTCCATGAGGGGGGGCCAGACCAGCCCCAAACCCCGGAAACTGAAATTCCTAATATGGCTCTTGAGTGGTTCATACCAATGCAATTTTATTCTCTGATATAAACTGAGTTTTCTGTGGAAATTTGAGCCAGATACAACAACTTTAAGGGGTGGTTTGGGCTGATTTGCCATTTAGTGGTACCCTCGCTACATGCACTCCCAAGACATGTATTTTGAGCTTCTTGTGTATTTCTTAAGGAATACACTACTCAATTCTGTCTTAGTGGCTCCCACACTCGCAAAAAATATGGTTTATAGCCTTACATCTGCCTTATTGGGCAAGATATGAGTATATCTTAATGCACCCCCCAGCAGGTGTATTACAGGCCTGCTGGGGTCCAAATACCACACCAGTAGTCACTGCTATATCAGATGTAATTCTAAAACCTGTGCAGTCAGATTTAGCTAGTGACAGACTATATTCTGACCAAATTTCAGGATTATAGACCAACATTTGCTACTCATTTGGGCTGATTTACATCTTTTTTCGACCATTTTAACAGCCCTATTTGGGTTATATAATTTCTGTTCAGAGATGTAATGTTCCAAATATGCCCAAAATGTCCTCTTTTGTTGTCAAAACATGAATGAAATTAATTTTTGGCTTCAGATTTGATACATTATGATATAATTGACATTACCTCCATGAGGGGGGGCCAGACCAGCCCCAAACCCCGGAAACTGAAATTCCTAATATGGCTCCTGAGTGGTTCATACCAATGCAATTTTATTCTCTGATATAAACTGAGTTTTCTGTGAAAATTTGAGCCAGATACAACAACTTTAAGGGGTGGTTTGGGCTGATTTGCCATTTAGTGGTACCCTCGATACATGCACTCCAAGGACATGTATTTTGAGCTTCTTGTGTATTTCTTAAGGAATACACTACTCAATTCTCTCTTAGTGGCTCCCACATTGGCAAAAAATATGGTTTATAGCCTTACATCTGCCTTATTGGGCAAGATATGAGTATATCTTAATGCACCCCCCAGCAGGTGTATTACAGGCCTGCTGGGGTCCAAATACCACACCAGTAGTCACTGCTATATCAGATGTAATTCTAAAACCTGTGCAGTCAGATTTAGCTAGTGACAGACTATATTCTGACCAAATTTCAGGATTATAGACCAACATTTGCTACTCATTTGGGCTGATTTACATCTTTTTTCGACCATTTTAACAGCCCTATTTGGGTTATATAATTTCTGTTCAGAGATGTAATGTTCCAAATATGCCCAAAATGTCCTCTTTTATTGTCAAAACATGAATGAAATTAATTTTTGGCTTCAGATTTGATACATTATGATATAATTGACATTACCTCCATGAGGGGGGGCCAGACCAGCCCCAAACCCCGGAAACTGAAATTCCTAATATGGCTCTTGAGTGGTTCATACCAATGCAATTTTATTCTCTGATATAAACTGAGTTTTCTGTGGAAATTTGAGCCAGATACAACAACTTTAAGGGGTGGTTTGGGCTGATTTGCCATTTAGTGGTACCCTCGCTACATGCACTCCCAAGACATGTATTTTGAGCTTCTTGTGTATTTCTTAAGGAATACACTACTCAATTCTCTCTTAGTGGCTCCCACATTCGCAAAAAATATGGTTTATAGCCTTACATCTGCCTTATTGGGCAAGATATGAGTATATCTTAATGCACCCCCCAGCAGGTGTATTACAGGCCTGCTGGGGTCCAAATACCACACCAGTAGTCACTGCTATATCAGATGTAATTCTAAAACCTGTGCAGTCAGATTTAGCTAGTGACAGACTATATTCTGACCAAATTTCAGGATTATAGACCAACATTTGCTACTCATTTGGGCTGATTTACATCTTTTTTCGACCATTTTAACAGCCCTATTTGGGTTATATAATTTCTGTTCAGAGATGTAATGTTCCAAATATGCCCAAAATGTCCTCTTTTGTTGTCAAAACATGAATGAAATTAATTTTTGGCTTCAGATTTGATACATTATGATATAATTGACATTACCTCCATGAGGGGGGGCCAGACCAGCCCCAAACCCCGGAAACTGAAATTCCTAATATGGCTCCTGAGTGGTTCATACCAATGCAATTTTATTCTCTGATATAAACTGAGTTTTCTGTGAAAATTTGAGCCAGATACAACAACTTTAAGGGGTGGTTTGGGCTGATTTGCCATTTAGTGGTACCCTCGCTACATGCACTCCCAAGACATGTATTTTGAGCTTCTTGTGTATTTCTTAAGGAATACACTACTCAATTCTCTCTTAGTGGCTCCCACATTGGCAAAAAATATGGTTTATAGCCTTACATCTGCCTTATTGGGCAAGATATGAGTATATCTTAATGCACCCCCCAGCAGGTGTATTACAGGCCTGCTGGGGTCCAAATACCACACCAGTAGTCACTGCTATATCAGATGTAATTCTAAAACCTGTGCAGTCAGATTTAGCTAGTGACAGACTATATTCTGACCAAATTTCAGGATTATAGACCAACATTTGCTACTCATTTGGGCTGATTTACATCTTTTTTCGACCATTTTAACAGCCCTATTTGGGTTATATAATTTCTGTTCAGAGATGTAATGTTCCAAATATGCCCAAAATGTCCTCTTTTATTGTCAAAACATGAATGAAATTAATTTTTGGCTTCAGATTTGATACATTATGATATAATTGACATTACCTCCATGAGGGGGGGCCAGACCAGCCCCAAACCCCGGAAACTGAAATTCCTAATATGGCTCTTGAGTGGTTCATACCAATGCAATTTTATTCTCTGATATAAACTGAGTTTTCTGTGGAAATTTGAGCCAGATACAACAACTTTAAGGGGTGGTTTGGGCTGATTTGCCATTTAGTGGTACCCTCGCTACATGCACTCCCAAGACATGTATTTTGAGCTTCTTGTGTATTTCTTAAGGAATACACTACTCAATTCTCTCTTAGTGGCTCCCACATTCGCAAAAAATATGGTTTATAGCCTTACATCTGCCTTATTGGGCAAGATATGAGTATATCTTAATGCACCCCCCAGCAGGTGTATTACAGGCCTGCTGGGGTCCAAATACCACACCAGTAGTCACTGCTATATCAGATGTAATTCTAAAACCTGTGCAGTCAGATTTAGCTAGTGACAGACTATATTCTGACCAAATTTCAGGATTATAGACCAACATTTGCTACTCATTTGGGCTGATTTACATCTTTTTTCGACCATTTTAACAGCCCTATTTGGGTTATATAATTTCTGTTCAGAGATGTAATGTTCCAAATATGCCCAAAATGTCCTCTTTTATTGTCAAAACATGAATGAAATTAATTTTTGGCTTCAGATTTGATACATTATGATATAATTGACATTACCTCCATGAGGGGGGGCCAGACCAGCCCCAAACCCCGGAAACTGAAATTCCTAATATGGCTCTTGAGTGGTTCATACCAATGCAATTTTATTCTCTGATATAAACTGAGTTTTCTGTGGAAATTTGAGCCAGATACAACAACTTTAAGTGGTGGTTTGGGCTGATTTGCCATTTAGTGGTACCCTCGCTACATGCACTCCCAAGACATGTATTTTGAGCTTCTTGTGTATTTCTTAAGGAATACACTACTCAATTCTCTCTTAGTGGCTCCCACATTCGCAAAAAATATGGTTTATAGCCTTACATCTGCCTTATTGGGCAAGATATGAGTATATCTTAATGCACCCCCCAGCAGGTGTATTACAGGCCTGCTGGGGTCCAAATACCACACCAGTAGTCACTGCTATATCAGATGTAATTCTAAAACCTGTGCAGTCAGATTTAGCTAGTGACAGACTATATTCTGACCAATTTTCAGGATTATAGACCAACATTTGCTACTCATTTGGGCTGATTTACATCTTTTTTCGACCATTTTAACAGCCCTATTTGGGTTATATAATTTCTGTTCAGAGATGTAATGTTCCAAATATGCCCAAAATGTCCTCTTTTATTGTCAAAACATGAATGAAATTAATTTTTGGCTTCAGATTTGATACATTATGATATAATTGACATTACCTCCATGAGGGGGGGCCAGACCAGCCCCAAACCCCGGAAACTAAAATTCCTAATATGGCTCTTGAGTGGTTCATACCAATGCAATTTTATTCTCTGATATAAACTGAGTTTTCTGTGAAAATTTGAGCCAGATACAACAACTTTAAGGGGTGGTTTGGGCTGATTTGCCATTTAGTGGTACCCTCGCTACATGCACTCCCAAGACATGTATTTTGAGCTTCTTGTGTATTTCTTAAGGAATACACTACTCAATTCTCTCTTAGTGGCTCCCACATTCGCAAAAAATATGGTTTATAGCCTTACATCTGCCTTATTGGGCAAGATATGAGTATATCTTAATGCACCCCCAGCAGGTGTATTACAGGCCTGCTGGGGTCCAAATACCACACCAGTAGTCACTGCTATATCAGATGTAATTCTAAAACCTGTGCAGTCAGATTTAGCTAGTGACAGACTATATTCTGACCAAATTTCAGGATTATAGACCAACATTTGCTACTCATTTGGGCTGATTTACATCTTTTTTCGACCATTTTAACAGCCCTATTTGGGTTATATAATTTCTGTTCAGAGATGTAATGTTCCAAATATGCCCAAAATGTCCTCTTTTATTGTCAAAACATGAATGAAATTAATTTTTGGCTTCAGATTTGATACATTATGATATAATTGACATTACCTCCATGAGGGGGGGCCAGACCAGCCCCAAACCCCGGAAACTGAAATTCCTAATATGGCTCTTGAGTGGTTCATACCAATGCAATTTTATTCTCTGATATAAACTGAGTTTTCTGTGAAAATTTGAGACAGATACAACAACTTTAAGTGGTGGTTTGGGCTGATTTGCCATTTAGTGGTACCCTCGCTACATGCACTCCCAAGACATGTATTTTGAGCTTCTTGTGTATTTCTTAAGGAATACACTACTCAATTCTCTCTTAGTGGCTCCCACACTCGCAAAAAATATGGTTTATAGCCTTACATCTGCCTTATTGGGCAAGATATGAGTATATCTTAATGCACACCCCGGCAGGTGTATTACAGGCCTGCTGGGGTCCAAATACCACACCAGTAGTCACTGCTATATCAGATGTAATTCTAAAACCTGTGCAGTCAGATTTAGCTAGTGACAGACTATATTCTGACCAAATTTCAGGATTATAGACCAACATTTGCTACTCATTTGGGCTGATTTACATCTTTTTTCGACCATTTTAACAGCCCTATTTGGGTTATATAATTTCTGTTCAGAGATGTAATGTTCCAAATATGCCCAAAATGTCCTCTTTTATTGTCAAAACATGAATGAAATTAATTTTTGGCTTCAGATTTGATACATTATGATATAATTGACATTACCTCCATGAGGGGGGGCCAGACCAGCCCCAAACCCCGGAAACTGAAATTCCTAATATGGCTCTTGAGTGGTTCATACCAATGCAATTTTATTCTCTGATATAAACTGAGTTTTCTGTGAAAATTTGAGCCAGATACAACAACTTTAAGGGGTGGTTTGGGCTGATTTGCCATTTAGTGGTACCCTCGCTACATGCACTCCCAAGACATGTATTTTGAGCTTCTTGTGTATTTCTTAAGGAATACACTACTCAATTCTCTCTTAGTGGCTCCCACATTCGCAAAAAATATGGTTTATAGCCTTACATCTGCCTTATTGGGCAAGATATGAGTATATCTTAATGCACCCCCCAGCAGGTGTATTACAGGCCTGCTGGGGTCCAAATACCACACCAGTAGTCACTGCTATATCAGATGTAATTCTAAAACCTGTGCAGTCAGATTTAGCTAGTGACAGACTATATTCTGACCAAATTTCAGGATTATAGACCAACATTTGCTACTCATTTGGGCTGATTTTCAACAGTGGTGTCTAGGACATCACGCCTGTCAGTCACTCGCCCTGGGTGAGTGGGACTGCCACTTAAGGGGCCTTTGGGGTTAGCATTTGGAATGCCAGGAAGGCATTCTTGGTCACTGGGGCAACCTTTGAATTGGGGGCATTTCATTCGCCAGCCATCTGTAGCATCAGGGTTTTGGAGGCAAAAAGTCAGTTTATGTTTGGAAACCAGAGTGTACAGACTGAAAATTTTGCTCTGGAACTGTTATTTGAATTCACTGTTGTTTTAATATTTTTATGAATGATTTTATACAGAGACAACTTTTAGTTTATACGTATTATACACAAGGAACACTTAATGTACTGTTTTTATGTGATATAATCTGACTGTTGGACTTTGTGGAATGAACATCTTAGTGGTGTGACAGAACTGTGGTTCCTGTATTATCACATCACTGATTGTGCTGTCATCGAGACAACCTCAGGCTTGATTTGGCTACAACGAAGGGACGGTCTAACCTATTTTTCTGCACCCTTGCACATTGTATAGCCAAGTTAATTCTGATTTTGTCTGTGGACAGCATTCTCAGTGCCTGTGGCGTATGTATTTTCAGTATTAGACAATAATTATTGCTATGGGAAAGCATAAGGGTTGGTGTACGAACTGTAAAGTGAGGCATTACCCACCAACCGGGAAAAAATGCAAAATACAAGCAATAACTGATTCAGAAGATTCGTCAGAAGAATCATGCCAGGACAATCCTTCTGTTAGTACAATTCATGACAAGACAGTGCAGAAAGACAGCGTGGCCAAGAAGAAGAGTGGTGGTAAGAGTGCTCAGAGTGTTGGAGGACAGAACTGCAAAGTTAAGGGGACTAAGGTCCCAGGGCACTCATCTGCTTCAGAGCTAGAAGAACAACCGAAGGCGGATGGCAGCTGTGCAGGGGATGTGCAACTACAGATACTGCAGGAGCTGAAGAGAGTAAACAAGCGACTGGATGCGGTGGAGGAGAGAGTGGAAGCAGATGGCAGTGGAAAACAACAGAATAGGAAGGACTTTACAAAGTTAAGTAGAAAACAAGATTCTTATTTTAAGAGTAAATGTAAAGCTGTGTATTCGTCTGATTCGTCAGATGAGGATTCTGATTTACCAACACTGTCACAAATGAGAATGTCAAATGTTGTACAGAAGAAAATTGATGAAAAAATTAGCAGTTTGGCCCGAACCCAGAACTTGCAAGGTAATGATCAAGGTCAAAAGATAAAATCCAAAAGAGGGGGGGCAGTTGATGTCCTAGTCAGCCACAAGGTGGCCTGGCCGCATGAACAAATATTGGGGGGGTCTACCAAACAAAGAATCTCGTATGACCAGTTAAGCTTAACACAATTTGTACAGGGTTTCATAAAAAATGTTTTGGAAGAAGAAAATCAAAATTATAAGGATAGCATGCTTCAATACCTAGCAGACCTCATGGAGGATGCTACTGATTTTTCCTGGGCAAGTGCCAAAGCTTCACATGCGGTGCTCCTATGTGAGATGGAGCGGGGGGCCCTTAAATGGTCAGATACGCCCAGGATAGACAGGATCAGAAGGGCACATGCCCAAAAGCATACATCTCATAGAACAAATTGGGTTAAAAATCAAGATGTTAAAAAACCGTGGTTTTGCAAGGCATTCCAGACCAATGCTTGTCGTTTTCAAAAAGACCATGAGGTAAATGGCAAAATCCACAGACACATTTGTTCCTACTGCTTGTCCCAGGGTCGAATCATGAATCATTCTGAAAAAGAATGTGCTTTCAGTAGAAAGGTCTCAAAAAACGAGCAAGTGGCTGCTCAGTTGTAGATACAGAATTGGGCAGCAGAAACGCCAATCAAAGTCTCAATAGTCAGAAAAATAGTGTTTTTAACAGCTGTCAGAACAAAAATTCTGAAGCAAAAAGTGTATTAAACCTGGGTAAAGTGGGGGGCACGACCGAGGGCAAGTACATTCACACACCCAAAATTAGAACCAGATATTTTTATCATTCAAAATATCAAGCCAACACAATGGCCGGCCTGCTGGCAAAAGGTAACAAAAAGAAAGATCTAATGCAAGGTCAGCCATTCTGCTCGACTAAGGATAAAAGTTCAATGGCCACAAAAGGTAACTCCCGGGGTAGTGTGAACCCAGGTGGTGGTGCCTCTCACAGAAACCCAGAAAGTAACATGTACAGTCAGTTTAGTCAAGACAAGGTATTTGACATGTCGAATAGCAGTGACAATGACAGCACTGGTGCAAAAGCAAGGGGTCACAAAAAACAGGTTGCACCGGTTAGTGTTAAAGGTGTCAATGGAAGTCATGAGTGTGAAAAAATACAAACACCCAGTGTTCTAGGTGTGAAAAGCACATTGATAGACCAAGGTGATTATGTCCCTGTGTTTGATGTCAAGGTTTCTTGTGGGGATGAGAAATTTTTAAATTCCACTCTCATGAACACCAAGAAATCTGTATTGTCCAAAAAGAGTGTGTTTTTCCAAGCATGGAAGAATCAAACTGATTTTGATTTTGGGTTTTTACCACTTTCCAATTTTATTATGCCACATGTGTTGGCTGAAAAGAGTTATGAAGGTTTAACACCATTACAAATGCATGCCATGGTCAAGGCCAGTGGTCAGCCAAACTATATGCACTGTAGAATCCCTGTTCCTTCCCAACTGAACATTGCAGCATGGAAACAGGCCCTAGATGGTTACTGGGATACACAGTTAATTCAACTCTTAGAGTTCGGTTTCCCACTGGACTTTAACAGGAATTCTTATCTTGGTAGTGAGTCCAGCAATCATAAGTCAGCCGTGGAATTTCCACAGCATGTACAGGCTTACTTGCAAGAAGAAATAAAGTTTGGAGCCATTTTGGGTCCTTTCTCAGATCATCCCATAGATGACGCCCATTTCTCTCCTTTTATGACCAGGGAGAAGAGTAATTCTGACAAGAGAAGGGTCATTATAGATCTTTCCTGGCCAAAGGGGGCGTCAGTTAATGACGGTATTCACAAAGATTCTTACCTAGCCACTGATTTTTGTCTGACGTTCCCAACAGTAGATCATATCACTCAAGAGTTGAAAAAGTTTGGCAGAGGGTGTCATATTTACAAAGTCGACGTCAGCCGTGCGTTCCGTCACGTAAAACTGGATCACAGAGATTATGACCTTTTAGGGTTGCGTTGGCGTGACGTCACGTACGTCGATACGTGCGTCCCGTTCGGGAGTCGTCACGGGACGCAAATTTTTCAGAGACTCAGTGACGCTGTGCGTCACGTCATGCGTCAAAAAGGTTTCAAGGTTATAAACTACGTAGACGATTTTGTGGGGGTCGCGACGCCCGACGTTGCACGTCGTTCTTACGACGCCTTGCGTCAACTGATGCGTCAACTTGGTTTGGACGTCAGTGCCAAAAAATTAGTTAGTCCCGCCACGTCTGCTGTATGTCTGGGCGTCAACATTGACACAGTTGACGCCACCATCTCCATACCTCAAGAAAAACTGGGTCATATCACAGCAATGGTTCATGAATGGTCAAAAAAGCAATTTTGCACAAAGCGTCACCTCCAGTCGTTGCTTGGAAACCTATTGTACATCCACAAATGTGTAAGACCATCACGTATCTTTGTCAACAGGATGCTTGAGCTCCTGCGTCAAAATTATGACGCCACACGCATAACCTTGACCCCTGAATTCAAGAGAGACATCAGATGGTTCATGCAATTTTTGGCCAGATATAATGGTACTTCCTATTTTGACCACAAACCGCCTGATCATACCACAGAATTGGATGCTTGCTTAGTGGGTTTGGGTGGCAGATTCAAAAATTTTGTGTATCATCTCCCTGTGGTGAGACATTACAGAAATTTATCAATTGTCCACTTGGAGATGATAAACATTCTGGTTGCCATCAAAGTTTTTGGTCACATGTGGCATAGGCAACTTATCCTGGTCAAATGTGACAATGATGCAGTTGTCCAAGTGTTAACCTCAGGCAAAACTAAGGACCCTTTCCTGGCAACTTGTGCCAGAAACATCTGGCAGGAAGCAGCTGTTAGGGACATAGAGTTAAAATATGTGCATATAATGGGCAAACAGAACAAAATAGCTGATTTGCTGTCGAGATGGGAGAATACTGCAGCTCAATATCACCTGTTAAATACTCTCGTTCAGAGCCCAGTATGGGTAGAAGTGGGACCACACTTCCTAGACCTCAATTATGAAATTTAGATTCAATGTACTCTGATAGATTCTACACTTTGTTTCAGGTCAGAAGTCATTGGGCCACCTGGCTGGAGAAGCACAAGCAAGTGTATCAAGGGCCTTCAGACCCAAGACCACAAAGTGCTACAACATGCTGTTCAGAATCTTTGTAGGGTTTTGCGTGTGCAGTAAAATGAATTTGCAGAGTGTCTCTCTGGTCACCATTCTAGCTTATCTAGAGTTTCTGGTAAAAAATAATGTTTCTGTCAATATGGTGGCTAATCATGTGTCTGCTATCAAAGCAAAATTTATTATGTATGACCTACAGTATGTAATCTTAGATCACCCTAAGGTCAGGTATTTTATCAGGTCTCTAAAAATCAACAGGCCCTTGGTTCAGGTAAAACGGAATATCATGTCATTGCAGGTTTTACAAAATCTGGTAAGAGAGTGTAACTTCATTTTTGCTGGCAAAGTATTCAAGGCCATTTTTCTAATGGCCTTTTTCGGGTTTTTGAGGATCTCGAACCTTGCTCCCCATGCTGGTAAAGCCTTTGACCCCTCCAGGCACTTGACCCCTCGAGATATCTCATTTGAGCCCAGTTGCATGAGAGTGATTATTAAGTGGTCAAAGACCCTCCAGACCCGGGATCGTACCCATGTCCTCACCCTTCCCAGGCTACGTGGTTCTCCACTTTGTCCAGTGAAAGCCCTTAAGAAGGCAATGGCAATGTACAACCCAACTGGCGACCAGCCACTGTTCCAAGTTTATAGTGCTGGTAGATGGCAAGTCATCATAGATAGTAGGCTCAGGAAGGTCCTCTCAAAACTAAATTCAAAATTGGGTTTTCATCCTCATCATTTTTCTTTCCACTGTTTCCGACGTTCAGGAGCCTCCCTTGCCTATAACTCTCATATGCCCATCCAAAAAATTAAGCATCATGGCTCCTGGACGTCGGATTGTGTCTGGAAATACATCCAAGCTGATCAGAATTTCAGTAAAGATATTGCTATGTCATTTGTAGAAGTTATTCGCAGTGCCCCTACCTCCTAGCCATACTGTAGATACTGTCTGTTTGGGGTTTGAGGAGTGTTAGTAGTGCTCGCTTGTTATAATGAGCTGGGGGTTAATATCATAAAATTACTTGTTATAACTGATTTACTTCATACATGATTGTGAACATCATACTTTTTGGTCAATGTCTTGTAATATAGTACAAAATTACAGTTCACCTTTACAGTATATAATCACTGATATGTAACTTTGTGTAGTAACTGGAGTAATTACTTTATTCAGTAAATTTATACTTAGGTTATGTCATGACCTTGACACAAGGTCACCTTCGACCCACATGTAAAAACTAGTCTTCTGGATTGCACTTTAGTGCTCATGAATGTTTCATATGTAATTAATTACTTGTGTCTCAACCATTTTTCTTCAGTGAGTACTTAATTACTTGCTGTGTTCATATTACTTGTACTTATGTGTCAATGGACTTTACTTGTAATCCACTGGTGTGTAATGGACTCTAAGTAATTCCTATGGTAGTTATAGTAAATGTTAGTAGTAATTAATCATATGTTATACAAGTCTTTACTTGTGACTGTGGACTGTAAATATTATTAGTAGTCTCAATAATCAAATTGATGTTATACATGCATTTACTTATGTTAATGAATAAACACTATGCTCCGCAGGGTGCCTTTCACTGACCCAGGGTGGGGGGTGACTGACATCTTTTTTCGACCATTTTAACAGCCCTATTTGGGTTATATAATTTCTGTTCAGAGATGTAATGTTCCAAATATGCCCAAAATGTCCTCTTTTATTGTCAAAACATGAATGAAATTAATTTTTGGCTTCAGATTTGATACATTATGATATAATTGACATTACCTCCATGAGGGGGGGCCAGACCAGCCCCAAACCCCGGAAACTGAAATTCCTAATATGGCTCTTGAGTGGTTCAGACCAATGCAATTTTATTCTCTGATATAAACTGAGTTTTCTGTGAAAATTTGAGCCAGATACAACAACTTTAAGGGGTGGTTTGGGCTGATTTGCCATTTAGTGGTACACTCGCTACATGCACTCCCAAGACATGTATTTTGAGCTTCTTGTGTATTTCTTAAGGAATACACTACTCAATTCTCTCTTAGTGGCTCCCACATTCGCAAAAAATATGGTTTATAGCCTTACATCTGCCTTATTGGGCAAGATATGAGTATATCTTAATGCACCCCCAGCAGGTGTATTACAGGCCTGCTGGGGTCCAAATACCACACCAGTAGTCACTGCTATATCAGATGTAATTCTAAAACCTGTGCAGTCAGATTTAGCTAGTGACAGACTATATTCTGACCAAATTTCAGGATTATAGACCAACATTTGCTACTCATTTGGGCTGATTTACATCTTTTTTCGACCATTTTAACAGCCCTATTTGGGTTATATAATTTCTGTTCAGAGATGTAATGTTCCAAATATGCCCAAAATGTCCTCTTTTATTGTCAAAACATGAATGAAATTAATTTTTGGCTTCAGATTTGATACATTATGATATAATTGACATTACCTCCATGAGGGGGGGCCAGACCAGCCCCAAACCCCGGAAACTGAAATTCCTAATATGGCTCTTGAGTGGTTCATACCAATGCAATTTTATTCTCTGATATAAACTGAGTTTTCTGTGAAAATTTGAGACAGATACAACAACTTTAAGTGGTGGTTTGGGCTGATTTGCCATTTATTGGCACCCTCGCTACATGCACTCCCAAGACATGTATTTTGAGCTTCTTGTGTATTTCTTAAGGAATACACTACTCAATTCTCTCTTAGTGGCTCCCACATTCGCAAAAAATATGGTTTATAGCCTTACATCTGCCTTATTGGGCAAGATATGAGTATATCTTAATGCACCCCCCAGCAGGTGTATTACAGGCCTGCTGGGGTCCAAATACCACACCAGTAGTCACTGCTATATCAGATGTAATTCTAAAACCTGTGCAGTCAGATTTAGCTAGTGACAGACTATATTCTGACCAAATTTCAGGATTATAGACCAACATTTGCTACTCATTTGGGCTGATTTACATCTTTTTTCGACCATTTTAACAGCCCTATTTGGGTTATATAATTTCTGTTCAGAGATGTAATGTTCCAAATATGCCCAAAATGTCCTCTTTTATTGTCAAAACATGAATGAAATTAATTTTTGGCTTCAGATTTGATACATTATGATATAATTGACATTACCTCCATGAGGGGGGGCCAGACCAGCCCCAAACCCCGGAAACTGAAATTCCTAATATGGCTCTTGAGTGGTTCATACCAATGCAATTTTATTCTCTGATATAAACTGAGTTTTCTGTGAAAATTTGAGACAGATACAACAACTTTAAGTGGTGGTTTGGGCTGATTTGCCATTTAGTGGTACACTCGCTACATGCACTCCCAAGACATGTATTTTGAGCTTCTTGTGTATTTCTTAAGGAATACACTACTCAATTCTCTCTTAGTGGCTCCCACACTCGCAAAAAATATGGTTTATAGCCTTACATCTGCCTTATTGGGCAAGATATGAGTATATCTTAATGCACCCCCAGCAGGTGTATTACAGGCCTGCTGGGGTCCAAATACCACACCAGTAGTCACTGCTATATCAGATGTAATTCTAAAACCTGTGCAGTCAGATTTAGCTAGTGACAGACTATATTCTGACCAAATTTCAGGATTATAGACCAACATTTGCTACTCATTTGGGCTGATTTTCATCTTTTTTCGACCAATTTAACAGCCCTATTTGGGTTATATAATTTCTGTTCAGAGATGTAATGTTCCAAATGTGCCCAAAATGTCCTCTTTTATTGTCAAAACATGAATGAAATTAATTTTTGGCTTCAGATTTGATACATTATGATATAATTGACATTACCTCCATGAGGGGGGGCCAGACCAGCCCCAAACCCCGGAAACTGAAATTCCTAATATGGCTCTTGAGTGGTTCATACCAATGCAATTTTATTCTCTGATATAAACTGAGTTTTCTGTGAAAATTTGAGACAGATACAACAACTTTAAGTGGTGGTTTGGGCTGATTTGCCATTTAGTGGTACACTCGCTACATGCACTCCCAAGACATGTATTTTGAGCTTCTTGTGTATTTCTTAAGGAATACACTACTCAATTCTCTCTTAGTGGCTCCCACACTCGCAAAAAATATGGTTTATAGCCTTACATCTGCCTTATTGGGCAAGATATGAGTATATCTTAATGCACCCCCAGCAGGTGTATTACAGGCCTGCTGGGGTCCAAATACCACACCAGTAGTCACTGCTATATCAGATGTAATTCTAAAACCTGTGCAGTCAGATTTAGCTAGTGACAGACTATATTCTGACCAAATTTCAGGATTATAGACCAACATTTGCTACTCATTTGGGCTGATTTTCATCTTTTTTCGACCAATTTAACAGCCCTATTTGGGTTATATAATTTCTGTTCAGAGATGTAATGTTCCAAATGTGCCCAAAATGTCCTCTTTTATTGTCAAAACATGAATGAAATTAATTTTTGGCTTCAGATTTGATACATTATGATATAATTGACATTACCTCCATGAGGGGGGGCCAGACCAGCCCCAAACCCCGGAAACTGAAATTCCTAATATGGCTCTTGAGTGGTTCATACCAATGCAATTTTATTCTCTGATATAAACTGAGTTTTCTGTGAAAATTTGAGACAGATACAACAACTTTAAGTGGTGGTTTGGGCTGATTTGCCATTTAGTGGTACACTCGCTACATGCACTCCCAAGACATGTATTTTGAGCTTCTTGTGTATTTCTTAAGGAATACACTACTCAATTCTCTCTTAGTGGCTCCCACACTCGCAAAAAATATGGTTTATAGCCTTACATCTGCCTTATTGGGCAAGATATGAGTATATCTTAATGCACCCCCAGCAGGTGTATTACAGGCCTGCTGGGGTCCAAATACCACACCAGTAGTCACTGCTATATCAGATGTAATTCTAAAACCTGTGCAGTCAGATTTAGCTAGTGACAGACTATATTCTGACCAAATTTCAGGATTATAGACCAACATTTGCTACTCATTTGGGCTGATTTTCATCTTTTTTCGACCAATTTAACAGCCCTATTTGGGTTATATAATTTCTGTTCAGAGATGTAATGTTCCAAATGTGCCCAAAATGTCCTCTTTTATTGTCAAAACATGAATGAAATTAATTTTTGGCTTCAGATTTGATACATTATGATATAATTGACATTACCTCCATGAGGGGGGGCCAGACCAGCCCCACACCCCGGAAACTGAAATTCCTAATATGGCTCTTGAGTGGTTCAGACCAATGCAATTTTATTCTCTGATATAAACTGAGTTTTCTGTGAAAATTTGAGACAGATACAACAACTTTAAGGGGTGGTTTGGGCTGATTTGCCATTTAGTGGTACCCTCGCTACGTGCACTCCCAAGACATGTATTTTGAGCTTCTTGTGTATTTCTTAAGGAATACACTACTCAATTCTCTCTTAGTGGCTCCCACACTCGCAAAAAATATGGTTTATAGCCTTACATCTGCCTTATTGGGCAAGATATGAGTATATCTTAATGCACCCCCCAGCAGGTGTATTACAGGCCTGCTGGGGTCCAAATACCACACCAGTAGTCACTGCTATATCAGATATAATTCTAAAACCTGTGCAGTCAGATTTAGCTAGTGACAGACTATATTCTGACCAAATTTCAGGATTATAGACCAACATTTGCTACTCATTTGGGCTGATTTACATCTTTTTTCGACCATTTTAACAGCCCTATTTGGGTTATATAATTTCTGTTCAGAGATGTAATGTTCCAAATGTGCCCAAAATGTCCTCTTTTATTGTCAAAACATGAATGAAATTAATTTTTGGCTTCAGATTTGATACATTATGATATAATTGACATTACCTCCATGAGGGGGGGCCAGACTAGCCCCACACCCCGGAAACTGAAATTCCTAATATGGCTCTTGAGTGGTTCAGACCAATGCAATTTTATTCTCTGATATAAACTGAGTTTTCTGTGAAAATTTGAGACAGATACAACAACTTTAAGGGGTGGTTTGGGCTGATTTGCCATTTAGTGGTACCCTCGCTACGTGCACTCCCAAGACATGTATTTTGAGCTTCTTGTGTATTTCTTAAGGAATACACTACTCAATTCTCTCTTAGTGGCTCCCACACTCGCAAAAAATATGGTTTATAGCCTTACATCTGCCTTATTGGCCAAGATATGAGTATATCTTAATGCACCCCCCAGCAGGTGTATTACAGGCCTGCTGGGGTCCAAATACCACACCAGTAGTCACTGCTATATCAGATGTAATTCTAAAACCTGTGCAGTCAGATTTAGCTAGTGACAGACTATATTCTGACCAAATTTCAGGATTATAGACCAACATTTGCTACTCATTTGGGCTGATTTACATCTTTTTTCGACCATTTTAACAGCCCTATTTGGGTTATATAATTTCTGTTCAGAGATGTAATGTTCCAAATGTGCCCAAAATGTCCTCTTTTATTGTCAAAACATGAATGAAATTAATTTTTGGCTTCAGATTTGATACATTATGATATAATTGACATTACCTCCATGAGGGGGGGCCAGACCAGCCCCACACCCCGGAAACTGAAATTCCTAATATGGCTCTTGAGTGGTTCAGACCAATGCAATTTTATTCTCTGATATAAACTGAGTTTTCTGTGAAAATTTGAGACAGATACAACAACTTTAAGGGGTGGTTTGGGC
Organism: Sabellastarte sp. h YS-2021; assembly: GCA_964017235.1. NCBI lineage: Eukaryota > Metazoa > Annelida > Polychaeta > Sabellida > Sabellidae > Sabellastarte > Sabellastarte sp. h YS-2021. The sequence goes on from OZ024931.1 coordinate 142,486,051, forward strand.
AGATTTGCCATTTAGTGGTACCCTCGCTACGTGCACTCCCAAGACATGTATTTTGAGCTTCTTGTGTATTTCTTAAGGAATACACTACTCAATTCTCTCTTAGTGGCTCCCACACTCGCAAAAAATATGGTTTATAGCCTTACATCTGCCTTATTGGCCAAGATATGAGTATATCTTAATGCACCCCCCAGCAGGTGTATTACAGGCCTGCTGGGGTCCAAATACCACACCAGTAGTCACTGCTATATCAGATGTAATTCTAAAACCTGTGCAGTCAGATTTAGCTAGTGACAGACTATATTCTGACCAAATTTCAGGATTATAGACCAACATTTGCTACTCATTTGGGCTGATTTACATCTTTTTTCGACCATTTTAACAGCCCTATTTGGGTTATATAATTTCTGTTCAGAGATGTAATGTTCCAAATGTGCCCAAAATGTCCTCTTTTATTATCAAAACATGAATGAAATTAATTTTTGGCTTCAGATTTGATACATTATGATATAATTGACATTACCTCCATGAGGGGGGGCCAGACTAGCCCCACACCCCGGAAACTGAAATTCCTAATATGGCTCTTGAGTGGTTCAGACCAATGCAATTTTATTCTCTGATATAAACTGAGTTTTCTGTGAAAATTTGAGACAGATACAACAACTTTAAGGGGTGGTTTGGGCTGATTTGCCATTTAGTGGTACCCTCGCTACGTGCACTCCCAAGACATGTATTTTGAGCTTCTTGTGTATTTCTTAAGGAATACACTACTCAATTCTCTCTTAGTGGCTCCCACACTCGCAAAAAATATGGTTTATAGCCTTACATCTGCCTTATTGGCCAAGATATGAGTATATCTTAATGCACCCCCCAGCAGGTGTATTACAGGCCTGCTGGGGTCCAAATACCACACCAGTAGTCACTGCTATATCAGATGTAATTCTAAAACCTGTGCAGTCAGATTTAGCTAGTGACAGACTATATTCTGACCAAATTTCAGGCTTATAGACCAACATTTGCTACTCATTTGGGCTGATTTACATCTTTTTTCGACCATTTAAACAGCCCTATTTGGGTTATATAATTTCTGTTCAGAGATGTAATGTTCCAAATGTGCCCAAAATGTCCTCTTTTATTATCAAAACATGAATGAAATTAATTTTTGGCTTCAGATTTGATACATTATGATATAATTGACATTACCTCCATGAGGGGGGGCCAGACTAGCCCCACACCCCGGAAACTGAAATTCCTAATATGGCTCTTGAGTGGTTCAGACCAATGCAATTTTATTCTCTGATATAAACTGAGTTTTCTGTGAAAATTTGAGACAGATACAACAACTTTAAGGGGTGGTTTGGGCTGATTTGCCATTTAGTGGTACCCTCGCTACGTGCACTCCCAAGACATGTATTTTGAGCTTCTTGTGTATTTCTTAAGGAATACACTACTCAATTCTCTCTTAGTGGCTCCCACACTCGCAAAAAATATGGTTTATAGCCTTACATCTGCCTTATTGGCCAAGATATGAGTATATCTTAATGCACCCCCCAGCAGGTGTATTACAGGCCTGCTGGGGTCCAAATACCACACCAGTAGTCACTGCTATATCAGATGTAATTCTAAAACCTGTGCAGTCAGATTTAGCTAGTGACAGACTATATTCTGACCAAATTTCAGGCTTATAGACCAACATTTGCTACTCATTTGGGCTGATTTACATCTTTTTTCGACCATTTAAACAGCCCTATTTGGGTTATATAATTTCTGTTCAGAGATGTAATGTTCCAAATGTGCCCAAAATGTCCTCTTTTATTATCAAAACATGAATGAAATTAATTTTTGGCTTCAGATTTGATACATTATGATATAATTGACATTACCTCCATGAGGGGGGGCCAGACTAGCCCCACACCCCGGAAACTGAAATTCCTAATATGGCTCTTGAGTGGTTCAGACCAATGCAATTTTATTCTCTGATATAAACTGAGTTTTCTGTGAAAATTTGAGACAGATACAACAACTTTAAGGGGTGGTTTGGGCTGATTTGCCATTTAGTGGTACCCTCGCTACGTGCACTCCCAAGACATGTATTTTGAGCTTCTTGTGTATTTCTTAAGGAATACACTACTCAATTCTCTCTTAGTGGCTCCCACACTCGCAAAAAATATGGTTTATAGCCTTACATCTGCCTTATTGGGCAAGATAAGAGTATATCTTAATGCACCCCCCAGCAGGTGTATTACAGGCCTGCTGGGGTCCAAATACCACACCAGTAGTCACTGCTATATCAGATGTAATTCTAAAACCTGTGCAGTCAGATTTAGCTAGTGACAGACTATATTCTGACCAAATTTCAGGCTTATAGACCAACATTTGCTACTCATTTGGGCTGATTTACATCTTTTTTCGACCATTTAAACAGCCCTATTTGGGTTATATAATTTCTGTTCAGAGATGTAATGTTCCAAATGTGCCCAAAATGTCCTCTCTTATTGTCAAAACATGAATGAAATTAATTTTTGGCTTCAGATTTGATACATTATGATATAATTGACATTACCTCCATGAGGGGGGGCCAGACCAGCCCCACACCCCGGAAACTGAAATTCCTAATATGGCTCTTGAGTGGTTCAGACCAATGCAATTTTATTCTCTGATATAAACTGAGTTTTCTGTGAAAATTTGAGACAGATACAACAACTTTAAGGGGTGGTTTGGGCTGATTTGCCATTTAGTGGTACCCTCGCTACGTGCACTCCCAAGACATGTATTTTGAGCTTCTTGTGCATTTCTTAAGGAATACACTACTCAATTCTCTCTTAGTGGCTCCCACACTCGCAAAAAATATGGTTTATAGCCTTACATCTGCCTTATTGGGCAAGATATGAGTATATCTTAATGCACCCCCCAGCAGGTGTATTACAGGCCTGCTGGGGTCCAAATACCACACCAGTAGTCACTGCTATATCAGATGTAATTCTAAAACCTGTGCAGTCAGATTTAGCTAGTGACAGACTATATTCTGACCAAATTTCAGGATTATAGACCAACATTTGCTACTCATTTGGGCTGATTTACATCTTTTTTCGACCATTTTAACAGCCCTATTTGGGTTATATAATTTCTGTTCAGAGATGTAATGTTCCAAATATGCCCAAAATGTCCTCTTTTATTGTCAAAACATGAATGAAATTAATTTTTGGCTTCAGATTTGATACATTATGATATAATTGACATTACCTCCATGAGGGGGGGCCAGACCAGCCCCAAACCCCGGAAACTGAAATTCCTAATATGGCTCTTGAGTGGTTCATACCAATGCAATTTTATTCTCTGATATAAACTGAGTTTTCTGTGAAAATTTGAGCCAGATACAACAACTTTAAGGGGTGGTTTGGGCTGATTTGCCATTTAGTGGTACCCTCGCTACATGCACTCCCAAGACATGTATTTTGAGCTTCTTGTGTATTTCTTAAGGAATACACTACTCAATTCTCTCTTAGTGGCTCCCACATTCGCAAAAAATATGGTTTATAGCCTTACATCTGCCTTATTGGGCAAGATATGAGTATATCTTAATGCACCCCCCAGCAGGTGTATTACAGGCCTGCTGGGGTCCAAATACCACACCAGTAGTCACTGCTATATCAGATGTAATTCTAAAACCTGTGCAGTCAGATTTAGCTAGTGACAGACTATATTCTGACCAAATTTCAGGATTATAGACCAACATTTGCTACTCATTTGGGCTGATTTACATCTTTTTTCGACCATTTTAACAGCCCTATTTGGGTTATATAATTTCTGTTCAGAGATGTAATGTTCCAAATGTGCCCAAAATGTCCTCTTTTATTATAAAAACATGAATGAAATTAATTTTTGGCTTCAGATTTGATACATTATGATATAATTGACATTACCTCCATGAGGGGGGTCCAGACCAGCCCCAAACCCCGGAAACTGAAATTCCTAATATGGCTCTTGAGTGGTTCATACCAATGCAATTTTATTCTCTGATATAAACTGAGTTTTCTGTGAAAATTTGAGCCAGATACAACAACTTTAAGGGGTGGGTTGGGCTGATTTGCCATTTAGTGGTACCCTCGCTACATGCACTCCCAAGACATGTATTTTGAGCTTCTTGTGTATTTCTTAAGGAATACACTACTCAATTCTCTCTTAGTGGCTCCCACATTCGCAAAAAATATGGTTTATAGCCTTACATCTGCCTTATTGGGCAAGATATGAGTATATCTTAATGCACCCCCCAGCAGGTGTATTACAGGCCTGCTGGGGTCCAAATACCACACCAGTAGTCACTGCTATATCAGATGTAATTCTAAAACCTGTGCAGTCAGATTTAGCTAGTGACAGACTATATTCTGACCAAATTTCAGGATTATAGACCAACATTTGCTACTCATTTGGGCTGATTTACATCTTTTTTCGACCATTTTAACAGCCCTATTTGGGTTATATAATTTCTGTTCAGAGATGTAATGTTCCAAATATGCCCAAAATGTCCTCTTTTATTGTCAAAACATGAATGAAATTAATTTTTGGCTTCAGATTTGATACATTATGATATAATTGACATTACCTCCATGAGGGGGGGGGGGGGGGGCAGACCAGCCCCACACCCCGGAAACTGAAATTCCTAATATGGCTCTTGAGTGGTTCATACCAATGCAATTTTATTCTCTGATATAAACTGAGTTTTCTGTGAAAATTTGAGCCAGATACAACAACTTTAAGGGGTGGTTTGGGCTGATTTGCCATTTAGTGGTACCCTCGCTACATGCACTCCCAAGACATGTATTTTGAGCTTCTTGTGTATTTCTTAAGGAATACACTACTCAATTCTCTCTTAGTGGCTCCCACATTCGCAAAAAATATGGTTTATAGCCTTACATCTGCCTTATTGGGCAAGATATGAGTATATCTTAATGCACCCCCCAGCAGGTGTATTACAGGCCTGCTGGGGTCCAAATACCACACCAGTAGTCACTGCTATATCAGATGTAATTCTAAAACCTGTGCAGTCAGATTTAGCTAGTGACAGACTATATTCTGACCAAATTTCAGGATTATAGACCAACATTTGCTACTCATATGGGCTGATTCACATCTTTTTTCGACCATTTTAACAGCCCTATTTGGGTTATATAATTTCTGTTCAGAGATGTAATGTTCCAAATGTGCCCAAAATGTCCTCTTTTATTATAAAAACATGAATAAAATTAATTTTTGGCTTCAGATTTGATACATTATGATATACTTGACATTACCTCCATGAGGGGGGGCCAGACCAGCCCCACACCCCGGAAACTGAAATTCCTAATATGGCTCTTGAGTGGTTCATACCAATGCAATTTTATTCTCTGATATAAACTGAGTTTTCTGTGAAAATTTGAGCCAGATACAACAACTTTAAGGGGTGGTTTGGGCTGATTTGCCATTTAGTGGTACCCTCGCTACATGCACTCCCAAGACATGTATTTTGAGCTTCTTGTGTATTTCTTAAGGAATACACTACTCAATTCTCTCTTAGTGGCTCCCACATTCGCAAAAAATATGGTTTATAGCCTTACATCTGCCTTATTGGGCAAGATATGAGTATATCTTAATGCACCCCCCAGCAGGTGTATTACAGGCCTGCTGGGGTCCAAATACCACACCAGTAGTCACTGCTATATCAGATGTAATTCTAAAACCTGTGCAGTCAGATTTAGCTAGTGACAGACTATATTCTGACCAAATTTCAGGATTATAGACCAACATTTGCTACTCATTTGGGCTGATTTACATCTTTTTTCGACCATTTTAACAGCCCTATTTGGGTTATATAATTTCTGTTCAGAGATGTAATGTTCCAAATGTGCCCAAAATGTCCTCTTTTATTGTCAAAACATGAATGAAATTAATTTTTGGCTTCAGATTTGATACATTATGATATAATTGACATTACCTCCATGAGGGGGGTCCAGACCAGCCCCAAACCCCGGAAACTGAAATTCCTAATATGGCTCTTGAGTGGTTCATACCAATGCAATTTTATTCTCTGATATAAACTGAGTTTTCTGTGAAAATTTGAGCCAGATACAACAACTTTAAGGGGTGGGTTGGGCTGATTTGCCATTTAGTGGTACCCTCGCTACATGCACTCCCAAAACATGTATTTTGAGATTCTTGTGTATTTCTTAAGGAATACACTACTCAATTCTCTCTTAGTGGCTCCCACATTCGCAAAAAATATGGTTTATAGCCTTACATCTGCCTTATTGGGCAAGATATGAGTATATCTTAATGCACCCCCCAGCAGGTGTATTACAGGCCTGCTGGGGTCCAAATACCACACCAGTAGTCACTGCTATATCAGATGTAATTCTAAAACCTGTGCAGTCAGATTTAGCTAGTGACAGACTATATTCTGACCAAATTTCAGGATTATAGACCAACATTTGCTACTCATTTGGGCTGATTTACATCTTTTTTCGACCATTTTAACAGCCCTATTTGGGTTATATAATTTCTGTTCAGAGATGTAATGTTCCAAATATGCCCAAAATGTCCTCTTTTATTGTCAAAACATGAATGAAATTAATTTTTGGCTTCAGATTTGATACATTATGATATAATTGACATTACCTCCATGAGGGGGGGGGGGGGGCCAGACCAGCCCCACACCCCGGAAACTGAAATTCCTAATATGGCTCTTGAGTGGTTCATACCAATGCAATTTTATTCTCTGATATAAACTGAGTTTTCTGTGAAAATTTGAGCCAGATACAACAACTTTAAGGGGTGGTTTGGGCTGATTTGCCATTTAGTGGTACCCTCGCTACATGCACTCCCAAGACATGTATTTTGAGCTTCTTGTGTATTTCTTAAGGAATACACTACTCAATTCTCTCTTAGTGGCTCCCACATTCGCAAAAAATATGGTTTATAGCCTTACATCTGCCTTATTGGGCAAGATATGAGTATATCTTAATGCACCCCCCAGCAGGTGTATTACAGGCCTGCTGGGGTCCAAATACCACACCAGTAGTCACTGCTATATCAGATGTAATTCTAAAACCTGTGCAGTCAGATTTAGCTAGTGACAGACTATATTCTGACCAAATTTCAGGATTATAGACCAACATTTGCTACTCATTTGGGCTGATTCACATCTTTTTTCGACCATTTTAACAGCCCTATTTGGGTTATATAATTTCTGTTCAGAGATGTAATGTTCCAAATGTGCCCAAAATGTCCTCTTTTATTATAAAAACATGAATGAAATTAATTTTTGGCTTCAGATTTGATACATTATGATATACTTGACATTACCTCCATGAGGGGGGGCCAGACCAGCCCCACACCCCGGAAACTGAAATTCCTAATATGGCTCTTGAGTGGTTCATACCAATGCAATTTTATTCTCTGATATAAACTGAGTTTTCTGTGAAAATTTGAGCCAGATACAACAACTTTAAGGGGTGGTTTGGGCTGATTTGCCATTTAGTGGTACCCTCGCTACATGCACTCCCAAGACATGTATTTTGAGCTTCTTGTGTATTTCTTAAGGAATACACTACTCAATTCTCTCTTAGTGGCTCCCACATTCGCAAAAAATATGGTTTATAGCCTTACATCTGCCTTATTGGGCAAGATATGAGTATATCTTAATGCACCCCCCAGCAGGTGTATTACAGGCCTGCTGGGGTCCAAATACCACACCAGTAGTCACTGCTATATCAGATGTAATTCTAAAACCTGTGCAGTCAGATTTAGCTAGTGACAGACTATATTCTGACCAAATTTCAGGATTATAGACCAACATTTGCTACTCATATGGGCTGATTCACATCTTTTTTCGACCATTTTAACAGCCCTATTTGGGTTATATAATTTCTGTTCAGAGATGTAATGTTCCAAATGTGCCCAAAATGTCCTCTTTTATTATAAAAACATGAATAAAATTAATTTTTGGCTTCAGATTTGATACATTATGATATACTTGACATTACCTCCATGAGGGGGGGCCAGACCAGCCCCACACCCCGGAAACTGAAATTCCTAATATGGCTCTTGAGTGGTTCATACCAATGCAATTTTATTCTCTGATATAAACTGAGTTTTCTGTGAAAATTTGAGCCAGATACAACAACTTTAAGGGGTGGTTTGGGCTGATTTGCCATTTAGTGGTACCCTCGCTACATGCACTCCCAAGACATGTATTTTGAGCTTCTTGTGTATTTCTTAAGGAATACACTACTCAATTCTCTCTTAGTGGCTCCCACATTCGCAAAAAATATGGTTTATAGCCTTACATCTGCCTTATTGGGCAAGATATGAGTATATCTTAATGCACCCCCCAGCAGGTGTATTACAGGCCTGCTGGGGTCCAAATACCACACCAGTAGTCACTGCTATATCAGATGTAATTCTAAAACCTGTGCAGTCAGATTTAGCTAGTGACAGACTATATTCTGACCAAATTTCAGGATTATAGACCAACATTTGCTACTCATTTGGGCTGATTTACATCTTTTTTCGACCATTTTAACAGCCCTATTTGGGTTATATAATTTCTGTTCAGAGATGTAATGTTCCAAATGTGCCCAAAATGTCCTCTTTTATTGTCAAAACATGAATGAAATTAATTTTTGGCTTCAGATTTGATACATTATGATATAATTGACATTACCTCCATGAGGGGGGTCCAGACCAGCCCCAAACCCCGGAAACTGAAATTCCTAATATGGCTCTTGAGTGGTTCATACCAATGCAATTTTATTCTCTGATATAAACTGAGTTTTCTGTGAAAATTTGAGCCAGATACAACAACTTTAAGGGGTGGGTTGGGCTGATTTGCCATTTAGTGGTACCCTCGCTACATGCACTCCCAAAACATGTATTTTGAGATTCTTGTGTATTTCTTAAGGAATACACTACTCAATTCTCTCTTAGTGGCTCCCACATTCGCAAAAAATATGGTTTATAGCCTTACATCTGCCTTATTGGGCAAGATATGAGTATATCTTAATGCACCCCCCAGCAGGTGTATTACAGGCCTGCTGGGGTCCAAATACCACACCAGTAGTCACTGCTATATCAGATGTAATTCTAAAACCTGTGCAGTCAGATTTAGCTAGTGACAGACTATATTCTGACCAAATTTCAGGATTATAGACCAACATTTGCTACTCATTTGGGCTGATTTACATCTTTTTTCGACCATTTTAACAGCCCTATTTGGGTTATATAATTTCTGTTCAGAGATGTAATGTTCCAAATATGCCCAAAATGTCCTCTTTTATTGTCAAAACATGAATGAAATTAATTTTTGGCTTCAGATTTGATACATTATGATATAATTGACATTACCTCCATGAGGGGGGGGGGGGGGCCAGACCAGCCCCACACCCCGGAAACTGAAATTCCTAATATGGCTCTTGAGTGGTTCATACCAATGCAATTTTATTCTCTGATATAAACTGAGTTTTCTGTGAAAATTTGAGCCAGATACAACAACTTTAAGGGGTGGTTTGGGCTGATTTGCCATTTAGTGGTACCCTCGCTACATGCACTCCCAAGACATGTATTTTGAGCTTCTTGTGTATTTCTTAAGGAATACACTACTCAATTCTCTCTTAGTGGCTCCCACATTCGCAAAAAATATGGTTTATAGCCTTACATCTGCCTTATTGGGCAAGATATGAGTATATCTTAATGCACCCCCCAGCAGGTGTATTACAGGCCTGCTGGGGTCCAAATACCACACCAGTAGTCACTGCTATATCAGATGTAATTCTAAAACCTGTGCAGTCAGATTTAGCTAGTGACAGACTATATTCTGACCAAATTTCAGGATTATAGACCAACATTTGCTACTCATTTGGGCTGATTCACATCTTTTTTCGACCATTTTAACAGCCCTATTTGGGTTATATAATTTCTGTTCAGAGATGTAATGTTCCAAATGTGCCCAAAATGTCCTCTTTTATTATAAAAACATGAATGAAATTAATTTTTGGCTTCAGATTTGATACATTATGATATACTTGACATTACCTCCATGAGGGGGGGCCAGACCAGCCCCACACCCCGGAAACTGAAATTCCTAATATGGCTCTTGAGTGGTTCATACCAATGCAATTTTATTCTCTGATATAAACTGAGTTTTCTGTGAAAATTTGAGCCAGATACAACAACTTTAAGGGGTGGTTTGGGCTGATTTGCCATTTAGTGGTACCCTCGCTACATGCACTCCCAAGACATGTATTTTGAGCTTCTTGTGTATTTCTTAAGGAATACACTACTCAATTCTCTCTTAGTGGCTCCCACATTCGCAAAAAATATGGTTTATAGCCTTACATCTGCCTTATTGGGCAAGATATGAGTATATCTTAATGCACCCCCCAGCAGGTGTATTACAGGCCTGCTGGGGTCCAAATACCACACCAGTAGTCACTGCTATATCAGATGTAATTCTAAAACCTGTGCAGTCAGATTTAGCTAGTGACAGACTATATTCTGACCAAATTTCAGGATTATAGACCAACATTTGCTACTCATTTGGGCTGATTCACATCTTTTTTCGACCATTTTAACAGCCCTATTTGGGTTATATAATTTCTGTTCAGAGATGTAATGTTCCAAATGTGCCCAAAATGTCCTCTTTTATTATAAAAACATGAATGAAATTAATTTTTGGCTTCAGATTTGATACATTATGATATACTTGACATTACCTCCATGAGGGGGGGCCAGACCAGCCCCACACCCCGGAAACTGAAATTCCTAATATGGCTCTTGAGTGGTTCATACCAATGCAATTTTATTCTCTGATATAAACTGAGTTTTCTGTGAAAATTTGAGCCAGATACAACAACTTTAAGGGGTGGTTTGGGCTGATTTGCCATTTAGTGGTACCCTCGCTACATGCACTCCCAAGACATGTATTTTGAGCTTCTTGTGTATTTCTTAAGGAATACACTACTCAATTCTCTCTTAGTGGCTCCCACATTCGCAAAAAATATGGTTTATAGCCTTACATCTGCCTTATTGGGCAAGATATGAGTATATCTTAATGCACCCCCCAGCAGGTGTATTACAGGCCTGCTGGGGTCCAAATACCACACCAGTAGTCACTGCTATATCAGATGTAATTCTAAAACCTGTGCAGTCAGATTTAGCTAGTGACAGACTATATTCTGACCAAATTTCAGGATTATAGACCAACATTTGCTACTCATTTGGGCTGATTTACATCTTTTTTCGACCATTTTAACAGCCCTATTTGGGTTATATAATTTCTGTTCAGAGATGTAATGTTCCAAATGTGCCCAAAATGTCCTCTTTTATTGTCAAAACATGAATGAAATTAATTTTTGGCTTCAGATTTGATACATTATGATATAATTGACATTACCTCCATGAGGGGGGTCCAGACCAGCCCCAAACCCCGGAAACTGAAATTCCTAATATGGCTCTTGAGTGGTTCATACCAATGCAATTTTATTCTCTGATATAAACTGAGTTTTCTGTGAAAATTTGAGCCAGATACAACAACTTTAAGGGGTGGGTTGGGCTGATTTGCCATTTAGTGGTACCCTCGCTACATGCACTCCCAAGACATGTATTTTGAGCTTCTTGTGTATTTCTTAAGGAATACACTACTCAATTCTCTCTTAGTGGCTCCCACATTCGCAAAAAATATGGTTTATAGCCTTACATCTGCCTTATTGGGCAAGATATGAGTATATCTTAATGCACCCCCCAGCAGGTGTATTACAGGCCTGCTGGGGTCCAAATACCACACCAGTAGTCACTGCTATATCAGATGTAATTCTAAAACCTGTGCAGTCAGATTTAGCTAGTGACAGACTATATTCTGACCAAATTTCAGGATTATAGACCAACATTTGCTACTCATTTGGGCTGATTCACATCTTTTTTCGACCATTTTAACAGCCCTATTTGGGTTATATAATTTCTGTTCAGAGATGTAATGTTCCAAATGTGCCCAAAATGTCCTCTTTTATTATAAAAACATGAATGAAATTAATTTTTGGCTTCAGATTTGATACATTATGATATACTTGACATTACCTCCATGAGGGGGGGCCAGACCAGCCCCACACCCCGGAAACTGAAATTCCTAATATGGCTCTTGAGTGGTTCATACCAATGCAATTTTATTCTCTGATATAAACTGAGTTTTCTGTGAAAATTTGAGCCAGATACAACAACTTTAAGGGGTGGTTTGGGCTGATTTGCCATTTAGTGGTACCCTCGCTACATGCACTCCCAAGACATGTATTTTGAGCTTCTTGTGTATTTCTTAAGGAATACACTACTCAATTCTCTCTTAGTGGCTCCCACATTCGCAAAAAATATGGTTTATAGCCTTACATCTGCCTTATTGGGCAAGATATGAGTATATCTTAATGCACCCCCCAGCAGGTGTATTACAGGCCTGCTGGGGTCCAAATACCACACCAGTAGTCACTGCTATATCAGATGTAATTCTAAAACCTGTGCAGTCAGATTTAGCTAGTGACAGACTATATTCTGACCAAATTTCAGGATTATAGACCAACATTTGCTACTCATTTGGGCTGATTTACATCTTTTTTCGACCATTTTAACAGCCCTATTTGGGTTATATAATTTCTGTTCAGAGATGTAATGTTCCAAATGTGCCCAAAATGTCCTCTTTTATTGTCAAAACATGAATGAAATTAATTTTTGGCTTCAGATTTGATACATTATGATATAATTGACATTACCTCCATGAGGGGGGTCCAGACCAGCCCCAAACCCCGGAAACTGAAATTCCTAATATGGCTCTTGAGTGGTTCATACCAATGCAATTTTATTCTCTGATATAAACTGAGTTTTCTGTGAAAATTTGAGCCAGATACAACAACTTTAAGGGGTGGGTTGGGCTGATTTGCCATTTAGTGGTACCCTCGCTACATGCACTCCCAAGACATGTATTTTGAGCTTCTTGTGTATTTCTTAAGGAATACACTACTCAATTCTCTCTTAGTGGCTCCCACATTCGCAAAAAATATGGTTTATAGCCTTACATCTGCCTTATTGGGCAAGATATGAGTATATCTTAATGCACCCCCCAGCAGGTGTATTACAGGCCTGCTGGGGTCCAAATACCACACCAGTAGTCACTGCTATATCAGATGTAATTCTAAAACCTGTGCAGTCAGATTTAGCTAGTGACAGACTATATTCTGACCAAATTTCAGGATTATAGACCAACATTTGCTACTCATTTGGGCTGATTTACATCTTTTTTCGACCATTTTAACAGCCCTATTTGGGTTATATAATTTCTGTTCAGAGATGTAATGTTCCAAATATGCCCAAAATGTCCTCTTTTATTGTCAAAACATGAATGAAATTAATTTTTGGCTTCAGATTTGATACATTATGATATAATTGACATTACCTCCATGAGGGGGGGGGGGGGGGGGCCAGACCAGCCCCACACCCCGGAAACTGAAATTCCTAATGTGGCTCTTGAGTGGTTCATACCAATGCAATTTTATTCTCTGATATAAACTGAGTTTTCTGTGAAAATTTGAGCCAGATACAACAACTTTAAGGGGTGGTTTGTGCTGATTTGCCATTTAGTGGTACCCTCGCTACATGCACTCCCAAGACATGTATTTTGAGCTTCTTGTGTATTTCTTAAGGAATACACTACTCAATTCTCTCTTAGTGGCTCCCACATTCGCAAAAAATATGGTTTATAGCCTTACATCTGCCTTATTGGGCAAGATATGAGTATATCTTAATGCACCCCCCAGCAGGTGTATTACAGGCCTGCTGGGGTCCAAATACCACACCAGTAGTCACTGCTATATCAGATGTAATTCTAAAACCTGTGCAGTCAGATTTAGCTAGTGACAGACTATATTCTGACCAAATTTCAGGATTATAGACCAACATTTGCTACTCATTTGGGCTGATTCACATCTTTTTTCGACCATTTTAACAGCCCTATTTGGGTTATATAATTTCTGTTCAGAGATGTAATGTTCCAAATGTGCCCAAAATGTCCTCTTTTATTATAAAAACATGAATGAAATTAATTTTTGGCTTCAGATTTGATACATTATGATATACTTGACATTACCTCCATGAGGGGGGGCCAGACCAGCCCCACACCCCGGAAACTGAAATTCCTAATATGGCTCTTGAGTGGTTCATACCAATGCAATTTTATTCTCTGATATAAACTGAGTTTTCTGTGAAAATTTGAGCCAGATACAACAACTTTAAGGGGTGGTTTGGGCTGATTTGCCATTTAGTGGTACCCTCGCTACATGCACTCCCAAGACATGTATTTTGAGCTTCTTGTGTATTTCTTAAGGAATACACTACTCAATTCTCTCTTAGTGGCTCCCACATTCGCAAAAAATATGGTTTATAGCCTTACATCTGCCTTATTGGGCAAGATATGAGTATATCTTAATGCACCCCCCAGCAGGTGTATTACAGGCCTGCTGGGGTCCAAATACCACACCAGTAGTCACTGCTATATCAGATGTAATTCTAAAACCTGTGCAGTCAGATTTAGCTAGTGACAGACTATATTCTGACCAAATTTCAGGATTATAGACCAACATTTGCTACTCATTTGGGCTGATTTACATCTTTTTTCGACCATTTTAACAGCCCTATTTGGGTTATATAATTTCTGTTCAGAGATGTAATGTTCCAAATGTGCCCAAAATGTCCTCTTTTATTGTCAAAACATGAATGAAATTAATTTTTGGCTTCAGATTTGATACATTATGATATAATTGACATTACCTCCATGAGGGGGGTCCAGACCAGCCCCAAACCCCGGAAACTGAAATTCCTAATATGGCTCTTGAGTGGTTCATACCAATGCAATTTTATTCTCTGATATAAACTGAGTTTTCTGTGAAAATTTGAGCCAGATACAACAACTTTAAGGGGTGGGTTGGGCTGATTTGCCATTTAGTGGTACCCTCGCTACATGCACTCCCAAGACATGTATTTTGAGCTTCTTGTGTATTTCTTAAGGAATACACTACTCAATTCTCTCTTAGTGGCTCCCACATTCGCAAAAAATATGGTTTATAGCCTTACATCTGCCTTATTGGGCAAGATATGAGTATATCTTAATGCACCCCCCAGCAGGTGTATTACAGGCCTGCTGGGGTCCAAATACCACACCAGTAGTCACTGCTATATCAGATGTAATTCTAAAACCTGTGCAGTCAGATTTAGCTAGTGACAGACTATATTCTGACCAAATTTCAGGATTATAGACCAACATTTGCTACTCATTTGGGCTGATTCACATCTTTTTTCGACCATTTTAACAGCCCTATTTGGGTTATATAATTTCTGTTCAGAGATGTAATGTTCCAAATGTGCCCAAAATGTCCTCTTTTATTATAAAAACATGAATGAAATTAATTTTTGGCTTCAGATTTGATACATTATTATATACTTGACATTACCTCCATGAGGGGGGGCCAGACCAGCCCCACACCCCGGAAACTGAAATTCCTAATATGGCTCTTGAGTGGTTCATACCAATGCAATTTTATTCTCTGATATAAACTGAGTTTTCTGTGAAAATTTGAGCCAGATACAACAACTTTAAGGGGTGGTTTGGGCTGATTTGCCATTTAGTGGTACCCTCGCTACATGCACTCCCAAGACATGTATTTTGAGCTTCTTGTGTATTTCTTAAGGAATACACTACTCAATTCTCTCTTAGTGGCTCCCACATTCGCAAAAAATATGGTTTATAGCCTTACATCTGCCTTATTGGGCAAGATATGAGTATATCTTAATGCACCCCCCAGCAGGTGTATTACAGGCCTGCTGGGGTCCAAATACCACACCAGTAGTCACTGCTATATCAGATGTAATTCTAAAACCTGTGCAGTCAGATTTAGCTAGTGACAGACTATATTCTGACCAAATTTCAGGATTATAGACCAACATTTGCTACTCATTTGGGCTGATTCACATCTTTTTTCGACCATTTTAACAGCCCTATTTGGGTTATATAATTTCTGTTCAGAGATGTAATGTTCCAAATGTGCCCAAAATGTCCTCTTTTATTATAAAAACATGAATGAAATTAATTTTTGGCTTCAGATTTGATACATTATGATATACTTGACATTACCTCCATGAGGGGGGGCCAGACCAGCCCCACACCCCGGAAACTGAAATTCCTAATATGGCTCTTGAGTGGTTCATACCAATGCAATTTTATTCTCTGATATAAACTGAGTTTTCTGTGAAAATTTGAGCCAGATACAACAACTTTAAGGGGTGGTTTGGGCTGATTTGCCATTTAGTGGTACCCTCGCTACATGCACTCCCAAGACATGTATTTTGAGCTTCTTGTGTATTTCTTAAGGAATACACTACTCAATTCTCTCTTAGTGGCTCCCACATTCGCAAAAAATATGGTTTATAGCCTTACATCTGCCTTATTGGGCAAGATATGAGTATATCTTAATGCACCCCCCAGCAGGTGTATTACAGGCCTGCTGGGGTCCAAATACCACACCAGTAGTCACTGCTATATCAGATGTAATTCTAAAACCTGTGCAGTCAGATTTAGCTAGTGACAGACTATATTCTGACCAAATTTCAGGATTATAGACCAACATTTGCTACTCATTTGGGCTGATTTACATCTTTTTTCGACCATTTTAACAGCCCTATTTGGGTTATATAATTTCTGTTCAGAGATGTAATGTTCCAAATGTGCCCAAAATGTCCTCTTTTATTGTCAAAACATGAATGAAATTAATTTTTGGCTTCAGATTTGATACATTATGATATAATTGACATTACCTCCATGAGGGGGGTCCAGACCAGCCCCAAACCCCGGAAACTGAAATTCCTAATATGGCTCTTGAGTGGTTCATACCAATGCAATTTTATTCTCTGATATAAACTGAGTTTTCTGTGAAAATTTGAGCCAGATACAACAACTTTAAGGGGTGGGTTGGGCTGATTTGCCATTTAGTGGTACCCTCGCTACATGCACTCCCAAGACATGTATTTTGAGCTTCTTGTGTATTTCTTAAGGAATACACTACTCAATTCTCTCTTAGTGGCTCCCACATTCGCAAAAAATATGGTTTATAGCCTTACATCTGCCTTATTGGGCAAGATATGAGTATATCTTAATGCACCCCCCAGCAGGTGTATTACAGGCCTGCTGGGGTCCAAATACCACACCAGTAGTCACTGCTATATCAGATGTAATTCTAAAACCTGTGCAGTCAGATTTAGCTAGTGACAGACTATATTCTGACCAAATTTCAGGATTATAGACCAACATTTGCTACTCATTTGGGCTGATTTACATCTTTTTTCGACCATTTTAACAGCCCTATTTGGGTTATATAATTTCTGTTCAGAGATGTAATGTTCCAAATGTGCCCAAAATGTCCTCTTTTATTGTCAAAACATGAATGAAATTAATTTTTGGCTTCAGATTTGATACATTATGATATAATTGACATTACCTCCATGAGGGGGGTCCAGACCAGCCCCAAACCCCGGAAACTGAAATTCCTAATATGGCTCTTGAGTGGTTCATACCAATGCAATTTTATTCTCTGATATAAACTGAGTTTTCTGTGAAAATTTGAGCCAGATACAACAACTTTAAGGGGTGGGTTGGGCTGATTTGCCATTTAGTGGTACCCTCGCTACATGCACTCCCAAGACATGTATTTTGAGCTTCTTGTGTATTTCTTAAGGAATACACTACTCAATTCTCTCTTAGTGGCTCCCACATTCGCAAAAAATATGGTTTATAGCCTTACATCTGCCTTATTGGGCAAGATATGAGTATATCTTAATGCACCCCCCAGCAGGTGTATTACAGGCCTGCTGGGGTCCAAATACCACACCAGTAGTCACTGCTATATCAGATGTAATTCTAAAACCTGTGCAGTCAGATTTAGCTAGTGACAGACTATATTCTGACCAAATTTCAGGATTATAGACCAACATTTGCTACTCATTTGGGCTGATTCACATCTTTTTTCGACCATTTTAACAGCCCTATTTGGGTTATATAATTTCTGTTCAGAGATGTAATGTTCCAAATGTGCCCAAAATGTCCTCTTTTATTATAAAAACATGAATGAAATTAATTTTTGGCTTCAGATTTGATACATTATTATATACTTGACATTACCTCCATGAGGGGGGGCCAGACCAGCCCCACACCCCGGAAACTGAAATTCCTAATATGGCTCTTGAGTGGTTCATACCAATGCAATTTTATTCTCTGATATAAACTGAGTTTTCTGTGAAAATTTGAGCCAGATACAACAACTTTAAGGGGTGGTTTGGGCTGATTTGCCATTTAGTGGTACCCTCGCTACATGCACTCCCAAGACATGTATTTTGAGCTTCTTGTGTATTTCTTAAGGAATACACTACTCAATTCTCTCTTAGTGGCTCCCACATTCGCAAAAAATATGGTTTATAGCCTTACATCTGCCTTATTGGGCAAGATATGAGTATATCTTAATGCACCCCCCAGCAGGTGTATTACAGGCCTGCTGGGGTCCAAATACCACACCAGTAGTCACTGCTATATCAGATGTAATTCTAAAACCTGTGCAGTCAGATTTAGCTAGTGACAGACTATATTCTGACCAAATTTCAGGATTATAGACCAACATTTGCTACTCATTTGGGCTGATTCACATCTTTTTTCGACCATTTTAACAGCCCTATTTGGGTTATATAATTTCTGTTCAGAGATGTAATGTTCCAAATGTGCCCAAAATGTCCTCTTTTATTATAAAAACATGAATGAAATTAATTTTTGGCTTCAGATTTGATACATTATGATATACTTGACATTACCTCCATGAGGGGGGGCCAGACCAGCCCCACACCCCGGAAACTGAAATTCCTAATATGGCTCTTGAGTGGTTCATACCAATGCAATTTTATTCTCTGATATAAACTGAGTTTTCTGTGAAAATTTGAGCCAGATACAACAACTTTAAGGGGTGGTTTGGGCTGATTTGCCATTTAGTGGTACCCTCGCTACATGCACTCCCAAGACATGTATTTTGAGCTTCTTGTGTATTTCTTAAGGAATACACTACTCAATTCTCTCTTAGTGGCTCCCACATTCGCAAAAAATATGGTTTATAGCCTTACATCTGCCTTATTGGGCAAGATATGAGTATATCTTAATGCACCCCCCAGCAGGTGTATTACAGGCCTGCTGGGGTCCAAATACCACACCAGTAGTCACTGCTATATCAGATGTAATTCTAAAACCTGTGCAGTCAGATTTAGCTAGTGACAGACTATATTCTGACCAAATTTCAGGATTATAGACCAACATTTGCTACTCATTTGGGCTGATTTACATCTTTTTTCGACCATTTTAACAGCCCTATTTGGGTTATATAATTTCTGTTCAGAGATGTAATGTTCCAAATGTGCCCAAAATGTCCTCTTTTATTGTCAAAACATGAATGAAATTAATTTTTGGCTTCAGATTTGATACATTATGATATAATTGACATTACCTCCATGAGGGGGGTCCAGACCAGCCCCAAACCCCGGAAACTGAAATTCCTAATATGGCTCTTGAGTGGTTCATACCAATGCAATTTTATTCTCTGATATAAACTGAGTTTTCTGTGAAAATTTGAGCCAGATACAACAACTTTAAGGGGTGGGTTGGGCTGATTTGCCATTTAGTGGTACCCTCGCTACATGCACTCCCAAGACATGTATTTTGAGCTTCTTGTGTATTTCTTAAGGAATACACTACTCAATTCTCTCTTAGTGGCTCCCACATTCGCAAAAAATATGGTTTATAGCCTTACATCTGCCTTATTGGGCAAGATATGAGTATATCTTAATGCACCCCCCAGCAGGTGTATTACAGGCCTGCTGGGGTCCAAATACCACACCAGTAGTCACTGCTATATCAGATGTAATTCTAAAACCTGTGCAGTCAGATTTAGCTAGTGACAGACTATATTCTGACCAAATTTCAGGATTATAGACCAACATTTGCTACTCATTTGGGCTGATTTACATCTTTTTTCGACCATTTTAACAGCCCTATTTGGGTTATATAATTTCTGTTCAGAGATGTAATGTTCCAAATATGCCCAAAATGTCCTCTTTTATTGTCAAAACATGAATGAAATTAATTTTTGGCTTCAGATTTGATACATTATGATATAATTGACATTACCTCCATGAGGGGGGGGGGGGGGGGCCAGACCAGCCCCACACCCCGGAAACTGAAATTCCTAATGTGGCTCTTGAGTGGTTCATACCAATGCAATTTTATTCTCTGATATAAACTGAGTTTTCTGTGAAAATTTGAGCCAGATACAACAACTTTAAGGGGTGGTTTGGGCTGATTTGCCATTTAGTGGTACCCTCGCTACATGCACTCCCAAGACATGTATTTTGAGCTTCTTGTGTATTTCTTAAGGAATACACTACTCAATTCTCTCTTAGTGGCTCCCACATTCGCAAAAAATATGGTTTATAGCCTTACATCTGCCTTATTGGGCAAGATATGAGTATATCTTAATGCACCCCCCAGCAGGTGTATTACAGGCCTGCTGGGGTCCAAATACCACACCAGTAGTCACTGCTATATCAGATGTAATTCTAAAACCTGTGCAGTCAGATTTAGCTAGTGACAGACTATATTCTGACCAAATTTCAGGATTATAGACCAACATTTGCTACTCATTTGGGCTGATTCACATCTTTTTTCGACCATTTTAACAGCCCTATTTGGGTTATATAATTTCTGTTCAGAGATGTAATGTTCCAAATGTGCCCAAAATGTCCTCTTTTATTATAAAAACATGAATGAAATTAATTTTTGGCTTCAGATTTGATACATTATGATATACTTGACATTACCTCCATGAGGGGGGGCCAGACCAGCCCCACACCCCGGAAACTGAAATTCCTAATATGGCTCTTGAGTGGTTCATACCAATGCAATTTTATTCTCTGATATAAACTGAGTTTTCTGTGAAAATTTGAGCCAGATACAACAACTTTAAGGGGTGGTTTGGGCTGATTTGCCATTTAGTGGTACCCTCGCTACATGCACTCCCAAGACATGTATTTTGAGCTTCTTGTGTATTTCTTAAGGAATACACTACTCAATTCTCTCTTAGTGGCTCCCACATTCGCAAAAAATATGGTTTATAGCCTTACATCTGCCTTATTGGGCAAGATATGAGTATATCTTAATGCACCCCCCAGCAGGTGTATTACAGGCCTGCTGGGGTCCAAATACCACACCAGTAGTCACTGCTATATCAGATGTAATTCTAAAACCTGTGCAGTCAGATTTAGCTAGTGACAGACTATATTCTGACCAAATTTCAGGATTATAGACCAACATTTGCTACTCATTTGGGCTGATTTACATCTTTTTTCGACCATTTTAACAGCCCTATTTGGGTTATATAATTTCTGTTCAGAGATGTAATGTTCCAAATGTGCCCAAAATGTCCTCTTTTATTGTCAAAACATGAATGAAATTAATTTTTGGCTTCAGATTTGATACATTATGATATAATTGACATTACCTCCATGAGGGGGGTCCAGACCAGCCCCAAACCCCGGAAACTGAAATTCCTAATATGGCTCTTGAGTGGTTCATACCAATGCAATTTTATTCTCTGATATAAACTGAGTTTTCTGTGAAAATTTGAGCCAGATACAACAACTTTAAGGGGTGGGTTGGGCTGATTTGCCATTTAGTGGTACCCTCGCTACATGCACTCCCAAGACATGTATTTTGAGCTTCTTGTGTATTTCTTAAGGAATACACTACTCAATTCTCTCTTAGTGGCTCCCACATTCGCAAAAAATATGGTTTATAGCCTTACATCTGCCTTATTGGGCAAGATATGAGTATATCTTAATGCACCCCCCAGCAGGTGTATTACAGGCCTGCTGGGGTCCAAATACCACACCAGTAGTCACTGCTATATCAGATGTAATTCTAAAACCTGTGCAGTCAGATTTAGCTAGTGACAGACTATATTCTGACCAAATTTCAGGATTATAGACCAACATTTGCTACTCATTTGGGCTGATTTACATCTTTTTTCGACCATTTTAACAGCCCTATTTGGGTTATATAATTTCTGTTCAGAGATGTAATGTTCCAAATATGCCCAAAATGTCCTCTTTTATTGTCAAAACATGAATGAAATTAATTTTTGGCTTCAGATTTGATACATTATGATATAATTGACATTACCTCCATGAGGGGGGGGGGGGGGCCAGACCAGCCCCACACCCCGGAAACTGAAATTCCTAATATGGCTCTTGAGTGGTTCATACCAATGCAATTTTATTCTCTGATATAAACTGAGTTTTCTGTGAAAATTTGAGCCAGATACAACAACTTTAAGGGGTGGTTTGGGCTGATTTGCCATTTAGTGGTACCCTCGCTACATGCACTCCCAAGACATGTATTTTGAGCTTCTTGTGTATTTCTTAAGGAATACACTACTCAATTCTCTCTTAGTGGCTCCCACATTCGCAAAAAATATGGTTTATAGCCTTACATCTGCCTTATTGGGCAAGATATGAGTATATCTTAATGCACCCCCCAGCAGGTGTATTACAGGCCTGCTGGGGTCCAAATACCACACCAGTAGTCACTGCTATATCAGATGTAATTCTAAAACCTGTGCAGTCAGATTTAGCTAGTGACAGACTATATTCTGACCAAATTTCAGGATTATAGACCAACATTTGCTACTCATTTGGGCTGATTTACATCTTTTTTCGACCATTTTAACAGCCCTATTTGGGTTATATAATTTCTGTTCAGAGATGTAATGTTCCAAATGTGCCCAAAATGTCCTCTTTTATTGTCAAAACATGAATGAAATTAATTTTTGGCTTCAGATTTGATACATTATGATATAATTGACATTACCTCCATGAGGGGGGTCCAGACCAGCCCCAAACCCCGGAAACTGAAATTCCTAATATGGCTCTTGAGTGGTTCATACCAATGCAATTTTATTCTCTGATATAAACTGAGTTTTCTGTGAAAATTTGAGCCAGATACAACAACTTTAAGGGGTGGGTTGGGCTGATTTGCCATTTAGTGGTACCCTCGCTACATGCACTCCCAAGACATGTATTTTGAGCTTCTTGTGTATTTCTTAAGGAATACACTACTCAATTCTCTCTTAGTGGCTCCCACATTCGCAAAAAATATGGTTTATAGCCTTACATCTGCCTTATTGGGCAAGATATGAGTATATCTTAATGCACCCCCCAGCAGGTGTATTACAGGCCTGCTGGGGTCCAAATACCACACCAGTAGTCACTGCTATATCAGATGTAATTCTAAAACCTGTGCAGTCAGATTTAGCTAGTGACAGACTATATTCTGACCAAATTTCAGGATTATAGACCAACATTTGCTACTCATTTGGGCTGATTTACATCTTTTTTCGACCATTTTAACAGCCCTATTTGGGTTATATAATTTCTGTTCAGAGATGTAATGTTCCAAATATGCCCAAAATGTCCTCTTTTATTGTCAAAACATGAATGAAATTAATTTTTGGCTTCAGATTTGATACATTATGATATAATTGACATTACCTCCATGAGGGGGGGGGGGGGGCCAGACCAGCCCCACACCCCGGAAACTGAAATTCCTAATATGGCTCTTGAGTGGTTCATACCAATGCAATTTTATTCTCTGATATAAACTGAGTTTTCTGTGAAAATTTGAGCCAGATACAACAACTTTAAGGGGTGGTTTGGGCTGATTTGCCATTTAGTGGTACCCTCGCTACATGCACTCCCAAGACATGTATTTTGAGCTTCTTGTGTATTTCTTAAGGAATACACTACTCAATTCTCTCTTAGTGGCTCCCACATTCGCAAAAAATATGGTTTATAGCCTTACATCTGCCTTATTGGGCAAGATATGAGTATATCTTAATGCACCCCCCAGCAGGTGTATTACAGGCCTGCTGGGGTCCAAATACCACACCAGTAGTCACTGCTATATCAGATGTAATTCTAAAACCTGTGCAGTCAGATTTAGCTAGTGACAGACTATATTCTGACCAAATTTCAGGATTATAGACCAACATTTGCTACTCATTTGGCCTGATTCACATCTTTTTTCGACCATTTTAACAGCCCTATTTGGGTTATATAATTTCTGTTCAGAGATGTAATGTTCCAAATGTGCCCAAAATGTCCTCTTTTATTATCAAAACATGAATGAAATTAATTTATGGCTTCAGATTTGATACATTATGATATACTTGACATTACCTCCATGAGGGGGGGCCAGACCAGCCCCACACCCCGGAAACTGAAATTCCTAATATGGCTCTTGAGTGGTTCATACCAATGCAATTTTATTCTCTGATATAAACTGAGTTTTCTGTGAAAATTTGAGCCAGATACAACAACTTTAAGGGGTGGTTTGGGCTGATTTGCCATTTAGTGGTACCCTCGCTACATGCACTCCCAAGACATGTATTTTGAGCTTCTTGTGTATTTCTTAAGGAATACACTACTCAATTCTCTCTTAGTGGCTCCCACATTCGCAAAAAATATGGTTTATAGCCTTACATCTGCCTTATTGGGCAAGATATGAGTATATCTTAATGCACCCCCCAGCAGGTGTATTACAGGCCTGCTGGGGTCCAAATACCACACCAGTAGTCACTGCTATATCAGATGTAATTCTAAAACCTGTGCAGTCAGATTTAGCTAGTGACAGACTATATTCTGACCAAATTTCAGGATTATAGACCAACATTTGCTACTCATTTGGGCTGATTTACATCTTTTTTCGACCATTTTAACAGCCCTATTTGGGTTATATAATTTCTGTTCAGAGATGTAATTTCCAAATGTGCCCAAAATGTCCTCTTTTATTGTCAAAACATGAATGAAATTAATTTTTGGCTTCAGATTTGATACATTATGATATAATTGACATTACCTCCATGACGGGGGGCCAGACCAGCCCCACACCCCGGAAACTGAAATTCCTAATAAGGCTCTTGAGTGGTTCAGACCAATGCAATTTTATTCTCTGATATAAACTGAGTTTTCTGTGAAAATTTGAGACAGATACAACAACTTTAAGGGGTGGTTTGGGCTGATTTGCCATTTAGTGGTACCCTCGCTACGTGCACTCCCAAGACATGTATTTTGAACTTCTTGAGCATTTCTTAAGGAATACACTACTCAATTCTCTCTTAGTGGCTCCCACACTCGCAAAAAATATGGTTTATAGCCTTACATCTGCCTTATTGGGCAAGATATGAGTATATCTTAATGCACCCCCCAGCAGGTGTATTACAGGCCTGCTGGGGTCCAAATACCACACCAGTAGTCACTGCTATATCAGATGTAATTCTAAAACCTGTTGTGCAGTCAGATTTAGCTAGTGACAGACTATATTCTGACCAAATTTCAGGATTATAGACCAACATTTGCTACTCATTTGGCCTGATTTACATCTTTTTTCGACCATTTTAACAGCCCTATTTGGGTTATATAATTTCTGTTCAGAGATGTAATGTTCCAAATGTGCCCAATATGTCCTCTTTTATTATCAAAACATGAATGAAATTAATTTTTGGCTTCAGATTTGATACATTATGATATACTTGACATTACCTCCATGAGGGGGGGCCAGACCAGCCCCACACCCCGAAACTGAAATTCCTAATATGGCTCTTGAGTGGTTCAGACCAATGCAATTTTATTCTCTGATATAAACTGAGTTTTTTGTGAAAATTTGAGCCAGATGCAACAACTTTAAGGGGTGGTTTGGGCTGATTTGCCATTTAGTGGTACCCTCGCTACGTGCACTCCCAAGACATGTATTTTGAGCTTCTTGTGTATTTCTTAAGGAATACACTACTCAATTCTCCCTTAGTGGCTCCCACACTCGCAAAAAATATGGTTTATAGCCTTACATCTGCCTTATTGGGCAAGATATGAGTATATCTTAATGCACCCCCCAGCAGGTGTATTACAGGCCTGCTGGGGTCCAAGTACCACACCAGTAGTCACTGCTATATCAGATGTAATTCTAAAACCTGTGCAGTCAGATTTAGCTAGTGACAGACTATATTCTGACCAAATTTCAGGATTATAGACCAACATTTGCTACTCATTTGGACTGATTTACATCTTTTTTCGACCATTTTAACAGCCCTATTTGGGTTATATAATTTCTGTTCAGAGATGTAATGTTCCAAATATGCCCAAAATGTCCTCTTTTATTGTCAAAACATGAATGAAATTAATTTTTGGCTTCAGATTTGATACATTATGATATAATTGACATTACCTCCATGAGGGGGGGCCAGACCAGCCCCAAACCCCGGAAACTGAAATTCCTAATATGGCTCTTGAGTGGTTCATACCAATGCAATTTTATTCTCTGATATAAACTGAGTTTTCTGTGAAAATTTGAGCCAGATACAACAACTTTAAGGGGTGGTTTGGGCTGATTTGCCATTTAGTGGTACCCTCGCTACATGCACTCCCAAGACATGTATTTTGAGCTTCTTGTGTATTTCTTAAGGAATACACTACTCAATTCTCTCTTAGTGGCTCCCACATTCGCAAAAAATATGGTTTATAGCCTTACATCTGCCTTATTGGGCAAGATATGAGTATATCTTAATGCACCCCCCAGCAGGTGTATTACAGGCCTGCTGGGGTCCAAATACCACACCAGTAGTCACTGCTATATCAGATGTAATTCTAAAACCTGTGCAGTCAGATTTAGCTAGTGACAGACTATATTCTGACCAAATTTCAGGATTATAGACCAACATTTGCTACTCATTTGGGCTGATTTACATCTTTTTTCGACCATTTTAACAGCCCTATTTGGGTTATATAATTTCTGTTCAGAGATGTAATGTTCCAAATGTGCCCAAAATGTCCTCTTTTATTGTCAAAACATGAATGAAATTAATTTTTGGCTTCAGATTTGATACATTATGATATACTTGACATTACCTCCATGAGGGGGGGCCAGACCAGCCCCACACCCCGGAAACTGAAATTCCTAATATGGCTCTTGAGTGGTTCATACCAATGCAATTTTATTCTCTGATATAAACTGAGTTTTCTGTGAAAATTTGAGACAGATACAACAACTTTAAGGGGTGGTTTGGGCTGATTTGCCATTTAGTGGTACCCTCGCTACGTGCACTCCCAAGACATGTATTTTGAGCTTCTTGTGTATTTCTTAAGGAATACACTACTCAATTCTCTCTTAGTGGCTCCCACATTCGCAAAAAAATATGGTTTATAGCCTTACATCTGCCTTATTGGGCAAGATATGAGTATATCTTAATGCACCCCCCAGCAGGTGTATTACAGGCCTGCTGGGGTCCAAATACCACACCAGTAGTCACTGCTATATCAGATGTAATTCTAAAACCTGTGCAGTCAGATTTAGCTAGTGACAGACTATATTCTGACCAAATTTCAGGATTATAGACCAACATTTGCTACTCATTTGGGCTGATTTACATCTTTTTTCGAACATTTTAACAGCCCTATTTGGGTTATATAATTTCTGTTCAGAGATGTAATGTTCCAAATATGCCCAAAATGTCCTCTTTTATTGTCAAAACATGAATGAAATTAATTTTTGGCTTCAGATTTGATACATTATGATATAATTGACCTTACCTCCATGAGGGGGGGGGGGCCAGACCAGCCCCACACCCCGGAAACTGAAATTCCTAATATGGCTCTTGAGTGGTTCATACCAATGCAATTTTATTCTCTGATATAAACTGAGTTTTCTGTGAAAATTTGAGCCAGATACAACAACTTTAAGGGGTGGTTTGGGCTGATTTGCCATTTAGTGGTACCCTCGCTACATGCACTCCCAAGACATGTATTTTGAGCTTCTTGTGTATTTCTTAAGGAATACACTACTCAATTCTCTCTTAGTGGCTCCCACATTCGCAAAAAATATGGTTTATAGCCTTACATCTGCCTTATTGGGCAAGATATGAGTATATCTTAATGCACCCCCCAGCAGGTGTATTACAGGCCTGCTGGGGTCCAAATACCACACCAGTAGTCACTGCTATATCAGATGTAATTCTAAAACCTGTGCAGTCAGATTTAGCTAGTGACAGACTATATTCTGACCAAATTTCAGGATTATAGACCAACATTTGCTACTCATTTGGGCTGATTCACATCTTTTTTCGACCATTTTAACAGCCTTATTTGGGTTATATAATTTCTGTTCAGAGATGTAATGTTCCAAATGTGCCCAAAATGTCCTCTTTTATTATAAAAACATGAATGAAATTAATTTTTGGCTTCAGATTTGATACATTATGATATACTTGACATTACCTCCATGAGGGGGGGCCAGACCAGCCCCACACCCCGGAAACTGAAATTCCTAATATGGCTCTTGAGTGGTTCATACCAATGCAATTTTATTCTCTGATATAAACTGAGTTTTCTGTGAAAATTTGAGCCAGATACAACAACTTTAAGGGGTGGTTTGGGCTGATTTGCCATTTAGTGGTACCCTCGCTACATGCACTCCCAAGACATGTATTTTGAGCTTCTTGTGTATTTCTTAAGGAATACACTACTCAATTCTCTCTTAGTGGCTCCCACATTCGCAAAAAATATGATTTATAGCCTTACATCTGCCTTATTGGGCAAGATATGAGTATATCTTAATGCACCCCCCAGCAGGTGTATTACAGGCCTGCTGGGGTCCAAATACCACACCAGTAGTCACTGCTATATCAGATGTAATTCTAAAACCTGTGCAGTCAGATTTAGCTAGTGACAGACTATATTCTGACCAAATTTCAGGATTATAGACCAACATTTGCTACTCATTTGGGCTGATTTACATCTTTTTTCGACCATTTTAACAGCCCTATTTGGGTTATATAATTTCTGTTCAGAGATGTAATGTTCCAAATGTGCCCAAAATGTCCTCTTTTATTGTCAAAACATGAATGAAATTAATTTTTGGCTTCAGATTTGATACATTATGATATAATTGACATTACCTCCATGAGGGGGGTCCAGACCAGCCCCAAACCCCGGAAACTGAAATTCCTAATATGGCTCTTGAGTGGTTCATACCAATGCAATTTTATTCTCTGATATAAACTGAGTTTTCTGTGAAAATTTGAGCCAGATACAACAACTTTAAGGGGTGGGTTGGGCTGATTTGCCATTTAGTGGTACCCTCGCTACATGCACTCCCAAGACATGTATTTTGAGCTTCTTGTGTATTTCTTAAGGAATACACTACTCAATTCTCTCTTAGTGGCTCCCACATTCGCAAAAAATATGGTTTATAGCCTTACATCTGCCTTATTGGGCAAGATATGAGTATATCTTAATGCACCCCCCAGCAGGTGTATTACAGGCCTGCTGGGGTCCAAATACCACACCAGTAGTCACTGCTATATCAGATGTAATTCTAAAACCTGTGCAGTCAGATTTAGCTAGTGACAGACTATATTCTGACCAAATTTCAGGATTATAGACCAACATTTGCTACTCATTTGGGCTGATTTACATCTTTTTTCGACCATTTTAACAGCCCTATTTGGGTTATATAATTTCTGTTCAGAGATGTAATTTCCAAATGTGCCCAAAATGTCCTCTTTTATTGTCAAAACATGAATGAAATTAATTTTTGGCTTCAGATTTGATACATTATGATATAATTGACATTACCTCCATGACGGGGGGCCAGACCAGCCCCACACCCCGGAAACTGAAATTCCTAATATGGCTCTTGAGTGGTTCAGACCAATGCAATTTTATTCTCTGATATAAACTGAGTTTTCTGTGAAAATTTGAGACAGATACAACAACTTTAAGGGGTGGTTTGGGCTGATTTGCCATTTAGTGGTACCCTCGCTACGTGCACTCCCAAGACATGTATTTTGAACTTCTTGTGCATTTCTTAAGGAATACACTACTCAATTCTCTCTTAGTGGCTCCCACACTCGCAAAAAATATGGTTTATAGCCTTACATCTGCCTTATTGGGCAAGATATGAGTATATCTTAATGCACCCCCCAGCAGGTGTATTACAGGCCTGCTGGGGTCCAAATACCACACCAGTAGTCACTGCTATATCAGATGTAATTCTAAAACCTGTTGTGCAGTCAGATTTAGCTAGTGACAGACTATATTCTGACCAAATTTCAGGATTATAGACCAACATTTGCTACTCATTTGGCCTGATTTACATCTTTTTTCGACCATTTTAACAGCCCTATTTGGGTTATATAATTTCTGTTCAGAGATGTAATGTTCCAAATGTGCCCAATATGTCCTCTTTTATTATCAAAACATGAATGAAATTAATTTTTGGCTTCAGATTTGATACATTATGATATACTTGACATTACCTCCATGAGGGGGGGCCAGACCAGCCCCACACCCCGAAACTGAAATTCCTAATATGGCTCTTGAGTGGTTCAGACCAATGCAATTTTATTCTCTGATATAAACTGAGTTTTTTGTGAAAATTTGAGCCAGATGCAACAACTTTAAGGGGTGGTTTGGGCTGATTTGCCATTTAGTGGTACCCTCGCTACGTGCACTCCCAAGACATGTATTTTGAGCTTCTTGTGTATTTCTTAAGGAATACACTACTCAATTCTCCCTTAGTGGCTCCCACACTCGCAAAAAATATGGTTTATAGCCTTACATCTGCCTTATTGGGCAAGATATGAGTATATCTTAATGCACCCCCCAGCAGGTGTATTACAGGCCTGCTGGGGTCCAAGTACCACACCAGTAGTCACTGCTATATCAGATGTAATTCTAAAACCTGTGCAGTCAGATTTAGCTAGTGACAGACTATATTCTGACCAAATTTCAGGATTATAGACCAACATTTGCTACTCATTTGGGCTGATTTACATCTTTTTTCGACCATTTTAACAGCCCTATTTGGGTTATATAATTTCTGTTCAGAGATGTAATGTTCCAAATATGCCCAAAATGTCCTCTTTTATTGTCAAAACATGAATGAAATTAATTTTTGGCTTCAGATTTGATACATTATGATATAATTGACATTACCTCCATGAGGGGGGGCCAGACTAGCCCCACACCCCGGAAACTGAAATTCCTAATATGGCTCTTGAGTGGTTCAGACCAATGCAATTTTATTCTCTGATATAAACTGAGTTTTCTGTGAAAATTTGAGACAGATACAACAACTTTAAGGGGTGGTTTGGGCTGATTTGCCATTTAGTGGTACCCTCGCTACGTGCACTCCCAAGACATGTATTTTGAGCTTCTTGTGTATTTCTTAAGGAATACACTACTCAATTCTCTCTTAGTGGCTCCCACACTCGCAAAAAATATGGTTTATAGCCTTACATCTGCCTTATTGGCCAAGATATGAGTATATCTTAATGCACCCCCCAGCAGGTGTATTACAGGCCTGCTGGGGTCCAAATACCACACCAGTAGTCACTGCTATATCAGATGTAATTCTAAAACCTGTGCAGTCAGATTTAGCTAGTGACAGACTATATTCTGACCAAATTTCAGGATTATAGACCAACATTTGCTACTCATTTGGGCTGATTTACATCTTTTTTCGACCATTTTAACAGCCCTATTTGGATTATATAATTTCTGTTCAGAGATGTAATGTTCCAAATGTGCCCAAAATGTCCTCTTTTATTGTCAAAACATGAATGAAATTAATTTTTGGCTTCAGATTTGATACATTATGATATAATTGACATTACCTCCATGAGGGGGGGCCAGACCAGCCCCACACCCCGGAAACTGAAATTCCTAATATGGCTCTTGAGTGGTTCACACCAATGCAATTTTATTCTCTGATATAAACTGAGTTTTCTGTGAAAATTTGAGACAGATACAACAACTTTAAGGGGTGGTTTGGGCTGATTTGCCATTTAGTGGTACCCTCGCTATGTGCACTCCCAAGACATGTATTTTGAGCTTCTTGTGCATTTCTTAAGGAATACACTACTCAATTCTCTCTTAGTGCCTCCCACACTCGCAAAAAATATGGTTTATAGCCTTACATCTGCCTTATTGGCCAAGATATGAGTATATCTTAATGCACCCCCCAGCAGGTGTATTACAGGCCTGCTGGGGTCCAAATACCACACCAGTAGTCACTGCTATATCAGATGTAATTCTAAAACCTGTGCAGTCAGATTTAGCTAGTGACAGACTATATTCTGACCAAATTTCAGGATTATAGACCAACATTTGCTACTCATTTGGGCTGATTTACATCTTTTTTCGACCATTTTAACAGCCCTATTTGGATTATATAATTTCTGTTCAGAGATGTAATGTTCCAAATGTGCCCAAAATGTCCTCTTTTATTGTCAAAACATGAATGAAATTAATTTTTGGCTTCAGATTTGATACATTATGATATAATTGACATTACCTCCATGAGGGGGGGCCAGACCAGCCCCACACCCCGGAAACTGAAATTCCTAATATGGCTCTTGAGTGGTTCACACCAATGCAATTTTATTCTCTGATATAAACTGAGTTTTCTGTGAAAATTTGAGACAGATACAACAACTTTAAGGGGT
Source organism: Sabellastarte sp. h YS-2021 (assembly GCA_964017235.1). NCBI lineage: Eukaryota > Metazoa > Annelida > Polychaeta > Sabellida > Sabellidae > Sabellastarte > Sabellastarte sp. h YS-2021. Next base: position 142,518,744 of record OZ024931.1, read on the forward strand.
GGTTTGGGCTGATTTGCCATTTAGTGGTACCCTCGCTATGTGCACTCCCAAGACATGTATTTTGAGCTTCTTGTGCATTTCTTAAGGAATACACTACTCAATTCTCTCTTAGTGGCTCCCACACTCGCAAAAAATATGGTTTATAGCCTTACATCTGCCTTATTGGCCAAGATATGAGTATATCTTAATGCACCCCCCAGCAGGTGTATTACAGGCCTGCTGGGGTCCAAATACCACACCAGTAGTCACTGCTATATCAGATGTAATTCTAAAACCTGTGCAGTCAGATTTAGCTAGTGACAGACTATATTCTGACCAAATTTCAGGATTATAGACCAACATTTGCTACTCATTTGGGCTGATTTACATCTTTTTTCGACCATTTTAACAGCCCTATTTGGATTATATAATTTCTGTTCAGAGATGTAATGTTCCAAATGTGCCCAAAATGTCCTCTTTTATTGTCAAAACATGAATGAAATTAATTTTTGGCTTCAGATTTGATACATTATGATATAATTGACATTACCTCCATGAGGGGGGGCCAGACCAGCCCCACACCCCGGAAACTGAAATTCCTAATATGGCTCTTGAGTGGTTCACACCAATGCAATTTTATTCTCTGATATAAACTGAGTTTTCTGTGAAAATTTGAGACAGATACAACAACTTTAAGGGGTGGTTTGGGCTGATTTGCCATTTAGTGGTACCCTCGCTATGTGCACTCCCAAGACATGTATTTTGAGCTTCTTGTGCATTTCTTAAGGAATACACTACTCAATTCTCTCTTAGTGGCTCCCACACTCGCAAAAAATATGGTTTATAGCCTTACATCTGCCTTATTGGGCAAGATATGAGTATATCTTAATGCACCCCCCAGCAGGTGTATTTACAGGCCTGCTGGGGTCCAAATACCACACCAGTAGTCACTGCTATATCAGATGTAATTCTAAAACCTGTGCAGTCAGATTTAGCTAGTGACAGCCTATATTCTGACCAAATTTCAGGATTATAGACCAACATTTGCTACTCATTTGGGCTGATTTACATCTTTTTTCGACCATTTTAACAGCCCTATTTGGGTTATATAATTTCTGTTCAGAGATGTAATGTTCCAAATATGCCCAAAATGTCCTCTTTTATTGTCAAAACATGAATGAAATTAATTTTTGGCTTCAGATTTGATACATTATGATATAATTGACATTACCTCCATGAGGGGGGGCCAGACCAGCCCCAAACCCCGGAAACTGAAATTCCTAATATGGCTCTTGAGTGGTTCATACCAATGCAATTTTATTCTCTGATATAAACTGAGTTTTCTGTGAAAATTTGAGCCAGATACAACAACTTTAAGGGGTGGTTTGGGCTGATTTGCCATTTAGTGGTACCCTCGCTACATGCACTCCCAAGACATGTATTTTGAGCTTCTTGTGTATTTCTTAAGGAATACACTACTCAATTCTCTCTTAGTGGCTCCCACATTCGCAAAAAATATGGTTTATAGCCTTACATCTGCCTTATTGGGCAAGATATGAGTATATCTTAATGCACCCCCCAGCAGGTGTATTACAGGCCTGCTGGGGTCCAAATACCACACCAGTAGTCACTGCTATATCAGATGTAATTCTAAAACCTGTGCAGTCAGATTTAGCTAGTGACAGACTATATTCTGACCAAATTTCAGGATTATAGACCAACATTTGCTACTCATTTGGGCTGATTTACATCTTTTTTCGACCATTTTAACAGCCCTATTTGGGTTATATAATTTCTGTTCAGAGATGTAATGTTCCAAATGTGCCCAAAATGTCCTCTTTTATTGTCAAAACATGAATGAAATTAATTTTTGGCTTCAGATTTGATACATTATGATATAATTGACATTACCTCCATGAGGGGGGTCCAGTCCAGCCCCAAACCCCGGAAACTGAAATTCCTAATATGGCTCTTGAGTGGTTCATACCAATGCAATTTTATTCTCTGATATAAACTGAGTTTTCTGTGAAAATTTGAGCCAGATACAACAACTTTAAGGGGTGGGTTGGGCTGATTTGCCATTTAGTGGTACCCTCGCTACATGCACTCCCAAGACATGTATTTTGAGCTTCTTGTGTATTTCTTAAGGAATACACTACTCAATTCTCTCTTAGTGGCTCCCACACTCGCAAAAAATATGGTTTATAGCCTTACATCTGCCTTATTGGGCAAGATATGAGTATATCTTAATGCACCCCCCAGCAGGTGTATTACAGGCCTGCTGGGGTCCAAATACCACACCAGTAGTCACTGCTATATCAGATGTAATTCTAAAACCTGTGCAGTCAGATTTAGCTAGTGACAGCCTATATTCTGACCAAATTTCAGGATTATAGACCAACATTTGCTACTCATTTGGGCTGATTTACATCTTTTTTCGACCATTTTAACAGCCCTATTTGGGTTATATAATTTCTGTTCAGAGATGTAATGTTCCAAATGTGCCCAAAATGTCCTCTTTTATTATAAAAACATGAATGAAATTAATTTTTGGCTTCAGATTTGATACATTATGATATACTTGACATTACCTCCATGAGGGGGGGCCAGACCAGCCCCACACCCCGGAAACTGAAATTCCTAATATGGCTCTTGAGTGGTTCATACCAATGCAATTTTATTCTCTGATATAAACTGAGTTTTCTGTGAAAATTTGAGCCAGATACAACAACTTTAAGGGGTGGTTTGGGCTGATTTGCCATTTAGTGGTACCCTCGCTACATGCACTCCCAAGACATGTATTTTGAGCTTCTTGTGTATTTCTTAAGGAATACACTACTCAATTCTCTCTTAGTGGCTCCCACATTCGCAAAAAATATGATTTATAGCCTTACATCTGCCTTATTGGGCAAGATATGAGTATATCTTAATGCACCCCCCAGCAGGTGTATTACAGGCCTGCTGGGGTCCAAATACCACACCAGTAGTCACTGCTATATCAGATGTAATTCTAAAACCTGTGCAGTCAGATTTAGCTAGTGACAGACTATATTCTGACCAAATTTCAGGATTATAGACCAACATTTGCTACTCATTTGGGCTGATTTACATCTTTTTTCGACCATTTTAACAGCCCTATTTGGGTTATATAATTTCTGTTCAGAGATGTAATGTTCCAAATGTGCCCAAAATGTCCTCTTTTATTGTCAAAACATGAATGAAATTAATTTTTGGCTTCAGATTTGATACATTATGATATAATTGACATTACCTCCATGAGGGGGGTCCAGACCAGCCCCAAACCCCGGAAACTGAAATTCCTAATATGGCTCTTGAGTGGTTCATACCAATGCAATTTTATTCTCTGATATAAACTGAGTTTTCTGTGAAAATTTGAGCCAGAGACAACAACTTTAAGGGGTGGGTTGGGCTGATTTGCCATTTAGTGGTACCCTCGCTACATGCACTCCCAAGACATGTATTTTGAGCTTCTTGTGTATTTCTTAAGGAATACACTACTCAATTCTCACTTAGTGGCTCCCACATTCGCAAAAAATATGGTTTATAGCCTTACATCTGCCTTATTGGGCAAGATATGAGTATATCTTAATGCACCCCCCAGCAGGTGTATTACAGGCCTGCTGGGGTCCAAATACCACACCAGTAGTCACTGCTATATCAGATGTAATTCTAAAACCTGTGCAGTCAGATTTAGCTAGTGACAGACTATATTCTGACCAAATTTCAGGATTATAGACCAACATTTGCTACTCATTTGGGCTGATTTACATCTTTTTTCGACCATTTTAACAGCCCTATTTGGGTTATATAATTTCTGTTCAGAGATGTAATGTTCCAAATGTGCCCAAAATGTCCTCTTTTATTGTCAAAACATGAATGAAATTAATTTTTGGCTTCAGATTTGATACATTATGATATAATTGACATTACCTCCATGACGGGGGGCCAGACCAGCCCCACACCCCGGAAACTGAAATTCCTAATATGGCTCTTGAGTGGTTCAGACCAATGCAATTTTATTCTCTGATATAAACTGAGTTTTCTGTGAAAATTTGAGACAGATACAACAACTTTAAGGGGTGGTTTGGGCTGATTTGCCATTTAGTGGTACCCTCGCTACGTGCACTCCCAAGACATGTATTTTGAACTTCTTGTGCATTTCTTAAGGAATACACTACTCAATTCTCTCTTAGTGGCTCCCACACTCGCAAAAAATATGGTTTATAGCCTTACATCTGCCTTATTGGGCAAGATATGAGTATATCTTAATGCACCCCCCAGCAGGTGTATTACAGGCCTGCTGGGGTCCAAATACCACACCAGTAGTCACTGCTATATCAGATGTAATTCTAAAACCTGTTGTGCAGTCAGATTTAGCTAGTGACAGACTATATTCTGACCAAATTTCAGGATTATAGACCAACATTTGCTACTCATTTGGCCTGATTTACATCTTTTTTCGACCATTTTAACAGCCCTATTTGGGTTATATAATTTCTGTTCAGAGATGTAATGTTCCAAATGTGCCCAATATGTCCTCTTTTATTATCAAAACATGAATGAAATTAATTTTTGGCTTCAGATTTGATACATTATGATATACTTGACATTACCTCCATGAGGGGGGGCCAGACCAGCCCCACACCCCGAAACTGAAATTCCTAATATGGCTCTTGAGTGGTTCAGACCAATGCAATTTTATTCTCTGATATAAACTGAGTTTTTTGTGAAAATTTGAGCCAGATGCAACAACTTTAAGGGGTGGTTTGGGCTGATTTGCCATTTAGTGGTACCCTCGCTACGTGCACTCCCAAGACATGTATTTTGAGCTTCTTGTGTATTTCTTAAGGAATACACTACTCAATTCTCCCTTAGTGGCTCCCACACTCGCAAAAAATATGGTTTATAGCCTTACATCTGCCTTATTGGGCAAGATATGAGTATATCTTAATGCACCCCCCAGCAGGTGTATTACAGGCCTGCTGGGGTCCAAGTACCACACCAGTAGTCACTGCTATATCAGATGTAATTCTAAAACCTGTGCAGTCAGATTTAGCTAGTGACAGACTATATTCTGACCAAATTTCAGGATTATAGACCAACATTTGCTACTCATTTGGGCTGATTTACATCTTTTTTCGACCATTTTAACAGCCCTATTTGGGTTATATAATTTCTGTTCAGAGATGTAATGTTCCAAATATGCCCAAAATGTCCTCTTTTATTGTCAAAACATGAATGAAATTAATTTTTGGCTTCAGATTTGATACATTATGATATAATTGACATTACCTCCATGAGGGGGGGCCAGACTAGCCCCACACCCCGGAAACTGAAATTCCTAATATGGCTCTTGAGTGGTTCAGACCAATGCAATTTTATTCTCTGATATAAACTGAGTTTTCTGTGAAAATTTGAGACAGATACAACAACTTTAAGGGGTGGTTTGGGCTGATTTGCCATTTAGTGGTACCCTCGCTACGTGCACTCCCAAGACATGTATTTTGAGCTTCTTGTGTATTTCTTAAGGAATACACTACTCAATTCTCTCTTAGTGGCTCCCACACTCGCAAAAAATATGGTTTATAGCCTTACATCTGCCTTATTGGCCAAGATATGAGTATATCTTAATGCACCCCCCAGCAGGTGTATTACAGGCCTGCTGGGGTCCAAATACCACACCAGTAGTCACTGCTATATCAGATGTAATTCTAAAACCTGTGCAGTCAGATTTAGCTAGTGACAGACTATATTCTGACCAAATTTCAGGATTATAGACCAACATTTGCTACTCATTTGGGCTGATTTACATCTTTTTTCGACCATTTTAACAGCCCTATTTGGATTATATAATTTCTGTTCAGAGATGTAATGTTCCAAATGTGCCCAAAATGTCCTCTCTTATTGTCAAAACATGAATGAAATTAATTTTTGGCTTCAGATTTGATACATTATGATATAATTGACATTACCTCCATGAGGGGGGGCCAGACCAGCCCCACACCCCGGAAACTGAAATTCCTAATATGGCTCTTGAGTGGTTCAGACCAATGCAATTTTATTCTCTGATATAAACTGAGTTTTCTGTGAAAATTTGAGACAGATACAACAACTTTAAGGGGTGGTTTGGGCTGATTTGCCATTTAGTGGTACCCTCGCTATGTGCACTCCCAAGACATGTATTTTGAGCTTCTTGTGCATTTCTTAAGGAATACACTACTCAATTCTCTCTTAGTGGCTCCCACACTCGCAAAAAAATATGGTTTATAGCCTTACATCTGCCTTATTGGGCAAGATATGAGTATATCTTAATGCACCCCCCAGCAGGTGTATTACAGGCCTGCTGGGGTCCAAATACCACACCAGTAGTCACTGCTATATCAGATGTAATTCTAAAACCTGTGCAGTCAGATTTAGCTAGTGACAGCCTATATTCTGACCAAATTTCAGGATTATAGACCAACATTTGCTACTCATTTGGGCTGATTTACATCTTTTTTCGACCATTTTAACAGCCCTATTTGGGTTATATAATTTCTGTTCAGAGATGTAATGTTCCAAATATGCCCAAAATGTCCTCTTTTATTGTCAAAACATGAATGAAATTAATTTTTGGCTTCAGATTTGATACATTATGATATAATTGACATTACCTCCATGAGGGGGGGCCAGACCAGCCCCAAACCCCGGAAACTGAAATTCCTAATATGGCTCTTGAGTGGTTCATACCAATGCAATTTTATTCTCTGATATAAACTGAGTTTTCTGTGAAAATTTGAGCCAGATACAACAACTTTAAGGGGTGGTTTGGGCTGATTTGCCATTTAGTGGTACCCTCGCTACATGCACTCCCAAGACATGTATTTTGAGCTTCTTGTGTATTTCTTAAGGAATACACTACTCAATTCTCTCTTAGTGGCTCCCACATTCGCAAAAAATATGCTTTATAGCCTTACATCTGCCTTATTGGGCAAGATATGAGTATATCTTAATGCACCCCCCAGCAGGTGTATTACAGGCCTGCTGGGGTCCAAATACCACACCAGTAGTCACTGCTATATCAGATGTAATTCTAAAACCTGTGCAGTCAGATTTAGCTAGTGACAGACTATATTCTGACCAAATTTCAGGATTATAGACCAACATTTGCTACTCATTTGGGCTGATTTACATCTTTTTTCGACCATTTTAACAGCCCTATTTGGGTTATATAATTTCTGTTCAGAGATGTAATGTTCCAAATGTGCCCAAAATGTCCTCTTTTATTGTCAAAACATGAATGAAATTAATTTTTGGCTTCAGATTTGATACATTATGATATAATTGACATTACCTCCATGAGGGGGGTCCAGACCAGCCCCAAACCCCGGAAACTGAAATTCCTAATATGGCTCTTGAGTGGTTCATACCAATGCAATTTTATTCTCTGATATAAACTGAGTTTTCTGTGAAAATTTGAGCCAGATACAACAACTTTAAGGGGTGGGTTGGGCTGATTTGCCATTTAGTGGTACCCTCGCTACATGCACTCCCAAGACATGTATTTTGAGCTTCTTGTGTATTTCTTAAGGAATACACTACTCAATTCTCTCTTAGTGGCTCCCACATTCGCAAAAAAATATGGTTTATAGCCTTACATCTGCCTTATTGGGCAAGATATGAGTATATCTTAATGCACCCCCCAGCAGGTGTATTACAGGCCTGCTGGGGTCCAAATACCACACCAGTAGTCACTGCTATATCAGATGTAATTCTAAAACCTGTGCAGTCAGATTTAGCTAGTGACAGACTATATTCTGACCAAATTTCAGGATTATAGACCAACATTTGCTACTCATTTGGGCTGATTTACATCTTTTTTCGACCATTTTAACAGCCCTATTTGGGTTATATAATTTCTGTTCAGAGATGTAATGTTCCAAATATGCCCAAAATGTCCTCTTTTATTGTCAAAACATGAATGAAATTAATTTTTGGCTTCAGATTTGATACATTATGATATAATTGACCTTACCTCCATGAGGGGGGGGGGGGCCAGACCAGCCCCACACCCCGGAAACTGAAATTCCTAATATGGCTCTTGAGTGGTTCATACCAATGCAATTTTATTCTCTGATATAAACTGAGTTTTCTGTGAAAATTTGAGCCAGATACAACAACTTTAAGGGGTGGTTTGGGCTGATTTGCCATTTAGTGGTACCCTCGCTACATGCACTCCCAAGACATGTATTTTGAGCTTCTTGTGTATTTCTTAAGGAATACACTACTCAATTCTCTCTTAGTGGCTCCCACATTCGCAAAAAATATGGTTTATAGCCTTACATCTGCCTTATTGGGCAAGATATGAGTATATCTTAATGCACCCCCCAGCAGGTGTATTACAGGCCTGCTGGGGTCCAAATACCACACCAGTAGTCACTGCTATATCAGATGTAATTCTAAAACCTGTGCAGTCAGATTTAGCTAGTGACAGACTATATTCTGACCAAATTTCAGGATTATAGACCAACATTTGCTACTCATTTGGGCTGATTCACATCTTTTTTCGACCATTTTAACAGCCCTATTTGGGTTATATAATTTCTGTTCAGAGATGTAATGTTCCAAATGTGCCCAAAATGTCCTCTTTTATTATAAAAACATGAATGAAATTAATTTTTGGCTTCAGATTTGATACATTATGATATACTTGACATTACCTCCATGAGGGGGGGCCAGACCAGCCCCACACCCCGGAAACTGAAATTCCTAATATGGCTCTTGAGTGGTTCATACCAATGCAATTTTATTCTCTGATATAAACTGAGTTTTCTGTGAAAATTTGAGCCAGATACAACAACTTTAAGGGGTGGTTTGGGCTGATTTGCCATTTAGTGGTACCCTCGCTACATGCACTCCCAAGATATGTATTTTGAGCTTCTTGTGTATTTCTTAAGGAATACACTACTCAATTCTCTCTTAGTGGCTCCCACATTCGCAAAAAATATGGTTTATAGCCTTACATCTGCCTTATTGGGCAAGATATGAGTATATCTTAATGCACCCCCCAGCAGGTGTATTACAGGCCTGCTGGGGTCCAAATACCACACCAGTAGTCACTGCTATATCAGATGTAATTCTAAAACCTGTGCAGTCAGATTGAGCTAGTGACAGACTATATTCTGACCAAATTTCAGGATTATAGACCAACATTTGCTACTCATTTGGGCTGATTTACATCTTTTTTCGACCATTTTAACAGCCCTATTTGGGTTATATAATTTCTGTTCAGAGATGTAATGTTCCAAATGTGCCCAAAATGTCCTCTTTTATTGTCAAAACATGAATGAAATTAATTTTTGGCTTCAGATTTGATACATTATGATATAATTGACATTACCTACATGAGGGGGGTCCAGACCAGCCCCAAACCCCGGAAACTGAAATTCCTAATATGGCTCTTGAGTGGTTCATACCAATGCAATTTTATTCTCTGATATAAACTGAGTTTTCTGTGAAAATTTGAGCCAGATACAACAACTTTAAGGGGTGGGTTGGGCTGATTTGCCATTTAGTGGTACCCTCGCTACATGCACTCCCAAGACATGTATTTTGAGCTTCTTGTGTATTTCTTAAGGAATACACTACTCAATTCTCTCTTAGTGGCTCCCACATTCGCAAAAAATATGGTTTATAGCCTTACATCTGCCTTATTGGGCAAGATATGAGTATATCTTAATGCACCCCCCAGCAGGTGTATTACAGGCCTGCTGGGGTCCAAATACCACACCAGTAGTCACTGCTATATCAGATGTAATTCTAAAACCTGTGCAGTCAGATTTAGCTAGTGACAGACTATATTCTGACCAAATTTCAGGATTATAGACCAACATTTGCTACTCATTTGGGCTGATTCACATCTTTTTTCGACCATTTTAACAGCCTTATTTGGGTTATATAATTTCTGTTCAGAGATGTAATGTTCCAAATGTGCCCAAAATGTCCTCTTTTATTATAAAAACATGAATGAAATTAATTTTTGGCTTCAGATTTGATACATTATGATATACTTGACATTACCTCCATGAGGGGGGGCCAGACCAGCCCCACACCCCGGAAACTGAAATTCCTAATATGGCTCTTGAGTGGTTCATACCAATGCAATTTTATTCTCTGATATAAACTGAGTTTTCTGTGAAAATTTGAGCCAGATACAACAACTTTAAGGGGTGGTTTGGGCTGATTTGCCATTTAGTGGTACCCTCGCTACATGCACTCCCAAGACATGTATTTTGAGCTTCTTGTGTATTTCTTAAGGAATACACTACTCAATTCTCTCTTAGTGGCTCCCACATTCGCAAAAAATATGATTTATAGCCTTACATCTGCCTTATTGGGCAAGATATGAGTATATCTTAATGCACCCCCCAGCAGGTGTATTACAGGCCTGCTGGGGTCCAAATACCACACCAGTAGTCACTGCTATATCAGATGTAATTCTAAAACCTGTGCAGTCAGATTTAGCTAGTGACAGACTATATTCTGACCAAATTTCAGGATTATAGACCAACATTTGCTACTCATTTGGGCTGATTTACATCTTTTTTCGACCATTTTAACAGCCCTATTTGGGTTATATAATTTCTGTTCAGAGATGTAATGTTCCAAATGTGCCCAAAATGTCCTCTTTTATTGTCAAAACATGAATGAAATTAATTTTTGGCTTCAGATTTGATACATTATGATATAATTGACATTACCTCCATGAGGGGGGTCCAGACCAGCCCCAAACCCCGGAAACTGAAATTCCTAATATGGCTCTTGAGTGGTTCATACCAATGCAATTTTATTCTCTGATATAAACTGAGTTTTCTGTGAAAATTTGAGCCAGATACAACAACTTTAAGGGGTGGGTTGGGCTGATTTGCCATTTAGTGGTACCCTCGCTACATGCACTCCCAAGACATGTATTTTGAGCTTCTTGTGTATTTCTTAAGGAATACACTACTCAATTCTCTCTTAGTGGCTCCCACATTCGCAAAAAATATGGTTTATAGCCTTACATCTGCCTTATTGGGCAAGATATGAGTATATCTTAATGCACCCCCCAGCAGGTGTATTACAGGCCTGCTGGGGTCCAAATACCACACCAGTAGTCACTGCTATATCAGATGTAATTCTAAAACCTGTGCAGTCAGATTTAGCTAGTGACAGACTATATTCTGACCAAATTTCAGGATTATAGACCAACATTTGCTACTCATTTGGGCTGATTTACATCTTTTTTCGACCATTTTAACAGCCCTATTTGGGTTATATAATTTCTGTTCAGAGATGTAATGTTCCAAATGTGCCCAAAATGTCCTCTTTTATTGTCAAAACATGAATGAAATTAATTTTTGGCTTCAGATTTGATACATTATGATATAATTGACATTACCTCCATGACGGGGGGCCAGACCAGCCCCACACCCCGGAAACTGAAATTCCTAATATGGCTCTTGAGTGGTTCAGACCAATGCAATTTTATTCTCTGATATAAACTGAGTTTTCTGTGAAAATTTGAGACAGATACAACAACTTTAAGGGGTGGTTTGGGCTGATTTGCCATTTAGTGGTACCCTCGCTACGTGCACTCCCAAGACATGTATTTTGAACTTCTTGTGCATTTCTTAAGGAATACACTACTCAATTCTCTCTTAGTGGCTCCCACACTCGCAAAAAATATGGTTTATAGCCTTACATCTGCCTTATTGGGCAAGATATGAGTATATCTTAATGCACCCCCCAGCAGGTGTATTACAGGCCTGCTGGGGTCCAAATACCACACCAGTAGTCACTGCTATATCAGATGTAATTCTAAAACCTGTTGTGCAGTCAGATTTAGCTAGTGACAGACTATATTCTGACCAAATTTCAGGATTATAGACCAACATTTGCTACTCATTTGGCCTGATTTACATCTTTTTTCGACCATTTTAACAGCCCTATTTGGGTTATATAATTTCTGTTCAGAGATGTAATGTTCCAAATGTGCCCAATATGTCCTCTTTTATTATCAAAACATGAATGAAATTAATTTTTGGCTTCAGATTTGATACATTATGATATACTTGACATTACCTCCATGAGGGGGGGCCAGACCAGCCCCACACCCCGAAACTGAAATTCCTAATATGGCTCTTGAGTGGTTCAGACCAATGCAATTTTATTCTCTGATATAAACTGAGTTTTTTGTGAAAATTTGAGCCAGATGCAACAACTTTAAGGGGTGGTTTGGGCTGATTTGCCATTTAGTGGTACCCTCGCTACGTGCACTCCCAAGACATGTATTTTGAGCTTCTTGTGTATTTCCTAAGGAATACACTACTCAATTCTCCCTTAGTGGCTCCCACACTCGCAAAAAATATGGTTTATAGCCTTACATCTGCCTTATTGGGCAAGATATGAGTATATCTTAATGCACCCCCCAGCAGGTGTATTACAGGCCTGCTGGGGTCCAAGTACCACACCAGTAGTCACTGCTATATCAGATGTAATTCTAAAACCTGTGCAGTCAGATTTAGCTAGTGACAGACTATATTCTGACCAAATTTCAGGATTATAGACCAACATTTGCTACTCATTTGGGCTGATTTACATCTTTTTTCGACCATTTTAACAGCCCTATTTGGGTTATATAATTTCTGTTCAGAGATGTAATGTTCCAAATATGCCCAAAATGTCCTCTTTTATTGTCAAAACATGAATGAAATTAATTTTTGGCTTCAGATTTGATACATTATGATATAATTGACATTACCTCCATGAGGGGGGGGGCAGACCAGCCCCAAACCCCGGAAACTGAAATTCCTAATATGGCTCTTGAGTGGTTCATACCAATGCAATTTTATTCTCTGATATAAACTGAGTTTTCTGTGAAAATTTGAGCCAGATACAACAACTTTAAGGGGTGGTTTGGGCTGATTTGCCATTTAGTGGTACCCTCGCTACATGCACTCCCAAGACATGTATTTTGAGCTTCTTGTGTATTTCTTAAGGAATACACTACTCAATTCTCTCTTAGTGGCTCCCACACTCGCAAAAAATATGGTTTATAGCCTTACATCTGCCTTATTGGGCAAAATATGAGTATATCTTAATGCACCCCCCAGCAGGTGTATTACAGGCCTGCTGGGGTCCAAATACCACACCAGTAGTCACTGCTATATCAGATGTAATTCTAAAACCTGTTGTGCAGTCAGATTTAGCTAGTGACAGACTATATTCTGACCAAATTTCAGGATTATAGACCAACATTTGCTACTCATTTGGCCTGATTTACATCTTTTTTCGACCATTTTAACAGCCCTATTTGGGTTATATAATTTCTGTTCAGAGATGTAATGTTCCAAATGTGCCCAATATGTCCTCTTTTATTATCAAAACATGAATGAAATTAATTTTTGGCTTCAGATTTGATACATTATGATATACTTGACATTACCTCCATGAGGGGGGGCCAGACCAGCCCCACACCCCGAAACTGAAATTCCTAATATGGCTCTTGAGTGGTTCAGACCAATGCAATTTTATTCTCTGATATAAACTGAGTTTTTTGTGAAAATTTGAGCCAGATGCAACAACTTTAAGGGGTGGTTTGGGCTGATTTGCCATTTAGTGGTACCCTCGCTACGTGCACTCCCAAGACATGTATTTTGAGCTTCTTGTGTATTTCTTAAGGAATACACTACTCAATTCTCCCTTAGTGGCTCCCACACTCGCAAAAAATATGGTTTATAGCCTTACATCTGCCTTATTGGGCAAGATATGAGTATATCTTAATGCACCCCCCAGCAGGTGTATTACAGGCCTGCTGGGGTCCAAGTACCACACCAGTAGTCACTGCTATATCAGATGTAATTCTAAAACCTGTGCAGTCAGATTTAGCTAGTGACAGACTATATTCTGACCAAATTTCAGGATTATAGACCAACATTTGCTACTCATTTGGGCTGATTTACATCTTTTTTCGACCATTTTAACAGCCCTATTTGGGTTATATAATTTCTGTTCAGAGATGTAATGTTCCAAATATGCCCAAAATGTCCTCTTTTATTGTCAAAACATGAATGAAATTAATTTTTGGCTTCAGATTTGATACATTATGATATAATTGACATTACCTCCATGAGGGGGGGGGCAGACCAGCCCCAAACCCCGGAAACTGAAATTCCTAATATGGCTCTTGAGTGGTTCATACCAATGCAATTTTATTCTCTGATATAAACTGAGTTTTCTGTGAAAATTTGAGCCAGATACAACAACTTTAAGGGGTGGTTTGGGCTGATTTGCCATTTAGTGGTACCCTCGCTACATGCACTCCCAAGACATGTATTTTGAGCTTCTTGTGTATTTCTTAAGGAATACACTACTCAATTCTCTCTTAGTGGCTCCCACATTCGCAAAAAATATGGTTTATAGCCTTACATCTGCCTTATTGGGCAAGATATGAGTATATCTTAATGCACCCCCCAGCAGGTGTATTACAGGCCTGCTGGGGTCCAAATACCACACCAGTAGTCACTGCTATATCAGATGTAATTCTAAAACCTGTGCAGTCAGATTTAGCTAGTGACAGACTATATTCTGACCAAATTTCAGGATTATAGACCAACATTTGCTACTCATTTGGGCTGATTTACATCTTTTTTCGACCATTTTAACAGCCCTATTTGGGTTATATAATTTCTGTTCAGAGATGTAATGTTCCAAATGTGCCCAAAATGTCCTCTTTTATTGTCAAAACATGAATGAAATTAATTTTTGGCTTCAGATTTGATACATTATGATATAATTGACATTGCCTCCATGAGGGGGGTCCAGACCAGCCCCAAACCCCGGAAACTGAAATTCCTAATATGGCTCTTGAGTGGTTCATACCAATGCAATTTTATTCTCTGATATAAACTGAGTTTTCTGTGAAAATTTGAGCCAGATACAACAACTTTAAGGGGTGGTTTGGGCTGATTTGCCATTTAGTGGTACCCTCGCTACATGCACTCCCAAGACATGTATTTTGAGCTTCTTGTGTATTTCTTAAGGAATACACTACTCAATTCTCTCTTAGTGGCTCCCACATTCGCAAAAAATATGGTTTATAGCCTTACATCTGCCTTATTGGGCAAGATATGAGTATATCTTAATGCACCCCCCAGCAGGTGTATTACAGGCCTGCTGGGGTCCAAATACCACACCAGTAGTCACTGCTATATCAGATGTAATTCTAAAACCTGTGCAGTCAGATTTAGCTAGTGACAGACTATATTCTGACCAAATTTCAGGATTATAGACCAACATTTGCTACTCATTTGGGCTGATTTACATCTTTTTTCGACCATTTTAACAGCCCTATTTGGGTTATATAATTTCTGTTCAGAGATGTAATGTTCCAAATGTGCCCAAAATGTCCTCTTTTATTGTCAAAACATGAATGAAATTAATTTTTGGCTTCAGATTTGATACATTATGATATAATTGACATTACCTCCATGACGGGGGGCCAGACCAGCCCCACACCCCGGAAACTGAAATTCCTAATATGGCTCTTGAGTGGTTCATACCAATGCAATTTTATTCTCTGATATAAACTGAGTTTTCTGTGAAAATTTGAGACAGATACAACAACTTTAAGGGGTGGTTTGGGCTGATTTGCCATTTAGTGGTACCCTCGCTACGTGCACTCCCAAGACATGTATTTTGAACTTCTTGTGCATTTCTTAAGGAATACACTACTCAATTCTCTCTTAGTGGCTCCCACACTCGCAAAAAATATGGTTTATAGCCTTACATCTGCCTTATTGGGCAAGATATGAGTATATCTTAATGCACCCCCCAGCAGGTGTATTACAGGCCTGCTGGGGTCCAAATACCACACCAGTAGTCACTGCTATATCAGATGTAATTCTAAAACCTGTGCAGTCAGATTTAGCTAGTGACAGACTATATTCTGACCAAATTTCAGGATTATAGACCAACATTTGCTACTCATTTGGGCTGATTTACATCTTTTTTCGACCATTTTAACAGCCCTATTTGGGTTATATAATTTCTGTTCAGAGATGTAATATTCCAAATGTGCCCAAAATGTCCTCTTTTATTGTCAAAACATGAATGAAATTAATTTTTGGCTTCAGATTTGATACATTATGATATAATTGACATTACCTCCATGAGGGGGGGCCAGACCAGCCCCACACCCCGGAAACTGAAATTCCTAATATGGCTCTTGAGTGGTTCATACCAATGCAATTTTATTCTCTGATATAAACTGAGTTTTCTGTGAAAATTTGAGACAGATACAACAACTTTAAGGGGTGGTTTGGGCTGATTTGCCATTTAGTGGTACCCTCGCTACGTGCACTCCCAAGACATGTATTTTGAACTTCTTGTGCATTTCTTAAGGAATACACTACTCAATTCTCTCTTAGTGGCTCCCACACTCGCAAAAAATATGGTTTATAGCCTTACATCTGCCTTATTGGGCAAGATATGAGTATATCTTAATGCACCCCCCAGCAGGTGTATTACAGGCCTGCTGGGGTCCAAACACCACACCAGTAGTCACTGCTATATCAGATGTAATTCTAAAACCTGTTGTGCAGTCAGATTTAGCTAGTGACAGACTATATTCTGACCAAATTTCAGGATTATAGACCAACATTTGCTACTCATTTGGCCTGATTTACATCTTTTTTCGACCATTTTAACAGCCCTATTTGGGTTATATAATTTCTGTTCAGAGATGTAATGTTCCAAATGTGCCCAATATGTCCTCTTTTATTATCAAAACATGAATGAAATTAATTTTTGGCTTCAGATTTGATACATTATGATATACTTGACATTACCTCCATGAGGGGGGGCCAGACCAGCCCCACACCCCGAAACTGAAATTCCTAATATGGCTCTTGAGTGGTTCAGACCAATGCAATTTTATTCTCTGATATAAACTGAGTTTTTTGTGAAAATTTGAGCCAGATACAACAACTTTAAGGGGTGGTTTGGGCTGATTTGCCATTTAGTGGTACCCTCGCTACGTGCACTCCCAAGACATGTATTTTGAGCTTCTTGTGTATTTCTTAAGGAATACACTACTCAATTCTCTCTTAGTGGCTCCCACACTCGCAAAAAATATGGTTTATAGCCTTACATCTGCCTTATTGGGCAAGATATGAGTATATCTTAATGCACCCCCCAGCAGGTGTATTACAGGCCTGCTGGGGTCCAAATACCACACCAGTAGTCACTGCTATATCAGATGTAATTCTAAAACCTGTGCAGTCAGATTTAGCTAGTGACAGACTATATTCTGACCAAATTTCAGGATTATAGACCAACATTTGCTACTCATTTGGGCTGATTTACATCTTTTTTCGACCATTTTAACAGCCCTATTTGGGTTATATAATTTCTGTTCAGAGATGTAATGTTCCAAATGTGCCCAAAATGTCCTCTTTTATTGTCAAAACATGAATGAAATTAATTTTTGGCTTCAGATTTGATACATTATGATATAATTGACATTACCTCCATGAGGGGGGGCCAGACCAGCCCCACACCCCGGAAACTGAAATTCCTAATATGGCTCTTGAGTGGTTCAGACCAATGCAATTTTATTCTCTGATATAAACTGAGTTTTTTGTGAAAATTTGAGCCAGATACAACAACTTTAAGGGGTGGTTTGGGCTGATTTGCCATTTAGTGGTACCCTCGCTACATGCACTCCCAAGACATGTATTTTGAGCTTCTTGTGTATTTCTTAAGGAATACACTACTCAATTCTCTCTTAGTGGCTCCCACACTCGCAAAAAATATGGTTTATAGCCTTACATCTGCCTTATTGGGCAAGATATGAGTATATCTTAATGCACCCCCCAGCAGGTGTATTACAGGCCTGCTGGGGTCCAAATACCACACCAGTAGTCACTGCTATATCAGATGTAATTCTAAAACCTGTGCAGTCAGATTTAGCTAGTGACAGACTATATTCTGACCAAATTTCAGGATTATAGACCAACATTTGCTACTCATTTGGGCTGATTTACATCTTTTTTCGACCATTTTAACAGCCCTATTTGGGTTATATAATTTCTGTTCAGAGATGTAATGTTCCAAATGTGCCCAAAATGTCCTCTTTTATTGTCAAAACATGAATGAAATTAATTTTTGGCTTCAGATTTGATACATTATGATATAATTGACATTACCTCCATGAGGGGGGGCCAGACCAGCCCCACACCCCGGAAACTGAAATTCCTAATATGGCTCTTGAGTGGTTCAGACCAATGCAATTTTATTCTCTGATATAAACTGAGTTTTCTGTGAAAATTTGAGACAGATACAACAACTTTAAGGGGTGGTTTGGGCTGATTTGCCATTTAGTGGTACCCTCGCTACGTGCACTCCCAAGACATGTATTTTGAGCTTATTGTGTATTTCTTAAGGAATACACTACTCAATTCTCTCTTAGTGGCTCCCACACTCGCAAAAAATATGGTTTATAGCCTTACATCTGCCTTATTGGGCAAGATATGAGTATATCTTAATGCACCCCCCAGCAGGTGTATTACAGGCCTGCTGGGGTCCAAATACCACACCAGTAGTCACTGCTATATCAGATGTAATTCTAAAACCTGTGCAGTCAGATTTAGCTAGTGACAGACTATATTCTGACCAAATTTCAGGATTATAGACCAACATTTGCTACTCATTTGGGCTGATTTACATCTTTTTTCGACCATTTTAACAGCCCTATTTGGGTTATATAATTTCTGTTCAGAGATGTAATATTCCAAATGTGCCCAAAATGTCCTCTTTTATTGTCAAAACATGAATGAAATTAATTTTTGGCTTCAGATTTGATACATTATGATATAATTGACATTACCTCCATGAGGGGGGGCCAGACCAGCCCCACACCCCGGAAACTGAAATTCCTAATATGGCTCTTGAGTGGTTCAGACCAATGCAATTTTATTCTCTGATATAAACTGAGTTTTCTGTGAAAATTTGAGCCAGATACAACAACTTTAAGGGGTGGTTTGGGCTGATTTGCCATTTAGTGGTACCCTCGCTACATGCACTCCCAAGACATGTATTTTGAGCTTCTTGTGTATTTCTTAAGGAATACACTACTCAATTCTCTCTTAGTGGCTCCCACATTCGCAAAAAATATGGTTTATAGCCTTACATCTGCCTTATTGGGCAAGATATGAGTATATCTTAATGCACCCCACAGCAGGTGTATTACAGGCCTGCTGGGGTCCAAATACCACACCAGTAGTCACTGCTATATCAGATGTAATTCTAAAACCTGTGCAGTCAGATTTAGCTAGTGACAGACTATATTCTGACCAAATTTCAGGATTATAGACCAACATTTGCTACTCATTTGGGCTGATTTACATCTTTTTTCGACCATTTTAACAGCCCTATTTGGGTTATATAATTTCTGTTCAGAGATGTAATGTTCCAAATGTGCCCAAAATGTCCTCTTTTATTGTCAAAACATGAATGAAATTAATTTTTGGCTTCAGATTTGATACATTATGATATAATTGACATTACCTCCATGACGGGGGGCCAGACCAGCCCCACACCCCGGAAACTGAAATTCCTAATATGGCTCTTGAGTGGTTCATACCAATGCAATTTTATTCTCTGATATAAACTGAGTTTTCTGTGAAAATTTGAGACAGATACAACAACTTTAAGGGGTGGTTTGGGCTGATTTGCCATTTAGTGGTACCCTCGCTACGTGCACTCCCAAGACATGTATTTTGAACTTCTTGTGCATTTCTTAAGGAATACACTACTCAATTCTCTCTTAGTGGCTCCCACACTCGCAAAAAAATATGGTTTATAGCCTTACATCTGCCTTATTGGGCAAGATATGAGTATATCTTAATGCACCCCCCAGCAGGTGTATTACAGGCCTGCTGGGGTCCAAACACCACACCAGTAGTCACTGCTATATCAGATGTAATTCTAAAACCTGTTGTGCAGTCAGATTTAGCTAGTGACAGACTATATTCTGACCAAATTTCAGGATTATAGACCAACATTTGCTACTCATTTGGCCTGATTTACATCTTTTTTCGACCATTTTAACAGCCCTATTTGGGTTATATAATTTCTGTTCAGAGATGTAATGTTCCAAATGTGCCCAATATGTCCTCTTTTATTATCAAAACATGAATGAAATTAATTTTTGGCTTCAGATTTGATACATTATGATATACTTGACATTACCTCCATGAGGGGGGGCCGGACCAGCCCCACACCCCGAAACTGAAATTCCTAATATGGCTCTTGAGTGGTTCAGACCAATGCAATTTTATTCTCTGATATAAACTGAGTTTTCTGTGAAAATTTGAGCCAGATACAACAACTTTAAGGGGTGGTTTGGGCTGATTTGCCATTTAGTGGTACCCTCGCTACATGCACTCCCAAGACATGTATTTTGAGCTTCTTGTGTATTTCTTAAGGAATACACTACTCAATTCTCTCTTAGTGGCTCCCACATTCGCAAAAAATATGGTTTATAGCCTTACATCTGCCTTATTGGGCAAGATATGAGTATATCTTAATGCACCCCACAGCAGGTGTATTACAGGCCTGCTGGGGTCCAAATACCACACCAGTAGTCACTGCTATATCAGATGTAATTCTAAAACCTGTGCAGTCAGATTTAGCTAGTGACAGACTATATTCTGACCAAATTTCAGGATTATAGACCAACATTTGCTACTCATTTGGGCTGATTTACATCTTTTTTCGACCATTTTAACAGCCCTATTTGGGTTATATAATTTCTGTTCAGAGATGTAATGTTCCAAATGTGCCCAAAATGTCCTCTTTTATTGTCAAAACATGAATGAAATTAATTTTTGGCTTCAGATTTGATACATTATGATATAATTGACATTACCTCCATGACGGGGGGCCAGACCAGCCCCACACCCCGGAAACTGAAATTCCTAATATGGCTCTTGAGTGGTTCATACCAATGCAATTTTATTCTCTGATATAAACTGAGTTTTCTGTGAAAATTTGAGACAGATACAACAACTTTAAGGGGTGGTTTGGGCTGATTTGCCATTTAGTGGTACCCTCGCTACGTGCACTCCCAAGACATGTATTTTGAACTTCTTGTGCATTTCTTAAGGAATACACTACTCAATTCTCTCTTAGTGGCTCCCACACTCGCAAAAAATATGGTTTATAGCCTTACATCTGCCTTATTGGGCAAGATATGAGTATATCTTAATGCACCCCCCAGCAGGTGTATTACAGGCCTGCTGGGGTCCAAACACCACACCAGTAGTCACTGCTATATCAGATGTAATTCTAAAACCTGTTGTGCAGTCAGATTTAGCTAGTGACAGACTATATTCTGACCAAATTTCAGGATTATAGACCAACATTTGCTACTCATTTGGCCTGATTTACATCTTTTTTCGACCATTTTAACAGCCCTATTTGGGTTATATAATTTCTGTTCAGAGATGTAATGTTCCAAATGTGCCCAATATGTCCTCTTTTATTATCAAAACATGAATGAAATTAATTTTTGGCTTCAGATTTGATACATTATGATATACTTGACATTACCTCCATGAGGGGGGGCCAGACCAGCCCCACACCCCGAAACTGAAATTCCTAATATGGCTCTTGAGTGGTTCAGACCAATGCAATTTTATTCTCTGATATAAACTGAGTTTTTTGTGAAAATTTGAGCCAGATACAACAACTTTAAGGGGTGGTTTGGGCTGATTTGCCATTTAGTGGTACCCTCGCTACGTGCACTCCCAAGACATGTATTTTGAGCTTCTTGTGTATTTCTTAAGGAATACACTACTCAATTCTCTCTTAGTGGCTCCCACACTCGCAAAAAATATGGTTTATAGCCTTACATCTGCCTTATTGACCAAGATATGAGTATATCTTAATGCACCCCCCAGCAGGTGTATTACAGGCCTGCTGGGGTCCAAATACCACACCAGTAGTCACTGCTATATCAGATGTAATTCTAAAACCTGTGCAGTCAGATTTAGCTAGTGACAGACTATATTCTGACCAAATTTCAGGATTATAGACCAACATTTGCTACTCATTTGGGCTGATTTACATCTTTTTTCGACCATTTTAACAGCCCTATTTGGGTTATATAATTTCTGTTCAGAGATGTAATGTTCCAAATGTGCCCAAAATGTCCTCTTTTATTGTCAAAACATGAATGAAATTAATTTTTGGCTTCAGATTTGATACATTATGATATAATTGACATTACCTCCATGAGGGGGGGCCAGACCAGCCCCACACCCCGGAAACTGAAATTCCTAATATGGCTCTTGAGTGGTTCAGACCAATGCAATTTTATTCTCTGATATAAACTGAGTTTTCTGTGAAAATTTGAGCCAGATACAACAACTTTAAGGGGTGGTTTGGGCTGATTTGCCATTTAGTGGTACCCTCGCTACATGCACTCCCAAGACATGTATTTTGAGCTTCTTGTGTATTTCTTAAGGAATACACTACTCAATTCTCTCTTAGTGGCTCCCACATTCGCAAAAAATATGGTTTATAGCCTTACATCTGCCTTATTGGGCAAGATATGAGTATATCTTAATGCACCCCCCAGCAGGTGTATTACAGGCCTGCTGGGGTCCAAATACCACACCAGTAGTCACTGCTATATCAGATGTAATTCTAAAACCTGTGCAGTCAGATTTAGCTAGTGACAGACTATATTCTGACCAAATTTCAGGATTATAGACCAACATTTGCTACTCATTTGGGCTGATTTACATCTTTTTTCGACCATTTTAACAGCCCTATTTGGGTTATATAATTTCTGTTCAGAGATGTAATGTTCCAAATGTGCCCAAAATGTCCTCTCTTATTGTCAAAACATGAATGAAATTAATTTTTGGCTTCAGATTAGATACATTATGATATAATTGACATTACCTCCATGAGGGGGGTCCAGACCAGCCCCAAACCCCGGAAACTGAAATTCCTAATATGGCTCTTGAGTGGTTCATACCAATGCAATTTTATTCTCTGATATAAACTGAGTTTTCTGTGAAAATTTGAGCCAGATACAACAACTTTAAGGGGTGGTTTGGGCTGATTTGCCATTTAGTGGTACCCTCGCTACATGCACTCCCAAGACATGTATTTTGAGCTTCTTGTGTATTTCTTAAGGAATACACTACTCAATTCTCTCTTAGTGGCTCCCACATTCGCAAAAAATATGGTTTATAGCCTTACATCTGCCTTATTGGGCAAGATATGAGTATATCTTAATGCACCCCCCAGCAGGTGTATTACAGGCCTGCTGGGGTCCAAATACCACACCAGTAGTCACTGCTATATCAGATGTAATTCTAAAACCTGTGCAGTCAGATTTAGCTAGTGACAGACTATATTCTGACCAAATTTCAGGATTATAGACCAACATTTGCTACTCATTTGGGCTGATTTATATCTTTTTTCGACCATTTTAACAGCCCTATTTGGGTTATATAATTTCTGTTCAGAGATGTAATGTTCCAAATGTGCCCAAAATGTCCTCTTTTATTGTCAAAACATGAATGAAATTAATTTTTGGCTTCAGATTTGATACATTATGATATAATTGACATTACCTCCATGAGGGGGGGCCAGACCAGCCCCACACCCCGAAAACTGAAATTCCTAATATGGCTCTTGAGTGGTTCAGACCAATGCAATTTTATTCTCTGATATAAACTGAGTTTTCTGTGAAAATTTGAGCCAGATACAACAACTTTAAAGGGTGGTTTGGGCTGATTTGCCATTTAGTGGTACCCTCGCTACATGCACTCCCAAGACATGTATTTTGAGCTTCTTGTGTATATTTCTTAAGGAATACACTACTCAATTCTCTCTTAGTGGCTCCCACACTCGCAAAAAATATGGTTTATAGCCTTACATCTGCCTTATTGGGCAAGATATGAGTATATCTTAATGCACCCCCCAGCAGGTGTATTACAGGCCTGCTGGGGTCCAAATACCACACCAGTAGTCACTGCTATATCAGATGTAATTCTAAAACCTGTGCAGTCAGATTTAGCTAGTGACAGACTATATTCTGACCAAATTTCAGGATTATAGACCAACATTTGCTACTCATTTGGGCTGATCTACATCTTTTTTCGACCATTTTAACAGCCCTATTTGGGTTATATAATTTCTGTTCAGAGATGTAATGTTCCAAATGTACCCAAAATGTCCTCTCTTATTGTCAAAACATGAATGAAATTAATTTTTGGCTTTAGATTTGATACATTATGATATAATTGACATTACCTCCATGAGGGGGGGCCAGACCAGCCCCACACCCCGGAAACTGAAATTCCTAATATGGCTCTTGAGTGGTTCAGACCAATGCAATTTTATTCTCTGATATAAACTGAGTTTTCTGTGAAAATTTGAGACAGATACAACAACTTTAAGGGGTGGTTTGGGCTGATTTGCCATTTAGTGGTACCCTCGCTACGTGCACTCCCAAGACATGTATTTTGAGCTTCTTGTGCATTTCTTAAGGAATACACTACTCAATTCTCTCTTAGTGGCTCCCACACTCGCAAAAAATATGGTTTATAGCCTTACATCTGCCTTATTGGGCAAGATATGAGTATATCTTAATGCACCCCCCAGCAGGTGTATTACAGGCCTGCTGGGGTCCAAATACCACACCAGTAGTCACTGCTATATCAGATGTAATTCTAAAACCTGTGCAGTCAGATTTAGCTAGTGACAGACTATATTCTGACCAAATTTCAGGATTATAGACCAACATTTGCTACTCATTTGGGCTGATTTACATCTTTTTTCGACCATTTTAACAGCCCTATTTGGGTTATATAATTTCTGTTCAGAGATGTAATGTTCCAAATGTGCCCAAAATGTCCTCTTTTATTATCAAAACATGAATGAAATTAATTTTTGGCTTCAGATTTGATACATTATGATATACTTGACATTACCTCCATGAGGGGGGGCCAGACCAGCCCCACACCCCGGAAACTGAAATTCCTAATATGGCTCTTGAGTGGTTCAGACCAATGCAATTTTATTCTCTGATATAAACT
Organism: Sabellastarte sp. h YS-2021; assembly: GCA_964017235.1. Lineage (NCBI taxonomy): Eukaryota > Metazoa > Annelida > Polychaeta > Sabellida > Sabellidae > Sabellastarte > Sabellastarte sp. h YS-2021. Next base: position 142,543,883 of record OZ024931.1, read on the forward strand.
GAGTTTTCTGTGAAAATTTGAGCCAGATACAACAACTTTAAGGGGTGGTTTGGTCTTATTTGCCATTTAGTGGTACCTTCGCTACATGCACTCCCAAGACATGTATTTTGAGCTTCTTGTGTATTTCTTAAGGAATACACTACTCAATTCTCTCTTAGTGGCTCCCACACTCGCAAAAAATATGGTTTATAGCCTTACATCTGCCTTATTGGGCAAGATATGAGTATATCTTAATGCACCCCCCAGCAGGTGTATTACAGGCCTGCTGGGGTCCAAATACCACACCAGTAGTCACTGCTATATCAGATGTAATTCTAAAACCTGTGCAGTCAGATTTAGCTAGTGACAGACTATATTCTGACCAAATTTCAGGATTATAGACCAACATTTGCTACTCATTTGGGCTGATTTACATCTTTTTTCGACCATTTTAACAGCCCTATTTGGGTTATATAATTTCTGTTCAGAGATGTAATGTTCCAAATATGCCCAAAATGTCCTCTTTTATTGTCAAAACAAATTAATTTTTGGCTTCAGATTTGATACATTATGATATAATTGACATTACCTCCATGAGGGGGGGCCAGACCAGCCCCAAACCCCGGAAACTGAAATTCCTAATATGGCTCTTGAGTGGTTCATACCAATGCAATTTTATTCTCTGATATAAACTGAGTTTTCTGTGAAAATTTGAGCCAGATACAACAACTTTAAGGGGTGGTTTGGGCTGATTTGCCATTTAGTGGTACCCTCGCTACATGCACTCCCAAGACATGTATTTTGAGCTTCTTGTGCATTTCTTAAGGAATACACTACTCAATTCTCTCTTAGTGGCTCCCACATTCGCAAAAAATATGGTTTATAGCCTTACATCTGCCTTATTGGGCAAGATATGAGTATATCTTAATGCACCCCCCAGCAGGTGTATTACAGGCCTGCTGGGGTCCAAATACCACACCAGTAGTCACTGCTATATCAGATGTAATTCTAAAACCTGTGCAGTCAGATTTAGCTAGTGACAGACTATATTCTGACCAAATTTCAGGATTATAGACCAACATTTGCTACTCATTTGGGCTGATTTACATCTTTTTTCGACCATTTTAACAGCCCTATTTGGGTTATATAATTTCTGTTCAGAGATGTAATGTTCCAAATGTACCCAAAATGTCCTCTCTTATTGTCAAAACATGAATGAAATTAATTTTTGGCTTTAGATTTGATACATTATGATATAATTGACATTACCTCCATGAGGGGGGGCCAGACCAGCCCCACACCCCGGAAACTGAAATTCCTAATATGGCTCTTGAGTGGTTCAGACCAATGCAATTTTATTCTCTGATATAAACTGAGTTTTCTGTGAAAATTTGAGACAGATACAACAACTTTAAGGGGTGGTTTGGGCTGATTTGCCATTTAGTGGTACCCTCGCTACGTGCACTCCCAAGACATGTATTTTGAGCTTCTTGTGCATTTCTTAAGGAATACACTACTCAATTCTCTCTTAGTGGCTCCCACACTCGCAAAAAATATGGTTTATAGCCTTACATCTGCCTTATTGGGCAAGATATGAGTATATCTTAATGCACCCCCCAGCAGGTGTATTACAGGCCTGCTGGGGTCCAAATACCACACCAGTAGTCACTGCTATATCAGATGTAATTCTAAAACCTGTGCAGTCAGATTTAGCTAGTGACAGACTATATTCTGACCAAATTTCAGGATTATAGACCAACATTTGCTACTCATTTGGGCTGATTTACATCTTTTTTCGACCATTTTAACAGCCCTATTTGGGTTATATAATTTCTGTTCAGAGATGTAATGTTCCAAATGTGCCCAAAATGTCCTCTTTTATTATCAAAACATGAATGAAATTAATTTTTGGCTTCAGATTTGATACATTATGATATACTTGACATTACCTCCATGAGGGGGGGCCAGACCAGCCCCACACCCCGGAAACTGAAATTCCTAATATGGCTCTTGAGTGGTTCAGACCAATGCAATTTTATTCTCTGATATAAACTGAGTTTTCTGTGAAAATTTGAGCCAGATACAACAACTTTAAGGGGTGGTTTGGTCTTATTTGCCATTTAGTGGTACCTTCGCTACATGCACTCCCAAGACATGTATTTTGAGCTTCTTGTGTATTTCTTAAGGAATACACTACTCAATTCTCTCTTAGTGGCTCCCACACTCGCAAAAAATATGGTTTATAGCCTTACATCTGCCTTATTGGGCAAGATATGAGTATATCTTAATGCACCCCCCAGCAGGTGTATTACAGGCCTGCTGGGGTCCAAATACCACACCAGTAGTCACTGCTATATCAGATGTAATTCTAAAACCTGTGCAGTCAGATTTAGCTAGTGACAGACTATATTCTGACCAAATTTCAGGATTATAGACCAACATTTGCTACTCATTTGGGCTGATTTACATCTTTTTTCGACCATTTTAACAGCCCTATTTGGGTTATATAATTTCTGTTCAGAGATGTAATGTTCCAAATATGCCCAAAATGTCCTCTTTTATTGTCAAAACATGAATGAAATTAATTTTTGGCTTCAGATTTGATACATTATGATATAATTGACATTACCTCCATGAGGGGGGGCCAGACCAGCCCCAAACCCCGGAAACTGAAATTCCTAATATGGCTCTTGAGTGGTTCATACCAATGCAATTTTATTCTCTGATATAAACTGAGTTTTCTGTGAAAATTTGAGCCAGATACAACAACTTTAAGGGGTGGTTTGGGCTGATTTGCCATTTAGTGGTACCCTCGCTACATGCACTCCCAAGACATGTATTTTGAGCTTCTTGTGCATTTCTTAAGGAATACACTACTCAATTCTCTCTTAGTGGCTCCCACACTCGCAAAAAATATGGTTTATAGCCTTACATCTGCCTTATTGGGCAAGATATGAGTATATCTTAATGCACCCCCCAGCAGGTGTATTACAGGCCTGCTGGGGTCCAAATACCACACCAGTAGTCACTGCTATATCAGATGTAATTCTAAAACCTGTGCAGTCAGATTTAGCTAGTGACAGACTATATTCTGACCAAATTTCAGGATTATAGACCAACATTTGCTACTCATTTGGGCTGATTTACATCTTTTTTCGACCATTTTAACAGCCCTATTTGGGTTATATAATTTCTGTTCAGAGATGTAATGTTCCAAATGTGCCCAAAATGTCCTCTTTTATTGTCAAAACATGAATGAAATTAATTTTCGGCTTCAGATTTGATACATTATGATATACTTGACATTACCTCCATGAGGGGGGGGGGCCAGACCAGCCCCAAACCCCGGAAACTGAAATTCCTAATATGGCTCTTGATTAGTTCAGACCAATGCAATTTTATTCTCTGATATAAACTGAGTTTTCTGTGAAAATTTGAGCCAGATACAACAACTTTAAGGGGTGGTTTGGTCTGATTTGCCATTTAGTGGTACCTTCGCTACATCCACTCCCAAGACATGTATTTTGAGCTTCTTGTGTATTTCTTAAGGAATACACTACTCAATTCTCTCTTAGTGGCTCTCACACTCGCAAAAAATATGGTTTATAGCCTTACATCTGCCTTATTGGGCAAGATATGAGTATATCTTAATGCACCCCCCAGCAGGTGTATTACAGGCCTGCTGGGGTCCAAATACCACACCAGTAGTCACTGCTATATCAGATGTAATTCTAAAACCTGTGCAGTCAGATTTAGCTAGTGACAGACTATATTCTGACCAAATTTCAGGATTATAGACCAACATTTGCTACTCATTTGGGCTGATATACATCTTTTTTCGACCATTTTAACAGCCCTATTTGGGTTATATAATTTCTGTTCAGAGATGTAATGTTCCAAATGTGCCCAAAATGTCCTCTTTTATTGTCAAAACATGAATGAAATTAATTTTTGGCTTCAGATTTGATACATTATGATATACTTGACATTACCTCCATGAGGGGGGGGGCCCAGACCAGCCCCAAACCCCGGAAACTGAAATTCCTAATATGGCTCTTGATTAGTTCAGACCAATGCAATTTTATTCTCTGATATAAACTGAGTTTTCTGTGAAAATTTGAGCCAGATACAACAACTTTAAGGGGTGGTTTGGTCTGATTTGCCATTTAGTGGTACCTTCGCTACATGTACTCCCAAGACATGTATTTTGAGCTTCTTGTGTATTTCTTAAGAAATACACTACTCAATTCTCTCTTAGTGGCTCCCACACTCGCAAAAAATATGGTTTATAGCCTTACATCTGCCTTATTGGGCAAGATATGAGTATATCTTAATGCACCCCCCAGCAGGTGTATTACAGGCCTGCTGGGGTCCAAATACCACACCAGTAGTCACTGCTATATCAGATGTAATTCTAAAACCTGTGCAGTCAGATTTAGCTAGTGACAGACTATATTCTGACCAAATTTCAGGATTATAGACCAACATTTGCTACTCATTTGGGCTGATTTACATCTTTTTTCGACCATTTTAACAGCCCTATTTGGGTTATATAATTTCTGTTCAGAGATGTAATGTTCCAAATATGCCCAAAATGTCCTCTTTTATTGTCAAAACATGAATGAAATTAATTTTTGGCTTCAGATTTGATACATTATGATATAATTGACATTACCTCCATGAGGGGGGGCCTGACCAGCCCCAAACCCCGGAAACTGAAATTCCTAATATGGCTCTTGAGTGGTTCATACCAATGCAATTTTATTCTCTGATATAAACTGAGTTTTCTGTGAAAATTTGAGCCAGATACAACAACTTTAAGGGGTGGTTTGGGCTGATTTGCCATTTAGTGGTACCCTCGCTACATGCACTCCCAAGACATGTATTTTGAGCTTCTTGTGTATTTCTTAAGGAATACACTACTCAATTCTCTCTTAGTGGCTCCCACATTCGCAAAAAATATGGTTTATAGCCTTACATCTGCCTTATTGGGCAAGATATGAGCATATCTTAATGCACCCCCAAGCAGGTGTATTACAGGCCTGCTGGGGTCCAAATACCACACCAGTAGTCACTGCTATATCAGATGTAATTCTAAAACCTGTGCAGTCAGATTTAGCTAGTGACAGACTATATTCTGACCAAATTTCAGGATTATAGACCAACATTTGCTACTCATTTGGGCTGATTTACATCTTTTTTCGACCATTTTAACAGCCCTATTTGGGTTATATAATTTCTGTTCAGAGATGTAATGTTCCAAATGTGCCCAAAATGTCCTCTTTTATTGTCAAAACATGAATGAAATTAATTTTTGGCTTCAGATTTGATACATTATGATATAATTGACATTACCTCCATGAGGGGGGTCCAGACCAGCCCCAAACCCCGGAAACTGAAATTCCTAATATGGCTCTTGAGTGGTTCATACCAATGCAATTTTATTCTCTGATATAAACTGAGTTTTCTGTGAAAATTTGAGCCAGATACAACAACTTTAAGGGGTGGTTTGGGCTGATTTGCCATTTAGTGGTACCCTCGCTACATGCACTCCCAAGACATGTATTTTGAGCTTCTTGTGTATTTCTTAAGGAATACACTACTCAATTCTCTCTTAGTGGCTCCCACATTCGCAAAAAATATGGTTTATAGCCTTACATCTGCCTTATTGGGCAAGATATGAGTATATCTTAATGCACCCCCCAGCAGGTGTATTACAGGCCTGCTGGGGTCCAAATACCACACCAGTAGTCACTGCTATATCAGATGTAATTCTAAAACCTGTGCAGTCAGATTTAGCTAGTGACAGACTATATTCTGACCAAATTTCAGGATTATAGACCAACATTTGCTACTCATTTGGGCTGATTTACATCTTTATTCGACCATTTTAACAGCCCTATTTGGGTTATATAATTTCTGTTCAGAGATGTAATGTTCCAAATGTGCCCAAAATGTCCTCTTTTATTGTCAAAACATGAATGAAATTAATTTTTGGCTTCAGATTTGATACATTATGATATAATTGACATTACCTCCATGAGGGGGGGCCAGACCAGCCCCACACCCCGAAAACTGAAATTCCTAATATGGCTCTTGAGTGGTTCAGACCAATGCAATTTTATTCTCTGATATAAACTGAGTTTTCTGTGAAAATTTGAGACAGATACAACAACTTTAAGGGGTGGTTTGGGCTGATTTGCCATTTAGTGGTACCCTCGCTACGTGCACTCCCAAGACATGTATTTTGAACTTCTTGTGCATTTCTTAAGGAATACACTACTCAATTCTCTCTTAGTGGCTCCCACACTCGCAAAAAATATGGTTTATAGCCTTACATCTGCCTTATTGGGCAAGATATGAGTATATCTTAATGCACCCCCCAGCAGGTGTATTACAGGCCTGCTGGGGTCCAAATACCACACCAGTAGTCACTGCTATATCAGATGTAATTCTAAAACCTGTTGTGCAGTCAGATTTAGCTAGTGACAGACTATATTCTGACCAAATTTCAGGATTATAGACCAACATTTGCTACTCATTTGGCCTGATTTACATCTTTTTTCGACCATTTTAACAGCCCTATTTGGGTTATATAATTTCTGTTCAGAGATGTAATGTTCCAAATGTGCCCAATATGTCCTCTTTTATTATCAAAACATGAATGAAATTAATTTTTGGCTTCAGATTTGATACATTATGATATAATTGACATTACCTCCATGAGGGGGGGCCAGACCAGCCCCACACCCCGAAACTGAAATTCCTAATATGGCTCTTGAGTGGTTCAGACCAATGCAATTTTATTCTCTGATATAAACTGAGTTTTTTTGTGAAAATTTGAGCCAGATACAACAACTTTAAGGGGTGGTTTGGTCTGATTTGCCATTTAGTGGTACCTTCGCTACATGCACTCCCAAGACATGTATTTTGAGCTTCTTGTGTATTTCTTAAGGAATACACTACTCAATTCTCTCTTAGTGGCTCTCACACTCGCAAAAAATATGGTTTATAGCCTTACATCTGCCTTATTGGGCAAGATATGAGTATATCTTAATGCACCCCCCAGCAGGTGTATTACAGGCCTGCTGGGGTCCAAATACCACACCAGTAGTCACTGCTATATCAGATGTAATTCTAAAACCTGTGCAGTCAGATTTAGCTAGTGACAGACTATATTCTGACCAAATTTCAGGATTATAGACCAACATTTGCTACTCATTTGGGCTGATATACATCTTTTTTCGACCATTTTAACAGCCCTATTTGGGTTATATAATTTCTGTTCAGAGATGTAATGTTCCAAATGTGCCCAAAATGTCCTCTTTTATTGTCAAAACATGAATGAAATTAATTTTTGGCTTCAGATTTGATACATTATGATATATTTGACATTACCTCCATGAGGGGGGGGCCCAGACCAGCCCCAAACCCCGGAAACTGAAATTCCTAATATGGCTCTTGATTGGTTCAGACCAATGCAATTTTATTCTCTGATATAAACTGAGTTTTCTGTGAAAATTTGAGCCAGATACAACAACTTTAAGGGGTGGTTTGGTCTGATTTGCCATTTAGTGGTACCTTCGCTACATGCCCTCCCAAGACATGTATTTTGAGCTTCTTGTGTATTTCTTAAGAAATACACTACTCAATTCTCTCTTAGTGGCTCCCACACTCGCAAAAAATATGGTTTATAGCCTTACATCTGCCTTATTGGGCAAGATATGAGTATATCTTAATGCACCCCCCAGCAGGTGTATTACAGGCCTGCTGGGGTCCAAATACCACACCAGTAGTCACTGCTATATCAGATGTAATTCTAAAACCTGTGCAGTCAGATTTAGCTAGTGACAGACTATATTCTGACCAAATTTCAGGATTATAGACCAACATTTGCTACTCATTTGGGCTGATTTACATCTTTTTTCGACCATTTTAACAGCCCTATTTGGGTTATATAATTTCTGTTCAGAGATGTAATGTTCCAAATATGCCCAAAATGTCCTCTTTTATTGTCAAAACATGAATGAAATTAATTTTTGGCTTCAGATTTGATACATTATGATATAATTGACAATACCTCCATGAGGGGGGGCCAGACCAGCCCCAAACCCCGGAAACTGAAATTCCTAATATGGCTCTTGAGTGGTTCATACCAATGCAATTTTATTCTCTGATATAAACTGAGTTTTCTGTGAAAATTTGAGCCAGATACAACAACTTTAAGGGGTGGTTTGGGCTGATTTGCCATTTAGTGGTACCCTCGCTACATGCACTCCCGAGACATGTATTTTGAGCTTCTTGTGTATTTCTTAAGGAATACACTACTCAATTCTCTCTTAGTGGCTCCCACATTCGCAAAAAATATGGTTTATAGCCTTACATCTGCCTTATTGGGCAAGATATGAGCATATCTTAATGCACCCCCCAGCAGGTGTATTACAGGCCTGCTGGGGTCCAAATACCACACCAGTAGTCACTGCTATATCAGATGTAATTCTAAAACCTGTGCAGTCAGATTTAGCTAGTGACAGACTATATTCTGACCAAATTTCAGGATTATAGACCAACATTTGCTACTCATTTGGGCTGATTTACATCTTTTTTCGACCATTTTAACAGCCCTATTTGGGTTATATAATTTCTGTTCAGAGATGTAATGTTCCAAATATGCCCAAAATGTCCTCTTTTATTGTCAAAACATGAATGAAATTAATTTTTGGCTTCAGATTTGATACATTATGATATAATTGACATTACCTCCATGAGGGGGGGCCAGACCAACCCCAAACCCCGGAAACTGAAATTCCTAATATGGCTCTTGAGTGGTTCATACCAATGCAATTTTATTCTCTGATATAAACTGAGTTTTCTGTGAAAATTTGAGCCAGATACAACAACTTTAAGGGGTGGTTTGGGCTGATTTGCCATTTAGTGGTACCCTCGCTACATGCACTCCCAAGACATGTATTTTGAGCTTCTTGTGTATTTCTTAAGGAATACACTACTCAATTCTCTCTTAGTGGCTCCCACATTCGCAAAAAATATGGTTTATAGCCTTACATCTGCCTTATTGGGCAAGATATGAGCATATCTTAATGCACCCCCCAGCAGGTGTATTACAGGCCTGCTGGGGTCCAAATACCACACCAGTAGTCACTGCTATATCAGATGTAATTCTAAAACCTGTGCAGTCAGATTTAGCTAGTGACAGACTATATTCTGACCAAATTTCAGGATTATAGACCAACATTTGCTACTCATTTGGGCTGATTTACATCTTTTTTCGACCATTTTAACAGCCCTATTTGGGTTATATAATTTCTGTTCAGAGATGTAATGTTCCAAATGTGCCCAATATGTCCTCTTTTATTATCAAAACATGAATGAAATTAATTTTTGGCTTCAGATTTGATACATTATGATATACCTGACATTACCTCCATGAGGGGGGGCCAGACCAGCCCCACACCCCGAAACTGAAATTCCTAATATGGCTCTTGAGTGGTTCAGACCAATGCAATTTTATTCTCTGATATAAACTGAGTTTTTTGTGAAAATTTGAGCCAGATACAACAACTTTAAGGGGTGGTTTGGTCTGATTTGCCATTTAGTGGTACCTTCGCTACATGCACTCCCAAGACATGTATTTTGAGCTTCTTGTGTATTTCTTAAGGAATACACTACTCAATTCTCTCTTAGTGGCTCTCACACTCGCAAAAAATATGGTTTATAGCCTTACATCTGCCTTATTGGGCAAGATATGAGTATATCTTAATGCACCCCCCAGCAGGTGTATTACAGGCCTGCTGGGGTCCAAATACCACACCAGTAGTCACTGCTATATCAGATGTAATTCTAAAACCTGTGCAGTCAGATTTAGCTAGTGACAGACTATATTCTGACCAAATTTCAGGATTATAGACCAACATTTGCTACTCATTTCGGCTGATATACATCTTTTTTCGACCATTTTAACAGCCCTATTTGGGTTATATAATTTCTGTTCAGAGATGTAATGTTCCAAATGTGCCCAAAATGTCCTCTTTTATTGTCAAAACATGAATGAAATTAATTTTTGGCTTCAGATTTGATACATTATGATATAATTGACATTACCTCCATGAGGGGGGGGGCCCAGACCAGCCCCAAACCCCGGAAACTGAAATTCCTAATATGGCTCTTGATTAGTTCAGACCAATGCAATTTTATTCTCTGATATAAACTGAGTTTTCTGTGAAAATTTGAGCCAGATACAACAACTTTAAGGGGTGGTTTGGTCTGATTTGCCATTTAGTGGTACCTTCGCTACATGCACTCCCAAGACATGTATTTTGAGCTTCTTGTGTATTTCTTAAGAAATACACTACTCAATTCTCTCTTAGTGGCTCCCACACTCGCAAAAAATATGGTTTATAGCCTTACATCTGCCTTATTGGGCAAGATATGAGTATATCTTAATGCACCCCCCAGCAGGTGTATTACAGGCCTGCTGGGGTCCAAATACCACACCAGTAGTCACTGCTATATCAGATGTAATTCTAAAACCTGTGCAGTCAGATTTAGCTAGTGACAGACTATATTCTGACCAAATTTCAGGATTATAGACCAACATTTGCTACTCATTTGGGCTGATTTACATCTTTTTTCGACCATTTTAACAGCCCTATTTGGGTTATATAATTTCTGTTCAGAGATGTAATGTTCCAAATATGCCCAAAATGTCCTCTTTTATTGTCAAAACATGAATGAAATTAATTTTTGGCTTCAGATTTGATACATTATGATATAATTGACATTACCTCCATCAGGGGGGGCCAGACCAGCCCCAAACCCCAGAAACTGAAATTCCTAATATGGCGCTTGAGTGGTTCATACCAATGCAATTTTATTCTCTGATATAAACTGAGTTTTCTGTGAAAATTTGAGCCAGATACAACAACTTTAAGGGGTGGTTTGGGCTGATTTGCCATTTAGTGGTACCCTCGCTACATGCACTCCCAAGACATGTATTTTGAGCTTCTTGTGTATTTCTTAAGGAATACACTACTCAATTCTCTCTTAGTGGCTCCCACATTCGCAAAAAATATGGTTTATAGCCTTACATCTGCCTTATTGGGCAAGATATGAGCATATCTTAATGCACCCCCCAGCAGGTGTATTACAGGCCTGCTGGGGTCCAAATACCACACCAGTAGTCACTGCTATATCAGATGTAATTCTAAAACCTGTGCAGTCAGATTTAGCTAGTGACAGACTATATTCTGACCAAATTTCAGGATTATAGACCAACATTTGCTACTCATTTGGGCTGATTTACATCTTTTTTCGACCATTTTAACAGCCCTATTTGGGTTATATAATTTCTGTTCAGAGATGTAATGTTCCAAATGTGCCCAATATGTCCTCTTTTATTATCAAAACATGAATGAAATTAATTTTTGGCTTCAGATTTGATACATTATGATATACCTGACATTACCTCCATGAGGGGGGGCCAGACCAGCCCCACACCCCGAAACTGAAATTCCTAATATGGCTCTTGAGTGGTTCAGACCAATGCAATTTTATTCTCTGATATAAACTGAGTTTTTTGTGAAAATTTGAGCCAGATACAACAACTTTAAGGGGTGGTTTGGTCTGATTTGCCATTTAGTGGTACCTTCACTACATGCACTCCCAAGACATGTATTTTGAGCTTCTTGTGTATTTCTTAAGGAATACACTACTCAATTCTCTCTTAGTTGCTCTCACACTCGCAAAAAATATGGTTTATAGCCTTACATCTGCCTTATTGGGCAAGATATGAGTATATCTTAATGCACCCCCCAGCAGGTGTATTACAGGCCTGCTGGGGTCCAAATACCACACCAGTAGTCACTGCTATATCAGATGTAATTCTAAAACCTGTGCAGTCAGATTTAGCTAGTGACAGACTATATTCTGACCAAATTTCAGGATTATAGACCAACATTTGCTACTCATTTGGGCTGATTTACATCTTTTTTCGACCATTTTAACAGCCCTATTTGGGTTATATAATTTCTGTTCAGAGATGTAATGTTCCAAATATGCCCAAAATGTCCTCTTTTATTGTCAAAACATGAATGAAATTAATTTTTGGCTTCAGATTTGATACATTATGATATAATTGACATTACCTCCATGAGGGGGGGCCAGACCAGCCCCAAACCCCAGAAACTGAAATTCCTAATATGGCTCTTGAGTGGTTCATACCAATGCAATTTTATTCTCTGATATAAACTGAGTTTTCTGTGAAAATTTGAGCCAGATACAACAACTTTAAGGGGTGGTTTGGGCTGATTTGCCATTTAGTGGTACCCTCGCTACATGCACTCCCAAGACATGTATTTTGAGCTTCTTGTGTATTTCTTAAGGAATACACTACTCAATTCTCTCTTAGTGGCTCCCACATTCGCAAAAAATATGGTTTATAGCCTTACATCTGCCTTATTGGGCAAGATATGAGCATATCTTAATGCACCCCCCAGCAGGTGTATTACAGGCCTGCTGGGGTCCAAATACCACACCAGTAGTCACTGCTATATCAGATGTAATTCTAAAACCTGTGCAGTCAGATTTAGCTAGTGACAGACTATATTCTGACCAAATTTCAGGATTATAGACCAACATTTGCTACTCATTTGGGCTGATTTACATCTTTTTTCGACCATTTTAACAGCCCTATTTGGGTTATATAATTTCTGTTCAGAGATGTAATGTTCCAAATGTGCCCAAAATGTCCTCTTTTATTGTCAAAACATGAATGAAATTAATTTTTGGCTTCAGATTTGATACATTATGATATAATTGACATTACCTCCATGAGGGGGGTCCAGACCAGCCCCAAACCCCGGAAACTGAAATTCCTAATATGGCTCTTGAGTGGTTCATACCAATGCAATTTTATTCTCTGATATAAACTGAGTTTTCTGTGAAAATTTGAGACAGATACAACAACTTTAAGGGGTGGTTTGGGCTGATTTGCCATTTAGTGGTACCCCCGCTACATGCACTCCCAAGACATGTATTTTGAGCTTCTTGTGTATTTCTTAAGGAATACACTACTCAATTCTCTCTTAGTGGCTCCCACATTCGCAAAAAATATGGTTTATAGCCTTACATCTGCCTTATTGGGCAAGATATGAGTATATCTTAATGCACCCCCCAGCAGGTGTATTACGGGCCTGCTGGGGTCCAAATACCACACCAGTAGTCACTGCTATATCAGATGTAATTCTAAAACCTGTGCAGTCAGATTTAGCTAGTGACAGACTATATTCTGACCAAATTTCAGGATTATAGACCAACATTTGCTACTCATTTGGGCTGATTTACATCTTTTTTCGACCATTTTAACAGCCCTATTTGGGTTATATAATTTCTGTTCAGAGATGTAATGTTCCAAATGTGCCCAAAATGTCCTCTTTTATTGTCAAAACATGAATGAAATTAATTTTTGGCTTCAGATTTGATACATTATGATATAATTGACATTACCTCCATGAGGGGGGGCCAGACCAGCCCCACACCCCGGAAACTGAAATTCCTAATATGGCTGTTGAGTGATTCAGACCAATGCAATTTTATTCTCTGATATAAACTGAGTTTTCTGTGAAAATTTGAGACAGATACAACAACTTTAAGGGGTGGTTTGGGCTGATTTGCCATTTAGTGGTACCCTCGCTACATGCACTCCCAAGACATGTATTTTGAGCTTCTTGTGTATTTCTTAAGGAATACACTACTCAATTCTCTCTTAGTGGCTCCCACATTCGCAAAAAATATGGTTTATAGCCTTACATCTGCCTTATTGGGCAAGATATGAGTATATCTTAATGCACCCCCCAGCAGGTGTATTACGGGCCTGCTGGGGTCCAAATACCACACCAGTAGTCACTGCTATATCAGATGTAATTCTAAAACCTGTGCAGTCAGATTTAGCTAGTGACAGACTATATTCTGACCAAATTTCAGGATTATAGACCAACATTTGCTACTCATTTGGGCTGATTTACATCTTTTTTCGACCATTTTAACAGCCCTATTTGGGTTATATAATTTCTGTTCAGAGATGTAATGTTCCAAATGTGCCCAAAATGTCCTCTTTTATTGTCAAAACATGAATGAAATTAATTTTTGGCTTCAGATTTGATACATTATGATATAATTGACATTACCTCCATGAGGGGGGCCCAGACCAGCCCCACACCCCGGAAACTGAAATTCCTAATATGGCTCTTGAGTGGTTCAGACCAATGCAATTTTATTCTCTGATATAAACTGAGTTTTCTGTGAAAATTTGAGACAGATACAACAACTTTAAGGGGTGGTTTGGGCTGATTTGCCATTTAGTGGTACCCTCGCTACGTGCACTCCCAAGACATGTATTTTGAACTTCTTGTGCATTTCTTAAGGAATACACTACTCAATTCTCTCTTAGTGGCTCCCACACTCGCAAAAAATATGGTTTATAGCCTTACATCTGCCTTATTGGGGAAGATATGAGTATATCTTAATGCACCCCCCAGCAGGTGTATTACAGGCCTGCTGGGGTCCAAATACCACACCAGTAGTCACTGCTATATCAGATGTAATTCTAAAACCTGTTGTGCAGTCAGATTTAGCTAGTGACAGACTATATTCTGACCAAATTTCAGGATTATAGACCAACATTTGCTACTCATTTGGCATGATTTACATCTTTTTTCGACCATTTTAACAGCCCTATTTGGGTTATATAATTTCTGTTCAGAGATGTAATGTTCCAAATGTGCCCAATATGTCCTCTTTTATTATCAAAACATGAATGAAATTAATTTTTGGCTTCAGATTTGATACATTATGATATACTTGACATTACCTCCATGAGGGGGGGCCAGACCAGCCCCACACCCCGAAACTGAAATTCCTAATATGGCTCTTGAGTGGTTCAGACCAATGCAATTTTATTCTCTGATATAAACTGAGTTTTTTGTGGAAATTTGAGCCAGATACAACAACTTTAACGGGTGGTTTGGTCTGATTTGCCATTTAGTGGTACCTTCGCTACATGCACTCCCAAGACATGTATTTTGAGCTTCTTGTGTATTTCTTAAGGAATACACTACTCAATTCTCTCTTAGTGGCTCCCACATTCGCAAAAAATATGGTTTATAGCCTTACATCTGCCTTATTGGGCAAGATATGAGTATATCTTAATGCACCCCCAGCAGGTGTATTACAGGCCTGCTGGGGTCCAAATACCACACCAGTAGTCACTGCTATATCAGATGTAATTCTAAAACCTGTGCAGTCAGATTTAGCTAGTGACAGACTATATTCTGACCAAATTTCAGGATTATAGACCAACATTTGCTACTCATTTGGGCTGATTTACATCTTTTTTCGACCATTTTAACAGGCCTATTTGGGTTATATAATTTCTGTTCAGAGATGTAATGTTCCAAATGTGCCCAAAATGTCCTCTTTTATTGTCAAAACATGAATGAAATTAATTTTTGGCTTCAGATTTGATACATTATGATATAATTGACATTACCTCCATGAGGGGGGTCCAGACCAGCCCCAAACCCCGGAAACTGAAATTCCTAATATGGCTCTTGAGTGATTCATACCAATGCAATTTTATTCTCTGATATAAACTGAGTTTTCTGTGAAAATTTGAGCCAGATACAACAACTTTAAGGGGTGGTTTGGGCTGATTTGCCATTTAGTGGTACCCTCGCTACATGCACTCCCAAGACATGTATTTTGAGCTTCTTGTGTATTTCTTAAGGAATACACTACTCAATTCTCTCTTAGTGGCTCCCACATTCGCAAAAAATATGGTTTATAGCCTTACATCTGCCTTATTGGGCAAGATATGAGTATATCTTAATGCACCCCCCAGCAGGTGTATTACGGGCCTGCTGGGGTCCAAATACCACACCAGTAGTCACTGCTATATCAGATGTAATTCTAAAACCTGTGCAGTCAGATTTAGCTAGTGACAGACTATATTCTGACCAAATTTCAGGATTATAGACCAACATTTGCTACTCATTTGGGCTGATTTACATCTTTTTTCGACCATTTTAACAGCCCTATTTGGGTTATATAATTTCTGTTCAGAGATGTAATGTTCCAAATGTGCCCAAAATGTCCTCTTTTATTGTCAAAACATGAATGAAATTAATTTTTGGCTTCAGATTTGATACATTATGATATAATTGACATTACCTCCATGAGGGGGGCCCAGACCAGCCCCACACCCCGGAAACTGAAATTCCTAATATGGCTCTTGAGTGGTTCAGACCAATGCAATTTTATTCTCTGATATAAACTGAGTTTTCTGTGAAAATTTGAGACAGATACAACAACTTTAAGGGGTGGTTTGGGCTGATTTGCCATTTAGTGGTACCCTCGCTACGTGCACTCCCAAGACATGTATTTTGAACTTCTTGTGCATTTCTTAAGGAATACACTACTCAATTCTCTCTTAGTGGCTCCCACACTCGCAAAAAATATGGTTTATAGCCTTACATCTGCCTTATTGGGGAAGATATGAGTATATCTTAATGCACCCCCCAGCAGGTGTATTACAGGCCTGCTGGGGTCCAAATACCACACCAGTAGTCACTGCTATATCAGATGTAATTCTAAAACCTGTTGTGCAGTCAGATTTAGCTATTGACAGACTATATTCTGACCAAATTTCAGGATTATAGACCAACATTTGCTACTCATTTGGCCTGATTTACATCTTTTTTCGACCATTTTAACAGCCCTATTTGGGTTATATAATTTCTGTTCAGAGATGTAATGTTCCAAATGTGCCCAATATGTCCTCTTTTATTATCAAAACATGAATGAAATTAATTTTTGGCTTCAGATTTGATACATTATGATATACTTGACATTACCTCCATGAGGGGGGGCCAGACCAGCCCCACACCCCGAAACTGAAATTCCTAATATGGCTCTTAAGTGGTTCAGACCAATGCAATTTTATTCTCTGATATAAACTGAGTTTTCTGTGAAAATTTGAGCCAGATACAACAACTTTAAGGGGTGGTTTGGTTTGATTTGCCATTTAGTGGTACCTTCGCTACATGCACTCCCAAGACATGTATTTTGAGCTTCTTGTGTATTTCTTAAGAAATACACTACTCAATTCTCTCTTAGTGGCTCCCACACTCGCAAAAAATATGGTTTATAGCCTTACATCTGCCTTATTGGGCAAGATATGAGTATATCTTAATGCACCCCCCAGCAGGTGTATTACAGGCCTGCTGGGGTCCAAATACCACACCAGTAGTCACTGCTATATCAGATGTAATTCTAAAACCTGTGCAGTCAGATTTAGCTAGTGACAGACTATATTCTGACCAAATTTCAGGATTATAGACCAACATTTGCTACTCATTTGGGCTGATTTACATCTTTTTTCGACCATTTTAACAGGCCTATTTGGGTTATATAATTTCTGTTCAGAGATGTAATGTTCCAAATGTGCCCAAAATGTCCTCTTTTATTGTCAAAACATGAATGAAATTAATTTTTGGCTTCAGATTTGATACATTATGATATAATTGACATTACCTCCATGAGGGGGGTCCAGACCAGCCCCAAACCCCGGAAACTGAAATTCCTAATATGGCTCTTGAGTGATTCATACCAATGCAATTTTATTCTCTGATATAAACTGAGTTTTCTGTGAAAATTTGAGCCAGATACAACAACTTTAAGGGGTGGTTTGGGCTGATTTGCCATTTAGTGGTACCCTCGCTACATGCACTCCCAAGACATGTATTTTGAGCTTCTTGTGTATTTCTTAAGGAATACACTACTCAATTCTCTCTTAGTGGCTCCCACATTCGCAAAAAATATGGTTTATAGCCTTACATCTGCCTTATTGGGCAAGATATGAGTATATCTTAATGCACCCCCCAGCAGGTGTATTACGGGCCTGCTGGGGTCCAAATACCACACCAGTAGTCACTGCTATATCAGATGTAATTCTAAAACCTGTGCAGTCAGATTTAGCTAGTGACAGACTATATTCTGACCAAATTTCAGGATTATAGACCAACATTTGCTACTCATTTGGGCTGATTTACATCTTTTTTCGACCATTTTAACAGCCCTATTTGGGTTATATAATTTCTGTTCAGAGATGTAATGTTCCAAATGTGCCCAAAATGTCCTCTTTTATTGTCAAAACATGAATGAAATTAATTTTTGGCTTCAGATTTGATACATTATGATATAATTGACATTACCTCCATGAGGGGGGCCCAGACCAGCCCCACACCCCGGAAACTGAAATTCCTAATATGGCTCTTGAGTGGTTCAGACCAATGCAATTTTATTCTCTGATATAAACTGAGTTTTCTGTGAAAATTTGAGACAGATACAACAACTTTAAGGGGTGGTTTGGGCTGATTTGCCATTTAGTGGTACCCTCGCTACGTGCACTCCCAAGACATGTATTTTGAACTTCTTGTGCATTTCTTAAGGAATACACTACTCAATTCTCTCTTAGTGGCTCCCACACTCGCAAAAAATATGGTTTATAGCCTTACATCTGCCTTATTGGGGAAGATATGAGTATATCTTAATGCACCCCCCAGCAGGTGTATTACAGGCCTGCTGGGGTCCAAATACCACACCAGTAGTCACTGCTATATCAGATGTAATTCTAAAACCTGTTGTGCAGTCAGATTTAGCTATTGACAGACTATATTCTGACCAAATTTCAGGATTATAGACCAACATTTGCTACTCATTTGGCCTGATTTACATCTTTTTTCGACCATTTTAACAGCCCTATTTGGGTTATATAATTTCTGTTCAGAGATGTAATGTTCCAAATGTGCCCAATATGTCCTCTTTTATTATCAAAACATGAATGAAATTAATTTTTGGCTTCAGATTTGATACATTATGATATACTTGACATTACCTCCATGAGGGGGGGCCAGACCAGCCCCACACCCCGAAACTGAAATTCCTAATATGGCTCTTGAGTGGTTCAGACCAATGCAATTTTATTCTCTGATATAAACTGAGTTTTCTGTGAAAATTTGAGCCAGATACAACAACTTTAAGGGGTGGTTTGGTTTGATTTGCCATTTAGTGGTACCTTCGCTACATGCACTCCCAAGACATGTATTTTGAGCTTCTTGTGTATTTCTTAAGAAATACACTACTCAATTCTCTCTTAGTGGCTCCCACACTCGCAAAAAATATGGTTTATAGCCTTACATCTGCCTTATTGGGCAAGATATGAGTATATCTTAATGCACCCCCCAGCAGGTGTATTACAGGCCTGCTGGGGTCCAAATACCACACCAGTAGTCACTGCTATATCAGATGTAATTCTAAAACCTGTGCAGTCAGATTTAGCTAGTGACAGACTATATTCTGACCAAATTTCAGGATTATAGACCAACATTTGCTACTCATTTGGGCTGATTTACATCTTTTTTCGACCATTTTAACAGCCCTATTTGGGTTATATAATTTCTGTTCAGAGATGTAATGTTCCAAATATGCCCAAAATGTCCTCTTTTATTGTCAAAACATGAATGAAATTAATTTTTGGCTTCAGATTTGATACATTATGATATAATTGACATTACCTCCATGAGGGGGGGCCAGACCAGCCCCAAACCCCAGAAACTGAAATTCCTAATATGGCTCTTGAGTGGTTCATACCAATGCAATTTTATTCTCTGATATAAACTGAGTTTTCTGTGAAAATTTGAGCCAGATACAACAACTTTAAGGGGTGGTTTGGGCTGATTTGCCATTTAGTGGTACCCTCGCTACATGCACTCCCAAGACATGTATTTTGAGCTTCTTGTGTATTTCTTAAGGAATACACTACTCAATTCTCTCTTAGTGGCTCCCACATTCGCAAAAAATATGGTTTATAGCCTTACATCTGCCTTATTGGGCAAGATATGAGCATATCTTAATGCACCCCCCAGCAGGTGTATTACAGGCCTGCTGGGGTCCAAATACCACACCAGTAGTCACTGCTATATCAGATGTAATTCTAAAACCTGTGCAGTCAGATTTAGCTAGTGACAGACTATATTCTGACCAAATTTCAGGATTATAGACCAACATTTGCTACTCATTTGGGCTGATTTACATCTTTTTTCGACCATTTTAACAGCCCTATTTGGGTTATATAATTTCTGTTCAGAGATGTAATGTTCCAAATGTGCCCAAAATGTCCTCTTTTATTGTCAAAACATGAATGAAATTAATTTTTGGCTTCAGATTTGATACATTATGATATAATTGACATTACCTCCATGAGGGGGGTCCAGACCAGCCCCAAACCCCGGAAACTGAAATTCCTAATATGGCTCTTGAGTGGTTCATACCAATGCAATTTTATTCTCTGATATAAACTGAGTTTTCTGTGAAAATTTGAGACAGATACAACAACTTTAAGGGGTGGTTTGGGCTGATTTGCCATTTAGTGGTACCCCCGCTACATGCACTCCCAAGACATGTATTTTGAGCTTCTTGTGTATTTCTTAAGGAATACACTACTCAATTCTCTCTTAGTGGCTCCCACATTCGCAAAAAATATGGTTTATAGCCTTACATCTGCCTTATTGGGCAAGATATGAGTATATCTTAATGCACCCCCCAGCAGGTGTATTACGGGCCTGCTGGGGTCCAAATACCACACCAGTAGTCACTGCTATATCAGATGTAATTCTAAAACCTGTGCAGTCAGATTTAGCTAGTGACAGACTATATTCTGACCAAATTTCAGGATTATAGACCAACATTTGCTACTCATTTGGGCTGATTTACATCTTTTTTCGACCATTTTAACAGCCCTATTTGGGTTATATAATTTCTGTTCAGAGATGTAATGTTCCAAATGTGCCCAAAATGTCCTCTTTTATTGTCAAAACATGAATGAAATTAATTTTTGGCTTCAGATTTGATACATTATGATATAATTGACATTACCTCCATGAGGGGGGGCCAGACCAGCCCCACACCCCGGAAACTGAAATTCCTAATATGGCTGTTGAGTGATTCAGACCAATGCAATTTTATTCTCTGATATAAACTGAGTTTTCTGTGAAAATTTGAGACAGATACAACAACTTTAAGGGGTGGTTTGGGCTGATTTGCCATTTAGTGGTACCCTCGCTACATGCACTCCCAAGACATGTATTTTGAGCTTCTTGTGTATTTCTTAAGGAATACACTACTCAATTCTCTCTTAGTGGCTCCCACATTCGCAAAAAATATGGTTTATAGCCTTACATCTGCCTTATTGGGCAAGATATGAGTATATCTTAATGCACCCCCCAGCAGGTGTATTACGGGCCTGCTGGGGTCCAAATACCACACCAGTAGTCACTGCTATATCAGATGTAATTCTAAAACCTGTGCAGTCAGATTT
The DNA here is from genome assembly GCA_964017235.1 of Sabellastarte sp. h YS-2021. Classification (NCBI taxonomy): domain Eukaryota; kingdom Metazoa; phylum Annelida; class Polychaeta; order Sabellida; family Sabellidae; genus Sabellastarte; species Sabellastarte sp. h YS-2021. Next base: position 142,565,310 of record OZ024931.1, read on the forward strand.
AGCTAGTGACAGACTATATTCTGACCAAATTTCAGGATTATAGACCAACATTTGCTACTCATTTGGCCTGATTTACATCTTTTTTCGACCATTTTAACAGCCCTATTTGGGTTATATAATTTCTGTTCAGAGATGTAATGTTCCAAATGTGCCCAATATGTCCTCTTTTATTATCAAAACATGAATGAAATTAATTTTTGGCTTCAGATTTGATACATTATGATATACTTGACATTACCTCCATGAGGGGGGGCCAGACCAGCCCCACACCCCGAAACTGAAATTCCTAATATGGCTCTTAAGTGGTTCAGACCAATGCAATTTTATTCTCTGATATAAACTGAGTTTTCTGTGAAAATTTGAGCCAGATACAACAACTTTAAGGGGTGGTTTGGTTTGATTTGCCATTTAGTGGTACCTTCGCTACATGCACTCCCAAGACATGTATTTTGAGCTTCTTGTGTATTTCTTAAGAAATACACTACTCAATTCTCTCTTAGTGGCTCCCACACTCGCAAAAAATATGGTTTATAGCCTTACATCTGCCTTATTGGGCAAGATATGAGTATATCTTAATGCACCCCCCAGCAGGTGTATTACAGGCCTGCTGGGGTCCAAATACCACACCAGTAGTCACTGCTATATCAGATGTAATTCTAAAACCTGTGCAGTCAGATTTAGCTAGTGACAGACTATATTCTGACCAAATTTCAGGATTATAGACCAACATTTGCTACTCATTTGGGCTGATTTACATCTTTTTTCGACCATTTTAACAGGCCTATTTGGGTTATATAATTTCTGTTCAGAGATGTAATGTTCCAAATGTGCCCAAAATGTCCTCTTTTATTGTCAAAACATGAATGAAATTAATTTTTGGCTTCAGATTTGATACATTATGATATAATTGACATTACCTCCATGAGGGGGGTCCAGACCAGCCCCAAACCCCGGAAACTGAAATTCCTAATATGGCTCTTGAGTGATTCATACCAATGCAATTTTATTCTCTGATATAAACTGAGTTTTCTGTGAAAATTTGAGCCAGATACAACAACTTTAAGGGGTGGTTTGGGCTGATTTGCCATTTAGTGGTACCCTCGCTACATGCACTCCCAAGACATGTATTTTGAGCTTCTTGTGTATTTCTTAAGGAATACACTACTCAATTCTCTCTTAGTGGCTCCCACATTCGCAAAAAATATGGTTTATAGCCTTACATCTGCCTTATTGGGCAAGATATGAGTATATCTTAATGCACCCCCCAGCAGGTGTATTACGGGCCTGCTGGGGTCCAAATACCACACCAGTAGTCACTGCTATATCAGATGTAATTCTAAAACCTGTGCAGTCAGATTTAGCTAGTGACAGACTATATTCTGACCAAATTTCAGGATTATAGACCAACATTTGCTACTCATTTGGGCTGATTTACATCTTTTTTCGACCATTTTAACAGCCCTATTTGGGTTATATAATTTCTGTTCAGAGATGTAATGTTCCAAATGTGCCCAAAATGTCCTCTTTTATTGTCAAAACATGAATGAAATTAATTTTTGGCTTCAGATTTGATACATTATGATATAATTGACATTACCTCCATGAGGGGGGCCCAGACCAGCCCCACACCCCGGAAACTGAAATTCCTAATATGGCTCTTGAGTGGTTCAGACCAATGCAATTTTATTCTCTGATATAAACTGAGTTTTCTGTGAAAATTTGAGACAGATACAACAACTTTAAGGGGTGGTTTGGGCTGATTTGCCATTTAGTGGTACCCTCGCTACGTGCACTCCCAAGACATGTATTTTGAACTTCTTGTGCATTTCTTAAGGAATACACTACTCAATTCTCTCTTAGTGGCTCCCACACTCGCAAAAAATATGGTTTATAGCCTTACATCTGCCTTATTGGGGAAGATATGAGTATATCTTAATGCACCCCCCAGCAGGTGTATTACAGGCCTGCTGGGGTCCAAATACCACACCAGTAGTCACTGCTATATCAGATGTAATTCTAAAACCTGTTGTGCAGTCAGATTTAGCTATTGACAGACTATATTCTGACCAAATTTCAGGATTATAGACCAACATTTGCTACTCATTTGGCCTGATTTACATCTTTTTTCGACCATTTTAACAGCCCTATTTGGGTTATATAATTTCTGTTCAGAGATGTAATGTTCCAAATGTGCCCAATATGTCCTCTTTTATTATCAAAACATGAATGAAATTAATTTTTGGCTTCAGATTTGATACATTATGATATACTTGACATTACCTCCATGAGGGGGGGCCAGACCAGCCCCACACCCCGAAACTGAAATTCCTAATATGGCTCTTGAGTGGTTCAGACCAATGCAATTTTATTCTCTGATATAAACTGAGTTTTCTGTGAAAATTTGAGCCAGATACAACAACTTTAAGGGGTGGTTTGGTTTGATTTGCCATTTAGTGGTACCTTCGCTACATGCACTCCCAAGACATGTATTTTGAGCTTCTTGTGTATTTCTTAAGAAATACACTACTCAATTCTCTCTTAGTGGCTCCCACACTCGCAAAAAATATGGTTTATAGCCTTACATCTGCCTTATTGGGCAAGATATGAGTATATCTTAATGCACCCCCCAGCAGGTGTATTACAGGCCTGCTGGGGTCCAAATACCACACCAGTAGTCACTGCTATATCAGATGTAATTCTAAAACCTGTGCAGTCAGATTTAGCTAGTGACAGACTATATTCTGACCAAATTTCAGGATTATAGACCAACATTTGCTACTCATTTGGGCTGATTTACATCTTTTTTCGACCATTTTAACAGCCCTATTTGGGTTATATAATTTCTGTTCAGAGATGTAATGTTCCAAATATGCCCAAAATGTCCTCTTTTATTGTCAAAACATGAATGAAATTAATTTTTGGCTTCAGATTTGATACATTATGATATAATTGACATTACCTCCATGAGGGGGGGCCAGACCAGCCCCAAACCCCAGAAACTGAAATTCCTAATATGGCTCTTGAGTGGTTCATACCAATGCAATTTTATTCTCTGATATAAACTGAGTTTTCTGTGAAAATTTGAGCCAGATACAACAACTTTAAGGGGTGGTTTGGGCTGATTTGCCATTTAGTGGTACCCTCGCTACATGCACTCCCAAGACATGTATTTTGAGCTTCTTGTGTATTTCTTAAGGAATACACTACTCAATTCTCTCTTAGTGGCTCCCACATTCGCAAAAAATATGGTTTATAGCCTTACATCTGCCTTATTGGGCAAGATATGAGCATATCTTAATGCACCCCCCAGCAGGTGTATTACAGGCCTGCTGGGGTCCAAATACCACACCAGTAGTCACTGCTATATCAGATGTAATTCTAAAACCTGTGCAGTCAGATTTAGCTAGTGACAGACTATATTCTGACCAAATTTCAGGATTATAGACCAACATTTGCTACTCATTTGGGCTGATTTACATCTTTTTTCGACCATTTTAACAGCCCTATTTGGGTTATATAATTTCTGTTCAGAGATGTAATGTTCCAAATGTGCCCAAAATGTCCTCTTTTATTGTCAAAACATGAATGAAATTAATTTTTGGCTTCAGATTTGATACATTATGATATAATTGACATTACCTCCATGAGGGGGGGCCAGACCAGCCCCACACCCCGGAAACTGAAATTCCTAATATGGCTGTTGAGTGATTCAGACCAATGCAATTTTATTCTCTGATATAAACTGAGTTTTCTGTGAAAATTTGAGACAGATACAACAACTTTAAGGGGTGGTTTGGGCTGATTTGCCATTTAGTGGTACCCTCGCTACATGCACTCCCAAGACATGTATTTTGAGCTTCTTGTGTATTTCTTAAGGAATACACTACTCAATTCTCTCTTAGTGGCTCCCACATTCGCAAAAAATATGGTTTATAGCCTTACATCTGCCTTATTGGGCAAGATATGAGTATATCTTAATGCACCCCCCAGCAGGTGTATTACGGGCCTGCTGGGGTCCAAATACCACACCAGTAGTCACTGCTATATCAGATGTAATTCTAAAACCTGTGCAGTCAGATTTAGCTAGTGACAGACTATATTCTGACCAAATTTCAGGATTATAGACCAACATTTGCTACTCATTTGGGCTGATTTACATCTTTTTTCGACCATTTTAACAGCCCTATTTGGGTTATATAATTTCTGTTCAGAGATGTAATGTTCCAAATGTGCCCAAAATGTCCTCTTTTATTGTCAAAACATGAATGAAATTAATTTTTGGCTTCAGATTTGATACATTATGATATAATTGACATTACCTCCATGAGGGGGGCCCAGACCAGCCCCACACCCCGGAAACTGAAATTCCTAATATGGCTCTTGAGTGGTTCAGACCAATGCAATTTTATTCTCTGATATAAACTGAGTTTTCTGTGAAAATTTGAGACAGATACAACAACTTTAAGGGGTGGTTTGGGCTGATTTGCCATTTAGTGGTACCCTCGCTACGTGCACTCCCAAGACATGTATTTTGAACTTCTTGTGCATTTCTTAAGGAATACACTACTCAATTCTCTCTTAGTGGCTCCCACACTCGCAAAAAATATGGTTTATAGCCTTACATCTGCCTTATTGGGGAAGATATGAGTATATCTTAATGCACCCCCCAGCAGGTGTATTACAGGCCTGCTGGGGTCCAAATACCACACCAGTAGTCACTGCTATATCAGATGTAATTCTAAAACCTGTTGTGCAGTCAGATTTAGCTAGTGACAGACTATATTCTGACCAAATTTCAGGATTATAGACCAACATTTGCTACTCATTTGGCATGATTTACATCTTTTTTCGACCATTTTAACAGCCCTATTTGGGTTATATAATTTCTGTTCAGAGATGTAATGTTCCAAATGTGCCCAATATGTCCTCTTTTATTATCAAAACATGAATGAAATTAATTTTTGGCTTCAGATTTGATACATTATGATATACTTGACATTACCTCCATGAGGGGGGGCCAGACCAGCCCCACACCCCGAAACTGAAATTCCTAATATGGCTCTTGAGTGGTTCAGACCAATGCAATTTTATTCTCTGATATAAACTGAGTTTTTTGTGGAAATTTGAGCCAGATACAACAACTTTAACGGGTGGTTTGGTCTGATTTGCCATTTAGTGGTACCTTCGCTACATGCACTCCCAAGACATGTATTTTGAGCTTCTTGTGTATTTCTTAAGGAATACACTACTCAATTCTCTCTTAGTGGCTCCCACATTCGCAAAAAATATGGTTTATAGCCTTACATCTGCCTTATTGGGCAAGATATGAGTATATCTTAATGCACCCCCAGCAGGTGTATTACAGGCCTGCTGGGGTCCAAATACCACACCAGTAGTCACTGCTATATCAGATGTAATTCTAAAACCTGTGCAGTCAGATTTAGCTAGTGACAGACTATATTCTGACCAAATTTCAGGATTATAGACCAACATTTGCTACTCATTTGGGCTGATTTACATCTTTTTTCGACCATTTTAACAGGCCTATTTGGGTTATATAATTTCTGTTCAGAGATGTAATGTTCCAAATGTGCCCAAAATGTCCTCTTTTATTGTCAAAACATGAATGAAATTAATTTTTGGCTTCAGATTTGATACATTATGATATAATTGACATTACCTCCATGAGGGGGGTCCAGACCAGCCCCAAACCCCGGAAACTGAAATTCCTAATATGGCTCTTGAGTGATTCATACCAATGCAATTTTATTCTCTGATATAAACTGAGTTTTCTGTGAAAATTTGAGCCAGATACAACAACTTTAAGGGGTGGTTTGGGCTGATTTGCCATTTAGTGGTACCCTCGCTACATGCACTCCCAAGACATGTATTTTGAGCTTCTTGTGTATTTCTTAAGGAATACACTACTCAATTCTCTCTTAGTGGCTCCCACATTCGCAAAAAATATGGTTTATAGCCTTACATCTGCCTTATTGGGCAAGATATGAGTATATCTTAATGCACCCCCCAGCAGGTGTATTACGGGCCTGCTGGGGTCCAAATACCACACCAGTAGTCACTGCTATATCAGATGTAATTCTAAAACCTGTGCAGTCAGATTTAGCTAGTGACAGACTATATTCTGACCAAATTTCAGGATTATAGACCAACATTTGCTACTCATTTGGGCTGATTTACATCTTTTTTCGACCATTTTAACAGCCCTATTTGGGTTATATAATTTCTGTTCAGAGATGTAATGTTCCAAATGTGCCCAAAATGTCCTCTTTTATTGTCAAAACATGAATGAAATTAATTTTTGGCTTCAGATTTGATACATTATGATATAATTGACATTACCTCCATGAGGGGGGCCCAGACCAGCCCCACACCCCGGAAACTGAAATTCCTAATATGGCTCTTGAGTGGTTCAGACCAATGCAATTTTATTCTCTGATATAAACTGAGTTTTCTGTGAAAATTTGAGACAGATACAACAACTTTAAGGGGTGGTTTGGGCTGATTTGCCATTTAGTGGTACCCTCGCTACGTGCACTCCCAAGACATGTATTTTGAACTTCTTGTGCATTTCTTAAGGAATACACTACTCAATTCTCTCTTAGTGGCTCCCACACTCGCAAAAAATATGGTTTATAGCCTTACATCTGCCTTATTGGGGAAGATATGAGTATATCTTAATGCACCCCCCAGCAGGTGTATTACAGGCCTGCTGGGGTCCAAATACCACACCAGTAGTCACTGCTATATCAGATGTAATTCTAAAACCTGTTGTGCAGTCAGATTTAGCTATTGACAGACTATATTCTGACCAAATTTCAGGATTATAGACCAACATTTGCTACTCATTTGGCCTGATTTACATCTTTTTTCGACCATTTTAACAGCCCTATTTGGGTTATATAATTTCTGTTCAGAGATGTAATGTTCCAAATGTGCCCAATATGTCCTCTTTTATTATCAAAACATGAATGAAATTAATTTTTGGCTTCAGATTTGATACATTATGATATACTTGACATTACCTCCATGAGGGGGGGCCAGACCAGCCCCACACCCCGAAACTGAAATTCCTAATATGGCTCTTGAGTGGTTCAGACCAATGCAATTTTATTCTCTGATATAAACTGAGTTTTCTGTGAAAATTTGAGCCAGATACAACAACTTTAAGGGGTGGTTTGGTTTGATTTGCCATTTAGTGGTACCTTCGCTACATGCACTCCCAAGACATGTATTTTGAGCTTCTTGTGTATTTCTTAAGAAATACACTACTCAATTCTCTCTTAGTGGCTCCCACACTCGCAAAAAATATGGTTTATAGCCTTACATCTGCCTTATTGGGCAAGATATGAGTATATCTTAATGCACCCCCCAGCAGGTGTATTACAGGCCTGCTGGGGTCCAAATACCACACCAGTAGTCACTGCTATATCAGATGTAATTCTAAAACCTGTGCAGTCAGATTTAGCTAGTGACAGACTATATTCTGACCAAATTTCAGGATTATAGACCAACATTTGCTACTCATTTGGGCTGATTTACATCTTTTTTCGACCATTTTAACAGGCCTATTTGGGTTATATAATTTCTGTTCAGAGATGTAATGTTCCAAATGTGCCCAAAATGTCCTCTTTTATTGTCAAAACATGAATGAAATTAATTTTTGGCTTCAGATTTGATACATTATGATATAATTGACATTACCTCCATGAGGGGGGTCCAGACCAGCCCCAAACCCCGGAAACTGAAATTCCTAATATGGCTCTTGAGTGATTCATACCAATGCAATTTTATTCTCTGATATAAACTGAGTTTTCTGTGAAAATTTGAGCCAGATACAACAACTTTAAGGGGTGGTTTGGGCTGATTTGCCATTTAGTGGTACCCTCGCTACATGCACTCCCAAGACATGTATTTTGAGCTTCTTGTGTATTTCTTAAGGAATACACTACTCAATTCTCTCTTAGTGGCTCCCACATTCGCAAAAAATATGGTTTATAGCCTTACATCTGCCTTATTGGGCAAGATATGAGTATATCTTAATGCACCCCCCAGCAGGTGTATTACGGGCCTGCTGGGGTCCAAATACCACACCAGTAGTCACTGCTATATCAGATGTAATTCTAAAACCTGTGCAGTCAGATTTAGCTAGTGACAGACTATATTCTGACCAAATTTCAGGATTATAGACCAACATTTGCTACTCATTTGGGCTGATTTACATCTTTTTTCGACCATTTTAACAGCCCTATTTGGGTTATATAATTTCTGTTCAGAGATGTAATGTTCCAAATGTGCCCAAAATGTCCTCTTTTATTGTCAAAACATGAATGAAATTAATTTTTGGCTTCAGATTTGATACATTATGATATAATTGACATTACCTCCATGAGGGGGGCCCAGACCAGCCCCACACCCCGGAAACTGAAATTCCTAATATGGCTCTTGAGTGGTTCAGACCAATGCAATTTTATTCTCTGATATAAACTGAGTTTTCTGTGAAAATTTGAGACAGATACAACAACTTTAAGGGGTGGTTTGGGCTGATTTGCCATTTAGTGGTACCCTCGCTACGTGCACTCCCAAGACATGTATTTTGAACTTCTTGTGCATTTCTTAAGGAATACACTACTCAATTCTCTCTTAGTGGCTCCCACACTCGCAAAAAATATGGTTTATAGCCTTACATCTGCCTTATTGGGGAAGATATGAGTATATCTTAATGCACCCCCCAGCAGGTGTATTACAGGCCTGCTGGGGTCCAAATACCACACCAGTAGTCACTGCTATATCAGATGTAATTCTAAAACCTGTTGTGCAGTCAGATTTAGCTATTGACAGACTATATTCTGACCAAATTTCAGGATTATAGACCAACATTTGCTACTCATTTGGCCTGATTTACATCTTTTTTCGACCATTTTAACAGCCCTATTTGGGTTATATAATTTCTGTTCAGAGATGTAATGTTCCAAATGTGCCCAATATGTCCTCTTTTATTATCAAAACATGAATGAAATTAATTTTTGGCTTCAGATTTGATACATTATGATATACTTGACATTACCTCCATGAGGGGGGGCCAGACCAGCCCCACACCCCGAAACTGAAATTCCTAATATGGCTCTTGAGTGGTTCAGACCAATGCAATTTTATTCTCTGATATAAACTGAGTTTTCTGTGAAAATTTGAGCCAGATACAACAACTTTAAGGGGTGGTTTGGTTTGATTTGCCATTTAGTGGTACCTTCGCTACATGCACTCCCAAGACATGTATTTTGAGCTTCTTGTGTATTTCTTAAGAAATACACTACTCAATTCTCTCTTAGTGGCTCCCACACTCGCAAAAAATATGGTTTATAGCCTTACATCTGCCTTATTGGGCAAGATATGAGTATATCTTAATGCACCCCCCAGCAGGTGTATTACAGGCCTGCTGGGGTCCAAATACCACACCAGTAGTCACTGCTATATCAGATGTAATTCTAAAACCTGTGCAGTCAGATTTAGCTAGTGACAGACTATATTCTGACCAAATTTCAGGATTATAGACCAACATTTGCTACTCATTTGGGCTGATTTACATCTTTTTTCGACCATTTTAACAGCCCTATTTGGGTTATATAATTTCTGTTCAGAGATGTAATGTTCCAAATATGCCCAAAATGTCCTCTTTTATTGTCCAAACATGAATCAAATTAATTTTTGGCTTCAGATTTGATACATTATGATATAATTGACATTACCTCCATGAGGGGGGGCCAGACCAGCCCCAAACCCCAGAAACTGAAATTCCTAATATGGCTCTTGAGTGGTTCATACCAATGCAATTTTATTCTCTGATATAAACTGAGTTTTCTGTGAAAATTTGAGCCAGATACAACAACTTTAAGGGGTGGTTTGGGCTGATTTGCCATTTAGTGGTACCCTCGCTACATGCACTCCCAAGACATGTATTTTGAGCTTCTTGTGTATTTCTTAAGGAATACACTACTCAATTCTCTCTTAGTGGCTCCCACATTCGCAAAAAATATGGTTTATAGCCTTACATCTGCCTTATTGGGCAAGATATGAGTATATCTTAATGCACCCCCCAGCAGGTGTATTACGGGCCTGCTGGGGTCCAAATACCACACCAGTAGTCACTGCTATATCAGATGTAATTCTAAAACCTGTGCAGTCAGATTTAGCTAGTGACAGACTATATTCTGACCAAATTTCAGGATTATAGACCAACATTTGCTACTCATTTGGGCTGATTTACATCTTTTTTCGACCATTTTAACAGCCCTATTTGGGTTATATAATTTCTGTTCAGAGATGTAATGTTCCAAATGTGCCCAAAATGTCCTCTTTTATTGTCAAAACATGAATGAAATTAATTTTTGGCTTCAGATTTGATACATTATGATATAATTGACATTACCTCCATGAGGGGGGCCCAGACCAGCCCCACACCCCGGAAACTGAAATTCCTAATATGGCTCTTGAGTGGTTCAGACCAATGCAATTTTATTCTCTGATATAAACTGAGTTTTCTGTGAAAATTTGAGACAGATACAACAACTTTAAGGGGTGGTTTGGGCTGATTTGCCATTTAGTGGTACCCTCGCTACGTGCACTCCCAAGACATGTATTTTGAACTTCTTGTGCATTTCTTAAGGAATACACTACTCAATTCTCTCTTAGTGGCTCCCACACTCGCAAAAAATATGGTTTATAGCCTTACATCTGCCTTATTGGGGAAGATATGAGTATATCTTAATGCACCCCCCAGCAGGTGTATTACAGGCCTGCTGGGGTCCAAATACCACACCAGTAGTCACTGCTATATCAGATGTAATTCTAAAACCTGTTGTGCAGTCAGATTTAGCTAGTGACAGACTATATTCTGACCAAATTTCAGGATTATAGACCAACATTTGCTACTCATTTGGCCTGATTTACATCTTTTTTCGACCATTTTAACAGCCCTATTTGGGTTATATAATTTCTGTTCAGAGATGTAATGTTCCAAATGTGCCCAATATGTCCTCTTTTATTATCAAAACATGAATGAAATTAATTTTTGGCTTCAGATTTGATACATTATGATATACTTGACATTACCTCCATGAGGGGGGGCCAGACCAGCCCCACACCCCGAAACTGAAATTCCTAATATGGCTCTTGAGTGGTTCAGACCAATGCAATTTTATTCTCTGATATAAACTGAGTTTTTTGTGGAAATTTGAGCCAGATACAACAACTTTAACGGGTGGTTTGGTCTGATTTGCCATTTAGTGGTACCTTCGCTACATGCACTCCCAAGACATGTATTTTGAGCTTCTTGTGTATTTCTTAAGGAATACACTACTCAATTCTCTCTTAGTGGCTCCCACATTCGCAAAAAATATGGTTTATAGCCTTACATCTGCCTTATTGGGCAAGATATGAGTATATCTTAATGCACCCCCAGCAGGTGTATTACAGGCCTGCTGGGGTCCAAATACCACACCAGTAGTCACTGCTATATCAGATGTAATTCTAAAACCTGTGCAGTCAGATTTAGCTAGTGACAGACTATATTCTGACCAAATTTCAGGATTATAGACCAACATTTGCTACTCATTTGGGCTGATTTACATCTTTTTTCGACCATTTTAACAGGCCTATTTGGGTTATATAATTTCTGTTCAGAGATGTAATGTTCCAAATGTGCCCAAAATGTCCTCTTTTATTGTCAAAACATGAATGAAATTAATTTTTGGCTTCAGATTTGATACATTATGATATAATTGACATTACCTCCATGAGGGGGGTCCAGACCAGCCCCAAACCCCGGAAACTGAAATTCCTAATATGGCTCTTGAGTGATTCATACCAATGCAATTTTATTCTCTGATATAAACTGAGTTTTCTGTGAAAATTTGAGCCAGATACAACAACTTTAAGGGGTGGTTTGGGCTGATTTGCCATTTAGTGGTACCCTCGCTACATGCACTCCCAAGACATGTATTTTGAGCTTCTTGTGTATTTCTTAAGGAATACACTACTCAATTCTCTCTTAGTGGCTCCCACATTCGCAAAAAATATGGTTTATAGCCTTACATCTGCCTTATTGGGCAAGATACGAGTATATCTTAATGCACCCCCCAGCAGGTGTATTACGGGCCTGCTGGGGTCCAAATACCACACCAGTAGTCACTGCTATATCAGATGTAATTCTAAAACCTGTGCAGTCAGATTTAGCTAGTGACAGACTATATTCTGACCAAATTTCAGGATTATAGACCAACATTTGCTACTCATTTGGGCTGATTTACATCTTTTTTCGACCATTTTAACAGCCCTATTTGGGTTATATAATTTCTGTTCAGAGATGTAATGTTCCAAATGTGCCCAAAATGTCCTCTTTTATTGTCAAAACATGAATGAAATTAATTTTTGGCTTCAGATTTGATACATTATGATATAATTGATATTACCTCCATGAGGGGGGCCCAGACCAGCCCCACACCCCGGAAACTGAAATTCCTAATATGGCTCTTGAGTGGTTCAGACCAATGCAATTTTATTCTCTGATATAAACTGAGTTTTCTGTGAAAATTTGAGACAGATACAACAACTTTAAGGGGTGGTTTGGGCTGATTTGCCATTTAGTGGTACCCTCGCTACGTGCACTCCCAAGACATGTATTTTGAACTTCTTGTGCATTTCTTAAGGAATACACTACTCAATTCTCTCTTAGTGGCTCCCACACTCGCAAAAAATATGGTTTATAGCCTTACATCTGCCTTATTGGGGAAGATATGAGTATATCTTAATGCACCCCCCAGCAGGTGTATTACAGGCCTGCTGGGGTCCAAATACCACACCAGTAGTCACTGCTATATCAGATGTAATTCTAAAACCTGTTGTGCAGTCAGATTTAGCTATTGACAGACTATATTCTGACCAAATTTCAGGATTATAGACCAACATTTGCTACTCATTTGGCCTGATTTACATCTTTTTTCGACCATTTTAACAGCCCTATTTGGGTTATATAATTTCTGTTCAGAGATGTAATGTTCCAAATGTGCCCAATATGTCCTCTTTTATTATCAAAACATGAATGAAATTAATTTTTGGCTTCAGATTTGATACATTATGATATACTTGACATTACCTCCATGAGGGGGGGCCAGACCAGCCCCACACCCCGAAACTGAAATTCCTAATATGGCTCTTGAGTGGTTCAGACCAATGCAATTTTATTCTCTGATATAAACTGAGTTTTCTGTGAAAATTTGAGCCAGATACAACAACTTTAAGGGGTGGTTTGGTTTGATTTGCCATTTAGTGGTACCTTCGCTACATGCACTCCCAAGACATGTATTTTGAGCTTCTTGTGTATTTCTTAAGAAATACACTACTCAATTCTCTCTTAGTGGCTCCCACACTCGCAAAAAATATGGTTTATAGCCTTACATCTGCCTTATTGGGCAAGATATGAGTATATCTTAATGCACCCCCCAGCAGGTGTATTACAGGCCTGCTGGGGTCCAAATACCACACCAGTAGTCACTGCTATATCAGATGTAATTCTAAAACCTGTGCAGTCAGATTTAGCTAGTGACAGACTATATTCTGACCAAATTTCAGGATTATAGACCAACATTTGCTACTCATTTGGGCTGATTTACATCTTTTTTCGACCATTTTAACAGGCCTATTTGGGTTATATAATTTCTGTTCAGAGATGTAATGTTCCAAATGTGCCCAAAATGTCCTCTTTTATTGTCAAAACATGAATGAAATTAATTTTTGGCTTCAGATTTGATACATTATGATATAATTGACATTACCTCCATGAGGGGGGTCCAGACCAGCCCCAAACCCCGGAAACTGAAATTCCTAATATGGCTCTTGAGTGATTCATACCAATGCAATTTTATTCTCTGATATAAACTGAGTTTTCTGTGAAAATTTGAGCCAGATACAACAACTTTAAGGGGTGGTTTGGGCTGATTTGCCATTTAGTGGTACCCTCGCTACATGCACTCCCAAGACATGTATTTTGAGCTTCTTGTGTATTTCTTAAGGAATACACTACTCAATTCTCTCTTAGTGGCTCCCACATTCGCAAAAAATATGGTTTATAGCCTTACATCTGCCTTATTGGGCAAGATATGAGTATATCTTAATGCACCCCCCAGCAGGTGTATTACGGGCCTGCTGGGGTCCAAATACCACACCAGTAGTCACTGCTATATCAGATGTAATTCTAAAACCTGTGCAGTCAGATTTAGCTAGTGACAGACTATATTCTGACCAAATTTCAGGATTATAGACCAACATTTGCTACTCATTTGGGCTGATTTACATCTTTTTTCGACCATTTTAACAGCCCTATTTGGGTTATATAATTTCTGTTCAGAGATGTAATGTTCCAAATGTGCCCAAAATGTCCTCTTTTATTGTCAAAACATGAATGAAATTAATTTTTGGCTTCAGATTTGATACATTATGATATAATTGACATTACCTCCATGAGGGGGGCCCAGACCAGCCCCACACCCCGGAAACTGAAATTCCTAATATGGCTCTTGAGTGGTTCAGACCAATGCAATTTTATTCTCTGATATAAACTGAGTTTTCTGTGAAAATTTGAGACAGATACAACAACTTTAAGGGGTGGTTTGGGCTGATTTGCCATTTAGTGGTACCCTCGCTACGTGCACTCCCAAGACATGTATTTTGAACTTCTTGTGCATTTCTTAAGGAATACACTACTCAATTCTCTCTTAGTGGCTCCCACACTCGCAAAAAATATGGTTTATAGCCTTACATCTGCCTTATTGGGGAAGATATGAGTATATCTTAATGCACCCCCCAGCAGGTGTATTACAGGCCTGCTGGGGTCCAAATACCACACCAGTAGTCACTGCTATATCAGATGTAATTCTAAAACCTGTTGTGCAGTCAGATTTAGCTATTGACAGACTATATTCTGACCAAATTTCAGGATTATAGACCAACATTTGCTACTCATTTGGCCTGATTTACATCTTTTTTCGACCATTTTAACAGCCCTATTTGGGTTATATAATTTCTGTTCAGAGATGTAATGTTCCAAATGTGCCCAATATGTCCTCTTTTATTATCAAAACATGAATGAAATTAATTTTTGGCTTCAGATTTGATACATTATGATATACTTGACATTACCTCCATGAGGGGGGGCCAGACCAGCCCCACACCCCGAAACTGAAATTCCTAATATGGCTCTTGAGTGGTTCAGACCAATGCAATTTTATTCTCTGATATAAACTGAGTTTTCTGTGAAAATTTGAGCCAGATACAACAACTTTAAGGGGTGGTTTGGTTTGATTTGCCATTTAGTGGTACCTTCGCTACATGCACTCCCAAGACATGTATTTTGAGCTTCTTGTGTATTTCTTAAGAAATACACTACTCAATTCTCTCTTAGTGGCTCCCACACTCGCAAAAAATATGGTTTATAGCCTTACATCTGCCTTATTGGGCAAGATATGAGTATATCTTAATGCACCCCCCAGCAGGTGTATTACAGGCCTGCTGGGGTCCAAATACCACACCAGTAGTCACTGCTATATCAGATGTAATTCTAAAACCTGTGCAGTCAGATTTAGCTAGTGACAGACTATATTCTGACCAAATTTCAGGATTATAGACCAACATTTGCTACTCATTTGGGCTGATTTACATCTTTTTTCGACCATTTTAACAGGCCTATTTGGGTTATATAATTTCTGTTCAGAGATGTAATGTTCCAAATGTGCCCAAAATGTCCTCTTTTATTGTCAAAACATGAATGAAATTAATTTTTGGCTTCAGATTTGATACATTATGATATAATTGACATTACCTCCATGAGGGGGGTCCAGACCAGCCCCAAACCCCGGAAACTGAAATTCCTAATATGGCTCTTGAGTGATTCATACCAATGCAATTTTATTCTCTGATATAAACTGAGTTTTCTGTGAAAATTTGAGCCAGATACAACAACTTTAAGGGGTGGTTTGGGCTGATTTGCCATTTAGTGGTACCCTCGCTACATGCACTCCCAAGACATGTATTTTGAGCTTCTTGTGTATTTCTTAAGGAATACACTACTCAATTCTCTCTTAGTGGCTCCCACATTCGCAAAAAATATGGTTTATAGCCTTACATCTGCCTTATTGGGCAAGATATGAGTATATCTTAATGCACCCCCCAGCAGGTGTATTACGGGCCTGCTGGGGTCCAAATACCACACCAGTAGTCACTGCTATATCAGATGTAATTCTAAAACCTGTGCAGTCAGATTTAGCTAGTGACAGACTATATTCTGACCAAATTTCAGGATTATAGACCAACATTTGCTACTCATTTGGGCTGATTTACATCTTTTTTCGACCATTTTAACAGCCCTATTTGGGTTATATAATTTCTGTTCAGAGATGTAATGTTCCAAATGTGCCCAAAATGTCCTCTTTTATTGTCAAAACATGAATGAAATTAATTTTTGGCTTCAGATTTGATACATTATGATATAATTGACATTACCTCCATGAGGGGGGCCCAGACCAGCCCCACACCCCGGAAACTAAAATTCCTAATATGGCTCTTGAGTGGTTCAGACCAATGCAATTTTATTCTCTGATATAAACTGAGTTTTCTGTGAAAATTTGAGACAGATACAACAACTTTAAGGGGTGGTTTGGGCTGATTTGCCATTTAGTGGTACCCTCGCTACGTGCACTCCCAAGACATGTATTTTGAACTTCTTGTGCATTTCTTAAGGAATACACTACTCAATTCTCTCTTAGTGGCTCCCACACTCGCAAAAAATATGGTTTATAGCCTTACATCTGCCTTATTGGGGAAGATATGAGTATATCTTAATGCACCCCCCAGCAGGTGTATTACAGGCCTGCTGGGGTCCAAATACCACACCAGTAGTCACTGCTATATCAGATGTAATTCTAAAACCTGTTGTGCAGTCAGATTTAGCTATTGACAGACTATATTCTGACCAAATTTCAGGATTATAGACCAACATTTGCTACTCATTTGGCCTGATTTACATCTTTTTTCGACCATTTTAACAGCCCTATTTGGGTTATATAATTTCTGTTCAGAGATGTAATGTTCCAAATGTGCCCAATATGTCCTCTTTTATTATCAAAACATGAATGAAATTAATTTTTGGCTTCAGATTTGATACATTATGATATACTTGACATTACCTCCATGAGGGGGGGCCAGACCAGCCCCACACCCCGAAACTGAAATTCCTAATATGGCTCTTGAGTGGTTCAGACCAATGCAATTTTATTCTCTGATATAAACTGAGTTTTCTGTGAAAATTTGAGCCAGATACAACAACTTTAAGGGGTGGTTTGGTTTGATTTGCCATTTAGTGGTACCTTCGCTACATGCACTCCCAAGACATGTATTTTGAGCTTCTTGTGTATTTCTTAAGAAATACACTACTCAATTCTCTCTTAGTGGCTCCCACACTCGCAAAAAATATGGTTTATAGCCTTACATCTGCCTTATTGGGCAAGATATGAGTATATCTTAATGCACCCCCCAGCAGGTGTATTACAGGCCTGCTGGGGTCCAAATACCACACCAGTAGTCACTGCTATATCAGATGTAATTCTAAAACCTGTGCAGTCAGATTTAGCTAGTGACAGACTATATTCTGACCAAATTTCAGGATTATAGACCAACATTTGCTACTCATTTGGGCTGATTTACATCTTTTTTCGACCATTTTAACAGCCCTATTTGGGTTATATAATTTCTGTTCAGAGATGTAATGTTCCAAATATGCCCAAAATGTCCTCTTTTATTGTCCAAACATGAATCAAATTAATTTTTGGCTTCAGATTTGATACATTATGATATAATTGACATTACCTCCATGAGGGGGGGCCAGACCAGCCCCAAACCCCAGAAACTGAAATTCCTAATATGGCTCTTGAGTGGTTCATACCAATGCAATTTTATTCTCTGATATAAACTGAGTTTTCTGTGAAAATTTGAGCCAGATACAACAACTTTAAGGGGTGGTTTGGGCTGATTTGCCATTTAGTGGTACCCTCGCTACATGCACTCCCAAGACATGTATTTTGAGCTTCTTGTGTATTTCTTAAGGAATACACTACTCAATTCTCTCTTAGTGGCTCCCACATTCGCAAAAAATATGGTTTATAGCCTTACATCTGCCTTATTGGGCAAGATATGAGCATATCTTAATGCACCCCCCAGCAGGTGTATTACAGGCCTGCTGGGGTCCAAATACCACACCAGTAGTCACTGCTATATCAGATGTAATTCTAAAACCTGTGCAGTCAGATTTAGCTAGTGACAGACTATATTCTGACCAAATTTCAGGATTATAGACCAACATTTGCTACTCATTTGGGCTGATTTACATCTTTTTTCGACCATTTTAACAGCCCTATTTGGGTTATATAATTTCTGTTCAGAGATGTAATGTTCCAAATGTGCCCAAAATGTCCTCTTTTATTGTCAAAACATGAATGAAATTAATTTTTGGCTTCAGATTTGATACATTATGATATAATTGACATTACCTCCATGAGGGGGGTCCAGACCAGCCCCAAACCCCGGAAACTGAAATTCCTAATATGGCTCTTGAGTGGTTCATACCAATGCAATTTTATTCTCTGATATAAACTGAGTTTTCTGTGAAAATTTGAGACAGATACAACAACTTTAAGGGGTGGTTTGGGCTGATTTGCCATTTAGTGGTACCCTCGCTACATGCACTCCCAAGACATGTATTTTGAGCTTCTTGTGTATTTCTTAAGGAATACACTACTCAATTCTCTCTTAGTGGCTCCCACATTCGCAAAAAATATGGTTTATAGCCTTACATCTGCCTTATTGGGCAAGATATGAGTATATCTTAATGCACCCCCCAGCAGGTGTATTACGGGCCTGCTGGGGTCCAAATACCACACCAGTAGTCACTGCTATATCAGATGTAATTCTAAAACCTGTGCAGTCAGATTTAGCTAGTGACAGACTATATTCTGACCAAATTTCAGGATTATAGACCAACATTTGCTACTCATTTGGGCTGATTTACATCTTTTTTCGACCATTTTAACAGCCCTATTTGGGTTATATAATTTCTGTTCAGAGATGTAATGTTCCAAATGTGCCCAAAATGTCCTCTTTTATTGTCAAAACATGAATGAAATTAATTTTTGGCTTCAGATTTGATACATTATGATATAATTGACATTACCTCCATGAGGGGGGGCCAGACCAGCCCCACACCCCGGAAACTGAAATTCCTAATATGGCTCTTGAGTGGTTCAGACCAATGCAATTTTATTCTCTGATATAAACTGAGTTTTCTGTGAAAATTTGAGACAGATACAACAACTTTAAGGGGTGGTTTGGGCTGATTTGCCATTTAGTGGTACCCTCGCTACATGCACTCCCAAGACATGTATTTTGAGCTTCTTGTGTATTTCTTAAGGAATACACTACTCAATTCTCTCTTAGTGGCTCCCACATTCGCAAAAAATATGGTTTATAGCCTTACATCTGCCTTATTGGGCAAGATATGAGTATATCTTAATGCACCCCCCAGCAGGTGTATTACGGGCCTGCTGGGGTCCAAATACCACACCAGTAGTCACTGCTATATCAGATGTAATTCTAAAACCTGTGCAGTCAGATTTAGCTAGTGACAGACTATATTCTGACCAAATTTCAGGATTATAGACCAACATTTGCTACTCATTTGGGCTGATTTACATCTTTTTTCGACCATTTTAACAGCCCTATTTGGGTTATATAATTTCTGTTCAGAGATGTAATGTTCCAAATGTGCCCAAAATGTCCTCTTTTATTGTCAAAACATGAATGAAATTAATTTTTGGCTTCAGATTTGATACATTATGATATAATTGACATTACCTCCATGAGGGGGGCCCAGACCAGCCCCACACCCCGGAAACTGAAATTCCTAATATGACTCTTGAGTGGTTCAGACCAATGCAATTTTATTCTCTGATATAAACTGAGTTTTCTGTGAAAATTTGAGACAGATACAACAACTTTAAGGGGTGGTTTGGGCTGATTTGCCATTTAGTGGTACCCTCGCTACATGCACTCCCAAGACATGTATTTTGAGCTTCTTGTGTATTTCTTAAGGAATACACTACTCAATTCTCTCTTAGTGGCTCCCACATTCGCAAAAAATATGGTTTATAGCCTTACATCTGCCTTATTGGGCAAGATATGAGTATATCTTAATGCACCCCCCAGCAGGTGTATTACGGGCCTGCTGGGGTCCAAATACCACACCAGTAGTCACTGCTATATCAGATGTAATTCTAAAACCTGTGCAGTCAGATTTAGCTAGTGACAGACTATATTCTGACCAAATTTCAGGATTATAGACCAACATTTGCTACTCATTTGGGCTGATTTACATCTTTTTTCGACCATTTTAACAGCCCTATTTGGGTTATATAATTTCTGTTCAGAGATGTAATGTTCCAAATGTGCCCAAAATGTCCTCTTTTATTGTCAAAACATGAATGAAATTAATTTTTGGCTTCAGATTTGATACATTATGATATAATTGACATTACCTCCATGAGGGGGGCCCAGACCAGCCCCACACCCCGGAAACTGAAATTCCTAATATGGCTCTTGAGTGGTTCAGACCAATGCAATTTTATTCTCTGATATAAACTGAGTTTTCTGTGAAAATTTGAGACAGATACAACAACTTTAAGGGGTGGTTTGGGCTGATTTGCCATTTAGTGGTACCCTCGCTACGTGCACTCCCAAGACATGTATTTTGAACTTCTTGTGCATTTCTTAAGGAATACACTACTCAATTCTCTCTTAGTGGCTCCCACACTCGCAAAAAATATGGTTTATAGCCTTACATCTGCCTTATTGGGGAAGATATGAGTATATCTTAATGCACCCCCCAGCAGGTGTATTACAGGCCTGCTGGGGTCCAAATACCACACCAGTAGTCACTGCTATATCAGATGTAATTCTAAAACCTGTTGTGCAGTCAGATTTAGCTATTGACAGACTATATTCTGACCAAATTTCAGGATTATAGACCAACATTTGCTACTCATTTGGCCTGATTTACATCTTTTTTCGACCATTTTAACAGCCCTATTTGGGTTATATAATTTCTGTTCAGAGATGTAATGTTCCAAATGTGCCCAATATGTCCTCTTTTATTATCAAAACATGAATGAAATTAATTTTTGGCTTCAGATTTGATACATTATGATATACTTGACATTACCTCCATGAGGGGGGGCCAGACCAGCCCCACACCCCGAAACTGAAATTCCTAATATGGCTCTTGAGTGGTTCAGACCAATGCAATTTTATTCTCTGATATAAACTGAGTTTTCTGTGAAAATTTGAGCCAGATACAACAACTTTAAGGGGTGGTTTGGTTTGATTTGCCATTTAGTGGTACCTTCGCTACATGCACTCCCAAGACATGTATTTTGAGCTTCTTGTGTATTTCTTAAGAAATACACTACTCAATTCTCTCTTAGTGGCTCCCACACTCGCAAAAAATATGGTTTATAGCCTTACATCTGCCTTATTGGGCAAGATATGAGTATATCTTAATGCACCCCCCAGCAGGTGTATTACAGGCCTGCTGGGGTCCAAATACCACACCAGTAGTCACTGCTATATCAGATGTAATTCTAAAACCTGTGCAGTCAGATTTAGCTAGTGACAGACTATATTCTGACCAAATTTCAGGATTATAGACCAACATTTGCTACTCATTTGGGCTGATTTACATCTTTTTTCGACCATTTTAACAGCCCTATTTGGGTTATATAATTTCTGTTCAGAGATGTAATGTTCCAAATATGCCCAAAATGTCCTCTTTTATTGTCCAAACATGAATCAAATTAATTTTTGGCTTCAGATTTGATACATTATGATATAATTGACATTACCTCCATGAGGGGGGGCCAGACCAGCCCCAAACCCCAGAAACTGAAATTCCTAATATGGCTCTTGAGTGGTTCATACCAATGCAATTTTATTCTCTGATATAAACTGAGTTTTCTGTGAAAATTTGAGCCAGATACAACAACTTTAAGGGGTGGTTTGGGCTGATTTGCCATTTAGTGGTACCCTCGCTACATGCACTCCCAAGACATGTATTTTGAGCTTCTTGTGTATTTCTTAAGGAATACACTACTCAATTCTCTCTTAGTGGCTCCCACATTCGCAAAAAATATGGTTTATAGCCTTACATCTGCCTTATTGGGCAAGATATGAGCATATCTTAATGCACCCCCCAGCAGGTGTATTACAGGCCTGCTGGGGTCCAAATACCACACCAGTAGTCACTGCTATATCAGATGTAATTCTAAAACCTGTGCAGTCAGATTTAGCTAGTGACAGACTATATTCTGACCAAATTTCAGGATTATAGACCAACATTTGCTACTCATTTGGGCTGATTTACATCTTTTTTCGACCATTTTAACAGCCCTATTTGGGTTATATAATTTCTGTTCAGAGATGTAATGTTCCAAATGTGCCCAAAATGTCCTCTTTTATTGTCAAAACATGAATGAAATTAATTTTTGGCTTCAGATTTGATACATTATGATATAATTGACATTACCTCCATGAGGGGGGTCCAGACCAGCCCCAAACCCCGGAAACTGAAATTCCTAATATGGCTCTTGAGTGGTTCATACCAATGCAATTTTATTCTCTGATATAAACTGAGTTTTCTGTGAAAATTTGAGCCAGATACAACAACTTTAAGGGGTGGTTTGGGCTGATTTGCCATTTAGTGGTACCCTCGCTACATGCACTCCCAAGACATGTATTTTGAGCTTCTTGTGTATTTCTTAAGGAATACACTACTCAATTCTCTCTTAGTGGCTCCCACATTCGCAAAAAATATGGTTTATAGCCTTACATCTGCCTTATTGGGCAAGATATGAGTATATCTTAATGCACCCCCCAGCAGGTGTATTACGGGCCTGCTGGGGTCCAAATACCACACCAGTAGTCACTGCTATATCAGATGTAATTCTAAAACCTGTGCAGTCAGATTTAGCTAGTGACAGACTATATTCTGACCAAATTTCAGGATTATAGACCAACATTTGCTACTCATTTGGGCTGATTTACATCTTTTTTCGACCATTTTAACAGCCCTATTTGGGTTATATAATTTCTGTTCAGAGATGTAATGTTCCAAATGTGCCCAAAATGTCCTCTTTTATTGTCAAAACATGAATGAAATTAATTTTTGGCTTCAGATTTGATACATTATGATATAATTGACATTACCTCCATGAGGGGGGGCCAGACCAGCCCCACACCCCGGAAACTGAAATTCCTAATATGGCTCTTGAGTGGTTCAGACCAATGCAATTTTATTCTCTGATATAAACTGAGTTTTCTGTGAAAATTTGAGACAGATACAACAACTTTAAGGGGTGGTTTGGGCTGATTTGCCATTTAGTGGTACCCTCGCTACATGCACTCCCAAGACATGTATTTTGAGCTTCTTGTGTATTTCTTAAGGAATACACTACTCAATTCTCTCTTAGTGGCTCCCACATTCGCAAAAAATATGGTTTATAGCCTTACATCTGCCTTATTGGGCAAGATATGAGTATATCTTAATGCACCCCCCAGCAGGTGTATTACGGGCCTGCTGGGGTCCAAATACCACACCAGTAGTCACTGCTATATCAGATGTAATTCTAAAACCTGTGCAGTCAGATTTAGCTAGTGACAGACTATATTCTGACCAAATTTCAGGATTATAGACCAACATTTGCTACTCATTTGGGCTGATTTACATCTTTTTTCGACCATTTTAACAGCCCTATTTGGGTTATATAATTTCTGTTCAGAGATGTAATGTTCCAAATGTGCCCAAAATGTCCTCTTTTATTGTCAAAACATGAATGAAATTAATTTTTGGCTTCAGATTTGATACATTATGATATAATTGACATTACCTCCATGAGGGGGGCCCAGACCAGCCCCACACCCCGGAAACTGAAATTCCTAATATGACTCTTGAGTGGTTCAGACCAATGCAATTTTATTCTCTGATATAAACTGAGTTTTCTGTGAAAATTTGAGACAGATACAACAACTTTAAGGGGTGGTTTGGGCTGATTTGCCATTTAGTGGTACCCTCGCTACGTGCACTCCCAAGACATGTATTTTGAACTTCTTGTGCATTTCTTAAGGAATACACTACTCAATTCTCTCTTAGTGGCTCCCACACTCGCAAAAAATATGGTTTATAGCCTTACATCTGCCTTATTGGGGAAGATATGAGTATATCTTAATGCACCCCCCAGCAGGTGTATTACAGGCCTGCTGGGGTCCAAATACCACACCAGTAGTCACTGCTATATCAGATGTAATTCTAAAACCTGTTGTGCAGTCAGATTTAGCTAGTGACAGACTATATTCTGACCAAATTTCAGGATTATAGACCAACATTTCCTACTCATTTGGCCTGATTTACATCTTTTTTCGACCATTTTAACAGCCCTATTTGGGTTATATAATTTCTGTTCAGAGATGTAATGTTCCAAATGTGCCCAATATGTCCTCTTTTATTATCAAAACATGAATGAAATTAATTTTTGGCTTCAGATTTGATACATTATGATATACTTGACATTACCTCCATGAGGGGGGGCCAGACCAGCCCCACACCCCGAAACTGAAATTCCTAATATGGCTCTTGAGTGGTTCAGACCAATGCAATTTTATTCTCTGATATAAACTGAGTTTATTGTGGAAATTTGAGCCAGATACAACAACTTTAACGGGTGGTTTGGTCTGATTTGCCATTTAGTGGTACCTTCGCTACATGCACTCCCAAGACATGTATTTTGAGCTTCTTGTGTATTTCTTAAGGAATACACTACTCAATTCTCTCTTAGTGGCTCCCACATTCGCAAAAAATATGGTTTATAGCCTTACATCTGCCTTATTGGGCAAGATATGAGTATATCTTAATGCACCCCCAGCAGGTGTATTACAGGCCTGCTGGGGTCCAAATACCACACCAGTAGTCACTGCTATATCAGATGTAATTCTAAAACCTGTGCAGTCAGATTTAGCTAGTGACAGACTATATTCTGACCAAATTTCAGGATTATAGACCAACATTTGCTACTCATTTGGGCTGATTTACATCTTTTTTCGACCATTTTAACAGGCCTATTTGGGTTATATAATTTCTGTTCAGAGATGTAATGTTCCAAATGTGCCCAAAATGTCCTCTTTTATTGTCAAAACATGAATGAAATTAATTTTTGGCTTCAGATTTGATACATTATGATATAATTGACATTACCTCCATGAGGGGGGTCCAGACCAGCCCCAAACCCCGGAAACTGAAATTCCTAATATGGCTCTTGAGTGGTTCATACCAATGCAATTTTATTCTCTGATATAAACTGAGTTTTCTGTGAAAATTTGAGCCAGATACAACAACTTTAAGGGGTGGTTTGGGCTGATTTGCCATTTAGTGGTACCCTCGCTACATGCACTCCCAAGACATGTATTTTGAGCTTCTTGTGTATTTCTTAAGGAATACACTACTCAATTCTCTCTTAGTGGCTCCCACATTCGCAAAAAATATGGTTTATAGCCTTACATCTGCCTTATTGGGCAAGATATGAGTATATCTTAATGCACCCCCCAGCAGGTGTATTACGGGCCTGCTGGGGTCCAAATACCACACCAGTAGTCACTGCTATATCAGATGTAATTCTAAAACCTGTGCAGTCAGATTTAGCTAGTGACAGACTATATTCTGACCAAATTTCAGGATTATAGACCAACATTTGCTACTCATTTGGGCTGATTTACATCTTTTTTCGACCATTTTAACAGCCCTATTTGGGTTATATAATTTCTGTTCAGAGATGTAATGTTCCAAATGTGCCCAAAATGTCCTCTTTTATTGTCAAAACATGAATGAAATTAATTTTTGGCTTCAGATTTGATACATTATGATATAATTGACATTACCTCCATGAGGGGGGCCCAGACCAGCCCCACACCCCGGAAACTGAAATTCCTAATATGACTCTTGAGTGGTTCAGACCAATGCAATTTTATTCTCTGATATAAACTGAGTTTTCTGTGAAAATTTGAGACAGATACAACAACTTTAAGGGGTGGTTTGGGCTGATTTGCCATTTAGTGGTACCCTCGCTACGTGCACTCCCAAGACATGTATTTTGAACTTCTTGTGCATTTCTTAAGGAATACACTACTCAATTCTCTCTTAGTGGCTCCCACACTCGCAAAAAATATGGTTTATAGCCTTACATCTGCCTTATTGGGGAAGATATGAGTATATCTTAATGCACCCCCCAGCAGGTGTATTACAGGCCTGCTGGGGTCCAAATACCACACCAGTAGTCACTGCTATATCAGATGTAATTCTAAAACCTGTTGTGCAGTCAGATTTAGCTAGTGACAGACTATATTCTGACCAAATTTCAGGATTATAGACCAACATTTCCTACTCATTTGGCCTGATTTACATCTTTTTTCGACCATTTTAACAGCCCTATTTGGGTTATATAATTTCTGTTCAGAGATGTAATGTTCCAAATGTGCCCAATATGTCCTCTTTTATTATCAAAACATGAATGAAATTAATTTTTGGCTTCAGATTTGATACATTATGATATACTTGACATTACCTCCATGAGGGGGGGCCAGACCAGCCCCACACCCCCAAACTGAAATTCCTAATATGGCTCTTGAGTGGTTCAGACCAATGCAATTTTATTCTCTGATATAAACTGAGTTTTTTGTGGAAATTTGAGCCAGATACAACAACTTTAACGGGTGGTTTGGTCTGATTTGCCATTTAGTGGTACCTTCGCTACATGCACTCCCAAGACATGTATTTTGAGCTTCTTGTGTATTTCTTAAGGAATACACTACTCAATTCTCTCTTAGTGGCTCCCACATTCGCAAAAAATATGGTTTATAGCCTTACATCTGCCTTATTGGGCAAGATATGAGTATATCTTAATGCACCCCCAGCAGGTGTATTACAGGCCTGCTGGGGTCCAAATACCACACCAGTAGTCACTGCTATATCAGATGTAATTCTAAAACCTGTGCAGTCAGATTTAGCTAGTGACAGACTATATTCTGACCAAATTTCAGGATTATAGACCAACATTTGCTACTCATTTGGGCTGATTTACATCTTTTTTCGACCATTTTAACAGGCCTATTTGGGTTATATAATTTCTGTTCAGAGATGTAATGTTCCAAATGTGCCCAAAATGTCCTCTTTTATTGTCAAAACATGAATGAAATTAATTTTTGGCTTCAGATTTGATACATTATGATATAATTGACATTACCTCCATGAGGGGGGTCCAGACCAGCCCCAAACCCCGGAAACTGAAATTCCTAATATGGCTCTTGAGTGGTTCATACCAATGCAATTTTATTCTCTGATATAAACTGAGTTTTCTGTGAAAATTTGAGCCAGATACAACAACTTTAAGGGGTGGTTTGGGCTGATTTGCCATTTAGTGGTACCCTCGCTACATGCACTCCCAAGACATGTATTTTGAGCTTCTTGTGTATTTCTTAAGGAATACACTACTCAATTCTCTCTTAGTGGCTCCCACATTCGCAAAAAATATGGTTTATAGCCTTACATCTGCCTTATTGGGCAAGATATGAGTATATCTTAATGCACCCCCCAGCAGGTGTATTACGGGCCTGCTGGGGTCCAAATACCACACCAGTAGTCACTGCTATATCAGATGTAATTCTAAAACCTGTGCAGTCAGATTTAGCTAGTGACAGACTATATTCTGACCAAATTTCAGGATTATAGACCAACATTTGCTACTCATTTGGGCTGATTTACATCTTTTTTCGACCATTTTAACAGCCCTATTTGGGTTATATAATTTCTGTTCAGAGATGTAATGTTCCAAATGTGCCCAAAATGTCCTCTTTTATTGTCAAAACATGAATGAAATTAATTTTTGGCTTCAGATTTGATACATTATGATATAATTGACATTACCTCCATGAGGGGGGCCCAGACCAGCCCCACACCCCGGAAACTGAAATTCCTAATATGGCTCTTGAGTGGTTCAGACCAATGCAATTTTATTCTCTGATATAAACTGAGTTTTCTGTGAAAATTTGAGACAGATACAACAACTTTAAGGGGTGGTTTGGGCTGATTTGCCATTTAGTGGTACCCTCGCTACGTGCACTCCCAAGACATGTATTTTGAACTTCTTGTGCATTTCTTAAGGAATACACTACTCAATTCTCTCTTAGTGGCTCCCACACTCGCAAAAAATATGGTTTATAGCCTTACATCTGCCTTATTGGGGAAGATATGAGTATATCTTAATGCACCCCCCAGCAGGTGTATTACAGGCCTGCTGGGGTCCAAATACCACACCAGTAGTCACTGCTATATCAGATGTAATTCTAAAACCTGTTGTGCAGTCAGATTTAGCTAGTGACAGACTATATTCTGACCAAATTTCAGGATTATAGACCAACATTTCCTACTCATTTGGCCTGATTTACATCTTTTTTCGACCATTTTAACAGCCCTATTTGGGTTATATAATTTCTGTTCAGAGATGTAATGTTCCAAATGTGCCCAATATGTCCTCTTTTATTATCAAAACATGAATGAAATTAATTTTTGGCTTCAGATTTGATACATTATGATATACTTGACATTACCTCCATGAGGGGGGGCCAGACCAGCCCCACACCCCGAAACTGAAATTCCTAATATGGCTCTTGAGTGGTTCAGACCAATGCAATTTTATTCTCTGATATAAACTGAGTTTTTTGTGGAAATTTGAGCCAGATACAACAACTTTAACGGGTGGTTTGGTCTGATTTGCCATTTAGTGGTACCTTCGCTACATGCACTCCCAAGACATGTATTTTGAGCTTCTTGTGTATTTCTTAAGGAATACACTACTCAATTCTCTCTTAGTGGCTCCCACACTCGCAAAAAATATGGTTTATAGCCTTACATCTGCCTTATTGGGCAAGATATGAGTATATCTTAATGCACCCCCCAGCAGGTGTATTACAGGCCTGCTGGGGTCCAAATACCACACCAGTAGTCACTGCTATATCAGATGTAATTCTAAAACCTGTGCAGTCAGATTTAGTTAGTGACAGACTATATTCTGACCAAATTTCAGGATTATAGACCAACATTTGCTACTCATTTGGGCTGATATACATCTTTTTTCGACCATTTTAACAGCCCTATTTGGGTTATATAATTTCTGTTCAGAGATGTAATGTTCCAAATGTGCCCAATATGTCCTCTTTTATTATCAAAACATGAATGAAATTAATTTTTGGCTTCAGATTTGATACATTATGATATACTTGACATTACCTCCATGAGGGGGGGCCAGACCAGCCCCACACCCCGAAACTGAAATTCCTAATATGGCTCTTGAGTGGTTCAGACCAATGCAATTTTATTCTCTGATATAAACTGAGTTTTTTGTGAAAATTTGAGCCAGATACAACAACTTTAAGGGGTGGTTTGGTCTGATTTGCCATTTAGTGGTACCTTCGCTACATGCACTCCCAAGACATGTATTTTGAGCTTCTTGTGTATTTCTTAAGGAATACACTACTCAATTCTCTCTTAGTGGCTCCCACACTCGCAAAAAATATGGTTTATAGCCTTACATCTGCCTTATTGGGCAAGATATGAGTATATCTTAATGCACCCCCAGCAGGTGTATTACAGGCCTGCTGGGGTCCAAATACCACACCAGTAGTCACTGCTATATCAGATGTAATTCTAAAACCTGTGCAGTCAGATTTAGCTAGTGACAGACTATATTCTGACCAAATTTCAGGATTATAGACCAACATTTGCTACTCATTTGGGCTGATATACATCTTTTTTCGACCATTTTAACAGCCCTATTTGGGTTATATAATTTCTGTTCAGAGATGTAATGTTCCAAATGTGCCCAAAATGTCCTCTTTTATTGTCAAAACATGAATGAAATTAATTTTTGGCTTCAGATTTGATACATTATGATATACTTGACATTACCTCCATGAGGGTGGGGGGGGGCAGACCAGCCCCAAACCCCGGAAACTGAAATTCCTAATATGGCTCTTGAGTGGTTCAGACCAATGCAATTTTATTCTCTGATATAAACTGAGTTTTCTGTGAAAATTTGAGCCAGATACAACAACTTTAAGGGGTGGTTTGGGCTGATTTGCCATTTAGTGGTACCCTCGCTACATGCACTCCCAAGACATGTATTTTGAGCTTCTTGTGTATTTCTTAAGGAATACACTACTCAATTCTCTCTTAGTGGCTCCCACATTCGCAAAAAATATGGTTTATAGCCTTACATCTGCCTTATTGGGCAAGATATGAGTATATCTTAATGCACCCCCAGCAGGTGTATTACAGGCCTGCTGGGGTCCAAATACCACACCAGTAGTCACTGCTATATCAGATGTAATTCTAAAACCTGTGCAGTCAGATTTAGCTAGTGACAGACTATATTCTGACCAAATTTCAGGATTATAGACCAACATTTGCTACTCATTTGGGCTGATTTACATCTTTTTTCGACCATTTTAACAGCCCTATTTGGGTTATATAATTTCTGTTCAGAGATGTAATGTTCCAAATGTGCCCAAAATGTCCTCTTTTATTGTCAAAACATGAATGAAATTAATTTTTGGCTTCAGATTTGATACATTATGATATAATTGACATTACCTCCATGAGGGGGGGGGGCCAGACCAGCCCCACACCCCGGAAACTGAAATTCCTAATATGGCTCTTGAGTGGTTCAGACCAATGCAATTTTATTCTCTGATATAAACTGAGTTTTCTTTGAAAATTTGAGCCAGATACAACAACTTTAAGGGGTGGTTTGGGCTGATTTGCCATTTAGTGGTACCCTCGCTACATGCACTCCCAAGACATGTATTTTGAGCTTCTTGTGTATTTCTTAAGGAATACACTACTCAATTCTCTCTTAGTGGCTCCCACACTCGCAAAAAATATGGTTTATAGCCTTACATCTGCCTTATTGGGCAAGATATGAGTATATCTTAATGCACCCCCCAGCAGGTGTATTACAGGCCTGCTGGGGTCCAAATACCACACCAGTAGTCGCTGCTATATCAGATGTAATTCTAAAACCTGTGCAGTCAGATTTAGCTAGTGACAGACTATATTCTGACCAAATTTCAGGATTATAGACCAACATTTGCTACTCATTTGGGCTGATTTACATCTTTTTTCGACCATTTTAACAGCCCTATTTGGGTTATATAATTTCTGTTCAGAGATGTAATGTTCCAAATGTGCCCAAAATGTCCTCTTTTATTGTCAAAACATGAATGAAATTAATTTTTGGCTTCAGATTTGATACATTATGATATAATTGACATTACCTCCATGAGGGGGGGGCCAGACCAGCCCCACACCCCGGAAACTGAAATTCCTAATATGGCTCTTGAGTGGTTCAGACCAATGCAATTTTATTCTCTGATATAAACTGAGTTTTCTTTGAAAATTTGAGACAGATACAACAACTTTAAGGGGTGGTTCGGGCTGATTTGCCATTTAGTGGTACCCTCGCTACATGCACTCTCAAGACATGTATTTTGAGCTTCTTGTGTATTTCTTAAGGAATACACTACTCAATTCTCTCTTAGTGGCTCCCACACTCGCAAAAAATATGGTTTATAGCCTTACATCTGCCTTATTGGGCAAGATATGAGTATATCTTAATGCACCCCCCAGCAGGTGTATTACAGGCCTGCTGGGGTCCAAATACCACACCAGTAGTCACTGCTATATCAGATGTAATTCTAAAACCTGTGCAGTCAGATTTAGCTAGTGACAGACTATATTCTGACCAAATTTCAGGATTATAGACCAACATTTGCTACTCATTTGGGCTGATATACATCTTTTTTCGACCATTTTAACAGCCCTATTTGGGTTATATAATTTCTGTTCAGAGATGTAATGTTCCAAATGTGCCCAAAATGTCCTCTTTTATTGTCAAAACATGAATGAAATTAATTTTTGGCTTCAGATTTGATACATTATGATATACTTGACATTACCTCCATGAGGGGGGGGGGGGGGCAGACCAGCCCCAAACCCCGGAAACTGAAATTCCTAATATGGCTCTTGAGTGGTTCAGACCAATGCAATTTTATTCTCTGATATAAACTGAGTTTTCTGTGAAAATTTGAGCCAGATACAACAACTTTAAGGAGTGGTTTGGGCTGATTTGCCATTTAGTGGTACCCTCGCTACATGCACTCCCAAGACATGTATTTTGAGCTTCTTGTGTATTTCTTAAGGAATACACTACTCAATTCTCTCTTAGTGGCTCCCACATTCGCAAAAAATATGGTTTATAGCCTTACATCTGCCTTATTGGGCAAGATATGAGTATATCTTAATGCACCCCCAGCAGGTGCATTACAGGCCTGCTGGGGTCCAAATACCACACCAGTAGTCACTGCTATATCAGATGTAATTCTAAAACCTGTGCAGTCAGATTTAGCTAGTGACAGACTATATTCTGACCAAATTTCAGGATTATAGACCAACATTTGCTACTCATTTGGGCTGATTTACATCTTTTTTCGACCATTTTAACAGCCCTATTTGGGTTATATAATTTCTGTTCAGAGATGTAATGTTCCAAATGTGCCCAAAATGTCCTCTTTTATTGTCAAAACATGAATGAAATTAATTTTTGGCTTCAGATTTGATACATTATGATATAATTGACATTACCTCCATGAGGGGGGGGGCTAGACCAGCCCCACACCCCGGAAACTGAAATTCCTAATATGGCTCTTGAGTGGTTCAGACCAATGCAATTTTATTCTCTGATATAAACTGAGTTTTCTTTGAAAATTTGAGCCAGATACAACAACTTTAAGGGGTGGTTTGGGCTGATTTGCCATTTAGTGGTACCCTCGCTACATGCACTCCCAAGACATGTATTTTGAGCTTCTTGTGTATTTCTTAAGGAATACACTACTCAATTCTCTCTTAGTGGCTCCCACACTCGCAAAAAATATGGTTTATAGCCTTACATCTGCCTTATTGGGCAAGATATGAGTATATCTTAATGCACCCCCCAGCAGGTGTATTACAGGCCTGCTGGGGTCCAAATACCACACCAGTAGTCACTGCTATATCAGATGTAATTCTAAAACCTGTGCAGTCAGATTTAGCTAGTGACAGACTATATTCTGACCAAATTTCAGGATTATAGACCAACATTTGCTACTCATTTGGGCAGATTTACATCTTTTTTCGACCATTTTAACAGCCCTATTTGGGTTATATAATTTCTGTTCAGAGATGTAATGTTCCAAATGTGCCCAAAATGTCCTCTTTTATTGTCAAAACATGAATGAAGTTAATTTTTGGCTTCAGATTTGATACATTATGATATAATTGACATTACCTCCATGAGGGGGGGGCCAGACCAGCCCCACACCCCGGAAACTGAAATTCCTAATATGGCTCTTGAGTGGTTCAGACCAATGCAATTTTATTCTCTGATATAAACTGAGTTTTCTTTGAAAATTTGAGACAGATACAACAACTTTAAGGGGTGGTTCGGGCTGATTTGCCATTTAGTGGTACCCTCGCTACATGCACTCTCAAGACATGTATTTTGAGCTTCTTGTGTATTTCTTAAGGAATACACTACTCAATTCTCTCTTAGTGGCTCCCACACTCGCAAAAAATATGGTTTATAGCCTTACATCTGCCTTATTGGGCAAGATATGAGTATATCTTAATGCACCCCCAGCAGGTGTATTACAGGCCTGCTGGGGTCCAAATACCACACCAGTAGTCACTGCTATATCAGATGTAATTCTAAAACCTGTGCAGTCAGATTTAGCTAGTGACAGACTATATTCTGACCAAATTTCAGGATTATAGACCAACATTTGCTACTCATTTGGGCTGATATACATCTTTTTTCGACCATTTTAACAGCCCTATTTGGGTTATATAATTTCTGTTCAGAGATGTAATGTTCCAAATGTGCCCAAAATGTCCTCTTTTATTGTCAAAACATGAATGAAATTAATTTTTGGCTTCAGATTTGATACATTATGATATACTTGACATTACCTCCATGAGGGGGGGTGGGGCAGACCAGCCCCAAACCCCGGAAACTGAAATTCCTAATATGGCTCTTGAGTGGTTCAGACCAATGCAATTTTATTCTCTGATATAAACTGAGTTTTCTTTGAAAATTTGAGACAGATACAACAACTTTAAGGGGTGGTTTGGGCTGATTTGCCATTTAGTGGTACCCTCGCTACATGCACTCCCAAGACATGTATTTTGAGCTTCTTGTGTATTTCTTAAGGAATACACTACTCAATTCTCTCTTAGTGGCTCCCACACTCGCAAAAAATATGGTTTATAGCCTTACATCTGCCTTATTGGGCAAGATATGAGTATATCTTAATGCACCCCCCAGCAGGTGTATTACAGGCCTGCTGGGGTCCAAATACCACACCAGTAGTCACTGCTATATCAGATGTAATTCTAAAACCTGTGCAGTCAGATTTAGCTAGTGACAGACTATATTCTGACCAAATTTCAGGATTATAGACCAACATTTGCTACTCATTTGGGCTGATTTACATCTTTTTTCGACCATTTTAACAGCCCTATTTGGGTTATATAATTTCTGTTCAGAGATGTAATGTTCCAAATGTGCCCAAAATGTCCTCTTTTGTTGTCAAAACATGAATGAAATTAATTTTTGGCTTCAGATTTGATACATTATGATATACTTGACATTACCTCCATGAAGGGGGGGGGGGGGGGCAGACCAGCCCCACACCCCGGAAACTGAAATTCCTAATATGGCTCTTGAGTGGTTCATACCAATGCAATTTTATTCTCTGATATAAACTGAGTTTTCTGTGAAAATTTGAGCCAGATACAACAACTTTAAGGGGTGGTTTGGGCTGATTTGCCATTTAGTGGTACCCTCGCTACATGCACTCCCAAGACATGTATTTTGAGCTTCTTGTGTATTTCTTAAGGAATACACTACTCAATTCTCTCTTAGTGGCTCCCACATTCGCAAAAAATATGGTTTATAGCCTTACATCTGCCTTATTGGGCAAGATATGAGTATATCTTAATGCACCCCCCAGCAGGTGTATTACAGGCCTGCTGGGGTCCAAATACCACACCAGTAGTCACTGCTATATCAGATGTAATTCTAAAACCTGTGCAGTCAGATTTAGCTAGTAACAGACTATATTCTGACCAAATTTCAGGATTATAGACCAACATTTGCTACTCATTTGGGCTGATTTACATCTTTTTTCGACCATTTTAACAGCCCTATTTGGGTTATATAATTTCTGTTCAGAGATGTAATGTTCCAAATGTGCCCAAAATGTCCTCTTTTATTGTCAAAACATGAATGAAATTAATTTTTGGCTTCAGATTTGATACATTATGATATAATTAACATTACCTCCATGAGGGGGGGCCAGACCAGCCCCACACCCCGGAAACTGAAATTCCTAATATGGCTCTTGAGTGGTTCAGACCAATGCAATTTTATTCTCTGATATAAACTGAGTTTTCTGTGAAAATTTGAGACAGATACAACAACTTTAAGGGGTGGTTTGGGCTGATTTGCCATTTAGTGGTACCCTCGCTACATGCACTCCCAAGACATGTATTTTGAGCTTCTTGTGTATTTCTTAAGGAATACACTACTCAATTCTCTCTTAGTGGCTCCCACACTCGCAAAAAATATGGTTTATAGCCTTACATCTGCCTTATTGGGCAAGATATGAGTATATCTTAATGCACCCCCCAGCAGGTGTATTACAGGCCTGCTGGGGTCCAAATACCACACCAGTAGTCACTGCTATATCAGATGTAATTCTAAAACCTGTGCAGTCAGATTTAGCTAGTGACAGACTATATTCTGACCAAATTTCAGGATTATAGACCAACATTTGCTACTCATTTGGGCTGATTTACATCTTTTTTCGACCATTTTAAAAGCCCTATTTGGGTTATATAATTTCTGTTCAGAGATGTAATGTTCCAAATGTGCCCAAAATGTCCTCTTTTATTGTCAAAACATGAATGAAATTAATTTTTGGCTTCAGATTTGATACATTATGATATACTTGACATTACCTCCATGAAGGGGGGGGGGGCAGACCAGCCCCACACACCAGAAACTGAAATTCCTAATATGGCTCTTGAGTGGTTCATACCAATGCAATTTTATTCTCTGATATAAACTGAGTTTTCTGTGAAAATTTGAGCCAGATACAACAACTTTAAGGGGTGGTTTGGGCTGATTTGCCATTTAGTGGTACCCTCGCTACATGCACTCCCAAGACATGTATTTTGAGCTTCTTGTGTATTTCTTAAGGAATACACTACTCAATTCTCTCTTAGTGGCTCCCACATTCGCAAAAAAATATGGTTTATAGCCTTACATCTGCCTTATTGGGCAAGATATGAGTATATCTTAATGCACCCCCCAGCAGGTGTATTACAGGCCTGCTGGGATCCAAATACCACACCAGTAGTCACTGCTATATCAGATGTAATTCTAAAACCTGTGCAGTCAGATTTAGCTAGTGACAGACTATATTCTGACCAAATTTCAGGATTATAGACCAACATTTGCTACTCATTTGGGCTGATTTACATCTTTTTTCGACCATTTTAACAGCCCTATTTGGGTTATATAATTTCTGTTCAGAGATGTAATGTTCCAAATGTGCCCAAAATGTCCTCTTTTATTGTCAAAACATGAATGAAATTAATTTTTGGCTTCAGATTTGATACATTATGATATAATTGACATTACCTCCATGAGGGGGGGGCCAGACCAGCCCCACACCCCGGAAACTGAAATTCCTAATATGGCTCTTGAGTGGTTCAGACCAATGCAATTTTATTCTCTGATATAAACTGAGTTTTCTGTGAAAATTTGAGACAGATACAACAACTTTAAGGGGTGGTTTGGGCTGATTTGCCATTTAGTGGTACCCTCGCTACATGCACTCCCAAGACATGTATGTTGAGCTTCTTGTGTATTTCTTAAGGAATACACTACTCAATTCTCTCTTAGTGGCTCCCACACTCGCAAAAAATATGGTTTATAGCCTTACATCTGCCTTATTGGGCAAGATATGAGTATATCTTAATGCACCCCCCAGCAGGTGTATTACAGGCCTGCTGGGGTCCAAATACCACACCAGTAGTCACTGCTATATCAGATGTAATTCTAAAACCTGTGCAGTCAGATTTAGCTAGTGACAGACTATATTCTGACCAAATTTCAGGATTATAGACCAACATTTGCTACTCATTTGGGCTGATTTACATCTTTTTTCGACCATTTTAAAAGCCCTATTTGGGTTATATAATTTCTGTTCAGAGATGTAATGTTCCAAATGTGCCCAAAATGTCCTCTTTTATTGTCAAAACATGAATGAAATTAATTTTTGGCTTCAGATTTGATACATTATGATATAATTGACATTACCTCCATGAGGGGGGGCCAGACCAGCCCCACACCCCGGAAACTGAAATTCCTAATATGGCTCTTGAGTGGTTCAGACCAATGCAATTTTATTCTCTGATATAAACTGAGTTTTCTGTGAAAATTTGAGACAGATACAACAACTTTAAGGGGTGGTTTGGGCTGATTTGCCATTTAGTGGTACCCTCGCTACGTGCACTCCCAAGACATGTATTTTGAGCTTCTTGTGCATTTCTTAAGGAATACACTACTCAATTCTCTCTTAGTGGCTCCCACACTCGCAAAAAATATGGTTTATAGCCTTACATCTGCCTTATTGGGCAAGATATGAGTATATCTTAATGCACCCCCCAGCAGGTGTATTACAGGCCTGCTGGGGTCCAAATACCACACCAGTAGTCACTGCTATATCAGATGTAATTCTAAAACCTGTGCAGTCAGATTTAGCTAGTGACAGACTATATTCTGACCAAATTTCAGGATTATAGACCAACATTTGCTACTCATTTGGGCTGATTTACATCTTTTTTCGACCATTTTAACAGCCCTATTTGGGTTATATAATTTCTGTTCAGAGATGTAATGTTCCAAATATGCCCAAAATGTCCTCTTTTATTGTCAAAACATGAATGAAATTAATTTTTGGCTTCAGATTTGATACATTATGATATAATTGACATTACCTCCATGAGGGGGGGCCAGACCAGCCCCAAACCCCGGAAACTGAAATTCCTAATATGGCTCTTGAGTGGTTCATACCAATGCAATTTTATTCTCTGATATAAACTGAGTTTTCTGTGAAAATTTGAGACAGATACAACAACTTTAAGGGGTGGTTTGGGCTGATTTGCCATTTAGTGGTACCCTCGCTACATGCACTCCCAAGACATGTATTTTGAGCTTCTTGTGTATTTCTTAAGGAATACACTACTCAATTCTCTCTTAGTGGCTCCCACATTCGCAAAAAATATGGTTTATAGCCTTACATCTGCCTTATTGGGCAAGATATGAGTATATCTTAATGCACCCCCCAGCAGGTGTATTACAGGCCTGCTGGGGTCCAAATACCACACCAGTAGTCACTGCTATATCAGATGTAATTCTAAAACCTGTGCAGTCAGATTTAGCTAGTGACAGACTATATTCTGACCAAATTTCAGGATTATAGACCAACATTTGCTACTCATTTGGGCTGATTTACATCTTTTTTCGACCATTTTAACAGCCCTATTTGGGTTATATAATTTCTGTTCAGAGATGTAATGTTCCAAATGTGCCCAAAATGTCCTCTTTTATTGTCAAAACATGAATGAAATTAATTTTTGGCTTCAGATTTGATACATTATGATATACTTGACATTACCTCCATGAGGGGGGGCCAGACCAGCCCCACACCCCGGAAACTGAAATTCCTAATATGGCTCTTGAGTGGTTCAGACCAATGCAATTTTATTCTCTGATATAAACTGAGTTTTCTGTGAAAATTTGAGACAGATACAACAACTTTAAGGGGTGGTTTGGGCTGATTTGCCATTTAGTGGTACCCTCGCTACATGCACTCCCAAGACATGTATTTTGAGCTTCTTGTGTATTTCTTAAGGAATACACTACTCAATTCTCTCTTAGTGGCTCCCACACTCGCAAAAAATATGGTTTATAGCCTTACATCTGCCTTATTGGGCAAGATATGAGTATATCTTAATGCACCCCCCAGCAGGTGTATTACAGGCCTGCTGGGGTCCAAATACCACACCAGTAGTCACTGCTATATCAGATGTAATTCTAAAACCTGTGCAGTCAGATTTAGCTAGTGACAGACTATATTCTGACCAAATTTCAGGATTATAGACCAACATTTGCTACTCATTTGGACTGATTTACATCTTTTTTCGACCATTTTAACAGCCCTATTTGGGTTATATAATTTCTGTTCAGAGATGTAATGTTCCAAATATGCCCAAAATGTCCTCTTTTATTGTCAAAACATGAATGAAATTAATTTTTGGCTTCAGATTTGATACATTATGATATAATTGACATTACCTCCATGAGGGGGGGCCAGACCAGCCCCACACCCCGGAAACTGAAATTCCTAATATGGCTCTTGAGTGGTTCAGACTAATGCAATTTTATTCTCTGATATAAACTGAGTTTTCTGTGAAAATTTGAGACAGATACAACAACTTTAAGGGGTGGTTTGGGCTGATTTGCCATTTAGTGGTACCCTCGCTACATGCACTCCCAAGACATGTATTTTGAGCTTCTTGTGTATTTCTTAAGGAATACACTACTCAATTCTCTCTTAGTGGCTCCCACACTCGCAAAAAATATGGTTTATAGCCTTACATCTGTCTTATTGGGCAAGATATGAGTATATCTTAATGCACCCCCCAGCAGGTGTATTACAGGCCTGCTGGGGTCCAAATACCACACCAGTAGTCACTGCTATATCAGATGTAATTCTAAAACCTGTGCAGTCAGATTTAGCTAGTGACAGACTATATTCTGACCAAATTTCAGGATTATAGACCAACATTTGCTACTCATTTGGACTGATTTACATCTTTTTTCGACCATTTTAACAGCCCTATTTGGGTTATATAATTTCTGTTCAGAGATGTAATGTTCCAAATATGCCCAAAATGTCCTCTTTTATTGTCAAAACATGAATGAAATTAATTTTTGGCTTCAGATTTGATACATTATGATATAATTGACATTACCTCCATGAGGGGGGGCCAGACCAGCCCCAAACCCCGGAAACTGAAATTCCTAATATGGCTCTTGAGTGGTTCATACCAATGCAATTTTATTCTCTGATATAAACTGAGTTTTCTGTGAAAATTTGAGCCAGATACAACAACTTTAAGGGGTGGTTTGGGCTGATTTGCCATTTAGTGGTACCCTCGCTACATGCACTCCCAAGACATGTATTTTGAGCTTCTTGTGTATTTCTTAAGGAATACACTACTCAATTCTCTCTTAGTGACTCCCACATTCGCAAAAAATATGGTTTATAGCCTTACATCTGCCTTATTGGGCAAGATATGAGTATATCTTAATGCACCCCCCAGCAGGTGTATTACAGGCCTGCTGGGGTCCAAATACCACACCAGTAGTCACTGCTATATCAGATGTAATTCTAAAACCTGTGCAGTCAGATTTAGCTAGTGACAGACTATATTCTGACCAAATTTCAGGATTATAGACCAACATTTGCTACTCATTTGGGCTGATTTACATCTTTTTTCGACCATTTTAACAGCCCTATTTGGGTTATATAATTTCTGTTCAGAGATGTAATGTTCCAAATGTGCCCAAAATGTCCTCTTTTATTGTCAAAACATGAATGAAATTAATTTTTGGCTTCAGATTTGATACATTATGATATACTTGACATTACCTCCATGAGGGGGGGGCCAGACCAGCCCCACACCCCGGAAACTGAAATTCCTAATATGGCTCTTGAGTGGTTCAGACCAATGAAATTTTATTCTCTGATATAAACTGAGTTTTCTGTGAAAATTTGAGACAGATACAACAACTTTAAGGGGTGGTTTGGGCTGATTTGCCATTTAGTGGTACCCTCGCTACATGCACTCCCAAGACATGTATTTTGAGCTTCTTGTGTATTTCTTAAGGAATACACTACTCAATTCTCTCTTAGTGGCTCCCACACTCGCAAAAAATATGGTTTATAGCCTTACATCTGCCTTATTGGGCAAGATATGAGTATATCTTAATGCACCCCCCAGCAGGTGTATTACAGGCCTGCTGGGGTCCAAATACCACACCAGTAGTCACTGCTATATCAGATGTAATTCTAAAACCTGTGCAGTCAGATTTAGCTAGTGACAGACTATATTCTGACCAAATTTCAGGATTATAGACCAACATTTGCTACTCATTTGGGCTGATTTACATCTTTTTTCGACCATTTTAACAGCCCTATTTGGGTTATATAATTTCCGTTCAGAGATGTAATGTTCCAAATGTGCCCAAAATGTCCTCTTTTATTGTCAAAACATGAATGAAATTAATTTTTGGCTTCAGATTTGATACATTATGATATAATTGACATTACCTCCATGAGGGGGGGCCAGACCAGCCCCACACCCCGGAAACTGAAATTCCTAATATGGCTCTTGAGTGGTTCAGACCAATGCAATTTTATTCTCTGATATAAACTGAGTTTTCTGTGAAAATTTGAGACAGATACAACAACTTTAAGGGGTGGTTTGGGCTGATTTGCCATTTAGTGGTACCCTCGCTACATGCACTCCCAAGACATGTATTTTGAGCTTCTTGTGTATTTCTTAAGGAATACACTACTCAATTCTCTCTTAGTGGCTCCCACACTCGCAAAAAATATGGTTTATAGCCTTACATCTGCCTTATTGGGCAAGATATGAGTATATCTTAATGCACCCCCCAGCAGGTGTATTACAGGCCTGCTGGGGTCCAAATACCACACCAGTAGTCACTGCTATATCAGATGTAATTCTAAAACCTGAGCAGTTAGATTTAGCTAGTGACAGACTATATTCTGACCAAATTTCAGGATTATAGACCAACATTTGCTACTCATTTGGACTGATTTACATCTTTTTTCGACCATTTTAACAGCCCTATTTGGGTTATATAATTTCTGTTCAGAGATGTAATGTTCCAAATATGCCCAAAATGTCCTCTTTTATTGTCAAAACATGAATGAAATTAATTTTTGGCTTCAGATTTGATACATTATGATATAATTGACATTACCTCCATGAGGGGGGGCCAGACCAACCCCAAACCCCGGAAACTGAAATTCCTAATATGGCTCTTGAGTGGTTCATACCAATGCAATTTTATTCTCTGATATAAACTGAGTTTTCTGTGAAAATTTGAGCCAGATACAACAACTTTAAGGGGTGGTTTGGGCTGATTTGCCATTTAGTGGTACCCTCGCTACATGCACTCCCAAGACATGTATTTTGAGCTTCTTGTGTATTTCTTAAGGAATACACTACTCAATTCTCTCTTAGTGACTCCCATATTCGCAAAAAATATGGTTTATAGCCTTACATCTGCCTTATTGGGCAAGATATGAGTATATCTTAATGCACCCTCCAGCAGGTGTATTACAGGCCTGCTGGGGTCCAAATACCACACCAGTAGTCACTGCTATATCAGATGTAATTCTAAAACCTGTGCAGTCAGATTTAGCTAGTGACAGACTATATTCTGACCAAATTTCAGGATTATAGACCAACATTTGCTACTCATTTGGGCTGATTTACATCTTTTTCGACCATTTTAACAGCCCTATTTGGGTTATATAATTTCTGTTCAGAGATGTAATGTTCCAAATGTGCCCAAAATGTCCTCTTTTATTGTCAAAACATGAATGAAATTAATTTTTGGCTTCAGATTTGATACATTATGATATACTTGACATTACCTCCATGAGGGGGGGCCAGACCAGCCCCACACCCCGGAAACTGAAATTCCTAATATGGCTCTTGAGTGGTTCAGACCAATGCAATTTTATTCTCTGATATAAACTGAGTTTTCTGTGAAAATTTGAGACAGATACAACAACTTTAAGGGGTGGTTTGGGCTGATTTGCCATTTAGTGGTACCCTCGCTACATGCACTCCCAAGACATGTATTTTGAGCTTCTTGTGTATTTCTTAAGGAATACACTACTCAATTCTCTCTTAGTGGCTCCCACACTCGCAAAAAATATGGTTTATAGCCTTACATCTGCCTTATTGGGCAAGATATGAGTATATCTTAATGCACCCCCCAGCAGGTGTATT
The DNA here is from genome assembly GCA_964017235.1 of Sabellastarte sp. h YS-2021. NCBI lineage: Eukaryota > Metazoa > Annelida > Polychaeta > Sabellida > Sabellidae > Sabellastarte > Sabellastarte sp. h YS-2021. The sequence goes on from OZ024931.1 coordinate 142,608,799, forward strand.
ACAGGCCTGCTGGGGTCCAAATACCACACCAGTAGTCACTGCTATATCAGATGTAATTCTAAAACCTGTGCAGTCAGATTTAGCTAGTGACAGACTATATTCTGACCAAATTTCAGGATTATAGACCAACATTTGCTACTCATTTGGGCTGATTTACATCTTTTTTCGACCATTTTAACAGCCCTATTTGGGTTATATAATTTCTGTTCAGAGATGTAATGTTCCAAATGTGCCCAAAATGTCCTCTTTTATTGTCAAAACATGAATGAAATTAATTTTTGGCTTCAGATTTGATACATTATGATATAATTGACATTACCTCCATGAGGGGGGGACAGACCAGCCCCACACCAAGGAAACTGAAATTCCTAATATGGCTCTTGAGTGGTTCAGACCAATGCAATTTTATTCTCTGATATAAACTGAGTTTTCTGTGAAAATTTGAGACAGATACAACAACTTTAAGGGGTGGTTTGGGCTGATTTGCCATTTAGTGGTACCCTCGCTACATGCACTCCCAAGACATGTATTTTGAGCTTCTTGTGTATTTCTTAAGGAATACACTACTCAATTCTCTCTTAGTGGCTCCCACACTCGCAAAAAATATGGTTTATAGCCTTACATCTGCCTTATTGGGCAAGATATGAGTATATCTTAATGCACCCCCCAGCAGGTGTATTACAGGCCTGCTGGGGTCCAAATACCACACCAGTAGTCACTGCTATATCAGATGTAATTCTAAAACCTGTGCAGTCAGATTTAGCTAGTGACAGACTATATTCTGACCAAATTTCAGGATTATAGACCAACATTTGCTACTCATTTGGGCTGATTTACATCTTTTTTCGACCATTTTAACAGCCCTATTTGGGTTATATAATTTCTGTTCAGAGATGTAATGTTCCAAATGTGCCCAAAATGTCCTCTTTTATTGTCAAAACATGAATGAAATTAATTTTTGGCTTCAGATTTGATACATTATGATATACTTGACATTACCTCCATGAGGGGGGGCCAGACCAGCCCCACACCCCGGAAACTGAAATTCCTAATATGGCTCTTGAGTGGTTCAGACCAATGCAATTTTATTCTCTGATATAAACTGAGTTTTCTGTGAAAATTTGAGACAGATACAACAACTTTAAGGGGTGGTTTGGGCTGATTTGCCATTTAGTGGTACCCTCGCTACATGCACTCCCAAGACATGTATTTTGAGCTTCTTGTGTATTTCTTAAGGAATACACTACTCAATTCTCTCTTAGTGGCTCCCACACTCGCAAAAAATATGGTTTATAGCCTTACATCTGCCTTATTGGGCAAGATATGAGTATATCTTAATGCACCCCCCAGCAGGTGTATTACAGGCCTGCTGGGGTCCAAATACCACACCAGTAGTCACTGCTATATCAGATGTAATTCTAAAACCTGTGCAGTCAGATTTAGCTAGTGACAGACTATATTCTGACCAAATTTCAGGATTATAGACCAACATTTGCTACTCATTTGGGCTGATTTACATCTTTTTTCGACCATTTTAACAGCCCTATTTGGGTTATATAATTTCTGTTCAGAGATGTAATGTTCCAAATGTGCCCAAAATGTCCTCTTTTATTGTCAAAACATGAATGAAATTAATTTTTGGCTTCAGATTTGATACATTATGATATAATTGACATTACCTCCATGAGGGGGGGCCAGACCAGCCCCAAACCCCGGAAACTGAAATTCCTAATATGGCTCTTGAGTGGTTCATACCAATGCAATTTTATTCTCTGATATAAACTGAGTTTTCTGTGAAAATTTGAGCCAGATACAACAACTTTAAGGGGTGGTTTGGGCTGATTTGCCATTTAGTGGTACCCTCGCTACATGCACTCCCAAGACATGTATTTTGAGCTTCTTGTGTATTTCTTAAGGAATACACTACTCAATTCTCTCTTAGTGACTCCCATATTCGCAAAAAATATGGTTTATAGCCTTACATCTGCCTTATTGGGCAAGATATGAGTATATCTTAATGCACCCCCCAGCAGGTGTATTACAGGCCTGCTGGGGTCCAAATACCACACCAGTAGTCACTGCTATATCAGATGTAATTCTAAAACCTGTGCAGTCAGATTTAGCTAGTGACAGACTATATTCTGACCAAATTTCAGGATTATAGACCAACATTTGCTACTCATTTGGGCTGATTTACATCTTTTTCGACCATTTTAACAGCCCTATTTGGGTTATATAATTTCTGTTCAGAGATGTAATGTTCCAAATGTGCCCAAAATGTCCTCTTTTATTGTCAAAACATGAATGAAATTAATTTTTGGCTTCAGATTTGATACATTATGATATACTTGACATTACCTCCATGAGGGGGGGCCAGACCAGCCCCACACCCCGGAAACTGAAATTCCTAATATGGCTCTTGAGTGGTTCAGACCAATGCAATTTTATTCTCTGATATAAACTGAGTTTTCTGTGAAAATTTGAGACAGATACAACAACTTTAAGGGGTGGTTTGGGCTGATTTGCCATTTAGTGGTACCCTCGCTACATGCACTCCCAAGACATGTATTTTGAGCTTCTTGTGTATTTCTTAAGGAATACACTACTCAATTCTCTCTTAGTGGCTCCCACACTCGCAAAAAATATGGTTTATAGCCTTACATCTGCCTTATTGGGCAAGATATGAGTATATCTTAATGCACCCCCCAGCAGGTGTATTACAGGCCTGCTGGGGTCCAAATACCACACCAGTAGTCACTGCTATATCAGATGTAATTCTAAAACCTGTGCAGTCAGATTTAGCTAGTGACAGACTATATTCTGACCAAATTTCAGGATTATAGACCAACATTTGCTACTCATTTGGGCTGATTTACATCTTTTTTCGACCATTTTAACAGCCCTATTTGGGTTATATAATTTCTGTTCAGAGATGTAATGTTCCAAATGTGCCCAAAATGTCCTCTTTTATTGTCAAAACATGAATGAAATTAATTTTTGGCTTCAGATTTGATACATTATGATATAATTGACATTACCTCCATGAGGGGGGGACAGACCAGCCCCACACCAAGGAAACTGAAATTCCTAATATGGCTCTTGAGTGGTTCAGACCAATGCAATTTTATTCTCTGATATAAACTGAGTTTTCTGTGAAAATTTGAGACAGATACAACAACTTTAAGGGGTGGTTTGGGCTGATTTGCCATTTAGTGGTACCCTCGCTACATGCACTCCCAAGACATGTATTTTGAGCTTCTTGTGTATTTCTTAAGGAATACACTACTCAATTCTCTCTTAGTGGCTCCCACACTCGCAAAAAATATGGTTTATAGCCTTACATCTGCCTTATTGGGCAAGATATGAGTATATCTTAATGCACCCCCCAGCAGGTGTATTACAGGCCTGCTGGGGTCCAAATACCACACCAGTAGTCACTGCTATATCAGATGTAATTCTAAAACCTGTGCAGTCAGATTTAGCTAGTGACAGACTATATTCTGACCAAATTTCAGGATTATAGACCAACATTTGCTACTCATTTGGGCTGATTTACATCTTTTTTCGACCATTTTAACAGCCCTATTTGGGTTATATAATTTCTGTTCAGAGATGTAATGTTCCAAATGTGCCCAAAATGTCCTCTTTTATTGTCAAAACATGAATGAAATTAATTTTTGGCTTCAGATTTGATACATTATGATATACTTGACATTACCTCCATGAGGGGGGGCCAGACCAGCCCCACACCCCGGAAACTGAAATTCCTAATATGGCTCTTGAGTGGTTCAGACCAATGCAATTTTATTCTCTGATATAAACTGAGTTTTCTGTGAAAATTTGAGACAGATACAACAACTTTAAGGGGTGGTTTGGGCTGATTTGCCATTTAGTGGTACCCTCGCTACATGCACTCCCAAGACATGTATTTTGAGCTTCTTGTGTATTTCTTAAGGAATACACTACTCAATTCTCTCTTAGTGGCTCCCACACTCGCAAAAAATATGGTTTATAGCCTTACATCTGCCTTATTGGGCAAGATATGAGTATATCTTAATGCACCCCCCAGCAGGTGTATTACAGGCCTGCTGGGGTCCAAATACCACACCAGTAGTCACTGCTATATCAGATGTAATTCTAAAACCTGTGCAGTCAGATTTAGCTAGTGACAGACTATATTCTGACCAAATTTCAGGATTATAGACCAACATTTGCTACTCATTTGGGCTGATTTACATCTTTTTTCGACCATTTTAACAGCCCTATTTGGGTTATATAATTTCTGTTCAGAGATGTAATGTTCCAAATGTGCCCAAAATGTCCTCTTTTATTGTCAAAACATGAATGAAATTAATTTTTGGCTTCAGATTTGATACATTATGATATAATTGACATTACCTCCATGAGGGGGGGCCAGACCAGCCCCAAACCCCGGAAACTGAAATTCCTAATATGGCTCTTGAGTGGTTCATACCAATGCAATTTTATTCTCTGATATAAACTGAGTTTTCTGTGAAAATTTGAGCCAGATACAACAACTTTAAGGGGTGGTTTGGGCTGATTTGCCATTTAGTGGTACCCTCGCTACATGCACTCCCAAGACATGTATTTTGAGCTTCTTGTGTATTTCTTAAGGAATACACTACTCAATTCTCTCTTAGTGACTCCCATATTCGCAAAAAATATGGTTTATAGCCTTACATCTGCCTTATTGGGCAAGATATGAGTATATCTTAATGCACCCCCCAGCAGGTGTATTACAGGCCTGCTGGGGTCCAAATACCACACCAGTAGTCACTGCTATATCAGATGTAATTCTAAAACCTGTGCAGTCAGATTTAGCTAGTGACAGACTATATTCTGACCAAATTTCAGGATTATAGACCAACATTTGCTACTCATTTGGGCTGATTTACATCTTTTTCGACCATTTTAACAGCCCTATTTGGGTTATATAATTTCTGTTCAGAGATGTAATGTTCCAAATGTGCCCAAAATGTCCTCTTTTATTGTCAAAACATGAATGAAATTAATTTTTGGCTTCAGATTTGATACATTATGATATACTTGACATTACCTCCATGAGGGGGGGCCAGACCAGCCCCACACCCCGGAAACTGAAATTCCTAATATGGCTCTTGAGTGGTTCAGACCAATGCAATTTTATTCTCTGATATAAACTGAGTTTTCTGTGAAAATTTGAGACAGATACAACAACTTTAAGGGGTGGTTTGGGCTGATTTGCCATTTAGTGGTACCCTCGCTACATGCACTCCCAAGACATGTATTTTGAGCTTCTTGTGTATTTCTTAAGGAATACACTACTCAATTCTCTCTTAGTGGCTCCCACACTCGCAAAAAATATGGTTTATAGCCTTACATCTGCCTTATTGGGCAAGATATGAGTATATCTTAATGCAACCCCCAGCAGGTGTATTACAGGCCTGCTGGGGTCCAAATACCACACCAGTAGTCACTGCTATATCAGATATAATTCTAAAACCTGTGCAGTCAGATTTAGCTAGTGACAGACTATATTCTGACCAAATTTCAGGATTATAGACCAACATTTGCTACTCATTTGGGCTGATTTACATCTTTTTTCGACCATTTTAACAGCCCTATTTGGGTTATATAATTTCTGTTCAGAGATGTAATGTTCCAAATGTGCCCAAAATGTCCTCTTTTATTGTCAAAACATGAATGAAATTAATTTTTGGCTTCAGATTTGATACATTATGATATAATTGACATTACCTCCATGAGGGGGGGACAGACCAGCCCCACACCCCGGAAACTGAAATTCCTAATATGGCTCTTGAGTGGTTCAGACCAATGCAATTTTATTCTCTGATATAAACTGAGTTTTCTGTGAAAATTTGAGACAGATACAACAACTTTAAGGGGTGGTTTGGGCTGATTTGCCATTTAGTGGTACCCTCGCTACATGCACTCCCAAGACATGTATTTTGAGCTTCTTGTGTATTTCTTAAGGAATACACTACTCAATTCTCTCTTAGTGACTCCCATATTCGCAAAAAATATGGTTTATAGCCTTACATCTGCCTTATTGGGCAAGATATGAGTATATCTTAATGCACCCCCCAGCAGGTGTATTACAGGCCTGCTGGGGTCCAAATACCACACCAGTAGTCACTGCTATATCAGATGTAATTCTAAAACCTGTGCAGTCAGATTTAGCTAGTGACAGACTATATTCTGACCAAATTTCAGGATTATAGACCAACATTTGCTACTCATTTGGGCTGATTTACATCTTTTTCGACCATTTTAACAGCCCTATTTGGGTTATATAATTTCTGTTCAGAGATGTAATGTTCCAAATGTGCCCAAAATGTCCTCTTTTATTGTCAAAACATGAATGAAATTAATTTTTGGCTTCAGATTTGATACATTATGATATACTTGACATTACCTCCATGAGGGGGGGCCAGACCAGCCCCACACCCCGGAAACTGAAATTCCTAATATGGCTCTTGAGTGGTTCAGACCAATGCAATTTTATTCTCTGATATAAACTGAGTTTTCTGTGAAAATTTGAGACAGATACAACAACTTTAAGGGGTGGTTTGGGCTGATTTGCCATTTAGTGGTACCTTCGCTACAGGCACTCCCAAGACATGTATTTTGAGCTTCTTGTGTATTTCTTAAGGAATACACTACTCAATTCTCTCTTAGTGGCTCCCACACTCGCAAAAATATGGTTTATAGCCTTACATCTGCCTTATTGGGCAAGATATGAGTATATCTTAATGCACCCCCCAGCAGGTGTATTACAGGCCTGCTGGGGTCCAAATACCACACCAGTAGTCACTGCTATATCAGATGTAATTCTAAAACCTGTGCAGTCAGATTTAGCTAGTGACAGACTATATTCTGACCAAATTTCAGGATTATAGACCAACATTTGCTACTCATTTGGGCTGATTTACATCTTTTTTCGACCATTTTAACAGCCCTATTTGGGTTATATAATTTCTGTTCAGAGATGTAATGTTCCAAATGTGCCCAAAATGTCCTCTTTTATTGTCAAAACATGAATGAAATTAATTTTTGGCTTCAGATTTGATACATTATGATATAATTGACATTACCTCCATGAGGGGGGGCCAGACCAGCCCCAAACCCCGGAAACTGAAATTCCTAATATGGCTCTTGAGTGGTTCATACCAATGCAATTTTATTCTCTGATATAAACTGAGTTTTCTGTGAAAATTTGAGCCAGATACAACAACTTTAAGGGGTGGTTTGGGCTGATTTGCCATTTAGTGGTACCCTCGCTACATGCACTCCCAAGACATGTATTTTGAGCTTCTTGTGTATTTCTTAAGGAATACACTACTCAATTCTCTCTTAGTGACTCCCATATTCGCAAAAAATATGGTTTATAGCCTTACATCTGCCTTATTGGGCAAGATATGAGTATATCTTAATGCACCCCCCAGCAGGTGTATTACAGGCCTGCTGGGGTCCAAATACCACACCAGTAGTCACTGCTATATCAGATGTAATTCTAAAACCTGTGCAGTCAGATTTAGCTAGTGACAGACTATATTCTGACCAAATTTCAGGATTATAGACCAACATTTGCTACTCATTTGGGCTGATTTACATCTTTTTCGACCATTTTAACAGCCCTATTTGGGTTATATAATTTCTGTTCAGAGATGTAATGTTCCAAATGTGCCCAAAATGTCCTCTTTTATTGTCAAAACATGAATGAAATTAATTTTTGGCTTCAGATTTGATACATTATGATATACTTGACATTACCTCCATGAGGGGGGGCCAGACCAGCCCCACACCCCGGAAACTGAAATTCCTAATATGGCTCTTGAGTGGTTCAGACCAATGCAATTTTATTCTCTGATATAAACTGAGTTTTCTGTGAAAATTTGAGACAGATACAACAACTTTAAGGGGTGGTTTGGGCTGATTTGCCATTTAGTGGTACCTTCGCTACAGGCACTCCCAAGACATGTATTTTGAGCTTCTTGTGTATTTCTTAAGGAATACACTACTCAATTCTCTCTTAGTGGCTCCCACACTCGCAAAAATATGGTTTATAGCCTTACATCTGCCTTATTGGGCAAGATATGAGTATATCTTAATGCACCCCCCAGCAGGTGTATTACAGGCCTGCTGGGGTCCAAATACCACACCAGTAGTCACTGCTATATCAGATGTAATTCTAAAACCTGTGCAGTCAGATTTAGCTAGTGACAGACTATATTCTGACCAAATTTCAGGATTATAGACCAACATTTGCTACTCATTTGGGCTGATTTACATCTTTTTTCGACCATTTTAACAGCCCTATTTGGGTTATATAATTTCTGTTCAGAGATGTAATGTTCCAAATGTGCCCAAAATGTCCTCTTTTATTGTCAAAACATGAATGAAATTAATTTTTGGCTTCAGATTTGATACATTATGATATAATTGACATTACCTCCATGAGGGGGGGCCAGACCAGCCCCAAACCCCGGAAACTGAAATTCCTAATATGGCTCTTGAGTGGTTCATACCAATGCAATTTTATTCTCTGATATAAACTGAGTTTTCTGTGAAAATTTGAGCCAGATACAACAACTTTAAGGGGTGGTTTGGGCTGATTTGCCATTTAGTGGTACCCTCGCTACATGCACTCCCAAGACATGTATTTTGAGCTTCTTGTGTATTTCTTAAGGAATACACTACTCAATTCTCTCTTAGTGACTCCCATATTCGCAAAAAATATGGTTTATAGCCTTACATCTGCCTTATTGGGCAAGATATGAGTATATCTTAATGCACCCCCCAGCAGGTGTATTACAGGCCTGCTGGGGTCCAAATACCACACCAGTAGTCACTGCTATATCAGATGTAATTCTAAAACCTGTGCAGTCAGATTTAGCTAGTGACAGACTATATTCTGACCAAATTTCAGGATTATAGACCAACATTTGCTACTCATTTGGGCTGATTTACATCTTTTTCGACCATTTTAACAGCCCTATTTGGGTTATATAATTTCTGTTCAGAGATGTAATGTTCCAAATGTGCCCAAAATGTCCTCTTTTATTGTCAAAACATGAATGAAATTAATTTTTGGCTTCAGATTTGATACATTATGATATACTTGACATTACCTCCATGAGGGGGGGCCAGACCAGCCCCACACCCCGGAAACTGAAATTCCTAATATGGCTCTTGAGTGGTTCAGACCAATGCAATTTTATTCTCTGATATAAACTGAGTTTTCTGTGAAAATTTGAGACAGATACAACAACTTTAAGGGGTGGTTTGGGCTGATTTGCCATTTAGTGGTACCCTCGCTACATGCACTCCCAAGACATGTATTTTGAGCTTCTTGTGTATTTCTTAAGGAATACACTACTCAATTCTCTCTTAGTGGCTCCCACACTCGCAAAAAATATGGTTTATAGCCTTACATCTGCCTTATTGGGCAAGATATGAGTATATCTTAATGCACCCCCCAGCAGGTGTATTACAGGCCTGCTGGGGTCCAAATACCACACCAGTAGTCACTGCTATATCAGATGTAATTCTAAAACCTGTGCAGTCAGATTTAGCTAGTGACAGACTATATTCTGACCAAATTTCAGGATTATAGACCAACATTTGCTACTCATTTGGGCTGATTTACATCTTTTTTCGACCATTTTAACAGCCCTATTTGGGTTATATAATTTCTGTTCAGAGATGTAATGTTCCAAATGTGCCCAAAATGTCCTCTTTTATTGTCAAAACATGAATGAAATTAATTTTTGGCTTCAGATTTGATACATTATGATATAATTGACATTACCTCCATGAGGGGGGGACAGACCAGCCCCACACCCCGGAAACTGAAATTCCTAATATGGCTCTTGAGTGGTTCAGACCAATGCAATTTTATTCTCTGATATAAACTGAGTTTTCTGTGAAAATTTGAGACAGATACAACAACTTTAAGGGGTGGTTTGGGCTGATTTGCCATTTAGTGGTACCCTCGCTACATGCACTCCCAAGACATGTATTTTGAGCTTCTTGTGTATTTCTTAAGGAATACACTACTCAATTCTCTCTTAGTGGCTCCCACACTCGCAAAAAATATGGTTTATAGCCTTACATCTGCCTTATTGGGCAAGATATGAGTATATCTTAATGCACCCCCCAGCAGGTGTATTACAGGCCTGCTGGGGTCCAAATACCACACCAGTAGTCACTGCTATATCAGATGTAATTCTAAAACCTGTGCAGTCAGATTTAGCTAGTGACAGACTATATTCTGACCAAATTTCAGGATTATAGACCAACATTTGCTACTCATTTGGGCTGATTTACATCTTTTTTCGACCATTTTAACAGCCCTATTTGGGTTATATAATTTCTGTTCAGAGATGTAATGTTCCAAATGTGCCCAAAATGTCCTCTTTTATTATCAAAACATGAATGAAATTAATTTTTGGCTTCAGATTTGATACATTATGATATACTTGACATTACCTCCATGAGGGGGGGCCAGACCAGCCCCACACCCCGGAAACTGAAATTCCTAATATGGCTCTTGAGTGGTTCAGACCAATGCAATTTTATTCTCTGATATAAACTGAGTTTTCTGTGAAAATTTGAGACAGATACAACAACTTTAAGGGGTGGTTTGGGCTGATTTGCCATTTAGTGGTACCTTCGCTACAGGCACTCCCAAGACATGTATTTTGAGCTTCTTGTGTATTTCTTAAGGAATACACTACTCAATTCTCTCTTAGTGGCTCCCACACTCGCAAAAATATGGTTTATAGCCTTACATCTGCCTTATTGGGCAAGATATGAGTATATCTTAATGCACCCCCCAGCAGGTGTATTACAGGCCTGCTGGGGTCCAAATACCACACCAGTAGTCACTGCTATATCAGATGTAATTCTAAAACCTGTGCAGTCAGATTTAGCTAGTGACAGACTATATTCTGACCAAATTTCAGGATTATAGACCAACATTTGCTACTCATTTGGGCTGATTTACATCTTTTTTCGACCATTTTAACAGCCCTATTTGGGTTATATAATTTCTGTTCAGAGATGTAATGTTCCAAATGTGCCCAAAATGTCCTCTTTTATTGTCAAAACATGAATGAAATTAATTTTTGGCTTCAGATTTGATACATTATGATATAATTGACATTACCTCCATGAGGGGGGGACAGACCAGCCCCACACCCCGGAAACTGAAATTCCTAATATGGCTCTTGAGTGGTTCAGACCAATGCAATTTTATTCTCTGATATAAACTGAGTTTTCTGTGAAAATTTGAGACAGATACAACAACTTTAAGGGGTGGTTTGGGCTGATTTGCCATTTAGTGGTACCCTCGCTACATGCACTCCCAAGACATGTATTTTGAGCTTCTTGTGTATTTCTTAAGGAATACACTACTCAATTCTCTCTTAGTGGCTCCCACACTCGCAAAAAATATGGTTTATAGCCTTACATCTGCCTTATTGGGCAAGATATGAGTATATCTTAATGCACCCCCCAGCAGGTGTATTACAGGCCTGCTGGGGTCCAAATACCACACCAGTAGTCACTGCTATATCAGATGTAATTCTAAAACCTGTGCAGTCAGATTTAGCTAGTGACAGACTATATTCTGACCAAATTTCAGGATTATAGACCAACATTTGCTACTCATTTGGGCTGATTTACATCTTTTTTCGACCATTTTAACAGCCCTATTTGGGTTATATAATTTCTGTTCAGAGATGTAATGTTCCAAATGTGCCCAAAATGTCCTCTTTTATTATCAAAACATGAATGAAATTAATTTTTGGCTTCAGATTTGATACATTATGATATACTTGACATTACCTCCATGAGGGGGGGCCAGACCAGCCCCACACCCCGGAAACTGAAATTCCTAATATGGCTCTTGAGTGGTTCAGACCAATGCAATTTTATTCTCTGATATAAACTGAGTTTTCTGTGAAAATTTGAGACAGATACAACAACTTTAAGGGGTGGTTTGGGCTGATTTGCCATTTAGTGGTACCTTCGCTACAGGCACTCCCAAGACATGTATTTTGAGCTTCTTGTGTATTTCTTAAGGAATACACTACTCAATTCTCTCTTAGTGGCGCCCACACTCGCAAAAATATGGTTTATAGCCTTACATCTGCCTTATTGGGCAAGATATGAGTATATCTTAATGCACCCCCCAGCAGGTGTATTACAGGCCTGCTGGGGTCCAAATACCACACCAGTAGTCACTGCTATATCAGATGTAATTCTAAAACCTGTGCAGTCAGATTTAGCTAGTGACAGACTATATTCTGACCAAATTTCAGGATTATAGACCAACATTTGCTACTCATTTGGACTGATTTACATCTTTTTTCGACCATTTTAACAGCCCTATTTGGGTTATATAATTTCTGTTCAGAGATGTAATGTTCCAAATATGCCCAAAATGTCCTCTTTTATTGTCAAAACATGAATGAAATTAATTTTTGGCTTCAGATTTGATACATTATGATATAATTGACATTACCTCCATGAGGGGGGGCCAGACCAGCCCCAAACCCCGGAAACTGAAATTCCTAATATGGCTCTTGAGTGGTTCATACCAATGCAATTTTATTCTCTGATATAAACTGAGTTTTCTGTGAAAATTTGAGCCAGATACAACAACTTTAAGGGGTGGTTTGGGCTGATTTGCCATTTAGTGGTACCCTCGCTACATGCACTCCCAAGACATGTATTTTGAGCTTCTTGTGTATTTCTTAAGGAATACACTACTCAATTCTCTCTTAGTGACTCCCATATTCGCAAAAAATATGGTTTATAGCCTTACATCTGCCTTATTGGGCAAGATATGAGTATATCTTAATGCACCCCCCAGCAGGTGTATTACAGGCCTGCTGGGGTCCAAATACCACACCAGTAGTCACTGCTATATCAGATGTAATTCTAAAACCTGTGCAGTCAGATTTAGCTAGTGACAGACTATATTCTGACCAAATTTCAGGATTATAGACCAACATTTGCTACTCATTTGGGCTGATTTACATCTTTTTCGACCATTTTAACAGCCCTATTTGGGTTATATAATTTCTGTTCAGAGATGTAATGTTCCAAATGTGCCCAAAATGTCCTCTTTTATTGTCAAAACATGAATGAAATTAATTTTTGGCTTCAGATTTGATACATTATGATATACTTGACATTACCTCCATGAGGGGGGGCCAGACCAGCCCCACACCCCGGAAACTGAAATTCCTAATATGGCTCTTGAGTGGTTCAGACCAATGCAATTTTATTCTCTGATATAAACTGAGTTTTCTGTGAAAATTTGAGACAGATACAACAACTTTAAGGGGTGGTTTGGGCTGATTTGCCATTTAGTGGTACCTTCGCTACAGGCACTCCCAAGACATGTATTTTGAGCTTCTTGTGTATTTCTTAAGGAATACACTACTCAATTCTCTCTTAGTGGCTCCCACACTCGCAAAAATATGGTTTATAGCCTTACATCTGCCTTATTGGGCAAGATATGAGTATATCTTAATGCACCCCCCAGCAGGTGTATTACAGGCCTGCTGGGGTCCAAATACCACACCAGTAGTCACTGCTATATCAGATGTAATTCTAAAACCTGTGCAGTCAGATTTAGCTAGTGACAGACTATATTCTGACCAAATTTCAGGATTATAGACCAACATTTGCTACTCATTTGGGCTGATTTACATCTTTTTTCGACCATTTTAACAGCCCTATTTGGGTTATATAATTTCTGTTCAGAGATGTAATGTTCCAAATGTGCCCAAAATGTCCTCTTTTATTGTCAAAACATGAATGAAATTAATTTTTGGCTTCAGATTTGATACATTATGATATAATTGACATTACCTCCATGAGGGGGGGACAGACCAGCCCCACACCCCGGAAACTGAAATTCCTAATATGGCTCTTGAGTGGTTCAGACCAATGCAATTTTATTCTCTGATATAAACTGAGTTTTCTGTGAAAATTTGAGACAGATACAACAACTTTAAGGGGTGGTTTGGGCTGATTTGCCATTTAGTGGTACCCTCGCTACATGCACTCCCAAGACATGTATTTTGAGCTTCTTGTGTATTTCTTAAGGAATACACTACTCAATTCTCTCTTAGTGGCTCCCACACTCGCAAAAAATATGGTTTATAGCCTTACATCTGCCTTATTGGGCAAGATATGAGTATATCTTAATGCACCCCCCAGCAGGTGTATTACAGGCCTGCTGGGGTCCAAATACCACACCAGTAGTCACTGCTATATCAGATGTAATTCTAAAACCTGTGCAGTCAGATTTAGCTAGTGACAGACTATATTCTGACCAAATTTCAGGATTATAGACCAACATTTGCTACTCATTTGGGCTGATTTACATCTTTTTTCGACCATTTTAACAGCCCTATTTGGGTTATATAATTTCTGTTCAGAGATGTAATGTTCCAAATGTGCCCAAAATGTCCTCTTTTATTATCAAAACATGAATGAAATTAATTTTTGGCTTCAGATTTGATACATTATGATATACTTGACATTACCTCCATGAGGGGGGGCCAGACCAGCCCCACACCCCGGAAACTGAAATTCCTAATATGGCTCTTGAGTGGTTCAGACCAATGCAATTTTATTCTCTGATATAAACTGAGTTTTCTGTGAAAATTTGAGACAGATACAACAACTTTAAGGGGTGGTTTGGGCTGATTTGCCATTTAGTGGTACCTTCGCTACAGGCACTCCCAAGACATGTATTTTGAGCTTCTTGTGTATTTCTTAAGGAATACACTACTCAATTCTCTCTTAGTGGCTCCCACACTCGCAAAAATATGGTTTATAGCCTTACATCTGCCTTATTGGGCAAGATATGAGTATATCTTAATGCACCCCCCAGCAGGTGTATTACAGGCCTGCTGGGGTCCAAATACCACACCAGTAGTCACTGCTATATCAGATGTAATTCTAAAACCTGTGCAGTCAGATTTAGCTAGTGACAGACTATATTCTGACCAAATTTCAGGATTATAGACCAACATTTGCTACTCATTTGGACTGATTTACATCTTTTTTCGACCATTTTAACAGCCCTATTTGGGTTATATAATTTCTGTTCAGAGATGTAATGTTCCAAATATGCCCAAAATGTCCTCTTTTATTGTCAAAACATGAATGAAATTAATTTTTGGCTTCAGATTTGATACATTATGATATAATTGACATTACCTCCATGAGGGGGGGGCCAGACCAGCCCCAAACCCCGGAAACTGAAATTCCTAATATGGCTCTTGAGTGATTCATGCCAATGCAATTTTATTCTCTGATATAAACTGAGTTTTCTGTGAAAATTTGAGCCAGATACAACAACTTTAAGGGGTGGTTTGGGCTGATTTGCCATTTAGTGGTACCCTCGCTACATGCACTCCCAAGACATGTATTTTGAGCTTCTTGTGTATTTCTTAAGGAATACACTACTCAATTCGCTCTTAGTGACTCCCACATTCGCAAAAAATATGGTTTATAGCCTTACATCTGCCTTATTGGGCAAGATATGAGTATATCTTAATGCACCCCCCAGCAGGAGTATTACAGGCCTGCTGGGGTCCAAATACCACACCAGTAGTCACTGCTATATCAGATGTAATTCTAAAACCTGTGCAGTCAGATTTAGCTAGTGACAGACTATATTCTGACCAAATTTCAGGATTATAGACCAACATTTGCTACTCATTTGGACTAATTTACATCTTTTTTCGACCATTTTAACAGCCCTATTTGGGTTATATAATTTCTGTTCAGAGATGTAATGTTCCAAATATGCCCAAAATGTCCTCTTTTATTGTCAAAACATGAATGAAATTAATTTTTGGCTTCAGATTTGATACATTATGATATAATTGACATTACCTCCATGAGGGGGGGCCAGACCAGCCCCAAACCCCGGAAACTGAAATTCCTAATATGGCTCTTGAGTGATTCATACCAATGCAATTTTATTCTCTGATATAAACTGAGTTTTCTGTGAAAATTTGAGCCAGATACAACAACTTTAAGGGGTGGTTTGGGCTGATTTGCCATTTAGTGGTACCCTCGCTACATGCACTCCCAATACATGTATTTTGAGCTTCTTGTGTATTTCTTAAGGAATACACTACTCAATTCTCTCTTAGTGACTCCCACATTCGCAAAAAATATGGTTTATAGCCTTACATCTGCCTTATTGGGCAAGATATGAGTATATCTTAATGCACCCCCCAGCAGGTGTATTACAGGCCTGCTGGGGTCCAAATACCACACCAGTAGTCACTGCTATATCAGATGTAATTCTAAAACCTGTGCAGTCAGATTTAGCTAGTGACAGACTATATTCTGACCAAATTTCAGGATTATAGACCAACATTTGCTACTCATTTGGACTGATTTACATCTTTTTTCGACCATTTTAACAGCCCTATTTGGGTTATATAATTTCTGTTCAGAGATGTAATGTTCCAAATGTGCCCAAAATGTCCTCTTTTATTGTCAAAACATGAATGAAATTAATTTTTAGCTTCAGATTTGATACATTATGATATAATTGACATTACCTCCATGAGGGGGGACCAGACCAGCCCCACACCCCGGAAACTGAAATTCCTAATATGGCTCTTGAGTGGTTCAGACCAATGCAATTTTATTCTCTGATATAAACTGAGTTTTCTGTGAAAATTTGAGACAGATACAACAACTTTAAGGGGTGGTTTGGGCTGATTTGCCATTTAGTGGTACCCTCGCTACATGCACTCCCAAGACATGTATTTTGAGCTTCTTGTGTATTTCTTAAGGAATACACTACTCAATTCTCTCTTAGTGGCTCCCACACTCGCAAAAAATATGGTTTATAGCCTTACATCTGCCTTATTGGGCAAGATATGAGTATATCTTAATGCACCCCCCAGCAGGTGTATTACAGGCCTGCTGGGGTCCAAATACCACACCAGTAGTCACTGCTATATCAGATGTAATTCTAAAACCTGTGCAGTCAGATTTAGCTAGTGACAGACTATATTCTGACCAAATTTCAGGATTATAGACCAACATTTGCTACTCATTTGGACTGATTTACATCTTTTTTCGACCATTTTAACAGCCCTATTTGGGTTATATAATTTCTGTTCAGAGATGTAATGTTCCAAATATGCCCAAAATGTCCTCTTTTATTGTCAAAACATGAATGAAATTAATTTTTGGCTTCAGATTTGATACATTATGATATAATTGACATTACCTCCATGAGGGGGGCCAGACCAGCCCCAAACCCCGGAAACTGAAATTCCTAATATGGCTCTTGAGTGGTTCATACCAATGCAATTTTATTCTCTGATATAAACTGAGTTTTCTGTGAAAATTTGAGCCAGATACAACAACTTTAAGGGGTGGTTTGGGCTGATTTGCCATTTAGTGGTACCCTCGCTACATGCACTCCCAAGACATGTATTTTGAGCTTCTTGTGTATTTCTTAAGGAATACACTACTCAATTCTCTCTTAGTGACTCCCACATTCGCAAAAAATATGGTTTATAGCCTTACATCTGCCTTATTGGGCAAGATATGAGTATATCTTAATGCACCCCCCAGCAGGAGTATTACAGGCCTGCTGGGGTCCAAATACCACACCAGTAGTCACTGCTATATCAGATGTAATTCTAAAACCTGTGCAGTCAGATTTAGCTAGTGACAGACTATATTCTGACCAAATTTCAGGATTATAGACCAACATTTGCTACTCATTTGGACTGATTTACATCTTTTTTCGACCATTTTAACAGCCCTATTTGGGTTATATAATTTCTGTTCAGAGATGTAATGTTCCAAATATGCCCAAAATGTCCTCTTTTATTGTCAAAACATGAATGAAATTAATTTTTGGCTTCAGATTTGATACATTATGATATAATTGACATTACCTCCATGAGGGGGGGCCAGACCAGCCCCAAACCCCGGAAACTGAAATTCCTAATATGGCTCTTGAGTGATTCATACTAATGCAATTTTATTCTCTGATATAAACTGAGTTTTCTGTGAAAATTTGAGCCAGATACAACAACTTTAAGGGGTGGTTTGGGCTGATTTACCATTTAGTGGTACCCTCGCTACATGCACTCCCAATACATGTATTTTGAGCTTCTTGTGTATTTCTTAAGGAATACACTACTCAATTCTCTCTTAGTGACTCCCACATTCGCAAAAAATATGGTTTATAGCCTTACATCTGCCTTATTGGGCAAGATATGAGTATATCTTAATGCACCCCCCAGCAGGTGTATTACAGGCCTGCTGGGGTCCAAATACCACACCAGTAGTCACTGCTATATCAGATGTAATTCTAAAACCTGTGCAGTCAGATTTAGCTAGTGACAGACTATATTCTGACCAAATTTCAGGATTATAGACCAACATTTGCTACTCATTTGGACTGATTTACATCTTTTTTCGACCATTTTAACAGCCCTATTTGGGTTATATAATTTCTGTTCAGAGATGTAATGTTCCAAATGTGCCCAAAATGTCCTCTTTTATTGTCAAAACATGAATGAAATTAATTTTTGGCTTCAGATTTGATACATTATGATATAATTGACATTACCTCCATGAGGGGGGGACCAGACCAGCCCCACACCCCGGAAACTGAAATTCCTAATATGGCTCTTGAGTGGTTCAGACCAATGCAATTTTATTCTCTGATATAAACTGAGTTTTCTGTGAAAATTTGAGACAGATACAACAACTTTAAGGGGTGGTTTGGGCTGATTTGCCATTTAGTGGTACCCTCGCTACATGCACTCCCAAGACATGTATTTTGAGCTTCTTGTGTATTTCTTAAGGAATACACTACTCAATTCTCTCTTAGTGGCTCCCACACTCGCAAAAAATATGGTTTGTAGCCTTACATCTGCCTTATTGGGCAAGATATGAGTATATCTTAATGCACCCCCCAGCAGGTGTATTACAGGCCTGCTGGGGTCCAAATACCACACCAGTAGTCACTGCTATATCAGATGTAATTCTAAAACCTGTGCAGTCAGATTTAGCTAGTGACAGACTATATTCTGACCAAATTTCAGGATTATAGACCAACATTTGCTACTCATTTGGACTGATTTACATCTTTTTTCGACCATTTTAACAGCCCTATTTGGGTTATATAATTTCTGTTCAGAGATGTAATGTTCCAAATGTGCCCAAAATGTCCTCTTTTATTGTCAAAACATGAATGAAATTAATTTTTGGCTTCAGATTTGATACATTATGATATAATTGACATTACCTCCATGAGGGGGGACCAGACCAGCCCCACACCCCGGAAACTGAAATTCCTAATATGGCTCTTGAGTGGTTCAGACCAATGCAATTTTATTCTCTGATATAAACTGAGTTTTCTGTGAAAATTTGAGACAGATACAACAACTTTAAGGGGTGGTTTGGGCTGATTTGCCATTTAGTGGTACCCTCGCTACATGCACTCCCAAGACATGTATTTTGAGCTTCTTGTGTATTTCTTAAGGAATACACTACTCAATTCTCTCTTAGTGGCTCCCACACTCGCAAAAAATATGGTTTATAGCCTTACATCTGCCTTATTGGGCAAGATATGAGTATATCTTAATGCACCCCCCAGCAGGTGTATTACAGGCCTGCTGGGGTCCAAATACCACACCAGTAGTCACTGCTATATCAGATGTAATTCTAAAACCTGTGCAGTCAGATTTAGCTAGTGACAGACTATATTCTGACCAAATTTCAGGATTATAGACCAACATTTGCTACTCATTTGGACTGATTTACATCTTTTTTCGACCATTTTAACAGCCCTATTTGGGTTATATAATTTCTGTTCAGAGATGTAATGTTCCAAATATGCCCAAAATGTCCTCTTTTATTGTCAAAACATGAATGAAATTAATTTTTGGCTTCAGATTTGATACATTATGATATAATTGACATTACCTCCATGAGGGGGGGCCAGACCAGCCCCAAACCCCGGAAACTGAAATTCCTAATATGGCTCTTGAGTGGTTCATACCAATGCAATTTTATTCTCTGATATAAACTGAGTTTTCTGTGAAAATTTGAGCCAGATACAACAACTTTAAGGGGTGGTTTGGGCTGATTTGCCATTTAGTGGTACCCTCGCTACATGCACTCCCAAGACATGTATTTTGAGCTTCTTGTGTATTTCTTAAGGAATACACTACTCAATTCTCTCTTAGTGGCTCCCACACTCGCAAAAAATATGGTTTATAGCCTTACATCTGCCTTATTGGGCAAGATATGAGTATATCTTAATGCACCCCCAGCAGGCGTATTACAGGCCTGCTGGGGTCCAAATACCACACCAGTAGTCACTGCTATATCAGATGTAATTCTAAAACCTGTGCAGTCAGATTTAGCTAGTGACAGACTATATTCTGACCAAATTTCAGGATTATAGACCAACATTTGCTACTCATTTGGGCTGATTTACATCTTTTTTCGACCATTTTAACAGCCCTATTTGGGTTATATAATTTCTGTTCAGAGATGTAATGTTCCAAATGTGCCCAAAATGTCCTCTTTTATTGTCAAAACATGAATGAAATTAATTTTTGGCTTCAGATTTGATACATTATGATATAATTGACATTACCTCCATGAGGGGGGGCCAGACCAGCCCCACACCCCGGAAACTGAAATTCCTAATATGGCTCTTGAGTGGTTCAGACCAATGCAATTTTATTCTCTGATATAAACTGAGTTTTCTGTGAAAATTTGAGACAGATACAACAACTTTAAGGGGTGGTTTGGGCTGATTTGCCATTTAGTGGTACCCTCGCTACATGCACTCCCAAGACATGTATTTTGAGCTTCTTGTGTATTTCTTAAGGAATACACTACTCAATTCTCTCTTAGTGGCTCCCACACTCGCAAAAAATATGGTTTATAGCCTTACATCTGCCTTATTGGGCAGGATATGAGTATATCTTAATGCACCCCCCAGCAGGTGTATTACAGGCCTGCTGGGGTCCAAATACCACACCAGTAGTCACTGCTATATCAGATGTAATTCTAAAACCTGTGCAGTCAGATTTAGCTAGTGACAGACTATATTCTGACCAAATTTCAGGATTATAGACCAACATTTTCTACTCATTTGGGCTGATTTACATCTTTTTTGGACCATTTTAACAGCCCTATTTGGGTTATATAATTTCTGTTCAGAGATGTAATGTTCCAAATGTGCCCAAAATGTCCTCTTTTATTGTCAAAACATGAATGAAATTAATTTTTGGCTTCAGATTTGATACATTATGATATAATTGACATTACCTCCATGAGGGGGGCCAGACCAGCCCCACACCCCGGAAACTGAAATTCCTAATATGGCTCTTGAGTGGTTCAGACCAATGCAATTTTATTCTCTGATATAAACTGAGTTTTCTGTGAAAATTTGAGACAGATACAACAACTTTAAGGGGTGGTTTGGGCTGATTTGCCATTTAGTGGTACCCTCGCTACATGCACTCCCAAGACATGTATTTTGAGCTTCTTGTGTATTTCTTAAGGAATACACTACTCAATTCTCTCTTAGTGGCTCCCACACTCGCAAAAAATATGGTTTATAGCCTTACATCTGCCTTATTGGGCAAGATATGAGTATATCTTAATGCACCCCCCAGCAGGTGTATTACAGGCCTGCTGGGGTCCAAATACCACACCAGTAGTCACTGCTATATCAGATGTAATTCTAAAACCTGTGCAGTCAGATTTAGCTAGTGACAGACTATATTCTGACCAAATTTCAGGATTATAGACCAACATTTGCTACTCATTTGGGCTGATTTACATCTTTTTTCGACCATTTTAACAGCCCTATTTGGGTTATATAATTTCTGTTCAGAGATGTAATGTTCCAAATGTGCCCAAAATGTCCTCTTTTATTGTCAAAACATGAATGAAATTAATTTTTGGCTTCAGATTTGATACATTATGATATAATTGACATTACCTCCATGAGGGGGGGCCAGACCAGCCCCACACCCCGGAAACTGAAATTCCTAATATGGCTCTTGAGTGGTTCAGACCAATGCAATTTTATTCTCTGATATAAACTGAGTTTTCTGTGAAAATTTGAGACAGATACAACAACTTTAAGGGGTGGTTTGGGCTGATTTGCCATTTAGTGGTACCCTCGCTACATGCACTCCCAAGACATGTATTTTGAGCTTCTTGTGTATTTCTTAAGGAATACACTACTCAATTCTCTCTTAGTGGCTCCCACACTCGCAAAAAATATGGTTTGTAGCCTTACATCTGCCTTATTGGGCAAGATATGAGTATATCTTAATGCACCCCCCAGCAGGTGTATTACAGGCCTGCTGGGGTCCAAATACCACACCAGTAGTCACTGCTATATCAGATGTAATTCTAAAACCTGTGCAGTCAGATTTAGCTAGTGACAGACTATATTCTGACCAAATTTCAGGATTATAGACCAACATTTGCTACTCATTTGGGCTGATTTACATCTTTTTTCGACCATTTTAACAGCCCTATTTGGGTTATATAATTTCTGTTCAGAGATGTAATGTTCCAAATGTGCCCAAAATGTCCTCTTTTATTGTCAAAACATGAATGAAATTAATTTTTGGCTTCAGATTTGATACATTATGATATAATTGACATTACCTCCATGAGGGGGGGCCAGACCAGCCCCACACCCCGGAAACTGAAATTCCTAATATGGCTCTTGAGTGGTTCAGACCAATGCAATTTTATTCTCTGATATAAACTGAGTTTTCTGTGAAAATTTGAGACAGATACAACAACTTTAAGGGGTGGTTTGGGCTGATTTGCCATTTAGTGGTACCCTCGCTACATGCACTCCCAAGACATGTATTTTGAGCTTCTTGTGTATTTCTTAAGGAATACACTACTCAATTCTCTCTTAGTGGCTCCCACACTCGCAAAAAATATGGTTTGTAGCCTTACATCTGCCTTATTGGGCAAGATATGAGTATATCTTAATGCACCCCCCAGCAGGTGTATTACAGGCCTGCTGGGGTCCAAATACCACACCAGTAGTCAATGCTATATCAGATGTAATTCTAAAACCTGTGCAGTCAGATTTAGCTAGTGACAGACTATATTCTGACCAAATTTCAGGATTATAGACCAACATTTGCTACTCATTTGGGCTGATTTACATCTTTTTTCGACCATTTTAACAGCCCTATTTGGGTTATATAATTTCTGTTCAGAGATGTAATGTTCCAAATGTGCCCAAAATGTCCTCTTTTATTGTCAAAACATGAATGAAATTAATTTTTGGCTTCAGATTTGATACATTATGATATAATTGACATTACCTCCATGAGGGGGGGCCAGACCAGCCCCAAACCCCGGAAACTGAAATTCCTAATATGGCTCTTGAGTGGTTCATACCAATGCAATTTTATTCTCTGATATAAACTGAGTTTTCTGTGAAAATTTGAGCCAGATACAACAACTTTAAGGGGTGGTTTGGGCTGATTTGCCATTTAGTGGTACCCTCGCTACATGCACTCCCAAGACATGTATTTTGAGCTTCTTGTGTATTTCTTAAGGAATACACTACTCAATTCTCTCTTAGTGGCTCCCACACTCGCAAAAAATATGGTTTATAGCCTTACATCTGCCTTATTGGGCAAGATATGAGTATATCTTAATGCACCCCCAGCAGGCGTATTACAGGCCTGCTGGGGTCCAAATACCACACCAGTAGTCACTGCTATATCAGATGTAATTTTAAAACCTGTGCAGTCAGATTTAGCTAGTGACAGACTATATTCTGACCAAATTTCAGGATTATAGACCAACATTTGCTACTCATTTGGGCTGATTTACATCTTTTTTCGACCATTTTAACAGCCCTATTTGGGTTATATAATTTCTGTTCAGAGATGTAATGTTCCAAATGTGCCCAAAATGTCCTCTTTTATTGTCAAAACATGAATGAAATTAATTTTTGGCTTCAGATTTGATACATTATGATATAATTGACATTACCTCCATGAGGGGGGGCCAGACCAGCCCCACACCCCGGAAACTGAAATTCCTAATATGGCTCTTGAGTGGTTCAGACCAATGCAATTTTATTCTCTGATATAAACTGAGTTTTCTGTGAAAATTTGAGACAGATACAACAACTTTAAGGGGTGGTTTGGGCTGATTTGCCATTTAGTGGTACCCTCGCTACATGCACTCCCAAGACATGTATTTTGAGCTTCTTGTGTATTTCTTAAGGAATACACTACTCAATTCTCTCTTAGTGGCTCCCACACTCGCAAAAAATATGGTTTATAGCCTTACATCTGCCTTATTGGGCAGGATATGAGTATATCTTAATGCACCCCCCAGCAGGTGTATTACAGGCCTGCTGGGGTCCAAATACCACACCAGTAGTCACTGCTATATCAGATGTAATTCTAAAACCTGTGCAGTCAGATTTAGCTAGTGACAGACTATATTCTCACCAAATTTCAGGATTATAGACCAACATTTTCTACTCATTTGGGCTGATTTACATCTTTTTTTGACCATTTTAACAGCCCTATTTGGGTTATATAATTTCTGTTCAGAGATGTAATGTTCCAAATGTGCCCAAAATGTCCTCTTTTATTGTCAAAACATGAATGAAATTAATTTTTGGCTTCAGATTTGATACATTATGATATAATTGACATTACCTCCATGAGGGGGGCCAGACCAGCCCCACACCCCGGAAACTGAAATTCCTAATATGGCTCTTGAGTGGTTCAGACCAATGCAATTTTATTCTCTGATATAAACTGAGTTTTCTGTGAAAATTTGAGACAGATACAACAACTTTAAGGGGTGGTTTGGGCTGATTTGCCATTTAGTGGTACCCTCGCTACATGCACTCCCAAGACATGTATTTTGAGCTTCTTGTGTATTTCTTAAGGAATACACTACTCAATTCTCTCTTAGTGGCTCCCACACTCGCAAAAAATATGGTTTATAGCCTTACATCTGCCTTATTGGGCAAGATATGAGTATATCTTAATGCACCCCCCAGCAGGTGTATTACAGGCCTGCTGGGGTCCAAATACCACACCAGTAGTCACTGCTATATCAGATGTAATTCTAAAACCTGTGCAGTCAGATTTAGCTAGTGACAGACTATATTCTGACCAAATTTCAGGATTATAGACCAACATTTGCTACTCATTTGGGCTGATTTACATCTTTTTTCGACCATTTTAACAGCCCTATTTGGGTTATATAATTTCTGTTCAGAGATGTAATGTTCCAAATGTGCCCAAAATGTCCTCTTTTATTGTCAAAACATGAATGAAATTAATTTTTGGCTTCAGATTTGATACATTATGATATAATTGACATTACCTCCATGAGGGGGGGCCAGACCAGCCCCAAACCCCGGAAACTGAAATTCCTAATATGGCTCTTGAGTGGTTCAGACCAATGCAATTTTATTCTCTGATATAAACTGAGTTTTCTGTGAAAATTTGAGACAGATACAACAACTTTAAGGGGTGGTTTGGGCTGATTTGCCATTTAGTGGTACCCTCGCTACATGCACTCCCAAGACATGTATTTTGAGCTTCTTGTGTATTTCTTAAGGAATACACTACTCAATTCTCTCTTAGTGGCTCCCACACTCGCAAAAAATATGGTTTATAGCCTTACATCTGCCTTATTGGGCAAGATATGAGTATATCTTAATGCACTCCCAGCAGGCGTATTACAGGCCTGCTGGGGTCCAAATACCACACCAGTAGTCACTGCTATATCAGATGTAATTTTAAAACCTGTGCAGTCAGATTTAGCTAGTGACAGACTATATTCTGACCAAATTTCAGGATTATAGACCAACATTTGCTACTCATTTGGGCTGATTTACATCTTTTTTCGACCATTTTAACAGCCCTATTTGGGTTATATAATTTCTGTTCAGAGATGTAATGTTCCAAATGTGCCCAAAATGTCCTCTTTTATTGTCAAAACATGAATGAAATTAATTTTTGGCTTCAGATTTGATACATTATGATATAATTGACATTACCTCCATGAAGGGGGGACAGACCAGCCCCACACCCCGGAAACTGAAATTCCTAATATGGCTCTTGAGTGGTTCAGACCAATGCAATTTTATTCTCTGATATAAACTGAGTTTTCTGTGAAAATTTGAGACAGATACAACAACTTTAAGGGGTGGTTTGGGCTGATTTGCCATTTAGTGGTACCCTCGCTACGTGCACTCCCAAGACATGTATTTTGAGCTTCTTGTGTATTTCTTAAGGAATACACTACTCAATTCTCTCTTAGTGGCTCCCACACTCGCAAAAAATATGGTTTATAGCCTTACATCTGCCTTATTGGGCAAGATATGAGTATATCTTAATGCACCCCCCAGCAGGTGTATTACAGGCCTGCTGGGGTCCAAATACCACACCAGTAGTCACTGCTATATCAGATGTAATTCTAAAACCTGTGCAGTCAGATTTAGCTAGTGACAGACTATATTCTGACCAAATTTCAGGATTATAGACCAACATTTGCTACTCATTTGGGCTGATTTACATCTTTTTTCGACCATTTTAACAGCCCTATTTGGGTTATATAATTTCTGTTCAGAGATGTAATGTTCCAAATGTGCCCAAAATGTCCTCTTTTATTGTCAAAACATGAATGAAATTAATTTTTGGCTTCAGATTTGATACATTATGATATAATTGACATTACCTCCATGAGGGGGGGCCAGACCAGCCCCAAACCCCGGAAACTGAAATTCCTAATATGGCTCTTGAGTGGTTCATACCAATGCAATTTTATTCTCTGATATAAACTGAGTTTTCTGTGAAAATTTGAGCCAGATACAACAACTTTAAGGGGTGGTTTGGGCTGATTTGCCATTTAGTGGTACCCTCGCTACATGCACTCCCAAGACATGTATTTTGAGCTTCTTGTGTATTTCTTAAGGAATACACTACTCAATTCTCTCTTAGTGGCTCCCACACTCGCAAAAAATATGGTTTATAGCCTTACATCTGCCTTATTGGGCAAGATATGAGTATATCTTAATGCACCCCCCAGCAGGTGTATTACAGGCCTGCTGGGGTCCAAATACCACACCAGTAGTCACTGCTATATCAGATGTAATTCTAAAACCTGTGCAGTCAGATTTAGCTAGTGACAGACTATATTCTGACCAAATTTCAGGATTATAGACCAACATTTGCTACTCATTTGGGCTGATTTACATCTTTTTTCGACCATTTTAACAGCCCTATTTGGGTTATATAATTTCTGTTCAGAGATGTAATGTTCCAAATGTGCCCAAAATGTCCTCTTTTATTGTCAAAACATGAATGAAATTAATTTTTGGCTTCAGATTTGATACATTATGATATAATTGACATTACCTCCATGAGGGGGGGCCAGACCAGCCCCACACCCCGGAAACTGAAATTCCTAATATGGCTCTTGAGTGGTTCAGACCAATGCAATTTTATTCTCTGATATAAACTGAGTTTTCTGTGAAAATTTGAGACAGATACAACAACTTTAAGGGGTGGTTTGGGCTGATTTGCCATTTAGTGGTACCCTCGCTACGTGCACTCCCAAGACATGTATTTTGAGCTGCTTGTGCATTTCTTAAGGAATACATTACTCAATTCTCTCTTAGTGGCTCCCACACTCGCAAAAAATATGGTTTATAGCCTTACATCTGCCTTATTGGGCAAGATATGAGTATATCTTAATGCACCCCCCAGCAGGTGTATTACAGGCCTGCTGGGGTCCAAATACCACACCAGTAGTCACTGCTATATCAGATGTAATTCTAAAACCTGTGCAGTCAGATTTAGCTAGTGACAGACTATATTCTGACCAAATTTCAGGATTATAGACCAACATTTGCTACTCATTTGGACTGATTTACATCTTTTTTCGACCATTTTAACAGCCCTATTTGGGTTATATAATTTCTGTTCAGAGATGTAATGTTCCAAATGTGCCCAAAATGTCCTCTTTTATTGTCAAAACATGAATGAAATTAATTTTTAGCTTCAGATTTGATACATTATGATATAATTGACATTACCTCCATGAGGGGGGACCAGACCAGCCCCACACCCCGGAAACTGAAATTCCTAATATGGCTCTTGAGTGGTTCAGACCAATGCAATTTTATTCTCTGATATAAACTGAGTTTTCTGTGAAAATTTGTGACAGATACAACAACTTTAAGGGGTGGTTTGGGCTGATTTGCCATTTAGTGGTACCCTCGCTACATGCACTCCCAAGACATGTATTTTGAGCTTCTTGTGTATTTCTTAAGGAATACACTACTCAATTCTCTCTTAGTGGCTCCCACACTCGCAAAAAATATGGTTTATAGCCTTACATCTGCCTTATTGGGCAAGATATGAGTATATCTTAATGCACCCCCCAGCAGGTGTATTACAGGCCTGCTGGGGTCCAAATACCACACCAGTAGTCACTGCTATATCAGATGTAATTCTAAAACCTGTGCAGTCAGATTTAGCTAGTGACAGACTATATTCTGACCAAATTTCAGGATTATAGACCAACATTTGCTACTCATTTGGACTGATTTACATCTTTTTTCGACCATTTTAACAGCCCTATTTGGGTTATATAATTTCTGTTCAGAGATGTAATGTTCCAAATATGCCCAAAATGTCCTCTTTTATTGTCAAAACATGAATGAAATTAATTTTTGGCTTCAGATTTGATACATTATGATATAATTGACATTACCTCCATGAGGGGGGCCAGACCAGCCCCAAACCCCGGAAACTGAAATTCCTAATATGGCTCTTGAGTGGTTCATACCAATGCAATTTTATTCTCTGATATAAACTGAGTTTTCTGTGAAAATTTGAGCCAGATACAACAACTTTAAGGGGTGGTTTGGGCTGATTTGCCATTTAGTGGTACCCTCGCTACGTGCACTCCCAAGACATGTATTTTGAGCTTCTTGTGTATTTCTTAAGGAATACACTACTCAATTCTCTCTTAGTGGCTCCCACACTCGCAAAAAATATGGTTTATAGCCTTACATCTGCCTTATTGGGCAAGATATGAGTATATCTTAATGCACCCCCCAGCAGGTGTATTACAGGCCTGCTGGGGTCCAAATACCACACCAGTAGTCACTGCTATATCAGATGTAATTCTAAAACCTGTGCAGTCAGATTTAGCTAGTGACAGACTATATTCTGACCAAATTTCAGGATTATAGACCAACATTTGCTACTCATTTGGGCTGATTTACATCTTTTTTCGACCATTTTAACAGCCCTATTTGGGTTATATAATTTCTGTTCAGAGATGTAATGTTCCAAATGTGCCCAAAATGTCCTCTTTTATTGTCAAAACATGAATGAAATTAATTTTTGGCTTCAGATTTGATACATTATGATATAATTGACATTACCTCCATGAGGGGGGGCCAGACCAGCCCCAAACCCCGGAAACTGAAATTCCTAATATGGCTCTTGAGTGGTTCATACCAATGCAATTTTATTCTCTGATATAAACTGAGTTTTCTGTGAAAATTTGAGCCAGATACAACAACTTTAAGGGGTGGTTTGGGCTGATTTGCCATTTAGTGGTACCCTCGCTACATGCACTCCCAAGACATGTATTTTGAGCTTCTTGTGTATTTCTTAAGGAATACACTACTCAATTCTCTCTTAGTGGCTCCCACACTCGCAAAAAATATGGTTTATAGCCTTACATCTGCCTTATTGGGCAAGATATGAGTATATCTTAATGCACCCCCCAGCAGGTGTATTACAGGCCTGCTGGGGTCCAAATACCACACCAGTAGTCACTGCTATATCAGATGTAATTCTAAAACCTGTGCAGTCAGATTTAGCTAGTGACAGACTATATTCTGACCAAATTTCAGGATTATAGACCAACATTTGCTACTCATTTGGGCTGATTTACATCTTTTTTCGACCATTTTAACAGCCCTATTTGGGTTATATAATTTCTGTTCAGAGATGTAATGTTCCAAATGTGCCCAAAATGTCCTCTTTTATTGTCAAAACATGAATGAAATTAATTTTTGGCTTCAGATTTGATACATTATGATATAATTGACATTACCTCCATGAGGGGGGGCCAGACCAGCCCCACACCCCGGAAACTGAAATTCCTAATATGGCTCTTGAGTGGTTCAGACCAATGCAATTTTATTCTCTGATATAAACTGAGTTTTCTGTGAAAATTTGAGACAGATACAACAACTTTAAGGGGTGGTTTGGGCTGATTTGCCATTTAGTGGTACCCTCGCTACGTGCACTCCCAAGACATGTATTTTGAGCTGCTTGTGCATTTCTTAAGGAATACATTACTCAATTCTCTCTTAGTGGCTCCCACACTCGCAAAAAATATGGTTTATAGCCTTACATCTGCCTTATTGGGCAAGATATGAGTATATCTTAATGCACCCCCCAGCAGGTGTATTACAGGCCTGCTGGGGTCCAAATACCACACCAGTAGTCACTGCTATATCAGATGTAATTCTAAAACCTGTGCAGTCAGATTTAGCTAGTGACAGACTATATTCTGACCAAATTTCAGGATTATAGACCAACATTTGCTACTCATTTGGACTGATTTACATCTTTTTTCGACCATTTTAACAGCCCTATTTGGGTTATATAATTTCTGTTCAGAGATGTAATGTTCCAAATGTGCCCAAAATGTCCTCTTTTATTGTCAAAACATGAATGAAATTAATTTTTAGCTTCAGATTTGATACATTATGATATAATTGACATTACCTCCATGAGGGGGGACCAGACCAGCCCCACACCCCGGAAACTGAAATTCCTAATATGGCTCTTGAGTGGTTCAGACCAATGCAATTTTATTCTCTGATATAAACTGAGTTTTCTGTGAAAATTTGTGACAGATACAACAACTTTAAGGGGTGGTTTGGGCTGATTTGCCATTTAGTGGTACCCTCGCTACATGCACTCCCAAGACATGTATTTTGAGCTTCTTGTGTATTTCTTAAGGAATACACTACTCAATTCTCTCTTAGTGGCTCCCACACTCGCAAAAAATATGGTTTATAGCCTTACATCTGCCTTATTGGGCAAGATATGAGTATATCTTAATGCACCCCCCAGCAGGTGTATTACAGGCCTGCTGGGGTCCAAATACCACACCAGTAGTCACTGCTATATCAGATGTAATTCTAAAACCTGTGCAGTCAGATTTAGCTAGTGACAGACTATATTCTGACCAAATTTCAGGATTATAGACCAACATTTGCTACTCATTTGGACTGATTTACATCTTTTTTCGACCATTTTAACAGCCCTATTTGGGTTATATAATTTCTGTTCAGAGATGTAATGTTCCAAATATGCCCAAAATGTCCTCTTTTATTGTCAAAACATGAATGAAATTAATTTTTGGCTTCAGATTTGATACATTATGATATAATTGACATTACCTCCATGAGGGGGGCCAGACCAGCCCCAAACCCCGGAAACTGAAATTCCTAATATGGCTCTTGAGTGGTTCATACCAATGCAATTTTATTCTCTGATATAAACTGAGTTTTCTGTGAAAATTTGAGCCAGATACAACAACTTTAAGGGGTGGTTTGGGCTGATTTGCCATTTAGTGGTACCCTCGCTACATGCACTCCCAAGACATGTATTTTGAGCTTCTTGTGTATTTCTTAAGGAATACACTACTCAATTCTCTCTTAGTGACTCCCACATTCGCAAAAAATATGGTTTATAGCCTTACATCTGCCTTATTGGGCAAGATATGAGTATATCTTAATGCACCCCCCAGCAGGAGTATTACAGGCCTGCTGGGGTCCAAATACCACACCAGTAGTCACTGCTATATCAGATGTAATTCTAAAACCTGTGCAGTCAGATTTAGCTAGTGACAGACTATATTCTGACCAAATTTCAGGATTATAGACCAACATTTGCTACTCATTTGGACTGATTTACATCTTTTTTCGACCATTTTAACAGCCCTATTTGGGTTATATAATTTCTGTTCAGAGATGTAATGTTCCAAATATGCCCAAAATGTCCTCTTTTATTGTCAAAACATGAATGAAATTAATTTTTGGCTTCAGATTTGATACATTATGATATAATTGACATTACCTCCATGAGGGGGGGCCAGACCAGCCCCAAACCCCGGAAACTGAAATTCCTAATATGGCTCTTGAGTGATTCATACTAATGCAATTTTATTCTCTGATATAAACTGAGTTTTCTGTGAAAATTTGAGCCAGATACAACAACTTTAAGGGGTGGTTTGGGCTGATTTACCATTTAGTGGTACCCTCGCTACATGCACTCCCAATACATGTATTTTGAGCTTCTTGTGTATTTCTTAAGGAATACACTACTCAATTCTCTCTTAGTGACTCCCACATTCGCAAAAAATATGGTTTATAGCCTTACATCTGCCTTATTGGGCAAGATATGAGTATATCTTAATGCACCCCCCAGCAGGTGTATTACAGGCCTGCTGGGGTCCAAATACCACACCAGTAGTCACTGCTATATCAGATGTAATTCTAAAACCTGTGCAGTCAGATTTAGCTAGTGACAGACTATATTCTGACCAAATTTCAGGATTATAGACCAACATTTGCTACTCATTTGGACTGATTTACATCTTTTTTCGACCATTTTAACAGCCCTATTTGGGTTATATAATTTCTGTTCAGAGATGTAATGTTCCAAATGTGCCCAAAATGTCCTCTTTTATTGTCAAAACATGAATGAAATTAATTTTTGGCTTCAGATTTGATACATTATGATATAATTGACATTACCTCCATGAGGGGGGACCAGACCAGCCCCACACCCCGGAAACTGAAATTCCTAATATGGCTCTTGAGTGGTTCAGACCAATGCAATTTTATTCTCTGATATAAACTGAGTTTTCTGTGAAAATTTGAGACAGATACAACAACTTTAAGGGGTGGTTTGGGCTGATTTGCCATTTAGTGGTACCCTCGCTACATGCACTCCCAAGACATGTATTTTGAGCTTCTTGTGTATTTCTTAAGGAATACACTACTCAATTCTCTCTTAGTGGCTCCCACACTCGCAAAAAATATGGTTTGTAGCCTTACATCTGCCTTATTGGGCAAGATATGAGTATATCTTAATGCACCCCCCAGCAGGTGTATTACAGGCCTGCTGGGGTCCAAATACCACACCAGTAGTCACTGCTATATCAGATGTAATTCTAAAACCTGTGCAGTCAGATTTAGCTAGTGACAGACTATATTCTGACCAAATTTCAGGATTATAGACCAACATTTGCTACTCATTTGGACTGATTTACATCTTTTTTCGACCATTTTAACAGCCCTATTTGGGTTATATAATTTCTGTTCAGAGATGTAATGTTCCAAATATGCCCAAAATGTCCTCTTTTATTGTCAAAACATGAATGAAATTAATTTTTGGCTTCAGATTTGATACATTATGATATAATTGACATTACCTCCATGAGGGGGGCCAGACCAGCCCCAAACCCCGGAAACTGAAATTCCTAATATGGCTCTTGAGTGATTCATACTAATGCAATTTTATTCTCTGATATAAACTGAGTTTTCTGTGAAAATTTGAGCCAGATACAACAACTTTAAGGGGTGGTTTGGGCTGATTTACCATTTAGTGGTACCCTCGCTACATGCACTCCCAATACATGTATTTTGAGCTTCTTGTGTATTTCTTAAGGAATACACTACTCAATTCTCTCTTAGTGACTCCCACATTCGCAAAAAATATGGTTTATAGCCTTACATCTGCCTTATTGGGCAAGATATGAGTATATCTTAATGCACCCCCCAGCAGGTGTATTACAGGCCTGCTGGGGTCCAAATACCACACCAGTAGTCACTGCTATATCAGATGTAATTCTAAAACCTGTGCAGTCAGATTTAGCTAGTGACAGACTATATTCTGACCAAATTTCAGGATTATAGACCAACATTTGCTACTCATTTGGACTGATTTACATCTTTTTTCGACCATTTTAACAGCCCTATTTGGGTTATATAATTTCTGTTCAGAGATGTAATGTTCCAAATGTGCCCAAAATGTCCTCTTTTATTGTCAAAACATGAATGAAATTAATTTTTGGCTTCAGATTTGATACATTATGATATAATTGACATTACCTCCATGAGGGGGGACCAGACCAGCCCCACACCCCGGAAACTGAAATTCCTAATATGGCTCTTGAGTGGTTCAGACCAATGCAATTTTATTCTCTGATATAAACTGAGTTTTCTGTGAAAATTTGAGACAGATACAACAACTTTAAGGGGTGGTTTGGGCTGATTTGCCATTTAGTGGTACCCTCGCTACATGCACTCCCAAGACATGTATTTTGAGCTTCTTGTGTATTTCTTAAGGAATACACTACTCAATTCTCTCTTAGTGGCTCCCACACTCGCAAAAAATATGGTTTATAGCCTTACATCTGCCTTATTGGGCAAGATATGAGTATATCTTAATGCACCCCCCAGCAGGTGTATTACAGGCCTGCTGGGGTCCAAATACCACACCAGTAGTCACTGCTATATCAGATGTAATTCTAAAACCTGTGCAGTCAGATTTAGCTAGTGACAGACTATATTCTGACCAAATTTCAGGATTATAGACCAACATTTGCTACTCATTTGGACTGATTTACATCTTTTTTCGACCATTTTAACAGCCCTATTTGGGTTATATAATTTCTGTTCAGAGATGTAATGTTCCAAATATGCCCAAAATGTCCTCTTTTATTGTCAAAACATGAATGAAATTAATTTTTGGCTTCAGATTTGATACATTATGATATAATTGACATTACCTCCATGAGGGGGGCCAGACCAGCCCCAAACCCCGGAAACTGAAATTCCTAATATGGCTCTTGAGTGGTTCATACCAATGCAATTTTATTCTCTGATATAAACTGAGTTTTCTGTGAAAATTTGAGCCAGATACAACAACTTTAAGGGGTGGTTTGGGCTGATTTGCCATTTAGTGGTACCCTCGCTACATGCACTCCCAAGACATGTATTTTGAGCTTCTTGTGTATTTCTTAAGGAATACACTACTCAATTCTCTCTTAGTGACTCCCACATTCGCAAAAAATATGGTTTATAGCCTTACATCTGCCTTATTGGGCAAGATATGAGTATATCTTAATGCACCCCCCAGCAGGAGTATTACAGGCCTGCTGGGGTCCAAATACCACACCAGTAGTCACTGCTATATCAGATGTAATTCTAAAACCTGTGCAGTCAGATTTAGCTAGTGACAGACTATATTCTGACCAAATTTCAGGATTATAGACCAACATTTGCTACTCATTTGGACTGATTTACATCTTTTTTCGACCATTTTAACAGCCCTATTTGGGTTATATAATTTCTGTTCAGAGATGTAATGTTCCAAATATGCCCAAAATGTCCTCTTTTATTGTCAAAACATGAATGAAATTAATTTTTGGCTTCAGATTTGATACATTATGATATAATTGACATTACCTCCATGAGGGGGGGCCAGACCAGCCCCAAACCCCGGAAACTGAAATTCCTAATATGGCTCTTGAGTGATTCATACTAATGCAATTTTATTCTCTGATATAAACTGAGTTTTCTGTGAAAATTTGAGCCAGATACAACAACTTTAAGGGGTGGTTTGGGCTGATTTACCATTTAGTGGTACCCTCGCTACATGCACTCCCAATACATGTATTTTGAGCTTCTTGTGTATTTCTTAAGGAATACACTACTCAATTCTCTCTTAGTGACTCCCACATTCGCAAAAAATATGGTTTATAGCCTTACATCTGCCTTATTGGGCAAGATATGAGTATATCTTAATGCACCCCCCAGCAGGTGTATTACAGGCCTGCTGGGGTCCAAATACCACACCAGTAGTCACTGCTATATCAGATGTAATTCTAAAACCTGTGCAGTCAGATTTAGCTACTGACAGACTATATTCTGACCAAATTTCAGGATTATAGACCAACATTTGCTACTCATTTGGACTGATTTACATCTTTTTTCGACCATTTTAACAGCCCTATTTGGGTTATATAATTTCTGTTCAGAGATGTAATGTTCCAAATGTGCCCAAAATGTCCTCTTTTATTGTCAAAACATGAATGAAATTAATTTTTGGCTTCAGATTTGATACATTATGATATAATTGACATTACCTCCATGAGGGGGGACCAGACCAGCCCCACACCCCGGAAACTGAAATTCCTAATATGGCTCTTGAGTGGTTCAGACCAATGCAATTTTATTCTCTGATATAAACTGAGTTTTCTGTGAAAATTTGAGACAGATACAACAACTTTAAGGGGTGGTTTGGGCTGATTTGCCATTTAGTGGTACCCTCGCTACATGCACTCCCAAGACATGTATTTTGAGCTTCTTGTGTATTTCTTAAGGAATACACTACTCAATTCTCTCTTAGTGGCTCCCACACTCGCAAAAAATATGGTTTGTAGCCTTACATCTGCCTTATTGGGCAAGATATGAGTATATCTTAATGCACCCCCCAGCAGGTGTATTACAGGCCTGCTGGGGTCCAAATACCACACCAGTAGTCACTGCTATATCAGATGTAATTCTAAAACCTGTGCAGTCAGATTTAGCTAGTGACAGACTATATTCTGACCAAATTTCAGGATTATAGACCAACATTTGCTACTCATTTGGACTGATTTACATCTTTTTTCGACCATTTTAACAGCCCTATTTGGGTTATATAATTTCTGTTCAGAGATGTAATGTTCCAAATATGCCCAAAATGTCCTCTTTTATTGTCAAAACATGAATGAAATTAATTTTTGGCTTCAGATTTGATACATTATGATATAATTGACATTACCTCCATGAGGGGGGGCCAGACCAGCCCCAAACCCCGGAAACTGAAATTCCTAATATGGCTCTTGAGTGATTCATACTAATGCAATTTTATTCTCTGATATAAACTGAGTTTTCTGTGAAAATTTGAGCCAGATACAACAACTTTAAGGGGTGGTTTGGGCTGATTTACCATTTAGTGGTACCCTCGCTACATGCACTCCCAATACATGTATTTTGAGCTTCTTGTGTATTTCTTAAGGAATACACTACTCAATTCTCTCTTAGTGACTCCCACATTCGCAAAAAATATGGTTTATAGCCTTACATCTGCCTTATTGGGCAAGATATGAGTATATCTTAATGCACCCCCCAGCAGGTGTATTACAGGCCTGCTGGGGTCCAAATACCACACCAGTAGTCACTGCTATATCAGATGTAATTCTAAAACCTGTGCAGTCAGATTTAGCTAGTGACAGACTATATTCTGACCAAATTTCAGGATTATAGACCAACATTTGCTACTCATTTGGACTGATTTACATCTTTTTTCGACCATTTTAACAGCCCTATTTGGGTTATATAATTTCTGTTCAGAGATGTAATGTTCCAAATGTGCCCAAAATGTCCTCTTTTATTGTCAAAACATGAATGAAATTAATTTTTGGCTTCAGATTTGATACATTATGATATAATTGACATTACCTCCATGAGGGGGGACCAGACCAGCCCCACACCCCGGAAACTGAAATTCCTAATATGGCTCTTGAGTGGTTCAGACCAATGCAATTTTATTCTCTGATATAAACTGAGTTTTCTGTGAAAATTTGAGACAGATACAACAACTTTAAGGGGTGGTTTGGGCTGATTTGCCATTTAGTGGTACCCTCGCTACATGCACTCCCAAGACATGTATTTTGAGCTTCTTGTGTATTTCTTAAGGAATACACTACTCAATTCTCTCTTAGTGGCTCCCACACTCGCAAAAAATATGGTTTATAGCCTTACATCTGCCTTATTGGGCAAGATATGAGTATATCTTAATGCACCCCCCAGCAGGTGTATTACAGGCCTGCTGGGGTCCAAATACCACACCAGTAGTCACTGCTATATCAGATGTAATTCTAAAACCTGTGCAGTCAGATTTAGCTAGTGACAGACTATATTCTGACCAAATTTCAGGATTATAGACCAACATTTGCTACTCATTTGGACTGATTTACATCTTTTTTCGACCATTTTAACAGCCCTATTTGGGTTATATAATTTCTGTTCAGAGATGTAATGTTCCAAATATGCCCAAAATGTCCTCTTTTATTGTCAAAACATGAATGAAATTAATTTTTGGCTTCAGATTTGATACATTATGATATAATTGACATTACCTCCATGAGGGGGGGCCAGACCAGCCCCAAACCCCGGAAACTGAAATTCCTAATATGGCTCTTGAGTGGTTCATACCAATGCAATTTTATTCTCTGATATAAACTGAGTTTTCTGTGAAAATTTGAGCCAGATACAACAACTTTAAGGGGTGGTTTGGGCTGATTTGCCATTTAGTGGTACCCTCGCTACATGCACTCCCAAGACATGTATTTTGAGCTTCTTGTGTATTTCTTAAGGAATACACTACTCAATTCTCTCTTAGTGACTCCCACATTCGCAAAAAATATGGTTTATAGCCTTACATCTGCCTTATTGGGCAAGATATGAGTATATCTTAATGCACCCCCCAGCAGGTGTATTACAGGCCTGCTGGGGTCCAAATACCACACCAGTAGTCACTGCTATATCAGATGTAATTCTAAAACCTGTGCAGTCAGATTTAGCTAGTGACAGACTATATTCTGACCAAATTTCAGGATTATAGACCAACATTTGCTACTCATTTGGGCTGATTTACATCTTTTTTCGACCATTTTAACAGCCCTATTTGGGTTATATAATTTCTGTTCAGAGATGTAATGTTCCAAATGTGCCCAAAATGTCCTCTTTTATTGTCAAAACATGAATGAAATTAATTTTTGGCTTCAGATTTGATACATTATGATATAATTGACATTACCTCCATGAGGGGGGGCCAGACCAGCCCCACACCCCGGAAACTGAAATTCCTAATATGGCTCTTGAGTGGTTCAGACCAATGCAATTTTATTCTCTGATATAAACTGAGTTTTCTGTGAAAATTTGAGACAGATACAACAACTTTAAGGGGTGGTTTGGGCTGATTTGCCATTTAGTGGTACCCTCGCTACATGCACTCCCAAGACATGTATTTTGAGCTTCTTGTGTATTTCTTAAGGAATACACTACTCAATTCTCTCTTAGTGGCTCCCACACTCGCAAAAAATATGGTTTATAGCCTTACATCTGCCTTATTGGGCAAGATATGAGTATATCTTAATGCACCCCCAGCAGGCGTATTACAGGCCTGCTGGGGTCCAAATACCACACCAGTAGTCACTGCTATATCAGATGTAATTCTAAAACCTGTGCAGTCAGATTTAGCTAGTGACAGACTATATTCTGACCAAATTTCAGGATTATAGACCAACATTTGCTACTCATTTGGGCTGATTTACATCTTTTTTCGACCATTTTAACAGCCCTATTTGGGTTATATAATTTCTGTTCAGAGATGTAATGTTCCAAATGTGCCCAAAATGTCCTCTTTTATTGTCAAAACATGAATGAAATTAATTTTTGGCTTCAGATTTGATACATTATGATATAATTGACATTACCTCCATGAGGGGGGGCCAGACCAGCCCCACACCCCGGAAACTGAAATTCCTAATATGTCTCTTGAGTGGTTCAGACCAATGCAATTTTATTCTCTGATATAAACTGAGTTTTCTGTGAAAATTTGAGACAGATACAACAACTTTAAGGGGTGGTTTGGGCTGATTTGCCATTTAGTGGTACCCTCGCTACATGCACTCCCAAGACATGTATTTTGAGCTTCTTGTGTATTTCTTAAGGAATACACTACTCAATTCTCTCTTAGTGGCTCCCACACTCGCAAAAAATATGGTTTATAGCCTTACATCTGCCTTATTGGGCAGGATATGAGTATATCTTAATGCACCCCCCAGCAGGTGTATTACAGGCCTGCTGGGGTCCAAATACCACACCAGTAGTCACTGCTATATCAGATGTAATTCTAAAACCTGTGCAGTCAGATTTAGCTAGTGACAGACTATATTCTGACCAAATTTCAGGATTATAGACCAACATTTTCTACTCATTTGGGCTGATTTACATCTTTTTTTGACCATTTTAACAGCCCTATTTGGGTTATATAATTTCTGTTCAGAGATGTAATGTTCCAAATGTGCCCAAAATGTCCTCTTTTATTGTCAAAACATGAATGAAATTAATTTTTGGCTTCAGATTTGATACATTATGATATAATTGACATTACCTCCATGAGGGGGGCCAGACCAGCCCCACACCCCGGAAACTGAAATTCCTAATATGGCTCTTGAGTGGTTCAGACCAATGCAATTTTATTCTCTGATATAAACTGAGTTTTCTGTGAAAATTTGAGACAGATACAACAACTTTAAGGGGTGGTTTGGGCTGATTTGCCATTTAGTGGTACCCTCGCTACATGCACTCCCAAGACATGTATTTTGAGCTTCTTGTGTATTTCTTAAGGAATACACTACTCAATTCTCTCTTAGTGGCTCCCACACTCGCAAAAAATATGGTTTATAGCCTTACATCTGCCTTATTGGGCAAGATATGAGTATATCTTAATGCACCCCCAGCAGGCGTATTACAGGCCTGCTGGGGTCCAAATACCACACCAGTAGTCACTGCTATATCAGATGTAATTCTAAAACCTGTGCAGTCAGATTTAGCTAGTGACAGACTATATTCTGACCAAATTTCAGGATTATAGACCAACATTTGCTACTCATTTGGGCTGATTTACATCTTTTTTCGACCATTTTAACAGCCCTATTTGGGTTATATAATTTCTGTTCAGAGATGTAATGTTCCAAATGTGCCCAAAATGTCCTCTTTTATTGTCAAAACATGAATGAAATTAATTTTTGGCTTCAGATTTGATACATTATGATATAATTGACATTACCTCCATGAGGGGGGGCCAGACCAGCCCCACACCCCGGAAACTGAAATTCCTAATATGTCTCTTGAGTGGTTCAGACCAATGCAATTTTATTCTCTGATATAAACTGAGTTTTCTGTGAAAATTTGAGACAGATACAACAACTTTAAGGGGTGGTTTGGGCTGATTTGCCATTTAGTGGTACCCTCGCTACATGCACTCCCAAGACATGTATTTTGAGCTTCTTGTGTATTTCTTAAGGAATACACTACTCAATTCTCTCTTAGTGGCTCCCACACTCGCAAAAAATATGGTTTATAGCCTTACATCTGCCTTATTGGGCAAGATATGAGTATATCTTAATGCACCCCCCAGCAGGTGTATTACAGGCCTGCTGGGATCCAAATACCACACCAGTAGTCACTGCTATATCAGATGTAATTCTAAAACCTGTGCAGTCAGATTTAGCTAGTGACAGACTATATTCTGACCAAATTTCAGGATTATAGACCAACATTTGCTACTCATTTGGGCTGATTTACATCTTTTTTCGACCATTTTAACAGCCCTATTTGGGTTATATAATTTCTGTTCAGAGATGTAATGTTCCAAATGTGCCCAAAATGTCCTCTTTTATTGTCAAAACATGAATGAAATTAATTTTTGGCTTCAGATTTGATACATTATGATATAATTGACATTACCTCCATGAGGGGGGGCCAGACCAGCCCCACACCCCGGAAACTGAAATTCCTAATATGGCTCTTGAGTGGTTCAGACCAATGCAATTTTATTCTCTGATATAAACTGAGTTTTCTGTGAAAATTTGAGACAGATACAACAACTTTAAGGGGTGGTTTGGGCTGATTTGCCATTTAGTGGTACCCTCGCTACATGCACTCCCAAGACATGTATTTTGAGCTTCTTGTGTATTTCTTAAGGAATACACTACTCAATTCTCTCTTAGTGGCTCCCACACTCGCAAAAAATATGGTTTATAGCCTTACATCTGCCTTATTGGGCAAGATATGAGTATATCTTAATGCACCCCCAGCAGGCGTATTACAGGCCTGCTGGGGTCCAAATACCACACCAGTAGTCACTGCTATATCAGATGTAATTCTAAAACCTGTGCAGTCAGATTTAGCTAGTGACAGACTATATTCTGACCAAATTTCAGGATTATAGACCAACATTTGCTACTCATTTGGGCTGATTTACATCTTTTTTCGACCATTTTAACAGCCCTATTTGGGTTATATAATTTCTGTTCAGAGATGTAATGTTCCAAATGTGCCCAAAATGTCCTCTTTTATTGTCAAAACATGAATGAAATTAATTTTTGGCTTCAGATTTGATACATTATGATATAATTGACATTACCTCCATGAGGGGGGGCCAGACCAGCCCCACACCCCGGAAACTGAAATTCCTAATATGTCTCTTGAGTGGTTCAGACCAATGCAATTTTATTCTCTGATATAAACTGAGTTTTCTGTGAAAATTTGAGACAGATACAACAACTTTAAGGGGTGGTTTGGGCTGATTTGCCATTTAGTGGTACCCTCGCTACATGCACTCCCAAGACATGTATTTTGAGCTTCTTGTGTATTTCTTAAGGAATACACTACTCAATTCTCTCTTAGTGGCTCCCACACTCGCAAAAAATATGGTTTATAGCCTTACATCTGCCTTATTGGGCAGGATATGAGTATATCTTAATGCACCCCCCAGCAGGTGTATTACAGGCCTGCTGGGGTCCAAATACCACACCAGTAGTCACTGCTATATCAGATGTAATTCTAAAACCTGTGCAGTCAGATTTAGCTAGTGACAGACTATATTCTGACCAAATTTCAGGATTATAGACCAACATTTTCTACTCATTTGGGCTGATTTACATCTTTTTTTGACCATTTTAACAGCCCTATTTGGGTTATATAATTTCTGTTCAGAGATGTAATGTTCCAAATGTGCCCAAAATGTCCTCTTTTATTGTCAAAACATGAATGAAATTAATTTTTGGCTTCAGATTTGATACATTATGATATAATTGACATTACCTCCATGAGGGGGGCCAGACCAGCCCCACACCCCGGAAACTGAAATTCCTAATATGGCTCTTGAGTGGTTCAGACCAATGCAATTTTATTCTCTGATATAAACTGAGTTTTCTGTGAAAATTTGAGACAGATACAACAACTTTAAGGGGTGGTTTGGGCTGATTTGCCATTTAGTGGTACCCTCGCTACATGCACTCCCAAGACATGTATTTTGAGCTTCTTGTGTATTTCTTAAGGAATACACTACTCAATTCTCTCTTAGTGGCTCCCACACTCGCAAAAAATATGGTTTATAGCCTTACATCTGCCTTATTGGGCAAGATATGAGTATATCTTAATGCACCCCCCAGCAGGTGTATTACAGGCCTGCTGGGGTCCAAATACCACACCAGTAGTCACTGCTATATCAGATGTAATTCTAAAACCTGTGCAGTCAGATTTAGCTAGTGACAGACTATATTCTGACCAAATTTCAGGATTATAGACCAACATTTGCTACTCATTTGGGCTGATTTACATCTTTTTTCGACCATTTTAACAGCCCTATTTGGGTTATATAATTTCTGTTCAGAGATGTAATGTTCCAAATGTGCCCAAAATGTCCTCTTTTATTGTCAAAACATGAATGAAATTAATTTTTGGCTTCAGATTTGATACATTATGATATAATTGACATTACCTCCATGAGGGGGGGCCAGACCAGCCCCACACCCCGGAAACTGAAATTCCTAATATGGCTCTTGAGTGGTTCAGACCAATGCAATTTTATTCTCTGATATAAACTGAGTTTTCTGTGAAAATTTGAGACAGATACAACAACTTTAAGGGGTGGTTTGGGCTGATTTGCCATTTAGTGGTACCCTCGCTACATGCACTCCCAAGACATGTATTTTGAGCTTCTTGTGTATTTCTTAAGGAATACACTACTCAATTCTCTCTTAGTGGCTCCCACACTCGCAAAAAATATGGTTTGTAGCCTTACATCTGCCTTATTGGGCAAGATATGAGTATATCTTAATGCACCCCCCAGCAGGTGTATTACAGGCCTGCTGGGGTCCAAATACCACACCAGTAGTCACTGCTATATCAGATGTAATTCTAAAACCTGTGCAGTCAGATTTAGCTAGTGACAGACTATATTCTGACCAAATTTCAGGATTATAGACCAACATTTGCTACTCATTTGGG
This sequence comes from Sabellastarte sp. h YS-2021, assembly GCA_964017235.1. Taxonomy (NCBI): domain Eukaryota; kingdom Metazoa; phylum Annelida; class Polychaeta; order Sabellida; family Sabellidae; genus Sabellastarte; species Sabellastarte sp. h YS-2021. Next base: position 142,653,122 of record OZ024931.1, read on the forward strand.
CTGATTTACATCTTTTTTCGACCATTTTAACAGCCCTATTTGGGTTATATAATTTCTGTTCAGAGATGTAATGTTCCAAATGTGCCCAAAATGTCCTCTTTTATTGTCAAAACATGAATGAAATTAATTTTTGGCTTCAGATTTGATACATTATGATATAATTGACATTACCTCCATGAGGGGGGGCCAGACCAGCCCCACACCCCGGAAACTGAAATTCCTAATATGGCTCTTGAGTGGTTCAGACCAATGCAATTTTATTCTCTGATATAAACTGAGTTTTCTGTGAAAATTTGAGACAGATACAACAACTTTAAGGGGTGGTTTGGGCTGATTTGCCATTTAGTGGTACCCTCGCTACATGCACTCCCAAGACATGTATTTTGAGCTTCTTGTGTATTTCTTAAGGAATACACTACTCAATTCTCTCTTAGTGGCTCCCACACTCGCAAAAAATATGGTTTGTAGCCTTACATCTGCCTTATTGGGCAAGATATGAGTATATCTTAATGCACCCCCCAGCAGGTGTATTACAGGCCTGCTGGGGTCCAAATACCACACCAGTAGTCAATGCTATATCAGATGTAATTCTAAAACCTGTGCAGTCAGATTTAGCTAGTGACAGACTATATTCTGACCAAATTTCAGGATTATAGACCAACATTTGCTACTCATTTGGGCTGATTTACATCTTTTTTCGACCATTTTAACAGCCCTATTTGGGTTATATAATTTCTGTTCAGAGATGTAATGTTCCAAATGTGCCCAAAATGTCCTCTTTTATTGTCAAAACATGAATGAAATTAATTTTTGGCTTCAGATTTGATACATTATGATATAATTGACATTACCTCCATGAGGGGGGGCCAGACCAGCCCCAAACCCCGGAAACTGAAATTCCTAATATGGCTCTTGAGTGGTTCATACCAATGCAATTTTATTCTCTGATATAAACTGAGTTTTCTGTGAAAATTTGAGCCAGATACAACAACTTTAAGGGGTGGTTTGGGCTGATTTGCCATTTAGTGGTACCCTCGCTACATGCACTCCCAAGACATGTATTTTGAGCTTCTTGTGTATTTCTTAAGGAATACACTACTCAATTCTCTCTTAGTGGCTCCCACACTCGCAAAAAATATGGTTTATAGCCTTACATCTGCCTTATTGGGCAAGATATGAGTATATCTTAATGCACCCCCAGCAGGCGTATTACAGGCCTGCTGGGGTCCAAATACCACACCAGTAGTCACTGCTATATCAGATGTAATTTTAAAACCTGTGCAGTCAGATTTAGCTAGTGACAGACTATATTCTGACCAAATTTCAGGATTATAGACCAACATTTGCTACTCATTTGGGCTGATTTACATCTTTTTTCGACCATTTTAACAGCCCTATTTGGGTTATATAATTTCTGTTCAGAGATGTAATGTTCCAAATGTGCCCAAAATGTCCTCTTTTATTGTCAAAACATGAATGAAATTAATTTTTGGCTTCAGATTTGATACATTATGATATAATTGACATTACCTCCATGAGGGGGGGCCAGACCAGCCCCACACCCCGGAAACTGAAATTCCTAATATGGCTCTTGAGTGGTTCAGACCAATGCAATTTTATTCTCTGATATAAACTGAGTTTTCTGTGAAAATTTGAGACAGATACAACAACTTTAAGGGGTGGTTTGGGCTGATTTGCCATTTAGTGGTACCCTCGCTACATGCACTCCCAAGACATGTATTTTGAGCTTCTTGTGTATTTCTTAAGGAATACACTACTCAATTCTCTCTTAGTGGCTCCCACACTCGCAAAAAATATGGTTTATAGCCTTACATCTGCCTTATTGGGCAGGATATGAGTATATCTTAATGCACCCCCCAGCAGGTGTATTACAGGCCTGCTGGGGTCCAAATACCACACCAGTAGTCACTGCTATATCAGATGTAATTCTAAAACCTGTGCAGTCAGATTTAGCTAGTGACAGACTATATTCTGACCAAATTTCAGGATTATAGACCAACATTTTCTACTCATTTGGGCTGATTTACATCTTTTTTTGACCATTTTAACAGCCCTATTTGGGTTATATAATTTCTGTTCAGAGATGTAATGTTCCAAATGTGCCCAAAATGTCCTCTTTTATTGTCAAAACATGAATGAAATTAATTTTTGGCTTCAGATTTGATACATTATGATATAATTGACATTACCTCCATGAGGGGGGCCAGACCAGCCCCACACCCCGGAAACTGAAATTCCTAATATGGCTCTTGAGTGGTTCAGACCAATGCAATTTTATTCTCTGATATAAACTGAGTTTTCTGTGAAAATTTGAGACAGATACAACAACTTTAAGGGGTGGTTTGGGCTGATTTGCCATTTAGTGGTACCCTCGCTACATGCACTCCCAAGACATGTATTTTGAGCTTCTTGTGTATTTCTTAAGGAATACACTACTCAATTCTCTCTTAGTGGCTCCCACACTCGCAAAAAATATGGTTTATAGCCTTACATCTGCCTTATTGGGCAAGATATGAGTATATCTTAATGCACCCCCCAGCAGGTGTATTACAGGCCTGCTGGGGTCCAAATACCACACCAGTAGTCACTGCTATATCAGATGTAATTCTAAAACCTGTGCAGTCAGATTTAGCTAGTGACAGACTATATTCTGACAAAATTTCAGGATTATAGACCAACATTTGCTACTCATTTGGGCTGATTTACATCTTTTTTCGACCATTTTAACAGCCCTATTTGGGTTATATAATTTCTGTTCAGAGATGTAATGTTCCAAATGTGCCCAAAATGTCCTCTTTTATTGTCAAAACATGAATGAAATTAATTTTTGGCTTCAGATTTGATACATTATGATATAATTGACATTACCTCCATGAGGGGGGGCCAGACCAGCCCCAAACCCCGGAAACTGAAATTCCTAATATGGCTCTTGAGTGGTTCAGACCAATGCAATTTTATTCTCTGATATAAACTGAGTTTTCTGTGAAAATTTGAGACAGATACAACAACTTTAAGGGGTGGTTTGGGCTGATTTGCCATTTAGTGGTACCCTCGCTACATGCACTCCCAAGACATGTATTTTGAGCTTCTTGTGTATTTCTTAAGGAATACACTACTCAATTCTCTCTTAGTGGCTCCCACACTCGCAAAAAATATGGTTTATAGCCTTACATCTGCCTTATTGGGCAAGATATGAGTATATCTTAATGCACTCCCAGCAGGCGTATTACAGGCCTGCTGGGGTCCAAATACCACACCAGTAGTCACTGCTATATCAGATGTAATTTTAAAACCTGTGCAGTCAGATTTAGCTAGTGACAGACTATATTCTGACCAAATTTCAGGATTATAGACCAACATTTGCTACTCATTTGGGCTGATTTACATCTTTTTTCGACCATTTTAACAGCCCTATTTGGGTTATATAATTTCTGTTCAGAGATGTAATGTTCCAAATGTGCCCAAAATGTCCTCTTTTATTGTCAAAACATGAATGAAATTAATTTTTGGCTTCAGATTTGATACATTATGATATAATTGACATTACCTCCATGAGGGGGGGCCAGACCAGCCCCACACCCCGGAAACTGAAATTCCTAATATGGCTCTTGAGTGGTTCAGACCAATGCAATTTTATTCTCTGATATAAACTGAGTTTTCTGTGAAAATTTGAGACAGATACAACAACTTTAAGGGGTGGTTTGGGCTGATTTGCCATTTAGTGGTACCCTCGCTACGTGCACTCCCAAGACATGTATTTTGAGCTTCTTGTGTATTTCTTAAGGAATACACTACTCAATTCTCTCTTAGTGGCTCCCACACTCGCAAAAAATATGGTTTATAGCCTTACATCTGCCTTATTGGGCAAGATATGAGTATATCTTAATGCACCCCCCAGCAGGTGTATTACAGGCCTGCTGGGGTCCAAATACCACACCAGTAGTCACTGCTATATCAGATGTAATTCTAAAACCTGTGCAGTCAGATTTAGCTAGTGACAGACTATATTCTGACCAAATTTCAGGATTATAGACCAACATTTGCTACTCATTTCGGCTGATTTACATCTTTTTTCGACCATTTTAACAGCCCTATTTGGGTTATATAATTTCTGTTCAGAGATGTAATGTTCCAAATGTGCCCAAAATGTCCTCTTTTATTGTCAAAACATGAATGAAATTAATTTTTGGCTTCAGATTTGATACATTATGATATAATTGACATTACCTCCATGAGGGGGGGCCAGACCAGCCCCAAACCCCGGAAACTGAAATTCCTAATATGGCTCTTGAGTGGTTCATACCAATGCAATTTTATTCTCTGATATAAACTGAGTTTTCTGTGAAAATTTGAGCCAGATACAACAACTTTAAGGGGTGGTTTGGGCTGATTTGCCATTTAGTGGTACCCTCGCTACATGCACTCCCAAGACATGTATTTTGAGCTTCTTGTGTATTTCTTAAGGAATACACTACTCAATTCTCTCTTAGTGGCTCCCACACTCGCAAAAAATATGGTTTATAGCCTTACATCTGCCTTATTGGGCAAGATATGAGTATATCTTAATGCACCCCCCAGCAGGTGTATTACAGGCCTGCTGGGGTCCAAATACCACACCAGTAGTCACTGCTATATCAGATGTAATTCTAAAACCTGTGCAGTCAGATTTAGCTAGTGACAGACTATATTCTGACCAAATTTCAGGATTATAGACCAACATTTGCTACTCATTTGGGCTGATTTACATCTTTTTTCGACCATTTTAACAGCCCTATTTGGGTTATATAATTTCTGTTCAGAGATGTAATGTTCCAAATGTGCCCAAAATGTCCTCTTTTATTGTCAAAACATGAATGAAATTAATTTTTGGCTTCAGATTTGATACATTATGATATAATTGGCATTACCTCCATGAGGGGGGGCCAGACCAGCCCCACACCCCGGAAACTGAAATTCCTAATATGGCTCTTGAGTGGTTCAGACCAATGCAATTTTATTCTCTGATATAAACTGAGTTTTCTGTGAAAATTTGAGACAGATACAACAACTTTAAGGGGTGGTTTGGGCTGATTTGCCATTTAGTGGTACCCTCGCTACGTGCACTCCCAAGACATGTATTTTGAGCTGCTTGTGCATTTCTTAAGGAATACATTACTCAATTCTCTCTTAGTGGCTCCCACACTCGCAAAAAATATGGTTTATAGCCTTACATCTGCCTTATTGGGCAAGATATGAGTATATCTTAATGCACCCCCCAGCAGGTGTATTACAGGCCTGCTGGGGTCCAAATACCACACCAGTAGTCACTGCTATATCAGATGTAATTCTAAAACCTGTGCAGTCAGATTTAGCTAGTGACAGACTATATTCTGACCAAATTTCAGGATTATAGACCAACATTTTCTACTCATTTGGGCTGATTTACATCTTTTTTTGACCATTTTAACAGCCCTATTTGGGTTATATAATTTCTGTTCAGAGATGTAATGTTCCAAATGTGCCCAAAATGTCCTCTTTTATTGTCAAAACATGAATGAAATTAATTTTTGGCTTCAGATTTGATACATTATGATATAATTGACATTACCTCCATGAGGGGGGCCAGACCAGCCCCACACCCCGGAAACTGAAATTCCTAATATGGCTCTTGAGTGGTTCAGACCAATGCAATTTTATTCTCTGATATAAACTGAGTTTTCTGTGAAAATTTGAGACAGATACAACAACTTTAAGGGGTGGTTTGGGCTGATTTGCCATTTAGTGGTACCCTCGCTACATGCACTCCCAAGACATGTATTTTGAGCTTCTTGTGTATTTCTTAAGGAATACACTACTCAATTCTCTCTTAGTGGCTCCCACACTCGCAAAAAATATGGTTTATAGCCTTACATCTGCCTTATTGGGCAAGATATGAGTATATCTTAATGCACCCCCCAGCAGGTGTATTACAGGCCTGCTGGGGTCCAAATACCACACCAGTAGTCACTGCTATATCAGATGTAATTCTAAAACCTGTGCAGTCAGATTTAGCTAGTGACAGACTATATTCTGACCAAATTTCAGGATTATAGACCAACATTTGCTACTCATTTGGGCTGATTTACATCTTTTTTCGACCATTTTAACAGCCCTATTTGGGTTATATAATTTCTGTTCAGAGATGTAATGTTCCAAATGTGCCCAAAATGTCCTCTTTTATTGTCAAAACATGAATGAAATTAATTTTTGGCTTCAGATTTGATACATTATGATATAATTGACATTACCTCCATGAGGGGGGGCCAGACCAGCCCCACACCCCGGAAACTGAAATTCCTAATATGGCTCTTGAGTGGTTCAGACCAATGCAATTTTATTCTCTGATATAAACTGAGTTTTCTGTGAAAATTTGAGACAGATACAACAACTTTAAGGGGTGGTTTGGGCTGATTTGCCATTTAGTGGTACCCTCGCTACATGCACTCCCAAGACATGTATTTTGAGCTTCTTGTGTATTTCTTAAGGAATACACTACTCAATTCTCTCTTAGTGGCTCCCACACTCGCAAAAAATATGGTTTATAGCCTTACATCTGCCTTATTGGGCAAGATATGAGTATATCTTAATGCACCCCCCAGCAGGTGTATTACAGGCCTGCTGGGGTCCAAATACCACACCAGTAGTCACTGCTATATCAGATGTAATTCTAAAACCTGTGCAGTCAGATTTAGCTAGTGACAGACTATATTCTGACCAAATTTCAGGATTATAGACCAACATTTGCTACTCATTTGGGCTGATTTACATCTTTTTTCGACCATTTTAACAGCCCTATTTGGGTTATATAATTTCTGTTCAGAGATGTAATGTTCCAAATGTGCCCAAAATGTCCTCTTTTATTGTCAAAACATGAATGAAATTAATTTTTGGCTTCAGATTTGATACATTATGATATAATTGACATTACCTCCATGAGGGGGGGCCAGACCAGCCCCACACCCCGGAAACTGAAATTCCTAATATGGCTCTTGAGTGGTTCAGACCAATGCAATTTTATTCTCTGATATAAACTGAGTTTTCTGTGAAAATTTGAGACAGATACAACAACTTTAAGGGGTGGTTTGGGCTGATTTGCCATTTAGTGGTACCCTCGCTACATGCACTCCCAAGACATGTATTTTGAGCTTCTTGTGTATTTCTTAAGGAATACACTACTCAATTCTCTCTTAGTGGCTCCCACACTCGCAAAAAATATGGTTTGTAGCCTTACATCTGCCTTATTGGGCAAGATATGAGTATATCTTAATGCACCCCCCAGCAGGTGTATTACAGGCCTGCTGGGGTCCAAATACCACACCAGTAGTCAATGCTATATCAGATGTAATTCTAAAACCTGTGCAGTCAGATTTAGCTAGTGACAGACTATATTCTGACCAAATTTCAGGATTATAGACCAACATTTGCTACTCATTTGGGCTGATTTACATCTTTTTTCGACCATTTTAACAGCCCTATTTGGGTTATATAATTTCTGTTCAGAGATGTAATGTTCCAAATGTGCCCAAAATGTCCTCTTTTATTGTCAAAACATGAATGAAATTAATTTTTGGCTTCAGATTTGATACATTATGATATAATTGACATTACCTCCATGAGGGGGGGCCAGACCAGCCCCAAACCCCGGAAACTGAAATTCCTAATATGGCTCTTGAGTGGTTCATACCAATGCAATTTTATTCTCTGATATAAACTGAGTTTTCTGTGAAAATTTGAGCCAGATACAACAACTTTAAGGGGTGGTTTGGGCTGATTTGCCATTTAGTGGTACCCTCGCTACATGCACTCCCAAGACATGTATTTTGAGCTTCTTGTGTATTTCTTAAGGAATACACTACTCAATTCTCTCTTAGTGGCTCCCACACTCGCAAAAAATATGGTTTATAGCCTTACATCTGCCTTATTGGGCAAGATATGAGTATATCTTAATGCACCCCCAGCAGGCGTATTACAGGCCTGCTGGGGTCCAAATACCACACCAGTAGTCACTGCTATATCAGATGTAATTTTAAAACCTGTGCAGTCAGATTTAGCTAGTGACAGACTATATTCTGACCAAATTTCAGGATTATAGACCAACATTTGCTACTCATTTGGGCTGATTTACATCTTTTTTCGACCATTTTAACAGCCCTATTTGGGTTATATAATTTCTGTTCAGAGATGTAATGTTCCAAATGTGCCCAAAATGTCCTCTTTTATTGTCAAAACATGAATGAAATTAATTTTTGGCTTCAGATTTGATACATTATGATATAATTGACATTACCTCCATGAGGGGGGGCCAGACCAGCCCCACACCCCGGAAACTGAAATTCCTAATATGGCTCTTGAGTGGTTCAGACCAATGCAATTTTATTCTCTGATATAAACTGAGTTTTCTGTGAAAATTTGAGACAGATACAACAACTTTAAGGGGTGGTTTGGGCTGATTTGCCATTTAGTGGTACCCTCGCTACATGCACTCCCAAGACATGTATTTTGAGCTTCTTGTGTATTTCTTAAGGAATACACTACTCAATTCTCTCTTAGTGGCTCCCACACTCGCAAAAAATATGGTTTATAGCCTTACATCTGCCTTATTGGGCAGGATATGAGTATATCTTAATGCACCCCCCAGCAGGTGTATTACAGGCCTGCTGGGGTCCAAATACCACACCAGTAGTCACTGCTATATCAGATGTAATTCTAAAACCTGTGCAGTCAGATTTAGCTAGTGACAGACTATATTCTGACCAAATTTCAGGATTATAGACCAACATTTTCTACTCATTTGGGCTGATTTACATCTTTTTTTGACCATTTTAACAGCCCTATTTGGGTTATATAATTTCTGTTCAGAGATGTAATGTTCCAAATGTGCCCAAAATGTCCTCTTTTATTGTCAAAACATGAATGAAATTAATTTTTGGCTTCAGATTTGATACATTATGATATAATTGACATTACCTCCATGAGGGGGGCCAGACCAGCCCCACACCCCGGAAACTGAAATTCCTAATATGGCTCTTGAGTGGTTCAGACCAATGCAATTTTATTCTCTGATATAAACTGAGTTTTCTGTGAAAATTTGAGACAGATACAACAACTTTAAGGGGTGGTTTGGGCTGATTTGCCATTTAGTGGTACCCTCGCTACATGCACTCCCAAGACATGTATTTTGAGCTTCTTGTGTATTTCTTAAGGAATACACTACTCAATTCTCTCTTAGTGGCTCCCACACTCGCAAAAAATATGGTTTATAGCCTTACATCTGCCTTATTGGGCAAGATATGAGTATATCTTAATGCACCCCCCAGCAGGTGTATTACAGGCCTGCTGGGGTCCAAATACCACACCAGTAGTCACTGCTATATCAGATGTAATTCTAAAACCTGTGCAGTCAGATTTAGCTAGTGACAGACTATATTCTGACCAAATTTCAGGATTATAGACCAACATTTGCTACTCATTTGGGCTGATTTACATCTTTTTTCGACCATTTTAACAGCCCTATTTGGGTTATATAATTTCTGTTCAGAGATGTAATGTTCCAAATGTGCCCAAAATGTCCTCTTTTATTGTCAAAACATGAATGAAATTAATTTTTGGCTTCAGATTTGATACATTATGATATAATTGACATTACCTCCATGAGGGGGGGCCAGACCAGCCCCAAACCCCGGAAACTGAAATTCCTAATATGGCTCTTGAGTGGTTCAGACCAATGCAATTTTATTCTCTGATATAAACTGAGTTTTCTGTGAAAATTTGAGACAGATACAACAACTTTAAGGGGTGGTTTGGGCTGATTTGCCATTTAGTGGTACCCTCGCTACATGCACTCCCAAGACATGTATTTTGAGCTTCTTGTGTATTTCTTAAGGAATACACTACTCAATTCTCTCTTAGTGGCTCCCACACTCGCAAAAAATATGGTTTATAGCCTTACATCTGCCTTATTGGGCAAGATATGAGTATATCTTAATGCACTCCCAGCAGGCGTATTACAGGCCTGCTGGGGTCCAAATACCACACCAGTAGTCACTGCTATATCAGATGTAATTTTAAAACCTGTGCAGTCAGATTTAGCTAGTGACAGACTATATTCTGACCAAATTTCAGGATTATAGACCAACATTTGCTACTCATTTGGGCTGATTTACATCTTTTTTCGACCATTTTAACAGCCCTATTTGGGTTATATAATTTCTGTTCAGAGATGTAATGTTCCAAATGTGCCCAAAATGTCCTCTTTTATTGTCAAAACATGAATGAAATTAATTTTTGGCTTCAGATTTGATACATTATGATATAATTGACATTACCTCCATGAGGGGGGGCCAGACCAGCCCCACACCCCGGAAACTGAAATTCCTAATATGGCTCTTGAGTGGTTCACACCAATGCAATTTTATTCTCTGATATAAACTGAGTTTTCTGTGAAAATTTGAGACAGATACAACAACTTTAAGGGGTGGTTTGGGCTGATTTGCCATTTAGTGGTACCCTCGCTACGTGCACTCCCAAGACATGTATTTTGAGCTTCTTGTGTATTTCTTAAGGAATACACTACTCAATTCTCTCTTAGTGGCTCCCACACTCGCAAAAAATATGGTTTATAGCCTTACATCTGCCTTATTGGGCAAGATATGAGTATATCTTAATGCACCCCCCAGCAGGTGTATTACAGGCCTGCTGGGGTCCAAATACCACACCAGTAGTCACTGCTATATCAGATGTAATTCTAAAACCTGTGCAGTCAGATTTAGCTAGTGACAGACTATATTCTGACCAAATTTCAGGATTATAGACCAACATTTTCTACTCATTTGGGCTGATTTACATCTTTTTTCGACCATTTTAACAGCCCTATTTGGGTTATATAATTTCTGTTCAGAGATGTAATGTTCCAAATGTGCCCAAAATGTCCTCTTTTATTGTCAAAACATGAATGAAATTAATTTTTGGCTTCAGATTTGATACATTATGATATAATTGACATTACCTCCATGAGGGGGGGCCAGACCAGCCCCAAACCCCGGAAACTGAAATTCCTAATATGGCTCTTGAGTGGTTCATACCAATGCAATTTTATTCTCTGATATAAACTGAGTTTTCTGTGAAAATTTGAGACAGATACAACAACTTTAAGGGGTGGTTTGGGCTGATTTGCCATTTAGTGGTACCCTCGCTACGTGCACTCCCAAGACATGTATTTTGAGCTTCTTGTGTATTTCTTAAGGAATACACTACTCAATTCTCTCTTAGTGGCTCCCACACTCGCAAAAAATATGGTTTATAGCCTTACATCTGCCTTATTGGGCAAGATATGAGTATATCTTAATGCACCCCCCAGCAGGTGTATTACAGGCCTGCTGGGGTCCAAATACCACACCAGTAGTCACTGCTATATCAGATGTAATTCTAAAACCTGTGCAGTCAGATTTAGCTAGTGACAGACTATATTCTGACCAAATTTCAGGATTATAGACCAACATTTTCTACTCATTTGGGCTGATTTACATCTTTTTTCGACCATTTTAACAGCTTTATTTGGGTTATATAATTTCTGTTCAGAGATGTAATGTTCCAAATGTGCCCAAAATGTCCTCTTTTATTGTCAAAACATGAATGAAATTAATTTTTGGCTTCAGATTTGATACATTATGATATAATTGACATTACCTCCATGAGGGGGGGCCAGACCAGCCCCAAACCCCGGAAACTGAAATTCCTAATATGGCTCTTGAGTGGTTCATACCAATGCAATTTTATTCTCTGATATAAACTGAGTTTTCTGTGAAAATTTGAGCCAGATACAACAACTTTAAGGGGTGGTTTGGGCTGATTTGCCATTTAGTGGTACCCTCGCTACATGCACTCCCAAGACATGTATTTTGAGCTTCTTGTGTATTTCTTAAGGAATACACTACTCAATTCTCTCTTAGTGGCTCCCACACTCGCAAAAAATATGGTTTATAGCCTTACATCTGCCTTATTGGGCAAGATATGAGTATATCTTAATGCACCCCCCAGCAGGTGTATTACAGGCCTGCTGGGGTCCAAATACCACACCAGTAGTCACTGCTATATCAGATGTAATTCTAAAACCTGTGCAGTCAGATTTAGCTAGTGACAGACTATATTCTGACCAAATTTCAGGATTATAGACCAACATTTGCTACTCATTTGGGCTGATTTACATCTTTTTTCGACCATTTTAACAGCCCTATTTGGGTTATATAATTTCTGTTCAGAGATGTAATGTTCCAAATGTGCCCAAAATGTCCTCTTTTATTGTCAAAACATGAATGAAATTAATTTTTGGCTTCAGATTTGATACATTATGATATAATTGACATTACCTCCATGAGGGGGGGCCAGACCAGCCCCACACCCCGGAAACTGAAATTCCTAATATGGCTCTTGAGTGGTTCAGACCAATGCAATTTTATTCTCTGATATAAACTGAGTTTTCTGTGAAAATTTGAGACAGATACAACAACTTTAAGGGGTGGTTTGGGCTGATTTGCCATTTAGTGGTACCCTCGCTACGTGCACTCCCAAGACATGTATTTTGAGCTGCTTGTGCATTTCTTAAGGAATACATTACTCAATTCTCTCTTAGTGGCTCCCACACTCGCAAAAAATATGGTTTATAGCCTTACATCTGCCTTATTGGGCAAGATATGAGTATATCTTAATGCACCCCCCAGCAGGTGTATTACAGGCCTGCTGGGGTCCAAATACCACACCAGTAGTCACTGCTATATCAGATGTAATTCTAAAACCTGTGCAGTCAGATTTAGCTAGTGACAGACTATATTCTGACCAAATTTCAAGATTATAGACCAACATTTGCTACTCATTTGGGCTGATTTACATCTTTTTTCGACCATTTTAACAGCCCTATTTGGGTTATATAATTTCTGTTCAGAGATGTAATGTTCCAAATGTGCCCAAAATGTCCTCTTTTATTATCAAAACATGAATGAAATTAATTTTTGGCTTCAGATTTGATACATTATGATATACTTGACATTACCTCCATGAGGGGGGGCCAGACCAGCCCCACACCCCGGAAACTGAAATTCCTAATATGGCTCTTGAGTGGTTCAGACCAATGCAATTTTATTCTATGATATAAACTGAGTTTTCTCTGAAAATTGGAGACAGATACAACAACTTTAAGGGGTGGTTTGGGCTGATTTGCCATTTAGTGGTACCCTCGCTACATGCACTCCCAAGACATGTATTTTGAGCTTCTTGTGTATTTCTTAAGGAATACACTACTCAATTCTCTCTTAGTGGCTCCCACACTCGTAAAAAATATGGTTTATAGCCTTACATCTGCCTTATTGGGCAAGATATGAGTATATCTTAATGCACCCCCAGCAGGTGTATTACAGGCCTGCTGGGGTCCAAATACCACACCAGTAGTCACTGCTATATCAGATGTAATTCTAAAACCTGTGCAGTCAGATTTAGCTAGTGACAGACTATATTCTGACCAAATTTCAGGATTATAGACCAACATTTGCTACTCATTTGGGCTGATTTACATCTTTTTTCGACCATTATAACAGCCCTATTTGGGTTATATAATTTCTGTTCAGAGATGTAATGTTCCAAATGTGCCCAAAATGTCCTCTTTTATTGTCAAAACATGAATGAAATTAATTTTTGGCTTCAGATTTGATACATTATGATATAATTGACATTACCTCCATGAGGGGGGGCCAGACCAGCCCCACACCCCGGAAACTGAAATTCCTAATATGGCTCTTGAGTGGTTCACACCAATGCAATTTTATTCTCTGATATAAACTGAGTTTTCTGTGAAAATTTGAGACAGATACAACAACTTTAAGGGGTGGTTTGGGCTGATTTGCCATTTAGTGGTACCCTCGCTACATGCACTCCCAAGACATGTATTTTGAGCTTCTTGTGTATTTCTTAAGGAATACACTACTCAATTCTCTCTTAGTGGCTCCCACACTCGCAAAAAATATGGTTTATAGCCTTACATCTGCCTTATTGGGCAAGATATGAGTATATCTTAATGCACCCCCCAGCAGGTGTATTACAGGCCTGCTGGGGTCCAAATACCACACCAGTAGTCACTGCTATATCAGATGTAATTCTAAAACCTGTGCAGTCAGATTTAGCTAGTGACAGACTATATTCTGACCAAATTTCAGGATTATAGACCAACATTTGCTACTCATTTGGGCTGATTTACATCTTTTTTCGACCATTTTAACAGCCCTATTTGGGTTATATAATTTCTGTTCAGAGATGTAATGTTCCAAATGTGCCCAAAATGTCCTCTTTTATTGTCAAAACATGAATGAAATTAATTTTTGGCTTCAGATTTGATACATTATGATATAATTGACATTACCTCCATGAGGGGGGGCCAGACCAGCCCCACACCCCGGAAACTGAAATTCCTAATATGGCTCTTGAGTGGTTCAGACCAATGCAATTTTATTCTCTGATATAAACTGAGTTTTCTGTGAAAATTTGAGACAGATACAACAACTTTAAGGGGTGGTTTGGGCTGATTTGCCATTTAGTGGTACCCTCGCTACATGCACTCCCAAGACATGTATTTTGAGCTTCTTGTGTATTTCTTAAGGAATACACTACTCAATTCTCTCTTAGTGGCTCCCACACTCGCAAAAAATATGGTTTATAGCCTTACATCTGCCTTATTGGGCAAGATATGAGTATATCTTAATGCACCCCCAGCAGGTGTATTACAGGCCTGCTGGGGTCCAAATACCACACCAGTAGTCACTGCTATATCAGATGTAATTCTAAAACCTGTGCAGTCAGATTTAGCTAGTGACAGACTATATTCTGACCAAATTTCAGGATTATAGACCAACATTTGCTACTCATTTGGGCTGATTTACATCTTTTTTCGACCATTTTAACAGCCCTATTTGGGTTATATAATTTCTGTTCAGAGATGTAATGTTCCAAATGTGCCCAAAATGTCCTCTTTTATTGTCAAAACATGAATGAAATTAATTTTTGGCTTCAGATTTGATACATTATGATATAATTGACATTACCTCCATGAGGGGGGGCCAGACCAGCCCCACACCCCGGAAACTGAAATTCCTAATATGGCTCTTGAGTGGTTCACACCAATGCAATTTTATTCTCTGATATAAACTGAGTTTTCTGTGAAAATTTGAGACAGATACAACAACTTTAAGGGGTGGTTTGGGCTGATTTGCCATTTAGTGGTACCCTCGCTACATGCACTCCCAAGACATGTATTTTGAGCTTCTTGTGTATTTCTTAAGGAATACACTACTCAATTCTCTCTTAGTGGCTCCCACACTCGCAAAAAATATGGTTTATAGCCTTACATCTGCCTTATTGGGCAAGATATGAGTATATCTTAATGCACCCCCCAGCAGGTGTATTACAGGCCTGCTGGGGTCCAAATACCACACCAGTAGTCACTGCTATATCAGATGTAATTCTAAAACCTGTGCAGTCAGATTTAGCTAGTGACAGACTATATTCTGACCAAATTTCAGGATTATAGACCAACATTTGCTACTCATTTGGGCTGATTTACATCTTTTTTCGACCATTTTAACAGCCCTATTTGGGTTATATAATTTCTGTTCAGAGATGTAATGTTCCAAATGTGCCCAAAATGTCCTCTTTTATTGTCAAAACATGAATTAAATTAATTTTTGGCTTCAGATTTGATACATTATGATATAATTGACATTACCTCCATGAGGGGGGGCCAGACCAGCCCCACACCCCGGAAACTGAAATTCCTAATATGGCTCTTGAGTGGTTCAGACCAATGCAATTTTATTCTCTGATATAAACTGAGTTTTCTGTGAAAATTTGAGACAGATACAACAACTTTAAGGGGTGGTTTGGGCTGATTTGCCATTTAGTGGTACCCTCGCTACATGCACTCCCAAGACATGTATTTTGAGCTTCTTGTGTATTTCTTAAGGAATACACTACTCAATTCTCTCTTAGTGGCTCCCACACTCGCAAAAAATATGGTTTATAGCCTTACATCTGCCTTATTGGGCAAGATATGAGTATATCTTAATGCACCCCCCAGCAGGTGTATTACAGGCCTGCTGGGGTCCAAATACCACACCAGTAGTCACTGCTATATCAGATGTAATTCTAAAACCTGTGCAGTCAGATTTAGCTAGTGACAGACTATATTCTGACCAAATTTCAGGATTATAGACCAACATTTGCTACTCATTTGGGCTGATTTACATCTTTTTTCGACCATTTTAACAGCCCTATTTGGGTTATATAATTTCTGTTCAGAGATGTAATGTTCCAAATGTGCCCAAAATGTCCTCTTTTATTGTCAAAACATGAATGAAATTAATTTTTGGCTTCAGATTTGATACATTATGATATAATTGACATTACCTCCATGAGGGGGGGGCCAGACCAGCCCCACACCCCGGAAACTGAAATTCCTAATATGGCTCTTGAGTGGTTCAGACCAATGCAATTTTATTCTCTGATATAAACTGAGTTTTCTGTGAAAATTTGAGACAGATACAACAACTTTAAGGAGTGGTTTGGGCTGATTTGCCATTTAGTGGTACCCTCGCTACGTGCACTCCCAAGATATGTATTTTGAGCTTCTTGTGCATTTCTTAAGGAATACACTACTCAATTCTCTCTTAGTGGCTCCCACACTCGCAAAAAATATGGTTTATAGCCTTACATCTGCCTTATTGGGCAAGATATGAGTATATCTTAATGCACCCCCCAGCAGGTGTATTACAGGCCTGCTGGGGTCCAAATACCACACCAGTAGTCACTGCTATATCAGATGTAATTCTAAAACCTGTGCAGTCAGATTTAGCTAGTGACAGACTATATTCTGACCAAATTTCAGGATTATAGACCAACATTTGCTACTCATTTGGGCTGATTTACATCTTTTTTCGACCATTTTAACAGCCCTATTTGGGTTATATAATTTCTGTTCAGAGATGTAATGTTCCAAATATGCCCAAAATGTCCTCTTTTATTGTCAAAACATGAATGAAATTAATTTTTGGCTTCAGATTTGATACATTATGATATACTTGACATTACCTCCATGAGGGGGGGGGCCAGACCAGCCCCACACCCCGGAAACTGAAATTCCTAATATGGCTCTTGAGTGGTTCAGACCAATGCAATTTTATTCTCTGATATAAACTGAGTTTTCTGTGAAAATTTGAGACAGATACAACAACTTTAAGGGGTGGTTTGGGCTGATTTGCCATTTAGTGGTACCCTCGCTACATGCACTCCCAAGACATGTATTTTGAGCTTCTTGTGTATTTCTTAAGGAATACACTACTCAATTCTCTCTTAGTGGCTCCCACACTCGCAAAAAATATGGTTTATAGCCTTACATCTGCCTTATTGGGCAAGATATGAGTATATCTTAATGCACCCCCCAGCAGGTGTATTACAGGCCTGCTGGGGTCCAAATACCACACCAGTAGTCACTGCTATATCAGATGTAATTCTAAAACCTGTGCAGTCAGATTTAGCTAGTGACAGACTATATTCTGACCAAATTTCAGGATTATAGACCAACATTTGCTACTCATTTGGGCTGATTTACATCTTTTTTCGACCATTTTAACAGCCCTATTTGGGTTATATAATTTCTGTTCAGAGATGTAATGTTCCAAATGTGCCCAAAATGTCCTCTTTTATTGTCAAAACATGAATGAAATTAATTTTTG
The DNA here is from genome assembly GCA_964017235.1 of Sabellastarte sp. h YS-2021. NCBI lineage: Eukaryota > Metazoa > Annelida > Polychaeta > Sabellida > Sabellidae > Sabellastarte > Sabellastarte sp. h YS-2021. Next base: position 142,670,929 of record OZ024931.1, read on the forward strand.
GCTTCAGATTTGATACATTATGATATAATTGACATTACCTCCATGAGGGGGGGGCCAGACCAGCCCCACACCCCGGAAACTGAAATTCCTAATATGGCTCTTGAGTGGTTCAGACCAATGCAATTTTATTCTCTGATATAAACTGAGTTTTCTGTGAAAATTTGAGACAGATACAACAACTTTAAGGAGTGGTTTGGGCTGATTTGCCATTTAGTGGTACCCTCGCTACGTGCACTCCCAAGACATGTATTTTGAGCTTCTTGTGCATTTCTTAAGGAATACACTACTCAATTCTCTCTTAGTGGCTCCCACACTCGCAAAAAATATGGTTTATAGCCTTACATCTGCCTTATTGGGCAAGATATGAGTATATCTTAATGCACCCCCCAGCAGGTGTATTACAGGCCTGCTGGGGTCCAAATACCACACCAGTAGTCACTGCTATATCAGATGTAATTCTAAAACCTGTGCAGTCAGATTTAGCTAGTGACAGACTATATTCTGACCAAATTTCAGGATTATAGACCAACATTTGCTACTCATTTGGGCTGATTTACATCTTTTTTCGACCATTTTAACAGCCCTATTTGGGTTATATAATTTCTGTTCAGAGATGTAATGTTCCAAATGTGCCCAAAATGTCCTCTTTTATTGTCAAAACATGAATGAAATTAATTTTTGGCTTCAGATTTGATACATTATGATATAATTGACATTACCTCCATGAGGGGGGGCCAGACCAGCCCCACACCCCGGAAACTGAAATTCCTAATATGGCTCTTGAGTGGTTCAGACCAATGCAATTTTATTCTCTGATATAAACTGAGTTTTCTGTGAAAATTTGAGACAGATACAACAACTTTAAGGGGTGGTTTGGGCTGATTTGCCATTTAGTGGTACCCTCGCTACATGCACTCCCAAGACATGTATTTTGAGCTTCTTGTGTATTTCTTAAGGAATACACTACTCAATTCTCTCTTAGTGGCTCCCACACTCGCAAAAAATATGGATTATAGCCTTACATCTGCCTTATTGGGCAGGATATGAGTATATCTTAATGCAACCCCCAGCAGGTGTATTACAGGCCTGCTGGGGTCCAAATACCACACCAGTAGTCACTGCTATATCAGATGTAATTCTAAAACCTGTGCAGTCAGATTTAGCTAGTGACAGACTATATTCTGACCAAATTTCAGGATTATAGACCAACATTTTCTACTCATTTGGGCTGATTTACATCTTTTTTTGACCATTTTAACAGCCCTATTTGGGTTATATAATTTCTGTTCAGAGATGTAATGTTCCAAATGTGCCCAAAATGTCCTCTTTTATTGTCAAAACATGAATGAAATTAATTTTTGGCTTCAGATTTGATACATTATGATATAATTGACATTACCTCCATGAGGGGGGCCAGACCAGCCCCACACCCCGGAAACTGAAATTCCTAATATGACTCTTGAGTGGTTCAGACCAATGCAATTTTATTCTCTGATATAAACTGAGTTTTCTGTGAAAATTTGAGACAGATACAACAACTTTAAGGGGTGGTTTGGGCTGATTTGCCATTTAGTGGTACCCTCGCTACATGCACTCCCAAGACATGTATTTTGAGCTTCTTGTGTATTTCTTAAGGAATACACTACTCAATTCTCTCTTAGTGGCTCCCACACTCGCAAAAAATATGGTTTATAGCCTTACATCTGCCTTATTGGGCAAGATATGAGTATATCTTAATGCACCCCCCAGCAGGTGTATTACAGGCCTGCTGGGGTCCAAATACCACACCAGTAGTCACTGCTATATCAGATGTAATTCTAAAACCTGTGCAGTCAGATTTAGCTAGTGACAGACTATATTCTGACCAAATTTCAGGATTATAGACCAACATTTGCTACTCATTTGGGCTGATTTACATCTTTTTTCGACCATTTTAACAGCCCTATTTGGGTTATATAATTTCTGTTCAGAGATGTAATGTTCCAAATGTGCCCAAAATGTCCTCTTTTATTGTCAAAACATGAATGAAATTAATTTTTGGCTTCAGATTTGATACATTATGATATAATTGACATTACCTCCATGAGGGGGGGGCCAGACCAGCCCCACACCCCGGAAACTGAAATTCCTAATATGGCTCTTGAGTGGTTCAGACCAATGCAATTTTATTCTCTGATATAAACTGAGTTTTCTGTGAAAATTTGAGACAGATACAACAACTTTAAGGAGTGGTTTGGGCTGATTTGCCATTTAGTGGTACCCTCGCTACGTGCACTCCCAAGACATGTATTTTGAGCTTCTTGTGCATTTCTTAAGGAATACACTACTCAATTCTCTCTTAGTGGCTCCCACACTCGCAAAAAATATGGTTTATAGCCTTACATCTGCCTTATTGGGCAAGATATGAGTATATCTTAATGCACCCCCCAGCAGGTGTATTACAGGCCTGCTGGGGTCCAAATACCACACCAGTAGTCACTGCTATATCAGATGTAATTCTAAAACCTGTGCAGTCAGATTTAGCTAGTGACAGACTATATTCTGACCAAATTTCAGGATTATAGACCAACATTTGCTACTCATTTGGGCTGATTTACATCTTTTTTCGACCATTTTAACAGCCCTATTTGGGTTATATAATTTCTGTTCAGAGATGTAATGTTCCAAATATGCCCAAAATGTCCTCTTTTATTATCAAAACATGAATGAAATTAATTTTTGGCTTCAGATTTGATACATTATGATATACTTGACATTACCTCCATGAGGGGGGGGGCCAGACCAGCCCCACACCCCGGAAACTGAAATTCCTAATATGGCTCTTGAGTGGTTCAGACCAATGCAATTTTATTCTCTGATATAAACTGAGTTTTCTGTGAAAATTTGAGACAGATACAACAACTTTAAGGGGTGGTTTGGGCTGATTTACCATTTAGTGGTACCCTCGCTACGTGCACTCCCAAGACATGTATTTTGAGCTTCTTGTGTATTTCTTAAGGAATACACTACTCAATTCTCTCTTAGTGGCTCCCACACTCGCAAAAAATATGGTTTATAGCCTTACATCTGCCTTATTGGGCAAGATATGAGTATATCTTAATGCACCCCCCAGCAGGTGTATTACAGGCCTGCTGGGGTCCAAATACCACACCAGTAGTCACTGCTATATCAGATGTAATTCTAAAACCTGTGCAGTCAGATTTAGCTAGTGACAGACTATATTCTGACCAAATTTCAGGATTATAGACCAACATTTGCTACTCATTTGGGCTGATTTACATCTTTTTTCGACCATTTTAACAGCCCTATTTGGGTTATATAATTTCTGTTCAGAGATGTAATGTTCCAAATGTGCCCAAAATGTCCTCTTTTATTGTCAAAACATGAATGAAATTAATTTTTGGCTTCAGATTTGATACATTATGATATAATTGACATTACCTCCATGAGGGGGGGGCCAGACCAGCCCCACACCCCGGAAACTGAAATTCCTAATATGGCTCTTGAGTGGTTCAGACCAATGCAATTTTATTCTCTGATATAAACTGAGTTTTCTGTGAAAATTTGAGACAGATACAACAACTTTAAGGAGTGGTTTTGGCTGATTTGCCATTTAGTGGTACCCTCGCTACGTGCACTCCCAAGACATGTATTTTGAGCTTCTTGTGCATTTCTTAAGGAATACACTACTCAATTCTCTCTTAGTGGCTCCCACACTCGCAAAAAATATGGTTTATAGCCTTACATCTGCCTTATTGGGCAAGATATGAGTATATCTTAATGCACCCCCCAGCAGGTGTATTACAGGCCTGCTGGGGTCCAAATACCACACCAGTAGTCACTGCTATATCAGATGTAATTCTAAAACCTGTGCAGTCAGATTTAGCTAGTGACAGACTATATTCTGACCAAATTTCAGGATTATAGACCAACATTTGCTACTCATTTGGGCTGATTTACATCTTTTTTCGACCATTTTAACAGCCCTATTTGGGTTATATAATTTCTGTTCAGAGATGTAATGTTCCAAATATGCCCAAAATGTCCTCTTTTATTGTCAAAACATGAATGAAATTAATTTTTGGCTTCAGATTTGATACATTATGATATAATTGACATTACCTCCATGAGGGGGGCCAGACCAGCCCCACACCCCGGAAACTGAAATTCCTAATATGGCTCTTGAGTGGTTCAGACCAATGCAATTTTATTCTCTGATATAAACTGAGTTTTCTGTGAAAATTTGAGACAGATACAACAACTTTAAGGGGTGGTTTGGGCTGATTTGCCATTTAGTGGTACCCTCGCTACATGCACTCCCAAGACATGTATTTTGAGCTTCTTGTGTATTTCTTAAGGAATACACTACTCAATTCTCTCTTAGTGGCTCCCACACTCGCAAAAAATATGGTTTATAGCCTTACATCTGCCTTATTGGGCAGGATATGAGTATATCTTAATGCACCCCCCAGCAGGTGTATTACAGGCCTGCTGGGGTCCAAATACCACACCAGTAGTCACTGCTATATCAGATGTAATTCTAAAACCTGTGCAGTCAGATTTAGCTAGTGACAGACTATATTCTGACCAAATTTCAGGATTATAGACCAACATTTTCTACTCATTTGGGCTGATTTACATCTTTTTTTGACCATTTTAACAGCCCTATTTGGGTTATATAATTTCTGTTCAGAGATGTAATGTTCCAAATGTGCCCAAAATGTCCTCTTTTATTGTCAAAACATGAATGAAATTAATTTTTGGCTTCAGATTTGATACATTATGATATAATTGACATTACCTCCATGAGGGGGGCCAGACCAGCCCCACACCCCGGAAACTGAAATTCCTAATATGGCTCTTGAGTGGTTCAGACCAATGCAATTTTATTCTCTGATATAAACTGAGTTTTCTGTGAAAATTTGAGACAGATACAACAACTTTAAGGGGTGGTTTGGGCTGATTTGCCATTTAGTGGTACCCTCGCTACATGCACTCCCAAGACATGTATTTTGAGCTTCTTGTGTATTTCTTAAGGAATACACTACTCAATTCTCTCTTAGTGGCTCCCACACTCGCAAAAAATATGGTTTATAGCCTTACATCTGCCTTATTGGGCAAGATATGAGTATATCTTAATGCACCCCCCAGCAGGTGTATTACAGGCCTGCTGGGGTCCAAATACCACACCAGTAGTCACTGCTATATCAGATGTAATTCTAAAACCTGTGCAGTCAGATTTAGCTAGTGACAGACTATATTCTGACCAAATTTCAGGATTATAGACCAACATTTGCTACTCATTTGGGCTGATTTACATCTTTTTTCGACCATTTTAACAGCCCTATTTGGGTTATATAATTTCTGTTCAGAGATGTAATGTTCCAAATGTGCCCAAAATGTCCTCTTTTATTGTCAAAACATGAATGAAATTAATTTTTGGCTTCAGATTTGATACATTATGATATAATTGACATTACCTCCATGAGGGGGGGGCCAGACCAGCCCCACACCCCGGAAACTGAAATTCCTAATATGGCTCTTGAGTGGTTCAGACCAATGCAATTTTATTCTCTGATATAAACTGAGTTTTCTGTGAAAATTTGAGACAGATACAACAACTTTAAGGAGTGGTTTGGGCTGATTTGCCATTTAGTGGTACCCTCGCTACGTGCACTCCCAAGACATGTATTTTGAGCTTCTTGTGCATTTCTTAAGGAATACACTACTCAATTCTCTCTTAGTGGCTCCCACACTCGCAAAAAATATGGTTTATAGCCTTACATCTGCCTTATTGGGCAAGATATGAGTATATCTTAATGCACCCCCCAGCAGGTGTATTACAGGCCTGCTGGGGTCCAAATACCACACCAGTAGTCACTGCTATATCAGATGTAATTCTAAAACCTGTGCAGTCAGATTTAGCTAGTGACAGACTATATTCTGACCAAATTTCAGGATTATAGACCAACATTTGCTACTCATTTGGGCTGATTTACATCTTTTTTCGACCATTTTAACAGCCCTATTTGGGTTATATAATTTCTGTTCAGAGATGTAATGTTCCAAATATGCCCAAAATGTCCTCTTTTATTGTCAAAACATGAATGAAATTAATTTTTGGCTTCAGATTTGATACATTATGATATAATTGACATTACCTCCATGAGGGGGGGCCAGACCAGCCCCACACCCCGGAAACTGAAATTCCTAATATGGCTCTTGAGTGGTTCAGACCAATGCAATTTTATTCTCTGATATAAACTGAGTTTTCTGTGAAAATTTGAGACAGATACAACAACTTTAAGGGGTGGTTTGGGCTGATTTGCCATTTAGTGGTACCCTCGCTACATGCACTCCCAAGACATGTATTTTGAGCTTCTTGTGTATTTCTTAAGGAATACACTACTCAATTCTCTCTTAGTGGCTCCCACACTCGCAAAAAATATGGTTTATAGCCTTACATCTGCCTTATTGGGCAGGATATGAGTATATCTTAATGCACCCCCCAGCAGGTGTATTACAGGCCTGCTGGGGTCCAAATACCACACCAGTAGTCACTGCTATATCAGATGTAATTCTAAAACCTGTGCAGTCAGATTTAGCTAGTGACAGACTATATTCTGACCAAATTTCAGGATTATAGACCAACATTTTCTACTCATTTGGGCTGATTTACATCTTTTTTTGACCATTTTAACAGCCCTATTTGGGTTATATAATTTCTGTTCAGAGATGTAATGTTCCAAATGTGCCCAAAATGTCCTCTTTTATTGTCAAAACATGAATGAAATTAATTTTTGGCTTCAGATTTGATACATTATGATATAATTGACATTACCTCCATGAGGGGGGCCAGACCAGCCCCACACCCCGGAAACTGAAATTCCTAATATGGCTCTTGAATGGTTCAGACCAATGCAATTTTATTCTCTGATATAAACTGAGTTTTCTGTGAAAATTTGAGACAGATACAACAACTTTAAGGGGTGGTTTGGGCTGATTTGCCATTTAGTGGTACCCTCGCTACATGCACTCCCAAGACATGTATTTTGAGCTTCTTGTGTATTTCTTAAGGAATACACTACTCAATTCTCTCTTAGTGGCTCCCACACTCGCAAAAAATATGGTTTATAGCCTTACATCTGCCTTATTGGGCAAGATATGAGTATATCTTAATGCACCCCCCAGCAGGTGTATTACAGGCCTGCTGGGGTCCAAATACCACACCAGTAGTCACTGCTATATCAGATGTAATTCTAAAACCTGTGCAGTCAGATTTAGCTAGTGACAGACTATATTCTGACCAAATTTCAGGATTATAGACCAACATTTGCTACTCATTTGGGCTGATTTACATCTTCAGTCCCCAACGCCCCCAGAAGACCCCACATAAACACAAGGGTGCGGATAATTATTTCATTATATATATACACTCACTATATTTTTTGTACAAACTTTGTATAGTTTCTAATACATACTCTAGTTCTACTTTTATTTACAGTCCAATTTCCATACACATGACAGTACATAACACTACACTGACATATAATATGACCTAAGAATATCCTGAAGGTCATCTAACCCCAGAAGGTCAAATACAAGGTTATCCTAAGGGACCCCCCTGAGGACCCCAGACACAAGGGAGGTTACCATGGTTACCCAATGACATATGGGACCATTCTGTGATCCCATGGGAAACACCTTAGCCCCCCATTCGGGTCAAGGTGTGTACATATATGAGTTAAGTTGCCCAGGGAGGGTTTGACCTTGGATAAGGTGAGGTGACCTTACAGTTCACAATAATAATGGTTGTTTTTTGATGCAATGTATATATATTACACAATAATAGACGCAACAGGTGTAAATATAGATAAAAACAGTAAAAAGGACATATAAAATAAAAACACATTAAAATGACAATTCTTCACAGGGAAAGAAAAGGGGTGTGGAGGGTGGGCAGTTCAGAAAAATAGTCCACACTTGTGCACTGGTCAACATTTACTTTTAAACTGATGGTTCTGTTTTCAGTAACCAAGCTTCTGACCATAGGTCAACCAATCCTCTGTAAGTGGGTCACATCTCCATGGAGATTAGGCGGTATACACAGGGACTGACCATTTTATATTGAATAGGCACCCAAGGAGGGCTTCAGGGGGCGCAGGACTGACCAACGCAAGGCCCACACCTCACTCAGGACAGTCCCCAACGCCCCCAGAAGACCCCACATAAACACAAGGGTGCGGATAATTATTTTATTATATATATACACTCATTATATTTTTTGTACAAACTTTGTATAGTTTCTAATACATACTCTAGTTCTACTTTTATTTACAGTCCAATTTCCATACACATGACAGTACATAACACTACACTGACATATAATATGACCTAAGAATATCCTGAAGGTCATCTAACCCCAGAAGGTCAAATACAAGGTTATCCTAAGGGACCCCCCTGAGGACCCCAGACACAAGGGAGGTTACCATGGTTACCCAATGACATATGGGACCATTCTGTGATCCCATGGGAAACACCTTAGCCCCCCATTCGGGTCAAGGTGTGTACATATATGAGTTAAGTTGCCCAGGGAGGGTTTGACCTTGGATAAGGTGAGGTGACCTTACAGTTCACAATAATAATGGTTGTTTTTTGATGCAATGTATATATATTACACAATAATAGATGGCCAAAGCCCAACCAGTAGGGGTAGTCAAGCATTATATAGAACCTTAGCAAATGTATCAGCAACATCCTCACCCATTCTTTGATCTTGTTGAATATACCTCCACACACATTCCGAGGCCCAGGAGCCATGGGTTTGAATCTTTTGAACAGGAACATGAGAATTGAAGGCCAAAGTGGCCCCTGAGCGACGGAATGTGTGGAAGGTGAAAAAATGTTTATGATATCCCATTTTTACATTCAAGGTGGACAAAGTTTTTCTGATTCTAGTATCAGTGAGGGTAGTCCAACCTTTGGTTGTCTGGATTTGAAATAAGGGTTGGTGTTGAGTGGGACTATAGGTGTGAAAAATGCACTTTAAGGCTTTGTATGGGCAGATTTTTGAAGCCCTTATACGAGGAAGGGACAGAACTTGTATTTTATCTCTATTTTGGTTGGTCTTACTCCATTTTATGAGAACTTTAACATGTGATTTTGTGAAGAATACATCACCTGCAGTTATGTGCCTGGAGGAATCAAATGATGATAGGGAGTGAGGGGCAATGTTTGACAGTCTCAGGAATCCGAAAAATCCTAGTAAGAATACTGCTTTATATACAAAGCCCATGGAAAAACCATGGCATAAAGACACCAAATGCTTTAAAGTCTTGACAGACATGATATTTCTTCTAGGGACCTTTAAAGGCCTATTTATTCTGACAGACTTCAAAAAATACTTTATTTTAGGGTCACTAATGCATGTTCTGTTTAAGTTGTGTATGATGAAATTAGCCTTTATGGCAGCCACATAATTGGCCAACATGTGCACAGATGCATTCTGCTGCACCAAATATTCCAAGAAGGAAATGACATTTTTCTCATTTACTTTGTACAATGACAGGCCTACAAATACACAGAAGGCCACAAAAGTTCTGAATAACATGTTGTAACATCTTTGGGTTTTTGGTCTGAAGGCTGACTTGATTCTCGTGGCAGCACTTTTTGACAGGTCAGACATCAACCAGTGACCTGAAACAAAGTATAATACATGTAATATCAGCTTTAAATTTGATTGTCTATGTTTAACATGTCCATGTTGACTGACAGCCATATGGGGCTTTGAACATACTGTAATAAGACCCCCCAGTCTGTACCACTGTTTGTCCATCGGGACAATCTATCCGCGACCACATTCGCTTTACCTAGCACATGAATATAGGAGAGGTCGATATCATGTTGAGCTGCTTGCAGCCAGATATTTCGTGCGCATGCGCCCAAGAAAGGGTCGCGAGCCCTACCCGACCTCAAGACACGGACCACTGCATCATTGTCGCATTTTATCAGAACGCGTTTGTGTGACCATATTTTTGCAAATAGTTTTACAGCTAAGAAGATGTTGATCATCTCCAAGTGAACAATTGTAAGGTTCTGGTAACCTCTTGGTATTGCAAGGTGGTACACCCACTGGTCGCACCTACCCCCAAGGCCTGTTAGACAAGCATCCAGTTCAATGGTGTGTGCTATTGGTTTGTGATCGTACAAAGATATACCATTGTAGTCAGCCATAAACTTTGTGAACCATTGCAAATCTCTATGGAAATCAGTTGTCAAACTTATGACGTTACTGTCATACTGAGATCTGAGAACTTGGAGCATTCGATTGACAAAAATCCGTGATGGTTTGACACACTTATGTATGTAAAGTAGGTGGCCCAGGAGTGACTGGAGTTGCCTACGTGAACAAGTGTTTCTGTGTCGCCAGGAATGAATGGAGTCACTTATCTGGGCCATTTTTTCTGGGGGAATGGAGACAGTGCCCTCTTTGGTGTCTATAACTACCCCCAGACAGGTGACTTTTGTACTTGGAGGGACCAGTTTCTTTTGGCTTATGGTGAGTCCTAGGTCCTGGATAATCTCATATAATTGGTCAAAAGCTAGTTTTGCTTGGGAGGGGGTTCCAAAACCCACAAAATCATCCACATAGTTTACAATTGGGAAACCCCTTGCTCTAAGTATGTATCTTATGGAATCGCTCAATCTTTGAAAGATCTGAGTCCCATGTCTTGTCCCAAATGGGAGACAAGTGTCAATGAAATGGCCTTCCCAGAAAAGACCCAACAGATCATAGTCAAGGGGATCAATCTTCACATGCCTAAAAGCTCTCTTAATGTCAATTTTGAAGAGATGTGCCCCTCTTCCAATTTGTTTCAGAGCATCTGTGATATGGTCTACTGTGGGAAAGGTCAAGGAAAAATCAGTACCCAAGTAGGAGTCTTTGTGTATACCTGCATTCACAGAGTTTTCATGTGGCCATGACAAGTCTATAATCACTCGCCTGTGATCCGAGCCAGGTTTTTCTCTAGTCATGAATGGGGAGTAATGACAGCTGGGTAAAGGATTTTTGTCAAAGGGACCTAGTACAGCTTTGTATTGTTTTTCTTCATTTAAATATGCTTCTACGTCAGCAGGATGTTTTTCAGCTGAAGCATGGTTGGTTTTATCTGCCTTCAGAACACATTGACGATTAAAATCCAGTGGGAAACCAAAAGTTACCAACTGGAGTAACTGCTGGTCCCAGTATTCACTGAGATATTCATGCCATTTTGGTACATTCAGTTGTGATTGAATTGGGATTCTAGCACCTAAAAAATTAGGGACATGAGTTTTGTTGATCATTAGGTGTTGTTTTATTGGACACTCAACTACTTGTGACATGACATTATTATCAACTGGCATAATAAATTCAGACAGTGGGATAAACCCAAAGTCAAAGTCCGTTTGTTGACGCCATTGTTCAAACACACCGCATTCTTTTGTATCACGCCTTGTAGCAAGCTTGTGTGCATCTCTACACAACAAGGTGTTGATATATTTATCAGAGCCATTGCAGTTCACATCATACAAACGCGTGTAATTGAAGTCCCGCATCGAACTTGGTGCTTCTGTGCACCCAACACCCCGTGAGTTACTAGTGTCACGCAATCGGTGTGTACCTAAAGACAATGCATTGTCTTCATTTTCTCTACAGGCTCTCGCGAATTGTGTGCTGTTGATATGTCTGTCATCGCCCCCGCACTTAATTGCTTCACCTACCGCGTTCCCATTGTATACACGTTCTCGCCTATGTGTTTGACAATTAACACGTCTGGGTGAGCTTTGACCAGGTACAATGACTGAATTGGGTATGTTCTTTTCAAAAGAACGCGTCAAGTCGTGATTGTTTTGTTGTACACCTTTACCTGTGATGAAACTTTGGGGTTTAACCATTGTTGTGTTATTAACACCTCGGATGGGGTTATACTCACACTTGTTAATTGAATCAATTGATTGGGAAACACTCCTGTTTTGGAAACAACTTTTGTTTGTGACAACTCTAGTACAATGCACATATTCACCAACATCATTAGTATTTACTTTGACAGGAACATGTACTTGTTTCCTGTATTTTTTTGTGTAATCCTTCATACAAGGTTTTGCAAGCAATCCTTCTACAGTTTTACGCAATACATTTGAATTATATACAATTCTGGTCCTAATTCCAGCAATATTTCTGGTGACACTTGGTTTATTAGTAACCTTGTTGCTATCAACACTGACTTTCTTCTCATCAGGTGTTACTAGAAGTTCGACATAGTTATCAGGGGTATCTTCATAGCTGCACCTGCCATAATTTACTGCAGGGCAGCCACCAACTCGTTTTTTGGTTGTTTTTTGGCAAAAGTACATTCTTTTTCACTATGTGGAAGTTGTCTTCCATTTCGCAAACAGAAGGCACATATGTGACGATACAATTTACCTCCATTTTCATGGTCCTTGTTGTGAAAACATAACCCTGCTTGGAAAGATTTACAATACCATGGTTTTTTGGTTTCACCTCTAGCCCAATTTTGTGATTTTTGAAAAGAATGCTTCTGAGCATGAGCTCTCCTCAATCTATCCAACCTATCTGAATCTTCCCATGTTAATCTACCTCTTTCCATCTCGCATAATATTACTGCATTAGCAGCCTTCGCGTTTGCCCAGGAAAAATCGGTTGCATCCTCCATGAGGTCTGCAAAATGTGACAACATTTTTTCACGAATTTTTTCTGATTTTTCTTCCAGGACATTTTTTATGAAGCCTTGAGCAAATTGTGTCAGGGACAACTGGTCATATGTGACCCGGGTTCGGTTTTGACCCCCCAGAATGACATCATGTGGCCAAGCCACCCTTTTTTCAACCAAGACCTCAACGGACCCCCCCCTTTTTGATTTTAACTTTTCACTTTTACCTTTTGTTTCGAAATTTTTTTCTAACTCAGCTATTCTATCATCTACCTTCTTTTGGATGCGTTTGTTTGATCTTAGATAAGCTAAGTCGGGGACGTCTGAGTCCTCAGACTCGGATTCACTTGAGTAACAAAACTTCTTGTGTTTACAATGTTTATGCACTTGTTTAGTTTTTGAAAAAGAACTTAACTTATGAGTGTCCTTGGGTCCTTGTGTCGTTGTTGACGTCTCTGCTACCTTGTTTTCCACCACTTCCAGTCTGGAACTGACGCTTTGAAGTTCCTTCAATATCTGTTCCTGGATGTTCTGTGTGGTCGACCTCCCAGCATCCTGTGTACTTGCCCTGTGTTCTGTGTCACTTGTTTCTGACTGGCTATCGACAGTACTGTCCATTTCTTTAGCACTTGACATGTCAGAATCACTGAACAAAGTGTCACTTTTACTGGTTGACGCCCTGGCAGCATGTACAAGGGACGAACCCTTTTTATTTCTTGTCCTTAGTTTTACAGTTTTTTGTCCATTGGTGTTACTGTCCTCTGGTTCCGTGAAGACACACTTTTTCCCTGTTGGCGGGAAATGCTTATTTCCACATTTTGAACACAAATATTTTGTTTTCCCCATTTCTCTGAAAAAGGTCTCAGTTTCTGGCAAAATATAAAGGAACAGGGCCCTTAGCCCACTGTTTGTTTGACAATCTCGGTCTCAATTCGGGCTACCAGCTACAAGGAATAACATAGGTTAGACCGTCCCTTTCAGCGGGGCTGCAGACAGCCCAATCAAGCCTGAGGTTGTCAAACAAATCCACAGAATGCCTCTAGCATCCTATGATCATCAGCACAGCTCACAGTCTCTTCTTTGTAAAAGCAGTAACATTAAGGTGAAGTTGTATATACGTATAATCTAAGAATGTCTGGTTGCAGTAAAATACACTAAAAACAATAATCAAAACATAAGTTTCATGACCAGTTCCAGTTCAGAAAAATAGTCCACACTTGTGCACTGGTCAACATTTACTTTTAAACTGATGGTTCTGTTTTCAGTAACCAAGCTTCTGACCATAGGTCAACCAATCCTCTGTAAGTGGGTCACATCTCCATGGAGATTAGGCGGTATACACAGGGACTGACCATTTTATATTGAATAGGCACCCAAGGAGGGCTTCAGGGGGCGCAGGACTGACCAACGCAAGGCCCACACCTCACTCAGGATTTTCGACCATTTTAACAGCCCTATTTGGGTTATATAATTTCTGTTCAGAGATGTAATGTTCCAAATGTGCCCAAAATGTCCTCTTTTATTGTCAAAACATGAATGAAATTAATTTTTGGCTTCAGATTTGATACATTATGATATAATTGACATTACCTCCATGAGGGGGGGGCCAGACCAGCCCCACACCCCGGAAACTGAAATTCCTAATATGGCTCTTGAGTGGTTCAGACCAATGCAATTTTATTCTCTGATATAAACTGAGTTTTCTGTGAAAATTTGAGACAGATACAACAACTTTAAGGAGTGGTTTGGGCTGATTTGCCATTTAGTGGTACCCTCGCTACGTGCACTCCCAAGACATGTATTTTGAGCTTCTTGTGCATTTCTTAAGGAATACACTACTCAATTCTCTCTTAGTGGCTCCCACACTCGCAAAAAATATGGTTTATAGCCTTACATCTGCCTTATTGGGCAAGATATGAGTATATCTTAATGCACCCCCCAGCAGGTGTATTACAGGCCTGCTGGGGTCCAAATACCACACCAGTAGTCACTGCTATATCAGATGTAATTCTAAAACCTGTGCAGTCAGATTTAGCTAGTGACAGACTATATTCTGACCAAATTTCAGGATTATAGACCAACATTTGCTACTCATTTGGGCTGATTTACATCTTTTTTCGACCATTTTAACAGCCCTATTTGGGTTATATAATTTCTGTTCAGAGATGTAATGTTCCAAATGTGCCCAAAATGTCCTCTTTTATTGTCAAAACATGAATGAAATTAATTTTTGGCTTCAGATTTGATACATTATGATATACTTGACATTACCTCCATGAGGGGGGGCCAGACCAGCCCCACACCCCGGAAACTGAAATTCCTAATATGGCTCTTGAGTGGTTCAGACCAATGCAATTTTATTCTCTGATATAAACTGAGTTTTCTGTGAAAATTTGAGACAGATACAACAACTTTAAGGGGTGGTTTGGGCTGATTTGCCATTTAGTGGTACCCTCGCTACATGCACTCCCAAGACATGTATTTTGAGCTTCTTGTGTATTTCTTAAGGAATACACTACTCAATTCTCTCTTAGTGGCTCCCACACTCGCAAAAAATATGGTTTATAGCCTTACATCTGCCTTATTGGGCAGGATATGAGTATATCTTAATGCACCCCCCAGCAGGTGTATTACAGGCCTGCTGGGGTCCAAATACCACACCAGTAGTCACTGCTATATCAGATGTAATTCTAAAACCTGTGCAGTCAGATTTAGCTAGTGACAGACTATATTCTGACCAAATTTCAGGATTATAGACCAACATTTTCTACTCATTTGGGCTGATTTACATCTTTTTTTGACCATTTTAACAGCCCTATTTGGGTTATATAATTTCTGTTCAGGGATGTAATGTTCCAAATGTGCCCAAAATGTCCTCTTTTATTGTCAAAACATGAATGAAATTAATTTTTGGCTTCAGATTTGATACATTATGATATAATTGACATTACCTCCATGAGGGGGGCCAGACCAGCCCCACACCCCGGAAACTGAAATTCCTAATATGGCTCTTGAGTGGTTCAGACCAATGCAATTTTATTCTCTGATATAAACTGAGTTTTCTGTGAAAATTTGAGACAGATACAACAACTTTAAGGGGTGGTTTGGGCTGATTTGCCATTTAGTGGTACCCTCGCTACATGCACTCCCAAGACATGTATTTTGAGCTTCTTGTGTATTTCTTAAGGAATACACTACTCAATTCTCTCTTAGTGGCTCCCACACTCGCAAAAAATATGGTTTATAGCCTTACATCTGCCTTATTGGGCAAGATATGAGTATATCTTAATGCACCCCCCAGCAGGTGTATTACAGGCCTGCTGGGGTCCAAATACCACACCAGTAGTCACTGCTATATCAGATGTAATTCTAAAACCTGTGCAGTCAGATTTAGCTAGTGACAGACTATATTCTGACCAAATTTCAGGATTATAGACCAACATTTGCTACTCATTTGGGCTGATTTACATCTTTTTTCGACCATTTTAACAGCCCTATTTGGGTTATATAATTTCTGTTCAGAGATGTAATGTTCCAAATGTGCCCAAAATGTCCTCTTTTATTGTCAAAACATGAATGAAATTAATTTTTGGCTTCAGATTTGATACATTATGATATAATTGACATTACCTCCATGAGGGGGGGGCCAGACCAGCCCCACACCCCGGAAACTGAAATTCCTAATATGGCTCTTGAGTGGTTCAGACCAATGCAATTTTATTCTCTGATATAAACTGAGTTTTCTGTGAAAATTTGAGACAGATACAACAACTTTAAGGAGTGGTTTGGGCTGATTTGCCATTTAGTGGTACCCTCGCTACGTGCACTCCCAAGACATGTATTTTGAGCTTCTTGTGCATTTCTTAAGGAATACACTACTCAATTCTCTCTTAGTGGCTCCCACACTCGCAAAAAATATGGTTTATAGCCTTACATCTGCCTTATTGGGCAAGATATGAGTATATCTTAATGCACCCCCCAGCAGGTGTATTACAGGCCTGCTGGGGTCCAAATACCACACCAGTAGTCACTGCTATATCAGATGTAATTCTAAAACCTGTGCAGTCAGATTTAGCTAGTGACAGACTATATTCTGACCAAATTTCAGGATTATAGACCAACATTTGCTACTCATTTGGGCTGATTTACATCTTTTTTCGACCATTTTAACAGCCCTATTTGGGTTATATAATTTCTGTTCAGAGATGTAATGTTCCAAATATGCCCAAAATGTCCTCTTTTATTGTCAAAACATGAATGAAATTAATTTTTGGCTTCAGATTTGATACATTATGATATAATTGACATTACCTCCATGAGGGGGGGCCAGACCAGCCCCACACCCCGGAAACTGAAATTCCTAATATGGCTCTTGAGTGGTTCAGACCAATGCAATTTTATTCTCTGATATAAACTGAGTTTTCTGTGAAAATTTGAGACAGATACAACAACTTTAAGGGGTGGTTTGGGCTGATTTGCCATTTAGTGGTACCCTCGCTACATGCACTCCCAAGACATGTATTTTGAGCTTCTTGTGTATTTCTTAAGGAATACACTACTCAATTCTCTCTTAGTGGCTCCCACACTCGCAAAAAATATGGTTTATAGCCTTACATCTGCCTTATTGGGCAGGATATGAGTATATCTTAATGCACCCCCCAGCAGGTGTATTACAGGCCTGCTGGGGTCCAAATACCACACCAGTAGTCACTGCTATATCAGATGTAATTCTAAAACCTGTGCAGTCAGATTTAGCTAGTTACAGACTATATTCTGACCAAATTTCAGGATTATAGACCAACATTTTCTACTCATTTGGGCTGATTTACATCTTTTTTTGACCATTTTAACAGCCCTATTTGGGTTATATAATTTCTGTTCAGAGATGTAATGTTCCAAATGTGCCCAAAATGTCCTCTTTTATTGTCAAAACATGAATGAAATTAATTTTTGGCTTCAGATTTGATACATTATGATATAATTGACATTACCTCCATGAGGGGGGCCAGACCAGCCCCACACCCCGGAAACTGAAATTCCTAATATGGCTCTTGAGTGGTTCAGACCAATGCAATTTTATTCTCTGATATAAACTGAGTTTTCTGTGAAAATTTGAGACAGATACAACAACTTTAAGGGGTGGTTTGGGCTGATTTGCCATTTAGTGGTACCCTCGCTACATGCACTCCCAAGACATGTATTTTGAGCTTCTTGTGTATTTCTTAAGGAATACACTACTCAATTCTCTCTTAGTGGCTCCCACACTCGCAAAAAATATGGTTTATAGCCTTACATCTGCCTTATTGGGCAAGATATGAGTATATCTTAATGCACCCCCCAGCAGGTGTATTACAGGCCTGCTGGGGTCCAAATACCACACCAGTAGTCACTGCTATATCAGATGTAATTCTAAAACCTGTGCAGTCAGATTTAGCTAGTGACAGACTATATTCTGACCAAATTTCAGGATTATAGACCAACATTTGCTACTCATTTGGGCTGATTTACATCTTTTTTCGACCATTTTAACAGCCCTATTTGGGTTATATAATTTCTGTTCAGAGATGTAATGTTCCAAATGTGCCCAAAATGTCCTCTTTTATTGTCAAAACATGAATGAAATTAATTTTTGGCTTCAGATTTGATACATTATGATATAATTGACATTACCTCCATGAGGGGGGGCCAGACCAGCCCCACACCCCGGAAACTGAAATTCCTAATATGGCTCTTGAGTGGTTCAGACCAATGCAATTTTATTCTCTGATATAAACTGAGTTTTCTGTGAAAATTTGAGACAGATACAACAACTTTAAGGGGTGGTTTGGGCTGATTTGCCATTTAGTGGTACCCTCGCTACATGCACTCCCAAGACATGTATTTTGAGCTTCTTGTGTATTTCTTAAGGAATACACTACTCAATTCTCTCTTAGTGGCTCCCACACTCGCAAAAAATATGGTTTATAGCCTTACATCTGCCTTATTGGGCAAGATATGAGTATATCTTAATGCACCCCCCAGCAGGTGTATTACAGGCCTGCTGGGGTCCAAATACCACACCAGTAGTCACTGCTATATCAGATGTAATTCTAAAACCTGTGCAGTCAGATTTAGCTAGTGACAGACTATATTCTGACCAAATTTCAGGATTATAGACCAACATTTGCTACTCATTTGGGCTGATTTACATCTTTTTTCGACCATTTTAACAGCCCTATTTGGGTTATATAATTTCTGTTCAGAGATGTAATGTTCCAAATGTGCCCAAAATGTCCTCTTTTATTGTCAAAACATGAATGAAATTAATTTTTGGCTTCAGATTTGATACATTATGATATAATTGACATTACCTCCATGAGGGGGGGCCAGACCAGCCCCACACCCCGGAAACTGAAATTCCTAATATGGCTCTTGAGTGGTTCAGACCAATGCAATTTTATTCTCTGATATAAACTGAGTTTTCTGTGAAAATTTGAGACAGATACAACAACTTTAAGGGGTGGTTTGGGCTGATTTGCCATTTAGTGGTACCCTCGCTACATGCACTCCCAAGACATGTATTTTGAGCTTCTTGTGTATTTCTTAAGGAATACACTACTCAATTCTCTCTTAGTGGCTCCCACACTCGCAAAAAATATGGTTTATAGCCTTACATCTGCCTTATTGGGCAAGATATGAGTATATCTTAATGCACCCCCCAGCAGGTGTATTACAGGCCTGCTGGGGTCCAAATACCACACCAGTAGTCACTGCTATATCAGATGTAATTCTAAAACCTGTGCAGTCAGATTTAGCTAGTGACAGACTATATTCTGACCAAATTTCAGGATTATAGACCAACATTTGCTACTCATTTGGGCTGATTTACATCTTTTTTCGACCATTTTAACAGCCCTATTTGGGTTATATAATTTCTGTTCAGAGATGTAATGTTCCAAATGTGCCCAAAATGTCCTCTTTTATTGTCAAAACATGAATGAAATTAATTTTTGGCTTCAGATTTGATACATTATGATATAATTGACATTACCTCCATGAGGGGGGCCAGACCAGCCCCACACCCCGGAAACTGAAATTCCTAATATGGCTCTTGAGTGGTTCAGACCAATGCAATTTTATTCTCTGATATAAACTGAGTTTTCTGTGAAAATTTGAGACAGATACAACAACTTTAAGGGGTGGTTTGGGCTGATTTGCCATTTAGTGGTACCCTCGCTACATGCACTCCCAAGACATGTATTTTGAGCTTCTTGTGTATTTCTTAAGGAATACACTACTCAATTCTCTCTTAGTGGCTCCCACACTCGCAAAAAATATGGTTTATAGCCTTACATCTGCCTTATTGGGCAAGATATGAGTATATCTTAATGCACCCCCCAGCAGGTGTATTACAGGCCTGCTGGGGTCCAAATACCACACCAGTAGTCACTGCTATATCAGATGTAATTCTAAAACCTGTGCAGTCAGATTTAGCTAGTGACAGACTATATTCTGACCAAATTTCAGGATTATAGACCAACATTTGCTACTCATTTGGGCTGATTTACATCTTTTTTCGACCATTTTAACAGCCCTATTTGGGTTATATAATTTCTGTTCAGAGATGTAATGTTCCAAATGTGCCCAAAATGTCCTCTTTTATTGTCAAAACATGAATGAAATTAATTTTTGGCTTCAGATTTGATACATTATGATATAATTGACATTACCTCCATGAGGGGGGGCCAGACCAGCCCCACACCCCGGAAACTGAAATTCCTAATATGGCTCTTGAGTGGTTCAGACCAATGCAATTTTATTCTCTGATATAAACTGAGTTTTCTGTGAAAATTTGAGACAGATACAACAACTTTAAGGGGTGGTTTGGGCTGATTTGCCATTTAGTGGTACCCTCGCTACATGCACTCCCAAGACATGTATTTTGAGCTTCTTGTGTATTTCTTAAGGAATACACTACTCAATTCTCTCTTAGTGGCTCCCACACTCGCAAAAAATATGGTTTATAGCCTTACATCTGCCTTATTGGGCAAGATATGAGTATATCTTAATGCACCCCCCAGCAGGTGTATTACAGGCCTGCTGGGGTCCAAATACCACACCAGTAGTCACTGCTATATCAGATGTAATTCTAAAACCTGTGCAGTCAGATTTAGCTAGTGACAGACTATATTCTGACCAAATTTCAGGATTATAGACCAACATTTGCTACTCATTTGGGCTGATTTACATCTTTTTTTGACCATTTTAACAGCCCTATTTGGGTTATATAATTTCTGTTCAGAGATGTAATGTTCCAAATGTGCCCAAAATGTCCTCTTTTATTGTCAAAACATGAATGAAATTAATTTTTGGCTTCAGATTTGATACATTATGATATAATTGACATTACCTCCATGAGGGGGGCCAGACCAGCCCCACACCCCGGAAACTGAAATTCCTAATATGGCTCTTGAGTGGTTCAGACCAATGCAATTTTATTCTCTGATATAAACTGAGTTTTCTGTGAAAATTTGAGACAGATACAACAACTTTAAGGGGTGGTTTGGGCTGATTTGCCATTTAGTGGTACCCTCGCTACATGCACTCCCAAGACATGTATTTTGAGCTTCTTGTGTATTTCTTAAGGAATACACTACTCAATTCTCTCTTAGTGGCTCCCACACTCGCAAAAAATATGGTTTATAGCCTTACATCTGCCTTATTGGGCAAGATATGAGTATATCTTAATGCACCCCCCAGCAGGTGTATTACAGGCCTGCTGGGGTCCAAATACCACACCAGTAGTCACTGCTATATCAGATGTAATTCTAAAACCTGTGCAGTCAGATTTAGCTAGTGACAGACTATATTCTGACCAAATTTCAGGATTATAGACCAACATTTGCTACTCATTTGGGCTGATTTACATCTTTTTTCGACCATTTTAACAGCCCTATTTGGGTTATATAATTTCTGTTCAGAGATGTAATGTTCCAAATGTGCCCAAAATGTCCTCTTTTATTGTCAAAACATGAATGAAATTAATTTTTGGCTTCAGATTTGATACATTATGATATAATTGACATTACCTCCATGAGGGGGGGCCAGACCAGCCCCACACCCCGGAAACTGAAATTCCTAATATGGCTCTTGAGTGGTTCAGACCAATGCAATTTTATTCTCTGATATAAACTGAGTTTTCTGTGAAAATTTGAGACAGATACAACAACTTTAAGGGGTGGTTTGGGCTGATTTGCCATTTAGTGGTACCCTCGCTACATGCACTCCCAAGACATGTATTTTGAGCTTCTTGTGTATTTCTTAAGGAATACACTACTCAATTCTCTCTTAGTGGCTCCCACACTCGCAAAAAATATGGTTTATAGCCTTACATCTGCCTTATTGGGCAAGATATGAGTATATCTTAATGCACCCCCCAGCAGGTGTATTACAGGCCTGCTGGGGTCCAAATACCACACCAGTAGTCACTGCTATATCAGATGTAATTCTAAAACCTGTGCAGTCAGATTTAGCTAGTGACAGACTATATTCTGACCAAATTTCAGGATTATAGACCAACATTTGCTACTCATTTGGGCTGATTTACATCTTTTTTCGACCATTTTAACAGCCCTATTTGGGTTATATAATTTCTGTTCAGAGATGTAATGTTCCAAATGTGCCCAAAATGTCCTCTTTTATTGTCAAAACATGAATGAAATTAATTTTTGGCTTCAGATTTGATACATTATGATATAATTGACATTACCTCCATGAGGGGGGGCCAGACCAGCCCCACACCCCGGAAACTGAAATTCCTAATATGGCTCTTGAGTGGTTCAGACCAATGCAATTTTATTCTCTGATATAAACTGAGTTTTCTGTGAAAATTTGAGACAGATACAACAACTTTAAGGGGTGGTTTGGGCTGATTTGCCATTTAGTGGTACCCTCGCTACATGCACTCCCAAGACATGTATTTTGAGCTTCTTGTGTATTTCTTAAGGAATACACTACTCAATTCTCTCTTAGTGGCTCCCACACTCGCAAAAAATATGGTTTATAGCCTTACATCTGCCTTATTGGGCAAGATATGAGTATATCTTAATGCACCCCCCAGCAGGTGTATTACAGGCCTGCTGGGGTCCAAATACCACACCAGTAGTCACTGCTATATCAGATGTAATTCTAAAACCTGTGCAGTCAGATTTAGCTAGTGACAGACTATATTCTGACCAAATTTCAGGATTATAGACCAACATTTGCTACTCATTTGGGCTGATTTACATCTTTTTTCGACCATTTTAACAGCCCTATTTGGGTTATATAATTTCTGTTCAGAGATGTAATGTTCCAAATGTGCCCAAAATGTCCTCTTTTATTGTCAAAACATGAATGAAATTAATTTTTGGCTTCAGATTTGATACATTATGATATAATTGACATTACCTCCATGAGGGGGGCCAGACCAGCCCCACACCCCGGAAACTGAAATTCCTAATATGGCTCTTGAGTGGTTCAGACCAATGCAATTTTATTCTCTGATATAAACTGAGTTTTCTGTGAAAATTTGAGACAGATACAACAACTTTAAGGGGTGGTTTGGGCTGATTTGCCATTTAGTGGTACCCTCGCTACATGCACTCCCAAGACATGTATTTTGAGCTTCTTGTGTATTTCTTAAGGAATACACTACTCAATTCTCTCTTAGTGGCTCCCACACTCGCAAAAAATATGGTTTATAGCCTTACATCTGCCTTATTGGGCAAGATATGAGTATATCTTAATGCACCCCCCAGCAGGTGTATTACAGGCCTGCTGGGGTCCAAATACCACACCAGTAGTCACTGCTATATCAGATGTAATTCTAAAACCTGTGCAGTCAGATTTAGCTAGTGACAGACTATATTCTGACCAAATTTCAGGATTATAGACCAACATTTGCTACTCATTTGGGCTGATTTACATCTTTTTTCGACCATTTTAACAGCCCTATTTGGGTTATATAATTTCTGTTCAGAGATGTAATGTTCCAAATGTGCCCAAAATGTCCTCTTTTATTGTCAAAACATGAATGAAATTAATTTTTGGCTTCAGATTTGATACATTATGATATAATTGACATTACCTCCATGAGGGGGGGCCAGACCAGCCCCACACCCCGGAAACTGAAATTCCTAATATGGCTCTTGAGTGGTTCAGACCAATGCAATTTTATTCTCTGATATAAACTGAGTTTTCTGTGAAAATTTGAGACAGATACAACAACTTTAAGGGGTGGTTTGGGCTGATTTGCCATTTAGTGGTACCCTCGCTACATGCACTCCCAAGACATGTATTTTGAGCTTCTTGTGTATTTCTTAAGGAATACACTACTCAATTCTCTCTTAGTGGCTCCCACACTCGCAAAAAATATGGTTTATAGCCTTACATCTGCCTTATTGGGCAAGATATGAGTATATCTTAATGCACCCCCCAGCAGGTGTATTACAGGCCTGCTGGGGTCCAAATACCACACCAGTAGTCACTGCTATATCAGATGTAATTCTAAAACCTGTGCAGTCAGATTTAGCTAGTGACAGACTATATTCTGACCAAATTTCAGGATTATAGACCAACATTTGCTACTCATTTGGGCTGATTTACATCTTTTTTCGACCATTTTAACAGCCCTATTTGGGTTATATAATTTCTGTTCAGAGATGTAATGTTCCAAATGTGCCCAAAATGTCCTCTTTTATTGTCAAAACATGAATGAAATTAATTTTTGGCTTCAGATTTGATACATTATGATATAATTGACATTACCTCCATGAGGGGGGCCAGACCAGCCCCACACCCCGGAAACTGAAATTCCTAATATGGCTCTTGAGTGGTTCAGACCAATGCAATTTTATTCTCTGATATAAACTGAGTTTTCTGTGAAAATTTGAGACAGATACAACAACTTTAAGGGGTGGTTTGGGCTGATTTGCCATTTAGTGGTACCCTCGCTACATGCACTCCCAAGACATGTATTTTGAGCTTCTTGTGTATTTCTTAAGGAATACACTACTCAATTCTCTCTTAGTGGCTCCCACACTCGCAAAAAATATGGTTTATAGCCTTACATCTGCCTTATTGGGCAAGATATGAGTATATCTTAATGCACCCCCCAGCAGGTGTATTACAGGCCTGCTGGGGTCCAAATACCACACCAGTAGTCACTGCTATATCAGATGTAATTCTAAAACCTGTGCAGTCAGATTTAGCTAGTGACAGACTATATTCTGACCAAATTTCAGGATTATAGACCAACATTTGCTACTCATTTGGGCTGATTTACATCTTTTTTCGACCATTTTAACAGCCCTATTTGGGTTATATAATTTCTGTTCAGAGATGTAATGTTCCAAATGTGCCCAAAATGTCCTCTTTTATTGTCAAAACATGAATGAAATTAATTTTTGGCTTCAGATTTGATACATTATGATATAATTGACATTACCTCCATGAGGGGGGCCAGACCAGCCCCACACCCCGGAAACTGAAATTCCTAATATGGCTCTTGAGTGGTTCAGACCAATGCAATTTTATTCTCTGATATAAACTGAGTTTTCTGTGAAAATTTGAGACAGATACAACAACTTTAAGGGGTGGTTTGGGCTGATTTGCCATTTAGTGGTACCCTCGCTACATGCACTCCCAAGACATGTATTTTGAGCTTCTTGTGTATTTCTTAAGGAATACACTACTCAATTCTCTCTTAGTGGCTCCCACACTCGCAAAAAATATGGTTTATAGCCTTACATCTGCCTTATTGGGCAAGATATGAGTATATCTTAATGCACCCCCCAGCAGGTGTATTACAGGCCTGCTGGGGTCCAAATACCACACCAGTAGTCACTGCTATATCAGATGTAATTCTAAAACCTGTGCAGTCAGATTTAGCTAGTGACAGACTATATTCTGACCAAATTTCAGGATTATAGACCAACATTTGCTACTCATTTGGGCTGATTTACATCTTTTTTCGACCATTTTAACAGCCCTATTTGGGTTATATAATTTCTGTTCAGAGATGTAATGTTCCAAATGTGCCCAAAATGTCCTCTTTTATTGTCAAAACATGAATGAAATTAATTTTTGGCTTCAGATTTGATACATTATGATATAATTGACATTACCTCCATGAGGGGGGGCCAGACCAGCCCCACACCCCGGAAACTGAAATTCCTAATATGGCTCTTGAGTGGTTCAGACCAATGCAATTTTATTCTCTGATATAAACTGAGTTTTCTGTGAAAATTTGAGACAGATACAACAACTTTAAGGGGTGGTTTGGGCTGATTTGCCATTTAGTGGTACCCTCGCTACATGCACTCCCAAGACATGTATTTTGAGCTTCTTGTGTATTTCTTAAGGAATACACTACTCAATTCTCTCTTAGTGGCTCCCACACTCGCAAAAAATATGGTTTATAGCCTTACATCTGCCTTATTGGGCAAGATATGAGTATATCTTAATGCACCCCCCAGCAGGTGTATTACAGGCCTGCTGGGGTCCAAATACCACACCAGTAGTCACTGCTATATCAGATGTAATTCTAAAACCTGTGCAGTCAGATTTAGCTAGTGACAGACTATATTCTGACCAAATTTCAGGATTATAGACCAACATTTGCTACTCATTTGGGCTGATTTACATCTTTTTTCGACCATTTTAAC
Source organism: Sabellastarte sp. h YS-2021 (assembly GCA_964017235.1). Lineage (NCBI taxonomy): Eukaryota > Metazoa > Annelida > Polychaeta > Sabellida > Sabellidae > Sabellastarte > Sabellastarte sp. h YS-2021. Next base: position 142,697,324 of record OZ024931.1, read on the forward strand.
AGCCCTATTTGGGTTATATAATTTCTGTTCAGAGATGTAATGTTCCAAATGTGCCCAAAATGTCCTCTTTTATTGTCAAAACATGAATGAAATTAATTTTTGGCTTCAGATTTGATACATTATGATATAATTGACATTACCTCCATGAGGGGGGCCAGACCAGCCCCACACCCCGGAAACTGAAATTCCTAATATGGCTCTTGAGTGGTTCAGACCAATGCAATTTTATTCTCTGATATAAACTGAGTTTTCTGTGAAAATTTGAGACAGATACAACAACTTTAAGGGGTGGTTTGGGCTGATTTGCCATTTAGTGGTACCCTCGCTACATGCACTCCCAAGACATGTATTTTGAGCTTCTTGTGTATTTCTTAAGGAATACACTACTCAATTCTCTCTTAGTGGCTCCCACACTCGCAAAAAATATGGTTTATAGCCTTACATCTGCCTTATTGGGCAAGATATGAGTATATCTTAATGCACCCCCCAGCAGGTGTATTACAGGCCTGCTGGGGTCCAAATACCACACCAGTAGTCACTGCTATATCAGATGTAATTCTAAAACCTGTGCAGTCAGATTTAGCTAGTGACAGACTATATTCTGACCAAATTTCAGGATTATAGACCAACATTTGCTACTCATTTGGGCTGATTTACATCTTTTTTCGACCATTTTAACAGCCCTATTTGGGTTATATAATTTCTGTTCAGAGATGTAATGTTCCAAATGTGCCCAAAATGTCCTCTTTTATTGTCAAAACATGAATGAAATTAATTTTTGGCTTCAGATTTGATACATTATGATATAATTGACATTACCTCCATGAGGGGGGGCCAGACCAGCCCCACACCCCGGAAACTGAAATTCCTAATATGGCTCTTGAGTGGTTCAGACCAATGCAATTTTATTCTCTGATATAAACTGAGTTTTCTGTGAAAATTTGAGACAGATACAACAACTTTAAGGGGTGGTTTGGGCTGATTTGCCATTTAGTGGTACCCTCGCTACATGCACTCCCAAGACATGTATTTTGAGCTTCTTGTGTATTTCTTAAGGAATACACTACTCAATTCTCTCTTAGTGGCTCCCACACTCGCAAAAAATATGGTTTATAGCCTTACATCTGCCTTATTGGGCAAGATATGAGTATATCTTAATGCACCCCCCAGCAGGTGTATTACAGGCCTGCTGGGGTCCAAATACCACACCAGTAGTCACTGCTATATCAGATGTAATTCTAAAACCTGTGCAGTCAGATTTAGCTAGTGACAGACTATATTCTGACCAAATTTCAGGATTATAGACCAACATTTGCTACTCATTTGGGCTGATTTACATCTTTTTTCGACCATTTTAACAGCCCTATTTGGGTTATATAATTTCTGTTCAGAGATGTAATGTTCCAAATGTGCCCAAAATGTCCTCTTTTATTGTCAAAACATGAATGAAATTAATTTTTGGCTTCAGATTTGATACATTATGATATAATTGACATTACCTCCATGAGGGGGGGCCAGACCAGCCCCACACCCCGGAAACTGAAATTCCTAATATGGCTCTTGAGTGGTTCAGACCAATGCAATTTTATTCTCTGATATAAACTGAGTTTTCTGTGAAAATTTGAGACAGATACAACAACTTTAAGGGGTGGTTTGGGCTGATTTGCCATTTAGTGGTACCCTCGCTACATGCACTCCCAAGACATGTATTTTGAGCTTCTTGTGTATTTCTTAAGGAATACACTACTCAATTCTCTCTTAGTGGCTCCCACACTCGCAAAAAATATGGTTTATAGCCTTACATCTGCCTTATTGGGCAAGATATGAGTATATCTTAATGCACCCCCCAGCAGGTGTATTACAGGCCTGCTGGGGTCCAAATACCACACCAGTAGTCACTGCTATATCAGATGTAATTCTAAAACCTGTGCAGTCAGATTTAGCTAGTGACAGACTATATTCTGACCAAATTTCAGGATTATAGACCAACATTTGCTACTCATTTGGGCTGATTTACATCTTTTTTCGACCATTTTAACAGCCCTATTTGGGTTATATAATTTCTGTTCAGAGATGTAATGTTCCAAATGTGCCCAAAATGTCCTCTTTTATTGTCAAAACATGAATGAAATTAATTTTTGGCTTCAGATTTGATACATTATGATATAATTGACATTACCTCCATGAGGGGGGGCCAGACCAGCCCCACACCCCGGAAACTGAAATTCCTAATATGGCTCTTGAGTGGTTCAGACCAATGCAATTTTATTCTCTGATATAAACTGAGTTTTCTGTGAAAATTTGAGACAGATACAACAACTTTAAGGGGTGGTTTGGGCTGATTTGCCATTTAGTGGTACCCTCGCTACGTGCACTCCCAAGACATGTATTTTGAGCTTCTTGTGTATTTCTTAAGGAATACACTACTCAATTCTCTCTTAGTGGCTCCCACACTCGCAAAAAAATATGGTTTATAGCCTTACATCTGCCTTATTGGGCAAGATATGAGTATATCTTAATGCACCCCCCAGCAGGTGTATTACAGGCCTGCTGGGGTCCAAATACCACACCAGTAGTCACTGCTATATCAGATGTAATTCTAAAACCTGTGCAGTCAGATTTAGCTAGTGACAGACTATATTCTGACCAAATTTCAGGATTATAGACCAACATTTTCTACTCATTTGGGCTGATTTACATCTTTTTTTGACCATTTTAACAGCCCTATTTGGGTTATATAATTTCTGTTCAGAGATGTAATGTTCCAAATGTGCCCAAAATGTCCTCTTTTATTGTCAAAACATGAATGAAATTAATTTTTGGCTTCAGATTTGATACATTATGATATAATTGACATTACCTCCATGAGGGGGGCCAGACCAGCCCCACACCCCGGAAACTGAAATTCCTAATATGGCTCTTGAGTGGTTCAGACCAATGCAATTTTATTCTCTGATATAAACTGAGTTTTCTGTGAAAATTTGAGACAGATACAACAACTTTAAGGGGTGGTTTGGGCTGATTTGCCATTTAGTGGTACCCTCGCTACATGCACTCCCAAGACATGTATTTTGAGCTTCTTGTGTATTTCTTAAGGAATACACTACTCAATTCTCTCTTAGTGGCTCCCACACTCGCAAAAAATATGGTTTATAGCCTTACATCTGCCTTATTGGGCAAGATATGAGTATATCTTAATGCACCCCCCAGCAGGTGTATTACAGGCCTGCTGGGGTCCAAATACCACACCAGTAGTCACTGCTATATCAGATGTAATTCTAAAACCTGTGCAGTCAGATTTAGCTAGTGACAGACTATATTCTGACCAAATTTCAGGATTATAGACCAACATTTGCTACTCATTTGGGCTGATTTACATCTTTTTTCGACCATTTTAACAGCCCTATTTGGGTTATATAATTTCTGTTCAGAGATGTAATGTTCCAAATGTGCCCAAAATGTCCTCTTTTATTGTCAAAACATGAATGAAATTAATTTTTGGCTTCAGATTTGATACATTATGATATAATTGACATTACCTCCATGAGGGGGGGCCAGACCAGCCCCACACCCCGGAAACTGAAATTCCTAATATGGCTCTTGAGTGGTTCAGACCAATGCAATTTTATTCTCTGATATAAACTGAGTTTTCTGTGAAAATTTGAGACAGATACAACAACTTTAAGGGGTGGTTTGGGCTGATTTGCCATTTAGTGGTACCCTCGCTACATGCACTCCCAAGACATGTATTTTGAGCTTCTTGTGTATTTCTTAAGGAATACACTACTCAATTCTCTCTTAGTGGCTCCCACACTCGCAAAAAATATGGTTTATAGCCTTACATCTGCCTTATTGGGCAAGATATGAGTATATCTTAATGCACCCCCCAGCAGGTGTATTACAGGCCTGCTGGGGTCCAAATACCACACCAGTAGTCACTGCTATATCAGATGTAATTCTAAAACCTGTGCAGTCAGATTTAGCTAGTGACAGACTATATTCTGACCAAATTTCAGGATTATAGACCAACATTTGCTACTCATTTGGGCTGATTTACATCTTTTTTCGACCATTTTAACAGCCCTATTTGGGTTATATAATTTCTGTTCAGAGATGTAATGTTCCAAATGTGCCCAAAATGTCCTCTTTTATTGTCAAAACATGAATGAAATTAATTTTTGGCTTCAGATTTGATACATTATGATATAATTGACATTACCTCCATGAGGGGGGCCAGACCAGCCCCACACCCCGGAAACTGAAATTCCTAATATGGCTCTTGAGTGGTTCAGACCAATGCAATTTTATTCTCTGATATAAACTGAGTTTTCTGTGAAAATTTGAGACAGATACAACAACTTTAAGGGGTGGTTTGGGCTGATTTGCCATTTAGTGGTACCCTCGCTACATGCACTCCCAAGACATGTATTTTGAGCTTCTTGTGTATTTCTTAAGGAATACACTACTCAATTCTCTCTTAGTGGCTCCCACACTCGCAAAAAATATGGTTTATAGCCTTACATCTGCCTTATTGGGCAAGATATGAGTATATCTTAATGCACCCCCCAGCAGGTGTATTACAGGCCTGCTGGGGTCCAAATACCACACCAGTAGTCACTGCTATATCAGATGTAATTCTAAAACCTGTGCAGTCAGATTTAGCTAGTGACAGACTATATTCTGACCAAATTTCAGGATTATAGACCAACATTTGCTACTCATTTGGGCTGATTTACATCTTTTTTCGACCATTTTAACAGCCCTATTTGGGTTATATAATTTCTGTTCAGAGATGTAATGTTCCAAATGTGCCCAAAATGTCCTCTTTTATTGTCAAAACATGAATGAAATTAATTTTTGGCTTCAGATTTGATACATTATGATATAATTGACATTACCTCCATGAGGGGGGGCCAGACCAGCCCCACACCCCGGAAACTGAAATTCCTAATATGGCTCTTGAGTGGTTCAGACCAATGCAATTTTATTCTCTGATATAAACTGAGTTTTCTGTGAAAATTTGAGACAGATACAACAACTTTAAGGGGTGGTTTGGGCTGATTTGCCATTTAGTGGTACCCTCGCTACATGCACTCCCAAGACATGTATTTTGAGCTTCTTGTGTATTTCTTAAGGAATACACTACTCAATTCTCTCTTAGTGGCTCCCACACTCGCAAAAAATATGGTTTATAGCCTTACATCTGCCTTATTGGGCAAGATATGAGTATATCTTAATGCACCCCCCAGCAGGTGTATTACAGGCCTGCTGGGGTCCAAATACCACACCAGTAGTCACTGCTATATCAGATGTAATTCTAAAACCTGTGCAGTCAGATTTAGCTAGTGACAGACTATATTCTGACCAAATTTCAGGATTATAGACCAACATTTGCTACTCATTTGGGCTGATTTACATCTTTTTTCGACCATTTTAACAGCCCTATTTGGGTTATATAATTTCTGTTCAGAGATGTAATGTTCCAAATGTGCCCAAAATGTCCTCTTTTATTGTCAAAACATGAATGAAATTAATTTTTGGCTTCAGATTTGATACATTATGATATAATTGACATTACCTCCATGAGGGGGGGCCAGACCAGCCCCACACCCCGGAAACTGAAATTCCTAATATGGCTCTTGAGTGGTTCAGACCAATGCAATTTTATTCTCTGATATAAACTGAGTTTTCTGTGAAAATTTGAGACAGATACAACAACTTTAAGGGGTGGTTTGGGCTGATTTGCCATTTAGTGGTACCCTCGCTACATGCACTCCCAAGACATGTATTTTGAGCTTCTTGTGTATTTCTTAAGGAATACACTACTCAATTCTCTCTTAGTGGCTCCCACACTCGCAAAAAATATGGTTTATAGCCTTACATCTGCCTTATTGGGCAAGATATGAGTATATCTTAATGCACCCCCCAGCAGGTGTATTACAGGCCTGCTGGGGTCCAAATACCACACCAGTAGTCACTGCTATATCAGATGTAATTCTAAAACCTGTGCAGTCAGATTTAGCTAGTGACAGACTATATTCTGACCAAATTTCAGGATTATAGACCAACATTTGCTACTCATTTGGGCTGATTTACATCTTTTTTCGACCATTTTAACAGCCCTATTTGGGTTATATAATTTCTGTTCAGAGATGTAATGTTCCAAATGTGCCCAAAATGTCCTCTTTTATTGTCAAAACATGAATGAAATTAATTTTTGGCTTCAGATTTGATACATTATGATATAATTGACATTACCTCCATGAGGGGGGGCCAGACCAGCCCCACACCCCGGAAACTGAAATTCCTAATATGGCTCTTGAGTGGTTCAGACCAATGCAATTTTATTCTCTGATATAAACTGAGTTTTCTGTGAAAATTTGAGACAGATACAACAACTTTAAGGGGTGGTTTGGGCTGATTTGCCATTTAGTGGTACCCTCGCTACGTGCACTCCCAAGACATGTATTTTGAGCTTCTTGTGTATTTCTTAAGGAATACACTACTCAATTCTCTCTTAGTGGCTCCCACACTCGCAAAAAAATATGGTTTATAGCCTTACATCTGCCTTATTGGGCAAGATATGAGTATATCTTAATGCACCCCCCAGCAGGTGTATTACAGGCCTGCTGGGGTCCAAATACCACACCAGTAGTCACTGCTATATCAGATGTAATTCTAAAACCTGTGCAGTCAGATTTAGCTAGTGACAGACTATATTCTGACCAAATTTCAGGATTATAGACCAACATTTTCTACTCATTTGGGCTGATTTACATCTTTTTTTGACCATTTTAACAGCCCTATTTGGGTTATATAATTTCTGTTCAGAGATGTAATGTTCCAAATGTGCCCAAAATGTCCTCTTTTATTGTCAAAACATGAATGAAATTAATTTTTGGCTTCAGATTTGATACATTATGATATAATTGACATTACCTCCATGAGGGGGGCCAGACCAGCCCCACACCCCGGAAACTGAAATTCCTAATATGGCTCTTGAGTGGTTCAGACCAATGCAATTTTATTCTCTGATATAAACTGAGTTTTCTGTGAAAATTTGAGACAGATACAACAACTTTAAGGGGTGGTTTGGGCTGATTTGCCATTTAGTGGTACCCTCGCTACATGCACTCCCAAGACATGTATTTTGAGCTTCTTGTGTATTTCTTAAGGAATACACTACTCAATTCTCTCTTAGTGGCTCCCACACTCGCAAAAAATATGGTTTATAGCCTTACATCTGCCTTATTGGGCAAGATATGAGTATATCTTAATGCACCCCCCAGCAGGTGTATTACAGGCCTGCTGGGGTCCAAATACCACACCAGTAGTCACTGCTATATCAGATGTAATTCTAAAACCTGTGCAGTCAGATTTAGCTAGTGACAGACTATATTCTGACCAAATTTCAGGATTATAGACCAACATTTGCTACTCATTTGGGCTGATTTACATCTTTTTTCGACCATTTTAACAGCCCTATTTGGGTTATATAATTTCTGTTCAGAGATGTAATGTTCCAAATGTGCCCAAAATGTCCTCTTTTATTGTCAAAACATGAATGAAATTAATTTTTGGCTTCAGATTTGATACATTATGATATAATTGACATTACCTCCATGAGGGGGGGCCAGACCAGCCCCACACCCCGGAAACTGAAATTCCTAATATGGCTCTTGAGTGGTTCAGACCAATGCAATTTTATTCTCTGATATAAACTGAGTTTTCTGTGAAAATTTGAGACAGATACAACAACTTTAAGGGGTGGTTTGGGCTGATTTGCCATTTAGTGGTACCCTCGCTACGTGCACTCCCAAGACATGTATTTTGAGCTTCTTGTGTATTTCTTAAGGAATACACTACTCAATTCTCTCTTAGTGGCTCCCACACTCGCAAAAAAATATGGTTTATAGCCTTACATCTGCCTTATTGGGCAAGATATGAGTATATCTTAATGCACCCCCCAGCAGGTGTATTACAGGCCTGCTGGGGTCCAAATACCACACCAGTAGTCACTGCTATATCAGATGTAATTCTAAAACCTGTGCAGTCAGATTTAGCTAGTGACAGACTATATTCTGACCAAATTTCAGGATTATAGACCAACATTTTCTACTCATTTGGGCTGATTTACATCTTTTTTTGACCATTTTAACAGCCCTATTTGGGTTATATAATTTCTGTTCAGAGATGTAATGTTCCAAATGTGCCCAAAATGTCCTCTTTTATTGTCAAAACATGAATGAAATTAATTTTTGGCTTCAGATTTGATACATTATGATATAATTGACATTACCTCCATGAGGGGGGCCAGACCAGCCCCACACCCCGGAAACTGAAATTCCTAATATGGCTCTTGAATGGTTCAGACCAATGCAATTTTATTCTCTGATATAAACTGAGTTTTCTGTGAAAATTTGAGACAGATACAACAACTTTAAGGGGTGGTTTGGGCTGATTTGCCATTTAGTGGTACCCTCGCTACATGCACTCCCAAGACATGTATTTTGAGCTTCTTGTGTATTTCTTAAGGAATACACTACTCAATTCTCTCTTAGTGGCTCCCACACTCGCAAAAAATATGGTTTATAGCCTTACATCTGCCTTATTGGGCAAGATATGAGTATATCTTAATGCACCCCCCAGCAGGTGTATTACAGGCCTGCTGGGGTCCAAATACCACACCAGTAGTCACTGCTATATCAGATGTAATTCTAAAACCTGTGCAGTCAGATTTAGCTAGTGACAGACTATATTCTGACCAAATTTCAGGATTATAGACCAACATTTGCTACTCATTTGGGCTGATTTACATCTTTTTTCGACCATTTTAACAGCCCTATTTGGGTTATATAATTTCTGTTCAGAGATGTAATGTTCCAAATGTGCCCAAAATGTCCTCTTTTATTGTCAAAACATGAATGAAATTAATTTTTGGCTTCAGATTTGATACATTATGATATAATTGACATTACCTCCATGAGGGGGGGCCAGACCAGCCCCACACCCCGGAAACTGAAATTCCTAATATGGCTCTTGAGTGGTTCAGACCAATGCAATTTTATTCTCTGATATAAACTGAGTTTTCTGTGAAAATTTGAGACAGATACAACAACTTTAAGGGGTGGTTTGGGCTGATTTGCCATTTAGTGGTACCCTCGCTACATGCACTCCCAAGACATGTATTTTGAGCTTCTTGTGTATTTCTTAAGGAATACACTACTCAATTCTCTCTTAGTGGCTCCCACACTCGCAAAAAATATGGTTTATAGCCTTACATCTGCCTTATTGGGCAAGATATGAGTATATCTTAATGCACCCCCCAGCAGGTGTATTACAGGCCTGCTGGGGTCCAAATACCACACCAGTAGTCACTGCTATATCAGATGTAATTCTAAAACCTGTGCAGTCAGATTTAGCTAGTGACAGACTATATTCTGACCAAATTTCAGGATTATAGACCAACATTTGCTACTCATTTGGGCTGATTTACATCTTTTTTCGACCATTTTAACAGCCCTATTTGGGTTATATAATTTCTGTTCAGAGATGTAATGTTCCAAATGTGCCCAAAATGTCCTCTTTTATTGTCAAAACATGAATGAAATTAATTTTTGGCTTCAGATTTGATACATTATGATATAATTGACATTACCTCCATGAGGGGGGCCAGACCAGCCCCACACCCCGGAAACTGAAATTCCTAATATGGCTCTTGAGTGGTTCAGACCAATGCAATTTTATTCTCTGATATAAACTGAGTTTTCTGTGAAAATTTGAGACAGATACAACAACTTTAAGGGGTGGTTTGGGCTGATTTGCCATTTAGTGGTACCCTCGCTACATGCACTCCCAAGACATGTATTTTGAGCTTCTTGTGTATTTCTTAAGGAATACACTACTCAATTCTCTCTTAGTGGCTCCCACACTCGCAAAAAATATGGTTTATAGCCTTACATCTGCCTTATTGGGCAAGATATGAGTATATCTTAATGCACCCCCCAGCAGGTGTATTACAGGCCTGCTGGGGTCCAAATACCACACCAGTAGTCACTGCTATATCAGATGTAATTCTAAAACCTGTGCAGTCAGATTTAGCTAGTGACAGACTATATTCTGACCAAATTTCAGGATTATAGACCAACATTTGCTACTCATTTGGGCTGATTTACATCTTTTTTCGACCATTTTAACAGCCCTATTTGGGTTATATAATTTCTGTTCAGAGATGTAATGTTCCAAATGTGCCCAAAATGTCCTCTTTTATTGTCAAAACATGAATGAAATTAATTTTTGGCTTCAGATTTGATACATTATGATATAATTGACATTACCTCCATGAGGGGGGGCCAGACCAGCCCCACACCCCGGAAACTGAAATTCCTAATATGGCTCTTGAGTGGTTCAGACCAATGCAATTTTATTCTCTGATATAAACTGAGTTTTCTGTGAAAATTTGAGACAGATACAACAACTTTAAGGGGTGGTTTGGGCTGATTTGCCATTTAGTGGTACCCTCGCTACATGCACTCCCAAGACATGTATTTTGAGCTTCTTGTGTATTTCTTAAGGAATACACTACTCAATTCTCTCTTAGTGGCTCCCACACTCGCAAAAAATATGGTTTATAGCCTTACATCTGCCTTATTGGGCAAGATATGAGTATATCTTAATGCACCCCCCAGCAGGTGTATTACAGGCCTGCTGGGGTCCAAATACCACACCAGTAGTCACTGCTATATCAGATGTAATTCTAAAACCTGTGCAGTCAGATTTAGCTAGTGACAGACTATATTCTGACCAAATTTCAGGATTATAGACCAACATTTGCTACTCATTTGGGCTGATTTACATCTTTTTTCGACCATTTTAACAGCCCTATTTGGGTTATATAATTTCTGTTCAGAGATGTAATGTTCCAAATGTGCCCAAAATGTCCTCTTTTATTGTCAAAACATGAATGAAATTAATTTTTGGCTTCAGATTTGATACATTATGATATAATTGACATTACCTCCATGAGGGGGGGCCAGACCAGCCCCACACCCCGGAAACTGAAATTCCTAATATGGCTCTTGAGTGGTTCAGACCAATGCAATTTTATTCTCTGATATAAACTGAGTTTTCTGTGAAAATTTGAGACAGATACAACAACTTTAAGGGGTGGTTTGGGCTGATTTGCCATTTAGTGGTACCCTCGCTACATGCACTCCCAAGACATGTATTTTGAGCTTCTTGTGTATTTCTTAAGGAATACACTACTCAATTCTCTCTTAGTGGCTCCCACACTCGCAAAAAATATGGTTTATAGCCTTACATCTGCCTTATTGGGCAAGATATGAGTATATCTTAATGCACCCCCCAGCAGGTGTATTACAGGCCTGCTGGGGTCCAAATACCACACCAGTAGTCACTGCTATATCAGATGTAATTCTAAAACCTGTGCAGTCAGATTTAGCTAGTGACAGACTATATTCTGACCAAATTTCAGGATTATAGACCAACATTTGCTACTCATTTGGGCTGATTTACATCTTTTTTCGACCATTTTAACAGCCCTATTTGGGTTATATAATTTCTGTTCAGAGATGTAATGTTCCAAATGTGCCCAAAATGTCCTCTTTTATTGTCAAAACATGAATGAAATTAATTTTTGGCTTCAGATTTGATACATTATGATATAATTGACATTACCTCCATGAGGGGGGGCCAGACCAGCCCCACACCCCGAAAACTGAAATTCCTAATATGGCTCTTGAGTGGTTCAGACCAATGCAATTTTATTCTCTGATATAAACTGAGTTTTCTGTGAAAATTTGAGACAGATACAACAACTTTAAGGGGTGGTTTGGGCTGATTTGCCATTTAGTGGTACCCTCGCTACGTGCACTCCCAAGACATGTATTTTGAGCTTCTTGTGTATTTCTTAAGGAATACACTACTCAATTCTCTCTTAGTGGCTCCCACACTCGCAAAAAAATATGGTTTATAGCCTTACATCTGCCTTATTGGGCAAGATATGAGTATATCTTAATGCACCCCCCAGCAGGTGTATTACAGGCCTGCTGGGGTCCAAATACCACACCAGTAGTCACTGCTATATCAGATGTAATTCTAAAACCTGTGCAGTCAGATTTAGCTAGTGACAGACTATATTCTGACCAAATTTCAGGATTATAGACCAACATTTTCTACTCATTTGGGCTGATTTACATCTTTTTTTGACCATTTTAACAGCCCTATTTGGGTTATATAATTTCTGTTCAGAGATGTAATGTTCCAAATGTGCCCAAAATGTCCTCTTTTATTGTCAAAACATGAATGAAATTAATTTTTGGCTTCAGATTTGATACATTATGATATAATTGACATTACCTCCATGAGGGGGGCCAGACCAGCCCCACACCCCGGAAACTGAAATTCCTAATATGGCTCTTGAGTGGTTCAGACCAATGCAATTTTATTCTCTGATATAAACTGAGTTTTCTGTGAAAATTTGAGACAGATACAACAACTTTAAGGGGTGGTTTGGGCTGATTTGCCATTTAGTGGTACCCTCGCTACATGCACTCCCAAGACATGTATTTTGAGCTTCTTGTGTATTTCTTAAGGAATACACTACTCAATTCTCTCTTAGTGGCTCCCACACTCGCAAAAAATATGGTTTATAGCCTTACATCTGCCTTATTGGGCAAGATATGAGTATATCTTAATGCACCCCCCAGCAGGTGTATTACAGGCCTGCTGGGGTCCAAATACCACACCAGTAGTCACTGCTATATCAGATGTAATTCTAAAACCTGTGCAGTCAGATTTAGCTAGTGACAGACTATATTCTGACCAAATTTCAGGATTATAGACCAACATTTGCTACTCATTTGGGCTGATTTACATCTTTTTTCGACCATTTTAACAGCCCTATTTGGGTTATATAATTTCTGTTCAGAGATGTAATGTTCCAAATGTGCCCAAAATGTCCTCTTTTATTGTCAAAACATGAATGAAATTAATTTTTGGCTTCAGATTTGATACATTATGATATAATTGACATTACCTCCATGAGGGGGGGCCAGACCAGCCCCACACCCCGGAAACTGAAATTCCTAATATGGCTCTTGAGTGGTTCAGACCAATGCAATTTTATTCTCTGATATAAACTGAGTTTTCTGTGAAAATTTGAGACAGATACAACAACTTTAAGGGGTGGTTTGGGCTGATTTGCCATTTAGTGGTACCCTCGCTACATGCACTCCCAAGACATGTATTTTGAGCTTCTTGTGTATTTCTTAAGGAATACACTACTCAATTCTCTCTTAGTGGCTCCCACACTCGCAAAAAATATGGTTTATAGCCTTACATCTGCCTTATTGGGCAAGATATGAGTATATCTTAATGCACCCCCCAGCAGGTGTATTACAGGCCTGCTGGGGTCCAAATACCACACCAGTAGTCACTGCTATATCAGATGTAATTCTAAAACCTGTGCAGTCAGATTTAGCTAGTGACAGACTATATTCTGACCAAATTTCAGGATTATAGACCAACATTTGCTACTCATTTGGGCTGATTTACATCTTTTTTCGACCATTTTAACAGCCCTATTTGGGTTATATAATTTCTGTTCAGAGATGTAATGTTCCAAATGTGCCCAAAATGTCCTCTTTTATTGTCAAAACATGAATGAAATTAATTTTTGGCTTCAGATTTGATACATTATGATATAATTGACATTACCTCCATGAGGGGGGGCCAGACCAGCCCCACACCCCGGAAACTGAAATTCCTAATATGGCTCTTGAGTGGTTCAGACCAATGCAATTTTATTCTCTGATATAAACTGAGTTTTCTGTGAAAATTTGAGACAGATACAACAACTTTAAGGGGTGGTTTGGGCTGATTTGCCATTTAGTGGTACCCTCGCTACATGCACTCCCAAGACATGTATTTTGAGCTTCTTGTGTATTTCTTAAGGAATACACTACTCAATTCTCTCTTAGTGGCTCCCACACTCGCAAAAAATATGGTTTATAGCCTTACATCTGCCTTATTGGGCAAGATATGAGTATATCTTAATGCACTCCCAGCAGGCGTATTACAGGCCTGCTGGGGTCCAAATACCACACCAGTAGTCACTGCTATATCAGATGTAATTTTAAAACCTGTGCAGTCAGATTTAGCTAGTGACAGACTATATTCTGACCAAATTTCAGGATTATAGACCAACATTTGCTACTCATTTGGGCTGATTTACATCTTTTTTCGACCATTTTAACAGCCCTATTTGGGTTATATAATTTCTGTTCAGAGATGTAATGTTCCAAATGTGCCCAAAATGTCCTCTTTTATTGTCAAAACATGAATGAAATTAATTTTTGGCTTCAGATTTGATACATTATGATATAATTGACATTACCTCCATGAGGGGGGGCCAGACCAGCCCCACACCCCGGAAACTGAAATTCCTAATATGGCTCTTGAGTGGTTCAGACCAATGCAATTTTATTCTCTGATATAAACTGAGTTTTCTGTGAAAATTTGAGACAGATACAACAACTTTAAGGGGTGGTTTGGGCTGATTTGCCATTTAGTGGTACCCTCGCTACGTGCACTCCCAAGACATGTATTTTGAGCTTCTTGTGTATTTCTTAAGGAATACACTACTCAATTCTCTCTTAGTGGCTCCCACACTCGCAAAAAATATGGTTTATAGCCTTACATCTGCCTTATTGGGCAAGATATGAGTATATCTTAATGCACCCCCCAGCAGGTGTATTACAGGCCTGCTGGGGTCCAAATACCACACCAGTAGTCACTGCTATATCAGATGTAATTCTAAAACCTGTGCAGTCAGATTTAGCTAGTGACAGACTATATTCTGACCAAATTTCAGGATTATAGACCAACATTTTCTACTCATTTGGGCTGATTTACATCTTTTTTTGACCATTTTAACAGCCCTATTTGGGTTATATAATTTCTGTTCAGAGATGTAATGTTCCAAATGTGCCCAAAATGTCCTCTTTTATTGTCAAAACATGAATGAAATTAATTTTTGGCTTCAGATTTGATACATTATGATATAATTGACATTACCTCCATGAGGGGGGCCAGACCAGCCCCACACCCCGGAAACTGAAATTCCTAATATGGCTCTTGAGTGGTTCAGACCAATGCAATTTTATTCTCTGATATAAACTGAGTTTTCTGTGAAAATTTGAGACAGATACAACAACTTTAAGGGGTGGTTTGGGCTGATTTGCCATTTAGTGGTACCCTCGCTACATGCACTCCCAAGACATGTATTTTGAGCTTCTTGTGTATTTCTTAAGGAATACACTACTCAATTCTCTCTTAGTGGCTCCCACACTCGCAAAAAATATGGTTTATAGCCTTACATCTGCCTTATTGGGCAAGATATGAGTATATCTTAATGCACCCCCCAGCAGGTGTATTACAGGCCTGCTGGGGTCCAAATACCACACCAGTAGTCACTGCTATATCAGATGTAATTCTAAAACCTGTGCAGTCAGATTTAGCTAGTGACAGACTATATTCTGACCAAATTTCAGGATTATAGACCAACATTTGCTACTCATTTGGGCTGATTTACATCTTTTTTCGACCATTTTAACAGCCCTATTTGGGTTATATAATTTCTGTTCAGAGATGTAATGTTCCAAATGTGCCCAAAATGTCCTCTTTTATTGTCAAAACATGAATGAAATTAATTTTTGGCTTCAGATTTGATACATTATGATATAATTGACATTACCTCCATGAGGGGGGGCCAGACCAGCCCCACACCCCGGAAACTGAAATTCCTAATATGGCTCTTGAGTGGTTCAGACCAATGCAATTTTATTCTCTGATATAAACTGAGTTTTCTGTGAAAATTTGAGACAGATACAACAACTTTAAGGGGTGGTTTGGGCTGATTTGCCATTTAGTGGTACCCTCGCTACATGCACTCCCAAGACATGTATTTTGAGCTTCTTGTGTATTTCTTAAGGAATACACTACTCAATTCTCTCTTAGTGGCTCCCACACTCGCAAAAAATATGGTTTATAGCCTTACATCTGCCTTATTGGGCAAGATATGAGTATATCTTAATGCACCCCCCAGCAGGTGTATTACAGGCCTGCTGGGGTCCAAATACCACACCAGTAGTCACTGCTATATCAGATGTAATTCTAAAACCTGTGCAGTCAGATTTAGCTAGTGACAGACTATATTCTGACCAAATTTCAGGATTATAGACCAACATTTGCTACTCATTTGGGCTGATTTACATCTTTTTTCGACCATTTTAACAGCCCTATTTGGGTTATATAATTTCTGTTCAGAGATGTAATGTTCCAAATGTGCCCAAAATGTCCTCTTTTATTGTCAAAACATGAATGAAATTAATTTTTGGCTTCAGATTTGATACATTATGATATAATTGACATTACCTCCATGAGGGGGGGCCAGACCAGCCCCACACCCCGGAAACTGAAATTCCTAATATGGCTCTTGAGTGGTTCAGACCAATGCAATTTTATTCTCTGATATAAACTGAGTTTTCTGTGAAAATTTGAGACAGATACAACAACTTTAAGGGGTGGTTTGGGCTGATTTGCCATTTAGTGGTACCCTCGCTACATGCACTCCCAAGACATGTATTTTGAGCTTCTTGTGTATTTCTTAAGGAATACACTACTCAATTCTCTCTTAGTGGCTCCCACACTCGCAAAAAATATGGTTTATAGCCTTACATCTGCCTTATTGGGCAAGATATGAGTATATCTTAATGCACCCCCCAGCAGGTGTATTACAGGCCTGCTGGGGTCCAAATACCACACCAGTAGTCACTGCTATATCAGATGTAATTCTAAAACCTGTGCAGTCAGATTTAGCTAGTGACAGACTATATTCTGACCAAATTTCAGGATTATAGACCAACATTTGCTACTCATTTGGGCTGATTTACATCTTTTTTCGACCATTTTAACAGCCCTATTTGGGTTATATAATTTCTGTTCAGAGATGTAATGTTCCAAATGTGCCCAAAATGTCCTCTTTTATTGTCAAAACATGAATGAAATTAATTTTTGGCTTCAGATTTGATACATTATGATATAATTGACATTACCTCCATGAGGGGGGGCCAGACCAGCCCCACACCCCGGAAACTGAAATTCCTAATATGGCTCTTGAGTGGTTCAGACCAATGCAATTTTATTCTCTGATATAAACTGAGTTTTCTGTGAAAATTTGAGACAGATACAACAACTTTAAGGGGTGGTTTGGGCTGATTTGCCATTTAGTGGTACCCTCGCTACGTGCACTCCCAAGACATGTATTTTGAGCTTCTTGTGTATTTCTTAAGGAATACACTACTCAATTCTCTCTTAGTGGCTCCCACACTCGCAAAAAAATATGGTTTATAGCCTTACATCTGCCTTATTGGGCAAGATATGAGTATATCTTAATGCACCCCCCAGCAGGTGTATTACAGGCCTGCTGGGGTCCAAATACCACACCAGTAGTCACTGCTATATCAGATGTAATTCTAAAACCTGTGCAGTCAGATTTAGCTAGTGACAGACTATATTCTGACCAAATTTCAGGATTATAGACCAACATTTTCTACTCATTTGGGCTGATTTACATCTTTTTTTGACCATTTTAACAGCCCTATTTGGGTTATATAATTTCTGTTCAGAGATGTAATGTTCCAAATGTGCCCAAAATGTCCTCTTTTATTGTCAAAACATGAATGAAATTAATTTTTGGCTTCAGATTTGATACATTATGATATAATTGACATTACCTCCATGAGGGGGGCCAGACCAGCCCCACACCCCGGAAACTGAAATTCCTAATATGGCTCTTGAGTGGTTCAGACCAATGCAATTTTATTCTCTGATATAAACTGAGTTTTCTGTGAAAATTTGAGACAGATACAACAACTTTAAGGGGTGGTTTGGGCTGATTTGCCATTTAGTGGTACCCTCGCTACATGCACTCCCAAGACATGTATTTTGAGCTTCTTGTGTATTTCTTAAGGAATACACTACTCAATTCTCTCTTAGTGGCTCCCACACTCGCAAAAAATATGGTTTATAGCCTTACATCTGCCTTATTGGGCAAGATATGAGTATATCTTAATGCACCCCCCAGCAGGTGTATTACAGGCCTGCTGGGGTCCAAATACCACACCAGTAGTCACTGCTATATCAGATGTAATTCTAAAACCTGTGCAGTCAGATTTAGCTAGTGACAGACTATATTCTGACCAAATTTCAGGATTATAGACCAACATTTGCTACTCATTTGGGCTGATTTACATCTTTTTTCGACCATTTTAACAGCCCTATTTGGGTTATATAATTTCTGTTCAGAGATGTAATGTTCCAAATGTGCCCAAAATGTCCTCTTTTATTGTCAAAACATGAATGAAATTAATTTTTGGCTTCAGATTTGATACATTATGATATAATTGACATTACCTCCATGAGGGGGGGCCAGACCAGCCCCACACCCCGGAAACTGAAATTCCTAATATGGCTCTTGAGTGGTTCAGACCAATGCAATTTTATTCTCTGATATAAACTGAGTTTTCTGTGAAAATTTGAGACAGATACAACAACTTTAAGGGGTGGTTTGGGCTGATTTGCCATTTAGTGGTACCCTCGCTACATGCACTCCCAAGACATGTATTTTGAGCTTCTTGTGTATTTCTTAAGGAATACACTACTCAATTCTCTCTTAGTGGCTCCCACACTCGCAAAAAATATGGTTTATAGCCTTACATCTGCCTTATTGGGCAAGATATGAGTATATCTTAATGCACCCCCCAGCAGGTGTATTACAGGCCTGCTGGGGTCCAAATACCACACCAGTAGTCACTGCTATATCAGATGTAATTCTAAAACCTGTGCAGTCAGATTTAGCTAGTGACAGACTATATTCTGACCAAATTTCAGGATTATAGACCAACATTTGCTACTCATTTGGGCTGATTTACATCTTTTTTCGACCATTTTAACAGCCCTATTTGGGTTATATAATTTCTGTTCAGAGATGTAATGTTCCAAATGTGCCCAAAATGTCCTCTTTTATTGTCAAAACATGAATGAAATTAATTTTTGGCTTCAGATTTGATACATTATGATATAATTGACATTACCTCCATGAGGGGGGGCCAGACCAGCCCCACACCCCGGAAACTGAAATTCCTAATATGGCTCTTGAGTGGTTCAGACCAATGCAATTTTATTCTCTGATATAAACTGAGTTTTCTGTGAAAATTTGAGACAGATACAACAACTTTAAGGGGTGGTTTGGGCTGATTTGCCATTTAGTGGTACCCTCGCTACATGCACTCCCAAGACATGTATTTTGAGCTTCTTGTGTATTTCTTAAGGAATACACTACTCAATTCTCTCTTAGTGGCTCCCACACTCGCAAAAAATATGGTTTATAGCCTTACATCTGCCTTATTGGGCAAGATATGAGTATATCTTAATGCACTCCCAGCAGGCGTATTACAGGCCTGCTGGGGTCCAAATACCACACCAGTAGTCACTGCTATATCAGATGTAATTTTAAAACCTGTGCAGTCAGATTTAGCTAGTGACAGACTATATTCTGACCAAATTTCAGGATTATAGACCAACATTTGCTACTCATTTGGGCTGATTTACATCTTTTTTCGACCATTTTAACAGCCCTATTTGGGTTATATAATTTCTGTTCAGAGATGTAATGTTCCAAATGTGCCCAAAATGTCCTCTTTTATTGTCAAAACATGAATGAAATTAATTTTTGGCTTCAGATTTGATACATTATGATATAATTGACATTACCTCCATGAGGGGGGGCCAGACCAGCCCCACACCTCGGAAACTGAAATTCCTAATATGGCTCTTGAGTGGTTCAGACCAATGCAATTTTATTCTCTGATATAAACTGAGTTTTCTGTGAAAATTTGAGACAGATACAACAACTTTAAGGGGTGGTTTGGGCTGATTTGCCATTTAGTGGTACCCTCGCTACGTGCACTCCCAAGACATGTATTTTGAGCTTCTTGTGTATTTCTTAAGGAATACACTACTCAATTCTCTCTTAGTGGCTCCCACACTCGCAAAAAATATGGTTTATAGCCTTACATCTGCCTTATTGGGCAAGATATGAGTATATCTTAATGCACCCCCCAGCAGGTGTATTACAGGCCTGCTGGGGTCCAAATACCACACCAGTAGTCACTGCTATATCAGATGTAATTCTAAAACCTGTGCAGTCAGATTTAGCTAGTGACAGACTATATTCTGACCAAATTTCAGGATTATAGACCAACATTTTCTACTCATTTGGGCTGATTTACATCTTTTTTTGACCATTTTAACAGCCCTATTTGGGTTATATAATTTCTGTTCAGAGATGTAATGTTCCAAATGTGCCCAAAATGTCCTCTTTTATTGTCAAAACATGAATGAAATTAATTTTTGGCTTCAGATTTGATACATTATGATATAATTGACATTACCTCCATGAGGGGGGCCAGACCAGCCCCACACCCCGGAAACTGAAATTCCTAATATGGCTCTTGAGTGGTTCAGACCAATGCAATTTTATTCTCTGATATAAACTGAGTTTTCTGTGAAAATTTGAGACAGATACAACAACTTTAAGGGGTGGTTTGGGCTGATTTGCCATTTAGTGGTACCCTCGCTACATGCACTCCCAAGACATGTATTTTGAGCTTCTTGTGTATTTCTTAAGGAATACACTACTCAATTCTCTCTTAGTGGCTCCCACACTCGCAAAAAATATGGTTTATAGCCTTACATCTGCCTTATTGGGCAAGATATGAGTATATCTTAATGCACCCCCCAGCAGGTGTATTACAGGCCTGCTGGGGTCCAAATACCACACCAGTAGTCACTGCTATATCAGATGTAATTCTAAAACCTGTGCAGTCAGATTTAGCTAGTGACAGACTATATTCTGACCAAATTTCAGGATTATAGACCAACATTTTCTACTCATTTGGGCTGATTTACATCTTTTTTTGACCATTTTAACAGCCCTATTTGGGTTATATAATTTCTGTTCAGAGATGTAATGTTCCAAATGTGCCCAAAATGTCCTCTTTTATTGTCAAAACATGAATGAAATTAATTTTTGGCTTCAGATTTGATACATTATGATATAATTGACATTACCTCCATGAGGGGGGCCAGACCAGCCCCACACCCCGGAAACTGAAATTCCTAATATGGCTCTTGAGTGGTTCAGACCAATGCAATTTTATTCTCTGATATAAACTGAGTTTTCTGTGAAAATTTGAGACAGATACAACAACTTTAAGGGGTGGTTTGGGCTGATTTGCCATTTAGTGGTACCCTCGCTACATGCACTCCCAAGACATGTATTTTGAGCTTCTTGTGTATTTCTTAAGGAATACACTACTCAATTCTCTCTTAGTGGCTCCCACACTCGCAAAAAATATGGTTTATAGCCTTACATCTGCCTTATTGGGCAAGATATGAGTATATCTTAATGCACCCCCCAGCAGGTGTATTACAGGCCTGCTGGGGTCCAAATACCACACCAGTAGTCACTGCTATATCAGATGTAATTCTAAAACCTGTGCAGTCAGATTTAGCTAGTGACAGACTATATTCTGACCAAATTTCAGGATTATAGACCAACATTTGCTACTCATTTGGGCTGATTTACATCTTTTTTCGACCATTTTAACAGCCCTATTTGGGTTATATAATTTCTGTTCAGAGATGTAATGTTCCAAATGTGCCCAAAATGTCCTCTTTTATTGTCAAAACATGAATGAAATTAATTTTTGGCTTCAGATTTGATACATTATGATATAATTGACATTACCTCCATGAGGGGGGGCCAGACCAGCCCCACACCCCGGAAACTGAAATTCCTAATATGGCTCTTGAGTGGTTCAGACCAATGCAATTTTATTCTCTGATATAAACTGAGTTTTCTGTGAAAATTTGAGACAGATACAACAACTTTAAGGGGTGGTTTGGGCTGATTTGCCATTTAGTGGTACCCTCGCTACATGCACTCCCAAGACATGTATTTTGAGCTTCTTGTGTATTTCTTAAGGAATACACTACTCAATTCTCTCTTAGTGGCTCCCACACTCGCAAAAAATATGGTTTATAGCCTTACATCTGCCTTATTGGGCAAGATATGAGTATATCTTAATGCACCCCCCAGCAGGTGTATTACAGGCCTGCTGGGGTCCAAATACCACACCAGTAGTCACTGCTATATCAGATGTAATTCTAAAACCTGTGCAGTCAGATTTAGCTAGTGACAGACTATATTCTGACCAAATTTCAGGATTATAGACCAACATTTGCTACTCATTTGGGCTGATTTACATCTTTTTTCGACCATTTTAACAGCCCTATTTGGGTTATATAATTTCTGTTCAGAGATGTAATGTTCCAAATGTGCCCAAAATGTCCTCTTTTATTGTCAAAACATGAATGAAATTAATTTTTGGCTTCAGATTTGATACATTATGATATAATTGACATTACCTCCATGAGGGGGGGCCAGACCAGCCCCACACCCCGGAAACTGAAATTCCTAATATGGCTCTTGAGTGGTTCAGACCAATGCAATTTTATTCTCTGATATAAACTGAGTTTTCTGTGAAAATTTGAGACAGATACAACAACTTTAAGGGGTGGTTTGGGCTGATTTGCCATTTAGTGGTACCCTCGCTACATGCACTCCCAAGACATGTATTTTGAGCTTCTTGTGTATTTCTTAAGGAATACACTACTCAATTCTCTCTTAGTGGCTCCCACACTCGCAAAAAATATGGTTTATAGCCTTACATCTGCCTTATTGGGCAAGATATGAGTATATCTTAATGCACTCCCAGCAGGCGTATTACAGGCCTGCTGGGGTCCAAATACCACACCAGTAGTCACTGCTATATCAGATGTAATTTTAAAACCTGTGCAGTCAGATTTAGCTAGTGACAGACTATATTCTGACCAAATTTCAGGATTATAGACCAACATTTGCTACTCATTTGGGCTGATTTACATCTTTTTTCGACCATTTTAACAGCCCTATTTGGGTTATATAATTTCTGTTCAGAGATGTAATGTTCCAAATGTGCCCAAAATGTCCTCTTTTATTGTCAAAACATGAATGAAATTAATTTTTGGCTTCAGATTTGATACATTATGATATAATTGACATTACCTCCATGAGGGGGGGCCAGACCAGCCCCACACCCCGGAAACTGAAATTCCTAATATGGCTCTTGAGTGGTTCAGACCAATGCAATTTTATTCTCTGATATAAACTGAGTTTTCTGTGAAAATTTGAGACAGATACAACAACTTTAAGGGGTGGTTTGGGCTGATTTGCCATTTAGTGGTACCCTCGCTACGTGCACTCCCAAGACATGTATTTTGAGCTTCTTGTGTATTTCTTAAGGAATACACTACTCAATTCTCTCTTAGTGGCTCCCACACTCGCAAAAAATATGGTTTATAGCCTTACATCTGCCTTATTGGGCAAGATATGAGTATATCTTAATGCACCCCCCAGCAGGTGTATTACAGGCCTGCTGGGGTCCAAATACCACACCAGTAGTCACTGCTATATCAGATGTAATTCTAAAACCTGTGCAGTCAGATTTAGCTAGTGACAGACTATATTCTGACCAAATTTCAGGATTATAGACCAACATTTTCTACTCATTTGGGCTGATTTACATCTTTTTTTGACCATTTTAACAGCCCTATTTGGGTTATATAATTTCTGTTCAGAGATGTAATGTTCCAAATGTGCCCAAAATGTCCTCTTTTATTGTCAAAACATGAATGAAATTAATTTTTGGCTTCAGATTTGATACATTATGATATAATTGACATTACCTCCATGAGGGGGGCCAGACCAGCCCCACACCCCGGAAACTGAAATTCCTAATATGGCTCTTGAGTGGTTCAGACCAATGCAATTTTATTCTCTGATATAAACTGAGTTTTCTGTGAAAATTTGAGACAGATACAACAACTTTAAGGGGTGGTTTGGGCTGATTTGCCATTTAGTGGTACCCTCGCTACATGCACTCCCAAGACATGTATTTTGAGCTTCTTGTGTATTTCTTAAGGAATACACTACTCAATTCTCTCTTAGTGGCTCCCACACTCGCAAAAAATATGGTTTATAGCCTTACATCTGCCTTATTGGGCAAGATATGAGTATATCTTAATGCACCCCCCAGCAGGTGTATTACAGGCCTGCTGGGGTCCAAATACCACACCAGTAGTCACTGCTATATCAGATGTAATTCTAAAACCTGTGCAGTCAGATTTAGCTAGTGACAGACTATATTCTGACCAAATTTCAGGATTATAGACCAACATTTGCTACTCATTTGGGCTGATTTACATCTTTTTTCGACCATTTTAACAGCCCTATTTGGGTTATATAATTTCTGTTCAGAGATGTAATGTTCCAAATGTGCCCAAAATGTCCTCTTTTATTGTCAAAACATGAATGAAATTAATTTTTGGCTTCAGATTTGATACATTATGATATAATTGACATTACCTCCATGAGGGGGGGCCAGACCAGCCCCACACCCCGGAAACTGAAATTCCTAATATGGCTCTTGAGTGGTTCAGACCAATGCAATTTTATTCTCTGATATAAACTGAGTTTTCTGTGAAAATTTGAGACAGATACAACAACTTTAAGGGGTGGTTTGGGCTGATTTGCCATTTAGTGGTACCCTCGCTACATGCACTCCCAAGACATGTATTTTGAGCTTCTTGTGTATTTCTTAAGGAATACACTACTCAATTCTCTCTTAGTGGCTCCCACACTCGCAAAAAATATGGTTTATAGCCTTACATCTGCCTTATTGGGCAAGATATGAGTATATCTTAATGCACCCCCCAGCAGGTGTATTACAGGCCTGCTGGGGTCCAAATACCACACCAGTAGTCACTGCTATATCAGATGTAATTCTAAAACCTGTGCAGTCAGATTTAGCTAGTGACAGACTATATTCTGACCAAATTTCAGGATTATAGACCAACATTTGCTACTCATTTGGGCTGATTTACATCTTTTTTCGACCATTTTAACAGCCCTATTTGGGTTATATAATTTCTGTTCAGAGATGTAATGTTCCAAATGTGCCCAAAATGTCCTCTTTTATTGTCAAAACATGAATGAAATTAATTTTTGGCTTCAGATTTGATACATTATGATATAATTGACATTACCTCCATGAGGGGGGGCCAGACCAGCCCCACACCCCGGAAACTGAAATTCCTAATATGGCTCTTGAGTGGTTCAGACCAATGCAATTTTATTCTCTGATATAAACTGAGTTTTCTGTGAAAATTTGAGACAGATACAACAACTTTAAGGGGTGGTTTGGGCTGATTTGCCATTTAGTGGTACCCTCGCTACATGCACTCCCAAGACATGTATTTTGAGCTTCTTGTGTATTTCTTAAGGAATACACTACTCAATTCTCTCTTAGTGGCTCCCACACTCGCAAAAAATATGGTTTATAGCCTTACATCTGCCTTATTGGGCAAGATATGAGTATATCTTAATGCACCCCCCAGCAGGTGTATTACAGGCCTGCTGGGGTCCAAATACCACACCAGTAGTCACTGCTATATCAGATGTAATTCTAAAACCTGTGCAGTCAGATTTAGCTAGTGACAGACTATATTCTGACCAAATTTCAGGATTATAGACCAACATTTTCTACTCATTTGGGCTGATTTACATCTTTTTTTGACCATTTTAACAGCCCTATTTGGGTTATATAATTTCTGTTCAGAGATGTAATGTTCCAAATGTGCCCAAAATGTCCTCTTTTATTGTCAAAACATGAATGAAATTAATTTTTGGCTTCAGATTTGATACATTATGATATAATTGACATTACCTCCATGAGGGGGGCCAGACCAGCCCCACACCCCGGAAACTGAAATTCCTAATATGGCTCTTGAGTGGTTCAGACCAATGCAATTTTATTCTCTGATATAAACTGAGTTTTCTGTGAAAATTTGAGACAGATACAACAACTTTAAGGGGTGGTTTGGGCTGATTTGCCATTTAGTGGTACCCTCGCTACATGCACTCCCAAGACATGTATTTTGAGCTTCTTGTGTATTTCTTAAGGAATACACTACTCAATTCTCTCTTAGTGGCTCCCACACTCGCAAAAAATATGGTTTATAGCCTTACATCTGCCTTATTGGGCAAGATATGAGTATATCTTAATGCACCCCCCAGCAGGTGTATTACAGGCCTGCTGGGGTCCAAATACCACACCAGTAGTCACTGCTATATCAGATGTAATTCTAAAACCTGTGCAGTCAGATTTAGCTAGTGACAGACTATATTCTGACCAAATTTCAGGATTATAGACCAACATTTGCTACTCATTTGGGCTGATTTACATCTTTTTTCGACCATTTTAACAGCCCTATTTGGGTTATATAATTTCTGTTCAGAGATGTAATGTTCCAAATGTGCCCAAAATGTCCTCTTTTATTGTCAAAACATGAATGAAATTAATTTTTGGCTTCAGATTTGATACATTATGATATAATTGACATTACCTCCATGAGGGGGGGCCAGACCAGCCCCACACCCCGGGAAAATGAAATTCCTAATATGGCTCTTGAGTGGTTCAGACCAATGCAATTTTATTCTCTGATATAAACTGAGTTTTCTGTGAAAATTTGAGACAGATACAACAACTTTAAGGGGTGGTTTGGGCTGATTTGCCATTTAGTGGTACCCTCGCTACATGCACTCCCAAGACATGTATTTTGAGCTTCTTGTGTATTTCTTAAGGAATACACTACTCAATTCTCTCTTAGTGGCTCCCACACTCGCAAAAAATATGGTTTATAGCCTTACATCTGCCTTATTGGGCAAGATATGAGTATATCTTAATGCACCCCCCAGCAGGTGTATTACAGGCCTGCTGGGGTCCAAATACCACACCAGTAGTCACTGCTATATCAGATGTAATTCTAAAACCTGTGCAGTCAGATTTAGCTAGTGACAGACTATATTCTGACCAAATTTCAGGATTATAGACCAACATTTGCTACTCATTTGGGCTGATTTACATCTTTTTTCGACCATTTTAACAGCCCTATTTGGGTTATATAATTTCTGTTCAGAGATGTAATGTTCCAAATGTGCCCAAAATGTCCTCTTTTATTGTCAAAACATGAATGAAATTAATTTTTGGCTTCAGATTTGATACATTATGATATAATTGACATTACCTCCATGAGGGGGGGCCAGACCAGCCCCACACCCCGGAAACTGAAATTCCTAATATGGCTCTTGAGTGGTTCAGACCAATGCAATTTTATTCTCTGATATAAACTGAGTTTTCTGTGAAAATTTGAGACAGATACAACAACTTTAAGGGGTGGTTTGGGCTGATTTGCCATTTAGTGGTACCCTCGCTACATGCACTCCCAAGACATGTATTTTGAGCTTCTTGTGTATTTCTTAAGGAATACACTACTCAATTCTCTCTTAGTGGCTCCCACACTCGCAAAAAATATGGTTTATAGCCTTACATCTGCCTTATTGGGCAAGATATGAGTATATCTTAATGCACTCCCAGCAGGCGTATTACAGGCCTGCTGGGGTCCAAATACCACACCAGTAGTCACTGCTATATCAGATGTAATTTTAAAACCTGTGCAGTCAGATTTAGCTAGTGACAGACTATATTCTGACCAAATTTCAGGATTATAGACCAACATTTGCTACTCATTTGGGCTGATTTACATCTTTTTTCGACCATTTTAACAGCCCTATTTGGGTTATATAATTTCTGTTCAGAGATGTAATGTTCCAAATGTGCCCAAAATGTCCTCTTTTATTGTCAAAACATGAATGAAATTAATTTTTGGCTTCAGATTTGATACATTATGATATAATTGACATTACCTCCATGAGGGGGGGCCAGACCAGCCCCACACCCCGGAAACTGAAATTCCTAATATGGCTCTTGAGTGGTTCAGACCAATGCAATTTTATTCTCTGATATAAACTGAGTTTTCTGTGAAAATTTGAGACAGATACAACAACTTTAAGGGGTGGTTTGGGCTGATTTGCCATTTAGTGGTACCCTCGCTACGTGCACTCCCAAGACATGTATTTTGAGCTTCTTGTGTATTTCTTAAGGAATACACTACTCAATTCTCTCTTAGTGGCTCCCACACTCGCAAAAAATATGGTTTATAGCCTTACATCTGCCTTATTGGGCAAGATATGAGTATATCTTAATGCACCCCCCAGCAGGTGTATTACAGGCCTGCTGGGGTCCAAATACCACACCAGTAGTCACTGCTATATCAGATGTAATTCTAAAACCTGTGCAGTCAGATTTAGCTAGTGACAGACTATATTCTGACCAAATTTCAGGATTATAGACCAACATTTTCTACTCATTTGGGCTGATTTACATCTTTTTTTGACCATTTTAACAGCCCTATTTGGGTTATATAATTTCTGTTCAGAGATGTAATGTTCCAAATGTGCCCAAAATGTCCTCTTTTATTGTCAAAACATGAATGAAATTAATTTTTGGCTTCAGATTTGATACATTATGATATAATTGACATTACCTCCATGAGGGGGGCCAGACCAGCCCCACACCCCGGAAACTGAAATTCCTAATATGGCTCTTGAGTGGTTCAGACCAATGCAATTTTATTCTCTGATATAAACTGAGTTTTCTGTGAAAATTTGAGACAGATACAACAACTTTAAGGGGTGGTTTGGGCTGATTTGCCATTTAGTGGTACCCTCGCTACATGCACTCCCAAGACATGTATTTTGAGCTTCTTGTGTATTTCTTAAGGAATACACTACTCAATTCTCTCTTAGTGGCTCCCACACTCGCAAAAAATATGGTTTATAGCCTTACATCTGCCTTATTGGGCAAGATATGAGTATATCTTAATGCACCCCCCAGCAGGTGTATTACAGGCCTGCTGGGGTCCAAATACCACACCAGTAGTCACTGCTATATCAGATGTAATTCTAAAACCTGTGCAGTCAGATTTAGCTAGTGACAGACTATATTCTGACCAAATTTCAGGATTATAGACCAACATTTGCTACTCATTTGGGCTGATTTACATCTTTTTTCGACCATTTTAACAGCCCTATTTGGGTTATATAATTTCTGTTCAGAGATGTAATGTTCCAAATGTGCCCAAAATGTCCTCTTTTATTGTCAAAACATGAATGAAATTAATTTTTGGCTTCAGATTTGATACATTATGATATAATTGACATTACCTCCATGAGGGGGGGCCAGACCAGCCCCACACCCCGGAAACTGAAATTCCTAATATGGCTCTTGAGTGGTTCAGACCAATGCAATTTTATTCTCTGATATAAACTGAGTTTTCTGTGAAAATTTGAGACAGATACAACAACTTTAAGGGGTGGTTTGGGCTGATTTGCCATTTAGTGGTACCCTCGCTACATGCACTCCCAAGACATGTATTTTGAGCTTCTTGTGTATTTCTTAAGGAATACACTACTCAATTCTCTCTTAGTGGCTCCCACACTCGCAAAAAATATGGTTTATAGCCTTACATCTGCCTTATTGGGCAAGATATGAGTATATCTTAATGCACCCCCCAGCAGGTGTATTACAGGCCTGCTGGGGTCCAAATACCACACCAGTAGTCACTGCTATATCAGATGTAATTCTAAAACCTGTGCAGTCAGATTTAGCTAGTGACAGACTATATTCTGACCAAATTTCAGGATTATAGACCAACATTTGCTACTCATTTGGGCTGATTTACATCTTTTTTCGACCATTTTAACAGCCCTATTTGGGTTATATAATTTCTGTTCAGAGATGTAATGTTCCAAATGTGCCCAAAATGTCCTCTTTTATTGTCAAAACATGAATGAAATTAATTTTTGGCTTCAGATTTGATACATTATGATATAATTGACATTACCTCCATGAGGGGGGGCCAGACCAGCCCCACACCCCGGAAACTGAAATTCCTAATATGGCTCTTGAGTGGTTCAGACCAATGCAATTTTATTCTCTGATATAAACTGAGTTTTCTGTGAAAATTTGAGACAGATACAACAACTTTAAGGGGTGGTTTGGGCTGATTTGCCATTTAGTGGTACCCTCGCTACATGCACTCCCAAGACATGTATTTTGAGCTTCTTGTGTATTTCTTAAGGAATACACTACTCAATTCTCTCTTAGTGGCTCCCACACTCGCAAAAAATATGGTTTATAGCCTTACATCTGCCTTATTGGGCAAGATATGAGTATATCTTAATGCACTCCCAGCAGGCGTATTACAGGCCTGCTGGGGTCCAAATACCACACCAGTAGTCACTGCTATATCAGATGTAATTTTAAAACCTGTGCAGTCAGATTTAGCTAGTGACAGACTATATTCTGACCAAATTTCAGGATTATAGACCAACATTTGCTACTCATTTGGGCTGATTTACATCTTTTTTCGACCATTTTAACAGCCCTATTTGGGTTATATAATTTCTGTTCAGAGATGTAATGTTCCAAATGTGCCCAAAATGTCCTCTTTTATTGTCAAAACATGAATGAAATTAATTTTTGGCTTCAGATTTGATACATTATGATATAATTGACATTACCTCCATGAGGGGGGGCCAGACCAGCCCCACACCCCGGAAACTGAAATTCCTAATATGGCTCTTGAGTGGTTCAGACCAATGCAATTTTATTCTCTGATATAAACTGAGTTTTCTGTGAAAATTTGAGACAGATACAACAACTTTAAGGGGTGGTTTGGGCTGATTTGCCATTTAGTGGTACCCTCGCTACGTGCACTCCCAAGACATGTATTTTGAGCTTCTTGTGTATTTCTTAAGGAATACACTACTCAATTCTCTCTTAGTGGCTCCCACACTCGCAAAAAATATGGTTTATAGCCTTACATCTGCCTTATTGGGCAAGATATGAGTATATCTTAATGCACCCCCCAGCAGGTGTATTACAGGCCTGCTGGGGTCCAAATACCACACCAGTAGTCACTGCTATATCAGATGTAATTCTAAAACCTGTGCAGTCAGATTTAGCTAGTGACAGACTATATTCTGACCAAATTTCAGGATTATAGACCAACATTTTCTACTCATTTGGGCTGATTTACATCTTTTTTTGACCATTTTAACAGCCCTATTTGGGTTATATAATTTCTGTTCAGAGATGTAATGTTCCAAATGTGCCCAAAATGTCCTCTTTTATTGTCAAAACATGAATGAAATTAATTTTTGGCTTCAGATTTGATACATTATGATATAATTGACATTACCTCCATGAGGGGGGCCAGACCAGCCCCACACCCCGGAAACTGAAATTCCTAATATGGCTCTTGAGTGGTTCAGACCAATGCAATTTTATTCTCTGATATAAACTGAGTTTTCTGTGAAAATTTGAGACAGATACAACAACTTTAAGGGGTGGTTTGGGCTGATTTGCCATTTAGTGGTACCCTCGCTACATGCACTCCCAAGACATGTATTTTGAGCTTCTTGTGTATTTCTTAAGGAATACACTACTCAATTCTCTCTTAGTGGCTCCCACACTCGCAAAAAATATGGTTTATAGCCTTACATCTGCCTTATTGGGCAAGATATGAGTATATCTTAATGCACCCCCCAGCAGGTGTATTACAGGCCTGCTGGGGTCCAAATACCACACCAGTAGTCACTGCTATATCAGATGTAATTCTAAAACCTGTGCAGTCAGATTTAGCTAGTGACAGACTATATTCTGACCAAATTTCAGGATTATAGACCAACATTTGCTACTCATTTGGGCTGATTTACATCTTTTTTCGACCATTTTAACAGCCCTATTTGGGTTATATAATTTCTGTTCAGAGATGTAATGTTCCAAATGTGCCCAAAATGTCCTCTTTTATTGTCAAAACATGAATGAAATTAATTTTTGGCTTCAGATTTGATACATTATGATATAATTGACATTACCTCCATGAGGGGGGGCCAGACCAGCCCCACACCCCGGAAACTGAAATTCCTAATATGGCTCTTGAGTGGTTCAGACCAATGCAATTTTATTCTCTGATATAAACTGAGTTTTCTGTGAAAATTTGAGACAGATACAACAACTTTAAGGGGTGGTTTGGGCTGATTTGCCATTTAGTGGTACCCTCGCTACATGCACTCCCAAGACATGTATTTTGAGCTTCTTGTGTATTTCTTAAGGAATACACTACTCAATTCTCTCTTAGTGGCTCCCACACTCGCAAAAAATATGGTTTATAGCCTTACATCTGCCTTATTGGGCAAGATATGAGTATATCTTAATGCACTCCCAGCAGGCGTATTACAGGCCTGCTGGGGTCCAAATACCACACCAGTAGTCACTGCTATATCAGATGTAATTTTAAAACCTGTGCAGTCAGATTTAGCTAGTGACAGACTATATTCTGACCAAATTTCAGGATTATAGACCAACATTTGCTACTCATTTGGGCTGATTTACATCTTTTTTCGACCATTTTAACAGCCCTATTTGGGTTATATAATTTCTGTTCAGAGATGTAATGTTCCAAATGTGCCCAAAATGTCCTCTTTTATTGTCAAAACATGAATGAAATTAATTTTTGGCTTCAGATTTGATACATTATGATATAATTGACATTACCTCCATGAGGGGGGGCCAGACCAGCCCCACACCCCGGAAACTGAAATTCCTAATATGGCTCTTGAGTGGTTCAGACCAATGCAATTTTATTCTCTGATATAAACTGAGTTTTCTGTGAAAATTTGAGACAGATACAACAACTTTAAGGGGTGGTTTGGGCTGATTTGCCATTTAGTGGTACCCTCGCTACGTGCACTCCCAAGACATGTATTTTGAGCTTCTTGTGTATTTCTTAAGGAATACACTACTCAATTCTCTCTTAGTGGCTCCCACACTCGCAAAAAATATGGTTTATAGCCTTACATCTGCCTTATTGGGCAAGATATGAGTATATCTTAATGCACCCCCCAGCAGGTGTATTACAGGCCTGCTGGGGTCCAAATACCACACCAGTAGTCACTGCTATATCAGATGTAATTCTAAAACCTGTGCAGTCAGATTTAGCTAGTGACAGACTATATTCTGACCAAATTTCAGGATTATAGACCAACATTTGCTACTCATTTGGGCTGATTTACATCTTTTTTCGACCATTTTAACAGCCCTATTTGGGTTATATAATTTCTGTTCAGAGATGTAATGTTCCAAATGTGCCCAAAATGTCCTCTTTTATTGTCAAAACATGAATGAAATTAATTTTTGGCTTCAGATTTGATACATTATGATATAATTGACATTACCTCCATGAGGGGGGGCCAGACCAGCCCCAAACCCCAGAAACTGAAATTCCTAATATGGCTCTTGAGTGGTTCATACCAATGCAATTTTATTCTCTGATATAAACTGAGTTTTCTGTGAAAATTTGAGACAGATACAACAACTTTAAGGGGTGGTTTGGGCTGATTTGCCATTTAGTGGTACCCTCGCTACATGCACTCCCAAGACATGTATTTTGAGCTTCTTGTGTATTTCTTAAGGAATACACTACTCAATTCTCTCTTAGTGGCTCCCACACTCGCAAAAAATATGGTTTATAGCCTTACATCTGCCTTATTGGGCAAGATATGAGTATATCTTAATGCACCCCCCAGCAGGTGTATTACAGGCCTGCTGGGGTCCAAATACCACACCAGTAGTCACTGCTATATCAGATGTAATTCTAAAACCTGTGCAGTCAGATTTAGCTAGTGACAGACTATATTCTGACCAAATTTCAGGATTATAGACCAACATTTGCTACTCATTTGGGCTGATTTACATCTTTTTTCGACCATTTTAACAGCCCTATTTGGGTTATATAATTTCTGTTCAGAGATGTAATGTTCCAAATGTGTCCAAAATGTCCTCTTTTATTGTCAAAACATGAATGAAATTAATTTTTGGCTTCAGATTTGATACATTATGA
Organism: Sabellastarte sp. h YS-2021; assembly: GCA_964017235.1. Classification (NCBI taxonomy): domain Eukaryota; kingdom Metazoa; phylum Annelida; class Polychaeta; order Sabellida; family Sabellidae; genus Sabellastarte; species Sabellastarte sp. h YS-2021. The sequence continues at coordinate 142,731,434 of OZ024931.1, forward strand.
TATAATTGACATTACCTCCATGAGGGGGGGGCCAGACCAGCCCCACACCCCGGAAACTGAAATTCCTAATATGGCTCTTGAGTGGTTCAGACCAATGCAATTTTATTCTCTGATATAAACTGAGTTTTCTGTGAAAATTTGAGACAGATACAACAACTTTAAGGAGTGGTTTGGGCTGATTTGCCATTTAGTGGTACCCTCGCTACGTGCACTCCCAAGACATGTATTTTGAGCTTCTTGTGCATTTCTTAAGGAATACACTACTCAATTCTCTCTTAGTGGCTCCCACACTCGCAAAAAATATGGTTTATAGCCTTACATCTGCCTTATTGGGCAAGATATGAGTATATCTTAATGCACCCCCCAGCAGGTGTATTACAGGCCTGCTGGGGTCCAAATACCACACCAGTAGTCACTGCTATATCAGATGTAATTCTAAAACCTGTGCAGTCAGATTTAGCTAGTGACAGACTATATTCTGACCAAATTTCAGGATTATAGACCAACATTTGCTACTCATTTGGGCTGATTTACATCTTTTTTCGACCATTTTAACAGCCCTATTTGGGTTATATAATTTCTGTTCAGAGATGTAATGTTCCAAATATGCCCAAAATGTCCTCTTTTATTGTCAAAACATGAATGAAATTAATTTTTGGCTTCAGATTTGATACATTATGATATAATTGACATTACCTCCATGAGGGGGGGCCAGACCAGCCCCACACCCCGGAAACTGAAATTCCTAATATGGCTCTTGAGTGGTTCAGACCAATGCAATTTTATTCTCTGATATAAACTGAGTTTTCTGTGAAAATTTGAGACAGATACAACAACTTTAAGGGGTGGTTTGGGCTGATTTGCCATTTAGTGGTACCCTCGCTACATGCACTCCCAAGACATGTATTTTGAGCTTCTTGTGTATTTCTTAAGGAATACACTACTCAATTCTCTCTTAGTGGCTCCCACACTCGCAAAAAATATGGTTTATAGCCTTACATCTGCCTTATTGGGCAGGATATGAGTATATCTTAATGCACCCCCCAGCAGGTGTATTACAGGCCTGCTGGGGTCCAAATACCACACCAGTAGTCACTGCTATATCAGATGTAATTCTAAAACCTGTGCAGTCAGATTTAGCTAGTGACAGACTATATTCTGACCAAATTTCAGGATTATAGACCAACATTTTCTACTCATTTGGGCTGATTTACATCTTTTTTTGACCATTTTAACAGCCCTATTTGGGTTATATAATTTCTGTTCAGAGATGTAATGTTCCAAATGTGCCCAAAATGTCCTCTTTTATTGTCAAAACATGAATGAAATTAATTTTTGGCTTCAGATTTGATACATTATGATATAATTGACATTACCTCCATGAGGGGGGCCAGACCAGCCCCACACCCCGGAAACTGAAATTCCTAATATGGCTCTTGAGTGGTTCAGACCAATGCAATTTTATTCTCTGATATAAACTGAGTTTTCTGTGAAAATTTGAGACAGATACAACAACTTTAAGGGGTGGTTTGGGCTGATTTGCCATTTAGTGGTACCCTCGCTACATGCACTCCCAAGACATGTATTTTGAGCTTCTTGTGTATTTCTTAAGGAATACACTACTCAATTCTCTCTTAGTGGCTCCCACACTCGCAAAAAATATGGTTTATAGCCTTACATCTGCCTTATTGGGCAAGATATGAGTATATCTTAATGCACCCCCCAGCAGGTGTATTACAGGCCTGCTGGGGTCCAAATACCACACCAGTAGTCACTGCTATATCAGATGTAATTCTAAAACCTGTGCAGTCAGATTTAGCTAGTGACAGACTATATTCTGACCAAATTTCAGGATTATAGACCAACATTTGCTACTCATTTGGGCTGATTTACATCTTTTTTCGACCATTTTAACAGCCCTATTTGGGTTATATAATTTCTGTTCAGAGATGTAATGTTCCAAATGTGCCCAAAATGTCCTCTTTTATTGTCAAAACATGAATGAAATTAATTTTTGGCTTCAGATTTGATACATTATGATATAATTGACATTACCTCCATGAGGGGGGGCCAGACCAGCCCCACACCCCGGAAACTGAAATTCCTAATATGGCTCTTGAGTGGTTCAGACCAATGCAATTTTATTCTCTGATATAAACTGAGTTTTCTGTGAAAATTTGAGACAGATACAACAACTTTAAGGGGTGGTTTGGGCTGATTTGCCATTTAGTGGTACCCTCGCTACATGCACTCCCAAGACATGTATTTTGAGCTTCTTGTGTATTTCTTAAGGAATACACTACTCAATTCTCTCTTAGTGGCTCCCACACTCGCAAAAAATATGGTTTATAGCCTTACATCTGCCTTATTGGGCAAGATATGAGTATATCTTAATGCACTCCCAGCAGGCGTATTACAGGCCTGCTGGGGTCCAAATACCACACCAGTAGTCACTGCTATATCAGATGTAATTTTAAAACCTGTGCAGTCAGATTTAGCTAGTGACAGACTATATTCTGACCAAATTTCAGGATTATAGACCAACATTTGCTACTCATTTGGGCTGATTTACATCTTTTTTCGACCATTTTAACAGCCCTATTTGGGTTATATAATTTCTGTTCAGAGATGTAATGTTCCAAATGTGCCCAAAATGTCCTCTTTTATTGTCAAAACATGAATGAAATTAATTTTTGGCTTCAGATTTGATACATTATGATATAATTGACATTACCTCCATGAGGGGGGGCCAGACCAGCCCCACACCCCGGAAACTGAAATTCCTAATATGGCTCTTGAGTGGTTCAGACCAATGCAATTTTATTCTCTGATATAAACTGAGTTTTCTGTGAAAATTTGAGACAGATACAACAACTTTAAGGGGTGGTTTGGGCTGATTTGCCATTTAGTGGTACCCTCGCTACGTGCACTCCCAAGACATGTATTTTGAGCTTCTTGTGTATTTCTTAAGGAATACACTACTCAATTCTCTCTTAGTGGCTCCCACACTCGCAAAAAAATATGGTTTATAGCCTTACATCTGCCTTATTGGGCAAGATATGAGTATATCTTAATGCACCCCCCAGCAGGTGTATTACAGGCCTGCTGGGGTCCAAATACCACACCAGTAGTCACTGCTATATCAGATGTAATTCTAAAACCTGTGCAGTCAGATTTAGCTAGTGACAGACTATATTCTGACCAAATTTCAGGATTATAGACCAACATTTTCTACTCATTTGGGCTGATTTACATCTTTTTTTGACCATTTTAACAGCCCTATTTGGGTTATATAATTTCTGTTCAGAGATGTAATGTTCCAAATGTGCCCAAAATGTCCTCTTTTATTGTCAAAACATGAATGAAATTAATTTTTGGCTTCAGATTTGATACATTATGATATAATTGACATTACCTCCATGAGGGGGGCCAGACCAGCCCCACACCCCGGAAACTGAAATTCCTAATATGGCTCTTGAGTGGTTCAGACCAATGCAATTTTATTCTCTGATATAAACTGAGTTTTCTGTGAAAATTTGAGACAGATACAACAACTTTAAGGGGTGGTTTGGGCTGATTTGCCATTTAGTGGTACCCTCGCTACATGCACTCCCAAGACATGTATTTTGAGCTTCTTGTGTATTTCTTAAGGAATACACTACTCAATTCTCTCTTAGTGGCTCCCACACTCGCAAAAAATATGGTTTATAGCCTTACATCTGCCTTATTGGGCAAGATATGAGTATATCTTAATGCACCCCCCAGCAGGTGTATTACAGGCCTGCTGGGGTCCAAATACCACACCAGTAGTCACTGCTATATCAGATGTAATTCTAAAACCTGTGCAGTCAGATTTAGCTAGTGACAGACTATATTCTGACCAAATTTCAGGATTATAGACCAACATTTGCTACTCATTTGGGCTGATTTACATCTTTTTTCGACCATTTTAACAGCCCTATTTGGGTTATATAATTTCTGTTCAGAGATGTAATGTTCCAAATGTGCCCAAAATGTCCTCTTTTATTGTCAAAACATGAATGAAATTAATTTTTGGCTTCAGATTTGATACATTATGATATAATTGACATTACCTCCATGAGGGGGGGCCAGACCAGCCCCACACCCCGGAAACTGAAATTCCTAATATGGCTCTTGAGTGGTTCAGACCAATGCAATTTTATTCTCTGATATAAACTGAGTTTTCTGTGAAAATTTGAGACAGATACAACAACTTTAAGGGGTGGTTTGGGCTGATTTGCCATTTAGTGGTACCCTCGCTACATGCACTCCCAAGACATGTATTTTGAGCTTCTTGTGTATTTCTTAAGGAATACACTACTCAATTCTCTCTTAGTGGCTCCCACACTCGCAAAAAATATGGTTTATAGCCTTACATCTGCCTTATTGGGCAAGATATGAGTATATCTTAATGCACCCCCCAGCAGGTGTATTACAGGCCTGCTGGGGTCCAAATACCACACCAGTAGTCACTGCTATATCAGATGTAATTCTAAAACCTGTGCAGTCAGATTTAGCTAGTGACAGACTATATTCTGACCAAATTTCAGGATTATAGACCAACATTTGCTACTCATTTGGGCTGATTTACATCTTTTTTCGACCATTTTAACAGCCCTATTTGGGTTATATAATTTCTGTTCAGAGATGTAATGTTCCAAATGTGCCCAAAATGTCCTCTTTTATTGTCAAAACATGAATGAAATTAATTTTTGGCTTCAGATTTGATACATTATGATATAATTGACATTACCTCCATGAGGGGGGGCCAGACCAGCCCTACACCCCGGAAACTGAAATTCCTAATATGGCTCTTGAGTGGTTCAGACCAATGCAATTTTATTCTCTGATATAAACTGAGTTTTCTGTGAAAATTTGAGACAGATACAACAACTTTAAGGGGTGGTTTGGGCTGATTTGCCATTTAGTGGTACCCTCGCTACATGCACTCCCAAGACATGTATTTTGAGCTTCTTGTGTATTTCTTAAGGAATACACTACTCAATTCTCTCTTAGTGGCTCCCACACTCGCAAAAAATATGGTTTATAGCCTTACATCTGCCTTATTGGGCAAGATATGAGTATATCTTAATGCACTCCCAGCAGGCGTATTACAGGCCTGCTGGGGTCCAAATACCACACCAGTAGTCACTGCTATATCAGATGTAATTTTAAAACCTGTGCAGTCAGATTTAGCTAGTGACAGACTATATTCTGACCAAATTTCAGGATTATAGACCAACATTTGCTACTCATTTGGGCTGATTTACATCTTTTTTCGACCATTTTAACAGCCCTATTTGGGTTATATAATTTCTGTTCAGAGATGTAATGTTCCAAATGTGCCCAAAATGTCCTCTTTTATTGTCAAAACATGAATGAAATTAATTTTTGGCTTCAGATTTGATACATTATGATATAATTGACATTACCTCCATGAGGGGGGGCCAGACCAGCCCCACACCCCGGAAACTGAAATTCCTAATATGGCTCTTGAGTGGTTCAGACCAATGCAATTTTATTCTCTGATATAAACTGAGTTTTCTGTGAAAATTTGAGACAGATACAACAACTTTAAGGGGTGGTTTGGGCTGATTTGCCATTTAGTGGTACCCTCGCTACGTGCACTCCCAAGACATGTATTTTGAGCTTCTTGTGTATTTCTTAAGGAATACACTACTCAATTCTCTCTTAGTGGCTCCCACACTCGCAAAAAAATATGGTTTATAGCCTTACATCTGCCTTATTGGGCAAGATATGAGTATATCTTAATGCACCCCCCAGCAGGTGTATTACAGGCCTGCTGGGGTCCAAATACCACACCAGTAGTCACTGCTATATCAGATGTAATTCTAAAACCTGTGCAGTCAGATTTAGCTAGTGACAGACTATATTCTGACCAAATTTCAGGATTATAGACCAACATTTTCTACTCATTTGGGCTGATTTACATCTTTTTTTGACCATTTTAACAGCCCTATTTGGGTTATATAATTTCTGTTCAGAGATGTAATGTTCCAAATGTGCCCAAAATGTCCTCTTTTATTGTCAAAACATGAATGAAATTAATTTTTGGCTTCAGATTTGATACATTATGATATAATTGACATTACCTCCATGAGGGGGGCCAGACCAGCCCCACACCCCGGAAACTGAAATTCCTAATATGGCTCTTGAGTGGTTCAGACCAATGCAATTTTATTCTCTGATATAAACTGAGTTTTCTGTGAAAATTTGAGACAGATACAACAACTTTAAGGGGTGGTTTGGGCTGATTTGCCATTTAGTGGTACCCTCGCTACATGCACTCCCAAGACATGTATTTTGAGCTTCTTGTGTATTTCTTAAGGAATACACTACTCAATTCTCTCTTAGTGGCTCCCACACTCGCAAAAAATATGGTTTATAGCCTTACATCTGCCTTATTGGGCAAGATATGAGTATATCTTAATGCACCCCCCAGCAGGTGTATTACAGGCCTGCTGGGGTCCAAATACCACACCAGTAGTCACTGCTATATCAGATGTAATTCTAAAACCTGTGCAGTCAGATTTAGCTAGTGACAGACTATATTCTGACCAAATTTCAGGATTATAGACCAACATTTGCTACTCATTTGGGCTGATTTACATCTTTTTTCGACCATTTTAACAGCCCTATTTGGGTTATATAATTTCTGTTCAGAGATGTAATGTTCCAAATGTGCCCAAAATGTCCTCTTTTATTGTCAAAACATGAATGAAATTAATTTTTGGCTTCAGATTTGATACATTATGATATAATTGACATTACCTCCATGAGGGGGGGCCAGACCAGCCCCAAACCCCGGAAACTGAAATTCCTAATATGGCTCTTGAGTGGTTCATACCAATGCAATTTTATTCTCTGATATAAACTGAGTTTTCTGTGAAAATTTGAGACAGATACAACAACTTTAAGGGGTGGTTTGGGCTGATTTGCCATTTAGTGGTACCCTCGCTACATGCACTCCCAAGACATGTATTTTGAGCTTCTTGTGTATTTCTTAAGGAATACACTACTCAATTCTCTCTTAGTGGCTCCCACACTCGCAAAAAATATGGTTTATAGCCTTACATCTGCCTTATTGGGCAAGATATGAGTATATCTTAATGCACCCCCCAGCAGGTGTATTACAGGCCTGCTGGGGTCCAAATACCACACCAGTAGTCACTGCTATATCAGATGTAATTCTAAAACCTGTGCAGTCAGATTTAGCTAGTGACAGACTATATTCTGACCAAATTTCAGGATTATAGACCAACATTTGCTACTCATTTGGGCTGATTTACATCTTTTTTCGACCATTTTAACAGCCCTATTTGGGTTATATAATTTCTATTCAGAGATGTAATGTTCCAAATGTGCCCAAAATGTCCTCTTTTATTGTCAAAACATGAATGAAATTAATTTTTGGCTTCAGATTTGATACATTATGATATAATTGACATTACCTCCATGAGGGGGGGCCAGACCAGCCCCACACCCCGGAAACTGAAATTCCTAATATGGCTCTTGAGTGGTTCAGACCAATGCAATTTTATTCTCTGATATAAACTGAGTTTTCTGTGAAAATTTGAGACAGATACAACAACTTTAAGGGGTGGTTTGGGCTGATTTGCCATTTAGTGGTACCCTCGCTACGTGCACTCCCAAGACATGTATTTTGAGCTGCTTGTGCATTTCTTAAGGAATACATTACTCAATTCTCTCTTAGTGGCTCCCACACTCGCAAAAAATATGGTTTATAGCCTTACATCTGCCTTATTGGGCAAGATATGAGTATATCTTAATGCACCCCCCAGCAGGTGTATTACAGGCCTGCTGGGGTCCAAATACCACACCAGTAGTCACTGCTATATCAGATGTAATTCTAAAACCTGTGCAGTCAGATTTAGCTAGTGACAGACTATATTCTGACCAAATTTCAAGATTATAGACCAACATTTGCTACTCATTTGGGCTGATTTACATCTTTTTTCGACCATTTTAACAGCCCTATTTGGGTTATATAATTTCTGTTCAGAGATGTAATGTTCCAAATGTGCCCAAAATGTCCTCTTTTATTATCAAAACATGAATGAAATTAATTTTTGGCTTCAGATTTGATACATTATGATATACTTGACATTACCTCCATGAGGGGGGGCCAGACCAGCCCCACACCCCGGAAACTGAAATTCCTAATATGGCTCTTGAGTGGTTCAGACCAATGCAATTTTATTCTATGATATAAACTGAGTTTTCTCTGAAAATTGGAGACAGATACAACAACTTTAAGGGGTGGTTTGGGCTGATTTGCCATTTAGTGGTACCCTCGCTACATGCACTCCCAAGACATGTATTTTGAGCTTCTTGTGTATTTCTTAAGGAATACACTACTCAATTCTCTCTTAGTGGCTCCCACACTCGCAAAAAATATGGTTTATAGCCTTACATCTGCCTTATTGGGCAAGATATGAGTATATCTTAATGCACCCCCAGCAGGTGTATTACAGGCCTGCTGGGGTCCAAATACCACACCAGTAGTCACTGCTATATCAGATGTAATTCTAAAACCTGTGCAGTCAGATTTAGCTAGTGACAGACTATATTCTGACCAAATTTCAGGATTATAGACCAACATTTGCTACTCATTTGGGCTGATTTACATCTTTTTTCGACCATTTTAACAGCCCTATTTGGGTTATATAATTTCTGTTCAGAGATGTAATGTTCCAAATGTGCCCAAAATGTCCTCTTTTATTGTCAAAACATGAATGAAATTAATTTTTGGCTTCAGATTTGATACATTATGATATAATTGACATTACCTCCATGAGGGGGGGCCAGACCAGCCCCACACCCCGGAAACTGAAATTCCTAATATGGCTCTTGAGTGGTTCAGACCAATGCAATTTTATTCTCTGATATAAACTGAGTTTTCTGTGAAAATTTGAGACAGATACAACAACTTTAAGGGGTGGTTTGGGCTGATTTGCCATTTAGTGGTACCCTCGCTACATGCACTCCCAAGACATGTATTTTGAGCTTCTTGTGTATTTCTTAAGGAATACACTACTCAATTCTCTCTTAGTGGCTCCCACACTCGCAAAAAATATGGTTTATAGCCTTACATCTGCCTTATTGGGCAAGATATGAGTATATCTTAATGCACCCCCCAGCAGGTGTATTACAGGCCTGCTGGGGTCCAAATACCACACCAGTAGTCACTGCTATATCAGATGTAATTCTAAAACCTGTGCAGTCAGATTTAGCTAGTGACAGACTATATTCTGACCAAATTTCAGGATTATAGACCAACATTTGCTACTCATTTGGGCTGATTTACATCTTTTTTCGACCATTTTAACAGCCCTATTTGGGTTATATAATTTCTGTTCAGAGATGTAATGTTCCAAATGTGCCCAAAATGTCCTCTTTTATTGTCAAAACATGAATGAAATTAATTTTTGGCTTCAGATTTGATACATTATGATATAATTGACATTACCTCCATGAGGGGGGGCCAGACCAGCCCCACACCCCGGAAACTGAAATTCCTAATATGGCTCTTGAGTGGTTCAGACCAATGCAATTTTATTCTCTGATATAAACTGAGTTTTCTGTGAAAATTTGAGACAGATACAACAACTTTAAGGGGTGGTTTGGGCTGATTTGCCATTTAGTGGTACCCTCGCTACATGCACTCCCAAGACATGTATTTTGAGCTTCTTGTGTATTTCTTAAGGAATACACTACTCAATTCTCTCTTAGTGGCTCCCACACTCGCAAAAAATATGGTTTATAGCCTTACATCTGCCTTATTGGGCAAGATATGAGTATATCTTAATGCACCCCCCAGCAGGTGTATTACAGGCCTGCTGGGGTCCAAATACCACACCAGTAGTCACTGCTATATCAGATGTAATTCTAAAACCTGTGCAGTCAGATTTAGCTAGTGACAGACTATATTCTGACCAAATTTCAGGATTATAGACCAACATTTGCTACTCATTTGGGCTGATTTACATCTTTTTTCGACCATTTTAACAGCCCTATTTGGGTTATATAATTTCTGTTCAGAGATGTAATGTTCCAAATGTGCCCAAAATGTCCTCTTTTATTGTCAAAACATGAATGAAATTAATTTTTGGCTTCAGATTTGATACATTATGATATAATTGACATTACCTCCATGAGGGGGGGCCAGACCAGCCCCAAACCCCGGAAACTGAAATTCCTAATATGGCTCTTGAGTGGTTCATACCAATGCAATTTTATTCTCTGATATAAACTGAGTTTTCTGTGAAAATTTGAGACAGATACAACAACTTTAAGGGGTGGTTTGGGCTGATTTGCCATTTAGTGGTACCCTCGCTACATGCACTCCCAAGACATGTATTTTGAGCTTCTTGTGTATTTCTTAAGGAATACACTACTCAATTCTCTCTTAGTGGCTCCCACACTCGCAAAAAATATGGTTTATAGCCTTACATCTGCCTTATTGGGCAAGATATGAGTATATCTTAATGCACCCCCCAGCAGGTGTATTACAGGCCTGCTGGGGTCCAAATACCACACCAGTAGTCACTGCTATATCAGATGTAATTCTAAAACCTGTGCAGTCAGATTTAGCTAGTGACAGACTATATTCTGACCAAATTTCAGGATTATAGACCAACATTTGCTACTCATTTGGGCTGATTTACATCTTTTTTCGACCATTTTAACAGCCCTATTTGGGTTATATAATTTCTATTCAGAGATGTAATGTTCCAAATGTGCCCAAAATGTCCTCTTTTATTGTCAAAACATGAATGAAATTAATTTTTGGCTTCAGATTTGATACATTATGATATAATTGACATTACCTCCATGAGGGGGGGCCAGACCAGCCCCACACCCCGGAAACTGAAATTCCTAATATGGCTCTTGAGTGGTTCAGACCAATGCAATTTTATTCTCTGATATAAACTGAGTTTTCTGTGAAAATTTGAGACAGATACAACAACTTTAAGGGGTGGTTTGGGCTGATTTGCCATTTAGTGGTACCCTCGCTACGTGCACTCCCAAGACATGTATTTTGAGCTGCTTGTGCATTTCTTAAGGAATACATTACTCAATTCTCTCTTAGTGGCTCCCACACTCGCAAAAAATATGGTTTATAGCCTTACATCTGCCTTATTGGGCAAGATATGAGTATATCTTAATGCACCCCCCAGCAGGTGTATTACAGGCCTGCTGGGGTCCAAATACCACACCAGTAGTCACTGCTATATCAGATGTAATTCTAAAACCTGTGCAGTCAGATTTAGCTAGTGACAGACTATATTCTGACCAAATTTCAAGATTATAGACCAACATTTGCTACTCATTTGGGCTGATTTACATCTTTTTTCGACCATTTTAACAGCCCTATTTGGGTTATATAATTTCTGTTCAGAGATGTAATGTTCCAAATGTGCCCAAAATGTCCTCTTTTATTATCAAAACATGAATGAAATTAATTTTTGGCTTCAGATTTGATACATTATGATATACTTGACATTACCTCCATGAGGGGGGGCCAGACCAGCCCCACACCCCGGAAACTGAAATTCCTAATATGGCTCTTGAGTGGTTCAGACCAATGCAATTTTATTCTATGATATAAACTGAGTTTTCTCTGAAAATTGGAGACAGATACAACAACTTTAAGGGGTGGTTTGGGCTGATTTGCCATTTAGTGGTACCCTCGCTACATGCACTCCCAAGACATGTATTTTGAGCTTCTTGTGTATTTCTTAAGGAATACACTACTCAATTCTCTCTTAGTGGCTCCCACACTCGCAAAAAATATGGTTTATAGCCTTACATCTGCCTTATTGGGCAAGATATGAGTATATCTTAATGCACCCCCCAGCAGGTGTATTACAGGCCTGCTGGGGTCCAAATACCACACCAGTAGTCACTGCTATATCAGATGTAATTCTAAAACCTGTGCAGTCAGATTTAGCTAGTGACAGACTATATTCTGACCAAATTTCAGGATTATAGACCAACATTTGCTACTCATTTGGGCTGATTTACATCTTTTTTCGACCATTTTAACAGCCCTATTTGGGTTATATAATTTCTGTTCAGAGATGTAATGTTCCAAATGTGCCCAAAATGTCCTCTTTTATTGTCAAAACATGAATGAAATTAATTTTTGGCTTCAGATTTGATACATTATGATATAATTGACATTACCTCCATGAGGGGGGGCCAGACCAGCCCCACACCCCGGAAACTGAAATTCCTAATATGGCTCTTGAGTGGTTCAGACCAATGCAATTTTATTCTCTGATATAAACTGAGTTTTCTGTGAAAATTTGAGACAGATACAACAACTTTAAGGGGTGGTTTGGGCTGATTTGCCATTTAGTGGTACCCTCGCTACATGCACTCCCAAGACATGTATTTTGAGCTTCTTGTGTATTTCTTAAGGAATACACTACTCAATTCTCTCTTAGTGGCTCCCACACTCGCAAAAAATATGGTTTATAGCCTTACATCTGCCTTATTGGGCAAGATATGAGTATATCTTAATGCACCCCCCAGCAGGTGTATTACAGGCCTGCTGGGGTCCAAATACCACACCAGTAGTCACTGCTATATCAGATGTAATTCTAAAACCTGTGCAGTCAGATTTAGCTAGTGACAGACTATATTCTGACCAAATTTCAGGATTATAGACCAACATTTGCTACTCATTTGGGCTGATTTACATCTTTTTTCGACCATTTTAACAGCCCTATTTGGGTTATATAATTTCTGTTCAGAGATGTAATGTTCCAAATGTGCCCAAAATGTCCTCTTTTATTGTCAAAACATGAATGAAATTAATTTTTGGCTTCAGATTTGATACATTATGATATAATTGACATTACCTCCATGAGGGGGGGCCAGACCAGCCCCACACCCCGGAAACTGAAATTCCTAATATGGCTCTTGAGTGGTTCAGACCAATGCAATTTTATTCTCTGATATAAACTGAGTTTTCTGTGAAAATTTGAGACAGATACAACAACTTTAAGGGGTGGTTTGGGCTGATTTGCCATTTAGTGGTACCCTCGCTACATGCACTCCCAAGACATGTATTTTGAGCTTCTTGTGTATTTCTTAAGGAATACACTACTCAATTCTCTCTTAGTGGCTCCCACACTCGCAAAAAATATGGTTTATAGCCTTACATCTGCCTTATTGGGCAAGATATGAGTATATCTTAATGCACCCCCCAGCAGGTGTATTACAGGCCTGCTGGGGTCCAAATACCACACCAGTAGTCACTGCTATATCAGATGTAATTCTAAAACCTGTGCAGTCAGATTTAGCTAGTGACAGACTATATTCTGACCAAATTTCAGGATTATAGACCAACATTTGCTACTCATTTGGGCTGATTTACATCTTTTTTCGACCATTTTAACAGCCCTATTTGGGTTATATAATTTCTGTTCAGAGATGTAATGTTCCAAATGTGCCCAAAATGTCCTCTTTTATTGTCAAAACATGAATGAAATTAATTTTTGGCTTCAGATTTGATACATTATGATATAATTGACATTACCTCCATGAGGGGGGGCCAGACCAGCCCCACACCCCGGAAACTGAAATTCCTAATATGGCTCTTGAGTGGTTCAGACCAATGCAATTTTATTCTCTGATATAAACTGAGTTTTCTGTGAAAATTTGAGACAGATACAACAACTTTAAGGGGTGGTTTGGGCTGATTTGCCATTTAGTGGTACCCTCGCTACATGCACTCCCAAGACATGTATTTTGAGCTTCTTGTGTATTTCTTAAGGAATACACTACTCAATTCTCTCTTAGTGGCTCCCACACTCGCAAAAAATATGGTTTATAGCCTTACATCTGCCTTATTGGGCAAGATATGAGTATATCTTAATGCACCCCCCAGCAGGTGTATTACAGGCCTGCTGGGGTCCAAATACCACACCAGTAGTCACTGCTATATCAGATGTAATTCTAAAACCTGTGCAGTCAGATTTAGCTAGTGACAGACTATATTCTGACCAAATTTCAGGATTATAGACCAACATTTGCTACTCATTTGGGCTGATTTACATCTTTTTTCGACCATTTTAACAGCCCTATTTGGGTTATATAATTTCTGTTCAGAGATGTAATGTTCCAAATGTGCCCAAAATGTCCTCTTTTATTGTCAAAACATGAATGAAATTAATTTTTGGCTTCAGATTTGATACATTATGATATAATTGACATTACCTCCATGAGGGGGGGCCAGACCAGCCCCACACCCCGGAAACTGAAATTCCTAATATGGCTCTTGAGTGGTTCAGACCAATGCAATTTTATTCTCTGATATAAACTGAGTTTTCTGTGAAAATTTGAGACAGATACAACAACTTTAAGGGGTGGTTTGGGCTGATTTGCCATTTAGTGGTACCCTCGCTACATGCACTCCCAAGACATGTATTTTGAGCTTCTTGTGTATTTCTTAAGGAATACACTACTCAATTCTCTCTTAGTGGCTCCCACACTCGCAAAAAATATGGTTTATAGCCTTACATCTGCCTTATTGGGCAAGATATGAGTATATCTTAATGCACCCCCCAGCAGGTGTATTACAGGCCTGCTGGGGTCCAAATACCACACCAGTAGTCACTGCTATATCAGATGTAATTCTAAAACCTGTGCAGTCAGATTTAGCTAGTGACAGACTATATTCTGACCAAATTTCAGGATTATAGACCAACATTTGCTACTCATTTGGGCTGATTTACATCTTTTTTCGACCATTTTAACAGCCCTATTTGGGTTATATAATTTCTGTTCAGAGATGTAATGTTCCAAATGTGCCCAAAATGTCCTCTTTTATTGTCAAAACATGAATGAAATTAATTTTTGGCTTCAGATTTGATACATTATGATATAATTGACATTACCTCCATGAGGGGGGGCCAGACCAGCCCCACACCCCGGAAACTGAAATTCCTAATATGGCTCTTGAGTGGTTCAGACCAATGCAATTTTATTCTCTGATATAAACTGAGTTTTCTGTGAAAATTTGAGACAGATACAACAACTTTAAGGGGTGGTTTGGGCTGATTTGCCATTTAGTGGTACCCTCGCTACATGCACTCCCAAGACATGTATTTTGAGCTTCTTGTGTATTTCTTAAGGAATACACTACTCAATTCTCTCTTAGTGGCTCCCACACTCGCAAAAAATATGGTTTATAGCCTTACATCTGCCTTATTGGGCAAGATATGAGTATATCTTAATGCACCCCCCAGCAGGTGTATTACAGGCCTGCTGGGGTCCAAATACCACACCAGTAGTCACTGCTATATCAGATGTAATTCTAAAACCTGTGCAGTCAGATTTAGCTAGTGACAGACTATATTCTGACCAAATTTCAGGATTATAGACCAACATTTGCTACTCATTTGGCTGATTTACATCTTTTTTCGACCATTTTAACAGCCCTATTTGGGTTATATAATTTCTGTTCAGAGATGTAATGTTCCAAATGTGCCCAAAATGTCCTCTTTTATTGTCAAAACATGAATGAAATTAATTTTTGGCTTCAGATTTGATACATTATGATATAATTGACATTACCTCCATGAGGGGGGGGCCAGACCAGCCCCACACCCCGGAAACTGAAATTCCTAATATGGCTCTTGAGTGGTTCAGACCAATGCAATTTTATTCTCTGATATAAACTGAGTTTTCTGTGAAAATTTGAGACAGATACAACAACTTTAAGGAGTGGTTTGGGCTGATTTGCCATTTGTGGTACCCTCGCTACGTGCACTCCCAAGACATGTATTTTGAGCTTCTTGTGCATTTCTTAAGGAATACACTACTCAATTCTCTCTTAGTGGCTCCCACACTCGCAAAAAATATGGTTTATAGCCTTACATCTGCCTTATTGGGCAAGATATGAGTATATCTTAATGCACCCCCCAGCAGGTGTATTACAGGCCTGCTGGGGTCCAAATACCACACCAGTAGTCACTGCTATATCAGATGTAATTCTAAAACCTGTGCAGTCAGATTTAGCTAGTGACAGACTATATTCTGACCAAATTTCAGGATTATAGACCAACATTTGCTACTCATTTGGGCTGATTTACATCTTTTTTCGACCATTTTAACAGCCCTATTTGGGTTATATAATTTCTGTTCAGAGATGTAATGTTCCAAATGTGCCCAAAATGTCCTCTTTTATTGTCAAAACATGAATGAAATTAATTTTTGGCTTCAGATTTGATACATTATGATATAATTGACATTACCTCCATGAGGGGGGGGCCAGACCAGCCCCACACCCCGGAAACTGAAATTCCTAATATGGCTCTTGAGTGGTTCAGACCAATGCAATTTTATTCTCTGATATAAACTGAGTTTTCTGTGAAAATTTGAGACAGATACAACAACTTTAAGGAGTGGTTTGGGCTGATTTGCCATTTAGTGGTACCCTCGCTACGTGCACTCCCAAGACATGTATTTTGAGCTTCTTGTGCATTTCTTAAGGAATACACTACTCAATTCTCTCTTAGTGGCTCCCACACTCGCAAAAAATATGGTTTATAGCCTTACATCTGCCTTATTGGGCAAGATATGAGTATATCTTAATGCACCCCCCAGCAGGTGTATTACAGGCCTGCTGGGGTCCAAATACCACACCAGTAGTCACTGCTATATCAGATGTAATTCTAAAACCTGTGCAGTCAGATTTAGCTAGTGACAGACTATATTCTGACCAAATTTCAGGATTATAGACCAACATTTGCTACTCATTTGGGCTGATTTACATCTTTTTTCGACCATTTTAACAGCCCTATTTGGGTTATATAATTTCTGTTCAGAGATGTAATGTTCCAAATGTGCCCAAAATGTCCTCTTTTATTGTCAAAACATGAATGAAATTAATTTTTGGCTTCAGATTTGATACATTATGATATAATTGACATTACCTCCATGAGGGGGGGGGGCCAGACCAGCCCCACACCCCGGAAACTGAAATTCCTAATATGGCTCTTGAGTGGTTCAGACCAATGCAATTTTATTCTCTGATATAAACTGAGTTTTCTGTGAAAATTTGAGCCAGATACAACAACTTTAAGGGGTGGTTTGGTCTGATTTGCCATTTAGTGGTACCTTCGCTACATGCACTCCCAAGACATGTATTTTGAGCTTCTTGTGTATTTCTTAAGGAATACACTACTCAATTCTCTCTTAGTGGCTCCCACACTCGCAAAAAATATGGTTTATAGCCTTACATCTGCCTTATTGGGCAAGATATGAGTATATCTTAATGCACCCCCCAGCAGGTGTATTACAGGCCTGCTGGGGTCCAAATACCACACCAGTAGTCACTGCTATATCAGATGTAATTCTAAAACCTGTGCAGTCAGATTTAGCTAGTGACAGACTATATTCTGACCAAATTTCAGGATTATAGACCAACATTTGCTACTCATTTGGGCTGATTTACATCTTTTTTCGACCATTTTAACAGCCCTATTTGGGTTATATAATTTCTGTTCAGAGATGTAATGTTCCAAATATGCCCAAAATGTCCTCTTTTATTGTCAAAACATGAATGAAATTAATTTTTGGCTTCAGATTTGATACATTATGATATACTTGACATTACCTCCATGAGGGGGGGGCCAGACCAGCCCCACACCCCGGAAACTGAAATTCCTAATATGGCTCTTGAGTGGTTCAGACCAATGCAATTTTATTCTCTGATATAAACTGAGTTTTCTGTGAAAATTTGAGCCAGATACAACAACTTTAAGGGGTGGTTTGGGCTGATTTGCCATTTAGTGGTACCCTCGCTACATGCACTCCCAAGACATGTATTTTGAGCTTCTTGTGTATTTCTTAAGGAATACACTACTCAATTCTCTCTTAGTGGCTCCCACATTCGCAAAAAATATGGTTTATAGCCTTACATCTGCCTTATTGGGCAAGATATGAGTATATCTTAATGCACCCCCCAGCAGGTGTATTACAGGCCTGCTGGGGTCCAAATACCACACCAGTAGTCACTGCTATATCAGATGTAATTCTAAAACCTGTGCAGTCAGATTTAGCTAGTGACAGACTATATTCTGACCAAATTTCAGGATTATAGACCAACATTTGCTACTCATTTGGGCTGATTTACATCTTTTTTCGACCATTTTAACAGCCCTATTTGGGTTATATAATTTCTGTTCAGAGATGTAATGTTCCAAATGTGCCCAAAATGTCCTCTTTTATTGTCAAAACATGAATGAAATTAATTTTTGGCTTCAGATTTGATACATTATGATATAATTGACATTACCTCCATGAGGGGGGGCCAGACCAGCCCCACACCCCGGAAACTGAAATTCCTAATATGGCTCTTGAGTGGTTCAGACCAATGCAATTTTATTCTCTGATATAAACTGAGTTTTCTGTGAAAATTTGAGACAGATACAACAACTTTAAGGGGTGGTTTGGGCTGATTTGCCATTTAGTGGTACCCTCGCTACATGCACTCCCAAGACATGTATTTTGAGCTTCTTGTGTATTTCTTAAGGAATACACTACTCAATTCTCTCTTAGTGGCTCCCACACTCGCAAAAAATATGGTTTATAGCCTTACATCTGCCTTATTGGGCAAGATATGAGTATATCTTAATGCACCCCCCAGCAGGTGTATTACAGGCCTGCTGGGGTCCAAATACCACACCAGTAGTCACTGCTATATCAGATGTAATTCTAAAACCTGTGCAGTCAGATTTAGCTAGTGACAGACTATATTCTGACCAAATTTCAGGATTATAGACCAACATTTGCTACTCATTTGGCTGATTTACATCTTTTTTCGACCATTTTAACAGCCCTATTTGGGTTATATAATTTCTGTTCAGAGATGTAATGTTCCAAATGTGCCCAAAATGTCCTCTTTTATTGTCAAAACATGAATGAAATTAATTTTTGGCTTCAGATTTGATACATTATGATATAATTGACATTACCTCCATGAGGGGGGGGCCAGACCAGCCCCACACCCCGGAAACTGAAATTCCTAATATGGCTCTTGAGTGGTTCAGACCAATGCAATTTTATTCTCTGATATAAACTGAGTTTTCTGTGAAAATTTGAGACAGATACAACAACTTTAAGGAGTGGTTTGGGCTGATTTGCCATTTGTGGTACCCTCGCTACGTGCACTCCCAAGACATGTATTTTGAGCTTCTTGTGCATTTCTTAAGGAATACACTACTCAATTCTCTCTTAGTGGCTCCCACACTCGCAAAAAATATGGTTTATAGCCTTACATCTGCCTTATTGGGCAAGATATGAGTATATCTTAATGCACCCCCCAGCAGGTGTATTACAGGCCTGCTGGGGTCCAAATACCACACCAGTAGTCACTGCTATATCAGATGTAATTCTAAAACCTGTGCAGTCAGATTTAGCTAGTGACAGACTATATTCTGACCAAATTTCAGGATTATAGACCAACATTTGCTACTCATTTGGGCTGATTTACATCTTTTTTCGACCATTTTAACAGCCCTATTTGGGTTATATAATTTCTGTTCAGAGATGTAATGTTCCAAATGTGCCCAAAATGTCCTCTTTTATTGTCAAAACATGAATGAAATTAATTTTTGGCTTCAGATTTGATACATTATGATATAATTGACATTACCTCCATGAGGGGGGGGCCAGACCAGCCCCACACCCCGGAAACTGAAATTCCTAATATGGCTCTTGAGTGGTTCAGACCAATGCAATTTTATTCTCTGATATAAACTGAGTTTTCTGTGAAAATTTGAGACAGATACAACAACTTTAAGGAGTGGTTTGGGCTGATTTGCCATTTTGTGGTACCCTCGCTACGTGCACTCCCAAGACATGTATTTTGAGCTTCTTGTGCATTTCTTAAGGAATACACTACTCAATTCTCTCTTAGTGGCTCCCACACTCGCAAAAAATATGGTTTATAGCCTTACATCTGCCTTATTGGGCAAGATATGAGTATATCTTAATGCACCCCCCAGCAGGTGTATTACAGGCCTGCTGGGGTCCAAATACCACACCAGTAGTCACTGCTATATCAGATGTAATTCTAAAACCTGTGCAGTCAGATTTAGCTAGTGACAGACTATATTCTGACCAAATTTCAGGATTATAGACCAACATTTGCTACTCATTTGGGCTGATTTACATCTTTTTTCGACCATTTTAACAGCCCTATTTGGGTTATATAATTTCTGTTCAGAGATGTAATGTTCCAAATGTGCCCAAAATGTCCTCTTTTATTGTCAAAACATGAATGAAATTAATTTTTGGCTTCAGATTTGATACATTATGATATAATTGACATTACCTCCATGGGGGGGGGCCAGACCAGCCCCACACCCCGGAAACTGAAATTCCTAATATGGCTCTTGAGTGGTTCAGACCAATGCAATTTTATTCTCTGATATAAACTGAGTTTTCTGTGAAAATTTGAGCCAGATACAACAACTTTAAGGGGTGGTTTGGTCTGATTTGCCATTTAGTGGTACCTTCGCTACATGCACTCCCAAGACATGTATTTTGAGCTTCTTGTGTATTTCTTAAGGAATACACTACTCAATTCTCTCTTAGTGGCTCCCACACTCGCAAAAAATATGGTTTATAGCCTTACATCTGCCTTATTGGGCAAGATATGAGTATATCTTAATGCACCCCCCAGCAGGTGTATTACAGGCCTGCTGGGGTCCAAATACCACACCAGTAGTCACTGCTATATCAGATGTAATTCTAAAACCTGTGCAGTCAGATTTAGCTAGTGACAGACTATATTCTGACCAAATTTCAGGATTATAGACCAACATTTGCTACTCATTTGGGCTGATTTACATCTTTTTTCGACCATTTTAACAGCCCTATTTGGGTTATATAATTTCTGTTTAGAGATGTAATGTTCCAAATATGCCCAAAATGTCCTCTTTTATTGTCAAAACATGAATGAAATTAATTTTTGGCTTCAGATTTGATACATTATGATATACTTGACATTACCTCCATGAGGGGGGGGCCAGACCAGCCCCACACCCCGGAAACTGAAATTCCTAATATGGCTCTTGAGTGGTTCAGACCAATGCAATTTTATTCTCTGATATAAACTGAGTTTTCTGTGAAAATTTGAGCCAGATACAACAACTTTAAGGGGTGGTTTGGGCTGATTTGCCATTTAGTGGTACCCTCGCTACATGCACTCCCAAGACATGTATTTTGAGCTTCTTGTGTATTTCTTAAGGAATACACTACTCAATTCTCTCTTAGTGGCTCCCACATTCGCAAAAAATATGGTTTATAGCCTTACATCTGCCTTATTGGGCAAGATATGAGTATATCTTAATGCACCCCCCAGCAGGTGTATTACAGGCCTGCTGGGGTCCAAATACCACACCAGTAGTCACTGCTATATCAGATGTAATTCTAAAACCTGTGCAGTCAGATTTAGCTAGTGACAGACTATATTCTGACCAAATTTCAGGATTATAGACCAACATTTGCTACTCATTTGGGCTGATTTACATCTTTTTTCGACCATTTTAACAGCCCTATTTGGGTTATATAATTTCTGTTCAGAGATGTAATGTTCCAAATGTGCCCAAAATGTCCTCTTTTATTGTCAAAACATGAATGAAATTAATTTTTGGCTTCAGATTTGATACATTATGATATAATTGACATTACCTACATGAGGGGGGGGCCAGACCAGCCCCACACCCCGGAAACTGAAATTCCTAATATGGCTCTTGAGTGGTTCAGACCAATGCAATTTTATTCTCTGATATAAACTGAGTTTTCTGTGAAAATTTGAGACAGATACAACAACTTTAAGGAGTGGTTTGGGCTGATTTGCCATTTGTGGTACCCTCGCTACGTGCACTCCCAAGACATGTATTTTGAGCTTCTTGTGCATTTCTTAAGGAATACACTACTCAATTCTCTCTTAGTGGCTCCCACACTCGCAAAAAATATGGTTTATAGCCTTACATCTGCCTTATTGGGCAAGATATGAGTATATCTTAATGCACCCCCCAGCAGGTGTATTACAGGCCTGCTGGGGTCCAAATACCACACCAGTAGTCACTGCTATATCAGATGTAATTCTAAAACCTGTGCAGTCAGATTTAGCTAGTGACAGACTATATTCTGACCAAATTTCAGGATTATAGACCAACATTTGCTACTCATTTGGGCTGATTTACATCTTTTTTCGACCATTTTAACAGCCCTATTTGGGTTATATAATTTCTGTTCAGAGATGTAATGTTCCAAATGTGCCCAAAATGTCCTCTTTTATTGTCAAAACATGAATGAAATTAATTTTTGGCTTCAGATTTGATACATTATGATATAATTGACATTACCTCCATGAGGGGGGGCCAGACCAGCCCCACACCCCGGAAACTGAAATTCCTAATATGGCTCTTGAGTGGTTCAGACCAATGCAATTTTATTCTCTGATATAAACTGAGTTTTCTGTGAAAATTTGAGACAGATACAACAACTTTAAGGGGTGGTTTGGGCTGATTTGCCATTTAGTGGTACCCTCGCTACATGCACTCCCAAGACATGTATTTTGAGCTTCTTGTGTATTTCTTAAGGAATACACTACTCAATTCTCTCTTAGTGGCTCCCACACTCGCAAAAAATATGGTTTATAGCCTTACATCTGCCTTATTGGGCAAGATATGAGTATATCTCAATGCACCCCCCAGCAGGTGTATTACAGGCCTGCTGGGGTCCAAATACCACACCAGTAGTCACTGCTATATCAGATGTAATTCTAAAACCTGTGCAGTCAGATTTAGCTAGTGACAGACTATATTCTGACCAAATTTCAGGATTATAGACCAACATTTGCTACTCATTTGGGCTGATTTACATCTTTTTTCGACCATTTTAACAGCCCTATTTGGGTTATATAATTTCTGTTCAGAGATGTAATGTTCCAAATGTGCCCAAAATGTCCTCTTTTATTGTCAAAACATGAATGAAATTAATTTTTGGCTTCAGATTTGATACATTATGATATAATTGACATTACCTCCATGAGGGGGGGGGGGGGCCAGACCAGCCCCACACCCCGGAAACTGAAATTCCTAATATGGCTCTTGAGTGGTTCAGACCAATGCAATTTTATTCTCTGATATAAACTGAGTTTTCTGTGAAAATTTGAGCCAGATACAACAACTTTAAGGGGTGGTTTGGTCTGATTTGCCATTTAGTGGTACCTTCGCTACATGCACTCCCAAGACATGTATTTTGAGCTTCTTGTGTATTTCTTAAGGAATACACTACTCAATTCTCTCTTAGTGGCTCCCACACTCGCAAAAAATATGGTTTATAGCCTTACATCTGCCTTATTGGGCAAGATATGAGTATATCTTAATGCACCCCCCAGCAGGTGTATTACAGGCCTGCTGGGGTCCAAATACCACACCAGTAGTCACTGCTATATCAGATGTAATTCTAAAACCTCTGCAGTCAGATTTAGCTAGTGACAGACTATATTCTGACCAAATTTCAGGATTATAGACCAACATTTGCTACTCATTTGGGCTGATTTACATCTTTTTTCGACCATTTTAACAGCCCTATTTGGGTTATATAATTTCTGTTCAGAGATGTAATGTTCCAAATATGCCCAAAATGTCCTCTTTTATTGTCAAAACATGAATGAAATTAATTTTTGGCTTCAGATTTGATACATTATGATATACTTGACATTACCTCCATGAGGGGGGGGCCAGACCAGCCCCACACCCCGGAAACTGAAATTCCTAATATGGCTCTTGAGTGGTTCAGACCAATGCAATTTTATTCTCTGATATAAACTGAGTTTTCTGTGAAAATTTGAGCCAGATACAACAACTTTAAGGGGTGGTTTGGGCTGATTTGCCATTTAGTGGTACCCTCGCTACATGCACTCCCAAGACATGTATTTTGAGCTTCTTGTGTATTTCTTAAGGAATACACTACTCAATTCTCTCTTAGTGGCTCCCACATTCGCAAAAAATATGGTTTATAGCCTTACATCTGCCTTATTGGGCAAGATATGAGTATATCTTAATGCACCCCCCAGCAGGTGTATTACAGGCCTGCTGGGGTCCAAATACCACACCAGTAGTCACTGCTATATCAGATGTAATTCTAAAACCTGTGCAGTCAGATTTAGCTAGTGACAGACTATATTCTGACCAAATTTCAGGATTATAGACCAACATTTGCTACTCATTTGGGCTGATTTACATCTTTTTTCGACCATTTTAACAGCCCTATTTGGGTTATATAATTTCTGTTCAGAGATGTAATGTTCCAAATGTGCCCAAAATGTCCTCCAGTCCCCCCCACCCCAGGGTAAGTCAAACACCATGCTGCGGAGCCCTAAGAATTTATTAATACAAAACAAGTAATACTAATATGAGAATAGATACTTTAAAGGTATAAATGCATAGTTACTACAATTATGTACAGTCCAGCGTCTTTTATGCATATGTACAGTTCATTGTCCATGTTCATAAATATAGTACAATTTATATGTATAACATCAAGAGTAAGTTTTATCTGATAAGTTAAAGTATACTAAAGTTTAGGTTAAGTTTACAATCACAATACACACATGAAGTACCCAAGCTTAAGGTGACCTTAAGTGAAAGACAAGTTAAGAATTTTAAGTACAAGGGCAGAATAAATAAGAAATGTAAAAGAAGGATTTTAAGGTTGAGTAAAGTTAAGATGATAAGGTAACCTTAAGTTGAGTTTACAATTGGATATACAATGTGAGCAATACAATATAGAGAAAACCCTTAACACAGTAAAATACTAAAAAACTAAAATGACTAAAAATTGTAAAATATGGTGAACAACCGAATCCTTGGGTATAAGGGTGGGTGGGCAAAATATTTCCACAATCAATCCTTCCAGTTCAGTTTACATAACACAAGTGACACATTTTGCCTCCAAAATATGGGTCCTTGAAGGGTCAGCCAATCAGGGGCAATGATTCAAATGGTAACCAGGTACAACATAAGGGGCTCCCAGAAACTGAGGCATGCACCCCAACTGACACTTAGGGTGCATGTACACTTCCCCTGGAGTGGAGGACTGACAGGCGTGATGTCCAGACACCACTAGTGACAGTCCCCCCCACCCCAGGGTAAGTCAAACACCATGCTGCGGAGCCCTAAGAATTTATTAATACAAAACAAGTAATACTAATATGAGAATAGATACTTTAAAGGTATAAATGCATAGTTACTACAATTATGTACAGTCCAGCGTCTTTTATGCATATGTACAGTTCATTGTCCATGTTCATAAATATAGTACAATTTATATGTATAACATCAAGAGTAAGTTTTATCTGATAAGTTAAAGTATACTAAAGTTTAGGTTAAGTTTACAATCACAATACACACATGAAGTACCCAAGCTTAAGGTGACCTTAAGTGAAAGACAAGTTAAGAATTTTAAGTACAAGGGCAGAATAAATAAGAAATGTAAAAGAAGGATTTTAAGGTTGAGTAAAGTTAAGATGATAAGGTAACCTTAAGTTGAGTTTACAATTGGATATACAATGTGAGCAATACAATATAGAGAAAACCCTCAAAGACCCAAAAGAAAACATTTAGTGAGAGGCAATAACAGCAGCAAATGTAGTAGCAATATCTTTAGAATATTTTTCATCTTGTTGAATATACCTCCACACACAATCCGACGTCCAGGAGCCATGATGTTTTATTTGTTGAATAGGAACATGTGAATTAAAAGCAAGGGTGGCTCCTGAACGCCGGAAAGTGTGGAAGGTAAAATGACCTGGAGGAAAGCCCAATCTTCTGGTTAGTTTTGAAAGGATCTTTCTGATTTTACTATCAGTAACTACCACTAAACCAGCACTAGTGTTTCTCTGAAAAATAGGGGAATGTGGATTTGGGTTGTATAATCTGATAATTGTTTTTAAAGCTTTTACAGGACACAACAGTGAACCATGTAGCCTAGGTAAAGTGACCATATGAATTCTATCCCTGGTTTGTAAAGTTTTAGACCATTTCACAGCTATGTGCATACAATCAGACTTAAAAGTGATATCACAGAGGGTTAGGTGCCTAGAAGGGTCAAATGAAGTTAAAGAATGAGGGGCCAGATTAGATATCCTGAAAAAACCAAAAAAGGCTATTAAAAATATGGACTTGAACACGTTACCATCTGGAATAAAAGCACACTGCCTGACCAACGCAGCGAGATTGTCCAAGGACATAATATTTCTAGCGACAGAGGTGAGAGGTCTATTTATCTTAAGGGATTTGATGAAATACCTTATCTCTGGATGATCCAGCAAATGGTAAGGAAGGCCATAGATTATAAACTGGGCCTTCAAAGCTGAGACATGATTTGCAATCATACTGACAGACACTTGATTTTTTACCAAAAATTCTAAATATGCCATGACAATTGACAAAGTGGGCTTTGCCACCTCAACACTACTGCATATACAAAACCCAACAAACAGCCTGAACAATAGCTCATAGCACCTTCTAGTCTTTGGACGAAAAGCATCCTTGATCCGGGTATTTGCATCCTGGATAAGGGGCTTCAGCGACTTCTCATCTGAAACAAAGTGCAATAAGAACTCTCATTATACGTCTATCCACTGGCAAGGATGACATAGCAGTGGGGATGCAATAGATATACAAGGATGACACACAAATAGCACATGAATACAAGCAAGTTACACATCATATATAATAATCTAGTTCTAATAATTGGCTGGTTGTTTTTACCCAAATGGGTTCATGGACCAGGGAATGGAGTTTTGCATACTGGTTTTCAGAAAAAGACCACCTGGACAGCAAGTCGGCTGTCTCATTGTCACGACCTTTAATGTGCCTGTATTCAAGGTCAATGTTCGCCAGAGCCGCTGCAAACCACACATTGCGAGCACATGTGGCCAAATAAGGATCTTTTGTCTTTCCTGAACTAAGGACCTGGACTACTGCAATGTTATCACATCTGACCAGGATGTGTTTTCTATACCAGTACTTTGCAAAAATGCGAATGGCCACCAGAATGTTAATCATTTCAAGGTGAACGATTGCTAAGTTTTGTAAGTGCTTTTCTAGAGGAAGGTGATACACAAATCTGCCCCACCTACCCCCTAAACCGGTAAGGCAAGCATCAAGTTCGAGAGTACCGTCAATCCGGGTGTGATCAAAAAATGAGACCCCATTAAACTGGGTCAGGAAACGTTGGAACCATCTCAAGTCCCTTTTGAATTCAGGAGTCAAAGTGATGGACTTTTGATCATAATTGCTTCTTAAAAGGGCTAACATCCTGTTTAAAAACGTCCTAGATGGCTTTACACACTTATGGATGTATAGAAGGTAGCCGAGGAGTGATTGAAGTTGACGCTTTGAACAGAACTTCTTGGCACCCCAGTGATCAACCATCATACAAATCTGACGCAACTTTTCTTTTGGAATTGATATGGAACCGTCAATTGTATCAATATTGACGCCTAAGCATACAGCAGAGGTACCTGGGTGTACAAGCTTTTTAGCACTGACGTCCAGACCAAGATCGGCAAGAAGGGCGCGCAAAGCGTCAAAAGAATGACGCGCGACGTCAGGCGTCGCGACCCCGACGAAATCGTCCACGTAATTCAGAACTCTGAAGCCTTTCTGACGCATGACGTAGCGCACAGCGTCGCTTATTCTCTGAAAAATTTGCGTCCCATGCCTGTTCCCAAACGGCAGGCAGGTGTCAATATATGACGCATCTTCCCATTCTAGACCTAACAGATCATAGTCACGAGGGTCAATCTTGACGTGACGAAACGCACGACTGATATCAACCTTATAAAGGTGACAACCTCTGCCAAGTGACCTAACTTCGTTAGTAATGTCGTCAACCGTGGGAAATGTCAAAGTAAAGTCGGTACCCAGATAAGAATCCTTGTCCACACCTGAATTTACAGAAGCATGCTTTGGCCATGATAGATCTACAATTACACGCCTCTTATCTGAATCACTTTTTTCCCTTGTCATGAAGGGAGATGAGTGGCCACCTGTAATTGGATTCTTTGCAAAGGGGCCCAATATGGCACCAAAACGACGCTCCTCGTCGAGATAGGCGTCAACATGTGTTGGAAAATCGTTTGCCGAAGAATGATTTGTATGTTCACAATGCAGGGGACATTTCCGGTTGAAATCAAGTGGGAATCCATACTCCAATAAATGAATCAATTGGTGATCCCAATAATCAGCAAGAACTTTTTTCCAGTATTCTATGTTCAGCTGGGAGTCCACTGGAAAGCGACATTTTAAAAAATTGGGCGCCCCACTACATTTAACACGCCTGTGCTTTTCAAAAGGACAGTTTATCCTGTCACCAGCCTTTGAATGGACACTTGGGACAATAAATTCAGACAAAGGTACAAAACCAAATGAAAAATCAGTTTGTTCACGCCATTTTTCTAAAAGTTGTTGGACTTCAACACTTGCTGGTGGTGATTTTGCAAGTTTTGTAAACAGGGTGTTAACAAACTTATCGTCATTTGTATGCCAATCAATATCAAACAGAGGCATTGTGTGTGTTCAACATTTTGAACATTTGTTTCATGAATTTTTGTGTTTTTATTCACACCTTTTTCTCCCACTTTCTCACATCCATTGAGGTCACAAATCTGCACACCTTGTTTTAACACCTTCTTTTTTACCACGGGTGTCCATGCACACTGACCATTGTCCACCACTTTACACCCATTGTCTGCAGTGTCACCACTAATAGCCTGAATACCTTGCTTCACATTAGGAACGTGAAGCATTGTTTCACATTGAGAATAGTGATTCACATCACCCCCTTGCGTGACACAACTTGGGTTTACAATTGGTGCAACCTGTTTATTGGGCCCAGTGGGAATGCGTCCTACATGAGTGTTTTGAGGACATACATCCATATTCACATCAACATTGACATACTTATTCATACAACAATCACTTTTAAATTTTTCTTTAGGCTTGGACACCCTGCTGTCAGTATAGGTTCTACGTTTTCCCCATGAATTTCCCACTTTTTTGAGATTCATTTTGCTATTTCTTTTAGCCAGAAGGCCTTGCACTTGTTTTCTGTTACAATTAGAATTGTAAAACATCCTAGTTTGAACCTCTCGTGACTGACCTTGACCAGGGTGGCCCTGCCTGACATTTGTAACAACACTTTTGATAACTTTGTCCCTGTTTACATATTGGACACTATTTACAGGTTTGCCAACAAACGTCTCTGGTTTAAAAACACTTTCAACAACTTTGTCCTGTATCTGCTCTGAATACACTTTGCTGCTCAGATCCTTACCTAGTACTGAGCAGCTTGCTGCTCGTTTTTTGACACCTGCTTTTTTGAAAATTGACAATCTTTTTGTGGGTGGGTTAATATTCGCCCTTGAAGTAGACAGTTTGCACAGATGTGCTTGTGATTTCTACCATTGACATCATGGTCCCCCCCAAATTGACATGTGCCCGACTGAAAAGCTTTACAATACCAAGGTTTCTTCTTTTCCCAATTTTTTCCCCAATTTTGACGCTGTGGAGGGTTATGTTTCTGTGCATGGGCCCTACGAATCCTGTCAATGCGAGTGGTGTCCCACCAGTCTACTACCCCCCTTTCCATTTCGCACATAAGTACAGCGTGGGAAGCTTTTGCATTTGCCCAGGAAAAATCATTGGCATCTTCCATTAAGTCGGCCAAGTAGTGCAACATGTACTCCCTACAACTATGGTTTGATTCCTCTAAGATGTTTTTAGCAAATCCCTGGACAAACTGGGTCAAGCTGAGCTGGTCGTACGACACACGCTGTTTGTTGGGACCCCCCAGGATATGATCTTGGGGCCAAGATACTCTATTATTGACTAATACTTCAGTAGTACCCCCCCTTTTGGACTTAATTTTGGGTGTTTCATTACCTTGGTTATGTTTTTCTTTGTCCATACTGGCCAATTTTTTGTCAATTTTCTTTTGCAACGGTCTAGAGGATCTAATGACTTTTAAATCTGGGATTTCAGTTTCACTGTCTGAGGAATCACTGGTCATAACTGTTTTTGTCCTACTTCTCTTAACACTAAACTTTGAATCATGAGCAGTATGTTTACTTAACTTTGAGACTGGTTCCCGAGAGCTGGTGACCACTGAAGTTGTAGGTGCCCCCATCTGCTCTTCCACGACGTCCAATCTCTTGTTGACTCTTCTGAGTTCTTGTAGAATGAGCACTTGCACATCTCCAGCTAAGCTGCCATCTTGCGACTGCTGCTCCTTCTCAGCCACGGTGTGAGACCCCAGGGCCGAAGCCCCACTAACAGAACTGTTTTGTCCTCCTCCAGGGGTCTTGTTCTTACTCACAGGTAATTTACCAGAACTCATGGCCTGTTCACTTCCACTGTCAGAATCCATACTGCTACTTTCAAAACTACTATTGTCTATCTGTCCCGACACATCTGATGCACTTTTCTGTACTTTTTCCTTGTTCATTGTACATTTTTTACCAGTGGGTGGTATGTGGCGATCGTTACAAACATTACACCACCTTTTTTGTTTTCCCATAGTTCTAATATCTAAACAAAAACAGGAACTGGTCCTGAGTTACTGCAGAGACAACTAATCAGAATTAAATTGGCTATGTATAGCAAGGGGTGCAATAAATAGGTTAGACCGTCCCTTCAACGCAGCCAATTCAAGCCTGAGGTTGTCAATGCAGCAAGTCAACGCCAACTGAGAGTGTCAATCCGTACATTCAGCGTAACAGTTCAATAAAAACATAAAACAGCCATTAAAAATCATAAAATCTGTGTCCATAGACAGCATAACGTTCATCAACATTAAAACACAGTTCAAATAAAAACATAAATTCCAGTCAGTGTAAAGTATAAGCCATTTCAAACAAAATATTTCCACAATCAATCCTTCCAGTTCAGTTTACATAACACAAGTGACACATTTTGCCTCCAAAATATGGGTCCTTGAAGGGTCAGCCAATCAGGGGCAATGATTCAAATGGTAACCAGGTACAACATAAGGGGCTCCCAGAAACTGAGGCATGCACCCCAACTGACACTTAGGGTGCATGTACACTTCCCCTGGAGTGGAGGACTGACAGGCGTGATGTCCAGACACCACTAGTGATTTTATTGTCAAAACATGAATGAAATTAATTTTTGGCTTCAGATTTGATACATTATGATATAATTGACATTACCTACATGAGGGGGGGGCCAGACCAGCCCCACACCCCGGAAACTGAAATTCCTAATATGGCTCTTGAGTGGTTCAGACCAATGCAATTTTATTCTCTGATATAAACTGAGTTTTCTGTGAAAATTTGAGACAGATACAACAACTTTAAGGAGTGGTTTGGGCTGATTTGCCATTTGTGGTACCCTCGCTACGTGCACTCCCAAGACATGTATTTTGAGCTTCTTGTGCATTTCTTAAGGAATACACTACTCAATTCTCTCTTAGTGGCTCCCACACTCGCAAAAAATATGGTTTATAGCCTTACATCTGCCTTATTGGGCAAGATATGAGTATATCTTAATGCACCCCCCAGCAGGTGTATTACAGGCCTGCTGGGGTCCAAATACCACACCAGTAGTCACTGCTATATCAGATGTAATTCTAAAACCTGTGCAGTCAGATTTAGCTAGTGACAGACTATATTCTGACCAAATTTCAGGATTATAGACCAACATTTGCTACTCATTTGGGCTGATTTACATCTTTTTTCGACCATTTTAACAGCCCTATTTGGGTTATATAATTTCTGTTCAGAGATGTAATGTTCCAAATGTGCCCAAAATGTCCTCTTTTATTGTCAAAACATGAATGAAATTAAATTTTGGCTTCAGATTTGATACATTATGATATAATTGACATTACCTCCATGAGGGGGGGGCCAGACCAGCCCCACACCCCGGAAACTGAAATTCCTAATATGGCTCTTGAGTGGTTCAGACCAATGCAATTTTATTCTCTGATATAAACTGAGTTTTCTGTGAAAATTTGAGACAGATACAACAACTTTAAGGAGTGGTTTGGGCTGATTTGCCATTTAGTGGTACCCTCGCTACGTGCACTACCAAGACA
This sequence comes from Sabellastarte sp. h YS-2021, assembly GCA_964017235.1. NCBI lineage: Eukaryota > Metazoa > Annelida > Polychaeta > Sabellida > Sabellidae > Sabellastarte > Sabellastarte sp. h YS-2021. Next base: position 142,763,657 of record OZ024931.1, read on the forward strand.
TGTATTTTGAGCTTCTTGTGCATTTCTTAAGGAATACACTACTCAATTCTCTCTTAGTGGCTCCCACACTCGCAAAAAATATGGTTTATAGCCTTACATCTGCCTTATTGGGCAAGATATGAGTATATCTTAATGCACCCCCCAGCAGGTGTATTACAGGCCTGCTGGGGTCCAAATACCACACCAGTAGTCACTGCTATATCAGATGTAATTCTAAAACCTGTGCAGTCAGATTTAGCTAGTGACAGACTATATTCTGACCAAATTTCAGGATTATAGACCAACATTTGCTACTCATTTGGGCTGATTTACATCTTTTTTCGACCATTTTAACAGCCCTATTTGGGTTATATAATTTCTGTTCAGAGATGTAATGTTCCAAATGTGCCCAAAATGTCCTCTTTTATTGTCAAAACATGAATGAAATTAATTTTTGGCTTCAGATTTGATACATTATGATATAATTGACATTACCTCCATGAGGGGGGGGGCCAGACCAGCCCCACACCCCGGAAACTGAAATTCCTAATATGGCTCTTGAGTGGTTCAGACCAATGCAATTTTATTCTCTGATATAAACTGAGTTTTCTGTGAAAATTTGAGCCAGATACAACAACTTTAAGGGGTGGTTTGGTCTGATTTGCCATTTAGTGGTACCTTCGCTACATGCACTCCCAAGACATGTATTTTGAGCTTCTTGTGTATTTCTTAAGGAATACACTACTCAATTCTCTCTTAGTGGCTCCCACACTCGCAAAAAATATGGTTTATAGCCTTACATCTGCCTTATTGGGCAAGATATGAGTATATCTTAATGCACCCCCCAGCAGGTGTATTACAGGCCTGCTGGGGTCCAAATACCACACCAGTAGTCACTGCTATATCAGATGTAATTCTAAAACCTGTGCAGTCAGATTTAGCTAGTGACAGACTATATTCTGACCAAATTTCAGGATTATAGACCAACATTTGCTACTCATTTGGGCTGATTTACATCTTTTTTCGACCATTTTAACAGCCCTATTTGGGTTATATAATTTCTGTTCAGAGATGTAATGTTCCAAATATGCCCAAAATGTCCTCTTTTATTGTCAAAACATGAATGAAATTAATTTTTGGCTTCAGATTTGATACATTATGATATACTTGACATTACCTCCATGAGGGGGGGGCCAGACCAGCCCCACACCCCGGAAACTGAAATTCCTAATATGGCTCTTGAGTGGTTCAGACCAATGCAATTTTATTCTCTGATATAAACTGAGTTTTCTGTGAAAATTTGAGCCAGATACAACAACTTTAAGGGGTGGTTTGGGCTGATTTGCCATTTAGTGGTACCCTCGCTACATGCACTCCCAAGACATGTATTTTGAGCTTCTTGTGTATTTCTTAAGGAATACACTACTCAATTCTCTCTTAGTGGCTCCCACATTCGCAAAAAATATGGTTTATAGCCTTACATCTGCCTTATTGGGCAAGATATGAGTATATCTTAATGCACCCCCCAGCAGGTGTATTACAGGCCTGCTGGGGTCCAAATACCACACCAGTAGTCACTGCTATATCAGATGTAATTCTAAAACCTGTGCAGTCAGATTTAGCTAGTGACAGACTATATTCTGACCAAATTTCAGGATTATAGACCAACATTTGCTACTCATTTGGGCTGATTTACATCTTTTTTCGACCATTTTAACAGCCCTATTTGGGTTATATAATTTCTGTTCAGAGATGTAATGTTCCAAATGTGCCCAAAATGTCCTCTTTTATTGTCAAAACATGAATGAAATTAATTTTTGGCTTCAGATTTGATACATTATGATATAATTGACATTACCTCCATGAGGGGGGGGCCAGACCAGCCCCACACCCCGGAAACTGAAATTCCTAATATGGCTCTTGAGTGGTTCAGACCAATGCAATTTTATTCTCTGATATAAACTGAGTTTTCTGTGAAAATTTGAGACAGATACAACAACTTTAAGGAGTGGTTTGGGCTGATTTGCCATTTAGTGGTACCCTCGCTACGTGCACTCCCAAGACATGTATTTTGAGCTTCTTGTGCATTTCTTAAGGAATACACTACTCAATTCTCTCTTAGTGGCTCCCACACTCGCAAAAAATATGGTTTATAGCCTTACATCTGCCTTATTGGGCAAGATATGAGTATATCTTAATGCACCCCCCAGCAGGTGTATTACAGGCCTGCTGGGGTCCAAATACCACACCAGTAGTCACTGCTATATCAGATGTAATTCTAAAACCTGTGCAGTCAGATTTAGCTAGTGACAGACTATATTCTGACCAAATTTCAGGATTATAGACCAACATTTGCTACTCATTTGGGCTGATTTACATCTTTTTTCGACCATTTTAACAGCCCTATTTGGGTTATATAATTTCTGTTCAGAGATGTAATGTTCCAAATGTGCCCAAAATGTCCTCTTTTATTGTCAAAACATGAATGAAATTAATTTTTGGCTTCAGATTTGATACATTATGATATAATTGACATTACCTCCATGAGGGGGGGGGGCCAGACCAGCCCCACACCCCGGAAACTGAAATTCCTAATATGGCTCTTGAGTGGTTCAGACCAATGCAATTTTATTCTCTGATATAAACTGAGTTTTCTGTGAAAATTTGAGCCAGATACAACAACTTTAAGGGGTGGTTTGGTCTGATTTGCCATTTAGTGGTACCTTCGCTACATGCACTCCCAAGACATGTATTTTGAGCTTCTTGTGTATTTCTTAAGGAATACACTACTCAATTCTCTCTTAGTGGCTCCCACACTCGCAAAAAATATGGTTTATAGCCTTACATCTGCCTTATTGGGCAAGATATGAGTATATCTTAATGCACCCCCCAGCAGGTGTATTACAGGCCTGCTGGGGTCCAAATACCACACCAGTAGTCACTGCTATATCAGATGTAATTCTAAAACCTGTGCAGTCAGATTTAGCTAGTGACAGACTATATTCTGACCAAATTTCAGGATTATAGACCAACATTTGCTACTCATTTGGGCTGATTTACATCTTTTTTCGACCATTTTAACAGCCCTATTTGGGTTATATAATTTCTGTTCAGAGATGTAATGTTCCAAATGTGCCCAAAATGTCCTCTTTTATTGTCAAAACATGAATGAAATTAATTTTTGGCTTCAGATTTGATACATTATGATATAATTGACATTACCTCCATGAGGGGGGGCCAGACCAGCCCCACACCCCGGAAACTGAAATTCCTAATATGGCTCTTGAGTGGTTCAGACCAATGCAATTTTATTCTCTGATATAAACTGAGTTTTCTGTGAAAATTTGAGCCAGATACAACAACTTTAAGGGGTGGTTTGGTCTGATTTGCCATTTAGTGGTACCTTCGCTACATGCACTCCCAAGACATGTATTTTGAGCTTCTTGTGTATTTCTTAAGGAATACACTACTCAATTCTCTCTTAGTGGCTCCCACACTCGCAAAAAATATGGTTTATAGCCTTACATCTGCCTTATTGGGCAAGATATGAGTATATCTTAATGCACCCCCCAGCAGGTGTATTACAGGCCTGCTGGGGTCCAAATACCACACCAGTAGTCACTGCTATATCAGATGTAATTCTAAAACCTGTGCAGTCAGATTTAGCTAGTGACAGACTATATTCTGACCAAATTTCAGGATTATAGACCAACATTTGCTACTCATTTGGGCTGATTTACATCTTTTTTCGACCATTTTAACAGCCCTATTTGGGTTATATAATTTCTGTTCAGAGATGTAATGTTCCAAATGTGCCCAAAATGTCCTCTTTTATTGTCAAAACATGAATGAAATTAATTTTTGGCTTCAGATTTGATACATTATGATATACTTGACATTACCTCCATGAGGGGGGGGCCAGACCAGCCCCACACCCCGGAAACTGAAATTCCTAATATGGCTCTTGAGTGGTTCAGACCAATGCAATTTTATTCTCTGATATAAACTGAGTTTTCTGTGAAAATTTGAGCCAGATACAACAACTTTAAGGGGTGGTTTGGGCTGATTTGCCATTTAGTGGTACCCTCGCTACATGCACTCCCAAGACATGTATTTTGAGCTTCTTGTGTATTTCTTAAGGAATACACTACTCAATTCTCTCTTAGTGGCTCCCACATTCGCAAAAAATATGGTTTATAGCCTTACATCTGCCTTATTGGGCAAGATATGAGTATATCTTAATGCACCCCCCAGCAGGTGTATTACAGGCCTGCTGGGGTCCAAATACCACACCAGTAGTCACTGCTATATCAGATGTAATTCTAAAACCTGTGCAGTCAGATTTAGCTAGTGACAGACTATATTCTGACCAAATTTCAGGATTATAGACCAACATTTGCTACTCATTTGGGCTGATTTACATCTTTTTTCGACCATTTTAACAGCCCTATTTGGGTTATATAATTTCTGTTCAGAGATGTAATGTTCCAAATGTGCCCAAAATGTCCTCTTTTATTGTCAAAACATGAATGAAATTAATTTTTGGCTTCAGATTTGATACATTATGATATAATTGACATTACCTCCATCAGGGGGGGGCCAGACCAGCCCCACACCCCGGAAACTGAAATTCCTAATATGGCTCTTGAGTGGTTCAGACCAATGCAATTTTATTCTCTGATATAAACTGAGTTTTCTGTGAAAATTTGAGACAGATACAACAACTTTAAGGGGTGGTTTGGGCTGATTTGCCATTTAGTGGTACCCTGGCTACATGCACTCCCAAGACATGTATTTTGAGCTTCTTGTGTATTTCTTAAGGAATACACTACTCAATTCTCTCTTAGTGGCTCCCACACTCGCAAAAAATATGGTTTATAGCCTTACATCTGCCTTATTGGGCAAGATATGAGTATATCTTAATGCACCCCCCAGCAGGTGTATTACAGGCCTGCTGGGGTCCAAATACCACACCAGTAGTCACTGCTATATCAGATGTAATTCTAAAACCTGTGCAGTCAGATTTAGCTAGTGACAGACTATATTCTGACCAAATTTCAGGATTATAGACCAACATTTGCTACTCATTTGGGCTGATTTACATCTTTTTTCGACCATTTTAACAGCCCTATTTGGGTTATATAATTTCTGTTCAGAGATGTAATGTTCCAAATGTGCCCAAAATGTCCTCTTTTATTGTCAAAACATGAATGAAATTAATTTTTGGCTTCAGATTTGATACATTATGATATAATTGACATTACCTCCATGAGGGGGGGCCAGACCAGCCCCACACCCCGGAAACTGAAATTCCTAATATGGCTCTTGAGTGGTTCAGACCAATGCAATTTTATTCTCTGATATAAACTGAGTTTTCTGTGAAAATTTGAGCCAGATACAACAACTTTAAGGGGTGGTTTGGGCTGATTTGCCATTTAGTGGTACCCTCGCTACATGCACTCCCAAGACATGTATTTTGAGCTTCTTGTGTATTTCTTAAGGAATACACTACTCAATTCTCTCTTAGTGGCTCCCACACTCGCAAAAAATATGGTTTATAGCCTTACATCTGCCTTATTGGGCAAGATATGAGTATATCTTAATGCACCCCCCAGCAGGTGTATTACAGGCCTGCTGGGGTCCAAATACCACACCAGTAGTCACTGCTATATCAGATGTAATTCTAAAACCTGTGCAGTCAGATTTAGCTAGTGACAGACTATATTCTGACCAAATTTCAGGATTATAGACCACCATTTGCTACTCATTTGGGCTGATTTACATCTTTTTTCGACCATTTTAACAGCCCTATTTGGGTTATATAATTTCTGTTCAGAGATGTAATGTTCCAAATGTGCCCAAAATGTCCTCTTTTATTGTCAAAACATGAATGAAATTAATTTTTGGCTTCAGATTTGATACATTATGATATAATTGACATTACCTCCATGAGGGGGGACCAGACCAGCCCCACACCCCGGAAACTGAAATTCCTAATATGGCTCTTGAGTAGTTCAGACCAATGCAATTTTATTCTCTGATATAAACTGAGTTTTCTGTGAAAATTTGAGCCCGATACAACAACTTTAAGGGGTGGTTTGGGCTGATTTGCCATTTAGTGGTACCCTCGCTACATGCACTCCCAAGACATGTATTTTGAGCTTTTTGTGTATTTCTTAAAGAATACACTACTCAATTCTCTCTTAGTGGCTCCCACACTCGCAAAAAATATGGTTTATAGCCTTACATCTGCCTTATTGGGCAAGATATCAGTATATCTTAATGCACCCCCCAGCAGGCGTATTACAGGCCTGCTGGGGTCCAAATACCACACCAGTAGTCACTGCTATATCAGATGTAATTTTAAAACCTGTGCAGTCAGATTTAGCTAGTGACAGACTATATTCTGACCAAATTTCAGGATTATAGACCAACATTTGCTACTCATTTGGGCTGATTTACATCTTTTTTCGACCATTTTAACAGCCCTATTTGGGTTATATAATTTCTGTTCAGAGATGTAATGTTCCAAATGTGCCCAAAATGTCCTCTTTTATTGTCAAAACATGAATGAAATTAATTTTTGGCTTCAGATTTGATACATTATGATATACTTGACATTACCTCCATGAGGGGGGCCAGACCAGCCCCATACCCCGGAAACCGAAATTCCTAATATGGCTCTTGAATGGTTCAGACTAATGCAATTTTATTCTCTGATATAAACTGAGTTTTCTGTGAAAATTTGAGCCAGATACAATAACTTTAAGGGGTGGTTTGGTCTGATTTGCCATTTAGTGGTACCTTCGCTACATGCACTCCCAAGACATGTATTTTGAGCTTCTTGTGTATTTCTTAAGGAATACACTACTCAATTCTCTATTAGTGGCTCCCACACTCGCAAAAAGTATGGTTTATAGCCTTACATCTGCCTTATTGGGCAAGATATGAGTATATCTTAATGCACCCCCCAGCAGGTGTATTACAGGCCTGCTGGGCTCCAAATACCACACCAGTAGTCACTGCTATATCAGATGTAATTCTAAAACCTGTGCAGTCAGATTTAGCTAGTGACAGACTATATTCTGACCAAATTTCAGGATTATAGACCACCATTTGCTACTCATTTGGGCTGATTTACATCTTTTTTCGACCATTTTAACAGCCCTATTTGGGTTATATAATTTCTGTTCAGAGATGTAATGTTCCAAATGTGCCCAAAATGTCCTCTTTTATTGTCAAAACATGAATGAAATTAATTTTTGGCTTCAGATTTGGCTGAAAGCTCTGCAGTTGGATTCTGCATGTCCTAAAACATTCCAGGCCAAATTGCCAAAATATTTTTGAAGTAATGAACACAATTATAATGCTCCAAAGTTTTATGTAAGTGTGTTTTATAAGCTATTTAACTTGTGGGTTTATTGGTTTTTGGATTGGACCAATAAAGTTTGTAATATATATCAGTATGCAGTTCATTAAAACCAGTGTATTTATCTTTAGTAACTTGTATAATTCCCGATTAATTTATAAGAAATACTTGTAAATAGTCCAGTTCTAACGCTGTTCGCAAACAACAACCCCCCCCCCCCCCCCCTCCAATGGCTTCCCAGCAGGCACGTAACCTTGTAATCAGGTTGAATCCAACGGTGAAATCTGGTTGAAATACGTGTAGATTTTGCAAACCGTTTTTAGTTGGATCCAACCGGTGAAATCATGTTGAAACCAACTGTTGAAATCTGGTTGAATTCAATGGGTGAAATCAGGTTGAAATACGTGTAGATTTTGCAAACCGTTTTTGGTTGGATCCAACCGGTGAAATCATGTTGAAACCAACTGTTGAAATCTGGTTGAATTCAATGGGTGAAATCAGGTTGAAATACGTGTAGATTTTGCAAACCGTTTTTGGTTGGATCCAACTAGTGAAATCATGTTGAAACCAACTGTTGAAATCTGGTTGTATTTATGTGCATGTGAAATCTGGTTGAAATACATGTAGATTTTGCAAACAGGTTTTGGTTGGATCCAATGTATGAAATAGGGTTGAATTCAATGGGTAAAATCAGGTTAGCTTGTGTGTCATAATTATAGCTTCTTAATAATATTATACAATAACTATCCATATGCATATTTTACACTTTGGATACAACTCAAAGTAATTAATTCTTTCCAAGATGACATGTATTCATGAATCATTGTATATTCAATATTCCATTTCTGATGACATTGTAATGATACATAATTTTGCATCAAATATAATTATAATTGCTCAAGATATGTAAATCCATATTATCCAACTAGATATCCATTTTTTATGTTTTAATAGGACCAGTATTATTCAATGTCTTCAATTGAAATTCTTTTTGTGAAATTTTAAAATATTTTTTTTTCTTTGTAAAAAAACAAACAATTGTGACATTATTTATATCTTCAGCATTTTATCCAATCAGTTTCTGTTAAATGTTTAATTAAGTTGGCTATAATTATATTGTAATTATAAAGAAGCTATAATCATGTAGCAAAGCCACAATGCTCAGTTCAAATGCTTGTGTCTCATACAACTTTGGCATATAAACTGAGAGAAAAACACAAGAATAGCCACATTATTAGAACTCCACCCATTACTCCCCACCTTAATTAGTTGTCACTGCTGACCACAAAAACAGACTTAAAGAAGTAATACCATGCATGCAATTGAGCAAGGGTAAACCCCCCCCCCTCCAATGGCTTCCCAGCAGGCACGTAACCTTGAAATCAGGTTGAATCCAACGGTGAAATCTGGTTGAAATACGTGTAGATTTTGCAAACCGTTTTTAGTTGGATCCAACCGGTGAAATCATGTTGAAACCAACTGTTGAAATCTGGTTGAATTCAATGGGTGAACTCAGGTTGAAATACGTGTAGATTTTGCAAACCGTTTTTGGTTGGATCCAACCGGTGAAATCATGTTGAAACCAACTGTTGAAATCTGGTTGAATTCAATGGGTGAAATCAGGTTGAAATACGTGTAGATTTTGCAAACTGTTTTTGGTTGGATCCAACTAGTGAAATCATGTTGAAACCAACTGTTGAAATCTGGTTGTATTTATGTGCATGTGAAATCTGGTTGAAATACATGTAGATTTTGCAAACAGGTTTTGGTTGGATCCAATGTATGAAATAGGGTTGAATTCAATGGGTAAAATCAGGTTAGCTTGTGTGTCATAATTATAGCTTCTTAATAATATTATACAATAACTATCCATATGCATATTTTACACTTTGGATACAACTCAAAGTAATTAATTCTTTCCAAGATGACATGTATTCATGAATCATTGTATATTCAATATTCCATTTCTGATGACATTGTAATGATACATAATTTTGCATCAAATATAATTATAATTGCTCAAGATATGTAAATCCATATTATCCAACTAGATATCCATTTTTTATGTTTTAATAGGACCAGTATTATTCAATGTCTTCAATTGAAATTCTTTTTGTGAAATTTTAAAATATTTTTTTTTCTTTGTAAAAAAACAAACAATTGTGACATTATTTATATCTTCAGCATTTTATCCAATCAGTTTCTGTTAAATGTTTAATTAAGTTGGCTATAATTATATTGTAATTATAAAGAAGCTATAATCATGTAGCAAAGCCACAATGCTCAGTTCAAATGCTTGTGTCTCATACAACTTTGGCATATAAACTGAGAGAAAAACACAAGAATAGCCACATTATTAGAACTCCACCCATTACTCCCCACCTTAATTAGTTGTCACTGCTGACCACAAAAACAGACTTAAAGAAGTAATACCATGCATGCAATTGAGCAAGGGTAAACCCCCACCTCCACCCCTGCTGTGTTATCTAATTACTTTAGTCACAGGTCCAGTGTTCTGTGTAGCAGGGTACAGATAAGAAAAACCAGGAACCCCCCAACCTCACTGTTGTGTGATAAAATGTTATAGCTTAGGTTCTCTGTATAGAGAAGTTTTCAGTGTAAACTTGCAAACTGAAAACTAGTTCTTTGTGTATGTGAGAATTTTGAGAAACAAATTCTAATTACTAAGTTTTGATGAATAAGTTTGAATTTATCTTTTTTTTATTTAAGATAAGTTTGACTTCAAAATTTTTTTTTTTAATTATCGGGAATTGTATTAATCACAATATAATTATAAATTATAAAAATTATGTTTGGATGCATCAGTTAATTAATAAGGAGAATGGATAAAAATGTACAAGTACATGTACACATAATCTTTATCATCTTTATAATCTTTAAAAATTAGTCTTTGCTTTACAAATACCTACAAATTAAAAAACAATTACAATAATAGTTCTTTCAAAAAGTTAGACTTAATCACTATATCACCCTCTAGAACATGGATTTTCAATCAACCAGTCATTCATTTCCCAATATTCAACCTGTTTTCTGTTCAATAACATGACTAAGATTTCATGTCGAAAAACCTAACTTGATTTAGTAGTGATTTTTTATGAAGTATCACTACCTTTTCCAGTCAGAAATCCAGCTTTGAAATAGTGTTGAAATTGTGTCAGTGTCTGTTTTTCAACCAAAAATCACCATGATTTCTGGTCAAAATATCACTACTTTTTCATGTCAGAAAACTAACTTAGATTTAGTAATTGGTAATGTGCATTTCAACGTCAGGACCTGTTTTCAACTCTAAATCAACGACATTTCAAGGCGTGTGCCTGCTGGGTTTCTCCTGTAAATTGATTGATTATGTTGCGTGTTTTTGCAAGGAACGTTTCTTGAAACGTTGTTCACGTATGGTGGTGATCCGTATGTATGTATGGTGTATGGCGATCCGTATGTATGTATGTATGTATGTATGTATGGTGATCCGTGAGGTTTTCATGCTGTTAAAACTGTCTTATTTCCTAAACTATTCTTACAAATTAATTTCAAATATATAACATATTTTATGAATAGATATTTGTATATATTTCGAAGCTACAGAACAGAAAAAAAAAATTAGTTTTAAAACATGCTTTGAAGCCAAATATATTATGAGAATTATTGACAGATAAAAATACAACCTGTGGAGTTTTCATGTCACATGAGAGTCAGTTTGCAGGTGCTCTGGATTGTATCTTTCACAAACATTGCTCTATCAAAATTTAATTTATATAAATTAATATAATATCCAAATGGCATGCAGTCGTGTGACAACAGCAAAAATATAATTTTCTTGTGTAAGTTAATTAAAGCATCCATCAATCAGATGAAAATGCATGTGTCATTTACTTTAACCACACTTTTTCTGTAAAATCATTTTTTCCGTGACATTTTTAGAGAAAAAATACACCAATTACCATGCAATATGAAAAAAATTAAAGCAAGCAAAATTTCACAATATTACAGTAAAATTTATATGAAAAATTTGATATGAAAATACCACAGATACTTGAATTTGATGAGGGTTACAATATATAATGCACTTGTGTAAAAAGGGTAAATGGAACGGCATATATAGTCCCATTGGTAGTGGACTTTTGTACTCCCTGGCTGACCTTAAACAAGAAAACTAAAGGTCAAATAATGCACTTAAGATTAATGCATAATAAAGCTAATCAATGACTTTAAAAAAGAATAACAGGAAAATAGTATAAAAATTGTAAAAAAATATTAGGAAATATAAGTACATGTATGCGTTATTGTTTTCACAATGCACCCATTTAATGTGAGCAATCAAGCGTTGCCATCCTCACGCGGGATTGCTTTTTTCGAGAGGAAAAAGTCTCGCGAGAGAATGCGTTGCTGCAGCAGGAAATGCGTTCTTATAACTGCAATGATTGGCCAGATAAAATAAAGTCACTGAGTGTCAAGATGACGTAGTGGACAGTTGGACATAGTCATGTTGGTTACTTGTATGGTTTTCTGGAAAAACAGTTTATTTTATATGTCAAATAAAGTGGTCTTTTGGTAAGCTTTTTGGGGCTTTCATACAGTCACGTGGTTGGCTTAAAGCCACGGAAACTCATGGCATCTCTTGACACAAACGGACAAAAACTTTGCCTCTTCTCAGTCAATACAGTTGGGATATTTATAAATAAAGGTAGAGGATATTTACCCAACGGCTGTGTACGCTAGATCAGTTTCACTGCTAGCGTACCCAACGGTTGTGTACGCAACATCTATTTGACTGCTAGCGTACCCAACGGTTGGGTACGCAAGATCTATTTGACTGCTAGCGTACCCAACGGTTGGGTACGCAAGATTTATATCACTGCTAGCATACCCAACGGTTGGGTACGCTAACAGAGATATCAGTCTAGCGTACCCAACGGCTGTGTACCCAAGATTTGTATCAGTGCTAGTGTGCCCAACGGCTGTGTACACACACTACTGGCATACCCAACTACCCTGCACCCCAGGCATTGAACCCTATGTTCCCAAAGGCTGTGTACACTAGATCAGTTTCACTGCTAGCATAGCCAATGGTTGGGTACGCTAACAGGGATATCGGTCTATCGTACCCAACGGCTGTGTACGCAAGATTTATATCAGTGCTAGTTTGCCCAACAGCTGTGTATATACACTACTGGCATACCCAACTACCCTGCACCCAAGGCACTGAACCCTATGTTCCCAATGGTTGTGCACCCTAGGTCAATAACTTTCTTAGCATACCCAACAGTTGTGTATGCAAGATCTATTTCACTGCTAGCCTACCCAACGGTTGTGTACGTTAGCAGTGATATGGGTCTAGCTTACCCAAAGACTGTGTATGGAAGACCCATATCACTGCTAGCATACCCAACAGCTGTGTATGTACACTGACGGCATACCCAACTATCCTGCAATCAAAGCAGTGAACCCTTTGTTCCCAATGGTTGTGCACCCTACATCAATAGCATTGTTAGTGTACCCAACTGTTGTGTACACAAGATGTATTTCACTGCTAGTGTACCCAACAGTTGTGTACTCTAACAGTGATATCGGTCTAGCCTACCCAACGGTTGTGTACACAAGATCTATATCACTGCTAGCATACCCAACGGCTGTGTATGTAGACTAATGGCATATGCAACTCTCCTGCATCCAGTTAAAGCACTAAGTTCTGTTTTCCCAATGGTTATGTACCCTAGATTAACGTCATTGATATTTTCTTTTGTTAGTGTAACCAAAAGCTGTTTAAGGTACTGGCATACCCAACTACCCTGTACCCAAGGCAGTAAACTCTGTGTTCCCAATGGTTTTGCACCCAAGATCAGTATCATTGCTGGCATACCCAGTGGTTGTGCACACAAGAGCTATATCGCTGCTAGTGTACCCAACAACTCCAATATTTTTACAGCCTGCCCAATTTCTCATTACCCAAGGCAGTATGCACTCAATGGTTGTGCACTCGATATCAGTACCCTTCATAGCTTACTCAACAGGTCTGTATCCAAGGCATGGTGAAGTAATTAATTTTTAAGGAATTTTTTTGAATAGTCAGAAATGGGCCAAGGACCACTCTCTGAATTAAACTTATTCAGCTTATTGTTACATTTTAACAAAGTTAATTTAAGGAAGAAGTGATTAAAATATGGGTGCACTAGCACTGATCTTGTGTACATAGCCGTTGGGTACGCTAGCGATGATATAAATCTTGTATACACAGCCGTTGGGTACGCTAGACCAATATCACAACTAGCGTACACAGCCGTTGGGTAAATAATCACTCCGATAAATAAATGCTGGCAGTGGTATAAATTGAAGTGTGATATCATTTGTGTACACAGCCATTGCAATCACAGCCATTGGGTAGACTCAAAATGATATCCAGGGTGCACAACCGTTGCGAAAATATACCGGGGAGCCAACATTCGGCCGGGAGCTATGATTTGGCTGGACAGATTTATCACATGATTATGACGCCAATCCTCCCAAGCCTTTGTTGTGAATATTCATAAGTAGATACTTAATTAGGATCACAATTATCAGAGTTACTTCCCAGATAGCATTCCGCCGTCGGACCGACGTTGGCTATTGGTCGCATGGTCGGCAGATTTTGCGGACGTTGGGCCGACATTGGCTTGCCAACCAACACTCTGGTTAGATATGTCTCTATATTTTGCCGACATTGGCTTGCCAACCAACACTCAGGTTAGATGTCTATATTTTGCCAACGTTGGGACAACGGCGGATTTTTATTCAAGATGTCTGCGAGCAATACCCAGTAAACATTACAAACGTTTATAAACGTTTATAAACCTAACTAGAAACGGTTTAGATTAGGTTTAAAATGATGGGTCCATAAACGTTTGCCTATAAACGTTTATAAACGTTTATGTACAAACGTTTATAAACGTTTATACATAAACGTTTATAGACGTTTGTACATGTGTTTAAAATCTGGAGAAATATTTCTGTAAGTATATCTTGCTGTATCACTGTTGTTTGAAGCCATCATTACATTCTAAGTAAATACATAGAAGTATATAATTTGATGATATTATATACTTTTATATCTTTACTTAGAATATAATGATGGCTTCAAAGAACAGTGATGCAGCAAGATATAGTAACAGAAATATTTCTCCAGTTTCTCTCAAAATGGCTGTGCTGATGTCATCATCCCAAATGAAAGCGAGGTTAAGATATTCTTCACTCTTATAAACGTTTATGTATAAACGTTTATAAACGTTTATAAACCAAACTAATGTTGCTGAAACGTTTATAAACCTATGATATTGAATAATTGTTAATTATGTCCACCCCCCTGGGGGGTGGATATATTATTTTTGCTTTTTTCGCCGTCCGATGTCCGATGTCCGGCGTCCGGCGTCCGATGTCCGGCGTCACGCATGGTTTCCGCTCATTTAAAGGAAAAGTATTAGAGCTATTGTCACCAAATTTGGTATGCAGGCTTATTGGGTCAGTAGCTTGCTTGGGATTGCTTTTGGCTGTTGTACCTCTTTTGCTTACTGAGTAATACTTAAGTACAGCTATTTTCAGTACCCATTGGTTTCCGTGCATTTAAGCCAAAATAATTAAAGATATTTTACTACAATTTTGAATACAAGATTGTTATGTCCATAGCTCGCTTGGTATTGCATTTGGGACTGATAGCTTTGTCAGTACATGAGTAATAGCCATTTAGGTACTTCATTGTGTATTTTCAGTACTACTTTTGAGTAATTTGCTTGTATCTCCTTAACCGTGCAAGATAGAGCGATTTCGGCAAAATTTTCGACCCGCAGGGTATCTGAGGAGTGTACGCTTTGCAATTTTCAAAAAATTTTCCCCTCCCCAAAAATGGCGGCCATTTTGAATTTTCGAATTTTTGCCAAAAATGGCAAAACACTAATTTGCTTCTATCTCCTTAACCGTGCGAGATAGAGCGATTTCGGCAAAATTTTCGACCCACAGGGTATCTGAGGAGTGTACTCTTTGCAATTTTCAAAAAATTTTCCCCTCCCCAAAAATGGCGGCCATTTTGAATTTTCGAATTTTTGCCAAAAATGGCAAAACACAAATTTCCCTCTATCTCTTTAACCGTGTGAGATAGAGCGATTTCGTCGAAATTTTCAACCCACAGGGTATCTAAGGAGTGTACTCTTTGCAATTTTCAAAAAATTTTCCCCTCCCCAAAAATGGCGGCCATTTTGAATTTTCGAATTTTTGCCAAAAATGGCAAAACACAAATTTGCTTCTATCTCCTTAACCGTGCGAGATAGAGCGATTTCGTCGAAATTTTCGACCCACAGGGTATCTAAGGAATGTAATATTTGCAATTTTCAAAAAATTTTCCCCTCCCTAAAAATGGCGGCCATTTTAAATTTTCGAATTTTTGCCAAAAATGGCAAAACACAAATTTGCTTCTATCTCCTTAACCGTGCGAGATAGAGCGATTTCGTCAAAATTTTCGACCCACAGGGTATCTGAGGAGTGTACTCTTTGCAATATTCAAAAAATTTTCCCCTCCCCAAAAATGGCGGCCATTTTGAATTTTCGAATTTTTGCCAAAAATGGCAAAACACAAATTTGCTTCTATCTCCTTAACCGTGCGAGATAGAGCGATTTCGTCAAAATTTTCGACCCACAGGGTATCTGAGGAGTGTACTCTTTGCAATTTTCAAAAAATTTTCCCCTCCCCAAAAATGGCGGCCATTTTGAATTTTCGAATTTTTGCCAAAAATGGCAAAACACAAATTTCCCTCTATCTCCTTAACCGTGCGAGATAGAGCGATTTCGTCGAAATTTTCGACCCACAGGGTATCTGAGGAGTGTACTCTTTGCAATTTTCAAAAAATTTTCCCCTCCCCAAAAATGGCGGCCATTTTGAATTTTCGAATTTTTGCCAAAAATGGCAAAACACAAATTTCCCTCTATCTCCTTAACCGTGCGAGATAGAGCGATTTCGTCGAAATTTTCAACCCACAGGGTATCTAAGGAGTGTACTCTTTGCAATTTTCAAAAAATTTTCCCCTCCCTAAAAATGGCGGCCATTTTGAATTTTCGAATTTTTGCCAAAAATGGCAAAACACAAATTTGCTTCTATCTCCTTAACCGTGCGAGATAGAGCGATTTCGTCGAAATTTTCGACCCACAGGGTATCTAAGGAATGTAATATTTGCAATTTTCAAAAAATTTTCCCCTCCCTAAAAATGGCGGCCATTTTAAATTTTCGAATTTTTGCCAAAAATGGCAAAACACAAATTTGCTTCTATCTCCTTAACCGTGCGAGATAGAGCGATTTCGTCAAAATTTTCGACCCACAGGGTATCTGAGGAGTGTACTCTTTGCAATTTTAAAAAAATTTTCCCCTCCCCATAAATGGCGGCCATTTTGAATTTTCGAATTTTTGCCAAAAATGGCAAAACACTAATTTGCTTCTATCTCCTTAACCGTGCGAGATAGAGCGATTTCGGCAAAATTTTCGACCCACAGGGTATCTAAGGAATGTAATATTTGCAATTTTCCAAAAATTTTCCCCTCCCCAAAAATGGCGGCCATTTTGAATTTTCGAATTTTTGCCAAAAATGGCAAAACACAAATTTCCTTCTATCTCCTTAACCGTGCGAGATAGAGCGATTTCGTCGAAATTTTCAACCCACAGGGTATCTAAGCAATGTAATATTTGCAATCTTCCAAAAATTTTCCCCTCCCCAAAAATGGCGGCCATTTTGAATTTTCGAATTTTTGCCAAAAATGGCAAAACACAAATTTGCTTCTATCTCCTTAACCGTGCGAGATAGAGTGATATCGTCGAAATTTTCGACCTACAGGGTATCTAAGGAATGCAATCTTTGCAATCTTCAAAAAATTTTCCCCTCCCCAAAAATGGCGGCCATTTTGAATTTTCGAATTTTTGCCAAAAATGGCAAAACACAAATTTGCTTCTATCTCCTTAACCGTGCCAGATAGAGCGATTTCGTCGAAATTTTCGACCCACAGGGTATCTGAGCATTGTACTCTTGGTAATTTTTAAAAAATTTTCCCCTCCCCAAAAATGGCGGCCATTTTGAATTTTCGAATTTTTGCCAAAAATGGCAAAACACAAATTTGCTTCTATCTCCTTAAGCGTGCGAGATAGAGCGATTTTGTCGAAATTTTCGACCCACAGGGTATCTAAGGAATGCAATCTTTGCAATTTTCAAAAAATTTTCCCCTCCCCAAAAATGGCGGCCATTTTGAATTTTCGAATTTTTGCCAAAAATGGCAAAACACAAATTTGCTTCTATCTCCTTAACCGTGCGAGATAGAGCGATTTCGTTGAAATTTTCGACCCACAGGGTATCTAAGGAATGTAATATTTGCAATTTTCAAAAAATTTTCCCCTCCCTAAAAATGGCGGCCATTTTAAATTTTCGAATTTTTGCCAAAAATGGCAAAACACAAATTTGCTTCTATCTCCTTAACCGTGCGAGATAGAGCGATTTCGTCAAAATTTTCGACCCACAGGGTATCTGAGGAGTGTACTCTTTGCAATTTTCAAAAAATTTTCCCCTCCCCAAAAATGGCGGCCATTTTGAATTTTCGAATTTTTGCCAAAAATGGCAAAACACTAATTTGCTTCTATCTCCTTAACCGTGCGAGATAGAGCGATTTCGGCAAAATTTTCGACCCACAGGGTATCTGAGGAGTGTACTCTTGCAATTTTCAAAAAATTTTCCCCTCCCCAAAAATGGCGGCCATTTTGAATTTTCGAATTTTTGCCAAAAATGGCAAAACACAAATTTCCTTCTATCTCCTTAACCGTGTGAGATAGAGCGATTTCGTCGAAATTTTCAACCCACAGGGTATCTAAGGAATGTAATATTTGCAATTTTCCAAAAATTTTCCCCTCCCCAAAAATGGCGGCCATTTTGAATTTTCGAATTTTTGCCAAAAATGGCAAAACACAAATTTGCTTCTATCTCCTTAACCGTGCGAGATAGAGTGATATCGTCGAAATTTTCGACCTACAGGGTATCTAAGGAATGCAATCTTTGCAATCTTCCAAAAATTTTCCCCTCCCCAAAAATGGCGGCCATTTTGAATTTTCAAATTTTTGCCAAAAATGGCAAAACACAAATTTGCTTCTATCTCCTTAACCATGCGAGATAGAGCGATTTCGTCGAAATTTTTCAACCCACAGGGTATCTAAGGAATGTAATCTTTGCAATTTTCAAAAAAATTTCCCCTCCCCAAAAATGGCAGCCATTTTGAATTTTCGAATTTTTGCTTAAAATGGAAAAACACAAACTGGCCTTAACCGTGCAAAATAGAGTTATTTTGTTGAAATTTTCGACCCATAGGGTATCTAAGAAATGTACTCTTGGCAATTTTCAAAAAAATTTCCTTTTCCCAAAAATGGCGGCCATTTTGAATTTTCAAATTTTTGCCAAAAATAGAAAAACAGGAATTTGCTTCTATCTTCTTAACCGTGCAAGATAGAGTGATTTCGTCAAAATTTTCAACCCAACCAATGCAAAAAGGCATGAAGCTGAAATAATTTACATCTACACTAACAAATATTTAAGCATCATTGATATATTTTACAAATGAAACAGGGTCTTGTAAGACTACTGTACAATTTGGGCAAAAGGTTCATGGGTGGACATTACACATGATAATGTGTGTTCTTCTATGCTATCCTGTTTCTATTCGCATCTACTATCAACAGGGCGGCCTATTTCTAGTATTTAGGTTTATATTTGGTTTAAAAAACGTTTATAGGTTTACTAAACGTTTATAAACGTTTGTAATGTTTACTGGGTAATAGGGGATTTGGGGTAGCTTAGAAAAAAATATTGGCATTGTGTAAGTATATGGACGCAGTATATTTCCGCTTTTGTTACGGTACATTATGCTCTGTTATTCCACCTAAATGTGGCTGCAATGTCTATGTAGGTAATGCAGCCACATTTTAGCCATAATTGGATGTAAAATTTATATATAAGATAAAAATACTCCCATTTATTTGTTAATCATTATTTTCCTGTACTGCGGTACTGAAGTATTACTTTGCAAATGTCACTACTCAAAATGGTGCACTGCTTTGCCAAAGTAATTAGAATACTGGAGGAAAAGTCATTTAGTTTGTGATAAAACTCGTTTGAAAAAATGTAAGTATAATGTATGAATGCTTAATATTTATGCTGTAATATTTATTGGAGATGGAAATAAAATTAATTCCATTACTTAAATGTGGCTGCATTCCCTATATACACAGTGCAGCCACAATTAGTTGTAACATTATATACCATAAACGTTGTGTATATAAAACATAAACCAACGATAAATATACCATGTCCATATACTTACACAATGCCAAAATATTTATGTCTAAAAATCATATTTCAGTGAGCCCACAAATTTTAACTAACCATTTAACAATTTTACACATAAAAATAATATTCTCATTAAAAATTCACCGGTGCTATACATAGTGGTGGTGCACCAGTTCACGCCCGGGTACCAATTCACGCCCACCCCTAAATCCAAAACAATCACAGTTAAACAATAAATAACAAATGTATATGATCAATTTGATGATTATCTATGATGTGGTAAAAATCTTCTCTATGAAAAATTATTACTTTTCAAGAAAATTGAGGGTGGACGTGAATTGGTACCCGGGCGTGAACTGGTCCACCACCACTAGAATATAATTTTCACCGGTGGCTTGCCGACGTTGGGCCAACGTTGGCCCAGCGGTCAAAAAGCTGTAAACGTTGGCCCAACGTCGGACTGACGGATGTGCCGACGTTGGGCCAACATCGGTCCGACGGTGGAATGCTATCTGGGTTGACATTTAGACAATTTTTAAAAGCCCATAAAAATCACCACCTGGAAATCTAAAATTCTTGAGATATCAGTCAATCTCCTGAGATCTAATGCCTTCATTGCCACATCCATATTTGATGCATTATCATGTAAGCAACCACAAATGATATCCGATATCTTGAACTCATCGGTGATTTTTGATATTTCAGTTGCAATGTTCTGCCCACTGTGCCTTTCCTCCATTAATCTGGTTGCAATCACCTGGCTTTTTTAGTTCCCAGCTGTCATTGATAAAATGGGTGGATAATGTTATTTACCTCTGCGTGGCAGCACTGGTCCACATATTTGTGGTCATAGCTATCCGTTTTTGAAATTCCAGCTCAGATATCATGACAGTTTTGGCTTCTAAGTATGATCGCTTCACATAGTTTCTGATTGTAATGTGGCTGGGAATTTCATAGGTTGGATCCAATTCAGAAATGAAATTTTTAAAGCCATCTCCACAAACTATACTGATGGGCCTAAAATCTTGAGCACAAAAATGAGCCAACTTCATGGTTATCTTTTGACATCTTAGGTTTGGATCCAAGAACAAAATTTTTCATATTTGACTTTTTTTTTTAAGGGGCCACAATGGCAGAGTGGTAACACTCGCCTCCCACCTCTGAGGCCGGGGTTCGGTTCCCGGCACGGATTCAAGTGGGAAAGCTGGTAGTTGCCTGCTGTTGGTCGGCAGTTTACAGTACTGAACCCTCACGAACTGTATGTACTGGTTTCCTCTGCCCTTCCAACTACCCATCGTGATATGACCTGTACAGTGTTGAAAACGACGTAAAACCCCAAATAAATAAATTGACTGTTTTTTAGCTTGCAAAGCAAAATACTTGGATGTTTGTGTGTTAAGTGTGTTTTCATGGTTGTGGTTCCTCCACAATAGGCCAAAGAAGCCTTGCATAATTCACAAACTACTCTTTTTTTGCCTTCATTGTCCACTTGTTGAAAAAAATTCCCAAACAGCTGAACGTTTTTTTGACAAAGACATTTTTTCACAAAAATAGCTCCAAATCCTCACTAACAGTTTGTATTTGTAATTTGAAATGGTAATGCGTCATATGATTCATAATTGCGTCATACTTACCTATGTCACAAAAAGGTTTAGCTATGTCACAAAAAGGAGAATTTATACGCAAGAAAAGTGTTTGTAAACAAAACACGTGATGCGCGCATTCGCAAGATATGGGGGGGAAAAACGTTTCCGGTAGCCGTACAATGTTTTGTATGGATATAGGCCTTGAAGTGAATATTGCTTCATAATGTACTAATACAGTACAAGTATTTTTAAACTTAAACCAGGACCAATATTTCATTGAACTTTTTATGATTATACAGGTGAGACAGCATAATATTTCTCTCCCTGACACCTCACCAGTGGCATTTGTAAAGGCTTTTGTGGAACCAAGTCAAAGAACAGGTGAAAAGGCACACAAGTCATGGCTTTGCCTGGATAAAAAAAAATGGATACATTGTAAGTGCACACTGCACATTCCTCGCTGGTTTGGCGAAGCCAGTAGCCATGATGCTGCTCTGATGTTTGCCATTGAGGCAGTTAGCCAGTGTGGAATTAACGCCCTGCTTCCACTGCACTGAAGTGCATGTAAAATGATTATTACAAGGAGAAAGTACCACCGATTCAAGCAGAACACCTTGACCGGAGTCACCAAACATATGGCAGACCGAAAAGTTCGCATACCTCTACAAGGTAAAATTTAAGACATTTTACTTTTGAATCAAGTATCCCAACGTGATTGCTATGTTGTGTTTTACTTTGGTGTTTTTACACATACACAAAGTAGAAAGTGTTATGCGACAAAAAGAAGACAGTTAAAGGTGATATTTGAAATCATAAATTACTAGCATTTCTTGAAATTTTCATTTATGTGCGAAAATATTGATTTTGATGGTAATGTCAGTATGTCACTAAATCCCGGAATTTTTGTCTTTGGGATATTCCACAAGTTCAATCATCTTATTTCAGACAATAATATGCATTTTAACCAAAATATATTCAGACTTGTCTTTTAAAACTTAAAACCACTTTATGTTTTTAAAGTTAAATAAGAAAACAATTTAAATTTTCACATTATGAATTTCCTGGAAATACACATATTTACTGACCAAATCTGTGATTCTGAAGATGTAATGAAAATATCAATAAATACATGCATTTAGTGATTTCAAATTCATTGGAACAAAAAACATGGAACTAAGGCTCAGCAACAATTACAATTTATTATTTTCTCTTTGTTTTTTGTTTTTTTAAATCACTTTGTTTTTTAAATTTAAAAAAATTATTATGACTTTCTTTCAAATTCCTTTAAAATAAAATTACTACAGACTTTTACTGTTATTTGCCTTTCTATTTCTATTGGTAATTGTTAGTGGTGCAACGATTATTCGATGGTTAAGTTTATTCAGTCAATTTTGCTGAAAATGAGATCTGCAAATCACTTGTAACATTTATATAAATGATCACAACTCATCAATGTGATGACTTTTTGTTGTATGTCACTATTTGCCCCTGAATAGCAGTTTATTTTGGAATTTGGCAAAAAAAATGTCAACGAAATGGTTTTCAGACTTTAAAAATTCTAATTTTTATTACAGTTGGGCAAATTCCTCATTGATATTAGTGGTATGGGTGTTCAAAGAATCAAGACACAATACCACCAAAATCTATTACATTTAAAAGGACAGTTGATAATTTATTTTCACTTTCACTGGTTTAAAAAGAACAAATTGATATGTGAATTGATTCGGTTTGCAAGTTTCTGAATCGTTGCACCCCTAGTAAATGTGTATAATTTCATAATACCATCATTTGAAACAGTGTCAGAAATTGTTAAACAACATTACTACTTCACTTGTATCATGATACCAGTACTTGTAATGTAACTTTATAACTAGTGGTGGGATCGCCAGCTAAAATGGTTAGAAGCAAGTTGAACTCAAGTTAAACTCGAGTAATTTTCGGGATACAGTATTTTGTTTGTTAGCCATTAATGTGAAAAATATTTTACATAACCATACATTAGCCAAAACTTTGACCTGGAAATGGCTTTCGCGATATAATTTAAGTTAAATCTTCATTGATTTAAGCCAGAATAAAGTAAAAATGCAATATATTTTTTGAAAATGTTGGATATTTCCGTTGTGTTGGTGAAGTGTCAGCCTTAGATGGTGACGTTTTGGAAAACTCGAGTTTCACTTGCGCAGATCGATGCTACCCCTAATTATCGCCCATCGAGCTACAACTCGAGTTTCAGTCAACTCGTCCCAGCACTATTTATTACATGTAACAACGTGGGCACTTGCAACTAGGGCTGCCAAGAATAGTAATTTCAGTACTCGAGTGTGCTTTTAACTATTATTATAACCTTTTACTGAGTACTCTTTTTCAAAGATAATTAAAAAAAATGACCCATTTTGCTGTAAAAAAATCCATTTGACACAATTTCTTATATAAATATTATAGGAAATATCAATTTTAATGCAAACAAGTACTCTTTTTTTCTATATTTGTACTCCAAATAATTGCAACATAATCTACTAGTACCACGATGTCATCACTTGAGGTATAATGTTGGCACTCGGCAAAATGTACAATACTGACTACATGTACCACCATGAAAGCTAATATGACATACCAAACAGCCCCCTAGAACATCACTTCATTAGATTTGGTTTCAAATTAGTTAAACCCACAGCATACATTTCAAATTGAACTTGCCAAAGGCACCAATGACACAGGCAATGTATTTTTAAGGATTTTGAAATTTTTAATTCTTTCAGTAGCTCTTTCAACATGTAGCCGGAGGGCTGAGCCTTGTCTAGCTCTAAATACAACCACACCAGGAAACTGCTTCCTTCCTGCCACAAATGGTGGCATTACAAGATGAGCCCCTCTAATTGCAAGTTCATGAGAAATCGTGAAGCCACAATCTGCCATGACCTGATCACCTGGCTCAATCATATCATAAAAGCCACTTTTTGCTGTGATTTCCTTGTCTGAAATTTGACCTCCCCACATCTTTGACACAAAACTTATTGCACCATATGGTGTTATCCCAATTAAAGCTTTCAGTGTGTGGTGGTACTTATAATTGGACCAGGTTTGACCCCTTGCTTTTAAGTTATATTTCTGAAATAGTAGTTGAGGATTATCTAAATCTATATGCAAGGTCATTATTTTGAAGATCAAGACAGAGTTTCATCAAAGTGAAAAGTTTTTGATTACCAATTGAAATACACCGTCTTTCTGATACATGCATTTCACACAGTGACACAACTTAAAGGAAAGCACTGAATGTCTTAATACCTGTGTAGAATCTACACTTTTGGCCAGTTAAACAGTCTACATCAACCTTCTGTTTGACAATTTTTCCCTGAGGTTATCTCTTTCAATTTGTAAAGAATTAATTTCTACATTTAACATATCAAGTTCTACTTTCTTTTGCTCCTTAAACTTATCAAACTGTAACTGCAATGCATTGTATTTTTCCTCAAGCAACTCAATATGAGTCTTTACTTTTACTTCAACACAATTGCTGGGAATGTCATCAGACATTCCCTTCTGCAAATCAGGTTTACTCCCCTCAGTATCAAACAAGCGGCGCCTCTTTAAAGGTCTGCTATGTTGGGAAATTGTTCCTTTGCTTGAAGACTCAGATGGCTTCAAGTTTAAAGAGGGTTTGTAAACTGGGTCGTTAGGATCGCTACTGGGTTTTCCAGTGACAAAATGACGACCACACACCAGATCCCACCTTCCCTGGTTCCCATAACTGGGCCACATTTGAGGCACATATACCACTACGACTGACAGCACTAGACACAACTTTAACTCTGTTTATTTTTCTAACCCAATCTCTTCTCCTATCTACATCTTTGGGAAACTTGTAGAATCCTGGATTTACACCTGGTCTGTACAAAGCTGTACAGGCCCAAACACAACACGATTTCACCATCTGCGATGCTATGGCAGAGATCTGGCCCCCCCCCCCCTTTTTTTTTGGTAGCCCAGGAGTTAAAATTATGCTCTGGGGAGTCAAAAACATCGAACATTTTGACTATTGCTTGTGTTCAAGCTGTAAGGCTCAGTTTTTTAGATTTATTTTATATTTCGTGCATGAATTGGTGGGTATGATGACTTGCCACACTATCATTTTGGTAGGTCTGGGGTCAAAATCAAGCAGGTAAAAGCTATTTTAGGTTTTCTGAATAAATGGCTTATAACTCAAAAACTGTGGCATTTAGTGTATTTGCATAGAATATGTTATTCACAAACTTCATCCTTTGCTACAAGATAAAATTTAGTTTGGATCTCTATTGCATTAGATAAGAGAAAAATAGCTACTTTTTATATTGTAGCAAAATAATATAATCAGTAAATGCCAAATATCATCAAAACTATTGAAGTCACAAATCCTGTCAAAAATGTTCATCAACTGTTAGATAATCTATGATATAATAAAGTTTCAGATCTGTTGTGCATTGCATAACAAAGATTTAGTTACTATTTTATTTTTAGCAAAGTAATACAATGAGTATTGTTGAATAAATCACTTGTAACTTTAAAACTGTTGCGTCTACAGGTTTACTATTTTCAACCAACCTATAGGAAATAGTATGCTGTGAATCTTTTTCAAGTGGTCAGATTTTGCCTTTGACCCCTTCTTCAAGGTCAAATCAGGGGCCATGGTGGCAGAGTGCACTCTCACCTCCCACCTCTGAAATCGGGGTTTGGTTCCCTCCCCGACCTCAAGTGGGAAAGCTGGTAGTTGCTTGCCATTGGTCGGCACTCGGCAGTTTACAGTACAGACCCTTGACCAACTGTATGTACTGATTTCCTCTGCCTTTCCAACTACCAATTGTGACATGACCTGTACAGTGTTAAAAGCGACGTAAAACCCCAAATAAATAAACAAATAAATCAAGGTCAGATCATGGAAAGTTATCTCGAAGGGTCTTTATCTCACTTATTATTGCTTGTAGAGGTTTTGCATGTACAAACAACTTACAGGAAACCCTGAAGGCATTGTGTTACTTTGTCCTGATTCTTTGGTCCATTTCTTTTGCTAGTTGTGTATAACTTTCCTCACTTTATAAAAATACTTCTATCTTTCATTAATACAACCACATGAAATAACATTCAAACTACATACATCTTCATAGAAAGTATATTTCCATTTATCATATTTCAGTTTCTCAAAGGAACATAAGTGACCTTGTCAGAGGTTTTCTTCTCAATTATTCTTCAGGATACACCGCCAGCTTGCAATAAAGCGAGTAGCAAATTTCTAGTTTGGTTTCAGGTACATTCTTTGGTAAATGGTAGTGGCTATGCTAGTGTTGAAGATGGTAAACCGGAAACCTATTTGCCGACCGAAAGACAGTGATCCGGTTATGTTTCGTTTTCTTCAAACCAAAACCGGTTTTATCACATATTTCATTATTTTACCTTAAGTTCACCAAAATATTGAACTGCAACAAATATTTCACAGTATTTTATAATATTCTATTGATATATCACACATTTTGTCCTCGAAAGTCTTCAAAAAGTCCCTTGTGGTTCTTATTTATATACGAGTTAAAGCTCATGTACGCGGTTGAAAACTTATTTCTTCGCGTTTTATAAATCAAACGTACCCGGTTTTTCGCCGAATTTTCACTTTCGGAAACCAGTTCTAAAATTCGCATTCAACCACAACACTAGACTATGCTTGGTTCTGTGTGGAAATACAAGGTAAGCTGTGTTTGGGTAATTGAGAAAAATAGAGTATTTAGTGAAAACCAGACAAAAAGAGACAGTTACATGTGTAATAGATTCTTAACGAATTGTATTTACACAGGCTGGCAAGTATGGCCGAAACATGTACTGAAGAATTGAGAAAGTGATGGACTGAAGCCCAGCAGATGTGAAATGAGTCTGACATACATCTGTGGTAAGAAACGTTTTCGTTTTTTATATACAGTACTTTAAAGATTATGACTGACCTTTGTAAAATAGTGATAGATCACGAGAATGTTTGATACCAATGAATTTTTGTTTTAACTTGTCATCTGTCTTCAGTATCTCTGCAAAACAATTTCAGAAGTGTAAATATATCTTTTTAGCCTATGTATGTTATTTTTGTTAATTTATTGTTAAAATAATTTATTGTATCCTTCAATCTTGTGAACTAATCTGCTACCTGACAAGGTATACAGTTAAGTAATAATGTACCTGCATCGAGTGTATGAGCTTGACAAGCACTGTTTGATTTGATTTTCAGTCAGTATGCTGACTGAAGGAATTATGTCCACCCCCCTGGGGGGTGGATATATTATTTTTGCTTTTTTCGCCGTCCGATGTCCGTTGTCCGATGTCCGGCGTCCGCCGTCCGATGTCCGGCGTCACGCATGGTTTCCGCTCATTTAAAGGAAAAGTATTAGAGCTATTGTCACCAAATTTGGTATGCAGGCTTATTGGGTCAGTAGCTTGCTTGGGATTGCTTTTGGCTGTTGTACCTCTTTTGCTTACTGAGTAATACTTAAGTACAGCTATTTTCAGTACCCATTGGTTTCCGTGCATTTAAGCCAAAATAATTAAAGATATTTTACTACAATTTTGAATACAAGATTGTTATGTCCATAGCTCGCTTGGTATTGCATTTGGGACTGATAGCTTTGTCAGTACATGAGTAATAGCCATTTAGGTACTTCATTGTGTATTTTCAGTACTACTTTTGAGTAATTTGCTTCTATCTCCTTAACCGTGCGAGATAGAGCGATTTCGGCAAAATTTTCGACCGACAGGGTATCTGAGGAGTGTACTCTTTGCAATTTTCAAAAAAATTTCCCCTCCCCAAAAATGGCGGCCATTTTGAATTTTCGAATTTTTGCCAAAAATGGCAAAACACAAATTTGCTTCTATCTCCTTAACCGTGCGAGATAGAGCGATTTCGTCGAAATTTTCGACCCACAGGGTATCTGAGGAGTGTACTCTTTGCAATTTTCAAAAAATTTTCCCCTCCCCAAAAATGGCGGCCATTTTGAATTTTAGAATTTTTGCCAAAAATGGCAAAACACAAATTTGCTTCTATCTCCTTAACCGTGCGAGATAGAGCGATTTCGTCGAAATTTTCGACCCACAGGGTATCTAAGGAATGTAATATTTGCAATTTTCAAAAAATTTTCCCCTCCCCAAAAATGGCGGCCATTTTAAATTTTCGAATTTTTGCCAAAAATGGCAAAACACAAATTTGCTTCTATCTCCTTAACCGTGCGAGATAGAGTGATTTCGTCGAAATTTTCGACCTACAGGGTATCTAAGGAATGCAATCTTTGCAATTTTCAAAAAAATTTCCCCTCCCCAAAAATGGCGGCCATTTTGAATTTTCGAATTTTTGCCAAAAATGGCCAAACACAAATTTGCTTCTATCTCCTTAACCGTGCGAGATAGGGCGATTTCGTGGAAATTTTCGACCCACAGGGTATCTAAGGAATGTAATATTTGCAATTTTCAAAAAATTTTCCACTCCCCAAAAATGGCGGCCATTTTGAATTTTCGAATTTTTGCCAAAAATGGCAAAACACAAATTTCCTTCTATCTCCTTAACCGTGTGAGATAGAGCGATTTCGTCGAAATTTTCAACCCACAGGGTATCTAAGGAGTGTACTCTTTGCAATTTTCAAAAAATTTTCCCCTCCCCAAAAATGGCGGCCATTTTGAATTTTCCAATTTTTGCCAAAAATGGCAAAACACTAATTTGCTTCTATCTCCTTAACCGTGCGAGATAGAGCGATTTCGTCGAAATTTTCGACCCACAGGGTATCTAAGGAATGTAATATTTGCAATTTTCAAAAAATTTTCCCCTCCCCAAAAATGGCGGCCATTTTGAATTTTCGAATTTTTGCCAAAAATGGCAAAACACAAATTTGCTTCTATCTCCTTAACCGTGCGAGATAGAGCGATTTCGTCGAAATTTTCGACCCACAGGGTATCTGAGGAGTGTACTCTTTGCAATTTTCAAAAAATTTTCCCCTCCCCAAAAATGGCGGCCATTTTGAATTTTAGAATTTTTGCCAAAAATGGCAAAACACAAATTTGCTTCTATCTCCTTAACCGTGCGAGATAGAGCGATTTCGTCGAAATTTTCGACCCACAGGGTGTCTAAGGAATGTAATATTTGCAATTTTCAAAAAATTTTCCCCTCCCCAAAAATGGCGGCCATTTTAAATTTTCGAATTTTTGCCAAAAATGGCAAAACACAAATTTGCTTCTATCTCCTTAACCGTGCGAGATAGAGTGATTTCGTCGAAATTTTCGACCTACAGGGTATCTAAGGAATGCAATCTTTGCAATTTTCAAAAAATTTTCCCCTCCCCAAAAATGGCGGCCATTTTGAATTTTCGAATTTTTGCCAAAAATGGCCAAACACAAATTTGCTTCTATCTCCTTAACCGTGCGAGATAGAGCGATTTCGTGGAAATTTTCGACCCACAGGGTATCTAAGGAATGTAATATTTGCAATTTTCAAAAAATTTTCCACTCCCCAAAAATGGCGGCCATTTTGAATTTTCGAATTTTTGCCAAAAATGGCAAAACACAAATTTCCTTCTATCTCCTTAACCGTGTGAGATAGAGCGATTTCGTCGAAATTTTCGACCCACAGGGTATCTAAGGAGTGTACTCTTTGCAATTTTCAAAAAATTTTCCCCTCCCCAAAAATGGCGGCCATTTTGAATTTTCGAATTTTTGCCAAAAATGGCAAAACACAAATTTGTTTCTATCTCCTTAACCGTGCGAGATAGAGCGATTTCGTCGAAATTTTCGACCCACAGGGTATCTGAGGAGTGTACTCTTTGCAATTTTCAAAAAATTTTCCCCTCCCCAAAAATGGCGGCCATTTTAAATTTTCGAATTTTTGCCAAAAATGGCAAAACACAAATTTGCTTCTATCTCCTTAACCGTGCGAGATAGAGTGATTTCGTCGAAATTTTCGACCTACAGGGTATCTAAGGAATGCAATCTTTGCAATTTTCCAAAAATTTTCCCCTCCCCAAAAATGGCGGCCATTTTGAATTTTCGAATTTTTGCCAAAAATGGCAAAACACAAATTTCCTTCTATCTCCTTAACCGTGTGAGATAGAGCGATTTCGTCGAAATTTTCAACCCACAGGGTATCTAAGGAGTGTACTCTTTGCAATTTTCAAAAAATTTTCCCCTCCCCAAAAATGGCGGCCATTTTGAATTTTCGAATTTTTGCCAAAAATGGCAAAACACAAATTTGCTTCTATCTCCTTAACCGTGCGAGATAGAGCGATTTCGTGGAAATTTTCGACCCACAGGGTATCTAAGGAATGTAATATTTGCAATTTTCAAAAAATTTTCCACTCCCCAAAAATGGCGGCCATTTTGAATTTTCGAATTTTTGCCAAAAATGGCAAAACACAAATTTCCTTCTATCTCCTTAACCGTGTGAGATAGAGCGATTTCGTCGAAATTTTCAACCCACAGGGTATCTAAGGAGTGTACTCTTTGCAATTTTCAAAAAATTTTCCCCTCCCCAAAAATGGCGGCCATTTCGAATTTTTGCCAAAAATGGCAAAACACAAATTTGTTTCTATCTCCTTAACCGTGCGAGATAGAGCGATTTCGTCGAAATTTTCGACCCACAGGCTATCTGAGAAGTGTACTCTTTGCAATTTTCAAAAAATTTTCCCCTCCCCAAAAATGGCGGCCATTTTGAATTTTCCAATTTTTGCCAAAAATGGCAAAACACTAATTTGCTTCTATCTCCTTAACCGTGCGAGATAGAGCGATTTCGTCGAAATTTTCGACCCACAGGGTATCTAAGGAATGTAATATTTGCAATTTTCAAAAAATTTTCCCCTCCCCAAAAATGGCGGCCATTTTGAATTTTCGAATTTTTGCCAAAAATGGCAAAACACAAATTTGCTTCTATCTCCTTAACCGTGCGAGATAGAGCGATTTCGTCGAAATTTTCGACCCACAGGGTATCTGAGGAGTGTACTCTTTGCAATTTTCAAAAAATTTTCCCCTCCCCAAAAATGGCGGCCATTTTGAATTTTCGAATTTTTGCCAAAAATGGCAAAACACAAATTTGCTTCTATCTCCTTAACCGTGCGAGATAGAGCGATTTCGTCGAAATTTTCGACCCACAGGGTATCTAAGGAATGTAATATTTGCAATTTTCAAAAAATTTTCCCCTCCCCAAAAATGGCGGCCATTTTAAATTTTCGAATTTTTGCCAAAAATGGCAAAACACAAATTTGCTTCTATCTCCTTAACCGTGCGAGATAGAGTGATTTCGTCGAAATTTTCGACCTACAGGGTATCTAAGGAATGCAATCTTTGCAATTTTCAAAAAATTTTCCCCTCCCCAAAAATGGCGGCCATTTTGAATTTTCGAATTTTTGCCAAAAATGGCCAAACACAAATTTGCTTCTATCTCCTTAACCGTGCGAGATAGAGCGATTTCGTGGAAATTTTCAACCCACAGGGTATCTAAGGAATGTAATATTTGCAATTTTCAAAAAATTTTCCACTCCCCAAAAATGGCGGCCATTTTGAATTTTCGAATTTTTGCCAAAAATGGCAAAACACAAATTTCCTTCTATCTCCTTAACCGTGTGAGATAGAGCGATTTCGTCGAAATTTTCGACCCACAGGGTATCTAACGAGTGTACTCTTTGCAATTTTCAAAAAATTTTCCCCTCCCCAAAAATGGCGGCCATTTTGAATTTTCGAATTTTTGCCAAAAATGGCAAAACACAAATTTGCTTCTATCTCCTTAACCGTGCGAGATAGAGCGATTTCGTGGAAATTTTCGACCCACAGGGTATCTAAGGAATGTAATATTTGCAATTTTCAAAAAATTTTCCCCTCCCCAAAAATGGCGGCCATTTTGAATTTTCGAATTTTTGCCAAAAATGGCAAAACACAAATTTCCTTCTATCTCCTTAACCGTGTGAGATAGAGCGATTTCGTCGAAATTTTCAACCCACAGGGTATCTAAGGAGTGTACTCTTTGCAATTTTCAAAAAATTTTCCCCTCCCCAAAAATGGCGGCCATTTTGAATTTTCGAATTTTTGCCAAAAATGGCAAAACACAAATTTGCTTCTATCTCCTTAACCGTGCGAGATAGAGCGATTTCGTGGAAATTTTCGACCCACAGGGTATCTAAGGAATGTAATATTTGCAATTTTCAAAAAATTTTCCCCTCCCCAAAAATGGCGGCCATTTTGAATTTTCGAATTTTTGCCAAAAATGGCAAAACACAAATTTCCTTCTATCTCCTTAACCGTGTGAGATAGAGCGATTTCGTCGAAATTTTCAACCCACAGGGTATCTAAGGAGTGTACTCTTTGCAATTTTCAAAAAATTTTCCCCTCCCCAAAAATGGCGGCCATTTTGAATTTTCGAATTTTTGCCAAAAATGGCAAAACACAAATTTGCTTCTATCTCCTTAACCGTGCGAGATAGAGCGATTTCGTGGAAATTTTCGACCCACAGGGTATCTAAGGAATGTAATATTTGCAATTTTCAAAAAATTTTCCACTCCCCAAAAATGGCGGCCATTTTGAATTTTCGAATTTTTGCCAAAAATGGCAAAACACAAATTTGTTTCTATCTCCTTAACCGTGCGAGATAGAGCGATTTCGTCGAAATTTTCGACCCACAGGGTATCTGAGAAGTGTACTCTTTGCAATTTTCAAAAAATTTTCCCCTCCCCAAAAATGGCGGCCATTTTGAATTTTCCAATTTTTGCCAAAAATGGCAAAACACTAATTTGCTTCTATCTCCTTAACCGTGCGAGATAGAGCGATTTCGTCGAAATTTTCGACCCACAGGGTATCTAAGGAATGTAATATTTGCAATTTTCAAAAAATTTTCCCCTCCCCAAAAATGGCGGCCATTTTGAATTTTCGAATTTTTGCCAAAAATGGCAAAACACAAATTTGCTTCTATCTCCTTAACCGTGCGAGATAGAGCGATTTCGTCGAAATTTTCGACCCACAGGGTATCTGAGGAGTGTACTCTTTGCAATTTTCAAAAAATTTTCCCCTCCCCAAAAATGGCGGCCATTTTGAATTTTAGAATTTTTGCCAAAAATGGCAAAACACAAATTTGCTTCTATCTCCTTAACCGTGCGAGATAGAGCGATTTCGTCGAAATTTTCGACCCACAGGGTGTCTAAGGAATGTAATATTTGCAATTTTCAAAAAATTTTCCCCTCCCCAAAAATGGCGGCCATTTTAAATTTTCGAATTTTTGCCAAAAATGGCAAAACACAAATTTGCTTCTATCTCCTTAACCGTGCGAGATAGAGTGATTTCGTCGAAATTTTCGACCTACAGGGTATCTAAGGAATGCAATCTTTGCAATTTTCAAAAAATTTTCCCCTCCCCAAAAATGGCGGCCATTTTGAATTTTCGAATTTTTGCCAAAAATGGCCAAACACAAATTTGCTTCTATCTCCTTAACCGTGCGAGATAGAGCGATTTCGTGGAAATTTTCGACCCACAGGGTATCTAAGGAATGTAATATTTGCAATTTTCAAAAAATTTTCCCCTCCCCAAAAATGGCGGCCATTTTGAATTTTCGAATTTTTGCCAAAAATGGCAAAACACAAATTTCCTTCTATCTCCTTAACCGTGTGAGATAGAGCGATTTCGTCGAAATTTTCGACCCAAAGGGTATCTAAGGAGTGTACTCTTTGCAATTTTCAAAAAATTTTCCCCTCCCCAAAAATGGCGGCCATTTTGAATTTTCGAATTTTTGCCAAAAATGGCAAAACACAAATTTGTTTCTATCTCCTTAACCGTGCGAGATAGAGCGATTTCGTCGAAATTTTCGACCCACAGGGTATCTGAGGAGTGTACTCTTTGCAATTTTCAAAAAATTTTCCCCTCCCCAAAAATGGCGGCCATTTTAAATTTTCGAATTTTTGCCAAAAATGGCAAAACACAAATTTGCTTCTATCTCCTTAACCGTGCGAGATAGAGTGATTTCGTCGAAATTTTCGACCTACAGGGTATCTAAGGAATGCAATCTTTGCAATTTTCCAAAAATTTTCCCCTCCCCAAAAATGGCGGCCATTTTGAATTTTCGAATTTTTGCCAAAAATGGCAAAACACAAATTTGCTTCTATCTCCTTAACCGTGCGAGATAGAGCGATTTCGTGGAAATTTTCGACCCACAGGGTATCTAAGGAATGTAATATTTGCAATTTTCAAAAAATTTTCCCCTCCCCAAAAATGGCGGCCATTTTGAATTTTCGAATTTTTGCCAAAAATGGCAAAACACAAATTTCCTTCTATCTCCTTAACCGTGTGAGATAGAGCGATTTCGTCGAAATTTTCAACCCACAGGGTATCTAAGGAGTGTACTCTTTGCAATTTTCAAAAAATTTTCCCCTCCCCAAAAATGGCGGCCATTTTGAATTTTCGAATTTTTGCCAAAAATGGCAAAACACAAATTTCCTTCTATCTCCTTAACCGTGTGAGATAGAGCGATTTCGTCGAAATTTTCAACCCACAGGGTATCTAAGGAGTGTACTCTTTGCAATTTTCAAAAAATTTTCCCCTCCCCAAAAATGGCGGCCATTTCGAATTTTTGCCAAAAATGGCAAAACACAAATTTGTTTCTATCTCCTTAACCGTGCGAGATAGAGCGATTTCGTCGAAATTTTCGACCCACAGGGTATCTGAAAAGTGTACTCTTTGCAATTTTCAAAAAATTTTCCCCTCCCCAAAAATGGCGGCCATTTTGAATTTTCCAATTTTTGCCAAAAATGGCAAAACACTAATTTGCTTCTATCTCCTTAACCGTGCGAGATAGAGCGATTTCGTCGAAATTTTCGACCCACAGGGTATCTAAGAAATGTAATATTTGCAATTTTCAAAAAATTTTCCCCTCCCCAAAAATGGCGGCCATTTTGAATTTTCGAATTTTTGCCAAAAATGGCAAAACACAAATTTGCTTCTATCTCCTTAACCGTGCGAGATAGAGCGATTTCGTCGAAATTTTCGACCCACAGGGTGTCTAAGGAATGTAATATTTGCAATTTTCAAAAAATTTTCCCCTCCCCAAAAATGGCGGCCATTTTAAATTTTCGAATTTTTGCCAAAAATGGCAAAACACAAATTTGCTTCTATCTCCTTAACCGTGCGAGATAGAGTGATTTCGTCGAAATTTTCGACCTACAGGGTATCTAAGGAATGCAATCTTTGCAATTTTCAAAAAATTTTCCCCTCCCCAAAAATGGCGGCCATTTTGAATTTTCGAATTTTTGCCAAAAATGGCAAAACACAAATTTGCTTCTATCTCCTTAACCGTGCGAGATAGAGCGATTTCGTGGAAATTTTCGACCCACAGGGTATCTAAGGAATGTAATATTTGCAATTTTCAAAAAATTTTCCCCTCCCCAAAAATGGCGGCCATTTTGAATTTTCGAATTTTTGCCAAAAATGGCAAAACACAAATTTCCTTCTATCTCCTTAACCGTGTGAGATAGAGCGATTTCGTCGAAATTTTCAACCCACAGGGTATCTAAGGAGTGTACTCTTTGCAATTTTCAAAAAATTTTCCCCTCCCCAAAAATGGCGGCCATTTTGAATTTTCGAATTTTTGCCAAAAATGGCAAAACACAAATTTCCTTCTATCTCCTTAACCGTGTGAGATAGAGCGATTTCGTCGAAATTTTCAACCCACAGGGTATCTAAGGAGTGTACTCTTTGCAATTTTCAAAAAATTTTCCCCTCCCCAAAAATGGCGGCCATTTCGAATTTTTGCCAAAAATGGCAAAACACAAATTTGTTTCTATCTCCTTAACCGTGCGAGATAGAGCGATTTCGTCGAAATTTTCGACCCACAGGGTATCTGAAAAGTGTACTCTTTGCAATTTTCAAAAAATTTTCCCCTCCCCAAAAATGGCGGCCATTTTGAATTTTCCAATTTTTGCCAAAAATGGCAAAACACTAATTTGCTTCTATCTCCTTAACCGTGCGAGATAGAGCGATTTCGTCGAAATTTTCGACCCACAGGGTATCTAAGAAATGTAATATTTGCAATTTTCAAAAAATTTTCCCCTCCCCAAAAATGGCGGCCATTTTGAATTTTCGAATTTTTGCCAAAAATGGCAAAACACAAATTTGCTTCTATCTCCTTAACCGTGCGAGATAGAGCGATTTCGTCGAAATTTTCGACCCACAGGGTGTCTAAGGAATGTAATATTTGCAATTTTCAAAAAATTTTCCCCTCCCCAAAAATGGCGGCCATTTTAAATTTTCGAATTTTTGCCAAAAATGGCAAAACACAAATTTGCTTCTATCTCCTTAACCGTGCGAGATAGAGTGATTTCGTCGAAATTTTCGACCTACAGGGTATCTAAGGAATGCAATCTTTGCAATTTTCAAAAAATTTTCCCCTCCCCAAAAATGGCGGCCATTTTGAATTTTCGAATTTTTGCCAAAAATGGCCAAACACAAATTTACTTCTATCTCCTTAACCGTGCGAGATAGAGCGATTTCGTGGAAATTTTCGACCCACAGGGTATCTAAGGAATGTAATATTTGCAATTTTCAAAAAATTTTCCCCTCCCCAAAAATGGCGGCCATTTTGAATTTTCGAATTTTTGCCAAAAATGGCAAAACACAAATTTCCTTCTATCTCCTTAACCGTGTGAGATAGAGCGATTTCGTCGAAATTTTCGACCCACAGGGTATCTAAGGAGTGTACTCTTTGCAATTTTCAAAAAATTTTCCCCTCCCCAAAAATGGCGGCCATTTTGAATTTTCGAATTTTTGCCAAAAATGGCAAAACACAAATTTGTTTCTATCTCCTTAACCGTGCGAGATAGAGCGATTTCGTCGAAATTTTCGACCCACAGGGTATCTGAGGAGTGTACTCTTTGCAATTTTCAAAAAATTTTCCCCTCCCCAAAAATGGCGGCCATTTTAAATTTTCGAATTTGCTTCTATCTCCTTAACCGTGCGAGATAGAGTGATTTCGTCGAAATTTTCGACCTACAGGGTATCTAAGGAATGCAATCTTTGCAATTTTCCAAAAATTTTCCCCTCCCCAAAAATGGCGGCCATTTTGAATTTTCGAATTTTTGCCAAAAATGGCAAAACACAAATTTGCTTCTATCTCCTTAACCGTGCGAGATAGAGCGATTTCGTGGAAATTTTCGACCCACAGGGTATCTAAGGAATGTAATATTTGCAATTTTCAA
Organism: Sabellastarte sp. h YS-2021; assembly: GCA_964017235.1. NCBI lineage: Eukaryota > Metazoa > Annelida > Polychaeta > Sabellida > Sabellidae > Sabellastarte > Sabellastarte sp. h YS-2021. Next base: position 142,801,149 of record OZ024931.1, read on the forward strand.
AAAATTTTCCCCTCCCCAAAAATGGCGGCCATTTTGAATTTTCGAATTTTTGCCAAAAATGGCAAAACACAAATTTGTTTCTATCTCCTTAACCGTGCGAGATAGAGCGATTTCGTCGAAATTTTCGACCCACAGGGTATCTGAGGAGTGTACTCTTTGCAATTTTCAAAAAATTTTCCCCTCCCCAAAAATGGCGGCCATTTTAAATTTTCGAATTTTTGCCAAAAATGGCAAAACACAAATTTGCTTCTATCTCCTTAACCGTGCGAGATAGAGTGATTTCGTCGAAATTTTCGACCTACAGGGTATCTAAGGAATGCAATCTTTGCAATTTTCCAAAAATTTTCCCCTCCCCAAAAATGGCGGCCATTTTGAATTTTCGAATTTTTGCCAAAAATGGCAAAACACAAATTTGCTTCTATCTCCTTAACCGTGCGAGATAGAGCGATTTCGTGGAAATTTTCGACCCACAGGGTATCTAAGGAATGTAATATTTGCAATTTTCAAAAAATTTTCCCCTCCCCAAAAATGGCGGCCATTTTGAATTTTCGAATTTTTGCCAAAAATGGCAAAACACAAATTTCCTTCTATCTCCTTAACCGTGTGAGATAGAGCGATTTCGTCGAAATTTTCAACCCACAGGGTATCTAAGGAGTGTACTCTTTGCAATTTTCAAAAAATTTTCCCCTCCCCAAAAATGGCGGCCATTTTGAATTTTCGAATTTTTGCCAAAAATGGTAAAACACAAATTTGCTTCTATCTCCTTAACCGTGCGAGATAGAGCGATTTCGTGGAAATTTTCGACCCACAGGGTATCTAAGGAATGTAATATTTGCAATTTTCAAAAAATTTTCCACTCCCCAAAAATGGCGGCCATTTTGAATTTTCGAATTTTTGCCAAAAATGGCAAAACACAAATTTCCTTCTATCTCCTTAACCGTGTGAGATAGAGCGATTTCGTCGAAATTTTCAACCCACAGGGTATCTAAGGAGTGTACTCTTTGCAATTTTCAAAAAATTTTCCCCTCCCCAAAAATGGCGGCCATTTCGAATTTTTGCCAAAAATGGCAAAACACAAATTTGTTTCTATCTCCTTAACCGTGCGAGATAGAGCGATTTCGTCGAAATTTTCGACCTACAGGGTATCTGAGAAGTGTACTCTTTGCAATTTTCAAAAAATTTTCCCCTCCCCAAAAATGGCGGCCATTTTGAATTTTCCAATTTTTGCCAAAAATGGCAAAACTCTAATTTGCTTCTATCTCCTTAACCGTGCGAGATAGAGCGATTTCGTCGAAATTTTCGACCCACAGGGTATCTAAGGAATGTGATATTTGCAATTTTCAAAAAATTTTCCCCTCCCCAAAAATGGCGGCCATTTTGAATTTTCGAATTTTTGCCAAAAATGGCAAAACACAAATTTGCTTCTATCTCCTTAACCGTGCGAGATAGAGCGATTTCGTCGAAATTTTCGACCCACAGGGTATCTGAGGAGTGTACTCTTTGCAATTTTCAAAAAATTTTCCCCTCCCCAAAAATGGCGGCCATTTTGAATTTTAGAATTTTTGCCAAAAATGGCAAAACACAAATTTGCTTCTATCTCCTTAACCGTGCGAGATAGAGCGATTTCGTCGAAATTTTCGACCCACAGGGTGTCTAAGGAATGTAATATTTGCAATTTTCAAAAAATTTTCCCCTCCCCAAAAATGGCGGCCATTTTAAATTTTCGAATTTTTGCCAAAAATGGCAAAACACAAATTTGCTTCTATCTCCTTAACCGTGCGAGATAGAGTGATTTCGTCGAAATTTTCGACCTACAGGGTATCTAAGGAATGCAATCTTTGCAATTTTCCAAAAATTTTCCCCTCCCCAAAAATGGCGGCCATTTTTGAATTTTCGAATTTTTGCCAAAAATGGCAAAACACAAATTTGCTTCTATCTCCTTAACCGTGCGAGATAGAGCGATTTCGTGGAAATTTTCGACCCACAGGGTATCTAAGGAATGTAATATTTGCAATTTTCAAAAAATTTTCCCCTCCCCAAAAATGGCGGCCATTTTGAATTTTCGAATTTTTGCCAAAAATGGCAAAACACAAATTTCCTTCTATCTCCTTAACCGTGTGAGATAGAGCGATTTCGTCGAAATTTTCAACCCACAGGGTATCTGAGGAGTGTACTCTTTGCAATTTTCAAAAAATTTTCCCCTCCCCAAAAATGGCGGCCATTTTGAATTTTCCAATTTTTGCCAAAAATGGCAAAACACTAATTTGCTTCTATCTCCTTAACCGTGCGAGATAGAGCGATTTCGTCGAAATTTTCGACCCACAGGGTATCTAAGGAATGTAATATTTGCAATTTTCAAAAAATTTTCCCCTCCCCAAAAATGGCGGCCATTTTGAATTTTCGAATTTTTGCCAAAAATGGCAAAACACTAATTTGCTTCTATCTCCTTAACCGTGCGAGATAGAGTGATTTCGTCGAAATTTTCGACCCACAGGGTATCTAAGGAATGCAATCTTTGCAATTTTCAAAAAATTTTCCCCTCCCCAAAATTGGCGGCCATTTTGAATTTTCGAATTTTTGCCAAAAATGGCAAAACACAAATTTGCTTCTATTTCCTTAACCGTGCCAGATAGAGCGATTTCGTCAAAATTTTCGACCCACAGGGTATCTGAGCATTATACTCTTGGTAATTTTAAAAAAATTTTCCCCTCCCCAAAAATGGCGGCCATTTTGAATTTTAGAATTTTTGCCAAAAATGGCAAAACACAAATTTGCTTCTATCTCCTTAACCGTGCGAGATAGAGCGATTTCGTCGAAATTTTCGACCCACAGGGTATCTAAGGAATGCAATCTTTGCAATTTTCCCAAAATTTTCAGCTCCCCAAAAATGGCGGCCATTTTGAATTTTCGAATTTTTGCCAAAAATGGCAAAACACAAATTTGCTTCTATCTCCTTAACCGTGCGAGATAGAGCGATTTCGTCGAAATTTTCGACCCACAGGGTATCTGAGCATTGTACTCTTGGTAATTTTCAAAAAATTTTCCCCTCCCCAAAAATGGCGGCCATTTTGAATTTTCCAATTTTTGCCAAAAATGGCAAAACACTAATTTGCTTCTATCTCCTTAACCGTGCGAGATAGAGCGATTTCGTCGAAATTTTCGACCCACAGGGTATCTAAGGAATGTAATATTTGCAATTTTCAAAAAATTTTCCCCTCCCCAAAAATGGCGGCCATTTTGAATTTTCGAATTTTTGCCAAAAATGGCAAAACACTAATTTGCTTCTATCTCCTTAACCGTGCGAGATAGAGTGATTTCGTCGAAATTTTCGACCCACAGGGTATCTAAGGAATGCAATCTTTGCAATTTTCAAAAAATTTTCCCCTCCCCAAAATTGGCGGCCATTTTGAATTTTCGAATTTTTGCCAAAAATGGCAAAACACAAATTTGCTTCTATTTCCTTAACCGTGCCAGATAGAGCGATTTCGTCGAAATTTTCGACCCACAGGGTATCTGAGCATTATACTCTTAGTAATTTTAAAAAAAATTTCCCCTCCCCAAAAATGGCGGCCATTTTGAATTTTCGAATTTTTGCCAAAAATGGCAAAACACAAATTTGCTTCTATCTCCTTAACCGTGCGAGATAGAGCGATTTCGTCAAAATTTTCGACGCACAGGGTATCTAAGCAATGCAATCTTTGCAATTTTCCAAAAATTTTCCCCTCCCCAAAAATGGCGGCCATTTTGAATTTTCGAAGTTTTGCCAAAAATGGCAAAACACAAATTTCCTTCTATCTCCTTAACCATGCGAGATAGAGCGATTTCGTCGAAATTTTCGACCCACAGGTATTTGAGCATTGTATTCTTGGCAATTTAAAAAAAAATTTCCCCTCCCCTAAAATGGCGGCCATTTTGAATTTTCAAATTTTTGCCAAAAATGGCAAAACACAAATTTGCTTCTATCTCCTTAACCATGCGAGATAGAGCGATTTCGTCGAAATTTTTCAACCCACAGGGTATCTAAGGAATGTAATCTTTGCAATTTTCAAAAAATTTTCCCCTCCCCAAAAATGGCAGCCATTTTGAATTTTCGAATTTTTGCCCAAAATGGAAAAACACAAACTGGCCTTAACCGTGCAAAATAGAGTTATTTTGTTGAAATTTTCGACCCATAGGGTATCTAAGAAATGTACTCTTGGCCATTTTCAAAAAAATTTCCTTTTCCCAAAAATGGCGGCCATTTTGAATTTTCAAATTTTTGCCAAAAATAGAAAAACAGGAATTTGCTTCTATCTTCTTAACCGTGCAAGATAGAGTGATTTCGTCAAAATTTTCAACCCAACCAATGCAAAAAGGCATGAAGCTGAAATAATTTACATCTACACTAACAAATATTTAAGCATCATTGATATATTTTACAAATGAAACAGGGTCTTGTAAGACTACTGTACAATTTGGGCAAAAGGTTCATGGGTGGACATTACACATGATAATGTGTGTTCTTCTATGCTATCCTGTTTCTATTCGCATCTACTATCAACAGGGCGGCCTATTTCTAGTTTTTGTTTAGACTTGACTGTTGTAACTTCCAAGTGCTGAGGAATCATCTTGAACTTCTCAGATGCTATCTCACATTTGATCTGTGCTTATAGTTGAATTGCTGTGGCTGGTAGTCAACTTGACCACTGCAATTCCTTGTTTAGAAGGATCTCTGATCTTGATCTTCATAAGATACAATGTGTGCAGGACAGTCTTGCTAGAATCGTTAGCAGTACCACCAAGTACTCACACATCGCCCCTGTAAGAAAGACTGTCTATTGGCTGCCTATTGAACATTGCTCTGTATTTACACTGCCTTACTTGTGTACAAGTTCATACAAAGTTGTTATCCCAAATATTTGGAACCTTTTCTTAAACCTAGGCATAGTGTGTACAATATAGTCAAGCTGATTATGTGTTACTCAAGGGTCTACGCTTTGCCTCATCAGTATATAAGTCTCTTAATCATTTCAGCCGCAGATTTGTAAATGACGCTCCAAAGATTTGAAATCATCTGCCTGTTGATGTACATTCAGCCACTTCACTCTGCTTGTTTAGAAAGAGGTTTAAAACCTCTTTTCAACAGCATACCCACCCTAGTTTCTTGTTTTGTCCCAGTCTTTATAAATGTGAACTATGCATTAAAGGAAGTGTCACTTAAAAACAAGAAGGAGAGTTGTTTTGGATGTCTAAATATAAACATAAAATCTCTGTCTCAGAAGTTTTTAGTACAGCATAAAAAAATACTGACATAGTCAAAAAATAATTATTGCTGGCAAACGTGCCTGTATATTACTGGTGAAAGTCATGTTTTTCGTAACATATCAAGTTGATATGTGCACATGTAAAATTCAAGTACTAGTTCTTGCTTTACTCTATCAGTTGAAAATTCACTGTCTAGGTATTTTTGTCCACAAGGTTGCTACATAAATGAGCACTGTTACTAATTTTGAACATATGGCTCTGGCTAGGTCACTAGAGATCACTTTTTTAGTCACTGGACTTTCGTGGAATCTGCACTTCCAGCAAGGAATCGGCCCTTCCAGTGTTCACTACTGGTGTTTCTGATTGCTTCCAAGTTCCATCCTCTGATGTCAGTGCCATACTGATGGTTTTGTGGCCCAGTCCTGTAGCTTGAAACACTTTTCAGCCTTGTTTCCTGTTCGAGTGAACTCTCTCCTGTCAACTAGTATCAAGCACAGAAATTATATAAACTTCTGAATCTGGATCTTTTTAAGTGCAAGCTTTGGCGAGGCTTGCGCTTCTAGAGACCACTTTTTTTCTGTCTTCGGACTTTCATGAATTGTGGCACAGCGTGACGAGTATCTGTCTGTTCACTGAAGTTAAGTGGCAATGCCGGCTACATTAGTACAGGGATGGGTGACCACTTTGGTGTACTACTCGTGTCTCTGTTGGCTTTCTAGCCTTTTGCCCTTCTTTCTAGACATGACCAGTAATCGTCTTTTGTAAATGCGGGTTTATTTTATATTCAGCCTGATTATGTGGTTCTGAGCATAATCCTGACAGTAATGTCACCCATCTTTTCAAATGTGTAATTGTGGGGCACTGTAGAGGATTATACCATTTTTCAAATATGCTTAAAAATCTTTGCTACTAGCTATTTCTATTTGAACTGCTGGTGTCCACTGTCCAGTATTGTAAGTGATAACCGTGTTCTGACTGATCTTTTTGCTGATTACAATAATTTTTTTAGTACAACTTTCCAATCGAGTTTGCCTTTTGTTATAAGATGAGTCATAATAGGGCCTGAGTTTTAGATAAGTTGTGGATATAAAATGGCAATATGAAGAAGTATAAAGAAGCTCAGCAACAACATCAGTTTTTTACTGGCTAAACATTATATCCAACACTGCAAAGATTCTGAAAAGTATTTTTCGACATTCATTTTTTAAAAGAAATCTTTATTATGTCCACCCACTGGGGGGTGGACATATTATTTTTGCTTTTTCCGCCATCCGGCGTCCCACTTGGTTTCCAGACATTTTAGGCAACAGTTCTTATCCTATCTTTACCAAATTTGGCATGCAGGTTTATTGGGTTAATAGCTTGTATGGGATTGCTTTTGGTGGTGATAGCTCTATAGCTAGTAATAGCTACTTTGCTACTTTTGAGTATCTCTTTGGTTTCCAGACATTTTAAGGAATTCTATTAAGCCTATCTTTCTGAAATTTGGTATGGAGGTTCATTGGGTTAATAGCTTGTATGGGATTGCTTTTGGGGGTAATTGCTTCATAGATGAGTGAGTAATTAATTAAATAAATGAATAATTGGCTATTTTTTGAATACTGAAAAAGGCAAATGTGCTCATATCTCCTAAACCGTACGAGATAGAGCGATTTCGTCAAAATTTTCGACCCACAGGGTATCTAAGGAATGTACTCTTTGCAATTTTCAAAAAATTTTCCCCTCCCCAAAAATGGCGGCCATTTTGAATTTTCGAATTTTTTGCCAAAAATGGCAAAACACAAATTTGCTTCTATCTCCTTAACCGTGCGAGATAGAGCGATTTTGTCAAAATTTTGAACCCACAGGGTATCTGAGCATTGTCCTCTTGGCAATTTTTAAAAAAATTTTCCCTCCCCAAAAATGGCGGCCATTTTGAATTTTCGAATTTTTGACAAAAATGGCAAAACACAAATTTCCTTCTATCTCCTTAACCGTGCGAGATAGAGTGATTTCGCCGAAATTTTCAACCCACAGGGTATCTAAGGAATGTACTGTTTGCAATTTTCAAAAAAATTTCCCCTCCCCAAAAATGGCGGCCATTTTGAATTTTCGAATTTTTGACAAAAATGGCAAAACACAAATTTGCTTCTATCTCCTTAACCGTGTGAGATAGAGCGATTTCGTCGAAATGTGTGACCCACAGGGTATCTAAGGAATGTAATCTTTGCAATTTTCAAAAAAAATTTCCCCTCCCCAAAACTGGCGGCCATTTTGAATTTTCGAATTTTTGCCGAAAATGGCAAAACACAAATTTGCTTCTATCTCCTTAACCGTGCGAGATAGAGCGATTTCGTCGAAAGTTTTGACCCACAGGGTATCTAAGGAATGTAATATTTGCAATTTTCAAAAAAATTTCCCCTCCCCAAAACTGGCGGCCATTTTGAATTTTCGAATTTTTGCCGAAAATGGCAAAACACGAATTTCCTTCTATCTCCTTAACCGTGCGAGATAGAGCGATTTCGTCGAAATTTTCGACCCACAGGGTATCTAAGGAATGTAATCTTTGCAATTTTCAAAAAAAATTCCCCTCCCCAAAAATGGTGGCCATTTTGAATTTTTGCCAAAAATGGCAAAACAAGAATTTGCTTCTATCTCCTTAACTGTGCGAGATTTTTTCGAATTTTGGCCCAAAATGGAAAAACACAAATTTGCCTTAACCGTGCAAAATAGAGTTATTTCGGTGAAATTTTCGACCCACAGGGTATCTAAGAAATGTACTCTTGGCAATTTTCAAAAAATTTTCCTCTTCCCAAAAATGGCGGCCATTTTGAATTTTCAAATTTTTGACAAAAATAGAAAAACAGAAATTTGCTTCTATCTTCATAACCGTGCAAGATAGAGTGATTTCGTCAAAATTTTCGACCCAACCAATGCAAAAAGGCATGAAGCTGAAATAATTTACATGTACACTAATAAATATTTAAGCATCATTGATATATTTCACAAATGAAACAGGGTCTTGTAAGACTACTGTACAATTTTGGCAAAAGGTTCATGGGGTGGACATTAAACATGATAATGTGTGTTCTTCTATGCTTATCCTGTTTCTATTCATATGTCGCAGCTACTATCAACAGGGCGTCCTATTTCTAGTTGGAATTAATTTTGTACAGATTAATCGGTACTTTTCCTGAGAATTCTACCATAGAAGGTGGTCAGTTTTGGGTCATTCATTGTATCATTGAATGCATGGTACAATAAGAGAAAAAAATTTACAGTATTTTAGTGTAAAACATCCTTGAATGTGTAAGAAAAATCATGAAACAACATTTGACTAGGTTTGTAATATTCATATGGTAGTATAGGACTACAATTGTGCAGTCATTCTGCAATTCATAAGGTAACAGTTATAACTTTTCTGACAGATATAAGGCTTCAGATACAATTTATCACTAAAAGAATGCTACAACATATAGTAGTATAATTGTATCCCCGGCGCGAAGCGGGGATACTATGGATTCATCATCGTCCGCAGAGATTTCTTGTTAGCGACCTACAGTCCACATTTCTTTCCAGATTTCTTTCATATTTGGCAGGTGGCTTGATATGGTGGAGAACTCGCCACCCTATCTTTTTGGTAGGCTTTATGTCTAAATTAGGCCTGTGGTACACAAAAATGTCTAAAATGTGGAATATTGCTTGTTAGCGACCTACAGTCCACATTTCTTTCCAGATTTCTTTCATATTTGGCAGGTGGCTTGGTATGCTAGAGGACTCGCCACCCTATCTTTTTGGTAGGCTTTATGTCTAAATTAGGCCTGTGGTAGACAAAAATGTCTAAAATGTGGAATATTGCTTGTTAGCGACAGTCCACATTTCTTTCCAGATTTCTTTCATATTTGGCAGGTGGCTTGGTATGCTAGAGAACTCACCACCCTATCTTTTTGGTAGGCTTTATGTCTAAATTAGGCCTGTGGTAGACAAAAATGTCTAAAATGTGGAATATTGCTTGTTAGCGACCGACAGTCCACATTTCTTTCCAGATTTCTTTCATATTTGGCAGGTGGCTTGGTATGCTAGAGAACTCACCACCCTATCTTTTTGGTAGGCTTTATGTCTAAATTAGGCCTGTGGTAGACAAAAATGTCTAAAATGTGGAATATTGCTTGTTAGCGACCTACAGTCACACATTTCTTTCCACATTTCTTTCATGGTGGCTTATCGCTTAAAAGTATTGCAGATAGCCCATTTTTCTCAAATAACTCATTCATCTACTTTTGGCAGAGCTTTCACATGGTGAAGTTTCAGACCTGTATCTAATTACTCACCTACTCAAAATGAGTAAATGCTAATTATCTCTAAAAGTCTTGCGGATACCCAATTTTTATCAAATAACTCATTCATCTTCTTTTGGAAGAGCTTTCACATTGTGAAGTTTCAGACCCATATCTAATTACTCACCTACTCAAAATGAGTAAATGCGAATTATCTCTAAAAGTATTGCAGATAGCCATTTTTTCTCAAATAACTCATTCACCTACTTTTGGGAGAGCTTTCACTTGGTGAAGTTTCAGACCCGTACCTAATTACTCGCCTACTTAAAATGAGTAAATGCGAATTATCTCTAAAAGTATTGCAGATAGCCAATTTTTCACAAATAACTTATTCACTTACTTTTCGGAGAGCTTTCACTTGGTGAAGTTTCAGACCCGTAGCTAATTATTCACCTACTCAAAATGAGTAAATGCGAATTATCTCTAGAAGTATTGCAGATAGCCAGTATTTCTCAAATAAGTCATTCACCTACATTTTGGAGACCTTTCACATGCTAAAGTTTTTTTATGAATTTTTTTAATAATTTTTAATGCATTAAAATTAATAAAATCATGCACTAAATCAATTATAACTTGAAAAGTATTGAATTTAGAGCACTTTGTTAAAATATGTTATTCAGCTACTTTTTCCATAGCTACAACATGGTAACTTGAGTGTCTATCTCAATAGCTAAGTGAGTAATAGCTATTTTTGGACTTTTCACTAACTTCCATCATGAGTAGAATCACTTGTAACTTGAAAACTATTGCATTTAGAGAATTTTGTGCAAATCTGTTATTCACCTACTTTTGGGTCAGCTATAACATAGTAAAATTTCAGACCTCTAGCTCGTGGCATAGCTGAGTAATAGCTACTTTTGCCTTTGCCAGTGGATACATCTTGCATCTGGCCACAGATGCGTCCTTGGTCTAATTAATTTGTTTGATTATGGTAATACACGTATGCTTTTCTTGCTACAGATTCGGTCATCAATTTTGTTTTTGTCAAAAATACAGTGTTGAAAACTTTAAACATTATGTAAATACGTTTGTGGGCTGGTTGTTTGGTATAATGTTTCTGCTGATCTAGTTAAAACTTATCAGGTTGGTAGGACAACCACCAAGGCTAAATTGCTTTCAAAATTGGAGCCATTTGAAAAAACAAGATGGGCTCAATGGCCGCCTCTTGAAATTCTGTTTTCAGCCAATCAATTTGAAACTTAACAGGGTTGTAGAGCACCACCTAGGCTAGGTTAAATTGGTGCCATTTGGTAAAGCAAGATGGCCACAATGGCCGCCATCTAGAAATTTTGTTTTCGGACTCCATGTCAAAGACGCTTTGTCCAATCAATTGAAACTTAACAGGGTGATAGGACACCACCAGGCCTTTGTTGTTAGCGAAATTTAAGTCCCACCAGTTGCCCGTTTTGGACATGTGCTCCAAAATATTTTAATTTCCAGACTCTAACTTGAAGATGCTTTATCCAATCAACCTGAATGTTAACAAAGTGATTTGACACCACCAGCACTTAGTTGCTTTCGAAATTGTAGTCCCTATCAGTGTTTCCTAAGCCTCTTGTTTCTGGAGGTCAATTGACCCCCTCCTTTGAAAACCAGGGGTCAATTGACTATTGTAGGTATTGTCAAGTAATATTTTTCAGGTTATAAAGTGCCGTAACCAAAACATGGCAGTTTACTCAATGTATCGCAATAAAATTCTGCAAATGGATGAAAATATGGGGATAAAAGCTTCCAATTACTTCAGATGTTTCAAATATTTTAACTCTTCCTTCCATCATATGTGTTGACAAGCGAAGTGGTGGTTTCAAAATCTTGTCATGGTATTTCAGTAAAATGCTCTCAATACTGAGATACCAGGCCTACTGTACCGATCCGTCCCTACTGGTGAGTAAATCAGTTGTAAGATGGGAGAGGTTGCAACCGTCTCATAGGGACTTAATTACTGTACAAAAAGGGGGAAAAAACACATAACAATAATACAACATTACAATAATTACATGTCACAATATAAGTTTGAAATTAACCAATTTCATTGGGTGAGGGAAACAAAACCATTTTTAATGGGACAAGCAACATTAATTTACTATTTTAAGTATTAAATAGAGGAAGAAAAAAGGAACTAAATAAATGGGTAATAAATAGATGTAAAAATAAAGAGGATAGACAAAACCTGAACAGAAAAATAACCTGCATAGGAATAAGAAAGACCACCCAATGCCACACTTTCACAAATTCATAAAAGAGTGAGAACATAAGGAAAAAGTTGTAATATATTAAAATTCACATGTCAGAAATACTAGTATTTCAGGTATAAACAGGTGCCGACCTGTTTTTGTCCCTGGACTTTGAATTTGCATATTGCTATTGTCTTGTTGCGCCTTAGAGTCCACTACTCAGTGGAGATTAAGCGCTATAAAAGTCGAATTAGAATTCTCTACAATATTGTGTTGTAAGTGCCACTTTCTGTTATGCAGGTCTAAGCACTTATTTGAAATTCTTTTGACAATATTCTTTTCCAAATTATATGTATATGAATATGTCTATGAGATGAATCGCGGATGATCATTAGTCGTCCATTTCTTTCATCACCGTTGAACCTGCGATATCGCCGCTCGTGATGACAACACTAATACAAAATAATTCTTTTGAAAGTTCAAAATTTAGTGTTCTCTCTGCATTTGGTTACAAAAATAAAAAAATTACGCTAAACTAAACACATGGTTCAATATTCTATAGTGATTACCTCTGTATCCTAACATAACTGATTTAGGGGTCATAAAAGTTTCTGGCATTTGACAATGATTAAGCAGATTAACTTAACCTCAACCCAAAATTATTTAACCTTTCGGCAAAACCAAAATAGGTGTTCAAGAGTAAAGTCTGAAAAAGATACTTATTATTTGGAATTGTCTGGTGTAGAATCAATTGTACACTGAAAATTAAGTGAGTAGTAGTGTATTTTTTTAGAAAATGTGATTCTGAATGTTAGTTAAGTCTAAGCTGCTAAAGTGAACTGGTTTCATTCTATACTACTTAAATCTATACTTCTGGTAGCTGTTGAATTCTTTCACTTGACAAGTTTCTCTTGGTGGAAATGTGGAGAAGTTGGTGATGAGGTTTACTGTGTTGGCAGAAACATTATGATTTATAAGTACTTTTTCTGGATTTGTATCTGTTTAGTTAGTTTGAAAGTAAAATGCTATGAGCAGTTCTAAGGAATTTTCAGGTATAGTCACTGTCTCCTGTTTGTATCTTATTTACTACTTTCTTAATGCCAGTGTATGTGAGTGCAGCTGCTTTGGTTTCTTTGTCCTATATCCGGATACTGTTGACCTATTTTTTTTGTTCTCTGGGATGAGGCCTTCAATGTATCTTTGTACTTTGGTTTTAGTTGCTCAAGTTCCACTCTAGTTTTTTTGTGAGGTTGTGTTTAACCAATCTGCCTTTTAGACAGATGTCCATCAAAACTTTGGTTTCCTGACACTCACTCAATGATGCAGCTGATCGATTTGAAATTCGACAATGTGGTAAGACTCCACCTGGCTAGATTGCTGTCGAAATTGGTGCTAGTTGGTGCATCTGTCTGTCCATCAACATTTTGGTTTCTAGACTACAACTCAAAAAAGGTTCTACCAATCAATTTAAATTTGATGGGGTGGTAGGACACCACCTAGACTAGGTTGCTTTCCAAATTTGTGCCAGTTGTTGCATCCATCTATTCATGCACCTGTTTGTCAACATTTTATTTTCCTGACTCCAATATAAAGATGGTTCTGCTGATTGATTTGAAATTTGACAAGGTGGTAGGACACCACTTGGCTAGGTTGCGTTCTATATATTGATGCCAGTCCATGTCTCTGTCCATCAAAATTTTGGTTTCATAACTCTTAAGAAACTTCCACTGATTGATTTGAAATTTGACAGGGTATTAGGACACCACCTTAGCTAGATTACTTTTGAAAATGCTGACAGTCCATGTGTCTGACCATCCGTATTTTGGTTTCCAGACTCTAACTTGAAGGTAGTTCTGCCGATAAATTTGAAATTTGTCAGGGTTATAAGACACCGTCTGGGCTAAGTTGCTTTCTCAATTGGTGCTAGTCCATTTGTCCATCTGTCTGTGTGTCTGTCCTTCAACATTTTGGATTCTTGACTGTAATTTAAAGATGGTTCTGCCAGTCAGTTTAAAATTTGAGAGGTTTATAGGACACCATCTGGGCTAAGTTGTTTTTGTCATTGGTGCCATTTTGAAAAAACGATATGGCCGCTGTCTTGAAATCCCATTTTCACCCTTTAACTTGACGCTTCCACCTATCAAATTACAATCTTGACAGAGAACAATAAATAAATAATAAACTTAAAATTTGTTGCTGCTATCCCTGATAATGATTTCAGCAACCTGCCTTTTTGAGGTCTGTTAACCTAATTTCTTGTTATTCTATTTAATTTGGGAAGTATTATAGAGTAGTGCAGGTAGTTATTCAAGTGAAAGGAGGTGAAATCCATGGTAGCATATTTTAAGGCAGAATTCCAGAAAGGTGTTATCTTTCAATGTTGTGAGTAATGAATTCTGACTTTCAACTTGTTTGATGTATATTTCCCAGTTACATTTGGATATTAATTTCTGCGAGGTGATGGTATGATATTTAAAGCAAGTTTGGATCTGCCCTATTAGTGGACCACAGAAGTATCTATCACTGGCTGTTGGGTTGGTAACTTCCAAGGATGCTCATGTGGCTATGTTAGGATTGTTATCACTGTGTACTCGGATAGTTGATTCCATCTGACATGCTTTTGTGGTTTGCCAAACACTCTATCATTTAGAGCATCATGTGAAAGGTTTCATAGGCTTACATGGCACACATCTGAACCTTTCTGATTCTGTCTGTAGCTAATCTTATTTCGAGTTTTGCACTTGTGCACTGGATTTTATTGAATTCCTTTCCCATTTTTGTGGACAAGTGTCTCTTCATCCAGGATTTCTTTCACAGGACCGGAGATACATTTATTTAACACAGTCTCAAGATTTACAATATCATGTTGTTCCTTGCCCTGACTCGCATTCTCTAGTTGGGAGTCTCATCTTGTGGTGGGGTGGCACCAGTTTCATGATGGGCTATTAAAGCTGATATGCTTATTTCATTGACTGAGCCATGTGGTGTTGCTCACTATAATAACTAACACTTACCATTTATAATTGCAGTTGTTGAGGCATTATTGTGTAATATTCATTTGTTTCATTATAAATACAATAATATGTTGCATATATACTTACATGTAATAAAACAGTCAAACACAATATACCATTAAAATACGTAAAAAGGTAAAATTTACAAATAATATATGCTAAACACTTCTGCCTCATTTTATCCAGTTAACTCCCAAGGAACATACACGTGCAAAAAAGTCAGAAAACTCTAAGAACAAATTGTATCAACCTTAGTTTGTAAAGTTTAACATATCCACTTTCTTGGTGTTCTGCAAGGGATGTAAGATGTCATTTAAACCGACAGTTTGTACACTGAATAATAGCAGGCAAATGTTCAACACCGGTACAGTTACTGCCAATTTTCTAGTCTCTCTAGTCAGAGGGCCCGAGTGTCTTTTCTTTCCCCTTCAGGTAGAAAAGTACATGCTAAAACATATGACTGTATGTTAGAGCAGTTTGGTCATCACATTCACAAGCAATGTGGAAAAGGTAAAACTGCCACAGTCATAAATATTTTGTTTATGCAGCTTCTGATCTCTTGAAGTTATTTCTGAGAAATCATCCTTGAAGAAATCAGGTTCTCACTTTTAGCAGTGCTCATCTGCAATGAAAAGTGTACTTTGTTTTAATTACTTTGCTAGGCTTTAATAATTATTGTTTGTTCAGCATTTGCCATCAAATGGAAGAACTGATCATGGTTGGGATTAGGATTATTCCACTTATTTATCTGTCTGAAGTCCATATCCTGCAAACCACAAAAGTCAGGTCTCCATTCACTGAGAATGTTTGCAGCTAGTGACATCGCTTACAAGTCAACCACTCATTTTTACAAAATTCAAGGCCACAGTTCTGTACTGTTTTCACATTCTCACACTATACTCTGTTGTTTGTGACAGTCAGTACTATTAGCAACACAAAACAGTTTTCATTTTTTACATTCATTCTTATATTCATGGGATTTCTTTAGTATTTTTTTCTGTGGGCAATTATCAGCCCATAGTATTAATGAAGGAAGATGACTTTTGACAGATGACAGCTTACCTTGTTTGTGTTATTGTGTATCAATGTAAATTCATGCTCCAATACTTCTCTCCTTTAGTAATACATGTATATCCACTTCATCATCACTTAAAGATCATCGCTTTTGTTTTAATGAGAAACATGATGGAAAACTTGGAGAAGTGATCCATAACATGAGCTGCAATGTATTGCCATTGCCATTAGTTAGATCCATCAGGAGCCTGTGAAGGAATGCAGCCTCCATGATTGGCTTTTATACCACTGTTGTGGTCTTTGGCAGCTTATAACGGTACTTCCAGGGTATATGGACACGGCCATTTACAACGTTTTAATGTACTTTTCCACTGAAATGTGGCTACATTTTACAAATGTGGCTACAAATATGTCTTATACTGAAGAAACTTCACTTACCTGCTATTGATATTGTTTCAAGCAATTAAATTATGTTGAAAATCTTGTGTTGTTTTGAAAACTGCCATATTTGTTACAGGAAGGAAGTGAATCACAGTGTATTCATACGCCAAGGAGTGTACTAAAACTCAATTTGAGTGAGTGACCAAAAATAATATAGAAGTGAGGCATTTCTTATTTATTTGCAAAAAATAGAAATAAGGCATTTCTTATTTATTTGCAAGCAATACATTTTCATATGAATATGTAATGAGAAAAAGCAATCTTAAGTAGTCATACATGAAATTGTGGCTACATGTAAGAGATGTGGCTACGTGTAGACACAATAATACATTATGTTTAAAAAATTATAACTACAGATCAGAAAAGTTCAAAGAATACACAAATGTTTGCTTGAATAAATAATGAATATTTTTATGACATTTTTATGTACATTCTAAAATGGCTACATTTCAAAAAAGTGGCGAAAAATGTGTCTTATAAAGAAAATAATTTATACAAAAATTAATATTGAATTTCTGGAGAATTTTGTATGTTGGCAATATGGACATTTAGATTATAAAATTTTGACACCAAAGCTCAGACATTTTCAAACATGTCTTCATGTTTGTGATTCCATCTGTAAATGACCTCATCTAAGTAAACTGGTACTTTGTCAAATCGTTGACCAAACATTTTTTTCAAAGGATGTTTAGCTTTTTGCCAAAAAGATTCTATGTTTTGTGTGTGTACCCCATTCATTGGATTGACAAAGTTTTCTGAATGATTCACAAAATGTTCAAAACCATGGTTATGTAAATTACGGTATGCACCCCAATCAACATGATAAATTTTGCTCTGGGGATGCACATGTTGCCTCAGTATTTGAACTAAAGTGGCTTCATCTCTTTGAGGTACAATAACTAGACGTACTTTTTTGGTTCTTCTGCAGTATATGTCAAAAATCCGTGGTTTTTCAGGACCAATTCTTCCACGATTATACTTTCTTTTGCCACCCCATTTTGACTCATCAATCTCTATTATATCATTTGGCCCCCCAAGTATACCGTATTTATTGTAATAAACGCCCCGGGGCGATGCATTTTTCAAAAGGGGGGGCGACTATTACAGATAAACAAAATCATATCTCGAGTCCAGTGGCCATGGGCGATAATGGACACTTGCTGCCTTGATCTCGCTTGCTGGCATGTATAATGGCGAGACAGCTTAAAATATTTAAAACAAACCTTAAATCTGAAGAAATTATGTAGTTTTATCTTGTATTTTTGCCGATTTCAATGCGTCTGTGACCAATACTGCCATGTTTTGTTTTTATTTTCTTTATTTCTCGTAAGCGATATTCGCTTGGGAAGTACTAAAAAGCACCATTTTTCGGAATCCCGGAATCGCAAAGGTGTTGGCTGTTGACAGGGATGTAAAACCCCGAAATATAAATTTTGCAAAGGTAGGGGGGGGGGGGCGATTAATAGGGAGGGGGCGTTTATTGCAATAAATACGGTAATTGGATTTTCAACTAACTCCTTTGACATTAGGTCTCTGTAAATGTTGTTCCAATCATATACAACATCTTCAGATGCATGTAACATTTTCATAACAGTACTAGCCTCAATGTTGTTTGCAAAAAAATACATTATGTACAAGTACACTGACAAATCTTTTTTTTTTGTTTCTCAGCAAAAAAAAACTCAATTTTCTTAAACTATGCCTGTTGTGACAAGTTGGACATCCAGCAGTAGTAGGATAGTCCTCATAGGCACTTGCCTACGGAAAACATGACATTGCTCACAAAAAGAGGCTGTAGAAATAATGTTCTTTTCCCTTAAATATTGCAGTAACCTTACATTATCTGAACAGTATGCAGAAAGTTCTATAATTGAAGTCATTTTCTATATACATTTACAAGTATAATCATGAAATGTTTCAGGGAAAACTCTTATGCTATTCTTAAGTTCAAGAAGGGCTTCTGGAATTAGCATGTGCAATAAACCACTAACAGTTGTTCCTCTAGGTCTGTACTTAAATGTTTGATGAGTAACAAAAAAAAGAATTCAGTTTTGGAATAAACACAGCTACATTAAGTACATTTCTCCTCACCATTTATTCTTTTCTGTTGTCTATCAAAACACTTGGCATAACAAAATAACCCAACTACAGTTTGCACTGGACAATCTTTATATGATCTGAAGCCATCTAAATTGAATATATCTTCAATGTAATCCTCGACAATTTCTTGCTGAGTACTTGTCTTATTGGGAAAGCCACAATTAGCACAAAACTTAAATTGTGAATAAACGAGGATATTTTTTGCCATCCACAAATCTCATTCCTAGATTATTGAAACTGTTGATGCATATGCTGTCCTTACAGCATTCTGATATAATGTCATACATAAATCTAAAGTTATCCACCTTCTCAGGAAATGGTAAGTCTTTAATATGTGTTGCATATTCAGGAATCGATTCACAGTATTTCCAGTTTCATCATCACCAACATTCCAATATTCAATAATGTACGTTTTCTCCATTTAGATATTCATATCTCTGTGATGTTACATTGAATGAGAAGTACTGGCCTCTACAACAAGAACATACAAATATTTGTAAATTTTTAGACATTATGCTGCATTAAAAAATTGCAATAAAAGTAAATTTAGAATGGGGTAGAAGTAACATTTGTATGTTACTTGATAACTATAAATTTCTTACCTTTTTGATGAACTTTCGTCATATGTTGTAGTGACCTCAAATGTTGCATAGCAGAGCTATCACGACATAATCCTAATAACAGTGGCCAGTGGCACAAAATGTCTGGGTGAAGTCCCTTGACATAAGCAAAACAACAAATTCTAAATCTGTTGAAGTATTTTATATTTTTTGTCCAAAATAACTTTCTAATACTTGTAGGCCACAACTTTGAATCTCGAATCAAATCTTGAATTAAAATCCAATTATTATAAATTTCACGATTTGACATGATATCCACAGTTACTTTAAAATTATGCATTGTTACATTTAAGGTTGAAATGTATTGGCAAATAATAGTATAGTGGTTCCCAAACATAAGTTTTATTCGTGTTAGAAATGCAAAGTAACAGAGGAAATAAATACAATAGTGATATTAAAATGATAACTGTTCTTAGTTAACAGAAAATTAAGTACTCATCAACCCTAAGTACGGAAAACGGGAATGCTAATACAACAAGATTGTAACAACAAGATAAGTTCTCAAATTAAAAGTACACAAAACACTTTTCTGTATTTGAATGTACACTGGTCACTGTACTGAACTTGAATGCAGTTCAGAATAATTCAGTTCCTCGAGATGAAACAAATACCATAGACATGGCAGCAGATGAAGATGCACAAATACACTGGTAAGTCAGTACGCGTGTCAGAAATAGAAGATCACTAATGGTGACGGTATGTAAATCACTGGCAACACTCAGATTGGCGATCTTTAACACTAATGTAATCCATTTGGTAAACACGTAAGATATTCCACAGGTGTGTGTAAGTAATCCTAGGTAAGTGATCGCACAATTACTTCGATTGCTATTGAACATCCATCATATGAATTGAAGAATGACAGACAACTGTCAACTATAGACTGTTGGGTGGTGCTCACAATAGTCTACAAAGAAATAACCCAACATAAGAGTAATAAACTCAGTACAAACGCAACATCACATCATAAGTTATATAAGTATTCAATATAACGTCGAAATAAATCCTGATTAATCACAAACATAACTGAACACCATGTGGTAATCTATTCAGATAGACAAACGCTTTGGGATACAAAACTTTCTATTTTACATATCTTATAAATGTACTAATATAAAGGCAGAATACAACTTAAAGTTTACATATACATATATATATAAATGAATAACAAAATGAAATCTTTACTTACATCATTCACCCCAGTTAGAAAATAAACACACCTTGTGTCCTCCTTGCCTTTGAAACATGTGAGAAAGAGTGAAGACAAGGAATAACCTTTATACCCCATTTAGCAATATAGTCATATTAAACACACACACAAAATCAAAGACTGGCCCCACATGGGTGAAATATGCATCTAGCACTAACTACACACTCTGCATGTAATACATGTGGACACTTGGCTGTGTGAGGTCACTTAGTCAAAAAATTAACACACTTTTGTACTCTAAAACACTTGGTCATATATAGAAAAGTTACAAAACAAAAGATCTGTCCTTACATGGGTGTAATATGCATCTAGTACACACACTACATAAAACATCTGGTCACTGTTGTATTCTATTTAGCCAAGATTATATTTGACAGGTTACACAACAAAACATTTGTTCAAAATTATATAGCAATAACATAACACACCTCCCCCGTAAGACAATACTAGCTATTGTAAAAAAAAAATACGAGCAATCTGCTTTAAATCTTTACAGCCTGCTCAAATAGTCAGCAGCTGCATTTTCTGAACTTCTTATAGCCCTAATCCTAAAGTTAAATGACTGCAGGAAAAGTGCCCAGCGCATAATACGGCTATTGTCCATTTTTGCCTTTCTAATGTAAATCAGAGGCTGGTGGTCAGTTTCAACTAGGAATTCTTTTCCATACAGATATGGAGCAAATTTCTTTGTTGCCCAAACAAGAGACAAACACTCTCTCTCTATCACTGCGTAATTCTTTTCAGCATCTGTTAGTTTTTTACTTGCATATTCTACAGGTAATATGCCGTCGTCATACTCCTGCTTCAGCACAGCTCCAATTCCAGTGTCTGATGCATCACACTGGACAACAAAAGGTTTGGAGAAGTCTGGTAACCTTAATATTGGCCTCTTGGATAAAAGTTCTTTCAGTGTCATAAAAGCTCTGTCTTGAGGTTCCTGCCATTGTACTTTATTGGGCTTCCCTTTCCTTGTAAGATCTGACAGGGGTGCAGATATAGCACTGAAGTTGGGAATGTACTTTGAGTAGTAGCCAATAAAGCTGAGAAAACTGCGGACTTGCTTCTTCGTCTCAGGTATAGGCACTGATAAAATGTCCAAAAGCTTGTTTTCTTCAGGTTTCATTGATCCTTCTCCAACGTTGTTCCCCAAAAAGTTTAGGTTCCTGAATCCTATTTGACACTTTGTTGGTCTAACAGTCAGCTTTGCATCTCTAGTTCGCTGAAATAGTTTGCGTAGTTCACCCAAATGGTCTCTCCATGACGGCGTGTGACAAAGAATATCATCAACAAAGCTTTCACAGCAGTCAAGGTCCTTCAATAATTTTCTGACCATTTTGTTGAATGTTGCTGTTGCATTAATCAAACCAAATGGCATCTTGAGAAAGCAAAAGCTTCCCTGTGAGGTGAGAAAGCAGGTCTTGTCTTGACTATCAGTATCTAGAGGAATTTGCCA
The DNA here is from genome assembly GCA_964017235.1 of Sabellastarte sp. h YS-2021. Classification (NCBI taxonomy): domain Eukaryota; kingdom Metazoa; phylum Annelida; class Polychaeta; order Sabellida; family Sabellidae; genus Sabellastarte; species Sabellastarte sp. h YS-2021. The sequence goes on from OZ024931.1 coordinate 142,822,735, forward strand.
GTAGCCTTTTGTCATGTCAAATTTACTAAAGTAGCTGTCACCAGAAAGTTTGGAGTATATGTCGCTGGCTGTCATCATTGGTTCAGTACAGAAGACAGTTTGGAGGTTAAGATTCCTAAAGTCTATACAGAAACGAATTTTCCCATCTTTTTTCCTCACAAGGACAATTGGGGATGCAAATGGTGAGTCACAATTGCGAAATACACCCAACTTGAGCATAGCCTTGACCTCCTCATCAACAGCTTGACGGAGATGATAAGGAATCGGATACGGTTTCTTCCTGACAGGATCATCTGTATTGAGAGTAATTTTGTGCTCTATCAAATCTGTTGTACCCGGACAGTCAGAAAAGATGTGTTGAAATTCCTTAAGTAGGAGCATGACTTCTTGCTTCTGATCACTGGAAAGATCAGAACTGATTGTCACATCTTTGTAAGTTTCACCAAGGTGATCCGGAAATAGTCAACCAAATTATCTTGGCAATCTTCTTGATCTTCAATTAAGGATGTTGCGACAATATCTATAGGAGATCCCCCTGTAGTCACATCACTGACTTCTTCAATTTCAGGTCTTTCGTGGTAATATTTCAGCATATTAGCATGTATGACTTTTATCTTCCCCTTCATGTTGACAGAGTAGTCATTCAAACCCTTAATGCCCACTACTTCATATGGGCCTTTCCATGACACCAGGAGTTGATTTGTTTCAGTTGGGAGTAACACCAAAACCTTGTCGCCAAATTTAAATTTCCTTGATTTTGACTTCTTGTCGTACCAAATTTTGGACTTTCCTTGAGTTTTGCTCAACTCTTCTTTGGCTAATTTACAGGTTTCCTCCAGTTTGTTCCTCAAATCAAGAACATATTCATAAGTTGTTTTGACCTCATCGGGAGTTCCCTCTTTGGTCCACAACTCATGCAGTATCTGAATGGGTCCACGCACAGTTCTTCCATAAAGTAATTCGAAAGGAGAGAATCCTAGGCTTGCCTGAGGAGTCTCCCGGTAAGCAAATAAAACTGCCGGTATGAAACGATCCCACACTTTTGGTTTCTCCTGACATAGTCTTTTTAAGCATTGACTTCAGCACAAGATGGAACTTTTCCACTAACCCATTGCACATGGGGTGATAAGGTGTTGTCACTAGTTGCTTTATACTCAGTAGACGTGACACCTCAGACATCACTCCACTCAAGAATTGCGTTCCTTGGTCACTCAAAATCTCTGTAGGTACACCAATCCTTGTAAAAATGTTCACTAAAGCTTCTGCAACAGACTCAGCATCTATCCGTTTCAAGGGAATGACTTCAGGATATCTTGTGGCGTAGTCCATTAAAGTCAACATGTAACGATGACCTCTTTCAGAGACAGGGTTAATTGGTCCAACCAAATCGATGGCGACTCTCTTGAAAGGTGTATCGATGATAGGCATATTCTGCAATGGAACTTTTGGCAGTCGTCCTTTGAGCATTGTCCTTTGGCATATGTCGCAAGAGTTACAAAATCTGCTGATATCACTTTGAAGTCCTGGCCAGTAGAAATTCTGCATGATTTTATCAGTTGTCTTCTTTATGCCCAAATGCGCACCCAATAAAGCTTCATGAGCAAGCTTCAGTACTTTCTCTCTAAGTGGTTTCGGAACCATCAGCTGCTTGGATAAGGTACTGTCTTTGTTGGATAAAAACCTTCTATAAAGTAATCCGGACTTGATTTCAAACCAAGTTGTATTATTGCCCCTGACACTTGACTTTTGACCTCTCTTGGCCAAATCCCAATAACGCTGGAGGCTGGTATCTTCCTTTTGAGCTTTAATCAGATTTTCAACTGACATACTGGCATCCATCCCAGGCATGGCGTGTAGAATAGACTCAGGTTTGATAATTTTTGCTTTTTGCGCTCTTGTTTATACGGCACTTACACTCTGATAATCAGGTTTGGTCTCGTCTAAGTTGACACCTTTTCCCTCTTGGGCGGTAGATATCATCCAATCCGGATCTGGGCTCCCTGGTGGGCGAACTCCTTTGATATTACCCAATACAAGTGGACAAACAGGATCAGCCATACACATCGCTTCCACAGTTCCAGAGAAAAATGGAGTATCAATCTCTATGTTGGCTGATGAAACTCTCTTACATGTGCCATCCACTAACACACAGAGATGCTTCTTCCCAGTCAGTTGATCAGGGTTGACTAAGCTTTGTTTCACCACAACACCAGAACAGCCAGTGTCTCTCAGAACATCAACAATGTTTGATCCGACTTTGCCTTTCTTAACTGGCATATTCTTCAAAATAGACCTCCGATTTTCCTGTTGTTCACATGCTCCACTCACAATAGGTACTTGTTTACCACATGCCAACTTTATATTTTCAGTAGTAATGCAATCCTGCTCACAAGTGTGTAAAGCACAAGCAGTAGAGTTTTCTTCTTTCTTCTCTTTGTCTTGACTTGCTCTCAATTCCTCTGTAATTGCTGCGGCAACAGACTTGGCCCAAGGCTTGGATTTGACACGACAATCTTTGGCAATGTGCCCTATTTTCCCACACTTGAAACATTTCTTCTTACTGGTACCACCTTGACCTTTGTCTCCCGATGAAGTCTTGGTAAGTTTATTTGTGTGTACATCAGGATGTGCTGCTAAATAGACTTCGGCCAGTTCTGCCATTTGTTTTGCAGACGACGGATTTCTTTCTTTGAGAAATGTAGAAATATTCTTGCCACTTGAGTTGAGAAATTGCTCTCTCACTAGTAAGTCTTCAATGCCATCATAAGTCTTGTCAGTGTTGCTAAGTTCGACCCATCGCTTTAAATAGTTACGCAATCTCTCGATGAATTGACTTGAACTTTCACCAGGTGATATGGTACTTGAGCGAAACTTGACACGAAAGCCCTCATCATTAAGTTGATATCTTTTCAGTAGAGCCAACTTCAACTTCTCATAGTCTTCTGCGTCCTCATCACTAAGGCGGGAATACACTTCCAAAGCCTTGCCAGTCAATAAAGCACTAAGGTTAGATGACCAACTGTCTCTACTCCAGGACTGACCGATAGCAAAACGTTCAAAACGAAGCAAGTAGGCATCCATATCAGATTTGCCATCTTCAAAAACTGGCAATTTTGGAGTACGCGATTGAACACTGTTATTCCTTGAAACAGCACTCTGATTGAGCTGTATTGAAACATCTGCAGCTCTAATCTCAAGCTCCTTTACCTCTCTTTCTATATTAAGTCTCTCCAAGTCACTTTGTCACTGCATTTCAAACATTTCTTTATCATATTCTCTCTTAAGTCTCCTTTCCTCCCTAGCTCTATCCTGTTCCTCCTTAGCTCTATCCTGTTCATGACTAACAAACTCCCTCAATTGTAACCCTTCATAGCCTAACTCCTTACCAAGTTTAATCAAGTTTTCTAACTGTTCCATCTTACGGATATCTTACAAACACAACTGGGGTATATTTCTACACAAGGATATCAAGATACCTGTAAGACACACAGTTTAACTTGTATTCACCTACACTGAATGACCAAAGTCAAGAGGAGGCACTGGGAATCCACCCAAAATATTGTGAATCCACACTAAAATATTTGTGAAGAGAATCCACCCTTACACACAACCACACTGAGTATTCACTCAAATTATTTGTAATGACCTTTTGTACAGCCACAGCACATTACAAAATCCACTCTATCTAGTGTTGAGAATCCACCCAATCACACTAAATTACATTGAGAATCCACTCAAACTATATGTATTGAGAATCCACTCAAATAATTTGCGATGAGAATCCACCCATTCACAATTTATGACACAAAGTTACTATGTTATGACACTATACCACCCACAGCTACATCACATATACCACTATGACATTCACCCTTTACTTCTCATGTATATGTATACTATAACAATGCACTACCACAAACAAAACTCAGTTTGGGAGCATCCTGGTCATGGCACCAATGTTACATTTAAGGTTGAAATGTATTGGCAAATAATAGTATAGTGGTTCCCAAACATAAGTTTTATTCGTGTTAGAAATGCAAAGTAACAGAGGAAATAAATACAATAGTGATATTAAAATGATAACTTTTCTTAGTTAACAGAAAATTAAGTACTCATCAACCCTAAGTACGGAAAACGGGAATGCTAATACAACAAGATTGTAACAACAAGATAAGTTCTCAAATTAAAAGTACACAAAACACTTTTCTGTATTTGAATGTACACTGGTCACTGTACTGAACTTGAATGCAGTTCAGAATAATTCAGTTCCTCGAGATGAAACAAATACCATAGACATGGCAGCAGATGAAGATGCACAAATACACTGGTAAGTCAGTACGCGTGTCAGAAATAGAAGATCACTAATGGTGACGGTATGTAAATCACTGGCAACACTCAGATTGGCGATCTTTAACACTAATGTAATCCATTTGGTAAACACGTAAGATATTCCACAGGTGTGTGTAAGTAATCCTAGGTAAGTGATCGCACAATTACTTCGATTGCTATTGAACATCCATCATATGAATTGAAGAATGACAGACAACTGTCAACTATAGACTGTTGGGTGGTGCTCACAATAGTCTACAAAGAAATAACCCAACATAAGAGTAATAAACTCAGTACAAACGCAACATCACATCATAAGTTATATAAGTATTCAATATAACGTCGAAATAAATCCTGATTAATCACAAACATAACTGAACACCATGTGGTAATCTATTCAGATAGACAAACGCTTTGGGATACAAAACTTTCTATTTTACATATCTTATAAATGTACTAATATAAAGGCAGAATACAACTTAAAGTTTACATATACATATATATATAAATGAATAACAAAATGAAATCTTTACTTACATCATTCACCCCAGTTAGAAAATAAACACACCTTGTGTCCTCCTTGCCTTTGAAACATGTGAGAAAGAGTGAAGACAAGGAGTAACCTTTATACCCCATTTAGCAATATAGTCATATTAAACACACACAAAATCAAAGACTGGCCCCACATGGGTGAAATATGCATCTAGCACTAACTACACAATCTGCATGTAATACATGTGGACACTTGGCTGTGTGAGGTCACTTAGTCAAAAAATTAACACACTTTTGTACTCTAAAACACTTGGTCATATATAGAAAAGTTACAAAACAAAAGATCTGTCCTTACATGGGTGTAATATGCATCTAGTACACACACTACATAAAACATCTGGTCACTGTTGTATTCTATTTAGCCAAGATTATATTTGACAGGTTACACAACAAAACATTTGTTCAAAATTATATAGCAATAACATAACATGCATCAACAATAAAACTTCACTACATTTTCCAACAGAAAATTTTAAATTTATGATCAGTTATTGCATAATTTATTGAGTGTTTGAGTTCCTGGTTTGGTGTTGGAGGCGTGGTTCTGAACTGGTTCAAGTCGTACCTCTGTGACCGCTATCAGTGCATCAAGATTGGTTCTGTTTTATCCGATGCTAAAAGGCTATTGTACGGTGTGCCCCAGGGCTCTGTCCTGGGGCCGATCTTGTTCTCATTATACACTACCCCCCTCAGTAAAGTTATTCAAAATCATCCTGGCATATGTTTCCACTTTTATGCAGACGACACACAGTTATATGTTCATCTCACACATAACCATGCCATCCAGGCCTTTGATAGACTGAAAAACTGCTTGGATGATGTCAGAAAGTGGCTTTCTGCAAATAAGCTTAAACTAAATCCAGACAAGACAGAATTTATTCTGTTTGGCTCAAGAAATGTCCGCACAAAACTCAGCAAATTTTTCCCAGTTAATATACTTGGCAACCTCCTTTCACCTGTTGATGCAATTAAGAACTTAGGTGTCTGGTTTGACTCTGATTTTTCCTTCTCTTGCCATGTCAGGAATACCTGTAAGGCTAGTTTTGTTCATATCAGGGAATTAAAGCGACTCAGAGGATATCTTACACGTGAAGCTGCTCTTTTGGCTGCAAATGCCTTGGTGGGAAGTCGTCTTGACTACTGTAATTCCTTGTTCAGAGGTCTCTCTGCTCTAGACATTCGGAGGCTCCAATGTGTTCAGAACAGTCTTGCAAGAATTGTGGCTAATACCACCAAATACTCACATATCACTCCTGTAAGAAAGAGTCTTCATTGGCTGCCTGTCTTGCATCGCTCTGTCTTCAAGACAGCCACTGTTGGTTTACAAGTTTCTACATAGTGGCCATCCAAAATACTTTGAACATTTCCTTAAACCCAGGCATAGTGTGTATAGAACACGCAGAAGTCAATCTGACGGTGTGCTGCTTGAGGTCCCATATTGTGCTTCAATATATAAGTCTAAAAAGCATTTTGGCCTTAGCTTTGCATATGATCCCCCAAGGATTTGGAATGATCTCCCTGATGATGTACGCTCAGCTAAATCTCTCTCCTCATTCAGAAAAAAGTTGAAAACTTACCTCTTTGAAAAAGCTTACCCACCCTAGATTATCCCTAGTTTTTCATTTTGTCTCTCCGTGGTGTCGATCCCTGCAATGTCCCTGATTTAATAATTACGATCTCTGATTTTGGCTTTCTGCGTCTTAGAGTCTATCATTAGATAGAGATTAAGCGCTATAAAAGTACTATTAGAATTAGAATTAGAATAATTATTCAGTTATTTAAACAATTTCAGTATGTGCCATTGCTATGGAACTATATTTATTACCTACTTCCTGATGCATTTATACATGAGTGCTTGTGCATGGATAAACATTGAACAGAAATAGTAAGATTATTGAAATATGTTATAATAAGTCGAATATCAAATAAAAAAATGTGGCTACAAACCTTATAAGACATATTTGTAGCCATATTTGTAAAATGTAGCCACATTTCAGTGGAAAAGTGCATAATGACATCGTTAACGGCCGTGTCCATACACCCTGGAAGTACCGTTATAAGCTGGGATACTTGGACATGTTTAGGGGTATGGCATAGGTCTGTACATCATATCTATAACCTTTGTTGTTACCACTTTTATCAACTCTTTACAACAGATCTGTTGGACAACATCAAAGATTTCTTTCTTCCCTCTTTGTCCTTCAACTTTCAAGATAGAACTCTTACCATCGCTGTAAGAAAACAGAAGTGTCAACAATATGTAAAACAGATGTCACTTGTTAAGCTAAGTAAAATATCATACACATGGCATACATCATAAAGAATAATTCTAGAATGAAATAGAAGTGCATCTGGAGGTTCGGTCAGAGGGGTGCAGTTGAAGGTGTGGTAGCAAATGTTTAATGTTGTGTAACCCCAGAATAATATTGGCTCATATTTCTCGAGTTTAGGTGGGTGTAATATTATAAGTAATAGCATTTGATACTCTATTGGTAAAATACTGATAGAAAACCCCATTGTCGATGGGCCTTATATTTCCTTCACTCCATGTGTACAACTTCAATAGTTAAGTGCGATGAGAGTAATATGGTCTCATGTTGCTTGAGTTTGTGTGTCTGAGAAACCCCAACATGACCTCATATTTCCTTCACTCCTGTTGTACAACTACAACAGTAGGTGCAGTGTCAGTAAGGTATTGTAAGAAAATATAATTATTCATGAGTTTGGGTGTACAAGTACAAACTGATCTTCTATTTGTAAAATATTGATAGAAAACATGAAACAACCTTTCAGAGCAGAGGTGCAGTTGAAGGTGCTGCAAAAGGTGCAGCTCTGAATATGAACCATGTCTATATATTATGTGTAATGCAGTATGTGGATCTGGCATCCAGATGCAGAATCCAGCATCCAGTGGTGGTGTTAGTGTATGTACAGACATGATAAGTCTACAAATCTGTACAAGTATAAAAACTTTTTCCCTCCTTAGATGTTTTGGATCACAGTGAAAGAAATGTCCTGTTTATCTAAACTGATTTATTTTACTTATGAAGAAAAACGAAAGACATTTTTGTTAATATTTCAGTTGTATTTATTAGTGGTGGGATCGGCAGCTTAAATGGCAGATCGAGTATCACTTGTTAGTAGCGAGTTGAACTCGAGTTAAACTCGAGTAATTTTCGGGATAAAGTATTTCGTTTGTTAGCCATTAATATGGCGAAAATATTTTACATGACCGTACATGAGGCAAAATTTGGACCTGGAAATGGGGTTTCGCGATATAATTTAAATTAAATCTTCATTGATTTAAGCCAGAATAAAGTAAAAATGCAATATATTTTTGAAAATTTCAGATATTTCTATTGTTTTGGTTAAGTGTCAGCCTTAGATGGTGAAAATATTGACGTTTTTAAAAACTCGAGTTTCAATAGCGCAGATCGGTGTGTCCCCCAATTATCGCCCATCGAGTTGCAACTCGAGTTTCCGTCAACTCGTCCCAGCACTAGTATTTATATATCAGAAAGAAAACACTATGAAGCAGAAACAGAGATATTGGGTTCAAGATAATTTAAGCAAAGGGAAATGTATGGGGCATGCAACCATTTAATGAAGTGTTTAGAATTGAATGAAGAACGCTTTATGAAAAACGATCATTAATTATTGTGTTTTAAAAGTTGAATAAGTTCGAAAAGTGATAATTTGTAACAAGCTAAGTTGGTCGCTATGCTCAAAAAGAAACTTGTTTAAACTGCGTAAATTGATGTGATCTGCAAGTATGACCAACCAAGGTATGAATCCCATTATGGCCGACTCATCCCAGGACTGCTCTTCATTATTTTAGGGATCTGGCTTGATTTCTGTGTTTTTCCAGTGCTAATTATGGCAAAAAGTGAAAGAGTCTGCATTAATGTTAACTCATAGCTACTTACCATTAAAACTTAATAATAAGAACTTGCATCTGTTTTTCTGAATTGTAACGTGAAGTTTCATTGGCCTTATTACAATGTTTATATTTTTCGTTCAAAGTTCTGAGATGTACCTACATGTTTCAAGGCTTTATTACAATGTTAACACATTTCGTCCACAAAAACCCAAATATATTGTTAAATTAATTATCTCTTTACTTGTAACATGATGCATACTACTGCATCACTTCTTTCACTGCAAGCTGTAAAATACCAACATTGGTATCAGTTCTAGAGTCTTGGCTAAGTAAGCAAGCAAGTGCACTATTCCAGCATAACTTGGTCACCATCCTGTTGTATAAAATACAGTTGAGGTTGAGAGAACACTTTGAGTAAGTGAAGCTGCTGTATTCTGTGGAATAGTGGGATTGATCTTACAATGTAGCAATGTATCTGTTTCCCACTAGCTTTATCAATTATTGGGGAAGAAACTGTAGATGAACATATTTTGGTGTGCCTTGGTTTGCCATTATTTGATAGTTCTAGTGACTTGACCAAGTCATTGTTCAACCCTGCCTCTTGTGAAATGTGGAGAATCTTTATTTGGAAGCACCTCTTCTGTTTGAGAGCTTCTTCATTTTCAGATTACAGGACTCAAAGAAGTGGTCTTGTAGGTTTTTTCTGATATAGGTAATAGCTTTTTGAAATGATTATCTTCCTCTTTTTGTTAATCATATCTGTCAAGGTACACTCTAACCCTTGTTTTTCTCTGAACTTTTTCTTGGACAATACATTTTCCTTTTTTTCAGTTTCTTCGTCACTTGACAAGTTATTTTCATGCATTTATATTTTTGGTGTGTTACAATGCAACTGTGATGTATAAAAAAGCCATTCACATCTATAACATTAACCAAGGCTCTGTATGTGTAATCTTTGTTGGTTACAATTTTAATATCTCAATAAGACAACCAAACTTTTCCTCAAAAGCAATGTATTTATCTTGGTTTTTCTGCAACACTATATCAATATTTAACCTATCTTTTAAATGATAATTATACCTATATATGCTTCTTTTTATCCTTATTTAGTGTTCTTACATTCTTTTATGAAATATTTTCCATGGAGAAGGATGTAATTTATAGTTTTGAAAAGGTTTTTATTAATTAAATATCAGTTAAATAAATTGGTTAGTTCCTTCTGTATGTATTGCTCCAATATTCCACATCCACCACCTTTCCCACCTTTTTCTGTGCTCAGGTGTAGGTGTGTTGTATTTTAGAGAACTCCATTTTAGAATTGAGAAGCTCAGATGTTTGTCTGAGTGCCCCTTGTCACTGAATGTTTTGACATTGGGTTGCTGTACTCTCCTTTTTGTTTTGTTTTTTTGTGTATTTGTATGTGTTCATACATCCTTGATCTGAATGCACACCCAGTCTCACCAACATAGCATTTTCCACACTTTTTAAAAGGTGATTAGGTATACTATGTCACTAAGTTCACAACTTATGTGATTTGAAAATTTGGTGAGTGTGGGTCATATGTGTTATTTCGCACTTTACTGATGCATCTTAAGCTTCTCTTACATCCCATTCAGACATGCTTGTATACACACGTAAGTGTGCTGTAGATATTGTTGAAAAATAGGAGCGTAGCCTGGTAGTGTGGTAGTAGTGATTTGCACATGCAAACAAGGTGTATTCTTCAAACAAGAGTGTCACTTCTTGAACATCAAAGAACAGACTGCGACTAGCTACAGGCCCCATAGTGGGTTAATTTGGATCCAAGGTAGACACGAGTGTATTATACGGCACGTGCAAACCCTGCAGGTAAATGGGAAGATCTTGCACCACTAGCAAGAAGAATGCACGTGCGCATGGATGTGTTTATAGCCACACTGCCTGCCGGCAGAGAATAATTGTACTTGCCATTTCATGACGGGGTCTGTGCAACCTTGATATTCTGTTATAAAATTGCATATGTAGCTTAAGTGTCCCTTGCAGATCAGCCAATTTTTCTCTGTAACCAGGATGTACATGCACGTATGATGAGATATAAGAGAGGCTTTCATGTATGAGTGCGCAGTAAATGCATCTCCCTAATCTCGTGCAGTGTTTAGGTAAGATTTGCTGCTTAGGTACAACTTGGGGAAGCTCTTCAAACTGTTGCTACATGTTTCAAACAGTGTCACTCAACTCAGTGATCTGGTCCTGTCAATGGAACACCTCTGTTGGATCATTTTGTATAAACTGAACTGTCCCAGTCCAAATATTTGTATTTTCAAGTAGAGATAAAAGCCCAAATATAAATAAACATTCCAACAAAATGTAAAAAAAATGAACTTACCTTTACAAAAATGTAAAATATAATAAATATAAATAAAAGGAGTCTTGCACAAAAAAATGTGCTTTCACATGCGCTTGCACAATGTGTAGATGATAATTGCTTCAGTCTTTGCCTTATTGAATTTTAAGCTCACGTACATGTAAAATTCCTCAAACACTGAAAAAGCATAATGTCTTGAATCACTATATTAACTTTTGTGCTTATGTCATTTATATTGATTCTATGTATACAATCTAGATTACACATTAGTGTTGCAACTACCTCAGTCACCAACAAAAACAAGAGTGCACTCAAAGGACAGCCTTGCCTGATGCCTCTTGATAACTGGAAGTACTATGATTGGTGCCCATTATTGTAACACAGCTTTCAATGTTTCTGCGGAGGGTGGCAATCCAGTTCTGAATATTAGTACCTAAGCCATAGTAATCCATGCAACACTTAAAAAGTCGCAACATATGGTATCAAAGACCTTTTTAGTTCTGATTTTCTAGTTAATGACAATTGTCTATGATATCGCTGATAAGCCTTATGGTGAAAACGTATTAACGATTTTGAATGTATCCAATTTGGTTGGAATTAATGAATTCTGAAAGTCACAACTTTTGTGTATTTTGCTTTTTTCACTTCTACTCTGAAACTCAAAACACACAGTCAGCTGACACGGAGCCCATTCATGGGTACTGATTGCTTGTTTCAGTTTCTTTGTCACTTGACAAGTTATAAAAGGATTCACTATGTACTGTACTCTATTGTGATACATACTGTCATGTCTCTAAAATATAAAGAGGTTCAACTATTTAGTGGAGTGGAACATAAATATTGAGTATTACAGCATATCATTTTGTACTTAAACCCCAGTATATCAATCTATAATGGGACCTAGAAAATGCCTTCAGTTGAACAGGTTGTCAAAAGTAAAGACAGGTTACTAAATTTGGAATAGTTAAGTTACCAGATTTAATGATAGTTGCCAAATACCAATTTATATTTACCTTCAAGTACAACATACTAAGTCTACCTTTCAATATCATTTTCAGATTTCTAGCTACTGGAGAATCCTACAGTTCAGTGTCTTATCACTACAGGCTTGGGAAGACAACTCTATATAAAATGATCCAAAAGTATGCCATTCAATATTGAAAAGGCTTGTCAAGAAACACCACTGAATGCCACAGACACCAAATGAATGGAACACAATAGCAGACCATTTTAAGGACAAATGGAACTTTCCAAATTGTGTAGGTGCTATTGACAACAAACACATCATGATGAATTCACCTAACAATTCTGGGGTCATCCTTTGGGGCCTGAGATTTCCGTTTGCAGGACCCATCCTTCAAGCATGGTGGATATCGTGTGGGCCCAGAGGATGCCACAAGCATTGAAGGAAGTTACGCCTTGACGTCTGAGGGTGGATCACATTATACGTTTCCCATTTGCTAGTTGCCCCTGTTCTCTTTGGATGATAGGCGATTGCATATTGCCATATATCATGGTACTTAACCAACCCCTAAGACATGTGTTTCTGCAGCAAAGCATTTCCAAGCAGAACAAAGTACCAGAAACATAAATGGGATGTACAGTGATGGGAAGACTCCTCTAGAAGGCAACCTTTGGTGCAGCCCCCAAGAATCTGTGAAGGGTTATCAGAGACAGGGCCTATGGTGACCACCAAGGTGGTGGTTAGTGTTGTTGGAAAGACCTCAGGTTTTCACGTATGTAATAGCGGTGCACGACTGCTCAAGTGGTCTGGCTACTGCCATCATGCAGGAGGTAAATTATAGCCTCCAGTGGATGGTGGCAACTACTACCCTGACTCAAAGTCACCAGGACACAAGTCCCAGGGGGTCCCCTCATATGTAATTAGACAATCGGATGGATGGTGGGCATGTCAACTGCCAAACAGGATTGGATGGATGTAAACTGTGGTAGATTGTGGGAAAAGGATAGACTGGTGGGAAGGTTGCAGCCTGGAGGTTTGCCTCTGGGTTTCTAGTTGACCTCTAGGGAGGGTGTATGAGGAAAGTATAGACTTATGAAGTGGACTTTTATTGTTATTGTATCTGTTGGAGAGTGTGAAAATGAGGGAATTGATTGTGGCAGCTGACAGGAAGTTGGGTATTTGTATAGAGGATAGAGAAACATTACATATAAAGGACATAAAAAGAGACATATAAAAACAGTTGGATTAAAGATCTGGGAGGCCAGTTTGCTAGAGGAAGGGTTGAGGCCTGGAGATTTGTGCCAAAGTATTGTGAGGACTATGTTGGCAGCTGAGCAGGCCTGGAGCTTGAATGTATCTCTGAGTCTTAGCCCACCTCCCAGTTAACATGTGAATTGCGAGACTGTAATCAATTATTTAGTTTATTTATTTAGTCATTTTCTTTATAATTATGTATTTTGTTCGGTGACACAGCTTCCCAAGCAACTGTGTTGCCTGGTACAAGCATTTTTGCAAGAAGCTGTGCCACCCATTGTATATGTATCATTTTCTATCCAATGTCAATCCAAGCTGTTTTTTAGTTGTTTTATTTACATCTGTGCTTTATTTTATTGACCCTGTTGTCAGATTTTGTCTTTATAGATCAAAATTGGGTTGTTTGTTCTGTGTTCTGTTTAGCTGTAGAGTCTGTTTTAGGGAAAAAAAATTAACTGGTAAAGAGTGTTGTAGTAGGTTTCATTAAATTTTTTATATTACTTTGAATTAGTTGTCTTTTTGATTTGTAAAGTAACATGTTACACTCTTTGAACACTGAAATTACTGTGTTTAATATTGTGGAATTTTGCTGGGTCGTTGGTTTTACCGTTTTCGGCAACCACCGTGTTTTGTTTTGAGGTAAATAGCTGATTTGCTTGTGTAAACTTATTTTGTAGCAATGTTTATGTATATTTTCATGATTTTGTGATATTTATTTGACTGTTAGTTGGTAATTTAAAGTAATTCTTCAGAGCGATATCCTTTTACAATATTTCAGCGGTCTTAGAAAATTGGTAGATCTAGTGATGTTGATTCTTGTAACTTTCTGAACTGTTATTTATCTTGGCCATTCGGTATTATAATTTTACAGTCTTTGATTCTCGGTTAATTTTTGTTATTTGTATACACATCTCTACTTTTCAATCAGATACTAGTTAGGTGGCAATTTCTGTGTTGTAATTTTAATGATATATTTTATCTAGGAAGGAGATTATAAAACATATGCATAAATCTGTAATTGTTCTTTGTATCCATGAAAAAAAAAATACTTTTTTTGGCTTTTTGTTTCGGAAATGAACTTGAGATGTTTTTTTTTTTGATAGTTCCGGCCTTTTGTTAATAGAAAACTATATTGTTAATGCATTTGTTCTAAGTATTTCATCCATTAGTTAGCTACTTTTGTATTTTGCATTTATTCCATGAAGCTATCAATTTTTTACCCCACAGGCCTTAAGGCCTGTAGGGGTATTGTTTTGACCCAACTGGAAAAGACTTTGTCCGGTCCGTTTGGTAGGGACATTGGTTAGGAGGTGTAGGTTTGCAACGTCATAGTCTGACCTTGATTTGACCTTGCCGTAGTGACCTTTAGTTTCAAAATCATCTCTTGGCTATATCTCAGAAACCGTAAGGTATAGGAAGTTGATACTTGGTAAGGACATTGGTTAGGGGGTGTAGGTGTGTAACGTCATGGTGTGACCTCGATTTGACCTTGTAGTGTCCTTGACCTATAAAATCTTGTCCGGGCTATATCTTGGAAACCGTAAGGTATAGGAAGTTGATACTTGGTAGGGACATTGGTTAGGGGGTGTAGATGTGTAGTGTTACCTTTATTTGACCTTTGACCCCATCGTAGTGACCTTGACCTATAAAATATTTTCCGGGCGATATATCTCGGAAACCGTAAGGTGTAGGAAGTTGATACTTGGTAGGGACATTGGTTAGGAGGTGTAGGTGTGCAACATCATGGTGTAACCCTGATTTGACCTTTGACTTTGCTGTGGTGACCTTGACCATTAAAATCTTATTCAGGCTATATCTCGGAAACCATAAGGTGTAGGAAGTTGATACGTGGTAAGGATATTGGTTAGTTGTAGGTGTGCAACATCATGGTGTGATCTTGATTTGACCTTCAACCTCATCGTAGAGAGTTTGACCTATAAAATCTTGTCCAGGCTATATCTTGGAAAATATAAAGTGTAGAAGTTGATTGCTGGTGTGCAACGCCATGGTGTGACCTTGATTTGACCTTTGACATCGCATTAGTGACCTTGACCTTTAAAATCTTGGGCTATATCACGGAAACTGTAAGGTGTAGGAAGTTAATACTTGGTAGGGACATTGGTTGGGAGATGTAGGTGTGCAATGTCACTGGATCAAAAAATCTGCATTTTGCGTGCAAAGGCCTCACTTAGAAGGTTCCCGGAATACCGAAGTGTGTTTGTCAGTAGTTCCAAGTCGCATGTGGAAAGGTTATGCGAACTCAACTTTAAAACAATACTTGGACTATTTCCAGAAGGGAAAAATGTGCAGATTACACGAAGTGGCCGTATTGTGGAGAAAAGTGTTGACAAGGAGAAGCAAGCAACAGTTCTGATGACTGACAACAAGAGGAAAAGAGTTGGCAGCACCCCTCCTGTAATTAATCCAGAAAGTTCCAGGTGGGCTGAACAGGCTATAAGGTACAGTCAAGTAAAGCAGAATGATGAAATGGTCAATATGGGAACCAGACCTAAGTATCCAGCTAGAGTGATTTCCAGGTCCCCAGAGGCATCTGGATTGGGGACCACAAATTTCTCTGAAAGTACTCCTGTGCCAAGCAAAACTTCTGTGCCACTACCCCCACCAGATGACTTGCGTCTGTCATTTACTCCAAAGTCTCCAAGATTACACTCCGACAGGAACACCTCTACAACGATGACTTGGAACACAACTCCAAAAAGTGTTTTCTCTACTGGTGACAATACAACCATGGGAGCTTCCAATCAACCAGCTTTTGTTACTTAGGATACAACTCAGCCTGAAAGTGATTCAAGCTACTTTGAACAATCAGTAAGCACAAGTAAATACATTGACTTTAATTTCAAGTTGTCTCATTTGAATGTAAATGGGTGGACAAAAAACAATGAACAGTTAAGAGTTAACATTTTACAGCAATTAAATTCGGATATCATATCAATAAATGAAACACATTTGAGGCTAAATGACCAAATACACATGAATGGGTACAGATGGATTGGTTTTAATAGGCAAATGAAACATATAAGAGCTCCAAAAAATTCTGGGGGAGTAGGTTTCTTTATAAAAGAAGAGTTTTTGCTAAATTTCAGTTTGAAGATTATTGATAAAGAACAGGATGGTTTACTTGGGTTATATTTGGTGCATCATATTAGTGATTTCAAATTACTTTTATACACTGGCTATTTGCCACCAGAAAATAGTAAATGGGGAAGGGAACCAGATATGTTCTTTGGTCATTTACTATCTAAGATCTATTTTCATACTGATGTAGACATGACAATTTTTTGTGGTGACCTTAATGCAAGACTAGGACCAGCAAATGAGTGTATAGATGACATTGATGATATACCAAAACGTTCCGTTATTGATTACACAAAAAACAAGCATGGTGAATCATTTGTTGAGTTTTTGAATCAGTCGCGTATGTGTATTTTAAATGGCAGATTAACCCCTTTAAATGATGGCTTTACATCAGTGTCGTCAAAAGGAGCAGCTGTGGTAGATTATATAGCAATTTCACAAGAAAATTTTACAAATTATGAATCATTTCAGGTCTTGCCATGCTCAGAAATTGTTAACCAGTGTAATTTACAATTGATGCTGGGGGACAAATGTAAACTCCCTGATCATTCCATACTATGCTGCACAATTACTGTCTGTGTACCGCCAAATGAATTCCAACTTGATATCATAAGGAATCTCAAAGAAAGTGCTAATTCTCATGATGTCAATCATACTAAACAATTTAGGATTAAATCTTTGCCTCCAAATTTTATGGGATCAGATTCTATAAAATATATGACAGGTAGGATTATTGATGAAATATTACATGCAAAAGGTAGTCAGGAAGAAGTTGACCAAATTTATGAAAATCTATGTTCTATGATTTATAATGAAATGGAAAATTGCCTTCCATGCTACAACACCTCAGAAAAGGTTAAAAAGAGACATAAACCACTGAAACCATTCTGGTCAGAAAAGTTGAACGGCCTTTGGGTAAATCTAAAGGACAAGGAGAAAAACCTGAACAAGTGTAAATGTAAACGGGTTAAGAAAAGTTTAATTAAACTGTATGTCAATGCAAGACATACTTTTGATCGAGAATTTAGAAAAGCCAAACGAAATTATAATCGCGGGAATCTACTAAATTTAGATGAAATATGTACAAATGACCCAAATAAATTTTGGGAATCTCTTAAGAAATTGGGTCCTAATCGTAAAACAAATATCCCATTGGAAATTTATGAGAACAATGAGATAAACTGTGATCTTGATACAGTCTTAAATAAATGGAAAAATGATTTTAGTTCCTTATACAATCCGAACCAGGCCAAACCAATTGGTAATGAATTCCCTGTGGAGGATAGCCAAGTTGAAGTTACAAACTTAGCCTCTGGAGAACTAAATAAAAATTTTTCACTGAATGAAGTTAAAACTGCTGTTTTAAACACTAAGAATAACAAAGCTTGTGGGGTCGATAAAATCCCATATGAAGTGTTAAAATTTGACAGTATTATTGAAATTCTTAAAAGATTATTTCAACTATGTTTTGATAGTGGAACTATACCACAGCTTTGGCTTAAGGCCCTTATTGTTCCCATACCGAAAACCTTTAACAGTGATCCAAGAGTACCACTAAACTACCGGGGAATTAGTCTTTTAAATTGTATATGTAAAATATATAGTTCAGTTTTAAATGATAGGATTAGAAAGTACCTAGAACAAAATCAACTTCTAGCAGATGAACAAAATGGCTTTCGGGCAAATAGGTCCTGCATGGACCATATATATAGTTTGCACTCGATCATTAAAAACAAAATTAACAACAATAAATCTATTTTTGCCACTTTTATTGACTTCCAAAAGGCATTTGATTGTGTAGACTGTGTTATGCTGCAAGAAAAACTTTTATTGAAGGGCATAAGTGGCAAGATCTTAAACAGCATCAAAGCCATGTATACCAATACAACTAGCAGGATTTTACTAGGATAACATATGACAGATTGGTTTCTTACAATAAATGGGGTACGGCAGGGAGATACTCTTGCGCCTACATTATTTGCTATTTTTATAAATGATCTTATTGTAGAACTAAATATACTTAAAAAAGGTGTTGATATACATGGTGATAATGTAGCAGCTCTACTATATGCAGATGACTTAGTAATTATAGCTGAATCAGAGAAAGAACTACAAGATATGTTGCACAAACTTAACGAATGGTGTATAAAGTGGTCTATGCAAATTAATCCTGGAAAATCAAATGCAATGCACTTTCGAAGGAAAAGACAAAAAAGAAGTACATTTCAATTTTTGATTGGTGACAAAGAAATATCTTTTGAAAGCGAATACAAATACTTGGGCGTGTGGATAAATGAATTTTGTGATTTCTCCAAAACTGAAAAAGTGCTTTCTGAATCCTCAGGAAGAGCATTAGGTAAACTTATTAGTAAATTTAAAGGTGTGAAAAACATGGGTTACAATACCTTTACTAGGTTGTATAACAGTTGTGTTGTGCCAATAATGAACTACGGAGTTGGAATCTGGGAGATTTACAGCAAAAGTCAATTGTCTGAAGCAGTTCAAAATAGGGCAATAAGATCCTTTTTGGGTGTACATAAATTCTCTGCAAATTTAGCAATAAATGGGGACATGGGTTGGGAAAATTGTACTATTAGAAAGAAAATTGAAACTTTGCGTGTTTGGAACAGACTAGTAGTCATGGATGAGGCAAGACTATGTAAAACAATATTTAACTGGGAGTTTGACAAAGGTGTAAATAACTGGTGTACATGTGTTAAAGATATTTTTATAGAATGTAATTTGAAACAGTGGTATGACAGGAAGGCTTTATGTGACCTGAACTTTATCCGGCTGAAGCTATGGGAAAACTATCAAATTATTTGGAAAGAAAACTTACAGAATAAACCAAAATTACATCTATTCAGACAGATAAAATCATATTATGCAGTTGAAAAATATGTATCTGATAATATAAATTTTAGTCTTAGATCATG
Organism: Sabellastarte sp. h YS-2021; assembly: GCA_964017235.1. Classification (NCBI taxonomy): domain Eukaryota; kingdom Metazoa; phylum Annelida; class Polychaeta; order Sabellida; family Sabellidae; genus Sabellastarte; species Sabellastarte sp. h YS-2021. Next base: position 142,842,093 of record OZ024931.1, read on the forward strand.
TATAGCCCAACTTAGATTTGGCACTTTACCTCTCACTGTAGAAACTGGTAGATTTACAAGCATTAAACGTGATGATCGAGTATGTCCCATATGTGATACAAATGATGTCGAGGATGAATTACATTTCCTTTTCACTTGTACAAAATTTTTTCCTTTTCTATGTATCAGATTGTTTAGTTATGATAAGCTGTGTCATTCTTTGTAAAATAATTTTATAAAATTGTGACTAATAAGTCTTTACAGGCTGGGTGTTTGCTATATCATTGTCTTTTTTTTTGTATATTGTAAACATAACACTTGTCACAGAAATAAAATATATATATATATGTCATGATGTGAGCTTGATCTGACTTTTAATGTTACCTCAGTGACCTTTAGCTTAAAAATTTTGTCCGGCAATATCTCTGAAACCATTAAGTGTAGGAGGTTGATGCTTGGTAGGACATTGCTTAGAGGTTGTAGATGTGAGACATCATACTGCAATCGTGAATTGAGCTTTGACCTTGTCATGGGGACATTGGTTAGGGGGTGTAGGTGTGCATCATGTTGAGACCTTTAACTTTGGCTCTGCTAAAGTGTCTTCGCCTGCAATATTTGAGACATTATTTTTTATGACAAAAATATATGAATTGCTGCAGCTGATTATTATATTTACTTTTGAATAATTTTTATGTCATCACTCTGCGGCGTGGGCGTCCGCATGAACAACTTCTTCTCCAAAACTGCAAGGCCTAGAGACATGCTGTTTGTTTTAAAAGATACCTTATCTATCGAGGATGAAAAATTGTTCAAGGCATGCAAATCTGTCTGTTCGTCTGTTTGCTAGAGACATTACAAGGGGGGTACCCCCACCAAAAGTGTGAAAATTTCAACTTTTTATCACAATTTTCTCAGTGACTATTGCAGGGATTTCTCTCATATCTTGCATATATGTACTAGGCCAGAGGTAGATTCTCTTGTGTGAGTATGAGACCTGGATCTGTCTTACTTTTTTTAATAAATTTTTTTAATAATTTTTAATGCATTAAAATTCATGAAATCATGCACTAAATCACTTATAACTTCAAAAGTGTTGCATTTACAGCATTTTGTGAAAATATGTTGTTCAGCTACTTTTTTCATAGCTACAATATGGTGAGTAAGTTGGGTGTCTGTCTCAATAGCTAAGTGAGTAATAGCTACTTTTGGGCTTTTCAGTAACTTCCATTATGAGTAAAATCACTTGTAACTTAAAAACTATTGCATTTAGAGAATTTCGTATAAATATGTTATTCAGCTACTTTTGGGCCAGCTATAACATAGTAAAATTTCAGACCTGTAGCTCATGGCATAGCTGAGTAATAGCTACTTTTAGGTTATCACTGTTGAGTAAATCACTTATAACTTGAAAAGTGTTGCATTTAGAGCATTTTGTTAAAATATGTTATTCAGCTACTTTTTTCATAGCTACAATATGGTGAGTAAGTTGGGTGTCTGTCTTAATAGCTAAGTGAGTAATAGCTACTTTTGGGCTTTTCAGTAACTTCCATCATGAGTAAAATCACTTGTAACTTAAAAACTATTGCATTTAGAGAATTTCGTATAAATATGTTATTCAGCTACTTTTGGGCCAGCTATAGCATAGTAAAATTTCAGACCTGTAGCTCATGGCATAGCTGAGTAATAGCTACTTTTAGGTTATCACTGTTGAGTAAATCACTTATAACTTGAAAACTATTGCATTTAGAGTATTTTGTTTCAATATGTTATTCACCTATTTTGGGGTCAGCTATAACATAGTGAAGTTTCAGACCTGTGGCTCATTTCATAGCTGAGTAATAGCTACTTTAAAGTTCTCACTGTTGAGTAAATCAGTTATAATTGGAAAACTATTGCATTTACAGAAATTTGTGCAAATATGTTATTCAGCTACTTTTGGGTCAGCTATAACATAGTGAAATTATAGACCTATAGCTCATGGCACAACTGAGCAATAGCTATTCTCAGGTACTGACTGTTGAGTAAATCAGCTATAACTTGAAAAATATTGCATTTGGAGTATTTTGTTAAAATATATTGTTCACCTACTTTTGGGTCAGCTATAACATAGTGAAATTACAGACCTATAGCTCATGGCATAGCTGAGCAATAGCTATTTTCAGGTTCTCACTATTGAGTAAATCAGTTGTAGCTTGAAAACTATTGCATTTACAGTAGTTTGCTTAAATATGTTGTTCACCTACTTTTGGGTTAGCTATAACATAGTAAAATTTCAGACATGTAGCTCATTGCATAGCTGAGTAATAGTTCCTTTGAGGTTCTCAATGTTGAGTAAATCAGTTGTAACTTGAAAACTATTACATTTAGAGTAATTTGTTAAATATGTTATTCACGGAATTTTTGGTCAGCTATAACATAGTGAAATTGCAGACCTCTATGTCATGGCATAGCTGAGCAATAGCTACTTTCAGGTTCTCACTGTTGAGTAAATCATTGTATCCACTGGATAGCCGCAGTGTGTAGAGAGAGATTTCACCATTACTGCTCTGATGAAAAAAAATATTATAGCTAGCTTTCTTAAGTTTGCAGTATATATTAATAACCATAAAATGTTGTCTGGGAATATTTTTGGCCTCATTTTGAGAAACAAGATGGCCACCACAGCTGTTTTTTGTCAGTCATGAAAAGTGCTTATATCTCCCTTATTATTGATCCTAGAGGTTTGGGATGATAAACCAACCTGTAGGAAATCGTGGGGTGGGAATCTTTTGGTGTGGTCAGATTTGACCTTCAATGACCCCTCCTTCAAGGTCAAACAAGGATAGCCAAACTTAAAAGTGCTTATAACTCGCTTATTATTGGTCCCAGAGGTTTGGGATGGTAAACAGACAGGAAATCATGGGCTGTGAATCTGTTGATATGGTCCAATTTGACCTTGGAACCCTCCTTCAAGGTCAAATGAGGATAGCGAAAATTGAAAGTGCCTACAACTCGCTTATTATTGGTGACAGAGATTTGGGATGGTAAACCATCCCATAGGAAATCATTGGCTCGGAATCTTTTGGTATGGTCAGATTTGACCTTTGGACCCCTCCTTCAAGGTCAAATGAGGACAGCCAAGCTTAAAAGTGCTTATAACTCATTTATAATTGGTCCTAGAGGTTTGGAATGGTAAACCATAGGAAATCATGGGCTTGGAATGTATTTGTGTGGTTAGATTTGACCTTGGACCCCTTCTTCAAGGTCGAACAAGGATATTGCATTTGTAGTATTTCTTTAAATATGTTTTAACCTATTTTTTACACTTAAACAATTACCTTGTTATTTTCCTTCATAATACCATTTACAGGGCACAACTTTTTTATCCTTTTCTTCTGTCAGCTTCGGAATTTCTTTCGAACTTGCTGTTCAGTTACAATTTACTGTATTTCTGTACAGCCCTTTTCCTGATAATTATTCTGTCCTCTAATCACATTGACAAATCAAAAACACTCAGTCAGCTGACACAATGCCCGTTCACGGGCACTCTCCTCTTGTTTAATAACTTCCATTGACATCTGTTCTCCAATTTATAAATTTTACAGCTTAATAATTTTTAGTTTTCTGATTGATGCTGTCATCTTGTTATTGAATTGTCTTGTTTAAAAAAAACTTTATCTTTACATACATTTTCTTTCTCTTAGACAGTATTTTTCCTTCTTAAACATTAGTTGGACCTTTATATAATTGACACTGCTCCGACAGTATCCAGATGTATGTACTGTTTCACTACTTCAATGTCTCATGGTGTTGAAAACTTTTTCATTAGGCCGTGGGGTACGGACATCTCTCAGACTGATGCTATTTTTGAAATTTTGATTGTGTCATGGCATTTGATTAAATGTCATTAATAACTTTTTGTAAAAGAATATCATGGATTAAACTTCTCTTATTATGTCCAGTTCCACTACTAGGTAAGGTGTATTAGACTTTGGTCATGTTGCATTTTATTTTTGGTTAATAACATAACACACTTATGATCTGATTTACTAAATAATTGTTTCATGTAATTCATTGGCCTTTTAACAGCATTTGGCCCTAATATAAGGGATATGTGTGAATGAAAACCAAAACTAAGGCAGCCATTTTGAAGAAGGTACAGTCTGAAATTGCCCAAAGATGAGATCCCCGCATCATACGGCATGTTATTACAGATGGATACATTGCAGAAAAAAACTGTTGCTTGCATTTTTCGTTAAAGTCCAGTGGCTGCCAGACTATATAATCTTACCCACCTTTATTGCAAACTTTGTTCTTCCTGCAGTTGAATTTTAGTATGACCAAACTTCTGGCATTAAACAGCTTATCATAGAATTGGGGATACATTGTGACAAAGCTACCCTGTAATATTCCACACTAATATATTTTGGTAAGGTCTGGCTTTGAAGTGTCAAGATTTAAGTCCTTTTTAGTTCCCTTTGGTCATCTTTAAATATAATAATCCTGTCCACTTTGATGTAAGTCCTAACTTTCAGGCCTTCTAGTATTTCATCATCAGAGTAGTCTTTTATGTCTGGGCATTTTATTCCTCTTGTCTTTTTAAAACTAATGTAGTGACATGTTGATTGTGTTGGCACTGTCCATTGTCAGATTCAATTTCATGGTTTTCAGTAATTTCTTGGTCTGTTTCCTTCTCCACTCCCACTAAAAAAGTTTCATCCCTTATTTTTTAATAAAGGGGATCAGAACTAAGTATAACAACAATGGCCTTGTTAAAAGCAGTGATAGTTTACACTAGGATCTTTCATCATCTGTTCCTTTAGTCAACAAGAAGTGTGGCCATGAAGGAATTTGAGTTTTGAATTGTCATAATGTAGTAGTAATTGTTCATTCCCAATGCTCACGACCCACACTCCAAGCCATACAAGGGGAGCTGAGCACTGCACACTGATACCAGAGATACATCAGCAACTTTCCAAAAGACCACAAAAAGTGAGCCTTGGTTTGATCTGTAAAGCAGCTGCTTTCTTGCTACTCCCAACCAAACACCAGCAAAATACAGCACACAAGCACATCTATAAAAACTCTCAGTATCAACGAACCATTACCAGTTAAGAGAACCAGGGCTTGGCATTACCAGCTAATTTAGCCAGGCCATCTTAACCTTACAACTAATGGGTGTTGTCCACTAGAGCCGACCCTTTCCAACTGAAGGGTTAGTCAGCTGAGTACAGGATCGTTGACAAAAATACAAAAAAGTGTGGGAAAATATGGGTGGGTTTCACATCCCGAACAGGATGTAGTACCTTCTGGCTTATCTGGATCCAGATCCCAACCTTACTGGGATTGGGGATGTTTTTCTGCATGATCATATGTGAAAGTATGAGGACAAGCCATAGAGGCCAAACCAATAAGTTGTAACTGGTCATGATAAACTAGTGACAAACTGACAAGAATGGAGCAGTTTCCAAACCAACCCCGACCAAACTGACACATTTCTGGAGTCTGGCTGCTGTAATTCGTCATTTATCACTGCAAAGATGCCAGCTCAATATCTACAAGACTTTCTACAAAAGCTTAGGGCCCTGTTGTTTTTTATTGAGTTAAATATTTTGATTTTCTTTCTGATATACAGAGAGCCAGCATCTCCACCAGAGCCCCCACCACCACCCAGAAGACGAAACTAAAAAATCTCTTGGCTATGCCATGGATCATTCAATGAAAGAGAAAGCATGCTATAACAACCTCCTGGCCGACGTCATGCACATATGTATCCAAGGTTACAAGAATATTGTGAGGATGCCCCCTGTAGTTTTTGACCTCTGTAAACAACACCTATACCACCGCATCAAGAAGGAAATCACCAATTTTAGAAAGTCCTTAGATGTGCTGGCAATGGAAGGTTGGTCTGTTGTATCAGAGTGGATGCTGATCTCCATACTGTCTGTATCTGTTGATCTATGCAAGATGTCGTCAGCTTAGGACTTGTTGAAGCCCTTAACTATGATGTGGCTGTTCAAAAACTGGAACTTATCCTGAATTCTGTGCTTCCTCTCCATCATCTCTTTGGGAGACTGGCCAGATTTGGACTGGATTAATTTCCATACGGAGTTCTTTGAGATTCCAACCAAGACTGGCACACTTTCGCTGACAGGTTTGACTGCTCACAAATCTCTCCCACAGGCAATCTTTTTTTGGCCTTGTCCTTGAACTTGTCATTGGTATTCTGGTAAAGCTCCTCACGATCTTCGACAAAGTCTACAATATAGCCTCCTCGTCTGAGTCTGTTACATAAATTTCTTCTTTCCTTTCATGCGCCTGGAAAGGCACTCAGTAGCTGTTTGGTTGCCTTTTCCTCCACCCTTTGTGTCCATTTTACTTTCACTCCTGTCACTTCTTTGTCTTTTTTCAGCCACTATCTCCTCCTGTTGAGTAGCCTCCTTCTCCTGGCTCTGTTGTTTCTCAGGCTCCTCCCTCGCCCTCTGTTCTACCTAGTGGAGAAGCCAGTGTTGGGATGAAGAATCCGGGTGGATCGGTGAAATATCAAACATTTAGCAGACCCATGTCAGGCCAGGAAACCATAACCAACCGCAAGGGACACTGTAAACATTGCACCCAAAGCAGTGGTTTGTTTCCTCGGTGTTGCAACAATATAATAACTCAACGACCAAGATCCTCTTTTCCACTGACATGGATTACAGTCCACAGCAACCGGCCTCCCCCATTTAGTCATCTCTTATGACAGACAATGGAGGATACGCTTGGCCCTATTTACTTTCCAAGACCCACAGGAGGAACAATTTTAAAATTTAAATCACCCAGCAGTATGTGTTTTGCTGCCTGAGCACTGAGATGCTTTCAAAAGAATGAAAACATGGTTATGACTGCAATCAGAAACACAAACCATCCCAGATAAAGAAACTGACTCCACCGTTACTCCCTATAGTACGAAGCAGTTGAGCGCATTAATAACTTGGAAGAGTGACTCCAAGAAGTATCTGTGTCATATGTCTTGAGCCATGTTTCAGTTACCACAATGAGGTCAACTTTTTTATTTTCCAAAAATTAACAAAAACAGCAGACTGAGTCTTAATCTATTTGATGTTTAGGAGACAGCCTGTGAGAAGTCTGGAGTCTGGGCCAAAGTTAACACCAAGCTTGCCAGAAAGAACTAGCGAAAAAGACACCCAGAGACAGATATTCCCAAAAGAGGGTGAAACCCTTAGGATGTGGTCCTGTAATACCAAAAGTGCATGATTGGTCCTGTTTACACATGGGTGTATGTCAGGTTCAAAATGAAGAAGTGGGTCAAAAAACAAGATTTCAATTCAATGAGCCAGATGTACGCAAGCAGTATGACATAAGAAACTAAATAAATACATTACACAGCTAATGGGGCACTTGTGTCAAAAGAAAAAAGTTGACTAAGTGTAAAAACTAATGTGTAAATGTTGCAAGTATGCATATATTTAGATTTAGTTTTATGTTACTGGTTGAGCCAGGAGAGCACAAAGAAATTATAGAAAAGAACATAGATAAGTATAGTAACACCCACGGTAAATCCCAGGTCAGCTAGAATACCTAAAGGTGATAGTAAAGAACCAGAAATGTACAAAACAGTTAAACAGTCATAAAACTGGGTAAAATTAATTATTGTGTTGTTGTCTCACAAATAACAGATTTGTGGAAGACATTTTTGTTGAGTAAAATTTAAAAAAAAAACATTACTCTCTTGGTGAATGCTAAATCACAGAAATACAGGTCAGCTGACCTACTGTGATCGTCCTAAATTAAAATACATAAATACAATATGTGTGATCATTTACTGAGGGTCATGCAATTATAGCCTAATTAAGTCATTAACAATTTAAAGCATGAACTTGATTCATTAAATCTAGCTTGCTCTCGCCCATGTTGGATTATTTACTAAAAATGTAGCATGGTCATTTTAGCTCACAAAGCATACAACCTCAACTTTGATCTTTGTCGTTATTCAGTAAGAAAACATGAATATGCTGCTTCATCCATTTTATTAAAATTGAAGAAAGTGACATCATGTTGAGAATATACAATTTCTGACACAACACTGTTAATATTGGATTTGCTGTGTGTCATACAGTCATTTTAAATTCAGATTTATGTTATGACACTTAAATTAACCAAATTGGGGTTTAATCAGAAAAATATTTTTACATCACAAAAATTATCCAGGAAGTACAATATGAATATTAAGTAATAGATCTAAACTAGTGTTACGTCAAATGTAACAGCATTTTCACATCTTTATAACCATCTGTAAAAATGTTTTTTCAATGTATAAGTAAACTGCAGGTTATTCATTTGCAGCTAGTGTTCAAGTAATAGTTAACAGCAGAATTACTGTGAAGTAGTAATGCTTCACAATAGATGAGGGAACAGCAGAATTAGTGATATACAGTAGTAGTTTATGTTTTACAGTAGATGAGTAAATAAAATTACTGAAATGCAATAACTAATAATCTACAATAGATGAGTAAACAGCACAGTTACTGCAACTCAGTAGTAGCTATTGCTTTACAACAAGTGACCAAATGAACTCAAAATTATAGAATAGGCTTATTCTTCAAACCACCAATAATTGGAGCAATGTAAGCATTTTATACATGCACTTCTATTTCTGCAGTACTTTAAGTTTCACATGTTTAAAACAATTTAAGAGCCTTCTTAATTTATATTGTAACCAGTGCTCTAAACAGCAAAATACTTGGATACATGACCACCTTCAGATCAAGACTACCATACATGACCAATTACTTAATTGTATAAATATATGCGCTATTTGTCAAAAGACAGTAAAACTTACGATAAATAGATTATTTTAAATTTATATAGCCACAAGACAATCATATTGTTTATATTGACACGTTTGTTGTAATGTATTTTTCACAATAATTACATGAAGTATACTGAAGACCCTTATCTTATATTTTACATGCTGAGGACCTGTTCAACCAAGGCTGTTGAATGGGACATAAAATACCAACTTTGACTTAAATTTTACAGTAAATGTCTTACGCATGAAATCAAATCAGCATCTTAGATTAACAACAACTTTATAACTACAAATTGAATTATACTTTATTCATCCAAAAGTACATGCTACATGCAGAATTTCATATCTGTTCATATATATTTGCTTATATTTGATAACGCAGAGTCATGGAAAACATTGACATATATAACACATAAAGTTTTTTCATAACCACTTTTGGGTCCACGGTGGTGCAGTGGTAAAACACTTGCCTCAAACATCTGAGATCGGAGTTCGAATCCTGCACCAAATATGCGGACAGAATCATTCCATTCAGGTTAAATTTTGATTTTAGAGGTAAACAGTTAAAAGTAATCAGAGCATGAAGAGAAGGACACCAGTAAATACATTTAGGTGAGAAAATCCAACAATGTAACTATTATTATTACCACTCTCAACCCAGACCTTCTCCCCAGCATTACACTGAAGTATCAGCGACTGAGTCAGTGTGATGGAGATTTGCTCAGAATTCCCATTACTGACATAGAGTGCACCTTGGTTTACACCCTCCTTAATTAGCCTCGCACCAGCACGGGAGTGACCGGGTCCATCCTCTATGTGATATCCGTAGATACTGTACGAAAAATAGTACATTCCACTCATCTCACAGCTGTACTCCCCAGTAGTTGTGTTGTAATGTCCACCAGGGTTCGCAAGGGGTTTGAGGTACACCAATCTGTCCCCAGACTGGTAGGCACTGTCTCCATGGCCATCCTGAACACCGATTGCATAGAAAATGGACACTTTCCTGGCTTCTTTTTCTGCTGATAAAACAAAATAATAGTAAATACATGGCTTAAATTGTACAGTATAATGCATTTATAGTTACACAACATAGCATGTTTAAAACATTTATCAGTAGGACACACAATGGGTCCTAAACTTTGCACTATTATAAGTCTGTATTTTCATAAAAACAACCAGAATTCCAAACTCTAATCCTAGATGTCACACCTTGATCATGTCACAAAATGACCAGAACATTGACATCATTCCAACATGATGCTGTGAAATCATGTCAAATGATCAAACCATGATGTCAAAATATTTGTTTTTGTTTATTTGGGTTTAACTACTCTTTTAAAGACACTGCATAGGTCATATCATGATAGGTAGTTTTTAGGGCATATACAAATCAGTACATACTAGTAAGTCAAGATTCTGTACTGTAAACTACTGGGCATCAATAAGAAATTACCAACTTTCCAACATGGGATCAGTTACAGGATTCAAACCACCAGCCTCAGAAGTGAGAGACGAGTTTTTTAACCTCAAGACCACTAAAACCCCTTGTGATGCCAGAATAATCTGATGTGACATGATACTCTACTCTGGTTTTCTAAGAAATGAAATCACAATGATATTAAAATGATATCATTTTGGCAAGACATGTAAAAGTGGAATATCACCATTAGTTTTGAGATCAGATTGACGTCAGAATGTTAAGAATTTACAACATTACCAAGATATCTTACTGATGTCAAAATAACACATCAAGCAGTCTCTGAATAATATTTCTAGTCTGTGTGATGTCATTTTGACATAAACATGTGAAAGCACGCTACATGTACAAACGTTTCTCATAATGTCTGCTTTTTATCACTATAATTAACTATTTAAGAGGTCCTATCGGGTAAATACACTGTATTTTTGTTGTCACGACACAACTTTTGAAAATATATACAAGTGTGGCTGATCACTTTTAAAGATGGTCATATGTCATTGAGTCCAATCCCTAGCGACAAGTCAAGGACCTTGAATTATGGGGCAGTCCCAGCAGGCAATAGGATATCAAAAAGAAATCAAAAAGACACTGGGCAAGACATCAGAAACTGATGCTTATTTGAAATTCGAAATGACATCATATGTTAAATGTCAAACAGATCTTTAGTAGCCTAGTCTATTTGACATCTCCAAAAGCCATAAAAATGACATCTAGTAGCCGATATAAATTTGATATCAGCATAAGACATCAATATGATCGCCCAATTTGGATGGACTTCATGTCTATATGACATCAGAAACTGACATCAATTTGATGTACTGATATAAAAATCTGATTGACATCATTTCACAAGTGCTGAAACTAATTTTCAGTAATAAAAATATTGGTTAATAACATTTTGTTTTCACAGTTAATATCACATTACATTGCTTTAACTACCATTTGTGTACACTTACCTGACACAGCCTTAAGTGATTTCCATGTACTATAAAGATTATTCCATGGGAGAAAATAATTAATGTTCAGTGGGAACCAGTTCAAAAATTTATACCATTTGTAAAGATACAAATTATGGGTACAAAAGTTTGAATATTAGAAGCCCTTTTTCTGAACTTTTATCTTTATTTATTCAATCTTTGGCTTGGTTGCAAACACTAAAGTATACATTTGTTTACAAAACAACATATTTCTTGTAAATTTTTGCTGTCACACAGCATTTTAGTTACAGTTTTAAACATAATTGTTTTGTCTGTACCAAAACTTAATTATTTTTGTCAAAGCAACATCACAGAGACTAGAGGCCAAGTTAGTAGGTTCAGCATCTAATCAAAGGTTGTCACCTCTGCCTAGGTTTGACCCTACTCATGTGAAAAAGCTGAGGGCCTGTCCTAATATGACCCTGGCTGGTGTACAGGATGATATTACATTTGTAATATTCCTAAAAATGATATAATTTTATAGAATACTGATGTTAATCCGATCTCAAATGATATGATGATACTCCACTTGAAATGTTTTAACAAAGTGACATCATATTAATATCATTAAGATGTCAGAAACAATGCCCTAGTAGAATATCAGGTCACATCATATTATTCGAACATCATATTTTCATCATTTGACATGACTACAAAAAGTCATGTTGGGATGGTGTCAATTTTATGTCATTGAATAGGATAATACAATCACATTAGGTCTGGTTATCATTTTGTCATTTGGTTGATATTGTAGGTATGTTATTGACATAAAGTCATGTCATGTCACATAAACTGGATGTCAGATTTGTGTCAGATGATGTGACCACCTTAAATCATGTCCGAGTGATAGTTACTTGATGTCATATACTAACATGACCAAAACATGATGTCAAGAATTGGACCTGTGCCTGCTGGGGTTCCACTTGGGGTTCATACTTGTTCTACTGTGTGGGGGTAACTGGTCTGGGGTTTGAGTCTTACACATGCTGCTAATTCTTAAAAATAAGAATGTGCTAATATTAAATATATCTTAAGTGGGGCGCATTTTATGTGTTGTGTGGGAAAACGATAAATAAATTGTAATATATATAAAGAGGCTACTGAAGGCATTCAAACTATTTGGTACATTTCTTACTGGGAGTGTTCTGTATTCTGGTGTACTTGCTCTTACTGAGATAGAAGTATGGTGTTGTCATGCGAGTGGACATAAGTAAATTGTTTTGGGATGGACAGACATATTGAGCTTTTCATGTTTTTACACATGACAAAAGTCATGCCTTTTTTGTTTATTGTTATTTTTAATTTTCTTTTGTGTGTGTGTTTTTCACTTTCTGTGGCAACATCTGGATAACTGTCACATATAAACATTCTCTGCTCTTGTTTCAATATCCTAATATTTTGACTTTTCATGTCACACATAAATATTCTCTGTCTTTGCTTTGATATTAGAAAGTCAATGAGCACTGTCATCTGAGGTACCTGCTGTGATGGCCGTTATGCAACTAGTTAATTATAGGTGTGGTGATGGTGCCATTTAGTGGCAACTCTGTTAGGGAGGACCGGTTTTCTGTGTCATAACTGCCCATTGAGCATACCACACAACAATATGTGTCATGTTTTATGTGTAACCAGATGTACAGAGCTGGGTCTGGACCTGTGGCTTTGTTTGCTGTGTTTGTGAAATACCTGGATGCCACCACTGGTGCCAGGACAGTCACACTCTGGGGTGGCATAAATATACTTAGTGGTTAAGCTGTTGTATTTACGGAGTGTGCTGCTGCATTGACTGGTGTACTGGCTGAAATATTGTGTTCTTATGTACTGAGTGCACTGTCCGCTGGTTTCTGTCAAGGAAAAGGATGGCGGAGTGGGCTTGATCTGCTCATCTCCTTGTTCTATTTTTTTTCGATCTTCTAAACCAGCAAATATTTCTCTAGCATCATGAGATTCTAAAATCTCAGTTATTTAAATCCTTTTAAACAATACTTTATGTTATGCAGCTAAAGTATAAAGAAACCTACCATGCTGAGGTTGGCAGGTTTTCTCAAGTTCTTCCAGTTTAGTATTTGTTCTGATTAACTGTTCCTTCAAAATTTTCACTTCTTCACGAACAGCCTCATCAATGAAATAGCTGCTTCTGGCTGTCACACTCCTCTGCTTAGTTGTAGACTGGGCTTCACAGGCAGCAGGAAGCAACACAGCCAATAGAAAGATATTCATCCTTCACTCAGTGGACAATCTGAAATCCACAGATACAATAATGCCAATAAACAATCACTGTTGTCAGAGACATATTCTGTGACTTATGCATACTGACTGAACTATGCATACTGGCTGACCGTCACCTCAGAATTTCTTTTTAAGAAAATGTGCCAGCAATGTTTTAGAGTTCAGCAAGAGTTGAAAGTTAAATTTGACCATTTGATATATGTTTTTCCGTATTTACCATCTTCCAAAGAGACTTCCTGATGTGTAATCCTGGACTGATTAACTGATGATATGTCAAAATTAAGACAGTTAATTAGTTGCTTGACTTTTTTGTTATATGAAAAACCACATGTATATCAAACTTAAGTATTTATTCTTTTCTTTTATTAGCAAGTTTTGTTCTTATTCTGAAGCATCATGGTCTTCTAGGAATTCAATAGAATATGCGTGCAACTTCTTGTTAAAATACAAAGAAACTATCCCAAAGTTTTAATTGCACTTTTAAGATTAAATGAACAGTTCAGACAATATACCAAAAATTCAGGCCACTTAAATTACTGCTTCTCAGTAAATGTACAAATTCCAGTTACCTTCAAGTTTATGTTGTTACTTTAAGTTAAGAATATAAAACGGGAAACAAATTCATCTGATTTCATTCAGACAATTCATGTTTAAGACTCGCGTATTATTGTTTCAGATGTTGTAAAGCATATTTTCTACAAATAAATTAAAAAGATTCAATCCCAATATACTAACCACTGAAATAATGATGTTCAATCCTTTAAAACAATCCTTTGAAAACAAACTTTTTGGAAGGTATGAATCGAATGACTTGCTGTTAACAAAGCTGGAATATATATATTTATAAGCAGTTGGTGCAACTGCTGAATATTGATTTTATGCCTTCACTGAAAAACTAGATTTACTTCCCTATATCACATGCGAGTAAAGTAGCCTTTACAAAACATAATTTGTAAAATTAATAGTTATAGTAACAATAATTGCTCTATCATTAGCATTTTATTTATAGGTGTTCTATGGTTGTCAAAACCTACCTACTGGTCAGATATTTTCAGAGTTTGAACATCCAGGCTCAATAAGTTCAATCTGGTATGAACATGCTTGTGAAATTGAGATACACACAGGACAGGAAATATCAAGACAAGCAGTTGTCACGATGGGGACAATCTAGTGTTAAAGATCTAGTGACTGACATAGGAACAAGAAGGCATTGCTCATTGATGAATATCAGCATATTTGAAGTTCTTTAGCCTGTCAATTCAGGTACTGCCCAATGACAGGACGCTATTTTAGGGGTCATCTGAGCCAATGTGTAGCTGCTGGTACCTGGAATCGAACCCAGGTTCTCTGTGTTCGTAGTTATGCAAGTCACCAACTAAACCACAGTGGTATTCTAGTTGATGGCTACAGATAGTTGTTGGCAGGACATAATCTTGATAAGCTAGAATGCACCACATATCTCTGATATAACCATCACAGTAAAATTTGTTCAACAGATTTTAAAAGCAAATTAAATCAAAGTTTTATGATCCCATTAAGTAGCATTCTAAGTAAAATAAGCATGTCCATTCCAATACTTTTATTACAGGTGGAAACATCGGAAATAAACCTCATTTTATCACTATGAAAATATAAATTGAGAAAACTTCCCAAATAACAGCATGTTTTAAGTTAACAATACAAGTACATACACAAGTATCTTTTTCATCTTTATCAGTGGTATTTTTTGTATATGTCACGTGGTTCATATTTTACTTTTATTTTCCAAATTTTATTTTTCATTTTGCATGCCAATTTCACAGAAGCACACAAGCATAGGATGCTTGACAAAGAAAAACATATATGTCCTTATCTGTGTTTCCAACTAAATCTAGAGTGGATGTTATTGAAATCTATTATTTTAGTTACTTACATTTTGGCTGATATTTTGAGGAAAATCTAATCTCCAAGAGCACATTGTGTAAGATTGTTGATTAACTAGAAATTATACTGGTTGACTTGCTGTATTAAACACTATTCAAAAGCTAAACCTGCCTGTGTCATGTAAGGTCACTTTATATGGAGTAAACTAATATTGAATACTTAAGAATGGAGTCACTCAAATTTAGAAAACATATGTGCCAAATATGGCAGGAAGTGTTGTGGGTTTAATCAATATGTCGGTTTTCCGTCCCCCAATTTAATCACCTGTTCATTTGGCCACAACACTACCCACATGAAAAGTCTTAAAGATGTGCAAGATATGTGTTTGCTGGCTTTGGAGCCCCCCTGGATACAGGCAATCAACAGAACAGAATAACAGTGTTATGATTTATCTCAACTCAGTTTTTTTTTCACTACGGTGAAATTTCATTTTAAAAACCAAGCTTATCTAAGACTAAAATATTCACCTGATGTCTGGCCCGACTTTCGGAGATTTCATAAATCTGATTTGTCACAATAAAGTAAAGAACTTATGTCACTATCCATGCAGTCTATATTTGACAAAATTTAAAGCCAAAATTATAGTTGTGAATCTGTCCCTAAGAATAACTCAAGCCCTTATGCAATCAAATTTGTGAGCTTTGGCCTAGCTGTTATGTTTCTATCAGATCTGTATTATAATTTTGAGTAAAATATGGTCGCAGTAGGTGTTGAGTACAAGTCTGTGACGGAACATATTGTTTATCTCAACCTGCTAGCTTGTCAACGCTCATATTACTGTCTTCTACACTCTAGATATATTTGGCTATAAAAAAAGTGTTAGATTTTGTCAGCATTTCAATCCTGTTGTCATTAATGAGAAATGTCACTGCCTTCGAGAGCAGCAAAAAAACACCAGTGATGTATGTTTATGTTGGAGCCAACTTAGGAATCAGCCCATCTTAAGATGGGCTATAGACCAACTTCAGATCCTAAGTTGGATAGACTAAATTAAGATGGGCTCAGATGGGGCAGAACATATTAGTCCAACTTAGGATAAGTACACTCGTTAATTATTTTAAAGATACAATTTAATATTAATCAGTTCAATTTAAATGTATTATGTTACACTCCATTAGTGGTTTTAAGCAGGAAATTGAATATAACCCCCTTACTTTATGTATAGATGCTGAAATTTCAATTACGCAGTATATGTTTGTGAAATACTATTTAAGATTTTTTGTGCTATATCGAGTGATATACAAACAGATGTTAGCCCGATTTATAATTTTGCACAGCTATTTTGTATTTTTGAATGACATTATGAATTTGAATGACATTATTTACTTGCTCTAATTATATTTCCATCTCTTTTATTCACCTCTGTATGTGTTGATAGTGTTTGTGGCCATTTAACAACTCTAGCCGTTTCAAAACAGCCATTGGCTGTTTCAAAACACTTTCTTTGTTGTTGTACAGCACATAATTCAGAAAGAAACCAGTTCACAGTAGTTTTAAACAGTGGAAAATGAGCTTTTTAGTTGAGAAAGCAGTTGTGCTGTGTGTGTGCTTTTGTGCAGTACAGTTATGTGTACAATACCTTCACTGTATAAACAGGATCTAAATCTTTTATCGGTGGGGGGGGGGGCGCAAATTTACAGATTGTAATAATCCATCCCTGGTATTGTATGAACTATTCTGCTAAAAGCTGTAAATGTTTCTATAAAAGTCATAGTTTTTAATCTGCCTTAAAATGATAAAATTGGGTTTTCATAGCAAAACAAAATACACCAATGTAAGCAGAAATGCTCAAAGATACTATTAGGATAAATTTTATGTCAGGATAATTTTTTTAACAAGGTAAAATAATGGCATAAACATGAATCATTTCCTATGCAGATTCCTTGCCTAACAGCTGCACATACACACTACAAATAACAAACCTATATGCCCTTTTAGAACTGTGCTTATCCTAGATAGGAGTTGTGTTGTTTTATAAAACATGCTCTTTTTACAAATGTAATGCAACTTTTGTTTACAGGTCTTTTAAAATAAATTTATATAATTATATTACATGAGATTTAACAATGGCAATTTTTATATAAATTGAGTTTTGTTATGATTATTGTTCAAGATGGCAAATAAAAATATTGCATTCACATTAGAATACCACCAATCTTGCTTGAAGAATTGTTGTAGAATATGTGGCAACAGAGCTGAGACATTTTCAGAAATAGCTGAAGGCAAAAAGCCACACTTTTGTGATCAGCACATGGATAAAATTTATATTTTTTATGGAATTGACATAAAACAAGACAGTGATTTACATCCAAAAGTAATGTGCTCTACTTGCATGAATAGAGTAAAAAATGCAAAGGTGTTTTCAGTTGACATAAAGATTGACAAAGACTGCTATCTTGGTGAAAAAAAAAAGTTCAAATCATGTCTGATCTGTGGAAACCACATACAAGGTTAAATTGCAAGTTATGTGTGAAATATGACAGGGAAAATAAAGGTGGAAGACCTAAAAAAGCAAGTAAAAAACGTGGATGACCAAAGCTACAGCAAAAGACAGAAACTCATTCAAGCCACTTTGTTTCACATTCGTCTGAAAAAGACAAAAGTTTTGATTCAGGACAATTTCAAAATGTGGAAATATGCAATGTGTCAGAAGGACAAAGACAAACATATATTTGCACAATATGTCAACATATATTTTCATTTGCATCTGTCTAAACAAAATGTGATCACTATTTTTGTGAAAACTGTTTGGATCAGTTCTTCAGGCACAAAAATACTACTACTGTCACATGCCCCGTTTGTCCAAAAGCTGTTTCCATGAATGACATCAAACCAGCTGATGACAGATTTCAACAGCAACTTTCCTCACTTGATGTCAAATGTTCCAGATGTTCACACACTGGACCCCTGTCAACTTTCACCATACACCATTGTGATACTACAGCAGTAACACCATTAAAGTCTGGTACTGATGACAACCCTTTATCGAGTACACCAGTTCATGAGAGATTAGATTTGCCATGTACAAGAGAATCTGCAGAAAACACATATATGGAAATAGATATCCAGACATCTCCTGTTTTGCTGGACAACTCAACTTTGTATGGCAATACCAGCACACCACCTTAGATGAAACACTGCAAAGGTCTCTTCAGTCACCATTATCAAAAGATGAGGAAAGAGTGCATACTCATTTAACAAAAAGAAAACTCAACTTTTCCAAGGACAAAAACATCATAAAATGTAAAACCAGAGGTCAACCACTTTTACTACAAAGAGTTGCTAAACCAAGAAAATCCTCCAGTACAGCCCAGTCACCATTGAAAAGAAAGAGAGCAAATATTATGGCTAAGATTCGGTCAAATGTAGCAGGCAAAGATGTTGAATCTCATCAAAGTCAACAGGCATCAGAATTAAAAATTCTCTCCAAGAAATCAAAACTGAACATATGTCATGAATCTGGTGTAAAACAAAGAAGTTATTTGTCAAACAAGGTAGCCTTAGCCATAAAACAGTCACAGGTATGTCATGGACACAGCATAGATTACATCAACGCTTCCTTCGTGAAAAAGTTGGGGTGACCTGTGATGGGGAAGCAAAGGCAAGGCAGGAAAGGAAACGTTTGCTGGCAGATCATTTATGTTCCAAAGTCATCCAGGCAAAAGAAAAAGATGACAAATCTGCTGACAGTGTGGATGGATTTAATTCAGCAAAGGCACCTGTAGTATATGTGAAAGACTTGTTTAAATTTCTAGAAGACAGACTCCAAAAGTATGAGAGTGACAACCAGCTGAAATGGAAAAACAATATGCCAAAAGATGAAATCTGGCTCAAAATAGGTGGGGACCATGGTGGAAACTCCTTCAAAATTTGCTTGCAAGTACTGAATGTTGATAACCCAAATGCCAAAGAAAACACCAATGTAATTGCATGTATGCAGGCCAAGGACAACCACAAAAATTTGACAACCATAATAACAAATTGAATCTTTGTTATTTAAAACTTGGAAGAACAAAAGGTTCCGTTTGTTTGTTTTCGGGGATTTTGCCTTTCTCGCTGCCTTGTATGGGCTGTCTAGGGCAAAAGGGACCTACTGCTGTTTATGGTGCCACATCCAGCAAAAAGAACTACAAGTTCCATTGAGTCACAGAGGACTGTCTTCACTGCGAAAGCTTAAAAACATGAAAAAACATCACAAGGATTTCAAAACAAAAGGAAAGGGAAAGCTCTCTGCTGCATCAAGCTATAAAAACTGCATCCATGAGCCATTATTGGACATAAATATCAGCCATGTTTGTCCACCATACCTACATATACTGTTGGGCATCGTCAAAAAGCACAATGACTTGCTTGAAGAAAGAGTTCATCAAGTGGAGGAGCAGATTGCTGAGGAAATTTCTTTGTCCAGAGCAAGAGGAAGATCTCTGACTAAACTGAATGTTAAACCCTTGTCCTTAAAACATTGAAAATGTATTTGTGCATATATAAAAAATGGATAGTGTATCTTGCTGTCTTTTTCAAAGTAAGTAAACATTAATTTGTTAAAATAAAGACTGGTTTATAGTTCTTTTCCTGTTTAATTTGTTGAGATATTCAAAGTTATTTTTTTAAAAAGGTATTTATTGATACAGTGTTTTAATTTTAGATTATAAAGTACAGTTATGAAAATAT
Source organism: Sabellastarte sp. h YS-2021 (assembly GCA_964017235.1). Taxonomy (NCBI): domain Eukaryota; kingdom Metazoa; phylum Annelida; class Polychaeta; order Sabellida; family Sabellidae; genus Sabellastarte; species Sabellastarte sp. h YS-2021. Next base: position 142,862,146 of record OZ024931.1, read on the forward strand.
TTTGGTTTGTGAGAAGCGGTTGAATATAAATAGGGTGTACAAAGTATACAGAATTGATAAAGTAGCCTACTTAGAGCTCTCTTGCCAAATATGCTAACAGTTTGACACGTCATACACAGTGTTATATACGATCAAGTGTGAACAAATGTATTAAATGAAAGGTAAAACTGGTAACTTCCCTATGAATCAAAACTATATATATCAACACATCACTGACATTATAAAACTGTTTTGGTGGTTTGAATATTCTTGTGTGGTAAAATAAAAATGAAAAATGCCTTTAACAAGTATCAATATTTGTTTTGTATCAATAAGTGAGTCTTCAAGGCTACATGTACACTCTTGCTCCACAGCCAGAGCTGTGATTACCACAGTAGACCTGTTATTTCAATTAGTGTTTTCAACAGGATAAAAAAATTATCCTCTATATATTAATACATATATGTTGAGAAAAAAGATTATATATTAATTTGGTGTATTTCTTTTGAACATAAAATCCCCGACTCAAATATTTCTTTTGTGTTTACAATGAAGCATTTTATGTCATAGAAGTGAAAACTTCTTACTAAGCTTTCATGTATGCACATGAAAGTTTACATGTATTTATAAAATAACTAAAAACTGAAACAAATTAAATTTTTCACAAGTAAAAAGCTGAAGCATAGTTCTTTTAATACATGTATTTTTATTTCATTACTTTATCTGCAACCTTTTTAAAAAGAGAAAACAAAATAAGTATCTCAATTTTTGAGATGTTTTTTCTGCATAAAATCTTATGTGTGGCATTTATATCCTGTTTGCTTGTTGCATGAGAAAACAGTGTGTGCGTGTGTGTGTTAGTGTGCAGTACAGTCTGCTGCCATTCAAACTAAAAGTTCTTACTTGAAACTACTGTGACTTGTATAGAAAATTAAACACTGTTCACCCAGATTTTGATTGTTAGAATTTGAACGAAAAATTTATTGCGATTGTATCATTTGATACAAACTATCTTGCTAAATTTGTTTTGAAAATATGGAATATACGAAAAAACATTGTTGTAACTTAAGTATGCTTATTTTTGGTTTTTCTTTTTACGATACACTTTTCGAATTGTAATTTTGTATTTGTGGTTATTATTATTTTTTTCAAACTTCAATATAAATTCCTAGTTTCAACTAATCAAACCAATCAGGTTTTGAGTTTTTATACTTAAAGTGCCTTATAAGCACTGTGGCCTAGTGGGTAACACACTCACCTAGGAACTCAGAGGACGTGGGTTCAATCCCAGGTACAGGCAGATACATAGTGGCTCGGATGACCACTTAAAATGGCGGTCCTCTGTCATTGGGTCCTATCCCCAGTGGCAGGTTAAAGAACCTCAAGGACGTTGATAAATGGTCATCCTTGAGCCTCTATCTTCCAGTTAGGGGAATGTCAGTTACTTGTCAGTTGGGGCTTCATCAATGATTATTAAATAGCGCTTTGAGTCCTGTAGTATATGGAGATATTGCGCTGAGTATGAATACATAATAATAATAATAATAAGCACAAAAGAGGGCTGGGTATTTCTTTCTGTTTATGTTTTGTAATACCTTTTGTTACAGTATAATACATGTCACTATAATAAAATCAAATGAATGAATGAAATGTAGCATTCTTTTGAAGTCGATTTCTTTCACGTTTGGTTGAATGATTAGCTAGCATATAATTAATTAGGCATTGTTGTTGTTGTTGGAAGGTGTTTTTGCTGTTATGCTTTTATATGTTTCCAAACAAACAAAATAATTTAATCATAATTTTCATGTTTAAATACGAAGTTCTTCAGTGGACAATTACCCATATAACCTGATAGAGAAGTCCACTTTTTATACACATTTCAGTTTTTTTTGGACCAAATTCATTATTTGGTTTTATTTAATTACATTTTCCAATAAATTAGTGTAACTTGAAAAGATAATAGTACAATAATGTAATTTTATAGGGCAATATGCTGTAGAAATGGACCGCCATCAATGATTATCGGCCTGACACATCCATTAGTGCCCGAGGCTTGTTAAGGCTCTAAATTACTCATATATTATCGTTTGGGTGAAAAATACATTTATAAGTAATTTAGAAAAGATAATAGTACAATAATGTAATTTTATAGGGCAATATGCTGTAGAAATGGACCGCCATCAATGATTATCGGCCTTTCACATCCATTAGTGCCCTCGGCAAGCCTCGGGCACTAATGGATGTGAAAGGCCGATAATCATTGATGAAGGTAAAAATTACATTATTACTATTATTAGTAGCTGAATTTTATAGTTGGTTGTCTGTGATATTTTTTGTGTCATTAGAGTTTTCGAGCTATATATATAGTGATTACATCAACTGTACTTAGGGTTAAGGCTCTAAATTACTCATATATTATCGTTTGGGTTAAAAATACATTTATAAGTAATTTAGAATTAATATATAAATGATAACTTCAAACAAGACTTGTTTTATAAATGACAGATATTTTTCTTTACCAAGCAAAGAAAGTTTTTCAGTGTGAACCAACGTTGTATTTTTGGTATATATTATATATATTATATATTTAAACATTTTAAGAGAAAATTGATCTATAGCATTATCAGAAGTCATAGTTAATGTTTTAATACATGAAAATCCCATGGATCATCATAATGGGATGCTGTGCTAATCAAAAAAAAATATTGTTGTGACATCATACAAGTAGAGACTAATAAAAATACGTCATTTTGAGATTTTTGTTTTGAAATGGTTCTTGGCTGGGTTATTTTTCCCGTAAACAATTACTGTTATTTTCAAAATAAGCAGTTAACCTACAAAAACATTCTTATTAGCAATGGAAAGATATCTTTACACTGCTTTTACTAGTTTTTGTTTGGTTAAAATCCATGCAGTAATAAATGAGACATTGCAAGTTAAAAATTTGAAGTGAGAGTACAATATTGTAAACAAATACTCGGTGACGTCAGAACCCAGTCAATAATACTCATTATTGGACCGCGGACCGGCAATCAATAAAATACTGTGTTTTCAAAGACTCGATTTTGCACTAATAATCTACTGGTAACGCACGCTCAGCTAGTAATAATTGTATATAACGGTGTGTAAAATTTTATGTTCAGGCTCACACATAAAATCCCCCAGAATATTTGGTTTGCCCATTGAATGTATGATAGAAATTAGGCCTCGTCATATTTAGAGATTACTTTGGTGTTGATATATTTATAATTTGGTGTATTCCTTTTGTGTACTTCACCCACACCAAGTGAGACAAAACATCAGAACAATGTTAAAACAATAGGCCCTAATCCAATTAAAGGGGCCACGGTGGCAGAGTGGTAACACTCTCGCCTCCCACCTCTGCGGCCGGGGTTCGATCCCCGTCATGGCCGTAAGTGGGAAAGCTGGTAGTTGCTTGCCGTTGGTCGGCAGTTTACAGTACAGAACCCTAGCGAACTATATGTACTGGTTTCCTCTGCCCTTCAAACTACCCGTCGTGATATGACCTGTACAGTGTTGAAAGCGATGTAAAACCCCAAATAAATAAACCTAATCCAATTAAGAAATCATCCAATGAAAGACAAATAAATCAACATCAAAGGATTATTTTAATTCTTCTCTGGGCTCAAAGACAACCCTTCATTATTTTAGTTTCTGCAATTAAACACGGTGTGTTGAGGTTAGATAACTTGAAAATTTTTATCTAAAATAAAAAAGAATAGACAAAGTATAACTTCTGTACAAGGGTTAATTAAGTTGATCAATGATAATATATTTTTATTTGCACTTGCTTGTGAACAGCTTATAGCATTGTCAGCATGAAAATTATTCTTAAATTCTAGGATTTCTAAGAGGGAGCTTCGCTTGTCAGTTTTGGTCCAAACCCACAGTAGGACTTTAGGACACTCTTTTCTTTGCCTTTTTGTAAACACATTATTGCTTTGTCCAGGACCCATTTTCAAATATGAAGTTTTTATCAACTGATTACTTTATTAACTGGTTACTAATTGGAAATGCATTTTACAAACTAATTTATCTTAGAATACATGTACACAAAACTCATTGTATGTTGAAAGCTTTGTTTTTGTAGATAATTTGAAATTTAGTCACTTGAGGTTAGTATGACAAGAAATTTGATGCAGTTCCATAAACTGACAGGTACAAGCACTGGCTAGGAGAGGGGAAGTTACTGCATTATTCTTGCTGAGTGATAAAATTCAATATATCTGTCACACACAAGATAATATTCCACAGATAAAACTTTGTCTTTCTGCAAGAGAGTCTACAGAAGACTTTTAAAAAAAATTAAGTCACAGTGGTGACTTTAAGTAAATTGATTTCTGTCTTTAGTCCGGACAGCACTAGGTCATTACTGTGTCTTTTGATATTTGAGATGAAATTCTGCTATTAGCATTCTAGGTCATCTTGTGGAATGTTAAAGACTGCTAATTTGAGGAACACCATGGAATTATGTGAGGTGAAGCTGGAAAATTTTTGTATAATACATGGAGAGGATGTTGCCCACTCTGTAGGTAGTCATCGGTTGTGGAGCGATGGGCCCACTGTGTAGGTTAGAGAAAAAGCATGACTATGCTGTTGTGCACATTTTTGTGAAATGTGCATCTATAGACAACCTCAAAGGAGTTGAACCAATGGATGAGGCAGAGGGTCAAATGTCCTCGTCCCATGACATGCATTATCTTATAATCGGACACCATACTGAAATGCCCAATGCATGACACTACCTGAGAGCTTGGAATGTCAGAGGTAGCCAAATATGCAAAAGATGGGAAACATGCCTCAAATGATGCCTGACACCCTTTAGCAGGACTTTTTTACAACTATGTCAAATTATACATAATGGGTCATCATTGTTAGCACTCTATGGAATGTATTCCTATCAAAGTAGTCTAAGAACAGAGTTTAGATTCGCCTAAACGTGGTGTGGATACAGAAACCATTCATTTCCAATGGTCTATAATTTTTGACCATATGTTTGGGTTAGTTGCATGTAGCACAATACATGTCATCTCAGCCCTTCATAACTGTCTTGTGGGGTGAAAAATTGTGAGGTAATAAGTGTGATAATCTTAAAATGGAAAGGTTGTTACAGGTATAAAGTTTTGAAAACTTGGAGAAATGCAACTCAGCGGAAGCAGATGCCATAGCTGTGAGAGTTTCAGTTAAAGTTAAAGTATTTTTGCAGATTCAGACCATCTTTGAAAAGCATTGAGCCATGGTGAGGCGCCACCTTGTTGAAAAATATAACTTATATCCAATGTACTGGTTAGGACAAATACACAGAGGTGGAGAGGCAAACACATAAAATTATCACCAAGTTTTTACCAGATGCCAGCAGGAAATTCAATAAAGAATCATTTTGGTAACTGTTAAACTACACGCCATAAGTCCATATAAGTTAATGCACTGTGCACGATGGGTCCTGTCTTGTGTGCCTCCTTCTTCATGAAGGAAAGAAGGAATTACTTAGATTTGCCTGCCATTTTGTGGGACAGCAAACGGGCAAGATCATTGTCTAATCTTGTGTAGTGTAAAGTCACTTTACCCTACAGGTCTTCTTCAGGACTTTTTATATCCGTAATCTAGAAATACAAAGTGTTACCATGGCAACACTTGTTGCCAGGTATTACCGAAAAGATAATCAGCTCCTATCCATGCAGGGGTTTCGAATGTGAAGTGCTAACAAAAGTATTAATAAGTCCAACAAACAGAAAAAGAGTGTTGCCATGACACTATTTGTTGCCAGGTATTGCCAGAACACTGATTAGCTCCAATTCATGCAGGAGTATGGAAAGCTAAGAGCCCATAGCATATTTATAAATCCAATAAACTGAAAAAAGTGTTGTCATGGCAACACTTGTTGCCAGGTATTGCCGAAAAACTAATTGGCACTAGTCTGTGCTGCAGTATGGAATGCAAGTTTAGTTTAGTTCCTCCAGTTCCGGATGGAACACTGGGCAACAACAGCTCTCCATTTGATTCTGTCAGCAGCTATAGCCTCGTAAGTCTCATAAGTCTTGTTGTATTGTTCTTCTCCAGGTGGTGACTGGTCTGCCCCTTTCTCTTTTACCTACAGTAGGTGTCCACTCGAGTGATATATTTGGTAGTCTTTCCTCTGGCAATCTTAGGATATGTCCCAGCATTTTCAAATGACGTTCTTTCACAATTTCACTCAGCTTCCATTGTGGTGATCTTTGACGCACAACATCATTTGTAACATGATCTCGCTACAATATTTTGAGTAGCTTCTGTAGACATCTGTGATGGAATACATCAAGCTTATGGGCTAAGTTGTTGTTACTCTTCCATGTCTCGCTGGCATAAATAGCCACTGGTATGACAAGAGAGTTGTACAAACTCAGTTTGCTCTTCATAGAGATGTGATTTGATATCCAAATGGAGCTAAGTCTCTGAAATACAGATGCTGCTTTACCTAGTCAGCATGAGATATCCTGTTTAGTGGCACCCTTGTTGGAGATACTGCTTCCAAGGTAGGTAAAGCTTTCTACTTCTTCTGCTTCCTGTTGGTTTACTTTAAGGGCCATAGGTTGCTGCTCCCTCACTGACATTACCTTGGTCTTTTCTGTACTGATCCTCAAACCTACTTTTGCTGCTGTACATGCCAGATTATCAGTCATTGATTGTAGAGATTTAGCATTTTCACCCAACAAGGTTAAATCATCTGCGAAATCCAAATCAGTAAGACGTCTGGTGTTCCAGGGAATTCCACGCCGTTGTCTAACCCCGCCGTTGTCTTGTCCCAAGTCCAGAATGTGAAAGGGGGAGGGTTGAGCATTGGGCCAGCAACCCAGGCTCGTAAAAACCAAGCTGCTACGGAAACAACAACAGATGAAAAATCAAACTCTCAAGAGAAAGATGACAGTGCGCTCCTAGAAGCGAAGATGGCGGAAGTTGATGAAAGCCAAATGGAAGTCAACTCCCTAAAGAACTGGATTCTCTCAACCAAAACAACCTCTAAGATCGCCACTTGGAATATGAGAACTCTCTTCCAATGTGGAAAGATCGACCAAGTTATTAGGGAAATGGAGAATTACGACCTGAAGATGCTGGGTATCTCAGAAATGAGATGGACAGAAAGCGGGCAACTATCGAAAGGAGGAAAAAACATCTTATACTCCGGACATTCACATATGCACACACATGGAGTTGGTATAATACTCGGTAAAGAGGCACAAAGAGCCCTGATAGGTTGGCAACCAGTAAACCATTGCATTATAACAACCAGATTTAACAACAGACTTGTAAAGGTGACAATAATCCAAGCATATGCACCCACTGCAGCATCTTAAGAGAAGGACGAGTTTTACAGCAAGCTGCAAGATGTTATAAACAACACCCCTAGCTATGACATTAAGATCATGATGGGGGCCTTCGATGCCCAGCTTGGACCACTCAGACAAGGGTGTGAAACAATACTAGGCCCACAGGGTACATCTACGGCTCATAACAATAATGGTGAACGGCTCATATCATTCTGTGCAGTGAATGGCCTGACCATCGGCAACACAGTCTTCCAGCACAAACTCATTCACAAGAAAACATGGAGATCCCAGATGGCATGACATTAAATGAAATTGACTACATATGCACTTCTATGAGATGTAAGTCATCCCTGCAAGATGTGAGAGTAAGAAGAGGAGGCGATATGGGGTCAAACCATTATATGCTGGCAGGAAACCTCCATCTAAAGCTAAAACGTATGGAATGCAAAGAACCCATAAAATATATTTATTAGTCCAAGAAACCGACAAAGTATTGCCATGGCAACACTTGTTTGCCAGGTATTGCTGAAAAACTAATCGATTCCAATCCATGCAGGGGTATGGAAAGCGAAGAACCCATAAAAATATTTATTTATTTTTAAGTAAAAAAAAAAAACAGAAAAAACTGTTGACATGAAAACATTTGTTGCCAGGTATCATTGGAAGGTAATCCGCTCCAATACATTCAGGGGATTGGAATGCAAAGAACCCACAAAAAATTTTAAGCCAAAGAAACATAAGAAAGAGTTGCCATGGCAACACTTGTTATGTGTTATCCAGACGTGGGGTCAAATGCAAATACATTTGCATTTAAATGCATTTTAAATACTTTTCAAAAGTATTTGCATTTGCATTCGAGATTTCCGAATGAAAAGTATTTGCATTTGAAAAAAGATTCAAATACTTTTTAAATACATTTTGCAAATACAATTTATTCTGCAAGTTAAAGTTTAAGTTATTCTTTTATTACTACTTGTGTTTTGTATTTGTGAGCTCAATTTAATTTAGGCTTTTCTTAAGTATTTTTTCAAAAAAGTAATAGAAAAAAGATATTTGAGCTTGCTCACTTACTAGATATTACCAATGTTAATATGCTTCTTTAAAGATATTAGCTAATGAAGAAACATTCTGTCAAAGACTGATCGATCTCTTAAAGTGATCTCGCTATTGGCACCAACAAATCCAAAAACAATCCATTGTCCTGCTTATATAAAAGCAACTTACAAGTGGCAGAGTCCAATCATTGTGGATTTGTGTAAAAAACATAAGCTCAATAGCAAACATTCAGCAATAGATAATTGGGAAGATTCAAGATGTCAGTGTGTGAGGTGCATTTGAAATACTTATGAAAATACTTTTGAAAAGTATTTGCATTTGAAGAAAATAAAAGTTAGTATTTGCATCTGCATTTGAAAGATTAAAAAGTATTTGCATTTAAATACTTTTAAAAGTATTTGACCCCAAGTCTGATGTTATTGCTGAAAAGCTGAAAAAGAAAAAAAAAAAAGACAGTTCCCTTTGGAACGAACATATCCTGATAACTTGGTTATAAAACGTGCACAGGTTTTGAATGTAAAGTATCCACAAAATCGCAAGTGCAAAAACAATAAAGTGTTGTCATAGCAACAGTTGTTACCAAAAAGTTGCCAAAAGCGTAATCACTACTCTTCTTCACAATAATCAAAATCTAGTCGAAAGTCAAATGCTAATGAATCTAAAATGAATCTGTCCCAATAATGAAACAAATGGTGGTTTCAATCTTCCATAGTTTAAGCTGATCTGATGGGTATACAACAGAAAATCAGGCCACGATCTCTAGTGAGTTTGAATGAAACCATGCTTGGTTTAATTATATTTTGGATTGTCATAACATAGTTTGAGTGCCATTAAGAGAAAGAAGCCAAAGTCACTGCCATACTCACTAATGTAAGCATTGCATTTAGAACAAATTTGTTTACTATATAAAATATGGGGGGGGGGGGGGGGGGGGGGCTTTTTGTGTGTCTTTGTTAACATCATCAGAATGCTCTGGATGGTGAACCACACAATGGCAGGGGACTGCTGGTTAGACTGAATGCACTACTGGTTTTCATTCAGAGGTGTGGAAAAGAGTATTGTTTGCACAGTACTTTGATTCATGCTATTTAGTTTGCTGTCATTACTTTACTTTTGGAGTTTTCTAGAAGTAAGTTTATATGAATAGTGAGACCATTTTCTGGTGAACATTTTACTCTCTTAGACGACATTACATAAGTTATATGGCTGGCCACTTTGCTGTAGGTCATTGTATTTTTACTTAAACCAGAATGAACCAACAATCTATAAGTAAATGGCACAGAAAATGGTATTCAAGCTCAACATACGTGTTTATATACAAGCTTCTTCTTGTTTCATTTACTTTGTTGAAATTACAAACACTTTGGTTATAATATTGAAAAGTCACTGACTGAATTTTCATTGTATTTTTTCCTTGTACCATTCATTCGTTTAAAGTGTGTGGTTGATCAACAAAAGAAGCATCTGGGAATAGTTACATCTCCCCCCCCTGTTCCCCAACACCTCCCTTACACGATAACCATAAGGTGTGGGTTTTAGTCGCAATAACACTCTAACAACTATAACAGAGATACTGTAACTAATATAACAAGAAAACAGCAAAATAGAGGAGAGGGGGAGTGGGAAATTTCATTTTAAAAGTTGCTCCATCTATAACTCCTTTCCAAATGAAGAAAGAACCACAGCACATGTACTTTGGTAGTATGTACATGCATAAAAGACTCCAGAATGATACAAACAACCTTAAGTTGGGTGCTCTACATTTGTTAAGGGTGCATGGGGTGAACAATAATATATAAACGTCTGGTAATAGTTGTATTTCATTTCTTTAAGGTTTCCACATCTCTCTTCCCCCTCCCAAGCATGGCTCCTATGTACCAGTCACAAAGAGTGGTTTTCAATTCCCAAACTCATTAATTGCAATAAGTGCCAGTGGGACAGCTTGTGCTACTTTATCTCGATTCCAAACCTGCTGTCAAACTGCACTCAACTGCAATGCCTGCAACTTGCCCCCATATGGGGGAGGGAATGAAACCTAAGAGGCCCACGAACTAGATCCATAACTGTCTTCCTTACAGAACTCAGAGGTTTAGAGTTCAATATAATGAGCGGGTCCAAGGGAAGGGGACATTTCTTTTCCTGACAAGGTAGCTATCGTATGAACAGGGCATATTAATTTAGATTTTTTTGGCCCAAGCAAGGGTAACTGTTGCTCTTTTATCTCATACTCCAAACAAGCTGACGGTAAGCACAATCCCCAAAAATTGTTCTTGAACACCGACAGTTAGTTGAAAATGGTCCTATATCCCAAATTCTGCAAATTTAGTCTGTCCAAGTATTGCTCCGAGTAAATTTCCTGTCTCTATATGATTCCTCAAACAAAATGCCAAGTTGTCTCTAGTGATCCTATAATAATAATACTAGGCGCTTTTTCTATTATTAGCTCAAAGCGCTTTACACAGTAAAAGCGCCGGCATGTTTAGCTAGCCTTGGTAACCTTACCTATTGCTGCCATGCAAGGCGAAGAAGGCAGTATCCCTTAAAGCTGGGTACCCATATTTCCCCTGGGTGGAGAGAGGCACAGACCAGGTTAACATCTTGCCCAATGATGTTATTCCACATGAAACAGCTGGCATGGATGGGGATCGAACACACAACCCTTGGATTATAAGCCCAACACCCTATCAACTGAGCCACATGTACTGTCATTACCTTTTATCCACCCTTCAATAGACATTATTCAATAAGCAGTGTTTTACCCTGGTTTTGGTGTTTATTCAAAACACCGGGAGAAACACCAAAAATTTACGTATTTGGAAGAGGCAATTTTCGTTTAAGGTTTTCAAGGCTTCACTCTATTGAATAGACAGTGCATGTCATTTTACAAATTAATTAGTCATAGGGTGGCTTTGATTAGGAAGATTCTTTTCTGGTAGAGGGACATCTGATTTTCAGTTCCAGCACAATATTATCATTTTGAAAACATTTTGTTGTAGATCTCTGTCTCTTTTTAGTTTTAGGAAAATAGTTACGTATTTGTTAAGATGTTAGATAAAAATTGTGTATTCTAAAAGGCAAGAATGTAGCTATAAAGCAAAACTTGACTTTCAGTAAAACAGATCTTCTGTTTCTGGAAATAGATTGTTTCAATCTAACCCAGCAATATATGTGTACGTCAAACTTGTGACTATGAATATATTCAACATAGCATATTCTATGTGATAAACACCCAGGGTCAGTTTCAAAAAAGGAACTTAGCCCAGGGCCAGTGTCAGAAAAGAACTTAGTCTGGACTTAGACTTAAAGTTTGTCTTTAATTAAAGCTGAGTCTGTGGTCTTTCACTTAGTGGATTTGACAAAACACCAAACCCTAAGACTTTGGCTAAGTCTTGGGCTCAAAGTTAAGTCCACTTTTTAAGACTTAAATATCGCTGCCATAATTTTTTCCACTTCAAAAATTTGAAATGGCTGTAAATAAAGTATAATGTATATAGAACACCTCCCTAAAGTAGTCCTTTATCCTTCTTAAGTACTTGTTAGTCCTAAAGTAGTTTTATGTGGTTACAAGGTATTTTACATAAGATAAAATGTGTCAAACAGATGATTTATGTCACCAATATCATATTTTAATAGAAATAAAAGGTCACATGACACATGAAACCACTGTGGTTATTGATAAGCTTGGTCTTTGATAAGTAACCCTTTGTGAAATGTAAATGTAAGTCCTTAGACTTAACCAAAGGAAAAACCATCCAGGATCGTATTGGGATATGCTGTCAGCTGTTTGCGAGATTATATTTGACATTCATTTGAATCATGTTCAGTGACAGGGATCAACAACATTTTGTTTCAGATTGCTCCTGAAAATAAGCTATCTACTGAAAAAAAATAAAACATCCATATGGTCTTTATGTTTTAATTATTGACTGATTCTGTTATAAGATTGTCATAAAGAGAGCATTTATTAAACAACAGACATTTAATTACAAAATTTACGGTATCTATAATGATTTGTATCAAATCTCAGATGTAGGTCAGTGTTGTGAAAGGAAGTGATGAATGAAAACTCAGTGAGGACTTGAATCTTTAATTATTAAATAAATTGTTTATATAAGATTATGACAATAAAAAGATTAAATATTTATATTTCCATATTTCCGCTAACCTTGGATCATGACCTCGAACGTCCCTCGACTTTCCCTTTTTGATTTCAAGCGCATTAGAGGATGTTGCATCAATTTTGCGCTATATAAATGTTTCTATTCTATTCTATTCTATATTTGACCTGCAACACACGTAACTATTTGCACATGAGGCTGGATAAAACCACTGAGATATAAATGCATTGAAATATAGGTTTTTAAATTTAAGCTGCAACTTTAAGAGGTGGATTTTGCCAAAGGTAAAATTCTTACAACCAAACTAAGTGTGTTTTTGTCAATATGTCACATTTGTCCACTAACAGTTTTTAGTCGGTAAGTGAAGAATGAATATTTTATATCATATGTAGAATTTTGATTATTTTTGTTTATTGAACTTTAAAAAATAATGATAAAAATGTAGTGAATTATTTCAAATGACATACATAGATATTCGTATTTAAGTCTATCAAATTGTTCATCAGAATACCTTTTCTCTTTAAGTTTTAGGTACTTTTTGTCAGTGAATATAGAATTAAAAACCAATCTGATTCCCTTACATCCCTAACATAATTAAGGAATCACCTTTCCCATTTGACCAATTAACATACTAATGGCCAGGAGTTTTGGTGGAAACTCTGGTAGAAACACCAGGTTTACATTGATTTTAATGGACTGGGGAATATGCAAATTACATTGGTGTGGGGTAAAACACCACTTATTGAATAATGTCTAATAAGGAACTGTGCAAATCAATGTTGTGCTAAATATAACATGCTTCAAATGCATGCACCTAAAGATATGACTCTAAATGTGTTGATAATGTAATTACTTCAATCATCATATTATAATAATATCAATCACCAAATTGCATCATATGCCGTACTGGCAACAAACACATTAAACGCCTCAAAATGAACAACTGAGTTACCCTCTAAATCCTGAGTATTCTCAGCTTCACATGCCCTATTGTCCCACAATGCACATCAACAAAGAACTAATATATACCAACAAATTAAATGGTATGTAATAATGCCCCCGAATCGAATCTTTTGTGAACCAATTCAGATCACACTTAAAACTTGTGCCCAGAAAATAATACACCTATGACTAGGATCCCACCACACATCCTGTTAAGACAAGCTCTCATCAGCACAATGATATTCGCAATACACACGAGTCTACCAAGTGGGGATTGCAATGCTGCCCTCTCTGTGACATACTGATCTTGATAACTCATACATTCTCTTAATATTTCTTGGATCTTTGATCATAATGTTTGGCAATTGCATTTTGTTGTTCTTAACGTCAAAACATTAAAACTGTCTCCTCACTTGGTGGTTTGAGTTTAGTCTCATGCAGTAGTAAACTTAATTCCTGGATCAGTTCTTTAGTTCTAGCTAAAGCATGATCTGCTTTGGAACACATAAAAAAGTCATCTGTGTAGTTTAATATGTTTATGCTGTGTGTATTAACTGTACATGTAAGAGGCAGCATCACAGAAAACACTACATATAGGCAGTGTAATTTAATCTGTCAGAAAAATATGAAATTGAGATATGAGCCAGAGAGCAAGAGTCAGAAAGTGTTCTTTTTTCAGCATGACAACTAAATGCACTTAAATTACACCCGAGAGTTTTTCCTTTGTTAAAAGTGTCCAATATCTTTCACTATTGGCCACTTTGCGATTCTGGCCATATATAGAAAGTCTTTTTAGCACATTTGCAAAGAAACCCTTTTACATTTATTTCAACTAAAATAATCATAAAAGCTCAAAAATACACACCAGGAATATAGAAATGAAAAGCAATGATATTAAACAACATTTTAAAAATTATAAATTAAGGAAGAGGTGTAATTTAAATAGGTTTATAGCCTCGTAAGTGTCCAATATTGGAAATAATGGATTGTTGATACTTACTTGGCCATTAACCTATACATATGATACAATCACAGAACTATTAATCACAATTCAAACATATTTGAGAAATATGGTATTTGTTCTTGATATCCCCGTAAACTACTTTATGATAGGCGTCCACAGAAAATGTGTTGCGTTATTTTCACATATTTTAAACACAGATGTTTGGAAAGTACATATATTTCCAATAGATTATTTCAAAGACGTTTTTTCTCTCTTCAGACTTATCTCCCACTGTTTTCTCACTGCCAGAGAGAAAGTGAAGGATTTATCTTTTTTGTAGTTACAATACATTTATGCACAGACAGGCATATTCACAAAAGAAAATAAGTAGAAATACAGTGCTTTGTAAATGTAAACACATACAATGAACATTGTGTAGTCCCATGTGACGTCACATTTGTTTCATGTGACTAAAGCAGGATATGGAACTGAAAAAAATTTAAAGTGAAAAGTGTTTTATGAAATGAATATCCAACAATATATACCATACATTTTCATTTTAACAAGTATATGTTGCACAACATCTTTGTGAAATGTTAAAAGTGTGATCCCAGATAACATTCCACCTGTGGCCCACCAGCGTATGGTCAGCAGATTTTGCCACTGTTGGGCCACCGTTGGCCCACCGGTGGTTTTTGGTTGAATAATCAGCAGTTTGCCACCGTTGGGCCAACAGTGGCTTTCCAACTGATCTTTATATCTGTAGAATTGTTAAGCGAGTAAAATAAACTAATAGATCAACGTAAGCACTGATGTCTATAGCCTGTTAGGTCAGCACTAAGGAGAGGGCATAAATGCCATGATGCTCAGAATGGGTAACATGCCAAGAGACACTACCAAGCACGGTTCTAAAGTCAAAGATGTAGGACAGGTTCCCTAAAAGGAAAATGTCATCCCCTTTACTAACACTACAAGTTTCAGATTAGCTTGAATTAAAACACTTTCAGTAGAAGAGAGACAATTGGTTTAGTAGAAACAAAGTCTACCACACTTCAGAAATCATAAGGATTCTCCAGTGCAACATCTGGTAGAATGAAGTGAAGTGTAAGGATTCCATGGGAAATCTCTGATTATGTAAAACTGTGGACTTCCACCTAAAAGACTAGGAAGAAACCTGGGCAAGAACATCATGCGCCTTCACTTGTGGAACAAAATTTGAGGGAATAAAGAATAAACTGTTAATCCAAAGAGATATTGTCTGAGCTGCAATATCGCCCTCTTTGAACTTCATCAGAAGGACAAAGACATCATCAAGATAGTCAGAATTGGTAGATAGATAGTATCCAAGAGATATTTCAGAGAGGAAGGAATTGCCCTCTTAGTTATCCTGATCACGACAAAAGTCAAAGCAGGAAGAACCTCTCAAGGAAACTGGCTTAAGCTAGGAAAGCAGGACCTGACATAAGGATGATTTGAACCATCCCTGGAGTGCGAAGAGACCTTTGAAATAAAGGAATCAAAGTCACTTTTTCTTAATGAAGCAAGGGTAGTAAGAAACACTGTCTTGCATGTGAAAAATTGGCTCAGCTAGCTAGTGAAAAGGGTCTAACAGGAGCCTTGGTAAGAGCCTGCAGAACCAAGGTAAAGTACCAAGCAGGTAGGTAACTACTACCCTTATCCTGGACTTTAAAAAGCTCTAAATGAGACTTCTAAGCTCCTTATGAGGACCCAACTATTTTAAGATGACGTTAGACTCCCATGTACAAAAGAATTATACTGAGCTCAAATTTTTTTCTGTTTTTGCAAAGTAAAAATGGCGACATATTTTATCTATATTTTGCAGGTACATGTAATTGATCTTTCAGAAATGCCCTATGCTACATTGAGGTGACCTTAAACTCCCATTAATGGCATAATTGTAGTTTCTTTCCTTGTGAAATTAAAGTTATGTTTATTAGATTTTAAGCATATATAAAAATTCTTAGAGAAACCCTGTTCTTTGATTGCTGTGGCTCTAGGAGCCATGCATGGAGAGTTAGGTTGGTCAGATTTCTGTGATGGATCTGGTTGAAAGGCTGTGTCAACAGATCGGGTCGGTTGGGCAAGCTGAGAGGGACTTGACTGGACATGGTCACCAAGTCCCAAAACCAGGGCATGTTGGGCCAACCCGGGGCAATTAGAATGATTCTCATGCAAGGGCTGTCCAGTAGTTTCTCCACCACCTTGCTCAATATGGCGGTCGGTGGGAAGGCATATGCATCGAGATCCTCCCATGGCAGAGTAAGTGCGTCCACTGCTACAGCTAGGGAGTAGGGAGCAAATAGGTCTATCTGAGGCCGGTGCCATTGGTTGCATATCTGATGAAAAACTTCTGGAAGTAGGGACCACTCTGTCTGGATGGTCTGACCCAGTCTGGATAACTTGTCTGCTATCACATTTAAGCGGCCTGGAATGTGCCGGGCTGTTAGTGTGACTTGTCGCTGGGAACACCAGGTCAGGATTCTCCACAGTAGGGCACATAGGGGGCCTGACCTCATGCCCCCTTCTTTGTTTATGTAAGCAACCACTGTAGTATTGTCGGTTGCTACTAGAACTAGTTTGTCTACACAGAGATTTTGGAACTCTTTGAGGGCCAAAAACACTGCTTTGAGTTCTAGATAGTTTATGTGCAGTTTGCTTTCCAGTACCGACCAGGATCCTCTTGCAGTAAACTCGTTTAAGTGAGCGCCCCACCCTTCTTTTGATGTGTCTGTAAATATCTGCAGAGCATGCTTTATGGGGTGTAATGGTTGGCCGGTGAGGACATTGCTTTCCTCTAGCCACCATTGCAAGTGAGGATGCAGAGACCTGGGTAAAGGAATGACCTTTTCCAGAGATTCCGGTACTCGCCAATTGTTCTTGAGATGCCACTGAATGGGTCTCATGTGTAGTCGGCCTAAGTGAACTTGTTTTTCTGTGGCTGTCAGCAGACCTATCAGTGACATGAACTGCCGAACCGGACAGGCCGGTAGTAACAAAAGTGCTTGTATCTTCTCTTGAAGACTTTGCCACCGGTCCGGTGTCGGTCGGACCCGGCCGGACCTGAGGTCGAACTGGTAGCCTACAAAGCTGAAGATTTGTTTGGGCTCCAGTTCTGATTTTTCCAAATTCACCAACCAGCCTAGATCCTGGTATATTTTGACAAGCATTTGGGTATGTCGGAGACAGGTTTGGAGGGATTTGGCTCTCACCAACTAGTCGTCTAGGTACTGGTGGATTCTTATACCCTTGTGTATGGCCATTAGTTTTACCTCCTTTGCTACTACAGTGAACTCCATGGGCGCTGTGGACAGACCAAAAGGCAGAGCTTTGAACTGGTAGGTCCGGTCCTGGACCCGAAATCTGAGGTATTTCCTGGACTGTTCCTGTATCGGTATATGGAAATAAGCATCCTTGAAGTCCACCGATGTAACCCATTCCCCTTGTAGAAGGGAGGTTCTGATGGTTTCCGGTGTTTCCATCTTGAATTTCTCCACTTTGAGGAATTGGTTCAGATTGCTGAGGTCTAATATCGGTCTCCATTTGTTGTTGGGTTTGGGGACTAAAAAGAGTCGGTTGTAAAACCCCAACGCGGTCTGATTGGACACCGGTTCTACAGCATTTTTGTCGATAAGCTGATGCAATGCCTCTAACAGGTAGCTGTTCCTGAGAGGATTGGCATAGCAGCTTATGACTGTAGGAATTCTTGTAAGTTTTGGTCGGATCCGAAAGGGGAGGGTGTAGCCCTCTTGCAGGATTTGAACCACTTTCGGACCGGCACCCAGGTCCAGCCAGGTTTGCCAACAATTTTGCAGTCTGGCCCCTACAGGCAGAGTGAGGGCAACATTTGGTACATTTGGAACAGAATTGACACAAGACAATTGAGTGACACAAGAAGCACCTTTCACAGATTTTAATTGACACTTTTTTAATTGACATTCTGGCACTCCGGGACTTATCCCTTTCCTTTGTGGAAGCCCGGGTGCAGAAGGAACAAATTTGACAAGAGGCTTTACATCTAGATTTAACAGATTGTTTATTGTCTCGTTCATATGAAAGTTCTGGGTCAGCAGCTGACTTGTATCCTTGTTTAAACAATAATTGTCATTTATAATGTTGCTGACCGCGGGAAGGTCGGGAAGAGAAATTGGAGGTTTTGCCCCTGCCTCGCTTGAAAGGACGCCTGTTGATATTCTTCCAGGCGGGTCTGTCCTGTTTTCCCTCTGACCGACTCTCCTGCTTTTTATCCGCCCGTTCATACGGGTGATAACGGTGTCTGGCATGTGATGTGGTAGCCGTGGGATGACTCTTGTTATCATACAGGGCAATTTCTTCCTCGGCCTTTTTAACAACCGATTCTGAGAACAAGGTGGCTATATGGAGTGGGCCGGTCCTGAGGGCAGCAAAGGTGTCTGGTTTCACTCCATTTTTTAAGTGGCTGAGGTATGAGTCTCGACGGGCCAAGGCAAGGTTTCCCATAGTGATGAAAACAAAGTCTGTCAAGTGTTCCATTGCCTTGGCCGTCGCTTGTGTGATGCTTGAGTTAAATTCCATAAGGAATTGCAATTCCTCAGCGGCTTCGGACAGTTTCTTGGAGACTTTTCCCTTGTTTTCCAACCTGATAACTTTTAGTTGTGTCTGCATGTCCCCTTGCACTTTGAACAAGCAGCGGTTGAAACTGGCCGTCTGGTTGCACACTACTGAGGCCGTCCTCTCCCAACGCCTAAGCGTATCTTGCGAGATCCTACGGGAAGCTGGGGGTGTAGCTGCCAAGGCGGCTTTCCTGGCTATTCTCCCGAAGCTGTTGTTCAGCTTGGCAGGGCCTGTATGCCAACTGGTGACTGTGGCCGGGTCCAATTGCTGGTCAGAGTAAAGACCGTACCATTTTGTTTGTGGTTTCGGAGGCCTGAGGAAATGGTCCATAGGAAGGCTACCGGCTTCAGTGGTTCTGGAGGGGTATCCCTCAGTCATATTGAGGTTGAGCTTAGATAATTTTCGGCAGAGCCAGTCCTCTGTGGGCATTTGTACTGAGATCTTGCTGGGTGCCGGAGCCTTGGGGCCCGCGAAAGGGTTGTCGTCAGAAGGGTTTGAACTGTCCATTTCGGGAACATGCGACCACCCCATAAAGGATCGTATGCCTCTCATGGTTTCCCGGTAGGTTTGTTCTTCCGACGTCGGGAGTTCTTGGTCAAATTCTTGGTCGTCGGACAAATCTCCCTCCTCTACGAAAAGTTCCACCGGGGGAGTGTCGGAGAGCTGACTCTGAGTATCCGAGTCCAAACTAGAGATACTGTCTTTCCTGCCCTTCTGAGGGGTCGGTGAAAAAGAGCCGGCTGAACTATAAGGTCGGTCGGAGGGAGGGTGGTCAGATGCCTCAGCAGAAAGAGTTGAAGGTCGGTGAGAGTCTGTACCAGGCTTACCGGTCGACTTTTGCTTCTGAGAAGCGGTGTCTGGACCAGTGCGCCCCTGTGTAGAAATGTTTGGTTTAGCCTTCAGCTTACCGGCCGACTTTTGCTGTGAAGCAATAGTGTCTGGGCCAGTGCGCTTAACAGTTGAAGAACCTTGTAAGGCAGGGTCTGTGGTTAGCTTACCAGCCGACGGCTGCAAGGCAGCACTAGAGTCTGGGCCAGTGCGCTGAGAAGTATCCAGAGGTTTATCAGATGGTTGAAAAAAGGGTTCAGAGTCTCGGGTAACATTTCCTGGAGGAGGATGATCTGGAGCGACCCTGACATCTGAAGAGAAAGTAGGTTCTATGGATCTGGCTAAGAGTAAGGCTTCTAGCCTGTTGAAGCGATCCGCCCATTTGTCCTCTAGGGCTGAAAGCTTGTCTTCCGTGGCAGAAGAGAGAGCTGAAGATGATTTCTTTGGTTTAGTAGGGGGCTTGTCCTTTTTTGGTTTCTTTTCAGGAGGGGCAGGTGATTTATCCGCACTAGGCCCACTCACAACCCCAATAACGGAGACCCTGGAAGGGTCTACAAGTTCGTCCGTGGGTTGGGTATTATCCACACGTTTTGCCTCCCTTTTCTCCTTGATTTTGTACGTTGGAGTAGAGATCTGGGCACGCTGCTCAGGGGTGAAGGAATTACACAGAGTACAGTCTGCAGTGTCTTTATTAGCAATACACGGTTCCTCACCTTTCCCCTTTTCCCTACAACGTGCCCAGAAGGCATGTCCGTCGAAAATTGCCATTGCATGGCCACAACTCCTTCTCTTCTGGCCAGGTGAAGACATAGTTCATAAAATGTAGCTGTAACTTCAAATTAATAAGATTCAAGATGATTTCCAAGCAAATAACTACCAAAAAACACAATTCTGGCAGAGATAAAATTTTCCACGGTGCACTGGTTCGCGCCAAGTGAAAAAGATGCTATGACGTCACTCTGTCTAGACAGGAAGGAAGTACGACACGCCATCTGGCGAGTGCACTGGTACTATGGACCGACCTGCCAGTGGAGACACAGGACATCTTTTTCTGACGTTTGGCGGGCCGGTCTGCGCCAACCGGATAAGCTATTGTCCATTGGATAGGATGTATTAACGCAATAAAAGGGAACGTTTAACAATAATACTGCACTGAGATATAGAAAGAAAAAGGCAGTAAATACTTCCCAAAGATTGTAAGATGGCGGCGACCAACGAGACAAGTTGTAACATAAGGGGCAGATCACGTGACGACAACCTGAGGCTACGGCCAAGTATAAATGTCTTTTTTTCTTAGACGTTGGTCGTGATGCCTCGCGGCAACCAGTAAAGCATTCAGTCCCACATGGTAAGCTATTGTAGCGCAATAAAATAAGGTAATTTTACTACAAAGTAAGTCGGTAATACGAAATAAGTCAAAAATTGATATGAAATAAGTCAGGTAATACAAAATAAGTTGTTACATGGCTTTCCCTCTTAATCATCCTTTATTGCTGCTCATTTACAGGTACAGTATTTTATGTGCCTCAGCTAAATTTGGTGAGTAGGTTAACTGGCATGATAGCTTGTATGTTATTGCCTTCTTGGCAATATCGGGCAATATGTGTTGCCATGCCAACACTGTTTCTGTTTCTTGGTCTTGTAATTTTGTGTTCATTTAACATTATTCCAAAGTTTCAGAATGTTTAATACAAGAAGAACTTGTTGTAATTTGGTTTTAGGCAACATATGCCAACAGCTTCATGTCAAGGCAACACTTCTCCAGTTGTTTTCACGTTTAATTTGTCGGGTTGTTTATAAACAAAACCCATGCAAAGATTTTACTTATAAATATTGGACTTATAAATATTTTTTGCTGGTTCTTTGCATTCCAAACCCCTGCATGGACAGGAGCTGTTTAGCTTTTCGGTAATACCTGGCAACAGGTGTTGCCATGGCAACACTTTTTTCTGTTTCTAAGTTGTGGGTATAAAAAGTCCTGAAGATGACCTTTAGGGTAGTGTTACCTTACATGTGATGTCCCACGAAATGGACAAATATAAGTAGTTCGTCTTTCCTCCATTAAGAGAGGAGGCAGACAAGACAGGACCCATCTTGCTCAATGCATTAACTTATATGGGCATATGACTAGTTTAACAGCAGGTTACCAAAATGATACTTTATTGAATTCCCTGCTGACTGCCGATATCTATTAAAAATGCTAAGTCATAACTTTATATTTGGCTCTCCGTCTTCCTCTGTACATTTGATGTACCTTATATTTTCAACAAGGTGGAGCCTCACCATGGCTCAATCCTTCTCAAAGATGGTCTGGATTTGTAAAAATACTGCCAGTCAGCCATCTATTTATGTCTGTCCATAATGACTTTTGTATTTCAAATTTCATGCACTTTAGTCTTAACCAAAGCTGGTACACAGTACAATTCTACTGGATTCTTGTTGTCTGTAGAAATGATTTATCACCATATACGGTTGATGTTTGGGACTGATATTTGAGTTGCATACAGCTATTTTGACAAAAAGTGAGGATGACTCTGTCTTTTCCCTTCAGGGTATAAATTTGATCCAAATCGCTCTATATTGCACCATTTCCAAGATAAATGAGATTTTGCATTTAAAAAAAAGTTTTTGCATTTCAAGCAGAAATTCAAGATGGGCGCCAAAAATGGCAAAAAAAACTTTTTTGGCAAAAAAAAAATGGCAGATGACCCTGTGTCTAACCTGCACTCCAAAAATTTGGTCCATCAAATACTTGGTCCATATCACTCTATTTCGCAACATTTCTGAAATATTAAGGATTTTTCATTTTCTTTGTTAAGAAAAATTTAACAATTAGTTGTTAGTAAGTCAACCATTTTGTATCAGATCACTTCCAAAAGCTAAAGATATCCAGACATCTTTATAACAAACCTACTTGACAATTTTTTTGAGAATAGATGAAGTGCTTTTTAAGTTAACATCCGGA
Organism: Sabellastarte sp. h YS-2021; assembly: GCA_964017235.1. Taxonomy (NCBI): domain Eukaryota; kingdom Metazoa; phylum Annelida; class Polychaeta; order Sabellida; family Sabellidae; genus Sabellastarte; species Sabellastarte sp. h YS-2021. The sequence goes on from OZ024931.1 coordinate 142,884,913, forward strand.
CAAGGATACCCCTTTAAAACATGTATTTGGTCATGTGACTTTTCTGATTTGTTGAAATGTCATGATACAATCTTCAGAATTTTTTCCAAGGCTACTGTATACAACTACCAAATTCGAAGAGAATCCACCTAGTGGCTGCTGAGCCAATGTGAGAGCCGGGGGAGTTGGAGGCTGCATTTGCATGAAATTGTCTCCTGTATATAAACAAGCGTCCCTTGTGGGACACTTACTATATTTTCACTGGAGTTATATTGTGTTATGTGTAATTATTGTAAAGTTGTATTTTTTCTACAGCAAATTGTAAATTTCACAGTGGGGATATTAAAACCTATATTTAAAAAGTAGGTCACCAAAAATGATGTGCAATAGAATTGACTGCTAAGAGCCGACATCTGGCAAAAAAAACTTTGTAAGTGAAAGCTTCATATATCTGTGTGTTTAATTTCTCTCTGCTCCTGCACATAAAACTACACATTGGACACTGGGTCATACTTTTCAACATGGCTCTGCCTTCCTCAAAGATGGTTTGGGTCAGCAAAAATACTGCCAGTCAACCGTCAGTCCAACATAATCTGCATGCTGTCGAATTTAATCTGTTTCAATGTATAACTAAAGCTGGTGACACTGTACAATTCCACAGAATTATTGTTTCCATTCTCTATTGGAGCAATTAGGTTTTCATTGGTTGATCTCTTTAATGTTATTAATTTCTTGGCTGTTTCATAATTTCATTTCCACCTAAATCTTAGTATACATGTATCAGCAGTGTTGTGCTTTATACAAATATTAAAGAAAAGTAAAAAAATAAATAAATAAATAAAACTAGACAAAAGTTTTTGTACACAAAAACAAAGCGTCCCTACAGCCTTTAAGTTTTATATGAAATGCTAAAGGACCAATGTGAAGAGGTAAATGTTATTGGTGAAGAGAAATTCTCCTGAAAGGACCATGTTAGGGTCACAAGAGTGATCTTAAAAGGGAAAAAAGCAATCAGTGCCTGTGAACAGGTTCTGTATCAGTTGACTGTGTCTTTTCAGCTGCACAGTAGAACAAGCACGTTTAGGTTTGGCTATGCTGGTTTGACCCTGAACAAGAGGCCCAAGGTCAAATCCGTCCACACCAGAAGATTCCCAGCACATGATTTCCTACATGTTGGTTTACCATCCCAAACCTCTAGGACTAATAATAAGCGAGTTATACACACTTTTAAGTTTGGGGCTATGCTCGTTTGACCTTGAATGAGAGGCCCAAGGTCAAATGCGACCACACCAGAAGGTTCCCAGCCCATGATTTCCTATATGCTGGTATACCATCCCAAACCTCTAGGACCAATAATAAGCGAGTTATAAGCACTTTTAAGTTTGGCTATGCTCGTTCGACCTTGAACAAGAGGCCCAAGGTCAAATCCGACCACACCAGAAGGTTCCCAGCCAATGATTTCCTACATGTTGGTTTACCATCCCAAAGATGTAGGACCAAAAATAAGTGAGTTATGAGCATTTTTATGTTTGGCTATCCTCATTTGACCTTGAAGGAGGGGCCCAATGTCAAATCCGACCACACCAAAAGATTCCCAGCTCATGATTTCCTATATGTTGGTATACCATCCCAAACCTCTAGGACCAATAATAAGCGAGTTATAAGCACTTTTAAGTTTGGGTATCCTCGTCTGACCTTGAAGGAGAGGCCCAAGATTAAATCCGACCACACCAGAAGATTCCCAGCACATGATTTCCTATATGTTGATATACCATCCAAAACCTCTAGGACTAATAATAAGCGAGTTATAAGCACTTTTAAGTTTGCCCATCCTCGTTTGACCTTGAACGAGGGGCCAAAGGTCAAATCTGACCACACCAGAAGATTCCCAGCACATGATTTCCTATATGTTGGTATACCATCCCAAACCTCTAGGACCAATAATAAGTGAGTTATAAGCACTTTTAAGTTTTGCTATCCTCGTCTGACCTTGAAGGAGGGGCCCAAGGTCAAATTCGACCACACCAGATGGTTCCCAGCCCATGATTTTCTATATGTTGGTATACCATCCCAAACCTCTAGGACCAATAATAAGCGAGTTATAAGCACTTTTAAGTTTGGCTATGCTCGTTTGACCTTGAAGGAGGGGCCCAAGGTCAAATCCGACCACACCAAAAGATTCCTAGCCCATGATTTCCTACATGTTGGTTTACCATCCCAAAGCTCTAGGACCAATAATAAGCGAGTTATAAGTATTTTTATGTTTGGCTATCCTCATTTGACCTTGAACGAGAGGCCCAAGGTTAAATCCGACCACACCAAAAGATTCCCAGGCCATGATTTCCTATATGTTGGTATACCATCCAAAACCTGTAGGACCAATAATAAGCGAGTTATAAACATTTTTATGTTTGGCTATCCTCGTTTGACCTTGAAGGAGAGGCCCAAGGTCAAATCCGACCACACCAGAAGATTCCCAGCCCATGATTTCCTATATGTTGGTATACCATCCCAAACCTCTAGGACCAATAATAAGCGAGTTATAAGCACTTTTAAGTTTGGCTATACTCGTTTGACCTTGAAGTGGGGGCCCAAGGTCAAATGCGACCACACCAGAAGATTCCCAGCCCATGATTTCCTATATGTTGGTATACCATCCCAAACCTCTAGGACTAATAATAAGGGAGTTATAAGCACTTTTAAGTTTGGCTATGCTCTTTTGACCTTGAAAGGGGGGCCCAAGGTCAAATCCGACCACACCAGAAAATTCCCAGCCCATGATTTCCTATATGTTGGTATACCATCCCAAACCTCTAGGACTAATAATAAGCGAGTAATAAGCACTTTTAAGTTTGCCTATCCTCGTTTGACCTTGAACGAGGGGCCAAAGGTCAAATCTAACCACACCAGAGGATTCCCTGCACATGATTTCCTATATGTTGGTATACCATCCCAAACCTCTAGGACCAATAATAAGCGAGTTATAAGCACTTTTAAGTTTGGCTATCCTCGTTTGACCTTGAAGGGGGGGCCCAAGGTCAAATGCGACCACACCAGAAGATTCCCAGCACATGATTTCCTATATGTTGGTATACCATCACAAACCTCTAGGACCAATAATAAGCGAGTTATAAGCACTTTTAAGTTTGGCTATGCTCTTTTGACCTTGAAAGGGGGGCCCAAGGTCAAATCCGACCACACCAGAAGATTCCCAGCCCATGATTTCCTATATGTTGGTATACCATCCCAAACCTCTAGGACCAATAATAAGCGAGTTATAAGCACTTTTAAGTTTGGCTATACTCGTTTGACCTTGAAGGGGGGGCCCAAGGTCAAATGTGACCACACCAGAAGATTCCCAGCACATGATTTCCTATATGTTGGTATACCATCCCAAACCTCTAGGACTAATAATAAGCGAGTTATAAGCACTTTTCAGTTTGGCTATCCTCGTTTGACCTTGAAGGAGAGGCCCAAGGTCAAATCTAACCACACCAAAAGATTCCCAGCCCATGATTTCCTATATGTTGGTATACCATCCAAAACCTGTAGGACCAATAATAAGCGAGTTATAAACACTTTTATGTTTGGCTATCCTCGTTTGACCTTGAAGGAGAGGCCCAAGGTCAAATCTGACCACACCAGAAGATTCCCAGCACATGATTTCCTATATGTTGGTATACCATCACAAACCTCTAGGACCAATAATAAGCGAGTTATAAGCACTTTTAAGTTTGGCTATGCTCTTTTGACCTTGAACGCGGGGCCCAAGGTCAAATCTGACCACACCAGAAGATTCCCAGCCCATGATTTCCTATATGTTGGTATACCATCCCAAACCTCTAGGACCAATAATAAGCGAGTTATAAGAACTTTTAAGTTTGGCTATGCTCGTTTGACCTTGAAGGGGGGGCCCAAGGTCAAATGCGACCACAGCAGAAGATTCCCAGCACATGATTTCCTATATGTTGGTATACCATCACAAACCTCTAGGACCAATAATAAGCGAGTTATAAGAACTTTTAAGTTTGGCTATTCTCGTTTGACCTTGAAGGGGGGGCCCCAAGGTCAAATGCGACCACAGCAGAAGATTCCCAGCACATGATTTCCTATATGTTGGTATACCATCACAAACCTCTAGGACCAATAATAAGCGAGTTATAAGCACTTTTCAGTGTGGCTATACTCGTTTGACCTTGAAGGAGACGTCCAAGGTCAAATCTGACCACACCAAAAGATTCCCAGCCCATGGTTTCCTATATGTTGGTATACCATCCCAAACCTCTAAGACCAATAATAAGCGAGTTATAAGCACTTTAAACTTTGCCTATCCTCGCTTGACCTTGAATGAGGGGCCCAAGGTCAAATCTGACCACACCAGAAGATTCCCAGCACATGATTTCCTATATGTTGGTATACCATCCCAAACCTCTAGGACTAATAATAAGCGAGTTATAAGCACTTTTCAGTTTGGCTATCCTCGTTTGACCTTGAAGGAGAGGCCCAAGGTCAAATCTAACCACACCAAAAGATTCCCAGCCCATGATTTCCTAGATGTTGGTATACCATCCCAAACCTGTAGGACCAATAATAAGCGAGTTATAAACACTTTTATGTTTGGCTATCCTCGTTTGACCTTGAAGGAGAGGCCCAAGGTCAAATCTGACCACACCAGAAGATTCCCAGCCCATGATTTCCTATATGTTGGTATACCATCCCAAACCTCTAGGACCAATAATAAGCGAGTTATAAGAACTTTTAAGTTTGGCTATGCTCGTTTGACCTTGAAGGGGGGGCCCAAGGTCAAATGCGACCACAGCAGAAGATTCCCAGCACATGATTTCCTATATGTTGGTATACCATCACAAACCTCTAGGACCAATAATAAGTGAGTTATAAGCACTTTTCAGTTTGGCTATCCTCGTTTGACCTTGAAGGAGACGTCCAAGGTCAAATCTGACCACACCAAAAGATTCCCAGCCCATGGTTTCCTATATGTTGGTATACCATCCCAAACCTCTAGGACCAATAATAAGCGAGTTATAAGCACTTTAAACTTTGCCTATCCTCGCTTGACCTTGAACGAGGGGCCCAAGGTCAAATCTGACCACACCAGAAGATTCCCAGCACATGATTTCCTATATGTTGGTATACCATCCCAAACCTCTACGACCAATAATAAGCGAGTTCAAGGCTTAATCTTAGCAAAATTTTTATGAACTTATAATCAATCGCCCGTCAATCGGTCAATTATGGCCCGATTGATCCCAATATCGACTGGCGCCTAGATTCTAACCTCAGGAATGTGCATACCAAATTTGGTTGGCCCACACCCAGTACTTTCTGAGGAAATCTAGTGAAAAGGAAGTAAATTTTTTTTTGAATTTTTGATAATGTGACCTTGATAAAGGTCAAAGGTCAAATTTATGCCTGTCAAAAAATTTCCCCACGCCTATAGAAGAACACTGCCACATATCATTTAGATAGGCCTAATAACAAGGGAGATATTCAAGGGAGACGATAATGCGGCGGCGGCGGCTGACTGAAAACCGGGGGTGAAACCAATAAGCGTCCCCTTTTCAAGGGACGCTTAAATATATATGATTATGCTCGTCGGTAGTCAATAGTCCTGTATTGCCTAAAACCACATTTGATCTTTATTAATATAAACTACATTGGGCGCCAACATATCCCCAGACAGGTCATCACTCACGCAACATGTTTTGACTGGGTATTTCCATGGAACCCATCTTCTGTGTAACATAATTTTGATAAAATATGGAACCCATCTTCTGTGTGACATAATTTTTCTAAAATATTTTTATTTTGCATAGCAAAATTATATCCCCAGACAACGGATGTGAATCCAGGAACTTTGTCCACAAGAACTTTGCCCAATGTGAACTCTACCCACAGGACCTTTGCCCACAAGGAATTTTGCCCACCACACTCTTCACAGGGTAGGATGTCCACCCACAATACAAAGTTTTCTTACTACATAGATACTTGCACTTTTTATCAATGAATCAAACAATCAATACTTCCTTTAGATAACTACTCAGGACATATAGTGTTGAAAGAGATAACCATTAACTGTACCTCCTAACTGTACCTCCTTTCATTAACATTTTAATTCAGCATTGATAGATTTACATAGTATTGCAAAAAATAACAGAGATGGCCAAAAACTTTGTAATGAAGAATACAAGTATACTAAAAAGGTTTAGGTAAGTCCAACATTCATTGAGAATATTATTACATCGTAAATATTACATACTTATAATTCAATAACATAATAAGAAGATGGCCTTTAACACGGTAGATATTGTACACTTCAATAAAACATTAAAAAGTTAATTTTGTGATTATGGTAGTTATTGTACACTCATACTTAAAAAAACATTAAAAAGTTAATTTTGTTATATTATTTCATATCATTATTTTGTGCAAAGTTCCTCCCCTGTAAAAATGTGGTGGGCAAAGTCCTTGGTGGGTAAAGGTACTGTGGGCAAGACTCCTTGTGGGCAAAGGCCCACATACAAGTTTATCTCTTTCTATGTTTTAAATATTTTAGATCCCAACAAGTTATACTTTCACAATTTTGCTTTTTTTCTTCATAATTTGACATATATCCTTCCAAGCCTTTTACAAAGTAAATTAAAGCTCATTTCATAGTTTCATTTATGAGAAGAAGAAACAGTAAAATCTGTACAGCTGACAATATCACTTCTCAGTACTCTGCAAACAAAATGAAGTTTTAGCCAGGTTTTACACCACCATACTGCTTAAACAAAGAGGACGAGTGCTTTTTCAATATATCTGTGTACAGCATAAAAAAGATCTGGTATAAATCTGATGTATGCTTTGTGCATATAAACAAGTAATTAAATATGCCACACTATACCCCACTCAGCAGCATAGTTTTTTCATATCTGTTATCATTTCTATACTTCCATTCAAGTAACAATAGATACCTGGGGTGAGGGATAGGACTCCATTACCTAATAAGACGGCGGAGAGGAGGGAGTTAGGAGTGAACACTCTAATATATATAAAAAGAGTAATAAAAATACTATAAATTATTAAAGTCACAAGAATGGAACTCCAAAGACAGTGTTGTACAATGTAAATAAAACTGGAATTCATAAATGTGTGATTATCAACTGAAACAAGTTCATAACTGCAGGACCTGTGTAAATTTAACTGAACCAATGTCCCTTTTGCCTAGTACTTTGATATGTGTACCCAGTTTGACAACATATTGAAATTATAGGTAATACAGTTTGAAACTTGTCACACTTACCATTAGAAATTACAGGGAAAAATATATGAAAAATGTTTAAAAAGGTCACTTGGGTGGTTGTCTATGGTCCTCATACACAGGTTAAATGTCTACTTAAAGCCTTGATTTTTGGCACATGTAAATAGAACATAATAATAAATTCCCAGGTAAAATTTCAGCTCTATCAGTCACATTGTTTGACAGCCACAGGGCTTAAAAGTAGCAAAAAATCCATAATCTGGGTATCTGTGGGCATTTTAGAGACCTCAACGTGACCTTAAAATTACAGCTTCAGACTTCAGATTTTCAACACACAAACATTACATGTAGAATTTATACCTAGTACAGTTTAAGACTTCTTGGACTTACCATTTCCAAGTTACAGGGCAAAATATATGAAAAATGTTGAAAAAGGGTCACTTGGGTGGGTGTTGATGATTCTCATATATTGGTTAAATGTCTATTAAAGGCCTAGATTTTTGGGCACATGTAAGAACATATTAATATATTCCAGGATGATATTTCACCTAGATGAGTGACATAGTTTAAAAGCTACGGGTTTGAAAGTGGCAAAAAGTCCATGCATTGGGTCTCTGTGGGCAATTTTGAGACCTTAAGGTGACCTTATAGTTAAATCTACAACCCTTAAATTTTTCACAAACAAATAAAATGGACAAAAGTTATACCTAGTACAGTCTGAGACTCATCACAATTACCACTTTCAAATTATAGGGCAAAATATGTGAAAAATGTAGGAAAAAATCCCTAAGTGGGGTCTTTATGGGCCTCAAACACAATTTTTATCCTTGGCATAAAGTCTTGATTTTCAGCACATGTAATGAGAATACATTAATGAGTTCTCAGCTAAAATTTGAGCCAGATGACCCTCATAGTTTGTGACCTGGAGTGCTTTAAGTGGGCATAGGTCCATTTCAGACCTAAGGTGGCCATAAGTTTTTTATTATCTAGAGTTTAAGGTCACCTTAAAATTGGGACCTTCCTTTGGCCACCCTTAGCATGTGTACCAAGTTGAAAAAGAAATAATATTCTGTTTTTGAGTTATCAAGTACACAAGGAAATTTCCACGGCGGCGGCGGCAGTGGCGGCGGCAGCGCGACTAAGCTGAATCCAGTATATCCCTGACTTTCGTCTGGGGATATAAATATATAATTAGCGACAAGAACAAAATTGAATGTGTCCCAAGAAACATCTGTTTATTTATCTTTCATGATAAGTTCATGTTTAAAGACATAAGAGTAAAATTTAAGCGGTGTAAATACAAAAACTTTAAATGATGTGTCTCTTATTTGACGCTTGCAGGTAAAATGGATACTATGGGTTTGCTTCAAGATTCATCCTGTAAAACAAATACAAATTGCTATTCTGTGTTGTAAGAACAAGGTATGGTTTTCAGCAATTATATACAGAAAAAAGTGACATTCATAATATTGTATAAATATCATGGGAATAATATCTTGAACAATATGGGAAAGCACACCTATTATCTGAGCAATAAAAAAATTTACAAACCACTGGATGTCTTGTTGAGGTTTAAAGTAAAAAAAATTCACCGAAATTAATTGACACATAAGCCGATAAATTCCAGTGCTTTCTCAAGGGACAGCCACAACATTTCTTCTTGAAATCAGCAATCCATGTTATCACAAATATCTTGGAATCTACATACAGAAATTATGAATATTTAATTTACTTTCACCATCACTTTGGCTACTGTTGTCTCGACCTTATATGGTACTAAATAATGTTTGTGTTGGCTTTTTACATTTCATGGGAAAATGTACACTTGTCACCGATGACAACGGCCGATTAGTTTCAAGTTGAGGCATGTGCCAAGTTACGACACTAAGCTGTATAAATAATTTATATGTAAAAGGTGCAGCTGATTTAGCTTATGAATCAGAATTTGGCACCAATAATAACATATTCACTGTCGGGAAAACAATCACAGAAAAGAAACACATGAAACAAACTTCCGCACTTTTGCAAGTATACTACTTGGTTACAATTGAACTATTCTGTCGTAGAATGAAGGACCTACTGATTAAGATGCTACAGATTATATTTCAACATTTCAAAAAGAGAATACATTTAATGTGAAGCATATGAAAATATTCTAACACTGTAACATCAAAATACTCTAAGATTATTCTTAACATATTAGAGAACATGCTCCTGAACAACTTGGTCTTTTCTTGCTTTGATTTAAATGCAACATGCATTTTGGGGCAGCCAAATATATATTAATATAAACAATATTCAAGTTAAACTAAAAATAGTGTCAGTTGTTAATGATATTTTAATTAAACTCCAGTTATTTTCAGAAGTTAGATTAATGTTAGATTAATTATGCACAAATAAACAACAACAAAAACAATATTGTTCTGTGAACTTTCCTGTTATCCAGTTGTCCCAAGTCACGTTGAATCACAAAGAGTCAGCAACCAATGATCCCCTGGTGACGATCCTGTTATGGTTTACGACTTATAATTTATGCGTTATGATTTGGATGGTGTGCCTTAGAATCCACGAATTTCGGAGATTAAGCACACAGATACCTGATACCTGAACATACCTAGGGTTCAATTTTAAATTCTACATAATATGGAATTCTACTTTGTATATTTTTGAAAACTTTAGAAGCGTAGAACATAAATGTAATGAAATAAAATATGCACAATTTTATTTTTCGTATTTTCTGAAGCATTAACAAATTTGGCAAATCCCTGACTTTTGTAGAAAGTTTGCTTCTCTGTTTGTCATAACATGTGCAGCATCAACGTTTTGGGTTTTATGTCCCTCTCAACAAAAGTTGTATTAAGACAGACCTCGAGTGTAAATATACAAAATACTGGGTTTTTTTTCATTTAAAAAGGCGATTACTTATGACAAGGTGTAAATGATGAAATTTTACTTATTAAGCATAGAATTATTTTATATTTTTTTGGGCTTTGTAAAATAATTTGCCTCCCCTTTCCCGATTTGTTTTCTCATTAACTCAAACAATTTATTTGCTAATAAAGACTTCAGACTAGAAAAAACTGGCCGATTGTTTATAGTACATCACATCAACCACTGGTATGCTTTGATTTCCTCCATCTCCTTGTCCGACATGAGCTTTACTAAATGTTGAAGTGGAGTTTTATCTTTGAAATTATAAGGCATTCTAAGAAATATAAGAATACCAAAAACAAGTATCATGCTTCTAGATTTTGTCCAGTTATGCTAAAATGGGGAAAATGGTACTGCAGTTATTAGAATTGGATTTATTAGTGCAAAAAAGAAAATTTACACACTAAAACATTACAGTATTATACTCAGCAAGCATGCTACAAAGGCTTTAAAGCAGCTAAGCATGTATTTGCAAAACCTTTCCTGAATAATCAAGATCAGTGACCTTTTAAGCACAAATGTTATATCACATCTTATATGAATGGGTATAAAGATGTACATGTTTTGAATTTTTTTAATATAAAAACATATCAAGAAGTTACTTTGTTTTACAAATGGTTTTTTCTTATTAAATTTGTACTCTGGAAACCTAAGCTTTAAGTTTCCTTTAAACACTAATTTGGTTATCTGAAGTAAGCTGAAAGTTCCCTATTATGAATAAGCTTGGTGCTCATAACCTCTTAATATGCACTCAAGTAAAGCCAGAAACTGTTGATCGATTTTAAGAAAAGGTCTTCTGATTGGTTAATGTCAGTGATTTCTTATCTGATGGAAATTCTGCTGTTGAAATATGATAACACAGTAAACATCAGAAATTCAAGTTTGAAAGGGTGAAACATACTGAACATAACCTTGTGGAACACTTACAACTCAGCCAAAGCCCTTTACATAGAGGTCTGTTAATTGGAGTTCTCTTTTAGGTGGAAAAAAATTTATGTGCCCAGAGGTCCTTACCCACTGAAATGGAGTGATTTCATCTGCTATCATCAATACATTCAATTTTATGAATTCACTTTTATTTAATTTAGTTTTGTACTAATATGCCCCTTCAAAGTACTGGTCTCTTCCGTACTACCTACCAAAAATATAACCAACACAAAGGTAGTAGGTGTGACATTAAACACCACATACTGATGGACATGGTCGGATTTCAGATTTTATACTGTAAGTCCGAATATTTGGAATGGAATGCCTGGATAAATACAAGTTTATTTACTCTCGCCCCACCATCCAAGATAACCCCACCCCACCCCCACTGTCAGGGGTAAGGGTTTTGTAATTGTGTCTGTCTGTTTATATGTCCATACACATAACTAGAAAACTGTATCAGTGGGCTCAAGATGGTTGGGATCCATATCTGGATCGTGAATGCAGAATTGTTTCTCTAAGTTTAGGTGAAAGTGTCTGCATTCTCAGCACTGTTTGTTTTGGCCTGTTTTGACTTATCTGGGTGCAGTTGTATTTAAAACAGTCCAGCTCATAAATCTACCCAAGCCATTTGACAGTAGGAAGTGTGATGCAGAAGAGGAAACAGGAAACTGTGTTAGATGTGAAGTGTTGGTATCATGCTACCATATTTCTCCAAATAAACACGGACAATACGTCAAATATTCGATTAAGTTTGGGATGGGTGGTTAAAACAATGAAAACAGTACAGAGTATTCAGAAAACACAAATCTAGTCACCTAACTTTTTGTTATACACTGAATGGAATCAAAATGCTGCTGATCTATTGGAAATAATATGTGAAAAAAACTGTTGAAATGAGGAAAATTATTTAAAATAAATGAAAACAGGACGTATATGCACGTTTGATCGGATGTAAGAGAGGCTTACGTATTTTCAGAGGAATGGGCCTTCAGTTTACAGAGACAACACACTGATGATGTGATATCAATCCAAAATGATTTGGAGTTTTTGTACCAATAATAAAAGTGCCAGTTTCAATATCAATGAAAATAACCAGAAATCTCAAAACAAAGTTGTAAAATTTGTAACTTCAGATTATTACTAGAGGATCGCTCGCAAAAAAAAAAGATAATATTTTTGCATAGCAAAAACAAAGCGTCCCGAAAAGGATATAAAGGTGAGTGCTAAAGTATTAAGAAAATGCTTCGTTTCTAGCCTTATACTGTTGTGGCAACCAAAGTCAGCGCAGTCTGCTCTATCTAGTACGGTTTTCAAGATATAAGCATTTTTGTGTTTTGCAAAAAATAAAAAAATTAAAAATGTCCGCTATATTTGGCGAGACAAAAATATTTTGAAAATTGGCATGGCTACTCTGCAGAGATACCCAGCAGGTCCAAAATTTTGTTGAGTTCACTCCATATAGCACGGTTTTCGAGATATAAGCATTTTTGTGTTTTGCAAAAACTTTGAAAATTCAAAATGGCCACCATTTTTGGGGAGACAAAATTTTTTGTCAAGACCACTGCCGTGGTGTGTATCTCCCGCCGAGCATTAAAGCAGAAGAAACAGCTTTTCCGAGATATTCACAATTTTTCATTTTCGTGTGTGAAAGGTCTTCCAAAGGTAGGTGAATGAGTTATTTGAGAAAAATTGGCTATCCGCAATACTATTAAGAGATAATTCACATTTACTCATTTTGAGTAGGTGAATAATTATCTATGGGTCTGAAACTTCACCAAGTGAAAGCTCTCCCAAAAGTAGGTGAATGAGTTATTTGAGAAAAATTGGCTATCTGCAATACTTTTAGAGATAATTCGCATTTACTCATTTTGAGTAGGTGAGTAATTAGCTATGGGTCTGAAACTTCACCATGTGAAAGCTCTCCCACAAGTAGATGAATGAGTATTTGATAAAAATTGGGTATCCGCAATACTTTTACAGATAATTAGCATTTACTCATTTTGAGTAGGTGAATAAATAGCTATGGGTCTGAAACTTCACAGAGTGAAAGCTCTCCCAAAAGTAGGTGAATGAGTTATTTGAGAAAAATTGGCTATCTGCAATACTTTTAGAGATAATTCACATTTACTCATTTTGAGTAGGTGAATAATTAGCTATGGGTCTGAAACTTCACCAAGTGAAAGCTCTGCCAAAAGTAGGTGAATGAGTTATTTGAGAAAAATTGGCTATCTGCAATACTTTTAGAGATAATTCGCATTTACTCATTTTGAGTAGGTGAGTAATTTGCTATGGGTCTGAAACTTCACCAAGTGAAAGCTCTCCTAAAAGTAGGTGAATGAGTTATTTGAGAAAAATTGGCTATCTGCAATACTTTTAGAGATAATTCGCATTTACTCATTTTGATTAGACGAGTAATTAGCTATGGGTCTGAAACTTCACCAAGTGAAAGCTCTCCCAAAAGTAGGTGAATGATTAATTTGACAAAAATTGGCTATCTGCAATACTTTTAGAGATAATTCGCATTTACTCATTTTGAGTAGGTGAGTAATTAGCTATGGGTCTGAAACTTCACCAAGTGAAAGCTCTCCCAAAAGTAGGTGAATGAGTTATTTGAGAAAAATTGGCTATCTGCAATACTTTTAGAGATAATTCGCATTTACTCATTTTGAGTAGGTGAGTAATTAGCTATGGGTCTGAAACTTCACCAAGTGAAAGCTCTCCCAAAAGTAGGTGAATGAGTTATTTGAGAAAAATTGGCTATCTGCAATACTTTTAGAGATAATTCACATTTACTCACTTTCAGTAGGCGAGTAATTAGCTATGGGTCTGAAACTTCACCAAGTGAAAGCTCTGCCAAAAGTAGGTGAATGAGTTATTTGAGAAAAATTGGCCATCTGCAATACTTTTAGAGATAATTCACATTTACTCATTTTGATTAGACGAGTAATTAGCTATGGGTCTGAAACTTCACCAAGTGAAAGCTCTCCCAAAAGTAGGTGAATGATTAATTTGAGAAAAATTGGCTATCTGCAATACTTTTAGAGATAATTCGCATTCACTCATTTTGAGTAGGTGAGTAATTAGCTATGGGTCTGAAACTTCACCAAGTGAAAGCTCTCCCAAAAGTAGGTGAATGAGTTATTTGAGAAAAATTGGCTATCTGCAATACTTTTACAGATAATTCGCATTTACTCATTTTGAGTAGGTGAGTAATTAGCTATGGGTCTGAAACTTCACCATGTGAAAGCTCTCCCAAAAGTAGGTGAATGATTAATTTGAGAAAAACTGGCTATCTGCAATACTTTTAGAGATAATTCGCATTTACTCATTTTGAGTAGGTGAGTAATTAGCTATGGGTCTGAAACTTCACCAAGTGAAAGCTCTCCCAAAAGTAGGTGAATGAGTTATTTGAGAAAAATTGGCTATCTGCAATACTTTTAGAGATAATTCACATTTACTCATTTTCAGTAGGTGAGTAATTAGCTATGGGTCTGAAACTTCACCAAGTGAAAGCTCTGCCAAAAGTAGGTGAATAAGTTATTTGAGAAAAATTGGCTATCTGCAATACTTTTAGAGATAATTCGCATTTACTCATTTTGAGTAGGTGAGTAATTAGCTATGGGTCTGAAACTTCACAGAGTGAAAGCTCTCCCAAAAGTAGGTGAATGAGTTATTTGAGAAAAATTGGCTATCTGCAATACTTTTAGAGATAATTCGCATTTACTCATTTTGAGTAGGTGAGTAATTAGCTATGGGTCTGAAACTTCACCAAGTGAAAGCTCTCCCAAAAGTATGTGAATGATTAATTTGACAAAAATTGGCTATCTGCAATACTTTTAGAGATAATTCGCATTTACTCATTTTGAGTAGGTGAGTAATTAGCTATGGGTGTGAAACTTCACCAAGTGAAAGCTCTCCCAAAAGTAGGTGAATGAGTTATTTGAGAAAAATTGGCTATCTGCAGTACTTTTAGAGATAATTCGCATTTACTCATTTTGAGTAGGTGAGTAATTAGCTATGGGTCTGAAACTTCACCAAGTGAAAGCTTTCCCAAAAGTAGGTGAATGAGTTATTTGAGATATAACTAGCAGGGTTTTTGAGATATAAGCATTTTTATGTTTTGCAATTTTTGCGAAAAATTCGAAAATTCAAAATGGCCGCCATTTTTGGCGAGACAAAAATTTTTTTCAAAATTGGGATAACTACTTTGCAGAGATACCCTGCGGGTCAAAAATTTCGTCGAAATCGCTCTATCTAGCACGGTTTTCGAGATATAAGCATTTTTGTGTTTTGCAATTTTTGCGAAAATTTCGAAAATTCAAAATGGCCGCCATTTTTGGCGAGACAAAAATTTTTTGAAAATTGGGAAAAGTACTCTGCAGAGATATCCTGCGGGTCAAAAATTTTGTCGAAATTGCTCTATCTAGCACGGTTTTTGAGATATAAGCATTTTTGTGTTTTGCAATTTTGCGAAAATTTCGAAAATTCAAAATGGCCGCCATTTTGGGCGAGACAAAAATTTTTTGAAAATTGGGAAAACTACTCCGCAGAGATACCCTGCGGGTCAAAAATTTCGTCGAAATCGCTCTATCTAGCACGGTTTTCGAGATATAAGCATTTTTGTGTTTTCCTTATTTGGAAAATTCGTAATGATTAATTAATCATTAATTACTCGGCCATTTCTTGACCAATCAATGCCAAAATCTAATGATTTCCAGATTTTAATAGAATGAATGTATTTGCCAAGTTTCAGGTGAATTGATAAAATTCCTTTCAAGTTATCATCCGGACAAGCTTCCCCATCGAAAAAAGACATTTTTGGTCATGTGACCTCTCTGATTGGTTGAAATGTCACTGCAGCATATTCAAAAAAAATTCCCCAAGGCTACTGCCTAAACCTGCCAAATTTGAAAAGAATCCGCCTAACGGTTACAGAGTTATAAGGAAAACAAAATGCGGAGCCGGCGGAGCCGGAAGCTCTCCCATACACAAACAAGCGTCCCTTGTGGGACGCTTAAATATCTTTGATTTGTAGCTCGCATAACATATTTTGAAAGAAAATGTCATCAGTTATGACCATAATGCAATGCTTATAAAAGCAATGAAGATATTTGTAACTATGTTACTGAAAATAACATTTTTGTAAATTAAGCAAAACTTTAGTTTCCTATGTCAATTGATGCATCTTTAGCGGAGAAATGATATTTCAATATGTCTACGAAAGTGGGAAGCTTTTATGAAATTTGAGATCCATAGTGAAATATCAAACTGATACCAACACCAGTAAAATGTCAGCAAAAAATGAAAAGTAAAAAAAGTAGTGCGACAAAACAGTAAGCTAGATCTTATAACACAGCAGGAATACATGCCTTGGGTCTGCGATTTCTCAAACGGGTCTGAAAAACACACAAAAAGTAAGTCAGTGACTAAGTCTCACAGAAGCATGCTGCATATTGTTATTACAATAAAACTCACCGAAGTTGATATTATTTATCTTTTCTCGCATTGTCATTTGATGCAAATCAAACGGGGACTTAAACCCCAACTCAGTCACAATTGGGCCTAGGGCTTGGACTGATACACACACAGAGCTATAATTTCATGCCCAGCTCTTTTTACAGGCTGAACGTTTGGGGAATCTACTGGAAGCCAACATATGCATTTGTGCCATTACATTACAGGCCACAACGCTATTCCAAAAGAAATCAAATAAATAAATAAATTTTTTCCATGTTTTGTGCAAATTTAAAAGCTGTTCCACTGAAGAATCTTGATGCACTGGAGAGGATTTTTTATCGTAAACATTGTAGAAGCTGTGTTGTGATGTGTAGTTTACTGATGCATGAAAGCTATACTTGTGAGCCTGGACTGTGCACTGTAAAAACTATTGTCAATGACTAGCAAACTGCCTGCTTTACTACAAAATGGATGGAGTGATATTCAAACCCAAGCCCACAGACATTACAGGTCAATGGGTTAAATATTTCTTCAACCAAACAACCCCCCCCCAACACACACACACACTTAATTGCCAGAGTAATAAAATAAAGTACAGCCCAATAGTAGGTACCTCATAAATACCAAAGAGTTTTTACAATCGGTGAAAAATGTATGTTTTGGTTTCCTATCAACAATGCTGTCGCGGGGTTTTTTATACAAGGTATTATTCAGTTTATATAATTTATTATATAACAAGGGCAACCCCATTATATATCTGTAGCAATAGATCTCGCTATAAAAGAAAAAAATAACTATTTATGAATCCCTTAGAATAAATATAAATTATAACATTTCTAAAAGAGTAAGTTACATTTTAAGACTAACGGGGAATTTTTTTGCACAGTTTTACGTTTTCCACTACAATAAAAATGGCTAATTGAATACCTGAACACTTTATTTCAGTATAAAATGTGGACTACACACGTTTTAAACTGTAAATGAATAAATACTACATAAAATCACAAACATACATTTGCTTGTTGTATTCTATGTGCAAATACTGCATAAATTTTACTGATGTTTGTACACAGAACAAATCCATGTTAAAAACATAAATGTAAACGTTATCTACACAAAAACTATTGTGTCTAACTATATTGAACATAATTATTGAAAACTCAATGTGACAAACATTTATACACTTCAATGTACAATTATATTGAATTAGACTTGATAGCGGCAGTAAAAATACCAATTATAAATGCCTTGATTCTATTTTTTTTTTAGTTTTTTTTATGAAGTATTTTAAGCTGACATTGAAAGGTCCCCCCCCCCCCCCCCCCACCTAGTACTCATTAAGAGAATAATGACCAATTTGGAGTTCAAAATTACAAAAAGAATATTCTTCCTATTTAGTATCATTGTTTTATCCATGAATATACTAATTTGAGGCCTGTGTCAAACTAGAGGAACGCTTTTGCTAACAAAAGCGAAGCATCCCTGAAAGTTTAAAATGCTTTGTGGTTTTAATAAGCATGCTGTAAAGCTAAGAATGTACAAAGCTGCGCCGTATGCTTTCCCAATACCTCTTAATACATTCTGAAGCTATAAAAGCAACGATAAAGGAGATATAAGGCAAAAACACAAAAGCAGCTATTTATGACCCCACTTTGGCCCATAAGGGGGGGGGGGTAAAACTGACCGGCTATTTAGACTCTCCACATATGCTTTCCCAATACCTCTTAATATATTCTGAAGCTATAAAAGCAACAATAAAGGAGATATAAGGCAAAAACTCAAAATCAGCTATTTTATGACCCCAGTTTGACCCATAAGGGGGGGCCGTGGGGTAAAACTGACCAGCTATTTAGATTCTCCACATATGGTTTCCTATTACCTCCCAGTATATTTTATGGCTCTAAATGCAATACTTAAGAAGATTATATGGGGGTTGACCTAAATTTAAGGCTTTCAGATTGGAAGGTGTCAGAAAATCACTCATAAATGAGACGAGGCGGCGAGGAAACTGAGGCAAACACAAATAAGCGCTTAAGGGACGCTTAATTACCAACAAAGATTAACACATTGGCATTTCTTTAAGGCTGATTATTTTGCAAATATTATATAATATAAACACATTCATATATTTTGCTGACACAGCATAAATAATGCTTAAAATACACACATAACAACAACTCTGGCCAACTACTTAGCACAGTTTATGGCACTCAGTATGGCTTAATGGCAAATATGCCAGATATTTGATACTCAGTAGGTAACAGGTAATATCTGAATATCATTTGACAACAAAAATTTCACGTATATTTGTAACCTGTAAAATGCATGCATTCAAGGTACACAAATGCTTGTTTAACAGAAAACACCCTGCAGCACTAGTGCTGTGAAATCGCTTCGAACATCAGGTTCGATGTTTGGTAGCTGTACAAGCTAGCGAACTTCGGTCTAGTTCAATCTTCGAAACAACGTTTTTAAAACCAGTTAAAACGCAGAAATCTCAGATAAAATCTCGTTACTTTGTTGAAAATATACCAAAAATTTCACAAATATTTGTAACCTGTAAAATGCATGCATTCAAGGTACACAAATGCTTGTTTAACAGATAACACCCTGCAGTACTGGATTACTGTCCTGTCTTTTCATTAACCCTTTGTGTCACTGGTTTCAACTGTAGTTTATCTGCCAATAACTCGGTTAAAAATATCAGAAAAATAAATGCATGTACGCTATTTATAATCAATTGCATGTAAAAGTAAATGTGGATACGTAGTTGCTAACACATAAAAAGTGCAAAGAAATATATGTTTTGTGATGAGTTTTCTAATGGATCATGTTTTATGTAAGTTACTCAAGCTTAAAAAAGAACATACCAAATATCTGAACACTTGCCAAATAACACAATACTAACAATAATTTTCAGCCTTAACAAAAGCATGACCTAAAACAATACATATTGCACTCCACTGTTTTACACATTTCCATGTGAATTTAAAATGGTAAGCAAATAACAACAAAAATCAAGTACATTTGAGTGTATGAGCAATAGTAAAAACATAACTGGACTTGTAAAAATAGAGTTTTACAGTGGACATTTCCATAGACAACTGAACCCTCTCAAATTGAATCACTTAATAAACAAAGATAAGAGGGTAAGCCCTAATAAAAAAGACTTTCTCTAAGTACTTGGACTTTAATTTTGTGGACTCAAACAGAAAGTCTATTTACCAAAGGTCTATTAAAATGGATTTGGAAACTAAAACAGACTAACTTGTGTACAAAAGGTAAAAAAAATATTTTCTGATTCACCGACTGGAACAACAAGGACAGTTACATTCTAGCATATCTTTCAATTTGACTAAAGCCATTCATTCAATGCACAGAGATTTGTCAAGCTTGGTATTTTAATGTAAAGTGTAAAAAATATCCAAAATGATGTATAAAACAGAAGATATTCATTGCAGGAAATTCTTGCTTAGTTTTCAGGTGACATTTTGTTGACTTTTATGTGTAAAATGTTTATAAAACCATTATGTACAGTATTCAGACAAAACAATATGGCTTCATCACCATCACTTTCAATTCACTTGTGCGTCTGTGACAAAAACAAAACTGAAGACAATATACTTTTTTTAAGTACAACACTGTCACTAAGATAATCAATGTTAAGCCTTAGTTCACTGTACCAACAGGACTCTCTTGAATCACCAACAGAATACATTTTAAGGACTTTACTTATGTTGACACATATAAAACATGTGTTTTTCTGAAGGGGCCTGTTTAAATGTTTACAGAACTGAATATTACAGTGTGCTGGGTAATAAGAATCATTCATATATTCCAAACACAGTACTGTAAAAATATGGTCCAAAAGGCTGGCATTATTGCTGATTTAAGTATGTATTTCCAGTGATTTTATGAATAAAAGTCATTAGTTTAATATACCATCAGCCCTTGAAACCCACCAGAGTACATGTTTAAGAAAGTTATTTAATCAGCAATAAAGTATGTAATGAATTGCACACTAACAGCTTTCTGCATGTTTCACATATCATTTTTAAGTGCGATCTCTAGCGAGGTTTTTTTTCGTTGTTCTTTTTTTTTTGTCTCCCGACTTTCATGAATTGTTGCAGAGCGCGATGAGTAATGCCTTACTTTTGCTTAGTTTAGGTGAGGTTATATGGATTTCTATTGATCAAAGTATGCATCGACAAAAGCACAAGTTATATATATATTTAATGACATAAAATCAAACTAATCAACCTTTTTAGGGGTGTTGGTATTGTCGGTATGGCAAATAAATGATTGCAAACCGTCATAAAGTTCAGCTACCGGTTTTCCACTTACATTTCAATATAAAGTAACTTTAACCCTTACATACAAAATAAATGTCATAATCCACTTTCATTTGCAGAGATGAAACCGGAAGGAAAAAATCGCTACCGCAACACCCCTAAACCTTTTAGAATCGTTTTTAAGTGATAATAATGTAATTTCTACCAGAAACCAGGGCCCGACTTTGCACAATTTGCATACAGTAATCTCCGAAGATATATATTTCTGTTGTCACTTCAACTTCCCTAATTGGTATACAAATGTGCACGAGTTTTACTGACGACAACCAAATGTTAATAAATTTCCATACTTCCTGTTTGTGCAAAGTTAAGGTTTGCGCAATGATACGGCTTGAAGCAGTAAGTTCTGAGCTATTATGTAAATGAAACCACAGAGTAAGAGATTATAACACTTTACAATGTAATATTCATCTCCTTGTGAGCAAATGGTTAACTGAAGCATTATGTTCTGGTGCAAAAGTTGTTTTAATTATAAGTGCCAGATGTAATCAATAACGTACCAATGTCAAGGACGCTTTGAAAAAGGTTGGTGCAAGTCATGTTAACTTTATCATTTTAACTGAAGCCATATTAATCACACGTAATATTGTTCACAGATTCTGATAAATGCTATTTAACATACAGAAACACACCATATCTTACCAGCCTTCTTCAATATTCGTTCTGACAAAGTTCATTAAGTACATTCACCAACATTATACAACTGTTTAGTACTAAGGCTGGGTCGGTAGTATATTCTCCATTTCATTATCCCATCAATTCAAAACCATTCCAATTCAAGGTTACTCAAAAAGCTCTGTTCTACCATGTCTCCAATCAAATCGGATAACTAACAGTAAGTGACATTCATAAAAACAAAATGTAGCAGTTCTTCTCAAAGAAATCTTTATAGAAGTGTTAAAATCTACAAAAATATGATATAAAAGTTTACAATTTCTCCATATTTCAGTATGTTTCTGATATTCTAATATTTCAAGTTTTCCCACAGTTGTATGTACTGACTCTCAAGATGATGGTTGTAAAGGGTTGTCACCATGTTTCAGTAAAATGGTCTTGATACCGGTGGTATCAACTCATCTGAACTATTTCACATAATGTCAAAATATCACCGGGTATATACATTTGAACCAAACTTTAAAATGGGGATGCTTCGTTAAAACAAAAATGTGTACATCAGGAGGTCACCAATGCAAAACCGTACCAATTGCGGGACACCACGTTTTAGTACACCCTAACCAAACATGGACATTTCCTGTAAACGACATCACAATAGATGTACCCAAATGTACAAAATATGAGATAAAAAGAAGAATTTCTTCAGATTTCAGGTTTCTTCCCAGTATTTTAAGTTTTCATTACATTTCATGTGTTCACAAGCAAGACTGAGGTTTTAAAGTGTCGTAACCAAAATATGACAGTTCTGCTCAAAAATCGCTATAAAAGTCTGCAAATGCAGAGAAAATATGGGATAAAAGCTTATAATTGTTTCAGATTTTTGGTATGTTTCAAATATTTGAACTCTTTCTCTCCATTATATGTGTTTACAAGTGACATGGAGGCTTTATAATCTCATCACGGTATTTCAGTAAAATGGTCTCAATACTGAGATACCATGCCTACCGACTCATCCCTACTTTCAAAAATATTTTGTCAAGTGGACCGCAAAAACAGTTTAAAGCAACCTTTGTAAATACTTTCATGAAGAGAATTAACAAAAGAATATTTAACTTTAAATTTAAACATATTTAATACAATTTTTGTAAATACAATGAAATATATATGGTATATACTATATAGTGATGCTATTATCAGGTCATTTAGGACAAGAACATGATGTAATTTTTACTTTTTGTGGACAAATGTATTTGTTGGCATATTCTTGAAGCTTAACAATAAATACAACAATAACAGTTAAATGTATTTTAGTAGAAATCTGTTTGCTACAAGTGCATTTAAATCTTTGGAGGGCCCTTTCTATTGAATTAATTTTCTCACTTGGTATCTCCAGCTTAGAAAATTTCCGAATTTCTTGAAATTTGAATTCACATACTATTAGTTAAACTCAATATTGGTATTATTACGTCAGATTAGAAAGGTCATACGAAACCATTTAGAAAATAATTGTTATTCAGAAGAAACATAAAAGTAAATGCATTGGAAAGATTTTGATTTTTTGCATGTAAGTTATATGACGGTATTATCAACACATCCAACAAATATAACCTTGAATTTAACAATTTTCAAAAATGTTTATCAGCTACACGTCAAACACCTCAAAACACAATGGCACATTTTGAATTCTAATTTTTTCTCTAAATTCAATAATACTATTGATCCTCCTCTACACTCTCAAGACTATGAAAGACTATAATTCTTCAGTAACAAGAAAGTTACAACTTCATCAAATAATGCACGTCTCACTTGAGACCTAACTGTCTGTTTGCATAGAATGTAACACTTAACACAACGTGTCAGTTATATCTCAAGCGATGTTTGGACTATCACATGTTCTGTAGTTATAACTGTCACCTAATCCCATACACCACCTCTTATTGGTTACTAATCTTGCATTCAACTAGCACCACACACAGCAAAATTCTGATTTCAGTCAGAGACTATTGTCTCTGTTCAGTAGCTTTAACCTGTGAATTATTTTATTCTTGATTTTTAAATTTATTTTTTTTTGCTTCTCTAAATTTACAACCCATTACTCATCCACATCCCACTTTGAGACTATACTCATGTCTCCACCCAGTGGTTCAAATTCCTTCTACCTTGAGCCTTACTTTACACTGATGCATATTATAAGGGTTCAAATCTGGTTGTTCAACTTGATACATCGTAAAATACTGATCTATCTGTTCACTCAAATCCCCTCATGTCCCATGCAATAGTTATACGTCACTGCCTTCTACTTTGTGAATTATTTTTCAACTTGAAGGGGTTAGTAACTTTTTTCCTTAATTTTGCAATATGGTGAAATACACATTCATGAATACATTGATACCCCAGCTAAAGACTGTACTTATCTCTATTGAGTGGTTCTAACTCCCGTACATCCTGTGCGTCACTTTTCTGTGTCTGTAATGAGAGTCCTCTCTTTCCTTTCTCCACAACATGCGTTTCACCTTCTACATCCACCACACATGAGGCTTCTCCACTCTCCGCACATGATGTGTCTTCTTCGGGTCCCTGGTAAGTCACTGCAGTAGTCCTGTCTGCGCCTACTGCCGCATTTGCTGGGGAACCACTCCCTGCACTGGAT
Organism: Sabellastarte sp. h YS-2021; assembly: GCA_964017235.1. Lineage (NCBI taxonomy): Eukaryota > Metazoa > Annelida > Polychaeta > Sabellida > Sabellidae > Sabellastarte > Sabellastarte sp. h YS-2021. The sequence goes on from OZ024931.1 coordinate 142,909,088, forward strand.
GACTCCATTGAGATGGAAACCTCGACCTCCTCGCTTGCCAACGGAGCTTTGAATGACGACCTTTTTAGGTCTGTAGAAGCAGCAACATCCTGAGAAATGCCACTACCCGCATCTAATCCTTCAGTATTTACACCGTTCTTGTCTTTCCCAGCAGATAGGTCTGTTACTCTGCCAGTTAAATCACTTTCTTTCGAGGGATCGACATTATTGCCAAACTGTTTCAAATTATCCAGCAGGTTATTCAACTGAACTTCTCTTGGACTCAACGGATGGTCATTATTGTCCATTGTTAGAGAAACTTCATCCCTGTTTATAGTTTCTGCAGCAGATAAAACATCACCACAAAAACTACCCACAATGCCCTCTGAATCCCCTACGTGACCTATTTCTGTCCCTAGCAAACCTCTGGACCTTATCCCTGCATCTTCCCTGGACACTGTTGAACTCTCTCCATTACTATCCATATTTACATTACTTTCAACACCTATACCCCTACCTTCCAAGCCCTGGTCCCCCAATCTTTCATCACCTTGTGACCCCTCCTCACTGTGCCCTGACTGGGTGTTATGATCTGACAGAAAACCTCCACCCTCCCTACCCCTCTGCCCTACCCCTGAACCTGTTGATCCCTCCCCACTATGACTGGTGTGTATAGTGTAGTCGGAGAGTACCTCTGGCTGGGCCAGGTGGCCTGGAGTGCCTGAGTGACTTGTGTGGTCCGGACTGGAAGATTCCTCTGCGGGTTCCACGTGTGTGAGAAGGGGGAGGTCTGTATACACGGTTGACTCAGCAGCACGCAGAATTCGCTGGCACAATGGGTCGTCCACGTCAATAGGATCTGAGTCGTTGTCCCTGTGATAAAATTTGAACAGGAATGTATACAATTCAGTCAAATTCTTCAAATTGATCTCAATTAAGCGGAATTTCATGTTAAATGGAAGTTAAATACAAGATCATTGGAGCGTCTTTTCTATTTATCCTAGAAAGCCTTACTTCAGTAGAACTGTAAATTTAGTTTGGTTAATGTTTTACGTCATGCCTATTACTGTATCAATGAAGTCGTGACAGGTACTTACAAGGGCAGAGGAAACCAGTATATACAGTTGGTCAAGGTTTTGTGCTGTTAAATTGCCAACCAATGGCAAGCAACTACCAGCTTTCCCACTCAAGGTAAGGTCAAGATTCAAACTCTGATCTCAGAGGCGGGAGGAGGATTTTTTACCACCGCTCCACCATGGGCCCTTTAGTAGAACTGTGGAAGTATTTTCAGGTTCCTTGAAAGTCCACCTACCAAGGTGAACTGGTATGCGTGGAGAGATGGAGAAACAGTCTGACATTTTTTTTAACAATTGGAAAATATCAAATTATGTGGTAGTTCACTGTATTTTGTAATAATGATTAAACTTAACGTTTCATTTTAACTAATGTTTTAGTGACCAAAACACAGTAAAACTGTATATTTTATGACAAAAGAAAAAGATTTGTACATTTTTTATGATAACTGATAATCTGAAATAGCTTGAAAATACTAACGTATTTGTTAATAGTAAGTGGATGAATATCTGTAAGTCCACATAGATCTCCAGTCTTACCTGTTGTGTATGTACACCACTATGGTGGCTGGATGCAGTATGGGTAGTGGTATCTGTAACTTCTGAAGATCTGTTTCATAAAGTGTCTGCCTGGGTTTCCATGGCCACCGACGACGTTTTCTCCTGTAAAAAAAAAATTATTTCAGTTTCCACTTTGAGGATTTACAAGGGATGTCACTGCAAACTGATGGCTATCTTGTAACTTAGTTGCCAGTGAAATCTTTTCTTATACTTATGTAAACCTTCAGCATGCATCAAGGTGATGGCAAACTTCTTGTGGTTCCACTTTTGTTCCTCTATTCATAAATAGGGCTGCAAATGGTTACTCTAGCCTCGACAGATGAGTCGGTCTTTACTAGGATTCGAGTCTATTTTAAGTACTCGATTACTCACAGCGTATTGTATTATCACCCACAAAACGAAACGTTTGTGTAAAATATGCCACATTTCTGCTTTTTGGCCACATAATATCAATTAAAGTTGTGGTTTTGGCTTAAAAATGTATAATTTACTCCATATTGTACAATACATGGTTAAATATAAGATATTTTTCTTCAAAAGTTTCGGTACCATTTCTTTACGGAAGAATTCTAATGGTAGATATTAAAACTCACGATTACTCAAATTCAGGTCGGTTGTCAAAATGGGAGTACTCTGGGCTGTATTTTAGCACCCGTCCCAATCCTATTCATAAATAAGCAAAACTATTTGGTTACATAGCTCCTTTAGTTATCCTACATCTCTGTGATGCTAACGTTATCTGAATCCGTAGATTTTCAAATGGCAATGTTTTCTTGTAAGTTTGTGACTTACACACTGCTTTTTACCCAAAAAAGTTGGTCAGACTTATGACCAAAACATAGCTTATCAGGGACCTAGCAAGCAAGTACTTTCTCACAATATAAAGACAGGGTACCTGCTACTTAAGAACTCTGCATACTCCGTGTCACTTTTCACAGGACTAAACTTCTGCACATCAAAGTATGGCGCCTCCACATCTATATCACCTGTAACACACCAAAAACTTGTATCATTGCACATAAAGTAATCTCAAGCTAGTGAACTGGACAGCTTCTAATTTCAAAACAGGTCACACATAGGTCAAATTGATTTAACAATTGGGTGAAAGGGAAACTGCCTGAAGTCTATGGTGTAAATTTGTTACAGAATTGTTAGAATATTCACAAATTCCTGTATGTTCAAGACATTTAATGAGGCGATTAAAAAAAACAGATTCAGTTTATAGTTTTACAATATTCAAACATTAAAAAAGTATAATATTCAAACACTGAAAAAGTAGATTCTTTTTGAAAATATATTAGATGGATACAAAAACAGGCTTTAAACTAAATTTGACTGAAATAGAAAAAAAAAATTATTTCATTCATAAATTTCATTCTGCTGTTAACTAAATATTACATTCTTACAAGTGCTAAGATTACAGACCAAATCTGTAAACCGTAATAGAAGAAATATTCATTCACGAAGAAATGCTATCCACAGTTAATCACACTTCAGAGTATTTCGAAAAGAGGTGGTTATTGTGGAGGGATGTTTTTATTGACATTTGGTATAAAATAGATACTTTACAGCCTGTAGATGTGCTACTAGCCAGTGTTGGTGTCACATAGCAATATTTCAATATTAACCGATAATGGTTACAATGTTCAATATCAATATTAAAAAATATCAGTTACACTATTAGTTCACAGTAAAGATATCAACATGATCTATAATTTATAACAACTAAATATCAAAAATAATATATTATAGCTGACTTTATCTATTTAAAAAGCTTTTTTTGTAATTCTTCATAGAAGTTATGATGACATTAAAATGTATTTTACTTAATAACATAATACACTGGTAAATCAAACATGAATTTTGTCCAAATAAATAGTTACCAATTCCCCACAGTGATCACTGTGACATACAATGTCCAAAAGCCATGATAAAAAGAAGAATTTTTGGTTCGTACATAACCCAAAGTTTAACAAACATTCACCTGGTGGTAACTGTGACGGTATTCTCTGCTGATCCAATAAAATGAACAGACTGATATGTAAGCTAACACCAATTTGTGGAGTAAAAGTAACTTATAAACCTCTCCCCATTCAATGTGTGGCAGCAATTTTCTGACTTAGCACACTTCTGTCTGGTCAGAGGTTTTGAATCCAGCTCATCATACTTGCGTGTTCAGTTATATGATAATAATATTAACTGTTGAAAGGGAATATAAAATCCCAAATTTACACTTTAAATAATGTAAACAGCATCAACTTAATGTGACCATCCTCTTGGGCCCTAGTTCTTCAAAATGAGGTAGTCCAATAACATGCAGGTAGTCAAAACACTGAAAACAGCATCCACCAGGGCAGAGGTCGTTTTTACAGCAGACAACAAGTCTTTGACTCATTCAATACTGTACTCACTGACCTTTTGGAGTGTGCACTTCTTCTACCACATCCAGGTCATCATGGACACTCGCAGTGGACAACATGTCCACATAGCGACCAAGGTTCAGATGCTGGATCTGGAAAACAAGTACCAAGACAAAAACTTACTTTTCATGTATCAAGAAATCACTTCCCCGGTAGAATCAGTTAGAACATGCTTTGCATACAATTGAGCTTTGTTTTATAATCTGATGATTGTACTCCAACCCTACAGTTCCGACAATGAAAATCAAAATACAAGGTACAGTGTACAACACTGCATATTTAACATTTGTGCAACCCAATAAAATGCATACAACTTACTTTACGTTACTGGTTCTTCCATTTTATTAATAGCTGAATTTAAAGACACATTACATCCACACGCCACACATGGATTCATACATAACTGTACACACTAATATCCAGATTAAGATGTCCTGAGCTACAATGTACTAAACAAGACATACCTCCAATCTGAAGACCCTGTCTGTGTCCTCTATTGGTGTCAGGAAGGCTGGAGTGAACACCTCACCAAGAATCTGTTTGGCCAAGTCTGAAAACAGTATCTAGTGAGGTTACAACACAGCAACAAAATAGTATACAGTGACAGATTACTTTCCAAAACGTTTTTTATTTAAAAATGATCAACATTGTAGCAAAACAAGTGAATATTTCATTCTGGACTAACCATCAGTATTCTTGTTTATAAAATACCAATCTCCTTTCATGTAACATTTATAATTCTTTTGGACTACAGTGAAGCTACTTTTTCAGGTTAACATAATATAAATGACATAAAGTCAAAACCTCTGATAGAAACCTTCAGTTAAGTTTCCTATTGTGTAGTTCTAAATTCGCAGATGCACATCCACAATGGGTATGTCATAACAGCCATAAACCTTCCTAACTCAGTGATCATATCCACCTTTCCAACTGACAAATTAATCACATTACTAAATCTTCACCCACATTACTGAGCTGTTGCCTATGTCCTGTCACTTCTCTGTACTGTTTATAATGTGCTCGAGAAGTCATTTGTCCACCTGTCATTCACTCACTTTTATATCATTCAAACCCTTTCCATCCAATGATTGTCATTTTTAACACTGCTTCTGGAACCTTAAGTATCCACAAGCATGGAGACTTATGACCAAAATGTGTGAGTCAAGGTAATTCTTTCACATTGAGGGGGCCACGGTGGCAGTGATAACATACTCACCTCCCACCTCTGAGATCAGAGTTCGAATCCAGGCCCGACCTCAAGTGGGAAAGCTGGTAGTTGCTTGCCGTTGGTCGGCAGTTTACAGTACAAAACCTTGACCAACTGTATGTATTGGATTCCTCTGCCCTTCCAACTACCTGTTGTGATATGACCTGTACAGTGTTGAAAGCGACGTAAAACCCCAAATAAACAATTCACACCACATTGCGAGTCACTGACACACCTTTCCAGTTGCCCCTCTCTAGCTGTCTCTTCTCCCAGAATTCCCCCTCCCCGCCCCTCATGCGGGCAAACACGTGTGTGGGATAGAACTCTTGCAGTAACTCTGCAGTCTGAGTGATGGTCCGCTGCAGGTCATGTGACTGCAGCTTGATGTGGTCACGCAGATGTGTAGTGAGTCCTGTGTACAGGGCCTGACGGCGACTGGTGGAAAGAAAGAAATTGTACACACATGATAAGTTTGTTGGAGGCTGTAAAAAGGCTTGTTGAAGGGAAATTCAAGTTTCACAAATCTTAACAATCGGGCTTAAATTCCGGAGTCAATGTGTGTAATTTGCAGTGATTTGTTTCACGCCATGTGGCGCTGGGTGAGTTTAAAATACTAACATTAATACACACAAACCATTGGAATAAGTACTTGCATAACAGAACTTTGAAAAGGATGGAGAGTTGCAGTATAGAACTTTGACCGGCAGTTAGTGTTTCCCTTGACTAACTTTGTTTTACAGAATGACACAACAAAAACCTTCTTGGGTGGTGGCACTAAAGAGTGATTTAACTTACACATTGTCAGTGTAAAGCCTACAAGACTCACGTGGAGGCCTGGTCTGAGATGTCCTGAATAATCTGGTCGATCTCTCGGGCGAGCTGGGTGTACGGGCGGATGGTATTCAGCTCTCCGTCTACATAGTTACCATGGTGAACCAAGTCTGCAGAGAAAGGCCTGAACAGCTCCTTCACAAAATCCCTGTAATAACGAAAGAGAAATTAGAGAATCTCCATTATTTGATTGTTATCCAAAAATTCAATTTTACAAACACAGGTCTACTCTGCCCAATATACTATTTCTTATTGTTTTTCAATGAATTACCTTTGTCTATCATAACTAGCTTTTACTATCAAGCATAAGTTTCTTTAGTTGACAAGAGTAAACACAGTAGACATTGGTCCCGGTTTCTATTTACTCATACTGTTGTTTTGGTTTCTATTTACTCATGCTGTTGTTTTTGGTGTAGTTTTGGGGCTACTTACCCACCTCTTATCATGGTTTCTGGGCTATATATTCAAACTGTTGCCACGGCTTGTAAGCTACGTAAAATACTGTTGCCATGGCTTCTATTTACTTTTATTCTTGTTGCGGTTTCTTAGTTACTTAATCTCAATCTTACTATGGAAATTCTAAACCACTTATTCATACATTTGATATGGTTAGTGAAGTACTGTCTCACTGTTTTTGAATGACTAACCTATATTGTTGCTATGGGTTTTGACTTACTTATCTACATTGTTGTCAGTTTTTCCAAGATCCTGAATCACACTGTTGCCATGGTTACTTAGTTACCTACTCATACTCTTGTTATGGTTTCTGAGATACTTAAGCTCCAGCAAGTCTTCTGACCTATTTACTTACAGTGTTGCCATGGTTTTTGATTTATCATACTGTTCCAAGGGTGTCTGAGCTACTTACTCATACTGTTGCCTTGGTTTCTGACTTATTATTCTGTTCCCAGGGTTTCTGAACTACTTACTCATACTGTTGCCATGGTTTTTGATTAATTATACAGTTCCCAGGGTGTCTGAGCTACTTACTCATACTGTTGCGATGGTTTACGACTAATTATACTGTTCCCAGGGTTTCTGAACGACTTATTCATACTGTAGCCATGGTTTCTGACTTATTATACTGTTCCCACAGTTTCTGAACTACTTACTCATACTGTTCCATGGTTTCTGAGTAATTATACTGTTCCCAGGGTTTCTGAGCTACTTACTCATACTGTTGCCGTGGTTTCTGAGTAATTATACTGTTCCCAGGGTATCTGAGCTACTTACTCATACTGTTGCCATGGTTTCTGACTTATTATACTGTTCCCAGGGTTTCTGAGCTACTTACTTACAGTGTTGGAATGGTTTTTGATTTATTATACTGTTCCCAGGGTGTCTGAGCTACTTACTCATACTGTTGCCGTGGTTTCAGACTAATGATAATATTGTTCCCAGGTTTTCTGAACTACTTACTCATACTGTTGCCGTGGTTTCTGAGCTTGGGCCCGTAGGTTTTTCTCCCATACTTGTAGTTCCTCCAACTCCATCTGAGCCTCTACAGCTGCAAGTACCTGCTCACTCTTAACCTACAAACAATTAATAACTAGAGGAAATTTTTGACAAGACCACTGCCGCGATGTGTATCTCCTGCCGAGCATTAAAGGAGAAGAAATAGCCTTTCCGAGATATTCACAATTTTTCATTTTCATGTGTGAAAGCTCTTCCAAAAGTAGGTGAATGAGTTATTTGAGAAAAATTGGCTATCTGCAATACTATTAAGAGATAATTCACATTTACTCCTTTTGAGTAGGTGAGTAATTACCTACGGGTCTGGAACTTCACCAAGTGAAAGTTCTCCCAAAAGTAGATGAATGAGTTATTTCATTGATAAAAATTGGGTATCCGCAACAGTTTTAGAGATAATTAGCATTTACTCATTTTCAGTAGGTGAATAATTAGCTACGGGTCTGAAACTTCACTGAGTTAAAGCTCTTTGTGATAGCTGCTCTGCAGAGATACCCTGAAGATCAAAAATTTCGTCGAAATCGCTCTATGTAGCACAGTTTTCAAGATATTAGCATTTTTGTGTTTTGCAATTTTTGCCCAAAAATTCGAAAATTCAAAATGGCCTCCATTTTTGGCAAGACAAAATTTTTTTGAAAATTGGCATGGCTATTCTCTAGACGTACCCTGTAGATCAAAAATTTCATCGAAATCGCTCTATGTAGCACGGTTTTCGAGATATAAGCATTTTTATGTTTTGCAATTTTGCGAAAAATTCGAAAATTCAAAATGGCCCCCATTTTTTTGCGAGAAAAATTTTTTTTGAAAATAGGCATGGCTACTCTTCAGAGATACCCTGTGGGTCAAAAATTTCGTCAAAATCGCTCTATCTAGTACGGTTTTCGAGATATAAGCATTTTTATGTTTTGCAATTTTTGCGAAAAATTCGAAAATTCAAAATGGCCGCCATTTTTGGCGAGACAAAAATCTTTTGAAAATTGGGATAACTACTCTGCAGAGATACCCTGTGGGTCAAAAATTTCGTCGAAATCGCTTTATCTAGCACGGTTTTCGAGATATAAGCATTTTTGTGTTTTCCTTATTTGGAAAATTCATAATGATTAATTAATCAATAATTACTCGGCCATTTCTTAACCAATCAATGCCAAAATCTAATGATTTCCAGATATTAATAGAATGAATGTATTTGCCAAGTTTCAGGTGAATTGATAAAATTCCTTTCAAGTTATCATCTGGACAAGCTTCCCCACTGAAAAAAAGACATTTTTGGTCATGTGACCTCTCTGATTGGTTGAAATGTCACTGCAGCATATTCAAAAAAAATCCCCAAGGCTACTGCCTAAACCTGCCAAATTTGAAAAGAATCCGCCTAACGGTTATAGATAAGGAAAATAAAATGCGGAGCTGGTGGAGCCTGAAGGTCTCCCATACACAAACAAGCGTCCCTTGCGGGACGCTTAATAAAAGAGCTGAATGCTATGAAATTATAAATGGTCAGTGTCAGCTGACACACGTCAAAAAGCACTCTGCAAATACAAGTAGTGAAGTGAAAAGAGAAGAATATATTCCAAATACAATTTAAAATTTGGAAAATATCCTAGAATTCTGGAGTTCTTCTCTTGGATCAAAAGGGAGGTTGATCATTTTAAGGTCACTCTACCCTCTTTGAATATTATTACAGCTGTAAAGAAATGTTTTCAGTGTTTAGTTCCATGACAGCACACATTATGAGAAGCAGTGGCTGAGAACACACAGAACCTCACCAGTGGTAGACTTGCTCCAAGTCTTTGTATTTGTATCCATCAGTAACCTGAATAGTTAAATTTAAATTTGAAACTTACAGGAGTTCATTATACCACTAACATTCTGGAGTTAGGGGGATAGTCTCTGAAAAAACTTTTGTCAGGGCTGACTGTTTCTTCAAAAGTCATACAGTACTCATATATTTCACAACAGACAAAAGGACTTGGTGAAAGTCTACACCAGTGGCTAATGATGAAAAAAAAAACAATTTATGATATTTTTGTTAGTCTGTGAAAAGGCATGAATCTTGTGACAAGTGGCATTCTATACCAGAGACAGCATATGTATATTTGGTGTAAGATAGAACAAATAAGTAAAGATACATGGAATATCTAGTAACAGGAATTCATAAAACTTTGTGATAGGAAAATTATATTTCAAATGAAGTTGTAAAAAACATTCTGGCAAAGGAAAGGTCAAAAGTCACAAAGTTTGCACCATGACTTTGCACATCTATACAATCCCACCAATATACCTACCAATCAGCAACTTCCTACACCTCACAATTTCCAAAAAAATGGTCAAGAGAAGATTTAAAAGGGGCACTACAGCAAGGTCAAATGTATAATCAAGGTCACACCATGACTTTGCATGCCTACACTTCCCCTCCCAACCAAATCATCTTCTTACACCTTACCATTTCTGAGGTACAAGATTTTCCCCACTGTATGACTGAATGCCCAGCTGGACACCACAGGTGTAAAGAATACTACACAGCCTATAAAATGTTTTGCAGTACAACACACCACAATACATATATCAAGTGTTCTGCTACCTTGCTATTTGAACCATGTTTTGACAGGTAATTTTGCTTGAAATTTGGATCTCCCTCAATAAACAATATAATACAATCTTAACCAAGAAATAATGAATATTTTGAGAGAAGTGCATTAAAATCTACAACTCTCATCAATAACTCTCGATTTTGTTATTTAATTTGTTGTTAAACGACATTTGCATAAATAGTCCTTCAAGTGAAGACACAAACTTCACTTTAGCAGAAATATTACAGTACAGTACTATCACTGATAAAATGAAAATTGGAGCCAAGTGCAATAAAAGTGAAAGATGCAGGAAAATACTGTGCTTACCACACATGATGTATAAAAATTCCAGATAAGAAAATATTATATAAAGGTAAAACTGAAATTCATTGATGTATTTAACTAGACTGAGTGGATATATTAGATGTAAAATATGCCATATACAAAGGTATCAGTGAATTTGATTTAGTTGATCAGTGTTACAGCTTATTGTGTAGGTGGTTCACTTTAAAAAGCAGCTGCAAAGACACCAAATAAACTCATATGGAAAGAAAGTTCATTTAAACCAACTATGAACAGAAACTGGTAGGAATTCAACTGATCATCGATGTGTATGTATAGAGTAAGAAATCTAAAATTCGCCAGGAATCTAAAATTCGCCACCTCTAAAACCTTAGTTAATTTTATGAATAAAATGATGTTTTTGTCTAAAAATTAGTATTTTTCAGTTCAAAAAGTCTTAATTTACTATACAGTCAACAAATCTCACCAGAATTCATTTATTTTATTAGTATTTTTACATGTGGCGAATTTCAGATATGTGGCGAATTTTAGATTTCTTACTCTAGTACCGGTAGTTTTCTAGTGGAATAATTTCTAGCAAAACTATTAATACTGTAACAGCATTATATGACAATTGAACAAATTCATTGTTTATTCTGATATTAAAAATATGAAAGAGCTAGAATTCCAGAAGTTTGAAGAAAACCACAAACCAAATCTGTATTTATTTAAGCACAGCAAAAGAAATTTTGATATATAATTAGAGCAACTTGTATCAAGGTGCAGAATTTCCTATAAAAGAAGAAATACTTTAATATGACTCAGAACCTGTACTTATAAACACAATCTTGCACAAGTTGATTTTTTGTTGATAACCAGTTAAAACAAGGCCAAAAGGGGTTTCGATCTACTAGCGCAAGCCACAAAACAATCAGATTGAGTTCCTGAATTGAGAAAACTTATACTGTAGAAACTAGCTAAAATGATTTAATACTAGGGACGTCACGACTCCAAATATTTCATGTCGACTAATCGGTAAGTACTATTCGTGTCGACACCGAATAACCGTCGAATTTATAAAACAACCAGAAATCTTAAGTTTGTTATTGTAAAAAGCATTGCAAACGATAAATATGTGAAATAAAATGAAAATATAGGTATATAATCTGTAAACTTTAATAAATTTGCTGTTTTCCCGCAACTTCTGCTTCATTTATTTCAGACAGGAAGTGGGCGACATAAGAGGTAGATGGTACTTCCAGTTTTACGTGAATCCATAAACTATGCAGAAAACGTGGTTGTTTTTGGATTTAAGCTTCGAATAAAACTATGTGACTTCCACTGACAGCCTGACACAATTTGGTGCATGGAAACTCCTCCTTGGAAGCCCGTTGAATCTGTAAAAGCCCTAACATCATGAGCCTTCACCTGCTGCAATACATGCAAGTCCTAATCTGACAGTTGGTAACATGGGATCGCTGTCTTCTTAATCCATGAAGAAAATATATTTTATATAAGTACTTCTAAACATTTGTAACTCTTTACTGTAATTACATTTTGCCTAAATTCGTGAATTCTAAAAAGAATCAACTTTCCTGGGGCTCTGCAAATTATGCTAGAATGAGAAAATAGTGTCTAACTTTATGGTCAAAATAACTTAAGACCTTCAACCCAGACATTTGGAGCAAGTGTATTTAGGAGAGAAATAAAATACTTTAAAAACATCAATGAAGAGTTACAAACAAGGGAGCAATCGTGCTAGTGTATATATCATACTTAACATGCTATTCAAAATGATCTATATTTTACATTTATACACTTTCATCAGTTAATGAAAGACAATAATGTTCAGTATTGGAAAAACATTAATATATCATGCTACAATTACTAGGAAAAAATAATTAATGATATGTGCTGATAAATGCATATCCATACATTTTATTCAATTGGGGACCACAGCAAGGCTTCACAACAAACTGCAAATGAAATATTTTTTGTGTCTACAGAAGTCCACAAAGCGTCTATTTATATAATGCTTAATGGCATGATTTGATTTCTACAATTTATATTCCGGCAAGACAAATAACTAAAAATATGTGTTTGTACAAAAGTTGTGACTTAGTTCAAGTTTTCTGCACAACAATACACACTCCAGTTGTCTCTCTAAACAAATAACTTGAAATCTACTTTGAAATCAGATCATTTTTTTGGATTTCTTAAGCCCCCTGTTCCACTGAGAGAGTTTTCACCCTTACTGGCCCAAAAATATAGTCCCAAGTGTAATCTTTGTGGGTTTTACAACTTATCTTCCAGTCCTGAAAGTTTGTGAGTATCACTGTAGCAATGATTAAACATACTAGTATTTTAAAATGTCTTACACAACCAATCATTTCAGTCCAAATGCAGTCAAAATGCAGTGACCCCCCTACACACTCCCACTACTTCTGTGTCAACCATGTAGACGCTCTCCGTGTGATGGTACATAGTGATCGAGTATATGTAACCGCCCAGAGACACAACACCTCCGTGTCAGTGTACACTGCATGTGGAGAGATAATCTCACATTATGGCAGATATGGAAAAAGAGAAACAGGAGAGATGCACGCCCCTGTGTGCTGTGGACTGTGAGGAGAATCTACTTATTGCAGACTTCAGCAATAACCGACTACAGCTGATGTACAAGAGGGGAGGGTTCCGCGTGCTGGCCGGGGTGGGTGTAGAAAAGCCCAGGGATGTTGTTACTGTTGACGGGGACTGGTTTGTCTTATACGGTGAATCATATTCTGTTCGTTATATACAAAGGTACAAGATAAAGCCCTGTTGCTTGTAGCTGCGACATATGAATAGAAACAGGATAGCATAGAAGAACACACATTATCATGTGTAATGTCCACCCTATCAACCTTTTGCAAAAATTGTACAGTAATCTTACAAGGCCCTGTTTCATCTGTAAAATATATCAATGATGCTTAAATATTTATTAGTATACATGTAAATTATTTCAGCTTCATGCCTTTTTGCATTGGTTGGGTAGAAAATTTTGACGAAATCGCTCTATCTTGCATGGTTAAGGAGATAGAGGCAAATTTCCGTTTTTCAATTTTTGGCAAAAATTCAAAATGGCTGCCATATGTGGGAAGAGGAATATTTTTTGAAAACTGCCAAGGGTACACTGGTCAGATACCCTGTGGGTTCATTGAAATCGCTCTATCTCGCACGGTTAAGGAGACAGAAGCAAACTTGCGTTTTTTCATTTTAGGCAAAAACTGAAAAATTCAAAATGGCCGCCATTTTTGGGGAGAGTAAAATATTTTGAAAATTGCCAATAGTACATTGATTAGATACCCTGTGGGTTGAAAATTTCTACGAAACAAGATGACTGCCAAAAGTGGCGAAAATTGAAATGTTTCAAATTCACATAGAATACTCCTCTACTACCATATGGGTTAAAAATTCAGTCGAAATCGCTCTATCTCTTACGGTTTCCAAGATATTAACATTTTTTTGTTTTTCCGCAAAAATTCAAGATGGCCGCCAAAAGTGGCGAAAATTGAAATTTTTCAATTTTGTATAGAATACTTTCCTACTACCCTACGGGTCAAAAATTCTGTCCAAATCGCTCTATCTCTTACGGTTTCTGAGATGTTAAGATTTTTTGTTTTTCGCAAAAATTCAAGATGGCCGCCAAAAGTGGCGAAAATTGAATTTTTTCAATTTCACATAGAATACTTTGCTACAACCCTACGGGTAAAAAATTCTGTCGAAATCGCTCTGTCTCTTATGGTTTCCGAGATACTAACATTTTTTGTTTTTCCGCAAAAATTCAAGATGGCCGCCAAAAGTGGCGAAAATTGAAATTTTTCAATTGCACATAGAATACTCTACCAGTACCATGCGAGTCAAAATTTCTGTCAAAATGGCTCTATCTCTTACAGTTTCCAAGATATTAACATTTTTTTTGTTTTTCCGCAAAAATTCAAGATGGCCGCCAAAAGTGGCGAAAATTGAAATTTTTCAATTTTGTATAGAGAGAATAATTAAGTAGATTTAATGCAACGTAAGAGTCAAATTTAAGCAGACTAAATATTACTACTGATTTCAAAAGTTTAACTGTTTATTTCTATTTTTATAAGAAATACGCACTATTTCCTAGTTATGTGTCTGACTAATTGGCCTGATTCCGGTTGTAATACAAACCTTCACACATCTATGTTGGTTAATGAGTTAGATTTATCCACAAACAGCAACTCTTTGGAAATGATATTTGTAATACTCATGCTACGCACTCACATAGTACTGTTATCTTCGTTTGTGACATATTTCTTTCTGTATATGTTATTCGGGAAGTTTTCCTATTGTATCTATTTTAAATATATTACTTTTTATTGAAGTTGTACACAATAAATTGCACAAAACACGATGATTGTATTTTGTTTACTTATCCAGTTATGGTATATTACATGTATGCATGTAATGTGAAAGTAATTCGTAGAAAATAGCATCGGAGATGCCCATACCCCACAGCCTGGGGAAATAGTTTTCAACCCATGAGATATAGAACCTAACCAATATCCCTACCAAGTGTAAATGTTCTACATCATACTTAATCCAAGGAATAGCCCAGTCAAGATTTTAAAACCCATGGTAACTATGACAAGGTCAAAGCTCAAATCAAAATTACAGCATGATGTGTCACACCTACAACCTTTGAACAATGTTCCTTCCATGCATCAACCTCCTACATTTAATGGTTTCAGAGGTCACTACGGGAAGATCAAAGGTCAAATCACGGTCAGACCATGACATTGCACACATACAACCCGCTAACCAATGTCCATACTAAGTATCAACTTCTTACACTTTACTGTTTCCGAGATATAGCCTGAACAAGATTTTATACGTCAAGGTCACTACGACAAGGTCAAAGGTCAAATCAGGGTCACACCATGATGTTGCCCACCTACAACCCCTAACCAATGTCCCTACCAATATCAACTTCCTACACCTTACGGCTTCTGAGATATAGCCCAGACAAGATTTTCAAACTCAAGGTCACTACGGCAAGGTCAAAGGTCAAATCGAGGTCACACCATGATGTTGCACACCTACAACCCCCAACCAATGTCCCTACCAAGTATCAACTTCCTACACCTTCAGTTTCTGAGATACAGGCCGGACAAACTTTTCCTGCTACTGTGGCCTGTCGGGTAACATACTAGCCTAGGAACACAGAGGATGTGGGGTGGGTAGATACATGGTGGTTCCAATGATAAAATGGTGATCCTCTTGTCAGTGGGTTCTATCCCAAAAACATCAGAGATGTTGATAAATGGTTATCCTTCAGCCACTGTGTTTCAGTTGGTGGAGTACTTGAGATTATACTAGTGGAGTCGGATAGGTTAAATTATGTGCTTTGAGTTGTGTAGTACGTGGAGATATTGTGCATAAATACTAAACACAAATTACAAAGTAGATGCACTGCCAGCAAAACTGTCACCCGACTGACTGATTTATAAATTATTAAATGAATGAACAAGTCTGTGAAGCACAGCAACCGCAGGTAAATGAGAAACTATTCGGAGTATATGTAAGTACAAGTATGACAGCCCTTGTCAACAGGACTAGTTCAATCAGACTCCCCAGTTATACAAGTGGGGCAGTTCTTGAAATAATCAAGCCAAGTGTATAAGAGTTTGCAGGGTTGTTACTACAACTTATTTTCATTGGTCATAGTACTCAGAGGCAAGTCAGAAGACTTATCTTTCCAGTACAAAGCAAAATCTTTCAGTCATAATTCTTTGTCACTGAGGGCAAGTCACTAGTTCAGACATTTTTTCATCCTTGTCAATGGTACTGGTCATAGTAGCATCCCAAGTTATAAATCGGGGAGGTCACATGATTAGTTGTGAAAGTGGAAGTGTGGTATTAGGATAGCTGGCATAAAGAAACATGCAGGTGAAAACGCACATTTGTGGGACACTAAACCAAAAAAAAACTGCTAACTGTAACTTTGAGTCACCCACCTGGTAGAAGTAATTAGAAGCCAGTCCCGGCCCAGCAATACGTCGTACAATAAAGGAGTCCTTTGCAGGAATGCGGGCTCGTTTCTTTATCACGGCATGAAACATCAACAGATCCCACAGCTCACGCCCAGAGCGTCTCAGGAGGGAGACTGAAAACACATAAGTATGGGAACAGAAATAAGACTTGAGGTTGTATACATATTCTTGAAAAAATTCACCATAATTTAGGTGACCATATATCAAATTTGACAGCCATTACACCAGTACGTTTAAGATTGTACATGGGAGTGGGACCAAAATATGAGGACATTAAAGTTGTAAAACTGAATTACAATTTTTGTTTGATGACCCATGTAAAAAATTGTTTTGGAAAGAAAAAACTTGGATGAATACATTTTAACTCAAGTGCTATGTATTAAAATTTTTCTTTTTTTTTTCTTTTTTTTTTTGATGTTAACATTATCTTTACACTTTATAGTCCAGTGACTTTGCTTTGGAGTAGTTAGTAATTAAGGAGTTGAGACATACAGAAACTTTTTGAAATTTACAAAGGCTCCTAAGACTTTGAGTCGCAGACTATTTCTATCACTGGCTTACAACCAGCTCAAATTGTGAAAAATGGGTGAATATTGAAGGCTTGATGTTTTTATAAACGACTGTCATTCAGTTTTAATTTTCAGTATTTAGTGCTTGTTTATTATCCATAGAACTGTACCTGTAACTTGATTTAATAACTTATGTTTAATTATGAAGCAAAACATAAAGAAATTTCTACAAAACCGTAGTGAAAATGTGCTATACATATTCATACTGTGCTATACACCATCAAGAGCACTGAGAGTAACTTACACAACATGACGGCAGCAGATGTGAGCGGCAATACGATCCCAGCAGTCAGCAAAGCACAGACTGGCTGTAGTAAGCCAAGGATAAGAAAACGCCAGATTACAGCCTCAAACAGGTAGAGCAGGGCATTCCCCTCACCTGTAACAAATTATCCATTGATTTGGTTTCATTGATTTTTGGACTGACTGTCCACTACACAAATATGTGCATGGACATTTCAAATCAAGTTTGTCTATTGTACATGACTGACCATTAATCATGGTGTTGCCAAAGGTACAT
This sequence comes from Sabellastarte sp. h YS-2021, assembly GCA_964017235.1. Taxonomy (NCBI): domain Eukaryota; kingdom Metazoa; phylum Annelida; class Polychaeta; order Sabellida; family Sabellidae; genus Sabellastarte; species Sabellastarte sp. h YS-2021. Next base: position 142,926,626 of record OZ024931.1, read on the forward strand.
TACCCTTAAAATCAGTTGTGAGGTCTCTATTTAATGTAGAGCATCGCTTTTCAAATACGCTATATGTTAAAAAACATATCTCGTTTGGAAAATTGATCTAAGAACAACCAACTGCTACAATTACAGTTCATTATGTACTGAAATATTTATTTCTTTTATTTAAATGATTACTTTGGCAAACTTCATCAACAGCATTTAACAGACAGTACAAGCAAAAACAAACTTTGTTTAGCGTTTTCAAAACTTTGTCACTCAAGAAGCCATTTTTTTGGGACCCTCGAGTTGTATTGACAGGCCTTCTTAAATGAAATTGCAAATTTTAATTGGTAAATTAAATTTTCATTAGTTAATACCTTACCTAACAGACGATAGCTATATGCCGGCACCAGCCGGTCCCGCCAAACGCCAGAAAAAGACGTCCTGAGTTTCACCTCCGGCAGGACCGGTACACTCCAATGCACTCGCCAGGTGGCCATAGTTCCTGCTTTCCTCGCCAGAGGGATGTGACGTCATAGCATCTTTTTCGTCCCAATGTTAAATGAAGCTGAAAAGCGGGGAAGGCCCGGGTGGGAATCTCCCGTCTGTTAGGTAAGGTATTAACTAATGAAAATTTAATTTACCAATTAAAATTTGCAATTTCATTGCGTTAATACATCTTACCTAACAGACGATAGCTAGAATAACTACCCAGTGGAAGGAGGGCAGCTTCTAAGGACTATAAGGAACTCTCTAACTGTAAGCTAAGGATCCTGTTAACCTGATAAGGAGAGATCAGGATCAAGATAAGCTCACAATTGATACTTCTCTCCCCCCGCCCTTCTTTTTACTGTTCTGAGGGAGGAAGAAAGGAAGAGTTCAGTCCAGAGATTCCAATACCCGATAGGAGTGGAATGAAGGTTCCATACTAAATGAACCTATCCCTATAGAAAAGAACCTTAAATACAGAATAGGTCCCTTGAGGGGCACCTATACTGCAGGAGAAGAACAAAATGTACACTATATACAGGTAGGAGCAGGGGGGGTGCTCAGTGATGGATCTGCTGAGCAGCCACCACTGGCCACAGATGGAAAAGCTCCGAATCTGCCCAGGCAACATCCTTTAGGTAAAATTGGTTAAAGGTGTTGTGGGACTTCCAGTGGCATGCGGATAAGATCTGATCCAAGGTGATGCCACTTTGGAATGCTTTGGAGGCTGCAAAGGCTCTAACATCGTGAGCCTTCACCTGATGCAGGTTTTGAGCCTCCTGATCTGACATTTCATAACAGAGGATAACTGTCTGCTTTATCCACGAAGAAATAGCAGCAGGGGAGATATCCTTAGAGAAGCCCTTTTTGAAGGAGACAAAGACTAGTTCCTTTCCTTCCCTAAGGCTCTGTGTTTTGTCCAGGTAGTATCTCAAGGCTCTGACTGGGCAAAGAGATCTATCTTCTTTCAAGGACTTATCCAACGTGGGAGCCACAGCTGGAATGACCACTGGAGCCACGCATTCTGGACCCTCTTTTGCCAAGTGATTCTTGGCTAAAAAGCTAGGAGAAGGGTATAAAGACACTTTCGACCAGTCTTCTTGGTGTCTAATGTTCTTATTGAGCCATGCATGAATTTAACTCCTGCGCTTCCCTGAACCCAGGGCCAGGAGGAAAACTGTCTTGAAAGTAAGGAGTTTTAGAGAAGCCTTTCTGAGTGGCTCAAAGGGCGGTTTAGTAAGTTGGTGGAGGACTAGGGAGAGATTCCAGGATGGGACTCCCCTACGACCCTTAGGTCTGTCCCTATGAAAACTGTCTAGGAGGCGAGACAAATTTTCATCCTTACTCACATTCAGGGAGGCATTGCCCAACTTGTCTGCAATGGCAGACCTATATCCTTCAATTGTACTTGGTTGTAGGTTCTTTTCTTGAAAGAGGTACAGGAGAAAATCAGCTATCTGCTTTACAGATGGAGACCTGAAGTCCACCTGAATTGCTTCACACCATCTGACAAAACGGTCCACTTTGCTTCGTAGACTGTTCTGGTTGAACCTCTCTAAGGAGCCACAATTCGCGACGCCACTGGGCTAGAGAAGCCTTGTTCTCTGACTGCTTCGGCTCTAGGAGCCAAGCATGGAGATTTAGGTTGTTCAAGTTCTTGTGACGCGCCTTGTTGAAGGGCTGAGTTACTAGGTCGGGATGATGTGGAAGGCACAGAGGGATTTGGGATGACATTTCCACTAGATCCTAAAACCATGGCATGTTGGGCCAACCTGGGGCTATCAGAATGACTCTCTTGTAGAAGTGGTCTGATAGTTTGCTCACTACCTTGCCCAGGAGAGATATCGGTGGGAAGGCATACATGTCCAGGTTCTCCCAACATACTGATAGGGCGTCCACTGCCCAGGCCTGAGGATCGGGCACTGGGGACACATATTGCTCCAGTTTGAAGTTGTACCTTGTCGCAAACATGTCTATCTGCGGAAGGTGCCATGTCTGAAACAGACGGCTGGTTACATCGTGATGGAGAGACCACTCTGTTTGAATGACTTGGCCTTGTCTTGACAATTTGTCGGCAATGACATTCAGACGGCCTGGAATGTGTCGGGCTTTTAGGGTGACCTGTCTCAGGTTGCACCAACAAAGAAGGCGCCAGAGAAGGGCACAAAGTGAGCCTGACCTCATACCTCCCTCCTTGTTGATGTAAGCCACAACTGTAGTGTTGTCTGTGGCGACCAGAACGACTTTTCCTTGCACTAGATGATGGAACTGTTTTAGTGCCAGTAAGACGGCCTTTAGTTCCAGGAAGTTGATGTGAAGATGGCTTTCTGGAAGTGACCAGGTGCCGTTTGCGGTGAAGTCGTCTAAGTGAGCACCCCAGCCTTCTTTTGAGGCGTCTGTAAAGATTTGTATTGCATGACGCATGGGGTGGAGAGGTTGACCCACTAGGACATTCGTCTCTTTGGTCCACCACAGGAGATGCTGATGGAGGGATCTCGGAATGGGGATCTCTTTCTCCAACGATTCTGGAATCCTCCACTGATTTTTCAAGTGCCACTGGATGGGCCTCATGTGGAGTCTCCCTAGAGGCACTTGTTTCTCTGTTGCCGTTAGAAGGCCTATTAGGGACATAAAAGTCCTGACCCGGCATGTCGGATTGGACATAATGGAGTGAATCTTCTGAAGGATAGATTCCCAACGTGCTTGGGTTGGTTTTACTAGTCCGAGTGAGAGGTCGTATTTGTAACCTACGAACTCGAACACTTGAATTGGGTCCAACTCCGATTTCTGTAAGTTTATCACCCAACAGAGGTACTGACAAAGGGCGAGAAGAGACTGGGTGCCCTGATGGCAGGATTCTCTGGTGGGGGCTCGAATCAACCAGTCGTCGAGGTACTGGTGGATTCTTATACCCCGGGATTGAGCCATCAGCTTTACTTCTTTGACCACTCCCGTGAACTCCATAGGAGGTGCGGATAGGCCAAAGGGAAGTGCCCGGAACTGATAAGTCTGATTTTGAAAATGGAACCGGAGGAACTTCCTGGACCGGTTGTGAACAGGGATGTGGAAGTAGGCGTCGCTGAAATCCAGCGAGGTTACCCACTCCCCTTGCTGAAGGGAGAGCCTTATTGTTTCCGGGGTTTCCATCTTGAAAGTTTTGACGCTCAGAAACTTGTTCAGCGCACTGAGGTCTAGGATTGGCCGCCATTTTTGATTTGGTTTGGGGACAATGAATAGTCTGTTGAAAAAGCCTAGAGAGGTCCGAACCCTGACCCTCTCTACTGCCTTTTTCCTGAGTAGTGCTTGCAAAGCCTCCTTCAGGTAGAGGTTCCTGATGGGGTTTGCATAGCCACTGACTATCAAAGGGTCTCGAACCAGTGGGGGTCTGTGATTGAATGGGAGAACATAACCTTCCTTTAAAATGGATGTTACTCTCGGATTTGCGCCCAAGAGGAGCCATTTTTGCCAAAACTCTTGGAGACGACCTCCCACTGGTGGGGCATTTACAACACTGGGGGCATTGTTTGCACAAGGGGCAGAAACACAAGGATCTACAGAAAAAACACTTTTCACAGACTTTATTTCTGAAATTTCTGATGAGGGACAAACGTCTCCTCGAAGCAAACTTTTCCCACTTATTGCAAAAGGTGCAAGACTCACAACATGAGATGACACATTTTGAGCACAAATTACAGTCTTTACTGGTCCGGTTAATAACCCCGGACTTGTTACACAGTAATTGTCATTTATACTGGGCCAGATCCTTGGCCGGTCGGGTACCACGTCCAGCTTGACAACCTCTGCCGCGCCCTCTTGCACGACCCCTGTTGCATATCCTTTCCAGACTGGCCACCGGAACGGGCAGAATCTTGAGATTGTTTCCATTGTGTCTGGTAAGGCTGGAAACGACCTTGTTGTTTCTTACCGGCGAACCCCCCATGGCCCGGACCGGGCTGGGGAGTACGCTTGGCATTTTCAAACTGAGTAATCTCCTCTTCCGCCTTTCTGATGGTTGCATCAGGGAAGAGTGCATATCCGTTCAAAGGACAGTTACGGAGGGATGAGAATGTATCTGGTTTCACTCCGGGTTTTAGGTTGTCTAGGTAGGAGTCCCTTCGGACAAGGGTAAGATTAGCCATTTGAACAAAGATAAAGTCAGACATGTGTTGCAAGGATTTACCCATTGCGAAACTGAGATTTTGGTTAAAGGATGCCAGATAGTGTAGTTCATCCAATGCTCCCTGTGCTTTAGTAGAAGACTTTCCTTTTGACAGTTCTGTTTGTAAAGCCTTTAGATTTTCTTGGACATTATCCTGCAGTTTGGTGATACACCTGTTGAAACCAGCGGACTGGTTGCAAACATAGCTAGTTTCTTTCGCCGCCTTTTCCCATTTCCTGAGTGTATCCTGACTGATGGGGCGGCTAGGAGGATGAGTGTTAGCTACTGCTGGCTTACAAATCCTGGGAAAGGCGCTGTTCAGTCTGGCAGCATCATTGTGCCACGTGTTAACAGACTTTCCTGGACGCGTTGGGTCCTTGGGCTCAGCTGGATGGATAGAGTACCACCTACTCTGCGATTTAGGAGGTCGAAGGAACTGGTCTACATGGAGGCTGCCAGGTTCAGTGGATTTTGAGGGGTAGCCCTCCAAGAGCACTAAATTGAGAGATTCCAACTTGCGGCACAACCAATCCTCAGGGGGAAGAGCTACCGACACCTTGCCAACTGGTTGAGCCCTGTGACCAACCCAAGGGTTGTCAGAGCGCGAAGATGGGGAATATTCTAAATCGGGAATGTGTGTCCATCCCATGAAAGCACGCACACCCCGGACTGTTTCCCGGTAGTTTTGATCCTCACTGAGAACCTTATCAGAGTCTTGAATGAAGTCGTCCGGATTCTCATCTTGGTCTGAAACCTCTCCCTCTTCGGTAGGATCCGGGGGGAGGTAAGCGGCAGCAGAAGCAGAGGATACCTGGGATTGACAGAGTACTGGAGGCCGGTACAGAGTGAGATATGTCCCCAAAGGAAATAGTTCCTGGTTGAGAAAACACCGGTTCACTGGAATCCAAAGCCTGCTCTGGGTAGAGATTCTCTAGGGGAGAAGTCATCCCCACAGAAGTAGTGATAGCACTTCCATCCGGACCAGAGACCGGACCGGTCTGGCCGGAAGGAATAGAAGAAATCAAGAATGGAGCCTGAGAAATTGCACCTGCAGGGGGTCCATGAGGCGCCGGGGCCTTGACCGGTGAGAAAGAAGTTTGAGGACATTGTCCCATGGTGATAAGGGCTTCGAGACGAGCCATCCTGAGAGACCATTTATCGTCCAGTTCTTTCAACTCCGCTTGGAAAGATGGCTGAGGCAAAGATAGATCAGCAGAGGTATTGAGTGATGAGGAAGCCCCTAGGGACTTATCCTGCTCCACCGGAGACAAAACTTTAACTGTGGACGGATCCACTAAACCCTCTCTTTGCAGTTTCTTTTATTTACGTAACTTGTACGTGGGGGTGGCTAATTGAACAATTTGCTCCGGAGTAAACTGATCACAAACATCACATTGTAGTTTCTTTACACAGGGGTCCTCCCCTAAACCTTTGTCCCTGCATCTAGCACAACGGCTATGAAGGTCAAAAGATGCCATTATGTGGCCACAGGCCCCTTTTCTCTGACCAGGTGTTGCGATGATAGTTCTTCAAAACAATGCACACAATAAAATTGCAAATTTAATAAGTAAATTAAATTTTTATAAGTTAATACCCTATCCAATGGACAATAGCTTATCCGGTCGGCGCAGACCGGCCCGCCAAACGTCAGAAAAAGACGTCCTGTGTCTCCACCGGCAAGCCGGTCCCTAGTACTAGTGCACTCGCCAGGTGGCGTGTAGTACTTCCTCCCTGTCTAGACAGAGTGACGTCATGGCATCTTTTTCGTTGCCTAGACCTACGGGATGACCCTAGTAACTGAAAAGCGGGGTCGGTTTGGGAGGGTCTTGTGTGTCCATTGGATAGGGTATTAACTTATAAAAATTTAATTTACTTATTAAATTTGCAATTTTATTGCATTAATACATCCTATCCAATAGACAATAGCTGAATAACTACCGCTTGGTCGGCGGGTAAGTTACTAGGGACTAACACTCGTTTGAACTCATATTCCATTCAATGACAATTTTTCTAAGCCTGGGTAACCCTTCAGGCTATGGTCGAATATCATCGTCCGGTTATCCGGAGACCAACCGTCAGAGTCGACCTTGCACTTGGTGATCAGAGAGCTCATAGCATAGGATCTCAGTCTGTTTGATCCAGGAGGAGATAGTGGCAGGAGAAATGTCCTTGTCGAAGCCTTTCTTGAAGGAGACAAAAACTAATTCTTTTCCCTGCCTGATGGCTGAGGTCCTGTCCAAATAGTAGCGCAATGCTCTGACTGGACAAAGGAATCTATCAGATTTGAGGGACCTGTCCAGAGTAGGGGCCAGAGCTGGTATGACCACTGGAGCAACACTCTCTGGACCCTCCTTGGCTAGCTGGTTCTTGGAAAGAAAGCTGGGAGATGGAAAAAGGGACACTTTGGCCCAATCAGCCTGGTGTCTGATATTTTTATGTTGCCAAGCGTGGATCTCACTCCTCCTTTTCCCAGAACCCAAAGCCAGAAGGAAGACCGTTTTGAACGTCAAGTTCTTTAGTGATGCCTCCCAAGGGGTTCAAAAGGGGCCTTTGTCAACTGGTGTAAAACCAGAGAAAGGTTCCAAGAGGGTATTCCTCTCGGCCCTTTGGGTCTGTCTCTGTGGAAACTTTCCAGGAGACGAGTGAGGTTTTCATCCTTGCTGATGTTAACTTGGGTATTACCCAGTTTATCAGCAATGGCAGACCTGTAACCATCAATAGTACTAGGTTGCAACTTCTTGACCTCAAAAAGATGCAATAAGAAGTTTGCTACAGACTTAACAGGTGGTGACCTGAAGTCCACCTGATTGCTGACGCACCACTTTGTGAAAATGGCCCACTTTGCCTCATAGACTGATCTGGTTGAGCTTCTTTGAGGAGCCTCAATTCGTGCTGCCACTGCTTCAGAGAAACCCTGCTCTTTGATTGCTGTGGCTCTAGGAGCCATGCATGAAGATTGAGATTTGTCAGATTTCTGTGAGGGATCTGATTGAAGGGCTGTGTCAACAGGTTGGACAGGTTGGGCAGGCTGAGAGGGACCTGACTGGACATGGTCACCAAGTCCCAAAACCAAGGCATGTTGGGCCACCCCGGGGCAATCAGAATTAGCCTCTTGCAAGGGGAATTTTGGAGCTTCTCCACCACCTTGCCTAAAATGGCTGTCGGTGGAAAGGCGTATGCATCTAGATTCTCCCATGGCAAGGTGAGAGCATCTACTGCTACTGCTAAGGGGTCCGGTACTGGAGAGACAAATTGAGGTAACTTGTGGTTGAACCTCGTGGCAAACAGATCTATTTGAGGTCGGTGCCATTGGTTGCAAATCCTGTGAAAAATTTCTGGAAGGAGGGACCATTCCGTCTGGATGGTCTGCCCTAGTCTGGATAGCTTGTCCGCTATTACGTTCAGACGGCCTGGAATGTGTCGGGCTTTTAGAGTCACTTGACGCTGGGAGCACCAGGTCAAGATTCTCCACAGTAGGGCACAAAGCGGGCCCGACCTCATGCCTCCTTCCTTGTTTATGTAGGCTACCACTGTGGTATTGTCGGTTGCTACCAGAACTATTCTGCCTACGCAGAGATTTTGGAACTCTCTTAGAGCAAGGAAAACTGCTTTCAGTTCCAGATAGTTTATGTGCAACTTGCTTTCCGGAACCGACCAAGAGCCTCTTGCAGTGAATTCGTTTAAGTGAGCGCCCCACCCTTCTTTTGATGCGTCTGTAAAGACTTGCAGAGCATGTCTTATGGGGTGTAATGGTTGGCCTTGTAACACATTGCTTTCCTCCAGCCACCACTGTAAGTGTGGGTGGAGTGACTTTGGTAGAGGAATGAATTTTTCCAGTGATTCCGGTACTCTCCAATTGTTTTTGAGATGCCATTGAATGGGTCTCATGTGTAGGCGGCCTAAGTGAACCTGTTTTTCCGTGGCTGTAAGCAGGCCTATGAGAGACATGAATTGCCGGACCGGACAGGCCGGTAGAGGCAAGAGAGCTTGAATTTTCTCTTGGAGACTCTCCCATCGGTCCGGAGTTGGTCTGACCCGGCCGGACTTGAGGTCGAACTGGTAACCTACGAAATTGAAAACCTGCTCTGGTTCCAGCTCCGACTTCTCTGTGTTCACGAGCCAACCTAGCTCCAGACACAGTTCTACTAACATCTGTGTGTGTCGGTGGCAGGTAGCGTATGATTCTGCCCTTACCAACCAGTCGTCTAGGTACTGGTGGATCCTTATACCCTTGCGCATGGCCATTAGTTTCACTTCTTTGACTAAAATAGTGAACTCCATGGGAGCTGTGGACAGTCCGAAGGGTAACGCTCTGAATTGGTATGTCTGACCTTGTACATGAAATCTGAGGTATTTCCTGGACTGGTCCTGTATTGGGATATGGAAGTAGGCATCCCTGAAATCTACCGACGTGATCCACTCCCCTTGTTGGAGGGATGTTCTGATAGTTTCCGGAGTCTCCATTTTGAATTTTTCCACTTTCAGGAACAGATTCAATTTGCTTAAGTCCAGAATCGGTCTCCATTTGTTGTTGGGCTTGGGGACCAGAAACAATCTGTTGAAAAACCCCAGAGAATTTTGGTTGTGTACTAGCTCTACAGCGTTTTTGTCTATAAGCTGATGCAATGCCTCCAACAGGTAGCTGTTCCTGTGAGGATTGACATAACAGCTTACGACAGTGGGGGACCTGCTGAGATGTGGCCGGATCCGGAAGGGGAGTGTGTAACCCTGTTTTAAGATCTGAATCACCCTGGGACCAGCACCCAGATCCAGCCAAGTTTTCCAAAAATTTTGAAGTCTGGCCCCTACAGGCAAGTTTGGAACAACATTTGGGACACATGAGGAATGATTTACATAAGACAATTGAGTGACACAAGAAGCACTGTTCACATATTTTAATTCTTGTTTTATGCAATGACAATCTGTTGCCCCGGGACTTACTCCTTTCTTTTGCGAATGCCCGGGGACAGAAATGGCAGGTCTTACAACATTTAAGCTTACAGTCAAAGAGTTCAAAGTCTGTTCTGTCATGATGCTCCCGGCCAGCAGTCTTCTTGGGAACTGAGTTAAACAATAACTGTCATTTATATGACTGCTGGCCCTTGGCACTACGGGAGGAAAAGTTGGTAGAACGTCCTCTGCCTCTCTTGAACTGTCGTGATCTACCTATGTTTTTCCATGCCGGCCTGTCCTGCTTGCCCTCCGACCTACTCTCAGTTTTCTTGGTTTCAGGCCTTTCATAAGGGTGGTATCTTAGTTTATTTCGTCCATAGGAAGCCGGCTGACCCTTATTGTCAAAGTGGGAGATCTCCTCCTCCTCTAGCATCGGGAAAAAGAGTTCCAATCTGCAAAGGGGCGGTTCTAAGGGCCGCAAAGGTGTCAGGTTTTATCCCGTGCTTGAGGTGGCTAAGGTAGGCATCCCGCCGGGCCAAAGTGGAGTTACCCATGGTAATGAAAACAAAGTCCGTGAGGTGCTCCATAGTTTTTGCCGCCGCTTGTGTAATACTACTATTAAAGTTCATGAGGAACTGCAGTTCATCAGATGCGTCGGAGACCTTCTTGGAAGCTTTGCCTTTAGACTCACTCCTGATAGTTTTAAGTTGAGACTGCATTTCTTGCTGCACCTTGAAAAGGCAGCGGTTGAAGCTAGCCGCTTGGTTGCATATCACTGAGGCCTCACGCACACTCTTTTCCCATTTGCGTAGAGTGTCCTGTGAGATACGGCGAGACGCAGGTGGGATGGAGGTCATACCAGTCTTCCTTGAAATTCTGCTGAAACTACTGTTAAGTTTTGACGGTCCAGTATTCCAACAAGAAACTGCAGAAGGATCAGTTGATTGTCCGGGAAAAAGCCCGTACCATTTACTTTGTGACCTAGCAGGTCTTAAGAATTGATCCATGGACAAATGGCCGGCTTCGGAAGTCCTTGATGGGTAACCTTCAATGAGAGTCAAATTGAGTCTATTTAGCTTCTTACAAAGCCACTCTTCCGTGGGCATTTGTACTGATACTTTATTTGGAACCGGAGCTTTCGGACCCGCAAAGGGGTTATCATCTGAAGGATTGGAGCTATCCATGTCAGGTACGTGGGTCCAACCCATGAAGGAGCGAATGCCAGACATGGTTTCCCTATATGTCTGCTCTTCCGAGGATGGTTGGTCTGTTTCAACAAAGTCCTGATCCTCAGAGAGTTCACCCTCCTCTACAAAGATCTGGACCGGAGGTCGGTCGGAAAAGTCACTGTCTGCTTGAGAATCAATACTTGATATGCTGTCTCGTCTATCAGAATGATGAAGAGGGGGGGACTCTGAACCGGCAACAAAGGAAGTGCCTGACCGGTCGGTGCGAGGTCGGTCGGAGAGCAGTTTACTAGATGACTGATCCTTGGGAATCGCTGGGTCGGTGTCTGAAGGTAGGTTATCCACTTGATGTCGGTCGGTTGCAGGCTTACCGGTCGACTGAGGGTTTTCAGCAATGTCTGGACCAGTGCGCCCTGATGTAGATGGTCTGGGTCGGTGAGAGTCAGGCTTAGGCTTACCGGCCGACTTATGCATAGAAGCATGTGTGTCTGGGCCAGTGCGCTCAGAGGTAGATTGTCCTTGACTCAATTTCTCTGTCAACAGCTTACCGGTCGACTTATGCTGTGAAGCATGTGTGTGTGGACCAGTGCGCTTATGAGATGAAGAATCAACTGGTTGAAAAAAGGGTTCTGAATCCTTCCTAATACCAGCAGGTGGAGTGTGTGCAGGGGATACACGGACCTCTGAAGTGAAGCTAGGCTGCAAAGACTTTGATAAGAGAAGAGCTTCAATCCTGTTGAAACGTTCGGACCATTTCTGGTCTAATTCAGATATCTTACTATCAGTAGATGACGATTCTACAGGCTTCTTAGACTTGGAGGGAAGTTTATCTTTCTTGATCTTCTTTTCCGGAGGAGCAGAATCTACTTGAGAAGACTGAGAGTCACCCACAACACCAATGACTTCAACAGAAGAAGGATCAACGAGGGTGTCGTCCGTAGTGGGGTTAGTGGACTCACATTTAGCCTCCCGTTTCTCTTTCTTTATCTTGTAGGAAGGTGTGGCAAGTTGGATGCGTTGCTCTGGGGTGAGAGAGTTACATAAAGAGCAATCAGAAGTGTCCTTATCAGCCACACAGGGCTCCTCACCTTTACCTTTGTCGCGACAGCGCGCACAGAAAACATGTCTATCAAAACTGGCCATCGCGTGGCCGCAACTTCCCCTCCTTTGTCCTGTTGAAGACATAATGTTCTACACACTCTTAGAAGAACTCAGAAGCAAATAAAAGTTAAACACTTGAAGAAATTCACAATTAAACACAAAAAATCCTGGCTGCTATGAAAAAGCGTCCACACTAGTTCGCGCCAAACGAAAAAGATGCCATGACGTCACTCTGTCTAGACAGGGAGGAAGTACCACACCACCTGGCGAGTGCACTAGTACTAGGCACCGGCTTGCCGGTGGAGACACAGGACGTCTTTTTCTGACGTTTGGCGGGCCGGTCTGCGCCGACCGGATAAGCTATTGTCCATTGGATAGGATGTATTAACGCAATAAAAAGTAAAGTTCGGTCAGATAACACAAATAAAATCCAATAAACACTTGAGAAGAAAATTTCACAACTTTAAACTACGCGCCAAACGAAAAAGATGCTATGACGTCACGTCCCTCTGGCGAGGAAAGCAGGAACTATGGCCACCTGGCGAGTGGATTGGAGTGTACCGGTCCTGCCGGAGGTGAAACTCGGGACGTCTTTTTCTGGCGTTTGGCGGGACCGGCTGGCGCCGGCATATAGCTATCGTCTGTTAGGTAAGATGTATTAACGCAATGAAATTATATTTTCAAAGATGCAATACCATGGTAGTTTATTGTCAAAACCATGGACTATTTTGTTACTGCCTGAGATAGCTTACAATTGATAAGTTACATGAACATATTTTACTTATTATTCAAACAACATGGTGGATAATACTGTCAAATAATCCTTGTGACATATATTTCTAAAAGTTGTGCTAGTGCATAAACCTGACACACTCACCTGGATTGTCAAAGTCATAGATTGTCACAAAGAAAAGATGAACAAACAAGGTCACAAAGGGCATCCTGAAAAAAATCGGCAAGACATTGATCACAAATTTCATAAAGATCTTTTACACTTCATCAAAAGTTTACAATTTCTATGTAGCAAGTGGGCAGAATGTTTACCTAAAATACTGAGTATTTATACAATATGATTTTTTACACTGAAAGAACGACTTGCACCCTTAGTGATATCGTCATATTATGACTAACGATAATATCACTATATACCCTCAAATTCCGTGTAAACAGGCTCTAATTTTTTGTAAACTGTTTCATCAGCTAGTGACTCACCAGAGAGGAGAGAGGATTGCCACTAAGATGGAGAATGAAGAGGCCAGTACACAGACAGGTGCAAATCCTACTACCAGACCCACACTGCCTAGCGCTCCCTTGATAACGTAGTTCCACGCACGGTTCAGGTGGCGGACAAAACTCTTGCCTAGAAAGCCTGAAAAACAAAGGAAACTGATAGTAAGATAGTATCACAGATTCCACTACCCCACAGCCTGGCTGAAAATGTTGTATGACAAAGTCAAAGTAGGAGCATTACATTCCATTCAACAGCCAGGGTCATATTGCTACAGGTCCTCGGCTTTGTCACGTGTGAGCGTTGAGCCAACACAGGTGACTGTTTGTGATTAGATGCCAACTTGCTAACCACTAGGCCACTGAGGACGTCAAAATATTTCAATAGTTTTACACCTCTTTTTTTCCTACAAGTAACTTGCTAACATACTTGGTTTATTTATTTATTTGTTGTTTTATGTCGTGTTCAACAGCTAGGGTCATACTGCGACGGGTAGTTTACAAGTGGAGGAAACCACTGCATATGGCACTGTAAACCACTGAGCATCGGCAAGTAACTACCAACTTTCCAACATGAAGCATGCCTCATGCTTTCCAAGATATAGCCAAGACAACACTTGAAAAGGCCAAGGTAACTGTGACAACGTCAAACGCCATATTAAGATCACACATAACATTGTAAACTTCATTATTCTTATTGAAGGAGAACAATCAGAAGTTTATTAGAGTCAGTAGTGTTCAAACCAGCCCATATTGGTATAATTAGAACCAATTCTGAGATCCCAATACCAGAAACTGCTGTATTTTGGTGGTGTCAGTGGAGCATTTATGTTTGACCATTTGTTACCCACATTATATACATATTATTTGTACAAATACGGAAGTATTTAATTTTTATTTTTGTACTTCATATCACACCTTCAAACTGTCAATCTTTATAACTCAATCAACTGACCGATTGTTATTACATGATTGATTGTTATTTTATGATGACCTGGGACAACAGCATGACTACACTGTCTAGATATCTCACCCGTGTCTGGTTCTGCTTCAAACTTGGCCCTGGAGTCACGGACATGTTGCCACAGGTTACTCAGCCTGGATCTCAGTGTCTGGGTCTTTGATGACAGTTTGGGACTCAGTGTGCCCTGGGTGATGGGAGGAAATATCAAAATAGTTTTAAAACCAAATATTACATACTATAAACATTACATAACATATTTAATCTAATCTAAAATTTATTTTTGTAACATTTAATCTCCATCAATTGATGGACTCTAAGCACTGAAAATGTTTTTATCTTTTCAAACAGATACAGTTCTAGTGTTAAGTATCACTGACTTCTCATCCTGGGTTCACATAGAACACAAAATTATTTTTTGTGCTGTTTTTTTTTTTTTTTTTTTTTTTTTTTTTTTGGTACCAATGTGGATTATCTTTTATAATGCTACATAGATTTAACCGATTCTAAGGAATTAGTATGTATTACTAGGCTTTTAAAAAGGCACCCGTACAGCCTTAAGTAACACAAAGTGATGAGACAAAATGCTCATTGGATTGAAATAGGATTGCCAAATCTATCTATTATATTTGCTGATCTTGGGATAGACTACTGGGTTGATAAAACAGACAAATGTGATAGGTGTTTAACTCACATTGTTGGGATTCAGGTCTAGAGCTGGGATGAAAGGCCTCCGGTAACACAAGGCACGGAAACTGACAGGACTGCACCACGGCACTGCCACCTAGTGAGTGGAAATACAAAGACAATGGGAGTGAGATCAAAAACATACAACAATGTATGAAAGTCTAATGTTTTTAAGCATAGAATCTACAACTTGGTAAATCTGTTGATTGTGTAAAACACATTTTTTATTTTATTTTCCTGTTGTACTTGACAACGAATTTGTGTAGAAAATAAATTAAACACAAAAAAGCACAAACACATGATATGTTACGCGGACACTCACACCAAACCAGAACATTGCATTCCAGGTCCACGTCCAGGTACGCATGAAGTAGTTGATCCATCGCCAGAACGGAAACTTGGTACTGGTTTTACGGTAGATGTCCTTCTCTACCACAAACGTAGGCTGGAAAAACAAAAATGATACAGCGTGTCATCGCTGCCATGGGATAACTTAGTGCTAAAGTGGTACAAACTGGACGTAAAGCGATAAATTCTAAACTACCTGCTAAATGTTAACCAATCAGAGAAGGTAAAAAATGGTCACATGACACTTTACCTGGTCGAATTTAAACACTGTATTTTCACATGCAATTTAATATACAAAGAACTTCCATTATCCAACCACATTATGCAGAAAGGTAATTTTCTTTGGATATTAGAAAGTTCACCAATTAGAAGAGGTAGTATTCCACTGTAAAACAGAATTAAATTGTAAACGTGGTCACAATTTATACAACTGTACAAGTAAAATTTGATGTACAGGTAATACACATTTGGATAAACATGGTTTTAATGTATGTCTTGCCAAAAACGAACAATCTCAAGAACAGACAAGTGCACATTAACCAATCAGCAGAGAGGGAAAAGTGATCATATGACCCATTACCGTGTCAAAATCCCGGTGAGGCTTGGCGGCGTAATCTCTGGCGCCCTCTACGATCACCGTTGGGATGATCTCCGTCTCTCCATAAAGAATGCGCTTCACCACCCAGTTGCCAGGAAACCAGATGCGCTGGGAAAAGGTGAAGGTCCTCGTCCCACGCCGAACTTTACTCAGTTCCTCCTTCAACACCGGCTCCCTCTAAAGACAAAATACGGTAAAAACTTGACAACCCTAAATGTACAATCATCATTTATACCTTGGACTGCAGGGAATGTGTCTTTGGTCCAATGGAAACAGACATATGGTTTGTGCTTTATTGTAGCAATGGAAATGCAAATTCAATGTCAGCATCAAGCTCTACAGTACCCTTTCTGAGGGCAAGGGTACCGTAATTAGGTCTGTTTGTCTGTCTGTTTGTAAATGTCCATAACTTGAAAACCATACCTCTGATGTGACCCATATTTTGTTACAGTTACTTGTGTTGCAGGGTTTTGAGCTTACTGACAGCCACTGTCTGTGTGACTTTATACATCAACTGATCTGCAAATATCATTTCAAACCGTATCACATGCCATTTGAAAGCTGCTAGTTGCTCTATTAGCAAAAATATGCAGAAACTATTTGAAACAGAACTTAAACCTAAAACAAGATTGTTGTAAATTCAAAAGAATCACAATACCAGTTCTAACATATTTATGACCAAAATAAAAAGAAGTCATAAAATACAACAATATCTGGAAAGCACTGTCTTAAGATGTATTGGACATGATTAATACTTTTCATATTGATAATAAAAGTGAAGAAGATATATCAATCACTACTGAGATATGAACACACATCAACTATTGTGTCTATTTCTGTGTATTTCAAACTCAAATATAATTCCTGAAATTTAGGGTTTAAACCTCATATCGGAGTTGAAGGTTTAAGCATAAATTTGTCTATAGGTAGGCTTTCAACGGACACTTCTAAATTTGACTTTTCACCTACATAGGACAAACTTTCAGGCAGACTGTCAATCTGAGTCTGAGATTTAAGATTTTCATAAACACAACTATGAATAAAAAGTAGCTATAAAATTATTATTCGCCTAACATAATAATATATGAAAGACACTCTCTTTTGAGGAAACTAGAAAAAAAACTTTTGGGTGTGCTGTGGATGTTGGAATTCAAGAAGCTATATCGACTGATATTAAAATATCAATGTACTATCCTTTTGCAACACTCACATCTCTGAAGTAAGTGAGGTCTCTGTGCAGGAAGTACTCTGCCTGTGTAAGTCCCTGCTGCCGACACTGTTCAATGGCGTCCTCATGTGCCGTCCACTGATGCAGTGAGATGAACTCAGTCTGTTCAAACAGAACACACAAAAATCTAGCAAACAAAATCCACTGGTGTGTAAGAGATGAACTCTGTATTAGATGTATTTTCCAAAATGAAAATTAAATCCCCAAACGAGCAGTACATAGCTCCAACAGAATGGAGTAAGCAAAATTGTGTTGCCCTCTGGGTGGCCATAGTGTACTAAAATTAGAAATAGATTTGAGTAAACAAAGTCAAAAGCTAAGCAAACTAGAAAAAGGCTTTTGCTGACAAAATCGACCCTGATGGAAAAGTGAGAAGTCATCCGTAAAAGATGTCAACATATGCATCATAAGCAATAGAAACTGAGGACTTTATTGCATTGTGTATGTTACTCGTCCCTATTCTCATCTTTAATAAGTGTGCACAATTAAACTGAGGTCAGCTGAACAATACAATAGCTGGAGATTAAAAACACCATAATTTCACTGCAAGGTGGCCATAACTTCATTCATATTGGGAACTTAAGGTGACCTTAAAATGAAAATGTCCCTTTTTTCATCCTTTATCAGTGCACAAAGTTTAGCTCAGGTCAGTCAAACAATAAGATAGCTCGAGGCTGAAACTTCCTTTTTTCACAGTAAGGTGACCATAACTTCATTCATATTGTGACTTCAAGGTGACCATAATATGAGAATGTCCCTTCAATATCAATATATGTTAGATGTGGAAAAAGAAAGGGGCCAGACGGCTTTATTCAAATTTTATGACTTTAGGTGGGCCATAATACCAATTATATTATTAAAGGTCACCATAAAGTCAGGATAACCCTTTGGTTTGCCATCCTTTATAGGTGTGCAAAGTTTAACTGAGGTCAGTTGAACAATAAGATACTTGGAGGCTGAAAACCCCCTTATTTCACTTTAAGGTGGCTACAACGCCATTCATATTGAGAGTTTAAGGTGACCATAAGTATTATTTTTATCTAGTTTAATACCAGTGATAATTTAGATATAAACAAGCATTCTGACGCATGCATTTATCTCCCGCCGTATAAATAAGATGTACTTAAGATAGTGGAATATAAATTTTCTTGTGAGATGGAGGCACATGTAGAAGTGACAAGTTTAATGTTTGATTGCAATACTTTTAAAGACAAAAGGCATTTACTCATTTTAGTAGCTATTACTCTGCCATCCAAAGAGATACAGTTCTGCAACTTTAATATGCAGTAGATCACCAAAAGTAGGTGAATGACTTATTTAGAAGAAATTGCCTACCTGTAATACTTTTAAAGATTAAAGACATTTACTCATTTTAGTAGCTATTACTCAGCTATCCCAAGAGCTACAGTTCTGCAACTTCACTATGTGGTAGATCACCCAAAAGTAGGTGAATGACTTATTTAGAAGAAATTGCCTACCTGTAATACTTTTAGAGATAAAAGACATTTACTCATTTTAGTAGCTATTACTCAGCTATCCAAAGAGCTATAGTTCTATAACTTCACTATGTGGTAGATCACCCAAAAGTATGTGAACGACTTATTAGAACAAATTGCCTACCTGTAATACTTTTAGAGATAAAAGACATTTACTCATTTTAGTAGCTATTACTCAGCTATCCCAAGAGCTACAGTTCTGCAACTTCACTATGTGGTAGATCACCCAAAAGTAGGTGAATGACTTATTTAGAAGAAATTGCCTACCTGTAATACTTTTAGAGATAAAAGACATTTACTCATTTTAGTAGCTATTACTCAGCTATCCAAAGAGCTACAGTTCTATAACTTCACTATGTGGTAGATCACCCAAAAGTATGTGAACGACTTATTAGAACAAATTGCCTACCTGTAATACTTTTAGAGATAAAAGACATTTACTCATTTTAGTAGCTATTACTCAGCTATCCAAAGAGCTACAGTTCTGCAAGCTCACTATGTGGTAGATCACCCAAAAGTAGGTGAATGACTTATTTAGAACAAATTGCCTTCATGTAATACTTTTAGAGATAAAAGACATTTACTCATTTTGGTAGCTATTACTCAGCTATGCAAAGAGCTACAGTTCTGCAACTTCACTATGTGGTAGATCACCCAAAAGTAGGTGAATGACTTATTTAGAAGAAATTGCCTACCTGTAATACTTTTAGAGATAAAAGACATTTACTCATTTTAGTAGCTATTACTCAGCTATCCAAAGAGCTACAGTTCTATAACTTCACTATGTGGTAGATCACCCAAAAGTAGGTGAATGACTTATTTAGAAGAAATTGCCTACCTGTAATACTTTTAGAGATAAAAGACATTTACTCATTTTAGTAGCTATTACTCAGCTATCCAAAGAGCTACAGTTCTGTAACTTCAAAAGTAAAATGTCTCCTATTCAGGCATCTATGGTCCTATTGATGAGAAAATCCTTTCCGACCTTCGAAATCTGGTCTAGAATGTACCTGATAAATTTTATAGCACAGGTGTTTCCGAAATGCGACGACGGGGTGTTTTTGAAAAATGCTTAAGGTTACCTTAAGTAAAGCTTAAGGTCTGCGCAAAGTATCCAAAAAATTTATGCCGCCCCTATAGTTTTAAAGAAAGATAAGAAGAAAGAAAAATTTGAAAGCCCAAGAAGTTATTCAAGGGACACCATAATGCTGCGGCCACGGTAGTGATCAGTCGAACTTCTGTGAAAACAAATAAGCGTCTCTGATGGACCGCTTAAGGAACTAAAATAAGTCACACACATCAATAACTTAATGCTCATAACCATTTTCTACTGTATGGAGGCCAAAACTTCACCAATATTTGGACTTAAAAGGTCACTAGAAAATCGCTATCTCCCTTCTGCTAACCTTAATGTGTTTGCCAAATCTGATTTTACAAAGTTAGAAACTGAGTGAGTTAATGGTTAAAAACCCCAATGTTTAACCTTAATGTGGTCATAATGTCATCAGCATTTAACTTAAAGTTAGCCTGGACCTTTCTTTGGTAAACTTCTATATCTGTCACAAGTAGAGATTTTAAAAATATCAAAGTAAATGAGCTGGGGAACTATTTTATGACTTTAAGGTGACCATCACTTTACTGTATTAAAATTATTACCACACCGTTTTTTTAAAGTATTATTCTGATTGAATACCTTTATCTTCCAATAATCAATTCAAACAAGCAAAAGAAGACATTAACTCAGTGCACCTTTCACTATTCCACATTACCAACAGAAACTTGATATATTTTCACACACTTCAGTCTAGGATGTTTTATTTATAAAACCTGGTATTATCACTCACCCTGAATCCTGAGAGCTTTTCATTCATCCATGCATCTATTCTGTACCTCACTGGGTACTTGCTGATCAGATGATTCTTAAGCTACAATAACAAAATTTCCTATGACACTAACATGCTATATCAGGAATGCCCATGAATTTTCTTACTTTGATCAAGTTAAAGACTCAGAAAAGTAATATTCCATCGAGTGAAGCTCTTAGACCCAATAAGTGCAGATAACTCAGTGGATGGTTTGACTCTGATTACTTTAAGGGAAATCTCAGTGGTACAATGGTTCAATGATTCAGTGGTTAGCATCATTCTACCCCAGAGCTCTTGTTGATAATCGAGGTTTGTCAATGATTTTTGTTTTACCTTCAAATTTGCTAAAACTAATTTGAGACAGTTGTTTAAGTTTAAATTTAGCATAGTTAAAAAGCATTTAACTAAAAAAGATGTGGACACAGAATGCAATGAATACCAGTATCACACATTACCTTACCTCATTAGAGTGAGAAGTGAGTTTGTCCCTCACATCAGTAACCGCACCATTCATCACAATGCAGGACTTGGCTTGTTCAACCAGTATCTGCCCTGAAATGCAATTTCTTGCATATAATTTCATGAAAACCATTCACTGTATATGAAACTTTGTCCAAGAGATGTTTTAATAGCACTGTTTAAATTGAATGTTTGGCTGGCTGAAATGATTTCACAATATCTATTAATGTCTCGTGAGTCATTCACTATGGCAATGCTAGTGACCACCCATCCATCACAGCCCCAAGTCAGTAGTGAGTGGAATCGCCTCAATTTTTGTGGTCGATTATTCGTCCATTTTTCCGACCGATGATCGACCCATAATCGACTGTTTTACTCCACTGTAAGGCAATATATCATGAAACACTTTCCGGGATGAAGTATTTGTCAATCCATTAAGAATAACAGTGTTCCGACATTTAGAACCTACCAAAAGCACTCACTTCCGGTAAATATGGCGGCAGACATAAACAAACCCAAAATTTGTGACAGATCTCTTGATTTATCAAAGGAAAGTTAAGGAAACTGTTTAAAATATAAAAAATACGTGGATATTGAGACACATAAAGAAGGGTGAGATTTAATCGATTTCTAGAAGTTGTCAGTGACCGAACGCAATTGTACCATAGCACCGACGATTAATCGAACGTTGGTCTAATCGTCCACTCACTACAAGTCAGTGTTTGTGAAATCATATTACTAACACAAGCATTTATGTATTAGTTACTTACAATTAGTTTATTCAGAATCATTTACTATACATGCGAGAGAATAGAGTTTTATGATTCAACAGCTGTTATGCCCCAGAGCAAGTTGTTGATTGATAAGGAATTCTTTGACAGACAAGTGCTTAATACAAGCTGCTAACTTGCTCCACACATATCATTGCAGTACTGAGGACAAGTGGTAAAGGTGTTTGGCAATCACTTGGCTCTTACTAATATGGTCTTGTGTTCAAATCCAACTTATGGTACAATATAGGGTGTACTTAAGGTTCAGTAGTGACATGACCTTAGTTATTGAAAGCGACGTTAAACCTTAACTTTGGTCTGATTATGGAATCCTAATTTTCCCCACATTCCATCTTCATTCTTAACATACAGTAGGTATAGTAACTCTTCCACAAGGTAACCAAGCCATACAAATTTTAAGCAGTTTGTTGTATATAACTAGAAATAGGACACCCTGTTGATAGTAGCTGCGACATATGAACAGAAACAGGATAGCATAGAAGAACACACATTATCATGTGTAATGTCCACCCCATGAACCTTTTGCCAAAATTGTACAGTAGTCTTACAAGACCCTGTTTCATTTGTAAAATATATCAATGATGCTTAAATATTTATTAGTGTAGATGTAAATTATTTCAGCTTCATGCCTTTTTGCATTGGTTGGGTCGAAAATTTTGACGAAGTCACTCTATCTTGCACAGTTA
This sequence comes from Sabellastarte sp. h YS-2021, assembly GCA_964017235.1. Classification (NCBI taxonomy): domain Eukaryota; kingdom Metazoa; phylum Annelida; class Polychaeta; order Sabellida; family Sabellidae; genus Sabellastarte; species Sabellastarte sp. h YS-2021. Next base: position 142,948,777 of record OZ024931.1, read on the forward strand.
AGAAGATAGAAGCAAATTTCTGTTTTTCTATTTTTGGCAAAAATTCGAAAATTCAAAATGGCCGCCATTTTGGGGGAGGGGAAAATTTTTTGAAAATTGCCAAGAGTACATTCCTTAGATGTCCTGTGGGTCGAAAATTTCGACGAAATCACTCTATCTCGCACGGTTTAGGAGATATGAACACATTTGCCTTTTTCAATACTCAAAATAGCCAATTACTCATTTATTTAATTAATTACTCACTGATCTATGAAGCAATTCCCCCCAAAAGCAATCCCATACAAGCTATTAACCCAATGAACCTCCATACCAAATTTCAGAAAGATAGGCTTAATAGCATTCCTTAAAATGTCTGGAAACCAAAGAGATACTCAAAAGTAGCAAAGTACCTATTACTCAGTTAGCTATAGAGCTATCATCACCAAAAACAATCCCATACAAGCTATTAACCCAATAAACCTGCATGCCAAATTTGGTAAAGATAGGATAAGAACTGTTGCCTAAAATGTCTGGAAACCAAGTGTGACGCCGGACGACGGACGGCGGAAAAAGCAAAAATAATATGTCCACCCCACTGGGGGGTGGACATAATTCTTCAATTGTACTGAAACTCTTGACACAAAGGCTGAAATAAATAAAGACTTTGCAACATTTTGTTCATTTTTTGGTTGTGAAATATGTAGTTTTAATAAATTATTCAAGTAAAATACTTTTATATCATGAAACATAGAGTAAGGTCAAGGTGAATTTTGGGCAAATAATCGGCTCCATTTATAGAACTCAACTTCTGATATGATTCTTATCACAGTACATCAACAAATAATTCATGATTCCCTGGGGTGGTATTCACTAACATTCCCATCTTAGTCTTAGTCCTAACTTTAATATTTTTGTCATAAAAATATGTCATTATTGTGCACTCTCTTCGTTGAGACTTTCAATTGCGACATAGTTGTAATTTAAATTTAGTAAATTCCGCTTTATTTGGGTCTGTTTTGGTTATTTGAAGGTCAATGCTAGGTTAAATTTTATGACTAAGATAGGATTAAGATTAGGAATGTTAGTGAATACCACCCCAGAGAAACTGACTACAAAGTAGCAAAACTGGGTCCTCAAAAAACTCTTAAAAGTGTACAATAATTTCATAAATTACTCAGGTAAGTCTTAGTATTCAGCCAGATTTTCGTAGATGGTAACATTTTTATATAAGTTTTCCTATTTTGAAAGATCTATTACATTTTATTTTTAACAAATTTGTTCAAGTTATCCGCCATACTTCACTGGTACCTCTAGTTGGTAACTACTAAAACACAGTTGCCTGGTCCTGTTTTTATCCTCTGCCTCAGTTGGTTTCACATAACCTACCTATGCCAGTACAGATAGCCTCTATGTCACTGGATTTGAGCACCGCATCAAACACACGCCGCAGGTACTCGTCCCTGATACAACGGTTCACATGCTGAAAGGAGAAATAACTTGAGGATCGCTTGCAAAAAAAAAAAAGATAATGTTTTTGCACAGCAAAAACAAAGCGTCCCAAAAAGGATATAAAGGTGAGTGCTAAAGTATTAAGAAAATGCTCCGCTTATAGCCTTATACTTTTGTGGCAACCAAAGTCTGTGTAGTTTATTAGGTATTGAGCAATCACAAAAATGGCATATAGTAATATTTGGCCACCTGTATGTAATACAGATCAATGACATGTACTTAACAGTTGTGATAACACATTGTGTCTAAGGTTTGTAGGGAGGAAATTATTGTGAATATTTTTGGCTGGATGATAGTTATTAGCCTTGGTACTGTCCTCTGAATGGATATTCACTTTCTGCTTTTCTTGAGCTACAATTTTTGGAAAAATGTGTTAGTTGATCTGCAGAGATACTCTGCGGGCAATAAAATTTCGTCGAAATCACTCTATCTAGCACGGTTTTCAAGATACAGGCATTTTTGTGTTTACCTTATTTGCAAAATTCATATAATGATTAATTAATTACTCGGGCCATTTCTTAACCAATCAATGCCAACATCTAATGACTTCCAGATTTTCATAGAATAAATGTATTTGCCAATTTTCATGTGAATAGATAAAATCCCTTTCAAGTTATCATCCAGACAAGCTTACCCATCGAAAAAAGACAGCTTTGGTCATGTGACCTGTCTGATTGGTCGAAATGTCACTGCAGTATATTCTAAAAAATTCCCCAAGGCCACTGCATAAACCTGCCAAATTTGAAAAGAATCCGCCCAACAGTCACAGAGGTATAAGGAAAACAAAATGCGGAGCCAGCAGAGCTGGCGGAGACAATGGAGCCGGCAGAGCCTGATTTCCTCCCATATACAAACAAGCGTCCCTTGCGGGATGCTTAATTCTATTCTTACATTTGTTACAACTGTAAAAATTTGTCCAGTTTCACAACTCATCTTAAGTTGAGTATAAACACAAACCCGACACTCACCTCTGAGATGGCTGCAGTGGTCAGCTGATCATCTTCATCTTCAGCTGGAAACACAGGATAAAATATAGGTTAACATACAGGGGAGTATAAAAACATTCGCTTCACTCAGAAGCCTTAATAGGCATCAGTGTTAGTCTGGCAGGTAATAAACTACTTTCAAATACCCTCACTACCACTAGTACTACTACTACTACTATCACTACTACTACTACTGTCTCAAATATCCTGAAAGTTCTTAGAAAAAAAGTCAGTTGGCTTTCACACACATCAAACAGTGAAAGCTTAATCTCCTTCTTTAAGTGGGTGATCAAGCAGTATAAAAACATGACTAGAATTATAGAACTGACAGCACGCCCACTTTTAAAAACCTGCATTGATGGATAAATTAGACTGAAAGGAACATCATTAATACATGTATCTGGTGATACCAGAGCTTCACTGTCAATGGCAGATATTTTATTGAAAAATTTCAGAGATTAAGATTTTGTTCAATATTAATCTGGGCTTCAGTCTGAATGGCATTTAACATGACCATATCAAGCTGTTTGACACAAACAACATGTGACCCTCACCTTCCATCTCAGCCACCAGTCTGTCCTTGAACTTGATGTACCAGCCTTGACTTTCTTTTTCTAGAATCTTCTTCAGCACAGCAGTCAGTCTCCCCATCAGCTCTACACATAAAGCAAATAAATATTGAATAAACTGACTCAACTCAAACTTCTTTAATTCAAATATCTAATATTATTACCTCAGTTTTTACTCTCCTGAATATAGAGCTTCCTGCTAACTATTATTTTCTAGACAGAGACATTGTGTAGATAATACAGGTGGGCGGCCAGAGCCCTTACCAGAGAGTTACTTGTTGCAGTTTGAGAAACACTGACCATGGCTAAACAGAAACCTGTGTTGAACCTACTCACCCCTGTTAAACAGGCGTAGGTCGATGGCCTGTCCTTTAGGGGTCTGCAGTCTGTAGGGGGGTAGAGGTGTCTTGAACTCCACCGTAGTGTGTCTCATTGAGTCCAGTTCCCGTACCTTCTGCTTCACGTAGTCACAGAACTCACCCAACTCAGACCGCTGGCTGCCCTGCAGTCAAAATACAGGGCTTGGATAAAGTCAGTTCTGAAATAGTTGACACTATTTCCCTCCAACTACTGAGGTTGTGGTCAGAAATTTGGACTCTTGCTAAGTTGCTAGTTTGCCATTTACCATCTTGACAAGTTTGGAAGTTGCCAGACGATCGCATATGGTTAACTGTAATAAATCCTTACTAAAATGCGCAGGGATTTTCTACAATATTTTAATTGATAAAAACACTGTTTCATGATTTTTTATGTGCCAGGAGGTTCAAAATGAAACCAAATTTTCCATTAGAAATATAATTTAATCTTGTGTGAAAAATAGATACACAGTGTGGAAACCAATTTAACTGCTGAAATTTGTTATGATAAACATTTACTGAATATAAAAAAACAGCACCTAAACCGTATTATCCAAATAACCCTGACAGAAGTGTATTTTGAGGAAAAATTGTGAATGACAATATTCTGTTGATATTTTCAAATTTTTTTTTTATTTTGAGTAGTTTCCATTGCCACCATATATTCTGTTAGAACTGTTTTCAAGTACTGATGAACTCTCACTTTCTGTCACACGTCGGTGCAGAAAAGCCTGTAATAGTCACAGGAACTCAAGTCTCAAACAAAGGGTACCTGAACATCCAGTTCAGCAACCAAATACTTCATGTGTTCTTCATGTAGACGGGATTCCAAATCAACATGGCCGATACCAGGCAGTCCAATCAGAATGTCTGAAATATACAGTTACTTATCAGCAGTGTGTGAACTCGATCAAATTATGTAATCCAATCAGGGATAAATACATAGAGAATTGCAGCAGTAATTCATATCCAGCAGGCCAATCAGAATGTCTAAAACATACAGTCACAAATCAGTAATATTTTGAAATTGTTCATACTTGGAAGTCCGATGAAGAAAAATATGAACAGTGTTGTATCAGTAATATGTATATCCAGTAATCTACTCAAAATGTCTGAAATATACACACATTAACATTATTTGCAGCAAAATAACAGAGAAACAACACTAAGTTGCTTGAATTTATTTAGAAGGGATTGTCTAATCAGAATAAACTTTTCCACGACAGATCAGAAGTAAGATTCAAAGCCATGGCCATGATAAAGAGTAGAATCATAGGTATTCCACTTCTTGTTTGAGGAAAATTTCTCAAAGTACAATTTGCTATGGCAGTAATAGACATAGAAATATAACAGAATCTGGACAAACTTTGATGTTGCACAATTTTTGACACTCTGAAGGTGCCATATCAGTGTAGATAAACAAATGGTGGAGGAAACTTGTGCCGAGTAGTGGGACAATCTGTTACAACAGTTTAGGAGTTACCTATTCAGAATAGCCTATCCCCCTCCACAGTCTTCTCCCCTTTTGCTTACATGGAAACAGACTCTTTATTATCAACAATTATTAGTGGTGTGAACGGTAAATTGGTATACCGCATTTTGTTTCGTTTAGCTAGAAATGACGAAATCTGCAAAAAATATTTAAGTACCGGTTATTGAAAACGTCATCATATTAGGCTTTCTACTGATTAATATTTCGTCAAAACAATAAAGAGCATATACATTTGAGGAAAAACTTACATTTTCACTTTATATTAATGGTAAATGAAGTTTACAAACTTCAAAATATCTCGCGAATGCCTATTTCCTATTGATAATCTAGCTCATGTATGCTCGCGTGAAACTTATTATCATATCTCTGTAAACTTTCGAAATCCCGGATTTCGTTCGGTTTTCAAAGCCCCAAAAACCGGCTTTTATTTTCAGGACCGGTCCGACCACTAACAATTATTAACCTTCAGCTTGTCAACTGACAACAGAAGTAAGTGGCTCAACAAGATATGGTAAGATCCCAAATTGTTTTTAATTTAATTATGATAAAATATGGTTTTTAAATAGCTAGTTTCACATAGTACAAAAGACTCCAAATAGAAAAGAATCCATGTAACTAAGACCCTGCCATATGTGGTTCCAGTGATGACTGAATATCAGGTATACTTGCAAAATGTTGGCTGTCCCTGATTACTGAACTAAGCACTGAGTCTGCTACTTATCCATACATCTGACTTACACTGGGTCCACTGACACAGAGTTGATTGCCTACACTCCATGCTTAACAGATGGATGTTATTTTACACGTGTCAATTTCTTTAAACTTGCAGATGAAATCTGCTTACCCAGAAACTGACAACCAGCCTTGAAGAGCGAGGTGACACTGTGAGACAGACTGAAGAAATTGGACACCAGTCGATTCCTGGCTGTGATGATCAGCAGTTTGAGGGACAGAGCCATGTCCTAAAGATGCGAAAAAGGTAAACATTGAGAGTACATATACTGCTTGGTGCCATATAATAATGGCACAATCCTTAAATTGGCACAAAACGGAAGTTAAAATATTAAGTAACACTTGTATTTTATCACCCACACTCGCACATTTTCTCTTAACAAATAAGGAAGTGGAAGTGACAACAGAAATAATTTAAATATCATCGGCAATTTCCGTATGCAAATTGGCCGAGGCGCTGATTTCATGTAGAAATTATATTATCGCTCATTAAAAACGAGTGTAAAAGGTTTATTATTTTGATTTTATGTCAGTAAAATGCTTTTATAACTTGCGCTTGTGTCAATGCATATTTTAATAAAAAGAAATCCATGAAACTACACTCAAAACAATCAAAAAACACACGCACACACACACGGAATGCGTTTTATAATCTCCCGCCCGGCGGGCCGGCGGGAGATAATAAGCTTTTTGTGTCCAAGGTGTGCCAAGTTAAGGTGTGTAGCAGTACAGTATTAAACAGAAAATATGCCAAAATCAGCCACATAAAAATGTTACAGACATGTGCTAAAGGTGTGGAAAAATGTGCAAAAAAGATGTGTCGGCTACACGATTTCAGCTAGGTTAATAAGGTGTGAAATATATCAACTTACAAATGTTACACTCAAATGTTACAGCTATGTCTTAAATGTTTGAAAATGTAATACATAAATGCCATAGCCAAGTCCAGAAGTTTTAAAAACATGAACTTTAATTTCTACATCTATGTCCTAAAAGTATAAAAAATTTTGAAAAATAGAACTGTGATCATATAGTGTTTAACAGCCAAATGTCAAAGTTTTACAAATAACCTCATTAACACTGCCCCCGATCTTTTCAGGACTAAAACTACTTAATACTTTGAAATTAACTTAGCATTAACAGTATGACTTTACAAGTATGACTTTACACTCAGATATATAAAAATAATAAGGTGTATTTTACAAGACCCAGGCTTCATAATACATGTCTGTAAAATGTGGCAACTAGTGAATTTTTAGTAAGAAGATGAATATTTATCAAGGTTGTGTAAAGATTTGGCACAGAGTCCTCAGATTTTTTGATCCTCAATTGTAATCAGAAGAACATAAACTGACTTTGACCAATACAATATTGAATATTTCCAGGACATTGCATGACACAGTAACGACAAGATTGCTTTTATTTTTAACCTAAAATACTCCTTTGTTTAAACAGCCACTCTAACCACTCATGTTTGCAAAAAAGAATTAAAGTCTTACTCACATTTTATAAAAACAAAGTTATAAGATATATGTGAAGAGAATTGTGGTCAATTTACAAAGACAAATGCTCACCACAAGTACATTCCACTCCTCACTGTGTGTACACAGTACTTAAGCAGTCTAGCTACTGTTAAGTGGCTTTCAAAGTGACATTTCTAAGTTTTACCAGAGTTGTCTAGATGAATGTGGTGGGCACATTTTAGGGACAAGATGGCTCTAACATATTGGGACAGAGAGCTTGAGATAAAAATACAAGACTGAAGTTGGTTTCCCACATTTTAGTGGAAAGCAAATGGATGTCCTTATATAGTGGCTGAAAAAATAAGGAAATACAATTTTGGTAGAGTGGACAATAACATACACTTACATCAGTAATTTTTATTAAACTAATCATATTTGTATGGGGTTTAATATCTGTACTAACAGATTCCAAGACCAAAAGAAAATTCATAAAAGCCATTGGCTGTTGAATAGGTTTACAGTGAAGTTGATATAGTTGCTTCTTCTAAAGGTCCACAAAGGTCCTTAATGACCTAATAATTAGCAAGTTTGACATCTAATCACAGGCGGTCACCTTTGTGTGGGTTCTACTTCCACAAGTTGCAATGTTGAGGACTTGTCCCTATATGACCCTGGTTGTTGACTGGGATGTAAAACCCCAACTTTGAACTTTCATCTAGGAGTGTAAATTAGTAGTCCACGAAAGCCGAGTTCTGTGGAAATTTGATCCCAATTTGATCCCAATTTTAATGGCCAAGTGCCCAAGTGTATATGTCACAGTGGAAACTCCAATCCAGTGCCATTTCTAATTCCCCTAGTGGTAGTTCCAATTGGAACTGCCACTAGTGCTACTTCAAATTGGAACTACCACTAGTGCCATTTCTAATTCCCCTAGTGCTGCTTCCAATTGGAACTACCACTAGTTGTACTTCTAATTGGAAGTAGCACTAGGGGAGTTAGAAATAGCACTAGTGCTACTTCCAATTGGAACTACCACTAGGGGAATTAGAAATGGCACTAAACCTTTGAAAGGTTTAATTTCTAAAATCATCAAATCAACATTTTTAAGACAACACTAATTTCTAATATGAGTTATGTTTTGGTAAATGTTGTATCTAAATTCCAACTAAAAATCCACTAGCACCCATCAATTGCAATTACATCATTTTGCCTCTTTAATGTGGTATCTGCTCAAATGAGCAGCTCTCACCAGAGCAGCAATTTCCTTTAATCTTAGTAATCTAATTTAATATTTGAAAATCCACTGAATGGGCTACATGTTTGCATATTAAGAAAATGTTAATGACACACCATATTTACATTAAGTTAAATATTGTACTATTTTGTAGTGATATTTATTATTATTAAATATTTCCCTGGATTAATTTACAATAATTTCTTGTTATAGCTGATTTTGCATTGAAAGTAGTTATTGTGTTGAAATTGTTTAATATCAGCAGTTTTATTTAAAGGAGAAATTCAACTGCACAAATCACACAAGACTCACATTCATGAAGGTTTCCCGTGACTTTGCAGTGCCTTTCTGCAGTAGTTGAGTGAGGCGCCATCTATGCTGTTGACCCGGAAAGTTCTTACTAGACACGTCAAACTCTCTGAAAATAGAAATCAGACAAATCAGAGAATAAATTTTCAAGTGAAAGTGTCAGTGTTCAAGTGGTGAGATTCACTTAAAACAGAAACTGAACTGTGGATTTATTTATTGATTTGGGTTTAACGTCACCTTCTACACATTGTGGAGTTTTTTATCACCACAGGAAGTTGAGGGGGTGGAGGAAGGCAGTACATATTAGATGGTTGAAATTCTGCACAAAAAACAATCAGGATCCAGTAAGAAACAAACTGTGGAATACTCTAATTCTACAGTAAGAGTATCTGTTGTCCTCAGTATGTATGCAGTATGTTTACTTTTATCCTTGGACAAGTATAGTTGGAAAACTGTTGTAAGCATCATCTGGTCTCTAATAGATTGGCTGTATATGTGTTGAAAATTCATCATTTTCTACTCTCTAGGATAATTCTCAGAACATGGACAAATGTAGTTCTAACAATAAGAAGTCATATGCAGAAATGATCTGATATGCACTTCTAATAAAGAGGAATTCTACTAAAACAGAGTTCTACTTAAACCATTTGAATGTATTGTGAACTTTTTAAACTACCTTTACAGAAAGTCTGTTGGACATAAGCCAAATGCTTGAGGCAAAGCGGGTATACAGAACTAGGAGTGTTAAAATATGACAATGTTGCATTGGAGCCCTTACATAGACCCAAAACAGAAAGCAATCAACAGAACTTAGCTTTAACAGCTGATGAGGTTTTTTGGGGGGTGAAGGGTGGGGTTTGGGGGTGGGGAGGTGATGGGGGTGACAGGAGGGCTAAGGGGCCTAGTATTTATCAAGTTATCTTTGTCTGTGGATTTGAATCCAGCTATCACACCTAGTTATTATTACCACCACTGTTGAGAGTAATATAAAATCTGAGATTAAACTGGGCTTCAACTATTTCTGAATGGCCAGAGACCAAATCAATTCAATATCTAATGACCCTTTCACACTACAGGCGGGATGTCCCACGGTTACAGGTGTTCCTTGGCGGCTGAACCGCCTCCCAGGTCGCCCCACTTTGTCTAAGTTGTTCACATTACAGGTGATCACAGTTATAGACATTTGGTGAAACGCCCCTGAGGCAGAAATTTTAGACATTTCAAAACTTCCATTGGACGCACAAGGTAACGGACGGTTCACCACTGACTCGCAAGTTTCAAACAGACGTCAGACAATGATCTGAGGAAGGGACATTTCACCAAACGCTGCTTACTCGGGGTGATACCGCCTGTAGTATAAAAGGGATATAAAGTTAAATAAAGTCAAATTAGAACCCATGACCATATAGGTGAGAGTCCAGTGGATAAACACCACCCTTGTTAACCAGACTAAAACAAGGTGTAAAACTGGCACCAAGTAATACATGAGAGTGATAAATTATATATATTGGTTCATGTCACTGGGAAATACTGTACTTGCTGCCCAAATATAACATAACTCTTTCCTCCTGCATGTTTGAGTCATATCTTTGTCAGATGAGTTATTGCCCAGCCAGTGGATTACACTGAACTGCATGACTGTGTTTAACACTGTGCACGGTCCAGTTGACAGAATGCCTGGACACTGGTGTTGATTTTTTTAGGATTCATAAGACTAAATCTATGTTTATAAATCCTATTTCTAAAATCCCTACTGGTTTCCCCTATGTATTGTTGGTTGCACTGTTTACACTTGATGATGTAAATCAGGTTGGATAATTCACAGGTAATGTGGGTCCTTTTTGGTAGAGAGTTGCAGGTGAATTCCCTTCCATTAGAGTGATTAGTAAATGTCTCGATGTTATGAAGTAGAGGACTATATTGTGCACTTAAGAGGCAGCCTTAGTCTATCCTGCGCTTACACCAGATTTTTTTTATTTTACCCTTGTTAACCACTCAGTCATTCAGAGCTCAGTATACCTAACATGATGCAAATACTCATTACCACTCATTATCTGCCACTGTGGCCTAGCGGGTAACACACTTGTCTAGGAACTCAGAGGACGTGGATTCAATCCCAGGTACAGGTAGATACATAGTGGCTCAGATGACCACTTAAAATGGCGGTCCTCTGTCATTGGGTCCTATCCCCAGTGGCAGGTTAAAGAACCTCAAGGACGTTGATAAATGGTTATCCTTGAGCCTCTATCTTCCAGTTAGGGGAAAGTCAGTTACTTGTGAGTTGGGGCTGTACCTGTACAGTCGGATTGGTTAAATAGCGCTTTGAATCCTGTAGTATATGGAGATATTGCGCTGAGTATAAATACATAATAATAATTACAGTATCACATGCTTCAGTTCAATTAACTCAAGCTGATTACTTTACTGTAGTAAATGATTCAAATAACTACACTTCAGATAAAGAGGAGTAAACCTTAAAGACATAAAACTTCAAAGTAGAGTCATGAGCTTCAATGACAACATCTGTTTGTACATGTGACACAGGAACATCTATCACCATGCAAATCCATAAGACCAAGCATTAAACATTCGTCTTGATGCACAAAGAAATTTATTCCACAGTTCTAATGTATAAATATAGTATTTCAGCCCCAACCCTAAAGACAGTGTAATATCCTGATTCATTACTTATTCTGTTGTCTGCCCAATATACGGTATTTCTTGTGGTAAGTGTAAGAAACTTCACTTAAATTCACAAAATAAAAAAAAATAAAAAAAATTTAATGTAGAACCTCCACCAAGTGACCTTTTCAAATTCTAACATGACTTTTATAACACTTAATCTCCATCTAAAGAGAGACTGTAAGGTGCAATGATCAAGAAACAAGTCCATATAATTCACACCTTCTATTATCTGACTGTTCAATTTTATGAATTCATTCAAAATCTCTCACAAAAACTGTGATTGCCTGGTGCTTTCAGTCTTCTGTAATCCACACAAAGTCAAAATCAAGTATGGATATTAGAGGTTATAATGCAGAATAATATTGGAAGTGATTGAACACAAGGTCACAACCTGACCTATAAAATCTTGATAATATCTACCAGTGTTGGCATATTAAAATAGTAATATCAATACATAACAGGTACCTACGGTTTGCAAAAATAAGAAAACAATCCAGTATAATATGTACAACAAATGAAGATGACAAAATTTTACAAGTGCATAACACAAGTTCTATATTGTTCATCCTCATATTAATTGAAACATTTTTTGCATAATGTGGGTGTTCCACCACACGACTAAGGCTCCCGATTAAGGGTTTTGGGGGGTCGGTTTGAAATATTTGCTTAGTCCCAGGCTTCCTGTAAGGGTCGGTTGTGGTCGGTTGGGGCCGTGTGAAAAATCAAACATGTTTGATATTTCACACGACTACAACCGATTCATATTTCCCGCCTTCAACAAAATGTCCAGTCCCAGGCGTCCTCAGGCCTCCTCAGACCCAAATTTACACAGTCGTGTGTTGTCCCAGGCCGCCTGCGACCCTTAGTCCCAGACCTCCCTAGCTTAGTCCCAGGAGGCCGGTTGTTAATCCCAGACTCAAATATGATGCGTATGAATTTCATGCGTCTGAAAGTGAATCGGTTCCATTAGTCCCCGGAAGCCTCAGACCATCTGCGGTGTCCTGGGACCCAAAAATCAAGGTCTGGGACTAAGAACCGACTAAGGGTAACCGACCCTAACCGATCCAAACCGGCCTCCCCAGGACGCCTGGGACCACACATTTTAAGTCTGCGGCGGCCTGAGGACGCCCCAGGCGGCCTGGGACTAACAACCGATTAAGAACCGACTGTTTTCCGCGCGTCGGAAATTAAAACGAGGCAATGAGGGGGTCTGGGACTACATAAGCGACCGCGCACACATTCTGAGAGACGTGTGTCACTGATTTGTAGGGGTTTTCAGTTTTTATTTTATATTTTATATACTTGAGCTTAGGGCAAATTTCACAGTTAGGAGACACATTTTACTATTTTTTTATTATTTTGTCGACTGGATTATGAGGAAAGAGAAAGGAGGGAAGAGAGGAAGGAAAAAGATGGATGAGAGGGAGAAGGAAAGTCAAGTAGAGGAGAGGAGTGAAGTTATTACAGAAGAAGGAAGTGAGAGGAGAGAGGAGGAGGAGATTCAGGAAGATCCAGCTATTGGGGAAGCTGTGGCAGAAGAAGAAGAGAGGTGTGAGGAAGATCCCGAGTGCCATTCTTCAGCCAAGAGAGCCAGGGTGTGTGCCACTTTTACAGACAGCCAGGAAGTTTCCATTGTGGAATTTGTAAAGCTGCACCCTGAACTGTATGACAAGGAACATTCACGTTTCCACAACAGGATCAGAAGAGAGGCTCTCTGGGCAGAAATATCTGCAGAACTCAAGCTCCAGCCCTTTGATGTGAGACGTTGGTTCGAGTCCCAGCGAACCCGTTATGGGAAGCTGTCTAAGCTCCAATCTGGCCAAGCCCCGAGGGAGATGACCAAGAGACAGTCCTGGGTGTACCAACAGATGGGTTTTCTTAAAACCCACATCAGAAGAAAGGGGGCCAATAGAAGTTCAGGTTTTGAGGCCAGTCCAAATACCAGCAGGCAGGACGAATCACGTGGCTCAACTACTGATACAGAACACCTCGAGTCCAGTGTCCTGAGGGAGAGGAGTCAGTCCATCATTACATCAACGCCCGTTTCAACTACAGACTCCAAGATTCTCGAACACTTTGAGCAGATGAGGACACTTATCTCAGGTTTTCTGCATCAGAAGTCAGACAGGCAGCCCTTCTTTGACTACGTGGCATCAGAGGCCGAAATGATGACTCAAGAAGAATTTGAAGAATTAAAGGGCAAGATATTTAGAGACATCGAAACTATTAAGAGTAACCGCAGACGTCAGCCATTGCCCAGAAGATCAGCCACTGTTACCACGGAGTCCCAGAGGGTCGGCCTACTGCCAACAACCACTCCACAGGCGTCTAGTTCCACTCAAGCAGCAGCTAGCAGCAGTTTTGTGTACTATACATCAAGCCCCATTGGCTTCAGCAACCCGACATCTGTCCTAACTGTACAGGACGAAGGGAGCAGACACAATCTGAGTGGAATCTTAAGCCAGCTACCAGATCTGACATCAACACAGATCGTCGAGCAGCCGGAGCAGCAGCAGCAGCAACAACCGCAGCAGCAGCTCTTTGCTATCACCACTTCAGCACCGCCTCAACAGCAGCAGCAGCCTCCTCAGTAGCCATCCAGTCAGGGCGGGTCTTTGACCTGCCAGGCCCTTTTCAGGGCCACCAAATCTTCCAAAAACAATTATTCAGCTACATGTTATTCCAATTCCCCTCCCAAAGCAAAAAAGTTCAGTACAAATACTTATCACAAGAAAAAAAAAGTTCAAGTCCAACACCTACACCACCCCAAACATGAAACAAATAACCCATGGTACCACACATAACAAAAAAGGCCACATAAAAAAAATAAATATAACTCCCAATATGGCCATTAATCAGCCCATTTTTTGAGTAAAATCCATGGGATAGTTTAAAATGTTTAATTCAAAAGTCCAACACTTACACCTTCCCTAGAGTTAAAAGGCATTATTACATACTCGCCAACCCACAAACAGACAAACCCAAAACCAAACATAACCCCCAAATAACAAACCCAGTAAGAAACCCAACATCCAACTACCAATAATAAACCCAACCCCAGTAACCACCAACCAAGAAACACAAAAACCCAAAATTAAATAGAACCCATGCCAACGAACTGACAAACTATTTTGCAAACACAATCCCCCACTATTGAAAACAAAACTTGTTTTATGGTTATATTTTCCACATTTTTGTGATTAGAAGTGAAGATTTAAAATTGAAGATTTCCATGAAAACCTTTCTGCTACAAATAACTTTCCAAGCCATGAACAAAAAAAATTGGTGAAATTATGATGTGGATTTCAAAATATATAAAAAAATAATTCAATTTAGGATATTATGTGTGACTTTGTGTTTGGCTTTTGTTTAACAGTGGGTTTGTCTGTTTGTTGGGTGAGTAAGTTGTGTTTGTCTGTTTGTCCGTCTCTACAAGTTATGTTTGGCATGGGGTTTGTCTGTTTGTCCGTCTCTATAAGTTATGTTTGGCATGGGGTTTGTCTGTTTGTCCGTCTCTACAAGTTATGTTTGGCATGGGGTTTGTCTGTTTGTCCGTCTCTACAAGTTATGTTTGGCATGGGGTTTGTCCGTCTGTAGCAAACATAGCTGATTAATTGTTTTTGGAATAATTGGTAGTCCTGAAAAGGACTGTTAAAGTTAGTCCTGAAAAGGACTGTTTACTGCATCAGGACTTATATTCTGCCATCTTGCCAGGCCACTGCTCCCTCATTGTTGAAGTAGTCCTTCAGGTAATCCCTCTGTCTCTTGGCTTCTCTGGCAGGGTTTCTGTCTTGGCCACCACCAGCAGCACCCCCAATCAATCCACAATCATCAGGTACATCATCATCATCGTCCTCCCCAGGCTGCTGACCACCAGGTTGACCTTGATACTGGCTTCTCAGTATGTTGTGTAGAACAACACAGGTCAAGACCACTTCCCTGACTGTTGCTGGGGGTAGTTCAATGGTTGTCCTCATCACCCTGAATCTTGACACAAGGATGCCAAAAGCGTTCTCCACCACTCTTCTGCCCCTTGAAATTCTATAATTGGCAATTCTTTCCTCTCTGGTTAACATCCTTCTGCCATAGGGTTTCATGAGCCAGGTCTTCAGGGCAAAAGCATCATCTGCCAGGATGAAGTAGGGGACATCTCTCCCACCCTGGGTTATAGGAGCTGGGTCAGGGAAGCCTATCCTGCCATCCTCAATCCTCCTCTTCAGCTGAGAGGCATTAAATATCTGGCCATCCGAGCAGGATCCTTCAGTACCCACATCCACCCATCTAAACTTGTACTGTCCATCTACCAGGGCCAACATCACAATGGAAAAGAACCCCTTGTAGTTGTGGCAGAGGGATCCAGTGTTCTTGGGTTTCTTCAGGGCCACATGCTTCCCATCCAGAGCTCCCAGGGCATGTGGAACATTCCACCTGATCCTGAATTCCCTCTCCAGTTCTTTCCACTGATCTGGGGTAGTAGGACACTTCAGGTACTCCCTGGTGAACTCATCCTGGATGGCCCTGCAGACCTCTGGTATAAACTTGGAGATGGTGGATCTTCCAACCCTGAACTGACAGGACAATGATGTGTAGGACTCTCCAGTGGCCAGATATCTGATGGTGAGGGCTAACTTCTCCCCAACACTGATTGGTGCTCTGTAGTTGGTGGCCTGCCTGGCTAGGTGTGGTTCCAGTCTGATCTTTATCATTTCAAAGAATTCTGGGGTCATCCTCATGTAGTTGGTGAATCCTGGAATGTCTGTGGCATACAGATCAGCCATAATGTTGTGGTAGGCCCCCCTCTCCTCTCTCTGCAGTAGCCATGGCCTGACCCACATGTTGTGCCTTCTTCTAGGTCTCTGTATGGGTGCTGGTGGTGCTGGTGGTGCTGGTGGTGGTTGCTGTGGTCGACGTAAGAAATGGAAATACATGATTATTTGTAACTGAATAAAAACCAAAAAAGCCCTAAGTTGTTGTTGAATCTGTCTTCCATTAAAAGGTGGCATCCTGCTGTGTTCCTAGAAAAGCAATGATGATTAGATCGCGAATTTTATATATATATACCCAGAAAATCCAGCAACTTTGGAAAACAATAATCGGGGATCCTGGTCTGGGGAAGACTGAGGAGGCCTGAGGACGCCTGAGGATGCCGGTAGTTAATCGTGGGTTAGTCGGCTCTTAGTCCCAGGAGGCCTGAGGCGTCCTGGGACCCAGTCGGTATGTGTACGACAGGATCGTGGTTGAAACCGACCTGAAAACTGGCTTAGTCGGTTCTTAGTCCCAGACCAGTCGGGGACTGTCTGGGGCCTCCTGAGGCGTCCTGGGGACGATCTGTTCTTAATCCCAGACTTCAGTACCGACCCAGTATTCCCGCCCATTTTTGTTATTTTCCCACCGACTGTCCACGATTAAGGGTCGCCGACAGGATCGGGGCTTAATCTTTTGGTGGAACAGGGGCATAAGTCCAATGAGCGACTGTGATATATTACATTTATTATCCACCATTTATATGTACAGGGGAGGGGGCAATAGTGAGCATGAAAACTTTAAACTTTAAGATACGATTTTCCCGCGTTTTCTGCATGGATTTTTTCAACGCAATAAACAAGCAGCTGTTAAAATACCTTTCAGAAGCTTCAGAAAATTGAACTTTCTTATTTTTAATACAAAAAGTTTTTTCATTATTTCATGACATGTCAATCTAGGGACAGATTAAAACATTGATATTTTGAATAATCTATTCTTCAATACTGGTTGTGGTTTTCACTATTTACAACAGGGCAGACTCAGTAGCTATGTTCCACTTTGGAGTCCTACCAGTTGAAAACTGTTCTGATTCCTGATTACCAAAAACGTTGTATTTTAGCATGTCCCCAATTGAATAGATCCACTAAAAGGAAGTACATTGTATACACTGGTTCAAGAAAAATTCACAGAAGTGTTAAAATCTACCAAAAATACAAAATAAAAGTTATAAATTATACAGATTTAGAGCATGTTTCTTATACTTTACAGGTTCCAACAATTATATACTGACAACTGAAATTTCAGTTGTAAAGTGTTGTCACAGTATTCGAGTGAGATGATTTCGATACTGAGATACTTTTGTTACCGATCATACCCAGACAAAAAACATGAAATACCAGCCTACCATTTCCAAAAATTTTACGCATGGCTCTCAGTAACTTGAACAGAAAATTACATTTTTCTGGATTAAACCAATTTATTTACGGGTCTGCATCCTGTTCTGTAGCAGTGTGAATCCAAAATAACAATTTTCTGCTTCATTAATTACATTTTTTCCTGACATACACCCCTCCTGCTAGAAGTGTGAGAGATAGCACAGGCCCACAGTGCATTAGCTTGTTTTTCATTATCTGGAGTAACACTCGTGAAACTTGCTACAGCGTGTAATTTTTACTATTGGGGGGGGGGGGGGGGGGGGGGCAGCAATGGACAAGTCATTTACAAAAAAGAAAAAAACACTGAAAAAAAACTGAAAAGGCAAAATTCACTGAAATTTGTTAGCAGGTAAGATAAACTGTCTAATACTATTACAAATTTTATATTCTTTTCTAGAGATATATGAAAGCAAAAAAATAAGGGAGGGTGTACCTTCAATGGTAAATTTTACATACTGTGGCAGAATTTACAAACTCTTTACTCCAGCACACTGAGTCTGGAGGCAAACAATCCATTAATCTGAATGAGAAATGTAAAGGAGAGAAGAAAAAACTGATAAATATATACACAGACTAATAAAGATCACATGGGGTATTCAACACATGCCCTGGGGATAAAATACATAGCATGTGAGGAGTCTTAACTGAACACAAAAAAATTGTATGGAGATCTTCTTCCAACAGTGATCATTACAGCATTTTGGAGGCACTAATTTTGTAATTAATGCTTGCCTAATACATAGCAGTTTTGGAAATGTCATGGATATTTAAGAAGAAATTATAGGCACACTTTTGTCAGTGCAGAGTATATCTTGAGAAAACCTCATGCGGGTGCGATTTTACAGTGCTTGCCAGCTAATTTGGTCATTAGTTAATTAGTTATCAAGCACAAGATAATTAATGGTGAGATCACCATACAGGGCAGCTCTTTCTTCAACAAGTACTACCAAGATATGAGGTCTCCGTTTGAAGCTGTAAGAGCAAAGTCATCTAGCCGAAATCAAATACAGTAACGATAGCACAGAAAGGAGTGACCTCTAGCACCAGTTAGTGCTGGTAAATAGCTACTATGATAAAAAACAATGAAATGGACAAAAGTCAACACAAACATAACCAAATATAACCTAAAAGTTTTTCACAAATGTCTCCCTCACTTCAGGTCATTCTTTATTTGTCCTCACTTGCGATTGGTTAAGTTTATGATCACCTTGACAACAGCGGGAAATCCCCCAAGGTGTCTTCCGTTTACTTCACAGTTTGCATTTATGGCTAATTTTATAATTTTAACTGGTGAATGTACAAAATTACCAAAAAATATGATTTTTTTTACATCAGAAAGGTTACAAAAAAGGAGTTTAGCAAATATCGGTTGTAAATAAATCTTACTGATCATTGCTTTACAATGAGCCAACGAGCGATATTACCGAGGTTTTGCAAATATCATCCCAGCACTACTAACTGGACATTAATTTTAGCTATTTTTAATGAACTACTGAACATGGAAGGACAAACTTGATTTCTGATGAAAATTTAAATCTGATTTGTAATTAATCTACATTGTGAGTAAGATGAGAATAAAATGCTGGGGATTTGCAGCTCAACATGTAAAACCTGGCTTGCATCTGGAATTCCATGTTTTAGTGAAAACAGTGAGCAGCACCAACAAAGAATTTACACTAAAACTAAGGAAAACTTTTGGAAAATCAAAAACACCGGACCAAGCTGATTCAAGACAAGACTTCACCCAAGTTTATTTGTAGAAATTAAAAAAAAAATTAGAAGATTTACTAATCCCCGTTCAGAAGTTTGTACTTGGTTTCTGAGCATGGTGTATATTACAGCACTGCAGTGTCCTATCCCAGCCTTGCTTTTATACAATGGCCGTGCCTTACTCCAGGCTAGCCAATCTTTACATGCCAGACTCTACTAGCTCCTCTTCCTACTACTTATAAATCTTGCAGATACACAGCTGATACTATTAAGTATTAAACAGCATCCCTGCCTGCACTGACCTTTATATTTAGCGGTTAGTTGACTCGAGTTTACAGGACTTGCTGAAGATAAAGCAATGTAATCAATGAAACAAGGCTCACAAAATTAGGTCTTGTAGTCTCCAATTCTACTGCCTGGCAAAACAACAGCTAATCCTCACCTAAAAACTCGCCTGAGATAATGCCTGAAAATCTGTCACAATATTACTTGTTCATATTGGTAATAATGTTTGTTGATTACTGCTGTTAAGATAGCACTCACACACAGATTAAATGCTATGTTTTTATAATGAATGATTAAATAATGTAATCTAGAAGTCATATGTTTATTGTCTGGCAGCCTTACAAATATCCATTGTAAACACTGCTGGCCTATTGCTGTAGCAGCCAGAAACAGATTTAGTCACATGATAATTAACAAGTAATTAATGCAAATTATTCACCAAACACTGGCAGTCACTAATATAAGGTCATTACTAGTATTGATTTTGCTACCAGTGTAAGTAACGGACATGCTTCCAAATAGAAACAAAAAACATTTAATTCGACTCTTGAAATCCTTAATCACTATCCCCGCTTGTAGAATGAAAGATGCAACAAAACGAAACCACCCTGACATTCATACATAAACCCTCAAGTAAAATCTCAAGTTACCAGCCAAAACATTCCCACAGACTTCATGTATGGAGGTTCCATTGTGTGGTGTATGTGCACATCAGCATTTCTATTAGTTCTGTGGACACCCTGTTCTTATTTTACAAATAATCTTACCTATTCTAACCAAACTTTCATAGTACTTAATTTTGATGCCGACTAGTAGGGGTAGGTCGGCATCAAAATTGTGTAGATCGGGAGGTTGCCAAATTGAATGTAAAACTGTTTCAATTCCAGAACTCTGTGTATTAGTATACCCAATAAAACATGGATTTTTTCTGTCAATGAATCCAGACTAAAAGTCGCCAAATGCACAAATCTATGGGATAAAAGTGTGCAATTTCTTCAAATTTGTGATTTATTTCCACTTTTTAAAGTTTCCCTTCTATTTTATGTGTTGACAAGCAAGATGGAGCTTATTAAGAATCGTAACACATTTACCAGAACATAGCAGTTCTGATCAACGAAATTGCAAGGAACATCCCTAAATATCCAAAACTATAGGATGAAGGTGAATGATTTCTTCAGATTTGGGGTTTATTTCCAATATTTCAATTTTTCCTTGTGTTATATATTTAAACAAGCGAAGTGGTGATTCTAAAATCTTGTCACGTTATTTCAGTAAAATGTTCTTAATACCGAGACACTGGGACTAGAGATGAGTCAGAAACAAAAATGTATAGACTGGAAGGTTGCAAATGCAAAACCAATCAGATTACAGGACTCCGCATTTTAGTACACCCCAATCGAACATGCCTGACAGGAAGTGAAACCAAAACATGAATGTTTCCCATCAACAAAACTGCAATAGACGTCTCCATGCATACTAATATGAAATAAAAGCTTAATTCAGATTTCTGATTTTTGCCAATATTTTAAGTTTTCTTTCAATTATATATGTAAATAAGGGAGATTGCGGTTGTAAATCTCAACAGAGTATTTCAATAAAATGAATAAGTCGATACAGAGACACTGGGGCTACCGAGTCTTCCCTGACGTTGACAGATTTTTACACGTACAAAGCACAATCACTTTCTAGTGTAACACTAGAATTTTCAGGTTTCTTAACATACACGTTACAACCAGTTTTTAATTGTATATTCTTCCTTCTCAATTCACTCTTCTATGTATTACCAAATGTATTTTATTGTATTGCAAATGTTTTGCTTATTTTAGCAGTTATTTCACGCTTTGTTGAAGAGATATTTGTTTAGATCAAAAATCACTCTACTTTCAGTTGGTGCATACTAAAATTTTACTACCTTAATACGAGTAATTTTTTCAGAATACCCAGCTGGTTTTCATTGTTATAAACGTTCATCCCCAACTTATGTAAATATCTGTTCAGTTGTTAAAAAAACTTTTCTTATTTTGGCAAATATTTGGTCACAGAGCCCACGGGCACTTAAGAGGGCCATACCGGTAGTAAGTTTATGGTTTTCTTCAATCATTCTCTGTCAAATCATGAATTACTTGGTTGTAACTGTTACTCCAGTCAAAAACTAAGCATAAGTTCTCACAGTCTACAGTTGAACAGAATTAAACAGTTACTTTTCTGTTTTCTTTCTGTTTACTTAAAGTCTTGCTATTTTTTTTTCTATGTTACTTACCTTTGTGTCCTAACTGCAGCACTGAATGTCTGGCTGTTTCATTTATTTATCTCACCCATGAGTTCAAACTGTCTTCAATTAAACGCCTGCCTATTCCATTAATTTCACTTCATCTTAAATAAGTTTGTGTTCTGTCTGTATTAACACTGAGTTTAACACCTGGCTATTCCAATGAATTAACTTACCCAAACGTTCTGTCTCTCTGTAGCTGCACTGAGTTTACAACTGGCTATTTCATTCATTTTACTTACCCATGTGTTCTAACTGTCTGTATAGTTGCACTGAGTTTAACAAATGGCTGTTCCATTCATTTCACTTTCCGGTGTGTTCTGTCTGTATAGTTGAAGTGAGTTTAATAACTGGCTGTTCCATTCATTTCACTTACCCATGTGTTCTAACTGTTTGTATAGTTACACTGAGTTTAGCAACTGGCTATTCCATTCATTTCACTTACCCATGCATTCTAACTGTTTGTAGTTGCACTGAGTTTTAAAAACTGGCTATTCCATAAATTTTACTTACCCGTGTGTTCTAACTGTCTGTAGTTGCACTGAGTTTAGCACTTTGCTGTTGCCGTCTTCATCAACTGCTACTTCATGCAGTTCATCAAAGGTCGGGCTGATGAAGAGATCCTTGAAGCTCACCAGAGGCTGGAAGAGAAAACACTCAAAAATCAAGTAAAAACCAATGCTGAAAACCAGGGTTATATTGAGATAGCAGTGCACACATCTATGCTAATCTAATCAGACTTCTACAGCACTTTCTTTCTGTACTGCACATTTTAGGGACACAAAACAAAATCATTACTCCAGATTCATACAGGCATTATACAAAAATAGCATCAGAGATGCCCGTACCCCACAGCCTAGGGAAATATTTTTAACACCACAAAATATAGAAGTACTGTATCAGTACAAAGGTCAGGATACTTTCAGAGTACTGTCAGTTATATAAAGGTCCAAACAATGTTTAAATAGAGAAAATAATGTCTACTGTGGGTGTTCCACCACACGACTAAGCTTCCCGATTAAGGGTTTTTTGTAGTCGGTTTCAAAAATTTGCTTAGTCCCAGGCATTCTGTATGGATCGGTAGTTGTCGGTTGGGGCCGTGAGAAAAATCAAACATGTTTGGTATTTGTCACAACCCAAACCGATTCTTATTTCCCGCCGTCAACAAAATGTCCAGTCTCAGGCTTCCTCAGGCCTCCTCAGACCCAAATTTACACAGTCCTATGTTGTCTCAGGCCTCCTGCGACCCTTAGTCCCAGGCGTCCCTAGCTTAGTCCCAGGAAACCTATTGTCAGTCCCCGACTCATAACAGACCTTTGAAGTTTCATGCGTGTGAAAAGGAATCGGTTTCATTAATCCCGGGAAGCCTCAGACCATCTCAAGTGTCCTGGGACTAAGAAATCTGGGTCTCGGACTAAGCCCCGACTAAGAGAAGCCGATCCAAACGGGTCTCCTCAGGCCGCCTGGGACCACTCAAATTTAGTCTGCGACGGTCTGAGGACGCCCCAGGAGGCCTGGGACTAAGTACCGATTAAGCACCGACTATTTTCCGCGCGTTTGAAACCAAAAAGTATCTTTCATTAAAAGTTGACAATTTCCCTTGTTTGATAAAGATTCCCTCCTCTAACTTCAGATTCCAAGTCAAATTCTGCAAGAAATTGTTTAAAAACAATTCTTTGTTATTCTTTTTACATTTATAAATAAAGTTTTTCCCTGTCAACAACACAAAGTTAATTGGAAACCAGTACTTTGGCTCCGTATTTATAACCCCAAATAGAATTTCTAGAACAGTGAAGTTAAATTTGCTGGATAACAACTGGCTCAGCCACTTCTTAACATGAGCCCAAAAAGTTTTAGAATCACTACAAAAGTAGAAATAATGTTCCAGATTCATATTGGCATTAGACAAAAATAGCATCAGAGATGCCCGTACCCCACAGCCTGGGAAAATAGTTTTCAACACCATGAGATATAGAAGTAGTGAAACAGTACACAGATTGGGATACTTTCAGAGCAGTGTCAGTGTCCAAATAATGTTTAAGTAGAGAAAATAACATCTAACAGAAAGAAAATGCATGTAAAGATTAAGTATTAAAACAAGACAATTCAGTAAACTAAAAATTATGAAGCCCTAAGACTTCTCCCATTTTGATTTTCATTTGTATGGTCGAATTATGGTTTGAATGTTTTGAATATTTCCTATACATACAGATGTAGCAATACATGCTTTTATGTGGAATTGGGGCAAAACCTGTGGTTCACTTGATACAATACCATCTGTTACAATGGGAAGTTGCAAAAGTAAAACGGTTAATGAATTCTAATATGACTTTAACAGTGCTTAATCTACACCAAAAGACACCCAAAGGTGCAACAACCAAGATTCAAGTAAAAAGATATGAGAGATAAATAGTATCAGATATCCTCGTAGAGACATAAAATAGCATCAGATATGCAAGATCAAAGGTCAAATCAAGGTCACACCATGACGTTGCACACATATAACCCTTGATCAATGTCCCTACCAAATATCAACTTCCTACACCTTATGGTTTCCAAAATATAGCCCAGAGAAGGCATTATAGGTCAAGGTCACTACGGCAAGGTCAAAGGTCAAATCAAGGTCACACCATGACGTTGTACATCTACACACCCTAGTCAATGTCCCTACTCAGTATCAACTTCCTACACCTTACGGTTTCCGAGATATACCCCTGACAAGATTTTATAGGTCAAGGTCATTACGGCAAGGTCAAAGGTCAAATCAAGGTCACGCCATGACATTGCACACCTACACCCCCTAACCAATGTCTCTCTACCAAGTATCAACTTCCTACACCTTACGGTTTCTGAGATACGGCCCAGACAAACTTTTTCCCGCCGCCCGCCCTTAAGGGCTGTGGGGTAAAAATGGATCCTCAACCATAGAGACAGAGGGTGACACAGAGGATAATGGTGTACATAAGCATACTTTGCACATTTTGAGTATTTTTTATTCATATATGTCAAGAGAGGTGGCACTGCATATAGTAGGAGTCAAATTATGCTAAAATATTAAGGTATCACGAGAGAAACTGTTCACTTGTTTCTGGATTTAGGCATAGATGGTACAAAAAAATTGCAATAGTTAAAGGCTTATCCAGTGGTTAACACCTGGTATTGTAACTAGTGCTGGGAATCGCCTCCAATTTTCATAGTCGATTATTTGTCCATTTTTCCGAGCGATGCTCGACCCATAATCGATTATTTTACTCCCTTATTGTTTATTAACGCTCGACGATAGGAGAGGGTTATTGTGATCAGTTTGTTTCTGTCTGTCTGTCTGTCTGTCTGTCAGTCTGTCTGTGCACCGTTTCACCCTTATAACTCAAAAACTATAACACCAATCGAGCTCAAATTTGGTGGGCAGGTATTTCATGGGGTACAGATGGATTCTTCCAAATTTGGTGTAATTTGTTTGAAAATTAAAGCAAGGAGAGAGTTTTTCTTATTTTTAATTGGGATTTTACAGTGAAATCTGCTTCTCTAATCAATCAATAATCCACACACAATCAGCTTTGCTTCCCCCAATGCTTTTTTAATGTGTGTATGTGTGTGTTGTTATGCTTGGTCACACATGTGAAAAATCAATATCATGACATCATGACAGGATTTCTTCCTCATGAATTTTTGTGCAAAAAGAATTCCTCTGTGGCTATGAGTGTAAAGTGAAGAACTTGTAATCCCATGTTTGGGGTTCAATACCACTCACTATTTTTTTTTTTTTTTTTTTTTAATAGTTTTTCTTTTTTAAGTATTTTTTTAGGCTTTTTAAAAAAAAACTTAACCAAGATGAGATGTCTACTCTTCATCACATACGTAAAAAATCAATATTTTGTTTCTGATGATGTCATTACTTAATGATGTCACAATGCAATTGTCATTGTGAGGTCACAAACCCTAGCTTGTGATACTTGCTGTCTTTAAGTAATAATATTTCTTCTCATTAAATTTATGTCTTGAAATTGACATAAAGAAAATTAAGAGGGAGGTGGTGTATTCATCATGTTTATTTATTTCTGTTTTTTTGTTTTTTTTTTGCTTCAATTTCTTGACAGTCCATCACAAAAAATTTACCCTGAGTGATTTTCACCAAGAACAGGCTTTTAACCAATATTTTTACCTCTACCAGGAGTTTATGTTTTTGTGTGCTTTTTTGCCAATTTGTCTTTTTTTTGGTGTTTAGATTACTCCAGAACTAATGAACAGATCTTTATAAAAATTTTTGTGGGTAGGACCTGGTCAAAGGAACAAGCTATTAATTTTTGTTAAAGATGTGGATCATATTTTGGATACCAAAAACCATGAATTTTCATAGATCCCATTTCAATGTATTTTAATGATTTTAGCTTTCTATTTGATATTTCTTCAAAAGTAATGAATAAATTTTGATGTTAAATTTTAAGTAGGAAGGGGCTAGCCATGGGAAGGAGTGATTACATTTTAGGAAAGATCTAGTTAATATTCTGGATACCAATAAGCCTGAATGTGTGTTATACTTTATATAACACTTGTGAGACTGGTCACATTTAGTCGAGCGTTTGGCTCTCTCTGAGTGCATCTTGTTATTTAAGAAACACTTTCTGGGATAAAGTATAGGTCAATTCGATAAGAATAACGGTGTTCTGACATTTAGAATCTACCGAAAACACCCACTTCCTGTAAATATGGCGGTAGACATAAACAAACTTGAAATTCACTTGGACAAAACTGTCAGTTTATTAAGTAAAAATACCTAAAATATTTTTAAAATACGTGGATATTGATATAAATCAGGAAAGGTAAGATATAAGCTTAATAATCAATCATTAGAAAACGTTAACGACCGACCGCGATTCTACACTGTCACCGACGATTAATCGACAATATGTCTCATTGCCACACCACTAATTGTAACTACCTTCCGCCTGAACAGATTGATTCTGACAATTCAATACAGCCATATTTGAACATAGTTACAAACTGGAACAGCTACCAACCTTTATGACGGGTTTACAATTTACAAAACTGTGGTAAAATATTTACATCCATAATTTGGAATAAAGATTCAGATTTAAGGCACACTGTCTATATGGTATTCATGTAATACTTAGAATATCCTAGTCTGTGTACTGCTGTTTACTCAGTACCCAAGTACTTTTTATCACCTTTAGAATAACAAGACAGAATGAAAGCTCCACTCACCCTTAGTTTTCCATTTTCATCCACGGTCTGTTTGTCCACTATGGAGGGGGGCAGCACTATCGGGAAACTTTTCCAGTGATACAATAGCCGCTCTGCCGTCTGACAGCGAGATGAAAATATACAGTGAGAAATGTGAACCTCTATATATAAAAACCAATCATGTAAAATCTACTGTAGTATGTGACATTAACCGCAATAATTGGACCACTGTAAGTCAACTTCAGAGACTATAAGACAACCACTACTGCATGTGACATTTACAGCAATCTGAACCTCTGTATATAAAAACCAATAATGTGAAATCAACTATAGTATGTGACATTAACTACAATAATTGGACACTTTCATCACTGCAAGTCAACTTCTGAGACTATGTGACATTCATTATTGCATGTGACATTTACAGCAAGGGATACTGCTTTAAAGGGATACTGCTTTAAAATTCAAGAAATCAACAATTGCTTCAAACATTCATCAGAGCAAGTGACACTTACAAATTGGGAAACTCCCTTCACAATTCAAAGGAAATATATAAGCAAACAGGGCAACTACTATTTATTAGTATTTAAGATGCCCCAAAGACTTAATCACTTTTTTGTTGGTGATGAGAACAATAAAACCAGTATTCTGATTTATATTTCTTTGTGAAAGAAACAATTAACACCAAACAGAATATTAAAGAAGAACCAGTACTAGGCTTTTTAATGGGTAATAGTTCACCAACACAAAATACCCGGTATATATATATTTTTTCGAATATTTCACATTTTTATCTCATATGGGGGAAAATGGAGTTTATTTACTTTACTATATCTTTTGAAAATATGCTCAGTTTGAAATTTCGGTTGATGCATGCTCAGGGCTGTGTTTTCACCATTAAAAGGTGTAACCGTAAATCTGAAAAACAAACTAAAAATCAAATCCTGGTTTTAATTGTACAAAAAAAACAAGCAGTCAGTGCCCGTGAATGGGCTCTGTGTCAGCTGACCTTGTGTTTTGAGCTTCAGAGTAAGAATAAAAGTAAAACAAAAGGGATTAAATGGGTTAAAATTATGCTAACTGTTGAAAACAATGAGAATGTGGCTGTTACTCACTTAGCTATTGTGATAGCCATTCTAAACAATGACTAACTCTTAACTAAAGAGAAAAAATATCTGGACAGTCTATTTCATGAAATTGCTATAAATATATTACTTTTCAAGATATATGCAATTTACTAAACTGTGACATACTAAAAGTAGCTGTTACACACTTACATACTGAGCAACAAGTTTGAAACTTTAGTATGTTATAGTTCTTGAAAAAGTAGATAAACAACCCCTGTAACAGAATTTGTGTATCTGCAATATTTTTGAAGATACAAGCCCTTTACTCATTAGGTAACTGCTAAAAGGTCTGAAAGTAGCTATTACTAACTCAGCTATGGAGATAGACTTCCAAACTCCTGACCATACAGTAGCTATGGAAAAAGTAGCTGAACAATGTATTTCGACAAAATGCTCTGTATGTATATGCAACAGTTTGCAAGTTACAAGTGATTTTACTCATTATAGACAGTAATGAAAAGTCAGAAAGTAGCTATTGGGATAGACTCGCAAACTACTCACCATGTTGTAGCTATGGAAAAAGACGCTGAACAACATATTTTAACAAAATGCTCCAAACGCAATACTTTTCAAGTTACAAGTGATTTACTCAACAGTGAGAATCTCAAAATAGCTATTTCTCAGATATGCAATAAGCTAAAGGTCTGCAATTTTACTGTGTTAGAGCTGACCTAAAAGTATATGAATAATACAGTTTTAACAAACTACTCTAATTGCAATACTTTTAAGTTAGAAATGATTTACTCCACAGTTAGTAACTAAATGTAGTTTTTTCTCAGCTATTCAATAGCCTACATATCTGCAATTTTACCATGTTATAGCTGACCCAAAAGTAGGTGACTAACATAGCTAAATAAAACACTCTAAATACAATAGTTTGCAAGTTACAAGTGACTTTACATACCCATTTTGGAAAGTGCTGAAGTCAGAAAATAGCTATTACTCACTACTGGGATAGGCTCCCAAGCTACTCACCACGCTATTATAGCTATGGAAAAAGTAGCTGAACAAATTATGCTCTAAATGCAATACCTTTCAAGTTATAAGTGATATAGCAAATGATTTCATGAATTTTAATGCATTAAAATTATTTTACAAATTCAATAAAAACAATAGAGAAAGATCTAGGCCTTATACTGGTGGTAAAGATGGCAAACCGGATAGTTGGTTTTTATTCGATTCAAATAAACGTAAACAAAATCCGGTGACAGAAGTGCAAGAACCAATTCCCAAGATATCACATATTTTACAACAAGGAATAAAATATTGCACAAAAACGCTTAAAAATATTTACTTGTGTAATATTTTGTCAGTATCCACTGAAATAATGTCTAAAACTTCCAATTTTAATGACAAATAAATTTCATTTTTCTTTCGTGTATGTTTCATGTACACACATAGAAAACGTTACATTTTGGTGCATACTAATTCAAACCAATCCGGTTTTCGTCGAAGTTTTGTTTTCGGGACCCGGTTTTCATATTCACGTTCGATCGTAACACTACCTTGTACTCACACAAAGGAATCTACTTGTGGCCTAGTACATAAAGTAGACTCTGTATAAATCGAATGTGTAAAATCCAGCTGAAATGGTTTGAATTACACCAAGTTGGAATAATTATTTGTGATGACACTGTCCAGGGTTAACTCGGTAAACACAAGGGCGATAATGGGCTTTTTATTGCAAGTTATGTATATGCAAGAGACAAATCCCTTCAATAATTAATGAGAAACTTGTGATAAAGTGTTGAAATTTTCACACTTTGGGTAGGGGTACCTCACGTGAAATGGCTTTGGGGAACAGACGAACAAACAGAGCTACATGCCTCGAACAATATTTCATCTTTGATAGATAAGATGTCTTTTAAAATAAACAGTATGACTCTGGGTTTTGTAGTTTTGGAGGAGTTATTGATGCATACACACGCAGACACAACATAGTAATGGCATAATGTCAGCTGACTGGAAAAGTTTTCATTGGAAAAGTGAAAACACAGAAGTCTGTATACATGAAACATAATTTTAAGTAATGGCACCAACGGGTATTTTAAGTCTTTATTCTCAGAACTTAATCTTCTTTAAACATCTTTTTATTTTCATTTTTTTTTTTTTTTTTTTTGGTATTTAGCAGTGACAGTGTTTGGTAAATAAGCAGTATTGGCTTTGAAATGATACATTTTACCATATGAAATGATATTTCAACATCAGTTGATATGCAAAGTCAAATTACAGTTTGATTATGACATCAAAATTGCATTTCTCACCTCTTGTATGTGTGCACGTACATCATGAAGATCTGAACTGACCTCCTCATCGAGTGGGAACTTCAGAGGTTCCCTCTACAAACACACACACAACAAACCACTCAGATTAAAATATCTTTATCATTAAACTGAATATAATGGTGAAAAAAATATTAAAATTGGACAGGAAATAAAGAAGTTATGGTCATTTAAACTAAGATTAAAGGTAAAAAAATGAGATAATGCAATTGTTTATATTCCCAACTATCACCCATTTGAAACTTGTTATATATTTAGTGATGACTTCAAATACAAACTGCTCGGTTACCACCTGCTAGATATGCAGTCAGGCTGCATCATTTCAGATTTAAAGTAAGATTGAAATATGTCCGTTTATACAGTGCTGAAGACCCGGGTTTTATACCAGAAATCACTGAAGTTAACATGATAATCAATACTCATGTCTAAAAAACAAATGCAGATTCTGGAAATTTTTGTACTTCCACGATGTCACAATGTTGTTTTTCATTACTAATTATTTAATACTCTTTTTGGCAATAATAGCAACAACATGTGTCCGTTCTCCATCAAAGTAAACTTAAGTTTTATGTCAATTTTTACAGGAATATTTCAACAAGTGCCAAAGTTTACATGGAAAGAAATGAGTACTGCATTTTTTTATTAATTTATACTCCAAATAAGAAATAAGTGTACCCTTCAAGGAGTAATTATGCAATCTATAATAGAGGGCATTAGAGGCTTTCATTAATTCTACCTGGTTGCCAAAAGATATCTCAGATAATCACCTAAAATTGTCCGACAAAATGCCTGCATGACTCTGGAACACTAATGAAAAATTGTGCACCTTAGAATCAGAGATCATAGAATGGAGGAATCAGTGCCAAACACACCATCCACTACGGGTGAGAGTCTGAGACAATTATATCTAATTTAATCTAATGGGGACTTTAATAGCACTTAATCTCCATCAATTGACAGACTCTAAGGCGCAAGTGAACAAAACCAATGTAAACTAGAGGAATGCTTTTGCTAACAAAAGCGAAGCGTCCCTTAAAGTTTAAAATGCTTTGTGGTTTTAATAAGCATGCTGTAAAGCTAAGAATGTACAAAGCTGCACCGTATGCTTTCCCAATACCTCTTAATACATTCTGAAGCTATAAAAGCAACGATAAAGGAGATATAAGGCAAAAACTCCAAAGCAGCTATTTATGACCCCAGTTTGGCCCATAAGGGAGGGTCGGGGGGTAAAACTGACCGGCTATTTAGACTCTCCACATATGCTTTCCCAATACCTCTTAATACATTCTGAAGGTCTAAAAGCAACAATAAAGGAGATATAGGGCAAAACTCCAAAGCAACTATTTTATAACCCCAGTTTGACCCATAAAGGGGGGTCGGGGGATAAAACTGACCGGCTATTTAGATTCTCCACATATGCTTTCCCAATACCTCTTAATACATTCTGAAGCTATAAAAGCAACGATAAAGGAGATATAAGGCAAAAACTCAAAATCAGCTATTTTATGACCCCAGTTTGACCCATAAGGGGGGGCCGGGGGGTAAAACTGACCGGCTATTTAGACTCTCCACATATGCTTTCCCAATACCTCTTAATATATTCTGAAGCTATAAAAGCAACAATAAAGGAGAGAAAAGGCAAAAACTCAAAATCGGCTATTTTATTACCCCAGTTTGACCCATAAGGGGGGTCGGGGGGAAAACTGACCGGCTATTTAGACTCTCCATATATGCTTTCCCAATACCTCTTAATACATTCTGAAGCTATAAAAGCAACAATAAAGGAGATAAAAGACAAAAACTCAAAATCAGCTATTTTATGACCCCAGTTTGACCCATAAGGGGGGGCCGTGGGGTAAAACTGACAGGCTATTTAGACTCTCCACATATGGTTTCCTATTACCTCCCAGTACATTTTATAGCTCTAAATGCAATACTTAAGTATTGGAGGTTGGCCTAAATTTAAGGCTTTCAGATTGGAAGGTATCAGAAAATCACTCATAAATGAGACATTTTTCAAGGGATTGCTCCCAAAATCTAATCAGCTGGCGTTTTCGATAGTATGAACAGGTGTGTCAAATTATAAGGCTGTGTAGCAAGTAGTTTTTCCTAAACTGCGATGACGGGGGGGGGGGGTGTACTTCAAAAAATTGTTTTTGATCATGTGACCTTCATAAAGGTCAAAGGTCAAATTTAAGCATGCAGAAAAATTTTTCCACGCCTAAGGTATATATATAACTGCCAAATATGGTTTGAAACCTTCTAATAATAAGGGAGATATTCAAGGGAGACCATAATGCGGCGGTGGCTGCGGCAGCGAGGAAACTGAGGCAAAAACAAATAAGCGCCCTCTCAGGGACACTTAATAATTATTACCACTATAATAATTACAGTGGTGGAAAGGCAAGTCTGAAGAGATGAGTCTGAAAGAAGTCATGGTTGTTTGTGAATTGACTACAAGTGGTAATTTATTCAACACACCGACTTGTTTTGGGGTATAGACACTAGAAACTGACAGTATGTTGTCATTACTTCGTCAACTGTAATTTACAATTACAGAAAAAATAAGGAGTAGACTGAAGTTGTCCTTGAAAAGGATGGGTTGTTGAATAGGAAGCCAGTGGAGACTTTCTAGAAAAGAAGTGACCTGACAAATTTTGACAAAGGAAGTTTTTTATATACTACTCATCAGTAGTCATACAAGACACATGCCCTTACCTCTGGTCTAGGTTCATTCTCCATGTTTACACTAACAATTTATGTGTACTTCACCTAATTGACCGATACCTGAAAAGAAATGTAACTTACATAAAAGATGACAAAACAAACTGGACCAATCCTGCACTTGTACATCTCATTAATAGTCATGAGCACATCTGGTTTCGAAAGGGTAATAAGAGAAAAAGATATTTAAATTACTGCTTTCATCAACAGATATAACTACTATAAAGATATACCAAGGTTTGAAAGCAATGTGTTTCTTACAAAAATAAGGTAATTTTATTTCATTTTAAAATATTTATAAATATTAAATATGACTACAAGAAATAATGGAGGAATACTGCACAGGACAAGTATGGAGTGCTACATATGTATACACAGACGATGAAGATTTAACAGTAATATATTTTCTAATTTCAACTGTAAATCATTGAATTTTTATACAAAAATACTTACAGTTTACTTGTGCAAAATATCCAAACAACACACTTTCATATGGTCCCAATGGTGTTAAATTTATCATATAAATTAGTTCGCTAATCTTATTTTACATGTACATTTAAAATTCAAAATACCACAACTTGTCCCTTCAAAATCAATATTCAAACTGCGCAGTTACTATACAAATTACCCCTATGGCTTTTGGAAGCATTTTAGTCACTGTCTTCCTCCACAGCTTAAAATACAAACAATGGATGGGCAATAATAGAACACTTTTTACTATTCAGGAGTCGGATCACAATGAGTCTAGCATTTTGCTCTTTCCGAGTGCATCTTGTTATTAATAAAACAAGCACAAATAATGATTTTGTTGTCCAGTTTTGCAACAGTATGACAGGGAGGATAAGGAACCAAAATGTTAACTTAGTAAGGATGGAAACTGATCATAAGGATCACTTTTTTAGTTTTAGTTTTGGTATACCTTCACTTGGGAAATGGTCCCACCTTCTGCAGTGAGTTGGGTTCCAACCGAGTTGGCACCCTTTTCACTGCTACCTTAACAGCAGCGTTAATTTCGATTTCCTCAGTTTTAGGTCAGACTAAACACTGTCCTGCCATAATCCCTTCCATTTAAGCCTATTTTCCCAAATTATAACTAGAGGATCGCTCGCAAAAAAAAAGATAATGCTTTTGCATAGCAAAAACAAAGTGTCCCGAAAAGGATATAAAGGTGAGTGCTAAAGTATTAAGAAAATGCTTCGTTTCTAGCCTTATACTGTTGTGGCAACCAAAGTCAACGCAGTCTGCTCTATCTAGCACGGTTTTCAAGATATAAACATTTTTGTGTTTTGCAAAAAATTCGAAAATTCAAAATGTTCGCTATATTTGGCAAGACAAAAATATTTTGAAAATTGGCATGGCTACTCTGCAGAGATACCCAGCAGGTCAAAAATTTTGTTGAGTTCGCTCCATCTAGCACGGTTTTCGAGATACAAGCATTTTTGTGTTTTGCAAAAACTTTGAAAATTCAAAATGGCCACCATTTTTGGGGAGACAAAAATTTTTGACAAGACCACTGCCGCGGTATGTATCTCCCGCCGAGCATTGAAGGAGAAGAAATAGCTTTTCCGAGATATTCACAGTTTTTCATTTTCGTGTGTGAAAGCTCTTCTAAAAGTAGGTGAATGAGTTATTTGAGAAAAATTGGCTATCTGCAATACTATTAAGAGATAATTCACATTTACTCCTTTTGAGTAGGTGAGTAATTACCTACGGGTCTGGAACTTCACCAAGTGAAAGTTCTCCCAAAAGTAGATGAATGAGTTATTTGAGAAAAATTGGGTATCCGCAATACTTTTAGAGATAATTCGCATTTACTCATTTTTAGTAGGTGAATAATTAGCTATGGGTCTGAAACTTCACCAAGTGAAAGCTCTCCCAAACGTAGGTGAATGAGTTATTTGAGAAAAATTGGCTATCTGCAATACTTTTAGAGATACTTCGCATTTATTCCTTTTAAGTAGGTGAGTAATTAGCTATGGGTCTGAAACTTCACCATGTGAAAGCTCTCCCACAAGTAGATGAATGAGTATTTGATAAAAATTGGGTATCTGCAATACTTTTACAGATAATTAGCATTTACTCATTTTGAGTAGGTGAATAAATAGCTATGGGTCTGAAACTTCACGGAGTGAAAGCTCTCCCAAAAGTAGGTGAATGAGTTATTTGAGAAAAATTGGCTATCTGCAATACTTTTAGAGATAATTCGCATTTACTCATTTTGAGTAGGTGAGTAATTAGCTATGGGTCTGAAACTTCACCATGTGAAAGCTCTCCCACAAGTAGATGAATGAGTTATTTGAGAAAAATTGGCTATCTGCAATACTTTTAGAGATAATTAGCATTTACTCATTTTGAGTAGGTGAATAATTAGCTATGGGTCTGAAACTTCACGGAGTGAGAGCTCTCCCAAAAGTAGGTGAATGAGTTATTTGAGAAAAATTGGCTATCTGCAATACTTTTAGAGATAATTAGCATTTACTCATTTTGAGTAGGTGAGTCATTAGCTATGGGTCTGAAACTTCACGGAGTGAAAGCTCTTCCAAAAGTAGATGAATGAGTTATTTGAGAAAAATTGGCTATCTGCAATACTTTTAAGAGATAATTCACATTTACTCATTTTGAGTAGGTGAGTAATTATCTACAGGTCTGAAACTTCACCATGTGAAAGCTCTCCCAAAAGTACATGAATGAGTTATTTGATAAAAATTGGGCATCCGCAACAGTTTTAGAGATAATTATCATTTACTCATTTTGAGTAGGTGAGTAATTAGCTACGGGTCTGAAACTTCACCGAGTGAAAGCTCTCCCAAAAGTAGGTGAATGAGTTATTTGAGAAAAATTGGCTATCTGCAATACTTTTAGAGATAATTCGCATTTACTCATTTTGAGTAGGTGAGTAATTAGCTATGGGTCTGAAACTTCACCATGTGAAAGCTCTTCCAAAAGTAGATGAATGAGTTATTTGAGAAAAATTGGCTATCTGCAATACTTTTAAGAGATAATTCGCATTTACTCATTTTGAGTAGGTGAGTAATTATCTACGGGTCTGAAACTTCACCATGTGAAAGCTCTCCCAAAAGTAGATGAATGAGTTATTTGATAAAAATTGGGTATCCGCAATAGTTTTAGAGATAATTAGCATTTACTCATTTTGAGTAGGTGAATAATTAGCTACGGGTCTGAAACTTCACCGAGTGAAAGCTCTTTGGGATAGCTGCTCTGCAGAGATACCTTGAAGATCAAAAAATTTCGTCGAAATTGTTCTATGTAGCACGGTTTTTGAGATATTAGCATTTTTGTGTTTTGCAATTTTTGCGAAAAATTCGAAAATTCAAAATGGCCGCCATTTTTGGCAAGACAAAATTTTTTTGAAAATTGGCATGGCTACTCTCCAGAGATACCCTGTGGGTCAAAAATTTCGTTGAAATCGCTCTATCTAGCACAGTTTTCGAGATATAAGCATTTTTATGTTTTGCAATTTTGTGAAAAAATCTAAAATTCAAAATGGCTGCCATTTTTTGCGAGAAAATTTTTTTTTGAAAATTGGCATGGCTACTCTGCAGAGATACCCTGTGGGTCAAAAATTTCGTCGAAATCGCTCTATCTAGCAGGGTTTTCGAGATATAAGCATTTTTATGTTTTGCAATTTTTGCGAAAAATTCGAAAATTCAAAATGGCCACCATTTTTGGCGAGACAAAATTTTTTTGAAAATAGGCATGGCTACTCTGCAGAGATACCCTGTGGGTCAAAAATTTTGTCGAAATCGCTCTATCTAGTACGGTTTTTGAGATATAAGCATTTTATGTTTTGCATTTTTTGCGAAAAATTCGAAAATTCAAAATGGCCGCCATTTTTGGCGAGACAAAATTTTTTTGAAAATTGGGATAACTACTCTGCAGAGATACCCTGTGGGTCAAAAATTTCGTCGAAATCGCTCTATCTAGCACGGTTTTCGAGATATAAGCATTTTTGTGTTTTCCTTATTTGGAAAATTCATAATGATTAATTAATCATTAATTACTCGGCCATTTCTTAACCAATCAATGCCAAAATCTAATGATTTCCAGATTTTAATACAATGAATGTATTTGCCAAGTTTCAGGTGAATTCCTTTCAAGTTATCATCCGGACAAGCTTCCCCATCGAAAAAAAGACATTTTTGGTCATGTGACCTCTCTGATTGGTTGAAATGTCACTGCAGCATATTGAAAAAAATTCCCCAAGGCTACTGCCTAAACCTGCCAAATTTGAAAAGAATCCGCCTAACGGTTACAGAGTTATAAGGAAAACAAAATGCGGAGCCGGTGGAGCCTGAAGGTCTCCCATACACAAACAAGCATCCCTTGCTGGACGCTTAATTCTCCCTTAGTTGTCTCCATTTACCAATTGTTTTAGAAACTAGATTGGGCCAACTCGGCGCCAACATATCCCCAGACAGGTCATCACTCACGCCACAGGTTTTGATCGGGAATTTTTTAGATAATCCATTTGTTGTATGCCATAAATATTGGGAAAAGTTATATGAACTTCAGCACATCAATCTACTAAGTTTATATCTTCCCAAGGAAGATGATGTATCCCCAGACGTCGAATACATAACTCAACAGATCATATTTTCAATCTTCCTGCAATGATAACTCTGAACCTATTTTCAAAGTATTTAAATGATTGATGATTCAATGTCCATTCTAAATTAATAATCTCAAAAGAGCATAATCTGTTTCTATATTTGTTGACAAATAAAATATTACTTTTAACTCAACTCATCATACTTTTCAATCTTCCTGCAAAGGGTAACTCTGAACCTATTTTCAAAGTATTTAAATGATTGATGATTGAATGTCCATTCTATATTCATAATTCCAAAAGCGTATCTCTGTTTCTATATTTGTTCACAAATAAAATATTATTTAAAAATCATATATTATTTATATTATTATTTTATTATATTATTTTTAGAATTTGCATTGTTTTTCAGTTATTCATTTCCTCAATTCCTATATATGTGGTCCATATATATGCAACCTAAATATATGACACAATCTCAGTTCTGACTCCCTTTGTCTTAGATAATTAGATAATGAAGCAAACACCACCTCCCACCCCCACCCCACCTCTCTCCCCTTCTCCACACCTCTCTCACTATTACAGAAGATCTGTATACCTTTGTTTATTTAGTGTCACTCAATAGCAGGAGGTCCCAGAGGTGGGTGGGGGATGGGGGGTGGGACTACAAAGAGATGGAGTGCTGCAGCACGAATGGTAAACATACACAGGTTAAATGTCTACTAAAAGCCTTGATTTTCAGCACATGTGAAAAGGACATAATAATGCATTCCCACATGGGATTTCAGCTCAATCAATCACATAGTTTAACAGTCACAGGGCTTAAAGGTGGCAAAAAGTCCAAATATTGGGTCTCTGTGGGCCTTTTAGAGATCTTGATGTGGCCTTCAAATTAAAGCATCAGACTTAAAATCTGCTACATACTAAAACTACACATAGAATATGTATCTAATAATAA
Source organism: Sabellastarte sp. h YS-2021 (assembly GCA_964017235.1). Lineage (NCBI taxonomy): Eukaryota > Metazoa > Annelida > Polychaeta > Sabellida > Sabellidae > Sabellastarte > Sabellastarte sp. h YS-2021. The sequence goes on from OZ024931.1 coordinate 142,987,394, forward strand.
AGTTTGAAACTTCTCAGACTCACCATTTCCAAGTTACAGAGCAAAATATGTGAAAAATGTCTAAAAAGGGTCACTCGGGTGGGGATTTATGGTCCTCAAACACAGGTTAAATGTCTACTTAAAGCCTTGATTTTCGGCACATGTAAAAAGGACATAATAATGCATTCCCAAATGGGATTTCAGCTCCATCAATAACATAGTTTAACAGTCACAGGGCTTAAAGGTGGCAAAAAGTCCAAATATTGGGTCTCTGTGGGCCTTTTAGAGATCTCAATGTGGCCTTCAAATCAAAGCATCAGACTTAAAATCTGCTACATACTAAAACTACACATAGAATATGTATCTAATAATAAAGTTTGAAACTTCTCAGACTCACCATTTCCAAGTTACAGAGCAAAATATGTGAAAAATGTCTTAAAACGGTCACTCGGATGGGTGTTAATGGTCCTCATACACAGTTTAAATGTCTACTTGAAGCCTTGAGTTTTGGCACATGTAAAAAGAACATAATAATGTATTCCCAGATGAGATTTCAGCTGTATCAGTCACATAGTTTAACAGTCATGGGCCTTAAAACTGGCAAAAAGTCCAAATAGTGGGTCTCTATGGGGCCTTTTAGAGACCTCAATGTGGCCTTCAAATTAAAGCTTCAGACTTAAAATTTGTCACATACTAAGATTACACATAGAATATGTATCTAATACAGTTTGAAACTTCTCAGACTTACCATTTCCAAGTTACAGGGCAAAATATGTGAAAAATGTCTAAAAAGGGTCACTCGGGTGGGGATTTATGGTCCTCAAACACAGGTTAAATGTCTACTTAAAGCCTTGATTTTCGGCACATGTAAAAAGGACATAATAATGCATTCCCAGATGGGATTTCAGCTCCATCAATAACATAGTTTAACAGTCACAGGGCTTAAAGGTGGCAAAAAGTCCATATATTGGGTCTTTGGGAGCCCGTCAGAGACCTCAATTTGACCTTCAAATTAAAGCTTCAGACTTAAAATCTGTTACATACTAACATTACACATAGAATATATATCTAATACAGTTTGAAACTTCTCAGACTTACCATTTCCAAGTTACAGAGCAAAATATGTGAAAAATGTCTTAAAAGGGTCACTCGGGTGGGTGTTTATGGTCCTCATACATGGGTTAAATGTCTATTAAAGGCCTAAATTTTGGAGTACATACAAGAAAAACATATTGATATATTCTCAGATGATATTTCACTTAGATGAGAGACATAGTTTGAAAGCTACAGTGCTTGAAGATGGCAAAATGTCCATAAATTGGGTCTCTGTGGGCAATTTTGAGATCTTAAGTCGGCCTAACAGGTAAACCTACAGCCTTTAAATTTTTCACAGACAAGGATTACATATAAGAGTTACATCTAGTGCAGTTTGAGACTCATCAGAATTACCACTTCCAAATTATAGGGCAAAATAAGTTAAAAATATAGGAAAAAAGTCCTAAGTGGGGTCTTTATGGGCCTCAAAGACAATTTTCTCCTCAACTTAAAGTCTTGATTTTCGGCACATGTACTAAGAATATATTAATGTGTTCTCAGGTAAAATTTGAGGCACATAAGCCTCATAGTTTGTGACCTAGAGGGCTCTAAGTGGCCAAAAGTGCAATTTCTGACCTTAAGGTGGCCATAAGTTCTTTATTATTGGGAGTTTAAGGTCACCTTAAAATAGGGATCTTCCTTTGGGCATCCTGAACATGTGTACCAAGTTTGAAAAAAAAATATTAATCTGTTTTTGAGTTATCGCGTCCACAAGGAAATTTCTACGGCGGCGGCGGCGCGACGGACCTGAATCCAATATATCCCCGACTTTCGTCTGGGGATATAATTGTAACAATAGATTTCCTATTAACTGAAGCAAGATATCTATGTAGGTCATCACCAGTCTGTAACCTTAAACTATTATTTTCGAAGGGGCTGACGAACAGGGACCTGGTCATTAGAAGACATTGCTAATGAACGGGTCCTGTTTTATTCTGTGTACAGCTCTGTATGTAAGCATGCCACAACTAGCCCTTTAAGTATGTTTCAATTAGCCTTTTAATTTGATTGGTATTATCTGGATTGGTTAATAGTTGTTATACTAAATGATAATTGTCTGGCCTGACTTAAATTGCACTCTCAGGTGATTGGTAAGTGGGGATAATTAAAGTATCAATTCAGATTTAAAAATGTCCTGACGTGATTACTAATTGTTAAATAAAATGTTCATATTTCAGTAATGGCCACAAATTTTGAAGGGCTTTTGTTTTGTATTTGTTCTCTTCATTCTGGAAATAGTTTTACATTATTTGATAGATGTGGGATGTACTTTTGCTCAAGTTATGTCTATTTGAATTCTGTCTGGTGACAATTGGTACCCGGCGATAATTGGTAGCAAGGCAGTATCTGATGTAGCATCCTTGGTGCCTCACACTCCTTGCAAAATACACCTGCCCTTAATCTTGTCCATTCCCATGTCTGCATCCACATTCATAATTCTTCTGCCCGGTAACGCATCAAAAGTGACCTACTTCGAAGTAGGTCAAATTTTTACAGAAAAACAAAACAAAATAATTTATTTCCCTATTTACAATAATTCTTACAAAAAATATGTTAATATACGGTACTTGCATAACTTAATTTTCGTAATTTCCTAGTTTGTCTGTAGCAGAAATGGTTGAAATTTGGTTTGTTTTCAGTTACTTTGAAAAGGTCTCGGATTTACAGGACAGAAGAATACCCTAGCGGCAAAAAAAGAGACTTAGTCAAACCCCTTTTTCGTGGATATGGACAGAAGTTCGCTGCATAATATCAAAATTTCTAGGGCATTACGGGTGCGGCTCCAGGGGAGATTAAGGACGGATTTCCAGCCTTACTGTAGACCGAGTTTCTGTCCCGTCGGGCATAGCTGTTGATATTTCTGACGGTACGCAATGGCGAGGGACAGAGCTCAATGTACTTGTTTTCTGTGTAAATTTTGAACGGCATATTTGTACACATATTACCAGAAGTATAAAGTGTTATTTGGTTTCTTTGAGGTATGTATATGTGCCGTTCACTTGTATTTTATGCCAATCAAACTGGCATGTATATATTTCAACCAATTTTCAAAATGTAAACAAACCTTCAACATTACATAGTTATCTACAAAAGAAATTCCTGGCTTCTAAAAGCAGTTTAATTTGATACCATAAGTATTGTAAACTGGATACAGCTATAATAGACACAACAACTTGTTGTCAACAAGGAGTTTTGAAAATGAATACAATAATTCGGGATACATGCATATCGCACCCACTTCAAATCGCTTCCGCTAACTCGCACCCACAAATCGCACCAGTTCAGTTAATTTATTAGCAGTAGATGTGCTTGACAATTGTATAGAATATAGGTCACGGAAATCTGTGGGGTTTCCCAATAAATGTATGTGTAGAAAATATGCTACATAGTACTTGTACTAGACGTGGTTACCTCGGCTCTACTTTACTTGCGTGTCGAGCCGTGGCACGACCCCACATAAAACTGGAGATTTGCATAAAACACAAATACCATAAAAATTATACACACAACTGTTCCCACAACTATTTTGTCACATTAACCTTAACTGTCAGCCAACATGCAAACATATTTGACAAAAAAATAAATTACATTTCCTCATTTTCAATACATTTTGGACCATTTCTCCAAAAATTTGAAAATGCTCTTTTGTTATAAAAGCTGTATAAAATGTCCTATATATTATACACATATTGTATTTGTTGTGTCCTTGGCTTAATATCAACTGCTTTTAAATATATCAAACCATTTTGAGTCCTTTTATCAAGTTTTATTCAACAGAAAATGATTTTATGCAAATCTCTAGTTTTATGTGGGGTAGTGCCACGGCTCTACACGCAAGTAAAGTAGAGCCGAGGTAACCACGTCTATACTTGTACATGTGTGTAGACTTAAGCAAATATGAGGCCACAATGGGTTTCTAGCCATATTTTGCAAACAGAAGATCCAGAGAAACCAGTCTACTTTCCGTCTGCAAACGTGATTAATATTTCATTAACCAGTGAAATAATTTGTTACAAAATGAGTACTTGTCCATGTAGATTTAAGCAAATATGAGGTCACGAAGATCCAGGAAACCAGTCTACTTTTCGTCTGCATTAACCAATGAAATAATTTGTTACTGAAACCTCACTCAAGACAAAGTATAACAACGTTCGTATATTTTTCTAAAAAATATCTTCAAAACTATAAAAAAACGGGTGCGAGTTAGTGGTAGCGATTTGAAGTGGGTGCGATATGCATGTAAATCAATAATTCCCCACAGTTCCGAGATTCACACAGAAAACAGGTACATGTGAACTCTGTCCCTCGCCTTTGCGTCCTTCAGTATATCAATAGCAATTGGCGACGGGACAGAAACTCGGTCTACAGTAGCCTTACTGCTGTACAGTACAGTACTGTGGACAGTTTTGCAGTCTGCAATTTACAGGTCTAATCCGTTGGTGTTAAAAGATATGCAAGATACCTGCATAAGAAAAAAATCCTATATCCTAAGGCTATATATCCATTATGGCAGCCTAATGTCAATAATCACTGTAAAGTTGCGATCTATCACACAAAAGTTTACTCAAACTCAGTTTCAGGAAATAAAAATAATTCACATGATTTACCGAATGGATCCCTGCTTTCGATCTTATCCGAAAACAAGTATCCGAGAAGTACAACGTGTGTTTGTAAAATGAATACAGAAACAAACAATCGCATAGGACAACCAAATTAAATCTACACAAACTTGATCCAGTTTATGTAGTCATTAACTTTATGTTCTACTGTTATTCACCAATGTTGCAGTGTCATAAACTTTTTTGTACATTTTTTTATATTTACCTTTTTTTTGTAATTTAAATTTATCACTACATTCGTTGGATAAATGTCACAACAGAGATAACAATAGATCCAATAAATCTTACTAATGATTATTTAAGTATTAATATTTGAACTTTAATTATACTTACTGGGGAATACAATGAGAAGTGTGTTTACTCTTTCACAATTGCATGATGTGGATTAGGTATACTCTTTTGTAAGGTTTAAGTGTTTACCAAGGAAGACAAGTTTTGGGGTTTTTTTTGTTTTGTTTTCTTTGCTGTGTTTCTCAAATAAATTGTATGTAAATATACCGTTTTTACAACCCAGAAATGGTCTATATTAATTTTTATCATTAAATATCACTGCTTTCACATAAAATATCAAACCTGGCTAGAAACCATCTTCCTACATTGCTGATTTTTGTTTCAAATGTTTCTTGGTTATTATTGCTGCCCTTGATAATTCCCACTTTCATTCACGCTCTTGTCTTCACTGTCAGTTGTGTAAAAGTTTTTTTTTTACTTTTTGATTTGCTGCATACTAAGGTATAGGTACTTATATTCAATTTTTGCAACTATGAATCTTGTTTGTCTGGTACTTATATGGTAAGGTAGCTTCACTTTTTTCTACAATACTTTTTCTTTATCCTTATTTTTGGTTCTGCACTAACATTGGCTCAGTTATGCATCTACATTATTAGGTTTTTTTTTTGTCTCATGCTGCTTGATATTTATATCCCTGGGTCATCTGAATCCATGCACCTTGCTCTTCTTCTATTCCTTGAAAATCAAACCTGTCATACACCCATGTGTCAACAGGGCCAATTATGCATTCGTCGCATATCAAGGGTATCATACTCCTTCAAAAATCTTAGCTTATAACCAATTGGTATCATTTCTGCTAACTCTTTCCGGTGCTGTCACTTGCAATCTTAATGCTGGTCATGACTGTAGACTATTCACAGATCTGTCTCCTCAATATTAGATCCGTTAGGAATAAGCCTGCTGCCTTTGTTGATTTTGTGAAGGTAAAAAAAATATCGACCTCATAGCATGCAGTCATTGAAAGATGGCTCAGGACAGACAACACTGATAGTTTCATTTTAAGTGTCACTCCTCAATGATATAAATGCACTCACATGACTTATGACTCCGTGAGGAGTGGTGGAGGTGATTTCTTTATCTTTGTAGATTTATGTTTTAAATAAGTTGCAATCTTGTTTTCACAACTTTCAAAGCATCTCTTCAGCTTCTGACTAGAAATGCTCATGAGATTGTCATTAATATCCTCTACAGACCTCCCAATCCTTCAAGGCTCAGCTCCTTGAAGACTTTGGTTTGTTTCTTGAGAATACTATAATTTGTGAACACAGAGTATTGATGTAAATTTATGTTTAGACAAACAAGATTCATAGTTGCAAAAACTGAAGTATTTCCTTAGCACAGTTTTGCCAAAATTGTGATATCTCTCATTCTTATTCATGGCCATACTGTACTTGTTTTATGGTTTCAGATTTTTTTCTATGGCAGTTTGTCCACAAGTCACAGTTGGCCTTTATGTTTCATGCATTAGGTAATCTTTATTTTTAGCAGTCTGTCTACAAGTCACAGTGGGCCTATCTGAGCCTGTCAACAGGTTATGCTAATTTAGATCTAGATGTGTTAAAATTAATAAAATTTACAAAATAAATATCTTTATTAAAATATTTTCCGATTTCGGGTCTGGCATCTTACACTCAGATTTCATTAAATGCCCTCATGAAACAGCCAGTCTTAGCTACGATTATTTTACCACTTTTTACAACCTTGATAAGCAAGACAAAGATATACCATAGCACATCCAAACACTGGTTTCATGAACACTGGCACCCCGGCTGCCAAATAACTCAACAGGGAAATATGGGCAGGTATGGCGACACTTGTAGTCAGTCAAAATCACAACCAATACCATGCTGCTGTAAACCACCAAAGCTTCTTTCTTGAACAGTCCAAGTGCAATCATTTTTCAGGAAATGTGGCCGCAAATGAAAAAAATCTGAAGGCAGTATGGCACAACTCTAAGAAAAACTACAGAAGTCCTCAGATATTGTTTTACTAGATTGCATAAATCTTATTTACCTGGCTGACCTGTGTGGACATTTCCGCAATAAGAAAATTATCAAAATATATATGGTCTGGCATATAGTCATCATGACCTATCCCAGCCAACAGAACCAGTTCAATTAAATATGTTAATATGGATATAGTCCTACCTTCTAATTGCAAACATAAATTAAGCTAGGAGACACAGTTTTCCTGAGGCTTTCCTTCTGCGATTTGGTTTCCCTGTAGATGCTGTTCTGGACTACCTCCTTTTCATTCACCACTTCAGCCTCCTCAGTCACCATCTGTATGCTGATGACACCCATGCAGATGCATTGGTGTTTGATAGGAATTTTGCTTCTAGTATTGCAGAGCTAAGTGTCTAATTTCAGTTAAAACTGAATGGATGGTGTCACATTGAAAATAAACCCAGCTAAAACGGAATTCATCATCACTAATGATAAACATACTAGACGGTCAATTATGCTAAAATTTTGTAAGGCATTCCTTTAAACTCTATTTCTCCGACAGAGGAAATAAACAATGTGGGTGTTACCTTTGACTCAGAAAACTTATTTGACAATGATATAGCTAAAGTTTTGCTGTGGCTGTGACTCTCATCTAACAGATTTGCAACACGTGCACATTCCTAACTTCAGTGTTGATACTGCAGTTTTCATGGCAAATGCTATGGTCAATGGTTGACAAAACTACTGTAATTCCCTACTATTTGGAGTTGACAGAGCAAGTGTTGCTAAACATCAGAGAGTCTGCAGCATTGTTTACATACTGTACAGAATGAGACATGTCACATCATATCTAGGAAAACTCCTTTGGCTTCTCATTTCAGATCGTATCCTTTTTTAGATATAACTGCCCTACTTTTAAGGCCATAAATTTCTCCCAAATTCCCCATTTATCATATTTAATCAAGTCTGTTTCACTCATGGAAATAGGGTATAAGTTTCCTCAATCCACACCCAAAAGGCCATAGGCAGATGTGGTTTTTCCATGGCCTTACCAGTTGAATGGAACAGGCTTCCATTAATTGTTAGATCCCATAAGACTATCTACAGTTTCAGAAACCGTTTCAAGACATACCTCTTCAGACTTGTACACCCACCACCAAAGTCATTCTCCCTGGTAAGTGCTCACATTGATATATGACATATGGCTAGTTTTGGACTATCCCTTTTTGGATTCCTGAGTGATGGACGACCATTATACATTTTACACTGTGCAACTGTTTCTGTTATTGTTGAGAACTAATTAAACAGTGATCACAATGTGGGGAAGTTATACACATGGTTTTCAGTTTTTCTTCAAACTACATTCTGAAGATGGATATTTTGAAAAAAGAGATAACCAAGCAATGTCTTTTAGTTAAAGTTTGCTGTACAATTAGACTGTCCCTCCAATTGCAATGGCTATTTTTAATATAGCATTGGAACAATCCTTGTATTTAGTCAAATAAAACAATTATACAGAGAGTATTGCCTTTTTTATGAATTTTTAATTTGTTTAATATATTACCACAAAGTCATCAAATTACAGAAATTGGATTATTTTATTAATTGAACATAACAGAATGGCTATGTAGTTGGAAAACATAAAAGATCATGATAAAAACAATAATAAATACTATGATTCCATAAAAATAAATCTTTGTTGAATCTGTCTTGAAATACAATGGCTTTGGTCCAAACTTTAGAGACTGGGTCACAATTTTGTATAAAAATGCTGAAAGCTGTGTAACAAATAATGGACATATAACATCATTCTTTAAATTATTTAAAGGTATTCGACAAGGATACCCCATAAGTGCATTGCTGTTTTTGTTGTTGAAATCGTGGCAATTATGTTGCGGGAAGCACCAGAGGTTGGTGGAATAAGTGTAGACCATCACCATATCAAACTGTGCCAGCTTGCTGATGACATGACTTTGTTTTGGGGAAGTACACAAGCTGTAATAGCAAGTGTACATATCTTTGAAGAATTTTATCGCTACGCTGGACTAAAGTTAAATAAAAATAAAACTGAGGTATATATGATATACAATGATAAATCAATAGCTGAAGAAAAAAGTAGTGGTATTCGTTGGTTAAAGGGACCATTTAAAAGTTTAGGTAATTGGTTCTCTACTGATCCAGAAGAAATGATTAGGCTTAACTGCAGCGAAAAACTCAATATTATCGAAACAATTTTAAAGGTCTGGCATGCTAGATCACTGACACTTCGGGTTAAAATTGTTATCAAATCACTAGCAATTCCACATCTCTTGCAATTATCTTCAGCAATATCTCTTAGTGAAAAATTCCTGATTAATTTGGACAGAATGTTCACTAACTTTATTTGGAGCGACAGAAAACATTTAATCTCTAAGAACGTTTTAATCCAGCCAATAGAATTTGGCGGTTTAAAAATGGTTACAGCTAAAAATATACTTGACACATCCAAGATAATATGGATTAAAAGATTAAGTAACAACATTGATGCCGCATGGAAAATACTAGCTAAAAACTTGATGGGATTAGACATAAAGAATATTTTTAAAAAGCAGATGTATACTGCAATAAAAAGTAATATTCAAACTCCATTTTACCAAGGGATGTTGAAAACATGGTTCAGATTTCTCACAACAAATATCCGAAACATTAAAGAATTTGCGAATGAAGAGTTGTATGGAAACCCAAACATTTTAATAGATAACAGACCTATAAATATTCAATATAGAGACTGGAGAAATGCTGGGATCGTCCTTGTTGGTGATATGTTTGATAAAGATACAAATAAAGTTAAAAGTAAAGCAATGTTAGAAAATGAATATGGCATAACCATGGATGACATGAAATATAACCAAATTACAAGCTGTTTGCTCTCTAAAATAAGCAAATTGTCAAAAATACAAATAGATTACCCGCAAAAATAAAAGATTCTTGAAAAATACTTGGTAGATATCAGCAAAGTAAAAAGTGCAGAGGTAAAATACCTATCTCAACAGATCTCTTTCATCAAATTCCAATAGTCAAGATAAGTGGATAGAATTCTATCCATTTCTGGAGGGTATCGATTGGAAAAATATCTATCAACTGCCTTACAAAATTTGTTGGACAGTTATCTAATGATTCTACAATATAAGATTATGCACAGAGTATTTACATGTAATCTTAACCTCCATAAATGGGGCATAAAACCAACTCCTGACTGTATCTTATGTGGCCAAATAGATAATCTGGAACATTACTTTTATTACTGTAAAGAAGTGAATACTTTCTGGATCCAAATATCTGATTGGCTGAGTACATTATTCAATACATCCGTCAATATTACTGTTCTAGATATACTTTTGGGTCTCATTAACTACACCCCAAAGCATTTTTATATTATCAATTATGTTATACTAATTCGTAAATATTTCATTGCCAAATGCAAGAGGAATGGTAGTAACCTATTGTTTAATGAGTATAAGTATACACTCTGAAATGGAAACTGAGCTTAGACAAAATGTTTACCTCAAACATTATAAATTACATGTATTCGAGGAAAAATTTGCAATTTCACATGATGCACAATATAAATACGCATGTTGTAAGTCTCGAGATAACATTATCCTTTTATTATCAAACCTTTATGTGGTGTTCTTTTACACAGAGCAAGCTATGTTCAAAAATAATTGTTACAAATGTAGTTTTGTGTTATTAGAAAAACTTTTGTATTTTTTTATTGTGTTACATACCACTGTATAACCAAAAGAAAATAAAAAAAATAATAAATAAATAAATCTTTGTTAGAGTAACATAGATTACAATATTGAATTCAACTAAATATGATTTGTAAAATGAAAACACACTGCAACATTGTTTGAAAAATAATTTTTTCACCCATTTGATTTAATCTGATTTCACCATTGATTTCAACTCAATTTCACCCAACTGATTTAACCAAAACAATATGCAAAAGCGATATGAATTTCAACCACATTTCAAATTTCAATTTCAACCTACTTTCAAAATGATGTTCCCCTGCTGGGTTCTATTCCAAGATATAGATTTTACCGCTTCACAACTTCTTTTTCACAGATTAGTGCTCTTGTTGGATTAATAAATTGTCTTGCACTAATATTTTGTCTTCACATAAATTTCCCTTTCTTGTGTTTTTAAAGTAAGAGTCATTGGTACAGTCAATGTATGCCTTTACATGTAAATCTAATCTCGTTAATTTCTTTGTGATCTATTGTCCCACTAATTACTATGTATAAATGATGAACAATACCTAAAATTTCATTGTTTGATAATGTTTTAGTCTGAGTTTGGGGTATAAAAGAGTTCTTTGGTGCCTTTCTCATTTACATCCACTTTTAACACTTTGACAATTAACAATGTCTAGTTCCAAACAACAACATTTCACAAAACATCATACACTGAAAACAAAAGTTGGTTGGTCTAACAAAGAAAAGTTGGTTGATCCTACGATGTATAATTTAACCAATCAAGTTGGTTATATTGACTAAGCGTGTTGGTTGGTCAAACAAAGAAAGTTTATAAGACCGAACAAACTAAGTTGGTTCCACAAACAAAGCATGCTGCTTACTACAATTAAAGTCATTTGCTTGTTCTACCAGATGACTTTCTTTGTCTAATCAAGTAAGTTATATTAGGTACTTGAATTAAGTTGATAGGTTTGTAGGGCCAATGTAAGTTGGTTACCCAAACTGACTTCATTGCTAAGAGCTATAAGAAGGTTTGTTAATCCAATTAGATGACTTTTTACTTAATCAAATTGATTAAATATTACTAGCTACATGGGCCAATGATTTGTATGATAATGATACAAGAAACAAATCATTCATATATCAAAATACTTTATTGAAACATCTTTAACTTAAAATTATTTTTAAACAAATTCATATGGTACATTTTAGCTTAGTTGGGTTTAACATCAATTTCCCACAGATCATATGGGTCACATCACAACAGGGAGTTTTATTGGCATAGGAAACAAGCATCTACTAACTGGTCCAGATTCTGTGCTGTAAACTGTCGGACATCAGTAAGCAGCTATCATCTTTTTCACTTAATGTTGGGTCCTCAGACTTGCGATGCAAGTCTGTTAACCAGCACCCTAATGTGTTTATCATATATTTATTTGGGGTTTTACGTCACTTTTAACACTGTACAGGTCATATCATAACAGGTAGTTGGGAGGGCAGAGGAAACATGCAGTACATATAATTGGTCAAGGTTATGTACTGTAAACTGCCGACCAACGGCAAGCAACTACCAGCTTTCCCACTTAAGGTCGGGCCGGGAACCAAACCCTGATCTCAGAGGTGGGAGGTGAGAGTGTTACCACTCTGCCACCATGGCCGCTTGTGTTTGTCATATAATAAGGCTGCCACAAACTAGTACTGCATTACAACCTTAATACAAATACTGCATAAAGCAAAAGGTGATAAAACAAACATTTTAATTTTAACACCAAGGCAAAGTTTTACACCTGGAACTTCATTAATCTAGCATCACTAATGGCATTACATGCATTCAAACAGCTTATAACTAGGAATTTTATTAAGCAAAATAAGTATGTGCAAAATAATAAATTCCATTAATCAGAACTTAGTTTAGAAAGAGCTCCTTTCATTACAAATAATTATGAGATCATCTCATAGCTTTTAAATCAAAATTTATTCTGTCACCAAGAATTCTTTGTCAAGCAAAAGTGTTCCGAGGTTAGACAAAAGAGGCTTAAAGTTTAAGCCATAAACTACATAAATCAATATAGTTTCATGATATAATTTGAAAGGACATTAAGAAATGTTTTGTCATAGATGTAGAAAATAGACTGCATGACTGATATGTTTTACTTTTTAAACCTTACAATACCTCAAAATAATAAAATGATTATAACCGATATTCACAATGAGGCTTTGAATCTGAGACAGAAAATAGTCTGAGATTTGAGATTTAGTCTCATCTGAGACCAAGTCTAAAGTTTATATTTACAAACAGGTTCTTTGCTGAGACCAAGCTGAGACAATTCTCAACATTTCCAAAATAAACAAACCATAAACTTGTTATTTCATATAAATTTCAACTGATGAAACATATAGCACAAAATCTTTCAAGAAAAACATTTTGTACTGCATATTTTTTACCTATAATCCATAATGTACAATGAAGATTTTAATTATGATATCTCCATAACGAGGCCCAAGGGTCAAAGGCGTGGTTTTGTGTCCTGTTCAAAAGCCAGGGTACACTGAAAACCTCTGACAAATATTAATTTGTCATTTGTTTGTCAAAATGGTGCCTAAAACGACAAACTTCCTAATTGACAAATTAAAACTTGTCATTTTCTTGTTTGACAAATTAACTGACAAACTTATGACAAGAAAATAAGCCCGGCAGTCCAATTAATTAGTCATTTTAGGCATCTGTTATTGGTGACATTCCTGTGAAATTAATTTTAAGGGCACTAATTTTCTTGTCATAAATTTTCTAATAATTTGACCTATAAGTTATCAACATTTGACTATCATTCAACAAGAAAATCTCATTTGATTTTGTCATTTAAGAAACTTGTCGTTTTAGGCACCATTTTGACAAATTAATAATTTTCAGTGTAGTAAGGTCCAGTAAGTTTGTACAAATGAACATTTCGTTCCAAATCTGCTATCCATTCTTTCTTGTTATATTGCAGGATCATAATTATTGTATCCTCTTCATTGGTTTGTCTTCCAACAATGTTTTCAGGCTATAAACCAACCAAAAATGTGAAATTTTAATTTAACTATCCTGTTGTTCATGTTTACATCATAACTTTTAAAAGCATTTAATGCCTGTATCCACCTGAAATGTGACACTGACTTTAGTCATGAAATATTGGACAACTGAGACACATACAAACAAATTATTAATTGGTCAGTACAAGTGTACAAAAATATAAGCAAATGTAACATAAAATGTTTGTCATTTTAACTTGTAAATTTATCAAATAGACAACAAAATATGATAAAAGTGATTTTGGGCACACATTTTTGTATAGTTTAAACATTTCAGGAGAAATAATAGCAGTGATAATATGTAAAGGTTTAGTATTACTATGGCATATCCCATGAAATACTTCAAATAAAGTGAATATTTAGCAATAGTTTTATATGGTGGGTGACATTAGAGGATCCTGTCCATCTCAAATTTTCAAACCTCTATATGAAATAATATTGCTAATATATAGCTTCCTTATTTGTGGACGGATTTTTATGAAATAAACACCAAATAAAAGCTAATTTCATGACCAACAATATGAAAATATGTTTAAGTGTATAGGTAAACTGAAAATGTCTTAATTTTTTATTTTTTAGTTGAAAACCTGAATGCAATTTAATATTGTACCCATCTCTTGTCACTGATCAAATCGAAGGCAAACTGAAACTAAAGACATATTGAGAACACTAATGATCAGAATATACTCATTTTAATGCTAATTGTACATTGCAGAGATAATAAACTCCCACAAATAAAGCCTTTAGATTATAGTCACACTATTTTAAATCATTGTCACACACCAGTAAAAATCCTCAGATTATGGTCACACCAATAAACTTATTATTTCACAAAGGTTACATGACAGAAAGTTTGTGTTTATGAATAGTATAAATTGTGAGCTCTAATCTCAGTCTGTACATACATTCACAAGCTAACAATATGGTTGATACTAAAATATTTGAAGTTGCTTTTGAAAAGAACAAGCTTAACGACTCTGAGTTTATGAGACTCAAAAAGGGTAAATTATGGATTTGCCTTTTGAATAAAGCACTTGGAGTTCTTCCTGATATTAAGGATGACTTCAATGAGACTGTTTTAAGCAAAACACCTGTCCATTTCTTTGACAGTGGATGTGTACAAAAGCCAAGACATGGTTGGTTTCAAAAAGTCAACTCTCAGAATGAACATATCCCCAGAAAAATAGGCCGAACTCACACCTCTGATTCCTGAGAAGCCTACGAATGTGCGGGAGTCAAAGAAACATTGTGGAAAATATTGCTACAAGAATATCTGAATGTAGCACTGCTATTAGAAAAAGGTGGATCACAATGTGAAGTGGTGTTACACTAAGGAAGGTGCACAACAGTATGGTGAACTGTGGTAAATTGTGACTGTGGTAACTTCACAACATGCACAGCATCCCCAAAGAGAATTTTTTGCCATTTAAAACTACTGAAAAAAATCAAATCCAGTGTAACTGAGAACTGCTACAGATGTCAATTTGATCATCCTAGTGAAATATAGGGCATTATTCAGAAATAGTAAAGGACGCATGCTGTTTAACTGGCTGATTTGACGAGATGACCTGAACAGATTAGTGGATCTCTTGGCAATGTCCTACAGACTCCATGACTGCAGCACTGGGGAAGAAGAATTTAAATGCATTGTGAAAAAGAACAGACAAAATGTTGTACTTGTTCAAAGAAGTGTAAAAATGGAATTTTAAAATGAGTGACTTATTTGTACACAGAATTATTCTATGCTCTTTGTATTACATAAAATTACTGAAACTTACTATCTTTAGAATTATTATATGCCTACAATTTAAACCTTCCTGGTCCCCAGATTAATCTATAAATCTTACTACCCAGTAAACATTACAAATGTTTTTTAACGTTTATAAACCTAACTATGAACGGTTTATTTAAGGTTTAAAATGATGGGCTCCTAAACGTTTGCCTATAAATGTTTATCAACGTTTAAGCATAAACATTTATAAATGCTAGTACATAAACGTTTATAAACATTTGTACACAGTTTAAAAATGTTTATAAACATTTTCTACATTAACCATAGTGCGTGAAATTTAAGTTACAAACAAAGTAAAATTAGAAGCATAAATTGTAGTTTTAACTTTAAGAATAAATTATTTACTGCAGATATGACTAAAATCCCCTAAATGTATGTGCCCTGTAAGGAATATTACACAAAAACTACACTACCCTTTGTGGGTTCAAGTATCCAGCATTAAGGGAGAATGTAAACAAACATAATTTTATGAATAATTACCCTGCTTACACCAATTTGACCTTGTAAAGTGCAATCTATGATATTATATCTTTTATATGTCTACTTAGAATTTAATGATGGCTTCAAACAACAGTGATACAGCAAGATATACTTGCAGAAATATTTCTCCAGTTTCTCTTCAAAATGGCTGTGCTGACATCATCATCCAAAATAAAATGAGTTTAAGATATTCTTCACTCTTTGTAAAACGTTTAAAAACATTTTTAAATGTTTATATACCAAACTAATATTGCTGAAACGTTTATGAAACCATAATATTGAATAACTGTCAATATTTAGGTTTATATTTGGTTTTAAAAATGTTTATAGGTTTACTAAATGTTTATAAACGTTTGCAATGTTTACTGGGTATCCACTCACAGGTAGGGGAGTCATGAAGGAAGCCCAACCTTCACTCATTGTTGATAGGATAATACAATTTCTCCATTTTTCAAAACTCTTACGTTCATTGATTAACTTTGGCCAAAAGACAATCCTGCATTAGCACACTCATCAAAATTTGAGAAATAACATATGTGAATTTTCCCAGTAAACATTATAAATGTTTTTAAAAGGTTTAAACATTTACAAAACACTTTTAAAATCTATTTAAGCTCTATCCTATGGTTTTCTAAATGTTTTCATGTAAATGTTTAAACTGTAATGTTTAAAAACGTTTTATAAATATTCAGTATACAAACGTTTTTACTGAAAATGTTTACTAAATGTTTATAAAATAACTCAAAAAGCTAGGTTTGACTGGAGATGTTTTTTTAAAATATTAATAAAATATCAAAAGAAGTGAAGGTTATGCTGGAAATGTTTTTCAAGCATTCATTATCAAATGTTTCATAAACAGTACACATAAAATGTTTAAACAACATTGCTGACCAAATGCATTAAAAACATTCTATCAAAAACATTTTAAACCCATATTTTCAGAATGCTTATTAAACCTTCACCTTCAAACATGTCCAAAGATGGCGGTGAGCAGTAATAGGGGATTTTGGAGAACTTTGTCAAAAATTGCCTCACATACAATTTTTAAGCCACTATTTTACAATTTTAGGCGTAAAAATAATATTTTCATTAGTGAGCAACCTTAAAAAGATACTGAATTTGACCTCTGACGCCATTATTATTCAGACGTTGTGTTCATTTGTAATGTTTTTCTAACATTTATCATGAAATGTTTAATAAACAGTATACATAAAATGTTTCTATTATAAATTCTATTATATATGGTTTTCGTACCCATCATTTTTTTACCTTCACAAAATGTTTCCTTTCAAATGTTTGCAAAACCCAAAAATGTTTACTGGGTTGGTTGTTTCTCCATCTTTCAGCACACTTTGAATATACAATCTACTTTTACAGAATCTCTAGTTCCAACAGAGTTGAATTAATAATATATTTTATCGTCTTTTGCTTTTTAATCCCAGTAAGCACAATCTTGCCCAATTTATACATTATGAAATAAAGACCATTTTTTTCTGATACCAAGGGCATGTTATATTATACTAGATTTTTCAGCTGATATACAGCAGGCTGTGTGATAATCTTTACTTTGTTTAGATGAACAGGATATCCCAATTCCAGGACTCTCCTGGCATATTTAACTGAGGCTTATTACCATAACATATAATTTTACCAGTTCTATACAATAAACAAATACATCTAACTTTTCCGTGATGCGAAGTGATGACATCAAAAGGAACTTTTTATACATGACATCACTACTGCATAAGGCCACTCTCATCAAATAAATGGTGCATTCTAATTCACAGGACATAACTTTATAAGTTATGCACGCCATGATGACTACAACTTAAATGACTGATATGGCAGAATGTCCCTACATGGATACACACATATATTTCCAAGATTACATAATTAACATCCACGCAAATTTTCTCCTGCAATGAAGTGTGCTGCCTGTTTTTTTTTATGAAAGACATATAACCAGAACCAACATAGCTAGAGATAGACGAAATGGTATTAAATCAGTGTTTAAAACATCTGAAAAAAGTTTAGATTGTCCTGGGAAATCTTCATTTACATCATTGTAAGTGACTCGACCAACAGAACAATCACTGTCTACATACCGACTACATCTACAGTGTACGGCAAATAGGGATTTCCTTTAATGGTAAGCCACAATAAACTGGGCCAAGTTTCTTGAGAAGGAATTTCTATGATATTTCTATTGATGATGTCTAAAAAATAACATATTGGAGTTTAACTCATTACAGAAGAATGGTATCTCAGATTTCTGGCTGCCACAGCAAGATAATATCCCAAATATATTAGTCTAATTCACAGATCTATAGGGGTGGAGTACCGCAAGGTTCCCCAGAGACTATAGTAGCCCAAAAGATTAGGAACAGCATTTTCAATGACATAAAAGTCAAAATGCTTAGCTTTTATAGGATAAGTCTATGTTCTGACAACCATTTATGGTAACTACCTCGTGAAATTTTGCATGCAAAAAAATGGTGATATTTTCTTTCAGTGGTTCTGAGAAGTTAAGCTTGACTCTAAAATTGTTTCTTTTTTCTGACAAGTATAAATCACCATCAGACTAGTTTTGTAATCTAAACATAAAAATGCAGTATCCCTCTGGATATTCCTCCTTTAAATAAGGCTTTAATGTTCTTCAGAGTGGTTAAACAGGATTAAGTAACAACTGCTGTAGTCATTCTGCTGAAAATTTGGTTTAAACAGTTCACTTAGGGTATGTATACCATTTACCGTTACTTTGACGAAGTTTAGATTGTAATGATAAAGGATTTTTCTTTGTATAACTACCACTGTAAGCTTCGCTGGAACAGAGAGCTTAAACAATACTATTTGGGACATAACCAATATACATTCTCCGCACCCCATTGATAGTTTCTTTGTGGAATGTTGTGGGATTTTACATCCGACTTCCTTATTGGGTAGAGAGCTGGTGTCTTGCTCAATATTTCATTTTGAGCAATAAGAACCTTGGGCTTCAGCTTGACTTGACAGATTGTTAAAACAGAGTCAACAATCTCAACTTTGTAGGGAGTATTATATTTTTCTGTGAGTCCAAAAGCATTTTCAGTTTGGCTAAATTTGATTTTTTTTTTAGCTTTACACCATTCACCAATAACTGCTCTTGTTGAGAAATATACATTCTGATTGGAATCTCCAAAACTGTATTACTATTCTTTGTGTGCGTCAACCTGTTGCAATGACCGATATTACTTCCAGCTAGTCATGTTTTCATCCATGCTCCAGCAGAATATTTGCAATACTGTTCGTTTCATAAAATAGACTGAGCTTCATACACATTTGATAGCAGACTTAACTGGAGGTGGCTCAAAGAGATTAGATTTAGTTTTCCTCAATTTGCCAACCATTTGAATCTTTGAACTATGGCCAATAACATATTTCACACCATTATTATTCTTGGCTGAGTTACTCATGTCCATCCCATCTACATCCCACTGTTCATCGATACCCAATGCAATAGTTCTGTTTCCTAGAAACTTTCTTCTTAGACATTTGAGAAATACTATAAACCTCTTGATTTTGGAACCATTGCTTTATTAACAGAAAATCTCCCATCTTTTTAAAGTTCCTGACTTGAGCTGAGAAAATGGTTTCCACTTGTTTTTCCAAATGACACCACTTTGAAAACAACCTAGACTGGGTGCTGTCCTTCCACCCTGTGCTACCAGTCTGTCTAGACTGGACACCAGTCCATTTGACAGAAAAGGGGACTGGTATCGGCCAAAACAATATTGACATACAGAAGTACACTTCGGCCATCTCATTGTTACTTGGCAAATGGAAAACATTTTATAAGCTCTTTTTTCTGTTGTCCAGTAAAGAAACATACTGACCCATAAAATGGTTGACTGGAAGGTAGGAAGTGGGAGAATAAAATGGTGGGCAATACCGGACCTTTCTTTGCCCCAAAAAGAGGAGACAGGAACCAAACAACCACTACATGAAGTTTTTGAAATAGATGAGCTGAAGTGTCTTTGAGGTAGAGCCCAGAAACAATTCAAGATGGTGGCCATGTTAGCCATCTTGTTTTTTTCCAAATACAGCCAATTTTGAAGGCAACCTAGCCTAGGTGGTGTCCAACGTCCCTGTTATGTTTCAAATTGATCTGCAGAAGCATCTTCAAGTAAGGGCCCAGCAACAGAATTTCAAGATGATGGCCATGGCAGCCATCTTGCTTTCAAAATGGCACTGATTTCAAAAGCAACCTAGCCTAGCCAAGCAGACATACAGATGGACAGGTCAACAGAGTAATAATTGTCAGTCATTATAATCTAATAGGTGGGTTGGTTACATGCAACCGGCCAAAAACACAAATTTAAATAAAAAATCTTAGAATGATAAATAAAACTTCTCAAGGTTAATAATAATGAAATTTTAAAACACTAACCACTCTCAATGAAATGCCAAAGGGATTGTAAACATTCTTAGGTAACATACTTAGATACTTTATTTTTCATATTAAACATGTTTTCACCCTCCACCCTTGTGAAATATAATTAATCTTTTATGCTTTCATGTAAAAAAAACTAATCTAGATTCCGTATTTATTATTTTTGTGGAGTGTGATTCCTGTTTCATGTCAGAAATCAAACTCGGACTTAGTACTAAATCACCTAAATGCGACTATGTTTTTTAATGTTAGAAAACTAACTTAGATATAGAGTTGACAATGTGTATATCAACGCTATGATAACGTTTAAACAGTAAATCAACATGAAATTCTAAGGGCTATCTCCACTTTATGATGTTTATCGGGGGGTTAAAATTTAGATACTTTTGCACGCTTATTTGGTTTAGTGTTATCCGTCACCGGAAAAGCCTCGATTTCGTTCTTCTTTCTAAAAAAGATCTCGTAAGTGTGGATGTGTTTTTCAGATTTTGTGTTAAAAATCGTACTAAATCTTCACAACAAACCGTTATTTTGCAATTGATTACCTTGTAATTGATACAAAATAAATATGTTCACACTTTAATGCATTTAGTTTAAATCTTGAAATAAATGTTTCGGTTATCAGGGAAGTTTATGGGACTCGGTGTTCATCTGACCACTGTTTAGATTTAATTATTTCATACGCCGACTACAATATTCTTGCAGATTTCTTTGGGCGAAAAAATATGCTTCCAATTGTAGGGTATCCCTGTAAGCTGCAAGTTTATCACAGAATTAGTGCTTATTAAGGCCCTGTTGATTCGCACAGTTTCTTCACACTCCTTAAAAACTGTTGAGGCATTTTCATTTATGATGTAGGTCATCAGTAGCCTACATTAGAGGATTATCGGGTTTTGGCTTCTGATAAGACTGTCACCTGTGTTGGTTCGACTCCCACAAGTGACAACCTGTCCCAAAAAGGCTGTTGAAAGGGAAATAACACAAACTTTGGCCTTTACTGCTCAGCCAGTGAATTTCGTCACCCAGTGAATTTTGTCACCTGCATTTCATGGCAATATTAAATCATTTTTAGACTAAATTTATATTGCTGAATTAAATATTAATATTAGAAGTCGTGGTTGCATGTGTTTCAACAGAAGTATTACTGGTTTTTGAGGGTTTAAATGGCAGGTGACGAAATTCACTGGGTGACAAAATTCACTAGCTGAGCAGTAATGTGAAATTACACAGGTTGAAGGTGAAGAGATTTCAATGTAAAACTGTATGACCCCCTTTTAATTACAGCAAATGGCGGACGCAGCACCAGCCGGTGGAAGTGGAGATGCTGGACGAGGAGGTCGTGGAGGTTTCAGGGGTGGGTTTGGCGGTAGAGGCCGTGGGCGAGGTCGAGGGCGCGGCAGGGGCCGTGGACGTGGGAGAGGAGGCAAGGACGGGGACAAGGAGTGGGTACCAGTTACCAAGCTAGGGAGACTGGTAAAGGACATGAAAATCAAGTCCCTGGAGGAAATCTACCTCTTCTCCCTGCCCATCAAGGTGAGATGCTTCATGCCTTCCAGGCATGTATGGTTATGAATGAAGGAACATTAACACGTGGAGTCAGTTGAATGGTATACCATTGTAGTCAGTAGTGCTGAGAAATGCTGTCAGTTTAATGGATTATTTATCCAGAATCAATTATTTTACTATATTGGTTGTCATTATATCATTAATATTTTGTGGGGCGATGTGCAGGAGACTAAATATTTTGATGCAAAAAGATTCCTGACTCTTAGTATCTAGTAAAATTCTTAATTCCTATAAATTTGGCGACCAGAATGAGAGACAAAGCCATCATTTATTCAATAAAACTGCCTATAATATTTTGAATGTACTTGGATATACATAGAAAAAGTAATAAGAGACATTGTTAGACTGCAATGTTACAGTTATTGTCTTATTTATGATAAATGGACCACACATCTAATCATCCAACCACTAGTTGTCGGTGAAAACTCGATGATTGACATAAAACCCCAAATTTGATTGTCCAATCGCAACCTCTCCATTGTTATATGAAAACAATTGTCCTTTAGAGCCAAAACTAAGAAACTAAACCAAATCTGATTTCTTTGTAGGAGTTTGAGATTATTGATTTCTTCATTGGCGCTGCACTCAAGGACGAAGTACTGAAGATCATGCCTGTGCAGAAGCAGACCCGTGCCGGTCAACGTACACGTTTCAAGGCCTTTGTTGCAATTGGCGACTACAATGGCCATGTAGGTCTGGGTGTGAAGTGCTCCAAAGAGGTGGCCACAGCCATTAGGGGTGCCATCATCCTTGCCAAACTGTCTATTATACCAGTGAGAAGGGGCTATTGGGGAAACAAGATTGGCAAACCCCATACCGTGCCATGTAAGGTAAGTTGAATGTATCACGCTGTCAGCTGATCAAACAGTGTGAACCCTCATGGCTTTTGTCTTATAACAGGCCCTTTTTGATTCCTTGGATTTAGATTTATTTGTTGTTTTACGTCTCGCTCAACAGCCAGGGTCATATTGCGACAGGTAGTTTACAGGTGGAGGAAGCCAGTGCATACTGCACTGTAAACCACCGGGCATCGGTAAGTAACTAACAACTTTCCAACATGAAGCGCCCGGCCCGAGATTCGAACCGGCGGCCTCAGAGGTTGCGCATGCAGTTTGAAAAGTGAACTATGAAAGGCAATGTTACTTTGTATAGCAAATCATGCTTGTGTTTCGAGGTTGTGTAAAATTATGATTCTAGTAAGTTGATGTTATCTGTAGTGAGTTTTAGGTGATTGGCATGCCTTGCTGTAGTGGGTAGTAGTGAACACTTTAACGTTAATGGTCTAATGTTCCCATTTCAATTTCAAGCCCAATTTCAAGCAGACACACTAGCTAGTATGTACTGCTTTCCTTTGTTCCCTGAATGTTTTTCCTACCCTATTAAATGTGTTGAAGGTGCTGTTGAATCAAAATTAATCACTCTCTTGTCTCTTCGTTTGAAGGTGGTACACTTTGGTGTGGTAACGTTTTCAGAATTTGTATTTTCTCCATTTTTGCCCCAGATTATCCACAGGTGCGAGTTTTGGTGGTATGTGATTGCTAAGAGTGAGAATACGTGTAGTTCCTTGTGTATTGATGCATTCTTCTGCTTTCAGGTGACGGGCAAGTGTGGTTCAGTCGTTGTGCGTCTGATTCCTGCACCCCGTGGTACAGGTATTGTGAGTGCTCCTGTACCTAAGAAGCTGCTGCACATGGCAGGAATAGACGATTGCTACACCTCAGCCAGGGGACAGACTGCCACACTGGGCAACTTTGGTGAGTGTGTCGCACTTTGTAAAATGCATTCTTCAACAGATACTGATGCTATGGTTATGTACTTTGTCATAAAAGCAAAAATAAAATATATTATTGAAAAATTGGCTTAATGTGTCGGAATGTACATATACTATATATTACCTATAGGGCTGCCACGACTGCTGTATACCGGTTTTATATTTTAAAGTATGAATAATGTAGTAAAACGTGTCAGAAGGTCTGAATCCGTAAAATATTTCGGTATTGTCACATAAGTTTAAATCCAACTGAGCCACATTTTCTGTATTGTTTATGCATTCATGTAAAACCAGAAGTACCATATACCTCTTATATCGCCCACTTGCTGACTGAAATAAACGCAGAAGTTGCAGGAAAACATCAAATTTATTAAATTCTACAGATTATTCATTTCACATATTTATCGTTTTCATTGCCTTTTGAAATATGAACGAAACTTAAGATTATTGATTGTTTTATGAATTCATTGGGTATTCAGTATTGCAGTAACGATGCGGCTCGACTTGGTCATAGTTGGTCGTGAGTGTTGAAATTACAACGCGTCGGTTCATACATTATAAAGATCGATTTTTCATCAAAACTTTTAAAACACACCAAAATATTACCTACCATATCTTATGGTAATTAACGTTTTTAAAGGAAACAATCACATTTTTAAGTTGTCACAGCTTTCAAGTGGAAACAAAAAATGGCTGCTTCCCTCAATTTTTTAACCGCAAATATAAATTCTCACGAGATTTAGTATTTTATCGGATAGGGTCAAAGATCAAACTACAAAAATTCGTTTTTTTATTTAATACCGGCTAATTTGTTTCTTCTGAAGTCCTTGGCCAACACTAGTGTGACTTTTGTCGGTTCACCGTCATCTATTAGTTCAGACATGTGTCGACTCCAGTATTTCTTGACGACTTACAGCACTAGTATTCAGTGTCGACACAAATAGTACTTAGCGATTAACCAACATGAAATGTTTGAAGACGTGACGTCCCTTGTTATCTAGAACCATGAGTATGACTGTAAAATGCTTTTCAAAATTTGGCTTTCACCAACCCTATATCTGAAATAATTCCTGCTTCTATTTTGTTTATAGCCAAGGCCACTTATGCAGCCATTGCACAAACCTACAGTTACCTGACACCAGACCTGTGGAAGGAATGTGTGTTCAGCAAGTCACCCTACCAGGAACACACAGACTACCTGATGAAGTTCCATGCTAGGAGCGGAGTCAGCACTGCCCACAAACCCGATTTCTAGACCCACAAAACAGTGACAATAGACTCACCTAAGATGATAGTACTTGTAACAAAAAGTACAGCCAGTGAGAGATTTGTGTGGTCTCTTTAATGGATTTGTGAGCAAATAAAAAAAAAAGAAAGTCTGTATGTTTGTTTAGTTCATGACTTTTCACATTTTAGCCCCAATATTGTTATACACACTGATAATCATTCAAAGTTTCAATGTCAGAATTACATTTGTCAATTTCAATATAATTTTGGGGATTGTCGCAAAGTTTGTAACTTATTGCGGGTAACCTTTAAAGTGCTCTGGATTCCTAGGCACGCTCTGTTTACAAAATTAATTTGCCAAATGCACTTCCAAGTGATTGGATCAAATCTAGCTTGTCTTGCAACTTTAATGTTAAGATATTAATCTGTGATCTGTGGATGATTTTTTTTTTTACAATCTCAAATCTGACTACTGAGGTTAATTAAGGTAGTATACACAAGCAGATCCAGGGAGTAGTCACAGGACACACAAAGTGTGTTCCACAGTGAACCCAAAGTAATGTGTGCCAAATCAAGAGTTTAACATGCTACATGGGACTCAAATTCATCTAGAAATGGTAACCTATTTCACAACCTTTGTCTCTTGTCCTGCATGTTCATCTTGAGACAAACTTCACTGCGAGGCTCTTTACAAAGAATATTGCCACATTCTTACAGTTAAGTTTTTATTTTGACTGTCCTCCAAGTCTGATGGTTCTTAATTTTAAGAAAAGGGTTTCTTCAAAAGATGAAATGGGTTAAGGGGCTGCATGCCTCTGGACCCGCAAAGCTTTGACACGTCTAAATATGAACCCCCTCACTTAAAATCTGGATGCACCCCTGCTGTGTATATAATATCCATGTTTTGCATTAATATGAGGCTATGACAATGCCAGAAAAGTTCATATATACTGGTAATTAAGCATCCCTGAAAGGGCGCTTCTTTGTTTTTTCGCCTCAGTTTTCTCGCTGCCGCATTATGGTCTCCCTTGAATATCTCCCTTACTATTCGAAGGTTTCAAACCATATTTGGCAGTTGTATACCCTAGGTGTGGGAAAGTTTTCTGCATGCTTAAATTTGACCTTTATTAAGGTCACATGATCAAAAACAGTTTTTTTAAGTACCCCCCCCCACCACCACCGTCATCGCAGTTCAGGAAAAACTACTTGCTACACAGCCTTATACTTTACACACCTGTTCATACTATCGAAAACGCAAGCTGATTAGATTTTGGGAGCAATCCCTTGAAAAATGTCTCCTTTATGAGTGATTTTCTGACACCTTCCAATCTGAAAGCCTTAAATTTAGGTCAACCCCCATATAATCTTAAGTATTGCATTTAGAGTCATAAAATGTATTGGGAGGCAATAGGAAACCATATGTGGAGAGTCTAAATAGCTGGTCAGTTTTACCCCCCGGCCACCCCTTATGGGTCAAACTGGGGTCATAAAATGGCTGATTTTGAGTTTTTGCCTTATATCTCCTTTATTGTTACTTTTATAGCTTCAGAATGTATTAAGAGGTATTGGGAAAGCATATGTGGAGAGTCTAAATAGCTGCTCCGTTTTACCCCCCCCCCCCCCCCCCTATGGGTCAAACTTGGGTCATAAAATAGCTGATTTTGAGTTTTTGCCTTATATCTCCTTTATTGTTACTTTTATAGCTTCAGAATGTATTAAGAGGTATTGGGAAACCATAGGTGGACAGTCTAAATAGCCGGTTAGTTTTACTTCCTGATCCCCATGTATGCTTCAAACTGGGGTCATAAAATAGCTTTTGTCTTTATTGTTGCTTTTATGCTTTCACAATGTATTAAAACCTATTGCAAAACCCTGTGGACAATCTAAATAGCAATACATACTTGCACACATGGTTATATATGAAGTTATCAATAATCTTTACTGAAATGCTTTGTAGCATTTACACAAAATATACTTAAGTTATCCTTAACACTTAAACTGTGAAATATACACATCAGAATATTACTACAAGCATATTTAGTAGGCTTGGCTTAATGTTTTAATTAGAATAGGACATTTCCTCAAAAAAGCATAATGTATGCTTTTTCCAATCTACAACACTTTCTCCAGCTTGTTTATGTCTACAACACTTGTTTATGTTAATTAAAGAAGACCTTTGTAGGATTTTCCCTCTCATAATATCATTAAGTGGGTTGGTTTATGTAACAGTACGGTGCAGCTTTGTGCATTCTTAGCTTTACAGCATGCTTATTAAAACCAGAAGGCATTGTAAACTCTCAGGGACGCTTCGCTTTTGTTAGCAAAAGCATTCCTCTAGTTATGGGGTTTACTTTTCTGTATTACACACCTAGTGTCTGTAGATGAGATTAACCACCGTGGAAGTAGTTTTACAAAATTTGGACTGTATATGTTGTGTTGTTGGTCTCTAGAAAAATCCAGTACAAAAATGGATTACAATACTAGAAAGAATCAAAGCACTCTTTTACATTGTGCTTATTTTAGAAAACCCAAGTAATTTAGCAGCAAATTGGATTCAGCTGAAAGACATTTTAAATAACATCTACACAACTGTGCAAAATTTTACGTTTTTAGCTGAATATTGACCGGAAAATTGAAATGGTACATGCCCATACACCCTAGTTGAGGGAAATACAATTGAACACCAGGAAATACAGAATACGGTATAAAGAGAGATTTTCAGAATAGACCATACATGTAAAGGTGAGGAGGAAAACCTGTAAGAGAGCAAATATCCAAAGTATCAAGATAACTAGAGGTTGTACAGCTGTAAAAGATTTTGATTGAATAGCTCGTCTAAAGAGATGGTACAATTAAGTAAATGTACATAAAATAATTAGTTACAGCAAATCATTCGTTTTTTTTTTTTTTTTTTTTTTTTTTGGAGACAGAAATCTCCAATATGGCAGCAGAAACAAAATATTCCACCAAGGTCGCACCATATCGTTGCTCATATACACCCCCAATTAATGCTCTTGAGCACCAACTTTCTACTACTCACAGGTTGAAATAGAGCTTGGACAGGATGTCCCTACAGTAAGGTCAAATGCTAGTTCTCGCCATGATGTAGCACACCCATAACCCCAACCTATCCCCCCACCCTGCCAAGTATCAACTTTCTGGACCGCATGGTTTCTGATGTACAGTCAAGATTGTAACGGTCAGGATCACTACAGGAAGATCAAATCAAGGTCCCTGCAAAATGTTGCACATCAATCCTCAATATCTACACCTCAGTTTTTGAAATACAGCCCAAACAAGATTTTCGAACTAGGTTTCTAGGTCAAGGTTTACAGTCATTAAGGTCGCACTATGATGTTGCAAGACACTTCAGAAGAGGCCAAGGGTTGAAGTTCATAATTGCATTGCATTTCTTGTATTGCCCATTGTTAGTGTCCTCCAGTTTTTCATGTGCTTTGGTGATTTTCAGGTTAGATTTGTATGAAATTTATGCTGCATTTGTATCAAGGATCTTGACTGAACAATCAAGTAAGACGGAAATGGTTAGCATATTTTGGTAGTCTGGTAACTCAAAATGTCGGTTAACCATTTTCCCCATGTATAGCATCATTTAGGAAATATTAAAACTGATACCCAAGCAGGTCTCCTGAATGTTAAATAGGATAGATTGCTAGATGCTAGGAAAGTAGACCATTTTAATATTCAGATAACATACTTTCAGTTGGTATATTTCAGGATCAGTTCAACAATACGGGCGCTAGATCGTGGTTGAATATCCTCATATTTGCTTAGCACAGTTAATTTTCTCAACCTTACAGTCAAGGGTATGACAGGATTGTTTGTTGATCCTCTGGACATGCAGATTGATTTTAAGTTTTCAGCTTGAAATCTGGCACAATATATATGTTACAGTCAATCTGTGAAACCAGTCATTTCGCGTAATGACTGAAATGACCAGTCATTATGTGTAATGACTAATATGAGCAGTCATTTCATGTAATGACTGAAATATATGGTTCATTTTTACACAGATTGAATTAATTTCAGTCAATATGTGTAATTGATTTAGAGTTGTTTTTCTTCACACCCTTTGCACTATTCAGAAACTTTGTACATTGTTCCTCTGCATTTTGAAAATTTTTGTGCTAGAG
Organism: Sabellastarte sp. h YS-2021; assembly: GCA_964017235.1. Classification (NCBI taxonomy): domain Eukaryota; kingdom Metazoa; phylum Annelida; class Polychaeta; order Sabellida; family Sabellidae; genus Sabellastarte; species Sabellastarte sp. h YS-2021. The sequence continues at coordinate 143,016,553 of OZ024931.1, forward strand.
AACATTAAACTATTTTAATCAAATAAATAACTTTGGAATTCTCGCATGCTCCCTGAATTCATAGGCAGAATTTTCAAACCTAAACGCAGACTTGTGTAATAAGACTCTATTGTCATTTTCAAAAATATTTTATGGTTACATGTATCTAATTACATTTTAAATGTTATTTACAGTCTAAATTAATATTTGCAGTTTTAAAACTAAACTCATTGTCATAGAATGAAAATATCTCTTTGTTGTCAATGAAATTTATGTCTTTTTTGAAGACTAATTCTCATTTATAAATCATAATTTATAATACATTTTGCCTTTTATGTTATTAATTAAAGACTCAGTTCTATTGTGGCAAGTTGTTGCGAAGCACGAAACCATGAAGCTTTTGAAGTGAATCTTGTCCACTCTTGTCCTTATTGGAATGCAGCTCTTTCATCCAGTTTTGTTCCTTCAGGCCTTGTTACTGTTGTTTGACCTCTCCGCAGAAAGAACCTGTTTATCAAAGATGGAGTTGACCTTTAATGTTCTAAAATAAACTGGGACAACTTAATCCATTCTTTTCATACTTATTAAAGCCTGAGTAGGATAACTTATAGCTCTAACTCACACCTGAGTACCATTGTAACTATAAATAACCATCAAGATACTTGATTTACTCTATGTTCTTCACTTGGACTTACATGTTACACAGAACTTTAGATTTTAGTAAGAGTCTATAGATTGGGTCCCTGTTTGTTAGGAATGCTACCTATCTATTGGGTCCCATCATATTTTACAAGGGAGTACATATATATGAAGGTGATTTTTATGACCTGAATTAAAAGAAGTGGGGCTTAGTTAAAGTAACTGCAGAAGAGTTTGATAATTTGATCATGTACCCATGTTGTCAATCAATAATCATATCAGAATATGTTCAAATCTGAAGTGATAATTTCATTACCCCTCTTTAGTAATCACATGAGAATGCAATTCAAATAATTACTAAGTGAGGCCAGACAATTTCATTTTTAGTAAAGCAAGTATTTAAAACCATTTATCACAATTCAGCCATTACGCGTAATGACTGGACCTTATTTTCAGTCATTACGTGAAATGACTGAAAATATTAGTCATTACGCATAATGACTGGTCATTTCAGTCATTACGTAAAATGACTGAAACTTTCAGTCATTCACAGATTGACTGTAACATATACAATCTTTTTGGGATACACTGGGCTAAAACAGCCGTGTTATTCAATTTAGAAACTTTGTACTGGCAAAAACAAATGGAAATTGACAATGATTTTGTTCTTGCAGTAGTTCAAAAGTTTAGACACGCCACTTAATCAAGAAAGAAAAGGAAATCTTGGCAGGTTCATTACTGGAGGTCAAAGTTGGGAGTTTTATGTCTTGATCTATAAACAAGGTTGTGTCAATACAGAGCCTTAGTGACCAGTATTAGCATAACACACAAACCTGTTCATCAAAGGTAAAACCAAAGTGATACACTGCCAAAACGTAAACTTATTGGCTGCACACTAAAGAATAAATTTGTACGAATGAGAAGTCTAGAAGACATTCAATTTTCTGAGATACAGCTTGGACCATATGACATCAGGACGGTTCGTTAGGATATGGGAGAAAACGATGCATACTAGTTCATCAAACTTTTGCACTGAAAAGGTACAACTAGCAGTTTTCCCACTTTATGTGCCAGAAAATTAAATGCAGGATTTAAGAGACTGGAACTGCCATGTAGCTGTACATAAAGGCTGTAGATGTCTTACCCTTTATTGCGTTAGTGCATTTTTGGTGAAACAAATGAGTTTCATAGGATGCTTGAAAGGCAAAGTTAACGATTTAAAGGATTGAAAAATGGAAGGGTTCATACAGAATTTTACAGGTCAAGTCCCAGATTTGGGTTTTATATCTCTTTGGAAAAACTTGCGAATTTTTTTTTACAAAATCTGAAAACTGGGTTAAAAGAAAATAAAGAAACAGAACAGTTACTCTTGAATACTGTTTATTATTTCTCATCACCAAGTCATTCACAGATTCATCCAACACCTCTCAGTTTCACATGAAGTTAAACTCCTAGCATATTAATACAATAACAACCAGATATGATGAAGCACTACTCATTATGTCTAATGTGTATACACAACCTCTATAAAACTTGTGCTAAATGCATAAAATATGAGTTCTGGTACATTTTTTGGTGAAAAAAAATGTGTATTTTTTTCCCACTTCCTCACAATGTCACTGTAAACTGCTTAAACTTTTGGTTTAATAAATTTTGTTTTGCTGGAATAATATTTGACTATGCATACATATATAAGGAGAATATGTTGCAGTAATACCAAAGAGTACCAACAAATGCCAATATCGGCAATAAAATACATAATCAATAAAACTATTTTCTGGAAAATTAATGCTCTCATAAACCAAAATAACCATCACCGCAATCAGTTATTTTAGAAAAAAGAATCCATCTTGTTTTGTCACACTGTTTTGTGTGTTCAATTTCAGTAAAATTTACATAAATTTTAATTTATGTTTAATTTAGCCTCAACTTCTGTTGGTTAAAATATATATCGACATATCTGATTCTATTTTGAGAGTTTGCAATCTACTTTGTCAAAAACCAATCAATGAACAGATTGCAAAATGACTCTTTTTTTGTATCACTGATCTTGATTTATGTTTACACTGCCATGTATTTATCTGTGTTTTGTATCTAATGGAAAGTGGATGATCTAAAAACTGTATCAGTTGCAATATTAGACTGTAAGCAGAATGTGAGCTTTATTGTGTATTGTAGAGTGGTATATTTTATGAAAAGAATATATCATTTTTGCTGTAAATTTGTTCCAGGAAGTGTTTAATCCTAGATTTATAATGATAAAGATACACTGTAGTCAACTATAATTGGCTATAGATAGGGACATTCATATATTGTATATCTTTGAGGCATTTTTATGGATCTGAAAATTCATTGCTATTTAATATTTTTACAAGATAAATATGCTTAATATAAAACTGTTTATGAGAAAGTGTTTTATTCCAGTCATCTTATCTTCTGAAAGAAGTCAAGTCTATACATTTGACCAATTTACATAGTGTATGTGAATGAGTAGCTAGATCAACAACAACCGCTGCTAAACAAAAGCTGAATTAATTAAAGCTTATTTTTTCCCAAAAAGGAAAATTCATATCCACATGTGGGATTTTTTTTTAATGTGCCTAAAATTGGTAATTTATATGAACACTGATCAGCTGCAATATATTTATAACTACATCACTGAATGATAAATACCTCATTTTTTCCTTGAAGATGCCATAACTTCAAAAACACTAGGAGGTTAGCTTTGCCAGATAACAGAAATTTTGTTTTAAGTATACATGTGGCAGGTGTGGTTTTAAAAAGTCTTAAAATAAATGAGGTGTGAGAAAAAGCTATATATTTATTATGTTAAGTTGGCCAAAGTCTCTTAAATACAGGAATTTTAAATAAAATGGTCATTAGAAGTCTTCCTTAAACTTAATCAATGTGTCAAGTTGAACTGATGTCATTGAACAGTAAGTCAGTTGGGAGCTGAAAACCTTCATTTTTACTACAAGATGGCCATGACTGTGCTTGTATTGGAATTTCAAGCTGGAAAGAAAATAAGAATGTCCCCATTTTCATCTTTAATAAGTGTGCCAAATTTAACTGAGGTCAGCTGAACAATACAATAGCTGGAGATTAAAAACTGTATCATTTCACTGCAAGGTGGCCATAACTTCATTCATATTGGGACTTTAAGGTGACCATAAAATGTCATCCTTTACAAGTGCATAAAGTTTAGCTCAGGTCAGTTGAACAATAAGATAGCTGGAGGCTGAAAACTTCCTTTTTTCACTGTAAGGTGACCATAACTTCATTCATATTGCGACTTTAAGGTTACCATAAACTGAGAATGTCCCTTCAATATCAATATACGTTAGATATGCAAAAAGAAAGGGGCCAGACTGCTTTATTCCAATTTTATGACTTTAGGGGTGGGTTGGGGGTGGGGGGAGCATAGCTCCAATTATAGTTTATAGTGACAGTTTAAGGTCACCATAAAGTCAGGTTAATCCTTTGGTAAATCTTAATATATATGCCAAGTCTGGTTGAAAAAAGTCAAAAACTAAGTGAACTGGAGGGCTAAAACCCCCCTTTTTGACATTAAGGTGACCTTAAAATTGCAGATACATGGCTAAAACTTCGGCGTGTGAAAGATTATCAAAAAGTAGCTGATAAGTTATTCCACCAAAATGCCGAAATCCTGACCGTTTTTGAGATACAGATCAACTGAACCCTAAGTAAGCGGCCTGTCAGGGGCGTTTATTTACAGATTTTAAAAAAAATTACGAAAATAAAACGCCTCCCATTCAGGCATCTATGGTCCGATGGATCAGAAAACTCTTTCTGACCTGCGGATTTAGGTCTAGAATGTACCTGATAAATTTTATAGCACGTGTGTGTGTTTTTTTCCGAAACGCAATGACGGGGTGTTTTTGAAAAATGCTCAAGGTTACCTTATAGTTTTAAAGAAAGATAAGAAGGAAAGAAAAATTTGAAAGGCCAAGAAGTTATTCAAGGGAGACCATAATCCTGCGGTGGCGGCAGCGGTGATCAGTCCAACTTACGTGAAAATAAATAAACGCCCCTGACGGGCCGCTTACTTAGGGTTCAGTTGGTATCCCACTATGAAGACCGGTGTAAGAATAAATCCTCCCCCCCTGAAAATCCCCCCCCTTCTTGGTGGGAGAAATTCCTATGAAATCACCCCTCCCCCCCCCCCCCCCCCCCCCCATCTCTTTAATATGAAAATAAAATATTCCATGCAGATTTGAAAATGTAATGACATTGATCAATTTCCGCAGTATTTATACACATAAAATGTGGAACAAATGGGGGTCAAATTTCTAGGCTGGGAGGATATCGTAGATCCTCCCCTAGGCGAAGGATTTCCTAGGACATTCTCCCCCCGTGGGGTAGGATATCCAGGGGGGAGGATTTTGTGATACTGAAGTGCTGAAACAAGACCTGACAAGGAGGATCTCTGTGGTCAGTTCATAGCGTGATGAGAAAACACAAGTACAATAAATGCCTTGTTTTTCAATGAACTCGTGGTTTGAGGTACACTACAACACAATTTTTTCAGTAACCTTGGGAAGGTTTTGCATTGGTGGGATATGGATACGGCAACTATGCCACTACTGACCCATCCTTATTAAAATTGGCCACTTTTTGGATCACCTTTTGTTAACATCTCTAGTGAATACAAACTCTGGACCACTTCAGACAGCAAATTAAAAAAAAAAAAAAAAAAAAAAAAAAAAACATTTATAGCAGCTTTGGTTTATATTTCTTCTTTATAACTGAAAAAGAATGTTTATTTGCTTTTTCAGGCTGAAGGCCCATGAAAACTGTACAAGCAGAAATTTTAGACGACAGTTTCACTAATTCTTCATTTTTAAGAAATTCACTGGAATTAAGTTTCACTACTCATTACTTTCTATGAAAGAGAACGTCAGTAATACAGATTTAAAATTTCACTAGGAATTAGTTTTCACTATCCAAGCTCATCAGTTAAAACAGCTACAATTAAAGCCTACTGAATTTCAACGTATATGTAGTATATCAACAAGGATGTGTATTATTAAATATACACATGTAACAACTGGCTTTTATCCGTTTCCATGACAACCAGGGTAAAAGTGGAATACCAGTATATATGACACTGTATACAGTTTGTATATCCGAGTAATAATCAGGACACTGAATAGCACTGCATATAAGAAATGGAATACTGTCTTTTTCAAAAACTTTTTTTTTAAAACACACTTGGACTTGGTTTTGTAATCATACAGACCACCATTTTGCAGACAACGTGATGAGCCACAATAAACACCCAAGACAAGTTAGCAGGACTTGAGTGATCATAAGTCACTTGTAAAAACCTTCAGTTCAGGGAGAAAAGGAATTTCTCCCATAATATTCACAATATACCGACCAAGTAACTGATGATTTAATCTAATCTAATAAGGACCTTTATGGCACATAATCTCCATCACGTGGCAGACTCTAAGGTGCCTCTATATATGATAATATGGAACTCTTTTATTAGCATTGCCATTAAAGAAATTTATGCACGATTTAAACGTTGTAAAAAATAACTTTTGACATTATTCGGACGTATTGAGATCAAATAACAACTGTCTCACCGTGGTATCATGAGGTAGTGATTTTTGAATGTTTTGACAAATCCTAAATACGTCACTTTGAGCATGCTACATTGCGACATTTTCAGCAGTTAAGAAAGCTGCGTACACAGCTCACAATCTATAACTCAATAGATATTCAGTTAGAAGGATCAAATCAGTGACACTTTCAAGTACCTTGAATTTATTTATTTATTTATTTGGGGTTTTACATCGCTTTCAACACTGTACAGGTCATATCACGACGGGTAGTTGGAAGGGCAGAGGAAACCAGTACATACAGTTTGTTAGGGTTCTTACTGTAAACTGCCGACCAACGGCAAGCAACTACCACCTTTCCCACTTGAGGCCGTACCGGGAATCGAACCCCGGCCTCAGAGGTGGGAGGCGAGAGTGTTGCCACTCTGCCACCGTGGCCCCTTCAAGTACCTTGAAGAAGAGTGTAGGCAAATGTTTCTGTTCAATTATACAGTTAAATCAGATCTGTGACATGAAAATCCAACTGAATGTTGATTGACAGGTAAAGCTGTTGTAGCAAGCATGGGTGATCTCCCATTCCCAAAGTTTCAGGGCTGACTAATTGACCATTTCTCTGACTGACCATCACACCGGAATCAATTAGTGTGAACATAAACGGGCTTTGAGTCAGCTGACTTTGTGTTTTCAGCTCCAGAGTGCAAGGGAAAGTAGAAAAGGACGTATCTAAAATAGGTTGCACAGTTATGCAATGAGGTGCCGGTCTGCAATATTACTATGGTATAACTAACCCAAAAGTAGATGAAAAACACATTTTAACAAAATCCTGTTATTGCAATAGTTTGCAATAGTTTTCAAGTTACAATTGATTTACTCAACAGTGAGAACCTATAATAGCCATTGCTCAGCTATGCAATGAGCTACAGGTCTGCAATTTTACTATAGCATAGCTGACCCAAGAATAGGTGAATAACATGTATAAGTGAACAAAATTCTCTGAATACAATAGCTTTCAAGTTACAAGTGATTTACTCAACAGTGAGACCCTCAAAGTAGCTATTACTCGGCTGTGCAATGAGCTACTGGTTTGCAATATTAGTATGTTATAGTTGACCCAAAAGTAGGTGAATTACAGATTACAACAAAATACTCTAAATCCAATAATTTTCAAGTTACAAGTAATTTACCTCATTATGGAAGGTACTGACAAGTGAGAAAGTAGCTATTACTCACTTAGTCATTGGGATAGACTCCCAAGTTACTCATCACATTGTAGCTACGGTGGAAAAAGTAAGTGAACAACATATTTAAACATAATGTTCTAAATGCAATACTTTTGAAGTTATAAGTGATTTAGTGCATGGATTTGGTTAATTTTAATACATTAAAAATTATTTAAAAAATTCATAAAAAATATAATTAATAAAGATCCAGGCCTGATACTAAGACAAGGGAATCTACTAGTGGCCTAGTACAGATATGCAAGATAAGAGAGAAATCCCTTCAATAGTCAATGGGAAAATTGTGATGAAGTGTTGAAATTTTCACACTTTGAGTGGGGGTACCTCTCTTCTAATGGCTCTGGGGAACAGAAAAACACACAGACCTGCATGCCTTGAACAATTTATCATCCTTGATAGATAACAGGGTTCCCACAGACTTTTGATAACTGGATTCAAGGTCTTTTCAAGGTCAACAACAACAATTCTCAAGGACATATTTTAAGGCAACGCCTCCCCTTCTAGCCGTCCAGTCCTCCCACAAAATTCTTTGTTGTCACATGATTTTAACATTTATAAACTCATTACAACAATGCTAGTTAACACATGTAATAATATTTTAACATAAACTTTGTTCAGACTAGACAGTCTGAGTCTGCCATAGGCGTAAAACTAGATGATACAGATGCAGAAGTTGGGCAATAACAAATTCAAGGACTTTTCAAGGATTTTATTCAATTTTGCCCAAATTCAAGGACTTGCAAGGCCTTGAAAATGAAGCAATTTTTTCAAGGATTTTCAAGGATGTGGGAACCCTGGATAAGGTATCTTTTAAAAGCAACAGCATATCACTGGGCCTTGAAGTTTTGGAGAAGTTGCTCATGCGGACACTGCAGAGTGATGCCATAACGTCAGCTGACATAATAACTATAAAATATTACACAGAAAAGCTTAAAAATGTGTACTTATTATAAGTTGCCCACATATACTGAAACTTTATCCAAAACATTACATTTAAATTACATATCAACTGCATTTTAGTTGTGGTTAGGCTTCATGCACAGGCATAAAAGATGTTACAGTTTTGGGTTTACTAATTAGTAAGGCTGCAACGATTCTTCGGTTACTCGGAAATGAAACGATTCACTTCAATACTTGAGGCAAGAAAAGTGAACCGGGTCTTCGAAAACAACTAAACATAAACGTAAAATCTACTACAAAATTCTATTTTTTCTTTAAATATATGAATATATTTATATATTTTACTAATATAAGGCGTTTCCGTTTCAGTATTTTGTATTTTAGGTATTTGCAAACTTTAATTCGTTGTGTAACAATGTTTTATAAGATGGCATTTTATTATAAAGTATTTCGAAGACGCCTCAAATCTCGCAATATAAAGAGGGTTAAAGTTTCTTATATTTGGGATTATAAATGCGTCTTTTCCCCAAAATTCAATAAATTATCAAAATTCTTTGATGTTGTGTGGTTTGTAACCATTTTATGAGGCGTGATATGTCAAAATATGAAGCAGTTTATTTCATGGGCGATAATCAAGCGATTAACCGAGTCCGAGTCGATTCTTCTAAAACGAGCAATCGAGGGGCATTTTCGGGCTCGCTTGCAGCCCTAGATTTTAGTAGGGATGGGTCGGTAGGTCCGGTATCTCGGTATCGAGAGCATTTTACTGAAATACCGTGACGAGATTTTAAAACCGCCACTTCGCTTGCTAACATATAATGGAAGGAAGAGTTAAAATATTAGAAACATACCCAAAATCTGAAGAAATTATAAGCTTTTCTCCCCATATTTTCGTCCATTTGCAGACTTTTATAGCGACACGTTGAGAACTGCCATATTTTGGTTACGACACTTTATAACCTAAATCTTGCTTGACAACGCGTATAATGGAAGGAAAACTTAAAATATTGGGAACAAACAAGAAACCTGATAAAATTATACAAGTTTCTCTCATATTTTCCCGATGTTCACATTTTTCATACCAACCCATCCCTACTAATTAGAATGAATCCGATTTTTGTTGTATTTTTGCTTTTGAGACCTGGATTTTAAATTTTCTTTTGATCAAAACACTAGAAGATCATGGATTTTCAGATAGACATGTATATGTTTTAGAATATGTTGGTACACAGATTAGATATAGCATGATTACATAAAAATCAAGTGATAAGATTTTATTATTTTCAAGTGCCTCACAATTTCTTAGTGCAGCTACTTGGCATTGTGCAAGTGAGAGATGGAGTGCTATGAAAGTGTGAAAAGTGATGAAGTGCCTTCATACACCTGCCTAACAGATTGTGAGTTTAGAGATTAAGTGCTATTGCAATAGTGTGCTACATTTCAAACTTCTTGCATGAAAGATACAATCTACATAGCTGGTAACCAACAAAAAAAACAAACTTTTTCCTAAGCAAAAATCAGTGAAAACGGCCAAAATTGCCATCTATCTTTTCATTCTTTATACAAAGTTTGCCTGATAATTCTGAATAAGCTTTCCCTCTTTCTCTTTACCGATGGCCATTTTTGCCTTCTGCCGCTTACCCCCGACTCGAGGCAGTGTATTACTGTTACCACCCCCCTCCCCACCAAAACCACCCCTGTCCCCTCCTCGAATTGCCTCATTAGCATACATGTCCTCAATGTTTCTAGTCCTCAGGGCACCGTCCATAGAGGTATTCAACATTGAACTGCTCGCTGTATTCTCATCGTCCCGTTCACTGTCCAAATCACAGAATCCCAGGTTTGCGAACTGGGTCAGCCCGGCGGGTTTTGGCGTCTTATTGACTTTACGCCTCAATTCTTTTTCTTTGCGTTTCAAACTCCCAATATCATCAGCATTCTCGTCAGGCTCTCGCTTCTGATTGGCTGACGAGCTTTTCACAGACCTGGCTTTCTCCTTCACTTTATTTCCTCTTGGGGTTGTTTGTTCGGCTTCCATATCCGAGTCAGGACTCTCAGAATCTGAGCCATCGTTAAGCAGTTGACTTTTTCCTTTACGCCCATGAGAGCGAGTCTTCTCTGGCTTATGTGGAGTAGTGGATTTACTGGTGTTCTTAGCAGCACTGCCAAACTGCGTGTATTTTGAGGAAGCTGTTGAAAGATCTTCAGAATTACTCGTCACTTTGGTATTGCCAAATTGTGAGTATTTTGTGAATCCAGCACCCTCTTCTGTATTACTACTATTAGAGCTACCTTTTGTGTTACTACCAAACTGTGTGTATTTTGAAGAGTTTGAAGTGTACTCCATGTCTGCTGCAGCCTTCACTGAACCAGACTGAGTTTGATATTTCGACGGGTTCAACTTCTCCTCAGTGTGGCCTCTGAATGGTGGCGACAACGACTGTTGTTGACTAGAAAACAGATTCTGTGTCGCATCTCCCGATATTTTTGGCAGATTACTCACTGAGCTGCTATTTGACTCTGGTGGGGAAGAAATTTGGTACGTGTCATTGCCATGCGAAAATGGCTGATTAATCTGAGAGGTTGATCCTGCAAAGTTACTCATACAAGCCTCATTGTCCTTTCCCATTGAAAATGTAGATACTTGAGCGAAGCCGCCAGCACCAAAGAGATCCAGGTTTGCAATGGATTCTGGCGGACTCTGCTTGGGGTATTCTGCAAGCTTTGTCGATTTCTCTGATGGACTTGGGCTTTTCGTAGTGAGTGCGATGTTTGGAAAGGTCAAACTTGTTCTAACCTGACTACGTTTGTGGGTTTTTGCTTGCTGTAGTTGGCTGTCGGGACTTCGGGAGGGCGACCTCACCCCACCCATGGCAGTTGCGGTTGCTGTTGGAGACCGTCCATCGCTGGTGCCCCCAGGAGTGTAAGCGATGTTTTCGGCTGAAGGCGGAGCTATGGGCTTTGATTGACGTTTTGAAAATGGCGCCCTGTCGAACACACTTGCATTATGACTACTACTGCCACCAGTATTCCCATCCATGTTCTGACTAGTTACAAATACAGCTTTGTTGATAAAGGCATGAGGCATCTCACAACCAGGGGATCTGGGGTTTTTCTCAGCAGGTTTTGGAGGTTTTCTGAACGGAACCTTAGAGAATGGGTCATCTGCAGGGAGAGGATACCCCTGGGCACTGCTACCTCTCTTTTTCTGTGAAAATGGCGCCTTGCCAAAAACGTCGGTAAAACCCTCGCCAGCTGGCTGAAACTGTGGGCTTAGGGAGGGCGTGAGTGTCGTCAGGGTACCACTGCTGGTACTCTGGGTACTAGAACCTCGAGAAGGTGCATCAGTGGTACTGGAAGATTTGAACGGATTGATGGTTCTCCCAAATTCCGAGTCAGAGAGTTCGTCGTCATCCAGAAGAGGTTTGACACCGTACTCGTGTCCCACAATCCGGTCGCATGGAGACAAGGGCTCAGCAGTCTACAGAAGACAAAGGGAAACTTCATGTCAGTTTTGTAAAAATTATTAATACTATCATACTTAATGCTTACTTATTCTTACAACTGGGAAAAATAGCATCAGAGATGCCCGTACCCCACAGCCTAGGGAAATATTTTCAACACCATGAGATACAGAAGTACTGTACCAGTACAAACTTCAGGATACTTTCAGAGCACTGTCAGTTATATAAAGGTCCAAACAATGTTTAAATGGAGAAATAATGTTTAAAAGAAAGATCATGCATATAAAGATGAAGTATTAAAACAAGATAATTCAATAACAAGATGACAGCATTAATCAGCAAACTAAAATTCAACCCTCTTTATCTACATCTGCAAGGCCCGAATTATGGTTTAGATGGTTTGAATATTACCATGCATACAGAAGTGGGAATACATTTAATGAATGCTTATGTGTGGTGTTGGAGCAAAATCTGTGGCTCACTTGATGAAATTCTATCTCTTACAATGGGAAGTTATGAAAGTAAAATTCTTAATAAATTCTAATATGACTTTAACAGTGCTTAATCTGCATCAAAAGAGAGACCCAAAGGTGCAACAAGATTTTATAGGTCAAGGTCACTACGACAAGGTCAAAGGTCAAATTAAGGTGACACCATGATAATACACACCTATAGCCCCTAACCAATGTCCCTAGCAAGTATCAACTTCCTCAACCTTACGGTTTCCAAGATATAGCCCGGACAAGATTTTATAGGTCAAGGTCACTACGCCAAGGTCAAAGGTCAAATCAAGGTCAGATCATGACGTTGCACAACTACATCCGCTAACCAATGTCCCTACCAAGTATCAACTTCCTACACCTTACGGTTTCCGAGATACAGCCCGGACAAGATTTTTGAACTCATGGTCACTATGGCAAGGTCAAAGGTCAAATCCTGGTCAGACCATGACGCTGCACACCTACACATCCTAACCAATGTCCCTACCAGGTACCAACTTCCTACACCTTATGGTTTCCGAGATATAGCCCGGACAACATTTTATAGGTCAAGGTCACTACGGCAAGGTCAAAGGTCAAATCAAGGTCAGACCAGGACATTGCACACCTACACCCCCTAACCAATATCCCTACCAAGTATCAACTTCCTACACCTTACGGTTTCTGAGATATAGCCCGGACAAGATTTTATAGGTTAAGGCCACTACGACAAGGTCAAAGGTCAAATCAAAGTCAGTCCATGACACTGCATACCTACACCCCCTAGCAAATGTCCCTACCAAATATCAACTTCCTACACCTTACGGTTTCCGAGATATAGCCCGGACAAGATTTTATAGGTCAAGGCCACTACGGCAAGGTCAAAGGTCAAATCAAGGTCACACCTTGACGTTGCAGACCTACACCCCCTAACCAATATCCCTACCAAGTATCAACTTCCTACACCTTACGGTTTCTGAGATATAGCCCGGACAAGATTTTATAGGTCAAGGTCACTACGGCAAGGTCAAAGGTCAAATCAAGGTCAGACCATGACGTTGCACACCTACACCCCCTAACCAATATCCCTACCAAGTATCAACTTCCTACACCTTACGGTTTCTGAGATATAGCCCGGACAAGATTTTATAGGTTGAGGTCACTACGCCAAGGACAAAGGTCAAATCAAGGTCAGACCACGACGTTGCACAACTACACCCCCTAACCAATGTCCCTACCAAGTATCAACTTCCTACACCTTACGGTTTCCGAGATACAGCCCGGACAAGATTTTCAAACTCAAGGTCACTACGGCAAGGTCAAAGGTCAAATCAAGGTCAGACCATGACGTTGCACACCTACACCCCCTAACCAATGTCCCTACCAAGTATCAACTTCCTACACCTTACGGTTTCTGAGATACAGCCCGGACAAACTATTTCCCGCCGCCCGCCCGCCCGCCCATCCGGACACCATGGGTGAAAACAATACCCCGACAGCCCTTAAGGGCTGTGGGGTAAAAACCAACAAACTTTTCGAAAGTAAATTTATAAATAAAATACTTCTACTTGTATATTTTTAAAAGAACTTGTGCTTAAGTACTTAAATACTGGACCCAACCCAATTTTGGATAGGACCTTTCACCACATGCTGTAACACGCTAGATTGTAACACACAACTAAGTCTGGCTAGTGAAGTTATCGAGCACAGGATTGAATATAAAATTTAGTTTTCAGTACTGGATAAAAACCTCCTTGAATGAGCTCTGAGAACTTGTTAATGCTATGATTTTCATGCAATCGTTATACATTGTCGGCATTCACAATAGAGCTGTACTTTCAATGATCAAAATTTTCTTATTTTTGGTCCGACTTGCAAGTCTCCTACCTTCTGTTTTGGCTCCACTTCCTGTTTTGTCTGTGTCATGACTTCCTCTTCATCCAGAGATTTAGCCAGGTCCTCTGAGCTATCCCCTGTGTTGCCATGGCGACTGGGCGATGTGGGGAAACACTTCCTGCTGCCATACTCGTCATCAAGCTCCTGGTAGCTGAAGTCCTTCTGTTTCTCTGTCATCACCACCCGGCTACGTTCATTCTCAGGTCCTTCTGAGCTCGAGTCCGCCTCTTTGGTGGCTACAAAAGACCAAAATTCAGGGATTTATATCTTATGTCACTAAGGATGTGACTCGAGGTGAAAAATAGAGTCAGATATATAATGTACAATCATCAACCTGAATCAAGGCTATGACAGTTTAGTTGTAACTAACTGAAAGGACCATAGGGAATCTGATGTTGAATATTTTGTACAATATTTTAATACTGTTAGCATATGCACCGAGTATTCACAGAGTGAATAAGTGGCACCTGGTTCGAGGGCGCAAAAAGAGAACTACAAACATGTAAACATATGGAGAACGTTCAAATGTAAAATAATTCTTTATGATTCTTGGGAGTTTGGGTTGGTGTCATTCCCCAGCCAATGAATAAGTGAAAGTTCCAGGTTTGTCACAATGCAGTTTCATAGTGAGAAATGCCTATATACAAGGGTTGATTTTATGTACTATCAACTTGCACACTTCTAAAGCCTTCATACATTCTTTGTCTGAATGGTCCTTTGCTCCCCCCAAAATATTAAGAGACCACACTTTGTGTATAAAATCCAATAAATAAGATCATTCAATCCAGCAAGTAATCTGGACTCTTTCCCACCTTAGGACCACTGATAATTAATTTAATTTTATTGTCCGATGAGAAAGTAATCAGCTGCAAGAAGTCAGATCATAAGGGCTTCTGCAGTTTGCAAGCTGCACACGAAGTACTTTTATTTTCATTCATTTTTTTAAGCATACACAGCCTGTTTTCAAGTACCCCTCACAGTCCTATTTTCACCACCACACATCATCAGGAACGATCCTCAGTGAATAACACACTTTACTATCAGATTCCAATCCACAACCACAGCAGTGAAAGCCAAAAAGTTAACTCCTAATGTGGTTGTAAGCTTGATCTGATCCAATAATTGGTGGATACAAATAGACAAGTATTTACTCACCAGGCGGAGCCACTGCAGTCTCCTTATCAATGTCATCGCTATCTACACTGTCCATTTGTTGATAGTCACCCACGCTTGGCAATGCCCTCTTAATAAGACGCGCCGTCCCAGCCAGCAGGTCATGTGACAGGGAACTGCCACGCGATTGGTCGGATTTCAATTCAGCATCTTTTGATTTGATATTTGTTCCATTGGTGGATTTGTCCTCATCTTTAATTATGTGACTAGATCTCTTCTTTGAACGCGATGATTGTTCTTTGTCCGGATCTGTGGAAAAAGCAAATTAATATAAATTATATTTTCAAGTGTAAAATATACTATAGAGTTTTCATGAGAAAAATTACTTCCAATTTCTTGAGGTGAATTACAGGTTGGGGCCATCTAATTTTCCAGCCAAAAAAAAATGTTAACATTTTAACTACCAAATAAGGTAAAAGCCTATACAAAGGTCAAACTTAGGGTTTTACGTCCCTTTCAATAATCCGAATCACAATGGGACAGATCCTCAACCCTGTCACTTATCAAACCCACATAGAGCTACAAGCCGCAGTGTCTAAAGAAATCCTTCAGTTTGTATATATGATCGTATCACCTTCCCTTGGTAAAGTTGTGTTAGTTGTCCAACCTTAAGAAACTGCAAGTAAATGGTAAGTTTATTTAGTGCGATGGAATATGTCGATTTGAATGCTGTGGAAATTTTTCACAAAAAACATGCAAGAAAAAGCTAACAGAACTTTGATTAATGGAACAATAAAATGCAAATGTTACTATAAAATTTACAGAAACAATGACCATATTGAGTAAGAAATAAGTGGTTAATATCCAACATTATATAAACTGAGAAAAAGCAATGGATCTGAAATCTAGATTTTGTTTCTACAACAGAGAAAACACCTTTACCCCATGCAGAGAAAAGCGTTACAGCGTAAAGGAATAAAATATCAACAATAACCATAATCCAAAGTGAAGATACAATTGGTCCACTTCTTATAAATGAATGTCGAATAACTGTGCACAAATTCTTGGAATTAAATTCATTCTACTGGTAATGGCCACAAATTAAGCAAACATTTTACTGATATGTTAAAAAGGTAAACATAAATGATCTTAAAAGTGCTTTTGTCATGTTTTGAACAAGCCCACCATGAGATTAATATGCACAATTTCAATGTTAAACTTCAATGAAATAAACTTTGAGAATTCTTATTCATTACATCGAGTCACCAACATTAAATCAATTTGCAGTCATACTTTTTCAACATTGGAGGTATAAGGTGTTTTCACTGTGGACTAAAAGACAATTTGTACAAAAATTCTCAAGATTAAATAAGTAATTTATCAATATTTCACTGATTTAATTTTAACTTGCGAGAAATGTGAAAGTAGATAAAGAACTCACTTGGAATCTGTACATGCATGTAGTGGGGAGATGACCCTCTCAGTAAAAACACCTTCACCTCGCATGCCAGCCAACCACTGAAGGCCTTACAAATGATCTAAGTTTCACTAACCAATCACGTGCCCAAATACTTGTACAAGTTTTCATTGGCTTGTTTAAAAATAATAAATGAACCAATCGACTGGCCTGTTTTACCAAAAAAGGATCAGTCTCAAGATTATTAATTTTATTTCTCCTGTTTCAACAGGTCTTGTCTGAGAGAACTATTCAAGTCAGGTTGTACTATAGTTTTGCCCTATAGTAACTGTATTTTGAGTCTTATATTCTACACAAGATATTCATGTTTAAAGTAAGTGGAGCACAAACCATAAATGGGACTTTTAAAAATTATTGCAAAAGTACCTAAATATCGTGTTAACTGCTTTTGTTTTGTCATGCACTATTGATGCAAATTTGCAAGTAGGAAATATCAGTCCAAAGAATTGTGATATCACTTCTGTGTAAAATCTAAGGCTACAAGCGAGCCCGAAAATGCGCCTCGATTACTCGTTTTGGAAGAACCGATTCGGACTCGGTTATTCGCTTGATTATCGCCCACGAAATAAACGTCATCATATTTAGACAGGTTACACCTTATAAAACTACTAAAATTCACACAACAGGAAAGTGTGTTGATATTTCATGGAATTTTGGAATAAAGAAGCATTTACAATGCAAAACACAGGAAACTTTAACCATTTTGATATTGCGAGATTTCAGACGTCTTCGAAATATGTCATATTAAAATGCTGTCTTATAAAAGCATCATTACACACACATTTAACGTTTGTAAATGTGTAAAAATTAAAGCTGAAAATAAAAACGCTTTATATAAGAAAAAATATATAAATATATTTATTTATTTAAATGAAAAATCAAGTTT
Source organism: Sabellastarte sp. h YS-2021 (assembly GCA_964017235.1). Lineage (NCBI taxonomy): Eukaryota > Metazoa > Annelida > Polychaeta > Sabellida > Sabellidae > Sabellastarte > Sabellastarte sp. h YS-2021. The sequence goes on from OZ024931.1 coordinate 143,034,212, forward strand.
TGTAGTAATTTTTACGCCTATTTTTGGTTGTTTTCGAAGAACCGGTTCACTATTCTTGACTCGAGTTTTATGCTGAATCGTTTCATTTCTGAGTAACCGAAGAATCGTTACAGCCCTAGTGAAATCCATCAGAATACCCCACACTGGTTAGCTCTGTGATGCAAACAAGCAGTCATGTTGTGTGAAATCTGACATGGAGGCAAAAAAACTTTTACTTAACTTTCAATTGCTGGTCATTTCAGTCAAAACTGAGAGTTTATTTGCAAATTAAGTCAAATATTAAATCCACAGTAAAATTTCAAAGAATTCGGCTTTAATTTACTAAAGTTATGAGAGTGACATACTGACAAATTGTCTGGCTAATTGGCTAATTTCACACAATGATACTTGGGAAAAATAGCATCAGAGATGCCCGTACCCCACAGCCTTGGGAAATATTTTCAACACCATGAGATATAGAAGTACTGTACCAGTACAAACTTCAGGATACTTTCAGAGCACTGTCAGTTATATAAAGGTCCAAACAATGTTTAAATGGAGAAATAATGTTTAAAAGAAAGATAATGCGTATAAAGATGAAGTATTAAAACAAGATAATTCAATGACAAGATGACAGCATTAATCAGTAAACTAAAATTCAACACTCTTTATATACATCTGCATTTCCGAATTATGGTTTAGATGGTTTGAATATTACCATGCATACAGAAGTTGTAATACATTTAATGAATGCTTATGTGTGGTGTTGGAGTAAAATCTGCGGCTCACTTGATGAAATTCTATCTCTTACAATGGGAAGTTATTAAAGTAAAATTCTTAATAAATTCTAATATGACTTTTGCTTAATCTGCATCAAAAGACAGACCCAAAGGTGCAACAAGATTTTAAAGGTCAAGGTCACTACGGCAAGGTAAAAGGTCAAATTAAGGTCACACCATGATAATACACACCTATAGTCAATAACCAATGTCCCTACCAAGTATCAACTTCCTACACCTTACGGTTTCCGAGATACAGCCCTGACGATTTTATAGGTCAAGGTCACTATGGCAAGGTCAAAGGTCAAATCAAGGTCACACCATGATGCTGCACACCTACACCCCCTAGCCAATGTCTCTACCAAATATCAACTTCCTGCACCTAACAGTTTCCGAGATAAAGCCCGGACAATATTTTATAGGTCAAGGTCACTACAGCAAGGTTAAAGGTCAAATCAAGGTCAGACCATGACGTTGCACACCTACACCCCCTAATCAATATCCCTACCAAGTATCAACTTCCTACACCTTACGGTTTCTGAGATACAGCCCAGACAACATTTTATAGGTCAAGGTCACTACGGCAAGGTCAAAGGTCAAATCAAGGTCAGACCATGACGCTGCACACCTACACCCCCTAACCAATATCCCTACCAAGTATCAACTTCCTACACCTTATGGTTTCTGAGATATAGCCTGGACAAGATTTTATAGGTCAAGGCCACTACGGCAAGGTCACAGGTCAAATCAAGGTCACACCATGACGTTGCACACCTACACACCCTAACCAATATCCGTACCACGTATCAACTTCCTACACCTTACGGTTTCTGAGATATAGCCCGGACAATATTTTATAGGTCAAGGTCACTACGGCAAGGTCAAAGGTCAAATCAAGGTCACACCATGACGTTGCACACCTACACACCCTAACCAATGTCCCTACCAAATATCAACTTCCCAAGCCTTACAGTTTCCGAGATATAGCCCGGACAACATTTTATAGGTCAAGGTCACTACTGCAAGGTCAAAGGTCAAATCAAGGTCAGACCATGACGTTGCACACCTACACCCCCTAACCAATATCCCTACCAAGTATCAACTTCCTACACCTTACGGTTTCCGAGATATAGCCCGGACAAGATTTTATAGGTCAAGGTCACTACGGCAAGGTCAAATCAAGGTCAGACTATGACGTTGCACAACTACACCCCCTAACCTATGTCCCTACCAAGTATCAACTTCCTACACCTTACAGTTTCCGAGATATAGCCCGGACAAGATTTTCAAACTCAAGGTCACTACGGCAAGGTCATAGGTCAAATCAAGGTCAGACCATGACGTTGCACACCCACACCTCCTAACCAATGTCCCTACCAAGTATCAACTTCCTACACCTTACGGTTTCTGAGATACAGCCTGGACAAACTATTTCCCGCCCGCCCATCCGGACACCATGGGTGAAAACAATACCCCAACAGCCATTAAGGGCTGTGGGGTAAAAAACTTATTTATGAGGATAAATAAGGATAATAAAATAACAATATATTGGTAACCATAACAAGAGACAGAAGATGAACAGGGAAATATCAGTAATTCACATACATTTATTAGAATATACAATAATTCTCTTAAACTTTATCTGTACAGTAATGTCTGCATATATAGACATATAAATAACATCTGCTCAATGATAAAATATACACAATATAACTTTTAACCAATCACAACAATGCTCACATAAACAAAATGTTTCATTTACCTTTCACGACCATGTAGTACTGCCAAGAAAATACCGTATAACTTCGAATATTCACTTGACCTTAATTTTCGCTATTTTAGCTAAATGACCCTTGATAGTGGAAACTTCATTCCTAATAAAATTTTAAATCTGTATTAATGTCTCAGGTGGAAAGAACTTAAAAGTGGCCATTAGATGATGGTTTTGTTTCCCTGCATAGGTTGAAATTTTAACTAGGCATTAATTTTAGCTATCTTAGCTAATGAGCCTGGATAGACAAAATTTAATTGATCATAAAAGTTTAAATCTGTATTAATGTTTCAAGTGGAAAGAACTAAAGTAGCCATTAGAAGATGGGTAATTCTAGTGAAGTTCTAAAAATTTAGAATTAGTGAAATTTTCTTTTAACTAAAATTTCTTATTATACAGTATCCATATCATGCTTTTTCTTGTGGTACAAACGATCAAAAGAAAACACTTTGCATTTTGAGGAACAGATTCTTAACAATGTCCACATTTCCTTCTTTAGCCTGATATTCAATTAAAACAAGAAAAAGACTACATATTCAAAATTAACTTATTTAGAATGAAACTGGTTTTAGCAAAATTTAAACCATCTTTCTGTGAATGATGACTCGCGTACACTCTCGTCTATATTTTCACCGTTTCAGTGACATAATAACAACAACAACAACCAGATATTGTTGGTTACAAAGCCCTGCAAAACAGGTCTGGATTTTATCAAACTTTTACATGCATTAATACACAGTTGTACCAGATGCAACAACATCATAATAATTTAATAATAATTAAACAACACAATATCTGTGAACAACCTTATAAAAATCACCCTCAATGAACATATTAAGGGTGATTGTTTTGCGTGCCTTACAATACAGGGTACTGCTACTCAACTACTTTGAACCAATTTATTCGAGCATATAAGTGAAACTGGGTGGTATTGATAGACATACTACAATTTTATGGTATAAACAACTGTTGATAGTCTCGATACACGTTATGAAATGATAAAAAATATAATCACATGTTACAATAATACAAATACGTTAATTATATTACTGACACATTTCATTTAACCACAGAATACAGAACCATCCTGAAACAGTTTGACACATTTTTTTTTTCAATTTAATATTCAGAACCAACTTCTGATTGATTACACAATATAAATACATAACCGAGTATTACCTCTCTTCTCTGAACTTTAATTGTCCAAATAGTGAACCTGATGAACTCATTTAAACACAATGCAGAATTGCAGTTTCAATAATGCAGTTGATATGTGTTACATTTGATCTTAAAAATGAAAGAATTCATTGGAATTTTTCTACAATACCAACACCTTTCAAATAAAAGATCTGGGTGATTTATTTCTTTATATATTAATTTTATATATTTATTACTACATCAAACACACCCAGTTTTAGCTTTATGGGCAGAGAAAACCAGTACATACAGTTGGTCAAGGTTCTGTACTGTAAACTGTTGACCATTGGTAAGCAACTACCAACTTTCCCACTTAAGGTCCGGGGTTTGAACCACCAACCTCAGAGGTGGGAGATGAATGCGTTACCACTGCACCACCGTGGCGCCCTTCACATTTTTTTTCTTCCATGGCTGTAACATCTCAAAGCTTTACAACTACACACAGCTTTAGATTGAATGATTGATTGAATGGTTGATTAATTGATTGACTGAGGGGCTTAACATGGCTCGCTTTCAACAAAGTGTGCAGATCATATGACAGTGGTTATTTGAGGGGAAGGAAGAAGTGCCCACCATTTAGTAAAGATTATGCAATAAAATCCAATCAGGCACTAACAAGTGACTGCAAATGTTCCGCTTCAGAGCTGTGACTGAAAACTGAACCCATGACCTCACAAGTCAGAGCTGAGTGTGGTACTCAGTTTTAGAATTTCCCTTCTGAGTACAACTAGCTCAAGTAAAATTGGCCAAAATTGTATATTTGGTGCATTTTCTGAAAAGACTGTCAGTGTGCCTCTCGACTTAAAGTACTTTTTACTCCAGGAATTTTTTTACAAAGTACTTTCTTACACGTTCAGTAATATTCTGTGAAAAATAGCCATTAAAATGGTTTAAAAATGAATATCTCCCATGAACATATATATTATTAACATATCGTCTAATTTTCCAGTAAACAGTGCGTTCACACCTTACGTTAAAGTCTTATGTAAAACATTACACCTAAACTCTATGAACTATGGGGATAGGAGTCTCACTTGGAGATCTACTTCCATAAACTACAGCTAGAAATGTGAACATTCTCAACACACCCAAGTGTTTATGTAATCCATGACTAGAAACATCTAGATATGTAATATTAGGGTTCTACAGTGTAATCACCAACAACAATCCTGTTTAGTGTTAGTTTTTTCGTACATCAATATTTCAACAGTGTTTAACAACGGTTCACAAAGACTTGCAAACTTTTTCCAACAAAAATGTGATAAAACAATCAATATTGAACAGAAGCTTTTTAAGACACGTTTAGAATGAAGAGAATATTAACCAAATTATTTTAAAAATGTATTTAGCTTAGAGAAACTAAAGACTGCGCATACTAGCTTCAAACCTTGAATATACTGGACAGAACACACATTATATAGCAGATAAGTCAGACGTTGCGGATGGTTTTACTGTCCATTATAACAGCTTGGGGGGGGGGGGGGGGGGGGGGGGGGGACTCAATCAGTATTTGCCAGATGATGGCCTGAGTTGGAATCGAACCCAGAATAATCATTATTTGATAAACTTAATAACCACACAGAATCACCGAGTCAGCTCTTTGTGGTTATACAGCCAGCAGGCTAACTACTACGTGGTTTTATTTTATGATGTGTAATATTTCCAATTTCTATTGCAAGTGAACTCAGAATTCCAGTGACACATTCCTGTGTTATGTGATCTAATGATACTGTTTAGGAGTAAATTTTTCACCATACAATAACTCCATTTGTTTCAACTAAAGATTTTAAACTAAGAATTGCGTCAATTAATTATCTCAGACAGGCAAAATCATTATTTATATCTTTAGAACTGAAAATTAATTCAACTGAATTTCAATTCAAATTTTCACTGATAGAATTTGTATGTTGTATTTTTCAATATTCGTATTTCATCACTATTTTATGAGAGGATTTCTCTTTTACTTCAGGAACACTCAAATTGAATGAAATTCAACAGAATTAATTTGTCATCATTATTCTTTACTCATTAAGCGAATAATACAGATTTGAAAGCTCACTTGGAATTAATTCACACTATTCAAAATGCCATGTATAGAAATGATTATTTTACACTGTTATAATGTGTAATAAACATAAAATGCCAATTCTACAGCTTTTTGCCAGTAATATATTGAGTACAATAAGTTACTTTACATCCAATTTTACTTAACAGTCGACTTAAATGGTTTCTTTGCCAGTTTCAAACACATAAGGTTTACATCTATTAACACACTGAAAATTCAGAGTGAGATTTTAAAAACCATAGTTTACGGAAGTCCATTTAGACTACACACAGAATACATACTGACATAAATATCTCAAAATACAAAAAAAAACAACAACAACAACCATTTCAGGACAGTACATTCTCGCTTTCTAAAGTTTGAACAGATTATCAATTCACTTGGCTTAGAAGTGCAAATGTCACAGTGTATGCGATATGATTTACAAGTACATCTTACATTATTTTAACTCCATTTATGTGTGAACTTGTCAAGTCATGCAAGAAATATTAGATCTATTTTTGTGTGTGTATATGAACTTATTGAAACCTATGTTGCTCAACACTAAAATGCCAGCCATAGATACAACTGTGTACATAGGAATATGTATACATGCCCAGTGGCTGTGGGATGAATCGAGTACCAGCCAAACATCAACATAAGCATGCAGACTTATCCACCAAAGTAAATTTATTATTTTAGTTTAGACATATTTTATTCACAATTAGGCAACAATTGATTTAACAATTATATCAAGCCTTCTTCGTTATTATTTTGCTGATCTTTCACAAATTCAAATCTTGAGTAAAGACCCTAGTACTCTGTACTTGTACACACACGGTCCATTCAATCTGAATCAGTTCCCTTGAATACCATTACAAATGTACATGCATATTGTACCTCATATCGCATACTGTAGTACACAAAGAGTTGTACATCAACTGACAATTGCTCACCGTTAATTTAGGGTTACAATAATATTATTATTCTTTACCTTATATTTCCAAAATATCTTCCAGGGAATTCTTATTTTCAATTTATATACAAAGTAAAACTGAAAATTCTATCAGATTAGATTATAAGGCAGATTAAATCACTCCCACACAAGATTTCTTTAATTTATCTTGAAAATTTTGTTTGACAGAAAATTTTACTGTCACATTTAATGAAATTCTTTGGAATTTATTTCACTATTTTTTTTATTTTTTATTATCCCTTTTTGGACATCAGCACCTTAGGAGGATATTTACATCAAATAAACTTTATAAGTGTTTCTTTCTTACTTACTATTGAGCAGTTTCTATCGGCGAGAATAACATATGTTTAAAATTTCCCAGAGGAATGGTTTTCACTTTCAAAGTTCATTATTGCTCAAATTAATATCCAGTGAACATGTTCATGTATAAATAATAAAGTGAGTAACTGAACATTTTCTTCATTTAGCATTAATTTTAAAATGGGTGACATTCTGGAAACTTACTTAGATTGACTTATATTTTGAACAATATCACAGACTGTTGAGAACATGAAGACGTGATCACATGACTACAGTAACAACATAACATGATCATATAGTGACCACAACAAGAAACACAACACGTACTTTGCAACAACATCAAATACAACTCTGAAGTCTGTGTTTCAATGTGACTTATTGATTTGAGATGCCATGTTTCCATATATACAAATTCTTTACCAAGAATTAAGCAAAAATTGTGGATCACAAATTAGGAAAACAAAAGCTCTGAGCTGCCAAAATCTACCTTATATAAGTGAAATACTTATCAAAAGTTACCAAGTCCAGGACATGACTTATTAAGTCGTACATACAATTTAGAATATTGTATATACCAATTATTAAGTTGAATGTACAACTTCGGAAAAATAAATTTACACACAGCTCAGAGCTGCTGTAAGAAAAGACACAAAAATTCAGTTCACCATGGATACAATAATATGTAAATTAAACTACATTTGATTAAGCTATAAATTATTGGTGTCATCAGGCAAAATCAATAAGATTACAGTACAGGCTGTGTAATGCTAAAACATATGTAGAGGTTTTCTATACTGATTTAGTGCATGAACTAACAGATTAAAAAAATCACAATATTTGATTTGTTACGCAACATGCAGGGATGCATTTGATTATACAATAGCCATAATGCAAAGATTCACCGTGCTGAGTAAAAACCCGTCACACTGGACTTATGTCTAATACTGGGAAGAAATGATGAAACTATGAATAAAGCGACCTGAATTGTAAGTCGCAAAACTGAAGCTCAAAGGTCGGATGAACGTCTGTTGAACTCTCTGTGACAGGGGCTTAAGATATGTAATAATTTACTACAGTGCTATGGATGGATTTTTTTGTGATAATAAGTGTATTTTATGCAAATGTTAAAATTTAATACAAAATAACGATGCCAGATAATTATCTACTTGACCTAAAATGTCCCCAACATTACAATTGGACAAGAACCCAGAATTTACGGTAAGATAATGGGTTTTGCCACTGGCAAATTTCACAAACAAATTGTTATCGAGCTTTTTGGCTTGTATGCAAAGTCAAAGATCAAATTTAGGGTTTATAACCAGTTCGACAGTCGGGGTCTAATTGGGACAGGTCCTCAGCAATGTCACTACTGGGAGTCAAACCCACACATATGTGATAAGCTGTGATAAGACTGCCAAACTTGCCATGCATTGCTCTACCGAGGACCTCAAAGGTCCGTGTGTGATTTTCCTTTAACATGTACAGAAGGAATTGTATTGTACATTTATACCCAGCACAATATCTCCATTTACTACAGAACTCAAAGCGCTATTACTGCAGATAGGCTCAGAAGATTACTAAGAGCTTGTCAGAATTTTTTTTTTTTTTTTTTAATTTTCCATCCTTAATCTATCTAGTATTTCTACCTGTGCCAGGTAAAATGTTAATTTTGCAATAGTGGTATGTAAAATATACCAGTTTGGGAAATCCTTGTCTTCTTTCAATTGTGTGACATGCTTATCTAATCTATTAATATTTTGGTCACCATGCTGGGTTATTTCTCTTATCATTTCAAAATATAGATTTTTCTCCATTTTGCTGTCAAATTTTAATATGTATTTTAACAAATAACTGTGAAGTTTACAGACTGGAGCATTACAATAATTACGTCTTTATGAGAGTGAGAATATTATTTATCAATATCAACAGATTTTTTTTTGTGAGTTTGACTCAAATAGTATATACTTAAAACACACACACAAAAATAGCAGCTTTGACCTAGACTTGTGAGATTCCTTTAGAAATCGACCACTGGTTTCGAATCACTGTACTATTGTCCAACTCACTCTCATCTATAAAGCTTGGCGGTTCCATTACCTTTGGGTTCCGCACTGGAACATGAGCTTGCATCCGACTGACTGCGTCTGTGGGTTGGCTTTTTCTTGACTACAGACAGAAAGATGTATATACAACAAACAGGGTGAAATAGACACACAGGCATAGACATAGCCAGACAACTAGGCATTCAATTTCACAAGCAAAGTGGGTAAATTGATTGACAGCAATTTCCTATTAAAAAAAAAAAAAAATGGAATTGATAAAACAGTTATTTTTTTCAAACAGAAAAATCAACATAAATTTTTCTGTTTTAGGCATTAGACAAGATACTCATTGAACAGCCAGTAATATTTACAGTACTCTTAATAATTCTACAATGCTACAATGCTGATGCATGGAAGCTTTGGTTGAATATTGGAATATTTTAATGATGTCAAAACTTTCAAATGATTTTTATTGCCCATCTTGTAATAATATATACTGCTGTGCATCTATATTGAATATTAAGATGCTTAAAGCAATAAATTCTAAAGTCTGAGGTCATTGGGGGTCTATCACAGACTGTTAACCTACTGGGCTCACAGAAGAGAATATAGTGAGGAAAATTAGTGTTGTCTTTCAAAACCAATTTCCTGGCTTAATGAAAAAAGTTCTGGTGTTTCATCTACATGATCACTGATATGTTGGCAGTGACACTTGTGTACATGAGCCATATCTTACAATAGGAAATGATTCTGTGGTATCGTTAACAAGGATCATTTTTACCCCATGTGAGGTCAAAATGTGGGACATTTAACCCAGATTTTTTCTCTGATTTCATGAAACCTCAACCTTAATTGATAAAATTGAAAAAATCAAAAGTTCTCAATAATTGTTGTTTTTTTCTCTTTTTTTTATATCCATTGCAGTTTTTGGCTATTCCTGTAACGAAACAAATGGACTCCAGGTTACCATCCCTTAGACAACAGAACTGTACTGACTTGTCTTCCAGTGAGCCAAGTAATTTAGATGAAAGCAACATTCTGAAGCTGCCAATTTACCCACTAAACTAGAACAAGACAAAATACAGGCAACTAATACATGAAAACAGGTAAAACAGGAATAAGATCAATTCTAAAAATAAAAATGCAAACATAAAGTATATAATTACAGGAATAAATCATAAAGGAAAGATCAAATAAAAATAATGATAGTATGTTGTAACTAATCAGATGAAAACCACATGGCAGTCAGTGATATGATCATTTGGGGAGTGAAAAACTAGTTTAATTTGGATTATAATGGCCACTGTGTTTTTTTTCTCCATATTTCTAATCACATTATCATAATACAGTATAATCACTATTCAAATTACAGAATAATAATCATTCACTCATTTTGGGTTAAAGCTAGATGAATCAGGAACATCCAAAAAAATATGGCGCCGGATTTCACTAATTTTGAAACAAGTATACAAGGTGTAAAACTGAAGCAGGTATATGGTGAGCAACTTGTATGCACTAATTTCCTCCATCCATTCCATCATTGTGATTTGAACCTTTAACATTACATCTTACAGACCCTGTATAACATGGTTTGCCATGCACTCTAGTAATATCCTGTCATGCACTTTTATACAGTATTCTGTACAGAAAAGCTTTCCTGTATAAATATTTTTTAAGTCCATGTAAATGTATTGTGAGTAACTTTTATCTTATACTCTCAGCTTTTCTTGTATAGTCAGAGTACTATGAACAATTGTCATATGTCAAAAAATTAATATTGTATTTTTATTGATTTTTTGGGTCTCTTTGTATCCCTGGTATATTCTGGTATAACTAGAACTTACAAACATTTGCAAGCTGTGATCAAATACACCACGATTATTTTATTAAGAAATGCCCAATCCAGGTTTGCAGTTGGGACTAAAACTACCACAAGTCAAATTCTGGCAGAAGTGGAATTTGGATCAACTTTTTTCCATTCTTCCTGATGTGATAGCAATTACAAACAGCACATTCTGGTCTAAGTAAATCAGGTATACATTGTATAACAGGAATACTGCATATATAGATGTATCTTATCTCATGCATGTAATCTAGACTTTCATAGCATTTAATCTATGTATCAGCAGCTTCTACAGAGCATAGGCTAGAACTGCATTCCCTGTATATTTTACTGTGACAGTGAGAACATACTGAGGTAGTATTTCCACCTAATGACATCATATTCATACAGTGTTTTCACAGAATACTAAAGCAACACTCGAACACAACTGTTGGTACCGACATGTAAAACTGGGGCAAAGATCAAGAATGCTGATACAGGTTTAATTCAATAATTCAACATATATCTTAATGTTTTTAAGTATATAAACACCAAAGTCTTTTGATATTCATTTTATGCAGTATTTATTGGTTAAAATGATCAATTTTTTGGGGGTGGCAAGACACGTGCTTTTACATATTTCAAATGTTACAGCAAAATAAATAGTGTACATCATTTATAATAGACTGGAAACTATTACAACAGTCATAAAATACAGACTTTTGTCTGATGTTATTTATAAATCTCTGGATGATGCAGACGAGTACGATTACACTCAAAACCACCTCTTACACGAGGTGGGAATGTTCTGACTGGATACCATGGATGTGGTTGCCGTGGAAACGGACCCGATCTCACACTCCAAAATCCACGTGAGTCATCTGAAGAGAGGATTTCAAGTAATAGTTTAAACAGGTAAGCTTCCTGCCAAAATTCAGCACAAAAATCCCTAAATAAGCACAACATAAAATTAAAATTTTGCCATATCAAATTCTAAAGGATTTGTTTTGGTACAATGCAAATTGATTGGCTGAGTGTCCATTTAAGTATTATAAGCCCACAACAGTTGTTCTAAAAAGTCAGCTAGTTTGATGCTTTCCCTTCACATATTGTGTTCATGTTGAGGGTATATATTACATATTAAGTAAAGTTCTGCCAACTTAATGAATGACTGACTGATTCCCATCAAACTTGGACAAAGGATGAACAAACAAGATGGTTGAGGTTACACAGACGTTACTGTTAAATATATATGCTGTGCAAAAGTTTGAAATCTGCATAAGCTATCAATCCTATAAAAGTTATCACTTCACAAATTTTTCATAATGAATTCGTATGACTTACTAGTTGTAGAAATTGTAAGGTGTACGCAACACATGTGTGTTGAGAAACCATGAAATTTCCCCAATATGTTCATTCAGCATCATATAGTTGTATACTTTACCCGGCATGAGAAGGAGCTTGTCATAAGGTGTAATTAAGTATTATACCAAGTGAACAACCAATCAGATTTATGAGAATTAGTTTCCCTTATTGTAGTGGTATGATTTAAATATTGTAATAGTCTCTGGTTATATGATAATGGATTTCTGCTTTTCTGTATAATGCGCTTGGACTGTCTTTAGATAGAGATTAAATGCTATGACATACTATTAGAATAGAATTTAACTTTAGGTGTTACCCAGTAAATGACAGAATGGTTTATCCATGGCATGCCTTTGCCAAAATGTTTCACGTACTTGATTTTCTCAACTATTTAAAGACAACTATTACAGTCTTATTAACTACCTTATTTAGAACCTTTTAAGGAAAGAAATGAAGGGAACACAATAAGAACAAAACAAGAACACTGAATAAAACCAACTTAAGTCTAAGATAATGGTTACCATGTAAACTTTACTGTGATGACGCTTCACATGAAAATAAAAGAAAGAAAGAAATTAATGTAAACAAACGAGAATTTACACATAGTAGAAGATACTGAAAAATATTTACTCAAAGCCTGTGACGATGTCAATGTTCAAAATTATTCAACAAGAAACTGTTCAAGATGTAAATGTGAAGGTATATATGTCAGTGTTTCAGATTAATGTTGGTTACTCAAGAATGAACAGCTTCTATAGATAATTGTTTACATGAAATAACCCAGCTGGACATTCAAACTGATTTATTATGATTGTCAAATACTTGAAAGTAAAGATTTTCTAATTAAAACAATTTACCCAGGTAAAATGAGCAGAAGGGAAATATTCCAACATATTTTTCTTTTTTTGTAACCAAAGATACTCGTACTTCTTAATCTACTTTCACACTGTGAACAGTCAAAAAAAACTTTGTGAATTCTGTCTCATATCTACAAACTATCCTTTTCACCCAAACCTCAGTAAACCTGGCCAAATTTTACTCCAATACGGACTTTTTTCAAAAGTTAGTGGATGCATTATGACAAACCCTACACCTGATTAGAACTATCTATATGGCCCAGAATATACGAGTCAAGGTAAACATACAAGAATTGACTTCACCCTTGGAAAGTCTTCTGTTAACGTAATAAGTAAACCTTACACACACTCTACTGAAAAAGACTAAAAATAACTGTATAGGAATATCCCCTAAAGATATGGCACCAACGAATACTTTAAGGTCTTTAACATGGTAAGCAAATGCCTCGTTTCCAACCAGCCTATCATTGTTAGGAACTTAACTATTTTGTTCTTCAATCTATAATGTTTCTTTTTACATATTTTCAAAAGTAGCAAAGTAATCTTACTCCACACTAGTCGATGTCAGCTTGAGATGCATTCATTTTGATATCAAATGATATACATGTAACATTCTTTCACATTAACAATATTAAACTGAATCTTACTATTACTACTACACCCCAATGAAAACAGTTCAGAACAGCATACCTCCTTACACTGACTCTACATGTAGCGGCTGATGTTTTTTATGTACTTTTACATAACAGCCTGAGAATGGAAAATCAGACACTTGTCTGTTAAAAGAATTCTTGTGGCAAGGACATCTTCCACTCTGGAAACCCTGGACAGATTTCAAGCATTTTTACAAAGAATCACATGAAACATTCAGTACGGTGGTGGCCCAGAGCTTGCACTAAAAAAAGTGATGCCAAATTCTCCTGTGTATTATCATATCCCAATGAGGCTGCACTCTGTTCTTAAACTCTAATGTCCAATCAAATGTTGCTATTTTATGAGTCTTTTGTGTTATTTTTATTTGATTCATTCTGGTACATTCTAATCAGCCTATCTTGAGGAGGAACTTACACCTTTATGTCCACTTAAATCTACCGAATCATGCCTTAATTTTATTTATAACTTGTTTCAGCTGAGTGTACACATTCCAATTAGCCGGCCTTTAGTAGTTACTGACATTCTCATGTCTATTCAAATCTGACTGTACATATTGAATTTCATTCAGTCAGGTGTATGCACTCTGCTCAGCCTACTTGCAGTAAGTACTTACACTGGGGGTTGAAGGGTGCGGCACCAAACGGGTCCACTGCTGGGGAGGCTGGCTTGTTGTCGTGGAGATTACTGCCTCCTTTACTTGCGCCGTCTGTGAGAAGGTCGGGGTTTGACATCACCAAGTCCTCTCGACTCTTCATACAGGTCATACCTGGAATGAGGTCACACGATTGGGGTCAGAGGTCAAAATTGGGGGTTTTAAATCCCTTTCAACAGCCAGTATCATTATCAGGGTGGGCTCTCAATCCACCATGGTGCCAGGAGTTGGGTTCAAACCCAGGACTACAGGGGTGAAGGTCAAGTGATCAAAGGTCATATGTAAAAGGTGAATCTGTAATGCTCTCATTAATAGTGGGTTGACACTCTATCTCTCTGTTACCATTAGTTCAATATTTAATGATAATTTTCAATGAGTAATGGATTCAGGAATAAAATACAGACAAGACTGGGCCATTTTTTTTTCTTTGAAAAGTTAAAGAAATTGAAGGTCTAATAAAAACTTTAAAAGTTGCAAGTATATTTTTGTGCAGACATTATACACCTGTACTAATTATACACTCCAATTTCTCCAGTACTCTGCTCTGTAACTGGTATATTCTTTAGCAAACCAAAATACAATGAACAGAAAATGTTATGCATACTTTTTTCATAGTGCTGTAGTATTTCATTTGAATGGATTTATTTACATTTCAGGAATAACACTTTGCAATGCTGAAGCAGGTATATTGAGAACAATTTGACATCTGCAAGCAATCAAAAACTGCTCCACTACTCGCCAGGTTAAACCCATGTCCTCAAGAGATGGGAACAACTGACATCATTTAACCACAGGTTACTACCAAACGGTCACCAACTTGTCCTGACATGGAAATATATATTTGCATGTTTGAACCCAGCACTTACTGTCGTTAGATCCATGTGTCTTGCGCAGCTTGTCAAACTGAACACCAAAGCTATCCTCTGTGGGTTCCGAGTCAAACGGATTCCACTCCAACATGTCGTCAGACAGGCTGAAAGGACAGAAAAGTTTGAAATAATTCATTTGCTTAAGATGCCAAAACCCTTCTGCCAACAAAATTTCCCTTATCCAAAACAAACTAAACATTTCCTTTGCAAAAAATGTTTCAAAGGTAGATGTTATCATGTACAGTAAGAATGGTTGCCCAGCCAATTTAATTTTTTTCCCCTTTCTTTATTTTTTTTGGTCAGAAAATTTATGTAGTATAATATAATTTCATACTGTGCATGAATGGCACTGTAAAGGGGAACTGATGGCAGGTTTGCTACCCTCTCTGATGCACCTTGTTACAAAAAGGTAAATTGTAACAAATTTTATTGTAATTTAACTTTTTGTAAGTTAAATACTTACCTTATCCTCACAAATGCTTACTTGGTTTTGTGGAGGCAAAACGCGGCGACCAACAAGAATATTTAAAAATTATTCTTGTTCGAGAGGTGAACCCCGTAGTTAGTGATAGGTGCGCATGCGCACAACACATTGTCGGTTGGACTTTGTCGAGAGATCCTCATTTAATTTTTGGTCCCCTATGAAAACAAACTTGTGAGGGGAGGAAGGGTGGGTCTGTCCTTGTGAGGATAAGGTAAGTATTTAACTTACAAAAAGTTAAATTACAATAAAATTTGTTACATTTTATTGCGTAAAATAGCCTTACCTTTTCCTCACAAATGCTTGATTCCAACCATAACAGGAGGAGGGGTTTGTTTTGAAACCTCCCTGTTAATAGATTATGGGGTTCACCATGAAAGCATTTGATGGAGAGGATACGATAAGGTTAAGTATGCTACAACAGAATTTTCCATTACTGTAAAATATCTGTAAAGATAAGTAATGATAGCTAATCTCATGAATATTCATGATGTACTGTTGTAGTTGACACTTGTCCAATGTAGCATAAAGTTGTCCTATATCTAAACCATCACCCATAACTGTGTGGTGGGAAATGGCTTCCTGGGTCCCTCGAGCTGGGAGCTGTCATCCAGCAAGAAGGCATCCCCAAGCTGGCTTCTGTGTTTTACAAATACAGTCATGAGGCCATCCGCAACAGAAGAAGACATATGTCCATACAAGAAACTGGTATGGAAGGAAGAGTAAAGTATGTAAGCCATATGAAATACGCAAGAACATACTCAAAGCCAATCACATGCTGAGCAGAAACCACTGGGGCTAATTGTAATCTGTTTGGTCTGTGGACTGCCAAGACACATAGCTTAAAAGGTAGAAATCGTGTTGTGGCTCTTCCAATGGCAGGAGCCTAAAATCTGCTCTAGAGACACGCATCCTTGAATACTAAAGAAGCAGACATGGACCTAACATCATGGGCCTTAACCTGTAGGTCCTGTGTATCAAAATTGGATGACTGATAAGCCAATAAGACAGTCTGTCTGATTCAAGAAGATATAGCAGATATCATGAAATCTCTGTCAAAGCCTTCCTTAAAGGATATAAACAAGAGATTCTTCCCTTCCTTAAAGCACTAGTTCTGTCTAGATAGTATCTAAGTGCTCTGACAGGGTATAAAGTCATATCCTCAGTCAAGTCTGAGCTCAAAAAAGGTTTAAGAGCTGGAATGACCACTGGTTTTAGCGAATCTGGCAATCAGAAGCCAACTGATTCTTTGCTAAGAAGGCAGGAGAAGGAGAAATAGTGACCTCCTTCCAGTGAGGTTTATGCCTGAGGGAAGAGAATGTCCAAGCGTGCACCTCTCCCCTTCTTTTGCCAGCTGCCAAAGCCATCAGGGAAACAGTCTTGAAAGTCAAAATCTTAAGACTTGCATCCTTCAAAAGTTCAAAAGGAGCCTTAGTCAAAGACATAAGAACCAAAGATAGGTCCCAAGAGGGAAAACCCCTATTTAGAATAGGTTTGTCCCTGTAAAAGCTTGCAAGGAGTCTATTTAAGTGCAAACTCTTGCCTATTTCCTGGCCAAAAGGTCCCGAATGATCAGCTATTGCAGTTCTGTAGCCAGCAATTGTGGCAGGCTTCAAATTTTTGACAGTAAACAAATGGTTCAAAAATTCTGCTATGTCTGAGATAGAAGGCTCTGTGCTGACCACCGTGTTCTGTTGGCACCAGAGTTCAAAAATGGACCAGCTTGACTCATACAATCTTCAAGATGAGGGTCTTTGAGGTGCCTTAATTCGATTTGCCACCTGCTCAGAGAATGATTCAAGTAATTCTGAGTGGACTCTAGGTGCCAAACATGCAGATTCAGATACATGAGATTCTGATGGAACTTCTGACTGAACGGTTGTTTTACAGATGAGGCCATTGAAGTAGTTGTAATGGGGTTTTGGTTGACAGATTCACTAGATCCCAAAACCAATGCATTCCGGGCCACCCTGGTGCTACTACTATCATCTTGCACCTATAGGTGTTCATCTTCTGTATGACTTTTGGTATGAGTGCTACAGGACAAAAGGCATAGCCGTCCAGACCCTCCCAGGAGATGTTCAATGCATCTATGTTCATAGCATTTGCATCTGGGACTGGTGAGACATAGATTGGTAGTTTGTGATTCAATTTGGTGGCAAACATGTCCACCATTGGTTTGTGCCAAACTTTGCAAATTAGACTGAATATTTGAGGATGAAGAGACC
Organism: Sabellastarte sp. h YS-2021; assembly: GCA_964017235.1. NCBI lineage: Eukaryota > Metazoa > Annelida > Polychaeta > Sabellida > Sabellidae > Sabellastarte > Sabellastarte sp. h YS-2021. The sequence continues at coordinate 143,052,228 of OZ024931.1, forward strand.
ATTCTGTCTGAATTATTTTGTCTTTCCTGGAGAGACTGTCGGCTATGACAATGAGGCAACCCTGAATGTGTCTGGCTCTTATGAGTATGTTTCGAGGATTGCAGTAGGCCAAGATGCGCCAAACCAGGAGACACCTGTCCCAAGAGTGTGTTCCCTCTTGTTTGCTCAAATAACTGACTACAGTAGCATTGTCTGTTGCTATCAGAACCCTTTTGTCTAGAATTTTGTTTTGAAAGCTCTTTTAAGGGCAGAAACACTGCCTTTAACTCTAGGACATTGATATGAAGCAATTTCTTGATCTGTCCAATTGCCACTATCATGTTTCTAAATGAGCTCCCCAACCTTGATTTGATGCATTTGTGAAAATAAGGGTATTGTGTTCCTGTGGATGAAAAGGATAACCCATTTTTAGATTTTTTGGATCTTTCCACCACTGAAGATGACTTTTCAGAAAGTTTGAAACAGGAATCTTCAGGTCTAATGACTGGGGATACTGCCAGTTTGTTTTTAGGTACCACTGGAAAGGGCGCATATGTAACCGACCCATTGGTATTGTCTTTTCTAGGGATGCTAGAATACACCTATAGATACACCTATCAGGGACATAAGCAACCTTGGGGTTGTTTGCGATGCAATCTCCATGTCCTGAACAGATTTTCTAGAATTTTCAACTTATTTTCGGTTGGAAAGACTTTTCCCTGTATCAAGTCAAAATGGTAACCCAGAAAGTCAATTTTTTGTGTAGGTTCGAGCTCTGATTTTTCTAATTTTATCACAAAGCCGAGTTCTTGCACCACATGGAGAAGTTTTTTTGTGTGGAGCTGACACTGGTGTCTGGTATTTGCTCTTAACAACCAGTCGTCCAGGTATTGGTGAACTCGAATTCCGCGAGACTGAAGAACGAGCCTCTTTTACAATCCACATGAACTATAGGGGTGCAGTCCACAACCGCAATGGCAGTGCTTTGAACTGATACGTTTGCTTGTCTACATGGAAACATAGCCAATGTTGAGAATCTGGGTGTATGGGCACGTGAAAGAACGCGTCTTTCAGGTCTATCGAAACTAGCCATTCCCCTTTTATGACCGAGTTTCCTAATATCTCTGCTGTCCCCATTTTAAAATTTGGAACTAGCAGGCATTTGTCCAGGACACTGAGATCTATCACAGGGCGCCATTTATTGCCGGGTTCTGGTACAAGAAATAATCTGCTGTAAAACCTGGAGTTGTGCAATCCTTGAGGTAGTAAATTGTGCCTTTTTGAAGCATGCGCGACACTCTTAGGTAGCCATGTTTTTCCTGTCTGTAACCGCTTTAAATTATGGGATGTACAGACATGGGCGGATTCGACTGGAATATTATTCGATAAACCTTCTCAAGATTTGCACAACCCTTGTATATGGTACGGATATCTGTTGAAACTGGTCATTAACCTTTTGTGACCAAGTTTCTTCATAAAATTTGTCAACTTCATTTCACAGCTTGGAGGGAAAAACGCATGTTGAGGACACAGAGATCCCTACTGGCCAATGATATTGTGGGATTAATGCAAAGAAAATGCCAGGAATGGTCATCCATCCACGGACTAACCTTGCCCAATGCTGATGAACTTCCTTGAATAGAGAAGAACTCCTAGTGCAGCCTATCCGTACTGTACACCTATAAAGCACATAGGACATCAACGATCTATGTCTTGAAAAACAAAACAATATCTTCATCCATAAGAGGCACCATTGTGTCAGATACGATAGAAGTAACAATTTTACTGAGAAAATCCAGCGACTTGTAGTCATTTACAGAATAAATTGTGTGTAAATGAACATAGTAAATGTAACACAATATTTTCAGCAGCATGGTGGATTGTTTCCTGTCTGTAGCACCTGCAGTAGAGCTACATGAAAGGGGAGTTTTGATTGGAGGGCTACATAGTACCCATTCAAAAAACTGCACAACTCTGAGATGGCAATAATATTTTCACTTAACACAACTGTTTATACGTATTTCTTCTACTACACCAGAATCCCCTATTTCATTGAGGATATTGGTGGGAAAGCTTATGTATTATCTTCTCTATAATGAAGTAGTAAATGGTCCACAGCCAGTTGTAGATTAAAGACAAGGCAATGGAGGAATGTAACCCTCTTGATGCCTGGTTTTGTAGGTTGAAAGCAAACCTTGATAAACTTGTGAAGTAGATCTTGTAGGACTGACATAAAAATCCACCAGGACTTCATGCGAGGGATTTGCTATTGGATGATCTGAAGTATATTTTTGAATTCGAGATGAAGGGTCATCTTCTGTGTGTCTACCAAGTAGAGAGGCTACTAGCTTTCTGGAGGTTTAATTACTAACCCCAGAAAACGAGTTTTAATCTGGCCAGCTATCAAATCTCAACATCATCTGGTATTGCAAAAGCAAACTCTAGTAGATCGTCTACTGCTAGCTGTTTTTCAGTCGCAGGAGACCTCTTAACGCCATCTTCAGGAAAATATGGCTAGTTCAAAGACTTCTGATGAACATCCCTCATAAATGAAGAGGTAGGCAGCTTGAACCAAAAAACTGAAGAATCTTCTGTAACAGATCCTCTACCAAAAGCTGTTTTACAGCCAAGGGGGATCAAAGAATGCTGTCATAGATTACTCAACCCTCAGCATGAAATATTGTACTTCAGATCTGTAGAACAGGAAGTCTTAAACTTCTTTCTTCTTAGCACGAACTCTATGAATTCTAAAAGAACGCATCTGCCGTCTTGGAAACGGGCAGGGTTGAAAAAGCTTCACGTGTTGCCTCCTCGACGACCAAAAATTGAATGAGGATCTCTCGAGAAAGTCCAACCGACAATGTGTTGTGCGCATGCGCACCTATCACTAACTACGGGGTTCACCTCTTGAACAAGAATAATTTTTAAATATTCTTGTTGGTCGCCGCGTTTTGCCTCCACAAAACCAAGTAAGCATTTGTGAGGATAAGGTAAGGCTATTTTACGCAATAAAAATATATTATATAAAAAATGTACAGTGTCTGTGCTTGATTACATTATTTGGCCAGTGTCCTAAATTGGTGACAATGTGAAGTAACCACATGGAAGGGGATCAAACTGAAAAGTTTGCGTCCATTTAACATTAAAACTTGTTGCCCCACATCATTCTTACACCTCAATAAGTTCATTGTTTTGCATGTAGAGCTAGGTTTATGTTGTTGTAAGTTCTTCTAAAGGTAAACCACACTGAATAACAAAGCTTAAAATTTCATTACCAAGTCTTGCAACCACTTTTTTTCTAAGAAATGCTATTTCATTAACATATCATTTCACCTGCCAATGCAGAGATGCCAATTGAAGTTTCATCTCAACCCTAATCAGCTGAACAAGTGAGGAGTGGCCCATCCTCCCGCTAATGGGTCACATGACCATATGTTTGCTTACTTTAATTTCGTGAACCAGTGTCAAAATATTTACAGATATATGTTCTAAATCACTCACCGACCACTAGGTGGCGAGGCTGCAGGAGAATTTGACGCTGACTTGGATTTTGATAAATCATTGGGTGGAAGGAGGTTCTTCTCACTGTATACTCTGAAAAGTGTATAGACATACATAATACCTATAAACATCAGATATTCTCAGTGAAATCAATACATATACATTATAATGGAAAGCCAAAGTTCTGTTTGAACTGGAGTGGGGTCGGTGGCTCTGGTATCTAGTATATTGAGACCACTTCACTTAAATACCATGGCAACACTTTACAAACAACGTATACAAAAACATAAAATATAAGCAACAAACCTTACATATGAAGACATTATAATCTTACATATTTTTGTACATTTTAAGAATTCAGAAGTGATTTCTTTGTGAGCAACACTTCCATATTTTCTTTTCATGAACTTTAGTTTCTATATACATTTTTTTTTTTTTGAGATATGCTTGAGCACATCTTTTTATGGTATGGTTATTGAATGGTTTTGCATGGTTGAGATACAAAAATGGAAAATATACCACCCCAAGTTTGTACATTCAAATATTTCTAAATCACTGTGTTTGTGACCGGACTTCGGACTTTTTAAAATCATCGTCTATCAAAATGAAGGCGGAGAGAGGTTACCCAGTAAGATTTATTTTATTTGGGGTTTTACGTCGCTTTCAACACTGTACAGGTCATATCACGACGGGTAGTCGGAAGGGCAGAGGAAACCAGTACATACAGTTCGTTAGGGTTCTGTACTGTAAACTGCCGACCAACGGCAAGCAACTACCAGCTTTCCCACTTGAGGCCATGCTGGGGATCGAACCCCGGCCTCAGAGGTGGGAGGCGAGAGTGTTACCACTCTGCCATCGTGGCCCCCGTTACCCAGTAGGAAGGAAAGCAAGTACAAAGTGGTGCCCGTACCTGTTTTTCACACAAATTCACAATCTCAATCAGTAAATACATGTTCAGGCTTATTACTGATCTTACCTAAAAGCACTCTGTCTGTGTGGGTCGGGCAGTCTGAGTGCGGAGGCGTCACTGCCATAGCGTCGATGCTGTTTTTTGTGTTTTGGTGAGGAGGGCGGTGACACGGAGATCAGCATCTCTGTCTCAGACTGGAAGAAATAAAAACAGGAACGTCTTCTTATACTTCTACTTATGTTAAATGTAAACAAGTTTAAATATCAATAAAAGAGTTGTTGGTCTGAGAGAAGATACTCCAACTGGGGCCTTATAATCTTCTTTAATATGGATTGATTATTTCGAATATCAAAGGAGTATTCTTGTCAGAGGCTCAAGTCTAAGTTTCAATGAAATTTTTGGAGCAACTATAAATATACCTGCACAGTGTGCGTCATAGAGAATTTGCAAATTTAATAAGTAAATTAAATTTTTATAAGTTAATACCCTATCCAATGGACAATTGCTAACTCCGGTCGGCGAGACCGGCCCGCCAAACGTCAGAAAAAGACGTCCTGTGTCTCCACCGGCCAGCCGGTCCTTACTCTGTGCACTCGCCAGGTGGCGTGTCGTACTTCCTTCCTGTCTAGACAGAGTGACGTCATAGCATCTTTTTCGTTGTCTAAACATAATAAAGACCCCTAGTAAATTAACAGCGGGGTCGGTGGGAGGGTCTTGCCTGTCCATTGGATAGGGTATTAACTTATAAAAATTTAATTTACTTATTAAATTTGCAATTTTATTGCGTTAATACATCCTATCCAATGGACAATTGCTGAATAACTACCGCTTGGTCGGCGGGTAAATTACTAGGGACTAAATTGACTCATGGTATTGACAGCAAACTCCATTTTAAGCCTAGCCAGATCTTGAGGTCAATGACCCTTGAGGCTATGGTCGAATATCATCACCCGGCTATCCGGAGGATAAACCGTCAGAATCGACCTTGCTGTCCCCCCCCCCCCCCCCCCCCCCCCCCCTTTTTATAACAGACCTGCTCTGAGGTAGGGGAAGAGAGGGATGAGTTCAATCCCATAGAAATAAAAGGGACCTCCCGAAGGAAGCACGATCCAGTTTTTTTTTTTTTTTTTTTTTTTGCTTCTTAATTGTATACACAGTATTTACATATATATATGTGTGTTTTATCTCCTCTATACCTTGGTCTCCGGGTGGATCTGCTGAGCAGCCACAACCGGACCCAGGTGGAAAAGCTCTGCATCAGCCCAGGCCACATCCTTCAAGTAGAATTGAGTGAAGGTGTTATGTGACTTCCAGTGGCAGGCTGATAAAATTTGTTCCAGGGAAATTCCTGACTGGAAGGCTTTTGAGGCAGCAAAGGCTCTAACATCATGAGCCTTGACCTGATGTAAGGTGTGTGCCTCCTGATCCGAGAGCTCATAACATAGGATCACTGTTTGTTTGATCCATGAGGAGATGGTGGCAGGGGAAATATCTTTGTCAAAACCTTTCTTGAAGGAGACAAAAACTAATTCTTTGTTCTGCCTGATATCTGAGGTCCTGTCCAAGTAGTACCGAAGTGCTCTGACTGGACATAGTGACCGATCAGATTTGAGGGATTTATCCAGGGTCGGAGCCAGGGCTGGAATAACTACCGGGGCAACACTGTCCGGACCCTCTTTGGCCAGCTGATTCTTTGAGAGAAAGCTGGGAGATGGATACAGTGACACTTTTGACCAATCGGATTGGTGCCTGATGTTTTTATTTTGCCAGGCATGGATCTCACTCCTACGCTTGCCCGACCCCAAAGCCAGAAGGAAGACTGTCTTGAACGTTAAATGTTTCAAGGTAGCGTCTTTAAGTGGTTCAAAGGGGGGTTTTGTAAGCTGATGTAAGACCAGCGAGAGATTCCAAGAGGGAATACCTCTTCTACCCTTGGGCCTGTCTCTATGGAAACTATCCAGGAGACGAGTGAGGTTTTCGTCTTTGCTGAGATTGTTGGGCGAATTCCCTAACTTGTCAGCAATGGCAGATCTGTAACCATCAATGGTGCTGGGCTGAAGTTTCCTGTCCTCAAAAAGGTACATCAGGAACTCAGCAACTGACTTCACAGGGGGTGCCCTGAAGTCCACCTTATTAGTGATGCACCATTTTGTAAAAATGGTCCATTTTGCCTCATAGACTGATCTGGTAGAGCCCCTCTGAGGAGCTTCAATTCTTGCCGCCACTGCCTCAGAGAAACCCTGTTTTTTGATTGCAGTGGCTCTAGGAGCCAGGCATGGAGATTTAGATTTGTGAGACTCCTGTGAGGCGTTTGATTGAAGGGTTGAGACAGGAGGTTGGGTAAATGAGGCAGGCTCAGTGGGATTTGGCTGGACATTTCCACCAGGTCCCAAAACCAAGTCATGTTCGGCCACCCTGGGGCAATAAGAATCATTCTTTTGCAAGGGCAGTTCAGAAGTTTCTCCACCACTTTGCCCAAGATGGCTGCTGGTGGGAAAGCATAGGCGTCCAGATCCTCCCATGACAGACTCAGTGCGTCCACTGCAGTGGCCGTCGGATCTGGCACCGGTGACACAAACATTGGGAGTTTGGTGTTGAATCTGGTGGCAAAAAGATCTATTCGAGGTCGATGCCACCTGTTGCATATAAGGTCGAACACTTGGGGAAGCAGAGACCATTCTGTCTGAATAATCTGCCCTAGCCTGGATAGCTTGTCTGCTACCACGTTCAACCGGCCTGGGATGTGACGCGCCCTTAAAGTCACTTGGTTCCTGTTGCACCAGGTTAGGATCCTCCAGAGCAGTGCACATAGTTGGCCTGACTTCATGCCTCCTTCCTTGTTTATGTAGGCCACCACAGTGGTGTTGTCTGTGGCCACCAGGACTGTCTTGTTTGAACAGAAGTCCTGGAATTGTTTTAAGGCTAGGAAGACGGCTTTGAGTTCCAGATAGTTTATGTGCAGTTTGCTTTCCGGAATGGACCACACCCCTCTTGCAGTATGTTCGTTTAAATGAGCGCCCCAGCCTTCTTTTGACGCGTCGGTAAAGATCTGTAAGGCGTGTTTTGCTGGATGTAGGGGTTGGCCTGTGAGGACATTTTCCTCTCCCAGCCACCACTGCAAGTGTGGGTGTAGAGCTCTTGGAAGAGGAATTGTCTTTTCTAACGATTCCGGTATCCTCCAATTGTTTTTGAGATGCCATTGGACTGGTCTCATGTGCAACCGACCTAGATGGACCTGCTTTTCTGTGGCTGTCAGTAAGCCTACTAGAGACATGAAATCCCGGGCTGAGCAAGAAGGTCTGGCAAGAAACTGCAGTATCTTGTCCTGAAGATTCTGCCACCGGTCCGGAGTGGGTCTGACCCGGCCCGCTTGAAGGTCGAATTGGTAGCCTACAAAGTTGAAGATTTGTTTGGGCTCCAATTCGGACTTTTCTATGTTCACCAGCCAGCCCAATTTCTGGCATATCCGCATTAGTTTCTGTGTATGATGCAGACATACCCGGTGGGATGAAGCTCTGACCAACCAGTCGTCTAGGTACTGGTGGATTCTTATACCCTGTTTTAGTGCCATCAGTTTTACCTCCTTTACTATTATAGTAAACTCCAAGGGCGCTGTGGCCAGCCCGAAAGGGAGAGCCTTGAACTGGTAGGTCCGCCCCTGGACATGAAATCTCAGATATTTTCTGGACTGTTCTTGTATTGGTATGTGGAAGTAGGCGTCCTTGAAGTCTATTGAGGTCACCCACTCCCCTTGTTGGAGGGAAGTCCTGATGGTTTCCGGTGTCTCCATTTTGAATTTTTCCACTTTGAGAAATTGGTTTAGGTTGCTTAGGTCTAGGATAGGTCTCCATTTGTTTTCCGGTTTGGGAACCAAGAACAGTCTGTTTGAGAAACCTAACGACCTTTGTTTGTTTACTAGTTCTATGGCGTTTTTGGTCATAAGCTGATGTAATGCCTCTAGCAGGTAGCTGTTCCTGCGAGGATTGCCATAACAGCTGATGACTATAGGGGACCTTGTCAGCTTTGGCCGGATCCGAAAGGGGAGGGTATAACCCTCTTTCAATATTTGTACCACTTTCGGACCGGCACCCAGATCCAGCCAAGTTTTCCAAAAATTTTGTAGTCTGGCTCCTACAGGCCGATTTGTGACAACATTGGGGGCACTGATAACATGATTGACAAAAGACAATGGAATGACAGAAGAAACACTTTTGACATATTTTAATGTGTCTTTCTTGCCTTGACAATCTGCTAACCCGGGACTTATATCTTTCCTTTGTGATTGCCCGGGTGCAGTATGAGCATGATAAACAACACTTAAGTTTACAGGTAAAATAGTGTTCATTGTCTTTCCTGTAGGGCTCCCGGTCAGCAGCAGTGGATCTAACTGAGTTAAACATTGACTGTCATTTATACTGCTGCTGACCCTTGGCCGGTCGGGAGGAACGTTGAGATCTGGCCTTGTTCTTCCTACGTTGTGTGCGTGATAGGTTCTTCCAAGCCGGTCTGTCCTGGTTTTTGTCCAACTTGGATTCTGGCCTCTCATAAGGGTGGTATCTCCTGTCCTTATACACTGAAGAGGACCGACCCTTGTCGTGTTCCGAAATGTCCTCTTCTGCCCTCTTTATTAAACTATCCGGGAATAATGTCTCCAAGTGCAGAGGGGAAGTGCGTAAGGCATTGAGTGTGTCTGCCTTGATCCCAGCTTTCAGGTAACTGAGGTAGGAGTCGCGTCGAAGTAGTGTAGTATTGGCCATGTTGACGAACACGAATTCAGTTAAATGTTCCACAGCTTTAGCCATGGCCTGGCAAACACTGTTGTTGAAATCCAATAGAAACTGCAGTTCATCAACCGCCGCGGACACCTTGTTTGACGCTTTCCCTTTGGAATCTGTCCTAATAGCCTTTAGCTGTACTCCCATGTTGTCCTGTATTTTCACCAGACACCTGTTGAAAGAGGCTGCCTGGTTGCAAATGACGGTGGATTCACGCGCCGACCTCTCCCACTTCCTGAGGGTTTCTTGGGAGACTTGGCGTGACATGGGTGGAGATGAGGCTATACCGGCCTGACGTGCAATTCTGAGGTAGGTACTATTCAGCCTCGAATAGCCGGTATTCCAGGAAGACACACTCTCAGAGTCCTTGCTTTTAGCCGGTTGACAGCCGTACCACTTATGCTGAGATTTGGGAACACGCACAAATTGGTCCCTTAAAAGTCCACCAGAGTCTGAGGTGCGAGTCGGATAACCTTGAACAAGTGTAAGGTTAAGCTTCGACATTTTTCGGCAAAGCCACTCGTCGGTGGGTAGATTGACCGACACCTTTCCTGGAGCTTGTGACTTGGGGGCTGCAAAAGGGTTGTCTTCTGAAGTAGTTGTCCCTGAGTCCAGATCTGGGATGTGACTCCAGTTCATGTAAGAGCGTATGCCCCGCATTGTCTCTCTATATGACTGTTCTGCGGACATAGCTTGTTCTTGATCAGACAAATCCCCATCCTGGCCATCAGAAAGTTCACCCTCCTCCGGGAGGAGATCCACAACAGGCCGGTCAGACGACAAAGAGTCAGAGTCTGAGTCACTTGATGATGGTGAATCTCTCCGGCTGGTGTCAAAAGCAGGGGTTAATTGTCTGTGAACAGTTCCTGTATTAGCCGGTGCTGGATGGCCAGATGTTGAAGGCTTGACTGAGGCCGGTTGAATAGGAGTATCAGAGGCCGGTGCATCAGCAACAAGGTCGGTCGGTGGAATCGACTGCGTAGCAGGATTCAAAAAGGGTTCCGGTCTGACCCCAGAAGCTGGTGGTGGATGTGAGGGAGTCACCTTCACAGTACTAAAAGCCGTCTCTTGAGGTCGGTCCAGTGTTCTGGATAGAAAGAGGGCCTCTAACTTGTTGAGTCTCTCCGACCACTTTTTGTCCAACTCAGAAAGTGCAAGGTCGGTAGAGGTGTCGGTAGAGGGGCCCTGGCCGGAGCTGGAGGGTTTCACCGGCTTGGAAGACTTGGCCGACCTTGAAGAAGATTTCTTAGCTTCAGCCTTTTCTGTTTTCTTCACCTTTTTCTCCGCCGGCCCACTCAAACCAGAGGACTGGCCATCAACCACCCCCACTACCGACACAAGGTTCGAGTCGATGAGGGTGGGACTGAGAGTGTCTTGGGCGGGAGAAGCCAAATTAGAGTCTTTCTTCTTCTCCTTCTTGAGTTGATAAGATGGAGTGGACAGTTGTGCTAATTGTTGGGGCGACAAGGAATCACAATGAGAACAAGGCTTAGGCGGGGTTTCAACGCATGGATCAGAGCCTTTCTTCTTGTCACGGCATCTGGCACAAACGGCGTGGGTATCAAAACCCGCCATCATGTGTCCGCACCCACCTCTCCTTTGACTAGGAGAAGACATAATAGTCTATATAACGTGAGAAATGAAATGTGTAAGTTATAAGAACTAAAAACACCTATATCCCACAAAATATCCAATTTTCAAATTTACAAATAAATTCCGTGCAGCAGAGCATGCGCCAAACGAAAAAGATGCTATGACGTCACTCTGTCTAGACAGGAAGGAAGTACGACACGCCACCTGGCGAGTGCACAGAGTAAGGACCGGCTGGCCGGTGGAGACACAGGACGTCTTTTTCTGACGTTTGGCGAGCCGGTCTCGCCGACCGGAGTTAGCAATTGTCCATTGGATAGGATGTATTAACGCAATAAAATGAAAATTTAAACCCTTTGATGTTAAAGAAGAGTAGCCCAATATTAAAGTGCTCATAACTGGCTTTACAGTCAAGATCAAACGCAGGAAACTAAATTTAAAAGAACTTCTAACACACTTCTTATTGGTTCTCAAGATTTGAGATGTGAAAGCAACCCATAGGGGGTGATGGGCTGAGACCGTATTCATTTAGTCAGGTTTGACCTTAAAGGTTGTACGGGGTGCCTATACTTTAAGTGCCTATACAGTACTTATTATTGTGCCTACCATGGACGCTTTCTAACTAGGGTTCTTTATATTTGTATGTTCTCTGATATTCTAAATCTAGTTTAATTTTATCTATCACCATAAAATCCATGCACCATTACTCACAACAACAGTTTCCTTGGCTGTATTCTCCACTGGATATGGCACCTTGAACTCCCCCTTTTGCTGTTGACCCCTCCCGACCCCCGCATGTCTAGATGCAAGGCCCTGTGAGTGGTTGTCTTCTCGGAATGGATCTGGGTAGCTCGAGTGAAACAAATCCTGGCTGTGTGATCGTTGATGTGAGATTTCTGCGCCCCACTGAGGAGCCTGTCCAGTTGATGGAACAGCCCCCTTTTGTGCAGGGTTCAAGTTTGACTGATGGAATGGCTGCTGTGTAGGATGACTCTGGGCAGTGTGATTATTTGGAGGAGGGGCGTGGTTATGTGACTGAGTGTTGTGGTTATGTACATTTTGAGTCTGGTTATGTGGCTGTGGTTGCTGTGAGGTGTGGTTATGTACAGGTGGGGCGTGGCCTTGGAGATGATTGACAGGGTAGGCTGCCTGGTATTGAGACACTGCAGGTGGAACTGCATGGAAATTCTGCCACTGAGGTTGCTGCTGCAACTGAAAGGTCAAAGGTTCAAGGGTCAGAGAAATGATGGGATAATTACTGCGAAGTCAATGTTGAGATTTTACCTTGCCTTCACCAGTGGACACCGTCAGAAGAAAGACCCTCAGCTTATTCCACAAAGCAGAGATAAAATTCTAACCTTTGACTATATATATGTTACAGTGAATATGTGTAATCAGGGAATATGCGTATTCACTGAAAATTTCAGAGAATATGCGTATTCCCTAAAGTGGTCAGGGAATACGCGTATTCCCTAAAATTTTCAGGGAATACGTGTATTCCCTGGTTTTGTCAAGCAGTTGCTTCACATATTCACTAAACTAAAATCAGTGAATATGTGTAATGGATCACCTTTAAAGTATTACACTAGAAATAAGCTAGAAACTTCACATATAAATTTAACAATTTAATGTCTCACTTCTCATCATACATTACTTTCTGTAACTTTACTACAAAGCATACTTATAGACACTATAAAGTATACTAGAAGGGTGAGCTACAATTTCGGAGTATGAATAAGTTAAGGAGGGAAAAAGGGCATTCTATGGTAAAATACAACAATCTAATAACCAATAAGTGATGCACATGTAAAATGTGTAATATTGTGACAAGTCAGTTTCTCATATTTGGGAGGTAAATTATAATATTTAACTTTTAAGTTAGTTGTTTTCCAATTTAATAGAATTTTCACTTATTCATGCTTGACCAATTTTTTAACAGAAGATATTTTAGTTGTAAACTGAATGGGTTCCTTTATAATAGCTTTATAATAGCTAGGGAAATATTTTTTTAATCTTAATAACCTGTCTTGATCACTGATGCATGGGTGGCTTCTTTCTGATTGAAAGGATTAAGGATCAAAGAGCTAAGTAAAGAGAAACCATAAGACTGTGACACCAATTGGAATGAACAATTAATAAACAAAAGCCTTGAGAAAATTATTCTGCAAGCTGATATCTAATAAATTATTCATTTAGTTGTTTACTTTAGCTCTATATTTAACTAATGGATACTTTTAAATTAAAACTAAAATATTGGGGTGTTTCAAGTTAATACAGTTTTTAGTCAGAGGAGTGTAGTATAATAGATACTTAATCTGAAGACAGTTTTAAAGGAGAACTATTTCATAAATTTTAAAAAAAGCTAAAAACAATTTTATTCTAAAGGATAAGTATATATTATAAATTTAGTTAAAATATCCAACAGACAAACTTAAAACAAGGCATAAATACTACTTTTTGGCACATATTTTGTATTTTTATGTTTTCAATTATGGTAGAGTGAAAGCTATGTTATCTAATCATGTATGATGTTACGTAGGTTATATGATACTTACATTACCTAAGCAAGGTAAAGTTCTTTATAAAAATACAAAGTTGTTTTCTCAGTAATTTCTAGTTAGGGAATACGTGTATTCTCTGGTCATCAAAACCAGGGGATACGCGTATTCCCTGAAATTTTTAGGGAATACGCGTATTCCCTGACTTCTTTAGAGAATACGCGTATTCCCTGAAATTTCACAGATATTTTCACAAAAGTTCATTACCATCGTAACTTAATTGCATTCACAGTCAGTTTTGCATATGTTATCAACTGGCTTTGAAATATATTTTAATATTGATGCTTTTGGTAATCAAAATTTCGATTCTTGCAATTTTGAAAGAAGTGTTACCTTTCTTGATGAATTTCTCTGATTTATACCAGCAGTGGAAGAGAAGATACACAAACAGTAAAATAAATCCAAACTAATTGAATATATCGTAAATATCCTAACAGTAAGGCCAACTATTGGGAGTATTAACTTTGCTACTTGTTTTCAGCCTTATTCACATCCCACCTGTTTCTGGTAGTACATCTGCTGTTGTAACATCTGCTGCTGACTTATTGCCATCTGCTGCTGCTGTTTCTGCTGTTGTAGCACAGCTGCCTGGTTGAAAGACTGTTGAAACTGACTGGAGTCCATGGAATTTGACATCTGTCTATCGCTGTCGGTTACCGTGGTGGTTGCTGTGGTGATGCTGGTCTCGGTGACCACAGCGGTTGGGTTGGTTGGTGTGGGGCGTTTCCGTGGGGCCACAGTGGTCTGGTTGATGGGTAGACCAAGGGGTGGTGCAGCTACAGATTTTGCTGACTGAGGTTTTGGGCGATCGCGCGGCGCCACAGAGGTAGAAAGAGAGGCGGGCTGAGCAGAACTACGACTGGAACAATAAAAATAGACAAAATTTGTAGAAATTATTTTGGATGAAGTGCAAAAAATCTAAAAACCAACAGAACCAAAATATCAAATATTTTTTTGCAAACTTGATACTATTTATGGTAGGGATGGGTCGGCATTAAAAATGTGTACATCGGGAGCTCGCCAATACAAAACCGTACCAATTCCAGGACTTCGCTTTTTAGTACACACCAAACGTGGACATTTCCTGTCAACGAAATCACAGTAAAAGTCCCCAAATGTATAATATGGGATAAAAGCAAGTAATATCTTTAGATTTCATGTTTGTGGCCAATATCTTAAGTTTTCCTTCCATTATATGTGTTGTCAAACGAGATTGAAGTTATAAAGTGTTGTACGCAAACATGACAGTTCTGCTCAACGTATCGCTATAAAAGTCTGCAAAAAGGCATTATGGGACAAAAACTTTCTTCAGATTTTGGATAGGTTTCTAACATTCTAAGTCTTTCTTCCATTAATGTTTTGACAAGCGAAGTGGCAGTTTTTAAATCTCGTCACAGTATTTTCAGTAAAATGCTCTCAATACCCATCCCTAATTCATGGTGATTCTGATATGCCATGACAATGCTTTGTTTTTGCCTAAACTTTCCTTTCTGATAACAGGCCTTTTAGATTTGGACAATATTAGACAATGGTCAAGGTTAGAATTGTACTTCCCATTCAAAAGCCAGTGGACAATATTAGAATAGAAGATTAGAAGCTTGGTATCATGGAATTAGAACTGCTCTGGTGAAGAATACGCCATCACTACTCCCTAACTTTAATGGTGTAATTAATTTGGTGTATTTCAGCTAAGGTCCATTCAACAGAGAGTGACCAAAGTCCAAGGAAAATGCACATGATTTTAAAAATTTTGAAATATTTATAAATAATTCTAGTTGGTATTTTGGGTTTTCTTCAGAATACTATATAACGGTATGTCATATTAATACTTGTAGTTGCAAAGGTGGAAGAAAGAAGCACAAACTTGTCCATTGTAACGGGATCAGATGGAGAAGCCATAAAGAGTTACAAATCAGGAAGTCTTACTGTAAGTCTTGTGAATGGAACTGTGAAATGAAGGCCAAGTTGTCATAACATTATAAACAAAACATTAACAGCACATGCATTATCGGTACTTGGGTTACGACTTATCTTTAGCAATTGTAACACTAACAGTCGAGTGTAAGTCTGAACTCTACAGATCCAAGGATTTCAACAATGAACAGGGATACTATGTGTGATAATTTCAGTATTTTTGTTTCAATCAGGAGTAAGTATGGATCAATATACTGTGACTTGTATAGTTGCAACACAAACAACTAGACCTAGCGCATCGGAGAACCGATGCAAATTGTATCCACCGTAAAGACAATGCACCCAAACCTCTAGGACCAATAATAAGAGAGTTATAAGCACTTTTAAGTTTGGCTGTCCTCATTTCACCTTCAAGGAGGGGCCGAAGGTCAAATCCGACCACACCAGAAGATTCCCAGCGCATGATTTCCTATATGTTGGTTTACCATCAGAAAACATGTGGGACCAGAAATAAGCGAGTTACAAGCACTTTTAAGTTTGGCTGTCCTCATTTCACCTTGAACGAGGGGCCCAAGGTCAAATCCGACCACACCAGAAGATTCCCAGCCCATGATTTTCTATACCGTAAATGACCTATTTAGCGCACAGTGCGCTAAGCAAAGTCTATTTTTATTCAATATTTGTTGTGAAAAAATGTCCCTTTTAGCGCACCCACCATGACACACTTTCCGGGATGAAGTTTCGGTCAATCCGGTAGAAAAACGGTGTTTCGACATTTAGAAATACCCACTTCCTGTAAATATGGCGGTAGATGAAAACAAACTCAAAAGTCGTGACAAAAATGTCAATTTATTAAGTAAAAATAGGTACAATATATAAAAAATATGTGGATATTAAGGAAAATTAAGAAAGGTAAGATTTAAGCTGAATAGTTTATCATTAGAAATGTTTTGTAACCAACCACGAGTGTGCACTCTCGCGATCTACTGTACTGTAGTACTGTAATTTTCCACACAGTACTGTAGAAGTTGTCAAGTATATTGCCTTGAAAAGCAATGGGGTGCGGTTACAAGGGCGGGTGCGCTAAATAGGTCATTTACAGTATGTTGGTTTACCATCCCAAGCCTCTAGGACCAATAATAGGCGAGTTATAGGCACTTTTACCTTTGACTGTCCTCGTTTGACCTTGAAGTAGGGGCCCAAGGTCAAATCTGACCATGCCAAAAGATTCCCAGCCCATGATTTCCTATATACTGGTTTACCATCCCAAACCTCTAGGACCAATAAAAAGAGAGTTATAAGCACTTTTAAGTTTGGCTGTCCTCACTTGACCTTGAAGGAGGGGCCCAAGGTCAAATCCGACCACGCCAGAAGATTCCCAGCCCATGATTTCCTATATGTTGGTTTACCATCCCAAACCTCTAGGACCAATAATAAGCGAGTTATAAGCACTTTTACCTTTGGCTATCCTCGTTTGACCTTGAAGGAGGGGCCCAAGGTCAAATCCGACCACACCAGAAGATTCCCAGCCCATGATTTTCTATATGCTGGTTTACCATCCCAAACCTCTAGGACTAATAATAAGCGAGTTATAAGCACTTTTAAGTTTGGCTGTAAGAGTTTGACCTTGAAAGAGGGGCCCAAGGTCAAATCCGACCACACCAGAAGATTCCCAGCCCATGATTTTCTATATGTTGGTTTACCATCCCAAACCTCTAGGACCAATAATAAGTGAGTTATAAGCACTTTTACCTTTGGCTATCCTCGTTTGACCTTGAAGGAGGGGCCCAAGGTCAAATCCGACCACACCAGAAGATTCCCAGCCCATGATTTTCTATATGCTGGTTTACCATCCCAAACCTCTAGGACTAATAATAAGCGAGTTATAGGCACTTTTAAGTTTGGCTGTACTCGTTTAACCTTGAAAGAGGGGCCCAAGGTCAAATCCGACCACACCAGAAGATTCCCAGCCCATGATTTTCTATATGTTGGTTTACCATCCCAAACCTCTAGGATTGATAATAAGCGAGTTATAAGCACTTTTAAGTTTGGCTATCCTTGTTTGACCTTGAAGGAGGGGTCCAAGGTCAAATCTGACCACATCAGAAGATTCGCAGCACATGATTTCCTATAGGTTGGCTTCACATTGCAAACCTCTAGGACCAATAATAAGGGAGATATAGGCACTTTTAAAGTCCGCTATGTGGGTTACTTCGGCACTCCGTGGATGACCTTGAATTAGGAGCTTCAAGGTCAAATGTGTGCAAGGTTGTAGAGGACATGTATATGTGTCATACATATCACCTATGAAGAGATTCAACCTTCTACCTATGAGGAACAGCCAGTAGAAAAATGTAGATTATTTTCAAAGAAATGCATGTGGCGGCCATCTTGTTTTTCAGAATGAGGCTATTTTCCTTCCCAGAGAAGCTTACCCCCCAATGAAGATATCCTGCAAATTTGGTGAACCTAGCTGCTGTTGTTTTCCTCTTAGAGCGTTAACGCCGAAATTCTCTCTTCGCGCGGCGGCGGCGGCGTAGCGAACGCTAAGCCAAAGTATCCACCGGATGCTTCCGGTGGATACAAATATATATTCAGCTGGATATAAAACATTATTTAACTTAAGCTGGCATCTCATGATGAGGGCCTACAGGTAGGGAGGACAGAAATGGTGTTACACTGTAAATCACTAGCAGATGGCAAGGAATAGATTGCCATATTCATTAGAACCTCTGTCCTCTAAGGTGTGAGGTTAGTAACTGTAAAACAGACAACATTAACCAGTAAACTTGTTAATCAATGGGATCCTACTTACTGGTACAGAGATTAGTCACTCAAAAAGTCTGATTACATTAGATTCTGGTCATAGGACTTGTCTTCTCATTTAAGACAAATCGCATCTTGAACCAGTTTTCCGACATCTCTTCAAGAGGTCTAATTTCAGTAGCCTCCCAAGTTTAAATCTGTTAGCTCTCACAAAGTAGTTGTGTGGGTGGAACTGGGACATTAGTCTCTACAGATCTGTCTCTGTACACTAAAGTTCCTCCTGACATCTAAAGCAGTCTGCTCTCATTAAGATCTCCCTGCTTTCCAAATCCTTTTAGTGTTACTTTCTTCTCAGTTGCTATGATGCCATATATTCCGCATTATATCAGAGACACAATCAGGTCAGTTTTTTTTTATAAATCAACAGAATACCCCAATAGTTCTTCACTAGAGAGTGATTGAAATGGCAGATAAACTAATAACAACCTCCCTTACTGCCAAGTCTGCATGGTGTAGATTTACAGCAAGAAATAGAGAACATTCTTCTCATGGTGACAAAATGGAAAATTTAAGAATTAAATTAAATTTTTATCAGATAATATCTTACCTAGTGGACCGGTGCAATAGTCCGGTGCCTAGCCGGTCCCGCCAAACATTAGAAAAAAATGTCCTGAGCTGGGCTCTGGCCTGGACCGGTAGTGTAGTATTCACTCGCCAGGTGTCACCGGACACCCAGCTCCCCTACTGCGCGTGTGCGCGCATGCGCACTTCCTCTTTTTGTTGCCTACCAAGTAAAGTCCCCTTGAATTAAGCGGGGAAGGTAGGGTGGGACTCTCCTTGTCCACTAGGTAAGATATTATCTTATAAAAATTTAATTTAATTCTTAAATTTTCCATTTTATTGCGTTAATATATCTTACCTAGTGGACCGGTGCAGAATAACTACCCATTGGATGGCGGGTAGCTCAATCAAAAATTCAGGGGACTCACTATGGGAGATAACTCCCAAACCTCATATAGACCGAGGTAACAAACCTAGACCAGTTCCTAACCCTCTCGGTTACATTACATTACCTCCCCCCCCCCCCTTTCTTTCAGAAATCTGACACTCATGAAGAGGGGAGGAGAGAAGAGTCCCAATGAGTCCTGAGGAAGCAATAGGGAAAAATTCCATTTGGTCCCTCATCTATCCTGAGAGGTAAGGAAGACTGCAGAGACATTTTTTTTTTTTTTTTTTTTTTTTATTATTTACATATGTACAAAGACTCAAACTTAATCTCTAATCTGTTGAGCTGCTACCACCGGGCCCAGGTGGTATAGCTCAGAGTCTGCCCAGGCTACATCCTTTAGGTAGAACTGGGTGAAAGTGTTATGAGACTTCCAATGGCAGGCTGATAGAATTTGATCTAAGGGTACGCCTCCCTGAAAGGCTTTGGAAGCCGCGAAAGCCCGGACATCATGAGCCCGAACTTGATGCAAATTTTGAGACTGCTCATCCGAGAGTTGGTAACATAAGCCAATCGTTTGTTTGATCCAGGAAGAGACAGTGGCTGGCACAATGTCTTTCTTGAAGCTCTTCCGAAAAGAGACGAAAACCAACTCCTTGTCTGACCGAAGGTCCTTGGTTTTGTCTAGATAGTAACGCAAGGATCTCACCGGACACAAGGTCCTGTCCTCCTTAAGAGACTTGTCCAAGGTCGGAGCAAGAGCCGGGATTATAACCGGGGCTACACAACCCGGACCCTCCTTAGCCAGGTGGTTCTTGGAGATGAAACTTGGGGAAGGGTACAGGGAGACATTAGACCAATCCTCTTGATGCCTGATGTTCCTATGTACCCAGGCATGAATCTCGCTTCTTCTTTTGCCCGACCCTAAGGCAAGAAGGAAGACCGTCTTAAAGGTAAGGTGTTTAAGGGAAGCCTTCCTAAGGGGTTCAAAGGGAGGTTTCGTGAGCTGATGAAGAACCAAGGAAAGGTTCCAGGAAGGAACACCCCTCCTACCCTTAGGCTTGTCCCTATGGAAACTGTCCAACAGTCTGGTAAGATTCTCATCCTTACCAATGTTTAACCGGCCATTTCCTATCTTGTCGGATATAGCAGTCCTATAGCCATCTATCGTGCTAGGTTGCAGATGTTTCTCCTGAAATAGGTAGAGCAGGAAGTCAGCGATCTGCTTTATAGAAGGAGACCTGAAGTCCACCTTATGTTCCTCACACCATCTGACAAAAACGGACCACTTTGATTCGTAGATGGCTCTGGTTGAACGTCTCTGAGGAGCTTCAATTCGTGTTGCCACTTCTTCAGAGAAGCCTGTCTGTTGGATGGCAAAGGCCCTAGGAGCCATGCATGCAGATTCAGACTGTGAAGGTCCCTGTGAGGACACTGATTGAATGGTTGAGTCAATAGATTCCCTACTCTCGGCAGCCTTAGGGGAATTTGTACTGACATGCTGACCAGATCCCAAAACCATGACATGTTGGGCCATCCTGGTGCAATGAGAATGACTCTGCGGAATCCCTGATCTATCAACTTGGAGACCACCTTCCCTAGGAGAGCCACCGGAGGAAAAACATAGGCATCCAGATCTTGCCAGGGAACGCTGAGAGCATCCACCTTCCAGGCTAGCAGATCCGGAACCGGGGACACAAACCTGGGAAGTTTGTGATTGAACTTGGTCGCAAATAGGTCCACCTCCGGCTTGTGCCATCTTCTGCAAATCTGGTCGAAGACTTCCTGCAGGAGGGACCATTCCGTTTGTATCACCTGACCGTGCCGGGACAACTTGTCCGCAATGACACTGAGGTGACCCGGAATATGTCTTGCTCTTAATACAATCTGCCTCTGGTTGCACCACATCAGCAGCCTTCCAGAGGAGAGCACAGAGAGAGCCGGATTTCATACCGCCCTCCTTGTTTATGTAAGAGACCACTGTTGTGTTGTCGGAACACACCAGAATGGTCTGGTTCCAACACAATCGCTCGAACTGTTTTAGGGCTAGTAAGACAGCCTTGAGTTCCAGCAAGTTTATATGCAAGGCGCTTTCTTGTGTGGACCAAAGGCCTCTTGCGGTGAAGTCGCCTAAGTGAGCACCCCAACCTTCGTTTGAGGCGTCGGTAAACAGCTGAAGAGCGTGCTGAAGTGGGTGTAAAGGTTGACCTTTTAGGACATTGTTGGGGCTCAACCACCACCTCAGGTGTGGATGAAGGGACTGAGGCAGAGGGATAATCTTTTCCAATGATTCCGGGACACGCCAATGCCTCTTCAGATGCCACTGGATAGGCCGCATGTGAAGTCGCCCGGCTACTACCTGTTTCTCTGTGGCTGTTAGAAGTCCTATTAGGGAACTGTCGGACCGAACACACCTGTTGATTGAGAAGGTCGTTGATCTTTTGGGACAGAGCCATCCACCTCTCCTGGGTCGGTTTGACCAGCCCCTGAGAGAGGTCGAAACGGTAACCTACAAAGTTGAAGACCTGCTGAAGCACCAACTCTGACTTGGTCATATTGACTACCCACCCTAACCTGTGGCATAGGTCCAAGAGGGTCCGGGTATGAAGTAGGCACGTTTCCGGGCACGGGGCTCTCAGCAACCAGTCGTCGAGGTACTGGTGGATCCTGATACCCCGAGCCTGTGCCATTAACTTGACTTCCTTGGCCACCTTGGTGAACTCCAACGGAGCCGTTGAGAGGCCAAAGGGGAGGGCTGTGAACTGATAAGCTTGACTGTGGAGGAAGAACCTGAGGAATTTCCGCGACCTTTGTCCTATTGGGATATGGAAATAAGCGTCGCTGAAATCCAGAGACGTCACCCACTCCCCTTTTTGAAGGGAAAGTCGGATGGTCTCTGGTGTCTCCATCTTGAAAGATGAAGTTGCTAGGTAACAGTTCAGACGGCTTAAATCTAGGATGGGCCTCCATTTTCTGTTGGGTTTTGGTACAAGAAACAAGCGGTTGTAAAAGGCCAGGGAGGATGGAGTTGTCACCTTTTCTACCGCCTGTTTCTGAATGAGTGCTTGTAAAGAGTCCTTTATGTGTCTGCTTTTGACCGGATTTGCGTATCCACTGATAATGACCGGTGACCTTGTCAGAGGAGGTTTCTCCTTGAAGGGTAGGTTGTACCCTTCCTGAAGAATTGAAATTACTCTTGGGTTTGCACCCAGGGAGTGCCAGACCTGCCAAAACCTTTGCAGACGGGCCCCCACAGGTGGATTTTCTACAACAGGAGAGACATTTTGAACAGTTGGAGTACAAAGACAAGGATTTACACAGCAAACAGGTTTCACACACTTTGTTTTCATTGGAACCTGAGAGGGACTTAAGTCTTTGTTTTCTGACTGCCCTGTTACATAAGGTACATGACCGACAACAGGTAAGTTTACAGTCTTGTTTACATTTTTGTTTAAGTTCTGGCAAAACGGATCCTCCACACTTAACTCTAACTGAGGATCTACTAAGCAATAATTGTCATTTATAAGATTGTTGACGGGACGATTTGGAGAAATAACTGGAATTGTTGCCTCCACGTCCGCGACCGCGGCCCCTCCCTCTATGAGAGAACTGACGCCAAGCCTGGCTAGACTGGGAGGAGGAATGGCCTGAATGTCTGTTATCCTTCGGCTTGTACCGGTACGACTGGTGTTTCCTACCAGGGTGCTGCCCTGTGCCCGGACCGGGACCATGAGCACCTGATGTGGATTCAAATTTTGCTATATCCTGTTCTGCTGTGGCAAGGATGTCATCTGGAAACAGTGAGGAACTAAACAAGGGGGCATTGCGCAACCTGTTCCATGTGTCCGGTTTCAGCCCGGGTTTAGCAAATTCAAGATATGAATCCCTGCGTAGCAATATAAAGTTGGCAAGCTGAATGAACAAACTGTCGGCTAGGTGTTGGAGCGAAGTCCCTAGAGCCACTGATACGCTTGCATGAAAGGAGGATAAATCTTTGAGATCCCTGATAGCTTCTACAACCTCTTTGGGAGCCTTTCCCTTGACAATAACGTCATTAAGCAGACCAATGTGAGCGTTCATTTTGTCCTGGATTTCACTAGTGCACCTATTAAAAGCGGCTGCATGATTTGTAATGTATGTTCCTTCACGAGCACATTTCTCCCACCGGCGTAAGATATCCTGAGGTACCGGTCGGGAAGGAGGACCAGATTGAGGGTAGGATGAAACTTTAGCAACCCTAGAGTACTGGGCGTTGAGGCGGGCCTCAGAGTCGGACCAGCTGAAAATGGTTCTGCCTGGTCTAGTGGTTGAATCCTGCCTAAGTCTATGTTGTTTGTACCATTTTGCTTGACTCTTAGGCGTGCGAATAAACTGATCCACTTTCAGACCAGCCGATTCCTGGGAACGAGAAGGGTAACCTTCAGCGACCCGGCAGTTCAGTTTCTCCATCTTGTGGCAAAGCCAGTCATCCGGGGGTAATACTACTGATACTTTGCCGGTTTTTCTTGGGTGTTTCCCCTTCCACGGGTTGTCTGACCTATCCCTGTCTGATACAGAGAGCTCAAAGTCTGGAATATGATTCCAACCAAGAAAGGCCCTAACTGACCTGCACGTTTCCCTGTAGTTCATTTCTTCGTTTTGTTCTGTTACCTCTGAGTCTGAGATTTCACCCTCGTCAGATGCCTTATCAGACCGGTCAAGATTAGAGTCCACATCAGACACGTCCTGTTCAGCAGAGAAGGATTGACCGGTACCGGTAACACCGGTAGTAGTGTGAGGCAATGAACTGAAAAATGAAGTTTCTGGCTTGGATGTAGACTTCACACCGGGTATAAGAGACGGGGCAGGGCCCGGAACGGGAGCATCCACTTTAACCGGTTCCTCATGTCTTTGAGCAGGCAGAGATTCAATAACAGTCTGGTCCTTCACCGGAGCCGGTGCCTCGGACACAACTGTAGCAGTAGGGGCAACTTTAGTCTTTTTAACCTTCTTGCCCGTGCCCTTATTTTTCTTGTCTTTAAACTGTGGATTCTCCCCATCTGTAGCCGGAGACCTCACCGGACCGGTGGCTCCTGGCTCAGAGGGATTGAAGAAGGGCTGTTCAGAAGTAGTAATAGAAACAGCGGAAACTGGGGCTTTTGGTGTAGAAAATATATTAGTCCTAGAGAGTAGAGCCTCGAAACGGGCGAATTTCTCCTCTAGCTGATTACTGAGAGTGTCAAAATCTCGTTTAGAGACAAAATCCTCAGGAGTATGATGGGAGATAGAAAATTGTGGTTCACCGGAACCGTAAGCAAGGACCGGAACACCATCCAACTCTTCTTCATCTTGTTCTCCACCCAAGTCCTCCTGGTTAGCTACACCAACGACAGTGACCTTGGAGGGAGAGACTAAAAGTCCGGATTTCTTATCCTTGCGGATTTTATACTGAGGGGTGGAGAGCATAGAACGCTGCTGTTCCGAAAAAGCATCACAAATGGAGCAAAATAAGTCCTTCACACACGGATCATCTAACTTCTTCTCCCTACACCTAGCACATTTTTTATGTCCATCAAATCCTGCCATGATGTGCCCGCAGTTTCCTCTACGTTGGCCTGGTGATGCCATGATATATGCAGTAAGTAATAATCCACAATAGATAAACAAACAAAAGCTAAGTCACTGTATATAATAATAAAAAGTTTCTCTTCAATATTTCCGATTTTAAACACAATGGCGCCAAACAAAAAGAGGAAGTGCGCATGCGCGCACACGCGCAGTAGGGGAGCTGGGTGTCCGGTGACACCTGGCGAGTGAATACTACACACCGGTCCAGGCCAGAGCCCAGCTCAGGACATTTTTTTCTAATGTTTGGCGGGACCGGCTAGGCGCCGGACTATTGCACCGGTCCACTAGGTAAGATATATTAACGCAATAAAAACCTTCTTTTTTCACTTTGCTTTATTGAGCGTTCTTTCAAATTAGAAACATATTTGAATGTTCATCTGCTATTTTATCGAAGTGCAGTGACGTTTGTCTACCAATGTCTAATTTGATGTTATCTGGCTAAATGTTCTGAATTTCACATACTGCGAGTGAAAACACACTTCCTGGTATAGATATTACATTAGGAGTGAATTAGAAACAGTGTAATGATAACTGAATACTGATCAATACCTGGATAATGAATGTGTTAATTTCAGTAACATTTCTAAACTTCACCACTGAGTATTTCAGAATATACTTTCTCTAAAAATCTCAATACGTTATTTTCTAGTCAAGATACTTTATTATCCACCACGCGACGTATTTGCCCTAAATACGGGGAAATACAGACCGGGATGTATTTTTTTTGTATACACCGGCGCCCCGGTACTATGGATATTGAGTGTGATTAACTTCCGGTTTTTCAACAATATCTCGGAAAGTATGTAACTTAAAAATATGTATAATATATCATTAGAAAGGTGTTATTCTAGCGCTTCTGCTCATGTATGTTGCATAAATATCCATGCAGAAATGACTGAGATATTGCAAGGTAAAGATTGAAGTTTTATATTCAGTGTTGCTCATTCTTTTTGACAGTCTGTTTCACGTTTTCTCATTAAATATTCATATTATTTGACCCATAAATCGCACAAAATGGTGGATAATAAAAGTAAAACATCCCTCATCAGACATATACAGAAAAAATATATCACTCATGAAGATTAACAATATAATACTCGTGCTACGCACTCGTATAATATTGTTATCTTCATTCGTGATATATTTTTTCTGTATATGTCATTCGGGACGTTTTCCTATTTTATTCAAATTAATCACTTTTGTTTAAAAAATCCTGTCTGTGATTGATTGATAATTGATCTGTAAAACACTGGGATGGGTTTGCCATATGGATTAGAACCTCTGTCCTTCAAGGTGTAAAGCCAGTAACCATTAAGCAGACAACTTCAACCTGTGAACTTTATTGCCTCTGACAAAAAGGTTATGTTTTGCAGCATGGGTTTGTATGTCTGCAAAATAGCTCAGAAAGTCATGGATGGATTTTGATTAAATTTTCAGAATATGTCGATTCAAGGAACAGATGAATGATTTAGAAGGTGATCGGGATCACTACCTGGATCCAGAGGTTTTTATTACTCCACTCATAAGCTCTACTGGAGCCTTGGTGAAGATATGCACTGTCTGAGTGCTCCTGTTTGTCAAACTGAGCTAATAAAATAGTCCTGAGATTAAAGCAGGTGTTCCACTGGAGCTGACCCTATGACTCTAAGGTCGGCTACGAAAGTCGGGGACAAAAATTCACAAAAAAGGGCGGGAAAATACTGGGTCGGTTGCACCTCCCCGACAGGACGTGATACATCCAGGCTTGTCTGGATCAAGAGGCCGACCTGCCTTGGGATCGGGATGTTTTCTACAAGACTGGTCTGGAAACTACTAGGACATTGAGGACAAGCCCTAAACCCCGAACAGACGAGCCGTAGCAGGTCCCGACAAGCCGTACTGACAAACAGACAGGACTGGAGAAGCATACAGAACCCCATGACCAGACTTTAAGTCAGTATTGTAATAACAGTTTTTGATGAATTTTTGGGAAAAAAGAGGATCAAGTGTCGACCAATAAACAATTCTTAAACTAGGTCACTAGTAAATATTTGGATCCCATCACATGACCTAAACGTCCAACTTTACTTTTTTGTTATTTTAATTATAGTTTCTAGGTATTTGCTTTAATATTAAACGAGAAAAACATCAATGTATGTCTGCTGCAGATTATGAACGAAAAAGCCACTTAAAATATGAAATTTTCATTTAAAATGTTATATCCCGTGGAAAGAAGCAGAGAGAGACGTGCTTCTAACATTATCTCACATGACAATGAAAACCTTCTGCTTGTTGCTGCCTTTTATACTCCAATTTCGAGCTTCTAGGAAAGACCCTATTGTCGTGAAGGAAATAAACTTGCTGCAGTTCTGGTCATGTGATGGGATCAAAATATTTACTAGTGACCTAGTTTAAGATTTGTTGATTGGTCAATAATTGATCCTCTTTTTTCCCAAAAATTGCTAATGGGCTTTTACAGCGAGAAGAAATATCTTGTGATTGAATCCAAATAGTTTGTTAACTTTTATTTAAATTGCTCTGGTGAAATAGGCTGAGAATTTGATTATTTTGTCACCAAATAAAACACCTGTTCAGGTTTCTCAATTATTTACAGCATACATGTGGACCTTTTCTATCTCTTTAACTTTGAAATTATGATCACTTGTAATGTTTCTTTGCCATTCTTGACATAATTTTTGATCATATTTTTACCTCACATCATGCTGGAAATGGACTGTAAATGAGCAGTACCAAGTTACAAAAGACAAGACGGCTTCATATTACGACAGGCCTGCAAGTGATAAGGACAAGCATGGAAGGGTTACAGGCAAGCCTGGAAGTGTAACTGACAGGCCTTTAAGTTAACCGACAGGCCTGTTGCTAGGTGGATGAAATTAGAACAAGAGTCAGGGACTCTCCCCGACAGGCCGGGAACTTACAACCGACCCTAACCGACCATGTAAACATTGGTCCCGACCCTCCAAAAATGTTTAGTTACCGACTGGTCGGCTCCAGTGGAACACCTGTACAAGCACTACAAAAGTAAAAACAGATAACATCAGATTCACCACAGATTATAAAAGCAACTGTGTTTTAGGGTCACATGATCACTCACCCAGCATTTGTAACTTTATGCTGCTTTGCTTCAGTGTCTGTGAGTGGCACCGCTAGTTTGGAGATATCGGGAACCACGACCTTCTGTAAATAAAAACTCAAGTTGTAACATTGTACAAGTTGTGTGTACATCAAAATGCCGTAAAGACATCCCAGACATAATAATATTGAAATATTTACACAGAGTTTTGTTATTAGAAAGTCAAATTTTACTCAATGAGGTTGCATTTTCGTGCATTGTACTGGTATTGAGTTTGTACTGCACTGGATCATGTTGTGTTGTACAGTTGTACTATACTGTACTCATACTATAATGTACTGCATTGGATCATGTTGTGTTGTACTATACTGTACTCATACTATAATGTACTGCATTGGATCATGTTGTGTTGTACTATAATGTACTGCATTGGATCATGTTGTGTTGTACTATACTGTACTCATACTATAATGTACTGCATTGGATCATGTTGTGTTGTACTATACTGTACTGCATTGGATCATGTTGTGTTGTACTATACAGTAGTCACACTGAGACTGTATTGTACTGCAGCCAGCTACAGTGTATTCTGCTGTATTGTATGATGTATTTTGGTGCACTGTATTTTATACACCATGTAGACCTCACATTGTATATTATACTCCCTCATTGTTTTCTCACCTTGTGGTTGTAGTTCCTATTTATGATCAATTTGTATTTTCACTCCATGTACTACAGTATTATATTCTCACATTAAGGTTCAACTGTGTTTTTTGCTTATTATGTCCACCATGAGGTTAAGATCTAATCTAATCTAATGTGGACTTTTATAGCACTTAATCTCCATTTTGGGTGTGTTTCTTTGTCTGTATTAGTGATTACTCCAAAAGTAAAGAAAGAATCTTTCTCAATTTTTTTATATGAGTATGGTCTGACCAAAGGAGGAAGTTTGGGAAACATTTTGAGCATACTCTAGTTTAAAAAAAAATTCTGAATTTTTGAAGTTGTCATATTCAATATATTTTCAAAGACTTGGGCTTTCTGGTTGAGGTTACTCTAAATGTAATGGGTGTATCTTCATAATTTTTTTGTTTTTTTTTATGTGCGTCAGACTTGGCCAAAGGAAGAAGTGATTACAATTTGAGAATTCTCGATTTAAAAAATCCTGAATTTTCAGAAACAGACATCTGTACTCTACATGTGCTTTCTAGTGTTATACTGCATTTTATTCTCAAGTTATACTTTATAGTCAGATTTCACTGCATGTAGTGGTGTCATCGTCTGGGTATATGAGGTCTCGATACAGTGAACAAAACAGTGAGCGATATCGCGGTGTCATCGTTTCACAAATTAAGTCTAAATTGGAAATTTTAATTACTTAAATGTAGCTTTTATAAGCTACAAGCTTACCATGTGGGACTTAATGCTGATCTCGGGTTGCCACACCCGGGGCCAACGTCTTAGAAAAAAAGATCGTTCTTGTTAGCCACCGGATATACTGGTAGTTGTCGTCACGTGATAACTTCTGACCAATCGTCCTACTTTCTCGTTGAAATTTTTTAAACCTACCACTCAGCTGTAAACAGCGGGGAGGCAGGGTGGGACTCTTCTAAGTCCCACATGGTAAGCTTGTAGCTTATAAAAGCTACATTTAAGTAATTAAAATTTCCAATTTTATTACGCTACAATAGCTTACCATGTGGGACTTAATGCTGAATTCAACCGCCCGGTGGCGGGATTACAGCTGAGACTGGAAGGTATGTCATTTTTTTCTAAGATTTTGAATTAAACGTAAAGAATAGTGCCAGAAATACCAGTCTGAGTCCCATTTACAGTGCCCCGATCCCGAAGGCCGGGCCTGTAACGAGCCAAAAACCTAAGAAAATGAGAGACAGTGCTAAAACTGTCTAGATGTTTTATTGTAGGACGGAAGTGCAGCAGTGCTCACTCCGAGGTCTGAGGGTCCAAAAGGGCCCTTCACGTATGACTGACAAACCCAGTGGTTGGGCATCTCATAAATTTTTTACAACCTGAAAATGAGATTAATGACAACTAAATAAGTCCTTAATAGAAATTACTTGATAATTAAAGGATAAAATGACCTTACCCGTAACATCTTGAAGGTAAAGGAATACCTAGATCCTGGGAAAGACTCCTGAAGACTTGGTTGTAGCGGATGTGCCCCCCCCCCCCCCCCCCCCCCTTTTTTCTTTCCGAGGACAACTGGTCTGAGGGGAAGGATCTAGGACTTGTTGTGCAGCCACTACGGGTCCCAGGTACAAATTGTTGTCGGTGTCCGACCAAGTAAGGTCTTTTAGGTAAAAATTTGTAAATGTGTTGTGAGCTTTCCAGTGACAGGCTTGCATGATTTGGTCCACCGATACCCCACCGTAAAAGGCCTTAGAGGCCGCGAAAGCCCGGATGTCATGCGCTTTGACTTGGACCAAGTCCAAGGCTTGTTGATCTGCTTGTTTGTAACAAAGTAGAATGGTTTGTTTCAACCATGAGGAGAGTGTAGCGGTGAGGTGTGAACCACTTCTGGCAGATCTGTTTGAAGACCTGTGGGTGCAGAGACCATTCGGTTGACTGCACTTGGTTGGACCTGGATAGTAGGTCGGCCATCACATTCAGGCACCCTGGAATGTGCCTGGCTTTCAATGTTATGTGATAGTGATGGCACCAAGTCATGATCTTCCACAGGAGAGCACATATCTCTGCCGAGTGTGTTCCTCCTTGTTTGTTGATGTAGGCTACCACTGTTGAGTTGTCCGTCGCAACCAACACTGTTTGATTCTGGCACTGGTCCTTGAAGTCTCGAAGGGCCAGGGAGACCGCCTTCAATTCTAGGACATTTATGTGAAGCCTTTTTTCCCGATCTGACCACAGACCCTTGGTAAAATTTTGGTCTAAGTGAGCGCCCCAACCTTCATTTGAGGCGTCG
The DNA here is from genome assembly GCA_964017235.1 of Sabellastarte sp. h YS-2021. Taxonomy (NCBI): domain Eukaryota; kingdom Metazoa; phylum Annelida; class Polychaeta; order Sabellida; family Sabellidae; genus Sabellastarte; species Sabellastarte sp. h YS-2021. Next base: position 143,082,788 of record OZ024931.1, read on the forward strand.
GTAAAGAGTTGGATACTGTGGTCTTTGGGATGAAGGTCTGCACCTTTCATCACATTGGAGGGATTTTGCCACCAATCTAGGTGGGCTGCAATGGCTTCTGTCCAGGGAAGGAGGTTGTCCAGCGACTGAGGATATCTCCAGTGCTCCTTGAGGTGAAACTGAAAGGGCCTCATGTGAAGGCGTCCCTCCGGGACCATTTTCTCCGTTGAGGCTAGCAACCCAATTAGAGACATCAAACATCTTGCAGTCAAAACACGTTTTGACTTGAGTTGTAGGATCAAATCCTGAAGTTTGAGCCATCTCTCTTGAGTGGGTTTTACAAGGGCTGAATCTAGGTGGTATTCGTAGCCCACGAACGAGAACACCTGTGTAGGTTTCAGTTCTGATTTTTCCTGATTTATTATCCACCCCAAGGACTGAGTCAGTTCTACTACTGCCTGAGTGTTCACTTGGGCTTCCTCCTGAGACTGGGACCTGATCAGCCAGTCATCCAGGTATTGGTGAATTCTGAGTCCTCTTGAGAGGGCCATTAGTTTCACCTCCTTTACGATCATGGTAAAGACCTGGGGGGCTGTGGCTAGTCCGAACGGGAGGGAGGTGAACTGGAACATCTGAGCCTTGTAGCAAAACCTTAGGTATTTCCTTGAGCTTGGGTGGATGGGGATATGCAGGTAGGCGTCCGACAGGTCTATCGACGCTACCCACTCCCCTGGAATCAGGGAGGTCCTGATGGACTCTGGAGTTTCCATTTTGAACTTTTCTACGTGTAGAAAAGTGTTGAGCCTGCTTAAGTCTATGACTGGCCTCCACCTTTGGTGAGGCTTGGGCACTAGGAACAGGCGACTGTAAAACCCGAGAGATTTTACATTGTCTACCCTTTCGATAGCGTTCTTTGACAGGAGGGACTGGATACAAGTAGCCAAGGCTTGGTCTTTTTGTTGGGCCTTGTACTCTGACAGAATCAGAGGAAATCTGATCAAGTTTGGCTTTGAACGGAATGGCAGAACGTAGCCATTGGTGATAATGTTTAACACGTTTTGAGAACATTTGTTTGTGAGCCAGTCTCTCCTGAAAGAACGGAGGCGACCTCCTACTGGTGGACTGAGTGAGGCTTTGGAGGAGTCATTGGGGAGGGGGGTTTCCACGCCCCCTTCCTCTATTGTGGGGTCGAAAACGACCCCTGAAGCCTCTGAAATTGGATTTTCCTCTTCCCGAGGGAAAGGACTGGTTACTGCTTTGAGAGGTATTGCCCCCATAGGGGCGTTTCCTGTAGGAGCCTCTTTTCTTGTGGGGACCACGAAAGGGCTTATTCTGGTAGGGTGCAAAACCCTGAGAATCTTTTGAGGTGCCTTTTTTGAGAAGGAAGTCCTCACCTTCCTTCACTAATTGAGACTCGAACAAGGAAGGGCCCCAAAAGGACGAGTTCCTGAGTTCTTGACGTCTCGTTTCTCCTAATTGTGGATGTAATAGAGTCATTTCGGCTTCGCGCCTGAGCAAGCCGGTATTAGCCATAGAGTATAATTCCCTCTGCAAAATATGGGCTAGAGATTTGCTGAGACAAGTGAGGGCCCTGTGTTGAACAAGTACTGTCTTGTTCCAAAAATCTAAGTAGTCAGCTACTTCCTCATATCCGCGCTTTGCCGCTTTCTCAGGATTGGCACCTTTCTGAATCTGAGACTTTATCTTCTTGACCGTAGACTTGATGCTATGTTGGCATTTTTCCAAATTGAATGAAGCATTGCAAGAAGAGGAGGTTTTGGCAAATGCAGCGGTGAAGTTGAGGGTAGAGATGTTTTGTCTAGCCTGAAGTTCTAGCTCCTTGAGAACTGGCAGGGGAACTCTGGCTACTGGGGGCCCAGAAGGTCTAGGAGTAATACAGATCTTAGCAAAGTCCGTATTCAACTCCTGAATTTTGTCCTGAAAAGTTGGTTGTCCCACCTTGTACCACTTTGAAGTTGAGGGAGGAGGCCTGACATATTTTCCCTCAGATAAGTTTGCAGCCTTAAAGTCATGTTGGAATTTATCAAAGGCGTCCTTGATAACTGAGCTAAGTGGAAGAATAGAGGAGGGACCTCTAGGTCTGAGCTCTTGACGGCCTTTTTCATCATCCAGACCCAACACTGAGGTGGACGACCTGGGCATAGATTCCCTGGGGTCAGGGAGAGACAAAATACGCCTGAAGGTGTCCACTTCTTCAGAGTATTGTGAGGGCATGTCAGACAAAGCTACTTCCCTATAATAAGGGGGGTCTGGATCATGTTGTGGGAGGTCTTGATCAGAAGCTACTCCTGAGGGCTGAGCCCTAGAGGGCTTAGAAGACCTGTGTCTGGTTTCAGGGGAGTGTTCCTCCTCTGAAGTAAATGACACGTATCTAGATCTTGATTTATGTTTGCTCTTGTCAGAGTGTTTTTTGGATCTAGAAGAAGGGATCCGAGGTTCATCGGAATCCTCATTTAGTTGGTCCGAGGCAGAGCTCGGGTCAACTGGCTGCCTATGGCTTTGCTTTTTGTGAGAGTACGAGACCTCTTCGGGGTGACCTTCAGAGGGGGCAACGTACTGATCCGAGGAAGGTTGAGTAGATACTAAACGCGGAGGAAGTGCTGGGCCGAAGTCCACATCCATATCCTCGCTTGGGATGTTAGTACCAGGTCTCGGAGGGGGCAAATCCAGAGGGGCAGCAGTACTACTGGACAAGCCAGGTTTTGAAGCAGGAAGAGAGGACTCTACCTCGACTTTCTGTTTTGCAGCCAACTCCTCTCGGAGTGACTGAAAAGCTTCCAACATGGATGCCTGGAAGGTACCCATTTGCTGCTGTAAATGTATATTTAAGGAATCACCGAGTGATTTCTCTAGGTTTTTCTGGATTTTATTTTGCAAAGCCGTACCAGGGGTGGGTGGAATAGTCTTGGCTGGCGTTTTCAAGGACAGGGAACTGATGGCAAGAGGTTGAGGATGGGGGGGTGAGGTAAAAAGGCTATCAGCAGCACACTCGAGGTCTGCATTGGACCCAGTGAAAGAGTCCCCGTCGCCTTCACCCAAAAGATCTAGTTCATCTTTGGAACTAGTTGTCGCTTTCTGCTTTTTCAAATACCGTTTCCGGTTTTGGATTTTCTGTAGTTGCTCATCTGTGAAAGACGTGCAAATTTCACAAGGGGTTTCAAAGGTGACACAGGGGTCATCTCCCTTGCCAGCCTCCCTACAGGTAGGGCAGAAATTATGTGTATCAAAACTAAAGCAGAAATGGCGGCATTTCTGCGCTCTCGGTTTGTCTTTATTTGCTTGATGAGACGACATTTTATACGCAATAAAAGACGTACAATGTATTAGCCTGAAGCGAGGAAAACTCAAAACACGCGACTGAAAACAAAATACTTATCCTGTGAAAATTAAAATTTTACAGAATGATCTATGATATATATTACAAGAAATATGCAAATATTAGCCTCCAACAATAAGTAAAGTCTGAGAAATAAATGAAAATGTCTGTATATTTACAAACTGCTACCAGTCAATCGTGGCCAACGAGAAAGTAGGACGATTGGTCAGAAGTTATCACGTGACGACAACTACCAGTATATCCGGTGGCTAACAAGAACGATCTTTTTTTCTAAGACGTTGGCCCCGGGTGTGGCAACCCGAGATCAGCATTAAGTCCCACATGGTAAGCTATTGTAGCGTAATAAAATTTGCTCTTTAAATAATGTGCATTGACACCTAATACTGAAATAGATTTTATGTTTCATTTGTGCTGTCAGTTGTTAAAATGGTGGATAGTTGAAGCAATAAAAAGTAAACAAAACTGACGTTTTTTCACTTCCTGTAGGAAGTGGAAAGGGTCATCACCATAGTTACATCGCAAATCAAAACAAAACCGCATAAAAATAGAAATTCGATGAATTTTTCACCATATTTTTATTAAATCCCTTCGAAAATAAGCTAAAGTTAATGGTTGAATATGTTTATGAGATGCATCGCGGATGATCATTAATCCTCGATTATCGTCCCTTTTTTTCATCACCGGTGATTCTGCGATATTGCCGCTCGTGATGACACCACTAACTGCATGATATACTCACGTTGAGGTTAGGTACAGGACACTCTCTGCCTGCCAGTCTGAAGGCCACGCTGGCCACCTGGAAGATGTCAGGTCTGTCATCTGGGTCAACGGTCAGCATGTAACCTGTAAAAACAGAACCATGGCGGAGAATCAGAACATACACACACTGTGTGAAGACACAGAAACAATACACAAATTAAATACTACACTACCCAAGGTATTGTTGAGATTCGCTATCAAATTGTCTGGGTCAAATTATCATCTATTTTTCCAACTGATGATCAAGCCACAACTGATTACCTGGGCACTGTGTGCTGAGTACCTACCTATGAGTGCGTGTACCTCCTGGCTGTACCTGGAGTTGTCTGGGATGGTGAAGTTACCACTCTGTATTGCCAGCGTGCTCTCTTTGAATGGTAATGTGAAGAAACAGAGACGGTAGAGGAGACAGCCCAATGCCTGTCAAACAGAAACGGAAAAACGGAAATGTGGAAAATAAAGCCCGAGATATACAACACTCACAGTACACTTGAAATACAGACAAGGTGGTATTAAGGAAATTATAATCTCCCGCCGGCGAGCCAGGCGGGAGATAATTAGAAACAAAACATGTTTAAGAGTAGCTTGAACAATGGAAATATAATGGGATGGCAAAGACAAGAAAACACAATATCTGTAATTGCTGGGACCTTGAACTGGTATTTTTAATTTATGTTTCGATGTAGCAGTATTTTAGATATTTCAGTCAAATTTGATATGGAGGTTTAAATTTAGCAGTTATATTCTCACAGTTGTACTTTCACAGAATTCAATGCTATGTTACAAGAAACTGCCAATCATTGGTCACACTGCTCTATTCACTCACCCAGATGTCTGCTTTAGTGGTGATGGATTTGCCGCTGTATAAATCCACCATCTCAGGTGCTCTGTATGACACTGTGGTATATCTGAAAACAAAGACATTACAAATCTTACACAGTGTACAGATGTCAGATGGGTCAGTATTGAAATGTGTACATTAGGAGGCAGCCAGTGTTAAACAGTTCAGATTCCAGGATTCCAAATAAAAGGATGTGTTTTATACATCCCTAATTAAAACACACATCAACAAAACATGGCTGCTTGATTTTTTCAGTAATCGCTACAAAGATTAAAATATGTGATGAAAGTGTGGGATAACATATTTTAAACTATAAATTAAAAATAGCATCAGAGATGCCCGTACCCCACAGTCTAGGGAAATATTTTCAACACCTTGAGATACAGAAGTACTGTACCAATACAAACTTCAGGATACTTTCAGAGCACTGTCAGTTATATAAAGGTCCAAACAATGTTTAAATGGAGAAATAATGTTTAAAAGAAAGATAATGCATATAAAGATGAAGTACTAAAACAAGATAATTCAATAACAAGATAACAGCATTAATCAGCAAACTAAAATTCAACACTCTTTATCTACACCTGCATGGCCCAATTATGGTTTAGATGGTTTGAATATTATCATGCATACAGAAGTGGTAATACATTTAATGAATGCTTATGTGTGGTGTTGGAGCAAAATCTGTGGCTCACTTGATGAAATTCTATCTCTTACAATGGGAAGTTATGAAAGTAAAATTCTTAATAAATTCTAATATGACTTTAACAGTGCTAAATCTGCATCAAAAAAACAGACTCAAAGGTGCAACAAGATTTTATAGGTCAAGGTCACTACAGCAAGGTCAAAGGTCAAATCAAGGTCAGATCATGACATTGCACAACTACACCCCCTAACCAATGTCCCTACCAAGTATCAACTTCCTACACCTTGCGGTTTCCGAGATATAGCCCGGATAAGATTTTCGAACTCAAGGTCACTATGGCAAGGTCAAAGGTCAAATCCTTGTCAGACCATGACATTACACACCTACACCCCCTAACCAATATCCCTACCAAGTATCAACTTCCTACACCTTATGGTTTCTGAGATATAGCCCGGACAAGATTTTATAGGTCAAGGTCACTACGGCAAGGTCAAAGGACAAATCAAGGTCAGACCATGACGTTGCACACCTATACCCCTTAACCAATATCCCTACCAAGTATCAACTTCCTACACCTTACAGTTTCTGAGATATAGCCCAGACAAGATTTTATAGGTCAAGGTCACTACGGCAAGGTCAAAGGTCAAATCAAGGTCAGACCGTGATATTGCACACCTACACCCCCTAACCAATGTCCCTACCAAATATTAACTTCCTACACCTTACGGTTTCTGAGATATAGCCCGGACAAGATTTTATAGGTCAAGGTCACTACGGCAAGGTCAAAGGTCAAATCAAGGTCACACCATGACGTTGCACACCTACACCCCCTAACCAATATCCCTACCAAGTATCAACTTCCTACACCTTATGGTTTCCGAGATATAGCCCGGACAAGATTTTCAAACTCAAGGTCACTTACGGCAAGGTCAAAGGTCAAATCAAGGTCAGACCATGACGCTGCACACCTACACCCCCTAACCAATGTCCCTACCAAGTATCAACTTCCTACACCTTACGGTTTCTTAGATACAGCCCGGACAAACTCTTTTCCCGCTGACCGCCCACAGGCCCTCCCGCCCGCCCATCCGGACACCATGGGTGAAAACAATACCCCAACAGCCCTTAAGGGCTGTGGGGTAAAAATGGTCAGAAGTTCACAGCAATCTTTTTATAAAAATGTCTCCAATCATTTTCCTTCGAATCACCACAAACCATTTTCAAGATGACAACATTGTAGTTAGGTTACAATATTTTAATTGGCATGAAAATACAGTCTTCCCTGCTAATAACAAGCAACTTCACAATCAACTAAAATATACAGGAGAACTTCCATAGCTTTCCCATCACCCCTGCCTCTTCTCTGGTATGACTTAACTATGTCCATGGACCCACGACAGTTCAACCTGTTTCAGCTAAGCTGTACCTTAGAGTCTACTAATTGATGGAGATTAAGCACTAGAAAAGTTCACATCAGACTAGATTACTCACAAGCCGAATCAGAATTTGTATGGATAACAGATTTTCATAAAATAAAAGATGCATTTCTGCATAAAACAATGGGCAATCAGATATTTGGACGAGTGGAAAAGAGTTAAAAAATCAAAAATATACAGCAGTCTGAATACACAAGGTTCCAATTTAATACCTCCACACAACAGAACTTCAACTTAACATGATAGCCATTAAGCTAAAAAGCAATCCTGGGATGACAAGAACAGTCTTCTAAATAGATAATAACTTAAGCATGTGAATCATATTTGTGGCTCCAAATGAGTGTCTTTATTCAGTTTATTGCTTTGGAGTATTTTCTCATGATCTGCCAGTAATATTCTACAAAATAATTTCCAAAATCTCAGTATCTCTGAGATTCTCTTTAACCATCCCTATTAAATGGACACTATATACTTAATCATGTTTTCTAGTCAAGGTTCCTGGATTCCCAGGGGAGAATTTAGCAGAGCAATAAATGTAGATATGAAGACATCTAGCAGAAATGTCAAGCTACTTCCACAGTTTACTTAGCTGCAGCTGAACATTTGCGGCTGGTGATGGAAAGGTTGTCAGGGCCAGAGTCAACAGAATGTCTCAGGCAGTCTATGATTAAACTGTTTGGTCTTTATTAGTGGGTACATTGTTTATCGATATTACTGATATTTATTGTTTTGGGATGTCTAAAGATGTATATCAATATCGCTATTTTTAGTAAAATATTTGAAAAATAAAGCCTAAATCTGAAGAAATTGTACACTTTTATCTCACGTTTTTGAAGTTTTCAATGCACTTTTAATGAAAAATTCAATGTTTTGTTTTGACAAATTTCACTTCCTGTTAGCGGTAGGCAATATACTAGAACAAAATGTTTTTGGTATCCTAGATACGGACTATTTGGTACACAATATCAACTCACCCGATATCGGACGATATTGAACTATTTTTACGTTCAATATCGATACACATGCAACTAAGCGATATACCCACTAGTTTTTACTCTTCCTCGTCATGTATAACAAGAATCATTTAAATGAAATTGCCAAGCCTCTGGCTGGAATTGTCCAAACTGTTGGTTTTGTCACTTAAAACCAATGCTCTTAGGCTGTGCTAGTTGCCTGTCTACAGCGAAGACAAGATTTTAAAGGTCAAGGTCACTTAAGCAAGGTTATAAAAAGGTCACAGCATTTCATTGCACACGTCACCCCCAAGTAAAATCCCTACCAAGTATCAACTACACCTTACTGTTTCCTAATATATATAGCCCAGACAAGCTTTTAAAAGTCAAGAGTCTTGACATTATGTTCGAAAGTCAAATCACTGTCACACCAGGATGTTGTAACCCACACCCTAAACCAATGTTCCTATCAAGTATGACAATCCTATACCTCATGGTTTCCAAAATACAGGCCGAGCAGGACTTCTCCTGCCGCCTGCCTGCCAAGCAAGATGCCTTTGGTGACAGCTATAAAAGTAATGCCTTTAAAGGCTCCCTGGGGAACAGTATACAGTCTTCTGTCACTGATTTATACCGTACTTACACACAATGAAACACCTTAATATTTTCATGAATGAGAGCTCAGGCTCACTTCAAACTACAACTGATATTTTCATCTTCAAATTACGACACAAAGCAGTTATTTTTTTCAGTGTACAACATTTTCATTTCAATATACAAGCTTAAACAAAGGCATGGTAACAATACAGTTATTCAGGGAAAGCTTTGTTTCATTTTTTTTATCGGGAACAACATATTTACATTGTATACCCCCAATTGGATATTCAAGCAATTGTCCTTGGACATCAAGGTGTTCTGGGGCTCACTCCTGTTGGCCCAACCTTAAAACTATTTTATTTTAGGTATCATTGGTGTGGCATGGTTCTGAGCTCTCCTCTCATTGGTTGAACCCCTCCCTGTTTTTGCAGGTTAGACCCAGGTCTTGTCACTTTGACATTGACCACAGACCAGCATACATTGAAACCAAGATATTTTACCCACCCCCCCTTCCCCTGTTAATGTCGGTGATGCTTTTGTTGGGCTGTTCGGTTTCAGGTTGTCTGGCTGTCGAGACTTCTGAGGACTGCGTTCAGACTGTATCCATGCTACCAGCTGAGAACATGATGACCACTTCCTGTGTGCTTTGATGTCACCTGCACTTCTAGAATCTGCTTTCGCTCCTGGTTAAGTTTGTGAGCAACTTCAGGCGCGACAGCCCACCTTCTGTCACCTTTACACACAGAATAGCTACCTTCATCTACTATTAACTACACATTGTTATCGGGAGTGCTTCACTTGGATGTGTCTTTTCCCATATGCTGGACAATGGCCTGTTGCCTGCTGCAGATGGCCGAGTTGCACCCTTCTGTGGCTCTTCCCCTGGTACTGTCGTCGATCGTGTCGCTTATGGGCTGTGGCAGTTGGTTAGCCTTGGCACCTTTTGTTGGTCCCATTGCTTTAGCCCACAGGAAGTGCATATGTGTATGTGATTATGTCTTCAGTGATGTGGGTTGCTGCTGAATTTGAAGAATTGTGTTAATAGTGTTTTCCATTGCTGCTGGATTTGAAGAATTGTGTCAACAGTGTCTTGGATTGCATCATGTATAGAATAACTTAGATCTTGAAATATCACACTCATAACGTTCTCTGAAGAATTGTGGTAACAGTGTTTGTTTGCATTATGAATACAGTCATTTACATCTTGAAACAACAACATTCATAATGTTCTCCATCATGTTGCTGTTGTGTTACAGTGTCATTCAGGATTTTATCAGCTATTAACTATGATGTTAACATTGTCTCAGTGATTTCATTTAATGACTTTAACTTCCCACTACATCATATTCACTATGGGACAGATAAGGTATCCACATGCATACTTTTATTAACTCTTATGAGCAACGTATGACATGTTCCTTATATGGAATTTTGTAGCTCATCACCAGTTAGTACCTCAGTTAGTACCTTTAACAAGATGTCAGCTACATCTGCTCCAGATGCTTTTCTGAGATTTTTTCATGTTAACCATCATAACTCAACTCATCAGATAGGACCACAACCCTCAAGACTAGGATTTACCCCACAAACACTTGTTTTTGTGATGTGGTGAACTGTGTTCTTTTAACTTATACATGTTTACTTATATTTTAATTTATACTTTATTTTAAATGAACTGCAATAATACCATGTTTTACCCTTACTCTAGTACTTCTTGCACATCTTACATATAGAGCTTTAACATGGGGAGCTTTGATTAGGTGGGACCTTTGTATATACTTGTCTTTCCATCCATGTTACCTACATACATGTGTCAACAAATTATCTCAATTATATGTGTTGACTGGGTTGTAAAGGGGGGTCCATAATGGCAAGGGGCTTAGAATGGGCCTCCATCTTGTAGGGCTAGATTTGGGAACCCAGGGGTGGGTTGCCTGGCATGTATGACCTTGTTGATTTTGAATTTGCTGGGTCGGATTCCATGGAACCGTCTCCTGGGTATTTTCATGGGCCTCATGTGACCTTGACCTCCCTCAACCTGGACTTGGGTGGTTATCCTGGGCCTGCATTGGCTTGACCTTGTGGTGACCTTTGACTTGACCTTTGTTTTATCGGGTTCTGACAGTGGTCACAGACGAATTAGATCTTGTCGGCTCAGGATGACATGTGTACAGATATATTCATGTAGGTTAACATGTTGTGTGATAACAGCTTCATGTGTGTGTAACATTGGTTATATGTGGTAACAAAGTACTAGTAGTCACATTTTATGTACAGAGTGTATTAATATAATAATAATAATCCCATTTGTTGTTTCTCTGTCTTGGGGGGGGCCATGGGGAGTGAATAAACAACAGAATTAAAACTGGTAATTGAACTTGATTACAGAAAATAATATTTAATGCAACAATTGTCAAGAAATAGAGTTCATGAAAAATCTACTTCTGGATGAAAACTGTAGCATGGCAGATGTAGTTGTAACACACTATGTTTTGGTTTTTCCTGATGATGACTTTTTATAATAAAATCCACCAGGATCCAGTAAATACAGGATTTCATTTACAGCAGGTGAGAAATGTCACATCCACTCCTTATCAGATCAGTGAGAGCCGTCACAATGAATTTCTGTGAAACATTTTAAATTCACCACATTATGTGTAATGTCCAACTGGGATCATACTTTAGAAAATATACAACAGGATGTGAAACCCAATGAAAGTTTTTATCTGATAAGAATAAAACCTCTATACTTGTCACAGAAAAAGATGGCAATTTTGATAAAGATCTCTTAGCCTAAACAGTTAAACAAAGCGATTTATTTGGGAGTGGATTTTATATCAATTTTAGTTCAACAGCTAAAAAAAGGTGTAAAAATGTCCAAAGTATACAGGATGTAGTGGCACACAATAGTCAATTGTTGTAAATGGTGTAAACCAATTATTTGGCCTCAAGAAAATAACATGTATTAGAGATATACTACAAGAAAATCTTAACAACTGTGCCATATAATTTGCTGTACCAAGGAGGTTGTGTTTATGGCTGAGTGGATTTGTCTGTCTGTCTGTTAAACTCCGTAAAATAACTTGAAAACTTATGAACAGAGTTTGAATAAATTTTTAGGAAAAGTCGATGATTTGATTCTGGTGGTTATCTGTCTAGATCCAGGGATAATGTTTATGGGGCGCTTCTATTTCTGCGATATATCGTAAACCTTGATCCTGATTGTGAAAATGCACGATTCCGGGTGTAATTCATGATAAGTTTATGATGGCTTTAGGATATGTTCCCCATACATAAGATATTTTCCTGACAGCTTCCCGATTGGTGTTGCCATTTCCTCAGAAATCTTCTGATAGGTTTGCAACTGTTTCCCAATCTATCCAATTGCTATCCGATTGGTTACAGATGGAATTAAGAGGGTAGGTTTAAGATCCCTGTAAGATGGAAAAGATGACAATACAATGGGTTTACAATATCAAAAATCTGAGAAGAATTGGAAAAGGTTTGTGACAAATTCAAACAGTTTTCTCGTAAACTGTTCCTGATGGACTCTTGAGTGCTGTACCTGTGAACTTATTGGGAAGTTCCATATTTTCAGTCCAGGCTCTTTTAACAATAGCTACAAGATCATTAACATGCATAAGATTCCCGATTCCTGAAAATTGACAAACAGGAGCAAGGTTTATGAGTTATCGCAGAAATGGAGCAGCCCTCTTAAAAGATTTTCATCATTGTACGCACTAGTATTCCTGGAGGTGTTGGACCTTGGCAGAGGTGTGCATTCTCCAAGTGCTCGTTTTCATGTTTGTAATTTCTTTTTGTGCATTAATTTACATTATTTCTGTATTTAATGTTGGCTTTGCATTACTGGTCCTAACACTTTTTACCGGCTCTTAGTGACCAAGGGACAGAAATTCAAGCCAATAGTTTACAACTCACCGTTTTAGTTCATCCTCCACTTGTTGTACTCCCACCACCTTGGGCTGCACAAACTTGGCTGTGGCACTGCCAAAATCACAGAGAACGTAATGACCTGAATCCTCTTGTAGAATGTTCTCCACCTAAAGTAGATTACATACAAATAATGTACTGCCAAAATCACAGAGAACGTAATGACCTGAATCCCCTCTTATAGAATGTTCTCCACCTAAAGTAGATTATATACAAATAATGTACTGCCACAATCACAGAGATCGTAATGACCTGAATCCTCTTGTAGGAGGTTCTCCACAGTAGATTACACACAAATCATGAATATTTTTAGTGAATACTATCTGATAAGAAGTGGGAAAGGTTTTTGTGACAATTTCAATTTCTCCTAAACTGCTACCAATGGACTCAGTTGGCACTGATATCTTAGTCCTGAGACCGTTCATAAAAATACCTAGATGACACTTACAAATGCATAACTAGCAGGTTTGATAAAGCAAAATCATTACTTTTCACTAAGTTATTTACTGAGAAACTTGTATTTTTAAAATGTTTCTGGAAACTTTACAGACAGGAGTTTAACCTGGTACCATATCAACACAAAGAATACATTACAACATAAGAGTACAAGGAAGGTTAATTGAAATCTAATAACTTATGTCGTAATTGATGTTTTATTACTGAATATTTCGGGTAATAAAATACACCCACTATTATCAGGTGATATTTTAATGGTAATTCAAAAACAGGCTGTCATGATTCAAGTAGAATATCACCAATGCAATCCAAAATGTTCATATCTTTGAAAATACATGTAACTCATTCCAGTATAATCATCCACATATTGCTAATATGTTGTTCAGACATAAATACTTATTTAGGTGGAGTCAAATTTGACCTCATATTTGCCATTATCACTAAAATAAGGGTAACTGAACTGATTAGATTTGAACTATGTTTTGATTCCTATAACCGCCCATCCCTAACTTTTGCAAATAGTTGAAAAATATCGTCCACATGAATTTCAGAAATTGTTGATGGTAGTAATATCAGCAATTCCAATTTCTGGTCATGGTACATGATAATATTCAACTTTCAGATACACTGTATATAAAATCTGCTTTTAAATGTTATATTACCTCACTGGTTTATTTGAAGAAGCAAAACAATATTATTTTTTACTGCTCCTATATTATTCATTAAAATAAATTGTTAAAGATTTTATTTATTTATTTGGCGTTTTACGTCGCTTTCAACACTGTACAGGTCATATCACGACGGGTAGTTGGAAGGGCAGAGGAAACCAGTACATAGAGTTCGCTAGGGTTGTGTACTGTAAACTGCCGACCAACGGCAAGCAACTACCAGCTTTCCCACTTAAGGCCATCACGGGGATCGAACCCCGGCCTCAGAGGTGGGAGGCGAGATAAATTGTTAAAGAAAACACCTATAATAGCAAAAGTTTTTAAAATTATTCCAGTCTGTTTTCAATATTTTTTGTGTACCTTGGAAGAATGTATTTTCCAGGTCGATGATATTTTTATATAGGAAATTCTAAACCATGGCCAACCAGCTAACCTAAGTGAATTAATTCACCCCTACATCTCCTCCAGAAACACAAGACGCCACAGCCTAAAACTTAAGTTCCTTCACATCCCCACCTTTGATTGCACAGTCCACAAATCAAACAAAGACTTTTCAAATTCTTTCAGTCCCTATGCCCCTGTTCTTTGGAACTCTTTCCCTTTCCAAATAAGAAACAGTCCCTCCGTCACATCCTTCGGGAAATACCTGAAAACTCGCCCACTTAGTTTCCCCAGCAGAAGTTTCCCCATCTAGTCTCCTTTCCTTTGGTCACATCCATAACTCTGGATTACTGACCTTGACTCGTCCCTCGACTATCTTTATGACTAATGTATTTGTTACTATACGGCACTGAGTTCCCCTTTATAGGGAAAATATTGTGCCTCCAAAGCAGCAGATTCTAGATTAAACTAGAAATAGGAAGCCCTGTTGATAGTAGCTGTGACATATGAATAGAAATAGGATAGCATAGAAAAACACAAATTATCATGTGTAATGTCCAACCCATGAACCTTTTGCAAAAATTGTACAGTAGTCTTACAAGACCCTGTTTCATTTGTAAAATATATCAATGATGCTTAAATATTTATTAGTATACATGTAAATTATTTCAGCTTCATGCCTTTTTGCATTGGTTGGGTCGAAAATTTCGACGAAATCGCTCTATCTTCCATGGTTAAAGAGATAGAAGCAAATTTTTGTTTTTCAATTTTTGGCGAAAATTCAAAATGGCCGCCATTTTGGGGAAGAGGAAATTTTTTTTGAAAATTGCCAAGAGTACATTTCTAAGATACCCTATGTGTCGAAAATTCAACAAAATCACTCTATTTTGCACAGTTAAGGACATAGAAGCAAATTTGTGTTTTTCCATTTTTGACAAAAATTTGAAAATTCAAAATGGCCGCCATATGTGGGAAGAGGAAATTTTTTTTGAAAATTGCCTAGAGTACACGGCTCCGATACCCTGTTAGTTGTAAATTTCTACGAAATCGCTCTATCTCGCACAATTAAAGAGATAGAAGCAAACTTGTGTTTTTCCATTTTTGGCAAAAATTCGAAAATTCAAAATGGCCACCATTTTTGGGCGAGGAAAATTTTTTTGAAAATTATCAACAGTACATAGATTAGATACCCTGTGGGTCGAAAATCTCTATGAAATCGTTCTATCTCGCACTGTTAAGGTAATACAAGCAAATTTGTGTTTTTCCATTTTTGGCAAAAATTAGAAAAATTCAAAATGGCCGCCATATGTGGGATGAGGAAAATTTTTTTGAAAATTGCAAAGAGGACATAGCTCAGATACCCTGTGGGTTGAAAATTTCGATGAAATCTCTCTATCTCGCACGGTTAAGGAGATAGAAGTAAATTTGTGTTTTTCCATTTCAAGCAAAAATTCAAAAATTTAAAATGGCCGCCATTTTTAGGAAGAAGAGAATTTTTAAGGTTAAGGAGATAGAAGCAAATTAGTGTTTTTCCATTTTTGGCAAAGTAGCTAAGTAGCTATTACTCAGTCAGTTATAAAGCTATTATCACTAAAAGCAATCCCAAGTAAGCTACTGATCTAACTATTGCTCATACCACATTTGGTAAAAGATATGTCAAATATTTTTTCCTTAAAATGCCCAGAAACAAAAGAAGTACACAAAAGTAGCTAAGTAGCTATTACTCAGTTAGCTATAGAGCTATCTTCACCAAAAGCAATCCCATGCAAGCTATTAACCCAATAAACACCCATACCAAATTTGGTAAAGATAGGATAAATACTTTTCCTTCAAATGAGCGGAAACCAATTGTCCGGATGGTGGACAGCTGACGGCGGAAAAAGCAAAAATAATATGTCCACCCCCTAGTGGGGTGGACATAATTAGATTTGAATAATACTCCTAGAAAACAAGTAACAAATGCCTGGTATTTGCATTTTAGTCTAAGTAAATGCTGACAGACTTACACCAAATATATGGGCCGCCAAAAGTGGAGAAAATTGAATCTTTTCACTTTAGCAGTCAGGAAACCCTTGTACTACTACCATGTTGGCCAAACATTCGCTCGAAATCGCTCTATCTCTGACGGTTTCCGACATATTTACACCAATCTTATTTTCTGCTAAAATCCAAGATGGTTATCACAAGTTACGAAAATTTAAATTTTTTGTTTAAAATTTACTCAAAATCGCTCTATCTGTAACGGTTTCTGAGATACAAGCAAACTACTCAAAAGTTGAATTGAAAATAGCCAAAAAGGTACCTAAATGACTATTACTCGCTTATTTACAGAACTATCAGTCCCAAATACAATACCAAGTGAGCTATAGACATAACCTTCTTATATTCCGAATTTTAGTAAAATATTTTGAATCATTTCCCCTTAAAAGCATGGAAACCTGTACTTAGGTATTACTCAGTAAGCAAAAGAACTACAACAGCTGAAAGCAATCCCAAGCAAGACACTGACCCAATATTCCTGTATACCAAATTTGGTGAAGATACCTCTAATACTTTTCCTTACAATGAGTGGAAACGATGTGCGATGCCGGTGGGGGTTGGACATACTTTGCAACTTTGAGGACGTTGTGTAAAGTTATTTCCTCTTTACTGGGTGCATCACTGAACCTTTCTTTAACAATAGGAAATTTAAATACCATCCTAGAAATTAGTCATATGAATGGAAAAACCAGTAATCTATTCCTCATCTCATTATGGAAGAAATACTTCAAGGAAGTTGTGTAAAGTTATTTCCAACTTACTGGCTGTATCTCTCCTTAGAGGATTATAGGAAAGTACAGACATCATCCTAGAAATGAGTCACTTGAATGTTGAAACCAGTATATCACTTTTTATTTCATTTTGGAAGAAATTTCAAATACACAAAAAAACATTTAAGAATCGGTTGTTGAAAATCACATTATTTTAGGCTTTCTAGTGGCTGATACTTTGTCAAACAATATCAATCATATAAATTTGAGGAAATGTTTCACGTGCTAATTACTTTTGGTAAAAATGACGTTTACTCAGTCCTAATTGAGAGTCTTCAGATAAGTTCCAATCTGTGAAAATCAGAATCGATTTTGTAGTATAAATGCACAAGAAATTATCTCCATGACGAGTGGTTGAACATGTTTGAATGTTGTCTTCCAAGAATCAGAAGATACGGAGTTCATTAATCACATAAAATAGCATCAGAGATGCCCGTACCCCACAGCCTGGGGAAATTATTTTCAACACCATGAGATATAGAAGTAGTGAAACAGTACAAAGATCGGGATACTTTCAGAGCAGTTGTCAATTATATAAAGGTCCAACTAATGCTTAAGTAAAGAAAATAATGTTTAAGACAATGAAAATGTATGTAAAGATGAAGTACTAAAACAAGACAATTCAATAGCAAGATGACAACATTAATCAGTAAACTAAAATTATGACACTGTAAAATTTATTAACTGGAGAATAGATGTCAATGGAAAATAGCACAATTATGTAAAAGTACAAATAATAATCAGTTGAAACAATCCATGTATCTTTGTCAAAAGAGAAAGATGTCTCAAATATGGCAGCTGAACACACTTTGGCAGAGCAACAAGGTCACACCATGATACACACATTTACATACACCCCTTAACAAATGTCCCTACCAAGTATCAACTTCATATACGTTACTGTCTCCGAGATATAGCCCTGAGAAGATTTTATAGGTCAAGGTCACTACAGCAAGGTCAAAGGTCATATAAAGGTCATATAAAGGTCATACCATGACATTGCACACCTACACCTGCTAACCAATGTCTCTATCAAGTATCAATTTCCTACACCTTACCGATTCTGAAATATAGTTAAAGTTCACATCATGATGCATACCTACACCCCTGACCAATGTCCCTATCAAGTGTCAACTTTCTACACCTTACGGAATCAAATAAATAGCCCAGACAAGATTTTCAAACTCATGGTAATGACATCTAGGTCAAAGGTCAAATCAAGATTACACCAT
The DNA here is from genome assembly GCA_964017235.1 of Sabellastarte sp. h YS-2021. Taxonomy (NCBI): domain Eukaryota; kingdom Metazoa; phylum Annelida; class Polychaeta; order Sabellida; family Sabellidae; genus Sabellastarte; species Sabellastarte sp. h YS-2021. Next base: position 143,100,855 of record OZ024931.1, read on the forward strand.
GACGTTGCACACCAACAAGATTTTATAGGTCAAGGTTATTACGGGAAGGTCAAAGATCAAATCAAGGTCACACCATGACGTTGCACACCTACACCCCATAACCAATGTCCCTACAAAGTATCGTTACTTCCTACACCTTGCGGCTTCTGAGATATAGCCAGGACAAGATTTCGTAGGTTAAGGTCACTACATCTAGGTCAAAGGTCAAATCAAGGTCACACCATGATGTTGCACACCTACGCCCCCTAACCAATGTCCCTATAACATATCAACTTCCTACACCTTACGGTTTCCAAGATATAGCCCGTACAAGATTTTAAAGGTCAAGGTCACTGTGGCAAGGTCACAGGTCAAATCAAAGTTACACTATGACGTTGCACACCTACACCTTCTAACTAATGCCCCTACAAAATATCAACATCCTATACCTTACGGTTGCTGAGATATAGCCCAGAAAAGATTTTCAAATTTAAGGTAACTGTGGCAAGGTCAAATCAAGGTCACACCATGATGATGCACACTTAAACCCCCAAACCAATGTCCCTACAAAGTATCAACTTCCTACACCTTACGGCTTCTGAGATACAGCCCAGACAAACTTTTTCCCGCCACCCACCCGAACGCCAGCCTATCCGGACACCATGGATGAAAACATTGTATAATACCCAGACAGCCCTTTAAGGCCATGGGTAAACATGAAAAATATGAACAGTAAAAGATGTTGATGCACTCAGATTTGTGTCTTTTTAAAAATATTCCCAAATAAACAAAAACAAAAATAAAGAGTCTGCATACAAATCACTGCAGAAGCCAACACAATGAAGATCCCGTGTTTACCAAAGTTGGATCAGATGACTCAAAACTGCGTTTATTTGTTGAAAAGGTCTATTACCATACAAATCAATGCAGCATCACTGTTGTGAATAAAAGGGTTTCCAGAGGATTTCACTATCATATAGATACCGTAATATTTAAATATCTCGCCAGCCAGTTGTATTTCTTCAAAACTTGTATTTTACAATTTTAACTGTGCCAGATGTAAAACTTATAATAAAATTTTATCCAGGAACAAAATATTTCCCCTGTAAATAAATTATGCTGCAGGATTTAAATGTAGGTAAAATGTAATTTCAAAATGCAAAGGATAATTTTTTTCTCAAATACAGCCTTTTAAATACTTCTCATCACACTGTGGCACTAATAGATTTGAAGACATGTGCTACCTCACAATTAAAGTCCCTCCAACACTCCTAGCTATATATAAATGGGTGATATGAATTATTTATTCAAGCGAAATTGCAATATTGCACAAAACTCCCCTGACCAACCCTGGGGGGAATTATAAGGGCAGCCTAAATGTTTCAGACATCCCAGGCACACAAATACATATGTCATGAAAGAACCTGAAATCTGACGGCACTTGGAAGTTCTGCCCATAGAACTTTTAATCCTTCATTTTAAAACTGTTTTATCTATCAGCCATCAGAAAGCCTAAAATAATAAGGTTTTCAAAAACTAATTCCCAAATACTCTTTGTGGATATCCTTGTTTCTACCATAATAAAACGATATACTGTATACCAGAATACCATTAACAGTCCTACAAAAAGTGATATTCATGAAAGTTTATTTGGGTAGGACCTGGCACAAAACAAAAGGGATTACACTTAGGGAAAGACCCAGATCATATTCAGGATGCAAAAAAATTCCCAACATTTTGGAAATGTACCCCTGGTGCAGACCAGGGCCCCATGAATGGTTTTTGGTTGGAACTACGATCATTAGGGTTGTGACGAGTACAAATAATTTGGGTCGACTGCTCACACACAAAAATTCGACTAGACATCGGGCCCTCGCAAAGTTTAGTATCCACCATTACAGTAAACAACATCGAATATGGCGGCTCCCATAAACAAAAAAATATAAAGATAAAAGCTTTGAATCACTTGAATTATCTGATGTCACCATATAATATACTTAATAGTATGTTAAAAATGGTGGATTATACGATTTAATGCCAGCAGGGTATGTTGTTTCATTTTTCCCAAAAAACATAACCGCTTCAACAGGTTGTTTTCTGTACACGAGCACTCAACCCTTAAAATTGGGATCGAATTTTCATTCACTGCTTGTACACATCCCTAACGATCCTCTATTTTCGTTGTGACATTATAATATATAAACATAAGGGCAAATCTATTTACGACGATTTTTCCCCCCACCCCTTGATCATGCCTGTTAAACAGCATCAGAATTACACTGAAGACAAAAGATTGGAGCATTGTGAAGTCAGTATCCAATGTAACCTTGAGATCAACCATTTTTGATGAGCTGGGGAAAAAAACCTGCAGTTTCTATGAAGTCAAGAGATGAAAGAGGAACCAAAGCACTCTTTTGCCAGAAGCCATTTCCACCATAAATTACAAGTATTCTCTTCAGTCCCCAAAAAACATTTGAGTTGTCTGCATTCTTCTAAGTACAAAGTCTTTTATATTTATTATACATCAATCTGCTAGAGACTTTCATTTGACTTTTTACACTCCTTAAACTTAATCCATAACAAGTAACGGATCTCTGATAAGTTTCTTCACAGTCAACAACAGACTATGGACTTACACGTTAAAAACCCTGGACTGAAATTACAAAAGACTAAGCTGGATGGCCCTCTTACAAGGGCAGGTCTCGCGCATTCATTTAAATAGATATAAATATGTTGTAGATTAGTGGTGCCATCACGAGCGGCGATATCGCAGATTCACCGGTGAAAAAAATGGACGATAATCGAGGATTAATTATCATCCGTGATGCATCTCATAAACATATTCAACCATTAACTTTAGCTTATTTTCGAAGGGATTTAATAAAAATATGGTGAAATATTCATCAAAGGAATCAAAAAGGAATCATGTGGTTTTCACAAAATTGTCCACATTTTGGTTTTGTGGCAAGATCATTCCAACCATTAGAAAACATACACAGTTACTTTAAAACCTATAAAATCCAAACTATTTACACTTCACAGACTTTGGCGAGCTGGATTGACACTTTGAAGCAGGGTCGTAATGTGGTACTCAAAAGGGCAAGTGTGACCCAGGCTTTAGCTAAACCTTAACAATATATTCTGAGTTATTGGAGCTCTACAGACAGCAAACAAAACCTGCTATTTTAGATGTCTATACAATGTCTTAATGTATCACACACTGTTATTATCTACAGGACTGGATATTCCAAAGGGTAAGTGTGACATGGGCTTTACAAAAGAGAGAGAGGAAATTGGTATTTTAGATGTCTAATGAAGTCCTTAGGCATGACAAGCCATCTTGCCACCTACACAACGGTCAGAACCTGACCTTAAAACCTTGTTTTGTTGTTCATATCCCAAAAGACTGTAAATTACAGTCACTTAGCAATGACACCAGCAAAGGGTAGGAGGGGTGGTCTCATTGATTTGTCAATCAACAGAAAAACTAAGAGATTATATTTGACAACCTGACACTAAAATAACAACCCACCAATGTTGCAGGTAATTTGGGCAACTGAAATCAGAGTGCCTATATAAGCTGCACCAGACTATGCGATCAAGTAGCAAGCAATATAACAGTACAAAGGTATTAAAACACTTACACATTAATAAACTAGAAAAGAAATGTTACAATCAAAGTTACATCATTTAATCCAGGTCATATTCTGGACATAATAAAAATCCAAATTTTCACAGGTTGGATTTTCAATGTAATTTCAAAGACTCTGACAATCATTCTGCTACAACACTGACCACCAGATGCCATTTAATATAAAATGTATTCCCTGAAAAAATATTATCCTTGTCAAGGAAGTTACAAGACAAATATTTGTTTGCAAAATAAATCAATAAGTTACGGACAGATATCAACTGAATTTTCACGAAATGTTGACAAACAGGGAACAGAATATTCTGATTTTGATGATCTGGATCGCAGTCTGGATCGAGGAATTTTTTAAGCGATTTTTATCATTGCACTCATTAGCAATATTGGAGGTGTTGGGCATTGGCAAAGGTATGTAGTCCCAAGTGCTCTTGTTGAAAAAGAAACAACACTTCTGAAGATAATTACTGAAGTAATATATAACAGTAGACTTTCACTAGCGATCCTCGTGACAAGAAAAATGTAGAAACAAAAGGCTAGAGCTGGAGAGATGAGACAACAGGTCTATTCATGTTTGGAGGACACTTTTCTTTGTGGGGTGGGTGTAATGGCGCCTGAGGGGGCAGGGGGGGGGGGGGGGGTGTTCTTTTGTAAATGAAAGATTTATAACAGGAAAGTCAAACCCTTGCAATAACTGCCCAAATGACCTTCGGGGACACAAATCAATTCCACCCCACAACCCAATGTACAACATTCACCAATGGAGTACCACACATTTTAAATTTTTTTAAGATAAACAATATTTATATAATTTTCTCCAACGGGTAAGAAAAATGGCTAAAAATGGTCACTAACATAGAAATGTGTAACAAATTCACCACAACTGAAAGAGATATCTGAGGGTGGTTCTTTCACAGGGCTGAATTTCACAAACTGTGGCAATTTATGTATCTACTACTCCCTCACTAGCTATTTGTGGACCACTCTCCTTGACAAGAGATTTTCTTTCTTACTCAAAAATAACCAGGAACGAAACAGGCTTAACAACTGCTACTAAATAGGTAGTGTCATAATTCAGGATGTTAACAACAGCATTTGTTGTGAAACTTGAGAAGATTGGCATTAACACTTCCCTGACTTGTGGAATTAAAGATGTTCAATGCTTTTAACATACAGCTGACAGGCCTCTTTAAGAAGGTGCGCGGACAAAATGCTGGTGGACAAAATGCCGGTCAAATTTGCATCGGCGGACAAGATGCCGGCCGGTTTTGGGCAGGGTGGACAAAATGCCCATTTCATCAAATCATATTTCAATGAAAAATAATACAAACACTTTAACACAGAAATACATTTTTAAGTACTATTGGCACAATAAATGTGGAAAAAATAAACATTCATCATTGATACATTTGACACTTATATGACACTATACCAATAAGAAGTAACTTTCGCAAAATGGTGTAGGGCTTTTCTCCATGGGCGTCAAAAAGTGTAGGGCTTTTCTCCTATAAGGCTTTTCTCCATACACCTCTGTCAATAACTCAGGTGTGACATGTGTCAACCTTATTAGGAATTAATATTTCCCATGACAAGTGATATTGTGTGCAATGATTCTTGAGGCAGAGGGTGTTACAATGCCCTTTGCTTTTGTTTTACATAAGCTTTTATTTCACAAAACAATTGACATAAAATTCATTGTGAGGGGTTTATGAAACCCAGACTTTAGTGTGGTTGATATCTGCTGTAATGAACACCAGCTACTAAATGACCAATTGCAATTATGTCCAGTATTCCTGGCCATCAAATACGTCACTCAAACATAGCTTATAGCTGTTGAAGTTTACAATATGGTTTGCAATATCTTTTCCTATCCTATCGAGTTATAAGCACTTTTAAGTTTGGCTATCCTCGTTTGACCTTGAAGGAGGGTCCAAGGTCAAATCTGATAATATCAAAACATTCCCAGCCCATGATTTCCTATAAGTTGGTTTCACATTGCAAACCTCTAGGACCAATAATAAGCGAGTTATGAGCACTTTTAGGTTTGGCTATAAGATAAGGCTGACAGGTAGTTGGACAACTCTTGTTGGGAAAGTCTTCTTATCTATATAGTCCCTTTCGACCAGCTAGGAGGTCCTGACAGTAGGCTGGCTGACTGGTCTGGTAGGTTGAGACAGTCATCTCACCGGGACCAATGACTGGTATAAGAATTTCTCTGTAACCAATTTCCTCGAACAGTAACAAAACGGCCACTTGGACCCTTAAAAGGCTTCTGCTGGTCTGTTAGCCAGCCTTGTGGACCTGCCCAGTACCAGGGCCTAACCGGTTATAGGTGAAGCAATGCTCTGTAACCGGTTCCTGGTGGCTCCACAGTTCTGTAAAAACTCATAGGAGCTGGCAGAACTGGGAGAATTAGACTACGTCTCAGCAGGGGTAGGCTTATGTGAAACAAGCATTCTGACGCATGCAATTATCTCCCGCCGTATTAATTAGATGTACTAAAGATAGTGGAACATAAATTTTCTTGTGAGATGGAGGCACATGTAGAAGTGACAACAAGCAAGAGGCACTTTAATGTTTGATTTCAATATTTTTAAAGATAAAAGGCATTTCCACCCAAAAGTAAGTGAATAACTTACTTATCACTGAAATTGCTCTATCTTGCATATCCTGAAAATTTCCTCAAAATCCGCCCATAAGTTTTTAAGTTATGTGTCTTTAAAAATTACATTTCATGGATCCAGAAGATCCAGATAGTGATCCGGATCACTCCCAAAATTGAAACATTTCTTCCTTTTACCTTTTCAGATATATCCTGAAAATTTCATCGAAATCCATCCATACTTTTTTGAGTTATCTGTCTTTAAAAATTACATTTCATGGATCCAAAAGATCCAGACAGTGATCCGGATCACTCAAAAAATTAAATCATTTCTTCCTTTTACCTTTTCAGACATATCCTGAAAATTTCATCGAAATCCATCCATACTTTTTTGAGTTATCTGTCTTTAAAAATTACATTTCATGGATCCAGAAGATCCAGACAGTGATCCGGATCACTCAAAAAATTAAATCATTTCTTCCTTTTACCTTTTCAGACATATTCTGAAAATTTCATCGAAACCTGTCCATAAGTTTTGAGTTATCTGTCTTTAAAAATTACATTTCATGATCCAGAAGATCCAGATAGTGATCTGGATCACTCCCAGAATTGAATCATTTCTTCCTTTCACCTTTTCAGACATATCCTGAAAATTTCATCAAAATCCGTCCTTAAGTTTTTGAGTTATGTCTTTAAAATTACATTTCATGGATCCAGAAGATCTAGATAGTGATCCGGATCACTCCCAAAATTGTATCATTTCTTCCTTTTACCATTTAATACATATCCTCAAAATTTCATCGAAATCCATCAAAAATTACATTTTATAGATCCAGAAGTGATCCGGATCACTCAAAAAATTGAATCATTTCTTCCTTTCACCTTTTCAGACATATCCTGAAAATTTCATCGAAATTCGTCCATAAGTTTTTGAGTTATCTGTCTTTAAAATAATTTATTACATTTCATGGATCCAGAAGATCCAGATAGTGATTGAGGATTGATGATAGGATGATGAGGATTGCCATAGCAGCTTACAACTGTCGGAGTTCTTGACAAGTGTGGCCGGGTCCGGAAGGGGAGGGTGTAGCCCTCTTTCAGGATTTGAACAACCTTCGGACCGGCACCCAGATTTAGCCAATGTTTCCAAAAGTTTTGAAGTCTGGCCCTTACAGGAAGATTTAAGACAACATTGGGAGCATTTGTTACAAGATTTACATAAGACAATGAAGTGACACAAGAAGCACTGTTCACATATTTTAATCTGTTTCTGTATGGATGACAGACTGCTGCCCCGGGACTTATTTCCTTCTTTTGAGAATTCCCGGGAGCAGTAGGTACAGAATTTACAACATTTAGCTTTACAGTACAAGTGTCTTTTGTCTCTGGTGTAGGGCTCCCGGCCAGCAGCAGTGAATTCAACTGAGTTACACATTGATTGTCATTTGTACTGCTGCTGACCCTTGGCCGGTCGGGAGGAGTACTGTGACTGCTTCCTCTGTTTCCTACGCTGGGTGCGTGAGAGATTCTTCCATGCCGGCCTATCCTGCTGTTTCTCAGACTTCGGTTCGTGGTGTTCATATGGATGAAATCTTCTGCTCTTATATGATGATGATCCGGACCGACCCTTGTCAAAGCTGGCAATGTCCTCTTCCGCTCGCTTGACTACACTGTCTGGGAACAAAGTGTCCAGATGGAGCGGTGCTGTACGTAAGGCATTGAGCGTATCAGCCTTTATACCGGCCTTGAGATAGGCTAGATAGGAGTCACGTCTAAGTAGGGTGGTGTTAGCCATGTTCACAAACACGAACTCTGTGAGATGCTCCATGGATTTCGCCATGGCCTGGCAGACGCTTGAGTTGAAAACCATGAGAAATTGGGGTTCGTCTACTGCATTTGACACCTTGGCTGCAGTCTTACCCTTTGATTCTATCCGAATGGCCTTAAGTTGAGAGTTTATGTTCTGTTGCACTTTCAGCAGACACCGATTAAAACTGGCCGCGTGATTACATATCACTGTTGACTCACGGGCGGATCTCTCCCATTTGCGTAATGTCTCTTGGGATATAGGGCGCAACATGGGAGGTTGAGTGGCAATCCCGGCCTGTCTTGCGATCCTGAGGTAGGTGCTGTTGAGTTTTGAGGAACTAGTGTGCCAGGATGAAACAGTTTGTTCAGTGTCTTTCTTGGGGTTGGGGTGAAACCCGTACCATTTTTGTTGAGACTTTGGTGGCCGGATAAACTGGTCTCTTTGAAGAGCTCCGGCTTCAGACGTTCTAGTAGGATAACCTTGGGTGAGAGTAATGTTCAACTTAGCCATCTTCCGGCACAGCCATTCATCAGTGGGTAAGTTGATAGAGACTTTGCCAGGCGCATGTGGTTTGGGGCCTGCGAATGGGTTATCCTCTGAAGTGGTAGTCCCGGAATCAATGTCTGGTATGTGATCCCAACCCATGAAAGATCTTATGCACCGCAGTCTCCCAGTATGATTGCTCTTCGGACAGAGACTGTTCTTGATCAGAAATGTTAGCCTCTTGATCGTCCGACAGTTCACCTTCAGGTAGAATATCCAGGAAAGGTTGATCTGAAGATGAGTCGGAGTCACTAGAGGAGGATTCCTTGTGGGAGACGTCAAAGGCAGAAGATAAATGTCTCTTAACAGTGGCTGCAACCGGAGGGTCTGGCTGAACAGAAGAAGAGGCTTTGATGTCCGACTTGTGGTGTGAAGAGTCGGTGGCTGAATCTCCGGCAGGATCGGTCGGTTGAGAAGGCTGAGTTGTTGGTTTGATGAAGGGGTCAGTCCGGACCACGTTGGCAGGTGGAGCCTGTGCTGGCGTCACCTTAACAGTGCTGAATACAGGGTCCCTTGGTGGATCAATAGTTTTAGCTAACAATAAGGTTTCCAGCCTGTTAAACCTGTCAGCCCATTTCTTATCCATGTCGGCTATCTTCGTGTCGGTAGATGAAGTAGAAGCCTTACTGTCTGTGGTAGTTGGTCGGTTAGAAGAACTCTTGACCGACTTCTCAGCCTTGGAAGATTTGCTGGAGTGTTTAGTCTCTGTTTTCTTCTTTTTCTCAACCAGCTCACTCAAGGCAGAGGCACCGGGGGTGCTTTGGCCATCAACCACGCCAACCACAGAGACCAGCGCTGGGTCTACAAGGGTGGGGCTGAGAGTGTCTGTTTCTTTCATGGGAGTGGACTTGGCATCCTTCTTCTCCTTCTTTAGTTTGTAAGAGGGAGTTGAGAGCTGGACTTTTTGCTCCGGAGTTAACATGTCGCAATGCTGACAAGCTTCAGGTGGGGTCTTGACACAAGGGTCAGAGCCTTTCTTCTTGTCGCGACACGTTGCGCAGACAGAATGGTGGTCGAAACCAGCCATCATATGGCCGCAGCCCCCTCTACGCTGACTGGGAGAAGACATGACAGTAGCGCAAAGTGAGGAAGTGATACGTGAAAGTTATGTAAAACCGCACTTCTAAACTCACAAAGGTGTTCCAAGTCTCAAAAAGGTCACAATAATGGTCTATGAAGAGTGAGGAAGTGATACACAACTTTAAATAGTCCCGCACTTCTAATAACTCACATAAAAGATAAAAAATCCAAACATTGCAAATATTCGTCCAAGCAGTGCATGCGCCAAACGAAAAAGATGCTATGACGTCAGCTTGTCTAGACAGGAAGGAAGTACGACACGCCACCTGGCGAGTGCAGTGTGAGGACCGGCCAGCCGGTGGAAACACAGGACGTCTTTTTCTGACGTTTGGCGGGCCGGTCTGCGCCAACCGGTTTAGCATATTGTCCATTGGATAGGATGTATTAACGCAATAAAAATTACATTTCATGGATCCAGAAGATCTAGAGAGTGATCCGGATCACTCCCAAAATTGTATCATTTCTTCCTTTTACCATTTAATACATATCCTCAAAATTTCATCGAAATCCATCCATAGGTTTTTGAGTTATCTGTCTTTAAAACTTACATTTTATAGATCCAGAAGATCCAGATAGTGATCCGGATCACTCCCAAAATTGAATCATTTCTTCCTTTCACCTTTTCAGACATATCCTGAAAATTTCTGTCTTTAAAATTACATTTCATGGATCCAGAAGATCCAGATAGTGATCCAGATCAATTACAAAATTGTATCATTTCTTACTTTTACCTTTTCAGACATATCCTGAAAATTTCATTGAAATCTGTCCTTTAAGTTTTGGAGTTAGCTGTCTTTAAAAATTATATTTCATTGATCCAGAAGATCCAGATAGTGATCCAGAACACTCCAAACATTGAATCATTTCTTCCTTTTACCTTTTCAGACATATCCTGAAAATTTCATCGAAATTCATCCATAAGTTTTTGAGTTATCTGTCTTTAAAAATTACATTTCATGGATCCAGAAGATCCAGAGAGTGATCCCGATCACTCCAAAAATTGAATGATTTCTTCCTTTTACCTTTTCAGACATATGAACAACATACCTGAAAAGGTTAGCCTAACTTTAATACTTCTTAAGATATTTCACATTTACCTCTGTCATTATTTTGCTACAAATAACAAAATAGCTATTACTCACTCCAAACTATATGTCATCTTATAGTTAAGGACAAAGTAGCTGAACAACATATTTTAGGAAAATACTGTAACTGCAATAGTTTTGAAGTTACAATGGCTTTACTCAACAGTCAGAATTTCAAAGTAGCTATTACTCAGCTATCCAACATGCAATAGGTCTGAAACTTTACTATTTGATAGCTTACCAAAAAGTAGATGCACAACATATTTGAAAAGATTTCTCTAACTTTAATACTTTTGAAGATATTTGACATTTACTTCTTTCATTATTTTGCTACAAGTAAGAAAATAGCTATTACTCACTTATGGCATGCAATAGAACCCCAAACTATGTTCCATCTTATAGCTAAGGACAAAGTAGCTGAACAATATATTTTAGGAAAATACTCTAACTGCAATAGTTTTGGAGTTACAATGGCTTTACTCAACAGTCAGAATTTCAAAGTAGCTATTACTCAGCTATCCAAGGTGCAACAGGTCTGAAACTTTACCATGTGATAGCTTACCAAAAAGTAGATGCACAACATATTTGAAAAGATTTCCCTAACTTTAATACTTTTGATGATATTTGACATTTACTTCTTCTGTTATTTAGCTACAAATGAGAAAATAGCTATTACTCACTTATGGCATGCAATAGAACCCCAAACTATGTACCATCTTATAGCTAAGGACAAAGTAGCTGAACAACATATTTCAAGAAAAAACTCTAACTGCAATACTTTTTGAGTTATGAGTCCTTTACTCAAAGTAGCTAAAATTGCTATTATTCACTAATCTTTAGGCCTAAGTCCACAAAACCAAAAAAATGTTCAAGGACATGAAAATTCATTTGGACAATTAATTTACAAAAAATCTGTAGCTGTAGCAGTTTTGGAGAAATCTGTGTGACACACTAACGCACGCACAGGATGCATTTTATAATCTCCCTCCTGGGCTAAAGCCCGGCGGGTGATAACAACTGCCTTCTTCCTGTCCAAAACTGTGGAATCAGCAGGTTTTCTCTGTAACCAACAATCCTCGGTAACCAGTAAGCCTGGATGCTGGTATTTCATCATGTACTCAACCTCCAAAGCCATTTTCAATAGTTTGCATTTAATATAGTCAGCATTAAGTGTGAAAATATCTCCAAAAAGCCAAAAATGGCCTTGGTGAGGTACTTTGGCGGTTTGTGGATGACCTTCAATGAAGAGCTTCAAGGTCAAATTTCTCCATGCTTACAGAGGACATATATATGTATTATATATACCGGCCATAGGATGATCCATCTTTCTGTATATGAGAACTGGGCCAAAATGTGAAAAAATGGCCAAAATCTGACATTTAAGAGGCCACCAGTGACCTTGAAATTGAACGTCAAGGTCACAAAACAAGAGCGTTCGTGGCATTGCCCAGATATACCCACATTCCAAATTGGAAAGGTCTAACTAAAATATTTTTTAAGCTATCGCGTCCGTAAGGAAATCCCTGCAGCGGCGGCATGACCATACTGAATCCCAAGTATCCCCGACTTTTGACCGGGGATACAAAAATGAACTTCCTTTACTAATGGATGTCTTTTCCAGAAGAGGTTTCATGAAACCGGCCCCTGATTTTCAATAACTTTACTAGGTCACAATAGGATGGGAAGTTGAGGAGGATGGAGCAAAGCAGCACTGATCAGAAAATAGCATCAGAGATGCCCGTACCCCACAGCCTAGGGAAATATTTTCAACACCATGAGATACAGAAGTACTGTATCAGTACAAACTTCAGGATACTTTCAGAGCACTGTCAGTTATATAAAGGTCCAAACAATGTTTAAATGGAGAAATAATGTTTAAAAGAAAGATCATGCATATAAAGATGAAGTATTAAAACAATATAATTCAATAACAAGATGACAGCATTAATCTGCAAACTAAAATTCAACCCTCTTTATCCACATCTGCAATGGCCGAATTATGGTTTAGATGGTTTGAATATTACCATGCATACAGAAGTGGTAATACATTTAATGAATGCTTATGTGTGGTGTTGGAGCAAAATCTGTGGCTCACTTGATGAAATTCTATCTCTTACAATGGGAAGTTATGAAAGTAAAATTCTTAATAAATTCTAATATGACTTTAACAGTGCTTAATCTGCATCAAAAGAGAGACCCAAAGGTGCAACAAGATTTTATAGGTTAAGGTCACTACGACAAGGTCAAAGGTCAAATTAAGGTGACACCATGATAATACACACCTATAGCCCCTAACCAATGTCCCTAGCAAGTATCAACTTCCTCAACCTTACGGTTTCCAAGATATAGCCCGGACAAGATTTTATAGGTCAAGGTCACTACGCCAAGGTCAAAGGTCAAATCAAGGTCAGATCATGACGTTGCACAACTACATCCCCTAACCAATGTCCCTACCAAGTATCAACTTCCTACACCTTACGGTTTCCGAGATATAGCCCGGACATGATTTTTGAACTCAAGGTCACTACGGCAAGGTCAAATCCTGGTCAGACCATGACGTTGCTCACCTACGCATCCTAACCAATGTCCCTACCAAGTACCAACTTCCTACACCTTACGGTTTCTGAGATATAGCCCGGACAACATTTTATAGGTCAAGGTCACTACGGCAAGGTCAAAGGTCAAATCAAGGTCAGACCATGACATTGCACACCTACACCTCCTAACCAATATCCCTACCAATTATCAACTTCCTACACCTTACGGTTTCTGAGATATAGCCCGGACAAGATTTTATAGGTTAAGGCCACTACGACAAGGTCAAATCAAAGTCAGACCATGACACTGCACACCTACACCCCCTAGCAAATGTCCCTACCAAATATCAACTTCCTACACCTCACGGTTTCTGAGATATAGCCCGGACAAGATTTTATAGGTCAAGGCCACTACGGCAAGGTCAAAGGTCAAATCAAGGTCAGACCATAACGTTGCAGACCTACATCCCCTAACCAATATCCCTACCAAGTATCAACTTCCTACACCTTACAGTTTCTGAGATATAGCCCGGACAAGATTTTACAGGTCAAGGTCACTACGGCAAGGTCAAAGGTCAAATCAAGGTCACACCATGACGTTGCACACCTACACCCCCTAACCAATGTCCCTGCCAAATATCAACTTCCTACACCTTACAGTTTCCGAGATAAAGCCTGGACAAGATTTTATAGGTAAAGGTCACTATGGCAAGGTCAAAGGTCAAATCAAGGTCAGATCATGACGTTGCACAACTACATCCTTTAACCAATGTCCCTACCAAGTATCAACTTCCTACACCTTACGGTTTCCGAGATATAGCCCGGACATGATTTTTGAACTCAAGGTCACTACGGCAAGGTCAAAGGTCAAATCCTGGTCAGACCATGACGTTGCACACCTACGCATCCTAACCAATGTCCCTACCAAGTACCAACTTCCTACACCTTACGGTTTCCGAGATATAGCCCGGACAACATTTTATAGGTCAAGGTCACTACGGCAAGGTCAAAGGTCAAATCAAGGTCAGACCATGACATTGCACACCTACACCCTCTAACCAATATCCCTACCAATTATCAACTTCCTACACCTTACGGTTTCTGAGATATAGCCCGGACAAGATTTTATAGGTTAAGGCCACTACGACAAGGTCAAAGGTCAAATCAAAGTCAGACCATGACACTGCACACCTACACCCCCTAGCAAATGTCCCTACCAAATATCAACTTCCTACACCTTACGGTTTCCGAGATATAGCCCGGACAAGATTTTATAGGTCAAGGCCACTACGGCAAGGTCAAAGGTCAAATCAAGGTCAGACCATGACGTTGCAGACCTACATCCCCTAACCAATATCCCTACCAAGTATCAACTTCCTACACCTTACGGTTTCTGAGATATAGCCCGGACAAGATTTTATAGGTCAAGGTCACTACGGCAAGGTCAAAGGTCAAATCAAGGTCACACCATGACGTTGCACACCTACACCCCATAACCAATGTCCCTGCCAAATATCAACTTCCTACACCTTACAGTTTCCGAGATATAGCCTGGACAAGATTTTATAGGTCAAGGTCACTACGGCAAGGTCAAAGGTCAAATCAAGGCCAGACCATGACGTTGCACACCTACACCCCCTAACCAATACCCCTACCAAGTACCAACTTCCTACACCTTACGGTTTCCGAGATATAGCCCGGACAAGATTTCATAGGTCAAGATCACTACGCCAAGGTCAAATCAAGGTCAGACTATGACGTTGCACAACTACACCCCCTAACCAATGTCCCTACCAAGTATCAACTTCCTACACCTTACGGTTTCCGAGATATAGCCCGGACAAGATTTTCAAACTCAAGGTCACTACGGCAAGGTCAAAGGTCAAATCAAGGTCAGACCATGACGTTGCACACCTACACCCCCTAACCAATGTCCCTACCAAGTATCAACTTCCTACACCTTACGGTTTCTGAGATACAGCCCGGACAAACTATTTCCCGCCGCCCGCCCGCCCGCCCATCCGGACACCATGGGTGAAAACAATACCCCGACAGCCCTTAAGGGCTGTGGGGTAAAAACCATGATGCTTTCTTATTGTCACCTTGAAATTGTGATGCAGTATGGTGGTCAATGAGTGATGTAGTTTAGCACTGTATTATTCTGGATGTATATTTTTAAGATGACTTTTTCTTACCTTGAGATCACGATGCAGTATAGGTGTCTGACAGTGGTGTAACCTTGACACCGCCTCACACATATCACAGAAGATCTGCAGCACTTCCTGCTGAGTGAATCCCACGCCCACACGTTCCTGCATCTGCTGAATCACGCAGCCTGCCAAAAGATTATGTGACACATGAGAGTAAGTGAACATGACAAGCACAAACCTCAGCCAACGTACATCATTTCCACACTTATTTAATGTTTAGATCATATCCAGAATTTTGCTAGAATCTGGATTAGGGAAGGGTAAGTATCAAAAATATGCACATCAGGCAGTCGCCACTGCAAAACCGTTCTGATTCCAGGATTCTACATCTCAGTACACCCCAATCAGACATGGATGTTTCCTCTCCACAAATTCACAATGAAAGTCCCAAAATGCCAAAAGATGAGACAAATGTGTGCAATTTCTTCAAATTTGTGGTTTTCATTAGGACTGCAAACGGTTAATTGAGCCTCGATAGACGAGTCGGTCTTTGATGGTAATTGAGTCCATTTTAATTACTCGATTACTCATAGCGTATTGTATGATCTTCCGCAAAAGGAAAAAGTTTCTGTAAAATACGCCACATTTCTTGATTTCCGCCATATAATATCAATTAAAGTTGTGATTTTGGCTTACAAACCTATAATTACTCAACAGTCAAAACCATTGGGTAAAAGTTAACCTTCAAATTTGTGGTGTTTTCCTTATTCTTTTTTATTAAACGTGTTTCCAAGTGAGATGGTGGTTATTTTATTTAAGTAAAACACTCTTGACATCAAGACACTGGTCCATCCCTAATCTGGATGAAACTTTGATATACCTGTCCATAATCAAATCATCTCTCCTTGTGCCAATTTCAACAAAATCTAGAAATTTTATTTAAATTTATCATAAACTCTAATGGGTTATTTTGCAGACAAACCAACACTACAAAAAATCTCCTCCTTAGCAGAGGTAATGAGTTATTAACTAGAAGAAGGCTATTGGATAACTACTGTACAGTTCAATGACATGATTCCATTAATGAGCTGCAAATAAAACAGTATTTAACATTTTGTTTTACTGTTAGCAATGTTTCTACGAAACACAAAAATTAAGATTTTGGAATTACTTAGTTGTATAAATGTTG
The DNA here is from genome assembly GCA_964017235.1 of Sabellastarte sp. h YS-2021. Classification (NCBI taxonomy): domain Eukaryota; kingdom Metazoa; phylum Annelida; class Polychaeta; order Sabellida; family Sabellidae; genus Sabellastarte; species Sabellastarte sp. h YS-2021. The sequence goes on from OZ024931.1 coordinate 143,117,476, forward strand.
TGAAAGAACTTAAAATGTCACAGAATCTGAAACACAGTTTGTACTCCAGTTGTAAACATAAATTGAAATCCTTATTCTCTCTCTTTGGTTACAACTTCAGCTGACCAAAATTAAAATCCGCACTAAAATTGTATGGGTAATGTATGGGTAGTTGCATTAGAACAAATTTATTGGCTTTGATTAAAAATCGGGGGCCATGGTGGCAGAGTGGTAACACTCTCGCCTCCCTCCTCTCAGATCAGGGTTCAGTTCCTGGCCCGACCTCAAGTGGGAAAGCTGGTAGTAGCTTGCCACTGGTCGGCACAGTACAGAATCTTGACCAACTGTATGTAATGGCTTCCTCTACCCTCCCAAATACCCATCGTGATATGACCTGTACAGTAGGGACATCATTGTGTAGAAGTGTGCTGTCTCGATACCGTGAACAAAACAGTGGATGATATTGCAGTATTAATCGCTACGTTAATATCTACATTTCAACTTCATATTTTTAATTCAAAACATTATAAACCCTGTGAATTTTCCAAAATAACATAGATTTTTACTATATCAGGGGTAAAATCCAAGGATCTTCACTTTAGAATAAACTCGAGAGCCATTTCCAGTCATGAGTTCAGGGTAATATACACCCGCTTATTTAATTTTCACTAACATGGTAACTAAATCCCGCAAATCAGGGTATAAATATACAAGGCTCGATATCGTGTGCGGACCTGAACCATCGGCGATATGATATCACGGTACACGACGACGTCCCTACTGCACAGTGTTGAAAACGACGCAAAACCCCAAATAAATAAATTTATTAAAAATCAACAAAATGCAGACATTTTCAATAAAACGAGGATGCTGCTCATTTTCACAACAGCCACACAAATCAGCAGGAAAACTGGTATGCCATTGATAAGACTACTTTTGCATTTTGATCATTACTTCATTATGGCTGTGCTATTCATTCCCTATTTACTTAATTTATGTGCAGAGCTGAAGGATTAATATATATGTTTGCTTTCAAAACCCAACTCACCTCTGCAGAAATGCATCAGCAGTTGGACCTCGTAGACTTCGTTGCTGCTTTTCTGAATGCTCGAATCCACATACTTGATGATATTCTTGTGACCAGACAGGGAGCTCTGAAACAATTGAAAACAAAAGTTTGTTTTGAAATTATTGATGAACACTGAATAGCGAAGGAGACTTTTTATTAACCTTGAACATGATCCAGTTATGATGACCATACAGTTGACAAAAACTAAAATTCATTTCATGAATCGAGACCATTTCAGTTGAAGACTACGACAACACTTTACAGCTAGTGTCTCAATTGTAACCACATACAACAGAACTAGTGAGTTAATCGTTTGGCTGTGTGTATATCAATATTGAATGTAAAAATATTTCGATATCGACCGATAGCAGGGGGGCAGGGGGAAACATTGTCTAGCAAATAAACATTTTTGTTCTAGCTTATCCCTAACCGCAAACAGGAAGTCAAATTAACCAAACATTACAGTTTTCATAAAAGACGTAGTGAAAACTACAAAAAACAGAACATAAAAGTGTACAGTTTCTTCAGATTAGGCTATATTTGAAATATTTGCGCTGTAAGTGTGCAGTTTTACTGAAAATGGTGATATTGATGTATGTCTGTAGACATCGATATTAGCAACCCTCTCCCAAAACAACTAGAGATTGCGTCTCGACGCAGTGTATCCCTGGACGGGACATAGTTAAGGCGTGAATATGTCGGTCTTGAGCCTATTTCCTGGAGCACCAGGTCAGGCTTCTCCATAGTACCAGATTACTCCCAAAAGCTAATCACTAGTTCTTTCATTTATATCTGTCTTTAAAAATTACATTTCATGGATCCAGAAGATCCATATAGTGATCCAGATCACTTCCAAAATTCAATCATTTCATCCTTTTACCTTTTCAGACATATTCTAAAAATTTCATCAAAATCCGTCCATAAGTTTTTTAGTTATCTTGTACACAAACACATCTGGCAGCCTGGATCCACATGATCCAGACAGTGATCCAGATTACTCCCAAAAACTAATCACTTGTTCTTTGTCCCATTTAAGACATTTCCTGAAAATTTCATAAAAATCCATCCATGACTTTTTGAGCTATTAGTCTTTAAAAAATAACTTTTTCTTGGATCCAGAAAATCCAGATAGTGGTCCAGATCACTTGCAAAATTGAATCATTTCTTCTTTTACCACTTCTTCCTTTTACCATTTGTAACATATCCTAAAAATATCAAAGTCCATCCCAAGATTATGTGGCAGCCTGGATCCAGATGACCCAGACAGTTATCCAGATCACTCCAAAAATTTAATCACTTGTTCCTTGTACCATTTAGGCCATTTGCTGAAACAATCCATCCATAACTTTTTGCGGTATCTGTCTTTAAAAATTACATTTCATGGATCCAGAAGATCCATATAGTGATCCGGATCACTTCCAAAATTTAATCATTTCATCCTTTTACCTTTTCAGACATATCCTGAAAATTTCATCAAAATGCGTCCAAGTTTTTTATTTTCTTGTACATAAACACATCCAGGCAGCCTGGATCCAGATGATCCAGATCACTCCCAAAATCTAATCACTTGTTCCTTGTCCCATTTAGGACATTTCCTAAAAATTTCATCAAAATCCACCCATGACTTTTTGAGCTATTTGTCTTTAAAATTATATTTCATGGATCCAGAAGATCCAGATAGTGGTCCAGATCACTCACAAAATTGAATCATTTCTTCCTTTTACCACTTCTTCCTTTTACCATTTCTAACATATCCTAAAAATATCATCAAAATTCATCCTAAAATTCTGTTGCAGCCTGGATCCAGAAGATCCAGATCACTCCAAAAATGTAATCACTTGTTCCTTGTACCATTTAGGTCATTACCACTTCTTCCTTTTACCATCTGTAACATATCCTAAAAATATCATCAAAATTCATCCTAAAATTATGTTGCAACCTGGATCTAGATGATCCAGACAGTGATCCAGATCACTCCAAAAATGTAATCACTTGTTCCTTGTACCATTTAGGTCATTTGCTGAAAATGTCATCACAATCCATCCATAACTTTTTGAGGTATCTGTCTTCAAAAATTACATTTCATGGATCCAGAAGATCCATATAGTGATCCGGATCACTTCCAATATTCAACCATTTCATCCTTTTACCTTTTCAGACATATCCTGAAAATTTCATCAAAATCCATCCATAAGTTTTTGGGCTATATTCTACACAAACACATCTGGCAGCCTGGATCCGGATGATCCAGACAGTGATCCAGATCACTCCCAAAATCTAATCACTTGTTCCTCGTCCCATTAAGGACATTTCCTGAAAATTTCATCAAAATACACCCATAAGTTTTTGAGTTATTTAATCATATCTTCCTTTTACCATTTTGGACATATCCTGAAAATTTTATCAAAATCCATCTGTCAGTTTTTCAATTATCTTGTTCACAAACAAACAAACAAATAGAGGGCCAAAAATGACCCTCGGTCAGGTACTTTGGCAGTCAGTGGATGACCTTAAATGAAGATCTGTAACCGGTAAGCCTGGATGCTGGTACTCCATCATGTACTCAACCTCCAAAGCCATTTTCAATAGTTTCCATGCAATGTAGTCAGCATTAAGTGTGAAAATATCTCCAAATTTGCCAAAAATGACCATTGGTCAGGTACTTTGGCGGTCAGTGGATGACCTTAAATGAAGATCTGTAACCAGTAAGCCTGGATGGTAGAAGTCCATCATGTACTCAACCTCCAAAGCCATTTTCAATAGTTTCCATGCAATATAGTCAGCATTAAGTGTGAAAATATCTCCAAAAAGGCCAAAAATGCCCCTCGGTCAGGTACTTTGGCGGTCAGTGGATGACCTTCAATGAAGAGCTTCAAGGTCAAATTTCTGCATGCTTACAGAGGACATATATATGTATTATATATACCAGCCATAGGATGATCTGACTTTCTGTATAGGAGAACTGGGACAAAAAGTGAAAAAATGGCCAAAATCTGACCTTTAAGAGGCCACCAGTGACCTTGAGATTGAAGGTCAAGGTCACAAAACAATAGCATTCGTGGCATTGTCCATATATACCCACATACCAAATTTGAAAGTTCTAACTAAAATATTTTTTAAGTTATCGCGTCCAAAAGGAAATCTCTGCGGCGGTGGCGGCGGCAAGACCGTACTGAATCCTAGGTATCCCCGACTTTCGTCCGGGGATACAATAAATATTGCCAATAACGATAAACAATGTACCCACTAAATAGAACTTTCAAAATGTTACAAACGCTAAAGCTGTGGAAATTGTAAACTTTTATCTCATAAGTTTGTACATTTTCAGACTTTTTGTGGTGATCTCTACGAACAGAATTGCCATGTTTGTTTTCGCGATATATTCATTTCCTCACAACAGCCCCAAGTGAATGGGGATGTACTAAAATATATCTTTTTCAGAATACCCGAAAAATCCCCAGTTTTGCATTGGTGGGGTACCAAAATGTAAAATATGCTATCAACAGACCCCTAAAATATGCCTAAAAGGTAATCTTTTGGATACATAAAAACCTATACAAATGTACTATTCCAATATTAGCCAAAAAAAAAAACAAGGACAAAATATTCAAAAGGTGATTTTGCTATTCATGTTCAGCATCAGATTCCGAGTATTACTGGGACATGTATCGACTGTGGGTTGACCATGCTGGGAAACTGAGTAGAAAGTTCTAGAAGCTAGAGACATTGGTACTCATGACGCTGATTTCTGACAAATATTATTTTGATATGCTATTCCCCAAATATTTCTTTACATTAACCACCATATTTCCTTTACTTGTACATCCAATTGTTAAATACTAAATTGGGATCCAGTTTCAAGGCAGTTTAAGGGAAGTCACACCCCTTTTCCCTGAAACACAGTAAAACCACTATTTTTCAATTTTATGGACTCATTTCAAGTCTCTCCTAGATCACACGTTGCTTAGTTTGCACTGCTTTACATCTTTTAGTGTGTAGCATGAAAAAAATCAATAAATTGTAACACACATAGAACTTGATAGGAGTAACAATGGGTGAAAATATCTTAACAATACTCACAGCAATTTGGATCTCTCTCTTACAGACGTTGAGGTCCTGTGGACTGTTCACAAACATCCTCTTCAATGCATATTTTCTACCGGTGTTCACACATCGTACAAGAAACACAATGGCAAAGCCCCCTGAAGATTAAAGTGAGCAAAATAGTGTCAGATGGCAACAAATTTATCAATTTAAAGAAACCCCCAAATTAGAGACATGTCATTGTCAAATTGTATATTTATATTTCCTTGTACAACCGGATCCAAAAAGCTAATGATCCATCCTTACTGTGCAGGTATAGCGGCCTCTCTAGTGCCTGACAGTCCCCTAACTGAACGACAGAGGCTCACGGATCATCATTAACTAGGCAAAGGCCACTGGCTTTATTGCGAGCCGGCGGTGTATCCCGAACATAGCAAACCTGTAGAAGCAATAACAAAAGAGGTCAAGGCAGTTTAGGGTTTTAAAAATGTTGTTTCACCTTCAAGCAGACATATTAAAAATGATAAAATGTCTAGAAATCTCTGGAAAGTTCAAACCTGTAAAAGTTCCCACATTTTTGAAAAATAGGGGCCCAAGTTCATATCTGACCTCATCAGAAAACTTCTAGCCCATGATTTCCCATAGGTTGGTTTCACATTTCAAACCTCTAGGACCAATAATAAGTGACTTAGAAGCACTTTTAACTTCGACTATCCTAGTTTGACCTCAAAGGAGGGACCCAAGGTCAAATCTGAACACATCAGAGGATTCCTAGCCCATGATTTCCTACAAGTTGGTTTCACATTTCAAACCTCTAGGACCAATAATAAGTGAGTTAGAAGCACTTTTAACTTCGACTATCCTAGTTTGACCTCAAAGGAGGGGCCCAGGGTCAAATCTGAACATATCAGAGGATTCCTAGCCCATGATTTCCTATAAGTTGATTTCACATTGCAAACATCTATGGCCCAATAATAAGCAAGTTTTAAGCACTTTTATACTTGGCTATCACAGTCATTTGACCTTGAAGGAGGGGTCCAAGGTCAAATCTGATCACATCAGAAGAATCCTAGCCCATGACTTCTTATAGGTTGTTTTCACATTGCAAACCTCTAGGACCAATAATAAGCGAGTTATAAGTATTTAAAAATTTGGATATCCTTGTTTGTAGACCTTGAAGGAGGGGCCCCAAGGTCAAATCTGATCACATCAGAAGACTCCTAGCCTATGATTTCCTATAGACTGCTTTGACATTTCAAACCTCTAGGACCAATAATAAGGAAGTTATAATCACTTTTGCAACAGTTTTCAAGTTACAATTGATTTACTCAACATTGAGAACCTCAAAGTAGCTATTACTTGGCTATGCAAGGAGCTACAGGTCTGCAATTTTACTATGTTATAGCTGACCCAAAAGTAGCTGAATAACATATTTAAAACTAGACCTAGCGCATCGGAAAACCGATGCAAATTGTATCCACCGTAAAGACAATGCACCAAAACCTCTAGGACCAATAATAAGCAAGTTATAAGCACTTTTAAGTTTGGCTGTCCTCATTTGACCTTCAAGGAGGGGCCCAAGGTCAAATCCGACCACACCAGAAGATTGCCAGCCCATGATTTCCTATATGTTGGTTTACCATCCCAAATATCTAGGACCAATAATAAGCGAGTTATAAGCACTTTTAAGTTTGGCTGTCCTCATTTGACCTTCAAGGAGGGGCCCAAGGTCAAATCCGACCACACCAGAAGATTCCCAGCCCATGATTTCCTATATGCTGGTTTACCATGCCAAACCTCTAGGACCAATAATAAGCAAGTTATAGGCACTTTTAAGTTTGGCTGTCCTCGTTTGACCTTGAAGGAGGGGCCCAAGGTCAAATCCAACCACGCCAGAAGATTCCCAGCCCATGATTTCCTATATGTTGGTTTACCATCCCAAACCTCCAAGTCCAATAATAAGCAAGTTATAAGTACTTTTAAGTTTGGCTGTCCTCACTTGACCATGAAGGAGGGGCCCAAGGTCAAATCCGACCATGCCAGAAGATTCCCCGCCCATGATTTCCTGTATGTTGGTTTACCATCCCAAACCACTGGGATCAATAATAAGTGAGTTATAAGCATTTTTAAGTTTGGCTATCCTCGTTTGACCTCGAAGGAGGGGCCCAAGGTCAAATCCGACCAAGCCAGAAGATTCCCAGCCCATGATTTCCTATAGGTTGGTTTACCATCCCAAACCTCTAGAACCAATAATAAGCGAGTTATAAGCACTTTTAAGTTTGGCTGTCCTCATTTGACCTTGAAGGAGGGGCCCAAGGTCAAATCCGACCACACCAGAAGATTCCCAGCGCATGATTTCCTATATGTTGGTTTACCATCCCAAATCTCTAGGACCTATAATAAGTGAGTTATAAGCACTTTTAAGTTTGGCTGTCGTCATTTCACCTTGACCGAGGGGCCCAAGGTCAAATCCGACCACACCAGAAGATTCCCAGCCCATGATTTCCTATATGCTGGTTTACCATCCCAAACTTCTAGGACCAATAATAAGCGAGTTATAAGCACTTTTAAGTTTGGCTGTCCTCGTTTGACCTTGAAGGAGGGGCCCAAGGTCAAATCCAACCATGCCAGAAGATTCCCAGCCCATGATTTCCTACATGTTGGTTTACCATCCCAAACCTCTAGGACCAATAATAAGCGAGTTATAAGCACTTTTAAGTTTGGCTGTCCTCGTTTGACCTTGAAGGAGGGGCCCAAGGTCAAATCCAACCATGTCAGAAGATTCCCAGCCCATGATTTTTTACATGTTGGTTTACCATCCCAAACCTCTAGGACCAATAATAAGCGAGTTATAAGCACTTTTAAGTTTGGCTGTCCTTGTTTGACCTTGAAGTAGGGGCCCAAGGTCAAATCCAACCACGTCAGAAGATTCCCAGCCCATGATTTCCTACATGTTGGTTTACCATCCCAAACCTCTAGGACCAATAATAAGCAAGTTATAAGCACTTTTAAGTTTGGCTGTCCTCATTTGACCTTGAAGGAGGGGCCCAAGGTCAAATCTGACCACACCAGAAGATTCCCAGCCCATGATTTCCTATATGTTGGTTTACCATCCCAAACCTCTAGGATCGATAATAAGCGAGTTATAAGCACTTTTAAGTTTGGCTATCCTCGTTTGACCTTGAAGGAGGGGCCCAAGGTCAAATCTGACCACATCAGAAGATTCGCAGCACATGATTTCCTATATGTTGGTTTACCATCCCAAACCTCTAGGATCGATAATAAGCGAGTTATAAGCACTTTTAAGTTTGGCTATCCTCGTTTGACCTTGAAGGAGGGGTCCAAGGTCAAATCTGACCACATCAGAAGATTCGCAGCACATGATTTCCTATAGGTTGGCTTCACATTGCAAACCTCTAGGACCAATAATAAGGGAGATACAGGCACTTTTAAAGTCCTCTATGTGGGTAACTTCGGCACTCCGTGGATGACCTTGAGTTAGGAGCTTCAAGGTCAAATGTGTGCAAGGTTGTAGAGGACATGTATAGGTGTCATACATATCATCTATGAAGAGATTCAACCTTCTACCAGTAGAAAAATGTAGATTATTTTCAAAGAAATGCCCGTGGCGGCCATCTTGTTTTTCAGAATGAGGCTATTTTCCTTCCCAGAGAAGCTTACCCCCAATGAAGATATCCTGCAAATTTGGTGAACCTAGCTGCTGTTGTTTTCCTCTTAGAGCGTTAACGCCGAAAATCTCTCTACGCGCGGCGGCGGCGCGAACGCTAAACCAAAGTATCCACCGGATGCTTCCGGTGGATACAATAAATTCTCTAAAAAAATAGTTTCCAAGTTACAAGTCAAAATTATTGATGTTTTTGACTCCCCAGAGCATAATTTTGACTCCTGGACTTAAAATAGCTATTACTCGCTTGATTTTGACCCTAAGCCTACAAAAAAGATAGGGTGGCAAGATGTCATACCCACCAATGCATGCACTAAATAAATCTGAAAGAAACTGTGCACTACAGCTTGAACACAAGCAATAGTCAAAATTTTAGACATTTTTGAATCCCCAGAGCCTAATTTTCACTCCTGGCCTACCAAAACAATAGGGTGGCCAGATCTTTGCCATAGTAAGCCACTTGCAAAGTTTAAAAGAAATCCCAAAAGAAATGTGGCTTGTAGGTTGAACACAAGAAAATCTCAGAAGACGATGACTGTGCGTGATCCATAGTGTCCCCGCTTTTCGGGGATACAATTAATGTTCCTGAGGTTCTTTAACCTGCCACTGGGGATAGGACCCAATGACAGAGGACCACTACTTAAAGTGGTTAGTTACCTGCCTGTATCTGGGTTTGAACAAAGGTCCTTTATGTTCTTAGACGAGTGTGTTACCAAGTTTGCCGCTTTAGCATCCGAACCTTGGGACTGGCACCATTTCACATAAATACTGTAACAACACTTTTCTTCAACTGGCAGTGATTCAAACACATGAAAGTTTATCTTTGCTAGCAGTTTAGTGCTATACATGATATATGAAAAGTTTTCTTATTGGTGGCAGTATAACTAGTACCTGGCTGCTTGCAATAATTGGTAGTAAAAATAAGAAATAAAACTAGAGTATTGCTTCGCAAGAGAAAAAGAAATTGTTTTTGCTCAGCAAAAACAAAGCGTCCCAATGAGTATTAATCAGTTTATAGAAATGACTGTCCTCCTGTGTTTAATATGTTTTTCAATTTATGACAAAATGCAAGGTTTCCTAGATGAATCTGGTTTGTTTATTTTTTTATTTATTTATTTTTTTTTTTTTTTTCCTGTGTTTCATGCATAAATTCAAAATGGCCACCAAAAGTGGAGGGAAAACAATTTTTGCGAAAAGTAGCCAGTAAACTGTGCAGATACCATGCAGGTCAAAAATTTTGCTGAAATCGCTCTATCTCACTCTGTTTCCGAGATAAACATGTTTTTGCATTTAACACGAAATAAACATGTTTTTGCATTTAACACGAAATTCAAGATGGCCGCCAAAAGTGACTGGAAAACAATTTTTGCGAAAAGTCGCCAGTAGCCCTGCAGATACCCTGTGGGTCAAAAAATTCGTCAAAATCGCTCGACCTCGCTCCGTTTATGAGATATACAGGTTTTTGCATTTAAGGCAGAAATTCAAGATGGCCGCCAAAAGTCAGATACCCTGTGGTTCAAAAATTTCGTCGAAATCTTGCTCCATTTCCGAGAGAACAGGGTTTTGTGTTTAACGCAGAAATTCAAGATGGCTGCCAAAAGTGGCGGCAAAACGATTTATGGGAAAAGACGACAGTAGACTCTGCAGTTACCCTGGAGGTGAAAAATTTCGTCGAAATCGCTCTATCTCACTCCATTTCCGAAATAAGCAGGTTTTTTTGCGTTTAACGCAGAAATTCAAGATGGCTGCCAAAAGTGGCCGGGAAAATTTTTTTTGGTAAAAGTCGCCAGTAGACTCGCCACATACCCAGAGGGTCAAAAATTTTGTCGAAATCGCTCTATCTCACTCCGTTTCCGAGATAAATGGGTTTTTGCGTTTAATGCAGAAATTCAAGATGGCCGCCAAATATTGGGAAAACAATTTTTGCAAAAAGTCGCCAGTATGCTCCACACATACTCTGTGGGTCAAAAATTTCGTCGAAATCACTCTATTTCGCTCCGTTTCTGAGATAAACGCATTTTTGCGTTTAACACAGAAATTCAAGATGGCCGCCAAAAGTGGCAGGAAAACATTTTTTGAGAAAAGTCGCCAGTAGACTCTGCAGCTACCCTGCGGGTCAAAAATTTCGTCGAAATCGCTCTATCTCGCTCCGTTTCTGAAATAAGCAGGTTTTGCGTTTAACGCAGAAATTCAAGGTGGCTGCCAATGATTTTTGCGAAAAGTCGCCAGCAGACTTTGATAATACCCTGTGTCACTCTATCTCGTTCTATTTCTGAGACAAACACGTTTTTACATTTTCAGCGTTAAGAAAAATTGTGACATTTAGTAAATCACTAAGTCGGCCATTTTGTACTGGATCACTTCCAAAAGTTAATGATTTCCAGACATCCATAAAAACAAACCTACTTGCCAAATTTTATGTGAATAGGTGAAGCGCTTTTTAGGTTATCATCCGGACAAGCACACCCTTTTGAAAAACATGTTTTTGGTCATGTGACTACTCTGATTGGTTGAAATGTCATGACATCATATTCGGAAATTTTTCCCAGGGCTACTGCATACACTAGCCAAATATGAAGAGAAACCTCCTCATCGCTGCAAAGCTATTACGAAAAGAAAATGCGGATCCGGCGGAGTCGCTTCTCCCATATACAAACAAGCGTCCCTCATGGGACGCTTAATAACGGATTTGTTGCATGGCTTCATAGCATTACATAGAATGGCCCACACTTCAACTGGGCACAAACAAAACAAGAGGAGAGTGCCCGTGAACGGGCACTGTGTCAGCTGACTGAATGTTTTTGATTTGTGATGGTGATAATGAGAGGAAAGCATAATTATCAGGGAAAGGGCTGTACAGAAATACAGTAAATGGTAACTGAACAGCATGTTCGAAAGATATTCCGAAGCTGACAGAAAAAAAGGACAAAAAAGTTGTGCCCTGCAAATGGTATTATGAAATAAAGTAACAAGGTAATTGTTTAAGTGTAAAAAGTAGGTTAAAAATATTTAAAGAAATACTATAAATGCAATATCCTCATTCGACCATGAAGAAGGGGTCCAAAGGTCAAATCTGACCATACCAAAAGATTCCCAGCCAAAGAATTTAGGATGGTTTACCATCCCAAACCTGTCGGACCAATAATAAGTGAGTCATAGGCACTTTTTAAGTTTGGCTATCCTTGTTTGACCTTGACGGAGGGGTCCAAGGTCAAATCCGACCACACAAAAAAATTCCCAGCCCATGATTTCCTGTAGCTTGTTTACCATCCCAAACCTGTAGGACCAATAATAAGCGAGTTCTAAGCAATTGTAAGTTTGGCTATCCTCAATTGACCTTGAAGGAGGGGTCCCAGGTCAAATCTGACCACACCAAAAGAATCCCAGCCCATGATTTCCTATATGTTGGTTTACCATCCCAAACCTCCAAGACCAATAATACGCGAGTTATAAGCACTTTAAGTTTGGCTATCTTCGTTTGACCTGGAAGGAGGGGTCTAAGGTGAAATCTGACCACACCAAAAGATTCCCAGCCCATGATTTTCTATAGGTTGGTTTTCCATTCCAAACCTCTAGGACCAATAATAAGCGAGTTATAAGCACTTTTAAGTTTGGCTATCCTCATTTGACCTTGAAGGAGGGGTCCAAGGTCAAATCGGACCATATTAACAGATTCCCAGCCCATGATTTCCTACAGGTTGGATACAATGATTTACTCAACAGTGAGAACCTGAAAGAAGCTATTGCTCAGCTATGCCATGACATAGAGGTCTGCAATTTCACTATGTTATAGCTGACCAAAACGTCTGTGAAAAACATATTTAACAAAATACTCTAACTGTAATACTTTTCAAGTTACTACTGATTTACTCAAGAGTGAGAACCTCAAAGTAACTATTACTCAGCTATGCAATGAGCTACATGTCTGAATTTTTGCTCTGTTATAGCTGACCTAAAAGTAGGTGAACAACATATTTAAGCAAAATACTGTAAATGCAATAGTTTTCAAGTTACAACTGATTTACTCAATAGTGAGAACCTGAAAATAGCTATTGCTCCGCTATGCCATGAGCTATAGGTCTGTAATTTCACTATGTTATAGCTAACCCAAAAGTAGGTGAACAATATATTTTAACAAAATACTCCAAATGCAATATTTTTCAAGTTATAGCCGATTTACTCAACAGTCAGTGCCTGAGAATAGCTATTGCTCAGTTGTGCCATGAGCTACAGGTCTGTAATTTCACTATGTTATAGCTGACCCAAAAGTAGCTGAATAACATATTTGCACAAATTTCTGTAAAGGCAATAGTTTTCCAATTACAACTGATTTACTCAACAGTGAGAACTTCAAAGTAGCTATTACTCAGCTATGCAATGAACCACAGGTCTGGAACTTCACTATGTTATAGCTGACCCCAAAATAGGTGAATAACATATTGCAACAAAATACTCTAAATGCAATAGTTTCCAAGTTATAAGTGATTTACTCAACAGTGATAACCTAAAAGTAGCTATTACTCAGCTATGCCATGAGCTACAGGTCTGAAATTTTACTATGTTATAGCTGACCCAAAAGTAGCTGAATAACATATTTATACTAAATTCTCTAAATGCAATAGTTTTCAAATTATAAGTGATTTGCTCAACATTGAGAACTTCAAAGTAGCTATTACTCAGCTATGCAATGAGTCACAGGTCTGGAACTTCACTATGTTATAGCTGACCCCAAAATAGGTGAATAACATATTGAAACAAAATACTCTAAATGCAATAATTTCCAAGTTATAAGTGATTTACTCAACAGTGATAACCTCAAAGTAGCTATTACCCAGCTATGCCATGAGCTACAGGTCTGAAATTTTACTATGTTATAGCTGACCCAAAAGTAGGTGAACAACATATTTAAGCAAAATACTGTACATGCAATAGTTTTCAAGTTACAACTGATTTACTCAATAGTGATGACCTAAAAGTAGCTATTACTCAAATATGCCATGAGCTACAGGTCTGAAATTTCACTATGTTATAGCTGACCCAAAAGTAGCTGAATAACATATTTATACTAAATTCTCTAAATGCAATAGTTTTGCAATTACAACTGATTTACTCAATAGTGAGAACCTCAAAGTAGTTATTACTCAGCTATGCAATGAGCTACAGGTCTGAAATTTTACTATGTTATAGCTGACCCAAAAGTAGGTGAACAACATATTTAAGCAAAATACTGTAAATGCAATAGTTTTCAAGTTACAACTGATTTACTCAATAGTGATGACCTAAAAGTAGCTATTACTCAGCTATGCCATGAGCTACAGGTCTGAAATTTTACTATGTTATAGCTGACCCAAAAGTAGCTGAATAACATATTTATACAAAATTCTGTAAATGCAATAGTTTTCCAATTACAACTGATTTACTCAATAGTGAGAACTTCAAAGTAGCTATTACTCAGCTGTGCCATGACCTACAGATCTGAAATTTCACTATGTTATAGCTGGCCCAAAAGTAGCTGAATAACATATTTATACGAAATTCTCTAAATGCAATAGTTTTGCAATTACAACTGATTTACTCAATAGTGAGAACCTCAAAGTAGTTATTACTCAGCTATGCAATGAGCTACAGGTCTGAAATTTTACTATGTTATAGCTGACCCAAAAGTAGGTGAACAACATATTTAAGCAAAATACTGTAAATGCAATAGTTTTCAAGTTACAACTGATTTACTCAATAGTGATGACCTAAAAGTAGCCATTACTCAGCTATGCCATGACCTACAGATCTGAAATTTCACTATGTTATAGCTGGCCCAAAACTAGCTGAATAACATATTTATACGAAATTCTCTAAATGCAATAGGTTTTAAGTTACAAGTGATTTACTCAATAGTGAGAACTTCAAAGTAGCTATTACTCAGCTATGCAATCAGCCACAGATCTGAAACTTCACTATGTTATAGCTGATCCCAAAATAGGTGAATAACATATTGAAACAAAATACTGTAAATGCAATAGTTTCCAAGTTATAAGCGATTTACTCAACAGTGATAACCTAAAAGTAGCTATTACTCAGCTATGCCATGAGCTACAGGTCTAAAATTTTACTATGTTATAGCTGACCCAAAAGTAGCTGAATAACATATTTATACGAAATTCTCTAAATGCAATAGTTTTGAAGTTATAAGCGATTTACTCAACAGTGATAACCTAAAAGTAGCTATTACTCAGCTATGCCATGAGCTACAGGTCTAAAATTTTACTATGTTATAGCTGACCCAAAAGTAGCTGAATAACATATTTATACGAAATTCTCTAAATGCAATAGTTTTGAAGTTATAAGCGATTTACTCAACAGTGATAACCTAAAAGTAGCTATTACTCAGCTATGCCATGAGCTACAGGTCTGAAATTTTACTATGTTATAGCTGACCCAAAAGTAGCTGAATAACATATTTATACGAAATTCTCTAAATGCAATAGTTTTTAAGTTACAAGTGATTTTACTCATGATGGAAGTTACTGAAAAGCCCAAAAGTAGCTATTACTCACTTAGCTATTGAGACAGGCACCCAACTTACTCACCATATTGTAGCTATGAAAAAAGTAGCTGAATAACATATTTTAACAAAATGCTCTAAATGCAACACTTTTCAAGTTATAAATGATTTTGTGCATGATTTCATGAATTTTAATGCATTAAAAATTATTAAAAAAATTTATTAAAAAAAAAGTAAGACAGATCCAGGTCCCATACTCACACAAGAGAATCTACCTGTGGCCTAGTACATATATGCAAGATATGAGAGAAATCCCTGCAATAGTCACTGAGAAAATTGTGATTAAGTGTTGAAATTTTCACACTTTTGGTGGGGGTACCCCCCTTGTAATGTCTCTAGCAAACAGACGAACAGACAGATTTGCATGCCTTGAACAATTTTTCATCCTCGATAGATAAGGTATCTTTTAAAAAAAACAGCACGTCTCTAGGCCTTGTAGTTTTGGAGGAGAAGTTGTTCACGCGGACGCGTACGCGGACGCGTACGCCCACGCCGCAGAGTGACGACATAATGTCAGCTGACTGACAAGTCAGCTGACATAAAAATATTGTGACCGTTTGTGGTTCTGTTAGTTTGACAATTTCCGAGGTTTAGTACTCAAGTTTTAGGTTCAGCATGTGCCTATACTTCCCCTGACAAGAGGAAGTGAACCCTGTAGTATCATTTGACCTTCAGTCTGACATGAGGTACAGAGTTGGAAGGATGTTTGTTAATGCTCAGTATTGTTCTGACATACAGTCTGTCATGAAGTACGGAGTTGAAACTTGAAAGCATGTGATATTGAGGTTGTGTGTTTTGGGCAGGTTTGTAGTAGTTGCTTTGCTATTTTCCTAATGAGTAAATCATTTTGTGAGTTTTGTAATAGTTGCTTTGCTACTTTCTTAATGAGTAAATCATTTTGGGAGTTTGTAATAGCTGCTTTGCCATTTTGTTTAGCAGTAAACTATTACAGATAGTCCATTGTATGTAATATTAATGTGGCAAAGTATTTCTGGTTCTTATTAAACTGTGCTCTGGTCCATGCTGTATTTGTGTATTTGCATTGTGTTATGAATTGAACTGTTCTGTGGCACGTACTGTACTGATATAATTTTGTGTACTCCAGTATCTCAGTAAACGTTTTTCAATTTCCACTAAAATCCAAGATGGTTGCCAAAAGTGGCGAAAATTGAAACTTTTCCACTAGGCACAGGATATTCCTGTATTACCCTGGGGATCAAAAATTCGCTCGAATTTGCTCTATCTCTTACCGTTTCCAAGATATTTTCAATGTTTTATTTTCCGCTAAAATCCAAGATGGCCGCCAAAAGTGGCAAAAAATTAAATTTTCCCCTTTGCATAGGATACTCTTGTCCTAACCTATGGGTCAAAAATTCGCTCAAAATCACTTTATCTGTTACGGTTTTCAAGATATTCACACTTTTTCATTTTCCGGTCAAAACCAAGATGGCGGCCGAAAGTGATGAAAATTGAAGTTTTTCTCCTAGGCACAGGACACTCTAGTACTACCCTGTGGTTCAAAATGCTCGAAATAGCTCTATCTCTTACAGTTTTCAAGATATTCACACTTCTTCATTTTCCGCTAAAATCCAAGATGGCTGCCAAAAGTAAGGAAAATTGAAATTTTTCCCCTACGCACAGTATACTCCTGTACTATCCTGTGGGTCAAAAATTCGCTCGAAATAGCTCTATCTCTTACGGTTAGTGAGATATTTATGATTTTTGACATTTTCACTAAAAGTAGCAATAAAGTAGCCATTACTCACTTGTACATTGAGCAACAGTTGTGAAACTTCAATATGTTACAGTTCACAAAAAAAAAGATGAACAACATATTTGAGAGAAATTGTGTAGCTGCAATACTTTTGAAGATATAAGCCATTTACTCATTATGGGTATCATTAAAAATTGACAAAGTAGCTATTACTCACTTAGCTATGGAGATACACTTCCAAACTACTCACCATGTTGTAGCTGTGGAGAAAGTAGCCAAACAACATATTGCAACAAAATACTCTAAATGCAATAGTTTGAGAGTTATAAGCCATGTAATTATATTAGGTAAAAGTGCAATTACTCACTGAAAAGTAGGCCAAACTTCACCAAACCAAAAAAATTTTGAAGAGTGTAAAAATTCATTAGGACAAGTAATTTACCAAAAATGTGCAACTATAGTAGTTTCAGAGAAAACTGCGTGACCCACGCACGCACGCACTCACGCACACACATGGTGCAAATTATAACCTCCCGCCGGCGAGCCGGGCGGGAGATAATACAAAAAATATGCACTTTGCAAATTATGCGATAATTTGAATGAATATTCTTTCCAAGCGATTCCAAGCCATATTGTTTACAATATTTGCATCCTGGGCGCATGCGCAGATGATGTTTCCTGTATTTCCTCTCTCTCCACAGGTACTATATATCGGAAACAGTTAGCCGATCAGTCGGCAGTTAATGCAAGCGACTAGCCGGCTAGAAAATATTGCTAATCGTTTCAGCCTTCATCGTTGTTTCTCTTCACTGCTTGGGTGGGAGATGTTGCCCATGGGTGAGGTTTGCTGGACTGACTGAACTGCGACATATTAATAATAGACATTTCATTGTCACATGGAACTCTAGCATGTTTCCGGTGATGTGTCAATACCCTATAAGGTAGAAGTGGTCATGAGAATAAATGATTTTCAAAATTTTTGTGTACCAATTCATAGACTGATGCTAAGTTTGGACACTGACTACAAGTAGAAATTCATTGTCACAGAGGTTTCGTGGTCGAGAGGTTTCGCTGTCTTGGTCCTTCTGTACATTTGGAAGATTCGCAGTAAAACGAGAGATGTTTCGCGTGAATTTCTTAGATCCCAGGATGTATTATTTCATTTATTTTTTGTTTATTAACTTTTTAATGTGGGCCCTATCTATCTAAATCTACAAACTAATTGACAAACACAAAAACCCTAACTTCTTTGAAGTCAATTATTGGGATTAATCCCTTATAATGCATCAAGTAATTACTACCACTAAAGAGAGCCTAATGCTAGCTAGTCAAATGAATTGCAATCAGTTTATCGGCTTTATCCATGTGTAATTAATTACATGTAGTTGCCACAAAAATCTCATCCTGTCTCAATATAATTTAACTTTATCACATACCATCAGATCCGCAATTCAAAACTGAAAACAATGGTACCTCAATGATCCAAATCCATCCACTAATAAAGATTTTGTGTCACTCTTAACTTAAAAGAAATAATGAAAATTAACCGCGAATCCTCTAGTGAGTTTACAGGGGACCACGGTGGCAGATTGTAACACTCTTGCCTACCACCTCTGAGGCCGGGGTTCGATTCACGACTCTACCTAAAGTGGGAAAGCTGGTACTTGCTTGCCGTTGGTCGGCAGTTTACAGTACAGAACATTGACCAACTGTATGGACTGGTTTCTTCTGCCCTTCCAACTACCCGTCGTGATGTGGCCTGTACAGTGTTGAAAGCAATGTAAAACCCGAAATAAATGAATCTAGTGAGTTTGTCACGAAACCTACATACTGAGAAACCTCTTGTAATCATTGTCACAGAGCACTAATCTCAAGAAATTGTAATACTGTAGAATAAACACTGTCGAGTCGAATGGGTTTATCTTATTTTGGTAGAGGACTTTTATAATTTGTGCTTGTTTCAATGCATATATTTTTTAGCATAAGTACTAGGGCAGGGTCGGTAGCAGATTTTTCATTTTGGTATCCCGCCAGTGTAAAACCGTACCGATTCCGGGATACCGAAAGAACAAATTGCATTCTAGCATATCCCCAATCGAATAGGCCCACCAACCGGAGTAAGAGTCGCGAAAAGAAAACATTGAAGTTCTGAAAGAAATCACTATAAAAGTGTCAAAATATATGAAAATATTCGATAAAAGTTTGTTATTCCTTCAAATTTGAGGTCTGTTTCTAATACTTGACGTTTTCTCACAATATTATATACTGACATTCGAAATACCGGCTGTAAAGTGTCACCACGGTGTTGAAGTGAATTGGTCTCGATACCGAGATACTGGTGTTACCGACCCTGCCCTAATAAGTACACTACTACACTTATAATTGGCACAAGTAAGAGCTAATGTGTTCAAGTTCTGGCAAGGTGCAGGAGGAGCATTAAATGACAAAATGCACTAGACCGAGTTTCTGTCCCGTCGCCGATTGCTATTGATATACTGATGGACACAATGGCGAGGGACAGAGCTCACATGTAGCTGTTTTCTGTGTAAATCTTGAACAGCAGACAATTTTTGCATTTACTTAATAATGCCCTTCCTATGACTATACACATATATCCAGTTTATAATACACATGTTGTTACATTAAGCTGATTTTGCATGCCAGAATTTGTTTTTGTACATAACATACCAGTGGTGAAGGTTTGTTGACGTTTTAAAAATGTGTTGAAATATACACATACCAATAAGATATTCATTAAATATTAGTGAACGGCACACATACATACCTCAAAGAATGCAAATAACACTTTATATTTGTGGCAATATGTGTAGAAATATGCCGTTCAAAATTTACACAGAAAACTAGTACATGTGAACTCTGTCCCTCGCCATTGTGTCCATTAGTATATCAGTAACAATTGGTGATGGGACAGAAACTCGGTCTAAAAATCCACAAGCTATTTATTATACTGCTACCCTGCATAAGTTGACCACAGGCATAAGTTGGCCACGGCTCATCTACTGTACAGGCTCCAGAAAGACAAATAGGTTATTGTACACCAATGAAAACTATTGCATATAATAAGTTTGACAATAATACATGATTTCAGAGTGTAGTAGGCCACTCGTGTTAAAGCCCTGTGAAGGAGTGGTGAGGGCGGCCAAGTTATGGCTGCGGCCAACTTATGCAGGGTAACAGTATCCTCTTTTCACAATACTCACCTTCTGCGATTGTATCTTCTACTGTCACAACATGCCGCCCCACACACAATTGCTTGCCCAAAACACTTTGTTGGGCATCACTTGGCTCAAATCTAGAAAACCACTTTTTCATCCTGGGTGGTTTACTCATCCAGGAAATAAAAATTCATCCCTCTAAAAATACAATAAATGCTGAAGGACAATGGTATCTGCCAAAAAAACAAATGCAATTGTGGTTGAAAACCCCCCAAAGTAGTCTCAGCAAAGGTGAATGTCATGCAATTTTTCATAAAACACGAAATATCCACTTATGAAGTTTTTTCCCCTTGTCAACTTGAAAGATGGCAACTTCCTATTCTCGTACTTGATCACGTGATTTAAGAAAAACGTTACATTGAACATCATGTTTGGGCAAGAACTACTTAATGACAACTTTTCATATGGGATCAAAACACCAAAAACTGCGTGTTTCGTGAATACGTTACTTTCATTCACTTCGGGCAACAAAATTAAGGAGAAAATTTCAAACAAATATCATTATCCAGAGTTCTCGTATCGCTACGAGACATGAAAACTATCTGCTTATTATGACTGCCAAAAGAAAAGCCGTATAAATAAATTTTAGAAAATAATGATATTTTTATGTAATGTGTAGTTTATTATGGAAAAGCAAGTAAGTACAAAAATATTTTTTTCATTTTATATGCCAGTACAATATTAGACAAATTAAAACGTTGGTTTGTTGCTGAAATAAAGAAATTTTTTAAACTTAAGTAAAAATAAAGTTACACAAGATATTATTGTTAATTTAATAAAATTTCCAAAACTATCTGAAATTGGCAATTTAATAAATATTATAATAACTGTGAACTTTTAGTACTGCTAAAATCCTACAAAACAAGACAAGTGCCACAGTATTTATCTCTCACTAGATATTAAGCAAAATAGAAGTAGTATGACATGACACTGAAGAAGAGTTACAATTCAATTCCAGTTCCAATTCAACTTTATAGCGCTTAATATCTGCCAAAGTGACAGACTCTAAGGCACACAACCACAGTTTGACATCTTCGAGACACTTTCCTAGCCAATCGAAGGCAATTTTTGCATTTTTGTGTGTCAGGTGAATAAACAGCTGGGTGTCATCAGCATAGAAATGAAATTTGACATCTGTATGTTTAGAGATTACTTTGCTCAAAGGTGTGGTATACAACGAAAAAAGAAAAGGACCAAGAATTGACAAGACAAGGATAATAGTATGATAACCCAAATTAAACCTGAAGCAGGGGGTCAAAGATCAAGTTCGACAGTTGCAAAAGATTCACAGGCCATGATTTCCTACAAGTTGTTGTTTTGACATTTCATGCATGCTTATAGAACCAATATGGAGAAATAGTGCCTTTGTTGTAAGTGCCTTTGTTGTATGATGACCTTAAAGTATAGGGGTGAAACTTAATGCTTGCAAAAGATTCACAGGCCATGATTACTCAAGTTGAGCCCCTAGGACTAATGATAAGTAAGATATTAGGGCTTTTTAATATGGTGACTCTTATTTGACATTGAAGATGTGACATGACGGCCATATTGTTTTCAAAATGAAGATGAAAAATAATCTAAGGTAAGTGTTCTTAGCTATATACATTTTGTGCAAATCAGATGAATGTAGCTGTAATATTTTAAGTTTTAGAAAATGTTAATATTTTTGAGCAATCAGCTATGGTGGCCATTAAGTTTTTCAAAATGAGGTCAAAGTTTTTCAGATATGTTTCCATAGTCAAAACACTCTGTGCAAAGTTAGGAAGATATCTTAATAATTGAATGAGATATGCAACAATGAGACCAATGCACACGCACACACAAGACATTTCATAATTTCCCATCCCTTGCCTTTGGCTGGTGAGAGATAATAAACACATCAATTATAAAATGGCAAGCAGATAATAAAATGGATAAAAGTAAAAACGATTTTTATAAAAATAATTTTACTTATCATGCAAACCATTCTTTACCCCTCTTTTTATGGAAGTGAACAAGGGGCCATGGTAGGGAAGTGGTAACATACTCGCATCACCTCTGAGAATAGAGTTTGAATCATGGAGTGACTTCGAAATTCAAGTGGGAAAGCTCTCAGTTGCTTACCATTGATTGGTGGTTTGTGTTACATAGCCTTGACCAACTGTATGTACTAGCTGGTTTGCTACACAATTCTATATATTATAACTACCAGTCTCAATATAACTAATAAAAAGATACTATGTGCAGCATAATACACTATTGCCTTCTATTGAGACAATTGTCTGGTCAGCAAAAAATATTCATTAAATCTCAGGGTGCACATGAATTTCTAAAATGACACAACTGTATCAGTGAATCTGATTAGTCAAGAGCTACAGGTAACAGTCTTATACATGTTAGCTATTCTGACAGTAGCCTTGTTTTCATTGATAAAGTTTTTAATTATTAATATTCTTGTATAATAGAGGTTGTAATGTGAGGACAGGAACAACAGCCTCCAAACAATGGCATATGAAGAATTTTATGATTTGAAGCAATAAACTACTAAAATGCAATTGCGCAGTCAATATAAAGTTAATACTAAACATTTGGATAAAACTTAACACCCTGTGGCAAAGTAGCAGTTGTTAAAACTTTTATAATCTCTAAATTTAACCACCTTTTTATTGCATTGCCAAATCCTTCACCAGCAATGACAAAATCCATTTCTGATATTATGCATCAATTTATTTGGAATGTTAAACTAGACAATGTAAATAGACAACAGATTTGTAAGGACTATTTGGACAGAGGATTTAGTATGTTTGACTTTGAAAAAGTTATAAAATCAGTGAAATTAATCAAGATTAGACATCTAAAAAGGGACTCAGATTCACCATGGGCATATCTGTTTGACCATCAGTTAAATCTTTTAAATAAATTATTTACCTATGGGCCAGTGTGGTGTTAAAAACCAAAGATTGAAAACCCTTTTTGAAAAGATATGTTAAATTCTTGGTAATATATAGGATATATTACATAGCCTGTGTGCTATAATAAGAAAATTAGTCAGAACTCTTCATTCTATATCCAGTATGGCATCAAAAAGATAAAACATTTGTAACTTGATTTAATCAGTGCTAGCGGGACTTTTCGTTCAATGATGAATTGTAAAAATTGTATTATTTTCCCCATGTTAATGTTACATAATACCATGGAATTATATTACTTACCAAAGCATTTTTGAACAAACTTAAACCAGATTTGAACCATTACAGGGAAATGGGGCCTTTCGTACCAGCGCATTTGAAGTTTTTCTTCAAAAGTCAAAAAGGTGTCACTGACATTTATAAAGTAATGAAAAAATCTCCCATTCAAACAAAAATGAAGCTAAATTTGTGCCAAGAAATGAATGAGGAAACAGAAAATTTTATTTGGAGAAAAATTTGCAGAGTCTGTATTAGTTTCTCTTGGGATGCCTCACTCATATGGATTCAACATAGACTTTTTTATAGAATAATTGGAAATAGTTAGAAAAAATTTAACAACTATCTGCAAAGATGATTCTAGTGTTGTGGACTGTGTACACATGATGAAGAAACTACTGTTCATTTATTCTTTCATTATAGCCATTCAAAACAACTATGGGGTTCAATTTCTACCTGGATAAAAACAAAAATAGGTGTTTTAATTTAGTTCAAGATACAAGACATCATTTTTGGGCATTTACGAAAAAGTAGGTTCTATGAACATTTAACACTGCTAAAATTAAAGCATACAAATAAAAACAAAAATAAATTCATAAATGGACTACATAAGAGCCAATTTAATGATGTATAAATTTGAAAAAGACAAATAATGTAACATAGTAGTTTTCATCTTCATGCATATGTTTTACTAAAGTAACTTGATTTATGAAGTAAGTTGGATCATGGTAGAACTAAAGTATATGTATATTGAATTATTGTATTGAAATGGAGAATGAAAAAAATAAAGAAATATAAAAAAACTACTTGGGCTTCGCCTTCATGATTTATACCTCGAATGATGGTAAAATTAGTATACTATAGATTTGTAGGTGTTACACCTGCAAAATAAATTTACAATGCATCCCACAAAATGCTCGACATCACACATGAGCAAGAAAATAAATGAAGAGCTTTAAGCTATAAGCATATATTTTAAGCATATATTTCAAAATCTAGTAAATTTGAAGTAAAATGGCAAATATATTTCTTACCAACATATTAAACCCACTATTACATATGCAAATATTTCATGTGAAAATGTTTTTACTTTTGAGCAATAATATTGTGATTTAACTCTCTAAATTTGGTGGAACACATTGTCCTGAGATTCACCTAATTATTATTATTATTATTATTGTGTATTTATACTCAGCGCAATATCTCCATATACTACAGGACTCAAAGCGCTATTTAACCAATCCGACTGTACAGGTACAGCCCCAACTCTCAAGTAACTGACATTCCCCTAACTGGAAGATAGAGGCTCAAGGCTGACCATTTATCAACGTCCTTGAGGTTCTTTAACCTGCCACTGGGGAAAGGACCCAATGAGAGAGGACCGCCATTTTAAGTGGTCACCCGAGCCACTATGTATCTGCCTGTACCTGGGATTGAACCCACATCCTCTGAGTTCCTAGACAAGTGTGTTACCCGCTAGGCCACAGTGGCAGATACACCTAATACATATATGGTAATATATTTGAAAATTTAAGAACAAAGAATGACATGTACTTAAAAAAAACTAGAATGTTTATTGTCATATCTGTTTTGGAAGTTGATAGCAGTTTTTATGCATTTTTTATGCACTTTTATGCATAATTAAGTTGATCAGTTAATTTTTGTCAAGACTGATATTTCCATTTTATTAGAAATATAAATATACACTTTGAATTAATTTTCAAAAAAGAAACATGTGTAATAGTCTAATAGAGTCTCAATGGACTGCACCTGAACATAACATGGCTAGGTTGTCCATGAAGAAATTAATTCCTCTGCTGATGAATACTTTACTTACTTACTTATCCTCATCGCTCCTAGTGGAGCATAAGGCAGAAATACTGATGAATAATAATGGATATTTACATGTAAATATATCATTAAAGACTTACTGTTGAAATGCATGCTCAACAAATTTAGCACATAATCATATGACAATCACTTTTGTGGCTCTATGTTTGAATTCAATTCCTGACAATATACCTGGGATATACCTTACTTGCATTCTAATTGATTGACATAAATCCCCAAGGCCAACTTTAATCTTTTGACCTTTTGGAATACAAAACTAGGCTCCAATGGCTCTAATAAGGGTCTTCATATAGTCAGATGTTGCTCTGTTCCTTTAAACCCTAACCCTTAGTCAAGAACTGCGCATGCACAAAAGGGCTGTTTCTAATCTATAGCTTTATTTCAAAGTTGATTGAAAGAGTATAGTGGGATCTCACACTTTAGGTTCAACTAGATGATTCCTGGCTGTCGACTGGTTTCCAATCTACCTGTACAGAAAGTACCACTCTCCTGAAAACTTTTGCATATAATTGACATACAAAATCACTTTCTCTGGCTAAACGGACCTTTTGGTTCTTAATTTATGTCAAAGTGAGACCATTGATCACACGAATCTGTTGCACATATTGTATAAATGTCATTGCTTTAATAAACTGCAATTTGAACTCAGAATAAACTTTTCAGTGCAGGTTGCTACCACTTTCATACATACCATGCATGTATCTGAAGTTTGGCATCCTTCACACAGGGTCTATATATATTCCCACCTCAATAGTTATATTTCTTTTTACACTAATTCATTTGGTTCTATTTTTTACTCAAGCATAAAAAACTGTGTCCCAAGCAAACCTATCTCACCTGATGCAAGTTCTCACAGATTGCCTAAATGGCATTCAAATATTATGCAATCACACAGAAACAAAATCTGTATGAAGCAGACTTTATCATGATAATGTGATGTAAAAATCAAAATAAACAATTATTCTCTTAATTTTCAACTAATATTACTTTACCAATCAAGTTGAATCTTCCAATAATGTAAAGACTGCAGGAGTAGTGTTTAACTTTAACACAATTCACTTTGATAGTGTCTCAAGTCAGCTGCATACACCGAGTCAATTCTAGTTTGTATGAAAGATAAAAATACTTGTTTATGATTTGCAATGTGCTTGATGTGAACACAGCTGTCCTTTTGCAGAGGCTCTGATATGCAGTCAATCTGGCTGTTGCAACTTTCAATTTATCTCACTCAGAGAAACTGTCACTCCAACTTGTTTAAAATTCAGCTTGTAGTATAGTCACTTGGTGCACCAGATTTCCTCATGCACTTGACCAGACAATTGGAAAATATCCATGCCGATGCCATTGATCATCCACAAAATTCTAAATTATGGCCAACCAGTATACCATAATGAGCAATCACATTTCTTTACTTCATCTATAAAGGCTACCTGCATTTCACCAGAAGTTATGTTCCTACATTGCAGGTCCTCTCTCTCACAAACATTTTGCTGAATCTTTCACTCTTTACTCAACTAAGAATGTCCCTCAACTGTGATTTTTGTCCTAATTTTGCTTGTTTAGCACATTGATTTCCCAACTGTGGTGAAGATAATGTTTCCACAAAGTAATGGATTAGTGTAGAATAGAAATCATTTACACATTATGGAAAGTCAATGCAGGAGTTTAAAATCAGATTCAATACCTAATGTCATATCAACATAGGCACTCAATGACTTAGATGCGAATGAAAGACCACAAAGATGAGAAGTGATCATATTTCACACAATTGACTTTGGAACTATATGTAAAGTATAATTATTTCTTTTCAGAGTGTACAATTGTGTGGCAGTTTTTATTAGAACAAAACATGTTTTAATGATTTCTTTGCCTGATAAATCTATGTATTCGTAAGATAACAATATTCTGATCAAAGCTCATTGAAAAAAACAAATAATCATTCTTTACAAATATCAAGGGTATCTCTGTAACCTATGTGCTATATTGTTAACTAAATTGAACATGTACAAAATCTATCAGGAAAAATAGTATTATTTTACTAAAGTGTAAATTTTGACACATAAAATGATTTACCAAAATGATATATATATATATGTTACAGTGAATATGTGTAATCAGGGAATACGCGTATTCCCTGAAAATTTCAGGGAATACGCGTATTCTCTAAAGCAGTCAGGGAATACGCGTATTCCCTAAAATTTTCAGGGAATACGCGTATTCCCTGCTTTTGATGACCAGGGAATACGCGTATTCCCTAACTAAAAAACACTGAGAAAGCAACCTTGTATTTTCATAAAAAACTTTACCTTGTTTACTGTTTAGGTAATATAAGTATCGTATAACCTCTGTAACTGGGTGTAACATCTCACCTGATTAGATAACATAACTTTCACTGTAACATAATTGAAAACATAAAAATAAAAAATATTTGCTAAAAGGTAGCATTCATGCCTTGTTACAAGTTTGTCTGTTAGATATTTGAACTAATTTTATAATATACCGGTATACTTATCCTTTAGAATAAAATTGTTTTTAGTTTTTTTTTTTGTTTTTTTTTAAATTTATAAAATAGTTTTCCTTTAAAACTGCCTTCAGATTGAGTCTCCAGTACACTACACTCCTCTAAGTAAAAACTGTATTAAGTTGAAACACCCCAATATTTTAGTTTTAATTTAAAAGCATATACATGTGTTAAATAAATATAGAGCGAAAGTAAACAACTAAACTAATTTATTATATATCAGCTTGTCAATAGTAATTTTTCTCAAGGCTTTTGTTTATTAATTGTACATTCTCAGTTAATCCAATTGGTGTCCCAGTGATTAAGACAGGTTACTAAGATCAAAGAAATATTTCCCTAGCTATTATTAAGCTGTTATAAAGGAAGCCATTCAGTTTGCAACTAAAATGTCTCCTGTCAAAAATATTGGTCAAGCATGAATAAGTAAAAATTCTATAATTTGTGAAAAAACCTCTCTATTTAAATGGTCAAGTACACTGCTAAAGTAAACAACTAAACTAACTTAAAAGTTAAATATATATTTTATCTCCCAAAATATGAGAAACTGACTTGTCACAATATTATACATTTTACTTATTAAACATTCTAACATGACGAGCTGCGCAGAAACGAGTTTTAAGTTCTATGCGCACACAATTATCCTGCAACAATCGCACTGCCCTTCCATCCGCCGTACATATTTTGTGGATGGGTTTTAGTAGTAATATTGTTATGTTAAATTTATTTATATTTCATTGAATATGAAATATTTATTCAATATTAAATAATATTTATTGTATTTATGTAAAATATTCCTGTTTCATAACATTTTAAATATGCAGTTGTAAGGTACAATGGATGGAAGAGCCGGTTGCTAAGGTTCCCACAATGTAAACAAACCTACGTAAACCAGTTTATTCCTTGTAAAAATAAAAAATAAATATAAAAAATCGCTTAAATAAGCTTAAATATCAGGTTAGAATAGAAATAATCCACTCGTGCTCATGGTTTTACACGGCATTTAACCATGTCACTTCCGGATAATTTTACTCAGCCTTCGGCTTCATAAAATTATTACCGGAAGTGCCATGGTTAAATGCCGTGTAAAACCATGATCACTCATGGATTATTTCTACAGTATTCATGTACGTCACTTATTGATCATTATGTTGTTGTATTTTTAGTATTTTACCATAGAATGCACGTTTTCCCTCCTTAACTTATTCATACTTTGCAATTGTAGCTCATTCTTCTAGTATACTTTATAGTGTCTCTCAGTATGCTTTGTAGTAAACTTAGAAAAAGTAATCTATGATGAGAAGTGAGACATTAAATGGTTAAATTTATACATGAAGTTTCTAGCTTATTTATAGTGTAATTCTTTAAAGGTGACCCATTACACATATTCACTGATTTTAGTTTAGTGAATATGTGAAGCAACTGCTTGACAAAACCAGGGAATACGCGTATTCCCTGAAAATTTTAGGGAATACACGTATTCCCTGACCAGTTCAGGGAATACGCGTATTCACTGAAATTTTCAGGGAATACGCGTATTCCCTGATTACACATATTCAGTGTAACATATATATATATATTTAACACACTACCAAAAGTACATTCGATATTTATGGATTTTATATTTAAGTCTATAAGATAGTTAATACACATATAAAGATATATATTTGTCTTGAAACTTACATGATCAATATAAACTTAACATGACAAATGCCCCATAATTTAAGCAACACAACAAAAAAATTTTTTTTTGTACAGAAGTATTCGAGACCTTCTACATTATATATATATGTATAATAGTAATGTGTGAAACAATGTATAACTTCTTGACCAAACACATATGTGGCATCTACAAAAGGTTAACTTTTTATCATTAAGCATCAACATGTCAACAAGTAGCTCCCAAGATACTATTGGTGACTTCCTTAGAAACCTAGTTTCTAAAATTAACCTTCTGGTGGACTCACATGAGAATTAAGAGTAATTAATTATTTTTACATATTAACTAGACAGTGTTTTTTTAGAGAATACTTTATTAAATGCAGAATTAATTTTTAAGCACGAGCTTCAGCGAGGCTTACACTTCTAGAGATCACTTTTTTTGTCTCTGAACTTTCATGAATTTTGGCGTATATAGTGTGATTAGTATCTGTGTCTTCAGTGAATTTAAGTGGCAATGAGCTACTTTTAGTACTAGGATGGGTGACAACTTCGTGCCTCTGATGGCTTTGATTGAAATCTGTTTTGACCTTGTTTCTCTGTTTTTTGTACCTCACCTGCTTCTTCTCCAATCATTTTCTATGAGAAGTCATTGGTTGTGATATCTCGTTATCATGTTCATTCCTCATTACACGGGTCGTCTCTGAGATAAACGATCATAGAGATAAACGGTCTTCAGAAATTATGACACAAAAACAGTTAAAGGGTTTAAACAACAGTTTAACACAAGCCAAATTTTATGGTAAGCATTGCTTAAGTATATGTTGTTATTTAGTTTGTGCGATTTTGTTATTTACACCATTTATATTTGAAAGATTTGAAGACTGTTTATCTCTATGACCATTTATCTTTGTGACCAACTGTGTACAATTTTTGTTTTATATTGATAATCCTATTTAACATAGTCATAGCTTTATAATCCCATTTTTTAGAAATTGTGGATAATTCCAGGGAAAAATAAAAAATATACAAATCAAATTCATAGAAAATCCCAAGGGTATGTATAAACACTAGTCATTTTCCTTTTTGTTTTTGCATCTTTCACTTTGCTGTCATCGGCATCACAAATAATACATTTTTAAAATTTTTTTCTGCCGACAATATACTTCCTTTGAAGAGAAATGATTTTGCAAGTTGGATGAATTGTATATTTTCTCCGTTCTCTGTCAAGGCTTTGACACCATTTAAACCGTAATATTGGTGTAACTTTTTGGTAAAGATTGCACATCACTATACGTTACTACTTAAGTGGTAAATACTGCTGTTCTAAGAAAATATATAGGTATTCGCTTATTGTTTAATGTGGCTTTCCTTGAAATGATTGTATTATCGCCCAATGTGTGGAAGTCGTAGAACTCGCGACCACGGAAACTCGCGACCACCATCTCGCTACCACAACTAGCTAACGTAAACTCGCTAACACATGATTTGTGACGTTTTTTGTCATAGTTTCGCTGTGTAACTAAATTTACTTTATCATTTTCGCTAAACATACACATGTAAGAGTGAATACGGGCATTTGAGACCTTTTTTGTCATAGTTTCTCTTTGTAACTACATTTAATTTATCTGTCTCGCTAACATGTCATAGTTTGTAATAGGCAGTATGTAATGGGCAATGAAACACTTTTAATGCACACACAGAGTTTATTTATTCTAAAATGTCAACAATTAAAACTGTTTATTCATGATACACAGCACTAACAATAGTGAAGAAGAAAAAACAAATATACATATTAAAACTTTAACATCAAATTATAAGCACCTACACCTTCCCAGCCAAATGACTACATGAAGATAACAAATTAGAAATTGAGATAGTATTATCATTGTATCTCTTCCAAAGCTTCTTGAGTTTGCTCTGCAGTCCTTTATACTTTTTCCTCTGGTTTCTCTTCAGTTTACCCTCTGATACCAACCTGGATTGAATAGTCACAAATGAGGCCTCTTTGTTCAACAACTCGAGCAACAGGTAGAACTGGATTTGACCCCGCTTGGCATTTTTGTTCAATCTGCGGTGCCATCCCTCCAGGTCGTTGTTGGTGCGAATTTCTTCCATGAAGACAGACCATCTTCTTGGCGACAGACCATCTTTTTCAAATTTTTAATTTTTTTTTAAATTTTGATTTCCAGTATTAATTTTACCATATTTTTGTTAAATTGTAAAATGTTTTTAAAAATCATACTTTAAAGATTTTATCGTTACTGTAAGAATTTTAATAAATTTAATAAATTATAATTAATTTGTTATTACTGCAAGAATTTTAAATTTTCTATATTTAAATGAATATTCACCTTTTACAGCCAAGCGGTACTGCTGTACAGTTATTCCTGTTTCACAAGTACGGTGTTGCCACCTCTCACAAAGGTCACACAGAATTCCATGCTGCCTAGTCCTAACTTCCTTCTTACATTTAATACAACTACTATCTCTATCCATTATGAATGCTCAATGCAAACTGAATGTATACATTTCTGAGTGGGTTTTTATACACAAATATGCCAGACAATTGGCATAACCCTAAACAAAGAATGATTGCATTTGACCACTGTTAGGGATTTGGATTGCAGTTAAATTTCACACCTCTTAATACCCATGGAAATGTGAATTGCCTTTTACTTTCACACCTCTTAATACCCATAGAAATGCTAACACTGCAATGCAATCAGTGTGTATCATGAGGGGTATTATGATCCTAACAAACAAGTGTAATTAGGGTAGAGGGGGGTTCAGTCAAGTGATTGATGTTACATCAAAGGGCATTTTATTTATTCATACTTGCTAATAAATTCTAAATTTTTGGTGCAAATACAAATCTTTATGACTACTTTTTCTCTGAAGAGAGTGTAAAATGTCAAACAATATGATACCAAACACTACAGGTAAATATCTTGCCAAAGCCATTTTATTGAGGAGAATATATAAATTACAATTGTAGTTACACAGCGAAACTATGACAAAAAAAATAACACAAATGCATGTATTAACTCTTATATGTGTCTTGTTAGCGAGAATGATAAAGTAAATTTAGTTACACAGCGAAACTATGACAAAAAACGAAATACCCGTATGTTATGTGTTAGCGAGTTTACGTTAGCGATTTCTGGTAGCGAGATGGTGGTCGCGAGTTTCCGTGGTCGCGAGTCAAACGTAAATCCAATGTGTTTATTGCAGTGTTGGTGAAGCTTGTTTTTTCCCCCCTCTTCTATGCTATGGTGCATGCGCAGAAATGGTTGCAATATGACGCCTGTCACTTCATGGTTTTAAAGTTTCGTCTTAAGTCACAGCATCGCAAATTCAGTTCTACTGGTCGGCCAGTGAATTAATTTCGTCACCCCAGTGAAGTTTGTCACCTGCCGTAAAAATGCTCAAGGACAGGCAATATTCACATTTAAGTGAATGGAATAGCTTCTTTCAACGGCAAGGTATACATATATGCCGTAACTGGATAGTAAAAATTCTGTAATATTTTCATAAAATGCAGGTGACAAACTTCACTGGGGTGACAAACTTCACTGGCTGAGCAGTAATGCTAGACCGAGTTTCTGTCCCATCGCCAATTGCTATTGATATGCTGATGGTAAGCTATGGCGAGGGACAGATTTCCCATGTACCTGTTTTCTGTGTAAATCTTTGAACTGTGAGAAATCATTGCAGTTACTTTTAAAAGTCCTTGTTATGTCCATATATTAGTGTCCAGTTTGCAATACATATGTTGTTAAACTAAACTGCTTTTACAAACCAGGAATTTCTTTGTAGATAACTTTGTAACATTGATGGTTTTTTTACATTTATAAAAACAGGCTCAAACATATACATACCAGTTTGATTGGCATGAAATATTAGTGAACGGCACAAGATTATTATGATAAATTGTTGAACAGTAAACAAAGTGACATAAAAGGTACATGTAAAATTCTAAACAGCATGATTAAAGGTAACAGTAGCGGTAATAGCTACCCGGAAAAGTTTAATGATAATGGAAATTGTATTACAGATTGTAAAGCTATAGCCAATGGGTTTAATAACTTTTTTACAAATGTGGGGCCATCATTAGCCAGTAAAATTACAGCCCCAAATGATAACCAATGTATATTTAACACTATGGGTCCTAGTAATGTTAATTCCATGTTTTTACATCCTGTAACAGAAAAAGAACTTGTTTATACAATTAACTCATGTAAATATAAATATTCATGTGATTTTAATGATCTCAGTATGAACATTGTGAAATGTACATTTAATGCTATTATTAAGCCATTTATGCATATTTGTAATTTATCATTCAGTAATGGTGTATTCCCTAATGAAATGAAAATTGCTAAGATTGTTCCATTATTTAAATCTGGTGATGAATCAATATTTTCTAATTATAGACCTGTGTCTTTATTGCCTCAGTTCTCTAAAATTCTAGAAAAATTATTTGATAAAAGATTAACAGACTTTGTAGAAACACATAACATTTTAAGTAATTCACAATATGGTTTCAGGGGTAATAGATCAACAGCTATGGCTTTGTTAGATTTTATGGAACGAATAGGAAGTGCAACAGATAACAAAAAGATTACCTTAGGTGTATTCATAGATTTAAAAAAGGCGTTTGATACTATAGATCACTCATTACTAATAAAGAAACTTGGTCATTATGGTGTAAGAGGTATAGCAAGTAATTGGTTAAAATCATACTTATTAAACCGTAAGCAGTTTGTTAACTTTAATGGTATAAAATCAGAATTACAAGATGTTATATGTGGTGTACCGCAAGGCTCAATACTGGGCCCAAAGTTATTTATCCTGTATATTAATGATATGTGTAATATTTCAAAAGTAACGGATCTGATTATATTTGCAGATGATACCAATATTTTTTGTACTGCTGATAATATAAAAGATTTATGTAAAACAGTTTCACTTGAATTAAATAAGTTTCACACTTGGTTTGCAGCCAACAAATTGTCTTTGAATATTAGTAAAACCAACTTTATGGTATTTGGTAAGAAACATTTGAAAACCGATTGTAATATATACATTAATGATTTTAAAATAGAAAGAGTATATGTAACAAAATTTTTAGGAGTGTTAATTGATTCAGAATTGTCTTGGAAACCACAAACTGTAAATATAAAAAATAAATTATATAGAAATTTAGCAGTTCTTAAAAAAGTTAAACCAATATTGCATAAAGAAGCCTTGCTTAAATTATATTGTAGTATCTTTCAGTCACACCTGTATTATTGTGTCGAATTATGGGGTAATTGTAGTAAAACATATCTTTTGCCAATTATAAAGGCTCAAAAACATGCAGTAAGAGTAATTTGTAATTTAAGAAGTAGAGATCATACAAGTTCCTTCTTTAATGAACTCAACATTCTCAAGTTTATGGACTTAGTGGAGTTTAAAATACTAATTTTAATGTTTAAAGCCTGGAATGTTAATTTGCCTAAAAGCTTGCAATGTCTATTTCAGAGTAAAACTGACAATGTATATAATACCAGACGATTGTATAATTTTAAAGTCAATTTCTCTAAATCAAAAATTAAGTACAACTGTTTGTCAAGTATTGGAGTAAGATTATGGAACAAACTTGATGAGAAGATGAAAACCAGCGGTTCATTGATAAAATTTAAAAAAATGTTAAAACTTACATATGTGAACAACTATTAAATTACACTCAGTTTCTACTTTATCTAATATTATGGTTAATTACTTAAATTTACAATCTGATAAACTAAGATCAATGATCTTGAAATCTAAAAAATACGATAAACTAAGATCAATGTCATATATTGTTTCCTATAATACTTTTAATTCCATAATGTGAGCTTGTTTGTTTGTACTGTAAAATAAATGTTTATCATAATAATATAATCTAATTTATTAAAAAAAATATGTGGTGGAAATAAAATATAGAATTATTAAATAACTGGAAGTTGGGGGGTGGCGAATATACAAGCTTTTGCTTCAGCCTCCTCCTTTTCATACTAAAGCTAATTGTTGAAATAAAAACATACATGTATAATAATTTTGTAAAATCATAATATTTGTAACTTTAATCTTATTTACATGTTCTTAGATAAAGTTATCAACTTTTGTAATGTGATGTAATTGGCTTTGAAATAAACTATTATTTATTTATTTATTATTTATTATATACATACCTTAAAGAATGCAAATAACACTCAGTGTTCGCTCTCGAGCGCGATTTCGCGAGTTTGTACACACTCTGGGGCGAGTTGTCGCAAAACCAACTCACCAACGCGTCTGTGCTGTCGCTGCCAGGCGAAACACTCAAAACTGACTGAAGAAATTCGTCTATTATCGGAAGCGACGACCTACATATTTCCTCATAGAAATGGGTGAAAAAAAACATGAAAATCAGTTTATTTTATTTTATATATCCAGCTAACAGTAATTCACGTGAGAATTCGGGTATTCTCGCGAGATTTTCGTGCTTTTTGTTGGTTTTTAAACTCGTCTTCTGCTTATAGTGTCACATGCTAAACAGTCGAAACAACTACTGACCAAAGAAATTCGTCTATTATCGGAAGCGACGACGTACATATTTCCCCATAGAAATAGGTGAGAAAGAGATGAACGTGAGTTTATTTTATTTGATACTTCCAGCTAACAGTAATTCACGCGAGAATTCGGGTATTCTCACGAGATTTCCATGCTTTATGTCTAATTTTTAACTCGTGTGTCACAGGCGAAACAGTCGAAACAACTACTGACCAAAGAAATTCGTCTATTGTCGGAAGAGACAAAATATATGTTTCTTCAAAGAAAAGAGAAGAAATGCAATTTATTTATTTATTTGATGAATCCAGATAATAGTAAAATAAAAAAAAAATTTAAAAAAAAAACAACAGTAGCACCCAGCCATTAAACCATTAAGATGTGGTTTAAAAGTGAAATATATATATTAAAAAAAAGACAAATAAAAACAGCATTAAATATTTTATTTATTTGAACTTTTAGTTTAGCATCTATTTCTTATTATTTAAATAAAGAAGATTTTATGCCGTCCCAAATTGGAACTAAATATTTCAAAATATCTTGACGCAAAACATGTCTCACATTTTTTCACAGTTGTCTCGCCTTTTCAAGTGAAGGGAGACAGTCTGTCTCACATTCATATTTGACGAGAGCGAACACTGTAACACTTTATACTTGTGGTAATATGTGTACAAATATGCCGTCCAAAATTTACACAGAAAACAGGTACATGTGAGCTCTGTCCCTCGCCATTGTGTCCCTCAGTTTTTCAATAGCAATTGGCGACGGGACAGAAAATCGGTCTATTTTAATGCTATCGATTCACACAATATTTCAATAGTTTTATTTCTAAGAAAATAGGAATAAATATGTTGGGAAATCCCACAGAATACTGTGACCTCGAGAACCTTAATGAGTTGTCCACAAATTTTGATCTTCAACTTTGTCAAAAAATGCTATGGAATCCTCAAATATTTCCCATGCATATAAAAATATTTTGAGCTGTGTAGTCAATCTTATATTCAATATTAATGCATAGATTATTGTTGAGAAACCACCTCGAAAATCTATAACCTCATGAATATTAATGAGTTATCTGTGAATTTTGCTACACATACATTGTTGGGAAACCCAACAGAATTCCATCACCTCGTATATATTCTATGCAATAAGCCTAATCAGCATTTTTTTTTTTATTGATCTTTTTTACCATCTTTAAGTATGACGTAAGCAGGAAAAAAAAACACAAAACAAAATATACAGTACATGACACAAATCGGATTTGATATTGAGTATGATATGACAAAAACACACAATATACAATAGTACAACAAAACAGATTTGAAAGTTTACAAAATAATCACTTAATAGTAAATGTTACACTGGAATAGTAAGACATATATGGCATTCAACAAGAAGCAATTGTGTTAAAAAAAAGAGGAGAGGGCAGCGGCTATTCAACCAAAGGTTTCCATGTTTCCCATTTTTTTTGAAAATCATAAAGCTTATCTTTAAGAGTTGCCAGGAGCTTTTCTTCTTTATAAAATTCTTTCAGTCTAGTGATAAGTCCATCCAGGTAAAGACTTGTATTGCTTTTTATGCAGTCAAAAATGTATTTTTTTGTTAAAAGAATTAAGGAATTTACAGGAATTGTATTTTGATGGAATAATAGTTGGCCCAACATGATATCAAAATTGCTTAAGTGCAAATTAAAATTTATATTTTCTTTTTCTAATGAGCATTTTGATTCGCGTAAAGCATTGTGGGAAGGTATCAGGACAAACAAAAACATCTGTGACAGAAGAACCAGGAAGCAGCGAATATGTAATTTATGTGATTTCTATATATATACACATTCGTCTTATAAAAAATATTATGGAAATAGTGTAATAAATTATATAAATTAGTTCTGTGAAGAACATGGAATTTGTGTAAAATATTTGTGGCAGTTTTAACATAAATCCCCTATTTTCGCCCAGTTGTAGCTTAACTTGTGTTACAAATTCATTATTAAGGCCTTATTTTTCTTTGATATTTCCAAAAATATTTAACTTACAAGTATGTTATAAACATTATTGTATCCCCGACGCGAAGCGGGGATACTATGGATTCATCATCGTCCGCGCCCTCGTCCGCGTCCGCAGAGATTTCTTGTTAGCGACCTACAGTCCACATTTCTTTCCGGATTTCTTTCATATTTGGCAGGTGACTTGATATGGTAGAGGACTCGCCACCCTATCTTTTTGGTAGGCTTTATGTCTAAATTAGGCCTGTGGTAGACAAAAATGTCTAAAATGTGGAATATTGCTTGTTAGCGACCTACAGTCCACATTTCTTTCCAGATTTCTTTCATATTTGGCAGGTGGCTTGGTATGCTAGAGGACTCGCCACCCTATCTTTTTGGTAGACTTTATGTCTAAATTAGGCCTGTGGTAGACAAAAATGTCTAAAATGCATTAAAAGTCATGAAATCATGCACTAAATCACTTATAACTTGAAAAGTGTTGCATTTAGAGCATTTTGTTAAAATATGTTATTCAGATACTTTTTTCATAGCTACAACATGGTGAGTAACTTGGGTGTCTGTCTCAATAGCTAAGTGAGTAATAGCTACTTTTGGGCTTTTCAGTAACTTCCATCATGAGTAAAATCAATTGTAACTTGAAAACTATTGCATTTACAGAATTTTGTATAAATATGTTATTCAGCTACTTTTATGTCAGCTATAACATAGTAAAATTTCAGACCTGTAGCTCATGGCATAGCTGAGTAATAGCTACTTTTAGGTTATCACTGTTGAGTAAATTACTTATAACTTCAAAAGTATTACATTTAGAGTATTTTGTTTCAATATGTTATTCACCTATTTCGGAGTCAGCTATAACATAGTGAAGTTCCAGACCTGTGGCTCATTGCATAGCTGAGTAATAGCTACTTTGAAGTTCACACTGTTGAGTAAATCAGTTGTAATTGGAAAAGTATTGCATTTACAGAAATTTGTGTAAATATGTTATTCAGCTACTTTTGGGTCAGCTATAACATAGTGAAATTACAGACCTGTAGCTCATGGCACAACTGAGCAATAGCTATTTTCAGGTACTGACTGTTGAGTAAATGACTTGTAACTTGAAAAATAGTGCATTTGGAGTATTTTGTTAAAATATGTTGTTCGCCTACTTTTGGGTCAGCTATAACGTCGTGAAATTACAGACTTATAGCTCATGGCATAGCTGAGCAATAGCTATTTTCAGGTTGTCACTATTGAGTAAATCAGTTGTAACTTGAAAACTATTGCATTTACAGTATTTTGCTTAAATATGTTGTTCACCTAATTTTGGGTCAGCTATAACATAGAAAAAATTCAGACATGTAGCTCATTGCATAGCTGAGTAATAGCTACTTTGACGTTATCACTGTTGAGTAAATCAGTTATAACGTGAAAACTATTACATTTACAGTATTTTGTTTAAATATGTTATTCACATAATTTTTGGTCAGCTATAACAGAGTGAAATTGCAGACCTCTATGTCATGGCATAGCTTACCAATATCTACTTTCAGGTTCTCACTGTTGAGTAAATCATTGTATCCACTGGATAGCCGTAGTGTGTAGAGAGATTTCACCATTACCGCTCTAACAAAAAAAAATATTATAGCTAGCCTTCTCAAGTTTGCAAAGTATATTACAGGGTGCACCACAGTACTCTATTGGTAGGCTTTATGTCTAAATTAGGCCTGTGGCTAAATTACTTACCTACTAAAAATGAGTAATTCTGCATTTTCTCTAAAAGTATTGCAGATAGCAAATTTTTCTTAAATAACTCATTCACCTACTTTTGGGAGAGCTTTCACATGCTGAAGTTCCAGACCTGTAGGTAATTACTCACCTACTCAAAATGAGTAAATGCGAATTATCTCTAAAAGTATTGCAGATAGCCAATTTTTGTCAAATAACTCCTTCACCTACTTTTGGGAGAGCTTTCACTTGGTGAAGTTTCAGACCCGTAGGTAATTACTCCCCTACTCAAAATGAGTAAATGCAAATTATCTCTAAAAGTATTGCAGATAGCGAATTTTTGTCAAATAACTCCTTCACCTACTTTTGGGAGAGCTTTCACTTGGTGAAGTTTCAGACCTGTAGGTAATTACTCACCTACTCAAAATGAGTAAATGCAAATTATCTCTAAAAGTATTGCAGATAGCCAATTTTTGTCGAATAACTCCTTCACCTACTTTTGGGAGAGCTTTCACTTGGTGAAGTTTCAGACCCGTAGGTAATTACTCACCTACTGAAAATGAGTTAATGCAAATTATCTCTAAAAGTATTCCAGATAGCCAATTTTTGTCAAATAACTCCTTCACCTACTTTTGGGAGACCTTTCACTTGGTGAAGTTTCAGACCTGTAGCTAATTATTCACCTACCCAAAATGAGTAAATGCTAATTATCTATAAAAGTATTGCAGATATCCAATTTTTTATCAAATAACTCATTCATCTACTTTTGGGAGAGCTTTCACATGGTGAAGTTCCAGACCCGTAGGTAATTACTCGCCTACTGAAAATGAGTAAATTTGAATTATCTCTAAAAGTATTGTAGATAGCCAATTTTTCTCAAATAACTCATTCGCCTACTTTTGAGAGAGCTTTCACTTGGTGAAGTTTCAGACCCGTAGCTAATTATTCACCTACTCAAAATGAGTAAATGCGAATTATCTCTACAAGTATTGCAGATAGCCAGTATTTCACAAATAACTCATTAATATGAAAACAACTTAGAGGAAGTCATGGGCTGCAAATCTTTTCATGTGGTCAGATTTCACCTTGGGCCCCTCCTGCTTATTATTGGTCCTAGAGGTTTGCAATGTGAAAACGACTTATAGGAAATCATGGACTGCGAATCTTTTGATGTGGTCAGACTTCACCTTGGGCCCCTGCTACAGGGTCAAATAAGGGTAGCCAAACTTAAAAGTGCTTTCAGCTTGCTTATTAACGAAAAATGCTTTTTATCTTCTAAACTATGTTAGTTGGCCTTTGTCGGTGGATACATCCAGCATCTGGCCACAGATGCGTCCTATTTCTAGTTGGAAAGGTATTTTAGACAGCTTCTACTCGATTTATTACATGAAATCCATGGAAAAATGAAGAAGGAATCATAAGTTAATTTTATTATTATTATTATTTTTTTTTCATTATTTTATCCCCCACATTTATTGCATTTTTTTATTGATGGACTTATTTTCCTTATTATTTAAACAAACTGGTGAATAATAAATAAAGCACTCATTAAATTTGTTGTTATATTTATGTACTTATTTCCTAATATTTTTGTACATTTTTATACTATTTTCCTATTATTCTTTTTTTCAGCCTCATTTATTAGTTTTATTATGCATTAATCTTAAATGCATTATTTGGCCTTTAGTTCCTTGTTTTTTTTTTTTAATCTTAAGATTAAGAGCATGTTCATTTATGACAAGCTGTACTGATAATAAATATCAAAGTAAGAGTAATTACCGGTATTTCACTTTTAAGGAATTGTAATTAATATTTTTTATTTTTTGTCCAATTTTTAAGAAAATGGATCATGCATGTACACAAATACCCATCTTTTGCACACAATTTTTTAATATTTTTATTTATACACACCCCAACATTAGTTCTCGTCATATTCATTCCATTAAAATTGGCCCATAAATAAAAAAATAATAAAATCATTGGAACTAAATTTTTTCAACTGCATATCTCTAGTGAGCAAAACGTTTTATCTAAAATTTTCTAAAAATTTGAGCAAATATGTACACAACTATTTTCAAGTAATTAACGTATGCAATTGCTGGTGTTCTCAACTATTTTCCAGCTTTATTAGTTAATACTTTACCTCACATAAAAAAAATCTGAAACCACAATAATTTTCAAACATATGTTTATAATTTAAGTGATAAAAAAATCATCTCCAAAAATAACTGTACAGCTTAAGAAACCCTGTTTTGCCCACCTTAGAAGAATAAAAACAATATTTTAAAGTACCTTTTCTTGGCAAAAAAACACTGTTCTGTAGATCTATATGTATATTTTCATATAAAAATGAAGCACAGCGTGTGTACATATTATTTTATCTAAAATTTTCTGAAAATGGCAAATACACAAGTATTTTCAACTAATTAACATGTATGTACCAATTGCTGGTGTTCTCAACCGTTTTCCAAATTTATTAGCTAACATTTTAACGTTTATTTCAAGTAAAAAAATATCTGAAACACCATTAGTTTTTTAACATATAAATTTAATTTAAATAATCAATGAAAAATCATCTTCAGAAATATCTGTACATGTTAATAAACCCTATTTACACTCATCTTAGAAGACTAAAAACTACATTTTAGCATATCTTTTCCTGGTGACAAATCTTTGCTTTATAGATCGGTATGTATATTTTTTATAAAAAATAAGTTTTATGCAAGAAACTATGTATTATTTACTCTTTTCTTCATGTAAAAATCACTTCTTGGTTCAGATCTATGTAGATTTGTTTATCCCGTGACGGAAGCCGGGACAATTTCTTCACGCATGCGTACTCGAAATGCTGATTAGGCTTATTGTCAAGCAAATATACCACTAATAAATTAACTGAGTTGTCGAGACTCACTGATTTATGGTGTGATGCCGTGATTTTAGACT
Source organism: Sabellastarte sp. h YS-2021 (assembly GCA_964017235.1). NCBI lineage: Eukaryota > Metazoa > Annelida > Polychaeta > Sabellida > Sabellidae > Sabellastarte > Sabellastarte sp. h YS-2021. The sequence goes on from OZ024931.1 coordinate 143,160,188, forward strand.
AAAACTTAAAACCACAGTGCCGTGACAGGAGTCACTTCTAAAAATTAAATATAATGTGGTTCTAGTCAAAATTATATCCCATTATATCCCTATTTTACCACATATTGATCTTACCCAGTAATTAATTTGTGTTAAATAAAAAATGTACATCCATTTAAGTGCTGGATATCTTTTATAATCATCCTAAAATACAATTTTGACTTTTAAGAATATTTTCATCCCCAATTATTTTTATGTATAATTGTATCCACTGGATAGGATCCAGTGGATACTATTGATTATGCATGATTACACCACCGTCGCAGCAGTGTTGTAGAGATTTTGTCATTACCCCTCTAGAGGCCAGGGTATTAGATATACTCTTTTGAAATTTGCAGGATATATTCATAATCATAAAATCTTGCCTGGGAATATTTTTGGCCTCATTTTGAAAAACAAGATGGCCGGCACGGGCGTTTTTCAACTTTCAGCAAGGAGTTTTGTTGGCCCTGTAGAGCAAAGGGTATTATAGGTACAGATCTCAAATTCGCAGGATATGTTCTTCATTACAAAATCTTGACTGAAAATATTTTAGCCTCATTTTGAAAAACAAGATGGCTGCCATGGGCGTTTCTTTTCAGTCATGAAAAGTGCTTATAACTCGCTTATTATAGGTCCTAGAAGTTTGCAATGTAAACCAACCTATAGGAAATCATGGGCTAGGAATCTTTTGGTGTAGATTTGACCTTGAGCCCCTCCTTCAAGGTCAAATGAGGGTAGCCAAACTTAAAAGTGCTTATAACTCCCTTATTATTGGTCCTAGAGGTTTGCAATGTGAAACTAACTTATAGGAAATCTTTGTTCAGATTTGACTTTGGGACCCTCCTTCAAGGGCAATCACTGGTTCACTGGCTTTGGTGAGTTGTCTTTCCGGTAGATACAAATTTCCATCTGTTCTCCGATGCGTAGGCCTAGTTTTGACTTGTATTTGTATTCATTTGTTATATTCATTTGTATCCATTTGTATATACCTAATTCAAAAGTGCTACTGTGTATGACAGTGAATAATGTATTTTCAAACTTTGTATTGTGTTTCTGATATCAATGGCTGCAAAAATTATTACAGTTATGTTCTGACAGATAATCACTTTGCTGTAAACAAACTCCTGTCACTACTCTCAATTATACTTCCACTGTACTGGTACTTGTCATTATCATGAATCTTGTCATTATTATGTCCTTTTTACAATAATTCTGCATGTATCTGTTGATGGTTTCCCAGCTTGTCTACTGAGTGACCGTTGACAGCTGTCAAGTAAAATACATGTATATCGGTAAAGGGTGAAGGCCTCCAAGCTACAGCGTTAAAAAAATCCCACTTTCTTCTGATTCCATTCTTTTGGAATTGTGGGGATATAACTTTTCTTTTTGGGGGGGAATACTTTAATTAATTCAGCTTTTGTTTTGCAAAAGGAGTTGTTGATCTAGCTACTTATTCACATGACTCTGTGTCAATTAACTACACAAATTGGTCAAATGTATAGACTTCTTTCAGAAGTTAAGATGACTGAAAAAAAAACACTTTCTCATTAACAGTTTTTCTTGTACAGTATTTTATGTATCTCCAGCTTATTGAAAACGAATAAGTTGTCTCTTTCTTGTTTCTATTCCAACTCTGTATTTGCTTTTGTGTGATATCTATCTGGAGGCACATTCATGGAAAGTCCCACTTTAGGTTCATGGAAGTAGAGCCTTGTGGAAATAAGGTCTTGTGGAAAGAATGCCTTGTCTGCTTTGAGAATGGAAAATGCCTTATGTAAAAACCTCGATGTTTCATGACATTTATATATAATTCTGAGTCACTATTTTTTCTTTTGTTTCTTTTTTATTTCTCACTTTTATCAGCATAATACACTGTAATAAAGAATAAAACATGTGATTACAAAAGTGTCTAAAAGTAATTAATTGCAATTGTTAAGAGTAGAATTCTTCAAGAGATTATCAAAATGGTCCATTACAACATTAAATAAAATGACTTGGATAAAGCAGACAAAAATAACTTTCCAGAAATTAAATGTTTGGCCCTAAATAAACAGTAATTCAGTAAGAAATCTGTAAATCCAATGAACAGTAAACTTCCGAGGCAGTATCATGTTTGAGCCTTCTTGGAACAAGTTATCAGTTAAATATGGCAGTTTTTATGTCAGCTGACTTGTCAGTCAGCTGGCATTATGTCGTCACTCTGCGGCGTGGGCGTACGCGTACGCGTACGCGTCCGCGTGAACAACTTCTCCTCCAAAACTACAAGGCCTAGAGACGTGCTGTTTTTTTTAAAAGATACCTTATCTATCGAGGATGAAAAATTGTTCAAGGCATGCAAATCTGTCCGTTCGTCTGTTTGCTAGAGACATTACAGGGGGGGTACCCCCACCAAAAGTGTGAAAATTTCAACTTTTTATCACAATTTTCTCAGTGACTATTGCAGGGATTTCTCTCATATCTTGCATATATGTACTAGGCCAGAGGTAGATTCTCTTGTGTGAGTATGAGACCTGGATCTCTCTTACTTTTTTTTAATAAATTTTTTTAATAATTTTTAATGCATTAACATTCATGAAATCATGCACAAAATCATTTATAACTTGAAAACTGTTGCATCTAGAGCATTTTGTTAAAATATGTTATTCAGCTACTTTTTTCATAGCTACAATATGGTGAGTAAGTTGGGTGCCTGTCTCAATAGCTAAGTGAGTAATAGCTACTTTTGGGCTTTTCAGTAACTTCCATCATGAGTAGAATCACTTGTAACTTAAAAACTATTGCATTTAGAGAATTTCGTATAAATATGTTATTCAGCTACTTTTGGGTCAGCTATAACATAGTAAAATTTCAGACCTGTAGCTCATGGCATAGCTGAGTAATAGCTACTTTTAGGTTATCACTGTTGAGTAAATTGCTTATAACTTGGAAACTATTGCATTTAGAGTATTTTGTTTCAATATGTTATTCACCTATTTTGGGATCAGCTATAACATAGTGAAGTTTCAGATCTGTGGCTCATTGCATAGCTGAGTAATAGCTACTTTGAAGTTCTCACTATTGAGTAAATCAGTTGTAATTGGAAAACTATTGCATTTAGAGAATTTCGTATAAATATGTTATTCAGCTACTTTTGGGTCAGCTATAACATAGTAAAATTTCAGACCTGTAGCTCATGGCATAGCTGAGTAATAGCTACTTTTAGGTCATCACTATTGAGTAAATCAGTTGTAACTTGAAAACTATTGCATTTACAGTATTTTGCTTAAATATGTTGTTCACCTACTTTTGGGTCAGCTATAACATAGTAAAATTTCAGACCTGTAGCTCATGGCATAGCTGAGTAATAGCTACTTTTAGGTCATCACTATTGAGTAAATCAGTTGTAACTTGAAAACTATTCAATTTACAGTATTTTGCTTTAATATGTTGTTCATCTACTTTTGGGTCAGCTATAACATAGTGAAATTTCAGACCTGTAGCTCATTGCATAGCTGAGTAATAACTACTTTGAGGTTCTCACTATTGAGTAAATCAGTTGTAATTGGAAAACTATTGCATTTAGAGAATTTAGTATAAATATGTTATTCAGCTGCTTTTGGGTCAACTATAACATAGTAAAATTTCAGACCTGTAGCTCATGGCATAGCTGAGTAATAGCTACTTTTAGGTCATCACTATTGAGTAAATCAGTTGTAACTTGAAAACTATTGCATTTACAGTATTTTGCTTAAATATGTTGTTCACCTACTTTTGGGTCAGCTATAACATAGTAAAATTTCAGACCTGTAGCTCATGGCATAGCTGAGTAATAGCTACTTTTAGGTCATCACTATTGAGTAAATCAGTTGTAATTTGAAAACTATTGCATTTACAGTATTTTGCTTAAATATGTTGTTCACCTACTTTTGGGTCAGCTATAACATAGTAAAATTTCAGACCTGTAGCTCATGGCATAGCTGAGTAATAGCTACTTTTAGGTCATCACTATTGAGTAAATCAGTTGTAACTTGAAAACTATTGCATTTACAGTATTTTGCTTAAATATGTTGTTCACCTACTTTTGGGTCAGCTATAACATAGTAAAATTTCAGACCTGTAGCTCATGGCATAGCTGAGTAATAGCTACTTTTAGGTTATCACTGTTGAGTAAATCGCTTATAACTTGGAAATTATTGCATTTAGAGTATTTTGCTTCAATATGTTATTCACCTATTTTGGGGTCAGCTATAACATAGTGAAGTTCCAGACCCGTGACTCATTGCATAGCTGAGTAATAGCTACTTTTAGGTTATCACTGTTGAGTAAATCGCTTATAACTTGGAAACTATTGCATTTAGAGTATTTTGTTTCAATATGTTATTCACCTATTTTGGGATCAGCTATAACATAGTGAAGTTTCAGATCTGTGGCTCATTGCATAGCTGAGTAATAGCTACTTTGAAGTTCTCACTATTGAGTAAATCAGTTGTAATTGGAAAACTATTGCATTTAGAGAATTTCGTATAAATATGTTATTCAGCTACTTTTGGGTCAGCTATAACATAGTGAAATTACAGACCTGTACCTCATGGCATAGCTGAGTAATAGCTACTTTTAGGTCATCACTATTGAGTAAATCAGTTGTAACTTGAAAACTATTGCATTTACAGTATTTTGCTTAAATATGTTGTTCACCTACTTTTGGGTCAGCTATAACATAGTAAAATTTCAGACCTGTAGCTCATGGCATAGCTGAGTAATAGCTACTTTTAGGTCATCATTATTGAGTAAATCAGTTGTAACTTGAAAACTATTGCATTTACAGTATTTTGCTTTAATATGTTGTTCACCTACTTTTGGGTCAGCTATAACATAGTGAAATTTCAGACCTGTAGCTCATTGCATAGCTGAGTAATAACTACTTTGAGGTTCTCACTATTGAGTAAATCAGTTGTAATTGGAAAACTATTGCATTTAGAGAATTTAGTATAAATATGTTATTCAGCTACTTTTGGGTCAACTATAACATAGTAAAATTTTAGACCTGTAGCTCATGGCATAGCTGAGTAATAGCTACTTTTAGGTTTTCACTGTTGAGTAAATCGCTTATAACTTGGAAATTATTGCATTTAGAGTATTTTGTTTCAATATGTTATTCACCTATTTTGGGGTCAGCTATAACATAGTGAAGTTCCAGACCCGTGACTCATTGCATAGCTGAGTAATAGCTACTTTGAAGTTCTCAATGTTGAGTAAATCACTTGTAATTGGAAAACTATTGCATTTAGAGAATTTAGTATAAATATGTTATTCAGCTACTTTTGGGTCAGCTATAACATAGTAAAATTTCAGACCTGTAGCTCATGGCATAGCTGAGTAATAGCTACTTTTAGGTTATCACTGTTGAGTAAATCACTTATAACTTGAAAACTATTGCATTTAGAGTATTTTGTTTCAATATGTTATTCACCTATTTTGGGGTCAGCTATAACATAGTGAAGTTCCAGACCTGTGGCTCATTGCATAGCTGAGTAATAGCTACTTTGAAGTTCTCACTGTTGAGTAAATCAGTTGTAATTGGAAAACTATTGCCTTTACAGAAATTTGTGCAAATATGTTATTCAGCTACTTTTGGGTCAGCTATAACATAGTGAAATTACAGACCTGTAGCTCATGGCACAACTGAGCAATAGCTGTTCTCAGGCACTGACTGTTGAGTAAATCAGCTATAACTTGAAAAATATTGCATTTGGAGTATTTTGTTAAAATATATTGTTCACCTAGTTTGGGTTAGCTATAACATAGTGAAATTACAGACCTATAGCTCATGGCATAGTGGAGCAATAGCTATTTTCTGGTTCTCACTATTGAGTAAATCAGTTGTAACTTGAAAACTATTGCATTTACAGTATTTTGCTTAAATATGTTGTTCAGCTACTTTTAGGTCAGCTATAACAGAGCAAAAATTCAGACATGTAGCTCATTGCATAGCTGAGTAATAGTTACTTTGAGGTTCTCACTCTTGAGTAAATCAGTTGTAACTTGAAAATTATTACATTTAGAGTATTTTGTTAAATATGTTATTCACAGACGTTTTGGTCAGCTATAACATAGTGAAATTGCAGACCTCTATGTCATGGGATAGCTGAGCAATAGCTTCTTTCAGGTTCTCACTGTTGAGTAAATCATTGTATCCAACCTGTAGGAAATCATGGGCTGGGAATCTGTTAATATGGTCCGATTTGACCTTGGAACCCTCCTTCAAGGTCAAATGAGGATAGCCAAAAATAAAAGTGCTTATAACTCGCTTATTATTGGTCCCAGAGGTTGGAATGAAAACCAACCTATAGAAAATCATGAGCTGGGAATTTTTTGGTGTGGTCGGATTTCACCTTGGACCCCTCCTTCAAGGTCAAATGAGGATAGCCAAACTTAAAAGTGCTTGAAATAACTTGAAAAATATTGCATTTGGAGTAATTTGTTAAAATATATTGTTCACCTACTTTTGGGTTAGCTATAACATAGTGAAATTACAGACCTATAGCTCATGGCATAGCGGAGCAATAGCTATTTTCTGGTTCTCACTATTGAGTAAATCAGTTGTAACTTGAAAACTATTGCATTTACAGTATTTTGCTTAAATATGTTGTTCAGCTACTTTTAGGTCAGCTATAACAGAGCAAAAATTCAGACATGTAGCTCATTGCATAGCTGAGTAATAGTTACTTTGAGGTTCTCACTCTTGAGTAAATCAGTTGTAACTTGAAAATTATTACATTTAGAGTATTTTGTTAAATATGTTATTCACAGACGTTTTGGTCAGCTATAACATAGTGAAATTGCAGACCTCTATGTCATGGGATAGCTGAGCAATAGCTTCTTTCAGGTTCTCACTGTTGAGTCAATCATTGTATCCAACCTGTAGGAAATCATGGGCTGGGAATCTGTTAATATGGTCCGATTTGACCTTGGAACCCTCCTTCAAGGTCAAATGAGGATAGCCAAACATAAAAGTGCTTATAACTCGCTTATTATTGGTCCCAGAGGTTGGAATGAAAACCAACCTATAGAAAATCATGAGCTGGGAATTTTTTGGTGTGGTCGGATTTCACCTTGGACCCCTCCTTCAAGGTCAAATGAGGATAGCCAAACTTAAAAGTGCTTATAACTCACTTATTATTGGTCCTAGAGGTTTCGAATGGAAAACCAACCTATAGAAAATCATGGGCTGGGAATCTTTTGGTGTGGTCGGATTTGACCTGGGACCCCTCCTTCAAGGGCAGTTGAGGATAGCCAAACTTACAATTGCTTAGAACTCGCTTATTATTGGTCCTACAAGTTTGGGATGGTAAACAAGCTACAGGAAATCATGGGCTGGGAATTTTTTTGTGTGGTCGGATTTGACCTTGGACCCCCTCCTTCCAGGTCAAACGAAGATAGCCAAACTTAAAGTGCTTATAACTCGCGTATTATTGGTCTTGGAGGTTTGGGATGGTAAACCAACATATAGGAAATCATGGGCTGGGATTCTTTTGGTGTGGTCAGATTTGACCTGGGACCCCTCCTTCAAGGGCAGTTGAGGATAGCCAAACTTACAATTGCTTAGAACTCGCTTATTATTGGTCCTACAAGTTTGGGATGGTAAACAAGCTACAGGAAATCATGGGCTGGGAATTTTTTTGTGTGGTCGGATTTGACCTTGGACCCCCTCCTTCAAGGTCAAACAAGGATAGCCAAACTTAAAAAGTGCCTATAACTCACTTATTATTGGTCCGAGAGGTTTGGGATGGTAAACCATCCTAAATTCTTTGGCTGGGAATCTTTTGGTATGGTCAGATTTGACCTTTGGACCCCTTCTTCATGGTGGAACGAGGATATTGCATTTATAGTATTTCTTTAAATATTTTTAACCTACTTTTTACCCTTAAACAATTACCTTGTTACTTTATTTCATAATACCATTTGCAGGGCACAACTTTTTTGTCGTTTTCTTCTGTCAGCTTCGGAATATTTTTCGAACATGTGTTCAGTTACCATTTACTGTATTTCTGTACAGCCCTTTCCCTGATAATTATGCTTTCCTCTCATTATCACCATCACAAATCAAAAACATTCAGTCAGCTGACACAGTGCCCGTTCACGGGCACTCTCCTCTTGTTATTGTTTGGATAAATAATTTTAACAGTAACATATGACAATATGACTTTGTGTATTCTTTTTACAATGGAACAATAAAGGATTTCAAAAGGAGGAATATGTTAACCATCTTTATCTTATAAAAATATAAAATTGCAATGAATTTTTACAGGCATAAAATGCCTCGGAGATATACAACATATGACTGTCCCTATCTGTAGTCAATTAGACCGTACTACAGGATATCTTTATCATTATAAATCTAGGATAAAATATCTCCTGGAAAAAAATCCTCCTGAAAATTTTAGACTAGGAGAATAAAAGGCCTCTCCAAACAATCTATCGTGAATATTCTGCAATTTATAAAACCGGTAACTAAGCAGAAAAATTCACTAATGTTTAAACTTATAATTTCCTCTTTGCCACAAATATTAGAACATTTTGTTACCTTCTAGATTGACTTGTTTGTTATTTCTCAATGAAAATATATTTAGATCAACAGAATACAAATATGCAAGATATATACTTGGAATTTCTGCAAAAACAATTTTTCTTGAAGGTAAATTTACAGCTACAATTTTTCTTCTGCCATACTATAGCAAAAATGAAATATTCTTTTCATAAAATGTACTAATTTATGAAACACAATAAAGCTCACATTCTGCTTACAGCAGTGTGCTCACTCAGAAGTGGTAAAGTTAAGTCCCTGGGACTCAATAGACTTGAAAAAATGAGTCCTAGGTTTCATTCTTAGAGTCCCTATATTTAATTCAATCCCTTGATTTATTTAATTTATTTATTTGGGGTTTTGCGTCGCTTTCAACACTGTGCAGGTGCATGATATCACCATGGGTAGTTGGAAGGGCAGAGGAAACCAGTACATACAGTTGGTCAGGATTCTGTACTGTAAACTGCCGACCAACGGCAAGCAACTATCAGCTTTCCCACTTGAGGCCATGCCGGGAACTAAACCCCCTCAGAGGTGGGGGGCGAGAGTGTTACCACTCTGCCACCGTGGCCCCGATTCCTTGAATGTAAATTACTAATACCAATGAATGGATTGCATACAAGGAATTTCAAAACATTTCAGTTTAATCAATTTCAATACCTTGTAAGTAGCTGAAACTAGCTAAACCAATGTAAGTTCACGGAATCCTGTCTTTCTTGGCCCGAAATTGTTCTTGGCTGCAGTGTAATCATACTCTGCATAGTGTGGGCCATTTATTGTTTTCATTCGCCTGTCCATTTGTTCGCCTCTCAACCTATTTCTGCTTTGGACTTGATTTTGTTTTCGGCAGAGAACCCCCTCTCACAAGAGTTTAGGAAAAATTGTCGCTAGCAAATGATTTTGTGCAATGAAATAAGCAGTTTTCAGCTGGCTTTCTAGTTGCATCTGAGGTTTTAAGCACCTGACTAGCTTTGATCTTTTGAAATTCCTCCCTTCCTTTAAGAATTATAAAGCCATCTTGGTGGCTTGATGAGGCTATATGATGAAGCAGTGCACTCCTTTGATAATCTTTGTGCAACCTTGGGTAAAAATGTTGCTTTTCCCTGCTTTTTGACATACAGACCAAAACATTTTGGGATTTTAACTACAAGCAAAAGGACTGGCCTCAGTTCCACCTTGTGATTGATTGCCAATAAATAACCAGGACTTAAAAGTTGAATCATTCAACCAAATTGGGTTATAGTGTCTAATTTTCTTCTCTTGGGAGCTGATGATTCTGACATAATTACAGTATTACAGCAAAGCAGAGAAAAATGTATGTTTCACAGTGTTTTGACTGGTTCAAATCATACCTTTCTGATCGTACCCAATGCATCAAGATTGGTTCTGTTCTCTCTGAGGCTAGAAAGCTTAAGCTTGGGGTACCTCAAGGTTCAGTTCTTGGTCCTATTCTTTTTTCGTTGTATACCACACCATTGAGCCAAGTAATCCCTAAACATCCAGATGTCAAATTTCACTTTTATGCGGATGACACACAGCTGTTTATTCACCTGAAACACAAAAATGCAAAAATTGCCTTCGACCGGCTAGGAAAGTGCCTCGAAGATGTCAAACTGTGGTTGTGTGCAAATAGACTAAAACTGAATGCTGACAAGACCGACTTTATAATATTTGGCGCCAAGTCTCAACAAGAAAAGTTAAACCCATTCTTTCCAGTAAATATATTGGGTGAATCGTTGATACCTTCGGATGCCGTTAAGAATTTGGGTGTCTGGTTTGATTCAGACCTTTCCTTCACCAAGCATGTTAAAAATGTATGTAAACTTTGCTTCATCCAGATGAGGGATCTTAGACAAATTTGACAGTACTTGACTCGTGATGCTGCTCTTACGGCTGCAAATGCACTTGTGGGGAGTAGGCTTGACTACTGCAACTCCTTGTTTAGGGGTCTATCTGTTGCTAACCTACTCAAGCTACAATGCATTCAAAACAGTCTAGCCAGAATTGTTTGTAGAACCACATGTCTTTCTCACACCACTCCACTAAGAAAAGCCCTTCATTGGCTACCCTAAGGCACCGTTGCATCTTCAAGACTGCCTTGTTGGTATATAAATACCTACATACTAACTGTCCAAAATATTTCAGCCCATTTCTCAAAGTTAGACAATGTGCCTATAATACTCGGTTGAGTCAATCTGATGGTATAGTTCTAAATGTTCCTCAATACCAACCATCAATTTACAAATCCACAAAGCAGTTTGGTCTAAGCTTTGCATATGATGCTCCCAAAATATGGAATGAACTCCCTGATGATGTCCGATCTGCCACTTCTATTGCTTCCTTCAGAAAAAAACTTAAGGCATACCTATTCTGCCAAGCTTATCCTCCTTAGTATTTTCCACCTCATATGGCGTTCTCCGTGATGTCGACCATTGCTATGGATAAGGACAATGATTTTCGTTACTATCCTTATGATGTTGCGCCTTAGAGTCTGTCACTTTGGCAGAGATTAAGCGCTATAAAAGTTGCATTGGAATTGGAACTGGAAAATGTATGATTCACAAAGTAAAATGGATGGTTCATGCAGTAAAATGTATGATTCACGCATATCATAGTGTATCAAACTAGCATAAAGTCACGCTAAAACAAAGACAGGAATGAGATCTCTAGATCACGCGGTTGAAACGAGATGTCGCAGTTAGGTCTCGCGAGCTTCTCACTCGCGATTAGCAATGGGCGATATTAAAGGAAATTGCATATTGGAAGAAATCTGCAAGTTTTCTTATTTTAATTATATAAAAGTACAGGACGTAGTCGCCATTGTTTTCTTTCGTCCGGTTCTACAATCTCGCACACTTAACAACTCGGGGACGAGGTAATCAAGTTCACTGTTACAGTCTAATACTGCAACTGCTACAGTTTTTAAATAATCCACTTTTCTATCAGATATAAAACACAGTAAAACTTACGTTCTGCTTACAGTCTCATATCTCCCACCTATGAGGCCAGGTTTCGGTTCCCAGCACAGCCTCAAGTGGGAAAGGTGGTAGTTGCTTGCTGTTGGATGGTAGTTTACAGAACCTTGACCAACTGTATGTACTATGTACTGGTTTCCTCTGCCCTTCCAACTACCCGTCGTGATATGACCTGTAAAGTGTTGAAAGCAACGTAAAACCCCAAATAAATGAATAAATACAGTCTCATATCGCAACTACTGCAGCTTTAATAACACAAATCTCCATCTGGGCCATTTTGTTTTTGTTAACAAAAGCCTTTTTTTAGTTTATTTTATGCCTAGGGAACACATTTTTGTACGATTATATTTTGTATATACAGCATTTGATTTCTGCTAAATGACTGTACCCTTTTTGTTACAAAACAAGACCTTGTATCTAATAAGTACACATCGACAAATAAGCTACCTTGTATAGCAATACTGCCACTCCACCCACTGTACCCCCCCCCCCCCCCCCCCCCTGCGTGCACATTTTAGTTTTCCATATGAGGACATAACGGGTCTTTCAATCATTTAAAATGGCCCCAAATGCAAATCTCATTCTTTGCTGTATAGAACACATCTAGCCAAATGAAAATCCTCCAGAACTATGTGAATGCCTCTTTTCAAAGTATGGATGATCCACAGCTGAAGGTAGAATAGCCCATTCTGTTGTAGCTCATGAACCAGGCAAGGAAAAGGTGTCACCAAGGTTTTATCCCTGTACATATCAAATGTCATGCTCCCCACATTTTTCTTCGGTTTCAGGTTATGGAGACCACATCTGAGCCAGCAAGCTATGAACAGGAGGAGGAAACGCGCTGCTACTGGTATGTTTTGTGCTTTTGATCATCTGCTTTTCACATGAAATTGTACTGTATTGAATTGTATTTATACTCAGTGCAATATCTCCATGTACGACAGGACTCAAAGCGCCATATGGCCTATCCAACTGTACAAGTACAGTCAAACTCTCAGATTACTGACATTCCCTTAATTGAAAGTCAGAGGCTCAAGGATGAAGATTTATCAACATCCTTTAGGTTCTTTAGTCTGCCACTGGGGATAGGACACAGGTGACTGAGAACTGTCATTGTAAGTGGTCATCCGAGCCACTATGCATCTGCCTGTACCTGGGTTTGAACCCACGTCCTATTGTGTTCCTAGGCGAGTATGTTACCCTCTAGGCCAAAGTGGCAGATGTAGCACTTCCGTGCTTATAAACTACAGTCCTCAGAAGCAGGACGGGGAAAGTGGATCAGTATTCATCACATCATTGATCACTGAAAGTTTGACTTGAAACTGTTTATCTGTATGAATGGTTCACATTAAATATAAAATTTGGGTTGTCTAATATATATATATATATTTTTTGGAATTTGCACTATAACAAGTACTAGGGGGTACATCGTTTGGCTTTGTGGGTATCGATATTGAATGTAAAAATATTTCAATATCGGGCGATATTGGGGGGGTTGGTATTGTCTACCTAATAGTCCGAATTCGGGAAAATAAAAATGTTTTTTAGTATTTCCTGAACCGCATACAGGAAGCAAAATTTATCAAAACAAAACATTGCAGTTCTCATCAAAAACATATTGAAAACTTCAAAAATGTGAGATAAAAGTGTACAATTTCTTCAGATTTGGGGTTTATATCAAATAGCATTTATTTATTAGCATTTACAGTTTTACTTAAAATGGCGATATTGAAATACGTGTTTAGATCTTGATATCGGGAGTCCAGTTCCAAAACAATAAATATCAGCAATATCGATAAACAATTTACCCACTAGCAAGTACTTTTTCTTGAAATATGTTGAAGTACTTGTACCTGATTTGTGATACCAATACTTGTACTTACAACATAGCAAAGTACTTATTCTGGTACTTGGTTCCATGTACTTTTCCTCAGGCCTGCTGGGAGACAAAATTTGATATCACTGTGCCACCTAGACTTGCTACAAGTCTCAACTTCTGCATGTTTTTAAGCATGGAATGAGAAATCACAGGTGGAACAGAAATCATGCATGTATACATAACCACAATTTTTCCTTACAACCCACAAATGGCAACACTAGTTGTATTTAGTGACTTTTATCTCTGATCTCTAGAAGTTAAGACTTGTTACACACATAGCTACTCAATTTCATTCAGCCAGACAATTCCCCCCTTCAAAATCATATTGTGCTAAGACAGAAATGCAGAATAAAATAATGTTGCACAAGGTCTATGTGCCACCCTGTTATGATTGGTATTTGTATCCCCGGACGAAAGTCGGGGATACTTAGGATTCAGTACGGTCACGCCGCCGCAGAGATTTCCTTTTGGACGCGATAACTTAAAAAATATTTTAGTTAGACCGTTCAAATTTGGTATGTGGCTATATATGGGCAATGCCACGAACGCTATTGTTTCGTGACCTTGACCTTCAATTTCAAGGTCACTGGTGGCCACTTAAAGGTCAGATTTTGGCCATTTTTTCACATTTTGGCCCAGTACTGATATACAGAAAGTTGGATCATCCTATGGCTGGTTTATATAATACATATATATGTCCTCTGTAAGCATGCAGAAATTTGACCGTGAAGCTCTTCATTGAAGGTCATCTGCTGACCGCCAAAGTACCTGACCGAGGATCATTTTTGGCCTTTTTGGAGATATTTTCACACTTAATGCTGACTATACGGCATGGAAATTATTGATAATGGCTTTGGAGGTTGAGTATATGATGGAGTACAAGCATCCAGGCTTACCGGTTACAGATCTTCATTGAAGGTCATCCACTGACCGCCAAAGTACCTGACCATGGGTCATTTATGGCCCTCTGTTTGTGAACAAGATAACTCAAAAACTTACAGACAGATTTTGATGAAATTTTCAGGATTTGTCTGAAATGGTAAAAGGAAGAAATTATTAAATTTTGGGAGTGATCCGGATCACTGTCTGGATCTTCTGGATCCATGAAATTTAATTTTTAAAGACAGATAACTCAAAAACTTATGGGTGCACTTTGATGATATTGTCAGCAAATGTCCTAAATCTGACAAGGAACAAGTGATTTTGGGAGTGATCTGGATCACAGTCTGGATCATCTGGATCCAGGCTGCCAGATATGTTTGTGTACAAGATAACTCAAAATTTATGGATGGATTTTGATGAAACTTTCAGGATATGTCTGAAAAGGTAAAAGGATGAAATCTAATTGATACATTTATGGTTTGATTGTCCAAATGATACTTTTAACTATACCCAGTAAGTTTGGTATGAAAACATAAGTCTAGAGTCTGTTTTTCAAAGTTTACAAATTCTGAGCAAGAGTTATGTAACATATCTTTGCTTTTTCAGATTCTGCTCGTTAAGGCCTGTAAAATGCTACCCATCTTGTCTATATCACTAAACCAATGATGATTTGGATTTGTAAAACACGAAAGTGTTTGCATTTGGAAAATTGACTATTATTTGTGTTCCCGTGTCAGTACTTTTGAAAGTATTTTACCCATGTTGTAAGATAATAACTAACTCCAGCAACATTTCTCTCACCTGGCACTAAGAGTCCTATGTTGTGTATGAAATTTAGATCCATCCTGTAACTTCCTGTAATTTCTGTGACTGTTGTTGATTGATATCCATTTTTAAAGTTGCTGAGTTGGTCAAAAATACATTGATGGTTCCTCAAGATCCTGTTCCATAATTAAGTGTCCCTTGACATAAGCCTATGAAAATGTGCTTATTTAGCGTCCCGTAAGGGACGCCTTTTGTGTATAGGAGGATATCAGGCTCTGCCGGCTCCGCGCTTTGTTTTCCTTATAACTCTGTGATTGTTAAGCGGATTCTTTTCAAATTGGGCAGCTGTATGCAGTAGCCCTGGGGAATTTTTTGGAATATGCTGTAGTGATATTTCAACCAATCAGAGAGGTCACATGACAAAAAATGTGTTTTTCGAAAGGGTGTGCTTGTCCAATGATAACTTAAACAGTACTTTACCTATTCACATAAAATTTGGCAAGTAGGTTTGTTATATAGATGTCTGGAAATCATTAACTTTTGGAATGGTCCAATACAAACTGGCCGACTTATTAATGATTTACTAAATGCCATAATTTTTCTTTACGCTAAAAACGTGTTTATCTCGGAAACGGTATTAGCAGAGTCTACTGGCAACTTTTCTCCAAAATTGTTTTCCCGCCATTTGTTGTGGCCATCTTGATTTTTTTTGCGTTAAACGCAAAAACACGTTTATCTTGGAAACGGAGCAAGATAGAGCGATTTCGACAAAATTTTTGACCCACAGGGTATCCGCAGAATCTACTGGCAACTTTTCTCCAAAATTGTTTCCCGCCATTTTTTCTGGCCATCTTGATTTTTTTGCATTAAACGCAAAAACGTGTTATCTCGGAAATGGAGCGAGATAGAGCAATTTCGACGAAATTTTTGATCCACAGGGTATCCGCAGAATGTACTGGCAACTTTTCTCCAAAATTGTTTTCCCGCCATGTTTTGTGGCCATCTTAATTTTTTTTGCGTTAAATGCAAAAACTTGTTTATCTCGGAAATAGAGTGAGATAGATCAACTTTGACGAAATTTTTGACGCGTAGGGTGTCCGCAGAGTCTACTGGCAACTTTTCTCCAAAATCATTTTCCCGCCATTTTTTGCGGCCATCTTGATTTTTTTTGCGTTAAACACCAAAACACGTTTATCTCAGAAATGGAGCGAGATAGAGCGATTTCAACAAAATTTTTGACCCATAGGGTATCAGCAGAGTGTACTGGCCACGTTTTGCAAAAATCGTTTTCCTGCCACTTTTGGCGGCCATCTTGAATTTCTGCGCTAAACCCAAAAATGTTATTATCTCAGAAACAGAGCGAGATAGAGCGATTTTGACGAAATTTTTGACCCACAGGTTATTCGCAGAGTCTACTGGCAACTATTCTCCAAAATCGTTTTCCTGCCATTTTTTGCAGCCATCTTGATTTTTTTGTGTTAAATGCACAAACACGTTTATCTTGGAAACAGAGCGAGATAGAGCGATTTCGATGAAATGTTTGACCTACAGGGTATCGGCAAAGTCTACGGTCCAGTTTTTTGCAAAAATCATTTTCCCGCCACTTTTGGCGGCCATCTTGAATGTCTGCGCTAAATCCAAAAGTGTGTTTATCTCAGAAACAGAGTGAGATAGGGCGATTTCGACGAAAATTTTGACCCACAGGGTATCCACAGTCCCACAGTCTACTGGCAACTTTTCTCCAAAATTGTTTTCCCGCCATTTTTGGCGGCCATCTTCATTTTTTGCGTTAAACACAAAAACATGTTTATCTCGGAAATGGAACGAGATTTTTCGACGAAAATTTTGAACTGTAGGATATCCATAGAATCTTCTGGCAACTTTTTTTTCTAAAATTGTTTTCCCACCATTTTTTGCGGCCATCTTGATTTTTTTGCGTTAAACACAAAAACACATTTATCTCGGAAACGGAGCGAGATAGAGCAATTTTGACAAAATTTATGATCCACAGGGTATCCGCAAAGTCTACTGGCCACTTTTTGCAAAAATCATTTTCCCGCCACTTTGGCAGCCACAGGGTATCTGTAAAGTCTGCTGGCGACATTTCGCAAAATTTGTTTTCCCGCCACTTTTGGCCGCCATCTTGAATTTCGGCGTTAAATGCAAAAATCCACTTATTTTGGAAATTGAGTGAGATAGAGCGATTTCGACAAAATTTTTGACCTGCTGGTTATTTGCAGAGTCTACTGACAACTTTTCGCAAATATCGTTTTCCTGCCACTTTTGACGGCCATCTTGTATTTCTGCGTTAAACGCGAAAACCTGCTTATTTCAGAAACGAAGTGATTTCAACAAAATTTTTGATCCGCAGGGTATCTGCAGAGTCTATTGGCCGTTTTTCTGCCACTTTTGGTGGCCATTTTGAATTTCTGCTGAAAACTTTAAAAAATAAAAAAAAAAAAAAAAAAATGAATAAACCAGATTCATCAAGGAAACTTTGCCTTTTGTCATAAATGAAAAACATATTAAACACAGGAAGGCAGTCATTTCTACAAACTGATTAATACTCATAGGGATGCTTTGTTTTTGCAGTGCAAAAACAATTTCTTTTTCTCTTCCAAAGCAATCCTCTAGTTTGTTTTCATATTAAGTTTCCTCACTGCTGCCAGTGCATTTATTGTCTCACTTGAATATCTCCCTTATTAGTAAGAGCAGATTCTAACCATTTTGGGCACAAAATATGTATCTTAGGCATGTGGAAATGTTTTCACTTGCTTATATTTGAAGTAAAAGTTTTTTAGGGTATACCTTCTTGTGATCACCACTCAGCCAAAACAATATAATGTAGGAGGTTGTTATTATGTCCGTCCGTAACTAGGTGTATCTAAGCATTGTTAATTGAGAAAAATGTGACAGAATATTACTTTACCCCATTTTCGATGCCCCTTAGGTACATGGTACCCCACGTTTTTATACCAGGCAGTAATCAGAAAGCTTAAATTCATCAGAACCCTTCTATTATCTTCTTATCTTGCATTTAGAGCTTTAAAATATATTGGGCAACAATTGGAAATCATATGCAAGCAGTCTAAAAAACAACTTAGTATGTAACACTGTTTTGGAAGTTGATTTGCAATCAGTTACTTAACAATAATCACAAAAGCAACTATTTGTATCCTCGGACGAAAGTCGGGGATACTTAGGATTTAGTACGGTCACTCCGCCGCTGCCGCCACCGCCGCAGAGATTTCCTTTTAGACGCAATAACTTAAAAAAATATTTTAGTTAGACCTTTCAAATTTGGTATGTAGGTATATATGGGCAATGCCATGAACGCTATTGTTTTGTGACCTTGACCTTCAATTTCATGGTCACTGGTGGTCACTTAAAGGTCAGATTTTGGCTATTTTTTCACATTTTGGCCCGGTTCTCATATACAGAAAGTTAGATCATCCTGTGGCTGGTATATATAATACATATATATGTCCTCTGTAAGCATGCAAAAATTTGACCGTGAAGCTCGTCATTTAAGGTCATCCCCTGACCACCCAAGTACCTCACTGAGGGTCATTTTTGGCCTTTTTGGAGATATTTTCAGTCTTAATGCTGACTATATTGCATGGAAACTATTGAGAATGGCTTTGGATGTTGAGTACATGATGGAGTACCAGCATCCAGGTTTACCAGTTATAGATCTTCATTGAAGGTCATCCACTGACCACCGAAGTACCTGACCGATGGTCATTTTTAGCCCTCTGTGTGTTGATTTGTTTATGAACAAGATAACTCAAAAACTTACAGACGGATTTTGATGAAATTTTCAGGATATGTCCGACATGGTAAAAAGAAGAAATGATTAAATGTTGGGAGTGATCCGGATCACTGTCTGGATCTTCTGGATCCATGAAATTTAATTTTTAAAGACAGATAACTCAACAGCTTATGCATGTATTTTGATGAACAAGCGATTAGATTTTGGGAGTGATCTGGATCACTGTCTGGATCATCTGGATCCAGGCTGCCAGATGTGTTTGTGTACAAGATAACTGATAAACGTATGGATGGATTTTGATGAAATTTTCAGGATATGTCTGAAAAGGTAAAGGGATGAAATTATTAAATCTTGGAAGTGATCTGGATCACTATGTGGATCTTCTGGATCCATGAAATGTAATTTTTAAAGACAGATACCTCAAAATGTTATGGATGGATTTTGATGACATTTTCAGCAAATGGCCTAAATGGGACAAGGAACAAGTGATTAGATTTTGGGAGTGATCTGGATCACTGTCTGGATCATCTGGATTCAGGCTGCCAAATGTGTTTGTGTACAAGATAGCTGAAAAACTTATGGACGGATTTTGATGAAATTTTCAAAGACCCCTGATTGAACCTTATTTCTACCATAGCTACAGACAACACCATTGTGGTTGCCTATTCAAGGAGTGGGGGGGGAGTAAGTCTGGCCCGCCTGTCGCCTACTATGGAGAATACTGACCTGGTACTCCAGGAAACAGGCTCAAGCCCGGTACATTCACTCCTTAACTATGTCCTGTCCGGGGATACACTGCGTCGAGACGCAATGTCTAGTTTTCTTAAGTTAAAGGCTTAAATAAAGCCCAAAGTCAAGTGGTCAAAGACCATTTAAGAACCTTCATTCCTCTGTCAAATGTGATGCTAAAAAACAAACTAAGGTTGCATGGCAAGTGCATTGTAATGTACACCTGTCTCAGATAATTAAGCGTCCTGCAAGGGACGCTTGTTTGTGTATGGGAGAGCTTCAGGCTCCGCCGGCTGCGCCGGCTCCGCATTTTGTTTTCCTTATAACTCTGTAACCGTTAGGCGGATTCTTTTCAAATTTGGCAGGTTTAGGCAGTAGCCTTGGGGAATTTTTTTGAATGTGCTGCAGTGACATTTCAACCAATCAGAGAGGTCACATGACCAAAAATGTCTTTTTTCGATGGGGAAGCTTGTCCGGAGGATAACTTGAAAGGAATTTTATCAATTCACCTGAAACTTGGCAAATACATTCATTCTATTAAAATCTGGAAATCATTAGATTTTGGCATTGATTGGTCAAGAAATGGCCGAGTAATTAATGATTAATTAATCATTACGAATTTTCCAAATAAGGAAAACACAAAAATGCTTATATCTTGTGCTAGATAGAGCAATTTCGACGAAATTTTTGACCCGAAGGGTATCTCTGCGGAGTAGTTTTCCCAATTTTCAAAAAATTTTTGTCTCGCCCAAAATGGCGGCCATTTTGAATTTTCGAAATTTTCGCAAAAATTGCAAAACATAAAAATGCTTATATCTCAAAAACCGTGCTAGATAGAGCAATTTCGACAAAATTTTTGAGCCGCAGGATATCTCTGCGGAGTACTTTTCCCAATTTTCAAAAAATTTTTGTCTCGACAAAAATAGCGGCCATTTTGAATTTTCGAAATTTTCGCAAAAATTGCAAAACACAAAAATGCTTATATCTCGAAAACCGTGCTAGATAGAGCGATTTCGACGAAATTTTTGACCCGCAGGGTATCTCTGCAGAGTAGTTATCCCAATTTTGAAAAAATTTTTGTCTCGCCAAAAATGGCGACCATTTTGAATTTTCGAATTTTTCGCAAAAATTGCAAAACATAAAAATGCTTATATCTCGAAAACCCTGCAAGATAGAGCGATTTCGACGAAATTTTTGACCCACAGGGTATATCTGCAGAGTAGCCATGCCAATTTTCAAAAAAATTTTGTCTCGCCAAAAATGGCGGCCATTTTGAATTTTCGAATTTTTCGCAAAAATTGCAAAACATAAAAATGCTTATATCTCGAAAACCCTGCTAGATAGAGCGATTTCGACGAAATTTTTGACCCACAGGGTATCTCTGCAGAGTAGCCATGCCAATTTTCAAACAAAAAATTTCTCGCAAAAAATGGCGGCCATTTTGAATTTTCGAAATTTTCGCAAAAATTGCAAAACATAAAAATGCTTATATCTCGAAAACCCTGCTAGATAGAGCGATTTCGACGAAATTTTTGACCCACAGGGTATCTCTGCAGAGTAGCCATGCCAATTTTCAAACAAAAAATTTCTCGCAAAAAATGGCGGCCATTTTGAATTTTCGAATTCTTCGCAAAATTGCAAAACACAAAAATGCTTATATCTCGAAAACCGTGCTAGATAGAGCGATTTCGACGAAATTTTTGACCCACAGGGTATCTCTGCAGAGTAGCCATGCTAATTTTCAAAAAAAAAATTTCTTGCCAAAAATGGCGGCCATTTTGAATTTTCGAATTTTTGCGCAAAAATTGCAAAACACAAAAATGCTAATATTTCGAAAACCGTGCTACATAGAGCGATTTCGACGAAATTTTTTATCTTCAGGGTATCTCTGCAGAGCAGCTATCCCAAAGAGCTTTCACTTGGTGAAGTTTCAGACCCATAGCTAATTGCTCACCTACTCAAAAAGAGTAAATGCGAATTACCTCTAAAAGTATTGCAGATGGCCAATTTTTCTCAAATAACTCATTCACCTACTTTTGGAAGAGCTTTCACTTGGTGAAGTTTCAGACCCGTAGCTAATCACTCACCTACTCAAAATGAGTAAATGCTAATTATCTCAAAAACTATTGCGGATACCCAATTTTTATCAAATAACTCATTCATGTACTTTTGGGAGAGCTTTCACATGGTGAAGTTTCAGACCCGTAGATGATTACTCACCTACTCAAAATGAGTAAATGCGAATTATCTCTTAAAAGTATTGCAGATAGCCAATTTTTCTCAAATAAATCATTCACCTACTTTTGGGAGAGCTTTCACTTGGTGAAGTTTCAGACCCATAGCTAATTACTCACCTACTCAAAATGAGTAAATGCGAATTATCTCTAAAAGTATTGCAGATAGCCAATTTTTCTCAAATAACTCATTCACCTACTTTTGGGAGAGCTTTCACTTGGTGAAGTTTCAGACCCATAGCTAATTACTCACCTACTCAAAATGAGTAAATGCGAATTATCTGTAAAAGTATTGCGGATACCCAATTTTTATCAAATAACTCATTCACCTACTTGTGGGAGAGCTTTCACTCTGTGAAGTTTCAGACCCATAGCTAATTACTCACCTACTCAAAATGAGTAAATGCGAATTATCTCTAAAAGTATTGCAGATAGCCAGTTTTTCTCAAATAAATCATTCACCTACTTTTGGGAGAGCTTTCACTTGGTGAAGTTTCAGACCCATAGCTAATTACTCACCTACTCAAAATGAGTAAATGCGAATTATCTGTAAAAGTATTGCAGATAGCCAATTTTTCTCAAATAACTCATTCACCTACTTTTGGGAGAGCTTTCACTTGGTGAAGTTTCAGACCCATAGCTAATTACTCACCTACTCAAAATGAGTAAATGCGAATTATCTCTAAAAGTATTGCAGATAGCCAATTTTTCTCAAATAACTCATTCACCTACTTTTGGCAGAGCTTTCACTTGGTGAAGTTTCAGACCCATAGCCAATTACTCACCTACTGAAAATGAGTAAATGTGAATTATCTCTAAAAGTATTGCAGATAGCCAATTTTTCTCAAATAACTCATTCACCTACTTTTGGGAGAGCTTTCACTCTGTGAAGTTTCAGACCCATAGCTAATTACTCACCTACTCAAAATGAGTAAATGCGAATTATCTCTAAAAGTATTGCAGATAGCCAATTTTTCTCAAATTAATCATTCACCTACTTTTGGGAGAGCTTTCACTTGGTGAAGTTTCAGACCCATAGCTAATTACTCACCTACTCAAAATGAGTAAATGCGAATTATCTGTAAAAGTATTGCAGATAGCCAATTTTTCTCAAATAACTCATTCACCTACTTTTGGGAGAGCTTTCACTTGGTGAAGTTTCAGACCCATAGCTAATTACTCACCTACTCAAAATGAGTAAATGCGAATTATCTCTAAAAGTATTGCAGATAGCCAATTTTTCTCAAATAACTCATTCACCTACTTTTGGCAGAGCTTTCACTTGGTGAAGTTTCAGACCCATAGCTAATTATTCACCTACTCAAAATGAGTAAATGTGAATTATCTCTAAAAGTATTGCAGATAGCCAATTTTTCTCAAATAACTCATTCACCTACTTTTGGGAGAGCTTTCACTCTGTGAAGTTTCAGACCCATAGCTATTTATTCACCTACTCAAAATGAGTAAATGCTAATTATCTGTAAAAGTATTGCGGATACCCAATTTTTATCAAATACTCATTCATCTACTTGTGGGAGAGCTTTCACGTGGTGAAGTTTCAGACCCATAGCTAATTACTCACCTACTCAAAATGAGTAAATGTGAATTATCTCTTAATAGTATTGCAGATAGCCAATTTTTCTCAAATAACTCATTCACCTACTTTTGGAAGAGCTTTCACACACGAAAATGAAAAATTGTGAATATCTCAGAAAAGCTATTTCTTCTGCTTTAATGCTCGGCGGGAGATACACACCGCGGCAGTGGTCTTGACAAAAATTTTTGTCTCCCCAAAAATGGTGGCCATTTTGAATTTTCAAAGTTTTTGCAAAACACAAAAATGCTTATATCTCGAAAACCGTGCTATATGGAGCGAACTCAGCAAAATTTTGGACCTGCTGGGTATCTCTGCAGAGTAGCCATGCCAATTTTCAAAATATTTTTGTCTCGCCAAATATAGCGGACATTTTTAATTTTTTAATTTTTTGCAAAACACAAAAATGCTCATATCTTGAAAACCATGCTAGATAGAGCAGACTGCGCTGACTTTGGTTGCCACAACAGTATAAGGCTAGAAACGAAGCATTTTCTTAATACTTTAGCACTCACCTTTATATCCTTTTCGGGACGCTTTGTTTTTGCTATGCAAAAACACTATCTTTTTTTTTTGCGAGCGATCCTCTAGTTAACAACTGCTGTGCACAGAAGGGCTTTTATAGGAATCTGTGTTGAAAATTTAAATAAAGTTTGTGTACTTTAAAACAGCAAAAAAACTGTATCAACAAATAAAATATCTAAAGGACTTATGCCCTTTTAGACTGGAAGGAAGAGTTCATCACTGCTGTCAAAAGGTGATCTGTTATATTCCAGTAAGCTGTTTATTTTTATTGTGTACAGCTATGTTTAATGACTTCTGGGCTGAGTGGGGTGGAGATGATTATATCAGTCCAGCTAAAATAACAAGGTGCGGTTTTGTTAATATGGAGCTCATAAAGGGGACTTGTGTCAGCGGGTTACTAGATAGCAGAGGATACTTGTATTCCCTCATAATTTACAGGAACACACATGTTCCGTAATGACACATATTCAGGTGTTTATATTTTGAGAAATGTTTTCCCTTTCTTTTTCTCTTTAATGTAAGGTTATAAGTTCTTTTAAATTATTGTATCATAATGACTAAATATTTATTAAATTTAAGTGTCTGTTTAATATTAAATATATGTATTGACTTTGTATGGTATATTTCCTCCTGTGAATTTTGCTGTCAGGAGAAAAAAAATAGTCTGAAAAAGATGGCTTCATCAGTGGGGGCAAGTTAGAACAGCATTACTTGAGAAGAATTCAAGACAAACACATAGCAATCTTGTTCAGATACATATACCTGAAATGAAATTTTTTACAGGATCCAAAGAAAGGCTCAATGACAAGACTAGAATAAAAAAGTTGTCATGAATCTAGGAGGAAAGCCCTAAAATAAAAACCCTCAGGAGAAAATCCCTCAAATTAAATGTGTTGATAAAAGTCCTCAGCCAGTTTTTATAGCTAGTGCATAAAAGCACTGTACTAGGTTTTTGTAGCTTGTGTAGGCAATCTCCAGAATCGAATAATCAAAATTTGGAAGTTTTGTTACAAATATTTTTTTTTTACATTGGACTTGCATTAAAGGTTTATATTTCCAAATAGACACAAGTAAACAAAACTTCATGAAACTTCTTTTAAACAGATACAAGTATTAAGAAATAATGAGTTTAAGTTTTGACACTCAAAACACAAATTTAGACACTAAGATTCAAACCTTACAAATATTACCGGTATGTCTTTTTGGTGTCATAAAATAAGTTAAGTTATAATTAAGTACTGTTTTTTCACAGAGATTCTAGGCCTAATTTATCCTTTAATGTTAGTTGAAGGGTTTTTTGCTATTTGCTGCAAAACTGATCTGAAATTAGTTGTGCAATAAATTAATGATCAACTTGTTCTCTACAAGTACAAAAGTACATGAGGGCTTTTGTCCACAGGCTGCTCAAACTGGCTTAAGGCCTTTATTCATAGAGGGGATTTTCCCTTGTGATTTACTCTTGAAAGCTTTTTGGTTGAGGGCTTTCCTTGGTTTTGCTTTTTTTTATTGGGTAAACAAATGGTGGAATGGTCCTGTAAATGCATGGCTGTTTATCTGATCAATAGATTTCACAAATATATGCAGTAGATCTTTAACACATAATCTTTGTTTGTGTGTTAGAGATATCAATGCAGTTGTCAAGTAGATTGTATTAAGAAGAAAGACTCAGGTGTGGGTGTTGTAGGTGAATGAAGGTTGGATCAATTTGTTTAGCAAATGTACTTGTACAATAACTTCCGATAATAACATACTTTCATTAAAATAAGAAATATTCCATTTTTGTGTGACATAAAAACTGACAAACTACCAAATGGCCACATCAAAGCCTTCCAAGTTAGTGTTATTGAAACAAGGAATATTGTCTTTTAGTTTTAAATAAAAACTTGAAAACCTATTTACAAATGGCTGCCTCAAAGGTGGATCCAGTTGAAGGATTGCAGAAGATCCTGACTTGCTCAATATGTCTAGATATTCTCAATTTTCCAAAGACACTTCCTTGTACACACAGCTACTGTGAGCAATGCTTGGTCCAAAATGTGAAGATTATACAGCAAAGTGGACAAGAGGGGATCTTGTGTCCCCAGTGTAGGACCTTTTTCAAGAAGGGTGAATATCTTCAGCTATATGTGCTTAGAGAGCTGCTAGAATTCTACAGTTTGTTGAATAAACCACAGAGAAAGAATTGCCAACTGTGTGATGAGGGAACAGAGATTGCTGCAGTTTGGACCTGTGTAAACTGTAAAACAGACTTATGTGAAGCTTGTCAGAGGAGACACAAACGGACCCCCAACTGTAAAGCACACACCTACAGACCTTGTGATGTGGAGACAACACTTGACATCAACTGTTATTGTGAGGTACATCCTGATCATGTGATTGATTTGTACTGTGTAGACTGTAACAAGTGTATCTGCCCAAAATGCAAGGTCACAGACCATGACAGTCACAAGTCAGAAACCATAGCTGCTGGTATAGAGAGGCTGACTCCTGTGATGAATAAGACGCTGGAGTCATTTCTCAAAGATATTGAAGAACTAAAGTATGAGGAAACTTGTCTAAAAGACCAGATCCCTGTTGTTAAAACACAATTCCAAGAAGTGAAAGAAGAATATCAGAAGTCTAAGGATACCTTTATCTTAAGCATTGAGAAACAGTACCAAGCAATTGTACAAACACTGGATGAATGTGAGCAGGACAACCTGAAACAGATTGAAGTGGCGTGTGAAAAGAATGAAGCCCAGAAAGTAGTGAAGCAGAATATTGTAGATATTTGTAAAACCACCCTGGTGACTGCTACAGGATGTTCTCTGTTGAAGGGATTGACAGAAGGTTTGATGCAGAAAGTTGGTGAAGAAGAGAACAATCCTGTCATGTATGCAGAGCTGAAGCTGAAACATCCAGTGTTTGAGAAGAATCCTGATATTGTTCAAGGACACAGATTTTTGAAGGAGCCCAGTGTCTTAAATGAATTCAAAGTCTTTTTCCCTTGGAGAGTGAGGCAATTGGATGTAACCTTTAATGAGATCATGTCACAGGTTGGGGAATGTGTACATAAAGTAAGATTACAGGGTAATCCATACAGACTTTGTGTTGTAGACAGTGACATCTGGATACCAAGTGTTATATATACAGGAGGATACTATGAGGTTTTTAACATATCCACTAAAACACTACAACCAAGGAAGTGTGATGCATTAGGAGGTGTGAATTCTTTCTGTGAAACACACACTGGACATGTGATTGCAGCATGTAGTAATGGTCTGTTCACACTGAACACACAGGGAGAACTCCAGTATAAACTGGCTGATGGCTTTTTTACAGATGTCTGTACTAACGGTGAGAAGATATTTGCAGTACAACATGACACATGTAAGGTACAGGTATATACACTGACCTGTAACAGGTCGAGTAAAGAGACTGAGTTTCTTCTTAAAGATGGAAATAACAAGAAAAATGTCTTGAAAACACTGCATGTAGTCAGTGACTTCGTTTATGTGAGTCATCAAGTCAAATTTTTATCTGCATTGCACCAGATTTACACTCATCTTAATGATGGAAGTAGATACAGAAGTATAGTCTACAAATACTCTTTACAGGGTGAGTTTTTGGAGAAGTATGGCAGTCCTGAGGAGGAGGCATTTGTGAGTGGTACAGATAGTGAGCAGGCTCTGATTGTGTGCAGTTGCACATTAAACGACTCTGTCCAAATAAGGAGCAGACAGAAAGAGTGGAAGCAGTACACATTGAAGGGAGTGCAATATATTAAAGATCTTGTAACTGTGGGGGAGTTCTTGTTTGTCCTGCATCGAAATAACTCCCAACAACCAAGTTTACATGTTAAAATTGTAACTCACTAGCAAGCAGAATATATTAAATGAAACAAAATTATATTGTTATTTTGATTGTCAACTTCTCATCAAAATTTCACAGGGGTATAACCTGTATTTTATGCAAGAATATAAAACAGTGACTGAAAGTTTAGTGGACAGCAGACTTTATTGTATTTTATTAAGCGTCCCACTTGTTAGTCAAATCCACATGTGATTCGAGTTATGTACTGAGTTGTGGCCGCGATTTTAAATCTGCCGTTTAAGCCCTTAAATATCAAAATTCTGCATAATATTTGTACACATATCTGTACATTAAGGTGTATAGTATACACTCTGCCATTTTGAAGATTTCTAATGCTTTTATTCAGTTATATTTTATAAAGTAAAAAGCATGTCTGGCACTACGTCTGGCTTTTTGTAAAGTCCCGTATGTCCTAGAAACTATTGTGTTTGCTATTGTGATGGCCTACTCGAACGAGTCTTTTTTAATGGTTTCATCTGCTGGTGAAAGCCTAATTAAAGTACATCTATTTATTTGTCTGCTGGTTTATCACGCAGTCACTGTTAATGTAAAATCGTTGTCTGCGCATCTATGTGACTTCATTCATCGAAGCTTTTTGAACCAATCACATCTCTTGACAGATATTTGTATTTAAAAGGTACCACAACTTTACTCATTTGTGAAACAAATAAACCGCAAAGAAATTAATGAATGAAGTGACGTCACGGTAGTACTAGACATTTGTCGTTTAGCCAATCAGAATCGAGGACACATCTGGCAGAGACAATGAAAATAACCACTTGAAGGCGCTTTGGGTTTCCATTTCCTAGAAGTTATCACGTGATTTCATTTTTTTTCTGTCAATCCGTTTCTTATTTTGGAAGAAGTTGTCTTCCAAATTGTTTTATAGTTTATTTACAAAATAAACCAGTTCGCTGATATTATTTTATTCTACATTCTAACATGACACAGATGTGTCCTCGATTCTGATTGCCTAACCAACGAAATACTTCATCAATAAAATATAGCATAACCCCTGAGTCCCTATTATCGCTCATTATGGCTATCGTAATAATGTACAGAAAACACACGAATATTTCATTAAAATACTTACAATTTGCTTCTGTAAAATATCCATATACTAACACTTTGTTATGTCTTCCAAACTGTTTAATATTTACAAAATAAACCAGTTAGCTAATCTTATTTTATTACATGTATATCCACGCTTCAAAATTGAAATATGTCTTCTCACTTCAAAATCAAATTTTAAACTGTGCATCTACGGTACGGACCCTTTATATTTGTAATCCTTTCACATCACGTCACAACAAATACCCATCTCGCGACTTGCAGGCGATAATACCGAGTTTACAGATTTCAACACCCAGTGCTGTCCTAAGATTCGACTCTGTGGTTGGCAGAAAGCCAGCCACTGCACCCTTGTTTGGATATGGGAGAAGCGATTCCGCTGGATTCGCATTTTCTTTTTTCAATAGCTTAGCAGCCATAAGGTGGATTCTTTTCATATATGGCAGGTGTATGCAGTAGCCCTGGAAAATTTTTGGGAAATGGTGTGATAACATCATAACATCTCTGACATCAGAGAGGTCACATGACCAAAAATGCGTTTTTTTTGGAAGGGCCTCCTTGTCCGGATGATAACTTGCAAAGCATTTTATCTATCCACCTGAAATTTAGCAAATACCTTTCTCATATGAAGATCTGGGCGACATTAAATTTTGGCAGGGATAGGTTAAGAAATGACCGAGTAATTGATGATTAATTAAGTATTAACAATTTTCTTAACAAGTAAAACACTTTATCACAATTTTCTCATTGACTATTGCGGGGCCACGGTGGCAGAGTGGTAAGTTGCGGGCTCAAGTGGGAAAGCTGGTAGTTGCTTGCCGTTGGTCGGCAGTTTACCGTACACAACCCTAGCGAACTCTATGTACTGGTTTCCTCTGACCTTCCAACTACCCGTCGTGATATGACCTATACAGTGTTGAAAGCGACGTAAAACCCCAAATAAACAATCATTGACTATTGCAGGGATTTCTTTCATATCTTGCATATATGTACTAGTACAAGGCCACAAGTAGATTCCCTTGTGTGAGTATCAGACCTTGATCTTTCTTAGTTATTTTTTTATGAGTTTTTAAAATAATTTTTATTGCATTAAAATTCATGAAATCATGCACTAAATCACTTATAACTTGAAAAGTATTGCTTTTATTATGCTACAATAGCTTACCATGTGGGACTTAATGCTGTTCTCGGGTTGCCACACCCGGGGCCAACGTCTTAGAAAAAAAGATCGTTCTTGTTAGCCACCAGATATACTGGTAGTTGTTGTCACGTGATAACTTCTGACCAATCGCCCTACTTTCTCGTTGGCCACTCGAATATAGCAATACCTTATCTTACAAGGAATATTATTTCATTTTTAGAAGGATATACATGTTGGTTATGGAAACTTCATCAGTTTCTTTATTTTATTACATAGAATCACAATTCGATATCTTTTCATAGTTCAGATAAGTATCTTTACTATATTTTGCAACTGAAGTCCACTTCCGGGTTCACGTTATAAAGCAAGCGACTCGTTTTTGTGTTTTCTAATACAGGATATATATATATGCCTGTCAATAAAATAAATTAAAATAAAATATTTAACCCCTATCTGCTTCATTATTGGACCTTTTTAGGGTTTAAATATATATATAAATGTAACACAAACGAGATCCTGGTCGAATAAATCACCGGAAACAACTTCCGCTTTATTGTCGAGACATCAATTTCTTGTAATGCACGTCTAGTGTTGGTAGTTTATATACAGGAATATATGCCTGTTGAAATCAAATAACATAAATTTCTTACTGTTTTATCCCCGTTCTTCAACAGTATTTGCCCTTTTAAGGGTTAAAATACCATATAAAGCACGAACTAACTTGGGGAATCCTCGGGGAAACCCCTGTGATGACGTCACGTCTAGACCGCATGTACTGAGAGACGCGGTTTTCTTACAGTACGTTTATAAAATAAAATAAAATAAATTGAATAACATTCAATGAAATATTTTATCCCTTCTTTCCTGTATTATTGACCATTTATAATGTTAATACTTAAATATACAGGAATAGAATCCTTCATCAAATCGTCTAGACATTACGTGTTTCTTCAAATTAAGGTAACCTTGGTTTCCCATTATTTTAATCATATTTTAATTCATCCAGTTTTATAATATAAGAAATATTGTACTTGCCTTTTAGATTCTATGTTATTTAATTAAATTCTGTATAATTTCTGCTTTCCTTATCTCACAACTAGCCCTACCTGCAGTGAGGCGGGTGGGGCAGGTGACCTTGTGTCACTGTTGATTTATTTACGTAAATCCAGTTGTGTAGTTCCTTCAAAGAAGGAAAGGCAAAGCTTTCTTGGAAGCTTACTTTAAGGAAAGCTTACATAGAAATTTATAATATCCAACTTCCTTCTCCAGGGTTGATCAGATCCCTGCTTAAATCTGAAGCCAGATAACATCTTAGTTCATCCGAGTTTTAATGCACCTGAGAATCGGATGCATTATTTCCAACTTCTATCCATCCGACTATGATACTCGGATTTTCATTGCATCTAGACCTGATGCTGAGATATCAGATCTGAGGTTACACTAAGTTCCAATGCTCGGATGATCTAATCTTAAATCCGATGCTCGGATGATTGTATCTAGATCTAATCCTCGGACGATCAGATCTTAAATCTGATGTTCAGATAATGATTCCAGATCAGAACTCTGAACAATCCTAACACACACTTGGACTAATACTTCACTTATTGGAGGCTTGGGTCCAAGTCCTCAAGCCCAAGAGGGCTTCTAAACAAGGTCCTTCATTCAGTCCTGACTCTGTATTTTGAGGGAAGTAGGTTGCCTGACTTCACCTTAACCATTTTGGAGGACTTTGAAACTTAGGCAGTTTTTTGAACCTCCCTGCCCCCAGGGAATTTATGCCTAGATCCCCCACAGTCTGGACTCTGAATAATGTACTAGGCCAACAGGAAGTTGGTCTGTTATTTTCCCTTAAAATGGAACAACCTTGTTTTGAACACAAGTTTTCAAATCCGTATCTCCCTAGGGGCCTCCTTGGGTAAGCCCCTCCTCCCTTCTGGTCAGCAAGAGTTGAACTTTAGGCTGCTCTCCACTAGGTTCTTCTCAATACAACCTGGTTATATATATATGTTAAGACAGTAGCAAGGCTACTACCAGACAGGTCAAACTCAATTCCATGGTGCATATAAGTAGTCAGAAGGGGTATGGTTAATTCAGGTGAGATACTGGATCTTTAGATCTTAAAGTTCCCCATTCGCAACTACCTTAGGAGGGACAGGAGTCCCTCATCAAGGCACCTGTAATAACACTTAGGGTTTAGACCCTTTTAATCAACCCTTTCCAATTCCCCACATCTAGAGGCTCCTACAGGAACCACCCCAATGGGGGTCATTCCATCCCAAGCAGTATCCATCATTTTCCCCAGGTAGGGGGAAATTGAGTAGCTGAGGCTCCAAGGTCTTTTCGACCCACTCCAGGGGACGAGGACATGAAAACCCTTCCCCCCCAATGACTCCTCCAGCCTCACTCAGTCCACCAGTAGGAGGTCGCCTCCGTTCTTTCAGATAAGACTGGCAAACAAATCCTGTCATTCTTTTCAAATCCAAGTCCAGTCAGACTCCTGACCCAGTCAGAATACAAGTCCCTTCAAAGACCAAGTTCTGGCCTCTGTATCCAGTCTCTTCTGTCAAGAACGCAATAGAAAGGGTGGAAATTGTAAAATCTCTCGGGTTTTACAGTCGCCTGTTCCTAGTACCAAGCCTCACCCAAGGTGGAGGCCAGTCATAGACCTCAACAGGCTCAACACTTTTCTACATGTAGAAAAGTTCAAAATGGACACCCCAGAGTCCATCAGGACCTCCCTGATTCCAGGGGAATGGGTATCGTCGATAGATTTGTCGGACGCTTACCTACTCATCCCCACCCATCCAAACTCAAGGAAATACCTAAGTTTTTACTACAAGTCTCAGGTGTTCCAGTTCACCTCCCTCCCATTCGGACTAGCCACAGCCCCCCAGGTCTTTACAATGATTGTAAAGGAAGTGAAACTAATGGCCCTCTCAAGAGGACTCAGAATTCACCAATACCTGGACAACTGGCTGACCAGGTCCCAGTCTCAGGAGGAAGCCCAAGTGAACACTCAGGCAGTGGTAGACCTAACCCAGTCCTTGGGGTGGATAATAAATCAGAAAAAATCAGAACTGAAACCTACTCAGGTGTTCTCGTTCGTGGGCTACGAGTACCATCTAGATTCAGCCCTTGTTAAACCCACTCAAGAGAGATGGCTCAAACTCCAGGATTTGATCCTACTCCTCAAGTCAAAACGTGTTTTGACTGCAAGATGTTTGAAGTCGCTAATTGGGTTGCTAGCCTCAACGGAGAAAATGGTCCCGGAGGGACGCCTTTACATGAGGCCCTTTCAGTTTAATCTCAAGGAGCACTGGAGATATCCTCAGTCGCTGGACTACCTCCTTCCTTTGACAGAAGCCATTGCAGCCCACCTGGATTGGTGGCAAAATCCCTCTAACGTGATGAAAGGCGCAGACCTTCATCCCAAAGACCACAGTATCCAACTCTTTTCCGACGCTCACTTAGACCAAAATTTTACAAAGGGTCTGTGGTCAGATCGGGAAAAAGGCTACACATAAATGTCCTAGAATTGAAGGCGGTCTCCCTGGCCCTTCGAGACTTCAAGGACCAGTGCCAGAATCAAACAGTGTTAGTTGCGACGGGCAACACAACAGTGGTAGCCTACATCAACAAACAAGGAGGAACACACTCAGCAGAGATGTGCGCTCTCCTGTGGAAGATCATGACCTGGTGCCATCACTACCACATAACATTGAAAGCCAGGCACATTCCAGGATGCCTGAATGTGATGGCCGACCTACTGTCCAGGTCCAACCAAGTGCAGTCAACAGAATTGTCTCTGCACCCACAGGTGTTCAAACAGATCTGCCAGAAGTGGTTCACACCTCATGTAGACTTATTTGCCACTCACCTGAACCACAAGCTCCCACAAGCTGTACGTGTCTCCTATCCCAGACCCAAGGGCCTGGGACATAGATGCTCTGAACATAAACTGGACCAACCTCACGGCCTATGCGTACCCTCCTACGGCTCTCCTTCACAAGGTGATGCAAAAGATCAGGCAATGTCATTGCCTGATCATCGTAATAGCCCCAGGCTGGCCAGGGATGCCCTGGTTTTGGGACCTAGTGCAGCTCTCAACAGAGATCCCACTACAACTCCCGGTGTCAACGACCCTACTCAAACAGTCCCACAAGTATGTGTTCCACAACAACCCCCAGCACCTGAACCTCCACGCCTGGTGTCTAGGAGCGGACAACTCCAAGAACAAGGCTTCTCTGTGGAGGTGGCAGAGAGAATTGCTGCCCCTCAGCGGTCATCAACAATGACCATCAGGAATCAAGACATTAAATATGTCAGTGGTATAATGTACTTTTGAGAAGTTAAATTCAAAGCACTCAAATATGCAGCAGTCAGTATTGACATTCCAAAAATAGCCACAAAGGGATTGGAAACTGTGCAAAAAAGGTGTTCATATACTATAAGTCAAAGTGGGCCCTATTTGAAAAATGGTGCAGAGAAAATTTGGTGGATTTCTCCACTCCATCTGTGAAACAAATCTCAGATTTTTTCATGTACCTATACCAAGACCTAAACAGGCGCCCCTCGACCATTGATGGTTACTGGACTGCAATCGTTGACACTTTGGGCCCAACGGCCCAACATATTGCACACAATGCAGACCTTCATAGGCTACTCTCCAGTTTTCACAGGGATCATCCCAAAAGTTCCAGAAATTTACCCAAGTGGAACCTTTCTGTTGTCCTCAACGAGCTCACAAAAGCACCATTTGAGCCCATGAAAGACACAGACCTCAAACATCTTACTCTCAAAACTGCTTTCTTGCTAGCTTTGGCCGCCGGCAAGCGCCGCAGCGAAATCCATGCCTGGGTCGCAAACAAAGTATCTAATCTAGGCCAATGGGAAAAGGTCGCCTTGTTCCCGTCTTCTGATTTCATAGCCAAAAACCAACTAGCAAGAGAAGGTTCTCAAAGTGTGTCTCCAGTGACTATTCCTGCTTTGACTACTATTGTAGATAGACAATTTAAGGAAGACAGGACCCTGTGTCCGGTACGGGCCCTGAGGTATTATCTGGACCGAACCAAAGACCTGAGAGGGTCTCATTCCCTCCTTTTTATCTCCTTCAAGAAAGGACATACCTCAGACATCAGACCCGCTACTCTCTCTTCCTGGTTGAAACAAAC
This sequence comes from Sabellastarte sp. h YS-2021, assembly GCA_964017235.1. NCBI lineage: Eukaryota > Metazoa > Annelida > Polychaeta > Sabellida > Sabellidae > Sabellastarte > Sabellastarte sp. h YS-2021. The sequence goes on from OZ024931.1 coordinate 143,195,362, forward strand.
CATCCTACTTTGTTACAAACAAGCAGACCAACAAGCCTTGGACTTGGTCCAAGTTAAAGCGCATGACATCCGGGCTTTCGCGGCCTCTAAGGCCTTTTACGGTGGGGTATCGGTGGACCAAATCATGCAAGCCTGTCACTGGAAAACTCACAACACATTTACAAATTTTTACCTCAAAGACCTTACTTGGTCGGACACCGACAACAATATGTATCTGGGACCCGTAGTGGCGGCACAACAAGTCCTAGATCCTTCCCCTCAGACCAATTGTCCTCGGAAAGAAAAAAAGGGGGGGGGCACATCCGCTACAACCAAGTCTTCAGGAGTCTCTCCCAGGATCTAGGTATTCCTTTACCTTCAAGACGTTACGGGTAAGGTCATTTTATTTTTTGGTTATCAAGTAATTTTTATTAAGGACTTATTTAGTTGTCATTAATCTCATATTCAGGGTAAAAAATTTATGAGATGTCCAACCACTGGGTTGGTCAGTCACACGTGAAGGTCTCCTAGGGACCCTTAGACCTCGAAGTGAGCACTGCTGCACTTCCGTCCTACAATCAAACATCTCGACAGTTTTAGCACTGGTTTTTGGCTCATTACAGGCCCGGTCTTCGGGATCGGGGCACTGTAAATGGGACTTAGACTGGTATTTCTGGCACTATTCTATACATATTAATTCAAATCTTAGAAAAAAATCACATATCTTCCAGTCTCAGCTGTAATCCTGCCACCGGGCGGTTGAATTCAGCATTAAGTCCCACATTGTAAGCTATTGTAGCGTAATAAAATTGAAAATTTTAATTACTTAAATGTAGCTTTTATAAGCTACAAGCTTACCATGTGGGACTTAGGAGAGTCCCACCCTGCCTCCCTGCTGTTTACAGCTGAGGGGTAGGTTTTACAAAATTTCAACGAGAAAGTAGGGCAATTGGTCAGAAGTTATCACGTGACAACAACTACCAGTATATCCGGTGGCTAACAAGAACGATCTTTTTTTCTAAGACGTTGGCCCCGGGTGTGGCAACCCGAGAACAGCGTTAAGTCCCACATGGTAAGCTTGTAGCTTATAAAAGCTACATTTAAGTAATTAAAATTTTAAAATTTAGGGCATTTTGTTAAAATATCTTGTTCAGCTACTTTTTCCATGGCTACAACATGGTGAGTAACTTGAGTGTCTGTCCCAATAGCTAAGTGAGTAATAGCTACTTTCTAACTTTTCAGTACCTCCCGTAATGAGTAAAGTCACTTGTAACTTGAAAACTATTGCATATGCGGAATTTTGTATAAATATGTTATTCAGCTACTTTTGGGTCAGCTACAACATACCGGTGCCGCGCTCTGTAACGCCCATGGGCAATGTAACCAAATATTTGCAAAAGTTGGGGATGGGCGTTTACAACAATGAAAACCAGCCGGGCGTTTCGAAAAAAATAACCCGAATTTGGGGAAACCGCATTTTAGCACACACCGACTGGAAGTAAAATATGCGGTTGGTAAACAAATCTTGTTGCAATAAAAGGTGACATAACTGCTAAAATAAGGAAAATTCGTTGAAAATGGATATAAATTAATCATATTTCACGAATTATTGGGTTTATATGGAGAAAGTTTACCTCGAAACGACATTATAGTAATTTATGAGCGATAACGTAAGATTGGGGATGTGCGCTTTCAAAAACATGAGCGTTACAGAGCGCGGCAACGGTAGTAAAATTTCAGACCTGTAGCTCATTGCATAGCTGAGTAATAGCTACTTTGAGGTTATCACTGTTGAGTAAATCAGTTACAAGTGCTTATAACTCGCTTATTATTGGTCCTAGAGGTTTGGGATGGTAAACCAACCTATAGGAAATCATGGGCTTGGATTGTTTTGGTGTGATCAGATTTGACCTTTGACCCTCCTTCAAGGTCAAACGAGGATGGCCAAACTTAAAAGTGCTTATAACTCACTTATTATTGGTCCTAGGGGTTTGGGATGGTAAACCAACCTAAAGGAAATCATGGGCTTGGAATCTTTTGGTGTGGTCAGATTTGACCTTGGATCCCTCCTTCAAGGTAAAACAAAGATAGCCAAACTTAAAAGTGCTTATACCTCGCTTATTATTGGTTCGTCAGGTTTACAATGTGAAACTAACCTATAGGAAATCATGGGTTGGGAATCTTTTTGTGTGGTCAGATTTGACCTTGGACCCCTCCTTAAAGGTCAAATAAGGATAGCCAAACTTGAAAGTGCTTATAACTCGCTTATTATTGGTCCTAAAGGTTTGGTATGGTAAACCAACCTATAGGAAATCATGGGCTTGGAATCTTTTGGTGTGGTCAGATTTGACCTTGGACCCCTCCTTCAAGGTAAAACGAAGATGGCCAAACTTAAAAGGGCTTATAACTCGCTTATTATTGAGGTTTACAATGTGAAACCAACCTATAGGAAATCATGGGATAAAGATGAAAACTGCCTTGTAAATTGCATCTGCACTGATGAAAGTAAATATCCATCTGATGCTTTATTATCTCCCGCCGGGCTTTAGCCCGGGAGGGAGATTATGAAATGATGCCTGTGTGTGCGTGCGTGCGTGCATGCGTGCGTGTGTGCGTGCGTTAGTTAGTCACGCAGATTCCTCCAAAACTACTACAGCTACAGATTTTTTGTAAATTAATTGTCCCAATGAATTTTCACGCCCTCGAAAATTTTTTTGGTTTTATGGACTTAGGCCTAAAGATAACTGAGTAATAGCTATCTTAGCTACTTGGAGTAAAGGGCTCATAACTCAAAAACTATTGCAGTTACAACTTTTTCTTCAAATATGTTGTTCAGCTACTTTGTCCTTAGCTATAAGATGGTACATAGTTTGGGGTCCCATTGCATGCCATAAGTGAGTAATAGCTATTTTCTCATTTGTAGCTAAATAACAAAAGGAGTAAATGTCAAATATCTTCAAAAGTATTAGAGTTACAGAAATCTTTTCAAATATGTTGTTCATCTACTTTTTGGTAAGCTATCACATAGTAAAGTTTCAGACCTGTTGCACCTTGGATAGCTGAGTAATAGCTACTTTGAAATTCTGACTGTTGAGTAAAGCCATTGTAACTCCAAAACTATTGCAGTTAGAGTGTTTTCCTAAAATATGTTGTTCAGCTACTTTGTCCTTAGCTATAAGATGGTACATAGTTTGGGGTTCTATTGCATGCCATAAGTGAGTAATAGCTATTTTCTCATTTGTAGCTAAATAACAAAAGAAGTAAATGCCAAGTATCTTCAAAAGTATTAGAGTTACAGAAATCTTTTCAAATATGTTATTCATCTACTTTTGGGTAAGCTATCACATAATAAAGTTTCAGACCTGTTGCACCGTGGATAGCTGAGTAATAGCTACTTTCAAATTCCGACTGTTGAGTAAAGCCATTGTATCTCCAAAACTATTGCAGTTAGAGTGTTTTCCTAAAATATGTTGTTCAGCTACTTTGTCCTTAGCTATAAGATGGTACATAGTTTGGGGTTCTATTGCATGCCATAAGTGAGTAATAGCTATTTTCTCATTTGTAGCTAAATAACAAAAGAAGTAAATGCCAAATATCTTCAAAAGTATTAGAGTTACAGAAATCTTTTCAAATATGTTATTCATCTACTTTTGGGTAAGCTATCACATAGTTAAGTTTCAGACCTGTTGCACCATGGATAGCTGAGTAATAGCTACGTTCAAATTCCGACTGTTGAGTAAAGCCATTGTATCTCCAAAACTATTGCAGTTACAGTGTTTTCCTAAAATATGTTGTTCAGCTACTTTGTCCTTAGCTATAAGATGGTACATAGTTTGGGGTTCTATTGCATGCCATAAGTGAGTAATAGCTATTTTCTCATTTGTAGCTAAATAACAAAAGAAGTAAATGTCAAATATCTTCAAAAGTATTAAAGTTAGTGAAATCTTTTCAAATATGTTGTCCATCTACTTTTTGGTAAGCTATCACATAGTAAAGTTTCAGACCTGTTGAACCTTTGATAGCTGAGTAATAGCTACTTTCAAATTCCGACGGTTGAGTAAAGCCATTGTAACTCCAAAACTATTGCAGTTAGAGTGTTTTCCTAAAATATGTTGTTCAGCTACTTTGTCCTTAGCTATAAGATGGTACATAGTTTGGGGTTCTATTGCATGCCATAAGTGAGTAATAGCTATTTTCTCATTTGTAGCTAAATAACAAAAGAAGTAAATGTCAAATATCTTCAAAAGTATTAAAGTTAGGGAAATCTTTCAAATATGTTGTCCATCTACTTTTTGGTAAGCTATTACATAGTAAAGTTTCAGACCTGTTGAACCTTTGATAGCTGAGTCATAGCTACTTTCAAATTCCGACTGTTGAGTAAAGCCATTGTATCTCCAAAACTATTGCAGTTAGAGCGTTTTCCTAAAATATGTTGTTCAGCTACTTTGTCCTTAGCTATAAGATGGTACATAGTTTGGGGTTCTATTGCATGCCATAAGTGAGTAATAGCTATTTTCTCATTTGTAGCTAAATAACAAAAGAAGTAAATGTCAAATATCTTCAAAAGTATTAAAGTTAGGGAAATCTTTTCAAATATGTTGTCCATCTACTTTTTGGTAAGCTATCACATAGTAAAGTTTCAGACCTGTTGAATCTTTGATAGCTGAGTAATAGCTACTTTGAAATTCTGACTGTTGAGTAAAGCCATTGTAACTCCAAAACTATTGCAGTTAGAGTGTTTGCCTAAAATATATTGTTCAGCTACTTTGTCCTTAGCTATAAGATGGTACATAGTTTGGGGTTCTATTGCATGCCATAAGTGAGTAATAGCTATTTTCTCATTTGTAGCTAATTGAGAGCTTTCACTTGGTGAAGTTTCAGACCCTTAGCTAATTACTCACCTACTCAAAATGAGTAAATGCCAATTATCTTTAAAAGTATTGCAGATAGCCAATTTTTCTCAACTCATTCACCTACTTTTGGAAGAGCTTTCACATGGTCAAGTTTCAGACCCGTAGCTAATTACTCAAAATGAGTAAATGCTAATTATCTCTAAAAGTATTGCAGATAGCCAATTTTTCTCAAATAACTCATTCACCTACTTTTGGGAGAGCTTTCAGTTTCAGACCCGTAGCTAATTACTCACCTACTCAAAATGAGTAAATGCGAATTATCTCTAAAAGTATTGCAGATAGCCAATTTTTCTCAAATAACTCATTCACCTACTTTTGAGAGAGCTTTCACTTGGTGAAGTTTCAGACCTGTAGCTAATTATTCACCTACTCAAAATGAGTAAATGCAAATTATCTGTAAAAGTATTGCAGATAGCCAATTTTTCTCAAATAACTCATTCACCTACTTTTGAGAGAGCTTTCACTTGGTGAAGTTTCAGACCCGTAGCTAATTACTCACCTGCTCAAAATGAGTAAATGCGAATCATCTCTAAAAGTATTGCAGATAGCCAATTTTTCTCAAATAACTCATTCACCTACTTTTGAGAGAGCTTTCACTTGGTGAAGTTTCAGACCTGTAGCTAATTATTCACCTACTCAAAATGAGTAAATGCTAATTATCTCTAAAAGTATTGCAGATAGCCAATTTTTCTCAAATAACTCATTCACCTACTTTTGAAAGAGCTTTCACTTCGTGAAGTTTCAGACCCGTAGCTAATTATTCACCTGCTGAAAATGAGTAAATGCTAATTATCTCTAAAAGTATTGCAGGTAGCCAATTTTTCTCAAATAACTCCTTCAGGTACTTTTGGAAGAGCTTTCACATGGTGAAGTTTCAGATCCGTAGCTAATTACTCGCCTACTCAAAATGAGTAAATGCTAATTATCTCTAAAATTATTGCAGATAGACAATTTTTCTCAAATAACTCGTTCATCTACTTTTGGGAGAGCTTTCACTTGGTAAAGTTTCAGACCCGTAGCTAATTATTCACCTGCTGAAAATGAGTAAATGCTAATTATCTCTAAAAGTGTTGCAGGTAGCCAATTTTTCTCAAATAACTCCTTCACATACTTTTGGAAGAGCTTTCACATGGTCAAGTTTCAGATCCGTAGCTAATTACCTACTCAAAATGAGTAAATACGAATTATCTCTAAAAGTATTGCAGATAGCCAATTTTCTCAGATAACTCATTCACCTACTTTTGGGAGAGCTTTCACATGGTGAAATTTCAGACCCATAGCTAATTACTCACCTACTCAAAATGAGTAAATGCTAATTATCTCTAAAAGTATTGCAGATAGCCAATTTTTCTCAAATAACTCATTCACCTACTATTGGGAGAGCTTTCACTTGGTGAAGTTTCAGACCTGTAGCTAATTGTTCACCTACTCAAAATGAGTAAATGCTAATTATCTGTAAAAGTATTGCGGATAGCCAATTTTTCTCATATAACTCATTCACCTACTTTTGGGAGAGCTTTCACTTGGTGAAGTTTCAGACCTGTAGCTAATTACTCACCTACTCAAAATGAGTAAATGCTAATTATCTCTAAAAGGATTGCAGATAGCCATTTTTTGTCAAATAACTCATTCACCTACTTTTAGGAGAGCTTTCACTTGGTGAAGTTTCAGACCCATAGCTAGTTACTCACCTGCTCAAAATGAGTAAATGCTAATTATCTCTAAAAGTATTGCAGATAGCCAATTTTTCTCAAATAACTCATTCACCTACTTTTGGGAGAGCTTTCACATGGTGAAGTTTCAGCCCCATAGCTAATTACTCACCTGCTCAAAATGAGTAAATGCTAATTATCTCTAAAAGTATTGCAGATAGCCAATTTTTCTCAAATAACTCATTCATCTACTATTGGGAGAGCCATCACTTGGTGAAGTTTCAGACCCGTAGCTAATTATTCACCTACTCAAAATGAGTAAATGCTAATTATCCCTAAAGTATTGCGGATAGCCTTCACATGGTGAAGTTCCAGACCCGTAGGTAATTACTCACTTACTCAAAATGAGTAAATGCTAATTATCTCTAAAAGTATTGCAGATAGCCAATTTTTCTCGAATAAGTCATTCACCTACTTTTGGGACAGCTTTCACTTGGTGAAGTTTCAGACCTGTAGCTAATTACTCACCTACTCAAAATAAGTAAATGCCTATTATCACTAAAAGTATTGCAGATAGCCAGTATTTCTCAAATAACTCATTCACCTACATTTTGGAGAAGTTTCACATGCTTAAGTTTTTTTATGAATTTTTAAAATAAATTTTAATACATTAAAATTAATTAAATCATGCACTAAATCAATTATAACTTGAAAAGTACTGCATTTAGAGCACTTTGTGCAAATATGTTATGCAGCTACTTTTGGGTCAGCTATAACATAGTAAAATTTCAGACCTGTAGCTCATGGCATAGCTGAATAATAACTACTTTTAGGTTATCACTGTTGGGTAAATCACTTATAACTTGAAAACTTTTGCATTTACATTATTTAGTTTCAGTGTGTTATTCACCTATTTTGAGGCAGCTGTAACATAGTAAAATTCCAGACCTGTGGCTCATTGCATAGCGGAGTAATAGCTACTTTGAAGTTCTTACTCAACACTAAATCATTTATAACTTGAAAAGTATTACATTTAGAGCATTTTGTTAAAATATGTCATTCACCTACTTTTTCCAGTAACTTGGGTGTCTATCTGAATAGCTAAGTGAGTAATAGCTACTTTTGGGCTTTTCACTAACTTCCATCATGAGTAAAATCACTTGTAACTTGAAAACTATTGCATTTAGAGAATTTTGTGCAAATATGTTATTCACCTACTTTTGGGTCAGCTATAACATACTAAAATTTCAGACCTCTAGCTCGTGCCATAGCTGAGTAATAGCTACTTTTGCCTTTGCCGGTGGATACATTTTGCATCTGGCCACAGATGCATCCTTGGTCTAGTCTCTAAAAGTATTACAGGTGGGCAATTTCTTCTAAATAAGTCATTCACCTACTTTTGGGTGATCTACCACATAGTGAAGTTGCAGAACTGTAGCTCTTTAGATGGCAGAGTAATAGCCACTAAAATAAGTAAATGTCTTGTATCTCTAAAAGTAGTACAGATAGGCTATTTCTTCTAAAGACGTGCTTCCCTACTTTGAGTTGATCTGCATAATGAAGTGGCAGAACTGTAGCTCTTTGGATGGCAAAGTAATAGCTACTAAAATGAGTAAATGCCTTTTGTCTTTAAAAGTATTGCAATCAAACATTAAACTTGTCACTTCTACATGTGCCTCCATCTCGCAGGAAAATTTATATTCCACTATCTTTAGGACATCTAATTTATACGGCGGGAGATAAATGCATGCGTCAGAATGCTTGTATATATATATGCTTTGAATAAAGATGTTGACAAAATTTATGCTAGTAAGCTATTAAACCTTCAAGCTGAAATTATTACCACAAATGCATATGAAACTCACCAAAAACATAGTGTCACAGCGCATAAAAAAATAAGTAAAAAAGAATCTGTTCTGCCAGAACAATTAAAACTTGCTGTAGGGGCTCGGGTTATGCTATCAATTAACCTTGATGTAGAGGATGGCTTAGTAAATGGTGCCCGTGGTGAAATAAAATATATCTCTCCTATTTTAACTCCTTTTAACCAACCCAAAATTGTAGCAATTAAGTTAACAGTAACCAAGTTGGAAATAAATTAAAACATACACTTCTTCAATTCCCACAAGAAGCAAGGGATAGTGTACCAATTAAGCTTTATGCTGAACCCATAAAAATAGGTAATGCTAAAATTACAAGACACCAATTTCCCATTCGCCTTGCATGGGCATGCACTATCCATAAAACATAAGGCATGACATTAAAACATGCAGTTATAAGCCTTGAGAATATCTTTAAAGAAGGCACACACCTGAATAGCATTGATTTTCAAGCAGTCAGATCCAGTCACCTTCACCTTCCTTTTTGGGACGCTTTGTTTTTGCTGTGCAAAAACAATCCTTTTCTTTTTGCAAAGCAATCCTGTAGTTGTCAATATTTTTAGGTGATATTATATTGAGCCGTCAACCAACATTTTTCAGTGGAGTAATGTTAGATGCCAGTTAAGTTCTCTTGAAAAAAAAGAAAAAGATGTGCATTTGTGTAAAGCATAATTAAAGCAGATATCAACTTTAATGTACAGTAAAAATGGTTGCTGTAGATACATGTTGCAAGCGTTATACATGAAGTAGGTATAGAAGGAAACTCTTTGAAAAGAACACACCCATTTTCAGGGTGTTCAGAACTCCCTCTGTCGAGTAGTCACTCGATCCTCGAGGTACACTCATGCAACTCCAAATCTGGAAAAATTACATTGGCTACCAGTCAAATACAGGGTTCTTTTCAAAATTGGGTTGATCACATATAAGGTCCTTAAGTACGGTCAACCTGTGTACCTCAAGGATAAACTTCATCCATATACCTCATCAAGGAACACCAGACGTAGCAGTCCAAAATACAAATTCCTTCAAGTTCCTTCTTTTGACTCTAAAATACATAAGTCTCATAAGTATCTTACCAAATCTTTCACCCATCACGCACCTGCTTTCTGGAACTCACTTCCAGTCCATGTAAGAACCAGTCCATCTGTCACATCCTTCAGGAAGCACCTGAAAACCCACCTTTTCAAATCTGCTTTTCCGACCTAGATTTCTTCCCCACGTTCACACCCACAACCATCGGAATACAGACCTGGACACGTCCCCCACTATGACTTTGGAAATTATTTATGATTAGTTAGCGCACTGAGTTCCCCTGCGGGGGAAGATATTGCGCCTGCAAAGCAGTAGATTTAGATTTAGATTTAGATTTTACCGCACAACCCTCAAGGGCTGTTGCGGTATTGTTTTCACCCATGGTGTCCGGATGGGCTGGTGGGTGTTCAGGCGGGCAGCAGGGGAAAGTCTGGGCTGTATCTCAGAAACTATAAGGTATAGGAAGTTGATACTTGGTAGGGACACTGGTTAGGAGGTATATGTGTGCAACATCATGATGTGACCTTGATTTGACCTTTGACCTTGCCGCAGTGCCTTGAGTTTAAAAATCTTCTCAGGGTTATATTTTGGAAATGGCAAGGTGTAGGAAGTTGAGACTTGGAAGGGACATTGATTAGGGGGTGTAGGTATGTAGTGTTATAGTGTGACCTCGACAGGGTTGCCAGCAGTCAGGGAAGAGTCAGAGAATTTTGTTCTGGGTTAGGGAATTTGAGAATTTTGAAAAAATTCAGGGACTTTGGGAAAATCCTTAAAAAGTTAGGGAAAATTGTATGTTAAATTGTAGGTTAGGTAAAGCCATGATGCCACAAATTGGAAATGTATGTGTATAGCAATACAAAAAAAGAAAAAATGAAATGCAATGTTAATCTAGAAGATCTTACATTAATAGGACTACACAATTTGAACAATGCATGATGTGCACATTATTATGTAATTTTAATGCCCTTCAATTAAGCACTGACTGTGGCAAATTTTTGTTACAACAAGTGGTGTCAATGCTGCATTGTAGAAGTTTTTTTTTGCATAGGTAGGCCTTAAAGTATTAATAACGTACATTACAGATAGGGTATTATTCTGTTAACTGAGCTTGCTGAAGTAACATATTTTACTTCATGTCACAAGTTTTGTGCAGTCACAAATTTTTCAAATTATGTAGTAATTTTATTCATTCGACCCTGCAATCTGAGTGGGCTCAGTAAATAATAGTATAATATCCACTAGGGGGTGGACATATTATTTTTCTTTTTCCGCCGTCTGTCGTCCGCAGTCCAGACACTTGGTTTCTGCTCATTTAAAGGAAAAGTATTTAAGCTATCTTTACCAAATTTGGTATGGGTGTTTATTGGGTTAATAGCATGCATGGGATTGCTTTTGGTGAAGATCGCTCTATAGCTAACTGAGTAATAGCTACTTAGCTACTTTTGTGTACTTCTTAAAATTGTTTCTGGGCATTTTAAGGAAAAATATTTGACATATCTTTACCAAATTTGGTATGAGCAATAGGTAGGTCGATAGCTTACTTGGGATTGCTTTTAGTGATAATAGCTATACAACAGACTGAGAAATAGCTACTTAGCTACTTTGTCAAAAATGGCAAAACACAAATTTGCTTCTATCTCCTTAACCGTGCAAGATATGGCGATTTCGTCAAAATTTTCGACCCATAGGGTATCCGATCAATGTACTCTTGGCAATTTTCAAAAAATTGTCGTCTTCCCAAAAATGAAGGCCATTTTGAATTTTCAAATTTTTGCCAAAAATTGAAAAACACAAATTTGCTTCTATCTCCTTAACCATGCCGAAATTTTCAATCCACAGGGTATCTAAGCAATGTACTCTTTGCAATTTTTCGGCCATTTTGAATTTTCGAATTTTTGCCAAAAATTGAAAAACACAAATTTGCTTCTATCTCCTTAACCATGCAAAATAGAGAGATTTCGTTGAAATTTTCAACCCAACCAATGCAAAAAGGCATGAAGCTGAAATAATTTACATGTACACTAATAAATATTTAAGCAACCTTGATATATTTGTATCCCCGGGCTGCCGCAGAAATTTCCTTTTGGACGCGATAACTTAAAAAATATTTTAGTTAGAACTTTAAAATTTGGTATGTGGGTATATATGGGCAATGCCACGACCTTCAATCTCAAGGTCACTGGTGGCCTCTTAAAGGTCAGATTTTGGCTATTTTTTCACTTTTTGGCCCAGTTCTCCTATACAGAAAGTCAGATCATCCTATGGCTGGTATATATAATATATATATATGTCCTCTGTAAGCATGCAGAAATTTGACCTCGAAGCTCTTCATTGAAGGTCATCCACTGACCGCCAAAGTACCTGACCGAGGGTCATTTTTGGCCTTTTTGGAGATTTTTTCACACTTAATGCTGACTATATTGCATGGAAACTATTGAAAATGGCTTTGGAGGTTGAATATGTTATGGATTTCTACCATCCAGGCTTACTGGTTACAGATCTTCATTTAAGGTCATCCACTGACCGCCAAAGTACCTGACCAAAGGTCATTTTTGGCAAATTTGGAGATATTTTCACACTTAATGCTGACTACATTGCATGGAAACTATTGAAAATGGCTTTGGAGGTTGAGTACATGATGGAGTACCAGCATCCAGGCTTACCGGTTACAGATCTTCATTTAAGGTCATCCACTGACCGCCAAAGTACCTGACCGAGGGTCATTTTTGGCCCTCTATTTGTTTGTTTGTTTGTGAACAAGATAACTCAAAAACTGACAGATGGATTTTGATAAAATTTTCAGGATATGTCCAAAATGGTAAACGGACGATATGATTAAATTTTGGGAGTGATCCGGATCACTGTCTGGATCTTCTGGATCCATGAAATTTAATTTTTAAAGACGGATAACTCAAAAACTTAATGGTGCATTTTGATGAAATTTTCAGGAAATGTCCTTAATGGGACGAGGAACAAGTGATTAGATTTTGGGAGTAATCTGGATCACTGTCTGGATCATCCTGATCCAGGCTGCCAGATGTGTTTGTGTACAATATAGCTCAAAAACTTATGGATGGATTTTGATGAAATTTTCAGGATATGTCTGAAAAGGTAAAAGGATGAAATGGTTGAATTTTGGAAGTGATCCGGATCACTATATGGATCTTCTGGATCCATGAAATGTAATTTTTAAAGACAGATACCTCAAAAAGTTATCGATGGATTGTGATGACATTTTCAGCAAATGACCTAAATGGTACAAGGAACAAGTGATTACATTTTTGGAGTGATCTGGGTCACTGTCTGGATCATCTGGATCCAGGCTGCAACATTATTTTCGGATGAATTTTGATGATATTTTTAGGATATGTTAGAAATGGTAAAAGGAAGAAGTGGTAAAAGGAAGAAATGGTTCAATTTTGCGAGTGATCTGGACCACTATCTGGATCTTCTGGATCCGTGAAATATAATTTTTAAAGACAAATAGCTCAAAAAGTCATGGGTGGATTTTGATGAAATTTTCAGGAAATGTCCTAAATGGGACAAGGAACAAGTGATTAGATTTTGGGAGTGATCTGGATCATCTGGATCCAGGCTGCCAGATGTGTTTGTGTACAAGATAAATCAAAAACTTATGCACGGATTTTGATGAAATTTTCAGGATATGTCTGAAAAGGTAAAAGGATGAAATGATTGAATTTTGGAAGTGATTCGGATCACTATATGGATCTTCTGGATCCATGAAATGTAATTTTTAAAGACAGATACCTCAAAAAGTTATGGATGGATTGTGATGACATTTTCAGCAATTGACCTAAATGGTGCGAGGAACAAGTGAGTAGATTTTGGGAGTGATCTGGATCATCTGGATCCAGGCTGCTAGATGTGTTTGTGTACAATGTAGCTGAAAAACTTATGGACGGATTTTGATGAAATTTTCGGGATATGTCTGAAAAGGTAAAAGGATGAAATGGCTGAATTTTGGAAGTGATCCGGATCATCTGGATCCAGGCTGCAACAGAAATTTAGGATGAATTTTGATGATATGTTTAGGATATGTTAGAAATGGTAAAAGGAAGAAGTGGTAAAAGGAAGAAATGATTCAACTTTGCGTATGATCTGGACCACTATCTGGATCTTCTGGATCCATGAAATATAATTTTAAAGACAAATACCTCAAAAAGTCATGGGTGGATTTTGATGAAATATTCAGGAAATGTCCTAAATGGGACAAGGAACAAGTGATTAGATTTTGGGAGTGATCTGGATCATCTGGATCCAAGCTGCCAGATGTGTTTATGTACAAGATAAATCAAAAACTTATGGACGGATTTTGATGAAACTTTCAGGATATGTCTGAAAAGGTGAAAGGATGAAATGATTGAATTTTGGAAGTGATCCGGATCACTATATGGATCTTCTGGATCCATGAAATGTAATTTTTTAAGACATATGCCGCAAAAAGTTATGGATGGATTGTTTCAGCAAATGACCTAAATGGTACAAGGAATGAGTGATTAAATTTTTGGAGTGATCTGGATCACTGTCTGGATCATCTGGATCCAGGCTGCCACATAATCTTGGGATGGATTTTGATATTTTTAGGATATGTTACAAATGGTAAAAGGAAGAAGTGGTAAAAGGAAGAAATGATTCAATTTTGCGAGTCATCTGGACCACTCTCTGGATCTTCTGGATCCAAGAAATGTAATTCTTAAAGACAAATAGCTCAAAAAGTCATGGATGGATTTTTATGAAATTTTCAGGAAATGTCTTAAATGGGACAAAGAACAAGTGATTAGTTTTTGGGAGTAATCTGGATCACTGTCTGGATCATGTGGATCCAGGCTGCCAGATGTGTTTGTGTACAAGATAACTAAAAAACTTATGGACGGATTTTGATGAAATTTTTAGAATATGTCTGAAAAGGTAAAAGGATGAAATGATTGAATTTTGGAAGTGATCCGGATCACTATATGGATCTTCTGGATCCATGAAATGTAATTTTTAAAGACAGATATAAGTGAAAGAACTAGTGATTACCTTTTGGGAGTAATCTGGTACTATGGAGAATCCTGACCTGGTGCTCCAGGAAACAGGCTCAAGGCCGACATATTCACGCCTTAACTATGTCCCGTCCAGGGATACACTGCGTCGAGACGCAATCTCTAGTTTACATATGAAACAGGATCTTGTAAGAGCACTGCACAATTTTTGCAAAAGGTTCATGGAGTGGACATTTCACATGATAATGTATGTTCTTCTATGCTATCCTGTTTCTATTCATATGTCACAGCTACTATCAACAGGGCGTCCTATTTCTAGTTTTTACCCAACAGCCCTTAAGGGCTGTTGGGGATTGTTTTCACCCATGGTGTTCGGATGGGCGGGCGGGTGTCCGAGTGGGCGGGCGGCGGGAAAAGGTTGTCCGGGCTGTATCTCAGAAACTGAAAGGTGTACGAAGTTGGTACTTGGTAGGGACATTGGTTAGGGGGTGTAGGTGTGCAACATCATGGTCTGACCTTGATTTGACCTTGCCGTAGTGACCTAGAGTTTGAAAATCTTGTCCGGGCTACTGTATAAGTGTTTTTTTTCGCGAGGAATTAATTTTCGCTATATTCGCGAGAGACAGTCAAACGTGAAAATAAATACTCGCTAACATTTATGTATATTTAAGGTCTTCATACATACACAATGCAACAAAATAAAGCATATTTATAAATGTCCAAATGGAAAGAAACACTTAATTTTTATCAATGTATATTGGATAAATACTCACACAACAACATTGTGTGTATTCGTAGTACATTTAGGACAATGACATTTAGCCAGAAATTTAAAACATTTGCTAAGTAAACGGAGGGAAAAACTTCAGAAAAAATATCCTACATAATAAAACACCAGCACACAGTCACTTCAGTACACATATAGATTACACCTCATTATTTGTCTTCCGTGTACCTATCACTCCTCTATAGGCCTGGCTGTTTTCTCCCAGCCAAGCTTGTAAAAGCCATTCAGCACAAAGAGGCCTTCATTGTCTGCATTTAGTAGTCTATCAAGCCTTTCTAATGGTTTGCTTTTTTGTTTCTTTTTTTTATATAAATTTATCTAATTATCTTTGAATATTAAAACCTTGATATATGAGTGTTATAGTTATTTGTGCCATTTTCAATGGGACTCTGAATAGAGTGAGTGACTTTTGACTTCAGCTAGGATAAACAAGTTAGCTCACTAATTGCAATCATGCAGCTAAGAAAGATTAACAATATAAATGTGGGAAGTTTTTATGTCGGCACTTTATATATCACACACAAAGTGCACTTCATTAGCATTGTGGGGTGGCTTTTTTTTTTTGTGATGTAGATTTGGTGATTATTTTGAAATGTTTAACAGTCAGTTGTGAGTGGAAAACTTTTGCTTTGTTGTTGGCGATAATAGAGTATCTTTCACCGCGAAAATTAATTCTCGTGAAACATGGCTTCTGTCTTGATTCGCGAACTTAAGTTCCCGCGAAAAAAACCACTTATACAGTATATCTTGGAAACTGTAAGGTGTAGGAAGTTGATACTTTGTAGGGACATTGGTTAGGGAGTGTAGTTGCGCAACGTCATTGTTTGACCTTGATTTGACCTTACCGTAGTGACCTTGACGTATAAAATCTTGTCCGGGGCTATATCTCGGAAACTGTAAAGTGTAGGAAGTTGATATTTGGTAGGTATATTGGTTAGGGGGTGTAGGTATGCAACGTCATGGTCTGACCTTGATTTGACCATTAACCTTGCCGTAGTGACCTTGACCTATAAAATCTTGTCCGGGCTATATCTCGGAAACTCTAAGGTGTAGGAAGTTGATATTTGGTAGGGACATTGGTTAGGGGTGTAGGTGTGCAAAGTCATGGTGTGTATGAAAGTAAAATTCTTAATAAATTCTAATATAATTTTAACAGTGCTTAATCTGCATCAAAAGATTTTAAAGGTCAAGGTCACTACGACAAGGTCAAAGGTCAAATTAAGGTCACACCATGATAATACACACCTATAGCCCCTAACCAATGTCCCTACCAAGTATCAACTTCCTACACCTTACGGTTTCAGAGATATAGCCCAGACAAGATTTTATAGGTCAAGGTCACTATGGCAAGGTCAAAGGTCAAATCAAGGTCACACCAACTTCCCATTGTAAGAGATAAAAGTTCATCAAGTGAGTCACAGATTTTGCTCCAACACCACACATAAGCATTCATTAAATGTATTACCACTTCTGTATGCATGGTAATATTCAAAACATCTAAACCATAATTCGGCCTTGCAGATGTAGATAAAGAGTGTTGAATTTTAGTTTACTGATTAATGCTGTCATCTTGTTATTGAATTATCTTGTTTTAATACTTCATTTTTACATGTATTATCTTTCTTTTAAACATATTTCTTCATTTAAACATTGTTTGGACCTTTATATAACTGACAGTGCTCTGAAAGTATCCTGAACTTTGTACTGGTACAGTACTTCTATATCTCATGGTGTTGAAAATATTTCCGTAGGCTGTGGGGTACGGGCATCTCTGCTATTTTATGTAATGTATATCATAGTTTATTCTGTGAAAGTTCCGGTTCCACAGGATAAGTATTTTCATATTTTTGGTATTTTTGAGTTTTCCTCATTACAGGCTTTTCCATCTACGTCTTTTATTATGTTTCAAAATGTCTGCCCACAAAACAAATAAAGACAAACCGAGATATAGTAAGTGTTGTCACTTTTGTTTCTCATTTGACTTACATGATTATTTGCCCTACCTGTAGGGAATCTGGCAAGGGTGATGACCCCTGTGTCACTTTCGAGGCGCCCTGTGATATCTGTGCATCTTTCATAGATGAACTAATGAATAAAATTCAACACAGGAAACGCTATATAAAGAAACAGAAGAAGGACACTACTAGTTCAAAAGATGATGAACTCGACCTCTTGGGTGATGGCGATGGGGATTCTTTTACTGGTTCTAATGCAGATCTTGAGAGTGCTGCAGACAACTTATTTACCCTAGTCCACATCCACAACCCCTTCCCTTCAGTTCATTGTCTCTCAAAACGCCAGCAAAAGCTGTCCCACCCACCCCAGGTACTGCTTTACAGCAGAAAATTGAAGCAAATCTAGAAAAATCCCTGGGTAATTCACTTAACAGGCTTCAATGTTAGAAGCTTTCTAGTCTCTCAAATTAACTTCTAAGAAGCAAGTGGAGGTGGATCAGTCCTCGGCTTCTAACCCTGGACCCTCTCAAACTGCTGTAAATCTGGACCTACCCCCTCTGAAACAACCTCGGACTGCCTCAAATGTTGAACAAATGGAAATGGACTATGGTCCTGCTCTTCCACCTGATCTCGGTGCTGAGCATCATATTGCATAGGATCAGCTTTCTAGTCCATCCGAGGAACCTTCTAAGAATGCTTCCGATAGACCTAAAAATATTCTCACTGTCATAAAAGGCATGATGCTTCAACCATCAAATAGTAGTCCGGCTTTGAGCTTAAACAGAAATGACAGGAGTCGTGAGGAAAGCGTTGCACTTCATACTATGCTGGGTATCAGAAGAAACATGAAAAAGCGTGCATTTGTAGAAATTTTTAGACCACTTCTTTGCCCAGTATGAAGCGAGGATACAACTCTATCATGTAAAAAACAGATTTTATAACTTGCAATTTCATTGCTTGGGTTTCTCTCGCATATTAATGCATGACTTTGCAGACCATTTGTTTGCACACGTGCATTCCTGTCTTTTTCTTTCATGCATCAGTTTATAAACTTCAAATACCACTACGATTCGTGAGGAAAGAGTTATATTATTAAACAAAAAGATTAATGAATATAAAATATGTAGTTTAATGATATCTAGCAAGAAATATTATTCATTAATATTAATGAGAAATCGTGTCACTGAATTTTGACACCCAGTACGTAGTATACAGGACCACAAATATAGTTAGAAATCCCTATAATATTCAGTGTATAAGCATTGGTTTAAGATAAAATATCAGTGCACTTGATGTTGACCAATATATTTCATTAATATTAATGAGAAGATTTGAGATCACAGAATTCCATTGGCAGTTTTCTGGCAATACTTTATAAAAAAGGGAAGGCTGGTTTAAGATCAAATACCAGTGAACTTCATGATCATTACCTCATTAACATTAAGGAAGAGATATGAGGGGTCACAGAAACAGCAAATATTTGAGGCAGATTATCAGATGTTTTGACCTTTGACTTGTATACCAAATTCAGTAAAAATAATGAGAAATTATTTTCTCACAGACTTTCACTGCTTCTTATGCAGGACTCTTTGCAGACAATAAGCCTTATTGGAGTTCAATCATGTGCGGCGACTGTGTTTTCACTCGAAATATATAAAATAAATAAAATTTATTAATATTGTTTTGGACACCCTTATTTTACCAAATAATCTCTTCAAAGATATGACCAGCACTCTGACATGCTCACTTTAATATAGCAGTCCGAAATTAGACTAACCAAAAACATGTCATTAAATCACTTAAAATTAACCACATAATCTTCATGAATATTAATAAGTTGGTGTGTGTATGCTTGCAAGTCCGACTGTTTGTTGACCCCATGGAAATCTGTGACTTTGTCAATCCAAATAATAGATGCATTTATTTGTTTTCATGTTATGTTGACTTCACCGCTGCTGCCAGATTATCGTGTCTTTTATACTTTCTGTGTCTTTTGAATTACCTACCCCCCCCTTTCTTTTGGTATTTTATAGCAATATCTCATAAAAGAAAGGCTGCATTAAAATCACATACCAGTGCACTTCATGGACATGCCTCATTAATATTAATGATGAAATTTGAGTCACAGGATTTCGTTGCAACATCCATCTTGTCAGTTAGTAGGGGTGTTGTGGTATTACTGTTATGGTCGGTACAGTAAATAAATTATTGTAAACTGCCATGAAGTTCAGCTACCGGTTTTACACATACACTTTAATGTTAAGTAGGTTAACTAACCTTACATAAAAAATGAAAGTTGCAATCCACTTTTATTTGCTTTTTCTGTTATGACAGCCATAATAAGAGATAATTCGGATCTACCAGGTTACCTATGAAGTATTTCATTGTTTAGCCAATCAGAATTGAGGACACATCTGTGTCATGTTAGAATTCCTGTTTTACAGTATGGAAAACTATTTGGTTCTCGTATTTTGTTAAATAAGAGATGGTTAACTAGTAACCAACTGGGAAGTACAAGACATGAAACCGGAAGGAAAAAATTGCTACCACAACACCCCTATCAATTAATATCCAATATTTTACATTAAATACATCAAACTGGTCTTCAAACCCCTTTTTATTAAGTCAGCAGACATGGCATCACTCTGTGGCATCCGCATCCGCAACTTCTTCAAAGGTACAAGGCCAACAGACATGCTGTGTCTAGTGTAAAAGATTTCTGTCGAGAATGCAAAATTGCTCAAGGCATGTAAATCTGTTCGTTGAAGTGTTTACCAGAGCCATTACAAGTGAGGTACCCCCACCTAAAGTGTGAAAATTTCAACATTTTCACAATTTTCTAATTGACTGTTGCAGGGATTTCCCTCTTATCTTGCATTTATGTACTACATCACAAGTGGAGGTCTAGATCTGTCTCTTGTATTTTTTTATGAATTTTCCAAATGTATTTTAATGCATTAAAATTCATGGAATTATTCACTAAATCATATATAACTTAAAAGGTATTGCACTGGAGAATTTTGGTAAAATATGTTATTTAGCTAGTTTCTTCATAGCTTCAACATTATTAGTAACTTGGGAGCCTATCCCAATAGCTAGATGAGTAATAGGTACTTTCTGACTTTTCAATACCTTCTATAATGAGTAAAATCACTTGTAATTTGAAAACTATTGCAATTAGAGAATTTTGTATAAATATGTTAAGCTACTTTTGGGTCAGCTATAACATAGTAAAATTACAGACCTGTAGCTCATTGCATAGCTAAGCATAGCTCCTTTCATGTTCTCACCGTTGAGTAAATCGGTTGTAACTTGAAAACTATTGCTTTTATTGCGCTACAATAGCTTACCATGTGGGACTGAATGATGTTCTTGGATGGCCGCAGGCATCATGGCCAACGTCTTAGAAAATAGACATTTATAGTTGGCTGTAGCCTCAGGTTGTCCTCTTGTGGTACACTACGAGATCTCTTCCTACTTTCTCATTGGCTACGTGATTTGGTAGCTTCTGTCACTGACACAGATATTTTCATCTATTTCTCAGCACATATGTATTGTTGGATGTTTAATTTTTTCACATTTCATTTAATAATATAACATAGTTTATTCTGCCAAAGTTCCATTTTGACAGGATAAGTATTTTTCCTTATTTTGGTGTTTTTGACTTTTTCTTGGTCCAAGCTTTTTATCATCTACGTTTTATTGCGTTTCAAGATGTCTACCCACAAAACGAATAAAGACAAACCGAGAACTGTTAAGTGTCGTCACTTTTGATTTGTGTTTGATTCACACAATTACTGCCCTACTTGTAGGGAATCTGGCAAGGGTGATGACCCCTGTGTCATGTTTTAATCACCCCCGTGTGATTTGTGCTTCTTTCACCGAAGAACAATTAATCAAAATTACTCACAGAAAACACTATCATGTTAAAAAGCAAAAGGACACTGTTACTTCTAAAGATGATGAACTGGATCTCTTAGGGGATGAGGACGTGGATTCCTTTACTGATTCTCATGCAGACCTTGAGAGTGCTGCCGTCAACTTATTTACCTCACCCCCACGTCCTCAGCCCATACCCTTCAGTTCATTATCTATCAAAACACCAGCTAAAACTGTCACACACAGCCCAGGTACTGCCTTACAGCAGAAGATTGAATCAAATTTAGAAAAATCCCTGGGTAACACACTTAACATCAATATACAGCAGCAAATGGGTTCCTTCCAGGTATCTATGTTAGAAGGTTTTTAGTCTATCCGAGATGAATTTACGTCTTTTCAAAAAACCTTCACAAAACAAGTGGGGGTGGATCAGACCTCGGCTTCAGCTTCAGTTTCCAAGCCTGAACCCTTAGCTGTAAATCTGGACGTACCCTCTCCGAGACCTCAGACTACCTTACGTATTGAGGAAATGGAAGTGGACTATGGTCCTGCTCTTCCACCACATCTTGGTGCTGATCCTCATAATGCATTGGATCAGCAGTCAAACCTATCCGAGGAGCCTTCTAAGCAGTGTTTGCATTAGCCTAAAAATGTTTGGAGGCCCGGGACCCTTTGGGATTTAAAAAATGGGGTCCTCCCTGAAAAAAATCGAGTCCCATAGCAACGTTGTAAATTTGAAGCCAATATATGTATATTGTAAATTGTAATAGTTTTGGACTTCAGCAGAATAAAGAATTAGAGTGCATCCATAATTGGTGTATCGATATTTTTCGTTATTGATTTGAATTTTTTTTTAAAAAATCAATGTGTGTAAAAATTGGAAAACCTTTATTCTTATATTCTCTACAAATATTCAAAGTTTCTTTTATTCTAATAATTTCTTTTTCTTGTGTTCTGAGGGCTTGCTTGCCATTTTGTACAAGAATGTACAGAAAATATGGAAAGACGTTGTTTTATCACTCTTTTCCTGCGACTGAAATAATATATTCCCGGAAAAAAAATCTTCCGTCTGCTGTCGTTTTGAATGGAAATATATAACCACATCAACGTTTCGAGTGGGATGCGTGCACATACACAATGGCGACAAAGTAAATATTGCCAGAAAATGATGAGAAAAGTATGTTATTTTGTAAAATATATGCTTAAGTTTAAAAGTTCTGGCGTCTTCACACAATATATTTTATTGTATATGCATCCCAGGGACGTTTTCACTTTGTTTTGAATGCATCCTGCCTTATAAATACCGGGTCATATACTGGAAGGACGGCGTTAATTTGATCTCCGCTTCTAAGAATGCCTCGGATAGGCCTAAAAACAGTCCTATGTAGCCAGACACAGGTCTTTTAAGACCTCTGGGGCTCTCTGATCAAGACCAACCTCAACACGATCCAGACCCCCCCTTATTATAGGGAAGTAGCTCTGTCTGACGTTCCCTCCCAATACGCTGAAGAAGTGGACACCTTCAGGCGCATTCTTTCCCTCCCTGACCCTAGGGAGTCCATGCCTAGGTCCTCAACTTCAGTCATGAGTCTGGATGATGAGAAAGGCTGTCAGGAGCTCAGGCCAAGAGGTCCTTCGTCTAAATTCCCCCTCAGCTCAGTTATCAAAGATGCCTTTGATAAATTTGAGCATGATGAGGCCGCTAATTTACCTGAGGGTAAATATATCAAACCTCCTCCTTCCACTGCAAAGTGGTACAAGGTGGGACAGCCCTGTTATGAGGAGAAAATACAGGAGTTAAATACAGATTTTTGCCAAAATATGTATTACTCCTAAACCCCCTGGGGCCCCTATGGGCAAGGTTCCCCTACCAATTCTTAAAGAATTGGAATACAAAGCTGGGCAAAATATTTCCACTCTCAACTTTACTACTGCCTTTGCCAAGACTTCATCTTTTTGCAATGCCACTCTTGAAAAATGCCAACATAGCCTGAAGTAAGCCTTTAAGAAGGTTAAGTCTCAGATCCAGAAAGGTGCCAATTCTGAGAAAGCAACCAAACGTGGATATGAAGAAGCCTGTGGATACTTAGATCTGTGGAATAAGACTGTTCTTATTCAACACAGAGATCTCACATGCCTCAGCAAATCCTTAGCCCATATACTCCAGAGGGACTTATATACTCTCGATAACACCAGCTTGCTAAGGTGCAAAGCCGAAATGACCCCTTTACAACCACATCAAGGGGAAACGAGATGCCAAGAACTCAGGGACTCGCCTTTTTGGCATTACTCCTTGTTCAAGTTTCAACTTGTGAAAGACGGAGAAGACTTCCTCCTCAAAAAAGGCACCTCCCAGACTCTCAGGGTTTCGGACCCGATCAAAATAAGCCCTTTTGTGGTCCCCACAACAAGAAAAGAGGCTCCCACAGGAAACGCCCCTATGGGGGCAACTCCTCACAAAGCAGTAACCAATTGTTTTCCTCAGGTAGGGGGAACCGAACTTCAGAGGCCCCAGGGGTCATTTTCAACCCCACTCTAGGGGATGAGAATGTGGAAATCTCCCCCCAATGACTCCTTAAAAGCCTCCCTCAGTCCACCAGTAGGAGGTTGTCTCTGTTCTTTCAGAAGAGACTGGCAAACAAACAAATGTTCATCCAACGTGTTAAACATTATCACCAATGGCTCTGTACTGCCATTCATTTCAAAACCAAGTCTAGTCAGATTCCCTCTGATTCAGTCAGAATACAAGGCCCTTCAAAGAGACCAAGCTCTGGCCACTTGTATCCATTCTCTTCTGTCAAAGAACGCAATAGAAAGGGTGGAAAATGTAAAATCTCGGGTTTTACAGTCGCCTGTTTCTATTCCCCAAGTCTCACCAAAGGTGGAGGCCGGTCACAGACTTAAGCAGGCTCAACACTTTTCTACACGTAGAAAAGTTCAAAATGGAAACTCCAGAGTCCATCCGGACCTCCCTGATCCCAGGGCAATGGGTAACGTCAATAGACCTGTCAGACTCTTACCTTCACATCCCCATCTACCCGAACTCAAGGAAATACCTAAGGTTTTGCTACAGGTCCCAGGTGTTCCAGTTCACCTCCCTCCCTTTCGGACTAGCCACAGCCCTCCCAGGTCTTTACAATGATTGTAAAGGAAGTGAAGCTAATGGCCCTCTCAAATGGACTCAGACTTCACCAATATTTGGACGACTGGCTGATCAGGTCCCAGTCTCAGGAGGAAGCCCAAGTGAACACTCAGGCAGTGGTAGACCTAACCCAGTCCTTGGGGTGGATAAGAGAAATCAGAACTAAACCTAATCAGGTGTTTTCGTTCATGGGCTGTGAGTACCATCTAGATTCAGTCCTTGTAAAACCCACTCAAGAGAGATAGCTCAAACTTCAGGATTTGATCCTACTCCTCAAGTCAAAACATGTTTTGACTGCAAGATGTTTGATGTCGCTAATTGGGTTGCTTGCCTCAGCGTAGAAAATGGTCCCGGAGGGACACCTTCACGTGAGGCCCTTTCAGTTTCATCTCAAGAAGCACTGGAGATATCCTCAGTCGCTGGACAGCCTCCTTCCTTGGACAGAAACCGTTTCTGCAGACCTAGACTGGTGACAGAAGCCCACAAACGTGATGAGAGGTGCAGACCTTCATCGAAAAGACCACAGCATCCAACTCTTTACAGACACCTCAAACAAAGGTTGGGGTGCCCACTTAGATCGAAGTTGTACAATGAGTCTGTGGTTAGACAAGGAAAAAAGGCTACACATAAATGTTTTAGAGTTGAATACGGTCTCCCTGGCCCTTCGAAGCTTCAAGGACCAGTGTCAGAACCAAACAGTGTTGATTGCAACGGATAACTTAACAGTGGTAGCCTACATAAACAAACAAGGAGGAACTCACTCAGAGATGTGCGCTCTCCTGTGAAAGATCATGACATGGTGTCATTGTTATCAAATAACCTTAAAAGCCAGACACATTCCAGGATGTCTGAATGTGATGGCCAACTTCCTGTCCAGGTCAAACCAAGTGCAGTCAACAGAATGGTCACTGCATCTGCAGGTGTTCAAACAGATCTATCAAAAGTGGTTCACTTCTCATGTAGACCTATTTGCAACTCATCTGAGCCACAAAATTCCACTGTACGTGTCTCCAGTCCCAGACCTAAAGTCTTGGGACATAGATACTCTGAACATAAACTGGATGGGTCTCACTGCTTATGCTTATGGTTATAGGACGGCCATTGTTGACACTTTGGGCCCAGCGGGCCACCATATTGCACAAAGTTCAGACCTTCACAGGTTACTCTCTAGTTTTCACAGGGATCGTCCCAAAAGTTCCAGGAATCTTCCAAAATGGAACCTTTCCGTTCTGAATGAGCTCACAAAAGCACCCTTTGAGCCTATGAAAGACACAGACCTCAAACATCTTACTCTCAAAACTGCTTTCTTGCTAGCTTTGGCCTCCGGCAAACGCCGCAGCGAAATCCATGCCTGGGTTGTAAACAAAGTATCTAATCTGGGCCAATAGGAAAAAGTTGCCTTGTTCCCCTTCTGACTTCATAGCCAAAAACCAACTAGCAAGAGAAGGTTCTCAAAGTGTATCTCCGGTGACTGTTCCTGCTTTGACTACCATTGTAGATAGATTATTCAAAGAAGACAGGACCTTGTGTCCGGTGCGGGCCCTGAGGTACTATTTGGATCGAGCCAAAGACCTGAGAGGATCTCGATCCCTCCTTTTCATCTCTTTCAAGAAAGGACACACCTCAGACATCAGACCCGCTACTCTTTCTTCTTGGTTGAAACAAACCATTTTACTTTGTTATAAACAAGCAGACCAACAAGCTTTGGACTTGGTCCAAGTTAAAGTGCATGACATTAGGGCCTTTGCGGCCTCTAAGGCCTTTTACGGTGGGGTATCGGTGGACCAAATTATGCAAGCCTGTCACTGGAAAGCTCACAACACATTTACAAATTTTTACCTAAAAGACCTTACTTTGTCAGACAACAATATGTATCTGGGACCAGTAGTGGCTGCACACCATGTCCTAGACCCTTCCCCTCAGACCAATTATCCTCGGAAAGAAAAGAGGGGGGGGGGGGCACATCCGCTACAACCAAGTCTTTAGGAGTCTAATCCCAGGGTCAAGGTATAGGTTTACCTCTCAGAATGTTACGGGTAAGGTCATTTTTATTTTTTGTTTATCAAGCATAATATGTATTAAGGACTTATCAAAGTTGTCATTAATCTCATGTTAGGGGGCAAAAAATTTAGAAGAATTCCAACCATAGGGCTGGTTTTTTCACTTGCTGATGAACCCTAAGGACCTTTACACTTCCTAAGTGAGTATGGCTGCACTTCTCTCCTACAATCAAAACATCCTGACAGTTTTTAGCACTGTCATTTATTTTATTCAGGTTTTGGCCTCTTTACAGGCCCAGTTTTCGGGATTGGGGCACTTGAAACGGGACCAGATTGGTATTTCTAAACATTTATTCTTATCTATTGCTTCAAAATCTAAGAAAAATTGACATATCTTCCAGTCTCAGCTGTAATTCCTCCACCGTGCAGTTGGATTCTGCATTCAGTCCCACATGGTAAGCTATTGTAGCACAATAAAATTGAAAATTTTAATTACTTAAATGTAGCTTTTATAAGCTACAAGCTTACCATGTGGGACTGAGGAGAGTCCCACCCTGCCTGCCCACTATGTTACAGCTGAGGGATAAGGTTTAAAAAATTGCAACGAGAAAGTAGGAAGAGATGTATCACGAGAGGACAACCTGAGGCTATGGCCAACTATAAATGTATATTTTTCCTGGACTTTGGCCGTGATGCCTGCGGCCATCCGAGAACAGCATTCAGTCCCACATGGTAAGCTTGTTGCTTATAAAACTACATTTAAGTAATTAAAATTTTCAAATTTAGAGTATTTTGTTGAAATATGTTAGTCACTTACTTTTGGGTCAGGTTTAACATAGTAATGTTGCTGACCTGTAGCTCATGGCATAAATGAGCAATAGCTACTTTCATGTTCTCACTTTTTAAGTAAATCACTTGTAACTTGAAAAGTATTGCGTTTATAGAATTTTGTTTCAATATGTTGTTCACCTTCTTTTGGGTCAGCCATAACATAGTTGAATTGTAGACCTGTATGTCATTGTATAGGTGAGCAATAGGTACTTTCAGGTTTTCACTATCGATTAATTGCTTGTAACTTGAAAACTATTGCATTGAGAGAATATGTTTAAATATATTATTCATCTACTTAGTAAAGTTGCAGACGTGTAGCTCATGGCATAGCTGAGTAATATCTATTCTCAGGTTCTCACTGTTGAGTAATCAGTTGTAACTTGAAAAGTATTGCATTTAAAATATTTTCTGTAAATATGTTGTTCTCCTACTTTTGGGTCAGCTATAACATAGTAAAATCGCAGACCTGTAGTTTATGGTGTAGCTCAGCAAGAGCTACTTTCAGGTTCTATCTGTTGAGTAAATCAGGATACTCTTATTCCCTCGAAATTCCCTGGATACACATTCACTGTAACATTCACTGTAACATATATATTCTGTTATTTATGTTTTGAGAAATACATTTTCACTTTATTTTGGGGCAGTTTGCATGTAACGAACCTGCCAATTAGATTGATGTGTCCGACGTCCAACTCTCTGTTTGTTCACATTTTGGTTTCTGGACTCCGACTCGAACAAGATTTGAAGCTCAACATGGTGGTAGGTTACCACCTAAGCTAGGCTGCTTTCAAAAAAAAGGTGCCACTTCATAAAACAAGATGCTTCTGCCTATCGATTTGAAAATTAAGAGAGTTGTAGATGGTCACCATCTTGAAATTTCGTTTCCAGACTCTACTTAGAAGACACTTCTGCTGATCGACATTTAAACTTCACATTGTGGTAGGGCAGCTGCTAGGCTAAGTTGCAGTGTTCGCTCTCGTCAAAAATAAATGCGAGACAGACTGTCTCCCTTCACTTAAAAAGGCGAGACAACTGTGAAAAAATGTGAGACATGCTTTGCATCAAGATATTTTGAAATATTTACTTCCAATTTGGGACTGCATAAAATCTTCTTTGTTTAAATAATAAGAAATAGATGCTAAACTAAAAGTTTAAATAAATGAAGTATTTAATGCTGTTTTTATTTGTCTTTTAATTTTTTTAAAATTTCACTTCTAAACCACATCTTAATGGCTGGGTGCTACTGGTTTTATTTATCTTTTTTTATTATTATTATTTTACTTATTAAATAATAAATAGATGCTAAACTAAAAGTTCAAATAAATAAACTATTTAATGCTGTTTTTATTTGTCTTTTATTTTTTTATGTCGTCACTCGGCGGCGTGGGCGTACGCATTTGCGTACGCGTGAACAACTTCTCCTCCAAAACTACAAGGCCTAGAGACATGCTGTTTTTTTTTAAAAGATACCTTATCTATCGAGGATGAAAAATTGTTCAAGGCATGCAAATCTGTCTGTTTGTCTGTTTGTTAGAGACATTACAAGGGGGGTACCCCCACCAAAAGTGTGAAAATTTCAACACTTTATCACAATTTTCTCAGTGACTATTGCAGGGAGTTCTCTCATATCTTGCATATATGTACTAGGCCAGAGGTAGATTCTCGTGTGTGAGTATGAGACCTGGATCTGTCTTAATTTTTTTTTAATAAATTTTTTTAATAATTTTTAATGCATTGAAATTCATGAAATCTTGCACTAAATCACTTATAACTTGAAAAGTATTGGATTTAGAGCATTTTGTTAAAATATGTTATTCAGCTACTTTTGTCATAGCTACAACATGGTGAGTAACTTGGGTGTCTGTCTCGATAGCTAAGTGAGTAATAGCTACTTTTGGGCTTTTCAGTAACTTCCATCATGAGTAAAATCACTTTTAACTTGAAAACTATTGCATTTAGAGAATATTGTATAAATATGTTATTCAGCTACTTTTGGGCCAGCTATAACATAGTAAAATTTCAGACCTGTAGCTCATGGCATAGCTGAGTAATAGCTACTTTTAGGTTATCACTGTTGAGTAAATCACTTATAACTTGAAAACTATTGCATTTAGAGTATTTTGTTTCATATGTTATTCACCTATTTTGGGGTCAGCTATAACATAGTGAAGTTCCAGACCTGTGGCTCCTTGCATAGCTGAGTAATAGCTACTTTGAAGTTCTCACTGTTGAGTAAATCAGTTGTAATTGGAAAACTATTGCATTTAGAGAAATTTGTGTAAATATGTTATTCAGCTACTTTTGGGTCAGCTATAACATAGTAAAATTTGAGTCCTGTAGCTCGTGGCATAGCTGAGTAATAGCTACTTTTAGGTTATCACTGTTGAGTAAATCACTTATAACTTGAAAACTATTGCCTTTAGAGTATTTTGTTTCATATGTTATTCACCTATTTTGGGGTCAGCTGTAACATAGTGAAGTTCCAGACCTGTGGCTCATTGTATAGCTGAGTAATAGCTACTTTGAAGTTCTCACTGTTGAGTAAATCAGTTGTAATTGGAAAACTATTGCATTTACAGAAATTTGTGTAAATATGTTATTCAGCTACTTTTGGGTTAGCTATAA
The DNA here is from genome assembly GCA_964017235.1 of Sabellastarte sp. h YS-2021. Taxonomy (NCBI): domain Eukaryota; kingdom Metazoa; phylum Annelida; class Polychaeta; order Sabellida; family Sabellidae; genus Sabellastarte; species Sabellastarte sp. h YS-2021. The sequence goes on from OZ024931.1 coordinate 143,225,043, forward strand.
CATAGTAAAATTACAGACCTGTAACTCATGGCACAATTGAGCAATAGCTATTTTCAGGTACTGACTGTTGAGTAAATCAGCTGTAACTTGAAAAATATTGCATTTGGAGTATTTTGTGAAAATATGTTGTTTACCTACTTTTGGGTCAGCCATAACATAGTGAAATTACAGACCTATAGCTCATGGCATAGCTGAGCAATAGCTATTTTCAGGTTCTCACTATTTAGTACATCAGTTGTAACTTGAAAACTATTCCATTTACAGTAATTTGCTTAAATATGTTGTTCACCTACTTTTGGGTCAGCTGTAACATAGCAAAAATTCAGACATGTAGCTCATTGCACAATTGAGCAATAGCTATTTTCAGGTACTGACTGTTGAGTAAATCAGCTGTAACTTGAAAAATATTGCATTTGGAGTATTTGGTTAAAATATGTTGTTTACCTACTTTTGGGTCAGCTATAACATAGTGAAATTACAGACCTATAGCTCATGGCATAGCTGAGCAATAGCTATTTTCAGGTTCTCACTATTTAGTAAATCAGTTGTAACTTGAAAACTATTGCATTTACAGTAATTTGCTTAAATATGTTGTTCACCTACTTTTGGGTCAGCTATAACATAGCAAAAATTCAGACATGTAGCTCATTGCACAATTGAGCAATAGCTATTTTCAGGTACTGACTGTTGAGTAAATCAGCTGTAACTTGAAAAATATTGCATTTGGAGTATTTTGTTAAAATATGTTGTTTACCTACTTTTGGGTCAGCTATAACATAGTGAAATTACAGACCTATAGCTCATGGCATAGCTGAGTAATAGCTACTTTGAGGTTATCACTGTTGAGTAAATCAGTTGTAACTTGAAAACTATTACATTTAGAGTATTTTGTTTAAATATGTTATTCACATAATTTTTGGTCAGCTATAACATAGTGAAATTTCAGACCTTTGTGTCATTGCATATCTGAGCAATAGCTACCTTCAGGTTCTCACTGTTGAGTAAATCATTGTATCCACTGGATAGCCGCAGTGTGTAGAGAGATTTCACCATTACCGCTCTAATGAAAAAAAATATTATAGCTAGCCTTCTTAAGTTTGCAGGATATATTAATAACCATGAAATGTTGGCCTCATTTTGAAAAACAAGATGCCCGGCAGGGACGTTTATTCAACTTTAAACAAGGACTTTTGTTGGCCCCCTAGAGCAAAGGGTATTGTAGGTGGAGATCTCAAATTCGCAGGATATGTTCCTCATTATAATATCTTGACTGGGAATATTTTTGGCCTCATTTTGAAAAACAAGATGGCCGCCACAGGTGTTTCTTTGTCAGTCATGAAAAGTGCTTATATCTCCCTTATTATTGGTCCTAGAGGTTTGGGATGGCAAACCAACCTGTAGGAAATCATGGGCTGGGAATCTTTTGGTGTGGTCAGAATTGACCTTTGACCCCTCCTTCAAGGTCAAACTAGGATAGCCAAACTTAAAAGTGCTTATAACTCGCTTATTATTGGTCCTAGAGGTTTGGAATGGTAAACAGACATATAGGAATCATGGGCTAAGAATCTGTTGATGTGGTCCAATTTGACCTTGGACCCCTCCCTCAAGGTCAAATGAGGATAGCCAAACTTAAAAGTGCTTATAACTCGCTTATTATTGGTCCTAGAGGTTTGGAATGGAAACCAACCTATAGAAAATCATTGGCTGGGAATCTTTTGGTGTGGTTGGATTTGACCTTGGACCCTGCCTTCAAGGTCAAATGAAGATAGCCAAACTTAAAAGTGCTTATAAGTCGTTTATTATTGGTCCTAGAGGTTTGGGATGGTAAACTATCCTATAGGAAATCATGGGCTGGGAATCTTTTGGTGTGGTCCGATTTGACCTTGGACCCCTCCCTCAAGGTCAAATGAGGATAGCCAAACTTAAAAGTGCTTATAACTCGCTTATTATTGGTCCTAGAGGTTTGGAATGGAAACCAACCTATAGAAAATCATTGGCTGGGAATCTTTTGGTGTGGTTGGATTTGACCTTGGACCCTGCCTTCAAGGTCAAATGAAGATAGCCCAACTTAAAAGTGCTTATAACTTGCTTATTAATGGTCCTAGAAGTTTGGGATGGTAAACCAACCTATAGGAAATCATTGGCTGGGAATCTATTGCTGTGGTCAGATTTGACCTTGGACCCCTTCTTCAAAGTCAAACAAAGATAGCCAAACTTAAAAGTGCTTATAAGTCGTTTATTATTGGTCCTAGAGGTTTGGGATGGTAAACTATCCTATAGGAAATCATGGGCTGGGAATCTTTTGGTGTGGTCCGATTTGACCTTGGACCCCTCCCTCAAGGTCAAATGAGGATAGCCAAACTTAAAAGTGCTTATAACTCGCTTATTATTGGTCCTAGAGGTTTGGAATGGAAACCAACCTATAGAAAATCATTGGCTGGGAATCTTTTGGTGTGGTTGGATTTGACCTTGGACCCTGCCTTCAAGGTCAAATGAAGATAGCCCAACTTAAAAGTGCTTATAACTTGCTTATTAATGGTCCTAGAAGTTTGGGATGGTAAACCAACCTATAGGAAATCATTGGCTGGGAATCTATTGCTGTGGTCAGATTTGACCTTGGACCCCTTCTTCAAAGTCAAACAAAGATAGCCAAACTTAAAATTGCTTATAAGTCGCTTATTATTGGTCCTAGAGGTTTGGGATGGTAAACTATCCTATAGGAAATCATGGGCTGGGAATCTTTTGGTGTGATCAGATTTGACCTTTGGACCCCTCCTTCGAGGTCAAATGAGGACAGCCAAACTTAAAAGTGCTTATAACTCGCTTATTATCGGTCCTAGAGTTTTAGGATGGTAAACCAACCTATAGGAAATCATTGGCTGGGAATCTATTGCTGTGGTCAGATTTGACCTTGGACCCCTTCTTCAAAGTCAAACAAAGATAGCCAAACTTAAAATTGCTTATAAGTCGCTTATTATTGGTCCTAGAGGTTTGGGATGGTAAACTATCCTATAGGAAATCATGGGCTGGGAATCTTTTGGTGTGATCAGATTTGACCTTTGGACCCCTCCTTCGAGGTCAAATGAGGACAGCCAAACTTAAAAGTGCTTATAACTCGCTTATTATTGGTCCTAGAGTTTTAGGATGGTAAACCAACCTATAGGAAATCATTTGCTGGGAATGTTTTTGTGTGGTTGGATTTAACCTTGGACCCCTTCTTCAAGGGTGAACAATTATATTGCATTTGCAATATTTCTTTAAATATGTTTTAACCTACTTTTTACACTTAAACAATTACCTTGTTACTTTCCTTCATAATACCATTTGCAGGGCACAACTTTTTTGTCCTTCTGTCAGCTTCGGAATTTCTTTCGAACATGCTGTTCAATTACCATTTACTGTATTTCTGTACAGCACTTTCCCTGATAATTATGCTTTCCTCTCATTATCACCTTCACAAATCAAAAACACTCAGTCAGCTGACACAGTGCCCGTTCACGGGCACTCTCCTCTTGTTTTAAATTTCACTTTTAAACCACATCTTAATGGCAAGGTGCTACTGTTTTTTTTTTGTTTTTTCATTATTATTATTTTACTGTTACCTGGATTCATCAAATAAATAAATAAATTGCATTTCTCCTCTTTTCTTTGAAGAAATATATATTTTGTCTCTTCTGATAATAGACAAATTTCTTTGGTCAGTAGTTGTTTCGACTGTTTTGCCTGTGACACTATAAGCAGAAGATGAGTATAAAAATCGACAGAAAGCACGAAAATCTCGCGAGAATATATGAATTCTCAAGTGAATTACTGTTAGCTGGATATATAAAATAAAATAAACTGCTTTTCGTGCTTTTCACACTGGGAAATATGTACGTCGTCGCTTCCGATAATAGACTGATTTCTTCAGTGCGTTTTGAATGTTTCGCCTGGTAGCGACAGCACAGACGTTGGTGAGTTGGTTTGCGACAACTCGCCCCAGAGTGTGTACAAAGTCGCGAAATCGCGCTCGAGAGCGAACACTGAAGTTGCTATCAAAATTGGCACCACTTGGTGCCACCGTCATGGCGGCCATCTTGACACTCTACTTCCGGATTCTAGCTCGACAACACTTCAGCCGATCAATATATAGGGTGACAGGGCACCACCTAGGCTAGGCTGCTTTCGAAGTTAGTGCTATTTGGAAAAAAACAAGATGGCAATATTTGCCACCATTTTGAAATTCTGTTCCCATACTATAACTGGAAGACGCTTTGTCCTATCAATTTGAAAGTTAGTTTAATGATAGGGCACAAACAGGACTTGGTTGCTTTTGAAATTGAGGTCCCACTGTGTGCTCATCCGAAATATTATGGTTTCCAGACTTTAACTCAAAGACGCTTTGTTTGATCAACTTGAAACTTAACAGGGTGATACTGATTTTACAGGGACTGGATGCTTTCAAAATTGAGGTTGGTTCATTTGCCTATTTTGGTTAAATAGCGCTTTGAGTCCTGTAGTATATGGAGATATTGTGCGGAGTAACAATACACAATACAATACAATAAGAGTCTTTGTACCATCATTACAAAAATTTATGTATTTCCTTCCATTTGAGTTTCCAGTCTTGTCAAGTTTAAGTACCTGTTTAATATTACATCATATATATGTATTGACTATATATGGTATATTTACTTGTGTGAAAGTTTCTATCAAGAAATAAAAAGTTGTCTGAAAAAGATGGCTTTTAACATGGGACAAAATAGAACAGTATTATATGAGAATAGTTCAGTACAAACAGATAGCAATCTTGTTCAGATGTGTGTACTTGAAATAATTTAGAGTGGTCCAAAGATAGGCACATCAACAAGACTCAAGTGGAAAGTTTTCATGAATACAGGAGGAAAGCCCTCAAATGCAAAAGCCACAGAAGAAAATCCATCAAATTGCATGTTTGGATAAAAGTCCTTAGACAGTTTTTACAGCTTGTGTATAAAAAAACTATCCTTGGAAATCTTCAGAGTTTATAAGAATCAAATAAGCTAAATTTATAGGTTTTATTTTCAACATTTCTTTTACTTTAGACACACATTTAATCTTTCAGAAATCATTCCCACCATAGCTTCTTACTACCGAACACCGGACCGCCTCCCTGGCAACGACTCGGAACATGTCTAATGTCTCATGATTTATGCCTTACGGATTGGATGGTGTGCCTTAGAATCCGTTGATACGGAGATTAAGCACCTGGACAACTGATTGATTGATTGATTTACATTTACAAAGAGACACCATAAAGCTATCGTAAGACTTCTTTAAAATAGATACAAGCATTATGAAATTATCTGTTTAAGCCTAGAACTTCAGACTCTTAAAACAAAACTCAGCAATAATAAAAAAAACAAAAAAAACAAAAAAAAAACAAACCAAAAAAACAGACACTCAGATACAATCCTCACAAATGAAAACTTAATGATGGAAATATGAAACCAGATCATTGAAGTATATTGGATGCTATCACCATTGGATTCAGGAACTTTTCATCGCCTCAGCCCAGGCAAAGGGTCTTCAGCATTATGATTTATAGAAAGAAAAAAATGTGTATATTAAACCACATAAATAGTGAATTGTGAGATGAATTTGGGTAGCTCGGTGGATTTTCAACACCCTTCACAGCCTTATCTTCAATAGAATCTAACTTGGCTGTATATAGAAAGCTTATTTCAATTCATCTCCTTTGATGTCTGATATGAACTTCATTATTTGCAAAATAATCCCCTATCCATAAATAAAGGGAGTACTGGAACTCCCCAGTGTCCTAGTGATTAGCAAGTTTGGCATCTAATCACAGGCTGTCACCTCTTGGGTTTGACTCTCACAAGTGACAGTGCTGAGGACCTGTCCCAATATGACCCTGGCCGCTGAATGAGATGTAACATACCAACTTTAAAGTGAATACTAACTGATCCATCACCTGAGCAGTGTTGTTGTAAGTCTCAATCTTTTACATCATCTTTGGTGTCATAAAATAATGTAAGTTATAACGTACTGTTTCTCCACAGAGATTCTAGGCCTAATTTAATGTCAATTAAATTGCTTTACTTTTTCTACTGCAAAACTGATCTGAAATTACTTGTATAATAAAGTGATAATTCCTATGATAACCTGTTCTCCACCATGTGCAAAAGGTGGAGGACTTTTGTCCACAGGCTACACAAACTGTCTAAATGATTAATGCACTTTTGGGAATATTTCCCTGGATACATACTCCTTAGAAAGCTTTTTGGTTAAAGTCTTTTCTGTGTTTCATATTTTCAATGTGTAGACAATTGGTGAAATGGTCCTATAAATGCTTGACTTTTTATCTGATTAATAGATTACAAAGTACATACACACATAATATTTGTTTGTGTTAGAGATATCACTACAGTTGTCAAGTAGATTTTATTAGGAAGAAAGACTCGGGTGTGAGTGTTGTAGGTGAATCAAAATTGGATAAAGTTTTTTAGCAAATGTGCTTTTATAATAAGTTCTGTGATAACATACTTTTATAAAAATATGAAATATTCAAGTTTTTGTGACATAAAAACTGACAAAGTACCATGTGGCCACATCATAGGAAGTGTTATTGAAACAAGAACATAAAAACTGACCGCATACCTACAAATGGCTGCCTCAAAGGCGGATCCAGTTGAAGGATTGCAAAAGATCCTGACATGCTCAATATGTCTAGATATTCTCAGTTCTCCAAAGACACTTCCTTGTACACACAGCTACTGTGAGCAATGCTTGGTCCAGAATGTGAAGATTATACAGCAAAGAGGTCAAGAGGGGATCTTGTGCCCTCAATGCAGGGCCTTTTTCAAGAACGGGGAATATCTTCCACTATATGTTCTGAGAGAGCTGCTGGAATTCTATAGTTTGTTGAATAAACCACAAAGCAAGCATTGCCAACTGTGTGATGAGGGAACAGAGATTGCTGCAGTTTGGACCTGTGTAAACTGTAAAACAGACTTATGTGAAGAGTGTCAGAGGAGACACAAACGGACCCCCAACTGTAAAGCACACACCTACAGACCCTGTGATGTGGAGACAACACTTGACATCAACTGTCATTGTGAGGCACATCCTGATCATGTGATTGACTTGTACTGTGTAGACTGTGACAAGTGTATCTGCCTAAAGTGCACAGTCACAGGCCATGACAGTCACAAGTCAGAAATCATAGCTGCTGGTATAGAGAGGCTGACTCCAGTGATGAATAAAAAGCTGGAATCAGTTCTCAAAGATATTGAAGAATTAAAGTATGAAGAAACTTGTCTGCAAAACCAGATCCCTGTTATTAAAACAAAAACCAAAGCAGTGAAAGTAAAATACCGTAGGTTCAAGGATGCGTTGATCTCATGTATTGAGAAGCAGTACCAAGCAATTGTACAAACACTTGATGAATACGAGCAGGACAACCTGAAACTGATTGAAGTGGCATGTCAGAATAATAAAGCCCAGAAAGTAGTGAAGCAGAATATTGCAGATATTTGTAAAACTACCCTGGCAACTGATACAGGATGTTCCCTATTGAAGGGATTGATGAAAGGCTTGATGCAGAAAGTCAGTGAACAAGAGAGAAAACCAGTCGTACACACAGAGGTCCAGCTGAAACATCCTGTGTATGAGAAGAATCGTAATATTGTTAACACACAAAGATTCTTGAAGAGGCCCAGTGTTACAAGTGACTTCAAAGTTTTTTTCCCTTGGAAAGTGAGGGGACTAAGTGTGACTTTTAATGAGGTCATGTCACAGATTGGAGAATGTATACATGAAATAAGATTACAGGGTAATCCATACAGACTTTGTGTTGTAGACAATAATATCTGGATACCAAGTGGTACAAATACAGGGGACTATGAGGTATTTAACATATCCACTAAAACACTGACTCAAAGGAAGTGTGCTACAGTACAATATGTAAGATCTTTCTGTCAGACACACACTGGACATGTGATTGCAGCATGTAGTAATGGTCTGTTCACACTGAACATATGGGGAGAACTTCAGTATAAACTCTCTGATGGCAGGTTTACAGATGTCTGTACTAATGGTGAGAAAATTCTTGCAGTACAGTATGACACATGTGAGGTACAGGTGTATACACTGACAAGTAACAGGTGGAGTAAGGAAACTGAGTTTCCTCTCAAAGATAGAAATTGTGCTCGGAAAACACTGCTTGTACTCAGTGACTTTGTGTATGTGAGTTATGGTAACACAAATATAATCTGCAAATACTCTCTAGAGGGCAAGTTTCTAGAAAAGTATGGTGGTAGTAATGGGAAGGCTTTAGGTCAATTCAATGAGCCATGTTTAAGTGGTACAGGCAGTGAGCAGGCTCTGATTGTGTGTGATTGCTACAACAGCCGTGTCCAAGTGAGGAGCAAACAGGGAGACTGGAAGCAGTACACACTGGAGGGAGTGAGATGGATTAAAGATGTTATAACTGCTGGGGAGTTTTTATTTGTTCTGCATGTCATGTTTAGAAGCACTGGGCTTTCAGTTTACAAAATCATAACTCATCAATAAACAGAAAGCAGTAAATAGAACAAGATATATATAGATATTATGGATATATTGTTATTATGTCCACCCACTGGGGGTGGACATAATGAATTTGAATTTTCGATTTTTTTTGCCAAAAATGGCAAAACACAAATTTGCTTTTATCTCCTTAACCGTGCGAGATAGAGCGATTTCGTCGAAATTTTTTACCTATAGGAAATCTAAGAAATGTAGTCATGTCAAGTTTCAAAAAATTTTCAACTCCCCAAATATGGCAGCCATTTTGAATTTTCGATTGTTGGCCAAAAATGGCAAAACACAAATTTGCTTCTATCTCCTTAACCGTGCGAGATAGAGCGATTTCGTCGAAATTTTTGATCCACAGGGTATCTGAGCAATCTACTCTTGGCAAATTTCAAAAAATTTTCCCCTCCCCAAAAATGGCGGTCATTTTGAATTTTCGATTTTTTGCCAAAAATGGCAAAACACAAATTCGCTTCTATCTCCTTAACTGTGCGAGATAGAGCGATTTCGTCGAAATTTTTGACCCACAGGATATCTGACCTATGTAATCTTGGCAATTTTCAAAAAAATTTTCCCCTCCTCAAAAATGGTGGCCATTTTGAATTTTCAATTTTTTGCCAAAAATGGGAAAGCGCAAATTTGCTTCTATCTCCTTAACCGTGTGAGATAGAGCGATTTCATCAAAATTTTTGACCCACAGGGTATCTAAGCAACTTACTCTTGGCAATTTTCAAAAAATTTCCCCCTCCCCAAAAATGGCGGCCATTTTGAATTTTTGATTTTTTGCGAAAAATGGGAAAACACAAATTTGCTTCCATCTCCTCAACCGTGAAAGATAGCGATTTCGTTGAAATTTTCAACCCAGCCAATTCAAAAAGGCATGAAGCTGAAATAATTTACATGTATACTAATAAATATTTAAGCATCCTTGATATATTTTACATATGAAACAGGGTCTTGTAAGACTACTGTACAATTTTTGCAAAAGGTTCATGGGGTGGACATTACACATGATAATGTGTGTTCTTCCATGCTATCCTGTTTCCATTCATATGTCCATCTACTATCAACAGGGCGTCCTATTTCTAGTTTGTAAATAGTTCTTTCAAAGAAAATCAGGAATCTGCACTTTATGGATATTTTAGGCAATAGTGTAAAACAGCAAAGGAAAGTTAAGTGACCAACAGAAGGTTTTGGTATTTTATTTACAATATTTTATTGTGCTTCAATAGCTGACCATGTGGAACTGAATGCTGTTCTCGGGAGACTGCAGGCCCCGACCAACGTTTAAGAAAAATAGACATTTGGCCTTAGCCTCAGGTTGTCGTCACGTGGTACAATATGAGATCTCTTCTTATTTTCTCGTTGGCTGTGTGTTTTGACTGCTTCTGTTATACACAGACTTATTTTCATCTATATCTCAGCACATGTTGTTGGATGTTGATTTTTAGCCATTTTATTAATATACCTTATAGATTATTCTGTGAAAGTTATGTTTTGACAGGATAAGTATTTTTACTTATTTTGCTGATTTTGAGTTTTTGTTGGATCAGGCTGTGAATGTTTTATTGCATTTTCAGTATGTCTTCCCACCAAACGAATAAAGAAAGCCCAGATCTGCAAAGTGTCGTCACTTCTGCTTTCCTTTCGACTCTCATAACTATTACCCTACATGCAGGGAAGCTGGCAAGGGTGATTATTCGTGTGTCACATTCAAATCCCCTTGTGGTATCTGTGCTGCCTTCTCTGAAGAGCAGTTAATAAAAATTACCTGCAGGAAACGTAAAAAAGCAGAAGCGAGGCACTACAAAAGATGATGAACTGGATCTTTTAGGGGAAGAGGACGTGGAATCCTTCACTGGATCACAAGCAGACCTTGAGAGTGCTGCTGATAACTTGTTTACCTCACCCTCAAGTCCTCAGCACCTACCCTTCAATTCATTGTCTATTCAAACACCAGCAAAATCTGTCCCACCAACTCCAGGTACTGCCTGATAGCAGAAGATAGAATCAAAACTAGAAAAATCCCTGGGTAACACCTTTAACATTCATTTATAGCAGCAAATGGGCATCTTTAAGGCATCTATGTTGGAGACATTTCAGTCTCTCCGAGGTGAATTTATGTCTTTTTAAAAGACTTCTAAACAACCAGAAGTGGAGATGGATGAGACCTCCGCTTCAGCCTCTAAGCCTGGGCCCTCGAATCAAGCTGCAATTCTCGACCCACCCACTCCGAGACCTCCTCGGCCTACCTCACAAACAGTTAAGGATATGGAAGTGGAATATGGTCCATCCCTGCCACCACGTCTCGGAGCTGATCATGATAACGCATGGGATCAGCATTCAGGTCTATCCGATTAACCTTCCAAGGTGGCATCGGCTAGGCTCAAAAAGCATTCTCACTCTCATAAAAAGCATGACATTGACCCAAAGTCTGCCTCGGATCCGTATTCAGGTTAATCTGATGAACCTTGCATTACATCTTCTAGACCTAAAAAACATGCAGATAGAAGCAAACACAAAGTGAGGTCCAGATATGTGTCTTCATCTTTAGAATAGGGTCAGTCCTCTGCACACAGACACAGGTCTTCACAGCCCTCTGGGGCTTATTCTGATCAAGACCAACGTCAACATGATCCAGATCCCCCTTATTATAGGGAAGTAGAGGTTCCCTTACAATATGCTGAGGAAGTGGACACCTTTAGATGCATGCTTGCCCTCAATGATCCCAGGGAGTCTATGCCTAGGTCCTGTACTTCTGTCATGGGGCTGGACGATGAGAAAGGCCGTCAGGAGCTTAGGCCAAGAGGCCCTTCTATGCTCCCCCTCAGCTCAATTATCAAAGATGCTTTTACTAAATTTGAGCATGATTTCCAGGCTACTAATTTACCAGAGGGTAAATATATCAAGCCTCCTCCTTCCACTGCTAAATGGTACAAGGTGGGACAGCCTTTTTAAGAGGACAAGATTCAGGAGCTGAATACAGATTTTGCAAAAATCTGTATTTCTCCAAAGCCCTCTGGGGCCCCTATGGGCAAGGTTCCCCTACCAGTTCTCAAGGAATTGGAATACCAAGCTAGGCAAAATATATCCACCCTCCATTTCACTGCTGCCTTTGCCAAGACTTCATCTTCATGTAATGCCACTTTGAGAGGTATCAACATAGTCTGAAGTCAACCTTTAAGAGGGTTAAATCACATATCCAGAAAGGTGCCAATCCTGAGAAAGCAGCCAAACGTGGATATGAACAAGCCTGTGAATACCTAGACTTGTAGAAAAGTTCAAAATGGAAACTCCAGAGTCCATCAGAACCTCCCTAATTCCAGGGGAATGGGTAACGTTGATAGACCTATCGACGCTTACCTTCACATCCCCATCCACCCAAACTCAAGGAAATACCTAAGGTTTTGCCACAGGTCCCAGGTGTTCCAGTTCACCTCCCTTCCTTTCGACCTGGCCCAAATCAGCTGCCCCCCAGGTCTTCACAATGATTGTAAAGGAAGTGAAGCTAATGGCCCTCACAAGGGGACTCAGATTTCACCAATACCTGGACGACTGGCTGCTCAGGTCCCCCTCTCAGGAAGAAACCTAAGTGAACACACAGGCCTTGGTAGACCTAACCCAGAGAGATGGCTCAAACTTCAGGATTTGATCCTACGACTCAAGTCAAAGCATGTTTTGACTGCAGATGTTTGTCGATAATTGGATTGCTTGCCTCAGTGGAGAAAATGGTCCAGGAGGGACACGTTCACATGAGGCCCTTTCAGTTTCACCTCAAGGAGCACTGGAGATTTCATCAGTCGCTGGACAGCATCGTTCCTTGGACAGAAGCCATTTCAGCTCACCTAGAGTCGTGGCTGAATCCCTCAAATGTGATGAAAGTCTCAGACCTTCATCCCAAAGACCACAGTATCCAACTCTTTACAGACGCCTCAAACGAAGGCTGGGGCACTCACTTAAGGCAAAGCTCTATAAAGGGTCCGTGGTCAGAACGGGAGAAAAGGTTACACATAAATGTTCTAGAGTTGAAGGCAGTTTCTCTGGCCCTTCAAAGTTTCAAGGACCAGTGTCAAAACCAAACAGTGTTGGTTGCAACAGACAACTCAACAGTAGTGGCCTACATAAAGAAACAAGGAGGAACTCACTCAGCAGAAATGTGCGCTCTCCTGTGGAAGATATGACCTGGTGCCATCATTACCAGATAACCTTGAAAGCCAGACACATTCCATGGTGTCTGAATGTGATGGCCGACCTTCTGTCCAGGTCGAACCAAGTACAGTCAACAGAATGGTCACTGCATCCACAGGTGTTCAAACAGATCTGTCAGAAGTGGTTCACTACTCATGTAGATCTATTTGCCACTCGTCTGAACCACAAATTACCACTGTACGTGTCTCCAGTCCCATACCCCAATGCGTGGGACATAGATGCTCTAAGCATAAACTGGATGGGTCTCACTGCTTATGCTTACCCTCCGACAGCTCTCCTTTGCAGGGTGATTCAAAAAATCAGGCAATGCAACTGTGTATAGGAGGAAATCAGGCTCCGCCGGCTCCATGAGCTCCGCATTTTGTTTTCCTTATAACTCTATGACCATTGGGCGGATTCTTTTCAAATTTGGCAGGTGTATGCAGTAGCCCTGGGGAATTTTTTGGAACATGCTGCAGTGACATTTTGACCAATCAGAGAGGTAACATGACCGAAAATGTGTTTTTTTGATGGGTAAGCTTGTCCGGATGATAACTTGAAAGGGATTTTATCAATTCACCTGAAACCTGGCAAATACATTCATTCTGTTGAAATCTGGAAATCATTAGATTTTGGCATTGATTGGTTAAGAAATGACCAAGTATTTAATGATTAATTAATCATTATGAATTTTCCAAATAAGGAAAACACAAAACTGCTTATATCTCAAAAACCCTGCAAGGTAGAGCGATTTCGAGGGGATTTTTGACCCACAGGGTATCTCTGCAGAGTAACCATGCCAATTTTCAAAACAAAAAATTTTCTCTCCAAATATGGCGGCCATTTTGAATTTTTTGCAAAAATTGCTAAACACAAAAATGCTTATATCTTGATAACCATGCTAGATCAGACTGCGCTGACTTTGGTTGCCACAACAGTATAAGGCTTTCTTTTCTTAATACTTTAGCACTCACCTTTATATCCTTTTCGGGACGCTTTGTTTTTGCTGTGCAAAGACATTATCTTTTTTTTGCGAGCAATCCTCTAGTTGTAATAGCCCCAGGCTGGTCAGGGATGCCCTGGTTTTGGGACAACAACAGAGATCCCACTTTACCTGCCAGTGTCAACAGTCCCACAGTTATGTGTTTCACAGCAATGCACAACATCTCAACCTCCACGCCTGGTCTCTAGGAGTAGTGGACAACTCCAAGAACAAGTCTTCTCTGTGTGGAGGTTGCTGAGAGAATTGCTGCCCCTCAGAGGTCATCAACAAGGACCATCTGCAAGTCAAAGTGGGCCCTATTTGAAAAATAGTGCGGAGAAAATTCGCTGGATTTCTCCACTCCCTCTGTAAAACAAGTCTCAGACTTTTTTATGTACCTGTATCAAGATCTGAACAGGCGCCCCTCGACCATTGATGGTTATAGGACTGCCATTGTTGATACTTTGGGCCCAACTGGTCACCAGATTTCAGAAAGCTCTGACCTTCATAGGTTACTCTCCAGTTTTTACAGGGATCGTCCTAAAAGTTCCAGGAATCTTCCGAAATGGAACCTTTCTGTTGTTACTTAATGAGCTCACAAAAGCGCCCTTTGAGCCCATGAAAGACACAGACCTCAAACATCTTACTCTCAAAACTGCTTTCTTTTGCTAGCTTTGGCCTCCGGCAAGTGCCACAGCGAAATCCATGCGTGGGTTGCAAACAAAGTATCGAATCTGGGCCAATGGGAAAAGGCCACCTTGTTACCTTCTTCTGATTTCATAGCCAAAAACCAACTAGCATGTATCCGATGCGGGCCCTGAGGTACTATTTCGATCAAACGAAAGACCTGAGAGGGTCTCGATCCCTACTCTTTATCTCCTTCAAGAAAGGACACACCTCAGACATCAAACACGCTACGCTCTCCTCTTGGTTGAAACAAACCATTCTACTTTGTTATAAACAAGCAGACCAACAAGCCTTGGACCTAGTCCAAGTTAAAGCGCATGACATTAGAGCCTTCACGGCCTCTAAGGCCTATTACAGTGGGGTATCAGTGGACCAAATCATGAAAGCCTGTCACTGGAAAGCTCACAACACTTTCACTAATTTTTATCTAAAAGACCTTACTTGGTTAGACAACGACAACAATATGTATCTGGGGCAAGTAGTCCTAGACCCTTCCACTCAGGCCGGTCATCATCGGGAAGAAAAGAAGGCGAGGGGGGGGGGGGGGGGGGGGCACATCTGCTGCAACCAAGTCTTCAGGAGTCTAAATCCCAGGGTCTAGGTATAGGTTTACCTCATCAGTGTGTTTGGGTAAGGTCTTTTATATTCTTATAATTTTAGTATATATTGTATAATGTATTATAGACTTATTAAAGTTGTCATTATGTCCACCCCCCTGGGGGGTGGATATATTATTTTTGCTTTTTTCGCCGTCCGATGTCCGATGTCCGTTGTCCGATGTCCGATGTCCGATGTCCGGCGTCCGGCGTCCGATGTCCGGCGTCACGCATGGTTTCCGCTCATTTAAAGGAAAAGTATTAGAGCTATTGTCACCAAATTTGGTATGCAGGCTTATTGGGTCAGTAGCTTGCTTGGGATTGCTTTTGGCTGTTGTACCTCTTTTGCTTACTGAGTAATACTTAAGTACAGCTATTTTCAGTACCCATTGGTTTCCGTGCATTTAAGCCAAAATAATTAAAGATATTTTACTACAATTTTGAATACAAGATTGTTATGTCCATAGCTCGCTTGGTATTGCATTTGGGACTGATAGCTTTGTCAGTACATGAGTAATAGCCATTTAGGTACTTCATTGTGTATTTTCAGTACTACTTTTGAGTAATTTGCTTCTATCTCCTTAACCGTGCGAGATAGAGCGATTTCGGCAAAATTTTCGACCCGCAGGGTATCTGAGGAGTGTACTCTTTGCAATTTTCAAAAAATTTTCCCCTCCCCAAAAATGGCGGCCATTTTGAATTTTCGAATTTTTGCCAAAAATGGCAAAACACTAATTTGCTTCTATCTCCTTAACCGTGCGAGATAGAGCGATTTCGGCAAAATTTTAGACGCACAGGGTATCTAAGCAATGCAATCTTTGCAATTTTCAAAATATTTTCCCCTCCCCAAAAATGGCGGCCATTTTGAATTTTCGAATTTTTGCCAAAAATGGCAAAACACAAATTTGCTTCTATCTCCTTAACCGTGCGAGATAGAGCGATTTCGTCGAAATTTTCGACCCACCGGGTATCTAAGGAATGCAATCTTTGCAATTTTCAAAAAATTTTCCCCTCCCCAAAAATGGCGGCCATTTTGAATTTTCGAATTTTTGCCAAAAATGGCAAAACACAAATTTGCTTCTATCTCCTTAACCGTGCGAGATAGAGCGATTTCGTCGAAATTTTCGACCCACAGGGTATCTAAGGAATGCAATCTTTGCAATTTTCCAAAAATTTTCCCCTCCCCAAAAATGGCGGCCATTTTGAATTTTCGAATTTTTGCCAAAAATGGCAAAACACAAATTTGCTTCTATCTCCTTAACCGTGCGAGATAGAGCGATTTCATCGAAATTTTCGACCCACAGGGTATCTAAGGAATGTAATATTTGCAATTTTCAAAAAAATTTCCCCTCCCCAAAAATGGCGGCCATTTTGAATTTTCGAATTTTTGCCAAAAATGGCAAAACACAAATTTGCTTCTATCTCCTTAACCGTGCGAGATAGAGCGATTTCGGCAAAATTTTCGACACACAGGGTATCTAACCAATGCAATCTTTGCAATTTTCAAAATATTTTCCCCTCCCCAAAAATGGCGGCCATTTTGAATTTTTGAATTTTTGCCAAAAATGGCAAAACACAAATTTGCTTCTATCTCCTTAACCGTGCGAGATAGAGCGATTTCGTCGAAATTTTCGACCCACAGGGTATCTAAGGAATGTAATATTTGCAATTTTCAAAAAATTTTCCCCTCCCCAAAAATGGCGGCCATTTTGAATTTTCGAATTTTTGCCAAAAATTGCAAAACACAAATTTGCTTCTATCTCCTTAACCGTGCGAGATAGAGCGATTTCGTCGAAATTTTCGACCCACAGGGTATCTAAGGAATGCAATCTTTGCAATTTTCCAAAAATTTTCCCCTCCCCAAAAATGGCGGCCATTTTGAATTTTCGAATTTTTGCCAAAAATGGCAAAACACAAATTTGCTTCTATCTCCTTAACCGTGCGAGATAGAGCGATTTCGTCGAAATTTTCGACCCACAGGGTATCTAAGGAATGTAATATTTGCAATTTTCAAAAAAATTTCCCCTCCCCAAAAATGGCGGCCATTTTGAATTTTCGAATTTTTGCCAAAAATGGCAAAACACAAATTTGCTTCTATCTCCTTAACCGTGCGAGATAGAGCGATTTCGGCAAAATTTTCGACCCACAGGGGATCTAAGGAATGCAATCTTTGCAATTTTCCAAAAATTTTCCCCTCCCCAAAAATGGCGGCCATTTTGAATTTTCGAATTTTTGCCAAAAATGGCAAAACACTAATTTGCTTCTATCTCCTTAACCGTGCGAGATAGAGCGATTTCGGCAAAATTTTCGACGCACAGGGTATCTAAGCAATGCAATCTTTGCAATTTTCAAAATATTTTCCCCTCCCCAAAAATGGCGGCCATTTTGAATTTTCGAATTTTTGCCAAAAATGGCAAAACACAAATTTGCTTCTATCTCCTTAACCATGCGAGATAGAGCGATTTCGTCGAAATTTTCGACCCACAGGGTATCTAAGGAATGTAATCTTTGCAATTTTCAAAAAATTTTCCCCTCCCCAAAAATGGCGGCCATTTTGAATTTTCGAATTTTTGCCAAAAATTGCAAAACACAAATTTGCTTCTATCTCCTTAACCGTGCGAGATAGAGCGATTTCGTCGAAATTTTCGACCCACAGGGTATCTAAGGAATGCAATCTTTGCAATTTTCCAAAAATTTTCCCCTCCCCAAAAATGGCGGCCATTTTGAATTTTCGAATTTTTGCCAAAAATGGCAAAACACAAATTTGCTTCTATCTCCTTAACCATGCGAGATAGAGCGATTTCGTCGAAATTTTCAACCCACAGGGTATCTAAGGAATGTAATCTTTGCAATTTTCAAAAAATTTTCCCCTCCCCAAAAATGGCAGCCATTTTGAATTTTCGAATTTTTGCCCAAAATGGAAAAACACAAACTGGCCTTAACCGTGCAAAATAGAGTTATTTTGTTGAAATTTTCGACCCATAGGGTATCTAAGAAATGTACTCTTGGCAATTTTCAAAAAAATTTCCTTTTCCCAATAATGGCGGCCATTTTGAATTTTCAAATTTTTGCCAAAAATAGAAAAACAGGAATTGGCTTCTATCTTCTTAACCGTGCAAGATAGAGTGATTTCGTCAAAATTTTCAACCCAACCAATGCAAAAAGGCATGAAGCTGAAATAAATTACATCTACACTATCAAATATTTAAGCATCATTGATATATTTTACAAATGAAACAGGGTCTTGTAAGACTACTGTACAATTTGGGCAAAAGGTTCATGGGTGGACATTACACATGATAATGTGTGTTCTTCTATGCTATCCTGTTTCTATTCGCATCTACTATCAACAGGGCGGCCTATTTCTAGTTAATTTCATTCTAGGGTGGCAAAAATTATGAAAACTCCAAGCCTAGGGCTTAGTTTTTCTATTGTGGTAGCCCTCAGGGCTTTACTCCATCTAAGTGTGCATAGGCTACACTTCTCTCCTTCTATCAAAACACCCAGACAGCTTTAGAACTGTCATCATTCATTCATTCAGGTTATTGGCTTTGTACAGGCCCGGTCTCTGGGATTGGGGCACTGTAAACGGGACGCAGACTGGTACTTCACTCATTCTTTTATATTACTTCAAAATCTAAGAAAAACTAGACGTATCTTTCAGTCTCAGGTGTAATCCCTCCACCGGGCGGTTGGATTCAGCAATCAGTCCCACATGGTAAGCTATTGTAGCGCAATAAAATTGAAAATTTTAATTACTTAAATGTAGCTTTTTATAAGCTTACCATGTGGGACTGAGAAGAGTCCCATGCTGCCTCCCACTGTATTACACGCTGAGGGGTGTGGGTCAAAATTACAACGAGAAAGAAGACAAATGGAGTGTACCACGTGACGACAGCCTGAGGCTATGGCCAACTATAAATGTTTTTCTTACACGTTGGCTGGGCCTGGCGGCCTTCCAAGAACAGCAATCAGTCCCACATGGTAAGCTTGTAACTTATAAAAGCTACATTTAAGTAATTAAAATTTTCAAATTTCTGTGCATGTGCGATGGAGTAGAAACGGGTAAAAAGATAGGAAGAAGAAAAATTTCACAGGACATCGGTGTGAATTTTTTCTTTTACTGTTTAATGATCTCGGATTTTAAAAATTAATTCCACTTAAACTTATTGCATTGATCTTCTCATTAGGAACTGGCCGTGCATGAGAATTAGTTCCACAGTATTTCATAAAATTTTCAAACTAAGTAAAATTATTTCTTATGGAGTTTCTACTTACCACATATAACCATGTCTATAACCATATAACAAATATCTGTTCTGATATTGTGGCACTTATTGAGTATATTTAATCCATTGTGGAACCTCTTGAATTTCTAATGTTATGGCAGGGTTTGAGAGTCTGTAATTCAACAGAAGCAAGAAGCAATTTGCTTGTCATTTCTAGAAATTAGCTTGTAAAACGTTTTGTCAAAAGCAAAATGAGTGTCTGAGACGTGAATATTAAAAATTTATTTTTCTCTTTAATACACTTGGTTTCACAAATTAATACGCAGTGCCAGTTCAACTAAAACATTTTAAGGGCTTAGATCCTCCTGCCGCGTTTGTTGTTTGCGTCAGAGTTGTTGTTATAAACTTGATTCTTGGCAACTTGTGTCTGTTTAAAGTATTGTATTGTTTTTGGCTTCAGAGAATATAAAATGGTTTAGACAATTATTTTTGTTTACTTCTGTTAACCGAGATGGTGTTGTCATATATACACAACCTGGAATTAAATCCAGGGACAAATATACATATTTTTAGTGGTTTTTCACTTTTCTGTAATTCTGGACCTCAAACTGTTTCCACGTCTTTTATCTTGTACTTGTCATCTACATCTAAATCTACATTCTACATAATATACATTTGCATTGCCAGGGCCGGATTTACTGAAGTACATAAATCCATATCTGGCATTTAGTTAAATACTTTTGTCCCAAAAGGCTTTTATCTTAGACTCTAAATAAGTCTAAGTTTTGTTTTAAGAGTCAAAAGTGCAGGTTTTGTTTTTGGATTCATAAAGCTGTTTTTTTTTTTGGGGGACTGAACTTAAGATAGACAAGTCTTGACAGTCAGAAGTGGCAAGACAATATCCACAATCTTTGATTGTGATATCACAATACTATGAATACATGTATGATCAAATCTTAAGATTGATAAGGTTCGAGCATTGTTAGTTAAGACTTTTAGACATTGTGGAAAGATAAATATACAGATTTCACTGACTCTTTGAACTTTTTACCAGTTTGAGTGTTGTCATACTTACAAATTTTAGTTTTTGCCCAAAATCTTGAATATTTTCTTTGTACATCACTATCATATCACAGTGTTAAAAATACTGTTACAACATCATAAAGCCGAGTGTCTCAGTGGCCTAGTGGCTAGTAGTGGGCTTAGTAAGTTTGCCATCTAATCACAGTTTGACTCCCACAAGTGGCAATACTGAAGGTCTGTCCTAATATGACCTTGACTGTTGAACAGGATGGAAAATCCTGAACTTTGACCTTTGTAAAGTGTGACATGATGATGTTTTGAGTGATGATGAATGTCTCTATTGGCGGAGTTCTCTGGACTTAATATACTTGGATGAGGCACTGTGGTTGCATTGTGTAACACACTCACCTTCCACCTCTGAAATCAGAAAGTGCATCTCGACCTTAACTCATATCGGAAAGCTAGATGCATGTAATTGACTAGCTGTTTACAATTCAGAGCCTCCAATAACTTCCTGGTATGTCTGTTTCTACCTTCAAACTACTCATCACAACATAACGTACATAAAGCTAGTATTTCTGATGTAAAATTTTGACCTGATTGTCACAATGCAGAGCTCATAAATAGCCTTACAGCATATGGTGAGTGTTTTGAGTTTGTCAGCATATCTGTAGAGAAACTAGACATCACTGGTAAGATTGCTGTGAGAGATTATCAAACAGATTATATCTGGGGACATTACAGTACAACATTGTTTAACCCTAAATGTACTAGGCTAGGACCATAACAATGATATAGGGTTTTATATCCTGTTCAAAAACCTGTCTTTTTAAAAGTGGTATTTACATGTATAATAATTACTGTTGCTCATTGAAGATATCTGCCATCTTGCCTTGCAACTGGTGATTGCTACCTTTGATGCAGTGGTTGAATGGTATATCCAATCTGTTTAACCACTAACGGTCATTCCAATCTTGTATTGCAGTTTTTGTATACCCACTCCATATAACCGCAAATAATTGTTACCTTTTGATGCAGTGGTTAAATGGTATATCCAATCTGTGTAAGGAGCACTGCCATCTTGTGTTGTAGTGGTTATATATCCACTTCATATAACCATTGATGATTGTTATCATCTTTTAATGCCCTGGTTATATATATCTAATTTATATAACCACTGAGGATTGTTATTCTTTCATATAGTGGTTATATATATCCAATCTATATAACCACAGATGATTGTTACAATCTTATATTACAGTGGTAAGGGTCGCACTCCAGAGGAGATCGAGTTCCAGTGTACCATGTGTTCTCGATTCTACCATGCAGACTGCCTCACATGTGACCCTGGGTATGTACTTACAACTGATAATTTAAAAATCTTTACTTTTGTCCCCTTCAGAAGTTAAATAGTGTACACTGGATAACAGTAATGGAATGAGTTGACAGTTACTCTTTTTTGGTGACAAATGTGGGATTGATTGAGTTTAGATATACCCAAATTTCAACTTGATTTTTACATTATTTTGCTTTTATTATTCTTGTGATTTTCTAATATTTCTTACAGGCAAGTAAGTAGTTCACATATTTGTAACAATTAACATCTTTAAATTTGACCAGTAAATTCCTGCTATCAAAAATTACACCTGTACCTCATCTGAAATTGTCCTAATTGTCTGGATCAAGTAATCATTCATTTGAATGACTGATAATTAAGTAAGAATTTATTGCTCAGTTTTTTTTTGTTAAATATTTCATAGATTTCTTTTGATGCAAGTGTTTTAACCAGTCTTCTTCTGACAGGCCCTGTATGCCGTTCATGACGAGTTACCAGTTTTTCTGCAAGCGGTGCAATGCCAGCGGACAGGACAACTTCACCAAGAGACAAGCAAGTGAGTGGGTGATTGTAAGGCCTTGGGCAGAGTAGATTTTGGTCCAATCTGTCTTGTTATGAATGGAATTTTCAACTACTATACAGCTGCAAATTGTTGTGACTATTTTGATGAAACATCAACACAACATTTTACAACTGATATCTTGAGTTTCAGCACACAAAATTGTGTTATAGCATAAAGTATCAGAAATGACAGATGATATAATCTTGTTAACCATGATTTTTCTTATTCAAATTTTAGGCTGGTTTGGAGTTAGTTAGTCCTAAAGAAACATAAAGTACTTTTGATTACTATTAAGAATAATTCTTACTGCAGAATGTTTGTGTTTTGCTAGGAAAGGCAGCGGAACATTGAAACCCGGAAATTAATGAAATATTTACCAGTTGTACTAATTGAATATCCTTTGATAACAAATATTTGATTAAATTTTAATTACCTGTCAAATCAAAATGTTTTTTTTGTTTTTTTTGCTTTTAAGTTTTACTGGCATAAACTAATATCAATATTTCATAAGTTAGCTGCTATAAGGGATAAATGACTTCAATGATTTTCATATGGTCCCAGCTAGCAAACTGTTATCTTTTCAAGGTTTCTCTCAGATGTGTCACACATCGGTGGCAAACTTGCTGTTTCAACATCCTGAGAAAAAGTTCTTCTCCAAAGACAAGGTGAGACTTTCTCATGTTTTGTGATGTCTGACAAATCTGTATTCACTGCTGTGTACAACTGTAAATTTCAAAAAGGTGTTTTCATTACCATTGTAGTTATCGTAAACATAGACAAACAGACACATCCCCCCTTGGCATAACTTGGCACTCTAAAACTGTATAGTCTTATACTTACATGTGTTCTACTTTACAGAAAAATTACCTGGAAGAGAAGTATTTTTAAAATTTTACAGCAGAAAAAAGACCAAAAAAAAAAAAATCCAGTAAAACACTCACCAAAAAAGTATGGTCTAATGTTATGCCTATCCACCAAATACCCCAACCAGATGATGGAATAGTGATTTTGTAAATTTCTTTAGCCAATTTGAAATATCGGGAATCAAATACATTTACAGTATAAGAAAAAGGTTTCATGATATTTTGCCATATTTGTGAATTTATGATATTCTTACTTATTCAGATCATTCAGTTCATTGAGAAGTGGTGGGATAACTTGACTATCGCACCGCGGAGGATCAAACAAACCTGGCACACCACCATAGGCAGAAACATGGTGAGTGGGAATGTGGTTACCACTATGACAGTAAATAGAAAGAGTGGTTAAAGGTCAAAGATTGGGTTTTATGCTCTTTTTCAACAAATTAAAGAGAAGAACTCTCAACTGAAAATGTTTTATTGAACCCAAGGGACAAGCCCTTTCCTTGGAAGGCTGTTGCAATATTGCTATCTGATTTTTAACATACTTCCCTATTGGAAATATTGAAAACATTCACGATCCATGGGTATAGTTTAAGATAGGTTCCCGAGATTTTCCAGATAGTTTTCCGATTGACATTGTGATTGGATCAAGAAGTCTTCTGACAGGCTCCCAGAAAGTTTGCGATAGTTTTCGTGATCCATCCAATTGGTTTTCCGGACCTAGAAGATTGACTTAACATGGTAAAAAGGGGTTTAAGATCACTGTAAGATCAAAGAAATGACTTTAAGAATGTTCTGATAGGTTTATGATAGGTTTAATATGATAAACATCTGATTAGGATTGGGAACAGTATTATAATAAATTCAGACAGTTTAATATTGTCATAAAGTGTTCACGATGGACTCCCGAATACATCCAATCGGCAATCCATCAGGAAGTACTGGAACTATTGTACATGTTTGCTCCTAATGTACTTTATATTTATTTTCATATCTGTTTTCATCTTTGACCATTGTAAAGGTATTGACACAATAGTTCTTACAGTTTCTCAAATCTGTTGTGTTCCTTTTGACAGGTGCATTCGATTGGGACAATACTAAAGTGCAGATTTGCATTGGTCAGATGCCAATAAGGAAAACATAAACCAAATTTCCTTCTTTTAAGGTCCTCGAAAACCTGAATTGATACATGCTAATGATCATACAATAAAATTGATACAATAAAGGATTTTTGATGCAGTGTTTCTGTGTTTCAGATGAAGGACGCTGAGATTTTTACAGTAGATGACATCAATGCTGCAGACCCCCAGTTTGGACTGGTCATGGATGTAAGTTGTCCAGTATCTGACAAGAAGTGTTTTAGTAGAGCTACAGTGGGTCAGTGTTGAACATTATTGAAATAAATGCTTATTGTTAGGTTTCTGATCATTGTTCTGCCATAACAATTTTATAAAGAATCAGTTATGGGATTTATAACTGAGATCATCCTTAAAAGCAACGTATAGGAGAATGTTGTGATTTCATCACCTCTGAAAACTGATGTTATTGTAATATTTTTAACTGGACACTATTGGACAGTATCTTGTTGATCAGATGAAATTTACCGATTTTGATAAAATTTTGTCACACTTTGCTGAAGTTTTTAAGTACTTAATTACTCATTGCGTACAATATTTGCGTAAAGTACAGAATACTTTGTATATGCAGGATATCACAATTTTGAATTTCAGTCACAACATATAATACCTCAATTTCAGTTTCAAGTCCCTTTTGATAATACTATAATTGATAATGACACCACCAGTGCATGGTTGTTGGTTTAATTGTATATTCTAACATGACACGGCTGTGTCCGCAATTCTGATTGGCTAAGACACGAAAAATTGCTCTGTAAAACGCCGCATAACCTCACGAGTTCTATTTTATCGCTCATTGTCTGCTCCGCAAAAAGAAAACTTGAAGTAACAGCCTAGATTTTTTTTCATTAAATAGTCAAATAGTTGTAAAGACTATATTCAGGGAATCTTACATTTGAACATTGAATATACTGATATGCATGTGCTGAAGTTTAAGGACCTTTAACAAAGAAAAGGGTTATCTTAATTTGTGGCTCTTCCAATAATTCAACGGCACCCTCGATAAAAAAATCTTTACAGAATATTCGTATATTTTCTATAAAATAGCTTCAAAACTAATTTTTACAAGATCTTCTAAAATGTCATATTAGAATAGAAATAGACAACTCTGAGCTTGGGTTTATAGGCGATTTTACAACGATTACCGCATTATCGGCCTTCGTGAACCTAATATCGCTAATCGTTGTAAAATCGCCTATAACCCCTCACTCGTCGTTGTCTATTTCTATATTATCATTGCTGTGTACATTGCAGGAACTGTACAAGATTGGACCAAACTGTGACGCTCTCTTCAAACTTATTGGTGGATTCTACACCTCCAATAACTTCAAGGCATCTACCAAGTCTACAGCTACCGAGAGTAAGCTGTGTGTTTGTTTTTTTCTGTGCAATGTTTTGTGGGACCAGGTACAGAGTTTGGTGTTGTCTTAGGTACAGATGTTACAAAATTAAAAACAGTTGAAAAGTTTTTAATCTGCTGCATTTAGTGTTGCATAAACTTTTACAAGTTCCAAAAATCAAAGTTAGGCTCTTACCTTCATTTTAAGAGCTTAAGGTCATATGAGGGCAATCATTTAGTGAATTACAGTAGAACTCCTATTATCTGACCCTCTCTTATCCAAATTCAATTATCCGACCTCAAACCCACTCTCCAAATGCCATATAAACCTGTTGCTTTATCCTTTCTATTATCTGATACCTCCTGTTATCCAACCTAATTGTTACTCTCTTGGAGAGGGACGGATAAAAGAAGTTTTACTGGATATGTTTGTCATCAGGTGGATTAGAAATCACAATTGCAGGCATGAGAGCTAAGTGATTAGGTATATTGCTGTAAGGAGAACTCTTATCTATTCATCAGAGAGTAATGAATTATTATATTGTACATTGCCAGTTCTAAAAGTATTCATGTTAATATTGATATAAAATAAGTTGGTTACTCTTATTTCGTCGAGTAAACCAACACATTTTGTTGTCTTCCTCATCAGGGAGAGTACTACTTAAAACTAGACTAATAGTGAAATAGTCCTCAAGTAAAGAACTAATTATCCATGGCAGACCACAATTTAAGTCTCTCCGTATGACTCTTACTGTTGAATGGGATCTTAAACCCTAAATTATCCTTTGGTAGGGACTACATTTTTCTGGCAATCTTAATTTTACAAAAATTTAAACGATTGTTCAAAAAAAGAATCAATATATTTACTGGCAAGACCGATAAATTTGCAAAGATAACTTTATAAGTATTGATTATATTTTTAAAACAAACCGTTGAAAGTTTTCTTTAATGTTTTAAATGAAGATATCTGATATTTTTCTGAAGACTAATATGTGTCCTTGACCTTTCAGGTAAAGGTCGAGGTGCCAAAAGAAAAGCACCAACTGAAACGACTTCATCAGTGGGTCGACCAAAGAGGGGGTGAGTTGGTAAAACTCTGTGTATCTATGACCTAACATTGCCTCAACAATCTTATAGAAATATTTTAAAGCAAGGCTCTCACTTCTAGGATCACTTTTTTTATCTTCAGACTTTCAGAAATTGTGACATAGTGTGATGAGTTCCTGTCTGTTCACTGAAGTTAAGCAGTAATGGGCTACGTTAGTACTTGGATGGGTGACCGCCTCAGTACACTACTTGTGTCTCTGATGGCTTTGGGGCTCGTGCTAGTAGACCAAAACCTCTTTCGGCCTTGTTTCTTCTGTAAATCTGATTGATGTGAAATTCTCTGAACTATCAAACATACATAAGTGTGAGTCTACCCTAAAATATCACATAAAACCTGAAAACAAAGAAAATTATTTTGGTAGAACCCTAAAAACCTGAAAACAAAAAAAATTCTTTTGGTAGAACCCTAAAAATATTTGCCAAAATGTTAGTGCCAGAGTCATGGTATTGACGCAAATTTTACAAAGTATCAAGAAATTATTTTGACTGGCATCTCAGTTATACAAACCAATAAATCTTAAACAAAGTTCTAGCCCCTCCTGTATTTTTGCTTAACTGACAGAATACCGAAATGGAAAATCTGCTTCCATTCCTTTCTTGGTTGATGCTCATGGTGAAACAGGGATCATGGTTTATTGCTTTCCAAATATACAAGACTGCCATGTTGTCCATGATTCTACTACGTCATATCACTTGCTACATTCAATGAAGCTGAAACAATTAACCATAATAGCTGAATACAATGCTTCCGTAGCACTAGCTGACTGTGGACTGGTTAACTATTTTGTAGTGTATGTAACCATATCTGGATTTTTGAGATCGTAGAGTTTTTGTTAACTTTCCCACCTGAAGTGGGAATGTTTGTAGTTGCCTGCAGGTGCCCAGTATTTTTCACTGCAGAATGTTGACCAACTCCATCAACTTAAATAAATTGACTCATTAAATACAGCTTTTGGGATAAAAACTAACTTGACCCATTCTAATTCTATTGTGTTAACAAAGTGGGGTTTTTACATTCCAAGTCACTAAATAAATCAATACATTAAATATAGCTTTTGGAATGAAAAGTAACTAAGTGGCTATCTAATTTCATTGTACTGACAATGGGGTTTGATACGTGGGTGAAAAATTGGGAAATTCATTTTGTATTAGACACAGATACTAAGTGAACTTGCCACAACCCACATTCACTGAAACATGAACCCATCTATTAAGATCTAACCTGATAACTAATATACACTGTTTTCCTATTTTCTCCTTATTAAAACAAACCATTCAAATTTTGGGGTTTTTTATTTGACAGAGAGATGAACCCTTCTGCTAAGATCACACCGACAAGCTACCCAAGTGAACACCCGTACAACAAGGATGGTTACCGGTACATCCTGGCCGAACCCGACCCCCACGCACCCAACTGGGAGGCATTTGACCAGAGTATGGAGTGGGCGGGTAAACCCATACCGGGCTACCTGTACAGGAGATGGCTGGACACTAAAGTACAACTATCTCTCAATGACAGGGGTAGGTAGTTATACTGCAACTGATTCTAATTCTAGCTTTTATAGTACCTAATCTATCCTTATATAGGTACACTCTGAAAAACTCATTACAGGATGTTTTGTCAAAAAGAGGGAAGACTTCAGTTTCTGAAAGAGATAATAGAGGAGGGGGAATGACTCTCACCAGGAAATCCTGTAGGTTGATCAAAAGCAAAGTTACAACCACATTATCAGAAAATTCACAAATTCTTTTTCCTGTTTCTTCAGCACAGCCCACTTGTGGGGGCTCGTACCTTCTTAGACATTGCTTTTGAAAATACGTAGTTACATTCAGTATTTCAATGTTTATATTTGCAGCTCCCCAGCTGAAAGTGAGTGATGATCGCTTGCAGGTGACGGGAGAGAAAGGTTACAGTATGATCAGAGCTACTCACGGTAGGTCTATCACAGCATACTGATTTGTCATCCACAATCCACAGTTAATTCCTTGTGACCATGTATGTGTGTATTACATTTTCTTCTTTGGAAAATTGCTCAAAAACTATATCATGGATTTCAACCTTAAGTATCAGTGATAACTTGATTATGATATTTTTAAGTTTCCCACTCTAATGACATATATTTAAAACTACACGATGGATTTTCTTTATATTTCCTGGATTCACAAAATGGGAATACCTCCCATAAATGACACAATGCTGAGGACCTCAACCAATATGATCCTGGCTGTTTCACGGAACCTAAACCCCATCTTTGCCACAGCAGGGTCATATATTAACAATGTCTTGAGTCTCAGTATGGAGTGTCTGATTGCAAGTGATATTGATGGTCAATTATTTCATTTCCCGTCTTTTTCTCCCGTGATATATATGCATTCTAGAATGTCCAACATGCACAGAAATTGCTCTACTTAGAGAAAACTTTGATTTACATCTTCAAAAAATGCATTGCAGACTATTTTCTGGTGTTGGGGACCCCAAGAATGGCTCCACTTAGACCTTTATTTGACTTGCACTTGTTGTACTGATACAGAGTGTACTGTAAAGGTTCCAGTAGTACCACTATGTTATATACAAATCTTTCTTGATTTGGTCAATTACATGTTTCTAGAAGATGGCTACAATCTGCCAGTACACTTTCAGTGTATTTTCCTTCTAAAAGTAGTGAAGGATAAAGAAATTTCCAAGCTGTGGCCGCACCTATGTTATCGATGGGACAGCATATACAGAGACAGTTAACATAATGCTAAAACTACTAGAACTACTGGTGCCGCGCTCTGTTGTGCCCACAGGCAATGTGACCAAATATTTGCAAAAGTTGGGGATGGGCGTTTACGATAATGAAAACCAGCCGGGTGTTTAGAAAAAAATAACTCGAATTTAGGGAAACCGCGTTTTAGCACACACCGACTGGAAGTAAAATATGCGGTTGGTAAACAAATCTCGATGCAATAAAAGTTGACATAACTGCTAAAATAAGGAAAATTTTGTTTAAAATGGATATAAATTAATCATATTTCACCGATTATTGGGTTTATATGGAGACAGTTTACCTCAAAACGACATATTAGCTATTTATGAGCGATAACGTAAGATTGTGGATGGGCGCTTTTAAAAGCATGAGCGTTACAGAGCGTGACTACGGTATGTTGCAACTTCCATGGTCAATAGAAATTTGCTTATGTAATAGACGAGAGCTGCTGAGTCGGATCAAACTCAGAGATGAGAAACATCTCTGTGGAGATATTTTGAAAGATTAATTTTGGATTATCTTGTCATTTAAAATATTAAATAATATGATACATGAAAAATGACTATATGCCTGATATTGGGAGTATGAATTAGTTTGGGTTTTATGTCACTTTCCTCGAGTAGTATAATCCTTACCTGTACAGGTGTGAACCATGGCTCCTGGTACTTTGAGGTTACAGTGGTGGAGATGCCTCCAGACACCGCCACACGGATAGGATGGTCCCAGGAACTCGGTATGTTTCATACAAACTTGTTATTTGGACAAATACTCTGTTTCATGACTGTTTGCGTACTTTGCAAATATTAAGTGTCGCCCATAGTTTTCCCCCCATAAATGTATGAACAAAAATAAAATTAACAATGAAATCAGGATTGCTGATGTAACAATAACAGTTTCTAAGCCACATGTTGATTGACAGTTACCCGGTTTTGGGTTGAAAGGTAAAGTCATTCCAAAATCATTGAGGTCTTTATGACTTGTACGTATTTCCAGTGTCTGTGGAATGAATCATCTCAGCGTATTTCTACTTTCTTGTATAGGATATGAGGTTTATCTCCTCAGTAGACACAACCAGGACTTCTGCACGCATGTGTAGAATACCTTGTTCAAGGGTACAAAGTACATGGGTCAAAGTCCCATTCCTGCAATAACCTGAGGTCTTATGCTCAAAGCACGGGGCCACAGAGACAAGATTTAAGATTTTGATTGGAAGTTGTATGTTGACACAGAGGTAAACCAGCTGAATTTGAACCTTTTTCTGTTCCAACTAGTACAATAAAATACTCCTCACAACCCAGATGAATATCATGTATGTTTTCATGTTGCTAGGTAACCTACAAGCGCCATGTGGTTATGACAAGTTCAGTTACTCGTGGAGATCTCGGAAAGGCACGCGATTCCACCAGAGTCGCGGCAAGCATTTCAGTGAGGGATACAAGGAGGGGGACATACTGGGCTTCCACTTAAATCTGGCAGAACCCTCAGAAAACAGTGACCTGACACCTCAGATCTACAAAGACAAGGTCAGTTCTATGTCTGTAAACAGAGAAGTGATCATACTTATTATATAGTGTGTAGGAGTAGATCCAGCATAACTGGAAGTAAGGCCTAACTAGAACCAATTTTGAAGTCCCAGCTTAGAAAAACATGGTATTTTTTATATGTATCAGTGTAGGACTGTAGGTAAAGCATAATTAACACAAAATCCTGTGGATGTTTGAGATTCTAGTCATACTGAGTCTACTGTATTGATATTTGAGCAAACCAATCATCATTGTGATCTAGCTTTCAGGGCCGGATTCATGGAAGAACAAAATTCTTAAGACTTACTGTTTTGGTTAAGCCCTAAATTAAGATTAATCTAAAGCCCTGGACTTGGATATATCCTGTATAACATGCTTACATTCCTACAAATACAGTGAAAACAACCAATCAAAGTTTGTATTTCCCTACTAAAACTGTATTAAATTCAGGTAGAAAAGCTCTACTATGACCTGAGACAATTTCCTGAGGTGGCATTTTACCAAATGACGTTAGGTCAGTTACCTGCTGTTTACTTAGTGTGTATAAACTAAAAACTTGCTTTTAGTTGTTATGGATAACAGGCGTTTGTTGTGTATGATAGGATGATATGTAAGACATATGTAATGAAGCAGATACTACGGCAATGCATAAATATTTGATTCTTTTTATGTTAAGTCTGAGTCCTCTTTTGGTCAAGCTTAAAATAAAGTCAAAATTCAACATCAAAAAAGAGGTTGTGAATTTCACAACTAAACTTAGATTCAAGATGATTGTGAGCTTATGAAATTTCAAGAAAACACAACCTTTCCCCACAAGTTTTTGCAAATATGATAGCTTTCTAAAGTTTCATTGCCAGTGTCAATCCACCTCTATGTGATAGGCAACTTTCTCATTATCCAGAATGCTTTTGTATTGGCAAAATACAGATTGTGTAAAAGATGGCAAAAACCAAATGCATGTATTTTGATTTGATTCAATAACGAGGGCTTAACTATTTGTTGCAGTTTTTGCTTCCACAACCAAATGAAAACTGCCTTACTATCTTTATCATGGTTCAATAGGTAAACATGCACTGATCAGATATATTTGTGAAAAATGTTGTTATAAGGGTGTGTGTTTCAGCCACTGGTGAAATTCAAGAGTCACTTGTACTACGAGGAAAAAGATCACGTGACTGAGGTGGAAAAGAGGCTCAAACTGGCACAAGGGGCAAAGGTAGGTCACTTTGTGTACAAAACTTGTTCAGTGATCCATTTGATCCTTGTTTTGTACTTGACTGAGACTGTAAAGAAGTCTGAAGTACTTGATAAAAATAGTCAGTAAAATGAAATGAGTCAGTGAAATGAAATGAGTCAAATTTAATGGTGAATGAATATTTTTACAGGTATAGTTAATTCTCATATCTTCGGCCTAATATGTGTATTTTAACATTAAAATAGAGCAAGAATTCTTGTATTTAATCAAATATTAAGACATCTACTAACGTTAAGCAACTGTCATTCTTTTGTTTTAAGCAAATGTGCACATCAAAATTGTAAAACTTGCCATTAAAAGTCACATTTACTATTTGCTTAATGGGTCAATAAAACTGTGAGCCACCATAATTTTGAGAAACAACCAACAACAAAGTTTACAGGAGGATTCTGAGTCTGATAATGTTTTGAAAAGTGCCTTATATCATCTTGTTACAGTGTTACAATTCTACAAACTCTTTGTTATTTTCTGTTATTTAATTGTTACTGTTCACTCATACAAGACACGTGTTGTTTTCTTTATAGATGGTGATGTACAAGAATGGAGTGAGTCAGGGCACGGCGTACACTGAACAGGAAGTCTTTGAAGGTTTCTACTACCCGGCAATATCTCTCTACAAAAACGCCACGGTGGGTGCTGAACACTAAAATCTCCTTGAAGTCTGTTTTAGTCAAAACTATTTTATCGTGTTTATTAACAAGAGCACTCTTAAGAGTAGATATTTCTGCCAACACCCAACATCTCCACTAGTGCTTTGACCATCCATCTGACACTTTTGTGTGAAAGTCTGTCGGAGGTAATTAACACACAACGCTATCTTGATGTTAATTGCCCAATAA
This sequence comes from Sabellastarte sp. h YS-2021, assembly GCA_964017235.1. Lineage (NCBI taxonomy): Eukaryota > Metazoa > Annelida > Polychaeta > Sabellida > Sabellidae > Sabellastarte > Sabellastarte sp. h YS-2021. The sequence continues at coordinate 143,258,011 of OZ024931.1, forward strand.
TAGTGCAAGCAGACCTTATATTTTTCAGGACTTTTCTTGTCAGATTATTCAGTTTTATGAACTAATTTCCACTCTACCAAAATCTTATTTCTCAATTGCTTCATTTAACATTCCTCTACTGTTTTATAAACCTTATCTGACCATTATCTCACTTTCCCTTTTAAAGAGATAGATAACGGGTCATTACTTGGGTTAACATGAAGGTTATTATGTTTACAAGTTTTCACATTTTTACAAAATACTGAATTTTATTCGCTTCCAAAATGGCAGCAGTCAGACCACCATTACATGGTCTGTTTCATTGATTACAGGTACGAGTTAACTTTGGACCAAACTTCAAACATCCACCCAGTGATGTCAGCAGTTACAAACCTGTGAGTAGATTATGTATGGTATTTGTGCAAAATATAGGTATTTACATGTGTTCAGACTATTGAGTTTTGTACTTTTGGTTTTTATTTAACTTTTTATGTTCAGTATATTAATGCAATTTTAGAGAAATTAGAAGGTATGTTTTAAAATAAATGAGTATTCTGTATATTTCTATGAACTTTGCCTTCCACGTATTTTCAGTGAGTTTTGTATTCTTTGTATTTTCTGATTTGTGAGTCTTGTATACTGTGTATTTTTAGTGAATTTTGTATTGTGTGTGTTTTTTTTCTTAGGTCAGTGAGTTGTGTTTTCTGTTTTGAGATAGGCGACTTTTATATTGTCGTATTTCAGATCATTGAGCATTTTATTGTATTTTTAGATGAGTGAAGCTGCCGACACGCTTGCAGTACAGCACTCACTGGGGGACGTCTTGTATCACATTGACAATGAGGGACAGCTCCCCGAGTTTTAATGTGAAACAATACATTAAATCAACCTCTTAAACACATCTGTCTGATAAAGCATTCATCTTTATATTCATGCAAGGAACAATGAGCATCTGTGCAAGGTTCAGAATGTTTCAACATACCATAAATTTCCAAAATTATGCCCAGGCTCAAATAAACGCCTGATTCAAATAACACCTGGTACCAAGCACACTATTTACAATTTATAACACTGTTTTTCGTATTTCAAAAGAACGCCTGGTTAAATTTAACGCCTGGTCTGATGCCATTTGAAAATAATTAACGCCTGGACCATATTTTGGAAAAATAAGGTAATTGAAGAGGGATTTTCTGTTCATGTTTGTCATATGACAAAAGGCTATCAAATATTAATGGCGTGACCTGATAATACAAAGCATTTTAAATTAACACGGATCCTTGAATGACTTTAGAATCATGTTCCTGGTGATTTGAGCTGTTTCCCGTCTTCTGTGAGACACTGGGATTACATGCTGTACAGGTGGATTGAGATCCAATACGTGTTAAGATTTCTATGTATTTAATATTTTCTGACAGTTTTTGTTGTGAAAAATATCTTGTGTTCAGTGTATTGTACGTAGTGGAGTATTTTTTTATACAATATTGTACGAAATAAATATCAAATTAACCTACATATTCAGTTTTACTAATACTAAAGCAATGTGATGATTTCAAATGATATATCTCCTTTAGCTGTTGGGAAAACATTACCTATGACATGCACCTCCTAACCAATGTCCCTACCAAGTATCGACTTCCTACACCTTACATTTTCCGAGATATCCCCCGGACAAGATTTTCAAACTCAAACTTAAATTGGTTCTATAAAGGTTATTTTTATGTATTTTGAAGTACATCTCACTGTACTATAGCAGCAGTTCCTAGAATGGAGTCATATTACAAAAAAAAAAAAGTTTTAGGGAGTCAGATATAGTAATGCTATTATATTTACTGAAAATGGGAATCAAGGCCACCTGGAGGGCTCTAAAGGGAACAGTTTTCACATATATATATGAAAAAATATATCACAAATGGCAATATCATCAGAGTGTGTTGGATTAGTATAATATGGTTAATCTTCAGTTGTGAAATATGTTCATAGTATTTCGTCTCAGCACTTCGATATGAATAGAAGGAAGGTTAACAGGTTTTTGGCTTACTGTTTAAGAATGTACAATGAACCATTCAAGTCTTTGTAATATGTCGACATTGCCTCTATAAAGTATACACACTTTCATCTTGCATTTTTTGCTTTTTCGGTGACATAACATTTATACTTTTTACCCCACAGCCCTTAAGGGCTGTCTTGGTATTGTTTTCACCCATGGTGTCCGGATGGGTGGGCGTCCGGGCGGGCAGGTGGCGGGAAATAGTTTGTCCGGGCTGTATCTCAGAAACCGTAAGGTGTAGGAAGTTGATACTTGGTAGGGACATTGGTTAGGGGGTGTAGGTGTGCAACGTCATGGTCTGACCTTGATTTGACCTTTGACCTTGCAATAGTGACCTTGACCTATAAAATCTTGTCCGGGCTATATCTCGGAAACCATAAGGTGTAGAAGTTGATACTTGGTAGGGATATTGGTTAGGGGGTGTAGGTGTGCAAAGTCATGGTCTGACCTTGATTTGACCTTGCCGTAGTGACCTTGACCTATAAAATCTTGTCCGGGGTTTATCTCGGAAACTGTAAGGTGTAGGAAGTTGATACTTGGTAGGGACATTGGTTAGGGGGTGTAGGTGTGCAACGTCATGGTCTGACCAGAATTTGACCTTGCCGTAGTGACCTTGACCTATAAAATCTTGTCTGGGCTATATCTCAGAAACCGTAAGGTGTAGGAAGTTGATACTTGGTAGGGACATTGATTAGGGGCTATGGGTGTGTATTATCATGGTGTGACCTAAATTTGACCTTGTCGTAGTGACCTTGACCTTTAAAATCTTGTTGTACCTTTGGGTCTGTCTTTTGATGCAGATTAAACACTGTTAATTCATATTAGAATTTATTAAGAATTTTACTTCCATAACTTCCCATTGTAAGAGATAGAATTTCATCAAGCGAGTCACCGATTTTGCTCCAACACCACATATAAGCAATCATTAAATGTATTACCACTTCTGTATGCATGGTAATATTCAAAACATCTAAACCATAATTCGGATATGCAGATGTAGATAAAAAGTGTTGAATTTTAGTTTACTCATTAATGCTGTCATATTTTTATTTAATTATCATGTTTTAATACTTCATTTTTACATGCATTATCTTTCTTTTAAACATTATTTTCTCCATTTAAACATTGTTTGGAACTTTATATAACTGACAGTGATCTAAAAGTATCCTGAAGTTTGTACTGGTACAGTACTTCTATATCTCATGGTGTTGAAAATATTTCCCTAGGCTGTGGGGTACGGGCATCTCTGATGCTATTTTGGATGCTTTGTTTTTGTAAGCAGAAACATTTTTCTAGTTTTTACCCCACAGGGTATTGTTTTCACCCATGGTGTCCGGATGGGTGGTTGGGTGGGCCCGTGGGTGGGCAGCGGGAAAAAGTTTGTCCAGGCTGTATCTCAGAAACCATATAATATAGAAGTTGATACCTTTTAGGGATATTGGTTGGGAGGTGTGGGTGTGCAACATAATGGTGTGACCTTGATGTAACCTTTGACCTTCCTGTAGTGACCTTGAGTTTGAAAATCTTGTCTGGGCTATATCTCGGAAACCGTAAGGTGTAGGAAGTCAATACTTGGTAGGGACATTGGTTGTAGGTTGTAGGTATGAAATGTCATATTGTGACCTTGATTTGACCTTGTCTTTGTGACCTTGACATATAAAATCGGTCCAATCACAGCACACAACAGGTTTCGAAGCCAGCTGAAAGCCTAGTTGTTTAGACATATCCTCCACCATAGTATATCTCCCCAGTGGGCGCTAATTTGGATCTCCACCTGATACATCCTTAGACTTTCCTTTTAATCTCAAGCGCTTTAGATAATGTTGTATCAATTTTGCACTAAATAAATGTTTCTATTCTATTCTAAGCTATCTTATTTTAAATTTAACCCACCAGCTTCACTCTTTGAAAACATTTTATGTGAAAACATGTATAGAATATAATATTTCAAGTCTAAATGACAACCAAAAGTTTGGAAGCAAAGTTATGCAACCTAAATATATACCAAGAAACAATCATCTTTAATCATTCCCATCATTAGAGGCTTGATCAGGATTTATATAGGTTCCAGAGCAAACATTAAGTGTGACAGTGTGGGGTTCATCTTTTCATTGTTTTCCAGAGCACTTACAAAGAAAAGTGAATCATTTACCTTATGACTACATACAGATGGCAATTAAAATATTTGTTATTGGTTGGTGAATAAATAGATGTTTATTACTCTACAATATCTTACCCTTCAGGATTCTTAGACCGAGTTTTTCTGTCCTTTCACCAATTGTATTTTGTCCATCCTGTCCCAAAACTGACAGGCAATAGCTGATTCTAAGAGGCAGCTGAACATAAAGTGAATAATACTGTAATCATGATTAGAAAGATGTAAAACACTGCAGGGCCTTGTGTTTTGGGGGGTGAATACTTCTGGATCAGTCAGTATTAAGGCAGAAATGGTTCGTGTTATTTTAGATGGGTTGGTGGGCATTTGGGCGGTTGGGATGGCATTGGGAAAAAGCTATATGTCAGAAAACATACGGTATAGGAAGTTGAAAATTTTGGAAATTGGTTGGGAGGTGTAAGTGTATGTCATGGTGTGACTTTGATTTGACCTTTGACCTTGCTGTAGTGACCTTGAGTTTGAAAATCTTGTCTGGGCTCTATCTCAGAAAACTGTAAGGTGTAGGAAGTTAAAACTTGATAGGAACATTGATTGGGGAGTGTAGGTGTGTAGCATCATTTTATTGCGTTAAAGGTCACAGGAAAAGAAAACTAAAGTTTACTTATATTCTTCAGTAAACAGAAGCATAAACATTAAAACCTATCACAAGCCTATTTATGTGTAGAACACTGCTATGTGTGGTGATTTCTCTCTTCCCAGTTCTCTTCAATTATTAAGTAAACAAACCTTTGCACTCGGTGGTTTCCGTGAGGCATTTTAATACCACGTCATAGCTACTAAACATTTCCCTCCAAATGTACACAGTTTGTATTAGCTGAGTCAACTTTCACATGTGCTGTTGTTTATAAAATTGAAAATATACAACAGTAAAGTGTTCTAGTCATTGTCATAATTAGAATTTAATCACACAATATATTATAGTATCAGTTTTTTTTTTTTTTTTTTTTTTTTTTTTTTTTTTTTTTTAATTTCTTTTTGGATAACATACACATTGATATGAAAGGTTTGATTCCAACAAACATTACAAGAGCAACCATGTCACATAGTATAATATAAGTACTAAATGAGCAAAAAAAAAAAACACTAATAATTCATGTAACATAGATAGTACATAACATAGATTGTCAGGTTTGTACATAAAGTTTAAGACACAAGAGACCAAAATCAATAATATTAGAGTGATTCAATTAATTTACCAAATCTATCAGAAAATACTTTACTTCTATCTTGCTTTACATATACCTTTTCTTCCAAAATTAATTTATCCCTAAGGGTGTACAAAAAGTACAGGAAAAATATTTGTTTTCCATTTTTTTAGCTTTGTTGAGATAAAACTTAGCAATAATTATAACATAATTGATAGAATAGTAAAATTTAGAATCAAAGTTCAAGAAACCTAGCAGTACTTCTAGTACTGTTAATTTAACTTTACTTGCGATTATGTTACTTAACCAGTTTTCAACTTGCCTCCAAAAGTGTTCTACATCACTACAGTAATAAAAGTAGTGCTCCAAATTATCTACTTTTTGGCAGGCATCACATTTTGGAGAGGTTTTAATATTCCATAAAAATAATTTGTAGTTACAGGAAAAGACCCTATGTAAAATCTTAAATTGCATCGTTATTAAATAAGTATCTATTACTATTTTTGATGGCAGCAAATATATGTTTTCCCAGGTAGCACTTTCTAAAAATGGATAAAATTCTATCCATTTGTTTTGGCTGTTTGGTATAACGCTTATCTTAGAAATGAGGTACTGATAAACTTTTGCGGTTGTAATTTTCTTAAAGCTCTCCAAGCCTTGAAACAGTTTCACATTTTTCGGATGAATAATATTAGCTGATTTCTTGTTTTTGGAAAGCCTTCTCAAGATAAAAGATAGTACACTGACAATCTGATTAAATTTTAAGTCACTGATTACAATATTAAAACAATTTTGTACTTCCTGTTTAGTTTTAAAAGACATTTGGGTTTCATTAAAGAGATCAGCCACATTTTCAAAACCTGACTTGGTCCAGTTATCTGATTCGGGTGAGACAGGTTTATTATTAATTGTGATAGCTGGATTATTAAAGAGCTTGAGCGTTAAGAATTCTGAAACACTTTTGATGTCAATTTTAATAAAGTCATACCAAACTGAGAGCAAATTTGAATAAAACTTCGTAACTATTTTAGGTTTAACACTCTCAAAGAAATGTTCCTGTAAAAGGTGTTTTCTATCAATACCCATTAAAAATTCAGTTAGAATCTTCCATTTTGCTTCACAGTTGTTGTATAAACGTTTGACCCACAATATTTTTACCGAGTTAACTATATGTTTGACAGAGGGCATTTTTAGGCCACCAGCTTCAGGTAACTGAATAAGTGTACTTTTAGCAACTAAATGTTTCCTATTACTCCAAACAAAATTGCAAAGAAGGCTTTCGAAATTGGAGATTACTTTATCACTTAAAACTGTGACTGAAGCCAATTGTAAAATGTGAGGAACTAGGAGAGATTTAATGACAATAATTTTGCCCTTCAACGAAAGCTGTCTCGACTGCCAAGACCGTAGTATAGCTTTTATATGATTCAATTTAGATGTAGTATTCAAACGAGCAGTTTCATCAGGGTTTGATGAAAACCAGGTTCCAAGTGTCTTAAAAGGTTTATTTGTCCACTGTACACCAATACTTTCATCCTTCATATGTGCAGAATTAGAGTTTACTATGAATACCACAGTTTTCTGTTTGTTCAACTTTAGGCCAGCATAACGATAAAATTCTTCAAAGATTTGTACAGTAGCTTTCACTGAAGAAATGTCTGTTAAAAACAAAGTCATATCATCCGCTAGCTGGCATAGTTTTAAAGAAGTTCCATTAATATTTAAACCTTTGACACTCCCAGTTTGTCTAAGTATAGTAGCAACAATTTCAGCAATCAGTAAAAACAAAAGTGCACTTATAGGGCAACCCTGTCTAATTCCTTTTTGTAATTTAAAATAGGATGAGAGGTAACCATTATTTGTAACACAACTTTCTATATCTTGATACAAAGTTGAAATCCATTTGCAAAAATGGGGCCCAAACCCAAAATACTTTAAAAAAGTTTTTAAAAAATCCCATTTTACTGTGTCAAAAGCCTTCTCAAAGTCAGCCATAAAAACTAGACAAGGGTGATCATAGTAGTTGCAATAGTCTATAACATCAGCTATCAGTCTAACATTTTCTCCAAAATATCTGTCTGCCATATATCCAACTTGGTCAGGACTTATAATTTCATGCAAAACACCCTTCAAACGGTTACTTAAAGCTTTAGCAAGGATTTTATAATCACAGTTCAAAATAGATAAAGGACGCCAGGATTTAAGCTCTCTTAAATCTTTATCTTTTTTAGGAATAAGATTAATTATACCTTGTCTTTGACTTGGGGAAAGTTTTCCACTTTCAAAAGACTGCTTATAGCTTTGAAAAACCAGTTGTCCAATATCTGACCAGAAAACTTTATAAAATTCTATTGGAAGTCCATCTGGTCCTGGTGTCTTATTATTTGCAAGACTTTTAACAGCTTTAGTTATTTCATCAAAGGAAAGATCACTGTCACAATACTCCCTGTTATCCCCAGATATTTTTGGAACATTTATGCGATTTAGATAGGCTAAGAGTTTATAATCTTTATGTATGACATTTTGAGTATCAGAATAAAGATTTTTGTAAAATTTTGTTTGCAGATCTAATATTGCTCTTTGGTCATATATTAATGTACCATTATGTCTTCAATGTGCTTTATTTTCTGCTTTGCTTTTTCAAGACTTAAAAAGTATTTTGTCGGTCTTTCAAATTCTTCTATTAACTTACATCTTGATCTTATTATGCATCCTATTGCCTTTTGATGATAAATAGTTTCTATTTCCCTTTTGATTAATGTATACTCTTCAATTAAATCAGCCGTTGGTGTTTGGCATATAGTTTCCTCTAGAATCTCTAATCTCTTGTTTAGAGTAAGTAAATTCTTTTTTTCTGAAAGACTTTTTTTATAGAATAGGAAATAGATTCTGTACGAATTATACACTTAATATAGTCCCAACTAAGGGAAGGATTCTTTAAGTTTTTTGCATCTTTTATTGCATAGTTTAAGGCTGACCTCATAGCTTCTATATATTCCTTATCTTCTAGTAAGTTCACGTTTAGCTTCCATGTTCCTTTACCCCTTTTTGGCTCATCAGCTAGTGAAATTTCCAAAGATAATAAACTATGGTCGGACTTGATGCTTGGCATAATATCTGTATTCTTAATATAGTATTCTAGGTGACAAGATATGAAAAAATAATCTAACCTAGACTGGGAAAAACCATATTTTGTTTTTTCTCTACGAGTATATATTTTACGAGTAGGATTTTTGAGTCTCCATATATCTGAGAGAGAAAGTGATTCCATAAGAGACACTATTTGCCTGCCATACACTGGATTTTTAAGACTATTTGGTTCTGTAAAGGCACCATCTAAATCAATGTTTAAGTCTCCACCAATAACTATGTTTTCGCCAATATACTCCTGAAGCTTATTTGAAATGTACTCTCCAAAGATTTTTTGCTCTGCAATTTTATCTGTAGTTGGGGCATATAAGTTGACCAAAATGTAACGGTTATTTTTAATTTCACAATCAATTAACAAGTATCGCCCAGAATCATCTTTATCACAGTTATTTATTGTCAAATCAATATCTCTAGAAACAAGAACAGCTACTCCCCTAGAGTTTGGCTGTCCATGCGAAAAGAAAATTTTACTTTCCCATTCATTATTCCACATAGGTTCACCACTAATATCAGAGTGTGTCTCCTGCAAAAGAAATATGCCCGAACCTTTATTTTTGAGAAAAGTAAAAACAGCTTGTCTCTTGTGTCTTTCCCTTAAACCCCTGCAATTAAGACAAAACAGGTTTAGCGTATTTGACATATTTATCTGTATTACAATATTTGTACATTTTCCTTTGTAATTTTTTTTCTATTTGACAATATTCTGTCCCATGTGCTCCTCCGGCTATCAAATAAAATTACACTAGACTTACTCTTGAATACAAGTTCTACATACATAATAAAGTAGATACCAATGCATATAACTAAGCAAAAACTGAACATTAAAAAAACACTAAGAATCAATACCAGAAACTTTTCCTTTCACAGTATACACTAGGAGTATAGGAGTTACTGGGGAGTTACAAGTCTTTCCTTATTTTACACATTACAAAAAAAGGGATCACTTTTTTTTATGTAAAAAGTATATTTTTCATGCTTTAGTATACCCTAAGTATCAAGAATACACAAGCAGAACGATTATACTCAATAGTCTATTTAATTGGAGATTAGAAGAAAACAATAAGAAACTTACAAGACAGGATTATATCTGCAAAAGAGCAGGGTATATACTGATCTTGTCTACATAATACTTGATTATTCAGCTAGTTAAGCTAATTTATCAAGTTATGCTTAATAGCATATGGCTGTAGAAATACCAGTCCTGTTTAGATAGAACAGTACAATATTGCATTATATTGAGCAAAATTATCATAGTTGTTCTTTCCAAATCCAAGACTCCATTTTCAGAGCTAAAATAATACACTTGTGAGCATGGTAAAATTTTTCATTATGCACTCATATTGCAACAGATAAAAAGAATGTCAATTTTAACTCTGAGGCATATGACAGTAAATATTTCAGTCTATTTTCCTTTAGACAGATATACATCACAGCACGTTAAAAAAAAAAAAAAGAGATTTAATGAGATTTTTTCTTTTTTTAGGCATTAACGTATTTCATATTGTTTAAAAACAGGATAAGTTCATGTCATTTCACCACTTACACATTTTTTTATTAGTATAATTAATTTTTTTTATTTGAACACCAGAAAAACAGTGTTTAATTCCAGCTTTAAAAACCTAAATGAGATATAGATGGACACTTTTAATTTTTTTTTCTAGTTAAAAACCAATATAACCATATGAATATAATATCAGCATTCCAACAACCTTTAATCTGTTCCATTAGTGACATAGAATAGACTAATCAATATTGTTTTTATTTCAAACATTATTTACTTCCAGCTAAATGAACTTAAATGAGATATAAATTTCTTTTCTATTTAAAAACAAATATAAACATATTAATATGTCATCAGCTTTCTAACAAGGTTTAATCTTTTCCATTAATGACATAGAATTGACAATAGTATTTTTTATTTGAATAATAAAAAAGGGTATTTAATTTAAGTTAAATAAACTTGAATGAGATATAAGTTTCTTTTTATAGTTAAATACTATTTTTATTCGAATAATATAGTATCAGTTTTATAGTTTTACAAATGATAATCTGGCAGAATGGTTATGTGTTTTGCTTGGGGTTGTAACAAGGCTTGTGGGAAGGTTTTTTCTTTTACAAAGGATTTTGTATTTTTATATATTTTTATCAATTATAAGTAGTGTGTGGGAAGTATATATAGGAAGTTTTTGAGCTTATAATTAACTATCACTGATCAAGTAGTAAATTCAAATATGATTATTCTGAAGACTAATAATGGGATATAAGTACACACAAAACTGTTGAACTACATGTAATTTTATATCAAACTAGCAGAAAGAAGTGGTGGTAAAGATTTTAAAGAATCTATAATAACTCACAGCCTCTAATTATTGATTTCTAGAGGATGATTTCACAGCGCCACTTTAGAAAGAGCTGGAGAGATAAGAAACTAGCCCTGTTTTACATGAAAATAGCCATATCCATAGGTAGACACCCCATCTGTATTAGTTAAAAGACATTTCATATAAGCACTTACTGAGAGTATATTAACTGAGATGTATGTCCAAAAAATGTCATTTTCAAAAGATATAAGTTACTTTAAATATATATAACAAGTGAACCACTAACCACCTACCTGTATTATCATTGATTAAAACACTTTGGCTTTCACTAGAACTTTACTTTTCAATGGCTCATGTAAATATGGATCTGTTTTATATTCCAAATTAACCTTTGTGCATTCACTGTTTGTGTTAGAGTTAGAATTTTATCCATATGCCATGATTATTTATCAAATTTAGAAATACCTTATTTCTTCTGTAGATAAAATCTCACGAGTTAAAAGTGAGTTAAAAGTACGACAACAAACTCCTCAAACTATGATATAAATGATGGGTCCAAGGAGATATACCTAATCTTTATGAGTGTGTTTTAGATTAAATCTCAGATAATACTGGAAAACTATCCAGCAGTACTCTCACCTTAAACTATAAATAGAGTCAGTAGTATGAAACACAGGTCATCACAACAGACACTATACTAGAACATGCAATACAAAGCAAAATTAAACCAAAGTCAAAAGGATCCCAGTCAGAAGTACCAGAATGACAATTAGGACTTATTTCATTAGTTCTATTATAACATTTTCAAAAAGAAGTAAATCATTTTACATTTGCAAATATAATAAGTGATTATGATATTTGCCTATTTTTATAGTAAATAGGAAAACGTCCCGAATGACATATACAGAAAAAATATATCACGAATGAAGATAACAATATTATACGAGTGCGTAGCACGAGTATTATATTGTTAATCTTCATGAGTGATATATTTTTTCTGTATATGTCTGATGAGGGATGTTTTACTTTTATTATCCACCATTTTGTGCGATTTATGGGTCAAATAATATGAATATTCAATGAGAAAACGTGAAACAGACTGTCAAAAAGAATGAGCAACACTGAATATAAAACTTCAATCTTTACCTTGCAATATCTCATTCATTTCTGCATGGATATTTATGCAACATACATGAGCAGAAGCGCTAGAATAACACCTTTCTAATGATATATTATACATATTTTTAAGTTACATACTTTCCGAGATATTGTTGAAAAACCGGAAGTTAATCACACTCAATATCCATAGTACCGGGGCGCCGGTGTATACAAAAAAAATACATCCCGGTCTGTATTTCCCCGTATTTAGGGCAAATACGTCGCGTGGTGGATAATAAATATAGATTAAAAATGTCGATTAAGTTGGAAGTGTTATATGTCTGGGACAAGCTTTGGGTGAATCTCTATTTAAACACATAGTAAAGCATGGAGTGGAGATGAGTTTGTTTAGTAGCTCTGACGTCACTCAAAGTGCAGACACTCGGAGAGACTTCGACCTGGATTGGCCTTGAGAAGCACATGTGCTTGTTCAACTAAACATTTACTGCTGTGATTGTTTGTGGTGTGTTTTATTACTTTTAAATAGATGTTTGGGATATGTTACCTCCCTACCAAAACACCAAAGCAAAAAAAAAATTCTTTTCCTGTGACCTTTAATACATCATATCCAATGGACAATTGCTTTACCGGTCGGCGCGACCGGTCCGCCAAACGTCAGAAAAAGACGTCCTGTGTATAACACTAGCAGAGCCGGTCAGGAGAGCGCATTCGCCAGGTGGCACATCGTACTTCCTTGCTGTCTAGACAACGTGACGTCATAGCATCTTTTTCGTTTGGCGCGTGGAGAGTGAAGACGTGTTTTCAACGACAAGGAATATTTTCGTTTTACAACGAACTCACCTGCTTAATTCATCTTTAAAGAAGTTTAGAAGTATTGTGACCTTGATTTGACCCTTCACCATGCCATAGTGACCTTGATCTTTATAATCTTCTCAGGGCTATATCTCAGAAAGCATAAAGTATAGGAAGTTGATACATTAGGGACATTAGTTAGGTGGTGTAGTTGTGCAACGTCAAGGTGGGACTTTGATTTTACCTTTGACTTTGCTGTAGTGACCTTGACCTTTAAAATTTTGTCTGGGCTATATCTGAGAAACTATAAGGTGTAGGAAGTTGATACTTAGCAGGGACACTGATTTGTGGGAGGGGGCGTGAAGGTGTGCAGCATTGGGCAAAACACCCCTGTCCTTTAACTACCATCTGATGTCCAGATACAAATTACTTATGATACAGTGGCCAATTGTCCATTTCCTTGAACATCTCTTGGAAATTTTAATATGGTTCTATTCTATTCTGTACTTTTATAACTCTTAATCTCAGGTTCTCTCACCATGATGTTACTCGGATAAATTATTCATGTGGTAGCTGAGAAAGGTTTGTGGTTTATAGAAGGTTGTGATTCAGTCTTGCTAAGGTGGTGTGTGATACTCCGATGGCTTACAAAAGTGAGTTGAGGTTAAAGGAAGTTGCCCCCTAATTGACAAACATTTGTACTACCATTCTAGCCTTACCACAGGCGTTTATATGTATAAAGAAGACACAACTGTTTGACTGCATTATTAGTATTTTTCATAATGTTCTCATACACTTGTTTAGCCTAGCTTGCTGAGGAGAACGGACCAGAAAGGCCTTTGATACAGTGTGCATTATGGCAAAAATATTTCACGTTTACATTATGGTTGAGACAGCCTGGAAGGCCAGGCTACTACCATTCTACTGTTGTTGATAGTTGTACACCATGTCCAATCATTGGCCATGTGTGTCATAACTTATGGATACACTAAATCTCATCAGATTATATCAGGTGTCTTGGGAGGAAATTCTGCCACCGGGTAAAACTTCTAACTGCCTGTTCTGCATGAGGGTATAGTTACAGTCTGTGTCTAGCTAAAGTTCTAGCATGTTCTAAATACCTTATTTCACCACAGTGATGTGCAGAGAGTAGGGGAGTGGGAGGATTTTGGAGAGGGTTACAAATGTTACAGCTGGAAGATTTCCAGTCTTTAGAGTTATAATGGAATAAGTTTGTCACAATTTTTGGCTTTTCCACGTTGATACATGTGATAGGGGAAGTGACAGGAGAAGGTATTTGTTTAAGAGTATTTTCTAGAATTTTTTTTTCTTCTCCTTGTGTACGTATGTAAGGGAAGGAAGGATGTTCTATTTACACTGAACATTTTTGTTTTCAAAAGGCAAAAAGGACTGCGTATATTCAGCAATTTAAGTTTTAGCAGGGGCCACAGTGGCAGAGTGGTAACACTCTCGCCTCCCACCTCTGAGGTCGGGGTTTGATTCCCGGCATGGCCTCAAGTGGGAAAGCTGATAGTTGCTTGCCGTTGGTCGGCAGTTTACAGTACAGAACCCTAACGAACTGTATGCACTGGTTTCTTCTCCCCTTCCAACTACCCGTCGTGATATGACCTGTACAGTGTTGAAAGCGACGTAAAACCCCAAATAAATAAATAAATAAATAAAGTTTTAGCAACAGTTTCATTTCCTTCTTTTTCAGCATGAGCTTGCCGAGACACCGACTACTTGAGCTCACTTTTTTTCATCTCCGAAGTTTTATCAACACTGCACTGCTACACTGCATTTCTTGTGTTTCTGAAACGTAGTTCAGTCTCAGTTTTTTTATGTCACTGTATCAGAAATCCACCTGAATGGTTGCTCTTTTGATGTTTACTGACATAATCATTCAGTTTAAAGTACTCGTTTGGTATTACTTGTTGAAACTTTATGTAACTTTTTCCTCCCATCAATTTTATCAAATTTAAAACATGAACAGCTAGAAAGCCCTAGCTTATATTATCACTTCTTTTGCAAGGCCCTAATCGCATAGAAAATTCACAAATACCCATTGATTACTTTTGGGTAGTAATCTCAAAAACAGACGGATAAACATATGAACACACCCAAAAACATAACCTCCTTGCCACAGTATTACAAGTCCCTGTCAAATTAAAGTTCCTATTTATTATTAATTATTGATATTGTTTTACTACTTCTGCAACAAAAAATTGGGTCTTAATCAGACAACTTTAAAACATGGATCAAAAATAAGTAAATGCATTAATGCATAAGAAGACAAATCTATAATGATCTCTTTCTGTTACATGAAATTAGTCCCAATGACTCACAGGGTGGTTCCTCAAACTTCCCAATAGAACCTATATACAAGTGTGAGACTTTAGTGGTAAACGTTTACTGTATTCATGCAAGGCACACACTGTTGGATCAATAGATTACAGAAATATGCGTTATAGTAAATAGTACAAGTAGGAAATCCTTCATATATAATATTATTGAATTGGTGTTGGAGAAATAAATACACTTATCAAATAGTATTTGTTATTCTGAATTCTCAGTAAGAAAAGGATGACCCATATAGTTGCAAAAACATGTCATAAATTTCAAAATAAATGTAATTTTAGAAGAAGTTCTAATAGACAAATTAGTCTGATTTATACATAGAATCTGCCATATTTGTCTGACATAAAAACTGTCAAATAACAAATGGCTGCCTCAAAGGTGGATCCAGTTGAAGAATTGCACGAGACATGTGCATTTGGTAAAGATATTCTCAGATCCCCGAACACACAAGTCAATGAAGAAGGGATGACACTATCTGTTCACACAGAGCTGAAGCGGAAGCTTCCTGTGTTTGAGGATCCTGATATTGTTAAAAGACAAAAACTTTTGAAGGAGTCCAGTGTTTTAAATGATTTGAAAAGTTTGCTCAAAGGGAGAGAACTCTCTGTGTCTTTTAATGAGATGATGTCACAGGTTGGAAATGTGTAGATACAGTAAGATTACAGGGTAATCCGTACAGACTTTCTGTTGTAGAGAGTGATATCTGGATACCAAGTAATGCAAATACAGGAGATTATGAGGTATTTAACATATCCACTAAAACACTGACACCAAGGAGGTGTGATACGCTACAAGGTGTGATGTCTTTCTGTCACACATACACTGGACATGTGATGGCAGCATGTGGTAATGGTCTGTTCACACTGAACAGACAGGGAGAACTCCAGTGTAAACTCTCTGATGGGTTATTTACAGATGTCTGTACTAACGGGGAGAAGATTCTTGCGGTACAATATGAAACATGTGAGGTACAGGTCTATACACTGACTAGTAACAGGTGGAGTAAGGAGACTGAGTTTCTTCTCAAAGGTAGAAATAATGTCCTGAAAACACTGCATGTAGTCGGTGACTCTGTGTATGTGAGTTATGGTGACGCAAATACAATCTCCAAATATTCTTTACATGGCGAGTTTCTAGAAGAGTATGGGGGTCATGAGGGGAAGGCACTAGGTCAGTTTAGTGTGCCATTTGTGAGTGGTACAGACAGTGAGCAGGCTCTGATTGTGTGTGATTGCTATAACAACCGTATCCAAGTGAGGAGCAAACAGGGAGCCTGGATGCAGTACACTTTGAAGGAAGTCACAAGTATTGCAGATGTTGTAATTGTGGGGGAGTTTCTGTTTGTACTTGAAGAAGATAAGAAATTGTCAGTTTACAACATTATAAGTCAGTTATAGCAGAAGAATACATTGGAAGAATTGATATTATTAAAGATTTGTGTATGTTCGTCAATGATATAATGTTGTACTTAATATTTATGCAGTAATGTGAAAAATCAATAATGTTTGAAGCGGACAGTGGAGAGTTTTATCATATTATAATTATGGTCAAGATTTTATGGTAATATTACTTTCAGTTTGCAAACAAAATTTTTCTTACAAAATATAAGCTAAGGTATAACCACTCTTTCCATTTGCAGAAAATTGTGTACATTCTTATAATATATTCGAATTATTCAGTTAAAGTTTCACTTCTAGGAAGCAATTTTGAAAAAATCAAAACAATGTTCGCCAGGGTTGGTTTTGCTCTGTCTGAGTAGATCCTCTGGACTCTCATCATTCATAGGATCAATATCTGTGTTGAGATCTCCATCCAGTGTGCAGCGAAGCACCCGGTCTGAGTCTTGGAGCAGCACTGGACGCTTCATGCTTGGCTATATCTTGCTCAGCCGTACAAATAATGTCATCAGGAAATAACCCACAGTCAAAGAGGGGAGCGTTGCAAAGTTGATTCCATGTATCCGGTTTAATGCTGGGTTTCACATGATCAGGATGAGATTTGCCAAATGAACAAAAAGGCTATCAGCCAGATGTTGGAGGGCAGTGCCCATGGCTACTGAGACATTTTGATGGAAGGCTAAGTAATCTTTAATGTCCTTGAGAGCTTCTGTGATGTCCTTTGACGCCTTTCCTTTACTGAACCTGGACTGAAGAAAGTTAATGTTCTGAAACATTTTCTCCTGCAATTCACTAGTACATCTGTTAAAACCCATGGCATGGTTAACAATGTGGCTCCCTTCCTTAGTACACTTCTCCCATCTGAGGAGGTATTCCTGTGGTATGGGATGTGATATGGGACTGGTAAATGCATAGGCTGATGCTTTCGTGATAGGCATTAACTGGGAGTTTACTTTTGCTTCTGTGTTCCTCCAGCTAAAGAGGGATTTGGCTGGTGTATGTGGTCCATCTGGTTTTATAGTGTGCATTTGTTGCCATCTTATTGGGTTTTCGGAATTTTCACAAATTGATCACTTTTCAAGCCCCCGCAGTCCTGTGCATGTGATGGATATCCTTCTGCCAAAGTGGCATTTAAACATTCCAGTTTTTGGCACAACCAATCATCTGGTGACAAAGCTTGCAAATTGCTCTGCTAGTTTTTCATTCCTGGCAGAGAATTGATCAAAGGTCACATAGGAAACCGGTAGGGCTTGAGATGTAGATGCAGCAGGTGCTTGCACAGAAACTTGTGCAGAAGACCGAGAAACCGGTGGGTTACCAGAAGTTTCAGTATCCACGCTTGCAAGTACTGTTACTTCCTTTGAGGAGATACCATGGCACTAGTTTAATAACATACACACCAAAAAATCTCACTTCATACAAAATATCCAAGAATTAATTTTAAAAAGTTCTTCTTTGCAAAATCCATGATACTAAGCTTGGCACCAAACAAAAAGAGGGAGTAATGCATGTGTGCACATCCACAGCAAGGAAGCTGGGGGCTACAAGGCCACCTGGCGAATGAACAGGACACTACTGGTCCCGACCAGAGCCCAACTCAGAATGTTTTTTCTAACATTTGGCAAGATTGGCAGTGCACCGGGCAAATGTATTTGTCCATGAGATAAGGTGTATTAATGCAATAAAATGTCACTTTAGTTCCAGGAGCATTGCTTATGTATTAGCCAATTAAGTCCAGGTGTACCATTTTGTTTGTAGAATCATTAATGAGATTACTAACAAATATTGCATATAATCACACTCAAATAAAAAATCCTGGCTTCTCCAGTGTATTGGTGAAATAAATCTTCCTAATTTGATATAATAAGCTTGTTTAAACTATTTAGGGTAACTGTTCTTGTGGATTCACAAGTAAATCTTTCCTACTTGTTAAAACAGTTAAATATGGTTGCTGAGTTTGAGAACCCATTTGGTAATGAAGATAGAATTCTACAAGAGATTACCAAAGGTTGGCAATTTTTTTGTTTTTACCACATGATCTTTTCAATTCAATTTTTTCCCAACTTCATATTTAAGTAGTTGGAAAATTTCATGTTTTTAGTGTATTAGAATAAGCGGTGCATTTTTAACCCCAGCCCATTAAGGCTGGCCAAAGTCCGGGGTTGGGAGATTATGGAACGCCTTCCCTCTGTGTGCGTGCATTTATCACATTTTTACATAAACTAAGTATACAAAGTATACCTCGTTCATTTATCTCATTTAAAAAAATATGGCTGCCAAAGCCGATTGTTGTAAAATCATTAATATGTTCTGCAACAGTTACTTAAAATATTGCAGCTAGTTTCATCAGATTTGCACAAAAGGTAATTGAGTAGGTAAGCTTGCCTTAGAGTAATTGTGGCCTTGTTTTGGAAACAAAATGGACCCCATATCACATCTTTCATATGAAATAGGAGGGTGGTCATATCAAAAAGGCTTTATATCTCCATTATCATTGGTCCTAGGAGGTTTGGAATGAGAAACAACATACAGGAAATCATGGCCTGGAAATCTTTTGCAATTGTCATGTTTGACCTTTGACCCCTGCTTCAATATCAGGTTGGGGTCATCTTGCTAATAGGGCCTTATAGCTCCCTCATAATTGGTTCTAGGGGTTCAAAATATGAAAACTATTTGCAAGAAATCATGGCCTGTGAATCTTTTGCGTCAAACTTGACTTTTGACCCTGTTTCAAAGTCTGAGTGGGTCATCATACTAAAATGGCCATATATCTCTTTTTTTTTGGTTCTTAGGTTTGGGAAAGAACATCTCATGGGTTCTCTATACTTCTTACAACTGGAGTAGTTCTTAAGATTTTCCCATATCTCATGTTGTTTCCTATTAAATTGTACCTGCTGGCTGTGGTTCTTGCCTGTGGAGGCTGGCTATTATTTTTGACATAGAGATATCATACCAGTGAACATCAAAGTAACATGCGTGTTTAGTTTTACAAACATCAAAAGAATGTCATTATAAACTTTGAACAGTGCATTGTCCTTGGCTGCTTGAATTTTTTTTATATGGATCAACACGTTGGTTTTTGGTATGTCCCAAAAGCTGTTATTCTTGTTACACTTTGTGACATTTTTCCCCCGAAATCTTATTTAGAATTTGTCCACAGTCTAACCATTATCAGTTGGTTAAGGCTTTGCAAACGTCAAAGTTGGGGTTTTATATCCCATTCAGCAGACAGATCATATTGGGACAGGTCCTCAGCATTGTAACTTGTGGGAGTTGAACCCACATAGAGGTGCCAGACTGTAATTAGACCCAAACCTGCTAACCCGAGAACCTGTCAAGGCTTTGCACTTTTAACCCTGGGGTGCCATTACCTGCTGACTTTACAATTTGAGGTCAAAAATAGATCTGAAAACCTCATAATAGATCCTTCTGTATTCTCAGGATGTATATGTATGCAAACAACACAGGAGAAGGTCAAAGAAGCCTGTGCCACCTTGTTGCTATGTTTTAGGCAAGGTTAAAAATCCACATTTGTTGTTTTATGCCCATTTGTTCTTTGGAACTCTTTCCCCTTCCACATAAGAAATAGCTCCTCTGTGACAGTTTCCCAACTTAGTCTCCTTCCCTTTTGGTCACACCCAAGGGGGCTCGGTGGTGTAGCGGTTAGAGTTCTCGCCTCCAACCTCTGAGGCCGCCGGTTCGAATCTCGGGCCGGGCGCTTCATGTTGGAAAGTTGGTAGTTACTTGCCGATGCCCGGTGGTTTACAGTGCAGTATGCACTGGTTTCCTCCACCTGTAAACTACCTGTCGCAATATGACCCTGGCTGTTGAATGCGACGTAAAACAACAAATAAATCTAAATTTTGGTCACACCCATAACTATGGATTACCGACTTTGACTCCCCTCGACTGTCATTTTTTTATGTCAGCTGACTTGTCAGTCAGCTGACATTATGTCGTCACTCTGCGGCGTGGGCGTACGCGTCCGCGTGAACAACTTCTCCTCCAAAACTACAAGGCCTAGAGACGTGCTGTTTTTTTTAAAAGATACCTTATCTATCGAGGATGAAAAATTGTTCAAGGCATGCAAATCTGTCTGTTCGTCTGTTTGCTAGAGACATTACAAGGGGGGTACCCCCACCAAAAGTGTGAAAATTTCAACACTTAATCACAATTTTCTCAGTGACTATTGCAGGGATTTCTCTCATATCTTGCATATATGTACTAGGCCACAGGTAGATTCTCTTGTGTGAGTATGAGACCTGGATCTGTCTTACTTTTTTTTTAATAAATTTTTTTAATAATTTTTAATGCATTAAAATTCATGAAATTATGCACAAAATCATTTATAACTTGAAAAGTGTTGCATTTAGAGCATTTTGTTAAAATATGTTATTCAGCTACTTTTTTCATAGCTACAATATGGTGAGTAAGTTGGGTGCCTGTCTCAATAGCTAAGTGAGTAATAGCTACTTTTGGGCTTTTCAGTAACTTCCATCATGAGTAAAATCACTTGTAACTTAAAAACTATTGCATTTAGAGAATTTCGTATAAATATGTTATTCAGCTACTTTTGGGTCAGCTATAACATAGTAAAATTTTAGACCTGTAGCTCATGGCATAGCTGAGTAATAGCTACTTTTAGGTTATCACTGTTGAGTAAATCGCTTATAACTTGAAAACTATTGCATTTAGAGAATTTCGTATAAATATGTTATTCAGCTACTTTTGGGTCAGCTATAACATAGTAAAATTTCAGACCTGTAGCTCATGGCATAGCTGAGTAATAGCTACTTTTAGGTTATCACTGTTGAGTAAATCGCTTATAACTTGGAAACTATTGCATTTAGAGTATTTTGTTTCAATATATTATTCACCTATTTTGGGATCAGCTATAACATAGTGAAGTTTCAGATCTGTGGCTCATTTCATAGCTGAGTAATAGCTACTTTGAAGTTCTCACTATTGAGTAAATCACTTGTAACTTAAAACCTATTGCATTTAGAGAATTTCGTATAAATATGTTATTCAGCTACTTTTGGGTCAGCTATAACATAGTAAAATTTCAGACCTGTAGCTCATGGCATAGCTGAGTAATAGCTACTTTTAGGTCATCACTATTGAGTAAATCAGTTGTAACTTGAAAACTATTGCTTTAACAGTATTTTGCTTAAATATGTTGTTCACCTACTTTTGGGTCAGCTATAACATAGTAAAATTTCAGACCTGTAGCTCATTGCATAGCTGAGTAATAACTACTTTGAGGTTCTCACTATTGAGTAAATCAGTTGTAATTGCAAAACTATTGCATTTAGAGAATTTCGTATAAATATGTTATTCAGCTACTTTTGGGCCAGCTATAACATAGTGAAATTTTAGATCTGTAGGTCATGGCACAGCTGAGTAATAGCTACTTTGAAGTTCTCACTATTGAGTAAATCAGTTGTAATTGGAAAACTATTGCATTTACAGAATTTCGTATAAATATGTTATTCAGCTACTTTTGGGTCAGCTATAACATAGTAAAATTTCAGACCTGTAGCTCATGGCATAGCTGAGTAATAGCTACTTTTAGGTCATCACTATTGAGTAAATCAGTTGTAACTTCAAAACTATTGCATTTACAGTATTTTGCTTAAATATGTTGTTCACCTACTTTTGGGTCAGCTATAACATAGTAAAATTTCAGACCTGTAGCTCATTGCATAGCTGAGTAATAACTACTTTGAGGTTCTCACTATTGAGTAAATCAGTTGTAATTGGAAAACTATTGCATTTACAGAATTTAGTATAAATATGTTATTCAGCTACTTTTGGGCCAGCTATAACATAGTGAAATTTTAGATCTGTAGGTCATGGCACAGCTGAGTAATAGCTACTTTGAAGTTCTCACTATTGAGTAAATCAGTTGTAATTGGAAAACTATTGCATTTACAGAATTTCGTATAAATATGTTATTCAGCTACTTTTGGGTCAGCTATAACATAGTAAAATTTCAGACCTGTAGCTCATGGCATAGCTGAGTAATAGCTACTTTTAGGTCATCACTATTGAGTAAATCAGTTGTAACTTCAAAACTATTGCATTTACAGTATTTTGCTTAAATATGTTGTTCACCTACTTTTGGGTCAGCTATAACATAGTAAAATTTCAGACCTGTAGCTCATTGCATAGCTGAGTAATAACTACTTTGAGGTTCTCACTATTGAGTAAATCAGTTGTAATTGCAAAACTATTGCATTTAGAGAATTTAGTATAAATATGTTATTCAGCTACTTTTGGGTCAGCTATAACATAGTAAAATTTCAGACCTGTAGCTCATGGCATAGCTGAGTAATAGCTACTTTTAGGTCATCACTATTGAGTAAATCAGTTGTAACTTGAAAACTATTGCATGTACAGTATTTTGCTTAAATATGTTGTTCACCTACTTTTGGGTCAGCTATAACATAGTAAAATTTTAGACCTGTAGCTCATGGCATAGCTGAGTAATAGCTACTTTTAGGTTATCACTGTTGAGTAAATCGCTTATAACTTGAAAACTATTGCATTTAGAGAATTTCGTATAAATATGTTATTCAGCTACTTTTGGGTCAGCTATAACATAGTAAAATTTCAGACCTGTAGCTCATGGCATAGCTGAGTAATAGCTACTTTTAGGTCATCACTGTTGAGTAAATCGCTTATAACTTGGAAACTATTGCATTTAGAGTATTTTGTTTCAATATGTTATTCACCTATTTTGGGATCAGCTATAACATAGTGAAGTTTCAGATCTGTGGCTCATTTCATAGCTGAGTAATAGCTACTTTGAAGTTCTCACTATTGAGTAAATCACTTGTAACTTAAAACCTATTGCATTTAGAGAATTTCGTATAAATATGTTATTCAGCTACTTTTGGGTCAGCTATAACATAGTAAAATTTCAGACCTGTAGCTCATGGCATAGCTGAGTAATAGCTACTTTTAGGTCATCACTATTGAGTAAATCAGTTGTAACTTGAAAACTATTGCTTTAACAGTATTTTGCTTAAATATGTTGTTCACCTACTTTTGGGTCAGCTATAACATAGTAAAATTTCAGACCTGTAGCTCATTGCATAGCTGAGTAATAACTACTTTGAGGTTCTCACTATTGAGTAAATCAGTTGTAATTGCAAAACTATTGCATTTAGAGAATTTCGTATAAATATGTTATTCAGCTACTTTTGGGCCAGCTATAACATAGTGAAATTTTAGATCTGTAGGTCATGGCACAGCTGAGTAATAGCTACTTTGAAGTTCTCACTATTGAGTAAATCAGTTGTAATTGGAAAACTATTGCATTTACAGAATTTCGTATAAATATGTTATTCAGCTACTTTTGGGTCAGCTATAACATAGTAAAATTTCAGACCTGTAGCTCATGGCATAGCTGAGTAATAGCTACTTTTAGGTCATCACTATTGAGTAAATCAGTTGTAACTTCAAAACTATTGCATTTACAGTATTTTGCTTAAATATGTTGTTCACCTACTTTTGGGTCAGCTATAACATAGTAAAATTTCAGACCTGTAGCTCATTGCATAGCTGAGTAATAACTACTTTGAGGTTCTCACTATTGAGTAAATCAGTTGTAATTGGAAAACTATTGCATTTACAGAATTTAGTATAAATATGTTATTCAGCTACTTTTGGGCCAGCTATAACATAGTGAAATTTTAGATCTGTAGGTCATGGCACAGCTGAGTAATAGCTACTTTGAAGTTCTCACTATTGAGTAAATCAGTTGTAATTGGAAAACTATTGCATTTACAGAATTTCGTATAAATATGTTATTCAGCTACTTTTGGGTCAGCTATAACATAGTAAAATTTCAGACCTGTAGCTCATGGCATAGCTGAGTAATAGCTACTTTTAGGTCATCACTATTGAGTAAATCAGTTGTAACTTCAAAACTATTGCATTTACAGTATTTTGCTTAAATATGTTGTTCACCTACTTTTGGGTCAGCTATAACATAGTAAAATTTCAGACCTGTAGCTCATTGCATAGCTGAGTAATAACTACTTTGAGGTTCTCACTATTGAGTAAATCAGTTGTAATTGCAAAACTATTGCATTTAGAGAATTTAGTATAAATATGTTATTCAGCTACTTTTGGGTCAGCTATAACATAGTAAAATTTCAGACCTGTAGCTCATGGCATAGCTGAGTAATAGCTACTTTTAGGTCATCACTATTGAGTAAATCAGTTGTAACTTGAAAACTATTGCATGTACAGTATTTTGCTTAAATATGTTGTTCACCTACTTTTGGGTCAGCTATAACATAGTAAAATTTCAGACCTGTAGCTCATGGCATAGCTGAGTAATAGCTACTTTGAGGTTCTCACTGTTGAGTAAATCGCTTATAACTTGGAAATTATTGCATTTAGAGTATTTTGTTTCAATATGTTATTCACCTATTTTGGGGTCAGCTATAACATAGTGAAGTTCCAGACCTGTGACTCATTGCATAGCTGAGTAATAGCTACTTTGAAGTTCTCAATGTTGAGCAAATCACTTATAATTTGAAAACTATTGCATTTAGAGAATTTAGTATAAATATGTTATTCAGCTACTTTTGGGTCAGCTATAACATAGTAAAATTTCAGACCTGTAGCTCATGGCATAGCTGAGTAATAGCTACTTTTAGGTTATCACTGTTGAGTAAATCACTTATAACTTGGAAACTATTGCATTTAGAGTATTTTGTTGCAATATGTTATTCACCTATTTTGGGGTCAGCTATAACATAGTGAAGTTCCAGACCTGTGGCTCATTGCATAGCTGAGTAATAGCTACTTTGAAGTTCTCACTGTTGAGTAAATCAGTTGTAATTGGAAAACTATTGCCTTTACAGAAATTTGTGCAAATATGTTATTCAGCTACTTTTGGGTCAGCTATAACATAGTGAAATTACAGACCTGTAGCTCATGGCACAACTGAGCAATAGCTATTCTCAGGCACTGACTGTTGAGTAAATCGGCTATAACTTGAAAAATATTGCATTTGGAGTATTTTGTTAAAATATATTGTTCACCTACTTTTGGGTTAGCTATAACATAGTGAAATTACAGACCTATAGCTCATGGCATAGCGGAGCAATAGCTATTTTCAGGTTCTCACTATTGAGTAAATCAGTTGTAACTTGAAAACTATTGCATTTACAGTATTTTGCTTAAATATGTTGTTCACCTACTTTTAGGTCAGCTATAACAGAGCAAAAATGCAGACATGTAGCTCATTGCATAGCTGTGTAATAGTTACTTTGAGGTTCTCACTCTTGAGTAAATCAGTAGTAACTTGAAAACTATTACATTTAGAGTATTTTGTTAAATATGTTTTTCACAGACGTTTTGGTCAGCTATAACATAGTGAAATTGCAGACCTCTATGTCATGGCATAGCTGAGCAATAGCTTCTTTCAGGTTCTCACTGTTGAGTAAATCATTGTATCCAACCTGTAGGAAATCATGGGCTGGGAATCTGTTAATATGGTCCGATTTGACCTTGGAACCCTCCTTCAAGGTCAAATGAGGATAGCCAAACATAAAAGTGCTTATAACTCGCTTATTATTGGTCCTAGAGGTTTGGAATGAAAACCAACCTATAGAAAATCATGAGCTGGGAATTTTTTGGTGTGGTCGGATTTCACCTTGGACCCCTCCTTCAAGGTCAAATGAGGATAGCCAAACTTAAAAGTGCTTATAACTCGCTTATTATTGGTCCTAGAGGTTTGGAATGGAAAACTAACCTATAGAAAATCATGGGCTGGGAATCTTTTGGTGTGGTCAGATTTCACCTTAGACCCCTCCTTCTAGGTCAAACGAAGATAGCCAAACTTAAAGTGCTTATAACTCGCGTATTATTGGTCTTGGAGGTTTGGGATGGTAAACCAACATATAGGAAATCATGGGCTGGGATTCTTTTGGTGTGGTCAGATTTGACCTGGGACCCCTCCTTCAAGGTCAATTGAGGATAGCCAAACTTACAATTGCTTAGAACTCCCTTATTATTGGTCCTACAGGTTTGGGATGGTAAACAAGCTACAGGAAATCATGGGCTGGGAATTTTTTTGTGTGGTCGGATTTGACCTTGGACCCCTTCGTCAAGGTCAAACAAGGATAGCCAAACTTAAAAAGTGCCTATGACTCACTTATTATTGGTCCGAGAGGTTTGGGATGGTAAACCATCCTAAATTCTTTGGCTGGGAATCTTTTGGTATGGTCAGATTTGACCTTTGGACCCCTTCTTCATGGTCGAACGAGGATATTGCATTTATAGTATTTCTTTAAATATTTTTAACCTACTTTTTACACTTAAACAATTACCTTGTTACTTTATTTCATAATACCATTTGCAGGGCACAACTTTTTTGTCCTTTTTTTCTGTCAGCTTCGGAATATCTTTCGAACATGCTGTTCAGTTACCATTTACTGTATTTCTGTACAGCCCTTTCCCTGATAATTATGCTTTCCTCTCATTATCACCATCACAAATCAAAAACATTCAGTCAGCTGACACAGTGCCCGTTCACGGGCACTCTCCTCTTGTTTGTTAATTAGTGCACTGAGTTCCCCTTTGTGGGAAAGATATTGCGCCTGCAAAGCAGTAGATTAGATTAGATTTTAACAACCGAAGTTGTATCACGACAGGCTTTCTGGGTATCCCTCAAGTGGCCATGGATTGGGTTCAAACCCATGTCTTACTGAAGTGATTCAAGTGCAAAACTGTCCACCACTTGATCTGTACACCCCCTTTCAACACCCACACCAGAACAATGAACAGACAGTTTTACTTACTAAAAAGGCACTTTTTATTTAAGTTTTTTAACACATTCAAGCTTCCAGATTAAATACAACATGCAGACACACTGTGACTTAGATCAGAAGTTATACATACAGTAAACATATTCCATTTTGCCACGATTTAATTTCCACGACTGACACTATCTCATTCGGAGAGTTATTCATTTCCAAACACACCAGATTTACTAACAATATTAAATCAACAGATTTTCAGGCCATGTTTGACTACATACAATTATTATGACAACACAGTTAATTTATAACAGTTTTGTAATTTGAAACATGTTTCAAACTGACACAAAATGGAGGCAAGCAATGTCAATACATAACCAATCCACACACCCGATACAAAAATACAGCACTGTAGTGATTGTAAACTCCATGCTGATTGGCCGTGTACAAATTTGGAACTTTCCTCTTGTTGGCAATATTTAGATCAATAATAACTTCAATATGTAACCAGTCAGTACAAGTGACACAAAGTATAAAACACTGAAAACTCTACACAGATTGGTTGCTTGCCAATTTAGGGCAATGAGTTTATGCACAAATTACCTTGTGATCCCAAAAAGTTTGTTTTTTTGGTGTAAAGTCTATTAACTAGCTTGTGTTGATCAATATGATTTTTGAAAAAAAAATCATATTTCTCATAAATCAAGAATAAACTATTTAACTTATTGTGCCAATTTATGGCAGAATGCCGTATTATGCATATGATATGAGATGCAGATTTCGTTTTGACAACAAAAGGTTGGTAAAATATGTAAAAAGAGATAATTCAGTATATAAAACCGTTGAAGAGTGTCATTTAAGGATGACTGAAATGGCTTAAAAATATGAATATTTGAAAAACAGGTGAAATGAGAGGAGGTTATAATGTATTGATTATTACAATAATCCTATGTGACTTGAAAAATGCATGTTTATAAATATACACATATTCAGTGTCTATAACAACATCACATACTACAGAGAATAATACTACTGGTTTAATGGAAATGAGAGAAAAACAAATTTTTAAAGCATGGAATTACCAGTTTCAGTAGTGAATTTATGGGAAATGGAAAAAAATCACCCAAGAATGCCCTTTGAGACGTCTCCTTAAGGAGGCTTATCATTATGTGGAATATTGAGTGACTTACAAAGATAACATTACCACTGTACAGTTCAAACTTAGCATCAACATATTTGAAACTTCATCAAAATGTTCATTCTCTGTTTTACAATGATTGTAACACTTGAAGAGCACATACCTCTGCCAAGGTACAGAATAATAAGTAAATAGCAAAATCCGGATCTTTGATTTTTCTGTATCCAGACAGTTATCCAGATCAGTCTCAAAATTTAATGGGATCTACGTTGGACCAAAACCCATCTTCTCATGTTTTCACGAAGATCCAACCAGAAATATTTGCATAATTCTGCTAACAAACAAACAAATGGTCATGAATTTAATACCTTCTTGGGGCAGAGGTAATTACGACAATCCATTGTTATTCTGTGGAGCATATTTTACTTTAGTTGGACACCTTGTATTTTGGTTAGCAAATTTTGTAGCTAGCGTTTGATTCATGAGGTTAAGATTACGGTGTTCAGTTCACACATGGTTACACATCTAACAAGGTTCAAAATTTTTTCTGTGAAAAACAATTTCCTTTCGTAAAAAATTTCCAAACCTCCCTTCTTCTGTCAGATCCAAAGTCTTGTTTGGGATTTATACACAGGGGACGTCATTCTTGCATTACATCAACAACATGCTGTCATCCAACATGAATAACCTATAATATTGCTTTTCATTTTGGTGTACTTAGGACCTGTATGTAGATTTATTATGAGAAACATGATTCTTCAACAACAAAAACATTAAAGCATTCAATGGTATTTATGTCAATTACATTTGAAGTAAAAAATCTAAACATTCTCCACACATCTGAAATTTGCCACATGTGGAGATACTGATAAAATAAATGAGCTTAGGTGACATTTATTGAATGTATAGTAAATTAAGGTTTTTTTTAACTGAAAAATACCAACTTTAAGACAAACCATCACTTTTTCATAGAATTAAGTAAAGTTTAGAGTTGGCGAATTTTAGATTTCTGGCAAATTTTAGATTCCTTACTCTATATGATTTTTAGGAAAGACTTTGGTGATTTGAATCATCTTTGAGTAGAATTAAGGTATTACTGGGACCAGTGCAAGGTGTAATTGGAGTGACATTTGTGGGTGTGGGGTACATTCATTATTTGTGTTCGCACTGGTTTATTCTTTCAAATGAATATTCATTTAAAAAGAACTCCTTGTTGATTTATACAATACGGTTGGAAAATATACAATCTATGCACAAGTTTTGTCCAACTATGAAATCAAGTAACACTGCACCAGATAATTTATGCCTTATTTGACAAACTTTATTGATTTGCTCCACGATGTAACCTTCAAATGTAGATTCACATTCATAATGCACCCATATTATCTGTTCTGCAAAATAGACAAATTATTGTTGCTGTTTAGATATCAAGCCATCCAAAGTGAATTTTTATGGTTTTTCGGTTCCATGATCAAACGCTCAGCTTATATCAGTGAACCTAGTAACAAAGATCGTTTGACTTTTCAAACATAGCTTAAAAGAAGAAATTCTTCTTAAGGTATGAAGAATTTTCTTAAGTTTATAAAATCTTTCATCCTTTTGAAAAATTCTTTGCTTAAAAAATAGAAGTAGAATTCTTATATCTGAAAACCTGTCCGTCTACCTAAAACTACTAGCTATAACCAGATCTGTATATCTGTGGGATGACCTCTACAGGAGTTATATTCAAATGCTGTATGGAAGCTATTCAAGAATAATTTTCAAACAGAATAAGCTTTTATCTATTTATTTATGGTTTTACGTCACTTTCAACATTGTACAAGTCATATCACAATGGGTAGTTTTATGGGCAGAGGAAACAAGTACATACAGTTGGTCACGGTTCTGTACTGTAAACTGCCGACCATCGGGAAGCAAGTACCAACTTTCCCACGTAAGGTCTGGGGCTTGAACCAGTGACCTCCAAGGAGGGAAGCTAGTGTGTTACCACTACACAACCATAGCCCCAAAGAATGAGCTTTTAATGTTGGTAAGAATTTTTGTTCATACAGCTCCAAGGTAGACTCTAGGTGCATCACATATGCTGTCACATAAAGTGGATTCGAACCCATGTCCATTGGGATGAGAGACAAGTGACTGGTTTATCCAAAGCTTTCACCATTAAGCATCTTTTACCCCAGGATTACAGAGTGTTGGATTCCAATGGTTTTTTACATGTCAACAATTGCACTAAACCCATGTTCAAATGACAAATACATACTAAAATGACATAAAATTATATAAATTACTTTTTCAACTATTTACAAATTGTTCTGGAATGAGTTTGGGTGCTGTCATTCATATCCAGAAAAACCATTTGTATCTCCAACTCCAGTCATGTAAGCTTACACATTGTACATAAAACACAGTGTTTCAAGTATGTATACACAAAACTTTAGATATCACAAACCACGTCATGTAAACTGTACAAAAAGACAACCTCCAAATAACAAAGAATATGTGATAGACTCTTCACAAATACTGATACATCTCAGTGGTACTTCTCAGGTACAAGTACATTTTTATAAAGTTGTGTAAAAGCCAATAATTTTATCAGAACTATATTCACTCAAAACCATTTGAGGAGGTATTCGTGAAAGGTTTTAACCAAGTCTTAGGCTTAAGTCGGTTATATTCCATTCACGAACACCGTCCCAGCTATCAGATGTGCTTTCATTGATTCATTATCCATTATTTTGTAGAATATATTTTCTGAAATTATTTTTCACCATATTTACATAACCTCTATGTAATTTTTTTCACATTAACTGTACTCCACATGGGTAGGTTTTCTAACATTGGTTTTGAGACTATTTACAATGACTAGCTGATATATGCTATAGTACCTGTACAAAGCCCTTAGTCATACATAGGCATCTATGGGATAATCTGAGAGATGTTAAGACAACAAATGTGCTTGGGCTTAAGCTATACCGTACTTACTTGTATAAACGCCCCCTCCCTATTAAACGTCCCCCCTCCTCTACCTTTGCAAAGGCCATATTTAGGGGTTTTACATCCCTCTCTCTGCACTCAGAAGTGGTCCTTTGTGATTGCGGGATTCCGAAAAAAGATGCATTTTAGTACTTCCCCAGTCGAATTACCACTAAAGAGAAAGGAAGTTTTGATCACAGATGACTTAAAATAAAGTCTACAAATATACGAGATAAAAGTTAATAAAATTTCTTGCAGATTTAAGGTTGATTTGTAATATTATAGTTCTCCTACAATAATACATGCTGGTAATCGAAAAGAAAGGCTTTAAACTCTCCATTATCACCCACTGCCACCGGACTTGACAGTTATTTCTTGTGCCCCCCCCCCCCCCCCCCCCATTAAAAATACATCACCCCCAGGTGTTAATACGAATAATTATATACATAATTCACATACAGATTTTCTTACAAGTCTTCTTTGTGTGGGTTTTCTTGAGACAATCAATGAGTGCATTTTATAGCAGTCTGAACTGTACATAATCACCCTGAAGGAAATTTTACTCAGAGAATCATAGTGCACTAAGAAAGGGCTTTGCTCCAGATCTAACATATGCTTGTATACAGTTATGTTTAAAGCCTCCAATTGTCAAAAAATATCATTTTTATTATTGTAACAACTGGTGAAAAGCACACATACCTACACAAGCTTGAATTAATGACAAATTCTTTGACATTGGTTCACTGAACTGTGCCTTCAAAACGTAATTCTTCAGTTAAAAAAAACAAAACTTTTTTTACTTGATGTTAAATACTTCCTGATAATTATTACCCCAAGGAGAAGGTTTTGTAATCATGCACTACTCACGTATCAGGGCTTTTTTTTTTTCAGGCAATGTTTCTTACAAATGGAAATTACCCTCCAAGTACAAATACTTGTGTGTTTTTGAGATGCTTACAAATACGTATATACATTGCTAACCGTTCATTTAAACTCTTGAATTATCGAGGAGTCATAAGAATGGCAAGAAAAGTTATAGATATTGAAATATACTGCATTTAATCCACTGGTTAAAGGAAACATACATTCGGTAATTAGCAATTAAATGAAAGGGGGGGAAAAAGTTATAATTTCAACATATTATTTAACAGAATAATGTTATAATTTAACAGAAAAGTAAAAAAAATAAATAAATAAACGAGATAAAACCTCACCTATCAAAACCTCTATGCTTCTATGACCCAAGGCACGATAGGTGTATGAATTTTACAGGTAACTCAAAGTTACCCAAAAGAATATACGTTGCTGTCAAATGATATTTGAAAAGTAACACTGGCAAACAAAATACTGATTATTATACTGGTATTTTAGGCCTTTCTGCTTTTATATCAATACTCAATTATCTTATCCAATCAATCAACTTATTCTTGAAATACTAATAAATGAAAGAGATTATATACTCTGTTAAGTCGAACAACCTTTAAGCAGAAGCCAAGCTCCAGTCCTTTTAAGGCCTTATCTTTATACATTGCAGTGTTAACTTGGAAATTTTGCATAAGCAGAAGTATATTTCTTTTAACTTATGATTCCACATAAGGAAGCACAGCTAAGGTTGGCTACATTCATAAGCTAATGTATGAAAGACAAAAACACTTTTATACATATTTTTGGAAAGACTGTTAATACATTTAATTAGATATATATGTTAAACAGAGGTTCCCTCACACTCCATGTTGAATTTTAATGAGGAGCTCCTGCTTTTAGTGGATGAGACCCCCATAGATCCCACATCACATGACTGGTCATGTGACCCACTGGAGGAATATCTATGGCTCCTGTAACCCATTTCGCTAGGGTTGCCAGATGTGTTACCATGGAAACTGTCATTAGATAGTGGACTAATCGGGCTGTGACTGCCGCCTGAATAACTGGTATCCATGGGGGATGTAAGGTTGCTATGGTAACTGTTATCAGAGGGAGATGTTAAGACATGCCCACTGGAGACATTTGATGAAGGTTGGTTGTAGACGTGAACCTGGTTGTTAAGGAAATGGTTGTTGCTAGGCAACAGTCTATTCTCCTCAAAAACATTGTCTGTTGCTTCAAAGGTCGGTTTCTCTGTCGCTGAAAGAACAGGAAATATTAAAATGTTAGATATTGTTGGTTAAATAGAAAAAAAAAATTTAGGAAAATAATTTAAATTTAGTTACTGTTTCAATGATTAAGTAGATTTATATAATGTGCAAACAGTGAACTTAAAGTTTATTCTAGTCAAATGATACGACAGTCATTCAGTCAGAAATATGTTTAAAATAGTCAGATAAAATTAAGATAATATTACAATTTGAACAGTTGGCAGAAATAAGTAAATGTAGAGAGATATTAACAACTAGTATGACCCATATATTCCTGGTGTTAGATCCAATGTTTCATGTAATTTAAATGAGTTTATTCACACTGTCACATCACATTCGTATTCAGGCATGTGAAACACTATTTGCAAACAAAAAAAACATGTTTTTAACACAGTTCATAGCTTTTCAACAAAACAATGTGCTTTCAATTCATGAATGCAAGTTTATGCAGTAACATCATGCACTTAAGTACACAAAGTCCCTATATCTGTTTATATATATGTCTTTGAACATACAATCCATGCACATTTTAACAACATATTTTAAGTTTTCAGAAGTTAATTTTGATTTTTTTTTATGTCAACACCATGCTGTGGGTTTTCATATTGTGAAACTGTTCTACCCAACTGAAGTGGGAACAACATGCAATTATACAATAAAATCATCAATTTGCTAGTGAAAAACAAGTAAATAGTTATATCATCAAAAGGACTTCCATTTTGAGCTTTTATGATTAAAATTTTGATATTCTTTCAAAGATCACACATAGGTCTCTCTAATTAAAGCAATATTATATCCAGTGGGTATGAATAGATACTTTAAACATTGGCACACCTAAAAGTTTACCAAATCTGACTGAAATCTGTGTGCATATCAGACAGTTTTCAATTTGCTGGTCATTGGTTTATTCTCTCAGGTTAAAATAACATGAAATGAACATTTGGTAATTATAAATAAATGCCCTTGAAATAACATCATTGTTTTAATTGTGAAGATAGCATTCTATCATCCTGGGAATTCTGCTAATAATATGTTAGTTTTGTATTTATTTCTTTGACACTTAATAACTTCTCTTTTTTTTTATTTAAATATCACACAAAGTGTCCATGCCAGGTGACCTCAGGCTCATGCTTACATAATGCGGAGGGGGAATAGGCGTAAGAGCCAGAATGGTGGGCTGTTCCATGCTGCTCACTTCTACTTCCTGTTGCATTGTTGTTGACACTGTAGCCTTGATTCCCTGTGGTGGGTCTGTTGGCGTTTTGGGGCTGGGTTGGGGTGTAACCTCGGCTTGGGATGTACCCCTGGTTTGGGGTGTAGTTGGGGCCGTTGTAGCTGTAGGATCGGTGAGGGTGTTCTTGAGAGAAGGTTTGGGAGGGTGTCATGCCACCTGGTGTGTTAGTAACATGCGGGTTTTGCGGGGTCGAGTACGGATACGCAGGCATGCTGGTCTGTCTGTGGTAAGCTCTGTAAAATACAGGCAAGGCTTAAAGTTAGGCTTTTTAAAAACAATCCTCTCAACAGCCATGACATAATGCACAAAGTAAAATAACACCTGCTGTTTTAATCTGGCAAATTGTGTCAACATGGCATGCCAGATAGGGCAGACAATAGCCATGCCAAATATACACACTAAACTAAGTGAGCTTTTTGTGGAATTTTTGATAGAGAAAATAAGTTATATTTGGTAAGAGTCATGAATCATTTTATTTTCTGAATATTTATCAGGCATTATGAGACAGAAGTTATAAATCTATGTTAAACCCTTATATAAATAAATTTTAAAGCTCATGTTTTTATGTTGCATTCAAGAGCCAGGATCATATTTAGCCAGGTTCTCAGCATTGTCACTTATGGAAGTCAAACCAACAGGTGACAGCCTGTATTTAGATGCCAAACTTGCTAATCACTAGGTCACCAAAGTACTGAGTAAATGAGAACAAAGTTACAGTTTCTTAAGGCATTAAAATTAGGTGTTCAGCTGTACAACGTAATGAGAGCAATATTTGCAGACAAGATCATTACAACCCATATCAGTAAGCTACTATAATCCAGAAATAACACACTTCAGAGAAATACATTAGTCAGTAAACCTTCGACTCATCAGTTCAATCAAGCAACTGCATTCTGAAAACCTGAAGACCTTAGTAACAACATCAAAGGAAATGTTAGTACTTAACATGCCCTGTGAAGCATTGCACTGAAATAAAAACAATGAAACTCCTTACTTCTCCGATGACGAGTTGGCATAGAATGGTTTATAGGTGACCTCTGAGCTTTGACCTAGCCCAGATATAGGTTTGGTCACTCCTTTTCCAGCTCCTTCGAAAGATGTGTCCCTTTGGACGGCCTGACCTCTGTTGTCATGTGACAGGTCATCATGTGACCATCCTTTTGAGTCTTTTGATTGGCTGTTGGTGGGTTTCCTTGGTTTGTCTTCATCGCTATCTTGTTCAAGAGGGTTGGGTGTATAGAAGCTATAGTTCCCCCCTTGGTTCGAAAATGTGGCTTCAGCCTCGAAAGTCCCTTGCTGAGGTGGCTGGTTGTTGTTCATCTGTTCCTCCTTTGCATCCTTGTGAATATACTGACTGCCGGACATACTTTTAGGTCTGTTACTGTCAACCAAACCAGGTCCATTGTTATTGTCTCCCCCCGGCTCTTTATATCTATACAACACCCTGTTTTCCTTTGAACCTGTATCAACTTCCTTACTCCCTGGAGGCGTTGGCATTCTTTTGAACTTAGCCTCTGCACTGGTCCCCCCACCCCACCACTGGGATTTGGCTCTAGGTTTGGTCGTGCTCTCCAACTTCGGAGGTACTGGCGGGGGTGGTGGAGAGCTATCGCTTTTATCCTCTTCAGTCAAATCATAGTTACGTTTGGCCCAACTCGGGCCGACGGTTAGTTTTGTTAGCTTTGGCTGGCTCTGTTTCTCCTGCTTCTCACTAGGTGTCTCTGGTGTAGCATTTAACGTCCATGAGAGAGTGGATTTGTAGGATCCCGGCTGCTTGGTGTTATCATGGAGAGAATGACCGTTTCTGAACATTGCCAGATGATTTGCATTTGCCTTTGGAGGATCCTCTTTGCCAAAGGGTTTTGTATAACTGTTCATATTACTGTCTTTGGGAATTGGATTCACAACACTTGTTTTAGCAGTACTAGTATCCTCTTTGTTCCTGTTTGTAATGGCAGTAGTTGTAGGTTTCACAGAACTGGTCTGTGACCTAGTTGCATTGTAGTTTTGCATGTTAAGTGACTGGGAAGTATTATTCCCATTGGTCCTTAGACTGGGATTCCCATAGCCTGGATTCACATTACTCTGTTGGCTGGGATTCACATAAGCTGTCCTGGCAATGTTGCCACTTTGGATGTTCCAATTTGGTTTAGATACATTAGTAACAACAGATTTGTTATGGTCAGATGTCTCTCTAGGAAGACCTGTAGTTTTGGTGAAAGGCTTGTCACTTGGACTAGGTGTCCTTTTTACATCAAGATTAAACCTATCAGGATACTGCTTTGAAAGACGTTGCACTGGCCCTTTCTCGTTTGAAACTGTATTTGATCGAGAATCACTCAGTTTATCTTTGTCTTGGGACACATTAGATACATTGGAGCCAGTGGTGTCTTTATACTGAAACAGATTGGTCTGAGATGTGTCTTTGTTCTTCTGAGACGGTATGTCTTTTGGTTGAGACATATTCTGATGAGACATTTCTTTAGTCTGAGACATCTCGACCTCATTTTCGTCTTCTTCCCGCACAGCATTTGTGTCAAATTTGGAGGTTTCTCTCAGAGGTGACTTTCTCTGTGGTGGGCGGCGAGATTTTCCGCGATTCCTCGGGGGAGGTGCTCTGCGGAACTGTGGTAAAAAGAAGGAAAATTATAAATTTGTTTGTTACATTATCCTTTTTAAAACAATAGTAAACAAGACAATGGTTAAAGGTCAGGGTTATATGGGTTTTAAGTCTGTTGTAACAGTTCCCACCAAGACAGACCCTCCAGGTCTGTATTTACAAAAGGGATGAATGAAAACTGACCCAAAAATAAGCTCAAGTTGAACCTAAAAATTGACTCAATATCACAGTTTGTATTCAAAAAAGAAGCTGAGCCCAACTATTTGCTAACATTTGATTTGACAATGGAAAAAGTTTAAACTTTGAACCATATGTGGATAAATCTTCTGCACTTGCTCCAAAAATCAGAATATTTTTCTGAATATCAATATAAGTCGAATAGGAGCCCAAATATTTGTTATTTTCAGTTAACATTACACTGACATTTGGCCAAGGTTGATCCTTTTTTGTAAATACGACCCAAGGATTTAAACCCAGAACCATTAGAGTACAAAGCCAAGTGATTCAAGAATGCCAACCTTGACAACCACTGAATCACTGAAGGAGAAAAGTCAAAGCTTTACATCCCAGTAAACATTACAAACGTTTATAAACCTAACTATGAACGGTTTACTAAACGTTTATAAACATTTGCTATGTTTACTGGGATCCGTTTCAAAGTCACATCAGGATAAGTACTCATTACCCTGGTGACAATTTGCACTTTCATATTAATTTGTGTAACCACACCAGGGGCAATGCATTTTTATTACAGCTAAAAAACAACTCTTGAGTCCAGTTGCAACGAGGCGATAAATAGCCTTAAAAATCTGTATCTTTACAGCCAGCATGTATAATTTTGGAAGAACTCGAAATGTCAGAAAGAAACCTTAGATCTGAAGAAATCATAAACTTTTATCTCGTATTTTTGTAAATATTAAAGTGTTCATTATCAAAACTGCTATGTTGTGTTTTCATTTCCTGTTAGTGGTTATTTGATTAGGGACATAGTACAGCTGATGTTTTCTTTAAGAATCCTGGAACTACAAAGGTGGAGAAAAGATGGATAGGGTGGCATTGAACAGTCAGGGGGTATTTATATGAATAAATACCTTATCGGCCTTGGTGACATTTTGCGTTTTATTTTTACATGTATATAGCCAAATTTCAGAAACTCTTCTTGTTGCTTAACGTTAATGTTTTAATATGGTAGCAAATTTTGACATGCTGTGTGGTAAAACCTCTCGATTTTTGATGTAAATGTGAATTTACTCAGTGCAAGCATCGGGGGATATCAAAAATAACACTTTACTCATTCTGATGGGATTTGCTCAAATGAATGACATACGTAACAGCAATATACACCAATATACAGTTCCATTATCTGATGGGTATTGCAATTTAGCCACAATTGGTATTTATAACCCTAAGCCCTAAAATGAACCAAGTCCTGTGGATATTGCATATTTGATTGTGATATATAAAATAATTTCTGTAATAAACACTTCCTCTCTAATAACTGCACGCCAAACATTTATAATATTTAATTACAATTTTCACTGACCATGGGTGAGAAGTTAAAAACCATGTTAGAAATCGGTAAATTTAATAGTTTGTCAGTCTATATATTTTATAGACAATACAACAAAATCTTAAAAATAAATCATCACCAGTTACAAATTTATAGTAGTTGTACAGAGAATACAGTAAATTCCCCTGCATTTAATTACCGGGTAATTAATTTTGTGGCCAGGTTTGTTATCTGTTACACTCGTCTGTCTGTCTTTCTGCAAGCATTATTTGAAAACAATACATTACATGGGGGTCATATTTTCAAACGAGTTGTGATCTACCTATAGATCTATCCAAAGAAGATCTAGAGGAGGATAGTGAATCCGGAATCTTTTCTGTGAATCTTTTGATAATCTCTTGCATGTGTAACTCAAGAGTTATTCACCCTATTAGGGTGATATTTTCACTCAAGCTTGGGTGTAACAGTGGCTTGTTTGTAACTTTTTTTTTTTGCAGTTATATACAGCAGACTATGTATGAGTGAAACCTGTTTATCACAAAGCTTCACAAAATTTTGGAGTAAAATTTTGAGTCTTGAGAAAGATTGGGTGACGGACAATGTATTGATATCCTATGAATAACTAAAGGGACTGAGAATCTTATTTATGACACAACAGAGGACCATATCATGGTTTCTGGGTTTGTGGTAGCTTCTGGATTATGAAAGGGTGTAAATGTGACTTACACAGTACCCATATATTACCATTTCACAAAAGGACTTGGTTAGGCTTGCTCCGAGTCTTTGTATTTGTAGTCACCAGTAACCTGAAGAGTTAAATTTTGATTAGAAACTTATAGGAGTTCATCATTATAACCACTGGAGTAAGGTGGGTAGTCACTGAAAAATTTTGTCAGGATTGGCTGTTTCTTCAAAAGTCATACAGTACCTATATATTACACAAAAGGACTTGGTGAAAGTCTGGGACTTGGTAAAACTCTAACTGAACTGGATTTGGGGACCAATATATGACAGCCTTAACTGTGATACCTGACAAAGTAGTTTTGCTCAAGGTAATCATGGTCTTTCATGTTTAAAGCGTCTTTACACTTGGACATCAATTAGACTCCTTAGTCGGAATAACATAGAGTGAAAGAAAGGTCAGATGTCTTATAACACAGGATGGGACGGAATTCCAGTCAGAGAGCTTGTTATGTTCATGTGTTGAGCAATGGAGTTCTTCATTTTTAGACCTGCGAACAGTGATTAGTACATGCCTACACTCCAGTAAAGCAAAGAGAATTGTACAGAAGAGTATTGAGCTCTATGGAAGTTTGTACAAATGCAAGAATACAAGAGAATAACTTTCATGACAGAACAAAAGAAAATAACTCAGTAGTTTAATCTTAACTGACCTAACAAACAAATCAGACCAAAAATTTGTTTCAAAAATGATAAATGATATCTATAGAATATTTGCTTTTAGATACGGCTATTTTCTCTGTAAACAGTAGACTCCTGCATAGCTAGAAGCTCCAATATCCACGTTATTTGGTTCAGGACTTATGGTTATGGCTAACTTCCACTACATATGGCAGACTCTGTTTGACTAGAACCTCTAATACACAACAGGAGGTTTAATTATGGCTAATTTATACTGTATAGACTGTATATACCGTATTTATTCGTATAAATGCCCCGGGGGGAATGCATTTTTCAAAAGGGGAGGGGGGGTACTATTACAGATACAAAAACTCAACTCTCGAGTCAAGTCGCAATGGGCAAAAATGGACACTTACAGCCTTGAACTCGCTTGCCAGCCTGTATAATGGCGGGAGAGCTTAAAATATTAGAAACAAACCTTAAATCTGAAGAAATTATAAACTTTTATCTTGTATTTTTGCTGATTTCAATGCATCTGTGATCAAAACTGCCATGTTTTGTTCTGAATTTCTTTATTTCTCATAAGCGGTATTCGAATGGGGAAGTACTAAAATGCATCTTTTTTCGGTATCCCGGAATCGCAAAAGTGTTGGCTGTTGAGAAGGATGTAAAACCCCGAAATATGAAATTTGCAAAGTTACAGGGGGGGTGGGGGAAATTAATAGGGAGGGGGCGTTTATACGGATAAATACGGTAACCAGAAAATCTGATATATCCAGTGAATGTAATTCCAGTAATGGCTACTAACTCCCACTACATTAAGCAGACTCTGTATAACTAGAACCTTTAAAATCCACAGGATTTGGTTCTAGGTATGGTCTACTTGCAACATCCACAGGATGTGATTCTAGGGATGGTTTTTGACTTGCAATATCCACAGGGTTTGGTTCTAGGTATGGCTAAGTTGCTATACACTCAGAAATGGGTTCTTTGTATGGCTAATGTGCAACATCCACATTATGTGGTTCTAGGTTGCAAAATACCCAGAATTTGGTTCCAGCCTAGAACTAGTTCTAGATTTGGCTGACTTGTAATATCCACAGGTTTGTGGTTCTAGTTGTGGCTAACTTGCAACAACCACAGGATTCAGTTCTAAAGGCCCTTGCACATATACGCGGCGCGGTGCGGCGCGGTACGATTTTTACTGCATACTGAGCAGACGAATTTTCTTTACCTTGCACATTTGAGCGATTTTCCCAGCAGTTTTCAGTATATTGACAAGATATTTTAACTAGAGTGAAAGTGAATAGAATAGTTAAAATAATCATAAATGTAATTAAAAAGCCAATACCCCACAGTACATATCCACAGTCTCCTACCCTTACATGCAATTAATCTTATTACAATGAAAGGCCTTGACCAGTGTCTCTTTTATAGTAATGGTGATTACACCCCCTTTCAATTTATAAACTTCTGGCTGTGTTGTGTTTACAAATATTGTCACACACCTAACATGGCCTAACATAACATCCCTCTGTCTATTATAAGGACATAATCCCTCCACAAACAAAACCCTAGACCAGTGTGTCCATTTTAGAATTCCTATTAATTGCAATCCTCATTCAGTTCAACCTTCTTATGTGTCCATATGGACACCCACCATATTTTGTCATCTCTCCCATAGTAGTTAATCCCTTCACAATGAGCCTGTGTGCTTGCATTTTGTTTTCCAGTTAATATATTTGTATAAAGTTCTGTAATAGACTGGCATATTTAACCTGTGGGGAATCTAAATATCAATGAAAACTTGGAGAAAATAGTAAAAATAGCCGCGCGGTATTTGAAAAAATTAGAAAATTTTCTAAATAGAAAAATCCGCGCCGCACCGCTAACTGCCGCGCCGCCCATATGTATAAGCAGTGAACTACTTCCATTATTTCTATTTTATTTAGCCGCGCCGCACCGAGCCGCGCCGCGCTAGTGTGCAATGGGCTTAAGTATGGCTAACGTCTACTTTATAAAGTAAACTCTGTATAACTAGAACCTCCAATATGTGTAAGATATGGTTCTAGTTATGACTAATTTCAATTTTATCTACAAAAATACAGCATTATCCAACTTAGGGACTTCAAATCAGTTTATATTTACCTCTAAATCTGACGTGTACAAATGTAATTTAGTACTGCTTAAACAGAGGTTACTGTAGGACCAACATTTTGTGACCTTACAGCAGTCATTAAGGAGATAGGTTAACTACTGAGTTAAATGGATACTAATGAAGATGAAACAGTCAGCCACTCCAGGGAATAGATTGTGGATAATTAACTGAAGCAATAGTCTTATCCTTGGCAGGCCAATTTTCTTCATAACACAAATACCTCTTGTTTTAACCTTTAGAGCCTCTAACTTGCAAAACTGCAAGTTGTGTAGTTATAATTATTGGGCCGAAATGGATGATCAGAATAGTCATTAGTTTCAGAAGACTTAATGAATGTCTCAAATTATGAGTTTCCAAAATGAAAATAGTCTGTGATATAAAATCAATGTCACTTTCTTCAATTTATATTCCATGTATTTGCCATTTTGATGAAAACTTGCAATAGTACGATAATGGTGCTCACAATGATATGTAACACAAATTCTTACTGAAGCCTACACAGTAATTTGGCTTGCCATGTATCAACAGATCTATATTTTGTGTAAGAAATTGTAACCAATCAAAATATGACAAATACAAAAGTTTGTGGCAATTGATGACATTGTTTTAGTCTAAGCATTAAAGAACTATGCTACAAACATCCCTTTTCCACTGAAATTTTTATGTTTTAATTTATGCCTATTTCAGCCAAAACAACATCAATAAATGTATAAAAAGGAATAGTAAAGAAATAACTTAGATTCAAGGTTTGCTAAATTATAGTATAATGAAAATAATCCTTAACCTTTTCATGTTTGCACTATTTAATCATCACAATTTTTATATAAAACACTATTTTAAAATATTTCTTACCGATTTAAGGATTTCTGTTTGCCTTGGGACTGCATTTGAAAATTCATCATCTTCCCCTTCAGAATCCATGGTGTGAATCCCCTCATCTTCTGTCAACCTAGATACAGGACACGGTTACACAGATATGTGGTTATATGGGTGGTTATATTATGGGATGGTTATATATACATTCAA
Source organism: Sabellastarte sp. h YS-2021 (assembly GCA_964017235.1). NCBI lineage: Eukaryota > Metazoa > Annelida > Polychaeta > Sabellida > Sabellidae > Sabellastarte > Sabellastarte sp. h YS-2021. Next base: position 143,301,432 of record OZ024931.1, read on the forward strand.
AATCCATGTATGTGATTCCATAAAGTAGAGAGACATTTGCAATATTTTATATGAAGGTGCTATGAGTAGTGATCATTTGTGGTTCTATAACTGGATAAAATGTGATTGTGGTTATATGTGTTTTATATATGTGGTTTTATGACATAATTGATGTGTTTTTACAAAGTTTGCTAGGCTACAGCTGAGACACAAAAACCTTATTTTTGCTTGATGTAAGTGCAGTTAAATGGATTTCTTTTTGTTAAAATATGAACTGACCGAAGCAAAGGTGATAAAAATGTACTTTTACTGACATAAAAGAAAATCAATTAACATTTTAGAATCCTTTTTAATGGGTGATAATATCATTTCTACATGAAATCAGTGCCTCGACTTGGCAAAATTTACATATGGAAATCGCCGAAGATATTTAAATTATTTCTGTCGTCACTTCGATTTCCTTATTTGGTATGCATGAGTGTGAGTGATAAAGAACAACTGTTATTAAATGTTTTATCTTCTGGTGTGTGCTGAGATGAGGTACTGTTTCCATACAGCTGATATTAAAGCCAATCATGAATGTTGATATTAAATTTCCTTGCATATTTATCATTATCGTCATGCATATTTATCGTTATCGTGCCAGTTTTTGTTGATTTTTCTACTAATGTCCTTATGCTTTAAAACTATACTTGATATGTTTATATAACATATGCTCAAATACATCTACACAATCTTACTATTATAGGGGCCGACATATTCCCAAAAGGGATCAAGCTCAAGTTGAGACAAAAATCATTTCAAATTTAGTATAAACAACTTGTAAACTTGAGCTGAGTTTTGGATCAACTTGAGCTTGATCCCTTTTGTGAATACAGCCCCCCTACCTGCGGAACCTTGACCAAAACCTTGATCAAAAATATGTCACAAAGTGATTCTCAAGTTGTTACATTATTGCAAACAAATTAAACAATTATATATAGATGTCTTTACCCTCCTGTGAAAGTGTCTTCCTATTTCAAAAGACCTGAGACCAATTTGTCATTTTCCTGTAGAGAGTGTTATATCGTGACCCAAAATTGCTAAATTTACCGTGAAAAGACATTAAAAAAGTGCAACTGGATACTTTTATAATAACAAGGGTTGACATAGAAGACTGTCTTTGTGATATCTCCTAGAGAAGAAGGAATTTATATTTTAGCATGTTGGACAAATCTGTTGGTAGCTAAACTAGACCAAGGACGTATCTGTGGCCAGATGCAAGATGTAATTCCACCGGAAAAGGCCAAGTAACATAGTTCAGAAGATAAACAGCATTTTTCAATAATAAGCAAGTTGAAAGCACTTTTAAGTTTGGCTACCCTCATTTGACCTTGAAGCAGGGGCCCAAGGTCAAATCTGACCACATCAGAAGATTCGCAGCCCATGACTTCCTATAGGTTGGTTTCACATTGCAAACCTCTAAGACCAATAATAAGCGAGTTATAAGCACTTTTAAGTTTGCCTATCCTCATTTGACCTTGAAGGAGGGGCCCCAAGGTCAAATCTGACCACATCAAAAGATTCGCAGCCCATGATTTCCTATAAGTTGTTTTCATATTGCAAACCTCTAGGACCAATAATGAGTGAGTTATAAGCACTTTTAAGTTTGCCTATCCTCGTTTGACCTTGAAGGAGGGGCCCCAAGGTAAAATCTCAGACCACATCAAAAGATTCGCAGCCCATGATTTCCTATAAGTTGTTTTCATATTGCAAACCTCTAGGACCAATAATAAGTGAGTTATAAGCACTTTTAAGTTTGCCTATCCTCGTTTGACCTTGAAGGGGCGGCCCAAGTTCAAATCTGACCACACCAGAAGATTTGCAGCCCATGATTTCCTACATGTTGGTTTGACATTCCAAACCTCTAGGACCAATAATAAGGGAGATATAAACACTTTTCATGACTAAAAAGAAACGCCCGTGGCGGCCATCTTGTTTTTCCAAATGAGGCCAAAAATATTTTCAGTCAAGATTTTGTAAAGATGAACATATCCTGCGAATTTGAGATCTCTACCTATAATTCCCTTTGTTCTACAGGGCCAACAAAAGTCCTTGCTGAAAGTCGAAAATACCCGTGGCAGCCATCTTGTTTTTCAAAATGAGGCCAAAAATATTCCCAGGCAAGATCTTATGGTCATGAATATAACCTGAAAATTTGAGAAATCTACCTATAATACCCTGGCCTCTAGAGGGGTAACGAGAAAATCTCTACACACTGCGGCGGCGGCGTACTCATGCGTAATCCATAGTATCCACCGGATGCTATCTGGTGGATACAATTAGAGTAATTTACAGTAATACAGGTGTAATTTAATTAGCCTGGATTCAGACCATGAAGATTTATAACATTGATACTTTCTGTGGCTTATTAGGAAGGGGAAAATCCAATTGATTTTCGAAATCTGGTGTATGGGGGACAAGGTAACTACAGGTTTAATATTCTAGTTAAATACAAAGGGTTTTTATTACTTTTAGTACAAGTATTATGCTATATTTTGCTCCCAATTGCAACACAAAGGTATGTTAACACACTGATATTGCTAAGCCAGTGAAGTTTGTCACCTGTCCTTAGAACTATTACAGACAAGTAGAGTAAGAAATCTAAAATTCGCCAGGAATCTAAAATTCGCCACCTATAAAACCTTAGTTAATTTTATGAAGAAAATTATGTTTTTGTCTAAAAATTGGTATTTTTCAGTTCAAAAAGCCTTAATTGACTATACTGTTAACAAATCTCACCACAATCAAATCTCACCACAATTCATTTATTTTATTAGTATTTTCACATGTGGCGAATTTCAGATATGTGGCGAATTTTAAATTTCTTACTCTAATACTTTTATTTGAACATATGAAACAAGTAGTTTCTAATCTAATCTAATCTACTGCTTTGCAGGTGCAATATCTTCCCCAGAAAGGGGAACTCAGTGTGGTGACTTAACAAAAATCATTATCATAAGGAGAGTCGAGGGGCGTTCAAGGTCAGTAATCCGGAGTTATGGGTGTGACCAAGAGGGAAGGAAACTAAGTTGGGAAACTGGAATTAAAGAGGTGGGTTATGAGGTGTTTCCTGAAAGATGCGACAGAGGGGCTATTTGTTATTTGGAAGGGAAAAGAGTTACAAAGAACCGGGGCATAGTGACTGAAAGAATACCTTCACCAAGGATATTAATGCGACCATTGGATTGAAATAATATTGTTAAAAACTACTGTATACATTTACATCTAATTATAACAGTAGTTAGGTCTTGGCTCAACACATGGATTGACTTAATTCAACCAATTCTGGATCCAGGATGGTGGATGTGTTGGGTCTCAGTGGAGGTATGCACTCTACAAGGGCCCTTTTGCAACAGTAATGTACTTGTATAACTTGTCAATGAATGTTAATTGGGAAAAAGTTTTAATATTGTCATTAATCACAAGTGACCTAACCTACTTAATCACAAGTTTACCTTGAACGCCCCTCGACTCTCCTTATCAGAAATAATTTTTGTTAACAAGCGCACTGAGTTCCCCTTAGTGGGGAAGACATTGCGCCTGCAAAACAGTAGATTAGATTAGATTAATGTATTATGAGAAGGTAGGCCTTATCGAAAATCATGACACTCTGTTACATCAAATCAGAGGCACATTTTAAAGTGTTTACTGCTGTCAACAGTAACATATCACCTGTGCTGATTAATGAAAAAAAACTCAATTAGCAAGAGGTGTACATTTTCTGACAAGGCTTAATTATAAAAGCAAAAAGTAATGACCTTGTACAGATACACTGACGAAGAGGACTCTTTGTTATGTTGCCTCTGGATTAATTTTAGACGCCATGTTATATCACTGTCTCATTAAGACTAGTGTTTTGAAGAGATGGTAACATGATAAAGGTCTTGCGAATATTGTGAAAAATCCTGTACTCAGAGTAAAACATGAATGATTTTGAAGTCAAAAATAAATTTGAATAGTTTGTTTTATATTTGATACCTGTTTATTAACAAACACTTACATATTTTGCAGATTTTTTGTACTTTCATAAAACTAATTTTAACTTAAATTTCCGAGTTTTTTTATAACCAGACCTGTCCTAAAACTAAATTACTTCTTGCTTTGGCCAGACCCTACCAATACATATATTTTTTTACCCATCCGAAAACTTGGTAGATATCATAGAACCTCCATTGTATAGGTGTGAAAAAAATGTAGAATTTGTTCAGATAATAGAAGGTTTACACATAGATGTCTGTATCATTAGCTTAAAATCAAGAAGTCTATTTTTATGAGCCAGTAGGATGACTTACTGAGAAGTATGATCTATTTGTGTCCAACAATTTCAATCCCCAAAAACCAATGTATTTATTTTAGTCCCCGTGACAATGATAGACTGACTTCTGACATTTTAGTATGCCCCCAGTTTTGTTGTTTAGTAAGTCCCCAGGTTAGCATGTGCATCCTCCATAGCCTCGCCATGAGGCCCTGTCTTGTATCTGTATATAAATATTAAAATTTTGGACTTTTTTTTGTCCCTCTTCAAATCAGGACAGGACTTTCAGTGACTCCCATGTATTTGCCATGTGGGATTTGAACCTACAACCACAGGTGTGAGAAATCATGTCTGTAAGTGTAATATTTATTTATTTACTTGGTCTTTTACGTCGCTTTTAAGACTGTATAGGTCATATTAAGACAGGTAGTTTTGTGGGCAGAGGCAACCAGTATATGCAATTGGTCAAGGTTCTGTACTGTAAACTGCTGACTATTGATAAGCAAGTACCGCCGACCTCAGAAGTGGGGGGGGTGGGGGGGGGTGGGGGTGGGGGTGGGGGGTGGGGGTGGGGGGGTGGGGTGGGGGTGGGGGGGGGGGGGTGGGGGGGTTGAGTGTGTTATCACTGTGCCACCATAGGCCCCCCATCATGTCTGTGGTAATATCACTCAATATACAATGCAACGGTAAATTTTTTCAGGAATAATAATTCTAACTTTTTTTATATAATGTTCTTGCTGGGTGTTAACTAATTCTTAACATCTTCATGACAAATGACTATTCTGGAGAATTTGTAGATAAATGAAAATAGCTTAACTTCCTGCTAGTTGAAATGTAAACAATCACGATGTAGCCCTAGATATCATAATTATGTCCACATATAGATATTCCAGGTATCTTTGCTGCAGAGAAAATAATTCTTTTTCAATGAAGTCAAAGCTCAAATTAAAGTGTTTTAATGTGTTTTTCTATAACTACAATGTATTCACATCAGGACAGTCCCCAAAGCATCCCACTTGTCAGCATTACATGGATTTGAACCCGGCACCAGGGGTGAAGGCAAGTATTAAACGCCAATCAGGTTAACCACCCAGATCTTGTAGGTTTTGTAACAAAATACTTGTCACAAATTGATTTATTTGGACTGCATGATAGCCTGGATGCCAGGCTATATTCTGTTCTGTGCTTTTGACAGGAATTAAAAGAATCTAGAATTTACAGTCCATGGGCAAAATGTACAAAAGACAGATATTTTAAAAACAATTACTGGAATTTTTATGACTGTCATTCATCACACCAAAGAGACAATAAAAATAACGTTTACAAAACAAATCTTTTTTTACAACAGCGATCAGTTTTCAGTAAACAAAGAGGGAAAAATGTGGTAATCAACAACCAGGTTTAACATAGTGATACTTAGAAGACAAAGATTTTGTTCTTGGATAGACTTGCTCCAAGTCTTTGTATTTCTTATTCCACCATATCTGACATATATGAAATCATTATGAATCCACCTGATGGGTGCGGGATCCCACTGTCTGATGAAATACAAATTTTATCAGCACAAAATACTGGAAAAAAAATCATTCAGTCCTCATATAATACCTATGACAAAAGGACTTGAGGAAAGTCTAGTTCTTGGAGGAAAAATCTATTATTACAATTTACCTTTTGGTACATTTAGAGCATCTAGTAACTTGAAAAATAAAACAGAAAAAATTCTAACTCAGGATTGGGATTCAAACCTGAGGATATCACAACCTAAAGCCTATGCAAGTATGTTTAAACTATCTGGCCACCAAAGATGTTTTATACACAAAAAGTGTGAAGATAGACTTCATAATTATGTTTCAGGCCTAGTTTTTTGAAATACCACCTTTGTGAAAAGAAACTCTGTTTGAATTTGATGTGTGCTTGTCATAAATCTCCTAATTTGTTGAAAGGGAGTATTTAAGTAAGGGTCATATGATACAAGAATATGAGAAAAATCTTTCAAAAAATACATGTATATTATAAACTAATAACCCCACAAACATATGTCATTATGCTGGTTCTTTTTCATCAACGGGGATAGTTTTTGTGTCTGATGTTCTATCCTGCAAGATTAGCCTTGCTTAAGGCTCATATTTGCATGATATCTTTTCAAACAGATATTTGGTATTCATAAAGCACTCATACATGTTAACAGATACAACTGCATCAGACAGAGAGGTCTTTCTCTCAGCTGTTTGCTGCTTTAAAAGTCAGTACATGTATGAGTACATTATAGAAACTGAAACTCCATTATCTGAACTGAAAACATTCCCGAACTGTAAAGAAACTTGAGCCTTCAGCAAGGCTACTGCAAGATAAAAGTGAACCTAACTGGCTGTTAAGGTATTATACCACAGTATGTGAACTGTAGAATGGTGAAATCCTCTATAAGAAAAAATCCTTATATTCTATAAAGTTGTATATATTTCTCTTCTGCCGCTATTTTGTTTAATAAATCCCTGACAACTTCTAATTGTGCTGGCATGACATGTCTTTATGGTTCTAGGACTTATCCTTCTGATGTTACAACTAATCTTATACACTCTTCTCTAAAAATGGCGTCTTGTAGTCTTGTCCCATAAGAAAATTTGTTGTACAAGTCAGTCAAATGCTGCACAAAAACAGTAACTGTGGTTTACGTTTTTTACTCATCTTTGTAAATTCCAACAATCAGGAGCACTGCCGCTGGGTGCAAAGGTGATGTTTTCACATGTACAACTAATCTTGTCGGTTTCGAATGTTTCTCTTGGTGTTCCTGCCTTTTTTCAACAGGATCAAATAGTTGTCGCTGCCTTTTGAGTTATAAATCTACTCTTACAATAATTAGTTGTACACATACAACCAGTACGTAAGTATCACATGTGATAGAGTAGCCTTTCTAGAGGCTCGAGTTTCTTTGAAAGAAGGGAAAACTTTCAGTTGACATAATATAGTTTCAATTTATACAATGTACCCTACATATACACGCTTTGATGTCATGCACTGCTAAGACTGATTAGAATATATATCCTAACAGGTACTAGGGCTTTATGAATACCAAATTGTTTTATACATTTTTAAAACAAGATATGCTACAAATCTGAGCCTTAAGCAAGGCTAATCATTGCTGAATTTGACCTACAAATGGCTGATTGGTTCACAAGTTTTTTAGCATTTACCCATTTATCTTTCACCTCTGTGAGCTTTGTAAATCCAACAATATAATATTTACCTCTATCTGATAAGAAATTCAACTTTACAGCTCAAATGTGTATACTGAGTTATGTGTCTTCCAGAATTCACGATACGGAGATTCCTGATAGAGTTTGTCACAGATAAACTTAAGCAATGCAAGAGGCTACCACTCAAAAATAACAGAACTGGCTACCTTTTATTTTTTCATCAGTCTTATATTGTCACTTATAAAAAATTCTATATAGAATGTCTATTATATAAGTTATACAATGAAAAAGGCTGGCATAACTTTGACACATTTATCACATAATCATACTGACGTTTTGAAAGCATTTTCATTTGTTGTATTTTTAACCGAAGTTGAATAATAAGGTTTATCTCTTAAAAATATGTTGAGACACTTAAGTGTTTCTAAATTTCCACAATTTCACATGGGATTAAATAAAATCTTTGTATTGCAATGAGGGATGGGTCTGTTTCAAAATGTGTACATCTGGAGCCTGTTAATGCAAAACCGTACCGATTCCATGACTTCGCGTTTTGGTACACCCCAATTAAACATGGACATTTCCTGTCAATGACATCACAATTAAAGTCCCCAAAATGCACAAAATATGGGATAAAAGCATGTAATATCTTCAGATTTCTGGTTTCTGTCCAACATTTTTAAAGTTTTCATTCCATTATATGTGTTGTTAAACAAGTTTGAGGTTATAGTGTGTTGTAACCAAAACATGACAGTTCTGCTCAATGTATGGCTATAAAAGTCTGCAAATGAATGAAAATATGGAATAAAAGCTTATAATTTCTTCACATTTTGGTTTGGTTGTTTAATATTTTAACTATTAAAGTGGTGGTTGTAAAATCTTGTCACAGTATTTCAGTATAATGCTCCAGATACTGAGACACCTGGCCTATCGGCCCATCCACAATTACGAATCCGGGAGAAAAACCCTACGGAGAAAAGCCCTATAGGAGAAAAGCCCTATAGGAGAAAAGCCCTACACTTTTTGATGCCCGTGGAGAAAAGCACTACACCATTTTGGCAAACTGTGGAGAAAAGCCCTACACTAATTTTTAAGACCATGGAGAAAAGCCCTACAACCCTAATATTTCAGTAGCGTAGGAAAAAGGTAAAACAGCTATTGAAAAGCCCTACACTAATCTCTGACACCGTGGAGAAAGGCCATTATTCCTGAAATATCATCTCTTTGATTAGCAGGTTCAAGAGAATAAAGAATATAGATTCCAATTAAAAATGTCATAATATAAGAGGCATTCCCTTTCATCATTCATCAAAGATGTAAGACATAAGCTCTACACTATTAACTATTAAACATGATAAATTTGAAGCTTAAATGCAGGTTTGGAGGCATTGCCTTTCATCATTCATCAAACACACAACAAATAAGCCCTACACAACACTATTAACTGTTCAATGTTTAATCCTGAGCATCCATATTCCTTCTGATCCTTTATCATATAAAGCCTGAGTAGTTCCAACCCTGAGTAGGTCTTACACTTTTAATCATTATTTATAAAAGTTCACAGGAAAAAGGTGGAATAAACGTCTGAATTATTTATAAACTATTTAAGAAAATGAAGCACATCTACATAAATCCTACACTATCCCTATACTTAATTCAATAGGTGTTTTGCCATTCTCTATATAAACTTCTTAATTATTGATAAACTACTTTTAGGGTTGTAGGGCTTTTCTCCAAGGTCTGAGAAATTAGTGTAGGGCTTTCTCCAGGGTTGCCAAAATGCTGTAGGGCCTTTCTCCATGGGTGTCAAAAAGTGTAGGGCTTTTCTCGTATAGGACTTTTCTCCGTATTGCAATTCACACATTTATTCTTTTGAACTTTTAATATGTCTCATTTGAATGTGGCGGTGTCTAGAAATTATGTAAGTGTTTCCACCGGTTGTTACTCTTTTGTATAATATTTCGTTTCTGTGCTCAAAAATGTCTAACAATGGAAATAAGTGTAATATATACAAATAATAATGTATATAATATTGGGCCATAATAAACATACATTTATATTTATATGTTCTTCAGTATTCACACTATAATATACTAGTATATAGTATAATAATGAAAGTACACTCACTATAAGTAAATGAAAAGTAGTAAATAAACATAACTGATACATAGGTCAATATATGTGTATTTAACATATGAATATTCTATATCTGAAAAAAAAAACCATGATTTAATATATTGGATATTTTTACATATAAAATTTACCATGTTTTTGTATAATTTCCAGTTTTTCATATAGAGACATAATTCCACATATATATATATGTTGTATTGAATGTAGATAACTGTTGAATGTATACATTCAACGGGTCAAACCGTTGAATGTATAGATTCAATGGGCAAACTGTTGAATGTATACATTCAATGGCTCAGCTGTGGAATGTATAGATTCAATGGGTGAAACTGTTGAATGTGTACATTCAATGGCTCAGGGCATGGAATGTGGAAATAATTTATAGTTGATAAGTTGATTGGAAGTATGAAGACTTATGTACACTTTAACATACACTGAGTATTTTCTAAAATCAAATCACTATTTATAGTAGTTGTAGGGATGATCAAAAGAAAAAGTCTTGTATTGAAGTGTTAGCAGGGGCTCAAAGAAGAAGAATTTTGTAGGATTAAAGACTTTATAAACATAAAGAGTTCCCTTTAATCTACACTAGTGGGTAAATTGTTTATCGATATTGCCGATATTTATTGTTTTGGAACTGGACTCCCGATATCGAGATCTAAACATGTATTTCAATATCGCCATTTTAAGTAAAACTGTAAACTTACACTGTTAATACTCGAAGTAAAGCAAAAATCTGAAGACATTGTACACTTTTATCTCACATTTTTGAAGTTTTCAATGGGTTTTTGATGAAAACTGCATTGTTTTGTTTTGATTCATTTCGCTTCCTGTTAGCAGTTCGGGAAACACTAAAATAAAACGTTTTCAGTTTCCCGAATTCGGACTATTTGGTAGACAATATGAACCCCCCGATATCGCCCGATATTGAAATATTTTTACATTCAATATCGATACCCACAAAGTCAAACGATTTACCCCCTAATCTACACACATTAAAACAATTGCTGTGATAATCAAAGCAAAGAACAAAGAGAGACAGTTCAAGCCTGAGTAATCTTTTGATCACTGATTACAGAAAAAGTTGTCACCTGAGTACCTCTTTAATGCTCTCCAAATTTGTGTGTGATTGTTTACTGTTAATCCATGAAAGAGGATCACAGAGGTGCAATTGCAATTAGTCTTACCACACCAAGACACACAAGAGCATTGGGGTTCATTGTGATTATATAATTGGAAAATAGATTAATATTTCTTGTTCTTTTTTATCCTTTACAAAATATTTAAACAATAATTAAGCCATGTTTTATAAATATTGAAAAAATATTTAAGGCTATAATACACTATACTAATAAACTCATAACTACATTTAACTTTTATATTAGTAAAAATGCATCATTAATTCATACAATATAATATTAAATTAAATAGGTTTTATAATAGTATTAACATTGCATCATTAATTTATACAATATAAATATTAAACTAAATAAGTTTTACATAAATATTAAACTGTTTAGGGACTACTTATAAAAATCATAATATTTAAAGAACTTATACACATTCAATGATCATAACTATTGAATGTACACATTCCACAGCCAAACTGTGGAATGTACACATTCAATGGCTATTTGCTGTTGAATGTGTACATTCAACACCTAGGCCATTGAATGTATACATTCAACACTTGGGCCATTGAATCTATACATTCAACAGTTATCTACATTCAATACAACATATATATCATACATATAAGGTTATGGCTAACTTCCATATTATGTAAGAGTAAAGAATTACAAAATTTGCTATTATTGGGACCTCAAACTGGTTCCACTAATACCCAAATTCCATGAATACTTATTCCACTTAAACCTAAGTTCCACAAACATTGATTCCACTAACACCAAAATTCCACTAATACTTGTTCTGCTTACACCTAAGATCGACTAACATTGGTCCCCTTTATGCCAAAATTCCACTAATACACATTCTATTAGTACCCAAATTCCACCAAAACTCCCTCCATTTAAACCTAACTTCCACTAACATTGGTTACATCAATACCTGAATTCCACTAATACCCATTCCACTTGTATCCAAATTCCCCTTATACTTGTTGCACTTGGGGCCAACTTCGACTAAAAATGGTTTCACAGATACTGAAATTCCACTCACACTGGCCCCACTTATACCTCAGTTCCACTCACATTGGATCAACTTATACCAGAATTTCACGAACACTGGTTCTGCATAAATATATACTATGTCTGTGGCACTATAAAGTTTTCAATAATTGACTTACACAGGTAAAAAAATGGAGGCAAACAATTATGTTGGGACCCCTCGAACAGAAATATCCACTGTTTTTCAAAACAAGAGGGAAAAATATCTTATCATACCAGCTTGGAGCTGATTTCCTGTTTAAATGTTAACTTTCTGTTCCAAACTTAATAGACTTCAGTTTTAGGCCTCATATATTTTTTTTCTTGCTATTTCCAGGCGATTCTGTTTTCAAAGCACAATTCATCCCAGTTTCATTTCCCATTCTGGCCAGTTTTTTGTAAATTCTAATGAATTAGAATATTATTTTTTTCATTCTTTTTCATCATTTGGGATATAGTTTCATTTAATGGCTAACACATTCTGGCAAAATAAAATAGTTTCTTCACAACTATTGCTTGGCTAGGAAATTGGGCACATGACTTAAATTGGCAGAAATAGGAAATAAAATACATGCAAAGATCACCAATACAAACTAAAGTATTATAAGCTGTATGTTGCGTATGAGCTGTTTGCCATTTTAGGATGCCAATTTAGGGAAGATATTGTTTATTCATTCTTTAAATTAGAGCGAGAAAAATTAGAACTTCCAAATACTCAAAGGATTGAGTTGTATTTATGTCTAGTTTCCACTTATCTAATCGAATCACACTTTTATAGTGCTTAATCTCAGTTCTCTCTGAAATTGTACTAAAATATATAAATATAGACTCACATTAACATTCAAATTAACACTATTCATCTTCACATTGCATGTAAATTCACGATTCTGCACCTTGGAAAGACTAACACACAATAGTTTTATTTATCCCTTACCTCTAGAGACATACTTTGGTGCTGTGGTTTTGACAAATTGTCTGGGGTTTGCCATTTTTTACTGTTATACTGCCTAGCAACACTGTTACCATGGCAATAATACAAGGTCTTTATCTGCTGATGCAATTAATTTTTTTCAATGCGGTCGGAAATGAATTATTTTCCTTGTGTGAACTAATGTACAGTTTGATCTTTTTTTAATTTGGTTTTCTTTCAAGAATAATCATGTAATTGCAATATTTGTCAATATAAACTGTATTTGTATTTTATCCGAGTCAATTCCTTTAATTTCATTGTAGTTTTTACTTGGTTTGGCAAAACATATTTTCATTATATACAAAACTGACCATTGGGGACATCTCGATACAAGAATCAAAACTCACAGAAGTCTGTAGAAAAGATTAGATAAACAAAAAAACTTTCACAATAATCAAAGAATTTTTTCTCAAAACCCCTTTTTTGTGATATTTTAATTTTGAACTTACTTTTATTAGTTTCTCAAGACTTTTTTTGGAAGAAATATGTAGTTCACACTTTGATACAATTCTATGACACTTATTTTTTCAAAAACTCCCCGTTGTCCTATAACCCCTGTCTCAAAAAGAGTGGCTTTCTCCTCAACACGACCCTTCTAACTGTATTTTTGTTCTCAGTACTAATTACATATGTAAATGCCACCATTTTAAAAGTTTATTGGTAAGAAAATTTGTAAATTTTGTATTCAAAATTTGGGATTTTAGGATAAATATTCTGTGTGGGGTGTGCACATTGATGTGGCTTGATTGTTTTGTCTGCACATAACAAAGTCCTTACAATTTTTACACACAACAATTTAAACTGAATTAGAAAGTGATTTTAGGTTTGGTGTTACATTATGTACAATATTTTCTTAAAATGTTTTGTATTACATGTTGTCAGTGTAATAATACATTATTACCTCAGACAGCAGAGGATATGTCTGTCTATCTGTCTGTCTGTTTGTTTGTTAGTGAACAGCCTAACTCAAAAAGTTATGAATGGATTTTCTTCAAATTTTTATCTTTCTACGTTAATGTTTCTGTCAAACAAAAACATATTTTATATGTTTTTATTAAAATCTTTAAATGTTGCAAAAAGTTTAAATTTACACCTGGGTTCAAATAAGAACACTTTAAAAACAACTTTTCTTGTAATATCTTGATCATATGAAAATGGCTGGTTTAATTGGGACAATGTTTCAAAACAATCTCTGTACACAACAAAATAATCTGACAGAGAGAAATTTCGAAGCATTGTTGAACATGATACTTCTTTCAGTCAACAAGAATTTCAAGGATGTGAGGTTTTTGGTGTCCAATTTTACACTTTACAAATTAAAAGGCTTTGTTATTTTAACAAAACATAACTGGAGAAAACAATGATACATTTTCAGTAAAATACCATATTTTACATAATTTATAAAGAAATATATATATAGGATTTATAAAGAAATATATATATAGGATTTCTTTAAAATACTAAATAAAACAATATTTAATATATCATAGTTTATATATTATACAAAATATAGTGGCATATATGTTATCTGAACATAGTGGGAAAATCTTATCTAATCTAATCTAATCAACTGCCCTGCAGCCACAATATCAAAGGAATAAAAGATAATTACTATCTTCACGATATAGTTCCAGTTACAGACAAATTTCGAACAAACTTCCGGCAAAATTTAGTGTCTTCTTAAGTTTGTTTACTACAAGACTGGTTCTCTGGGTAATATTTTTTGAATGCACTATTATTTATCTGTTCAGACAACATAGGCTCTACGTTATAAAATTAACCTTGCTTAAAGCCCAAGTTTTTGGACACTGGGAAAGTCTTTCAGTTGGCAAAATAAAGTTTCCAGTTAACATAAAGTACTCTTGCATATATGTACTGTTAATACAGACTTTGTCTGTTGAGCTAATATCTCCTAACATATAGGAGTCTTTTATGAATGCCGAAGCTTTGTTTGATTTTAGCATAAATTTGAGCCTTAAGCAAGGCTAGTATAATATATTAACTCATTCTAAGAATGCAGATTCCACAGTATTACTGCCACTTACTTGCTTCCAGAACTTAGGCTGATGGACGTATTCGACTCCTGATATTTGCTCTGCATCCGGTATTCATTCGTGGAGCCCACGGATTCGCCCTCCGAGTTGACTCTTTCATTGGAAGATCCGGGGAAGAACTGTGGGGACTGGGGGTCTTCTGATGATGCTTCCTCAGGGATATTAAATCCGGGAAACTCTGTGTTGTAAGGAACGGAATCCTGGGAATCTGTTGTCGACGCGGTTTTACTTTTACGAGGGTTTCCCTGAAACAAAAAGCAAATATAGTCAATCAATGCTTCTACTAAATGAGAAATTACACATAAACACAAATTTAATGGAGAATGGCCAGAACCTAATATCGGTTTCTAGCGGGCAATGTTTGAGAATCCTCAGAGCCTCACACTGGCTAGTGCCAAAAAATTTACAAAACCATTTCAGAATTCGGGATCCAAATCTGGATCCATACCCCTGTCCTTGAGAAAGACAAAGCCATGGTTAGACACCCCCCCCCCCCCCCCACCCCCCCCCCGACATTATGTTAAAAGATGACCCAGAGCTGATGGATAGTTTTGAGCTGGCAGACGGACAAACAAACGAGCACTCAGGCCGCGGCTGAGTGGTAACTTCGAAATCTTGCTGCAATCTACTAATAACTTGCTGCATTACAAGATTCCAACTACACATCTTTTGCATTGGGTCAAAATTTGGCCAACTCAAAGTAGCTATTGCTCAGCTATTGAATGAGCTACAGTTCTGGAATTTTACTATGTTATGGCTGATCTAAAAGTAGGTGAATAACATATTTGAACAAAATACTCTAAATGCAATAGTTTTAAAGTTACAAGCGATTTACTCAACACTGAGAACCTCAAAGTAGCTATTACTCAGCTACGGAATGAGCTACAGGTCTGAAATTTAACTATGTCACACCTGACCTAAAAGTAGGTGAATAACATATTTCAACAAAATACTCTAAATGCAATAGTTTTGAAGTTTCAAGCGATTTGCTCAACAGTGAGAACCTTAAAGTAGCTATTGCTCAGCTATGGAATGAGCTACAGGGCTGCAATTTTATTATGTTGTAGCTGATTCAAAAGTAGCTGAATGACATATTTCAAGAAAATACCATAATGCAATAGTTTTAAGGTTACAAATGATTTACTCAACAGTGACATCCTGAAAAATAGCTTTTGCTCAGCTATGGAATGAGCTACAGGTCTGCAACTTCATTATGTCATAACTTACCCCAACATAGTAAATTATTTATTCAAAGAAAGTCACTAGGTGTGATACTTTTAAAGAAATTGGACACATTCTCATTTTTAAATTGTGCTGCAAATCAGGAAGTAGCTATTACTCGCTTAGCTAATGCAACAGAGCTCCAAACTATGCACCATCTTATAGCTAAAGATAAAGTACCTGAACAATATATTTAACAGAAACACTCAAAATGCAATAGTTTCAGAGTTATAAGTCATTTACTCAGAGTAGCTAAAATGGCCATAGCTATATTAAAATGCTACCGATTTTGTTGAAATTCAGTCCTCTCTCTATTCTGACACCCGACAATATTACAAGGAAAAAATGAGAAACCTAGCTTCAAAATTGTGGCCTAGAACGTGCTAACAAACATACATACAAACATACAAACCGACTGACCAACATACTTCAAAATCGAAAGATTTCGAAGTAATAAAAATCAAGACCTAACGACAGTTCCACCGAGGCCAGGAGGGTGATAAAAGGGAAATCTATAAAACAGAATATGATTGCCATATTATTAATCATACTTTTCCCATATGTGCCTAGCACTCCATAATAATATAATGACTCTGACAACTCTTTTATCCTTTATACCATCAAAAGATTTACCGCAGGGAAACTTAAATAGCAATTTTGCTCTGTGGAGGTCAACAAGTCAAGGAGTGCCCTCTCTCATCCTAATTGCCCAAATTACACCCCCCCACACACACAACCACACCCCTTTCATGTCCATGTAGCTCACTGTATTACTTTATTTAGAAAACCACCTGTCCTCAGTTTCTCTCTGATATTAGGTTTTGTAAATGGAAAACTGATTCATGTGGCAGTCAGTTATTTAATGCAAGATCCACTTATGAACTTTTATATTTATATATTTATTATTTTACATCACGTCTAGTACCATAGTATC
Source organism: Sabellastarte sp. h YS-2021 (assembly GCA_964017235.1). Classification (NCBI taxonomy): domain Eukaryota; kingdom Metazoa; phylum Annelida; class Polychaeta; order Sabellida; family Sabellidae; genus Sabellastarte; species Sabellastarte sp. h YS-2021. The sequence continues at coordinate 143,318,379 of OZ024931.1, forward strand.
GGTTATATTGTGATCTGTAGTTAGAAGGGAGAAGGAAACCAGTATATACAGTTGGAAAAGGTTCTGTATAGCCTTGCCACAGGCGTTTATATGTATAATATAGACATAACTGTTTGGTTGCATTATAAGTATTTTTCAAAATGTTCTCATACATTTACTTAGCCTAGCTTGCTGAGGAGAGGAGTGTCTCCCAGAACAGAAAGGCCTCTGATACAGTGTGCATTATGGCAAAAAGTATTTCACGTTTGCATTATGGTTGAGACAGCCTGGAAGACCAGGCTAGGTTCTGTACTGTAAATTGCCAATCAATGGCAATAACTACATGTACCAGCTTTCGCACGTGAAGTCACGCCAGGATCTCAAAGGTGGGCGATGAGTCTGTCACTACTCTGCCACCGTGGCCCCTCTTATTATTGGTTTTTGAATTTTGTATTAACTTATATATTTTTGAAAATATCATTTAAGATTTCAATAAAATATTGTAAAATATTATTAAAGACCAACTGCTTGATGGAATTACTATATTGTTTTAACACTCCAAGCCTGTTTTGGCAAGAATTGACACAAATTCTTTCAAATTGGTAAATATAATGTGCTTCATTTATGGCTTATGAGGCTGTTTTTGACATATTCTCAAATTAGCTTATAACCGGTGTCCCACAAAATCCTCCCCCCCTGAAAATTCTCCCTCCCGGGGGTATTGGTAACGATTCTGGCAAGACTGTTCTAGTCTATGAATATTAACAGCAGAGAGACTCCAGAACAGGGAGAACAGCAGTCAAGTTGACTACCAACTTCTCTCCATGGGGCTGACCAATGCAATGTCTCTGACTGTATATCATTATTGATTTCTGCTTGTCTATATTTTGCACCTAGTGTCTGTCTTTGGATGGAGATTAAGTGCTATAAAAGTAGTATTTGAATTAGACATTAGAATTAAAGTGGATGGCCTGGGTTTCAGTCCTAATGGTTGGGTCATGGAGAATGCACCCTTTGGACAAGATACTTTTTACACAAACGGGTCCCGCATCAACCAGGAGCAGAAATGGGTTCAGACGCCCGTTGGGGAGGAAAACCTGTACCAAGCTGGCATCCTGTTCAGGGGAGTATAAAAACTGTGAGTTACTTACCATATTTATCAGTATGAACGACCCCTCCCTATTAAATGCCCCCACTCGTCCTCTCTACTTTTGCAAAGTTCATATTTTGGGGTTTTACTATTTACATCCCTCTCAACAGTCAACATCTTTGCGATGCTGTGTTTTAATACACTTCCCTAATCGAATTACCACTAACAGAAAATGAAGGAAATCGAAACAAAACATGGCAGTTTTGATCACAGACAACTAAAAATAATAAAATATGAGATTAAAGTTAATGATTTCTTCAGATTTAAGGTTTGTTTGTAATATTTAAAGTAGTGTTCTCAAAATACCCTTTTTGGTGGGACCGGGTAGGTATTGATTTCAGCGGGCGGGTACCCGGGTACTCGCGCCGATGGGCGATAATAGGTGATTCTACAAAAATCTCCGCATTTACATACTTAAAACTTACAGAAATAATGGGATACAACAATTTGCTTTATTTCTCGTCAGCCACCCTTTTTGCATTCAAAACAGTACAACACAGAAGAAATATCAACCAAGAAAAGATTTCTGTACATTCAAAACACGGTTGTTTATTACAGTGTTCATAAAAGTGGAGTCACATGACCTATCAGTAAAGCATTTACTGTTGATTGAATGTAGTTTCGGAATTGAAACTTTAATTTTTCTTCAGGCAGGTAAGTGAATTTTATTAATGCTAGATTATGAACTACTGTTTGAAAATACTGTACTTTTATTTATTTGAGGTGTGCATGTCACTATATAGGCAATATATACAATGTTTCATGTACTCGGAATTACATAACTGTGTCAATATACTGACGATTTTCAAAGGGTACCGGCATTTAACAATGTATAAACAACCAAAATAAAAGACAAATAAAATACTATAAACGGTACACAAGGGTGAGAAAACAATATTCTTGTGCATTTTAATTGAATAGTTGCATTTTTAACCGAATTCCTGAAGTCCAGATACATCTGTACTCGGTCAGCCAACGTGGGCGATATTGACAGAAATAAAGCTTAGATTCGGGTACTCGGGTATGTGATTTCGGATTCGGGTAAATATTCAGGGTTCGGGTACCCGGATATCCGTATACCCGTTGAGAACACTAATTTAAAGCTCTCTGACAATTATACATGCTACCAATCAAGAAGAAGGCCTTAAACTGTCCATTATCACCCACAATCACCGGACTCGAGAGTTGTTTTTTTGTGCCTAAAATAGTAGCCCCCCCCCCACCTCTTGATAAAAATGCTTCACCCCCTGGGGTGTTTATACGAATAAATATGGTAATGTTAAAGAAACTGGAAATAAGCACTGTCTATATTGGCCATTAGGCCTGAAGAATGACCTTATGATTTTACCTGTATTGATAAGATGGGAATATCTGCTATAACCTTCTAATTGTCTCATGTCTATTGAGTACATAATTATTTACTTTTTTGTTTACAATAAATCATTGTGAAAATTATCTGTCATCTGTCAAATTTCAACTAGATATGTTCGTGATAACAGTTATGTTGTAAACCACAGCAAACTTTCAGCAAAAGAGCCTCCCACCATGAAGATGTATATTTAAAGTGGCACATTTTAAAATGTTTACTGCATTTAAGTCTGTATGTGCACTCAGGTGACCATTACAACGTGATACTCTGACAATGTTTGTCTCTGTAAGTGTCACCACAGAGCACCCTGGTGACAGTAATTGGGGGTAATGGTTTGGAAATATCTCTCTCTGATGTGCTGAAATGGTGAGGGAGTTTGATATTCGGTCAAAAGTCACTGGGATTAACTTTATAGTTCATGTTTCTCTTAAACACTTTGTAGCCAAAGCAAAAACATTCATTTGAGGATCTTTTGATAAAATAATTTTCTATCTCTCTATTTTGCAGGGATGACACAACAGTATATTTTCCATATATTGGTGTCCTGCCAATGCCAAATTGTTCAGATTCTAAGATACAGAAAAAAATTTGTGTTTTGAGTGCTGTCCAATCTAATAGGCCAATCAACAGGAAGGAGAGATAACGAAAACAAAACATTTACGATGGACTTAAGATGCACAAGATGGGTTTACATTCACTGTAAGATGGAAAATATTGCTTTGCGACTTTAAGATAGGTTTAAGTTCATTGTAAGATAAAAAAATGACCTTATGACGGGTTTAAGATGGTAAAAATCTGATACCATATTAGTACTATATTTTCCATACACTATAGATTTACGATGGCTTTAAGATCATTAAGATATATAAGATTCAGTTCCTGATTCCTGAAAATTGACAATTGGGAGCAAGGTTTATGATATATGACAGAAATGGAACAGTCCCATTAAGAGTATAGAAGATGAAGTTAGAATTTTTGTATTTTTATTATATTTTTAATATTTTGATATTTCAGTAAAAATGTTTCCATATAAGGAGGACATTGCCACCAACTTATCCTTATTATTTTGCGACAAATCTAATGTTCAACCCTTTTAAATTGGACCTGAAGAAAATCAGAAATATAACCAGGACTTTGGTATTGACAAAATGCACAAAAATCACAAGTTTACAGATTTTTATACTAAAGTTTGTTCATCTTATGCTCATACTTTTTATAAATACGATCCCTGAAGAGCTTCAAACAATGGGGTAAAATTACAATGTTAAAACCCCTTAAAAGTTTTAAAACTGCGAGTTACTTCTTAGCTTAAAAGGTATAAATTCCACTCAGCAGAGCTAAAATCCTCTGTAATCAAACTGCCCTGAAATCTGGCATTTCAATCACTTGTTTCTCACCTCTGTGGTTGCAGGTTTGAGTCCAGTCCAAAGTATTATGTGGAATTCACTGAGAACCCTGCACTGATATGGTTGTTACAGGGGGACATTATAACCTTGACTTTGAACTTGGCAGACTTTTACCTAATACCCCTTTCACACAACAGGCAGTATCCCCCGCTCTTATAGAGTAAGAAATGTAAAATTCGCCAGGAATCTAAAATTCGCCTCCTCTAAAACCTTAGTTAATTTTATGAAGAAAATTATGTTTTTGTCTAAAAATTGGTATTTTTCAGTTCAAAAAGCCTTAATTTACTATACCGTTAACAAATCTCACCACAATTCATTTATTTTATTAGTATTTTCACATGTGGCGAATTTCAGATATGTGGCGAATTTTAGATTTCTTACTCTAGGTGTTTTGAATGAAACATCCTTGTCCTTCAACTACCATCCGAGGTTGGTATGACACCTTGTGACACATTGGCAAAACGTCCATTACCTTGCGAGTCCACGGTTGTTTTCAAAAGTTTAAAATTTCCGCCTCTGATTTTGTACTGTGAGCATGCACATATGAATTTCTTCAGTACTTTGGTAACCCAAGGGTTTGGTCCATATTAGGTTGTACATAAGGTTGTGACTCAGCTGTCTTTCAGTGTGATATGGTGACATGAGGTAAGTTGAGGTATTGGACATTTCACCACTGTGACACATGGTTGTATACAAATCTTGGCCGGTAGTTGAAGGACAGGGACGTTTTGCCAAATGCCTATAACTGCAAATTACACCATCTGTAGTGTGAACAACTCGGATGAATTGGGGCGACCAGATAGACGACCTGGGAGACATACCCACTGTGGTGAGAAAGCGGCATGAAGGAGTAAATATTCTGTACATTTGATGAAAATTCTGTATTAAGCTTGTTTAAACTCTGTCTTATCAAAGCCAACTTAGTCGTTTCATCAAACTGACATTTTCTTCAAAAGGATCTTTAGATTTTTTAAAAAAAAGAACAATTCTCAACAAAATATATCGATTGTGTTTAGAAGCCAGCAACTGGTCTTTGAAAATTTAAACAAAAGAACAAGCTTGAAGGTCCCAAGTTTGTAAAGTTAGTATTTTTAAATATTGTTCAGACATACTCAGTTTCCCAGTGGGTTAGCAGGCTTGGCATCTTATCACAGAATGTCACTTCTGTGTGGGTTCAACTCCATAAAGTTAGAAAGCTAAGAGTCTGTTCCAATATGACCCTGGCTGTTGAACAGTGAGAACGTAAAACTTTGATACACCCTGTCCATCAGTCAGGGATGTGACCCCCCCCCCCTATGCTTAGGTGCCAAACTTGGGAACCATTAGGTCACTGAGTACTTAAAACCAGACCATATTATAGTGTTCATAAAAAAGAAATTATACTCACAAATCCAATGATCAGCCCAGTGTTTTCGAATTCTGCAAAGGCTTTACTCTGTGGCTTCTTTTTCTTGGGTTTCAGGTCTTGGTCCTGGCTCCCGTTTGCACCTGCTGACCCTTCAAAAGCCTTGACCCTATCCTTGACCGATACTGCCTCCACGTCGCCATGGTTACCACCCAGCTGCCTGTAACAAGACACCAGGAAATCACGACTGTGCAATCCTCGGTAATTGATAACAAATGACTGAGACGCTCGGAGTTTTTTCATGGTTGACATGTTTGAAGTTCTAATTAATGTCACTATATTTGTCTATTGCATTGGAATGGTCAGTCAGGCAGCCTAGTTCTTGCAGGCTCACTAATGTTGTTCGAAAACTGAAACTCTACCTTAATACTTTGGTTGTCCTTGATCAATATTCACTGACACTTAAAATTAAAATTTAAATATATCAATAGCATTTATCACACCACCATTTATGCATGGTTTTTATTCAAATAACTGTTTACAGTCTCACAATGTGGTTGTATCTTCAATGACAAAACATATTATATATGCAATATATGCATATTCATTTAAATGACCTCAAACTTTGGGATGTTTATTCCTTAATTTTTTTTTTTTTTTTTTTATATATATGTCACAGTGGAAACTCCAATCCAGTGCCATTTCTAATTCCCCTAGTGGTAGTTCCAATTGGAACTACCACTAGTGCTACTTCCAATTGGAACTACCACTAGTGTCATTTCTAATTCCCCTAGTGCTGCTTCCAATTGGAACTACCACTAGTGGTACTTCTAATTGGAAGCAGCACTAGGGGAGTTAGAAATAGCACTAGTGGTAGTTCCAATTGGAACTACCACTAGGGGAATTAGAAATGGCACTAAATCTTTGAAAGGTGTAATTTCTAAAATCATCAATCAACATTTTTGTGACAACACTAATTTCTAATCTGAATTGCAATTACCCCATTTTGTCCCTTCAATTGTGATATCTGCTCAGATGAGCAGCTCTCACCAGAGCAGCAATTTGCTTTAATATTCTAGATTACAGTTATGCAGGTAATCCATGCCATCATTTTGATCTATCTTTCTTTAGAACACATAAAAGGGGCCCATCAAAGGAATACATTTCTGTAATTAACTGTGCTACTATGTCTATATAAGACCAGCCCATCTGGGCAATGGTCAGTTTAACTTTTGGTAATAACAGTGAATAGTTATTAACTAAAGTTTCACATACACTAAGAAGTATGGATGAACAGAAGTCTGAGTTTGTGAGACAGCTTGAAAAGCATATTGATGGACTAGTGGAAAAGAGTAGAAGTACTTTCTCTATATTACAAGACAAATATGACCAAGTTGTAGCTTCGTTAAGTACAGTACTGGGTTTCAAAAAACTTTAAAGTACAAAAAATTAGTGCCAGAAATGTACTGTCTGAAGACTTCCAATCCAGTGGTTCCTCAAGTGATATAAAACATTAAAACTTGTGAAATGACCTCATATTGTGTATTGTATGTATTGTCATTGACTGTATGTAAATACTGTATGTATTATCATTTACTGTATGTAAATAGACAGTTTGTGATCAATGATGAACTTCTTCATGAGAAGTCAAATCAAGAGTCAGGGCCATTTCTAATTCCCCTAGTGGTAGTTCTAATTGGAACTACCACTAGTGCCATTTCTAATTCCCCTAGTGGTAGTTCCAATTGGAACTAGCACTAGTGCTACTTCTAATTGTTGTTTATCAGCAAAGGATTAGAAATGGCACTAGTGGTAGTTCCAATTGGAAGTAGCACTGAATTAGAAATGGCACTGGATTGGAGTTTCCACTGTGACATATATACACCAGAGTCCCCATCTTGGAACAGCTACTAGTCTTTCTTGGCTGAACAAAATTGCCAACCTTGGCTTCACTTCCCTGAGACAGACAGTGTACTGCTAAATGTTACTTCTTTATTGATGAGGAAATATTAAAAACTAATAACATTCCATGGTTGATATCATGTTATTAGCTCCTATGAGCTTTGAAGGTTGATGAACTGACAATACTCTACTTGTCAGAGAGTTCTATCTGATACCCGGTTGTTTATATGAAAGATGCTAAACATCTCTGATAGACAAACTGTTCTGCTTTCTGTAAGTTGAACAATTCCTTGGATATGTGCAATGACATAAGGCTGCATTAACAGGTGTTCACTCCAATTTTCAATCATCCTTTTTTGATGAAACAATTATATCACAAGAACAGTAAAATATTTAGAACAGTAAAATATTCCATCTGATGAAAACTGTGATCGGGCAAAGTAATTCAGGTAATATCCAGATTTGAAATTATTATATCAACGTTACAGACAAAATGTTTTCTAGATATTAATGTACATATGAACATTTTAAATCTTTCTTGAACATAATCTGTATATTATAAGAACTCAATAACATGACAAGCGGCTTCTAACTGTCAGATATACCACATATTGGGATTTGTCTTAAAATTATTCATATCCAATATTGCATAATAATATGTATGTATATGTATCCCAGCCATTATCATATCCATATTTGTGTACAAATACCTTCTCACCCAGTCTATCATAAGAAATACAATGATATTTCTGTGTAAACAAGACAGGGCTTATATCCATTTGAAATTAAGTGAAAGTTCATGCATTGTATTGCCTGTTTCTATATTCATACATGACAAGACCATCCTACATATAAACCATAATACTCTGTAGAATTAAAACCTCCAATATCCACAGGATTTGATTCTAGTTATGGCTAACTTCCACTTATATCTAAATTCCACTTTTACTAGTTCTAGTTAAACACAGTCTACTGTCTAAATAGATTTGCCTGTTATACGATAGTTTATCTTATAAATTATACACATTTTCAATGGTATTTCCCCACAAACCAAACACAAACATAATTTGTCTGTATTCTTATAGTAAACAATATGGAATAAACTTACAGAATGAGACTTCCAAGGTAATTTGATTCAGGTAGGCTGTGTAATTTACCACTGTCAAGGTTGGAATTTATTTACAAAAATATATCTTGTGTCATGTGACTTAATGGTCTAGTTTGTTTGATGTATATCAATTCCATACACCAATTATAGAAAGGTCTGTAAACTCACTTATAAACATATGAACAAATTATGCATGTAGACCAGTAAATGAATGCTCAGGACAATAGAAAATCTACATGAAAATCTATGTGATTTACATATGTCACGCTTGTGGAATAACCATATGTGACAAAACCATATGTCACAAAATATATTATATGAATTTTAATCCTTATACATGTACAGGCCAATACCTTTAAGATAAACTCTCTTAAAGTGATTTAATTTATAAGTGGAGACAAATATTTTCCAGGTCTCTTCGCCCATTTTCCATAGAATTTACCATTATACGGAAATCATGTTTCAGTAGAAAAATACTTTCTTACCACTTAAAATCTGCCTTCATAAGATATTTTTTAAAAATATTTTTAAAAAATGTTTAATAATTTTATTTTATTTCTACACTTTCCATTGACACACACTTTTAGAAGTATTTCTTCAGATATTCTCAAAATATTTGTATACATCATAGAAATGTCTATCCATGACTAATAATTATCTTTAAGACACTTCATTGTAAGTCCATTTAATTCATGGTTTATCCATTTCACATCATTTGTAGTGTTTATGTTAAGTTTGCTGTTTTAATATCCTCAAATAAAAAAAAAATCAATAGTGAATTCTGTCCAACACAAGCCAACTGTGACCAGCACTTCATATTACAATATTATTGATTTTCCATTCAATCCATAAGAAAAATACTGTTTTCAGTGAACTATTTCAAATATGTGCTCCACATAATGCACACAGTGTTATGTTCACACTTCCTCGATAGACCGATACATCTCCAGTATAGGATTGTGTATTTAAAGTCTTGAAACAAAACTAAATGATTGATTTGTATTTTAATATTGCTTTCAACACAATGTATTATTAAGGTCATATCACAACTTTTAGTTGAAGCGATGGAGGAGAGCACTGCATACCAGTCAGTCAACATTCTGCACTAAAAATCGTCAGGTATCAGTAACCTAACACCTCTCCAACTTCAGGGTTGAGGCCCAAGAAATGAACCCACAACTTTAGATATGTGAGATGAGTATACATATATGAGTACCCTCTATGCTATCACATTCCCCTATGCATACCATTCTAAAATACCACTGAGTATTCATGATGCTCATGCTTCGTTGTGGTTATCCCAGCTATGTCAGGTCTTTTCTGCTTTGTCTTAGCATTAAATACAACACAAGATATATTTGACACGCCATTTCCATGCTATGTTTGGGGTACCCTATTAAACTGGAGATGATCCAAGGTTTAAGCCACTCATCGGAAGAGGTGTGAACTCTGACATAAGCCTCTTTTCTATGTTTGAAAGACTGAGCATTGTTTCATCTACTACTACATTTATAAGTACTCACTTTAGTCACAGATCTTTCAGTTAACTGTCAGATTTATTATGTGAAATCCATTTTAACGATCCCTGACAATTTTTCTCAATTACTAATTAAAAGCCTCTGCACACCTTTTCAGATCAATAGTCAACAAGTTCCGATTGCCTTGTTTGAATAAGTAGTCACTTTTATAAGTGCAGATGTTTTCATTTACAGTGGTTCTAAAATAGTGAGTGGCTGTTTCCACATCACCGACTGGCCACAACTGTTTGCCCTTGGCGAATATATTGCTTCCATTACACCCCAGTTCCATATAGGTGACTTATTGTAAGAGCTAGCTGATGTGTAAGTTACGATTGGGAGGCTGATACTATAATTAACTAGTCCTGTTGAAAAGAATGGGAAAACAAAGTTCAAAGTTGGGGTTTTATGTCCCGTTCAACAGCCAGGGTCATATTGGGACAGGTCCTCAGTATTGTCACTTGTGGATTCCAGACCCACAGAGGCAACAGCCTATGATTAAATGCCAAACTTGCTTAAACTACTAGGCCACTGAGGCCCTCTGAAAAGAATGGGGAAACTGGCAATTTGTATCTAGTGAAAGGATAAGTCCCAGGATTGAAGAGATTGAATTTACAGTCTACTCCATTATGGTTAGGGTTCACAAAGAATAATTGTATCAACAGGTCTAGAGGCTAAAATTGAGTTTTTATAGAAATGTCAGGAAAAAAAACATCAGAAAAGTGCATTTGGAGAGCTCAATTTTAGAAGCTTACAGTAACATGTAAATAAGTAATTTGAACAGGAAAATAAAAACAACAATAGGGGACATGTTGATATGAATATTTTCTTACCCATTAATGTAGAGGACAATAACGTAAATCCTTGAAGACTACAGTAGACAAATACTAGAATGACTGAAAAACTCCAAATAATGAACAAATGTTAGTTTAAGATAGTTCATTTCATTACAGTGATTAGAGCCAGAGTGGGTCCCTTAAAGGATACTGTATTTCCTCACAAATATGGCCTGGGCGTTAATAATTTGCATACTCCAATAGACCTTGCTCTGTAATTTACTAAACCTCCTTGATCCCTTAACAAAAGGAAGATGAAAAATCTTCTTTTTTTAAAAACTATTCACAAATAACTATGAATACAAAATTCCATTCTTTTTAAAAGTTTCAACTAGTCCACCTACAAATCACCTTAAAGGCAGATACACACTAGATTACTTAAAGGTTTTAGTGAATATTCATGCAAATTTTCAACATGGAAAAATAAAGATTTAACAGCCCTGAACTTATATTCGATAAAATATTGTACTACCCTTCCAAATTGGTATCACTCAGTACAAACGTACAGAAATTAGAGCTGTCATTGATAAGGTATACATACTATATCTATACACCTGACAAACTGGGTATATTAATAGAAATAACAGCCAGAATGATGCCAATTATACACGTCTGCTCATAATTAGTAAATTTCAAGTGCTTTACAGTGTACAACCTCTATTATACAAACATACTTGGGAGTGTAAGATGTTAGCAGGTTCATGAAATAAAAGAGTCATTTAGTGTAAAACATTAGGGAAAAATACAAACTTTGATAATTTGGGAAAGAGTTCATAAAACTGAATGTTTGTATGAGAAAAATGTAGGAAAATGAAGATTATACTGCACTAGAATTAAAGCCAGTTTACAAGATTTAAAGAACAAAGTTACATTCCGTCACCCCTGTTTGGCTTTGACTCCCACAAGTGGCAATGCTGTGGACCTTTCCCAATGGGACCTGTTGAATAAGATTTAAAACTCTGACTTTGATATGAAAAAAAATAGCATCAGAGATGCCCGTACCCCACAGCCAAGGGAAATATTTTTAACACCATGAGAAATAGAAGTACTGTACCAGTACAAAGTTCAGGATACTTTCAGAGCACTGTCAGTTATATAAAGGTCCAAACAATGTTTAAATAGAGAAAATAATGTCTAAGAGAAAGATAATGCATGTATTCTTTATCTACATCTGGCATGGCCAAATTATGGTTTAGATGTTTTGAATATTACCATGCATACAGAAGTGGTAATTCAATGAATGCTTATGTGTGGTGTTGGAGCAAAATCTGTGGCTCACTTGATGAAATTCCATCTGTTACAATGGGAAGTTGTAAAAGTAAAATTTTTCATGAATGCTAATATGACTTTAACAGTGCTTAATCTGCATCAAAAGACAGACCCAAAGGTGCAACAAGATTTTAAAGGGTCAAGGTCACTATGACGAAGTCAAAGGTCAAATCAAGGTTACACCATGATGCTGTACACCTACAACCCCTAACCAATGTCCCTACCAAGCATCAACTTCCTACACCTTACGGTTTCCGAGATATAGCCCGGACAAGATTTTATAGGTCAAGGTCACTAGGGCAAGGTCAAAGGCCAAATCAAGGTCAGATCATGACGTTGCACACCTACACCCCCTAACCAATATTCCTACCACGTATCAACTTCCTACACCTTACAGTTCCTGAGATACAGGCCGGACAAACTTTTCCCGCCGCCCGCCCGCCCATCTGGACACCATGGGTGAAAAGAATACCAGACAGCCCTTAAGGGCTGTGGGGTAAAAAACTCTGCTTTATGTCTAATTTCTAGCCCTTTTGGCTCCATTTTAATCAATGTCACATGATCACAACTGACTTAGTTTTCTGCTTTTTGTCTCTTAAATCATCAAGGTTTTAATTAGGAATTCTTTTTTTGCCGGAAACTGTAAAACCTTTGTAATTTTGCGGGCTTCAGTATTGACTTATTTTAGACCAACCTGACTCTCAGATCTGTGACTGTAGGTTTGAACCCAATTCATGCCAACAGTTCTCTAAAATAGCCTGTCCCAGTAATTGACCCTTACTCCATATCAAAAATAGATCCCAACGTCAAGTAAGATTTCAAAGAAGGAAACTTTTCTTTGGTGCAGAATTTTTTCATATTCATATCATTTGCAAAACTATTGAGCTACACCACTGTTGGCTATCTCATGCTAAAAGCAAAAAGTTTAGACTCTCATCATTACATTAACGATGGCTTTTATAGTTCAACAGAAAATACACAATGTGGAAATTGAACTTTCATACAATGTGTGTGCTTGGGGGGGGGGGGGGGATCATCACATATTTATTTATTTTTATTAAGTATATTCTTTGTCTAAGAGTATGTGCTACTGTGTCCTGGAATACAGAGGATATGAGTTCAAACCCAGGTTCAGGCAGATACATAGTGGGTTGGATGATAACATAAAATAGCGGTCTTCTTTCATTGGGTCCTATTCCAAGATGCAGGCTAATATATCTCTAGGATGTTGATAAATTGTCATCCTTGAGCCTTTGTCTTTCAGTTACAGGAATGTTAGTAACTTGAGAACCTGGGCTGCATTTGTGCAGCGGGGTGGTTTAAATGATGCTTTGAGTCCTGTAGTAGATAGAGATTTTCCACTGAGCATAAATATACAATAATACAAAAAGACGGTCATAAAAACAAACTTTGATTTGGATTAATTTCCAGTCTTTTTGTTTCAAATACATGTCACATGATTGCAGCTGTTTTTTTTTCTTCATTATTGCAGTTCAATATGTTTGTTCTCCGTTACTGACAAGGTTTTCATTTGCAATTTCTTTTTCTTGGGAAACTGTGTAAAAGTTTATAATTTTGCCAGTTTCCTGGATTCTTTACATTTAAATCAATTACCTTTGTATTTCCTAAACCTTCTATTATCTGACCACAAGTTTACTCTAAAAGTACATCGGATAACAGAAATGTTACTGTATGAGGTTCTAAACCCCAGGTCACACACTGGCATATTTTATTGGTGAATTGGCGAATTCTTCAATGATCTTAGTGGATTCCTCAATATTCTTCATTTGTCTTTAGTCCTTTTCTCAATTCACCACTCCGTGGTGACAACAACCTGATGTTCAAAACTGTCACCAGTATTCACTGATTTGAGCAATTTTTAAGTTTACAATGAGAATTCACCACTATGGGTAGCATATTCTTCTATGTCGTAGCTCTGTAGTAGGGCTTTCTCTGACAAATAGTACTACCTTCTCCTTCTCAGTAAATTTGCTGGATATTCTTCCTTGTTCTCAACTGGTTCTTCCTTTGTTGTAGAAGATTCTTCACAGATTGCATTAATTCTCCGCTAACTGTAAATAATTTGTGGGTAACTGTAGTGAAATCGCAAGATATCTTCACCAGTTCATAGGGTATTCTCAGTATATTGTCGCTTTGTCAAGGGTTAATCTCAGGACAGTTTAAGAGTATTGTAGAAGGGTCATAGAAGTATGAAGACCTTTCATCACCTGACCACACTTTCTTGTCCTTTTTTGGCAAATTTTGGCAAATTTGTATTATTCTATATTAGTTGCGATGATCATAGAAGCTTCTCCACTGTGGAACCTTGGCATTAGTTACTGTTGTTTTATCCTGCCTCCCTGTTCTACTTCTCCCCTATCAGACAATAAGTGGAGAGGGACCCTTTGTGGTAACTGTACTTTCCCTTTCTGAACATCAGCACCAAAGAGGCTGTCTACATCCGTTTGGCCCTTTATAAATATGTCCTTAATATTTCTTTCATTTATCATTGAAATTGAACCAAGAGTGATGTTAAAGTGAATACCCAAACACAAGGGTTTTTATAAAGAATTTCATTGTCACACAAAAATGATATAGAAATATTACTAAGCAGGGACAAAAACTGTCCCCTTTGACAAAAAAGCCAGTAGTATAAGAAATGCAGTGGGTTTACAAATTTATGAAATACATGAAATGTTTTTTTTTAAACTTTTTCCTCAATCATAAGACTCTCACTTAAACACTCCCTTTCAACAAATGAGGAGATTTAAGGCATACATACATCAAAACCCACAATGTTTCTTTTCAAAAAGGTGGTATTTTAGAACTTTCTAAAGACAGTAACACAAGAATTCTGTCTTCACACCCTCTATGTAACACATCTTTGGTGGCTTGATTATGTGATCCCTTATTATGTAATACATACATAGACTGATGGCCGTGACATCTCAGGTTTAAATCCCAACCAGATCGTAAGTTAAATTTACAATAGTTTTCAGTGCAGAATCTTGACTGACAAAATATATGCATTGGTTTCCTCCATCTTTTAATCTACCCATGGTAAATTGACTCTCTAGCATGTACTGAAAATAGTCTTGCACTCAATGGATTAGATGTTTTTTACATTCATTATCTTAAAATTATCTTCATATATTTTTTGCATAATCATGACAAAATTTCATCCACGAAGGAAATTTTATAAAATTTCACAATATGTTGCTATATTTACTATTTAGAGGCATATTATCTAAAGGCCTGTTTACACTGTTTTCTGTGGTCGTATCAACACATATGTGAAAGAATTGGTACCCATTGTCCTTATAGTCTTGCAAATGGTCCTCCTATGTGAGTAGTGTACATTTAAAAACGAGCAACCCTGTGCAGTCATTCCGTGCTCCCCTCACCTCTCCTGCATGTACATTTGAGAGACCTCGGGAAGTTTTTCAGGCATTTCAAAAAACACATAAGGTGTACAAAAAGATTTCCATTCTGTGTCATATGAGTCCTACCTATATAAAAATTTCTACTTAAGATAAGTCTACAATAGATAACATGTTGAACCCCAAACAAATCACCATGAATTAAATGTTTTATGCTGGTGCATAGCTCACCGGTACCTTATTTCCAGCAGTGTTACTGCTTCAATATGTTCATCATACCCCTTTCACACTATGGGCGGTATCACCTACGGTTATAAGCATCTGGTGAAATGTCCCTGTCCTTGGACCACTATC
This sequence comes from Sabellastarte sp. h YS-2021, assembly GCA_964017235.1. NCBI lineage: Eukaryota > Metazoa > Annelida > Polychaeta > Sabellida > Sabellidae > Sabellastarte > Sabellastarte sp. h YS-2021. The sequence continues at coordinate 143,333,994 of OZ024931.1, forward strand.
TGACATCTGTTAGCAAACTTGCGAATCAGTGATGATGACACTACCTTGCGCATCCTACGGAAGTTTTAAAATGTTTAAAATTTCAGCCTCTAAATTTGGTACTGTGACCATGCGAAGACGATTCCGAGCATGCACAGATGAATTTCTTGCTCGAGTTACTGAAGGTGTGGTCCACGGTATATATAAGGTTGTGGCTTGGTTGTCTTTTGATGTAATACGGTGACATAAGACGAGTGGAGGCACATGGACATTTTACCACTGTGACACAAGGTCGTATACAAATCTTGTACATTAGTTGAAGGACACAGGGGTGTTTTGCCAAATGCCTATAAGCGCAGATTACATTTTATAGAGGTCATAAAGTGCGAATCTGATGACTTTATTTCTATTATAAAGACCGGTTTCTTTTATTAATCCATAAATATTATTGTAAATATGATCTTAACACACCTATTTGTCACACTATATTTTGTCTGTGTCGTTTGGTTCTCTATTATCGGCGATCATCCATTTATTGCTTCAGATAAATGTACGCAAAAATATGTGCACTGCGTTGTTTTGTGTAGTCCGAGCACTTCCATTCTTTACAATTGCAAACAGACTTAGATGAAATTTTCAGAGAATATCACTAAAGGAAGAGATCATTTGATTTTGGTGATTTAATAATCCAGATCATTATAATTGGAGCTAGGAATTTTTAAAAGGATTTTCCATCACTGCACTCATTAGCAATTTTGGAAGTTTTGGACTTTGGCAGAGGTATGCACTCTCAGAATGCTCTTGTTATTTTGTGGCACTTGCAATATATATGATGGAATGTTTACCTATAAGCTTGATATTTTGACATCTCTTGGAATGAAGAATTTTAACTGACTTTCAACCCTTCAAGCTTTGGACTCCATGTCAGTAAACCCACCTGCCACCCTGAGGGGGACAAATTGGTCAAAATTTGATGCTGAGACATCCTGTCAGTGTTAATAATGATGTAGTAGCCTTGCTTAGAGCCAAAAGTTCAGGGCCCGTATTGACTAAACCTCCTATATTTTTAAGGTCCCTTTAAAGGAAGGTGAAAAATGTCCTTTGATAAGGTGACCTTTAAAATGCTATTCACGAAACCTCTTTTATGGTTTTCTTACCAAAGGAGACCTTAAATAAAGTATCCTTTATTAAAGGAGTGCATTCAGTCATCTGATTGGTTAAAAATGTTTGTTCATAAAGGCTCCTTTATCATTCCCTTACTTTTGTATTTTCTTCTTTCCATGTTATTATTCAGTATAAGATTAGTGTTATGATGTGTTTTCTATTGCCGTTTAAGATGATATTTCATATCTTAAGAAATAAATATCTATCTTTTAAAGATTTTTGTATTGCATACCACATTTTATTATCCACTGTAGGCAAATACTATTTGATACATTTAGAGGGACATACGGAGGGGGATATATTTTATTTATATATCATTAGAAAGGTTGTTTCATAGCGCCTCTGTTCATGTTTGTTACATTAAAATCCATGCAGAAATGACTGAGATATTGCAGGTTAAAGATTGCAGTTCTTATATTCACTGGTGCCCATGCTTTTTGACATGCTTTTTCATATCCTCTCATTAAATATTCATGTTATCTAACCCATAAATCGTACAAACTGGTGGATAATAAAAGTAAAACATCCCTCATCAGAGATATACAGAAAAAAATATATCACTCATGAAGATAAACAATGTAATACTCGTGATATGCATAAAGTCAAACCATCAAAACTCCCCTTTATCATAAAGGTAGCTACACAGTTACCTTGAAAATTAAGGGAAAAAACAAGGATTCCTCATTAAAGGAAGGTTGGTGAATATCAAAATTCAAGATTCCCTTGAAAGTTAAGGATATCCTAGATTTTTAAGGTTTCCTTGAAATTCAAGGAAAGATAGTTAGGCTCCTTTGTTTGAGGGAAGTAAACGAATACAAAAACAAAGGAAGCGGCAAGAGATAAAGGAAATCCTTACTTTTTAAGGGTTGCTTGGAATAAAGGAGGTTTAGTGAATACGGGCCCTCACGGGTTAACGGCCTTGTTCAACTGTACAATACCAAGTGTAGTTATAACTGCCACTGTGGCCTAGGGGGCACACTCACCTTGTAACACTGAGGACGTGGGTTCAAACCCAGGTACAGGCTGACATAAAGTGGCTCGAATAACCTCTTAAAATGGCGGTCTTCTGTCATTCGGTCCCATCCCTTGTGGCAGGTTATGAAGAAACTCAAGGATGTTGACAAATAGTCATCCCTGAGCCTCTGTCTTTCAGTTAGGGGAATGTCAGTAACTTGTGAGTAGGGCTGTACTTATACAGTCAGGTGGGTCAAATAGTGCTTTGAGTCCTGTAGTAGATGGTGATATTACGCTGAGAATAAATACATAACACAATAACTTGCTTGGGACTTATCTTTATGGTCAAACTTCTTACCTTAATGTTGCTAAGACTTATATCTATTATGTTAGGACTAATCTTGTACAATGGTCTATAAAAATGGAACCCAATGACATTGCCCAAACCGATTGATGATAGATGTCCCCTAGCCTAGCTAAAGGCTGGAACTTCTTTGATATTAGAGAAAGTGTTTACATAATAAAGTTTCAGTTTGTATTAGAGTAAGGAATTTAAAATTCGCCAGGAATCTAAAATTCGCCACCTCTAAAACCTTAGTTAATTTTATGAAGAAAATGATGTTTTTGTCCAAAAAGTGGTATTTTTCAGTTCAAAAGCCTTAATTTACTATACAGTCAACAAATCTCACCACAATTCATTTATTTTATTAGTATTTTCACATGTGGCGAATTTCAGATATGTGGCGAATTTTAGATTTCTTACTCTATATACTCTTGCATGTACTGGCTTTTAGACAGACTCTGTCTGATGAGCTTATATCTCCTAACATGTACATGAACCTTATGAATACCAAATATTTGTGTACTTGTTTGAAAAAATTATGGTTCAGATTTGAGCCTTATGCAAGGCTACGAGTCTGCACAAGAGTCACTAGGGCTAAAAATCTACGCTGATACGATGGAATCATGTATGATAAGGTCAGATATCAGTCTTCATTACATTATGAACATGATGGTGAAAAACATTTTCAGAAATAAGCCCAGAATTAACAATGTTCCAGTACCTTTTCAAGCGTGTCCACAAATGATTGTTTATTCATAAAGCGCTCTTATATGTACAGAGATATTAGTTCATTTACTGAAAATAGGAATATCTTGACATAAAACTAGTACATATAAGAGTACATTGTGTAAATTGATATCATATTTTTCAACTTACAAAAATAAACTTGGGCCTTACACAAGGCTACACATACCATCTAACTACCTGCCAGTGATCATTTCATCAGAGCTGGTTTGAACATATGTTTTCACTACTTGATGCCCTGTGGGGTTTAAACCAACTCTTATAGACAGATTGTAGCAAATGACATCTGACAAAACAGTATTTTTCTTCATTAATACTTGCTTAAAAGTATTCCCTGCCTATGTGTAGAAAGGTTATAGTTTGTCACTTTTTATTATAGAAATGTATATTAGCTTTGTTAACACCTAGATTTCTGGGGGATTCCCCTTTAGCTCAAATAAGGTCAGCTGGTTTATTTAACTCAGACATGTGTTTATTTCTTTGTGTCATTGAAAGGTGCTGGGATTGACTGACAGCAGAGATGTGACAATTTGACACTCGAATTTTTGTGACAGGCAAACAATCAATCAATCAATCAGTTGTCCAGGTGCTTAATCTCCGTATCAACGGATTCTAAGGCACACCATCCAATCCGTAAGGCATAAATCATGAGACATTAGATATGTTCCGAGTCGTTGCCAGGGAGGCGGTCCGGTGTTCGGTAGTAAGAAGCTATGGTGGGAATGACAGTGCTTCTCACATGCTGTCATGACTTGGATTTGAACCTATGACCTCTGGGTTGGGTGCCAAGCGATAATGTTCTAAATTTGATAACCACTTAGACCTCTATCTGTTTTACACTGAAAAAAATTATTTACAACTGTGTCTTTAGTTATCTTTTTGTGGTTCAGGTGTTTACAAGTTTAACAGTTAGTCACTTGCTTCTGGGTTTGAGTCCAGAGCATGTCAACTCATACGTTTCACAGAGAACGTCACCTGATGTGAACTGTGAGCTGTTGAATTAGAGTTAAACCTCAACATCGATCTTTGTGAATTTAAATAGCACTTTATTTTCTGTTTTTTTTAGAGAAACATAGAATGTATTCCAGATAATTTGGTTTCTAATTAAACACTCCTTTCAGCAACAAGTAAACTCTAATGTTAAACCATTAATTTTTGTGTAAGTGATTTTGGGTTTATGAAAGACTATTACCTCTTCTAAAGACAATCCAGTCAGGAGTTCATATGAAGACATAATACAACTCAACAGCTAATCCCACCACTGACCCAAAACCACTGCACTATGTCTTTAACAAGAACAAAAAAAAATCTCTCAAACTCACAGCAAACAAACTGCACTGAACCTAAGCACATGGATTTCCAATGAAGACAGATTTACTGAGTTGGGTGCATGTGGGTCAAATGTAAACACAAGGAAAGTACATCACTTTTAATAGCCTGGCACTAGAAGCTATCACAATGTTGTTATATAATTGACTTAATTCTAAGCCAGACTATATATATTTTCCAAACTATACTTAATTGTGCCGTAAAAGTATACATATAAAAGCCTAGTTCCATATTAATTACATGAATTAGGGACTATTGGGCCTTTTTTGTGCTATAAAGGCTTCAACTTTAAAATTGACATGAGTTTGGGTAGAAAAGTACTATAAAGACAAGATACCAATTTCTGACAAGATATGATAAGTCCATATCCCCAACCCTCCTGATCTCTTTGAAATTAAAATGATTGTCTGGAGATAGTCTTGCTTAAGGCTCAAATTTGCATGATATCTTTTCAAACATGCACACAGATATTTGATATTCATAAAGCACTCATATATGTTAAGAGGTAGAACCTAAACAGACACTTTCTCTTAGCTGTATGCTGCTTTAAAAGTCAGTTCATGTATGAGCATATTATAGAAACTGAAACTCCATTATCTGAACTGAAAACTTTCCTGAACTGCAAAGAAACTTGAGCCTTCAGCAAGGCTAGTCTGGAGATGGCAGACATTCAATTTTTACCAACTAGTAAATACTGGCTTCCTTTGCCCTGAAAACTACCCGTCATTATAACCTATACAATGTGTTTACAACATTAAACCTAAAAATAAAATTCAAAATAAGAATTCTTTTGACTTGTACCATCATTAGTACAGAGAGACAAGGTATATTATATCAGTTCCAATTTTCACTGTAACATTATTTTCAACATCGCTGATGCCTCTGTCTGGGCTTTGTATTCTTATCTGGACTATTTCTGACTGAATGAAAGTACTTGTTTGATCCAAGATATTTAACTTAAGAAGCTTCTAATTTAATACAAAAAAATACTAAAACAGGTTCTTATTAATAATTCAAGCAACTCTATGTGTAAACTTCCTGTGGTCTGAACATCCACAAGGATGTGTGGTGTCATGCATCTCAATCCATCATCAGGATTGATTATATCCTGACATACCAGGATCTCAATCCAGATTAAATAAATCAACAGCCTTTTCATACCTTTTGACTCTACATTTTATAGTCACAATGATTATTTAATGGCCAAAAGTAAATTTTTTCCTTGACCAAACTTTTTCTCATGTTTAGCCATTATATATTTTTACTTCTATAACAAGAGGAGAGTGCCCGTGAACGGGCACTGTGTCAGCTGACTGAGTGTTTTTGATTTATGAAGGTAATAATGAGAGGAAAGCATAATTATCAGGGAAAGTGCTGTACAGAAGTACAGTAAATGGTAATTGAACAGCATGTTCAAAAGAAATTCTGAACCTGACAGAAGAAAAGGACAAAAAAGTTGTTCCCTGCAAATGGTATTATGAAGGAAAGTAACAAGGTAACTGTTTAAGTGTAAAGAGTAGGTTAAAACATATTTAAAGAAATACTGCAAATGCAGTATCCTCGTACGACCTTGAAGAACGGGTCCACGGTCAAATCCAACCACACCAAAAGATTCCCAGCCCATGATTTCTTATAGGTTGGTTTACCATCCCAAACCTCTAGAACCAATACTAAGCGATTTATAGGCACTTTTAAGTTTTGCTATCTTTGTTTGACCTTGAAGGAGGGGTCCAAGGTCAAATCCGACCACACCAAATGATTCCCAGCCCATGATTTCCTGTAGGTTGGTTTACCATCCCAAACATGTAGGACCAATAACAAGCGAGTTATAACCAATTGTAAGTTTGCTTATCCTCAACTGACCTTGAAGGAGGGGTCCAAGGTCAAATCTGACCACACCAAAAGAATCCCAGCCCATGATTTCCTATATGTTGTTTTACCATCCCAAACCTCTAAGACCAATAATAAGCGAGTTATAAGCACTTTTAAGTTTGGCTATCCTCGTTTGACCTTGAAGAAGAGGTCCAAGGTCAAATCGGACTATATCAACAGATTCCCAGCCCATGATTTCCTATATGTCTGTGTACCATTCCAAACCTCTAGGACCAATAATAAGTGAGTTATAAGCAAAGTAGCTATTACTCAGCTATGCAATGAGCTACATGTCTGAGTTTTTACTATATTATAGCTGACCCAAAAGTAGGTGAAGAACATATTTAAGCAAAATACTGTAAATGCAATAGTTTTCAAGTTACAACTGATTTACTCAATAGTGAGAACCTGAAAATAGCTATTGCTCAGCTATGCCATGAGCTATAGGTCTGTAATTTCACTATGTTATAGCTGACCCAAAAGTAGGTGAACAACATATTTTAACAAAATAGTCCAAATGCAATATTTTTCAAGTTACAACTGATTTACTCAACAGTCAGTACCTGAAAATAGCTATTGCTCAGTTGTGCCATGAGCTACAGGTCTGTAATTTCACTATGTTATAGCTGACCCAAAAGTAGCTGAATAACATATTTACACAAATTTCTGTAAATGCAATAGTTTTCAAGTTATAAGTGATTTACTCAACAGTGATAACCTCAAAGTAGCTATTACTCAGCTATGCCATGAGCCACAGATCTGAAATTTTACTATGTTATACCTGACCCCAAAATAGGTGAATAACATATTGAAACAAAATACTACAAATGCAATAGTTTTCAAGTTATCAGTGATTTACTCAACAGTGATAACCTAAAAGTAGCTATTACTCAGCTATGCCATGAGCTACAGGTCTGAAATTTGACTATGTTATAGCTGACCCAAAAGTAGCTGAATAACAAAATGTATATTTATACGAAATTCTCTAAATGCAATAGTTTTCAAGTTACAACTGATTTTACTCAAGATGGTAGTTACTGAAAAGCCCAAAAGTAGCTATTACTCACTTAGCTATTGAGACAGACACCCAAGTTACTCACCATGTTGTAGCTATGAAAAAAGTAGCTGAATAACATATTTTAACAAAATGCTCTAAATGCAACACTTTTCAAGTTATAAGTGATTTAGTGCATGATTTCATGAATTTTAATGCATTAAAAATTATTAAAAAAATTTATTAAAAAAAAACTAAGACAGATCCAGGTCTCATACTCACACAAGAGAATCTATCTCTGGCCTAGTACATATATGCAAGATATGAGAGAAATCCCTGCAATAGTCACTGAGAAAATTGTGATAAAGTGTTGAAATTTTCACACTTTTGGTGGGGGTACCTCCCTTGTAATGTCTCTAGCAAACAGACGAACAGACAGATTTGCATGCCTTGAACAATTTTTCATCCTCGATAGATAAGGTATCTTTTAAAAAAAACAGCATGTCTCTAGTCCTTGTAGTTTTGGAGAAGAAGTTGTTCACGCGGACGCGGACGCGTACGCCCACGCCGCAGAGTGACGACATAAAAATTAATAAAAAAATTTTGAGCTTTAATAGTTGGCTCAAGATAATATCTTTGATTTATTGGTTTAGATAATCAATATAATCAGAAACTAGAAAATTGCTTTTGAATATTGAACAATGTGAAAGATGATTTGATTTGAACCTGGTGAACTAGAGAAGGTTCCATCCTGTTTTACTTCGAAGGAGGTCAATTAGCTAAGAGTCGATGGTCACATCTAACATCTTTACAAGATTGGCCTTGTTTTCTTACAGAATACTGTTTTCGCTTTTCTAAATGAATAGGAACATCAGTAGGGGAGATGAAATAATTTTAGAGTTTGGCCTTGAAATAATGTCCAAAGGTCAAATCTGATCCCAAATATATTTAGAGGCCATGTTTGATTTCTAAAATACTCTTTTCATGTTCCAATCCCCTAGAATCAATGATAGATTAATTATCAAGACTTTTAACCCCATGTTCGAAATTTATTTATTAATTTATATTGATTATTTTGTATCATGCCTAGTACTGAAAACCACTGGCCAATGGCTAACTACCCCAGGATTCCCCACTTGAGGTCGAATCAGGATTTAAACTCTAATCTCTAAATCTAATTTCACCCACCCCTTTTTATAGACCCCAAAATAAATCCATTGTAGAGGTCTTGTACCAAAAAACACAGAGCCAGAGAAAGACTTATAACATGCTAAAGTATCTTTGAAAATTGGTAATACTTAGATCACACCATTCTGTGCTTGTCTCAAAAAATATGTACAAACAAGTCCATAATATGGAAAATGTCCGGGGACATTTCCCAGATAACATTCCACCATGGCCCAATGGCCGGCAGATTTTGCCACCGTTGGCCCACTGGTGGTTTTTGGTTATATTATAATTATATTATAATTTTATCAATGAATTATGGAATATCACCTTAGGACTCTCATCCACCATTGTTTATGTACAACTAATTATACCATTGATCATGTGACGTATCATTGATTCCCTTGGCTAAGACTAGCCCAAAACTTGTCAGTCCTCTGCCTTATCCACAAATGGTCACATAACTATAGACTGTAATCTGATTGGCTGAGGCTATTGCGAAATTTCAACCAGCGTATTGCCACTGGTGGGCCAATGTTGGTCCAACAGACAAAAAGACAGTGGCCTGCCGGTGACAGTCTCCAGTGGGCCAACAGATTTCCCGCTGGTGGCCCACTGTTGGGCCACCAGTGGACTGTTATCTGGGTTGTAGCTCCAGGCATTCAACACAACAGGGACAGCATTATCATTTATCAGCAAATAGCAGATGTTTCAATTTGTAGTTTGACGCATTCTGTATTTTAGTGGTATCTGTTTCTTGCTTAAATATGTCAGAATTAGCATTTAGGTAGACACGTTCTACACAACACAGATAAAATTTTCACCATGTGACAGAATTTTTTCTCTAAGCTCTCACATGCTACACTAAAATGTACACACCGGCGCGGGGAAGGGGGTGGGTGGGCATTAACGCTTAATCATGTAGTGCTTTTTTAATACGGTGGCTGTACTGTCTACATACAAGGTCCATTCATGGTGGTGGATAGACCTAGTGCAACATCCTTTCATTCCACATTTCTGCATCAGTACATTATGATTTTGAGGGGAGGGGGAATTGTCTGGCTGAATGAAAGTTCTAGAGGAGATCAGAGATAAAAGTGACTAAATAAAACTAGTGTTGCCATCTGTGGATTGTAAGGAAAAATTGTGGTTAATATGTACACATGCATGATTTCTGTTCCACCTGTGATTTCTTATTCAGTGCTTAAAAACATGCAGAAGTTGAGACTTGAGGGCAAGTCTGGGTGTTGGACCAAAATTCAAATACAAGTTTATACAACCACATGGAACAGTGTGAGTGGGCCATTATGGAAGAAATACCGGAACTTAAGGCACTGATCAAAAATTTTTTTTACATAATATGGGAAATTCGAATTAAAATTGATATAATTTTGTGACAATTTATCTCTTATGTGATGCTAAAAATCTCTATGAATGTTGCTTGTTCCTCCTCAATTTACAGAGAGGTGTTTGTCCCCTAAGTAACAGAATATCACATTGTCATTGTAGATTGTAGTACTACTGTTAGCCTTGCTTAAGGCTCAAATTTGCATGAGATCTTTTCAAACATGCACACAGATATTTGGTATTCATAAAGCACTCATACATGTTAAGAGATAGAACCTAATCAGACAGAGACTTAGCTGTATGCTGCTTTAAAAGTCAGTACATGTATGAGTACATTATAGAAACTGAAACTCCATTATCTGAACTGAAAACTTTCCCTAACTGCAAAGAAACTTGAGCCTTCAGCAAGGCTATACTACTGTGGGTGGGAGAGGTAACAGGAATGATGTTAGCTTGACAGTGTGAAGTGCTGTTACAAGATACATTCTTATTGAATAGGGGGGAGGAGGGGAGACAACTGGCTTCAGGAAATGTCTTCTACAGTCTATTGTTTTTCCAGGGTCTCTTGTAAACAACTTGTTTGCAGTAAAATAGTCAAAAAGTGCCTTTATACTGGGAATTGGATTATCCTGAGTTCAGCATTTATGTCATGTAAATTATACACGGGGCAATTTTCTGAATCTAGATACTGATGCTTAATCTGTATAACTGTTTAAACTGTTTTTTCTGTGTTTAACAAATTCAATACTAGACCAAGGACGCAACTGTGGCCAGATGCAAGATGTAATTCCACCGGAAAAGGCCAACTAACATAGTTTCGAAGATAAACAGCATTTTTCAATAATAAGCAAGTTGAAGGCACTTTTAAGTTTGGCTACCCTCATTTGACCTTGAAGAAGGGGCCCAAGGTCAAATCTGACCACATCAGAAGATTCGCAGCCCATGATTTCCTATTGGTTGGTTTCACATTGAAAACCTTTAGGACCAATAACAAGCGAGTTATAAGCACTTTTAAGTTTGGCTATCCTCGTTTAACCTTGAAGGAGGGGTCCAAGGTCAAATCCTACCACACCAGAAGATTCCCAGTCCATGATTTCCCATAGGTTGGTTTACCATCCCAAACCTGTAGGACCAATAATAAGCACTTTTAAGTTTGGCTCTCCTCATTTGACCTTGAACGAGAAGCCCAAGGTCAAATCCGACCACACCACAAGATTCCCAGCCCATGATTTCCTTTAGGTTGGGTTACCATCCCAAACCTCTAGGACCAATAATAAGCGAGTTATAAGCACTTTTAAGTTTGGCTATCCTCGTTTGACCTTGAAGGAGGGGGTCCAAGGTCAAATTCGACCACACCACAAGATTCCCAGCCCATGATTTCCTATGTGTTGGTTTACCATCCCAAACCTCTAGGACCAATAATAAGCAGGTTATAAGCACTTTTAAGTTTGCCTATCCTCGTTTGACCTTGAAGGAGGGGCCCAAGGTCAAATCTGACCACATCAGAAGATTTGCAGCCCATGATTTCCTATAGGTTGGTTTCACATTCCAAACCTCTAGGACCAATAATAAGGGAGATATAAGCACTTTTCATGACTGAAAAGAAACATCCCTGGTGGCCATCTTGTTTTTCAAAATGAGGTCAAAAATATTTTCAGTCAAGATTTTGTAATGTTGAACATATCCTGTGAATTTGAGATCTCTACCTATAATACCCTATGTTCTAGAGGGCCAACAAAACTCCTTGATAAAAGTCGAAAAACGCCCATGGCGGCCATCTTGCTTTTCAAAATGAGGCCAAAAATATTCCCAGACAAGATTTAATAGTTATGAATATATCCTGAAAATTTGAGAAGTCTACCTATAATACCCTGGTCTCTAGAGGGGTAACGAGAAAATCTCTACACACTGCGGTGGCGGCGTACTCATGCGTAATCCATAGTATCAACCGGATGCTATCCGGTGGATACAATTATTAGGGGGGACCCCGATCCAGCCACTATAAGTCAACCATTAACCCTTTTCATTTACAGGATGAGGAGTGTTATAAAATGAAACAATTGCTCCTCAAAATCACTATAAAAACCTTATTATATACACCAAAATAGAGGGCAAACGTGTTTGTAGCAATTTGTTTTAACATTGATTAGTTTCTCACTCTGCCTCGGATGTCTTTCAAGCCACCCTTCACCTTCTTTGTGAGGGACTGTCCTTGACCTTATAGGGCTGTTCCATGTCTTCCATATTGTAAATCATGCTTCTGAATGTCAATTTTCAGGAGTCGGGAACTGAATCTTATACATCTTAACTGTCTTAAAGCCATCGTAAACCGTAAGAAAAATATGATTGATAGCCAAACTGAAAAGTGCATCCACGTATTACAAATACTTTCAAGTTCACCTATAACAGTTCTTTATATACAATAAACCCGACCACTCCCCCAAGCATATTGTGGTCACATTTTCATACAAGGTAGCGTCTACCCGCAGTTTGCCCCCTTAAGGCCTATGCACATATGCACGGCGCGATACGATTTTTACTGCATGCTGAGTAGGCGAATTTTCTTTACCTTTTACATTTCGGCGATTTTTCCCAGCGGTTTTCAGTAAATTAACAAAATATTATTAAACTACAGCAAAAATGGCTAAAATAGTTAAAGTAATGACATATAATTAAACATCTAATATCCCACAGTACATTTTTTAAAATATCCTGTCATCTATCTCCCAGTAGTTAATCCCTTCACAATGAGCCTATGTGCTTGCATTTTGTTTTCCAAGTAATATATTTGTGTAGAGGTCTGTGATATACTACAATTTTAAATATGTGGGAAATCCAAATAACTATGAAAACTTGGGAAAAACAGTGAAAAAGACGCACGTTTTTTTTAAAAAATAGAAAAATTTCTAAATGGAAAAATCCGCGCCGCACCGCTAGCTGCCGCGATGCACATATGTATAAGCAGTGAACTACTTCACTTATTTTTATTTTATTTAGCCACGCCGCACCGCGCCGTGCCGCACTAGTGTACAACAGGCTTAAGAGATGGTCCAGTTCATCATTTGAACTTACTGTGCCAACAGCTCATCCCAGACCTTCAGGCAAGGCCTTATGTTTTCTTTTAACCTGTGTTTATTCTTACCTTAGCAATTATTCTGCACAAGTATGTTGGGTATTATAAGCACATTTTATACACATTACATCTTCAAAGGAAAAGATGGTTACTAATCTCCCTTTTTATCTTTATCTAGTAGCTAATATCACTTAACCTTGACCCAGTCAGATCAAAGTCTGAGTTACAGCTGGGGTTTACTGACATATTTACTACCAGTACTTCACAAGGAAACGTGGCATGACATGTACACAAAATCATGACTTGGTAGTTCATTTACGTATATGTCAGTATAGTTAAAACCATATTTCAGTAGAACTGCCTTATAAGGAGAAATAACAAACAGTACCCAGAGAGAGTGCAAACCCCTCCCTTAAATCTATGGGCCGGATGTTTGTATAAAATGATACTAAAATCCCCAAGTAAATTCCAGATTCTCAATCGGGATAATCTTTAAGAAGACTGAACCATGGGTAGACTCCACCTTATATGAAAACTTGAGCCTATCCTGATGTATAGTCTTCTAGTGATCAGTGATATATTGCGAAGCTGAACACTAAGTGGTAATTGAGCAAGTGAAGGCCACTAGTTTAAAGCCCTGTAGTCACCCATGACTACAAAAATACAAGAAGATTTAATACTACAATACGTTAGATACCCTGTCCATTTGTATGAATGAAGACAACAATATGTGTCAATAAGAAGCAATTTTTACGATCTCAAACTTGACTGCTTTAAACATTATTAGATTGACATACACTAGCCTTGCTTACGGCTCAAATTTGCATGATATCTTTTCAAACATGCACACAGAGATTTGGTATTCATGAAGCACTCATACATGTTAAGAGATAGAACTGGATCTTTCTCTTAGCTGTATACTGCTGCAAAAGTCAGTACATGTATGAGTACATTACAGAAACTGAAACTCCATTATCTGAACTGAAAATTCCCCCTAAATGCAAAGACACTTGAGCCTTCAGTAAGGCTAGGCATACACCACAGAGCTTCTGTGAGAATTCACCAGAATATTCAATATATTACTAAGTTTAAGACGGGATATTTTGCATTTTGATATCATATGCCAATGCAAAACCATTCCGATAAAAAAATTTAGTATACTCCCAATTGAACAGCCAACCGACAGGAAGTGAAACTCATTAGACCAAAACATGGTACTTGCTTCTCAATTACTCATAGGAATAAAATCCCCAAATACGAATATACAAAAATATAGGAAAAATGTATGCAATTTTTTCAGGTTTGCGATTTGTTTCCAATATTTTAAGTTTTACTTCAATTATATACGTTGATAATTAAGTGAGATAACAGTTGTAAAATATCAGAAGAATTTATTATTATTATTAAGAGTATGTATCAAGGTTCGGTGTTCGGTAGGACCGTAACGGACGCGTAATTTTAACAACATTTACAATTGTTGGAAAATACCAAATAATCTGGGCTTTTAGTCGCACTTTTTCTTATCATTACTGCTTTCCATGATATACCTTTAGTTATTTATCCTTTTTATATAGTTTTGAATGCTTTTAACTGTAAAACAGTTGTCCTAGTTCATATTACGGGTATTATCGCCCACTATCGGGAGTTACTCGGTGCTGTTTGGTTGTGTTTTATATTTTTTGAATATTCTGCTAGTGGATATTATGGGCATTACTGTCCTTTACCGGGATTTACTCAGTCATTTTTGGCTGTGGTTTGTACTTTTTTGTCCTTAATGTGTTTGCTGTCAATTTTTGCATGTTTCCATTTCGTCTGTGGTTTGTAATTCCTTATGATGCGGACTGTTACACTCCTTCTTTGTATTGTTGGCCTCTTTGTACATTACCATAAGAGTCAAAACAGAATTCAGACTAGGTGCGATGTCGGCCTGCATGGATGTAAATATGATGGACCCACTACCAAATCCATTTTGTTCATTTATGTCAGGACACATAGAGTCACTTTTTGTGAAAAGGCGTCTTTCAGGCAGCTTGCTCTGGTTCTATTGTCGGGTGATGTCGCTCTAAATCCTGGGCCATTGAAGTTTGGGTTTGCTAACTGCCGGTCCATTAGGAATAAAGGTCCAATTCTCTGTGATGAAATCCAAACTGGAAATTTTGATGTTTTTGGTCTCACCGAGACCCATATTAAAGCTCTAGACACACCCTCATTTTTAAATGAGTTAACGCCTGAAGATTTTTCCCTTGTTCACACCAATAGAGAAAACAAACGTGGCGGTGTTGGCTTTTTTATTAAATCTGCTCTTGATTTTAAAACCATTCATTCCCCTGAGTTCTCCTCCTTTGAAAATCACACTGTCTGTCTCACTCTTGATGGGCGTCGCTTGTTTCTTGGGGTCATTTACCGGCCCCCTGCCTCATCAGTAGTAAAATTTTTTGAAGATTTTCTGTCATATGTGGGTTTTTTGTCTTCCTTATCCCCCTCCTTTGTCATTTGTGGTGATTTTAATCTTCATGTCGACATTATGTCTCCAACAGTCTCTGAATTTAAATCAGTCATGGATTCTTGCTGTCTGTCCCAGTACATTGATTTTCCAACTCACCTTCATGGTCATACCTTAGATTTGTTGATGGCTCCATCTGAGTTCTCTGCAATTTCTGATGTGAAAGGTTCAGGCTTCATTAGTGATCACAAAATTATCTCTTGTGTGGTTGACTTTCCATCTTTGGATACACCAATTCAGAAAGTTGTTACCTTCCGTCAGTACCATAAATTGAATATTGATAAATTCAGAAGTGACCTCCTGACTATTCCGTTTGTTAGCTCACCATCTGATGACATAGATTTATTGCATGAACAGTACATGTCTGGTTTGTCTGGCCTTCTAGATATTCATGCACCAGTGACGACCTGTCTGCGGCATTTGATACTATCGATCATGACACACTCCTATCCTGTCTGTCGTCTAGATTTGGTTTTGCTGGATCGGCATTAAAATGGTTTAGATCCTATCTCCAGGATCGTTTTCAGTCAGTCAAGATTGGTTCTAGTCTTTCGAATTTGTTCAAATTGAAGTTTGGAGTCCCCCAAGGTTCTGTCTTAGGTCCCCTTCTGTTTTCCCTCTACACAACACCTCTTGGTCAAGTCATCGGAAAATATACCGGAGTCCGTTACCACTTCTATGCGGACGACACTCAGTTGTTCATTCACTTATCCCCTGATGATAGTCTCAAGTCTTTTGACCGTCTTAAATCATGTTTGAATGATATTCAGGTCTGGATGTCTGAAAACAAACTCAAGCTAAATCCTGATAAAACAGAATTCATAGTCTTCGGTGCCAAAGACAGACACAAATGGCTCAGTGACTCACTACCTGTCAATATCCTGGGTAACTGCCTCTCTCCCGCAGATGTTGTACGCAATCTGGGTGTTCTGTCTGATGCAAAGTTTTGTTTCACCAATCACGTAAATTCTGTTATCAAATCCTGCTTTATCAGCCTCAGGGACCTTCATCGTATCAGGAGGTTTCTTTCTGTGGATACATCAGTGGTGATTGCAAATGCTCTGGTCAGTAGTCGTTTGGATTATTGCAACTCTCTTTTTCGCAGTTTGTCATCCCGAAATGCTACAAGGCTCCAATATGTTCAAAATGCGCTTGCACGGTTTGTCACTGGTGCTTCAAAGTACACTCACATTACATCCACCCTTAGGACACTCCATTGGCTACCCGTTAGACAACGTATTATCTTCAAAACCCTAGTTTTGGTCTATAAGTACCTCACCACTGGCCAGCCTAAGTATTTTGCACCATATCTCCCCTTGTACAAATCTGCCGTGAATACAAGACGTTCCAATCCCAAAAATTTGTTCCTTCTGGTTCCCTCTTACTGTCCTTCCATCCATAAATCAAAGGTCCATTTTAACAATAGTTTCTCATATGATGCCCCTAAGTTATGGAATGATCTTCCATATGATATACGCAGTGCTCCAAATCTCTCCAGTTTCAAAAGTCGACTCAAAACCTACCTATTTCAGAAATCATTCCCACCATAGCTTCTTACTACCGAACACCGGACCGCCTCCCTGGCAACGACTCGGAACATGTCTAATGTCTCATGATTTATGCCTTACGGATTGGATGGTGTGCCTTAGAATCCGTTGATACGGAGATTAAGCACCTGGACAACTGATTGATTGATTGATTGATTGAGAGTATTTTAGAAATTTGCTCTTGATATTAAGATTATCAGGGTCCACAGACCAATCCCTAGTTTGAGAGGACACAGATCAGAGCATATCTGTATTATTTTGGATTGGTTAGGTATGTGTGGGTCTTAACTCTGATTAAATTGCCACATTAACAGCACATTATAATAAAACACCTTTAGTTTTCAGTAATAAAGTCTTGTATTATCTCTTGTGTCTTTCTTATGTTTTACTTATACAAGCTATAAATTATTATTTATACTCAGCTATAAAACTATATTATTATTCCTAGAAAATCTCTTTCACAAAGTGAAATTGAGCAAAAAGCTACATTTTTTTAAAAGATGGATAGGTATATTAATGTTGCTACATATTAATGCATAATGACCTACAATTTTCTTGCAAAACTTAATAGCTATTATACAGGATAAAAACAAACTGTAAAAACACTGTGCAAACACTAAGTACTTTCTTTGGCTCCTAGGATGCAATAAGCAATCATTATATGCCACTGATATGGAAAATATCTACCCATTTCTAAGATGAGCATAGCCTTACTAAAGACCCTAATAACTAAAACTGAAATGGACACATTTGTAACACTGGACTTATTTCATTTGTTATTCCAGCTAATATTGTTTTTAGAATCTTAGCATGTCGATTATAAATACATAACAACCCTCATCAAATATATTCTGCAATTTTATCACTGAAAATGATGAAACATACAATGTTCCTAAATACTGTTTACAACAGGTTAAACCATTCAATCATTCGAGCTTAGCACTAACTTTATTATTATGACAGGAAAAATGAACAGCCTTGTTCCAGGCTACTGCAAGTCAGTAAATCATATTAAGGACATAATTGATAGGAAGCTCAAAGAATGGCAAAAACAAGAGCCCAGACGTGAGGAAAATGATTGGATTTACAATCAGAGGAAAACTCCACTCAAACTTCCAATAAGATAGCCTTGCTTACTGATTAGACGTTTCCTTAAAGGTCTTTTCAGATGTGTACATAAATCCACAGCATTCACACAGCAACTCTTAGGTTGACGGTTCAAACCTAAACCCTATGTGGGAAAGCTGGTAGTTGCTTGCCAATGGTCAGCAGTTTATAAGTACAGAACCTTGACACCATCTGTATGTACTACTGGCTTCCTCTGCCTATGAATCTACCCGTCATGATATGACCTATACAGTGCTGAAAGTGACGTTAAAAATTCAAAATAATCCTTTATTATAGTTATTTAATTTCATAAAGTATGAAAGAATACCTTTTCCACTGGAAAAGCCAGTAGGACTAATGTTGATATGATATATACTAGTGCGATTTGATATAATGATAGAGTAAGAAGTAATGTGATATACCTTGTCTGTTTGCCAAGATGACAATGTGATTGGTAAGTACCATCTATTGGTATACAACACAGAACCCGATTAAAAATGAACAGAACTTCCCGGTTTCTGGGCAATTTACTTTTTGAGAATTTTCTGCAGTTTAAACAGGGCCTTCAATTTGAGTGTATGTTATGTTATCACTTTGATAGGTACAGTCCTCACAGATATAGATGATTAATGTAGCCATAAAATACAAGAACTTAATCTTATCTGAAATACTGTGTTAGTAACAGACTGAAAACAACATTAAACTTGGCACTTCTACTATTTATCAATATTTAAACTGAGAAAGGTATACTGATTGATAGTGAAATATTAATATATGACATCTTCCCTGTGTAAACTTATAATAACCACAGAAGTGACGCCAAGGTGACAGTGATGGTTGTAGTTACTGAGTTAAGACATCCAGGAGTTTTATTTAACCGCGTCCAGAATACAGCCTTGTTAAGGTTTTAATACTTTTGGGCCTTAATTCAGCACAAGCCTTAACTTGGCATAAAGAGGAAATAAATCACAAAAATTTCACAAGTATTAAATGATACGAGCATTAAAATTCTGTAAAGGACACACTGATTGGTCGTCCAGTGACTTAAAGTGGCCATTTAATCTGATAAAAAAGCAAATTTATAATTAACAAGTACACCACTAATGTATTAGACAACGTCACTGAAACTAGGTTCAAAAACTGTAATGAGAAGTAATCAATTTACATGAAGATTGGAAGAAAGGTACACTATTCCTTCAGATTAATACTCCATTTCTGGTATCCCACCATTTTGTACACTGAGAATTATCAAGATGGGTTTCAACATAATGGATTGAACAATAGCTGATCCAATAGATAATCCAATTTAATTGCTGTGGATGAAACTTAAGCCAAAAGTTGAGCAAAAAAAATTGCCTCAACTAATTTGTGAATACAAAAGTAATCCTTATCATTTCTTTTAGTTCAACCTGAGCTGGTTTTAGGATGAACTTCAGTGTGTGAGCTCTTTTGTGAATATAGGCCCTGATATTAAATGGTAATATAGGTTACCTTCGTTGTGGTAATAAGTATTTCACAGGGAACAAATATTATAGCAATATACATAGATTCACTCGTATTGATCAGGTTTTTGGTTTGTTGCACTTTAGATTCTGTCAAATGGAGATTAAGTGCTATAAAAGTTCACATATTAGATTATGAATTTTACATTACAGTTTCAAAAACCACTCCTGATCTATTCCCTAAATAACACCGAGATAATTTGCCTAAAAAGTATTAAGTCACTCGGATGTATTCACATTTATTAAAATTTTATAGTTTTAGTAAATCCTTAAATTTAACACTTGGTATGGATTTAAAACTGGCATTACCGTATAGCCAGACGTTAATAAAAATCTAAGCAATTTTTCAGATATTTACGGTATATAGTATTTATTAACCTCCAGTCATATATATTGCTGGTAACTTATTTTTATCTTACTCGTTACTGTCAACAACTGCTGTAATATTATTACAAGAGCCAGAGACCCACATTCTATGTGTACAGTACAAATCTAATGTAAATATAGCATCATATTGATACCACACACTTCACAGTATGGTATGTGTTTTGTAAACATGGGCTGAAAATCATAGATATCTTCCTCAACTATGTACCTACAACTGGTTACATAATATATTATTTAGGTTTTCTTTTCTTAAACTGTTTTCATATATTATTCAATAAATTAGGCATTATTACAAATCACTATAAATCTTAACAAATTTATATGCCAAGATCAGCCAATAGCATGAGGACAAACTATGTGATAACAATTACAAATTGTAATAATTCATTGAGTACACTTAGTGGGTAGATGTGTTTAATGCAGGAAATTATAATTATCCAAAGATTTAAACAAGTAAAATTACAGTCATTCTATCAAGCAAAGTGGACTCACCAGAGGCTGACTGGCTAACAAGTTTGGTGTTTAATTAGTTGCCATGATATCTGCTATTGGGTTCAAACCTAACCCAGGATATCATGCGGATATCTCTGGGTGTGTTGGTTTTAGGGCAGAACTTGATGAGACAGATGCGTGTGCATACGCAGACGCCACCGCCATAAGGCAACGACAATATGTCATCAAATTTGTCAGCTGAGAAACAAAACTACTCCTACATAAACTGGTCAAACTTGCCGTTGGTCGGCAGTTTACAGTACAGAACCCTAACGAACTGTATGTACTGGTTTCCTCTGCCCTTCCAACTACCCGTCGTGATATGACCTGTACAGTGTTGAAAGCGACGTAAAACCCCAAATAAATAAATTAACAAACTGGTCAAACTTCTACAGAATGTAACATAGGTTTTAAGCCTAAGACAGAGTACCCCAGGTACACGGAAACAGGTCGTGTCTGTTGTCAAGGTGCATCTAAATGAATAGGGTACTTGTAAAGTTATTATAAGATTTATTTTTTATACTTTTCCATAAGTTAGTAAAAGTTGATATTCAAACAGGTTTTTCTTCTTAATATTCAATATAAAGTGTAATTTTTGTTATCTTTCACAGATTTCTAACATTTTATTTCTGATGAATTTGTTTACATATATGCTTTACTTGTAGTTCCAGTTGGGACAACTAACAACTAAATTATACATATTCACATGTGGGTCAGTTACACAGGACAACAGATATCCAGTCATATATTTCACCCCAAGTCACTCTATTGGTTAAAATCTAAACAATAATAAAAACCCCCTAAAACGATGATTCAACAGAAACACTTCTACTCTGAATGTTTAAATACAAACTATGTGTTCTATTTACTCACGGTTTTTTGTTCTTCTTTTTATCCTTTCGTTTCCATGTGAGTGAGTTAAATGCGGACGCAAATACATTTGACGATTTCTGTGGCTGAATCTCGTGTGCCTCACCGATTTCCTCTCCACATGTCCCACCGCCCCTCTCTAAACTGTACTCCCGGCTGCTATCCGTGCCCAAACCACCCCCACTGTCACCTTGAGAGGGTCTACTTTTTCTCTGCTTGGAGTTAAATCCATAGGAATCATCGCTGTTATTATCGCCATCGTCAAAATTCCCACCGGAACTACTTTTTTTGTCCTCCGCCTCTCCTTTATCCCTACGCACGCAGGCACAGCACAGAGTGATCATAATTCCCAGTATTATCACTCCAGCAATAGTCAAGGTACTCCCTAAAATAATCCCTTTATCCCAGTATTCCGGTACTGTAGTTCCTTCTAACGATGTATCCCGACTGTCCCCATGTCTTTTATCCTCTGAGTTTTGACGATCTCCTGCTTTGTCAGTGCTATCACCTTTCTTATTATTATTTTCACCATTACCCAAGGAAGGCTGAGCAGTTCCAACACTCTCACTTGCTTGTAAGATGTTTACATCCCTGTTGTTATTAGCATTAGAATTCCTGTTATTGATCAAATCCAGTGAGGACGTTGTTAGTTCCTTATTCACAGACAAACTCTCTGTAATATCTGAAGGTAGTTTTGATGTCACCTCTGCTGGGAATTCCCCGCTACTGCCCCCCTCATTCTCCCCCTCTCCACCTGTGGTTATATTGTCTCTATTATTATTATCAATACTGTTATCCACACCATCAGTCCATCCTGTTTCTGACCCCTGTGTTACTATTGAGATTCCTCCGGTAACTACCTGTGCTTGCTCAGCTAGCCAAGCATCTGTTGTTGTTATTGGTGGGAGTTCAAGGTCACCTGCAGTGCTGTTCTCTACAGAAGAATTCTCTGTACTTACAACAACTGCGGAATGTTCTGGATTGCTCACCAAGCCTGGATCAGGAGCAGTAGAAATCTCTGGATAATAATTATTCGGGTGATAACCTTCCTCCCTGGACTCTGGATTAGCTACAGATTCCAATCCAGTGCCATCTAGTAGTGACTCTGTGGTGAGTTGATATGGAGCACTAGTTTGATAGTCTCCCGGCTGTATGTCCAGAGAAAAGTCGTATTCACTCCTGTGTTCATTGCGATAATCCTCAGTCTCGGTTCTGTAGTATGGTGTGGGCTGTAATTCTGCCTCTGAGGTGCTGTTGCTGTGGCGACTGCCTCCAATACTATCCGACTGTGTGTCTGTGGTGACTTCGCCCTGTTGACCTCCGGTTTTCGTAGTAATGACCTCTGTATCCCCTTCCCCTGCACTGTTGTTATTGTTAAAACTGAACCAGCTCCACCAATGACCTTGATCAGTATTTACATCTTCCTCAAGGTCATTCCGATCATTGTTATTATCCTCATTTTCATTCTCAGAGCTGTCATACGTATTTCCTTCTTCTATTTGGGTCAAGAGACCTTCTATATCTACATAATAATCCTGATGGAATTCTCTGGTTGTATTCCTGGCTGTATAAACGTCAACTGGCTCTGCCGTCTGCGGTTGTGGTGGTTGTTGGGCAGTAGAATCGCTGGATGGTTGTATGTACGCATCCAACGGTTGCGTATCCAGTGGCTTTGGCTCTATGACATCTGGGTAGATATCCCTGGGGTCATCGAGACCTGAATAATGCTGCAGGTACCAGCTTAAACCAGTGTGAGCTGGTCTGATCTGGTTCTTACTGGATGTGGAAGCAGCATGTTGCTGTCTTGTTTGATCTTCCACAGGTGGCACTAGCGTAGTTGTCAATATCGGTGCGGCACTAAAAATAGAAGGATAAAAAATAATGAAAGTAGTCAACAGAACAGTAATGATACAATGTAAGTTTGGTTTAGTTACAGTAGAGACAAAATACAACACTGACATCATCATGAGAATATTTGGAATGCCTGGCAAACACATGATATAAAGGTCGGTGCAAACATCACTGAAATACCAACACACTGTTTGAGAGACAAAACATCAGGGTTTTTTTATTGTCTATAAATGAAGACATGTTCTTTTTTGTTCTTGTTTATATGTTGTCCTTGGTAACAATTGGCACAAAATTTATCATAGTGGAATATATTTATATTTTGGAGCAAAAATATGAACATGAAACAAAGAAACGAGGCAATAATAGTAATAAAAGGTTTCTGTAATTATTACTGATGTCTTTGCCCAGCTGTCACTATAAAGGGTTACACTTGGCACTTTGTTTACTAATTGTCATACTGTCTAGAGTCAGCAATTTGTCGTTTTTATAATGACACACTATGCTCCGTGACTTTGAGGACAAGATAGGTTAACAATGGAGGTTTGTTTCCATAAGAGATCGGTAGTTTGCGATCACAACTTTTTCTCTAATTCTTAATTGTCAAAGTCTGACTTGTTACTACACACAGGCATATGAGTAAATTGAAGAAAATGTTAAAAAAATTGTCAAAATCATAAGTGAGAAACAAGTAAGGTTCTGGTCATTTTTACTGGGTTTTATGGTTTCATAATGTACTGTATTATATTATTAATATTATTATTGCTATCATTATTTATTAGAGTATAATTTTTAAGGATTTTATATTTGGGTTTCTATATGTCACATCTGGGGAATTTCTAGACTTTCCTCAAGTCCTTTTGTCTTAGGTATTATATCAGGACTGAATGACTTTTTGGCCAGAATGTGGGGCTGACAAAAGTATTTGTATTTCATCCCTCAGTAATTTCCCCACCCATCATCATGGGTTCATAATGACTCCATGTATGTCAGATTTAGCGGAATAAGAAATATACATGTATAGACTTAGAGCAAGTCCTGGGGAATTTCAATGGGTTTGCAAGTTTTGGTGGAACTTTCAATATGGGATTTTTAACACATACCAAAAATATCCACTTCCTCCTCTATGATATCCACAAACACTCACAGAGATACACACATACTAGTCTTGCATAAGGCCCAAATTTCTTTAAGAAGGAAAATATACATGATAAAGTTTCAATTCGCATAATGCACTCTTACATATACACATACTGGATTTAACATCAATATCCTTCTTAAATCTGTCTGATGAGCTTATACTTTATAACATGTATAAGTGCTCTATGACTACCAAACATTTGTGTACATTTTTGAAAAAAAATATGAGATACAAATTTGAGCCTTAAACAAGGCTATATGCACATGCAAGAATGTGGCTATTTTCATTATTAATTGTAAATTGTAACTAGAGGATCGCTCGCAAAAAAAAAAGATAATGTTTTTGCATAGCAAAAACAAAGCGTCCCGAAAAGGATATAAAGGTGAGTGCTAAAGTATTAAGAAAATGCTTCGTTTCTAGCCTTATACTGTTGTGGCAACCAAAGTCAGCGCAGTCTGCTCTATCTAGCATGGTTTTCAAGATATAAGCATTTTTGTGTTTTGCAAAAAATAAAAAAATTAAAAATGTCTGCTATATTTGGGGAGACAAAAATATTTTGAAAATTGGCATGGCTACTCTGCAGAGATACCCAGCAGGTCCAAAATTTTGTTGAGTTCGCTCCATATAGCACGGTTTTCGAGATATAAGCATTTTTGTGTTTTGCAAAAACTTTGAAAATTCAAAATGGCCACCATTTTTGGGGAGACAAAAATTTTTGTCAAGACCACTGCCGTGGTGTGTATGTCCCGCCGAGCATTAAAGCAGAAGAAATAGCTTTTCCGAGATATTCACAATTTTTCATTTTCGTGTGTGAAAGGTCTTCCAAAAGTAGGTGAATGAGTTATTTGAGAAAAATTGGCTATCTGCAATACTATTAAGAGATAATTCACATTTACTCATTTTGAGTAGGTGAATAATTAGCTATGGGTCTGAAACTTCACCAAGTGAAAGCTCTCCCAAAAGGAGGTGAATGAGTTATTTGAGAAAAATTGGCTATCTGCAATACTTTTAGAGATAATTCGCATTTACTCATTTTGAGTAGGTGAGTAATTAGCTATGGGTCTGAAACTTCACCATGTGAAAGCTCTCCCACAAGTAGATGAATGAGTATTTGATAAAAATTGGGTATCCGCAATACTTTTACAGATAATTAGCATTTACTCATTTTGAGTAGGTGAATAAATAGCTATGGGTCTGAAACTTCACAGAGTGAAAGCTCTCCCAAAAGTAGGTGAATGAGTTATTTGAGAAAAATTGGCTATCTGCAATACTTTTAGAGATAATTCACATTTACTCATTTTGAGTAGGTGAATAATTAGCTATGGGTCTGAAACTTCACCAAGTGAAAGCTCTGCCAAAAGTAGGTGAATGATTTATTTGAGAAAAATTGGCTATCTGCAATACTTTTAGAGATAATTCGCATTTACTCATTTTGAGTAGGTGAGTAATTAGCTATGGGTCTGAAACTTCACCAAGTGAAAGCTCTCCCAAAAGTAGGTAAATGAGTTATTTGAGAAAAATTGGCTATCTGCAATACTTTTAGAGATCATTCGCATTTACTCATTTTGAGTAGACGAGTAATTAGCTATGGGTCTGAATCTTCACCAAGTGAAAGCTCTCCCAAAAGTAGGTGAATGATTAATTTGAGAAAAATTGGCTATCTGCAATACTTTTAGAGATAATTCGCATTTACTCATTTTGAGTAGGTGAGTAATTAGCTATGGGTCTGAAACTTCACAGAGTGAAAGCTCTCCCAAAAGTAGGTGAATGAGTTATTTGAGAAAAATTGGCTATCTGCAATACTTTTAGAGATAATTCGCATTAACTCATTTTGAGTAGGTGAGTAATTAGCTATGGGTCTGAAACTTCACAGAGTGAAAGCTCTGCCAAAAGTAGGTGAATGAGTTATTTGAGAAAAATTGGCTATCTGCAATACTTTTAGAGATAATTCACATTTACTCATTTTCAGTAGGTGAGTAATTAGCTATGGGTCTGAAACTTCACAGAGTGAAAGCTCTGCCAAAAGTAGGTGAATGAGTTATTTGAGAAAAATTGGCTATCTGCAATACTTTTAGAGATCATTCGCATTTACTCATTTTCAGTAGACGAGTAATTAGCTATGGGTCTGAATCTTCACCAAGTGAAAGCTCTCCCAAAAGTAGGTGAATGATTAATTTGAGAAAAATTGGCTATCTGCAATACTTTTAGAGATAATTCGCATTTACTCATTTTGAGTAGGTGAGTAATTAGCTATGGGTCTGAAACTTCACAGAGTGAAAGCTCTCCCACAAGTAGGTGAATGAGTTATTTGAGAAAAATTGGCTATCCGCAATACTTTTAGAGATAATTCGCATTTACTCATTTTGAGTAGGTGAGTAATTAGCTATGGGTCTGAAACTTCACAGAGTGAAAGCTCTGCCAAAAGTAGGTGAATGAGTTATTTGAGAAAAATTGGCTATCCGCAATACTTTTAGAGATAATTCGCATTTACTCATTTTGAGTAGGTGAGTAATTAGCTATGGGTCTGAAACTTTACAGAGTGAAAGCTCTCCCAAAAGTAGGTGAATGAGTTATTTGAGAAAAATTGGCTATCTGCAATACTTTTAGAGATAATTCGCATTTACTCATTTTGAGTAGGTGAGTAATTGGCTATGAGTAGGTGAGTAATTGGCTATGGGTCTGAAACTTCACCATGTGAAAGCTCTTCCAAAAGTAGGTGAATGAGTTATTGGCCATCTGCAATACTTTTAGAGGTAATTCGCATTTACTCATTTTGAGTAGGTGAGCAATTAGCTATGGGTCTGAAACTTCACCAAGTGAAAGCTCTTTGGGATAGCTGCTCTGCAGAGATACCCTGAAGATAAAAAATTTCGTTGAAATCGCTCTATGTAGCACGGTTTTCGAAATATTAGCATTTTTGTGTTGTGCAATTTTTGCGCAAAAATTCGAAAATTCAAAATGGCCGCCATTTTTGGCAAGACAAAATTTTTTTGAAAATTGGCATGGCTACTCTTCATAGATACCCTGTGGGTCAAAAATTTCGTCGAAATCGCTCTATCTAGCAGGGTTTTCGAGATATAAGCATTTTTGTGTTTTGCAATTTTGCGAAAAATTCGAAAATTCAAAATGGCCGCCATTTTTGGCGAGACAAAAATTTTTTGAAAATTGGCAGCTACTCTGTAGAGATACCCTGCGGGTCAAAAATTTCGTCGAAATCGCTCTATCTAGCAGGGTTTTCGAGATATAAGCATTTTTATGTTTTGCAATTTTTGCGAAAAATTCGAAAATTCAAAATGGCCGCCATTTTTGGCGAGACAAAAATTTTTTCAAAATTGGGATAACTACTCTGCAGAGATACCCTGGGGGTCAAAAATTTCGTCGAAATCGCTCTATCTAGCACGGTTTTCGAGATATAAGCATTTTTGTGTTTTGCAATTTTTGCGAAAATTTCGAAAATTCAAAATGGCCGCCATTTTTGGCGAGACAAAATTTTTTTGAAAATTGGGAAAAGTACTCCGCAGAGATATCCTGAGGGTCAAAAATTTTGTCGAAATTGCTCTATCTAGCACAGTTTTTGAGATATAAGCATTTTTGTGTTTTGCAATTTTTGCGAAAAATTCGAAAATTCAAAATGGCCGCCATTTTTGGCGAGACAAAAATTTTTTCAAAATTGGGATAACTACTCTGCAGAGATACCCTGTGGGTCAAAAATTTCGTCGAAATCGCTCTATCTAGCACGGTTTTCGAGATATAAGCATTTTTGTGTTTTGCAATTTTTGCGAAAATTTCGAAAATTCAAAATGGCCGCCATTTTTGGCGAGACAAAAATTTTTTGAAAATTGGGAAAAGTACTCTACAGAGATATCCTGCGGGTCAAAAATTTTGTCGAAATTGCTCTATCTAGCACGGTTTTTGAGATATAAGCATTTTTGTGTTTTGCAATTTTTGCGAAAATTTCGAAAATTCAAAATGGCCGCCATTTTGGGCGAGACAAAAATTTTTTGAAAATTGGGAAAACTACTCCGCAGAGATACCCTGTGGGTCAAAAATTTCGTCGAAATCGCTCTATCTAGCACGGTTTTCGAGATATAAGCATTTTTGTGTTTTCCTTATTTGGAAAATTCGTAATGATTAATTAATCATTAATTACTCGGCCATTTCTTGACCAATCAATGCCAAAATCTAATGATTTCCAGATTTTAATAGAATGAATGTATTTGCCAAGTTTCAGGTGAATTGATAAAATTCCTTTCAAGTTATCATCCGGACAAGCTTCCCCATCGAAAAAAGACATTTTTGGTCATGTGACCTCTCTGATTGGTTGAAATGTCACTGCAGCATATTCAAAAAAATTCCCCAAGGCTACTGCCTAAACCTGCCAAATTTGAAAAGAATCCGCCTAACGGTTACAGAGTTATAAGGAAAACAAAATGCGGAGCCGGCGGAGCCGGCGGAGCCAGAAGCTCTCCCATACACAAACAAGCGTCCCGCAAGGGACGCTTAATGATGTGTCTCACTCTTTGTGTGTGGTTTCTATCTGTTGGGAAACAGCTGGTTTTGTTGAAAATGTGAATCCTCCTTCACATTGCATTGTGTGAAGCAAATGCCAAAAATAATACACTGAGCTAAAATAAAAAAAGAAGTCCCTCTGAACTTGACTTAGAAAGATATACAATCTGGCACAGTTGGTGAAACATAGATCTAGCAGGATCGACCACCCTACAGTAGAGGTCAATTGGTATTTATAATCATTTATTCCTCAGTAAAAAGGATACAAAATTTCAGTCAACATCTGTTGGTGATAATAGATAAATGATTAAGAACTTTCATGCAAAAAAATAAATTTGATAGCATGTCCTATTATAGCAACATAAGGAAGTTTGGTAAAATCAGCAGCTGAAATTGAGATGGTGTGGGAAATCATGGAAATGTCTCAATTAAGTTTATCTATTTCATTTCTCAGTTCAGATTTCTTTGTCTAATAAAAGACTGAAGTGATATGTAAAAATGAAAAAAAATCTGCAAAAATGTACTGAATAGTTTTACCTTTGATGCTCCTGAGATTTGAAATGACCTATCTCAAAACATAAGCAATGCGATTCTATTGCCTCCTGTAGGAAAGAGCTCAAAATATCTCTTTGTGCAAAGCCTATCCACCTTACCCACCCCCACATCCTCGTCTCTTCCCTGATATGACCTAGCTCTATATTAATGAATCAACTCTTGTCCAATATGTTTATGTACAGCTGTGCCTCATAGCCTATCAGATGGCAGAGATTAAACGCTATACAAATTCTTATTACATCAGATTACAGTTAGACTTGAATCAAGTCTTATTATTAAATAAGAGGTATTAAATATGAGGACTCAATGATTATTTATTAGAATGCAGGGCTGAGAAAAGTATTTCATCTGACAGTAGGTTCCCCACTCACCAGAAGGATTCATAGTGATTCCGTGTATGTCAGATTTGGTGGAATGAGAAATACAAAGAATTGAAGAGAGTCTACAGATTATAGTTGACAAACGTGGCTGCCAAAGTTGAAGATCCAAGCTGGAATTTTGCATACCATTCAACAGCCAGGGTCATTTTGGGGACAGGGTCTAAGCATTGCCATTTGTGGGAGTTGAACCTACACAGAGGTGACAGCCTGTGATTAGATCCCCAACTCGATACCCATTTGGTCACATAGGACCTCCAAACAAGGCTGACAACATCAATATTCCAATGTAATTTACTGAGAATGTACTGTGTACAGCTAAATGAGAATAATATATTTGTCGTGTCACAAAGTCCAATCCATCAGAATTTCAAATCCTGTCATCGGAAAATCCAATCCTGCTATTGAATAAGAAAATTGCACTAAGCTATGAATTTGAAGTTCTGACATCAGAAATTTGAAATTCTGATGGATTGTAATTTCTGATTCCCCTGTATCAGAAAGTCTAATCCATCAGGAAGTCCAATTCTATTATGTCTTTGAAAAGACATTTCTTTAAGGTGCAAATCTGAGGTACAAATTTCTGTTATTAAAATTTAAAATTGAAGTCCACATTAATAAATTTGAGGTGCAAAGTTCTGTTATTAAGATTTAAAATTGAAGTCCTCATTAGTATTGATATTTGATTTCACTTTATGTGTATGTATTTCCTGTGTAGGAAAACCTTCCTTGATGTGCTTGAATATCTAGTCTCTATTTTTGTCATCAAAACAATTAATCCATGCACCTTTGATGAGTACGTTTTCATGTTACAAATAAAGTTTGTTTTGTACTGAATCAACAGATGTGGACTAAATAAAGTTTACTGGAAAATCGCTTAATCTTTATCCCTATTTGTTGCAGTCCTATACAAACAGTAACACAATTGGACTCTCTGATGGATTACACACTCTGATTCTCCAGTATCGAAAAGTCCAATCCATCAGAATTTGGAATTTTATAACTTCAAATTTCATACCTCAGAGCAATTCTCTTTTAAATAACAGAATTGGACTTTCTGACATCAGAACTTCCAATTGGACTTTGTGATGTCAGAATTTCAAATTCTGATGGATTGGACTTTCTGACACGACACATACATATGAATAAAATTTGTAGAATTTTATGTATATTAGAGCCGAAGTGAGAAGCTGTAGATTGAGGTCAGTAATCGATTTATAGGGCCAACTGGAGTCCTGTTTAAGGTCACTTTAGGCCTATATTTTGAGTTCACTTTAAAGACCCCAGTAACATTTCACAAGTGGGCACTATTAGCTCCAATTTCTCACCCTTGGTCACTGAAAATTATTATTAAAAGTTTATGTCAGACCTATGGTACAGTATATGCTAATCCCTTGAAAGTTTTATAAACCACTGGATATGAGCTGATACAACTTGCTAGAGCTTGAAAATTAAATGCAAATCAGTGTATCCATGTATAGAGCTTTATATGTTACATCATCTGGCCTTCAGTTATTTTATTAAAATAGAATGTGGTAACAGTTTGTAAGAGTTACTTGTTATATCTTTATAAACATCGTTCAATGCTACTAAGCAACACCGATTTATTTATATCATCAGCACATATACATATGCAGTGGTCTCACTTATTACATTTCTAATACTACCTATATGTATATTTAGAAATCTAATTCAAATATTTCAATTTGTCACCAACAGGGTCATAAAGCAAGCACACTTGATGTTTTTGTTATCCATTTTGAGGGCTGCAATAGTCACTTTATACTAAGATGGCAAAAACCTGCATAAGGCAATTTTGGGGACAGCCAGGGTTATGGTTCACAGTAGTACAGGGTATAGTTTGACTATACCAAGGATGAAATGTGACAATCAAACATTATAAAACGGACACCTGCGCAGTCGACGACTATGCGTCTCTGCGCATTTCGTGAGAGTACTTAATAGAGAAACTAATGTACACACTGTTCCAATCTACGAACATAGTTGTGCAACATAATCTCGAAAATAAAATTGAAAACAAACAAAATCAGTGAACATTGGATAAAACATCAATAATCGTTTTATAATAGAAATAAACTACTTTTGCTTGGACTTTATTGGCGATTCAATCACAAAAATACCCTCTAAATAAAGGACTCGGGCCTATTTTTGTGATTGAATCGCCAATAAAGTCTGTGCACACGTAGTTTATTTCTACATCAGAACAGTTCTGCTGATGAAGTTAAAACTTAAAACTCGTATGTTTTCAGTATATCTGCAGTAGTTTTGAGACATTATTTAAATGTGTAATGCTTTCACGCTATCTTAAACGTCAGTCACACTACAGGCCGTACGCCCAACGATTATAGCGACAAAACGCCCCGTCCTTCCACTACTGTCCCGGGTTGGCATGCCACCCTGTGACACAGTGGCCAAATGTACATTACCTTGCATGTTCTACGGAAAGTTTAAAATGTTTAAAATGTCTGCCTGTGACCGCCTCACCTCGAGCATGCGCAGATGAATTTCTTGCTATGGTAACTGCAGGTGTAGACCACGGTATATGTAACGTTGTGACTAGGTCCTCTTTCAGTGTAACGGTGATATAAGGTAAGTGGAGATAAATGGACGTTTCGCCTCTGTGTCCCATGTTCGCATATGAACCTCACATAGTAGTTGAAGGACAGGGGACATTTCGCACAACACCTTTTACCATGAATATAGAGTAAGAAATCTAAAATTCGCCAGGAATCTAAAATTCGCCACCTCTAAAACCTTAGTTAATTTTATGAAGAAAATGATGTTTTTGTCCAAAAATTGGTATTTTTCAGTTCAAAAAGCCTTAATTTACTATACAGTCAACAAATCTCACCACAATTCATTTATTTTATTAGTATTTTCACATGTGGCGAATTTCAGATATGTGGCGAATTTTAGATTTCTTACTCTACCACCTGTAGTGTGATGAAAACATCAAATCTCAGAAGATATGAGAAGTCTTTGTAGGTGGTTTGGCTGCTGAATAAAACTAGTGCTGGGAATCGCTCCCAATTTTCATGGTCGATTATTCGTCCATTTTTCCGAGCGATGATCGACCCATAATCGAATATTACACTCTGTTATTGTTTATTATTTAAAACAAACACTTTCCGGGATAAAGTATAGGTCAATCTGGTAAAAATAACGGTGTTCTGACATCTAGAATCTACCGAAAGCACCCACTTCCTGTAAATATGGCGACGGACATAAACAAACTTGAAATTCAAGACAAAACTGTCAGTTTATTAAGTAAAAATACCTAAAATATTTTTAAAATATACGTGGATATTGATATACATCAGGATAGGTAAGATATCAGCTTAATAATCGATCATTAGAAAACGTCAGTGACCGACCGCGATTCTACACTGGCACCGACAATTAATCGACAATACGTCTAATCGCCACACCACTAAATAAAACCTCTAACCGCGAGACATACCCACTGCAGTGTGACTGGGGCTTAATGAAGAAATAATAAACATTCCTACTGTTTAAAACTGATCTAAAACACGATACAATTCTTTAGATTATTTCTTCACAATATTTTATAGAATTAATTCAAGGAAAGGCTATTATAAATAAATTTTTGGAGTATAAAAAAAGTTGAGTGGGGATATTAAACCTGCAGTGTTGTAATGCATGAACAAGGGATTAGTCAGTCAATATTAATGCTGGCTAATGGCCTTTCTTAAGGCTCAAATGTGAACCAAAATTCTTGTGCACAAAACAGGTATAAGACTTCATAAAGCGCTCATATATAACCGGGAATATAGGCTCACTATACACTGTTTTGGCTGTACGCTGATGTAAGAGCCTATATATTTAAGAGTTCACTGAACAAACTGAAAGTTTACTATGCAAACTAAACTAATTACAAAGAAACTCCAGCCTTGCCCAAGGCTAGCTTGCTAATAGATAACACAAGTTTCTATGAGAACAAAAACTTTTAACAGACCAATTCACTTTAACTGTTTAAGCTGTCTGCAATTTCAATTATTTCCTGATATCTACTTTTTCTGATTTATTGATTTATTTATTTTTTTTTTACCTTTTTGGGGAAGGGAGAAGTCTATACGGTATTCTTAAGAATTTACTACTGGTAGGAAAATAAGAAAAGCTGATACCCTTGTGTATACTACCATCAGTTCTAAAAAATAAAAATTTTGATATTATGGAATTCTGTTAACTGAAATCTCAAAAAAATTTCTTAAAACACTTGTGCTGTGAATTGTGACATTGTAACACCTCACCAAATTTGTAAGAATTTGGATTGTTTTGATAAAATATCAGCTATTTCAAAGCCTAAAATTATAATGTTTTTAACAATAAGGCCTTAAATATTCCTTGCTAGTTTTGTTTCTTCTACAACAAACAAAAAGCAGAACAGTGGTTTACGTTTCGTATAACTATCAGATATGTTCAACGTGTATCAGTGGTAACTGCATTGGCCTTAATCCTTAATTTTGTAGCTTCCTGTGGGCTTTCATTTAAAGAAATGGGTTGAGTGACATTTGCACTTTAATAATTGAGTTATTACACATGGGGTCATTACACATATATCTCTCGAAGTTCAGGTTGTATCAATATTGGTATGCATTGGCCTTAATCCTTACTGTCTTGCAGTTTTGCTTTATGAGATACGGCAAGATATATTTTCACTCTATATATTGAGTTATCATGCATATTTCATACAAAGTCTATTACTCAAACTTTTATAAAGTTTAATACACTCACCAGCAAATGTGAAGGACAACGGTCAATGATATCCAAATGGTATAGTCCATATTATGTAGTTTATCCAGAGAAATCATTTTATCCATTTATATATTGACTGTATATGGTAGGTATTTAAAACATAACATTATCACAATCCTCACTGTTATTCATTCATCAGCTTAGTTTGAAAAATGTCGGCCATAATAATCCAGCAACTTTAAGACTAGAACTCAATGCAGATTATCGCCATTTTTAACAAAAATATAAATGATGAAAAAATTTGAAAGCAGAGCCAGTAGAATACTAGTACTTTCTCCCCAACAGGTTCATACAACTATAAAGTGTTGTTATATCTCGAACAAATTCAATTTGGTCATCGAATCCAAACTTACTGTTATCATATATACACAG
The DNA here is from genome assembly GCA_964017235.1 of Sabellastarte sp. h YS-2021. Lineage (NCBI taxonomy): Eukaryota > Metazoa > Annelida > Polychaeta > Sabellida > Sabellidae > Sabellastarte > Sabellastarte sp. h YS-2021. The sequence continues at coordinate 143,368,967 of OZ024931.1, forward strand.
TGCAGTTACTCAATATAAATTTGACATCTATTTGTAAATTTGACATCTATTTGTATCTAGAAACTTCACATCAATTTTCAGTAAAAACAATTTCATTTTTCACTGGTTTGGCTGCTCTTTATAACTGCACTTATAACTTCTACTTTTTACACTTTTTTTCTGTTTTTATGTAAAATCAGTCAAGTAAATCCCTGTTGAACAGAATTCCTATGGGAATTCCTATAATCATGTTCTTAGATTCTACCCTGCTCTAAAACTCTGGAGAGATGAATGTCCCTTATATGAAAACAAGTGTCAGCCCTTTACAGGACCTTTTCCATTGAACTTTAATCTGTTATCTGGAATATTTTGTTAAGTGAATCGATTGTCTTTGTCCCTTGAAATCCATTTCAGACATCTTCAATTTCATGCTACCACAAAAATGATGCTATGCATAAACCGTCTACACCATTGCCATAGAAGATCTCGTTAGATTGTATAATCAATACATAATTTTTTATATATATTATTAATTATCCTACATTTCAAGATATCTGAGCAGTGACTCAATTTTCACAGTTATTTATTTCCACACAAAAGTACATTGATTTCATTTTAAAGATGCTTAATACAAAGAACATTACTTCCAAAAATTGATTTTGTTGCATACATGAAAGTGAATCATATATTATATAAGCTGGCACTGAAAGGAAGAGCTGAGGTCTTTGTTTTAGTCAGAGTTTATGATTATATCCTATTTTTATATTTTAAGGCCAAAGTAAGTTAATTGTTTTTCTTCACAGTATTTAAAAATATAGTACTTGGTTATTAATATTTCAACTTACACTGGCAGGGTCTAATCCATAACAATACTTCCATTTAAGCAGTAATTCTAAATAGCAGGGGGAATTGTGTGATGGTAAAATACTCTCTTAGGGCAAATACACAGTGCATATGGGGCTGTATTAAACGTGCATCTTTCCTTCCACTCAAAACAAAATTCTAAGATTGGCTTTACTGTATTAAAAACTAAAATCCAGTTATATTTCAAACTTCACAAAACATTGCTCAAATTACAATTTACTTAAATCAGGGGGGCTCGGTGGTGTTGCGGTTAGAGTTCTTGTCTTCAACCTCTGAGGTTGCTGGTTTGAATCTCGGCCTGGCCACTTCATGGTGCAAAGTTGGTAGTTACTTGCCGATGCCTAATGGTTTACAGTACAGAATCTTGACCAACTAGTATGCACTGTTTTCCTCCACCCATAAACTACCCATCACAATATGACCTTGGCTGTTGAACGCGACGTAAAAAAAGTAAATTTGGTATCTGGAAATCCTGTTTAACTGGAAGTACTTTATCTGATATCACAACATTCTAACTTAACACAAGCTTCAAATGTAGTTATTAATACTTTTCATATTCACTTCTGAAATATTTGATTCACACAAGAAATTATTAAAAATTGAGCCAAAAATCAGTATAAGTTTAGGACAGAAGGCTGTAAGTTTGAGTTGATATTTTTTTTAAACTTTGCCCCATCATTTTTGTGAATACCCGAGTAAAATACATGTCTAATTTTTTTTTCAATTTAAGCTCCAAAAATTCTAAGAATTAAATACTTCTTGCCTAAAATATTTTTAGATATTATTGCACCCAGATGTGGTTGATGTTTGATCTCTTTAGTCCAGTTATGTAGTAATATCTGTGTAAATTGCTTATAACAGCCCCCCCCTTTTTTTCCCAGCTCCCTCAAGGAATGTTTTTAAAATCCTATCTCACCCTTTGTTGCCAGTTTATTTTAACATCCATTGCTGTTGTTGAATCACAGTTCAATGATTTTCAAGCAAACTGCTTGATTAGATACCGTAATTTTAGAAATAACCACCCCTTACTAATTTTGGCAACCAGCACTTTAATTGTCAGTTTTCATTAACCATAGGTCAGAAATTGAAGCAGCGTTCAGTTGCAAAAAAGTCCAGCTAGAAATTGGTAAAGTTAAATTTGTGTGTTTCATAAATATTGTATAGATATAGTAAAACAACTTAATGAAATTATGAATAAATATTATCGCTTATGCTTCTGAAAGTTGCTGTTTATAGTTAAAAGTGTGCAGTAAAATACCTTGCAGTAAACATTTTTACCTTTTATACCTACACAAAAGTTAAGTATCAAACTTACTAGACACAAAGAGAACTAATTGAAATATTTGAAAGTATTTGATTAACATTTGATTTGGTTGTAATAAATGCCGCTCTTTTAACAAGAGGAGAGTGCCCGTGAACGGGCACTGTGTGAGCTGACTGAATGTTTTTGATTTGTGATGGTGATAATGAGAGGAAAGCATAATTATCAGGGAAAGGGCTGTACAGAAATACAGTAAATGGTAACTGAACAGCATGTTCGAAAGATATTCCGAAGCTGACAGAAGAAAACGACAAAAAAGTTGTGCCCTGCAAATGGTATTATGAAATAAAGTAACAAGGTAATTGTTTAAGGGTAAAATAGGTTAAAATATTTAAAGAAATACTATAAATGCAATATCCTCGTTCCACCATGAAGAAGGGGTCCAAAGGTCAAATCTGACCATACCAAAAGATTCCCAGCCAAAGAATTTAGGATGGTTTACCATCCCAAACCTCTCGGACCAATAATAAGTGAGTTATAGGCACTTTTTAAGTTTGGCTATCCTTGTTTGACCTTGAAGGAGGGGGTCCAAGGTCAAATCCGACCACACAAAAAAATTCCCAGCCCATGATTTCCTGTAGCTTGTTTACCATCCCAAACTTGTAGGACCAATAATAAGCGAGTTCTAAGCAATTGTAAGTTTGGCTATCCTCAACTGCCCTTGAAGGAGGGGTCCCAGGTCAAATCTGACCACACCAAAAGAATCCCAGCCCATGATTTCCTATATGTTGGTTTACCATCCCAAACCTCCAAGACCAATAATACGCGAGTCATAAGCACTTTAAGTTTGGCTATCTTCGTTTGACCTGGAAGGAGGGGGTCCAAGGTCAAATCCGACCACACAAAAAAATTCCCAGCCCATGATTTCCTGTAGCTTGTTTACCATCCCAAACTTGTAGGACCAATAATAAGCGAGTTCTAAGCAATTGTAAGTTTGGCTATCCTCAACTGCCCTTGAAGGAGGGGTCCCAGGTCAAATCCGACCACACCAAAAGATTTCCAGCCCATGATTTTCTATAGGTTGGTTTTCCATTCGAAACCTCTAGGACCAATAATAAATGAGTTATAAGCACTTTTAAGTTTGGCTATCCTCATTTGACCTTGAAGGAGGGGTCCAAGGTGAAATCCGACCACACCAAAAAATTCCCAGCTCATGATTTTCTATAGGTTGGTTTTCATTCCAACCTCTGGGACCAATAATAAGCGAGTTATAAGCACTTTTATGTTTGGCTATCCTCATTTGACCTTGAAGGAGGGTTCCAAGGTCAAATCGGACCATATTAACAGATTCCCAGCCCATGATTTCCTACAGGTTGGATACAATGATTTACTCAACAGTGAGAACCTGAAAGAAGCTATTGCTCAGCTATCCCATGACATAGAGGTCTGCAATTTCACTATGTTATAGCTGACCAAAACGTCTCTGAATAACATATTTAACAAAATACTCTAACTGTAATAATTTTCAAGTTACAACTGATTTACTCAAGAGTGAGAACCTCAAAGTAACTATTACTCAGCTATGCAATGAGCTACATGTCTGAATTTTTGCTCTGTTATAGCTGACCTAAAAGTAGCTGAACAACATATTTAAGCAAAATACTGTAAATGCAATAGTTTTCAAGTTACAATTGATTTACTCAATAGTGAGAACCAGAAAATAGCTATTGCTCCGCTATGCCATGAGCTATAGGTCTGTAATTTCACTATGTTATAGCTAACCCAAAAGTAGGTGAACAATATATTTTAACAAAATACTCCAAATGCAATATTTTTCAAGTTATAGCTGATTTACTCAACAGTCAGTGCCTGAGAATAGCTATTGCTCAGTTGTGCCATGAGCTACAGGTCTGTAATTTCACTATGTTATAGCTGACCCAAAAGTAGCTGAATAACATATTTGCACAAATTTCTGTAAAGGCAATAGTTTTCCAATTACAACTGATTTACTCAACAGTGAGAACTTCAAAGTAGCTATTACTCAGCTATGCAATGAGCCACAGGTCTGGAACTTCACTATGTTATAGCTGATCCCAAAATAGGTGAATAACATATTGAAACAAAATACTCTAAATGCAATAGTTTTCAAGTTATAAGTGATTTACTCAACAGTGATAACCTAAAAGTAGCTATTACTCAGCTATGCCATGAGCTACAGGTCTGAAATTTTACTATGTTATAGCTGACCCAAAAGTAGCTGAATAACATATTTATACTAAATTCTCTAAATGCAATAGTTTTCAAATTACAAGTGATTTACTCAACATTGAGAACTTCAAAGTAGCTATTACTCAGCTATGCAATGAGTCACGGGTCTGGAACTTCACTATGTTATAGCTGACCCCAAAATAGGTGAATAACATATTGAAACAAAATACTCTAAATGCAATAATTTCCAAGTTATAAGCGATTTACTCAACAGTGATAACCTAAAAGTAGCTATTACTCAGCTATGCCATGAGCTACAGGTCTGAAATTTTACTATGTTATAGCTGACCCAAAAGTAGGTGAACAACATATTTAAGCAAAATACTGTAAATGCAATAGTTTTCAAGTTACAACTGATTTACTCAATAGTGATGACGTAAAAGTAGCTATTACTCAGCTATGCCATGAGCTACAGGTCTGAAATTTTACTATGTTATAGCTGACCCAAAAGTAGGTGAACAACATATTTAAGCAAAATACTGTAAATGCAATAGTTTTCAAGTTACAACTGATTTACTCAATAGTGATGACCTAAAAGTAGCTATTACTCAGCTATGCCATGAGCTACAGGTCTGAAATTTTACTATGTTATAGTTGACCCAAAAGTAGCTGAATAACATATTTATACTAAATTCTCTAAATGCAATAGTTTTCCAATTACAACTGATTTACTCAATAGTGAGAACCTCAAAGTAGTTATTACTCAGCTATGCAATGAGCTACAGGTCTGAAATTTCACTATGTTATAGCTGACCCCAAAGTAGGTGAAGAACATATTAAAGCAAAATACTGTAAATGCAATAGTTTTCAAGTTACAACTGATTTACTCAATAGTGATGACCTAAAAGTAGCTATTACTCAGCTATGCCATGAGCTACAGGTCTGAAATTTTACTATGTTATAGCTGACCCAAAAGTAGGTGAACAACATATTTAAGCAAAATACTGTAAATGCAATAGTTTTCAAGTTACAACTGATTTACTCAATAGTGATGACCTAAAAGTAGCTATTACTCAGCTATGCCATGAGCTACAGGTCTGAAATTTTACTATGTTATAGCTGACCCAAAAGTAGGTGAACAACATATTTAAGCAAAATACTGTAAATGCAATAGTTTTCAAGTTACAACTGATTTACTCAATAGTGATGACCTAAAAGTAGCTATTACTCAGCTATGCCATGAGCTACAGGTCTGAAATTTCACTATGTTATAGCTGACCCAAAAGTAGCTGAATAACATATTTATACTAAATTCTCTAAATGCAATAGTTTTCCAATTACAACTGATTTACTCAATAGTGAGAACCTCAAAGTAGTTATTACTCAGCTATGCAATGAGCTACAGGTCTGAAATTTCACTATGTTATAGCTGACCCCAAAGTAGGTGAACAACATATTAAAGCAAAATACTGTAAATGCAATAGTTTTCAAGTTACAACTGATTTACTCAATAGTGATGACCTAAAAGTAGCTATTACTCAGCTATGCCATGAGCTACAGGTCTGAAATTTTACTGTTATAGCTGACCCAAAAGTAGGTGAACAACATATTTAAGCAAAATACTGTAAATGCAATAGTTTTCAAGTTACAACTGATTTACTCAATAGTGATGACCTAAAAGTAGCTATTACTCAGCTATGCCATGAGCTACAGGTCTGAAATTTTACTATGTTATAGCTGACCCAAAAGTAGCTGAATAACATATTTATACGAAATTCTCTAAATGCAATAGTTTTCCAATTACAACTGATTTACTCAATAGTGAGAACTTCAAAGTAGCTATTACTCAGCTATGCAATGAGCCACAGATCTGAAACTTCACTATGTTATAGCTGATCCCAAAATAGGTGAATAACATATTGAAACAAAATACTCTAAATGCAATAGTTTCCAAGTTATAAGCGATTTACTCAACAGTGATAACCTAAAAGTAGCTATTACTCAGCTATGCAATGAGTCACGGGTCTGGAACTTCACTATGTTATAGCTGACCCCAAAATAGGTGAATAACATATTGAAACAAAATACTCTAAATGCAATAGTTTCCAAGTTATAAGCGATTTACTCAACAGTGATAACCTAAAAGTAGCTATTACTCAGCTATGCCATGAGCTACAGGTCTGAAATTTTACTATGTTATAGCTGACCCAAAAGTAGGTGAACAACATATTTAAGCAAAATACTGTAAATGCAATAGTTTTCAAGTTACAACTGATTTACTCAATAGTGATGACCTAAAAGTAGCTATTACTCAGCTATGCCATGAGCTACAGGTCTGAAATTTTACTATGTTATAGTTGACCCAAAAGTAGCTGAATAACATATTTATACTAAATTCTCTAAATGCAATAGTTTTCCAATTACAACTGATTTACTCAATAGTGAGAACCTCAAAGTAGTTATTACTAAGCTATGCAATGAGCTACAGGTCTGAAATTTCACTATGTTATAGCTGACCCAAAAGTAGGTGAACAACATATTAAAGCAAAATACTGTAAATGCAATAGTTTTCAAGTTACAACTGATTTACTCAATAGTGATGACCTAAAAGTAGCTATTACTCAGCTATGCCATGAGCTACAGGTCTGAAATTTTACTATGTTATAGCTGACCCAAAAGTAGCTGAATAACATATTTAAGCAAAATACTGTAAATGCAATAGTTTTCAAGTTACAACTGATTTACTCAATAGTGATGACGTAAAAGTAGCTATTACTCAGCTATGCCATGAGCTACAGGTCTGAAATTTTACTATGTTATAGCTGACCCAAAAGTAGCTGAATAACATATTTATACGAAATTCTCTAAATGCAATAGTTTTCCAATTACAACTGATTTACTCAATAGTGAGAACTTCAAAGTAGCTATTACTCAGCTATGCAATGAGCCACAGATCTGAAACTTCACTATGTTATAGCTGATCCCAAAATAGGTGAATAACATATGAAACAAAATACTCTAAATGCAATAGTTTCCAAGTTATAAGCGATTTACTCAACAGTGATAACCTAAAAGTAGCTATTACTCAGCTATGCAATGAGTCACGGGTCTGGAACTTCACTATGTTATAGCTGACCCCAAAATAGGTGAACAACATATTGAAACAAAATACTCTAAATGCAATAATTTCCAAGTTATAAGCGATTTACTCAACAGTGATAACCTAAAAGTAGCTATTACTCAGCTATGCCATGAGCTACAGGTCTGAAATTTTACTATGTTATAGCTGACCCAAAAGTAGGTGAACAACATATTTAAGCAAAATACTGTAAATGCAATAGTTTTCAAGTTACAACTGATTTACTCAATAGTGATGACCTAAAAGTAGCTATTACTCAGCTATGCCATGAGCTACAGGTCTGAAATTTTACTATGTTATAGCTGACCCAAAAGTAGGTGAACAACATATTTAAGCAAAATACTGTAAATGCAATAGTTTTCAAGTTACAACTGATTTACTCAATAGTGATGACCTAAAAGTAGCTATTACTCAGCTATGCCATGAGCTACAGGTCTGAAATTTTACTATGTTATAGTTGACCCAAAAGTAGCTGAATAACATATTTATACTAAATTCTCTAAATGCAATAGTTTTCCAATTACAACTGATTTACTCAATAGTGAGAACTTCAAAGTAGCTATTACTCAGCTATGCAATGAGCCACAGATCTGAAACTTCACTATGTTATAGCTGATCCCAAAATAGGTGAATAACATATTGAAACAAAATACTCTAAATGCAATAGTTTCCAAGTTATAAGCGATTTACTCAACAGTGATAACCTAAAAGTAGCTATTACTCAGCTATGCAATGAGTCACGGGTCTGGAACTTCACTATGTTATAGCTGACCCCAAAATAGGTGAATAACATATTGAAACAAAATACTCTAAATGCAATAATTTCCAAGTTATAAGCGATTTACTCAACAGTGATAACCTAAAAGTAGCTATTACTCAGCTATGCCATGAGCTACAGGTCTGAAATTTTACTATGTTATAGTTGACCCAAAAGTAGCTGAATAACATATTTATACTAAATTCTCTAAATGCAATAGTTTTCCAATTACAACTGATTTACTCAATAGTGAGAACCTCAAAGTAGTTATTACTCAGCTATGCAATGAGCTACAGGTCTGAAATTTCACTATGTTATAGCTGACCCAAAAGTAGGTGAACAACATATTAAAGCAAAATACTGTAAATGCAATAGTTTTCAAGTTACAACTGATTTACTCAATAGTGATGACCTAAAAGTAGCTATTACTCAGCTATGCCATGAGCTACAGGTCTGAAATTTTACTATGTTATAGCTGACCCAAAAGTAGGTGAACAACATATTAAAGCAAAATACTGTAAATGCAATAGTTTTCAAGTTACAACTGATTTACTCAATAGTGATGACCTAAAAGTAGCTATTACTCAGCTATGCCATGAGCTACAGGTCTGAAATTTTACTATGTTATAGCTGACCCAAAAGTAGCTGAATAACATATTTATACGAAATTCTCTAAATGCAATAGTTTTCCAATTACAACTGATTTACTCAATAGTGAGAACTTCAAAGTAGCTATTACTCAGCTATGCAATGAGCCACAGATCTGAAACTTCACTATGTTATAGCTGATCCCAAAATAGGTGAATAACATATTGAAACAAAATACTCTAAATGCAATAGTTTCCAAGTTATAAGCGATTTACTCAACAGTGATAACCTAAAAGTAGCTATTACTCAGCTATGCAATGAGTCACGGGTCTGGAACTTCACTATGTTATAGCTGACCCCAAAATAGGTGAATAACATATTGAAACAAAATACTCTAAATGCAATAATTTCCAAGTTATAAGCGATTTACTCAACAGTGATAACCTAAAAGTAGCTATTACTCAGCTATGCCATGAGCTACAGGTCTGAAATTTTACTATGTTATAGCTGACCCAAAAGTAGGTGAACAACATATTTAAGCAAAATACTGTAAATGCAATAGTTTTCAAGTTACAACTGATTTACTCAATAGTGATGACCTAAAAGTAGCTATTACTCAGCTATGCCATGAGCTACAGGTCTGAAATTTTACTATGTTATAGTTGACCCAAAAGTAGCTGAATAACATATTTATACTAAATTCTTTAAATGCAATAGTTTTCCAATTACAACTGATTTACTCAATAGTGAGAACCTCAAAGTAGTTATTACTCAGCTATGCAATGAGCTACAGGTCTGAAATTTCACTATGTTATAGCTGACCCAAAAGTAGGTGAACAACATATTAAAGCAAAATACTGTAAATGCAATAGTTTTCAAGTTACAACTGATTTACTCAATAGTGATGACCTAAAAGTAGCTATTACTCAGCTATGCCATGAGCTACAGGTCTGAAATTTTACTATGTTATAGCTGACCCAAAAGTAGGTGAACAACATATTAAAGCAAAATACTGTAAATGCAATAGTTTTCAAGTTACAACTGATTTACTCAATAGTGATGACCTAAAAGTAGCTATTACTCAGCTATGCCGTGAGCTACAGGTCTGAAATTTTACTATGTTATAGCTGACCCAAAAGTAGCTGAATAACATATTTATACGAAATTCTCTAAATGCAATAGTTTTCCAATTACAACTGATTTACTCAATAGTGAGAACTTCAAAGTAGCTATTACTCAGCTATGCAATGAGCCACAGATCTGAAACTTCACTATGTTATAGCTGATCCCAAAATAGGTGAATAACATATTGAAAAAAAATACTGTAAATGCAATAGTTTCCAAGTTATAAGCGATTTATTCAACAGTGATAACCTAAAAGTAGCTATTACTCAGCTATGCCATGAGCTACAGGTCTGAAATTTTACTATGTTATAGCTGACCCAAAAGTAGCTGAATAACATATTTATACGAAATTCTCTAAATGCAATAGTTTTGAAGTTATAAGCAATTTACTCAACAGTGATAACGTAAAAGTAGCTATTACTCAGCTATGCCATGAGCTACAGGTCTAAAATTTTACTATGTTATAGCTGACCCAAAAGTAGCTGAATAACATATTTATACGAAATTCTCTAAATGCAATAGTTTTCCAATTACAACTGATTTACTCAATAGTGAGAACTTCAAAGTAGCTATTACTCAGCTATGCAATGAGCCACAGATCTGAAACTTCACTATGTTATAGCTGATCCCAAAATAGGTGAATAACATATTGAAACAAAATACTGTAAATGCAATAGTTTCCAAGTTATAAGCGATTTACTCAACAGTGATAACCTAAAAGTAGCTATTACTCAGCTATGCCATGAGCTACAGGTCTGAAATTTTACTATGTTATAGCTGACCCAAAAGTAGCTGAATAACATATTTATACGGAATTCTCTAAATGCAATAGTTTTGAAGTTATAAGCAATTTACTCAACAGTGATAACGTAAAAGTAGCTATTACTCAGCTATGCCATGAGCTACAGGTCTAAAATTTTACTATGTTATAGCTGACCCAAAAGTAGCTGAATAACATATTTATACGAAATTCTCTAAATGCAATAGTTTTTAAGTTACAAGTGATTCTACTCATGATGGAAGTTACTGAAAAGCCCAAAAGTAGCTATTACTCACTTAGCTATTGAGACAGGCACCCAACTTACTCACCATATTGTAGCTATGAAAAAAGTAGCTGAATAACATATTTTAACAAAATGCTCTAGATGCAACAGTTTTCAAGTTATAAATGATTTTGTGCATGATTTCATGAATGTTAATGCATTAAAAATTATTAAAAAAATTTATTAAAAAAAAAGTAAGAGAGATCCAGGTCTCATACTCACACAAGAGAATCTACCTCTGGCCTAGTACATATATGCAAGATATGAGAGAAATCCCTGCAATAGTCACTGAGAAAATAGTGATAAAAAGTTGAAATTTTCACACTTTTGGTGGGGGTACCCCCCTTGTAATGTCTCTAGCAAACAGACGAACAGACAGATTTGCATGCCTTGAACAATTTTTCATCCTCGATAGATAAGGTATCTTTTAAAAAAAACTGCACGTCTCTAGGCCTTGTAGTTTTGGAGGAGAAGTTGTTCACGCGGACGCGTACGCGGACGCGTACGCCCACGCCGCAGAGTGACGACATAATGCCAGCTGACTGACAAGTCAGCTGACATAAAAACCTGATTAAGGCAATTTATAACACCTAGGCATTTTAAACAAGAATTATGGTATGTAAATCTACAGAACCAAATGTACGTTTGAACGTACAATAATTGTGAATTTGACAGCCACGATTTGGTGTTTAAGTGTACACTATTATTCAACATAAATTAAAAAAAATAACACAAAGCAAAATAGTTATTCACCTTCAGACAAATTAATATCAATTTTATGCTTAAAAAGCAATGAGACATTTTTTTAACTGATCGATACTGATCAATGATCTGGTTTGTGATCATATTAGGACTAACTAAAGTATAACTCAATAACCCATATCCATACCTATGGATACAACCTGGATTGATGTCACTCCATTTTGTTTCCTAAATTACACCTTTTAATCCGGTTCACTTTGAACTGAACTGTTTTTATTTATTAGTAGAACTATTTATTAGAGTTTTCTTTTATAAAAATCTAAAATTCTGTCAGATTGCAGTTTAAATGATATAATTACACATATATATTTATCCTTTTTGCCTTCGATCTTTGTCTTTTCACTCCTTTTGTCTTATCTTATTGTGTCCACAATGTCATAAAATAACCAAATTCCTTCAACAGTCAACTAGAATGTCTTTATATATTTTTGTAAATGCACCCAAATTATGAGCATCAATTCACAGCCTACAACTACAAACTGATAATTTTCTACCACAAGTAAAACTTGAGTAATATTAACACTTAGCCTTGCTTACGATTAAAATTTGCACCAAATTCCTTACCAAACATGATCACTACACATTGGCTTGCTATTCATAAAACACCTGTATGTAACCTTACCACACAGTCTATGTTTTCCAAGATGGCTGTACCATATCCACAAGCGCATCGTAAACCAATACCTCCAGATTGGAAAAAGCAAAACCAGTCACGATCTATGGCTGGATTTTACAATAAGTTTCCAATAGCATTTCTAGCATCATTTGGCATTGGATTTAGAGACCTTCTGATTGATTCACAAAAACATTGCGGATATTGTCCCAATCCCTCTGCCTGGTTCCCAAAAACATTCCAAACAGATTCCAATTTCTGGCTGGTTCCCAAAAACATTCCATTCAACTTCCAATTTCTCCCGAATGAGTTACAGGCCTTATGCCGACCTATATAATCACTAGGATCAACTTAAGAAAGACAAGTTGCTTGCGAATGTTTAAATAGCTTAAAGACAGGTTTGCAATTGGGCTTCTGAATGCAAGATCTGATAAGGATTGGCAGCAGTTTACGATAATTTCAAACACTAAAAATTGAATAAATTGGGGACTAACATGATACAGTTAACATTCCCGACCCATAATTTTCAGTCCCGAATGGGTTCTGAATATTCTGATTGTGATTCACAAACATTCAAAATGAAAGATCAACTTCCCAAACAGACAATTTTCAGGGTTGTAAGTCTACTGGGGAGTACAATCGACAATATGTAACTGGCCTCTTAGCAGTATGCTGGTATAAAAGTATATATGTACAATGTGCAAACTGATAGATTTTCCTAATCATAAACAAACTGCGACTAATTACAAAAAAACTCGAGCCTTAAGCAAGGCTATGTATGAATGCTTTTCCCTGGAAATGTGCATGTTTATACAATTGAAGAGTGCTCTGATATCTCTCTAGCCATTAAAACCTGGTCATAAAATCCAAAATCTAGTGAGACGCCCAAACATGTTTGTTGTTTTTGCTCCCATTTATCCAAACCCTAAAAACTCTAATTGGTGATAGCTACGTTTTAAAATCCTTATTATGATATAATACATATTACTCTATAAAAATATGGGGTATAATTTTATCCTGAAATTTAACATCAAACTCACACAAAAGTGATTTTTAACGGTTTTTAAGAATATTTAAAATTGCATTTATTTATAAATTAAATGGTATATTTTTCAGCTTGCCACCTAGTTCAGACAGTTCAATGCTGACCTCATAAGCTAGATTCAAGCCAAAAATATATGTACTATAACTCATCTCGGCTTGTCCGTAGCCTGTGTTTTAGTAGTATCCATGTTGGAGCCCAACTTAGGAGTCAGCCCATCTTAAGATGGGCTATAGCCCAACTTAGGATCCTAAGTTGGGTAGCCTATCTTAAGATGGGCTAGCCCATCTTAAGATGGGCTAGAACACATCAGCCCAACTTAAGATAATAAAATTCAAGACTAATTTTTACTCTGGGTACAATAAGAATTTTTTTCTAGCATTATTATATAATTAATTATATAACATTATCATGAAAAAGATGACATTATCACATCATCATGAAAAGATGACATTATCATTGGTCTCCTTGACTGTCCCTTGTACAGAAGGATTTTTGTCTATAATTTTTTTTTTATTTTGAAAAAATATGCTAAATTTTATCAAAGCTCAATAGTGTTTAATTGCAGAAACTAGAATGAATTGTGTTTCCTGAGCCCTGACAAGCATTACAATATTCCTTTGATGTTGATTTGTTTGTCTGTATTAGGATGATTTCTTAATTGGATCTGTGGCTATTGTGTCAACATTCTATTGATGTTGATTTGTTTCACTTGGGGTGGGTGAAGTCAGGTGAAGTGCATTATAGGAAGACCTCAATCATAAAGTAAAACAAATCATGATCAAAGTAATATCAAAACACAAAGAGGCTTAATTCTATGAAACCTGTAAGGGGGACAACCATTATGTGATTTTATGGGTGATTCATATTACAAAATTTAGCAAAGTTTTATAAACAGCACTTTATTTTCACAAAAAAATGTAAATTACCTTTTTAAAATTACACTAATTATTATTAAAATGTAATTTAATCAAATAAGTTAATCTTATGTATTCAGGTAAATAGCAGTAATTGTCCACTTAAGAACCTAGCTTTTAAAAATTATTATGTTAATTGCTTCCCTTAAACATGTAAACATACCTTAAAAGAATCTTACAACAATATCTATTTAATCCTGTCAGCTAGTCACTCAAGCACAAGTGAAACAAATCAAGTTCAAAAGTAATGCTGGGACAAAAGGTAAATATTAACACTAATCCAGTTAACAAGTCACACAAATAGTCAAACAAATCAACTTGAAAAGAGTCTTGAAACAATAGATGAATTACAACATAATCCAGTTGCCTAATCACTCCCCAGAAGTAAAACAATCAAGCTCAAAGGAGTGGTTTGACAATACACATCTTGTCAGTTAATGACCCTCTCATTGTCAAACATATTTACTGCCTTGGAATGATAAATGAATTCAGACTAAACCTATCAATGCATACTGAAGTAAATAAAAGGGATAAAAATATAGGTAAAATAATAATATTTCAGTTTGAGAATAAAAACTACCTGTGAAAATCATAAGTTGGGCTAATATCTGTAAGCAAATATTTAGGAAAGACAAGAAAAAAAAAGAAACTTTAAGTAACAATAGCAATTCACAATCATAAGGCTGTTTAATGAAAATTTTAGTACTTAAATAAACTGGTTGATTAAACAGTCCATGAAGTATGACATAATGTTTTGCTGATATATATCTGTCAATGCATCTTAAAATAAGCTATGGACATTCTATCTAAAAGGATAATATTAAATTTTAGATTTAAAAACCTTCTTGAATTTTATTATCCTAAGTTGGGCTAATATGTTCTAGCCCATCTTAAGATGGGCTTAGCCCATCTTAAGATAGGCTACCCAACTTAGGATCCTAAGTTGGGCTATAGCCCATCTTAAGATGGGCTGACTCCTAAGTTGGGCTCCAACATCCATAAGGTTTAGTATACACAAGTCAAGATTCATATTCGGCTAGGACGCATTGGCCACAATATGGATCTTATTTCCAGCACATAGTGGAATGTTTTAAATATTAAACTGTGCCCCATGGAGGGTTGAATCACAGGCCGAATGGCTATATACAGGATGGGCTGTCTGTAAAGACACAACGCCAAGATATAAGGTCTCTTTACGGAGTAATAAAGACAAGGTCTTGAAGTAAAAGTCACAATTGAATTGTAACGACTGCACAGAACTATGGGAACAGGCCATAAGTTCTTTAAGTAAACCTTATAGTCGTGTAGAATTCCCTTAAATAGAAGTCATATACTAGTATCAGGGCCTTAAAGAACTTCTTTCACATTGAAATGTTCCCTTTTATAGTTTCCTCTGTAAAAGTAGAAGCTCCAATATCCACAGGACTTGGTTCTGGACTTCTGGTTATGGCTAACTTCCACCACTTATGACTCTGTTTATAACTAGAACCTCTAATATATCCACAAAAACGTGATTCAGTTATGGCTAATTTGGCTACATACATCGGACTGTGGAAAAACCAGATTCTCTATATACCATACATGCACTGAATGTGATGCCAGTTGTGGCTGAGACTCCCACTATATAAAGTAGACTCTGTTATAACTGGAACCTCCAATATCTGTAAGATTTAGTTCTAGTTATGGCTAGCTTCCACTATACTAATTACTCTGCTACAAAAAGTATATTCTAATTTAATTTTTTATTTAAATATTCATTCCAACCAACTAATTCCAATGCTTTCACAACATCGTCAATTTCTGATCAACCAATTTCAAGAATATTTGCCTTTGTATGAAGTATACACACAGAAACTGCTGCAAAAAATCCACCAATAGCTGTGTTATTGGCATGTATTTTGGGTAATTTCCCCGTCATTACAGGAACACATTGTAAACACACAAATACTTCAAACCCGATCTTGTGGAGAATCCATCAAAATCACGTCTAAAAATAGACCATCCTGACCTTGAATTTACACCCTCTAAAGCCAACCTAATTGTTCTCTTAGCCATTTCTTCCTCCAACTAAAAAAAAATGGTCAAAAACACCAGAAAATGAACATCTTTTGTTCTCCTCACCAAAAAAATGAAACATTAATTAAATTTATACAATCCCATTTCAGTAGAGTTCCGTTAATGAGGATTCCCACATTAATTAAATTTATACAATCCCATTTCAGTAGAGTTCCATTAATGAGGATTCCCATTTAAGTGGAAGTAAATATTGGCTTTATGAAAAAAGATTTTTGCTTACTGCTAATGACCCTATTATCTTGAATTCCTGGTTAAGTGGAAGTATTTCCCTTTTTTGTGAGATTCCATGTAATTGGGTTCAACTGCCCATTATTTAAGAGTACTCAGGGAGTGCACACACCTCTGCCAAGGATCAGTACATTCAATTTTGCTTATGAGTGCATTATGAATAAAAATGCTTTAAAGAAGTTCTGAAGATGGTGTTGGGTGATCCAGACCACCACTAAAATCTACTCATCCGTTTCTTGTGTCAATGTTAACAATTCCAGAAAATTTCATCAAAATCTGACCACAACTTTTCCAGTTATTTTGCAAACAAACAGACTGACAGATAAATAGATGGACGTATCCAAAATCATAACATCTCTGACAGAGGTAACTATCAATTATCTTTATTAATTTTAATTGCATTTAAATTTATGTCATTTGTAGGTATTTTTTGTGTTAGCCACAGTTTTAACATCATTAAAACAAATTCTCTTCGATATTAATGTCATTAAACAAAATCTGTATATAGGAAAATATAATTTGATAATATTTGCCATAAAAATATAACTGTATGCAATATTTTATCTTTTTCAAACCACAATTCTTTCATTATTTGTAGAATGATTTTTCACTTGACAAAATACACTTCATGTCATTCTATTAAAACTCCACCATTTTTGGTGAAGTGTGATAAAATTTCTATCTTTAAAAACCTGCCAGTCTTACAATTTGATGATGAGAAAGCAATTATTATATAAACACAACAACAGCAACCAAAATAATAATCAGGCAAAACTGTCCGAAATCCGCATCCCAAGATATAGCCTATTAACATTTATGTCCACAAACCTTGTATTGTAAATTTTGTGTAATGTTATTATACTTAATGCTGTGTTTCCATGGGCAATTTTTTGAGTCCTTATAAAATCATTGCAAGTACTGTCCTTAGACCTGAAGGTCATTTGGGAACTGTGACTTAAAAGAACATCCTTGACCTTAGGAGCAACATACTTGTGTAAAAAATATGTGGATTTTCCTTGTTTTGTAAACATTTAATAAAATTGGAGGGTTGCTGATTTTTTAATATTCTTGAGATTCTATCATAATTTGTTCAAAATGGTAAAAACAGACATTGCAATTGCCCTTTTCAAACTACAGGTGGGAAGTCCCACTGTTGGAAGTTTTCTTGGCGGCTTAACTGCCCCCAGGTTTTCCCATTTCATCCAAGTTGTTCACACTATAGGTGGAAGGCCACAGATTGGACATGGTTTTTTAACTGTCATTCTAACATGACGAGCTGCGCAGAAACAAGGTTTCAAATCTATGCGCACACATTTATCTGGCAACAATCGCACTGCCCTTCCATCCGCTGTACATATTTTGTGGTTGGGTTTTAGCAGAAATGTTGTTATATTATTTTTATTTATATTTCATTGAATATGACATATTTATTGAATATTAAATATAATATATTGTACTTATATAAAATATTCCTGTTTCATAACATTTTAAATCTGCGTTTGTAAGGTACAATGGATGGAAGAGCCGGTTGCTAAGGTCACCACAATGTAAACAAACCTACGTAAAACAATTTATTCCTTGTAAAAATTAAAAATAAATGAAAAAAGTCTCTTAAATAATCTTAGATGTCATGTTAGAATAGTAATAATCCACTCGTGATCATGGTTTGTATACGGCATTTAACCATGGCACTTCCGGTAATAATTTTACGAAGACGAAAAATTATTACCGGAAGTGACATGGTTAAATGGCTTATACAAACCATGATCACTCATGGATTATTTCTACAATAACAGTAGGATGACAGTACTACAAACGCTGGTCACTGAGAAGCAACCTTCATGAACCTTAACTCACCTTTGGCAGCCGTTGGACGAACACATGGCAAAATGAGCAATACCTTAACTCACCTTATGTCGCTATATTACACTGTAAGATGAATGAATTACAACCTTATGTACACCGTGGACCACACCTTCAGTTACTGTAGTCAGAAATTCAAACGCGCATGCGCGAAAACGTCTGCGCATGCTCATGCAAAATCAGAGTTTAAAATTTTAAACGGTTTAAAACTGCTGTAGGACATGCAAGGTAATCGACGGTTCTCCACTGACCTGCAAGGTCGCATACGGATGTCAGATGGTGATCCAAGGACAGGGGTTTCACCAAATGCGGGTTACCGTGGGTGATACCGCCCGTAGTGTGAAAGGAGTATTAGGAAACAGAGCCTAACCCCAAGGCCCTTAAAACTGTCCAAGCAACACACACACTCCCCCTCCCCACTGAACTCTCATTACTTTTTGTGGCCACCAATATCCATATATACCATTTTCTCTAATGAAGTCTGTAGCCCGTTTGAGGTCATTTTGGGGGAGTTATTTCCAAATTAGTGAACTGTGGTCTGCAAAATTATAACCATATATGGACATTTATGAGATCTCCGGCTGCTCCTATCAATTTATCTTATTCATATATTTGTTAGAAAATTATAGAAACATGCCTTAAAAGTGTCAGCCCATGTAAAATTGCCAAATAATCATTTGTACTAGCTTTAATTAGCTGCACTCAGTGCAGGCATTTTAAGCTAGATCCTATTGAAGGCTGACATAACAATATATATGCAGCAATATGATTGGCCAGGGGTCTCAAACATATGGCCAGATGGGCTGACTCTTGCATTATTAATATACAAAAATGATCAGCTCACTTATAGAATTGTATCAAATTGACTCAAAATATTTTTAAACAGGTCAAAAAGAAATGCAAACCCTCATCCAATTTAACTAATCCTAAATCTCCCATTCATACTAAAGACAGTATAACCCGCAGTTTTAGGCGTTGGGTGAAATGACCCCTGTCTGTTAATTACCGTCCGAGATTCGTATGCGACCTAATGTGACACAGTTAAGGACAGGGCGTTTTGCCCAACGCCTATAACTGCAGGTTATATCCCCTGTAGTGTGAATAATACACCAAATCTCCGAAGGTATGTGGAATCCGTGGAGGCGGTTCTGCCGCTGAGTAAAACCTCGAACTGCGTGACGTACCACCTCTAGTATGAATGAGGTATTACTGGTTTAGATATATTTAGATAGTTTATTTGTGAGATATTGATTTTTCTTTCTATGAGATTTACCGGACACCATTTTTAAATCACTACAAATCCAATCAAATTATAGCTTACGTCATTTCATTTTTGAATGAGCTATCCTGATTGGCTACACATTAAATAGATCATTTACTTCCTGTTGGTGTTGATTTATCAAGCAAAACACCATACACTGGCTGTACAACCTGCCATTACATGGATCATCACTAATGTCCATAAAGATCTGACAATATATTGACAATTTGTCACACTGGACGGCCAGTAACCATCAAGATTAATGGCTCAAGAATGATGGGACATCAATAGCTAGCAATTTCAAGGATGATTTTTAAGTTGCTTTTTATTAAACACAATAGCATGAATAGAATATAAAATGGTGAAGCCTCAATATGTGGCTTGGCTTCTGGAAAAATAATTTTTTGGTACAATGTGGCTTTATTTATTTCCTCTGCCGAGGACCTTATGTTTCTGGCAGCATGCAATTGTTTGTCTTTTTGCAAAATAACTTGAAAGTTATACAGAGATTATGATGATATTTTCAGGAAATTTCAACAATGGCAAAAGTAACAGATGACTCAATTTTCATGGTGATATAGATCCACAATCTAGATTCAGAAATTTTTAAAGGCTTTTGTTATCGCTGCACTCATAAGCAATATTGGAGGTGTTTGGCCTTGGCGGAGTTCTGCGCACTCCGAGTGCTCTTATCTAACACTTTGGCCAAGTGGGTAACATGCTTGCTGAGGAACACAGAAGACCTAGGTTCAATTCCAGGTACAGGTTGACAAATCTTAGCTCGGCTGATCACTAAACTAGCATTCCTGTCCCATAGAGTCTACAGAACTTCAGGGACTTTGATAAATTGTCCTTCCTGAGCCTCTGTCTTGTGCAGTCTAGAGTAACCAATTAATTAGCCTTCCATATTACTTTTTGATAGGTAATGTTATTACCACCTAATATCACCACTCTACTTAATGGCACAGGACCAATTGACACACAGCTTACAAAGTTGTATTGTACTGGTGATGCTGATTGGCTAGGAGTTGAACATATTGTTTATCAAACAAACTAGGCAGTAAGGATAGCCCACTTTTTCTCTTTTAAAAAAGATACATTGTACAACCAAAACATTTTGGCCCATATCTGTCTTTGGAATAACTTGCCATTGGAAATTGCTTTGAAACATGAACTGCTTCTACTCTTTCATGTTTCAAAAGGCAACTTAAAACCAATGTGCTTCAGAAGTGTCTCCTCCCTAGTTTCTTAACTATCGAACATCGATTGTTGCCTTGTTCACAAGCCTTATCAGTGTTAATGACTTCTGATTTATGTCTTATATTTTTGGATGGTATGCCTTAGAATCCACTAAGGGGTCCATAGTGGCCTAGTAACGTGTTTGGTGTCAAATCAACAGGCTGTCACCTCTGTGTGGGTTCAACTCCCACAAGTGACAATGCTGAGGACCTGTCCCAATATGATCCTTGTTGCATGGGACGTAAAACCCCAACTTTGACTTAATTCAGTCACTTGGGATACCATGTACTTGATACTACAGTAACCGTAGCACATGTAAAAAGTCAAATCATATTCTTCCAGCTGCCCAAAAATTTCTGATATAAATATCAGAATCTCCCTTATTTCTCCATGAATTATGGAGCAGTCGAAATTATGATAAAATATAACACTAGTGATGATACAATATAACTCTAGTGATTCTAATGAGTTTTTCTCCAGTGGCAGATTTGACACCCAATAGCAAATTTCATAGTTCCCTGAGCTTCCTGCAATTTATGTGAAGTAATTTCCAGAATCTAATATGATCCCAGCAAGTCAGTTAACAGTTGCATTTTGGAGGTTTTGACAGCTTCACACAAAACTGCCAATAAGGTTTTCACCCCAGTCATTCAGAATCCATTCCATTATAACTAAGGTCTCCCAGTGGACTGGAATAAAGGGTGCATTGTAATGGTGTTTTGAGGACACCAAGTGCATCCTGGGCACATAAAAAACCTGGCTTGTTTTGTATTCCATCATCTTGCCTTACGTTAATGAGTTTTCCCCCAATATTAGCCTTGCCTACGGCTCGAGTTTAATAATATTTGAGCAAAACTTTACCAGTTTACATCCTTTATATAAGTTTACATAAGGTACTCATACATATACTGTCTTTTACACCAACATACTGCTAAGACGGATATCTTCTGGTATCTGGTATATACAAGTGCGTTTTTGAAACCCAAACTTTCTGCCTATGTTTCACACAATGGGGGGGGGGGGGGGAAGGATGGAGGTATAGCAGATGATATTTACACTTGCCATAGCCTTGCTGAAGGCTCAAGTTTCTTTGCAGTTAGGGAATGTTTCCAGTTCAGATAATGGAGTTTCACTTTCTATAATAGCCTTGCTGAAGGCTCAAGTTTCTTTGCAGTTAGGGAATGTTTCCAGTTCAGATAATGGAGTTTCACTTTCTATAATGTACTCATACACATACATAGCATACGGCTAAGAGAAAGAGCCTTGTAAACTTTGCTTGAAGTCAAATCCCTCCAAGCCCCACCTCTCTATATGTATCCTGTTTTCTTTATATCCACAAGGGCCTAACATAAAAATCCACATAGTGAGTTCATGTGGCCTTTTATCTCCACAGACCCAGATCACAGCACATGTGTAATATAACACCTTGCAAAGTGTACCTGCCTTCACAGTACTGCAATAAAACTGCTTTTTCATTTGTGGTATTTAAACTCTTTATAAACTTGTTTCTGCTTGTTTTGTGGTCCAAATTATTTTCTAATCTTTGTGAAATGTTTACTCTGAAACATTTTCTTTTTAGAAAATGTTAATGAAATACCCATTAATTCCTGTGAAGACTATTGGAAAAAAGATTTTACAAATTTGTGTTACACCAAAAACAACCTTTTCCAAAATTGTATCATAGAGAAGAATTAGGAATTTATATTGTTTTGTAAATTATTTTCACTCTTCATTTTCATCTGCTGATAGCTGTGGTAGAAATCTAATTCATCACAGTGCAACCAAATATTGTTTTTAAAGATGAATAATCAAATATAAAGAATATCAATAATCTGAAGGCCAAGGATAAATAAAAAATAAATAAACTAGAAAGTACTCATGGAGTCCAGACCTCCACCCATAGTGTTTTTCTTTCGCAAATGTGATAACTACATATCCATATAAAATGCAGAAATAATATTGCATTCATTTTATCCACCAAATGAAGATAGCCAAAATTAACACTGCTTATATCTCGCTTATTCATGTTCCCAGAGGTTTGCAATGTCACATCAACCTATAGGAAATCATGACACATTTTGTTATTTTTGTTATTAGAACCTGTTTCAGACACTGTCTATGTAGATTGATGTTAGGTAAAGATTTCCCTTAGGTTAAGTATGTGTGTTTGAAATAAGATTGAACACAATTCAAACAAGAGGATCGCACTCGGACAGCACAGACCTCCGCCAAACGTGGATCCAGATGATCCAGACAGTGATCAAGATCACTCCCAAAATCTCATCACTTTCTCATTCCTTTGCCCATTTAGGACATTTGCTGAAAATTTCATCAAAATCCATCTATAAGTTTTAGAGTTATCTTAAACAATTACATGTTATGGATCCAGAAGATCCAGGTAGCGATCCGGATCACTCCCAAAATCTCATCACTTGTTCCTTTCCCCATTTAGGACATTTCCTGAAAATTCCATCAAAATCCATCCATAAGTTTTTAAGTTACCGTATTTATCCGTAAAAACGCCCCTTCCTATTAATCGCCCCCCCCCCCCCCCTCAACCTTTGCAAAATTCATATTTCGGAGGCTTACATCCCTCTCACCCGCCATCAGCCTTGCGATTCCGGGATTCCAAAATAGCCCTCCCTTTTGAAAAAATGCATCGCCCCCGGGGCGTTTATATGGATAAATACGGTATTTTTAAAAATTACATTTTATGGTTCCAGAAGATTCAGATCGTGATCTGAATCACTTCCAAAATTTAATCATTTCTTCCTTTTACCTTTTCAGACATATCCTGAAAATTTCATCAAAATCCGTCCATAAGTTTTTGAGCTATGTTTCTTTAAAAATGAAATTTCCTGGATCCAGAAGATCCAGACGGTGATCCAGATCACTCCCAAAATCTAATCACTTCTTCCTTTTATCATTTCGCACATATCCTGAAAATTTTATCCAAATCCATCCACAGTTTTTTAGTTATCTTGTTCACAAACAAACAAACAGATGGACAGACAGACAAACCCAGGCAAAAACATAACCTCCTTGGCAGAGATAATAAATGGACAGGGAACTCCAAGCTAACTGGGCTGTGTACACCACCAGTATTTTGATTGAAGACAGCATGTATGAGCATCTACTAAAGATTATTTACACTACCAGGGCACCACTTCAGATTTTCTAGATTGATGTTAAACTTACTTAAAATGAAAATATAGTAATATTAAACTACAGTCCAGCTTCTTAAGTTCTTTCAAATTTAAATTTAAAGTGAATATAGTATTTGGTTTATAACTGTGTTTCACTTGTTCATGCTGTATTAAAATAAATAAATTACAGGAAAAACATGCAGAAATACAACAATTAATCTTGTATCTGCTGTAGAAAATTTTATGTATGTTAAACAGTACACAATATATAAACAAAAACCTCTGCTTGTGGTGAAACACACATATGGTTTAAATTACTTAGAGTGGGGGGAATCTCTCCTCCAGAAGACAGACAGCCTGTCAATCATTTTATGGTCCTGGTATGACCAGCTAGAAAACTAGATGGTCTGTGCAAAGTTTACAAGGCCCTTCTTCTGGAGAGCTTCCTTTAAAATTCTGAATGCGTACCTTATGATTGCCAAATGTTTCTGCACCTATTCTGAACATATTATATACATATGGGCCTTAATATTCTGGAGAGCTTCCTTTAAAATTCTGAATGCGTACCTTATGATTGCCAAATGTTTCTGCACCTATTCTGAACATATTATATACATATGGGCCTTAATAAGCAAGGCTACACTTGCCACACAACTGGCAGATCCTGGGGTCAAATTGCAGGTTGACCTTTGGTAGTTGATTGCTAGTGCTCAATGATTTTCAATCTATAATTTTGACCAAATTATATATGTTACAGTAAACATGTGAAATCAGTAAAGATGTAGGGAATACATATATTTACTGACCAAATCAGTTAAAATATGTATTTACTGAACATTTCAGTAAATACACATATTTACTTAACATAGACACTGGTTCCCTCCATTACTTCAATTATTTAATGTGTTCCTAACAACATTAAGTCCAAATCAGCCATCCTAGATTATATAGCTTAAGACAAAATAAATCCTTAATTAGATCATGTTTAACCCCTTGGCTGTTGACTCAATCAATATCACACAGCATAGAAATTGTGGTCCAATTTAGATTTTCACATTTGCACTGTTAATTTAAAATTGCCTTCTATAAATATTGAACTCAAACCTGTCACAGAACAAGCAGACATCTACCTTAGAGCCACAATAATTGCTGATGTATGCTGATATTTATCTCAAATTGTCCTCCTTATGTGACGTCACATACCTTTTAACACACAAAACTGCGTCCATATTAAGTGAGACGATGAGAAACAAAGGACACTTAAAAAACACTATATATTTTTACAAAAGGAAAATGTATTAATTTTTTATGTGATTTATTGCTAGCAGGGTTACATGTGGTGGCAAAGTACAGGCACTTAACCAATACCAAGTTTTATGGAAACCATCTGGTATACAGACAGGAAAAGGGTTTAGTCCAGTATTATATAATTTATATTACAAATGCGCCAAATGCAGGCTAGCAACAGTGTCTTTACAAAAAGAAACTGAGACAAATAGAAATCATCTTGAAATCACAAATATTGGGAGTTTCCTTAATAGTGCATTGAACACAGTTATTTATGGATATTGATGTTTTGGGAGTTTTCTCAGTATCAATAGATACCGTACAGCAAAGAAATTTTGCTCTTATTTAAATCACCACAAAATTCATTGATACAATGATTTGGGTGTATTATGAACATATTGTGTAGGCAAATATCATGATCGGTAGTTGTGCTGATGGAGGAAAGCAGTGCATACAGTTTGGTCACTATTCAGCACTGAAAACCACCAGGAACTGGAAAGCAACTACCAACTCTCCCATTTCAGGATCAGCTGTGAATCTAATGTGCCATTCACACTAGCCTTGCTGAAGGCTCAAGTCTCTTTGCAGTTAGGGAAAGTTTTCAGTTCAGATAATGGAGTTTCAGTTTCTACAATGTACTCATACATGTACTGACTTTTAAAACAGCATACAGCTAAGTCTGTCTGATCAGGGTCTATCTCTTAACATGTATGAGTACTTATGAATACCAAATATCTGTGTGCATGTTTGAAAAGATATCATGCAAATTTGAGCCTTAATCAAGGCTACATTCACACACTACAGGCACTTTAACCCACGGTTAAGACATTGGGTGAATTATGCCCCTGTCCTTCAATTACTATCTGAGGTTTGTAACCCCCCCCCCCCCCCGAAGGCGAAGCCTGAGGGGTTTATTGCCTCAAACCATGGTAAAATTCTGCGTATACCATGGTTTGGGAGGGGATTATTCCTATTCTAACATGACAAATTATTTTAAGCTGAATAATTATTGCAAATTTTAGTGTAAAACATTTATAGTTACGACAGCCATAATGGGTGATAATAGGGAGTCGCAGGGTTATACTGTATTTTACCAGTGAAGTATTTCGTCGTTTAGCCAATCAGAATCGAGGACACATCCGTGTCATGTTGGAATGTCAAATTACCTCCACTCATTTCGCTCTGTTACATGGAAAGACGACGGAGAGACAACCTTATATACACCGTGGACTACACCTTCAGTTACCATAGCAGGAAATTCATCTATACATGCTTGCATTCGTCCGGTAAAGCAATTGTCCATTGGATAGGATGTATTAACGCAATAAAATATAAACATTTTGAAACTACCATAGAATGTGCAAGGAAATGGACATTTCAACACTGTTCACAAGGTTGCATATGAATCTCGGATTGTAGTCCAAGGACAGGGGCGTTTCGGGAAAATGCTTATACCCGTGGGATGTACCACCTCTAGTATGAATGGGGTATAAGCCAGGACTGAGAGTTTGCAGATGTGTCACCCATTTTACTACAGTGGACCCAAAATCAGTACAAAATGTTTTAAACCAAATAAATACTGTCAGTTTTTTTTAAATATTTGTTGTCTATACATTTAATCAGACTGCTTTAACTAAAATTCTGTGATGCAGAAATAAATAACAAGTCTCTAGAGGATATTTATGATTGAAATTTATACCTGGGTATCTGGGTATTTCTGTTTAAGTAGAATTATTTTTATGGCCCCCTTGAGGTTGACTTTACCAGGATTCTACTGTACTTGAAGTGTAACACAAGTAGCTCATTAACATCCACCAAGGTTATGTAATTTTTTTGCTGCGTGCGTTTATCCGTCTGTATGCCTGCAAAATAACTTTAAAAAGTTATGAATAAATTTTGGTGAAATTTTTTACAGAAAATGGTAACAATGGTACAAGCAATAGATGGCTAGATTTTGGCAGTAATCCTGATTACCATCTGGATCCAGGCATTTTAAAAGGATTTGTTATCATTGCAGTCATAAGCAATATTGGAGTTGTTGGGTGTTGAGGTATGCTGACCATATACGACAGAGTCAAGTAACCAGAACTTATTTATTACCTCTACCAAAGAGAGGGGGGCCACAGTGGCAGAGTGGTAACACTCTCGCCTCCCACCTCGGAGGCCGGGGTTCGGTTCCCGGCACGGCCTCAAGTGGGAAAGCTGGTAGTTACTTGCCGTTGGTTGGCAGTTTACAGTACAAAACATTGACCAACTGTATGTACTGCTTTCCTCTTCCCTTCCAACTACCCGTCGTGATATGACCTGTACAGTGTTGAAAGCGACGTAAAACCCCAAATAAATAAATAATAAATAAAATCCACAAAAGAAGTTTAAAATGCTTTTCAGTGCATTTGTTTGCTTGTCTATCTATCTGTTCATGTTTGCAATCACTACAAAATAAATGAATGCATCTTCATTAAATTTCTATATGGATAGGTCCAGACCAAAGGAAAACATGAGTGAATTTTCTGAGAAAGATCTGGATGATACTCAGCATAAAAAAGTCCCAAACTTTCAACAGTTCCACTTCCTATAATTTTGGTTTGTTGGTTACGATTACTAGAGTAATGAATACACATATGCAGATCTTTCTGAAATTTCTTTTATGTGTGGATGGCCTGCCCAAAAGGAGAATTCATTGCATTTCAAAACTGCAACACTGGTTTATAAATTTTTACTTAGTGATTGTATTGTGTATTTATACTGCAATATCACCATATAGTACAGGACTCAAAGTCCTATTTAACCCATCCGACTGCACAGGTACAGCCCCAATTCACAAGTAACTGACATTCCCCTGATCGTCAATACCTTACCCTTCCTCCTTTCTGCTCATCAGTCTTCAAGTCAGTCAAATATTTTGGCCACAGTTTTGCCTTTGATGCTCCTAAGATCTGGAATGAACTTCCTGATGACGTGCACAGCACAACATCAGTTGTCTCCTTCAGAAAAAAGCTCAAAACTTACCTGTTTGCAAAAAGCCTATCCTCCACAGCCTCCCCTGTCACCCCCTGTGTCTTCTTGGTATGGCCCGAGTATGTCATTGGATTAACATTAATTGCCTTGTTTTATGTTTAGTTACGCCTTAGAATCTGTCATTTGATGGAGATTAAGCACTATAAAAGTCCACATTACATTAGATTAGATTTTGAGAAAGATCTTGATTATATTCTGCATACTTGGTTACCTTAGCAGATGTCTGTGTTCTACGAGTGCTCTAGGAGACTATATTTTGAGTTATCACTGCATGCCTTATTTCAAGGCTTAAAGCATTTCAGGCTTTCAAGTGTTTCTAGACACTTGATACATTACAAAGAATTTGTACATAAATTTTACATGCTCATGAAAATATTCCACCATGAACAAAGAACCATATGTCACAGTGAAACTGATTGGTCCTAATGAGTGTGTCATGACCCTTGTTAATTATGCTAATTATGCAAATGAGACATGTGCATCCAATTATCTCTCTGATATGAAGGTGCAAAAATGTTGTACTGGCAATAACATCTAGCTTTACAATTTTTTATGGAGGAATCCGTAGACTTTCACCAAGTCCTTCTGTCTTTTGTGTAATATATGGGGACTGTGTAGACTTGCTGCAAGTCTTTGTATTTCTTATTCCACCAAATCTGACATACATGGAATCATTATGAACCCACCATGATGTATGGGGAAATTACTGAGGGATGAAATACAGCCCCACATTCTGGCCAAAAAGTCATTCAGTCCTCATATAATACCTAAGACAAAAGGACTTGAGGAAAGTCTAGGTACTGTGTGACTTTTGGAGAAACAGACAGCCCTGACGATGTGTATCCTGCAGAGGGTCCAAAGGATGAAACAACAGGACATTTTTTTCTAAGAGCCAACGGTACAGATGTTTTTTTTCAGACTATCTCCCTTACTCCAGATTGGTTATGGTATAATTATGAACTTGTGTAAGTTTCCATTTCAGTTTAATGATGGATACAAATACAAAGACTTGGAGCCAAAGTCTAAAAAATCTGTGATTTTATACAAGAATTTATCTATTTATATACCCTGAGGGGTACAAGTTGATAAAATGAAGTCTTTTCTACTGAAATTAGAATCTTTTTCATATGATCTCTTAAATCATCCAATGTTGTGGTTTACAGGCCTTCTCACCAACGGAAATCATTTCAGTAAAGACCCTCACTAAAACCCACATGTTGTCACAAGCTGGACTCGAACCCATAACCTGAGGCATGAGATCCAAGTGGTGAAATGCTAAACTTGGATCTCACCCCTCAGCCACCAAGGTCTGTTTAAATTAGATACAAATCCATGATAACATTTGATAACCATATCAGATAGGATTCCCACAGTCACACTTTAACTTTTATTATCCAAACATATTTGAGAGTAAAACTTCATTCAGATAAGAAAAGGTAGAAATTGTATTCTATTCTATTATAGACTTTCATGGAATTTAGTCTCTGCACTAATAACAAACTGGCCCAAGGTGCAACAACCATAAGTAAAATTTTGCTTGTGACAAAATATTTTACAGGCAAATTTTTAGAAATGATTTAAGCGATTTAGTATGTGCTTCTGGATGAAATTTAGATCCTCAGAGTAAGGAAATCCAAGAGAGTAGAAAAAATGTTCATACCCATAATCAACTGTGATAATATTATCATTTAAATATAAAAATATTGCCGTGCTTTCCCAGACAAAATGTGTATATATTGTGTGACTCATGAATTACTCTATATAATACTATAAGCAATCATATAGCCTTGATAAGGCAGTAGAATAAATAAAATTTGAATTTCATGGGTTTAACTTTGATTTCAAGAGCATTGGTTAGGTCAGGACATGACCAATAGATGACAGGGTGGAGGAGAGCAGTGCATACTAGTCGGTTGCCATAAGTGTTGTAAATCACCTCTGATTGAGCAATTTAACTCCTCTCAAATTCTGATCTTGAACTAGAATGGTTATTTACCTTAGCTTCTTATTTCACTGGCCATTAAACCATAAGACACACTCTGAAGGGAGAATAACACCAACCAAGTGAGAATTTTCTAGTTTTTTTTTCTGGGTAATTACTATCTTCCAATTCTATTTATTTATTTAGTGTTTTATGTTAAACCTAGTATCTTGTAGCAGTTACATTGTGACGGATAGTTAGAAGGATGGAGGAAATCAGTACATATAGTTGGTCAAGGTTCTATACTGTAAATTACTAACCAGTGGCAAGTAACTACCAGCTTTCTCACTTGTGGTCGGGATTTGAACTTTGATCTCAAAGGTGGGAGGTTCTATCCACTAAAAATATCCATTTCTTGCACTAACGGCAGAAAAATGTAAACAGAAGCGATCCATCACTTCACAAAACTGGATTAAAATACGATAAAAATATGAAAAGAAGTTTTGTTGTTATAAGAAATTTTCAGGTTTCAGAAAACCATATGTATTATTTAGACTTGTCAATGACTGACTGTAATACTACACTGTCAGTGACAATTAATCAAGCAGCACTGAATCCTGTTCCTACTTTACCAGTGACATCCTGTTAAATCACAAACAACTGTCTTATTTGATTTACATCTGTGGTAATTGGGCGGTTATCTTAAAACCTATACAGATTGTTAAATTTCCCACACTCCCTTCTAAGTCACTTTGGATAGATTAAGGCTCCAATGTATATCAAAAGCTATTTCAAATACGCACAGAAAGGCTTAAATTGGTATGCATAAGGCACTGTGGCGGCCTCTCTCCTAGCATCTTGATGTAAAAGCCAGTATATTTAAGAGTACAATATGGCAGAAAGTGCATTTTTCCAGTTATAAAGACCCCCTAGCCTGATACAAGGCTATACATACACTTGTGACTGTGGCAGCAGTTGTTTTAGTGACAGTGGGTTCACCCACTGACTCATCTTACACAAAAACTGGGCCACTGAACATATATTATTCAATACTGATGATTTGGTTTTTGGTATTTTGTCAATATTTACAATTGTAATAAATCTACAGTGGAAACATTCCCATTCAGAGTAAGTCAAATTCTGGCACTCAAAATCCTATTAAACAAAAAAAAAACTTTTTTCTCCAATCTTAGTGGTAGAAAGATTGTAGATTCACACTGTCATGTAACAATCTGGGGATATGGTGGATAATAGACACCCCTACCCACTCAGGCCATGCGTTTAACCTGGTTCCAGCTTAAAGTGGGGAAACAGGCATATGCTTGTGTCAGTGAATGATGACATTCAGTGCAGAATTTTAACCAATTAGTATGCACTTCCACTTCCTCCATACCTTCATCAACCTGTTGTGATTTGACCCTACACAAATCTATAAAAATAGCCACAGTAGCCAGTTAAGTTTGTTAATTTTTGTACTTAACAAATGTTAATGTGCAAAAAGTGGAATTTGAAAAGGATTTTTCTTCTGGAAGGAATGTTACAACACTGGTATTCATCATTACCCACATTTGGAGGAAAAACTGTGGCTCTTTGTTAAGAGGCGCCCTCTTAAAGTTGCTATGTAGTTATAACACATAACCTGACACAGTAAAAACATTCTTGAAATTTTATTTATTTTCCGTCAAATTTCCCACTGTTCATTTCCATTGCTTTTACAGAGTGACAAAAGAGGGTTTTTTATTGACAAAACTGACATGAAAATCATCAAATGTGAACTGTCTGACATCAGAATTGATAGAGACAAAACAATTATTATTTCACAAAAGTTTTCCTAATTCTCTAGCCTGTCCTGACTCCTCCTTAACATAAAATGTCAAAGTTGGATTTAGATTTTTTTTTTTAAATTGCATTCTAACCGCTACACCACTGAGCCCCCTACATATGTCAAAGTTGGGGTTTTAAGTTCTTTTCAGAAGCTTAGCACAGACACTCAGTAGGTCCACATGTTGTGATGAGTTGGACTGAAACCCACAATCTTTATGCCCTTCATTCTTATTCAACACAAAAATCTTACAATAAATGTGTCTTTTTTTGTTTTATAAATTGGATTTAACTCTGTAAAACTTAAAGAATACATTAATTTTTAGTGTTCGTTGGATGCATAGATGTTGGAATATCTGAAAATATCTGAAATTTGCAAGTTTGGAGTTTACTGAATATGAGTGGGTGTTTCCACAATACCGACATCACAAATATTACAAGCTCATGCACCCTGGATGTGAACATTGCAGTGTTCGCTCTCGTCAAAAATGAATGCGAGACAGACTGTCTCCCTTCACTTGAAAAGGCGAGACAACTGTGAAAAAATGTGAGACATGTTTTGCGTCAAGTTATTTTGAAATATTTAGTTCCAATTTCATTTTGATTTTGATTTGGGACTGCATAAAATCTTCTTTATTTAAATAAAAAGAAATAGATGCTAAACTAAAAGTTCAAATAAATAAACTATTTAATGCTGTCTTTTATTTTTTTTTTTAAATTTCATTTTTAAACCACATCTTAATGGCTTAATGGCTGGGTGCTATTGGGTGGTTTTTTTAATTTTAATTTTTTTTTATTTTACTATTATCTGGATTCATCAAATAAATAAATAAATTGCATTTCTTCTCTTTTCTTTGAAGAAATATATGTTTTGTCTCTTCCGACAATAGACGAATTTCTTTGGTCAGTAGTTGTTTCGACTGTTTCGCCTGTGAGCAGAAGACGAGTTAAAAATTAGAGATAAAGCACGGAAATCTCGTGAGAATACCCGAATTCTTGTGTGAATTACTGTTAGCTGGGTGTATCAAATAAAATAAACTCACTTTCATGTCTTTCTCACCTATTTCTATGGGGAAATATGTACGTCGTCGCTTCCGATAATAGACAAATTTCTTCAGTCAGTTTTGAGTGTTTCGCCTGGTAGCGACAGCACAGACGCGTTGGTGGATTGGTTTTGTGACAACTCGCCCCAGAGTGTGTACAAACTCGCGAAATCGCACTCGAGAGCGAACACTGCATTGCATAGACTATGGTTGATCTTGTGGTAATACAAAAATAGAAAATTCACTCAAATAACTACACCTACACATCGAAGAACCGATGCAAATTTGTATCCACCAGAAAGACAACTCACCAAAGCCAGTGAACCATCGCTTGACCTTGAAGGAGGGGCCAAAGGTCAAATCTAACATCAGAAGATTCCTAGCCCAAGATTTCGTACGAGTTGGTTTCGCATTGTAAACCTCTAGGATCAATAATAAGCGAGTTATAAGCACTTTTAAATTTGGCTATCCTCATCTGACCTTGAAGGAGGGGCCCAAGGACAAATCCAACCACAACAAAAGATTGCCTGCCTATGATTTCCTATAGGTTGGTTCACCATCCCAAATCTCAAGGACCAATAATAAGCAAGTTATAAACACTTTTAACTTTGGCTATCCTCATCTGACCTTGAAGGAGGGGCCCAAGGTCAAATCCAACCACAACAAAAGATTGCCTGCCTATGATTTCCTATAGGTTGGTTCACCATCCCAAATCTCAAGGACCAATAATAAGCAAGTTATAAACACTTTTAACTTTGGCTATCCTCGTTTGACCTTGAAGGAGGGGTCCAAGGTCAAATCTGACCATACCAAATGATTCCCAGCCCATGATTTCCTATTGGTTGGCTTACCATCCCAAACCTCTTGGACCAATAATAAGCAAGTTATAAGCACTTTTAACCTTGGCTATCCTCATTTGACCTTGAAGGAGGGGTCCAAGGTCAAATCCGATCACACAAAAAGATTCCCAGCCCATGATTTCCTATAGGTTGGTTTACCATCCCAAACCTCTAGGACCAATAATAAGCAAGTTACAAGCAATTTTAAGTTTGGCTATCCTCGTTTGACCTTGAACGAGGGGCCAAAGGTCAAATCTGACCACACAAAAAGATCCCCAGCCCATGATTTTCTATAGGTTGGTTTACCATTCCAAACCTCTATGACCAACGATAAGCGAGTTATAAGCAGTTTTAAGTTTGGCTATCCTCGTTTGACCTTGAAGGAGGGGCCCAAGGTCAAATCCGACAACACCAGAAGATTCCCAGTCCATGATTTCCTATATGTTGCTTTACCATCCCAAACCTCTACAACCAATAATAAGCGAGTTATAAGCACTTTTAAGTTTGGCTATCCTCGTTTGACCTTGAAGGAGGGGCCCAAGGTCAAATCCGACCACACCAGAAGAATCCCAGCCCATGATTTCCTATATGTTGGTTTGCCACCCCAAACCTCTAGGACCAAAAGTAAGTGAGTTATCAGCACTTTTAAGTTTGGCTATCCTCGTTTGACCTTGAAGGAGGGGTTCAAGGTTAAATCTGACAACATCAAAAGATTTGTGGCACATGATTTCCTATAGGTTGGTTTCACACTGCAAACCTCTAGGACCAATAATAAAGGAGATATAGGCACTTTTAAAGTCCACTATGTGGGTTACTTTGGCACTCCGTGGATGACCTTGAAATAAGAGATTCAAGGTCAAATATGTGCAAGGTTGTATATCTGTTATACATATCACCTATGAAGAGATTGAACTTTCTACCTATGAGAAACAGCCAGTAGAAAAATGTAGATAATTTTCAAAGAAATGCCTACGGTGGCCATCTAGTTTTTCACAGTGAGGCTATTTTCAGTCCCAGAGAAGCTTACCCCCAATGAAGATATCCTGCAAATTTGGTGAACCTAGCTGGTGTAGTTTTCCTCTTAGAGCGTTAATGCCGAAAATCTCTCTATGCCCTGCAGCGGCGTAGCGAACGCTAAACCAAAGTATCCACTGAATGCCTGCGGTGGATACAATCATAATATTATATAGTTTTAATATAATATACAGATAAAATACTTTAAACTGATGCTTTTTGGGGTTTTAACTCAAAATCTTAAGAATTCCAACAATTCAACGGTCGGTGCCATGGGAACACCAGCTAAACCTTTATTTCATGAGTTTCTACTTTCTAAATACATTTAGTTGATCTAGCCTTGTTTTAAAGCTTTATTTTCATTATTTTTCTTTATTTATTTGTTTCATGTTACGCCTGGTACTTTTATAGCAAGTTAAATGTGACGGGAAGTTAGAACGACAGAAGAAACCAGTACACAGAGTTGGTTAAGGTTCTGTTGTAAATGAATCCGGGACAATTGGCCAGTGGACAATTGGCCGGTGGGCATTTGGCCGGTGACTTTTTTGAGGGGTAGGACAATTGGCCGGTAAAACACATGCATTCATTCTCTCAAAAAATATAAAGATTTGTAAACAAGACTAATATCTAAAAGCCTTTTTGCTACAAATGTGAGCCTTACATAAGGCTACAGCAGATCTAATCTACAACTGTCTGGGTTCATTGGCAGCTATCTTCAGGGCTCATTAAAAACTGATTTACACAAAAACATGACTGACATTTGAACATGACTAATACATAGCCTTTCAAAGGCCCAAGTTAATGAAGCGACCTTTTTCACCTAAGAGCTGTAACTTATATTAGATCAAAGTAAAAGTGAATTGTCCTTACATACAATTTCAAAAAAAAAATCCTTCACTGAAGTAGAAGTGAAAATTATCCAAAAAGTTTTGAGACTTCCACAAACTGTTAAAGGAGTGTATCTTGCTTTTTATTTCAAAGACAGGATAATAAGCTTTCACATATAGCTATGGATGGGTTCCATATTGGTATCTCAGCACTGTAATCCTGTTATGATTGGGGATACCAAAAAAATTAAACTCCATAACTCTCCAAAGAGATGGGATAAAAGTGTACAATATCTTCAGATCTACAGGTTGTTTCTACAATAATATATTATCTATAAATATATGTGATGACAATGGACAGTTGCAGTGGAGAACCATCCATTACCTTGCGAGTCCCGCAGTTGTTTCCAAAAGTTCCAAATTCCTGCCTCTGATCTCAGTACCATGAGCATGCGCAGACGATTTTGCGCATGCCCGTATGAATTTCTTACTATGGTAACCAAAGGTGTGGTCCATGGTATACATAAGGTTGTGATTCGGTCGTCTTTCGGTGAGGAGGCGAGAGTGTTACCACTCTGCCACCGTGGCCCCCGTTATCCCACTATTGTTAATGGTTAAAAACCGTGTCCAATCAGTGGCTGTCCTGCAGTGTGAACAATTGGGACAAAATGGGGTGACCAGGGGGCGGTTCCGCCGCCGAGTAAAACATCTGACCACGGGACGTACCCCGTTTAGTGTGAATGGGGGATTAATTAACAAAATTTAAAAATACTTATATTTCAGAGACTTGAGCAAGGCTAATGTTTCTGTACATAGAGTACTGACTGACATACCTGGAGATATTCTTACTGTACTGTTATTATGATAGTCCAGCTGATGTTACAACCTCAAGACTGTATCAGTGTGTGTGTGGCTGGGTGTTTGTGTGGATGATTGGCTGTGTGTATGGCTCAAGTACTTTCCTGTCAGTATCACTGAAAAATATATAAGATACAAAAGAATGCCTGAAAGTTTGTAAACTATATATTAAGTTTAATCAATCCCTTGCATTATTATTTGAATGTTTTACCAAAAAAAAAAAAAAAAAATCTTGATGAATTTAGTTTTAAACTTGAAAAAATTTGCACTTTTTACACATCTATAGTTTACAGCTAGATTTAGTAGAAACTAAATTGTATTTCTTTGTCTTGTTCAGGAAGAAAATAATCTTTTCGTCAAAGTTGGGGTTTTCAAAAACAGATAATTTTGGTCCCAGTTAATCACCCCAAAGTATCCAGCCATAACACTGTTGTAGAGAATTACATATGGATATTTTCATTTATTTTACTCCTTTGACAATGAATCTAGAATACTGTCCATTTATAATTGCATTTGCAGCTACTTTGATATAACTATTGCTTAACAAAGTGACAACTGCATTGGTGCTAGGCAAAAAAAGTTTCTGTTTAATTTTAATATAATATAACTTTTTTTAATATTATATTTTAATACTTGTCAATATTTTGATGTCATTATACTAAATAAGAAATATTCTACTATATCCTACACAGTACTTAATGATTTGTCGTCACATTCATGTTCTTTTCATTATCTTGTGTACTGTACTTTTGGCAGTCAGTATCCTGTTTTTATTACACATTGTAAGATCAATAGATTTTCTTTCAACAGTCTATGTACCCAGTAATTAACACCCAATTTATCTAGAACTCCTACAAGAGGCCAAGGCCACGTTTTGGGATGTACATTTAAAGTCTTAGATCGCGTCACATTACTTGCCATAGTAAGTGACATATTGTTTTGAGAGCAGTAATAAAAACTGCCTTCAATGTTCGGACATTTTGAATAAAAAACTATGCTGACACAAATCCAAAATATGACCTTTGGGGTCACACAAGGGTCACGTGGGTCATAATTACATTGCAGATAATAGAATAGAAGAGTGAATTCAGAAAATAATAAAAATGTCTTACCAAAATCTAAACTAAAAAGCTATATAATTTTGTGTCAATCACTTGAACACTTTGACACTTCTTAACAAAGTTATTTCAAATCTGCAAGATTTGTTAAAGAATTAAATAATAAGTTTAAATCATTTACATATTAAACTCTGAAATTACAATACAAATATAAGAATACATGTGCAACTATATAATACTATATAATATTTTTAATACTATATAATACTATACAATAAGTTTCAGTATGTAAATAGATTTACTATTTAATTTTGTCTAAAATTCACTATAATAGGTTGCATATAGCAAGTCCCCTACCTCCTACAATTATCCAAATTTATATTGTCAGAGTTCTGTGTCAAAACCTGATATCCACATCCTTGTCAAAACACCATATTTTCCGTTTAGAATTACACCACACTTTTTGTACCAATCTACACTAACACACTGCATGCAAAAATATCTTAACTGAGATACTTTTTCATGAGTCGTCACCTTATTGACGTTTTCAACTACTGTAAAAAGCTACTGTGTGTGTATACATTCCATAATTTTCAAAATAACTGATCAAGTTCCTGTAAAAGTTTGTTTTTATTCAGTTAAGAGCGATAAACCCTACCAGCCAGTGGCTCACTGAGATACTTCCAGGCAAGGGTACTGTAAGTTACTTTATTTCTGCTCATGAAGAGAAATTTTGCCATCTGTCATATGAGTCATTGATAATTTACGTTCCAATTGTGCCAACTTCAAATTAAAGAAATTAAATAAACTTTGGAATACACTTTCTAACCAACTACCAAACTATGTAACTACCAAAATTCTCAATTATAAATTGACAAAATTTACAAAGACGGCAAAATTGCACGAGTTTGCTACATTTCTGCAATGCCAGAGCGCAGAAAAAAGAAACATTGTAATGTGATTTGCGTGCATGTGGATCTGTGATATATGTGTACCGTATTTTATCTAATAAACAACCCTTGATAAGGTGGACATTTAATTTCACGTATTTTAACATCTGTGGTCTTGTGAGTCCAAGGTGGAATTCTAGCCCACAGGAGTAGGGAAGAGAACCACCCAAGATGCCACTACATGTGTCACCCCATGAACCAAATATAAAGTGACTTAATTGATTGATTGATTGGGATGTAACTTTATTTAAGTTGATTTATTTCGGTTTTATGTCGCTTTCAGCACATTATTAAGGTTATATCACCACAGGTCGTTTTAAGGACAGTGGAAACCAGTATATACTATTTGGTGAAGATTCTGCAATGTAAACTGCTGTACGGTGGTAAGCAACTATCTACTTTCCCACATAGGGTCCGGGGTTTGAACCGCAGACCTCAGAGGTGGGAGGGGAGTATGTTATCCAATATACCACAGATATAACATCACTTTGAATTTATTGTACAGACCATATCATGACAGGTAGCTGGGAGAATGGAGGAAAATAGAGCATACTAGTTGGTTAACATTCTACACTAAACTTGATAGGGTACCAGTAGGCATTTACACGTACTGTCCCATTCAGGGTTAGACTGGGGATAGAACCTAAGGACTGAGAGATGAAATGAAAGTGAGCTACCCACTCCAACATCTTGATCGCGAACTAATCTAAGTCTGACATAAATATACATCACACATCGATCTTTATTCAATGCAAAGAAATCCCTTAAGGCTCAGATGCAGTGCACCAGTACGTTGGATTCAAAATGATCTATTTGGATACCAGCGCTCTTTAAAGCGAGGACAATGTTGAAGACAAATGTTCAAATAAAGCCATAAATGACGACGTTGTAATAATAATAACTGGATATACATGTATATGCTATAATTCTGATGATATCTACTGATCCCGATAAAAGACAAGGACTTTTTCAATAATAAAAATTGTTTTGTCACCAGCCCGTAGCATATGTTATGCTTTAGTAATGGGGCTGTGTCCCACCTTGGCCAGCCAATCATAAATCTAGTTCCTGATTAATGTAGAGATTGCCACACATAGGTTCCCCCCAAATTAACGATAATATGGAAAAGATAGCTTTGGGACTGTTAAGATGGGTTGAAGATCATTGTAAGATAAAAAAATGACTGTACGAGCAAAAAGATAGGTTCAAGATGATAAAAATCTGAATCTGGAATTTGGAATTCACGAATGCATCCAATCAGGAACACATCAGGAAGTTCCATACCTTCTGTACATGATGGGTTTACCATGGCTCGTTACGATTGAAAAGACCTACTTTCTGAACTGACAATTTACACAGTTATAAACCAATCGTAAAGCATTATTGCCTAGGTGAAACAGCCCTATAAGAGGGAGACAGAGAGAGAGAGAGGAAACACACAGAGAGAAATACTATGAAAACAAGAACACCCAGGGAGCACATACTTCCACCAAGGTGTAACACTTCTAATATTGATTATTAGTGACAATGAAAAAAAA
Source organism: Sabellastarte sp. h YS-2021 (assembly GCA_964017235.1). Taxonomy (NCBI): domain Eukaryota; kingdom Metazoa; phylum Annelida; class Polychaeta; order Sabellida; family Sabellidae; genus Sabellastarte; species Sabellastarte sp. h YS-2021. The sequence continues at coordinate 143,409,252 of OZ024931.1, forward strand.
AATCATTTTAAAAATTCCTGGATCTAGACAGTGAACCAGTTTAACACAAAAATCAAACTGTCTATTCCTTGTGCCATTGTTAACATTTCCTAAAAATCTACTGTAAATCCATCACTTTTCGAGTTATTTGCAAACAAACAAACAGACAGTCAAACTCACCACGCTGCATAGCTTCTTTAGTGGAGATAGTAATAATAATGATAATTTTTCGCTATAGAAATTTTTCTTGTTTACATAGAAAAGATATACAAGTGAATAACTGACCAAGGGAATAGATTTTTTATTGAACCACAGAGTGAGAAATATATGGACTCAGGGGGGCGTTTATTACACAAATTATGGCCTATATACAGAGATGACTGTACTCCTATCTTTGCGTGATCTATGGTAGTGTACACATCTTTTTATGTACACTTGGTGTGCACATGTTTTTGTGTCACACTGCTCAAATCACAAACAGGTGGTTGTGTATGCGCATCACTGGGTGACTGTGTAAATGAATGTGTGAGGTAAAAACAATATAGAAATAGCCTCACAGCAGAGCTCTTTTTATTTATTTATTTTTTTCACGTAACTTAGTACCTTATAAGTTATATATTGTGATGCGTAGTTAGAAGGATAGCCTTGCAAAAGGCTCAAGTTTATTTGCAAATAGGGATAGTTCAGATAATGAAGTTTTAGTTTATATAATACATATACTGGTTATTGCATCATGATATAGCTAAAACAAATCCAATGATCTTATATTTCATAACATGTATGAGTACTTTATCAAATGTCTGTATACATGTCTGCAGAAGATATGGTAAAACTTTGAGCCTTAAGCACGGCTGTTAGAAGGGCAGACAAAACCAGTACAAACATCTGGGTCAAGATAGTGTAATGTAAGCTGCCAACCAATGGCAAGCAACTTCCACTTGAGGTCACGCCGGGATTTGAACTCTGATCTCAAATGTGGGAGGCGAGTGTATTACCACTGTGGCTCCCATAAAGAGCTCTTTGTTAGGTACAATATATTGTATTCTACAATTTTAGCCAATTGTTTGAAAATCATAAAGGTGCTCTAAATCTTGAAATATTGCAGCTAGCTTCATCAAATTTCACAAAAGATATATGGCTAGGAAAGTTTGTCTGATAGCAATTTCACCTGGTTTCAAAAACAAAATGGCCGTCATATCACATGTTTAATGTTAAATGGGATTATCCTATTAAAAAGACCTTACATCTCCCTTATCATTGCTACTAGGGGTTCCAAATGTGAAAACAACTTAACAGAAGTCAAGGCCTGAGTCTCTTTTCCAATTGCTGACTTTTACCTTTAACCCCTTCTTCAATGTCAAGTGGGGTTATCTTACTACAAAGGCCTTATGTCTCCTTTAGTTCTCCATTATTACTGAGTCTAAGGTGGGAGATAACCACTGCAGCAGTGGCCTTGTTTACCAGGAGTTGTGATTTTTCTGTAATGAATGGACCTTTTCGGAATTTTTATGTCGGTAGGGTGTGACCAAAAGAAGTGATTAAAATTTGGAAAAAATTTGGATCATCATATTCTGTATTAAAAAAAGGAAGTGGCTGCCGAACCGTAATTAGAGGTTCACCAGACTTAGAGGCTATTGATCCATACTACAAATCGAACGGATCAATAGTCTATAGGTCTGGCGAACCGATTATTACGGTTCGAGAGCCTCCGTGTTAAAAAAATCCCAAATTTTCAAAAGTCCCATTTTCAGTTTGTGGGTTTCTCGGTTACCTTACTGCTAAATTAATGAACGGATCCTCCAGAAAGCTTTATGTCATTGGGGCCTGGTAAAAGGAAAACAGATTACCTTTCTGAAAGATCTGAATCATTTTGTGGACAGAAAAAATTCAGAATTTTGGGAAATTACACCCCCCCCCCCCCCCCCCGACTGCCCCGAGTGCTTTTCAGATCCATTAATGAAACAGAATATAGTAAATAATTTAAACAAATCTAGGAATCTAGATCTAGATTTAATCTAACTTAAACTTAATCCTGATAAAACTGAGTTCATACTTTTTGGCTCCAAGAAACAGAGAGAAAGGTTAAATGCATGTTTCCCAATTGATATCCTGGGCAACCCCCTCGACTCTGATTTTTCCTTCTCTAAACACGTCCAGAATGTTTGTAAAAGCTGCTTTAGTCAACTGAGGGATTTCAGAAATATTAGGCAGTTCTTGACTCAGGATGCAGCTGTGTCTGTGGCCAATGCTTTTGTTAGTAGTCGGTTGGACTACTGTAACTCACTTTTCAGGAGTCTCTCTAAAGTCAGTCTTCATAGATTGCAGTCTATCCAAAATAGTGCTGCTAGAATTGATACAAATTCGTGCAAATACACTAGGATAACTCTGGTACTCAGGAAACTCCATTGGCTCCCTATCCAGTTTCGCTCAGAGTTCAAATTGGCTACCCTGGTGTACCAGTTTATTCATACTGGTTTCCCTAAATATTTCGCTCCACATTTATCCACATACTGCACTACTTACAATACTAGACGCAGTCAGAGTGTTGCCAATTTCCTCAATGTACCAAAATTTCAACCTACAATTCACAAGTCCACTAAGCAGTTTGGCTTCAGTTTTGCCTTTGATGCTCCCACTGTTTGGTATTCACTTCCTGAAGACATTCGTGCATCACCCATTATTGCCTCTTTTAGAATGAAGCTCAAAACTTATCTCTACGCAAAGGCATATCCTCCTTAGCTCATTTTCTCTTAAGGTTTCTCCGTGGTGCCGACCTGTTTTTGTCCCTGGACTCTGAATTTGCATATTGCTAAATTGTCTTGTTGCGCCTTAGAGTCCACTACTCAGTGGAGATTAAGCGCTATAAAATTCGAATTAGAATTAAATCCTAGTCCAGATTCCCAGCTTTGTGCCAGGTTTGGGCCCAGTTTTCATGTAAAACTAATTTGTAAATTTACCCTTAAAAAGTTCTCAAACAGAAGAAATTTGCTCCCTTTTTGGTTTAAAAATGTGTAGTTTGTGTTTGTGTCTGCATATTTTAATCAAAAAAAGAAATACATAATAAGCAAACAGATCTTGTGTTCAGTTGTGACAAAGAGACCAGAAGGCTGGAACACCCGAGGGCCGCATACCTTAAATATTGCCTATGAGTAAAGTGATTAAAATCTTATTTAAAAATTCCTTGATCCATCCATATAAAAGCCTGGAAACACCATCCGAATTCAAAGTTTGAAGTAAACTTTTTGGAATGCCAAATTCATATTTAGAATTCTAAATACACAATCTAATCACCGGTTCCTTGAGCCAATGTCTACATTTTCTGAAAATTTTCATCAAAATCCACCCATAACTTTTTGAGTTATTTCGCCAACATACAGCCAAATAGACCAACAGAAGTAAAACTAGACTTACCGGTACTACAGTTCTTTGCATTTCTTCTTCCACCAAATCTGACATACATGGAATCATTATGAATTTACCTGATGAGTGGGCACCTACTGTCTGTTGAACTGTCATCCCCAGAATTTGGTTAAAAAGTCATTTAGTCCTCCTCATATAATACCTTAGACAAAAGGGCTTGAAGAAAGTCTTAAATAAAACCAGTCTCTCATGAATTGTCCTTAAATTGTGTCTCCGGGTATTTGTATTGCAAGAGGACGTTATTTCATCCCGTGTTTTAGTCATAATGTACTTTACCGGCTGGGTCTGAGCCTCTAATACGTAGCTCCTAGATGTTAACCCTATCATAACATTATAAACAAGGGCACTCCAAGAGTACAAGCCTCCGCCAAGGTCTAACATCTATAATATTGCTTATGAATTGAGATGGTGATTCGGATCCCTACCAAAATGTCTTCGTCTGTAGCTGCCCCGATTGCCTTTGTTGACATTTCCTTAAAATTTTTATCAAGATCCGTGAATAACTTTCGGAGTTATTTTGCAAACCAACAGACAAACTCACGCTGCCAAAAGCTTATTTTTCTCAGCTGGGGTTAATATGTAATAAATTATCTATTATCTATGGAAAATTTTACTGTTTAATGGTCACCAATCTGGGATAAAGGGGATTCAAAATTATATGGCTACTGAATGTAATATATATTTCTGAGTATTTATTTCTTTTGGTTTTACATAATTTTAAACACTGTACAGGTCATATCATGACATGTGGTTTTGTGGGGGGAGAAAACCAGTACATACAGTTGGTCAAGGTTCTCTACTATAAATTGCCCACCAGAGGTAAGCAACTACCAACTTTTCCACATAAGGTCCCGAGTTTGAACCGCTGGCCTCAGAGGTTAGACTTTCAACATGTCCTTTTGTCTTTTGTGAAATATATGGGTACTGTATGATTTTTGAAGAAACAACCAGTCCTGACAAAAGTTTCTCAGTGACTGCACACCTTACTCCAGAATGCTTGTGGTATAATGAACTCCTATAAGTTTCCAATTAAATTTAACTGTTCATGAAGTTTTTTTTGTGTAAGCCAAGTGTTTTCCAGACAGACCTAATGGAGATGTGTACTCATGAAGGGGTGAACCAATTTTGATGTAATCATAAGGAACAGATGCTTAACCCACCGTCTGAATCTGCACTCCCCAAACTTCTCAATATATTCAATTTATGTTTCCATCTCCTCTGCCCTCTAAGATATGTTTCCATCAATGCAAGAGTTTTCAGAAAATTTAAGCCGAAGAGCCTCACCCCACATTTATTCCTCTATACCAATAACGTCCTCACATAGAACATTTTAAATAGCGTACACTTACATACCAAAAGTTCCTATGTGGTACAGTGGGACCAGTTCCGGACTGATCACTTAAGTTAAGCAGCAATGGGCTTGGTCCAATCAATCAACCAATTAATCAATCAATCAATCAGTTGTCCAAGTGCTTAATCTCTGTATCTACGGATTCTAAGGCACACCATCCAGTTCGTAAGGCATAAATCATCAAGACATTAGACATGTTTCAAGTCGTACCCAGGGAGGCGATCCGGTGTTCGGTAGTTAGAAGCTAAGGTGGAAATGATTTCTGAAAGGGGTAGGTTTTTAGTCGACTTTTGAAACAGGAGAGATTTGGAGCACTGCGGATATCATGTGGAAGATCATTCCATAACTTCGGGGCATCATATGAGAAACTGTTGTTGAAGTGGACTTATGGAAGTTGATTTATGGATGGAAGCACAATAATGAGGAACCTGGAGGAACAAATTTTTGGGGTTGTAACTTCTTGTATTCACGGCAGATTTGTACAAGGAGAGATATGCTGCAAAATACTTAGGCTGGCCAGTGGTAAGGTACTTATACACCAGAACTAGGGTTTTGAAGATAATTCGTTGTCTGATGGGTAGCCAATGAAGTGTCCTAAGGCTGGATGTGATGTGAGTGTACTTAGAAGCACCGGTGACAAACCGTGCAAGAGCATTTTGAACATATTGGAGCCTGGTAGCATTACGGGATGACAAACTGCGAAATACAGAATTGTAATAATCCAAACGATTGCTGGCCAGAGCATTTGCAATCACCACTGATGTATCAAGGGAGAGAAACCTCCTGATACGATGAAGGTCACTGAGGCTAATAAAACAAGATTTTATGACAGAATTTATGTGATTGGTGAAACAGAACTTTACATCAAACTGAACACCTAAATTGCGTACAACATCTATGGGAGAGAGACAATTACCCAGCATATTGACAGGAAATGAGTCATTGAGCCATTTGTATTTGTCTTTGGCACCAAAGACTATGAATTCTGTTTTATCAGGGTTTAGCTTGAGTTTGTTTTCAGACATCCAGACCTGAATATCATTCATACAGGATTTAAGACGGTCAAAAGACTTGAGACTATCATCAAGGGATTGGTTCATACTTGGATGGGTGACTGTCTGAGCTCTGAGGTGTCTGTGTGCAGATACATAGTGATTTGGATAATCACCTATATGGTTGTTCCGTAGCAACATAATACCCCGTCACATAGACCGAGTTTCTGTCCCGTCGCGCATTGTTGTTGATATTTCTGACGGTACGCAGTGGCGTCATTGTGTACCATCAGTATATCAATAGCAATTGGCGACGGGACAGAAACTCGGTCTACCCGTCACACTGCCAACTGTACGTCCCGTGGTTAGAAGTTTTACTTGGTTACAGATACATACCGAGATCTGGTGTATCCATCACACTACAGGCAGTATAATCCATGGTTATAGTCTGAGCTTCATGTGAGAAGTGTTGACACAGTGGTGAAATGTCCATCTACCTCAACTCACCTTGTGTCTCCATATTACACTGGAAGACAACAAGGTTACAACCTTATATACACCATGGACTACACCTTCAGTTACCATAGCAAGAAATTCATCTGCGCATGCTCACAGTAAGGTGGTCAGAGGTGGAAATTTCAAATATTTTAAAACTTCCTCAGAATATGCAAGGTATCGGATGTTTCACCACTGTGTCACAAGTTTACATACGGACCTTGGATGGTAGTTGATGGACAGGGGCTTTTCGCCCAATGCCTATAACCGTGGGTTATACGGCCTGTAGTATCAATAGGGTAATACCAAAAACAAGGTAATGGAAAAACATGTTACATCAATCAATCAGTCAATCAATCAATCAACCAATCAATCAATCAATCAATCAATCAATCAATCAATCAATCAATCAATCAATCAGTCAGTCAATCAATCAGTCAGTCAGTCAGTCAATCAATCAATCAATCAGTCAGTCAATCAGTCAGTCAGTCAGTCCAATATACAACAGATTTTGATAACACAGTGCAAGAAAAAAAGCAAAGTCCCCACCAAGAAGACTGCACTGTTGAATTCATATTTCTGTCTACTTGTACTCGAAATCTGAAATGAGTCTCAATTATGGATAGCTTAGCTTGAATTCTTGGTTTATGACTTTTTCACAAAATTAAAGTGATCAATAGGTTTAATCTGAAGTCAGTGTCAATAATACAAAAATAACCATCACAAACTGTACACTGATTGGTTCTTAAGACTCAGATTTCAAGTAGAAATTATAATATCACCATTTATAAAGGCTGAATAAAAGTTAATGCTTTTTACATTTTTCTTGTATTTTCATAATGTATTCGGTTAGCGATTACACTTTTTACCAAACTGAAATATGAAATAGGATTTCACTGTGTCATTAATGACTGATTTGGGTTTAATGTAGCTTTGTGAAAAGAAGCCAGGCAAGGTCTCTCCATTTGGTGGTTTGTATAGTAATTCAGCTTAACTTGAGCATAATATATTGACTCTTTCTTGCTTGATATAATTGAGGTGTGAACTTGGATTAGAACATACAATAACACCCCAAATGGTCAAATGTCAATAAATGACATCTCATTATGGTTAGAATGTATTGTAATGCAAGTATATTTTGTGAGATTAACAAATTTATGTAAATTAAAACAATTTGTGTTGCAAAATTTGACTTCTATTGGTACAGAAGTGCGAAGGCCTCTGAAGGAGCTTTCCTCTGCCCCCCATTCCCCACCCCCCGATTACAATATAACATGAACACACAAATTACTTGCCTCTATGAGTTGTGTGTAACACACTAACCTGAGAAGATACATGACTTGAGTTCGAGTCAAAGTACAAGTGCATGAATAGTTGCTAAGATGACAGCTTAAAATGGCGGCCCTCTGTCATTGGGTTTTTTCTCCAGTAGCAAGCTACAGAACCTCAGGGATGTTGATAAATGATAATACCTTGAATTTTAGATTTTCATTAAAGAGGGAATGTCAGTAATTACTTGGGGTGTACTTATACAGTCTGGATGGATAAAATGATGTGAGTCCTGTAATAAATTAGATATTTTGTCAAGTATAAATATATTGTACAATCACTATTCCTAAATATTGTATAATTAAGTCTGCAAATGTGGTAGATATGAATATTATTTAGAGTTGTTATTTAAATGACCAAAACTGTCCTGGCAAAAAACAAAAACCCAACCAGGAGGGTTTTTGATCCAGTAAACATTTGGAAAACTAACACACAAGTTGATTTGTTTGGAGTAAAAAGTCCAAGTTGTAAAAATGAAAATACTGACCTGATGACTTGCTCCCGGTTGCTTTAACTCATGAAGATAACTCGTAATAATACAGAGGCAGATACAGGATTTCCCGAAAGAGGGGGCGTGGGTTGACGCGGGTAATGGATATTTCATGCTTGGACATTTTGTAGCGTGACATATCACGCGGTGCACGGACAAAATGTCGGCGGACAAAATCCTGGGGGACAAAACACCAGTCAAAATTGCAAGGGGGGACAAAATGCTGGCCATTTTAAGGGACAAGGAGGGCAAAATGCCAATCTTATCTAAACACTTAATATATGATACTGATTGTCAAGTAAACTGAAAAAGCCTCTAGCAGAAAAAAGCCTCTAAAAACCTGCAGTAGAAAATACCGCAGTACAAAAGCCCTCTAACTAAATGGTACATAACACATTTACACAAGCCCTGCCAAGTAGTGTACATCATGTAACGAAGGTTTGGGTATTTTCTACTGGGGTTATTTGTTCATACACTAGTTTTCTGCTGTGACTTTTTCTGCAGTTTTTTTTTTCTATTGGGGCTTTTTGTACACTCAATTGTCGGATACATACAGCAGTTTACTGACATGAATAAAAACACATGGATCCTAAAATAAACTTCAAAGGGGCTCCCCATAATGAACAATGGTATAACTGTAAAAAATTTGGAGGGAAACATACCTGAAATCTAAATTTAAATGCCACAATGTTTCTTCAACATTTTTATTTTACAACAACTGATTCTACTGAGCAAATCAGAACTGAAACATAGAAGTGCAGTAATAAATTATTAGATCACCAAATTATTAATTGGTTTGTAAATTGTTTTGTAAATTGTATATCTCATGTTTAAACATACACTGGTAAACAAAGGTTTATACACAAAGTCATCCACAAAAGATGTAATCCTCAGTTTGTTTGAGGATGAGACCTAACATACTACACACACAAAAGAACCTAATCCCCTTTGATACTGGACAGTGACACAGGTATAATGACTGTCACTTTAAACAGGCATATTACCCTAGTAAAAACAGATCTTGGGGTGGGGGGATTGGAGGAGGGGCGTGGACAGGGACAAAAAGCCCCATGACTAAAGGTTTCAAACTCTGAAAGGGGGGGCGTGCGCCCTCCACGCCCCCCCCTGGATCTGCCACTGTAATATGTCCTAACAACTCTTTCTCAGTAACCAAGTGACTGGTACGACAATTCTTGTCACTCAACAAGAGGATCTGACTCCATTTTTATAGAAAAGTGAAATGAGATGATCAATAAGTGAGATTAATTGAAATACTACAAATATAAGCTGTAGCATGATAAAGATATATCGTAGCACCAGAACGATTAGTTGTAAGGGAAAAGATCTGTTGTGATACAAAAGGAGAGAAATGCTCCTGACCATTACAACTAAAACATAATGTAATGGATATTTTATAGGGCTTAATCTTCATAATATGACAAACGCCAAGATGTTATAACCATAATGAAGGAATGAAAAACAATAGCAGAATCTAGAGGCATAGCAGGCTGGCATAAATGACATCAGGGAGACGGAAGGATGATGGAGAGTAAGCTTTACTGAAGGTTTGTTTTATTTAGTTGAGGTTTTATGTTGCTTTCAACACTGTATGGGTAATATCAGAATGGGTAGTTTTGTGGGCAGAGGAAACCAGTACATACAGTTGGTCAAGGTTCTGTACTGTAAACTGACATCCATCGGTAAGCAAGTACCAACTTTCCCATATAAGGCCCGGGGTTTGAACTGCCGACCTTAGAGGTGGGAGGCAAGAGTGTTACCACTGCTCCCTCATGGCCCCTCACTTTACTGAACGAGTATATTTTCTGTTTGCAACTGAAAGGTGACAACAAAACTAAAGTTCTGATATTATCAGGGAGCTTATTCCACATAGCACCAAGTGTAAAGCTGTGGGTGAAGTGCTTTTTGGTTGGTGCACTGACAGCATTAACTGTGGAACCTTTAGGTACTTCCTGTCAGGATTGCTGCACCAGGTGTTGTAGGTGCACATAGCTGGAGAAAGGTAGGAACTGAGATACTTTGGAAAACAATACGGAGGTACAGCAGGCAACCAGTGTAGATCTTTAAGGAGAGGTGAGATTTTAGAAAAGTAGTTACTATTTTTAATGATTCTGGGCAAGCTGTTTACGACACACTAGCTTGGGCAGACTTCTAAATAGTGAGTCACGGCAATCAAGAAGAAAGCCGATAAGAATATCACAGGAAAGTGCTGCAGCTTTACACATGAGATATCTGCCACTGTGTCCAGCGGGTAATACACTCGCCTAGGAACACAGAGGATGTGGGTTCAAACCCAGTTACAGGCAGATACATAGTGGCTCGGATGACCACTTAAAATGGCAGTCCTCTGTCATTGGGTCCTGTCCCCAGTGGCAGGCCAAAGAATCTCAAGGAAGTTGATAAATGGTCATCCTTGAGCCTCTGTCTTTCAGTTAGGGAAATGTCAGTTACTTGAGAGCTTGGGCTGTACATGTTCAGTCAGATGGCTTAAATAGCGCTTTTAGTCCTTTGGTATATGGAGATATTGCGCTGAGTATAAATACATATAATAATAATAATGCCTAATATGTCTGTGATCACAGATCTGATCTAAGCAGCCTCCAAATAGCTTCTTAACATTGGTACCAATGAAGTCATATGATCAAAAAGATTATGATTGAAACTACATAACTGGGGTTGTTGGGAAGCAAAATCATAACAGAGGAAGGAAGAGGCGCAATATAACCATGATTCCATTGGGATCAACTTGAATGTTGTTCTGGCCAGGTTATCAACTGTCCTTTTGCTGTCTAAAAAAATTAAATACTTTTTTGCTAACTACAAAATTGAATAATCTAGATAGGCAATCTAAATAGGCAAATACATATTGACCATAGATCTGAATTCATTCGAGTCTGGATAGTCCAGTGCATTTTCGTAAAATATAAAAGTGAATTCACTCCACTCCAGATAGTCTAAAACATTTTCCCTGATCAGACTGTCAAATGCTTTTGTGTAATCTACAAATGTCAAATATCTTTTGTTTTCTGCCTAAAAGAGTTAGATTTACCTTATTTATGAAGACACCTGTACTTGCAGAATGGAGTCCTCACCAAAATGTAAACATAAAGTGATTGCTTTATGTTTCCTTCTCAAACGTCCCAACCCCTCTCTCCCCCCTAAGCATTTGTAGTTATGTCACACGTGGAAATATGTATAAAACAGATCAAAATAAACGTTTCAAGTTGATTTATGGTTCATATTGTGGCCTTCATTTATTACATAAATCAAGTGTTTACAATAAGCTACAAACAGCTGAAGTCCACATTTTATGGGTAATTTCAACATAAAACTTACTATTAATTAGCACACACTAAAATCTGCGTCATAAATCTTACAGAATTTTCCCTTTTTAGTTGGACTTTTGGCCAAAGAAAATATCGTTTTTCTGAAGTCTGGCCAAACAGATTAAACAGGTGGTGTATCCCTGGGTAGATTCTTGTCAGATTCTCCCATAGACTTTCCAAGGCCCATGCAAAGTGATTAAAAATCAGTGAAATTGTGGATATAATTTTAATTTTATAAATGGGAATATTCCTGTAAAACTTTGACATTGAATTACCCATATAAGAGTATTTGCATGAAGCAGTTGATAGTTTCATCAAATTAGCATCATAAAAATAAGCCAGCTTTTAATAAAATGGATTTGGATGAAAATAACATGGACATACAAAAGTAGATTAGTACAGAAAAGGTATGTTATTTGCATTCTTTGAAAGTTTCTAAAAAAATATATTAAAATTAAATTGCAGATGAAACAATAAAGTAACAATATATCTCTTTTATATTAATTTCAGAAGACATATTATGATTCTAGTTGAGTTTAGGGCTTGAGATTATAATATATTATAATACAGATTATAACATAAATATATTTAGAATATAAAGGTACTACAAAGATTGTTCAGCATACTATTCCCACAGGATATGACGTGGTATTTGTTGATTTTTATTGATAAAAAAGTCTTTTCTTGTAAATGGTCAAAAGTATTTCATATAATTTTAAGCAAAACCGAAGTAAGTTGTGGTATCAAAATAAAAAATAAGCACAAAATTGTATAACGAATTTGTTTTCTCTTCATCTTTGGTTTTTGTTATTAAAATAAAACCACAAATATATAGATAACGGTTTTAAAATAAAAAGCAATAAATATGTATTCCACTTGGGCCTCAAAAGCAACATAATGTATCCCAAGGAAAGGCTAATGAATTACTTATTATGGGACAAAAGTTGACTTTAAAAACCACCAGATTTCTCACATGTGGTCCAGCAAGACATATCCCGCAGGTGTTGGGATGTGAATTTAATGAATAATAGTATGTACCACGTGCTAATTGGAGAGAACTGCACTGATATGAATAGATACATCTCTTTTCCAACTTGTAGTAACAAATGCTGGACACTCTTTATGGTGCCCTTAATATATTAACATATCCACATTTGAAAGTTTGTCATTCAAATCAACTATTATTATAATATGTTTTTTTTAAACTGAAAATAGATCCCTACAGGTAAATTGTTATTTAACTAGGTATTGCAATTGTAATATGATTTAGTAATACAGAAAATTCTCCACTCGAGCTAACCATTTATAATAAATAAATCTATCATTTTAAGTCACAAGAGTGCTTAAATCTTTCAGAATAGTCACAGCAAACATCTGAAAAGAATTCTGACAGGAGTCATTCAAATCAGATATTTATTATTTATGTGACAAAACGGTCAATTCTCGTTTTTCAAGGAAAACCAATTCACATGCACTTTAGTACTTCCATATAGTTATATATATTTCCTAAATTTCATATGCACCCTTTTCTAAACCTGGGGTTGTGTATAAAGAATCTGTTTGGGAGGGTTTTACAATTCTATTATATATTAACACAAGGAGGGGTAAACTATACAGGTCCCTTTTTTCTGGCAACAAAAGAGGAAAAAGTCAAAGGACCTTTAAAACAGGTGTCACAGGTGGCCCAAAGGACCCGTATGTGGCAGGAGGAGTTTAGTGGATTTGCTACAAGTTAAGTTTTAGTTTACAAGACGACATTTTAACAAAGGGCAGGAAAACCTTTTTGATATTCACAAATCTGCTTGTGTGTTATGCTCATTTATTCTAATATTGTCATAAATGATATGTGTACACGATGATATAACCTACAATTTACAAATAACCTTTAGGGTAGGCTTAACATAAGCACTTTTGATAAAAAAGGGTAGAGTTTCTGTCATGGGGAGAAGAAAAAACAAGCATTTGATTCAGTCGTTTTAATGCTACACACTCAGGCAAGCCTATATTTACGTCATGATTTCAGTTTATCCTATCTATGCTATCAAATGCTTCTTGGCGCCACGATGTCTGTATCGATGCAAAATGTTATTGGTTTGCTGTGGATAATTATTAGTATAATTTGTGGGCTGGCAAAGCCAAGTGCAGTTCTGTCAGAGATTGATAACCAAGCAGGCTCTGGGGATGAGAACAGTGAATTAAACCAGCAAGAAGATGGTCAAAATAAAGAGGATTTTAGCCATGATGCTTTGGAAAGGTTGTCAAACTTGTTTGGAATATCCAAAATCCCTAAAAATTTTCATCACCGTACACCCCCGGATTATATGCTGGAATTGTACAGTACGGTTGCCTATGATGATGGGATAACCAAACAATCCGTCCCATATGATGCAGATGTAGTTCGAGCTATTCCCGATAAAGGTAAGCAAGAATGTAGTTTTATTTAGAGATTTTGATAAACTTTTGATGAGGATTATATGATATCTTACATGGTAAAATTTTATTGATTGCATAAGTGCATATTAAAATATTTTATGTGGGTATTTGGTTTGATGTGAAAGTACTGTATTGCAGTGCTTAAATGTATAGGAAAAAGACTCATGTGGGTGTTCCACCACACGACTAAGGCTCCCGATTAAGGGTTTTTGAGGGTCGGTTTGAAATATTTGCTTAGTCCTAGACCTTCTGTAAGGGTCGGTTGTGGTCGGTTGGGGCCGTGTGAGAAATCAAACATGTTTGATATTTCACACGACCCCAACCGATTATTTTTTCCCGCCATAAACAAAATGTCCAATCCCAGGCGTCCTCAGGCCTCCTCAGATCAAATTTACACAGTCCTATGTGGTCCCAGGCCGCCTGCGACCCTTAGTCGCCGACCCTTAGTCCCAGACCCTCTATTCTTAGTCCCAGGCCTCCTGCGACCCTTAGTCCCATTGCAAAACAAAAATCGGCTATCTCGGTCTGGGGACGCCTGGGGACGCCTCAGGACACCTTGTGGGGTCGGGACTTAATCCTGGGTTAGTCGGCTCTTAGTCCCAGGAGGCCTGAGGCGTCCTGGGACCCAGTCGGTTTGTCTACGACAGGATCGTGGTTCAAACCGACCACAAAAATGGCTTAGTCGGTTCTTAGTCCCAGACCAGTTAGGGACTGTCTGGGGCCTCCTGGGGCGTCCTGAGGCCGATCTGTAGTTAATCCCAGACCTTCATACCGATTCTGTCTTCCACCCCATTGGTCAATTTTTTTTCCATTTTTTCCAAGACTACCCACGATTAAGGGTCGCCGACAGGATCGGGGCTTAATCCTTTGGTGGAACAAGGGCATAATAAATGAATTTGATATGGTCATTAAAATTACGGGAAGCCTCAGACCGTCTCAGGTGTCCTGGGACTAAGAAATCTGGGTCTGGGACTAAGCCCCGACTAAGAGAAGCCGATCCAAACCGATCCAAGCCGGCCCCCTCAGGCCACCTGGGACCACACAAATTTAGTCTGCGATGGTCTGAGGATGCCCCAGGAGGCCTGGGACTAAGTACCGATTCTTTTCCATGCGCTTGAAACCAAAAAGAGGCAATGAGGGGGTCTGGGACTATATAACCGACTGCGCACACACTTTCTGTGTTTAGACTGGTTGGCTACTGAGAGACGTGTGTCACTTACTGCTAGGGGTTTTCAGTTTTTTTACATTTCACATTTTACTTGAGTTAGGGCAAATTTAACAGTTAGGAGACACATTTCAGTTTTTTTTACATTTTTTGTGATATTCACTGGAGTTATGAGGAAAGAGAAAGGAGGAAAGAGGGGAAAGAAGAAGATGGAGGAGAGGCAAGAGGAGAGGGAGAAGGAAGGTGGAGAGTTGGAGGAGAGGACAGAGGAAAGGACAGAGGAGAGGACAGAGGAGGGTACAGAAGAGAGAGAAGAGAGGATAGAGGATAGAGAGGAAGGTTTAGAAGTTACTGAGGAAGCTTGCGAAGAAGATGAGAGGTGTGAGGAAGAATCAGAGTGCCACTCAGCAGCCAAGAGAGCCAGGGCTTGTGCTACGTTCACTGACAGCCAAGAAAATGCCATTGTTGAGTTTGTGAAGGAGCACCCAGAGCTGTACGACAAGGAGCATGGACGTTTCCACGACAGACATAGGAAGGAGGCTCTCTGGGCAGAAATCTCTGCAGAACTGAAGCTCCAGCCCTTTGATGTCAGAAGGTGGTTTGAGTCACAGAGAACTCGTTATGGCAAGCTCTCCAAACTACAGTCTGGCCAAGCCCCAAGGGAGATGACCAAGAGACAGTCCTGGGTCTACCAGAAGATGGGTTTCTTTAAGACCCACATCAGACGCAAGGGGGCCAACAGAAGTTCTGGGTTCGAGGCCAGTCCCAACACCAGCAGGCATGAAGAATCTTGTGGATCTGCTACTGATACAGAACATCTTGAGTCCAGTGTCCTGAGGGAGAGTAGAAGTCAATCAATTCTTACAGCTACACCAGTTTCTACAGATTCCAAGATACTCGAGCACTTTGACCAGATGAGGACACTGATCTCAGGTTTCCTGCAGCAGAAGTCAGACAGGCAGCCCTTCTTTGACTATGTGGCATCAGAGGCTGAATAGATGACCCAAGAGTTTGAGGACCTCAAGGGCAGGATTTTTAGAGACATTGAAGCAGTAAAGAGCACTCATAGACATCAAGTTCTACCCAAGAGATCAGCCACTATTACCAAAGAGTCACAGAGGGTCGGGATACTGCCAACCACTCAACAGGCGTCTAGTTCCACCCAGGCAGCAGCAGGCAGCAGTTCCAGCAGTTATGTCTACTACACACCCAGCCCCATTGGCTTTGGAAACCCTCCATCAGTGCTCACAGTACAGGACGAGGGCAGCAGACACAACTTAAGTGGAATACTAAGCCAGATACCAGATCTAACAACAAAGATCATTGAGCAGCCTCAGCAGCAGCAGCAACAGCAGCAGCTCTACAACATCACCACCACAGCACCGCCTCAACAGCAGCAGCCTCCTCAGTAGCCAGCCAGTCTGGGTGGGTCTCGTACCCCCCATAGGCCCTTTTCAGGGCCGCCCAAATCTTCCAAAAACAATTATTAAGCTGCAAGTTGTTCAAATTCCCCTCCCAAAACATAACAGTTCAGTACAAATACTTATCACAAAACAAAAAGAAAACAGTTCAGTACAAATACTTATCACAAAAAATCCCAACACCCACACCACCCCAAACATGAAACAAATATCCCATGGTAATACACAACAACAGAAGGCCACATAGAAAAAAATAGATAAATAAACTCCCAATATGGCCAATAATCTGCCCATTTGTAGTTTAAAATCCATACCTTTAAATATGTAATAAAAAAGTCCAACACTGACACCATCCCTATTATGTTATCACATAGCCACCAACCAACAAACAGACAAACCCAATAACAAACATAACCCCCAACCAACAAACAGACAAACCCAATAGCAAACATAACTCCCCAACCAACGAACTGACAAACTCAATAACAAACATAACCCCCAACCAACGAACTGACAAACAAATTTGCAAACATAACTCCCCACAACCAACAGACAGATAAACCATACTGTAAAGAGAACCATTTGGGTGGTTATATTTTCTAAATTTTCTTGAAGTGGAATAAAAAAAATTAATTTTAAGATTTGCCATAAAGGAAAAACTTTCAGTTTCAGTTATTTTTCCAGAATAAAAACCAAATGTAAGTGAAATTAGGGTGTAGCTTGCAAAATATATGCAATATTTATTCCATTTAGGAAGTTATGTTTGGCATTGGGTTTGTCTGTTTCTTGGTTGGATGACTTATGTTTGGCATTGGGTTTGTCTGTTTGTCTGTTTTTTGTGGGAATTATGTTGGGCATTGGGTTTGTCTGTTTGTTTGTTTGTTGGCATTATGTTTGGCATTGCGTTTGTCTGTTATTTGTGCGAATTATGTTGGGCATTGGGTTTGTCTGTTTGTTGGTTGGGTCACTTATGTTTGGTAATGGTTGGGTTATTTGCAACAAGCACAGCTGATTAATTGTTTTTGGAATATTTGGTAGTCCTGAAAAGGACTGGTTATTAGTCCTGAAAAGGACTGGTTACTGCAGTATCTTGCCAGGCCACTGCTCCCTCATTATTGAAGTAGTCCTTGAGGTAATCCCTCAGTCTTTTGGCTTCTCTGGCAGGGTTTTTGTCACGACCACAATCAGCAGCACCACCAATCAACCGACCATCACCAGGCACATCATCATCATCACCACCAGGCTGTTGACCACCATGTTGACCTTGATATTGGCTTCTCAGTATGATGTGCAGAACCACACAGGTCAAGACCACATCCCTGACTATTTCTGGGGGTAGTTCAATAGTGGTCATCATGACTCTAAATCTTGAAACCAGGATGCCAAAAGCATTCTCAACAATTCTCCTGTCCCTTGATATTCTGTAGTTGGCAATCCTTTCCTCTCTAGTTAACATCCTTCTGCCATATGGTTTCATCAGCCAGGTCTTCAGGGCAAACGCATCATCTGCCAGGATGAAGTAGGGGACATCTCGACCCCACATCCACCCATCTGAACTTGTACTGTCCATCAACCAAGACCAACATTACTATTGAAAAGAATCCCTTATAGTTGTGGTACAGGGCTCCAGAGTTCTTGGGTTTCTTCAGGGCCACATGCTTGCCATCAAGGGCTCCCAGGGCATGTGGAACATTCCACCTGATCCTGAATTCTGTTTCCAGTTCTTTCCACTCATCTGGAGTAGTAGGACATCTGAGATACTCTCTGGTGAACTCATCCTGGATGGCCCTGCAGACCTCTGGTAGAAACTTGGAAATGGTGGATCTGCCAACCCTGAAACTGACAGGATAATGATGTGTATGACTCTCCAGTGGCCAGATATCTGATGGTGAGGGCTAACGTTTCCCCAACACTGATTGGAGCTCTGTAGTTGGTGGCCTGCCTGGCTAGACATGGTTCCAGTCTGGTCTTTATCATTTCAAAGAATTCTGGGGTCATCCTCATGAAATTGGTGAATCTTGGAATGTCTGTGGCATACAGTTCAGCCATAATGTTGTGGTAGGCCCCCTCTCCTCTCTCTGTAGTAGCCATGGCCTGACCCACATGTTGTACCTTCTTCTAGGTCTCTGTCTGGCTGGTTGTGTTGGTGGTGGAGGTGCTGCTGGTGGAGGTTGTTGTGGTCGACGTAGAAATAGCAAATACATCAGTATATGTAACTGAATAAAAACCAAAAAAGCCCTAAATTGTTGCTGAAGCTGTCTTCCATTGAAAGGTGGCATCCTGCTGTGTTCCTAGAAAAATAATGATAATTACATCCCGGAATTTATATGTATACTCAGAAAATCCAGTTATTTTGCAAAACAAGAATCGGCCATCGTGGTCTGAGGAACACTGGGAGGCCTCAGGACACCTGAGGAAGCCGGGACTTAATCGGGGGTTAGTTGGGGCTTAGTCCCAGGAGGCCTGAGGCGTCCTGGGACCCAGTCGGTATGTCTACAACAAGATCGTGGTTCAAACCGACCAGAAAAATGGCTTAATCGGTTCTTAGTCCCAGAACAGTCGGGGACTGTGTGGGGCCTCCTGGGGCCTCCTCAGGCTTCCTGAGGCCGATCTGAACTTAATCCCAGGCTTTAGTACCGATTCAGTATTCCCGCCCATTTTACCTTTTTTTCACCGACTGTCCACGAGTAAGGGTCGTGGACAGGATCGGGACTTAGTCCTTTGGTGGAACAGGGGCATTAGTAAATGCACTTTTTCACCACATACATTCATTTACATAGTCATCAGGTGATACACATACAACCACATGCATTTGATCCGGGCAATGTAACAAAAATCATGTTCACACCAAGTATACATCCAAAAGATGTTTAGGTTATCAAAAGATGTTTAGGTTATAGATGATAAAAGGTTATAGATGAGATCTTGCCAATTTTAATATTGGTACTACATCAACTTGGGGTACTAAGTTTCACTGCAAAGCTTGACAAACATCACCAGCACGTTTGGTTTAGATTTTATGGTCAATGTTAAATTTTGTAGATAAAAACATTGGAGATTTAGTTATTTGTTTATATAATTCTTTGTATATGTTGTGACTGAACCTCAAATATGACAAAATTTCAAATTCTGTCAAAAGAACTTCCAATCCTTTTTATTCATTAGTTTGGACGTATTTGAAATTCCGTCGACAGAACTTCAAATTCTGTTAATGACACTGATGGTATTGCTCGGAGGTCCAGAGTTTAGGTGATTTTGAAGCATATTATTTTAACCTCTTCTTTAAATTTACCTACTCACTCATTTCTTACAATGAAAGCAGTTATGGCAGTTAATCTATGATCTTTTATCTTTAAATATTCCAGAGTACCAAGCCCCCCTTTTATGGGATTAAATACCTGCTTACTATTTTGTGTTATTTCTCAAATTGATCAAGTTATTACCTGTACTATTTGCGCCTTGCCCTCTCTGGTAACACCTTATATCTCAACAATCTTTTTAAAAACATCGACATATCCTGGGAATTAGCTTAAAAGGAATCATTAATTGAAATTGTAGTGTCATTTGTGAAACAAAAATTGATACAATGCAAAAATAAATAATACACATGTAATTATAAGGATTTTATATGTAAGGTTACACGTTTCCAGTTACTTTAACAGAATTTGGCATTCTATTGGCAGAATTTAAAATTCTGTCAAATTTTCTAAACACAACTTCCAATATGAAATTCTGTTGACAGAATTTTAAATTCTGTCTGATTTGAAGTTTTGTCACGACATATAATGAAGAATTGGTGCATAAATGACTTAATTGGTTCTGTTAAGAATAGGAATCTATAAACTTCAGAGGGGCAGTACAAGTCTTAAGATAAATAGTGCAACTTCTTTCTTAGAATGGCTTATTTTCTTATAAAAGTCTAAGAATATTTATTAATGAGCACACACGCTGATCATCTTAACAATATGGCAGAATCTGAAAAGACGAAAATTCCCAGAGAACAGATTTTAAATATATATAAAAATAGTTGAAATAGAAATTCTATCAAAGTTGTAAATATTGTGGAAAAACTTCTGATGTGTTTCTTTATATATGAAGTGTTAATTTGCCTTTCAAAAACCCCTGGGAGGCGATTGCATTACACAAAAACAATTAATCACACATATCATAATATAATACTTGGAGACTTGAACGCAGGGAGATATTATATCATCACCAGGAGTGACATATGTCTGTAACTTTGTTTTTTTTGCAACTCAAATATTTCTTGCGGGTATTGATTTTCTCTACAACTATTAACACTTCTAGATTATAGGTAGAAGTATTTTCAAATTTCCACTTTGAAACATCAGAAATAATGAAATTTCTATGGACATATACTTAAAATGAAGTAAAATACCAAAATTCATTGATATATTTACAAACTCTTCAAGGGTGCTTCAATATAAAATAATGGGCACAATTTTGTGTATTTGTGGTACATTTAAAGAATGGTATGCACATTTGGTGTAATGATGAATTATATGAAACATAATATTTAAACAAATAACATTCAATGACATGATTTATTGACACAAAAACCCAACATTATCAGCATGCCTGTTCCTTGAAAAGACAAAATGTCCTCTAGCAGGCAAAAAAAACTTGTTTAATATTCATGTATCTCTTGAGGTAGTAATTAATATGCACATTTAAGTACCGATTCACCCAGATTAAGTTTCCAAAAAAAGTTACATGCCAACACCTGTAGCCAGATCTTCTTTCAAGAAAAACATAAATGCAACTAGTATGAATCCTAATAAATATGACACTTTTCAAAGAGAATTTTTATGAATAAACCTTTTCATAAATTGAATAATTAGCATTATCTTTGTGAAAAGGTACAACTTTTTCAAAAATCACAAATCAAATGTTCTTATGTTTGAATCATATTCAAATTGGTCTGATTAAAACATTTACGTGATAAACTGGTTGTCAGCATTTTTGCGACTTTCAAAAAGCATTTGACACATTTGTTACACAGAAAATTTGGAAATCCAGACAAGGATTTTTGAAGGTCAGGGAGGGGCCATGGGTAGGACACATTGAACATAACACTGTTTCAACTTTTGATTATTTTTAGTGTTTAGAATATTTATGGCATTCTGTAAGGAGCTGCAATTAAACATGCAGACAGGAGGGGGTGAAAAGAGGCTGGTTGGTTCACTTTAAAATGGTGTACGGAAGAATGCCCATCATGAATAATGCCCATTTGGTACTATGCCCATCAGTCACTTTGCAAATCACCTATTAGTCTGGGGTGGAATATTGCCCATCACCTTTTTTACCCATAATTTTTTTTTACTTTAAGCTTACTTATTTCAAAGTTTACTACTAAAGAAGCCCCACTAGGTCAGCTTGGCTACACATAGAGCTTAATTTGAACCTATTAAAGTAGTTCTTCTATTTGGAATACAAAATAAATAGGAAAAAGGTTTCTATATAGATGTCCTTTTAGATTATATTCAGGCATGTGTCTATAAAGTAAAATTGTGAATCTTTTTGTGAATCTTATAAAATTCTATAGTCCTGAGTACATATCTAAGGCCAAACTGTGTATGAAGTATACTAACCACAAATAACCCACAAATCTTGGATGCAGCCACTTCAATTATATTCAAGGATGTATATATGAAGTGCAATTGGGAATCTATTTGTCAGTCGTCTATAATCGGTTAATGTAGTACATAGATGTATAGTACTAAGCTGTTGATTATGCTATTAAAGTCACCTACTAGGCATTCATTAAATAAGTACAGCATAGGTTTTAGAAAATGATGGGTAAAACTTGGTGGGCAAAATCCGATCACTGTGAAATTAGTGATGGGCAAAGTTCCTGATGGGCATAGTACCTGATGGGCATTCTTCATGATGGGTATTTTTCATGGCTTCCTTTAAAATGTAAACTACCTATATACAACTGCATTAAAATATACAGTAGTTAGTAGCTAGTTAGTAGCAAGGGCGGGTTTCACGAAGCCTCCTTAAGATAAAGGTCACCTTAAATTCAAGGATTTCCTGGAAATTCTCCCACCTTTAAGAAATCTCAGTTTCACAAATTCTCCTTTCTTAAAGGAGACCTTGAAAACCCCCTTAAATTTGAAGGAAGCTAAGGACCTACCTTAAATTTGAGGAAGTGTCCTTCAAAGAATGTTTAATAACTTTAATGAACATTTGCTCCCTCCTTAAGTTTCAAGGAAGGAGATTTAAAGGAAGCTTTGTGAAACTAAATTTTAAGGTGGCCTTACCAAAGGAATAAAAATGACCTTCAGGAAGCCTCCTTTGGAAAGGACCTCCTTTAGTTAAGGAAGGTCACATTTATTCCTTTGGGAAGGCCACCTTCACAAAGCCTTCTTTAACTCTCCTTACCAAAGATCGTCCTTGAAACTTAAGGAGGGGACAAATGTCCCTCAAATTTATTAAATATTCTTTAAAGGACACTTCCTTATATTTAAGGTAGGTCCTTAGCTTCTTTGAAATTCAAGGGAGTTTCAAGGTCTCCTTTAAGGAAGGAGGTTTTGTGAAACTGAGATTTTTTAAAGGATGGTGAAATTCAAGGAAATCCTTAAGTTTAAATTCACCTTTATCTTAAGGAGGCTTAGTGAAACCGGCCCCGTGTCTTGAACAAGTGGTTTGCATTACTTTCCTCCATTCACTCAGTTACCCAGTGTTTTATAGCTTATATAATATGTTTAGCGATATTAAATACAAATCAATCAATTATCCATTCCATCAATCATCAAGTGTCCTGGATTACATAAGTTAGTTTAATGGTTTAGATTTTTTAAACACCCTGTTTTCCCTTATTAGTTTTTCCTGTTTTGAATCATTGTATAATCAAAGGTAAATAATCCTATTAGAATTAAAAAACTAATTAGGACTGATTTGAGGATGCAGAATATTCATAGTCTGTAATAGTTAAAATGGTTGTATTGTTTCTCCAACAATATTAAATTTTAGGAAGTGTTTTACAAATTAAATGAACTAGTACTGCAAATTTCTAAAAACCTCACTTGGTCATCTGTTGGTGTTTTGGAAAGCTATGGTTATCGATAGATTGGGAGTTTGATAAATTTGAGCTCTAATTCACTCTTCAAGGTCAGAGTTTTGTTATCAAGGTTAATTTCTTATACTTCAGAACCTAACTAATTAAACTGATTTTTATGTCGATATAGTAGAATATTTTCGCCTATGATATTGGAAGATAATGAGCTATTTTGATAGCAATAGTGGATTGTTATATGTTGATTTTATCTTTATACATTTGAGGCCTAAACATTTGAATACATTGATATAGATTTCAACTATCAGATAAATAATTCAATAAAACCTTGTAGTTACAGAAATTAAAATAAATATTGCAAGTTTAGTTTTTCTGAGTTTTTGATGCTAAAATAGAATGGTTTATTGGAAAGACTATACATCAGTGGTGTTTACATTTGACACTTCTGTGATTTCTAAAGTAAGTCATACAGCCAGTTAGATAACAATTGAGACTACATTTTCAGGGTGGTCAGGAGGCAAATTTGTGAGAGCGGATCTGGTGTGCAAGGTATCGACTAATGTCACAGTCACACTACAGGCAGTACATCTAATCTAATCTAATCTAATCTAATCTAATCTAATCTAATCTAATCTAATCTAATCTAATCTACTGCTTTGCAAGCACAATATCTTCCCGGCAGAGGGGAACTCAGTGCGCTAATTAAACAAAATCATTATCGTAGGGAAGTCGAGGGGCGTTCAAGGTCTGTAGTCCAGGATTATGGGTGTGACCGGGAGAGGGAAGAAAAACTAGGCTGGGAAAGTAGAGCTGAAGAGGTGGGTTTTGAGGTGCTTCCTAAAAGATGCAACAGAGGGACTATTTCTTACATGGAAAGAGTTCCAAAGTACATCCTACGGTTAGACGATTTACTTGGCAATGGAACCAACTCCAAGGATGCCACAGAGCTTCGGAGATTTGATCTATCATTCACACTACATCCAGTACAACCTGCGGTTATAGGTGTTTGGTGAAATGTCCCTGTCCAGCAAATACCGTCCGAAGTTTTGTATACAACCTTGTGACACAGTGGTGACATGTCCATTTACCTCCACTCGCCTTATGTCGCCGTGTTACACCAAAAGACGACCAAGTCACAACCTTATGTACACCGTGGACTACACCTTCGGTTACCATAGTAAGACATGCATCTGCACATGCTTGCATTCATCTGCGCATGCTCACTGTGCCAAATTCAGAGGTGGAAATTTTCAACATTTTAAAACTTCTATAGGACACACAAGATAATGGATGTTTTGCCTCTGTGTCACCAGGGTGCATACAAACCTTTGATGGTAGTTGCAGGACAGGGGTACTTCACCCAAAGCCTTTAACCATGGGTTATACTGTCTGTAGGGTGAATGGAGTATAACATAAGAATCAGTGTCAGCATTAGGCAATGGTAGTGGGTGCTAAAAAAACTACTCACTAATGGCCTACTGACACTGTTGGTTGCAGTTGCATCAAGTCTTATTTGTATTTTTGCTTCACGACCTTGACCTTTGCCCTGGAAATACCTCTTGTATATGAGTAGTGTGAAAGTGAACCACCCCATTTAGCCATTCTTTACCTCTCTGGCATGTACATTTTATTTAAGCATGTAACAGGACTTGGCAGGTCTTTTGAACAAGCTACCACGTCCTGAAAAATACTGCCTCTGTCATATGGAATATTTCCTGCCCAAAGACAAATGATGACTTATTAAACCTTATGGATACCACTAAAACACGAAAATGCATTTAGCCAGAAATAAGTCTTGATGGGTTAAATATATTTCTCTTGTAGTTTATTTTATTTATTTATTTGGGGTTTTACGTTGCTTTCAACACTGTACAGGTCATATCACAACGGGTTAGTTTTATGGGCAGAGAAAACCAGTACATAAAGTTTTTCAAGGTTAAATTCTGTTCTATAAACTGCTGACCATTGGTAAGCAACTGCCAACTTTCCTTTGTAGTTTATGTGGCTAGCACAGAACAGTGTGTTGTAGGTATAACCCCATGTTAAACAGACTTCTATAATAAGCTCTCACCATTGTAGCAGAAAAAAAATAATAAAATAACTAACTACTTTCTGTATGACATAAACTTACTTAGTTTGTATGAAAGTACATGTTTTGCAGGCTACAAGGGGGTTTAAAGCTTCTTATTTTCATGAACAAGCCCCGTTTTGATAGATATACCCAGAGGCACTTTTATAAATCCTCTCAATATTTGAATAACTTTTCCTCAATTAAACCTTTCATCTCTCAACAGAGATGGATAATTTAAAGGGAACACACAAGTAGAATCCAACGTACAAAGATGTTACACATGTTGCCATGTGTTAAAAAACACTGGACTGGAAAACTGAAGGAAAAGAAAGTGTTAAATTGAATGTTATAATCTTGTTATACAACATTCACACTGATTCAGATAACATGCCACGACCTATCCCTGTTTAAAACCTCTCTTTATTGTTCACAGAAAACATTGTTAAAGTGATGTAATTGTGTTGGGTCCATAACAAAAGTCACACCGGATGTTTTAAATTGTTGGAAACTATCTTTTAGAAAAATCTGAAATGTGTTTTGTTTTTGGCTGTTTTTGGTCATCTCAAATATCTCAACCCCTAGGTTCCGTTATTTAGCTCTTGCCTTAATTTGGCATAAAATTTAATTAAACAATTATTCAATTTGTAGCCATTCAGAATAATGGATGCAAAGTTAGAGCTATGTAAGCTGTACATGGTTCATTGGTTTTGTGAAATAACAGTGCTAACCCTCTGTCCCAATACAACCCTGGCCAATGAACGGTATACAATATCCTAAGTTTTTTTTTTTTTTTTTTTAAATTTTTTTTGTGTTCCAAATTAAGATGTCAATTTCATATACAAATTTAGGTGTTGCCCATCACAAATAAGTTATGACTCATATTTCCTCAGACATTGAAATGTGTTACCGTCAAAAATTGTTGTTGTGGAAATCTGAAATGTGGCTCAGAGTTTTGGGTTTTTGCATTGTACAAGAATGATATTTCTGGAATTTCCTGTCACTCTAGATGGTGACTAGTTAGAACTGTGCTGTTGATATTTGATCTACATTAGTCATCAATGGAACAATTTAAGACTATCATAATCACTGTTTTCATTGTGGCAAACTTAGAAAACCCTTGGATAGATTCATTGCCAACATTATATTATATCATACTAAATTATATCAGAACAAAAACAATAATAAAACACAAAATAATAATGACAAAATTATATCAAATTACACTGGACAGGATGGAACAGAGGAGTGTGAACAATGCATAATAGTGTGTTTCACAAATATTCACAATTCTGTAATTACCCCCTATTTAAGAGATAATATTGAACAAGTCCCTTATTCTGTATAGATTTGTTACTGTGTCGTATGACTGAAGTTTAATAAGCTGTGGTTTAGGCAAAAAGCCCACATCTTTAAAGATTTTAAAGCTAAATTTCAAACTTAAGCAGACTTTTGCCATCCCTCTTTCTTATCTACCCTATTTAATTACGTCCGCCCTTCATCAGAGAAGTGTGAACAATATTTTTAATGTTTCAGGAATATTCATAATGCAGTCATTACCCCATATTTAAAGCATAGCATTTAAAGGTACCTTGATTTCCATACAGATCTGGTTAATGTGTGATATGATTATAGCTTAATATTCTGTGGCTTATGAGCAAGAAGGTTAAGTATTTAAGAATATAAAGCTGAGCAAGATCCTTCTTAACTCATTCTGTCATTCTAATGCAAGCCAGATGGCTTGATAATTTGGTAGTTTCCTTAAATTGGCACATAATTGATAATGTAATTCAAGCTGTAGCCAATCTCTTTCACTAATACTACTAATGCTCCTCTAAAACCATCAAAAGAGCTAAGAACTTATCCTTCTCAATGTAAAGTATACTTGTAAGGTGCTCTTGTGACGATTTATATTTTGATAAAAAATCATTGTTAACTTACAATAAAGAAGCACAAATGCAAAATTTGTACTCCCTTTGTGTTGATATATGGCAGGGAACGCAACAGAATCCTTATTGCCCGAACACCATTAAACATTAAGGCTCAGATTAGATTTGTAAAGAGAAATATAGCAAGCAATGCCAGGGGAGCACTAAACCCACATCCTGGGGTCTAGAACTAGATATTGATTAAAAATCCATAAATTTTTGAGCAGACTATGTGAATCCAGATCATGATCCAGGAAAATCCAGCCAGGGGTGAACCAGACCATATGTAAAAATATGACCCAGATTAGACGTAGAGTTTTTGAGTTATGGGCATGGGCAGACAGAAATATCTATTTTCAGCACTTTATCAACAGATTCTGTATAAATCAAATGTCTATCCTTCAGAATTTTATCAACAGATTCTGCATCACCTTAAATGTCTATCTATGTCTTCTCCAATAGATTCTATAGTACTTTAAATGTCTATTTTTAGCATTCCATAAACAGATTCTGTATATTATGAAAAGTCTATTACTCTAAATCTCTTTCAAGCACCTCACCAAGAGATTCTGTGTTACTTGAGATGTCTTAGTTTCAGCACCTCATAAACATATTCCATGTTACTAGAAATGTCTATTTTCAGTTCCTTTCTAAACAGATTCTGTATTACTTGAAATGTCTCTTTCCAGCACTTCATCAGCAGATTCTGTACCACTTCAACCTCTCTTATATCCACCCTTCTGATGAAATCCTGCAGGCTGAGTTTCATCTCTATAAGATTTCACCTCACCACTCAGACAACCAGCAAGACGAGAAAACCAACCAGTCAGCAGCCAACCGCAGGCATTCGCACATCTTACAGGTAAGTCGGTTGGATGTGTGGTTTAAATTTATGAATATCAACATAAAAAGTAGTATCTTATGTTCCTTTCAAAGGCTTCTGTCATATCAAAGCAGATTCATTTTGGTTTGTAGTATTATAATAGTTCTATTTGTGCCAATTTAAGACAAGTGCTGAATAATATCAAGCCAAGCA
This sequence comes from Sabellastarte sp. h YS-2021, assembly GCA_964017235.1. Classification (NCBI taxonomy): domain Eukaryota; kingdom Metazoa; phylum Annelida; class Polychaeta; order Sabellida; family Sabellidae; genus Sabellastarte; species Sabellastarte sp. h YS-2021. The sequence goes on from OZ024931.1 coordinate 143,437,745, forward strand.
GAATGGTATTTTTAACCTTACCATTTATTCTTTTCATATCTACCAGTTGAAGCTCTATCAAATCTTGGATCCAGACCAGATTGATAACAAGACAGCCCAGAAACTTCTCCATCAGAGGCGTGTCAGCACGTACCAACGGGGCTGGGAGATCTTCAAGGTGAAGGACACAGTAAAGGAATGGGTGATACAGAGTGAGGCTAATCAAGGTGAGAAGCAGAGTTATGTATGTATGTATGTATGTGGACTAACTTTGATCAATTGTCTGAACTGAAGCACAAAGGTGAAGCATCAACATCACCCCCAAAATTACATTTATGCCATGTTCATCCAAAATAATAGTTCTACATTCTGGGCGGTCCAGTTAATGGTGGCTGTTCCATCAAATCTATGTGGATGTTTTTTATTTGTTTGGTATATGACGAAAGGGTTTGCAGTGTATGTGGATTATTTCAGGACTGCTTAACCAGCGAAAATTGGGGTCTAAAACTGATAGGGTTTAAATCTGATTTCAAAGTTGAGTGTTTATACACCCATCAACAGCTTTACTTTCTACAAGTATTTAACCCTGTTGTTTTAGTGAATTTCTTTACTGCATCTTAACATGTTGAACTAAATTTACCTATTTTCCTGTTGATGTTTCAGGATTCCTTATCGAGACTTCATCTATTAATGGAGAGACAGAAGATGTACTCATTAAATTCGCCCAGAAATCAGAACATCACGACAGCAAGCAGCCACTACTGGTGGTTTTCACAGAGGAAATGAAAGCTCAGATGGAAGAGGAACAGGAAGTTGAAGAAGAAGGAATTCTGGGTAATGTATGAATTAAATATTACCTCTTCACAGCTTATTGTTAAGGCGCCCATATTCTGGATCTGGCATGGGAGTAAATAACAAAACATATAATTTTCAATGTACATTTGTGTACTCTACAGATTTGAATTACTTATCACTTATCAATAATCTAAGATGTCAGTTTCACACTTGAAAAGGTATAATTACATCATATCGATTTTAATGTATATGGGAAAAAATTAATGGCTCTAGGATAAATATTTACTGTGGATGTGAAAGAGTTAATGTACACATGAAATAATTGTCACAGTTTTCAAACACCCAAGCTAGTTCCAGGGCATTGACACAACAAAATCCAGCACTTTATGATTCACTGATATGGTGCAAAAAACTAAATAAAAACCAGAATATATGTTTACTCCCATTAAAACTATCCAGAAGAATATGTACTTTTGGCAGAATTTTGACATCAGAGGAGTCAGACAGCTTAATTTGTAATCTAATGATTGGTCAAAATATATGCTAAAGGAAATAACCAGACATTTAACTTGGGGCTCATGTCTGTGGTAATTGGTTTGGGTCTAGCTCATTGATCAACTATAGTGTTTTATGAAAGTGAAAATTAAGATTTCATTTAATTATTTCCAGTTGCCTTTGGGCTGATCTATTGCCTCAAAAGCCAACAAGTAAAAAGTTTGGGAACTAAGCTCTCAGCTCTCTGTTGGTTTGAATTTGTAAAGTACTTGAAGAAACAAACTTTGACCTTCCATATTATTTGATACCATCTCTGCTCAGGTAAAAGTCATCTCTTATTTTGTAAAAGTAATTCTGTAAATTGCCAGACAAAGGTTTAAAATCTAAAAGATGTAGAACATTTATTATAAGTTGATATTATTTCAGATACTGAAGAACCGTCACCACATATACCAGTAGATGAAGCAGACATTGTTGACGTCAAACTGGATGAATCAGAACATGTAGCCGATGATAACGATCACATTGATGCAGATGATGTTGCTGAACCTGATATTTCTGGTGATGTAAAAACACTGTCGTCTCATTTAAAAATAACGAATGACAGTGGTGTTATGACGGATATACCCAGCTTACGTAGGAAGTACATTCAATTTCTAAATGAAAGACATCGGGCTGAACACGGAATATTTCCAAATATCCAGACCTTCAGCTTCATGAGTCCGGAAGAACATAAAGAGCTAATCAGTGGTCAGCTGACTAAACCTCAAGTTCCTTCCAGACGTAAGAGACGCGCTGCAGATTATGGCAACAAAAATCATCGGAAAAGGAAAAAGGTCTGCTCCTTGCATCAGCTCTATGTTGATTTCGATGAAATTGGATGGTCTGGATGGATTATATCCCCCAAAGGCTATGATGCCTTTCATTGCAAAGGATCTTGTCCATTCCCGCTTGGACAAAACCAACAGCCAACAAACCATGCAACTGTGCAAAGTATTGTGCATGCACTGGGGGCAGGAAAGGACGTGGGAACACCCTGCTGTGTGCCGAATAAGCTCTTCTCCATAAGTTTACTGTATTTCGACGACCAAGAAAATGTGATACTGAAACAGTACGATGACATGGTGGCTACCAGTTGTGGCTGTCACTGAATATTGTTTTGTTTGAATAATATTGTGTAAATAAATACTAAAAATGATGGATTTGTACATTTTTTTATCTTTTTAAAATATACTTGTGATTTTAATTGCAAAGACTGTGCCAAGAGTGAAAAAAAATTGTTAAAATACAAAGTTAATGTTGTAAATATCAACAAAACACTCTGCATGACTAGGTATAATACATCACCAGTTTGACAGAGATGATACACAATTTTTCAAACTAATTGACGATAAGTCCTGCAGGCAGTTAATTACAGTGTGCACTTATCCAATGTATAACAACAAAGTCAGGCACATGGTCCTCTGTACACAGCAGCTGTATTTGTTTTGAGATGCTTGTAAATTTTATGGCACTTGCCATGTATATGTAAGTGTGCCTATTTTTTTTAATCATACTTGACAGAGGAACGACTGACCTTCAGTCTTTCTTTTTTTTTGTTTTTGAAATCTTAACTTTGAGAGCTTTAAGTCTTTTAAAAATATTGTCATAATAGTACAGAAGTGTAAAACGGATGCTGGCCATATATTCTGTGAAGAATAAATATAAAATAATGACAGCGCAGTTGAATATACACACAGACGTTTATTTACTTTGTTTTGTACACCTCTTTCAACATAGTTTTGTAGATCCCATCAGGGTTGGTAGCTTTCAGACAAAATAACTCAGAGTATATTAGCTGACTAAAATTCTCCACCATAAAACTACCACCCTCCAGCCCCCAGGAATGGCATCCCCAGTCATTACCATTCTACTTAACAGATATGACAATTGATTCTGTGGCACTGAAGTGTGTTTTATATTGAAATATATGTTCTTCCAGCAACAATGTAAACAGACTCTTAACATTGCCTAAAAGTTGTGAATGTAAAGTTAGTAGATTAGATTGTACCCGGCATTTGGTTGCTGTTGTTACATAGATGTTCCACAGTCAAGATAATCTGGGAGTGATCCTGACTTTGGTCATCCCGGATCATACTGGTAGGCTTGCAAGAGCTATGTCGTACCTCCGGCATCATCGACATTGTTTCTCGTCTGTGTACAAAAATAATGATAGCAAAAAAGTCCTAGCTTTAGTTCTGCCCCAGTTTTTAAAAATGCCACCTGCAACTTCTGTCGAACAAGCAGCAATACCAGTCACCTGACATGTCATCACAGGTGACCTTGTTCCACTGAGTACACCTGTGGGCTAAATTGTGAACAGTTTAGAAGTAATGTTAAAAGGTTAAAACTCTAAACCCCAAAAAGTTTTTAAATAAAAGATTAAAGGGTTCCAATGCTGAGTCATGACTCATTTTGCTTCAATCTCATACCACTGTCCCTTCGTTGTTGAAATACTGACCAAGGACATCCCTTCTATCTTAGCCTCTCCGGTAGGGTTCAACCTGGCCAGGGTAACCAGTGTCTCACTGTGAGTGACCTTTGGGGTCATTACAGGTGAACTTTAGCTGTTAGGGGTGTCTGGGTCAGCATTTATGGTTAACCTCTGTAAAATCCAGTGTATCCATGATATCCATGGTTCCCTGCTGTAGGTTCTGGGTACTCACAGGGCAAATAGGAGGATTTTTTTGGCATTTCCCTTCCTCTCTGCCAATTGGTTGATTACAGTATCCAGTTAGTATGTGTAAAAATACATTGTAACTCATGTTATAAAGACATATATGGACCAATTTAGAGACAGTATAATACAATCCCATGATAAAGTTAGAACTTGTATGAAATACCTTGTCACATAACCAAAACAATATGGCTTGGTGCAAATTAAGCGAGTTAAAACTTGAGTTGGAGCACTAGTAAAGCTTTGCGAGTTAAAACTCAAGTTCGAGTACCAGTCAACTGCTGTGAGCCAAAACTAGACATACAGGTATAGTCAAAACCTTTGACAACCACTTACTCTCATTTTGCCACACCTGTTAGCCTTTTTGCGGCTTCTCTATCACAGTTTTGAGGATACAAAGTAATGTTTATGTTGAAGAATTCCAAAATTTTCATAGGTTTATATTGCCATCCAATTTTGAACTTTATTCACAGACCCGGAGGACGCAAAGTGTCATATAAGTGATAATTTCTTAATAATACAAGTTTGTAAGTGTTATATCAATGAAAGTGTAAGTATTGATGTGCTTATATACATTTTTTGTTGAAAATTGAATTCTTAACGATATTTCAGCAGATAGAAATGTGTAAATAAAAACATGTTTTATGAAAGTCCATGTTTTACTGATTCATTTACTGCAACTGTTGAAAAGAGCCCCTGATAGGATATTTAGATACACATTTTAAGTCAATTTGGTAAGTCTTGATGATTAGAGGCCATATTCTACAACAATACTTAGATTTCAAGTATTTCTTAGATTTCAAGTAAGAAATCATGAAACCGAACATTCATAACTTTTGTTTCGTGAATACAAACTGCAAGAAAAACTTAAGTGAAAAACCACCCCTTACTAAGATCTAAGGTCACCTTATCTAAGTATTGTTGTAGAATATGGCCCCTGATGATGTTGTTATCTCCACTCATTTTCTCATGACTTACCATATCATCTGGTGCTCATAGCTTGTTTAATTGTGATCACCAGCTCACATCCGATGCCATGCCCGAGGGACCAAGTCAACAAGCTATTATTTCTTTATATTGGACACTTAGGAGGCTATTAACCTATTTAAATTACACCCATTCCTTAATATGTAATTTTAAAGATGTTTTTAATATCCTTACTCTTCATTCCTTTAGTTCTGGTGTGTATTTTTTATCGTTTTAGTTGAAATAAATGTAGAAAGTGTTTCTTTGGAAATGTGCAAAAAAGGTTTCTATGTATGGAAAAAAGCACAGAGTGGAACAACTGCTCAATAGTGAATTATATTGGACAATTTTTACAAAAGAATATCTCTCATGTGTTATTTATACTAAAATCCACCCATTGGAGGGGTGAAACGGGGAATGGCTATATCGAACAACTCAAGAAACTTCAAATACATATTGATATGACCGCACAGGGTATTGTGTGAATGGACCTTAAGTTTTGATAATGGCAATGAAAAATATAACAGTCAAAAACTAATATATATATAAAACTAATATAACAGTCAAAAACAGTCAGAAATACTAATTTTAGTTGTTGGAAATAATAGCAGATGGTTTGTTCATATGATGCATTTATTTCTATAAAAGTTTACCAGAAATGCTATGAGTTACAATATTCAAAAACAACCCGAATTTTGAACAAAATCATAAAACTGTTAAATATACATTTTATTCACCCATCATGCACTCATTCAAAACCTCTCAGCAAAAACAGCGTTTTCATAATGCACTCGTAAGTAAGATAGAACGAAAGAATTTTGTATATTCAGCTATACTAAATACTAAGTCCTATATATGAGATACCAAGCTATATATAGAAGTTATCTGCCTGTGTGGTGTAGCTTGACTAGTTCACTGAAGTTAAGCAGCACTGGACTTGGTTAGTACTTGGATGGGTGACTGTCTAAGTTCTGGGCCAAAACCTGACTTGCATAAAGAATTAGCAATAAATATTCTGTATTCCAGCTCTGGTATGTCATAGCTGCAAGTTTTAGACATTCAGATTGAGACAAAAGACAACACAAAGACGAGAAAAGGTAGTCCATACTACATTAATATATATCTATAATTAAAATTTATATTATTTATTTTATTTTTTATCTAATGCTACAAAGCAACCTAAACAAAACAAACGCGACACTTTCACGAGACAATCAATTCACCATTAAAAAGGTTTTGTGTACATCAATATCCTCCATTTTCGCTCATATCACACGCAAACCGGAAGTGCCAGTTAACTGCTATTGTTTGTATGTGTGACCAATTCCATATAGGGAATATTTTAGGTGGACATACACTGAACAAAGCTGGTTTTGAATCGGGATTGTGTTTTACTCTAAACACTTCCTTTTAGCTCTGTTTTAACAGGCCCAAAAATTGACATCATTATGTACTTTTGAACTTTTTTACCGCAAGAAACCATATTTAGATTTAGTTACCATTTTCCAATAACTGCATTAAAGTTTTTAATTTAGAACCATTTAGATTCAGTGCCTGTCATTTAAAATAACTTTCACATTTATAAAGAAGTAAATTATGCCACGCACCTGAATATCACTCTGCTTGAATGCTAAAAATCGAGGTCATATCCAGTGATAAGCTATTTAAAAAAATCCGGAATTATTATAGAAACATATGGCAGAATATAATTTTCCATAAAGTATTGATCCACAATGTATTTATTATAACTTGAAGAATTTGTAAATAGTTATGTATCCAGCGTATATCTTTATATAATTCCAAATATAATTTCCCAGATTCTCGAGAATTTTATTCCATTTTATCACACAAACACAAAATATAAAAGTCAAATAAATAAAAAGATATAATTTCACAAAAATAGTACTTATTATTGAGTATGCTCTTAATTCCGGAATCCATACACACAGAATGTTAAATATTGGATAATATTAGGGAAAACACAGCTACACCCACACAGATAAATCAATCCTGTGTAGACTGAATTCACACTTCTCCAATATTCTGAGCTAATCTCAGTCATAAGCATAACTTTATAGTGCCTGATCTCTGGCTCACAGTTTCTAACTCACAGAAACAAAACTCATAAAATCATTGGGATAAGGCGTCTAATGTACCCTTGTTTTGAAATGGGTCTTTAATGTCCAGCATTGCATCAATCATTAATAAACAAAACAATACATGCCCGATTTTAAATCAGTAATGAGATTGCCGTGGATATTTTAAAATGTGCTAATCTATTAGGCCAGAAACCCGAAGAAGAACATGTGTAGGTCCAGCAAAGGCTATTTTTTTTACACTTTTTGGTACCGTTACTGCTACGATGTACATGTTTGACCTACATTTCTGATACATCATATGGTGTTAGATCTAGGTTAATTTCGGACATAGTTTGACATGCTGGGCTCAACTGGAGATGATCTAAGGTCGCAGTTGGTTGTTCGGAAAACTGTGAACAGAACATACTGTCAACATCTGAAATATGTCACATGCCCTGCTCAGCTGAGGAGGTCGAGGATGATCTAAAACGTAGAAATTTATTTTGGGGAACTGTAAACAATACAAGTTACTGGATAAATGTTGACACCTTGTAAATGTGCACCATTCCCTCATCGTAAGGAGACCATATAAGGTCAGAGTCTTTCATCAATAGAACTGTGAACGCAACATAAATAATTGGACTGATTTTTCTCCTCTCTAAATATGCTGCAATTACTGATCAACCGGAGACAATCTAAAATAAGAATCAATTGTCTGGAAAGCTGTGAACTGGACATAAGTAATTGGCTAAATGTTCACACTCTTTAAATATACCACATTCCTTTCTCAGCCCAAGGTGACCTAAATCAAACTCATTCATCTTGGGTTAGTGTGAACAGAACATAAGTATTTGGATAACTGTTTACATTCAATAATATGTACACTTTTCCAACTCAACTGGATACGATAAAATGTGATTCATTTGTCCGTAGGAGTGTGAACAGCACATGAATAATTGAATTAATACCTGCACCATACATGTCATATTTCTTGGTCTATCAGAGACTATCTAAAATCAGAGTCATTTGTCTGTAGAATTGTGAACAGAACATTAGTTGTTGTTCAAATCTTCACAACAATTAAATATTACACACGTCTTTGTCAATTGGAGACAATTTAAACTCGGAGTCATTTCAGTTGAGGAAGTTTGAACATTGCCATAAGTAATTGGATTAATGTTCACACTCACTAAAAATGCCATACTTTTTTACAATAATAGTGAAAATGACGCAAAAGTTATTGATCCCTATTTTGTCAGACTGTTTCAACTACTGAGGCGTTAAATTGGCATGTTGTTCAAAATGCAATATGGAATGTTAGAACTTGAGCAAGTGTATGAAATCTATTGTGTTACTGTGTAAACTTCACGTGAATTTAGGATTAGATTTCTGTTTAATAATGGCAAACCTACACAGACATTTGTGGACTTAAAATTATCCTTGTAAATTTGTTTTATTTGTGTTAATTTTAATTTATTATAGTTACCTCAGTCTTGAGTTTATATTTTTGGTGACATGTGTTTAGTTTATTTGTCTGGTTACTTTTTTTCTCTGTTTGCTTGAAAAATTATGTAAGAATTTGATGAAATTTTCACGAAATGTTCACCATGGCAAAGGGAACAGATGTTGACATTTCGGAGGTGATCCAGATCACTGTCTGGATCAAAGACTTTTGAAAAATATTTGTTTTGAAAAATATTTGTTTATACAAGTCCACTCATAAGCAATATTGGAGACATAGAGCTTTGGTGGACGTATGAGTGGTCTTATAACAGTTACTATAATTCTGGTCAGATTATTAAGACTGAATTCATAACAGTGTCTGAAAGAGGAAGTTTACTTCCTGGAACAAAATTTCTGTTCTATTTCACTTTTTGGTTTGTTTTGGGGAGTGTTGTATCTACTAGAAGCAACAGACCAAAATGGCTGCATGGGATTTACCCTTTTCCCCTTTAAGGGGAGGGGCGGGGGGTACTGTAATATGTGCGCCTGTCTGTTAGTCCGTATGCATAATGGAAATCTATCAGATCCAGGTCACATTTTCACAAAAGAAGGGGGGGGGGGGGGGTATCCGTGATATGATCCTCCTTACAGAAGACCAGGATCCACGTTTAAATACTTTTTTAGGGATTTGTCACCAAGATGTGGTAGGAATTCCCTGGGCAAACGTTTGGTGTTCCCTGAGCACTGTTTGTTGGTATGGCATTGATAACCTCTATTATCGACCATACAATATATTTGTCCTAAACATAGGGAAATTAAGACCAATGGCTGGATACACAAACAATACTTAGAATAAGGCGACCTTAGCTCTAATTAATGGAAAGGTTTTTATTTAAGTTTTTCTTGTAATAGGTATTCACCAAACAATGGGTAAGAATGTTCGTGAATACGCGGTTTCATAATTTCTTGCTTGAAATCTAAGTAATACTTAAACTCTAAGTTGGGAATGGTTGAAGTATTATGTTGGTGAATATAGCCCCTTTTATTAATTCTTTTATTCCCCATGTATGGCTAACAATGGATATATTTTACATAAAACAAATGGCATTTTTCGCAAAAACTTCTAAAACTACATAACTTATAAATATGTTATATCACCACAAAGCCATTCTTACACAGTTTCTGGTTATTTCTGTTGCATTAAAATCCATGCAGAAATGTCGAAGAAATCTAAAGCTAAAAATATTGAAGTTTTTATATTCACCGGTTACCCTTACCATCGATAGATTTCACAGCTAATCTTTGCTTACATTCTACATGTAAATATGGACTTATGTTACTTATGTTTCAAACAAACTGATGGACAATAAATGTAAAATAAGTCTTTTGAAGTATGTTGTTAAATTATATCACTATTTTAGGGTGTTTAGTTGTGATAAAGCTTTGAAAATACACTTTGCTTGGTTAATTTTCATTTTAAATTAAACCTACTTGGTAGTATTTCCATATTGAATAAAATATACGGTTTAAAAGCTTTAGTAAATTTAGTCCAAGATTTTAGTCAAGAGGCCTATATGACACATGAGATTAATTTCATTTGATAGTATGAAAACCCATTCAAATTTTACACAATTTAACTCCAAAACATCTCAACAACCTGATAAGTACTTCCTGTACAATCACACGTTATCCTTTTATCTAGAAAGAAATTGTACTTCAAAATAACCGAGCATACGCTGAAGAGTTTTATATCTACAATACCTACTAAATGTATTCATTTTACTTCAATTTTTTATTTATTTTAATGACGTACAAAAATTCAATAGTACACAAATAGAATACTACAGAGTTTCTATGTTGTATTTGGATTCTCAGGAATTTTAGGTATATATTTTGGAAAATATATATAGTAAATTAGCTTATCCCCCCCCCCCCCCCAAAAAAAAAAAAAAAAAAAAAAAAAAATCAAAAGTGAATGTATGATACTAAGTGATTTTAACACATGTAATAATATCTTACACCGACATGTCAACACTGTTTACCTATATTTCATGTTTAAGTTCAACGTGATCGAGTTACGTATTTTTCAACTGTTGTAAAGTGTCAAGTTCGAACCCATGGTCACAAACATAAGAGTGTCCATTTGGCCAACTTTAGAACTATCGCGCTACTGAAACCTCTTTTTATGGTCAAATTTCATGCCTTGTTGTAGATGGTATGTCTGGAAGGAAATGTATTTCATTTGAGTCCCCAATTATGTTTATTTATTCATGTTTTGATCAAAGATAACTGCCAGATTGCATGTGATAGCCTAGTTATACATTACTTGATGTCTTAATTAGGCTGAATATGAATAATTTAAAATCTTAGACTTGTTGAGTTTCTGTGTATGAAATGTCTTAGACTAATTACCCTCACTACCCCCTCCCCGGTAGGGGTGGGGCAAGGGTATTGCAATCATGTCCATTTATTTGTCTGTTTGCTTGTCTGCATGTATATCTATCCATTGGATCTGGGATATATAAGTAGATCTTTGCAAGTGTGTCTCACTTGCCAAGCAAGGGAATATTGTGGCCTGGCTGGGTGTTAGTTATTCCTACGACCACGCAGAAAAGAAAATGAGTAGGCCAATTTCCACTCAGGGGTCATGGCGTGTTGTCTGTATCATCAAAATACCAACAAAAGACTTGCATTCCACTTGCTTGTCTCTTGCAAGTTAACAATTTTTAAGCACGAACTTTAGCAAGGGCATAACAGCATTTTTTTAGCACTGTGGCATAACAGGATGAGAACCTGTCTCATCACTGAAGTTAAGCAGAAATAGGCTACATTAGTACTTGGATGGGTGATGCCTCATAACACTAGCCATGTCTCTGATGGCTTTATGGCTGACACTAATAGTCCAAAACCCCTTTCAACCTTGTTTTTCTTGTGGAGAGTAAAAGTGTAGGAAACCATATGGTGGGATGTAAGAGAGGCTTAGGGCCCCCCAGCATTGCCACTTGCAGCAGTTGGAACCCACACAGAGGTGACAGCATGTGATTAGATGCTAAACTTGCACACCACTAGGTCATTAAATATCTCAAACCTTTGGCCTTGTTCCAAATTAGCCAGTAAAGTTGTAGAAATTTCCTTTTTCTTCTCCTAATGTGAAAAATATTTTTTCCCACGCTAAATCCTAGATAAAAGGACTGATTAAAATGAACAGAAATAATAAGCTGACCTCATGTAATCTACTCTAATCTTTATCAGTAACAAAGCATTCACGAGAAGCTGTTTACAGATTGTGTGGGAATTGGATGGTTGGGCTCTAACTCCTTCCTCAGGCTGGTATGTTTGTTACAAAAAATAAATACCTCACACAAGTTATTTTTGGGGATAAATTTATAAAATGTGATTTACGGCCTTGTAATAGCTACTGTCATATTAGGACAGACCTTAAGGGAATTCCATCTTCTGTCTTCAGCTGGACTCAAACCCAACACGGACAGTAGTGGCTTAATGCCAAACTTGTTGACCACATGTTCTTGATAAGCTTTAAGTGAGGTAAATATTTACTAGTACATTAATTTCACTTACCTTTTATGTGATGGATAGCTTTACCTGTCATTAATTATCCAAATTTCATTGAATGTATATTTTTGTACAAAAAGTATTGTGTATATTCCACACAAAATTCGAAGATTCACTGGTATCCACAGAGAAAATATTAATATTCAGTCATGTTTGTAAAGTTTAACCACAATTTCTCAATAAAAAATATTCTAGCAATATACAGATTATTCCAGTGATTTTATAGACAAATAATAAATTATCCACTACAATATAGAGTAAACTGACACTTATACTATAGTACATATACTTATAAACACTCACACATCAATATCTTATGTATATATTCCATTATCTGACAGCAAAATATGTATATATGTGTCATATCTACTAATAAATTACTCCACTTGTCAAATATCCAAGCAGACTACTTGAGAATAGATACTTCATATAATGTTAGGTTAACACTTGTACAAAACCATAACACATTACATTAAGGCTCTCAGAAATAACAGATTTACACACACAGAAACTATAAAGACAAGCACATTAGTACTTCAGTGAAATATTAAACAAACCTATTATCGCCATTAATAACACATTCTCTTGATAAGATATTTGTGTGTGTGAGCTGTGTTACAAATGGAAACTATGTCAATTGTCAAGTATGTAATTCAATTTATCATAACATGTATTACAGTAATCCACCGGTATAATACAGTAATATAACTTTTGCGCAAATAAAACATGTTTATTTTACCATTTAAGGTATTCAAGTAAGCCACACCTGACCTATTTAGACAGAGTGACTCTTGAAAGTGTGAGTGCTAGATTTAACATAGATAAAATAGTTAGTCAAGGAGAAACCAGTGGATAAATTAAGCAGATATTCTATGACACAGTTTGGTTGTTCTAGAATGGCAATATATGGTTAAGTGTAACCTAACTATGTGTAAGATTCTAACTGCATCTATCGGGGGCCACGGTGGCAGAGCGGCAACACTCTCGCCTCCCACCTCTGAGATAGGAGTTTGAATCCCGGCCCGACCTCAAGTGGGAAAGCTGGTAGTTCCTTGCCGTTGGTCAGCAGTTTACAGTACAGAACCTTCACTAACTGTATGTACTGGTTTCCTCTGTTCATAAAACTACCCATCTTGATATGACCTGTACAGTGCGTTGAAAGTGACGTTAAAACGTAAATAAATAACTAACTACATCTACCTAAAATCACATACACAGTTGGGGTTTTAAGTACCTTTAAACAGCTAAGGTACCGTTAAACAGCTAAGGTACCGTTAAACAGCTAAGGTACATCTGTACTGGCTGTCAGTACTTTTAGCAAGTTGTCCAAAATGGATCAAACCCATGGCCACTGCTTTGACATCAAAGTGTTTAAATGAGGAACCTATTAACCATTCTATCACTGACGTCACACCCCCATAGATATAATGTAATATATTTTTGGTTATTCTGGCTTTTAGTTCAATGTAAAGGTCATCATATGTAATTTGGAGATGGGGGCAGGGATAGACTTGCTCCAAGTCTTTGTATTGCTTAGTCCACCTATATTCTGACATACATGAAATCATTACGTATCCACCTGATGGGTGGGGAATCTTATGTCTGGTGAAATATTTTAGTCAGCCCCACATTCTGGTGAAAATAATCTTTCAGTCCTCACATTATACCTTAGACAAAAGAATCTGAAGAAAGTCTAGGACATGCAGTACACACTAGTTCGTCAAGGGGTACGGACATTTCGTACCCGGACATTTCGTACCGGGACATTTCATACCAGGACAATTCGTACCCGGACATTTCGTACCCAGGCTAGCACATTTCGTACTCAAAATTTAAAAATTCAAAATGTTTTATTTATTGGTAGATTTTATTGAAATTTTATAGCACTTTCTCAGTTGGCACAAAGTACAAGGTTTTTTGAGTTTCAAGGTTTCAGCTTTTGGGAAGAAAATATGTGTTGGATTTAAAGTTCATCAACAAATATTGTTTTAGAGTCTATAATCTAAAAATCACTTTAACTACAGCCACTTTACATATTTTCCAGTTTTAACAATCATAATAGAATAAATAACAGAACATTATTCTTTTATCAACAGATTTTATTTACCAGGTGACACTTGTTTTGTTTAATAGGATGACAAGCTTTATTCAGGGTTTGCACATGCTTTTGTCTTTCTGTTGTCATGTTTGCAAAAATAATCTGCTGGGGATTAACTGTTAATAGAGTCAAGTGTCACAGAAAACAGGGTTCCTATTAGTGACCAAGTTTGTGGCTTCATAGAAAAAGAAAAAAAAGGCTGAAAAGGTATGAGTAAAACCTTTATTGAATGAATAATCAAATAATCAGTTAATGATATTGTCTCCCGCAGAATTGATACTTTAACAGTAAATACATGAACAGACCCAGACTATGAACTTCCAAACCCCACAAAGCACCATATAAAATTTTAAAATGATAAACAAAAGATGTTAGACAACACATTGATTTAAATATATGGACAATTCCAGAGCTTCAAACCCCAAAACTTTAAACAACTAATTTTAAACATATTCTTTAAAAATACTTTTGCACAAGGTAAACATACATTAGAGCATTAGAGTAAAAATTGTAACTTTAAATTTTGGGTACGAAATGTCCTAGGCTGGGTACAAAATGTCCGGGTACGAATTGACCTGGTACAAAATGTCCTGGTACGAAATGTCTGGGTACGAAATGTCCTACACCCGTTTGTCAAGATTGTGCACTGAATATCATCTGATATACAAGCACCATCTTTTGCACTTTAGGCGAAAGCTGACATATGAACCCATACCATTTATACCATGTGAGGTAGGAGAAAAATGTTTGTAATATTTACCAAATTATTATTATTATTATTATTGATGAAAAAGTAATTTTTAGCAAATATTAATTTTCAACATGATCTTTACAAATATCTACAAGCATCATATGAAAAAAATATATGCTTAAATATTTAATCTACAGACAAAAATGAATGGCACATTTTTTTTGGAAATATTACTTTTGAGTGTAATTTTAGCAGATGTAAAACTACTGCAAGTATTGATTATTTGGCAATAATTCAGATAAGCGTATTGCTAGCTTAAATTTGATTTCATATTTGACTTATTCTCAAAAGCTTAATACAACATACAAATGTATTTCCAGCTGCAGTCAAATTTATTTCCGGCACATTTTCAAAAGAATTATACAACATACAGGTGTATTTCTAGCTTAAGTCTGACTTTATATTTGGCATATTTTCAAAAAACACAAAAGTGCACACCGCAAGTAAACAACTATTTGTTCTTAATTTACCACTCAGTCAGTTTGTCAACACCAAACAATCTAAATTGAGAAAAGAAAATGATTTTGTGGTGAATGAGGAGCAGATATTGATGGTGTCAATAAACCATACAGACATATATAATGGACTGTAAACAGGCAAGTGTGTAAACATTTGTTTACCTTTGCAGAGTATTTGTGTTTGTTTATCTTTAGTGAATGTTCCCAAGTACATGGTTTGTTTCAATTTCGTATCTGCAAGTAAGCAAGGAAATAATAGTAAGGAGAGCACTTGGAGAAGGCAAACCTCCTCCAAAGTTCAATATCTTCAGCGTGATTTTAAGAGTGCAGTGAAATCTATTTAAAAATTCTGGATCTAAAACTACTACTATTCTACTACTACTACCACCACTACTACTACTACCACTACCACCGGTACCACCACAACCACTACTACTACTACTACTACCACCACCACCACTACCACTACTGCTACTACTACTACTACCACCGCCACCACCGCTACTACTACTACTACTGCCACTATCACTACTACTACCACCACCACTACTACCACTGCTACTACTACTACTGCCACTTACCACTACCGCCACTTACCACTGCCAGTACCACTACTACTACCACTGCCACCACTACTACTACTACTTACCACTACCACTACTACTACTACCACTACCACTGTCACCACTACTACTACTACTACTACCACTGCTACTGCCACTACTGCTACTACTACCAATACCACTACTACTACTACTACTACTACTACTACTGTGTTATCCTTATCTTGATACCATTGCTTTCAACAAATTCTATAATAGATGGTTAAAGGGATGGAGGAAAACAGTGCATACAAGTTGGTGAATATTCTGCACCAAAAATATCTGAGTATATAATACCCAACCTAGTTTCTGGCACTGTCCCCAGCATGTCCCTGGTTGATTATGGATTTCTGGATTTCTGTATTATGTGACTAGAGTCTGTCTTTAGAGGGAGATTTGGTGCTATAAAAGTACTATTAGAATCAGAATTTCTTTATAAAATGCGTTTTGGTATTTCATTTATTAGACCTTGTGCAAGGTCCTTCCTCAGTGCATTATGATTCTATGATTCTATTAGAGCATTTCCCCCCAGAAGGAAGTTTACTTCCATTGAGAGTGTAAAATCCAGACTCTTATCCACTCACTCATTCATTGTCTCAAAAAAGTAAAGACTTGTGAGCAAGTCTACTCATTTGTAAATTATTTTCCAAGACTGAAGTAAGTTGAAATAAAATCTCCCTTGGTGAGGTGACCTTAAAACACCATTCTCTAAGACTATTTTTGGGTTCCTTGCATAATCAAGACTAAAATAAAGCTTCTTTAGTCAAATGATTGTAATCGATACTGTTATCTACTTTGGGAAGGTGGCTTTAAAATATAATTCATTCAGGTTATAACTGACAGTCCTCCAAGTAAAATGGCATGTAAGTTTTATATCAAATACCCACCAATTTGGAAGAGCTCATTATGTGTTCTCACTTGTCATATGATTTAAACACATAATTTTAGTTGCAAAGGTAAAATAGCCAAATTTTAATAAAAATCAAATTCACATTAACTTTATTCTTTATTATGCAGTTGCTAACTCAGAAATGAAAGGGCAACACATGAGGATTCCTTGCGAAAACAAAAAAAAGAATGAATATCAAATGAATGAATATCAAAGTTATGGATTTCCATTTAAATTACAGATTCCGGAAATGTTTATGGCCACCTGTCAATCAAGACAATGAAGTAAGACCCCTTTTAAAGTATGGTTCATAGAATACCAACACAATGCTCAGTTGTAATTTGTATATAAACATCTACCATTGTAGCCCAATTGGGAACCCATTCCCCTAACAACACGTAGGACTCGTGTTTGTTCCATACATTGTAGCTAGAATGACACCTTGCGGGGGCCACAGTGGTCCAAACGGCAAAGTTGGTAAAGTTCGTAGTTGCTTACCAATGGTGAAGCAGTTTATAGTACAGAACCTTGACCAAAGCAAAGGCAGAGTTTGGTGATGGAAATGCAAGGATCCGTGGAAATAAACTTATAGTGAAAGAAAGGGTGTATAGTGTCAAAGATTTAGAATCTCTTCCGCAGCAATTGCGACCCTCAGATGTGTTTACACATTGGAGAGATGACAGTGTAGCTTTCTACACAAAAATGTCACCGTTTAGCAACCACTTCCCCTCAAATTTCCGGATTGAAGGCATTGAATTTAACTGTTGTGAACAGTTCTACATGTACTCGAAGGCTCTTCACTTCAATGATAAGCAGCAGGCAGACAAAATACTTAGTACTATAGATCCGGTAGCGCAAAAAAAACTGGGATCTAAAATCACCGGATTCAAGAAGGATGTGTGGAATAAAAAATCACAAAATGTGATGGAAACAGGTCTTTTTGCGAAGTTTACTCAGAACCCATTGTTGAAACACAGCCTTTTATCTACTGACAATAAAACCTTGATTGAGGCCAACAAATATGATAGATATTGGTCATGTGGTTTATCCTTGTTTGATGACAAAATATGGAGCCAAAAGGAATGGAAAGGGGGAAACATCCTGGGGCAACTTCTTATGAAGGTCCGGGAGAGATTGAAATAAATAACCATAGAGAATATTAGAGGTTACATAAAAAAGACAAGATTTCAAAGTCATATAAGCTTAAAGAACTACCTAATCTATTGTGAAGGTTATCTAATCTGTTGATGTGAAATAACAGTTAAGCTGTAATAACAAAAGTTTTAATTTATATAATGAAACCAGATGCAATTAAAAAAAAAATACAAGTCTTGATAAAACTAAATAACTAGTTATGAACTTATTATAACATAAAAGTTGTGTACTCTGATGGTCTGATTACTGTAAAGCAAAATATGTAGCTTATATAATGAAAAACTGGTTGCAACATGATACTGCACAAAAAAGATAATAATTACAAAAGGATCTGAAAGTTTTAGAAATCTAAACAATCATTTAATATATTGTGGTAGTCTTGTAGTGTGACTGCGTGAAGTTGCAACATGGGTGAAGCAATAATTTGGTCTATATTAAAAAATTATATCTGTATGATGTAACAATGCTGCGTGTAGGAACAATTTGATCCTTTGTGTAAATTGTACAAATGCTATTGATATGGGAATATGGGAAAAAAAAAATTTGAAAGTGGTATAAACCTAAATAATTACTTAATGCACAGTGAAAGGCATGTAGTCTGTTGATGTGAAGTAACAATGACACTGTTATAGCAAAATTCAGCACATCTAATGAAAAACTGTGTGTAGCAACAATGGTGTATAAAGTAACAATGTGACCCTTTTCTAGAAATTGTGTGTAAAGGCTACTAGGTACTATATGTAAAAATATAAGATTTGAAAGTTGTATATATCAAAAATTACTTAATGAACAGTGAAAGTTATGTAACCTGTTGGTATGAAGTAGCAACAATGCTGTTATAGTTATAATACAGCACATACAATAATATAACAATGATACTCTTATGGCAATAATTCAGCACATCTATTGAATTACTGTGTGAAGCAACAATGGTGTATAAAGTAATAACTTGAACCCTTTTCGAGAAATTGTGTGTAAATACTACTGGGTATTATATCATGTATAAAGTAATAACTTGAACCCTTTTCGAGAAATTGTGTGTAAAGACTACTGGGTATTATATGTAAAAACAAAAGATTTGAAAGTTATATATAACTAAATAATTACTTAAGAGTCTGTAAAAGTTCTGTTATCTGTTGGTATGAAGTAACAACAATGCTGTTATAGATATAATACAGCACATATAATAAAATTCTTCAGGCAATTGAAAAAGAAATTGATAAAACAATTAATTAACTAGACATGAAAGTTCTGTACCCTCTTGGTGTGAATTAATAACACTGTAAAGCAATAATATATGTATAGACTATAACGTTAAATACTGGACACAAGTAAAAAAAATAAAAACATCGGAGAGTTTAGTAAAGATAAATAATCAATTATTATGACATTGCAACTTTGTATTGTGACTGTGTGAACCAGCTATACTGCTATAACAATAATTTGGTATCTCTAAGTCTTTAAATACCCAAATAATTGGGATAAAAGATTATATTTTCATCATATTTTGGGTATGTTCCCAAGATCTTCAATCTTTCTTTCATTCTGTGTGTTGACAGGTCGAATGGCAATTGTAAAGTATCGTCCTTTCAATACCAAGACACCAGGCTGAGTTGAAAGTTGTATATAGAAAAAGAGTTAAAGAAAACATATTGGAAAAAAATGTTATCAAGAGTGTGCCAAAGTATATGCATAAAGCTACATGTAAAGCAAAAGGCTTAATGATAAGAAAACCTTTGATTGTAACTTTATTACGTAGCCACTTCTCTTACAATCTCGTTGGTAATATGTGATGTAACACTTACTCTACATTTTTATTGATAAAGTATGCATCGGTATAGCAGGTAGATGTACCTTTCTGCATCTGTGAATTTACCAAGAAACATTCCTTATTGTGAACATCCTTTACCTGTTTTTAAGTTTGCCTTAATACACTGCCTTGTATATTAGCACATTATTTCATTATGTATCCTTTTGTTTCTGTTTTACGTTTTGGTACATGTTTTGTTAAAAGCAAATGTACTGTATGGCAATCCGTTCTTTCTTTGTCATTAATTGTTGAAGACAACTTTAAAATCTGTTTGAAGTCACAAGTTATAGAAAAAAAAACTTAAAAATAAGGTGAATAGTCTTAATTTTCAATCATTTAATGTGAGAGATCTTAGAGATCATAAAAAAGATGGGAAATATTCCACTGGCTGAAAAAATTTCACAGGGGAAAAGATTGTATCCACTTACTTCAAGAAACTCATTCTACTGAAAACGATGTGGACACTTGGCACAAAGAATGGGGGGCAGACATTTTCCTATCTCATGGTGATTCTAAATCAAAAGGGATTGCCTTCTTGTTGCCGCAAAGTAAATGTTTTAAAATTATCCAATTTAGAATTATATTAGAAGGGAGGATAGCATGTCTCGAAATAAACATCGATGATATTGTGATATCAGTCTTCAATGTATACTTCCCAACAAAAGATCAACCAGCTGATCAGTTAACCACAATTTCAAAATTAGAATTAGATTTAACTAATAATAGTCCAGAAGCACTCATTATAGGTGGAGATTTAAATCTATATATAAATCCCTTATTAGACAAATATAAAGGGAAAGAGACAGATCTTTCTCAAGCATGTAAATTGCTGAAGAGTCTATTAAATGAGTATAATTTGGTAGACATTTGGCGTACTAAAAATCCAAATAGCCATCGTTATACCTGGCGTCGGAATAAACCTTTAATACAAGCTAGACTTGATTATTGGATTATTTCAGTAACATTAACATACAATGTAACAGAATGCAAAATCAAACCATCTATTAAATCTGATCATAGCCTCATCTCCCTAACTCTTTTAAGTAATCTGAATACAAAAAAAGGACCCGGCCTGTGGAAATTTAATGCAGCTCTACTACAAAACAACGAATACGTTGAATTGCTGAGGGAAAAATTTACCTTTTGGAAGACTAAATACAATAACATTCATGATAAAAATACAAAATGGGACATGGTAAAATCGTTAATTCGCATTGAAACAAAGAAGTTTGGTAAAAAGATAGCGAAACAAAATAAAGATTTAGAAAATGAACTATATGAGCGACTACAACATGTTATGGTGAATCTCGATGAACACCAGACTGAAAGTCTACTATTAGAATATAAAAATATTCATAATGAATTAGAAATCATAAATAGTGCAAAAGCACAAGGTGTCAAACTTAGAGCCAAAGTAGACTGGGTAGCAGACAGTGAAAAATGCACTTCTTTGTTCCTAAATTTAGAAAAACAAAACGGTAAGCTAACTACAATAAATCGCTTTGTAGAAAATGGAAAGGAAATAAAGCTTGATACCGAAATCTTAAATACGTTAAAATGTTTCTACAGTGACCTATATTAAAAAAATAATAAACTTGACTCAAGCAACTATAGGCTTTTTTTGAACAGTAATATCCCCAAAATTAGTTATAATAGTGTAACTTTCTGTGAGGAGTCAATATCTATTGAAGAATTAAAAAAGGCTGTAAATAATTTAAAAGCTAATAAATCGCCAGGTACTGATGGTCTAATGGCAGAGTTTTATCAGTTTTTCTTTGAAAATATTAAGGATTACCTATATGACAGTATTAACTATTCTTTTCAAAATAAAATTCTTAGTACAGAACAACGGAGAGGAATCCTAAAGCTTATTCCAAAAAAAGACAAAGATTTAACAAACATGCGTTCTTTCAGGCCAATCTCCCTTCTAAATACAGATTATAAAATAATCACACACATTCTTGCCTCTAGACTTCAAAAAGTACTGCCAGAAATAATTTCCACTGATCAAAATAGTTACCTCCAGGGAAGATTTATTGGACATAACATAAGGTCAATGATAGATACAATGCAACACATTATTCTCACAAAGCAACAAGCTTATTTGCTATTTTTAGATTTTGAAAAGGCCTTTGCATAATTTTGGCTTTGAAAAAAATTATATTCAGTGGATCAAAATTTTGTACACGGATATTCAAAGTTGTATCCTAAATAATGGTTATACATCACCATATTTCCATATTACAGCAGGTATCAGACAGGGATGTCCAATCTCAGCTTTGTTATTCATAATTGCAGTGGAATGTCTTTCAATATATATAAAAAACAATAATAGCATAAAAGGTATCATAATAGGAGGTGTAGAAAGAAAAATTACACAATTAGCTGATGATACAACCTTGTTTCTTAGAGACATAGGGTCTATACAGACTACAATAAATACCTTACTGCTGTTTTACAGTGCATCTGGCCTAAAGCTAAATAACGGCAAAACTGTTGTGTTGCCTATTGGGAAAAATTGTAACAAACCACAAACAAATTTATTTGGTCTGCAGTGGGAGAGTAACGAAGTTTTGTCACTTGGGATATGGTTTTCTTGTGAAATAAGCAATCTTATTAAAAAGAACCATGACCTCAAACTTGAAAAAATCAGAAATATTTTGAATCACTGGTCAAAATTCAATTTAACACTCTTGGGGAAAGTGACCGTTCTAAAATCCTTAGCATTAGCAAATATAAATTTCTTAATCAGCAGTGTATACACACCAGACTGGTTCATAAATGATGTGCAACAGCTGGCATTGCAATTCTTATGGGATAACAAACCAAATAAAATCAAAACAAGTACATTATACAACACCATTGAAGATGGAGGTATCAAATTTCCTCATGTTGAAAGCTATGTAAAGGCACAAAAATGCAGTTGGATAAAGAGGTTAATGAGCAACAGTGTGACAAAAAGTTATGTAGAATCACTTATTCCTGTACCACTAGAAATTTTTGTAAGATGTAATGTTAAACTTGCAAATGAGTTGTTCAATCTGCCAAAGTTTTATAGCCAAGTTTTTAGCTGTTGGTTTAACCTTAATGAAGAACCCAACTCAGCTAATGAAGTTTTGCAAGAATACATCTGTTTAAATAAATTCATTGAAATTAATAATAAAATGGTTTTAGATGAAGAATTCATAAGACCTAAAACTTTGAAGATAGGTGATATTGTCAAAAATAATGGCAGATTTCTGACTCACGAGGAATTTCAAAGAAAATTTAATAGAAGAATAAATTGGCTAAAATTGCACTCTGTAACACTTGCAATACCAAACAAATGGAGACAAATACTTAACATGAACACCTCTTGTGAGAACATAGAAGTATGTGAAACTCGGATAACTATGCTAAACAATGTATCAAGTAAAAAGTGTTACTGGTCATTAGTAAAGAAAGTGATAACAAAACCAACCTGTGTTAATAGTTGGGATGCTAAAGGTTTTGTGTTTAATGATGAAACATGGAAGAAACTATTTCTTCTACCAAAATTTACCACTTACAATATAAAAATAACAATGTTACAGTATAAAATTCTTCACAGAATTTATGCATCAAAAAGCAAAGTATCAAAGTTTGTACCTGAAATAAGTGGAAAATGTGAATACTGTAACATCGAAAAAAATATTGTCCATACCTTCTACGAGTGTGAAGAAATAAAAACTTTCTGGCAAAATTTTAAAACATGGTTTAACCACATCACAAACATTAACCTTGAATTGAGAATAGATGATATTATATTTGGAATTCACAGAACCATACCATTTAACACGGTAATTAACTTTTGTATATTGATTGGCAAGTTTTTCATCCATATGTGTAACAACGATAGGAAAAGGCCTAGCTTAATGGACTACATCCCAACCCTAAAACATCATCTCACAATAGAAAAACAGGTCTATGACAAAAAGAGAAAAAGTGGTAAATTTTGTATGCTCTTTGGACAACTACATGCAAATATTTGTACCTAAACAGTAAAGTGAAGTGATGGTTATCGACACTGGTGATGTGTACTTTATTCTATCAGTCAGCTTTTAAAGTCATAGTCGTTTTCTGTATATGTTATGCCATACGATGTATATATGTTATGTTCATATGTTGAAAAAAAAGACTTAATAAAAAAAAAAAAAAAAACCTTGACCAACGACCAACTATATGTACTGGTTTCCTCTGGCCACAAAACTACCTGTCATAATATGACCTGTACAGTGTTGAAAGTGACTTAAAGTTTATAAATGTCATTTATCAGGTCCGTTACCAGCTTGACAAGTATTTCTGGTGTGGTTACCCCCCCCCCCAATGTTTTCTAAATAACGGCTTTCCAAATGGTTACTCGACTGTCTGGTCTGTGGTTTTGTCTGAGATCCAGTGACTGAGATCATATGTGGGGATTACTCTGGGGGAATACTGGTGTGCCGATATGGCTTTAGGCATTGAAAAAACCATTGAATTTTGATATGTATCTTCACTACTGCATATATAGTACCATTGTAAATATACTTGCGATTCATTAAGCACTCTTTTATGTTGAATTGTGACATTTGCATAAATCATGTTTTTGTACAATCAACAAATTAGCTAAATAATGAATTTTGGTCAGCGGCAAATCTGAACCATTTGCAAATAGCATTTGTGTTACTTCATAATCTTATCAAGCACATGGCCAGTGTTATTAAAAAAAAATTTAGTCTGTTTTACACCAAATAAGTAAAATATAAAACAGCTCTTCATGGGTCTGAAGTAAACTATTTTAATATTTCCATGTTGTATTTTCATTACAGTAGTGATTGAAAATGCCATTGTTAAAATTCTGTTTTCCTGTCATCTGGTTCATAATCAAAAATTAATCATTTGTTCCTTTGATTAGGCTTTACTTACATAGAAAAATTCATTAAGATTGATAATTAGTTTTTGAATAATTCTAAATAAAAACAGCCAGAAAGAAAAAAAAACGAATATATTGTGAGCTTACATTTGGGTCTGTGGGAGCTCATTCCTGCGGCCTCACCCTAAATAAACATCTCAAAATCATTTCTGACATCTAACATGGCTGGGTGGTTTATGTAAACTTCTTTGTGACTTGTTCACGACTCACTGTCCTTGCCTGGTGAGGATTAAACTGTCACTTTGACTTTGGCAGGCAAAGAGGACACTTTAAATTTCATTATTGACAATTGATGAATGAATCTACATACATATTTTAGTTTGTATGATTTTAGTTCATTAATTAAGTTTTTATTAGTTAAACCCTGACAAAACAGTTTATCATCTTTGAATCCCATGCTCAACTAAAAAATAGATCCCTGTCTCCCAGTTAGGATATTTGGTAATTTCATGCATCCAGCAGTTGTTGTAAAGAACCTTGTTGTCTGGTTTGATGCTAATTACTCCTTTGCTGATCATGTCCGCAATATTCGTAAGACATGCTTCATTCAGATTCGTGATCTCAGGCAGGTTAGACAGTATTTGACTGATGATGCTGCTATTCTGGTGGCTAATGCCTTGGTGAGTAGTTGCCTTGAATTCTGCAACACTCTCTTCAGGAGTCTGTCCAGTTTCAACATGCGCAAATTGCTGTGTATTCTAAACACCTGCTAGGATTGTCACAAACTGTGACAAATACACATGGGCATCTCCTATTCTCAAATGACTCCATTGGCTCGCAGTTGAATTTCACTGTATCTTCAACCATTCAGATAAAAGGTTCTTAGAGGTTCCTCAATTCTTTTTTTTCTATATATTTTTTTTCAATAGGAGTTCACGTTTAAATTTATTGCATTTTCTTAACAATTCCAAGCTTTAATAGTGAGATGAAAGAACATTCATAATATTACAATATGACAGTAGATGCTGTACAAAATGTATGTTACAAGATTAATTCTTGGATAAAGTTCCATTTTTTTTAAAATTTGCATTGTTGGTTTTGTATTTTTGACACACACTCCTGTTCCATGTAACCACTTTTCAGCATCTCAAGAGCTTCAACTAACGGTGGTGTTTTTTTTATTTCTTTGATAAAAATAAAAATGTATTTTTTCATTATTATCAATAAAATGTTAGCAGGCCACATTTGTTTTTCTTGGAAACCCAGAAGTATATTTTTTACTTGAAAAGTCTAATTCCTTATTTGTGTTGGTTTTAATTTTCCTGGATAGAACCTCCCAAAATTTTCTTGTGGGTTCACATAGGCTGAATAAATGTATTAGAGTTTCTTCATTTTCATTACAAAATATACACATATATTTGCTTGTGCTATGCCCATTTTGAATTTTAAATTTTAGATTCCCAATATTTGGTTTAAGATTCTATGTTGAAACCAAATTGAATAATTATCTTGTATAGTTTTGAAACAAATGAGGTAACATTTTTGCCACATTTTTTCTGTAACTTCAATATTTAGTAGTGTTTCCCATTTATGTCTAAGTTTGTTGTCATTGAAGGATTTTTGTAAAAACAAGGTTTTATAATATTCACGCGACCCTATTGTGCCTTTGGAGAGCAAATGTAATGTTTTTGGATGGATGGAGTCTTATGTTTGTCAAGATATTGGATTTGCCTGTAAAGTTGTTCACACATTGCTTGACCCTATGATATTCTAAGAAATTGTACGGTCCTAAGTATTTTGTGATTAGATCACGGTGTAATAAAAATGTTCCTTGGGAGTCGATTATATCAGACACAAAAATGATCCCTTTATTAAACCACTTTGGCAGAAAGAGCTCTATCTTTCATTGGATTATACCATATTAGACTAGAAAGTTTCTTGATTTCTTCATCAGGTATGTTTGTGTCTAACAGACATGCCCAAGATAGCAAAGCCTCCCTCCAAACCATATTTGTTATATTTTGTGCAAGATTTTTGGGACAAATTGAACCAAAATATTGTAGTATAAAAGGGTTTCTGACACAATGTATTCCTACAGTTTTCCACACCGGTGTTTCATTGCTCAGCAACCTTTCAATCCAAAAATTTGGAGACCAGTAATAAAGGCATCTATATCTATCATTTTAAGGCCTTGAATAGCTTTGTGTTAGTTTTGCTCTGCTTATCTTATCTGGTTTATATTCCCATATAAAAGAATAAAAGAGTTTATTCAAAGCTTTTATAGTCTGGGGGCTTGGTCTAGGAATGGTCATGCATAATGTGACAAACTTTGGTATTATAAATGTTTTATAAATTTTACCGATTGGGATTAGGTTTCATTGCCTCCAGGTACAAGGGTTCTCTCTGCACCTGTTATTATAGTATTATAGTTTAGGTTAGGCATATCATGGAGATTTACTGAAAACATTATACCAAGAACTCTAGAAGTATTTATTCTCCACTACAAGTTGACACATTTTTCTTGTGTTTCTTTATTTAGTTTTAAGCCAGAATATGTGCCAAATATATCCAGGACATTGAGCGCTGACTGGGGAGAGCTTTCAGACTCATTTAAAAACATTGTTGTGTCATCTGCAAACTGAATGATTTTTACACACTTTTTATTTGTTCTTAGTCCATTGATTGAGTCACACGTTTCTACTAAGAGTGTTAAAAAACCGAGCATATATTAAAAAGATATGGTGCAATCGGGTCTCTTTGTTGGCAGCCCCTTTTAATACTCATTTGATTAGATAGGAAACCACATTGAAGATTCCTCAATTCTGTCCATCTGTACATAAATCCCCCCCCCCCCCCCCAAAAAAAAAAAAAAAAAAAAAAATTGGCCATGGCTTTGCTTTTGATGCTCCCACGGTTTGGAATGATTTGCCTGATGAGGTCCATTCTGTCCCAACCCTCGCCTGTTTCAGAAAAAGGTTAAAATCATATCTTTTCAAAAGGGCAGTCCATATACTCTATTCGGCATCTCCGTGGTACTGGACTTTGCAAAGGCTATGGATAAATTATTTTTGTAATTGGAATTTGGTGTTGCGGCTTAGAGTCTGCCTGGCAGAGATTAAGGGCCATAAAAGTCCAGAATTGAATGAAAAGAGTTTGACAGCATGGAAGACAGTCAGTATAGTCTGTATTCCTCCGGACATGAGGATCTGCAGATAGCCAGACAACCTCAGCTAGCAGGCGATAGAGCCAGCCATCATACCACTGGGCAGGTTGCTTTTTTGATCAGTCAGATAGTACCAGTGCTTCTGAGTTAGATTTGAGCGACTGAGTTTAAATAAAAGTTTTGCTATTGGATCGAGAATGTAGTACCCCAAAATTCAGAACAATAATCATCTATTGACATTGGCACAAACTGCAGATGAAACTAAAACATAAAATGAACAAAAAAGTCAGTTAACCTCCTGTCCAATATAGCAGGTTGGGTTATACAGGTTTGGGTGTTGCTACTAACTCCACCCATCCTGCCATCTTCTTGCCAGTGTCACTCAAGTAATATGCACAAATACAACAAGTTCACCAACAAGTGAAAGGTTTAACAGGAAACATTGGTCTTATGAGCTTTATGTCAAGAACACGGGCAAGTGAAAGTGAAAATGAAACAAGGATATAAAGGTTAATCTGCCCTTGAGAAAAGTCTGCTGGGGATTGTTGTATTTTCATTTCTTCATTCCAAAAAATATTTTCAAAAAATATCTCTTTGACTTTTTAATTTATTCATTCCAAAAAATATTTCCAAAAACTATCTCTTTGACTTTTATGGAACGGTTTAATATACTCTGTGTAACCTGCTATATTAATGATTTTCATAAAGTATGGTTAGACATCTTTGCAGGGCTAGCTGTTGGTTATTACCACGACCAACCAGCTTACCTAAGTGAATTAATTCACCCCTACACCTCCTCCAGAAACACAAGACGCAACCGCCCAAAACTTAAGTTCATGCACATCCCCACCTTTAATTGCACAGTTCACAAATCAAACAAACACTTTTCTAATTCCTCCAGTCACTATGCCCCTGTTCTTTGGAACTCTTTCCCCTTGAAAATAAGAACCAGTCCCTCTGTCACATCCTCCAGGAAACACCTGAAAACTCGCCTGTTTAACTCCAGTTTCCCCACCTTTTGTCACACCCATAACTCTGGATTACTGACAATCACCGCCCCATGACTATCCTTAGACTAATGTATTTGTTACCATAGCACACTGAGTTCCCCTTTGTGGGGAAGATATTGCGCCTACAAAGCAGTAGATTGGATTAAATTAGATTAAATGTCAATCAGGTCAGCTCAAAAGAAAGGCTGAATGTGTACTTGGCATGTTAGGGTAATATGTCACAATTTTTAATGTTTGTTTTGTACTTTTGTGATATACTTTTGGTTATTTTGTGTATTTAGAGAATAAGTTGGAACAAAGTGTTTACATTTGTGTTGTGATTGGAATGAATTTAAGTTTACTTGGGTTTTAACGTCACTTTCAACACTTGATAGGTCATATCACGACAGGTAGTTATATGGGCAGAGGAAACAAGTACATACAGTTGGTCAAGGTTCTGTACTATAAACTGCCGAACATTGGTAAGGAACTACCATCTTTGCCACATAGGGTTCAGGGTTTGAACCACCGACCTCAGAGGTGGGAGGCGAGTGTGTTACCACTGCGACACCATGGCCCCGTGATTGGAACGGAATGCTGGTGAAATTTCTTGGAATACTTTGTTCCAAGTTGTTATTTGTAAGATTGATATTGAATTCTGACATTTATCCATGTTCATATGTATATTTATAATGAGGGGTAAACAGAAACATGCACATAAATGCAGGATTAAAGGATATGGCACACTTATGTTATATGGCGATATTTTGACTATTGCTTCAACAGTATGTTATGTTGCTCTATTAGTTTGTTTGAAGTATTAGATTCAATACTTTCTTCAATTGCAAAGGTGTTTAGTTAGTATGTTTTAGAATTTAACTGCTTAAATATTTCTGGTTGTTATTGTAATGGGCTGAAAAGGTCTTAATTGATTGTCTATTTTCACTGTAGCAGGCTGTTGATTGTCAAGTTTGGTACAGCATTGTGAAGTGACAACCTGGGTGTTACAAGAAATAGTGTTAGAATGGAATGGTAGGTAGGTAGAGAAACAGATGGAGGTAGCCAGGAGGGAGGACACTACACACTCAGCAGAGGAGAAAGTGGCGGAAAAGCTTGCAAGGACAGACAGAAGACACACAAAAGTGGACACAGAGGGGGGCGGGGGGGGGGGAGAGGGGGCACATCTCAATTATATTTAAAGCAAAAGAAGGGACACATTAGCAACATCTACCTGATGAACTCAGTTAAGGAGGCAATTGTGGACTTTGTGAAGGACCACGAGGAGTTCCCGCGACAAGACCAATGAACACTTTAAGGACAAGGCCAGGAAGGAATGTCTGTGTTAGAGGTTTGCCAACAGTCACAAGCTGTCAAGGTGTGCAAGACTTGGTTTGAATCCCAAAGGACTCGCTATGGCAAACTCATGGAGTCCAAGTATGGTCAGGCTCCAAAAGAAATAACACAGGGGCAGAACTGGATTCAGGATAAACTTAATTTCTTGAAGACGCACATCAGACACAAGGGACAAGGGCAAACCTTCAGCCTTCAAGGTTCAGGCCGGAGGAGCCAGTGCATCTGTTATCTCGGCACAGAGGTTCAACCCACATGGATAATATGTAGATCAGCATGTGATAAGACACCACAATACAGCCTTCAGTAACAAATCCCAGCACAGTTTGCCAGCATTCTTTGGTCAACCAGCAGGTCGTGGACCAGTTTGTCAGATGAAAACCATGCTGTCATCATTTCTTGGGCCAAAGCAGGAGGCTACCAGAACAGCCTTCTGCAACTACCTGACATCTGTGGTAGACACCTTAGAAAGCAGAGAGATTTAAACATTTACAAAAGAGACTTTGAAACTTCTACGCGGCATCCAGAGCAGGACAGAGGAAAGATCCTGTAAGTCACAGCAACGAACACTGTCTAGGAGGTCAAGAGCCACTTCCACATTTGTGCCACAGACATTTCAACAGCCACAGCATCAATCACCAGCTGCAAGGGAATACATCTTAACTATCCTAGAGACTCAGATGCTAGCCAGCCAGGTCATCCAACCAGCTTGGCAGAGCCAAATGGCAACCAAAGGAGAGCAACAAACCAGAGGGCAGCTGACTTTCTTTGTAGTTGTTGACGACCAACAACCCAGGCCTTCATGACTGCTTACTTTCACACTTACCCTGACAAAGCACTTTAACCCACTGTCAGTTGCCTCTGCCACAGGCGAAGAAAGTTAACACAACATATCAGGACTCCCAAGCTTCTTTGGGAATCTTCAGTCGATGATGAGGTACCAACAAATTGACACACCACAGCTGCTTTCATCACCCAACCCACAACAACACTCTGCCTCTCCTCCAACAACCAATGTGCAGCAAGAACATCTGTAGCAGCCAGCCCAGCCACAATCTCCTCCGCAGTGAGCCTACACCAAACAGCAGCAGCAGTAGAACCACTGCACTTGCCAACAATCGGCCCTTTGCAGGCCCTTTCAAACATTTAAGGTTCCTTTTTCAGGACCACCCGAATCTTCCAAAAACATTTATTCAGCTTAATGTTAAAATACATCCCCAAACAAAAGCATTACATCACCCCACACAAAACACTTTACCCTCAAACACAAAAAAATAGAAAATGATTGAATGAATGTGTGAGTGTATAAATAGAAAATGATTGAGTGAGTGTGTGAGTGTATGAAATTTGAAGTTAAAAACATACAATTCAAA
The DNA here is from genome assembly GCA_964017235.1 of Sabellastarte sp. h YS-2021. Classification (NCBI taxonomy): domain Eukaryota; kingdom Metazoa; phylum Annelida; class Polychaeta; order Sabellida; family Sabellidae; genus Sabellastarte; species Sabellastarte sp. h YS-2021. The sequence goes on from OZ024931.1 coordinate 143,469,298, forward strand.
TTTGGACTTAAAAGATTTTGAACTTAGAAAAACATTTGAAATTTTTGACTAAGAAATAAAAAAAAAGACTTTGGCAAGAAAAAATGAGGCAAAGCACATAAAACTTTTGCCTACCCCAAAATAAAAAAAAATCACCAAAAAAGGAAAACACTTTGCCTTTTAAGAAACTCTGACAATTGAGCAAAATATTTTGACCTTTGGATCCGACCTTTTAACTTTTGACCTCTGAGAAACTTTTGAGGTTTTGATAATTTGGAACTAAGAAATATCTTGAAATTTACCAGAAAAAAATTTGATAAAAGAAAGCTTTTCTTTGACTTTTAATGGGGGACATTTTTACATAATTGGGGCTTTGCAACAGTCTTAGGGACTTCTGATTTGGTATGAAATAGTATTAAAGCTTGTTGGAAATGGATTGGATTCTCTTTGGAAATTTGTTGGAAATATGAGTAACAGCAGCTTAAATAAAAGTATTTGGAATAATTGGTTAGTCCTGAAAAAGAATGATAGATGCTAGCTTCTTCTGCCGCAAGTTTATTTGGTTGACACAACTTAGATCCTGTCCTCCTGCCACATCAATGCAGACCCATGATTGAAGTAGTCTTTCAGTAGGTCATGCTGATGTTTGGCCTTCCTCGAAAGGCTGCTACATCATTTACTGGGTTGGTGCCCTGTCTGCTCCACCCTGGTGTGTCCGCAGCACGTTGTGCAACACCCCACATGTGAAAACAATGTCTGAAAACAATCTTTGGCCTTTGCTCTATGGTGCCTGTTAGTACCCCAAATATGCACACTTATATTTCAGATGCATTCTTCACCACCCTCCTGCGTCTGGAGAATCTGTAGTTTGCTATTCTTTTTTCCTATGTGAGTTGTCTTCTGCTGTAGGGTTTCACCATCCTTGGCATCAAGACAAAGGCATCGTCACCTAGCAAATTTGGCCCTCCCCCCAGTGGTTCAAGGTGCCATCCTGGATCTGCTCCTTCAAATCACTTCTGTTAAAAATCTGTGCATCTGATGAAGATCCATGTGATCCCACATTGACCCAGAGGAATCTGTATTCTGTGTAGATCAGGGCTAGCAGCACCAGGGAAAGAAGCCCTTATAGTTGTAACAGTCACTTCCAGATATCTTTGGCTTCTTCATGGTGATATGTTTCCTGTGTATTGCCCCCTCAGCATGGGGAACATTTCATCTGGTTCTGAACTTCTCCTTCACCTTTTTCCAGTCTGCAGGTTTAGTAGGGCAGCACAAATACTCCTATTGAAATTAAGCAAGAATTGCTCGTCAGACCTGGGGAACAAATTTACAAATGGTGACTTGGCCAACCAGCCAGTGATACTGCAAGGAGGTGTAGGTCTCTCCTGTTGCCAGGTATCTCAGTGTTATTGCCAGTTTCATTCCAACTTATAAGGGTTTCCTGAAATTGATGACTGGCTTATTGATGTGGTGATGTATGCATTCCTCTATGTGGCCAAAACAGGCAGGTGGCATCCTGACACAAGTCTGGTGTCCTGGGATATCAGTCTGTGTTAAGTCGGCCAGGAAGTTGCTGTAGCATCCTTTTTCTTGCCTTTGAAGGATCCAGAGCATGACCCAGAGGTTTGGTGGCTTTTTTTCTCCTGGGTGGTCACTGTTGCCATGTCTGTTGCTGGCTGTAGGATAGGTGCAGTTGTTGGGTTCAGATGTGTCCTTTTCTGTCGGCAAATCACGATGAAAATCAAAATATTGAACTTAATAAAATACAAAAGTACCCTAAGCTTCTTTAGAAAGTCTGTTTGATGTGTAGCTGGCATCTTTGCAGTGACAAAGGATAAAATATGACAGTCAGAGTTTATAGTTTTGGTTTAATCCTGACTCTTGATCCGGACTCCTGAAATTAATCAGTCCAGTCGGGGAAATGCCCCAGTCCTGTTGGTTTTGTCAGTATGGCTTGTCATGGTTTGATATGGCTTGTCAGTTAGGGGTTTACAGCTTGTGCTGGTAGTTTCCCGTCTTGTCATGGAAAAAATCATCCCGATCCCAAGACAGGGGACTACGTTCTATTGGGGAGATGAAAACGACCCAAATTTTTCGCACTCTTTTTTCTGGATTTTCATCCCCGATCCCTGACTTTTGCAACTGACCCTAGTGTCACAGAGTCAGTTATAGGGTCAGCTCCATTAGAACATCCCCATAACGAATCCTGCATGGAATAATTCTGAATATACAGGTTTAGTCACTGAGTGCTTGGTAACTGGTTGATAACTAACTGAGCTACACAAATTGGTTGTTGCCTAGTGGGTGTAGAGAGTGCAGTCAGGAGAATCATAGACAAATCGGCCATTTACCAAATCGTCCCGCTGTTAAATCGCTCCACCAAGATAAAATACACTAGTGAAATCGTACCCTAGAAAAATACCTCAGTCTAATTGGCCCGCCAAAAATATGTTTTTGCAACTTAAGTGGATTGGCATAATGTAGGAATGCTATTTGGGTGGCAACTATTTGTCCATTTTCTCTATGGGAGTATAAATTTACAAAATAACAAGATAAAAAACTCCTAACATATTGTAGTACAGACTGTTTAGTCTGTGGTGGCATCAAAATACTCATTGTACTACTGATCACTATATAACAGTCCCACATGTCAATAGTTACTCCCCTGTATAAAATACTTGGCCACTACTCACCAGGAGGTCTTAAGTATGAGACAAAAGAAACAGTTCCAGATTTGACATGTGATCATAGCTAAGATCAAATGTCAACTTTATATTCATTGATTCTCAGCTGACATCAAGCTTATATCATTCTGAATACTTTCAAATGAAAACTTACCATAAACGTCCAAATATATCAAACATTTCTAAAAGAGCAAAAGGCATTTGAGTTTTAAAAATCACAACAAAATTCATATATTAGAGCTATTAAAATAAAAAAGTAGAAAATTTTTGTCAATTAAATTTTTCTTTCGATATTTATTATTATTTATAGTATCGCTTTTTCCAAATTACTTTAAACTATTAATTTTAAAAATATGTGTTGGAGTTAAAGTTAAGTAATGTCTGAGACCGGTCTCAATGAATGAGTCTTAATAGCCTTGCCAAAGGAGATTACATGTAATACAGACCAACTGTTTGATTGCATTATAATTATTTTTCATAAAGTTCTCATGTATTTATATAGCTTAGCTAGCTGAGGAGACAAGAAAGACCTCTGATACAGTGTGCATTATAGCAAAGTATTTCACCTTTGCATTGTGGTTCAGACAGCCTGGAAGACCAGGCTAGAGTCGTACGTTTGAGACAAAATTAGTGATTAAATTTTATCTCACCTATTTTGTTAATATCCAATTAGTTGGCTGTAAAATATGGTTTCAAACTTGAGAACAAAACTTAATTAGGACTTGACACAAACTATAGCCTCAAGTGTTGTGAATATGTGCCTAGCAGTATAATAAATGCTGATGTATGCACAAACATTCCATCCAATAGACTACAGACCACATAAAAATTGCATTACAAGAACTTGTAAAACTGTCTCTAAATATATAATTTATGACGTCATAAACATATCTACATCATTAAATCCCACAGAGTAGTTGTGTGTGTGCACAAATGACAGAGACTCCAAAATGGTCAACATGAACGTATGCTAAAGAAATGTAGATGTGGAGATTTTATGACTGTGCACACACACATGGTATATTGGCACTAGGGTGAATATATTGCATTATCAAATTCAAAGTTGGAGTTTTATGCCCCGTTCAACAGCCAGGGTCATGTTATGATAGGTCCCCAGTATTGCCATTTCTAATAACCCACATAAAGACTACAAGCTCTGCTAGCCACTACATAGGTCACTGAGGGCCTCAATAAGTTTCATTAAGTATGTACTGGCCAAAAGGTAAAGAGTACGGGAGGGTACAGTATTTCGCAGTGGAAAGCGTTTCGCCAACTTCTATTGTGCTTCATTTAAAACTAATGTCTGTTGTGATACTGAAGGAACTGCATAGCATAGCAAAGTGTGCAACATGTCTTGACATTTTTCTAAGATTTTAGAACTGACTAATTTCTTGGGAACAGCATAAAATAATTGGCGAAATACTGTCCACTTTTCAACTTGTATAATCTTACATCGTCATATACATTATCGGGTTTCCATGCTTTTGCTGTGAGAGTGTGATGCATTCATTCATTCAGCTTTATCTGAGTATGAAATGTATGAACAGATGTGCAACGTAAAACATGGCATGAGGTTAATTTCCGGATGTCGTCAGAGACTAATACAATAATAAATAATTTTAGTATGCACCATTTTTTGTTTACGTCGGCAAGGCAGAAAAGTTTTGATCATTGCATGTATAGCGCATACTGACTGCTTAAATTAACATTGGACCTGCTGAGGAAGGTTAAGTTATGAACTACCGTAAGTATGTCACAAATACTGTTTGTGTCATCGTTATTACGCACAGTGATATGACCTCTATCATTAATAAAACCATATTATCGACGGTATATTGTTGCCAGATGTTTCCGATGTTTTGACCGGCTTTTCTAAAAGTGTGACCACGGCATCTCGTGACCAACAACTCGTACCCACAACTTTTTCGCAAATATTTTACGACAATAAGCCTTATTAGATGGGGTTTTATATTTTATATTTATTAAATAGTGGTGGTGGACCTATTCACGCCCACCCTCAGTTTTCTTTAAGGTTTATACTTTTTGATGGAAAATATATCTGCCGTGTTATAGATAATGATAAAATTGATCAATCAATCAGTTGTCCACGTGCTTAATCTCCATATCAACGGATTCTAAGGCACACCATCCAATTCATAAGGCATAAGACATTAGACATGTTCCGAGTCGTTCCCAGAGAGGTCGTCCGGTGTTCGGTAGTAAGAAGCTAAAATTAAAAAAAATTGATCATATACATTAGTAATATATTGTGTAACTATAGCTGTCTTTGATTAATTTAGGGGTGGGCGTGAATAGGTACATGGGTGTGAATTGGTCCACCACCACTAGAAATGCGGCTTGAAGAGCGAGTATCATACTATATAGTTTATGTAAGGGTATATGAGCAAGTCGCTGACAAGACAACACACAGACACCAACTCGCTGACAAATTTTAAATAATGACTCATTATTACTCCATTTTTGTAATTCTTTCCCTGAAAAGACGTTAAATTGGTTAAATAATCCTTTGTTCATATTTTCATGCATGTTGCTCTTGTCTGAAAGAAAAGGATTCATCTGTCATTTTATGTTGAATGGTCCGTTCAGTTGCACACAGACTTAACCTTAAGAAGTTTTATCACTTGTTTGTGATATAACATGTTTAAATGAAGGGGATTTGTACAAGTACAAAATCTTGTACAAGTTTTTACTTGTAAGGCTGAGTTGTACAAGTTATAACTTGTACAAAATCTTTTTAAAATTTTGTAGATCTATAAGTTATAACTTGTACAAAAATTAGGCTTATTAAAAATTGTATGCTTATGCACTATTCTTCATTGATGTTTGGTAATATGTTTTTGCTTTTAACTTTTGAAATTACAGTAGGCTTTAATATAGGTATTCCATTTAAGGAAATTGTAGTAATGTAACAAATTCTACATCAGATTATGCAGAAAGATTCAAATAGATAGATAAATTTTATATTGTACTGACTGTATGTTTTTAATATAATTTTGCTTTGAATTTTTCAAATTATAGTAAACTTTAATATGGGTATTCCATTTAACCTAACAAAAACTTAAACTTTTTACGTAAGAATTTTCCGAAGTCATCAATTGAATAAATTTTTCAAATGTTAAGTGATACTGATGATGTGTCTAAGTTGTTTACCTATAGTGCACCATAAGCAGAACATTAACATGAAAGGGTAAACCTTTAAATTCTTATTTCTTTGATAAAAGCAAAAAAGGTTAAATGTCATTTAAGGCTGAACAGATAGGACCAGAAGCCGCATGTGAATTACTGTTATTGAAGGTCTTCTTATAGCTTTGACTGATTCTGATTTTAAGGCTATTGTAAGGCAATTACAATTACATCAACCCTGCTTTGATGGATAGTGATTATAAATAGTGTGGCATCCTCTAGAAGTCCCTTTTGTCAGTCAATTACAATCATGTTAAAAACTAACTCTCACTATGTAACCCATCTTAACCAACAAAGGGTTACTTACGTCTTTCAAGTGCAACCTGTATAAATCCAAACTGTTTAAAATATATTAATCAAAAGAGGGTTTCTTTAGTCTTTCAAATTCAACAATGTTATAATTCCGATACCATATGTTGATAGTTTCCCTTTAGATGGGAGGAATATTCATGGCTTTGTCATGGAGGTGACTGAAGAAGGATACAAACTTGGCACCAAAAGGGGAAAGAATCTCTTACTTAAAAAAATAAATGATTAGATTTTGGTGCAAAAGTGTTTAATAGCTTATCTGTAATGTAACTCCGTTCTTTATGTAACTTTCTCATTTCCTTATTACTTATAACCTGTGTTACCTTGCACTACTACTTTATTCAATTATTTCATGTATTTTAAATATATTTTAAATTTTACATTATCCTTATTACTTATTTCATGTATTTTAAATATATTTTAAATTTTACATTATCCTTGTTACTTGTTTAGATTTGGAGAATGGAAGTTATATCTTGTACAAATTTTGAAAAAAAGATTTTGTACAAGTTATAACTTGTACAACTCAGCAGTACAAGTTATAACCTGTACAAGATTCTGTACAAGTTATAACTTGTACAAAATCCCAACTTGTACACGATATATATGCTATATTGACGGAACTACTTTCACCTATTTCTGGGAGGGGGATTCTAAAATTTATTACCACATTTTCTAACTTGCATATTTAACTTCAAAATATTGCCAGGAAATACCACAGAATTTTGTGACATCACATTTTCTAATATGCAGATTTTACTTTTAAATATTGCAACTGCTGTCCGATAACTTACTTAATTATACATGTGAAATCTATCTGCAATCAATCAATCAGTTGTCCACGTGCTTAATCTCCGTATCAACGGATTCTAAGGCACACCATCCAATTCATAAGGCATAAGTCATAAGACATTAGACATGTTCCGAGTCGTTCCCACAGAGGTCGTCCGGTGTTCGGTAGTAAGAAGCTATGGTGGGAATGATTTCTGAAATAGGTAGGTTTTGAGTTGACTTTTGAAACTGGAGAGATTTGGAGCACTGCGTATATCATATGGGAGATCATTCCATAACTTAGGGGCATCATATGAAAAACTATTGTTAAAATGGACCTTAGATTTATGGATGGAAGCACAGTAAGAGGGAACCTGAAGGAACAAATTTTTGGGATTTGAACGTCTTGTATTCACAGCAGATTTGTACAAGGGGAGATATGGTGCAAAATACTTAGGCTGGCCAGTGGTGAGGTACTTATAAACCAAAACTAGGGTTTTGAAAATAATACGTTGTCTAATGGGTAGCCAATGAAGTGTCCTAAGGGTGGTTGTAATATGAGTGTACTTTGAAGCACCAGTGACAAACCGTGCAAGAGCATTTTGAACATATTGGAGCCTTGTAGCATTTCGGGATGACAAACTGCGAAAAAGAGAATTGCAGTAATCCAAACGGCTACTGACCAGAGCATTTGCAATCACCACTGATGTATCCACAGAAAGAAACCTTCTGATGCGATGAAGGTCCCTGAGGCTAATAAAACAGGATTTGATAACAGAATTTACATGATTGGTGAAACAGAACTTTGCGTCAAACAGAACACCCAGATTGCGTACAACATCTGCGGGAGAGAGGCAATTACCGAGGATATTGACAGGAAATGAGTCACTGAGCCATTTGTGTCTGTCTTTGGCACCAAAGAAGTTGTAAAAATAATAAAAAGCAAAATTTGTCTCAAACAAAATGTTGACTTACATGTGAAAACTGTATACATGCAATAATAAATGAACAACTAAATTACGTGTAAAATTTCATTATTTTATGTATACATATTTTTGTGTATGAATTTCAGTTTAAGGTGTACATACATAAATCTTGAACTATATTTGTTGTCAATACAGCTTAAGGTGCACAAACAAATATTTAAAATGGAAATGGTTAACACAATTGACATTTAAAATGTTCTGAATCTGCTGGAGCATCACTCTTTAGACATATCATGCGATACCAGTGCTCACACTTATCACATCCAAGCCAATTGATCTTCTTTCCTCTGCCCTTCTTTGAAGGGCCCTACCTTTCTGGAAGATCTGGCACCTGGAAATACTTGTTTAAAACATTTTGTTAAATAGGTGCAACAATTATTTTGCGACATAAATCATTTGTGAAAATATTTAGACGCTTCACACAGGCAAATAATTTGTGTTAATAATTTAGTAATTCAAACATTGAAATATGTAACTACTATGGAAGTTCTTTCAAATGTTTCAGTGTTTTTGAATATATTATTTATTCATTGGCTTAAAATTTACAATAACACCTCTTTTTTTTACCTAATTAAGCGTGTCTGAAAGGGCGCTTATTTGTTTTCGCCACAGTTTGCTTGCCGCCGCCGCCGCATTATGGTCTCCCTTGAATATCTCCCTTATTATTAGAAGGTTTCAAACCATATTTGGCAGTTATATACCTTATGCCTATTATCTTCTTAAGTATTACATTTAGAGCCATAAAATGTACTGGGAGGTAATAGGAAACCATATGTGGAGAGTCTAAATAGCCGGTCAGTTTTACCCCATGGCCCCCCCTTATGGGTCAAACTGGGATCATAAAATAGCTGATTTTGAGTTTTTGCCTTATATCTCCTTTATTGTTGCTTTTATAGCTTCAGAATGTATTAAGAGGTATTGGGAAAGCATATGTGGAGAGTCTAAATAGCCAGTCAGTTTTACCCCCCGACCCCCTCTTATGGGCCAAACTGGGGTCATAAATAGCTGCTTTGGAGTTTTTGCCTTATATCTCCTTTATTGTTGCTTTTATACCTTCAGAATGTATTAAGAGGTATTGGGAAAGCATATGTGGAGAGTCTAAATAGCCGGTCAGTTTTATCCCCAGCCCCCCTTATGGGTCAAACTGGGTCATAAAATAGCTGATATTGAGTTTTTGCCTCATATCTCCTTTATTGTGACTTTTATACCTTCAGAATGTATTAAGAGGTATTGGGAAAGCATATGTGGAGAGTCTAAATAGCCGGTCAGTTTTACCCCCAGACCCCCCCCTCCTTATGGGCCAAACTGGGGTCATAAATAGCTGCTTTGGAGTTTTTGCCTTATATCTCCTTTATCGTTGCTTTTATAGCTTCAGAATGTATTAAGAGGTATTGGGAAAGCATATGTGGAGAATCTAAATAGCCAGTCAGTTTTATCCCCCGAACCCCCCTTATGGGTCAAACTGGGGTCATAAAATAGTTGCTTTGGAGTTTTGCCTTATACCTCCTTTATTGTTGCTTTTATACCTTCAGAATGTATTAAGAGGTATTGGGAAAGCACATGTTGAGAGTCCAAATAGCCAGTCAGTTTTACCCCCCGACCCCCCCCCCCCCCCCTTATGGGCCAAACTGGGGTCATAAATAGCTGCTTTGGAGTTTTTGCCTTATATATCCTTTATCGTTGCTTTTATAGCTTCAGAATGTATTAAGAGGTATTGGGAAAGCATACGGCGCAGCTTTGTGCATTCTTAGCTTTACAGCATGCTTATTAAAACCACAAAGCATTTTAAACTTTCAGGGATGCTTCGCTTTTGTTAGCAAAAGAATTCCTCTAGTTTTTCTGGCAAAGTCCAGCAATTGCATCGAGTAATGGCTTTCATGGTTATCCATGATTAGCAGCACTGGCCTAGTCCTCCCACAGTTTGGAAGAAATAAACCATTGTTGTAACAGTTCTTTATCAATGTATCCTGAAATATTGAAAATACTCATTATTTTAATGTAAATGTGGAAGGGGAACAATATTATGAAATGATGTTAATACTGAAACTTACTACTTTGAGAACAGGCAAACAACCAAGTCTTTGCTAATATTTCACCCACCGATATTGTTGGCATCGACTTTGCAGTCACATGTTCCAAGTAGTGGTGCTATCGTTTGAGTAGGCGAATACCAGTTTCCGGATCATGAAAACGAAACATATCCGGTAGTTTCGTTTGTTTTAGTTTTCTTCTCTTTGAAAAATGTAGACATGTGTACATGAGATATAACTGTAAAGCAGAAGTCTATAAAATACATCATAGTTAACCATTTGAAGGTATTTTATAAAATATTTAATAATATTTCTAATATTTATTATATTGTCAACAATGTGAGCGGTTCATTGTGGATAAATAAATAGATTGATAAATACCAGTTCTCATCACTTGATAGCGGTTGTCGCTATTTTAGTCCTAAGCGAAGCAAAATGCGGAATACTGGTTTAACAGTAAATCTCCCCCCCCCCCCCCCCCCCCCGTGTAAAATATTCCCCCCAGGGGCGATATTTTCTAGAATATATTCCCCCCCACCTGTACCAGTAGTAGAAAAATATAACTTTTGTTAAATCTCCTTTATTTTACATTTACTTAAAAGGGGAAAAAAAAACACTTCATAGAGAAAGAAGGGATTACACACCAAAATTATTGTGATCAAAACGTAATAAAGCTTTCAGATGCCTTAGAATAGAGTTTTGCATTGTCTTGGCGAATTAAAGTTAAGTTATTTATGATTCATGCAAATTCAGACACAATTTTTAATTTCCAAATGATTATATCTCAGGTAATAAACTATAAAATACTTTTATTTATAAAAGAATTAATATCATTCACTACTTTCAAGAATAATAACAAAAGAGCCCGACTAAACCACAGTGTTAGTGGTCTAATGGTCCTTTGGTGTTGGTGGAGGGCAATATTTTCAGGTAGGGGGGTATTATGTTCCAGGACTTCTTTACAAGAAATCTTCTTCTCAAATGATTGCAAAGTATTGCTCATTTATATGCTTATTTTATTTTTTCTTATTTAACTGCTACTTTACAGAAGTGATGTGTAGGCATAATGAGGCCTGGCAAAGTCTTTTGTATTCTTGTTTAATCATTATGCTAGTTACATTTTTAATGGAAAGATATAGAATGAAAGGAAACCTGTAACAGAAACGTTTCTTAGTCTAAGTTCTGATATTAATGTTGTTCATTCCTGAATGATGCATGAAATTATAATGATAGATGATTTCATGCAGGTATAAAATAAACAGAAATAATATATTTAAACCAGATACTGAATTTAAAATATATAAACCAGAACAAATAAATGCTTGAAAAAAGTACAGGGTGGAAGATATTTTCAGGTGAGGGTATTATTTACCTCCAATAACCAAAGAATCTCTAAACCACAGTATCATTTATCGGGTGGGGGTAAATTTTTAGGTTGGGGCTATTATTTTCCAACAAATCTCCCCCCCCCCCCCCCCCCCCCCTTGGAAGGGAAAATACTCCCCCCGGGGGTCGGGGAGGATTTAACATTACACTGACATTATGTTAACAACACTAGTCCTGAGTTTGTCATCTGGCTAAAAATATAAGCCACAATTTTATTTGTGTTTAGCTAAACTTAATTAACTAACCTTTTTCTGGAACAAATGCTTGCCTTTCATCCTGTAAGCTTTTTGCCTGCTGCTCACTTGACTACTAATACCAGTTTCATCCACATTAAAAATCTGGTCTGGCTTATTGTTTAGATCAGTCTGTTGAAGCAGTCTTTCTGTTAAATAAAACTGGAGGTTTATGTAAGTTCTGTGTTTCAAAATGTACTACATACAAAAGATTTTTATATATGTAAATGTATATGTCATGTTAATGTTTTAAGTGTTGCAGTCACAATATTACCGTATTTGTTGAAGAAGTCATCAGTAATGTATTGAGTTGACTGGGTGGTGTGTCTTGCATTGAGCATTTGTGGCACTCCCACTTTAAGTTTCAGGTGTCTGCTCTCAAAAGCCGTAAACCACTTGTAACTGTTTCTTTGTTGAACAAACCATAATCTCTCCTTCCTGGAGGAAAAGTTGACATCATGTTCTGAAAAAAGTTACATTTCAATAATTGTAAGTCTAATTATTACAAGAAATCAGAATTATTTTTTTTGTGGTAGTTCAGTTAAAATTGAAACTTCATTCCACATAAAGAGACATTTCCATTATTTATACAAATATCTTACTAGTACACAGGATTTGATTTGATTCCTGCTTCATCGCATGTTTCTTTTGGACTTACATAAATATATTCCACTACAGCTTCTTCTTCATGAATGCTCGATGAGCATCCGTCCTCTGCCTGATAAAGGGTAGTCAATAACTTGATGATTTACATGATCTGCAACAGTTTTCCTTGGAACTCCATAATTTCTTACTGTAGCACTTATACTTATATGATTTTGTCTGACATCTTCAACAGCTGCTATTAGCTCCACTCTGTCGTACTGTTTTCTTCTCGTTTTAGTTCTTTTTAAAATTAATTCACTAGTTATTACCCAGTAAGCGTTGCATATATTTATAAATGTTTATAAACATTGACAACGTTTATCGATGAAATATCAACATTTTACAGCTGTAAAACAACCAAACTGGCTGAATTTGGGCAAACTGTGAAAGGTTGAAGGATCTGTAAACGTTTACCTTTCATCTATCAATGTTTAAAAACGTTTACTGAACTACTATCAAATGTTTAAAAACATAAATGTTTTTGAAATTGTGTGATGAGAAAAAAAACATTGATTTCATATTTAAAATATATCGTCTTTACACATAGTTTAGCTAAAGAATTAGCGAAAATATACAGATTTCTTAAAAAACATTATAATTCAGAAATAGTTATATAAACATCTCAGCATCTCTGAGCTTAAAAGAATAAATACCTTCCTTTAATATTATTAGCCCATAGACACTGTCATGTAATTGCTTTTGTTTTTCTTGCTTTACTTAATTGGAAGAAAAAATCTGTCTTATGGACGGTTACAATAATATAAGATTATACAAACAATAATGAGCATTCATTGAGCTATTTAAATGTACATGTATGTAAAATGACGTTGATTTACAGCAACAAACATTAATCAACTTATACAGATAATTATTGCTTTTAAAGCACCACTGCACATGTTCTTTCATTACACCCAATCTCTGAGCTTAAAAGAATAGAGACATTCCTGTAATATTGGCCCATAGATACTGCCATGCAATTGCACTTGTGTTTCTTGTTTTACTTAATTGAAAGAAAAAGATTGTAATGTCTTACGGACTGTCAAAATCATAGAAAATTATGCAAGCAATAATAAACATTCATTGAGCAATTTAAATGTTCATGTACATAAAATGATGTAGATTTACAGCAACAAGCATTAATCAACCTTATGATCACAATTGTTTCCACAACAAGTATACAGCTAGGAATTTAAAGAATGTGATTGATTGTGACAATTCAAGATGCAACTATATTAATTATTCAAAATGTGTAAAATTTTAACTAGGTACATTCATACAAATTTTAATTTATCAACATTTATCAACATACAAAAAGGTTTATATTATATATAGACATAAAGCCTAGATTAAACAATGCACTGGCCCAGTGCACATATATGTAATAATCATGGTGTGACCTTGGGACCTTTAACCTTGCCATAGTGACCTTGAGTTTGAAAACCTTGTCTGGGCTATATCGCGGAAACTGTAAGATGTAGGCAATTGGTAATTGGTAGGGACATTGGTTAGGGGGTGTAGGTGTGCAATGTCATGGTGTGACCTAAATTTGACCTTTGACCTTGCCGTAATGACCTTGAGTTTGAAAATCTTGTCCAGGCTATATCTTGGAAACCGAAAGTCGTAAGAAGTTGATACTTGGTATGGACATTGGTTATGGGGGTTAAATTGTGCAACGTCATGGTGTGACCTTGATTTGATCTTTACACTAGTGACCTTGACCTATAAAATCTTGCCCGGGCCATATCTCGGAAATCGTAAGGTGTAGGAAGTTCTTACTTGGTAAGGACATTTGTGTGGAGTTGTAGGTGTTCAACACATTCCCCCATTTTAATTTTGATTTTCTTCATTTACTCAAGTTCAGCTTGCCCCTAACATTTGATGCTTGATCTCCAGAAATCACAGAATGTCCGAGCACTACCAGCAACATAAGGATACTGGTAGTGTACTAGTAAACACCTTTGCTGTAGTTGATATTATTTGATTTTAAATTCTAATTTCCGATTTAGATTTTACTTTAAATGTAGCAGAGTACCGGATGATATTTATTACTTGAATCTTTGATCCGGGGTAGGTACTGACTAGCGGCTGTGTCTTTGGCTTAAAGCATTAGGCATATTAAACTAGATGAGTGGTGAATGTTTTTATCTTTGAACCATGTATCAAGGTCAAACCTTAAGGATTTTTTTAATGGTCATATACCTTTGTTATTAGTGGTTTTAGTATTTCATAGTGTATTCCACAGCTTAAAGAAAATTCTGGGCTGTGATTCTTTTAGCGATTTCAGATTTGACCTGTGACCTCTACTTCAAGATTAAATGACCTTACTGTATCTAAAACCCTTGTTATTGACCTGTGGGTATTCTCTTTTTATTCGTCTAAGATTTTTCATCCTGGCAACATGCTGTGTAGAGATACTTTGTCTCATCCTTATCTCTGTGTTGTCTACTGTAAAAGTGGAAATTTTCAATGGGTATTCATTGTAGCTGACTGGATAGTGGAAATTAATTTCTGGTGAAATTTTAAATTTACTAATTGTTCCGTTATAGATTAACTGTAAGTGAAAATGAATTGCACTAAGTTTCTTAAAAACTAACAATAATGTAACGCAGTGACATGTTTCTTGTGTGAAATTTTTACTAATGCACGGTTCTAAATAGACACCTTTTGCAAATTAACAGTTGCTCTACTGGAGTTGGTAAAATGTGGTTTTAGTAGGGATGGGTCATTGTTGCCAATATCTCACCATCAAGAGCCCTTTAATGACATTCTATGACAGCATTTTAGAACTGCCATATTGCTTGTCAACACATATCATTGAAATCTAATCTAATCTAATGTGGACTTTTATAGTGCTTAATCTCCATCACTGATGGACTCTAAGGCGCATCTAAACATAAAGCAAGGCAGTTAGCGTTAATCAAGGGACATAGCCAGGTCGTACCAAGGAGACACAGATGTGACGGGGTAGGCTATGGTGGGTAGGCTTTTGCAAACAGGTATGTTTTAAGCTTCTTTCTGAAGGAGGCAACTGATGTTGCACTGCGAACATCTTGAGGGAGGTCATTCCAGATCTTAGGAGCATCAAAGGCAAAACTATGGCCAAAATGTTTGGCTGACTTGAAGACTGATGAATGGAAAGGAGGAACTGTAAGGTATTGACGATCTGGGTGACTATGCCTAGTACTATAGGGACAACTGCTAAAAGACAAGAACGGTTCAAAATAAGATGGAGAACCATTATGCAAAAATTTATACACAAGTGTTGCAGTTTTGAAAATGCAACGGTACCTAACAGGCAACCAGTGGAGTTTCTGTAGAATGGGTGTAACATGAGCATACTTTCTATGATTTGTAACAATACGAGCAAGGGTGTTCTGAATACTTAGCAATTTGTACTGATTGAAACTGGACAAACCTCTGAACAGAGAGTTACAATAGTCCAGACGACTACTAACCAAGGCATTTGCAGCAAGGACTGCCACTTCAGGAGTGAGATACTTTCTAATTCTACGGAGGTCACGCATCTGAAGGAAGCACGCTTTGCAAGTCCTCTTGATATGCTCAGAGAATGAAAAATCTGCATCAAACCACACACCTAGATTTCTGACAGAATCAACCGGATGAAGAAGGCTACCAAGAATGCCAACAGGAAAGTGAGAGGAAATCTGATGACGTTGAGCCCTGGAACCAAAGACAATAAACTCAGTTTTTTCAGGGTTGAGCTTCAATTTACTGAGAGACATCCACTCTTGGACATCATGAAGGCAGGCATTTAGCTTGGCAAGAGCCGAAGAAGCATTCTTGTGGGAGAGAAAGAAAGAAAACTCAAAATATTGAAAATGGGTCCTAAATGTGAAGATTTGAAATTGCACACTTTTATACCTTATTTTGGACATTTAGGAACTTTTATTGTCATTTTGTTTGGAGAAATCTACCATTGGGGTGTCCTAAATCACATCTGTTTTCAGAATGGATGTACATATTTTTGATACTGACCCATCCCTAGTTTTTAAAGTGTCTTATTATATACAATCTCATGCTCGATCTGAAGATTTTAGCCATAAAATTTTCACTGAGGTTTCACAGATATAACTGTGTTAATACCCTGAATACTTAAAACTACACCATTGTTATATGTTGGTATTTCTGTAACCAAATGGATGATATTCTATACAAGTATACGCTATCAGTCCTATTGTACTTCTATATTTCAGGACATAATAATGACAGAGCCTGAAGAAGACATTCACACAATGTTCTAGTTTTGTATATTTAAAATGGCAACAAATTCAATGGAGTGCAATTCTGGTGACCTGAAAATAAGTTCCAGTGAGAAGCCTCATTCTGGGGAAAACTGTAAGCAGATGACTGACACCACCACATGTCAGTTTAAACCTGTGGAAGAAATGCTTGCTGTGGGAAAGCCTACCGAGCCTGTAGAACCACTGGATATAGACATTGATGAGGATGCAGGTAATTGTAGGTACTTGCTTTGGATATTATTTGTTGATCATGTGACTGAAAACCTAGGATTGGAGAAATATACAAAATTATAGTCCCATGTATTCTTCATCTGCAACATTTATTATCTCCCGCCGGGAGGGAGATTATGAAATGATGCCTGTGTGTGCGTGCGTGCGTTAGTTAGTCATGCAGATTTCTCCAAAACTACTACAGCTACAGATTTTTTGTAAATTAATTGTCCCAATGAATTTTCACGCCCTTGAAAATTTTTTTGGTTTTATGGACTTAGGCCTAAAGATAAGTGAGTAATAGCAATCTTAGCTACTTGGAGTAAAGTGCTCATAACTCAAAAACTATTGCAGTTACAACTTTTTCTTCAAATATGTTGTTCAGCTACTTTGTCCTTAGCTATAAGATGGTACATAGTTTGGGGTCCCATTTCATGCCATAAGTGAGTAATAGCTTATTTGTAGCAAAATAATGACATAAGTAAATGTCAAATATCTTCAAAAGTATTAAAGTTAGGGAATTCTTTTCAAATATGTTATTCATCTACTTTTTGATAAGCTATTACATAGTAAAGTTTCAGACCTGTAGCACATTGGATAGCGGAGTAATAGCTACTTTGAAATTCTACAGTTGAGTAAATCCATTGTAACTCCAAAACTAGTGCAGTTAGAGTATTTTTCTGAAATATGTTGTTCAGCTACTTTGTCCTTAACTATAAGATGGCATATAGTTTGGGGTTCTATTGCATGCCATAAGTGAGTAATAGCTATTTTCTTATTTGTAGCAAAATAATGACATCAGTAAATGTCAAATATCTTCAAAAGTATTAAAATTAGGGAATCCTTTTGAAATATGTTATTCATCTAGTTTTTGATATGCTATCACATAGTAAAGTTTCAGACCTGTTGCACATTGGATAGCTGAGTAATAGCTACTTTGAAATTGTGACTGTTGAGTAAGTCCATTGTGACTCCAAAACTAGTGCAGTTAGATTATTTTCCTAAAATATGTTATTCAGATACTTTGTCCTTAACTATAAGATGGCATATAGTTTGGGGTTCTGTTGCATGCCATAAGTGAGTAATAGCTATTTTCTTATTTGTAGCAAAATAACAACATCAGTAATTTTCAAATATCTTCAAAAGTATTCAAGTTAGGGAAATATTTTCAAATATGTTATTCATCTAGTTTTTGATGAGCTATCAGATAGTAAAGTTGCAAACCTGTTGCACACTGGACAGCTGAGTAATAGCTACTTTGAAATTGTGACCGTTGAATAAATCCATTGTAACTCAAAAACTACTGCAGTTACAGTATTTTCCTAAAATAATTTGTTCAGCTACTTTTTCCTTAACTGTAAGATGGCATATAGTTTGGGGTTCCATTGCATGTCATAAGTGAGCAATAGCTATTTTCTTATTTGTAGCAAAATTATGATGGAAATAAATGTCAAATACCTTCACAAGTATTAAAGTTAGGCAAATCTTTTCATTTGTTATTCATCTAGTTTTTTATAAGCTCACTTTCCTGTGTCCTTTATATTTCTGTTGCCTTAGCAGATGTAGGTCAATAGCTAAGTGAGTAGATAACTGAGCAAGAGCTACTAAAATGAGTAAATGTCTTTTATCTCTAAAAGTATTACACATAGGCAATTTCTTCTAAATAAGTCATTCACCTACTTTTGGGTGATCTACCACATAGTGAAGTTGCAGAACTGTAGCTCTTTGGATAGCTGAGTAATAGCTACTAAAATGAGTAAATGTCTTTTATCTCTAAAAGTATTACAGGTAGGCAATTTCTTCTAAATAAGTCATTCACCTACTTTTGGATGATCTACCACATAGTGAAGTTGCAGAACTGTAGCTCTTTGGATAGCTGAGTAATAGCTACTAAAATGAGTAAATGTCTTTTATCTCTAAAAGTATTACAGGTAGGCAATTTCTTCTAAATAAGTCATTCACATACTTTTGGGTGATCTACTGCATAATAAAGTTGCAGAACTGTAGCTCTTTGGATGGCAGAGTAATAGCTACTAAAATGAGTAAATGCCTTTTGTCTTTAAAAGTATTGCAATCAAACATTAAACTTGTTGTCACCTCTACATGTGCCTCCATCTCACAAGAAAATTTATATTTCACTATCTTTAGTACATCTAATTTATACGGTGGGAGATAAATGCATGCGTCAGAATGCTTGTTATTATTATTATTTTTTCACAAATACAAGCTTGGATTGGAGAAATATACAAAATTATAGTCCCATGTATTCTTCATCTGCAACATTTATTATTATTATTATTTTTTCACAAATACAAGCTAATGCACAATTACAATACAATGCGATCACTACACCACTGCAATTTTACACTGTTGCTACCAAAAAAAAAAAATGGATGTAACAGTGTTTCAAACAATTGAAAAAAAATATTACTTCAATTTAAGGTTATCTTTTACTTTCAGATATGTTGCACAGACAGTATTATGTGGGGTGGACATATTAGTTTTGCTTTTTCCGGCGTCCGGCGTCCCACTTGGTTTCCAGACATTTTAGGCAACAGTTCTTATCCTATCTTTACCAAATTTGGCATGCAGGTTTATTGGGTTAATAGCTTGTATGGGATTGCTTTTGGTGATAGC
Source organism: Sabellastarte sp. h YS-2021 (assembly GCA_964017235.1). NCBI lineage: Eukaryota > Metazoa > Annelida > Polychaeta > Sabellida > Sabellidae > Sabellastarte > Sabellastarte sp. h YS-2021. The sequence continues at coordinate 143,488,634 of OZ024931.1, forward strand.
TCTATAGCTAACTGAGTAATAGCTACTTTGCTACTTTTGAGTAGCTCTTTGGTTTCCAGACATTTTAAGGAATGCTATTAAGCCTAGCTTTCTGAAATTTGGTATGGAGGTTCATTGGGTTAATAGCTTGTATGGGATTGCTTTTGGGGGGAATTGCTTCATAGATGAGTGAGTAATTACTTAAATAAATGAGTAATTGGCTATTTTGAATACTGAAAAAGGCAAATGTGCTCATATCTCCTAAACCGTGTGAGATAGAGCAAATTTGCTTCTATCTCCTTAACCGTGCGAGATAGAGCGATTTCGCGAGATAGAAAAATTTCCCCTCCCCAAAAATGGCGGCCATTTTGAATTTTCGAATTTTTGCCAAAAATGGCAAAACACAAATTTGCTTCTCTCTCCTTAACCGTGCGAGATAGAGCGATTTCGTCGAAATTTTCGACCCACAGGGTATCTAAGGAATGTACTCTTTGCAATTTTCAAAAAATTTTCCCCTCCCCAAAAATGGCGGCCATTTTGAATTTTCGAATTTTTGCCAAAAATGGCAAAACACGAATTTGCTTCTATCTCCATAACCGTGCAAGATGGAGCGATTTTGTCAAAATTTTCGACGCACAGGGTATCTGAGAATTCTACTCTTGGCAATTTTTAAAAATTTTCCCCTCCCAAAAAATGGCGGCCATTTTGAATTTTCGAATTTTTGCCAAAAATGGCAAAACACAAATTTGCTTCTATCTCCATAACCGTGCGAGATAGAGCGATTTCGTCAAAATTTTCGACCCACAGGGTATCTAAGGAATGTACTTTTTGCAATTTTCAAAAAATTTTCCCCTCCCCAAAAATGGCGGGCATTTTGAATTTTCGAATTTTTGCCAAAAATGGCAAAACACAAATTTGCTTCTATCTCCATAACCGTGCGAGATAGAGCGATTTCGTTGAAATTTTCAACCCACAGGGTATCTAAGGAATGTACTCTTTGCAATTTTCAAAAAATTTTCCCCTCCCCAAAAATGGCGGCCATTTTGATTTTTCCAATTTTTGCCAAAAATGGCAAAACACAAAATTGCTTCTATCTCCTTAACCGTGCGAGATAGAGCGATTTCGTCGAAATTTTCGACCCACAGGGTATCTAAGGAATGTACTCTTTACAATTTTCAAAAAATTTTCCCCTCCCCACATATGGCGGCCATTTTGAATTTTTGAATTTTTGCCCAAAATGGAAAAACACAAATTGGCCTTAACCGTGCAAAATAGAGTTATTTCGTTGAAATTTTCGACCCATAGGGTATCTAAGAAATGTACTCTTGGCAATTTTCAAAAAAATTTCCTTTTCCCAAAAATGGCGGCCATTTTGAATTTTAAAATTTTTGCCAAAAATAGAAAAACAGGAATTTACTTCTATCTTCTTAACCGTGCAAGATAGAGTGATTTCATCAAAATTTTCGACCCAACCAATGCAAAAAGGCATGAAGCTGAAATAATTTACATCTACACTAGTAAATATTTAAGCATCATTGATATATTTTACAAATGAAACAGGGTCTTGTAAGACTACTGCACAATTTTGGCAAAAGGTTCAATGGGGTGGACATTACACATGATAATGTGTGTTCTTCTATGCTATCCTGTTTCTATTCGCACCTACTATTAACAGGGCGTCCTATTTCTAGTTAAAATCACAACATAGTTTTACAAAGTTTTACTCTGAACTTGACAACCTATACTTGCATCAGATATACATTATACAGGGTTGGCAAAAACCGGTCAATATGAATATTGACTGGACTGGTGGTTAAAGCCGGTACTTATCAATACTTATCAATACTGGTCAATTGAAAAATAATGAAATAACATCGAATAAGAGTGTAATATACTGCTGAGTATTTGTCCCCTTTTAGACTTGAATGATTGTGGTTATAATATACCAATACCTGTTGCAATTTACTCAATTCTGTTAGTGACAGAGGTTGAATTTATAGAAACTGGTCATCTTTGAACCTTATCTTGTCACTTCTGGTCAGTTGATATAAAAATGGAAAAAGAACATGGCATACTGTTGAGTAGCTATAGTTTGCCTAGTTTAAATGAATCATTGTTGTTACAGTATATCAGTATATGTTTCAAATTCCAAAATTCTATTGCTTACGGGGATTTGATTTATAGATTTTGTTGTATTTGAACTTCATATGGCCAATACAGGTCAACCGAAAAAAAACCAAACAAAAATGGAATATAAAGATATACAATATATTTTTGCCTATTTTAAATCAAATGTTGTTGCAATATAACTGTAAGTGTTGGAATTTTTACAGTATAAAAGTTTGTCCGGGCTGTATCTCAGAAACCGTAAGGTGTAGGAAGTTGATACTTGGGAGGGACATTTGTTAGGATGTGTAGGTGTGCAATGTCATGGTCTGACCAGGATTTGATCTTTGACCTTGCCATGGTGACCTTGAACTATAAAATCTTGTCCGGGCTATATCTCGGAAACCGTAAGGTGTAGGAAGTTGATACTTGGTAGGGATATTGGTTAGGAGGTGTAGGTGCGCAACGTCATGGTCTGACATTGTTTTGACCTGTGACCTTGCCGTAGTGACCATGAGTGTGAAAATCTTGTCCGGGCTGTATCTCGGAAACCGTAAGGTGTAGGAAGTTGATACTTGGTAGGGACATTGATTAGGGGGTCTAGGGTGTGCAACATCATGGTGTGACCTTGATTTGACTTTTGACCTTGCCATAGTGACCTTGACCTATAAAATCTTGTCTGGGCTATATCTCGGAAACCCGTAAGGTGTAGGAAGTTGATACTTGGTAGGGACATTGGTTAGGGGGTGTAGGTGTGCAACGTCATGGTCTGACCTTGATTTGACCTTTGACCTTGCTGTAGTGACCTTGACCTATAAAATCTTGTCCGAGCTATATCTCGGAAACCGTAAGATGTATGAAGTTAATACTTACTAGGGACATTGGTTAGGGGGTGTAGGTGTGCAGCGTCATGGTGTGACCTTGATTTGACCTTTGACCTTGTCGTAGTGACCTTGACCTTTAAAATCTTGTTGCACCTTTGGGTCTGTCTTTTGATGCAAATTAGCACTGTTAAAATCATATTAGAATTAATTAAGAATTTTACTTTTACAACTTCCCATTGTAACAGATGGTATTTCATCAAGTGAGCCACAAATTTTGCTCCAACACCACACATAAGCGTTCATTGAATGTATTACCACTTCTGTTACTAATTTGTACTCGGTTTCTTAAGGAATTCGAACCATTTTCAGGTAACCAGGTAACATATCACAACCTTAGTTAAAACCATCCCTTCAATTGATGCAGTTCAACTTAAGTGTTTGAAAAATATACAATTTACCAACAAGTTACTAAGATAAAAAGATGAATACCAGCAGGTATTTGTTATTTATAGGCCAGCAATAATCTTTAAATATGATTTGACAAAAACAAATAATTAGTATGGGTATTGCTTAGGGGTTGTAGGTGTGCAACATCATAGTGTGAGCTTAAGTTGACCTTTGACCTTGTTATAGTGACCTTGGGTTTGAAAATCTTGTCCAGGTTATATCTAGGATTCCGTAAAGTGTAAAAGGTTGACACTTGGTAGGAATATTGGTTAGGGGGTGTAGGTGTGCATCATGGTGTGACCTTTAACTTTGGTTCTTTCAAAGTGTGTTCATCTGCCATGTTTGAGACATGTTTCTGTTATGGCAAATATATGTGGATTGCTGCAACTGATTATTATATGTACTTTAAACATAATTGTGCTATTTCCATTGACAGCTGTACTCCAATTAATAACTTTTGTAGCTACATATTTTTTTTATTTTACTGATTAATGGTGTCATCTTGCTATTGAATTATATTGTTCTAAAACTTTAACTTTGAATACATGTTCTTTCTCTTAGACTTTATTTTCTCCACTTAAACATCATTTGGACTTTCATATAACTGACAATGCTCAGAAAGTATCCTGATCTTTGTACTAATTCACTACTTCTGTATCTCATGGTGTTGAAAACCATTTCCCGAGGCTGTGGAGTAGGACATCTCTGATGCTAACTTTCTTTGTAACTGTACGGATGTCAGTTATGTAAGGTATTGGTGGACTATATTCCAAAGATATGTTTTCCAAAGACATTATTGATCTGACCCTTACTCATAACAAGTAATATCATGTTGTGTTCCATTAAATTAACGTAGATTGAAACATATTTTAATATTGATTAATACCTGATGATAGGAGAGGGTTATTGTAGTCAGTTTCATTTCATCTTTCTGTCTGTCTTTCTGTCCTTTTGTCTGTACACCTTCTTGCCCTCATAACTCAAAAACTACAATATTCATCGAGTTTAAAGTGTGTTCCTGTGGTTCTGTTAATTAGCAATTTATCTTATGTTTAAATATAAAAAAAATTATTTTAAATTTTATAAGTTATGACTTTATGTGTCAGGTAGTACAGTGTCAAGCGTTTTTCTCTCTCTGAATGCATCTTGTTATGCAAGATATAAGATTTTATGTGTAAGGGCAGACCACTCATTACTTTTTCAATACTTTATGTGTTTTATCATTCTGTATTATCTTTTATCCTTTTCAATTCCAGCCAAGGTCAGTAATTTGCCTGTCAAAGAGAAGGGCGATGACTGCGGTGAAATAACCACAAACAGTATGGACTTAGACAACAGCCCCTCCAAAGCTAAAACTAATGGATCTGAAATCGAGAAAGAAGATAGACCACAAACTGAGACCTCTTCAAAACCCAAGAAATCTTTTACAAACTTTGATAAAATTTTAGCAGAGGCTAAATATGTCATCAGTAGGAGTGTTGAGAAATTACAAAGTGCAGACCTATCTGTAGAGGAAAGGCAAGAAGTGACTGAGAAAATCCGTAAGAGTTTGGTAAAAGCAATGGATGACATTCGTTTGTCAAAGCACAACGAAGGGCATTACGAACAGGTCCTGTCAGCTGCGGTGGAACTGAATATACCAAAACTAGTGTCTTCTGAAATATTAAAGTACAAGGTCTCTGCTTTAGTGGAGGAAGATGTCAAATTCCTGATTGACTGTTTCTGGATCTTGACCAAGATTTCATCTGGTGAAATTGAGAAAACAAAGGCAGTAATCACAGCTGGAGCAGTACAGTTTGCCTTAGAAACGGTGCAACATTGTATTTTCATCAAATTAGTCACTCAGTGTGTCATGCTACTGGGGAACGTGTTGGTAGACGATGAAACCATATTGAGTGATGTCTTACAGGGCGGTATCCTTGACAAACTCTTTAGTATGTTCTATTCTGTGGACAAAAATTGTCAAAGTCAGATAATACACCTTTATTTCAGCATCACCAAAACCAAGCAGTTTTGCCTTCCAATGGATACACTAAAGAAAATGCTCCATCAAGCTTCTGGTCTATTAAAGTGTCGACACCCTGCAAGCGTACTGATCCCAGTCATGAATTTAATCAATGAAGCCACAAATGATCCACCTCGCACCAGTAGTCTAATTGATTTTTTCACTGAATTTGGATATATCCCACAATTGGCTTCTTGCATGTCACACAAGGATGCCACAGTCAGAACACAGTGTTTGATGTCGGTGGGCAATCTTCTCTTGGGTTCAGATAAACAGACATGGGCAGTATTGAACAGTGGCATGCTCAGCCATTTGGTAGGCCTCCTCTATTATGAGGATGTGGACACAGCAAAACATACATTGTGGATTCTGTCAAATGTTGCAGCTGGTGAGGAGAGAATGATGGATGTATTCTTGGACTTCCAGTACCTACCTACCATCCTGTATTATCTCACCTGTCAAGAGCCTAAGCTAGTTATTGAAGCCCTGTACACATTAACAAACTTACTGAGAGGATGTAGCCGAAAGATGCGAGTCGGCCATTTGGTACAGAATAAGGAGTTGGTACAAGGCTTGCTGACGCTTTTGAAATGTGACCAGAAACAGATAGAACCAAACCCTACACCAACCTTCCATTGTTACCAACTCATTGTGGATTGTTTTGAGCAGCTGCTGCGTTGTCTGCAAAATGATTGTGGAGAACAGCAGAGTTCTGTGAAAGAAACATACTCAGAACTTGGTGTTGTTGAAGCCCTTAAAAAGATGGTTGGTAAGGCACTTGATAGTGATGGATCATTGACTGCACGATTCCAAGCTGTAGTAGACGCAATGAATGAAATTTAGGAATCCAGTGAATCAGATTAAGAAAAGGTTGAGTGATGTACAGTCAACATTCAGTACTTATTCAGAATAAGTCCTTGCTCAGAAATAGAAAAAAACCCAGAAATTTATTTGACCACCACTTTGAACCAGCACTCCCTAGTATTGTTTTGCTTGTAGATGTGCCTTTTTCATTGGAAGTCCAATCAAATTTCTGTACAAAATATACAAAATTGGTGATACCAGATTAAACATTTAAGATAAAGGACACCTGATATTTATTTTGCCCCCCAACTACCACAACAGTATTTATATCCTCCAAAGAAACTTGGAATGTACAGGATTCAGGTCAGAAATGGACCTTTGGCCACTTAAAGCCCTCTAGATCATAAAGTCTACAACTCATCCAGCTAAATGTTAAAAGAACTCATTAAACTCTGTTCAATCACCTGCAAGAAAATAAAGTTTGAATCATAAACATAAAGATGTACTCATTTAATTAAGTGGCCCATCAGGAGCAATTATTTGTTTTCACAAAAGGTTTGACTTGTTACCGCCACTGTTTGCAGCTGCTGGATTATGGCCTCCCTTGAATAACTTCTTTGGCTTTAAAATTTTTGCCTTCCTATCAAGTGTTCGAAACAGCCTTTGACCCTGTGGCCTGAGGCCACCAAGTATCACAGCAGGCCTACATATACATTCAAAATGTTTTCACTATTAATATGCTACCTGTCCAAATCATAACAATATTCTGTGTGAGGCTTCCGTTTCCATCTTTCTGATACATTGTTTTAATCCTGCTTGGTGTATTATAGGCTGTTTGCCTGAATTTTGTATGCCATTAGTCCAAGTTAACGCCTTGTTTGATCATTTTCTGATTGAGTTCTTGGGTAAACTATATGATGAAGCGACAGAGGATTAGGTTGATTAATGTATAGAAATAAAGGAAAAATGTTGTGTTTGACCAATGACCAGGCCATTGATGAAGGGTTTTTACTTCTTTTTTTCCCTTATTATGTCCACCCCACTGGGGGGTGGACATATTATTTTTCCTTTTTCCGCCGTCCGGCGTCCCACTTGGTTTCCAGACATTTTAGGCAACAGTTCTTATCCTATCTTTACCAAATTTGGCATGCAGGTTTATTGGGTTAATAGCTTGTATGGGATTGCTTTTGGTGATGATAGCTCTATAGCTAACTGAGTAATAGCTACTTTGCTACTTTTGAGTAGCTCTTTGGTTTCCAGACATTTTAAGGAATGCTATTAAGCCTAGCTTTCTGAAATTTGGTATGGAGGTTCATTGGGTTAATAGCTTGTATGAGATTGCTTTTGGGGGGAATTGCTTCATAGATGAGTGAGTAATTAATTAAATAAATGAGTAATTGGCTATTTTGAATACTGAAAAAGGCAAATGTGCTCATATCTCCTAAACTGTGCGAGATAGAGCGATTTCAATTTCATTGAAATTTTCGACCCACAGGGTGTCTAAGGAATGTACTCTTTGCAATTTTCAAAAAATTTTCCCCTCCCCAAAAATGGCGGCCATTTTGAATTTTCGAATTTTTGCCAAAAATGGCAAAACAGAAATTTGCTTCTATCTCCTTACCCGTGCGAGATAGAGCAATTTCGTCGAAATTTTCAACCCACAGGGTATCTAAGGAATGTACTCTTTGCAATTTTCAAAAAATTTACCCCTCCCCACAAATGACGGCCATTTTGAATTTTTGAATATTTGCCAAAAATGGCAAAACACAAATTTGCTTCTATCTCCTTAACCGTGCGAGATAGAGCAATTTCGTCGAAATTTTCAACACACAGGGTATGTAAGGAATGTACTATGTCGTCCCCAGGACAAAAAAGGGGCAGTTGTGGACATGCCATGGCGGGGTTTGATGGGCATTCATTTTGTGCCCGCTGTAGGGAGAAGGGAAAGGTTGAGGAACCCTGTATTGCTAACAAAGACACTACGGAATGTAAGTTCTGTAATCTTTTTTCTCCAGAGCAACAGGCTCAGCTTGCTACTCCCTCTTACAAGCTCAAGAAGGAGAAACGGGATGCCAAGCGTGTGGATAACCACACCCCCATGGAGGATATTGCCCTAGTAGACCCTGCTAGCGTCTCAGTTATAGGGGCTGTGGGTGGAGCCGCTTCTTCTCAATCGCCATCAGTACCGCCTGAAAAGAAAACAAAGAAGGACAAACCCCCCAGTACCAAGCCTAAGAAATCTGCCTCTTCAAGTACGGCTGACAGATTTTCAGAACTGGATGCAAAGTGGTCCGAACGGTTTAATAGGCTGGAAGCGTTGTTGACGGTTAGGACTTTGGAACCTTCCTTCTCTGCTGATGTTAGGGTTACCCCTGTACACTCACCACCAGCCACTGTCTCTAAGGACTCAGAGCCTTTCTTCCAGCCGTCTCACCGACCTGTGGACTCTGTTTCTAAGCGCACTGGCCCAGACTCTGATGCTGCCTTGCAGCTGTTCCAGCAAGCTTCCTCCAGGTTTTAGTTCCCAAGATCAGACTGTTTTTACGCGCACTGGCCCAGACGTTTCTGCTACCAAGCAGCAGTCGGCCGGTAAGCCTAAGTCGGATCATCACTCCAAGACTTCATCAGGGCGCACTGGTCCAGACGACCAAGCCATGCACCGACCCTCACCGACTGGCTGCATCGTCGGTGCAGAAATCTGGTAAATCAACTTCCGACCGACCTCCCACCGACCGACCCTCATCTGCAGGTCTCACTGGTTCGGAATCTCCTACTCTCCCAAAGTCGTCTGGCAAGGACAGCATATCCAGTATATAGAGTCGGATGCAGAGAGCAATCTTTCAGATACTCCGCCCCTAGAACTTTTTGTTGAGGAGGGCGAGCTCTCTGATGAACAAGAGTTAACCGAACAAGACTTACCAACGTCGGAAGAACAAACATATAGAGAGACTATGCGAGGTGTACGTTCTTTTATGGGGTGGACCCATGTGCCCGACATAGACAGCTCAAATCCGTCTGATGACAACCCTTTTGCTGGCCCCAAGACACCAGCTCCTAGTAAGATTTCCGTTCAGATGCCTACAGAAGACTGGCTCTGCAGCAAGCTAAATCTTACCTTGGTCGAGGGATACCCCTCCCGTACTGCAGAGATCGGTAGTCTACCAATGGATCAATTCTTGAGGCCCCCATGTCCTCAGTCGAAATGGTATGGACTTTATTCAGAACAACAAGCTGATCCGACCAAAGTCACTTCTTGGAGTACAGGACATTCTAAACTTAACAGTAGTTTTGGTCGGATAGCTAGGAAAGCGGCTTTAGCATCGACACCACCAGCCTCACGCAGAATCTCCCAGGATACACTTCGGAGGTGGGAAAGGACTGCTAGAGAAGCGTCTGTAGTGTGTAATCAGGCCGCTAGTTTTAACCGCTGCCTTTTTAAGGTGCAAGCCGACATGCAGTCACAGATTAGGACAATACGTGTTGAAGGCAAGGGAAATGGGTCAGCCAAAGTTTCAGAAGCCACGGAGGAGTTACAATTTCTTATGGAGTTTAACTCCAGTATCACCCAGGCTGCTGCTAAAGCAATGGAACATTTGACTGAATTTGTGTTTTTCACCATGGGTAATCTTACTCTGGCTAGGAGAGACGCGTATCTGAACCATTTGAAGAATGGTATCAAGCCAGACACGTTTGCTGCACTTCGGACTGGTCCTCTGCACATCACCACTCTTTTCCCGGAGTCAGCTATCAAATGGGCCGAAGAGGAAATCTCACATTATGATAGCAAGAGCCAGCCGGCAGCTACATCCTCACGTGTGAAAGCACATTTTCACCCTTATGAGAGACATGACAGGAAACAGGAGGGTCGGTCGGAACACAAGCAGGAAAGACCCGCATGGAAAAATATCAACAAGAGACAGTTCAGACGACCTAAGGGCAAGAGTGCTAACTTCTCTTCCCGTTCTGCCAAGGGCCAGCAGCCGTATAAGTGACAATCACTGTTACAACAGGCCACAAGGTCGGCTGCTGGCCGGGAGCACCTCCACAGAACAGACTTTGAACTCAAATTTAAATGTAAAATTTCATGTTGTCACACCTGTTCCTTCTGCACATGGGCCTCCGCAAAAGAAAGGAGTAAGTCCCGGCATGTCAGACTGTCATTTGAGAAGAGGTCTATTAAACTCTGTGAAAGGTGTTTCTTGTGTCACTCAATTGTCTTGTGTAAATCCTGTAACAAATGTCAAAAATGCTGCACAAAATCTGCCTGTAGGGACCAGACTTCAAAACTTTTGGCAAACTTGGCTAGATTTGGGGGCCGGTCCGAAGGTTGTTCAAATCCTGAGAGAGGGCTACACCCTCCCCTTTCGGACCCGGCCAAGACTGGCAAGATTTCCCACGATCGTAAGCTGCTATGTCAATCCTCACAGGAACAGCTACCTGTTGGATGCATTACATCAGCTTATAGAGAAAAATGCCGTAGAACTGTTAAAGCATCAAACTTCTCTAGGGTTTTTCAACCGACTATTTCTAGTTCCAAAACCCAACAACAGGTGGAGGCCCATACTAGATCTGAGCAAACTGAATCTTTTCCTCAAGAGGGAGAAATTCAAAATGGAGACACCCAAAACCATCAGAACGTCCCTCCAACAAGGGGAATGGGTCACCTCAATAGACTTCAAGGATGCCTATTTCCACATTCCGATACAGGAACAATCCAGAAAATATCTGAGATTTCATGTCGAAGGTCGGACATACCAATTCAAGGCTCTGCCCTTTGGTCTGTCCACAGCTCCCTTGGAATTCACTGTGGTAGCAAAGGAGGTGAAACTGATGGCCATACACAAGGGTATAAGGATCCACCAATACCTAGACGACTGGTTAGTGAGAGCCAGATCCTACCAGGCCTGTCTCCAGCATACGCGGACCCTATTAGAAACATGCCAAAAATTAGGCTGGCTAGTGAACATGGACAAGTCGGAACTGGACCCGAAGCAAATCATCGATTTTGTAGGTTACCAGTTCGACCTCAAAGCCGGCCGGGTCCGACTGTTACATATATTGGACACTATATTAGTACATTGTATATTACATATATTAAGCACTATATTAGTGCATTGTTTAATTTAAGCTTTATGTTTATTCATTGTCATAAAAGATAATTGTGTTGTTGGTTCTTTTTGTGTGTTGACATTTAAAGTAAGGGAGTTATTGACTTTTGTGTTTTAGTGTTTATTGATCTGTTCACAGACTGGGGGAAATCCCCCCCTCAGTGGTTATGATAGATTTGGGGAAACCCAATTGCCAGTAGTTTCTAGAACTTCCTCCTTTAGCCTAGATGGTTCAAGCTTTTCTGAGTTGGTTCTGTACAATTCCAGAGAAATCTGTGGATGTATATAAGGAATGTACATCTGACCACAAAAGAACTTTGTATTCGCTGGCTATAAGGAGAGCTATTGTGTTTTGGAATATAATATAACTTGTGTTGCTGTGAACTTTTACTGGAGTGAACTGGATACATCATCTGGACAGATTTATTGTACTTTGGATATTTTTGGATATTGTACAGTTATATAACAGAGAGTGGATTTACTGCATTTTGGACATTGTCCACATCTTGGAGCAGACAGTACAGTTGTGTTAACTCTCTAAATATCTCCAGACAGACATTCTGTGTGACTGGATATATAAAGAATAGCAGGACAAGAACCTTTTGTGTTGTTGAATGTGAGACAGGTCACAAGATATAGATATCCATGTGTGAGTGAACATTGGACAGATCACGGGACAAACCACAGGACATTGGACAGATCACAGAATATACCACAGGACGGATTACAGAACAGATTGCGGGATACGGCGGATAAACTTAACTCTTAATCTCAGTGGTCAGGTCAGCTAGATCTTATTATTGTATTTGTGTGTTTGGTTAAGAGCATACCAGTTGACTGTAATCATTATTGTTGACTATTAAATAAATTTGTTAAGTTTAACTTTTTGCTTTTTCTGTTACAACTTAAAGACAACCGGTAATTTCTACCGCGCTTGCCCGTGACCGTAACAGGAAAATTGGGGGCTCGTCCGGGATCCAACCATTTGATTACAACCATTTGATCAACCGTTCAATTAACATTTTGAAAATCCATTTGATTTAGTAATTGGTTACAGTCAACAGTGCTCAAAATGGCTAGTGCTAAAGAGTTTGTACAGTCACCATCTATAGAAGTTCTAGAAACTTTTAAAAAAGATATGTTAATGCAGATAGCACAAGAGTTACAGTTAGAGGTAAAAAGGTCAACACGTAAACATGAACTTAAAAGGCTTATTGTTGAACAGTTAGTTGATGAAGATGTTTTACCTGATAGTTGTTTAGAAGTGTATAAGCCTCTACCAATGGAACCTTCTGGGCAATATGAGATCAGGCGATTAGAAATTGAAAGAGAGTTAAGACTTAAAGAGCTTGAAACTCAAGCTCAACAACGAAAAGAAGAGCTTGAAATTCAAGCTCAACAACAAAAAGAAGAGCTTGAAGCTCAACAACGAAAAGAAGAGCTTGAAGCTCAACAACGAAAAGAAGAGCTTGAAGCTCAAAAGGAAGAGCGTGCACTTAAACATGAAAGAGAAATGAGAGCTTTAGAACTCAATGCTCGCAGAATTGCCCATGAAGAGTCCATTGCTACCAAATTTGATTTGGGTAAAAATGTGCGACTGGTACCACCTTTTAATGAGTCAGAGGTCGATAAGTACTTTCAACACTTTGAAAGAGTAGCTCAAAATTTGAAATGGCCTACAGACCAGTGGCCTTTATTGCTGCAAAGTGTTTTGAGGGGAAAGGCCCAGGAGGCATACACAGCTTTGCCAATTTCTGAATGTGTGGACTATAACTCTGTCAAAAATGCTATTTTGAAAGCATATGAGTTGGTACCAGAAGCATATCGTCAAAAATTCAGAAATTATCGTAAACAAGAAAGTCAAACTCATGTTGAATTTGCCCATGAGAAAGAAGTGTACTTTGACAGATGGTGTAATTCTAGGGAAGTAGGTACAGACTTTGAAAAACTTAGGCAAGTTATTTTGATTGAAGAGTTCAAAAGGTGTGTTCGTGATGACATTAAAACCTATCTAGATGAACAGAAAGTTGAAAATTTGGCAAAAGCAGCAGCTTATGCTGATGACTATGCGCTAACTCACAAGTCCACTTTCAACAAGAATAAGTCCTTTGGTCCTGCTAAAAAGTCTTATCCAGAAATAGGAAAGAAATCTGAAAATGTAGCTCCAGAAAAGAGTTCAGATAAGGGTCAAACTTCAAATCAGACTATGAGTAAGGATAGGAAGCCCAGATCCTTTGCTCCTGTTTGCCACTATTGTAAGAAACCTGGGCATGTTATGTCTGACTGTTGGCTCTTAAAGAAGAGAAGAGAAAAGGAGGCAACGCCCAACGCCTTTGTGTCTAGCAAGTCTAACTGGCGTTCAAATCCCAATAGAGCAGAGTCTAGTATTGGTTTAGACAAGTCTGAGATTATTAGGGAAGAGTTCAAACCTTTTGTGTCTGAGGGTTTTGTATCCTTGGAAAGTAGTTCCAGTCAGGTCCCCATTAAGATATTAAGAGACACTGGAGCTACTCAGTCCTTACTTTTAGAAGGTGTATTGCCATTGAGTGTAAGCACATCTACTGGTGAAAGTGTCATTGCTCAAGGTATTGAAGGAGGCTGTGTGAACGTTCCCTTGCATAAGGTCAAGTTAGTATCAGACTTAGTTACTGGTTCTGTTGTTGTGGGTACCAGGCCCACTTTACCCATTAAAGGGGTATCTTTGTTGTTGGGAAATGATCTTGCAGGTGGAAAGGTAGTTGCTGATCCTAAGGTTACTTCTAAGCCGATCACTTTGGTTAGCACTGAGAAATTAGAAGAGGTTATTCCTGGTATTTTTCCCTCCTGTGCTGTGACTCGAGCTATGGCCAAAAAGGCCCAAGAAGAACCAAAAGATTGTAAACAATCTACAGATGTCTTAGTTGATTTGTCAGATACATTCTTAAACAACTATGACCATGATGTGCAGAATACTAGTGATACTAATCCCAAGGATAGGGTAGATTCTGAAAAACAAGACCCAATTGACTGCAAAGATGTATCGCTGTCAAAATCAAAATTGATTTCAGAGCAGGAAAATGACCCTGAATTAGCTCCTTTATTCAAGTTGGTCTTGCCACCAGTAGAGCTAGATAAGGTCCCTGTAGGCTATTATGTCAGAAATGGTGTACTTATGCGAAAGTGGAGGCCACCAAATGTCCCTGCATCTGAAGAATGGTCAGTAGTACACCAGATTGTTGTGCCAAAAGTGTACCAAAGTTAGATATTAAAATTGGCCCATGAGTCTCCAATGGGTGGCCATTTAGGCATCAACAAAACTTACAAAAAAATAACCAAACATTTCTATTGGCCTCAAATTCGGCACTGTGTGGCAGAATTTTGCAAGACTTGTCACATTTGTCAAATGATAGGAAAGCCAAACCAAAAAATTCCTGTAGCTCCTCTCAAACCTATTCCAGCATTTGAGGAACCATTTAGCAAAGTGATAATTGACTGTGTAGGTCCCTTACCAAAAACTAAATCCAGAAATCAATACCTTTTGACCATCATGTGCGCCTCAACCAGATTTCCCGAAGCCATACCATTGACCAACATAACAGCTCCCAAAATCTCAAAAGCTCTGGTTAATTTCTTTACTCTAGTTGGCTTACCAAAAGAGATCCAGTCAGATCAAGGGTCAAATTTTATGTCAGGACTATTTCAACAGGTTGTATTTCAGTTAGGTGCCAAACAGATCAAATCTAGTGCTTATCACCCAGAATCCCAAGGTGCACTTGAAAGGTTCCATTCCACTTTGAAGAATATGATTAGGACATTTTGTTTAGATAATGAAAAAGACTGGGATGAAGGCATTAGCTTATTGTTGTTCGCAGTTAGAGAGTCTGTTCAAGAGTCTTTAGGCTTTAGTCCCTTTGAGTTGGTCTTTGGCCATTCAGTCCGTGGTCCTCTCAAGCTGTTGAAGGAAAACTGGTTATCTGAGAACACCGAGAGCCTAAATCTGTTAGATTATGTCTCAAGGTTCAGAAATAAGTTAAAGAAGGCTTGTGAGCTGGCGCAACAAAATTTGAAAACTTCTCAGTCAAAAATGAAGATGCTTTATGATAGGAAATTACAGAATCGTGTCTTCAATCCTGGAGGCAAAGCTTCAGTGTCATCACCTGGCCAAACTGAATAAACTACAGGCCAGAGATTTAGGGTCATACCCAGTAGCAAGGAGAGTAGAAACTCTCCAAAAGACCATTAAAAACTGTGATAACAGACATTCAAACCAAATGTGGGAAATAACTATGGTAAAGCCATACTTCGAAAGAGGTATAACATAGCTTATGATGGCTATTAATAGAAACACTGTTAAAGATAGGAATTCAGTGTATAAACAGGACTTTGAAAAAGTAACATATGGCGTCCGCATGGATACGCCCTGTCCAGAAGCTGTATTTAATGTGTGATTTATATACCTGTAATTAGTAAGTTTATAAAGGTTATACATGGTACTAATTTTACTTTTGTATTTAGACAAAAATGTTTTGTAAAATGTTATTACCTGTGTTTGTATACATCATGAAAATCTCTTGTAAAATTTTGTAATCCCTTGGCTTCCAAAACTTTTCTTTAAGGGGGGAGGTGTTACATATATTGGACACTATATTAGTACATTGTATATTACATATATTAGGCACTATATTAGTGCATTGTTTAATTTAAGCTTTATGTTTATACATTGTCATAAAAGATAATTGTGTTGTTGGTTCTTTTTGTGTGTTGACATTTAAAGTAAGGGAGTTATTGACTTTTGTGTTTTAGTGTTTATTGATCTGTTCACAGACTGGGGGAAATCCCCCCCTCAGTGGTTATGATAGATTTGGGGAAACCCAATTGCCAGTAGTTTCTAGAACTTCCTCCTTTAGCCTAGATGGTTCAAGCTTTTCTGAGTTGGTTCTGTACAATTCCAGAGAAATCTGTGGATGTATATAAGGAATGTACATCTGACCACAAAAGAACTTTGTATTCGCTGGCTATAAGGAGAGCTATTGTGTTTTGGAATATAATATAACTTGTGTTGCTGTGAACTTTTACTGGAGTGAACTGGATACATCATCTGGACAGATTTATTGTACTTTGGATATTTTTGGATATTGTACAGTTATATAACAGAGAGTGGATTTACTGCATTTTGGACATTGTCCACATCTTGGAGCAGACAGTACAGTTGTGTTAACTCTCTAAATATCTCCAGACAGACATTCTGTGTGACTGGATATATAAAGAATAGCAGGACAAGAACCTTTTGTGTTGTTGAATGTGAGACAGGTCACAAGATATAGATATCCATGTGTGAGTGAACATTGGACAGATCACGGGACAAACCACAGGACATTGGACAGATCACAGAATATACCACAGGACGGATTACAGAACAGATTGCGGGATACGGCGGATAAACTTAACTCTTAATCTCAGTGGTCAGGTCAGCTAGATCTTATTATTGTATTTGTGTGTTTGGTTAAGAGCATACCAGTTGACTGTAATCATTATTGTTGACTATTAAATAAATTTGTTAAGTTTAACTTTTTGCTTTTTCTGTTACAACTTAAAGACAACCGGTAATTACCGACCCCAGACAGGTGGCAGAGCCTTCAACAGAAACTATGGGAAATATTGTCACTACCGGCCTGTCCGGCCCGGCAGTTCATGTCTCTGATAGGTCTACTAACGGCCACAGGAAAACAAGTTCACCTAGGCCGGTTGCACATGAGACCTATACAGTGGCACCTCAAGAACTGTTGGAGGGTACCGGAGTCCCTAGAAAAAGTGATTCCAATCCCCAGCTCTCTGCACCCTCATTTACTATGGTGGCTACAAGCAGACAACGTTCTCCAGATCTTTACAGACGCATCAAAAGAAGGTTGGAGCGCTCACTTAAACGAACACACAGCCAGAGGTACTTGGTCACTGCCAGAAAGCAAACTGCATATAAACTATTTGGAACTCAAGGCAGTGTTTCTCGCCCTAAAAGAGTTCCAAAACTTCTGTGCAAACCAGATGGTACTTGTGGCAACCGACAACACTACAGTAATGTCGTACATAAAGAAGGAAGCATGAAGTCGGGCTCGCTTTGTGCCCTACTCTGGAGAATCTTGACCTGGTGTACCAGACATCAAGTAACTCTAAGAGCCCGGCACATTCTGGGACGGCTAAACGTGGTAGCAGACAAGCTCTCCCGTTTAGGACAGACCATTCAAATGGAATGGTCCCTCCTTCAAGAGGTGTTTCAAGCTATATGCCTCAGGTGGCACCGACCTCAGATAGATCTGTTTGCCGAGAGGTTCAACCACAAGTTACCTCAATTCGTCTCACCAGTACTGGACCCCTTGGCAGTAGCAGTGGATGCACTCTGGATGCATACGCCTTCCCACCAGCAGCCATCTTGGGCAAAGTGGTGGAGAGGTTACAGGACTACCCTTGCAAGAGGATCATTCTAATTGGCCCAACATGCCTTGGTTTTGGGATCTGGTGACCATGTCCAGCCAAATCCCACTGAGCCTGCCCAACTTGCCCAACCTGTTGACACAACCCTTCAATCAGATCCCTCACAGAAATCTGACAAACCTAAATCTCCATGCATGGCTCCTAGAGCCTCAGCAATCAAAGAGCAGGGCTTCTCTGAAGCAGTGGCAGCAAGAATTGAGGCTCCTCAGAGGGGATCAACCAGATCCGTCTATGAGGCACAGTGGACCCTTTTTACAAAGTGGTGCATCTCTAATCAGGTGGACTTCAGGGCACCCCCTGTAAAGTCCGTTGCTGACTTCCTTTTATATCTTTTTGAGGACAGGAAGCTACAGCCCAGCACCATTGATGGTTACAGGTCAGCCATTGCTGATAAACTCGGAAGTTCTATTCTCAACATCAGCAAGGACGAAAATCTCACTCACCTCTTGGATAGCTTCCATAGAGACAGACCCAAGGGTAGAAGGGGTATCCCTTCCTGGAACCTTTCCCTGGTCTTACACCAGCTGACTAGGTCTCCCTTTGAACCAATCAAGAAGGCCTCCTTGAAGCACTTGACCTTCAAGACAGTCTTCCTCCTGGCCTTGGGTTCAGGCAAACGCGGAAGTGAGATTCATGCTTGGCAAAATAGAAACATCAGACACCAGTCGGACTGGTCCAAGGTGTCTCTGTACCCATCACCCAGCTTTCTTTCCAAGAACCAACTGGCCAAAGAGGGTCCGGACAGTGTGGCCCCAGTGGTAATACCAACCCTGGCCCCAACTCTGGATAGATCCTTCAAGTCTGACAGGTCCCTCTCCAGTCAGAGCATTAAGGTACTATTTGGAATAAGGAGTTAGTCTTTGTTTCCTTTAAGAAAGGTTTTGATAAAGACATCTCACCTCACACCATCTCCTCATGGATCAAACAAACTGTGATCCTTTGCTATGAGCTCTCAGACCGAGAGGCCCACACTCTGCATCAGGTCAAGGCTCATGATGTTAGGGCCTTTGCTGCTTCCAAGGCTTTCCAATCGGGAGTCTCCTTGGATCAGATCTTGTCAGCCTGTCACTGGAAGTCACATAACACCTTCACACAGTTTTATCTGAAGGATGTGGCATGGGCTGACTCTGAGCTGTACCACCTGGGACCTGTAGTGGCTGCTCAGCAGATCCACATATAGCCTGAAATAGAGGAGATTTTTGTACATATGTAAATAGTGTATATATATTAAAAAAAAACAAACCTGTGTTGTGCTTCCTCCGGGAGGTTTATGCTTACTTCTTTGGGACTGAACTCATCCCTCTCTTCCCCTACCTCAGAGCAGGTCTGCTTACAAAAGCGGGGGGGGGGGGGGGGGGGGAATCGGATGGCCGGCTTTACACCAACTGACCTCGCCCTTAAGGGCCCGGACTTCAATGTCTGCCCAGGTCTGGAAGAAGATTTTGTTGTTTCTTTATGAGTTCATCTAAGTCCCTAGTAACTTACCCGCCGACCAAGCGGTAGTTATTCAGCAATGGTCCCTTGGATAGGATGTATTAACGCAATAAAATTGCAAATTTAATAAATAAATTAAATTTTTATAAGTTAATACCCTATCCAATGGACACACAAGACCCTCCCACCGACCCCGCTTTCAACTTACTAGGGGCCTAATAGGTTTAGGCAACGAAAAAGATGCTATGACGTCATGCTGTCTAGACAGGAAGGAAGTACGACACGCCATCTGGCGAGTGCACTAGTACTACGGACCGACCTGCCGGTGGAAACAAAGGACGTCTTTTTCTGGTGTTTGGCGGGCCGGTCTGCGCCGACCGGATAAGCAATGGTCCATTGGATAGGGTATTAACTTTATTATTTATTTATTAAATTTGCGAATTTCCATCTCCTTAACCGTCGAAATTTTCAACCCACAGGGTATCTAAGGAATGTACTCTTTGCAATTTTCAAAAAAATTTCCCCTCCCCAAAAATGGCGGCCATTTTGAATTTTTGCCAAAAATGGCAAAACAGAAATTTGCTTCTATCTCCTTAACCGTGCGAGATAGAGCAATTTCGTTGAAATTTTCAACCGACAGGTTATCTCATAAATGCACTCTTAGCAATTTTCCAAAAAAATTTCCCCTCCCTAAAGATGGCGGCCATTTTGAATTTTCGAATTTTTGCCAAAAATGGCAAAACACAAATTTGCTTCTATCTCCTTAACCGTGCGAGATAGAGCGATTTCGTCGAAATTTTCGACCCACAGGGTATCTAAGGAATGTACTCTTTGCAATTTTCAAAAAAATTTCCCCTCCCTAAAAATGGCGACCATTTTGAATTTTCGAATTTTTGCCAAAAATGGCAAAAACACAAATTTGCTTCCCCACAGGGTATCTGTGCATCATACTCTTCGCAATTTTTAAAAAATTGTCCCCTCCCCAAAAATGGCGGCCATTTTGAATTTTCGAATTTTTGCCAAAAATGGCAAAACACAAATTAACCGTGCGAGATAGAGCGATTTCGTCAAAATTTTTGACCCACAGGGTATCTGAGCATCATACTCTTCGCAACTTTTAAAAAATTTTCCCCTCCCCAAAAATGGCGGCCATTTTGAATTTTCGAATTTTTGCCAAAAATGGCAAAACACAAATTTGCTTCTATCTCCTTAACCGTGCGAGATAGAGCGATTTCGTCGAAATTTTCAACCCACAGGGTATCTAAGGAATGTACTCTGCAATTTTCAAAAAAAATTTCCCCTCCACAAAAATGGCGGCCATTTTGAATTTTCGCCAAAAATTGAAAAACACGTTCATGTTCTTCCTTTGACGCTGCACTTAATATATTGGAAATTTTCGGCTCTATTTCTGGTTTAAATGTCAATAAAGATAAAACTAAGTTGGTGTGGATAGGGAAGAAGAAACATTGTAAAGATAAATTGAAGAAAAGTGGGTTCCAGTGGGGCTGTACACAATTCGATCTTTTAGGATTAACCTTTTCAGTGAACCTTTCCGAAATGATAGATTTAAACTTCAAAGCAAAAATACTTGAAATCAAAGAGCTTATAAAAATATGGAATAAGAGATATCTGACACCATTGGGGAAAATAACTGTTATCAAAACCTTTTTATTGGCTAAATTGAACCATCTGTTCCTCACTTTACCAAACCCAGGTAAAGCATTCATTGGTGAACTGAATGACCTTTTTCATAAATTTATCTGGTCTAATAAGCCAGACAAGATAAATAGGAAAACTATAACTCTGAAGAATCGTTCTGGAGGGCTGAATATGATTAATCTGGAACTATTTCAAAGGTCCCTCAAAACAAACTGGCTTTGAAAAATAGTCCAAGAAGAAAACACTCCTTGGAGAACATTATTTCAGTGTACAATAAATTTTGAAATTGAAAAAATTTGTAGTCTTGGACCTGAATATATCCTATCCTTAAAGCGAAAGACTGGCAATAAATTTTGGTTACATACCTTTGATGCTTGGCATCATGTTCTGAGTGTCCAAAAAATTGTAACTTCTGAACACTTGCACAGAACACCGTTATGGTATAATAGCAAAATTTCAAGTGAAGTACTATATCTTCCAAGTTGGTATGCGAAAGCAATCACTATAATTTCTGACTTATTAGATGACACTGGCTCCTTTATGAGCCGTGAACAGCTCCGAATTAAGTATAATTTTGACAATATAGACTTTCTGTCTTATCTAAGAGTCAAACAAAGTGTCCAGAAATTTCTCAAGGAATGTAAAATAGATGATACTGAAACTCTAGCTCGCCCTTTTATCCTTCATCATATTAATGTAATCTTTAAATCCAAGAAAGGGGCTCGTGACTTTTATGAATCACTACAAGCTGACCAGAAAAATAATCATATTATGAAGCAAAGCTGGAATAAAGATCTTAATACATTTATAAATGAAGGACAATGGAATCTTATTTTCAGGGTGTGTTTTAAAACACTGCAAAACAATTCTTTGATATGGTTTCAGCTAAAAATCCTTTATAGAATCTTGGGCACTAACCAATATTTGCATAAAATAGGGTTGTCAGATAGCCCACTTTGTTCTAGATGTAATACTACATCCGAAAGTATTTTACATCTATTGTCTCAGTGTAATGAATCAAGGAATTTTTGGATTTCATTGGAAAACCTTATTTATAAAAAGATAAAATTTAGAATTAAATTCAATGATTCCAACATAATACCTGGCTATCTATCTATAGATCAAAATAATATTCCGTTGAATACATTAATAATTACTGCAAAAAAGTATATATTTGATTCTGTTACATCAAAAAGTCGATTGCATATAATGGCTTTCACGCATAAATTCTCAGATATATACACTGAACAATCATTTGTTTCAAAATTTAGCGAACAAGAGGCAAAATTTAAGAAAACATGGCAAAAATGGCTTCCTCTGGTTGAAACATAGTTCCCTCTATCCAAGCATTATCACCAGATACTTTTTCAGCACTTTTTCATAATGTTAAAAAGTGCAAAATGTGAAAACTGAAAGAATGTCATAAGTGCTAGGAGTTTAATGAATTATATCAATTTTTTCATGTATTTAATGTGTAACTTTAAATACTTCTGTAAAAATTATCGTTTTTGTATATACACTGTTGTTATGGGAAACAATAAAAAAAAAAAAAAAAAAAAAAAAAAAAATTGCAAAACACAAAATTGCTTCTATCTCCTTAACCGTGCGAGACAGAGCGATTTCGTCAAAATTTTCGACCCACAGGTTATGTGAAAAATGCACTCTTAGCAATTTTCCCCAAAAATTTCACCTCCCTAAAAATGGCGGCCATTTTGAATTTTTGAATTTTTCCCAAAAATGGCAAAACACAAATTTGCTTCTATCTCCTTAACCGTGTGAGATAGAACAATTTCGTCGAAATTTTCGAGCCACAGGCTATTTAAGGAATGTAATCTTTGGAATTTTCAAAAAATTTTCCACTCTCCAAAAATGGCGGCCATTTTGAATTTTCGAATTTTTGCCAAAAATGGCAAAACACAAATTTGCTTCTATCTCCTTAACCGTGCGAGATAGAGCAATTTCGTCGAAATTTTTGGTCCGCAGGGTATCTGAGCATCATACTCTTGGCAATTTAAAAAAAAGTTTTCCCTCCCCAAAATGGCGGCCATTTTGAATTTTCGAATTTTTGCCAAAAATGGCAAAACACAAAATTGCTTCTATCTCCTTAACCGTGCGAAATAGAGCGATTTTGTCGAAATTATCAAGCAACAGGGTATCTGACCAATGTACTCTTGGAATTTTGAAAAAATTTTCCTCTTCCCACATATGGCGGCCATTTTGAATTTTCGAATTTTTGCCCAAAATGGCAAAACACAAAATTGCTTCTATCTCCTTAACTGTGCGAGATAGAGCGATGTCGTCGAAATTTTCGACCCACAGGGTATCTGAGCAATGTACTCTTGGCAATTTTCAAAAAATTTTCCCCTCCCCACATATGGCGGCCATTTTGAATTTTCGAATTTTTGCCCAAAATGGAAAAACACAAACTTGCCGTAACCGTGCAAAATAGAGTTATTTCGTTGAAATTTTCAACCCATAGGGTATCTAAGAAATGTACTCTTGGCAATTTTCAAAAAATTTTCCTCTTCCCAAAAATGGCGGCCATTTTGAATTTTCGAATTTTTGCCCAAAATGGCAAAACACAAAATTGCTTCTATCTCCTTAACTGTGCGAGATAGAGCGATGTCGTCGAAATTTTCGACCCACAGGGTATCTGAGCAATGTACTCTTGGCAATTTTCAAAAAATTTTCCCCTCCCCACATATGGCGGCCATTTTGAATTTTCGAATTTTTGCCCAAAATGGAAAAACACAAACTTGCCGTAACCGTGCAAAATAGAGTTATTTCGTTGAAATTTTCAACCCATAGGGTATCTAAGAAATGTACTCTTGGCAATTTTCAAAAAATTTTCCTCTTCCCAAAAATGGCGGCCATTTTGAATTTTCAAATTTTTGCCAAAAATAGAAAAACAGGAATTTGCTTCTATCTTCTTAACCGTGCAAGATAGAGTGATTTCGTCAAAATTTTCGACCCAACCAATGCAAAAAGGCATGAAGCTGAAATAATTTACATTTAATAAATATTTAAGCACCATTTAAGCACCATTGATATATTTTACAAATGAAACAGGGTATTGTAAGACTACTGCACAATTTTGGCAAAAGGTTCATGGGGTGGACATTACACATGATAATGTGTGTTCTATGCTATCCTGTTTCTATTCATATGTCGCAGCTACTATCAACAGGGCGTCCTATTTCTAGTTTTTTCTTTTTCTTCTCTTTCCATTGATGAAGATGTTAAAAATGTGGCAGTAATCAATGATGTTTGTTACTCTGATTCTGAATCAGATGATGAGGCTGATTATGATTCTTCTAACTCAGAACTTGACAGAAAAAACCTCTTGCACCAGCACTATAAACATTTTACATATACATTCAAGAACTAAATCTGCATGTAGGAAAGGATGTTCTCATCAATCTGGCCATGAGATGCTTCGATGGGAGGTGTTTGATTTCAGCAATTTTTAAAATGGGTACAATGGATTTGTTTTCACCAAATTTTCAGGATATGTTTATCCCAAGACAATCTAGAACTGATAATGTTGTGGGCGGCATCTGGTGTGTTTCACAAGGTAAACCCATGCATGGATTTTTACCAAATTTGTAGGATATGTTCACCCAAGAGGATCTAAAGCTTATTAGGTGTTGCCATGAAAACAACTCTTGCCATGGCAACAGTTTAAGAGTTTGGGTCTTAAATGTTATGAGTGTTCCACAGGCTGAACCCATGCATGAATTTTCAGAATATGTTTTATCCAATAGGGTCTATAGTTGATTATGTTTTGTGGAGTATCTGCTTGCCATATTAATGCAATTATTATTGTTGGTGTTCTATAGGCATCAACCATACACAATTGTTCAGCCCCACGGGAACAGCAGCTGATTTTCTGCATGTTTTTGGTTGAACAAACAATATAAACCTGCTTGTGGGGAAGAAAAATTTACAAAATGTAGTAGCAAGTTTCTGTGTAATACTGACAAAAGAATAGTGCCATTCCATGTAAAATTAAGCCTTTTAATTTCTTCCGTCAATCTTGCCTATTGCAATTTGCTTTATGGATTTTACACTGTGGACCACATATCATTTCTGGTGTGTCAGCATTGAAAAAGAACAACAAACATTGTTATTATCAGAAGAGATCATGTTTTTTCCCAATTTTTATCTCCCGCCTGCGGCCAAAGGCCGTGGTCGGGAGATTATAAAATGCCTTTCGTGCACCTGTCCATCTGTCCGTCCATCTATCCGTTCGTCATGTTTTTATATAAACCTTAATGTCTCATTTATTTATAAAGATATCTTCACCAAATTTGCAGGGAATGTTTATGGCTATGAAATCCTGTCTGTGCAAAATTTTGGCCTGATTTTGAAAAACAAAAGGCCGCCATAGCTAATTGTTTGAAAATCATAAATGTGCTCTAAATCTTGAAATAATCCAGCTAGCTTCAGGAAATTTGCACAAAAGATATATGGCTAGAAAAGCAAGCCTGATAGTAATTTTGACCTAGTTTAAAAAACAAAATGGCCGCCATATCACATATTTAATGTCAAACGGGTTTATCCTATTAAAAAGGCCTTATATCTCCCTTTATATTGCTCCTAGAGGTTCAGAATGTCAAAACAACTTGCAGGAAGTCCTGGCGTGGGAATCATCTCCAGGTGTTGAATTTGACCTTTCACCCCTGGTTCAAGGTTAAATGGGGTGGTTAAACTAATACACCCTTATTTCTCCCTTATTATTAGCGCTATTGCTTCAGAATGTAAAGACAGACCATGAAGAGCGAAGGCCTTGGTCGGGAGATTATAAAACGCCTTCCATACATACCTCCATTCGTGTGTCCGTCTGTGCATCCGTTTGTCACATTTTTACATAACCTTAATATCTTATTAAGTTATAATGATATATTCACCAAATTTGCAGAGAATGTTTATGGCTATGAAAACCTGTCTGTTCAAAATTTTGGCCTCATTTTGAAAAACAAAATGGCAGCCATAGCCAATTGTTTGAAAATCATAAAGGTGCTCTAAATCTTGAAATATTCTAGCTAGCTTCATGAAATTTGCACAAAAGATATATGGCTAGAAAAGCTAGCCTGATAGTAATTTTGGCCTAGTTTTAAAAACAAAATGGCCGCCATATCACGTTTTTAATGTCAAATTGGATTATCCCATTAAAAAGGCCTTATTTTTATTATGCTACAATAGCATACCATGTGGAACTGAATGCTAACTCGGATGGCTGCAGGCAATCGCCAACGAAAAATGGATGAAATAATGATGGCTCGATGCCTTACTACTGTAGGTGAACCGCGTAGTGGAATACCGCATGCTCCCCATCTTTTTCTTGTTGGCCGCATTGTTAAGAAATAATGATGGCTCGATGCCTTACTACTGCAGGTGAACCGCGTAGTGGCATACCGCATGCTCCCCATCTTTTTCTTAAGACATGCTTTTTATTGCAAGGAAAAGATCTGAATTTTATATGGATATACTTGCTATTGGATATTGTAACTTCATCAGTTTCTTTATTTTAATGTATACAATCATATTTTTGTGACTTTTCACAGATCAGATAAGTATATTTAACATATTTTACAACTTAAATCTACTTCCTGGTTCACGTTGTAAAGAGGGGGGCACCAGGATTCGTGCTTGTAGCTTATATACAGGATATTTGCCTGTCAAATGAAATATTTAACCCCAGTCTGCTTCATTATTTGACCATTTAAAGGGTTAAAAATATAAATTAAAGCACAAAACGAGTCCTTGTTGAAGGAAATCGCCGGAAACAACTTCCGTCTTTGTCTAGACAGCAATTGCTTGCAAACTAATGGATGACTTGTACATGTAGTTGGGGGGGCCACGGTGGCAGAGTGGTAACACTCTCGCCTCCCACCTCTGCGGCCGGGGTTCGATCCCCGTCATGGTCGTAAGTGGGAAAGCTGGTAGTTGCTTGCCGTTGGTCGGCAGTTTACAGTACAGAACCCTAGCGAACTATATGTACTGGTTTCCTCTGCCCGTCGTGATATGACCTGTACAGTGTTGAAAGCGACGTAAACCCCCAAATAAACAAATGTACATGTAGTTTATATACAGGAATATCTGCCTGTTGAAATCAAATAAAATAAATATTTTAAGGGTTTATCCCTGTTTTGCTACAGTATTTGACAATTTTAAATGTTAAAATATGAAATAAAGCATGGAAACTATCTGGGAGAATCTGTGGGGAAACCCCTGTGGTGCCGTCATCGTCTAGACAGCATGTGCTGAGAGACATGTGTATGTAGTTTTTATACAGGACCTTTACCTGACGAAATAAACTAAAATAAAATTGAAATTTTAATTACTTAAATGTAGCTTTTATAAGCTACAAGCTTACCATGTAGGGCTGAGTGCTTTATTCGGAGGCCGCGACTCCAGCCAACGATTAAGAAAAATAAACGTTTGGAACTGGCCGAGTCTGTGGTTTAGTATGTACCCTAGCAGTGTCGTTTGGTGATTCGTCCTTCTCTCGTGGTAATTTTAGTCCATACCCCCTCAGCTGGAATACAGCGGGGAGGCAGGGTGGGACTTTCCTCAGTCCCACATGGCAAGCTTGTAGCTTATAAAAGCTACATTTAAGTAATTAAAATTTTCAAATTTATTGCGATACAATAGCTTACCATGTGGGAGTGCTGAATTCAACCACCCGGTGGCGGGATTACATCCGAGACTGGAGAAAACATAGTTATTTTTTTGAATTTAGAATCACCAGATGCCAAAAAATACCAAATATTGATGAAAAGTGCCAGTCTAAGTCCATATTACAGAACCCCGGTTCTAAGGTTGGGTCTGTAAGTAGCCAAAAACCAGAACAGAGTGGATGACAGTACGATTACTGTCTAGATGTTCTGAGAGAAGAGAGTGCAGCCGAGCTCACGAAGAGCCCGTAAGGGCATCACTGCTAAAATACAGCCCTAGGCCTAAATCTCAGTACATTTACCATCTGAACATGAGATTAAGGTACATTGAATAAGTGACTACATTATACAGATACAAATATAAAAAAGACCTTACCGTGAACATCTGGAAAGGTAACTGATACCTAGACCCTGGGAAAGACTCCTGAAGACTTGGTTGCAGCTGGCGTGCCCCCCTTCTTCCCGAAGGTGAGGATGCTGAGGGGAAGGGTCTAGGACTTGTTATGCCGCTACTACTGGTCCCAGATACATATTGTTGTCTGACCAAGTAAGGTCTTTAGGTAAAAATTGGTAAACGTGTTGTGAGCTTTCCAGTGACACGCTCGTATGATTTGGTCCACCGATACCCCACCGTAAAAGGCTTTAGAGGCCGCAAAGGCCCTAATGTCATGCGCTTTGACTTGGACCAAGTCCAAGGCTTGTTGGTCTGCTTGTTTGTAATAAAGTAGAATGGTTTGTTTCAACCAGGAAGAGAGTGTAGCGGGTCTGATGTCTGAGGTATGTCCTTTCTTAAAGGAGATGAAGAGAAGGGATCGAGAACCTCTTAGGTCCTTGGTTCGATCCAAATAGTACCTCAGGGCCCGTACCGGACACAGGGTCCTGTCTTCTTTGAATTGTCTATCTACAATGGTAGTTAACGTAGGAATAGTCACCGGAGACACACTTTGAGAACATTCTCTTGCTAGTTGGTTTTTGGCTATGAAGTCAGAAGAAGGGAACAAGGCAACCTTTTCCCATTGGGATACTTTGTTTGCAACCCAGGCATGGATTTCGCTGCGGCGCTTGCTGGAGGCCAAAGCTAGCAAGAAAGCAGTTTTGAGGGTAAGATGTTTGAGGTCTGTGTCTTTCCTAGGCTTAAAGGGTGCTTTTGTGAGCTCATTGAGAACAACAGAAAGATTCCACTTAGGAAGGTTTCTGAAACTTTTGGGATGATCCCTGTGGAAACTGGAGAGTAACCTATGAAGGTTTGCATTATGTGCGATATGGTGGGCCGTTGGGCCCAGAGTGTCAACAATGGCAGTCCTGTAACCCTCAATGGTTGAGGGGCGCCTGTTCAGGTCCTGGTACAGGTACATGAAAAAATCTGAGATCTGTTTCACAGATGGAATGGAGAAGTCCACCGAATTTTCTCTGCACCATTTTTCAAATAGGGCCCACTTTGACTTGTAGATGGTCCTTGTTGATGACCGCTGAGGGGCAGCAATTCTCTCTACCACCTCCACAGAGAAGCCTTGTTCTTGGAGTTGTCTGCTCGTAGACACCAGGCGTGGAGGTTGAAATGTTGCGGACTGCTGTGGAACACGTAATTATGGGACTGTTTGAGTAGTGTTGTTG
This sequence comes from Sabellastarte sp. h YS-2021, assembly GCA_964017235.1. Taxonomy (NCBI): domain Eukaryota; kingdom Metazoa; phylum Annelida; class Polychaeta; order Sabellida; family Sabellidae; genus Sabellastarte; species Sabellastarte sp. h YS-2021. The sequence goes on from OZ024931.1 coordinate 143,517,762, forward strand.
ACACTGGGAGTTGTAGTGGGATCTCTGTTGAGAGCTGCACTAGGTCCCAAAACCAGGGCATTTCTGGCCAGGCTGGGGCTATTACTATGATCAGGCAATGGCATTGCCTGATTTTTTGGATCACCCTGTGAAGGAGAACCATTGGAGGGTAAGCATAGGCAGTGAGACCTGTCCAGTTTATGTTCAGAGCATCTATATCCCAGGCCTTTGGGTCTGGGATAGGAGATACGTATAGAGGGAGTTTGTGGTTCAGATGAGTGGCAAACAGGTCTACATGAGGAGTGAACCACTTTTGGCAGATTTGTTTTGACACCTGTGGATGAAGTGACCATTCTGTCGACTGTACTTGGTTGGACCTGGACAGGAGGTCGGCCATCACATTCAGACACCCTGGAATGTGTCTGGCTTTTAATGCTATGTGATAATGATGGCACCATGTCATGATCTTACACAGGAGCGCACACATTTCCGCTGAGTGTGGTCCTCCTTGTTTGTTTATGTAGGCTACCACTGTTGAGTTGTCTGTTGCAACTAGAACTGTTTGGTTCTGACACTGGTCCTTGAATTTTTGAAGGGCCAGTGAGACCGCCTTCAACTCTAGGACGTTTGTAGCCTTTTTTCCTGATCTGACCACAGACCCTTGGTAGAACTTTGATCTAAGTGAGCGCCCCAACCTTTGTTTGAGGCGTCTGTAAAGAGTTGGATACTGTGGTCTTTGGGATGAAGGTCTGAGCCTTTCATCACGTTTCCAGGATTCTGCCACCAGTCTAGATGTGCAGAAATCGTTTCTGTCCAAGGAAGGATTCTGTCCAGCGACTGAGGATATCTCCAGTGCTCCTTGAGATGAAACTGAAAGGGCCTCATGTGAAGGCGTCCCTCCGGGACCATCTTCTCCATTGAGGCAAGCAACCCAATTAGCGACATCAAACATCTTGCAGTCAAAACATGTTTTGACTTGAGTCGTAGGATCAAATCCTGAAGTTTGAGCCATCTCTCTTGAGTGAGTTTTACAAGGGCTGAATCTAGATGGTATTCCTAGCCCACAAACGAGAACACTTGAGTAGGTTTCAGTTCTGACTTTTTCTGATTTATTACCCACCCCCAAGGACTGGATTAGATCTACCACTGCCTGAGAGTTCACTTGGGCTTCCTCCTGAGACTGGGACCTGATCAGCCAGTCGTCCAGGTATTGGTGAAGTCTGAGTCCTCTGGAGAGGGCCATTAGCTTCACTTACATTACAATCATTGTAAAGACCTGGGGGGCTGTGGCCAGTCCGAAGGGGAGGGATATGAACTGGAACACCTGAGACCTGTGGCAAAACCTTAGGTATTTCCTTGAGTTTGGGTGGATGGGGATGTGAAGGTAGGTGTCAGATAGATCTATTGACGATACCCACTCCCCTGGAATCAGGGAGGTCCTGATGGACTCTGGAGTTTCCATTTTGAACTTTTCTACGTGTAGAAAAGTGTTGAGCCTGCTTAAGTCTATTACCGGCCTCCACCGTTGTTGAGGCTTGGGGACTAGAAACAGGCGACTGTAAAACCCAAGAGATTTTACATTTCCACCCTTTTGATTGCGTTCTTTGACAGCAGAGACTGGATATAGTCGGCCAGAACTTGGTCTTTGGGAAGGGCCTTGTATTCTGATACAATCAGAGGAAGTCTGACCAATTTGGGTTTGAGAGGAATGGCAGAACGTAGCCATTGGTGATAATGTTTAACACGTTTGAGGAACATTTGTTTGTTTGCCAGTCTCTGCTGAAAGAACGGAGGCGACCTCCTACTGGTGGACTGAGGGAGGCTTTGGAGGAGTCATTGGGAGGAGGGGTTTCCATGCTCTCGTCCCCTATTGTGGGGTCGAAAACAACCCCTGGAGCCTCTGAAGTTTGGTTTTCCTCTGCCAGAGGAAAACGATTGGTTACTGCTTTGAGAGGAATTGCCCCCATAGGGGCGTTTCCTATAGGAGCCTCTTTTCTTGTTGTGGTGGGGACCACGAATGGGCTTGTTCTGATAGGGTCCAAAACCCTGAGTGTTTTTAGAAGTGCCTTTTTTAAGGAGGAAGTCCTCTCCATCCTTGACTAATTGAGACTTGAAAAGAGGAGTAAGCCAGAAGGGCGAGTTCCTCAATTCTTGACGTCTCGAGTCCCCAAGGTGGGGATGAAGGAGTGTCATTTCGGCCTCTCTTCACAGAAGGCCGGTGTTGCCCATGGTGTATAGTTCCCTCTGGAAGGTGTGAGCTACTGATTTGCTAAGGCAGGCTAGGGCTCTTTGTTGGATGAGAATCCTCTTCTCCATGAGTTCAAAGTAGTCACAGGCGCTTTCATAGCCCCGTCTGATGGCCCTTTCAGGGTCGGAACCCTTCAAAATTTGATTTTTGGCCCTTTTGAAAGTAGCCTTGGCACTGTGAAGGCCCTTCTCCAGAACAGTGTTACATGAAGAAGCAGTTTTAGCAAAAGTATCTGTGAAATTGATAGTGGAGAGTTTGGGAGAAATACAGATTTTCGCAAAATCTGTGTTAAGTTCTTGAAGTTTATCTTCAAAGCAAGGTTGTCCCACCTTGTAGTATTTGGCTGTTGAAGCTGGGGGTTTAATGTATTTACCCTCAGGTAAATTAGAGGTCAATAAATCTTTCTCAAACTTCTCAAAGGCATCTTTGAGAATAGGATTCAAAGGGAGCATAGCAGAAGGGCCTCTAGGCCTTAGCTCCTGTTGGCCTTTCTCTTCGTCCCGGCCTAGCACAGTGGTAGAGGACCTAGGCAAAGTTTCCCTGGGATCAGGGAGGTCAAGGACGTGCCTGAACATTTCCACTTCCTCTGTATACTGGGAAGGTAGATCAGTCATACCTACCTCCCTATAAAACACTGGATCTGTGCTGTCCTGAGATTGAGGTTCTGGAGGAACCTTAAGTTGAGGTTTTGTAAGCTTTTTGACATGGCAGAGGACTCATCTTCCTCTGCAGACGACTGAGAAATATGGCTGGGTTTAGATTTGTGTTTCCTCTTATCAGAATAAACATCCAACCATATGTATGTGTCGAGAAATCAGTAAATTATTGAGGTATTCTGTAAAAGTCTTTCCAATATGGTGGCCAACGAGAGAAGGACGAATCACCAAACGACACTGCTAGGGTACATAATAAACCACGGACTCGGCCAGTTCCAAATGGTTATTTTTCTTAATCGTTGGCTGGAGTCACAGCCTCCGAATAAGGCACTCAGTCCCACATGGTAAGCTATTGTAGCGCAATAAAATTGTATCCCTTATCTGCTACATTATTTGACCATTTTAGGGTTAAAATATAAAATGAGATAAAACTCACTATTGAGTCCTTGTAGAAATCTTCGTCTAGACAGCAGGTGCTTGCAAACTAGGGTCTCCAGTGCAGTTTGGGAGACCTTGGTTTGGCAATATTTTAAGTTATCCAATTTTATAAAACATAAATATATTTTGCATTTAAGGCTTTATGTTATTTAATAAATATTTCGTGCATTAATGCTTACCTTATCACACAACTAGGCCTACCTGCAGTGAGGCAGGTGTGGGAGGTGACTATGTGTCACTCATGAAAAATAATTCCAGTTGTGTAGTTCTTTTCAAAGAACTGTAAACTTGAGGAAAGTTTACATGAAAATTATAATCTCCAACCACATGAGTGTTTTCTTCAGGCTTCTATTATGATTTTGTAGTCATTGTGGGACTAGTTTTTAGATCCATCTCGGATCTGAAGCCTTATATTGACAATAACCTGACTTGCACTTCATACTCAGGCACATTCTCAGGTCTCGACCCTCTCAGGCCCCTAACCTAGGGTCTCGGCCCTATCGGGCCCCTAACCTCAGGTCTTGGCCTGGTGACTGTTGAGAGCTGCACTAGGTCCCAAAACCAGGACCGAGGAGTGACTCCTTAAAAAGCCTCCCTCAGTCCACCAGTACGAGGTCGCCTTTGTTCTTTTAGAAGAGACTGGCAAACAAACAAATGCTCAAACATTATGTTAAACATTCTTACCATTCTTCATCAATCATATTTGCCAGAGTGCCCCTGATTCTGTCAGGACCCAAGGCCCATCAAAGATCCAGCTCTGGCCTCTTATCCAGTCTCTTCTGTCAAAGAACACAATAGAAAGGGTGGAAAATGTATATTCTCTCTGGTTTTACAATCGCCTGTTCCTAATCCCCAAGCATCACCAAGGGTGGAAGACAATGACATAAGCAGGCTCAGCCCCCCTTTCTACTTGTAGAAAGATTCAAATGGAAACTCCAGAGTCCATCAGGGCCTCTGTGATTCCAGGGGAATGGGTGTTGTCGATAGACCTGTCAGACGAGTACTTTCTCATTCCCATCCTCCAAGCTTAAGGAAGTTCCTGACACAGTCCTTAGAGTGGATAAATCGGGAGAAGTCTGAACTCAACCCACTCAGATGTTTCCGTTCGTGGGCTACGAATTTCACCTAGATTTAGCCCTTGTTAACCCACTCAGAGAGATGGCTCAATTTTCAGGATTTTATCCCACACTTACAGTCAGACATGTTTTTGACTTCAGGATGTTTGATGTCGCTAATTGGGTTGCTTGCCTCAACAGAGAAAATGGTCCTGGAGGGACGCCTTCACATGAGACCCCTTTTCAGTTTCACCTCAAGGAGTACTGGAGATATCCTCAGTTGTTGGACACCTTTCTTCCTTGGTCAGAGACCATTTCAGCTCACCTACAATGGTGGCAAAATCCTGCAAATGTGATGAATGGTGCAGACCTTCATCGCAAAGACCACAGTATCCAACTCTTACAGACACCTCAAACGAAGGCTGGGGCTCTCACTCAAGAGCTAGTCTCTATAAGGGTCTGTGGTCATACAGGAAAAAGGCTACACATAAATATTCTAGAGTTGAAGGCGGTTTCTCTGGTCCCTCAAAGGTTCAAGGACCAGTGTCAAACCAAACTGTTGGTTGCTACGGACAACTCAACAGTAGTAGCCTACATAAACAATAGGGAAGAACCCACTCGGCAGAGATAAGCGCTCTCCTGTGGAAGATCATGACCGGGTGCCATCATTATCAGATAACCTTAAAAGCCAGACACATTGCAGGGTGTCTGAATGTGACCTTCTTTCCAGGTCAAACTAAATCAAGTCAACAGAATGGTCACTACATCCACAGTTTTTCATACTGATCTGTCAAGTGGTTCACTCCTCAGGTAGATCTATTAGCTACTCGTATGAACCAGAAACTTCCACTGTATGCGTCTCCAATCCCAGACCAAATGCTTGGGACATAGATGCTCTAATCATAAACTGGTCGGGTCTCACTGCTTATGCTTACCCTCCTACGGCTCTCCTTCACAGGGTGATCCAGATTTAGGCAACGCAATTGCCTAATCATTGTAATAGCCCCAGGCTGGCCAGGGATGTCCTGGTTTTGGGACCTAGTGCAGCTCTCAACAGAGATCCCACTTCACCTAACAGTGTCAACAACTCCTCTCAAACAGTCCCACAATTATGTGTTTTCACAGCCATTCACAACATCTTAACCTCCACGCCTGGTCTCTAGGAGTTGGTAGCTCCAAGAACAAGGCTCCTCTGTGGAGGTGGCAGAGAGAATTACTGCCCCTCAAAGGTCATCAACAAGGACCATCTACAAGTCAAGTGGGCCCTATTTGAGAAATGATGCAGAGAAAATTTGGTGGACTTCTCCGCTCCCTCTGTGAAACAAGTCTCAGACTTTTTTATGCGGGTTGCGTGTAACCAACCCACTTATTAGATTGATGTGTCCGACATCCGTCTGTCTGTCCGTCCACATTTTCATTTCCGGACTCTAGCCGGAAAACGGTTTGTCCAATCGAATTCAAACTTGACAGGGAGATAGAACACCATCATAGCTAGGTTCGTTTTGAAATTGGTATAATTCCGTCCGTACGTTTGTCCGTCAACATTTCCAGACTCTAACTCGAAATCTGTCAAAATTTCCATTTCTGGACTCTAACTCGGAAACGGTTTGTCCAATCAAATTCAAACTTGACAGGGAGATAGATCACCATCATAGCTAGGTTCCTTTCGAAATTGGTGTAATTCTGTTTGTTCGTTTGTCCGTTTTTTGTCTGTTTGTTTGTCCGTCAACATTTCCGTTTCTGGATTCTAACTCGAAATCTGTCAAAATTTCCGTTTCCGGACTCTAACTTGAAAACGGTTTGTCCAATCGAATTCAACCTTGACAGGGAGATCGATCACCATCATTAGGTTCCTTTCGAAATTGGTGTAATTTCATCTGTTTGTTTGTCCGTTTTTTGTCCGTCAACATTTGTGTTTCAGGACTCTAACTTGAAAATGCTTTGTCCAATCGAATTCAAACTTGACAGGGAGATAGATCACCATCATTGCTAGGTTTCTGTCGAAATTGGTGTAATTCTGTCTGTTCGTTTGTCCATTTGTCTGTCTGTCAACATTTCTGTTTCCGGACCTTAAATCAAAAACGCTTTGTCCAATCCAATTCAAACTTGACAGGGAGATAGATCACCATCATAGTGAAGTTGCTTTTGAAATTGCATTTTACATTTCTTAACACGCCTAACACATTCACCTTAACTGGGTGACCTAACATTTCTTTCCTTGTTTCTAAATTTAATTACTGCAGTCGCTAAACTTATTGCTGCCTGCGCAACCCACCTTTTGGGGCATCTTTGACCCTCTTGTCATGTACCTGTACCAAGATCTAAACAAGCGCCCATCGACCATTGATGGTTACAGGACAGCAATTGTTGATACCTTGGGGCCCAGCACGGCTACATTTTCCCCAAAAGCTCAGACCTTAACAGGTTACTCTCTGGTTTTTCACAGGGATCGTCCCAAAAGTTCTAGGAATCTTCCAAAATGGAACTTTTCTTTTTGGTTTTTTTTGAGCTCACAACAGCACCCTTTGAGCCTATGAAAGACACAGACCTCAAACATCTTTCTCTCAAACTACTTTCTTGCTAGATTTGGCCTCTGACAAGTGCCACAGAGAAATCCATGCCTGGGTTGCAAACAAAGTATCTGATTTAGGCCAATGGTAAAAGGTTACCTTGTTCCCCTCTTCGTATTTTATAGCCAAAAACCAACTAGCAAGATAAGGTTTTCAAGTGTGTCTCCAGTGACTATATCTGCTTTGTCCACCATTGTGGATGGACAATTCAAAGAAGACAGAACCCCGTGTCCAGTACGGGCCTTGAGGTATTACGTGGATTGAACCAAGGACCTAAGGGGTTCTCGATCGTCACTCTTCATTTCCTTCGGAAGGTCATACCTCAAGATATTAGACCCGCTACTCTCTCTTGGTTAAAACAACTAATTTGCTACAACAAGCAGACCAACAGTCCTTGGACTTGGTCCAAGTTAAAGCTCATGGTATGAGGGCCTTCGTGTCCTCTAAGGTCTTTTTTGGTGTTTTGTTTTCAGTGGACCAAGTCATGCAAACTTGTCACTGCAAAGCTATACGATACATTTACCAATTTTACCTTTAAGACCTTACTTCGTCAGAAGACAGGACCCTGTGTCCAGTACAGGCCCTGAGGTACTATCTGGATCGAACCAAAAACCTGAGAAGGTCTCGATCCCTACTGTCTATTTACATCAAAAGTGGACATACCTTAGACATCAGACCCGTTACTAGTAGTAATAGCTGAGTTAATATCGAGTCGAGTTTCCCATTAATCATGTCACTTTTTGACAGCTGTACAGCTGCTGGGAGGCACAGCTGCTTGGAAGAGTTATGGCTAGATGTGGGAAGGTCGATACTAGCTCTGTGGAGGGTTGAGACTGTTCAATGGGGCTTAATAGAGCTGTTGTTGGATAGTTTATACCTCTTAGTGTTTTTCATTCAATTATTTTTTATTATATCTGCTTATAAGGCTATCTGGTGCAGCTGCTCCTTTTTATGGGAATTGTCTTTAGTACTAGAATACTTGGTCGCTCAATACTGGTTAATAATACTTGTGAATGGGGGTCTTTTTTGATGCTTTATCTTAACTACCCTAATATTGATCATGGTTTGATGCAGATGTGGTCCTGTTGTTGTGCAGTTGTTTATGAGGCTTTGTCTGCTGAGCAAAGCTGTTGTGCATTGATGGATAGAAAAAAAAACTAGCTATTAATTTAAAAAATGAATCATCACAGCTGTGTTTAATGGCGCTTTGTCTGTTAGCCAAGCTGTGTACTAATGGAAGGCTGTGACTACCCTATGATAGCTCAATACTGCTTAATACAACTGTTCTTTGATACAAATCGCATCCCTTGATGCAGCTGTGCAGTTGTTTACGGGGCTTTGTCTCCAGACCAAGCTGTACACTAATGGATAGTTTGGGAGGCAGAAGGATGTCTAGTTTTTGATGTTTTGTATTTAGTACTCTATTTTAATCATGTGTCTGCTGTTACTGCTGCTGTGCAGTTGTTTATGGGGGTTTGTCTACTGATGAAAATGCTGTCATTAATGGAGAGAAAGAAGTAGCTATAAATTTAAAAAATGAAACAAATCTAGACCTTATTGAAATGCACACCCAATCATCATGCTCAGCACAGGTCCGACTGTTCATGGCCTACTTAATGGAGCAGCATTTGGAGTTGATTTGTCACCCAATGTATGCTAGCCACAGTGGAGGTCTGTTGAAAACCTCCATTCCCAATTAAAATAACGGGAAATTTCGGACCCCAGGGTAAGCACCCGAACGCAATTTCTCGCCTGATATACATACGCAGTTTAATCTCTCATCTTCATAAATTTTTTTCTTTATGCAATATCTCGCCTCATAGCTTTGGGGTAAGGTAATATTCAATGAAATTTGGTTTGCTTTGAGAAACTGCTGAATACTAGAAATTTGTCAGTCTATATAAAGACTAAATTTTAGAATATAAACTCAATTATGTTTTTATGTCAGCTGACTTGTCAGTCAGCTGACATTTTGTCGTCACTCTGCGGCGTGGGCGTACGCGCACGCGTCCGCGTACGCGTCCGCGTGAACAACTTCTCCTCCAAAACTACAAGGCCTAGAGACGTGCTGTTTTTTTAAAAGATACCTTATCTATCGAGGATGAAAAATTGTTCAAGGCATGCAAATCTGTCTGTTCGTCTGTTTGCTAGAGACATTACAAGGGGGGTACCCCCACCAAAAGTGTGAAAATTTCAACACTTAATCACAATTTTCTCAGTGACTATTGCAGGGATTTCTCTCATATCTTGCATATATGTACTAGGCCAGAGGTAGATTCTCTTATGTGAGTATGAGACCTGGATCTGTCTTACTTTTTTTTAAATAAATTTTTTTAATAATTTTTAATGCATTAAAATTCATGAAATCATGCACAAAATCATTTATAACTTGAAAACTGTTGCATCTAGAGCATTTTGTTAAAATATGTTATTCAGCTACTTTTTTCATAGCTACAATATGGTGAGTAAGTTGGGTGCCTGTCTCAATAGCTAAGTGAGTAATAGCTACTTTTGGGCTTTTCAGTAACTTCCATCATGAGTAGAATCACTTGTAACTTAAAAACTATTGCATTTAGAGAATTTCGTATAAATATGTTATTCAGCTACTTTTGGGTCAGCTATAACATAGTAAAATTTTAGACCTGTAGCTCATGGCATAGCTGAGTAATAGCTACTTTTAGGTTATCACTGTTGAGTAAATCGCTTATAACTTGGAAACTATTGCATTTAGAGTATTTTGTTTCAATATGTTATTCACCTATTTTGGGATCAGCTATAACATAGTGAAGTTTCAGATCTGTGGCTCATTGCATAGCTGAGTAATAGCTACTTTGAAGTTCTCACTATTGAGTAAATCGGTTGTAATTGGAAAACTATTGCATTTAGAGAATTTCGTATAAATATGTTATTCAGCTACTTTTGGGTCAGCTATAACATAGTAAAATTTCAGACCTGTAGCTCATGGCATAGCTGAGTAATAGCTACTTTTAGGTCATCACTATTGAGTAAATCAGTTGTAACTTGAAAACTATTGCATTTACAGTATTTTGCTTAAATATGTTGTTCACCTACTTTTGGGTCAGCTATAACATAGTAAATAGTAAAATTTCAGACCTGTAGCTCATTGGATAGCTGAGTAATAACTACTTTGAGGTTCTCACTATTGAGTAAATCAGTTGTAATTGCAAAACTATTGCATTTAGAGAATTTAGTATAAATATGTTATTCAGCTACTTTTGGGTCAGCTATAACATAGTGAAATTTCAGACCTGTAGCTCATGGCATAGCTGAGTAATAGCTACTTTTAGGTCATCACTATTGAGTAAATCAGTTGTAACTTGAAAACCATTGCATTTACAGTATTTTGCTTAAATATGTTGTTCACCTACTTTTGGGTCAGCTATAACATAGTAAAATTTCAGACCTGTAGCTCATGGCATAGCTGAGTAATAGCTACTTTTAGGTTATCACTGTTGAGTAAATCGCTTATAACTTGGTAATTATTGCATTTAGAGTATTTTGTTTCAATATGTTATTCACCTATTTTGGGGTCAGCTATAACATAGTGAAGTTCCAGACCTGTGACTCATTGCATAGCTGAGTAATAGCTACTTTGAAGTTCTCAATGTTGAGTAAATCACTTGTAATTTGAAAACTATTGCATTTAGAGAATTTTGTATAAATATGTTATTCAGCTACTTTTGGGTCAGCTATAACATAGTAAAATTTCAGACCTGTAGCTCATGGCATAGCTGAGTAATAGCTACTTTTAGGTTATCACTGTTGAGTAAATCACTTATAACTTGAAAACTATTGCATTTAGAGTATTTTGTTGCAATATGTTATTCACCTATTTTGGGGTCAGCTATAACATAGTGAAGTTCCAGACCTGTGGCTCATTGCATAGCTGAGTAATAGCTACTTTGAAGTTCTCACTGTTGAGTAAATCAGTTGTAATTGGAAAACTATTGCCTTTACAGAAATTTGTGCAAATATGTTATTCAGCTACTTTTGGGTCAGCTATAACCTAGTGAAATTACAGACCTGTAGCTCATGGCACAACTGAGCAATAGCTATTCTCAGGCACTGACTGTTGAGTAAATCAGCTATAACTTGAAAAATATTGCATTTGGAGTATTTTGTTAAAATACATTGTTCACCTACTTTGGGGTTAGCTATAACATAGTGAAATTACAGACCTATAGCTCATGGCATAGTGGAGCATTAGCTATTTTCAGGTTCTCACTATTGAGTAAATCAGTTGTAACTTGAAAACTATTGCATTTACAGTATTTTGCTTAAATATGTTGTTCACCTACTTTTAGGTCAGCTATAACAGTGCAAAAATTCAGACATGTAGCTCATTGCATAGCTGAGTAATAGTTACTTTGAGGTTCTCACTCTTGAGTAAATCAGTTGTAACTTGAAAATTATTACATTTAGAGTATTTTGTTTAAATATGTTATTCACATAATTTTTGGTCAGCTATAACATAGTGAAATTGCAGACCTCTATGTCATGGTATAGCTGAGCAATAGCTTCTTTCAGGTTCTCACTGTTGAGTAAATCATTGTATCCAACCTGTAGGAAATCATGGGCTGGGAATCTATTAATATGGTCCGATTTGACCATGGAACCCTCCTTCAAGGTCAAATGAGGATAGCCAAACTTAAAAGTGCTTATAACTCGCGTATTATTGGTCTTGGAGGTTTGGGATGGTAAACCAACATATAGGAAATCATGGGCTGGGATTCTTTTGGTGTGGTCAGATTTGACCTGGGACCCCTCCTTCAAGGTCAATTGAGGATAGCCAAACTTACAATTGCTTAGAACTCGCTTATTATTGGTCCTACAAGTTTGGGATGGTAAACAAGCTACAGGAAATCATGGGCTGGGAATTTTTTTGTGTGGTCGGATTTGACCTTGGACCCCCTCCTTCAAGGTCAAACAAGGATAGCCAAACTTAAAAAGTGCCTATGACTCACTTATTATTGGTCCAAGAGGTTTGGGATGGTAAACCATCCTAAATTCTTTGGCTGGGAATCTTTTGGTATGGTCAGATTTGACCTTTGGACCCCTTCTTCATGGTCGAACGAGGATATTGCATTTATAGTATTTCTTTAAATATTTTTAACCTACTTTTTACACTTAAACAATTACCTTGTTACTTTATTTCATAATACCATTTGCAGGGCACAACTTTTTTGTCCTTTTCTTCTGTCAGCTTCGGAATATCTTTCGAACATGCTGTTCAGTTACCATTTACTGTATTTCTGTATAGCCCTTTCCCTGATAATTATGCTTTCCTCTCATTATCACCATCACAAATCAAAAACATTCAGTCAGCTGACACAGTGCCCGTTCACGGGCACTCTCCTCTTGTTAGATATCAAGGTAGCAGCATCTTGTGGCATTATGTTTTCTCATACTGCATCTGACACAAGCAATAAAGATAATGAGATACTTCATCCAGCAAGTAAATCAGTTGAAGATCAGACTGATGCCAGACCCTCTTAACTTCATTCAGCCTCTACCCAATCTGCCGCCTCATTTGGGGGATTTTCACTAAATTCTTTAGCTAGATATAACCTGAACCCAAGAATTCAACCACCCTGTGGTGGCTCTGGTGGGTTACATTTATGTCATAAGCCCACACTCTATGTGGGAAGATGAATATTTAAGGTTTCCTGATTATTCTGGTTATGATGAGAGATATGCCAAAATTATGACATGGCCAAAGTCTCACCCCATCCGCCTAGATGCTATTACCCGAGCTGGCTTCCTCTCTACAGGGGAGGGGGACAAAGTTACCTGCCCTTGGTGTAAAATATCTCTAATTGAATGGGAGACGTACGATTCGCCAATGGATGAACATAAAAGACGTGCACCCACATTTTGTGAAAATGATACTGCCTAAGAATAGTTTTTCTCTCCTACTTCGTAAAGATAAAGAGTCATTAAAAATACTGGAAGAAATGAATAGCTACGAGATGTTACCTTACACAGATGGAAGACATGCACCTGTGAAGTTAGAACAATACTATTGCCCAACAATAGCTCCTCTACATCCTGAGGATAAAAGAGGCAATAAATTATGGAAGAGACGAATAGTTACATGAGATAAAGAAAAGATGTTACCTTACACAGATGGTTATCTGTTGCACAGTTTATGTAATTTATACAGAAATCCATTAGATCAAAATTTAGTTATAAATTGTACTTAGACACAAATTTAAAGGATGGGCAGATGTCTGCTTAATGTACTATCCTGGTTTTCAAAGTGACTTTACATTTAATAAGTAATAAACATATCTACATCATCTGTATGTCTTTATCAATAAAATCTGTTTTATTCACTATTGTAGTTTTTGTATCTCTTTTCAATGCTCAGCTATACTAGTCTGGTTTTAATCTATCCATACTTTTCATCTGACATCTAAATGTATTGGTAATTATTAATATTGTTACACAAAGCCTTTGCTGAGAAGTATTTCTCTCTCCACACAAAGCTTTTGCTGAGTAAGTAATCTTTACACAAAGCTTTTGCTGAGTAAGTAGTTCCACACAAAGCATTTGCTGAGTAGTCATTTTCAGGAAAATGCTGACTCGTGCTATATTACCCACCCTCCACCCCCTCTCAAAGTCTATAAAAATCCCACCCTCACATTCTACCCTTTGCACATCATCTGATCCTCTAATCTGGGAAGAAAAAATCTAGGAAGAAATAATCAACACTCACTGAATATGGCAGAGGCTCAAGTCTATGGGAAACCTACTGTAAAGAAGAATAAGAATGATCTCTGACTACAGATTAAATATAATAAGAAAAAAGATCATGTTTTGGAGCCTCAAACCCATGGTTTGATGTCGACAATGAGTTATACAGAGGCTCTTCTCTCTGTCACCTATAGAAGAACGTTTCATCTGGCCTCCAAGAAGTATGTGGTGTTTCATGGGGAAGCTGGTCAAGTGCAGTCTATTCATTTGAAGGAATGGGTTGGTCAAATCGTCACCAACCCAGGGATTAAGCTCAATATCTCTAAACTGGTGACATTATTTCATTTTCTGAACTAATTAACCATGTTCTGCAGGCTATTCTTAAAGGAGACAAAGGAATTGAGGAGAAAGTGCATATTGGTGGTCTGTAGGTATCAGGAAATGGAAGACCAATGCCAAAGGAGAGCTATTTCCAACCACCAAAGGTCTATCCTGCAAACCTAAAGAATGGGAGGAGCTTATGAAAGTCTGCAACCAGTGAACGTATGGAAGTGTATACCTGTGAACCATGTTTAATTCAACCAGATCACCCTAACCATTCAAAGTTGACATGTGAGGAATGTTCACATTTAGATGAATCAGCCAGGGGAGAGGTAGATGTAGAAATTCCCCTTTAAATATTCAGAGACGAAGAGACACTAAATCATCCCCATATTCCAATGTAAATTTATGTTTTTTATGTTCAAGCCGCGGGGGGTGGGGGGGTGGACATATTATTTTTGCTTTTTCCGCTGTCCGGCGTCGGGACGCTTGGTTTCCGCTCATTTGAAGGAAAAGTATTTATCCTATCTTTACCAAATTTGGTATGGGTCTTTATTGGGTTAATAGCTTGCATGGGATTGCTTTTGGTGAAGATAGGTCTATAGCTAACTGAGTAATAGCTACTTAGCTACTTTTGTGTACTTCTTTTGTTTCCGGGCATTTTAAGGAAAAATATTTGGCATATCTTTACCAAATTTAGTATGAGCATTACTTAGGTCAATAGCTTGTTTGGGATTGGTTTTAGTGGTAATAGCTATATAACTGACTGAGTAATAGCTACTTAGCTACTTTGCCACAAATTGAAAAACACAAATTTGCTTCTATCTCCTTAACCGTGCGAGATAGAGCGATTTCGTCAAAATTTTCGACCCACACGGTATCTGAGCAATGTACTATTGACAATTTTCCAAAAAATTTCCCTTCTCCCAAAATGGCGGCCAGTTTGAATTTTCGAATTTTTGCCAAAAATGGCAAAACACAAATTTGCTTCTATCTCCTTAACTGTGCGAGATACAGCGAAATTTTGACCCACATGGTATCTTAGAAATGTGCTCTTGGCAATTTTTCAAAAAATTTCCCTCCCCAAAAATGGTGGCCATTTTGAATTTTCGAATTTTTGCCAAAAATGGCAAAACACAAATTTGCTTCTATCTTCTTAACCGTGTGAGATAGAGCGATTTTGTCGAAATTTTCAACCCATAGGGTATCTGAGCAATGTACTTTTGGCAGTTTTCAACAAATTTTCCCCTCCCCAAAAATGGCCTCCATTTTGAATTTTCGAATTTCTGCCAAAAATGCCAAAACGATAGAGTGAATTCATCGAAATTTTCGACCCACAGGATATCTGAGAAATTTCCTCTCCTCCAAAATGGCGGCCATTTTGTATTTTCGAATTTTGGCCAAAAATCTTGTTGTGTCTCCTTAACTGTGCGAGATTCATCGAAATTTTCGACTCACAGGGTATCTAAGAAATGTACTCTTGGCAATTAAACCTATCAACAGATAGCACTCTTTAAAGTTTAAATGAGCTGTATAATGCATAATAATAAAATTAGATATGTCAACAAATAAACTGTATGTTTTGGTAGTCTTTCATTCCTGAACTATTCATTAGAAAGAGGGGGGGGGGGGGGGGGGTTCTCAGCAATACTTTGAAGGGAGCTTCTAATGTGGTCTTTTAAACATTATTTTAATTTTATATGTTAATATATATGTATAATATTAATAGGTACAGATGACTTCTTATAAATGTTTGGGGGGCTTTTGTCGCCCTCACTGAAATTACAGGGGGAGTTTCTGTCCTGTGCAGCTTGTGTCAGGGGAGGCTTTCTTACACTCATAATGATAAATAAAACCAAAATAATGGTTCTTCAATAACATTGATCAAAAGTGTAGTAATGCTTATATAATAAAATTTCTTTTGAAATGTATGATCACTTGTTATACTACTTCAATAATTTTTGCCTCGTAATCTCAATGATTCCTCACTTTTGAAAGTGAAATTGAAAAGAAAACTAGCATATAAAGGCCATTATCTCTACCAAACTGTGGATCCAGCCCTACTACAGTCAGTTGCAAGAAATTTGAAGAACACCCTCCAGCTTTTGCAGGCATGTAACACTATTAGCATAAAATGTACTGCAATTTTATACCTATATGCACAAACTATCAAGGTACTTTTATAAATGTAACAATTGAAAGTGAAAATTATGTACACTACACATTTTGCTGCACCCCCCCAAAAAATGTGTTCATGTTTTACATATTAGGAAACGAAGATAAAGTTCACATTCCATACAAATCAGCTCTAATGTAACTTAATATTTTTGTAAATGTAATAATATGTATATATATTAAATATTTTATTTAAACTGTATTTCTTCCTTAATATTTAACTTTTTAGATATTGACATTAATCCTTCGTGGTTGACAGAGAACTACTTAGATACAGATAAAGATGAAGCAAGTATTATAAAAGTCAACAGCACTGAGCAGTCACGAGCTGATGTAGACAGGGAAGGTTCCACTTCAGAAGAAACACAAGGTACAATATTCTAATTGTTATTTCACTTTTATAGCATTTAATCTGTGCAGTAGACATGCTCTAAAATGCTTATACAATATCCTTTCATATTAATCATAAATCCAGACACAGCAGGGTGAGCACCATGGACAGATATTCATAATACTCATTCAACATGTAAATTATAAATCAAATGCAAACAAATTTTATTTTCATTTTCGTGTTAAATCACTTTCACTTTTTAATCCTGGCCCCTAAGGCTTGAGTTATAGTCTCACTAAGTGACATAGGCAGCAGGTATAAAGTTTATCGGTACTCCAAAGTTTAAACCTATAGATGTATGTTTGCCCAAAAGGATCCAGAGGTGAATAAAAAGTTTTGTGAAGCATCATGGCAAAGACTGTTACCAGAGCAAAGCATTGAAAAAAGAGTCTTAAACTTTGTGAATGTTCCACAGGCTAAACCCAAAGATTGACTTTCACCACATTTTCAGAATATGTTTAACATAAAAAAGATCTAGAACTGATGAGGTTTGAAGGAGGTATTTCATAATTGTTACTATAGCTTTTACAATTTTTGTGTCAAAATCTGTTCATGTTCTCCATTCTATTTTAATAAAGCTCATTGTTGTAGCACATTCAATTATGCCTGGAACCTAACATTTATGCCTCCTGCAGCTACCTATTTTGGCTTTTGTATGTGTTATTAGTCTTCTATGGCAGTAAGATCTACAACGTATTAATGAGGCATCCTTACATATGAAATAAAAAAGTTTCTGCTTCTCTCCATTCTATTGCTGCAACATGAGAAATTGTATCAAATATGTAGATTCAACTTGTTAATTTATATTGTCTATTTCTATTTCTTTTATGGCCATTTTCTTTTGCACCTAAACATCTGTCTTTCAGGCCATTCCATTTTTGCACAGTAACATTTTTAACTCTTAATTTATTATTTCATTTTATCATTTTAGGCCCACCTGTCTCTGATGAAATTCAAGATACATCTGCTCCTATGTTTTCTTGCCTACACAGTGAAAATACAATGTCAATATCACTTGCTCCAGCTGAGGGAAACACCCCTATTTCAATGTTTCACACTGAAGTTGGTGCTTTTCCGTATCACTTTCCAAATGGCAAAAATGGACTAAAACAATCTCGAAATGTCAAGTTATCCACCAAGAAATATTTTAATGCAAGACTTTTCTCAACTGACAATCATTTTTCATCAGATCCTGAATACATTTTCTTTGCTCTTGACTTAATAGAAAAAGAAAGTATCACAAACTCGACATCTATAGCATTTCGAAAAGGGACACAAGTAGATCTAACTGCACTAGATCACAGATCACAGATCAATGTTACTAGATCACAGTGTTAGAAAGGATATACTGAATAAAACTTTGGATACAGATTTCTCGAATCTATCAGAGGTAGTCCACCATATTGGGAAAAGTGTCTTCGAGACTTGTTAACAATGGTGTGGCAGTTAGGTCTGCCCACATGGTTCTGCTATTTTTCTGCAGCTGACAGACGTTGGCAAGAAATTCCTGAGGCAATACTAAAGCAACAAGGAAAAGACATGCCTGAAACTGTTACATGGACAGACCATTGCAAAATTATAAATTCTAATCCAGTAACAGCGTGCCGAATGTTTGAAGAACACGTAAGACTTTTCATCAAGGAAGTACTTATGTCGGATCTTCAACCAATTTGAGAAATTCAGGATTGCTTCTATATAGTTGAATTCCAAGCACAAGGCTAGCCTCATATACACTGCCTTTTTTGGATCAAAGATGCTCCTGTATATGACTCAAACAGTAATAATGCAGAGTTCCTTCAGATGATTGACAAGTACATTTGTGCAAATTCACCCAATGAAGACCAAGAGCCAGAATTGTTTAAAATTGTCAACAATGTACAGGTGAGACACAAATATGAATCTATTGGTAACTATTTATTGATGGCATTATCACACTAACAAGACCTTTATATACATAGCTACACTAATTACTGCCCTAGGTAATTACTCAAACCAATTGAACGATACTTTCAATAATAATAAAGCAAGTCTAAAAAATATAATCATGGAGTCTAATTCTTGTCAGGCTTACAGATAAATATGCAATACTTAGCTATTACTTCAAGTTTTATTCTTACTTCTTACTTTATAATCCTCAGCTGCACACACTTATAAATATTTTCTTCTATGTATATGTTATGTACAAGTTGAGATTTTGTACAAGTTGCAACTTGTACAACAAATCTGTACAAGTTGCAAGCTGTTTGTACAAGTTGCAACGTGTACAGGTTGACTTGTACAAGTTGCAACATGTACAAATTGTGGACCTGTACAAGTTGCAACTTGTACAAGTTCTATATTTATCAGCTGTACAATGTTTTTTAAAGAATTTACTTTAAAATTCATAAAATCAACATATTCGATCTTCATGAATGACAAATTCATGATAAAGTAACTCTTTGATGAGAAAGCAAACTGTTGACATATATTTAATCATTTTGTTTACAGTTATGACACTTTTACTGCATACCTTTGTATCGTTTTAAAAGTTTGAGTCACACTGGCCCAACTGAAGCTTGTATCTGACTTCTTGGTTTGTTGGTGTTGCTAACCTTACAATTTATGATCATGTTTTTTTCTCAATATTTCTCATAAATTTATTTGTTCTAAAACAAAGGGATAAATAAACTTAATTATTTTATGATCATAAAACCAGATCTGAATTTTAAGACTACTTAAGGACTTTATTATTAAAAGCATGTGCTAATTACAATTATGCATATACTATCATCTGTCCTTTGATGCTTTCCCTTACCCTGGGAGTGACTGGTGATCCTAGTTTATTGCCTAGAGGTAAATGACAAAAGAGACTGAGGCTATAGGAAGCCACACCAAGACAGTTGATTGCATTTAAGATTTCTATTTGTATTTATTACTTTGTGAACTTCATCTTTGAAGTCTGATAATTGTATCCCCAGCGTAAAGCGGGGATACTATGGATTCATCATCGTCCGCAGAGATTTTTTGTTAGCGACCTACATTCCACATTTCTTTCCAGATTTCTTTCATATTTGGCAGGCGGCCTGATATGGTAGAGGACTCACCACCCTATCTTTTTGGTAGGGTTTATGTGTAAATTAGGCCTGTGGTGGACAAAAATGTCTAAAATGTGGAATATTGCTTGTTAGCGACCTACAGTCCACATTTCTTTCCAGATTTCTTTCATATTTGGCAGGTGGCTTGGTATGCTACAGGACTCGCCACCCTATCTTTTTGGTAGGGTTTATGTCTAAATTAGGCCTGTGGTAGACAAAAATGTCTAAAATGTGGAATATTGCTTGTTAGCGACCTACAGTCCACATTTCTTTCCAGATTTCTTTCATATTTGGCAGGTGGCTTGGTATGCTACAGGACTCGCCACCCTATCTTTTTGGTAGGGTTTATGTCTAAATTAGGCCTGTGGTAGACAAAAATGTCTAAAATGTGGAATATTGCTTGTTAGCGACATACAGTCCACATTTCTTTCATATTTGGCAGGTGGCTTATCGCTTAAAAGTATTGCAGATAGCCAATTTTTCTCAAATAACTCATCCACCTACTTTTGGAAGAGCTTTCACATGGTGAAGTTTCAGACCCGTAGCTAATTATTCACCTACTCAAAATGAGTACATGCTAATTATCTCTAAAAGTATTGCGGATACCCAATTTTTATCAAATAACTCATTCATCTACTTTTGGGAGAGCTTTCACATGGTAAAGTTCCAGACCCGTAGGTAACTACTCACCTACTCAAAATGAGTAAATGCGAATTATCTCTAAAAGTATTGCAGATAGCCAATTTTTCTGAAATAACTCATTCACCTACTTTTGGGAGAGCTTTCACTGGTGAAGTTTCAGACCCGTGGCTAATTATTCACCTACTCAAAATGAGTAAATGCGAATTATCTCTACAAGTATTGCAGATAGCCAGTATTTCTCAAATACTTCATTCACCTGCATTTTGGAGAGCTTTCAATTAGTGAATTTTCGGATTCGTAGCTAATTACTCACCTACTCAAAATGAGTAAATGCCTATTATCACTAAAAGTATTGCAGATAGCCAGTATTTTTCAAATAACTCATTCACCTACATTTTGGAGAGTTTTCACATGCTAAAGTTTTTTTATGAATTTTTAAATAATTTTTAATGCATTAAAATGAATGAAATCATGCACTAAATCAATTATAACTTGAAAAATATTGCATTTAGAGCACTTAATTAAATTAAAATATGTTATTCATAGCTATTTCATTTCATGTTATTCCATAGCTACAACATAGTGAGTAACTTGGGTGTCTATCTCAGTAGCTAAGTGAGTAATAGCTACTTTTGGTTTTTTCACTAACTTCCATCATGAGTAAAATCCCTTGTAACTTGAAAACTATTGCATTTAGAGAATTTTGTGCAAATATATTATTCATCTACTTTTGGGTCAGCTATAACATAATAAAATTTCACACCTGTAGTTCATGACATAGCTGAGTAATAGCTACTTTTAGGTTATCACTGTTGAGTAAATCACTTATAACTTCAAAACTATTGCATTTAGATTATTTAGTTTCAATATGTTATTCACCTATTTTGAGGCAGCTATAACATAGTAAAATTCCAGACCTGTGGCTCATTGCATAGCTGAGTAATAGCTACTTTGAGGTTCTTACTCAACACTAAATCATTTATTACTTAAAAAGTATTGCATTTAGAGCATTTTCTTAAAATATGTTATTCAGCTACTTTTTCCATAGCTACAACATGGTGAGTAACTTGGGTGTCTATCTCAATAGCTAAGTGAGTAATACCTACTTTTGGACTTTTCACTAACTTCCATCATGAGTAAAATCACTTGTAACTTGAGAACTATTGCATTTAGAGAATTTTGTGCAACTATGTTATTCACCTACTTTTGGGTCAGCTATAACATAGTAAAATTTCAGACCTCTAGCTCGTGGCATAGCTGAGTAATAGCTACTTTTGCCTTTGCCGGTGGATACATTTTGCATCTGGCCACAGATGCGTCCTTGGTCTACTTATAACTGAAACCTTTCTGCATAAGTATTTTTAAAAAGAAAAAAATACACCAGTTCCAAGTTCTACAACTCAAATGAGAACAAAGCTGCAGTCTTAAAGCATCAACATAGAACAACTCATGTTCATGCTGAACTTAGTATTTAACACAAAAGCTTAATATTTTCTGCAAACTAAACAATATAAATAACTTGACCCTTAAGTGATCAACTTAAGGATCAACTTAATATATTAATACATATATATCAATAACTTTAATACATATATATCAATAAACTAATATCAATAAACTCATCCTACCGCTAAATTAAAAAATAGTGCTTTTGTTCACCAAGATTTTAACTTTGAAATAATTGATACTTCGTCAATCGATGCTGAAATACTAGCTTTTACCATTTATTATTCATCTGGTTGTATTAACTTTGTTAATGTGTGTAGATCTCCAGATAAGGATGTCAAATACTTTAATCGACAGCTGCAACTTGTTTTACAGTTACTTCAAAACAATGCTTGTGTCATTATGGGAGATTTTAATGTAGATCTATTCTTAGATAAGAAATATATAGAGGACTTAGAATCTTGTAATTTCAAACAAATTGTGTCTTGTGCAACAACTGACAAACACACTCTTCTGGATCATATTTATATCGGGGAAATACCACATTTTAAATGCTTTCTTTGTCCTGTTAATTTCAGTTACCATGATGCTCCTTGTTTAATTCTTCCCAATTAATTGTTGTATCATTCTCATTGTGTAGGTGACACATGTATTTTGATGCATTTTTTATATTAAATTTTTTTGTTAAAAGTTTCAACTTTTAACTTCCTGTTACAAGTGTTGCATGCTTATTTTTGTACATGTATACCACTTCTGTCACAAAATAGTTTCATATTCTGGGGTATTTGTATTACACTTGTATCCTGTCACATTGTTCTATAATTGTAATACCAACATGCACACTTGTTACTTGTTAATTATCAGTCACTGTTGACAATTTCCTAATTTTCTTAAGTTACCTGATTACGGTGACCTGTTGAATTTTATTACACTGACACACTTTTACATAATGCTCATAACTTGTGTTTCTTTCCTATGCACATATTTTCATGATGACATTACAATGTCCTATTTCTAGATCTTTACTTTCATTTTCAATTGATTTGTCTCTATTACTGTGTGCTTTGTATTTTTATTGATGATAATATAATCTATGTGTTTTTATCTCATCTACTCATATTGTATTATGTTAAAGACTTTGTTTATCTTATCTAGTCATATCTTATGACATTTTAACCTGTTTTTTTATCATATCTATCCACATTTTTTCTCTTATTTCATGTTTTGTTGTTTTTATCCAATACATCCGTGTATATATTAATCATCTACTCATATTATTTCTCTTTTGATTGACATTTTTTCTTTTTTTTCCAATGCATCTAAGTATATATTTTTTCCTTCTTATACACTTCTGTACATACCTCTTTAATGTTGCAACCTGAAAATTCTAGCTCTGTCACCATTGTACATTTGTTTTCATGATTAATGATGACGAGGAATACTGTGCTCCACATTTCATACAGTAATAAAATAAATAACTTTAATTTTCTGTTTCCTTTAAGCCGTATTCATACACTTTTAATATGTGAAGAATTTAGAAATTTCCTCATGGCCCAAAGACAATATATTAGTCCAAGTTTTAGAGAAAAACTCATACTTCCCTTTGGGTGGACATTACACATGCCAATGCAGGGGTGGACATATTATTTTTGCTTTTTCTGCCGTCCGTCATCTGCCGTCCGGACACTTGGTTTCTGCTCATTTCAAGGAAAAGTATTTATCCTATCTTTACCAAATTTGGTATGGGTGTTTATTGCATTAATAGCCTGCATGGGATTGCTTTTGGTGAAGATAGCTCCTTAGCTAACTGAGTAATAGCTAGTTACCTACTTTTGTGTACATCTTTTGTTTCCGGGCATTTTAAGGAAAAATATTTGACTTTACCAAATTTGGTATGAGCAATAGTTAGGTCATAGCTTGCTTGGTATAGCTATATAGCTGACTGAGTAATAGCTACTTAGCTACTGTAAGTAGCTTTTTTATTTTAAGCATTTTAAAGAAAAAGTATTTCACCTATGTTCACAAAATTTGGGATGGAGGATTATTGGATCAGTAGCTTGTTCGGGATTAATTTTGGTGATAATACCTTTTTAGCTAACTGAGTAATACCTACTGTTCTATATAACTATTATGCTATTTTGAGGTGACTTTTTTGGACATTTTAATGAAACAATGTTTTCCATCTTCACAAAAATTTATCTGAAGGATAATTGGATCAATAGTTTGGCCAGGATAGCTTTTCGTCTTATCATATCTTTGTGGCTAACTGAGTAATAGCTGCTTTGCTACTTTGAGCCTACCCTGAATTACATTTTGTATTCTTTTGTTTCCGGGCATTTTAAGTAAAAATATTTGACATATCTTTACCAAATTTGGTATGAGCAATAGTTAGGTCAATAGCTTGCTTGGGATTGCTTTTAGTGAAAATAGCTATATAGCTGACTTAGTAATAGCTACTTAGCTACTGTAAGTAGCTTTCTTATTGTAAGCATTTTAAAGGTGTTTTGGGGTTATCCAGTAACAACTGTTGCCATGGCAACATTTTTAAGATTTTGGGGTCTTAAACTTTGTGGGTGTTCCGCAGACTAAACCCCTGCACGGATTTTCACCAAATTTTCAGATGTTTACCCCAAGTGGATCTAGAGCTGATAACGTTTTGGGGGGTATCCAGTAATATCTGTTGTCATGGCAACACTTTTAACATTTTCGGGTCTTAAAGTTTGTTCTAAAATCTTTAATGTTTTCTGTAACCTAAAATATTGCAGCTAGCTTCATCAGATTTGCACAAAATACAAATTGATAGGAAAGTTAGCCTGAGAGTAATTGTGTCCTTGTTTTGCAAACAAAATGGCTGCCAGAGGGACCTTTAATGGCAAATAGGAGGGTCATCATATCAAAAAGGCCTTCTATCTCCCTTATAATTGTTTATTTGGCTTCAAAATATGAAAACTACTTCTAAGAAATCATGGCATGTGAATCTTTTGTAGAACATCTTGTGGGTTCTCTATACTTCTTACAACAGAAGTTGTTCCTAAGATTTTCCCAAATATCAATGTTGTTGGCCATTAAGCTGTACCTGTGGGCTGGGGTTCTTGCCTGCCGAGGCTGGCTATTTTTTATTCTGCAGCTAGCTTCATCAAATTTGCACAAAATATAGAAAAATGAACCTGATAGTAATTTTGACCTAGTTTGCAATTCAAAGTGGCCACCATATCACACGTTTAATGTCAAATGGGTTATCCTGTTAAAAAGGCCTTATATCACCCTTACCATTGCTCCTAGGGGCTTAGGATGTGAAAACAAGTTGTAGGAAGTCATAGCCAGGGAATTTTTCCCAGGTATTGAATTTGACCTTTGAATCCTGCTTCAAAGTTAAATGCAGTCATCATACTAAAATGTCCTTATATCTCCCTTATTATTGGTGCCAGGGCTTCAGAATGTAAAAACATCCCATGCGAAGTCATGGTCTGCAAATGTTTTGCCTGTGAACAATTTTGGCCTCATTTTCAAAAACAAAATGGCCACCATAGCCAATTATTTCATAATCTTTAACATGCTGCAGTGCTGTAATACTTGAAATATTGCAGCTAAGTTTATCAAATTTCCACAAAAATAAATGGCTATGAAAACTAGCCTGATATTATTTTGGCGCAGTTTCAAAAACAAAATGGACGCCATATCACATGTTTAATGTCAAAAGATATTATCCCAATAAAAGGGCCTTATATCTCCCTTATCATTCCCACTAGGCACTTGGAATGTAAAAGCAACTTATATTATGTCATGGCCTGGTAATCTTTTCCAGTTTGCTAACTTTGACCTTTAACCCCCTTCTTCAGAATCAAACTGCATCATTTTAGTACAAAGGCCTTATATCTCCCTTAGTTCTCTATCATGACTGATCCTAAGGTGGGAATAACCACTGGCTCAGTAGTCTTGTTTTAAATACAGTGCCTTTTTGTAAAGATGTCTGTGTATATTTCTTTCTTTCTTTTTTTGTTTATTTATTTTTAATTTGTTTTTTATGCATGTATAATTTAATTGTTTTATTTCTGTTTGTAAATATATTAAATTTAAATAACCGCATTCTGTAGATATCTTTGTCTATTTCTTTATTTATTTGTTCTCTGTTTGTTTATTTATTTATTTTGTAAATTTCTATTTGTAACCGGTTACATTTTTTATTTCATCGGTCCATCTATGTTACATATGTTACTAATAAAATGTGTAAATACTTTAGATATAGTGGGGTTTGTAAAAATATGTTCCTTTATGTTTCTTTCTTTGCTTTGTTGATTTAGTTATTACTGGTATCTCAAAACTATTTAGAATTGTAATTGTAATTTATTACCTTAAATTGTAAATTACTTTTGGTAACTGCTAAGGTTGTGTTCATTAATTCTGCAGTTTCATAAATAAAACATTTTAAATTTTATTTATGTCATTTATTGCCAGATTCTTAGCTATAAAAATAGGTGCTAATTTGTCTGAGGACATGTATGTAACAATTCTGTTACCTTAGGCCCTACTTTCAGGTCATTTCATTTTAGTCTTAATAAATAAATCAAATTTGTATGTGCACACAGACCTTTCACTATTACAATCCTGTACCACTCCCCAAACAAGTGACCTGGATGTGTCTTGTTAATAAATAAGAGAAAGACGTTTTTTGTTATGTGAAAACCTGGCTGTTGACCCAGAAGCAAAACCTTGTCCTCAATTTATTTACTTCTTTCATACTTATAATGCCACTAGTTGTAGAAAAATGTCTTCCCGAGCCCTATTTGTAATACTTTATAATAAACATGTAAAAGTAAAATGTTTGCCAAAAACAAAATGCCTGCATACTATAAACTTAAGCAACATGATCTGTTATCCTATTCTCATTAACTGTTAATAACTAACTGTGTTAATTCTTCTTAATAATTAATGGCTATTCCAAGTAAAGGATCAACAGGTTATACAACCAAAGTCTTGCTTTTTAAACTCTAGAGTCAAACAATCCAATATACATTTTACTGTATACTTTATTCAAATAACTTTGCTATTCTCTTTTTAACAAGCCTTTAACACTCTCTACAGTTACATATGCAAAACATTTACATTGATAGAAAACTTTAAGAATTGTATTTAAGAATTTTGTTAATTCCTTCTGATATTGCTGACACTCTCTCTGGGAAATCCAGATTTGTCCTCTAAATAATCCTCATTTGGAATGTGACCTACAATACCCACTAAATCTGAGTGAAATATTGTTCCTTCTTTCAAACCGTCAATATCTCTCATCATCACTTTGGCAATGTAGTCCACCACGCTATCACCCTTTCTGTTGCATTTTGCACAAAAGTCTCCAGCTTGTTTAGTTTTACAAACCACACATCCACTGTATTTAAGAATTTTGTTAATTCCTTCTGATATTGCTGACACTCTCTCTGGGAAACAACTTTATCCTCTTCAGTGACTTCAGGAAATGCTTCACTGTCTTCATTTGCATCATGAATCTAAATACATGTATATACATCAAGGTGTAAGTAAAACCTAGGCTGTTGCATATTATACTTTTTGCTAAGATGTGCGGCTCAGGAAAAGACCTGTCTTGGAAGATGTCATCTTGATTAAGTTTACAAAAGAAGTTTTAGCATATGCAAAGTACTCCAGTGCATAATGACCAAACATATGACAAGGCTTTTAATAATGACTAATAATTATTCAAGACTAACAATAATATAACAAGTGTATCGGGAAAGCTCTACCATAAAACAAAATGCGCGCCCTTTCTATTGGCATTTACTAACATGTACTAAGGATCCTCAAACAAGATAATGGCCCAACAACATTAAAAACATTAAATTAATTAGGGACATTAAAAATTGATATGTTTTACTACAACTGTAAAGTCCTTTAAAATGATTACTGATTTTACTGTAGCCCAAATTTTCCCCGAAGTAAAGAAATTTAATTCTTTGACTAGTTTTTGTGTGTACAAATATAAAAGCCATGAAATGTTTTTGAAACACATCTATATCTCACATGTGTGTCTTGACAGATTTTGTCTTACTCATAAATAGGACAGATTAGTCTCGAGGTATTACAAGGATTATATAGCTTTTAAAACTTACCACTATTTCTGAGGACTTAGTGCTACACATATCTGCCATTTTGGATGCCTTCATTTTTGTAATGGTAATGACTCCCTCAGCAGGAGCAGTCCTCCCCCACAAGACTATTTTCATCATTTCACCAGCAGTACTTTTCAGTCGAATGAACTGCAAACTGTCCCCCTTGGTACTTTTCACAGGGGAAGTCTACAAAAAGTACGATTGTCAATCAGCATTTAACCACTAAGGAAAAAACTTTAGATAGTAATTTCTATTTCTATTTTCTCTTTCAGTTTCATGACAATCTTTTCATTCCTCTTTTATCACCAAGTAACTTCCAATTGAAAAGCATCATAATATAATATTCTTATTTAAATGTATCAAAATAAGTTGTAGTTTCAATGATAAAAAGCAGTTAACAAATCTTTTCAAAATGTAGCCCATTCAAAATGTAAAAACAAACATGAAATTATTGTTTTTTCATAACCACTTTGACATAAAATTCCTGTTGTAAAATTATTCAGCATAAAATTAATGATCAAAATTATGTAAAGCTTATTTCAAAACCAAATTAAAAATATTTATTTACCTGTATTATCCTGCCCATTACAGTCTCCTCCAGTTTTGACAGACCCCCCCCCCCCAGCCATATTGGAAGTTCGGAAACTCCACTACAGCAAATATAGGCAGCTTTCCTCTGATGACCTCTCCCCGCTGTGTTACAGCAACATGGGTCTTCTTGTTTAGACATCTGTGGAAGATGTACGAGTTGCCAAGTAGCACAGATGTTTTCTCTTTAAATACTATCACAGGGACGACATCTGCATCATTGCCATCCTGTAACCATAAAAACTTAGCACACATTGTAAGGAAATTTATATGAACACATAATAAATTGAAAAAACTTAAATAATCACAATAATTATCACTAACACATTGTACAATAACCTATTGTAGCGTGCTAGTGGTCAGGTGGGCCTTATACAAGTCCGGAAATTACTAATGAAAACGTGGGTTAACAAATAAACAATATTTATTTACAAATATACAAGTTTTACCAACAAAGTTGGGGCTGAATTGGCACACTTAAAGTTAACAGGTTTACATGTATAATAACAGTTTGATATTCACACTAAATAGTTACTTGATATCAGATAAAACAATAATAAGTAATACAGGAAAATCATATGCAGAAATATCAGTTATAGAAAAACATCTGGAGAACCACCTAAAGAAAATCACATCAGGAAACCTACTGCATGTGTATCACCCTTAGCATCTAGAACCTATACAATGTATCTACCACACTACTATAGTCATAGTTCACCCAAAACTGTCCTGTAAAAGAAACAAACTACTACTAATTATACACAGTTCCTAAAATCTGGCAAACTGCCTTCTTCCTGAAATATAAAGATTACATACTTAGATTAATTCAAAGTTCTGCAGAGCTCTGAGACTATTAATTCATTATTAGAATACTCTCAGGTTTTACCCTAAAGAGTCTGTCTTTACCTAAAATAAATATTCAAGCTACATTCTAGGCTTTACTATAATACACAGGTTTTACCCTGTAGAAACTAAGCTATTCAGGTTTTACCCTGAAGCAAAATACAAGAGATCAGGTTTTACCCTGGCATCTTGTTCCTTCCCCTTGGCCAATTCAGCACAGACTGAAGGATTACAGCCCCTTATATACAGAAGAGTTTCCTGCCAAAACTCCTGTGTTTCCTGCCAAAAGTTCTGTGCTTCCCTCCAAAACACTTGTTTGTAACTCAACCCTGATTGGATCAGAGCTTCAGTCTTTCCCCAGAAGTTGAGGAGACAACATCCTGTTCACACAACAATATCAACATGTGACAGTACAAGTACACAAGTACACATACAATAACATACAGGATAAATATTCACATAATTCAAGTAACCTCTTTTATAATAGTTCAACATAATATCAACAGTCAAATAAACATAAATAACCTGAAATACAGCATCATTTATACTTCATTATCGCTAATTACACAAATATAACATCTTCAATTTTCATCAACGGCCGTGGACACTACACTATCATAGAAATAATCAATTATCTGTTATTATTTTATATTACAGTAAATAATGTTACACATTTTGAGTTCTAAAATATGTAAAACCAACACAATTTAAAGTTATAAGATCTTGAAAATATCAGTGCAACATTTTTCATACACCTAATGACATTAAAGGAAGTTTATATTGAACAAAAATAGAGTTTTCTTCAAAGATTGTGTGCCAAGTCAAAATTGATTTTGACCCCTCATTCACCTATAAGAGAATCACAGGCAATCTGAGTATACTCAAACCACACCATACAAGTGACAGGCTAAGATGAAATAACAAACTTGCCAAAAACTAAGTTTTTAATTACCTGTATTATCGCATAAGCAACTTTTAATACAGGTTCAGGCTGTTGTGACTTGGCAAAGATAAGTTTTATATAAATAGAAAATGTATATATCACAAAATACTATCTTTCCATAATTTGCATATTTTTCAAGCCATACACAGATATAATATTTACTTTAGCATCATTAATCATTTTATAGTTGCATTAAGTTGAATAAAAAAGTCCATGGATGCATGAAGACATTTGGTCCTTGTTAACAAGGTACATGGGCCAAATCATACAACAATATTACACGGTTAAGATTAACCATTTAGGAAATTAAATGGCTATATGTTTTTAATACCAAATCCTCCAACCCCACCACACCACATCAGTAAATTTATGTGGATCAGTAACACATTTCGGACTCTGATATATAACTTAAAAGTTATATTGTTTGAAATTTGACATGTCTTAAAATGTTAGTAGCCATAAAATCTCAGTATACAATTTCAAAATTTATTCAGAGAAGAGCAATTTCAAATTTCAAACACTATTCACTTTATCCTAACTATTACACTACCTCCATAAAATGAAGTTTAATTTTCAGAAGTAATAACACTAAACAAAAACTCATGTTTTAATGGTACCATTATTAAAACATGTTATGTTAAAATGCGCAAGTTTGTTCCACTTGCATAATTACAATTGTATTCCTTTATAACAGATAATCAAGATAGCATCAATAGCTAAAATATACTTTATCCTACTGAAAAATGTTCGCAAAATCAGAATCATTTACCTGAACATAAACTTGAATGTAATCCTTACTTGTGCTTGTTTTCTGTACATCTTCACATTTAACCACTGTTCCTTTAATTGTACATTCATAATCAATATCCAATCCTGCTAAATCCTTGATCTTTACGATATCCATGATTAACTATAAATGACTCCCCTTGAAATATTTTTTTATTATATACACCAATACTATCTGTAATATTTTACATTAATAGAGAGTCCGTTTACTAGTTTAAAACACTTTATTTGGAACTTAATCAATGTAACACACAAATGTCTACGAACACGTTTAAACTTTGTCCATCTTTTTGTCTCTCGTAAAATTATCCCTCAATATGAGATCCGCTAACTACGACATCTCCTCCTTCCTTTAGTTTACATGTTAATCATATAGCAGTTGAAAAGTCAAGGTAAAACATTTTCATAGCAAGCCCTAAACCAAAAAAAAAAAAAAAAAAAAAAAAAAAAAAAAAAAACTTATGTCAATAAACAAATTAACAAAAACTGTCTATCCTAACTAGGGATGAGAGGTTGCCAGCACATCAATCCCTTAGAGCTGGGTCTTTGCTACCCAGTTCCCTATGCTCATTTTGTTTAGAGTCAAATTTCCTCAATGAGTCTTTTTGGTGCAGAAATTACACGTTCTGATCATCTTGGGGTAGCATAATCTGTATCCCTCACATCTCCCCCCATGCTCTCTTCAAGTGCCTTATTGGGATGTGAGACATTCAAGGGTTGGTCAACATCATCAGTAGGAGGTGGGTCTTGTGAGTCGGGCACAGCAGTGTCTGGATGAACCCTTTTAAAAAGGAAGCATTTCTAGTGATTCTTCTTTGCGCATTCTCAGCAGTGATCATTGAATGTCTCTTGTCAGTTACGGTAAGAGGAACAGCTGAATATGGTGTGCTGAATTTGTTCATCTTTCTCTGGCGAATAAACACACTGTCACCTATCTCAGTATTGTTCTTGGTCACCTTACGGCGAAGATCAGCATATGACTTCATTAATGCTTTATTTTTTGTGTCCTTTTGTCTCATTATTTCGGTTCCATCCCTTTCATGAAAATCGGGAATACCCACTTGGGGAAGTTTGCTTCTGAATTCTCTCTTGAAGAAGGCAATAGCCGGGGATGCACCAGTGGTGCAATGTGGTGTGGATCGATAATTTCTCATAAAAGTTGGTAGCATGGCCTTCCAATCATCCTGACCAGCAGTGTGGAGCAGTCGTTTTAGGGTGCTCATGAACCTTTCAGCTTCCCGGTTTGCCTCTGGCCAGAGAGGTGTCACTTTTCTGTGTTTGAACCCTAAAGTCGCTGCAAACGTCTTAAAGTCTTTACTGCCAAATGGAGGGCCATTGTCAGATTTTAATGACTCTCGTATACCAAACGTGGCAAACAGTTTATCAAGTCTGGGAATTACTACGTTGGCAGAAGTGGAATGGATCACTTCAGTTATTGGGAACCGTGAATAATCATCAATGAGCACCATGATATATTTTCCTCCTACCTCTGCAAAATCAATGCTAACAGACTCCCAGGGACCAGAAGGAAGTGCAGTCATCTGAAGAGGGTCCCGGGGTTTTATTTCAGTGGCAATCTGGCATTTGAAGCACTTCCTGACAGTCTCCTCACATAACTTGTCTAGGTTAGGAAACCAAACTTTGCTCCTCAACAATGATTTGGTTTTGCATATACCTTGATGTCCCTCATGCGCAAGGTTAATCACTCTGGCTTGAAGCGAACCCGGGATTACAAGACGACCACCTCTAAGAACAATTTGATCTTCTGTCACAGAGAGTTCATCTTTGACCTTCACGAGCTTGGTGAAATTATCTTTCATGCATTCACCATGTAAGATGTCTGGAGTTGATCAATTTCCTGAACCTAAAGACTTGATCACTGCCTGTAATACTGAATCCTGGCAGGTAGCTTCTTTGATTTCTAACATGGATAGTGCCTTGGGTACATTGCCCTGTACCATGCAACATATGACATCTTCACAACTCTCAGAAATATGACAGTTACCACAGTCTTTGTGAAGCACGTACCTAGATATGAAATCGGCAGGATTATCTGAGCCCTGGCGAAAATGAACCTTGAAATCAAATCGTTGCAAGCGTAGCCGCCAATTCTCAATTCGTGCAGAAGCCTTTGAATTCGTATTGTTGAAAATTGCAAGAAGTGGCTTGTGATCTGTCACAACAGAGAATTGTTTGCCCAATAGATACATCCTAAAATGGTGACAAGCCCATGAAATTGCCAGAGCTTCCTGCTCTATCTGGGAATAGCGGCATTCTGTGGGAGAAAGCATCTTGCTTGCATAGGCAATAACCTTTCCTTCCTGGGTCAACATAGCCCCCAAACCAGTCGGACTTGCATCAACATGTACACAGGTGTCTTTGTTGGGGTCAAAATACGACACTACATCAGTCGACAATAGCTTTGCTTTCAACAAATGAAAAGCTTCTTCTTGAGATTCTCCCCAGTTAAATAAACAATCTTTTTTTGTCAGATCACATAGGGGCCTTACTATATTGGAATATCCTGGAATCATTCGAGACACATAATTGGTCATGCCAAGAAAACTACGGCATTCTGACACATTTCCTGGAGATTTTGTGTTCAAGATGGCTTGTACTTTGGCAGGATCTGGCTTTATGCCCTCTGAGCTGAATACCCATCCAAAGAATGTGACACATGGCAAATGAAACTGGCATTTCTCCTCCTTGTCAAACCGAGATTCTGTAACCTAAGAAGTAACTTGCGGAGGGCGACATCATGCTCTTGCCTGTTCTTTCCATAAATGATGATGTCATCACTAATATTCTTGCAGTTTGGGAGGTCACTGATTGCTGTTTGGATCACTTGCTGAAACTTTTCTGCTGCTGCATTGATACCAAAACTCAACCTTTTGTAGCGATACAGTCCCATGTGAGTTGAAAAAGTTGTGATATTTCTCGAGTCCTCTGATAAAACTAGCTGGTGATACCCACACTTGAGATCGACCTTGGAAAATATTGTTGCCCCATTTAGATCCATGATGACTTCATCAAGCGTAGGCATCACGTGTCTTTCACGTTTTATGGCTTTGTTGGCCATCCTCATGTCAATGCAAAGTCGAACCCCACCTTGTTTCTTTGGTACAAGTACGACCGGATTTATCCAAGCAGTTGGTCCTTCTGCTGGTTCAATAATGTCTTGTCATAAGAGTGTTTGCAGACAATCTTCCAAATCCTTCCTTTGATGGAACGGGATTCGTCGGTGACTTTGACTTACAGGAACCACACTGCTGTCAATGTGTAACTTCACTTCAGTGTCCTTCATTTTTCCTATGCCTTGAAATAATTGTGGGTATTGGTTGCAGATCACATCACTCTCCTGTACAGAAAAAATAAATTTCAAAACTCCCAGATCACAAGCTGTTGCATAACTGATGATTGAACAACAGCTTCCTTCCACCACAACAAAGTCACACTTGACATTCCTGTGTTTATACCTCAACTGGGCAGTGAACTTGCCACATGCAGTAAGTGGCTTCTCACTGTTGAATGTAAATAACCTAGTTGAGCATTGCTGTACCTTCGCAGCAATCTGACTTGCTACTTCAGCATTTACAATGTTTACAGTGGCCCCTGTGTCCACTAGAAATTTGAATCCTTGCCCATTGACCTTGGCGTAGATCTCGGGTCTGTCTCTGTTCACTGGTTGAGTTGACACTGTAAATGTGTATTCATCATCTGATGAGCCAGAATCTCTAGATTTAATTGCATCTCGTTGATAATCTTTTTCATCAATGCTTAGGACTTTCTGTTTATTGGGTTTCTGTGAGCGACAACATTTGCTAAAATGGCCAACCTTTCCACAGTTATGGCATGACTTGTCGTTTGCGGGACATGCACGACTGTGTGGCCATCGACCACCGCAACTGTAACAAGACTTCTGATTACCTTTGATATACTTGAACCTGAGGTTTGAAAGCTTTCTGTGATCCTTTGATCCTTGTTGGTTACTGATACTGTTGACGGTATTGACTTCTATTCCACTTGCCTGAACTTCACTTATTTCAAGGGCTCGGGCATCATCCAGTAGCTGTTCAAGGGAGATATCAGCAGTTTTTAGTCCCTTTCTCCTCAATCTCGAAGAGACGCAACACTGAATCATCTGTGATTTGATCTCTCCATCAACATCATGGAATTCACAGTTCCTTGATAACTGACGTAAACGTGTGTGATATTCATCTACGGTTTCATCATCATCTAGCCTGTCTGAATTTGTATATCTCATATTCTTTATTTTTCTTTGGTTCAAAATACTTGCCAAATTTGTCTTTGAGTGTTTTAAAATCCTCACCTGTCTCAGGTAAAGTTTCATATATTTCATAGAGACTCTCACCTCCGTAATGTAATAGAAGTGCCCTTTGTCTTTTGACATCTTTTACATCAGCTGCAATGAACAGATTCTCAAGACGAGATATCCACTTGCGCCAGCTGATTGCAGTGTTCCCATCACAATGGATGTCAAACGGTTCAAAAACTAGTAGAGCTGAAGCCATTATGCATATTATAATCTGGATTGCACAGATGTTTGACACAGTGATAGTCCTTGGAGGTGTACTGTACAATGTTAATATCCGTTTATAGTGTAATGTCACAACAGTAATGTATTGTATGTTTAGAGCATCCTCGTCGCCAGTGTAATATTTTACATTAATAGAGAGTCTGTTTACTTGTTTAAAACACTTTATTTGGAACTTAATCAATGTAACACACAAATGTCTACGAACACGTTTAAACTTCGTCCATCTTTTTGTCTCTCGTAAAATTATCCCTCAATATGAGATCCGCTAACTACGACACTATCGTTGCAAAAATGTACTGTTACCAAAAACTATGTTACGAAATTGGAGTGTACAATATATCCTTACAAATCCCGATACAAAACTGTCCAAACTTATACAGAAGTGTATGTTACTAAATTGTTTCCAGAGTTCCCTTTTACTAGACTTTTAATTTCTTTAATCAAAATAACATAATTAAAGCAAAATGCCTTTAGACATTTAAGTTGACTTCTTTGTAATAGAAATAGTCAAAATTACATCACAAGTTTATTCAATCTCAAACTAACGAGATGAAAAAACAATAATCATTCTAATGATTCACAAACACAGAAATACTTCTTGCAACAGATATTACATTTCCCACTGCTACCATTACAAAAATATCATATTATAAAAAGTGTGTAACAAAATAAACATTTGCAGAAACTACCGTTGCAAAAAATGTTATGTTTAAAAAAGTATGTAACGAAATTGCAATTTACCAAAACTACCATTGCAAAAATGTCACATTACAAAAAAGTGTGTAACAAAATTGAAGTTTACAGAAACTGCTAGTGATAAAAATTTCATGTTAAAAGGTATGTAACAAAAATAGAATTCTGAAGCTACCACAACAAAAATTCCCAAATGATATTATAGCAATTGTTGCAAAATTGTGTCATATTTAAGTTGACTCCTCTGTAACACAAACAGTCAGAATGAAAGTACAGCTTTATGTAACCACAAACTAAAACACAATAGATAGATTTTATTTGATCGATATTATTTTTCTAATTTATATGTTGCAATAAAACTGAAATGTCTAATCCTAATCACCTAAACCAAATATATTTTTCCTAAATTCTATTCACAGATATTAAACTATTTCTTATACAATGACGATATTTACATTAAGCTAGTTTAAAAACAACATATCTTCATTACCAAATTTGGTTGTAATATAAATATACACCATTACAATGTTGCCACAAAATAGTACTGCAATATATTTGCTACAAATATTATATACATTTTTATATGAAATCACAATCTCATGTTTTTGTTGCATATTTAAGACTAAGTTTGCTCTTATTTCAGGTATAAAAACTAAACAGTTTGCACAAGCAAATTTATTATATTATTAAACCTTAATAAAATAGTTATACTTTAAAAAATGTCTCCTTTGCTCTACATATAACACCTTCAAAATGAACAGGAAATGGTACTAGGGTTCCATTCTTTAAACAGTGAATCAAGTGCCATCTCATGTCCTCTTGTTTAAATTTGAATAATGTTGAATTCAAACCATAGAGCAAGGAGATTGCATATGCAATGGCAAATAATCCGCAATCATTATGTCCCTCTTGAGAAGTGACATCCATGTACTCCATTGTAATGCTTCCGTTATTCTCGGCAACATCCCTTGACATCAAAAGCATCAATTGGTTACCTTGTAATAGAAAAGCCAAATTAATAAACAATGAAAGTACTGAAATTTTAAGGTAACAAAATTTTGGGCACACCATGAAATTACAGAAACACTGTGACATTATAAGATTAAATGGGTAGCTGTACATCTCCATTAATCCTTGCACTTGTTCAATATCATTTGCTACAAATAATATTCTGTAAATAAGAAATACTAACCAACATTACTAGGATTTAAAATGTCATACACACATACGGAACCTCTTCTGCAATGTAAGTTGCTGACACAGATCCAGTGATTGCCATTGACATAGACAATCTGAACAAACGTCTGGCCCTTCATTCCAATACTCCCCGGTCGCAGAAGTCCTGTATGCTGAATTGCTATATGTGGGAACTGTTGCACCATCATAGTCTGAGTAACGTTTATGTGCTCATCTGTTAACCAGATACCTACAAACATATGTTGCATTACTCAACATCAAAAGATTTTACCAGTTTTAAATGTGTGAACTACATATTCCAATTACACTAAACCAAACTAAAGAAAGAAATTTTATCATGACTCCAAAAATTCTCTTTGTCAACTTTTCTTTAAATTATTATCTGTGCAAAGTATTATTCAATTAAGCATACCTTATATGTTTTAAATAAAGATCTACAATATTCCTAACCTTTCAATACTACACAACAGAATTATGGGAAAGCTGGTAGTTGCTTGCTGTTGGTTGACAGATTACAGTACAGAATCTTGACCAACTGTATGTACTGGTTTCCTCTGCCCTTCCAACTACCCGTCATATGACCTGTACAGTGTGTTCAAAGTGACGTTAAAATCTAAATAAATACACATCATAATTACTCATAAGTAATATTATTGCTTATACATGAAATAAAAAGGATCATGTAATAGCTTTTAACACCAAAATATATTGCTGAACATGTATTATCAATGTCAACACTAACGATAATTACCTTTCTCCATACTGTCAAAGAAGTCATTGCTACTGATAATCTCATGGCACACTTTCCACTCTGTGGCTTCATTTGTGGGGTCAAATTCGATATGGTCCAAAAGCACAGGATCAAATCCAAACCCTGTAAAATCAACAGCTATCTGACATTACAAGTATTGATTCGAATAACAAACATATCAAATACCTTCATGTTCAATACAACCAACAGTATTTTATCCAATATCTCACATTTGTGTTAAATTACAACTTACAGTATATCTATTTTCAAACATTGCCCACCATTGTGACGCCTAAATATAAAATATCATAATTACCAAGTTGGTCACCATTATCATCCATTTCTGGAAAATATAAAGGCATTCCAATGTCTTCATCTTTCAAAGTTTCTTGTTCTTTTCCAGATACATATTTCATCTCTGAGTCAATGTTCACTGGTTTCATCTCAATAGTGACAACTTCTTCCTAAAAATGCATATATCCTGCACTAATGTAAGACATAGAATCCTACAACTAAAACATCCTATATTAATAGCCACGTGTAACCAGTATTTCTGTTATAAATCTTAGCATATTTTACAAGTATAAGTGTGTCAATATTATATTATTTAATTAGTTAATTTTGAAAATGCAAATATTAAAGATATAACCCAGATTTTTTAATCCTTTAAATGTTTCAGACATTGAACTTTGTAATAAACACCTATATTTAAAATTTGCAATAAACACGTAAATATCCCATTTTCTCCTTAAACCTTAGTATTTTGTAATTCATGAATTTCAAAGTGAATCTTTCCTCTTTCTACATATATCTGAAACTCAAACAGAGCCTGGTATACTAAACTTTTAAGGAAAGCCAATATAATACCACATTCTTTTTAACATTTAATCGAATTAAATATACAAGAAATATTGTTTTCTGTGCAGCGAAAATTGAGTAAGTAAAACCAACCCTCTTTCATACCCTAATTAATGATAAGAAAGTATTCTGTATTTTCTATATTTTATAACCTCAATACACTGATCAATCTTCACCTTTTTTTGGACTCAATTTAGCAGCTTTTCTGTACTACATCTGACATCCCCGACATTTTTTTATCTGTAAAATTCAACAAACATTACAATAAAAGAATAAGACATAAGTAATATTATGTTTTCTCAGATATATTATACACTACATATAACAATCTACTCTCATTGTTAAATATGTCATTGAAGACATCATACTATGCATTACTTTTAAATGATTTAGTTTCTCTTAACATGTTTCTTAGTGCATTTAACTGCAAGTCCTCATTTTCTTTCCATCTATCTGCTAATGATACAGTGAAAGTTCTAAGTGATAAAAAACACTAATGTTTATTCACACTGTTCATATTTGATGATATGCCTCACACAATATTTATAAGGTTGTAGATTGTGTTTCAAAAGTCAAGGGTGGACTTTATCATCAGAGGCTGGATTTTTAAGGAGCAACTCCCCCCTGAGGTACTCTAGACAGGTGCAATTGCACCGGTGGTGTTGCACCAGTGCACAGGTGCAATGCACCGGTGCAGGTGTACTTTTGGTCAAAAATGGTATTTTGGTAAGTATGGGTCAATTTTGAGTACCTGAGTCAGGCTATATATTATTATTATTTTATATTATTTTGGAATAATATACAGGCAAGTCTTGTTCATATTGCATTCAAACCCATTGCCTCTTAAGGACTTAAGAAGGTTAAGGTACTGAGTGCCTGATAGTGGATCCATATCTTAATGTTGCTCTTTAGTATATGTCCTGATATATCTAGTCCATATGTATGTGGGCCATTATTACATGTTTAGTTACATCTTATATTGTTGGCATATGGACACAAGACTCAAGTTCACTCTTACGTGTGTGTTAGATAGGATATTCCTATTTAAAAGTGTCAAATTCATCCTTAGTATGGACAAAGAACACTAACATGTAATGAGCGCAGGTTTAGTTTAGCTTCAATGGTTCTCAATTGTTTTTATGACTGGACAGTATATCATATCATAAAGTTATGATACAATTGAAAACAAAATTGGTAAATAAATCAGACCCTTTTATTTATTAGGGTTTATATTGTTTTATTGCCAATTATATGAGACATCGTAAGATTATTGATTTAATTTTAGATATACATACTACAATAAATACAATAATTATTTATGCTTCTTATTGGAGGCAATAATGAATAAGTATTTTTATAAAAGTAATTAATGGAGAATTTGAAGTATAATGAACTTCAGTTCTAAAACACTGTTCATATTCGCATTATCTATTCATAGGTATAACACAAAATGATATTTCATTACAGTCTTTGTAAATAAAATAATAAATAAAAGTTTATTTCTTTTATTATCTTTATACCAAATCATGTTGGTATAATTATTAAATCTGTCTTTGGGATACTGAGTTTGGCCCTTTTACAGGGTGGCATGAATAAGCTTAGCCTAGTGGGCTTTCTGCTGCACACTTGTGTGAGAAAGTCTGATTCATGCTCAGAGGCAGTGCCTGGCACTATCCTGGTACTGATTTTAGGTGTGGACGTGGCTGTAGATGATCTGCTGGTTGAGGGTCCAGGATCACACACATCACTATTGGAGGCTGCAGGGGGAGTGTCCTGATTTGGTATCTCCACTGAAGCATGGGTTTTTATAGGCTCGTGCTTAGGACTTTTGACTTTGAAAAGTGAGGTAAGTATATCCATGGAAGTGGTTGGTTGCTTCCCAATGGTGTCCTGCAGACTTTGAGTTTCCTTAGTTTCCGCATTGGCATTAGTGGCATCCAGCGTACCATTCATGGCTTCCTTTATTGTCTGATTGCCTTTTGAATAACCAGCCTCACAGTTTAGTAGGCCAATTTGGGTGGTAGGTGTTGCTGGTCTGGACAGTCTGGG
Organism: Sabellastarte sp. h YS-2021; assembly: GCA_964017235.1. NCBI lineage: Eukaryota > Metazoa > Annelida > Polychaeta > Sabellida > Sabellidae > Sabellastarte > Sabellastarte sp. h YS-2021. Next base: position 143,558,859 of record OZ024931.1, read on the forward strand.
TTTACAGTACATGATGTCACTATTGAGTGTCTCAATGAAAATATTAAGGCTCTGCTTGAAACTAGCAATTGTAAGCCCATCTTGGAATGCCACTACCTCATCTGGGCTTAGGATGATTAGGGGCTCGGTTTTTTGTAGATTTATCTACCATTTCCAAGCAGCTGATTTGGATGTTTGTTTCTCTAGACATCCTAGTGCACAGTAGATCATTTTCTACTTCGACTATACTCTTAGTGAGTGTTTCATCCTCATTTTCAGATTCACTTATAGTCAAGTCCATATACACATTTGTAATGTCCATGGAGGGTGCATTCTGTATGTTTGCAGAGTTGTGTGAGTGTGAAGTTGAGGGCTGCTGATGTGTTGAGGTTATAGCCACATGGGTCTCCATGGGGGAGTTCTCTTGATCATTGTGTTGAGCCTGCTCTAGGCACTTCTTAGTGTGTCTTGAGAGGTCCTCCATCCTTTTGTATGACTTGTTGCAGTTAATACAATTAAAAGTGATGCCCATATGCTGGTTTGTTTTATGTCTTTTAAGGCTACTATGTTTGGTAAAAGCCTTATTACAGATTCCACAAATAAATTTAAATTTATCCATATTACACAAATTTGTATTTAGTATGATACAAATAAATAGTATTAAGATGGATAATTACAGATTTGAACACAAAAATATCACTTTTATTAAGTTTTTATGGTAATTGTATCCAGTCTTTCATCAAGGTGACAATGTGAACTGGTAACCTGGTTTGTGATGTAATTATGTGTTACGTAAGGGGTTCTGTTGCGTCATAGTGCATATTATGTCACAAATATCACGAAAAGAGGGAAATCCCTATATTAAGGGATCCAACTAGCATTAAGTGGGTGGGCCCTATTTGGTGTCTATATTTGTGTGATTGACCCTAGGACCTTATACTCTGTTAATCTAGAGAGTGTGCATATATAGAATATAAGAAATAAGGGGTCTCCAGAGTGTGAAGAAAGACCAAAAATGCACAGAGTCTAGATAAATTGATTTATGCCAATTGGATGGACAGGTCCAATATTCCACATCCACCACTGCTCACGCCTTCTCCTGTGAGCTAGTTTGGGAGTTCTGTATTTGGGAGTGCCTTCTCGTGTGAGCTAGTTTCTTATATTAAAGTTCTAAGTGACCCAGTTGGTTAGCAGGTATGATATGTCATCACAAGCCAGTCACTTCTGCCTGTCTTGGCACCCACTCAAGAGACAAAAGTGGAAAACCAGTTTTGTCTTTTTGGTGATATATAAACTGCTATGTATTAACATATTACATTTAACTGTCGTTTTAATGACTACATCTAAAAGAAAGATTTGTATAACATTCATATGAAAAATAAACCTTAGCAGAGTGTATAAACATTCTTTAATTCTTCCTTAATCTTTTTTTAATGTTCAAAGATAGGAAAACGTTTGAACACTATTATACATTAATATCTTTTGACAGACAATGGATAACTATTATACATATTACATACCATGGCAATAATCTCTCTGTGCACATTTGGCCAGCAGTACTTTTTCAATATATTTCCCCTTGTCTTTGTCACACCCAAATGCCCTATATGACAAGCTTCAAACACCTCCTCATTTCTCTTGCTGCACAATATCACTTCTATTTGGATACATAAAATAAAAAAAAACACTTCACCTGAGACACTTTTAACTTCTAAAATATAAACAACATTTTGACAATCTATCATTTACATGTAGTTGACAACATTAAAGTTCGTTTATTGAGGTCTTCGCATGATTACATCAATTTAAGATAATTTGGCACACATTCCATTTGCAAACATGTTTCAGTGTCTCTCATATTTTTGTGCAAAATATCAATCAATTTTCATTGATTTGTGAAAAAAAAAATTTTATACTCACTTGTTGTTGACATATTTCATTAACATCCCTGTCTCTCTATCAAAGCTGAATTTGCCACTTGACAGCAAGGTGCTTACATTACATCGCTCTCTTTGACTTACATTTCCATACTTGCCAGTACTCAGATATTCTCTGTCAATGCACCATTATCAAATATAGTTGTTTGGATGAATTTATCAAGACAATGTTAAAGAAATAATGTAAAACATAAAAACCAAATATTTTTCCAGCTTTGCCTTTAAATATTGATGCTAAACCAGCACTTTTACAATCAATTACGTAAAAGTTCTTTTACACTTCAAAAAGTTTAACATAATAAAAATACCCCAAATGGTATTGTAAATAATTCTTTGTTATATTCAATTTTCTATATTGTGGACTTTTTACATAGGTTCATGAAAGGTGAATTATTTGTTACTTTTACCATAACAATACCCCAAATGGTATTATAAATAATTCTTTGTTATATTCATTTTTCTATATTGTGGATGTTTACATTGGTTCATGAAAGGTGTGTTATTTATATCAAAGTGTTTATTATGTATGTGAAGGTATTTTTTAAATCATATTTAAAAATATGTATGTTGTCCAGACTTCATAACACTTTAGGCCTGTAGAAGACATTAAATTTTATACCTCAGTGTTAACAGTGTCTCCAATGTAGCCACCCTATTTTTCTTCTTTTCCATTCTATAAATTATATGAAATTGCTGACTTCAGTACAAGAAAACACTTGAACACTATAACAAAATAATGCTCAATTCATTCTGCTTAGACTAAACTTTCTGGCATATCTATTTCACACTACATTCAACATTGAGATGGGATTATCTTACAAATGGACATGTATTCTTATAACAATCATAATCACACCAATACCCTCTCTTTCTCTTTGATTTGCCATCATTGAAATGCCCTCAATTTGATGTAATCCACTACCACAGATTTGTATGTTGTTTTGGTCATCTCAATCATTAACTAAAGAACTATTTCAGGGCCTATTGGTACCAGGGTAATTTAAAAATCAAGCAGAATTGTCTCTATTAAAATAAGCAATGAATCTAGGATATAATCCTCTTCTAAAATAGCCCTTCCCCTGAAATGCTCCAATTTCTTAATTACATTGTCTAACTACACTAAGGTGCTTTAACTTTGATACATGACCTAGTATAATGCTATTTCAAATGGCTACATCACAATTTTTTGACACTGTAGCAGATGTGTTGAACAAAAATTACTTCTTAAAGTAAATGTGTGCACTTTCCCCCAAAAATATTTGATTAAAATTATCTTGCTTCACAAAATTTCAATATAAATTATTTACAAAAAAGTTGTTTACCTCTTTCCAATGCATGCTAAAAATGATTCTATAAATTGCTTCACTAAATTCTATATAAATTATTAAAACAAAATAATTATTTACATATTTGAAATGCATGTTAAAAATTTAAAATTGAAAAGATTTTTAAAAAGGGAGTGACTTTTACATTTTCTGGAAGAATATTTTATTAACACATTTAAGAAATATATATTTAATTTTATGAAGACATATTTACATTTTCATCTTTTTATTAAATGACTTCTAGCCTTTCCAAGCATCATGGGTTGACATTACACATGATAATGTGTCTTCCTTTATGCAATCCACCTATTTCTGTATTGTTCCACTTTCTCCTTTTGCAGGGCTTCCTATTTCTAGTTTTAATTTAGATACCGGCGACAGCTTTCAGACCCAATTTTCATTATAAAAGGCGCCTCAGCCCTACCCCCAGCCACCAGCATTTTCTGAAACAATCAGGTTGTACAACCTCAGGATTCTCAATTTCTTTGAAAATTTCAAAGTCAAAATTCAACATGGATAATTTCATTCATTTAGGAAGAAGGATTGATATGTATAGACCTAGCCATGTTATCTCCAATGTTATTACGTTTTTTCAACTCCTACTGCTAATCGACAATAGACAATTTCAGCAGGCTATGGTCTGCTATATGTTATTGAACGACGTCCTCCCTGCCTTTATTGTGTAAGTACCAAAGATTTATTTATATAATTTTATATAAAAAATGTATAGTATTTTATCAAGATATAAAAAAATCATACCAACACCAATTTGAGGCTAGTAATAATTATCTGGGGTCTTTTAGAATAAACTCTTTGAAAGTATAATTGACACTCCTACTGAGAGTACCTCTTGTCAATAAACTAGGAAGTCTATTAATATCCTACTGAATGGTAATAAATTCTGCCGGTTTCATCTCAATACTATTTAATAGGCATGTGCATGAACTTTGGGGTTCTCTCTTTGTCATAGTATTTTTTCTTTAAGAACAAAGGTTAAAAAGTTGCCTGTATCTATGCAATTAATTTACTCGCCTAATTAATGTAAATATGTCACAATTTAATTTTGTTAATCTGTATACACGGTTTGGTGTTAAGATAAGTCACTTTGTTATATCTGGTAGATGATATCTTATTATCTATATCAGGGGTTTCTGTAAGATACAGTTTTGATATCTGATAAATGGTAATCCTCAGCAATGCTTGGCTGTGCTTTCCTTCGGGTTCGAAATTTCCTGTTAATTTTAATTGGAAATGGAGATTTTTTTATATAAAAAAGCACATGCTTCAATTATCTGCAGATACTAACAGAATACATTTAGGGTGTAGAAATATCAATCATTTTATGAAGTATATCGGGGGTCTCCAAAGAATTTTTCCCCTTTAATATGTTATTTACAATTTTCCTTTTTATCTCCTTATTGTAAACTGCAAAATTCTTTTCTTCTTTTCTTTTTCAGAAGGAAATATCCGACATTTGTAGAGTACGTATCTGAGTTCCTACAACATGCAGAATGCGCCGTTTGTAAATAGGCATTAGACCAGGCTGATATCATCCTGACAAATCCATGCAGCCATCTGCTCTGTGCAGAATGTAGCTGTCAATTTTCTAGGTTGTGGCAGGATGGGGCTGAGCCTGAACTGAGGTGCTCCGTATGTAGGATCACCCTTCTGGAGCATATGTTTACAAAACCATACTCTATCCGCACCTCTAAAATGAATAGTACCCCACTTTTTACAAGGGTGCCCACATCCATGTATATGAATACAAATTATGAACAGCTACTGATCGAGGCTCTAACTAATAGAGACCTTGAAATGGCATTTGGCTGCGCCTTTTTTCTAGGCAAAAGGCCAAATGAGGTGGAAACAATGATAGCTCCTCAGTGGGCTACTTATTATGAGCAGCGCGCCAGCTACCTGAGATGCGCCTGCTGTAAGATTGACCTCTCACTGACAAGGGCTTTTATGAGCTCTTGTTAAAATTTCTACTGTACAACGTGCTCTGCATTGATATGTAACACCCAATGGCACGTAGACGCTAGTGGTTGCAGCATGTTAAGTCCCACAAACACTTAGTGGTGAACAATGTCAAATTTTTTTTATTAAATTTTTTTGTATCTAAATTCGGTCTGAAAGTATGGGGTGCATCCCCAGGCTTCTCCCCTATTCTGCTGTCATTTCCCTAAAAATTGACTAAAATACATTCTGTACAGAGCCAATCAAGCCAAGTGTCATCATCAACAGCAGGAGATCATCCTTTGGAAAAACGGACTAACCAATGAACTGTGTCATTCAACAGACTAGACTAACCAATGAACTGTGTCATTCCAATGGACTCTATGGTATCACTTCAAAATGTTAATCAATGAGACACCTTTAAGTTAAATGATGATTTTGTTTCTTGTTAAAAAGTGAAAAATGTAATTTGAAATATATATAATTTTTTATTACAAAATGTAAATGGATTTCCTATTGATAATCATCTTATGCAGTGCATAACTTTTTGTAACCGACTGTATAATGGTTTCTTTTGTCAATACTGAGGCTCTCACACTGAGCAAAGGTAATAAATAGTCTATGTCATACACTCCCTGTACAAAATACAGGGTTGGGGGGAGGAATCTGTGAAAGACGTAAATGTCTTGATATGTCTAGTATGTAGTTATAAATTCAAACTTAAAAACATTAAACTTACCTTCTTTTTTTTTCTTTCCTAATGTAATGTACATAGGAGAGGAGTAATGATGTATCAATAGGGGAGAGTGTGTATATATTTGTTTTATTTTGATTAATTCTTTTGTAAATATCTTTATAGAGTCTAGGTCTAGTGTATGGTATTTTATATTTAGCTCTATTGTTACATATGGGTGATTTGTCAAAGTAAATAATGAATCACAATTTAAAAAGGACTTGCTGTGTTTTATGAAATAAAAATAGATTTTTTATGTCAAATAGTCTTCTCTTTTTTTACTATCTTTGTTTTCTAGAATGAAAATGAAAAATTACATTAAAAATTTCTTTACTTTTACTTTGGAAAATGAAATGCAATAATAATATAACACCGATCTCAACTGACTGTATAATAATTACATAGAACCCAAGGATTGATATAAACTCTAAATTACTGATAAATATACATATGACAAATCCAAGAAACACTTCTTACATACTGAAATTACATAGCAAAATTGTTGAATTACAATCTTTATCTCAAGATCACTGCTACTGAAAATTACTAGGAAAAAGTCTCAGTCACACCATCCTAGCAACATAGAACTCTTTGACATTCCAAATTTTTTATTTATATTCTGAAATTACATAGCAAGAAACTCTGGAACATATTTACTAGAAATTAGATGGAAAATACTTGTCACATCATATAAGTCCGACAATATGATAATTACAGAGAACCACTCCTCCTGGAAAAAATTCATAATTTCTTATAAATATACAGAACACATAAATTACAAAGACCTATCTATTTTTAATTACAAAAAGTTTCTTGTATCTTTGTCCAGATCTCGTTTGAATAAAGCTGGTCTCAAATATGTCTAATAACTCCCCGGATTGATCCATATCATCCCCCTCCCTCACATTCAACATATCTAGCAATTCAATATCAATGTCAGTAGATATGCTGACCTGAGTTGCCATATCTCGCATTTCAATGCTGTTTGTGTCAGTACTGTTTTCATCTTTCAATCTGTCAAAAATAATTTTAGCATCCGTTTGAATTCTATTACCCCATGTATCAGCTGAGATTGAACTGGAATTGGCAGGATATATAGAACTTATGTCTGAGGAATCTGGATCTGTAAACCTTTGCTTTACAATGGTGGTATCCGCATTTGTAGTTTCAGTCTCTGCCATTGTAGAATCACCTTCTTCACCACCAATACATTCAAAAAGTCCAGCTAGGATTCGAAAGAGTAACCTCTTCCTGTATCGTCGAAAAATGTAGGCACTGAAAGTCTGAAACCACCAATAACTCCAAAAATGGGAACTATTAACAAAGCATACAGGTCCTCCTGGTCATCATCTACATCATCATCTTCATCACTACCCTCAACGGTCTTACAATTCTTCTGGTTACAACTCACTGGGATCCCTCCAGTCTGGTCTAAACAGAAAAATAAAAAAATAATTACAATGAGGATATTGGATATTGGATAGTAGGATTACAGGATATAAATAGTGCAGCTAGAATTGTATCAAACACCAGTTGATACACCAGTATAACTCCTGTGCTAAAGAAACTGCATTGGCTTCCTGTTGAACAGCGCACAGTGTTCAAGACGGCCACACTTGTTTATAAGTATCTTCACACAGGCTTTCCCAGGTATTTTGCTCCATATCTTTCCTCCTACAGCAGTTCTTATAGCACCAGGCGCAGTCAAAGTGGTGGTAATTTCCTTGTCATTCCAAAGTTCTGCCCATCTGTTCACAAATCTATCAAACAGTTTGGTAATGGTTTTGCATTTGATGCTCCACTGTGTGGAATGTTCTCCCTGATGAGATTCGTGCCTCTCCCTCGCTGGCCTCCTTCAGAAAGCAGCTCAAAACCTACCTGTACACCAAAGCATACCCACCTTAGCCTGGATCATTCCCCTGGCGTTCTCCGTGGTGCTTGACCCCTGCTATGCCCCTGGATACAGAAATTTTGATATCTGCTTTTTGTTTTGTTGCGCCTTAGAGTCCTCTTGTTTGGGGAGATTAAGCGCTATAAAAGTTCAATTAGAATAGAATATTCTACAAGCACAATGTATGTCTGTTGAAAATCCCCATTCCCAATTAAAATTAACGTGAAATTTCGAACGCTAAGGAAAGCACCCGAAAGAATTCTTAATCTTTGCTTGTAAAATTTATTCCATCAGAGAGCTAGGGTTTGCGCAAAGGCATTTTGAATGCAAAATTACAATGAAAACAAAAAAGGTTAACATCCAGTCTGAAAACTCTGGAAACTTAAAATTTATAAACATATCTGCTATTTCACACGTCAAATAAATGGAGATCTCTTACCGAATTACATCCAAATATATTCAGTCTGGTAATCTTGTGTGCACAGTATCCCTCACATTGCCAATATATGGACTTTACATTTGGACAATTCAAGATAAGTCTGTTAAGTGGTAGCAGTATCTTCCCTAACCAACAGTCTTTATACACAGGAATCTCTAAGTCATAGTCTTCACATTTCAAACCATAATTATCAAAATCCTCATTTGATATAATTCCAACAATATATAAGGTTCTTGTTTCCTCATAAAAGTTACATTTTATGTGGTAACATTCTGTAGACACAATATGCATTGACAGTAAAATCACCAAAATTTTGACAAGAGACACCATTATCTCAAAAAATGTACATGTAAACAAGCCCAGAGAACGTCATAATGTCATCATTAGCCTAGAAGTTACGTCACAAAGTATATGAGGTAGATTTTCATGCAGTGTGACGTCACAGTCCCTGTCGCAGAAAAATAATCATTTTACAATTTCTTAACAAATTTCTTACCTTTGTGGGATGTTCTCAGCCTCTTCATGGTCAGTAACTCTGACATTCAACATTTCCATCGAATTTCCTCTATTTTCCGGATTTCTTTCAATCCCACACCTTAATAACTTTCTTCTCAAACACCATGTGAATAGGATATTACAGCAATAATGAATAAAGTACTAATCAACATTATGATCAATCAGTACCCTTGGGTATGAGAGGTATTGTCATCTCTATTTTCTGACATATTACAGAAGGATATATTATTGGATGAATAGTGGGCTGTAATTGAATTGGTAATTGTATCCCGGAGAACTGTTGATGTTGAGGACTGCTTGCCACCCCATATCTGGTTCTCTGTTGTACCTAACAAAAAAGAAAAATTAGAAATTTCAAGAGGTCATCCATACCCAATTAAAATTAACATGAAATTTCGAACCCGAAAGTAAGCACCCCATCGCATTGCCTCTGATTATACTGCTTGTACTACTTCTCCCATTCTGGAACAGCAAACCAGAAGAGGTCTGTTGAAAATCTCCATTTCCAATTAAAATTAACAGGAAATTTCGAACCCAAAGGCAGACACCCCATCGCATTGCCTCTGACTTGAGTCCTTGTACAACTTTTCCCTTCTGGAACAGCAAACCTGAAGAGGTCTGTTGAAAACCTCCATTCTCAATTAAAATTAACAGGAAATTTCGAACCCGAAGGTAAGCACCCCAACACATTATCTCTGACTATTAGATTACAATTTTAACTACATAGAATGTAAGTGTGCAACATCATAGCGTGACCTTGATTTGACCTTTGACATCGCTGTAGTGACCTTGACCTACAAAATCTTGTCCGGTCTATATCTAGGAAATTGTAATGTGTAGGAACTGCATACTCGGTAGGGACATTGGTTGGGAGTTTTAGGTGTGCAACGTCATGGTGTAACCTTGATTTGACTTTTGACCTGGCTGTAGTGACCTATAAAATCTTGTTTCGGCTACATCTCAGAAAATTTTAGGTGTAAGAATTTGATGCTTGGTAAGGACATTAGTTAGGGGTTGTAGGTGTGCATCGTCATGGTGCGACCTTGATTTGACTTTGACCTAGCCATAGTGACCTAGACATATAAAATGTTATCTGGGCTATATCTCAGAAACCATAAAGTGTAAGAAGTTGTTACTTGGTAAGGACATTGGTTGGGGGTTGTAGTTGTGCAACATCATGGTGTGACCTTGATTTGCCCTTTTACCTTGCTGTAGTCACCATGACCTATAATATCTGAGATAAAATACAGGTTAACTGGCTAAAGTGTGGTATTGATGTTGTTTGCCTCAGACAATTTATCAACTTGAAAAAGAATGCATCACATTTCTCTGAAATAACCACCACAGTAAAATTTTTTCAACTGACTTTAAAAGTAAATTTAATCAAAGTTTTATAATCTCATTAAATAACTATGTAAATAAAAGAAGCATTTTCCAAGTGAAAACTTAGCCTATGTAACTGTAACTACAGAAAAATTAGGAAAACTTCTTGAATAACATATCAAGAATAAAGATACAAGATAACAATACTTTGTAAGTACATTGCATGAGTATAATATTTTTCTTCTACATGAGTGGTACATTTGTCATATGTCTCATATGACAATACTTTACAAGTATATTGCATGAGTATAATGAGCATAATGCATGAGTATAATATTTCTCATCTACATGAGTGATACATTTGTCATATGTCTCATGAGGGATGTTTTAATTTTATTTTCTGAAATTTAGTTTTCATTTTTGCATGCTTATTTCACCAAAACACATGAGGATAGGATGCTCAACATAAGAAACAGATGTGTCCTAGTCTGTGTTTCCAAATAAATTTGGAATGGATATTAATGCAATCTATTAATTTAGTTATCTAAGATTTTGGCTAATGTTTTAGAGAAATATTTAATCTCCATCAGCATATTGTGCAAGCATGACTGTAAGAGTTTTGTTTAACTGGATATGTATGGGGTTTAATTGCACCATTACATGCAATTCAAATGCCAAACCTTTGTATACAGGTGCAATTCATCATTAGTTTGTTTTGAGAAAACTGTGTCGTATTGAATAGTAAAGAACAGAATCACCCAAAATAAGAAGATATGTGCCAAATTATGGCAGAGAGTGTTGTGGGCTTAATTTGCTATGTCAGGTTTATGTCCCCCAGTTTAATCACATTTCCCTTATGTAAAGCTCTTCTGATGTGAAAACACAAAAGATGTGTTTGCTTTGCAATAATCACGAGTCTGTCAAAAAACCAGATTAATGGTGGTGATGTGTTTTTATTCCAACTCAGTTTTTATGTCAGCTTATTTGTCAGTCAGCTGACATTATGGCATCACTCTGTGATGTCTGTCTGCATACGCAGAAACAACTTCTCCAAATGAACAAGGCCCAGAGACATGCTGTTACTTTTAAAAAATACCTTATCTATCGAGGGTGATTAATGATAAAATCTATGCAGATCTGTTTGTTTGTCTGTTCCTTAGAGCCATTAGAAGAGAGGTACCCCCAACCAAAGTGCGAAAAAGAGAGGTACCCCAACCAAAGTGCGAAATCACAATTATCTCATTACCTATTGAAGGGATTTCTCTCTTATCTTGCATTTATGTACTAGGCCACAAGTGCATTCCCTTGTGTGAGTGTCAGACCTGTTTTTTTCTTGATTATTTTTCTATGAATTTTTAAAATATTTTTAATGCATTAAAATTTTAGAGCATTTTGTTAATTATGTTTTCACCTATTTTTATTTCAGCTATAACATAGTAAAATTTCAGACCTGTAGCATATTGCATAACTGAGTAATAGACACAAACTATACATGATGTGCATAAAAACAATCAGTATAATGCTGATCTATGCAGAAAGAACGCCCCTCTTCAATTCCTCTTTAGTGTAAATAAAATACAGGTGAGAAAAGAATTGTCTCTGTGTGTGGAAGTAGGGTGTGGATTGTGGGACAATGTGTGTGTGTGGTATAGATAGACATATTTGTGTGTGTGCACTTCGTTCAAGTAAAGCGTGGAACATTAGTGTTAAATGTGTCTCTCTTCTGCAAATGAAAGTAAATGGAAAGGTTTACCTTGACTGAGCTTTATAAAGTATAGCTGTCTATGCTGCTCTTTTAAAAGTATGTTGTTTTCTTTCACTTTTTCCTATTTCAGTTACACTTCTAGATTTAAAATTTTTTAGCTCAAGTGGGAAATCCTCTAAAGATAGCTGAAGAGTTGGGAGTAAGTAAACCTCAAACAAATTTTGGAAACCCTGGGTAGTAAGGAATATTTCCTCTAGTTTTAAAATATACTTTATCTATCAAGGATGAAAAATGTTCAAGGCTTTCAGATCTGTTCGTTCGTTGCAGAGAGTTCTCTCTTCTGTTGCCGAAATGTACTAGGCAATAAGTAGAATCCATTTTATGAATATCAGGCCTGGATCTTTCTTTTTTCCATTTTTTTATGAAATTTTGACATAATTTTGATGCATTAAAATTTTTCCCGAAATCATGCACTAAATCAATTTTGTTAAAATATGTTATTCATGTTGAGTAACTTTTGCGTCTATTCCCATAGCTAAGTGAGTAATAGCCACTTTCTGAGTTTCAGTAACTTCCATGTGGGAAATCACTTGTAACTTGAAAACTATTGCATTTAAAGAATTGCTTATACAAATGTTATTCAGCTACAGCATAGTAAAATTTCAGACCTGTAGCTCATTACATAGCTGAGTAATAGCTACTTTCATGTTCTCACTTTTGAGTCAATCAGTTGTATCTTGAACACTATTGCATATACAGTGTTTTGTTTAAATACATTACTCATCTTCTTTGAGGTTAGCTGTAACATAGTAAAATTGCAGACGTGTAGCATATTGCATAGCTGACCAATAGCCACTTTGAGGTTCTCCCTGTTGAGTAAATCAGTTGTACCTTAAAAACTATTACATTTACAGTATTTTCTTTAAAAGGCTATTCATCTACTTTTCAGTCTTACATAGTGAAATTGCAGACGTATAGCTCACTGCATAGCTGAGCAAAAGCTACTTTGAGGTTCTCACTGTTGAGTAAATTGCTTATAACTTGAAAATTATTGCATTTAGAGAATTTTGTTTAAATATGTTATTCACCTACTTATGGGTCAGCTACAACATAGTGAAATTGCACACCTGTACCTCAGTGCATAGCTGTGCAAAAGCTACTTTCAGGTTTTCACTGTTGAGTAAATTAGGTGTACCTTGAAACTATTGGTGAAATTAAATAATCAGCTTACATTTTGCCTGATTTTCCGAGTCTTCATTAATGTGTAACAAAAAAAGTGAAGAACCATCTCATCATTTACCCATGCAGCCTTGTGTGTAAGAGAAACTTTAAGCCCAATAATTTAATTCAAATAATTTTAGCCCTTGTAAACTCAGAATTTATAAGCTTTGGCCTACCTGTTATGTTTATTTTATCACTGTATTATTATGCTGAATAAAAATGTTGTCATACTAGTTGCGAGTTCAAGCCTATAACAGAAAAGATTATTTACCTCAACCTGCTAGCTTGTCCATGCTCATATAACCGTGCTGCTTCCTCCAGATATATTTAATTGACTAAAAAAGTGTATCAGATTTTGTTAGCATTTCAATCCTGTTGTGATTAGTAAGAAATGTGACACTGCTTTCCAGAGCAGCATTAAAACCCACACTGATGAATGCTTTGCGTATTGTTATGAAAAAGGGAAATTACTACTAGTTTGATAAGCAGGATGCTTGCTTGCTTAAGTGGGAACTTCACTTGTCAATTTTGATTCAAATGTACGTCCTAAAAGTGAACTAATGAAAGGAGCAGGGCTTTAATGCAATTTTTCTTTGCTTATTGAAAAAATACTATTGATTTGATTTATGACCCATTTTCAAACATAACTTTTTATTAACTGGTTACTTATTGCGCAACTGATTATTAGATCTGAAAAGCTTTATTTTGGCACAATTAAGGTGAAATTCAGTTACTTGAAGCTAGTTTTACAAGAAGTTTGGTGTAGTTCAATTCTCTGACACACTATCTCCCACAGCATTGTTGGATCTTGATGAGTGATAATATTTAACATATTTGGCAGATACAGCTAATTCACAAGTGATAAAAAATAAGCCCAAACATCAACATTAAGTGAATTAAAATCCGACATTGGACTGGACAGCATTAAGTAATTTTTGTGTCTTTTTGTTAATTATTTTTATAGATAGTGAGAAGAGATTCTAGTATTAGAATTCTAGCTCATCTTGTGGAAGGTTCAAGACTGCTGAATTGAGGAAGACTGAGAATCTGTTAGGTTTGAAGATGGACAATATTTATACAAAACTTGGTAAGGTTATTGCCCACTGTGTAAGTAGTCATCAAATGTGGACATGGGCCCATGTGTAGTAAGAGAAAAGCAATGCTGTGTTGATTGGCATAAGGAAAATGGGTTTTCTTTCTGACAGTTGGGTGGCAGCAATGCATATTTTATCTACAAAGATCAAACTTAAAATCATTCACTAATTAAATTGTTACCTAGAAAAGCCAAAACCCCATCTAATTACTGGAGTCAAAGTTCAACATATTTCACGAAATATTGATTACATATACCATAAAGGTGAGGAGATTTATCATATTTGGGATCCAACACTTTTGTGGGAAATATTTTTTGGAAAAAAATTATAAAACATGCTAAGAAAGCTTCAGTCACCTGAAGTTCTTAAACAGCCTTTGGTGTTTGTGTTTATCTACCCTTGCCATGGGTAGTTGAGTGGCAAATTTTTGCAAGAACCTTGTATAATGCCACTAGGAATTTTTCAGTTCCTGTTCTAAAGTGAAACACACTAAACATTGTAAAGGTGTATGCAAAATAATGGTAACATACAATAAATATGTATTTTTATAAATTTTAGTATTACCTGACGAAAAGCAAGATGATTAAAAGGTTTATAAGTGGTTCAGAATATGCAACAACAACCAAGGATTATAAGAGTAGGTGTTGTCAAATGTAGTAGAAACAATTGACATGGTACCAGGGATAGCTGAAGTTATTTAAAAACACGATCATATTTCTCCATGCCATGCCACAAAATGGGACATGAAAGGGAGCCCCATACAGAAATGCCCATGATATGCCCCTATGTGTGGAATGTACCAAATAGAAATATATAACACAAAAGATGGGAGATATGGTCTGGACACCCTTTAGCAGAACTGGTTGATGAGTATGCCAAATTGTAAATAATAGGTCATTTTCATCATCACTGTAGATAAGAAAGCATGCCTTTCAATGCAATGCGGGGCCATGGTGGCAGAGTGGTAACACTCTCGCCTCCCACCTCTGAGGCCGGGGTTTGATCCCCGTCATGGCCTGAAGTGGGAAAGCTGGTAGTTGCTTGCCGTTGGTCGGCAGTTTACAGTACAAAACCCTAGCGAACTCTATGTACTGGTTTCCTCTGCCCTTCCAACTACCCGTCGTGATATGACCTGTACAGTGTTGAAAGCAACATAAAACCCCAAATAAACAAACAAACAATCAATGCAATGCAACTTTAGAATCACCTGGATGTGGTATACATATAGAGGCCATTTTCCCAAATCTTTATAGTTTTTTATCATGATTGGGACTGTTGCATGTTCCATGTCAAATAACCCATCATAATTGTCCAGTGGAATAAAATACTGTGAGGTTGTATGTTCAATAATCTTAAAATGGAAAAGCTGGAAGCAACTTTAAAGTTTTGAAAACATCGGGAAAATGCAATTCATCACAATTAGATGTAATAGCTGTGATAGTTTCAAGTAAAATAAAAAATGCAACTATTGGCTTTAAAGGAGCATTGATTTTTAATCAGTTTAAGTAAAAAAGTCTTTCATCTTTGAAATAAACCACACAGTAACTCTAAGCTATATACATGACTCTAATATCAATTGTATTTCAGCAATATTTTATTATGCATGTCTTGATACTCTTCACAAACTGGAAATGTAATTGCATTTATCTGAACAAGAGGGAAACCAAGTGCCTCCAGGGATGACAGGAAATCTTAAATATTGATCTTTAATCTCTCAGACTTGCTGGTCTAAAGTTCTCTGCAGGTGAACTAATATACTGAATCTAAAATTGCATTGTATCATTATATCCCCAGATGAAAGTCGGGAATATATTCAGGTCCGTTGTGCCTGAACGACAAGCAATTCCCTTGTGTATGCGATAACTCAAAAACAAATTGGTATTTTTTTTAAAACTTGGTACACATGTTAAGGGTGCCCATAGAAAGATACCTATTTTAAGGTGACCTTAAACTCCCAATAAAAAAGAACTTAGGCCACCTTAAGGTCAGAAATTGGACTTTTGGATACTTAGAGCCCTCTAGGTTCCAAACTATGAGGCTCAACTGGCTGAAATTTTACCTGAGAACACATTAATATGTTTTTAGTACATGTGCTGAACATCACAACTTTAAGTTGAGGAGAAAATTGTGTTTGAGGCCCATAAAGACCCCCACTTAGGGATTTTTTTTCTACATTTTTCACATACTTGGCCCTATAATTTGGAAGTGGTAATTCTGATGGATCTCAAACTGCGCTAGGTATAACTTTGATTTGTAATCCTTGTCTGTGGAAAATTTTAGGGCTGTAGGTTTAACTATAAGGTTGAAGTAAGGTCTCAAAATTGCCCACAGAGACCCAATTTATGGACTTTTTACCACTTTCAAGCACTTTAGCTTTCAAACTATGTCTCTCATATAGGTGAAATATCATCTAGGAATATATTAATATGTTCTTTTTACATGTGCCATAAATCTAAGCCTTTTATAGAAATTTAAATTGTGTATGATCATAAACAGCCACCCGAGTGACCCGTTTTCAACATTTTCCATATATATGACCCTATGACTTTGAATTAGTAAGCCCAAAAAGTCTCAAACTGTATTAGATATAAGTTCTATGTGTAATATTTGTGTGTGACAAATTCAAAATCTGAAGCTATAATTTTAAAGTCACATTGAGGTCTCTAAACTGCCCACAGATACCCATTTTATGGATTTTTTGCCACTTTTAAGTCCTATGGCTGTCAAACTATGTGACTGATAGAGCAGAAATTTCATCTGGGAATATATTAATATGTTATTTTTACATGTACCAAAAATAAAGGCTTTAAATAGACATCTAACCTGTGTATGAGGACCATGAATACCCACCCGAGTGACCCTTTTTTGATGTTTTTTACATATTTTGCGCTATAACTTGCAAATGGTAAGTCTGAGATGTCTCAAACTCTATTAGATATAGATTTTATATGTAATCTTAATTTTTTAGAACCTTGAAGTCTGAAACTTTAATTTTAAAATCACATTGAGGTCTCTGAAAGGCCCACAGACACCCAATATTTGGACTTTTTGCCACTTTTAAGCCTTGTGGCTATCGAACTATGTGACTGATAGAGCTGAAATTTCATCTGGGAATATATTATTGTGTTCTATTTACATGTGCCAAAAACAAGGCTTTAAGTAGACATTTAACTTGTGTATGAGGACCATAGAAGCCCACCCAAGTGACCTTTTTAAACATTTTTCATATATTTCCCCTGTAATTTTGAAATGGTAAGTGTGGCAAGTTTCAAACTGTATTACTCATAATTTCAATATGTTGTTAAGCTGGGTACACATATTAAAGTAGGCAAAAGGGATATTGGCTTAATTAATTTTGACACAGGTCCTGCAGTTATTTCAATTGATGATCACACATTTACAAATCCCAGTTTTATTTACATTATACAAAACTTTGTCCTTTGGAGTTCCATTCTTGTTGCTTTAATAATTTATATATAAATCTGAAGATATAATTTTTCTGTTGGATATTCCTTATTCATATATTTCATTTTTTATTACTAATATAATTAAATGAATTTTTTTGGGACAAGTTTGTAAAATGGGGAAGTCATCAATGATTTTATATGTAATCTTTATTTTTGAGAAACTTTAATTTTAAAGTCGCATTGATGGCTTCTGAGTGTTTTATTACCCCTTTATATACATTACTCTCATAGTATCAGTGGTTCTATATTGACACAATTGTTGGTGAAGGACTTCATTACCTCATTAACTCAAGCAGGTAGCATTATATTGGGATTATTTACACTCCTAACCCCCTCCCCCTCCCCCTTTTCTTATTAGGTAATGGAGTCCCCTCCCTCACCCCAGCCATCCCTGACACTTGAATGGAAGAATAGAAATGATAACAGATAAGAAAGAAAAGAACTATGCTGCTGAGTGGGGTATAGTGTGGCATATTTAATTACCTGTATATATGCACACTGGAGCATACATCAGATTTATACCATATTTTTTTTTTGCTGTACACAGATAGATATATTGAAAAAGCACTCACCCTCTTTGGTGATGGAAGGATATATGTCAAATTATGAAGAAAAAAGAAGCAAAATAGTAAAAGTATAGCTTAATTTGTTGGGATCTAATCACATATGTACTTTATAATATTTCATCTGTCCACTAAAATATTTAAAACATAGAAAAAGATAAACTTGTGTGTGGACCTTTGCCCACAAGGAGTCTTGCCCACAGTACCTTTACCCACAAAGGACTTTGCCCACCACATTGTTATAGGGGAGGAACTTTGCACAAAATAATGACATGAAATAATATAACAAATTTATCTTTTTAATTTTTTTTAAGTATAAGTGTACAATAACTACCATAATCACAAAATTAATTTTTAACAATATCTACCATAATCACAAACTTAACTTTTTAATGTTTTATTGAAGTATAAGTATAATAAGTATAAGTACAATATCTATCATGTTAAAGGTCATCTGCGTATTATGTTATTTAATTATAAAAAATGTAATGTTTACAATATAATAATATTCTCAATGAATGTTGGACTTGCTTGAAACCTTTTTAGTATACATGTATTCCCCATTGCAAAGGTTTTGGCCAACTCTGTTTTTTAATATTTTGCAGTACTATGTAAATCTATCAGTACTGAATTAAATGCTAATGAAATCAGCTTATATACTTTATATAGCGTGACTTAGGAAGTACAGTTAATGTTTATTGCTTTCAACACTATATGTCCTGAGTAGTTATATGACAATCAAATATTGATTGATTAATTGATTGATTGATTCATTGATTAATTGATAAAAATGAAAGTGTCTATGTATTAAGAAAGATTTGTATTGTGGGTGGACATCCTACCCTGTAAAGATTGTGGTGGGAATCTGGCAAACAGCTCTCTAGTTGTTTGGATGTGATGTTTACCAACACATGCTTCCAGTGTCACTTATTTTAAACTGCCTTTCAAGATTTATTTGTATACGATTTTTTTTTGATAGTTCCCAGTCATTGGCCAAATATTCTTTCTATTTGTCTTTGTACTGTTAAAACCTGACTGCTGTAAGATGCTATCGCATATTTGTACATTTGCATAACTAATCCAACCTATATCTTTCATGTTTGTTATTAATCTTTGATTATGCCTTTGACACAACAAGGCAGCATCACAGGCTTTTACCACATATCAAGATAAATTGTTAGTGTTATCCAAAAACTTAAATAATGTAGTAGCATACATTCTCTCATTTCTGAATTTTTCTATTCATTGTGTGACAAAAGACAGCCATCCATTATATAAAGTACCATAAGGTTATAAGAGACCCTTTTGTTTTTATTTCTGGGAAGTGCAAACTAAAAACTCCATTTAACCGTATTCTTCACCAAAACATAAATGAGGTTTTAATTTGTTATTTCAGGTAAAGTAGGTCAGCACTTATGACTTGGTGCAGTGGACTCAACATCTAAATCGCCTGGACCATCAGCATATAGAACTGTGTGAAACTGTTTCATTACACATGATTTTTATTTTTTTTATTTTTCAGAAGTCTTTTTCACCGCTTCTTGTTTTGTCAAATCTTTTGCTTACTAAATTTTCACAAGGAAGCCCCAGTCATTCAGTAGCAATTCAATAGGCATATCAAATGTGACATTTCTGTTACAGCTGAAGCTATATTTGCTTATGTCTGACATATATACTGAACGCAATCCTGCTGCTGTCTGTCACCTAAGTAACGTATTAAAGAGATTCTTTATAAAATGAAAAAAGATGTTGGCTGATAACAGAAGTGCAATCTCCAAAAAAATAATATGTAGTTTTAAAGTTGTAACAAAAATTTGAAGGAAGGCTGACACTCACAAACTGACTTCAGTACTACCTCATGCTAACAGGTAAAATCACAATCAGAATTCTAATGCAATCTATTCTAATTGTGATGTTGCTCGGAATCTAATAGTTGAATTTACAAGCAATTTCTAGGTATAATACCTAGGAGTAACAAAAACAGTAACAAGGAGTAACAAATTTGTCAATTCTAAAACAGGAATTATCAAGGACTTACATTCAAACATTCAGCAGATCCCACTGATCAACAAAGCACCAAAAGAAAAGGCATAGGCTTTTATCTCAATTGCAATAAATGCCCATTATTTTCTTTCACTGCTAGGTAAAAGTGTACTTATATGATATCCAAAAGTTACCATTTTCCCAGAGGTCGGAAATTTTGAGAAAGACTTCTTAGAGCTCCGAAATATAGATCGTGTAAGACACCAACTGTTCTTTGTTTTTTTATTTCTCTTTGCAGGTCGCGTGACCTCATACCACAACCAACAAAAAAGCACCTGCAGTTTTTCAGCATCATACTTTACAACCAAGAAGGCCTGGCACTAAAATAAATTACTTGATTTCAATTTTGTTTAGTGGTTCTTACTGTTAGAATTGCTACAATTTATAAAAATGTAATAAAAAAATACATTTTAAACTGCAAATTGTGCAACATGGCAAACATGTTTTTTAAAGAACTGGGGAGTGGGAGTTCTTCTTGAAGGTCTCTAAATCAAAGTAAGTCTTTCCTCAACACCCTTCCAAGCTTTGCCAGGGATTCCTCCTGAGTGATTTAGCGTTAGTCACAATAGGTAGCTACCTTTCAATGCTGCTAAAGATGTTCCTGTTTCTATAACCCTTCATTCTTATTGGTTGGACTTTGACCCTTGTGGTCAACTCTTTCCACTAAATCCACTATATTCCTTAGATGAAAATAAAAAAACTGAACTAGCAAAACATAAAACTGAAATTCTGGATTTTATTCAATTTTCATTTGATTTTTTTTATTCTACTATGAAACTGGGGGATTTCAGAGCTTTATACCACTGAAACTGTCAAGTTTCATTTTTTATATCATGTGCTTCCGGTAGAATGCTACATCTGCCTCCAAGCTATTGATGTGACACCGTCATACTTTCTTTTGATACATGCTTGAGTAGATCTGATGTTTCTTGGAGCAGAGATAAAGGGTTGTACACTATTTCTATCATTTTGTCATCCACACCAATACAACCTTAATATTACACAAACAAATGTCACACATTGTTTTCTATTAATTATTGTCAACATGCCAAAGAAAATTTTCTTTTGTGATGAGTGTGGGTATAAACATGAATGTCCTAATAATTCTTAATGCACTAGACCCACACAGGATAGTGACCAGGAGGAGGCAGTACAGAATATTTCTTTATGTGTGTGTTAGTATGCAGATACTGTCAGAGCTAAAAAGTCTTACTCTCAGACTCGCCAGGGTGGAGGACAAGAAAACTTTCCTTTGTAACTTTCCTTTACATATTTGCCAAGATAGATTTTACACTCATTCTCAGCTAAATGGGACAATTAGAGGCCAAATTGTGGCACAGCAGTGATGGTAATAAAATTCATTCTTGTTGTCTCTATTTCATTTTTATCTATTACAGATTTTTTTTTGGTGTCATTTTGTATACATTCTGCCAAATTTTTTAAAACTTGCAGTGTGAATTTCATTACTTCATACTGGCTTTGTGATTGTTGTAGTAAAAAATCATATAAATGAAATAATAGTCTGCATTTAATTCTGATCTGTAATAAACTTAATAATAAAGTAGCTGCGTTCTCGGTACCTAACTATAAAGGGGCCAGAATACAGGTTCCTTAAGGTCGGAATATAGCAGAATGGCGTTACTTGCTTAAAGATTATGACCTTAAGATCTTGGGAGAATACCTTCAATTTGGATTTCCACTGAATGTAGATTATGATGTCTTCCAATTTAATGTGGAAGTTGATAATCATGCCTCTGCTCTTCAGAGACCAGATGGTGTTGACAAATATTTCAAGATTGAAGTTGAGAAACAAGCAATGGTAGGGCCTATAGAGGAAGTTCCATTCGAAAGGTTCCATGTATCTCCTCTCATGGCTCGTGACAAGCCAGATGGAGGTGTAAGAGTAATCGTAGATTTATCTTGGCCCCTAGGTCAAAGCGTCAATCGCTGTGTTGCTTCAGATGTATATGATGGAATACCATTTACTTTAAAATATCCCACAGTAGATGATGTAGTTCAACAGATCAGAACTCTTGGTCCTCATACTTTACTTTTTAAAATTGATTTACAAAGGGCTTTTCGGAATCTACGAATCGATCCTTTTGATTACCCATTATTAGATTTACAATGGCAAGGTAAACGTTACGTTGACGTAGGACTTTTGTTGCCAGATGTGCACCGACGTTATTACCCATCACCTACGTTTGCGTGATGTATGGGTTATAAATTACTTAGATGATTACATTGGAGTGGCGTCTCCACAGAACGCATTTAATGCTTTTCAAACTCTTATGAATTTATTGCAAAGAGTGGGTCTGCCCATAAATGAAAAGAAAATTGAAAAACCAGGTGAGCAAGTAACTTGTCTAGGGACTGAAATTAATGCCAGGACTGGTATTTTAAAAATTCCAGAAAATAAAATGCTTGAAGTTAAGGAGATGTGTTCTAAGTGGGTAAGTTGTACTTATGCATCTAGACGTCAATTACAAAAACTCAGAAGCAAACTATAAAACATCCATCACTGCGTTCGGCCTGCACGTCTGTTTGTAAATCGTATACTTGGTGTGCTTCGCAATGCTCCAATTAAAGGTACTGTAAAATTACCTCAGTCTTTCTTTAAAGATATTATGTGGTTTCAAAAATTTCTTAAGTATTTTAATGGTTCAGTAGAAATTTACCCCAGAACTTTAACTCCACAAGTATATGTGGACGCCTCCTTACAAAGAGTAGGCGGTGTGTATGGCAATAGAGTATACACTTGTCCATTTTCTAATTTAATCCAAAACTTATGTTCTATAGATCATTTTGAGGCTATTAACATTGTGTTAGCAATTAGAACCTGGCACCAGTATTGGGCCAATGAAAGTATTATTATTTGGTGTGACAACTGGGCAGTAGTAAACGCTTTTCAATCAAATCAAATCAAAGACATTTGGTTAATAGCAGCAGTTAGAACTGTCTGGTTATATACAGCAGCATTTAACATTGATCTACAAGTTAAACATATAATGGGTGTTAAAAACACATATGCTGACATACTATCAAGATGGCATACATATGAGGCATCAGACCTTTCTCCAGTTAAAGTATTAAAGAAATGTAACTGGGAGATCGTGGAACTTCTTTGTTACCAGATTTTTCTATAAAAATAATTGGAACTGGCTACTGGGACTTGTAGCCCCCTGTATCTACTGTGTCCAGGTGCTGTTGTGTTTTGTTTTTATTGGTAGGGACGTCTACTACCAGTTATATGCTTCACTTGGCTGATCAACGTATTGCTGGTGGCCTCCGACCAAGGACTTTGACTTCCTATGCGGCTTCCTTCAAGCTGTTTCTCTCTGTGATGGTCTACATGGGCTTGAACCAGCCAGCCAACTTACAAACTGTGGTGATTTATTTCGAATATTTGGCTCAGAACAATATACGTGCATGCTCTATGAGAAATCATTTGTCAGTCTTGAAGCATTATTGTCAAAAAAAATGTCAAAAATATTAAGTTTCATAATGGGATTACATATAGGGCCCTATTTTGGTAGCTTATTTTGGGTTCTTTAGATTGGCGTCTTTGGTTCCAAATTCTGTTAAAAGTTTTGATAAAACAATATATCCAGTGTTTGGGGACGTTATTTGGGGTCCCCCGGCATTCATTTGATATTGACTTGTGCAAAAAATATGCAAACGTCTGGTGATTACCAAGTAGTGCAATTGCCTAAGCTAGATAATCATAACATTTGTCCAGTTACTGCTTTAAAAGCTATGATAGCAAAATTCAATTATACTAAGGATACACCATTGTTTTTAGTGGAGAATAAAGTTGGAGTTCAAACCACTGTGGTCTTTAAGGTCAGATCTTTTTTGAAGTTAGTAGTTGTTAGTATGGGTTTGAACCCATCTCAATATACTTTCCACATGTTCCATAGAAGTGGAGCATCCATGGCTTTGGATAATAATGTACAGTTTGAAAACATTAAACAACATGGTAACTGGCAAAGTGAGGCAATTTGGCATTATCTTAAATGTACACCTAAAGCTGCTATCACTGTACCCACAACATTCCAACAACTTTTAAACAAACCTACATAATTTGGGTTTGGGTATTTTAGTACTTTTACTACATCTAACATTATAATTTCTACCCTTCTTCTTTACTAAGAGTTACTATGCTGTCACAAGCTTTATAGTCATCTACAATGATTACACATAGTTAATACAAGTTTCATAGTTACATAGTTACTAGACTGATGCCTAGAGGTTGTATGACTTTAAGATAACTGTAGTGGTAATGAATACTGTGATACTTTCCTTAACTATCAACAAAAGTACTTAGTAAGCTTATCAGGTTTTGTCACTTGGAATTGTATAGAACTTATACAGTACATACAGAGTGCAATAAGCAGTGTCCTTAGGCTTTATTACAAGCTTTCACTCTTGTAATATAGTAGTTGACAGTACTTTTGGGTTACCAGACTTATGTTGTAAAAGGTCTTACAGATAGTTGTAGTGGTAGCAGAAAAGTACTTTAGTTCTTTGATGTAATTAACAGTACTAATATTCATTGATTGTGATTCAGAAACACCAGATTATAACAGGTTTGAATTATAATGAATGTGCAGCTTGTATAGTACTAAAAAGGGTAACAATGTTAATGTGTTAACAAATTAATTTTATTAACAGTTTTAATAAAACTCCAAAGTGTTCCTTGAACTGGCTTATTTTAATTATTGTGTTCCCCTTCGACTGTGTATACACATACTTTGGGATGTAAGAGAAGCTTCAAGTGTCAACGAACTGTTTGTAAACTCTTTTAAAGCTATAAATGCATCTTTTAGTGTATTATCTTCAAGAATTGACATCTTAACAGGATAAAATGTACATGAATATCAAATAAAAATGCTTATTTGTCAGACTTTTGCAGTAATTACAAAAATCTTTGTTAATTTGCCTTGTTTAAGGGGGTTATTTTTCATAACATAATGTCACACATGGCATTATTTAAGTTTTGTTTAGAATACATTTAATCTGAAGTTGTTATTACAAGAAGCAAATGTCCATGTAATGGTAACATAATTCACTTACTTTGTTTGCAAATGCCAGCACTTTTGTCAAATTGTGTTATTAGATATTAACAACAGTGTCTTACTATTCTATGGTGGTGTAGAACATTATCAGTATTCATGTATACATGAAAAAGGTAATACTAATATCTGTATATTCATTACTAAACTTGAAAGGTCAATGTGCATAGTCAAAAAGTTGTGGGCTGACTTACTTTACATAATATGGCCTTACCCTCTACCCAAATTGCATCCGAGTTTCCTGTCCATTTGAATGAACATCCACTCTTTAAGCGGACATTTTGAAAACTACTAACTTTGGTGAAATTTCAAACTTTGATAAATTTGATAAATCAATGTTTCACAAGCCATTTTTTTTAGCCGCTACAAAATCAATTTCTGAGAATGGTATATGCAACTGATATTGACTAGTCTTTGTTCTACTTACTACTACCTTGTAAGTTATGCATTCTCAAAAGTATCACAAGTTGGTTTAAAAATAAAAATCTTGAGAAACAAAAACTTCAACACAAAGTAAAGTGTCTTAAACTAAGCACAGATAATAAAGTAACATGAAACACTCACCACAACAAATTATCCACAGCATTGTTAAATAAGCAGTCTATTTTTTTCTGGAAAGTGCTTTCTGTTAGTCACAGATCCATATTTTATCAATTATCATTATCCATGGTTCAATTTTGTGGCAGTCAGATTATATTAAAACTTTTCAAGCTTTATCCAAAATTATATTTTCTCATAAAGGAAAAACGGTGGTACACATGGTGAAACAATGTTGATTGTGTATTGTAATAAAAAAAAACAACCATAAAACTAATTTAGTGAAAGCCCCATATGGTATGCACACCAAAGCAAACATTGTAAAGATTGTCTAGGTTGATCATTTGGTACAAGGTGTTAAATTATTGAAGTAATAAATTGGTTTTAATTTACAGGGTTTTATAATAGATAATTGCCTCGTGGCACTTCCATTATGTAAACTTAAAGACCCTTCGGCACTTTCAAGGCCTCAGGCCATTAAGTTTACATAGTGGAGCGCCACTTGGCCATTATATATATATACGAATCCCATGGCGCCACTTAATGTGTGTAATTAATGTTACAAATTTGTCAAAAAACTTACAAATATATTTAATACATTATTAGAAAGGTATTTTTACAGCTGCTACTAGATTGTTTTTGAAATATGGCTAATGATTATATGGGTTAAATATTCGAAACTACAAGGCTTTGAAGGCCAGTTTCACCACAGCTGAATAGTTGAAATATAGCAAATGATTATGGGTTAAATATTAAAAACTTCAAGGCCTTAAAGGCCAGTTTCATCACAGTTAGATATTTTCATGTAGTCACAAGCTCGAGTTATGTTATAGGCTCAGGGTAAAAGTTTTTCAGAATTTGGCCCCAAAGGTCACAGACAACAAGGAAGACCATGACAATTTCTACTGTTGAAGTCAGTACAAGAATTTTTTGAAAATTTTATTTGATATGTCAGTAACACTGACAAAAGTATTTCACACTCTTAGCATTTCAAAATAAAAAAATTAACCTTTAAAAATGCCGAACCTAACCGAAAAAGGGACAGGTGCAGGAAATGTAGAAGGAATGACAGAGGGGGCCATTGACCCATGTATTGGTAGAATCCATTCTTAAAAACTCTTCCATAAACCAGGTGCCATGATATTTTGCAGCAAAATATTGTTATCATATGCAAAAGTAGCACCAGTTCTTCTAGAAGTGTGAATATTATGATCTGCTGTGGCAAAACTAAGATTTAATAAAATTTTTAAAAATTCAGTTTTAATTATGGTTTAACATCTCTTTCAACACATTAGCTCAAATAGATACACAGGCAAAACAATGGTGGAGTGTGGGAGAAAAGAAGCAGAGAAGGTCAAAGAATACTGTATACTTACAAAAGACTATGATTGGGGTGCTTCACTAAAAATTCCACTGAAATATGATTATGTTTTTGCATTGAAACTAAAATATGAGGAAGGTCCAGTTTTGTTGTCTGATTGCTTATATAAACAGTAAAGGGCTGGGAATGCTGAAACTTCATGCCATTGTTCCAACGGAACCAGGCTATGATGGTCTCAAAAAATACATCCACCATTTGTAGTCAGTGTTTTGCTGGTGGACAAGGTGTGCTTCTTTGTCTCTTAATTTGGAATGAAGGAAAAATGCCTCCTGGAAAGATTGTCTCCTGGAAAAAAAGCCTCATAGAAAGAATGCCTACTCCACATTTTGTATTTCAGTAATACCTCCTATGAAAATTAATCCACAACATTAAGAACAAAATTCATTTCAACCACAAACAGTGTATCATTTTAGAAGTATATAACAACATGTAATAAGGTAAATTAAAATCTTTGTTTTGAACTTAAAAACATTGAAAAGTTAAATCAAGTTTAAACCCAGCAGTAATGCATTTCAGTACTGCATTTTTGCACTACATTTTTTTCTCAGTAAATTTTGAGTCACTATAAACACTCCTTTTAATATAGCATGCTGGGTTAGACTTTCACAGTGAGTGCGTTTGAAAGTTAGCTGCTCCTTTGATTAAGTTCACAGAAGATTATTGTAAAGTCAGATTGTAAAGAAATGCAAAGAATTAAAAAATATCCAACTTTATAAATTAAATTGCTTGTTTTTTGTATTTGTCAGGAGGTACTTTTTTCAAGGAGCCTTTTTCCATGAGGTATTTTTCTATGAACTCTGAATATCATTCAAAATTGAAAAGACTTTTGTAAATGTACCCACTGAACTAATTAATATGAAAGAAGTTGTGAAAACATTTCAATATTCAATGTATTGTCCTGAGGATGAGTGGCAAATACTAAGTACCCTTTTGTTCTTTGCAGACTGGCCATTGAACTAAACCACAATCCACTGTTAGAAAATAATGTAGTGTTAACTCTCCATTATGCAAAAAATAATGGAGAGTTCAGACAATGGGAGGGTCGCCCATCTGGGTTTTGTAATGAAATATTACCCTCTGTGTTTTTCGTGGTATTTGAATCTACATGTGGTGGATAATAAATATTTTTATTCCCTATCACAGGCAGTTAGGAGCACATACAGATAGGGATATATGTGTTTTTTATATTTATCTCTGCCAGTTACTATTTATTATTAGCGTTACAAATTCATTGGATAATGTCACCGTTTCATAATTATTTCTGAGACTATGTTATCTACCAATATGTTTTATACACCCTAAAGTGCCCTAACTCCACATATAAAACCTCTTTTATAAAAACCTCTTTTATAAAACCACACTGCATATTTGTTCTCAAGAAACTGCATTTTTGGTGTTTTATGGGCGACTAGCAGCATCTGATATTTTATTTTGTTTTAAATTCGGAGAAGACATTATTAGGTGCGTTGCCTCATATTTTATTCCCTCATGTTATAGAGTGACAAGTCCTGAAACATGCAATGAATTAATTATGGGATACTTGCGAAGCAACCATATTTTAAAATATTTTGTTGTATTGGAATTATAGCAATTTCCACCGTTCCAAATGGAAAGTCATCTGGCCTCGATAATCTAACAGCAGAACACTTTAAACACTGTAGTAATAGGATATACCACTTACTGTCTATACTCTTCACAGGTTTTCTGGTATATAACTTTATTCCAACACCTATGATAACTAGTGTTATAGTGCCTATCATAAAGGACAAATCTGGAGATATATGTTCAAAAAATAATTATAGACCTATTGGCATTAGCTGTTCAACTGCTAAAATATTTGAAACTATCCTTCTATACAGACTCCATGGCTACCTAATATTACATCAAATCAGTTTGGTTTTAAGCATGGTCATTCCACCGAAATGTGTATTTTTCTTCTCAAAGAGGTACTACATTATCTACAAAGACATGGGTCAACTTCTTTTGTGTGTTTTATGGATGCCTCAAAAGCCTTTGACCGAGTCAATCATGGGACTCTTATATCAATACTAATCAAGAAAGGTGTCCCTTCTTATATTATCCACATTCTGGACTACTGGTTTTCTCATCAAGAAGCATGTGTACAATGGGGTTTTGCATTGTCAAGTACTTTTTAGACTCACAACGGAGTAAGGCAGGGTGGGATACTATCTCCATCCCTCTTCAATGTATATATAAATGAAATAAGTGAAAAACTCAACTCTATAATGATTGGATATTTATTCTATGGCACCTTGATAAATCACCTAATGTATGCTGTTGATATAGTATTGTTTTGCCCATCTGCTAAAGGTTTACAAACTCTAATTGACTGCTGCTTCTCTGAAGGCAATAAAATTGATATTAAATTTAACGAAAAGAAAACTGTATATATGACCATTACTAATTCTTTTGATAAAAGTTGTAAATGTTCTCTACCAGAACTATATCTTGGATGTAAACTTTTAAATCAAGTTGACGTGTATAAATATCTTGGGCATAATGTCAGTAAAAATTTACTAGATGATAAAGATATAATCGGACAAACTCAAGCTAACTATGCTAAAGGCAACATGGTATGTCAAAACTTTAAAGATTGTTCCAACATTGTTAAATGTTTGGTGTTTAAGTCCTATATGTACTCATTGTACACCATGAATCTCTGGTGTAATTATAACAAATCTGTCTTCAAGAAATTTGTCATGACCTGTACAGTGTTGAAAGCGACGTAAAACCCTAAATAAATCAAGAAATTTGTTGTCTCTTACAATAATGTTTTCCGACTTTTATTTACTCTGCCAGCCTTATGCAGTGCATCAGCAATATTTGTTAATCAGCGTGTAAACTCATTTCCTGAAGTAAAGCATACTGCTTGCAACAGTCTGTTTCAAAGAGTAAAATGTACTGATAATAACTTCGTTGCTTCTTTTATGTCAAGTCCTGCAGTAAAGAATTCTGTATTAATAAACAGATGGAGAAAATGTATATACTCAGCTGAAATTAGTAATGGTTTCAGTAATTAATGTCACTTCCAATCACACTACTTTAATTTTTTTTTCTTATTCTATCCAATTTTCTTTTCTACCTGTACAAATTGTATGGACTGCTATATTATAACCTACTTGTAACTTATTATATGTAGTATGTCTGAAATAAACTACTATTATTATTATAGCATTTTCAAAAAGTTTGTAACAATACCAGTTCAATTGGCGGATTCGATTAATGAGAAAATACAAACAACTGCAAAAATAAAAAAATTACTAATAAATTCTTCAGAAAAAAACTAACAATATGGGTATCAAAATTGGTCCATTTAGCCGTGATCATCATGTTCTTCCTGGTTTACCAACAGGGAGACATGTACTAACCTCGTACATGTAACAAATCTACTGCCAGATAGAGTCAAATTGAAAATATAGATCTCGTACAAGTATTTCATCTATATTCTCGTTGGTCAAATTCGCCTAATTTTTATAAGATTTTAAAAGCTACAGAATCTATGAAATCTATCTGACCATTTTCCTGACCATTTACTGAGTTGAATGGAAATCCACTGCGCATATTTAATGCATACTTTCCATAGAATGTCGGCCAAATACACCTAATGTGTGATTTATAATGTTGTTTTTGAGGGTTGCAGCACATATTTTCTCAGCCTATGTACCTTTTTGAAGGAAAAACACCGAATTTCTCAATTCAAAATTGATAATAATTGCTTAGCTACCAAAAAGTGGTTATTTCGTCCATTTGAAAAAAAGAACCCAGTAAAGTTACTTTTTGTTAAGTTAGCAGTAATTATTAATTTTAATTATTTAATCCAGTGGTTTTGCCTTCAAACAGTTGGGATTTTGGCAAAATTTGCACTTTCACCCTCCAAAACAAACCTGCAAATCACGCATTTGACAGGTATTCATATCATTTGGTGAACACATCGAACAAGTATTTCATACACACTTTTTGAAAATGCTATAATTCGTATTCAAGCAAATATTTCAAAATTTGACTGTTTTTTAAGTAACCCGTCATTAATTTGTCTTATAAGTTTTGTTGTGTATATCTTAAACATGTTCGAGAGAATCGCCGGATGTGTATATCGGTTATAGTGCGTTTGACGACTGTGAGTTTAGTATACACCTTGTCTTTTTTTTGTTGTGCCGCCGTTCTCCAGGAACGAGTTGCCAGGAACTGAGTGGCCCGTTCGTCCATTTGCATCATGTAGGGTGAGGTGACTCTAAAGAGTCACCTGCGAACCGGAAGTTATTTGGGGAGTACTACACCTAAAACTACAGTAATTTTCAGTTATCTTCTACCCTTATTTCACTGGTTATTCTATTATTTTTTCCTCTACAGTGCAGTACACCGGTGGTCACGAAGATAAACGGTCACGAAGATAAACGATAAGCGTGGGCGTTCACTGATAAATAGTGTAAACAATAAATTCATACAAACCAAATGACATAAAACTTATATACAAACCTTATCATAACATATTTTATCTGTGACAATCGTGGATTTAACATTATTTTGCATTATTTACTCACCAAGCTAATATCCTGATCAAAGTAAATATTCAAAATGGCACCCAACCTTGACCCTTCTGTAAGAAGGCCTCCCATTGGTTTAAATTAAAAAATATACAAAGTACAATTGAAATATGTAGCAAATATTGCTTCTTCTTATTATTTTAATACAAAATAATTATTTATTAATTTTTATTAGGTAACTGTTAGGAAATATAAACAGGCATACTTTAACTTTTAGAAATTAAGTGCTGTACTTTGGATTTCATCATAGCCTCACTTTCGATTTTGACAGTTCCATGAAAACAAAAACAAAGCACCTGTCTGGTAAATATTATTATAACTCTTTTAAATTGCAGTATTAAAAGTGGTATTTTATAATCGAGTTTTAAATAATATTCATAGAATTAAATGAAATTAAAATGAGGAATAAATATGCTAGTATTAGTTAAATATCAGCAGTTTTATTTTCTGGTTTTCTAGCTCTGAATGATGGGTAAAAATGTCTTCTGCAAAACGGTGTACACTGAAACTCAAAATTACAGTAATGTAGGAAAATTTTGCCTCTGCTATTGATATTTCTATTGAAATGTGATGAATGTAAATAGTTACTCCTTATGAAGTGAACTGCAGTAATTATTTACACATGCAGCATAAAGGAAACATGTATTGGCATATAATTAATAGGAAATAGTAAGAATTAATTGGAAATGTCCAGTTTGATTGTTGTTTATGAGAAATATAGATGTACATAAATCTCATGTACAATCACATTAAACATAGATAAGTGTTCATTTTTTATGCATATATTTAAGTGCGTCATGTGTAGTTATAAAATTTATATATATATATATGAATATTTTTCCCATAAGTCTGTACAGACAGTTAACTACAATAGTAAACAAAAAACATTAGATATATGCAAGCAACAGATGTATCTGAAGAAAGAATAACAAGAACAAAAAAAACATCTAAAGTATTTCACTGTATGAGTAAATTGTTTTAAACAGTTTTATTGATTAATTTGACAGTTGAATAAATGCAGTAATACCTGAATATGGAAATAGGTAACAAAACAAACAGAAGAATAAATTAAAAGATGAAGAAATTAGTAAATGAATATATAAATTTATACATTACTACTAATACTGTCTCTATAGATAATATTACAATGGCAAAGAAGAACAGAGTAAAAGGTTCCAAACTTCGGAAGTACACCCTTGAAAATTTCAAATTGGCTGTTCAAGCTGTCAGGTGAAAATGAAAGATTTCTTTTCTACCCATTTTTGTTAGTCAGGCAAAAACAAATTTTACCTGCAATTGCATGTACATTGTCTAAAGTGTTCAAAGTAGTATAACATGAATTTTAATGTATTTTTTTAATGAGTGTAAGTGTTTGAAGCAGCTAAAATCATTTTTCATCATGGCAACAACATTAAAGTCATTTCTATTTCATTGAAAAAATATGTAACATCAAATACATACATGCAGTTTTTTATTTTGGTTGTCATTAAATTTAGCTCATTATTTTGTCTAACAGAAAAAGGAAATTGTCTTTTGGGCAAGCACAGAAATTGTACAATGTACCAAAAGCCACCCTGTACAAGTATCGTGGAGATGCCACACCAGATTTCAGAAGTATGGGCTTTCAATCCAGATTAACAGTTTCACAAGAAGAAAGCTTGGCTGCATACATGAGGTTGATAACTTATTAATTATATCAATTGGATGTCTCACAATACCCATTACAAATTATAATGTATTTGGTTTTCAGAGGTGTGGATAAGTAGTAGTATTCTGATATTTTTTTAACAGGTTTCTTTTCCAAGAGTTTTTTCTTTCTTTTCTCAGTGGTCCCCATTTATTGGTTTAACTATTTAAAAAGTTAAGGTGATATGTGTAGTATTCTGTTAGTGTTAAACCTACATTGGTACTTTGTAGGCAATGCAGTTCTAAAATCATAAAGAACTCTGTTAAGGTTCCTTTCAGAGAAACAGCAAATCTGTTTATGCTAACTGCCATTATGATTAATTACCCTGGAGTTCCACTTTGAACATAGGAGAAAAATCATTTCCAAATGTCAATAGTTACAAGAATAAAACCTGCTTGTAGAACCAGAGTGTTTCACTGGACAAGATACAACAATATGTTAAATTAATTTTATGAAGTTAAATGTAATAAGCCAGACTTTTTCCATTTTGGCTTTTTGTATGCTTTCTCTTGTTTGATAGTCTTGCTACATAAACATGAAAAATGGCAATAGAATCTTTCCTTCATGCTAGATGGTGCGAAGATCATGATATACCACTTACGTATGAGCTTCTTGGCACATTTGCTCAGCAAATCATGAAACTGACTGATAGTGATGCAGCTTCAGTGAGTCATTCGTGGATGCAAAGATTTGCCAGAAGATACAACTTCTCCCCAAGGAAGCCACGACATGTGGAACGGGCCAGAGCAGTGGCTGCTGCCTCTCCAACCTTGATTATTGAATATTTCACTCTTCTGACAAATAAGATTAATCAATTAAATCTTACTAGCAAACCAGAGTGTATTTGGAACTGTGATGAGAAAGGTTGGAGCAAGCAGCAGGCACTACAAAGGCCTGTTCTTGTCACAAAAGGAAAAACACAAGTATGAAAGTTAATAAGTTATAAATAAGTAGTATAAAGGCTGTTGTAATTTGTTGTTGGCATTTTAGAGATATCAATTGGAGTCTCAGTGTTTATAACATTAAACACATTCAATATCACTTGCCAAAAAATAAAAATTCATTAACTGGCCAGGTTTTTCCACCATATAGACAATTGCCATTAATAGCTATGATCCCCAAAATGTGTGCATAGTAAAATAGCAATAAAGTGAAGTGTAAGTAAATTGAAAATGACTTGTACTGATGAAAGTAATCATGACATGTACATATAAAAACTATCCAATTGGCAACATATGTTATCTTAAGGTTATCTCAAGTACTAAAATTTCAGGCAAAGGTGAAGCAAATCTACACCAACGACCATATTACTACACTGCACTGCATAAATGCAGGTGGTGATGTTATGGAGCAGGT
Organism: Sabellastarte sp. h YS-2021; assembly: GCA_964017235.1. NCBI lineage: Eukaryota > Metazoa > Annelida > Polychaeta > Sabellida > Sabellidae > Sabellastarte > Sabellastarte sp. h YS-2021. The sequence goes on from OZ024931.1 coordinate 143,593,652, forward strand.
GTACGTCATTTTCAGCAGGAACCTCCCTTCAATGCTACAGTCCAATACTTTGCCGCCAGATTGGCATTTTGGCCATACTGAGTCTGGTTATATCAACAGTGACCTCTTTTTCTTGTGGTTCAGGTATTCATAATCTGTAGAATTAAGTTCTATAAAAATGAAGTAGAGTCTGAATTTATCCAGAAATCCATTTTTTTGAACAGGTTTCACCATAACTGTTAAGACGCTTTGCATAGTGTAATGAAACGACGATTTAATAAGTGGAATCAGTTAAATATTTACTCAAAAGATCAAATTACAAAGTTGACAAATATGTTAATGACACCTATTTGAAGGACAAAATGTTCCATGTAAGTTTATTTATAAATAAACCACGAGTACTCCAATAACTGTATGTCCAACATAAGTACAACTTTATTTCAGAGACATCTTTATCCCTGCAATTGGGCGAGATAGGCCACAGCTTTTAGTATATGATGCTGCATCATCCCACCTATCCATTCCACTGATTGAACTGGCCATAAGTCAAAACATTTCCATCATATCTCTTCCTGGCAAGACAACTAGCTTCCTTCAGCCTGTGGACCAGATTCTATCAAATCTGGTTACATCTTTCTCATCAATAGCATACAAAATGTCATTCACAAAGCTAGATTTTTTGGTAAGGCCATCTAATTTTCCCCCAGTCCTGAAGCAGGCTATCAAAGCAGCATGGAACAAAGAATTGGTCAAGGCAGCATTTGAGAGAACAGGTAATTTACATTAATATATCCTCATCAACATCCTGGTTTATATTGGGACTGCTCCTCAAACTTACCACTTGTTACAGTGGAAGCTTAAGGGAAATGACAGAAGGAGAATACATACATATAATGAAACTGAAGTCTGGGGTTCAAAACCTCTAACCATGTATGGGCAAATTAATAGTTGCTAAACGGTAGTTGGCAGTTCACAGTACAGAACCCTGACCAACTGTATGTACTACTTTCTTCTGCCCATAAAGTACCTGTAATGAAACTTATTGAAAGTGATGTCAGAGCCCAAATAAGTAAATAATGAAACTGTTCACAGCTTAATCCTGTACTTTCAAGATTACCTTCTCGCCTCCAACCTCTGTGGCCGCCGGTTCGAATCTCGGGCTTCATGTTGCGACGTAAAACAACAAATAAATCTAAATCTAATTCAAGATTACCTATGTTACAAAGAAATACTCAATATTTTACTTTTTATCCATCATGGTATGTTTGGGGAAGCCACACATACATATTAAGTTAACAAATCCATTGCAGGCATGTTTCCACCAAGCCTCCATAAGATCCGTGACAGTCACCACCTGACCAATGAATGCAAGGCAACGTTGACAAGATTCTTAGAGACCGGCTCTGTTGACAATCCAGGTTGTGCTACTGAGTTGGAGCCACCAGTTGCAGAACAAGAAGCACAGGCAATCACCCCAGAGACATTACTCTGTGCAGAGTGTGGTAGGCCAGAGGACAAGCCATGCCAACAATGTATAAAGAGGGAGATGGTAATACACTTTTTTAAATTATAGAAAGTTACATCTTCTTCTGCTACATGTGAAAATAAACAATAATATATAGTCATGTTCTCTAATCTGTTTTCATTTACATGAACTTGTTACAAGACCTATATTGTCTTACTTACGAACCACTGTCGTGAAAACATCAGATAACTGATACATGTTATTCTTGTGTGCTTTACAAACTTATTGTAACAAAAACATTTGTGTATTATACTTTGTAATGTCTAAATCAATAACTTCTTGCACTATATTTTCAGCAAAGGACAAATGTATTATTCAAAGCAGGGCTCATTGAAGAGGACCTGGCAACAGTCCTGCACCCTCAGGAGATTCCGTCATCAGGGTCTGGTCGCAAAAATTGCTTGACAAAGGCAAAGGATGTCACAGGTATAGCTTCTCATTTAGAATTAGCATAACCCTACAACTATATTTTTTACCTGTATGTTTATGTGTTTTGGGACAGTCTCAAGTGGGAAAGATGGTAGTTGCTTGCCTTTGATCAGCAGTTTACAGTACAGAATCCTGACAAACTGAATGTACTGCTTTCCCTTTGCCCTTGCAGCTACCCATTGTGATATGACCTGTAGTGTTGAAAGTGGCTTAAAACCACAAATAAATAAATGTAAGTTTATGTGAAATGTATATCAAATTTCCATTTACTTAGGGAAGGAAATTATTGAAGCGATGAAAGCCAAAGAACAGGAAAAGCAAAAGAAAGAAGAAGCAAGAGCTGCCAGAGACCAAGCCAGAAGACAGAGGAGTAACCCACACAAACAAGGTACATCTTTGGTGTTAATGCAGAGTTGTTACTGTATATATAAACACTTTTATAGCACTTAATTGTAAGACAAGTTTAACATAACATCATAATGTTTATGAAAATATATACATGAATTGAATGTGGATTACAATGTTACAATATATTCAAATATATAAGACTTTGCAGGTGACCAGAATGACCTTCATCTGCCAGACATTCACTGTCCATCGAAAAGGCGCAAGAGGTTCAAAACACCTTTCAAACCTCCAGCTAGACAACGGTGCTTAGGTATTTATGTACCAAATTATCAGAAACAATAATGGTCCATAAAATTATTTAAAGGACCTCTATATGTAACCTAGGCATATAGCTATAGTTGCTTTTTAAAGTGTTAATTACATGTATGAGTCGTTAAATAGTCAAAATATATTGAGAGCTCATTTAAACAACCTAACACTTGTGAAACAAAGAAATGGGAGCCTATACTAATGTGACCATGCTTGTTGAATAAGGTGTCAAACCCTATCTTTTTAAGCGCAAGCTTGCAAAAAAATCGCGCTTCTACAGATCACTTTTTTTTGTCTCTGTACTCTGAATTTACCCCTTCTGCTCTCCAATCACTACAAGGACGCTTGTCTTTTTCATTTCTTCACATACATAAGTTTCATGTGTTCTAGAAAGTGACATGAATAACCTGTTGATGGAGTTGGATACTGATCAGTGTCCTGAGACATCAGCCAAGTCAAACAGTAATCACATCGCTGCAACCCAGAGCAGTAGCTCTATTGATTTTGGAAAAGGCATGCATTATTAATTTTTTTTCATGTTCATGCTTTTGCTTTGCATGTATCAATGTTGCCCCATTTATTAAGGGTTTGCAAATGTTTTCAGTCATGCCCTAGTTAAAAATTATGTACATGTTTAATTGTAATTGTTTACTTAAGCCTTTTGTTAAATAATTCATACATTGCTTACTTATTTAAGTAGTGTACATCAATTAATTCTCAGTTTATTTCATATTAACATAAATAAAAATGCTAAGGGTGATTAGACACTTCAAAATTGAAACAGAATCACTAGTAATTTCCTATACTTCAGTCTGGTGTAGTGATGCCAGTCTGGGGAAACTTCTACAGATGCAACCTTGTTTTTCAATATTTTTAGTGAAAACTATATACATGGTGGCTGTTCAGTTACATACAACTTATTACCTGTGTTTTTTTCCAAGTAAATTAATTTTAAATTGTAAAACCTTACAAATTTATTCAAATTTATTTGAAGGAATCAGTAAAGAATTTTTCTTAAGACATAACAAATGTAAATTTTGTAATGTATCATTACTTAATGATTAGCCACTGAAATTACTGATATCTCCTTTTCAGGAAAAACCCCAAGAAGGAAGAGTGAGCGACAGAAGGCAGCTATCAATTATGCTACATTACATCAGGGCCAAATTGAACCACAATCAAAAGAAATAAATTCAGTCAAATGCCCCATTTGTAAAAATGATTCAAATCCAGAAGATGAAATTTTGGGCATAGAGTGGTACGGCTGTGACATATGTCCACAGTGGTACCACAGAGACTGTTTGCCTGCCGACACAAGGGCTATAGCTGATTTATCCATTATAGATAAATCCCAAAATTTCTGCTGTCCCTCATGCAATCCAGATAAAATATGTAGTGTTTGCATGGTATCGGGAACATCTGGGTACATTTCCTGTGGTAATTGCCATAAGTATCTTCACTTTGACTGTCTACCATCAAATTACCAAGCAGAGTACCTCCATTACCAAACCATAAATAAATCATGGTTCTGTTTCCAATGTGAAACAGAACAATAACTGAGAGGGGTTTGATAATCACTCCATATCCCTATTGGGCACCACATTTGAAAATTTCACAAAACTACATAGTTTGAATACATGTTGTCTTATAAATATTTCTTGAAATATTTATTGTGTCTTCTACTTTTTCCATTCATGGATGCAATTATGAATATTTTTTCATTATAATGTCCCTTAATGAAATTGTCACCTGATATAAGGAAATTGTATATTATAAAAAATAACTGAAGGTTAACTAATAAAGAGATTACTTATGTGCTGTATTACATACATATGAATGTAATATTATATTTGTCCAGACAAATAAACTAAAGGAACTTTGAAAACGTATCTCTGTGTGACACTCTGTAAGTTGTTTGCCACCTAAAACTGAGAAATATTTGTGCAACCTTAAAAATTTTATTTCTAATGTTTACTGTAATATGCTATTGGCCAATCAGAGCTCTCGAAATCCTTTACCCCTGAAGTGTTTATCTCTGTGACCAGTTGGATTTACACAAGCAATGGCTTTAATCTGGAATTATAAAACAAATATCTCGTGCATTTAACTGATATTTAGCAGGATACTACTAACAGGTATGTCCTTTGATTTACCATTATAATTCCTTTCAAATCTTCTGTATGTAAACCGCGACATTTAAAACTAACGTTAAATCGTTTATCTTCGTGACCACCGGTGTAGATTGGCACATGAGATTTTATAAAACAAAATTCGTAAATATAACCTAAACTCTACCCTGTGTAAATTGGACAGATAGGTGAGGTACACTGCCCCCCCCCCCCCGCAGTAGCTTGTGTATTCTTCTGTCTGGTTCGTCTGTGTGTTAGTGCACTACTACAGTATGGTACAGTAAACAAACTATTCTTCTGTCCGGTAAATAACATACGGGAACTTCGTAAGTGAAAACAAAGTACGTCCGTGGCAGATGAACCAGGAAGTAGCGAAAATTAATTTACACGAGTACACTATATTAACACATATATTTTTAAAGTAATATTACTGGAAATAGAGGAATAAATTATGTACATTAGTTTTGTTTAGGGTTTGAAATTTATCTAATTCATTTGCAGCAGTTTTAACAAAATATCTCCTATTTTCGCCCACTGTCCTTTTGTCTAATTAACACTACAGTACTGCTTCCCTCCATAAGTTGGCCGCAGTCATAAGTTGGCCGCGGCTCATCTACAGGCTCCAGAAAGACAAATAGGTTATTGTACACCAATGAAAACTGTTGCGTATAATAAATTTAACAATAATACATGGTTTCAGAGTGTAGGAGGCCACTCATGTTAAAGCCCTGTGAAGCTGTGGTGAGGGCGGCTAACTTATGACTGCGGCCAACTTATGCAGGGAAACAGTATAAACAAGTTCTGTTTTTTTCTTAAATATTTCTAAAATTATGTACCCTAAATATAAGATACTTATATCATTAGAAAGATAATTTAAAGAGCTTCTGCTCGTGTTTTTTTTTGCATTAAAATCCATTATGAAATAGCTGGTGGCTAGCCATTCTCCTGACCACCTGGTAGACAGTGGTCCACCATTGGCAGCCGAAAATAAGGTTTACTAGTGGCCCATCAGTGGCCCACTATTGGCAGCCAATGAAAAGCTTTTCTATCGATTGGGCCATCAGTGGACCACCTTCAGTAGCCAAGAACAAGGTTAACTGATGGCCCACCAGTGGTCTACTGATGTGAGCCATCAAGTTTTTATGGTGCTTCTCTGGTGGCGTGACAATAGTCGTGGTTTCTTATGAAGTTGTTTATAATGCTTTAAAAATTTTGAAGTCAGTGGTCCAGCAGTAGCCCAGTGGTGGCCCACTAGTTATATTTTGCCACCCATAGCCAACGCTAGCCCACTAGGGTCTTGCGCTCCTGGTCAAAAGATGACAGATACATTAACTGAATGGACCTTAGCTCTTGTGCTGTGTCTAGCCATTCAGAGGCCAATTATGACTGGGGACTATCCGCCCCCATGATTTTCCAACCATTTTTGAGTTTTAAAGTGATCACTGAAATAAAATACCCTTTTAAGAAGGTGTGGGGGAGGATAGCCCCCAGTAAAAACAGTAACCATGTATGCATTGGGTGTTTGTAAATAGACGTCAGAATGCCATATCAGCTCAATAAAAAATGTGCATAATTCTCTTGAAAATGGATTATCTTACTCGAACATTATTGGTTTAATTCTGTAAAAGTTGGATGGATCTATTTTTTGTTTATTTGTTTGTCCATAGAAAAAGGTATGTAATTTTCAAAAAAAATTCCAGGAATTTCTGTCTGTAAATTAATGGGCAAGGATATATTTCTTGGATTTAAAATTACACTTTGCAACAGTAAGTAATAGAGTAACATATTCTGATATATTGGGAGACCTGGGTTTGATTCCCAGTGATGTTCCTAAAAAACATTATAGCTTAGTGATAAAGCACTCAGTTTGTTGGTTATGTTACTCTTTTATTATTCTTTCAAAAAAAATAATTCATGGATTACAGGCACTAAATATGAACAGAAGCACTGTAGAAATACCTTACAAGTGATATATAGAACATACCTACAGGTTACATAGTGTGTAAGATCATGTGACCTTTGACCTTACCGTAGTGACCTTGAACTTTAGAACTATTCTTTCTTTGAACTAGCACAGTTTTTCTGGCTCTCCAGGAGTTGTTTGTGTATCTGTCATAGTATTTCACCCAGACTGAGTGCTCTATCACTGAGCTATGATGTCTTGATTTACACATCACTGGGAATCAAACCCAGGCCTCTCAGTCTGAGGTTACACTTAACAGGAAAGCAGATAATAGCTGACGCAAAAATTTCCGCCATTTTTGGGGAGGGGAAAATTTTTGGAAAATTGCAAAGAGTACACTCCTTAGATACCCTGTGGGTTGAAAATTTCGACGAAATCGCTCTATCTCACACAGTTAAGGAGATAGAAGCAAATTTGTGTTTTGCCATTTTTGGCAAAAATTCGAAAATTCAAAATGGCCGCCATTTTTGGGGAAGGGCAAATTTTTTAAAAATTACCAAGAGTACAATGCTCAGATACCCTGTGGGTCGAAAATTTCGACGAAATCGCTCTATCTCGCACGGTTAAGGAGATAGAATTTGTGTTTTGCCATTTTTGGCAAAAATTCGAAAATTCAAAATGGCCGCCATTTTTGGGGAGGGGAAAATTTTTGGAAAATTGCAAAGAGTACATTCCTTAGATACCCTGTGAGTCAAAAATTCTGTCCAAATCGCTCTATCTCTTACGGTTTCTGAGATATTAAAATCTTTCGTTTTTCGCAAAAATTCAAGATGGCCGCCAAAAGTGGCGAAAATTGAAAATTTTCAATTTTGTACAGAATACTCTTCTACTACCCTGTGAGTCAAAAATTCTGTCGAAATCGCTCTATCTCTTTTCTGGTTTCTGAGATATTAGCAAATTACTCAAAAGTAGTACTGAAAATACACAATGAAGTACCTAAATGGCTATTACTCATGTACTGACAAAGCTATCAGTCCCAAATGCAATACCAAGCGAGCTATGGACATAACAATCTTGTATTCAAAATTGTAGTAAAATATCTTTAATTATCTTGGCTTAAATGCACGGAAACCAATGGGTACTGAAAATAGCTGTACTTAAGTATTACTCAGTAAGCAAAAGAGGTACAACAGCCAAAAGCAATCCCAAGCAAGCTACTGACCCAATAAGCCTGCATACCAAATTTGGTGACAATAGCTCTAATACTTTTCCTTTAAATGAGCGGAAACCATGCGTGACGCCGGACATCGGACGCCGGACGGCGAAAAAAGCAAAAATAATATATTTATTACATAATTAGTTTCACCGCCCTGTCTATGGGTGGCGTCCTGTGTCTTGCAAAATGTCTTCTTCTATTTATAGTTTGCTACCAGATACCAAACAAAGTGAAGGTTATATAAATAGACACCATCAGCCTTGTCAAAAATAATAAGAACTTGGATCATACATAATAAAGCTTAGGAGATATAGCCACCGCCCAATTCTACCGCCCTGGTCCGACCGCCCTTCCGGAAGTCCGGGTTTTATAATGAACCGCAGTGGAGGTGTGGCTAAGGCTCCAAGTAAAACTCCAACTCTAGCTCCGAGTTTTATAATGAGCCATAAAGTAGAGATTAACTACCACAAAAAGTCCTTGATTAAATTTGGAAATCTGCCCTGTTTGGCATAGTGTGATGAGTACCCATCTCATAACTGAAGTTAAGCAACACTGGGCTTGGTTAGTACTTGGATGGGTGACCGTCTGAGTTCTAATCCAGGTATTAATGAATATATAAACTTAATTTTTAAACTGCAATTTCTCATCCATTTCTTTTGATTTTGATGATGCAAAAACGAGCAGAAGCTCTGTAAAAATACCTCTCTATTGATGTATGTAATACATTTGTAGGTTTCAGAAATATCAAAGAAATATTGGCACTTGTTAGTATTACTAATTTGATAGATGGCACTGGGCGAAAATAGGAGATATTGTATTAAAACTGCTGCATATAATTTTTATAAATTCTATGGAGTATACAGAACGTATTTGCATAATTTATTCCTCCATTTTCAGTAATAATTTTAATAATATAAATGTGTTAAAGTACAGTATCCACTGAAATTGATTTTCGCTACTTCCTGGTTCTTCTGTCACAGACGGTTGGCGATAATCAAGGATTCATCAAAAATCTAATTTACAAATGTAAATTAACATAGGTAATTACATAGAAAACGACCATTATATTGTACCTTTTTAATTAATAATATTTATAACATTAAATAATATATGGTTTGCTTTAACTTTGCAATTTTATAGGATTTCCCTTTGTTTTCACTTACCGATTTGACCTACTTCATAATTAGGTCACCTATGACGCGTTACCAGACAGAAGAATGTCTGTGACAGAGGAACCAGGAAGTTGCAAAAATTAATTTACATGAGTACTCTAGTGGCTTTCTACCAGTGAACGCCTGCCTACCAATGAACGCCCGCCTTATACATCTTTGTTAGAGGTCAAGGACAAATGCTTCTATAAGTCTAGTCGTGGACAAATTCACGCCCGGGTACCAATTCACGCCCACCCCTAAATTTATCCAAAACAATCACAGTTAAACAATAAATTACAAATGTAAATGATCCATTTGATGATTATCTATGATGTGGTAAACATCTTCTCTATGAAAAATTATAAATCTTCAAGAAAATTGAGGGTGGGCCTGAATTGGTACCCGGGCGTGAATTGGTCCACCACCACTACAAAATGGGCGTTCACTGGTATTTCCGGTCTGCGGTAAAAACGGCCGATAATAGAGTTAATTATAAATATATAAAGCTTCAAAACAAATGTAGCAACATGCACCTGGGGCCATATTCATAAAGAGATCTTAAGTCTGAGACAAAAAATAGTCTCAGCTTTGAGATTTGGTCTCAGCTGAGACCAAGTCTCAGCTTTGTATTCACAAAGAGGTTCTCAGCTGAGACCAAGCTGAGACCAGTCTCAAATCTTTCCAATGTAAACCAACAATAAACTTGCAAATATATCTAACATTTTTTTCAAAGATCAATAGTTTTTGTGTGTTGTAATTCTTAACAAAAATTATACTGTCTATTAAAATAAAAAATAAATAGAAAATTGTGTCAAGTGTTTTTTTATTTTTCATGTCACATGATCTACTTCTTTGTTGCTATGCAGTTAGAAAACACTGTTGAAAAGTGTCTCAAAGTAAAGTACTTTTGAAACCAAAGTATGGGATATCCGTTGTTACAAAAATTTAGGCCAAGTATTATATATGTTGTAAATTATTTCTACTTTACATTGAACCATAAAAAATTATAATATGAATCTCAGTTAAGATGAAATAATGTACACGGGTGGTCATTAAGATAAACAGTCATAGAGATAAACGGTCTTCATAGATTTCCAATTTAAGTAGTATAAATAAGAAAATCGCACAAACTAAATAACAACATATACTTAAACAGTACCTACTGTGACATTTGGTTTGTGTTACATTTTTGTTTCAACCCTTTAACAGATTTTGTGTCATAAGTTCTGAAGACCGTTTATCTCTATGACCGTTTATCTTAATGACCACCCGTGTACATCATTTGACAATCTGGTGGAAGAAGAATAATATAAAAATCTGTTTATATAATTTAAATTCAATATATTTACTTCTGCATGGCCGTTTACTGGTAGATTGTAGTGGTAAAGACGGCAAACCGGATAGTTGGTTTCTATTCGATTCATATAAATGTAAACGAAATCCGGTGACAAAAGTCCAAGAACCGGTTCCCGAAATGTCACATATTTCACCTCAAACATATAAAATATTGCACAAAAACGCTGAAAAACATTTACTTGTATAATATTTTGCCAATATACAGTGAAATAATATCCAAAATATCAGATTTTATCAAAAAATAAACCGCATTTTAGTTGAAATAATTGTTCATGTACGCGTGCAGAAGATTTTACAGTGTGACCACAGCTTGGTGTATACTAATTCTAACGAATCCGGTTTCCGCCGAATTTTTGTTTTCGGGACCCGGTTTCCATATTTACATTCGATCATAAGAGAAATCTGCATGACTAACTAACTAACGCACGCACGCACACAGACATCATTTCATAATCTCCCTCCCGGGCTAAAGCCCGGCGGGAGATAAAAAAAGGAACTTGTTTATAATACTAATTGGACAAAATGACAGTGGGCAAAAATACGAGATATTTGTTAAAACTGCTGCAAATATATCACATAAATTTTCAACAGTAAACAGAAGTAATGTATATCATTTATTCCTCTATTTCCTGTATTAATTCCCAAATATAAATGTGCTAATATAGTGGCAATCTACTAGTGCTTTAGCCCGGGAGGGAGATTATGAAATGATGTCTGTGTGCGTGCGTGCGTTAGTTAGTTAGTCATGCAGATTTCTCCAAAACTACTACAGCTACAGATTTTTTGTAAATTAATTGTCCCAATGAATTTTCATGCCCTTGAAAATTTTTTTGGTTTTATTGACTTAGGCCTAAAGATAAGTGAGTAATAGCAATCTTAGCTACTTTGAGTAAAGGGCTCATAACTCAAAAACTATTGCAGTAACAACTTTTTCTTCAAATATGTTGTTCAGCTACTTTGTCCTTAGCTATAAGATGGTACATAGTTTGGGGTCCCATTGCATGCCATAAGTGAGTAATAGCTATTTTCTCATTTGTAGCTAAATAACAGAAGAAGTAAATGTCAAATATCTTCAAAAGTATTGAAGTTAGGGAAATCTTTTCAAATATGTTGTCCATCTTCTTTTTGGTAAGCTATCACATACTAAAGTTTCAGACCTGTTGCACCTTGGATAGCTGAGTAATAGCTACTTTGAAATTCTGACTGGTGAGTAAAGCGATTGTAACTCCAAAACTATTGCAGTTAGAGTATTTTCCTAAAATATGTTGTTCAGCTACTTTGTCCTTAGCTATAAGATGGTACATAGTTTGGGGTTCTATTGCATGCCATAAGTGAGTAATAGCTATTTTCTCATTTGTAGCTAAATAACAGAAGAAGTAAATGTCAAATATCTTCAAAAGTATTAAAGTTGGGGAAATTTTTTCAAATATGTTGTCCATCTACTTTTTGGTAAGCTATGACATAGTAAAGTTTCATACCTGTTGCACCTTGGATAGCTGAGTAATAGCTACTTTGAAATTCTGACTGTTGAGTAAAGCCATTGTAACTCCAAAACTATTGCAGTTGGAGTATTTTCCTAAAATATGTTGTTCAGCTACTTTGTTCTTAGCTGTAAGATGGTACATAGTTTGGGGTTCTATTGCTTGCCATAAGTGAGTAATAGATATTTCCTCATTTGTAGCTAAATAACAGAAGAAGTAAATGTCAAATATCTTCAAAAGTATTGAAGTTAGGGAAGTCTTTTCAAATATGTTGTCCATCTACTTTTTGGTCAGCTATGACATAGCAAAGTTTCAGACCTGTTGCACCTTGGATAGCTGAGTTATAGCTACTTCGAAATTCTGACTGTTGAGTAAAGCCATTGTAACTCCAAAACTATTGCAGTTAGAGTATTTTCCTAAAATATGTTGTTCAGCTACTTTGTCCTTAGCTATAAGATGGTACATAGTTTGGGGTTCTATTGCATGCCATAAGTGAGTAATAGCTATTTTGTTATTTGTAGCAAAATCATGACATAAGTAAATGTCAAATATCTTCAAAAGTATTAAAGTTAGGGAATTCTTTTCAAATATCTTATCCATCTACTTTTTCATAAGCTATCACATAGTAAAGTTTCAGATCTGTTGCACATTGGATAGCTGAGTAATAGCTACTTTGAAATTCTACAGTTGAGTAAATCCATTGTAACTCCAAAACTATTGCAGTTGGAGTATTTTCCTAAAATATGTTGTTCAGCTACTTTGTTCTTAGCTATAAGATGGTACATAGTTTGGGGTTCTATTGCATGCCATAAGTGAGTAATAGCTATTTTCTTATTAGTAGCAAAATAATGACATAAGTAAATGTCAAATATCTTCACAAGTATTAAAGTTACGGAATTCTTTTCAAATATGTCATTCATCTACCTTTTTGTAAGCTATCACATAGTAAAGTTTCAGACCTGTTGCACATTGCATAGCTAAGTAATAGCTACTTTGAAATTGTGACTGTTGAGTAAATCCATTGTAACTCCAAAACTATTGCAGTTACAGCTTTTTCTTCAAATATGTTGTTCAGCTACTTTGTCCTTAACTATAAGATGGTATATATTTTGGGGTTGTATTGCATGCCATAAGTGAGTAATAGCTATTTTCTTATTTATAGCAAAATAACAACATAAGTAAATGTCAAATATCTTCAAAAGTGTTAAAGTTCGGGAAATATTTTCAAATATGTTATTCATCTAGTTTTTGATAACCTATCACATAGTAAAGTTTCAGACCTGTTGCACATTGGACAGCCGAGTAATATCTACTTTGAAATTGTGACTGTAGGGTAAATGCATATAGTTTGGGGTTCTATTGCATGCCATAAGTGAGTAATAGCTATTTTCTTATTTGTGGCAAAATAATGACATAATTTTTCTCAAATAACTGCTTCATCTACTTTTGGGAGAGGTTTCACATGGTGAAGTTTCAGACCCGTAGCTAATTATTCACCTACTCGAAATGAGTAAATGATAATTAACTCTAAAAGTATTGTGGATATCCAATTTTTATCAAATAAATCATTCATCTACTTTTGGAAGAGCTTTCACATGGTGAAGTTCCAGACCCGTAGCTAATTACTCACCTACTCAAAATGAGTAAATGTGAATTATCCCTAAAAGTATTGGGGATATCCAATTTTTCTTTAATAACTCATTCACCTACTTTTGGAAGAGGTTTCACTTGGTGAAGTTTCAGACCCGTAGCTAATTATTCACCTACTCAAAATGAGTAAATGCTAATTATCTCTAAAAGTATTGTGGATATCCAATTTTTATCCAATTACTCGTTCATCTACTTTTGGGAGAGCTTTCACATGGTGAAGTTCCAGACCCGTAGCTAATTACTCACCTACTTAAAATGAGTAAATGTGAATTATCTGTAAAAGTATTGCAGATATCCAATTTTTCTCAAATAACTCATTCACCTACTTTTGGGAGAGCTTTTACTTGGTGAGGTTTCAGACCCGTAGCTAATTATTCACCTACTCAAAATGAGTAAATGTGAATTATCTCTAAAAGTATTGCGGATATCTAATTTTTATCAAATAACTCATTCATCTACTTTTGGGAGGGCTTTCACATGGTGAAGTTCCAGACCCGTAGCTAATTACTCGCCTACTGAAAATGAGTAAATGTGAATTATCTCTAAAAGTATTGCAGATAGCCAATTTTTCTCAAATAACTCATTCACCTACTTTTGGGAGAGCTTTCACTTGGTGAATTTTCAGAGCCGTAGCTAATTATTCACCTCCTCAAAATGAGTAAATGCTAATTATCTCTAAAAAGTATTGCGGGTATCCAATTTTTATCAAATAACTCGTTCATCTACTTTTGGGAGAGCTTTCACATGGTGAAGTTCCAGACCCGTAGCTAATTACTCACCTACTCAAAATGAGTAAATGTGAATTATCTGTAAAAGTATTGCAGATATCCAATTTTTCTCAAATAACTCATTCACCTACTTTTGGGAGAGCTTTTACTTGGTGAGGTTTCAGACCCATAGCTAATTATTCACCTACTCAAAATGAGTAAATGTGAATTATCTCTAAAAGTATTGCGGATATCTAATTTTTATCAAATAACTCATTCATCTACTTTTGGGAGGGCTTTCACATGGTGAAGTTCCAGACCCGTAGCTAATTACTCGCCTACTGAAAATGAGTAAATGTGAATTATCTCTAAAAGTATTGCGGGTATCCAATTTTTATCAAATTACTCGTTCATCTACTTTTGGAAGAGCTTTCACATGGTGAAGTTCCAGACCCGTAGCTAATTACTCACCTACTCAAAATGAGTAAATGTGAATTATCCCTAAAAGTATTGGGGATATCCAATTTTTCTTAAATAACTCATTCACCTACTTTTGGAAGAGGTTTCACTTGGTGAAGTTTCAGACCCGTAGCTAATTATTCACCTACTCAAAATGAGTAAATGCTAATTATCTCTAAAAGTATTGTGGATATCCAATTTTTATCCAATTACTCGTTCATCTACTTTTGGGAGAGCTTTCACATGGTGAAGTTCCAGACCCGTAGCTAATTACTCACCTACTTAAAATGAGTAAATGTGAATTATCTGTAAAAGTATTGCAGATATCCAATTTTTCTCAAATAACTCATTCACCTACTTTTGGGAGAGCTTTTACTTGGTGAGGTTTCAGACCCGTAGCTAATTATTCACCTACTCAAAATGAGTAAATGTGAATTATCTCTAAAAGTATTGCGGATATCTAATTTTTATCAAATAACTCATTCATCTACTTATGGGAGGGCTTTCACATGGTGAAGTTCCAGACCCGTAGCTAATTACTCGCCTACTGAAAATGAGTAAATGTGAATTATCTCTAAAAGTATTGCAGATAGACAATTTTTCTCAAATAACTCATTCACCTACTTTTGGGAGAGCTTTCACTTGGTGAATTTTCAGAGCCGTAGCTAATTATTCACCTCCTCAAAATGAGTAAATGCTGATTATCTCTAAAAGTATTGCGGGTATCCAATTTTTATCAAATTACTCGTTCATCTACTTTTGGAAGAGCTTTCACATGGTGAAGTTCCAGACCCGTAGCTAATTACTCACCTACTCAAAATGAGTAAATGTGAATTATCTGTAAAAGTATTGCAGATAGCCAATTTTTCTCAAATAACTCATTCACCTACTTTTGGGAGAGCTTTCACTTGGTGAATTTTCAGAGCCGTAGCTAATTATTCACCTCCTCAAAATGAGTAAATGCTAATTATCTCTAAAAAGTATTGCGGGTATCCAATTTTTATCAAATAACTCGTTCATCTACTTTTGGGAGAGCTTTCACATGGTGAAGTTCCAGACCCGTAGCTAATTACTCACCTACTCAAAATGAGTAAATGTGAATTATCTGTAAAAGTATTGCAGATATCCAATTTTTCTCAAATAACTCATTCACCTACTTTTGGGAGAGCTTTTACTTGGTGAGGTTTCAGACCCGTAGCTAATTATTCACCTACTCAAAATGAGTAAATGTGAATTATCTCTAAAAGTATTGCGGATATCTAATTTTTATCAAATAACTCATTCATCTACTTTTGGGAGGGCTTTCACATGGTGAAGTTCCAGACCCGTAGCTAATTACTCGCCTACTGAAAATGAGTAAATGTGAATTATCTCTAAAAGTATTGCGGGTATCCAATTTTTATCAAATTACTCGTTCATCTACTTTTGGAAGAGCTTTCACATGGTGAAGTTCCAGACCCGTAGCTAATTACTCACCTACTCAAAATGAGTAAATGTGAATTATCCCTAAAAGTTTTGGGGATATCCAATTTTTCTTAAATAACTCATTCACCTACTTTTGGAAGAGGTTTCACTTGGTGAAGTTTCAGACCCGTAGCTAATTATTCACCTACTCAAAATGAGTAAATGCTAATTATCTCTAAAAGTATTGTGGATATCCAATTTTTATCCAATTACTCGTTCATCTACTTTTGGGAGAGCTTTCACATGGTGAAGTTCCAGACCCGTAGCTAATTACTCACCTACTTAAAATGAGTAAATGTGAATTATCTGTAAAAGTATTGCAGATATCCAATTTTTCTCAAATAACTCATTCACCTACTTTTGGGAGAGCTTTTACTTGGTGAGGTTTCAGACCCGTAGCTAATTATTCACCTACTCAAAATGAGTAAATGTGAATTATCTCTAAAAGTATTGCGGATATCTAATTTTTATCAAATAACTCATTCATCTACTTTTGGGAGGGCTTTCACATGGTGAAGTTCCAGACCCGTAGCTAATTACTCGCCTACTGAAAATGAGTAAATGTGAATTATCTCTAAAAGTATTGCAGATAGCCAATTTTTCTCAAATAACTCATTCACCTACTTTTGGGAGAGCTTTCACTTGGTGAATTTTCAGAGCCATAGCTAATTATTCACCTCCTCAAAATGAGTAAATGCTAATTATCTCTAAAAAGTATTGCGGGTATCCAATTTTTATCAAATAACTCGTTCATCTACTTTTGGGAGAGCTTTCACATGGTGAAGTTCCAGACCCGTAGCTAATTACTCACCTACTCAAAATGAGTAAATGTGAATTATCTGTAAAAGTATTGCAGATATCCAATGTTTCCTCAAATAACTCATTCACCTACTTTTGGGAGAGCTTTTACTTGGTGAGGTTTCAGACCAGTAGCTAATTATTCACCTACTCAAAATGAGTAAATGCGAATTATCTCTAAAAGTATTGCGGATATCCAATTTTTATCAAATAACTCATTCATCTACTTTTGGGAGGGCTTTCACATGGTGAAGTTCCAGACCCGTAGCTAATTACTCACCTACTGAAAATGAGTAAATGTGAATTATCTCTAAAAGTATTGCAGATAGCCAATTTTTCTCAAATAACTCATTCACCTACTTTTGGGAGAGCTTTCACTTGGTGAAGTTTCACACCCGTAGTTAATTATTCACCTACTCAAAATGAGTAAATGCAAATTATCTCTACAAGTATTGCAGATAGCCAGTATTTCTGAAATAACTCATTCACATACATTTTGGAGAGCTTTCAATTAGTGAATTTTCAGATCCGTAGCTAATTACTCACCTACTCAAAATGAGTAACTGCCTATTATCACTAAAAGTATTGCGGATAGCCAATATTTCTCAAATAACTCATTCACCTACATTTTGGAGAGCTTTCACATGCTAAATTTTTTTAATGAATTTTTAAAATAATTTTTAATGCAATAAAATTCATGAAATCATGCAATAAATCAATTATAACTTGAAAAGTATTACATTTAGAGCACCTTGTTAAAATATGTTATCTTTAGTACATCTAATTTATATGGTGGGAGATAAATGCATGTGTCAGAATGCTTGTTACGTTATATCTCCTTTATCGTTGCTTTTATAGCTTCAGAATGTATTAAGAGGTATTGGGAAAGCATATGTGGAGAATCTAAATAGCTGGTCAGTTTTATCCCCCGACCCCCCCTTTATGGGTCAAACTGGGGTCATAAAATAGTTCCTTTGGAGTTTTGCCTTATATCTCCTTTATCGTTGCTTTTATAGCTTCAGAATGTATTAAGAGGTATTGGGAAAGCATATGTGGATTATCTAAATAGCCGGTCAGTTTTATCCCCCGACCCCCCTTTATGGGTCAAACTGGGGTCATAAAATAGTTGCTTTGGAGTTTTGCCTTATATCTCCTTTATTGTTCTTTTAGACCTTCAGAATGTATTAAGAGGTGTCGGGAAAGCATATGTGGAGAGTCTAAATAGCCGGTCAGTTCTAAATGTAATACTTTTCAAGTTATAATTGATTTATTGCATGATTTCATGACCCCGACCCTCCCTTATGGGCCAAACTGGGGTCATAAATAGCTGCTTTGGAGTTTTTGCCTTATATCTCCTTTGTTGTTGCTTTTATAGCTTCAGAATGTATTAAGAGGTATTGGGAAAGCATACGGTGCAGCTTTGTGCATTCTTAGCTTTACAGCATGCTTATTAAAACCACAAAGCATTTTAAACTTTAAGGGACGCTTCGCTTTTGTTAGCAAAAGCATTCCTCTAGTTTTTCTAATGCTATTTATGCCTCTTGTACCATATATTTCTTAAAATAAACCACATTTTCATTCTTATAGGGTGTTTGTCTACTGAATTAAGTTAACTTCACAATTTTTGTGAAAAACGTTTCCTATGACCTTTAAGTTTCACAACTGTTGCTCAATGTACAAGTGAGTAATGGCTACTTTATTGCTACTTTTAATGAAAATGTGAAAAATCACAAATATCTCGAAAACTGTAAGAGATAGAGCAATTTCGAGCAAATTTTTGACCCACAGGGTAGTACAAGAGTGTTTTGTGTGAAACGAAAAAATTTCAATTTTCACCACTTTTGGCGGCAATCTTGGAATTTAGCGGAAAATGAAAAAGTGTGAATATCTTGAGAACCGTAAGATATAGAGCGATTTCGAGTGAATTTTTGACCCCCATGGTAGTACAACAGTGTCCTATCCAAGGGGGAAAAATTTCAATTTTTGCCACTTTTGGCGGCCATCTTGAATTTTAGCAGAAAGTGAAAAAGTGTGACTATCTCGAAAACCGTAAGAGATCGAGCGATTTCGAGCGAATTTTTGACCTGCAGGGTGGTGCAAGAATGTCCTACGCAAGGGGGAAAAATTTCAGTTTTCGCCACTTTTGGCAGCCATCTTGGATTTTACCGGAAAATGAAAAAGTGTGAATATCTTGAACTTAAGAGATAGAGCGATTTTCAGCGAATTTTTGACCCGCAGGGTAGTACAAGAGTGTCCTATGCAAGGGAAATTTCAATTTTCGCCACTTTTGGCGGCCATCTTGGATTTTAGTGGAAAATGAAAAAGTGTGAATATCTCGAAAACCATAAGAGATAGAGCAATATCGAGCGAATTTTTGACCCGCAGGGTAATACAAGAGTGTGTTATGCAAAGAGGAAAAATTTCAAGAGTATCCTATGCAAAGGGGATAAAATTTCAATTTTCGCCACTTTTGGCAGCCATCTTGGATTTTAGCGGAAAATTAACATTGAAAATATCTTCGAAATGGTAAGATATAGAGCAATTTCGAGCGAATTTTTACCCACAGGGTAGTCCAACAGTATTCTGTAGTTAGGGGAAAAATTTCAGTTTTCACCACTTTTGCCGGCCATCTTTGATTTTAGCGGAAAATGAAAGATTGTGAATATCTTAGAAAAGGTGTTTCTTCCCCTGTAAAGCTTGGCTGGAGATACATACCGCGGCAGTGGTCTTGTTTGATGATTTTATCAAGACTCTGTTCTGCATATATTTGTGGTAACTATGCGTTTTTGTGGGTTTATTCATTATATTTAGTTTATATGTGAGTAAAATCACCTATTTTCGCCCAGTGTATATAAACTAATTAAGCGGCCCGTCAAGGACGCTTATTTGTTTTCACCGAAGTTCGACTGATCACCGCCGCCGCCGCCGGATTATGGTCTCCCTTGAATAACTTCTTAGCCTTTCAAATTTTTCTTTCCTTCTTATCTTTCTTTAAAACTATAGGGGCGGGAAAAATTTTTGGGATACTTTGCGCAGACCTTAAGCTTTACTTAAGGTAACCTTAAGCATAACTCCAAAACATCCCGTCATCGCGTTTCGGAAAAAAACACACATACCTGTGCTATAAAATTTATCTGGTACATTCTAGACCAAATTTCCAAGGTCGGAAAGGATTTTCTCATCAATCACACCATAGATACCTGAATGGGAGGCGTTTTATTTTTGTAAATTTTTTAAAAATGGGTACTTGGTCTGTATCTCAAAAACGGTTAGGATTTCGGCGTTTTGTTGGAATAACTTATTCAGCTACTTTTTGATAATCTTTCACATGCCGAAGTTTTAGCTCTGTATCTGCAAACTTAAGGTCACCTTAATGACCAAAATGTGGGTTTTAACCCTCCAGTTCACTTAGTTTTCCACACTTTTCAACCAAACTTGGCATATATATTAAGATTCACCAAAGGATTATGCTGACTTTATGGTGACCTTAAACTGTTAATATTATTAGGGCTATGGCCCCCCTAAAGTCATCAAATTGGAATAAAATTGTCTGGCCTGTTATTTTTCCTTCTTTTTTAAAATCGAACATATATTGATATTGAGGTACATCAAAAGAACACTCTTACTACCTTATGATTCAAATATTAATAATGTTAGGGCCATCTTAAACTTAAAATGTAGAGTTTTTCAGCCCTAAGCTTAGTTAATGTGTACATTTTTCAAATAAAACTTGCGACATTTATAAAGGTTGGCAGAAAGGACATTATGCTTTTATGGTCACCTTAAAGTCCCAATATGAATGAAGTTATGGTCACTTTTCAGTGAAAAAAGAAAGTTTTCGGCCTCCAGCTATCTTATTGTTCAACTGACCTCAGCTAAACTTTGTACACTTATAAAGGATGACAAAAGGGACATTTTTATTTTATGGTCACCTTAAAGTCGCAATATGGATGAAGTTATGGTCACCTTGCAGTGAAATTATGGAGTTTTTAATCTCCAGCTATCGTATTGTTCAGCAGAGCTCAGTTAAATTTTGTACAATTTTAAAGATGACATTAGGGACATTCTTATTTTCTTTCCACTTTGGAGTTCCAATACAAGTACAGTCATGGCCATCTTGACGTGAAAATGAGGATTTTCAGCCCCTAACTGATTTACTGTTCAGTAACATCAGTTTAACTTGACATTGATTATACTAAAGTAAGATTTTGTATAACATTTCACTTAAAATTCCTGTACTTAAGAGGCTTTGGCCATCTTAACATGATTAAAACCACACCTGGCATATGTATACTTAAAAATATTTATGCTGTCTGGCCAACCTAATCTCTTAGTGTTTATGAAGTTATGACATCTTCAAAGAAAGAAATGAGCTATTTTTGACGCACTGATGTGGTTATTGACATATTGCAACTGATCAGTGTTCACATAATATAAATTCCCAATTTTAGGTAGATTAAAAAACCACATTCTTCTGATTCCATTCTTTTAGAATTGTGGGGATATAACTTTTCCTTTTTAGGTTATCCCCTCTGTAAGGAGTTGATCGCAACTAGATGCACTAGGAGGGGCAGAAATGTAATTACAAGAAAAACACGACACCTGTCATAATGGAAACCAGGGATGAGCAGCCAGCCAAAAGAGTGAGAAGCACCAGTAAAACCTTACAACAGAAACTTACGTACCTTTGTACAGCTAAGCAAAATGGGTAAAAGACTGTGAATTTTTGACAGGCATTGGCGACTATAAGACTCAAGTGGAAAAAATGAAGATGCCTCTGAAGTTGTAATGTGAACCTGTAGTGTTATAATACTTGAAAGAACTTTTTTTTCTTAGGAGGTATTTTTCCTGGTCACAAAATGTTCAGGCGGCATTCATTCTAGGAGGTATATTTCCTAGGAGGCATATTTTCTAGGAGGCATTTTTTCCAGGTGGCATTTTTTCCGCGCATTGGACATACATTCTTTTGAGAAGTAAATTTCACACCTACAATTTCTCTTCTGCCAAGCTGTGGTCGTTCTTTCATTTGTTAAATATGGTAACATACACAATGCAATAAACTTTACATTTTCTATTCCTTGTGATGCATATCTTGACATCTTTTACGGCTTGCTTTGCACTTTTTCATCAGGGCCGCTTCATTTTTGTCAGCAAAAACATTTTTCTAGTTTACAGTGTTTCTGTGACAGGGGATTAAAAAATCTTGAATAACTTTGGCATTTCTCAACCGATTTTAGCCAAATAAAAACCACAAGAAAGAAAATGTCAATGGCATTCTAATTATATAAGGTTAATGTATGTAGGTGGAATGACTAATTTTTGAGATTTTTTTTAAAAATATGCAAAATACGAGGTTTTAATATTTTTTATATCTACTTCCGAGTTGTAAGCCTAATATGCACAATCTGTTGAAAAAGTTGGATACAGGCATCAAACTACACTACTCCATTGGACGTTGGATAGGCGGTGTAGGTGTGCAACGTCATGGTCTGACCTTGATTTGACCTTTGACCTTGCCGTAGTGACCTTGACCTATAATGCCTTGTCTGGGCTCTATTTTGGAAACCATAAGGTGTAGGTAGTTGATATTTCGTAGGGACATAAGGGGGGTTATAGGTGTTGAATAAGTCGGGGGTTATAGGTGTTGAATGCCATGGTGCGACTTAGATTTGACCTTCGATCTTGCATATCTGATGCTATTTTATCTCTCTATGGGGATATCTGATACTGTTTTATCTCTCTTATATCTTTTTACTTGAATCTTGGTTGTTGCACCTTAGGGTGTCTTTTGATGTAGATTAAGCACTGTTAAAGTCATAATAGAATTCAATAACCATTTTACTTTTGCAACTTCCCATTGTAACAGATGGTATTGCATCAAGTGAGCCACATATGTATGGGTAATATTCAAAACATTCAAACCATAATTCGACCATACAAATGAATATCAAAATGGGAGAATACACTTTGACATAAATGGGGAAGGGTTTGAACCTTGGGCAATTTCACTTTCTTTTTGTGGATGGGGGGCTGTCATTAGGCCCTGTTATACATCTTCTTTCATTTTTACCCCACAGCTCTCAAGGGCTGTCAGGGTATTGTTTTCACCCCTGGCGTCCAGATGGACAGACAATGGGAAAAGATTGGCTGTATATCAGAAACTGTAACATGTAGGAAGTTGATACTTAGTTGGGGGTGTAGTTGCACAATGTCATATTGTGACCTTTATTTGACCTTTGACCTTGCTGTAATGACCTTGACCTTTAAAATCTTGTCCGGCCTATATCTTGGGAACTGGAGACTGGCAGATGGCTGCTGTTGTGGCTGCTGGGGTGTAAGGGCAGATGTTGATATGGCAGACGAAGAATCCAAGAATACATTTCATATGCCTAATCGTTTCTGAGATATGGCCCAAAAATTATTTTCATGGTCACACAAGTTAGAAAGTCGTTACCACAAGATACTAACTCGTTCCCACAAGGTAGCAAAGTCGTTACCACAAGATACTAACTCGTTCCCACAAGGTAGCAAAGTCATTACCACAAGATACTAACTCGTTCCCACAACTTAGCAAAGTCGTTACCACAAGATACTAAGTCGTTCCCACAAGTTAACAAGTCGTTCCCACAAGATAGCAAGTCATTCCCACAAGATAGCAAGTCATTCACACAAGATATGAAGTCATTCCCACAAGTTTTACTAAGTCATGCTTTGATGCCAGTGTACAGGCAATTTCTTTGTCTGTGATACCTAGTTTATATAGAGGTCACTCATCTACTAGCATATCATTCACATATCCCTGTAGGCCTCCAGAGCTTGCATGTTTCCTGTTATTTTACATGTCAAACTTTCATTTTATCAATTTTAATGGTTATTCTTCTAAGTTACCTAATTAGTGACCTTCAGAGGTCATCTACTTATTGTTACAGGTATACTGCAATACTGTCTTTTAGAGGTTTAATATTAATTAAGCGTCCCTGAAAGGGCGCTTATTTGTTTTCGCCTCAGTTTCCTTCTGCATGCTTAAATTTGACCTTTGACCTTTATGAAGGTCATATGATCAAAAACAATTTTTTTTAAGTACCCCCACCCCCCCACGCACCCCCCACCCCCGTCATCGCAGTTCAGGAAAAACTTCTTGCTACACAGCCTTATAATTTGACACACCTGTTCATACTATCGAAAACGTGAGCTGATTAGATTTTGGGAGCATTCCCTTGAAAAATGTCACATTTATGAGTGCTTTTCTGACACCTTCCAATCTGAAAGCCTTAAATTTAGGTCAACCCCCCTATTATCTTCTTAAGTATTGCATTTAGAGCCATAAAATATACTGGGAGGTAATAGGAAACCATGTGTGGAGAGTCTAAATAGCTGGTCAGTTTTACCCCCCGACCCCCCCTTATGGGCCAAACTGGGGTCAAAAATAGCTGCTTGGGAGTTTTAGCCTTATATCTCCTTTATCGTTTGCTTTTATAGATTCAGAATGTATTAAGGGGTATTGGGAAAGCATATGTGGAGAGTCTAAATAGCTGGTCAGTTTTACCCCCCCCCCCACCCCCCCCCCCCATGGGCCAAAGTGGGGTCCTCCTAAATAGCTGCTTTGGAGTTTTTGCCTTATATCTCCTTTATTGTTGCTTTTATAGCTTCAGAATGTATTAAGAGGTATTGGGAAAGCATATGTGGAGAGTCTAAATAGCCGGTCAGTTTTACCCCCCGACCCTCCCTTATGGGCCAAACTGGGGTCATAAATAGCGGCTTTGGAGTTTTTGCCTTATATCTCCTTTATTGTTGCTTTTATAACTTCAGAACGTATTAAGAGGTATTGGGAAAGCATACGGTGCAGCTTTGTGCATTCTTAGCTTTACAGCATGCTTATTAAAACCACAAAGCATTTTAAACTTTTTGTTAGCAAAAGCATTCCTCTAGTTAAATATTCAAAATGTCGGATGAAAGTGTTTACCCGTGTATATTTCTGAAACTATTAGTGGTGGTGGACCAATTCATGCCTGTGTACCTATTCATGCCCTCCCCCGATTTTCTCCAAGATTTATATTTTTACATGGAAAAAATGTTTACCATATCATAGATAATTATCAAATTGATCATATACATTGATAATTTATTGTGTAACTGTAATGGTTTGGGATAAATTTAGGGGTGGGCGTGAATAGGTACACGGGCGTGAATTGGTCCACTACTAACCTAAAAATAAGTTACTTATATCATTAGAAAGATATTTTAAAGAGCTTCTGCTCGTGTTTGTTGCATTGAAATCCATTATGAAATAGCTGGTGGCTAGTCATTGGCGTGACTAGCTGGTAGACAGTGGTCCTCCTTTGGCAGCCGACAATAAGGTTTACTGGTGGTCCATCAGTGGCCCATTGTCGGCAGCCAATGATAAGCTTTTTTATTGGTCCACCAGTGGACCACCTTCAGTAGCCAACAACAAGGTTGACTGATGGCCCACCAGGGGTCCACTAATGGGAGAAAGCAAGTTTTTATGGTGGTTCTCTGGTGGCGTGACAATAGTCGAGGTTGCTTATGAAGTTATTTATAATGCTTTAAAAATTTTGACTAGCTACATTTTGACACCCATAGCCAATGGTAGCCCACTAGGGTCTTGCTCTCCTGGTCAAAAGAGGACCGATACATTAGCTGAATGGATTCAATTCCCTGGGCAGAGCTTTGAAATTTGATTATGGTTTAAACTTTACTCATTCATACATCTTAAGGATGCCCTTAAATTTCTAAATTGTTAAAAAAAAATTAAGCATTTGTTACCATGCCACTCATAAGCAATATTATAGGAATTTGACCTTGGTGCAGTTATGCATGTTCTTATTCAAGAAGACAGTATCCCACTCTTGGTGCAAGTTGTAAGACTTTTCTTATTAGTCCCATGATATACCTTCTTACATGGAAAATTAAGTAATTTTTTAAAATAAAAAAAATTCCAGCCCTTTTTACACCTAAGCCTTTAAAGGCAGTGCAGGTATTGTTTCCACCCGTGGCATCAAGCTGGGCAGGTGGGAGGGTGGCCGGGCAGCAGGAACAATGATTTTGTCCAGGCAGTATCTGGGCAACCACATGTGAGTATAAGCGCTGTCAGATTTAAAAGGGAAAATCCAGACCTTTCCCTTTTAGACCTTAAATTTCGCAATATGCAGGGTTTTGGTGCAAATATGGAAATTTCTTTCATGAAATATGGCAGTTTCATGCAAAAATTTGCACCATTTGAGACATTTGTCAAAATCACGTAAGTGAAAAACTCAAAAAGCCATCAGAAAAACAGCATATATCCACCTGGAAAAAGGGTGCACCCTAATCACGAAAATGGCCAATTTAATCTTTTTGTAAATAGGGTGTGCCCTATTCATGAAAACTGCAAATTTCATCTTTTTGTAAATAGGGTGTGCCCTAAACACGGAAACTGCAAATTTCATCTTTTTGTAAATAGGGTGCACCCTACACAAGGAAACTGCAAATTTCATCTTTTTGTAAATAGGGTGCACCCTAAACACGGAAACGGCAAATTTCATCTTTTTGTAAATAGGGTGTGCCCTAAACACGGAAACTGCAAATTTCATCTGTTTGTAAATAGGGTGTGCCCTAAACACGGAAACTGTGAATTTCATCTTTTTTGTAAATAGGGTGCACCCTAAACACAGAAACTGCAAATTTCCTCTTTTTGTAAATAGGGTGCACCCTAAACACAAAAACAGCATATTTCATCTTTTTGTAAATAGGGTGTGCCCTAAACACAAAAATGGCAAATTTAATCTTTTTGTAAATAGGGTGTGCCCTAAACATGAAAACAGCAAATTTCATCTTTTTATAAATAGGGTGCACCCTAAACATGGAAACTGGAAATTTCATCTTTTTGTAAACAGGGTATGCCCTAAACACAGAAACTGCAAATTTACTCTTTTTGTAAATAGGGTGCACCCTAAACATGAAAACAGCAAATTTCATCTTTTTGTAAATAGGGTGTGCCCTAGACACAGAAACTGCAAATTTCCACTTTTTGTAAATAGGGTGTGCCCTAAACACAGAAACTGCAAATTTACTCTTTTTGTAAATAGGGTGTGCCCTAAACATGAAAACTGCAAATTTACTCTTTTTGTAAATAGGGTGTGCCCTAAACACGGAAGCTGCAAATTTCATCTTTTTGTAAATAGGGTGTGCCCTAAACATGGAAACTGTGAATTTCCTGTTTTTGTAAATAGGGTGTGCCCTAAACGCAGAAACTGCAAATTTCCTGTTTTTAGGCAGGTTGTGTGTAACCAACCCACCTATTAGATGGATGTGTCCGATGTCCGTCTGTCTGTCCACATTTTTTGTTTCCGGACTCTAACTCGAAAACGGTCTGTCCAATCGAATTCAAACTTGACAGGAACATAGATCACCATCATAGCTAGGTTCCTTACGAAATTGGTGTAATTCCGTCTGTTCGTTTGTCCGTTTTTTGTCCATTTGTCTGTCCGTCCACATTTTTGTTTCCGGCCTCTAACTCGAAAACGGTTTGTCCACTCGAATTCAAACTCGACAGGGACATAGACCACCATCATAGCTAGGTTCCTGTCGAAATTGGTGTAATTCCGTGTGTTTGTTTGTCCGTTTTTTTGTCTGTTTGTCCGTCTGTCCATCCACATTTTTGTTTGCGGACTCTAACTCGAAAACAGTTTGTCCAATCGAATTCAAACTTGACAGGGACATAGATCACCATCATAACTAGGTTCCTTTCGAAAGTGGTGTAATTCCATCTGTTTGTTCGTCCGTTTGTCTGTCCGTCAAAATTTCCGTTTCCAGACTCTAACTCGAAAACGATTTGTCCAAATGACATGACAGGAAGATCCATCACCACCATAGCTAGGTTCCTTTCGAAATTGGTGTAATTCTGTCTGTTGGTTTGTCTGTTTTTTGTCCATTTATCTGTTTGTCAACATTTCTGTTTCCAGACTCTAACTCGAAAACGCTGTGTCCAATCAAATTCAAAGGTTCCTTTCGAAATTGGTGTAATTTTGTCCGTTTGTTTGTTCGTCAACATTTCCGTTTCCGGACTCTAACTCGAATACTAGTATTGGGACTGTTTATAGAAATCAAAACCGATTACCAGGGCTTTGAAACAAACAAAATCTGGTATTTCATATGCCTTATAATGTGCAGTAAAATTATCCACAGAGCGTATATGAGGCAGAACTCGAAACTAGAAATGGCTTTCGCAAAATATGAATAAGTATGTAAACATGATTTTTGCTCAATAATATGTAAAAATGTGACATATTTTTCAAAATATGTATATTTTTTGTCGTTTTGAAGAAGTATCAGCCATTAAGTGGTCTAAAAAGGTGACGTTTTCAATTACCCGTTCCCAAATATTTTTTTTTTATTTTCGTTATTTTAGCCAGAAATGAACGGAAAACCGGTTTACTGTTCCCACCACTATCGAATACGGTTTGTCCAATCGAATTCAAACTTGACAGGGAGATACATCACCATCATAGCTAAGTTGCTTTTGAAATTGGTGTAATTCCGTCCTTTCGTTTTTCCGTTTATAGCATAGATAGAATTATGTAACCTAGATTACAAGTTTTACGTTTCTTAGCACGTTTAACACATTCACCTTAACAGGGTGACCTAACATTTCTTTCCTTGTTTCTAAATGTAATTACAGCAGTCGTTAATCTTATTGCTGCCTGCGCAACCCGCCTTCTGGGGCATCTTTGAGCCTCTTGTTGTAAATGAGTGTGCCCTAAACACAGAAAGTGAAAATTACTCTTTTTGTAAAGAGGATGTATTTGTAAAGAGGATGTATTCTAATCATGAACAGTACTTTTAAATCAACAAAGCAAAAAGTTGGACTGTTAAAAAGAGTTTCCTTTCAAAAGAAAAAAAAGAGTACTAATTTTTACCCCATAGCCCTAAAGGGCTGTCAGGATATTGTTTTCACCTATGGTGTCTGGATGGGCGGGCGACGGGAAAAAGGGCCTGTATCTCAAACTGTAAGGTGTAGGAAGTTGACACTTGGTAGGGACATTGGTTAAGGGGCGTAGCTGTGCAACGTCATGGTGTGACCTTGATTGGACATTTGACCTTGCTCTAGTGACCTTGACCTTTAAAAATGTCCGGGTTATCTCTCAGCAACTGTAAGGTGTAGGAAGTTGATAGTTGGTAGAGACATTGGTTAGGGGGTATAGGTGTGCAACATCATGGTGTGCGCTTGATTTGACCTTTGACCTTGCCATAGTGACCTTAACCTATAAAATCTTGTCCAGGATATATCTCAGAAAGGTGTAGGAAGTTGTTACTTGGTAGGGACATTAGTTATAGCTTGTAGGTGTGCAATATCGTGGTGTGACCTTCATTGGACCTTTAACCTTGCCTTGTCATAGTGACCTTGATCTATAAAATCTTGTTTGGGGTATATCTTGGAAACCGTAAGGTGTAGGAAGTTGATACTTGGTAGGGAGATTTGTTGGGGGATGTAGGCATGCAATGTCATGATGTGACCTTGAGTTGACCTTTAACCTTGCTGTAGTGACCTTGACCTCTAAAGTCTTGTCTGGGCTACATCTCGGAAACCGGAACTTGATACTTGATAGGGATATTGGTTGGGGGTGGTAGGTGTGCAAGGTTATGGAGTGACCTTGAGTTGACCTTTGACCTTGTCATAGTGACCATGAGTTTTAATATCTTGCCTCGGAAAAAGTAAGATGTAGGAAGTTGATACTTGGTAGTGACATTGGTTAGGGGCTTGTAGGTGTGCAACATCATGGTGTGACCTTGATTAGACCTTTGACCTTGCCTTGGTGACCTTGACCTCTAAAGTCTTGTCTGGGCTACATCTCGGAAACCGGAAGTTGATACTTGGTAGGGACATTGGCTGGGGGTGGTAGGTGTGCAAGGTTATGGAGTGACCTTGAGTTGACCTTTGACCTTGTCATAGTGACCATGAGTTTTAATATCGTGCCTAGGCTATTTCTTGGATTCCATAAGGTGAAGAAGGTTAACACTTCGGGACATTGGTTTGGGGGTGCAGGTGTGCATCCTGGTGTGACCTTTAGCTTTGGCTCTTCCAAAGTGTGTTTACTTGCCATATTTGAGAAATCTTTCTCTTATGACAAAGATACATGGATTGCTGCAACTGATGGTTATGTTCACTTTTACATAATTTTGCTATTTCCATTGACAGCTATTCTCCAACAAATAAATTTTACAGCTTCATAATTTTTAGTTTACCGATTAATGCTGTCATTTTGCTATTGAATTGTCTTATTTTACTACTTTGTCTTTACATACATTTTCTTTCTCTTACATGTTGTTTTCTCTACTTAAACATTATTTAGAGGTTTATGTAACTGACACTGCTCTGAAAGTATCCAGATCTTTGTACTGTTTTATTACTCCTGTATCTCATGGTGTTGAAAACTATTTCCCCAGGCTATGGGGTACGGGCCTCTCTGATACTATTTTTTTATTTACAAAGAAAAGGCTTTTAAGAATTACACTCAGCATTATAATATAAGCTTTAAAAATCAATTCTTAGCCATAAATACTAAGAATATGTAGGAAAAGTTAACTTTTTGATAAACTCTACTCAACAAGGAGAAATATACATGCTAATCAAAATAAAGGCTCAAGGAAAAACATAATAAAGGGTATTGTATATCAAACGTCAGCTATCCTCTTGTTTATGCTGTATCTTTTCACGCTTTTATATAATTAGTGTAAATACACATACAACACTTTATACAATCTCAGTCAGTCACTTTTTTATGTTTAGTTTGTACCAAAAAGCTAAAGGTTTAACATCTTAATATTGGAAATTGATCTTAACAGCAATACATATATGTTACAGTAAATAGGTGAAACCAGTAAATTTGCATATTTACTAAGATTTTGAATAAAGGGGTGCATTTGCTGAATTGATTAGCAAATATGTATATTTTTAAAAAAAATCAGTATTTTCTTACTTAAATCTAAAATGCTTTTACTTATTTTATATTTTGATGCTTATATTTATCTGCAAGATTTAATAAACCAAACCTAGCTGGACATTTTAGTATTTTACTTCATAAAATACACCAAATTTGTTTCAAATGAAATGTAAACTATCTTAATATTTACTACAAATGATTACATAAAACACTGTAACTGATCACAAAAAAGTGTATAACTAAATCTTACTTTCATAAATCTTGGTTTGTTGTTTGAAGGCTTTATGTCCTCAATTTGATCTCACGTTTCATTTGAAGTAACAATTACCTGATGGCCACTGACTTTTAAGCACCAATCCATTGTAGTAGTCTAATTTTTCACAGAGCTTCCATAATATAAATGTATTTAAATTATTTCCAAAAAATGTGAGCAAAACACACAAAACACCTTCAACACTCAACTGTATCAAAACATATGACTTCTAATCCACCACACTTCACTACTCCTTCTTGTATAATGTAAACCCATTATCTGACTTTCAGTCTTATCTTAATTGAGGTCACAGTGGGGGAAGAGACTGACCTGTCTTGCCACTGAGAAAAACAAATATATGTTACTTGTTGTGTAATTTGAGTGTGTGTCCCTTAATTTATCTAGGCTCTCTCTTGTAGGTATGTACAACATACCAGTGGGGTCTATCAGTCCAGCATGTATCTCTGACATTATAATGACCCCTTTACCCCACTGCACACACTTGGTTTACACAGTCTTGGAAAAAGTCTTTGAGAATGGTGGTAGTTGAGTAAACATTCAGCCACAAAATGAGCACACCCAAGTGAATTTTCTGTAAAGCCTGAATCCTGATTTTTTTTACTTAAAATAAGTGACTCC
Source organism: Sabellastarte sp. h YS-2021 (assembly GCA_964017235.1). Taxonomy (NCBI): domain Eukaryota; kingdom Metazoa; phylum Annelida; class Polychaeta; order Sabellida; family Sabellidae; genus Sabellastarte; species Sabellastarte sp. h YS-2021. The sequence continues at coordinate 143,625,388 of OZ024931.1, forward strand.
AATCCAATTTGAGACTTTTCTGGAAGACTCAAATTTTAAAGAGTTTTGTAAATTTTACGTACAAATTGGACATATTTTCTAATGTCATGAGAAAAGGGTAAACTAAGTGAGAAAAAAAATGTCTTCATAAGTTACAAGCCATGCACTTTCCTTCAGTTGTTTTACTTAAAATATATTTTTAGTACTTACTCTTTGTTGGAGTATTAAATTTTGTATTACTCTTTGTATATTAAAGTTTGTATATCTTGAAATAGAACATATTTGTAAAATGTATTCAGTCCCACTCAAAAACAACCCCTAAAATTTTTGCCTTTCAACCATACCACTAATTTGGTTTTCTCATCCTCATCTTAATTATCTGAAAGACTGGGATGAGATTTAATTTTAAAAGCATGTATCTCTGGGAGAGGACACAAACACAAACCAGAGAAAGGTTGTAAACACAAACATACAGGGATAAGATCCTCATATGTGATAACAGGAACTTGTTAGCAGTCCAGTGTAGTGTGGGGTTTGTGAGCATTCAACCTAAAGTATGGGTATGAAGTGAAGCATTAGAAATTGTGTCACTTGTTGTATCTACCGGAGGTATCCGGTGGATAATTAAGCATCCCTTGAAAAGGGGACGCTTATTGTTTTCACCCCCGGTTTTCAGTCAGCCGCCACATTATCGTCTCCCTTGAATATCTCCCTTGTTATTAGGCCTATCTAAATGATATTTGGCAGTTATCTTCTATAGGCGTGGAAAAATTTTTTGACAGACATAAATTTGACCTTTATCAAGGTCACATCAAAAATTCAAAAAAAATTTCCCTCCTTTTCACCAGATTTCCTCAGAAAGTACCGGGTGTGGGTCAACCAAATTTGGTATGCACATTCCTGACATAAGAATCTAGGCACCAGTCGATATTGGGATCAATCGGGCCATAACTGACCGATTCCTAAGATTAAGCCTTGAACTCGCTTATTATTGGTCCTAGAGGTTTGGGATGGTATACCAGCATATAGGAAATCATGGGCTGGGAATCTTCTGGTGTGGTCAGATTTGACCATGGGCCTCTCCTTCAAGGTCAAATGAGGATAGCCAAACTTAAAACTGCTTATAACTCGCTTATTATTGGCCCTAGAGGTTTGGGATGGTAAACCAACTTGTAGGAAATCATGGGCTTTCAATACCTTCGTAGAATAAGACAGTATCTCACTACGGAAGTGGCAGTCCTAGCTGCAAATGCCTTGGTTAGTAGCCGCCTGGACTACTGTAACTCTCTTTTTAGGAGTTTGTCATGTTTCAATCTTCACAAATTGCAAAGTATTCAGAATACCCTTTCTCATATTGTTACAAACCATAGAAGGTATGCTCATGTTACGCCCATTCTGAAACAACTCCACTGGCTGCCCGTGAAGTATAGATGCATGTTTAAAACTGCAACTCTAGTATATAAATTTCTACATAGTGGCTCCCCTTCCTACTTTCAACCTTACTTGTCTCCCAGTAGTAGTTCCTATAGTACCAGGCATAGTCACCCAGATTGTCAATATCTTACTGTTCCTCCTTTCCGCCCATCAGTCTTTAAGTCTGTCAAACATTTTGATCACAGCTTTGCCTTTGATGCTCCTAGAATCTGGAATGAACTCCCTCATGATGTGCACAGTGCAACATCAGTTGCCTCCTTCAGAAAGAAGCTTAAGACTTATCTGTATGCAAAAGCCTATCCGCCATAGCCTCCCTTGTCAACCTGTGTCTCCTTGGTATGACCTTGCTATATCCCCGGATTAATGTTAATTGCCCTTGCTTTATGTTCTGTTGCGCCTTAGAGTCCATCTGAGATGGAGATTAAGCGCTATAAAAATCCACATTAGATTAGATTAGATGGCCCCTCTCAAAATTGTGATTTTTACATCCCGTTCAAAAGCCAGGACTGTCACTTTTGAAAATTGAACCCAACGAGAGTTGTGACCAAGCAAAAAGGCACACTATTGTACATTTGCCATGGTTTTTGTTGTAAATGTATTGGGAAGGGTTGGATGTAACTGAATATGTAGCTGATTTAATTGTATTTTGAAGCAATTTTTTTTTAAGTTTAAGGATAATTTTGTTTGAAAAGATTTTATAATTTAATATCATAATTAGCATTTATTCTTTAATCTGAAAGCTCTCAATCAGACTCCATCTAAACTGTCAATGATAGACAGATACTTATTAACCATAAGTAATGTGATTCTAAGAGCTGGTTGGGTTATAGTCATACAATGTTAATGTGTATCAATCATTGTTAGTAAATTGGTAGTTTTTTTTTTCTTTTGGCTTGGGTTGTAAAGGTTTCAATGAAACCTTCAAGTAGAGTTTTTAACTTGCTTATTTCTTGTATATAATTACCAGGTCACAGCCCCCTCTGGGCCTTGGTCCTTTTCTTGGAGGTGTTCCTGTTGATGTACCAAAGCACATTAAAATGTTTTATAATCAACAAAGTACACTACTCTTCTACAAGAATTTTTTTAAAAATACAAACTTTTGGGTGCAAATTTACATGAACATTGCAATCTGATGCCTACAGTTATTAAAAGTAGATGTCATGAAAGACTTACTGTTGTCAACAAAATGTCAGTGTGTTTCAGATCTCTACATCCTAGCACTGAACCATTTCAAACTGCTTAGGGGCCAGTTACACTTACAGAGATCCCCCAGGGAGATAGGCCACGGTTACTTATATATGGTAACTGCCACGGATCTCTTGCGGATTGTGGGGTTTGGGGAAGGGGAATGTTTGAAAAGTGAGTGATTTACGGACACGTCATGGATCACTCTACGGATGATAAGGATGCCACAAGGGCGTTAGGGATGCATTTTGTTGCTTGCGAATGACCCCCGGATACACCTCTGTGACCACCCGCAGTACGGCGGAAACACCCCAGGACACACCCTGACAACATAGGGATGCATCAGGACACCTCAAGGACACCCTGGATGGGTTTACGGACCTTGTGGACACTCACAGATGGGGTTTATGGATCCGAGTGGCCAAATTTTAAATGTACATGCATATCCGCAGACAAATTTAATATCCGTGACCTTCTTCAAGGACCATCCTTATTGGTCCTTGTGGTTTCCAGCAATGTCCGTTAACATCCAGTGGCGTCCTTACAGCCTCCAAACAACCTCTGGGAATAGAAAATTTCTGAGCCTTTATTGGCGCGGATGAGTCAAAGATGTCGTGGATGCTGCAAGGACATCCACGGCTGCTTAAAGGACGCTAGAGACAAGTTATGGATGCGATACGGATGTGTTACGGATATTAATTACAGACAACATCCGCAAACCATTTACGGAAAAATGAAGCAGGTTGATTTTTCCGTAGTGTGCTTGTGGACCGGTTGCATCCGTCGCGGATGCCACAAGGACAATAGGAACGTTACAGTCGAGTACAGTGTACAGATGTAAAATACCATCCGTAAATCACTCACAATTTTCCATATTAAGAATCCTGCTGCGATCCAGCGGGGCATCCGTGGATGTATAACTGGGGTCTTACTTTCAATATTGACAGCAGTGTAGCCCAAAGAGGCCAATACACTGAGTGTTTTACAGTGTGTTTTGATCAACTGGTTTTGCCACTGTCAGTTCTTAATGGTCAACTAGAGTTAGTAATGAATATTGATCTGTTCATAAAAACTAATACAGTATTTACTGTTGTACCTAGGGCTAACTTTTTCTGTTCTGAAAATAAAGAGTTTGGATGATCAAGAATGAAGTAAAATGTTATCACACTTTGAGAAAATGTGAACAAGAACTGGGTGAAGAACATGCTTATCAGTACATTTGAAAATGACACACTATCAAAAACTGCATTGTTACACTATAAAACTACACATTTATTCACTATTTTGAACAGAAGTTACAATCAATTTGCAGTGTTAATTATTAACTAGATGAATGCTTTTGCTAACAAAAGCGAAGCGTCCCTGAGAGTTTAAAATGCCTTGTGGTTTTAATAAGCATGCTTTTAGATTGTCCACAGGGTTTTGTAATAGGTTTTATTACATTGTGAAAGCATAAAAGCAACAATAAAGGCAAAAGCTATTTCATGACCCCAGTTTGACCCATACATGGGGGTCAGGAGGTAAAACTAAACGGCTATTTAGACTGTCCACATATGGTTTCCCAATACCTTAATACATTCCAAAGCTATAATAGCAACAATGAAGGAGATATCAGGTAAAAACTCCAAAACAGCTATTTTTTACCCCAGTTTGACCCATAAGGGGGGGGGGGGTCGGGTGGTAAAACTGACTGGCTACTTAGACTCTCCACATATGCTTTCCCAATACTTCTTAATACATTCTCAATCTATAAAAGCAACATTAAAGGAGATATAAGACAAAAACTCGAAATCAGCTATTTTATGACCCCAGTTTGACCCATGGGCGGGGGGGGAGGGATCAGGGGATAAAAGTGACCAGCTATTTAGATTCTCCACATATGCTTTCCCAATACCTCTTAATACAGTCTGAAGCTATAAAAGCTATGATAAAGAGATATAAGGCAAAAACTCAAAATCAGCTATTTATGATCCCAGTTTAGCCTATAAGGGGGGGTTGGGGGTTAAAACTGACTGGCTATTTAGACTCTCCACATATGCTTTCCCAATACCTCTTCATACATTCTGAAGCTATAAAAGCAACAATAAAGGAGATATAAGGCAAAAACTCCAAAGCAGCTATTTATGACCCCAGTTTGGCCCATAAGAGGGGAGGTCGGGGGGTAAAACTGACCGGCTATTTAGACTCTCCACATATGCTTTCCCAATACCTCTTAATACATTCTGAAGCTATAAAAGCAACAATAAAGAAGATATAAGGCAGAAACTCAAAATCAGCTATTTTATGACCCCAGTTTGACCAATAAGGGGGGGTCGGGGGGTAAAACTGACCGGCTATTTAGACTCTCCACATATGCTTTCCCAATACCTCTTAATACATTCTGAAGCTATAAAATCAACAATAAAGGAGATATAAGGCAAAAACTCAAAATCAGCTATTTTATGACCCCAGTTTGACCCATAAGGGGGGGTTGGGGGGTAAAACTGACTGGCTATTTAGACTCTCCACATATGCTTTCCCAATACCTCTTAATACATTCTGAAGCTATAAAAGCAACAATAAAGGAGATATAAGGCAAAAACTCAAAATCAGCTATTTTATGACCCCAGTTTGACCCATAAGGGGGGGCCGTGGGGTAAAACTGACCGGCTATTTAGACTCTCCACATACGCTTTCCCAATACCTCTTAATACATTCTGAAGCTATAAAAGCAACAATAAAGGAGATATAAGGCAAAAACTCAAAATCAGCTATTTTATGACCCCAGTTTGACCCATAAGGGGGGGCCGTGGGGTAAAACTGACCGGCTATTTAGACTCTCCACATATGGTTTCCTATTACCTCCCAATACATTTTATGGCTCTAAATGCAATACTTAAGAAGATAATAGGGGGGTTGACCTAAATTTAAGGCTCTCAGATTGGAAGGTGTGAGGAAATCACCCATAAATGAGACATTTTTTAAGGGATTGCTCCCAAAATCTAATCAGCTCGCGTTTTCGATAGTATGAATAGGTGTGTCAAATTATAAGGCTGTGTAGCAAGTAGTTTTTCCTGAACTGTGATGACGGGGGGTGTACTTAAAAAAATTGTTTTTGATCATGTGACCTTCATAAAGGTCAAAGGTCAAATTTAAGCATGCAGAAAAATTTTCCCACGCCTAAGGTATATAAGTGCCAAATATGGTTTGAAACCTTCTAATAATAAGGGAGATATTCAAGGGAGACCATAATGCGGCGGCGGCGAGGAAACTGAGGCGAAAACAAATAAGCGCCCTTTCAGGGATGCTTAATTATAAGACCATTATTTGTGTGACCAGAATATATTTCAAGTTCATTTGATACAAGAATCTTTGCACTAAGTGTAGGAAAAAAAATTTCTTTTTAATAGAAGCTGACCTTTTCCATGCCAATGTTTTAAAATTTATAAAACACTAATTTCACTTCAGAGTGGACTTGTTAGTACAGTTTCAGAGATCTCTTTGTTATTTCAAGTGTCAGATTTAACTGGCTTTTAATGTGTATTCTAGTGGGAGTATGAAGATGGGATTTGGCAGGTGTCACACAATCTGTACAGGGATGCAAAAAAGTTTCATGCACTGTGGTCTTTAGGAACATCTGCATCCCTCTACCCCCAAAATGGGTAACCCCCCCATCCACTCCCCACTATATGTTTATCTAGATGCCATGAGTCTGACAACTGATGAATGATTAGCATGCAAATCTGATGTGCATTTTTTGTTCAGTCCAGTGCAAGTGGCTAAACATTATACATTCATATTGCCTCTGGCAAAGTGGTTTTGCTTTGTAGTATATTTGTCTGTTTAACTATTTCTCTGAGGTCATGATAACTTCAAAAGTAATGAAGGATTTTTTATGATTACATTCTTGATTCAAAAAACCCAAACTTCAAAATTCAAAATTTTATGAAAGAGATATGATAGTGTTTTAGGAGGTATTTATGTAACTTTTAAATTGAATTTTGAGGTTAAATAGGTTTTTACACTTAATAAAAAAGTATACTTTTTGTCGCACTGCAAAAATACTGAAATTTGCATTTGACTTGAATTTGGATATATTTGGGATTTTTTTTATTTCGATTTAAATTTAACAGCAACAGGATTTGAGTAAAAGATTAAAAATTTAACCAGATGAATCTGGTTATGGTAATGGGATAAAGTTGTATGAATTTATATCTTTATGTGCTGTAATGTCAATGCACAGGATAAAATTTTTAATAAGTACTCATAGAGTGCAGACCTATAAGGAAACACTTCTGAAATTTCAGGGCTTTTTGCATCAAGAATATGATCTGATCTCATATTTTATAGAATATACAGCCCAAACCATATAAAATGCTGTAAAGATGTGCTTATTACTTTTGGAGTAATTGTGAATAAGAATACAAAGAAACAATAAATCCTGAATTAATGGAAAGCAAAGAGGAGGCCTGTGCTCTTTGAGTGCTATCTGGTAATCCGAGAATTTTTGTGCAATAAATGTTCTTTGTATTAATACTCTGAATCAGTTTCAAGTCATTTCCTGCTCTTTAGATGGACAGTTTTTTTTTAGTTTTATCATGTTTATGTTATGTGCAAAATATATGTAACATGTGCAAGTGAAAAATGAGTATTTAGTCTAAACTTTTACTTCTCTGAAAAAGTGTACACAGACACTAGTTTATCAAGATGATAGAAACCACAAGATACCAAGGTTACTCTCTTGACAACTATAAATTATCTAAAACATTGGGGAGAGAGTGGGCAATGCTGGGCCTGGTAGGGTGGAGAAGCAGTGGCAGATTAGACTGTACTGTGGTCACACTCATTGTTTTTTCAGTAAACAAGATATCCCTTTACTTCAAAAGCAAGATTTTATAGTGATAGATCAGCATGGATCAGTTTGCCCTGTCTATGTATGGAAAAGTGATAGGTAGTGCTCCAAATAATTATTTGGTAAAGATCTAGCCTGGCACAAGGCTGGCAATAGAACATCTATTTTTAGATTATATTAGATGAATTACTTTGCCATGTACATGTGTAATTTACTCAGGATTACAATGTTATACAACTAGCCATTTATTTATATTGATAGCAAGCCAGGACCCGTTTTTATTGTAACTTATTTAGGTTACGCTTCATTCAAATTTATTTCATTTCTGTTGTAATTCTAGCTATCAGAATCAGAAGTTAACCAAATATCACATAATGGTTCCATTTTATTGGTTGTTCAGAATCAAAGCTCAAAACAAAGTAATTAAATTATGTAATAAATAAAGAGGTTGCGAACACTGTTTTTGAAGCCCGTATCTGTTTTCCACTATGTTACACGTCACTGATTTCTGTGTTGAATATCATTTCACAACATCAAACGTACCAGCCGTTATGTATTTCACGTTAAAAAAGAGCTTTGCCACATTGATCTTCGCCATGATCTTGTTTTTGTGCTATATTTTCAATAAAACACTGTTCGCAACCTCTCTTTGTGGAGTGTTATTACTTCTACAAGGTTATGTTTTGAGGTTCATACATTCGTCTGTTTATTTGTGTTTGTCGTTACTACAGAAGCAATGAACATAACTGTATATATTTTGGTGTGATTGTATTGATGGAAAGTAGGTGAACAACATATTTGACAAAAATCCTCTAAATTTAATAGTTTTGCAGTTATAAGTGATTTACTCAATGGAGAACCATCAAAGTAGCTATTACTCAGTTAGTTATGGACTTACAGCTCTCAAAATTTGCCATTACACAGTACATAAAAAAATAGCTGAAGAACATATTTGAGAAAAATCCTTTAAATTCAACAGTTTTGCTGTAATAAGTGATTTCCTCAATGGAGAAGCATTAAAGTAGCTATTACTCGGTTAGCTATGGACCTACAGCTCTCAAAATTTGCCATTACACAGTACATCCAAAAGTAGGTGAAGAACATATTTGACAAAAATCCTCTAAATTCAACAGTTTTGCTGTTAAAAGTGATTTACTCAAAGGAAAACAATTAAACTGGCTATTACTCAGTTAGCTATGGACTTACAGCTCTGAAACTTTGCCACGACACAGAGCATGAAAAAGTAGGTGAACAACATATTTGACAAAAATCCTCTAAATTTAATAGTTTTGCAGTTATAAGTGATTTACTCAATGGAGAACCATCAAAGTAGCTATTACTCAGTTAGCTATGGACCTACAGCTCTCAAAATTTGCCATTACACAGTATATCAAAAAGTAATTGAACAACATATTTGACAAAAATTCTCTAAATTTAATAGTTTTGCAGTTATAAGTGAGTTACTCAATGGGGAACCATCAAAGTAGCTATTACTCAGTTATGGACTTACAGCTCTCAAAATTTGCCATTACACAGTACATAAAAAAGTAGCTGAAGAACATATTTGAGAAAAATCCTTTAAATTCAGCAGTTTTGCTGTTATAAGTGATTTCCTTAATGGAGAAGCATTAAAGTAGCTATTACTCAGGTAGCTATGGACCTACATTTCTCAAAATTTGCCATTACACAGTACATCCAAAAGTAGGTGAACAACATATTTGACAAAAATCCTCTAAATTTAATAGTTTTGCAAGTATAAGTGATTTACTCAATGGAGAACCATCAAAGTAGCTATTACTCAGTTAGCTATGGACTTACAGCTCTCAAAATTTGCCATTACACAGTACATCAAAAAGTAAGTGAACAACATATTTGACAAAAATCCTCTAAATTTAATAGTTTTGCAGTTATAAGTGATTTACTCAATGGAGAACCATCAAAGTAGCTATTACTCCGTTAGTTATGGACTTACAGCTCTCAAAATTTGCCATTACACAGTACATGAAGAAGTAGTGAACAACATATTTGACAAAAATCCTTTAAATTCAACAGTTTTGCTGTAATAAGTGATTTCCTCAATGGAGAAGCATTAAAGTAGCTATTACTCGGTTAGCTATGGACCTGTTCTAAGTGATTTACTCAATGGAAAACCCTCCAACTGTTTATTACTCAGATAGCTATGGAGATACAGCTGTGAAAATTTCACATGACACAGTCACTTCAAAAAGTAAGTGAACAACATATTTGACAATAATTCTCTAAATTCAATAGTTTTGGAGTTATAGGCGATTTACTCAATGTTGAAATCAAAGTAGCCATTACTCAGTTAGCTATGGAGATACAGCTCTGAAAATTCCACGACACAGAACATTAAAAAGTAACTGATTAACATATTTGACATTAATTCCCTAAATTCAATAGTTTTGCAGGTATAAGTGATTTACTCAATATTGAAATTAAGAAATTTTAAAGTAGCTATTACTCAGTTAGCTATGGACTTATAGCTCTGAAAATTCACCACGACACAGTACATCAAAAAGTAGGCGAACAACATATTTGACAAAAATCCTCTATATCATGATGCACATTTTGGGACTTTTTATATTTTGTGTATATTAAGAAATAAACTAATAAATCTTAATATACACAAAATATAAAAAGTCCCAAAATGAATATCATGCACATTTTGGGACTTTTTATATTTTGTGTATATTAAGATTTATTAGTTTATTTCTTAAAATGGACTCTAATTTACATAAGTTACATGTGTGTCTTATCTACGTAGATTACCTGCGTGGTAGTTTTATGTTACTTTATATGTACAACAAAATATAAAAAGTCCCAAAATGTGCATCATGATATCTATATTCAATAGTTTTGGAGTTATAAGTGACTTGCTCAATGGTCAAATGTTAAACTTAGTGTAGCTATTACTCAGCTACCTATGGTGCTACACCTTGGAAACCCCACCATGATATAGTACATGAAGGAGTTGTTCAACAACATATTTGAGACCAATATTGTAAGTAACAGTTACAAAGATAAAAGCAAGTCACTCATTTTGGTCATTGTTAAAAACAGAAAATAGCTATTACTCACTTAGCTATCAAGATAGACCCCTAAAAATGGTACCATCTCCTAGGCATGGAGAAAGTAGCTGAACAACGTATTTTACAGAAATGCTCTAAATGCAGTTGTTTTGGAGTTATGAACACTTTACTCAAAGTAGCCACCATTGCTATTACTCACTTAGCTATGGACCTAGGTCTGAAAAAACAGCACCGCCAGCGGGCAGGCGGGAGACAATTAAGGGGGATATAAAGCCTTTGTAGTAAGATGACCCCATTTGACACTGAAGAAGGGCTCAAAGGTCAAAGTCAGCAATTGGAAAAGGTTTCCCGGCCATGACTTCCTATAAGTTGTTGGCACATTCTAAACCCCTAGTAGCAATGATAAGGGAGATATAAGACCTTATAATAGGATAATTCCATTTGACATTAAACATGTGACATGGCAGCCATATTATTTTCAAAAGTAGGTTAAATTACTATCAGGCTAACTATCCAAGCCGTATATCTTTTGTGCAAATTTGAAAGGCTGCAATATTTCAAGTTTTAGAGCATCTTGATGAGTTTGAAATAATTGGCTATGGCTACCATTTTGTTTCTCAAAATGAGGCCAAAATTGTTCACAGGACTTCCCATTGGCTGTTTTTGTATTCTGAAGCCCTATCACCAATAATAGGGGAGATATAAGGACATTTTAATATAATGACCTCATTTAAACTTGAAGCAGGGGTCAAAAGTCAAATTCAATACCTAGGAAAGATTCCCAGGCTCCTGCAAGTTGTTTTCACATCCCAAGCCCCTAGGCGCAATGGTAAGGGAGATTTAAAGGCTTTTTAATAGGATAACCCCATTTGACATTAAACATGTGATATGGCGGCCATTTTGTTTTGCAAACTAGGCCAAAATTACTCTCAGGCTAGCTTTCCTAGCCACATATCTTGTGTGCAAATTTGATGAATGTAGCTACAATATTTCAAGATTTGGATCATCTTTATGATTTTCAAACAATTGGGTATGGCGGCCATTTTGTTTTTCAAAATGAGGTTAAATTTTGTACAGACATGTTTTCATAGCCATTAACATTCCCTGCAAATTTGGTGAAGATATCTTATAAACTAAATAAATGAGATATTAAGTATTATGTAAAAACGTGATGAACAGATGAACACACGGACACGGACGGACTGATGGATGAAGCTACCTGCAATATTTCAAGATTTAGATCATCTTTATGATTTCCAAACAATTGGCTATGGTGGCCATTTTGTTTTTTTCAAAATGAGGCAAAATTTTGTACAGACATGTTTTCATAGCCATTAACATTCGTTGCAAATTTGGTGAAGATAACTTATAAATAAATGAGATATTAAGTATCATGTAAAAACGGATGCATACACGGATGGATGGACGGACACACTTGCCTTCAGCCGCTGGCAGGAGATAATAAAGAGATATTCACAGGTTTAAGTGTCAAAGCAGTTTATGTTAACTGAGAATTTTTGTTAAATTAATTTTTCCAGTATGATGTTGATGGAAAATCTACTTTGCTCTTAAATCACCATGTAACTGTTCATTCTCCAGAGTGACATGGCTTTTTTCAGGTGCAAATATATATGTTCCATTCAGGTGACTTTGTAATTACTGAAAACTACTACTTGGTGTTTTAACTGATTGGTTGTCACTGAATAAATTTATTCAGACCGCTGACAGAGGAATTGTAAGACAAACCAAAGGGATGCCACCACTGAATTAATTTTTTCAGTTGATACTGCTATGTGCAGCCTAAAGTTTTAAAAGATAACATGTGGGTTGTCACTGAATAAATTTATTCAAAACTAGTTAGCTGAGATAACACCGATCAAATTCTTTCCAGTGTTGAATAAATATTTTCAGTGGAGACTTAAAGTAACAATTTGGTGTTTAAAGTGGCAACTCTGTGGGTTGTTACTAAGGCTGTGATAGGTTACCCAGTTACCCCAAAACAGTCTGAATTCCTTGAGAAACCGAGTATAAACTGGTGAAGCAGGTAACCGAAAAAATATAAAATATAGCAAAAATCAATGAAATACTCAGACAAACCTTGGTATTCTGTCAGATTTCTTTAACTGATATTAGTTTTTCACATAATTTTCCTTATTTATACAGATATTTAACATTATTTTTCGTAACGTTTTTTTTACATCATCCACCATTTGCTGATTATTGCCGAGTATCACTGTTTCATTGAATAAATTTATTCTGATTACAAACCAGTTTTACTTTTTCAAAATGTTTTGTGCCTACATAGTGAAACAACTGAAGGAAAGTGCAAAGACATTTTTTTTTCTCACTTAGTTTACCCTTTTCTCATGACATTGGAAAATATGTCCAATTAGTACGTCAGATTGTAAACTTTACAAAACTCTTTAAAATTTGAGACTTCAAGAAAAGTCTCAAATTGGATTGGAGTCACTTATTTTAAGTAAAAAAAAATCAGGATTCAGGCTTTACAGAATTTTTACTTGGGTGTGTGTTCATTTTGTGGCTGAATATTTACTCAACTACCACCATTCTCAAAGACTTTTTTCCAAGACTGTGTAAATCAAGTGTGTGCAGTGGGGTAAAGGGGTCATTATAATGTCAGAGATACATGCTGGACTGATAAACCCCACTGATATGTTGTACATACCTACAAGAGAGAGCCTAGATAAATTAAGGGACACACACTCAAATTACACAAGTAACATATATTTGTTTTTCTCAGTGGCAAGACAGGTCAGTCTCTTCCCCCACTGTGACCTCAATTAAGATAAGACTGAAAGTCAGATAATGGGTTTACATTATACAAGAAGGAGTAGTGAAGTGTGGTGGATTAGAAGTCATATGTTTTGATACAGTTGAGTGTTGAAGGTGTTTTGTGTGTTTTGCTCACATTTTTTTGGAAATAATTTAAATATGTTTGTATTATGGAAGCTCTGTGAAAAATTGGACTACTATAACAGCAAAATGGATTGGTGCTTAAAAGTCAGTGGCCATCAGGTAATTGTGACTTCATATGAAACATCAGATCAGGTTGAGGGCATAAAGCCTTCAAACAACAAACCAAGATTTATGAAAGTAAGATTTATTTATACCATTTTTTGTGATCATTTACAGGGTTTTATGTAATCATTTGTAGTAAATATTAAGATAGTTTACATTTCATTTGAAAAAAATTGGTGTATTTTATAGAGCTGAAAGGGATATTCGGATTATTCGTTCTCCGCTCTGCATTTTCCGCATTCGACTTTGATAATGAGCAGACAAATATTCAGTATATGTACAGAAATGAGGCATCAAAACGCAATATAGCATAATTAACTATGATTTTTGTCAAATAACATAATAAATCATTAAAATTAAGAAAAATATACCTTGTTTACTTATGTTTTTATGACAACTTTCATGCGGTTGTACCAACAACCGCATTTGGGTATTTCGGCAAAATAAATGGACAGAGCTAAAACACACCAATATTCGAAAATTTCCGAATTCTGGGATGCGGATATTCGACCATGATTTTTGTCTTCTCTTTCAGCACTACTATTTTATGAAGTAAAATACTAAAATGTCCAGCTAGGTTTGGTTTATTAAATCTTGCAGATAAATATAAGCATCAAAATATAAAATAAGTAAAATAAAATAAGTAAAAGCATTTCAGATTTAACTAAGAAAATATTGATTTTTTTAAAAATATGCATATTTGCTAATGAATTCAGCAAATGCACCCCTTTACTCACAATCTACTGGTTTCACCTATTTACTGTAACATATATGTATTGCTGTTAAGATCAATTTCCAATATTAAGATGTTAAACCTTTAGCTTTTTGGCAAACTAAACATAAACAAGAGGGTCAAAGATGCCCCAAAAGGCGGGTTGCGCAGTAATTACAGTTAGAAACAAGGAAAGAAATGTTAGGTCACCCAGTTAAGGTGAATATGTTAGACATGCCAAGAAATGTAAAACTGGTAATCTAGGTTACACAATTGTATCTATGCTATAAACGGACAAACGAAAGGACAGAATTACACCAATTTCGAAAGCAACTTAGCTATGATCTATCTCCCTGTCAAGTTTGAATTTAATTGGACACAGCGTTTTTGAGTTAGAGTCCGGAAACAGAAATGTTGATGGACAAACGGACAAAAAACAGACACACGAAATCCAAGAAATCCAAGACAAAAGAATCCAAGAAATAGCCCAGACAAGATATTAAAACTCATGGTCACTATGACAAGGTCAAAGGTCAACTCAAGGTCACACCATAACCTTGCATACCTACCACCCCCAACCAGTGTCCCTACCAAGTATCAACTTCCGGTTTCCGAGATATAGCCCAGATCAAATGTCTAATCAAGGTCACACCATGACGTTGCACACTTTTATAGGTTAAGGTCAATATGGCAAGGTTAAAGGTCAAATCAAGCTCACACCATGACGTTGCACACCTACACCCCCTAACCAATGTCTCTACCAACTATCAACTTCCTACACCTTACAGTTGCTGAGATAACCCGGACATTTTTAAAGGTCAAGGTCACTAGAGCAAGGTCAAATGTCAAATCAAGCTCACACCATGACGTTGCACACCTACACCCCCTAACCAATGTCTCTACCAACTATCAACTTCCTACACCTTACAGTTGCTGAGATAACCCGGACATTTTTAAAGGTCAAGGTCACTAGAGCAAGGTCAAATGTCAAATCAAGGTCACACCATGACGTTGCACAGCTACGCCCCTTAACCAATGTCCCTACCAAGTGTCAACTTCCTACACCTTACAGTTTCTGAGATACAGGCCCGGGCAACCTTTTCCCCGCCACCCGCCCATCCAGACACCATAAGGGCAACCGGTAACCGGTTTTCCGTTCGTTTCTGGCTAAAATAACGAAATTTGCAAAAAATATTTGGGAACCGGTAATTCAAAACGTCACATTTTTAGACCACTTAATGGCTGATACTTCTTCAAAACGACAAAAAATATACATATTTTGAAAAATATGTCACATTTTTACATTTTATTGAGCAAAAATCATGTTTACATACTTATTAATATCTTGCGAAAGCCATTTCTAGTTTCGAATTCTGCCTCATGTACGCCTCATGTAAGTCGAATTCTGCCTCATGTATGCAGATAATTTTACTGCACATTATAAGGCATATGAAATACCACATTTTGTTTGTTTCAAAGCCCTGGTAACCGGTTTTGATTTCTACAAACTGTCCCACCACTAGTATTCGAGTTAGAGTCCGGAAACAGAAATGTTGACAAACAGATAAATGGACAAAAAACAGACAAACCAACAGACAGAATTACACCAATTTCGAAAGGAACCTAGCTATGGTGGTGATGGATCTCCCTGTAATGTCAATTGCACAAACCGTTTTCGAGTTAGAGTCCGGAAACGGAAATTTTGACGGACAAACGGACGAACAAACAGACGGAATTACACCATTTTCGAAAGGGACCTAGCTATGATGGTGATCTATGTCCCTGTCAAGTTTGAATTCGATTGCACAAACTGTTTTCGAGTTAGAGTCCGCAAACAAAAATGTGGATGGACAGACGGACAGACAAACAGACAAAAAAACGGACAAACAAAAACACGGAATTACACCAATTTCGACAGGAACCTAGCTATGATGGTGATCTATGTCCCTGTCGAGTTTGAATTCGAGTGGACAAACCGTTTTCGGACAGACAAATGGACAAAAAACGGACAAACGAACAGATGGAATTACACCAATTTCGTAAGGAACCTAGCTATGATGGTGATCTATCTCCCTGTCAAGTTTGAATTCAATTGGACAAACCATTTTCGAGTTAATGTCCGGAAACAAAAAATGTGGACAGACAGACGGACATCGGACACATCCATCTAATAGGCGGGTTGGTTACACACAACCTGCCTAAAAACAGGAAATTTGCAGTTTCTGCATTTAGGGCACACCCTATTTACAAAAACAGGAAATTCACAGTTTCCGTGTTTAGGGCACACCCTATTTACAAAAAGATGAAATTTGCAGCTTCCATGTTTAAGGCACACCCTATTTACAAAAAGAGGAAATTTGCAGTTTTCATGTTTAGGGTGCACCCTATTTACAAAAAGAGTAAATTTGCAGTTTCTGTGTTTAGGGCACACCCTATTTACAAAAAGTGGAAATTTGCAGTTTCTGTGTCTAGGGCACACCCTATTTACAAAAAGATGAAATTTGCTGTTTTCATGTTTAGGGTGCACCCTATTTACAAAAAGAGTAAATTTGCAGTTTCTGTGTTTAGGGCACACCCTGTTTACAAAAAGATGAAATTTCCAGTTTCCATGTTTAGGGTGCACCCTATTTATAAAAAGATGACATTTGCCGTTTTCGTGTTTAGGGCACACCCTATTTACAAAAAGATTAAATTTGCCATTTTTGTGTTTATGGCACACCCTATTTACAAAAAGATGAAATATGCTGTTTCTGTGTTTAGGGTGCACCCTATTTACAAAAAGAGGAAATTTGCAGTTTCTGTGTTTAGGGCACACCCTATTTACAAAAAGATGAAATTCACAGTTTCCGTGTTTAGGGCACACCCTATTTACAAAAAGATGAAATTTGCAGTTTCCGTGTTTAGGGTGCACCCTATTTACAAAAAGATGAAATTTGCAGTTTCTTTGTTTAGGGTGCACCCTATTTACAAAAAGATGAAATTTGCAGTTTCCGTGTTTAGGGCACACCCTATTTACAAAAAGATGAAATTTGCAGTTTTCATGAATAGGGCACACCCTATTTACAAAAAGATTAAATTGGCCATTTTCGTGATTAGGGTGCACCCTTTTTCCAGGTGGATATATGCTGTTTTTCTGATGGCTTTTTGAGTTTTTTCACTTACGTGATTTTGACAAATGTCTCAAATGGTGCAAATTTTTGCATGAAACTGCCATATTTCATGAAAGAAATTTCCATATTTGCACCAAAACCCTGCATATTGCGAAATTTAAGGTCTAAAAGGGAAAGGTCTGGATTTTCCCTTTTAAATCTGACAGCGCTTGTATAGAAGGTGATACTTGGTAGGGACATTGGTCAGAGGTTGTGGGTGTCCAACATTATGATGTGACCTTGATTTGACCTTTGGCCTTACCAGAGTGAACTTGACATTTAATATCTATATCTTGGAAACTGTAAGGTGTGGAAAGTTGATATTTTCTAGGGTTATTTATTCAGGCATAAAGGTGTGTAATGTTATGGGGTGACCTTGGTGTATTTGACCATTTTGATGTCGGATGTTTTGCCAAGATTAGAGTGAAATCTAATTGATAAAATGTGATATTTTTATCATTTTAAAGTCAAATTATTGCTTGTAATAGTTCTTAATGGAAGCAGTCTGTATATTTGCCACTTTTTGTGATTAAATGGTGAAGAAAACTTTTTCCAGGTATATTATCAAAACAACCAGAAATTAAGGACCTTAGCTGTTGTGCAGTGTCTAGCCATTCAGAGGCCAATTGTGACTGGGGACTGTCCGCCCCCACTCTTTTCCCACCATGTCTGATTATTAAAGCGATCACTGAAAATAAATAGCCTTTTAACAAGGTGTGGGGGAGGATAGCCCCCAGTAAAAACAGTAACCATGTATCCATTGGGTGTTTGTAAATAGGCGTCACAATGCCATATCAGCTAAATAAAATATGTTCATAGTTCTCTTGTTAAATGGATTATCTTACTGGACCATTATTGATATATTACTATGAAAGTTGGGAGGATGTATTTTTTGGTTGTTTGTTTTTCTATAACTCTGTGACCTTTGCACATCTGTTGACCTTTTAAAATTTATATTTACTGTAAAACGAGAAATGTTCGTCGACGATTTATTTGGCGAATTTCACGATCGCGGGAAAAGCACGAAAATAAATCGCCCGAAATTTAGTTTAGAACTAGTATACACCCATATACGGGAATTATCGCTCAAAAAACGGGAATTGTCCGACGAACTTTAATAGTGCCAATTTCATTTTAAAGGGAAAACAACGAACTTTAATAGCTGCGAACATTTCTCGTTTTACAGTATATGGCTACAATTATAATTTATACATGTAGGCTTAACTTGACCATTTTTAAACAATTGTGTCTCCATGTTTCCTATTTTCTGTGACTAGTTTATTACCTAAACTAGAAATATAACCTAAAATATTACTAGAAATACCTAAAATACAAAGCTAGAAATTACTATCCAGTGGACAATTGCTTTACCGGTCGGTGTGACCGGTCCTGTCAAACACCAGAAAAAGACGTCCTGTATATACCGGTAGGACCGGTCAGTAGTGTGCATTCGCTAGGTGGCGCATCATACTTGCTTCTTGTCTAGATAGAGTGACATCAGTTCATCTTTTTCGTTTGGTGCGTGTAGTGTGCAGACGTGTTTTTGAAGTGATCTCGAAGTTTGAAGAAAAGATGGATTATTCTACAAATTTAAAGCTTATTTTCATCTGAATATATATATATATATTGTGTTTCTTACATATCATGGCCTCTCCAAGACTTAACCGAGGCATTATCCAGCATTTTATGGCCAGTTTTTGAAGAATTTTTTGTACTTGTCGTCAAGATGAAGCCGTGGGTGAGAGCTCGTGTGTCGTCCCTGCAGCATTCCTTCTTCTGAACAGAAGTGTATATTTACCACGATTCACTCTCCATTTAATTCTATATAGTTGAATAATACTGTGTGTATGTCGACGAGAAGAAATTAGAAGAAAAAGAAGAATGCATCGTCAGACGTCATCACTTCCAGCTTAGTGTACATTTCCATACACACTGATGCCTATTGCGTATCCGCAATGCAGATCCGTGAATGTGTTTGCGTATTTTTGAAGCATGTACAAATGATAGAGAGTGTTTCCATATGCACTGGTGCTTATTGCGTTAAGCATGCGTATGCGCAATGCGTGAAGAAAATGCAGCACTGTTCCAAAAAAACGCATTCACACAACGTAAAATAATGTCCAGATCACTGATTTTGTTATCTTTTCTCTTTAAAAAGGCATAAAATCCTCATTTTTTTGCTCAATTTTTAAAAATAAGGCATCATTTTGAAGCTTGTAATGTGCTGAATACATCTACATTGGTTATGTGATTGATTTCATAACATTTCAATGTAAATATGAGAACAAAAACAACGACAAAATATAAATGGATAAATTGAAAAACCTGCTTTTCAAAAATATTCAAAGTCTTAGTAATTCGTAAAAATATATTTCTGTTATGGATTTAACTATTAACCAATACTTTTCTACCAATTCAAATTGTAATCTGCATTGTTTATGCACTTATGATTAAGCACATATGGAAACACATTTTATGCAATCTGCATACGCATTGCGGATACGTATCGTGGATCAGTGTGAATGGAAATGTACACTAATGCTGGTCACGTGACACAGACCTGGTTTTTACCCCACAGCCCTTAATGGCTGTTGGGGTATTGTTTTCACCCATGGTGTCCGGATGGTCGGGCGGGCGGGCGGCGGGAAATAGTTTGTCCGGGCTGTATCTCAGAAACCGTAAGGTGTAGGAAGTTGATACTTGGTAGGGACATTGGTTAGGGGGTGTAGCTGTGCAACGTCATGGTCTGACCTTGATTTGACCTTTGACCTTGCCGTAGTGACCTTGAGTTTGAAAATCTTGTCCGGGCTATATCTCGGAAACTGTAAGGTGTACGAAGTTGATACTTGGTAGGGACATTGGTTAGGGGGTGTAGTTGTGCAACGTCATAGTCTGACCTTGATTTGACCTTTGACCTTGCCGTAGTGACCTTGACCTATAAAATGTTGTCCGGGCTATATCTCGGAAACTGTAAGGCTTGGATAGTTGATATTTGGTAGGGACATTGGTTAGGGGGTGTAGGTGTGCAACGTCATGGTGTGACCTTGATTTGACCTTTGACCTTGCCGTAGTGACCTTGACCTATAAAATGTTGTCCAGGCTATATCTCAGAAACCGTAAGGTGTAGGAAGTTGATACTTGGTAGGGATATTGATTAGGGGGTGTAGGTGTGCAGCGTCATGGTCTGACCTTGATTTGACCTTTAACCTTGCTGTAGTGACCTTGACCTATAAAATATTGTCCGGGCTTTATCTCGGAAACTGTTAGGTGCAGGAAGTTGATATTTGGTAGAGACATTGGCTAAATATAGTAAATATAGACCAGTAGCTGTCTAAATTCAGTGGTGACCCCAGCCTGCCAGTTTTTTGTGCCGGTTACAGAGACTTACTGTTTACAGTGAATTACCGGTTAGAATTGCCTAAGGTAGATTTGGTTACAGAAAATTCTTAGACCAATCAGTGGCCTTGGGGATATGACAGTGTCCCCAGCTACTGCCAGGCAACCTTCCCTTATCACACCTTTCAACAGTTGTTATCGGTGCTGAACTTGACTGGTAGATAATAGATTTCACCTTTACAAACACAGACCTGAATAACCAGCATGAAAAGAAATAGGTCTTATAAAAAAAAAATGGTGGTCGATAGGCCAAGGGTCAGCCATCTCAATTACTGTGTAAATGCTGCACCTTGCAGGATGCTGGCCTGGGGTAAGAGTCTTTTAAATGTGAAAAGTTGTGTCAGCCCCACCGGACCGGACCGGACCACAGCAAGAACAGAGAGACTGTTTTCTTGGATCATTGTGACCAGACCAGTGTCCGAATGCCGGAGGGCCAAAATGTTTGTCAGACTATCAAATGTCCCTAATGTGGTACACATCTGCCTGTAGGGTCATGCCTTGGTTTTGGGATCCAGTGGCCTTGTCCAGCCAAATCCCACTGAGAATGCCCAATCTGCCCAACCTGTTGACACAACCATTCAATCAGATCGCTCACAGAAATCTGACAAATCTTAATCTCGATGCACAGCTCCTGGAGCCTCAGCATTCGAGGAGCAGGGCTTCGCTGAAGTGGTGGCAGCAAGAATTGAGGCTCCGCAAAGGGGATCAACCAGATCATTCTATGAGACAAAGTGGACCATTGTTACAAGTGGTGTGTCACTAATCCGGTGGACCTCAGGGTACCCCTGTAAAGTCAGTTGCTGACTTTCTTATGTACCTTATGAGGACAGGAAGCTACAGCCCAGCACCATTGATGGTTACAGTTCAACCATTGCTGATAAACTGGGAAATTCACCCTTCAACATCAGCAAGGACAAAAATCTCGCTCGTCTCCTGGATAGCTTCCACGGAGACAAACCCAAAGGCAGGAGGGGCATACCCACCTGGAACCTCTCACTGGTCTTGCACCAACTGAATAAGGCTCTGTTTGAACCAATCAAGGAGGCCTCCTTTTAGCATTTGACCTTCAAGACGGTATTCTTCTGGGCCCTTGGGTCCGGCAAACGCAGAAGTGAGATTCATGCTTGGCAAAACAAAAATTTTAGACACCAATCCGATGGGTCAACATTATCCCCGTATCCATTACCCAGCTTTCTATCCAAGAATCAGCTGGTCAAGAGGGTCCAGACCGTGTGGCCCCAGTGGTTATAACAGCCCTGGCCCCCATTTCTGGATAGATCCCTCAAGTCTTACTGGTCCCTTTTTCCGGTTAGAGCATTGCGCTACTATTTGGACAGGACCTCAGACCTCAAGTAGAATAAGGAGGTGTTTTTTTTGTCTCCTTTAAGAAAGGTTCCGACAAAGACATCTGCCTCTATCTCCTCTTAGATCAAACAGACTGTGATCCTACGTTATGAGCTCTCTGACCAGGAGGCCCACTCTTTACATCAGGTTAAAACCCATGTCAGGGCCTTTGCTGCTCCTAAGGTCTTCCAGTCGGGAGTCTCCTTAGATCCAATCTCGTCAGCCTGCCACTGAAGTCACATAATACCCTCACACAGTTCTATCTGAAGGGTGTGGCTTGGGCTGACTCGGAGCTTTACCAATTGGGCTCGGTATGGGCTGCTCAGCAGATCCACAGGTGGCCCTTAGATTGAGGAGATTTGTATATATGTACATAGTATAAACAGTTTCTACATGTACATAGTAAATAAAATGTGATGTGCTTCCTTTGGGAGGTTTTATTGACATTCTGGGACTGAACTCATCCCTCTCTTTCCCCTACCTCAGAGCAGGTCTGTTAAAAAGGGGGGGGGGCGACATTGGTATAGCCCCGGGTAACCGGCTGCTGGCAACCGACCACGACCTTACAGGGTTTCCTGACCTTAAGGTCAACCCAGGCCTGGGCCTATTGGTCTCCTGACAAAGTCAAAGTTGGGGTTTAACGTCCCGTTCAACAGCCAGGATCATATTGAGACAGGTTCTCAGCATTGCCACTTGTGGGACTCGAACCCACAGAGGTGACAGCCTATGATTAGATGCCAAACTTGCTAACCACTAGGCCACCGAGGACCTTGGTCTCCTGACAAAGTCAGCCTAGACCGTAGGTTAAGATTTGCTATTGTGAGTTCACATATGTCCCTA
This sequence comes from Sabellastarte sp. h YS-2021, assembly GCA_964017235.1. Taxonomy (NCBI): domain Eukaryota; kingdom Metazoa; phylum Annelida; class Polychaeta; order Sabellida; family Sabellidae; genus Sabellastarte; species Sabellastarte sp. h YS-2021. Next base: position 143,648,347 of record OZ024931.1, read on the forward strand.
GTAACTTACCCGCCGACCAAGCGGTAGTTATATAGCAAATTGTCCATTGGATAGGATGTATTAATGCAATAAAATTTTTTTGCAAATTTAATTTAATTAAAATTGCAAATTTAAGTAAATTAAATTTTTATAAGTTAATACCCTATCCAATGGACACACAACATTAAAAATTATTTTAAAAATTCATCAAAAAACTAGACCTACGCATCGGAGAACTGATACACAACTGTATCCACCGGAAAGACAACTCACCAAAGTCAGTGAACCATGTTTGACCTTGAAGGAGAGGCCAAAGGTTAAATCTGACCACAACAGAAAATTTGAAGCCCATGATTTCCTATAAGTTGGTTTCACATTGCAAACCTCTAGGATCAATAATAAGCAAGTTATAAGCACTTTAAAGTATGACTGTCCTCATTTGACCTTGACGGAGGGGCTAAAGGTCAAATGTGACCACATCAGAAGATTCCCTGCCCATGGTTTCCCATTACTTGGTTTCACATTGCAAGCCTCTAGGACCACTAATAAGCGAGTTACAAGCACTTTTAAGTTTGGCTATCCTCGTTTGTCCATGAAGGAGGGGCCCAAGGTCAAATCCGTCCAAAGTAGAAGATTCTCAGGGTGTGATTTCCTATATGTTGGTTTACCATCCCAAACTTCTAGGGCCAATAATAAGTGAGTTAAGTTTGGCCATCCTCATTTGACCTTGACGGAGGGTTGAAGGTAAAATCTCAGCACACCAGAAGATTTCCAGCCCATGATTTCCTGTAGGTTGGTTTACCATCCCAAACCTGTAGGACCAAGAATAAGCGAGTTATAAGCACTTGTAAGTTTGGCTATCCTCGTTTTACCTTGAAGCAGAGCCCAAAGTCAAATCTGCCCACACTCAAAGATTCCCAGCTCATGATTTCCTATAGGTTTTTTTACCATCCCAAACCTTTAGGACCAATAATAAGTGAGTTATAAGCACTTTTAAGTTTGGCTGTCCTCATTTGACCTTGAAGGAGGGGTCCAAGGTCAAATTCGACCACATCAGAAGATTCCTAGCCCATGACTTCCTATAGGTTGGTTTCACATTGCAAACCTCTGTAACCAATAATATGGGAGATATAGACATTTTCAAAGTCCACTATGTGGGGTACTTTGGCACTCCGTGGATGACCTTGAATTTAGAACTGCAAGGTCAAATGTCTGCCAGGTTGTAGAGGACATGTATATCAGTTATAAATATCACCTATGAAGAGATTCAACCTTCTACCTATGAGAACCAGCCAGTAGAAAAATGTAGATAATTTTCAAAGTAATGCCCACGGCGGCCATCTTGTTTTTCAGAATGAGGCTAATTTCAGTCCCAGAGAAGTTTGCCCCCAATGAAGATATCCTGCAAATTTGGTGAACCTAGCTGGTGTAGTTTTTCTCTGAGAGCGTTAACGCCGAAAATCTGTACGCGCTGTGGCGGCGGCGTAGTGAATGCTAAATCAAAGTATCCACCGGATGCCTCCTGTGGATACAATTATCCATTATTTGAGACATATTGCTCAAAGACAAAATTTTTTTTAAAAGTCATGTCTGAATATTTTTTTGCTATTCTTGTAACAAAAAATTGGACTGGGAGGCCTGGGTTTGATTCCCAGTGTTGGAACGAGACATCATAGCTCAGTGACAGAGCACTCAGTCTGTTATTTTGTTGTTGCAATACTACAACATAAAAAAATATATATATTTTAAAGAAAATTTGCTTCAATTGTTTAATATGTTGGGTGTTAAATTGTATTGGTACATATCTCTTACTGAGGATCAAATATGAGTTTAAAATACCCCTTTTTATGTCAGCTGCCTTGTCATATCGAGGATGAAAAATTGTTCAAGGCATGCAAATCTGTCTGTTTGCTATAGACATTATAAGGGAGGTACCCCCACCAAAAATTTCAACACTTTATCACAATTTACTCAGTGATTATTGCAGGGATTTCTCTCATATCTTGCATATATGTACTAGGCCAGAGGTAGATTCTCTTGTGTGAGTGTGAGACCTGGATCTGTCTTATTTTTTTTAATAAATTTTTTTAATAATTTTTAATACATTAAAATTCATGAAATCATGCACTAAATCACTTATAACTTGAAAAGTGTTGCATTTAGAGCATTTTGTTAAAATATGTTATTCAGCTACTTTTTTCAGAGCTGCAACATGGTGAGTAACTTGGGTGTCTGTCTCAATAGCTAAGTGAGTAATAGCTACTTGAAAACTTGAAAACTATTCCATTTAGAGAATTTCGTATAAATATGTTATTCAGCTACTTTTGGGTCAGCTATAACATAGTAAAATTTCAGACCTGTAGCTCATGGCATAGCTGAGTAACGGCTACTTTTAGGTTATCACTGTTGAGTAAATCACTTATAACTTGAAAACTATTGCATTTAGAGTATTTTGTTTCAATATGTTATTCACCTATTTTTGGGTCAGCTATAACATAGTGAAATTACAGACCTATAACTCATGCCATAGCTGAGCAATAGCTATTTTCAGGTTCTCACTATTGAGTAAATCAGTTGTAACTTGAAAACTATTGCATTTACAGTATTTTGCTTAAATATGTTGTTCACCTACTTTTGGGTCAGCTATAACATAGGAAAAATTCAGACATGTAGCTCATTGCATAGCTGAGTAATAGCTACTTTGAGGTTATCACTATTGAGTAAATCAGTTGTAACTTGAAAACTATTGTAGTTAGAGTATTTTGTTTAAATATGTTATTCACGTAATTTTTGGTCAGCTATAACATTGCAGACCTGTATGTCATGGCATAGCTGAGCAATAGCTACTTTCAGGTTCTCACTGTTGAGTAAATCATTGTATCCACTGGATAGCCGCAGTGTGTAGAGAGATTTCACCATTACCGCTCTGATGAAAAAAAAATTATAGCTAGCCTTTTCAAGTTTGCAGGATATATTAATAACCATAAAATGTTCCCTGGGAATATTTTTGGCCTCATTTTGAAAAACAAGATGGCCGCCAGGGACGTTTATTTGACTTCAAACAAGGACTTTTGTTGGCCCTCTAGAGCAAAGGGTATTATCGGTAGAGATCTCAAATTCGCAGGATATGTTCCTCATTATAAAATCTTGACTGGGAATATTTTTGGCCTCATTTTGAAAAACAAGATGGCTGCCACAGGTGTTTCTTTGTCAGTCATGAAAAGTGCTTATATCTCCCTTATTATTGGTCCTAGAGGTTTGGGATGGTAAACCAACCTGTAGGAAATCATGGGCTGTGAATCTTTTGGTGTGGTTAGATTTGACCTTTGACCCCTCCTTCAAGGTCAAACAAGGATAGCCAAACTTAAAAGTGCTTATAACTGGCTTATTATTGGTCCTAGAGGTTTGGGATGGTAAACAGACATATAGGAAATCATGGGCTGGGAATCTGTTGATGTGGTCCGATATGACCTTTGGACCCCTCCTTCAAGGTCAAACGAGGATACCCAAACTAAAAAGTGCTTATAACTCCATTATTATTGGTCCTAGAGGTTTGGAATGGAAAGCCAACCTATAGAAAATCATTGGGCTGGGAATCTTTTGGTATGGTCGGATTTGACCTTGGACCCTGCCTTCAAGGTCAAACGAGGATAGCCAAACTTAAAAGTGCTTATAACTCGCTTATTAATGGTCCTAGAAGTTTGGGATGGTAAACCAAGCTACAGGAAATCATGGACTGGAAATCTTTTGGTGTGGTCGGATTTGGCCTTGGACCCTGCCTTCAAGGTCAAACGAGGATAGCCAAACTTAAAAGTGCTTATAACTCACTTATTGTTGGTCGTAGTCCTATGCACTTGGAATCTCATAAGTGGTCACTTTGGGTGAGTTTGAGGAGATACAGAGCCATAGAATGCGAAAAATTAACGTCTTTCAAATATTACGGGGCCAGTGTCTCAGCTTGCACATTTCATTAATCCATAGCAAGGTGACTCAATTGTGACTGACTCGTCAGTCCTATGCACTTGGAATCTCATAAGTGGTCAATTTGGGTGAGTTTGAGGAGATACAGAGCCATAGAATGTGAAAAATTAACGTCTTTCAAATATTAGTGGGTCAGTGTCTCAGCCTGCACATTTCATTAATCCATAGCAAGGTGACTCAATTGTGACTGACTCGTCAGTCCTATGCACTTGGAATCTCATAAGTGGTCACTTTGGGTGAGTTTGAGGAGATACAGAGCCATAGAATGCGAAAAATTAACGTCTTTCAAATATTAGTGGGTCAGTGTCTCAGCCTGCACATTTCATTAATCCATAGCAAGGTGACTCAATTGTGACTGACTCGTCAGTCCTATGCACTTGGAATCTCATAAGTGGTCAATTTGGGTGAGTTTGAGGAGATACAGAGCCATAGAATGTGAAAAATTAACGTCTTTCAAATATTAGTGGGTCAGTGTCTCAGCCTGCACATTTCATTAATCCATAGCAAGGTGACTCAATTGTGACTGACTCGTCAGTCCTATGCACTTGGAATCTCATAAGTGGTCACTTTGGGTGAGTTTGAGGAGATACAGAGCCATAGAATGCGAAAAATTAACGTCTTTCAAATATTAGTGGGCCAGTGTCTCAGCTTGCACATTTCATTAATCCATAGCAAGGTGACTCAATTGTGACTGACTCGTCAGTCCTATGCACTTGGAATCTCATAAGTGGTCAATTTGGGTGAGTTTGAGGAGATACAGAGCCATAGAATGTGAAAAATTAACGTCTTTCAAATATTAGTGGGTCAGTGTCTCAGCCTGCACATTTCATTAATCCATAGCAAGGTGACTCAATTGTGACTGACTCGTCAGTCCTATGCACTTGGAATCTCATAAGTGGTCAATTTGGGTGAGTTTGAGGAGATACAGCGCCATAGAATGGGAAAAATTAACGTCTTTCAAATATTAGTGGGTCAGTGTCTCAGCCTGCACATTTCATTAATCCATAGCAAGGTGACTCAATTGTGACTGACTCGTCAGTCCTATGCACTTGGAATCTCATAAGTGGTCACTTTGGGTGAGTTTGAGGAGATACAGAGCCATAGAATGCGAAAAATTAACGTCTTTCAAATATTACGGGGCCAGTGTCTCAGCTTGCACATTTCATTAATCCATAGCAAGGTGACTCAATTGTGACTGACTCGTCAGTCCTATGCACTTGGAATCTCATAAGTGGTCAATTTGGGTGAGTTTGAGGAGATACAGAGCCATAGAATGTGAAAAATTAACGTCTTTCAAATATTAGTGGGTCAGTGTCTCAGCCTGCACATTTCATTAATCCATAGCAAGGTGACTCAATTGTGACTGACTCGTCAGTCCTATGCACTTGGAATCTCATAAGTGGTCACTTTGGGTGAGTTTGAGGAGATACAGAGCCATAGAATGCGAAAAATTAACGTCTTTCAAATATTACGGGGCCAGTGTCTCAGCTTGCACATTTCATTAATCCATAGCAAGGTGACTCAATTGTGACTGACTCGTCAGTCCTATGCACTTGGAATCTCATAAGTGGTCAATTTGGGTGAGTTTGAGGAGATACAGAGCCATAGAATGTGAAAAATTAACGTCTTTCAAATATTAGTGGGTCAGTGTCTCAGCCTGCACATTTCATTAATCCATAGCAAGGTGACTCAATTGTGACTGACTCGTCAGTCCTATGCACTTGGAATCTCATAAGTGGTCAATTTGGGTGAGTTTGAGGAGATACAGAGCCATAGAATGTGAAAAATTAACGTCTTTCAAATATTAGTGGGTCAGTGTCTCAGCCTGCACATTTCATTAATCCATAGCAAGGTGACTCAATTGTGACTGACTCGTCAGTCCTATGCACTTGGAATCTCATAAGTGGTCACTTTGGGTGAGTTTGAGGAGATACAGAGCCATAGAATGTGAAAAATTAACGTCTTTCAAATATTAGTGGGTCAGTGTCTCAGCCTGCACATTTCATTAATCCATAGCAAGGTGACTCAATTGTGACTGACTCGTCAGTCCTATGCACTTGGAATCTCATAAGTGGTCACTTTGGGTGAGTTTGAGGAGATACAGAGCCATAGAATGCGAAAAATTAACGTCTTTCAAATATTAGTGGGCCAGTGTCTCAGCTTGCACATTTCATTAATCCATAGCAAGGTGACTCAATTGTGACTGACTCGTCAGTCCTATGCACTTGGAATCTCATAAGTGGTCAATTTGGGTGAGTTTGAGGAGATAAAGAGCCATAGAATGTGAAAAATTAACGTCTTTCAAATATTAGTGGGTCAGTGTCTCAGCCTGCACATTTCATTAATCCATAGCAAGGTGACTCAATTGTGACTGACTCGTCAGTCCTATGCACTTGGAATCTCATAAGTGGTCAATTTGGGTGAGTTTGAGGAGATACAGCGCCATAGAATGGGAAAAATTAACGTCTTTCAAATATTAGTGGGTCAGTGTCTCAGCCTGCACATTTCATTAATCCATAGCAAGGTGACTCAATTGTGACTGACTCGTCAGTCCTATGCACTTGGAATCTCATAAGTGGTCACTTTGGGTGAGTTTGAGGAGATACAGAGCCATAGAATGCGAAAAATTAACGTCTTTCAAATATTACGGGGCCAGTGTCTCAGCTTGCACATTTCATTAATCCATAGCAAGGTGACTCAATTGTGACTGACTCGTCAGTCCTATGCACTTGGAATCTCATAAGTGGTCAATTTGGGTGAGTTTGAGGAGATACAGAGCCATAGAATGTGAAAAATTAACGTCTTTCAAATATTAGTGGGTCAGTGTCTCAGCCTGCACATTTCATTAATCCATAGCAAGGTGACTCAATTGTGACTGACTCGTCAGTCCTATGCACTTGGAATCTCATAAGTGGTCACTTTGGGTGAGTTTGAGGAGATACAGAGCCATAGAATGCGAAAAATTAACGTCTTTCAAATATTAGTGGGCCAGTGTCTCAGCTTGCACATTTCATTAATCCATAGCAAGGTGACTCAATTGTGACTGACTCGTCAGTCCTATGCACTTGGAATCTCATAAGTGGTCAATTTGGGTGAGTTTGAGGAGATACAGAGCCATAGAATGTGAAAAATTAACGTCTTTCAAATATTAGTGGGTCAGTGTCTCAGCCTGCACATTTCATTAATCCATAGCAAGGTGACTCAATTGTGACTGACTCGTCAGTCCTATGCACTTGGAATCTCATAAGTGGTCAATTTGGGTGAGTTTGAGGAGATACAGCGCCATAGAATGGGAAAAATTAACGTCTTTCAAATATTAGTGGGTCAGTGTCTCAGCCTGCACATTTCATTAATCCATAGCAAGGTGACTCAATTGTGACTGACTCGTCAGTCCTATGCACTTGAAATCTCATAAGTGGTCACTTTGGGTGAGTTTGAGGAGATACAGAGCCATAGAATGCGAAAAATTAACGTCTTTCAAATATTACGGGGCCAGTGTCTCAGCTTGCACATTTCATTAATCCATAGCAAGGTGACTCAATTGTGACTGACTCGTCAGTCCTATGCACTTGGAATCTCATAAGTGGTCAATTTGGATGAGTTTGAGGAGATACAGAGCCATAGAATGTGAAAAATTAACGTCTTTCAAATATTAGTGGGTCAGTGTCTCAGCCTGCACATTTCATTAATCCATAGCAAGGTGACTCAATTGTGACTGACTCGTCAGTCCTATGCACTTGGAATCTCATAAGTGGTCACTTTGGGTGAGTTTGAGGAGATACAGAGCCATAGAATGCGAAAAATTAACGTCTTTCAAATATTACGGGGCCAGTGTCTCAGCTTGCACATTTCATTAATCCATAGCAAGGTGACTCAATTGTGACTGACTCGTCAGTCCTATGCACTTGGAATCTCATAAGTGGTCAATTTGGGTGAGTTTGAGGAGATACAGAGCCATAGAATGTGAAAAATTAACGTCTTTCAAATATTAGTGGGTCAGTGTCTCAGCCTGCACATTTCATTAATCCATAGCAAGGTGACTCAATTGTGACTGACTCGTCAGTCCTATGCACTTGGAATCTCATAAGTGGTCACTTTGGGTGAGTTTGAGGAGATACAGAGCCATAGAATGTGAAAAATTAACGTCTTTCAAATATTAGTGGGTCAGTGTCTCAGCCTGCACATTTCATTAATCCATAGCAAGGTGACTCAATTGTGACTGACTCGTCAGTCCTATGCACTTGGAATCTCATAAGTGGTCAATTTGGGTGAGTTTGAGGAGATACAGCGCCATAGAATGGGAAAAATTAACGTCTTTCAAATATTAGTGGGTCAGTGTCTCAGCCTGCACATTTCATTAATCCATAGCAAGGTGACTCAATTGTGACTGACTCGTCAGTCCTATGCACTTGGAATCTCATAAGTGGTCACTTTGGGTGAGTTTGAGGAGATACAGAGCCATAGAATGCGAAAAATTAACGTCTTTCAAATATTAGTGGGCCAGTGTCTCAGCTTGCACATTTCATTAATCCATAGCAAGGTGACTCAATTGTGACTGACTCGTCAGTCCTATGCACTTGGAATCTCATAAGTGGTCAATTTGGGTGAGTTTGAGGAGATACAGAGCCATAGAATGTGAAAAATTAACGTCTTTCAAATATTAGTGGGTCAGTGTCTCAGCCTGCACATTTCATTAATCCATAGCAAGGTGACTCAATTGTGACTGACTCGTCAGTCCTATGCACTTGGAATCTCATAAGTGGTCACTTTGGGTGAGTTTGAGGAGATACAGAGCCATAGAATGCGAAAAATTAACGTCTTTCAAATATTACGGGGCCAGTGTCTCAGCTTGCACATTTCATTAATCCATAGCAAGGTGACTCAATTGTGACTGACTCGTCAGTCCTATGCACTTGGAATCTCATAAGTGGTCACTTTGGGTGAGTTTGAGGAGATACAGAGCCATAGAATGCGAAAAATTAACGTCTTTCAAATATTACGGGGCCAGTGTCTCAGCTTGCACATTTCATTAATCCATAGCAAGGTGACTCAATTGTGACTGACTCGTCAGTCCTATGCACTTGGAATCTCATAAGTGGTCAATTTGGGTGAGTTTGAGGAGATACAGAGCCATAGAATGTGAAAAATTAACGTCTTTCAAATATTAGTGGGTCAGTGTCTCAGCCTGCACATTTCATTAATCCATAGCAAGGTGACTCAATTGTGACTGACTCGTCAGTCCTATGCACTTGGAATCTCATAAGTGGTCACTTTGGGTGAGTTTGAGGAGATACAGAGCCATAGAATGCGAAAAATTAACGTCTTTCAAATATTACGGGGCCATGTGTCTCAGCCTGCACATTTCATTAATCCATAGCAAGGTGACTCAATTGTGACTGACTCGTCAGTCCTATGCACTTGGAATCTCATAAGTGGTCACTTTGGGTGAGTTTGAGGAGATACAGAGCCATAGAATGCGAAAAATTAACGTCTTTCAAATATTACGGGGCCAGTGTCTCAGCTTGCACATTTCATTAATCCATAGCAAGGTGACTCAATTGTGACTGACTCGTCAGTCCTATGCACTTGGAATCTCATAAGTGGTCAATTTGGGTGAGTTTGAGGAGATACAGAGCCATAGAATGTGAAAAATTAACGTCTTTCAAATATTAGTGGGTCAGTGTCTCAGCCTGCACATTTCATTAATCCATAGCAAGGTGACTCAATTGTGACTGACTCGTCAGTCCTATGCACTTGGAATCTCATAAGTGGTCACTTTGGGTGAGTTTGAGGAGATACAGAGCCATAGAATGCGAAAAATTAACGTCTTTCAAATATTAGTGGGCCAGTGTCTCAGCTTGCACATTTCATTAATCCATAGCAAGGTGACTCAATTGTGACTGACTCGTCAGTCCTATGCACTTGGAATCTCATAAGTGGTCAATTTGGGTGAGTTTGAGGAGATACAGCGCCATAGAATGGGAAAAATTAACGTCTTTCAAATATTAGTGGGTCAGTGTCTCAGCCTGCACATTTCATTAATCCATAGCAAGGTGACTCAATTGTGACTGACTCGTCAGTCCTATGCACTTGGAATCTCATAAGTGGTCACTTTGGGTGAGTTTGAGGAGATACAGAGCCATAGAATGCGAAAAATTAACGTCTTTCAAATATTACGGGGCCAGTGTCTCAGCTTGCACATTTCATTAATCCATAGCAAGGTGACTCAATTGTGACTGACTCGTCAGTCCTATGCACTTGGAATCTCATAAGTGGTCAATTTGGGTGAGTTTGAGGAGATACAGAGCCATAGAATGTGAAAAATTAACGTCTTTCAAATATTAGTGGGTCAGTGTCTCAGCCTGCACATTTCATTAATCCATAGCAAGGTGACTCAATTGTGACTGACTCGTCAGTCCTATGCACTTGGAATCTCATAAGTGGTCACTTTGGGTGAGTTTGAGGAGATACAGAGCCATAGAATGCGAAAAATTAACGTCTTTCAAATATTACGGGGCCAGTGTCTCAGCTTGCACATTTCATTAATCCATAGCAAGGTGACTCAATTGTGACTGACTCGTCAGTCCTATGCACTTGGAATCTCATAAGTGGTCAATTTGGGTGAGTTTGAGGAGATACAGAGCCATAGAATGTGAAAAATTAACGTCTTTCAAATATTAGTGGGTCAGTGTCTCAGCCTGCACATTTCATTAATCCATAGCAAGGTGACTCAATTGTGACTGACTCGTCAGTCCTATGCACTTGGAATCTCATAAGTGGTCACTTTGGGTGAGTTTGAGGAGATACAGAGCCATAGAATGCGAAAAATTAACGTCTTTCAAATATTACGGGGCCAGTGTCTCAGCTTGCACATTTCATTAATCCATAGCAAGGTGACTCAATTGTGACTGACTCGTCAGTCCTATGCACTTGGAATCTCATAAGTGGTCACTTTGGGTGAGTTTGAGGAGATATAGAGCCATAGAATGCGAAAAATTAACGTCTTTCAAATATTACGGGGCCAGTGTCTCAGCTTGCACATTTCATTAATCCATAGCAAGGTGACTCAATTGTGACTGACTCGTCAGTCCTATGCACTTGGAATCTCATAAGTGGTCAATTTGGGTGAGTTTGAGGAGATACAGAGCCATAGAATGTGAAAAATTAACGTCTTTCAAATATTAGTGGGTCAGTGTCTCAGCCTGCACATTTCATTAATCCATAGCAAGGTGACTCAATTGTGACTGACTCGTCAGTCCTATGCACTTGGAATCTCATAAGTGGTCACTTTGGGTGAGTTTGAGGAGATACAGAGCCATAGAATGCAAAAAATTAACGTCTTTCAAATATTACGGGGCCATGTGTCTCAGCCTGCACATTTCATTAATCCATAGCAAGGTGACTCAATTGTGACTGACTCGTCAGTCCTATGCACTTGGAATCTCATAAGTGGTCACTTTGGGTGAGTTTGAGGAGATACAGAGCCATAGAATGCGAAAAATTAACGTCTTTCAAATATTACGGGGCCAGTGTCTCAGCTTGCACATTTCATTAATCCATAGCAAGGTGACTCAATTGTGACTGACTCGTCAGTCCTATGCACTTGGAATCTCATAAGTGGTCAATTTGGGTGAGTTTGAGGAGATACAGAGCCATAGAATGTGAAAAATTAACGTCTTTCAAATATTAGTGGGTCAGTGTCTCAGCCTGCACATTTCATTAATCCATAGCAAGGTGACTCAATTGTGACTGACTCGTCAGTCCTATGCACTTGGAATCTCATAAGTGGTCACTTTGGGTGAGTTTGAGGAGATACAGAGCCATAGAATGCGAAAAATTAACGTCTTTCAAATATTAGTGGGCCAGTGTCTCAGCTTGCACATTTCATTAATCCATAGCAAGGTGACTCAATTGTGACTGACTCGTCAGTCCTATGCACTTGGAATCTCATAAGTGGTCAATTTGGGTGAGTTTGAGGAGATACAGAGCCATAGAATGCGAAAAATTAACGTCTTTCAAATATTAGTGGGTCAGTGTCTCAGCCTGCACATTTCATTAATCCATAGCAAGGTGACTCAATTGTGACTGACTCGTCAGTCCTATGCACTTGGAATCTCATAAGTGGTCAATTTGGGTGAGTTTGAGGAGATACAGCGCCATAGAATGTGAAAAATTAACGTCTTTCAAATATTAGTGGGTCAGTGTCTCAGCCTGCACATTTCATTAATCCATAGCAAGGTGACTCAATTGTGACTGACTCGTCAGTCCTATGCACTTGGAATCTCATAAGTGGTCACTTTGGGTGAGTTTGAGGAGATACAGAGCCATAGAATGCGAAAAATTAACGTCTTTCAAATATCACGGGGCCAGTGTCTCAGCTTGCACATTTCATTAATCCATAGCAAGGTGACTCAATTGTGACTGACTCGTCAGTCCTATGCACTTGGAATCTCATAAGTGGTCAATTTGGGTGAGTTTGAGGAGATACAGAGCCATAGAATGTGAAAAATTAACGTCTTTCAAATATTAGTGGGTCAGTGTCTCAGCCTGCACATTTCATTAATCCATAGCAAGGTGACTCAATTGTGACTGACTCGTCAGTCCTATGCACTTGGAATCTCATAAGTGGTCACTTTGGGTGAGTTTGAGGAGATACAGAGCCATAGAATGCGAAAAATTAACGTCTTTCAAATATTACGGGGCCAGTGTCTCAGCTTGCACATTTCATTAATCCATAGCAAGGTGACTCAATTGTGACTGACTCGTCAGTCCTATGCACTTGGAATCTCATAAGTGGTCACTTTGGGTGAGTTTGAGGAGATACAGAGCCATAGAATGCGAAAAATTAACGTCTTTCAAATATTAGTGGGCCAGTGTCTCAGCTTGCACATTTCATTAATCCATAGCAAGGTGACTCAATTGTGACTGACTCGTCAGTCCTATGCACTTGGAATCTCATAAGTGGTCAATTTGGGTGAGTTTGAGGAGATACAGAGCCATAGAATGTGAAAAATTAACGTCTTTCAAATATTAGTGGGTCAGTGTCTCAGCCTGCACATTTCATTAATCCATAGCAAGGTGACTCAATTGTGACTGACTCGTCAGTCCTATGCACTTGGAATCTCATAAGTGGTCAATTTGGGTGAGTTTGAGGAGATACAGCGCCATAGAATGGGAAAAATTAACGTCTTTCAAATATTAGTGGGTCAGTGTCTCAGCCTGCACATTTCATTAATCCATAGCAAGGTGACTCAATTGTGACTGACTCGTCAGTCCTATGCACTTGGAATCTCATAAGTGGTCACTTTGGGTGAAATTTATAATATCCAGAAGATAAAATTTAAAAACAAGACAGAAAAGTTTTTTTCTGATCTTCCGAAATTTTCTCCATTGTCCGAAATGTGAGTTCTGGTTTAGCACACACCAGAACCCTGTAGCCTGCAAACTAACACAGCTACACGAAGAAGAAGGATTAATAATTGGGTGCAGGAACTTCTCACAGTGGTTTGTCACCCCTTGTTCATTATTTTAATTATTTATATCAGTTTTGTACCAATATTATGGCACGTATATAATCAAATATTGCTAATTAAGCATAAAAGTAATTTAAAATGACAGTACGTAATCATTGAAATCAAATGCATGTTTTAGGGCGATAATATGGTCCATTATAAAACCCGGAATTGGAATCAGAATATTTTCCGGAATAGCACCTCTTACCGCACCTCCATCCTTATTGGCTATTGGAAGTATGGGGGCAGGGCTTCAATCCTACACACCTTTACATACACCATGAGTATAGCAGCCTAATTTAGGGTAATGTTATTTGGAAATTTAGAGTTTGATATGCCATAATCACAACAATGTCATCACCGCACCTCGCACTATCCTGATACCATAATGTCCACATACAATTCTCGGAAATTGACTTGGGTGCTATGGCCATGTCCTCGTATCTTCTCATTGAATATTAATGACTTGGGTGCTATGGCAGTGAGTTCTGTAGTTCAAAGTATTTCATCTTCGTCGAGATATCCATTTTATAAAATATTGTTAGGAAACTACAGGGGAAATATGTGACCTCATTTCTTCTCATGAATATTAATGATTGGGTGCTATGGCCGTGAGTTCTGTAGTTTAAAGTATTTCATCTTCGTCGAGATATCCATTTTATAAAATATTGTTAGGAAACTACTGTACAGGGGAAATCTGTGACCTCATTTCTTCACATGAATATTAATGACTTGGGTGCTATGGCCGTGAGTTCTGTAGTTTAAACTATTTGATCTTTGTGGAGACGTACATTTTATAAAATATTGCAAAGAAATCCCAGGGGAAAGCCCTGTCTTCATATCTTCTCATTAATATTAATGACCGCACCTCATATTTTAACACCGCACCTCATATTTCAACACCGCACCTCGACGCACCCGTTTTTGGAATTCCGGAAAATATAAAGTACCCGATAATATGCATATTTTGTATTCAACACAAATGTTATAGGAATATATCACGAAAAACCCGTCCAAATGCAGAATTTTAGCACGGAAACTTCCGTCAGCTGATAGTGGATAAACAAACTACGTATACAACAGAGGAACCAGGAAGTAGCGAAAATCAATTTTTGTGAGTAATGTATATTAACCTACAAATATTATGGGAATTATTAATGGAAATAGAGGAATATATTTTGTAGATCAGTTCCTTTTACTGTATAAAATTTATATAAATATTTACTGCAGTTTCAGGCTTTCATCTCCTATTTTCGCCCACTGTAAGTGGTCCAATTAGCATTGCAAATTCGCTAACAGTTGCCAATTTGCCTTCAATATTTCTGAATATTATATTCTTTATATATATTTTTTTGTTGTCCCATGACACAGTGCAGCCTTGTGATATGCATAAGCTTATTTTAAGTTAATTACATTTTGATGACAAATATTTAGAAAAATTTTAATCCACAACACCTGCTAATTCATATTAGCATATGACATGTTAACTCCACAGTGAGTGATTTTATTTTTCCTTTGTTTTCCGAATTTTTTTGGCTTTAAAATATGAATAAAAATGAAAGAAAAAAACTGTTATGTAGAATAAAAATATTATAAAAATTAAAATGTTATTAAGTTATTATCTTATTATATATTTTATTATATTCATTATTACATGTTCAAGAACTCACCTATACACATACTAAGCAGGTCCAGTGCTGCTTAACTTCAGTGGTGAGACAGGTATTCCTCACACTACACCACATTAGCAGATTCCCAAATTAATTCATAGATTTTTTATGGCAGTTAATCTCTACTTTGGGGCCATGGTAGCACAGTGGTAATACACTTGCCTCCCAACTCTGAGGTTGGTGGTTCAAATCCCTGACCTTATGTGAGAAAGTTGGTAGTTGCTTACCGATGGTCAGCAGTTTACAGTACAAAACAATGGTGGAGTGTGGGAGAAAAGAAGCAGAGAAGGTCAAAGAATACTGTATACTTACAAAAGACTAGGATTGGGGTGCTTCACTAAAAATTCCACTGAAATATGATTATGTTTTTGCATTGAAACTAAAATATGAGGAAGGTCCAGTTTTGTTGTCTGATTGCTTATATAAACAGTAAAGGGCTGGGAATGCTGAAACTTCATGCCATTGTTCCAACGGAACCAGGCTATGATGGTCTCAAAAAATACATCCACCATTTGTAGTCAGTGTTTTGCTGGTGGACAAGGTGTGCTTCTT
The DNA here is from genome assembly GCA_964017235.1 of Sabellastarte sp. h YS-2021. Taxonomy (NCBI): domain Eukaryota; kingdom Metazoa; phylum Annelida; class Polychaeta; order Sabellida; family Sabellidae; genus Sabellastarte; species Sabellastarte sp. h YS-2021. The sequence continues at coordinate 143,664,041 of OZ024931.1, forward strand.
GACCAACTATATGTACACCATGATACAACCTGTACAGTGTTGAAAGTGAAGTAAAACCCCAAATAAATAAATAATTAATCTCTACTTTCTTGAAACTTTGCTCATTGTTTTAACAGTGCACATTCATTAGTAAAAAGGGTGACAATAAATTTCTAAAAAATATTTTTTATTATATCACTTGATCTTGGTGAATGTATGCACACACTTGTTCTTATACCCATGTTTGTATCTCACTGTCAGTGCAAGTTGTAAGCAAACATTTTTTTGAAAATTTTTTTTCAAAACAAAATATAATTATTTAGCAACCCACATAAAAATTCATAAAGAAACAAACCTATTTTCAAATTTTAGAACTATTTTAATAAAGAACCGTGAAAAGTTTAAGTATCTTTTTTTATTTTCTATCTAGAGAACCAACAACAACAAAAGATAAATAGACATATGAAAGTCCTGACCCCAAAGAAAATAAAGGTTACTAACTTACTATCGGATATCACTATAAATAAAATTCCCTCAAGATATAATTTTAAAAATTATGTAAAAATTTAAAAAAAATATATATATAATATAAAGATGATTTTAAAATTATATTTAAAAATTATTTAAAAAAAATATAATAACAATAAGTCAAAAAAATATAAAGATAATTTTAAAATTATTTAATTTTTTTTAAAATTATTTTTAAAAATTATTTAAAAAAATATAATAACAATAAGTCAGTTTGCTTAGCCAAGAACCATGACAAAATTCTGTGTATATAAATGGCTGTTGTGATAACTCCATTTTATATATATTATATTTTTAATTTTATATATTAATAAGATGAGACATGAACCCTACTATTACATATATTTTAAGTCAAATTTCTGATATATTTGATGCCTAAAATACACGATTTTTATGTCCAAAGACATTACATTGTGCAGGTGTTCAAAAAATTTTGCTAAAAATATTTTTAGGATCTCACAGTGTATGTACTACAATAACAACAGAGAATGGGCGATAATAGCATATATATGTTAAAACACAAGTAAGATACAAAAATATTATAAAAAGATCAATTAGATATAATATTAAATGACTATTTCAATAAGAGGAATGCTTAAAACCTACATTAATGTACAAAATATGTGATAATTATGCAATTTATTTTATAGCAAAAACACTTCCTGGTTCACGCCAAGAGTTTTGTTTATCCACCTCAATCCCACAATGCATCACGGTTTCTGGAACTACGACAAGGCTTATATGCGAAATCATTATATTTCAACAGGGGCATACGATATCAAAATGTGCACCAAATGGGTTGACTAGAAATATGTTTAATTTTTAAGCGTCCCTGAAAGGGCGCTTATTTGTTTTCGCCTCAGTTTCCTCGCCGCTGCCGCCGCATTATGGTCTCCCCTGAATATCTCCCTTATTATTAGAAGGTTTCAAACCATATTTGGCACTTATATACCTTAGGCGTGGGAAAATTTTTCTGCATGCTTAAATTTGACCTTTGACCTTTATGAAGGTCACATGATCAAAAACAATTTTTTTAAGTACACCCCACCCCCCCCACCCCCGTCATCACAGTTCAGGAAAAACTACTTGATACACAGCCTTATGCTTTAACACACCTGTTCATACTATCGAAAACGCGAGCTGATTAGATTTTGGGAGCAATCCCTTGAAAAATGTCTCATTTATGGGTGATTTCCTCACACCTTCCAATCTGAGAGCCTTAAATTTAGGTCAACCCCCCTATTATCTTCTTAAGTATTGCATTTAGAGCCATAAAATGTATTGGGAGGTAATAGGAAACTATATGTGGAGAGTCTAAATAGCCGGTCAGTTTTACCCCACGACCCCCCCTTATGGGTCAAACTGGGGTCATAAAATAGCTGATTTTGAGTTTTTACCTTATATCTCCTTTATTGTTGTTTTTATAGCTTCAGAATGTATTAAGAGGTATTGGGAAAGCATATGTGGAGAGTTTAAATAGCCGGTCAGTTTTACCCCACGGCCCCCCCTTATGGGTCAAACTGGGGTGATAAAATAGCTGATTTTGAGTTTTTGCCTTATATCTCCTTTATTGTTGCTTTTATAGCTTCAGAATGTATTAAGAGGTATTGGGAAAGCATATATGGAGAGTCTAAATAGCCGGTCAGTTTTACCCCCCGACCCCCCCTTATGGGTCAAACTGGGGTCATAAAATAACTAATTTTGAGTTTTTGCCTTATATCTCCTTTATTGTTGCTTTTATAGCTTCAGAATGTATTAAGAGGTATTGGGAAAGCATATGTGGAGAGTCTAAATAGCCGGTCAGTTTTACCCCCCGACCCCCTCTTATGGGTCAAACTGGGGTCATAAAATAGCTGATTTTGAGTTTTTGCCTTATATCTTCTTTATTGTTGCTTTTATAGCTTCAGAATGTATTAAGAGGTATTGGCAAAGCATATGTGGAGAGTCTAAATAGCCGGTCAGTTTTACACCCCGACCCCCCCCTTATGGGTCAATCTGGGGTCATAAAATAGCTGATTTTGAGTTTTTGCCTTATATCTTCTTTATTGTTGCTGTTATAGCTTCAGAATGTATTAAGAAGTATTGGGAAAGCATATGTGGAGAGTCTAAATAGTCGGTCAGTTTTACCCCCCAACCCCCCCGACCCCCCCCTTATGGGCCAAACTGGGGTCATAAATAGCTGCTTTGGAGTTTTTGCCTTATATCTCCTTTATCGTTGCTTTTATAGCTTCAGAATGTATTAAGAGGTATTGGGACAGCATATGTGGAGAGTCTAAATAGCCAGTCAGTTTTACCCCCCAACCCCCCCTTATAGGCTAAACTGGGGTCATAAATAGCTGCTTTGGAGTTTTTGCCTCATATCTCCTTTATCGTTGCTTTTATAGCTTCAGAATGTATTAAGAGGTATTGGGAAAGCAAATGTGGAGAATCTAAATAGCTGGTCACTTTTATCCCCTGATCCCTCCCCCCATGGGTCAAACTGGGGTCATAAAATAGCTGATTTCGAGTTTTTGTCTTATATCTCCTTTAATGTTGCTTTTATAGATTGAGAATGTATTAAGAAGTATTGGGAAAGCATATGTGGAGAGTCTAAGTAGCCGGTCAGTTTTACCACCTAACCCCCATCCCTATGGGTCAAACTGGGGTAAAAAATAGCTGTTTTGGAGTTTTTACCTGATGTCTCCTTCATTGTTGCTATTGTAGCTTCGGTATGTATTAAGAGGTATTGGGAAACCATATGTGGACAGTCTAAATAGCCGGTTAGTTTTACTTCCTGATCCCCATGTATGGGTCAAACTGGGGTCATGAAATAGCTTTTGCCTTCATTGTTGCTTTTATGCTTTCACAATGTATTAAAAGCTATTGCTAAACCCTGTGGACAATCTAAATAGCAATACATACTTGCACACATGATTATATATGAAGTTATCAATACTCGTTACTGAAATGCTTTGTAGCATTTACACAAAATTTACTAAAGTTACATCCAATGTTGTACATCCAATGTACAACACTTTCTCCAGCTTGTCTATGTCTACAGCGCTTGTTTATGTTAATTAAAGAAGACCTTTGTAGGATTTTCCCTGTCATGATATCACTAAGGGGGTTGGTTTATATAACAGTACGGTACAGCTTTGTGCATTCTTAGCTTTACAGCATGCTTATTAAAACCACAAGGCATTTTAAACTCTCAGGGACGCTTCGCTTTTGTTAACAAAAGCATTCATCTAGTTTTTCTTTATTATTGCTAGTGGTAGTGGACCAGTTCGCCCGGGTACCAATTCAGATTTACGTGCAAGTCGTGACCACGGCAAATCGTGACCGGCAACTCGTACCCACAACTCGTACCCACATAAGATTAATGATTATTCTGTGTCCAAAATATCTAACAAAGAGTCAAATATTATAATTACTCACAATTACTGAAGTGATTAACCTTTAGTGGTGGTGGACCAGTTCACGCCCGGGTACCAATTCACGCCCACCCTCAATTTTCTTGAAGATTTATGATTTTTCATGGAGAAGATGTTTACCACATTATAAATAATCATCAATTGATCATATACATTTGTAATTTATTGTTTAACTGTGATTGTTTTGAATAAATTTAGGGGTGGGCATGAATTGGTACCCGGGCGTGAACTGGTTCGCCACCACTATATCCTATAAGATAAAAAGTTGACTTAAATGTAACTGATATATTTTGGAGAGAATAATTATTTGCCATCTAAATAAAACTGCCTATTAGCATATTTGGTATCATTTTTATTAGGAAGGTATGGGGAATCACAAAATATGAATGCTATTTTCTATTACCAGAAGGAATGAAGAGAGCAGTGAAGACAGTCATGATGACACACTCCTACATTCAATTAATCCAACTGTGGTTTTATATGACCAGCCAGAACCCATGGATGAGTCATCAATTGTGGATACAGCTTTTGATGAGGCAGAGGCCTCTGATGAGGTACCATAATACCAAATCATCAAATCTTCGTCACAGAGGCAGAAGGACAAGTTGATTGACAGAGATGGAACTGAACCCTTGGATCTGGAATTTGAATTGGCAGAAGACTACATCCCAGCTGAGTTCTACCAGGGAGATGTGCGAGTGAGGGACAGGAGGCACCTGGTCTTTGCATCTGAGAAGCAACTTTCTTTGCTTGCCAAAGCAAAGACTTGGTACATCGATGCGACTTTTAATGTCGTCAAAAAACCATTCACCTAGCTCTTCAGCATCCACTGCTTCCTGAAGAAGAATGGCCAGATGAAGCAGGTGCCATTAGCTTTTGCATTAATGTCAGGCAAACGGAAGGAGGACTACAGGAAGATCATCAAGAAAGTGAAAGGTCTCCTTCCTGAAGGCCCTGCTGTCAAAGCGGTCATGGCTGATTTTGAGGGTGCATGTGGCGTGGGATGCTAGCGAACTTTCCCACAATCAAAATAAATGGATGCTTGTTCCATTGGGCACAAGCATTGAGAAGAAAACTGGTGAATTAGGACTACTGAAATTGTATCAGCGAAGCTCCAGTACGAATACATTCTGCCGAAAACTTATGGCTCTACCTTTCCTGCCAAGTGAACACATCCCTGGAGCTTTTTATGAACTGAAGAGGCTTTGTGCCAATCATACTGGTCTCACCCAGTTCTGTGGTTATATAGAGCGGCAGTGGATAGTGAATGATTTCTATCGACCAGATAGGTGGTCTGTGTTTATGAAGGATGTGAGGACCAATAATGACCTTGAAGGTTGGCATAGGCGCCTGAATAACCATGCCAGAAGAGGCCAAATTCAGTTTTACCTGTTAGTTGAATTGCTACACAAAGAGGCCAACTTTGTATCCATTCAGACCAAGTTGGTGTCGGACGGGAAATTAAAGTGCCACCAGAGAAAAAGGCATAGGGCTCTCCAGAAGGACTTGAAGAAAATCTGGAAAAAGTACAATGAGGAACATATCACAGTTTCCCAACTACTTTCCGGATGTATCCAAGTGACACACAAACTGTAAATGCAAATACACTAAGACACAAACTGTAACTTCAAATACAATGATTGTTTATTGTAATTGTATTTTCACAATGATCATTTAACTGGAAAATAAAAATAAAAAGGTATTATGCAGTTCTGAATAGTAGCATTGGTCCCTGTCTTCCCTGCATATATATTTAGCATGTTCCACCAGTCCTGTCAATCAAACACTGTACTGGTTCCCGTTTCACACCTACAATAGAAAAAAAAATCAGATAGTTATGTACTGGTTCCCGTTTCTACTTACATATATTGGTCACGAGTTGAAGATGTACTAATATAAACACCCATATAAAACCCTATAAAAATATATTGGGTACGAGTTGTGGGCACGAGTTGCCGTGGTCACGACTTGCTTGTATACCCCAATTCACGCCCACCCCTAAATTTATCCAAAACAATCACAGTTAAACGATAAATTACAAATGTATATGATCAATTTGATGATTATCTATAATGTGGTAAACATATTCTCTATGAAAAATCATAAATCTTCAAGAAAATTGAGGGTGGGCGTGAATTGGTACCCGGGCGTGAACTGGTCCACCACCACTAGGTGTAGTGGCATTCTACCAGTAAACGCGCACGCGAATTTTAGTGATGGCAATTATTTTTTTTTTTTTTTTTTTTTTGCAAACAATAAAAATTTATTTACCCTTTTGTAACAATATTGGTGCAAGACAACCTTGGGAGGGCGAGGGTAGCAAACCCTCCATCAAGGTGTATTTCCAGTGCCATTTGAAAAATGAATTTTAGTATACTAACAAAGATATTTCAAATTGATACTTTGTAGGGTGTTTGTTAAATTGATTTAATAAATGAAAACCCTGTTCACATGGTCTTAATAACTGTTACCAAATATATCATGTATATCAAGACAGATTGTTTTCTAAAACTAAGATAATTGTAAGGATTTACGAAAAGATAAACAATTACAAGAATGTTTTTAAATTAACACATAAACTGTTTTTATAAAACTTGTAATACAGTGTACATTCTAATTCACACAGAAGTGAAGCACAGCAGGATAGTCCCATCCCCAGTTAAGCCTTTTGCTGCTGAAGTAGGGAAAACTATTCCGACTGTTTCACTTCAAAAAACCAATACATCCAATTAATATTTGCAAGAGCCTTTTCTAAAGTCATTTGAGAACAGTCTGACAGTTAAAATGAATACGAAGGATAAAAAATAAGCAGGTTTATAGCTATCATAAGTGAAACATTTAATCATATTTTTCAGGCTTTTTCTTTGGTAACTATTAAGCAATGAAGAATCAAAAACCTCTCCATGAAAAGATAACCGTTCTTCTATTGTGTTTGCAATATTCACCGATTTATAGTCTGAATTGTTCCAACTACATTTAGACCACGTACTGAAAATGGCATAACTCACAATAACTATACATATGTTTCTATTTTCACTTAAATAATTCTGACAAGGTATACCTAATATTATATGCATAAGGGTAATATTTAGCTTGAGACAATTGCTCAGTATAGACCAAATATGTTTAATCCTTGGACAACTGTACAACAGATGACTAATATCTTCTGATTCACCACAGAAAGTACATTTTGTTGAGGAACTTTTCCCCCATTTTCCTAGCTTTTCCCCACAGGGCAGTATATTTAGCAATATTTTGTACTTAAACTCTGAAATTTTTTTGTATCTGAGTGTCTTAAAATTGGTGAGATAATATTTTCCCAGTCATTTTTATTTATTTCAGCCTGAAATTTCCTTTGCCACATGTATTCTGTGTATGGTCTTTCAGTTTTTTTGCCCAAAAGTACCACATACATTTCTTTGGAATTAATTTCATTTCGATTGAAAATTTTTGTCTTTGTGCATAATGTTAATTTTTGGTAAAGTGAAACTTGGGTAAAGCTACACACAGTAGTGTCACAATGCCTCAGGGCATTTTTGCTGATAATGTTTTTCGATATAAAGACTTCACTCATCCAGTTAGTTTTAACTGTTAGTTTCTGTAATATGTTATATTCTGATATAAAAGAGCCATCATGTTCAACAAGATCTTTTACATGTAAAAACCCACTTTCTAACCAGTTTTTGTAATAAAGACATTTGCCTTTTGATTTGAAATATTCATTACCCCACAATGGCTGTGACAGAATTTCTACAGTATTCAACTTGTCAATTGATCTTATAGTTTTACACAAGTTGTAAGATATTATAATTTGCTGATAGAAAGGTAGTACCTTTAAGAATACCCCAAACTCGTCCATTTTGCGAAAGTTCATTTTTAGAAGTAGGTTTGTGGTAATAGACATTTTTGCAAGATACATGTTAAGTATTTCAGCTATTGAACTTTCTTCATTCAGAAGCTTTGGAATCCAGGAGGTTTTTAAAGCATGATGTTTTGTAACAATGTCTATCATGTTTAGGCCCCCCATCCCTAGAAGTAGCAATAACAATGGTTTTTTTTAATTTATGAGTTTTGCCCCATAAGAATTTGAAAAGCATTCCATCTAATTTTTTCATTATATGAGTCGGTGTGTATAATATTGTCAAGTTGTATATCAACCTAGGAACAATAAGATTGTTGATCACAACTATTTTACCATAATATGTTAATGTTCTACTGCTCCAGATTAACAGAAGCTTTTCAATTTCACTTATTTTCTTCTCCCAGTTCCATTTCTCACACTCCTTTTGATCTGTTCCTACATAGATACCTAGACATTTCACTGGACATTTTAAAAACTTAACTCCTTCAAATATATTTGGGTTATGCTTTAAAGCACCAAGCCATATGCCTTCACATTTGTCTACATTCAGCTCTAGCCCAGAAATTGTTCCAAATTTTTTTACTCTTTCCAATGCATTGATAACTGACTGTTCATTTTCTAGGGTCAAAGTTGTGTCTTCTGCATATTGGGTAAGTTTTGTTGTTTTTTTAAAAAGTTTGATACCGTTTATATCATTTGCTTCTCTGATTTCAATGGCTAGGAATTCCACGGCAAGTATAAATAGCAGTGCTGAGACAGCACAGCCTTGTCTGATACCTCTGGCCATTTGTGATTCACTAGAAATCCACCCATTATTTTTCACACTAAATGTTGGTTTGTTATATAAAATTTCTATCCAATGAATAAACTGCTTACCAAAGCCATATTTTTTCAGACAACAAAACATGAAATTCCAGTCAAGACTATCAAAAGCCTTTTTAAAATCCAAACAGATTATTGCACCTGGTTTATTACCATCTTCACAATATTGTATAATATCATGTATTAACCTTGCACTAAAACCAATGTATCTATTTTTAATATATCCACTTTGATCACAGGAAATTAGGTTAGGATTAACTTTTTGGAGACGTTTTGCAAGGACAAATGTTAAGATTTTATAGTCACAATTTGTAAGACTAATCGGCCTGTAGTTTTTTAATAAAGCCTTATTGCCTTTCTTGAAAATTAGTGTGATTATAGACTTCCGCATACTATCAGGTAAAATATCTTTGCAGAAAGTTTCATCAATCATTCTCATATAAAGGGGTTCAATTTGATTCCAGAAAACTTGATAAAATTCAGGAGTGAGACCATCACTACCTGGTAACTTATCCTTTTTTAGATTGCTAATAGTTTGATGTACTTCTTGAGTTGTAAGTGGACTCTCGCATAATCTAAATTGTTTGTCATTTAAGGATTTCATTTCGTTAAATTTGTTTAAATATTCATTTATTGTGTCAACAGATATATTTGTCTTCCTATATAAATTGCTGTAAAATTTTAAGGCAGTTTTTAAAATTTCTCGATCATTTTTAATTTCTCTCCCTTCATCACAAATTTTTGTGATAACATTGCCAGTTTGCCGTTGCTTTTCAATGTTTAAAAAGTATTTTGATGGGATGTCACCCTCCTCAACCCATTTAATTCGTGCTCTTATACATGAGCCTTTTGTTTTTATATTAAAAAAGTTCTTTTGTTTACTTTCAAGTTCTGACTTGAGTAAATTATTATATTCTAATAGCTTTTTATCATTATCATTTAAACTATCTTTGGTATCCAAGGTAAGGATAGTTTTATTAACCTTGTCTAACTGATTTTGAATGTCTTTGATTATATCCTTTCTTTGGTTAGATTTTGTCTTACAGCAAGACATAGAGAAATCTTTAATATTTATCTTTACCAGTTCCCAGATAAGCTGATATGATTTTAGATACTGATATTCTTGCGAAATTTCAGCAATGATTTCTTTGACATTATATTCCTTGTCATTTAGGATGCTATTATTAAGTTTCCAGTAACCTGGACTCTTTTTATGTAGGTTAATTTTGAACGATATCTTCAAGGCAGAGTGATCTATGACTCCTGGATTATTAATGGGTTGTGTCACTGCATTATTTTGTATTTCATATATCATATCTTGGGATATAAGGATGTAATCAATCCTACTGTAGCTACTTGATTTTTTGTCATAATAAGTATAGCCAGGTGTGTTTGGATTGGTAAGTAACCAGCTATCTTTTAGTTTACATTTTAATAGTTGTTTTTCAAACAAATCAACACTTTTGTCAACTTTTCTAGCAGTAGGGAATCCGTCTGATCCATGTAGACAGCAATTCATATCCCCTGCGACAATAACATTTTGTAGGTTATCTGCATATTTCAATATCCATTGGGTTAATTTTTCAAAGAAAAACCCCCTCTCCCCTTCACTTGTTGGTGCATAGACCGAGATAATAGTAAATATAGTATCATGTATTTGGACATTTATAAGTAGGATTCTACAATCATTACTTGAAAAACTGCTGATAAGATCACCCTTAAAGTTTTGCTTGAACATTACAGCCACTCCTCTACTATGACTGGAATCAGTCAGAGATGATAAAACACTTCCTTTCCAACTAACCTTAAAATAGGGTTCAAAAGTTTTTGTACAAAAAGTTTCTTGCAGACAAATTATATCATATTTTTCATTTTCTAGCCATGAGAATAGCTTTTGCCTTTTGTTGTTATCATTTAAACCACGGCAATTATAGGATATTACTTGTAGATTATTTGTTCTTTTCAATTATGCTTTCCTTCAGAGTTACCAATAATTTACCCATCTTGTTCTTTCCGGGCCATACACCCCTTTTGACGGTCAAGCACTGCTCTTTCGTAAGTTCAGTAGACCAAAACAAGTCCCGTGGAACAGCTTCAGCAATCACCGTATCAGAGTTCAGAAGTGCCTCACAGAATTCTGGACAGCCGTTGGACTTGGCACGAAGAACCTGCTCCATAACCTTCTCTTTCTCATCTATCCAGTTTGGGTTGAAAGGAAGAAAGCTGGCTTCAACTTTGGCTTGATATGCACTCTTTGCCTCAAGGATTCTTTCAGCAATTTTATCCTTTTCAGTCTGGATTGCCTTAGAATACTGATAGGCATGCTCAGAGGACCTGTGTGACATCCCGTAGACCTTGATTTCACAAGGGTAGAAGTTACTGAGGTTATCTGCCTTTCCTGCAAAAGCTGTTACATGTTTCAGCTGTTGCTTTGCAGTTCCTGAACACTCTTTATCCCCAGGGCCATGATTCTTCCCCTTGCAGACTATACAACAGGGCTCACTCGTGCATTCTTTTCTGTAGTGGCCATCCTGGTGTCTGTCAACTCATTATTTTCAATCCTTGCTTTTGCAAACTCAACTTTCCCCCTTAGTTTAATACCCTGGGTAATCAAGTATTGTTCAATGCCTTTGTTTCCCTTTGATAGGGGCAAGTCCTTGATTGTTACTTTCATAACACTTTGGTCTGTTTCCCCCTCAGCCAGTCTTGCTCTCATTGGATTGTTGGTGAACACATTCACACAATGGTCTCTAATTTCCACCTTGTTGGCAAGAACTGTTACCCTGGCCTCTTTAGTTTTCAGGTATATTCTCCACAACATGCCAATTCTTTGAACACCCAACAGGCAGTCCTTCTTAATCCTTTTGCAAACTGCCTCACATAGTTCATATTCTTTCAAAGTCTTGAAATCAGGTATTTCTCCAGCCTTCACAAACACAGGGTCCACTTTTGGTAATTCCATAATTCTTCTTTGTTAGACAAACAAAAAAAACACTTCCTAATAGGTGTTAATTAATGTCTTTGTGGTGCAGAGGTTCTAAGCACTGTGTACACAATTCACTAATTAACTTATACAATCTATCTTCAGAAAATGTTTAAATATTTCACAGTTTTCAGATTTTTTTCATCAAAATGATCATAATATACAAGTCAAAAATATGAAAATTATATATCCACAGATTCTGTGCAGTATTATGCACAATATTGTATAATTTTGAAAGGCAGAAACTAAATTATCCTTGTTCAAAAAAGAATAAAACTCCAGAGCACAAAAAACATGTTTCTTTGACAGAGCTCAAGGACAAATCATGATGGCAATTATGTAACAATAGATATTCTTTCTGTCTTATTCCAAATTAAAGTTTGTGCCATTATATGGCCTCAAGCAGTACTGTACTAGTATTGGGGTTCTGAGTGCGCATGTACCGTCGAAATGTAGAAAAACAACCACACGTGTGAACAAGAATAGCTACTAATAGCCAGTTAAAATACTCAAGAAAAATAATAATTTCTTCCTTAATTTTAAGAAATAATATGCCATTTTGAAGCTCGAATATACAGACTTAAAAAATTAGTTAAAATTAAGAGTGATACTTACCTGGAACTCCCTAAAAAACCACCCATAAGGTGCATTTGGTATAAACTTGTTGTACCTGTATTTACAGGTACAAAATGGGTTCAGAACTGGTTCAGAACTGGCTCAGAGCCGTTTCAAATGGTGGTTCAACATCTGAACCCCTAAAGTAATTCAGGGAGTCCAGATGTACAAAAATCATAACCTCTGATGAGACTGCACTCTCTAATCAGCAGTCAAAATACAATTAACACAGAGTTAATTATATAAGGCAGATCTGTTTTATTTACCTAGTCTGAACTTAAACAGGAAGCAGTTTATTTTTATATTTCACTATGAGTGCTCCTTCATTAACTGTTGGTCAGACTGACTTCTGTGATGCAGTGTCATGTGTTAGTATCACCTCTGAACCTACCAGTGGTTACAACACACCCATCCCAAGAGCAAGAATCTCAGACTTGATATCTTGTAAAAAATGCCATAACAGTATTAAACACTACGTAGAAGAAACCAGTAGGGCATTCAGAAAAATGATGTATGAGCACAGAGTCTCAGCACAAAAAGATGGACAAATCAATCCAGTGTCCCGCCATTTTAAGAGTGATGGACAGAGCCACAAGGACATGAAGTTCTCAGTGCTAGAGTGGTGTACACCAAAATTTGAAGCATCCAACGCAGCCAGGCGCAGGAGGCTTGAGCTTTCTTACATGTTCAAACTACACTGCCTAGCCCCCATAGGCATCAACCAATCTTCTTAGACTGACATTATTGTATTTTTTCTCTGAATAAGGGCCTAATTTCAAATGTTCTGAATAAAAGATTGATTCCTTCAAATGTTTTATCATGATGATTTGTTAATGTGCAATATTATTTACTCAGAGGAAGTTTGCGTATATATTTAAAATATGAAGAAAAATAGAGCAGATTATATTTCATTTAAAACTATTTTGAGGAGTGAAATATTTAGAAAGCAAAAGACAGATGAAATGATTACTAGAGATTTCATGTCATATCATAAATCAGTGTTATGATTCTCTGGACTACTAATTGCGGAAACATTTCTCTTCAAAACATTCTCTTAATCACATTTTCTCCCATAAAAATTTTCAATAAAAATAAAGGTAAATGAAGGAAAATAATTTAGCATGTTGCAGTTAAAGTTATAGGCAATTTAAAAAAAAAACAGGTTCCAGAAATACCACAAATGTTTTTACTGGGGAATATCCTCCCCACAGTTTCTTGCAGTGTTATTTATTTGCATTGCCCACAGCAAGGGAAGTGTGGGGCCTGATAGTGACCAGTGAAAACAATTTAACAATAGCCTTCTGGTTCTGATGCAAGCATTGTAGTAAATGTTATTCAAGGTCCACATTTCCTTAATTTATATGTAATTGGAAAGGATAAGGTAATTGAAGAAAAATGCAAAATAAAAATAATAGAAACTGCAATAACTCCATTCAAAATGGTATAAAAAATATAATTTTTATTGTGTTAATACTTCCTATCCAAGGGACAATTGCTAATCCGGTCGGCGCAGACCGGCCCGCCAAACGCCAGAAAAAGACGTCCTGTGTTTCCACCGGCTGGCCGGTCCGTAGTACTGTGCACTCCCCAGATGGCGCCTCGTACTTCCTTCCTGTCTAGACAACCTGACGTCATAGCATCTTTTTCGTTTGGCGCGTGTTCTGTGCAGACGTAGTTTCTACAATCTCCAGATTTTTTAAAGAAAAGTGTGCATTATGGCGGATTTTCAACCTCATATGTGGATAGTTTCAGTGTAGAAGTGTTATCTACTGATCAAGCACGGATATACATTTAGAAATCTGCTGGAAACGCTCCCTAGTTGACTCAATTTAATTTTGATGATAGGGCAGTAATCGACGAGAAATATGAAGGCAGCCATTTTGCTAGTTTCCTCCCATTCAACCATTGTGTTGTTAGGGGCAGATCGACAATATGGAGGAATTATGGATATACTTCTTACAGGTATTTTTATCTGTGTCTTTTGTTTGAATGAACCTTCTGTAACCTTCCAGCTACAGTTACCATAGAAACGTCTTTTCTAGTTCTACATATGCAAATCCCGGGAATCATCAGTCTACGTAGTTTTGAACACTGTATATAGAGGGAATTCCCCTATGGAAGGTGCATTCTTCATCAGAGCGCACTGGTACAGACTTCTCTGCTGTAAAGCATCAGTCACACCAGCCTAACTCAAGTATTTTTTCATCAGAAGCAATAGATGAATTCTTCAGATTTCTTCAGAGCGCACTGGTCCAGACATCTTTGCTGCAAAGCATTAGTCGACCAGCAAGCTTATATATAACTACATAGAAGGCATCCATCAGAAGAGCGTGAAGTTTGAACACACGTCTATTGTGATATCAGTCCCTCCCTTGCGGACCCGGCTTTGTTGTCGGTAGTGAGGGTTGTGGATGGCCAGTTCACTGGTTTTATCACAAAAGGAAGAAGGAATTTCATCTACAAATCTTCAGAGCGCACTGGTCCAGGCTCCCCTGCTTTTAAAGCATCAGCCGGCCGGCCAGCTTAAAAGAACGCGACCTCTGACGTCATATCCAGTCAGCCAATCGCGTCCTTCCTTCCAACTCACGAAGCTGGTCATGTGATTCACCGACCAGGTCACAAAGTTAATCACGTGATTCACCGACCAGGTCCCGAAGCTGATCGTCATCTCCAATCAGCCAATCACATTGTCCCTCCGACCCGCAAGCGGGTCACGTGACACACCGACCAACATTTGTTTCTAATTATAGCTCACAAGGGCTTTCCCAGCGACTGTCAAATCTACAAATAAGACGTGCGTTCAAAAGAAATACTTTTATTAATGGTGGAAACCTACAGCCAGCTGAATTCAACACAAAAGATAGTTGCAAAATTGCTTTAGCAATTGGTTACAGAGTGTACCGACCAGTACCGGCTACACTGCCTTGTACACTTGCTTCAACAACTGGTTACAGAGTGTACCGGCTGGTACTGGCCACACAGCCTTGTACACTTGTTTCAACAACTGGTTACTGAGTGTGCCGACCGGGTACCAGCTACACAGCCTTCACTGAACAGTTCATATTAGCCGGTTCATATTAGCCGGTTACAGAACCTTCCTGCCTATTACCAACCAGCACCAAGAATCACAACTCCAAGGTCTACCAGCTGGCCATTCCTCATCAGCAGCCTATTCACCGGCCTAAGACTGATGACAGGCCTAATAATGTGTAGTTCCTTCCTACACAGAAACTGCTTCAACCGGTTAGAGTTCACCAACCGGTTACCGGCTATATAGTTTTCACTGAGCAGTTTTGCTTCACACCAGCTGGTTACAGAGACTACTGACCTATCAGGTGCAATTGCTGTCTTGCCCCTTTTTGCAATACTGGTTTCAGAGGACCGGAACCGACCGGCAGACCCATCTGGGGATCACCTAGTTAGTAGACTAGTAACTTACTTATTAAATTTGCAATTTTGTACACTTGCTTCAACAACTGGTTACAGAGTGTACCGACTGGTACTGGCTACACAGCCTTGTACACTTGCTTCAACAACTAGGTACAGAGTGTACCGGCTGGTACTGGCTACACAGCCTTCTTCAACAACTGCTTACAGAGTGTACCGACTGGTACTGGCTACACAGCCTTGTACACTTGCTTCAACAACTAGGTACAGAGTGTACCGGCTGGTACTGGCTACACAGCCTTCTTCAACAACTGCTTACAGAGTGTACCGACTGGTACTGGCTACACAGCCTTGTACACTTGCTTCAACAACTAGGTACAGAGTGTACCGGCTGGTACTGGCTACACAGCCTTCTTCAACAACTGCTTACAGAGTGTACCGACTGGTACTGGCTACACAGCCTTGTACACTTGCTTCAACAACTAGGTACAGAGTGTACCGGCTGGTACTGGCTACACAGCCTTCTTCAACAACTGCTTACAGAGTGTACCGACTGGTACTGGCTACACAGCCTTGTACGCTTGTTTCAACAACTGGTTACAGAGTGTACCGGCTGGTACTGGCTACACAGCCTTGTGCACTTGCTTCAACCTACCGGTTACAAAGTATACTAACAGGGTGCTGGCTACACAGTCCTTACTGTACAGTGCTTCACCCCAACTGGTTACAAAAGAAAAAAAAAAAAAAAAATTGGCGAAATATAGACCAGTAGATGTCAAAATTCACTGGTGACCCCAGCTGTAAATTTGGTTACAGAGAATTCTTAGACCAGTCAGTGGGCTTGGTGATATGACAGTGTCCCACGCTACTGCCAGGCAACCTTCCCTTATCACACCTCTCAACAACCTGTTATCGGTGCTGGACTTGACTGGAGAGATAATAAATTTTGTCATCATGTCCGGCCAGGGGTCAGACATCTCACAAATGACAATTGCTCTGTAAATGCTGCACCTTGCAGGCTGCTGGCCCGGGGCAAAGAGTCTTTTAATGTGAAAAGTTGTGTCAGCCCCACCGGACCACAATATGAACAGGGAGACTGTTAACTTGGATCATTGTCACCAGACCGGACCAGTGTCCGGAGGGACAGAAAATGTTTGTCAGAATACCAAATGTCCCAAATGTGGCACACAATCTGCCTGTAGGGTCCAGACTAAGCCCCTTTTGGGAACTTAGGAAGCCTTGGGGGCTGGACCCTAGGTAGTACAATTGTTGAAGGAGGGATACCTACATCCATATACCTATACAAAGTCAATCCAGGAAATGCCTGAGATTTCACATTCAAGGTCGGGCATACCAGTTCAAGGCCCTGCCATTCGGTTTGTCCACAGCGCCTTTGGAGTTCACCGTGATACCAAAGGAGGTGAAATTGATGGCCATACACAAGGATTTAAGAAACCACCAGTACCTAGACGACTGGTTTGTGAGAACCAGATCCCACCAGGCTTGTCTCCAACATACACAAAAACTAGTAAATAATGTCTCAGCAACTAGGTTGGCTGGTGAACTTAGAGAAACCAGAGCTGGAGCCCAAACAAGACTTCAAGTTTGTAGGCTACCAGTTCGGCCTCAGGTCTGATCCGGTCCGACTGACTCCAGACCGGTGGCAGAACCTTCAAGAGAAAATGCTGAAATTGCTATCCCTACCGGCTTGCCCAGTCCGGGAATTCAGGTCCGTGATAGGCTTACTTACGGCTACAGAAAAGCAAGTTCATGTAGGCCAACTTCATATGAGACTCATTCAGTGGCATCACAAACACAACTGGAGGGTCCCAGAATCACTGGAAAAGGTGATCCCATCCCCCAGGTCCTTGCACCCCCATTTACAATGATGGCAGAAGGAAGACAATGTACTTACAGTCCAACCATTACACAAATAAAACATGCTCTGCAAATAATTACAGACGCATCAATAGAAGGGTGGGGCGCTCGCTTAGACGAGCACTTTGCAAGAGCAACCTGGTCCCCTCCGGGAAGCAAGCTGCATATAAACTATCTAGAACTTAAAGCAGTCTTTCTGGCTTTAAAAGAGTTCCAAGACCTTTGCTCAACAAGATAGTACCTGTAGCAACTGACAACACCACAGTAGTGTCATACATAAACAAGGAAGGAGGCATGAGGTCGTGCCCACTTTGTGCCCTACTATGGAGAATCTTGACCTGGTGTACCAGGAAACAAGTGACTCTAAAGCGCGACACATTCTAGGCTGGCCGAATGTGGTAGCAGACAAGCTATCCAGGCTAGGCCAGACCATCAAAACAGTGGTTTCTCCTTCCAGAGGTCTTCCACTCTATGCAGCAGGTGGCACTGGCCCAAAATAGACTTATTTGCCACGAGGTTCAACAACAGGTTGCCTCTGTTTGTGTCACCGGTACCGGATCCCCTGGCCACAGCAGTGGATGCGCTCAGTCGGCCATGGTAGGATCTGAAAGCATACACCTTCCCACCATCAGCCATATTGGGCAAAGTGGTGGAGAAGTTGCAAGACTCCCCATGCAAGAGAATCATTCTGATTGCTCCGGGGTGGCCCAACATGCCTTGGTTTTGGGATCTAGTGGCCACGTCCAGCCAAATCCCACTGAGCCTGCCCAATATGCCCAACCTGTTGACAGCCATTCAGTCAGATCCCTCACAGAAATCTGACAAACCTTAATATCCATGCAGGGCTCCTAGAACCTCAGCAATCGAGGAGCAGGGCTTGTCTGAGGCATTGGCAGCAAGAGTTGAGGCTCCTCAAAGGGGATCAATCAGATCAGTCTATGAGGCAAGTGAGCCTTTCTTACAAGTGATGTACCATTCATCAGGTGGACTTTGGGGCACCCCCTGTAAAGTTAGTTGCTGACTTCCTTATGTACCTATTTCAGGACAGGAAGTTGCAGCCCAGCACCATTGATGGTTACAGGTCAGACGTTGCTGATAGCCTGGGAAATTCGCCCATCAATATCAGTAAGGATGAAAATATCACTCGTCTCCTGGATAGTTTCCACTGAGACAGACCCAAAGGCCGGAAGGGAATCCCCTCCTGGAACCTCTCCCTGGTTTTTGCACCAGCTTACAAGGGTCATTTTGAACCAATTAAGAGGCCTCCTTGAAGCATTTGACCTTCAAGACAGTTTTCCTCGTGGCCCTGGGGTCGGGCAAGAGTAGAAGTGAGATACATGCTTGGCAAAACAGAAATATTAGACACCAGTCCGACTGGTCAAGGTGTCCCTGTACCCGTCACCCAGCTTTCTCTCCAAGAATCAGCTGGCCAAAGAGGGTCCAGACAGTGTGGCACCAGGGGTATAACAGCCCTGGCCCCAACTCTGGATAGATCCCTCAAGTCTGACAGGTCTGAGTCTCTGTCCAGTCAGAGCATTGCGCTACTATTTGGACAGGACCTCGGGCAGAATAAGGATTTGGTTTTTGTCTCCTTTAAGAAAGGTTTTGACAAAGACATCTCACCTGCCACTATCTCCTCTTGGATCAAGCAGACTGTGATCCTATGTTATGAGCTCTCTGACCAGGAGGCCCACACTTTACATCAGGCTAAAGCCCATGATGTCGGGGCCTTTGATGCTTCTAAGGTCTTCAAGTCGGGAGTTTCCTTGGATACAGTCTTGTCAGCCTGCCTCTGAAGTCACATAATACCTTCACATAGTTCTATTTGAAGGGCGGGGCTTGGGCTGATTCAGAGCTTTACCAATTGGGCTCGGTAGTGGCTGCTCAGCAGATCCACAAGTGGCCCTTAGATTGAGGAGATTTGTATATATGTATAAACAGTTTCTTCATGTACATAAGAATTAAGTGTGGCGTGCTTCCTTCGGGAGGTTTATTTGCATTCTGGGACTGAACTCATCCCTCTCTTCCCCTACCTCAGAGCAGGTCTGCAAAAGGGGGGGGGGCAACGGCGGTATAGCCCCGGTTAACCGGCTGCTGGCAACCGACCATGGCCTTACAGGGTTTCCTGACCTTACGGTCAACCCAGGCCTGGGCCTATAGGTCTCCTGACGAAGTCAGCCTAGACCTTAGGTTAAAATTTGCTATTACTTGTGAGTTCACATAAGTCCCTAGTAACCTACCCGCCGACCAAGCGGTAGTTATTCAGCAATTGTCCATTGGATAGGAAGTATTACTATCCAATGGACACACAAGACCCTCCCACCGACCGCGCTATCAGCTTACTAGGGGTCTAATAGGTTTAGACAACGAAAAAGATGCTATGACGTCAGGTTGTCTAGACAGGAAGGAAGTACGAGGCGCCATCTGGGGAGTGCACAGTACTACGGACCAGCCAGCCGGTGGAAACACAGGACGTCTTTTTCTGGCGTTTGGCGGGCCGGTCTGCGCCGACCGGATTAGCAATTGTCCATTGGATAGGAAGTATTAACTTATAAAAATTTAATTTACTTATTAAATTTGCAAATTTGTATATTTGTAGAGCAAATAGAAAATCAACATAAAGAATTAAATACCCTCAAATATATACCCTATTTTATTGGAAGATTATAATCTAGATTAGATTAGCTTAGATAACCAAAAAAAAAAAAAATGGTTGAAATACACATAATACACACAAATATTGTTCAATCTGAACAAAACACAAATTTCTTCTTATAAAGTATCATAAACTACAATGAATTTCTTCCACAGTACTTAGAATATATAAAGTATTTATAGCTTCTGTACTTACTTAAAAGAAAAATTTGTATACTGCCGACTTTTCTCAAAAATCGTTTTCCCACCACTTTTGGTGGCCATCTTGAATTTCTGCGTTAAACACAAAAACCTGTTTATCTTGGAAACGGAGTGAGATAAAGCGATTTCAATGAAATTTTTGACACACAGGGTATGTGACGAGTCTACTGGTGTCTTTTACCAAAAAACTTTTTCCTGGCCATTTTTGGCGACGATCTTAAATTTCTGCGTAAAAGGCAAAGACGCGTTTATCTCGGAAATGGAGCGAGATAGAAGCAATTTTTAAGGCAAATTTTGACCCGCAGGGTATCTGGAGTGTCTGCTGGCAACTTTTTACAAAAATTGTTTTCCCGCAACTTTTTGGGCCATCTTAAATTTCTGCATTAAATGCAAAACCTGTTTATCTCGGAAATGGAGCGAGATGGAGCGATTTTGACGAAATTTTTGACCCACGGGATATCTGCAGAAACTTCTGGTGACATTTCACAAAAATCCTTTTCCTGCCACTTTTGGCGACCATCTTGAATTTCTGCATTAAATGCAAAAAATCCCGCTTATTTCAGAAACGGAGCGAGATAGAGCGATTTCGATGAAATGTTTTACCCACAGGCTAGCTGCAAAGTCTACAGGCAACTTTTCTCAAAAAATCTTTTCCTGCCAGTTTTGGCGGCCATCTTGAATTTCTGCATTAAACACAAAAAAGTGTTTATCTCAGAAACGGAGTGAGATAGAGCAATTTTGACAAAATTTTTGACCCACAGGGTATCTACTAAGTCTACTGGCCACTTATCGCAAAAATCATTTTCCTGCCACTTTTGGCGGCCTTCTTGAATTTCTGCGTTAAACGCAAAACACGATTATCTTGATAACGGAGCGAGATAGGGCGATTTCGACGAAACTTTTGACCCGTAAAGTGTCTGCAGAGTCTACTGGCGACTTTTTGCAAAAATCGTTTTCCCGCCACTTTTGGCGGCCATCTTGAATTTCTGTTAAACGTAAAACATGATTATCTTGATAACGGAGCGAGATAGAGCGATTTCGACAAAATTTTTGACCCACAGGGTATCTGTAGAGTCTGCTGGTGACTGTTCGCAAAAATTGTTTTCCTGGCACTTTTGGCGGTAGGGATGGCATCATAGCTCGCAATATCGTGGATCTTTCGAGGTGTATTATTAATGGACAATATCAAGAAGTTCCGCTGATGGGCGATAATGTCGTTAAATTGAAATAAACAAACATGCAGTCATTTGCAGTGTACTACCAACCTAAAACACCATATTCCAACAAATATTTATTGTCCCAAACAAAATATACAGTAGCAAAAACTTTACAATTTTGTGATGTCAACAGGAAGTATTAGACAGGAAGTGAAAAAAACGAAATGAAAATGATGTCAACAGGAGGTGAAAAAAATGAAATGCAAACAGGTCTTCTATACTGCTTTATTTCTTTAAAACAGCAAAATCTGTGTACTTTTACAATATTTTAAGTTAGTTTATCATTTTATTTGTGAAAACAAAATAAGTACCAGTATATATACATTTTCGCGAACTGTTCATGAAATCATCACGAAAACTCTTGACGATATCGACAGAACACATCCCTCACGAACCCATCTCTATTTGGCGGCCATCTTGAATTTCTGCGTTAAACGCAAAAACCCGCTTATTTCAGCAACGGAGCGAGATAGAGCGATTTTGATGAAATTTTTGACCCACAGGCAGTGTGCGAAATTCACGGTGGCCCCGTGGCCCGGGCCCCCCCCTTTTTAAGTTAAGGCTGCCACAACTTGACTTTCATGGGCCCCAATGGGCCACCACATTGACTACAACATGCCTCGTGTGGTAATACAATCCATCACAGCTGTCATTTTTGTATTGGTTTTCTTTCTCCATGGCAAGTCCTTAATTATGCATTGTGTTTTGCATATTCCAGATTGAGTTCACCCTTAATTAGCAGTTAAACTCTGACACTGTTTCTCTCACTCTTCCAAGAGTTAGTACACCAAGTGGTTATCCCCTCCCCCCTTCACTGGGAAGACTACAGAAAAACAATCAATGCACATCCTTTATAACCAGTACACTGACAAGTCCCCCCCCTCACTCACAAAACTGCCAGTGGAGTAATACATTCAGCCACACTCACTGCTTAGCTTGAACATGCTGGGAAAGTGGACTGAATACAGGTATATGTGACTCTTAAACCCCTCTCCCTTCACACAAGTATAGTTGTTCCACTTATCCACAAGTCAGTGTAAAAAAGGCTTGTCTAGCGGCAGACGCTCTGTCTAAATTGTATGAAAAGAAAAGCATTATTTCTTTGAAGTTTAAAGTAATCATAAAACTTGCAAAATGTTTTGTGTAAAATTCATTGGGATGATCATGAAAAAGACTTTAGTTTCATTTTTAACGCTCGACGATAGGAGAGGGTTATTGTGATCAGTTTGTTTCTGTCTGTCTGTGCACCGTTTCGCCCTTAAAACTCAAAAACTGTAACACCAATCAAGTTTAAATTTGGTGGGTAGATATTTCATGGGGTACAGATGGATTCTTCTAAATTTGGTGTAATTTGTTTGAAAATTAAAGCCAGGAGAGAGTTTTTCTTATTTTTAATTGGGCTTTTACAGTGAAATCTGCTTCTCTTCTCACATATGTAAAAATCAATATTTTGCTTTCTGGTGATATCATTACTTTATGATGTCACAATGCAATTGTTATTGTGAGGTCACAAAGCCTAGGGTGTGATACTTGTTGTCTTTAAGTAAAAATATTTCTTCCCGTTTTTTGTCTTGAAATTGACATAAAGATAATAAAAAGGGGGTGGTGTATTCATCATTTTTATTAGGCGGGTTGCGTGTAACCAACCCGCCTATTAGATTGATGTGTCCGACGCCCGTCTGTCCGTCCACATTTTTCGTTTCTGGACTCTAACTCAAAAACGGTTTGTCCGATCGAATTCAAACTTGACAGGGACATAGATCAACATCATAGCTAGGTTCCTTTCGAAATTGGTGAAATTCTGTCAGTTCGTTTGTCCGATTTTCGTCCGTTTGTCTGTCCATCTGTCTGTCCACATTTTTGTTTCCGGACTCTAACTCCAAAACGGTTTGACCAATCGAATTCAAATTTGACAGGGAGATAGATCACCATCGTAGCTAGTTTCCTTTCGAAATTGGTGAAATTCCGTCTGTTCGTTTTTCCGTTTTTCGTCCGTTTGTCCACATTTTTGTTTCCGGAATCTAACTCGAAAATGGTTCGACCAATCGAATTTAAACTTGACAGGGAGATAGATCACCATCATAGCTAGGTTCCTTTCGAAATTGGTGAAATTCCGTCTGTTCGTTTGTCCGTTTTTCTGTCCGTTTGTTCATTTTTGCTCCGTTCTTCTGTCCAAAACGATTAGTCCAATCAAATTCAAACTTCACAGGGACATACATCACCATCATAGCTAGGTTCCTGTCGAAATTGGTGAAATTCCGTTTGTTTGTTTGTCCATTTTTGTCCGTTTGTCCGTCCATCCATCTGTTTGTCCACATTTTCGTTTCCGGACTCCCAACTCGAAAACACTTTGTCCAATCGAATTCATACTTGACAGGGATACAGATCACCATCATAGCTAGGTTCTTTCGAAATTGGTGTGATTCCGGCTGTTTGTTTGTCTGTTTTCCTGTCCGTTTGTCTGCTTTTTGTCCATTTTTCTGTCCATCCGTCTGTCCACATTTTCGTTTCTGGACTCTAACTCGAAAACGCTTTGTCCAGTTGAATTCAAACTTGACACGGAGATGCATCACCATCGTAGCTAAGTTGCTAAGTTGGTGTAATTCTGCCCTTTCGTTTGTCCGTTTATAGCATAGATACAATTATGTAACCTAGATTACAAGTTTTACGTTTCTTAGCACGTCTTACACATTCACCTTAACTGGGTGACCTAACATTTCTTTCCTTCTTTTCTAAATGTAATTACAGCAGTTGCTAATCTTATTTCTGCCTGCGCAACCCGCCTTTTGGGGCATCTGTGACCCTCTTGTTAATTATTATTTCTGTTTTTATGTTCTCTTTTTTCTTTCAATTCCTTGACAGGCCATCAAAAAAAAAAAAAAAAATACCATGAGTGATTTTTACCAAGAAGTGACTTTTAAGCAATATTTTTTTTACCTCACCCAGCAGTTTATGTTCTTGTGTGCTAATTGTCTATTTGTCTGTCTCTCTGGTTTTTTTGTGTGTGTGTGTGTTTAGATTACTCCAGAACTAATGAACAGATCTTTATTAAAAATTTTGTGGGTAGGACCTGGCTAAAGGAAGAAGTTACTGAAAAAGAAAAATCTAGATCTTATTTTGGATACAAAATAATCATGAGTTTTCAGAGGTCCCATTTAAATGCATTTTTAATAACTTTAGCTTTCTACTTGATATTTCTTCAAAAATTAATTTACATGTTTGGTTTTATTTTATTGTCTTCCTTACAATACTTTATATCACTTGAGAGACTGGTCACATGGAGTCGAGCGTTTTGCTCTCTCTGAGTGCATCTTGTATAATTTGTATTCAAGCTTGAAGTTAAATAAAGAAATTTAACATAAATCACTTTTGTATCTTTTTGACTTTCACTTTTAATAAATTAAAAAGACAATTTGTTAGAAAAAAGTTTTTAAAAGTTTGGGCCATCAAGTTTTAATAGGGGCCACTGAACTTCAGCACCTAGTGGCCCTATGGGGCCACCACTGCTTTGCAACGAATTTCTCACACTGCCCACAGGTTATCTGCAGAGTCTACTGGCAACTTTTCTCAAGAAATGTTTTCCCACCATTTTTGGTGGCCATCTTGAATTTCTGCGTTAAATGCAAAAATGCGTTTATCTCTGAAACGGAGTGAGATAAAGAGATGTTAATGAAATTTTTGACCCACAGGGTATCCGCAAAGTCTACTGGCTACTTTTCGTAAAAATTATTTTCCTGCCACTTTTGGCGGCCATCTTGAATTTCTATGTTAAACACAAAAACACAGATCTCAGAAATTGAGCAAGATAGAGCGATTACGACAAAAGTTTTGACCCTCATGGTATATTCAGAGTCTGCCGACAACTAAAATGACGGTAAAATCGTTTTCCCGCCACTTTTGGCAGCCATCTTGAATTTCTGTGTTGAACGCAAAACACGTTTATCTCGATAATGGAGCGAGATAGAGCGATTTCGACGAAATTTTTGACCCTCTGGGTATGTGGCGAGTCTACTGGTGACTTTTACACAAAAAACTTTTTCCCGGCCATTTTTGGCGGCGATCTTGAATTTCTGCGTAAAATGCAAAAACATGTTTATCTCGGAAATGGAGCAAGATAGAAGCAATTTTCGAGGCAATTTTTGACCCGCAGGGTATCTGTAGTGTCTACTGGCAACTTTTCGTAAAACGCAAAAACACGTTTATCTTGGAAATGGAGCAAGATAGAAGCAATTTTCGAGGCAATTTTTGACCCGCAGGGTATCTGCAGTGTCTACAGGCAACTTTTCGTAAAAATTATTTTCCTGCCACTTTTGGCAGCCATCTTGAATTTCTGCGTTAAATACAAAAACGTGTTTATCTTGGAAAGGGAGCGAGAGAGAGCGAGTCTACTGGCGACTTTTTTCCTGCCTCTTTGGGCGGCCATCTTGAATTTCTGTGTAAAACACAAAAGCGTGATTATCTCGGAAAAGGAGAGAGATGGAACGATTTGCACGAAAATTTGGACCCACAGGTTATCTGCAGAGTCTACTGGCGATTTTTCCCAAAAATAGTTTTCCTGCCACTTTTGGTGGCCATTTTGAGTTTCTGCATAAAATGCACAAAAAAAAAAAAAAAAAAAAAAATGAAAATAAATAAATTTTTTGGTGGCCATTTTGAATTTCTGCATAAAACGCAAAAAAAAAAAACAAAAAAAAAAAAAAAAAATGAAAATAAATAAATTGAACAAACCAGATTCATCTAGGAAATGTTGCATTTTGTCATAAATGGAAAAACATATTTAACGACAAACTGATTAATACTCATCGGGACACTTTGTTTTTGCTTTGCAAAAGCAATTTCTTTTTCTCTTGCGAAGCCATCCTCTAGTTCCATCGGATTGGACAGTGAAAATTAATGCCTGTTGAGATTTTAAATGTATTTATTAGTCCCTGAATTTTAGAGTAACTGTAAATTAATTCCAGGAAGCTTCTTAAAAACTGTCAATAATGTAAAGTAGTGAGACTTTTCTAATGCACACTTCTAAACAGACACCTGGTGCAAATAACAGCTGCTCTACTAGAGTTGGTAAAATATGGTTTCAGTAGGAGTGGGTCATTGTTGCTCTTTACTGACATACCATGACAACATTTTAATACTGCCACATTGCTTGTCAACACATATAATTGAAAGAAAACTTGAAATATTCAACGGGTCCTAAATCTAAAGAAATTGTGCACTTTTATTCCATTTAGGGGCTCTTATTGACATTTTGTGTGGGGGAAATTACCAGTGGGGGTGTCCTAAATCACATCCTTTTTACATTGGCAGCCTCCTGATGTACCTATTTTGGATACTGACCCATCTGTCGTTATTATGTCATCACTCTGCGGCGTGGGCGTCCGCGGACACGTCCGCGTGAACAACTTCTCCTCCAAAACTACAAGGCATAGAGACATGCTGTTTGTTTTAAAAGATACCTTATCTATCGAGGATGAAACATTGTTCAAGGCATAGAAATCTGTCTGTTCGTCTGTTTGCTAGAGACATTACAAGGGGGGTACACCCCACCAAAAGTGTGAAAATTTCAACACTTTATCACAATTTTCTCAGTGACTATTGCAGGGATTTCTCTCATATCTTGCATATATGTACTAGGCCAGAGGTAGATTCTTTTGTGCGAGTATGAGACCTGGATCTGTCTTATTTTTTTTTAATAAATTTTTTTAATAATTTTTAATGCATTAAAATTCATGAAATCATGCACTAAATCACTTATAACTTGAAAAGTGTTGCATTTAGAGCATTTTGTTAAAATATGCTATTCAGCTACTTTTTCATAGCTACAACATGGTGAGTAACTTGGGTGTCTGTCTTAATAGCTAAGTGAGTAATAGCTACTGTTGGGCTTTTCAGTAACTTCCATCATGAGTAAAATCACTTGTAACTTGAAAACTATTGCATTTAGAGAATTTTGTATAAATATGTTATTCAGCTACTTTTGGGTCAGCTATAACATAGTAAACTTTCATACCTGTAGCTGATGGCATAGCTGAGTAATAGCTGCTTTTAGGCTATCACTGTTGAGTGAATCAGTGCAACTTGAAAACTATTGCATTTAGAGTATTTTGTTTCAATATGTTATTCACCTATTTTGGGGTCAGCTATAACATAGTGAAATTCCAGACCTGTGGCGCCTTGCATAGCTGAGTAATAGCTACTTTGAAGTTCTCACTGTTGAGTAAATCAGTTGTAATTGGAAAACTATTGCATTTAGAGAATTTCATATAAATATGTTATTCAGCTACTATTGGGTCAGCTATAACATAGTAAAATTTCAGACCTGTAGCTCATAGCATAGCTGAGTAATAGCTACTTTTAGGTTATCACTGTTGAGTAAATCACTTATAACTTGAAAACTATTGCATTTAGAGTATTTTGTTTCAATATGTTATTCACCTATTTTGGGGTCAGCTATAACATAGTGAAGTTCCAGACCTGTGGCTCATTGGCAATCATTGCATAGCTGAGTAATAGCTACTTTGAAGTTCTCGCTGTTGAGTAAATCAGTTGTAATTGAAAAACTATTGCATTTACAGAAATTTGTGTGAATATGTTATTCAGCTAATTTTGGGTCAGCTATAACATAGTGAAATTACAGACCTGTAGCTCATGGCACAACTGAGCAATAGCTATTTTCAGGTACTGACTGTTGAGTAAATCAGCTGTAACTTGAAAAATATTGCATTTGGAGTATTTTGTTAACATATGTTGTTCACCTACTTTTGGGTCAGCTATAACATAGTGAAATTACAGACCTATAGCTCATGGCATAGCTGAGCAATAGCTATTTTCAGGTTCTCACTATTCAGTAAATCAGTTGTAACTTGAAAACTATTGTATTTACATTAATTTGCTTAAATATGTTGTTCACCTACTTTTGGGTCAGCTATAACATAGTAAAAATTCAGACATGTAGCTCATTGCATAGCTGAGTAATAGCTACTTTGAGGTTATCACTGTTGAGTAAATCAGTTGTAACTTGAAAACTATTACATTTAGAGTATTTTGTTTAAATACGTTATTCACATAATTTTTGGTCAGCTATAACATGAAATTGCAGACCTCTATGTCATGGCATAGCTGAGCAATAGCTACTTTCAGGTTCTCACTGTTGAGTAAATCATTGTATCCACTGGATAGCCGCAGTGTGTAGAGAAATTTCACCATTACGCTCTAACGAAAAAAATATTATAGCTAGCCTTCTTAAGTTTGCAGGATATATTAATAACCATAAAATGTTGCCTGGGAATATTTTTGGCCTCATTTTGAAAAACAAGATGGCCGCCACAGGTGTTTCTTTGTCAGTCATGAAAAGTGCTTATATTTCCCTTATTATTGGTCCTAGAGGTTTGGGATGGTAAACAGACATATAGGAAATCATGGGCTGGGAATCTGTTGATGTAGTCTGATTTGACCTTGGACCCCTCCTTCAAGGTCAAATGAGGATAGCCAAACTTAAAATTGCTTATAACTCTCTTATTATTGGTCCTAGAGGTTTGGGATGGTAAACAGACATATAGAAAAATCATGGGCTGGGAATCTTTTGGTGTGGTCAGATTTGACCTTGGACCCTGCCTTCAAGGTCAAACGAGGATAGCCAAACTTAAAAGTGCTTATAACTCGCTTATTAATAGTCCTAGAAGTTTGGGATGGTAAACCAACTTATAGGAAATCATTGGCTGGGAATCTATTGGTGTGGTCAGATTTGACCTTGGACCCCTTCCTCAAGGTTAAATGAAGATAGCCAAACTTAAAGTGCTTATAACTCGCATATTATTGGTCTTAGAGGTTTGGGATGGTAAACCAACCTACAGGAAATCATGGGCTGGGAATCTTTTGGTGTTGTCGGATTTGACCTTGGGCCCCTCCTTCAAGGTCAAACAAGGATAGCGAAACTTAAAAGTGCCTATAACTCACTTATTATTGGTCGTAGAGGTTTGGGATGGTAAACCATCCTATAGGAAATCATGGGCTGGAAATCTTTTGATGTGGTCAGATTTGACCTTTGGACCCCTCCTTCAAAGTCAAATGAGGACAGCCAAACTTAAAAGTACTTATAACTCGCTTATTATTGGTCCCAGAGGTTTGGGATGGTAAACCAACCTATAGGAAATCATGGGCTGGGAATGTTTTTGTGTGGTTGGATTTGACCTTGGACCCCTTCTTCAAAGTCGAACGAGGATATTGCATTTGCAGTATTTCTTTAAATATGTTTTAACCTACTTTTTACACTTAAACAATTACCTTGTTACTTTCCTTCATAATACCATTTCCAGGGAGCAACTTTTTTGTCCTTTTCTTCTGTCAGCTTCGGAATTTCTTTCGAATATGCTGTTCAATTACCATTTACTGTATTTCTGTACAGCACTTTCCCTGATAATTATGCTTTCCTCTCATTATCACCTTCACATATCAAAAAAACTTAGTCAGCTGACACAGTGCCCATTCACGGGCACTCTCCTCTTGTTAAAGAAAAGTCTCAGCATGTACAATCTCATGTTCTATCTGAAGATTTTCAGAGGTTTCACAAATATAACTTTTGTAACACTATATAAGTATAACCTATCAGTTCTATTGTACTTCTTTATTTAAGGACATAAAACAGACAGAGCCTGAAGAAGACATTCACACAATGTTCTAGTTTTGTATATTTAAAATGGCAACAAATGCCATGGAGTGCAGCTCTTGTGGCTTGGAAATAGATTCCAGTGAGGAGCCTCATTCTGGGGAGAACTGTAAGCAGATGACTGACACCACCACATGTCAGTTGAAATTTGTGGAAGAAATGCTTGCTGTGGAAATGCCTACAGAGCCCGTAGAACCAATGGATATAGACATTGATGAGGATGAAGGTAATTGTAGGTACTTGTCTTGCATGTCGTGTGTTGATCATGTTGACTGAAAAAATAGGAATGGGGAAATGTACCATATTATAGGTCCACTTACTGTTCATTAACAAAATTTATTATTATTATTATTTTTTCAAAATTACAAACTACAGTAATATAATTTTATACCAGTACTACAACAAAGAGATATGAAGTAACAGTATTCTAAACGTTTAAAATATTACTTCAATTTACAGGTTATCTATTACTTTATCTGGCAAAGACGGTATTTAAATCACCCCATAGATTTACAAAGTTTGTCATGTTAAAACTCTGACTTGACAACATATAATTGCATCAGATATATGATATGGAGATGTGCAGTTCAACTTTAAAGTTAGACTGAGAAGTTTGAAAAATATGCAATTTATCAACAGCTTAGTAAGACTGAAAGGCAAATACAAGGTATTTGTTGTTCATAGACCAGCAGTAATCTTTAAATATTGTTGACAAAAATGACTATTTAGTGCATTTTAATTACCTTTTGAAGTCCTACTTTTATCGTGCCCTTATTATTTTTGTTATTCTGTTCAAATACAAGCTTTCTAATAGTGTAAATTATTTGGGTGTCAGCTTTCCTCATCTGTAGTCTTTAAACATAAAAGTTAAAGTGAGGTAGAAATGAGGCTGACCTTTCATGTAGATACTTAAATGCAACTTAATGATGAATTTCCACGATTTATACCAGCAGTAGAAGAAAATGCCGTTTAGATGTTTTCAATAACTGTACTCTAATATTCTTTGCAGATTTCGTCATTCCTACTTATTAATATATAATAAGTGAAATGAAACAGTATGCTATAATCCTACGGGAAGCTTTAGTGTCGACTGCAAGTCTGGCATGATTGAGAAATTAATGAGGTGGAAAATTAAAACTTGAGGACCAACCAGGGAATACTGGGATTTTAGACAAGGATTGTCGAATTAAATCCACTATTTTGTTGTACTCTTAGGTATGCTGTTTCATCTTATTAAATGTGGTGGTTTTTATATGTATTTAGTTAAATTAGTTTACATGCATATTCAGCTACTTGGCTAAACTAGCATTATCCCCCACCTTCAACTTTACTGGCCTTTTCTGTGAAGCACTTTCGTGGGCAAATTTCTGTATTGCTGTCTTTGGACATCTACTAACTTTAGTGCTCTCAGGAACTGGTATACGAGTAATTCAGTAACAATTGGTGGCAGTAGAGTTGAATGAAGGAATAACTTTCATTACCCAAGCTCACTAGCTAAAATAGCTATAATAATTACCTAGTTAGAATTTCTATCATTAAATAGGTTTTAAGGAAATATATTGTATTTTAATTTATACTCTTTGTAAATAAAGTTCACAAACTTCAAAATATCTCACAAGTACATATATCCTGTTTAAATCATGGCCCATACACGCTTCCCGTAAATTTTCGCTGTATCAGTACAAGTATTTGAAATCCTGGGTATCAGGATTAAAGTTTGTGGGTGCTCCACAGCCTAAACCCATGCACTGATTTTCACCAAATTTTCTGGGTATATTTACCCCAAGAGGATCTAAAGCTGTTTAGGATTTGGGGGTATCCGGCAACAAATATTGCTATGGCAACACTTTTAACACTTTTGGGTCTTAAAGTTTGTG
Organism: Sabellastarte sp. h YS-2021; assembly: GCA_964017235.1. NCBI lineage: Eukaryota > Metazoa > Annelida > Polychaeta > Sabellida > Sabellidae > Sabellastarte > Sabellastarte sp. h YS-2021. The sequence goes on from OZ024931.1 coordinate 143,696,123, forward strand.
GGTGTTGCACAGCCTTACCCGTCGCACCGATTTTCACCAAATTTTCTGGGTATAGTTAGCCCAAGAGGATGTAGAGCTGATTAGGTTGTGGGCGTATCCAGCAACAACTGTTGCCACGGCAACACTTGTAAGATTTTTGAGTTTGTGGATGTTCAACAGCCTAAACCCACACACTGATTTTTACCAAATTTTCAGGGTATATTTACCTCAAGAGAGTCTAGAGCTGATTAGGTTATGGGGTGTTCTAGTTGCCATTGCAACAGTTTTATGATTTTTGGGTCTTAAAGTTTGTGGGTGATTTGGGAGATTATGTAATGCCTTCCGTTTGTGCGTGCATGCATGCATGCAAGTGTGCGTGTGCATGTATGTATGTGTGCGTTTGTCACATTTTTAAATCAAGCGTTTTTTCTCCTTCGTTTATGAAGATATCTTCACTAAATTTGCAGAGAATGTTTATGACTGTGAAAACATGACTGTTAATAATTTTGTACTCATTAAAAAAACAACATGGCTGCCATAGCCGATTGTTGGAAAAATCACTGATATGTTCGAAAATTTAAAATATTGCAGCTACCTGTCAGATTTGCACAAAATCTAAATGGCTAGGAAAGTTTGGCTGAAAGTAATTTTGGCCTTGTTTTAAAAACAATGTGGCCACCATATCACATCTTTAATGTCAAATGGGGTGGGGGGTGGGGGGGCATATCAAAAAGTCTTAATATCTCACTTATCATTAGTCCTAGGGGTTTGGAACAAGACAGCAACTTAATGGAAGTAGTGGTCTGCAAATCTTTTGCAAGTGTCAAATTTGACCTTTGACCGCTGCTTTAAGACCATGTAGGGTCATAATGTTAACAGGGCCTTATATCTCCCTTATAATTGGTTCTAGGGCCGCAGCATGCTGCAGTGACCTTGTCTTATAAAATCTTGTCTGGGCTATGTCTGGGAAACTGTAAGCCGTACAAAGGTGATATGTGCTAGGAACATTGGTTGGAGGTTGTATGTGCGCAATGTCATGATCTGACCTTGATTTGACCTTGCCGTAGTGGCCTTGACATATAAAATCTTATCAGGACTATCTCAGAAACTGCAAAGATTAGGATGTCGTTACATGGTAGGAACATTGGTTGGGGGTTGTAAGTGTGACATCATGGTGTGACCTTGATTTAACTTTTGACTTTTACATAGTGACCTTGACCTATAATGTCTTGTCCGGTCTATATCTCGGCAACCATAAGCTGCAGGAAGTTGATACTTGGTAGTGACATTGGTTCATGTTGTAGGTTTGCAACATCATGGTGTGATTTTGATTTGACCTTTAATCTTGTCATAGTGACCATGAGTTTTAAAATCTTGTCTGGGCTATTTCTTGGATTCCATAAGGTGTAGAATGTTGACGCTTTATAGGGACCTTGGTTAGGTGTAAGTGTGCATCATGATGTGACCTTTAACTTTGGCTCTGCCAAAATGTGTTCCCCTGCCATATTTGAGACATGTTTCCCTTATAACAAAGATATATGGATTGCTGAAACTTACTATTTTCTGTAATTTTATATAATTATGCTAGTTTGATTGACAGATATTCTCCAATTAATAAATTTCACAGCTTCATAATTAAGCATCCCTGAAAGGGCGCTTATTTGTTTTTGCCTCAGTTTCCTTGCCGCCGCCGCCGCATTATGGTCTCCCTTGAATATCTCCCTTATTATTAGAAGGTTTCAAACCATATTAGGCAGTTATATACCTTAGGCGTGGGAAAATTTTTCTGCATGCTTAAATTTGACCTTTGACCTTTATGAAGGTCACATGATCAAACCCCTGAAAAATGTCTTTATGAGTGATTTTCTGACACCTTCCAATCTGAAAGCCTTAAATTTAGGCCAACCCCCCTATTATCTTCTTAAGTATTGCATTTAGAGCTATAAAATGTACTGGGAGGTAATAGGAAAGCATATGTGGAGAGTCTAAATAGCCGGTCAGTTTTACCCCACGGCCCCCCCTTATGGGTCAAACGGGGGTCATAAAATAGCTGATTTTGAGTTTTTGCCTTATATCTCCTTTATTGTTGCTTTTATAGCTTCAGAATGTATTAAGAGGTATTGGGAAAGCATATATGGAGAGTCTAAATAGCCGGTCAGTTTTACCCCCCGATCCTCCCTTATGGGTCAAACTGGGGTCATAAAATAGCCGATTTTGAGTTTTTGCCTTTATCTCCTTTATTGTTGCTTTTATAGCTTCAGAATATATTAAGAGGTATTGGGAAAGCATATGTGGAGAGTCTAAATAGCCGGTCAGTTTTACCCCCTGGCCCCCCTTATGGGTCAAACTGGGGTCATAAAATAGCTGATTTTGAGTTTTTGCCTTTATCTCCTTTATTGTTGCTTTTATAGCTTCAGAATATATTAAGAGGTATTGGGAAAGCATATGTGGAGAGTCTAAATAGCCGGTCAGTTTTACCCCCCGACCCCCCCTATGGGTCAAACTGGGGTCATAAAATAGCCGATTTTGAGTTTTTGCCTTTATCTCCTTTATTGTTGCTTTTATAGCTTTAGACTACATTAAGAGGTATTGGGAAAGCATATGTGGAGAGTCTAAATAGCCAGTCAGTTTTACCCCCGACACCCCCCCCCCATGGGCCAAACTGGGGTCATAAATAGCTGCTTTGGAGTTTTTGCCTTATATCTCCTTTATCGTTGCTTTTATAGTTTCAGAATGTATTAAGAGGTATTGGGAAAGCATATGTGGAGAATCTAAATAGCCGGTCAGTTTTATCCCCCGACCCCCCTTTATGGGTCAAACTGGGGTCATAAAATAGTTGCTTTGGAGTTTTGCCTTATATCTCCTTTATTGTTGCTTTTAGACCTTCAGAATGTATTAAGAGGTATTTGGAAAGCATATGTGGAGAGTCTAAATAGCCGGTCAGTTTTACCCCCCGACCCCCTATTATGGGCCAAACTGGGGTCATAAATAGCTGCTTTTGAGTTTTTGCCTTATATCTCCTTTATTGTTGCTTTTATAGCTTCAGAATGTATTTAGAGGTATTGGGAAAGCATATGTGGAGAGTCTAAATAGCCGGTCAGTTTTACCCCCCGAGCCTCCCTTATGGGCCAAACTGGGGTCATAAATAGTTGCTTTGGAGTTTTGCCTTATATCTCCTTTATCGTTGCTTTTATAGCTTCAGAATGTATTAAGAGGTATTGGGAAAGCATACGGTGCAGCTTTGTGTATTTTTAGCTTTACAGCATGCTTATTAAAACCACAAAGCATTTTAAACTTTAAGGGACGCTTCGCTTTTGTTAGCAAAAGCATTCCTCTAGTTTTTAGTTTACTGATTAGTGCTGTCATGTTGTGTGTACGTGCGTGCATGCGTGGGTCACGCAGTTTTCTCTGAAACTACTACAGTTACACATTTTTGGTAAATTACTGGTCCTAATGAATTTTTACGCTCTTCAATATTTTTTGGGTTTGGTGAACTTTGGCCTACTTTCGAGTGAGTAATAGCACTTTTACCTAATATAATTATATGGCTTATAACTCCCAAACTATTACATTTAGAGTATTTTGTTCCAATATGTTGTTCAACTGCTTTCTCCACAGCTACAACATGGTCAGTAGTTTGGAAGTGTATCTCCATAGCTAAGTGAGTAATAGCTACTTTGTCAATTTTTAATGATAACCATAATGAGTAAATGGCTTATATCTTCAAAAGTATTGCAGCTACACAATTTCTCTCAAATATGTTGTTCATCTACTTTTTTGTGAACTGCGAAAACTGCGAAACGGAACAATTTCAATTTTCGCAACTTTTGGCAGCCATCTTGGATTTTAGCGAAAATGAAAAAGTGTGAATATCTTGAAAACCGTAAGAGATAGAGCAATTTCGAGCAAATTTTTGACCCACAGGGTGGTACAACAGTATCCTATGCTAAGGGGATTGTTGAACTTTGGCCTACTTTTGAGTGAGTAGTAGCACTTTTACATGTAATATAATTATATGGCTTATAACTCTCAAACTATTGCATTTAGAGTATTTTGTTCCAATATGTTGTTCAGCTACTTTCTCCACAGCTACAACATGGTCAGTAGGTTGGAAGTGTATCTCCATAGCTATTAGCTAGGTGAGTAATAGCTACTTTGTCAATTTTTAGTGATAACCATGCTGAATAAATAGCTTATATCTTCAAAAGTATTGCAGCTACACAATTTCACTTAAATATGTTGTTCATCTACTTTTTTGTGAACTGTAACATATTTAAGTTTCACAACTGTTGCTCAATATACAAGTGAGTAATGGCTACTTTATTGCTACTTTTAGTGAAAATGTGAAAAATCACAAATATCTCGCAAACCGTAAGAGATAGAGCAATTTTGAGCAAATTTTTTATCCACAGGGTGGTACAACAGTGTCCTATGCTAAGGGGATTGGTGAACTTTGGCCTACTTTTGAGTGAGTGGTAGCACTTTTACCTAATATAATTATATGGCTTATAACTTTCAAACTATTGCAATTGGAGTATTTTGTTCCAATATGTTGTTCAGCTACTTTCTCCACAGCTACAACATGGTCAGTAGTTTGGAAGTGTATCTCCATAGCTAGGTGAGTAATAGCTACTTTGTCAATTTTTAATGATAACCATAATGAGTAAATGGCTTATATCTTCAAAAGTATGGCAGCTACACAATTTCTCTCAAATATGTTGTTCATCTACTTTTTTGTGAACTGTAACATATCTAAGTTTTACAACTGTTGCTCAATGTACAAGTGAGTAATGGCTACTTTATTGCTAGTTTTAGTGAAAATGTGAAAAATCGCAAATATCTCGCAAACCATAAGAGATAGAGCAATTTTGAGCGAATTTTTGACCCATAGGGTGGTACAACAGCATTGCATGCTAAGGGGAAAAATTTCAATTTTCGCCACTTTTGGCGGCCATCTTGGATTTTAGCGGAAAATGAAAAAGTGTGAATAGCTCGAAAACTGTAACAGATAGAGCGATTTTGAGCGAATTGTTGACCCGCTGGGTAGTACAAGAGTGTCCCATGCAAAGGGGAAAAATTTCAATTTTCGCCACTTTTGGCGGCTATCTTGGATTTTAGCGGAAAATGAAAAAGTGTGAATATCACCAGAACCGTAAGAGATAGAGCGATTTCGAGCGAATTTTTTACCCACAGGGCAGTACAAGAGTGTCCCATGCGAAACGGAACAATTTCAATTTTCGCCACTTTTGGCGGCCATCTTTGATTTTAGCGGAAAATGAAAAGTGTGAATATCTCAAGAACCGTAAGAGATAGAGCGATTTCGAGCGAATTTTTGACCCACAGGGTAGAACAAGAGTGTCCTATGCGAAACGGAACAATTTCAATTTTCGCAACTTTTGGCAGCCATCTTGGATTTTAGCGGAAAATGAAAAAGTGTGAATATCTTGAAAACCGTAAGAGATAGAGCGATTTCGAGTGAATTTTTGACCCACAGGGTAGTACAAGAGTGCCACATCCAAAGGGGAAAAATTTCAATTTTTGCCACTTTTAGTGGCCATCTTGGATTTTGCGGAAAATGAAAAAGTGTGAACATCTCGAGAACCATAAGAGATAGAGCGATTTCGAGGGAATTTTTGACCCTCAGGGTAATACAAGAGTGTCCTATGCGAAATGGAAAAATGTCAATTTTCGCCACTTTTGGCGGGCATCTTGGATTTTAGCGGAAAATGAAAAAGTGTGACTATCTCAAAAACCGTTAGAGATAGAGCGATTTTAAGCGAATTTTTGACCCACAGGGTAGTACAAGAGTGTCTTATGCAAAGGGGAAAAATTTCAATTTTCACCACTTTTGGTGGCCATCTTGGATTTTAGCGGAAAATGAAAAAGTGTGAATATCACCAGAACCGTAAGAGATAGAGCGATTTCGAGCGAATTTTTGACCCACAGGGTAGAACAAGAGTGTCCTATGCGAAACGGAACAATTTCAATTTTCGCAACTTTTGGCAGCCATCTTGGATTTTAGCGAAAATGAAAAAGTGTGAATATCTTGAAAACCGTAAGAGATAGAGCGATTTCGAGCGAATTTTTGACCCACAGGGTAGTACAAGAGTGTCCTATGCGAAACGGAAAAATTTCAATTTTCGCCACTTTTGGTGGCCATCTTGCATTTTAGCGGAAAATGAAAAAGTGTGAATATCTCGAAAACTGTAAGAGATAGAGCAATTTCGAGCCAATTTTTGACCCACAGGGTAATACAAGAGTGTCTTATGCAAAGGGGAAAAGTTTCAAGAGTATCCTATGTAAAGGGGAAAAATTTCAATTTTCGCCACTTTTGGCGGCCATCTTGGATTTTAGCGGAAAATTAGCATTGAAAATATCTTTGCAATGGTAAGACATAGAGCGATTTCGAGCGAATTTTTAACCCACAGGGTAGTATTCTGTGGCTAGGGGAAAAATTTCAGTTTTCACCACTTTTGGTGGCCATCTTGGATTTTAGTGGAAAATGAAAAATTGTGAATATCTTGGAAACAGTGTTTCTTCCCCTGTAATGCTCGGCGGGAGATACATACCGCGGCAGTTGTCTTGTTTTCTCTACTTAAACATTATTTGGACCTTTACATAACTGACACTGCTCTGCATGTATCCTGATATTTGTACTGTATCACTATTTCTCTATTTTATGGTGTTGAAAACTATTTCCCCAGGCTGTTGGGTATAGGTATCTCTGATGCTATTTTTGGTACTGGTACCTTTGATCCAGTTGGGCAGAAGCATGTATCGTAGCTAAAGAATATCTTATACAGTTATCAAATTATTGTCAATGATTTTATTTCCTTGTTTTTGTTCTTTCTGTTTGTTTACAAATATATGGAAACCTACAGTTTGTGAATAACTAGAGAAAACAGAAATGGATGCTATCTAGTGGATACTATGGATTATGCATGAGTATGATGTCGCCACCAGTGTGTAGAGCTTTACTTGTTACCCCTCTAGAGGCCAGGGTATTATAGGGAGGCTTCTCAGACTTGCAGGATATATTCATAACCATAAAATCTTGCCTGGGAATATTTTTGACCTCATTTTGAAAAACAAGATGGCCACCATGGGCATTTCTTTTCAGTCAACTTTCTGCAAGGAGTTTTGTTGGCCCTCTAAAATAGAGGGTATTACAGGTATAGATCTCAAAATTGTAGGATATGTTCATCATCACAAAATCGTGACTGGAAATGTTTTTGGCCTCATTTTGAAAAACAAGTTGGCCGCCACAGGCGTTTCTTTTCAGTCATGAAAACTGCTTATATGTCCCTTATTATTGGTCCTAGAGGTTTGCAATGTGAAACCAACATAAAGAAAATCATGGCCTAGGAATCTTTTAATGTGGTCAGATTTGACTTTCGGCCCCTCCTTCAAGGTCAAATGAATATAACCAAATTTAAAAGTGCTTATAACTTGTTTATTATTAGTCCAAGAGGTTTACAATGTGAAACCAACCTATAGTAAACCATAAGCTAGGAATCTTCTGATTTGATCAGACTTGACCTTGGGCGCATTCTTCAAGGTCAAACCAGGATAGGCAGACGTTAAGTGCTTATATCTCACTTATTCTTGGTCCTACAGGTTTGCAGTGTGAAAAGAACCTATAGGAAATCATGGGCTGGGAATCTTCTGAAGTGGTCAGATTAGACCTTGGGCCCCTCCTTCAAGGTCAAATGAGAATAAAAAAGTTAAAAGTGTCAATAACTCGCTTATTATTGGTCCAAGAGGTTTACAATATGAAACCAACATATGGGAAACCATGAGCTAGAAGTCTTCTGATGTGGTCAGATTTGACCTTAGGCCCCTGCTTCAGGATCAAATGAGGGTAGCCAAACATAAAAGTACTTACAATTTGCATATTATTGTATCCCCGGACAAAAGATTCTGTATGGTCACGCTGCCGCCGCAGAGATTTCCTTTCGGACGCGATAACTTAAAAAAATATTTTAGTTAGACCTTTCAAATTTGGTATGTGGGTATATATGGGCAATGTCATGAACGCTATTGTTTTGTGACCTTGACCTTCAATTTCAAGGTCACTGGTGGCCTCTTAAAGGTCAGATTTTGGCCATTTTTTCACATTTTGGCCCAGTTCTCATATACAGAAAGTTAGATCATCCTATGTCTGGTATATATAATACATATATATGTCCTCTGTAGGCATGCACAAATTTGACCTGGAAGCTCTTCATTGAAGGTCATCCACAGGTCAAAGTACCTGACCGAGGCCATTTTTGGTCTTTTTGGAGATATTTTCACACTTATTGCTGACTATATTGCATGGAAACTATTAAAAATGGCTTTGGAGGTTGAGTACATGATGGAGTACCAGTATCCAGACTTACTGGTTACAGAGAAAATCTGCTGATCCCACAGTTATGGACAGGAAGAAGAAAGTTGTTTTGTATAAGCCTACCCCTGCTGAGATGTTGTCTAAGTTGCTCAGTTCTGCCAGCTCCTATGAGTTTTCACAGAACTGTGGAGCCAACAGGAACTGGTTACAGATCATTGCTTCACCTATAGCCGGTTAGGCCCTGGTACTGTACAGGTCCACAGGACTGGCTAACGGACCAGCAGTAGCCTTTTAAGGGTCCAAGTGGCCGTCTCAAACCAACCAGTTACTGTCCAAGGAAATTGGTTACAGAGAAATTATTATACCAGTCATTGGTGTGTCAACCTACCAGACCAGTCAGACGGCCTACTGTCAGGACCTCTTAGCTGGTCGAAAGTGTTAGACCAACAAGTTACTGCCCCAGGAAATTGGTTACGGAGAAATTATTATACCAGTCATTGGTCTTGGTGACATGACTGTCTCAACCAAACAGACCAGTCAGTCAGCCTACTGTCAGGACCTCCTAGCTGGTTGAAAGTGACTACAGATAAGAAGACTTTCCCAACAAGATTTGTCCAACTACCTGTCAGCCTTATCTTATCAGACCCCACACCAAACTCAGCCTTCCCCTCAAGATTATAACCCATTTGCCCATTCGCAACTCAAGCAATGGTAAATTTATCTGTTAATCAGACCAGGGGTCACAGTTCTCATAAATGGCTATTAGTGTTTTCCACAGTGGGATTGTGTGGGTTACTGACACCCATACAGAAGCAAGTCCGCCTAGGTCACCTCCACATGAGGCCGATGCAGTGGCACTTGAAGAACAGCTGAAGGGTACCAGACTCACTAGAAAAGGTGATCCCAGTTCACTCCACCCCATCTAAAATGGTGCTTCAAGGTCAACCATTACACATTAAGTAGGTCTGCAAATCTTTACAGATGCATCAAGAAGGGCGAGTGCTCACTTAGGGGAACACACTGCAAGGGGAACCTGGTCCCTTCCAGAAGCAAGTTACACATAAAGTATCTGGAACCAAGACGGTCTTTTGGCCCTAAAGGAGTTCCAAGACCTCTGCTTGAACCTTATTGCTACCATAGCTACAGATAACACCATAATGGTTGCCTATTTAAGGAGGGGGGGGGGGGGAGTAGGTCAAGCCCTCTTTGTGCCCTACTATGGAGAATCCTGACCTGGTGCTCCAGGAAAAAGGCTCAAGCCCAACACATTCACACTTTAACCATATCCCGTCCGGGGATACACTGTGTTGAGATGCAATGTATAGTTGAAAAATGCTGTTTGTCTTCGAAACTATGTTAGTTGTCCCTTTCTGGTGGTTTCATCTTCCTTGGTCTAGTTTCATTTTATTTCACATATTTATCATTGTCATTGCCTTTTAGAATATAAAACTTAAGATTTTGTTAATTTGACGGTTACTTGGTGTTTAACATGAATAGTAGCGATTAGCCGACAGGAAATATTTTGAGTCATTACTTCCTTCTTGATTTGATTGTGTATGGTTGCCACTTTGGTGGAAGAAAGACTTCAGAAAGTCAGTTCTGAAATCACCAAGTTATTTAAGGAATGACTCCCAATTCATAGATTTTGTAACTGTACTGATATCAGTTGTGTATGGTATTGGTGAACTTTGTGCCAAAAATATGTTTTCCAAAGACTTTGTTGATTTCAACCAAACTTATAACAGCACCATGGTGTTAAAATTGTGATAGAATTAACATATGTTGAAATATATTTACATATTAATTATACATGATATAATGTTATATATGTAAGGGCAGCTCACTCATTACTTTTTCAGTACTATATGTGTTATGATTCTATTCTCTCCTTTACAGTTCCAGTTGAGGTCAGTAATTTGCTTGTCAAAGAGAGGGGTAGTGACTGCAGTGAAATAACCATGAACAGTACAGACTTAGACAACAGCACCTCCAAAGCTAAAGCTGATCTGTCTGAAACTGAGAAAGAAGATAGACAACAAACCACAACCTTGACAAAACCAAAGAAATCTTCTAGGAAATTTGGCAAAATTTGGGCAGAGAGTAAAAATGTCATCAGTAGGTGTGTTGAGAAATTGCAATGTGCAGACCTATCTGTGGAGGAAAGGCAACAAGCGATAGAGGAAATCCGTAAGAGTTTGGTAAAACCAATTTGTGGCACTCGTTTGTCAAAGCACAAGAGAAGGGCTTACGAACGGGTCCTGTCAGCTGCGGTGGAACTGAATGTACCAAAACTGGTATCTTGTGAAATATTAAAGTACCAGGTCTCTGCTTTAGCTGTGGAAGATGTCAAATTCCTCATCGACTGCTTCTGGATCTTGACAAACATTTCAGCCGGTAAAATTGAGAAAACAAAGGCAGTAATCGCAGCTGGAGCAGTACAGTTTGCCTTGGAAACAGTGCAACATTGTATTTTCATCAAGTTAGTCACTCAGTGCATTATGCTACTGGGGAATGTCTTGGTAGACGATAAAACCATACTGAATGATATCTTACAGGGCGGTATCTTTGATAAACTTTATAGTATGTTCTATTCTGTGGACAAAAATTGTAAAAGTCAGATAATACACCTTTATTTCAGCATCACCAAAATCAAGCAGTTCGGCCTGCCCATGAATACACTCAAGAAAATGCTCCATCAAGCTTCTAGTCTACTAAACTGCAGACATCCTGCAAGTGTACTGATCCCAGTCATGAATTTAATCAATGAAGCCACAAAGGATTGCATTCACACCAGTTTAATTGATTTTTTCACAGAATTTGGATATATTCCGCAATTGGTCTCTTGCATGTCGCACAAGGATGCCACAGTCAAAAGACAGTGTTTGATGTCTGTGGGCAATCTCCTCTTGGGCACAGATAAACAGGCCTGGGCAGTATTGAACAGTGGCATGCTCAACCATTTGGTAGGCCTCCTCTATCATAAGGATGTTAACACAACAAAGCATGCATTGTGGATTCTGTCGAATGTTGCAGCTGGTGAGGAGAGAATGATAGATGCATTCTTGGACTTCCAGTATCTACCAACCATCCTGTATTACCTAACCTGTCAAGAACCAAGACTAGTTATTGAAGCCCTGTACACAGTAGGGAACTTACTAAGAGGATGTAGCCGAAAGATGCGAGTCAGCCATTTTGTGCAAAATAAGGAGTTGGTGAAAGGCTTGGTGATGCTTTTGAAATGTGACCGGAAACAGATACAAAAGAAAAATACACCAGCCTCTAGTTGTTACCAACTCATTGTTGATTGTTTTGATCAGCTGCTACGTTGTCTACAGAATGATTGTGGAGAACATCAGAGTACTGTGAAAGAAATATACTCAGAACTTGGCGTTTTTCAAGCCCTTGAAGAGATGGCTGGTAAGGCACATGATGATTATGGATTTTTGACTGTACAATTCCAAGCCTTAGTAGACAAAATGAATGAAATTTATCAAACCAGTGAATCAGACTAAGAAGAAGTTGGGTCATGTACAGTCAACATTCTGTGCTTGTTCATAATAAGTCGTTGCTCATAAATAGAAAAGTAACCCTATGAATTTAGTAGACCACCACTTTTGATCAGCAGTTCTTGGTGTTGTTTTGCTTGTAGACATATCTTCTTTTAAGATCTGCTTGTTGGAATTGCTGCCCCTATGAAATTTTTTGTACAAACTATGCAAAAGTAGTGAAACCAGATTATTGATTTTAGGCAATTGACACCTTTTACTAATTTTGCCCCACTTGTCTTGACACAGGCCTGCACTGCTGCCACCACCTCAGAAGAAACTTAGGATGTACAGGATTCAGGTCAGAAATGGACCTTGGGCCACTTAAAGCCCTCTAGATCGCAAATCATCCAGCTATGTTTAATCACATGCAAGAAAATAAAGTTATAATCATAAATTAATTCATAGATGTACTCATTTATTTATGTTGCCTGTGAGAAGGGCTCATTTGTTTTCACAGAAGTTTGACTTGTCACTGCCACTTTTGCAACTGGTGGATTATGATCCCCCTTGAATAACTTATTTGCCTTTTTCCTTCCTATCAAGTGTCGGAAACAACCACTGGGCCAGTGGTGTGAGGCCATCAAATATCACAGCTAGCCTTCATCTTTCAGGACTGCTCGGCAAGTTGGCCATTAAAAAAAAAAATAGCTTACAACACGCTAAATTCTTTAATTTTAAAGAAAATTAAACACAACATAGAAATTTGGTTGGTTAATATATAAAAATAAAAGGAAAATGTTGTGATTGACCAATGACAAGGACATTGATGAAGTATTTTTTTCTTATTTTTTCTTTGTCTTCTTTTGCCATTGATGAAGATATTAAAATATGTGGCAGTAAACAATGACCCTTGTTACTCTGTTTGTGAATCAGATGACGAGTCTGATTATGGCTGTCAGAGCTAGACAGAAAAATACCCTTGCAGCAGTGCTATAAAAATTTACAGGTACATTCAAGAACTAAATCTACATGTAGGAAAGGATGTTATTCAGTTACTTTTTGATATTCTTTCACATGCTTAAGTTTCAGCAATAAAATAAAAGATGGAGTCAAAGTTGCATATACACCATGTGGGTTGTGGCATAAAGTTTGTGGGTGTTCACAGCCTAAACCAATGGATTGATTTTCACCAAATCTTCAGGACATGCTTACCGCAAGACGATCTATAACTGATAATGTTTTGGGGGGTATCTGGGATGTTTCATAGGATGGATTTTCACCAAATTTGTAGGGTATATTTACCCAAGGGGGTCTAGAATATCCATACACAACACAGGATATATTTACCCAAGGGGGTCTAGAATATCCATACACAATACCGACAAAAGAATAGCGACAGTCCATATAAATCAAGGCTTTTAATTTCTTCTGTCAACCTTAAAAATGCCTCTAGCACTTTGCTTTATTGATTTTACACTGTGGACCACATATCCTTTCTGGTGTGTCAACATGGGATAAGAACAACCAACATTGTTACCTTCACAAAAGATAATATTCTTTCCGTCAGCTGACATTATGTCATCACTCTGCAGTGTGTACGTCCGCGTCCGCGTGAACAACTTCTTCTCCAAAACTACAAGGCCTAGAGACATGCTGTTTTTTTTAAAAGATACCTTATCTATCGAGGATGAAAAATTGTTCGAGGCATGCAAATCTGTCTGTTCGTCTGTTTGCTAGAGACATTACAAGGGAGGTACCCCCACCAAAAGTGTGAAAATTTCAACACTTTATCACAATTTTCTCAGTGACTATTGCAGGGATTTCTCTCATATCTTGCATATATGTACTAGGCCAGAGGTAGATTCTCTTGTGTGAGTATGAGATCTGGATCTGTCTTATTTTTTTTTTAATAAATTATTTTAATAATTTTTAATGCATTAAAATTCATGAAATCATGCACTAAATCACTTATAACTTGAAGTATTGCATTTAGAGCATTTTGTTAAAATATGTTGTTCAACTACTTTTTCCATAGCTGCAACATGGTGAGTAACCTGGGTGTCTGTCTCAATAGCTAAGTGAGTAATAGCTACTTTTGGGCTTTTCAGTAACTTTCATCATGAGTAAAATCACTTGTAACTTGAAAACTATTGCATTTAGAGAATTTTGTATAAATATGTTATTCAGCTACTTTTGGGTCAGCTATAACATAGTAAATTTTCAGACCTGTAGCTCATGCCATAGCTGAGTAATAGCTACTTTTAGATTATCACTGTTGAGTAAATCACTTATAACTTGAAAATTATTGCATTTAGAGTATTTTGTTTCATATGTTATTCACCTGTTTTGGGGTCAGCTATAACTTAGTAAAGTTCCAGACCTGTGGCTCATTGCATAGCTGAGTAATAGCTACTTTGAAGTTCTCACTGTTCAGTAAATCAGTTGTAATTGGAAAACTATTGCATTTATGGAAATTTATGTAAATATGTTATTCAGCTACTTTTGGGTCAGCTATAACATAGTAAAATTTCAGACCTGTAGCTCATGCCATAGCTGAGTAATAGCTACTTTTAGGTTATCACTGTTGAGTAAATCACTTATAACTTGAAAATTATTGCATTTAGAGTATTTTGTTTCAATATGTTATTCACCTATTTTGGGGTCAGCTATAACTTAGTGAAGTTCCAGACCTGTGGCTCATTGCATAGCTGAGTAATAGCTACTTTGAAGTTCTCACTGTTGAGTAAATCAGTTGTAATTGGAAAACTATTGCATTTATGGAAATTTATGTAAATATGTTATTCAGCTACTTTTGGATCAGCTATAACATAGTAAAATTTCAGACCTGTAGCTCATGCCGTAGCTGAGTAATAGCTACTTTTAGGTTATCACTGTTGAGTAAATCCCTTATAACTTGAAAATTATTGCATTTAGAGTATTTTGTTTCATATATTATTCACCTATTTTGGGGTCAGCTATAACTTAGTTAAGTTCCAGACCTGTGGCTCATTGCATAGCTGAGTAATAGCTACTTTGAAGTTCTCACTGTTGAGTAAATCAGTTGTAATTGGACAACTGTTTCATTTATGGAAATTTGTGTAAATATGTTATCCAGCTACTTTTGGGTCAGCTACAATATAGTGAAATTACAGACCTGTAGCTCATGGCACAACTGAGCAATAGCTATTTTCAGGTACTGACTGTTGAGTAAATCAGTTGTAATTTGAAAAATATTGCATTTGGAGTATTTTGTTAAAATATGTTGTTCACCTACTTTTGGGTCAGCTATGACATAGTGAAATTACAGACCTATAGCTCATGGCATAGCTGAGCAATAGCTACTTTCAGGTTTCAGTGTTTTGCTTAAATATGTTGTTCACCTACTTTTGGGTCAGCTATAACATAGTAAAAATTCAGATATGTAGCTCATTGCATAGCTGAGTAATAGCTACTTTGAGGTTATCACTGTTCAGTAAATCATTTATAACTTGAAAACTATTGCATTTAGAGTATTTTGTTTAAATATGTTATTCACGTAATTTTTGGTCAGCTATAACATAGTGACATTGCAGACCTGTATGTCATGGCATAGCTGAGCAACAGCTACATTCAGGTTCTCACTGTTGAGTGAATCATTGTATCCACTGGATAGCCGCAGTGTGTAGAGAGATTTCACCCTTACCGCTCTAATGAAAAAATATAGCTAGCCTTCTTAAATTTGCAGGATATATTAATAACCATAAAATGTTGCCTGGGAATATTTTTGGCCTCATTTTGAAAAACAAGATGGCCGCCAGGGATGTATATTCGACTTTTAACAAGGACTTTTGTTGGCTCTCTAGAGCAAAGGGTATTATAGAGATATTAAAGAGTATTATAGAGATTATCATAGAGATCTCTTGACTGAGAATATTTTTGGCCTCATTTTGAAAAACAAGATGGCCGTCACAGACGTTTCTTTGTCAGTCATGAAAAGTGTTTATATCTCCCTTATTGGTCCTAGAGGTTTGGGATGGTAAACCAACCTGTAGGAAATCATGGGCTGGCAATCTTTTGGTGTGGTCAGATTTGACCTTTGACTCCTCCTTCAAGGTCAAAAAAGGATAGCCAAACTTAAAAAGTGCTTATAACTCATTAAGCGTCCCGCAAGGGACGCTTGTTTGTGTATGGGAGAGCTTCCGGCTCCGGCGGCTCCGCATTTTGTTTTCCTTATAACTCTGTAACCGTTAGGCAGATTCTTTTCAAATTTGGCAGGTTTAGGCAGTAGCCTTGGGGAATTTTTTTGAATATGCTGCAGTGACATTTCAACCAATCAGAGAGGTCACATGACCAAAAATGTCTTTTTTCGATGGGGAAGCTTGTCCGGATGATAACTTGAAAGGAATTTCATCAATTCACCTGAAACTTGGCAAATACATTCATTCTATTAAAATCTGGAAATCATTAGATTTTGGCATTGATTGGTCAAGAAATGGCCGAGTAATTAATGATTAATTAATCATTACGAATTTTCCAAATAAGGAAAACACAAAAATGCTTATATCTGGAAAACCGTGCTAGATAGAGCGATTTCGACGAAATTTTTGACCCGCAGGGTATATCTGCAGAGTAGCCATGCCAATTTTCAAAAAAATTTTGTCTCGCCAAAAATGGCGGCCATTTTGAATTTTCGAATTTTTGCGCAAAAATTGCAAAACACAAAAATGCTAATATTTAGAAAACCGTGCTACATAGAGCGATTTCGACGAAAGTTTTTATCTTCAGGGTATCTCTGCAGAGCAGCTATCCCAAAGAGCTTTCACTTGGTGAAGTTTCAGACCCATAGCTAATTGCTCACCTACTCTAAAAGAGTAAATGCGAATTACCTCTAAAAGTATTGCAGGTGGCCAATTTTTCTCAAATAACTCATTCACCTACTTTTGGAAGAGCTTTCACTTGGTGAAGTTTCAGACCCGTAACTAATTACTCACCTACTCAAAATGAGTAAATGCTAATTATCTCAAAAACTATTGCGGATACCCAATTTTTATCAAATAACTCATTCATGTACTTTTGGGAGAGCTTTCACATGGTGAAGTTTCAGACCCGTAGATGATTACTCACCTACTCAAAATGAGTAAATGCGAATTATCTCTTAAAAGTATTGCAGATAGCCAATTTTTCTCAAATAACTCATTCACCTACTTTTGGGAGACAACAAGGTCTAAATGAATTTGGCACTTTTCTAATAGTGCCAAATTTGGTCCATTTTTCAATCACTATTATGATTTCTGTCATAAATTGGCCATATTGTGCATTTTATAATCTATATACACTTAGATAGGAAGCTTGAGCAATATTTTTATTATTTTATCATTTAAATCTTTATCCACAGCTCGATTGAATTCAACCTTGTTTCAGTGGAATGTTCAACCATCTCTTTCAGTAGCATCAGTAATACTTTATTTAGTGAGAATTGGACTAAGCCTGCACAGAATTGTGAAAAATACTCTGATATGACATAATGATTGAATTCAAGCATGCCTGTCAGTAATATTTGTGGTCCTTTATACAGTAAGAACTGAACTAGCTTGCACATCTTGTAGGACAGAATTATGAAAAAGAGTCAGATATAACAGGAATAAGACATGATTGAATTCAACCATGTCTGTCAGCAACATTTGTGGTCCTTTATGCAGTAAGAACTGAACTAGCCTGCACGTCTTGTGTGACAGAATTATGAAACAGAGTCAGATATAACAGGAATAAGATATGATTGAATTCAACCATGTCTGTCAGTAATTTTTGTGATCCTATATGCAGTGGCAACTGAACTAGCCCGGGCAAATATCAGTATAGAATTATGAAAAATACTCCAATATAACAGGAATAAGGGATGATTGAATTCAACCATTTCTGTCAGTAATATTTGTGATCCTCTATGCAGTGAGAACCAGCTGAACTATCCCGGGAAACTTGCAGTACAGAATTATGAAAAATACTCTGATGTAACAGGAAGAAGGGATGATTGAATTCAACCATGTCTTTCAAGAACCTTTGTGATGCTTTATTCATTGAGAATTGGACTAGCCTGTGCAAATTGTAGCACAGAATTGTGAAAAGATACTTAGATATAACAGGAATAAGAGATGATTGAATTCAACCATATTTTCAGTCGCATTTGTGATCCTTTATGCAGGGAGAACTGATCTAGCCTGCACAACTTGTAACACAGAACTATGAAAAATACTCTGATATAGCTGGAAAAGAGGTGATTGAATTCAACCATGTCTGTAATATTTGTGATCCTATATGCAGTGAGAACTGTACTATCCTGCACAACTTGTAGCACCGAACTATGAAAAGTACTCTGATATAACAGGAAATAAGACATGATTGAATTCAACCATGTCTGTCAGTAATATTTGTGATCCTATATGCAGGGAGAACTGTACTATCCTGCACAACTTGTAGCACTGAACTATGAAAAATACTCTGATGTAACAGTAAGACATGATTGAATTCAATCACATCTGTCAGTAACATTTGTGATCCTTTATGCAGTGAAAATTGGACTAGCCTGCATTACTTATAGCACAGAATTATGAAAATTATTTTGATATACAGGAATAAGAGATGATTGAATTCAACCATATCTGTCAATAATATTTGCCATTCTTTATGCAGTGAGAACTGCTGTAGCCTACACAACTTGTAGCACAGAATGATGAAAAATATTCAGATATTACAGTAATAAGAGTTGGTTGAATTAAACCATCTCTTTCAGTAATATTTGTCAGTGACCTTTCATGGAGTGAGAAGTGATCCTATATGCAGTGAGAACTGTACTATCCTGCACAACTTGTAGCACTGAACTATGAAAAATACTCTGATATAACAGGAAATAAGACATGATTGAATTCAACCATGTCTGTCAGCAGTATTTGTGATCCTATATGCAGGGAGAACTGCACTAGCCTTCACAACTTGTAACACAGAACTATGAAAAATACTCAGATATAACAGAAACAAGAGATGATTGAATTCAACCATGTCTGTTAGTAATATGTGTGATCCTTAATGCAGGGAGAACTGCACAAGCCTGTGCAAATTGAAGGTTAAGTACAGATTTATGAAAAATACTTGAATATAATAGAAAATATTGAACGGTAAACAAAAATAGAAGATACTTTTAACAGATATGACTGATTGAAATACACCACAGATTCAAGAAAAGAACCTCAAATGGCCAACCCTAGTTCAGATCTCTTGGTGCAGATCTTATAAGGGCTGTGTTTAGTTTGAAGGTTATATTGTAAAAATATGTCACGAATGTCAAAAAAAAGAAAGTTGTCCACAAATATCAACTAAAGTGACGAAAGAATGGCCAAGAAACCGAACTATTGTTTAGTTAAAATTATTTCAAAATTCACCGAAAACAGCAATTAGTGAGCACTTGAAATGCCAGAAATTCAAGGACAAAGACTCGCACAAAATGATAACAGAATAGAGTTCGAAGGTGCATGCATGCCCCCAACTCTATAAAAAGCAAGTTTTCTCCTAATCAAATTTTGCCATTGTCTTTCAGTGACTTAATCCCTCTTAATGTATCTATGGTTACAGTCTGGCTCCCTCCATTAGAAAGATTTGAAATTATTCAATTCTAATTGTATATGTACATTTATTAGTGATCTTTTACAAACATAGGAAAAGAGTCATACTACTGGATAAAATTACATTTTATATCTTAAGCTTATTACTTTGTTTGTTATTCCTTTTATATTCAGTTGCACAATTTGACAACTGTTTGGTCACAATCATTGCATTCAAATGTATAAACTTGTCCATTTGTATTAAGATTTATTGTAAATGGAAAAAATATTGAAATAAATATCATATATCCCATGTAACTGCTTATGAAATTATAAAATGAGGCAAATTAGTTACCTATGAAATGAAAGAATGCTGGATTTTAAACAAGTATCAAACTTTGACTATGATGATGCCAATTAAATATTTAAATCATTTTTAATAGTAATTATGACACAGCAGATAACCCCTAAACATAAAAGATTTAAACAAAGTCTCCATACACACATATTTACTGATTTTACTTATTTACTGTAGCATACACATACATATACGGCTGAATTAACATATATTTTACAGTTGTTTTTTGTTCTTTTGGAAATTTTAAAATTAAAAACTCACCTCATAAGTTTTTAAATTCCAAAACAACATAAACAAAACTTGCTGGATACAAACACCATATTTTCATTAATTCTGATAATAGTACAAATCAAATATGGTATATTAAACTCGGCTCTATTAAAGGCAGAACAATAATACTTAATTATTATATCATGTAATATAAAACAATTCATCAAAACACTGTTGTTGAGTGTTTCAAATACCAAGAATAAAATGTACCCAAAAGTGTACCTATACACACATATACACTGTTAAAACAAAGATATCCTCATGGCTATCAGGGTGATAAAGATTTGTTGTGATGGGGCATACTGAAAAACCAGATCCAGCAGGGTCCCTTGTGTAAACAAAGACAGTATCATTTACTGCTCACTGTACTGTGAATACATTCTGTTATTTGGAGAATTTTGGTAGAGTATTTCAAACATTCAAGAAAAAAATGTTTCATATGCATTCATTTTCTTTGCAAATTTATACACAACAGTATAATTCAAACTAAAAGGATGAAATGAATTAATACAAGATAAACAAGGCATAGTTTAAAGTATTTACAGATTCTCTTGGAGACTGTAATACTAGCACTGAGAGAGTGCATATCTTTGTAAAGGCATATAATAAGTAGAAATTGCATATGAGTGCTTTTCTCCACAACTAGTCCTGAAACTATTAGGACAAGCAATAAACCCCTAACAGACAAACTTGTCACACCGCGACAAGTTGTAGTGACAAACTGACGGGACTGGAAAACTTCAACTGGACTGATTAATTTCTTGAGTCAGTATCGTGAGTTGGGATCAAACCAACACTATAAACATCCCTTCTTGGCTGCCATAAATCATCATGTGCCACTGCAAACAAGCCAGCTACACATCAGAGAGACTTTCTATAGAAGCACTTTTCACTGAGTTAAATATTTTGATTTTCATAATGATTTACAGTCAGAAAAGGACACATTTAACAGCACCCAGTAACAGCACCTGCCCTTACGTCAGGTCAGGATCCTGGTCCAGACAAGTCAGTATGTACTACATCTGTTGGGGAGGATAAACCAACCTAAATTTTTCGCGCACTTTTTATGGGAGTGTCCCCAACTCCCGACTTTTGCAAACGACCCTAGAGATGTAGAGCCAGGTGTAGGGTTGGCTCCAGTGGAACACCCCCATTAGAATTGGATTCTAAAATGCAAGATCTGATAACAATTTCACAGAAACAATTTAAAATTATCAGGGAAAAAAGCAATTAGCTTCCAAATATTACTAAACATGAATACCGTATTTATCTGTACAAATGGCCCTTCCCTATTGAACGCCCCCCCCCTCCACTCTACCTTTGCAAAGTTCATATTTGGGGATTTTAGAACCCTCTTAACTGGGATGTTTCCCAGTTTGTCTGCAAAGGCTGACCTATAACCATCAAGGGTACTTGGCTGAAACTTCCTGTCCAGGAACAAGTACAACAGGAAGTTGGTTATGGACTTTATAGGTGATGCCCTAAAATCCACCTGATTACTGAGGCACCAAAAATATAAAGAATATATTTTTCAACATCATGAGATACAGAAGTAGTGTAACAGTATAAAGTTCAAGGTACTTTCAGAGCAGTGTCAGCTATATTCAGGTCCAAATAAGGCTTAAGTAGAGTAGTAATATCTAAGGAAAAGAAATGTATGTAAAGATGAAGTATTAAAACAAGACAATTAGGGACGTCATTGCATACTGTGATATCATCATATCAACGATAGTTCAAGTACACACATGATATCAAGCCTTGTATTCATAACGTGGGTGTACATGAGCCCAAACTCGTAACTGGAAATGGCCCTTCAGTTGAAGATTCTTGAATTGTACCCTTAATAAAGTAAAAATCTGTTATTTGGGAAAATTTACAGGGTATCTAATGTTTTGAATTAAAAATATGAAGTTGAAATTAGATATTAAATTGGCGATTAATACCGTGATATCGACCACTGTTCTGCTCACGGCATCGAGACAGCAAACTTCTGCACGATGACGTCCCTAAAGACAATTCAATAATAAAATGACAGCATTTATCAGTAAACCAAAAATGGCTGAATTATGGTTTGGATGTTTTGAATATTACCCATACATACAGAAGTGGCAATGCATTCAATGAATGCTTATGTGTGGTGTTGGAGAAAAGCCTGTGGCTCACTTGATGAAATTCCATCTGTTACAATGGGAACTTGCAAAAGGAAATTCTTAATGAATTCTAATATGACTTTAACAGTGCTTAATCTGCATCATCAGACAGACCCAAAGGTGCAACAAGATTTCAAAGGTCAATACTGCAAGGTCAAAGGTCAGTCAGTGTCACACCATGACGTGGCACACCTAAATCCTCAACCAATGTCCCTAGCAAGTATAAACTTTCTACACCTTATCATCTCTGAGATATAGCCTGGACAGGATTTTATAGGTCAAGGTCACTACAGCAAGGTCAAAGTTCAAACTAGACATTGCATCTCAACACAGTGTATCCCCGGACGGGACATAGTTAAGGTGTGAATGTGTCGGGCTTGAGCCTGTTTCCTGGGGCACCAGGTCAGGATTCTCCATAGTACCAGATTACTCCCAAAAGCTAATCACTTTTTCTTTCACTTGTATCTGTCCTTAAAAAATTACATTTCATGGATCCAGAAGATCCATAGAGTGATCCAGATCACTTCCAAAATTTACATCCCTTTACCTTTTCAGATATATTCTAAAAATTTCATCAAAATCCATCCATAAGTTTTTTAGTTATCTTGTACACAAACAAATCTGGCAGCCTGGATCCACATGATCCAGACAGTGATCCAGATTACTCCCAAAAGCTAATCACTTGTTCCTTTTCCCATTTAGGACATTTCCTGAAAATTTCATCAAAATCCATGACTTTTTGAGCTATTTGTCTTTAAAAATTACATTTCATGGATCCAGAAGATCCAGATAGTGGTCCAGATCACTTGCAAAATTGAATCATTTCTTCCTTTTACCACTTCTTTGTTTTACCATTTCTAACATATCCTAAACATATCATCAAAATTCATTCTAAAATTATGTGGCAGCCTGGATCCAGATGATCCAGACAGTGATCCAGGTCACTCCAAAAATGTAATCACTTGTTCTTTGTACCATTTAGGTCATTTGCTGAAAATGTTAATCCACCCATAACTTTTTGGGGTATCTGTCTTTAAAAATTACATTTCATGGATCCAGAAGATCCATATAGTGGTCCGGATCACTTCCAAAATTCAATAATTTTATCCTTTTACCATTTCTAACATATCCTGAAAATTTCATCAAAATCCGTCCATAAGTTTTTGAGCTATCTTTTTTTGAGCTACATCTGCAAGCCTGGATCTAGATGATCCAGATCACTCCCAACATCTAATCACTTGTTCCTCGCACCAGTTAGGATATTTGCTGAAAATGTCATCAAAATCCATCCATAACTTTTTGAGGTATCTGTCTTTAAAAATTACATTTTATAGATCCAGAAGATCCATATAGTGATCCGGATCACTTCCAAAATTCAATGATTTCCTTCTTTTACCTTTTCAGACATATCCTGAAAATTTCATCAAAATCTGCGCATGAGTTTTTGAGCTATCTCATACACAAACATATCTGGCAGTCTGGATCCAGATGATTCTGACAGTGATCCAGATCAATCCCAAAATCTAATCACTTGTTTCTCATCCCTTTTAGGACATTTCCTGAAAATTTCATCAAAATGCACCCATAAATTTTTTAGTTATCTGTCTTTAAAAATTAAATTTCATGGATCCAGAAGATCCAGACAGTGATCCAGATGACTCCCAAAATTTAATCATTTCTTCCTTTTATCATTTTTGACATATCCTGAAAATTTCATCAAAATTTGTCCGTCAGTTTTTGAGTTATCTTGTTCACAAACAAACAAACAAATAGAGGGCCAAAAATGACCTTCAGTCAGGTACTTTGGCGGTCAGTGGATGACCTTCAGTAAAGATTTGTAACTGTTAAGCCTGGATGCTGGTACTCCATCATGTACTCAACCTCCAAAGCCATTTTCAATAGTTTCCATGCAATGTAGTCAGCATTAAGTGTGAAAATATCTCCAAAAATGACCCTTGGTCAGATACTTTGGCGGTCAGTTGATGACCTTCTATGAAGAGCTTCAAGGTCAAATTTCTGCATGCTTACAGAGGACATATATATGTATTATATACCAGCCATAGGATGATCAAACTTTCTGTATTTGAGAACTGGGCCAAAATGTGAAAAAATGGCCAAAATCTGACCTTTAAGAGGCCACCAGTGACCTTCAGATTGAAGGTCAAGGTCACCGAACAACATCATTCGTGGCATTGCCCATATATACCCACATACCAAATTTGAAAGTGATAACTAAAATATTTTTTAAGTTATCGCATCCAAAAGAAATCTCTGCAGCAGCAGCGGCGGTGGCGTGACTGTACTGAATCCTAAGTATCCCCGACTTTTGTCCGGGGATACAATTAAGGTCACACTATGATGTAGCACACCTACACCCGTAACCAATGTCCCTAGCAAGTATCAACTTCCTACACCTTATGGTTTCTGAGATATAGCCCGGACAAGATTTTCAAACTCAAGGTGACTATGACAAGGTCAAATCAAGGTCAGGCCATGATGTTGCACACCTACACATCCTAAGCAATGACCCTACCAAGTATAAACTTCCTACACCTTACGGTTTGATACAGCCCAGACAAACTTTTTCCCGCCGCCCGCCCGCCCATCCGGACACCATGGGTGAAAACAATACCCCGACTGCCCTTAAGGGCTGTGGGGTAAAAGCCAACAAAAGTCTGACAGAGCCTGCACAGTACCACAGAACCAAAACAAAAAGAGTATGGTGCAAGGCTGAAAAATTGGGCTTCTTATAAGTAATAAACCCAAAATTTTCACAAAAGTATTTTTTGGTTAAATCAGATAATCTGATAACAAACTTTATATTTTAACCTTCACCAGCATTTAAAAAACTAGAAGCCATACAATGGAGTACATTTTACTAACATCATAAAACTAAAAGAGGTATTTAATGCAGGGCCTTGCTATAATTTACTGTTGGAGTCAACATTTGATCTTAAACTAACATTACACTCACACAGAAGAACCCTTACCCTGTTCTCTTATCTCTTCAAAGTTTGCTGCACAACAACTCTAGCCTTACATTCGAAATCAACTTTTAATTATAATTGGACTTTTACAGTGCTGAATCTCCCTATAATATTTACATAATGCCGAAATTTGTACCAAATCTTTTACAAACAAGTACATACATATTTACTCCAAATTCATAAAACATTAGTACAAGTTAGGCCATTTAAGCTGACCATATTGTCTTAGCAGAATGCTGATGTAAAAGCCAGCATATATGTATATTATATGAACTGGAAGTGCATTATCCAAACTGAATTTTTTTTGCCAAATTACAAAGAAACAGGAACCTTTAGCAAGGCTACCACAGCCCCGAAGTTCTTAGTTCAAGCCTCCCCCCCTTGCCTCCCTACCACCCTACTGAGTTTCATTACTCTGAGAGTGGTCAGGCTACTGGTGTGTTGTGTTTTCTTTCAACTTGATTAAAAATATGCAGTTCTGGGAATTATTCCATCCCACCCCCTCAAATTTGAGGGAAGGCTTATCTGCTACCCCACTGAAAGTGTTTATGTTATCTGAAGACCATATAATTAATAGCCCATCATCTGCATGTGTCTTTGGTTATAAGTGACTGCTCTCTCATACAAAAATGTGTTGCAAGCACTGGAAGAAAGCAAGTATACTTATTTGTATGGGTGCGTCAAAACTCACACTATACTCTGTTTTCAAGCCCTTTCACATGTTCCATGAATTTCCAATATCAAACTTGTATGATCTTATTAGCATATGAGTATTACAAACCGATTGTAATAATTTACAAAGTTAACAGTTAATATTTATCACTCTGTTTCATGAGAGTAGTATAGATTTTATGCATGGAAGCCCATTTGTAAACAAAACAAAACCTGCACTTGCTTGCATTTGATGTGGTAAGATTTCAAGACACACACGCAAGCCAAGTGTGAGCATTACAAGCAAAACTCTTATGTATATTTTTGTCCATTCCTTATTAGTAATATGGACTGTGAATCTTTTGATGTGGTCAGATTTAACCTTGGGATCCTCCTTCAAGGTCAAATGATAGCCAAACTTAAAAGTGCTTATAACTCGCTTATTATTGGTCCTTGAGGAACCTACAGGAAATCATGGGCTGTAAATCTTCTAATGTGGTCAGATTTTACCTTGGGCCCCTGCTTCAAGGTCAAATGAGGGTAGCCAAACTTAAAAGTGCTTACATCTTACTTATTATTGAAAAATGCAACTGCCAACCCAAAGTCAGATGCAGGCTTGAGGTGGGCCAGTGTGACTCAAACTTTTAAAATAAGATAAAGATATGCATTAAACAAGGGTGCAGTGGCTGGCTTTCTACCAACCACAGAGTCGAATCTTAGGACAGCACTGGGTATTGAAATCTATAAACTCCGTATTTTCGCCCGCATTTGCAAACCGCTTCCAGAGAAGTTTTCAGATTTGTGTAGCGAGATGCATATTTGTAGTGACGTGATGTAAAAGGTTTACAAATATAAAGGGTCTGTAGATGCGCAGCTTTACAAGGCTGGTTTAAGATGAAAACCACCAGCATATTTCCTGTCCACGGACTTGCCTCACTAATATTAATGAGCAAATATGCGCAGTCACGCCAGTTCTTTGAGGGGGTTTCCTGACAATATTCTACAAGGCTGGTTTAAGATGAAAACTACCAGCATATTTCCTGTTCACGGACTTGCCTCATTAATATTAATGAGCAAATATAAGCAGTCACGGCAGTTCTTTGGGGGGTTTTCAGACAATATTTTACAAGGCTGGTTTAAGATGAAAACTACCAGCATATTTCCTGTTTACGGACTTGCCTCATTAACATAAAGGGTCTGTAGATGCGCAGTTTGAAATTTGGTTTTGAAGTGAGAACACATATTTTAACTTTGAAGCGTGCATACCCGTAGCGCAGTTTGAAATATTTTACAGAAGCAAATTGTAAGTATTTTAATAAAATATTCGTGTGTTATTTCGATAGTAGCCATAATGAGTGATAATGGGGAGAAACAGGTTATGCTGTATTTTACCGATGAAGTATTTTGTTGTTTAGCCAATCAGAATCGAGGACACATCCGTGTCATGTCAGAATGTAGAATAAAATAAGATCAGTGAACTGGTTTATTTCGTAAATATACTGTATTTATTTATTTTATTTATTTATTTATTTGGGGTTTTACGTCGCTTTCAACACTGTACAGGTCATATCACGACGGGTAGTTGGAAGGGCAGAGGAAACCAGTACATACAGTTCGTTAGGGTTCTGTACTGTAAACTGCCGACCAACGGCAAGCAACTACCAGCTTTCCCACTTGAGGCCGTGTCATATATATATAAATATACTGTAAAACAATTTGAAGACAAGTTCTTCCTAAATAAGAAACGGATTGACAGAAAAAATGAAATCATGTGATAACTTCTAGGAAATGAGAACCCAAAGTGCCTTCAAGTGGTTGAATTTAGAACTATGTAGTTGTGCATATTTTCATTGTCTCTGCCAGATCTGTCCTCTATTCTGATTGGCTAAACGACAAATGTGTAGTACTACCGTGACGTCACTTCATTCATTAATTTCTTTGCGGTTTATTTGTTTGACAAATGAATAGGCTGTGACTACATACACCTTTTTAACACAAATAGCATCTATCCAGCGATGTGATTGGCTCATAAATACTTTTAAAATTAATTGTCAAGCTTTGATGGATTAAGTGACGTAATGCGCAGACAACAATTTTACATTAACAGTGAGTGCGTGATAAACCAGCAGACAAATAAATTAATTGGGGTATCACATCTAGAAACCAGCAGATGAAACCGTTAAAAAAGACTCGTTCGAGTAGGCCACAGCAATGGGTAACACAATAGTTTCCAGGACATACAGGACCTTACAGAAAGCCAGACGTAGTACTAGACAAGCTTTTTACTTTATAAAATATAACTGAATAAAATCATTAAAAATCTTCAAAATGGCAGAGTGTATAATATACACCTTAATGTACCGATATGTAAACAAATATGATGCAGAATTTGATATTTAAAGGCTTAAACGGCCAATTTAAAATCGTGGACACAACTCAGTACATAACTCGAATCAAAGATTCAACTAAAAAGGTGTTGTAAAATTATGATAAGAGGGTAAAAAAAAAGATGTTGTAAAATTATGACAAGAGGGTAAAAAAAAAGGTGTTGTAAAATTATGACAAGAGGGTCAAAGATGCCCAAAAGGCGGGTTGCACAGGCCCGCAATAAGGTTAGCTACTGCTGTAATTACATTTAGAAACAAGGAAAGAAATGTTAGGTTACCCAGTCAAGGTGAATGTGTTAGACGTGCTAAGAAACCTAAAACTTGTAATCTAAGTTAAATAATTGTATCTATGCTATAAACAGACAAACGAAAGGATGGAATTACACCAATTTCGAAAGCCATTTAGCCATGATGGTGATGTATCTCCCTGTCAAGTTCGAATTCGACTGGACAAAGTGTTTTCGAATTAGAGTCCGGAAACAGAAATGTTGACAAACAAATGGACAAACAAATGACAGAATTACACCAATTTCGAAATGAATCTAGCTATGATGATGATCTATCTCCCTGTCAAGTTTGAATTTGATTGGACAAACCGTTTTCGAGTTAGAGTCCTGAAATGCAAATGTGGACGGACAGACAGAAGGACACATCAATCTTATGGGGGGGTTGGTTACACACAATCCGCCTAAAAATATACAGATCCACAGGTTGCTTTCTCATTACAAAAGTATAATTTACAGTGAATTTGTTATTCATGAAGATTGGATATGTTGATTTTATGAATTTTAAAGTATAAATTCATTAAAATTTGTACAATTTGCAACTTGTAAAAGTCAACCTATACAAGTTGCAACTTGTACAAGTTGTTTGTACAAGTTGCAACTTGTACAGATTTCTCAACTTGTACATAACATATATCTAATTACCCGTAGTTTGTAAAAGATTGCAAATGGGGACTTAATGCAAAATTCATGTTGTGTTGAATTTACTTATGTGCTGTACACTCATGACATATACAAGACTAATTCATTCTTATAAACTTTTCCCACAGAACTTTTTCTTCGAAACTTAGTGTTGCTTGCAAAATTTAATTAAAAGGAGCTATTAATAATATCTCTTAAGATGAGCTAGGCAATCTTAATGTGGGCTAGCCTATCCCAGCCAATCTTAAGATTGGTAGGCAAACTTAGGATCCCAAGTTGGGCTTGCGACAATCTTAAAATTGGTGAAATCTCAAGTTTGGCTTCAACATGACCACTTCTTCCTTTGGCTATTTCCTACCCACTTAAAATATTTCATAAAAATTCCTTCAATACTTTTGGTGTTATCATGATCGCAGACAAACATAATCACAAACAAAATTATTTTGGTGGGGGTAATATAAATGAAATAGCTGGGAAAGCTTCTGGACTGAACAAACACAGAAACCCACCCATTTTATCAGATTTTAATAGCATGTTAATCATTCTTCACTTTTCACACTCATGGCATCTGGATAAACATTACAGGGTGGGTAAGAGAGGAGGGTCACCCAGTTTTTTGGACAGAGATGCAGATTTTCTTCAGACAAATCAGTGAATCTCAAAGCACAGAAATACACTTTCATATGATTTCTCAAAGGGGAATAGGCCAATCTGACCTGAGACCACATGCTGAACTGTTTTAATTATTTCCATGTGTAAACAAGTACTGGCTAATGTTTGTTTAAATCTGTGCTGGGATCAGTGTTCCTTGGGTTCATTCTCCAAAATAATCTCCAAACCCTGCAACCTGCAAAAACACTGAATGCTGTGTATTTTATCTGTGTTGCTTCACACTTTAGTAGCCTTGCCAAGGGCTGTCTCACACAGTCTTGGAAAGGGGAACACAAATGTCAACAGAAATTTATGTTTTTGTTTAAGTTTCCCTGTGCCATTTCACACTGACTCATTTCTCCCCTAATTTTGGTGAGAATATATGGCAAATTGAGCCTCCTTGACCTTGACTTTTTTGTTAAAGATAGATGAAAATATCAATACAATGGCAATTAAACTTAATTCATCTTCAACACAAACACAAATTCTAATGGATTACTATTTTTGCCACTAATATACAAGACAATGGGTTGTCATAACATAATCAATTGGGATTATGTAATATGGTTCATGTAATACGTTACACAATATAATTCGTGATCTCAACAGATATCTGTGATCTCAACATATATCGAATATCTGATCACCAATATGATCACATGACAATGTATCCTGCCTTCCAAGGCAACCACAGTCCATTCTAAACTGACTTATACAGATTGAATTTATTCATTATTTACCTCACAGCCCGTAAGGACTGCTGGGATATTGTTTCACTGATGTTGTCCGGATGGGTGGGCAGGCGGGCTGGAGGGTGGTTTAGCGGGCGACAGGAAAAAGTTTGTCTGGACTGTATCTCAGAAACCATAAGGTGCTGGAGGTTGATACTTGGTAGGGACATTGGTTAAGGGGTGTAGGTGTGCAACAATATGGTGTGACTTTGATTTGACCTCTGACATTGCTGTAGTGACCTTGATTTTGAAAATCTTGTCCGGGTTATGTCTAGGAAAGCATAAGGTGTAGCAATTGATACTTGGTAGGGACATTGGTTGGGGGTTGTAGGTGTGCAACATCATGGTGTGACCTTGATTTGACCTTTTAGGGACCTTAACCTATAAAATCTTGTCAGGGCTATATCTTGGAAATCGAAATCGTAAAGTGAAGTTGATTTTTGGTAGGGACATTAGTTAGAGGGTGTAGGTGTGGAACATCATGGTATGACCTTGATTTGACCTTTGAGCTTGCTGTACTGACCTTGACATATAAAATCTTGTCTGGGGTATATATTTCAAAAACCACAAGGTGTAGGAAGTTCATTATTGGTGTACATAAAATTATGAGAACAAAATGACTTTATCTCCTGACTTGATGAGTATTTATTAGGGCTGCGAATGAATACTCGAGCCTTGATAAATGAGTCGATCTTGGCTTGTACTCGAGTTCACTTTCAGTACTCGTTTTGTATTGTTGCCCACGTAATGAAATGTTTGTGTAAAATATGCTACATTTCATTATCTGTCACAAAATATCAGAGTTGTGTTTGCTTGAAAACGTTTTTATTCAAAAGTTTCATTTCCATAATCGACAGTTTGTTTACACAAGGCTTTAAATGATAGGTACTAAATCTCGTGGTTATTCGAATTTGGGTTGGTTGTCAGAGGGTGAGTACTCGGT
The DNA here is from genome assembly GCA_964017235.1 of Sabellastarte sp. h YS-2021. Taxonomy (NCBI): domain Eukaryota; kingdom Metazoa; phylum Annelida; class Polychaeta; order Sabellida; family Sabellidae; genus Sabellastarte; species Sabellastarte sp. h YS-2021. Next base: position 143,727,544 of record OZ024931.1, read on the forward strand.
GCCGTTTTTTGGCACCCATCCCAGTCCTAGTATTTATTCACATAAATGTTTTTCTATCACCAACCAGGACAGGAGGTTCTCGGTTGCCTAATTGTTAGCAAATTTGGCATCTAATCACCGGCTGTCACCTCTGTGTGGGCTCAATCCCCAGTAGTGACAATGCTGAGGATGTGTCCCAATATGACCCTAGCTGTTAAAAGTTAAAGCCGCAATTTTGATAGGGGGGCATTGGTACTGGAATAAGTTCTTTTTCTTCATGAAAACTTGATAAACTTTAGATTTTACCAGAGGTGACTTTACCAGTGGCTCATTCGGTAGGGTATATGGACACAGGCATTTACAACGATGTTTTGTACTTTTCAACGGAAATGTGGCTACAAACCTTATAGGACATATTTGTAGCCACATTTCTGAAATGTAGCCACGTTTTAGTGGAAAAGTGCATAATGACATCTTAAATGGCCGTGTCCATATACCCTGGAAGTACCCTCATTCCTGCTAAAAGATGATCTCTACCGAGACACTACGGGTTTATTACTGTAAAATAGTGTCTTACAGCCCCCAATACTGAAATTTTCCCTGTGTAGAAAATACATGTGTAATCATGTGTTGGGTTTTATTTACTGTGGAAACATACAAAGCTCTTTCAATAAACCTGTTGGGATGACTTTTGTAATTTAAGCCCTTTCAGTCCTCAGAATTAGTGTTTCCATAACATTTAAAATGTAGTTTCACCCTACCCCATTGCATGCTTTTACAAAGGTAACAATCTATCTTTTTAATCATGTAAAAAGATGATATTTGGTTCATGTGAGCGCTAGGATGCCAAAATATGGAAACAAGAGGAGAGTGCCCGTGAACGGGCACTGTGTCAGCTGACTGAATGTTTTTGATTTGTGATGGTGATAATGAGAGGAAAGCATAATTATCAGGGAAAGGGCTGTACAGAAATACAGTAAATGGTAACTGAACAGCATGTTCGAAAGATATTCCGAAGCTGACAGAAGAAAAGGACAAAAAAGTTGTACCCTGCAAATGGTATTATGAAATAAAGTAACAAGGTAATTGTTTAAGTGTAAAAAGTAGGTTAAAAATATTTAAAGAAATACTATAAATGCAATATCCTCGTTCGACCATGAAGAAGGGAACCAAAGGTCAAATCTGACCATACCAAAAGATTCCCAGCCAAAGAATTTAGGATGGTTTACCATCCCAAACCTCTCGGACCAATAATAAGTGAGTCATAGGCACTTTTTAAGTTTGGCTATCCTTGTTTGACCTTGACGGAGGGGTCTAAGGTCAAATCCGACCACACAAAAAAATTCCCAGCCCATGATTTCCTGTAGCTTGTTTACCATCCCAAACCTGTAGGACCAATAATAAGCGAGTTATAAGCAATTGTAAGTTTGGCTATCCTCAATTGACCTTGAAGGGGGGGTCCAAGGTCAAATCTGACCACACCAAAAGAATCCCAGCCCATGATTTCCTATATGTTGGTTTACCATCGCAAACCTCCAAGACCAATAATACGCGAGTTATAAGCACTTTAAGTTTGGCTATCTTCATTTGACCTGGAAGGAGGGGTCTAAGGTGAAATCCGACCACACCAAAAGATTCCCAGCCCATGATTTTCTATAGGTTGGTTTTTCATTCCAAACCTCTAGGACCAATAATAAGCGAGTTATAAGCACTTTTAAGTTTGGCTATCCTCATTTGACCTTGAAGGAGGGGTCCAAGGTGAAATCCGACCACACCAAAAAATTCCCAGCTCATGATTTTCTATAGGTTGGTTTTCATTCCAAACCTCTAGGACCAATAATAAGCGAGTTATAAGCACTTTTATGTTTGGCTATCCTCATTTGACCTTGAAGGAGGGTTCCAAGGTCAAATCGGACCATATTAACAGATTCCCAGCCCATGATTTCCTACAGGTTGGATACAATGATTTACTCAACAGTGAGAACCTGAAAGAAGCTATTGCTCAGCTATGCCATGACATAGAGATCTGCAATTTCACTATGTTATAGCTGACCAAAACGTCTGTGAATAACATATTTAACAAAATACTCTAAATGTAATAGTTTTCAAGTTACAACTTATTTACTCAAGAGTGAGAACCTCAAAGTAACTATTACTCAGCTATGCAATGAGCTACATGTCTGAATTTTTGCTCTGTTATAGCTGACCTAAAAGTAGGTGAACAACATATTTAAGCAAAATACTGTAAATGCAATAGTTTTCAAGTTACAACTGATTTACTCAATAGTGAGAACCTGAAAATAGCTATTGCTCCGCTATGCCATGAGCTATAGGTCTGTAATTTCACTATGTTATAGCTAACCCAAAAGTAGGTGAACAATATATTTTAACAAAATACTCCAAATGCAATATTTTTCAAGTTATAGCCGATTTACTCAACAGTCAGTGCCTGAGAATAGCTACTGCTCAGTTGTGCCATGAGCTACAGGTCTGTAATTTCACTATGTTATAGCTGACCCAAAAGTAGCTGAATAACATATTTGCACAAATTTCTGCAAAGGCAATAGTTTTCCAATTTCAACTGATTTACTCAACAGTGAGAACTTCAAAGTAGCTATTACTCAGCTATGCAATGAGCCACAGGTCTGGAACTTCACTATGTTATAGCTGACCCCAAAATAGGTGAATAACATATTGCAACAAAATACTGTAAATGCAATAGTTTCCAAGTTATAAGTGATTTACTCAACAGTGATGACCTAAAAGTAGCTATTACTCAGCTATGCCATGAGCTACAGGTCTGAAATTTTACTATGTTATAGCTGACCCAAAAGTAGCTGAATAACATATTTATACTAAATTCTCTAAATGCAATAGTTTTCAAATTATAAGTGATTTACTCAACATTGAGAACTTCAAAGTAGCTATTACTCAGTTATGCAATGAGTCACAGGTCTGGAACTTCACTATGTTATAGCTGACCCTAAAATAGGTGAATAACATATTGAAACAAAATACTCTAAATGCAATAATTTCCAAGTTATAAGCGATTTACTCAACAGTGATAACCTCAAAGTAGCTATTACTCAGCTATGCCATGAGCTACAGGTCTGAAATTTTACTATGTTATAGCTGACCCAAAAGTAGCTGAATAACATATTTATACTAAATTCTCTAAATGCAATAGTTTTGCAATTACAACTGATTAACTCAATAGTGAGAACCTCAAAGTAGCTATTACTCAGCTATGCAATGAGCCACAGGTCTGAAATTTCACTATGTTATAGCTGACCCAAAAGTAGGTGAACAACATATTTAAGCAAAATACTGTACATGCAATAGTTTTCAAGTTACAACTGATTTACTCAATAGTGATGACCTAAAAGTAGCTATTACTCAGCTATGCCATGAGCTACAGGTCTGAAATTTTACTATGTTATAGCTGACCCAAAAGTAGCTGAATAACATATTTATACTAAATTCTCTAAATGCAATAGTTTTGCAATTACAACTGATTTACTCAATAGTGAGAACCTCAAAGTAGCTATTACTCAGCTATGCAATGAGCCACAGGTCTGAAATTTCACTATGTTATAGCTGACCCAAAAGTAGGTGAACAACATATTTAAGCAAAATACAGTAAATGCAATAGTTTTGAAGTTACAACTGATTTACTCAATAGTGATGACCTAAAAGTAGCTATTACTCAGCTATGCCATGAGCTACAGGTCTGAAATTTTACTATGTTATAGCTGACCCAAAAGTAGCTGAATAACATATTTATACGAAATTCTCTAAATGCAATAGTTTTCCAATTACAACTGATTTACTCAATAGTGAGAACTTTAAAGTAGCTATTACTCAGCTATGCCATGACCTACAGATCTGAAATTTCACTATGTTATAGCTGGCCCAAAAGTAGCTGAATAACATATTTATACGAAATTCTCTAAATGCAATAGGTTTTAAGTTACAAGTGATTTACTCAATAGTGAGAACTTCAAAGTAGCTATTACTCAGCTATGCAATGAGCCACAGATCTGAAATTTCACTATGTTATAGCTGATCCCAAAATAGGTGAATAACATATTGAAACAAAATACTGTAAATGCAATAGTTTCCAAGTTATAAGCGATTTACTCAACAGTGATAACCTAAAAGTAGCTATTACTCAGCTATGCCATGAGCTACAGGTCTGAAATTTTACTATGTTATAGCTGACCCAAAAGTAGCTGAATAACATATTTATACGAAATTCTCTAAATGCAATAGTTCTGAAGTTATAAGCGATTTACTCAACAGTGATAACCTAAAAGTAGCTATTACTCAGCTATGCCATGAGCTACAGGTCTAAAATTTTACTATGTTATAGCTGACCCAAAAGTAGCTGAATAACATATTTATACGAATTTCTCTAAATGCAATAGTTTTTAAGTTACAAGTGATTTTACTCATGATGGAAGTTACTGAAAAGCCCAAAAGTAGCTATTACTCACTTAGCTATTGAGGCAGGCACCCAACTTACTCACCATATTGTAACTATGAAAAAAGTAGCTGAATAACATATTTTAACAAAATGCTCTAAATGCAACACTTTTCAAGTTATAAATGATTTTGTGCATGATTTCATGAATTTTAATGCATTAAAAATTATTAAAAAAATTTATTAAAAAAAAAGTAAGACAGATCCAGGTCTCATACTCACACAAGAGAATCTACCTCTGGCCTAGTACATATATGCAAGATACGCGGACGCGTACACCCACGCCGCAGAGTGACGACATAATGTCAGCTGACTGACAAGTCAGCTGACATAAAAAGTAGATATTTCACACAGGGCAGTGTTGGTAACACTGGTATGTCGGTATCGAGACCATTTTACTGAAATACCGTGAAACATCTTGATTGTCAACACATATTATTGTGGAAAAACATTAAATATTAGGAACAAACCCAAAATCTGAAGAAATTACAAAGTTTTTTTCTCATATTTTTGTGTATTTGATGACTTTAATTAGCGATTTTCTTGAACAGAACTGCGATGTTTTCTTTTCATGAGTTTCACACCTGTCAGCAGACCTATTTGAATGGTGATGTACTAAGAGACAAATCTTTTCGGAATCCCAGAATTGGAAGAGTTTTGCATTGGCAAAGTACTGAAATGGAAAACATGCTACCGATGCTACCCTAATTTTACATATATATGTTAAATGTGAAAAAGTTGATTTTTTTTACATATGATGCACAGTAGACGCCTTTCCGTTTTCACGATATTATCCAGTCGTATAAAAAATTCGATTTTGGAATCATGTGACCCCAGGACACCCAAACATGTAAAACTTGATTTATGACATATGATGCACATATGATGAACATTTTGTAGAGCCCTAGTGGGCCGAAATTAACTTGAACTTGCCCTATCTCATTTCAATTTTTCAAGAAAATTGCTCTAGTAAAATGGCAATATGCTTTTTATTGCTTATTCGGTTAAAATTAATGGTAGAAGTGTTTGAGTTAGAGTCCAGAAATGTAAATGTTTATGGACAGACGCATTGACGGACGTATGCACTGACTGGCACCAATTTCAAAAGCAACCCAGGTAGTGCCCTATTTCCCTGTCTAATTTCAAAATGATTGGCAGAAGTGTTTCAGAGTTAGAATAGGAAAACCACAATGTTTAATGACACTCAGACAGACGCACTGGACCAATAATAAGCAAGTCATAAGCATTTTAAAGTTTGGTTGTCCTTGTTTGACCTTAAATGAGGGGTCCAAGGTCAAATCTGACTGCATCAGCAGATTCCCAGCCCATGTTTTCCTATAGGTTAGTTTCACATTGCAAACCGCTAGGACCAATAATAAGGGAGATATAGGCACTTTTAAAGCCCGCTACATAAGGTACTTTGAAATTCTGTGGATGACCCTGAATAAGAAGCTTCAAGGTCAAATGTCTGCAAGGTAGTAGATGACATGTATATCTGTTATACATATCACTTATGAAGAAATTCAACCTTCTACTTCTAAGAATCAGCCAGTAGAAAAAGGTAGATAATTTTCAAAGAAATGCCCGCAACGGCCATCTTGTTTTTCAGAATGAGGCTAATTTCAGTCCCAGAAAAGCTTAACTCCCAATGAAGATACCCTGCAAATTTGGTGAAGCTAGTGGGTGTAGTTTTCCGCTGAGTGTTAACGTCGAAAATCTCTCTACACATGGCAGCAGCGGCATAATGAAGGCTAAACCAAAGTAACCACCAGATGCATCCAGTGGATACAAATATTAACATTCAGATTTTATTTTTTTCAAGAGATTTGCAAATTAATTCATATGTAAGGAAAAATATTTTGACAAAATAAGTCTGATGTTTTTTATTGAATGTTTTACTTCCCAAAAGTTAATTATTTCTTCCTTGGCCATGCCCTTCCAACATAAAAATGTTCTAAATATCTGTTGATTACTTTTTGAGTTATTGCAAATAGACAAATAATTGTACAAAATACAATCTCCTAGAAGAGTTCACAGTGGTATATCATTCTGTTTTGTAGTGAAATAAAGTGTGTAGGTAATTGTTTAACAAAAACCTGGCAATTTAAACCACACGTTTGAGATCTATTAAAGTAACAATATTTAGCAGAAAGTTTAAGGATAATGTGGGATTCTCATTGGATGTAAATTCTGATACAGAAACATTTCAGTCCTCCCAATTTTACCATCCAATTCCCTTCAAATTTTGGGGAAGGTTTATCTGCTCCCCTCTGCCTGTATATTTTACTCATCCCAAGCAGTCACTACTGTATGTTTTAACTAGGCAGGGTGCTGATAATGAATTACCACAAACCACAAATGATTTCACAAGACATCTGGATTTCTTGTCTAACTGTTATCTACTATTTCACATAGTACCCCACACTAATTAGCTGTTTTTTATGAAGTTGTGTACTGGAGTATTTTATATATCATACTTTGTGAAGAACACAAAGTCTGTGAAATGTATTCTTAGCTTTCAAAGAAAATGAATACAGTGTTTTAGAGTGTATCAAAGGTCTACAATTTTAATGCAAGTATGGATAACAATATTTTGTGAATAGGGATATCAACAACTGACAGTCAAAGAATATGATATAGCACTTTGGAAAAATCACTGATCAAATTTTGGTAAGAATCATCACTCTCTTTGCTTATAACCTTAATAAGACAATGCATTTGATGTTGACATACATGTTTTTCCCCATGTAATATATTCAAAGATATCTTTTACATATTTAAATATGTTATCTATTAAAAACAAATTTGTACACCTTAAACAATATATAGTAATAAGAATATAACTACTAAACCACCGGTCTATGTCATGCTATTTTAAGGTTTCTTATTTAATATCTGCCTCTTTCGGCCGAAGGCCATGGTTTGAGATTATAAAATGCCTTCTGTGCGTGCGTCTGCGTCTGACTGTGAAAAGTCTGTGCAAAATGTTTGACTCATTTTGAAAAATAAAATGATGCTCTGAATCTTGAAATATTGCAGCTAGCTTCATCGAATATGCACAAAAGATATATGGCTAGGAAAACTTATTATGCCTGATGGTAGTTTTGGTATAGTTTCAAAACAAAATGGCCGCCATATCACATATTTAATGTCAAATAGGGTTATCCTATTAAAAGGCCTTATTTCCCCCTTGCCAATGCTCCTAGGGGGTTCAATATGTGAAAACAACTTGCAAGAAGTCATGGCCTGGGAGTCTTTTTCACTTGTTGCATTTGACCTTTATCCCCTGCTTCAAGGTTAAATGGGGGGTCATCATAACATCCATCCTTATATCTCACTGGTTATTGGTGCCAGGGCTTCAAAATATAAAAGCAGCCCATGGGAAGTCCTGGCCTGCAAATGTTTTGCCTGTGAACAATTTTGGCCTCATTTTGAAAAACAAAATGGCTGCCATAGCCAATTATTTCAAAATCATTAAAATGTTCTAAAACTTGAAATATTGCAGCTAGGTTCACAAAATTTGCACAAAAGATATATCGGTAGCAAAGTTAGCCTGATAGTAATTAGGGCTAGTTTCAAAAACAAAATGGTCACCATATCACATGTTTAATGTCAAATGGGATTATCCTATTCAAAAGGCCTTTTATCTCCCTTATCATTGCTAATATGGGTTTGGAATGTGAAAACAACTTATAGGAAATCATGACCTGGGAATCTATTTCAGTTGCTGACTTTGACCTTTGACCCTGTCTTCATTGTACAAAGGCTGTATATCTCCCTTAATTCTCTATTATTACTTTTCCTAAGGTGGGATATAACCACTGCTTCAGTAGTCGTCTTGTTGTTTATGCCAAGTACTTATATTTAATGGCAGATGAATTGTGCAAAACAAAACAAATTTAGTTTGAAAAATGCACCTCTGGTCAAATACAACCACACCAAAAGATTCCCAGCCAATGATTTCTTATAGCTTGGTTTACCATCCCAAACCTCTAGGACCAATAATAAATGAGTTATAAGCACTTTTAAGTTTGGCTATCCTGGTTTGACCTTGAAGGAGGGGTCCAAGGTCAAATCTGACCACACCAAAAGATTCCCAGCCCATGATATCCTATAGGTTGGTTTACCATCCCAAACAACTAGGACCAATAATAAGCGAGTTATAAGCACTTTTAAATTTGGCTATCCTGGTTAAACCTTGAAAGAGGGGGTCCAAGGTCAAATCTGACCACACCAAAATATTCCCGGCCCATGATTTTCCTATATGTTGGTTACCATCCCATACCTCTAGGACCAATAATAAGTGAGTTATAAGCACTTTTTAGTTTGGCTATCTTCGTTTGGCCTTGAAGGAGGGGTCGAAGGTCTAATCTGACCACACCAATAGATAACCAGCCCATGATTTCCTATAGGTGGGTTTACCATCCCAAACCTCTAGGACCAATAATAAGTGAGTTATTAGCATTTTTAAGTTTGGCTATCCTGGTTTGACCTTGAAGGAGGGGTCCAAGGTCAAATCAGACCACACCAAAAGATTCCCAGCCAATGATTTCGTATAGGTTGGTTTACCATCCCAAACAACTAGGACCAATAATAAGCGAGTTATAAGCACTTTTAAGTATGACTATCCTCGTTTGACCTTGAAGGAGGGGTCCAAGGTCAAATCTGACAACACCAAAAGATTCCCAAACCATGATTTCCTATATGTTGGTTTACCATCCCAAACCTGTAGGACCAATAATAAGTGAGTTATAAGAACTTTTCATGACTGTCAAAGAAACACCTGTGGCGGCCATCTTTTTTTTCAAATGAGTCCAAAAATATTCCCAGTCAAGATTTTCTCATGAGGAACATATCCTGCGAATTTGAGATCTCTACCTATAATACCCTTTGCTCTAGGGGGCCAAGAAAAGTCCTTGCTTTAATTCAAATAAACGTCCCTGGCCGCCATCTTCTTTATCAAAATGAGGCCAAAAATATTCCCAAGGAAGATTTTATGGTTATTAATATATCCTGCAAATTTGAGAAGGCTAGCTGTAATATTTTTTTTTGTTAAAGCGGTAATGGTGAGATCTCTCTACACACTGCGGCGGCGTAACGAAGCGAAATCCATAGTATCCACCGGATGCTATCTGGTGGATACAATTACTGACAGACATGATTGAATTCAATCATCTGTTATTCCTGTATATCAAAATAATTTTCATAAATCTGTGCTATAAGCTATCCAGGCTAGTCCAATTTTCACTGCATAAAGGATCACAAATGTTACTAACAGGCGTGATGTAATTCAATCAGGTCTTACTGTTACATCTGAATACTTTTTATAGTTCCATGCTACAAGTTGTGCAGGATAGTAAAGTTCTCACTTCATATAGCATCACAAATATTACTGACAGAGATGGTTGAATTCAATCATCTCTTTTCCAGTTATATCTGAGTATTTTTCATCATTCTGTGTTACAAGTTGTGCAGGATACAGCAGTTCTCACTGCATAAAGGATCACAAACATTCCTGAAAGAGATGGTTGAATTCAATCATAACTTATTACTGTAATATCTGAGTATGTTTTACAATTATCTGGTATGAGCTATGCAGGCTAGTGCAATTTTCACTGCATAAAGGGTCACAAATCTTACTGACAGATGTGATTGAATTCAATCATGTCCTACTGTTACATCAGAGTATTTTTCATGTTCTGTGCTAGAAGTTGTGCAGGGTAGTGCAGTTCTCCCTGCATATAGGATCACAAATATTACTGACAGACATGATTGAATTCAGTCATGTCTTTTTCATAGTTCTGCGCTACAAGTTCTGCAGGATAGTACAGTTCTGACTGCATATAGGACCACAAATATTACAGACATGGTTGAATTCAATCACCTCTTTTCCAGTTATATCTGAGTATTTTTCATAGTTCTGTGTTACAAGTTGTGCAGGCTAGATCAGTTCTCACTGCATATTGAAGGATCACAAATGCTACTGAAAAATATGGTTGAATTCGATCATCTCTTATTCCTGTTATATCTAAGTATCTTTTCACAATTCTGTGCTACAATTTGCACAGGCTAGTCCAATTCTCAATGAATAAAGCATCACAAAGGTTCTTGAAAGACATGGTTGAATTCAACCATCCCTTATTCCTGTTATATCAGAGTATTTTTCATAATTCTGTACTGCAAGTTGCCCGGGATAGTTCAGTTAGTTCTCACTGCATATAGGATCACAAATATTACTGACAGACATGGTTGAATTCAATCATCCCTTATTCCTGTTATATTGGAGTATTTTTCATAATTCTATACTGATATTTGCCCGGGCTAGTTCAGTTGCCACTGCATATAGGATCACAAAAATTACTGACAGACATGGTTGAATTCAATCATATCTTATTCCTGTTATATCTGACTCTGTTTCATAATTCTGTCACACAAGACGTGCAGGCTAGTTCAGTTCTTACTGCATAAAGGACCACAAATGTTGCTGACAGACATGGTTGAATTCAATCATGTCTTATTCCTGTTATATCTGACTCTTTTTCATAATTCTGTCCTACAAGATGTGCAAGCTAGTTTAGTTCTTACTGTATAAAGGACCACAAATATTACTGACAGACATGGTTGAATTCAATCATTATGTCATATCAGAGTATTTTTCACAATTCTGTGCAGGCTTAGTCCAATTCTCACTAAATAAAGTATTACTGATGCTACTGAAAGAGATGGTTGAACATTCCACTGAAACAAGGTTGAATTCAATCGAGCTGTGGATAAAGATTTAAATGATAAAATAATAAAAATATTGCTCAAGCTTCCTATCTAAGTGTATATAGATTATAAAATGCACAATATGGCCAATTTATGACAGAAATCATAGTAGTGATTGAAAAATGGACCAAATTTGGCACTATTAGAAAAGTGCCAAATTCATTTAGACCTTGTTGTCAGAGCTTTCACTTGGTGAAGTTTCAGACCCGTAGCTAATTACTCACCTACTCAAAATGAGTAAATGCGAATTATCTCTAAAAGTATTGCAGATAGCCAATTTTTCTCAAATAACTCATTCACCTACTTTTGGGAGAGCTTTCACTTGGTGAGGTTTCAGACCCATAGCTAATTACTCACCTACTCAAAATGAGTAAATGCGAATTATCTCTAAAAGTATTGCAGATAGCCAATTTTTGTCAAATTAAGCATTCACCTACTTTTGGGAGAGCTTTCACTTGGTGAAGTTTCAGACCCATAGCTAATTACTCACCTACTCAAAATGAGTAAATGCGAATTATCTCTAAAAGTATTGCAGATAGCCAATTTTTGTCAAATTAATCATTCACCTACTTTTGGGAGAGCTTTCACTTGGTGAAGTTTCAGACCCATAGCTAATTACTCACCTACTCAAAATGAGTAAATGCGATTTATCTCTAAAAGTATTGCAGATAGCCAATTTTTCTCAAATAACTCATTCACCTACTTTTGGGAGAGCTTTCACTCTGTGAAGTTTCAGACCCATAGCTAATTACTCACCTACTCAAAATGAGTAAATGCGAATTATCTCTAAAAGTATTGCAGATAGCCAATTTTTCTCAAATAACTCATTCACCTACTTTTGGGAGAGCTTTCACTTGGTGAAGTTTCAGACCCATAGCTAATTACTCACCTACTCAAAATGAGTAAATGTGAATTATCTCTAAAAGTATTGCAGATAGCCAATTTTTGTCAAATTAATCATTCACCTACTTTTGGGAGAGCTTTCACTTGGTGAAGTTTCAGACCCATAGCTAATTACTCACCTACTCAAAATGAGTAAATGCGATTTATCTCTAAAAGTATTGCAGATAGCCAATTTTTCTCAAATAACTCATTCACCTACTTTTGGGAGAGCTTTCACTCTGTGAAGTTTCAGACCCATAGCTAATTACTCACCTACTCAAAATGAGTAAATGCGAATTATCTCTAAAAGTATTGCAGATAGCCAATTTTTCTCAAATAACTCATTCACCTACTTTTGGCAGAGCTTTCACTTGGTGAAGTTTCAGACCCATAGCTAATTACTCACCTACTGAAAATGAGTAAAGGCGAATTATCTCTAAAAGTATTGCAGATAGCCAATTTTTCTCAAATAACTCATTCACCTACTTTTGGGAGAGCTTTCACTCGGTGAAGTTTCAGACCCATAGCTAATTACTCACCTACTCAAAATGAGTAAATGCGAATTATCTCTAAAAGTATTGCAGATAGCCAATTTTTCTCAAATAACTCATTCACCTACTTTTGGGAGAGCTTTCACTCTGTGAAGTTTCAGACCCATAGCTAATTACTCACCTACTCAAAATGAGTAAATGCGAATTATCTCTAAAAGTATTGCAGATAGCCAATTTTTCTCAAATAACTCATTCACCTACTTTTGGGAGAGCTTTCACTTGGTGAAGTTTCAGACCCATAGCTAATTACTCACCTACTCAAAATGAGTAAATGCGAATTATCTCTAAAAGTATTGCAGATAGCCAATTTTTCTCAAATAAATCATTCACCTACTTTTGGGAGAGCTTTCACTTGGTGAAGTTTCAGACCCATAGATAGTTATTCACCTACTGAAAATGAGTAAATATGAATTATCTCTTAATAGTATTGCAGATAGCCAATTTTTCTCATATAACTCATTCACCTACTTTTGGAAGAGCTTTCACACACGAAAATGAAAAATTGTGAATATCTCGGAAAAGCTATTTCTTCTGCTTTAATGCTCGGCGGGAGATGCACACCGCGGCAGTGGTCTTGACAAAAATTTTTGTCTACCCAAAAATGGTGGCTATTTTGAATTTTCAAAGTTTTTGCAAAACACAAAAATGCTTATATCTCGAAAACCGTGCTATATGGAGCGAACTCAACAAAATTTTGGACCTGTTGGGTATCTCTGCAGTGTAGCCATGCCAATTTTCAAAATATTTTGGTCTCGCCAAATATAGCGGACATTTTTAATTTTTTTATTTTTTGCAAAACACAAAAATGCTTATATCTTGAAAACCGTGCTAGATAGAGCAGACTGCGCTGACTTTGGTTGCCACAACAGTATAAGGCTAGAAACGAAGCATTTTCTTAATACTTTAGCACTCACCTTTATATCCTTTTCGGGGAGGTCCTCAGTGGCCTAGTGGTTAGCAAGTTTGGCATGTAATCATAGGCTGTCACCTCTGTGGGTTCGAGTCCCACAAGTGGCAATTCTGAGGACCTGTTCCAATATGACCCTGGCTGTTGAAAGGGACGTAAAACCCCAACTTTGACCTTTATATCCTTTTCGGGACGCTTTGTTTTTGCTATGCAAAAACATTATCTTTTTTTTTGCGAGCGATCCTCTAGTTTATTATTGGTCCTACAGGTTTGGGATGGTAAACCAACCTACAGGAAATCATGGGCTGGGAATCTTTTGGTGTGGTCGGATTTGACCTTGGACCCCTCCTTCAAGGTCAAACAAGGATAGCGAAACTTAAAAGTGCCTATAACCTGCTTATTATTGGTCCTAGAGGTTTGGAATGGTAAACCATCCAAAAGGAAATCATAGGCTGGGAATCTTTTGGTGTCATCAGATTTGACCTTGGACCCCTCCTTCAAGGTCAAACAAGGATAGCGAAACTTAAAAGTGCCTATAGCTCACCTATTATTGGTCCTAGAGGTTTGGGATGGTAAACCAACCTATAGGAAATCATAGGCTGGAAATCTTTTGGTGTGGTTGGATTTGACCTTGGACCCCTCCTTCAAGGTCAAACAAGGATAGCGAAACTTAAAAGTGCCTATAACTCGCTTATTATTAGTCCTAGAGGTTTGGAATGGTAAACCATCCATAGGAAATCATGGGCTGGGAATCTTTTGGTGTGGTCAGATTTGACCTTTGGACCAGTCCTTCAAGGTCAAATGAGGACAGCCAAACTTAAAAGTGCTTATAGCTCACTTATTATTGGTCCTAGAAGTTTGGGATGGTAAACCAACCTGTAGGAAATCATGGGCTAGGAATGTTTTTGTGTGGTTGGATTTGACCTTGGACCCCTGCTTCAAGGTCGATCGATGCTATTGCATTTGCAGTATTTCTTTAAATATGTTTTAACCTACTTTTTACACTTATACAGTTACCTTGTTACTTTCCTTCATAATACCATTTGCAGGTCACAACTTTTTTGTCCTTCTGTCAGCTTCAGAATTTCTTTGGAACATGCTGTTCAATTACCATTTACTGTACTTCTGTACAGCGCTTTCCCTGATAATTATGCTTTCCTCTCATCACCTTCACAAATCAAAAACACTCAGTCAGCTGACACAGTGCCCGTTCACGGGCACTCTCCTCTTGTTGGTTAGTTCTGATACCTCAATTAGGCAATAAGAGCAGAAACGGCCATTAATAGTGACCAGGAGGTTAAAAAGAACGACCTCAGGAATGCTGAGGCAGTTACAGAAGAGATGGCTATCATCAGTGTGATCAGGAGGTTGCAGTGATGACTCTGTGGACGGCTCTGTGAATGGCATTGTATCCACCATAGAGGAAATATTTCCATCACTGGGTGTCGAGTTCTGTCCAGGAATGGCAATACATCCAAGTTGTTCTTGGTAATTCTGCGACCGCAATGAGGCAAATGCGGCAGAAACGCCCAATAGGGGACCAGGAGTTTATCAGTGACGGAACCCATTGGAAGTATATTAATCTCTATACAATGAATTTCTTGTTTAGAGATTTTGAAAAGGCATTAAAGTTGGTGGACTGTCCGAAAAAAATCTTAATATTGTTTCCCTTGCATGCACAAGAGTACAATTTCGTATGTTCTTTCATTTAAGCAAAGTTGGCATTCTTGTGATTTGCATAGGGTTCCTTGCAGTGCTAGAATTATTCAGTTTTAATAATAACTGAATGTGCTTCTTTTGCAATGTATTTGGAACTCATTGGAAGTACCCACATCTTTTGACATTCAAATTCCCTGTTTTGAGACCATGAAAAGGTTTTTGACTTGGATGAATGTGTTAGAAGATTGTTTTTACATATATAAGAACACAATCTATTGTTATGCAGATGTATCCACATAAGGCTATGGAACCCTTTTTTCAGGTATCTCAGTATTGTGTTGGGCAGCTACAAATTTTAATTCCATATAACACATGGAATGAAGTCTGTTGTCAAGCATAACTGGAAAGCAACAGAGTGTTGGTTCTCAATTGGTGTGGACATTTTTTCCTGTGGCAATTCCAGATCAATTTTTGCTGAGGTGTTGCTAATGTAAACCTGTTTATGCATCATGACATTACTCAAGGACCAAATAGTGTGTTCACAAGGGTCCAAAATCATAGGATATTATGATAGAATTTATGTCATGGTAAACAACAAGCTACCTCTGTATGTCCCCAGTTTCACATCCTAATGCAGTGGATATAGTGGTTTGAATATTTCATAGCTATCCTCCTCGAGTTGCTTTACTAAAAGAGGTTATGGAATGATACTGATAGTACTGGATGGCTGGCAATGGTTAGTGTTGGTTTGTGTTACACTCGTCAACAAAACCTTCTCTGCTCCTTACTCCTTGGAAAATCTCATCAAGGAAGCTTACATTCTGTTATTCTTAATGTTTGGTATCTAGGCATATTTCAGACTTAGCTTTGGAACTCTCATTTTCAATGGCAGACAGAATTCTAGTATATTTGTGAAGACAAATCTAATCTATGAATATAGGGAGACTAATTGAATTGTTTATTGGTTCTCATTGCAGTTCCTTTTATGCTGGGTTGTCTGCTTTTTATTCCTTGGGAAATATTCTCATTCTTTCATTCAGTTGGATTTTTCCATCAGATTCCACATAATTCCAAGCCTTATATGTGTAATCTGGGCAAGAGGTTTTCCAGATTTTTGTACTTGTTTCACATGAAATTCAGTATTTTTACATATTTAAATACATTTTCTTCTTTATGTTTCAATGATTTTTTGAATGACATTCTGCTGTTGAACCTTAGAGTCTGCCTAGAAAGGGTTAAGCGCTATAAAGAGCAGAATCTGACTGGGATATATCTTGTTTTGCTGTTGATAATGGATTATTTCTCAGATTATACTTCTCTGACTTATTTTATGATGAAGGAGAAGTTAAGTATTTATGTGCAGACATCGGAATCTAAACTTTCTTAACTTGGATGATGGTGGACCATCTTGTAGGTTTAAGAATCATTAGAATATCTTCTTAGATATTTCTTAATGTTTTACATAGGTTTTCTGGAAACTAGTGCTTGGTTTTCAGTTGTTGAAGTTTTAAAGATGGTCAAAGGTCTTAGCCAAGGATGTATGATTTTGTTGTGAGAGATTGGGAGTGTACATTCTCAAAGAGGCTACTTTTGTTGGGTGTTGTGCTTTTTGTCGAGCATGTTGTGGAAATGTAAAGTAGGTGCAGTTAAAATGGCTACTGTATTACCTACTACTTTATTCTAGTCCACAATTCCTCAAAAGGATTGGAAGTTAGTTTCTGGCAATTCGTAACTTAATCATTTTTGTCTAGTTAACCGAGATGTTTTGTTTCACTTAGTGTAGTACTTTTCCTCACAAGAATGTTTGGTATTAGTATTTGGGCTTTCCCCCTTCATTTATCCATTGGAGTCGGGTTCTTGTAAGTTGTCCTTTAATTTTGTGTTTTATGTAGGTCTTCCAGTTCTATCCTTTTGTCATTTAACAAATCTGACTGTCCCGTTGATAAATTTTCCATGTTTTCTAAGGTTACAATATCTTTTAATAATGAAGCGTCCCTGAAAGGGCCCTTCTTTGTTTTCACCTCAGTTTCCTCGCCGCCGCATTATCATCTCCCTTGAATATCTCCCTTATTATTAGAAGGTTTCAAACCATATTTGGCAGTTATATACCTTAGGCGTGGGAAAATTTTTCTGCATGCTTAAATTTGACCTTTGACCTTTATCAAGGTCACATGATCAAAAACACTTTTTTTAAGTACACCCCCCCCGTCATCGCAGTTCAGGAAAAACTACTTGCTACACAGCCTTCTAATTTCACACACCTGTTCATACTATCGAAAACGCGAGCTGATTAGATTTTGGGAGCAATCCCTTGAAAAATGTCACATTTATGGGTGATTTTCTCACACCTTCCAATCTGAGAGCCTTAAATTTAGATCAACCCCCCTATTATCTTCTTAAGTATAGCATTTAGAGCCATAAAATGTATTGGGAGGTAATAGGAAACCATATGTGGAGAGTCTAAATAGCCGGTCAGTTTTAACCCCCGACCCCCCCCTTATGGGTCAAACTGGGGTCATAAAATAGTTAATTTTGAGTTTTTGCCTTATATCTCCTTTATTGTTGCTTTTATAGCTTCAGAATGTATTAAGAGGTATTGGGAAAGCATATGTGGAGAGTCTAAATAGCCGGTCAGTTTTACCCCCGACCCCCCCTTATGGGTCAAACTGGGGTCATAAAATAGCTGATTTTGAGTTTTTGCCTTATATCTCCTTCATTGTTGCTTTTATAGCTTCAGAATGTATTAAGAGGTATTGGGAAAGCATATGTGGAGAGTCTAAATAGCCGGTCAGTTTTACCCCCGACCCCCCTTATGGGTCAAACTGGGGTCGTAAAATAGCTGATTTCGAGTTTTTGCCTTATATCTCCTTTAATGTTGCTTTTAATAGCTTCAGAATGTGTTAAGAGGTATTGGGAAAGCATATGTGGAGAGTCTAAATAGCCGGTCAGTTTTACCCCTGACCCCCCTCATGGGTCACACTGGGGTCATAAAATAGCTGATTTCGAGTTTTTGCCTTATATCTCCTTTAATGTTGCTTTTATAGATTGAGAATGTATTAAGAGGTATTGGGAAAGCATATGTGGAGAGTCTAAGTAGCCGGTCAGTTTTATTGCCTGACCCCTCCTTATGGGTCAAACTGGGGGTAAAAATGTAGCTGTTTTGGAGTTTTTACCTAATATCTCCTTCATTGTTGCTTTTATAGCTTCGGAATGTATTTAGAGGTATTGGGAAACCATATTTGGACAGTCTAAATAGCCGGTTAGTTTTACCTCCCGACCCCCATGTATGGGTCAAACTGGGAGTCATGAAATGGCCTTTGCCTTTATTGTTGCTTTTATGCTTTCACAATGTATTGAAACCTATTGCAAAACCCTGTGGACAATCTAAATAGCAATACATACTTGCACACATGATTATATATGAAGTTATCAATACTCGTTACTGAAATGCTTTGTAGCATTTACACAATTTACTAAAGTTACATCCAATGTACAACACTTTTTCCAGGTTGCCTATGTCTACAACGCTTGTTTATGTTAATTAAAGAAGACCTTTATAGGATTTTCCCCATCATGATATCACTTAGGGGGTTGGTTTATGTAACAGTACGGTGCAGCTT
Organism: Sabellastarte sp. h YS-2021; assembly: GCA_964017235.1. Taxonomy (NCBI): domain Eukaryota; kingdom Metazoa; phylum Annelida; class Polychaeta; order Sabellida; family Sabellidae; genus Sabellastarte; species Sabellastarte sp. h YS-2021. Next base: position 143,746,393 of record OZ024931.1, read on the forward strand.
TGTGCATTCTTAGCTTTACAGCATGCTTATTAAGACCACAAGGCATTTTAAACTCTCAGGGACGCTTCGCTTTTGTTAGCAAAAGCATTCATCTAGTTCTTTTTCAACTCGACTTTGTTTTTGAAAAGCAGAGTATCTGATAGTTTCTCCCCTAATACAAAGTAATAACATCTCCAGGAATAAATCATCTTAGATTGTGAATTGTATATTATCAGATGATTTTAGAAATTCATGACATATTTTGTTTTTTCTTTCATTGATCAAACTTAAGTAATCTTTCTGATAAAGCAAGTTATTATTAAATTTCCAAATGCCCTTCCCTCTTTCGAATGGGTTAATCGTAATATGCATTTTCAAAAAAGAATGGTCAGAGCGATAACCTGGCTTAATATCACACTTGTGGATAGTATCAATCATACTCGACGAAATTAAAAACTAGTCTAGTCTGGCCTGTTTTACTGGGTTTTTTCTCCTCAGGGTATACCGTATAGTATCTGTATGCAAGGTTCAGTAGAGATCCAGAAGATCTACTTCATCCGTATATATCTTTTCAAATACAATATCAATTAAATATTTTAATAACCTGCAGGAGCCTTTCTGTGAAGCAATAAAATGGCTAAATTAGGGGAGAGCATTAATGTGTTATCTACAAACTGTCAAGGCCTAAACAATAATGAAAAGAGACAAGATGTCTTAAACTACCTAAAATAAACAAACGCCTCAATCGTTTGTCTTCAAGACATTAGAGGCCCGCATACCCTTCAGTGAAACAGATTTGGAGTAATTGCTACTTACACTGTGTGAAAACAAATGCACGTGGAGTTGGTATTTTATTAAATCATAATTTTGAATATGAAGTGATTGAGTGTCATGAAGATAAAAATGGTAATTATATCGTACTGTATCTGAAATGTAGTTCTATGAAAATTAATCTAATCAATATATACTAGTATGCTCCCAATCATGATAACCCTGAGTTTTTTAAAGAGATAAAAGACCCTGCACTTTAAGGTGAATTTGATTATGTTATTCTGGGGACTTGTGCTCGATCCAAAGAAAGAATTTCATAACTTTTAAAAGATAAATAACCATAAAGCTAGATTGGCTACAATGGAAGTTCTGGATGAAGTAGATCATCATGATTTCCTATAGGTTGATTTACCATCCCAAACCTCTAGGACCAACAATAAGCGAGTTATGAGCACTTATAAGTTTGGCTATCCTCGTTTGACCTTGAAGGAGAGGTCCAAGGTCAAATATGACCACATCAAAAGATTCCCACTCCTTGATTTCTTATAGGTTTGTTTACCATCCCAAACTTGTACGACCAATAATAAGCTACTTATAAGCACTTTTAAGTTTGGCTATCCTCGTTTGACCTTGAAGGAAGGGTCCAGGGTCAAATCATACCACATGAAAAGATTTTGTGCCCATGATTTCCTACAGGTTGGTTTACCATCCCCAACCGTGAGAACCAATAATAAGCGAGTTATAAGGACTTAAGTTTGGCTATCCTCATTTGACCTTGAAGGAGGGCCCAAAGGTCAAATCTAACCACATCAAAATATTCCCAGCCCATGATTTCCTATAGGTTGGTTTACCATCCCAAACTTGTATGACCAATAATAAGCGAGTTATAAGCACTTTTAAGTTTGGCTTTCCTCGTTTGACCTTGAAGGAGGGCTCCAAGGTTAAATCTGACCACACCAAAAGATTCTCAGCCCATGATTTCCTATAGCTTGGTTTACCATCAAAAACTCTAGGACCAATAATAAGGGAGAAATAAGCACTTTTCATGACTGACAAAGAAACCCCCATGGTGGCCATCTTGTTTTTCATAATAAGGCCAAATATATTGCCAGTCATGATTTTGTAACAAGGAACATATCCTGCAAATTTGACATCTCTACATATAATAATACCCTTTGCTCTAGAGGGCCAACAAAAGTCCTTGCTGAAAGTTGAATGCCTGTGGCAGCCATCATGTTTTTCAAAATGAGGTCAAAAATATTCCCAAGCAAGACTGTATGGTTATGAATATATCCTGCAATTTGTGAAGGCTAGCAATAATATTTGGAGGTTAGTTGCACATAGTATAATTTAATTAGGGCTGCACTTCCAACAAGAAGATCTTAAAAGAAGACATGTCTATACGCAAAACAACACTAAGAACTGCTGGTTAAAAGTGGTGGTCCACTAAAGTTTTAGTGTTTTTTTCCTATTTCTGAGCAAGGGCTTATCCTGAACAAGTACTGAATATTGATTATACATGACTCAACCTTTTCTTAGTCTGATTCACTGGTTTCATAAATTTCATTAATTTCATCTACTAAAGCTTGGAATCGTGCAGTCAATGATCCATCATGACCAAGTTCCTTATCAACCATCGCTTTCAGGGCTTCAACAACACCAAGTTCTGAGTATGTTTCTTTCACAGAACTCTGCTGTTCTCCACAATCATTCTGTAGACAACGCAGCAGCTCCTCAAAACAATCCTCAATGAGCTCGTAACAATGGAAGGCTGGTGTAGTGTCTGGTTGTATCTGTTTCTGATCACATTTCAAAAGCGTCAGCAAGCCCTGTACCAACTCCTTATTCTGTACCAAATGGCTGACTCGCATCTTTCGGCTACATCCTTTTAGTAAGTTTGCTACTGTGTACAGGGCTTCAATAACCAGCTTAGGATCTTGACAGGTGAGATAATACAGGATGGTAGGTAGATACTGGAAGTCCAAGAATACATTCATCATTCTCTCCTCACCAGCTGCAACATTCGACAGAATCCACAATGCATGCTTTGTTGTGTCAACATCCTCATAATAGAGGAGGCCTACCAAATGGCTGAGCATGCCACTGTTCAATACTGCCCATGTTTGTTTATCTGTGCCCAAGAGGAGATTGCCCACAGACATCAAACACCGTGTTCTGACTGTGATATCCTTGTGCGACATGCACGAGACCAATTGTGGGATGTATCCAAATTCAGTGAAAAAATCAATTAGACAACTGGTGTGAGAGGAATTCTGTGTTGCTTCATTGATTAAATTCATGACTGGGATCAGTACACTTGCAGGGTGTCTACACTTTAATAGATCAGAAGCTTGATGGAGCATTTTCTTTAGTGTATCCACTGGAAGGCCAAACTGCTTGGTTTTGGTGATACTGAAGTAAAGGTGTATTATCTGACTTTTACAACTTTTGTCCACAGAATAGAAAATACTATAGAGTTTGTCAAAGATACCACCCTGTAAGATATCATTCAGTATGGTTTCATCGTCTACCAATACGTTCCCCAGTAGCATGACACATTGAGTGACTAATTTGATAAAAATACAATGTTGCACCGTTTCTAAGGCAAACTGTACAGCTCCAGCTGCGATTACTGCCTTCGTTTTCTCAATTTCTCCAGATGAAATGTTTGTCAAAATCCAGAAACAGTCGATCAGGAATTTGACATCTTCCTCAACTAAAGCAGGGACTTCATACTTTAATATTTCAGAAGACACTAGTTTTGGTACATTCAGTTCCACCGCAGCTGACAGGACTTTTTCATAATCCCCTTCCTTGTGCTTTGACAAACGAATGTCATCAAGAGGTTTTACCAAACTCTTACGAATTTCTTCCATTGCTTGTTGCCTTTCCTCTACAGATAGCTCTGCATTTTGTAATTTCACAACACAGCTACTAATGACATTTTTAGCCTCTGCTAAAATTTCATCAAAGCTTTTAAAAGAATTCTTTGGTTCTGCAGAGGTCTCAGTTAGTGGTTCATCTGCTTTCTCGATTTCAGATCCATTAGCTTTAGCTTTGGAGGGGCTGTTATCTAAGTCCATACTGTTTGTGGTTATTTCACCACAGTCATCGCCCTTCTCTTTGACAAACAAATTACTGACCTCAACTCGTACTGAAAAGGAAAAAAGATAATATAAAACGGTAAAACACATATGGTTCTGAAAAAGTAATGAGTGGTCTGCCATTACATATACAATTTTAGTTTATGCATTATCAATATTTAAACTTTATTTCAATCTAAGTTAATCTAATAAAACACAATAGGTATGGTGGCTATTGGTAGTGTATTAACAATGTTTTATATGTGGTGCAAATAATCCTGTGAAATTACACAAAGCATATCTGAAAACTAACTGCATATTTATATCCACACAAAGGACAAAGCACCCTATCAGACAAAATTGTAAGTTGGGTTTTCACATCCTCTTCAACTGCAAGTCATTGTGGGACAGGTCCTCAACTTTGTAAAACATATATGTTTCATTTATTTCTTTTCTGCCATTATAAATATATATATATAGATATATATTTAAAGTATTAAAACTCTTTATTTCAAAGGTTCTTTAACTAAAGCACATGTTTTTTCTATATCTTTGCTGTCACTCGAGCCATGAGTGTTATTTACTACTCATGGTAACTTTGCCTAGTTGTGAACTTATTTTTACCAGCAATGAGAGCAAAAAGAACATGGCATAATATTAGAGCATTCAATAAGTCACACATATCCAAGTTTCACTAAAATTTCACTTTCAGGAACAAGTTTTAAAATATGTAATTTACCGCAACACTGTATTCCACTGGCTTTAGTAGTCACATCATGTCAAGGACAATTTTGATATCAATTTGTGGTGGGAAATTGAAACTTGAAGAGGCGTAAACACTGGCATTCTCGGCATGGATTATTTGAATTAAATAAACTATTTTGTGATATTCTGAGGTGTGCTGTATGATCTTCATCTTTGTCATAGTTTATATGTATTTTGTATATGTGCATGTTTAGCTACACGCCCATACTTGCATAATCAGCAACCCACAACTTTACTGGTCAGACCATGGATGCTTCAGTGGGCAATTTCAGTTTTGATATTTTGAGAAATATACTTGTGTTCAGTGTTCTCAGGGAGTGTCAGATTGGTGCTAGCACAATTGAGCACAGGAAGTTTACTAGGAATAACTTTCACTATTCGAGCTCATTGGGTAAAATAGCTAAAATAATTACCTAGTGAGAATTTATACCTTGACAGTAATTTTTTCTACAATTCTAATTCTTATTGTACTTTTATAGCGTTTAATCTCCACTATTCAAAGGGGACTCTAAGGCGCAACAAAACAAAAAAAGTCAACCAATTTCAATATCCAGGGACAGAAAAGAGTCCAAGCACCACAGAGAACCCCAGGGGGTAAGTAGGACTAAGGAGGGTAAGCCTTGGTGTAAAGGTAGGTTTTGAGGCATTTTCTGAAGGAGGCCAGAGAGGGGGGCGCACAAATCTCCTCAGGAAGAGCATTCCAAACAATGGGAGCATCAAAAGCAAAACTATAACCAAACTGTTTGACAGAAAATAAGAGTTGAAACTTGGGCATGACAAGGAAATTACCACCACTCTGACTGCGCCTGGTACTGTAGGAACTGCTGTATTAAGATATGTACGGAGCAAAATACTTGGGAAAACCAGTGTGCAGAAACTTACAAACAAAGGTCGCTGTTTTGAAGACTGGGCGATGTTCAACAGAAAGCCAATACAGTTTCTAAGAACAGGAGTTATACTAGTGTATCTGCTGGTATTTGATACAATTCTAGCTACACTGTTTTGGAAGCACTGTAATTTACGAAGACTGAACTTAGAGAGACTCCTGAAAAGTGAGTTACAGTAAACCAACTGACTACTAACTAGAGCATTGGTCACAAGTACAGAAGCATAATGAGTAAGAAACCCCCTGACATGTCGACAAAACAACTTTTGAAGACATTCTGAACATGTTTTGACAAAGAAATATCCAAGTCGAACCACACACCCAGATTCTTGACAAACTCAGCAGGGCAGAGAGATGAATTCTTCTGGGATAGATGGATATAGACTTGAGCGTCATCTGCATAACAATGAAACTTTACTCCTTTATGTTTACCAATAACCAAACTGTTCCAGATCACATGAGTCAAGAAAGGTCATAAATTTGTAACCATCACCACCTGGTACATCGACATGAATGTTGAAATCACCAACAATATGATACTAGGAGTTGATGGATGACAAGGAACCAACAATGGACATAAATTCTTCCTGAAAATTGCAGGTACATGATCCTAGAGAGTGGCAGACATAGGGAAGCAACAACGAACAGTCGCGAAGCCCAAGAGACACCACCATGTTCTCAAACGACTGATAAAAAGGAGATTCCATTTTGTGTAGGCTGATCTAATGACAAGCAGTCAGTGCCTGTGAACGGGCTCTGTGTCAGCTGACTGTGTGTTTTTAGTTTCAGAGTAGAAGTGACAGAAGAAAAGGACACAACAGTTGTGCCCTGGAAATGGTGTTCACAAGGAATGTAAGAAAGTAACTGTTAAGGTGTAAAAAGTATGATAAAGTACCCTGCGGGTCAAAAATTCGCTCTATCTCTTACAGTTTTTGAGATATTCACCTTTTTTCATTTTCCACAAAAATCCAAGATGGCCACCAAAAGTGGCAATAATTGAAAGTTTTAGCCTTTGCATAAGACTCTGTTGTACTACCCTGCAGGTCAAAAATTCACTCGAAATCGCTCTGTCTCTTACGGTTTGTGAGATATTCACACTTTTTCATTTTCCGCAAAAATCCAAGATGACCGCCAAAAGTGGCCGAAATTGAAATTTTTCCCCTTTGCATGGGATACTCTTGTAATACCCTGTGGGTCAAAAATTTGCTCGAAACTGCTCTATCTGTTACGGTTTTCAAGATATTCACACTTTTACATTTTCTGCAAAAATCCAAGATGGCCGCCAAAAGTGGCGAAAATTGAAATTTTGCATAGGACTCTCTTGTACTACCCTGCAGGTCAAAAACTCGCTCGAAATTGCTGTATCTCACACTTTTTCAGTTTCCGCTAAAATCCAAGATGGCCGCAAAAAGGTTCACACTTTTTCAGTTTCTGCTAAAATCCAAGATGGCTGCAAAAAAGGGGCGAAAATTGAAATTTTTCCCCTTTACATAGGATACTCTTGGATACCCTGTGGGTCAAAAATTCGCTCGAAATTGCTCTATCTCTTACGGTTTGCGAGATATTTGTGATTTTTCATATTTTCACCAAAAGTAGCAATAAAGTGGCCATTACTCGTACATTGAGCAACAGTTGTGAAGCTTAAATATGTTACAGTTCACAAAAAAGGAGATGAACAACATATTTGACAGAAATTGTGTAGCTGCAATACTTTTAAAGATGTAAGCCATTTACTCATTATGGTTATCATTAAAAATTGACAAAGTACCGATTACTTAGCTATTGAGATAGACACCCAAGTTACTCACCATGTTATAGCTATGGAAAAAGTAGCTGAGTAACATATTTTAACAAAATGCTCTAAATGCAATACTTTTCAAGTTATAAATGATTTAGTGTTGAGTAAGAACCTCAAAGTAGCTATTACTCAGCTATGGAATGAGCCACAGGTCTGGAATTTTACTACATTATAGCTGCCCCTAAAATATATGAATAACATATTGAAAGTAAATACTCTAAATGCAATACTTTTCAAGTTATAAGTGATTTACTCAACAGTGATAACCTAAAAGTAGCTATTACTCAGCTATGCCATGAGCTACAGGTCTAAAATTTTACTATGTTATAGCTGACCCAAAAGTAGCTGAATAACATATTTATACAAAATTCTCTAAATGCAACAAGTTACAAGTGATTTTACTCATGATGGAAGTTACTGAAAAGTCCAAAAGTAGCTATTACTCACTTGGCTATGGAGATAGACACCCAAGTTACTCCCCACGTTGTAGTATGGAAAAAGTAGCTGAATAACATATTTTAACAAAATGTTCTGCATGCAATACTTTTTAAGTTATAATTTATTTAGTGCATGATTCATTAATTTTAGTGCATTAAAATTTATTTCAAAAATTCATAAAAAATTAATTTAAAAAGATCCAGGTCTGACACTCACACAAGGGAATCTACTTGTGATCTAGTACATATATGTAAGATATGAGAGAAATCCCTGTAACATAATAGAGGAGGCCTACCAAATGGCTGAGCATGCCACTGTTCAATACTGCCCATGTTTGTTTATCTGTGCCCAAGAGGAGATTGCCCACAGACATCAAACACCGTGTTCTGACTGTGATATCCTTGTGCGACATGCACGAGACCAATTGTGGGATGTATCCAAATTCAGTGAAAAAATCAATTAGACAACTGGTGTGAGAGGAATTCTGTGTTGCTTCATTGATTAAATTCATGACTGGGATCAGTACACTTGCAGGGTGTCTACACTTTAATAGATCAGAAGCTTGATGGAGCATTTTCTTTAGTGTATCCACTGGAAGGCCAAACTGCTTGGTTTTGGTGATACTGAAGTAAAGGTGTATTATCTGACTTTTCCAACTTTTGTCCACAGAATAGAAAATACTATAGAGTTTGTCAAAGATACCACCCTGTAAGATATCATTCAGTATGGTTTCATCGTCTACCAATACGTTCCCCAGTAGCATGACACATTGAGTGACTAATTTGATAAAAATACAATGTTGCACCGTTTCTAAGGCAAACTGTACAGCTCCAGCTGCGATTACTGCCTTCGTTTTCTCAATTTCTCCAGATGAAATGTTTGTCAAAATCCAGAAACAGTCGATCAGGAATTTGACATCTTCCTCAACTAAAGCAGGGACTTCATACTTTAATATTTCAGAAGACACTAGTTTTGGTACATTCAGTTCCACCGCAGCTGACAGGACTTTTTCATAATCCCCTTCCTTGTGCTTTGACAAACGAATGTCATCAAGAGGTTTTACCAAACTCTTACGAATTTCTTCCATTGCTTGTTGCCTTTCCTCTACAGATAGCTCTGCATTTTGTAATTTCACAACACAGCTACTAATGACATTTTTAGCCTCTGCTAAAATTTCATCAAAGCTTTTAAAAGAATTCTTTGGTTCTGCAGAGGTCTCAGTTAGTGGTTCATCTGCTTTCTCGATTTCAGATCCATTAGCTTTAGCTTTGGAGGGGCTGTTATCTAAGTCCATACTGTTTGTGGTTATTTCACCACAGTCATCGCCCTTCTCTTTGACAAACAAATTACTGACCTCAACTCGTACTGAAAAGGAAAAAAGATAATATAAAACGGTAAAACACATATGGTTCTGAAAAAGTAATGAGTGGTCTGCCATTACATATACAATTTTAGTTTATGCATTATCAATATTTAAACTTTATTTCAATCTAAGTTAATCTAATAAAACACAATAGGTATGGTGGCTATTGGTAGTGTATTAACAATGTTTTATATGTGGTGCAAATAATCCTGTGAAATTACACAAAGCATATCTGAAAACTAACTGCATATTTATATCCACACAAAGGACAAAGCACCCTATCAGACAAAATTGTAAGTTGGGTTTTCACATCCTCTTCAACTGCAAGTCATTGTGGGACAGGTCCTCAACTTTGTAAAACATATATGTTTCATTTATTTCTTTTCTGCCATTATAAATATATATATATAGATATATATTTAAAGTATTAAAACTCTTTATTTCAAAGGTTCTTTAACTAAAGCACATGTTTTTTCTATATCTTTGCTGTCACTCGAGCCATGAGTGTTATTTACTACTCATGGTAACTTTGCCTAGTTGTGAACTTATTTTTACCAGCAATGAGAGCAAAAAGAACATGGCATAATATTAGAGCATTCAATAAGTCACACATATCCAAGTTTCACTAAAATTTCACTTTCAGGAACAAGTTTTAAAATATGTAATTTACCGCAACACTGTATTCCACTGGCTTTAGTAGTCACATCATGTCAAGGACAATTTTGATATCAATTTGTGGTGGGAAATTGAAACTTGAAGAGGCGTAAACACTGGCATTCTCGGCATGGATTATTTGAATTAAATAAACTATTTTGTGATATTCTGAGGTGTGCTGTATGATCTTCATCTTTGTCATAGTTTATATGTATTTTGTATATGTGCATGTTTAGCTACACGCCCATACTTGCATAATCAGCAACCCACAACTTTACTGGTCAGACCATGGATGCTTCAGTGGGCAATTTCAGTTTTGATATTTTGAGAAATATACTTGTGTTCAGTGTTCTCAAGTTTACTAGGAATAACTTTCACTATTCGAGCTCATTGGGTAAAATAGCTAAAATAATTACCTAGTGAGAATTTATACCTTGACAGTAATTTTTTCTACAATTCTAATTCTTATTGTACTTTAAAAGCGTTTAATCTCCACTATTCAAAGGGGACTCTAAGGCGCAACAAAACAAAAAAAGTCAACCAATTTCAATATCCAGGGACAGAAAAGAGTCCAAGCACCACAGAGAACCCCAGGGGGTAAGTAGGACTAAGGAGGGTAAGCCTTGGTGTAAAGGTAGGTTTTGAGGCATTTTCTGAAGGAGGCCAGAGAGGGGGGCGCACAAATCTCCTCAGGAAGAGCATTCCAAACAATGGGAGCATCAAAAGCAAAACTATAACCAAACTGTTTGACAGAAAATAAGAGTTGAAACTTGGGCATGACAAGGAAATTACCACCACTCTGACTGCGCCTGGTACTGTAGGAACTGCTGTATTAAGATATGTACGGAGCAAAATACTTGGGAAAACCAGTGTGCAGAAACTTACAAACAAAGGTCGCTGTTTTGAAGACTGGGCGATGTTCAACAGAAAGCCAATACAGTTTCTAAGAACAGGAGTTATACTAGTGTATCTGCTGGTATTTGATACAATTCTAGCTACACTGTTTTGGAAGCACTGTAATTTACGAAGACTGAACTTAGACTCCTGAAAAGTGAGTTACAGTAAACCAACTGACTACTAACTAGAGCATTGGTCACAAGTACAGAAGCATAATGAGTAAGAAACCCCCTGACATGTCGACAAAACAACTTTTGAAGACATTCTGAACATGTTTTGACAAAGAAATATCCAAGTCGAACCACACACCCAGATTCTTGACAAACTCAGCAGGGCAGAGAGATGAATTCTTCTGGGATAGATGGATATAGACTTGAGCGTCATCTGCATAACAATGAAACTTTACTCCTTTATGTTTACCAATAACCAAACTGTTCCAGATCACATGAGTCAAGAAAGGTCATAAATTTGTAACCATCACCACCTGGTACATCGACATGAATGTTGAAATCACCAACAATATGATACTAGGAGTTGATGGATGACAAGGAACCAACAATGGACATAAATTCTTCCTGAAAATTGCAGGTACATGATCCTAGAGAGTGGCAGACATAGGGAAGCAACAATGAACAGTCGCGAAGCCCAAGAGACACCACCATGTTCTCAAACGACTGATAAAAAGGAGATTCCATTTTGTGTAGGCTGATCTAATGACAAGCAGTCAGTGCCTGTGAACGGGCTCTGTGTCAGCTGACTGTGTGTTTTTAGTTTCAGAGTAGAAGTGACAGAAGAAAAGGACACAACAGTTGTGCCCTGGAAATGGTGTTCACAAGGAATGTAAGAAAGTAACTGTTAAGGTGTAAAAAGTATGATAAAGTACCCTGCGGGTCAAAAATTCGCTCTATCTCTTACAGTTTTTGAGATATTCACCTTTTTTCATTTTCCACAAAAATCCAAGATGGCCACCAAAAGTGGCAATAATTGAAAGTTTTAGCCTTTGCATAAGACTCTGTTGTACTACCCTGCAGGTCAAAAATTCACTCGAAATCGCTCTGTCTCTTACGGTTTGTGGGATATTCACACTTTTTCATTTTCCGCAAAAATCCAAGATGACCGCCAAAAGTGGCCGAAATTGAAATTTTTCCCCTTTGCATGGGATACTCTTGTAATACCCTGTGGGTCAAAAATTTGCTCGAAACTGCTCTATCTGTTACGGTTTTCAAGATATTCACACTTTTACATTTTCTGCAAAAATCCAAGATGGCCGCCAAAAGTGGCGAAAATTGAAATTTTGCATAGGACTCTCTTGTACTACCCTGCAGGTCAAAAACTCGCTCGAAATTGCTGTATCTCACACTTTTTCAGTTTCCGCTAAAATCCAAGATGGCCGCAAAAAGGTTCACACTTTTTCAGTTTCTGCTAAAATCCAAGATGGCTGCAAAAAAGGGGCGAAAATTGAAATTTTTCCCCTTTACATAGGATACTCTTGGATACCCTGTGGGTCAAAAATTCGCTCGAAATTGCTCTATCTCTTACGGTTTGCGAGATATTTGTGATTTTTCATATTTTCACCAAAAGTAGCAATAAAGTGGCCATTACTCACTTGTACATTGAGCAACAGTTGTGAAGCTTAAATATGTTACAGTTCACAAAAAAGGAGATGAACAACATATTTGACAGAAATTGTGTAGCTGCAATACTTTTAAAGATGTAAGCCATTTACTCATTATGGTTATCATTAAAAATTGACAAAGTACCGATTACTTAGCTATTGAGATAGACACCCAAGTTACTCACCATGTTATAGCTATGGAAAAAGTAGCTGAGTAACATATTTTAACAAAATGCTCTAAATGCAATACTTTTCAAGTTATAAATGATTTAGTGTTGAGTAAGAACCTCAAAGTAGCTATTACTCAGCTATGGAATGAGCCACAGGTCTGGAATTTTACTACATTATAGCTGCCCCTAAAATAGATGAATAACATATTGAAAGTAAATACTCTAAATGCAATACTTTTCAAGTTATAAGTGATTTACTCAACAGTGATAACCTAAAAGTAGCTATTACTCAGCTATGCCATGAGCTACAGGTCTAAAATTTTACTATGTTATAGCTGACCCAAAAGTAGCTGAATAACATATTTATACAAAATTCTCTAAATGCAACAAGTTACAAGTGATTTTACTCATGATGGAAGTTACTGAAAAGTCCAAAAGTAGCTATTACTCACTTGGCTATGGAGATAGACACCCAAGTTACTCACCACGTTGTAGTATGGAAAAAGTAGCTGAATAACATATTTTAACAAAATGTTCTGCATGCAATACTTTTTAAGTTATAATTTATTTAGTGCATGATTCATTAATTTTAGTGCATTAAAATTTATTTCAAAAATTCATAAAAAATTAATTTAAAAAGATCCAGGTCTGACACTCACACAAGGGAATCTACTTGTGATCTAGTACATATATGTAAGATATGAGAGAAATCCCTGTAACAGTCACTGAGAAAATTGTGATAAAGTGTTGAAATTTTCACACTTTTGGTGGGGGTACCTCCCTTGTAATGGCTCTAGCAAACAGACGAACAGACAGATTTGCATGCCTTGAACAGTTTTTCATCCTCGATAGACAAGGCATCTTTTAAAAAAAAAAACATGTCTCTAGGCCTTGTAGTTTTGGAGAAGTTGTTCACGTGGACATGTACGCATACACCAACGCTGCAGAGTGACGACATCATGTCAGCTGACATAAAAGGATCACACATCAAAAAGATGGAAACAGAAGCCTCACATAAAATATTGTTTCTATTTGGACGGCTAAAATGTTAACAGCAAAAAAACATTTTGAATGGTTGTCGTGGAGAGCGATAATAAAAAATTGCAATGTGAGATAAAATCTAGACAGATATGGTGATTTTGGTTTTATTTTCTGAAATTTTCAGGGGCCCTTTTGAATACTGGAGAGGAAGAAAAACCATTCGAAAGCCAAATAAATTTATTTAAGACAGACCATAATCCAGTGGATGTGACAAGTCGAACCTATGTGAAAATAAATAAGCACTCCTGAGGAGCCACTTAATTAAATGAATACATCTATGAACTAGACCTACACATCAGAGAACTGATGCGAATTTGTATCCACCAAAAACAGAACTCACCAAAGCCAGTGAACGATTGTTTGACCTTGAAGGAGAGGCCCAAGGTCAAATGTGAAAACATCAGAAGATTCCCAGCCCATGATTTCCTATAAATTGGTTTACCATCCCAAACATCCAGGACCAATAATAAGTGAGTTATAGGTACTTTCAGGTTTGGCTATCCTCGTTTGACCTTGAAGGAGAGGTCCAAGGTCAAATCTGACCACACCAGAAGATTCCCAGCTCATGATTTCCTATAGATTGGTTTACCATCCCAAACCTGTACGACCAATAATAAGCGAGTTATAAGCACTTTTAAGTTTGGCAGTCCTCGTTTGACCTTGAAGGAGGGGTCCAAGGTCAAATCTGACCACACCAAAACATTCCCAGCCCATGATTTCCTATAGGTGGGTTCTCAAATCTCCAGGACCAATAATAAGTGAGTTATAAGCACTTTTAAGTTTGGCTATGCTTGTTTGACCTTGAAGGAGAGGTCCAAGGTCAAGTCTGACCACACCAGAAGATTCCCAGCTCATGACTTTCTAAAGCTTGGTTTACCATTGCAAACCTCTAGGACCAATAATAAGTGAGTTATAAGCACTTTTAAGTTCGGCTATCCTTGTTTGATCTTGAAGGAGAGGTCCAAGGTCAAATCAGACAACATCAAAATATTCCCAGCCCATGATTTCCAATAGGTTGGTTTACCATCCCAAACATCTAGGACCAATCATAAGTGAGTTATAAGCACTTTTAGCTTTGAATATACTCATTCGATCTTGAAGTCGACCTCAACAAGTCCAGGGTCAAGTCTGTCCACACCAGAAGATTCCCAGCTCATGATTTTCTAAAGCTTGGCTTACCACTGCAAACCTCTAGGACCAATAATAAGTGAGTTATAAACATCTTTAAGTTTGGCTATCCTCGTTTGACCTTGAAGGAGGGGGCCAAGATCAAGTCTAACCAAACCAGAAGATTCCCAGCTCATGATTTCCTGTAGGTTGGTTTACCATCCCAAACCTCTAGGACCAATAATAAGCGAGTTATAAGTACTTTTAGCTTTGGCTATTCTCGTTTGACCTTGAATGAAAGGTCCAAGGTCAAATCAGCACACATCAAATGATTTCCTGCCCATGACTTCCTGTAGGTTGGTTTCCAAACCTCCAGGACCAATATTAAGCGAGTTATAAGCACTTTTAAGTTCGGCTATCGTTGTTTGACCTTGAAGGAGGAGTCCAAGGTCAAGTCTGACCACACCAGAAGATTCCCAGCTTATGATTTTCTAAAGGTTGGTTTACCATTGCAAACCTCTAGGACCAATAATAAGTGAGTTATAAGCACTTTTAAGTTTGGCTGTCCTTGTTTGACCTTGAAGGGGGGGCCCAAGGTCAAATCTGAGTACACCAAAAGATTCCCAGCCCATGATTTTCTATACATTGGTTTACCATCCCAAACTGTAAGACCAATAACAAGCGAGTTATAAGCACTTTTAAGTTTAGCTTTCCTCGTTTGACCTTGAAGGAGGGGTCCAAGGTCAAATTTAACCACACCAAAAGATTCCCAGCCCATGATTTCCTGTCAGTTGGTTTACCATCCCAAACCTATAAGGACCGATAAGGGACACTTTTCATGACTGACAAAGAAACCCCGTGGTGGCCATCTTGTTTTTCATCATGAGGCCAAAAACATTCCCAGTCATGATTTTGTAATAAGGAACATATCCTGCAAATTTGAGACCTCTAACTATAATACCCTTTCCTCTAGAGGGCTAACAAAAGTCCTTGATGAAAGTCGAAAAAACGCACGTGGCAGCCATCTTGTTTTTCAAAATGAGGCCAAAAATATTCCCAGGCAAGATTTTATGGTTATCAATATATCCTGCAAATTTGAGGCTAGCTATAATATTTTTTTCATTACAGCGGTAATGGTGAAACCTCTCTACACATGGCAGCGGCGACGAAACTAAGAGAAATCCATAGTATCCACTGGATGCTACCCAGTATACAACTAGTTTAAAATTATAAATTTATTTTTTTGTGGGTGATTGCACATAGTTTAATTTCCAACACTTCGAACAAGCAGATCTTAAAAGAAGACATGTCTATAAACAAAACAACACTAAGAACTGCTGGTTAAAAGTGGTGGTCCACTAAATTTTTATTGTTTTTTTTATTTCTGACCAAGGGCTTATCCTGAACAAGTACTGAATATTGACTACTGTATATATATGACTCAACCTTTTCTTAGTCTGATTCACTGGTTTCATAAATTTCATTCATTTCATCTACTAAAGCTTGGAATTGTTCAGTCAATGATCCATCATGACCAAGTTCCTTATCAACCATCGCTTTCAGGGCTTCAACAACACCAAGTTCTGAGTATGTTTCTTTAACAGAACTCTGCTGTTCTCCACATTCATTCTCTAGACAACACAGCAGCTTCTCAAAACAATCCACAATGAGCTGGTAACAATGGAAGGCTGGTGTAGTGTCTGGTTGTATCTGTTTCTGATCACATTTTAAAAGCGTCAGCAAGCCTTGTATCAACTCCTTATTCTGCACTAAATGGCCGACTCGCATCTTTCGGCTACATCCTCTCAGTAAGTTTGCTACTGTGTACAGGGCTTCAATAACCAGCCTAGGGTCTTGACAGGTGAGGTAATACAGGATGGTAGGTAGGTACTGGAAGTCCAAGAATGCATCCATCATTCTCTCCTCACCAGCTGCAACATTCGACAGAATCCACAATGCATACTTTGTTGTGTCCACATCCTCATAATAGAGGAGGCCTACCAAATGGCTGAGCATGCCACTGTTCAACACTGCCCAGGCCTGTTTATCTGAACCCAAGAGAAGATTGCCCACAGACATCAAACACCGTGTTCTGACTGTGATATCCTTGTGCGACATGCACGAGACCAATTGTGGGATATATCCAAATTCTGTGAAAAAATCAATTAAACAACTAGTGCGAGAGGAATCCTTTGTAGCTTCATTGATTAAATTCATGACTGGGATCAGTACGCTTGCAGGGTGTCTACACTTTAATAGATCAGAAGCTTGATGGAGCATTTTCTTTAGCGTATCCACTGGCAGGCCAAACTGCTTGGTTTTGGTGATGCTGAAATAAAGGTGTATTATCTGACTTTTGCAATTTTTGTCCACAGAATAGAAAATACTATAAAGTTTGTCAAAGATACCGCCCTGTAAGATATCATTCAGTATGGTTTCATCGTCTACCAATACGTTCCCCAGTAGCATGACACACTGAGTGACTAATTTGATGAAAATACAATGTTGCACCGTTTCCAAGGCAAACTGTACAGCTCCAGCTGCGATTACTGCCTTCGTTTTCTCAATTTCCCCAGATGAAATGTTTGTCAAGATCCAGAAACAGTCGATCAGGAATTTGACATCTTCCTCAACTAAAGCAGGGACGTCATACTTTAATATTTCAGAAGACACTAGTTTTGGTACATTCAGTTCCACCGCAGCTGACAGAACTTTTTCATAATCCCCTTCCTTGTACTTTGACAAACGAATGTCATCAAGTGGTTTTACCAAACTCTTACGGATTTCTTCCATTGCTTGTTGCCTTTCCTCTACAGATAGGTCAGCATTTTGTAATTTCTCAACACAGCTACTGATGACATTTTTAGCCTCTGCTAAAATTTCATCAAAGCTTTTAAAAGAATTCTTTGGTTCTGCAGAGGTCTCAGTTAGTGGTTCATCTGCTTTCTCGATTTCAGATCCATTAGCTTTAGCTTTGGAGGGGCTGTTGTCTAAGTCCATACTGTTTGTGGTCATTTCACCACAGTCATCGCCCTTCTCTTTGACAAACAAATTACTGACCTCAACTCGTACTGAAAAGGAAAAAAGATAATATAAAATGGTAAAACACATATGGTTCTGAAAAAGTAATGAGTGGTGTGCCATTACATTTACAATTTTAGTTTACGCATTATCAATATTTAAATTTTATTTCAATCTATGTTAATCTAATGAAACACAATATGATATTACCCGTTTTAGGTATGGTGGTTATTGGTAGTGTATTCACAATGTTTTATATGTGGTGCAAATAATCCTGTGAGATTAGACCAAGCATATCTGAAAACTAACTGCATATTTATATCCACATGAAGGACAAAGCACCCTTATCAGACAAAATTGTAAGTTGGGTTTTCACATCCTCTTCAACAGCAAGTCATTGTGGGACAGGTCCTCAGCATTGTAAAACAAATATGTTTAATTTATTTCTTTTCTGACGTTATAAAAAAAATATATATACATATATATTGAAAGTATTAAACCTCTTTATTTCAAAGGTTCTTTAACCACACCACATATATTCTATATCTTTGCTGTCATTATAGATGAAGGTGACAATTGGGAAGCTTTGGCAGGTACTCGGACCATGAGTGATATTTACCACTCATGGCATTGTTTTTTAAACTTTGCCCAGTTGTGAACTTATTTTTACCAGCAATGAGAGCAAAAAGAACATGGCATAATATCAGAGCATTCACTAAATCACACATATCCTAGTTTCACTAAAATTTCACTTTCAGGAACTAGTTCTAAAATCCACTGGCTTTAGTAGTCACAGCATGTCAAGCACATTTTTGATATAAATTTGTTGTGGGAAATTGAAACTTGAAGAGGCATAAACACTGGCATTTAGGCATGGATTATTTAAATTAAATAAACTATTTTATTGTGTTAATACATCCTATCCAATGGACAATTGCTTTACTGGTCGGCGCGACTGGTCCCACCAAACGCCAGAAAAAGACGTTCTGTACATAGTATCAGCAGGACCGTTCAGTAGTGTGCATCCGGTAGGTGGCGCATCATACTTGCTTCCTGTCTAGACAGAGTGACATCAGTTCATCTTTTTCGTATGGCGCGTGTAGTGTGCAGACGTGTTTTGAAGTGATCTCCAAGTTTTGAAGAAAAGGCAGCTTATTCTACGAATTTAAAGCTTATTTTCATCTGAAAATATATTTATTGTGTTACATACATATCATGGCCTCTCCAGGACTTAAACGTGGCATTATCCAGCATTTTATAGCCAGTTTCAAAGATTTTCTGTGTACTTGTCGTCGAGAGGAAATCGTAGGTGTGAGGTCGTGTGTTGTCCCTGCAGCATTCCTTCTTCTGCACAGAAGGTTGTATCTAGCACGACTTTCCCTCCATTTAATTCTTCGTAGTCGAGTAACACTGAGTGTATGTCGACGAGGAGAATTTAGAAGGAAAGAAGAATGCATCGTCTGACGTCATCACTTACAGCTTATGCTTGTCACGTGACAGGAACCTGATCACGTGATACACATTTGACAATGGAGGAATCGTGTTTTCAACAGAAGTTTTAGAAGAAAAGATGAGTATTTATTACTCTACACCCACTTTTTAACTGGCAAGAAGATATCCAGCAACTCATCTGTTGGCCTGAAGAATTAAGATGACAAGTGGCCATTGAACTCTGCAAATTTTTGCCGGTGCTGGTCATGTGACTTCACAGATCTCAGCACAACTACCGGCAAGCAAATCCCTAGACGTGACTGGTTCAGCTGACAAGAAGTGAAGAGTTTACTGATACCAGTTCTGCTCAGACTACCGGTGGGGAGCACTAGTGAGGAGTTTTACCGGTTTCAGGCTGTACAGACTACCAGTGGGTGCTGTTCCTGTGAAGAAACCCCTTCAGTGGTTGCCAGTGATCAGCCCTGTTTGATCCTGGAACCTCCACCAGAGGCCTTTCCACTTGTGTGACTGTTGGGGGTACCGGTTCCAGTCTTGTTCAGACCACCGGTGCGGCTGCTCAGAGGGTTCACATAGCAGAAGTCGCGGTGACCATTGAGACCCTTATCTGCCCAGTGCAGATTTTTGGACCGGTACCAGTCCTGTTCAGGCTACCGGTAGGGTCACTAGCCAGCCAGTGATGAGGGATACCGGCACCAGTTCTGCTCAGACTGCCGGTTGTGGTCATAGAAATCCAGCAAGGGCTACTGGTTAAATAGGATTACCGGTTACACAGAGTTGCTGGTGACATACAGCAGGGCTATTGGTTCAGAGAATTACCAGCACCCGAGTGTTGCCGGTTCCGGAGTGTTACCGGTGCCTGAGTGCTGCCGGTCCAGGAGTGCTGCTGGTTACAGAGGAATCTGCTGTTCCCATCCTTACTGGCAAGGAACCAGCTTCAAATCCAGTGCTGACAGCAGGCTCACCGGTTACAGAGAATTACCGGGTCCGGAGTGCTGCTGGTTCCGGAGTGCTGCCGGTTCCCGAGTGTGGTGCTGGTTACAGAGAAATCTACTGTTCCCATGCTTACTGACAAGAAACCAGCTTCAAATCCAGTGCTGACAACAGGTTCACCAGTTACAGAGGTTTACCGGTTACAGAAATTTGCTGGTGACAAGTTAGTTGGACAGGAAGTTTTCTTCAGAAAAAATCCTTTAACTGACTGGTTACAGAACCTACCCACAAGGGGCCGGCTTGCAAACCTTCAGGGACAGTTGCTTTACAAGAATCTGAGAGATAATGGTGAAGTAACCAGACTGAACCTGGAACACCAGTCTACTGGACTGGGAGATCTACCAAGGGATTAACTAAGACTACAGAAATGTGATGTCCCAATTCTTTGGTTACAGGGCCTTCTCCCAGAAACTTTGGTTACAGAAGCTGCTGAATCCTCCACTGTGCAGGAAGAAAGGCAGTTTTCATATGAGCCTACCCCTACAAAAAACAGTTCAATTCACCCAGTTCTGCCAACTCCAATGAGTTTATGCAGAACTGCGGAGCCACCAGCAACCTGTTACAGTGCATTGCTTCACTTATAACCGGTGTTGGGAGAAGTGGGAAGTTCTGGGTTCGAGTCCAAAGTAGTCACCACACTGAGGGAGGGCTACACCCTCCCCTTCCGGTTCAGACCCAACTTAACAAGGTCACCAACTGTAATAAGCAACTAACACAACCCAGCCAAGCAGTCCTTCCTTTTAGAAGCACTGTATCAGCTGGTGAACAAGAATACAGTACAACCAGTAGAAAATCAAAACCCACAGGGTGTTTGCAACCGGCTAGTTTTGGTACCTGAGCCCAACAACCGGTGGAGACCTGTCCTGGTCCTGAGCACCTTGAACACCTTTTTAAACTCAGAGTCGTTCAAGTGGAGACCCCGGAGGCAATAAGAACCTCCCTACAGGCAGGGGAGTGGGTCACATCCATAGACTTCAAAGACGCATACCTCCATATACCAATTCCCATGGAGTTCACAGTGGTGGCCAAGAGGTCAAACTCATGGCACTTCAGAGGGGTATAAGGATCCACCAATACCTAGACGACTGGCTGGTGAGAGCCTCTACCCACGACACTTGTCTCCAGCATACACAGACCTTAGTAACCCTTTGTCAAGAACTAGGGTGGCTGGTGAAAAGTCAGAACTGGCTCCCAACAGGTTTTCAACTTCGTAGGTTACCAGTTCGACCTGAAAGACGGCAAGGTCAAACCCACACCAGAGCTATGGCAGGCCTTGACAGACAAGATCCAGTCAATACTGTCCGGTCCGGTACGCCCGGTCCGGCAGTTCATGTCCCTCACAGCAACAGAAAAGCAAGTCCACCTAGGGCAACTTCACATGAGGCCCATACAGTGGCACTTGGAAAACAACTGGAGGGTCCCAGACTCACTAGAAAAGGTGATCCCGGTCCCCAGATAGCTCCATTTCCATCTAAGGTGGTGGCTGGAGGAAAGCAATGTGCTGCTAGGTCAACCATTACACCCTCTAAAACATGCTCTGCAAATATTTACAGATGTATCAAAAGAAGGGTGGGGCTCTCACTTGGTCCCTTCCAGAAAGCAACTTGCACATAAACCATCTAGAGCTAAAGCAGTCTTTCTAGCTCCAGTAGAGTTTCGAACCCTCTACTGCAACAAAACAGTACTGATAGCTACAGACAACACAACAGTTGTTGCCTATATCAACAAAGAGGGGGGGATAAAGGCGGGCTCTCTGTGTACCCTACTGTGGAGAATCCTGTCCTGGTGTACCAGGCAGCAAGTAACCCTCAGGGCACGTCACATCCCCGGCCGGCTGAACGTGATAGCAGAAAAGCTATCCAAGCTTGGCCAGACCATTCAATAGAGTGGTCACTTTATCCAGATGTGTCCCAAGCTATATGCTCCCAGTGGCATCAGCATCAAGTGGACCTATTTGCCACCACGTTCTACAACAAACTCCCACAGTTTGTGTCACCGGTCCCAGACCCCCAGGCATGGGCAGTGCACACATTCAGCCTTTCCTGGGAGGACCTGGACCCATACGCCTTTCCACCTGCAGCCATCTTGGGAAAGTGGTGGAAAAGCTGCAGGACTACCCTTGCAACAGGATAATCCTGATTGCCCCAGGGTGGCCCAACATGCCCTAGTCCTGGGATCTAGTGGCAATGTCCAGTCAGATCCCACTGTGTCTGCCCAACATACGCAACCGGGTGTCCCAGCCATTCAACCAGGTTCTTCACAGGAACCTGTCAAATCTGAATCTTCATGCTGGGCTCCTAGAGCCTCAGCAATCAAAGAGCAGGGCTTCGCTGAGGCAGTGGCAGCACGAATTAAGGCTCCTCAAAGAGGATCAACCAGATCTGTCTATGAGGCCAAGTGAACCATTTCTTACAAGGTGGAAAGCCATTGCTGACTTCCTCCTGCACTTGTTTCAGGACAAGAAGTTGCAACCAGGCACTATTGATGGCTACAAATCAGCCATTGCTGACAACTGGGCAATTGCACCATTAATGTCAGCAAGGATGAGAATCTCACTCGTCTCCTGGACAGTTCCATAGGGACAGACCCAAGGGCAGGAGGGGCATCCCCTCCTGGCACCTTTCTCTGGTACTACACCAGCTGACAAGGCTCCCTCTGAACCCCTAAAAGACGCCTCCTTGAAACATCTGACCTTCAAGACTGTTTCCTTGCTCCCCTTAGGTTCTGGTAAATGCAGGAGTGAGATCCATGTTTGGTTACATAAGAACAGCAGACACCAGTCAGACTGGTCTAAGGTGTCCAGTTTGGAAACACTCAGACCTATGAGCCAGTGCAACTGTGAGCAGTGCCATAAAAAGGAGTACCCAAAGACTAATAATGACTGGTGGGACAGTTCAAGTAAGTTACTCCAATCTATATTCTACCATGGGGAGCCTCATGAATATGTCCCTAATCTTACAAAATCACGACTCTTCGTCCTGTGGGCGACTCACAAGCACCCTAACACCCCACACTACAGCCTCACCTTAAGCTAAGTGCTGACCCACCAGACCACCAACAACAGGAGTGGTATATATCAACTGAATGAAAATAGCATCAGAGATGCCCGTACCCCACAGCCTAGGGAAATATTTTCAACACCACGAGATATAGAAGTACTGTACCAGTACAAAGTTTGGGATACTTTCAGAGTACTGTCAGTTATATAAAGTTCCAAACAATGTTTAAATGGAGAAAATAATGTTTAAAAGAAAGACAATGCATGTAAAGATGAAGTATTAAAACAAGATAATTCAATAACAAGATGACAGCATTAATCAGTAAACTAAAATTCAACGCTCTTTATCTACATCTGCATGGCCGAATTATGGTTTAGATGTTTTGAATATTACCATGCATACAGAAGAGGTAATACATTTAATGAATGCTGATGTGTGGTGTTGGAGAAAAATCTGTGGCTCACTTGATGAAATTCTATCTCTTACAATGGGAAGTTATGAAAGCAAAATTCTTAATAAATTCTAATATGAACTAGACTAAGGACGCATCTGTGGCCAGATGCTGGATGTATCCACCGACAAAGGCCAACTAACATAGTTTAGAAGATAAACAGCATTTTTCGTTAATAAGCAAGCTGAAAGCACTTTTAAGTTTGGTTACCGTTATTTGACCCTGTAGCAGGGGCCCAAGGGGAAGTCTGACCTGATCAAAAGATTCGCAGCCCATGATTTCCTATAAGTCGTTTTCACATTGCAAACCTCTAGGACCAATAATAAGCAGGAGGGGCCCAAGGTCAAATCTGACCACATGAAAAGATTTGCAGCCCATGACTTCCTATAAGTTGTTTTTATATTAATGAGTTATTTGAGAAATACTGGGTATCTGCAATACTTCTAGAGATAATTCGCATTTACTCATTTTGAGTAGGTGAATAATTAGCTACGGGTCTGAAACTTCACCAAGTGAAAGCTCTCTCAAAAGTAGGCGAATGAGTTATTTGAGAAAAATTGGCTACCTACAATACTTTTAGAGAAAATGCAGAATTACTCATTTTTAGTAGGCAAGTAATTTAGCCACAGGCCTAATTTAGACATAAAGCCTACCAATAGAATACTGTGGTGCACCCTCTAATATACCTTGCAAACTTGAGAAGGCTAGCTATAATATTTTTTTTGTTAGAGCGGTAATGGTGAAATCTCTCTACACACTGCGGCTATCCAGTGGATACAATGATTTACTCAACAGTGAGAACCTGAAAGTAGATATTGGTAAGCTATGCCATGACATAGAGGTCTGCAATTTCACTCTGTTATAGCTGACCAAAAATTATGTGAATAACATATTTAAACAAAATACTGTAAATGTAATAGTTTTCACGTTATAACTGATTTACTCAACAGTGATAACCTCAAAGTAGCTATTACTCAGCTATGCAATGAGCTACATGTCTGAATTTTTTCTATGTTATAGCTGACCCAAAATTAGGTGAACAACATATTTAAGCAAAATACTGTAAATGCAATAATTTTTCAAGTTACAACTGATTTACTCAATAGTGAGAACCTGAAAATAGCTATTGCTCAGCTATGCCATGAGCTATAAGTCTGTAATTTCACGACGTTATAGCTGACCCAAAAGTAGGTGAACAACATATTTTAACAAAATACTCCAAATGCAATATTTTTGAAGTTACAAGTCATTTACTCAACAGTCAGTACCTGAAAATAGCTATTGCTCAGTTGTGCCATGAGCTACAGGTCTGTAATTTCACTATGTTATAGCTGACCCAAAAGTAGCTGAATAACATATTTACACAAATTTCTGTAAATGCAATAGTTTTCCAATTACAACTGATTTACTCAACAGTGTGAACTTCAAAGTAGCTATTACTCAGCTATGCAATGAGCCACAGGTCTGGAACTTCACTATGTTATAGCTGACTCCGAAATAGGTGAATAACATATTGAAAAAAAATACTCTAAATGTAATACTTTTGAAGGTATAAGCAATTTACTCAACAGTGATAACCTAAAAGTAGCTATTACTCAGCTATGCCATGAGCTACAGGTCTGAAATTTTACTATGTTATAGCTGACCCAAAAGTAGCTGAATAACATATTTACACAAATTTCTGTAAATGCAATAGTTTTCCAATTACAACTGATTTACTCAACAGTGTGAACTTCAAAGTAGCTATTACTCAGCTATGCAATGAGCCACAGGTCTGGAACTTCACTATGTTATAGCTGACTCCGAAATACGTGAATAACATATTGAAACAAAATACTCTAAATGTAATACTTTTGAAGTTATAAGCAATTTACTTAACAGTGATAACCTAAAAGTAGCTATTACTCAGCTATGCCATGAGCTACAGGTCTGAAATTTTACTATGTTATAGCTGACCCAAAAAATAGCTGAATAACATATTGAAACAAAATACTCTAAATGCAATAGTTTTCAAGTTACAAGTGATTTTACTCATGATGGAAGTTACTGAAAAGCCCAAAAGTAGCTATTACTCACTTAGCTATTGAGACAGACACCCAAGTTACTCACCATGTTGTAGCTATGAAAAAAGTATCTGAATAACATATTTTAACAAAATGCTCTAAATGCAACACTTTTCAAGTTACAAGTGATTTAGTGCATGATTTCATGAATTTTAATGCATTTTAGACATTTTTGTCTACCAGAGGCCTAATTTAGACATAAAGCCTACCAAAAAGATAGGGTGGCGAGTCCTCTAGCATACCAAGCCACCTGCCAAATATGAAAGAAATCTGGAAAGAAATGTGGACTGTAGGTCGCTAACAAGCAATATTCCACATTTTAGACATTTTTGTCTACCACAGGCCTAATTTAGACATAAAGCCTACCAAAAAGATAGGGTGGCGAGTCATCTACCATATCAAGCCACCTGCCAAATATGAAAGAAATCCGGAAAGAAATGTGGACTGTAGGTCGCTAACAAGAAATCTCTGCGGACGCGGACGACGACGATGATGAATCCATAGTATCCCCGCTTCGCGTCGGGGATACAATTAACAGAGCTTAATCTGCATCAAAAGACACACCCAAAGGTGCAACAAGATTTTAAAGGTCAAGGTCACTACGACAAGGTCAAATTAAGGTCACACCATGATAATAGACACCTATAGCCCCAATGTCCCTACCAAGTATCAACTTCCTACACCTTACGGTTTCCGAGATATAGCCCAGACAAGATTTTATAGGTCAAGGTCACTATAGGCAAGGTGAAAGGTCAAATCAAGGTCACACCATGATGCTGCACACCTACACCCCCTAACCAATGTCTCTACCAAATATCAACTTCCTACACCTTACAGTTTCCGAGATATAGCCCGCACAAGATTTTATAGGTCAAGGTCACTACGACAAGGTCAAAGGTCAAATCAAGCTCAGATCATGATGTTGCACAACTACACCCCCTAACCAATGTCTCTAAGAAGTATCAACTTCCTACACCTTATGGTTTCTGAGATATAGCCCGGACAAGATTTTATAGGTCAAGGTCACTATGGTAAGGTCAAAGGTCAAATCCTGGTCAGACCATGACGTTGCACACTTACACCCCCTGACCAATGTCCCTACCACATATCAACTTCCTACACCTTACAGTTTCCGAGATATAGCCCGGACAAGATTTTATAGTTCAAGGTCACTACGGCAAGGTCAAAGGTCAAATCAAGGCCAGACCATGACGCTGCACACCTACACCCCCTAACCAATGTCCCTACCAAGTATCAACTTCCTACACCTTACGGTTTCTGAGATATAGCCCGGACAAGATTTTATAAGTCAAGGTCACTATGGAAAGGTCAAAGGTCAAATCAAGGTCACACCATGATGTTGCACACCTACTCCCCCTAACAAATGCCCCTACCAAATATCAACTTCCTACACCTTACAGTATCCGAGATATAGCTCGGACAAGATTTTATATGTCAAGGTCACTACAGCAAGGTCAAAGCAAGGTCAGACCATGATGTTGCACACCTACACCCCCTAACCAATGTCCCTACCAAGTATCAACTTCCTACACCTTACAGTTTCCGAGATATAGCCCGGACAAGATTTTATAGGTCAAGGTCACTATAGCAAGGTCAAAGCAAGGTCACACCATGACGCTGCACAACTACACTCCCTAACCAATGTCCCTACAAAGTATCAACTTCCTACACCTTACGGTTTCTGAGATATAGCCCGGACAAGATTTTCAAACTCAAGGTCACTACAGCAAGGTCAAAGGTCAAATCAAGGTCAGACCATGATGTTGCACACCTACACCCCCTAACCAATGTCCCTACCAAGTATGAAATTCCTACACCTTACGGTTTCTGAGATACAACTGAGATACAAAAAAGAAAAAAAAAACAAGACACAATTTAGTTGGTTAAATTCACCAAATATTTGAATTTGGGAAAATATTTCATAGAAATAAACCATGATAATTCCCAGTGGATGGGCGATAATACCCGCTATTTTAGGAAGTACGTATAACAGTGAGCTGAGAGGAAATAAAAATATAAAACACAATCTAACTACAGAAAATACATAAAAAGCAATATTTGAGGTAGAACTCCTGTGTAAAATACTGCAATTAGCAATAGCATAAAATTGTATTGCTGTAGTGAATGCATTGCATTGTAAGTAGTTTGTAATTGCGAAAAAAATATAATAATACTAAATGCTGTTGATGAAGAATACATGGACCTATAATTTTGTATATTTCCCCAATCCTAGTTTTTCAGACATACAAACAACACATGACATGCAAGGCAAGCAGCTGCAATACCTTTGTCCTCATCAATGTCTATATCCATTGGTTCTATGGGCTCTGTAGGTTTTTCTGCAGCAAGCATTTCTTCCACAGGTTTCAACTGACATGTGGTGGTGTCAGTCAGCTGCTTACAGTTTTCCCCAGAATGAGGCTTCTCACTTAAATCTATTTCCACATCACCAGAGCTGCACTCCATTGAATTTGTTGCCATTTTAGGAATACAAAACTAAAACATTGTGTGAATGTCTTCTTCAGGCACTGTCAGTCTTATTTCCTGAAATATAGAAGTACAATACAGCTGATAGTGTATACTTATAGTATTACCAAAGTCCTATCTGTAAAACTAAGTGAAAATGGTATGACTAACTTCTTCAGACCATGAGATTATATATAAAGAGACTTTCCTTTAAAAACTAGAGATAGCTAGGTCAGTATCAAAACTATGTACATCAAGAGGCTGCCAATGCAAAACCATTCGACTTTTTGTTATTTAGCATGTGATTTAGGACACCTCCAATGGTAGTTTCCTCCAAATAAAGTGGTAGTAAATGCCCACTAAATATAGAAAATATGGAATAAAAGTGCGCAATTTCTTCAGATATAGGATCCATTTTGAATATTTTAAGTTTTCTTTCAATTATATGTGTTGACAAGTGATGTAGCAGTTGTAAAATGTTGTCACGGCATGTCATTAACGAGCTCTCCATAGCAAGATATCAGAAATAATTACCCATTCCTGCTGAAAACATATTTTACCAACTCCAGTAGAGCAGCTGTTAATTTACACCAGGTATCTATTTTGAAGAGTGCACCAGAAAAATCTCACTACTTTACATAATTGTTACTTTTTTCAGAAACTTGCTTCAATTAATTTTCACTTAGTTAGTCTATAATTCAGTGACTAATATGTGTAAAATCTCACCAGGCATTAATTTTCAGTGTCCAATCAGCTAGAATGCACAGTGAAAATTTCCACTTTACAGTTGAAAGATAAGGATTAGACATTGCATCTCTACTAAGCATATTGCAAGACAAGATAAATATGGCCCAATACACAGAGAATTCCCAAATGTCAGGAACAAGGGCCTTCAGATGTGGCGAGGTCATTTAATCTTGAAGTGGAGGTCACAGGTGAAATGTGAAATTACCAAAAGAATCACAAACCCAAATTTTCTTTAAGCGGTTTAATACACGATGAAGTACTAGGTCCAGTAATAAACAAGAAATCAGTACAATTGCACTGTGTCACCAGCTTTGGTTAAAGTCTGAAGCAGATGAAATTTGAAAGGACAAACATTATCTTGGACAGACATAAATAGCTGGCTCATGGGGGTGTTCCACTGGAGCTGACCCTACAACCAACTCTATGACTCTATGGTCAGTTACAAAAGTCAGGGGTCAGAGACAAAAATCTAGAAAAAGGTTGGGAAAAATCGGGTTGGTTTACCTCCAAGACAAGACGTAATATATCCAGCCTTATCCAGATCTAGATGCTGTCCCGACTTGGGGTTGGGATAATTTCTCCACGACTAGACTGGAAGCTACCAGGACAAGCAATAAACCCCTAACAGAAAAGCTGTAGCAAGCCCTGACAAGCTGTACTGAGAAACAGACAAGTCTGGAAAAATATACACAATCACCATGACCAGACTTGCAGTTGATATTGCCAGTACAGTTTTTGATGAATGTCTGAGATAAAAAAAGAGGATCAAGTGTCGACCAATCAACAAATGTAAAACTAAATCAAGGCTGAATATTTCGATGCCATCACATGACCAAACTGCCAAATTGACATTTTTGTTATTTTACTACCCTGTGGGTCAAAAATTCACTCAAAATCGCTCTATCTCTTACGTTTTCGAGATATTCACACTTTTTCATTTTCCGCTAAAATCCAAGATGATCACCAAAAGTGGCAAAAACTGAAATTTTACCCCTTTGGATAGGATAAAATTTCGCCTGAAATCACTCTATCTGTTATAGTTTTCGAGATATTCACACTTTTTCATCTTCCACAAAAATCCAAGATGGCCACCAAAAATGGCAAAAATTGAAATTTTTCCCCTTTGCATAGAACACTGTTGTACTACCCTGTGGGTCAAAAATTCACTCAAAATTGCTCTATCTCTTACGGTTTTCGAGATATTCACACTTTTTCATTTTCCGCAAAAATCCAAGATGGCCGCCAAAAGTGTTGAAAATTGAAATTTTACCCATTTGCACAGGACACTCGCATACTACCCTTTGGGTCAAAAATTTGCTCGAAATCACTCTATCTCTTACGGTTTTCGAGATATTCACACTTTTTCATTTTCTGCTAAAATCCAAAATGACCGCCAAAAGTAGCGAAAATTAAAATTTTTCCCTTTAGCATAGGATACATTTGTACTAGCCTGTGAGTAAAAAATTACGGTTTGCGAGATATTTGTGATTTTTCACATTTTCACTAAAAGTAGCAATAAAGTAGCCATTACTCACTTGTATATTGAACAACAGTTAACAGTTGTGAAACTTAAATATGTTACAGTCAGGCTGGTTACAGTTCACAAAAAAAGTAGAAGAATAACACATTTGAGGGAAATTGTGTAGCTGCAATACTTTTGAAGATATAAGCCATTTACTCATTATGGTTATCATTAAAAATTGACAAAGTAGCTATTACTCATTTAGCTATGGAGATACACTTCCAAACTACTGACCATGTTGTAACTGTGGAGAGAATAGCTGAACAACATACTGGAACAAAATACTCTAAATGCAATAGTTTGACAGTTATAAGTCATATAATTATATTTGGTAAAAGTGCTATTACTCACTCAAAAGTAGGACAAAGTTCACCAAACCTGTTTCCTCTTAGCATAGGATACTCTTGTACTAGCCTGTGAGTCAAAAATTCACTCAAAATTGCTTTATCTTTAGAAGTACTTAAAAAGACTTAAATGTACTTGTAAGTACATATAATTTAAAATATACTTAAGTACAATTCAAGCACATGTACTTGAAATTTTAAAATGTACTTAAATAATTTTAGTACTTTAAAATGTACTTAAGTACAAAGTACATTGACCCCAACCCTGATATGTTTATTAATGTATCACAGTTGAATTTTTGGTTTTTTAATGCTTTTAACTGTTCATAAATAGTTTGTTAAGTTTGATGGAAGGGGTGTAGCTCATAGACGATAAACACATTCAATGTTGATGATAAAGTTTAAACAGTTATTTATTTTCACAAATAGTCCTTCAGTTGTATACACCAAATGTAATAAGTTTGCCATAACAATATATAAAACTTTCACTTCACTTCTTTTCACTTTTCACACAACTTTAACACAATCACATATACATAATCCTGTTGATTCACAGATAGTCTGGTTTTATTCTCTAACTCTTTATGTCTTTTTATCTCATTAATTAACTGATCATGCTCTTCTCTATTTAATTAACTATCTCACTTATCAATCCTGCACTTTTCTGACTAACCATCTCTCTATCTCTTTCTAACCCTTTTCTTATTCTGTTCCTATATTATATATTCAACACTGGACATTAAAATTGGTTAACGTTATCTAGAATAAGAGTTGGCAACCATAACTATTGGCCAGAAAGCAGGTCACATGTTGTAACCTGTAAGGTCATTGGCTGGGTCACTGACCACTCAGGGAACACTGCCCAAGAACTCTGTACCCAGAACATTAAAGGGTCTAATTAAACAATAAGATAATTTACATAAGGTACAGCCAGGTGGTGTTTCTACAATTGACAATGGGGTATTTGTTCTAAGTTTACTTCTGAGGAGCAATCACCTTTGTTCTTGTAATAGCAGTGTGCTATTTGTACATCATACACAAATTAATAGTGATGCCACCAATAAAAGTTTTACAGTACATAGCTTTGATTCCAGGTGTTTCTCCCTAAATACATTTTAATGACAGTACTGGCTTATTTCTTGTGAGGGACAATAAATACATTTTATGCACTAGTCTTTATATCTTTATATCAAAGATTTGATTAAACATGGACATACATTCTACTTACCGAGAAGACACATTTATTGGAGTGGAAATATAGATATGGTTGTTTTCAAAAGTCAAGAGTAATATGTGTTTTATGAAATTAAGATGAAAAGGGGCATTGTTCTTACAAGATATACATTCTTCATTTATGAAACTGATTTTGTGTGTTTTTATGGCAACATTAGAAAATGCCCACTTAGAACTTAATGTGCTAAAATTTACATTGTAACCTTAACATATAAGGACTCTGCCAAATATACAGAAAAATACAAAGTAGCTGAAGTATATATATGAATAGTAAATGAAAATATGAATGACACATGCTCAATACATGGAATTTATGAATGTTTACAGTTAAGGGTGTTTTTCCTAACTTTTCACAGTATGATAAATGCATCAAATTAGGTGTAGAACACATTTGAGGTTGCATGAAAGAGAAATTAATATTTGAAGTGAGCCATGCATGCATGCTTCTGTGATCCATCAAGAGTATTAAAGTTCTAATTAACTAAGACAATTCTTGTATGAACATACATTATTCAATTTGAATAATTGTTCAAAAAAAATGTACGAAACCACAACAATTTATCTTCAAAATGGAATAATATCATATTAAGCTTATAAATAAAACAACATGAGCCTATTTTTTCCCAGATTCTACCAATATCTAAAAAGATATACTACACACACACACACATATCATTGGAAAGATATCTAAAGGTATTTGAACACTTCTGTCTATTTTATTGCATTAAAATCCATCGACAGGTAAGATGTAGATTTAGTGTTTGTTTTACATCGTGTCCAACAGCCAGGCTCATATTGCGACAGGTAGAGAAACCAGTATTGGACAAATAAAATATTTTCATCAAATAAAAGTGTTATTTGCTACAATAAATTCCCTTAATAGTGGTATCAAAATTCTCTTGTATGATAAATACTTAAATATCAATAACAAATGCATGTTATTCCAATTACTTCATTGCAAAATCGTCATCTAAAACCATTAATTTCTGGTGTACATGCGGCAAGGCTAAATACCGCAAGGCCCCAATTTACACCGCAAGGCCCCAATTTACCTGTTACAAAATGATTTTTACTTAATGTAACTCTTTAGCTTTCATTTTACAGAGAGTCTTCAGAACCGACAAGGACGGGTCACAATTCTCTTAATTTCGGAACTGTCATGTTCATATTATAGGAATAACCACTGACCAAACCATGGTATACGCAGAATTTTACCATGGTTTGAGTTTGTTGCCTCAAACCATGGTAAAATTCTGTGTATACCGTGGTTTGGAAGGGGGGTTATTCCTATTCTAACATGACAAATTATTTTAAGATGAATAATTATTGCAAATTTTACTGTAAAACATTCATTGTTACGACAGCAACAACGAGAGATAATAGGGAGTAACAGGGTTATTTTACTGATGAAGTATTTCGTCGTTTAGCCAATCAGAATCAAGGATACATCCATGTCACGTTAGAATATAACATATATGATGTGTGGCTGTTTGAATTAAAGCATGCTGTCGGTGAAAATAGAGAAATAAAAAGATTGAAATTAGGGGATATTTACAATATATCAACACTCTTCTGAAGCCACAGTTTAAAATTTACGTGAAAATCCTGAGCATTGCCAATGATAACCATAGTTTATTTTGCTTTCAAAGTTCATATAATATTTCAGAAAATCGAGATTTTACTGCACCTTGCATTAAACCTATTTATTTAAAATGAACGAACATATAGATATATAATTATAAAATACATCAAGGGGAAAGATGTTTTTGTTTAAAACGGGTCTTAAAGCAAATAATTTGTACACTGTTTCCATTGGCGGTTCTGAAAGTGATTGTTTTCCGATCCATCAGTGACTGTTCTTAAGCTACAGTGTTCATTTTGTGTCAGATTTTATGTCAGGTAATTACTGTCCTGGTTCACAATTGTACACATATTTTCATGTTGCTGTTCTAGTCTGGTACCCTAAATTGCTTTTTTTTTGCCTTATGCCACTAATTAGTTTATTGATTACCCACTAGTTATATTATTATTGTCCTGGTTGACCAGTTGTACTCTTAATTTGTTTTCATTGGTTATGTGAATTACATCACACCGTATTGGGTTAATTGCATTTCTAGTGTGTAACCCTTAATTGCCTTTCTAGACTGATCGCCCCAATTGCCTTTATAATGTTAGTAAATCCTGGACACATGCTTCTTGTATGTTACTAAGCCTTCAAGAATGGGAGACTAGTGCTATTTCCTTTTTTTTATACTAATACTCAATAAAAATAAAAGGACTATAAGTTACAACAATTTATTGGCTGGCAAAAAGCAATGAAGACAGGAAGAAGACACTCACCAGATTCTTTTCAAATAGAAAACTGACCATTCCAGAGCAAATTACATCAAGTGACTTTAAGTTGACCATCCCAGTAAATGCCACAGCAGGGAAAAAACCCAATCAAAGAAGAAGGCCAAGACCAGAAAGAGTTTAACAGAAGAAATGAGTGAACTCAACAATATTACATGTGTTTTGTAAGATATGTTATGTCACATTTTCATAATATAACTCTGTTAAATGGCTAAATCTACATTTCTGGTACTATGTAGAACTTAATTGGGTATATGTTTTGTAAGATATGTTATGTCACATGTTCATGTAATAACTCTTTGTTAAATGACTAACTCAATATTTTCCTCTATACTACAAAACACAACAATATTATATGTTTTGTAAGATATGTTATGTCACATTTTCATGTAATAACTCTTTCTTGATGACTTAGGCTTAGAAAACTGGATACTCATAAAATAAAGCACAGAATAAAATCAATCTATCTTTTATTTAGATACATCCATATTGCACACCTTAGCCATCCAACATTTCCCTTTGATAAGATAGATACCAGTCTCCTTGCGGTGTCCTTTCGGTGCTTAGCTCGATCCGTGTACATGTCCTGATTTGTTGGACAAAACATAAATAAATTTTAAAAAATAAAAATAGAAAAGATCGCATTATACTTTTTCCAAGTTATTTTGGTGATAAATACTTGAATCAGAGTGATTTATTTTGTTTTTAAATCAATCCATAAATTGAGTCCCCTTTAAAGTTCTGTTCAGCTTCAAAAATCTCCCATTTTCGCCCCCACTTTAAAAGACCCAAAACAATATTAAAGAATACATTTTCCTGGTGTAAAATGCCTATTTTGTTGATCAATATGGATATTTTCATATAACAATAAGTATGACGTGTGTCACCAAAGATAACATAATTTAATTATGTTATTTTAAGTTTTTATTAAGTAAAAATCACATGATCACTTCCTGGTTTAGAGTTACGTTAGGTTTCTTTATCCACAAACATTTTCCACCAGCAGAACTCTAGACTGAGTTTCTGTCCCATCGCCAATTGTTACTGATATACTGATGGACACAATGGTGAGGGACAGAGATCACATGTACTAGTTTTCTGTGTAAATTTTGAACGGCATATTTCTACACATATTGCCACAAATATAAAGTGTTATTTGCATTCTTTGAGGTATGTATGTGTGCCGTTCACTAATATTTGATGAATATCTTATTGGTATGTGTATATTTCAACACATTTTTAAAACGTCTACAAACCTTCACCACTGGTATGTTATGTACAAAAACAAATTCTGGTATGCAAAATCAGCTTAATGTAACAACATATGTATTATAAACTGGATATATGTGTATAGTCATAGGAAGGGCATTATTAAGTAAATGCAAAAATGGTCTGCTGTTCAAGATTTACACAGAAAACAGGTGCATGTGAGCTCTGTCCCTCACCATTGTGTGAATCAGTATATCAATAGCAATCGGCGACGGGACAGAAACTCGGTCTAGCAGAACTCCAGATAGGTTTATGCTTGAATATGTTTATTAGATGCATCCCGGATGATCATTAATCGTCAATTACTGCCCTCGATAATGTATTTGAGGCCAAAAATAGATTACGCCGTAGTGGCTTTCTACCAGTGAACGTCCGCCTACCAGTGAACGCCCGACTTATATATCTTTGTTAGAGGTCAAGGACAAATGCTTGTATAAGTCTACAAAATGGGCGTTCACTGGTATTTCCGGTAAAAACGGCCAATAAAACTGCTTCTAGGCATAACTTGGCCGCAGGCATAAGTTGGCCGCCCTCATTTGAATGTGTCAAACAGACAAATGTGTGGTTGCACAGGGTTTAAAAGTGGTAATTATCATAAATCTTATTATAATAAACCATTCAAGAATGATACACACCTTTAGATTAATAGGAATTTCAAAATGTGATGATGGCGGCCAACTTATGCCTGCGGCCAATTTATGCAGTGTTTCCTGAGCCTCGTTTTTCTGGAGGTCAACTGACCCCCGCTTTTGAAAACCGGGGGTCAATGCAAATTTTTGAGGGTCAGTTAGGCTTGACCCCTTCTAGTTAAACTGCAGGGTAGAAAAATAATAGAAAAACAATGCTGAAATACCTCGCAAAGCCGGTGTTCAGATTAGAGTTATGAAATGTGGGGTACCATGTATCCCATGGGGTACTTAAAATGGGGTACAAATAATATTCTGCCACATTTTCCTCAATAAATAATGTTTAGATCTTTAGATATGCCCAGTTACTAAGAAGCAATAAATTTGTTTTATTTATGATGTTGATAAAAAAATTACAGTACATTGTACATGGCTGTATATTCATAAAGATATCTGATCAGTTCACCTGTGTACATCAGGGTAAAGAAAATAGTCAAAAAATAAACTTGACTAAAATTTTTTTATTTACCCCACAAATATAATATTTATACTGGTTGAAAGACAAATTATTGTAGTTTATTTTGCTTTTTATTTGACAAAAATCCATTGAGTGGTTCCAAAGTTATAGTGTTTTTGCGAATATTTTTGAATTTCACAGCTAGTATTTTCCAGGGAATTTTCCGGGGTTAAAAATTCAAGAGTGTCCGAGATTTAGTAGAACGTGTCTCCTAATGCACAAGGTATTTGTCATCATTCGGAGACGTTGTTTCCAATTGTTTCCTTGCAGAGATCACGTTTTCCTTCGATGTATGACGTTTCGAATAAGATTTGCTAGGGTACATTCTAACACTGGTAGTTTAAGATGGATTTCATCTGCGAAGCTCTCGCCTTGCAAGAAATTTTAAACTATACAGCTTACTTTCAGTGCTGTTTTATTGCATGTATATCTACGCTTTCAGCAAAAAATCTTGCGTCTAACTGAATAACCCGAATGCGCATGCGTGACCTCGTAACCTCGCGAACTCTTCACCTCTCGACCTTTTGATGCCACGCATGCGCAGTGACAAGTAAACAGCAGGAAATCGGCCATTTTTGTTTTGAAATTGGAATAAATAAAGAATTGCTTCATATATAGACGAAATATCGGTGTTTCTTTCTACAAATACTTCTGCGTCAGTCTGACCCCCTGGTAAATAATATGTGCGTAAATCGCTTGATTTCGGCGTAAATTTACGCACGTTTGTGCGTAAACGGAAACACTGTTTATGCCTAGAAGCAGTAGAGTTAAATTATTAAAATATAAAGGTTTGAAACAAATGTAGCAACATGCACCTGAATTCTTAATTGCTGTATACATCATTTGACAATCTGGTGGAAGAAGAATAGAATAAAAATCTGTTTAT
Organism: Sabellastarte sp. h YS-2021; assembly: GCA_964017235.1. Taxonomy (NCBI): domain Eukaryota; kingdom Metazoa; phylum Annelida; class Polychaeta; order Sabellida; family Sabellidae; genus Sabellastarte; species Sabellastarte sp. h YS-2021. Next base: position 143,783,919 of record OZ024931.1, read on the forward strand.
ATAATTTAAATTCAATATATTTACTGCTTCCCTGTATAAGTTGGCCGTGGGTCATAAGTTGGCCACCACTCATTTAAATGTATCAAACAGACAGATATGTGTGGTTGCACAGACGTGGTAGTTATAATAAATCTGGAGCGACTGTAGAATCCCCCTGACGGAAGTGAAAATATGATAATAAGGAAGTGTATAGGAAAAGAGAAATAATAATTCTTGCAATTATGCTAATTAGGTAATATAATGAAATAGATGGGGCAGACATGGTCGACAGCATAATTTCCAATAAATCAAGGTCGACAAACAGCTAGATACACATTAATATATATAGTCTATATCAGTAATTGGTCGACAGGTCGACCAAGTTGACAAAATGCAGTGAATATTAAGAGACCTGAAAGCTTACAGGAATTGGTCGACAGGTCGACAAAATTCTGTAAATAGTAGATCTATGAACCCTGAAAGCTTGTCAACCTTTATAAAAGTTGACAAAAATGGACAAGAACATGTGTATATAGCATATAAAATATACTAAGATACATATAAAGCTATTAGCAATTGGTCGACAAAGTCGACAAAATGTAGTAAATATTAAGAAATCTGAGAGCTACTTTATATTGTTGACTTTGTCGACCTTGTCGACCAAATGTACCTTGGTGAGTTTGTAATTTATATTCATGTCTTCATATACATAAATATTAATTAGTTTTATTTTACACAAAATTACCATATTTCTACTTCCGTCAGGGGGATCCTGCAGTTCAGCCATAAATCTTATTATAATAGACCATTCAAGAATGATTCAGGTCTTTAGAATCATAGAAATTTCAAAATATGATGATGGCGGCCAACTTACGACCCACGGCCAACTTATGCAGGGAAGCAGTACTTCTGCATGGGCGTTTACTGGTAGAATGCCACTACTGTAGTTACGATGGGGAACGGTATCCACAATGTCGATAATAGAGGATTAAATGCACCGTCGATAATTATGTGCTATCGATAAGTAACACTGATGATTTTACCCATATTTGTGACAAATTTGGGGGAAAACATATGTGACAGCTCATGACATAACGTACCAAAGCGCTGTGAGAAGTTTTGCACATGTAAACAAAAAAAGGTGTATACTAAGGTAGATTATAAAATTCTGGGCCGAATTCAGAATAGGACTTTTCCCGGATCGCACCTCTATAGATCTATGAGGTCACAGATTTCATTGGGGTTTTCTAACAATATTTTATAATACTGCTTGAGGATCAAATACTTTAAATTTGTGGCCATAGCACACAAGTCATTAATAATCATAAGGAAATGTGAGATCAAAATATTCCCTTTGGGGCTTTTCTGACAATATATTACATAATGGAAAAACATATAAAGATGAAGATTAGAGAACTCACTGTCATAGCACCCAATTCATCAAAAAGCATGAAGAAGTATCAGGTCACTGGGGTTTTCTAAAAATATTATAAAATGGAATGAAAAATCAATGATGAAAATCAAAAACTAAAAACTTGAGAACTCACAGCCATAGCACCAAACTCATTAATTTGCACAAATAACTATGGGATCATTTTTAGTTTGAGATTTTTAGCACTATTTTATAAAATGGAAGCCTCGATGAAGATCAGATACTTTAAACTCGAGAACTCATGACCACAGCACCCAACTTATTGATATTCATGAGGAAAAATGAGGTCACTAACTCAACTGAATGTTTAAACTTGTAAACAAGCTTGACCAGCTCACCTCATAGCCCTTCTGGAAATCTGAAAATTATATGAATGCACGATGGCACATACATATAGCACGTTGCAAATACAAGAACTATATGAGTGCATTATGACACTTTTATAGCACAACTGCAAATCTATGTTATCAGAAAAACTTTCTAATAATAGATTTCAATGAGAACCATGGAGGAGAGGTCCAATTATACCCCCTACTCTCCTAAAAGCCACCATCTTAACTTTTGATGTATCGCTGGGGTTATCCATCAAATATGTTATCATACTCTTACATAGATAGTCACCCCAGATAGCACCCAGTCATCAGGCTGGCATTGGGTATTGGTTGGCATTGTCGGCATGGTCGGCAGATTTTGCTGACATTGGGCTGATGCCTATTTGTATCCCTGGTGCAAAGCGGGGATACTATGGGTTAATCATCGTTGTCATCCGCATCCGCAGAGATTTCTTGTTAGCGACCTATACAGTCCACATTTCTTTCCAGATTTCCTTCATATTTGGCAGGTGGCTTGATATGGACTCGCCACCCTATTTTTTTTGTAGTGTTTATGTCTAAATTAGGCCTGTGGCAGACAAAAATGTCTAAAATCACCTACTCAAATGAGTAAATGCGAATTATCTCTTAAAAGTATTGCAGATAGCCAATTTTTCTCAAATAACTTATTCTCCTACTTTTGGGAGAGCTTTCACTTGGTGAAGTTTCAGACCCGTAGCTAATTATTCACCTACTCAAAATGAGTAAATGTGAATTATCTCTAGAAGTATTGCAGATAGCCAGTATTTCTGAAATAACTCATTCACCTACATTTTGGAGAGCTTTCAATTTGTGAATTTTTAGATCCGTAGCTAACTACTCACCTACTCAAAATGAGTAAATGCCTATTATCACTAAAAGTAATGCAGATAGCCAGTATTTCTCAAATAAGTCATTCACCTACATTTTAGAGTGCTTTCACATGCTAAAGTTTTTTTATGAATTTTTAAAATAATTTTTAATGCATTAAAATTAATGAAATCACTTATAACTTGAAAGCTGTTGCATTTAGATTATTTAGTTTCAATATGTTATTCACCTATTATGAAGCAGCTATAACATAGTAAAATTCCAGACCTGTGGCGCATTGCATAGTTGAATAATAGCTACTTTGAGGTTCTTACTCAACACCAAATCATTTATAACTTGAAAAGTATTGTATTTAGAGCATTTTGTTAAAATATGTTATTCAGCTACCTTTTCCATACACTGTAAAACTGGGTGGGTCAAAATTACTTAAAAAATTTGGTGTAACTTGGGTGCATTGTTTCAACTTAAAATTTGTGTTTGTTTTTACAGAAAAAAAAGTATGAGAATTAACCTAACTTTTTAAGTGAACAAAATTAAAGTGCATGCAAATTTTAAGATTGTTTACTTTAAAAAAATGTGTACGTTAACTCAAATTTTTAAGGCAATGGAAAAGTAAAATTTTAAGTATTTCTACTTAAAAAATTGTATGTATTTAACTCAAATTTAAAGCTTTCATGAATAAATATTTTTAGCATTATAACTAAAATATTTTACGTAATTTAGCATTAACCAAATATTTCTAGTTGAAACAATGCACCCAAGTCACACCAAAATTTTAAAGTAATTTATACCATTAAAAGTTAAGTTTATTAACTTAAAATTATAAATATATATCAGCAGGTATTGTGACCATTTAAACCATTCAAATTGATCTTGTTAAATGAAAAAAGCAATATAATGAATTCTTTTATTAAAATGGTTAGATTACAATAAACTAGATACTTTATGTGATAAGGAATTACACCAAAATGTATTTTAAAAAAACTTTTTCAAAGTTATGCTTCTTCAAGAGTAGAATAACAACAGAAATAGGTACACACACCCCCAGTGGGTAAACATAATAACATGGTTCTCTTTAATTACAAGAAAGAAGCCTGGGGAAGACAATACTTGTTATAATTCCAATGAGGAAATTCAGAAATGACATACAAGTACTTGAAGATTTGTAAAACAAGAGAAAAAATATAGTACTTTTTTAAAAATTAGTCATTCAGATACAGTAACATAATGCTAAATATTTTATGGAGACTTTTAATAATGTACTAGTTGTCATTCTAATTAGAAACAGCACAAGGGGAATTAGGAAGATCATATCGGTTAGAATTATGAAATATGCATCATACACAAATACCTTGTGTATGAGAAGAACATTTAATAAAAACACTTAAAGTTGTGTTTATATGTTTTACTCAAAGTACACACATGAACCGTCATAAAACTAGGCAACGAGGCCAATTTTAGATCATTTTAGGCAAATTTGTTAAATTAAGAGAATTGGAAGATAACCATATTAGCCTAGATTACCCAGTTACCTAATGACCATTCCATATTAGGAATGTTCCACATAAGATTCAAGAGTGTAATAGTGTCACTGAAGCTACAATTGTGTGAAGTGAAAAATCATTGAAAAATAGTTTTAGATATATCTAAGTCGCACATGCACACTAATAGAGGGTCAATTCAATCATCTCAAACACTAATCTCAAACACTACAACAATTACTCCTATTTAGGGAATACAAATAAAAATAACCCCATGTTAGAGAAGAATAAATTAACAGAAAAAGGTCAATACCTTCCTAAAAATAAAACCATTTTCATAAGATTTGAGAGAACAAAATAAACCTTATTAAAATATAGGGCAAATTACAATCTACATAATATTCATTTCTTTTAAGACAAAACTGAAGCTGTTTGTAAGGTTATGATATATATCCTCAACTTTTTAAGAAAAATATCAGATGAAATTGAAAATGTCACCACCAAATCTTCACACTTAAGTATTTGGGGACAGTATAATGCCACCAAGTTCAAATATATAAAACATGATTTTGTTTACTGATTAACAAGAGTCAGACAAGAGTCATTTAAACAGCAGCATTTAACTTTTGTTTAAAAAGAGCCATTTTTGCGGAGATATTTCCAGGGCTGATCTTGAGCAGAACTTTTTCAACAAACTCCCATATATACTTGCTGTCTTTTGGATATTGTAAATTCAATACCCATATGAAGGCAAACAAAATGTACATGGCTTTTGTCAATGTAGATATGTCTTTTGCGACAAGATTGTTCTCTATTAAAACTCCATAACTTTCTCCATCTTTAACGATTGCAAAGCTCTTGAATTCATTTACATCATCTGAATCAAACTTTAGGACCTAAATAAAATATACACAGAACACATTACTTTAGAAAAGTAGAAATTGTAGCAATGTTATTGGATTCATCCGTAGCCTGCTGAAATAATGCACTGAAAACCTCTGACAAATATTAATTTGTCATTTATTTGTCAAAATGGTGCCTAAAACAACAAACTTCCTAAATGACAAATTTAAACTTGTCATTTTCTTGTTGAACAAATTAACTGACAAACTTATGACAACTAAATAACCCTGATATTCCAATTAATTTGTCATTTTAGGCATCTGTTATTGGTGACATTCTTATGAAATTAATGTTAAGTGCACTAATTTTTTTGTCATAAGCTTTCAAGTAATATGACCTATAATTTATCAACATTTGACTATCATTCAACAAGAAAATGGGACTGAAATTTGTCATTTAGGAAACTTGTTGTTTTAGGCACCATTTTGACAAATTAATAATTTTCAGTGTGCATAACACCTGTAAGAATGAGCAGGTCAAGATTAGTATACTATTTAAAATATTGTAGTCTAGTTTTGAGAAAAACCAACAGCAAAAAGAGACACATATCTCATTTACAAGCAGTAGCACAACAGTTTGCTTTTGTTTATGGGTCAAATCAACAATTTTATATTTTGTGTCACTGAGCAGAATGGTATAGTTTTATCAAGTTTCTCAAAATAACTAGACCTCGGCCGGTTGCATCTGAACCAGAAGCAAGAGTGTATCCACCGCTAAAATAATCCTCCTAACGCAGCAATAGATCATTTTGCTATATGTTTGCAATTTGTCCAAACATCAGGACAGCCTCATCATCCAACCTCCAAAAGCAATAGTAAGAGGCATTTCAAAGATGGTAAACCTTAATTTGATCATAAAGGAGTTGGTAAAAGCTGATATGTGAGAGCATAAAAAAGCCAAAAGTCTAATTTGATCTCATCAAAAGATTCACAGTACATGGTTTCCTATAGGTTGGCTTAACATCACAAACCTCCCAGACCAATAATTAAAGAGTTTTAGGCCATTTAAAAATGGTTGACCCATGTTTGACCTTGAAAGAGGGGAGAAGGTCAAATTTTACCTATCAAAGTTTCGCACGACATGATATCCTATAGGTTGGCTTTACATCCCAAACCTCTAGGACCAATAATAAGTCAGACAACACTGCCTAAGACTGGCATAATTGCTTATATGGGGAACTTGGATATCCCATAGATGACCTTGAATGAAGAGCCTCAAAGTCAAATGTTCACATACATGAAGAAGACACATATATGTGTGTAGCATATCAATTATAAAAATGTTCCACCTTCTATTGAGGAGAACAATAAACAGATGTGTAAAAAAGGCATTTTTCCACAAAGAAATGTCTATGGCGGCCATCTTGTTTTCAAAATGATCCAAAAATATTCCTAGAGAATCTTTTCTGATAAGGAACATGTCCAATAAATTTGAGAATGCTAGGTCAAAAATTGCGGCTTATGGAGCAGTAACATTGAAATCTTTCGACAGTCTACACACTGCGGGGGCAGGGTAATGAAGTGAAATCCATAGTATCCACCAGATGGGTCCTGTGGATACAATGAAAGCATGCCTCACAAACATATTTACACATTAAAAAGGCAGCTGAATTACTGAATTTAGCATGCCTGCATCTAGCCTGTAGGTGATCTCTATATGTGGATATGTAGTTTTGCCAAAATATAATAGAAATATAGGGGGAAAGGTGATCTGAAAAAGATAACACAGATGTTGTGGAAAAGGTGACCTGAAGCAATCGATAACCTTGAAAAAAGGACTTTAATATAAAAATATTGCAAGCTTATAAAGGTCATATTTATATTGTATATGTGAAAGCTGTCGGGACAGATCGGTTTTAGAATCTTTCCTATATATCTGACTCGGACAGGTTGCTTGTATTCTGCCAACCTTTAACTTTGAAAACTTGGTGGTCTGGTATGAATTTAGGCGGCCATGGACCAGCAGAATGGTGTGACTTCAATCACTTCTTGAGCAGCTTAGATTTGTAAAGCTTGAACTTCTGTTTGGACTTCTATTGAAGATCTGTAAATGTTTTAATTATTGTGCAAGATTATTTCAAGCATATGGCAATAAAATACCTGCACTAAAGGACTGTTATGCTTCTCTCCTAGCAGTACTCTCAAAACATTTATCGCCAGGTCACGCTGCAGCTGAAAACAAAAGCATTGATAAAGCACATACCCTTGTATAATCTGTGGTAACTTTTAGCATAGTAAAAGGGAAAAAGAACGCGTCGCTGAATACCCTTCGGCGCCGGTCGTCTCAGGGTCAAGGTCAAAGGTCACATGGAGGTCAGACCATGACGTTGCACAACTAGACCCCTAAGAAACATCCCTGCCAAGTTTGAACTTCCCGCAATGGTTGCGGAGATATAGCCCGGACAAGATTCCCGGACAGACGGACGAAATGCTGACAATACCCCTACAGCAGAGTTCGGCCCAGGAGTAAAAATTACCTTCGAATATATGATATTTACTAGATGATGGTCATGTTTTAATTACTAGTTTATATATAAGCTTTAGAAAAATCTCATCAAAATAAATGACAATCTATTGCAATATCCTTTCTAATTATACAGAGCCTAAAACTTTTCACCACCTTTCAAGAAGAGATGATAAAGTATCTGAACACCTTTAAATTGTTGCTTGCATCATCTGACCTTAAAGCAGATTTAAAGGCACCTTAAATTTGACTACTCCAGTTTGACCTTTAAAGAGGGAAAACTTCAAATAAAACACCAAATGACTATCAATTGATCAGCAGCTGAAATCGCTTGTTATAGGAGCAAACCTCTGGAAGAAATAACTTTTCACAAGTAAGTTACTCAAAATGTAAATGGAAAGTTCCTAATTATGCAAGAACCTACAGGTGTGCTACTTCACAATGTCATAGCTTACCATTAATGGGAGAAACGGAAAACCAGAAGAAACAAATGCCGGTCGGAACACTCAAAATACCTGATATTCGACAGAAATATTTTCAAACCAGTTTCCGGTTTATCATATAAATTATTTGTTTCAATGAGGATTTCTATTATATAAGCATGCATATATCCAAAATATTGTTTAAAAAGAGAAATAAAAGAAAACCTACGATTTGAAAACTTCAATGCGAGAACTAGCTATGGGGATATCCCCACTCATCATTTCCATATTAGGAAATTATTGCCTTCCTGGATTTTATGCATTGATCGCAATGCTCCAAACGTTTTGACACGTTTGATGCTTTCATATCTTTACCTCTGCCAAGGAGGTTATGTTTTCGCCTCCGTTTGTCTGTCTGTTTGTCTGTCAACAGTCTAGCGTAAACAGTTATAGACGGATTTTCACAAAATTTTCAGGATAGGTCCGAAATGGGCCAAGGACCAATCGAATAGATTTTGGCGCAAATCCAAGTCACTATGGATCTTTTACAGCACTTTAAAGATTTGACTTCAATAGAAGTCAATGGGGGGCATAATTTGCAAAGACTATATCTCAAAAAGTACTGCACATATTCACTTCAGATTTTCAGAGTAGTTACATATCATGAGTGCCTAACACTGCTGTTACTTTGGGGTCAATCTGGAATTATCTGGATCTTCTGGAGCACTTTGTGAAATAATTTATATGTATTTCACACTTTCCAGTTCAACAGAGCATGAGCATTAACTATCTTACAGCCAAAAATAAAGTACCTGAACAATACATTTCATGTAAACACTGTTAATGCAGAAGCTTTGAATTATAGGTCAATTACTCAAATAAAATCTTAAGAGATGCCGAGACCCCACCCACAGTCAAAGGTTACAGTGACAAACCATGCAGTACTCCCCAAATAACAATATACTGGACGAGATAAATATCCTTCTGTACTGGGACTGTGCCTCACTTGAACTGATTCTTTCCGACAGGTGCAAAGATATGGCATAAACAAGATTTTCAAAATCAAGGTAACAGGGTTAAGGTCAAAGGTAACGTCAAGGTCACACCATGACGTTGCATAACTAGACCCCTCTAAGGAAATTCTTTCACAATATGATTGCTGAGACCTGGCCCGGACAAGGTTGGCAGCAGCCCAGGACAAGATTTTAACATCCAAGGCCAGAGGGTCAAGTCATGGTCACAATATGACATTGCAAAACTAGATCCCCCGATGAATGTCTCTACCAAGTTTGAACCTCCTCCACCCTATAGTTGCTGATGACAGTGGTGAAAACAATACCCGCACAGCCATTAATGGATGAATGGTAAAATACTAAAAATAGCTATTTCTTTACTCTTACCCCAGGTCTACACAGAGGGTAGCAAAAGTTGAGACATAATAATTGTTTTTATCAGACATAAATTAATTCTAAAAATGAATGGTGTAGTGTCTGTTTTAAATAAGCAATATAGGTCCTGATAATTATATTTCAGAAAGTGTTCATTTCCTTTTATAAAAAAAGGTATTACAGACATAACATCACATACTGATACCACAAAGTTGGTTAGTTTGAAGAAGTTAACACACTAGAAAAGCTTAGATTTTCAAATTATCTTTGTAATAAAGACAAAAGTCATTACCTCAATTGAATCCGGGAGAGATGTACACAAATGTCTGGATTCTTTTCGTTTTGCCCCAAGCATAAACACTTTGGGAAGTAAGTCATCTAAGGCTGGACAAAATGCATCTTCTATCGAGACATTTGTAAGTCTCGTAAAGTCCATCAGAACCTATAAGTAATATAAATGGGCCACTAAAACTATTTAAACATTCTAAACCTATACTTCGGGCTAATTGAAGCATTAACAATTCTAAAAGAAAGGAAACTGGAAAACTGGAAAATGTCATTTTATTATTAAACAATCTAAAATTACATCCCCAAAGGCATTGAACTCCTGCACAAATTAGAGCTTGCATAATGAGACAAGTTTTCAGGCAAAAAGGAAACATCAGTGATTGAAGAGTCTTTAATCGATGCTGTTACCATTTGGTTTCATCTGTCAGTGTAATATCTTAATGATCAGTGTAAGGCCATCACCAGCTAATTCTGGTACTAATATGGATGTCAACAAGTGCCTTAGTCATCTGTTGAAAATCACTTTAGTAAGGATAAATCACTTAATTATTGCCAATAAAATTCATTGCTCCATAAAACAGTGTTTTAAACAACACTTTTAAACACCATGCACTACCAAAGTCAGTATCCCCCATCAACATATCACTTATTCATGATATACTTACTCAATACAATAAAGCACTAGAATATTTAGTATCTTGGTTCCTATGATAAAGTTCCTGAAGAATGTATTTTACAACATACTCTCAATGCACTACTTTTAAAGTCATAACATCAGATAAGAATAGTCGTAATATTGAATACATACTGTGAAAGTTTGACAGCTACTGACCATCACATTTGATGAACCCACAGGATAGTTAATTTAAAATGGATATGTAACATAGATACATTCTATTTCTATAGCCTTTGATACGTTATTTTCCGTTGCTTAATTATTGGTCTACCTTGTTTACAACAAACTCTTTGTAAACAGATGAACTCAATTCAAAATCTGGTACTTCTACTTACACATTGTTCAAAACTGTAGGTGGGCCATTCTTTCAAAATATCTGCTATGGGTGGATCATTTTGAATGTACCTCCATCGGGCAGGCCAAGTCTTGCCCATGACATCTTTTATCTATTCAAAATGTAGAAAAAAAGGTTTCTATTGTTTAGATTATAAAAAAATGTGCCGAACTCAAGGTTTTCAATTTTTGATGCTAGCCAGAAGTCTGTTGTCTCTTGATGGCCCACACACCACTTATATCTTATCAGCTCCCAAAATATTTACAAGCCTAAACACATTTTAGGCTTTTGATCCAAACTCTTTTTGAAGCATTAACAAAATTCCATGACAAGAAAAGTGGAGCTGCAAAAAAATGGAAATCTGCTGAAGATTTAGACGTAAAAGGCATTTACTACTTTTAGTAGTTATACATTATTTAGTTATACAATGTGTTCGAGTTCTGTAATTTTATTAGATCATCTGATCAGCCAAATCTAGATGAACGATTGCCACCCTTGATAAAATAACCTTTATGTTATGCATTTAAAAGTAAAGACGTTTATTACTTACATTATTTATCTAAAACAACTCACAACTTTTTGTAATTATATTGAAGGACCTAAAATATACTTCTGTTTCTTAAGTATTCAATCAACAAAATTACCATACCTGTCTGAAATTTGGCTCAGGCTTCATCAACTCGGTACCCAAGAAAAGTTTGCTTTCATACACATCATCAGCAGCCATCACGTTTCTTGGAACCATCACAGTACCTGTTCTCTGCTTTTTGATGGATGTATGTGGAGATGGTGCTGAAGGGTTTTCTTTGGAACGTTTCCCACTATTGGTTGCAATTTCTGGTACTGTATGCTTGAGAGATTTTCGTAAGTTACCAATTCTAAATTTCACGCAAGTACACCAGGTGCTATAGCCACCTGGGCCTAGATCTTTTAGATATGGATATTGATTGATGAGACTTCTGCACATATTGTCAATATCCTTTCCAGATGGATAGAAAGTAAATTTTATGATTTCCTCTGCCATTGAAGCAACAATCTTGCGGCGCAGCATTTCAGGGACAACAGTCAATTCACCATTTGAAAAATCTAGAGCAAGTTTCTCTAAACTGGTTTTGATGACTGCAGTTTCAAAGTTGGGCAACGGGAATGTACTTGGCCAAGGATTTAAAGCTGTCTCTGCTTTCTTAGAAACACTTTCAGTTTTCTCCGCTGGATGGCGGACTACCTTAATTGTCCCCAGATGAGTAACATTTTCGATATCATCCAAGTTGAAGAAGTCTTTGAAATCTTCATCCAGATACTGTAGCACAAAGTCAGTTTTAAGATTTGCCTTTTGCTTCACCAGTTCTTTGAGATCTTCAATTGTGGACAAACTCTGTAATTTAAGTTTCTGTACATTCTGTTCACTAATAACCAATTTCACAAGTATGTGATTAGCTGCCATGATAGCATTTCAATTGAACTCACAATTTTGACAAAGAAATTGACTCTCAATAATATCAATGAGGTCTTGCACATCCAAGTACCTAGGCAGGCACTTCAAATGAAAAAACTTTTTGCACCCTGAGCAATGAAGCCAAACAATATTTTTTACCAATATGATGGCTATTTCATCTATGCTAAATAACTGTTGTAGTTCTTGTGAATTGGGATTGGGAAGGTTGCAAATTAAACACTTTTTCTCTGTATCTTGAGTGCCTCCTTCCGCTGTTTGTGAAAAAACTTCTGTCTCAGCTTGAGAACTTTGATATGTAGTATCTGGTTCATCCATTGACTAAACCTCTGCAATAGATTGAGTATGTATCTGGAAAAAACAGAATTAGTTTATTAGTATATAATGTTTCAAAGGGACTACATTATCGTCATTGTAATAATAGTCGACAAGAGGTTGAGGATCATGGCACTTGTGCAATGAAATAATCTCTCGGGAGTCAGTTGCAGTCACTGTGAACATTCTCAGATGATCAACATACCCAGTTTCCATTACCTCTAGATAAAGGTGAACAATACCATTGTACATGAGAATTTTATTGATTCTACCAAATTTTGGCATCAGATCAACTGAGTGAACAACTAAAAATCCAGGTTTATACATAATTCCACCAATGTCTACTTTGGAAAGAGAAAAAAGTTGTCCACAGTCAAAGTTACTGAAACACTGTCTATCTCTTTCACAAAACTCTGCAAGATCAATCAACGTAAGCTCATTGCTGCAAATATCAGTTCTTAGGTAGTTTGGATTACACAAATAATTTGCTTGCTCAAGTTGGTGATGTTCTGCAAGCATCTTGCAAACATTTTTAAAGTTTTTCTTACTTCTTGTAACATTCTTGAAATAACTGTGCTTTGCCTCATATCGAATGGTTGAGCATTGTACAAGGGGGCCATAGCATCTCATTAGATGTGGATAATGCTCAATAAAGTGGTGCTTAGGCTTGAGTTTATTAAGCGGAAAACATTTCCTAAACATTGTATTATGAGAATTTATCCTGGCCTCAAGAATGCAAATTTCATTTTCACCCAGAGCTGGAGCATGGCACAATTCAACAATGTCCTTTAAGTCTAATAACAAATGCCATGTGGATGATTCTTCTGGCACAATACTGCCGATAAGAAGAAAAATAAATTTTAACAAACACCTGTTCTCTGTGGCATTTCCACCTACTGTCAGAGTTTTCCTGAATGTAGAATTTATTTCATGTGGTTTATTTGTTATATCCTGACCTTTGAAGGGGAAATCTCTTATCCTATGATTAAAAAAATCCAAGCTGAAGTGTCCACAACTAATGAAATAACCAATGCATAAAGCTAATTCATAAGGGACGATCCCCTCTAAGAGGTCGTGAGAGACATCTGGAGGTAATCCGCTGGTAATATGGAAGTTTGTAAGATAACTATGTATAACACATTCACTCTTCAAGCCACAAATTCTAGAGTTTTCTTGATTATCTTTTAACAATTTAACTTGCTCTTCATAAACATGTTTGTCTCTGAATTTAGCAGTCCTGATACTAGGGTTTTCTGATTGTAAAAAGTCATGTAAAGTTAAGCAACAAAACCTGCAAAAGTACTGGACAGTTGAAAAATTTTCAAAGAACCCTCCAATTGTGTGAGCACCTAGGTTATCAGCAGATATGTAGGCCAGTGTACCTGTGATATCTGCTTGCAGTGAGTCAACATACAAACCACTAGTTTCAAGACTGTGAATGTCTCTAAGCAAATGCCCTAAAACAGCATCCTTGCCGAAGTACTTGTAATCACTACTCTTACACAAAATACATGTATTAATCAACTGCAGTGAACTACGAAAACGATAGGGTATATTGATCAGTGACCAATAAAAGGAACATATTTTGTGAACCTTTTTACTTGTTCCTAATGGGTTAGCTACTTCAAAATCATCCTGATAAAGTCCAATTAATAAAACTGTCCCATTGCTCTGACATAAAGTGTTACTCTTAAAAAACAATCCATCTTGAAAACCACTATACTTTGCACTTGCTTCATCTCTTTCATTAACAGCAGGAATGACTTCATGTAATACGTCACGCTTCAAAAGTATATTTCTTAACACTGATAAAATTGGAATGTATGCAAATGTTCTCAATTTACCTTCCCTATAGCCAAGTTCAATCTCCACAGGTTCAACATAAGAGAGATTTTGCTTCACATATTTCTGTCGAAGTTTCCTTGTAGCAAGTTCACCACCAGTTTTACAAGTTAATGAGAAGAATGGATATCTCTGAATAACAGATTCACTGATTTCATTTGCCAAACTAGGATTCACATCACTTTTACATAATATAGATCTGATTTCAGAAAATATAACAGGTTTTGAGAGTTCATGAATGTCATTCAAACCAGATAAAATTGTTTGAATTGTTGATGATGGAACACGCAATTTTGTTTCCAATTGTATCAAGAATGCTGCTATTTTAATTTTCAATTTATTATGATAATCTGCAACATCACTAGTTTCCGATGGAACAAGATCTTCAAATGCATTGCTTTGTTGGTTAGAGGTACAACAATTGAAGTTAGCCTCCTGACTCTCAGTATAATTGCAAGTAGCACAGCTGGTGTCTGAAAATTCTGGTGTATCTTGATGAGGAACTGAAGAAACACTGCTGTCACAAATTACTAAATCTTCTTTAAAATGTGACACATTTGAACTGTTACATGCAGAGATATGCTTTCTTGCCTTGTGAGGTTTGAATGAATTTATGTTGTTACTATTAAAGGAGCATTCCTTGTATGGACACTGAACTGTCTCCTTTTCTTTCAAATGCCTATATAGATGGTGGAAATACTTTTCAAGCACAACACTATTGTGACAGCAAACACATTTCAGTAAAATGTTACTTGCCACACTTTTAGATGAATGATTTCTGAACACATGTGCTTTCAAAGCACCAGCAGAATTGAAATTTAATTTACAATGATCAAAATAACATGGGATGGTAGATTGTTTGGTGTGAAGATGCTGCAGGCGGTAGTGTTGTAAAATATGACGACAGCTTTCACCACACAGTTTACACACAATATTGTCTCTTGGCATCTGGACTGAATACAAAGATAATACTCACAAGGTAAGACAGGTATACATTTTATGTTCTTAACATACTATATATGTCCTAATGAAACCCTAATATATAGATTGCTTTTTTTTAAAAATAGACATTTATTCACTTCCGTACCTATTACTTAGCTATGCTATTAGCTACAGGCTGAAACTTCATCATGTGATAGGTGTCCCAAAAGTAGATGAATGATTTATTTGTGAAAAATTCACTATCATTTACTCATTCTAGTAGGTATTACTCAGCTATGCAATAACTACAGCTGTGAAACTTCACCATATGAAAGGTCACCTAAAAGTAAGTGAATGACTTATTTGATAAAATAGGCTATCTTCAATATTTTTAGAGACTACAAATTGTGTATCCCTAGATGGGACATGGTGAAGAACAGAAAAGTAAAAACACAATGACTATCCGTATGATTAGTTACAGGTTGTGCGAAAATCCTAAACCTATACAAGCAACAAAATTCACACTGAAAGTTCATTGACCCCATTAGACCTTGAAGGTGGGGTCAGAGGTCAAGACTGACCACTCAAAAAAGATTCGTGGCCCATGATTTCCTATAAGTTGGGTGAACATCCCAAACAGCTAGAACCAATAATAAGCGAGAAAAATGACCTTAAAAGGTCATTGACCCCATTTGACCTTGAGGGGGGGGGGGGGTTGGATGTCAAAGCTGACCACTCCAAAAGACTCATGACCCATGATTTCCTATAAATTGGGTGAACATCCCAAACAGCTAGAACCAATAATAAGCGAGAAAAATGACCTTAAAAGGTCATTGACCCTCCTTTGACCTTCAGGGGGCATCCAAGGACAAATTTAAACTCACCAGAAGATTCACAAGACATGATTTCCTATAGGCTGGTTTAACATTCCAAACCTCTAGAACTGATAATAAGTAAGTTTAGGCCCTTTAAAGGTGATAGACCCTCCTTTGACCTTGAAGGAGGCGTCCAAGGTCAAATTCAAATGCACCAAAACATTTGCAAGACATGATTACCTATTGGCTGGTTCAACATTCTGAACCTCTAGAATTGATAATAAGTAAGTTTTAGGCCCTTTTAGGAAGTTTGGAGAAGAGCACATTATTGATCCACTCCACTCCAGCCAAAATGGCTGCTTTCAAAAACATCTAAATTTCAATCGAAAACTGTATATTTTATTGAATATTGTGTGGAGATTAATCCTTAAGTGAAACATCAGCCGGAAGCAGCACTACTTTTCTGCATACACCACATATACTTCAAAGGCAGTTGTGTGTCTTCTCTTGCCTTAACCAGAAACTTCCAAGGACAGCCAGTCAAGTGTGCAGTGGTCCAATTGAAATCAGACCTTCTGTATGTAAAGTATTTATTAAAGCATTGAATAAATTGTCTGCACCTTAAGGTGCCCCCCTACGCTGGTGACACAATAATGAGTGAGTTTTAGGCCCTTTAAAGGTGACAGACCCTCCTTTGACCTTAAAAGAGGCATCAAAATTCAGAATTAAACTCAACAAACTATTCATAGGACATTATTTCCTATTAAACAACCTCTACCCACTCATACAATACACGTCCTTTGAAAATATGAACTAAATCGGACCAGTAGTTTTTGAGAAATGTTGCAAAATAGTTTTGACTTTCGTCCCTCAGAATCTCTTTACATGAAAAGATTAAGTCCTATACAATTAACAAACTCTACCCACTCATACAATACACATCCTGTGAAAATATGACCTAAATCCGACCACTAGTTTTTGAGAAATGTTGCAAAATAGTTTTGACTTTCGTCCCTCAGAATCTCTTTAGATGAAGAGATTAAGTCCAGTAAAATCAACAAACTCTAAATTAACCGATGTTCTGCCGGCCACACTCGGGAGTAGTTTTTACTCAAGATGGCGGTGAGCAATAATAGGGGATTTGTGGAAACTTAGAAAAAAAATATTTATAATGGTATATCTAAAAATCGTATTTCAGTGAGCCCACAAATTATAACTATTTATTTAATAATTTTGGACATAAAAACAATATTCTCATTATAAATTTGGACATAAAAAATTGTTTGGGACATTATCTGATTGGTTGATGCTGTACATAAAATATAATTTGGAAAATTTAATAGTAAATTAAATTTTTATAAGTTAATACCTTACCTAGTGGACAGGGGGACTCCCACCCTACCTTCCCCGCTATTCTAAGCTAAAAAGGGGACCTTCTAAGGTAGACAACAAAAAGAGGAAGTGCGCGTGCGCACGCATGCGCAGTACACAGGGAGGCTACACAGCCACCTGGTGAATGAACAGGACACTACCGGTCCCGGCCAGAGCCCAGCTCAGGACATTTTTTTCTAACGTTTGGCGAGACCGGCAGAGCGCCGGACAAATGCATCTGTCCACTAGGTAAGATGTATTAACGCAATAAAATATAGCGTTGGCTTGTCGACGTTGGGCCGACGGTCAAAAAGCCGTCGGCCCAACGTCGGACCGACAGATGTGCTGACGTTGGGCCAACGTCGGCCCGGTGCTATCTTGGTCATAGCCCCACGTTTTCAGCACTCTGTACAAGTACCAGCATTTGATATTTTGTTGTAAATATTTCGTGAAGGCAGTATTAGGTGCGGTGACAGTAAAATATTGCTGGATTATATATTTGTAAAATATTGTTAGAAACCCCATCGTAGCCTCACATTTTCAGCACTCTGTGGGTGTATAAGTACCAGTACTTGATATTTTATTTGCTTTAAATTATTGCGAGGTGCGGTGACAGTAAAATATTGCTGGATTATATATTTGTAAAATACTGTTAGAAACCCAATGGTAGCCTCACGTTTTCATCACTCTGTGGGTGTACAAGTACCAGTACTTGATATTTTATTTGCTTTAAATTATTGCGAGGTGCGGTGACAGTAAAATATTGCTGGATTATATATTTGTAAAATACTGTTAGAAACCCAATGGTAGCCTCACGTTTCCAGCACTCTGTGGGTGTACAAGTACCAGTACTTGATATTTTATTTGCTTTAAATTATTGCGAGGTGCGGTGACAGTAAAATATTGCTGGATTATATATTTGTAAAATACTGTTAGAAACCCAATGGTAGCCTCACGTTTTCAGCACTCTGTGGGTGTACAAGTACCAGTACTTGATATTTTATTTGCTTTAAATTATTGCGAGGTGCGGTGACAGTAAAATATTGCTGGATTATATATTTGTAAAATACTGTTAGAAACCCAATGGTAGCCTCACGTTTTCAGCACTCTGTGGGTGTACAAGTACCAGTACTTGATATTTTATTTGCTTTAAATTATTGCGAGGTGCGGTGACAGTAAAATATTGCTGGATTATATATTTGTAAAATACTGTTAGAAACCCAATGGTAGCCTCACGTTTTCATCACTCTGTGGGTGTACAAGTACCAGTACTTGATATACTCCCATTCACAATGCCGTAGTTCCGATTTTCGTCGCTAGGTGGCGCTAGCGCAGGGGGGAAAACAACAACTTCCTGTACTGGTACATTATGAAGTATACTGAGTGGTTTTCTGGGGATAAATAATTGTGGTGTCCTAAACAGCAAGGTTATTCGAAAGTGTATATACACTAATTATCAATTGATACATAATACTTATTTTGATGCAATTTATGACGGCTGCCATGCTTTATTTTTAGTGTATTTGTCATGTGAAATGGGCGATAATAGGGGTTTCTGAAAGTCAAGCAGAGTGTCAGGAGTGCTTACATGTTTTACATTGGTACAACTGATCGCCATCGCCGGATTATGGTCACCCCCTGAATAAATACTTTGGTTTTAGAATTGTTTTTACTTCAATGTGCTTTGTTTTACACTACAGGGATGAGGATTTTGCTGTTGAAGAAGACCAAACAAAGGCCCTGGCTACCTTAATATTAAAATATTTATTATGTTATAATTTTGTTTGCTGAAAATACAGTCAGTGAGTATTCAAATTATAAAAATGAAGTCATCCATTGCTTTAAATACCAGTACAATCAGTAAAAAATTATCCATTATTTGAGACATATTGCACAAAGGGAAAATATTTTTTAAAGTCATCAGAATTTTTTCCCGGCCACACTCGGGAGTAGATGGCGAATTTTTACTCAAGATGGCGGTGAGCAATAATAGGGGATTTGTGGAAACTTAGAAAAAAAATATTTATAATGGTATATCTAAAAATCGTATTTCAGTGAGCCCACAAATTATAACTATTTATTTAATAATTTTGGACATAAAAACAATATTCTCATTATAAATTTGGACATAAAAAATTGTTTGGGACATTATCTGATTGGTTGATGCTGTACATAAAATATAATTTGGAAAATTTAATAGTAAATTAAATTTTTATAAGTTAATACCTTACCTAGTGGACAGGGGGACTCCCACCCTACCTTCCCCGCTATTCTAAGCTAAAAAGGGGACCTTCTAAGGTAGACAACAAAAAGAGGAAGTGCGCGTGCGCACGCATGCGCAGTACACAGGGAGGCTACACAGCCACCTGGTGAATGAACAGGACACTACCGGTCCCGGCCAGAGCCCAGCTCAGGACATTTTTTTCTAACGTTTGGCGAGACCGGCAGAGCGCCGGACAAATGCATCTGTCCACTAGGTAAGATGTATTAACGCAATAAAATATAGCGTTGGCTTGTCGACGTTGGGCCGACGGTCAAAAAGCCGTCGGCCCAACGTCGGACCGACAGATGTGCTGACGTTGGGCCAACGTCGGCCCGGTGCTATCTTGGTCATAGCCCCACGTTTTCAGCACTCTGTACAAGTACCAGCATTTGATATTTTGTTGTAAATATTTCGTGAAGGCAGTATTAGGTGCGGTGACAGTAAAATATTGCTGGATTATATATTTGTAAAATATTGTTAGAAACCCCATCGTAGCCTCACATTTTCAGCACTCTGTGGGTGTATAAGTACCAGTACTTGATATTTTATTTGCTTTAAATTATTGCGAGGTGCGGTGACAGTAAAATATTGCTGGATTATATATTTGTAAAATACTGTTAGAAACCCAATGGTAGCCTCACGTTTTCATCACTCTGTGGGTGTACAAGTACCAGTACTTGATATTTTATTTGCTTTAAATTATTGCGAGGTGCGGTGACAGTAAAATATTGCTGGATTATATATTTGTAAAATACTGTTAGAAACCCAATGGTAGCCTCACGTTTCCAGCACTCTGTGGGTGTACAAGTACCAGTACTTGATATTTTATTTGCTTTAAATTATTGCGAGGTGCGGTGACAGTAAAATATTGCTGGATTATATATTTGTAAAATACTGTTAGAAACCCAATGGTAGCCTCACGTTTTCAGCACTCTGTGGGTGTACAAGTACCAGTACTTGATATTTTATTTGCTTTAAATTATTGCGAGGTGCGGTGACAGTAAAATATTGCTGGATTATATATTTGTAAAATACTGTTAGAAACCCAATGGTAGCCTCACGTTTTCAGCACTCTGTGGGTGTACAAGTACCAGTACTTGATATTTTATTTGCTTTAAATTATTGCGAGGTGCGGTGACAGTAAAATATTGCTGGATTATATATTTGTAAAATACTGTTAGAAACCCAATGGTAGCCTCACGTTTTCATCACTCTGTGGGTGTACAAGTACCAGTACTTGATATACTCCCATTCACAATGCCGTAGTTCCGATTTTCGTCGCTAGGTGGCGCTAGCGCAGGGGGGAAAACAACAACTTCCTGTACTGGTACATTATGAAGTATACTGAGTGGTTTTCTGGGGATAAATAATTGTGGTGTCCTAAACAGCAAGGTTATTCGAAAGTGTATATACACTAATTATCAATTGATACATAATACTTATTTTGATGCAATTTATGACGGCTGCCATGCTTTATTTTTAGTGTATTTGTCATGTGAAATGGGCGATAATAGGGGTTTCTGAAAGTCAAGCAGAGTGTCAGGAGTGCTTACATGTTTTACATTGGTACAACTGATCGCCATCGCCGGATTATGGTCACCCCCTGAATAAATACTTTGGTTTTAGAATTGTTTTTACTTCAATGTGCTTTGTTTTACACTACAGGGATGAGGATTTTGCTGTTGAAGAAGACCAAACAAAGGCCCTGGCTACCTTAATATTAAAATATTTATTATGTTATAATTTTGTTTGCTGAAAATACAGTCAGTGAGTATTCAAATTATAAAAATGAAGTCATCCATTGCTTTAAATACCAGTACAATCAGTAAAAAATTATCCATTATTTGAGACATATTGCACAAAGGGAAAATATTTTTTAAAGTCATCAGAATTTTTTTTGCATTCTTTTAACAAAATATCAAGCTATCCCTCAGACTGGGAGGCCTGGGTTTGATTCCCAGTGATGTGGAATGAGACATCATAGCTCAGTGACAGAGCACTCAGTCTGCTATTTTGTTGCTGCAATACTGTAACATAAAAAAATTATATATATTTTTAAAGAAATTTTTTTTTTTTTTTTTTTGTATTGGTACATATCTCTTACTGAGGACCTAACATAAGTTTAAAATATCCCTTTTTGACCCCAGCCAGCCATATTCTCTTTTGTGTGTATTTCGTTTGTTGCCTGGACTATAATAAGGGTTTCCAAGAGTTATTAGGGGGCTCGGTGGTTTAGTGGTTAGAGTTCTCGGCTCCAACTTCTGAGGCCACTGGTTCGAATCTCGGGCCGGGCGCTTCACGTTGGAAAGTTGGTAGTTACTTGCCAATGCCCGGTGGTTTACAGTGCAGTATGCACTGGTTTCCTCCACCTGTAAACTACCCCTCGCAATATAACCCTGGCTGTTGAATGCGACGTAAAACAACAAATAAATCCAAGAATTGTTGAGCAGGCTGTTGGGAGCGCTTATTTGTTTTCATGCTGGTTCAATTGATCGCTGCCGCTGGATTATGTGGCAGGGATGTTGGTTGGGGGTGCGACCGATCCCACCAAATGCCAGAAAAGACATCCTGTACATATTACTGATAGGACCAGTCACGGAGTGTGCATTCGCCAGGTGTCGCCTTGTACTTCCTTTTTGTAAAGACAGTGTGACATCATAGCATCTTTTTTGTTGACTAGTCATATGAAGACCCTAGTAGGCTGATAGCGGGGCCTTGCTGGTCCTTTGGATAGGGGATTAACTAACAAAAATTTAATTTACTTATTAAATTTGCAGTTTTATTGTTTGCACCCATGGTGTCCGGATGGACGTTCAGGTGGGCAGCGGGAAGAAGTTCAGTTAGGGGTTGTAGGTGTGCAACGTCATGGTTTGACCTTGATCTGACCTTTGACCTTGCTGTAGTGACCTTGACCTTTAAAATCTTGTCTGGGCTATATCTCGGACACTGTGAGGTGTAGAAAGTTGATACTTGGTAGGGATATTGGTTAGGGGGTGTAGGTGCGCAATGTCATTGTCTGATCTTGATTTGACCTTGCCGTAGTGACCTTGACCTATAACATCTTGTTCGGGGCTCTATCTCGGAAACCGTAAGGTGTAGGATCGATAAGATACTTGGTAGGGACATTGATTATAAGGGGGTGTAGGTGTGCAACTTCAAGGTGTGACCTTGGTTTGAGCTTATATAGGACAAGGTCACTACAGCAAGGTCACTTCCATAAGATGTCGTACCCATGAGCTAGCTGGTATTTTATCAAAATGTAAAACAATATAAGAAACATATAAAAAGATAATGTAAATACAAATATGTAAATTATGTATATTATGTATATAACTATATACAAATGTAATACTTGATCCTTGAAAATCGCACAAATGTCATGAAATGCTATTTTTTTTACTTTTATAGTATTTACTCTCCACTGAGAAAAAGCCTTTGTAGTGACAACACTTTTTAAGTGATAATACTTGATAATAGAGAATACATTGTAATTTATATGCGAGCAATACTTAATCTTACTTTGACTTTTATAGTGTGTCTTTATAATAAAAGCAATGCATACCTGTCTAGTCTCTCACTTTTCCACGATCTGTGTAGTACTAGAACTACCATATATGGGCATAAAATATTATAATATTATTGATTGAAACTTGTTTACTGAAGGACGCCTGATTAAACAACTAAACCGGAAATTATTTTTTTACCTCCTACGTTGGCGACATCTAGCGGTTGAAGTTGTAAGCGCTTGTTATTGAACTCGCGTATTTTATTTGCTTTAAATTATTGCGAGGTGCGTTGACAGTAAAATATTGCTGGATTATATATTTGTAAAATACTGTTAGAAACCCAATGGTAGCCTCACGTTTTCATCACTCTGTGGGTGTACAAGTACCAGTACTTGATATTTTATTTGCTTTAAATTATTGCGAGGTGCGGTGACAGTAAAATATTGCTGGATTATATATTTGTAAAATACTGTTAGAAACCCAATGGTAGCCTCACGTTTCCAGCACTCTGTGGGTGTACAAGTACCAGTACTTGATATTTTATTTGCTTTAAATTATTGCGAGGTGCGGTGACAGTAAAATATTGCTGGATTATATATTTGTAAAATACTGTTAGAAACCCAATGGTAGCCTCACGTTTTCAGCACTCTGTGGGTGTACAAGTACCAGTACTTGATATTTTATTTGCTTTAAATTATTGCGAGGTGCGGTGACAGTAAAATATTGCTGGATTATATATTTGTAAAATACTGTTAGAAACCCAATGGTAGCCTCACGTTTCCAGCACTCTGTGGGTGTACAAGTACCAGTACTTGATATTTTATTTGCTTTAAATTATTGCGAGGTGCGGTGACAGTAAAATATTGCTGGATTATATATTTGTAAAATACTGTTAGAAACCCAATGGTAGCCTCACGTTTTCAGCACTCTGTGGGTGTACAAGTACCAGTACTTGATATTTTATTTGCTTTAAATTATTGCGAGGTGCGGTGACAGTAAAATATTGCTGGATTATATATTTGTAAAATACTGTTAGAAACCCAATGGTAGCCTCACGTTTCCAGCACTCTGTGGGTGTACAAGTACCAGTACTTGATATTTTATTTGCTTTAAATTATTGCGAGGTGCGGTGACAGTAAAATATTGCTGGATTATATATTTGTAAAATACTGTTAGAAACCCAATGGTAGCCTCACGTTTCCAGCACTCTGTGGGTGTACAAGTACCAGTACTTGATATTTTATTTGCTTTAAATTATTGCGAGGTGCGGTGACAGTAAAATATTGCTGGATTATATATTTGTAAAATACTGTTAGAAACCCAATGGTAGCCTCACGTTTTCAGCACTCTGTGGGTGTACAAGTACCAGTACTTGATATTTTATTTGCTTTAAATTATTGCGAGGTGCGGTGACAGTAAAATATTGCTGGATTATATATTTGTAAAATACTGTTAGAAACCCAATGGTAGCCTCACGTTTCCAGCACTCTGTGGGTGTACAAGTACCAGTACTTGATATTTTATTTGCTTTAAATTATTGCGAGGTGCGGTGACAGTAAAATATTGCTGGATTATATATTTGTAAAATACTGTTAGAAACCCAATGGTAGCCTCACGTTTTCAGCACTCTGTGGGTGTACACAAAGTCGCGAGGGACCGTGGCGGTGACAGTAAAATATTGCTGAATTATATATTTGTAAAATATCAAATGCTGGTACTTGTACACCCACAGAGTGTAGTCCTACAGATGCAACAATTACTAATAACAAATTTTACACAATAGATAAAGACTGATGGCTTGCATATCCCCAGATGCAATCCGATATACTTACACTACATCCAAATCTTCAACACAAGTCTCCTCTGCATGCTGATGTCATAGTAGAAACGGCGGGAAACGCTAAACCTGAAACAGATGGCGGCCCAACGTCGGCAAAATCTTTTGAGTCTATTCAACCTTAAATATTTAGGTTGATATGACAAAGTTGTATTTACTCAAAATTTTTATGTTCTAGTAATCATGATGTGAGGTAATGTCAAAATTACTTAAAACTTTTGTGTTCAGTCAAACACCCGGTTTTACAGTGAGATACAGCATTGTGAGTAACTTGGGTGTCTATCTCAATAGCTAAGTGAGTAATAGCTACTTTTGGACTTCTCACTAACTTCCATCATGAGTAAAATCACTTGTAACTTGAAAACTATTGCATTTAGAGAATTTTGTGCAAATATGTTATTTGCCTATTTTTGTGTCCACTATAACATAGTAAAATTTCAGACCTCTAGCTCGTGGCATAGCTGAGTTATACCTACTTTTGCCTTTGCTGGTGAAATGCACCCTCTGGAATGAAGATTTTGAAAAGGGGGTGGTGCTTGTTTATCTCATTGTAAAAATGTATTTTAGCACTAAATATATACCTACCACTGAATACCTACTGTATTTTGTACACTAAGAGAGGTTTGGGCTGATGCTTGGTTATTGTTGGCTTGCCGACATTGGGTCAACATCGGCCTGCTGGCCAAAATGCCTTTGGGCCAATGTCAGCCAAACGTCGGAATGCTATCTGGGACATACTTCACAAAATGTAAACACTTAGTTCTGATACTAAAATCAAAATTAAACTAATATTTATTACTGCACCATCTGTGTTAAATATCGTTTTTACTGATAATCATATATTAGATAACAGTGTGTCATCATGCGGCCATTCAATTCTCAGATTCCCAGTGGTACTACAGAAATGTTTCATCATGCACCAATATAATTCTTGGATTTACAGAGATGCTATAAAAGTAATTAATATTAGCTGTTTTAAAATCATGAATCATCAACATGAAGCATACTTTAAAGGTTCACATTGGGGCTTTTAAAAGAATAGGAGGGGAATAGTCACTCTTTGCATCACTATAATATAGTATGATATAATAGTAGGATTTATATAGCGCAAAATTGATACAAATCCTCTAATGTGCTTGAGTCCAAGAAGGGAGAGTCCAGGGACAGGCATGGGTCGACATCTAAAAAGCGCCCGCCAGTGTATAACTAAGGTGGGGGGTATGCCAGCCTAAAGAAGTAGGTCTTTAGCTGGCTTCTGAAACCATCTATTGTTTGCTGAGATCTGACAGTCTGTGCCAGCTTGTTCCATTCAGCTGGTGCAACTACTGCAAAGCCACTCCTTCCTATGTGCTTATTAAGGCGGGTTGAGGAAATAGATAGCCTGTTGCCATGAGTGAGACTGATCGATCTTATAAAAGCTGAAAGATACGGGGGCTGTGAAAGATTAATAGCCTTGAATACCAAAAGATTATACTTAAACAGGATGCAATGTTGAATTGGGAGCGGAGTTTTTTCAAAAAGGGTGTAACATGACTCATTTTGTCAAGTCTGAAGATGATGCTGCAAAGAGCATTCTGGACTCTCTGTAGTTTGGCTATGTTGGACTTGCTTACCCCATAGAGTAAAGAGTTACAGTAGTCTAGATGACTACTGACCATAGCATTTGCCAGAAGTATTGCTGTCTCAACTCCATGGAATTTGTGAATTCATCACAAATCATGAAGATGATAGTAACATGCTCTGCAAACCTTGGCAACATGATTGTCAAAGGAGTTGTTTGAGTTGAAAATAACACCAAGATTTATTACTTCCACCGACAGAGAGATATTGTTTTGGAGGAGTGGAATAGGGAAATTTGGTGCAAGTGACTCTCTGATGGCTTTTTGACCTATAATGATAAATTCGTTTTTTTCTGGGTTTAGTTTTAGTTTGACACCATCCATCCACTCCTGTACAGACTTGAGACACTCGGTCAGCTCTTCCATGCTAGAGTCAAAATTCCTGGAGTCAACTTCTAGGTAGATCTGGGTGTCATCGGCATACAGGTGATGAGTAACATTGAATTTTGAAATAACTTGACTGAGGGGACTAGTGTAGAGGGTGAAAAGGAGAGGACCCAGTACAGAGCCTTGGGGGACTACCGCCTCAGAGAAAACTATCACCTATTTTAACTTTTTGTTTATGGTTTGAAAGATACGATTTGATCCATGACAAAACAGTACCATCTAGACCAAACCAGTCATGCAAGCAGTCATATAAAAGAGAATGATCAATCGTATCAAACGCAGCCGATAGGTCTAATAATGTTAGGGCCACTGCCTTTCCTGAGTCCACTGAGAGAGCTATATCATTTTGAATCTTCAACAATGCGGTTTCATTGGAGTGAGAACTTTTATAAGCAGACTGGTTGACATTTAAGAGCTAGATATAAAGCTGAGGTTTGTAGTTTTTGAGGATATTTCTATCAAGGCTTGGCTTCTTTTGAAGGCGGGGTGGGGGGGTGGGGTGCCGGGGGGTTGACATATGCCATCTTAAAACAGTTGGGGAAACTACCTTCTGTGATTGAATAATTTACAATTTTAGTGGTGGGGGTGCTGAGAATATCAGCACACTCCTGGACCAGTGACGTCGGAATCGGGTCAAGGTCACATGATTTGGATGGTGAGGACTTTAGAATTTTGAGTAGTTCTTCCTCGGACACAGGTGTGAAAGAGGACAGAGTATTTTTAGTGGGGTTGGGTCTAGTAACTGAAGATGGTATTGATGACTGCAGTGTGGATCTTATCTTGAGGATTTTGTCATAGAAGAACTTACAGAAAGTGTTCGCAAGGTCGGTTTCATTTGTGTAGTCTGGTAGAACAGCAACAGAGGACCTGTGTAAGATCTTTTTGAAACATTTCCACAGAGCCTTGGGATTTCCTGGGTTTTCAGCCACAAGGTTGGAATAATGATTGCATTTGGACTTCTCTAGCAGGAAACTATAGTGGTTGATTGCAGCTCGGTATCGGCTACGATTACTGGCTGAGTTTTCACGACACCATGCCCGCTCATATTTCCTCTTGAGTCGTTTTGCTGTTCATGAAACCAGTCTCGGCATGTCTCGGTACTAGAGCTAATTGAAATACAGTAAGTTGTTCATTCCATGAAACCCAATGTCTGAATTTACAATATATTTGGGCATGACATTTTCATAATTTATTTTGCATATTTTGTGTTTAGCAGCTCAAGTCTTAAATGATAACAATCAAACTAGATATCAGTTTTGAAATCATAATTTTACAGTGAAAATTACAGTAGTAAGGGGGGGACTATGGTCACACAATTTTTCCCCCCTCAGGGGGAAAAAAGTGTGTGACTATAATCCCCCAGAGTTCAAAACACGGACCATCTGTCAGGGTAATTGGCGATCATAGGATTAGGGGAGGGGAAAAGGGGGGATTACTGAATGGGATTAATTAACCATGACAAAAGGTTTTGAAATGGTCTTTTGGAATATTGACTCATTAGCTCCAGTGTTCTAAATATTGACCTCTCAGTAATTATATATAGGGTGTGTAACACATGCCTCTTTCATAAGCAATAAAGATGTCTAACAAGAAAGAACACATCACTGATGGCAAATTTGCTGTGACTGGTTTTTCATTCGGAACCAGTTCTACAAACGGATCAACTATGCAGAAGGAGCATGTCAGCAATGCCAGAATAGGAGGCTTTGCATTGTCAACCAATCAGGACACTGTTGAGAAAGGCATATACGACGATTTCTCTGTGTTGAAGCATACTAAATATTTGCTTTACTCATCTAGAATGGCAACCTTTAATACATGGCCAAAAGCCATGCCTATCACTGCCAAAGAATTAGCGCATGCAGGATTTATTTATACTGGTTATGCTGACAAGGTACATTGTCCCTGGTGTAGCATTACTTTGTACTCTTTCGAAACTAGAGACAGCGCTTACGAAGAACACCTGAAACACAGTAAAGGGTGCCATTACCTTCTGATGACAGTTCCCGACAAGTTCACCGACATCAACGGATTATGTCCTACCAAGGGACACGGACTATTTTAAAAAATTCTAGAATATAGAAACACACACACACACAGGCACATTTTTTATTCCAACCAATCAAATTGCAGGAATTATGGTCCCACCAAGCGGAGCACCCTGTCTTATGGTCACACCAATCAAATTGCAGGAATTATGGTCCCACCAATCAGAAGCCGGCATTCGAATTTCAAATTGATGAGCATCTCTCACTTCTCTATAAATATATCGCAACTTAGCATTCGGGCAGCAAACATGGAATTGACCGCGGAAAAGAGCAAGTTCAACGAGACTACTTTCGTACGTCTCACAAAAAACAACCGTTACATTTGCTTTTCCAGTAACGTCTGGAAGAAGCTTTCAAAACAACTCCATAGCATAACCGAGGCTCTGAAGAATGAACAAAATTTCAAGTTCGAACTTACCAAAGAATCTAACCTGGAGACGCTTCCCTTTTGCGGCAAGATGTACGTCTGCTTTAAGAGGAATAATCTGTACATCAATTTGGATGAAGTCCAATGGAAAGAGTTTCAAGAGAGGGCCCTCGAGATCTTCTCACCGGAGGACAAAGAAAATATTCCTCCTGAACCTACCATAACCAAGTACCTTTACATTGCGGAGCATCAATCGCCCAAGTCGTTCTTCTCCAAGACTGCTCTGAAGGACTACGCCGAACAGGAAGGATGGCCCTACACTATTACTGAGAAAAATGTTCCTGCCCCGGACAAACAGAAACTGATCAGACTCGTTAGAGCCTATATGACCCAAAAGACAGCATCGGATCTCGTCAGAGAGCACTGTTATGGTTGTCAATACGACATGCCGGGACAGAGGGACCATAGCTGTTTAGAAGAAGACGTAGAACGAAATTACTTGCATTTGATCTCTTTAAGTAACGTGGCAGAAAACGTCGAGAAAGTTGCCAAGATTTTAGGACTACAAGAAGCCGAATATGCGCCATTGGAGGAAACTACCCTACCAGTGTTAGAGACTATTCCCGAAGACTACAAACTGCTGTTCCGAGAGACCCTATAAACTTTCAATTTCTCTATATGTTTTATATGAAATGTTCAATAAAATATGTGTACTTTGTCAATATTAGTTTTTTTCCAGGGTTTCCTGGTCCCCCCTTCCTTGGAAGGTATTATTTGTTCGCAGACAAGGGTATCGTCTCGGGACCCCAGCCGAGACTCATTGTTGCCAGGATTCTACCACTTGACCATCTTTTAGCACTCTCACATTTATTAGGTTGTTACCGAATCTGGCGTGACCATACTGTAATCCAGCCATTGCACATTCTTTGGCATCCGCATAATTCTTCTTGCTGGGTAATTTTTCCAAGTATTCGATCCTATAAGTATACTTTGCGATACTAGGGTGATATCTGACATGCTCCATCTTTTTTTTTGATTTTGTTTTGATTTTTTTAATTTTTAAAAATTTTTTATATTTTTTATTCATTAAAAATTCGGATGTTCGATAAAATCGATGCAGGAACTGTCTAATTGTAAGGGGTCTTGTAACTTTCTACAGAGCTTTCATCCTGTGCATGCGGATCGGATTCCCCATCCGTTTCATAGCTGTCATCCTGTGCATGCTGATCGGATTCCCCATCCGTTTCAGAGCTTTCTTCCTCTGTATGCGAATCGGATTCATCATCTGTACTATCATCATCGTTTTCTTCTTCGCTGTCAATAAGTTCATCGAACAAAGATGAGTTTCGACGAAGAACTATTTTCAAAGCCTGGACGAATCTGTAATGTTTTTCATTCATTAAGGTCTGAATCTCTTCCATCACTTCCTGGTGTATCGTACTCCTTTTCAAATGATGCACAGTTGTCAAAATATCGGCATAACTTTTCATAATACCCTTTCTATACTTCCAAAATAAGTCTTCTGTGGCCTTTTGTCTCGATTCTACTTCGGAATAACCCTCTTTCTCGTAGGATTCAACCTTTTCGGAGTATTGGTCATCGTACTTTCTATACACTCTTTGCACTATGTTATCCCATCCAGATTCATCGGGTTCATCTGTATTTTCATCGCACAGTCTTTTCATAGGGGGCTCATCATTTTCGGGACACCCTCTTTTAACGTGTTTCTGTAGGTCCATTGTAGATGCAAAAATAATACCGCAATCGATGCAAGACCATTGGCTTTTATCCATTTTATATATATCTTCAACTCTCTTTTTGACACTGTTTCCCTGCTGACTGTCAGATGTTAAGTGATGCATCTTACGCTTTCCAACCCCTTTTATAATATTAGTCCTAAGCCTGTCTTCATCGGCTGTATCTTGTTTGAGGTCGACTAGTAAATAGCCGTAGGGCTCCTTGGTAGCATAATGAAATGCATCTAAAAACGACTGAGAATTATTCGGGTACATCTGCCTTGCCAAATGCGCCACCTGTTGCTGGTCGCGCGGATTTTTAAAAAGTACAATATATTGCGTATTTAAGTTTATGGTTCTGTTTTCTTTGCCATGGTGGTACAAATTTTGTAGCAAGCAAATGACGCTCAAGTTACAATGGTGAGAGCCTTCGGTATACATTTTGCATACGTCTACATTTTTTGTGGTATCTTTCATAAGGTCATCGTAAATGTACAAGGTAGGCTGACCATCGGGAGTCCGCTGTTCGATACCCTGCACGAATTCTATATGAGGAACATTTTCTTGTAAATCAGTGTAAGCAGGCTGCCATCTTTTGTAAAACCATAAGATCTTTTCAGGAGGAGGTGTTATCATTGATTCAGCCTGTTGCAGTAAATGTTTCATCCAGGTTGTTTTTCCGCAAGAGGTCGGTCCTGCCAATAACATTGTAAATGGGTGCCTAAACACAAAGGCATTCTCCTGTTTTGACGATACTTTCAAACGCGGAAGATAAATTTGTCTCAATCCGTGTAATGCTTCGGATGATAAAAACTTTTCTTGTGGTGTCTCGGGTGTTACAATGGGCACGTGTGTGACATCGGGTGCTATGTGTGCCACATTAGGGTTTATATTTGAGACGCATGTAACATTTGGCATTGCGTGTGCAAGATCAGCCGACGATGGATTTACAATTCTTTTCTCATTCCAACCCGACATTGCACCCCTTTTGTGCTGTGTAAACATATGTCTCCTGAATGAATAAGGTGTAGCAAAACCCTTTGAGCACTTTTCGCATATTTTATTCATGGTGACTCTTCAGTGTCTAGGAATAAAACGTCTTCATCTAAATGTAACTGCCATCTTTTATAAATTTGCCCACTCAATGCATAGGATTTTTAGTTAAATTTATTACCCAACAAACAATGTATTTGACCTAAACACCCGGATTTGTAAAAGGCCTTAGCCAAACCATAGCCTTAACTTTTGTACCTTAACGAAAGCAAGTGGCTAGGTGGCTCAAAAATATTTGAAAAGTTTATAAAAGACGGTAGAAACAAACAAATCCGAGGTGCGTAGTATAAGATTGAATATTCTCGATCAAAAACTTCAAACCTTACTAACTGAGCCATATAGAGTGTATCTTGTATCTAAGGAAAAAATATGTGGATACCCAAAGGTTACCATCCGTTTAAATTAATCAGCCCGGTGCAACAGCAAACCGAAATGGCTGAAATGTTGGTCAAAAGGAAGAGAGCCATGGAAAAACAGGCTCAGAAAAAAGGAATAGGAAAACCGACGGAAAAAAAGAAGAAAAGTATAAGAAAAATGGTGAAGAAAAAGAAGACCGGTAATAACTATGTAACTAAAAAGTCTGGGAGTAAAAATACATCAGTCAGGAGAGTTAAAAAGTCTACAAGAGGTCGAAGGATGGTGCGAACGGATATATTTTCGTGATGGAGTAAAATAAGGCAGTTACTGCATCGATTTTATCGAACATCCGAATTTTTAATGAATAAAAAATATAAAAAAATTTTAAAAATTAAAAAAATAAAAACAAAATAAAAAAAAAGATGGAGCATGTCAGATATCACCCTAGTATCGCAAAGTATACGTATACGATAGAATACTTGGAAAAATTACCCAGCAAGAAGAACTACGCAAATACCAGAGTACCCCATGGCGGCTTTACAATACGGGGAACCCAGATTCGGTAACAACCTAATAAACGTGAGAGTCTTAAAAGACGGTAAAGTCGTAGAATCCTGGCAACAATGAGCCTCGGTTGGGGTCCCGAGGCGATACCCTCGTCTTTGAGCGAATAATACCTTCCGAGGAAGGGGGGACCAGGAAACCCTGA
This sequence comes from Sabellastarte sp. h YS-2021, assembly GCA_964017235.1. Lineage (NCBI taxonomy): Eukaryota > Metazoa > Annelida > Polychaeta > Sabellida > Sabellidae > Sabellastarte > Sabellastarte sp. h YS-2021. Next base: position 143,817,065 of record OZ024931.1, read on the forward strand.
GATGGATTACGTTTGATGAGCCTCATGTGCGGTGCACATTATGTTATGTGTGCGGTGCAGATTGTGTTACATGCATTACATGTGCACACATTGTGTTACACGTGCGGTGTACATTGTGTTACATGTGCGGTTTGTGTGGGTCACATGTGCGCACATTGTGTTACATGTGCGGTGCACATTGTGTTACATGTGCGGTTTGTGAGGGTCACATGTGCGCACATTGTGTTACATGTGCGCACATTGTGTTACATGTGCAGTTTGTGAGGGTCACATGTGCGCACATTGTGTTACATGTGCGGTGCACATTGTGTTACATGTGTTACATATGCGGATTGTGAGGGTCACACGCGTTAAATGTGCGCACATTGTGTTATATCATAATGAACGCTTTGGTATAGTTAAAATTTCCCGTTATTTCTCATATAAGGTTAAGTTTGATATCAAAACATTAGCCGGGACTCACTGATTAAGATGCTTTTCGAATTTTTAAAATCCGACTATCCCTCGCAGAGTTGGGGCCGTTTGAAAAATGCAAATTATGTGTCTCTTAACATAATTAATGAATATTTTTTTTCAAATTTTTATCAATGGTTTAACAGGAACGTGTTTCATATCAACACGTTTGTCTGGACTCACTGATTAAGATTCTTTTTTAATTTTTAAAATTGGACTATTCCTCAAAAAGTTATGAGTATTTGAAAATTCTACATTATAATTCCTTAAAAAGACCTTTTTAATGATTAAAGACACCAGCTGTGCGAATGGCATTGTCAATAGGTGATAATAGGCTTTTACAATGGGACTTTTTTTTAATGTGCTGGATTTCAAAATATTGTGCATTTATTATTCGGGGTTATAGTATTAGGTATCAAAATTTTCGTCTGGAGATATGGATCGAGGTCCTTTTTGAATTTTTAAAATCGGACTATTCCTCAAAAAGTTATGAGCATTTGAAAATTATACATTTATTACCCCACACTTTTTTTCCAGATCATTAAGCCCATTTTGTATTGTGGAATGACCATCTGTGAGAATAGTCACATGCTTTTCAAATGATAGGGGATAATAGCCTTTCCATTGGACTCTAGTATATGATATTTAAATTTTTGGGACTTTGGTATATTCGAGGGATTCTTACTTATTCCAGTACTATTGAATAACAGTCGCCGAGAAAACTTTAAAATAAGGTAATTACTTAAAAATAAAGGTAATAATGTACAGGGGTTGGTTTAAATTAAAGTGAGTAGAGTTTGAATTATATGCGGCGTCTAATGAAAGGCTGCTGTGACAATGTGAAACTGGGGTCCCTTTAATTGGCTTTTTAAACAAAAAAAAAATGTGGGAAAAAAAGCTTGACCATTACTTGTGTGTAGTTTTAATTTTCTTGGTTAGCTTTGAATTAGTAGATGTTTAAATAATTCCAAGTTATGCGTTTTTAAATGTCCTTACAAATTTTTAGGGGTTTAAATATCTTAATTTTTTGCATGTTTCATATTTTTTCATCAGTGCTATGATAAATTTTGTATGTAGTTTTAAATGTCCCTTATTTATTGCTATGAATGTGTAGATGATTAAAAATCTGTCAAATCAGAATGCTGGAATTATAGTCACACCAATCAAAATGCTGGAATTATAGTCACACCAATCGGATTACAGGATTTCAACAGTGCAATTATTTTGAAAGTAACACACATGCAGTCACAGAAAACTGATGTTTAATGATAATGTGCCTTATAATCCTGTCATGTAAGCATTTGGTGGCTTTTTGCATATAAATAGTGTTGACAGTAAGTCGAAAACTGGGTCCCTTTAACTGGTTTTTTTAAACAAAAAAAATGTGGGAAAAAAAGCTTGACCATTACTTGTGTGTACTTTTCTTGGTTAGCTTTAATTTGTTGGGACTCTATAAATTTGTGTACATAGTAGCTACAATGCTATAAATTCTTCATTTGAAATAAATGTAGGCCATTGATTCCTACCCTTCATAACCATTTCAATAATCTCACTCTTTTTAAAAGCATTTGGGTTAATTAAGCCCATTCAATAATCCCCCCTTTTCCCCCCTCCCTAATCCTATGATCGCCCATTACCCTGACAGATGGTCCGTGTTTTGAACTCTGGGGGATTATAGTCACACTTTTTTCCCCCTGAGGGGGGAAAAATTGTGTGACCATAGTCCCCCCCTTACTATACTAATTACCCTTGTGAAAAGTACCCTTAATATATAATATTCATCTAATTTTTGTTAATTTACAGTAAAAAGTGGCATTTTGGTGGATCACTAAATAATTAGTATGTAATGAATGCATACATATTTATGAAATCTATGTGCTACAAAGATGTATCAGTAATTACTTGACAAATATATTTAGATAGAATACGAAAATCACTTGTCAAAAGCAGCATAAACATAAGCTCTTCGGTTATAACATTTTATCACTCTGATAACAAATTATGTCATTTGTGTCATGGGGTTCATCAGTACTTGCTATATACCCACTCCTATGTTTGTGACCAAAACTAATAAGTTAAAGAAGAACCTCACACTAGGAAGTGTTTAGCCTTTCTCATTAGCATTGTGTGGGCTTGTGTAGCTAGAACTACTATTTTGTGGCTATAGTTATTATTTAAAAATTGTTTAAGCTGGGGCAGCAATGTTGTGAAGTTATACACATTTAGCTTGGTTGTGTTTTTTATAACTACATTTAACAGATGAATATTTTGAGAGACAGCAAAAGAGCATAGTTATTTTACTTGAGAGTTTCTTTCTATTTGCAATGTCTACTTTAAATATACTATTTAACAAGTTTGACTGGATAGCGACAGAGAATGTCACTTCATAAATATTAACATTTAATGTGTTTAAAATATTACCAATAGTTCATAAGATTATTAAGATTGGATTATCTTATTATATAATTATATATATATATATATATTATATAGGTGGAAAATACAAAAGATCATAATATATAACCATATATTTAGTGACAAAGTTGTACTGCATGGTCAAACAATATTATGAATTAACAGATATTATGATGAGATATTATTAGTTTGAGAATTCAGCTTGCCGTGCAGATGAGAACCAATAGTTTGAGCTACTAAATGAGAAATAATAAAAAATGTCATAATTCCATAAAAAATCAATCTGTGTTGGAGTAACATACGTTAAATCATTGGATCTAACTAAGAATAATTTGCAAATTCCAAACAAACTTCAACATTATCTCACCCATTGGATTTAACCCGATTTCATTGGTTTGATCGAACTAAAAGCGATTTGCATATATGTACATATATTTCAACCAGATTTTATCCATTGATTGCAACATGATTTCAACTGTTGGATTCAACAGAAAATGGTTTGCAAAATATACATGTATTTCAACCAGATTTCATTCATTGATTTCAACAGTTGGATCTAACAAAAAACGGTTTGCAAAATCTACATGTATTTCAACTAGATTTCACTCATTGGTCTCAATCTTATTTCGCCAATTGATTTCAACATGATTTTACCTGTTGGATCCAACTAAAAATGGTTTGCAAAATCTACATGGATTTCAACCAGATTTTACCACTGGATTCAACCTGATTTCCTCTCAAATTACCATGGGGCACAGTACAGCGTTGTTAATTTTCCAATTGCCTCTGAGATTTCCTAGTTACAGTCAAATAAAAAGTTAAACCTATGTGTATAGAATCATCCACAAGCTCTTTTCAAGAAAGCCATTAATTTTTTTTTCAGCTGTCCCATCAATTATGTAGCTGTTCTGCTGCTTTTCCTGCTAAATATGTGAAATTCTGTATCTTTCTGTGTCCCCAATCAAATTCTATATTTGCTGTAATACAAATATATCTTTAAATATTAGAAGTGTGTATTTGGTATGCACAGGAAGTAGGTAGTATTCAACCTCTGATTTAACTTGGCACTACTTGGCAACAAAAAAGACTTATTTTGTGTTTAATACTGTAGGTCTTTATTGCTGAAAATGTGCATTAACATGAACCAAAGCAAGACTCTGCTCACAAAATGTCAAATCAATTAAACTTTTACAATTTACCTTTTTAACCATTTTGAAATCTTTGGTAATATTCAAATTTATTTATATCTTTTTACTTCTGCCTGTTTTGGAACATTTCATTCATGAGTTTAACAGTACTTTTTCAGTTTCTCTGGAATAACAAGCCTTTCTATGATATTTTTATTGAGACACTATGTGTGCAGACTATTTAAAAGGTATATTACAAATGGTAAATGTGTATGAATTTATTAAGTCATTAAGATTAGTTGGATAAGGAGAATACATTTTTAGGCAGATTGCCAATGGTAAACCTAACTGAAAAAAAAATGTAGGGAATGCCCAAATATATTATAGTTCTTGGCTTCTGCGCCTTGAGGTGGCATTTGGGCTTGTTGGATCCCCCATCCATTGAAAGATGCTGAACTCCATGTTTTTCACAGAATGATTTTTCTGTGTAAAATGTCTAGAGACAGGAGTGGATTTTTCTGGTTGGAATTTTTGAACACTATTTTGGTGCTCATACATCCTGTTCCTGAAGGGTCTTTTGGTTTCTCCAATGTATTGGAGGCCACATTGGTTGCAATTTATAATATAAATTACATTTGATAATTCACAAGTGACTTTGTGTTTAGGGGGCAGTGACTTGCATTTGAATACTTGCTTAGTGTGGAAGCTGGTTATTTGTTCAGCTTTCCTAATTCTGGGGCAATAGGTACATTTCCCAAGTCTGGTGCAGACCGGGGTGTGTACTGATGGTTTTGCATCAGTTGTAGGTTTAGGAGGGTAAGAAATAGTGCTACTGGTCAGAATATCTCTGAGGTTTGGCAGTCTTCTAAATCCCATTAGAGGTTTGGAGCTAAATATTTGTGTTAGTTCCTCAGTATTTTGGATAATGTTCCAATTTCTTTGTACTAGAGAACCGATTTGTGGGTTCCTAGGGTTGTATTGGGTGACCATTACTGGTGCTTCATTAGCCTTTTTCGAGACAGTCTCTAATAATTCATCCTGTGAAAATTTACGAGCTCTGAGATAGTGTTTTTTCAGGCTTTTAAGTGGGTATCCCCTTCTGAGGTAATATCCAGTGAGTTTTTTGGCGTTAGCCTCAAAATCAAGGTCCAGAGTACAGATCCTTCTTAATCTTAAGTATTGACCAAAGGGTCCTTTAGTGAGGACACTTTGCGGGTGAGCTGAGCTGTATTCTAGATACAGATGGGTGTCTGTAGGTTTGTTGAAGAGGGTTGTGATCAGTCCTCTGTCTAGGCCAAATTTGACAGTTGTGTCCAGAAAGTCGATCTGGGAATAACTCATTTCATGGGTAAATTTGATTGTGTCATGTAAGGAGTTTAAGTAGTCAATGAACCTTTTAAGAGACTCCTCTCCATGGGTCCATACTAGGAAAATGTCATCAATGAACCTTTTCCAAGTAAGTGGTTTAAGTGGGTAACCAGCTAAAGCCTTGGTCTCGAACCTGTCCATGAACAGGTTAGCATAGTTAGGGGCTAAGGAGGTGCCCATAGCTGTGCCGCCTGTCTGTAAGTAATGATCTCCATTAAATGTGAAGTTCATACTGTGTAATACTAGTTTAAGTAAGTCTAGTATGAAATTGGTGATTGGCGTTTTAGTAGGGTCACTTCTAAGTTTCTCCGCAACTGCTAATATGCCTTCATTATTTGGGATATTAGTATAGAGTGAGGAAACATCTAAGGTGCATAATATTGCACCATCAGGGATTGGTCCAAGTGCCTTTATCTTTTTAATAAAGTCTCAGTACTCTCAGTATGATGTCACAATTATGACGTCGTCAATTTGATGACGTGTATGACAATATGACGTCATATTACACCATCATAATCACCTTAATTACTATGTGACCTCACTAGTAACTAGGTAACCTATGACCTCATTCATCAAGGCTGTATTTAAATCACCTATTCAGTGTTTTAACTCAGTGGTGTTATATATGTGTGCATTATTATTCATAACTAATCCACATTAGGATTACTTTCCACATTTATTACCCAGGAGTACCAACATTGTGATTTTTATTTCATTGTGTGTGACTTCTGTGACTTACCATATTCGCAGATCGGATATATTAAATTCAAAATGTGGTATACATGTTTCATATGTCATAAAACATATGCCCACAAGTGTAATTTGAAAAGACATATTGACACTTCCCATATATTGAGAATACACAAATGCCAACAATGTAACAAGGAGTATAAAAGAAGGGAGTACCTGAACAGACACTTGAAGGCAGCCCACAAAGCGCCTTCAACAACCTATACTTTCGGCAACATTGCGGATTGTGTAACTACAGACAACTCCCCAGATGTGACACCCACTTCCCACCCAGTGATCACACCTACTGAGGATAGTTGGGATGAAGTTGATGCCTTCCTGGAAAACTTTGATTTCCCATCTTCTGAGACACCAAACCCGGACTCAGTATATGCATCTACTCATAGGTCTAATATGGTTTGTACCAATGTCTGCACCCAAACAGACATATGCACTCTACCCTCCATCAGGAAGCCAGTACATATAGGGACTAACACCACCCCAGTCATATGTAAAGATAAGGCTGTCCAATTGGCACCCACCAGGATAGACACTGGAACTTCACCACATGTTCTCATGTTGTCACCCAAGCAAACCATTCAAGGTTGGGATTCACCGGTCACCAGTTCGCCTCACACTCCATTCTTAGATATACCTTGCTACTACACAGTGGAATATCAGGAAAGGAGAAAATCTATGAACCTACCTGAGGCTGTACCATATCAAGGTGCAACAGAGGAGGAAGATCCATTCCCCCCACACCTCTCACCTGAAGACCCACAATGGGGAACAGTGACCAACAACACCACCCCTTCTTTCCAACTGGTTGATTACCTGGACTCTATCTGCTCCAACATTACTCCTCCATTAAACATTTTGTAATTTATTTTATGCTGTCAATGTATATGCATAAAACTGTGACACTGGATATTCACTTTATGAACTGTAATTAACATTATTCTGTTAGTTCTGTTGTGATTTAATTTATTACACTATGTATATTTGATTTCTCAGGCATTAAATGAGATTTTCCCTTGAAAACCAGCATTTTGGTTTTTTTTCTTTGATATGTTTTTTTCATCAGATTTAAAACTTGTTGATAACCTCATATCACAAATTATGCGATTAATATGATATCCAAAAATAAGCCTGGTCAAGTGGCCACCACTATTCCTACTTGACCATTATGTCCAACATACTTTAATTTTTGAATGTTGCATTTTTGATGGAATTCACGTTAATTTCCACATATGCATCATTTAGCACTCCTATTAACACCTCTGACTTATGGTCAGGCTCGATTCTTACAGAATTAAATTATACATATTTAATAATGGTACATTCTGTAATACACCCACCATCATCAAGTTTCACTTATTAGAGACCATGTATCTCTGAAGTCAGACTGCTATGCAATCACGCACACGCAATTGAGTACACCTCAACTCCAATAAGACACTTGAGTGACTGTGCTCTCTCAGTGAAACACACTGGATTGCAATCAAACCCTCATATATATCAATATTGAGACCTATTAAAAGTGTATGAGTGACTTTCTGATTTTGATATAGGGTTAAATATTACCTGGCCACTCCCAATTACCCCAGAAAATTTTAGGTACAAAACATACCTAAAATTCAAACCTTCATAACCATAATCTGGAATTAAGGGTTATTATTTAATAGTAAATGATCAAGTTTACTGACTCAGATAGCTAATTATAGTTATTCTTAACCAAATTAGGGCTATCAAAACCTATCTTGGATTGAAAATTAATTTATTCCCCATTATTAAATTAAAAATAATGGTTTTAAAGCAAAAAATGACTTTTTTCAGGATTTTATCCTCCTGAGCCTCCTATAGAGGCTCTATCCGCCGGAGGACGGCTCATTTTGACGGCTCAAGGCGGATAGGATTTTTGCACCTTAGGGGCAAAATGGGTTAAAATCTTCAGCCTCTGATGAGAAAATTCAATTAAATTTTCGAAATATTGCCAAGCATATTGGCCAATATAAGGCAGTAGTCATAGGTAACTGCACTCTAGTCACTACACATATTACTTTTTAATCTGAAAAAAAAATGTATGGCAAAACTGACAAATGGTGGGCTATCTTAATGTCAAAATCAACAAACGCTTTTTGGATTGACATAATAAAATATTGGCAATTATAATAATATAATATTAATAAGATAAAGTTTATTTCTTCTTAAATATACATATACATCAAAGCACAAGTAATAACATCGAGTTCATAAATGAGATAATTTTAAGAAAATGAAAAGGAAATGACAGAAGCAAATAGCTTATTTAAAGTCACTCCCAACTTCCACTAACGATTAAATTAATAAAACACAATGTTTTAATTATAATTTCTGACCTTTCTGTATACTATTATTATATGACAACGTGCACATTCAGTATTCATATTTTTCTAGGAAGTAATTTTTAACTAACTTTTTAAACTGTGATAATGATGCAGAGTTTATTATATCTATTGGTAAACTATTAAATAAACTGACTCCATAAATAGATGGTGTATTTGCTTTTAAATTTGTTCTTCTATATTTTACATAAAATTTTCCACACTGTCTAGTTTTACAACTATTGTTTTTTATTATGAATTCATCTTGTAAGTTCCTGGGTAACATATTATGTTTAGCTTTATATAGTATAACACTGATACTTAAATTAACAATATCTTTAAATTTCAATAACTTTAATCTTTTAAAGATTGGACTGGTATGCTCATCCCACTTGCACTTATTAACAAATCGGATTACCTTTTTCTGTAACACAATTCTAATTCTAATTCTAATTGGACTTTTATAGTGCTTAATCTCCCCAAACAAGAGGACTCTAAGGCGCAACAAAACAAAAAGCAGTCAACAAAATTCTGTGTCCAGGGACATAACAGGGGTCGAACACCACGGAGAACGCCAGGAGGATGATTCAGGCTAGGGTGGATATGCTTTGGTGTACAGGTAGGTTTTAAGCTGTTTTCTGAAGGAGGCCAGGGATGGAGAGGCACGAATCACATCAGGGAGAGTATTCCACACAGTAGGAGCATCAAACGCAAAACTATTACCAAACTGTTTGACAGATTTATGAACAGAGGGGCAGAACTTTGGAATAACTAGGAAATTACCACCACTTTCACTGCGCCTGGTACTATAAGAACTGCTGTAGGAAGAAAGATGTGGTGAAAAATACCTGGGAAAACCTGTGTGAAGATACTTATAAACAAGTGTGACTGTCTTGAACACAATGCGCTGTTCAACAGGAAGCCAATGCAGTTTCTTTAGCACAGGAGTTATGCTGGTGTATCGACTGGTGTTTGATACAATTCTAGCTGCACTATTTTGGATGCACTGTAATTTGCGTAGATTGAACTTGGACAGGCTCCTGAAAAGTGAGTTGCAGTAATCCAACCGACTACTAACAAGAGCGTTGGCTACAAGCACAGAAACATCATGAGTAAGAAACCGCCTGACATGTCTGAAGTCACGGAGTTTAACAAAACAACTTTTGCAGACATTCTGAACATGCTTGGACAAAGAGAAATCTGAATCAAGCCACACACCCAGATTTTTTACTGAATCTGCAGGGCAGAGTGAGTTGCCCAGGATATCAATTGGAAAACATGCTTTCAACTTATCCCTTTGTCTCTTCGAACCAAAGATGATAAACTCAGTCTTATCAGGATTCAGTTTGAGCTTACTAGTTGTCATCCACTCTTTAACATCATTTAGGCACTTATTTAGCTTTTCAAAGGCAGCAGATGCATTCTTCTGGGATACAACAATTTTGTTTATACAAACGTTTACTGCTTTTCCCCATACTTCACAACAATACATCATATATGGTAAGAATAAGCTATTATATAAAGTTAACAGAGTTGAACTTTTTAAAAGATATTTTACTTTCCTTAAAATACCCATACTCTTCTGCAACTTTTTACATAAATAAGATACATGATTTTTCCAACTCAATTTATCATCTATTATGATGCCTAAAAATTTTGTTTCACTCACCCTTTCTATTCTCTCACCATCAAAATATATGCTACAATTAGTTTGAATTTTCTTTTTACAAAATATCATAAAATTTGTTTTAGATACATTTAATGACAATTTATTTAGTCTAAACCAAATTTTTAGTTTCTCTAACTCAGATGTTACCTTAACACACAATTCATTTACATCATTACCTGTGAGAAAGCTATTGGTATCGTCTGCAAATAAGATGAAATTCATTATCTTTGAACAATTACAAATATCATTAATATAAAGTATGAAAAGGATAGGACCTAGTATAGATCCCTGTGGTACTCCACATTTAACATTAAGATTTTTTGACTCTATACCATTTACAGTGACAAATTGTTTTCTATTACTCAAATATGATTGTAACCAATTTAAAGCAACACCTCTTATTCCATAATATTCAAGTTTATTTAACAGCAAGCTATGATCAATTGTATCGAAAGCTTTTTTTAAGTCTATAAATACTCCCACTGTAATACTCTTGTTATCCAGAGATTTAGTCAATTTTTCTGTAAGATGTAGTAGTGCCTGAGAGGTAGACCTTTTATTTCTAAATCCATACTGACTATTACTTAACAATTCATACTTTTCAAGAAAATTATTTAACCTTTTACTGAACACCTTTTCAAGAACCTTTGAAAATTGAGGTAGCAAGGACACTGGTCTATAATTTGTGTATACATTCTTATCTCCTGACTTAAATAGTGGAATAACTTTTGCAATTTTCATTTTATCTGGAAAAACACCTGATGTTAAGGATAAGTTACAGATAAATGTTAGTGGATCTGCTATTACATGATAAATATTTTTTACAACTGACATGTTTACACCATCAGCATCAAATGAAGTTTTGTTTTTAAGTTTATTAACGATTGTACCCAACTCCTGTGAAGTTACAACTTCTAAGAATATTGAATTACAGTTTTTACTACCCATGTAGTCATAAATACAGGCATTGTTAGGCTTTTCTATTTTGTTTGCCAACTTTGGCCCAATGTTTACAAAAAAATCATTAAAACCATTTGCTATATCTTTGCTGTTAGTTACCTTATTACCATTACAAACAAATTCTTCTGGGATTTCTGATGAATTCTTTACTTTTATTAGCATATTTAATGTCTTCCATACTTGTTTAGAATCATCTTTATGTTGATTCAACAAATTACTATAGTACTCTTTTTCAGCACACCTCAGGATTGTTGTTAGTTTATTTTTATACTTTTTATATCTGTTTTCACTATTACGTGTTTGTTTTTTTATGAATGATTTATACAAATGATTTTTCTTTCTACATGCATTTCTAATCCCATTTGTTATCCATGGTTTATCATTATTATTTCGACACTTAACTTTCACTATAGGACAACAATTATTATACAGATTACTAAAAATATTTATAAATTTATTGTAAGCATCATTGACATCAAAGGCTTCATATACTTCTGTCCATTCAACACATCCTAGCATTTTCACAAGGTTTATTATATTATCACTGTTCACTTCTCTTTTTAGATTATATTTTTCCTTTTTTATGCAAGTACTTTCTACAGATTTACAATTTAGTGTACCACAGAATATAGGTAAATGATCTGAAACATCACTAATCAAAACCCCATTTTTAAGGTTAGCATTCAGATTATTTGTGAATATGTTATCAATTAAAGTTGCTGAATCTGTAGTAATTCTAGTTGGTTTGTTTATTAGTGGGTACATACCAAACCCATACATTAGATCTACAAAATCATTAGTTTTTTTATGTTCTGTTGAATTTAGAATATTTACATTAAAATCACCACACATGTATTGGATTTTATTATTGGTTTTACATGTATTTAACAATGATTCAAGTTTATTGTTAAAATCATCAAGATTACTACCTGGTGTTCTGTACAAACAAGAGATCAATACATCTTTTTTGCCCTGCATGTCCAACTGAACTGTACAGCATTCCAACAAATTATCTATACTACAACACATTTGCTTAATTATATTAAACCTGAAAACATTTCTTATATAAAGACTAACACCACCACCTTTTTTGTTATTCCTTAACTGATGTATTACCTCATATCCATCCAAGTTCACATCATTTTTATTGTTTACGTCTAACCATGATTCTGAAATGGCAATAACATCAAATTCAAATTTAATATTTGTCAGCATTTGTTTTATACTGTCAATATTTTTGACCAAGCTTCTTGCATTTAGATGCAGTATTGACAGACCAATCATATTACAACATGAGTGAGTGAAGTCTTCTTCACCATAATAATCATAACTTGTTCCCATAGTGTTAAGAAAGTTGTTTACTGGATCAACATTCACTTCAAAATCTCCACTTTTGTACTCTATATAGCTATAAGGCTCAATTATCTTCAATTTTTCTAATTTATCAGACTCTGAGCGATCAACAATTGTATCATTATTAAACAAACAATACATTTCATCATCATTAATGTTCCAAAAAGGGAAAGACATTTTACAAATACTACATTCCCAGTAAGGTGCCCCACTAAAATAATTTAACTCATTAAGTGATAATTTAGCACATTTTCTATGGATCAACTTGAGGCAGAGACAACATTCTATTGCATTCGACTTAACTTGTCTATTACATATTCCACATGGATATTTATGTGACATTATATATAAAAAAAGTTTTTGTATGATTCATATATAGGAAACAATATATACATAAGACAGAGTTGAAACTTTCAGTTTATCATGCCCACATTTGGAACAAATTTACTGAAGTCACTTGCATCTGTAATGATTCGTGTAGCCATGTTCCCGTGTCGATCAGGTACTTTGATGAAGATCTTACAGTTCTTTGTCCATGTTTGAGTAATTTTCTTTTCTTTTTTTAACTTTCTTGCTTGTGCATAAAGGATAGCATTTCTTTTAGTTAAGTGTTCATTCAAGTAAATGCTTGTACCTTTGAGCTTTCTTGTTTCCCTCAGAAGTTTGGTCTTGGTCTTCCTGTTTGTCAATCTTAATACAATGTTTGGAATGTCCTTTTTCCCTCTGATTGTGTGACAAGCAGACACATCATTTGGCCCCAGATTGACGCCAGTTCTTTCACTCAAGAAGGTCATGACTTGCTTTTCTAGAGAATCTAGTTCTTCACTGGGCGCAAATTGATCATCAGTGTTGGCAGCTGCGTGCGTGGTTCTAGCATAAGATTTATGATGAGTTTTCAAACCAGTAATAATCACATCTTCAAGCCTTGTGTACTGCTCAAGGTCATCAACCCTCTGTTCCAGTTGTTTGATTTTTTCTGTCTTTGCCTGATTTTCGAGTTTAAGATCTTCAACCAACTCTACAAGCCTGTCAAGTTCAGTTTTGCATTCATGAAGTTCGTCTAGCCTCTCATTAATTTTAGTAAGGGATGCACGTATATCAGCTAAGTTTTCAACATCCTTTTCTTCCTTTCTATTTGGTCGTCCCATTATTTATTGGTGTACTACTGTACTAGTACTGTGCAGTAGAACTAATGTGTTGTATTGCCCTCTTCAGTTTTGATGTGCATTATGTATATTTCAATTTAACATGCAGTCAAATTGACAAAATTGAGGTAGCTTGTGTAAATGTCTTAACTAAAGATTATACCTTCAGTCTTCTCCTGCATTAAGAATGTGTTCACTCTTCATTGATTGCTTGGGCGATGTTAGGGGATTTCAGCTCATTTGTTGAGAAAAAGGCACAAGAACTGTCCAAACGGCTGCATATTTCTGCTGAATGATTATGATGTGTTGGTTAATCAATGTAACTTGTTAATTCACTTAATGTTGACGTCTGATGTGCTTTATTTCCATCTATTTACAAATTATTTTCGTGGTTCGGTTTTGTTTACATTTTTACTGTGTGTAAAAATGCTGTACCAATACTGACCTAATGAATACCTTCCTTTGGTACAATTCAAAGATTACAAAAGAAGTTGTTTTCTTTCCAAATTGGCATAAAAAGTGAATAAAGTTGGTCGGAATATATCATCAACACAGATGGTAAAGTAAGGCCCACTGACTATTTAAAAGTGCTATAGCATTAACATTAATATTACTTCAGAGTCACAAACTTGTCAATAATTTTTCGTTAATAAATATAGATCAGGAAATAATTTTATCTATGCAAGGCCTAGCTACCCTTTTCATATGCAGATCCTTTCAAAAGCCAAAAACTGTTGCCAAGTCTTCTATAAAGTAGTTATGAAAAATTTAGAAAAAAAACACAGCACAAAGGGAGGGGGGGGGGGGAATTTTATTAATACTGAATAAAATGTTTGGCCAGTTGTTTACAAATTGGCTTTAAATCAATTCAAGATAACAAATTCATCTGGTTTCAGTATAAAATTATTAATAATATTTTGGACACTATAACCTGAACAAGGATTAAATAGAAAACCACAACACATGTCAAATATTTAATAACTATCCAGAAACTATAAGCCATTTACTTTCCCAATGCGACAAAACAGTAGAACTGTGGAGTAATGTAAAACACTGGAGCACCAATCGAACAAGTATTTATCTACAATTAAATGACACAACTAAAATAGTTGGATATACCACATATGATGATAATTGCTGAGGCATAACTTTTATCTTTATGGTGACTATGTTTTACATTCTATATATAATTTTGTACACTTTCTATGTTTCCACTCGCCATTGTTAGTGTATATTTAGAGTGACATTTTAGCCCATGTAGGGCTAGTTATTTATCGTACTTTGTTATTTATTTGCTTGTAAAAATACATGTCACAATGAAAAAATTTGTAATTCACAGGTTGCTAAGTCCACTAGAGATACTCGCGCTTCTAGGAAACTTTTTGTTGTCTCTGGACTTTTAGGGATTGTGGCTTAGTGTGATGAGTTTCTGTCTTTCCAATGACGTAAAGTGACAATTGGCTATGTTAGTACTGGATGAGTGACCACTTCAGTGCACAACGGCTGCCTCTGCTGGCTTTGTGACTCGAGCCAATAGATCACAACCCGTTTTAGCCTTTTTGTAAAAAAAGTGAAATGAAAAAATAAAAAAAAAACAAGTTTTAAACCAGCCTAATGAAATTTAGATTTAAACTAAGGGAAACTCTTCTGGGACCAAGTGTATGTTCACCTTGCAAAGATACCACAGTTTGGCCTTTTAATGAAAGGTTTGAAATAATTCAGTTAATTCCACTAGTTTCAGTTCACATGGTTTAAGTGTCTCGTGGTATGTACTTAAAGTGATACAAAAATGGAAAATAAACTTTGCTGTAACAATCAGTCTCCTGGGGCACACAACACTGAAATAACATTACTGAGTTTGGGGTATTTATTCTACACACATCACCTTCGGTTAACCAGCATTCAAGTTTAAGCCAACCTTTATAATACTGATGCCAGACTATTTACAACACAGCATTCTGTTTACAGATTGTGGATAAGGGATATGAAAAGACCTGTAAAATAGTGGTAGAAATGCAGCAGATGTAAACAAAAGTTTCAGTTACACTAGTGGTTCGGGGGGGGGGGGGTGGGGGGGTGGGGGGTCCGGGGGTTCGAACCCACCCCTTCAAAAATAATGTAAAGGGGTTCAACCCAAAGTACAAAATTATTTCTTGAGAGTGGTGTTAAATTTACGTTGGTGTAAATTTTTTTCCCGGGGGAATGCCCCCCGACCCCCTTAGTCATAAAATGTCTGATGTGAACCCCCACCTTATTCGATGTGAACCCCCACCTTACTTAAAGGCTGGATCCGCCCCTGAGTTAAATAAGAACACTTATTAAAGAATTTCTAGAATGTGTGTGCAATTGACCCAGCAGCAGCAGGAGTTTTTACAAGGTACCTCCTGATGGCATCAGAATTCCAGCTCCCGTGAACTTTAATCCTCTTGAAATCAATATCATGATCACAGTCCCAGCATTCACCAGAACAGCAGAAAGCATGGAAGCCCAAATTCGCATGACACAATCCAGTGCTGGTGTTGAGGCTATTGATGTCCCTCCTGACTCTGCTGGCTAAAAGGATGTTAGCTTTACTGTTGAGGAGGACTGTAAACAGTGGTTTGTCAATGTGCAGTGGGCTAGCAGATACAATCTTCTTAAGAGTTCATACTGGGTAGATGGTCTCGTCTTTTAGAAGTGGTACCTGCACTACATGTACCTGTTCTGACACTTGCATACTTTTGACACACGTTGTTACCAAGTGAGCAACATGAAGGGCCCAAACAACGTAACCATGCATCAGGCATCTCACACTGAAAAAAGCTACCAAAGGATGATGACCCCTGTGTCACTTTCGAGGTGCCCTGTGATATCTGTGCATCTTTCACAGATGAACAAATGAATAAAATTCAACACAGAAAACACTATATAAAGAAACAGAAGAACGATACTACTAGTTCAAAAGACAACAAACTAGACCTCTTGGGTGAGGGCAACAGGGATTCTTTTACTGGTTCTAACACAGACCTTGAGAGTGCTGCTGACAATCTTCAGTTTATTCAGGTCTCTCAAGATGCCAGCAAAAACTTTCCCACCCACCCCAGGTACTGCCTTACAGCAGAAAATTTATTTAGAAAAATCCCTGGGAAATTCACTTATCGTCCATTTACAGCAGCAAATGGGTACTTTTCAGGCTTCAATGTTAGAAGCTTTCCACTCTGTCCGAGACGAACTAACTTCTGAAAAAGCATGTGGAGGTGGATCAGACCTCTGCTTCTAAGCCTGGAACCTCTCAAGCTGCTGTAAACCTGGACCAACCCCCTCCAAGGTAACCTCAGACTACCTCAAATGTTGAAGAGATGGATGTGGACTATGGTTCTGCTCTTCCACGTCATCTCGGTGCTGATCATCATCAGGCATCAGATCAGCGTTCTAGTTCATCCAAGGAGCCTTCTAAGAAGGCTTCGGATAGACCTTCAAAACACTCTCACTCTCATAGGAAGCATGGTGTCAAGACCAACCTCAACATGATACAAACCCCCCTTATTATAGGGAAGTAGCTCTGTCTGACGTTCCCTCAATGTATGCTGAAGAAGTGGACACTTTCAGGCGCATTCTTTCCCTCCCTGACCCCAGGGAGTCCATGCCTAGGTCCTCCACTTCAGTAATGGGTCTGGATGATGAGAAAAGCCGTCAGAAGCTCAGACCAAGAGTCCTTCCTCTATGCTCCTCCTTAGCTCAGTTATCAAAGATGCTTTTGATAAATTCGAGCATGATTTCCAGGCCGCTAATTTACCTGAAGGTAATTACACCAAACATCCTCCTTCCACTGCAAAGTGGTACAAGGTGGGACAGCCCTGTTATGAGGACAAAATACAGGAGTTGAATATGGATTTTGCAAAACTCTGTATTACTCCTAAGCCCCCTGGGGCTCCTATGGGCAAGGTTCCCCTATCAATTCTTAAGGAATTGGAAGACCAAGCTAGGCAAAACATATCAACTCTCAATTTTACTGCTGCCTTTGCCAGCACTTCATCTTCTTGCAATGCCACTCTTGAGAAGTGGAAACATAGTATGAAGTCAACATTTAAGAGAGTCAAATCTCAGATCCAGAAAGGTGCCAATCCTGAGAAAGCAGGCAAACGTGGATATGAACAAGCCTATGAATACTTGGACATTCCTATTCAACACAGAACTCTCACATGCCTTAGCAAATCGTTAGCCCATATTCTCCAGAGTGAGTTATATTCTATGGGTAACACCAGCTTTCTTAGGCGCAAAGCTGAAATGACCCTTTTACAAATACAACTAGGGGAAAGGAGATGCCAAGAACTCAGGAACTCGCCTTTTTGGCATCCCTCCTTGTTCAAGTCTCAACTTGTAAAGGAGGGAGAAGACTTCCTCCTCAAAAAGGCACCTCTAAAGACTCTTAGGGTTTCAGACCCTAAGAGCCCTTTTGTGGTACCCACAACAAAAAAAGAGGCTCCTACAGGAAATGCTCATATGGGGAAACTCCTCACAAAGCAGTAACCAATCGTTTTCCTCAGGTAGGGCGAAACCAAACTTCAGATGCTCCAAGGTCATTTTGGACCCCACAATAGGGGAAGAGGGCGTGGAAACCCCTCCCCCCAATGACTCCTTAAAAGCCTCCCTCAGTCCACCAGTAGAAGGTCGCCTCAGTTCTTTCAGGAGAGACTGACAAACAAACAAATGTCCAGTCCAACGTGTTAAACATTATCACCAATGGCTACATACTGCCATTCATTTCAAAACCAAGTATGGTCAGATTCCCTCTGATAATACAAGGCCCTTCAAAAAGACCAAGCTCTGGCCACTTGTATCCAGTCTCTCATGTCAAAGAATGCAATCGAAAGGGTGGAAATTGTAAAATCTCTCGGGTGTTACAGTTGCCTGTTTCTAGTCCCCAAGTCTCACCAAAGGAAAAATCAGAACTGAAACCTACTCAGGTGTTTTTGTTTGTGGGCTACGAATACCATCTAGATTCAGCCCTTGTAAAACCCACTCCAGAGAGATGGCTCAAACTTCAGGATTTGATCCTGTGTCTCAAGTCAAAACATGTTTTGACTGTCAGATGTTTGATGTCACTAATTGGGTTGCTTGCCTCAAAGGAGAAAATGGTCCCAGAGGGAATGCCTTCACATGAGGCCCTTTCAGTTTCATCTCAAGGAGCACTGGAGAAATCCTAAGTCGCTGGACAGCCTCCTTCCTTGGACAGAAATGTTTTCTGCAAACCTAGACTGGTGGCAGAACCCGCAAAACATGATGAGAGGTGCAGACCTTCATCCCAAAGACCACAGCATCCAACTCCCTACAGATGCCTCAAATAAAGGTTGGGGCGCTCACTTAAATCAAAGTTCTACCAAGGGTCTGTGGTCAGACGGGGAAAAAAGGCTACACATAAATGTTGAAGAGTTGAAAGCAGTCTCCCTGTCCCTTTGAAGCTTCAAGGTCCACTGTCAGAACCAAACTGTGCTAGTTGCAATGGACAACTCAACAGTGGTAGCCTACATAAACAAACAAGGAGGAACTCATTCAGCGGAGATGTGCGCTCTCCTGTGGAAGTTCATGACATGATGCCATCATTATCACATAACATTGAAAGCCAGACACATTCCAGGATGTCTGAATGTGATGGCTGACCTTCTGTCCAGGTCAAACCAAGTTCAGTCAACAGAATGGTCACTGCATCCGCAGATGTTCAAACAGATGTGTCAAAAGTGGTTCAAACCTCATGTAGATCTATTTGCCACTCACAAGCTTCCAATGTACGTGTCTCCAGTCTGAGACCAATATGCTTGGGACATAGATGCTCTGAACATAAACTGGAAAGGTCTCACTGCTTATGCTTACCCTGTGATGGCTCTCCTTTACAGTGATCCTAAAAAGCAGGCAATGCTATTGCCTGATCATCATAATAGCCCCAGGCTGGCCAGGGATGCCCTGGCTTTGGGACCTAGTGCTGCTCTCAACAGAGATCCTACTACAACTTCCGGTATCAACAACTCTTCTCAAACAGTCCCACAATTATGTTTCACAGCAATCCTCAACATTTCAACCTCCACACCAGGTGTCTAGGAGTGGACAGCTCCAAGAACAAGGCTTCTCTGTAGAGGTGGTAGAGAGAATTGCTGCCCCATCAGAGGTCATCAACAAGGACCATCTACAAGTTAGAGTGGGCCCTATTTGAGAAATTTTTACCTAAAAGAACTTACTTGGTCAGACAACAACAACAATATGTATCTGGGACCAGTGTCCTAGACCCTTTCCCCAGACCAGTCATCCTCGGAAAAAAAGAAGGGGGAGGGCATTTCGGTGGCAAAAAAATTATGAGAATCCCAACCATTGGGCTGGTTTTTCACTCATGGATGGTCCCTAAGGGCCCTTACACTCCTTAAGTGAGCACAGCTGCACTTCTCTCCTACAATCAAAACATCTGCACAGTTTTAACACTGTCATCCATTCTATTCAGGTTTTTGGCTCTTTAGAGGCCCGGTCTTTGGGATTGGGGCACTGAAAACGGAACTCAGACTGGTATTTCTAAACATTCATTCTAATCTATTACTTCAAAATCTAAGAAAAACCGACATATCTTCCAGTCTCAGCTGTAATCCCTCCACCATGTGGTTGGATTCAGCATTCAGTCCCACAGGGAAAGCTATTGTAGTGTAATAATGCAGGGAGGCAGGGTGCGACTCTTCTCAGTCCCACATTGTAAGCTTGTAGCTTATATAAGCTACATTTAAGTAATTAAAATTTTCAATTTAAGCAGTCAAAAATTTTTGAATAATAACTAAAAAATGTGGCCCCAAAAATAATAATTGAAAGATTTTACCACAGACCATTAATCAAACTTTGGCCAAAATCCCCCCAAATTTGGACCAAAAATCCAAAAACAGTTTGAGTCATTTTGGGAAAAGATTTTGACATCTGACCTTTTCAGTTTTTGATAGTTAAGAGGTTTGGAACTTGGATATATCTTACAAATTTGCCAGAAAAAGAAAATAAAAAAATGTTCCTCTTTTAAGGTTCTAAAAAAAATTCTTGGAATAATTGATTAGTTCTGAAAAGGACTGCTAGCTTCTTTTGTCCCCAATGTAGCTCTCATCTCACATCATGTTCAGCCCAGCCAGTGCACCCATATGATTGAAGCAGTTTTTCAGTAGGTCTCTTTGATGTCTGGCCTCTGAATGCATTCTCCACCATCAGGTCTCTCAGTGTTATTGCTAGTTTCAATCCAACTTCTAAGGGCTTCCTGACATTGGTGACTGACCTCCTGATGTGGTGTTGTATGTGTTTTTGATGAGGTCAAAAAGGCAGGTGGCATCCTGACTAAATTCTGGTCACCTGGGATATCAGTCTGTATTTGGTCGGCCAGGAAGATTATGTAGCATATTCTTTCTACTCTTTGAAGTATTCAGGGCATGGCCCAGGGGTTTGGTGGCTTTCTTCTTATCCTGGCTGGTGGCTGTGAGAGTGGTGCTGGCTGTAGGGCAAGTGCTGGTCCTGGGTTCAGATGTGTCCTTTTCTCTGTGCAAATCATGACGGAAATCAAAATATTAAAGTCAATAAAAACAAAACTACCCTAAGCTTCTATGGAAAGTCTCTGGTGTGTGGCTGGCACCTTTGCAGTGATAAATTGTGATTATTGGCAGCCAAAAGACGTTTATATATTTTTGGTTTGATCCTGACTCTCAATCCCGACTCCAGGCAAGTCGGGATGCATGCAGTACATCCTGTTGGCAAGATGAAACCAACCCAATTTTTTTGCGCAATGTTTTCTGGATTTTCATTCCCCTGTAGGGTCGGCTCCAGTGGAACACTCCCATTAACCTTAAAGGCCAATGATGTGACGTCAAGTTGAAAACAGTGAATTAATGCTTCAGAACTCACAGATGATTAGTCACAATTGCAGCTCTGACGCTGTGCTGAGTAAGGTATTCCACAAATAATGATACTGATCTGACTGTCTCAATCACTTATAATTTGTAAATGCTAAATACAGTGTGAAGCTTGCTTGTTATGAAGCCAATGTTTTAGGTCTGAAGTCTGTCAAAACACGCCTCTGGAAGTCATCTGTCAACTATATACCGAGAGACACATCTAAAATTAGATATAGAAATTAGGTCGAAGCATTACTATATCCATGTTCCTCCAGTCACATGATTTGAGAAAATTTGTTACACAAAAATCAACAAACTGGAAATACTGCCATCTGGAAAGGATGTCCGCATAAATATTGTTAACATCACTTCTGTGCCTAACTGCTACCTGAATGTTGCCTGGGTGAATCGGAGAGTGTGTGCGCATCCACAAAGGAAGGGATGCCTGGATTTACCAAAATTAAGAATATTGACTACTGCTATATTGTCACAGTGCACAATTATTATATTGTCCCTTCATAAGCGATCCCACAATCTGTAGGCTTAGCATCACATTTAATAATGCACAATTTATGATATGTTGCTGTAGGCTTCTCGGATTTACACATAATACACACAGTTGTTAATGAGGCATCAATGTACACGTCCAAGCTGATCTGTCTGTTGGGTGTGACTTCCGGTGATTTTGTTATATGGGTCTAAGAATCTACAGAACTGGTTATTTCTGTAAAAACAGAATCTAGGGACGTGTGTCCTTGTCTCGGGAGACTTCTGAGGATCTGCAAAATTTTGTTGACAAATAAATGTGCAGGGCACAAGCATTTGTGTAGCTACATCAAATGCCCGACTCAGGATCTGTACTTGGTCCACTATATGATCCACACTAGATAACGTAATGCAAAGTGAATTTCGTTGAAATACATCATCAGGTATGCAACTGTTCACATTTTTCCCATGTGGCCAGGATAAGTCCACAGTTATCCGGCTGTGGGTGCCATCTGGCTTGGTCTATTTATTAAGGATGAGAAGGGGAGTTGATTACATGGTCCCAGCACCATGTTGTGCTTCATTCATTGCTTAGATACTGGTCCAAGGCATCAGGGAAAGCCAGAGCTGATGCAGGATTTATCACCAATGTGTTGCATGTGAAGCCAATTCAGTCCAAACCCTAAGTAATCAGAAATCCTGTTATGATTGTACCCCGTCAAGAGGTGTAGCCACTGATGTTTGTTTGGCTGAAAAGTAATGGCCAATCTGGCTCCTCCGTAAATTCGGGCACCTTCAAAGGCTAATTTAATCCATGCTTTCATGTCCCACTCCTCAAAAAACTGCCTGTCACTTCTGTCTTCATAGCTTGGAAATGATTTTGGTATGAAACCCTATTGTAAATGAAGACCCTTATGCCTTGGTTCATTATGTGTGGATGTGTGTTAGCATTGTAATTGCCTGAGAATGCCCCCTTAACACTTCAAATGGTGCGCGTGACTTATCACACCGCTATTCAGTGTGTTACTTTAAGAGCAGCCAAGAAGTGAATTTTCCATGGAGATGTCACCATTTTCGTTGGACGCAACTAAATACATAGTATATAACGGAGTTAGACCTCTAATTGAATCTATTGTGTCACTACTAACAGGCTGGTTAAGGTCATTAAGTTGCAATTGTTTTGACTGTTGTATAAACTAATTACTGAATCCAATGTCCAGGGGTCACTGGGAGCAAAGCCTGTGATGAAAGTTTCACAGAGGCTCACGTCAGTACTAGCATTCCCCAAGCAATAAGCTGCTGAAACTGATTCCTTCATTAATGCTTGTTTCCACCCTAGTATTTTCAGATATATTTGGTTGGACTCCCACATCCCAAAAGTCTGGCACATTTAGTAATGTCATTTGATAAAGTAATATATATCTGGCTCTTTTGCTTTCTTATGTGGAACCCTGATGCTGTGCTGTAATCACCAGGTACAGATGCACTTCCCAAAATGCTTGCCATAAAGTAAAAACTTGTCTTGTAAACACCAATAAAAGAAACAAAATTTACCATGTTTCATTAAATGTAAATGACTTGAGGGTTCCTGTAAGTGGCAAACTACCTGAGTTTTAAACCTATGCCCTATCTATCAACTGACTTGCCTGACTTTTAGCCCTGTTACACTATGTTTCGGGGTTAAGGTAATGCCTCTTCACGGCATTGTAACAGGTATAGCAAGCATTGTTGTGTGTGTCCTTTCCTTTATATGGTGTGCTTATGTTGATTGCAGTTATCTTCCTTCAAACGTTTACAAATCTTCATCTGTTCCTCTAAGCTGCCATTAGCTTGTACTTTGAGTGCCCTCATTGCCTTATTCTGTCCACTCCCGTCTGGTTATTCGAGAAATGTGCCTCTTTTAATTTCTGTAAGCTCTGTTGTGTGTGCTCTCGTCACCTTGGTCCAATTAAGTTCCAGTGCGTCCTGCATCAGGTGACTCTGGTATTGAAAAATATTGAAACGGATGGGCAGTCTACTCGGTACAGCTCTAATAAGTAGTACTAGGGCCTGTCTCTAGTTGTCACTGTAAAAAGCAATGACACTCTCAATCTCAACTTGGTGATGACTCTTAGATCTCATGCAAGTAATGGCTCTCAGTATCTAAGGCTCATTGATATGATGACTCTTTGTCTCAAGTGCCTGATGAATCTTTGAATTCTAATGTTGAATATCACAAACACTGAAGAATCACTAAGGCAAATGACCAATGTCTGTATAATTTTTAACTTTTAGAGAAGACCTCAGTGGGGTTTCTTAATTATGGTTGGGAAAGCTTGAATATATAACTTGTGTGGAAGGCAGAAAGAAATAAAGCTTTTTAAATACTGACAATGGTTAAATTAATTACTAATCCAATATATGTACAACAGTAAATAGGTAAACAACTAACAGTCCAATAAATAATGTACACAATAACAATAGTGCAATTCACACTGTTATAGTTAACAAATACAGATATTTCTGCACCAAATTAAATAGTTATCACTGAAATAAATAAACAGTATGTACAGTTTAAATTTCAGGGACTATTCATCAATGTTATCCCAATTAAAATTGACTTTCTTCAGATAAAAGCTTTAAAAATCCAACTATGAACAGATATTATCTACAAGGATGGACTAAATGTCTACTAATGGGCCTGGATTGTTTCCTTTTAAAAATGGGGAAAGCTTAAAAAATAATTGCTACAATTAGTTCATATGAAACTTACTATCAAAGTTGTGAGTTCCAACCTAGAGTAAATTATAGTTACTTCTCCTAATATGGGTTGTTTACATAAACTTGACCAAATGTGAGCCAAAAATAGATCGGCATAAATTAAGAATAAATAAATCACTAACAGATAAACTTCAATGGAAGTGACACTAAAACACAACTAAAATTACCAACTTTGTATATCTGCAGGAATCCTTGAAGAAAATTGGTCTTCTCTTAGTATTTCTTAAAATTATTTTGATGCACTAAAATACCTCAAAACATAATATCTTCATACAGCAATATCATCTATTAATATAATGTAAGAGCTTATATCGACAAAGTAATATATCTTAAGTTATACCAAACCTCCTTTGAATACTCATTACAAAAGACATTCTGACAAGGAAGTAAACAAAAGCACATCCTAAACATGATAGCTAATAGTGAAAGCTGAATAACACACAGCTGAAACCCATCATAAATCAACAATTATCTAGTATCTACACTAGCCAAGCACAGCAAGTGACTCTAAAGAAGGTCAGTCAATGTTAATTAGCATAAGAACTAACTTAAGTTTTTTGGTCTATTACAGGTCCATGACAGGTGTCCCAGGGGAGATGTACTTCTGTTGGGATGTGCATATCGCAAGAAAAAATTATCTCCCACTGAGCAATAGGAGTATTCATGGGGCCACTGTACTTAAGTGTTTAACTCTCTGGTCCCCCAGATGGTATTTGCCGGACTTAAATTTTTAATATGTACCTTGAGTATCATCCCTAGTGCCGTCTTCTTATAATCTCAGGGACTTATCAACTTCAGCCTGGACCTGTCCTTTAACAAAATCTACTGAGGGAAGATGTTTGTGAGTGTTTCCCAATTTTACTCATCATCGCCTCAAGTTTATCTATGACCTCTGTGTTAGTGGCTCACTTGGATTTTTTGGTTTGTACAATAATTCTTATGATATCCCAGTGCTACCTAACAGTTTTTGTTTTTCAACTCTGTCTCAATATAGACAATAAGTAGAGACACTACAGGGCCTTAAATGGTCATCAAACTGACTGAAAATCCTCCAATACTGATCCCACTTCAAACTTGAAAAGCGTCATGAGTTTGTAAACAAATAAATGACATGTACAATATGCTACATAAACCTTACACAGAATATATAAGCTTTGAAAAATTGATTACATTCCCAGCTGTTATCACCATAGTTTTTGGGTAATGTTGAAATATTACTCAGGCATTCAAAGCAATTCTGAGTGTTTGCAGCATATACTTGTGGAAAACATACTGAATAAAACTTACTTGAGAGGGCTGTAACAGGCTTTGATACCCTAAAGTAGATCTATGCAGATATTGAGGGCTGTGTCAATCTATGACTGGAGTATCATGATAAAAAGCCATATACAGCTCTACAGATGGGTTATATCCTTATATTGCCCTGTCAGTCACCTTATGTTATGTATGTACTACAACATTCAGTAAATCCATTTGAAATCTAGAATTTGATTAAAATTGATGCAACCTTCAAATGAAATCACTGGCTTTAGGAGGATGGGGAAGAAATTTAATATGTCCTTTCATTTGCACACTTGCTATTTGTGGGTGTTAAAGGAAAGTCAAGTTACACAAATGAAAAATTCACTTGTGTACATTGCTAAGTGGGTTCTTCAGATTTAGTAACTTGTATGTAGAAGTAACTATACTGAGTGTAGGCAAATAAGAACCAAGTGATGCATAGGTTTTCTATTTAAAAAAAAACAAAAGAAATGCTCCCATTAATCCTTTTGGACCAATCCACAGTTATAGACATAATCAAAGATATATGCACTAGGATTTTGCTTGATAGTTTTGGCTAGGTTATCATAATATTGAACAATAATTTCTTCTCTTTCTTTCACAGTTCTGGATGTGCTCAGTCCATGATAGAATAAGAAATAGCTCCAGGATTTGATACTTCTGAATAAATCAACTGCATAGTTCATTGTTGCAATATCTTCAGCTTCATCTACAGAACAAACCCGTAACATTGTTGGTCTATTTATTTCACAAATATAATATTGCAAGTACAAATTCATATGGGGAAATAGGTATGAATGGGATTCAGGAGCCAACCTTCCAGTTCACACTTGCATACCCACTACTATAGTTATCTGTTCCTGGGGCTGCTTATTAGGTTCTAAACTCTGCCTGGTTTTGGACTGTCCCTTTTTGGTTTCCAGTGCATTAGAGGATTTTTGCCCCAAGTAAATGTTTTGATTATTATGCATTATGAATATATATTTCAGAGTTTTATTAATCATATTAAAAACATTGCACAAAAGTTTGACATTAACTCAAAACCTTTACAAAATAATACACACATAACGAGATTCAGAATGCTAAGGTCTTAAGACCTAGGATTTGTATTTGGGTAGGATGTGATTGTCACAACATAGACTGCATTTCCAACATGCGTCTAATGGGGAGACGGAAAGGCTCTACAGGTTGGCTAGGTTTTAAAGGTGCACTACCAAGATATGAAGTATTTTGGGGGGTCATATGGACAACTATGGGACCAAAAGTCAAATTGAAGTGTCATATAGTGTTGTGCTTAAGCAGCACGTGAAAACGTGCCATGAACATAAATAAGTCAGAAGTCACTTAAGGTGACCATAACTTAAATTTAAAGTTGAAATTATGCGTATGATATGATACTAACCTCAGAATGGAGGTTACGAGTTTTTCAGATAAAATTTTAGGGAGTTAAGATCAACTTATTCTAAAAGGCATTCTGTTGATTCAGTTCAAAAGTTAGGGTTGACTTAAGGTGGCCCTAAATATTATGGACTTTAGCAAAACTGTAACTAGAGTGAAAGAAAGTATTACTGGTATTAATAACTGAGTGGTTAAGCCATAACTTAGGATGGGATGTAAGGGGACTTAAGGTTGCCTTAAGAAAGCTTCTGAATATGATAAACAGTAATTAACAAGAGACCACCAGTGTGATAATACTGAAAGTTCTAGTTGGATTTAATTTAAGGTTATCTTAAAGTTTAACTGAGAAAATTACTACTTGTAGGTCAGAGATGAGATGATGTACTAACATAAGAAAGAAAACCCCCAAGAATGCATAAGTTATATGGCCAAATTAACGCGGCCTCATGTAAGTAAAGATAAATAAAATACCAAAAGATCAGTAAAAATAAGTATATAGCCAGTTAGCCAAGATCAACCAAGTTAAAAGATATGAGATTTAAACAAAGTTACAAGACAAAGAATAAAGTGCAGAATAAAACTACATAAAGTTGCTATACAACACATGGTATATATTAAGAATCTTGTGACTGGGGCAGGCACTAGCTCATATTTTTACTCCTTACTGGACTGAGCAAGAGAGACCTCCTTACGTCAAACTAGAACTTGACTTCCATACACCGTGGCTGCCCCAGCCACTAGAAACAAATTAAAATAATATAATCATAACCTTTAGAAAAAAAGATAACGTGAAATGTAAATGACTGTTGCTAGATTTTATCTGTAATTCTTTTATGAAGATAAAAATGTTTTCTGCTGACCAAGGCAAGACAGTCGCACTAATGTGTAACAAACTTATAAATTATGTTCTATTCTATTTTAAGTTAACTATTATGTCCTTGGAACCAAGAAGAAGACACCACAGCTGGCCCCACTGTAACTGAAGTGGCAAGCGTCCTGGCAACTTGAGGAAGTGAAGAAGGTGTGACATGTCCGGCATTACCTGGTCATTGGCTATGATGTGAAGCATTGAAACTGGCCCCAGTATTGTGGTTCTCTTGTCTATTCATGTATAATCTAAAAACAAACTACACCAGCAGAATATGTTTTATTTGTGTACAGGCCTCTCAGGGCCAGCGACCACAGAATAAGTTATCACACAATACCTAAGAAACCAATAATTGGGACTAAGGGTGGGTTTAGGGAAATTTTTTAATTTCATAAAAGGGGTGTTTCTCCGTTGAAAACTTAAAAATTAATGAAAATGGCTGCATTTGGCGGGAATACTTAGTTCAAAGGTCATGACCCCATTAGGTACAAGAGGTAACATTAACCAGAAAATTCTTTGCAAAAGCCACTGACAGTTCAGACACCCACAATGCCTGACCAACACAGTGGCCTAGTTACATTAACACAACCTAGTGGGGTTTATAATTTTTAGACTTAATATTAACTTTACATTGCGACCTAATGTGGCCAATATTGCACAACACTGCAGTCACTTTATGGTGACGTTAATTACATGAACACATTTATACTTAAGCAGCACGTGAAAACATGCCCTGAACATTACCCAGTCAGGAGTCACTTAAGGTGACCATAACTTAAATAAATTAAAAAGCTGAAATTATGGGACTGATATGATACTAACTTCAGAATGAAGGTTACGAGTTTTTCAGATAAAATTTTAGGGAGTTAAGATCAACTTATTCTGAAAAAAACATTCTGTATGATTCAGTTCGAAAGTTAGGGTTGACTTAAGGTGACCCTAAATATAATGGATTTTAGCAAAACTGTGACTAGAGTGAAAGAAAGTATTACTGGTATTAATAATTGAGTGGTAAAGCCATAACTTAAAGTCCACAGTGCATGAAAAAAAAGTTTCTTTAAAAATTTGTAAGTGTGTGCCAGAGAGTAAGACAATCCCTGTAAAGAAAACCAGACATCAATCAGAGCATCCCCCACAGAGATACAGCCTCTCAAAGTGGCATATAAAATAACATCCCTGAAAACATGTGCGGAGGTGTTGTGATGACACAAAAGGTATACAGCAGTAAATTTGCCATGGTTTTTGTTGTAAATGTATTGGGAAGAATTGGAGGTAACTGAATTTGTAGCTGATTTAATTGCATTTGGAAGTGACTTTTTTTTTTTTGAAGTTTAACTTTAACTGAACAAGGATAATTTTGTTTGAAAAGTTATTATAATTTTATATGATAATTAGCATTTATTCTTTAATATGAAAACTCTCAATCAGACTCCATCTAAAACTGTCATTGATAGAGTGAGGATTCTGTACAGATAACATTTTAAATATTAACCATAAGTAATGTAATTGTAAGAGCTGCTTGGGTTACAGTCATACATTTATTAATGTGTACCAGTCATTGTTAGTAAAGTGTTATTTTTTTTCTTTTGGCTTGGGTTGTAAAACGTTCAATGAAATTTTTGGGTATAGTCTTTAACTTGGTTATTTCTTGCATACAATTTGACCAAAGTACATTAAAATGTTTTATAATCAACAAAGTACTGGTACACTACTCTTCTCTATGACAAACAAGAATTTCATCAAAATTCATTCTTTCCTGTTGGAATAAAATTATAGAATACATTAGATGATTCTTTTAAACGTGTAACTACATTATCTAGTACAGGTGATAGACATTGGAACTTGATACACTCAAAAATGTGAATAAACTGTAGTCCTCTTAAAGAACATCTTGCACATAGTTTACATGTTATAGAAAATTCAACTTGTGACTGTGGCTTTTCTGTAGAAAACAATTTTTATTTTCTTTTAGAATACAGACTACTACTCAAAATAGGCAGACAATGTTTATGAGTTTTACCAACAATAACCACTGATTTTCATTTAATGGAGATTATAACTTGACTTTTGATAAAAAAAGGTAGTTTTTGAAGCAGTACAAGAATTTTTTAAGGAATCAGGGTGGTTTTCATAGTTTTATATTAGTCACATGTCCACAACTTCATCATCATTATCATCTATTCATATGCTTTTGTAAATAGTTCGTCCTGTGAGAAGGCTTTGTTGATTTTGCCTAATTGCTTCAATAAAATATTGTTTATGAAAAAAAAATTCATACTTTAAAAGTGCTAACTTTCAGATGCAAATTAACATGAACATTGCAATCTGACCCCTACACAGCTAGTAAAAGTAGATATCATGAAAGACACACTGTTGTGTAAAATGTCAGAATGTGGTTCAGATCTCCAGTGTATTAAACTCTACATCCTGAACCAGAGTGCTCAAGCATTTGGTCATTTCAGCCTGCTTACTTTTAATATTGGCAGCAGTGTAGCCCAATATAAAAGAGCCTAATGCACTGAGTCTTTTACAGTGTGTTTTGACCAGCTGGTTTTACAAATTGCACTAGCAGATCCAGGAGGGTTCATGGGGTTCGAACCCTCCTCCTTGAAAAATAATGTAAAGGGGTTCAACCCAAAGTACAAAATCATTTCTTGAGAGTGGTGTTAAATTTACAGGAAATGTACTATATTTTTACCAAAAGTTATTTTTTTTCCCGGGTGGGGGGCAAGCCCTCTGACCTCCTTAGTTATGGTGTGTCTGTTGTGAACCCCCACCTTACTTAAAGGCTGGATCCGCCCCTGAATTGTCACTGTCAGTTCTTAATGGTCAACTAGAACTAGTAATGAATATTGATTTGTTCATAATAACTAATACATTGTAATATTGACTATTGAACTTTGGGGCTAACTCTTTCTGTTCTGATAATAAGGAGTTTAGATAATCAAGGATGCCTTAAAATTTTATCACATTTTGAGAAAATGTGGACAAGAACTGGGTGAAAAACTTGCTTATCAGTTTATTTAAAAACTGACACACTATCATAAGCTGCATTGTTATACTAAAAGCTGCACACTTGTTCACTATTTTGAACACAATTTACAGTCAAATTGTAGCGT
Organism: Sabellastarte sp. h YS-2021; assembly: GCA_964017235.1. Taxonomy (NCBI): domain Eukaryota; kingdom Metazoa; phylum Annelida; class Polychaeta; order Sabellida; family Sabellidae; genus Sabellastarte; species Sabellastarte sp. h YS-2021. The sequence continues at coordinate 143,848,439 of OZ024931.1, forward strand.
TAATTATTTAAAAAAAGAGCATTATTTGTGTGTGACCACACAATATTCGAAGTTCATTTGATAGAAGAATCTTTGCACTAAGTGTAGGAAAAAAAAATTTTTTTTTGACTGAAGCTGACCCTTTCCAAGCCAGTTTATAAAACACTAATTTCACTTCATTTTACACTATTTTGTATTGGGCACACAGAAATCAGAGTGGGAAATCTCCTTGTATGATGTGGCACAGTTTCAGAGAAGGATCTGTTTTGTTTTTCCAACTGTCAGATTTAACTGGCTTTTAATGTGCTTTCTAGTGGGAGTTTGAAGATGGGACTTGGCAGGTGTGTTGTTACACACATAATCTGTACAATAATGCAAAAAAAAAAATTCATGCACTGTGGTCTTTAAGATGGGATGTAACAAACTGAAGGTGAGTTAAGGTGGCCGTAAGAAAGCTTATGAATATGATAAAGAGTAATTAACAAGAGACCATCAACTGAGAGTTTTAGTATGATTTAATTTAAAGCTATTTTAAAGTTTAAACTGAGAAAATTACTACTTGTAGGACAGAGATGAGATGATGTACTCACATAAGAAAGAAAACCCCAAAGCCCAGGTGGACTAGGGTTGGAGTAGTTGTTGGAAAGCTAAGATCACTTTGTCAGAAGCTTGATGGTTTTGAGTTATGTAAGACCAGATGCACTCTGACATCCAGGTGCCATGACTCTGAATGTCTTGGATAGGAACAGGCCAGGATGGCACCTGAACATCAAAGTGAGTGAAAGGTGATATTTGATAGACTAAGGTTCAACTTTTTAAGAATTGGCGAAAATGTTTTTCTAAGTCTTATAACTGTAAAGGGAACCTATGTTTGAAACAGGGGATTATTTGGTTGATTGGTAGTATTGGCCAACAATTGTTTCAAGACTGATATGGGGCATCATGGGGAAGCCCCAAGGGCAGGGATCTGAATTGATCATGGCCATGGTTTTTGGCCCCAGGTTGTGCAAAAAATATATAAGCTCGAGATAGGTGTTTCATAGGAAGCAATGGTGTGACATACTAAATTTGAAATTCTACAGGATGCAAAATAGGCCAGGACCTACTAATGCACTCTGCATAGTCCTGATGCATTCTTGTAGTATAAGAGTGTCAAGTGGGTGTTGGAATCAGATAGACCAATCATGTGTGAGTGCATCAGCTGTGGGAGTGATCCATAAATGGTCAGGGACCAGAACAGGAATTTTTGACATTAAGGATGGATTTATAGAGAGTCTGGACAGGGTGTCGGCTATAGCATTCAATTTCCCTTCAATGTGTACTGTGATTAAATCTATATCCAGGTAAGCAGTAGTCATATTAATAATGTGGGTCATTGCTGCCAAGGTCATATCCCTAGTGTGGCCTGAATACAGAACTGACACTACTGCCTGGTTATCACAGTGAATAACCACTTTTCTACCTTGCCATTGAGGGCCCCATGTTTGAACTGCTACCAAAATGTTGACCATTTCCAAGGGCACAATGTTGTTATTTTAGTTACCAATTGGAAGTGCAATAGCATATATTTCTTGACCACACATAACCCCCAGGCCTTGAAGTGAAGCATCCAGCTGTACATGTGTGTGTATAGGCTTATGGTTAAAGAAGACCACCCATTAAACTTAGGTAAAAAACATTTTAGGTCTCTTCTAAATTCACAGTCAATTACAATAGTGTCTTGTTTGTGAGCTGCTCTCAAAATATCTAACATTCTGTTTAAGAAGGGTCTTGAAGCACGAACACATTTTGTTACATAAAGTAACTGTCCAAGTAATGATTGGAGTTCTCTTTTATTACAAGTCTTTTTACTTAACCATTGTTGGCATTTTTGCTTAATTTCACTTAACTTTTTATGAGGTACAGCAATTGTTGATTTTTCTGTATCTAATTCGACACCTAAAAAGATTGCCTTTGTGGTTGGTGTTACCAACTTATTTTTGCTAATTTTAAAGCGTGGTCTTGAAGAATGTTATACAATGTATCAAAATAGGCCTGTGCTTTGTATTTAACTGCATATCCGACTATGTTTTCAACATACATGATAACCTTTAGAGTTTATAATATATCTGACAGCATCGCTGAGGCATTGGAAGATGGCCGAATGGGAGACAGCTATCAAGGAAGTAGTTTTGAAAGTGAAGACTTAAATATTTATAATCAGCAGGATCTATTTTAACATGTCTGAATGCTCTTGAGATGTCAGTTTTATAAAGTAGGGCTCCTTTACCTAATTTAACTAATTTTTTGGTGATTAGTAGTTAGTAAGGTATGTAAAATTTCGAATCCAGGTATTGCTCAGAGTCAACCCCATCATTAACAGATTTGCCAGCAGGAAAGCTAAGGTTTATAATGCGATGATGGGCTCCTGGCTTTTCACGAGTCATGAATGGGGATACATGCAGGTCTGCTACTGGTTGAGTGTGAAAGGGGCCTAAAATTGCATTGTCTTCCATCCCCTCTGTTATATATGCTTCAATATCTGTGGGATATTTATTTCCTGAACCATGATTACCTAACTTATGTGATAATTGTATACTTTTATTAATGTCTTACGGGAAACATAAACAATGATGTAGTTAAGTTACCTATCCCAATATTTGTCCAGGTACCTCTCCCAAACATCCGCACAGGCAGCGAGACACCCACTTTCAGGTAATCTGTGCCTTAATCTGAAGAATCATGGTTTGGATGAATGCCAGGGGTATTCAAATTCAGGCAATGTGCACCCCAAGGAATCTCAATGTTCTAGCAGATTCCATGTCCAGGGAGACAGGGTGATTCAAACCAAAGGACTATGAATCATCAGGTTTTCAATCAAATTAGCCATTGCTGGCATCAATCAGTGGTATATTTGTTTGTCACAAGTTGAATCTCAAACTTCAATGAATGTCTCCTGTCGGGCTTGGAAAACAGATGCATTGAAAATCTCTTGGAAAGGTCTGGATGGCCATGTGTTTTGTCCAGTGGCCTTAGTCCTGTAGATAATGCCAAAGATGATCACCTGGAGGTGCAGAGTCATCATGATTGCACCAGGGTCACCAGGGGTGTCTCCGTTTTGGGATCTAGTGAATCTGTCCAAAAAACTCCTTCTAAGACATCCCTTCTGGGTGAATCGGTTGACTCAACCAGTCAGCAACAGACTTTACAAAAAGTTAGCTTACTTGAATCTTCATGTTTGGCATCTGGAGTCAGGCATGAATATTCAGGAAGATTCCCAGAGGAAGTGGTGAAACAATTAAGCAGCACTCCTCAAGGAGAATCTGTGAATTAGTTGGTCTATTTTGAGAAGTGGTGTGAAGAGAGCCAGGCATATATCTCAGACCCCACTCTTCCAGATGGAGCAATTTCCTGAATTACTAGTTTAAGGAAAACATCCTAATACCATCCACTATTGTGGGCTATAGAACAGCAATTGCAGATGGTTTGGGGCTTAAAGGTTCAAGAAGTGTCTAAAAGTCTTGAAATGTATAAGATGGTTGGCAACTTTTAGTAAGAGACAAGCAATAGCTTTGGACTCTGTCGTTGGTCCTACATGCTCTTATTAAACAACCTTGAGCTTTTGAGGAAGGCTTCCTTGAAATTATTTACTTTCAAGACAGTCTTTGATTTTGGCTTCAGTAAAGGAGTCACATTCATGTTTGGCCCATTCCCTTAGTTATAGGGAGAATGACTTGGTCACAAGTAACTCTGGCCCATTAACTGGCTCCAGTAAAGGAGCCACATTCATGTTTGGCCTATTCCCTTAGTTATAGGGAGAATGACTTGGTCACAAGTAACTCTGACCCATTAACTGCCTTTTTGGCCAAGAACCAGCTGGCTTCAGATGGGCCAACTGCAATTAAGCCAGTGGTCTTAGTTTCTGTGGACTACAGACTGACTCATCATAGGTCTCTCTGTCCTGTTTGGGCTTTGAGATATTTGAGTTGGATTAGACAAAAGATTTCAGATAGAACAAGATCTTTTGTTTTGCTGCCATTAAGAAAGTTTCTTACAAAAACTTATTTCTTGGCAACAATCTCATCTGGATTCAGTCAGATTTCTTTCCTTATGAGATATCCCTTTGGAGTCTCATCATTGGTGTTAGATAGAAGCTAATAATGTATGTTTTGACTGCAAATTTAGCTTTTAGGTTGGTTTTTCCTTACACGAGTTTCGGAGACAGAGTATAGGAAATTCCATAGAATGTTTACCAATTTCTGTCTTAAAGACCTATGTTGTCATAGGGTCAGATTTGAATTAGGTCCTATATTTTATGTTCAGCATTTGTTACGTTAGAAGTATGTGTGTGATATTTGTACATTTGCATGTATTTCCTTGAATGTCTGCAATACTGGATGTATTTGTACTAGACATTTAAGTTGCCTTCAACCTGGCTTGGGAATGATTAAGCATTATGCTGATGACACTGCAGGTTGGTTTGACCTTGTCTTATGGTCGGATGTTACAATGTAGATGGGTCATCTGTTTACGACATCTAATTGCAACACCAACAGTGTCAGCATTTGTGAGAACTACAACTACATACTGCCATTTAGGGGGGTTATATGTTGTGAATGTTAGAAGTATATATGTTCATCAATGCGTCTAGAATTCATTGAGAAGTTCTCATGATGTTTAGTTGTAGGTTAGGTAGTGGGTTTTCTTAAAAGAATTCCCTCCTTCCTACAAGGCTGGATTCAGCAACAGTAAGGAAATGGTATGGGAATTTCGCTATAAAATTGGAAAATTTAATACTAATTTAAATTTTTATTAAAAATACTTACCATTTCATAACAAATAGATTTCTCTCCTGCCTCCCTGCAAGTCATTCTTTTACTCGCCAAAAAAGACAGTAAACAATGTGATCATGTGACCTATTTGGTGGGAGGATGGACTAATGTAACCCAGTGGCCTGGTTGTGATATAACCTTAAAATCGCATCTCTGCGCTGGCCATTGGGTTTGATGGCTCCAACAAATAGCTTCTGTTAGGAAATGGTAAGTATTTCTAATAAAAATTTAGAGGGGGCTCAGTGGTGTAGTGGTTAGAGTTCTCGCCTCTAACCTCTGAGGCCACCGGTTCGAATCTCGGGTTGGGCGCTTCATGTTGGAAAGTTGGTGGTTACTTGCTGATGCTCAGTGGTTTACAGTACAGTATGCCCTGGTTTCCTCCACCTGTAAACTACCCGTCGCAATATGACCCTGGCTGTTGAATGCGACATAAAAAAAAACAAATAAATATAATAAACATTAAAATTACTATTCAGTTTTCCAATATTGTTCACATCTTCAAGTGAACACTATAATTATGCAGTCACTGAACATTTGGCATTTTGTAAAAGAGGTTGCTGAATGGATCACAAGACAGATTGCTGGATGCAGTTACAGGACTGTGGTTAGGTCAGATTGGTTTCATTATTGTTTGAACTATTAAAAGTATCTTAGTTGGCTGTGACTATTATTTAAACAGCTAAATATATTTGTTAAGCAAATTTTTTTGTCTTTTCTTGTTGCAATTTGAAAGCAACCGGTAATTGCTACTGTGCTTGCCCTCTGGACCGTGACACAATGGTCAAACCTGGGGTTTTACATCCCTTTCAATAGCCAGGATTATATTGGGACATGTCCTCAGCATTTTTACTTAAGTAAGTCTAACTCACACAGAGGTGACAGCCTTTGAGTAGGTGCCAAACCTGCAAAGACAACCTGGCAACTGTGGATCTGAATGTTACATACCATGTAAGGTGGAGGTGATGATAATGGATAACCAGAAAAGCACTTGGAGAATGCAGACCTCTGCTAAACAGTTAATTTTCACCCCCATTTTTTCACGTTCTGTAGAGGTCCTCAGTGGCCTAGTGGTTAGCAAGTTTGGCATCTAATCACAGGCTGTCACCTCTGTGGGTTCGAGTCCCACAAGTGGCAATTCTGAGGACCTGTCCCAATATGACCCTGGCTGTTGAACGGGACGTAAAACCCCAACTTTGACTTTGACTTTGACTTTCACGTTCTGTATCAAACTTAGGTATATTAGTGTGGAAGTGCGCTGTATTTGGCCCAAGTAATCTGATGATTAATTATGGAGGTATATACAGATATACTAAAAATGGCTCCGTCTGTGAATAATAAAAAATCCTTAAAATAATGAATCTAGACAGTAATCCAGATTACCAACGAAATTGCACAATCTATTACACATGCCATTGCCAACATTTCCTGATTGTTTCATCAAAATCCACATATAACATTTTGACTGATTTTGCAAACAGACCAAATTGTCCAAAACATGTCCTTAACCTTTCACACCTGTTCTGTCTTAGACTATTTTAGCAAACTCTTGGTAACAATTGAACAAGCAAGCAAACAGATTTCAACAATCATAAAATCCTTACAGAAGGGACAATTCAAAGAAATCTGTATAGTTATACATAAAACAAGCACAAAAGACTTTCTGCCAGTTACCACAATGTGGAGTACAAAAGTGGTAATTTTTCTGTTTTCTACATGAAATTTTTACAGTGTACACCTCTTCGAAGTGGTAGGGGTGGTAACATCTGTGTGTAATTTAACGTTGGTGTACACATTCAAAACCAAACAATATGGTGCATTGTCTGTGTGAACCATGGGGAAAACGTTTTATGACATCTCAGGTTGCTTGTAATGGAAAGTATATTGTGCCTGTTTTCTCATGCAAGTTTTTAGAAATTAGTGTGTGCGTTCTAGCAAAGCTGACACGATCATATCTGTGGACTGATGAGGTAACACTTATTATTTCGCTCATGATTTGAAGTAGACAGTTATTTCATTGTGACAGCTGATTTAATTAACAGTTGGAGTTTGAAAGTGTATCAATTATGTTTCATTAGCGTAATGTGCCAACTTCTTAGTTATTGATTGTTGTATGGAATAGACCAACTATAAGAGAGAGGCTTATTTTTGGTTGAAATTGATAAGTATCAAGGGTGCATATTTTCGGGTTTTGGTTAGAATACTTCAATGTAGAGATTAAGTTATTTGCTTCTTTGTAATTAAAGGGTGGGCCTAATGTCTGCTGAGCAAAAGGTTGTGACCTTAGAGACCGTTCACCATTGCATTGATCTATGGCTGTAATTGGTTTTTTAATCAGTTTTCCACATTTATCCATTACCTTTAGAAAGTGAGGCATACACCAGGTTTAAGTTGTCAAAGTCAGACATGGGTGTATATCCTTATTTGACCATTATCCTCATTGATGATGAACAGACTGTAAATCTCTGAATTATCATTTGTCCATTAACATACATATAAAAAAGAGATAGTTTTACATTTTCAAGTAAATAACTCAAATAAGTGAAATATTTTTAAAACTTGATCCTCTTAAAACAGATATTGTTTCTGTCAGTCACACTTGGATTGAGGAATCAATATGCTAGTTACTTTTTATTTTCACATTCCTATTCTAAAAATTCCCAGAGCCAAGAACAAGGCTATCTAAAACCAAACTCAGATACACACATGCTCTCAGTCATTCAGTACAGAACAGAGTAATATTTTGTCCCACTGTTTGGGAAAGGTGTATTTCTTCTTTCACCCTCCTAGAGGATGGTTTCATGTTCAACATTTCTTAGAGTTTAAGTACCCCTTGTACACCACTGACTACCCATACTACCCCTCATAGTAACATTAGCTCCACCCACATGAATGATTTCAGAAGAATTTTCACAGGTGAGTGTACATCCCTGGGTAGGAAGGGTGACGCTCTAACAACTGTAGTTGGTAAATATGCCATATAATATCACATAGTTAAATAATGTTTAAATCTTATCTATACATTCATCCTCTGGCTTATGTCAAGGAAGACATTAAAAAAATTGTTTCAGGTAAAAGATTGTTAACTCAAGTTCCTTACTTTGTCTCCAAAATGGCTCATGACATAAATGTACTGAGTGTGTTAAGATTAAAATACTGTAAAAGTAGAAATCTTAGCTAGAAGAAAATTTCATTTATCCCTCATTTTTCAGACATTCAATGGAATTAATTTTCACTTATACCTACTTAAAGTATTTGTATAGATTCAAACATTCACTGGGAATTAATTTTCACTCTCCAACTTCATTATCAGGACCACGGTGGCAGAGTGGTAACACTCTTGCCTCCCACCTCTGAGGCCAGGGTTTGATTCCCGGCATGGCCTCAAGTGGGAAAGCTGGTAGTTGCTTGCCGTTGGTCGGCAGTTTACAGTACAAAACCCTAACGAACTGTATGTACTGGTTTCTTCTCCCCTTCCAACTACCCATCGTGATATGACCTGTACAGTGTCGAAAGCAACATAAAACCCCAAATAAATAAAAAAAACTTTATTATCCAATAAAACTAAATTGATGCCTAGTACAATTTCCAATTTAAAGCATTACATATTTTGAATATAACAATACTGCAAGAAGTACAAGATACTGTATATTTGGAAATTTCCCCCCTGATGTTAATTTTAAGTCATGTCCTGGATAGTGAAAATTCTAAGGTATGCCCCAGTGACACTGTATGAAGTATTGGCTAAATTAAGTTTCTTTTTGTATAATGTCTCACTGCCAGGAATTGTCAGGGTTCTGTCTCTTAAGTTTGTACACACTGATATTTCTTGCGCAGCCACAGAAGATTTGAACTGTTCAAAATCTCATGTTGTAGGTGGTATGAAGGTTACCTACCATAACTGCAGGGCACCCTATCATTTCTCTAGCTATTCTGCTGATTTTCCTTCTAATTCTGTGTCATTTTGCTACATGGACATTAGCTGCTCCCCCATATGAAAATTGCTGTGAGAAGAGTCTATTTGGTTTCCATAGTAAATATGTAACCTCTGATTTTGCAACTGTCTATACTGCTGCCAGCCATAGCTTGCCACTACTTGGCCACAAAACTTATTTTTGGCTTACTTAAAGCATATTACTGTAAATCTCCATCAACATCAGTGTAAACTATAAGAAAATATTAACCACAAAATGTCAAATGAAGTAGCCTTTTACAGTGCCTTTTATGGAGGATTGTATAACTTGTGATTCTAATGAACTCCCAACTTTGCCAAATGTTTTAATGCCTTTTGAAATGTTTATGCTTCAGTGTCATTCATGCACTGCTTCCTTTTGTAACATGATGTACAGGTATTATTGTTCACTTGTTATATTTGGATCATTCATGTAAGTTTATGTGAGTATATATTGTCTGGAAATAATAGGACTAACACCTTTAAAACAATGACACATAGAATTTCAACAAGATTACCTAGTATTGTGATATTGAGGCTTTTGGAGGCCTAGTGGGTTAGCAGGTTTGACATTAAATTACAGACTATTACCTGTCTTAATATAACAGTGGCTGTTGAACAGGAGATAAAGCCACAATTTTGACTACAAATTATGATAAAATTCTGTGTATGTCATATTTTGCCGGGTGTTATGCCTATAATAAATTTAGTGGTATACTATTCAAAACAATACAAATGTTGTGTATGATTAATTAATTAATTAATGTGTATTGATTTTTAGTATCTACCACAACCTATATTTGTTATAAAATCCTGGACAGGCAGCCTGAGTATTATTTGTATTCCCCTGTGCCACTTACTGTACAATTGAGTGTTGCAAATTCGTGCCAATTTTTGTTAATATTTAAGTAATGATGTAATCTACAAATATATATAATATAAATCATTTGAAAACATTTTACATTGCTTCTGCCTTGTTTATGATTCATTGAAATCCTTGTTAAATTGGTGGAAATTCATTTTTATGCATTATTTGTTCAATGTGGATTTGTATTACATATAAAGGCACTTGGCAAGTGCCTATTTTAATCAATGGAGAGTGTTATGTGTGGGTTCAGGGTTCTTTTCTCATATAAGGCCATTGAAATATTGATTATTTCTGTATTCTCCTAAAGTGACCTAGTTAGGGATGCTCGTGTATGCACGCTGCATTGATTTATAGACTGGAGTAAAGTTTCTAGAACCTTCTATGCATTATTTTTTCCCAGAAATGCCTTGATCTGTGACGGAGTGCTGGACAGATTGGAAAAAGCGCATTTTAAACTGTTTTAACAATAAGGTGATAGGTCCGTGGTGGCCTAGTGCTTAGCAAGTTTAGCATCTAATTACAGGCTGCCACCTCTATGGGTTCGAGTCACACAAGTGACAAATGCAGTAGGCCAGTCCCAGTATGATCCTGGCTGTTGAACATGATGTAAAACCTCAACTTTGAACTTTAACAATAGGTGGATATGACTGCGGTCAGGTCAGTTTGGTCTCATTGCAGTTTTTGTTTTGTTGACCATATAAGTTACTCAGTTGACTGTAGTTTTTATTTTAATTTGTTAAATAAATTTGTCAAGTAAATTTTTGTCTTTTCCAGTTGCAATTTGAAGGCAACCAGTAAGTTGCAACCAGTAACCTACCAAATTTGTTTTACTTACTATTCATACAAAATGGTGGATACAAAAGTGCAACATACCTTGCACATGTAAAATATTGTCATTTTCAGATATTCTGCAGATATTCTGTGCATGCAAGTGATTGTGTCCAAATGTTAGCTTTGAGGATTTTTTGAGGTGGACTCCAGCAGTGCCTTGGGGCAGCTGTGGATTACCAGATCTCCACTATGTCCACTTCTCTACTCACTTGGCAGCAACTATTGAGAGGTCCAGGGTCGCCACAAAGACAGAAGCGAAACACTTGATAACTCTTTCACAGTTTATTCTAGATCAATAAGCACAGTTCCAAATTATAATTCAACACATTCTCCTGACTGAGAGAAATTCTTTCAAAAGTTCCAATAATTTTGTTTTTCATGGGAGGTTAAAGTTTAGGCTGAAGAAAGACTGTTCAAAGATTTGAAAAGTTTTCTGAGGGCGTGTATCTGATTTATGTGTTTTTGGGTTCAACATACAGATTGACTTAATTAAGTCTGTTGTAGGCGAGTCAGTGCAAGGCCTTTTTTGAATGTTTTCTCTATCATTGTTTGGTGGTGAATGGGTTTCTTTAGAGTCAAGGAAAATAATAAATCCTATCTGTAAATTCACTGGTAAAATAATATGTCATTCCGTCTTATTTGTAATGGGCGTTTTGAAAACTGGTTTATACTGGGTGTCTATTTCTGTATAAAGGTCTGGTATGAACAGTTTATTCTGGAATTTATTTCTCAAATGGGAGGTAATTAAAAGAGGCCCCTTGTTCATTTGGGAAGTCCTAGAGGAACATAAAACTTTGACTGTGGAACTAGGTGAGATTTCTGTGGATCTTTCCATGGTGACTGAATTATTCAAAGTCAATGTACAGAGTTGAGAACCAAAATCTAAATGAGCTCTTGTTTGTCTGAGGAATTGGATTCCCAATATGATGTCATTATCTAAATTTTTGGGCTACATAAAATTTGTTAGTGACTGTATAGTTTCCTTTAGTTAACTTTGGAAATACTGTATATCTAAAAAAAATACTGAACTGTTTTCTGCAGCTGTTGTGGCTTCTGACATATTACTTTTAAATCTTGGTAATCTCTTCAAGTTCTCATGTTGCAATAAAATTTTCTCAGGGATAGTACAAATATCTGATCCCGTATCAATCAAAGCAATATAATTCTCATCAACATATTTAATTAGTATTTGGCTATTGGTGGTATGGATTTGAACTGGAGGTTTGTGGTTAAACTGTTTTGTCTCCAATTGATGCATTTTCCTAAGGCCTCTTGGGGCGTATTGATTGGAGATAATTTGTTGTCTGTGCCTATACAAACTGTGTGTAAAAGCCATCTTTTGAGTGGGGGATTTGGCCTTGAAGTATAAAACCCAGCAGGTTTTGTAGTGGGGCTTGCAGATGTGGATAAGGTATTACCTTTATTATGGTGTTTGGATGGTTGAACAAATGTATTCAAACAGTCGGTGTTTTAAAAGTCATTCAGTGGTGAAAATCTATTATAGCATGGGGTATGGTGGTGTGTTCTATGTAACTTGTTGCCACTATCTTTGAATTACAAACAGAACCCTTCTTTGCAGCAACAAAACAGATACCCTACCTTTTCTGAATACAATCACAAGTCTCGTTAAAATATCTGTCTCTGTACTGTACATTTTGACTAGAATGAAGTGACTCAGGTTCATTGCCAGTGATTTCTGACTGTTTATGCTGATGAAATGTTTGAGAAAATTGCCCAGAGTACTGCGAAACTGGTTGTTTGCCAAAAGGGGTTTATGTATTTGTGCTCTGGGCTTTTCTAGTTTAAATGACTATTCATGTAATTTGTCCTGCATCTGTCACCATGTATATTTGGAGGGTCCCATTTTTGGAAAGTGGATTGTCTATAGCCCTGGTAAACATTCTCCCTCCTTTGCTGATTTTGAGGGGGAGGGTTATAATAATTGTCTTGTCAGAATGGATGGCCCTGGTTTTTGAAGTTGGGTCTATGATAATTAGTGTCCTGCAATTTAGGTTTTTCTATTTGTCCCCTACGACAATCACTTGCAATGTGACCTGTGCCATTACAATTGAAAAACAAAATATTATAATACCCAGACCTGGGTTTGTTAGTTCGTCTGTTATAAGGTCCTTTCTGTGGTGGTCTTTGCTGTCTTCCATTCCACTGTGTACTGTACGGGCATTGTCTCCTGTGGGTGCTGGACTTCTTTTTGTAACACTCAGAAATGTGGTGGCCATCTTTCTTGCAGTAAGCACACTGAATTCTAGAGTCTACCATTTTAAAGTTCTGTTCTTTCACGATTGTGCCTTGTTGTTGTAGAGTAACTGTACTGTCATCCTGACCAAATGTCTGTGCAGTTTCAAACAAAGTGGCAATTCTGGTAGTGTCATTAAAGGTGTCTGTGCCATGTGCGATGGTGTAGATTCTATTAGGTGTGGGTAGGCCCCTAATAAACTGGGTCATAAGAACTTGGTCTGATTTTCCTAATCTTGTGCCCTTTTCAAACACTCTGTTGGGAGTTTTCCTTGGGTATTTGTTCTAAGGGATAGAAATAAGCTTCCCTACTCCAATCTGGACCTAAAGGTTTAAATCTTAAAAGAAAAGTAGAAAATATTTTTTCAATATTTGAGCTGGTGTGAGAGTCAAGTTGTTGGAGCCATATTTTAGCTGTACCTTGTAGACACATGTGAAAAATACCTGGCAGTTTATCAAAATTCCAGCCCAAGACATCAGCTGCAATTTTGAAATTGTTAAGAAATTCATCTTGATCCGAGTTGCCACTGAATAAATCTAATTTAAAAGGCAAGTTGTTGATTTCAACATTTTGTTGTGTGGCCGGTGGAAACCTGGTAGGCAAGGGTGCGTAATCTGTCTGATCGAATAAATTATGGCCAGATCTTTTAGGGAATGTATTGTCTTGTGGGTTTTGTGGCCTAAAGTTTATTTGGGGATCTACGTGGCTGTGAGGGTTTTTGGGTGGGAGGTCTCAGTGGATTGTGGATTGGGTTGCTCTGAACATCTACCACCGGTGACTGTAATTGTTGAACTTGCCTCTCTGGAGCTGGCCTGTGTTGCCGGTTCTGTGGTGGGATGTGTTGCTGAGGTAGAAAGTTGGCTGCAATATTGTCTATAGCATTACTCTTGTTTGTAACATCAATGTCAAGAGCAGCAGCACTGGTCATATTCTCACCATAGTTTATCATGTCCTGATTGCGCAAAAAAAAACCAACTTTATTGTTTATGGGGGCCCCAGTCTATGTTCCTGTTTGTTCTGGGGTAGTGCTTCCGTCCTGTTGAGCCATTGGTTAGAACCTGAGTCTCAGTAGTCTATATGAAGTCTCCAGTAAAGAAGGTACCACGTATGTGGCATAATGACACCATAAGTCCATAGGTTGATTAAAAAACACTTCGTTAGTTCATTTGTGTAAACTGTTTATTTATAACTAATATCCATTTTCACTGGTTAGCACTTTGGCATCTCACCATGTCCAAATGTTAATTTTGGGGGACTTTTGAGGTAGACTCCAGCAGTGCTTTGGGGCAGCTGTGGATTACCAGATCTCCACTATGTCCACATCTGTCTGTACTCACTTGGCTGCAACTATTGAGAGGTTCAGGGTTGCCACAAATACAGAAGCAAAACACTTGATAACTCTTTCACAATTTATTCTAGTTCAATAAACACAAGTCCCAATTATAATTCAACACATGCTATAGAGTGAGAGAGCCAAATAAGCTCTTCCCCTCTGCATACTATTTCAGGTTATTTTGGTTATTGTTATCCTTTTTGTTGTTCTCTTCAGCTGAAGGCTGAAGCTCTTATACCAGTCACTGTACACTAACACATATTACTTGTTATCAATTACTGGGTTTATTTCTAAGAAATCTATCTCACAGAAGCGGTTACTGGCTGAGGCTATTATTATAGGCGGTGTGCTATGTGACTGTTGATTCCTACTGATAAGTCCAATGAGAGTTAATTTACTTGGCCACTTTGCCCGTGTTTTATGGAATTTAAAGATTATTAATAATTAACTTTTTTCATGTAAATTCTTCACCTTTACATATCGTTAGACATTGTAAATTGTGGGCACAACAACAACTAATCCTGCCAGACAAAGGCCTGAAAATTGTGAGTTACCAAATTGAATTTTATTGCATTATGACCAAACATAGAAGTTGCCCTACCAAGTGATGAGTCTTATGGTCGACTCCAAACAGCACCAATTCAAAAAGATAGCTTGTAACACTGAATCATAATCACATTCAGAAATCACCTAAGATTTCCATATAGGATAAACCTACTTGGTTACATTTTAAGAAGAAAATTAGCTGTATTGTGCAAATAGTTACAAAATTAGGCTGCATCACCCAAATTATATGCTTTTTTTTAATCATTGGATCTGCTTTACGAGATTAAATTTCTGATCTTAAGAAGTGAAAACTAGGTAATACAACCAACAAGATAATACTAATGACTAAAAATCAGGGCAGTTTAAAGGGAAACGTGTTTGGGACAGGGGTTTAAATATGAAACTAGTTAACCTTACTAAAAGGCAGGGTCTATAATCAATTCCTACTTAGAAAACATTCGTTTCGTGAATCCTTTATTTGGAAAATCAATATGCAACCACTGTCAGTGTATATATTTGGGGTGTTTGTTATTAAACGCAGCAAAAACTGATGGTATTGTTTCATATTTACATAACATGAAATAGCATAGTGTATTGCACCAGTCTGTTTGTTAAGTATTTGTATTGGAAATAGTGTCTAACTTGCTAATTAAGGCTGTGGCTAAATTGTGCAGGATACCGACAAAGGGGTTTGCTGTGGGTTAAATGTTTTTGCTTTGCATTCTATGTTATTAAAAACAAAGGTCATTTCTACAGTAACAAATTGTGATGCACTAGAGAAGTTTTAATTAAATAGGGGTTAACCTTACTACTAAAAATAAATTTGGGTATGACTTTCCTAGTCCTTTATTCCTTCAAGCCGAAATATATTTCTCAAATCCAATAAATAGATTTAATTTTGACCTGGGATCATTTAAAAATGGTTACCACTGCATATATTTTTCATTTTCTAAAATATTCCTTGTTTAATTCTTTTCTAGCTCAGATATGAATGTTATTCAATTGTTATCCAAATTTGAAGCCTTGGAAGATCCAGTAGTTAGCATGTTTGGCATTTTGTCACAGACTGTCACCCATATGTGCGTTGATTTCACAAGTGGTACCCGGCGATAATTGGTAGCAAGGCAGTACCTTTAGTAGAGACCACAGAGGTTTCACAGACCCAATAGCAAGACCCTAGTGGGCCGACGTTGGCTATGGGTGGCAAAATATAGCTAGTGGGCCACCACTGAGCCACTGCTGGCCCACTGACTGCAATTTTTCAAAATTTTTAAAGCATTATAAACAACTTCAAAAGCAACCTCAAATGCTGTTTTCTGACATATTATTTAACAATATTCAATGTTAAAAACATATAATTTCAAAATATAAATATATTGAGTGGCCCACTGTTGGCCCACCAACGACCAGAGTCAGTGACTGTAGCTCAGAGACCAGCCTACACCCACTGATGTAAAATTCTGGGAAAAATTATGTGCATTTTTTTTCACTTAACATAAGTTAGTGTCATTTATGTAACAAACTTATTCTGTACTCCTTCACTTTGCTCAGTCAGTCTTTCCTCCACTTTATTTATATATTACTTGCTTATATATTTGGCACTAGCGGTCCATCATTGGTCCACCCACTACATAAGTAGTACAGGACCCATGATTGGCACCCAGTGGGCCACTGGTGGCAAATATTTTAGTTATGGTTACAGAAAAATATCTTCATTTTTTCCATGTGATATAATTTTGTGTTTTGATGAAACCTAAAACTATCCCAGAATTTTTTTTATCTGACACATGCAACTATAATCTGTAAGAGCTATACTTAGTTGGTGGACCAATAGTGGTCCTCTGGTGGCTACACCTCAAACTCTGCTGAAGGCATTTGTTTTGACAGATCTTGAAAAGAGACTGTCTTGGCTTAAATTCATTTGTTTTAAGTAATTATTTTCCAAAATGTAGTTGTTTTGAACGTATTTACACAAAAAATTGTAATATTTGCCACTATCCATCAGTGGTCCGCCTTCTGCCTGAATGGCACACATACTGTTGGTCCATCATTGGCCCACAAAGTAATTGGATAACTTATGTCTGTGTGTGTATATTACTGAGACACCAACAATTTTAAATAACAGATGTTACCTCTCTGCATTAATATACATTTCTTTTTTCCCAATCTTGTACCACAAATTTCTTCCAAGGTTTACCACTGGCAGCCCACCAACTATATCAGTGGTATAGGGAATTTTCCAATTTTCACCCAGATTTTAGATCAAATCAATAAAATCATCTGAGAATTACACAGAAAAGGTAACAGAAGTGACAGTTTCCCTCTAAAGAAACCATAAAACATGTACAGGAGAAAAATATGATATTAAATCAAAACCCTGTTAATTGGGGTTGAGGTGTAGCCACCACTGGACCACCCTTCATCCACTAGCTGCAATATGTATGTGTCTGATTAAATATAAAGTTTCTTAAGTTAAAAGGAATAATTATACCTGAAACATATTCCAATCAGTGGCTGAAATACCCTTGAAATATATTCCCATTAGTGGCTGAATTTCCCATGCCAACGTTGGCCCATTGAAGGCTTGCCAACCAAAACTCAGGCTGCCAAGGTTGGGCCAATGGTGGCTTTTTATTCAAGATGCAATAATAGGGGATTTTGAGACACTTAGTAAAAAATGATTTATTATGATGTGTCTAAAAATCATATTTCAGTGAGCCCATAATTTTTAACTTACTATTTAACAATTTTAGACATAAAATAACATTCTCATTATTAATTCACAGTAAGAAAAGTTGTTTCTGAACATTATAATTTTATTATTTGATTATGGAACATGTCATCCTAAGATATTGTTCCACCATTGTTTATGTTTATTCATGTGACTTATCAGGGATTCCCTTAACTAAAATCCACCCACAATCTGTCAATTATTTGCTTTCTGTTAAACAATGGCTGCATAACTTCATGCTGCAATCTGATTGGCTGATGCTATATAATAGTAGTGGTAAAATTTTACCAGTGGCTTGCAATGTCAGACCGACATAGCATCCATCAGCCAAAAAGCCATTGGGCCAACAGTGGCTGCCAATGTCGGACAGACAGATATGCCAATGTTGGGCCAATATCTGCATGCTATCTGGGTTGTTGACTGATGAAGGTGATCCACTGGTGGACCAATAGAAAAGCTAATCATTGGCTGCCAACAGCGGGCCACTGATCGACCACCAGTAAACTTTATTGTTGGCTGCCAACAGTGGACCACTGTCTATCAGCTGGTCACGCCACCAGAGAACCACCATAGGCAACCAATCAACCTTGTCGGCTACTGAAGTTGGGCCACTGGTGGACCAATAAAACGGCTTATCATTGGCTGCTGACAGTGGGCCACTGAAGGACCACCAAAAAACCTTATTGTCGGCTGCCAACGGCGATCCGCTACCACTCAGCCGGTCACGCCAATAGCTGGCCACCACCTACAGCCAATGTTGGACCGACATCAATGCCACTGGTGGAGAGTACATTGACATGCCGTCTTGCACTGTTGACCTCTTGCATTTTTAATCAATTTTAACAGGTAACCCTTGCTTTGTGAAAGAATTCAGATAAATCCAGTCATAAAGTTTTCCTACAGTATACCATTCTACAATGGATGACAAAAATTTGAAGATGTACACCAAAGAAGAGGGATGCGGCTACTATAGCAAAATAAATAAGTTTGCTTTTGAATCTCAAAAAGTGATGTTGCAGCTTTTAAAGAAACTCTTTCAAGGTGTGTATGTGTAATACATTTAGCTCAAATTATTAAATGTCAATTGATTTGATTATTTGGGTTTAACATCCCATTGAATGCATTGCACAGGTTATATCATGGCAAGTAGTTTTAAGGGCAGAGGAAACCAGTACATACTAGTTGGTCAAGATTCTGTATCTTAAACAGCCATGCATTGGCGAATAACTACAGATTGTCCCACACAGCATCCAGTTTTTGAATATCACAGCTTAAAGATGGGAGGTTGGCCTGTTACTCTTGACACCACTGAGCGCCTCATTTTATAACCTGTTTTATAATATATTTATACATGTATTTTCATGTTTAACACTGTAACATTAATGTTTTAACAAAAGTGGAGCCACAAGTGTTGTTGTGCACTATATACTTTGTAATAATTCTAAACAGATTCACATGATTTTGACGAACACTTATTCAGTGTAACAATAACTGATATGTGAATGCGCACTTTGGTGGGAGTAAAAATATGTCCATTTGAATGAAATAACAGTTCATAATAGTAACAAATGTTGTCAGTCTTTCCGAGATATACAATATATAAATAAAACAAATGTACATGGGAATTCTGATCTATTGTGTAAATGATTAACAATAACTATTCGTGTCTGTTATATATTGTTTAAGTGTCCCAATGCTGTAATTTAACAAAGTGCTTATAACAAAATGATCTGCTAAATAACTTTTAATTATTAACCTGGATGACTGTGTTTACCACTTTGGCCCATGTCTTCTCCTTTCATTAGGGCCATTGAGAAAACTACAGAGTGAGAAAACACCATTCACAGTTGCAGATTTTGGAACAGCTGATGGAGCCAGCTTCATAACATCTGTACCAGCCATTATAGGCATGTACCACATTCAGTTTAATTCACCTAGCATGCACATAATTGAAATACATCATAACAATGTTGTTTGAATTCACCACCATTGCAACGCATATCTATGCCAGCCAAGACTGAGGATTAAACACAAAAATTGAATTCAAAAGATTTACTTGAGGTAGCAAAGACCAAAGTTTAAACTTGGCAAGTTAATTAATTGACATCAAACAGGTATCTAAGGCAAAAAGATGATTAAATAATATATCTGAATTTACCAACATTATAACATGCACTTTTAGCAGCAAAGAGAAAGGATTAAACAATACAATCAAATTCACTAAAATCTAAACATCAAAGCAGGTATTTAGGACAGCACAAACTGAAGATTAAACAGTATAATTGAATTCACCAAAATCAAAACATGTATTTTGGTCAGCAAAGCGTGAGTATTAAACATTTCAGTTGTATTCACTAACACCAAAACAGGCATCTAAGACAGTAAATGTTGAAAATTCAGCAAGGTTATTGAATTCAACGACATTATAACATGTACTTTAGGCAGCTCATACTAAAGATAAAACTGTGACTGATTTTCAAGACCATAACATGTGCGTTATGCAATTAAGAGCAAGCATTAAATAATTCAATTTAAATCTGCAACATCATAACAGCTCGTAATAAATATCAAAATGTTTAAATTTTTGGCATCATAGCATGTATCTTAGCTAACAAAGACTAAGGATTAAACAATATAATTAAATTCACCAACATTATTACATTTATCTGTTTTCTAGATTTTATTAGATCTTTATGTGGATCAGAGAAACAGATTTCTATCTTATTCAACGATGGACCAGAGAATGATTTTAAGACAGTGTTCAGACATTTTGCAGGTCAGGAAACATCAAGTAGTTTTATCCCTTTCTTGATACAAAGACAAATTGTAATTTGATATATTTCTTTAAATCCAATACAATAATTCACAGATTTAACAGAATATGAAGTTAACATTTGGTATTATGTTACTGTTTTGCCACAATCTGTTTTTTTGTTAAATGGCTGCATGATTTGGTAAATGTTTAATCTCCTTAGAGAATCTGACAGTGTAGGAATTAAACAAGTGATTAGATGGGATTTGCTTTAAATATGGCTTATTTTTTAATTTTTATCTTTTTTGAAGATGCTGGTGGGATGAATGCAAACAACACTGCTTTTGATCAGTATCGAGGTGTGTTTGTCACAGTTTGTGGGAAGTCTTTCTATAACCAGTGTCTTCCAGATAAGTCCCTGTCACTAGGGTGCAGTACCACAGCTCTGCACTTCCTAAGTAAAGTGTAAGTCTTGTCAGTTTCCATGTTTTATCTTTTTTTATTTTTTAACAATTGACCTAATGTTTTGGGTGGTCGAGGATACCAAACCCACCATCAAAACTAAACAGTGCTTATCATACACACTATGATATATACATGTAAATAGTATGATATAAATGTGCTGTATACAAAAAAAATATTACAAAATCAAATAAATCACACAATCTCTTATATATTTTGTTAAATGTATTAATATTATTTTCTTTACTGTATACTTTTTCTAGAATTTGTAATTTTGATTTGATATTTTCAAAAAATCATTTATGTAGACTGTATTATGTAAATTTTTGTTTTTATTAATATACCATTTTCCCCAGATAATTACCATATTAATACAATGTTACAATGGCGAATTTTCTAAATTTAAACCGAACAATATGTCACATATTGAGAGCTTTAGTACTGTGTCATATATGTCTTTCAGTTTCATTTCTAAATTTTCCCAGAAAGCCTGACTTACTTCACAATAGTAGAAATAATGTTCTATTGTATCAATAAGGCTACAGTAGTGGCATTTTAGACTATCAATTATATTCCATTTAAATCAATTATTTCCACAATTTACAATTGGATGAAGGATTTTATACTGAAAACTCTGAAAATAAGGTTCTCTTAAAATTTTATATGGTAGTTCAAAAGAGACAGACCACTCATGCTTTTACAAGAAAGGAAACAAGTTTACAAATATTGCTGTTGATGTCGGTGGCTTTGATACTCTGGCGACAAGTTCTTGATAAATTTCAACAGTTTTCACTTTTACAATTGATTTCAACTTGCTATTTACTTCTATATAAACTTCATTTGGCAATTTTTTCCTGTAACCATAGGAAGTATTAGTAAATCTTCTATCTATGGAGCGGAGATAAAGCTTTTAATCCTGATGTATTGGAGAAAGTTTAAATTCCAGTTCATTTTCTGATTCAAGGTTGCAATATCTAAAATTTTGCCTGTGGCTGAGTCTAACAGATCAATAAGTTTTATGTCATAGTATCATTAGTAGTAGCTAGGCTAAATGAGCTTGGTTTCAGTACTTTATTTTCACATAGAAACAGATTTGAATTGAAAATATATTCATTTAATATCTCTGGTGTGAAATGGTTGAACTTCACCCAGCTTTCCAATGTCTGTTTGTGAAAACTACTTCTACCCTTTTCAATAAAATTATAATTTAATTTATGCCTGGGATTCAGGTTAAGTAGACTCAACATAAAAAGACTTGCCCATTTACAATTTAAATTGTTTGATATCTTTTTAATCCACAGAATCTTTCTTGTTTCATTTATTGAATATATATCTCGACTTTTTAAACCACCATTTCATATGCTACTTACTATAGTACTTCTTTTAACTTTAGCTGGTTTATTATTCCATAAGAAAGAAAATATTACTTTATCTATTTTGTGTAGAATTTCCACTGGTGTATATATAGTACTGTTAAGGATTTTAAAATTGTGACTTTGCCCTTTAGGGACAAATTTCGTGTTGACCATATGTTCACAAGTTGCTCAATTTTTTATTTTGTCTTCAAAATTTAAAAGCTTACATTTTTGTGGATCATTTGAAAACCATATGCCCAGTGTTTTAAAGGGGCCTTCATTGTATATCAGTTTATCTAGCTCATTTGGCAGTTTAATATTTTTTGAAGATTGAATGCTATTGGTATAATTTCAGTTTTTCCAAATTTAACCGTAATCCTGAACTAGTCATGAAATCATTAAATAGGGAAATACTTTCTGACACAGACCTTAAATCTTGTAAAAACAAAGTAGTGTCGTCTGCAAGTTGGACAATTTTGAATTCATAATTTTGGAATTTTATACCTTTGATTTTCTTTGTTCCCCGTATTGAAACGGCTAGGATTTCTGCAACTAAAATAAAGAGTAAAGCTGAGGGGGGCAGCCTTGTCTAATAGATCTGGAAATTTCAAATATTTTTGAATAATATCCATTGTTTCCCACACACGATTTTTCCTGTTTGTGTATAAGATATGAATCCATGAAGTGAAAACAGGGCCAGAGTTAAATTTTTCTAGGCATTTAAAGAGGAATAGCCATTCTATGCTATCAAATGCTTTTCCAAAATCTATTAATGTGATAAATCCTGGGGTGTTTTGTTCTTTTGTTAAAAGGATAATATCTTCAATTGTTCTTATTGCTTCTCCAAAGTATCTTCCCTTAATGTAGCCAACTTGATCTTCACATATTAGGTGTCCACTAACTTTTTGCAATCTATTAGCTAGAGCTTTTGCCAAAATCTTATAGTCTGTGTTAAGCAAACTTACTAGTCTCCAGTTTTTTTAGGTATCGAAGATCTTTGTCTTTTTTGAATTACGTTTATGACATCTAGCTTTTGTACCTGTGAAAGACCTTTACTTTCAAATGTATAATTATAGCTGTCTATTAATAAGTCATTTATGTCTGGCCAAAAAAATTTATAAAAATTTGTCGATAAACCATCACTGCCTGGAGGTTTATTATTTGCCAGGTTAGTTAGGGGTCGTGTATAATCCTTTTCTGAAGTGTCATATCACAAAAGTTTTTATCCATTACACTTAATTTGGTATTTTAGGATTGTCCAAAAAACTTAATTCTGTACTGGATAGATTAAGATTGTTTTCAATGTTTGAGTTATATAACTTTTTATAATACTTTTTTTCTTCTTCAGTGATAGCTTTTGGATTGCTTAAGACCACACCAGTATTGCTTATTAACTTTTTTATGTGTTTAAAATTGTAATTTCTATTTTATAAGTTTAGGAAATATTTGCTATTTTTTCCCCTTCTTCAACCCATTTTGATTTTGATCAGACTGCTGCTCCTCAAAATTTCTACTTTTGATACCCTTCCTATTCTTGCTTGACTGTGACGTATTCATTGAGTTTACTGTTTTCCTCTACCAGGGTGTTTTCTAATGATATAAGTAAGGTGGCTAATTCATTTTCTTTTCTTTGACTTTCTTTCACCTTAAATATAGAATAGCTTATCGTTTCACTTTGTATTCTACACTTTATAAAATCCCATAATTGAGCTTTATTTTCCATGAATACAGAGTGTTTTATGTGTGATATTACTTCTTTAATGATATTTATATATTTTGAATCTGTCAGTAAGCTATTATTAAATTTCTGGAATCCATTCCCTTTTAACAAGTCTATGGTCTGAACTGTTTCCTGGTTCTATTGAACATTTTGTTATCTGGAATTCTAGGGAAATTGACACTAGCAAAAAGTCTAGCCGAGACTGAACTAGCCCCGATCGTGACATTTCTCTTCTGGTATAATACAACTTGTTAGGGTTTCTAATTTCAATTTCAGTCAAAAGTGATTTTATACCTTTTGCACATTGAGATTCATTATCAGTCAGTCCCCCCATTTTATCAAGATTCATATTCAGGCAAGTGGTGAAATCTGCTCCAATAACAATATTTTGATCACCATAATTTATAAGTAAGCCTCTCAAATAGTTTAATAAATGATAACTGTTCTTTTGGTTTGTCTTTTGTAGGGAAATAGACTGAGATTACAACTATAGGATTATCGTAAATACGACATTCTAATAAAAGTACTCGTCCATTTTGATCTGAGATTTCATTTTTAAGAGTGAAAAATTAGCACAAGTTTTCAGGAATGAGTATTGCTACTCCTGTACTATTGGCTGTGCCATGTGAGTAGCATATTTTGCCCCCCCCATTTTGCTTCATCAGTTAAGACTGAGTGAGTTTCCTGTAGTAAAGATATCCCAAAGTGCTTCGTTTGTAGCCAATTAAATATGTTTCCTCTTTTTTGTTTGTTTCTTAGACAACGACAGTTAAATAAATTTAAGGTAATACTTTCTTGAGACATTCAGGAATGTAAACAGCATATAATTTAATCAGAAATTTCTAGAAAGAGGTGCATACAGTAGAGTGCATTCTTTATGAAGTTTATTTTTCCATGTGATATAGAAGTATATAACTTGGCAGACAAGGGGTAACAGGACAAACACAGAAACAACTTTGGGACTTGATATGAACAAATTATGACAAATTGTACTTTTACAACATTTAACAATAATAAAAAAAAACATGATTATGTTAGAACAATAAAGGAAGAATAATAATAGGAACATGTGGTTTTATGGTAGAAGACTGTTCTCCATAAAAACACCAATTGTATATACATACACAATACAATCAAAATAGTTTTGTAGGTTTTTATTATTTTTTTAACCGTGTTTCCATGTTTTATCTAACCGAGTGTGTCAGTTTATTAGTAGAAATATCTCAAGTACATTGCATACCAGAGGTACCTTTATTTTTTATTCATAATAAGTGTTCATTGAAAGGTTTTCAGAAAATAAATAAAGGAAATTAATATGAAATTCAACACTACACAGGAGAAGTTCCCATTGTGTTTCATTGAATTTTGGGAAGCTTCTTAGTATTTGATATTTATGACTATACTAGACTCCAAAGATTATCTATCGATAGCTTTGAAATCTTTTATTTCTATTTTAGGTTTATTTGTGCCTAGCAAGTAAAAATATTAAAATCTACTTTTCTGTCTTTGATGTTATTACCATTGAGTATAGTCAAAGCTCTCTAGTAATTGACATTCCCTTAACTGAGAAGCAGATTGTCAGGATGACCATTTCTCAATGTCCCTGATTTTATCTACTTGGCCATGGAATAAATAATCCAGTGATAAAGAATATTTTAAGTGGTCATCGGTGCCACTATATATCTGCAGAGCATGGAATTGTACCCAGATATTCTGTATTTCTTGATGAAAGTGTCACACACCAGGTTATAGTGGGCGAGCTATACATCAGAAACCAGTTTCGCAAACAGTATCAGAATTAGACATGAACTGTGAACTGGTTTCCTCTGCCAATAAAACTACCTGATATGATGTGTTAAAAGCGACGTTAAAACACAAATAAATGATGAAGTCAGATTTATAAAAATGTCTCCCCATTAAACAACCATGGTGATATTGGGACAAGATCTCAGCATTGCCACTTGCGGGAGTCGAACCCACACAGAGGTGACAGCCTGTGATTAGACGCCAAACATGCTAATCCACTAGGCTATTGAGGACCTCTTTTTCATATTAGTCAGGGAGCCAAAAACTTGATTTAGTTGAGATTAAGTTCATCAAATAACATTGGTTTTCTATATCATGTGACTCTTTATCTCTAGTCAATATTTTTATAGTTTTCTTTTGTTTAACTTTTTATTGTTGGCAAAATGCTGTTTATGAATGGAAGACCTTGTAACCACTTATAATACTTATAACTACAAATACTAATTTAAGCAGTTGTTCTATATATTTATTCTTTATATGCAGGCATTTCAAATTTTGAAGTAGAGAATTATTTTACAGCAGCCATATTTACCTCTTTGTTTACAAAACCTAAGCCCAAATCCCAGGTAGGTTTAACTGAAAGCCCAAGACTGCTATTTGAAATCCACTTAGTCTAAGACCACAGACTTATACTGAATTAAAGACAAAAGTCCTAATGTTAAGTCTAAGTCCCGACTAAGTCTTTTTGTAAATTTAGCCCAAATACATATGAATTTTAAACATAAAACAGGTTTTAGTAGGTTGGTTATCATTTCAGGCCAGGTCTTATTGAAGAATGCTCTTCAACTCTTCTAGATGAAATGAAAGCAGAACCGTTCAGAAAGCAGGCTGAAGTAGACTGGGAACAATTCCTATTAATCAGAGCAAAAGAACTCAAGTCAGGTGATAATCTAAATTTTAAAATTATCAAAATAGAAAAAAATTGCCTCAGAACAATATTTAAAGTCATCAAGTTTAGTTTAGTTATAGATTTAATTGCAGTCGTAAGCCAATAAGAAAAAAATGGAGAATAAATTCTGTGATGTATAAAAATGCTCATTCAATATTTCTGAATAATCAAACAAACTGGGTGAAAAAACGGTAAAGCCACTTTCCATTGGCTTAAAGATGATGCATTACACAGTCTGGCTTTCAGTTTTAAGTTAAAAATTCCAATGATATAACCGAGTTTGTGTGTTCTGCTATGACAGGACATATAAGTAGACAATATGACAACACAATTTGCTGAAGCTTCCCAATATACATAGATTTAGTTTTTAACATTTCATACAAGGTAGAATAAATTTCCACATTTCCAAATGCTTTGTCTATACAGATTTTGTCGGTAGAATGAATATATTGACTTCTCTGTTTTACCCGCAATGAAATTGATAATCCATAATAAAATCCCTTAAATTATAAAAAAATACAACTGTTAATAATTTAATCAACTTATACTTTTTTCAAGATTACAAATAAATTTGTACAAAAATTTCCAATGTTGTATATAATACTATATACAATGTTACTGCAAGCTATCTTATCACCATGCAAAGTAACTGGGCTGCAGGGCTGCATCAGAATACAAAGAAATGTATTTGGGTAGTATTTTGATGGTATTTTGTACAAGTACTTTTTCCATGGAGAAAATCATTTCTTAAGAATACGGTGGACAATAAATGCAGAATATTAATGACATTCAAAGTAAACAGAATAAGACATAACATGTATGGACATACATACAGAAACATTTTAGGTCAATATTTTGTATCCAAACTTTTGTACTGGTTGTGAATTTTCCTTGTTTGATGAATTCATATATAGATAATGGCCAAGTGGAGCTCCATTATGTAAACTGAAAGGGCCGAAGGGTCATTAAGTTTACATAATGGAAGCGCCACAAGGCAATTATCTATTATAAAACCCTGCAAATCAAAACCAATTTATTAATTCAATAATTTAACACCTTGTACCAAATAATCAACCTAGACAATCTTTGCAATGTCAATGTTTCCTTTGGTGTGCATACCATATGGGGCTTTCATAAATTAGTTCTATGTTTTTTTTTCAATACACACTTAGCATTGCTGCAGCATGTGTACCACTGGTGTTCCTTTATGGGAAAAATAATTTTTGATAAGGCTTGAAAAATTTTAATATAATCTGACTGCCACAAAATTTAACCATGGATAATGATAATCGCAAAAATATGGATCTGCGACTTATAGAAAACATTTTCCAGAACAAATTAGACTGTTTATTTAATAATGCTGTGGGTAATTTGTTGTGGTGAGTGTTTCATGTTACATTATTAATCTATGCTTATTTTAAGACAGTAAGCTATTACTTTTGTGTTTCAGGCATTGAAAGTATTAGAAGCTGGAGAATTACTTACATGTTTTATTTTGTGTTGAAGTTTTTAGGTTTCTCAAGATTTTTATTTTGTGTGCTTCTTTGTCTCTTAATTTGGAATCAAGGAAAAATGCCTCCTGGAAAGATTGTCTCCTGGAATAAAAGCCTCATAGAAAGAATGCCTACTCCACATTTTCCGTTTCAGTAATACCTCCTATGAAAATTAATCCACAACATTAAGAACAAAATTCATTTCAACCACAAATAGTGTATCATTTTAGAAGTATATAGCAAACTGTAATAAGGTAAATTAAAATCTTTGTTTTGCACTTAAACATTGAAAATTTAAATCAAATTTAAACCCAGCAGTAATGTTTTTCGGTACTGCATTTTTGAACTACGCTTTAACTACGTTTTAGGGGCCACGGTGGCAGAGTGGTAACACTCTCGCCTCCCACCTCTGAGGCCGGGGTTCGATCCCCGTCATGGCCTGAAGTGGGAAAGCTGGTAGTTGCTTGCCGTTGGTCGGCAGTTTACAGTACACAACCCTAGCGAACTCTATGTACTGGTTTCCTCTGCCCTTCCAACTACCCATCGTGATATGACCTGTATAGTGTTGAAAGCGACGTTAAACCCCAAATAAAAAATTAACTACGTTTTTTTCTTATTTTACTTGAGTAAATTTTGAGCCACTAATAACACTCCTTTTAATGTCGTATGCTGGGTTAGATTTTCATAGTGAGTTTGTTTGAAAGTTAGCTGCTCCTTTGATTAAGTTCACAGAAAATTATTGTAAAAAAGTCAGATTGTAAAGAAATGCAAAGAATAAAAAATATCCAACCCTATAAATTGCTTGTTTTGTATTTGTCAGGAGGTATTTTTTCAAGGTAGCATTTTTTCATGAGGTATTTTTATATGAACTCTGAATGTCATTCAGAATTGAAAGGACTTTTTATATGTACCCACTGAACTAATTAATATGAAAAAAGTTGTGAAAACATTTCAATCTTGAATGTATTGTGCTGAGGATGACTGGCAAATACTAAGTACCCTTTTGCTCTTGGCAGATTGGCCATTGAACTAAACCACAATCCACTGTTAAAAAATAATGTAGTGTTAACTCTCCATTATGCAAAAATAATGGCGAGTTGAGACAATGGAAGGGTCGCCCGTCTGGGTTTCATATAGAATGAAGAACCCTCTTTTTTGTCAGATAGTTTTACACATGTCTCTAAGTTCTTAACAACAATTGACATTCTGTGAAGACCTTTCTATTTTTTAGATAATCTGGTGGAGATTCTCTCTCATTTCTGAGTCTCTACAATAAATGCTTCCTTTTCGCATTAATCACTTGTAGATTATGTCTTTGATATCAGTTAGTTTACAAAACCATAAGGTATACTAAAGAGGAATGAAAATGATGTTAATGAAAAGAGATATAATATCATCTTAACCGACCCTGTAGCCAATAATTTTGCTGTTAATTATTCAGAAACTTTTCTCACCTGAAGGTAAAATAAAAATCGTGTCCTACTTTCCCCCGAGAGCCATGAAATGACTCTGTTGTGCTCATTATGAATTACTCAAAGTTATACAAATTCTCAAATGCACATATTGTGGTCTCTAGTAAACAAGAGAAACCAAAACAAACAGTAGGAAAAGAATCTATGAGCAGCACAAGTGTTTAGCATTACTTACCAACCAAATCTACTCCATTGCCTGGACACTTCACACAGAGACAACACTCTTTCAAGATCACAGAGCCGTGTTTACAATGATTTTTGAACTTAAACTCTTGTTAAAAGTCATTGTAATCTTGATTTGATGCTTAAACTCAAAATTTTTGCAATATAGAAAGCTCTTAAACTTAATCATCTTAAAACTCATAGATAAACTTAATTTCTGAATTTATCCTTAAAGTCAAAGAGAACAGTTGGCTGCCTTTTCTCTTTTGTTTGGATTCTACATGTGTTTATATTTGCAAATAATGGCCCGAAAACAGATAACTTTATGACAGGAAATAAACAGGTACAAAGCATACTGTCCACAAACAAACAGTTGAGTTAAGTATAATCTCGGAGGTTGAGTTTAAGTGTAACATTAGAGGTTGAGTTTAAGTATATAACCTGGGAGGTTGAGTTTAAACATAATTTTAGAGGTGCAGTTTAAGTATAACCTGAGAGGTTGCTTCTAAGTATAACATTTGAGGTTGAATTTAAGCATAACCTGAGAGGTTGGTTTTAAGTATAACGTTAGAAGTTGAGTTTAAGTATAACCTGAGAGGTTGAGTTAAAGTATAACGTTAGAGGCTGAGTTTAAGTATAACCCCAGAGGTTGAGTTTAAGCTCATGTGAGATTACTTTGGAACATAGAAAACAAAAAGTATCTGAGTTTAAGTTTGAGAATCTTTGTAAATCCACACAAGAGAGTGTAGTATTCTGCAGTGTATGGATAAAGTTAATATGTCAGATTCCTTCCCTTTATCTGGGCTGTCCAAACCCAATCAAAAGTAGACATCTATATGTTGTTATTTTGGCCCGATTTTGAGAATCCTCTAATTCTGGGGGTAGATTTATACACAATTTATACAAAATACATCCATAACTTGCATTTTGGATCAAGGCATAGTTGTGTCAAAAGAAATCTATGTAACTACATTTAAAACAAGCAATAATTAAGTTTTTTGTGGTCAAGTTGTGCCACACTATTGTGGGGACTAGTATGGGTTCTGCTTAAGTATTTCACATAATGTTTAAACAGTTGTCAATAACTTTGGGGAATTTGTACATCACTGTTTTATTACTTTTGTGGTACCTTGTGTCTTTTTGTAATATGTGAACAATCTCACTGTAGGTGGCGCCCTCTGCTTGATGGTTATTGGCAAAGATGAGCAAGGCAGATATCCAGGGGTGACTAGACCAGGCACCACCAGCATCTATAAGTTACTCAGTGATACCTGGAGACACTTTTACATGACCAGCTGGATTACAAAGGTTGACTAAATCATTGTTAGTACTTTTCTGTAAAATATTTTGCAGTACTTGTGCATACATATTTTGTCATTGGGTTGTAGTAGTCATTTTGTTTTTAAGCACGAACCTCGACAGAGCACACGCTTCTAGAGATCACTTTTTTTTGTCTCCAGACTTTGATGAAATTTACCTGTGCATTCTGAATTACCCTCTCTTGCTCTACAATAACTTAAAGGACACATGTCCATTTGGCTTTTGCCCAAACATATCACCTTTTGTCCTTGACTTTGATGACATTGACAACACTCTATTGCCCAAAAGGACACATGTCCTTTCGACTTTTGCCCATACATATGTCCTTTTGCCTCTGGACTTTAACAACACCTGTGCATTCTGAATTTTCCTCTATTGCTGTCCAATTGCTAAAAGAACACATGTCCTATTGCCTTTTTCCCATACATATGTCCTTCTTGCATCAGACTTTCGAAATTGTGGCACAGAGTGATGACTATTTGTCTGCTCACTGAAGTTAAGTGGCAATGGGTTATGTTAGTATTTGGATCGGTGACTGTCTCAGTTCGTGACCAGTTGTGGGATGTATCTAACTTAAAATTTCTTTCTGTTTTGAGACTTTTGTAAATTCTAGTGCACTACTCGTTATCTCTTATGGCTTTGTTCTCACACTGGGGGACCAAAACACCTTTTGGCCTTGTTTTTTTTTTGCATTGAAAAGATAATGACAATGAGCGCTATGCTATATGAGTATAAAATATTTAGTTGTATACAGATTTTGCTATCATAAAGTAGCCACAAATCTGCAATTGTAAGGTACAATGGATGGAAAAGCCGGTTGCTAAATTCACCAGAATGTAAACAAACGTATGTGAAACTATTTATTCCTTGTAAAAATGAAAAAAAAATTAAAGAAGGATCTTAAATAAGCCTAGATGACGTGTTAGAATAGAAATAATCCTTTGGCTTCATAAAATTATTACCTTAAGTGTCTTAGTTACATGCCGTATACAAATCATCATCACTCATGGATTATTTCTACATTAAGTAAGTAAGTAAGTAAGAAACACTTATATAGCACTGAAAATTGATGAAGACATCCTCTAAGGCGCTGATGGGCAAAAAGGGATAGTCCAGTTCCAGAAAGAGGTCCGTTTCCATATTAGCATCCGACAGGGGAGATAGGATATGGTGGAGGATAAGCTAACCTAAAAAGGTATGTTTTCAACTGTTTTCTGAAACCAGAAATACTTTCTATGGTTCTAATGGCTTGAGGAAGCTTGTTCCACTCTGTGGGAGCCCCTACTATGAAGCTGCGCAGCCCTGAGCATTTCTTTGGTTTCGATGAGGAAATTGATAGGCGATTGCCCAGTGTGATCACTCCGCCTAATAAGAGAGGAAAGATATAGAGGTTGGCTGAAATGTATTGCTTTATAAGTAAGGAGATTGTACTTGAGCAATATACGGTAATGAATGGGGAGCCAGCGTAGTTTGTGCAGGAAAGGTGTGACATGACAATATTTATTTAGCTTGAGCACCGTACGACATAAAGGATTTTGAACTCTCTGTAGTCTGGTAATATACGCCTTTTTAGTGTTGTAAAGCAGTGAGTTACAGTAATTCATGCGACTGCAAATTTAAATTAATGTTATAGAATGAACTACTAAATAGCACATTTCCCATGCACATACGGACACAAGAAGAATTACTAAAGCCTTTCACTAGAAGTTCCTCAGTGCTGGAAGCTGGCTTGAGATTATATGATATGAGTGTTGTGGAGGAGTGTCCATATTATAAGAAATATCAGTATGATATCCACAATAAAGGTAAGTATATCTTTTGGCCATTATTATTAATTATAATGTTACATATATTTTAGTACAAGTGTAACACATATTACTTAATTAGATACACACATATTACCCCGAAACACACAAAATACCAAGTTGTAGAAGATAATCATATGTACCCTTCACACGGGGCAGGAGAAATGCTAAATCAAAGTCAAAGTTGGATTTTCACATCCCATTCAACAGCCAAGGTCATTATTGGGACAGTACCTAAGCATTATTACTTGTGAGAGTCAAACCCATATAGACGTGACAGTCTGTGATAAGATGAGAAACCTGACAACCCACTGGGCTACTGAGAATCAAGAGATATACAGTGGTCAATCAAGTTTATTTTGTATGGAAATATCAAAGTTCAACGCTAGGGTTTTAAGTCCTGTTTATCAGGTAGAGTCATTTTATGCATTACCACATGTGGAAGTCCGGTATCCACAGAGGTGACAGCCTATATCTCATCTTTTGTCTTTTCTGGGAAAAAGGGATCAAGTGTCGACCAACAAACAATTCTTAAACTAGGTCAAGGCTGAATATTTGGATCCCATCACATGACCAAAATGTCCAAATTGATTTTTTTGTTATTTTAATTATAGTTTTCACGTTTTTGCTTTAATATTATATAAGAAATAAATCAATGTATGTCTGTTTCAGATCATGAATAAAAAAGTCACTTTAAAATATGAAATTTGAATGAAATGAAAATGTTATATCCTGTGCAAATAAGCACAAGGAGGCTTGCTTCTTACAATCTCTCATGTGACAATGAACACCTTCTGCTTGTTGCTGCCTTTTATACTCCAATTTCAAGCTGTAGTTCTGGTCATGTAATAGGGTCCAAATATTTACTGGTGACCTAGTTCTAGATTTGTTGATTGGTCGACACTTGATCCTCTTTTCTCCCAGAAATTGCTTATGGGTTTTTACAGTGAGAAGAAATATCTTGTGATTGGATCCAAATATTTGGTTGACTCTTTTTAATTGTTTTGGTGAAATAGGCTGAGAATTTGATTATGTGACAAAATGAACCCCTTTTTAAGGTTTCCCTATTATTTAAAGCATTTGAGGAGCTTCACTATCTCTTAACTTCAAAACTATGATCTTGCATTGTTTCTTTGTCATTCTAGACATAATTTTTGACC
Source organism: Sabellastarte sp. h YS-2021 (assembly GCA_964017235.1). Classification (NCBI taxonomy): domain Eukaryota; kingdom Metazoa; phylum Annelida; class Polychaeta; order Sabellida; family Sabellidae; genus Sabellastarte; species Sabellastarte sp. h YS-2021. The sequence goes on from OZ024931.1 coordinate 143,882,137, forward strand.
ATATTTTACCTCACCTCAGGTTTCTGCTTTGATATTATATAAGAAATAAATCAGTGTATGTCTGCTTTAGATTAATGAATGAAAAATCCATTTAAAATAGAAAATTTTCATTAAAATGGTATCACTTTTTCAAACAAGCAGAGGAAGATGTGTTTCTAACAAAAGCTCACGTAATAATAAATTCTCTCTCGCCTGTTGCTGGCTTTTAGTTAACCAAATAAAAACACTTTTTCAGGTTTCTTAATTAATTATAGGATATATGTGGAATATCAGCTAAAGATTATGATCACTTGCACTGTTTCTTTGTCATTTTTGACATAATTTTTAATCATATTTTTACCTCACATCATGCTGGAAATGGACTGCAAATGAGCAGTACTTAAGTTACAAAAGACAAGCAGGCTTCATGTTAGGACAGGCATGCGATAAGGACAAGCCTGGAAGGGTTAAAGACAAGCCTGGAAGTGTAACTGACAGGCTCTTAAGTTAACCGACAGGCCTGTTGGTAGGTGGATGAATTTAGGGTCTGTTACAAGGGTCGGCAACGGTCGTAGAAATATCAAGCATATTTGATATTTCACTGACTCTCACCGACAGGCCAGGAAACTACTACTGACTGTAACCAACCTTATAAACATTGGTCCCGACTTTCCAAATATACCTAGCTACCGACCGGTTGGCTCCAGTGGAATGGCCCCATAAAGTTTGTCATTTTGCCAAATGAATATCTGGTGTGATTCAATAAAGTGAGTGCTTGTTGCATGCTACTTTAATTCATTATAATTATTGTAAAGCCTAATGAGTAATGTGAAGGCTATTTTAAAGCAATTAACCCTCCAATTAAAATTTCTATACAAGTGTGGACAAAACAATTCTGTCCAAATACAAGACCTATTATGACCTTAGCATTCTGAGTCTGGTCATTTGTGTTATATTTTGGCAAACGGATATCTGGTTTTGATTAACTGTCAAACGTTTCTACACTGATAAAGTGTGATTAATTAAAATTTGAAATATATATTCATAATACAAAATAATGAAAACATTTATCTATAGCATAAATCTTCTAATGCACTGGAGTCTAGAAACGGGACAGTCCAAAACTAGGCATAGTTTATTACCCAATAAATATCCACCTGGAAAGAGTAAATACGTGATATATCCAGGTAGGTTTTAACTTGGCTCCTGAAACCCATTCAACAATATTTCCCCTTATATATATGTGCTTACAATATTTTATTTGTGAAATAAATATGTCAATAATGTTATGGGTTTGTTCTGTAGATGCAGCTGAAGATACTTCGACTTTGAACTATGCAGTTGATTTATCTAGAAGTATCAAATCCTGGAGCTATTTCTTGTTCTATAATGGACTGAGCACATCTAGAACAGTGAAAGAAAGAGAAGAAATTATGGATCAGTATTATGATGACCTAGCCAAAACTGTCATCCAAAATCCTAATGCATATATCTTTGATTATGTATATAACTGTATGTTGATCCTAAAGGACTAATAATAATAACAGATTTATTTCAATCTAGTATGGTACAATCAATCAATTGGCTATTTCTACAAATTATGACAAGAATAATTCTACAAATCCTGTCAACATTTTTAACATTTAACTAAATATAATAATAAATACAACACTAGAATTGTATGAAATGGAGATAGCTGAAGTTAGACTACTTATCTAGGCTATCCTCTAAATAATTGAAAAGCTATGTTGGTAATTACATTTATGACAAGTTTATGGGTTAACCATATGTCAATGACATCACTATAATACTGTATATAATTTAACTGTTAAATTTAAAATGCCTTAAAATGCGAACTCAACAATTTAATACTGTGAGAGATAATAACATTTTAATATTTGTTAAAATACACACAATGAATTACAATTTAATATGTCAGTACACAAAGAACTCCATAGTTTTACTCCACTAACTGAAACACAATTAGATTTAATGGATGTTCTTGCAAATTTAACTTTAAAATAGTTACGCTGTCTTGTACAATATTTATTACTTGTATTTAAAGTAAACAAAAACTGTATATTTCTTGATAATAATCCTCTTTTGGCCTTGAATAATAATATAGAAACTTTATGTTTAACAATATCTTCAAATTTTAATACTTTTAAGTTTTTGAAAAGAGATGTGGTGTGATCTCTATACCCCACATTGCAAACTACTTTGATTGCCTTCTTTTGAGCTACAATTAATGGCAAAAGGTCTATTTTATTGTTATTACCCCATATTTCACAGCAATAAGAAATATGTGGCTGAATAATAGCATTATATCAATTCAACAAAGCATTTTGGTTCAACAACTTGGCTTTATACAATAGAGATATACTTTTGTAAAGTTTATGCTTTACATAATTAGTGTATCATTTCTATTTTAAGTTTGCGTCAATAAATACTCCTAGAAACCCTTTCAATTTCAAAGTTATTAATTGTCACATTAAAGTGTCCTGTACAATTCTTCTTACTGAAAACCATATCAGTTGTTTTTTAAATATTCAATGACAGTTTATTTACAGCAAACCAGTTATGTAATTTATTTAATTCAGCTGACACAGTTTCTGTTACTTCCTTAACTTTATCACCTGTACAAAATATATTAATGTCGTCCGCAAATATTATAATTTTTAAAATATTTGATATATTACAGATATCATTTATGTACAGTATAAAGAGCTTTGAACCTAGTATTGAGCCTTGAGGAACTCCACACATGACTGCTTGATAATCTTAATACCATCAATACATACAACTTGTTTCCTGTTTGAAAGATATGAATTCAACCAATTTGCTGAAATTCCTCGAATTCCATAATGCATTAATTTTTTTATTAGCAAAGAATAATCAATTGTGTGTCAAACGCTTTTTTGAGGTCTATAAAGACACCAACGGTAACAAGTCTATTATTAATAGCTGTGGATAAGTTTTCTGCTAAATCTACCAGTGCCATGGATGTTGATTTCTAAAGCCATACTGTGAATCACTAAGTATGTTGTCTTTTTAGCAAAATCTGTCAGCCTCTTATCAAATAATCTTTTCTAGAATTTTGGAGAATTGTGGGAGTAATGAAACTGGTCTGTAGTTGGTAAAGGTAGAATCATCACCTGACTTAAATAATGGGACTATTTGTGCTATTTTCATCTCAGAAGGAAAAAAAACAGTGTTAAATGACAGATTACAATATACTTAAATGACTGGATAATAGAAATGAATCTAGACTTTACAACATACTTGACTTCTTATATTTTACAAGGCTAGAATTACTTTTGTACTTAAGAAACTGTTTATACAGTTTGTTTTGCTTATTACACGGATTTTGGAGTCCTTTTGTAAACCACAGCTTATCTTCCGACGTTAGCTTTACTTTGAATTTCTTTACTGGACAACATATATCAAATAATTTTTTATATATGTTAATAAAATTATTATATGTTATTATTGACATCACTACACTGAAAGACCTCTGTTGAATCTGTGGTTTGCAATGACTGATTAAATAACATTATATTTTCACCATTAAGTGATCTTTTATATACATGGCTGTAATGTAGTTTATATAGCAATTCATAGTGACTGCACACAAACACAAATAAACGATCACTGGAATCACTCATAAATATTCCACTTTTATTAATACCTTTGACATTATTAATAAATATATTGTCAATTAATGTAAGACTGTATTCTGTGATTCTTGTGGGTTTAGTAATAAGTGGATAAATACCCATGCTCACCATTACATTCGTGAAATTTTGTGTGTTTTGATGTGTTTTATTATTTAACAAATTAATATTAAAGATATGTAAACTAGTTTTTATTTTTACAAATATCATTTAGCAAGTCCTCCCACTTAAAAGAGGGACTAAAGGAAGTATAAAGCCTACTGGTATGCATTGCTTCATTCTTATTTACACACACTCAATATAGTAACTTCTACAGGCAAGTTACTTCGCCTCAAGCGACCATTTATCTTTCTTAAGACCTTAATCAGCAAGTTGAAGTTAATAATTTGTGAGTACCATATTTTTCCCCAGCAAGTTATCTTTCAGAGCAGTGTGACCATACCATAACCCAACATTACTGAATTACCTTGCCTTATATGGTTTGGGTAACCAGTGTTACTCAGGACACAGTCCTGTTTATTGACTTGTATATCTTGGCTTCACTAACACCCACAAATCGCACATGTGCTAATGAATGAATTAATCAATCAGTTGTCCAAGTGCTTAATCTCCGTATCAACGGATTCTAAGGCACACCATCCAGTTCGTAAGGTATAAATCATAAGACATTAGACATGTTAGACATTAGACAAGTCGTACCCAGGCAGGCCTGGGCAAAATGTATTCGTATTCATAAGTATTCGAATAAATTTGTTAAAGTATTCATAACATTAGACATGTTAGACATTAGACAAGTCGTACCCAGGCAGGCCTGGGCAAAATGTATTCGTATTCATAAGTATTCGAATACATTTTTTAAAGTATTCATATTCGTATTCGAATACTTTTGTGAAAAATGCAAAGTATTCGTATTCGTATTCAAATACATTTCAAAAGTATTCGTATTCATGAATACTTTTATGAATATATTAAATATTTTTCATTTTTTGTTGATTTTTTTTCACCCTGTACTGACAAGTTTTAGATATAAATATGAAATTTGGCTGTCTATCATTATGTGCCTAAGAAAACTAACAAGACATTTAATAAATACTTTTAGTCAGTAAATATTATATAACATGATAATGACAGTGTCATGTTGGAATAAAAATAGTTAGGATTATAGCTTCTTCTCTTACATCTCATAAATGCAATTAGTTTGTGTTTAACTTTTATATTGATAAATGATATCATGTGTCTTTTAATCCACATTGGTTTTCATAATGTAGTGTTATGTTATTATAAAATTCATGAAATTATAAACACCAAGCTACCTACCTTAAAATGACAACTGTGTTTGCCTTTGCTACAATAGAGGATTAACTTGTATGCCTTTCAATACCAGTGTCATTGTCATATATGGGTAATTCTTAGGCAAACTTATGTGACACCTATTGTGACAGTCTTGTAGTAGTAGTAATCCCATCATAAACAATGGCTATCTCAGTTAAATACAAAATGTTTAGGGCACTATGATATCCTTTTCAAAAAAAAAAAACCTCTTTTGAGTAGCTCATGTTTATTAGATTGAATATTCAGATCTTGGAGCAAAGTTTAATTCATGTCAAATATGATGCGAATCTGAACCTTCATTTACTGAATTGTGCTTTCATGTTTGTATATTTTATTCAGAAAGGTAAAATTATTAAGATTTATTAAAAATGATTGTATGAATTGGAGTTTAGTTAAAATGTATTCATAAATGTATTCATAAATGTATTTGAATACTTTTCAAAAAGTATTTATATTCGTATTCGAATACTTTTAAAACTGATGTATTCGTATTCATATTCGTATTCATGGAAATGTAAAGTATTCGTATTCGAATACTTTTGAAAGTATTCGTCCCAGGCCTGTACCCAGGGAGGCGATCCAGTGTTCGATAGTTAGAAGCGATGGTGGGAATGATTTCTGAAATAGGTAGGTTTTTAGTCGACTTTTGAAACACAAGAGATTCGGAGTACTGCGGATATCAAATGGAAAATCATTCCACAACTTAGGGGCATCATATGAGAAACTATTGTTGAAATGGACTTTAGATTTATGGATGGAAGCACAATAATGAGGAACCTGAAGGAACAAATTTTTGGGATTGGAACGTTTTGTATTCATGGCAGATTTGTACAAGGGGAAATATAGTGCAAAATACTTAGGCTGGCCAGTGGTGAGGTACTTATAAACCAAAACTAGGGTTTTGAAGATAATATGTTGTCTAATAGGTAGCCAATTAAGTGTCCTAAGGGTGGATGTGATGTGAGTGTACTTTGAAGCACCAGTGACAAACCGTGCAAGAGCATTTTGAACATACTGGAGCCTTGTAGCATTGAATTTATTATCAACCTTGCCAAACCCAGTGAACATATTTTATGTCACAGGGAGCTTTTTACTGTTGTTTCAGATATGCTTATTGTGATATTATTAATTGAAAACTGCTCTGTGGATCAATGTGATCACATTCTCTTCCCCCTTTATGCTTTCAATTAGGAGGTCCTAACTTGATTCTTTTGAGATTGAGGTGGCCTTGTCTTGAATAACTCCTGTATTCATCTGTGAATATCACTATATTAACTATTTGCCAACTATAATTTGTAACATCTGGTACAGTCAGGTTTACTCATATAATTAATAATCACTATTAATCCTGTGTTATTGTACATTTATTACTCAGTCATATTTACACTTTACAAGTCAGCCTCATTAGCTTGGTAGGTAATTCTAATGTGACCTTGAAAGGTTAAATTGCACTTAAAGGCTGTATATATCTTTCTTCTGTGTATCGGTCTTTGTTTTGAGTAATAGTCATTATCTTATGCATGATAATCAATTGTTTCAGGCTAGGCTGAAATCATGAGATACCAACTATAAATTTATAGTATGGTAACTGATTTTGTTTTGTGAGTACATACAAGATGAGCATTTGAATTTTGCTAAAAATATTTGGAATTTATCACCTCAAACAACCTATTTGTAGCCTGATAATTATACAAGCACAAATATGAAATATGATGTTGCACAAAAATATTAAATGAGACAAGAGTGTTTTGACTGAGGTCCATATAATATAAAGCATAGATGTGTGTTTAAAGATAACTTGTATATTGGTAATAATGTAACTCTGTCTGGTTATCAGTCGGAAATCTCTAGCCAATCAACTTATCTCATGTACACCAACATACTCTAATCTAATTGAATTAACTGTATTGAATTAATAAAGTCAACAATATTTGTATGTATTTGTCATACACAAGTTACATTCTGTTCAAAAGATGTGATCCTGTACTTTTCAAGCATATACAATAAATCAAAAATAAAGTAGTGGGTGTTTATGTGATTTATTTTGGCTTAGCATCGCTTTCAAAACATTGTAAAGGTTATATCACAATCCCCTAGCTCCTGGTTGTTTGGAAAATGACATGATGATATCAGTCTGAATGAATGGCCAAGAGAAGGAAGAATTCTTGTCAGCTGACCAGTGGACTGAAAACTATTTTATTTAAAACATTGTTAATTGTTAATATAATATTGTTACAGATATATACTGCAACTACATAACTATGTGTACCAGACTACCATGTAAAATTACTTGTCAAATTATTATTAAAACTGATTATGCAAAACATGTAGCCATAAGACACTTAATAAATCTGTGTAACATTACATTAGCACATAATACTAAACTCTGCAAGACTACATATTCAATGCAGTTCCTGTAACTTTTACCACACTGTCATATTAATAATAGTTTGATATACAATGCCATACATAAAATTGTCCATTTAATACAATAAATTTAATCTACATACTAAAACAAAGTTACTGTAAAATACTAACTACTGCTGTCAAACAAGAGAAGCCATTGTAATGCAATTATAAACATACATTGATAATAAGCAAGTAAAGAATACTCTCTATAATACAGATGGAACACTTACATGCTACCCTACTGTAACTCTTAGAGTGGAGTAAACCTGTGTTAACTTACTGTAAACCCCAACTCTAGTTTGATTTACAATAGCAAAACCCGACTGTAAATGTTCATGTAAATTACATGGGCAATTGCAAATTTTAAAACCCAACAGGTAGAGCATATGTATGCCAACCAACAGTAAACCACCTACAATTATGACAAGTTTTAAAAGAAAGACCAAGAAGCACCAAACTGGTATGATATGTTGTAGATCTACAATACTATTGAAGGCAAGAGTCATCCCAGATCTCCGAAAAGTGTGAAATGAATAGTTTTTGGATTCAAATGTAGAAAGTTTAACAATTTCTGGAGATGTGATCTAATTTGTGATTGTGTTATAGGGCGTAATGGGCCTAGAAACAACGGTGCATTACCTTGTGCTGGAAAATCTAGAAGCATGGCCTTGAAATGCACTCATGGGGCATAACTGAGAGTCTTTTAATTGAGGTAATACAAGTTGTTGATCTTTAAAGTTCATCCAGTTCAGTTAACATCTGTGTGACGTTGTCATACTGCTCCTCAGTGCCAGACCTAAAAAATTAAAAAGTATATCAAAACTTAAAGACAGTAAAACAAAAATTTACTTCAACAAAGTTGCTATTGCTTTACACCCCTTTTAACAGCCAGGATCCTATCAAGGCAGGTTCCCAGCAGTGGACACATACAGGATTTGATCACGCAGTGGTGACAGCCTATTGCTAACGTGAGTGTCAATGATTTGAGAAAAAGGGGGGTATTTGTTGGCAAATAGAAGTGCTTCCGGAGGGAGAGGTCTAGATCTCAGGAGGGCTTTGAGGGCTCTAACTGGGCACAAGAGAAGGTTCTCTACATAAGGAATCTGGACTATGTGAGAGGCTCTACTATCCTGGAGAGTTTTTGTCCATTTTAAAAAAAGATGTGCACCCGGGGGTGCAAATATAACGTCCTGCCTGAGAAAATGCACTAATGGGGAAAATTGCCTTGCAGAGTGTGGGGCTATGTTTGACATGCGCAAGAATTCATAAAAGGCCACTAAAAAGATAGCCCTGAACAGGTGTGGGTCATGGAGTGAGTCACATAACCTAAAGATGTCATACATGGTCTTGATATCAAACACCCCTCTGGGGGTGGGCCTGAAGATGGAGTTGATGGATAAGCTCCTGATAAATCTGATCACGGCTGGGTGGGAGAGGCCTGAAGGGTCCAGGTTATAAAATGAAGCCAAGGCAGAGATGGAGGAAAGGTAATTCTTAATCACCTTGTGTGAGATGTTATTTCTTGTAAGGAATTCAAGGAAAACTAGTATATTATGGACCTCTAATGACATTGGTGAGTCATAGAATAATAAGAAAGCTAAGAAAGTAGTAAAATGAGTTTTCTGTGCTCTGTTGGTTGAAGGTCTGTGGGCTGTCAATACTTTCTGCCAGGCTGGGGACAGGAGGTGCTGTGAGGCTGGATTACCACCTGAAATTATATCCAAAGGTCAAGGTTAAAATAATGGTGAGGGATTTTCTCCCACTGACAGTTTACTGTCAGGTAGTTAAGTAAAGTTTGAGGTATGCCCTTGGCTGAATATATTCTAGAAAGTGAGTCTGCCATAACATTTTTCTTGCCTTGGACATGTTCAAGAGTAAGTTGGATATCATAAGAAGCTGTGATAAGCCATAGATTTCCTATGCATGCACTGAGAAAATTGTCCCTGGTCTTACCTGAGTTAACCACCTGGACAACCGCCAAGTTGCCACAGTGGACAGTAACAGACGAGTGGGCCCACCATTTGGCCCAAAGCCTAAGGGCTATGAGAACATTGATCATTTCTAGGTGAGTGATGTTTGGTTCAAAGTTATGAAATTGAGGAACTGGGGCTGCATAAACTCTGTTATTCCAGGTGCCCCCCACCCCAGTAAGACAAGCATCAATGTGTAAAGTGTGGGGGTTTTCGATTTCATTCTTAAAAATTTTTGTTTTGCCTGAGAAGATAGGAAGGAATCAAATGAACCAGGCGATATCTTTGAAGAATTCATCAGTGAGGCTGATTCTTTTGGAAGATGCATTGTTTCTAAAAAGAGCCAGGATTCTGTTAATGAAAATTCTAGCTGGGACAATGCATTTATGCAAGTAAATGAGTTTGCCCAACAAGGACTGAAGTTGTCTTCTAGTAATGGTATGTTTAGACCTGATTTTGATGCATTCTGCATTGATTTCCTCCAGCTTTTCCCTGTCTATGGAGAGTGAGTTATTATCTAGATCAATGGTGATGCCCAAGCAGGTAAGGGACCTGGTGGGGGGGAACGCTTGTCGATGTTCATGGGAAGGTCTAACTCAGTAAATAAAGCAGATAGCTTGTGGAAATGATGGTCTGCGTCAGTTTCTTCAGATACCAGTATAAAATCGTCGATGTAGGCAAAACTTTGACATGGTGTGGATGACGGCGTTGGGCGTCATGTGGAACGCCACACTGCCGTGGACCCACCCGAACGCCACTGCCCTATCCAGGTAGTATTTGCCCTTCCATTTGATTCCAAATTTGAAAGCATCAGCAGGGTCCACGCGCAGGTTCCTGAAAGCCCTAGATATGTCTATCTTTGCCATCATGGGCCTACCTTTGATCTTCTTAATGGCATCCACAATGCTATCTACAGTTGGGAATTTTAAAGTGAAAGCCTGGCCATCAAAGAGGTGCTTAGTGACAGCGTCGTTCAATGACGCCCCAGCAGGGTATGATAGGTTGAGGATGACGCGTCTGTCATTGTTGCCCTTGGGCCTTGTAAGTAAGGGAGAACAGTGATAAAAAGGGGCATCAATGTGGTCAAATGGCCCCAGCATGGCCCCAAGGTCTGTTTCTTTCTGAAGGTATTGGTCAATTGAAGTTGGGAATTGAATAGCAGAATAGTGGTTGGATATATTGTGATTGCATAACCTGTCTGAATCAGTAATGGATAGGGGAAAGCCATAAGTAAGATACTCGACCAGTCTATTATCAGGATAGTCAACAAGGTGACGATGCCAAGTGTCGATATTGAGACCAGACTTAATGGGGATTCTGGCCAATCTATAATTGGGGAGGCCAGTTTCTTTGATTTAGCAATAAAATTGTTCATTTCATATTTAACATCACAAGCAACTCTGCCTATTACAGCCTTGTCACACAGTTCTGTGTGGTTCTGACAACTCATATTTGAATTTTGGTCCACAAGCTTGTCCTTAAGACACTGAAAAGCGATGTTGTATCTTGGTAGTCCATGTTTAAAAATATGTCAGCCCATATATACATTCTTCCCTCTCTCATTTCTTCTGCTTGTAGAGTTTAATAAAACTCATGAGGGGACATGACAGATCTTCAAACATTGAAACTACCTACTGGAAATTCAGTACATGTGGGGGTGAACATATTCTACCTAATTACAAATGGCCGACTTTCTCTAAACTGATGGATTCTTATGGATACTACTAAAATATGAAACACATTGAGCCACAAATGAATTCCAACGAGTTAAATATTTAGCCCACATAAATAGCTTGTGAGGCCAGCATGTAGCAGTGTCACTTGTCTTCTGTAGTCATTATTGAAGATTTATTCATGGGTGCACTAGAATATGCTGATGATGTTGTCATTATTGCTCCTACTGTATGCTCTTAAAGTCAATGCTTCATATATATGATGATTTTGGTAAAGAACTTCATGTCAAATTTAATTCAAACAAATGCGAGTTTTTACATTACCCTTGTACCACTAATACTACTGTTGATAGTTTAATGTATGATAATCATTTGATCAAATGTCAGTCTATGGCTACACATTTGGGTCATTGGTCCTGCAGCTAAAACTAAAGCATTGATAAATTTATTGTTGCAATAAACAGCATTATTGCTGCTTCTAAAGATGCATATTGTGATGTTAAATATAAATCCCTTAAAATATATTGCATGTCTCTTTATGGGTGTATAAATTCTTGAAGAAAGCCTTATGCAACAATAATGTGTGTTAAAACTTGTGTTCATTTGGCAATAAAAGGTAGTGATTCTAGTGTATCTGAAAGTATTAATGTACTCTCTCAATCTGTGAACTGCAATAGAAACTTGCTACATGACGTATCAAGTGTTTTCAGTAGTACGGTTGATTCTTATATCCATAGAATATATAGTGCTCAAGATTATTTTTGTGTTGGCAACATTAAAGATATACTGTATATCAGGGATAGTTAATGTTCCCAATTAAACAGTTTTGAACTGAAATGTTTACTGGAACATTTTGTAACTTCACAAAACTGAAATGACCCAATGTATATATTTTTTTGTAGTGAATTGTTTTCCCTTTCTTCTCTTTTATTTTCTGATGCTAGTTCTGTGTTCGTGGTTCAGTTTTTCTTCTTTGTACATTTACTGTTTATGTACTATTCCATTGCATATGTGTACCTTGGTGTATGTTTGTTTATTTATTTCTTGCTTTACGTCGCCTTCAACAGACAGGGTCATATTGCGATTTGTAGTTTTATAGGTGGAGGAAACCAGTGCACACTGCACTGTAAACCAATGGGCATCGGCAAGTAAATAGCAACTTTCCAACATGAAGCGCCCGGCCCGAGATTCGAACCGGCGGCGTCAGAGGTTGGAGGCGAGAACTCTAACCGCTACACCACCGAGCCCCCTCCTTAGAATGAATTGAATAAAAGAGATAAATAAATTACATTTTCGAGTCTGATCAGATGTGTAATGTTATGAAAAATAATATTAGGTTTGACTGAATGTGGTTTTTTTCTCCCCTTATGTGAATAATAGGACAAGTTTTGCTTTCTAAATTTGAGAGGTAAATTGGGCTGTCTCTTTTTTCCAATATTTACAACATGATTACTGTGAAATCAATATATTGACAATATTTTGTAGGTTTAGATATAGAAGCAAAAAAAAATATTTTCCTTTATTTTGGATTTTTTCACGACTGTGTCTCTATATATGGGCACTTACAATATTATATTTGTGAAATAAATAAGTGATATAGTGGATGCAGATAAAGATATTGCAACACTAAACTACACAGTTGATTTATCTAGAAATATCAAATCCTGGAGCTATTTCTTATTCATTTATTGAACTAGCACATTAAAAGTAGTAAAAGAAAGAGAAAAAAAATATAGATAAATATTATGATGACCTAGCTAAAGCTATCATCCAAATCCTAATGCATAATCAAAAGAAAAGGGAGTATTACTTTTGCATGTTTAAATGCAAACACCTGCTGGTATGCATTGCTTGGCTCTTATTTGCACACACACAGTAGAGTAACTTCTACAGACAAGTTACTAAACCTCAAGACACCATTGAGTAGTGTATATATGTGAATCTTTAAGTGTGATATATATGTTCTTAAGATATTAATAAGCAAGTTGAAATGAATAACTTGTCAGTAGTGGTGACCTAGCATCACGTGAGTCAGACCTCCAACCCAGGGAGTTATGGTTCAGAGCAGTGTGACCACAACATAATCCAACTTTACGAATCACATTAGTAAATCATGACTTGGGTAACCCCTGCTTCAAAGAACATAGCCTGTTTATGTGACCTATGTACCTAGGCTTTGCTCAACACCCACAAATAGCAAATGTGCAAATGATCAGGCATGTTGAATTTTTACCCAGCCTCTTAAACACAAAGATTTGATATGGTGTTGCAGGGAACTTTCTATTGCAGTTTTATATTTCTCATGTTAATTTATTCCTTATGTTAACTGCTTCATAATGGCAGGGGCATAGGAAGCAATTTTTGGTTGGAGGGGGGAGTGAGGATCTAGATTGCACTAACTCGACACCCGTAACCCCAGACTGTCCATCCCTTACGCCCTAGGCATTCACTGGGTATTTGTTATGCACCCATTTTGTGTGATTCACAGTAATTAATTTTCATAATTGACTAAAGTTTTTTGTTAGGATGTTGTGTTATGATGTCTAACAATTTTGTTTAATTTCACAGAATGTATTGCATGTAGGTAATAAACAAATTCAAATGGCCCCATTAAAATATTTGTAAGTTGCTTTACCAAAGGAAATCTTTGTGATGACAGTGTGACTGACATTAATCCTTGTCTGGGTATAGAAGTACATATAGTCACCCTTGCATTTGAAAAGTATTTCTAATGTCTCGACTACATGTTTCCAGAACTTGTGACCTTTCCGTCCAGTGCCCAGCTGATACAAGGTCCATTTTTAGCAAGATTAATCCCCAAACTGAGGGAGATATATTATCGCTGGACTGGCAAGGTCCAATGAACAGACATTAAAGAAAGCAGAGTTTTCTGGGAAAAATCTTATCAGCTTACAAATAGCTGTGGTAAACCATTGCTCTGTGTGACTTTGTCTAATTTCTAAAAAATTAGCAATATTTTAAATTAAATGTAGAAGCTTACTATAAGTATGATTTTGGTTTGCATAAGTGAAACGCTTCACAGAATTTTAAAAATCCCATGACAGGTTAACTGAAAATTTTCCTTTTACAAATCACAAAAATAAATATTTTATAGTTCAAATGGTAGCTTACTCTGTAGTTCATGTGAGCAGTGAATATGGCAAACCTGTAATTTGATCACATATTATTGAGTTACCTGAAAAATTTACATAAACTTCAAAAGTTTACTTCTGTTGCAAAAACTTGGAGGAGGTGAAAAGTTATCCACACCCTATAATCAGCTGAACTAAAGGGGAATCCCTGGAGAAGCTCACATTTTAAAAGAACTGATATATGTGAGGATATTACAAGATATACTATCCTGACACAGGTTTTATATTTGTTGTTCTACACCCAAAGGGTGGCTTTTAAACAAATAAGAAATAAATATGAGGATATTAACCCACATATATTGATTTTCAATCTATAAATGACAATTATATATCTCTATCTACAATATTAAACACTAATTGAAACGGGATTAAGGCCTCTTGAAAGATACAAGAAAAGGTAGCAATGTCAACAATTGCCATATTTTATTGAAGATTTGATACATACATCAAAGGCATTTAAACAAGCTAGAATCAGAAAGCTTTTTATCAATTTTGAAACAATAAACATTCATTCCAGAAAGTCATTTTGCTCAAATAGGTTCACAAAAATACACAAGTTTGTTTTTCAAATATAGCTAAAAACAAATCACACAAGTCCATTTCACAGTAAAACAGAGTAAAAGCCAACACTGTTTTATGTTCTACATTCCAATACAATTATCTTACAAATAATACAAAAGTTGTCTGCCTTTAAATGATGTTATATTAAAATAAATTGCACTTACATATTACAAAGCCAGTACATAAAGTCTTTGATGTTGGTCAGAGGGGCCACAGTGGCAGAGTGGTAACACTCTCGCCTCCGACCTCTGAGGCGGTGGTTCGATCCCCGCATGGTCTCAAGTGGGAAAGCTGGTAGTTGCTTACCGTTGGTCGGCAGTTTACAGTACACAACCCTAGCGAACTCTATGTACTGGTTTCCTCTGCCCTTCCAACTACCCGTCGTGATATGACCTGTACAGTGTTGAAGGTGACGTTAAAACCCGCATAAACAAGCAAATAAACAAATTGATGTTGGTCAGCCTTCCCATCTAAAGATTCATATTTCAAAATATTACCAGATCAATTCAATTGAAATGATTTTGAGTTTAAATCTAGTTAAAGAATCTAGTTTTTTTTCAAATTGGCAAACATTTGTAACAAATAAAACATAATCTTTATTTGGAAATACTTTGATGTTTTTCTGTGCTTTATGGATATTATAAAGATATTTGTGTCACAACAGAGATGTCATTTACAGAGGATCAAGTAAAACATATACCATGATATTAGAAATTTATTTTTATATTAACATTGATAATATGATTTTCGCACAACATCTTATTCAGACCATGAAGTTACAAAAACAAAAATGAAGTAAACAAAAATAAATTTAAAAACTACACATAATATGACTTTTACTTATGCCATATTCAATCTACAATATAAAAATTCAATTGCAGATTACTGTTTAGTGTTTTTTAACAGATGAAAATATGGAGCATTTACAATAATAGTTTCTAGAATTTAATACAATAGACAGATATTTTTCTATGTTTTGGTTTGAGTGACCTTAATCAGTAGTAATAATTGAGTTATTTTCACCCAATATACTAGAACTATATTGTGCCAATACTTTTAAGATAAAGTGTTCTTTTTAAGCTTTAAATCATGTTATGATGCATTATTGCTTTTGCAAAGACATGTTACAAAAACAAATGCAGAAGTTCTCCACAAAAGTCTTTTAAGGTGGTACACATGTCCATGGGATAATCCTGGTATTGGTTCATCCATTACATATCTGGATATTGAGAGACAATTTGCTTCAGTTTCAAATGAAATTTTTAAATATGTCACTTTCCACATTATTTACAATAAATTAATCAGCAATATTGTCAACAAAGCTCTTTAACTAATTAACGACTAAATATTTTTTTTTCATTTAAGACCTACTTGGATGGTTAAAATTCTTTATGAATCTCATAAAATCAATTTTTCCCAGAGCTTTATCCCTAACACCTGGCAAGGTAAAAAATGCAGTTACATGTGTACAACTTTTATTTTTTTACATTAATGTTGATTATGTAATTTTGACATCGCCTCTAGTATAAACACAGAAATCATAATGTGAAGGAAATCATAAAAATCATAAAAAAAGACCGGAAGTGCACAGACTACACAAAACAATGCAATGCATATTTTTGCGTACATCTAAGGCAATAAATGGACAATCACCAATAAAAGAGAACCAAACGATACAGACAAAATATAGTGCGGCAAATAGGTATGTAAAAATCATATTTATAATAATATTTATAGACTGAAAAAAGAAAAGTACTTGAGGGTATTCAGGAAACTGCATGCCAGTTGATAAAATGCTACTGCTACCAGCTTCCTGGTTGAAGTTATATACTGGGAACTGAATCGAGGACCTGTAGGATATGACGCCATATTCTTACCCACCACACTACTGGGTTCTACTTTCTACTATTCAAAATTAATAATGCACTATATGTTTTACACATTCATAAAACACCATTTTTTTCAATCAGTGTGACGTACACCAAAAGTTTTCCACTAAACATATCATAAAAATATTTTGTATTTATCTGAAAATTCAGACCACAATCCGAGGTATCTTTCATAAAACACAGAGCTGTCCCTTAACAATGTTAATATTGTGGTATGTCTACATGCAGATATAGATAATGAATTAAATAACCACTTGACATCTAGTTTTTGTTTCTTGTATTTACAAACTAATTTAAAATTGAATATTTTGTTTTTGCTAATAAAATTAAAAAATAATTTAAATAATAAAACATGAACATGGTATTTTATAATAAACATGTAATGATTGATCTATATACTTCAGCACACACAAGTTATTCTTGTTACTCAAAATGGATGCGATAATAGATTGATGATATTTACAAAACAGTCCTAAAGAAATAAGAGTGACCAAATAGAACACAATTGGGCCATTTTAATATTTTCTCAGACTTTCCATAATACTACAGAGTCAAAGCTGGAAATTCTTACCCAAAATGAGCGTCAGTAACTTTCAAATAGATGCTTGGGAGGCTTGAACTTTTTTTACTTTCACAACAGAATTAAGACTGCTATTTTGGTCATTGTTTCTATTGTATTAAATACTAAAACACAATGCTATGTATTTGACAAATACATCTTTTTCACATATACTGAATAGATCTTATTGGGTTTCTTGTCCTTAAGGGACCAGTAGTCATGGTGAACAATGAATGGGCTAATCTTTTGGAGCTTACTAAAGATCAGTGATATCTATTTTCACTTCCTTTGATTGTCAAGACGTTTATTGGGTTTTGTGATATGATATTGTGTGATATGTATATCACTAAATATTGATCAATATTTGAAAATATACAGCTTCAAGAGGTTGAAAATGAATGCAATGTACACAAATATTCACTACACCGCTTTCTATGAAGACATATAACTAGCAAAAGGATAAAACATACAAAAACAAGTTCAAACATGAAAAATATGAAAAGTTTGTACATATAATCCACAGTGGATGATATTCTTAACTACGGGAACTGGACAATTCGGCCCTATGCCAAATCCACCCTCGGCAAATCGGCCCCATAAAAACTCTGACCTGCGCAAGTCAGCCCCCCCAGGTTAAAAAAATGAAATGTAATGCAATAACAGTACTTTTATAGCACTTAAGCTACATCTACATTCATTATTTATTTTAAACTTCCAATATTTTGGAATAGCATCCAATAGGGAGTATATGTTAATAATGTTTGTATTCCATTCTGCCTTTGCCCTTAAATTTTTAGCTGCTACAAATTTTTTTTCGCTATCTAAAAGGTCAACTATTTTTAAATTGATGAAGTTGAAACCTAATCCTAATTCTTTTGGGTGGATATGTAATTTTTTTATGGTAATCTGATTGTTTAAGAATATATACTTATTTAAAATGTTTTGCAGGTTTTCAGGGGGTTTGTTTTTTACTTTAAACTATGCCTGTAGAGCTTGCTGATGGAATTTAGAATTTACACTGTTACTGATGTCATCATATGATGGTTTGTGGTCAACATAAACTTTTTAAGGCCACATACTTTCAAAAACAGGTTCAAGCATTTACTATCTTCTACAAGTAAATTCTTTATGAAGGATATTTTTTGAGCCTCTTGAAAAGCAAATACTTCCGGCATTTTTAAGCCTCCTTTATTTATTGGTGCAATGACAGTTTCCCTCTTCTCTCTTATTGCTATATAATTAAAGACCAAACCAAAATGGTGTGTATTTGACAAATACATTTTTTGTATATACTGAATAGATTTTAGTGGGTTTCTTGCCCTTAGGGACCAGAAGTCCTGATGAAAAAAAATAATGGGCTAAAACAGGACAACATGACAGAATATCACAGGCGCAGATAGAAAGCAAATCTTTTAGGACTTAGTAATGATCAGTGATATCTATTTTCATTTCCTTTGTTTGCCACTGAATTACAATATGGTCAAAAAGTCTGTGCTAATTACAGAGCCTTATATAGTTACTCATCTAACATGAGAATAATGAATACTCACATTTCAACTTCACATGGCCATGTTTGGGTAATTTTTCAGGAAGAATTTAGAGGGATTTGTGATATGAGATTGTGTGATATGTATATCACTCAATATTGATGTATTTTTGAAAATATACAGTTTAAAGAGGTTGAGAATGAATGCAATGTACACAAATAGTCACTACACAGCTTTCTATGTAGACATATAACTAGCAAAAGGATAAAAGATACAAAAACAAGTTCCAATCTGAACAATATGAAAAGTTTATACATATAATCCACAGTGGATGATATTCTTAAATATGGGAACTGGACAATTTGGCCCTTTGCCAAATTCGCCCTCAGAAAATCGGCCTCATAAAAACTGGGACCTGGGCAAGTCGGGCTCCCCAGGTTAAAAAATGAAATGTAATGCAATAACAGTACTTTTATAGCATTTAATCTACATCATATGACAGACTCTAAGATTGACAGATATTTGGCATGCACAGTATATCAGGTGATCATGTATTAGGTTAGTTATACAAGTAATGGCAGATAATTATTTCTGATAATGTTATATTTGTTTCGTAAGGGTGGTAACTTTTAAATGGATATTTGCAAAGTCCAACTAACATATATCAAAGATAGTTTTATGTTGTATCAAGTTCTTTTAACTTCTGTCCTTTAGACACTTGTTTATGTTGGAATAATTATAAGTGCAATTAGATAATCACATCAAGGGTGAAAACTGGGTGAATGATATTTAGCAAAAGTGCAAAATTAAGATATATCAAAGATTTTTGGATGCTGTAATGAATATCCTTTATCCCCTGCCCTTTACTCTCTTATTTGTGTTAGTTTTATTGAAAGTGCTATTGACATAACAGAGATTAAGTTTGATAAGAATTTTTATTAAATCACATTTCCACCCCCTGGAATCCTGTACTGTGACGAATAATTTTTCCGATAAAATACAGATTCTTTCTGCTAAATTACTGATTTTTTGCGATGTAAATATAACACTTTGCATGTCTTTGAACATAAACACAAGAAAATGTGGCATCTGAAACCACAAATAATGTATTAAAAGATACTACTGACCTTGCTTAACTTACTCTCTGCGTATTGTTGAAAGACTAAAGATTGGGTACTTAAATTATATATAAACTACTTCAATAACAGAAATTGCAAAGAAATACACAAAGAAAAGTTTTTCTAAGTGTATATTAAATTATTTCAAGGTAAGTTATGTCAACTTTTTTACATTTTATATTGACTATTGAATCATATCAGGTAAATTGCAAATCTAAAAACAGTATTGATAATATGTTATAACTTAAACATTAATAAAGTGTAACTACAACTGACTGTACAGATTTTTTCTGCTGCAATATTTCAATCGTACAGATTTTTTATGCTTACTGTACAAAGTTTTTATGATGTTTGAGAAAAGAGCCTTGAAAGCTCTTGTTATTTTTGAGTTATTTCGGTATAATTTATAACTAGCAGTATCACTAAAAGATACAATAAACAACCTAATCTACTACCAGTGGGTCAATTACAGATTTGTTCAATAAATTGCCTATCAGTTTGTACAGTTGCTGTTGAATACTGGCATGTTTATATTGCCCAGTACCTAATTTAGCAAAAACCTTGGAACAAAGATATAGTTAAAATATTTATTTACATTAGTGATCTCAATGGGTATCCGGATATCCGGGTACCCGAACCCTGAATATTTACCTGAATCTGAAATCACATACTCGAGTACCCGAATCTAAGCTTTATTGCTGTTAATATCGCCCACCTTGGTTCACAGAGTACAGACATATCTCGACTTCATTAATTTATGTTTTTTCACCTCAAAATTAAACTACTCAATTAAAATGCACAAGAATATTGTTTTCTCACCCTTGTACACCATTTATAGTTTTTTATTTGTCTTTTATTTTGGTTGTTTATGCATTGTCAAATGCCGAAACCCTTTGAAAATTGTCAGTATATCAACACAGTTAGTCAATTCCGAGTCCATAAAACCCCTCTATATTGGCTATATAATGACATGTACTCCTTAAATAAATAACAGTACAATATTTTCCCACAGTAGTTGATAATTTTACGTTAATAAAATTCACTTACAAACCTGAAACAAAAATAAAGTTACAAGTCCGAAATTACATTCGAGATAAGGTTATTGTTTAACATAGGTCATGTGACTCCATTTTTATGGAATAAACAACGGTGTTTTGATTGCACAGAAGTCGTCCTTTCATAAACATTTTTCCGCATCATGGTGTTTTGAATGAACCAACGAGTGAAGCCCAAAATAATATTCTCTTAATTTTTATGATTAATTTGTCATTTGGTAAATAAAAAAGTTGGCAGAAAAGAAATAAAGGAAATGGTTGCATCCCATGTTTTGTGTGAGTTTTAAGTTTGTAAATGTGGAGTTTTTTGTAACATCACCTATTATCGCCCATCGGAGCGAGTACCTGGGTACCCACCCGTTAAAATCACTGCCCACCCGGTCCCACAAAGCCTGGTATATTGAGAACACTAATTTACATAATCTTATTTACTTAATGTTCATATTATTTACTTTAGCATTACTAAAATTTCATAAAAAATATATTATTAATAAACCCACTATTGCCCTTTACAGAAACATGGAGATTGCAGAGTTCCTCATTTGCTGACGTGTCATTTATGACTTCAACTCCTGTGAAACAGCCACCTTCCAAGCAGATAAGATCACACAGTTGTGAGAAATGTGTCTATAAATCAAAGTTTAAACACAATGTCAAACAGCACATTGAGAGCAAACACAGTGATGAGATACCGCACAAATATAAATCATGTGGTAGATGCTTCTCCAGTGAAAATGATTTGAAATGTCACAGAGAAAAGTTACACCAGGACACCCATTATTGTGAGATGTGTGGCAGAAACTTTATAACAAAGGCTGATCTCAAGTACCACACTAAGCATCAGCATCTCAATAAAGTGGGAAAGCATTCGTGCAATGTTTGTGGGAAGAAGTTTGAAGAAGTTGGCCATTTCTGTGGCCATGCAGCAGCCCATACTGGGATTCTCCCATACAAGTGTGCCATATGTCAAAAGGAGTTTGCATATAAGTCAAACTTTCAGGGGCATGTTAAATGTTGTAGTAATGGCACTTCAACAGCTACCTGTGACATTTGTCATGTCAAACTTTCCTCCTTGGATGCACTGAAGGAGCATACATGTGGAAAGCACACCCAAACGTTTGTGTATGTTCATGTGTGTCGTTCCTGCAAGTGGAGATCTTCCATTCATATCCACAAAAAGAAATGTGAAGCATTATTTAGACATCTGGAACGTTGAAAAGGCCGCTACGAAAATGAGGCTTGTAACAACTTATTTTGTATCAACGACTTATTTTGTATTACCTGACTTATTTTGTATCAATTTTTGACTTATTCTGTATTACCGACTTATTTTGTAGTAAAATTGCCTTATTTTGTATTACTTGTCCGACTTATTTCGTACCAACAGCTGACTTAATATGTTACAAAACGGTGCGCAGATTTTTGGCAAGATTTCAGGGTGATACAAATTAAGTCGATAATACAAAATAAGCTGCTCTATAGACAACTTGTTTTGTATCACTGACTTATTTTGTAGTAATTTCAATTCACCTTTTATAGTGGCTTGTCTCCATCAAACGATGGACTCAAAGGAATTTAATCCTTACTGGATTCAATCTTGTAGTCCATTTACCATTCGCCTGATAGTAATTCTTATTTTCAGCACTGACATTGATACAAAATAAGTTGATAATACAAAATAAGCTGCAATATAGACAACTTATTTTGTATTATCACGTTATAAAACTACAAACTGTGTAAGGAATTTTGTTTTTAAAACTGTGGAACTCTTTGTTTATTTATTATTTTAATGTTACATTAACACTTTGGCATAGATAACACTAAACCATAGATCATAAGTTAGAAAATACATCCAATGTGTTATAATTTTTAAATATTTGCCTCTTATTAGCCATTCCATGAAAGGACATGCAATTTTCCTTGGATGTGTAGCCATTCTTATTGCAAATTGAAGATCCTTGGACATCTCACAAACTACAATAGGTGCAATATGTTAAAAAAGACATAGCAATCTTTTGGAATGATGATCGATGTACCAAACTTGACATTATTTTTCATCCTTTTCATGTAATTTTCATGATAATTTTGTACAACAAGGACTTCTTACAATGGTAATTAGGACATAAGAATTGGAAAAATTGTATTTATCCCTGAAATTTTAGTATTGCAAAGATTTTGGTTATTAAAATGATACACAGTCATTCTTGTTTTCTTTCTGATACATAAGAAATGCTTAATGCTACCAATGGATAAACACATTTGCCACCTTCTCTATATTCTATTGAATAATGCTGAGCTGACATGTGATTACCATTTGCCTGTTGTCTATAGAATTGGACATTTTGCAAAGCAGTATTTGGGACATATGTAGCTTTTACGCTGTGCAGGTATTGGTGTCAGGCTGGGCAGTTGGGTGGTCTCTCGGCCAAGGGGACAGGCTGGCTTTAGCAATAACTCATCCCTGCTGTATCTCATAAACCAGAACGGGTAGGATGTTGAACCTTGATAGAGACATTGAGAGACATTGGTTAAGGGTGTAGGTGTGCAGCATCATAGTATGACCTTGATTTGACCTTGCCATAGTGACTTTGATCTTTAACATCTTATCCCACCCAAATCTTTTAACCTGTAAGGTGTAGGATGTTGATACTTGGTTCGTTAGGAAGTATAGGTTAGCAATGTGCAGTGTAACATGTTGACCTTTGAGCTTGTCATAGCACTGCTGACCTTTATAGTGTTTAAAATGTTGATACTTCACATGAACATTGGCCGGGGGACAGGTATATTGTTCAATTTCATAGTCTTACATCAATGCTCCCTATAACTTTTATGCTGTAATGTTGTTCGGGAGTGTTTTTGTGTCACTATAGATAAATAGAATTTCTTTAATGCAACTATTTATTCATTAAAACGACATCAATATTAACTTTTAGCACAAATGTTCTTTGAAAATATGTATGTACACTTTATTATAACTCTTTCTTTGTAAAATATGTCAACATTTGCTGTTATGTCAAAAGATTTAATTATTTCCTTTGATTATAATATATATATATATATATATATATATATATATATATATATATATATATATATATATATATATATATATATGTCCCTATCTATCTCTGTTTGCTATTCTATAAATCAATGTCCTTTTCTATCAAATTCTATTGCTGTTCTCTTTTTATTTCTAAAACTTTGCAAAAAAAGGAGAAGACAAGATGAGTTGCTATGGTAACTCAGTATGGGGATCTCTTATCAAAACAATTCCAGCTGACACTTGATGAAGGACATCTTCCAGACTTATAATTTTGAGTCAGCCTGTCAAAAGGTGCTAAAATTTACTAAATTTAGAAAAGTAAAAATAAAACATAAAATATCTTATTTCCAAATGTTGAACATGAATATAATATTTAGGCAGATGTTTCTTGAGTGTACGAAGTGTATATTTTAACATCTAATCTCATTGAGTTCATTGATTTTCCCAAGGTTGTGGGATCTGGCCATCTCTAATGCTATTTTTTATTGGGAAACAACATGTTTGTTGCAACCAGTTGCAGCATTTTAACCTTTTTATTCTAGTGTTACTACCGATAAACCAAATCTGAGCTCTATGTAAACTTTATCTGACTCAACAAGGAGATTTATACTTCCACAAATATATTCCAGCCCAAGATTTAACACCAAACTCAAGTTCATTTACAGATGCAGATATAATTTTCAATATACTACTGACTAGTCTAATTAACTATATCTCTGTTGAATGTTAGTGCTGAAAATAAGAATGACTATCAGGCGAATGGTAAATGGACTGCAAGATTGAATCCAGTAAGGATTAAATTCCTTTGAGTCCATCGTTTGATGGAGACAAGCCACTATAAAAGGTAAATTGAAATTACTACAAAATAAGTCAGTGATACAAAACAAGTTGTCTATAGAGCAGCTTATTTTGTATTATTGACTTATTTTGTATCACCCTGAAATCTTGCCAAAATTCTGCACACCATTTTGTAACATATTAAGTCAGCTGTTGGTACGAAATAAGTCAGCCAAGTAATACAAAATAAGGTAATTTTACTACAAAATAAGTCGGTAATACGAAATAAGTAAAAAATTGATACAAAATAAGTCAGGTAATACAAAATAAGTCGTTGATACAAAATAAGTTGTTACAAGGCTTTATTGAGCTTTCATCATACTTGTGAAATTGACATACACCATGTTCTCCACAAGCTGATTCAGAAGGTTTACTGATATGATTTTTCTATGAGGATTTTGGCGCTGTCTCTCTTTGCTGTCAAACACATAGTGATCCCTGAAAAGCAGTCCATCGTTGAAAGTTCCACTTATTTGAGCATTAATTTAAAACCAATAATGTTGTCTATCAATGTCATTGTAATTTTAACATTTTGGTTGTTGTGTTTTTAGCAAAAAAAGATTTGAATTGGATTTTAAAAAGAACTTTCAGTATAAAAATTAGAGCATAATTGTATCACTACAGAAGTATATCTTAAGTTAGATATAATATTGTACATAAACAAGAATTCAGTAGTGAAAAATGTATGTCTTTATACTAGCACATTGTATATCCATGATTATAAGCATCCGTTGGAATAAACATTACCAACATTATCATAACTTATTTTATGTGATTAAAACTAAAACATCCAAAGTGATCCCATGTCCCTTTCAACACATTATTTGGGTATTGTCACAATGGGTTGGTCGAGAGTACATTAATTTGCAGGTATGGACCAATTATCTGCATTCTCTACAAATGAGCTACAACTTCTAGATAAATATGACAGTCTGTAAAACCAGCATAGTTACCACGAGTGTACAGATTGCTAGAATATAGTGCATGTATACCTTGGAACTATACTATTTATGGTCTGGAACTGAGGTTGTGTCCATTTTGAGTCACATGGCCTGCCTTCTTTCATATCAAGTGCATACACTGGGTACACTGAAGAAGCAGTTGTTTTGATTCTAAGGCCTAACATAAATCTTAAAAATCTTGAATGAAACAGCCTTTGTCCTATTTTCCAAAACTGGAGAGTCTCAGAATACTGAAATCTCATGTTTTTTGTAGAATACCAATTGACAACATCAAGAAACAAAAGAAATGCTATGTTGCTCATGGGAAATTTTTTCTGGCCAACAAAATCACACAATTTGCAAAAAACTTCTGTTTTCCCAGCCTGCTGAAACTCTTGCAGCACACCTGGTAAAATTTTTATGAGCTTGTACATCTAGGTTTCATCAACATCACAAATATTTGGCTCATCATCAATCACAGGAGGCAAAAATTCAGATGGTTCTGAACAAGAAGAAGTTTGCTTCTCCTCCCCATATGGTAGCTGCTTGAAGAGTGTTTGCAGGGGCCACGGTGGCAGAGTGGTAACACTCTCGCCTCCCACCTCTGAGCCTCAAGTGGGAAAGCTGGTAGTTGCTTGTCGTTGGTCGGCAGTTTACAGTACAGAAACCTAATGAACTGTATGTACTGGTTTCCTCTGCCCTTCCAAGTACCTGTCGTGATATGACCTTTACACTGTTGAAAGCAACGTAAAACTCCAAATAAATAAATGAGAGAGTTTTTGCATGCACAGGGCTCTTGCTTGATCAGTATTCTCATATTCCATAGATAAATCAAAGTTTTGAATGTCATCCTGCTTTGCTGGTGAATCTGCACTTACCGGTTTCTTTTTCAATACATTAGAGGGTGTGGTAGAGGAAATAGAACAGATAACAATATTTGAGGAATCATCCACATGGGTAGTTTTTCCACTTTTTGTAATATCTTGAGGAATTATAGACAAATAAATTCTGGTTTTATATCTGACCTTTCCATTAATTTCAACAGTTGTCCATATTTTTATTGGCAAATCAACATGGCATTTAAAGTGATGGTCCAGTTTGGTTTGATGGTTTGTTAATCAACAGAACAACATGCTGTTACAAAAATTCCAATAAAAAGGGGTACACAGTTCAAATTTGTAAAATATATTTCACAACACTCAGTTTGAATTCTATTTGATACTCAAAAGCAGATGTAAGGGATCCTGAAAGATACACATCAGTAGGGGGGTTGTGTGTCGTGGAAACATGAATTGGAGCACTGTGTGTGATCTTTGTATAGCATTTCTGCAGCTACCTAAAATTTACATAGGAAAAAATCAGTAATTTAGCAGAAAAAATATGTATTTCATCGGAAAAAATTATTCCTCACAGCACAGGATTCCAAGGGGTGATTTCTTAGATTCTGAATTTTGTCATTTGCTTAACATATGTTCTAATTCAGAGTACAGTAATTTCCAGGGGGTCGATTTGACCAAGGAATCTCTTCCTGGGGGCCAATTTGACAAGGGTATTTTATTTTGGGGGCTGATTGCCTGGGGTCAATTTAGCAAAGGGCCGATTTGTCTATGATTCCTTCAATACTATTAAAATGCTTATGGTGAACACATGGTAGAAGAGTTGAGTTAAATGAGGCTTGATATGACCTCGGCTCTTGAAGGAACAAAAATTTATAAACCAACAATTAAGGTTTATATCAAAACAATAGCTCATTAAATTGCCATGAAATAAGAAAATAAACATTAGTGGTTCTGTGTTATATGTTTTATGGCATTTGGATGTTTATTTGCTCTCATAAAAATAGTTAATCAATTACTTGAAAATACATCACAGAAAACATGCATGAATATTATGATAATCTCCATAGCACTCATGCAAAACTGGTTTATTATTTTTGTCTATTATGTTTACATAACTTAGGAACATATATCAGTCAAATTGTTTATGTAATTTTATAACCTAAATTGTAAAAAGCCATTGGCGAGATGTTTGAAGTCATGCCTTACTCAAGGTATTCTTATTACTTAAAATTGATGTGATAATAATTTAATGATGTTTACCAAATAGTCCTAAAGCAGTAAGAGCGACCTAATAGGGTACAATTTGGTCATCTGGCTTTCACCTGATCATTGGAATCTAGCAAATATTAAGAGATAACATTCACTCTGGGATTGGCTTGGTATAATATTGGCTGTTCATTGAGATATAGATCCATAAAATTGAATTATTTCAATAATAACTTGAACAATTGTTTTAGTTTACATAACAGAATTAAGACTCTTACTTTAGGTGCTATTTCTATATAATTAAAAACTAAACCAAAATGGTGTGTATTTGACAAATACATCTTTTTGTATATACTGAATAAATTTTAATGGGTTTCTTGCCCTTATGGACCAGAAGTCCTGATGAAAAAATAATAGGCTAAAACAGGACAACATGACAGAATATCACAGGCACAGAGAGAAAGCAAATCTTGTAGAACTTAGTAATGATCAGTGATATCTATTTTCATTTCCTTTGTTTGCCACTGAATTACAGTATGATCAAAAGCCTGTGCTAATTACAGAGCCTTATATAGTTGCTCATCTAACATGAGAATAATGAATACTCACATTTCAACTTCACATGGCCATATTTAGATAATTTTTCAGGAAGAATTTAGAGGGATTTGTGATATAAGATTGTGTTATATTTATATCACTCAATATTGATGTATTTTTGAAAATATACAGTTTAAAGAGGTTGAGAATGAATGTAATGTACACAAATATTCCCTACACAGCTTTCAATGTAGACATATAACTAGCAAAAGGATAAAAAATATTAGAAACACATTGAAATCTGAATAATATGAAAAGTGTATACATATAATCCACAGTGGATGATATTCTTAAATACGGGAACGGAACAATTTGGCCCTTTGCCAAATCGGCCGTCGGCAAATGGGCCCCATAAAAGCTGAGACCTGGCCCAGTCGGCCTCCCCAGGTTTAAAAAATGAAATGTAATGCAATAACAGTAGTTTTATAGCACTTAATCTCCATCATATGACAGACTGCAAGACTGACAGATATTTGGCATGCACAGTACGTCAGGTGATCATGTATTAGGTTATACAAGTAATGGCAGTTAATTATTTCTGATAATGCTATATTTGTTTCATAAGGGTGGTAACTTTTAAATTAATATTTGCAAAGTCCAACTAGCATATATCAAAGATAGTTTTATGTTGCATCAAGTTCTTTTAACTTCTGTCCTTTAGACACTTGTTTATGTTAGAATAATTATAAGTGCAATTAGATAATCACATCAAGGGTGAAAACTGGATGAATGATACTTAGCAAAAGTGCAATTAAGATATATCAAAGATTTTTGGATGCTGTAATCAATATCCTCTATCCCCTGCCCTTTACTCTCTTATTTGTGATAGTTTTATTGAAAGGGCAATTGACATAACAGAGATTAAGTTCTATAAGAAATTTTATTAAGTCACATGTCTTAGATTATGAATTTTGTCATTTGTTTAACATATTCTCGTTGAGAGTACAGTAATTTCCAGGGGGGTCGATTTGACCAAGGAATCTTTTCCTGGGGGCCAATTTGACAAGGGTATTTTATTTTGGGGGCCGATTTGATGGGGGCCAATTTGGGAAAGGGCTGATTTGTCTATGATTCCTTAAATACTATTAAAATGCTTATGGTGAACACATGGTAGAAGAGTTGAGTTAAATTATTGGTTTTTGATTCAATAAAACAAGCAATTTATGTAAAACACACGTAAATTTTGCATTATTTAGGCATAAACGTGAACATTATTAACAGTCTGCCTTGATATGACCTTGGCTCTTGAAGGAACAAAAATTTATAAACCAACAATTAAGGTTTATATCAAAACAATAGCTCATTAAATTGCCACAAAATAAGAAAATAAACATCAGTGGTTCGTGTTATATGTTTTATGGCATTTGGATTTTTCTTTGCTCTCACAAAAATAGTTAATCAATTACTTGAAAGTACATCACAGAAAACATGCATAAGTATTATGATAATCTCCATAGCACTCATCCATAACTGGTTTATTATTTTTGTCTATTATGTTTACATAACTTCGGAACATATATCATTCAAATTTTTTATGCAATTTTATAACCTAAATTGTAAAATGTCATTTGCGAGATGTTTGAATTCATACCTTACTCAAGTTATTCTCGATGTGATAATAATTTAATAATATTTACCAAATAGTCCTAGAGCAGTGAGAGTGACCTAATAGGGTACAATTTGGTCATCTGGCTTTCACCTAATCATTGGAAGCTAGCAAATATTAAGAGATAACATTCACTCTGGGATTGGCTTGGTATAATATTGGCTGTTAATTGAGATATAGATCCATAAATTGAATTATTTCAATAATAACTTGAACAATTGTTTTAGTTTACATAACAGAATTAAGACTCTTACTTTAGGTGCTATTTCTATATAATTAAAAACAAAACCAAAATGGTGTGTATTTGACAAATACATCTTTTTGTATATACTGAATAGATTTTAATGGGTTTCTTGCCCTTAGGGACCAGAAGTCCTGATGAAAAAAATAATGGGCTAAAACAGGACAACATGACAGAATATCACAGGCACAGATAGAAAGCAAATCTTGTAGAACTTAGTAATGATCAGTTATATCTATTTTCATTTCCTTTGTTTGTCACTGAATTACAATATGGTCAAAAGTCTGTGCTAATTACAGAGCCTTATATAGTTGCTCATCTAACATGAGAATAATGAATACTCACATTTCAACTTCACATGGCCATGTTTAGATAATTTTTCAGGAAGAATTTAGAGGGATTTGTGATATGAGATTGTGTGATATATATATTACTCAATATTGAAGTATTTTTGAAAATGTACAGTTTAAAGAGGCTGTAAATGCATGTGATGTACACAAATATTCACTACACAGCTTTCTATGTAGACATATAACTAGCAAAAGGATAAAATATATTAGAAACAAGTTCCAATCTGAACAATATGAAAAGTTTATATATATAATCCACAGTGGATGATATTCTTAAACACCATTTAAATGCTTATGGTGAATACATGGTAAAAGAGTTAAATTCTTGATTTTTATTCCAAGTATTATTTAAGTAATTTACAACTATTCAGACACAAACATGTTAACATAATTAATAATCTGGCTTGATATGACCCTAGCTCTGGAAGAAACAAAAACTACTAACTTTGATCTTTGAAAACAAAACAAAACATCTGACAATAAGACTTGCATATTTACCACTGTGACCATAATTGGAGTTTTATAGTAAGGCATTGAAAAGGGGAAATGTGTTCATAGCTATTTATTGTATTCTGTATTTTACCATTTTGTCAAGTCAAAGTTAGGGTTTTCAACATTTAAGGTTCATACTAGAAAATAGCTCAGTAACCATGGGTATGGGATATATTTCAACATATGCAAACTTTAATATCAATAAAATTACTGATATACATGTGAGTAGATTATATAAGTGGAGACTGCAGGTAATTTTAATTGTAAAAGATAAAAAATGAATTGAACTGAAAGTTCATTTGATGTCTCATATGTTAACAAATAAGATAGACTTGTAAACAATTTTAAATATATTTTATTAGACAAGAAGAATTACCACATATAATTACCACGTATAATTCCAGATATGTAGTACACCAAACAAATCAACAATAAAACAATAATATTTGGATATAATAAAACAGTGTAACCAGAAAATTTGACAAAAAAAAAGAAATATCTATGAAACTATCAACAAGAGAGATAGTGGAAGTAACATTAACCCTGATATCTGAAAAGAGATGCAACATATAATTATAGATATAAAGTACATCAACATTTCATCACTGAAATAATTTTTTTTTGTGTTTTTTAAAATTATGTCATAGAATAATGCAATGTAAGGTTTGTAGAAACCCATTTTGCTAATAAGATCACCACTGGCCAAAGTGAAATTCAACAAGTTTACTCTCTGATCACAAGCTGTTAAATGGGTCAAAGCTGTCACAAATAGCAATGTAAGGGGCCTCTCCTGGCCTGTAGAAACAATATCTGTTACCTTTAACCTATGATTATTTTAGCTAGACATGTCTACACAAATGTGTAGTACAAATAAGCTTACAAAATGCACACCAATGTATTTCACAGTATCCAAGAATAATACAACAGCAGACTTAAAATTGAAGAATGCATTGCATCAGATAAAGGTAATCACTTGCTTTTTCCAGAGAGGTATGGATTTCTACTGGCAAAGCTATAGATATTTTTTAACCGTTCTTGATAGAATATTTTAGTAAATTTTCTGTTATGAAATAAATATATAACAATATATTTCATGTCCTGTAAAGTTCTCCATGTAGAAATTTTGTTATAATGTTTCAGCAGTATTGTTATTATGAAATACTGATGTTACTGTCTTATTTTAGTTCCTGTTACACCATGGTTGTATGTTGTTAAAAATAAATAAAAAAATACAACAACAGACCAATTGAATGTTCACACACCATAACTTAGATTAATGAAGTAAGTAGAATATTACATGTACAACACAAAATTCTGTTGCAGTTTGCCCTTGAAGTGACTAAAACAGACATATAAACTCATATCTTAGCAGTTGAAAGTCTTAAACTTACCTGACACACATCAGTATAAATATCAGATGTAGATACAGCACTGTTAATATACTCTATCATACGATGAGATCACACTTCTGTGTTTCCAGATTGATTAACGTCAGTTGCTTATTAATTTCAATACACTTTATAAGTAACATCATTATGGTGATGTAAACAGATGGAGGAAACCAATGCATACTAGATAACCTGGTTCTGCACTGTAAATAATCAATTTTAAATGACTATGAACATTCAGATCTCAGGTTTGATTGAGAACAAGACACAGTTCCTGAGAGGTGCTTGGTGGCCTTAACCACTCCATGCAAATGCACTTCTGTACATTTATTACACAAAGGAAAATAAGGGTGTGATTGTTTCAGAATGTACGTTAAACACTAATTCGTATTGATATTAACACACTCTATATAACATAAAACACACAAGTGCTGTTACAGCACATCTTTTCCACACACAAAATATTCTTAAATTAACATCTATATTTTAAGTGCGATTACAATCAAACATACATTTGTTTACACTCACAAGACCCTCTCGAAAGCATTTTATCAAAGGTTAACATTGTTTTATTTCTAAATACAGTTATAGAAATAAATATTTTACAGCTGGCAGTATTAACCAACATTTTTTGTATACACAAATTGTAAAATATATTTCAGCATGATTTTATTTAGACATTGTTTTACTGAAATATCATTTGGAACAACTGGATGTCATTAGCAACATATGCTAACATATTAGCCATCCACAGTCGATAAGAAGTATGTCGATGCACCATACTTCAAGATTCCATAAAAAAGGTAAGAAATAGAACAAAATGACATGAAACATAATATAAGATTAAATTAAGTGTGATAATTCACATAGTAAAACCTGAATAGAAAACGCAATAAGAGCACATGATCGTTGTTTAATAATATTTACAAAGCACCCCTCAATAACCATTATTATAACTCAAAGTTAATGTGGTGATTGACTACAACTAGTTCACATAGTTCTGTGCTGTCCTCACTTACTACATGAGTGTAAAATGTTTAACTACTCCAGGGGCCTGTAAATGGAAGCATTCCTAACACAGCAGGCTAGGTAATGCTTAATGTTTATTCATGGTCACTTTTACTACAGAATTTAAGGTGTAAATAGAAACATTCTGTGAGTAGTCGTTACACTGTCAGTCATTTTTACATTATTGTTAGAGATTCCCTCCAGGTAATAAATGTTAATTCAAATGTTTTAAATTTTGTAAAATTTAGGTAGAGTACACATCACCTTACTCATCAACACTTTACTAAATTTTGTTTTATTCAATAATTATCACTTTATATTTATTTGGACGGAAAGAACTGAGGGTTCACAAAACAAATACTTAACAACAGGGTCAAAATTAATCTAATCTAATGTGGACTGTTATAGTGCTCATATACTATAAGTTATCTTAAAGGATTCTTTTTTACAAAAATGCAAACAACAGTAAACTAACTAAAGTTTTGATTTACACAAAAGTTCGCTAACTTAGAGTGAAATTGAACTAAGAGCTAACAAATAAGTAAGCAGAATGACTGCTTTGATTTACAGGTCTCAGAATCATTTCTCGCTTGATGCATTTTATGTTTTGGTTGTTTCCATAAGGTTTAATATGTTGAGATTCGAATGTAGTCTAATCTAATACCTTCCCCACTCAGTGCTCTAGCTTAACAAAATCATTATTATTGGGAGAGTCGAGGGGCGTTCAAAGTCAGTAATCCAGGATTGTGGGAGTGACCAGGAGGGAAGAAAACTGAGTTGGGAAACTATAGTTGAAGAGGTGGGTTTTGAGGTGTTCCTAAAAGATGTGACAGAGGGACTGTTCCAAAGGACTGGGGCATAGTGCCTGAAGGACGTAGAGAAGTGTTTGATAGATTTGTGAACTCTACAATCAAGAGTGGGGGTTTGAAGGAATTCAAGTTTGGGGGTGCTTCACCTTGTATTTCTGGAAGAAGTGTAGGGGTGAATTAATTCTCTAAGGTAAACTGGTTGACCTTGGTTGAGATTTTTGTATGTAGTGAGGCCAATTTCATATTGTACCCTGTACCTGACTGGGAACCAATGGATTTTTTTAGTTGAGAGGTAATACAGGAGAATTTAGAGGAACGTTTGACAATCCTGCAGAGTGAGTTTGGGACTAGATTCGTGATTTGTGTTCCAGTTATTTACAGTTGCCATGACTTGGACAGGGTTTCTAGCCTGTGGTGCCTTTTGAAATGTTTGTAAAATCTGATAAGTTTGTACTTGCTAAACGAAAATATAAAGGTAGGAGGGATTAAGGCGGACTATCACTTTAGGGAGAGACTCAGTTTCAACCATGCGTTACTAAGGTATGAGTTTCATATATGTTACAGCTTAGTGACTAAAAATCAAATATAACTTGTTACAACTGCACGGAACTTTATGAACAAGCTGTTAATGATATTTGCTACATATTGCCAGAAATTAGAAACTACATATTGTCAAAAATGTGACATAACAACAGATATTCATTGGAGGTTCTCCTGATATGACTACAGTGGTTGAAAGGTATGTTTAATCTGAAATTCCAGTGAGACATTAAGCGACCACAGAATACAAGCAAAAAACTATATATAGTATATATATATGTGAAATATAGTGAGTTTCACAAAACATAGAGATTCCTATTTGCTTTAGGTTTTTAAAGTGACTTGATATTTTAATTGTCTCTCATTCATATTCTTAACACAGTTTTGAATCAAGTTTTGAATTTCCTCCAACTAAACACTACTAGATATTTCATATAATGCGACTTTTTAAAGTGACTTGATATTTTGATTGCATTGTCTCTCATTCATATTCTTAACACAGTTTTGAAATCAAGTTAGGAATATTCTCCAACTTAAACACTACAAAATATTTCATGTAATGTGAATATATCTAATGATCTATAGTACTAATCTTGTTTTTCCTCACATTAACCACATTCTTCATTTCCCTTTGCCAAGAAAAATCTGCAGTTTTTCCAAGAAGTTTTGATACAGCGACAAACAAATCTTTTTCAACAAAGACTTGTATTAATGGATTTAATGCTGCTGAAAGTAACGACAAGTTCATTGTTAAGGTTCGTACTAAAATAACAATATATTTACTTTTATTTTCAATAGTTGCCCCAATAAACATATAAATGATATACACTGGAAGTGTTGTTGTCTTAAATGAAGTGGACACCAACATTATAAGCTTAAATGACTTTAAAGCCTTTTTCTTTATGTTTGAAACTTGTTCCTGTTGGGTCATTTGGGAAGTGTGCAGCTTTTTTGTTTTGATCAAAACAAAAACTATAATAATTGTGGGAAACAGGAAAATAACAAGAATGCGTAATGTAAGGTGTATATTTCCTGGTCTTTCTGTTTCACATGAAAAGTTTGTATAGTCATATTCATGGCCTTGTTTGTGACCAATGATCAGAAAGTACAGCAGTAGAAGACTGAAATATGTCAGAAGAAAGCCTATGAGATATTTGGGTTTCAAAAGCAAATCGTACTTAAGTGGTTTGATCAAGTAAATGTATCTTTGAACTGCAAGTGTAGCTGTGACCATGAAGGAAAAATAAATAGTAGCTTGAGCAATGTCAGTGACAATAGAACAAAACTGGAGATTAAACAGGCTGTCCATGAACAAAAGAGGAATGAGTCCACAGGATGCAAGTGAAGATATGAATATATCTGTCAGTGCAAGGATGATTCTGATTGTGGTATTGGGTTTGGTCGTGACTCTGTACTTCAACAGAGCTGCTATCAATGTACTGTTAGAGACATAATTCCATAAATAAAATATCAGAATTAATGAAGAATAGCATATCTTCTCAATCAATGAATCCTCATAGATTTAATCATTATCGGTGAATGAAGACTCATTGATTTGAGACTTATTGTGTGGTGAAATTATAGAGGAATTACTAACATTGTTAGTCATCTTTGTTAAAAATTGCATGTGTACTAACGTTGTATAACATCAACCGGACTTCAATTACTTTGAAATACCAACAGACAATACAACTTAAATTGGAAGCTGGATGAATCCGCCCTTTGCTAAATCGGCCCTAGGCAAATTGGCCCCCTAAAATAGTTGGCCCTTGGCAAATCGGCCCCCAAGTTGAAAACTTTATAAGTACAAATTATGTATAGAATTTATAGACCTGAAATTAATAATTAAAAATTTCTTGACAATTATGAAAATTAAACAGTTATTTCAAATGTTTCCAGCAGCGTTCAACAAGAGTCAGAGGCTTCAACTCTTTTTCAGCATTTTGGACACAAAGCTTTTGTCTGTAGATTGTTTCCAACGAGTGTTGAATGTGGGTCATTAGAGATATGTTTCTGTAAAATATAAAATTCTAAATTATGAACTAAGATATTATTTTATCATTACTCAAATAAAATTAAGTAAGCACTGTTTTTTTTAAAAATGTTTATATGTTTATTATATTATTTGTATAATTATTAAATTAAAACCAATACCATAGATGATTTAAGTTATTGGTCACTTACCTCTTGATTGTATAAGGCATACAAATCTGCATGAGATTCAGACCTATAACACCATTACCAATCTGTTCGGATACAGTGGTATTAATTCCAAACTGACAAACACTCGAAAGTTTCAAACTGGCTTATGAACAAAATATCACAAATCATGTACCATATATATGTATGTACTAAAAGCATCAATACAATAATTCTTCTGAGATAATTATTTTCAGGGCACTATGTTTCTATATGATTAGAAACTTAGCCGAAATGGTGTGCATTTGATAAATACTTCTTTTCCATTGGTATATGCTGAATAGATCTTATTGGGTTACATGTCATTAAGGCACCAGTCTTTCTGATGAAAAAAAATAATGGGCTAAAACAGGATGACATGAATGAATATCAAAAGCACAATGTGAACGCAAAATCTTTCAGAACTTACTATGACCAATGATGTCTATTTGCATTTCTATGGTTGCCACTAAATTACAATATGTTCAAAAAGCATTTCTGTTAATTACAGAAACCTTATAGAGTTGTTCATCTGACATGAAAATAATTAATAATTACATCTCAATTTCACATAGTCATATTGAGGTCATTCTACAAAGTGAGATTTCAGATTGAATATTGTCTAATATGGACCTCTATCTCAATATTAATGCACATTTGAAATTCTTCAGTTCAAAAAATAACTGAGGATGCATGAGTACAAGCAAAAGATCGTTCTG
Organism: Sabellastarte sp. h YS-2021; assembly: GCA_964017235.1. Lineage (NCBI taxonomy): Eukaryota > Metazoa > Annelida > Polychaeta > Sabellida > Sabellidae > Sabellastarte > Sabellastarte sp. h YS-2021. Next base: position 143,919,789 of record OZ024931.1, read on the forward strand.
TTGACGCATATGCAAGAGATAAAATGTTGAAAAGAAATAATCATATTACAGCTTTCTCTGTAGACAAATAATTTGCTAAAATATCATAGAAATGAAAGAAAAAAATCAAATATATTAATAATATTGGTAAAAGTTTCATTAACAAGAAAACTCTAAACCACACAGAGAGAAATACTTAAATGAGATTAATAATTACACTACAATTGTTGAATTTATAGCTTGCAGATCATCATGTGAAGGGAGGAATTTTGGGAGAAAGTGTGATAACAGGTGTCTTTGGTTTATGTGACTGAGGGTATAATATTTATAAGCTGTAGAGATGGAGGAAGGGGTTGAGAAAAATTGTATCCTCCTACCATAAGCACTTTTGGAAGTCTTTTTCTCTTGTGCTTTTGTGTTTTGTAAGTGTGTATTCTGTAGTTCTTTTTATCTGCATCTGCTTCTGTGATCTTTATTTTATGATCATGATAAGTTTATTTATATTTTACAATCAAATACTTCAGAAGTTACCCAGTTATGTGACAAAAATCTGGAACAAAAGAAAATTTATGTATATTTATTAACATTAATATTTACTAATCAGTCAGGTTTTTACACTGAGGATAATTTTCAGGGTGATATTTATTTTTCATCGTTCCTCCTCTTGTATATTTGTATTTATTTAAAGTGACATATAAGCTCACGCAAGGGAGTTGGGTATCTTTGTATAATGTTATTTTGTAAACTGTTGTTGTACTTACATATTTTACCAATCCCCACCACCCCAAGGAAGTAACAGACGGACATGTGGAGCATTGTTTTTATGTACAACTATAATTATTATTAATAATTACACTAATTAAGTTTACAGTCCACCAGTAATTATATACATGATTATGCAGTTAATAGTACAGTTGAGTTTACTCAACATTTTAATGACAAATAATACTAGAGTTACAAATTAATCTTTTACACAACTCACAGTTGAGGTGACCTTAACCCATTGCATTGTAGGTGACTGTCTGGTAGCTCTGATTTCCACCCAATTTTAGGTGGCCTTATCAAAACCAAATCTGAGTGATCCTGCCAGGGATCAAGGTGAACAAAGTATGATGTAATATCCAGGGCGCTTATGTAAAGCCCATATAAGATCCCTCTATCAATTAATCATGGTCACACCAATGTAAACTGTGAAATAAGATATAAAAATTAATTAAAGGAACAAAGGTAAAGTACTAAAACTACAATCCAAACTTCAAGCAAATATGTTTAGTCCCAGCTCTTAAATTCAAATTTGACCAATATCCTAACCCCTCTCAGCCCTTAATGTCCCTGGAGGCCAAAAACTGGCCAATAAACACTGGTTGCTAGGATAACAGAGGTTTTTCCCCAACCACTGAACTTTAACCATAAAGGGGCTGTCCCCTATCCCCGGAATTTGCTTAGGTTACCAACACACTTCCCTGGGGTGGGGGACTGACAGACGTGATGTCCAGACACCACTATTGAATGTCACCACAATAAGATAAAATGACATTATGAATTGACCAGCATATTCTGTGTTTTTCTTCTGGTTCAAAACTTCTTTCTAATGCAAATTGTAATACACATTGCTCATCACTGAATTACCTACCTGTATGGCCCTTTTATTCCTTCAACCAAAATTTCTAGTTATTAGTAGTTGCTGTAGTCTGTTTAAATCATGCCACATTCAACAAAATACTAAACGTTCCAAAAAATGTTTTTGAAGCGCTTCCATAAGTTGCGTGGTGAATCTTTATTTAGCAACACATAGGGTTTATTGTAAATTTCTTCATCCTTTTGTGTTTGTTCTACATTGCTATTCATTTGCATTGATAAGTGTGTTGCGTTCTTCCACTTTATTAATAAAACTATTTCTGAAGCAAAATTTTAGCCCCTCTGTCGAGTTTATTTCTAGTGTGTTTTTATCCTTTTTTAGTTCCTGTAAAGGTGCATATTTATGTGTTAAAAGTGCTCTAATCTTACTTTTCCAGCACTGACAGTTGCACGTAATACCTATATAAATAAATACTTTAAAAAACAGCCTGTAAAATGTAAGAAACAACAGATGATTCTTTCAATTCTCTTCAAAATTTCGGCCTAAAAATGTAGGTGGTATCTGTGTTGTTCTCTGATTTAATATCAATAACACACTAGAAGTAATAACTTTATTTAGATTGGCATGTGAAATTTGTTGGCAAGCTTTGTATATCATCACCTTTCTTAAAGGTTTTTAATGTAGTATATGAAAATGGGTGGTCACAAATGTCATGTTAGGACAAAAAGAAACTACATGAGCGGTACTTCTTTATCTGGACATATGATAAGGTTTTGGTAAGTAAAGATGATATTAATATGTTGCTATGCATAGTCTTATCATTCTGAGTGAACATTGACATTTCACCAAAAAGTGTGAATACATTACCTTGAACCAAGTTATTTCATAATTACCAGCAAATAATAGTTATTCATAATATTCTGTTAAAACATATTTTCACTTTCCAATACAACAAAATAGTATGAACAACTTTCTCTTTTTTTTGGTGAGAAAATAAAAACACATTCTTGCTTGTTCAGTTCCTAGCACAACACTAAACATTTAAAGGCCAGTTGCACCAGTTTAACTTTTCTTTGAAAATCACATATTTCAGGCAGATAGTATTATTAATTAAGAATCAATTACACATACAACTCAAACTTCTCATAGTACATTATAATCAGCCTTTTTCAACACAGATTCTGTTTGTTTGTATTCCCACACACAGAACATAGAGAAGCAAGGGAGCTATGTCAGAGAGGTCGTTGTGCATATGTTACGCCCAATCTGTGAAATTGCCAATTTTGTGAAAAAGGCAAGAATTTTGCCCATTTCACGATATGGGCAAGAATTATGTTGCCTATTTCATGAAATAGGCAATAGCATGTACGAAAAATAAAGTTTCATGCATAAAAGTATTTAAACACTTAAGTCGCACTTCATTTTCATATTTTGCTGAAAGTAGTATATATTACAGCAAAAAATTGTTAATTATTGTGCTACACTTGTTGTATTAAAGTGCCAACAAATGTATAGCATATTTGAAACAATTAATACAGAAATAAACACTATTTATTTACCTGTTAATTTATCGGTTAATAAAGTATACAAAAGTATGTTTTTCATAAGTGATACCAAAGTTTTTCCTCATCTATGCATGGAATTTATAATTCCATGCATAAGATTGCCTATTTCATGAAATGGGCAACCCACAATTGAATAAATTGGCCATTTCACGAAATAGGCAAGTCAGTTGCCTATTTCATGAAATGGGAAAAATTCTTGCCTATTTCACGAAATGGGCAATTTCGTGGATTGGGCGTAACACATAAACATACACAGGCTAAAATACTTACACTAATACTCTTTTTATCTATTTACAACATTTTGCTTTTTTATATTAGTGGAAGTATTTTCAAAACCTAAATGGATTCTTCTGATTTAAATATTTTAAGGATGTCTTCTGCAGAAGAATATTTTTTAATTAATCTTATGAAGATAAAAGGTTGTAAGGGGTATAGTGGCACCAACTATACAATAAGAGGAATATTATTACACAAGTTGAATGATGCCAATAAATTAATGGTCAGCGCATCCCAAATACATACCAAATCTATGGCACTGTCTCCATGCTGGGTATGTGTGTTGCTTATTTCGCCTTGACATTCACTAATTAATTGGTTTCCCATATTAGTATAAGTTCATGTTAGTGTTGCCTTCTCCTTTATTGTGGGTTGGCTGGCTAAGTTTCCCTTCATTACACCTGAAGCCTTAACTGCTTATTAAAGTAGTTGTAGAAATCACTTAGCACAGATTGGGTATTAAGATGCCCAATGTAAGTGTGATAAAGGTAGTGAACTTTGTGCCCCAAGTGTACATGGCAGTGACAGTAGTCTGTCCAGCATTAGTAGACAAAATGGTGCCCACAGACAATATTTAAAAAGCTGACAGCTTTTTTCAGTTTAATCTTATGAAGACAGTGACACCAAACATAGTTAAGAATGAATTAACACAGAGTCATTTTGTTAAGAATAAAACCCAGCAAATTTCAGGAATCTTTGGGATAGAATTTTATTCTTTAAAAAATGTTTTGGTCCAATATTAATTGTTTCTGTTTTAAAAGTTTCAGGCATTCGTTTGAAAATAACCTATTGTCCAATGATCAACGTAGGATAATTTTGAATTTCATTCCAAAGCCTAATAAAGATCCTCGTTATTTAAAGAATTGGAGACCTGTGACAATGCTAACCACAGACTACAAAATAGTAACTTAAAGCACTTGGTCCCGACCCTCACTTGCAAAAAGACTACAGCCTTTAATGACAAAAATAATTGCAGCTGAACAAGTAGGTTACATTAAAGGGCAGCAATTGTCGAAAATATTCCAATTATATACGATATAATGTCCTACACTGAGGTAAATGCCAGTTTTCATTACTCTTATAGACTTTGAAAAGGCCTTTGATAGTGTTGAGTGGCCATTTTTATTGAAAACTCTAAAAGCTTTTAATTTTAGAAATAACTTTATTCTTTGGATTACTATTCTCTTTTCCAAATTACAATCCAGTGTAAGTAATAATGGATATTTCTATGAATATTGTGAACTAGGTAGGGTATAACACAAGGGTGTCCAATATCTGCTGTACTTTTTATCCTAGTAGCTGAAGTTATGGCAATTCACATCTAAAATAATGGTAAAATAAAGGGTACCAATGTAGGAAAGTTGATTCACAAGGTTTGCCAGATGGCAGATGATGCAACATTAATTTTGGAAGATATTAAATTTTTTCGGTGAGACTTTTTTGGAACTAAAAAGATTTCAGAATTGTTCTGGTTTAAAATAAACTTAGACAAGGCTGAAGTTATACCAGTGGGCATTTGTAAAAGAAATGATATATAACTCCCAAGAAACGTATTTCCAAGTATCATTAATTTAGGTGCCTTTGAAACTCTGGACATATGGTTTGCCTATTACTTCAATGAAGTAATAAAATTAAATAACCGGAATAAGTTAGACACAATGAAATCATTAATAAGTGTTTGGCAAGGTAGGAATTTATCCTTAAAAGGCAAAATACTTTACCTAATTCTTTACTTTTACCACATATAAATTCTGTTATGTCTAATATTTATTGCCCACAACACATCTTACAATAGATAAACAAAATAATAGTTCAGTTTATATGGAAAAATAATACCCACCAAGGTAAAAAGGAGGTGCAATTGTAGGAAATTGTGGTCGCGGTGGCCTTGAAATGAAAGATATTTATAACAAAAATAAAATGGATAAAATGCTGTTTACAAACCCCAGAAATCAAGGTAACCTATTTGGATATTTCTTGAATATTGAAAAAGTTTACTAAAACATAAGTTGCCACAGAAAGTAAAGGGTAAAGGTATGACACCATTTTATAAACAGGTTTAGGAGTTCTGAGGAGAATGTCATGGAGATGAACCTTGTACAGTAGAAGAAATTTGTAATGAATTTATTTTTAACAACAAATTCATGTGTTCAAATAATAACCCACTCCGGGCGGAAATCTTAAAACTGCTGAATACAAGAATTTTCAAGGACATGAATATAAATGATATTCTGGGGAATGAGGGTGTGATATACTTTCTCTGGAGCAATGTGGTACTAAATATGATACTTTTATTGACACTCTAAGTCATAACAGAATCACTGCTTCTGTCCTGAAATTGTGGAAGGAAATACTTAAATTGAGAATAAATTCAGTAACTCTCCATGAAACTACTACAGTAAAACTAAAAGATGAGAATGGCTAGGCTAGAATGTCAGAAGATAATAACAGCTGTATCCCTCCAAGCAAAGCCAACATCCTCTCGGTAACAAATTTATAATGCTACACAGATTTCTGCTTTATGATTTTAACACTTCAGAAACAATTTCCTCACTTTAGTAATCCCCAGCTCAGATCTCCACCAAATTTATACATGGGGAACAAAGAAGGGGATCTGGACAATTCGGCCCTTTGCCAAATCGGCCTTGGGCAAATCGGCCAAGTTGGTCTCCAGGTTAATAAAATAAAATGTAATTCAATAAGGGTAATTTCATAGCACTTAATCTCCTACATCAGGTGATCATATGTTAGTTTATTAATAACGGGTAATGTCAAATAATTCTGATATTGTCCATTGGTACACTTGTTTATGTTAGAATAATTATAAGTGCAATTAGATAATCACACCAAGGGTACAAACTACTTGAGTGATTTTTAGCAAGAGTGAAAAAAACATATATCAAAGATTTTGGATGCTGTAACCAACATCCTTTATCCCCTGTACTATGTTTGTGTTAGTTTTATTGCAAGTGCAATTGACTTAAAAGAGATTAAGTGCCATAAGAGTTTTTATTAAATCAGATTCTTATTACCGTCAATGGTAATCATGCATCTGTAATAGATACAGTTATGAAGAAATGGTAATCAGACATCTGAAATTGATACAGTTATGAAGAAATGGAAGTATGATTTTGAAAACCTTTACAACAAACCAAATAATGATGACTGTGATCATTATTTCTATGAGAATGTCTTAAAACAAAAACATATATTAGAACAGTCACTATATTTTGATTTTAATATATCTGATGACCCACTTAATTAGCCTATCATGTATGATGAGGTTGAAAAAGTAATAAACAAACTCCAAAAGAAAAAATCTGTTGGTTAACCATTGGCAAATCATATTGAAAACCATATTGACAGGAACTGTCAGTCTGTCGAGTCAAATAATGTGTTTGAATGAAATGATATTTTAGATCATGAAGTGTCAAGTAATCTGAAAGATGGCAGAAAAAGTAAAGGTAAGATTGCTTCCAAAGTATGTTTTGTTACGGACCTGCCTAGGGGGGAGTTGGGAAGTACCATCCCCAATGTTGGGGGAATAGTAACGTTTCAAAGCGTGTGGAAAAAGGTAAAAATAGTACTTATGCTTCCTTTACCGATGTTTCAGCCTGTTTTTTTTTTCAGATGAGGAGCACTTGGGGAGTGCAAAAGTCGCCTTGAATAATCACAAGGGAAATACTGGTGAATGTTTTGCTAAAACTGTATCTGGTATCGACATGGAAGTCATAGATAACGGAAGCCAAGCTAGTAAAGCCAGTCACAGTTCTTGTGAGGAGTTTGATGACAAATATGCATTGGAAATGCATGTATCTTCTAAAAAAAGTGACAAAATACAATTTGCAAAGTCGCCCATTAACAATTTAAAGTGCATCAGGCAGAATAGGGCATTATTCAGTTTCATACCTATTCTATGATAGCAAGAATAATTCTGAATGCACAGATTCATGATAATTGCATAAAAAACTTAGGGCTGATGGACGACACAATTATGCCGTTTACAAATCCCTATTTGTTCAAAATTAAAGTATCTGGGTTAAACTCACTTAAACGATTTTTTACTATAGATTGGATGTTTTGTCTTTATAATCAGGTGCAATGGGCTCTTTTTGTTTCTTTGTTTCTTTGCTACAAAAAGTCACCACACATAACTAAAAGCAGCTCTTCGTAATTTTTAGAAACTGAACTTTGCAGTTCAATGTTTCAGAATTTTAAATTGTAACATCTCTTATAGCTCTCTTGAGTAACTATTTTATCAGTGAGGTTTTGAATAGTCTCTCATTGAATTTTCTATTTCAAGAACCTTAATTCTTGTGTGTAAATGGAACATAAAACCTTAACTTTGACCTTTAAAAATCAATAACTGATACAATACTGGCCACAAGAGGGATTCTGTATGTATTTACAAGGAGTGGATTAAATTGTTGTAAAACACAGTGGTAGAAAAGAAAACAGTCATCTCCAATAATCAATTATTAAAAAGTTTATATCCATGACTATAAGAATATTAATCCTAGGTTTCTCAATGACCATACCAAATACAAAATCACAAAGACTCTTCACTATATAGGACACAGGAAAGCTAGAAGATTTAACAACAGTAAAAGTAACATATCCAATGTGCTTTCATTCATCAAGCTTAGTATACTTAAGTGCTACATAATTGCTGCAAGAGGACAAGCCAAAGTTAAAGATCTAGGTTTATTACTTAATCCCACAAGACCCCTTAATCGCAAGATGGCCTTGTCTCATCAGTGGTACCAAAAGTGTCAATTACTAATCTGATGTCAACCTTCCATGCATAAGTCTGACAACTCTATAGTGATTATTGCAATTCTCTGTTCCGTAGTCTGTCCTCCAAGAATATCACAAGGCTTCAAAATATCCAAAATTGTCTGGCACGTTTTGTCTCTGGGGTGTCCAGATATTCTCATGTCTCTCCAATTCTAAAGTCTCTTCACTGGCTTCCTGTTAAACAACGTATCATTTTCAAAACCTTGTTACTCACATATAAGTTCCTTACTACTGGAAAGCCAAAAAGTCCCATATTTGTCTTTATATACATCTGCTGTTAAGACAAGGCGTAGTAATCCAGAAAAGATGTTCCTCAAAGTCCCCTTTTACAGTTCCTCAGTTCACAAGTCCAAGGTTCATTTCAATAAGTCTTTTTCATATGATGCTCCAAAACTCTGGAATGATTTGCCTCTGGAAATTCGAACTACTCCAACACTATCATGTTTCAAAATGCGACTCAAAACCTACCTGTTTCAAAAGTCTTTCCTCCTTAGCTTTTCTTGCTACCAAACACCGACGATCCCCTGGTGACGACCTTGCTATGGTTTATGATATAGGATTCTTACATTATGATTGGATGGCGTGCCTTAGAATCCGCGAGTTTCAGAGATTAAGCACATCGATACCTGATACCTGATACCTGATTTTTCTCAATTACAAGATTAAATTGGATTTAAAACATCAAATGAATAATATTTGTAGCTCCAATCAAGGCCCTTGAAGTAGAAAATACAGAAAATTTCCATCAATGTGACTCTGAAATAATAATATTTGCAGGTGTGGAAATTCTCAGTATTTGTTCATCTGATACATCTAGTACATGGAATTAATGAGTAATAACTAAACATTTTAAGCTATTGTGAAATTCATGCAGGAGAGTAGTTTGGGATGTACACAAGCACATGTGGTTCAGTATGTAATGATTTCCATAAAGTTTTGCTGTACATCTACCTACTGATAGAGTGAATGTGTACATATTAATCACACCATAATGCATGTGTACATAGTAATCACACCATAATGTATGGGATTTTACTTAAACATGTTTTTTTAAATTATGTATACCACAGTAAATAACCTGACCAATTTCATACCCAATTAATGGAAAACAAACTTGGAAATAAGCAAGTCAGTACTTATTCAAACCCTAAGGTTCAGCAATCTGGTAATGTTGCGTCTATAGAAGCACATGTGTTCAGTCTGTGGAGGGTTAGGTGGCTAGGCATTCATAACCAGTAAGTGGGTAATGTGCCTGTCATATATGTAGGTTTAAAAATCTGATGAAATGATTGAATTACTGTGTAGGTTCATGAATATTCATGAATAACTGGCGGGTTTCTTCATGTGACTGTCTAGAAATTGTGTTTAAATTCTGCCAAATAATAAAGTTTTGATGTATTTCAACTGGGTTAGAGTGCGGACAGTGTACGTTATTTTGGGAAGCAGATATAAAAACTGTTGGTTGATTATATTTTGGTGGGCATTAGAAACTTTGATTTTGTTGCAGCTCCAAAATTTTACTTATTGTTGGGGATTTTAACGTACACTGACAGCATGGGTAGGAAGAAGAATAATCCTGTAGAAAAAGAAAGCACTGTTAGTGCTGAATGTAAAGATTTGAATGGCAGTAATAGACTTGGCTCAGTCGAAGCTAAGCTTGACAAACTGCTTGATGTTGTGGCTTCCATGGAAGGTCATATCCAGAAGCAAGAAGAAAGAAGTCAGATCCGAGAGCTTTCTCCAGTGCCACCAGCACATAGTTCTGTCAGAGTGGATCCAAAACTACCAAGTTTTGAAGAACTGAAGTCGGATGACAAGATCCAGATGGAGTTACTGAAAAGGTTACATCAATATGACTACACTACCAGGAATGAGGCTGAAGGTAAAGTTTCTGATGCATTTAAATCAAGCGGGGAGTTCATGAAGTTAAAAAAGTAGTAAACTGGCCCCAAGATTATTGCACTGTGGTTAGTGGTGTTCGACAGCCAACCTATGATGATTTAAATGTGAATCAATGGGTTCAAGGTATTATACAATATGCAGTAGAAGAAAATAATGAGGTTGTAAGGCAGAACATGTTAAAACATTTTGTTAGCTTAATGCAGGATTGCATAGAATTTTCGTTTCCAACAGTTAGGCATGCCCATGGCATGATATTACAAGAAATGGAAAAAGGTAATATTGATTGGACGCAAACCGAAAAAATTGAAAAAAAAATTAGAAGTTATAACACTCTAAGAGTTTGGCAATCAAATGGGGTTCGAACCCAGAATGAGAGTGGTGATAAAGTTATGTTGTGCAAATTATACAACAAAGGTACATCTAGATTTGACAAACAGGCTGAACACAGTGGCAGAGGTGTTGTTTACCAGCATTACTGTAGTAATTGTTTTACAGTCACGGGGAAAAATACAAACATGCAAAGCATCAGTGTTTACGTTTAAAAATGATAAAAAAGAAGGTCAAACTTCAAATAGAGTTTAGTAGTGTGCTATTTCCTAAACTTGAGAGCTTGTTAGGATATGACACAATATTAAGTTCAGGTTTTTTAGCCAAGGTTCATACCGTTTAATACAAACACATATTACAGGGTACTTTAGGCGGAAATGAGTTATCAATCAACACAATATGATAATGCAAAGTCATACGATAAAAATTACGTATTAGGTTACAGTCAGTGTAAAAATATGTGTGGTAATGTTGAAAATAGTTGCAAGTTCATAGCAAAAGTAATACCAAATAGTGTAATGTCAACATCACCAAAGAAAAAGTACATTTAAGTATGGTCAAGGGCAATGACAATGGTTGTCTAAACGTGGAAGCTCCATGTTTTACTGACAGTATGTATAAAGATTATAAATTTAATATCTTTGCTCAAGTTTTTGCCCCTAATAAACATAGAAACACGTGTGTAAAGGGCTTGTCATATATAAATAATGCAGGTATACACCATATATGGTAATATGCAAACTGTTGATAAAGAACTATCAAAAAGTGGCCACAATTGTGTTAATAATGTGTGTAGTTTCATGAAAGGTTGCACAAATGGTTTTGAAACTAAAAATAAAACATTGGCCCACAATATACTTATATCGGGTTTAGATGGTGACCCCTCCTGTGGCTGGGACACATTCCATAATACAAGTTGCCCCCAACAGTTTGAGTACAAGGTCGAGAACCATCAAATTTTGAGTGGCTGTCATATTAATCAATCTTTATGTGTTATACATACACATGTGGGTGTGGAAGATAGTATTGTCCCTGATATAGAATTTTTTTATGAAAATACATCCTCAGTAATTGTATACGAGATTGATAAGTGTCAAAAGTCAAAAACTTTACTGATGCAGCTGATTGGCTGCAAACATGTGCTAGTATCACAAGTAGTATGGCTTCTGAGGATCATAATACAATAATACAAGCATTTCAGCACTATGATTGTAGTAGATGCCTCTGGGTTGAAAATGATAGTGAAAATCATATGCAAACGTGGTATAGTGGTTGCTGTTACAGTAACCAGATGAATACAAGTACTGAGGCGTCTAGTGTGCAGTATAACCCTAACTCAGTTCACAATACTCCTTTATGTACATATGGCAACAATAAGAATGATACTTTTAAGATTATAGTTTAAAAAGCCTCTGCATAATGCAACTTTAGGTTGCAATATATTACAAAATGGTGAGTTTGGCAAATATGTTGGTACAAACTTGAATTATTCCGTAAATAAAGCTGATATATCTCGAACGTTAACTTAACATTCATTTTGGCCACTGGGGAATTGGGAAAAAATAATAACTACTGGTGTGGCGTAGGTTTCCTGCTATGCAATAATGTGTCTGTATCATACGGATCTTCTTCTAAACAGCTAGGTAATGCTGATATGTTAAAATGGGTGAAAAATGCAAACCATGGTGTTAAACTTTCAGGAAAATATAATTATATAGAAACTAGACTTTCAGTGGCATCAGGACTGAATATTTTCAATTGGTGTCGATATCTTAAACATTATAATTTGAATATTTTATGTGAATATTTAGAATTTGGATTTCCCTTATGTTTGTTTGTTTATTTGGGGTTTTACGTCGCTTTCAACACTGTACAGGTCATATCACGACGGGTAGTTGGAAGGGCAGAGGAAACCAGTACATATAGTTCGCTAGGGTTCTGTACTGTAAACTGCCGACCAACGGCAAGCAACTACCAGCTTTCCCACTTACGGCCATGACGGGGATCGAACCCCGGCCGCAGAGGTGGGAGGCGAGAGTGTTACCACTCTGCCACCGTGGCCCCCGATTTCCCTTATGTGTTGATGAAAAAATCTTTAAATATAATTAATAATGTATAATTTAAATATAAATTTCTAGTCATGCTTTGGCATTGCGTAACCCTGAAGGGGTTGATAAATATTTTACAGATCAAATTCAACATAATACAGTGTTAGATCCCCTCGACATTCCTCCCTTTGCAAAGATGCATTTCTCTCCTATCATGGCCAGGCCAAAGCCAGATGGCGGTACACAAGTGATTGTACATTTGTCATGGCCACATGATAACAGTATTGATAGTTGTGTACCTAGTAATATTTTTGGCTTTATGACTTTTCAGTTGAAGTATCCCACTATTGACCATGTTGTGGAGAAATTAGAGAATATGGGAGTGATGCCTTATTGTTTTAGGTCGATTTACAGAGGGCCTTTCATAATTTATGAATAGATCCAGCTAATTATCATCTGTTAGGGTTGTCTTGGCATCAGCAGACATACGTAGATGTAGCGATGCTGTTTGGTTTCCGTCAAGGAGCTTTGAGCTTCCAGATGTGTACAGACGCCATTGGGTATGTTGTGTGGTCTCAAAAATTCTGGGTAATGGCTTACTTGGATCATATTGTGGGAGTCGCCCACCCCCATGAGGCTAATAATGCTTTTTTAACTCTCACTCATTTATTACAGCATCTAGAACTATCTAGCAATGATAAAAATGTTGAACCGCCTAGTCATAGAATAGTTTGCTTAGGCATTAAAATTGATGCAAAAAACACCACTTTATCCATTCCATTTGATAAACTTCAACAAATTTCTAAAATGTGTCATAATTGGCTTTATAAAGATAAGGCTACAAGGCATCAAGTACAGAGATTGGAATGCTATCTTATATATATCCATAAATGTATTCCACCGGCTAGGCTTTTTGTTAAGGGATGACATCAGCGTTTTTTACATACCTATTTTTCAAGTGTAAATTCAAGATTTATATATCATAAATATACTGACAAACTTTTATGTGTCAAAGTTGCCTATATCTGCTGTAATTTACATTTAAAAGTACAAAAGCACTGCCTTATTTGGGTAGTCACATGTTCCCTCTCGAAAATTGCCGAGTGCACATGAAGTAAATAAACATGTGTGGGTGACGTCATTTGTGTTCACTTGCCTTATTTTTAGCTTTGAACTGTACTGATATACATTGCTTTTTACATTACATTATCTGTTATAAAATGGAGCATTTCAAGTACATAGTAAAAGTAACAATGTTCTAACTGTAGTTTGAGCCAATAAAACTTACAACATGTGTGAGTTTATAGAACAAAAGACAAATATAACACAATCCACCATGGAGGTGAACTGCTGACACTAATACTGAGAACAAGAACTGTTTATATTCTTTGCTGTGAACAGTGTATATTTATAACACTCCCTTCTTTTATCAACTATAAGATGTGAAATGAGATGACTTTCTGGTACATGTTTCATGGTGAAAGTATACACTGCTATATCAAGTATTATCTGGGATAGCTAGCCTTTTTGTGTGTAGAAAGGTATCTCAATTCAAAAGAGCTTCAGTTAATATTTCTTTTACTCTATAAAGTCCACACTTATTAACTTTGGAAATCTAAAATTTAGTTCATTTGTGTGAATATTTAATATTAGCATATTATTTAACTATTCAATTAGCATATAAAGAAATAGTCCAGAAGTCAAAAATAATATTATATTATTTGCCGGTATTTACACATATATAATCTCAAGCCTTCAACAGGGGTGTATTTTGTAATTGCTGAATTATACACTACAGGCTTATTTTTTTTTCTGTTTTAATGTTGCTTTGAACACTGTATAATAGGTCATATCATGACAGGTAGTTTATGGGCAGAGGAAACCAGTATATACACAGTGCTGTCCTGTAAACTGCCAAACATCAGTAAGAAACTACTATCTTTCACATATAGGATTCTGGGTTTGAACTGCCTACATCAGAGATGTAACTATTATAATTAAGGTAATTCAACTCCAGACTATTGACTGACTATTACTATGTTCTGTCCCCCCACCCTTCCAATTTTCCATCTATCAGATCAGAGAAATATTAATTCACAGTATTAGATTATATATGTGCATTTTAAGTGCTGACCAACAGTTCTGTCCAAAACAAAGGTGTCTAGAGTTTTCAATAAATGATCAAACAAAAAAACTATGTGACGAGAACAAAGAAAATGATCAGTCACAATAATATGTAAATGGTTGGTTATAATTTAGTTTTTACTTACAGTGCAGAAGTTTTTCCTTGAGGATTCAAAAGCACTTCTAAAATCACATAAAATATTAACTTGACTCTTATTGGATATGTTAACTTAAAAAAAATACTTAACTCTAGTTTCATTATTTTCTGTAAACCTCCAGACTTTTATCTCTGTGGTGGTGGATTTAAAGATATGATATAAATGAATAAATGATGATCCCTTGTTCCAATGTGACCTTATAATTATGATAAAAGTGATATAAACACTCAACTTGGAACCAACGTTTTGAAAATTTACATCTCTGTCCTTTTAGCTATTGATTTGCCTTGACCAAGGTTGTAAAATTGAATAACTGACTATTTTTGAACAGCATCATTATCTAAATTTACTAGCCTCAGTGTCTAGATATTAAAATTCAGCTGAGATGACCTTTGTGTCTGAGATAAATGTGGATAAATTGAAGAGAAGAGAGTATGAGAGAAAAATATAGGTTATGTTTTGATCATTTTGAAAAATCAGAAAAAAAATCTTTTCTAGTTTCCTTTTGCTACTTATATATTTCTTAATTTTATCCTTCAATAACTATGTACAATTTACCATTTTAAACTGACAATTGCAAAAATAAATTGAGGAGACAAAAATAGATATACTGTATACATAGCATTGTTTTTATCCCTGCATACACAACCCATGAACACATATGATGCAAACACACCATGTGACTGGTGAAAACAGCCAAAGGAGGCAGTTGTAAATTTGAAATTTATCTCCTGTTATAAAAGCTTGTTTATGAAGTAAACAGACTACTTTGGGTACTAATAGTACCAGATACATGTTTTAAATAGGCAAGAGTATCATATCCTGCATTTAACTCAGAAGTGGAAAAAAAACTGAAGTCATCCTTTAAAAGAGTACTCTGAACCTTGAGAAGTATACCGAGGTATGGTTACAGTAAGCTGGATAGATACTTCTCTAAAGATATTTCCTGGTTTTATCAATTTTTGGAAACTTTTAGTGGAATGGTTAAGATACACCCACAAAACGATCAAAAACATTTCACTTTTGTGGATGCTTTTTTAAAAGGTATTGGGGCTATTAAGAGTAATAAAGTCTATGCAATGAAACTTTCAAATAAAATCTGTGAAATATTAAGTATTGTGCACTTGGAGGCTCCAAATATATTGGTAGCTCTTACATATTGGGCTGAGGATCTTACCAACGAGGAATGTATTATTTGGTGCGATAACCAAGCAGTAGTAGTGGTGTTTTCCAGCCACAAAACTAAAGATTCGTTTTTGATGGCATGTGTAAGGACAGCTTGGCTAATCTGTGCTAATAATAATGTTAAATTGCAGGTAAAACATGTCAGAGGTTCAGAAAATGTGTATGCTGATATTTTATCTAGGTGAGAACATTATAAAAATTTTCAGAGTACAAAAGTTGAATATCCTAAATCCTTCCAGTGGGAAATTCCACAAATGCAAAGCATGTTTCCTAATTTTAACATTTAATTATAACCCCCTTTTATGGGGAGGGTTTGTCCCTCATGCTTGTGCATCAGTACTGTCTCGTTTCCTTATATTTTTAGGATCTAAAACACTACAGTGGCTGGCTGGCAGGCTGAAGGTTTTCATCTCTTCCTGGCTTTCACCATCTACATGAGTTTGCAGTGTCCCTAGGAAGAAGTTGCTGTTCTTTCCTTCCTGGAGTATTTGATTCAGCAGGGTCTATCAGCTGTGTCTCTTTCCAACTACCTCAGTATCCTAGTTCACTTCTTTGCTCTCTATGGATGGGCTGAGGTGGTGTTACATACAAGAAAAACTGTACTCTTAATTAAAGCTATTAAGATACATAACCCCATGAAACCAAAACTTATAGGTGTATTATTATGATGTCACAATTGGTTGAAGATGTTAATGTGGTAGTTTTTAAAGCAATTTATTTGCTGGCCTTTTTGGGCTTCTTTAGGTTGGCATCATCTCATGCAAAATTTTTCAATGCTACTAGATTTCCATTGGTAAAAGATATTGTTTGGACAACAGATGGTTTCAAAGTTATTCTAAAATGTGCCAAAAATATGCAGAATTCTGATGAATTCAAGATTATTCATATACTGAAATTGCCCATGATCCACTGTTTATGTATTATGTCCATGGTTAGACACAAATGTTAACAACTTTCAGAGTACGTAATGTGTTGGCAAAAGCAATTAGAGGCATGGGTATGGACCCTAAAGATTATGGGTTCCATTGTTTTAGAAGAAGTGGTGCCAATTTGGCATTTGAAATGAAGGTTCCGTTAGAACATATTAAAATGCATGGCCATTGGAAATCAGAGGCTGTTTGGTCTTATTTAAAGGTTACTCCTAAATTATCTGGGGTGGTAGCTAAAACCTTTCAACGCCACATAACTTGAACTGACCTACCTCCTACATCTTGGCTTGGTACTTTTCATTTAATATAGCTTACTGTTTTACTTTGCCAACACTTCTTTACAGTTACATTGACCTCTGCAAAGGTCATGCTTTGGCTTTGTCCTGTAGTAATGCATTGGCAACTTTTTGAACTAATACTGATATGCCTGTTATACAACTTATTACAGTGACCTCTGTAAGGTCAAATTCTGCTCTTCTGCTGTAGATAATGCATTGGCGTTTGTAATTTTAAATATATGCTAGGCATTGTTTCCTCATATAGTTAAGTTATGAAGCTTAGATTTTAAGTTATTTCTTTATTTATTTTGGGTTTTACGTCGCTTTCAACACTGTCAGGTCATATCACGACGGGTAGTTGGAAGGGCAGAGGAAACCAGTACATAGAGTTCGCTAGGGTTCTGTACTGTAAACTGCCGACCAACGGCAAGCAACTACCAGCTTTCCCACTTGAGGCCGTGACGGGGATCGAACCCCGGGCCTCAGAGGCGGGAGGCCAGAGTGTTACCACTCTGCCACCGTGGCCCCGCTTAGATTTTAAAGGGTCATGGTCAAATGTAATGGCATGTCAAGTATTAAACAATAATGGCTATTACTTGCAATGCTAAAGCATCTGATAATATAAGGTTATGATTGTCTTAAAGCATTGTAATTCCCATCACAGTTGTTGGAATTTGCAAAAAGTAATGTTAAAAACAAATATTTGAGGTTAAAGCAGTAACTTAGTGGGAATATTGTATAAAAGAACTTATACATTATAGTAATGTAAAAATTTTGGTAAAAATTTTGGTGTTTTAACAAATGTTTTAGTAACCATGTATGTAAATGAAAATAAAAACCAAATATGTTCTCAGATACTTCTATTCTTGAGTACCCTATCAGTAGACTGATTAGCTTTGGGGAGGTTATATTACTCATCTTCTTAGGATCCCGTAGGATTATTATCTAGATAGCTTGGCTCAGCATACCTTAAAAATACTGGTTAACATCAAATACCCCCTCTCCATCAGAGATATTTTCTTTTTTTTCTATTTAGTTTTAAGTGCTGTTTAGAGTATGATAGGTTGTTGTAGCGAAGAAAGTGCATAATAATGTGTAAAAAGATTGCACAAAAATCTTATCTTCACTTTGTTGTTTGTGGGCTGTTTCACCACTTGCAAATATATTTTTCTGCAGTAATTTAAAATTATTTTAAAATACTTTAAACATAAAGGCTATTTTTTCCTTTGAAAAAGAATGTACAAGAAGTAAGAATCAAGTTCTAGACTTTTTAACTTTGAAAAATACACCAAGAGAAAGTGGTTGGAGTTACAACAGCAGAGGTGCACGACCATCACAATAAATCTCAGAAGAACAAGAAGTTAAGTTAACATTCTAGTTGTAAAGTAAATTTTAAGAAACAAAAACATAAATTGTTATTGTCAAGTTGTAGTGACAGTTCAGATAGTACTGATTCGGAAGATGATTCAGTGAATAGTATACTAAAGCTTATACTCTCAGAACATCCATGAAAATGCAAAATCAGGTTGATGCAAGAGTTAGCGACCTTAAGAAAGCTCATGACGATGCAGGTAATAAAAAATAAGAGAAGATCAAATCAAAACAGGGTGGGAGTGTTGAGGTGTTGGTTCAAAACAAGGTAGCCTGGCCGCATGACGCGATTTTGAAGGGAGTGAAAGGTCAAGATTGTCCTATGATCAGTTGTCAATGCCACATGGGTTATGGGGTTTTGTAAAACATTTTTGAAGAAAAAGATTGGGGCAACAGGGAAAGAATGCTTGGATGCATGTCCGATTTAATGGAAGATGTTTCAGATTTTGGCTGGCAAAGGGCAAAGGTGGCACATGCCGTCCTTTGCTGTGAAATAGAAAGGGGTACGATTACATGGCCAGATTCCAATTGAACTGACAGAATAAGAAGGGCACATGCGCCGAGACATAGGAATGATAACACCAAAATTTGGGGCAAGAGTTCTGACGCGATAAAATGACCATGGTTTGACCATTTCAAGCAGGAAATTATGTCCAGGATAAAGATCATGAGGTAAACGGCCGGTAACATAGGCATATTTGTGCTTATTGTGTGTCACAGGGATGAATTCTCAACCACCCCAAAAAGATTCCTTATTTGCAAAAGAATATAAAAAAAACTAATGGCAAGCTGTTCATCTGAAGTTGAGATGAGCAGTTTAAATAATAGTAAAAGACAGGGATTGAACAAAGAGTACATAGTGGTAAAATAGTTACCAATGACAGTGAAATAGTACAAAGTAAAATGGTTGGCTTTAATACCAAGTATGTGTACAACTCATAGTGTATAGCTAAAAATGTTGAGTATGAAAAGATTCGTTCCTTGTCCCATTCATTTACTATGTTTAAACAGGTCATGAATGATAACGATAGGTTATCATATGCTGACATAGTAAAAAGTATCGGGAGTCAAAAAAGGGACATGGTGAACAGGATGTTAAACATGTGTTCACACTTAACTGATGCGGTGCTAGTGGTAGAGTGAATGATGATAATATTAAAAAAATGTGTGGTGTGATACCAAACAGCAACGTTTAGTGAGTAATTTAGGCAAAAAAATGAACAAAGGTGATAGAAATAATAATGGATAAACAAGAGACGTTTAAACAAAATGACTTTGAGTGTAATAACAATATCATGACTGGGAACGTGACAACAGATAGATCAATGGTAGCTATGGGAGAGTGCAGCAAGGTGAGTCGTACTCCCAAATGGGGGGGCACTGTGGCAGAGTGGTAACACTCTCGCCTCCCACCTCTGAGGCCGGGGTTAGATCCCCGTCACGGCCTCAAGTGAGAAAGCTGGTAGTTGCTTGCCGTTGGTCGGCAGTTTACAGTATAGAACCATAACGAACTGTATGTACTGGTTTCCTCTGCCCTTCCAACTACCCATTGTGATATGACCTGTACATTGTTGAAAGCGACATAAAACCCCAAATAAATAAATACTCCCAAATGTGCTAGCACAATTGAACAAAGTGAAAGGAAAAGACAACAAACTGAAGGCAAGGAGGGTAGTAAATGCTGTGTACAACAACAGAATGCACAGTAAATGATACAGATAGTGACAAATTGAAATAGCTGTATGATGTGAATGGCATAGATGATGATAAGTTTATCAATTCTATTATGTTTTACACTGAGGTTGTTTCTAAAAGTGAGGCACCTAACCAATGTTTTAGCTTGCTCCAATGTATTGATCAATCAAAATACAGATTTGGTTTCATACCTCTCACAGATCCAGTACTTCCCCAAAATAGAAGTATCAGTAGCACGAAAATAGAAGATTCAACCGAATTGCTTAAACAGGTTACCAGATTCATAAATCCTAATTTCATTGGAGCTAATACCAAACCCATCACAACTGAATATTGAAGTTTGAAAGCAAGAACTTAATTGTTAGAAATTTTGCAATTCGGGTTCCGCTTGGGATTTGATCGTGCATGTGAACTTAGACATACCAATGATAACCCCAAGTCTGCTGTAGAGTATCCTCAGGATGTGTTAGCATATATAAAGGAAGAAGTTAAACACAAAACTATCTTTGGCCCATGCAAAGTAAATCCAATAAGAGGGGGACATGCGTCTCTGTTTTCTGCCTTTTGGCTGCAGACATGGAAGCCAGTTTTTTTTCAGAGGACAAGTGATGCCGTTTGGTACATCATGAAAAACAAGTGGTATGATATTATCAATTATATTGACAGTTTCTTGGGTTTTGGCATCCGTTCTGTGGCTTCTAACTCTTTTGAGGCACCCCACGATCTCATGCAAAAGTAAGGTTTAACCATCAGGCAGTCGCACCTAATACCAGGGTCATTTGCTAAGATATTGAAATAGACACGGTGGCAGGTACAGTTTCTATTCTTAGTGAGAAACTAAACCAGGTAATAATACTGTTGAAGAATGGAAAAATAAAAATGTATGTACGAAACGTCAATTACAATCTCATTTAGGCCTGTTATTATACATACACAAATGTGTTAAGTCAGCAAGGGGTTTTCTGAATCGTATTTTGGAAGTCTTGAAAAATGCAAACAATCCATCAAGAATTTGTCTCACTCCTGAATTCAAACGTGATATCAGATGGTTCGGTAAATTACAATACAATACAATGGAGTCTCCATGTATGGTCACCCAACAGCAAAGCGCGTGATAGAACTGGACGCATGTCTGACAGGTTTGGGTGGTTGTTG
This sequence comes from Sabellastarte sp. h YS-2021, assembly GCA_964017235.1. Taxonomy (NCBI): domain Eukaryota; kingdom Metazoa; phylum Annelida; class Polychaeta; order Sabellida; family Sabellidae; genus Sabellastarte; species Sabellastarte sp. h YS-2021. Next base: position 143,941,157 of record OZ024931.1, read on the forward strand.
GTGACAGCAGGTGCAGTGGGATGGTATCACACAGTAAAGATCCAGGCTCAGTGATATCCTTTTATTCTTTCACAGTAAGAACACCCTTAACAAAAATACAATACTGTCATACTGTCATTAGTGTAGTGTATTAGTATAGTATTACTATTATTAATATTGTATTGTATAAAATATTGTGACAATAATAAAAGCAATCAACATTTACATTATATAACTACATACTCCATATGATTATTTACATGTTCATGTCATACTTTCTTGTTAATTATATAATCTAACCATTCAAGAATCTACAAAATTGTCCATTTTAATTACATACATTCTAAATTTACAGGCAAAATAATATGACTTAACAAATTATAGACAATCACTGTTCAAATTTATTCAAAACACTGTTCAAATTCATTCCACACACTGCCTAGGAATTCTTCAAGTACATGTGTACTGTATGCGGTCTCACTAGATGGCAAACTGCACTGAACCAAACAATCATCTGTAATAACCACAGGTCAACCAATTAGGAATTGCTCAAAGAATTACTTGCACAACTGGAAACATCTTATTGCAGTTAATCACATAAGATATAGCAGATCTAAATACATTTGATACAGAAGATAGTATTAAAACTCCAGACAAACACCATGTATTACAAAGTACAGCAAATATATACCTTCCAAATAACACCTACATGTACACACTATCTATTAATATCTATAAAATGCTTCTATCATAAGAATTAACTTTACTCTGTTAACAACATCAACAATTACAAAAATAGAATATGTATCTTTTCATTAAAATTCAGTTGAATTTAAGACACACAATAGTTGAAATGTGCTTCCCAAACACAGTTTCCAAATCCAAGTATTAAACAGCTTAATTCCACATCCAAATGCTTCTAACACTAAACACTCACTGACTAAATTAAAACTTCAAATTCCCTCCAAAAATAACCAAAGTTTCCAAGGCAAAATATTCCAGTACTCAACAAACATCACCTAGATTGACACATTTGACCATTACCTATTTAATACAAAATTAGCCTTTCTTTTGACTCTCAAATATACACAACATTTAATACTACCCCAAAGGCACACCTCTTTATCGCTAAAAATGAATAAAATATAATGCTACATAAGTTTATCATATACCAATACCGTTAGGAAAAAGTCCATGTCAATAGTCCATTTGAGATGGCTAACGTAATGGTTGCATTTAAATTATTTTAATTATTTATCAGTGGCAGGGTATTAAACTGTTAGTTAAATGCGACAATGATGCAGTAGTTAAAGTGCTTCAATCTGGATGACCGAGAGTCCCATTGTTAGGGGCCCTGGCCAGAAACATTTGGTATCTTACAGCCCTAGCTGATATTTATGTTCAGTACGGTAATGCATAAAGCAAATGGGATGGCAGATTTGCTGTCCAGATGGACGGACTCATGGTCTGATAAGTGTGAGCTGCAAAACCTTATGTGTATATGCATTTGGGTTCCAACACCATTGGATCATTTAGATATTAATAATAATATAATAGAATCTGTCAGATACTATACATTGTCCTTTCAGAGTTGGAGGCATGTAGATCATTGAAGAAAAGGGCCAATGACAGGCTTAGAACGGCCTTTTAGCCTAAAACCAGGCGTTGGTATATTGCGTTATTCAGAATATATCTAGCATCCGTTGTATGTGTGAACGCATCATTGGTATCAATTTCTGTAGAATGCGTGTTGTCATTTATGGATTACTTGAAGTTGAATAAGGTTTCAGTACAGATAAGAAATAATTATGTATCAGCTGTGAAAGTTATGGCTTTATTTTATGGTATTTAAGTCAAAGCATTGGACGACAAACAAATTAAATATTTCATAAAAGCACTAAAAGTAAATAGGCCTTTGTCAGTGCTGAAATGTAACATAATAAACATACTTATTCTGAAACAGCTCATTCGATCTGTATGACTCATAGCAATACAAGAGTATATAGGGAATTGTTATTATGCGCTTTCTTGGGTTTCTTAGATTATCAAATTTCACTCCTTATACATAGCTTTGATCCATTTAAGCAATTTTCTGGAGGTGATGTTATATTTGATAAGACACGGGTAACTCTCCTTCTCAAGTGGTCTAAAACATTACAAGACAGGGACCAGGTAAGAACTATTGTCCTTCCAAAACTGAAAGTTTCACATATATGCCCTTTCTAGGCCCTTAGGGATATTTTTCAGTTATACAACCCAGGCCCTCAAGAACGTTTATTCCAGTACTCCACTCGGAAAGGTCCCTTTAAGGGATTCTAGAGTCCGAAAACACTTAGTAAGTTTGAATATAGTTATGGCTCTTCCTAGGAATTTTGATAAATTTCACGCCTTCTGACGTTCAGGTGCATCCCTAGCGTACCATTCAGACGTGTCAATTCAACAGATCAAAGATCCTGGTATCTGGACGTCAGAATGCTTCTGGCGTTATATAAGCATGTCTGACACTGCAGGCAGAAAGGAAGCTAATGTTTTTAGGCACAATTTATCCTAATTTCTATTTGAAATGTTGTATTATGGTGTTGGGTTTGAGGGCTGGGTATAAAATGCCATGACTTTTTTTCAAATTTTTATCCCAGTAGGTAAAACTGAATATCGTATGGGTAATACTAATACATAAGTTAAGGTGACATTAACATGAAGGTATGGTGACTTAAGGTCATTTGGAAGCACAGTATTAGTTAAGTTTAAGTCACCTGATGTTTACATGAATGATGTATCGTGATACACACTTTTTACTTTATATAACTTTATCTGTGTAAGCATATGTTATGTTAACTATATTTAATGATTAACGAGAACATGTGTTAGTATTAGATATAACTATGTGTATTGGTATTATTTAGTTGTATATACATTTTTTGCGCCTTAGAGTCCCCTTTCTATTGGGGAGATTAAGCACTATAAAAGTCCAATTAGAATTAAATTTTAGTTTAGTTTGTATTATTTTATGTATTATTACTATAATTTACTGTATTTTATTGATAAACCATTTTACCCTCAGTACTTGTTATTGGCTCAAGGGGCGCCGGGACTGTCATTGTATCACACATAGAGTAAAATAAAGGAACAATGACCATATTTATTTCCAGATCTGAGATGTATATTAAACATTTCAACACCCAAATAACAGTTTTTGGAACATGTTTTGACTATTAAAATAACACACTGCAAACCATTACATAACACATGTTGGCTAATAAATGGGCTAATAAATATATTGTATAGTATACATGAGTAAAAGTGTACATTACAATCAATATGCTAACATGTATATTATAGAAAAAAAAATAAATCTAAAGTCTTAATCGTTGGGTTAAACCATGTGAAGATGTTTCATTTATATCACACTGACCCGCCATAAAATGGTGTAGCAGGTATCCACAGGGGTTTCCTGGCCATCTGCACAAGTAAAGATTTTAATGTTTGTATCATATATCAATATCTGTCAATATAGATCGATGATGGTCCTGTCAGTGTTAATACCATTTTCAAGGAATCAGTTAACAATTTTCTCAACACTGTTCGGCAATTTATATCTACTAAACATAATTCTATTTTCAAATGTATTTTGATGTTTGCAATGATAAATTATTGTTTAGGAGATATTTTGTAACAGCATAGATATATCTTCAACAGTAGACCAGTTAAAACATGTATTATTAACTACAAATTGAGCTGTTATGTTAATGCTGATTATCTTATTTAGCCTCACTTCTGTAGTTAGCACAAACATTGTAACATAAAAGAAACCACACACACCACATGGTATTTTTACATAGTTTACACAATGTTTTACATGCAGTACAAAAATTCAATTAAAGATTGCCCTTTAATGTCTTTATTACACAAAAGAAAACCATAGGAATAGTTGACTAAAATAGTTCTGTGAGGTAATTAAAATAGACCAATAATGTAAGATTTTAGTTCAGCTGCAAAACTTAGAATAATATAAAATTAGACTGAAAGGTGGCACCTTGTGTATACTGAAAACTATCAACTTGCTGACTTTAGGATTGGCTTAGAACAGAACCAGGAACTGACTGATAGGAAGTGATCTTAGTAACAACTCTGCAGCCATGCTTTTCTGTATATCTACTATATAAAACTAAATGATGTCCTGTTTCTTTTAAATATTCATGAACAACTAATTAAGAATAATGTTCTTTAACACATTGCTGGTACTCATCTGCAGTGTAGAACATATACACTGCCCTTACAGCAAGAAACTTCAAAACAGAATACTCCTCAAATAAAATAAATGTGAAAGTTATTAAACTAAAAAATACTTAAACTACAGAACTCTTCCATAAATTACCACCATTTGATTATATGATTCGGATGTTTACATCATAGTATACCCAGATATACAAGTAAAGAAAATTTTCTAATTTTAAGTCTAATTGGACTTTTATAGTGCTTAATCTCCTCTTTACAAAGAGGACTCTGAGGCGCAACAATTGTATCTTCACTGATAATTCACATAATGAAACAGGAATAGAATTTTAAATAAGATAGAATTATCATTCTTCACAATTATACCCCAATAGCCATTTTTATTACACAAAATCACATAAATAATTAATTATTTATCACACACTTAAAACTAATGTTAAACCCCAAATTTGACATCTACAACAGTACAGAATCAAAAAATGATTTTTTTGAGTCGAGTTTTGAGTTTTGACTACTTTGTATTGTGTCTGTAGTTCTAAACAAATATGTAATCAAGTTTGAAATCTTTCAAACTTAAATACCACTAAACATTTTGTTTTGTAATGCAGGTGTTCCACTAGAGCCGACTGGTTGGTAACTAAGCATTTTTAGAGGGTAGGGACCAATGTTTCCATGGTCGGTTAGGGACGGTTGTAAGTTCCCGGCCTGTCGGGGTGAGTCGGTGAAATATCAAACATGTTTAACATGTTTGATATTTCCCCGACTCTCCCAGACTCTTGTTCCTGACCCTAATTTCATCCACCTAACAACAGGCCTGACGGTTAACTTAAGGGCCTGTCCGTTACTTTTCCAGGCTTGTCTGTAACCCTTCCAGGCTTGTCCTTATCACTTGCATGCCTGTCATAACGTGAAGCTGGTGTAGCGCGAGATAATGACTCCCCTATATTTGTCACTTGGGGGCTAAAATATTGCAATGGGGGTTGAAATATTTGACTCCCCTTGAAAGATTTGGAATCCCTTCCCAAAGTGGTGATTACTATTGTGTTGGGGATTAACTTGCCGTGGAACACTTGTGTTCTATTTAATACTGATAAGGATCAAAGCAAAGCACATGTATTCAATTTATATGTTATGTATGTTGATTTATAATTTATATTCGTGCATGATTAACAAAATAATTATTGTATCTAATCTTATACAAAAATGTGCCTTTTTGTTTGAGATTTCTCTTGACATTAATAATAATGTTCTAATCATTTATTATATTATTATTATTTATTAGACTTACACAAACCTTTAAGGGCGCAAACATGTATAGTGGTGACTTCATGGTTGAGCCTTATTATTAAATTTAACAAAGAATTAATAAAAGAACTATATTTTTACAAGTCAATGCAAATTAATATGAAAGTGTAATTAAATCATAGAAATCAGTCTGATGAATTTGGTGATACAACAATCTGACCTGCACATAAAATTGTGACTTTTTACTAGGTTTTATGGGTAATTGACTGATTAAGAACTTAGCATAATGTGAGGTAAAAATATGATAAAAAATTATGTCAAGAATGACAAAGAAACAGTGCAAGTGATTATAATTTTAAAGTTAAAGAGATAGAAAAGGTCCACATGTATGCTGTAAATAATAAATAATAATAATAATGGGTTCTTATATAGCGCTTTCTCTAGTATTAGCTCTAAGCGCTTTACACAGTATTACTCCAGGAAGGATAGCTAACCTTGGTAACCCATGCAAGGCGCAGAAGCCAGTATCCCTTAAAGCTGGGTACCCATATTTCCCCTGGGTGGAGAGAGGCAAAGTTCAGGTTGACATCTTGCCCAAGGATGTTATCCCACATGAAACAGTTGGCATCAGTGGGGATCGAACCCACAACCCTTGGATTATGAGTCCAACACCCTACCGACTGATCCACGTGAGACCCCTTATTATTAATTATAAATAATTAAGAAACCTGAACAAGTGTTTTATTTGGTGACAAATCCTCAGCCTGTTTAACCAGAGCTATTTAAATAAAAGGTAATAAACTATTTGGATTCAATCACAAGATATTTCTTCTCACTGTAAAAACCCATTAGCAGTTTTTGGGAAAAAGAGGATCAAGTGTCGACCAATCAACAAATCTTAAACTAGGTCACTAGTAAATATTTGGATCCCATCACGTGACCAGAACTACAGCAAGTTTACTACCCTCACAAGAATAGGGTCTTTCACAGAAGCTCGAAATTGGAGTATAAAAGGCAGCAACAAGCAGAATGTATATATTTTATATCTTAAATGGGTCGAAACACACCAGCTTCTGCATTCGCCCAACAAAAGGGACCACCGAAGAGCACCGGGCCTCCGCCCTCCAGGTCGTCGTGACAAGGTTCCCAACCCACATCAAGACGGAAGACATTAGAAGAAAGGGGAACGAAAGGTTCCAGCGGATGAAGTCAGCCAAAGACAACAGGGAAATAAACAAAATAAAGATTACTACCAACAACGAGGCAGAGAGGAACCACCTACTAGAGAATGACTTCCCTTTTGAAGGAGTCTGGTACCACTGCGAGGAATACAGGCCTCAGAAGGAACCAGTCCAGTGCTACAAGTGCCAAAAGTTCGGGCATACAACCAAGGACTGCAGAGACACCAAAGACACCTGCAGAAAATGTGGAAGCAGCCACCGAACCTCGGACTGCAGCCAAGAGACCAGGAGGTGCTCCAACTGCCAGGGAAGCCACCCCACCACCTATCCAGGATGTCCCGCCAGGAAGGCCGCCGACGCAGAAAAATGTACCCAGGCCCTGACCTACGCCCAGGCCACGAGGAGGACAGATGAGCTGGACACCCTGAAGCTCACCCTGGCCGTAACGGAAGCCATCGCCTCGTGCCTAAGTGACCACACAGGGATAGAATGCAACATTGGACACACAGCCAAGATCGTGACAGCGACTTTCAACAAGATATACAGACAAGACTACAACCACACAGCCATCACCAGATTCCTGACCAAGAAACACTAATAAGACCGTCCCCGCACTACCAAATCCAAGATGAAAGTAATCTGCCACTGGAACATCAACGGATTCGATTCCAAGAGAGAACAACTAGAACTCTACCTGGACCACAAGAAAGTCGATATAATCTGTCTCAATGAAACCAAACCCACGCATCGCACCACTTTTGAGATAGATGGATTCACATTAGCCGCCCGACGGGACAGAGCAAACCTGGGCGGCAGAGGAGTAGCCATACTGGTCTGCAACTACATGGATGCCACTGAGATAGACATGGACACAGATGACATCTGCGCCATAACCACAACGATTGATGGGAAGAAGACCTGCATTATAAGCTGCTACTGGGGCTTCGCACACAGAGGGCTACCCAACCTGGACACCCTGAAAGACCTACTATCTCGCCACCAACACTCAATCGTACTAGGAGATTTCAACGCCTACCACCCAACGTGGGGCCACCATCAAGCGAATGAGAGAGGGCGAGCTATAAGACGACTATGCAAGGAATTCGACCTACACCTACAGAACAACCACAACCAACCTACCTTTCACAACCACTCGTCAGACCGTCACTCCACACTGGACCTTGCACTGGCTTCTCCCGCAGTCGCACGAAGCATAATGAAAACGGAAGTCCAGGAAGCCATACATGGAGAGAACACCTACCACTGCCCACTGGCTCTACAGATCAGGACAAATATCAAGGATCACCCAATCTGGACCTCAAAGAGCCTCAACAAATGCGACTGGGAGATGTACCAGCGGAAAATAATGGAGAACTTCAACAGGATCCAAGGAAGAGGTCCTACTAACTCAGTAGCCTCAATTGACAAGCACGTAGAAGAGGTCACCGCAACCATCGCCTCATGCCTCCATGACAGCTGTCCCACCATCAAATCAAGACAGAGACTCATCAAGATCAGCAGAGGCCTACTGGACAAAATCAAGCTGAAACGGGACATCCAGAGGGAGATAAGGCAGTTCCCCGATTATGAACCACTAAAGCTAGCTTACAGGAACATCACCAAAGAAATAAAAACCCAACTACATGAGGAAAAAAAGGCCGCCCAAATGAGAGAAGTAGAGGCCCTGAACCCCAGGGACAGTCAACAACACTGGAGAAAAATCAACAATCTCACCGGGCAAACCAAACCAGAGAAAAAACCTATGAAACTCATAAACCCATCAACCAACACCAAGACCATGACAGAGATGGAAACCGCCGACACCTTCGCAACACAACTGGCGAAGGTCCACAGAACCCACTCAGACATATACTTTAACCACGAACACAAAGCAGAAGTCAACACATGGGCCGAATCCATGAAGGAGCACCTCACCCCACGCAGCACCCCGGCGGCCCCCTCGGATGAGTACTCCAGGATCATCACCAGCGAGGACACACACAGGGCACTGAAATCACTCAAAAATAAAACCAGCCCAGGCGAAGAAACCATTCCATACATAGCCCTGAAAAACCTCCCGGAGCCTGCAATTGACGAACTCACAAAGATTTTCGGCACCTGCCTACAAATAGGATACTTCCCCAAGAAGTGGAAACACGCCATTGGGAAGATGATCCAGAAGCCAAACAAACCAAAGGACAACCCAGCCAGCTACAGACCCATCAGCCTACTGAACTGCATGGGAAAACTGTTTGAAAAAAATCATCTCCAACCGGATCCAAGAGTTCATAGAAAACAACAACATCATCAATTCCTGGCAACGGGCTTACCAACCCCACAAGGAGGCTAACGAACACATAATGATCATAAACAAGTACATGAAGAAGGTCAAGGAAAACAAAAAACTAGCAGCCCTACTTCTCATGGATGTAGAGAAGGCCTTCGATGCTGTATGGCACAATGGGCTACTCAAGAAACTTCATGACATGGAACTCCCGGGCGACATCCTCAGGATAATCTCCTTGTTCCTCACAGACAGAACCATCCAAGTCAGAATAGGAAACACCCTCTCAGAAGTAGTGAAACTACTGGCAGGGACACCCCAAGGGAGCATACTCAGCCCACTGCTCTTCATCCTATTCGTCAACGACATTCCGGTAACACCAGCTTGCCAAGTAACGCAGTACGCGGACGACATCGCTATATACACTAGCCACCGCAACCCAAGATACCTAGAGGCCCGCCTCCAGAAACAGGTGGACGAACTGGAGGACTGGTGTGAAGACTGGTTCATCAAGCTGAATGCCAAGAAAACCCAGCTAATGATCATCACCGGCCAAAACTCAAGGAAAATGATTCCCATCACAGTCAGAAACAACCAAGTGGAAATCCAAGACTCGGCAATACTTCTAGGGACCACCCTAGACAGAACGATGAATCTGAAACCACACATCACCAGCCTTATAAACAAAACAGCACCAAGAATAGAAAAGCTAAGACAGCTACAGCACTGGGGAGCACACCAAGCGGCACTGAAGACCTTCTACACAAGCATGATCAGACCCATCCTAGAGATCGGATACCATCTCACACATGACCACAAGCCTAGCCTAGAGGCTCTACAGAAGGTTCAGAACAAATGCCTCAGAATGATCACATGGACCAGCCCACATGAATCATCGAAACCAAGCCACGAGATCCTCCAACTACCCTACATACAAAGCTACCTGGAACAGTGCAGAACCAAAGCACTGAAAAGATACAAAGACTCTGAGCTCCAGCAGCACCTGCTGGAGGTTCTAGAGGCCGTCTAAATATTAAAAGAAAAAATACTAAAAGAAAAACACCTGTATGTAATGTAATACCCACCATGAGGTAAAAGCCGGGGCCTCCTTGAATGGGATCCAGGTATTGATCGCTAGAGACGGCCCCCCAGTCGGACCTAAACGGGCCTGACCACCGGGGGCTGACCGGCTGAACTGCCTGACATCTCGCACAACGGAGGTATCTGAGCCTAACCCCCGCTGGTGATATCACTAAAAGAAAAAATACTAAAAGAAAAACAGTTGTAACTTAGAGATAAAGAAATATAATTTTATTCAGGCTCACCTGGTAAGTTGGTACGTCACAAGACACCCGGTAAGTTGGTACCTGTAAAAATGGTAAGTCAATAATCCTCACTGGTAAGTTGGTAAGTCACGGGTACCCGGTGAGCCGGTACCTCAAAATGGTAAGTCAGTAACCCTCACTGGTAAGTTGGTAAGTTCCACCTGAAAAGAGTAATCGCTACCTACGGTAGCTAAACAGAAAACAATTTATTCAAGCAAAAACCTTAGGGTTTCAGCCCTTCTCAGGGCTACCACAGCTGTAGTTCTCTCGAACTCCTGTGGTGGAAGAAAGAAGAAGATGAAGAAGAAGATGTCCTGAAAATAAGAATAGAAGCCAGACACACAGCCTTCTGAAACCTGAACATACAGCACGGGTGCCACAAGTACACAGCAAAACAAAATGACAGGCAAAAGACACCACCCCCAAGGTGTCAGACCTAATCTGCCTCCGGCGGATACCATAGAACTTATATGTATATATTTTATATCTTAAATGATTTTCGTTCATAAACTGAAGTAGATATACATTGATTTTATTTTTATGTATATTAAAGTAAAAACATGGAAACTGTAACTAAAATAAAAAAAATAAATTTGGACATTTTGGTCACGTGATGGGATCCAAATATTCAGCCTTGACCTAGTTTGAGAATTGTTTATTGGTCGACACTTGATCTTCTTTTTTCCCAAAAATTCATTAAGAACTGTTATTACAATACCGACTTCAAGTCTGGTCGTGGGGTTCTGTATGTTTCTTCCAGTCCTGTCTGTTTGTCAGTACGGCTTGTTGGGACCTGCTATGGCTAGTCTGTCAGGGGTATAGGGCTTGTCCTGGTAGTTTCCAGACCGGTCTTATAGAAATCATCCCGACCCCCAAGGCAGGTTGGCCTGTAGATCCAAACAAGCCTTGATGTATCACGTCCTGTCGGGGAGGTGCAACCGACCCAGTATTTTCCCGCCCTTTTTTGTGGATTTTTGTCCATAACCCCCGACTTTTAGAGCCTACCCTAGAGTCGTAGGGTCGGCTCCACTGGAACACCTGCATTATTTGAACATATCTTGTCAGATGTTGCATTACTTTGCATTTTCCTTATATTAACTACCCTTTTCATTTCCTTTTGCCAAGAAAAATCTGCATTTTTTCCAAGTAGTGTCAATACACCAACAAACAAATCATTTTCAACAAAGAGATGTATCAGTGGATTTAATGCCGATGACAGTAATAACAATACAATTGTCAATATTCTAATAATGATTACAATATGTGTTCCCTTTTCACTAATTTCTACAATGCTCATACAAATGATATACAGTGGAACTGTTGTTATAAAAAATAAACCAGACACCATCAGTATTAACTTAACTGATTTTTTTACCGTACTTTTAGCTAGCTGTTGCTGAACCAGTTGGGAAGAGTGTAGCTGTTTTGTTTTTACCAAAATAAAAGTGATAATAATTGCAGGTAATACAAAAAGTATACAGGCCCGTAATGCAAGATGTAATTTACTCGGTCTTTTTGCTGGACAAAAAAAGTCTGCGAATTGATACTGATGCCCTTGCACTTGACCATAGATTAGAAAGTACAACAAAATAAAAGTGAAACAGGTCAGAAGAAAGCCTGCAAGATGTTTGGGTTTCAACAAGTGATACTTCAGTGGCTTGCTCAAGTAAATATATCTCTCAACAGCAAGTGTAGCTGTGACCATGATAGAAAAATAAATAGTAGCATGACCAGTGTCAGTAAGAATAGAACAAAACTGAAGATTGAACAGATCCCCTTTGAATAAAATAGGTACAGTCACACAGAACACTAGAGAACAAATGGACATATCTGTCAGTGCAAGGATGATTCGGATTGTTCTATTGGATTTAGTGGTGACTCGAAACTTCAACAGAACTGCTATCAATGTACTGTTAGAAGCATAAATCCATAAACAAAATATCAAAATTACTGAAGTGTAGCATAACTTTTGAACCTTGGAATGCACATAGATATGCTCAGTATTAACATGAGAATTATTCTGTGTTGAAATGATAGAGGAATTAGTAACATTGTCAGCCATCTTTGTTCTGAACTTTCGTAAGTTTTTAACTTTTCTATTTCTTCTGTTTCTTTCAAAATGATCCTGGCTTATTTACTTTCAAGTATTAATGGATAAGACAATATTTTGAACACAATGAAACTTAAAATCTCATAAAGTATATTAAGTAACCTTTTAAAAATAAAGTGACAATAACCTATAGTTATATGAGGTGTTTATCACAGTGTTAACTATGCTTGAGATACTTTAACTACTTTTTCTAGTATTTCATTTAAAAGTTTCTTCCTGATGAAGGCAGCAGCTTGCTCCTTTTGATGTTTCTTTTTATCTATGTTTGTCTGGTCAATATCGGCCTGTGAAAAAAATTGAAATATATTTAACAAATGATAAACTTTGGCATTATTTTATCATTAATCCTGTAATTCAGTAAAACAATAAATATAATGTTAATGTATTAAAATGACTCCAAATGTAATAACATAGGGTATAGGAAACAGTTTTAATAGCTTCTCAGTTTTAGACACTTACCTCTTGATCATATAAGCCACAAAATGTATCTGTATGCGTGAGGTCAAAGTATCACACCTTTGTCTTTGATTTACTTATTTCCAAGGCACCCAACTCTCGATTGTCTCAAATTCTGTTTTGATACAAGATTTTAAATATTTTAACAAATATACAGATTCCATCTGAATTGTAACATAAGCAAATTGTAACAGAAGCAAAAAGAAGTAACTTCAGTTTGCTCTGAATTGTGTATACTGAAGAGATGGCATGAGGTAACATGTATTTATAACACATCTGTAATGATAAATAAAGAAAGAACAAAAAGAGAAATTAATTAGCCAAAATCAGGATAACATGGCATAATATCAAATGTGTAGGTGGGATGTAAATTCATTGTCAGCCTTACTGTGATCAATAACAGATGTCTTCATTTTACTTTGATCACCACAGAATAACTAAATGGCCAAAGCTGTTTTCTTTGTGATAGTTAGTAATTAATTAATAATCGCACCTCCATTGTACATAGTCTTGTTTTGATTATTCTGTTTGACAAGCTGTATGTGATAATGGTGTCTTCTAATGATATGGTATAATTTGGAGGTCTCTCGGTATTAATGCTTATGTGAAATTATTTAGCCAGAAGAAGATCAGAGCATATACATGTAAACAAATGCTCAATCTTCTGAGGAAATGTGTGATGTTAAAAAGGCGGAAAATTACGATCCTTCTGTTTTTTTTTTGTCCTGGAAAAAAACACCAAAAAGATCATAAATATAACCATGAAATTTTCTGGAAATTTTAATTCACAGGTTGGTATCATAACTTGGCATACACCTGAATTTAGCACAAAGCTTAAGAGAGTATATTTATCAAGAATTGGTCATCATAGATAAAAGTTTTATATATCAGGGGATATATCAATATCATACAAGGTTGGCAAATTCCGTCAGAAAACAACAAATGAAAGATTTTAATATTCACAACCAACCAGCTTTAGTTTGGAACTTATTCTTTAGACTTCTGTTTTATATAAAAGTTTACAGTTGATTCAGTTTGTTAAAACAATTGGTCTTGTTACAACAGGTGAGCGGGGGAGTGTTAAGGTTACATGTGATATGGTTTAACTAAATGCTAGCAATTTGGACTTTCTAGTTGAGCATCTAATTTTTATTTTAGTGCATGAATGTGATAGTGTTATTTGTGACATGTGTTTTGATAACTGGTGCATTATAGTTTTGACAAAATCATATTGCCAATATAATTTTTCATCCATATTGTTTTCATCTGGAAATACAGTTTAATGATTCAAGCATGATTTATATTTTGTTGTGTGGAGGCTCTGGTCCCATATTGTTTTATCTATTTGCTAGACATCAGTAATATTTAGTGAGTATTTACAGAATAAAACACCTCTTTCAGGACAATATTGTGATTTATGAGGCAAGTGATATTGCTTGAGGGCCAATAATCCCAAGGGTCACTTGACCATGCAGTATTGCTAAGAATCTAATCTAATCTAATGTGGACTTTTATAGCGCTTAATCTCCATCTCAGATGGACTCTAAGGCGCAACAGAACATAAAGCAAAGGCAATTAACATTAATCCGGGGATATAGCAAGGTCGTACCAAGGAGACACAGGGTGACAAGGGAGGCTATGGCGGATAAGCTTTTGCATACAAATAAGTCTTAAGCTTCTTTCTGAAGGAGGCAACTGATGCTGCACTGCGCACATCATGAGGGAGTTCATTCCAGATTCTAGGAGCATCAAAGGCAAAGCTGTGATAAAAATGTTTGACAGACTTAAAGACTGATGGGCGGAAAGGAGGAACAGTAAGATATTGACAATCTGGGTGACTATGCCTGGTACTATAGGAACTACTACTGGGAGACAAGTAAGGTTGAAAGTAGGAAGGGGAGCCACTATGTAGAAATTTATATACTAGAGTTGCAGTTTTAAACATACATCTATACTTCACGGGCAACCAATGGAGTTGTTTCAGAATGGGCGTAACATGAGCATACCTTCTATGGTTTGTAACAATACGAGCAAGGGTATTCTGAATACTTTGCAATTTGTGAAGATTGAAACATGACAAACTCCTGAAAGAGAGTTACAGTAGTCCAGACGACTACTAACCAAGGCATTTGCAGCTAGGACTGCCACTTCCGTAGTGAGATACTGTCTTATACTACGAAGGTCACATATCTGGAGAAAACACGCTTTCCAAGTCCTCTTGACATGTTCAGAGAATGAAAATTCTGCATCGAACCACACACCTAGATTTCTAACAGAATCAACTGGATGAATAAGGCTGCCAAAGATACTAACAGGAAAGTAGGAGGAAATCTTCTGATGCTGAGACTTAGAACCAAAGACAATGAACTCTGTTTTCTCTGGGTTAAGCTTCAGTTTACTGAGAGACATCCATCGTTGCACATCAAGAAGGCAGGCATTAAGCCTGGCGAGAGCTGCCGAGGCATTTTTATGAGAGAGATGGATGTAAAGCTGTGTGTCATCCACATAGAAGTGGAATTTGATATGCGGATGAAGGCGGATGATTTTACTGAGTGGTGTAGTATAAAGTAAAAACAGTGATGGACCGAGAACTGAACCTTGGGGAATGCCGTAGATGACCTTGCGTAATTCAGATAGAGTAGATAAGAGTTGGAAAAGAGCCCTCACTAAGAGAGTAATTAACCAACTTGGTAATAGATGGAAGGAGTATATCAAGACAGTCCCTGAGGAGGAATGTTGGTATGGGATCCAGTAGGCAAGATTTAGTAGGAGACTCATTGTGTACTTTCTGACCTCGTCTTCAGTCACAGGCTTAAAGTTATTGAAGGCGGGGGGCACATAATCAGGTGTATCATTGAATGAACCAGAAGTGGAGAATGTATCCCTGATTTTACTTATTTTATTTGAGAAGAATGTAGTCTTTTTGTTTTGATTAAAACAAAAACTATGACGAGAGCAGGCAATAAGAAAAGAAAGCAAATGCGTAATGCAAGATGTACTTTAATGGGTCGTTTTGCTGGACAAGATAATTCTGTGAATTCATATTAATGTTTTTGTAACTGGCCAATGAGTAAAAAGTACACTAGAAGAAAAGTGAAAAAAGTTAGAAGAAAACCTGCAACATATTTAGATTTCAACCACAAGTGATATTTCAGTGGCTTGATTAAGTAAACATATCTTTCGACTGCAAGGGTAGCTGTGATCATAATAGAAAAATATACTAAAGCATAACTGGTGTCAGTGACAATTGAACAAAATTGAAGATTAAACAGACTATCCATGAATAAAAGAGGTACGAGCATGCAGAATGCCAGAGAACAAATGGACATATCTGTCAGTGCAAGGATGATTCGGATTAGTCTATTGGGTTTAGTGGTCACACTGTACTTTAATAGCACTGCTATCAATGTACTGTTAGAGACATAAATCCATAAACAAAATATCAGAATTACTAAAGTGTAGCATATCTTCTCAATCAGTGAGATCTCATAGATTTGGTTATTATTAATCAGTGTGACTTCATCCAAGTGAGAATTATTCTGTGTTGAAATCATAGAAGAATTAGTGATATTGTCAGCCATCTTTGTCCCGAGTTTCCCAGGTTTTTGAAATTTTCTGTCTATTATATTCCTTTAAAAGTGTACCGGGTTCAAATTACTTATTACTTTCAAATATCAATAGACAACATCATATTTTGAATATAATAAAACTTAGAATTTAATAAAATAGGTTAAGAATGTTTTAAAATCAACTGACAGTAATAAAAATCAACCGTTATTTGAAATGTTTATCACAGTATGTACTATATGTGAGTTTCTCTTTTCCAGTATTTTATATGAAACTTTTTCTCATGAATGCAAGAGTACATTTCTTTGTGGTTTCTTTTTGTTTCTAGGTTCATCATGAAAAATACTGTCCTGTAAAAATATAAAATATATATATAAAAATTTATCAACTTAGCTGTACGGAGCCCAGGAAGGGACATAGAACTGTTTTCCTGTCATTTTTTAATCTCATTACCACAAGATAGTAAGTCATTACCACAACTTAGCAAGTCATTACCACAAGATACTAAGTTGTTCCCACAAGTTAGAAAGTCGTTACCACAAGATACTAACTCGTTCCCACAAGTTAGCAAAGTCTTTACCTCAAGATACTGACTCGTTCCCACAAGTTTGCAAAGTCATTAACACAAGATACTAACTTGTTCCCACAAGTTAGCAAATCAATACCACAAGATACTAAGTCGTTCCCACAAATTAACGAGTCGTTCCCACAAGTTAGCAAGTTCTTCCCACAAGATAGCAAGTCGTTACCACAAAATACTAAGTTGTTCCCACAAGTTAGAAAGTCATTACCACAAGATACTAAATCATTCCCACAAGTTAGCAAAGTCATTACCACAAGATACTAAGTTGTTCCCACAAGTTAGCAAGTCGTTCCCACAGGTTACCAAGTCCTTACCACAAGATACTAAGTCGTTCCCACAAGTTAGCAAGTTGTTACCACAACTTAGCAAGTCATTACCACAAGATAGCAAGTCGTTCTCACAAGTTAGCAAGTCATTCCCACAAGATAGCAAGTCGTTACCACAAGATACTAAGTTGTTGCCACAAATTAGAAAGTCGTTACCACAAGATACTAACTCATTCCCACAAGTTAGCAAAGTATTTACCTCAAGATACTGACTCGTTCCCACAAGTTAGCAAAGTCATTACCACAAGATACTAAGTCGTTCCCACAAATTAACAAGTCATTCCCACAAGTTAGCAAATTGTTCCCACAAGATAACAAGTCGTTACCACAAAATACTAAGTCGTTCCCACAAGTTAGAAAGTCGTTACCACAAGATACTAAATCATTCCCACAAGTTAGCAAAGTAATTACCAAAAGATACTAACTCGTTCCCACAAGTTTGCAAAGTTATTACCACAAGATACTAACTCATTCCCACAAGTTAGCAAAGTCATTACCACAAGATACTAAGTTGTTCCCACAAGTTAGCAAGTCGTTCACACAGGTTACCAAGTCATTACCACAAAATACAAGTTGACAACTCATTTCCACAAGTTAGCAAGTCGTTCCCACAAGATAGCAAGTCATTCCCACAAGTTAGCAAGTTGTTCCCACAAGTTACCAAGTCGTTCCCACAAGTCAACAAGTTGACAAGGTCACTAAAAGCCTACAGGGATATGTAAACTTGAATGCTATGCTAGTAGATGGGTGACCATCATAGACAAAAAAATTGCCTGTACATTGGCATCAAAGCACGACTTAGTAAAATTGTGCGAATGACTTCATATCTTGTGGTAATGACTTGCTATCTTGTGGTAACGACTTTCTAACTTGTGGAAATGAGTTATCAACTTGTTGTGGGCACAACTTCTTATCTCGTGAGAATGAGATAAAAAAATGCCAAGAAAACAGTTCTCTGTCCCTTCCTGGGCTCCGTATAGGTGTTATTTTATCATTACTTCTATATTTCAGAAAAAAGTCAACATACTGTTAATGTTGTATCAAATTCTTACCAAATCTAATAATAGAGCTAAAGAAAGTGTAGAAAATAGTTAAAAAGGTGTGAAAGTTTTCAGTCATTTACCTCTTAATTATACAAACCACAGAGTGTGATATCTTCATGTACATCAGTGAAGTAAAAGAGATGTGATAATTTCCAAGTCACCAAATACTCATTTGTCTCAAATTCTGTAATGAAGAAAATATTTCAAATGTTATAGCAAATATACAATTTGCACCGAAAACAACAGTTGTTCTATACCACCCCGCAAACATTACAAATGTTTTTAAATGGTTTAAACATTTACAAAACGTTTTTAAAACCTATTTGAACCCTATCTTATGGTTTTCTAAAGGTTTCCAAGTAAACGCTTACACTGTAATGTGTTAAAAACGTTTTATAAACATTATATACGCAGTTCTACTGAAAACATTTATTAAACGTCTGTAAAATTACTGAAGAGCTTGGTTTGACTGGAAACATTTTTTAAATATTTACAAAATAGTTGAAGAAATGAAAGTTATGCTGGAACTGTTTTTCAAACATTCATCGTGAAATGTTTGATAAACAGTACACATGAAATGTTTGAACAACATTGTTGATCAAATGTTTTAAAAACATTCTGTCGTTTTTTAAAAAGGTTTTTGAAACCAATATTTTCAGAATACTTTTGAACCTTCACCTTCAATATGTCCAAACGAAGATGGCGGTGAGCAATAATATTGCATTTTAGAGGACTTTGTCAAAAATTACCCCCACATGCAACCCCTTAAAGAAAGAATTGAATAGAGGCATAATTTCTAAGCCAGTATCCTGCAATTTTAGACATAAAAATAACATTTTCATTAATGAGCAACCTTAAAAAGATATCGAATTTGACCTCTGACCCTATTATTATTCAGACATAAGTATATTTATAACATTTTTCAATAAACATTTAATAAACCATAAGCATAAAATGATTTTAAAATATTCTTTTATAAATGGTTTTCGTACCCATCATTTTTTTAACCTTTGCCAAACGTTTCCTTTGAAATGTTTGAAAAGACCAAAAATGTTTACTGGCTAGTTATTAACATGACATAACGTCTGCATAAAATCAGGTTTTTGCATACCAAATAAATCATGTGAGGTAACACATAAAATCAGGTTTTTGCATACCAAATAAATCATGTGAGGTAACATGTATTTGTGGGAGAACAGTAATGCAGAGGAAGAAAAAGGACAAATTAATGAGTCAAGATTAGGATAACTAGACATAATATCAAATGCACAGGTGGGATGCAAAATATCTTTCACAAATAGCTGATCAGTGATAGCTGGTTTCATTTTACTTAGATTACCACTAAATGACCAAAGGTGTCTTTGTGGTATTAATTAATTAATTAATACCCCAATTAAAGGTGTATGGGGCAATGGTATTGTCAAATGATATTGTCTAATTTGCACCTCTCTAAGTTAAAATGCCAATTTAATATTCTTCAGGTAGAAGAGGCTCAGAATATATGCATGTACAGAAAGGTTCATTATATTGAGTGAAGGACGGTTTTTAAAATGGCAAAACATTCCTAATATAGAACATAGAGATAAGTGAAAAATGAGAAGTATTCTGTGTACATGTACATTTCGTGGCTGTAGAATAAACACATAAGATATGAACTAGATTCTAATGGTTTTACATCTAGGGCTTCCTAACCTTTTATTATGAATTCTATTTTTATATACTGCTGAGTCATTTACTTTAGATAGTTTGCTTTATTTGTCAACACGTGATGATTTTTTGCTTTCAGAAACTTTGTAAAACATAGACTTATTGCACTTGATGAAATTCAGTTATAGTGAGGTTGGTCAGAACTATTGCAGCTTGGATATATATGTTTTTCAAAGTTTTGTATAATTTTTTTCTCATAATTTGTCTGTTTCGTAGGATATAGTTGAAAATGGACACTATTGTGAACCGAACAGTGTTACTTATGAACACCCCTGTATAGCAACAAACAAGTAGAACATAAAAATATGAAATAATTGTCTGAAATGTTAATTATATTTATCATGCATTATTATTCTGTTTTTAAAATGTGTATTACACAGAATAAACTCTACTGAAAGGTTTCATCTTTTACAGAACAAATCATCACCACAAGTAACTTAAGAGATTTAGACCACCTTGTGCATTGTTTGTGTAGTTTTCTTGATTTATTTATTTATTTAGTGTTTTATATCACACACTGAGTACCTTTGTGTTGGTTATATTGTGATGTATAGTTAGAAGAGTGGAGAAAACCAGTATATACAGTTGGTTAAAGTTCTGTACTATGAACTGCTGAGCAAAGGTAGGGAACTACCAACTTTCCTACTTGAGGACAGGCTGGGTTTTGAACTCCTATGTTAGAGGTGGGAGACGAGTGCATTTTCACTATAACACTGTGCCTCCGAATAAATTAAGAGCATGTAGTAATTAGTAAGCCTAAGTTAACTGATAATACTGTTTTTGATATTTTAACTGTTTGTGGTGGTTGATATAATCATTTTATAGACCATGAATATTCTAATTGTCAAAATATCTGTAATTCCAAATTATTATAGTGTCTCTTCAGAAGTTATTTGTTTTGTGCATTTTAGTTAAACCATACATACAGACATACAGACATATGGATGTACACATCAATATACCCCAATATTCACACCAGTTGTATTGTATGAGTAAAACCGAAGGGAACAATAAAAGCAAACACAAAATACATCTAGATCTGTTAATGTATACGTTACATTAAAAGTTTAACACGCATATAAACTAAAGTTATTCTATCACTTTTGAAAGAACAGAATTACCACACTGTCAACAAAAATGTCAACCAAAGAGAGTGGTGAGTCTGTTTCAACAGATGTGTTGAAAAAGGATAGAGGCCATGCAAAGGCAAATGTTACAAGAGTCATGAACCAGGTGGAAACCTTGTTGGAGGGATCCGATGTACCCAAGGTTACCAAACTGATGACAGGTTTCAACCAAGCCCTGGATGTATTTGAGACAAAGGATACAGAATACCACATCAAGCTTACAAGTCCAGCAGAACAGGAAGACTCATCTGAGTACTTCAGAAAATTTACAGCTGGAGTACAGTTGTTTAAGGAGAAAGTTTCTGGGTGGCTTGATAGCAAAACAAATCAAGTGGAGTCAAATCAATCTCTTTCACAAAATATTGAACATCATTTAGTATCAGAGGCTGGGTCAGTCAGTTCATCAATCCTACAGCTACAATGAGAAGCATATGAACAGAAATTTAAAGCTCTAAAAATTAAAGGAGAACTTGAACGTCAGAGCGATGAAATAGAACTGTGCAGGAAAGAAATTGAAATGGAGGCAGCTGAACAAGAAAGACAGCGTGAATACCACTTCAGGTTAAAGGAAATTGAGCTTGAAAGGCAGCGATTGTATTTGGAAAGACAACAAAATGAGATTCAGGTAGAACAAGTCAAAGAGCAGTCAAAGGCTTTGATGCAGCAAGTGATCTTAGCATGCACACTTCAACACCAAAGCAGACAACACCACATGGTCGCCAGGTAGAATCAGAAGCTGGAAAATCCCCTCAACTTTCATCAATCAAACCTCGACCATCATTAGATCCACAGTCAAATATGGATGTAGGTGGAGTTTTGTGCTGGATGCTTAATGATTCACAGATACAACAGCAAACATTAGTGCAGGCTATCCAACTTCCAAAAACTGAGCTGATGATATATGATGGAAATCCTCTTGAATACACTTCCTTTTAACATCTTTTGAAAACTCGGTTCACCATGAATCTGTACCGGATGGTGCAAAGCTTGATTGGCTAATTCAGTATACCACAGAAAGAGTTAAGAAATTACTGCAATGTTGTCTCTCAAAACCACCCACAGAAGGATATATATTGGCAAGAAAGCTCCTCAGGGAAAGATTTGGCAATCCAGATCATATTACACGTGCTTGGATAGACAAAATTTTGAATCGACCTAAAGTGTTTGGGAGTAGCCAGTTGCTGGAATATGCAGATGATCTATGGTGTGCCATGGAAACAACTACAAAGGCTTTAGCTGAGATAAGCAGTCAAGATAAACTGTATGCTATTGCTGAAAAGCTACCTGACTACCTGGCTCGACGCTAGCTAAAGAAAGTGCATAAAATCAAGAAAGAGTGAGCTGCAACTATTGAAGATCTTATACACTTTATCACTGATGAAGCAGAAGAAGCAGCAGATCCACTATTTGGTAAACTAGCTCAAGGAAAAAGGAATCAAAACTCTGAGAACATGAGTAGATGTGGTAAAAAGGCATCTTCTTCCCAGACATCAGCGCTGGACAGTGAAAGAGCTACTACCACCAGTAAGTCCAAATCTGCAAAATTAGTCAACACCCAGCCTCCTAACATGGTTTACAGCTCTCCTTGCTGTAAAGAAAACCACTTTATTACTTGGTGTGAGAAGTTCAGGGCTATGAAAGTGAAAGACAGAGTGTCTTTTGTACAGTGAAAGCATTTGTGTTTCTTGTGCTTAAAGCCCAATCATAATAGCCGAGAATGTACCAGGACCTTTGTTTGTGACATAAATGGCTGTGGCAAGAAACACAATTCCTTCCTGCACCTTCCAAGAAGTGGAGATGATTCACAAGAACCTTCTGCTGCTTTGAATGATGGAAACACTCAAGTTAAGACCACAACATCGGTAAACTGCAATTATAGCAAGTTGAATTCAGGTAAAATTGCCCTGCCCATTATGGCAGTTCGAGTCAGAGGAAAAGGTAGAAGAAACTACATAGATACATATGCACTATGTGACAGTGGGTCAAGTCAGACTTATGTATCAAGGCACTTGGCTGATTCACTTAGCTTATCAAGAAAGGCAATGGTGATTGATCAAGCAACCATCAGTGGTACACAGACAATTGAAGTGCAATTGTCAGACATTTTATTGTCAAACACAGAATATAACTGCACCTTTGAAGCAAGTGATGTCATTATCAAACCAAGTTTAAATATCGGATTAATGAGTCGTGTGTCACAAGGTGAGCTATCTGACTGGCAACATTTGAAGGATATTAATGTTCCTGATGTACAAGCGGATGATGTGCACATACTGATAGGGCATGACTGTGCTGACTTGCTAAAGCCATTGGAGATGAAAGCAGGAAGAGCAGGGGAACCTTATGCTGTTAGAACTGCATTTGGATGGTCAATAAATGGCATTGTAAATAACGAGATGCCAAGGACAAGACCCAGCCCACCCAGCTATTTTGTCAGAAAGGATCAAGAGCTCTCAGCACAAGTAGAAAGATTTTGGCACTTGGAAGATGGGCATACAAAAGACTTACACATGTCCACAGAAGACAAACAGGCAATGTCAGTTTGGAATGCATCAGCTGTGAAGATAGACAACCACTACACCTTGGATATACCATTCAAGACAAAACCACCAAATCTGCCTGACAATCGAGATGTGGCAGAACATAGATTAAGACTCTTGGCCAAGAGATTAGACAAGAATGGAGATTTGAAAGAAAAATACACCAAAGGAATAAATGAGCTGTTAGACAAAGGCTATGCAGAGAAGGTTAGTCCAGGAGACACAGGAAAACCTGGATGTGTATGGTACCTCCCTCATCATCCAGTTATTCACCCAAGAAAACCAGAAAAGACACGCATTGTATATGATTGTTCAGCCCGATATCAAGGTGTGTCCCTGAATGACAGAGTCTTGCAAAGCCCAGAGCTATCAAACAAGCTGATTGGTGTCCTGTAGAGGTTTAGACAAGATAAAGTGGCTTTCATGGCAGACATTGAAGGAATGTATCATCAGGTCCGTGTGCATTCTCTAGACAGAGATGTTCTCAGGTTTCTGTGGTTTGCTGATGACGATACTTGCAACCCTTCAGTTGTGTACAGAATGACATCACATCTGTTTGGTGGTGTTTGGTCCCCAGCTGTGCAAATTTTGTATTGAGAAAGTGTGCAGCTGATCAAGTTCACCATTTCAATGAAGAAACTATAAACACAATTGTAAAAAACTTCTATGTTGATGACTGTCTTAAATCAGTTCCCACAACTGAAGCTGCTGTCAAATTAATTGATGAATTGTGCAAGCTGTTGTCAACTGGTGGATTACACCTTACTAAGTTTCTGTCAAATTCTAGAGAAGTTATGTAGGCTATACCAGAGTCTGAGAGATCTAAAGCAGTGGCAAAACTCAACTTAGACCAAGAAGACTTGCCATCAGATCGTGCCCTTGGTGTGCTATGGTCTGTAGAGGATGATACTTTGACATACAACACATCTCTAAAAGAAAAACCAATGACTAAACGAGGATTACTCAGTGTTATGAGTTCTGTTTATGATCCCTTAGGCCTTGTTGGTCCATTCATTTTGAAAGCAAAGATGCTATTTCAAAAACTCTGCCGTCTGCAATGCAGTTGAGATCAGACTATGTCTGATGATATTGCTGATCAGTGGGGTTGGTGGATGGAAGACTTGCATCATATTCACCATCTGAAAGTACCAAGATGTATAACCCCATCGTTTACCTTTGAAGAAGCACAATTGCATCACTTTGCTGATGCATCTCAGGATGCTTATGGAGCTGTGTTATATCTACAGGTCACAAATGGTACTCATCGCCATGCCAGCCTGTTAACTGCAAAGTCATGCTAGGCACCCCTGAAGACATCCACTATACCAAAGCTAGAACTAGCAGCTGCTGTCGAAGCTGTGAAACTCGACAAGATGCTGACAAATGAATTACAAATTCCCCTCTGTGAGTCAGTGTTTTGGACTGATAGTACCATTGTTTTGTAGTATCTCAGTAACACAACAAAAAGGTTTCAAACATTTGTGGCCAACCGTGTATCAGCTATACAACAAGCATCATCTCCCAGCCAATGGAGATATGTAGATACTAGAAATAACCCTGCTGATGATGTGTCCAGAGGGCAGACAGCAACAAAGCTGTTGAGTAACACAAGATGGATCAATGGTTCAGATTTTTGGTGGAAAGATCGCTCTGAATGGCCTGTACAACCAGTATTATTAGATTCAGTGTTAGAGGGACAAGCTGAAACCAAACAGGAAATCAAGATCTACTCAAACAGCTCTGTGGAAAGTTATGCAACTCACAAGCTTCTGCAAAGATATTCATCATGGAGCAAATTGACCAGAGCTGTGGCATGGTTGATGGGGTTTAAGTCAATGTTGCTGAAAAGAGAATCACAATTTGAACCTATCTGTCTGTCAAGGAACTACAAGAAGCAGCATCATCAGTTATTCGATATGTACAATGTAAAACTCTTGAGAATCTAGCTAAATTAAAGGACCTTCAAAAGCTTTCCCCCATGAATAACTCTAAGGGCCTACTCTGCATTGGTGGAAGATTAAAAAATGCCCCAGTTCCAGAAGAAACAAAGCATCCAATTCTGCTACCTCATCATCATGTATCTGACCTGATAATCAGACATTACCACATAAATGCAGGTCATGTTGGTGTAGAACGTACTCTTGCTGAAACAAGACAGAGTTATTGGATCATAAGAGAAAGAGCTGCTGTCAAGAGAGTGTTGTCAAGGAGCATTCCCTGCAAAAAACTTAGATCTAGACTGCAAGAACAAGTGATGGCTGATCTCCCAGAAGACAGAGTTGTCCCAAATCAACCATCTTTCTCTCATGTTGGAGTAGACTACTTTGGCCCATTTATGGTCAAGCAAGGAAGAAAGGAAGTAAAATGATATGGTTGCATCTTCACATGTCTCACAACTAGAGCTGTCCACATTGAGGTGTCCTTTACACTTGACACAGATAGCTTCATAAATGCATTACAAAGATTTGTTGCTCGTCGTGGACAGCCAAAGATAATTCGCTCTGACAATGGCACTAACTTTGTTGGGGCAAACAAAGAACTAAGGAAAGCTGTACAAGAGCTGAAGGAAGACAAGATCAACAAAACACTTGCTGAGAAGAATATTCAATGGATATTTAATCCACCTGCTGCTTCACACATGGGTGGAGTTTGGGAGAGACAGATTCGCAGTATTTGTTCAGTGCTGCAACGTCTGTTGACACAGCAACCACTAGATGATGAAGGCCTTTCAACCTTGATGTGTCTTGTTGAAGGTATCATTAATGGTAGACCACTTACAAAGCTCTCAGATGATCCAAATGACCCTGCACCATTAACGCTGAATCATCTGCTCCTTCTGAGACCTGGAAGATCTGAACCCCCTGGGGTCTTTGTCCCACAAGACCAATACCGTCGTCGTTGGCATCAAGTAGAGTATTTGGCAGATTTGTTTTGGAGCAGATGGCTGAAGGAATATTTACCCACACTTCAAAAACCTTACAAGTGGACTAACACCTCACCAAACCTCAATGTTGAAGACCTAGTCCTGGTTAAACAAGACCACACCTCAAGATATCAGTGGCCCCTTGGACTTATAACTGAAACATATCCTGGACGTGAGGACAGAGTGCGAACTGTCCAAATAAAAACCAGAAATGGTACATTTGAAAGACCCGTAACCAAAATATGTTTGTTGGAAGGTGTTCAGAGTGACAATACACCTTTTTGATGCTTTAATGTGCTGTAATGGTTGTTAATAAGGTTTAGTTATGATGCTGCCCTGGCAACATCATAGGGGCCGGAATGTTAGGACCAGTTTTATAATGTTTGTAAATATTGTATGCAAACTTTCTTCTTCTTTTTGCTTTTTTTTTGCTTTTCTGTATTTTAAACTATTAAAAGGACAAAAAGCTTATTTCAGAAGAATGATTCACACAAGAGTACCAAATGCCTTCCACTGAAACAAAAAAACCTGCATTGCTTGTTAAGATTTATGAGCATAGGAAGCAATTATACACATGTGGGTTCATAGTAGTCTGTTCATTGGCTTATGTTTAGTTAAGGCAAAATTGTAAGTAAATGGTATGTTCATTGTTAATTATGTCTTATGTTATTTCTTTAATTGTGTGATGTAAAATGCATACTAATTCTGTGAAATACGAGTATGTTTAAATGTGTAAATGTGTAAGTTTATTGCATTTTTTGGTAGGTACTAATAAGTACAAGGCTAGTAACAAGGAAAATTTAAATCTCCTGCATTGGAAATTATGTTACATGCAGGACAACATTGGCTGTTCTTATGTCAGTTAACTGCACAGTTCATTGCCCACAAAAAACTACAAATTAAAATTTATTTGCTTTTACTCGGAGAAATCTAGTTTTGGAAGCTTCATGGAAGCACACATTTTTGTTGCAGTGTCTCTTTGTTAAAATGTGGAAATAACTGTTGTGAAATTGAAAATTGGAAAAATACACCTCTGGATAGAGTTCCCAGCGTGGTAAATATATTTTATTTTAAATACATTTGCAAATATGTCAAGATTTATTGTACTTGTAACAATTACATTGTCATTTGATTAATGTCTTCAGTAAAGTTTGAAATATGTGCTACTTTGCAAAATCAGAATTAAAGCTAAAAGGTATATTTAATGAAGATGTTTTTTTTCTAAACCTGTACATTTTAGACACTTATTTGTTTAGTTACTCAGCTACTTAGCAACTATCAAGCTATATTCAGTAAATCATCAAAGTCTGCTAGTTTGAAGGGCTATGTTATGAAGTTTATCTTACATATGTTATTTCTATATACAGTTCTCAGTTTTAAGAATATTTAATTTCAGAATAGGTTCAACATATTTCAGTAAATATGTTTTTGATATTTTAACTGTTTGTGGTAGTTGATATAATCATTTTATAGACCATGAATATTCTAATATGTCATAATATCTGTACTTCCAAATTATTATAGTGTCTCTTCAGAAGTTCTTTGTTTTGTGTATTTTAGTTAAACCATACATACAGACATCCAGACATATGGATGTACACATCAATATACCCCAATGTGCACTCCAGTTGTATTGTATAAGTAAAAACCGAAGGGAACAATAAAAGCAAACACAAAATACACCTAGATCTGTTAATGTATACGTTACAACTACATTTGAACTAGGTTGTCATACAAGTCACATATATCCAACTTAACCAAAGTTTATTAATTTTACCATTAATGTAGAGTTTAGAATATTAATAAAGCTATGAGCTTTGCACAAAAACATGAAATCGTCGCTGACATTGATAATACTGATCATAATAAGTATATTTTACATGCTTATTACATATGGTTGCATTTATGATTCTACTAATGTACAATTCAAAAATAAAATTAAAAAGATAATTCCTTTGACTAAGTTTAGTTAAATAAAAGAAACTTTTGTTTTCAAACATTGACAAAGGTAAAAAAGATGTTAGAATATAGAATTCAACAGGAAATACCTTTAGATACAAGAGTTCCAAAAGTAGATGATCTGCGAGTCCCTGTCAGCTTCCAGAAGATATCACTTCAATTCAATCCACTGATGTATGGTGGCATTAGTTTCAAGAAACCAAACATTCTTTTGTATCAAAACACCTGTACTGATGACTGGATACTGCACGAGATTTGCCTTTTATACCCCAAGCAATAATTGGTACATCATAATTGCGAAAAAACCTGCTTTTCCAATCATTAGCAACGTGATAGAAATGGTGTTCAAATCATAGATAATCATTTTTAATTGGATGGGAATTTATAAAAGATTACAGGCTCTTTGTCTTGTGAAACGTATACCTAATTAGGATATTGTATGGCAGTAAATTGGTATCATAATTTTATGGCGTTATTACAAGCCTGCAATTTGTTGGTTTCTGGTGACCCAGCCGGCAGTGCTAACTGAAGTGGATTTAAATGGGCGATAATTTGCAAAATAATGTGATTGGCAAAGTTTTTATTTCTTATCCTATTTGTTAAATGTTCACCATTGTGTCAAGTTTAATGAGGTGAATTTTATTAGACATTTTTTTACTGTTTATAAGATTACAAGTAAAAATCATCTGTAAGATGGACTGTTCAGGCAACACCAATAACCACTTAGCTTGGTAAGATTTTGCCATTTTAAGACTAGTGGCATTCTACCCGGTGAACCCCTGTGAACGTTTGGAATTTAAGTTATATTCACAGCTTTGTATTGTATTGTACAAATGACACATGCAAATATTATCTTACAAAAGAAGATGAGAATATTAAATGAGTATGTAGCAGGGCTATTACATTGCTAACGTTCATGTGTGGTATGTTTTTGCTGTAAAAGTCTACCATTTCGTTTGTGTAATAAGTAAAATGATTCCATATTTAAAGAAAGAATGCAAAATAAGGGTTTTTACATGTAGGTGCTTCGGTGAATACAAAAAAGTCAAATGTGAAGATGTAATTTCTCCACCATATCTGCATAGATTTTAATGAAACAAAGGAAGCAGAAATTCCTGGAAATGCCTTTCTAAGAGATGTATATAACATATTTAGACTTTCCATAGTTTATGAAAATATCAATGAAAAATTGTCACTTGTTGGCAATGTTGTTAAGTTAATTACTCATTTCCTTATTCCCCTGTCAATCAGAAGGCAATAATGAACTGCTATTGTAAAATTGTGTTCTATATATGTCTGAAAAATCTGTAAGGTCCTCAGCGGTTTAGTAGTTATCAAGATTGGCATCTACTAGCAGGCTGTCACCTCTATGTGGGTTCAACTCCCACAAGTGACAATGCTGAGGACCTGTCCGAATTTCTCAGTCAGGATTCTTTTATTTAGGCATGAGCTCTTGCAAGGCTCGCACTTCTAGGGAACACCTTTTCTCATGTGTATTTTTGTCTCTGGGCTTTCATATGAATTGTGGCGTCTTGTGATGAGTATCTGTCTTTTGGCAATAGGCTACATTTGAGTTGACTGAAACCCCTTTTGGCTTTGTTAATACAAATTCCACAATAGACATTTATATCAGAAGCTCCTCAAACTGTGATACACCATGGCCAAATTCTAATCTAATCTACTGCTTTGCAAGCGCAATATCTTCCCCAGAAAGGGGAACTCAGTGCACTAATTAAACAAAATCATTATAGGCCACGGGCCAGATTAGCCCCAGGTGCACCCCCACAACTCTATAAAATTGGTACCAATGGAAAGCTTAGGCTGTGTAGACAACAAAAACAACTGGTAACAGAAAACATACTGGGACTCACTCTGATGAATGGACACTTAAACTGACCAACCCATGCTGAGTGAAAATCTTGGATATTGAAATCAAGTAATTTTGCTCACAACAAAAATCCTCACAAAATCGTCATTTTTTGAGTAAATGAGGCGTATTATACACCAAATAAAATATATTTGCATGTAGAATCAATAGCCTTCCAAAGTATTTGTACAGCTGATTTTATTGATAATATGTTTTTGATCAAAATACGCTACCCTTAAAAAAGTGCTTAAATATTAACAAATTTGAGTTTAAAATATTTCTGCTTGCTTTCTTTTTCAGGTGTAATTATAACTTGATAAATACAGTAAATCTTGGTTCAGAGACGAACCAATATTTTTGGGAGAGAGGGGGTAATGTAACAACGACCGTTATTGTGGTATTTTGAGTTATGATGAATATCGGGAGTTTACGGGAATTACGGGCGATATAAAGGGTTTTTGTTATAATTAAAGGGTTTCTTGGGGTTTGATTGTTGTTTAATGGTATTTAATAATTGTATGCTAACCTTGAATGTTGTGGGAATTTGATCTTTATTTTATTTGGGGAACTCCCATGTTTTGGTAGCCAGGTTTGACCTTGTTTACTATCCTGGTATTTTGGGTCTATTTTTATGGACAAATCAGGGAACTAGTATTTGGTTCAAGGCTGGGGGTCAAAGGTGTTGACACCAGAAACCTGAGTAGTTCACTTTTTGGGTATATAAGGGGCTGCATTTCCCACATTCTGGGCTGACTTTTTACTGAACACACTGTTCCTGCCACTAAGCTCTAAGCCTTAATCATGGACAGTCTGTGACAAAAAAGGTAAAATGGGCGGGACTACTGAAAGTCTGGGATTAAGTTCAGATCGGCCTGAGGAGGCCCAGGCGGCCCCAGACAGTAACAGACTGGTCTGGGACTAAGAACCGATTAAACCATTTTTCTAGTCGTAGACAAACCGACTGGGTCCCAGGACGCCTCAGGCCTCCTGGGACTAAGCCCCGACTAACCCACGATTAAGTCCTGACCCTCCAAGGTGTCCTGAAGCGTCCCCAGGCTTCCCCAGACTGAGATAGCCGATTTTTGTTTTCCAATGGGACTAAGGGTCGCAGGAGGCCTGGGACTAAGGCACTAAGGGTCTGGGACTAAGGGTCGGGGACTAAGGGTCGCAGGCGGCCTGGGACAACATAGGACTGTGTAAATTTGGTCTGAGGAGGCCTGAGAAAGCCTGGGACTGGACATTTTGTTTATGGCGGGAAAAAATAATCGGTTGGGGTCGGGAGAAATATCAAACATGTTTGATTTTTCACACAGCCTCAACCGACCACAACCGACCCTTACAGGACGCCTGAGACTCAGCAAATTTTTGCAACCAACCCCCCAAAACCCTTAATCGGGAGCCTTAGTTGTGTGGTGGAACACCCACATTAGTTAAGGTTTTAGTGGTTTTAATCCTTGGTTAATGGAGATATTATTTTAGATGTAATTTTGATACCTTGAATTAATATCAAAGATGTATTAGGTGGGGATTAACTTGGTTGGTGGGAAATATTCTTGGAGAGTCAGGTTTGGGGAATTGGGTTATATGATTTCTTTTTGTTGAATTAATATGTTGACATAATAATTTCTGTTCTAGTTTGTTTATCTGTTTGGCATAATAAAAGTCATTTGTTTAGAATGGGTTTAATTAATTGTGTTATTGTGCTTTGATACATAATTTAGCTGGGGTCGATACAGTTAAAACTACTTTCCCTTGGTGGGTTGTTTCTCTGTAAACTTCAAGATTGTCTCCTTTTTCAGTGGTTGTAAAATAAGTAAATATTTTAAATGGCTCTCTAAACGCTTAGTGCCAATTGCTTTTGAGGAAGGATTCCTCCATGTTATTCATTCATGTAATACTGTAAGCTTAATTGCATGTAAATTAAAAGTCAAGCTCTTTAGTATTACTTTACTGGGCATTACCGGTGGCAGTGTTAGGGCATGAATAGGTAATGGCTTTAAAAATTTCATAATTCACAAATAGAGTTGGTGTATTGATTTTTAATTTGTAATATAGCTTTAACATGTCTTTAACATGTCTTATGTCTATCTAAACTTGGTAACAGTTTCATTTCAAGGGTTCCCTCACTCCAATATTTTTTCCAAATTACTTATAATTTGCATTATAGTAATTGTTTTTTTTTAGTTCAGTGCATTTTTATTATCTATCTCATTACAATATGTATTCTTACAGTTTTATAGAACCACAGTTGCAGGTGATCCCACAAGTTGCCAGTTCTTTAAAATTATAGCTTGTAATTGGCAGTTATGGACTAGTCACTGAATGGACACTAATGCTTTCATCTAGTCACAGATGTAATATTCATGGTAAATATTATGACTTACTATCTCATCAAAAAGTAATTAAATAAACTATGGTCTTAACTTATCTTACTTTGGGACTACTTTAACATCCTCTAAAGAAATTAAACTTGCACGCTTGAGTTAGGATGACCTTAAGCTCACAACTATTAGTTTAACTCAAATTAAATTTTTGCTCGTAACTTGTTATCATGATCCTTTAGCTAAGGTGGCCTCAAACTATGGTGAATAACCTTAAATAATTTTAGTCCCCCCTGTGTGTCTGGGGAAGTAGAATAGGCCTAACGTGTCCTCCTGCCTGTTTTAAGAGGCGACTAAATGGAGGAAATACATGTCACCACACTAAGCCTAACTAGTATTTTACAGAATTTATTTGTATTTTATTTTTGTTTTATTTGTTTTGAGAATTCTATTCTGTTAATGATTTGTACTTGTTTTATTGTATTTGTTTCTGTACAGTTTGTTGTTTGTTCTAGTCATTTTTGGACCTTATTTTCTCAATCTTTTTATCCATTGATTCTATTTAAAATATTGTTTAATGTATTTTTGTTTTAATCTGTATACCTAGTAACGAGTTTTTTGGTATATTCTTTTTTTTATTTGTGTATATTTGTTTGTTTGTGATTATTATTTAATGTATTTATATTAGTTAATATATTTATTTGAAATAGCGCAGTATGACACAGTAGTATTTTTGCATTAATTTTAATTATCTTTATCTAAACACTCAGTAAAATAAGCCCATATTTAAAGAAATATTGCCAAAAAGGAAGGGTGTGATATATACAAGGGCACTATAGAATGAAAACAGTATAATATTTAACTTAATTGTTTATCCCAAGTCAATAAAAGTTGAAGGGGCATATAAACATACTCCATCCACTCATGTGTCCATCCCGCCCATCTTCAATCCATTCTTGAGATCAAACAGATTAATGGATTTTTACCAAAGGGATTGTTTATACAAATAAACGGGATTGTTTATACAAATAAAAGCTTCACCTGAAAAGTTTTGGAAAAATATGTGGCAAATCTATTCCCATGGAAACCGTTTATCAGTTTTTAAGCATAATTATTTTGTGCTTCCCGGTTTCAGATCGGTTTCAAATTTTCAGGATATGTTTATCCTTAGGCAAACCTGTGAGAATTATACCTTAGACTTACAACTGTTGCCATAGTAACTATCTCTTTAAATTTGTCGCATTTTTCATTTCAAAGTTCTCTACAAACTAACTGCTCAACTGATTTTTGCGAAATTATCAGGATATGTTTATCTTCATAAGAGCTTGTGTTTAACCATATTAGCCAAAACTGTTAAGATAGTAACATATTAATTCTTTCAATTTTTCAAAAGTTTTAATGTTTGGCTCTCCACAAATCCAACCCCTAGCATTTTTACCAAAATTTCAGGACATGTTTGTCTTTGTGAGAGGTTTTTGGCCCGAATTAGGCAGCAACTCTTTACATTCAATGGGTGGAGTCAGTTCCGGAATGCAACTTTTGGCACATTATTGAATTGGGTATTTGACTTCACTGATCTTTTGCCCCTGATCAGTGGCCCCAATGACCTATCACCAGTACCCAATTTTGATACAAGCACTTGGACAATACCATCCATAATACAGTATGGACTAGGAGTTCCAGAACTTGTAAATTGGCACAACCTCTCAAATACAAATGAGAAAAACTGGTCATTAAAGAGTGACGACATGGAGGAAGATAGTAAAGATCTGAATGTGCACTCACTGCTACCTCCTCTTGAACATGTCGGATCACCAACTGAATCAGAGAGCCCACCATCATCAGAACCTTGAACCTTAAATTTGGCACCCTCAACTTCCTTTGGACCTCCCCCTGTACAATCCCTTGGTCGCGGTGCACAATTACTTCAATGGTTACAACAACTGCAGCAACCCACTCAACCTGCCAGTTGATCTGATTCCCCATTTGTTTCACATGGGAGAGGAGGCAGAGGCAGGGGTTCTCTTCAGCCATCTATCGGCATATTGGCCATCATCAGGACATT
Source organism: Sabellastarte sp. h YS-2021 (assembly GCA_964017235.1). Classification (NCBI taxonomy): domain Eukaryota; kingdom Metazoa; phylum Annelida; class Polychaeta; order Sabellida; family Sabellidae; genus Sabellastarte; species Sabellastarte sp. h YS-2021. The sequence goes on from OZ024931.1 coordinate 143,975,998, forward strand.
TGGACCAAGATCTTGGTGCTTCAGTTTCAAATAACGAGGATGACTGGGAGTAGTATGCCTTTAGCTCCTTTACTAGTAAAAACGTCCATAGGGACACCATATTTATTGGCTCTAAATTCTTTGTTTCAGCGTCAGTTTTGAAAACATTGGAACAACACAATTTGCAAAAACTGAGAGACATATCTTCTGCCTTTCTCTCCTGCAAAATTTTGGAACAGGTCCTCACATAACAGTCCCTCCCAGATTCGCTAGTGCCACCCGATGCCAATGGTCTGCTGGGCCAACCCAACTGGATCTTCATGTTGCTTAGTTTCCTTTTGTTTTGTCAGATGGCTAGTTGCATTTACTGTGTTTTATTATAAATGTATAAATTCACTATATCATCAATTTTATATATTTTGTGATGTGAATTACATTTTACCATTGGGATCAAAATTAGAAGTAATGCTATTTTAGGTATTGTATATTCAAGTATATTTGCCTTGATCAAAATGTACACATCATTCAAAATTCACATTAATTGCATTGTTTGATATTTACAGTTTTAAAATGTTGATTTAAGGTTTTATAGTTTATATTTGTCCTTTATCTAGGACGATTGACCTAATGTCCCTCAAAATTTTCTTTGGACACTGTAGGAAACTCAGCCCCAAGACAGGACAATGAAGTTATAATCTGTGAATCCAAACAAGTAATCATTAAAGTCCTAATTGGGGATATGCCACATGCTACTTTTTATCGCAGACCCCCCACCACCACCCCAGAAAACAGTTAAGTCAGATAATTGGCTTTATTATAGACACAATACAACTACTATATGTTTACAGCCAGCCAAAATAACAATGTACAAAATTAGCCTGCTGAGATGTCACCTCAGGGAGAAATGTATGACTAGAAGAGTAAAGTAAAGTTGTTCAAATTACAAGGCACAAAGGGGTCGATTTTAAGGGAATGGAGTTTACTTTGTAAATTATATAAACTGAAAGACTAAGTGAGGTAAGAGTTACTAAAAGGTGTAAGTGTAAGGTAAGCAAAGTAATGAACCTGAGGTGACCCTAAATGACAGTGTCAACTATGTATTACAAATATGCTGCATGGTGCCACATAAAGATTAAGATTTTAAATTGCCCCAAACAGTAGGGTACATCAAGCACTGGCTAGGGCTGCAGCAAAGAAATCAGCTATTTATTTCCCAAATCCTGGTCCTGCTGTATGTACAGCCACACAGTCCAAGGTAAAGACCATGTTGGTTGATCTGTTGCACAGGAATATGACCGTTGTAAGCAAAGGTGTCCCCTGCACATAGAAATGCATGGGACAGAAACTGGTGCTTGTGAAAGCCCACTTTTTGATTCAGTCTAGAAGAGCACTTGTATATTTTAGAGCCTGTTGACACTACCCAGCAATTAGATGATTGGACCTGAAATTATGATTCATCATCTTCAGATGAAATATAGAACTTATAAGCTATCTACAAGCTTTAAATGTGGGCCTTGTTTCTGGTATTATTTTATGATCATTTATTGTCTATCTGTTTGCCTGTTTGTTTGTCAGCAGGAGTTTACAAATACTACAGGCTAGAATCACCAGATAGGTCTTGGTCCAGCTTAGATCCCATTAAAGGTTGAGTATGATCTGGAAACAAAAATAGGAATTTTCCCATTTAGTGATTATTATGCAACTTGATGGAGGTATGCGCTGTCCAAGTACTCTTGCCTGGAACCAGCTTCACATAGATGGTGATGAAGGAGACATCTTTAGCTGATAGATGACTGGAGGGGTCAAATGGTCACAGAAGATGAGGCATAAGGTCAGAGAACCTATGAAAACCAAAAGAGATCAGGAGGTTTTTCAACATATTTATTTTCAAGATATTTCTAGTGACAATAGCTAAAGCTGTTTATTTTGGCAAATTTTATGAACATATTTTCTTTTTGATGGTTGAGTATAGCACCATTGATATAATTTAGAATGAAGTTGGCCTTAACAGAAGGTCTGACATTTGTTAAGAAAAGCGTTGTTATGACACAAAACATAGTATAAACAATACACATGGCTCGCAGACATTAATATGCATGTGATTAGAGAAAGCTAAGAATGTTATGAAGAGACAGGTAGCAACAACAGGTTTTGGTCAGTAGGTCAGGTGTTCAAATTTAGCTTCTGTAGGAGAGAGGCCAATCAACACTTCATGACCTGCAAAATATTGTAATTGTATTTGTATTTAGCGCAATATGTCCCTATACTTCAGAACTCAAAGCGCTATTTAGCCCATCCGACTGCACAGGTACAGTCCCAACTCACAAGTAACTGGCATTCCCCTAGCTGGAAGATAGAGGGTCAAGGATGACCATTTATCAACGTCCTTGAGGTTCTTTAGCCTGCCACTGGGGATAGGACCCAATGACAGAGGACCGCCATTTTAAGTGGTCATCCGAGCCACTATGTATCTGCCTGTACCTGGGTTTGAACCCACGTCCTCTGAGTTCCTAGACAAGTGTGTTACCCTCTAGGCCACAGTGGCAGATAACATAAATATAACAGAATTACTTTACAGCTATAATTTTAGGCTTATGTGAGTTGTGAAGGAGAGGGTCCCTTGTGGTCCCAATTGGAAATTGATTGTAAATATAGATTGTTATAGGTTATAATTACAATGGTCTCAAAGCTAAATAATTATAATTCACAAAGGTAGCGTAAACACATGACTGTGAATTATAAAAATTAATATCAATAACATACCTTTACACTAGCTCTAAAATGAGTAATATATAAATAAAATATAGATTACATAATCAATACATGTAGAATATAGATTATGATATAATAATTATTAACTAATATATTTGAAAAGTAATATACTTGAAATATATATGATTCACACTGAAAATAGCTTCAAGGTCAAACACCTTATACACAATACTTTACTATCAACTTTCAAGGACAAGAATCTAAATTCTTGGAAATGTTTTCCAATTCTTAGTTTGAAGGTCAAACACCTTATATGCAATACTTTAACTACCAACTCACAGTTTTCAAATGCTTGTCATTGAAACCTGTGTGTGTGGTGTTAGTAAGGTATTGTACATAAGGTGATTAGACTTGAAACTATTTTTAGTGTGATTCATATATATTTCATCTGATCATACATATATTTCAAGTATATTATTTAACAATTTTTATTCTATAATGTATATATGATTCACCCTGAAAATAGTTTCAAAGTCAAACACCTTATATGCAATACTTTAACTACCAACTCACAGCTTTCAAAATCTTGTCACTTGTTAGTAAGGAATTCTAAAGTGATTAGACTTGAAACTATTTTCAGTGTGATTCATATATATTTCATGTGATCATACATATATTTCAAGTATATTATCTAACAATTTTTATCTATAATGTATACATGATTCACATTGAAAATAGGTCAAACACTTTATATGCATTACTTTTACTGTCAACTTTTCAAGGACAAGAATCTAAATTCTTGGAAATGATTTTCCAATTCTTATAAATCTTAGTTGAAGGTCAAACACCTTATATGCAATACTTAACTACCAAATCACAGCTTTCAAAGGTTACAGTTAAATAATATACCTGAAATATCTATGAATCACACTGAAAATAGTTTCAACTCCAATCACCTTATTTACAATACCTTACTATCAACTCACACTAAGAGGTATTTAATCACAAGAATCCTAATTCTTAGAGTGTAATAATTATTAAGTAATATACTTGAAATATATATGGTTCACACTGTAAAATAGTTTCAAGGGCAAACACCTTATACGTAATACTTTGCTATCAACTCACAATCACAGGTTTCAAGGATAAGAATCTAAATTCTTGGAAATCTTAGTTTGAAGGTAAAACACCTTATATGCAATACTTTTACTACCAACTCACAGCTTTCAAAGGCTGTAGTTAAATGAATGTAACATATGGAATATAGAATATAAATAAATTTAAGACCATCTACCCTGTATCAAATACTTTTACTATCAACTCACATTATAGAATAAATGTATGGATTACACTCAAAATATTTTATTACGAAACACCTGGTTTTAAGGACTCTAACCCAAATTCCTTTCTCCATTCTAAGAACCCTTGCAATTTTGAATACCCTACTTTATATTTTTTACCTTATTATCAACTTTAATGTTTATTTTACCAGCAACCTGGTTAAATATACAACTAGCCTTTACTTTCTGAATCACACTGCAAATTTTGCAACCTTGAATGAACTGCTTATTTATTTATATAACTACAATTTATTAGGAATTAGGTTACACAATTTTAATGTTTATTTACCAGGACCTAGGTTTCACAAATTGTAATGTTTATTTACCAGGACCTAGTTTAATTAACCTATATATCTGAATGACACTGCAAATTTTTTCATCTAATTAACTTCAAATGTTTGCTTTACTTTCTCTCGCCAATGACTCATTTGATACATAGTTTAAGTACACTGTTACTGGTACAAACTTTTTGGAGAATAGTGTAGAGAAATATATACTGATGGACAAAAGAAAGTAGACCACTATCAATCGTATTTGTACTCCTGACCTTGAACTGTTTACTTTCATAATTAAAATGCTATTACTTGTTTTCCTATCGGAAATCTGATCATCACTCTCTGAAATTTGCTGAATCATTTATCTTTATACCTTTATAATCAGTCCAATAATAACGCTATCAAACACTTTACGCTTACTAATGAACCACAATGGAAAAAAGAGAAATAACTTATCGAGACCTATATATTCAAATTCACAACATGAAACTTCAACACCCAGACAAGTTTTTGGCAATGGCTTTACCTCTATTTCCAATTAATAGTTTTAAAGCTTTACGGGCCAATTTATTTTATGTGGGATGTTTTATTTGACACTATCCTGCATATTTCATTCTTAACATTGAAGGTTTTTAAAAATAAACTGGTTAATGGATTTTCTGAATGGAAAACAAGACTGGATATTTATTCTCCTCAAGCTCAAGAGGCTAGAGATAGATTTCAGCAAGCATACAACCGCCTAGAGCAAATCTGTTGAATAGGATGTATTCATGAACACACCCTTAAATTTTTTCATTGTACATATGTATCTACTCAAGCGGAAACAAGAGATAAAAAGCAGGAAGTTTTGAAAATTTTACTGTCACAGGACATTTTTCATTTCATCATTTAATTTCGAAGAGGAAATGGCTAGCCAAAGTCAAGTGTTATCTTGTAAATATGGAAAATGTGGAAGCGAAATGTATAATAAGAAAAATTTGAATCATCATCTGAAATTTTGTGGAATAACTCAACCTAATAATATTTGTAAACTTTGTGATGATGCTTTTCATTCATCAGATGAATTATCAAACCATTTATTTACATGTGGTCATTTTATTTGCCGTTATTGTAACATTCCATTTATTCATACAAAGGCTTTGGATTATCACATACAATTCTCTCACAGAAGGAAGGAAAATATCAGAAAAAATAGCAATGGATATAAGTGTTCCATTTGTAAAGAAATTTGTACCTCCAGAAGGGAACTGTATTATCACAGGAATATGACAACCTCAATGACATCCCTCCAGACATCCTCCATAATGCTAACATCGAACTGAGAAGGGTCTATATTGCAAATAGAGATCACATACTAGCTCCGGATGAAGAAGCTGAAATGAGAAAAATTTATAACTTTCAAACTAACAATCTACATGGTGGATACAGATAAATTAGAGGACATGTGCAACAAATATGTAATGATCACGATAAATCTGGCATTTGCGATGATATTATTTAATACTGAGACTGGTGAATACAGGTATTATATTCGCATTTCAATAGCCGGATTTTAACATATCCATTTACAATCTCCAACAGGAATAGTATTCGTTTCTTCATCCATAAAATATCTGGAATTGATATCATTGAGAGTGCCAGAGCTGTGAGACCTTCTACTGCATGGACTCTTGCCTTTATAACCAATGTACAATATAATGTATTTAAAGCAACCTTTTCATTAGGATATTCTGTTGATATGCCAGGATATGTTAAAAGAAATCCATTTTAAAGACTATGTACCTTAATAAGAGAACAGGACTTCCACATACTGATAAACTTTGTTTTTTTTCATTGTTTGAAATGTCATAAAAAAGGAAAAAAAAGTTAAATAATATTTAAATATCTGGAGAGAATACAGGCAGATTCCAAATGTCAACAGATTTCCAGGTGTCACTTTGGATCAAATGGAAGATCTTGAAAACTGTTACTCAATTAAAATTATTATATATTCATTAAATGAAAATGAAACTATTAGTTTAATATTTAATTCTTTAAACAGTTATGTTGATAAAATGTATCTAAATCTGTCCAATTTTAATAAATTTTCCAAAAAATTTCAATGTTCCAAATGTTCTAAATTATTTAAAAGAGAATGGAATATGAAAAACATTATAATATTGTTATAATCGAACTAAACATGTATTTCCAGGTGGGTTTTATACACTTCCTGTAACAATATTTGATAAATTGAGAATATTAAACATAGACTTTAGAGCTCATACTTTAGAATTTTATAATAAATTTGTGGTTTGGGATATGGAGGCTGTATTAATGAAAAAAGAAATTTCTACCTCTGATAAACTTACATGGGTATCTGAACATGTACCTGTTAGTGTGAGTATTGCATCTAATGTTCTGGCTATGAACTCCTGTATGTTTTGTAAATGAAAAATCTGCGAAATTGATAAATGATATGATGACTTATCTGTCAGAAATTAGTGCCAGCAATAAAGAGGAAATGGATGAAAAATACAATTTTATTTTGATGCAGTTAGACAATCTAATACATAAATATACAAATACTGATACGCAAACTGAGGGGGCTGATAAAGAATCAAAATCTAAAATTTGGTTGCATATCGATAAATCGCTGTGCAGTGTGAAACAGGAACTATTAAAATATATTTCCCAACTTCCTGTGATCGGTTTTAATTCTGGTAGATACGACATCAATCTCATTAAGAAAGATATAATTGGATATATTACTGCAAAGTATCAGGAGACCGATATTTATACAATTAAGAAAAACAATATCTACTTATCAGTGTCAGTTCCTGATCTCAAGTTTATTGACATTTCAAATTACCTCGCCGTGGGTTCCTCTTATTCTCAATTTTTAAAGGCCTATGGATCTGACATACCTAAAGGAATATTTCCTTATGAATGGTTTGATACATTTGAAAAATTGAATTTTCCTCATCTTCCACCTGCATCTGAATTCTAATCATCGGTTAAAAAAGAAAATCCTATTAAAAATGATGATGACTATAAGAAGCTGATAAAAATTTGGAATGATAATCAAATGACCTGCTTTAAGGATTATCTTATCTATTACAATAACCTGGATACAGGTCCATTTTGTGAAGCTTTAGAGACATTTTTAAAAATATATTTTGATGAAGGAATTGACATTTTCAAAGACTTCATTACTTTGCCTGGTGTTGCTTGGAAAATGTTATACAATTCATCAAAGAGTAAATTTTCATTATTTAATCAATTTAATTCTGATCTTTATTATACTTTTAGACATCTTTATTATCTTTACTCGTTATCATGAGAAGGGAGAGACCAATATTAAAGGATTAGATAGCAATAAGTGTGAATCTGTAGTGGGGTATGATTGTAATGGACTATATTCTTAAGCCATAAGACAGGATATGCCTACAGGGGTGTATGTCAGAAGGAGATTTGAAAAATCATTTCGACCAGAGGTCAGTGAAAAGTATAGATTCCTATGTTTGGATGGACTATCTTATGGAAACAGGGAGTAGTACAAATATTTTACACAAATTAAATAACTCTAGAGAAATTCGTTTTGGTAATTACTTAGTAGATGGTTACTGTATAGATAGCAAAACTGTTTATGAATTTAATGGTTGTTATTTTCACGGATGCTCTTATGATTGCTTTATAATTAAAAAAATAAAGAATCATTCATGGTTAAAACGATTGTCAGAGGTTCAAAAGAAAGATCAAATTAAAAGAAAGTATTTAGAGAGTGAGGGTTTAACCTTTTTATCAATTCAAGAATGTCAGTTTATTAAATATATTAAACCAAAGTGTTTACACCTCTACAAGACCTACCTCCCTCGTTACTATATCTCAAACAAAGGTAGGCTTAGTCCTGAACAAATAGTCACTGATATTAAAACAGGTGCATTATTTGGAGCTGCTGAGGTGGATGTAAGTATTGAGGAAGGTTATGAAAAATATTTTGAGGAATATCCACCTTTTTGTGCACCTGTGATGTATCAATGGATGCTATAGGTGATCATACGCAACAATATTGTAAAAATAATGACATTTATTTTAAATCAAGACATTTATTAATCAGTGGAGTAAAAGAAGAAAAAATTTTGTTATCCATTATTTTGTTACTCCATTATTACAATGGTACCTTAATCATAATTGTATAATAACAAAGATTTATCAGGTAATAGAGTTTCAACCTGAGAGGTCTTTTCCTCTTTCATTGAAACTGTCACCAAAAATAGAATTATTGGGGATCAACATAAAGATAAAGCCATTATAGGTGACACCTACAAATTAATAAGTAAGAGTAGCTACGGTTCAATTTTAATTAATAAAACAAAACATTGTAACGTAAAATATATGAAACACAGGGGTAAGGTTGCTAAATTAATAAATTCATTTAATTTTAAGCATATGGAGAACATGAAGAATGGAGTTTTTGAGGTGGAGATGTATAAGAGTAAAGTTATGTTAGATACCCCAATACAGATAGGATTCTTTATTTTACAATATGTTAAATTACGAATGCTTGAGTTTTATCATGATTCTTTGGTAAAATATTTAAATCCAAATTCTTTTGAACTGACAGAAATGGATACTGACAGTATGTATACCGCATTAAACAAAAACAGTTTTGATGAATGTGTTAGAGATTAATATAAAGCTAGATACTTTAGTGAGTTATATGACAGATGTTCGGATAATAAAGAGGCTTCATGGTTTCCCAGACGATGTTGCTATAAACACATCAGTTTGGACAGGAGATTTACAGGTGTTATCAAATTAGAATTTTCAGGAGTAAAAGTAAATTTCATTATGTTCTAAATCTTATATAATTGAGAATTCAAATGGTATTCAAAAATTTCATGTAAAGGGGTATCTAAAAAGAGTCTTGAAGAGCCAATGCAAAATACTCTTTTCAATCTTCGTACAAATGTCAGTACTAATATGGGTTTTTCGAATGAAAGACACTGCTATGTTTACATATTCACAGGATAAGATTGGTTTTAATTATTTCTATTGTAAACGTAAGGTCTTAGAGGATGGAATTTCTACTAGACCATTAGATATTTGTCTTTCCCCTTGGTCTCATAAGACTTACCTCATTGAAAAAGTGCAAGATCCACTGTCCAATTTGTTTCCTTGTGATATTATATTTAACTATGAAAAATTCTCCTCTTGCGAACATGTCATTTTGTCAGAACTTTGTAAACATTACGAGAGAGTTGATTTTTTAAAAATAGTAAAGAAAAATGTAGACCCCTTTGATATTTCTTTTACTGGTTTAGAAAATAAAAATCAGCTTTACAAAGATATTGATTTAATAGAGAGAAAAATGGGTTTTGCAATATTGTTTTCACAGTCTTCACATTTTCGAGATGAATTAATCAGACTTGGAAGATTTTTTTATATGCTACAAACAGCCTAATCACAATAAGATATTGTCAGCGACATAAGGTGTTACTAATAAATCAAGTTTAATTAATGTCTTAGATAAGGAGAGTATTTCAGGTCATAATCTTGTATGAAAAAATTTGATGGAACTATGCAAATGTTAAAAGAAACCGAAATCTGATATTGCTCAGCTAAGGTGTAGGATACAGTTTGCAAACTTGCAAAACGTTATCAGCCTTTGGATCGTAGTGTAACAAGAAATATACTCATAGACAAAAGTTCGGAGTTATACCGTCATGGAAATAAAAGAAAGGAACACAATATTCAATTATCTCATTCCTTTATTTGAACATGAATTAAAATTATTTATACAAAATATACTCCTTAACAATTTGGTCATTATTTCTTAAGTTAGAGTTAAAGTCTTTTAATATATCCTCCATTTTCCTGTTTCTAGATGTGTAATAGCTGTAACAAATACAATAGAGTCCGCAAGTATCTGAGAAGAAGTTTTGTAATCTTTGATTGTTATATTTGTATATCATCTTGTTTATCATCAATAAATTATGAATCTTATTGTCCGGTTTTCTTCCTAATGAGTCAAAGTGCTCACATTTACCGTCTTCTACATAATGAACAACAATCCAATGACTACCTTTTTTATAAGAAGGATCTAAATTAACAACTATCAATGAATGTAGAGGTAAATTGATAGGGATTTTGTCTGTAGGATAAACTCCTTTAAATTTAGTTCTAATATGTTGATCTTTGAGCATAGCCATTTCAATCTCTATACTATTCATTGTTTTTTAAGTGACGCTTATATTTCTAGCTTTGTCTATGCTCATAATATCAGGAAATTTTGCATAAACTATGACATTTATAGTTTCTTTTATAGCAGTTGCAAATCTCATGCTCAATCTTACATGTCCTTTAGCAGACTTCGTCATCACACCTCCCGAGATAAAACTTTGAACATCAAACAAATATAATGCATATCCCTCTGGAAAATCTGATGCCTTAATTATAATGCCATTTTTTAGTGCAAATTCATTATCTAAGACACTTAAATATGATGCAACACAATCATTGTCACCAAAAGTTGGTCTAAATGGATGATTGGGAACTGGTCTACATTAATCTCTAAATAATTTAAATCCAAATTTTGGAAGTTAAAATGATTTTTGGTGTAATCTCCAGAATAGGCAGCATTAGACACTAATCCTGTTATAATTTTGGTACCTATCCATGAAAAATATTATCGGTCATAAAAGTGTGAGAACCTGCAGCAACTGTATCACTTCTCCAAAAGGGGTATACAGCAGGGCTAAGTTCTAAAGCCTCATTTTACCATTTCTACACCAGTTAGAGTTTTAAAGGATAGGTAAATAAATATCTTGTAAAATATCAATGAACACGGTAAAATAACTGTAGTTATCATTTTGCTTTTGGTAAGATGACATATTTGCAGTGTCACTGTCCCATTGATAATCTTTAAAGAAGGCTAACACGCGTGGCTGCCTAAAAGATCTTCTAACAGGTCTATTAGCTGTATAAGAATCTTGCTTACTCAGCCATACTTTAATTTGATTTTTAGAAATTTTTTTTTTACCCTGCTCTTTTACATAATTATAAAGTTTTCTATTCCACTGTATGATGCTGGATTTTTTGTGTCATAATAAATTTTTGTTAAATATTGTTCAAGTTCATCTGACATATTTCTTCCAGTTTGCGATCCAGCACTCTCTCTGTCCATTTCCTGTCTGTTGTAATTTTTTGGAAAAGAAACTGAAGGCTCTGCTTTCTGCATTGGAAAACCAGGAGGAGGCAACACATCGGCTGTTTCTTGTTTACTCAGTGAATTAGAATTAGCTTTTCTTATCTCGCGATGTATCTTATGTATCTTTATCAATAGACTTATTTTCTTGATAACCTTGTGTCTTTTCTTTCATTTCAGATAAAATATTATTGGATTTGACAGTAGTAGATTGATTCAGATTGTTATCCTTGATTGCCTTATTATTTTCAACATTTGTTTTGTTTTTACCAAATAATCTTTAAACCGTATATATTCTTCATGCGGAATTAATACAAATTTGTTCATTTTAATATATGTAATATATACTTATGTAGTATATGTAATAAGGTTGAAAATAGAGTGTAATGTCTAACTAAAATTTGTCTTCTTTTATCTCTGAGGCGAATAAATTTCTGCAATTGCTTATAATTATTCAGAAAAAACCTTTTCTTTTCTTTACTTAAAGGAAGATTCCAGACATTGTAAATGATCTCTACAATTGCCTTTAGTCCTGAGTCTTCAATATGGCTAAAGATACATTTATTGAGTTTATGATTATTATGTAATAATGCTCTCAACAAAGATTCATTTCTTTTTAAGTTTTTAGACATGTTCCAGTTTGTAGTTTTTTTTTAAAAAAAAGACGAAATCTCATCAATCTCTTTCAATATATGTATGTTACTTATAGTTCAGCTTTTATTTATATATAACCATATAATCTTCAGGAAAAATATCTGTTCTGAGCATATAATTAGAATCAGATGAAGGTGACATGTCTACTACTATATAACTAAACGGCTCTTTTGTAGCATCCTTATATGCATTTTCTAACTTATTTCTTATTCCTAAACTTCTATAAATTTTAATTTTTAAAAGCTAATATCTTAATTTGGTTTGTATCTCTCATGTTTTAAATAAAAAAAATAATGTGTATTTAAAGATATATCACAACCGTATTTACCTTGCAACAATAAAATAACACTAAGGTTTCTGTGATGAAATTCCCTACTGAATAAATTAGCGATATAAGGGTCATTCATAGAGTTGATTTGCATATCATCTAATATAATAAGATTGTGTTCATCACTGCTTATACTTTGAATAATCTTTTTATCTGGTAAACCCTGTAAAGAGTGAATATCTTTCTTTGAAAATCTCTCAAATAAAGGTTGTCAGACAGTGTAAAAGTAATAAATATTCTGAGGCTCTGATATTATGATGGTAAGGGTAAGAGAAAGAAAGGGTAATACGGTCATTGTAGGTGTGTTCCTTGGCAATCCACTCTTCTGTTATCTATTTACAACACGTTAATGTTTTGTAAGGTACCTCCCAATATAAACACATAAATGTCATCATATATCAGAGTAAAATGGAAATCAAAAGCTTGGGTATTTATATAGTTAGGTTACTGGATAATAGACGAATCAGATTTCTTTGTGTTAAACACAAGCAAGCACAAAAATAAGAAAAAATGTTTAAAATGAATATAATAATTGTATTTGTATTGCTAATCAGTAGTAAAAGTTCATCTTTTAGTTGTGATAAAGAAGAATGTTCATGTGTAGACTACATTGTGACTTGTATCAATGTATTTCATCCATCTTTTTTATAGACCAACTATAACAGTGTTGTATATGAGAGGAGTTCAATTAAATAGAATATCACATCTGATCAGATCCTTTCCTGATCTCGGATATATCACTCTACTAGATATGGTCTATTTTGACTGTAAATAGATTGATAAAATTCCTTCCACGATAACAGTTTTCACCAACAACTGTAAAATCACTCAGACAAGTAAGTAATTTAGGAAATTTAATTTTGTCAGAATGTACGCATGTAGGTAATTTAGCGGTAAAACTTTGTTTTGCTGTTACCTTTTCTTTGTACATCAGTGCATATTTTTATTCTTAGAGTCATCAGTTTCATCCTCACTCTTTGATAAATAATTTTTTTTTCAAAAATAGGTAGCATGTGGACAAATGTGGAGTCAACTAAAAAGAAAGGGGTCACAACCTTGGGAATAATTTTGTCAGAAAAAAATTATCATGATGAGTGAATCACTGAAGACTACTGTTCAAGGGAAAGTATTTTCTACAGAAAGTACTCAAGAAATAAAAACAACAATACAGCCACAAAATGAGGTTACAATACAAAGTCATATTAGTACAACATCCAAAGAAAATGAATAGTCAACAATGTCCTAAATCAGTACCTCAAACAGTATATCTCAGAAACATTATCAATAGAAAATTTAGGCAATACTGTTAGTCAGATAATTTTTGAAAATATTACCATAACTGGTGATCAATCTGAGTCAATAAACCAAAAGAGGATGTATCAACCCTCCCGCGTATTAATTATTATTGCAATAATAATCTTCACAATTTTGTCAATGCTGGTACTTGCAGTAACAGTGATAAAATGTAGGAAATATAGAGAAATCCAGAGAAATAGAAGAAGACGTAGCAGAATATTTCGTCAGGTGGGGATGATTCTAATGACAAGTGTAATCAATGAAAGGTACATGGGACCGGAGGAGGGGTAAGTCTAATAAATGAATTTTTTTCTTTTCTTTAAAAATCAATCATTAATTTTTGGGGGTTGTATATGTTAACCCAGTAAACATTACAAACGTTTATAAATGTTTAGTAAACCTATAAACGTTTTTTAAACCAAATATAAACCTTAATATTGACAATTATTCAATATTATGGGTTTATAAACATTTCAGCAACACTAGTTTGGTTTATAAACGTTTATAAATGTTTTTAAACCTTTACAAAGGGTTAAAAATATCTTAACCTCACTTTCATTTGGGATGACAGCCATTTTGAGAGAAACTGGAGAAATATTTTTGTAAGAATATCTTGCTGTATCACTGTTGTTTGAACCCATCATTACATTCTAAGTAGATATATAGAAGTATATAATTTGGTGATATTATATACTTTTGTATCTCCACTTAGAATACAATGATGGCTTCAAACAACAGTGAGACAGCAAGATATACTTACACAAATATTTCTCCAGATTTTAAACACGTGTATAAATGTTTATAAACGTTTATGTATAAATAAACGTTTATAGGCAAACGTTTACGGACCCATCATTTTAAACCTAATCTAAACCGTTGCTAGTTAGGTTTATAAACATTTATAAACGTTTGTAATGTTTACTGGGAAGTTGGCCAATATACCTTTTTAATTTTTAGCAATTACCTGTCACCTAGATGTTGCCCTCATCAGGTGGACATTACAGGTGCTGCATCTCTGTTAGGTATATGTTCTCTTATTTGTTTTTTTAATAATCTGTATCAATTGAGAAGTATACTGATGAAATCAATATCAGCTGATAAGAGTCATTACGCTTGCACGATTTAATTGCTACAACTTTCTTTCCTAGTGTATGTTTAGGTATACCCAGGGACAAAATTAAATGACCAGGAACAGAGAATTTTCAAGTATTTCATATGCCATCGTCAGCAGTATTGATTCATAACCAGAGTAATGATGTCATCACACTAAACACTGAATGAACAGACACTTAATATTATATCTGTATAAAGCTCCTGATTTTAGCTGAAGCGATTTATAGTGTTGTCGTATTTGTTCAAATATGGGGTCACTACTCTGCTGTGTCATTGTTTTAATTATGTTAAACCTATTAATTGACAATTTATGTGGAGATCTTACATGTGAAAGTATAGGAGATAAAAAATGGATCTCAGGAATGAGAAGACATAAACAATATGAAAAATACAATGGAAATTGTAACACGAGCAAGGATATTATTCTGAGGTACATTAGATGTTTTATAGATGCAATAATGTTAGATGTAACAAGATTCAATTAAATGTGCCCCAAAGTAAGAGCATTGTACTGGCAGTGCAGAGGTTGTTGTAGCATTTCCAATCCAATTGCCACTGTTCATGTCTACGGCTGTGGGAAAAGTAAGTATTTCAGTTTTTTAACGTATAATATATTTTTTACAATATACAGACAGTAACAGGAGTGCAGAACATGTGTACGAAGATTTTGAACCAGCTAATATATTTACACCTGCAGACATCTCAAAAGTGCGTATTTATCTTAAGTAACATTTTATCAATGAAATAAGACATATACTCTTTAATAATGCATAAATTTTTATCAGATTTTTACGGAAACTTTTTTTTGTTTATATAGATCAGAAGATGGACACTTTGAGTCCTTACAGTGAGAATCTCCATCCCAGTTATAATGATGAAGAGGATATCAAGGATTATAAAAAACCAATTAAAAGATGATGACAGGGCAACAGCTAACCCCGATTTCAATGAAAACAGATTATATGGACTGGTAATTTTACCAATTATTGGAATTGCTGTCAGCACATTAATTCTTATTGCCATAAAATATCAAGTTCGCTGGGTTTTAAGGTGCATTGACTGTTTTGAAAGAGGTTGCAGGCAAGCGCAGTTAAATCTGGAAGAAACTGAAACAGATTCAAGTACTCCGCCCAGAACTAATGGAAGTTCAATTTCAACAATAACAAACATATCACCTAATCATGTTTATTTTTGGAATGATATGTTCGAGTATGAGCCTTCCATCAAAAGTAGTTCAAATGATGATTTATTTGTGGAATCAGCGTTTCAAACGTCTCCCCTTGAGATTAGTTTTGCAGAACAAGAACATTTTTGTTTTGAATCTGATGAGCATGATATATCCTTATTAGATGAAGACAAAATTATTTATAAAAATATTAAAGAACCAAAATTAAATGAGGACATTATGAATTCCAGTGACATAACACCAAGATATAAAGTCAACTACAAGATCAGGCAAAGTGTATAAGTGAAGATATTAAAAATCAGTAATCTAAGAACAATATCAGTGGTTTTATTTCTATGTAATTTATATAAGAATACATATACAATAGTGACACATTGATATAGAGAACATTGTTTTTCATTACAACTCTGTAAACATGATAAGAATAACTTTCATCAAAAATTTTTTTTTATGTATATACATATTTAAGCTGTATTTTGGGAATCCTGAATAATAGTGTGTAATTCGCATACACCTATGGTCAAAGGTTTAAAAACAGCTATTGTATATTTTACATTTGTTAATCATAAGAAGTTTAATTAAGACTCTATATTAGTACAAGATACAAAGCAGTTTTAATAACATTGTGAACAAAATGTACATGTATTATCAAAAAGTATTAACTGCTACCATGTAAAATTAGGTGTAGTCTATATGTATTTCTTTCACATATCATCCTCTAATTACATGGTTCAACACCTTTGAACATCAGTATATATCATAAGTATTCTCAGAGTCATAAGTATAGACCAATGTCAATGGAAGTTATCAGCTGTTTATTTATGTAGCATGTTAGGTTAAGTGTACTCTATATACATACACATATATAATCCCTTATTATATGATTCAATACCTTTGAACATTAGTATATATCGTAAGTATTCTCATGGTCATAAGTATAGACCAATGTCAATGGAAGTTATCAGCTGTTTATTTTTACTCTAAAAACATACACATATATCATTCCTTATTATATGATTCAATACCTTTGAATAATAGTTTGTTATAAGTGTACTCACAAACAGAAATGTAGACCAATGTCATCTAGAAATAAGTATACCAGAGTTCCTTCTAATTGAAGTTTCAGTGAAATTTTCAACTTTCTCAAACACCATATATTAATGTAAAAAAAATAAAGTATATGTTTAACCAATCTCCAAAGAAATCTTAATAAAGAAAGATGTTACCAGTTTTATTTGAGTTCATTTTATAGAGGTATATCCACAAAGACCTCGCCCTTGGCACTGTTATCCAGGTGGGAACATTCTGTACAACTTTTCTTATCATGATCAGGTTTATTTGGATCCAAAATGCACGACACGCATTGGTACAATTCCAATCTTTTAGTGTAAACTTTATTAATTACATCCAATGCCTCCCTCCACTCACTAGCTTTGAAACTGACACCCTCGCTTGTGGGGTACAGGCTACCTCTCGAATTCGTATTCCATTTGCGAATCTTCACATACTTATATGGAGAGTTTACACTGAGGTAGAAGCCTCCACCAATGTGCTTTTTAAGATCTATGTCTTTAGCTCAAGAGGTGATCCTGTCCAATTCATTGCTGATGTGCTGGCCTAGATGCATGATCATGATTTTAGGAATGGTCAGGGCTATTCCTTCGTTTAAAACATTCTGTCCATCCCATTCTTTAAGGTATATATTCTGAATCAGACCATTGGGACCTGCAAAGATGATGCTTGCCTCCAATGTGGAAGGATCTCTTATAACTTATGTTTGTTTGAATCAGTACATATGATATATCTGATTCTATCCCAACGGCAGCTGCTGCAGCTGCAACAGAATCAGCAGCTGGAATTTGGTCAGTAATTTTTCTTTGAGGTCTGGGATCCAGCAAAATGATCTCATCTGACACTTGACTCACTGCATGAGACCTCTTCTTCCCTCCCGTATGATGGTTACCTTCATTTTTCTCTTTTTGGTTATAGTAGTTGTGTTAAAATTTTTATTTAAAAAAGCTTCAGCCATGGTTTAAATGAAGAACAAACAAGTATCATAAAGGCAGAAATAAATTTTTTTGAGTTTTCAGTAAGTGGGACCAGGGCTTACATAGCTGGGTCCTACGTCAGAGGAATGATTCAGCATTTTTAAAATAAACAAATAATGATTTAATTAGGATGGGTGGATGTGGTGTTATTTGGTTTGTGGGATGTGGTGGTACCACTTGTCACAATTAGGATGTCCTTTATTTTCCTCAGTCGGCTGGATCTATACTCATTACCAAAGGTTTAAAACCAACAATTATACTCTTAAATCTTAGGAAAAAGCATGAGCATAAATTGACAATTGGGAGAGTGTTTTCGATGTTCATCCATTGGGATATCAAAGCATTCCCAGTCTATTAGTTTTATATTACACCAGGGGCACATAACTTTATCTCCATGACCTGTATATATAAAACCTGCTCTAGCAATTGCCTCTGGACGTATGGGATGAGATTTGGGCCATGTATGAAAGGTAGGGTATCTGTCATCATATTTACTATAAACATTGGTGTAATATAATGATTGAATAGGATTAGAATTAGATTGAAAATTAGAGGGAGTGGGGAAAATAGAAGATGAGGATGAGGTAGGAGTGAAGCGTAGACCAGTAGACTTCCGTGTAGTTCTGCTTTGCAAAGAGAATCCAACGACCATAGCTGAGTTAGAGTCCGGCTTGTCTGTAGAGGAAGAGTTTTCATTACATGAAGCAGGTAGACAAATTTCCTCTCCCTCAGGTGTATGCCTCTTCTGATTACTAAACATTTTCAAGCTGGTGTGTTTAGAGTGAATTTTTTAAAAATAATAACCTAAGAATAAAAAAGTGTAGTGTTTATAGGTTAAATTATCCTTAGATAGACATTTTTTCTTAATAATAAAATAGGGGGGTGCGTGTTGGGGGATCAAATTTTGATTATTTATACATTTTTCTGTTGATGATTCATAAACTTTTGTCCCTCGGTATAGTTTTTTCTACGCTATAACAGAAAAGTATGGGACAGTTAAATTCATTTATTTACGGTAATAATTTTCTGCAAAATGAATTGTGGTATATTAAAGAGACGTAATATATCATGATTTCTCGCATTGCTAATTGTAGGGATTAGATTCAGATTCTGTAACAAGTCGAACAAAAAATGGATTCTATACTCATAGTCAAAAGAAAAAAGTCAGATGCAATATTATGACATGCATATATCATTTAAATTTAGTTACAATGAATTTCCAATCACTTCCGGGAACAGAAGAATGACCACTGTTACAATCAATTTTCACTCACTTCCAGGTATTGGGACCACAAGGGACCCTCTCCTTCACTACTTATGTGTAAGTGTGTTTTGAACCCACAATGGACTATTACCTAATTTGTTCAGCTTTGCTTGGTTATTTCTAATGAACTGCCATCTGGAAAGTAGATATGCTGTTACACTGTGTTTACATAGGATGAGTGTGTACTTTGAAGGCTATATCATGAATTGCAACTGTTAGCCACATGTTTCGAGCTGCTATGGTTCTCCAGGAATCTGCTGTATTCTAGCAGAACACACAACATCTTGACATCTGCATCAGTGTCACATTTTACATGTTGCCTATAAGCGCGGCATATAGCCTTTCTTCATTGAGATAGGCAGTGACGTCTTGTGGATTATCCACAGGCGTAGTGTGATTAATTTTGTCACTGTGCAGGTGACAATTCCTTTTGAGTATGAACTTGAATTCCACTGAGTGTAAAATCTCCTGATCCAAATAATTATGCAATACTTCTTTCCAAACAACAACGTTAAACATTGCAGATGGAATGGTAGGAGTCATGTAGTTCAGTAAAGTACATTCCTTTACCAACTTATGCAGCATGGAATTGTGCATTCAGGAGACAGTCTGCTCATGATAACATTAAGGGGCATTTATAAGTCAGAAATTGGAACAAACCCAATATCTTAATTGTACTGATTTCACAGTTTGAAATATTATTTTAAAGAGTTGTGATTTGTTTTTATGCTACCGGAAAAGTTTTATGTTGCACATTACAACTATAGTTTGAAAGAGCTTGAACCAGGCAATGCAATCATGTATATTGTACAAATAGACTATAGGTGTGGGTAAAAAGGAAGTGGACACATTCTTTCATGCTATAAAATGAAAGCCAAAATAGCATTTGTGTTAGAAAAAAATCACTGTGTAAAATTAAACTTTTCTCATGAAAATGGTTTTTAAATTACTTAATAAAATTCTTTTTTAAAACGAAAAAACAAATGTCTGTTCAGTTTCACTTACATTTCAAGAGTGAGGAAATGTTGCAATTTTTACGGACCTAGAAGTGGACCTGGGTTAAGGGTCAACCAATGAATTAAAGTCTGCTTGCACAAGAGGTAACTTTTCAAATAGTGGAGAAATGAGTCTCATATGACTTTATACTCATAACACCCCAAATATCTGCTTTCAGTTCCCTCGATGAGGGTGTGAGCACTGTAAGGCACTGTTAGATCAGTAATTGTAGCACACCCTTATTTGAAATTACATCAGCTTAAAAGTTTCATTGATACACAGTCTATTATTTTTTTTTGTTTTATAATAGCTCCATCTCTCTTAACCTGTAAGTTAATGTTTCACCATTTAAAACAATATAATGAATTTGCTGTTGAACAAATAAAGTAGGATATTCTTTTGCGATATTTGATTATTTTGGATGTCTTTATGATGTTTTCTACTGAATTTAATTATCCTACCCTCAATATATTTTCTCATTTCTCTGCTTTAACCAGCAGAACATGTATCTTTATCAACTTGGATCTGATTAAAACAAACATCACATCATTCTTACATTTACGAACACATATATTGGTAACATGCTGTACTTACTCAGAAGTAAGTTATGGACAATTAGATGAAAAAATACACCCGTTCTGTGCAAAGTAATGAGAATATTTTTTTAGTGACACTTCACAATGAAAATAGTATAAAATAAATACCGTATTGATCATTAATCCTAGGATACTGCATTTCAGCTAATCAGATATATACTATGACACCATAAGAAGAACTCACACATTTTACTGTTTACTGACACTATTGTTTCACTTACTAACTCAGATATTAATTACAGGGTTTACATTTTCAGTATTTACTTACTCACAAGTTGGCCTTTTCTTTAAGTCTAAATGGATTTTTACTGCTGTAAAATCTTATCTCACTGTTTAGTTGATTCCACATTTTAGCCCCCGCTCCCCCCATAGATTTTAAACTGAATGCTCTGTAATTTGTTCTGCAATTAACATGAAACATTTGGTATTGTCAGACTTTTCTTTATCTACTTGCTCATTTAATGATTGGCCATTGGAAAATGATTAGTCTAAAATTATATTTTTGTGTCCTTACGTCTGGTGAGGAGTGGAGAACAGTGTATAAATGCATGCTGTGGGTTTTGACCCAAGCCCCTGATGGGACCCAAGATGGCTCCCTCTGACTTTTCTTTAGCCAGATAATTTTAAACTGCCAAAGGGAGTGCAAGTGCTGAGTAATGGTTCTTAACAGATTGAATGTTAATGATATAGGAGTTCCTGAGAGAAAGTGGGAATCTGTACTGCAGATATTGTGTTAACTTCCTATCTGGATAGTCGCTTCCATTCCTCTATGTTCAGACCAGACTTGACTAGGATCCTGGCCTGCCTATACTTTAGAAGTCTCGACTCCCTGATAACTTTGGAGATTCTGAGATATTGGTGAACACTAGATATATTGGTAGCCCTATCAGGACCAGAAAATTCAAATTGAGTGGACTGCATGGCAATGTAACCCTTTGTTGTGGAGGGGTGATTAATATCGGTTGTTTTACTATATGGGATGTCAGATTTGTCTTGAAGTTTACTAAGAATGACACTTTCTTGATTGTGAAGACTATCAAGTGCATTATAGTCAACAGACGTCAGTTCGTTGTCTGTGGTGCTGTCAATCAAGTCACAGTCATCACAATTCATACCTTGAAGAATAATAATGTCATCTAATAAATTAGTAATATAACATTCATATGACATGCCATATTACTCCATAGTGAAGCACCTCTCTAAAATTACTGTAAGCTGTTAGAGGAGAATTCCCAGAGACACAATTATAATGTAAATGACTTCAGAAAGTTAGTTCTATCAGAAAAATATTTTTATTCTATCACTGGTAACTTAGTGGCGTCAGATTGTTCAAATGTATATCTTCATAATGTTCCAGTAAGCCAGGTAATGAAAAACTTAATGATGTAGATGATTGCCAATATAATGTGGAATTTATTGTTGTAAATAACTTTGAGGTAACACGTAAGCTGCGTGACGGCTTTGGGGAAGCCGAACTTTCGGTTGATGTAAGAAGATACAATGCTTCCAGCTTACACTGCACAATTAGCTGTTCATTCATATAACTTTAAATGAATAATTGAATGGTTGAACAGACCCATAGAGGCCCCATAGGTTGACATAAACAATCAACCAGAATCATATAACTTGTCAAAGAATGGAAACCTTTGAACCTTTGAACATGTTTTGATCATGAATGCACACTAGATAATTAATAGAATTGTCTAACTTGTAATGAGAGCAACAGTTCATTATGTCCACCGCGGACAACGAGGCATTGTATCTTCTTACATCAACCGAAAGTTCGGCTTCCCCAAAGCCGTCACGCAGCTTACGTGTTACCTCAAAGTTATTTACAACAATAAATTCCACATTATATTGGCAATCATCTACATCATTAAGTTTTTCATTACCTGGCTTACTGGAACATTATGAAGATATACATTTGAACAATCTGACGCCACTAAGCTACCAGTGATAGAATAAAAATATTTTTCTGATAGAACTAACTTTCTGAAGTCATTTACATTATAATTGTGTCTCTGGGAATTCTCCTCTAACCTGGGTTCAAGTGGTTTTATTGACTCCTAACTGTTACTTTGTTGTATCTTACTGGCCTGCCTTTGTTTTGTATTACACTTATGCTCAGGATGACCATATTGCTTCCCTTGCTTATAACAGTGTGCAGAAATATGAGCATAATGGCCATGGTGACCTTCATGAGAACATGACGCATTGGTGTAGTACTTGCATGTTCTCTTCGAGTTGAAATTGGTGGCAGATTCCTGGGGTTGTACAAGGGCTATCTGGGACGTGCTAAGCCTATCTATTTATGGCGCATTGAGTGGAATTTGCCCAAGTGAGAGTACCATCCTCGACCTCGTGCATGGAAGATGCCCATGCTCCCCTGACTGCTGATCAGGGCAAAGATGAGGCATCACACATAACCAGCGTCATCTGGAGAATAGCTTGTTTCACTAAAACTGGATCTGTTATTGCGTAAATATTTATGAGCTGACTGGCAGAGACAGTTCAGAATAAGTTATGTGCTTTTTTCCATTCGATGCATGGAACCCTTCATTTGGCCACCTCAAGTGTGGATGTGTGGAAATTGGGTCATTTGTATTAAAGTGACCAGACCTCTTTGTTGATTGTGGCTTACCTTGTGAGAGTTCCTGATGTGCCCGACCATCATATGATGCTAATGAACCATTGACAGCATCTGAGACTGTGGGGTTTGTCCTAAGTGATTGTAGATTTGGTATGATGGCGTCACGACGGTCCATATTAGACCTCACTGGGTCCTGGAGTTTTGGGTAAGCCAGGAGAGAAGGGCGAGGTTGGCGCATGTCCTGCTGTAGCTGAGGCTATAGAGGTAGGTTCAAACATTGTTAAGATTATCAGCAACTGATGTGGCAGGCCCCTTACTTGGCCGTGACCTTCACAGTTGCCAGATTCAAACCCTATATCACTGGTGATTGGTGATATCGAGCTGGGTTCAAATCTTGGTACATAAACTGCATTTGATGGCCTTGATATAATGTCAGCCAAGGTCAAAGGTCATGAAGTTAAATGCAAAGAGTTCAGCTTGGGCAATTTTATTTACATGTTAGAGGACTAGATAATATAAAGGTTTGTAAAATATTACTTAAGATTTTAAAAGGCCCCAAGCCAAGGTGGGGAGTGATGTTTACAAAGGTGGCAGGTGGAGCTTGTGAAGCATTTTGCAAGTAGGTCCATACTGAGGAGCTTCTCCAAAGGCCATGTGCCATGATGTCTTGGAGTTGTATATTATTGTCAAATGCTAGGGTTGCCCCTGATCGCCTGAATGTGTGAAACCCATGGCCTTTGTGTGGTATGTTCCAGTGAACCAGTATTTTCTTAAGTCAATCCCTGATATGTCTATCAATGACTTGACCATATGGTTGGCAATTATTGGCATTTCGTTTGGCTGATGGGGGAAGAGGTCTGGAAGCAAGCGAAGCTTTGAGAGCCCTGACTGGACAAAAAGAGGGACTTTTGATTTGAGGAAGCTGGATCCAGTGGTGGGCCTTGTGGTCTTGCAGAGTTTTTGTCCTTTTTATAAGCATATGAACACCCGGAGGTGCAAATATGCATTCTTTTCTGAGAAAATGTCAGTTTTGATCAAACTGTTTAGCGCTAGAAAAGAAAGCAGTGAGAAATATGGCTCTGTAAAGGGGGATCAGACAAGAGGTCACAAGAAATTGAAATGTTGTACAATGGGCAGATATCAAATATGCCTCTCAAAATAGGTGTAAAGTTTAAATTTATTGTGAGGCTACCGCTATATCTGCCAACTGAGGATTGTGAGAAAGCAGATGTGTCCCAGTTGTAATATTTTTGCCCGACATTAATGAAGGACAAGTATGTTGCAATGATTTTTGGAGAAATAGCATTTTGGTCCCTGTTGTTGTTTCATATCAAGCTGAGGCTGATAAAAGTTGTTAAATAACTAAATATAATTACTCTGAAGGACTCTGTCTACCACTTTTGTGCATGCATGTACTTTCTTTTCATAAGACCCACTGATCTTTTCTGCAACTCCACAAAGTTAGTTTTTTTTGTGTTTCACAAGGTATGATTTCTGAAACTTGATACTTTGTCCAGTAATCCCATAATTGTTCTACTGTGTGACAGTCCTCAGTGACCTAATTGGTTTGCAGGTTTGGCATCTAATCACGGGCTGACACCTCTGTGTGGGTTTGACTCCCACAAGTACCAATGTATCAGTCATTTTTATTCTTAGTATATCTCCCCATCTCAGTTTCAAGGGGCAATTTTACAATTCTCGGTTGACACAAGACCGGTTTTTATACATAAATTTATCTGTCACTGTAGTACAGTGGGTAATACACTCACCTAAGAATACAGAGGATGGATTTTCAAACCCTTGTGAAGCAGATACTAAGTGGGTAGGATGATATATTGGTTAGGAGAACCACTTCAAACTGAGTCCTATTCCCAGTGGCAGGCTGAGGGAATGTCAATAATAACCATGCATAACCAATAACAATAAACTTGAGTAGTAACATGGCTCGAGGAACCCTTTGAGTCCTGTTGTACATTAGATATTATTTGGAGGGTTTAACATTCAATACATGAACAACAATCCAAATACTGAATTAGGGTTCTGTAGGTTAAACTTACATTGTAGAGGATAGGAAGTTAAGGAAAATCGCAGTTTTTGTTAATTTGCTGGGTATCATTTGTGCTACCGAAATCATTGTTGTGTGGATTACCTTCTCAAACTGGTAATTTTACAACTAAAAAGCAATGAAGATTTCAATTGGCTTCAGTTCTACTTTACACTCTGCCATTCACTTTATCAGACAGCAGAGGAGTAAAACCTAAAGCATCCCCCAAATGCTCAAAGTCGAAGTAAAAGAAACAGTGAGTTTAAAAATTCTAATTTGATTCTAAATCTTTTAATATATGCACACTTTATCCCAGTTTATATTTAAAAAGAGCACACTATACTAAAGATTTGAACCACCCTAAAATTATAACCAAAAGGTGAAAGAAGATCAAGGTAATTAAAAGCCAATGGAAAAACATGAAGGTCAAACTGATGCAAATGAGGGCAAAGCCCAGTAACCTTAGGACCAAGCCAAGGTTAGAAAGAAGTTGGTTCGAATCCAAAACTACTCAGTGATTTACTTGATTTTTTTACATGAGGAAGATTAAGTTATATAAAAGTTGACCACCCTCAATAAAGTTGAATTTCATATACATACAATGGTCTGTGGATAATATTTCTGATTTTAGATGGAAATTTATGTGGTTGAGGCTAGTCATGAGGCACCCAAGTGTATGGCAGCCTGAAAGGCCAGTGAAATAGGGGAGGAAGTAGAAGGAGAGGAATTGAGGTAAGTCCTGAAGTGTTTTTGATCATTTGATAAGGAGGACTGCATTCTGCAATTCAGCCCTCATTAATTGTCTTGTGGGATTAAAGGATCTGATTTAATGAGGCAATATACTTGAAAGTCTGAAAAATGAGAAAAAGGAAAGCAAATATAAAGATCTAAACACATGAGGAAACTCAAACACATTACATGGTTCAATAATGTCGGCAGCCAAACGGTACCAAAATATCCAGGAAGTACTAATTATCAACTTTTAAACCTAAGAGATCAATGTCTGTAGGGTTAATTTTGACCTGACCCAAAGCGCGACTTATGTCTATTTAAAAAATTTTCACAGATGACCGGTGGCAGATGTCGTCCTTGACACTCCATTTTTCAAAGGAAACACATCAACACATCAACAGTTGTCATTGACAAACCTTTATATCCTCTCATCATTGGAAATGTCCCTGGAGTTGATGATCAATGTCTTGATACAAGAAACTTTGTTCCTACTACAAAACAAGGGAATTCATCCATGTGTAAGGAGGCTGTTGTTGCTAAAGCAGTGGTCACCCGAAGTCAGGTCAATAAATCATTGAGTTGTCAACCAAAGTCTTTACATGTTCAACCTGTTGTAGAAATTGGTATTGATAGGCAAAAGTTGATTACCCTACAAAAGCAAGATATTTCATTGGATAGATGTTTTGCTTCGGCAAGCCAACACAGGAAATTTCATAGTACAAATGGTAATACTTATTGGTTTGAGATTGTGAATGGTTTGTTGTTGAGAAAGTTTCAGTCACCAAAGGTTACTTCAGTTGACATTATCTCACAAGTTGTTGTTCCAAAAACTTTGCGTTCTCAAGTTTTGAAACGTGCACATTGTAGTCTTATGGCAGGGCACCAGGGTAGTAAAAAAACCTTGGACAGGGTACTTTCCAGCTTCCACTGGCCTGGAATACATTCAGATGTTTCATGATTTTATCAGTCATGCGATGCCTGCCAAAGAACTACCCAGAAAGGGAAAATACAAAAAGTTCCTTTGGAGAAAATGCCTACTATTGACGTCCCATTTCATAGAATTGCTGTTGATCTTGTTGGTCCCATATTTCCATTATCTGATCGTGGGCAAGGATAATTGTGCTGATGTGATGAGTTGGATTGAGTTTTGAAGAAGAAAATGATTCACTTTGTGATGGTTTTGAAGATGAAAACAAGGGTTTTCACTTAAAGGTGGGGC
This sequence comes from Sabellastarte sp. h YS-2021, assembly GCA_964017235.1. Classification (NCBI taxonomy): domain Eukaryota; kingdom Metazoa; phylum Annelida; class Polychaeta; order Sabellida; family Sabellidae; genus Sabellastarte; species Sabellastarte sp. h YS-2021. The sequence goes on from OZ024931.1 coordinate 144,003,556, forward strand.
ATATATGTCACAAAGTTACTGTGGCCTATGTTTATAGGGGCACAATTTATTATATTTACAACATGTTTGGTGTGTACATATAGAAGTGTTATAATGTTTTCTGCAGGTCTTTTGGTTAATATGTGTTTTATGGCATTTGGGTTCGCTTCAATGCACACACACTTTTATGCTTTGATCTGTGCTTGTTGATTTCAACACACACTTGGATGTTTGTGGCAAGTTTAATATGTGTGTGATTATGGAGTTCAGTTTTTCTTTTGGTGCTGTCCAAGAAACATGGAAACTCTGTGTTATAATACATTTGGTGCTGACCAAGTTCTCTTTACATTATTTTTAAACCAGCAGCTGTGCTGGTTCTTTTATGTGGTTTTGTGTGGAAGATGTTCCTGTAACACAAATTATGAGTAAGAAGGAAGCTGTGTCCTGCTGGTATTGATGCGTTGGTTGTTTGTGCTGACAACTTTGACTTTGTGTTGACAAAATCATGGACTAGCCATTATATATAACTATAGACTGGATAATTGTGTTATTATGATCTTTAATCATTGTCTTTATATTTAGTGTATATGTTTGTAATACATGTTCCATGTTGGTATGACTGAGTGTGATGTGTGTGACATCTGAATTGTGTATGTTTACGTATTAAATTTACTGCATTATTTTAAAAAAAAATATATTTGTCATATATTGGTATATATTTTGATTTCTTTTACTGGCCCTCATTACAGCTTTGTGACAGATTTATATTGTGTTAAATTTGCTTGAAATATTAAAATTCAGCTATTGACTTTGCTTAACCTCATACATTTTGGATCCTGTTCTTCTTGCTTTATAACAAACCTTTCCCCCTTTTCTGGATATCAATGAACTTAGTTTCAAGCTTTGGGGAAGTTGTTATTGTTAAAACTACGTAGCAGTGATTGCCCTTAATTTGAAATCAAAGCCCACTTGATGACTCACAAGACAAATAAAGTAAATATGTAAAAACAATTCTCATATATCTAATTTATATTGGAAATGCCTATTTCTTTAACTTAGGAAAATCCAGCATAAAAATAGACATGGGTAAAGGATATGAAAAAGTTGATACTGGTGTATATTTCGTACATTTTGTTTTTATTTAACATCACTTTCAACACATTCTTCAGGTCATGTACAACATGTACTTTTATGTGCAGAGGAAACTGGTACATACAGTCGGTCAAGGTTTTGTACTGCACACTGCCGACCAGCCTCAAGAAATTACCAAGTGTCCCACTTAAGCCCGGGCCTGGATACAAACTTCAATTTCACAGGTGGGAGGCAAGAGTGTTACCACTCTGCCACCACGCCCCCCATACTTAAAATTGAGATAACAAGAAATCTCAATGTGACAAAGGTTTTAGAGATTAATTGAAATGACCCTGATACTGATCTTTCACTTGAGAAAAAATAAAGTAGTAACAGAAATAATTTACACATTCAATTTCAAACATCAAAATTACATCAAAACATGTCAATTCTTAAACAATAAATTTGTGGGTCAGCTTTGACACAGTAAAATAAAATAATGGCAGTCAAGACCAGGCGAAGAAAGGTTGTGCAGAAGAGTTGCAAACTACTTAGCAGCACCAGTAACCAGTGATACACACACAATGGGATAAGAGTCTTTATTGTACACACGTAACACAGTCTGTTAGGTTCCAACATATAGATATTAGCCATAATAATACATAACTACCAGTTAAATATCTAAAACATATTTAAGATATAAAAAGGCCCTACATGTACAAAAAATATACCTAGTAAAGTATAAATATGTAGAAGATATTCAATGGAAATCATTGAAGAAACACTGGTTGGCTGATGATTGAATGCTCAAAAAACATAATATTTCAGATAAATATACAAAACGTAGTGCATCATATACATGAGTAAAAGCGCAAATTGTTATATATTTTACATTCAGATCAATATACTGATATTTCTGTTGTATAAATACTAAATCAAAACTTCATTCTTTGGCTTAACACCATGTAAAACATTTCATTAATTGAGACAATAACATCAATAACTCTTACTAATGCACACTACACTAATATTTATGTACATGTCCCATAGGATACACAAATATGACTTATATATACATAAATGGCCACAAGATATGCAAAACTTTTCTTATACAATGACACATCCAATAAATTTAATACAAATTACGCAACACCATTAAGGTCACCTTAAATTAAAATTTTACATTTCCTATAGTACCATAATCACAAGACTGCATCAGAAGGTGACCTCAGAAATTTAAAGACGAATTTATATACATTCCAAATGACAAATTCTACACAACAATTAAGGTCACCTTAACTTTAATGTATAAAACAAGACAATATGATGATCAAAAATATGTAACATAAGGTGACCACTGAAATTTAGAATACAATTTGTACACACCATAAGTTACATTTCAGACTAATTTCAGTGACATAACCTGTAAGAAGACAGAGTACCATAAAACAGACATAGAAAGGGAAATAAGTAACCATTTGATAATATGTGTTTAGTTTTGCACTTTTTACAAACTATTTTTGCAATAACAAAATCCACAAATTTTTCTGGAGATATTGGCTTTACGAAATACCACTTGATGCAAATAAATGTCATAAAATATTTTAAAAACATATAAATCAGTCATATTTGACAAGAAATAATTCTGCAAATGTTCCTGCGAATTTAGCATTTCACAACAGAGTGACATATCAGAAAAAAATCACATGAAACAAGTAGAATTGAATTACAATTTCACTATTATTATAATTCACATAATAAAACATGAATAGAATGCTAATCAAGAACACACGGTCATTGCTCATTAATATTTAGAAAACAACACTAAAACATTATTAGTGCTTACAATTAATGTTATGACTGATTTCATGAAATTTACCACATAATGCTAGAGATTAGAATGGCCAAATTATGATATGACTTAAGCTTTTGAAACGGATATTGAAGCTGATATCAAACTTGACATGTATTAAATTCGAAAATGAAATTTGGAATTATTACCTAACACTGAAACCATCATCCTTTGAAACAATGCAATGAAAGCTTGAAAAAAAACACAACAGAATAAAGTTTCTTACTTGTTGAGTCTTTTTGTAAGGAGTTAGACATTTTGACTACTTGGGGTTGTACTTGCAATTTCCAAACAATGTAAAATCAAGTTGGTAATTTTTTAAAATTTAAATACCACAAAATCTCTAATTTGTAAATATCTAAAGATCTTTTGTGGCAAGTTGCATTTTCCTCACATTAACCACCTTTTTCATTTCCCTTTGCCATGAAAAGTCTGCATTTTTTCCAAGAAGTTTCAAAACACCAACAAACAAATCAGTTTCAATAAAGAATTGTATCAGTGGATTTAATGCTGATGACAGTAACAACATTGTGATTACTGATATTCGCATTAAGATTACAAGATATGTTCCTTTTTGAACAATTCCTACAATGATCATACGGAGGATGTACAATGGAAATGTTGTTATGATAAAGGAACTGGATAATAACAATATAAGCTTAAATGATTTTGTTACCATGCTTTTAACTAGCTGTTGCTGGACCATTTGAGCAGTGTGTAGTCTTGTAGTTTTAATCAAAACTAAAGCTATAACAACAGCAGGTAATACGAAAAGCATACAAATACGTAATGCAAGGTGTATCTTGCCGGGTCGTTTGGCTGGACAAGTTAATTCTGTGAAATCATATTGACGTTTTTGTACCTGGCCAATGATTAAAAAGTACAATAGAAGAAAAGTGAAAAAAGTTAGAAGAAAGCTTACAACATATTTAGATTTCAACCACAAGTGATATTTCAGTGGCTTGATTAAATAAACATATCTTTCGACTGCAAGGGTAGCTGTGATCATGATAGAAAAATATATTAAAGCATAGGCGGTGTCAGTGACAATTGAACAAAATTGAAGATTAAACAGACTATCCATGAATAAAAGAGGTATGAGCATGCAGAATGCCAGAGAACAAATGGACATATCTGTCAGTGCAAGGATGATTCGGATTATTCTATTGAGTTTAGTTGTGACTCTGTACTTTAATAGCACGGCTATCAATGTACTGTTAGAGACATAAATCCATAAACAAAATATGAGAATTACTGAAGAGTAGCATATCTTTTCAGTCATTGAGATCTCATAGATTTGATCATCATTAAACAGTGAGACCTCAGCAATATGAGAATTATTCTGTTTTAAAAATATAGAGGAATTAGTGACATTGTCGGCCATTGTTCTGAGCTTTCACAATTTAAAAAATGTTCTATCTCATATATTTTCAAAAATGAGTCGGACTTTAATTAATTTCAAATATAAAAAAATACCAGCATATTTTGCATACAATAAAACTTAAAATTTGATTAAACATACAAATCTATCATCTATAATTTAAGATATTAAATATACTGGCACTATTGAAAATAAAGCTTTATTGGAAGTGTTCACAGTTGACATTTATACAGTAATTGAGATACTTCAGCTCTGTCCAGTTTTTTATATGAAGGTACTTTTTTTCTCATGAATACAACAGCAAGCTTGTTGCTTGTTTTTGTCTGTGCTGATAGTGAGAAATATTATCCTGTAAAAAAACATAAAATATATAAAAAGTTATCAAGTTATCTGGTATTAATCATTGTTACTGTATTTCAGTAAAACAGCCAATGTACTGTTGATATAGCATTATATTATCACAAAATCTTATAACAAAACTTATCGAAAGTGTAGGAAATAACCTTTAATATGTTTTTAGTTTTTAGTCACTTACCTCTTGATTGTATAACCCACTGAATGTTAAACCTACATGTATATCTCCTTAGAGAGATATAGTGATGATAATTTCCAAGGCACCAAACATTCAATTGCCTCAAACTCTGTAATGAAAGAAAGATTTAGATATTATACCAAACTGACAATTTGCACAGAAAGTGACAATCGTTTTATGATTACACACCAGTGATGTTGAAGAAGCGAAAAAAAAGAGAAATTAATGATCAAAATTCAGGATAATGTGGAATAATATCAAACGCACAGGTGGGGTATAAATATGTCATAACCTGGCTGTGTTTAGTCTTTTCACCACTAAAATATTTAATCTCCAAAATGTCTTTGTGATAGTTAATAATTAATTAATCACACCTCAGATCCACGTGGTTATTATTATAGTTATTATAGATGTCACAATGTAGTGTATAATGGTATTGTCAAATGACATTGTCTGATTGAATGTCTCTCAATATTAGTGCTTAGTGTAAGTCCCTCATCTTGAAGAGGCTGAGAATGTATTCATGCAAACACAAGATAATTGGACAGAAGTATGTATAAGTGTTAAAGAGACAGGAAATTATGTCCCTGAAAATTCCAAATGCTCTGAAACAGATCTGGCTGTTAAGTCATCATAAAAGTTAAGTATACTGGATACATATAGTTCTACATCAAAGTCTTCGTAATCTCAAAAAAAAACCTATTTGTATAAAAAAAAATCATTGGCTCACTCCAATAAAACAAGTCAATCTACTTTTGTAAAATCCATAAAAGGTAAAAAGATAAAACTACAAGAGAGCATATCTATCTAAAATATATCGACCACGCTGCATTGTATAATCTACAATAAAGTCACATTGTAGGTTCCTTCCTGTATTTTGTCATTACTAGCATAGAGAGTTACAACCCTATTTGAGATTCAAAAAATTCATTTATATTGTTGGTACAAGTGAAAACATTGTACAACTGATCATTAGAATCACTCAGGCTTCACCTTCGTGATATTGCCTTCGTTATAAAATCATTTATAATACCTAGCTCATCATCAGTTATTTCTACATCATGTATTCTTATAAGCCATATTTATTAATATGTTTTATATCCATTTGCATAAATATATTATCAGGGGCCACAGTGGCAGAGTGGTAACACTCTTGCCTCCCACCTCTGAGGCCAGGGTTCGATTCCCGGCACGGCCTCAAGTGCGAAAGCTGGTAGTTGCTTGCCGTTGGTCAGCAGTTACAGTACAGAACCCTAATGAACTGTATGTACTGGTTTCCTCTGCCCTTCCAACTACCTGTCGTGATATGACCTGTACAGTATTGAAAGCGACGTAAAACCCCAAATAAATAAATATATTATCAATAGATAAACATAGCTTTTACAATTGTAAATGTTTATCAGAATCGGTTATTTCTGTTTTGACATGATAACTTTTTAAAATAGTATACATACTACTATGATTCATATTTAAATGTCAAAACATGGGCTGTTTCAGCCATTTTACTTTGCAAGAGGTTATTGGCCACATATCCTCCATCAGCCAAGGAAATTCACCAATACAGTAATGAATGAGTGATAATTTAAACCAGTTAGGTTATGCAGGAATTAATTTCCCCGATTTGCTGAAACAGCTTTGTTTTCTTTGAAATATATTAAAGCACTCAAAGGGCTGTAGACAAGGTATTCTGATAGAGATATTTTTTTTAAAAGGAAAGAAAAACAAGGCTGAAAGAGGTTTTGGTCTATTAGCGCGAGTCACAAAAAGCCATCAGAGACACGAATAGGGCACTGAAACAGTCACCCATTCCTGTACTAAAGTAGCCCATCACCGCTTAACTTCAGTGAAGAGACTGGTACTCGTCATAATAGGCCACAATTTATGAAAGTCCGGAGACAAAAGAAAATACCGAAACAAAGTGATCTCTAGAAGGCCAAGCCTCACTACAGATCGTGCTTAAAAATCTGTTCATATTACATTTCAAAACAAATCCCTTGTGAATTCTGTGAGTACTTTGGAGCTTTATATGTTACATGAATTTATTACCTAAGGATTTTGGAGTCTTGACTGTTAAAGAGATTTAAGATCATATAATATCTTCAGGTTTACCAACTTTGGAATGGACTTAGAACAAACAGTTATTTCAGGTTAGTAAAAGGGGCCACGGTGGAGTAGTGGTAACTTGACTCCCAAATATAAGAATGAATTGTGAATCCCTTCCCAAAGTCACATGGAAAAGCTTTGTTATAGTTTCCAGTACAGAACCTTAATAATCTGTATTGGTGTCTTCAAACCTAAACACCTCTTTAAAAATCAGTAAAAAGGTATCAGTGGTAACATTCTTGCCTCCCACCTCTGAGGTCAGGGTTCGGTTCCTGGCACAGCCTCAAGTGGGAAAACTGGTAGTTGCTTGTTGTTGGTCGGCAGTTTACAGTACAGAACCCTAACGAACTGTATGTACTGGTTTACTCTGCCCTTCCAACTACCTGTTGTGATATGACCTATACAGTGTTAAAAGCGACGTAAGACCCTAAATAAATAAATAAAAAGGTATCAGGCTATCAGGATTTGATATTACCAAATGAATAACTGTGTTATTAAAATTTACAATCACCTTTCACGAGTAGTAAGTATTAGATTTACATGGTCTAATCATTAATATCTCGATAGGAAGAATATTCAATATGCAACACACTAAAATTGTGTTACAATTTATAAGCAAAAATTTTGTACACTCTAAAATTATGTAAGTACTTCCTGAAATGTTAATTGATTTAATTATACATGATTTTTAAATTCTTTAAAAGTCTAACGAACAAACTACTTCACCTAAAAACTGTTTCATCAATTACATAACAAACCATCAAAATATATAATTTAGGTTTTAGCCTATCATACATTTGTCCTTGATTTAATAAGAGCAAGAAAGAATTGATAAATTGAAGACAACACATAATACTAGATTGTCATAATTAACCACAGTTAAATATTTTTAATCATAAATGGGAAGTTAAAATATCTTTCAAACTGATGTTCTTTCCACAGTTTATATAGCTATATCTATATTTAGTAAAATAATATAAAATGTCTGCATTACATGATAAATAATATAAGATGTTATAATACAGAATTCAGGCTGGCTATACCTTTTCATAAAAATAGCATCAGATCTACACATGAATCCCTGTCAGCTTTATGAAACTACAAGTCCATTTTGTTGAGATATTGTGGTAGTGTTATTAAGAAATTAAACATTCATTTCTGCCAAACTGTGAGATGGTGTCTAAATATTGTGTCCGAACCTGCCTTTTATATACAAAGCAAGAACTGTATAATAATTACGAAGATTACCCATTATTTTCTGATCATTGGCAGCATGGCAGAAATGGATGTGTTAATTAAGGTTTGCACATATTTCTTGTGATGTGAAATTTATACATAAATACAACAACAGACATGCGTTAATTACCTTCATGATGTGTGTTTTGCTAGAAATAATATCATGTCAAAATACATCTCATCCGTGATCAATGAAAGCTGTTTTTCTTTTTGAGTCAAGAGGAACTGCTGAGTCAACAACTATAACCATCTAGTTTCATGAGATTTTTTCTACCATTTATGGATGAAATGGTTCAGAGTAACGTCCGAAATGAAACATAAAAATACATATAAAAATAAAAAAATTCACAAATGAAGAACACAATATTATACGAGTGCATAGCATTAGTATTGTGTAATAAATATTTATGAGTGATATATACTTTTTGCAACAACGTCTAATGAGGTGTGTCTTACTTTAATTATCCTCTACATGATTACACGTAAAAAATTCTGCATTTAATTAAGAAAAAAATAATTATTACTTGTGATTTATCCACCATTTTTCAGGGATTTTAAATACAACCAAATATGTAGAAACTCTGGGAAATAGCTTTCTAAGGCAGAATCAAAGTTCAAAGTTGGGGTTTCACGCACTGTTCAACAGCCAGGGTCATATTGGGACACCTCCTCAGCATTTGCCACTTGTGGGAGTCAAATCCACACAGAGGTGTCAGCCTGTGATTAGATGTCAAACCTGTCCTTTGTTGATAAATTGTTAACCCTGTTCATCCAAAGTAAGTCATTTTAGGGCATACCAAAATGTTCATCTCCATCTATATGTGCTCCTTTAAGACAAACAGAAGACACATATTTCAAGACATTTTTTAACACACATATTTCAAAAATACGTATTTTAAACACAATTTGCTCACAAAATCTCCGAGTAAATTGCCTATAGGAGCAAAATTTTGATTTGTGATATTTCTGAATAACATCAATTACAACATAAACAATTATCATGCACCTTACAATTTGATTATTTTGTTTGAACAATCTGACCAGTAAGATCAGTATCATATATATTATCAGTATCGTACATATTATTCACCTCTCTTCTTGTTATATATGAGTTATATTTATCAATTTTTACTGAAAGGATCGAGCCCAAAGTATGTAAGCCAAGGTCAAATTGCAAGATCAACAGATCAATGCGAGCTCACATTCGAAATATTTTATTATCCATGTTATTAAGTTACCAGACGGTAGCCCAAGATATGTCATTTCAGGTTTAGAGGTCAAGGTCAGATTGTAAAGTTCAGTAGATACATGAAAGGGATAGTCCAAATGTCAGTGTGCTTGAAAATTTGAAAACGTCATGCATATCATTCAGCACTTCACACTGCCATTACTGTGTAACCCAATGGGTTCAAATAATCTCCTGTTTGCAAAAACATAATTACACTCTTATTTTTGTCTGTAGAAGCATTGTTGTCTCCTTCCATAGGTTTTGTTTTCAGGTATGTTTTGTTGCTTTATCTCTCTCCATGATAACTCCAATAGAAATTCGTAATTCTAATTTTTTTGTTTGCGTAGGGCTAGACCACCTAAAGAAGATGTGATCAAATTTTTGGGAAAGACCGTCATCATATTCTGGATACAAAAAAGTTCTGATTTTCAGAAGTCCATTTTCCAGTGTATTTTTAATCACTTTGTATATCTCGTTGACATTACTCCAAAAGTGATGGAAAGATCTCCATTGTCTTTTTTTTTTTTTTTGGAGGTGGGGGTAGAGGCTGGCCATTTTGAGACAGATCGGAATCATATTCTAGATACTAAAATGCAACACTCTTTATAGGTCTACAGGTTCTTTATATCATATGTCAAATAGTGAATCCTTGGTGAAACAGGAAGTGTCAGCTTTATTCAATTAGTAATTTAATATCCCCAAATTAATGGGCAAGGAGACACACTGAGAATCCTTTCTTTAATGCCTACTCCAAGATACATCCTGAAACTGTGATGGTGATAATAGTAGTTTAATATTTTAATCAAAAGAGGTGTTTGTTGACATAAAAAGCAATGTTGATCATCCATACTAAATGGAACTGGGTAATACATTAAAAAACTTCCCGAAAGATATTTACAGAAAATGCTATCACAAATGAAGATCACAATATTCCATGAATGCTTGGCATGATTAGTATATTTTCAATTTTTATGAGTGAATTGTATTTTTTTTAAACTTTTTTTTTATTTCTGTATTTAATTTACAATCATACGTGAATTGTATATAATATTGCAAAAAACATGGTCTTACCTTTTTAGATTATATTTGGGTATAATTGTGCATCAAAAGGAAAAAAAACTATAAAATTCATACTGGTCCTTTCATGACAGGAGTATTCCTCCCTTCTGTATCTTACTCCTTCATTGTTACTTGTCAGTTATTAAAGACAGCTCTCATCTTTCCCCAATTCTGTTCAAAATCTTTGTCTTTATCATTTAAAACACTCAGTAACAGTTCAAACAATGGTGGGTTGAAGTGCAAAGTCTCACTCAAGTAATAGTTTACTTAAAATAAACTTTCTCATCAGAGGCTGGAGAAAAAGAGCTAACATCCCTCCTCCCCCAAAGTACTTTTTGAAAAGTGCAAATGAACCTGGGTTTGGCACCGGTGCACCTTTTAGGGGTGTAAATGGTTAGTATTATCAGGTAGGTCATATTAAAATTATTTATTAAATAATAGGAAAAGATACAAAACTTCAATATATATTTGATATGTATACTTTAATGATAAACTTTAGTATATATAGTGTCAGTGGCTATGTATAAAGTAGTGACACAAAACAATATATATATAAAGCAGTTTTAGTTACGGAATCCATAAAAAGACAAAATATTTTAAACAATAGTTTTATTTGTACCATTGTTATTTACTTATAATTTTATGTTAATGTGATACTTTTTTTATATTCAATTAATACTGATGCAAAACATTAGATGTAAGTACCAGCGTGAATAAATATGTATAAATATATGTGTACTTACATACACGTGCGATTAATAATACTATATTAATTTTGGAGTGATTATTTATTTTCCTTTTGTATTAATAGATAGATAGATATTTAAAATTTTTAGTGCAACAACACTAATGTGTTATACTACACTATAAAAACAATAACTACTATAAATACATTAACTAATATTCACAAACATATATATACAAATAATTAAAAACTGGCAAAAATACCAAACAAAAAACAAGATTATACGAAATGACTAGAATAAACAATGTAAAAAATCACAATCAACATTACATAAACAACAAACAAAATAAAGTGTAAAAATACAAAGTATAGATCAATATCACAGAACAACACAAATCAAGACTAGATATTACAGAATAAATTAACATGAAGGACAAAACACAAAATAATTTAATTAAAACTTTTTAAACAGGCCACATTCTTTTAAATAATTTATAACATTATAAGCGTTTTCATTAAATAATTTTTGCATTGTATTAATATCTCTATAATATTTTATTCTAGTGTCACATAGGTCGATACAGTCTAATAATATATGCTTGACTGTATCAGGACAATGACATGGAATGCACCAGGGCATATCCTCCCCTTTCATTAGATAACTATGGGTGAAATAGGTGTGTCCTATACAGGCTCGAGTTATAACTATTTCCTCCCTACAAGATAAACCCGTCCAAACATAAAAATCTCCTACTGTAGGGTTTATTTGGAATAGTTTGTTATCATGACACGGATTCCATTGGGCTTGCCACTTTTGTTTAAAAACACCATTTACATTCACTTTCAAGTCTGTATAGGGGACTCTCAAGTCTAAAACATTGAAATTCAAGGCCTGTTTGGCAAGCTCATCCGCTTTTTCATTGCCCTTTATGCCTACGTGACTTGGAACCCAAACTAAAACAACTTTCTTATTCACTGACAGACAATCATTAAAAAGCTTTAAAATATCTTGAATAAAAGGATGATCACAGTTGTTGCCATCAAGAGCTTGAAGACTAGATAAAGAGTCAGTAAATATAATGAAATGATCCCCATCACAATTTTTAACTATATTAAAAGCCATTTTCAGAGCCTGTAATTCAGCTGTGAATATACTAGCATTGCCTGGAAGTCTGACCTGGGCAATGAGGCCATCAGATGTAGCAGCTGCAGCAACCCTATTTTCTGTTTTCGATCCATCAGTATATATAGCCCTATGGTCAGAGTAATAGCCTTTTAACTCAGCAAATAGACTATGAAACATACAATCATCACCAAGATGTTTCTTTTGATGGGTGAGGAATAAGTCTATGTGAGGTTTCTGTACAGTCCAGGGTGGGTCATCTGGCACTGACACAGTCTGAATTAGATCCAGCTGAGGACAGACAGCAGACAAATCTTCCTCTACACGATGCCAAAAAGATCTTATTGCAGATGGTTTCTTATCATACAGATCATAATACCGGGGGTTAAAAACAACATCATAAGCTGGATTATCAGGATTACTTCTCAATTTCAAAGCATACTGAATACATAACTTATCAAACCTTAAATACAAAGGTGGTTCTTTTGCCTCTACATACAAGCTTTGCATTGGAGAAGTCCTGAAGGCTCCCAGGCATATTCTTAAGCTCTGGTTTTGAATGGGTTCCAATTTCTTAAGATATGACTTTCGAGCAGAACTAAAATCAGCACAACTATATTCCAATCTAGAACAAACAAATGAACGGTAAAGTCTCATTAAAACACTTCTATCTGCTCCCCAATCCATTTTGGCAACCACTTTCAGTAAGTTCATGGCTTTTTTACATTTCTGACAAATATAATCAATGTGTGCCTTAAAATTCAGTTTACTGTCAAATATAACACCAAGGAACTTAGTTTGTGAAACAACAGGGATTTGTGAATTATATATTGTCAATGTTGGGTCTGGATGAAGTTTTCTTTTATTACAGAAATGCATGCAAATAGTTTTGGTTTTAGAAAATTTAAAACCATTTTCATTAGCCCATTTTTCTACCTTATTTAAACACAACTGAAGTTACATTTCTATTGAAGCCATATTTCTAGAGTAACAAGTGATTGAGAAATCATCAACAAAAAGAGGCTTTTCAAAACTAGCTGGAATCACATCAGCAATACTGTTGATCTTTAAAATTAAATAGAGTAACAGATAGGATACTGCCTTGAGGGACACCCATTTCTTGTTCATATATATTACTATAGACATACTCTAAACAAACTCTAAAAACTCTGTTGGTTAAGAAATTCTGAATAAACATAGGCATTCGCCCTCTTAAGCCTATTTTATGTAGGTCTCTGGTAACCCCATATTTCCATACAGTATCGTAGGCTTTTTCTAAATAAAAAAATACAGAGACTACATGGTTGCCTTTTAAAAAGGAATCTCGAATAAAAGATTCAAGTCTAATTAATTGGTCTGTTGTAGTTCGACCTTTTCTAAAACCACTTTGATCTTTTGTTTTTCTCAAGGAACCAAAATAGTCTAGTATTAATCATTCTTTCCATGGTTTTGCATAAACAGCTCGTCAGAGATATGGGACGATAATTGGACGGGTTTTTTGAGTCTGCCTGGTTTAGGAGTAGGTATCACAGTGGCCTCTTTCCAGCATTCAGGGATTTCACCTGAAGCCCATATATCATTAAATATGTCAAGTAACACCATAAGTGAGTCTCTTGGTAGATGTTTAAGCAGTTGATAATGAATTTCATCTGGGCCAGTGGCTGTGTCATGAGATTTTTTCAGAGCATCACATAGTTCTCTAATGGTAAATGGTACATTGTAGTTTTCAGAGTTGTCTGTGTCAAAATCCAAGTGTTCTTTTTCAGCTTTCTCTTTACATTTTTGAAACTTTGCACGGTAATTATTGCTGCTAGAATTCTTGCTGATTTCTTGGGCCAACCTATTTGCTATATCCACTCTTTCTGTTATTTTTGTCCCATCATTATATTCCATATGGTGTATTGTGGTGTTACTTTGTTTGCCACTTATTTTCCTTATCATTTCTCATACCTTCTTAGCTGGAGTCTTTACATTTAGTTTTGATACATATTCATGCCGCGATTTCCTTTTACTTTCTTTAATTACTTTACGAGCATTGGCTCGACAGTTTTCATATTCATTTATGTTATCTGATGTAGGAGTTGTACGGCATTTATCCATTGCATTTTGACGAGCTTTAACAGCTTTTTTGCATTCACTGTTGAACCATGGTTTGTAGCTACCAGTGGACTATCCAGTTGACTTGGGCACGCATTTTGCTGCTATGTCATTTAATTTATTTTAAAATGCAGGAAACTTTTCAGTTATATCAGTAAAACTATGCCTATTAATACCACGAGAACACTGAAGTTTGAATTTTGGCCAATCAGCCTTTTTATGATTCCAACGAGGCATACTCTTAACTATGTCAATAAAAATTGGAAAATGGTCACTACCACACTGATCTGAATGGACCTGCCATGTAAAATCAAGAAAAATAGATACAGAACACAAAGACAAATCTATTGAGCTGAATGAACCCGATGCAGAATGAAAGTAGGTGGGTGACTTATCATTAAGTAAACAAATATTGGAGGATTCAAGAAGATGTTCAACCTTATTGCCTAAACTATTGGATGAGGAACAACCCCATAAATCACTATGTGCATTAAAATCACCAATAAATAAATAAGGTGCAGGTAATTGGTCGACTAGATTTTCAAGATCAGTTTGTGCAACATTAAAACATGGTGAAATATATACATTACATACAGTGATAGTTTTATGTAGAGATACTTTTACAGCAACTGCCTGCAGTTCTGTATCTAACTCAAGTACCTCATGGGGTATACCTTTCTTAATAAAGATGGAGCAGCCACCAATGGCTCTCCCATCTACTTCTGACACACATGTTTTATAATAATGATCAAATCCTCTAGTATTGACATTGTTTCTTTAAAATGTGTTTCCTGCAATGCTAAATGTAGGGTTTAAAACTGGAAATTAAATTTTTAATTTCTTCAAAGTTTGGCCTAAAGCCATGACAGTTCCACTGTAGTATACTTTTATTGTGTTTGGTTCCATTATTTACACTTTTATTCCCACTCCGCCCTTGTGAATTTGTGATTGGGGATTCTTCGCAACTCATGTCACTGTCACTCAAAGCATCATATTTGTTGTACTCTACAATAGGGTCATTAGATCCCTTATGTTGTTTAGTCAAATATACTTTACTTTGACTTATTTTCAATTTGATGGGGTCATTTTGAGATGCACTTGTCTAACTGGATGAACTTATTTTGGTCACTTTAGTTGTCTGTTTTTCACCTGCACACTTTTTGGGTTGTTTTGAGCCATCTGGCCAAGTCATTTCTGTTTGAGTTTCCACTGTAGCTGTTTTCACTACTGGTTTGGTTGCTGCAGCTGCCTGGGCATAGGTTGTCTTCACAGAATTAAATATGTCCATTTGTCTCTTGGCTTCTGTGTAGGAAATTCCTCTTTCAGCCTTGAGTCTCTGTATTTCTTTCTCTTCTTTCCATTTTTGACATTCTTTATCATTTGATGCATGCTTACCTTGGCAATTAACACATTTTGGTTCATTTTTGCATTCCTGGGAGTCAGTGTGATCCTCTTGCCCACATTTATTGCAAACCTCATCTTTCCTGCAGTTGAATTTAGTTTGGCCAAATTTCTGACATAGCATCTGACTGGATTAGGAATAAACTGTGCCACAGCCACCCTGTAGTAACCCACCCTAATATATTTTGGTAATGTCTGACTTTGAAATGTCAATATAAAAGTTCCTGTTTGCTTCCTAAAACCATCTCTGAATACAGTTATCCTGTCCAGCTTAATGACACCCTCATCCTTCAGGCCTTCAAGTATTTCTTCATCAGTGCAGTCTTTTATGTCTGGGCATCTAATGACTCCTTTCTTCATGTTTAAACTGTAGTGAGGAGATACACTGATTGGAATTACATTATCCATGATCAAGCTCAATTTGGTCGTTTTCAATAGTTTGCTGCTTTGCGTTTCCTTGTCTACTTCAATCAAGATGTCTCCATTCCATAATTTCTTTATATTAAAGGGATCTGACCCAAGTACAGCAACAATGGCCTTGTTTACAGCAAATGGTGACAGTTTTGACAAAGGTCTCTCATTGTCTGTTCCTTTTACTAGCAGGAATCGTGGCCATGTACAAATCTGTGTGGAATCTGAGTTTGTAATCATGAGTTCAGGCGAAGTTCTAATCCTTTTTCTATCAGTCATTTGGGAATTTTGTGTAGCCATGTTGTTGTAGTGGTTATTCGTTGCCAATGCTCTCCACCCACCCTTTGAGCCCAACAAGGGGATATCACAATAGTGTGTAGCTCGGCCCTGCACACTGATATCAGAGATACATCAGCAATATACTCAAAGAACACATAAAAAGCGAATTTATATGATGAAACAGCTCCCTTTGTGTCTGTATTCAGTGTGGGGGCTGATGTAGTTTTCATGGTGGATTCAGACTGCGCACACTGCACTGCTGTGATGGCTATGTTTGTGGATGTGGATGGCTATGGGTCTTCCAGAGTTGAAAGAAAGTCCAGACACGGCATGTGGAGTAAGTGTTGTGCTGTCCTCCACAGGGGTATCTTCCATAGGCTTTTGCCTGGTTTGACTACCACAATCAGTGGATGACTGGGATGTCAAGAGGCCAACATGTGTTGTGGTGCCGGCTTTTCTTGCCACTATTAAGTGTATCCACAAATGTTTTTAAATTTTTGTCAAAAGTTAATAGTGACAATTTGTCTCCTAACTCTATAATCTCATCCGGGATATCACAATCTCAGTATTTGTGGATTTATCACAAGTGTTGATGTTACTAATATTTGTGTTTGTTGTGCCTAGACACTGTATTTCCAATTAATTTTGATTCAATTTTGGAAGCCATTGATCCAATTTCTTCATTATCACTGACTGTCAAATCTTGTATAACATCAGTGATTGTATTTGATGGGGTGTTATGGGGGAGCTCTCTGCTGTTGAGGGGTGGTCCAAAGGGGGCTGATTGTCTTGACATCCTTCATTCAGCTTATTTTTGAGACATTTCTTGTTATAGTTTATCATGTCTTCTCTGCGCTTAATGTCTTAGGACATGTCTGATGTTTAGGTGAACATTAGATCTGTGCCTTTTGAAACTACTGTTCTTGGTGAATGCTTTTTGGCATATCCCACAGATGTAATTTGCCTTTCCATCCATAATTATGTAAATATGCGCATGTAAATAACACACTGATAATGAAATGTATTTATTGTCTAATATATATGCAATAAACAAGTGTCTGAATAAAACGATTATTTTATAAATATTTTTTATTCACTGCTAGAAATCTAACTGTTCATCTGAATATATTACTTGCAATATATGTTTAAACCTCCCATATTCAAACTGATATTTGATGAAGTACTATCATATATATACTTCTTAGCAATAATTATCAATTCATTAGTAGGTATTCTATTACGGTCCACTAAATGGTATCCAAATATGATCATACAACTACTAAATTTAGTTATTATACCCGATTCATTCAATATATATTTTTTCTATAATTTTCCAACATTTTGCAACTTCTGCACAGTTGACAAACATATGTGGAATTTCTTCTTCTGTTTTGCGTCTTTTACTTGTATGTTCTCCATATATGCCGAGACTAGTAAGATATTGTCTAGTTCCAAGGATTCTGTATAAAATTTCCATTTGGAACCATTTCAGCTCTTTGCTTGATATGGAATTAAATAGAATTTTAAAAGTTACTTACCAAGTTTCGTTGTTCAAAGACATAGCTAGTTCCATGTTCCACTTAATCTTCATTTTATGATCCTTGCAGTTATTTTGTTCTAAATTTTTATAATAGGCTCGTGCACCTTTTTACAAGTATTAATAATGTGTATGTTTATTGGTATTACTGGTCTTATGATTTCTAAGTTTTTGCCTTCTTTATTTTTGGTACTGTATTTTGTTACAACTGTTCTAGCTGTAATATAACTAATGGGGTCAATATTGTCCATTAGATAAATTTCTTTTAGTTTCTCAATTGATAAAAAAGTACCCACAAGATCTAAAACATCTGAGACCATCATAATACCTTTTTAAAACCATTTAGGAAAGTACATAGCTTTGGTTGACAATTGTGCCTTGTACCACAATGGTGTTGAAAGAATGTGTTCATTAGTAAGTACAGGTTTTTCTTTATGTAATACATTCCAAGTTTTAAGAACATCAATCCAGAATTTATTGATAATTTTTTAAATTACAGATAAAGTAAATTCGGCACCAAGGTAAAAGAGTTTGTTTGTATCTTTGATTATTTTATGTTTAAAGAGTTCAACACATGGGGTATTGTTTTGAATCAGCCTTCTTAACCAAGTGACCTTAAGTGCCACTGTAAAGTGTTCAAGTTCAATCATTTTTATATCGCCCATGTTGTAATCTAATGTTAGTGTTTTCCTATTTATTTTTTGAGTTTGATTTGACCATATAAATTTTGTAGAATATATCATTATGTTCTTAATAAAAGTTTTATCAGGGTTTGCTATACTTAAAAAGAGATGATTCAACTTTGCCATGAGGAAAGTTTTGTTCGCAGTTACTTTTCCCAAAGGTGCAAGTTTTCTTCGATTCCAGTGATTTATGATTTCCTTAATCTCTGTAAATTTAACAGAATAATTCATTTCTGGCATTTTGTCTAATTCAACTGAAAATTTTAAGCCAAGAAAGTTGAAGTCAGTGGTGTCCCAATGAAATCTTTGATTTATTAATTTTTTATTTGAATACTTTTTCTTACCAATCCAAACAATTTTTGTTTTGTCTGTATTTTTACTTTCAATCCAGAGTAAGTGCCAAAAAAATTCTAATATATTGAGTGCATTTTCTTTGATTGACGAGAACCATCCAATATTCAGGTAGTGTCATCAGTAAATTGTGACAGTTTAAAATCAAACCCATTTACTGTTATACCTGTTAACATTATGAGTGATTAGGATGTTAAATACTTCTGCAGCCATAATGAATAATACTTTTTCACATATCTCAAATCGGGGATATTTCACTTTATCATCCATCATGTTTTATGGGTAAATGTAAAAAAATATGTTGAAAGAATGAATGGCAAAAAAATAACATATACATTGATACCAGTGGATATGACAGTTTCCATTTTTAACTTGCAATTTTTCCACCATTTTTTGCATGTAATTTAATTAAATAAAACCTTGAACAGAATTTCTGTCAAATACCTTTACAATGATGTATGTAAATAGTAAGGAAAACTAATTTGTAAAGATAATTATCCATGATAAGGGGGCATCTATATAAAATATATACAGCTCTCTCTATTCTTCTATCTAGGTCAAATACAGCTCGTGGTGTGTAATAAAATAGCTTTTTGTGCACATACAAGTGGCTAATAGCAACAAGGTTCAATATAACTTTTCCAACCTGTAAGGGAACACAGACAACCAAGGATAGACAAAATGAAAGTTACACAAACATTAAGACATATGTACATAATAATTTTGTTTGACAATAGTTTATTAACAAATGTTTAAGTCTAGGAGTCCATGTACAGAGATGCGGTCTGCATCTTGTGGATGGGGCTTGCGCTTATTTTTGCAGTAAAAATATTTTTTCTAGTTTCTGTTCACATTTTAATACAAGGGCCGTCATTAGGATAAAACGGTCACACAGATTAACAGTCTTCAAAGTTTTCAAATTTAATTTTTGATATAGCAAAATACCACAAACTAAATAACAAAATAGACTTAATGCTTTCGATGATATTTGGTATGTCTTACATTGTTGTTTTTACCTTTTAACAGTTTTATGTGAGAATTTTCGAAAACTGTTTATCTCTATGACCGTTTATCTCAGTGACCACCCTTGCACTTATTTTACAATGGTATTCAGTTTAATGAGACTCAAATTTTGGTACTAAACAACCTTAAATATATTCACAATATATACGTTTTATCTTGCTTGCGGCTTGCAGAAGAATTCAATCCCTGCCAAAAAGTTGACACATTCCGATACCCACACCGCTAAGCCACATCCGCAAGCCATGTTCATGAAATCAGTCCCTCTATAACCACACCATTCTTTTGCTGCAAGCCAAACCCACGTACTGCATCTCCATACATGGACATCTACACTTAGTCCACCTTTCCTTGCATGCAGGATGGGGAATGCAAAATGCATTATAATTGTGCAGGATGAGGAATGCAGTTGCGACATGTGTGTTAAGACAAGTGTGAGGCTACAAATAGGATTTTTCTCTGTACTGTTTCCTTTTCAAAATAACATAATCTCCCACACAGCAAATCAGAAGGAGATACTTAACATGAGCCATTAAGTTGCAGAGCCAATAATAATGGATGTATATGGTCTGACAGTTTCAAGGTCATATTACTACATGCTTATAGAGATCATATATATGTTACGACCCAGGTGTGAAATTGTCCATTTTGTGAAATGGACAAGGAAATTGTCCATTTCATGAAATGGACAGCTTTACTGTCTATTTCATGAAATGGACAAATCCATATATATTTTGCTATCCATTTCATGAAATGGACAAAGTCATGTACGAAAGTTTAACTTTCATTCATGGCCAATCTTTTGTTTTAATTTATCGCTTTATTCCCCTATAATAATGATGTGTATATTATATACCTTACATTAAGTTAGTTAATAGTTAAATAGTTATAAATATTTGAAATATATTTGAAATACAAGTGTCAATTATGTAAAGCATACTTTTTAATGGGGATAATTATTTAAAATTACACTTACACTTTTAAAAAGCATATTAGTACCTGGTATATTATTTTTTAACGTTTGCTTAAAAGAAATACACTAAAGCTTTGTCTCTTTTGTGCACTAATCTTCTTTAAAAGGCTTTCCTTTAATGATTAGATCTAAGGAATTGTACCCTACCCTTTGAAGATTAGATCTAAGATTATTAAAAGTAACTATCAATTTAGAAAGGGTGAAGCCATTGCAAAGGTTACAAAAAGAAGTGGGCTAATTACAATTAAATCCAACTTACTAGTGGTGAGGCTTTCTTTTAATGAGATCTGAGGATTGTAGACACACATTTGAGGATTAGATCTAAGGGTTAATTCAGTGCCTGTCATAAATCTTATGATAATATGGACAAGCAAATAACAATGATATCAACATTTGCAATTACTAATGTAAATAAACTACCAATGTGGCTTAGTGTTAAAAGCCCTTAATTTTGTAAAATATATGTTGCAGTTTAGTCTCACCTAGATGCTATCTCAAATTTTTAAATTTTTAATAAATGTAAATGCAAATATTAACAAATACTTAACTAATCTTTTAGCTTCATCATAGTAGGATCACGTTAAATTTTATAAGAAAATGTTAAAGGAATTATAATAACCTGTACATCAACAGTGGACTTTAAGGTTAAAGTACAACCATTGATGTATTCTAATACAATGTTTCAATAAAAAAGCAACAAGTTTTTTTCACTGTCAATGAGAGTAAAAATTTCGTACATTTAGTTGTCCATTTCACGAAATGGACAGTTGGGTTGTCCATTTCATGAAATGGACAATTTTCTTATCCATTTCACGAAATGGACAATGTCACATTTGGGTCATAACATAAAAACAACTGTATGATATCATATATACCAACTGTAGGATGATGTTATTTTCTCTAAGTGAGATCTGGGCAAAAATATGAAAAAGTGCCCAAATTCTAACCTTTTAGAGGTCACTTTTGACTATAAAGTTGAAAAGGAACCTAGGCTATAGATAAGAGAGCTATATTAAGTTCTAGACATGTAGAAAATCATGTCAAAAGTGTGTTTGCCACATGAGGTTTGTATCAAAGTTCACTCACTGCATGATCATAAAAACGCTCGCCACAATCCCACACAAACATAACATATCCTACATTCCGCACCCCGCATGCATGGAAACACTGTAAGGAAATACTGTTTGCATGATTCTTGTCACATATTGAACACCGCTAGCTGCATAGCTCATCACACATCCATGAAAGTACCGACATATACTTTTGTTAATTGGATATATTCTTCACTTCTCTAAATTTCTGATTATAGCAATCTTCAACAGACATATACAATCACAAAATTTATTTGTGAATCTAATTTGTACAGTTTTATTCATTATCTCCACCAGGAAGGATATGTTTTTGACACCACTGATTTTTTTTTCCAAATAACTCAAAAGGTTATGAACAGGTTTGATTACATTTATTCAGGGAATGAAAACATTGGAAGGAACGGGTAATTTTTTTGCGATGATGCAAATCACTGTCTTGATCAATAAATATTTTGAAGGAACTTTTATTAGTTCAAGATATCGCCACTTTCTGATAATGTTTATATCTTCAGATTGCTCAGAAAAATACAAGTCACTCCGAAAACAGTGTCTTTAACTTTATATTTGAGCTGAATCCCAGTAAAATTACAGATACTATTAGCCAGAGCAGGAAATATAGGCATAATCAGTGACGTTCAAGAGATATTATTTACTGCCTTCAAAGCCCAAAGGGGGGTATATTTTATGTCAAGGACACTTTCCTGTCTTGTATATAACATAAGAGCTGTTTATTGGAGTTTTTCACTCACTGATTGGCTTTATGATTCTAGTTCCTTGTTGTAGAAAGATACTTTTGCAGCTATGAACATAATATGTAAACATAAATTGTACTTATCTGACAATATTCTACTTGCTTTGTCTTTACAAGTACACCTGAGTAACCGCATCTGGTAATGACTCCCCCAAAGAGATAAATACCATATTTACATAACATAACACACTCCTTACACAAATTATATCCCTTGCTACTAAGAGGGCAAAACGATAGTAATAAGGATATGCAACAGCATTATCTCAAAAGGAATTTTGCAAAACCTTCGAGACCCTCATCTACACAAAATGACAGCTGTGAAAATGTGAGCTATGAATCCAACTGACTAATCACTAATGCCTAATTGAAGATATGCTACATTCCAATTCTGGTCTTTTAATCAGAAATGATGGAAGCAGTCTAAAATAGGAGGAAACATCTTCAAGGTGGGAATCCTATCAGCAACTACTGAATTACAGAGTTAATAGATTTGCCATACTGTTTTAAATACCTGTTAATGGACTTAATCTTTAACAAGGCACATGGGAGACAATGGTACGCATTTGGCCATACCTTATCCAAGCTTGATAATTAACAAAACATGACTATGATAAATACATAGGAGCAAATTTAATCAAATAATTACCTCCACCAGGGGTTATGTTTTGAGCTATGTTCATTTAAATGTCTCCTTTTTTTGTTTCCGTGTGATCTGGATAACTCCAAAAGTAGTGAATGAATATTTCTGATATTTTTATATGGATAGGGTCCAACAAAAAGAAAATCTGTTTAAATTTGAGGAAAAATTGGAATTGAGAAATGTCAAATGTATCAGGCTAATGTGGAGGGTACTCAAAAAGAAGTACTTGACAACACATTTGGCATTTAGTTTCATTCACAACATTTATTATTAAAACAAGTGCTAAAACACCAAAATTTTGTTACCAACAACACCAAACACCAAAACAATCGTTACTATTTTAGTACTACTCTGTTAGTTACTTTATACAGTCAGTTATTCTGTCAAAAGCAAATTTTATGATACAATCGCTTTTAATCTTTCAATAACAACTCCTGTTACCTATTGGTATAATAATATCTATATTTGTGATACATTTTGTTTCTGTCATTCATGAAGTTTTCCGGTTGTGTACCTTGCACCTCTTATGATGGATAATGTTTAAAATTAGTGCCGATTTTTTATTACACTGTGACACTACATAACTGTTGAAAGCTGTCATCCAACTCTTTGAGGTGACTCGTAAAATATAGGCAAGTGAACCCCGCGGCTGCCATTAAACTACATTCAGAAACTACTCTGAGGATATGTACTGTAAAACTTCTGTCAGTGAAGTATTCATACTGTGTAATCTCTGCTTTCTGTAGATACATACATAGAAAAGTTTCAAGCTATTCGAAATTTCAAGACACAAAAAATTCTGGAGGATAACTTTATAGTATGTCATAATTATTGTAGCTGTTCTGTTGCCTTTCCAGTAAATGCTGTGTAATTGCATGTGTTTCTCCAATTAAGTTGTATATTTACTACAACATTACCATGTGTTTACATTACACACTGTGGCCATTGTTTTCCATAATTCTAATTCTATTGTGTAGAAAAATTGTAGCTAGAAGTGTGTATCTTGGGTTGACAATAAGTGTAGCATTATTGCATGGGCTATTGATGCAATGAAAACCAACTGAAGCAGTGTAAAATACATTTTAGATGATATTCAGAATGTATTTTTGGTTACATAATAGATAAATATTTTAAATATTTTGGAAGACTTAAACTCCATTTGTGTCCAGTGTAAATTTATCCAAAACTAATATCTTAAAAGGGGATTTTGAATTAGAAGCATTTTCTACCTAATAAATTAGTAATACTCTGATAATCAGCTACAAAACCTTGTGGTCATCCTTCAGTGACTTGGTACAGGACAGGTTTTCACCAATATGTCCGAGTCCCTACATTTCTAAGACATTGCGAGATGGTGCCATGGGAGGGTGGGATGCTAAACTGAAGTGCTATTTTTAAAGTTACTAGTGTTGCTAGCTTTATAGTGAGCTTGGACCATTTAAAAATTCAACCATACTCACTGGGCTCCATAAACAAAAATTCTGCCCAAATTCTGCCCCTTCTTCATACAATTTCAGATGATTATGTTCAACCATTTAATACTTTAGAAGGAGCGGGCATGATTAAGTTAGCGGATTATCATCTTATCTTATGACAACTAGAACTATATGAATGAATCAAGCAAAGAGTTACAGTAGTGAAGAGGATAGCAAGATTAGAAACATAGTTAATCTTTACAACTCATTAACATAAGTATGAGTATTCCAAAAATGTTCCAGTCTTATATTCATGCGACTTAATCAAAGATGACAGGGACATTAATAGCATATGACAGTGATACTATTATACAAACAAATAAATTGGAATTGTACGGGTAGTTACATAAAATTGTCATCATAAGGCAAATTATATTGTCTCTTGTCTGCCAATCACCTACTGAAATATCCATCTATAAATCAAGGCACTGATACATGCTAAAGTTGTGAAAATACTAAATCAGTGGCCACCCCAGTGCAACCCAATGCTGTTCCTAGCCACAACCTACATGTTGGCACCTAAATTGCTTTGCAATGGTATTATTATTGCCCCCAATATTATTGGAGTAGCTGGGATGGTTTTCAAAAGAGCAAAACATTGTGACAAAAGATTGTAATGGTTCCCAGTGGCCAATCTCATAAAGGGACAGTATTGGGGCATCTTGGTGTCTGGGTTCTCATTCCTGGTTCCCCACCATAAAATTTTAGGTCATTTATTAAGATAACATAACATTTACAAGATAACATTTACGTGCATCACATCAAATTTTGTTTTCTACAATGATCACTTGATACTTATCATCTTTAAGTTCTGATAACATAAAAACCTTGACTATAAAAAGTCATAATCTACAGACTACATAGTAAGTAAGTAAGTTAAAATTAAAGTGCAAAAACATGTGTTATGCTGCACTATTTAAAACTAATAAATACTTTAACTAATATTTATAATAATAAGCAAAAGTATATATACAAATAACAATAAACAATTAACAAGTGGCCAAAAAGACCAAGAAAACAACATAATAAAAAATGACTAGAATAAAGACTAGAGTAAAAAAGGAAACACACAACAAAAAAAATCAAAGTGTAAATATAAAACAGAGACAAAGTATAAAACTATCACAGTATAATTCTAACCAAGAATAGATTAGACAAATAAATTAACACAAAGGACAAAACACAAAATAAATTAATTAAAACTTTATAAACAGGCCACATTTAATTTATAATGTTAGAAGCATTTTCATTAAATAACTTTTCCATTGTATTTATATCTCTATAATATTTAATTCTTGTGTCACATAGTTCGATACAGTCTAATAACATACGTTTGTTTCAGGACAATGGCATCTCTTTACCTTTTAACTGTGTGTGAAATAGGTGTGTCCTATATGGGCTCGAGTAATTACTATTTCCTTCCTACAAGATAAACCTGTCCAAATATAAAAATCTCCTGCAGTCTGGTTTATTTGGAATAGTTTGTTTTCAGGACACGCATTACATTGAGCTTGCCACTTTTGTTTAAAAACACTATTTACATTAACTTTCAAGTCTGTATTGGGGACTTTCAAGTCTAAAACCATAAAAGTCAAGGCCTGTTTGGCAAGCTCATCTGCTTTTTCATTGCAGTTTATGTCTATATGACTTGGAACCCAAGCTAAAACAACTTTTTTATTCACTGACAAACAATCATTAAAAAGTTTTAAAATATCTTGAAAAAACGATGAGCACAGTTGTTGCTATCAAGAGCTTGAAGACCAGATAAAAAATCAGTGAATATGATAAAACAATCCCCATAACAATTTTGTACAATATTAAGTCATTTTAAGAGCCTGTGAATATACAAGCATTGACAAGAAGTCTGACCTGGGCACTGAGGTTATTAGATGTAGCAGCTGCAGCATCCCTTTTTTCTGTCTTCAAGCCACCAGTATATATAGCCCTATGGTCAGGATAACAACTTTTCAACTGAGCAAACAGACTTTAAAAAAGACAATCATCACCTAGATGTTTCTTTTGATGGGTGAGACATAAGTCTATATGAGGTTTCTGTATAGTCCAGGGAGGGTCATCTGGCAATGACACAGTCTGAATTAAATCCAGCGGAGGACAGACAGCAGACAAATCTTCCTCTACACGATGCCAAAAAGATCTTATACTAGATGGTTTCTTATCATAAAGATCATAATACTGGGGGTTAAAAACAACATCATAAGCTGGATTGCTTCTCATTTTCAAAACATACTGAATACATAATTTATCAAACCTTAAATACAAGGGTGGTTATTTTGCCTCTACATACAAGCTTTGCATTGTAGTAATCCTAAAGGCTCTTAGGCATATTCTTAAGCCCTGGTTTCATGGCATTCTCACATATCTGACGAATATAATTAATGTGAACTTTAAAATTAAGTTTATTGTCAAAGATTTCACCAAGGAACTTAGTTTGTAAAACAACGGGGATTTGTGAATTGTATATTGTTAATGTTGGGTCTGGATGAAGTTTTGTTACTTCTCATTTTCAAAACATACTGAATACATAATTTATCAAACCTTAAATACAAGGATGGTCATTTCGCCTCTATATACAAGCTTTGCATTGTAGTAATCCTAAAGGCTCTTAGGCATATTCTTAAGCCCTGGTTTTGCATGGGTTCCAATTTCTTAAGATATTACCTATGAGCAGAACTAAAAGCAGCACAACCACATTCCATTCTAGAGCAAACAAATGCATGATAAAATCTCATTAAAACACTTCAATCTGCTCCCCAATCCATTTTTGAAACTACTTTGAGCAGGTTCATGGCATTCTCACATATCTGACGAATATAATTAATGTGAACTTTAAAATTAAGTTTATTGTCAAAGATTACACCAAGGAACTTAGTTTGTAAAACAACAGGGATTTGTGAATTGTATATTGTTAATGTTGGGTCTGGATGAAGTTTTGTTTTATTACATAAATGCATACAAACAGTTTTGGTTTTAGAAAACTTAAAACCATTTTCATCAGCCCATTTTTCAAACTTACAGAGACACAACTGAAGTTGCCTTTCTATTGAAGCCATATTTCTAGAAGAACAAGTGATTGAAAAATTACCAACAAAATGAGACTTTTCAAAGCTAGATGGAATTACATCAGCAATGCTGTTAATCTGTAAAATAAATAAAGTAACAGAGGGGATGCTGCCTTGAGGGACCCCCATCTCTTGTTCATGTATGTTAGAAAAAACAGATCCTAAATGAACTCTAAAAACTCTGTTTGATAAAAATTCTGAATAAACATGGGCATTCGCCCCCTTAAGCCTACTTTATGTAGATCTCTAATAACACCATGCTTCCATACCGTTTTGCAGGCTTTTTCTAAATCAAAGAAACACAGAGACTACATGGTTGCCTTTTAAAAAGGAATCTCTAACAAAAGATTCAAGCCTTATTAATTGGTCTGTTGTAGTTTGATCTTTTCTAAAACCACTTTGATATTTTGTTAAAACATTATTTTTCTCAAGGAACCAAACTAATCTAGTATTAATCATTCTTTCCATGGTTTTGCATAAACAGCTCGTCAGAGATATGGGACGACAATTGGACGGGTTTTTTGAGTCTTTGCCTGGTTTGGGAATAGGTATCACAGAGGCCTCTTTCAAGCCTTCAGGAATTTCACCTGAAGCCCATTTATCATTAAATATATCGAGCACCACCCTGGTTTTAGTGTTCGCCAGTGGAGACGTGGTTTTTATTATTTTCGGTTAAAAATTTTAATTCAGAAAAAAGAAACTGGTCGGTACTTGATACATTTTACTATTATTGTATGTATTAGATAAAAAATACATAAACCAATAGATTAGAGGATGTCAGCATGCCCAGATATTAATTAATACTATAATTTATCATTGAATGGGTATTATTGCCCACTCGATAATTCCCGCAGTATCACTTTCAATGTGCTATAGTGTCTGGACTATTCTTTTCAACAGTTTTTTATGACGTATTGACTTGAACACAATTTTTATTTTAATGTATAACTCAAAATGTCTTTCAATTTGACATTTTCCTTGATAAATTTCTGAAACTGACTGGATTGTATCTGTA
The DNA here is from genome assembly GCA_964017235.1 of Sabellastarte sp. h YS-2021. Classification (NCBI taxonomy): domain Eukaryota; kingdom Metazoa; phylum Annelida; class Polychaeta; order Sabellida; family Sabellidae; genus Sabellastarte; species Sabellastarte sp. h YS-2021. The sequence goes on from OZ024931.1 coordinate 144,032,609, forward strand.
GAGTTAAACATCAAAAGTAAATACCACAACTTTCATCGTGTAGTTGGAAGAATTCTTCTGTGCTGTTGTGCCTTTTCAAATTTTAGAACAGCCTTCATTTCCCTTTGCAAGAAAGATGTACAGATTTTGCCACAGCCCAGCCAGTTAAATGGAACGGGCTGGGGCAGGTGGGAGGCGAGAGTGTTACCACTCTGCCACTGTGATTTTGTTATCAAATTTTGTATCAAATTTGACCTATGTACTTTTCAGATCAAGCTGTATCTTTTAATCAGCCACTACAGAGACAGAGGAACTAATAGTTCCATGACTAACATTGGAATTTTCAGTCTTGTTCAATGATCACTTGTTTTTCCCTGTCTGACCAGATATTACTCCTCATTACTTTGGTGGATTTGGATGGTATTGTAGTGCTGTTTTCATCATTAATTTTTTACAAATCCAAAAATTGATCAATAAATGAAAGTTTGGTAGATGAATAATGATTTACAAAGATTCTTAAACTCATACTTAAACTCAGACACATAATCTCAGTTTTTGTCTCACATGAGATTATGTTGAAATTTGTATTTTCAAAACTAATGTCACGTGAGACAAAAACTCAACCTCTGAGTTTATGCTTAAACTCAAGTCATAGTTAAACTGAAGCTTGTTAACAACATAGTCTGTGATTTTTTGACATTGTTTGTAAATATACAATTTGGTATTATATTATTTGGTGTAAGCCTACAAATGATTAAATAGATCATAAAATGGCATCTTTACCGATAAAATACAGCCATCAGATAATTCTGGGGCTATCATGATAACAATATATAATACTGCCCTGAATGGCTTCTAGCTGTCTGTCATTTAAATTTTTCATCCCCAGAATCCTCATCCGGAAATAACACACCTTATAGAGATAGATACCCTAATTACAAAGCTTATTAACTTGTCAAACAATATATCCCTTGCTATAGACATATCCCAGACTTGATTTTTCAATTCATTTTCTACACAGAGGGAGATTTAGCTCGAAGAAAGGCAGGGAATATCTATAATCCGTGAATCCAAACAGGTAATCACAGAGGTATTTATTAATGATATGATACATGATATTTCTGGTCACAGTCCCGCCTCACCCCTCATGCCAGGAGATGGTAAAAAATTGAAAATTGCTTTTATTATTGATACAATACAACTGCTAAATACATGTATGTTTACAGTCAGTCTCAATAATAATGTACATAATTAGCATGATGAATGGTCACATCAGGGTTAAATGTAAAAATAGAACATTAAAGTAAAGGTGACCTTAACTTAAGACTACAGGCTCCTGGTCCTGCTGTATGTATGTCCATACATGGTCCGAGGTCCAGGCAAACCCTCGGGTGTTTAGGTCACATTAGAGGAAAAGTAATTAATTGCAAGTTATGGTTACAATCAAACGTGTTATTATTATACCATGCTTGTTAAATGTAAACAAAAGTGATAACAGTATAATATGTAAATGTAAATGACTTTATCAATCTTGTGTATTATGCAATATTGTATCACCGTAATTACTAAAAATTATATAGATTTAATGGATTGTAAATAATTATAGAATTGTAACATTGAACTTTGGATTTAATAAATCACAATGCTCCCAATCATGTGTCTATGTCCACGGGGTGATTGACTGTAAAAAACATTTGCCTTGTAATACCTATTGCATACACTTTCTGAGTGGTTGTACTGCTTATTTAAGGAATACAAACAAAAGGTGTAAATATGTTTGTTATTAACCCCACCTCATGATCATAATATTTTTGACACTTTCCTTCATTAAAGTCTTTATATGGGATTGCAGTTTGTTTCTGATTTTATTGACCTTCTTGAGGTACTACCATGTCACCAGCCCCTCTTCTATCTTACTCATTACCACTGAATGTTCTGTTTTGGCAGACACCCACCGCAAATAAAAAAATCCTTCTGTAAGGTATTTAACAATATTGCTGCAGATAAGGGTGTTGGGCTCCTCCTGCATGGATCTGAGGAACCCCAGGACAACTTATATAATTGATTCATCTGCTCATATGTCACCCTGCCACGCAGGTGCCCCACAAAGGCACAATCTTGGGGCCAGACCACTTCAACCTTATTTTTTCCCTTGGGCTTACTGGGCTGTTTATAGGCAGTTGCTTGCAGTTATAACTTCAGAGTTAACTAGCTGTTGAGGTCGGGCCTGTCAATGGAGCTCCATCAGTCATTTCTACACAAGGTCTTAATCCGCTGCAATTGACCGTAGGGCCTGAATGGAAGGTATAAGTACTTGGTCATCACTTTTTATGTATCTTTTTATTTTGACATAAGATATACATAACAATATATACAAAATACACAGGACATATAAAAAGACAATTTGGCAAACACAATCATGTGTCATTATCAGTTGGTATTTTTTTTATTTATGAAAGAAATTAATTTTGAATAAGGAAATTAAGCAGTCATTTGTGATTCATAATACTGCAATGAAGTTGTTTCTGGTTCTCCCATTCCGTCTTATTCTTTCCAAACTAATGTATATTTTAACATTTTCTTTCAAAATGTAGATAAAGCTATGATATGTCAGTTTTTACTATTTTATCTTTGTTTGTGAAATGTTTTGCTAAGATAATAACATAATTTATAATTTGTATCAAACTGTCATTTGAGAAAGGTATTCAAAAATTTACCTCACACACTGTTAAATTGAACTTAACTTTCAACTTCTTAGGCAGCTGTTGTTCAGCTCGATAAAATCAGTACATTCAAACAAGTGATGTGCCACTGTATCAATATTTTCACAGTAAGCACAATTCGGGGATTTTTTTATACTCCACTTAAATAGATAAAAATTACAGTTAATAACTTTATTTAGTACTTTGCATTGAAAACTCTGCATATATGTCACTTTCATTACTTTATATGGAAGCATAAATGTGTCATTCGAGTTGGATAAAAAGAGTTCTTTTCATGATTGTAAGGATGTTGGTGGCTTTAACCTTATCAGCTCATTATATATTATTTGGATGTAATATTACCTAGAAGGACTAGTGTATTATCAACTTTAATTTTAATTTTATTTTATGATCTATTTTCAGGTCTACTGCCTATTTCTTTTACTTTTTGGTTCCATTCTTTGGAAATCTACTGTATCCAGCAATTTGTCCTGTGATCCATTCAACATAGACTAACACAAAATGTTTGTATCAGATGTTAAAAGTGACGGCACACCTATGCTGTTTGCTCCAAGAAGAGAACAATATCTGAGTTTCAACAAATCAGCTCTCTGGTAGATTTATTTATTTATTTTGGGTTTTATGTCACTTTCAACGCTGTACAGGTCATATCACGACAGGTAGTTGGAAGCGCAGAGGAAACCAGTACATACAGTTCGTTAGGGTTCTGTACTGTAAACTGCCGACCAACGGCAAGCAACTACCAGCTTTCCCACTTGAGGCCGTGCCGGGAATCGAACCCCGGCCTCAAAAGTGGGAGCTCTCTGGTAGATCCACACACTATATCCAGATCATTCCAAAAAGCATTCACCACAAATTGTATATAACAAGCATCTTGTATCTACTTGACACTCAGATAAATTAACCAACAATATAGCAATTGCAAAGACATCTGTCCATATAGTACACCAATCCAATGCTAAACTGTGGTTATGTTTTCTACCCTTTATATTATTAATATTTGTATAGATATTAGGGAATTAATATTTAGCACAGTAATAAAGGGATAACACACCTATTATTTGAGGTATTAACATTGAAAATATATGAGATACTCTTTGTATTATTCCGGTTCAAAGTCTAAAATACACCAAAATTATACCCATAAACTGATTCGCGCTTCTACATTTAAATATCAAGTTAAAACGCTATTTACATTGAGGGAACAGACTAACATTTCATTTTAATAAATTATGCTTATTGTAAGCTTGAATCGCTTAATTAAAAACAATGATAAACATAGCACGCTAAACTTTGTATTAAATATTCAGTTTCTGTTGGCATTGTTTGTAAAAAACTGAATTTACTTAAACTGAATCTACAGTTTGATGCAAAATGGACTTATTTAATAATAATAAATAACAATAAATGTTTTTCTATAGCGCAAAATCTACAAATAGTAATCAATGTGCTTTACAGCCTGGATATCGACATATTTATTTAGTGTTTAAAGGCAGAATTGAAGAAGTGAGTTTTTAACTTCTTCTTAAATTCACTGGTAGATGTTGATGTTTTTACATGGTTATGCAAATCATTCTAAAGGTTTGGAACTTGGACTTTGGAACTGTCAGCAAATGTTTACTTGATGAGTGTAGTAATATTCCATTTTGTGTTGTTGAAGTAGATCTTGGAGATAAGGAGGTGTAAATCCTTTAGTTGATTTAAACACCAACAGAAGAATTTTGTACTGAATCTTGTACTTGATAGGTAACCAATGTAGAGTCTTCAAGCATTCAGGAGAACTTTGGTGCTCCATATTTGAGGTCAACACAAGTCTTGCCACACAATTTTGAACCCTCTGTAGTTTAACTAATAGCTTGTTCGAGATACCAAAGAGAAACTGTTGCAATAGTCTAACTTTGACATGATAAGAGCTTGAAGTACTATTTTTGCTGCTTCAGTTGTGAGACTTGATCTTATGTATCTAATGTTTCTAAGCTGAAACAGGATTTGCAAAGCTGATTCACATGTTTTTCCATGCTGAATTATTGGTCAAGGTAAACCCAAAGATTCCTGATGCATTCATTTGAGCTAATGTTAGACTAACTGACTGCTATTGAGTTGACAAACGGGGGGCCACAGTGGCAGAGTGGTAACACTCTCACCTCCCACCTCTGGTTCGGTTCCCGGCATGGCCTCAAGTGGGAAAGCTGGTAGTTGCTTGCCATTGGTCGGCAGTTTACAGTACAGAACCCTGACGAACTGTATGTACTGGTTTCCTCTGCCCTTCCAACTACCCGTCGTGATATGACCTTACAGCGTTGAAAGTGACGTAAAACCCTAAATAAATAAATTGAGTTGACAAATATTCTATTTCAGTGGACAGAATTACCAAATAGTATAAATTCAGTTTTATCTTGGTTCAGTTTTAACTTATTGGTACTCATCCACTTACTAATATCAGCAATGCAATTTTAAAGATTGGATACTATCTCAGATTGATTGTCAATATCAGGACTGAGGGATGTATAGAGTTGGGAGTCATCAGTATATAGATGATTTTGAATGAAATGTTGACTTATAATCCCCACCACTGGTTTAGTATATTTACAGTATAGGTTTGGTGCCATGACTGACCCTTGAGCTACGCTATACTCCAAAGTATGTTGTTTAGACTTAACACCATTGATCTCTGACCCCTGTTATTAAGATATGAACGAAACCATGTGAGAGCTGCACCTTGTACACCATACATATCACTCAGTCTATCCAAAAGGACCTTGTGATCCACCGTATCAAATGCTGCTGAGAGATCGAGAAGTGTTAACAGAACTACTTTCCTGTTATCCAATTCCAGAAGAATGTCATTTACTTCTTTTAATACTGCTGTTTCTGTGGAGTGACAAGGTCTGTATGCAGATTGGTAGGGTTCATTCAGGCTATTTCACTCAATGTATTCTAAAAGTTGTTTACACAGGACCTTTTCCACAAATTTTGAGAGAAAAGGAAGGTTTGAACTTGGATGGAAGTTCCTGAAGTCAAGATCTGTCCCTTCGTTCTTTGGAATGGGTGTGACAACGGCTTGTTTAAAAGCCTGAGGCATTTTTCAAAAATGCAGTGACATATTTAGAAACAAAATATATAAGTTGCACTTTATATACATATACATTGGAGTAGATTTACTAGAAGCAGTTTTTTCAAGCTACTGCTAAGGTAGAGCAGAGGTAACTGACTCGACTCAAAAATCTGACAAAAGATTTTGAATTCCTTCCTATTGTCAAGTCAAAGCTGGTATAGCTGGTTGTTGTAGTTTATATAAATAACTAAATTATACAAACTAATAAATAAGTAAACAAATGTTAATAAAATTTATAAGCATCGTACATGATCAGCAAGTCTTAGATATACATTGTCTAAATCGTAGTAAAAAAGAATACACAAAATGTTTCTCCACTCCATGCTTTACCATGTCTTTATATTAGAGAATCAGCCAAAGCTTGTCCCAGACATCTAACACTTCCAACTTAATTGACATTTTTAATCTACATTACTATAAAAACAGGCACATATTATAATCACTCATTATATTTGCAAATGTAAAATGATTTATCTTAGTTTTTTGAAAATGTTATAACAGAACCAATGAAATGTGTCCTAATTTTCATTCTGGTACTTTTGACTGGGATCCTTTTGACTTTGTTTTAATTTTGCTTTTTATTGTATGTTCTATTAGTGTCTGTTGTGATGGCCTGTGTTTCATAATACTGATTTATTTATATAAACTATTTATAGTTTAATGTTAGAGTACTGTTGAATAGTTTTCCAGTGTTATCTGAGATTTTATCTAAAACACACTCATAAACATTAGGTACATCTACTTGGACCCATCATTTATGTCATAGTTTGAGAAAGTTTGTTGCCATACTTCTAACTTGTGGGATTTGTGCTTGTAGAAAAAATAAGGTATTTCTAAATTTAATGAATAATCATGGCATATGGACAGAATTCTAACTCTAACACAAGCAGTGAATATTTACATGAGCCATTGAAAAGTAAAGTTCTAGTGAAATCCAATGTGTTTTAATCAATGATAATACAGGAAGCTGGTTAGCGGTTCACTTGTTATATATATTTAAAGTAGCTTATATCTTTTGAAAATTTTCATGACATTCCTAATTACTGTAATTTACTCAAAATGACATTTCTTTTTTTGGACATAAATCTTAGTTAATATACCCTCAGTAAGTACTTATAAAATAAAATATGAAATGTATTTTAGCTAATACAGATAGGGGGTCTACAGATGGATATGGCTATTTTCATGTAAAACAGAGCTGGCTTCTTATCTCTGGAAGGGGGTTTGGTGGTGTAGCGGTTAGAGTTCTCGCCTCCAACGTCTGAGGCCGCCGGTTCGAATCTCGGACCGGGCCCTTTATGTTTGAAAGTTGGTAGTTACTTGCTGATGCCCGATGGTTTACAGTGCAGTATGCACTGGTTTCCTCCACCTGTAAACTACCCACCGGAATATGACCCTGGCTGTTGAACGGGACGTAAAACAACAAATAAATCTAAATCTTATCTCCCCAACTCTGTCTAAAGTGGCAGTGTCAAATCATCCTCTATAAATCAATAATTATAGGCTGTGAGTTATTATAAATCTTTAAAATCTTTATCATCACTTCTTTATACTAGTTTGATATAAAATTACATGTAGTTCAACTCAAAAACTTCCCATATACTTCCCACATATAAAATATAAATCCATATAAAAAAAGCCTCCCCACAATTTTTGAATCCACATTAGGAACAGTCAAAGTATTGATGAAGAATACAGCCCAAGATATTTAACTAAACTCTACTATAATGGACACTTAAGGTCAATAAGTACAAATGACACAGTCAATTAAATACCTCCACCAGGAGGTTATGTTTTTGGGTGTTTTCATTTGTCTATCTGTTTGTTAATTTCTTGATGTGCACTCTTGATAGCTCCAAAAGTAATGAATGAATCCTTCTGAATGCTTTATGTGGATATGACCTGATTAAAGGAAAAATGTGTTTAAAATTTGGCGAAGATTTGAATAAGATTCTTGCTACTTAATATCACAAATTTTGGGAAAAGCCAAATATATCACTATTGAAGATTAACAATATTATACTGGCATGATATTGTTTGTATATGTCATTCATGAAGTTTTGGGGTTGTGTACCTGGCACCTCTCATGATTGATAATTAATGTTTGGCAGAAGTCAACAAGCGCCCATTTTTCATTATTATTTGAAACTATATAATTGTCAAAAGCCATGATCCAACTATTTGCGGAAACTCGTGAAATGTGGACAAGTGGAACCCCAAACGGTTAAAATTTCTAGACAGCAACAACTTCTGCAGGGACACTTTAGAGTACATTATAATTTTTGTTGCTCGTCTGTGGCCACTCCAGTAAATTCTATCTTATTGTACTTGTGTTTCTCCAATTAAGTTCTAGCTTTGCTGTGAGACTGCCATGTGTTTACAGTATCATTTTTGTATCACACTCTGGCCATTTTCCTCCATAATTCTGATTTCTTTTTTGGCAGGAAAACTGTAGCCAGAGAGGTTTGTATCTGGGTTGTGCAAGACTTGCAGTATGCCACAGGTTTCCTGCCATCTATAGCCACAGGAAATGCCATCTATACTGTGACTAGAGCATTATGAAGAATCAACAGTGGGCACCAATATTTAAAATTGAGTTTTATTTTGCATGGATTTTAATGAAAAAATACCAACAGAAGCGGTGTAAAATACATTTTAAATGATGTTTACAGGTTGTATTTTGGGCTACATAGTACATAAATATTTGAAATATTTTGGAGGACTAAAATCCAATTTGTGTCAGGCCCAAAGTTCAAGCCAATGCTAAAGTCCTGAAAAAAACTTCCAAATTTGGAATTATATATGAGAGAAAAGTCTTAAGTTGAGACAAAAGTCTCAGACTTAAATTCTAAAATATACTTTAGTAGTTTAGTGATTTTGGCCAATTTTGGTGACAAAGCCTACAAATATAAATGGAAACTTATAGTCAAGGAATACTTTTTCTATTTAATTTGTAATACTCTGCAATTGGTACAGCCCAACTGATACTGTGACCAACATCAAACTGAGTTGAAATAACTTCAAGAAATAGTATAAAGTACGCAGGCCCCCACAATAACTTACCGCAACTTCAGTACAAAATCCTTATTATGTCCCACGCCCTCTAAGGGCATTTATAATGACATCCATTTGTCTGATAGTCTGTACACATGACTCCAAAAATGTGCAATAAATCGGAGTCATGTGTTTACACAAGATGGGCTGTATGGGGGTGTCTTGTTCTTCGTACTGAGTAACTTGTATTGAGAGTCCAGAATTGTTTCTGTGAATCTTTCGACAATATTTCAATACATAACTCAAAAACTGTTCATCAGAACAGGATTCTAGTTCTACACTAGATGTGATAAATGCATTGTTTGGTCCTCTTCAAAGTTAAAGCACATTCGGATCAAAGATCCTCAACTGGATCTGGACACAAAATCCAAAATGCTTTAGTACCAATGGTGATAAAGTCTTTGGGTGTTGTTTGGCTTGATTTATTGTTTAATAACAAGGCCTTTTCTGATTGATATACACATAGATCTGAGTGTGAGACCGAAGTAAACCTTACTCAGAAAAGTAAAACTAGAAAGAACTTATAGAATGCAATCTTTCACTGGATAGTTCTTTGGAAAGTTCAGGATTTATTGTATCCAGAATTTGATCTATATATTTTCTAAACTATGACGCCTTCTTTCTTTGGCCAAACTATACCTGCAAAACATTTTCTGACTATCTGCTTATTACTCTTGCAGCCATGCCAACTAGAATGCCAAAGTAATTAAAATACATTAAAAATGGGACTTTTAAAAATTCGAGAATTTTTTATCCACAATATGATTTAGATTTTTCTCAAAATGTATTCACTTCTTGTTTTGTTCAGGGACAGCCCACAAAAAAGCATCAGAAAGATCTGTTCATTACCTATGGCATTATCATATATAAGGACAGAAAAAAGGTATGAACCTCAAAGCAGAAGCTCATGACGGAAATTAAATTCAGATCCAGGGAGGATGTGGAGAGGGGAGGAGCACACCCCCATCCACCTTTCAGAAGATGAATATTTTGTCATTATCTTTTCTCTGCACTCTCTCCACCAGAGTGCTATACCTGTGTAAACTGTTGGCCCCTATCATTGTCAAACTGTGACAGCTGATTATTCTCCTTTGTTTGTGGGTGACAAGCTAGGTGATTACACCCTTTAAACTTTGTAAACCTATTTAGTTTAACAGTGTGTGGTTAAGCAAGAGACACATACATCATAATTATGGAATCATTCAGAACTAGCTTCCAGTAAAAACTGGTACCAATTGATAATTATCAACAGGATTATTTACTTTTAACAATATTATAACTTGTAATTATTTTTTAACTTAACACACTCAACAGATAGCAGATACCTTGCTGCTGTTAACCGATAAAGTTTCCTTCTTGAATAGTCCAAAACAGCAATTTTTAAAGAATCATAGCCCACAAAAAAAACATCATAAATGATGGAAAAACAAAAGCACTGGGACAGTTACAAAAATGTCTTGTACAGGTCATCAGAAGTCATTCTACCTGATCATACAAATCTTGTTGATCTGGCAAAAATGTTTCTAGTGAAAAAACTATCAAAATTAGGTCTGTCTTACAATCATCACCCATCCTACTCACCAGACACAATCCTATAAATGACTAGCTATCATGCTGTTTGATCGTATGTGATCACATCAAGAGTTAAGCGGCTCTCAATGGCCTGATGATTTGGCATTAAAACAGGCTGCCAGGAAAGGTTTGTGGGAGGTACACAGTTCACCCAGTTGTCCTCACGTTCAGGAAGTTTGCCCTTGACTCTCTCCTGTGTCAGAGGCCAAAAGTCTTTGTAAATGCGGGTTGTTGTAACCAGATGTGGTGTTATACTTATACTAAATGTAAAGGTTTAAAACACCTCTTGATGGATCAACTGGTAAATAATGGGAGCTGTTCAAAGGCAGCTATTATATTATTGAAGTGCGTCATGTTTGTGGGTTTTTGATACTTTCCATTACATCTTTCTTTTTATCAGCCGCCAGTCATGGTTTTCTTTTGTAAGTTACGATGAATAGCATATTCTCCCAAGTCATTTTCACCCGACTCAGTTTCCCTAAAATTTTCCCTGAAAGTCCTTTCTGCCTAAATTTATAAGGTATATTCCGGTAACTTCTGTTATTCTGTTACTGCAGATTGTGGCAATTTACAGTTTTATTGGCATTGTAATACATAATTTAAAACTCATGTTTTGATACCTCTGAGAACTGTGGTATGGATGAATGTTTCCCAGTATTTATTATCCAGCAAGAGCCATATTGACCTAAATATAGACAAAACTGAGACTTGAAAATATGTTTTTATATAAGATCTCAAGTTAAAAATTTCTTTTTTTAAATTTACTGGTACCTCTAACTATAGATAGGTCTCATAGCTGATTGTTGTGCATTCAGTTGGTAATGCAGACTTAGTTTACATATTACTGAAACAAAGTGTGAGAGAACAAATTTCATGTTATAAATTGAAACTGAGCTTTTCTTAAATTACTTATTACAAGAGACAAAACATCATATTTGACCCATCACTATTTGAGGGTTGCCCCCGCCTCTGTTGAGGGGTTACCATCCATTTTGGTATAACACATATACTAAATTCTGAAATAATACTATATCATCTAGCGAATATTAAGGCTCTGAGAACCTAGGTGTTACTTTTGATTCTGGAAACACTTTTACCTGTCACATAATCAAGGTTTGTCTACTATCAGCTCAAGGACCTAACACATCCGGAAATTCCTCGGTGTCGAGATTGCAGCCCTGCTTGAAAATTCAATGACTAGCAGTCGAATTGACTACTAGAATTTCCTACTCTTTGGTATAAGTAAACATAATGTGGCTTAACTCCAAAAGATTTAAAAATGCCCTGTGTAGAATCGTCGTTAGAAATAATAGGACAAGCCATGTTACTCCCTATTTTTAACAATTACTATGGCTCCCCATTTAATACTGCACCTTGTTTAAGTAAAGTCTCTTCACATTCAAGGAGGGGCCACGGTGGCAGAGCGGTAACACTCTCGCCTCCCATCTCTGAGGCCGGGGTTCGATCCCCATCATGGCCTTAAGTGGGAAAGCTGGTAGTTGCTTACCGTAGGTCGGCAGTTTACAGTACAGAACCCTAGCGAACTCTATGTACTGGTTTCCTCTGCCCTTCCAACTACCCATCGTGATATGACCTGTACAGTGCTGAAAGCGATGTAAAACCCCAAATAAATAAATAAATTCACATTCAAGGCCATTAAGCTCTCATAACCTACACACCTATCATCCTTCATCAAAACCAGAAGACTCACTCGTGGAAATTGGCTATGTCTTTCCTCAGTTTGTCCTAGAAAATCCATTGGTTGGCAAGTTTTGAAAGGGCTTCCCCCACTGAATGGAACAGACTGCCACAAATGGTTAAATCACAGCACACAATAACATGTTTCCGAAGGCAGTTAAAAACCACTTGTTTAGACTAGCATATCCTCCACCATACTATATCTCCCCTGGATCTGGACCTGACATGTCCCTGGACTTTACCTTTTTGACTTTAAGTGCACTTGAGTATACTGTATCAGTTTTGAGCTATATAAATGTTTCTATTCTATGCTATTCCTAACTGTACTCTGAGTGGGGGGAATCAATCCTAGCCATTGCGGAATGCAAAACATAGGAAAGTTGTTATCAGAAGGAAAAGCAGAGCGCATAGTTTAAACAACAACCAGTGGGCCTAGGAGAGGAGATTCCAACAATGACAAGTGAATAACGTTAATATTTTTCTATTTCTGAAGAGTTCTGACCATTTCAGAATTAGATTTCCATATGCATTACTCCTAATTAAATCACCTCTACAAAGGTGAGTAATAACATCCAAGGAGATTACAAAGAAGGTACAAAGTGAGATAATCTAAGAAACCAAAAAAGCATATAGAAACTAAAGCCTTATACACTGACCCGTAATAGATTTCATCACATAATGTTATTACCTGCTTCATGTCAATAATAGAAAATAAACCTTTAAGCTTAGTGGGGACTGGAACATGAAAGGCAATACTCCCCAAAGTGAAGCAAATCCGTTCATGATACAATAAATCTAAAGGTAGCTAATTATACTTAAGAGTAAGATTAAGAGATGAAAAGTTATCAGTACTAATGGCATGGGACAAACCATTCTAAACTAAAATTTCAATGAAAGCTATAAGCAATAATAGTTCAAGGTGATATGAGATCAATACCCTGGGAAATTAATTCCCAGAAGTGAAGTATGTTGTAAGATGGAGTTATGAACCAAAGTAGTTTAGGACCTGTGTGTTCTCTCCACTCTGAGAAAGGCGTGGTGTCTCCTGGAGCAAAGTAGAACTTGCAATGGAAATGATATTACAGTCAAATTATATTACTTAAATGTATTGCTTTATAAGTAAGAAGGTTGTATTTGAACAATATACAGTAATGATTGGGGAGTCAGTGTAGTTTGTGCAGGAAGAGTATGATATGACTAAATTTATTTAGTTTGCACACAGTATGACAAAAGGCATTTTGAACTCTTTGTAGTCTCACAGTATATGTCTTTTTTGTGTGATAAAGCAGTGAAATACAGTGATCCAGGCGACTGCTTACCAAGCTATTTGCCACCTTAACAGCTGTTTCATGATTTAAATACCTGTGGACATATCTGACATAGATTAGACACATGTTTTAGCATTGAATTGTCAGCATCCAGGATGACACAAATGTTTTTTCCTGATTAAAATAGGTGTATTGAAATCTTAAAGTAAAATAATTTATCTGTATTTACCATAGCCATGTTGTATGCTGTTTGAAAGATCTGATTCTGTAGTTTTCAAGCATATACGTGTCATTTGTCACTATGTCTATTTGAGTTCAATGAGATTGTCCAATTGTCCTTTTTGGCGGTCTTTTATAAGTTTCACTTGACTAAGTGAATGTTTCTGTTGTTGTAAGAAGGAGGTATTATGTTGCCATATCTATCAATTCGTGGAAATTGGGCAATGTGATCTCGTGTGGTTAACACAGTGAAGACCCAGTTATTCTGTCTCACTATAACCAGTCCCTAGAGGATCACACGAGATAAGGAGTGTTGATAACCAGTCAGTGTTGGATTAGTTGTTGACCAGTCAAGTTGTGTTTTCTTCTCTCTCTGTGTATGTGTACTTTTTTGACAAAAATAGCTTTAGAGATATATAGTTGCATTTTGGGACTTAATCTTTGCAACATATACAGACAGAGGATTTATGTTCATGCCTTTTAATAGCTAGAATAATGCTCAGCTTGTGCATGTCTCCACACGTCTTTTAAAAGCTAGAGTTTTACCTCAGCCGGAAGTATACATTGTAAACTTTGAGATAATTGTGAAAAAAAGAAAAAAAAACTGAATTAGCCAACATGTCAGTTGACAGTAGTGCTATAAATCATGAGGAAGGCTCTGAACCTGGTTTCTCAAGAGGAGGTTCTAATGCTTCCTTTGAACAGATGAATACTAACATGGGTAAAATGTTTGAAGTCCTCCAAAACTTGGGAGAGGCACTTCAGTATATGGCAGCCCAACAAGGCAGACACCACCATACAGTCATTTGGATGAGCCTGTGGCGAAAGTGGCAAAAACAAGTGACAGTGAACCTTTGGATACAAATAAAGCTCATGATATCAGTCATGATGTCAGTGATTTGTTTGATGATACCCAGTCAATCAAAGAGTGTGACTCTGATGCTGACATCTTGGATGACATGGATGACCCCTTTACTGTGGCTGACAAAGTGGGTCACCTGTAAGGGCCAAATTAGCAGATAAAGTGAACACTCGATTTAAAACTGCATTGAGCTATGATACTATCCAGGGGAAGCAAAAAGAATATTTCATACCTAAAAATTGCTCTAAACTCTCAGTGCCTGGCTGCAATGACGAGATCTGGAAGAAACTCAGCCGTTTCCAGAAAAGGAAAGATGTTAAAATGGCCAATGTTCAGAGAGTCTTGTCAGCCAGTGCCACTGCCATAACCCAGGTCATAGAAAACCTGTTATCTGCTTCCAAAGACAAGACTACTATGGATATTCCAGCCATTGTGTCCAAGGTTACTGATGCCCTTGCCCTCATGGGGCATGCCTCACATGAAGTTTCTTTTCGCAGGTGGGAAATGTTGGCACATACACTGAAAAGGAAATATGCTGGCCTCGCTTCACCAGCTGTGCCTGTAACAGATTTTTTGTTTAGTGATGATCTACTGAAAACTATGAGAGACATTCATCAGTCTTCAACCATCTCCCGGGAAGCAGGACAGAGCCAGTGGTCAAAAACGGTCAGAGCTTCCATCACCGGGGAAAAAAGGGGGCATCCTGGCAGCACAAAAAACAGGGGGACAAGTACAAGCACAAGCACACACAGTAACTGCAACAACCCATGTGCAGCTAACAACCCTGGTGAGTATGAACTCAATGATCAATTATCCAGATGCGACAGAATTCTTTGATTATGTTAATAATGTTATCGAACAATGTAGATATAAAATAAAGCATTTTAAAGCTGGCAGAATTAAACAGTTCATACAAAACTGGCCAGCTATTACATCAGATGAAAATATTTTAAACATTGCGAGGGGAGAGCATTTACAATTTGCTACAGATGACAATCAAGTATTTACTCCAGGATGATTTTAAATCTGAAAAGAGTCAATTCTCATATAGTATACCATCACTTTGAAATGGATACCCTATTGTCTCCAGTGGCTATGATGAGACCAAACTGTTTTATGGCTTCAACTGATTTAAAAGATACTTATTATTCAGTTACCATTCACCCTGAGGACCATAAATATCTTAAATGTCAATGGAATTCTCAATATTACAAGTACACTGTTTTTCCAAATGGTTTATCATTCTGTCCAAAGCAATGTTCTAAATTAATGAAGCCTGTATACTCAACACCAAGATAAATCAGTGCTGGTACCAACTCAAAAACTGACATTTTTAGGTTTTGTACTTGACTCCCAATTAATGAGAATTTCCCTCACTCCAGAAAAAGTAAACAATATCAGAGAAGCTTGTGTGGAGCTGTTATCTCTGAACACTCCCTCTATAAGACAGGTTAGCAGTGCTATTGGGAAGCTTTACTCAAGTTTTCCTGGTGTCATGTATGGGCCAATGTTTTATAGATGCCTTGAATTTGACAAAACACAGGTAATCTTCCAGGACTTTGAACTTTGAAAGATCCATGAAAAGAAACAGAAACAGCTCATGGTGTCCAATTACACATGGTAAACCCCAGGTAGTCCTTCAGTCAGACAGTTCACTCAAAGATTGGGTGGCTATAATAAAACTACTGACACAGCCATTGGAAGCCAATAGACTCCTGACGAAAAAGTAAACAAACATATAAATGCCTCAGAATTAAAAGCAGCTTATCTTACACTCCTGTCCTTTTGTGTAAACATGACTGGCACACATGTGAGGCTAATGCTTGATAATACCACTGCAGTAGCATACATCAGAGAAATGGGGGGGGCAGTAAAAGTAAACAGCGCAATGAAATAGCCTGGGACATATGGTACTTTGCAAAACAAAGAAACTTGTGGTTAAGTTCTGCCTACATGAAGGGTGAACTTAATGTCATTGCTGATGAACAAAAGCCGTAAATTTGAAAATATTTTTCACAAAGCCTTGTCTATGTTAAATGTAAAATTGTAACATTGATCTTTTTGCATCAATATTAAACTATCGGTTAACACCATTTGTAAGTTACAAGCCCGATCCAGAAGCTATGTCTGTGGATGCATTTACTATAAACTGGAAGTTTCTAGGCTTTTCCTCCCTTTGCACTAATTACTCAAGTTCTGCAGAAGATATGTGTTGATGAGGCCAGAGGGGTGATCATTGTGCCCTTTTGGAGCACTCAAGCTTATGAATATGCTTTTATCTATTCCAATCTTTATTCACAGGAAAAAAGACCTCCTCTATCTACCAGCAGAACCAAATCTGACACATTCTTTACACCACAAACTCCACCTTCTGGCATGTCAAGTATCAGGAGACACCTTCAAACAATGCGCATTTCAACAGATGCTCAGGACATCATCCTGCACTCCAGCTCCTCAAAAACAATACAATAACCTCATCTGTCAATGGACAGACTTTGGCTCTAAAAGGAACCAAAGTCCCTTTCGTGCACCTTTAGCCACCTGTTTAGATTTCCTCACAGCAAAATTTTAAAAAGGATGTGGATACAGTTCTGTGAACACTGCAAGATCTGCAATTGCTACACTTCATGATAATATTAAGGATAACTCCATGATAGCATGGTTTATGAAAGGAGTTTTCAACGTGCGACCATCCCTGCCATGGTACACCTGCACTTGGGACATCACTGCTGTATTGAATCATATAAAGACTCTGCCATTACCAACAATAGACTTAAAACACTGTCAAAAAGCTAGCCTTGCTGCTATTACTCTTATTACAAATAAGAGATTACAGACCCATTATACATTAAAAGTTTCTAATATTCATATATCTTCTTGCAAAAGGACTTAAAAAACTGTACTTGTATGATTGTTGTCCGATTGCTAATAAAATATGTTTAAATAAAATATATCTTCTTGTGTTTGCTCCATATTTTTGGATAGTCTTCTTAAACCCTCACAATGAAACAGTCATAAAACTCATCTCAAATTTAATTATTATAGTGATACTAATTTGTGTGTTATTTCTCATATAGAGAGATATATTTCCCTCATTCAGTCACTAAGAGGGGCCACTGATAGTGTGTTCATATCATACTGCAAACCATATAAACCAGTGTCAAAAGACACTATTAGCCATTGGATAAAATACCTACTACAAGAATCAGCACTAGAGCTGCTTCAACATCAAAAGGATGTGAGCTTGGTATACCAGTGGAACATATACTTGCAGCAGCATCTTGCTCCAATGCAAAAACATTTGCCAAGTTTTATAGCAAACCCATTGAGACAACTCAAACCAGCTTTGGCAAAGAACTCTTAGATAATGTATTTAATAATGATACATCTGTATAATATATTTTGCTGAACTTGCATATACATCTACAAATATCACTTGTTATGATGCATCTGTATAATATCTTTTGCTGAACTTGCATATCCATCTACAAATATCACATGTTATAGTTTTAAATAAATATTGATAAATTTGTTCCATGTTTATTATTATTTGACAGTGGTTCCATTTCATTGCCTTCAAATCTCATGTGATCCTATAGGGACTGGTTATAATAAGACAGAATTATAAATTAAACAAGACTTACCTGTAAGTTGAAGTTTGATTGTAGTTCTGTTGAGCTGTAACCAGGACCGAAGGGAATACATGCCCACCACTTAAAATTTTAACCCACCCTTATATGGTGATTCATGGGACCACTGTTGTTCAAGACTAACTGGTTAGCAACACTCCTTATCTCATGTCCTTATCTCATTATCTTATCAAAGAAATGATCTTGCTATTAAAGACTGCATTTCTCACCTTGTCATCATTTGATTGGTTGACACTTTCACGTGGGGTTTGTGTTTGTGTGGTCCTAGAATAGTTTGGCTCAAGATGTCTTAATTCACTGTGTCATACCATAAACTCTCTATTTATAGCTTGTATCGCCTTTTCTCTGGTCGTTTTATTCTTTGTTTGCTTCAATACATATTTTGCAATATTTGATGACCATGTAGGATAGTACAATTTCAAATCTGTGTCTTTTATTTTTGGATTTACAGATACATTATGTTCTTATTGGTTCTAATATTTATTCTAATGCATAGAAAAGGTGTTTTTTAGCAAACAAGAAATAAATATGAAGCTCTGACACATGTGTATTTTTATTATTTAGGAACAATAATTTTTGTTGATGTTGTAAAATATAAGAAATTAACTGAAATGAAATTCAGGTTAATGTATCTTGAGAAATACAAGTAAGATATCAAAGTATTTTATTGAAAATTTAAGAAGTACATCAAAAGTATTGGAACGGACAAACTCCAATTATTTTGGGAATAGCTTTTGATACAATAAAACATAATTTAAATCATTCAAGAAACTGCCATGTTGGTTCAAACATGTTAACACAAATACACAATTACTTTTTTTTTCAAAGAAGGCTACAAAGCAAATCACACAAGTGCATTTCACAGTACAATAGACTAAAAGCAAACACTATTTTACACTCTACATTCTAATTAATATACTAAAATATTTCTCATACAAATAATTTTAAAACAAAAAATGTAAGTCTTTAAACCATACAATGTTTTATAAAAACTTCACTGACATGTTACAAAAACAGTATACAAAGTCTTCACAGAATTCTTTGAGGTTGGTCAACCTTGCCATGTAAAGCTTCTAGTGTCTGGAATCCAATATATTTCAATATCAAGTGACAATGGCTATCAGTTTAAATTTGCCTGTTTAAAAATAATTTCCAAGAAATAGGTTTTTACGATAACAACTAAACCATATTTTTAATTGGAGATACATTTTGATGTTTCCTATGCTTTATGGGTGGGAGTAAAATACTAAAAATACACAACAGAGGTATGTTTTTAACGGCAGATCAGGTGAAATATACAATGCTAGTAGAAATTTAGTTTTTATATTAATCTTGATAATCTGTTTGTACAACACCTCTTTTTCAGCACATTAGTTACAAAATAAAGGAACTTTAAAAGAAAAGTTAAAAAAGATTAATACACAACAAACCTGTAGACAATTTCTGTAATATTTCATCTGCAATACAAAATTTTAAATGCAGCTTGCTTCTTGATCTTTTACCTCAGGTAAATGCGTAATATTTACACAAAATAATTTATTTTAGTTAATATTACAGGCTAATGTTTTATTACTTTTGCAAAGATATGCTAGATAATCAGTATGCAAAGGGTGTTTGCAAAAGTCTTTAAAGCTGGTTTACCTGTTCATGTAATGACCCTGCTGTTAGATCACATATTTCAACAGATTCTGGTGTTGATCGATAATTGATCTCAGTATCAATTTTTGATTAGTACTTCTGTCACTTTCAGTATTAGTTACAATAAATTATTATTACCTGAGCTTGCATTGCAAGGAAATTATCAGCTTAGAATTAAGTCTTTTAAAACACAGCATTTTACCTCTTGCTGGTCCTTGGTTCAATATATTGGTTATTGACTGGGTTCTGATGTCATCAAATATTTGTTTAGAATATTTTACTCTCACTTAAAATGATCAACTTACGAAATCTCGCTTATTACTACACAAATTTTGATCAAACTAAAATTAATGTCAAATATCTTTCTAATGGTATATAAACCATTAGAGTAGGTAAACAAACATCAATAATTATTGGCCTTTCAATCTTTTTTGCCATCGGCAAGCCTCAGGCACTAATGGTTGTGTCAGGCTGATAATCAGGATGATGGTCCATTTCTACAGCATATTTCCCTATAAAATTACATTATTGTACTATTATCTATTTTTACATCACATCTACACGAGTACATGAAATTACAATGCTAAGGAACATTTTAAAAAGACAGTGAAAACTAACATATACCATATCTGTGTTTTTATAGTTTGTCCTATATTTCATCTCCAAAACAAAAATTCCACTGAAGTTTGTCCTTTAATACCTTAAAGTGACAAAAAACATGACAACAGTTGAGCAAAATACTAATTACAACTAGCAATAACTTCAATATGTTTGAACCAGTTGCAATGTCAATTTACAAACTCTAAATTTGACTGTTTTAATGGCCTGGTCACACAGTTGTTTGTATCAAATGATATTCGAAATGTGGCCCAAGACATTACCTGTAAATTGACCTTGTATGTTGGTAATATATTTTTTAAAATGAGAAGCTAATATAGACATTCTACCAAAACCTTCTACTTAACCCCTCCTGTATGTAGAATTTAGTAAAGCTTGTAAGAATGTGGCAGGCTTTTCAAACATTTTGAACATGTTGCTACAAGCATAGGGAACATTTCTGCTCCGTGTCATATGCATCCTAGTCAAATACAGAGCCTGGCTTATGAAGCCTAATGGATACTGCCAAAACAGTAAAGGCATTGAGCTATCAATGAGCCATCATGAGTTAAATATTTTG
This sequence comes from Sabellastarte sp. h YS-2021, assembly GCA_964017235.1. Classification (NCBI taxonomy): domain Eukaryota; kingdom Metazoa; phylum Annelida; class Polychaeta; order Sabellida; family Sabellidae; genus Sabellastarte; species Sabellastarte sp. h YS-2021. The sequence goes on from OZ024931.1 coordinate 144,053,564, forward strand.
CATCCATATGTATCTCGTGAAGCCAGCATCGCACTTTGTGACATAGGTGTTACATCATTTTCAATACATTGTACAGGATCATGTCATGACGGGTGGTTAAGGGCATTGATGAATGTTATGCATGCTAATTGGTCAAAAATCTATACTGAAAACCATTAGACAGCAAAAAAAATGCTACCAACTTCCTGACTTGAAGTTGTATTGAGAACTGAACTGCGGAACTCTTAGATGTGAGGCAATCGCCACCTGATTTGATCCTTCTATTTCTAGTATTTAAAATTAATGATGGCTACATCAAAACTTTCCACTAAAATATCATTAAAAATAATTGTTTAAATAATTGTTTAATTTGAAAGTGCATTCTTTCCTAAATACACATAGCTATTCCATAAAAGCACATTACTGGATGCAAATATAGAGAGGGAACAACATCATTTAGACAGTGCATACCTCCATCAAGCCACCAATATAGTTTAGGGTATTTCATCTTTGTTATTATAATAATTTACATGATAAAACACGAATGCAATATTTAATAAGAAACATGAGAATTGATCCATAACTTATACAAAAGAACACTCAACAACTATTACTCCGTTTAGGACTGTCCTATTTGGAATCAATTTCATCGGAGGACTAACATCAATTTTGCACTGTGTAAATGCTTCTATTGAAATATTCCTAATAATTTGTCACTAGATGTTGGATTTCCTCACATTAACAACCATCTTCATCTCTCTTTGCCAAGAAAAGTCTGTTTTTTTTCCAAGTAGTTTCAACACAGCCACAAACAAATCTTTTTCAACAAAGATTTGTATCAAAGGATTTAATGTTGATGACAGTTGTAACATTGCGATTACTGATATTCGTAATAAGATCACAATATCTCTTCTTTTTTCCACAATTCCTACAATTGTCATACGAAGGATATATAATGGAAGTGTTGTTATGATAAATGAACTGGACACTAACAGTATAAGTGTGAATGCCTTAAATGATTTTTGTGCTATGTTTTCAACTTGCTGCTGTTGGGTCATTTGAGAAGAGTGTAGCCTGTTTGTTTTGATTGGACATTTTATTTGTTGAGGCATTAAAGACTGCATTAAAATCACAATTTCATTGATAAAAAATTATAAAATACACAGATTTATATTTTAGAAAAAGAGTTTTAAAACAATCTGACAGAATGCCTTGTTTTTATTACTTGTTAAAGCTTTCAAAATGTTACAGGTTTTTTTTAAAAATATGGTTGTTAAATATCTTGCCCTTAGTTCACTTCTTGTCTTGTGGTAGGTCTTTACTTTTCAAAGTTTGGACCTTGAGCGAATTTTCTATTGTAACATGACATTTAAGCTTATTTTGAGACTTTTTAAATTTTTTAAAAATTTTTTACAAGGAATAAATTGTTTCACGTAGATTTGTTTACATTGTTGTGACCTTAGCAACCGGCTGTTCCATCCATTGTAGCTTTAATTTGATATAAAATATGTACAAAAATATATAAATCACTATACAATGACACTATAAAATAAAACATTATAAAATCTGAAACTATTTCACACTATAAAATTTGACATTATAAAGTTTGTAAAAATATGAACGCAGGATGGAAGGGCAGTGCGATTGTTGTCGGTTAATGTGTGCACATAGAACTGAAAACTCGTTTCCTCGCAAGTCGTCATGTTCAAATGTAGAAATAATACATGAGTGATCATGGTTTGTATATGGCATTTAACCATGGCACTTCCGGTAGTAATTTTACGAAGCCGAAGGCATTATGAAATAATTTTTGCCGGGCATAAATAGCATAACAAATGCCCGAACATGAGGTATTTATTACTATTACAAAGACTGCATGGCCTATCTGCTTTAAAGAAATATTACTTTATTTTTATGGAGTGACACAAACAAGGACGCCGCCATATTGTTTTGAATACATGATCACTCTCTTAAATAGCAGATGATTTTACAACCAACATACAATCGAGCAATTCAAAAAAGCACTTCTGAATTTTGGCGGGCATTTGTTTTCATTTTTAGACCTGCCAATTAAATGCGCACAGAAGTGTTTTCGTTTAATGCACACTTCCAGTCTCTATAATGTAGAAAAAATACCGAGTGTGAGGCCATTTGTTACTGCATAAATAGTGTAACAAATACCAGAGCACAAGGTATTTATTACTACTGTATAGACGGGCCTACCTACTTTAAGGAAATATCCCTTTATTTTTATGAGGTGGCACAAACAAGGAATCTGCCATATTAGATTACTGTTTTGAATGCATGATCGGAAAATTGTATAACTTTACCACCAACATACAATCGAGAAATATTCGAAACAGCACTTCCAGTTTTCAGTGGATATTTGTTATTCAATTTAAGCCTGCTAATTGTATGCACAGAGAAGACTTTTTGTTTACTGCACACTTTTGGTCTTTATAATAGGAGATTTTGAGGTACTTCATATAAAAATGACTTGGGGTGTAGTGCCCAATACTCAAAATTCAGTGACCCCTCAATTTTTAACCCATCATTTTATAATTTTAAGCACAACAATACTATTGTCACTTTTAGTTCACCCTGATGTAACTTGTTATCTAGCATTATAATTATTATAATTATTTTTACTATTATTATTATTATTCCTTGATACCATATCCCCGATTGTTATTCCTATGTGGGATCTTTACCTGTCAATCATGATGATGTCACTGGTCGTGTGACTGATCAAGGATTCCTATCCCCTGCCCACTACCTGTCAATCAATGGTCACCTGACTGATAACGTCAATGGTCAAGGATTTCCCCTAGACCCTGCCCACTACCTTCCCACTATTGGTCATGTCACTGATGACGTCACCGCCCACTACCAGTCCATCACTGACCGTAGCGGTCACATGACTAAATGCTGCAATTGTCTCACGCCATACTGTCAGTACTATTCTTGTCAACATATTTTTTATGACTTGTTAACCTGGGCAAAATATTTGTGTTAAAGTATAACTCAAAATGTCACTTAATTTTGACATTCTCGATGACAAAATGTCTGAGACTGACTGGATAGTATCTGTAAAGTTCAACATCAAAAGCAAATACCACAATTTTCATGGTGTAATTGGAAGAATTCTACTGGGATGTTGTGCCTGTCCGGATTTTCCAACATCCTTCAATTGCCTTTGCAAGATATATCCACATCCTTTGCCATAGCCCTGCCAGTTGAATGGAACAGGCTTCCATTGAATGTTAGATCCCAACAGACCATCAAATTGCTATCTGACTCATACAACTGCACGAATACCAGCCCCAGCTCTCAAGTGACTGATATTCACCTCAAGTGAACGACAGTGTCTGAGGGATGATCATTTATCAATGTCCCTGGGTTCTTTAACTTTTCACTGAGGACAGTGTGAAGTAACACGGGAAAGCCATATCTTTCTACCTGTACCTGGGATAGAACTAATATACCCTGTGATCCTAAGTGAGGTTGCTATCCATTAGATCACAGAGCCAAAAACATACATATTGATGCATTTATAGATAATCAGAGTATTAAGCAATATAAATGTTGTTACAAGGTATTTTTACGACCATGAAAATGCAAGGTCGGGGATCTAAACAGTTAAAGTTTATCCGGTCAGTCATTCAGTGAAGCCTCGTGAAGTGAGAAGACAAGCATGATTGGTATTGTATACTACTGTACAACTCTCTTTACATATTGCATAGCATATTTATTAGCTCTCATGAAAATATTTAACTTGTTACCTTCTTACCATTTATCTTCACAGAATACACCAATAATTAATTCCAAATTTTCATGTGCAATGTGTTTAGATAAATAATGAACACTGAACTTGAATTACTTTTATTTTGTTTTACACAAATGTCTTGAATTATGAGAGGTCACATGATATCTTATTTGGGTTTATCATTATTAGAATAAATTTACTATCAACTGTTATTTCAAGGTTTAAAAGGGGGCAGAAGTGGTGGTAACATTTTTCCACCACTGTAGTCCGAGTTTGAATCCCTGCTCAATCTCAAGTGAGAAAGCTGGTAGTTACTTGCTCTTGTTTATGGTGAAAGAACCTTGCATGACTCTTCAACCCCTCTTCTCGTGAAAAATATTAAGCAATACTAAGGTACTAGGCATGATGGTAAACACCAAAGAAATATGTTTCTGTTATTTAAAATTGCAACGATCTTTAGTGATTAGTAAGGCTTGGATGTATATGGTCTAATGGTCTAATTCATAGTAGAAAGAACACACCAGTATGCTTAGAACTTGTTGCAATTTGTAACCGAAATTATGGTCCTAAAATCACACTTTGCACTAATCTTTCATGCTGCACACACAAATGGATCCCCAAAACTATCCTAATTATTTCCGCAGAATAAAAGTATATTCATTATCCATGAACAAATGAAATTCACCTGAAAACATTCATTTACTTCCCAAACCGTCACCCCGTAAGTCCACACATAAGTTATATGTTTTATTTGTCTACGAGATTGCTCACTGTTTAGACATGTCACTATTTTGCTACAAAGTGGATTAACCCCACCCATAAATGGGACAACTGTTAGAACTCACACTGAAGTTCAGTCTATAGTATCTACAGTCAAAGGTTAGTGTAAAGCTATCTGTTTTGATGATGCTCCTGATTTCATTTGTAAAGGTCAGGCACATTGGGATATCATTAGTGGAAATGTTTATGTCAAGAATAGAAAGTAATCATCAAAATCAAAACTTCTTTTTAATTAGTAAAATTTTCAAAGTATTTATGTTAACAGGGTGTATTTGTAGCACTAATTGAAACAGGTTCTAATAATGCTAATAAATACTGTGTGCATATGGAATAATAAAAATGTTAGCATACACATATGATTTCCACATCCACCCTTATAAATCTATACTTTCTTTGTCATTTGGAATTCATCACTGAACCTGCAAATAACAAGTACCGGCGAAGAGCAAGAATTTTGGAGATTTCACTTTGGTGGTTGCTCTTTGTAGGTTCTGCATGTATAACTTAGGATAAGCCCATCATGTGTGTTGTTTGTGTTTATTTTTGATTCAATAATGGCATGTAGAAACTGGATAAAGTGAACTCCACATATAATACTAGATTGTCAACCTGAACAGTTTGGCTTCGGTTTTGCCTTTGATGCTCCCACTGTTTGGAATTCACTTCCTGCAGACATTCGTGCATCACCCACGATTGCGTCTCCCTCTTTTAGAAAGAAGCTCAAAACCTATCTCTATGCAAAGGCATATTCTGCTTAGCTCATTTTCTCTTATGACCTTTCCGTGGTGCTGACCTGTTTCTGTCCCTGGACTGTGAACTTGAATATTGTTACTGTGTTGTTTCGCCTTAGAGTCCACTTCTCAGTGGAGATTAAGAACTATAAAAGTTGAATTAGAATTAGAATATATTTCTAATATATACTTTTCTTGCAAATATATATATTTCTAATATATACTTTTCTTGCAAAACATTACCAGATGTAACAGGAAGATGTTAGAATATAGAATTCAGTAGGAAATACCTTGTGATATAAAAGTCCCAACTGTAGATAATCTGCATGAGTCTTTCTCAGCTTCATCACACAATCACTCCATTGCCATCTATTAAGAAACTGTGGTATTTTATTTTCCCCAAAGTGTGTTGTGAAGACTACATATTGTACCAGTATGCATTTTATATGCAAAACAAGAAGTGGCATATGATAACTATGAAGATATCACAAGATTTACTGGTCATTAGCAACATGACGGAAATGACTTTTACCTCACAGATAGACATTTCCCATTGGTGTGTGTTTAAAAAAGGCTTGCCGGTTCTTTGTCTATCGAAACTTATACCTAAATAGAATATCAGATGTCAGCTGTTTATCTTTCTAGTCTATATTTTATGCTACAGATAAAAAAAAAACCATGCTATACAATACATCACAGTGGGGATCAGTCGTCTTGGCTGTAATCTCCTTTTACAGTCCAGATGAACTAATTTGGAAACAGCCAGAACCACCAACCTTCATAAGACTTGCAATGTACAGACTAACTGGTGCAAAGTATAGTGTTACCAGTTTTCAATACAACTAAAAACTTACTGCAGGACAAATGCAGAAAATATATATCAAATTAAGATGAAAATATTATATATGGTATTTTTTTTGTTTATTCTTCAGTTGTAAGATGTCCGAATAAAGAAAACAACTGTGAATATATATAACCATTATAGTTTGGGGTTTTATTTTAAAATCACATATTTTAAAATAAAACCCCAAACTATAATGGTTTAAACTATAATAATACAAACAGGTATACATGTATTAGTTAACACAATTAGTCTTGTTATACACTGAGTTACTACAGTTTACAGTTATCTGAATTTCTTCTTTAGAGATTTATCAGAAATTTCTATTGTAAAACTTCAGTTACAGTCTATTTAAGCAACTCTTTGATAACTATTACTACTATGCTACATTCTACTATATACACTGAATTGTAGCTTGTGATAAAGTGTAAAACACCAAGAGAAGTTGAAATTTAAATAAAATATATTCTTGCCTTAGTGAGTTTGGATTTAATTCATATACCATTTGAATGTTACCAAACTTATAATAATCATAATAATAATAACTGCCAAACTCCAAACATCCATGTATTTAGTATACTACGTTGAAAGGTAGTTGGTACATTACTAGTTGCAGTTGGGGTTGTATTAAGATATGTCCATATAGCCTTAGATCTCCAATGACCATATTGCTTTATTTTGGAGAATTCGACATTGCTGTCAAAGGCCAATGATGCACCAATGCATCTAAACGCATGGAAAGTGTATGTATCTGGGCTCCAACCTAAAGATATAATAACCAGCTTTAAGAAAGATCTTACTTTTGGAGCTGTTAACGGGGCCCAGCTATTTTTTGTATAAATTTGAAACAAAGGATAAGTTTTATCATTTTGACAATTATTCATCAACCATTGCAAAACTTGTAATGGACTTATAATTTTGGTTGGAAGACTAGGTAACTGAAATACCTGTACCTGACCCGATTCTTGCATTATTTTACTACAGGTTATAATAGTCAAATGTACACGTGGTTTTGCAAACACCACATCATTTCTAATGGGGAACCTAGTTCTATCAAGCTGAGTAATTCCATTAGGTACCAATGTGGATAATCCTAAAAAAAATGCAGTTAAAAACAAACTACTAAAAATTCGACCATTCTGAAATGTGGTTGTTTTTGCGACCAATTTCTGTAACATTTGCAATGTAAAACGCCTTTCATTTTGATAGTGACTTTCGCATTTATTTGAATAGATCATATAAATAGCTGAATCTTTCTAATAATTAAAGCAGACTTAGGCCAGTTAAACATTTGAAAGAAGTGTCGCAATATTGACACGTGATTTCTAATTGAACAACTTTTCAGGCCAGTTTGCACTAAAAATTCCAGATAAAGTAAAATGATACTTTCTATAAAAGGTGTTATTAAGTTCATAAGTATCACAAATGCCAGGAACTGTTGAAATGCCATCCAGTAGTTTTGGTTATTCTTCATTTTATGTGAATATTAAGTAAAATAAATACATATATATATAAAAGAAATAATACAAACAATACCAAAAAGTGTTTCAGTCTACATGTGCTAGCGGCAAAGCCACCAGAGACACAAACAAGTGCACTAGAATAAATAAAAGTTTGGTTACAAAAGCAAATTCCGAGTCTGATATCATCCCATAGCCTAGAACTAGACGGCCAGCCATCCAAGTATTTATGCAGCCCAATGAAAAATTGACATATGTTTACATATTATTTGTAATGCTAAGTACCCATAGTCATGGCCTGGTCATATCTCTAGATGTGGTTGCATATGTACATATATCCTCTCCGCTAGGCACCCTTGTCCCAATGGCTCTGAAAAAAGACCATCATATCTAAAATGAGCCTCAGAAAGTATCCAGCCCTCCAGTATATTAATACTCCTTGTTATAGGTTGTAATAAAAATATCTATTTCACACATTTTAAAAAGCTGCCTCAAATGTAAAATACTTTCCGAGAAGTGTCAAATGGCCACTAAGACTATCTGACTAAAAATCCAAATTTCAATAAGGACGTCCTGCCCAAAGACAAGACAGATTAGGGCCATGTTGTTTTAGATCATGACTCTAGCATGAAACAGTTGTGAACTTGGTAAAAGTAGTCCGGGGCCTTATTCACAAAAGATCTTAGTCAAGTCTTAAGCTTAACTTTTGTATACAAATACAGCCAACATAAGCCTAAGATTTGAATAAACCTTTCTTGAATACTGCCTTTGACGTTTACAAAAAAGATATCCCCCTATTTGTATGTCCCCTCTATATGGGACAAATATGGCACATGGCTAATAGTAGAATTAAAAATAGTACATTTTATTGACATCACTGGATGTTATAGTGACAATTGTATCTGAAATACACCTTACAAATAATTAATTGTTTCGTATCAGCACTTCTGATCAGTGACAGTTTGCAGTCATTGTTTAATTATTATTTGTTCTGATTTAAGACTTGTGCCAAATTATGATAGGAAGCAATAAAGTTATTTATTTATTCATTTATACACTAAGGTATACATATGCAACGGAAGAGTAAATAAACAGTAAATGTTCACAAAACTGAACTAGGAACATAGCAACTAGCATAAGAAAAATAAGAAAGTTACAGGCGCAAAATGCCATTGTCCTTCAACTATCCATCTGAGGTATAATCTGCAACCTTGTCACACAGTGGCAAAACGTCTAATGCTTTGTGCATTCTATGGGAGTTTTAAAAATTTCCACCTGATATTTTTGATATGGTAACTGAAGATGTGCTAAATATGTATATATAAGATTGTGACTCCGTTGTGCTTCGGTGTAATAATGCAACACATAAGGTGATTTGAGTTAAATGGATGTTCCGCCACATTTATCTATACAGTGTCACAAGCTTGCATACATACTTGGACGTTAGGTGAAGGACAGGAGCATTTCGCCCAATGCCCATAACTGTGGATTATAATCCCTGTGGTTTGATGGATAAACCAAATCTCAGAAGATACAAGTCCACCCTGGAGGCTTTTCCGCTACCGAGTTAAACCTCTAACCGTGAGACATACTACCTGTGTGACTGGGGTATAACATAGCTCCAAAAAGTAATGAACAGATCTTTCAGATTTTTTTTATGCGGGTACAGCCTGACCAAGGGAAAAAGTGATTAAATTTGGGGAAATATTTGACTTATATTCTAGATATAAAAACATCCCAGATTTTTTAACGGTCCCATTTTTTCAATGTATTTTCAATGACTCTGAGTGTTGGTTAACATTACTCCAAAAGAAATGAGCAGATCTTCATGGAATTTTTTTGTGGGTTGGTCCGAATCATAGTCAATTTGCCCCCTCATGGTCAAATTGATCCCCAGAAAAAAATATCTCAGCCAAATAAGCCCCCCAATAATAATCATAATTTGTTTTTTTTTGTGTGATATGCAACAGAAATTGATACAATACAACAATACAACTTAGTTTAAATTCCATTTTTCATTCATCAATGCTGGTCTGTTTTATTGCTGATTACAGAATCCAAATATGTTTGATACGTAATGATTGCATTTTGACAAATATTACTCAGTAACTTGTGAAATTAAAAAAGAGAAAATTTGAATGTCAAAAATTGACAGACATTACTAAATAAGTTTTGAAATTCCTGAACATTTTTTTTAAATTTTGGGACCGATTTAGCAGGGAATTAAGTCTCTACAGAGAACAATTTTACAATGACTAAGTTTTTAGGGGTGGTGGTGGATTTGTTGACAGCCAAGCTGCCAAAAGGCCAAGAGTAGAAGAGATAACATTTTGAGAAAGATCCGGATTATATTGCAAGTCCAAAAGAATGCCGGGTTTGTGGAGTTTGTGTGCTGTCAGTACATTCTTAAAGTTATATTGTGATAGGTAATTGCAGGTGATCAACGACAATAGTGCATATTAGCTGAGCAGAATTCTGTACCCCTCACCTGCATCAACAGAAAAGGAAACAATTATAATTTAAAATGAGATTGATAAACAGTTTGTATAGCAAAATAATGAACCCTTGATAAAACAGGAGATATCTGCCTGTTTCAATTAGTAGTTTAGTATCACCAGTAAATTGTGTAAAGAAAAGATATCTTTTTCTCATGTAGAAGTAATGATTTAGACATTTTATCACTAGTGACAAAATGGATTATTTAATTAATTCTTCATTCTTGTCAAAAGCTTCTGAAACTGAGAAACACTGAGTTGACTTAAAATGAGTTTCCATAGCTACAATAGGGAAACTTCTCAAGTAAAAAAATTTGAAAACAAGGCCAAAAGGGGTTCTTCTAGCACTAGCGCAAAGCCATTAGAGATCCAAGTAATGTACCAAAGTGGTCACCCATCCCAGTACTAATGTAGCTCATGGCCACTTATTTTCAGTGAACAGACAGATATTCATCACGCTAGGCCACAATTCATGAAAGTCCGGAAACAAACAAAAGAAAGAAAGAAAGTTATCCCTACAACTACCAGCCTCGCTAGAACTCATGCTTAAAATATAAATATGAGCAGGCATGGCACCAGTAATTGTAGCCGATATCGGGCTGCAATCAACCACTATAATTTCCTGCTGCAATCATTATTCCAACATTGTGGCTGAAAACCAAGGAAATCCTAAGGCTTTGTGGAACTGTTTCAAAAAGATCTTACACAGGTCCTCTGTTGCTGTTTTACCAGACTACAGAAATAAAACTGATCTTGCGAACACTTTCTGTAAGTTCTTCTATGACAAAATCCTTAAAATAAGATCCACACTGCAGTCACAAATACCATCTGCAGTTATTAGCTCCAACCCCACTAAAAATATTCTGTCCTCTTTCACACCTGTGTCCGAGGAAGAACTACTCAAAATTCTGAAGTCCTCGCCATCCAAATCATGTGACCTTGACCCAATTCCGACGTGACTGATCAAAAACATTCTCAAAAACTACAGTCCAGTGTCAAATCTCAGCTTTATATCAAAACTTATTGAGAAAGTGGTGGCAAAGCAGCTAAATGAATTTATTTCGCGTGAGGGGCTCTTATATGTCAACCAATCTGCTTATAAGAGTTCCCACTCCACTGAAACTGCATTGTTGAAGATTCAAAATGATATAGCTCTCTCAGTGGACTCAGGAAAGGCAGTGGCCCTAACATTATTAGACCTATCGGCGGCGTTTGATAAATTGATCATTCTCTTTTATATGACTGCTTGCATGACTGGTTTGGTCTAGATGGTACTGTTTTGTCGTGGATCAAATCATATCTTTCAAACCGTAAACAAAAAATTAAAATAGGTGATGAGGCGGTAATTATGCCTCTCGGAATCCCCCAAGGCTCCATAATGGGTCCTCTCCTTTTCACCCTCTACACTATTCCCCTCAGTAAAATTATTTCAAAATTCAATGTTATTCACCACCTGTATGCCGATGACACCCAGATCTACCTAGCAGTTGACTCCAGGAATTTCGATTCTAGCATGGAAGAGCTGACCGAGTGTCTCAAGTCTGTACAGGAGTGGATGGACGGTGTCGAACTAAAACTAAACCCAAAAAAATAAATTTATCATTTTAGGTCAAAAAGCCATCAGAGAGTCGCTTGCACCAAATTTCCCTGTTCCACTCCTCCAAAACAATATCTCTCCATCGGTGGAAGTAAAGAATCTGGGTGTTATTTTCGACTCAGACAACTCCTTTGACAATCATGTTGCCAAGGTTTGCCGAGCATGTTACTATCATCTTCGTGATTTGCAACGAATTCGCAAATTCCTTGGTGCTGAGACTGCAATACTTCTTTCAAATGCTATGGTCAGTGGTCATCTAGACTACTGTAACTCTTTACTCTATGGGATAAGCATTCCAACATAGCCAAACTACAGAGAGTCCAGAATGCTCTTTGCCACATCATCTTCAGACTTGACACTCTTTTTGAAAAAAATCCACTGGCTCCCAATTCAACATCGCATCCTCTTTAAGTATAATCTTTTGGTATTCAAGGCTATTAATCTTTCACAGGCCCTGTGTCTTTCAGCTTTAATAAGATCAAGCAGTCTCACTTGTGGCAACAGGCTATCTGTCTCCTCAACCTGCTCTAAGAAGCACATAGACAGGCATGGCTTTGCAGTAGCTGCACCAGCTGAATGGAACAATCTGCCATGGACTGTTAGATCTCAGCAAACAATAGATGGTTTCAGAAGCCAGCTTAACACTCACTTCTTTAGGCTGGCATACCCCCCACCTTGGTTATACCCTGGCAGGCACTTTTTAAATGTTAACTCATGCCTGTCCCTGGACCAGACTTGTAATCTATTACAGCCAGTCTATTACTATTACTGCTACATTTGAAAATATTCAATCTATTACTATTACATTTTAAAATTTTAAATCTATTACTATTACTTTGGCATCTATTACTTCTATTACAATCTATTACATTCTATTACAATTTGGCGCAAACTTGAGAGGTAATTTAAACACAGAAATAAAACTGACAGGATCCTTTGTACATCTAATTTTATTGAAAATGCTTCATATTATGTCATACAAGGATAAATAACACAAATACATCACTTGGAATATGCACAATTAAATAAATAGATCCTGTATTTATTCTATTTAAGAATGACCTGACTACTTGGAAAATTTATGAGAATTCTATACAAAGCCACTTAAGTGCTCTAAATTTTGTAATGAGGGGTATGTTTCTGTCAAATTCTGTGAAAAGCTATTTAAATGCTGAAAAATATGTTATTATCAGTAAATATTATCTGGGGAATATACACTGTTATCAAACAATTCTGATATTTATTCTCTTTATGATGAGTTGTTAGATTTGAAAAACTCTTATTATTATGAGAAATACTTGATGAGCAGTGTTTGCAAAAGAAAACACTGTATTCAAAGAACCCCTTTCTTTCAAATTCTTTGCTTGCAGAGCCCACCTCAAAATGATTTAAAAAGGACATTTATGTTTGAAAATAATAACTCCGGTAATTTAATGCAAATCAGTAAAACAGCTAACACATGCCACAATGCTGCCCTTATTATACACAACAGTGACCTGTGTGATTGCCTTTCATGTGTCACAGTTTCTCCTTAGTCAGGAACATTTAGTTAATCCTTCCAAAGGTTAAATTGGCCTCTCTAAGCCTTTAATAATACCACCTCAAAGACAGTTTTTTTAGAATACTCAATCAAAGAGGGACAATTAAAGGTCCCTTGATATTTCAAAGTTATTTATTTCAACATTTGTGTGTCATATTTAGTATTCTTTGATGAATATCAGTGTATTATATATTGATTATTTGCAAAGTTTATGTATGAAAATTTAAGATGAATTTGGGCCTGGACTATCCCTTCTTAGACTTAAGTGCATTCGAGGATTTGTATCAATTTTGCGCTATATAAATCCTACTAATATTATTATTATTATTAAAAAGGAAGAGCATTATACTGCATATCTTCAGGGGTGATGTATACAATGCCAAGAAGGCTATCGAATCCGGGACAATTGGCTAGCGGACAATTGGCCGGTGGACAACTGGCCAGTGGACATTTGGCCGGTGACTTTTTTGAGGGGTAGGACAATTGGCGGGTGACTTTTTAGATGTTTTTTTTTAATATTGTGCCATATTGTAGTAAATGTAATGTTCATAAAAGAACCAAAAGTCCTTTGATTCCTACTCACAATTTCTAATTACTCCTAAGTTTAGTCTATGATAACTGCTCAGGATTGCTACATTTAATGCAAAAGGCTTTAGGATTAACATGTTCATAATAGAACGAAAGCACCATTGATTCCTACTCAGAATTTCTAATTGATGCTAATTTTAGTCTTTGATAACTGCTCAGGATTGCTGCACTTAGTTCAAAAGGCTTTAGGATTAACATATTCATAAAAGAAGTAAAGCCATTTTAATTGCTACTCAGAATTTCTAATTCACGCTAAGTTTAGTCTTTGATAACTGCTTAACTGTTTTGATGTATTGCTATATTATTTTTGGGGTCTACAAAATAAAAAAAAGTGTTAGTATACATCTAAGTTAATGACAGTGCTTATATATATTGCAATTAAAAAACAAATTTTTTTGAGGGAATTTTATTTCATTTGGCACAATATTAAAATAGCATATAAAAAGTCACCGGTCAGTTGTCCTACCCCTCAGAAAAGTCACCGGCCAAATGTCCACTGGCCAAATGTCCACTGGCCAAATGTCCACCGGCCAGTTGTCCACCGGCCAATTGTCCGCGGACCAAGGCTAACATATATGTATAAAGGCCCCACTGAGTTAAATATAAACTACTATTTATAATTTGAGATTTCATTGCCATTTCTATATGCCCCAAACAAAAAAGCAGAAACTTGCTAAAATAGCTTTTTGAGGATTCTGACGATATATTTTTGTATATATGTCTAATGAGGGATGTTTTAGTTTTATTATCCACCATTTTGCTTCAAAAATAAGTGAAATGAGCTCAAAATTAACCATGGATTGTATACATACTTACACACAACTCTGATCATGAAAACATGGATTTTTAACTTGTGATTTCTCCACCATTTCTGCCTAGATTTCACTGCAATAAAGCAAACAGAAGCTTTGTACAAATATCTTTCGAGTTATATAATATAACATAAAAGTAGGTTATATGGGTTCAGAAATATTGACCAAAAGGCAGCTCTTGTTGACAAATTGATAAGGCCTATTATGTATAGATAGTAGCACAGGTGTAAGCCCTCACATTTTACTTCCCTTTGTTTTATACATTAGTAGATTCTTGGAGGGCCAGAATCTTCCCTGGGGTAGCTTCAAAAGTATACCCCATGGGTCATTTATGGGCCCCACTAGGTTCACCTTCCTCCCACTAGAATGTGTTCCTTATGATTAGTAAACTGGAGTTAAAGAATACCAATAAACGGAATGCTAATGTTATTTTAACCCTAAAATTAACCTTAAGACAGAATTGTGTGTGTGCTGAACATGGTGACATGGTTTACACACAAAAAATACTCACAGTTTGATGCACATTATTTCAAATCGACTTATAAGAATTTTGCAGGTTGTGTGGTACATAATACAAAATATTTTTATAAGATATATTGTATTAACACTGTCAGTAATGAAAATTTGTCTATCTAATCCCACCTTAAACTTTTTGTATAGCTGAAGTATTTAAAAGGATCCTCATACAATTGCCATCCATTTCTTGAATTTTAACAAGTGATAAGACTGGGGTTAAAATATTTGCTTAGATATATTTCTAAGCAATGTCCTCACATTACTTGCACTTTATGTTAAACCGTATTTGTGAACATCATTGACCATTTGATGAGGGCAATCAGCTATTCTAGTTATTCCTTTGAATTCAACAGTCAAAAAATGTGAATGTAGTGCCTCAATTTGCACATATGAAGTTCAGTTATTCTTTTGATTTAATAATTTGGGATTAGTTAAATTTGGGCCTTAGTGTACAACAAAGTGATTTGATTAATTTGGATAAGTGTAAGTTGGGCACCAGTGTACATCAAAAATCTAGTTGTTCCTTTGATTTCACAACTTGGGATTAGTTAAGATCAGCCTCTGTTGAAAAGTCTGAATTACCAGTGGTGATACTGAATCAGTTTAACATTAACTACTGTCATCAAATAACTTGGCTCAATTATTAACAATGCATAAATTGCAATGTAAATCAGACACTTCCAATAAAGAATGATCTGCATATACAGTTGCGTAAATGTTTCATGAATTCATTCCTCGTTGACCAGTTTATAAGACATAGATACTTCCAAATTGTCAATTAATCGCTATAATCCAGTAGAGGGGGTAGATTTGGGGAGGTATCCTAAACGGAGTGTAATCTGGGAGGACAGGGTATATTCTGGAGGTCCCCAAGAATCTCCCCGGGTATTACAGTGTTAGATACAACAATAATGTACCTAGACCCGGATATCCCCTTATTCGGATCAAATGCATGGTGTGGTGGGTAAAATAAGCCCCTGTCTGTTTGTCCCCCTATTTAGGGTCAAAAGCAACTTCTGGTCGATAAAAAGTATGAATAAAATAGCCTTTTTGCACATGCAAGTGACTAACAGCAATAGAGCTGATAGTATTTTTTGACCTTTGAAAAATAAGCAAAGACAGTCTCAATTTGTAAACTTAAAGTGCACTTTTGATAAAAATAGGCACTGACACAAATAAAAGTTATATGTACATTTTATTAACCTGAAATAAGAAATAATTTTTCACAGTGATTCTTATGGGCGATAATATAATTTCTACTAGAAATCAGTGCACAACTTTGCATACAGTAATTTTCAAAGATATTTGATTGATATCTGTCTTCACTTCGATTTAAATATTTCTTATGTGGTGCCAAATTGAATACTATACCAAGTTACCATGTCAAGTACTAAATAAACTAAGAGGGATGATAGGATCTGTATTGAGCATAATACCTATGTAAATAATAATTCTGATCACTAATATTTTCTTAACATGTGTCTTATAACAGTTATAATAAAGGTTTCTGATTGGTTAAATTCCTTTATGAGAGGAAACATTTCTGTTGCAATATGTGAAGTATTTTTGGTATCATTAGAACCAGTTACTGCTCATAACTTTATTTGTGGCTATGTCATCTTACTTGACTAGTGGGCTATTATTTTAAAAAATACTTAATAAAGAAGAAATTTGGTTTTCAGATTACGTTGTACATGTCAAAAATAAAGTTAAAATTCTGAAATAATCATTTACAATGACAAACAATGTGAATGTATTTAAACAGAGTCTAGGGGCCACGGTGGCAGAGTGATAACACTCTCGCCTCCCACCTCTGAGGCCAGGGTTTGGTTCCGGGCCGAGCCTCAAATGCGAAAGCTGGTGGTTGCTTGCCATTGGTCGGCAGTTTACAGTACAGAACCTTGACAACTTTTTGTACTGGCTTCCTCTACCCTTCCAACTACCCATCGTGATATGACCTGTACAGTGTTGAAAGTGTTGTAAAACTCCAAATAAATAAATAAAATAAACAGAGTCTAAGTGACTACTTTCAGATTAATTTGTGTAGCTGTATGCTTTATATTGTAATAACTATGTGCTAAAGAGGTAAATAAAATATAAAGCAAAAGAAAAAGTTATTTGGAGGATATATTCTTCACTTTCTTGAATTTCAGCGCCATTTTGTCATGGTTTCAATAAACATTTCTGACAACAAAACTCATCTTGGAATTTACTCTCGACACTTATGCTATTTATTCCTATTTGTTAAAAAATATTGTATCTATATTTGGACATTTGTTATTTCCTGTAAAATAACATACAGACATCAGACATTCCTGGAGCTATGGTGATAGCAATATATATTACTGCCCTGAATGGCTTCTACTATAAGATGCCCTATTTGCAAAGTCTATTATTATATATATATTATTCTACATAATATATCCCTTGCTATAAACATATCCCCAGCGTTGATTTTCAATTCAGTAATACACAGAAGAAGATTTAGCTCCAAGAAAGGATAGGGAATCTAAAATCTGTGAATCCAAACAGGTAATCACAGAAGTCTTTATTAATCATATGCCACATGATATTTCTGGTCACAGTCCCCCCCTCCCCCCTTCCAGGTAGGAGATGGTAAAATATGGATAATTGCTTTTATTATAGATACAATACAACTGCTAAATACATGTATGTTTACAGTCAGTCTCAATAACAATCAACATAATTAGCATGCCGAGGGGTCAAATAAGGGATATATGCGAAACTAGAAGTGAACTAAACATGGCCTTAGCTTAAAGCTCCTCTTGTGTTAATGAGTAAATAACAAGTAATAAAGGTGTCAAGTTGAGGCCGAGTTGAACAGAATTGAGTTAAACTTAGCAATGATACACTTAAATTGTAAATTTGCCAAAACCCAAACAGTAGGGATAGATAAAATACTGGCCAAGGGTACAGGAAAGACATCAGTTATTCATTCGCCTAAGACCAGGGCCTGTATTCACAAAGATTCTTATTCTTAGAATTAGTCTTATTCTTAGAATTTTTCTTAAAATTGTTATTTTTCTTCAAAAGATTGTAAGAATAAGAGTTTTCCTATCCCTAAAGATTCTTATTCTTAGAATCACATTTATTCTTAGAATTTTTATGAGAATGGCTTTTATTCTTAGAATTTTTCTAAGAATAAGAAATTGATATGCACAAAACTCTTATTATTTACACCAGAATTGTATCCAAATGCATAAAGTCACTTCTGGGCCTGCATTCACAAAAATCCCTGAAATACTTAGTCTAACCTGTGCACACATTTCTGTTTACTTCTATTCTTAGAATTATTCTCAGCTAAAAATTGTTTTGTGAATAGGTTTTTATTTTAAGAATATGAAAATTTTGTAGCTTTTATGGTTACAGTCAACTTTGTTATTATTATATCATGCATATTAAATGTAAACAAAAGTGATAACAGTAATATATAAATGTAAATGACGTTATCAAACTTGTGTATTATGTCACATTATATAATATATAGATTTAATGGTGTGTAAATAATTATAGAATTGTAACATTTAACTTTTGTATTTAACAAATCACAATGTTTCCAGTCATGTGTTCTACGCCCATGGGGTAGTTGAATATCCAATCCATTTGCTTTTTAATGCCTTTATTACACTGACAAATACATGTATTTGGGGTTTAACATAGCTTTCAAGACTGTATGGGTCATATGACAAGGGGTAGTTTGATGGGCAATGAGAATCAGTACATACAATTGGTCAAGGTTCTGTACGGTAAACTATCGCCCATTGGTAAGAAACTACCAGGTTTCGTACATAAGGTTCAGGGTTTGAACCTCCGACCTAAGAAGTTTCAGGCAAGTGTTTTACCACTGCACCACCATGGCAAATATAAATATATATGCATAACTCCATAGTTGTTGTAACAACTGGAAATAGTTGCAATATCTAAGACCTGTTGCTAGTCTCATTCATACTTGACCAACCTGAGAAATACATGTCTTAGTACAAGACTGCTTCATATACTTAAATATGTCCCAATTTAAACCCATTCAATGAGGCCTCATGTCAGCATCTATAGCTTTATTGAATGAAACTTAACATCATTTTTAAACACATTGCACAGGGTTATGTCACAATGTATGTTTGTGGTGATAGAGAAACAGTACATGACAACTGGTCAAATGTCTGTACAATAAAATCATTAGACACAAGAAACACAACTACCAGCTTCCTGACCAGAGACTGACTGTGAGAAAGTTTAACTCAGAGCTTCTGAAGTGTGATGTATTATTCTTACCCACCTCGTCATTATGTCCCTTTTACAACAGTACAAAATTAATGATAGCCTAATTGTTTTACATTTTAATAAATACTATTTCGCCTTTATATTACTTACTTGTACAACATCACAAAAACGTTTTATGAAGGAATAAGACATCTGGATTTTGTTACATTACACGTTTTCAGCTTAAATTGTCATTCAAATAACAATAATAATAATAATAATGTGACTGTGTGAATGTGTGATTTCAATCAAAGACTTCCTTCAACACCAAAATCTCTCTGATAAAGTACATTGATTTACTCACATTGTTACCAATTCAGTATGCCTGGATTCAAGTAATGCAAACAGTTGTTAGACCAAAGAAAAGCCTGTGACTCGATAGACCATAGATGTATATTCATGTTATTATATCCAAACCCTGACTTTATAACTGGAAAGTCAAACCAGGGTTGAAGTAAGGTTATCAACATGACTTAGCTGTTAATGACAGTACTCTCAGCATCTATAACCTGCCAAATATGTCAGGTCAGTCCATTCAGACAAGGTTGGTTGTTTAAAACATCAGTGAAACAATATTTGCGAAATTTTATTTTACATGTTAGTTATATATACATGATGTTAAATAATCAGGATAAAATTATAAAATTTTAACTGGTCCATAATGGGCATTAACTGTACTACATATAGGTGCAGATATAAGCATCTAGTGCCATAGCACTTTACATATGAAGTATACCCGTAAATCATTCCTACATAACTACTATATTGCCAACTTGTGACTATAAGCATCTAGTGCTAAACTCCACAGGGCACATCTCATAACATGTGCTTAACAAAGAACCATTAATTACTATCCCTCAACTTGAAATCCAAGGGGGGGTCGGTGGTGTGGTGGTTAGAGTTCTCACCTCCAACCTCCGGGGCCGCCGGTTAGAATCTCAGGCTGGACGCTTCATGCTATTAAGTTTGTAGTTACTTGCCAGTGCCTGGTGGTTTACAGTGCAGTATGCACTGGTTTCCTCCACCTGTAAACTACCCATCGCAATATGACCCTGGCTGTTGAACGGGACGTAAAACAACAAATAAATCAAACCCCTTACTTTAAAAACATTGTAGCCATACTGGTGGAAAGAAAGGTAGGATGGGGAAGGTGGAGGGATATGGATATTTTCAAGGTGTTGTTCCAATGTTAACTCAAGTTCAAGTGGTCATGCATTCAGGGATGAAAATCACTCAAGCAGCAGGAACCAATCAACGAATGGTTGACTTATATATTATAGGTGAATAACTAAAGTTCAGAGAAAGCATCAGACCGAATGCAAGTTAAGGTATGTAAATATTATTATAACTACAACTGCCTAGGCAGGCCCCTATCAGGCCTTGCCATCAACAGTTGTCAGACCAAAGAAAAGCCTGTGACTCGATAGACCATAGCTGTATATTCATGTTATTATATCCAAACCCTGATCTTATAACTGGAAGGTCAAACCAGGGTTGAAGTAAGGTTGTCAGCATGACAGCATTGACCTGTCAAATACTTCTGGCCAAGTTCTGAATCATACTGCACACAAAATCCATCTAAACCCCAGGGCAAGCAGGGGTCAAGGTCAGAAGGTCAAAGTGAGTATCAGGTCAGTCCATTCAGACAAAGTTGGTTGTTTAACACATCAGTGAAACAATATTTGCGAAATTTTATTTTACATGTTAGTTATATACACATGATGTTAAATAATCAGGATAAAATTATAAAATTTTAACTGGCCAAAACCCAAATCACAAAGCAAAGGGATTGACAGAGGAAAAGATGGAGGAAATAATGGATGCTGTTGTCTATGCATTTTGAAGATAAGTGTTTCCAAAGGCCATGAAGCATTACATTTTGCAAAGGGACTTGGCAATCAAAAGCCAAAATGGTGCCCGATCTTTGGAAGGCATGAAAGCCATATACTATTGGATCTAGGTTCAGGGATACAAAGATGGATCTCAGAGCACTACGGATATGAGTATCAATGATAGGATGAAAAGGATACAAAAAGGAGTTAAGAGGGTGGCAAAGTACGAGAATCCACAAGATTCTTGAGTGCTAATACTGGGGATAGTAGAGAATGATCCAGGAAAGAAATTTGGACCACATGGTGCCCAACTCTATCTTGAAAAGTCTTGGTCCATGGAATGTGAGGCTATGTTCGACATCCTCAAGAATCCAAAGAAAGCTAACAGGAAAGCTGCCCTATAAAGGGGAGTGTCTGAAAGTGATTCACAAAAGTAATGTGATATAGTGATTCTCAAATTAGCCAAAGATATGAGCTACAAGGAGGCTGGAGTAGCTCCTGAAATTAAATGGTAAGGCCCAAATTAAAATAACTAGGTAAAACTCGAAAAAAATGATATTTTGTATCAAGATCAGACCTGAGATCATCTGCAATTGATTTGTCTGAATAAAGACTAGAAAGTGCATCTGCCACCCTAGTGTTATTGCCACTAATATGTTGTATGTTCAATTCAATGTCATATTTAGAAACAACCAACCATATATACCTTAAACAACATGCCAGAAATTCATCTTTGGTCTTGCTAGTATGGATCACCTGGACAACTGCCAGATTGTCACATCTAAATAGAACTCTTTTATGAGCCCACTGATCAGCCCAAACTCTAAGGGTTATTAAGAAGTTAAGCATCTCCAAGTTCGCAATGTTTTATAATGTTTAGGAATACCAAATATAAGAGTAGAAAACTTTTGGAGGATGTAAGAGTGAAATTTAAACTGAATACTATTTTATGACTCATGAACATATCTTTACAATTTTAAATCAATATGAATCATACTATACTTGAACAATTGCAACTACTTAAGATCATGTTTATATTTTTGGAAATCAATATAAATCAAATTACATTTGAACAACAACAACAATGTTCTTATGTTTGATACTTGGGCTCGTTGGTTCTGATAATTTCTACTGTATGAGCGTCCATACCAATAGTCCAATAGTTGACCACTTGTGTGTTCTATTGTGTATTCTGTTCTATTCACTTTACGTTTTGATAATTTTCTGTTCCAGTATTGAGGCATGTATGTTCTAATTATTCCTAGTGTTTGTTGTGCAAGCAATTTACATATATAATAGCAAGAGATTATGACAGGGTGACCACAATATCTTTAAAGACCATTGTCATACAGTACATGCTCACAAACTTCTATTTAAAAGTATTTAACTTTAATAATTTTAAGTTGCAATGCTGAGGCACCGAGGAGATGTTTTGTGGTTGAAGCTTTATTATACACTCTACAGTTGCTAATATGTTCTAATCTGTATTCTGGTGACAAAAAATGTTAACATTAACTTAAAACAGCATACGTTTGAATGGTTTTCTGTTCCAATGTTGAGGCATGTATGTTCAAATTATTCCTACTGTTTGTGTGTGTAAACAATTTATATATGTAAAATAAAGAAATTTTGACAGTGTGACCGCAAACAATTCTGAAGACTATTATTTCCGATCATTGTCATATAGTACAAGCTCATAAACTTCTATTTAAAGTAATGTACCACAGATTTACTGACTTACTATATATGGAATCTCCTCAATGGTAATTTTTGTATAATTGTATCCCTGGTGCAAAGCAGGGATACTATGGATTCATTATCGTCCGCGTCTGCAGAGATTTCTTGTTAGCGACCTTCAGTCCACCTTTCGTTCCAGATTTCTTTCATATTTGGCAGGTGGCTTTATATGGTAGAGGATTTGCCACCCTATCTTTTCAGTAGGGTTTATGTGTAAATTAAGCCTGTGGTAGACAAATATGTCTAAAATGTGGAATATTTCTTCTTAGCGGCCTGTGGTCCACATTTCTTTCCAGATTTCGTTCATACTTGGCAGGTGGCTTGGTATGCTAGAGGACTCGCCACCATATATTTTGATAGAGTTTATGTCTAAAATGAGTAAATGCCTATTATCACTAAAAGTATTGCAGATAGCCAGTATTTCTCAAATAAGTCATTCACCTACATTTTGGAGAGCTTTCACATGGTAAAGTTTTTTATGCATTTTTTAAATAATTTTTAATGCATTAAAATTAATGAAATCATACACTAAATCATAATAATGGGTATTACTTTAGAAAATTCCAACATGGAATTTATAAACAAAGAAATTTTTATTGTCATTATGCATCCAAGTTGTGGTGGTTTCAGCATTCAGGCCAAACAAAATCATGTAATCTTTGTTTACTCCAAGCTTTTCTGTTCTTTACTTTGATAATATTGTACACTACAGTTTATGTATATATGTGTGTATATTTCTGTTTCTTCATTTCGTATATTACTTTTAGTGTGTATGGATTTAATAATTAGTCTTTTATTCACCTTTTCTATTTTATCTGGTGTGGACCAGTGGCCATTGGACTGTGGCAATCCATTGAATTAGACTCAAAATGGGTATTACTTTAGAACAATATAGGGAAAGTATAGGGAAGTTTTGTTCAAAATGTTTAAGTTTTCTTCTGCATCTATCTTTTTGCTGTTATGACATTTTTATTGTTAAACCATTGCTAAAGCTGAACATGGATAATTTGGTCAATTTACTCTTCAATATCTTTCCGGTTATATTTCTGTTACTGGTACTAGCTGGTGACATAGAAACAAATCCTGGACCAAATACTGATCAGGATGAATTTTGTAATTTGTCAATCTGTCACATTAACATCAGAAGCTTAAAAGCTAAACTAAATTACATTCTTTATAAAATGGAGATGATAAGACATGATACCGCACCTAAATATAGCATTATAACTCTAAGTGAAACTTGGTTAAATGACTCTGATGATCTTGATGACTTTTCTATAGATGGATTTCAAAGACCGTTTGTTCGTAATAGAGTTAGTTTAGGGGGTGGTGTCCTATGCTGAGTGGCAGATAATATTGCTGTACAAAGAAGGGCAGATCTGGAGGTAAATGAAATTGAGGTAATGTGGCTAGAAATCAGAGAAAATATACACAAATTTTTAATGTGTGTTGCCTACAGACCTCCTTCTTGTGCTGACTTCTTGATTCATCTTCAGGACTGTCTAGACAATGTCTACATCACTGCAGATGGAAATGAAAAAATTCTGTTAATAGGAGATTTTAACTCAGATTTGAATACCCAACAAGGCCAGCATATGAGCAATTTTGCTACTGTGAACAACTTTAGCACATTGATCTATCAACCCACACAAGTTACAAGTACCACTAGCAGTGTTCTTGATCAATGTTTAACTAACTTTCCTGATTCTGTTAAAGACTCTGGTGTTGAACCTCCACTTGCAGACAATAATCACTGCTCTGTTTATGTTAAACTCCATTTTCAAGTCAAGAAATCAAAATGTTATACCAAAACCATGTGGGATTTCAACAAAGTTGACACTGCACAATTTAGGAACTCTTTGACTAATTTTGATTGGGATAATTTAGTGAAGGATGACATCAATGAAACCTGCAGATTATTCACTGATAAGATTTTGCTCAGTGCTGGTGGGTTTATACCACATAAACTTGCAACTGTGCGTACTCATGATAAGCCATTTTACAATGGCTATTTACGTAGATTAAGACGCAAGGTAAACCATCTTCCCCACAAGGCGAAGAATACAAACACTTTAGCATCTTGGGACTACTACAGACATGAAAGAAATTTTTACTTTCGAGAGGTTTCTCATTGTAAGAATGATTATAAAAACAAAATTTATAAAAAAACTTGATGAAGATAAGAATGTTCATGGTTCATTTTTCAAATAAGCAAAATCTTGCATTAAAACATCAAATTTATCCATGCCTCCAATTTTATCATCAGATGGAAGTTTTTTGACTGATGATACAGCCAAAGCAAATGCTTTTAACACATTCTTCTCTGAAGTGAGTAAATTAACCCAGGGGCAAACACTAATACTGGGGCATGACTCACCAATCTGCGATACTTTAGAATCCATATCTGTCTCAGAAGAAGAAGTTCTCGACCAGATAAGAATTCTAAATGGTAACAAGTCATATGGACCTGATGGAATATCGCCTAAATTTATCAAGATTAACTCCCTGGTTAAGCCATTAACAAGACTCTATAACCTATCACTCTCTTTGGGCAAACTTCCTAACTTGTGGAAGCAAGCCAATGTGATACCATTGCATAAAAAGGAAAGTAAGCATATTTTAGGCAACTAACGTCCAGTTTCTCTTCTCAGCATTTTGGGTAAAATTTTGGAAAGAATAGTCTTCAAACAGGTATACAATCACTTCAGAGATAACTTCCTAATATCTGTGTGGCAGTCTGGTTTTTTACCAGGCTCTTTTACAATTACTTAACTTCTCGAGCTGTATAACAAGTTTTGCACCGCCATATCCCAGAATAAAGAAATTCGAATTGTATTTCTAGACACATCAAAAGCTTTTGACAGGGTTTGGCAGGGGGTTTAATATTTAAACTTAAAAAATGGGGCATTTGTGGTTCTCTGCTTTGGTGGTTTGAAGATTACTTAAAAGACAGGGTTCAGTGTGTTATCATAAATGGTCAATTATTAAGTTGGAAGCTTATAACTGCTGGAGTACCTCAGGGGTCAGTATTAGGCCCACTTCTATTCTTAGTCTTCATAAATGATATAACTAATGTTGTCAATCATTGCAATTTAAGACTTTTTGCAGATTATACTTGTCTCTTTATTGAAGTTGATAATAGAGAACAAGCTGCAATAAAGTTAAATGAAGACTTAAACAACATACAGAAATGGTCTCTGGATTGGCTCGTTACTTTTAACCCTTCAAAAACTGAATCAATGGTCATTGGTTTAAAACGCAACAAAGAGACATATCCTAGACTATTCCTTCATAACACACCAATAGTTGAAGTACCTAATCACAAACACATTGGTCTTTGTCTTGAAAATAACCTAAGTTGGCATGTACACATCCACACTATATCTACCAAGGCTGAAAAGAGACTAAATATATTAAAACAGATGAAATTGAAATTGACAAGGAAAACTCTTGAAAAGATGTATTTTCTTTTATTAGGCCAATTTTAGAATATGGGGATGTTGTTTGGCAGAGGGCTTCTCACTCAGATTTATGCAAGTTAGATTCTGTCAAAGTTGCAACCATGAGACTTGTTTTTAGTGCCCCGTATAGATCAAACATTCAATCGTTGTATATTGAACTAGGCTGGCAAAACTTACACGAAAGGCGGCATCAACACACATTAATAATGATGTATAAAATTTTAAACAACCATACTCCAGATTATTTGAGGTCTCTCATTCCTCCTCTGGTTGGAAATACAATGAAATATCAATTGCAAAATCAATCCAATATACAAGTGCCAACATTTAGAGTAAAATGGCATCAAAATTCATTCTTTCCTGTTGGAATAAAATTATGGAATGCATTAGATGATTCTTTTAAGCATGTTAGCACATTATCTTCATTTAAGCCATTGTTGATTAAAAGAAACATTTCTGTTGCTACTAAGCAGTTAAAGTTAAGGAAAAAGTTGTTTTGTATTGGTGATAGATATTGGAACGTGATACATTCTAGAATGCGAATGAGCTGTAGTCTTACACATAATTTACATGTTATAGAAAATTCAACTTGTGAATGTGGCCTTTCGGCAGAAAACAATTCTCATTTTCTTTTAGAATGCAGACTGTATACTCAATATAGGCAGTCAATGTTTAACAAGTTACAGGTTTTACCAACAATAACCACTGATTTTCTTTTACATGGAGACTATAACTTGACTTTTGAACAAAACAAGGTAGTTTTTGAAGCAGCACAAGAATTTTTAAAGGAATCAGGGCGGTTTTAATAGTTTAAATAGTTTTATATTAGCCACATGTCCACACATTCATCATTATCATCTATTCATATTCTTTTGTAAATAGTTCTTCCTGCGAGAAGGCTTATGATAATCTTTGTTGATTTTGCCTGATTGCTTCAATAAAACATTGTTTAGGAAAAAGAGTAGAATAGACTTTCCTACCCCAACCCCCCCCCCCCCCCCCCCCATTCTAGTAAGGGAAGCATCAATGCATAAGGTTTTATTCTCCTCAAGCGATTCTTTCTGGAAGAATATAATGCCATTGTATGAGGGAAGGAATTTGATAAACAAGAGCAAGTCCTTCTTGAAATTTTCATCAAGTTGTATATATTTCTTGTGGGAGTTTTTCCTAAACAGATACAGAATTCTGTTTTCAAACATACGAGCGGGATGTACACATTTGTGCACATACAATAATTTCCCTACGAGAGATTGAATAGTATGTCTGTTAATACGTTTTTGACCATATATGCACAGGTATTCATCAAGAACAGTATCAATCTTTGACTTTGTGATACTGATAGTATTGGCGTTGATATTAACCTCAAAACCAAGGTATATAAGGACCTTTGAGGGGGGTATATATGTCATGATTAATAGGAAGGCCTAGTTCTGTTAAAAGGTCATATAGAGTACGAAAATCCAAGTTAACCTGATGTTTAGGTGACACTATCATAAAATCGTCAATGTGTGCAAACACGTCAAATCCCTTCTGTTTCATAATAAATCTGACGGCGTTGGCCACTAATTCAAACGACACACTGCCATGAACCCAGCCAAACGCTATAGCGCTGTTAATAAAGTAGCTATCACGCCACTTAAGGCCAAACTTCAAGCCATCTGTGGGATTGACCCTAAGATTCCTGAAAGCATGTGAAACATCAATATTCATGAGGTAAGGGTTGTTGTTACAATTTTTGATCTCTTGAACAATATTATCAATTGTTGGAAATTTCAGAGTAAAGAGTGAGTTGTCAAAAGTGTTGTGAACAAAATGGTTCACTGAACCACCAAGGGGATAAGAAAGATTAAGTATCACTCTTTGCTTGTTAGTATCTTTTGGGTGGGTAAGAAGAGGTGAACAATGATCATCCTTGTCAGGGACATTTGCAACAGGACCTAAAATAGCATGTGATGCTATTTCTTTGCTTAAATATTCTTTAACAGCTTTAGGATACTGTATAGCCGAAGCATGGTTGGATATATCAGTGTTATGCAGATTATGATCATCTGCTAAAGAAATCCAAATTTCAAGTACTGGATAACTCTTTTATCTGGATAATAAGCTAAATAGTGTTCCCAAGCTTGGATATTTAAAGAAAAAGAAACTGGAATCATAGCCATTATATAATTTGGTAGATCAATACTCTGTAAAATCTTGGCCACAGCCACAAATTGGTCTACAGTATCAATGATATGAGGAAGTCTATCAGGACCCACAAAATAAAAGTCAGTAGGATCATGTGCTAAATACACCGTAGTCTTATGTGGATCATTAATATCATTGGTGAGAGTGAGCAGCTCACTCAAACAAGTGTGAGAAGAACAATATTAAGCATCACTGGATCAGAAAGACCTGAGTGTGTTAGTTAATCAAAATCGTGTACAGCATCCCCAGGATGGCTGTCACACAACACGCTACCATTACGAGCTTAGAAAGTAGTCTTACCCACAGAGAGCATTTCAGTGGCCATGTGGACTAACATCCCGCAAGACTATTTCTATTGTTTGATTATCGTTGTGCATTTGACACAGTTGATCAATTAATTGCTGCATATACTCAGTGTAATCATAACCAAAGGTTTTCATACAATGCAAGTCCTTTACATAATCCAGATGCATATCTACCCCAAGTCCTTAATACTACTCATACTACTATCATCATTCACAACATACAAGAAATACTAGACTTGGATGTTACCTTCAGGAACTGACAGACACGGACTAAGATGCCAGATAACATCGCTACTATGATGCTCATCCCAATAAAAACCCTTCAGTTTAGCATTACCTTGAGGATAAATATAAATCACCCTATGTTCAATAAAGCTGTCTTCTAATTTGACACAAATTCATGACGGACATTAACTTGACCCCATATATACTATCAATATCTGGCATCTCAGCATCATCTACTCCAATGTTCATTGCTCTTACACGCTCACTCAATTGACAGCCATCCTGTGATGGTGAGTTAATAGTATTAGCAGTAATTTTGCTGACGCTGCCAGCTTCATTAATATCCAGCATGTCACCCATGTGACCCATGGAATGAATATTATGGCCAACAGCCGGATCAACAAGATTATAATCAGCATCTGCTGTTGTGTACTGCAAATAATAATACATAATGGATTTACCAGCATAACTAACAGATGCATAAGGTTTAAGAATTAATATACAACCACAATCGTTATGATAAACATTTTTAAAATTGCAGTTATCAGCCATGCCTTTAGTGACACTGCTCACATCAGAGTTATTATCATTCTCTGACAACTTTAATACGTTATTATGACCAATATTTACAATGCTCCTCTGCTCAAGACGATCTTGCAAAGAAGAATTTACATGACAATTACTGGAAGCTTCAGGTGATCCTATGTTCTCCTATTTATTGGACTGCTTGTCCTGCTGCTTGCTGTTACCAATGACTTGCTGTAAAATGACACTTTGTCTCTAGGTGATTACTTGTCCTACTCTGTCTCCAACAGTATGCACAACTGTGTTTATAAACACCATGATGACCTTCATGACTACAAGAATTCTCATTATAGAACTTACATGTCCTTTCCTTCTGTTGTTGCAATAAAGTGAGAGAATTTAAGAGAGCTACCTGTGAGGCTATGAGCCTATTCAAAGCCATCTGTGTGGCATCACTCCAAGTCAGCCTTCCTTTTTCAACTTTATGCATGGAGGATGCGTAAGCCTCCCAGACTGCAGGCCAAGGAATGGATGATGCATCCCTCATAGTAAAAATCATTTGCGTAAGAACTGACCTCAGAACATCATTGTCCTGGATTTGGATAGCATTGGTCAGCTGCCCTGCAACCCTTTTTGGAACTGAGAGGTCATCGTAAGCAGTCCTCTTCTTTGCAGTCCCACCTGTATCTTTATTATTATATCTACCAGATCTTTTAGATGCTGGCTTACCTTAGATTAATTCCTGACCATTTCCCTGTTCATAATGCGACAGCAACTGT
This sequence comes from Sabellastarte sp. h YS-2021, assembly GCA_964017235.1. Classification (NCBI taxonomy): domain Eukaryota; kingdom Metazoa; phylum Annelida; class Polychaeta; order Sabellida; family Sabellidae; genus Sabellastarte; species Sabellastarte sp. h YS-2021. The sequence continues at coordinate 144,084,001 of OZ024931.1, forward strand.
GTAACAACATCATTAACAGTGGACATCCTCCTCAATGCTTCAAGAGTGGGCATGGTGGGATGCCTAACAGTGGAATCATCATTTGATCTGAAAACAACATGATTCAGATGAGTATCAGATGAAGCAAACGTATCCAAAATTGGAGGGTGACCAGTACTAGACTTGCCAATATGATCCCCCAACTGGGGATTGGACAGAGTATGATGCTTGCCCTTCTGATGCCCAGTGAGATGTGGATAATGACTGAGTGGTGAATAGCTCCGTGGAGTTTACAGGATCTGAGGGAACAGCCCTGTCTCGTTGATTGTGCAGATGAATTGTACGTCTCTCATCTATAGTGACCAGCCAAGCACTAGCAGTAGGCAAATGTACAGGCGTTGAGTTGACTGCATTTTGCCTCTCCAGATCGTCCTGAGAGTTATCTTTTTCTAATATTTCATTTACTTGACCTGAAAGCATGCATGTTTGATCTTACATTTGATGGGCAAGATCTTTGTTCTTGTACATTTATAAACCAAACTCTTATGAAAGCCTGCTGTCCGTTTCAAAATTCAGTTTAAAATCTAAGATAAAACAAATAATAATATGCACAGGGAACATAAATATGATAATTATGATTCTAATTATGATACTTTACTCATGCATAATCATGACATTGGATTATGAGGATTGATGTCATGATCATGCGATAAATCTTTCCAGATGGCCAAATTGTTGCTCCCGGCCAAACCATGGCTCCCTGGTGTATAAATGGCTCAAAACCAAAAAAATCAATAACTACCCAGTATCTGAATTGTCATTATTACTTTACAGACACTTAAAATAGCTGAGCATAGTAAGAAAAGGCCAGGGCCCGTATTCACTAAATATAAGGATTTCCTTTATTTCTTGCCCCTTCCTTTGTTTTTGTATTCATTAAACTTCCCTCGAACAAAGGAGCCTAACTTTCTTTCCTAGAATTTCAAGGAAACCTTAAAAATCTAGGAAATCCTTAACTTTCAAGGGAATTTCATTATTCACTTACCTTCCTATACTGAGGAATCCTTGTTTTTTTCCTTAATTTTCAAGGTAAGTGTGTGACTATCTTTATGATAAAAGGGAGTTTTGGTGATTTGACTTTTTAACTAAAAATTGAGGTAATTGGTGAAATGTTATAACATTTAAACTTTTTCTGTCCATGCAACATTATTTACACCACCATAGGTATTTCTTTGAAATTTTTGGGATATTCAGTTGATATGTCGTCAAACCCAATGAAAATGTGTTTGATGTGTGTGTCACAATATCTAAACTTGCCTATTACCACAATAGAAAAACTTCCCAAATGACATATACAGAAAAAATCTATCACAAATTAAGAGTGTGTGTCATTATATTGTTTATCTTCATGAGTGATATATTTTTTCTGCATATGTCTGAAAAGTGATGTTTTATTATTCACCATTTTGTACGATTTATGGGTTTAATAATATGAATATTTAATGAGAGGATATGAAAAAGCATGTCAAAAAGCATGGACATCAGCGAATATAAAAACTGCAATCTTTAACCTTCCAATATCTCAGTCATTTCTGCATGGATTTCAATGTAACAAACATGAGCAGAAGCGCTATAAGACAAATTTTCTAATGATATAAAAATAAAATATATCCCCTCTGTATGTCCTTCCATATGGGTCAAATAGTATTTGCTCATGATGGATAAAAAAATGTGCTATGCAATACAAAAATCTTTAAAAGTTAGAGATTTATTTCTTAAAATATAAAATTTCATCTTAAACTACAATAGAAAACACACCACAACACTAAACTTAAGCAAATAATAAACATGGAAATAAGAAAATACAAAAATAAGGGAAAAAAAAAGGAGCCTTTATGAACAAACGTTTTTAATCAATCAGGTGATTGAATGCAGTCCTTTGATAAAGGATTCTTTATTTAAGGTCTCCTTTGGTAAGGAATCTATAAAGGAGGTTTAGTGAATAGCATTTTAAAGGTCACCTTACCAAAGGAGATTTTTCACCTTCCTTTAATAAAGGGACCTTTAAAATATAGGAGGTTTAGTGAATATGGCCCCCGATCCACTATACTGCCCCATCATAGATTGACACACACTGCCAATATGATCCCCCAACTGGGGATTGGACAGAGTATGATGCTTGCCCTTCTGATGCCCAGTGAGATGTGGATAATGACTGAGTGGTGAATAGCTCCGTGGAGTTTACAGGATCTGAGGGAACAGCCCTGTCTCGTTGATTGTGCAGATGAATTGTACGTCTCTCATCTATAGTGACCAGCCAAGCACTAGCAGTAGGCAAATGTACAGGCGTTGAGTTGACTGCATTTTGCCTCTCCAGATTGTCCTGAGAGTTATCTTTTTCTAATATTTCATTTACTTGACCTGAAAGCATGCATGTTTGATCTTACATTTGATGGGCAAGATCTTTGTTCTTGTACATTTATAAACCAAACTCTTATGAAAGCCTGCTGTCCGTTTCAAAATTCAGTTTAAAATCTAAGATAAAACAAATAATAATATGCACAGGGAACATAAATATGATAATTATGATTCTAATTATGATACTTTACTCATGCATAATCATGACATTGGATTATGAGGATTGATGTCATGATCATGCGATAAATGTTTCCAGATGGCCAAATTGTTGCTCCCGGCCAAACCATGGCTCCCTGGTGTATAAATGGCTCAAAACCAAAAAAATCAATAACTACCCAGTATCTGAATTGTCATTATTACTTTACAGACACTTAAAATAGCTGAGCATAGTAAGAAAAGGCCAGGGCCCGTATTCACTAAATATAAGGATTTCCTTTATTTCTTGCCCCTTCCTTTGTTTTTGTATTCATTAAACTTCCCTCGAACAAAGGAGCCTAACTTTCTTTCCTAGAATTTCAAGGAAACCTTAAAAATCTAGGAAATCCTTAACTTTCAAGGGAATTTCATTATTCACTTACCTTCCTATACTGAGGAATCCTTGTTTTTTTCCTTAATTTTCAAGGTAAGTGTGTGACTATCTTTATGATAAAAGGGAGTTTTGGTGATTTGACTTTTTAACTAAAAATTGAGGTAATTGGTGAAATGTTATAACATTTAAACTTTTTCTGTCCATGCAACATTATTTACACCACCATAGGTATTTCTTTGAAATTTTTGGGATATTCAGTTGATATGTCGTCAAACCCAATGAAAATGTGTTTGATGTGTGTGTCACAATATCTAAACTTGCCTATTACCACAATAGAAAAACTTCCCAAATGACATATACAGAAAAAAATCTATCACAAATTAAGAGTGTGTGTCATTATATTGTTTATCTTCATGAGTGATATATTTTTTCTGCATATGTCTGAAAAGTGATGTTTTATTATTCACCATTTTGTACGATTTATGGGTTTAATAATATGAATATTTAATGAGAGGATATGAAAAAGCATGTCAAAAAGCATGGACATCAGCGAATATAAAAACTGCAATCTTTAACCTTCCAATATCTCAGTCATTTCTGCATGGATTTCAATGTAACAAACATGAACAGAAGCGCTATAAGACAAATTTTCTAATGATATAAAAATAAAATATATCCCCTCTGTATGTCCTTCCATATGGGTCAAATAGTATTTGCTCATGATGGATAAAAAAATGTGCTATGCAATACAAAAATCTTTAAAAGTTAGAGATTTATTTCTTAAAATATAAAATTTCATCTTAAACTACAATAGAAAACACACCGCAACACTAAACTTAAGCAAATAATAAACATGGAAATAAGAAAATACAAAAATAAGGGAAAGAAAAAGGAGCCTTTATGAACAAACGTTTTTAATCAATCAGGTGATTGAATGCAGTCCTTTGATAAAGGATTCTTTATTTAAGGTCTCCTTTGGTAAGGAATCTATAAAGGAGGTTTAGTGAATAGCATTTTAAAGGTCACCTTACCAAAGGAGATTTTTCACCTTCCTTTAATAAAGGGACCTTTAAAATATAGGAGGTTTAGTGAATATGGCCCCCGATCCACTATACTGCCCCATCATAGATTGACACCTCCCACAAAATCTCACATAAACACATTTAACGTTAGCAGATGCCTGGTCATGGTCACTGCATTAAATTATTAAAAGACATCCAACATCTGCCACATCTTTCCCCTGCAGAGGAAGGAAGGATACTTCAGATGTACATAACATTTATAGAAGTTGAGTCGGCTGTTCGGGGCCTCATGAAGGTGTGGCCGAGGTCAGTTCTGAAGAAGTTTTGTAAACCTTAAGTTATTTTATTTCACATCAAAAATTCATGTGGCAGTTTCTGATTGGTCACCCATTGGTCTTCACTTTTGAACCCTGCTTCACTCTGCCATTTTGAAGCTGGAATTACACAAGGCAACACCTAAAAATTTGAAGTTGAAGATCAGTACTTGGGAACTTCAGAAGACTTAGCCAACTTCTATGCAACTTAAGTGGTTTTATATTTATTTTACTCACGTCTAGTTTTTATATATCTCATCACAGTTTTATATTTTAAATGCTTACTATTTGTGATGATACGGTTTATATAGATATTGTAAATGTTGTGAACCGTGACAATGAGAATCGTGGCATTGTGGCTATAAACCATGGTGTTAATACGGTTCTTATTATCATTTTACATGCTGAAATCATGACATTGACTATCAAACCTTGTGTTAATACTGTTTTGTTATATGGTTTGATATTAACATATTACATTTTAAATGCTGTGAATCGTGACATTGATTCAAATACTTGTGTGAACACTATTGCTATGATGATACGATTTATATAGACATTTTAAATGCTGTGAATTGTGACAGTTCATTGAAATATTTATCCGTCAATGCTATTTCTGTAATGATACTGCCTCTCGGCATAAGTTGGCCGCGGATGTAAGTTGGCCACCCATTTTCCCCCCTCACATCGTATTACATCGGCTATAAATGTTAACGATAGCAGTACTATAATATTGTTCAGATAAGGTGGCAAGGCAGTACTATTATTGTACTTATTAATATTCTGAAAGAAATATAACCACAGAAGTCCACAAATGTCCTTACAATGGCTTCCTGCAAGTTTGTAAACATCCGTTTGATAGCTGTTTTTTCCAGACAGAAGAAAACTTTGCAGAAATGTCCTCAACATCCAAAGCTAGAGGTATTATAAAACAGTTCACTATATGCACTAATTATTCATGCAACTTATTCACTAATTCCATTGTTTATATGATGCAGGAATGTTTGTTATTTCACATATTTATGCAAACAATTATCTCATTGAGTTTCTCACATATGCACATGGACACCCAAACAAACAACATAGTCCAGAAATTACCAAAAGTAGAAGAAAATTAAGGTAATGCAAAACAAGTGTGACAATGCATGCTGGAATGATAAGGCTGTATGTAAATTAGTAACAGTTGTGTACTTCTATGCAGATATTAATAATTCATGTATGTAAGGATGGAAAATACATTATTTTGCATGGGAAATATCTGGAGGCCTGCAATATTGACTTTATAAATTGTTTTTCCTTAGACATTAAACCCACTCATGTAATGTTATAATGGGGTATAAATATCAACAATTGCAGTACTATAGCCTATTTCAGGTAAGCTGGGAAGGCAATATACATGTACTTATATTGTGTATCCAGCTTTGATAAATGAAAAATTAATACAGATGTCCCAAAATGTCATAACAATGGCTTCCTGCAGGTTTGTCAACATCCATTGAGAACCACACTTCATGGAAGATCCAGTAAATATTTGCAGAAATGTCTTCACAGAGAAATTGAAGAGCTAAAATTAACAGAACACAATGTGCTACAACTAGTAACACAACATGTACTGTCATAGCATTATTTATCAACAGCAACAGTACTTTATACCTTACTACTTAATCGACTTGCTTATGTATCTCAACTTCCCACACTGCACATGGTCTTGCAAATAAACACTTTAGTCCTAAATGTAGAAAACTTATGAAATTTTTAAGTTTCTAAGAATCAGATATGCACATATAAGCCTAGTGGAGCAGATTAAAATTAAACACTGAACTAAGGCACATGTCATGTTCAGTGTTATATACAATGTTAATAGTTACAGAAATAATCAATGAATAAATAGTCCCAGTGCATATTTATAAGGAGGAGATATGTAGTCCATACATTCTATTGGAAAACTAAGAGATATGGGGAAAACTTTTGTTATCTTCAAATTTCAGGAAAATACTGTCAGTACAGTCGAGAGGACCTAGTTGAGGCTGTATTAAAAGTAAAGACCAAAAAAATGACAACCACTGAGGCATCCCTAGTATATGGAATACCAAGAAAGACATTAAGCAATCATGTGTTGGGGAAAGTGACTGATTTTCACACTACTGGGAGAGACAGAGCACTCACAGACGAAGAAGAGTCCGCTGTTGTTGACTTCCTTAAGTACATGTCCAGACATAACTTTCCCTTACGTAGGTGTGAAGTCAGAAGCCTCATTGTGGTAGGTAACCATGATTTGATGAGTAACATTTGTATTTGTTTATGGATGTGTTAATTGGCATATTAGATTACAGAATGATTTCGATCCATTGCCATTATGAAATGCAATAATTTCTGGAGTGGAGTTCTGCATAAGTTAGGTGCATCACCAGATTTCTGAAAATTGGTAGGCTATCACCTGTGTCAGAGTTTGCTTTTTAAAGGTGCGAATAGACTGAGGACCAGTGCCAACTTTGCCTTGACTGTTGAACAGCACATGAGACACCAAGTTTCATCATTGTATAATAATGGATTAGTAATAAACTTCCATTTTAAAGCAGTCTCTACTGGAAAGCTATTTCTTCTTTAGTTTTTCATATTTCTTCCAACCTTTTCAGGATATGCTTAAAAGAAAGGATGGCGATGTATGCCATTCCAAATTCGACAGGACCACAGGACCATCAAATAAATGGTTCCAATGTTTTGAAAGGCGACATCCTGATTTGTCATGGTCAGTGCCACAAACTATAGAGAAACATCGGTTGGATGCTGCCGACGAACGTAAAATAGACTCTTTTTTCAACCTGCTGGGTAAGCTTTTACTCTTGCTCTTTAATATTGACTAACAATTATGTCTGCTCTACTGGAATGATGAATACCTAATGAATAAGTAAATAAATGAATAATATACAGCAGAGAATTACAATATGTCCCTATGCTATCATGCCTGTAGAAAATAATGCCGCATGGTGCATATGTATATTTGGTAATACTTTATTTATTAGTACTTTTCAGGTGAATGGTGGATGATGATTCTAAGAAATGCACATGCATGGAGCATAGAACAAGCCTCAGAAGCTAATCTAGAAATTAATTATAACCAGTCAAGCACATGTTTACACATTTCAAATAACCCTGACAAAACTTATAAATCCATTTCTGGTGAAGGATAACATATTAATTATGGTATACACAAACTAAATTTTTGATGTGTAAAATTGTATAGTTCCACCTTAGGGCAGGTATGTACTGTTATAATACATCACACCTTTCAACATAAAGGTGTAAGACTATTTGATTGTATGGAAAATTTTGTAATTGCATAATCTATTTGGGATTGTTGGCTTAAAGAAAACTGATGAAAAATTACTGATTTTGAAAGGATGTGGCCCAAATGAAATTTCCCCCTACAATTAATGTATATATTTTGACTGAATTTTCTAGATGCGAAACACTAATGCATTATTACAAAGAGGTGAAATTGAGTGCTTACATATCATGAACTATAATGAAATATGTTCCTTCATAAATGTATGCAATGCATATGGTTAAGCAATCAAGCTGGAATGAACTTGTATATGTATATGCGAATCAACAGCAATGGGAAAGAGGAGCAGTTGGCTGATTGGACATTTGTAGATCTTTAGGTGATGGGATGTCAAGAGACATACACAGAGTAATTGAAAAGCATGTTCTTTCTTCTAGAAGCAATACCTAAAGCACACTTAACATTACAGCAGCTGGAAGATTCCACTTCAAGGTCCTACAGCACATGTAGGGATTCTTATTGCCAAATTTAAATGTGCGCACTATCAAAGTTTTAGCGATCTACAGTTGAGAAAGTGAAAGTTGGTGCTTTAGTTACTCAAGCACTAAGTTCACATTGAACCAGCTAAACAGGATTGTCACTTGCAAAATTCCACTGCAGAGACTGGTGACAGCGTCTGGAAACACTTTGCAGAACCATATATGTCAGGCTGACCACAGATACTTCCACTGAGAATTGTTATATTTAAGTATCACTCTGCAATAATGTCTTTGCATAATGATCACTTTAATTGCTTGCACTGATACACACTAAAGCATTCATAACACTGTAGCACCAATATACCAAAATACAAACAGTTTCTTACAAGCATAACCTATTATGAAATATTGGAGGCATACTTTTTGATATTTCAAAGGTAGCGTAAATTTAAACTTGCTATAATGCATCGATTATGTCACTATGTTAGGTGTTTGTCATACATACATATAAAACAATCATATGTAATACTGAAGAAATGTATTTGCAAATGTCATCAGTCAATGTTACAAAACTGAAATATGCAACAATATTACTGAGAAACATCTATGTTATGAAAATCCCCTATGAAACTTGTAGAGGATGTCCTTAAGAGAAACAATATTTTGGAGAATCCTAGCCAGATTTGGAACTGCGATGAAAGTGGCATTTCCAGTCATGTGGCCACACGCGAAAAGGCATATGGTGTCAAGGGAGAGACCAAATATCAGCAGAAGGTAATTATTTCAACATAACAACCAAAACAAAACTCCTATCCCTCTTTTCACCCCTGCAATGCTGCATCTTAAATGTAATTATACTGGTGTGCCCGTGTAGGATGCAGGAACCATTGCATCTTGTGAAATAATCATTATTACATTAATTATACCAGTAATGACTTTCATTCTGACCAAAAGGTTAACATGTGTATTGCACATCATATTCAACAGCCATGGTCATATCTGCACAGCCCCTAAGGAAACTGTCACTGCGGGACCCAAATCCATGCAGAAATCAAATCCTTTGATGATATGCTGAACTTGCCAAGCCACCAGCTGAATGATTACCCTGGTGGTTAATTAAATACTAGGATGAATATATTACATGTACATCAAACATTTCTCAACAAAAGCCTTGCCAAATGAGATGTTAAACATAAACAGTCTTAAATATACGTAAACATATATAATATGCACATTTGAACATCTCCAGGGAGTAACAATTAAGGTTCATCAAGGGCAAACTCATATCCATTGTCTAAACATTTCTTAAACTTCAATGTCACCAAAGATTTTGGAGTTAATACTATTTATGTTATAACTTACAAGGTGTGCAGTATGTTACCATGTGTGTTTCTGCAGTGGGTAAAATTATGCCTACATTCTTGATTTATGAGAATAGCTTACCAACACTTGCAGTAAAAGATAATTTACCAGAGGGATGGCTTCATGGTGCTTCACCTAATGGTGGGTTTTGTCAAGTACAATGGTTCTTAATACATATACTCATCAAAACAAATGTAATTAATTTGTTCCTATTTTTCCTAAAAAGACAATTTCTATTTATCATTCAAACGTCCATGTAATGCATATGTGATCTGGACAATTATTGTGCATGCCACATGTTCCCTCTCATGTGCATGCCACATGTTCCCTGTATTAAAAATTTAGACTTCTATGGTGATAGATTTTCCTCAACTTCAAGTAAGGCATCCCTATAAGAAATGCTGTAATGCACAATTGAGTAAACATTAATGATTAAATACCTAATTAAATATATTCCATGTCTTACATAAAAAATGCTTTTTACCAACCATACAGCACATCTACAAGTGAACAATGTTTTCAACATATTCATTCAAGTAAATCATGGAGCCATGGTGGCATAGTGGTAATGCACAACCCTCCTAACCTTGTCAGCATAAACCTGGCTCCATATTTTGGGAAGGTAGTAGTTGCTCATCTATGGCCAGCAGTTTACATTTCAGAACCTTAACCAATAGCATTCACTTGTTTCCTCTATTCTCAAGACTACCTATCATGACACGATCTGTACAATGTTGACACTGGCATTAAACCCTGATTATAAGAAATAAACTAACTCATTGTAGTTGTTACAACTTATTGATTTTGCCACCTATTCATGAGACTAATTGGGAAATTACTGTAACAGGTTACATGGACAAACAACTCTTCAAGGAGTGGTTCAAGCATATTTTCTTGAAATACTGCGGATCACAGCGACCCATTCTACTCCTTTTAGATAACCACGACTCACATCTTTCTTATGATGTGCTGGACATGACCATGACCAACCAGGTTAATATGCGCTGCATTTGTGTCACTGTAACATTTAAATTTGTTATTTTAAAACAATCCATGTACAATGACATTTTATAGACCTTGATTCGGTGTTCGGTAGTACCGCAAACGGACGCGCTGTTTTTAAAAATACAAACTCATCGTTTTAAACATATTTTGATACACTTTCATGCAGTTTTAGTTTCCAGTCAATGGGTTTACAACATCTTCTTGCTTTTCACCCTTGTTTTTTTTTTATCAAAATAAAGTTGTGTTCCTATCTGTTACCTAAAATCGGGTATTATCGCCCACTAAAGGGAGTTACTCGCACAATTTGCGGGAGTTACTTGGCAATTCTATCTGGCTGTATATATCATATCATGGTATAGTATCTTGGCCATGACCAACCAGGTTAATATGCGCTGCATTTGTGTCACTGTAACATTTAAATTTGTTATTTTAAAACAATCCATGTACAATGACATTTTATAGACCTTGATTCGGTGTTCGGTAGTACCCCAAACGGACGCGCTGTTTTTAAAAATACAAACTCATCCTTTTAAACATATTTTGATACACTTTCATGCAGTTTTAGTTTCCAGTCAATGGGTTTACAACATCTTCTTGCTTTTCACCCTTGTTTTTTTTTCATCAAAATAAAGTTGTGTTCCTATCTGTTACCTAAAATCGGGTATTATCGCCCACTAGCGGGAGTTACTCGCACAATTTGCGGGAGTTACTTGGCAATTCTATCTGGCTGTATATATCATATCATGGTATAGTATCTTGGCCATGACCAACCAGGTTAATATGCGCTGCATTTGTGTCACTGTAACATTTAAATTTGTTATTTTAAAACAATCCATGTACAATGACATTTTATAGACCTTGATTCGGTGTTCGGTAGTACCGCAAACGGACGCGCTGTTTTTAAAAATACAAACTCATCGTTTTAAACATATTTTGATACACTTTCATGCAGTTTTAGTTTCCAGTCAATGGGTTTACAACATCTTCTTGCTTTTCACCCTTGTTTTTTTTTTATCAAAATAAAGTTGTGTTCCTATCTGTTACCTAAAATCGGGTATTATCGCCCACTAGCGGGAGTTACTCGCACAATTTGCGGGAGTTACTTGGCAATTCTATCTGGCTGTATATATCATATCATGGTATAGTATCTTGGCCATGACCAACCAGGTTAATATGCGCTGCATTTGTGTCACTGTAACATTTAAATTTGTTATTTTAAAACAATCCATGTACAATGACATTTTATAGACCTTGATTCGGTGTTCGGTAGTACCGCAAACGGACGCGCTGTTTTTAAAAATACAAACTCATCGTTTGAAACATATTTTGATACACTTTCATGCAGTTTTAGTTTCCAGTCAATGGGTTTACAACATCTTCTTGCTTTTCACCCTTGTTTTTTTTTTTATCAAAATAAAGTTGTGTTCCTATCTGTTACCTAAAATCGGGTATTATCGCCCACTAACGGGAGTTACTCGCACAATTTGCGGGAGTTACTTGGCAATTCTATCTGGCTGTATATATCATATCATGGTATAGTATCTTGAAAAATGTGGTTTCTAAGATTTTTATGTGTGTTTTTCGGGTTACTTGTGTACAAAAATAGAACACCAAATATTGCTGAGGTCCATTTTGATGTGTACGGACAAGTGGTTCCTCATGTGTGTCCCCACATTTACCCAAGATTCACTATGCATGTGTTTGTTTGCAGCCATAGGGTTTCCTACCGTAAAATGGTTTCTTTTAGCCAACTCAGTTTGATCTTGTTGTCAGGTGACGTGGCAGTTAACCCAGGGCCGCTTAGTTTTGGTTTTGCTAATTGCCGTTCCATCAGAAACAAGGGCCCGTTATTAGCAGATGAAGTCAACAGTGGTAGATACGATGTCTTTGGTCTGACTGAGACCCACATCAAGGCACATGACACAACACTTTTTCTGCAAGAGTTAACCCCTGATGGTTTTTCTTTAGTTCATACTTCAAGATTAAATAAAAGTGGTGGCGGTGTTGGGTTTTTTATCAAAAAAGTGTTTGAATACAAGAACATTGATTGCACTCCTGAGTTTTCATCTTTTGAACAGCATACCATTTTGTTATCATTCCAGGGACATAGTTTGATAATTGGTGTATTGTATAGACCTCCAAGTTCCTCAGTTCAAGTCTTTTTTGAAGATTTCATGTCTTATATTGGTTTTCTGTCGTCCTTATCTCCATCTTTTGTTGTTTGTGGGGACTTTAATATTCATGTAGATTCTGCATCCTCCTCGGTGTCTGAATTCAAGTCCGTGATTGATGCCTGCTTTTTGACTCAATATACTGATTTCCCTACCCACCTTCATGGTCATACTCTTGACCTACTTCTTGCTCCCACTGAATTCTCCGGAATATCTGAGGTGCATGGTTCGTGCTTCATTAGCGATCACAAAATTATCTCTTGCTCAGTTGATTTTCCGTGTGTGTCTAAACGTCATGACAAAATAGTAACCTTTCGTCAATATCACAAGATGTTGAAAGAAGATCTAGCTGCCTCTGCATTTGTTGCCCATCCATCGGATGACATTGACACACTTTATGAACAATACGTATCTAGTTTGTCTGATCTCCTAGACATTCATGCACCCTTGAAAACAAGGCGCCTCGCTAAACCAGCACCTGGCTGGATAACAAATGAATTCAGAACCGCCAAGTGTTTAAGAAGGCAATATGAACGAACATGGAGGAGAGACAAAACCCCATTAAACCGTGCTCGTCTTAGACGGCAGATAAATAGATGCAACCACCTTCTAAATAAGAACAAGAAAAATTACTATCAGGAATTAGTCAAAGAAAACAGTAAGGATGGTAAGAAGTTGTGGCGAGTTTTGGGCAAGGTACTGGGCAGGTCCCAGGTCTCTATCCTTCCATCCTGTACTGATGACAAATCACTGGCAAACCGTTTTGGCTCCTTTTTCATAGACAAAATTAATAAAATTAGAAACACTTTTAGAAAATGTACATCAAAGTGTGTTCCTCAAGAAAGGAAGCCTCCCTCTTTCAGCTCTTTTCAGTTAGTCTCAGAACTCGAAGTCCATAAGTTCATTAAGGATTCTCCATCAAAAACATGCTCTTTGGATCCTTGGCCAACTTTCCTGGTGAAAAGATGTATAGACATTCTTCTCCCTTCGATTACTAAGCTGGTAAACTTATCTCTTCAAGATGGTGTCTTTCCAGAACCTTTCAAAATTGCCATAGTCACACCTCTCATCAAGAAGACTTCATTGCCAAAGGATGACCTCAAGAATTATCGGCCAGTTTCTGGGCTGAGTTTCTTATCAAAGTTAGTGGAGCATGTTATTGCTTCTCAAATAAGGTCTCATATTGATTCTAACAATCTCGGTAACACATTTCAGTCTGCCTATAAAGCTGGACACTCTACTGAAACCGCCCTGTTGTGTATTCAGAATGAGATACACTTGTCATTGTCTAAGGGTATGCCTACGGCCCTAGTCCTCCTCGACCTGTCGGCCGCCTTTGACACGATTGACCATGACACACTCCTCGCCTGTCTATCAACAAGGTTTGGCTTCACTGGTTATGTCCTCAGGTGGTTTACATCATATCTTTTGGATCGTTTTCAATCTGTCAAAATTGGCTCGGTTGTTTCAGAATGTTTCAAATTAAATTTTGGTGTGCCTCAGGGCTCCGTTCTTGGTCCCTTATTGTTCTCCCTCTACACTTCCCCCCTTAGTAATGTAATTGCAAAATTTAAGGATGTCAAATATCACTTTTATGCAGATGACTCCCAGTTGTTCATCCATCTATCTCCTGGAAGTTGTCCCAACTCATTTCACCAGCTAAAGGCCTGCTTGGATGAGATTCGCATGTGGATGTTTGAAAATAAGCTTAAATTAAATCCTGGAAAAACGGAGTTTATAGTCTTTTGCTCTATGGATAAGTTTAAATGGCTTAAAGATTCTCTCCCTGTGAACATCTTGGGAAACTGCCTCTCTCCGAATGATGTTGTTCGGAATCTAGGTGTACTTTTTGACTCTAAATTCAGCTTCACAAATCATGTGAATTCTGTTGTTAAATCCTCATTTACCAGCCTTCGAGATCTGCATCGCATCAGACGCTTTCTCTCTTATGATGTGTCAATAATGGTGGCTAATGCATTGGTCAGTAGTCGTCTGGATTATTATAATTCTCTGTTTCGCAGTTTGTCCTCTAAGAATATCACAAGGCTTCAGAATATCCAAAATTTCTTGGCACGCTTTGTCTCTGGGGTGTCCAGATTTTCTCATGTCTCTCCAATCCTAAAGTCTCTTCACTGGCTTCCTGTTCAACAACGTATCATTTTTAAAACCCTGTTACTCACGTATAAGTTCCTCACTACTGGAAAGCCGAAATACTTTGCCCCATACTTGTCTTTATATACATCTGCTGTTAAGACAAGGCGCAGTAATCCAGAAAAAATGTTCCTCAATGTACCCTTTTACAGTTCCTCAGTTCACAAGTCCAAGGTTCATTTCAATAAGTCATTTTCATATGATGCTCCAAAACTCTGGAATGATTTGCCTCTGGAAATTCAAACTGCTCCAACGCTATCATGTTTCAAAAGGCGACTTAAAACCTACTTGTTTCAGAAGTCTTTCCCTCCTTAGCTTTCTCTCGCTACCGAACACCGATGATCCCCTGGTGACGACATTGCTATGGTTTTCGACATATGATTCTTACATTATGATTGGATGGTGTGCCTTAGAATCCGCGAGCATCGGAGATTAAGCACATGGATACCTGATACCTGATAATCTTACAAATTTTGTCTCAATACAAGTAGACCTCTTTAAAATTCCATCGAAATGCAAATCATGTGGTTGTTGCAAGTATGATGCAATGTATTTAAAAGGTAAAATTACCATAAACTGAAAAAACCTTCCTTAGTGTATAAGTCTGATTGACAATAAATATGTCAATGAATATTATATTATCATACAAATCATAATGTTGGGCTTTCCTGCCCATACGACACACATCTTGCAGCCTCTGGATGTGGGAGTTTTCAACCATATAAAAAAGAGGTTTAACCACTTGTGCATCGATGCAGGGAAACTTGATGCCCGATCTCGCATCACCCGACATTATTTTCCCCAAACATGGCAAAGTGCCCAGAAAGCTGCATCTCCAGCTGTGATTGCAAGTGCTTTCAAGCGCTCAGGCATATTCCCGTTCGATCCCACTGCAGTGGATGACAGTAAAATAAAGAAGTACATGTTAGTATTGCTTCTTAATATTAAAAGTTACTGTGAAACATTTACTCTAACACATTTATAATGCATGATATATTACAATGACACTTTATTGCCACATACATGTGTGTGTAGATGCATATAGTCAATCATTTAAACTTTACAACACTTAGGACTTGTTTTCCAGTGTCTAAGGAGGTATTATAATATGTAGGCCCATCCTGTCTGGTTCCCAAACTACAGTGGTGCAAATCACTGCAACATCGATGCCCAGTGTTTCTACCAGTAATGGGAATGATAGGTCTAATGATACAGAGGAGGAACAAGAAGAGTATCCATGTCCAACTTGTGGAGTGATCTGTGCACCAGTCACTACAGAAGCCAAGAAGTTGCCACAACCTATGCAAGCCTCTTTTCAAATACCCCCGGCTTGTCTCGCCAGTAATTCTAAGGTAATAAATACCTTGATATATCCTTGCTGTGTATCTCAGTGATAAAGTGATACATTCCCAATCTGACTTTTTGGGTTCAACTAAAAATTTTATATGTTTATAGCCATATAAATATCTCTTCAGTTGATCACGGCATTACCTAAATTATGAGGAATCTTGTTCTGAATATTTCTCCTGTGAAAAGTAGTGAAACAAATCCAAAAAGTGTTTTGGTCCCCTAGCGTGAGCGCAAAGCCATCAGAGACATGAGTAGTGCAGTGGAATTTACAAAAGTCTCGTGACACAAACATATTCCAACTGGTCACCTATCAAAGTACTAACATAGCCTATTGCACCTTAACTTCAGTGAGCAGAAAAACAGTCATCATTCTGTGCGGCAACTCATGAATGTCTGATGCAATAAGGACTTAGGTATAGAAATGATGCAAAAGGACATGTGTCCTTTTAGCTATTGCAGTGTTGTCATGTAATCAAAGTCCGGACACAAAAAAAAGTGATCTGTAGAAGCGCGAGCTCTTTTGATGTTCGCGCTTAAAAAGCCATGAATATGTAAGCCAAAGTATTTGAAATAATGACCACTGAAATAATACTCAAATATATTATCCTCTACACCGTTCAACAATCAGTGACACATGAACATAGGATGCTTCAAATGACTAACTCAAGATCTAACTTACAGACAAATCCACGACGTCGTGCTGTTCCAAATGGCCATGTCCTGACTTCGGAGGAATTCATGGAACAGATCAAAATTAAAGAAGAGAAGGCAGAGACGGTGATCAAACAGAGGGAGGAGAGAAAGAGGAAGAAGGATGAGGAAGTACTGTTAAAGACAAGTGGCAAGAAAACAAAGAAACCCAAGGTTCTTGTCTCCATGAAATATTATGTAAAGGAAAATGTAACATCTGTGACAATTTGTTTTTGACATGTAGATATTAATAAGTATGTATTACTATCCACAACACAAATAAAAAAACCATAGCATACTTTGAAGAATGTTATGCTGATGTAATGTTGGAAGAAAGCTGATTTTGACAAATGTGCATGTGTACATGTAAGGAATATTTGCATTATTCTTTTTATTCATTACGCATTCATGTTATTTAAACAGAAAGAAAGAGAGTGTGAGGCCCATGTGAGTGATGAAATAGCTGAAAGTCAGCAGGATGCAGAGAGTGCATCATTTGATGTAAGGGAAACACTTAAATTTGCTTGTACTTTTGTGCATTTTCCATTGAAATGTAACATAATGTAAATATGGCAACACTGTTAAACCAAAAGTATGTCTACTATGTTCATTACCATACTTCTCAGTGGCACACTATTTCATTTGTAAGAAGCCACAAACATATACTTAGGACACTGTCACTGTTTTAACAGGAAAGCATCTGCCACATTTGCCAAAAGGAGGAGCCCCCCAAGAAGAAAGGCAATGGGAAGGGGATAAGCAATGCAATTTACTGGGTATCATGTGATAGGTGCTCCAGATGGTACCACTGCAGCTGCTGCAACATAAAACATACAGAAATCCCAGAGCAATATCTTTGTAGCAAATGCAAATAAAAGTATAACTTCGATATTTCTCTTGTTTCATGTCCTACATGTCTGATCGTAAGTAGGTGCAGGCACCTTTTCAATTGTTGAAGATTTGGTTTTTACCTATACCAACTTAGGAAGTATTAATAATTATTCAACTAAGCATAATGGTGAGAGGGTTATACATTTTTTCAATAAATTAAACTTTCAACAAAATATTTTAAACTTTTTTTTGTCTGTGGAACATGAGAATGTGAAGGACAAAAGTGTGTCCCTCCATAGTTTGCCTGCGGCTACTGTTTCACAGTTTCACCTTGCAGCTGCAGAAATATTTAACAAATGGTCATTGTAAATATTTAGGCTTGTTACAAATGTTCACCAAAATAGTAAAATACTATGTGCCTTGTCCTATTACTTTTGGATTATTTTCCATCCCCCTGCAAAGAACTCTCCATATTTAGATTTACGGGGATAATAGCATTTCTCAATCAGTAAATTCTAGACTTAAAATATTCTCCACAAAAAAGGATAAAAATAGAAGATAATTGACACTAGATGCAATGAATTATAGAAAGAATTGGTATTGCTTTCATGATTAGGTACTGCATTACCCACCATTACATATTTTAACCGCATATTTGTCTGTCTGGAGCATGCAAATGAGGTGCAGCCAACTTATCCCTTGTTTATCATCTTAAAAATCCTTGATTAGCAAAGCTATTGTTTTGTAATCAGACAATTGAAATATATTAAAAAGAAATCATAAAGGCCATTCAGTCTCAGGTTAACCTGCATTAACTGTAATACCATTCAATTCCACTTATTTGTAATATTAACTATTACTTATTTAGTATGCACCTGTCATGAGCCCCCACAAACAACTCTCCACATTAGGATTTAGTGGGACCCTAACAATTCTCCTTCAGTAATTTCTCAGCTTAGAATAATCTCCAAAGAAATAATAAAAAGTGAGAGAAAACAATTTGTCATCCAATACATGTATTAGATGAAGCATTTACATTGAACTCATACATTAGGTGCTGCTTTTCATATTTTTAAACGCATATTTGTCTGTCTGGAGTATGCAAATGAGGTGTGGCCAACTTATGCCTTGTTTATCATGTAGAAACTCAAATATCGTCCAGTGAAACCCATGTACGGTAAACTTATTTAGTACTGCCAGCCGAGCAATTCTTCGTTTTTATGTATGTAAAAGATTAATTCACTGACTGGTACTGCTTCACGAGCGCAAACCTCCGCCGTATCGACGAAAACGAGATTTTCGTCCGCGATCGCGGCCAACTTATGCCGAGAGGCAGTACAGTTTATATTTATATTTTAAATGCTGGGAATCGTGACAGTTCATTGAAATATTTGTGTCAATGCTATTTCTGTGATGATATGGTTTATATTTATATTTTAAATGCTGTGAATCGTGGCATTTGATTGAAATACTTGTGTGAATACATTCTGATAACCGTGATATTTTGATTATCAAACTTGTTATATTGTTGAAATATTTATTGTGGCACAGCACGCATATTGTGCTAAATATTGTGTGAATGAACAAAATTGCAGAGAAAGGCAAAAAACAGTATAACTTACATTCCGTTTCAAACTCAGTGCAACTGCCTGTGCAAATACATATGATTAGTGACTCGGAATTTTTGTGAAAACTGTCAAAAAATCAACAAAATTCGGATGCGGATGAATCAGACATATCTGATCTAGATTGCAGTGCAGTAGTGGAGAGCTCGGGTGATGAACAAAGCCCCTGTACAGAAAACACACATAGTACTTCTAGTACTTCAAGTACTTTACCTGGGGTGGGTGCATTATCCGATGTTGCCACTCAGCAGGCAATTAATTTACAGATACTTTCACAGCTTTCCTCCATCAATGATAGACTTAACAATCTTGAAAAGAAAGATGCAAAGAAAGATTCGGATCCGAAGAAGAAAAAGTCTTCCAGTAAAACAAAAATCAGTCCCCAAATGGCCCCGGTCACACTTCCACCTAAACAGCATGCAACCCTCAACATGCCAAATGTAAGCAATATCCGGAATGATGTCCTTATCCAGAGTCAGGTGGATCAAAGATTGAAATATCTGACAAATCTGGATAGTACAGGTACAAAGATTAAATCTCTTAGGGGGGTCCTGTTGAAGTGGTGGTCCCAAATAGGGTCAAATGGCCACAAGAGTTTGTCCTTTCGGGTTTTAAAAAAGAAAGAGTTCAATATGACCAGTTATCGGTCATGCAGTGGGTGGCTGGTTATTGTCGCATCCTGAGGGAGGAGCAGAATCCCCAGGTCAAGGAGCATATGCTTGATTACTTGATTGCTCTTATGTAGGATGCCCATGATTTTTCTTGGGATGCAGCAAGGGCCAGCCACGCAGTGCTTCTTTGCAGAATGGAACAGGGTGAGGTAAAAAAATTATACTCAGACAGAAAAGTTAAAGATAGAATTAGGCGAGCTAATGCTTAAAGACATGTCTTTTCCTCAACTAATGAGGTTCAAAACTCACAGAAAAAGGTGAAAAGCAAAGTCCTTAACTGTTCATACTACAATCAGGGCACATGTGTCCACCAAAAGTCACATGACACCAAAGGTGTCACATAAAGGCACATTTGTGCTTTTTGCTTTCAGCAATTAGGCAAAACTTTCAACCATTTGGAACAAAATTGTAGAAACAAAAATAAAAAGTTATCAAAAAAAACGAGTAAGGAGTGGTGGGTATGATCCAGTCCCCACCCAAAAATTTCACTCTAGATGTTTGTACAATTCCTTTTTGCCGGCTGGTAAATCTGAACTTTGTACTAACAAAGAAACAGCAGTGCACTGGTTTAGAAATTTAAAAGCTTTTGACATAATAGATAAAAATAAATCGTATGCACAAGCTTTGTTGTGTAACTTGCACCAAGAAATACCACAATCTGGGGAGATTAGGCAAGTCCCTAGAAGAAGTAATAGGTTACGTGCAAATGTTTTTGATGCTGATAATGGCAAGTTTGGTAAAAAACGGCAGCATAGTTATCAACAAGTAAATTATCAAACCTCACATAAAAGGCAAGTGTCAATGAAAGATTGCAAAAATTACAAAAATTGTCAAAAAATTGGCAACAATGGCAGTGTGACCGAGGCCACAGAGACTATGAAGCCATTGCAATTAACCAATAGGTTTCAACCCTTGCTGCAAATATCTACGGATGATGTCTGCTCTTCTCAGCCCATGTTGACTGACCAGACCAAAAGTACTTTGGTGGGAAAAAAACCAAAAATGGGTTTTTGGCAGGGGTTGCTAATAACGTCAACAACATCATCGCCACACAAAAGCAGCCTGTTAGTGATGTTTTCTCAAAAAATCTTGAAACAAATAAATGTTCCATGCATAAAACTGTTTTGGTTCACAAGTCAAATAAAAAATTGGTGGAACAAAAACTTGAACCTTCGGAAAGGGATTCAATTAAAAAATGCAATACTATTTGTACACGTCTCGACAAGGATTGTTATGGCACAACCACGGATAGTCTCAGCATGCACAAACTGATTGTTGATGATATTCAAACCGGAAACTTAGAGCCTCAATATCAAGAGATGACCTTAGAGCCATCTATTAATTTAGAAGATGTTGCACTATTTGACCACATGTCTGATCAATCAAAATCAAAACAATCAAAGGACTTTGGTTTTATTCCTAAATCTTCACTTAAGCTATATGTAGGACCTCCAGTTACTTGGGACGAAGTTCCAGATATTTTTCAAGCACACACACTAGTTAAAGCTACCCAATTATATGGGCTGTCGTATACTTGTAAATTCAGGTCTTAATATCCCCAAATGACATTACCTGGCCAACTACTGGGATAAACAGTTATGTGATTTACTAGAATATGGCTTTCCCCTTGACTTTAATAGGGAATGTCCATTGAATTCTGTGGTAGAGAATCATACTTCTGCCAATAAGAATGCAAGCCATATTTCAAAATTTTTAGAAGAAGAACTTCAATACTTTAATCATACTAGGTCCTTTTGATAGTAAACCCATTGATATGCACATATCTCCTTTACTTGTACGAGATAAGCAAAACTCTAGTGCCAAAATAACTATTATGGACCTTAGCTGGCCCAAGGGTGCTTCTGTAAACAGTGGGGTGGCCAAGGATGTATATCCGAGTACTCATTATGACCTTAAATTCCCATCAGTTGATCTTATAACGAATTCTCAACGAAATCTTGGTCCTTCTGCCAAAATGTTTAAGATTGACATAAGTAGAGCCTTTTGTCATATAAAAGTCGACCCAGGTGATATTGACTTATTAGGCATAAAATTTGGGAACCAATACTTCTAAGATCGTTCTTTGGCATGCAGATTTCTTCATGGATCTTTAATTTTTCAGCGTTGTACAGATGCTATTTGTTACATCATGGCTGAACATGGTTATCCCCTGTTGTTTAACTATATAGATGACCTAATATATACTGGTTTACCGTTGCAAATGGATACTTCAACCAATTATGTGTACAATGGAGTACTAAGACATACTGTGGTAAGAGAGATCTTCAATCTTTACTGGGTTCTCTGCTATACGTATCAAAGTGTGTTAAACATTCACGTTTTTTCCTTAACAGATTGTTAACATTGTTAAGAGACAACTATGATCAAACTAAAATTTTTATTACATCAGAATTCCATAAGGATTTAGCATGGTTCAACTCCTTTTTATCACATTATAACGGAGTCACATACTATGAACAACAAAATTGTCAATTTGAAGTCCATTTAGATGCCTGTCTTACAGGCCTTGGTGGCAGTTATGAGTCCATGGTGTATGCACTCCCCATACCAAAGGACTTTATGAATTATAACATTGCTCATCTTGAGATCCTAAACATAGTAGTGGCCCTTAAAGATTGGGCCCAACATTGGGCCAACAGACGCATAAAAATTCATTGTGATAACATGGCAGTGGTGGAGGTATTACGTAATGGTAGGGCCAGAGATAACATTTTGTCTTTAATGGCAAGAAATATATGGTTAATTTGTGCAATGCTCAATATTCACATTGTAGTGTTACACATACCAGGCAAAAATAATGTTTTAGCGGATCTGCTCTCTAGATTGCAGTTTTCGTCTGAATATTATCAGGCCTTGCAGCAACTGTTCCCTACACCCACTTGGGTCCCTACTCACTTGGATCTCACAATTTTAAACTATAGTATATAATATAACTTTCTCTTTTGTAGATTTTGTGGGTAATGCAGCCCAGCTGGCCTCCTCTGCTCTTGGAAAGCTACTGTCTGGCTTTCGTCCATCCACCTTACAGAAATATCGCAGAATGTGGGTGGATTTTATCAGTTTCCAAGCGGCAGCTGGGCTGCCATCTTATCAGGTGAATGTAACACTTCTATTGTCTTTTATTGAATATCTTCATGAAAATAACATTAGTTCTGCTCAACTGCAAAATTACTTGGCAGCCATTAGAGCTATGCACATAGCTCATGGCCTTGAAACTGCTCCTTTTAAGGATGAGCGGCTGCATCTTTTCTTAAAAGCCACCAGGATTCACAGACCCTTTAAACCTAAGGTGCTAGCTCACCTAGATCTTTCGTTGCTGGAAAAAATCATCAAGCTCTGTGATCATATGCAATTCCCTCAACTTTTTAAACCATTACACTTGCTTATGTTTTTCTCTTTTCTCAAAATGTCAAATATTTTACCTCAATCAATTAACCAATTTGATTTTACCAGACATTTGGCAAGAGCAGATGTGATCTTCGGGATCACTGGAGCAGTATTGCTCATCAAATGGTCAAAAACCATACAGAATCGGAGAGATTTTGTAACCATATCACTTCCTGATCTAGCGGGTTCACACATGTGTCCTGTGTCAGCACTTAAAGCAATGTTCCAGTTTTTTCCAGGGTCAAATAATTCCCCAGTATTTGTAATCCCCAAAAGTAAAGGCTTGGTTCCCCTAACGGATTCAGTAGTTCGTAAGCACTTGAAAGATGTGTCTGGGTTCCTGGGTTTGATCCCCTCCCTCACATTTCATGATTTCCGCAGGGGTGGGGCTGCCTGGGCATTTCAGAATGGGGTGCCCTTAGAGCATATTATGAAACATGCCATATGGAAGTCTAATGCTATTTGGACCTACCTTTCCTCTGCTATCACTGCTGTATCCCCGGTTGCCTTTGCATTTCAACACACCCTACATCACTAATCCTACTGGGGTTTGGGTATCTTCCATTCACCCTGTACATTGCTTACATGTGATTCATAACAATTTTATTAAAAATATTTACATTTTAATTGTTAAATGAAGATCCAACAGGAGCAGCAATTTAGAATACACTGACTTTAGCTACTGGCCTTCTTGCCTTACCCGGCCACGTCTGTCAGCTGGGAATTTGACCTCTATTTGACCTTGGAGGTCTTGCCTGACCTTGCATAACTTCCTGTGTCTTTGCGTGATTGCTGCTCGATTGGCTGGCAGCTTGGGCAGTTTATAGAACCAAAGGACTTTAGATATGTAATTATTCATTACTGACCACACTGCTGGCCTTTCGGTGACCTTGTCATGTGATATTGACCTTCAAGGGTCGAAGGCGGGGATGTCATCTTGGAGCTGACCTCGGTTAAAGTTCAAACACATGTTTCATTTGCTGGGTGGGTTTTTTGGCCAGCTAAGGAAATACAAGCATTAAAAAATTTTACAATGTTTTAAATGATGTGCCTGGTTAACATCAGGTAGATGTAGACAACTTAAAATATTAAAATTAAATAAAAATTTTAATCCCATATTGCTTTTCATTGTAAATTTCTTAACTTCTTGGGAAATGACTCTGTTATCCCTTGGGGCATTGCAACAAAATCCATAACATTAAATTTGTTTAAAAAAAAAATTATACAACTGAGTTATACTGAACATAAAGTCTCACATATTAAATTATTATTATTATTATTATTATGTATTTATACTCAGCGCAATATCTCCATATACTACAGGACTCAAAGCGCTATTTAACCAATCTGACTGCACAGGTACAGCCCCAACTCACAAGTAACTGACATTCCCCTAACTGGAAGATAGAGGCTCAAGGATGACCATTTATCAACACCCCTGAGGTTCTTTAACCTGGGATTGAACCCACGTCCTCTGAATTCCTAGACAAGTGTGTTACCTGCTAGGCCACAGTGGCAAATCAACTAAAAATGCTAAAAATGGAAAGAATTTCTTGGCAGACAATATCCCATCTGTTAATGCAAATACTTAAAGTCACTAAAAGTGAGATAAGCATTCCACATTATGACAGTGTAATTGTTTAAATATCACTTTAACGATGCACCACCTTACAAATGTAAATATACTTACAAATCATAACTTTATGGAAATGTCATGTGAAAATAAGCAAATAAATTACAAAAAAACTATAAAACCCCTGGTCACTGTCATCATCTGAGCAGGTTCCCTCATACCTCCAGCATCGGACACAGTAGATGGTTTCTATCACTGTTTTGCATGCCACTGTTCCCGATTTCATTAACAATGAATCTCTGCAACTGACAGACGAATCCAATAATAGCAGGTGTCCTCTCTGGGCCTTTTCCAGGTGGTGTTGGTGATTGATCTCCATTCTTTGTGCTCATCTCTAATCCTTGGTGACCTCTGGTAGGAGCCAAGCAGTTCAGTGATCTGAGAAATGCTTCCACCTGCACCCAGTCTGAGTTTTTATGCTGGCATACTGAATCTGTGGTCAATATTCATATTTAGTGGACTATGGGTTGCAGCAGTAGTTAGTGTTTCTAGACCCGATATACGAGACATAGTAAGGGGAGTTGAATTCCTGAAAAGTGCTAAGACAGGGACTCCACTATCCTGGTCAGTAACAGTGGAAGACACAAAGGTCTAACTGCTGTTATTGTCATTACAGGGATACTATGCAAGCTGGCTGGCACAACTCATTAAGGGGATGGCACTTGTTAGCATAGGAACTTGTCCAGCTGAGAGCATATTGACTGACTGGACCATGAGTGTAGGTGACCAAGCTACAACACTATCAGGAATGGCAACTTCCATACCAGCCACAGAAGTGCTAAGGGTAATGGCGCAAATGTTTGCAGTAAGTTCTTCACTGCCTACAATCATGCCAAGTCTGCTTGTACAGCAGAACTCAGGCCAAGTGAGTCATCCAAGTAGGCTTCTTTCTCTCTTGGAGATGATAAACTGACAGACCTAAATGATCATTTGCGGGTTCACATGAACAAGCTTCTTTTCTCGGGATATTTTTTTTTATCTCAGATGACCTATCAAATCACAAAGATTCGTCCTCTGTTTGTCACAAAATGGGCTTTGAAATGTTGTTTCGAACAGTTTGCAGACATTTTAAAATGACTTTCCTAGTTAGATTTTTTTTTGCAGAAGACAAGTCACACTAGACGATAGGACAGGGTTATTGAGATCAGTTTCTGTCTGTCTGTCTGTTTACCGTTTGCCCTCAAAATTCTAAAACTATAACATTAATCGAGCTCAAATTTGGTGGGCAGATATTTCGTTCATGGGGTACAAATGGATTCTTCTAAATGTGATATAATTTGTTTGAAAATTTAAGTCAGGAGAGAGTTTTTCTTATTTTATCATTGGGCATATACAGTGAAATCGGCTTGTCTTGGAAAAATAAACATCCCAACAGGATTTCTTCCTCATAAATTTTTGGCCAATCAGAATTCTTCTGTGGCCGTGAGTGTATTGTGTAGAACTTGTAATCCCTTGGATGGGGTTCAATACCAGTCAGTTCTAGAGTTTTTTAAGGATATTTTTTAGGCTTTTTTAGCAATCTCTTTTAAAGGTTTTGTAAAGAAAGAAAAGAGAAAATTAAAACAAAGTATTTTAAATTTTCTCTCCAAATAACTTTAACCAAGATGAGATGTCCTACTTGACAGATAATGATTTTCAATTGGGTACGTTCAGAGAAATCTGATTTTCTTTGAGATACGTCAAAAAGTCAATATTTTGCTTTCTGATGATGTCATTACTTAATGATGTCACAATGCAACTGTCATTGTGAGGTCACAAAATATTTCTTCTCATGAAATCAATGTCTTGAAATTGACATAAAGATAACAAGCATTGTGATGCATGCAATTATCTCCCGGCTTATAAATTAGATGTACTAAAGATAGTGTAATATAGCTTTTCTTGTGAGATGGAGGCACATATATAAGTGACATTAAGCAAGAGGCACTTAAATGTTTGACTGCAATACTTTTAAAGACAAGCGACTTAGTCATTGCCAAAATGTCAAAGTAGTTATTACTCAGCATTATATCTACAGCTCTGAAAATTTACCATGACACAGATAATTAAAAAGTAAATGAACAACATATTTTACCAAAAACCACTAAACATAATACTTTTGAAGTTACAAGTGATTTACACGTTACCATAATAGCAAAGTAGCTAATACTCAGTTAGCTAAGGTAGGTCCTACAAGAGTTGTTTTAGCAACCTTTGGTTCCAAAATTTGGCTGTTATAGTTTTCGAGATAAATGCCACTTCCATTTCAGCTAAAATTCAAGAAGTTGGACAAAATTCTGAAAAAAGCAAAATTTTTCAGAGGTTGTAGAAGAGTATTCCTCAAATAGCTCTATCTCTTGCGGTTTTTGAGATAAACAACATTTTCCATTTCCACCAAAATTCAAGATGGCGGTCGAAAATCAGAAAAGTCTTAATTTTTCATTGGTGCTAGAGCAGTACTTTTGTATCCTCTGGGTCCAAAATTTGCCTGAAATCACTTTATCTCTTACGGCTTTTGAGATAAATGACATTTTCTATTTTTGCTAAAATGGAAGATGGCGGCTGAATTTTGGACAATTCTGAATTTTTAAGAGATCCTATAGGAGTAATCTTAGTATCTTAAGGATAACATATTTTATAGCAAACCTTTGACCTGAATACTTTTGAACTTACCAGTGAGTTACTCAGTGGCAAAAAGTCAAATTAGATATTACTCAGTTGGTATTACAGCTAGAGCTCTGCGAATATTCTATGACACAGAACATCAAAAGTACTTGAACAACATAGTTGATAAAAAACCTGTAAATTTAATACTTTTGAAGTTACAAGTGATTTGCTCATTAGCAAAATAGCAGAGCAGCTGTTACTCAGTAAGCTGTGGAGCCATTGCTCTGAAATTGGCCATGGCACAGAACATCAAAAAGTACTTGAACAACATATTTGATAAAAACCTGTAAATTAAATACTTTAGAAGGTACAAGTGATTTACTCATTAGCAAAATAGCAAAGCAGCTATTACACAGTTAGCTGTGGAGCTATAGTTCTGAAAATTTGCCATGACACAGAACATCAAAAAGTAGCTGAACAACATATTTGATAAAAACCTATAAATTGAATACTTTTCAAGTTACAAGTGAGTTACTCATTCACAAAATGAGTATAGCTCCAGTGGATACAATAATATAAAAGTAGTGTATCTTATGAAAATTTAATGAATTACTGTAAAACTTTTAAATATATATGACATTTATTTCTTCTGTTATTTAGCTACAAATTGGGAAAAATCTATCACTCATTTATTAATGCAATGGAACCCCAAACTATGTGCCATCTTATAGTTAAGGATAAAGTAGCTGAAGAACATATTTTAGGAAAATACTCTAACTGCAGTAGTTTTGCAGATACAATGGATTTACTGAACAGTCAGAATTACAAAGTAGCTATTACTCAGCTATCCAATGTGCAACAGCTCTAAAATTTTACTATATGATAGCTTATCAAAAGCAAGATGAATAACATAGGGACAAGATTTCCCTAACTTTAATACTTTTGAAGATATTTGACATTTATTTTTGTCATTATTTTTCTACAAATAAGAAAGTAGCTATTACCCACTTATGGCATGCAATGGAACCCCAAACTATATGCCATCTTATAGTTAAGGACAAAGTTGCTGAAGAACATATTTTAGGAAAATACCCTAAATGCAGTAGGTTTGTAGTTACAATGGCTTTACTCAACAGTCAGAATTTCAAAGTAGCGATTGCTCAGCTATCCAATGTGCGACAGGTGTGAAACTTTATTAGGTGATAGCTTATCAAAAACCTGATGAATAACATATATATGAAAATATTTCACTAACTTTAACACTTTTGAAGATATTTGATATTTAATTACTTCTCTCATTATTTGGCTACAAATAAGAAAATAGTTATTACTCACTTATGGCTTGCAATCGAACCCCAAACTATATGCCATCTTACAGTTAAGAACAAAATAGCTGAACAACATATTTTAGGAAAATACTGTAACTGTAATAGTTTTGGAGTTGCAAAGAATTTACTCAATAGTCAGAATTTCACAGTAGCTATTACTTAGCTATCCAATGTGCAACAGGTCTAAAACATTACTATGTGATAGCTTATAAAAACTAGATGAATAACATATTGAAAAGATTTGCTTAACTTTAATACTTTTGAAGATATTTTATGTTTACTTGTGTCATTATTTTGCTACAAGTAAGAAAATAGCTTTTACTCACTTTTGGCTTGCAATTAGGGGTGAGACAGGGTACCCGAGATCCGAGATGCGGTCGGGTCTTGATATATACACGGGTCCGATAATAATTTTCGGGTGCCCGTTTGTTCACTACAAATAGCATATAATTATTAATTTTCATACCTTTTCTACAAGATTTCATCAATAAATGGAAATAAAATGTTATCTGTAACCATTTTGTGTTGTTTTTCTTTGCATTTCTCCCCTGAGAATCAACTTCCTGTTTACTTCATTTTCGCGGTAGATACCGTAATACATTCAAATAATGACGTGGGTGTTACATCATTATGATGTCATTCCAACAAAATGAGGTAATTATGATGTAACCATAGGCCTGTCATATCTATGCTACATGGTGATTTTTTTTCTAAAGTAAGCTTTGATTTTAAATTTGCAACATGGAAAGGCCCAAAAAAGATAAAAGTGTAGTGTGGAAATACTTTGAAGCATCTGCAGCTGATAAATCAAAAACAATCTGCCAGCTATGTCATGTGGCTATCTCCTATAAAGGTAATCTTATTTTTTTTTCTCAGTTATCAGCAATTTTGAAATTTCACTCAACTTTGATATTTCAAAGAAAGTTTTGACATTTTTAATTCTCAAACTTAACAACTCAAAAATCAAATTATTTCATATTCTTTTAGATGGCAATACTTCAAGTATGAGAAAACATTTGGCTTCTAGACATAAATCTGTAATGCTGGAGGGGCCTGCAAGTGGTTCATGTAGCTTACCAAGAAGTCGCCAAACTCAGTTGAATTTTGGCCAGAGATCACTGACAACTGCACAACAAGAAAGTTTTACTCGTAAAATTGCCTTAATGTGCGCGATTGATCTTAAACCTATAAGCATAGTTGAGGGCTCTGGGTTTAAGTTTCTTGTTCATAGCCTGAATCCTAGTTATCGTGTTCCATGCCGCAAGACAGTTTCAAAGTACTTGGAAAAGATCTATAATGAGCACAAAGAAGAAATAATTGATTGCATGAGGGGAAAGGTCATATCACTGACATCTGACATGTGGACTAGCGCTGCTGTCCAAGGTTTCATTACAGTTACTGGACATTTTATCCAGGATTGGGAATTAAAAAACATTGTAATGGCTACCAGAATTATGACTGAAAGACACACAGGGGTTAACATTGGCACGACTATCAACCAAATTTGTGAGGAATTCAGTGTTGGTAGAAAACTTGCAGTTGTAACGGATAATGCTTCAAATATGAGCATAGCAGCTGCAGAGTGTGATGCTCTACATGTCACATGTTTCGCTCACACCCTGCAGCTGGCAATTGAGGATGGCCTCAAGATTGAGCAAATTTCAAAAACCTTAAGTGTATCGAGAAAACTTGTTGGGCATTTTAGCCATAGTCCTCTCGCTTTAAATGCCCTGTTGGAAAAGCAAGGTGGGGAAAAAAAGCTTAAGCTTGTTCAAGATGTTTCCACTCGCTGGAATTCCAGTTTTGCTATGATGGAGCGATTACTCAAATTACGAATACCTGTGTATTCAGTGATTTTTGATGAGAATATCACAAAGCCAGGTGACCGGGTCAAATTTGATATTCGAGACAATTATTGGAAGGTCATGGAGGATACAGTCCCAATACTAGGTCCTCTGGCTGCAGTAACAGAGATGCTAGGCAGGGAAGATACACCTACAGGCAGTTCAGTGCTTGTGGTTCTTTATAACCTGATAAATGGTCCTCTAAAACAAACTCCAGGTGAATCCCAGGTAGCAAAGTCTCTGAAGGTGAAAATTAGAGATGGTCTTAAAAAGCGGTTCCATGTGAATGATGAAGGAAAACCCAAGATAGAGGGTATTTTATCACCATTGATTGTTGCTTGTCTGCTTGACCCAAGATATAAATCTATTTTAGGTAGGGACCTTTTAGATCAGACTGACATGGCATTGCTTCAAGGTCATATCTTGGATCTTATGTCAAACATTGACCTCTCTTCATCTGTTTCAAACAATGAAGATGTTTCTTCAACCGCGTGTGATTTGACTCAAAATTCAGAGTTAATTTCATGGGCTCAAGTTATACAAGGTGATGTTAAACCTTTAGAGTATAATGACCGTGTTTCTGCAGCAGAAGAGCTAAATGACTACATGGCTGATATAGTAAGAGATTCGAACCCATTAACTTGGTGGAAGTCCCATGAAATCAAATATCCCAGATTAGCCAAACTTGCCCAAGAATACCTATCAGTACCAGCAACATCTATTCCTTCCGAACGCACTTTCTCAGTGGCTGGTCTGACAGTATCTAACCTTAGAACTGCCTTAGATCCAGATTCAGTAGATCAAATTATTTTTGTGAATAAAAACCTAAAATCTGAAATTAGGAAGCAAGTTGAAAGCTTCAGAAGTTTGGCCCAAAATGAAACTGCTGGAGCACTTGCAGCTGCAGGTGAAAATCTTGGGGGAAACCTTGACAGTGAAATGGAAATTAAAAATGAAAACTGAAAAGTGAAAATCTGTGAGGTTATGAACCATGTGTGCCACAGTTTTAACTTTTAACTTAATATGGACTATATGGACTATACTATGTATGATAACTTTATAAGGTGTTCAATCAGAGCTTAGAAGAACAATTAGCTAATTTGGTTTTAGTTGAAGTGCACATGTAGTTAAGGTATATGTTGAAAAATGAAAATACAACAGAAATAAATCAGTCAGTTCTATATCTACTGTGTAGTTTTATTGCATTTAAAATTAACAAAGACAAAGTTAAGCAAATCAACAGTCAGGGTCATATTGGGATACTGGGGCAGGTTCTCTGGATCTGGAGTCAAACCTACACAGAGGTGACACTTGTTAAATGTTAACCCACCAGGCCACATAGAACCTGTCTGAACAACAAAGTGGTCAACCTACACTTCTGGAGCTTTAATTTTACTACTAATAATAATAATTTAATTAATCATGATTTAATCCTGATCTGTTTGCACTTGTGAATAGCTGCCCATGTGGCTTCTATGCACTATAATACAGTATCTGTAAAACTTCCTTATTCAGCCTCACTTTGATATTCACTTCCTGTTCCTGTGAAAGAAGTAAACAATGAGCTTGTGTGCAGATATATTGGATATATTCACATTTTATTGCCTTGATATGCAACTGTAGTTGGTGGTAAGTTGAATTTACTTTATTTTGTGGTGATTTCAATGCATTAGCGATAATTTACGGGTCCCCCGTAACGGGCGGGTCCAACTTATACGGGTCGTCGGGACCACATTTGCGGACTCGTCTCACCCCTACTTGCAATGCAACCCGCAACTATGTACCATGTTCTAGCTAAGGTCCTACTCAATAGTAAGACTATGAAAGTAGCTATTACTCAACTATCCAATGCACAACAGCTCTGAAACTTTATCATGTGATAGCTTATCAAAAACTAGATGAATAACATAGGGAAAAGATTTCCCTAACTCCAATACTTTTGAAGATATTTGACATTTACTTATATTTGTCATTATTTTCTTACAAATAAGAAAATAGCTATAACTCTCTTATGGCATGCAATGGGACCCCAAACTATATACCATCTTATAGCTAAGGACAAAGTAGTTGAACAACATATTTGAAGAAAAAGCTGTAAGTGCAATAGTTTTGGAGATACGAGTCCTTTACTCAAAGAAGCTAAGATTGCCATTACTCGCTTATCTTTAGGCCTAAGTCCACAAATCCAAAAAAAATTTCAAGGGCATGAAAATTCATTGGGGTAACTTTTTGACAAAAATCTGTAGCTGTAGTAGTTTTGGTGAAATCTACGTGACACACTTATGCACACACCCCCGCACACACCAATGCACGCACACACATGATGCGTTTTATAATCTCCCTCATGGGCTAAAGTCCGACAGGACCCAATGGGAGATAAAAAGAGGGAGGTAGTATATTCATCATTTTATTAACCCACAGCCCTGAAGGTGTGGCATCCAGATGGGTAGGCGGTCGAAGGGGGGAGGGGCGTTGGGCGAGTGGGCAGCGGGCAAAAGTTTGTTCGGGCTGTATCTCAGAAACTGTAAGGTGTAGGATGTTGATACTTGGTAGGGACATTGGTTAGCAGGTGTCCAGCATCATGTTGTGACCTTGATTTGATCTTTGACCTTGCTGCAGTGATCTTGAGTTTGAAAATCTTGTCCAGGCTATATCTTGGAAACCGTAAGGTGTAGGAAGTTGATACTTAGTAAGGACATTGGTTAGGGGGTATATGTGTGCATTGTCATGGCGTGACCTTGATTTGACCTTTGAGCTTGCCATAGTGACCTTATATAAAATCTTGTGTGGGCTATATCTCTGAAAGTGTAAGGTGTAGGAAGTTGATACTTGGTAGGGATATTGGTTGGGGGCTATAGGTGTGCAATATCATGGTGTGACCCTGATTGGACCTTTGACCTTGCCAAAGTGACCTTGACATATAAAGTCTCGTCTGGGCTATATCTTGGAAACTGTAAGTTGTAGGAAGTTTCATAGGGACATTGGTTAGGGGTTATGGGTGTGCATCATCATGATGTGATCTTGAGTTGATAGTTGGTAGGGACATTGTTTGGGTGTTGTAGGTGCACATCACAATTTTTAGTTTACAGATTAATGGTGTCATCTTGCTATTGAACTGTCTTGTTTTAATACTTTATCTTTACATACATTTTCTTTCTCTTAGATGTTATTTTCTCTACTTAAACATTATTTGAACCTTAATATAACTCACACTGCTATGAAAATATCCTGATCTTTGTACTGTTTCACTACTTCTTTATCTGTTGGTGTTGAAAACTATTTCCCCAGGCTGTGGGGTACGGGGATCTCTGATGCTATTTTTTATTTTTGTTTTCTTTTTTTTTGTTTCAATTGCTTGACAGTCTAAAAAATATTTTCCCTGAGTGATTTTCACCAAAAAGTGGCTTTTAAAGGAGATAGGAAAAGAAAATTTATGAAACTCAACTAATATACCCCCACATCTTGTTTTGTGTACTGAAACACATTTATAAAGTTATTTCATGAAGAGAGTATACAATACAGCACATAATTGGCTTTTTATCTCCACTGAGAGAAGGTGTGTATGTTTCTGTGTGAAATCTCTCCTCAGTTGAACTACGTCACTGTAGATAATGCACAGTGATCCTGTTTATCTCAGTACACAACTACTCTACATTTACACAAGTCCTTCTTATGTTTTAACAAACATTAAAGCTTATATGCAAGTTTTATGTTTAAAATATTTATAAAAAAATGAAAAAAAATTTGGAGGACCAATAAAGATCATTATTTCTATGGATTTAAAAGTTAGTCTAATGATCTATGGATTGAAGTAGGAGTTTTGATGTGGCATTTAGTTAAAAGAATTTTCATTGACTTTTAAAACTCTCTTGCTTTGAATCACAAAAATCTTCTAATACATTTCATGAAAAATATTCAGACAGTAGTCAAGAAAGTAGACCCTAGCTGATTTATTTATGGTACATTGGTGTAAGAGAAAGATATATGAACTAAACTTTAGCAAAATACTTACTTCAGTGTTGTAAACTTAAATTACTTTTTGTACAAGTAGAATCACAAGGTTAACTATTTTATTCTTGACTTCTCTTATCATTTCTAGTTCAATAATTATTATATATAGTACCAATTATGCATAAAAGTATAAAACTAGAGGTGGCTATGTATCCAGTAACCAGTTCAGATGCAGTTTGTATATGAAGCCATCAGAAGAAGATGAATAGGGTTTAAATAGATGATAATCAAAAATTTTAGCAATCACATTTCTCACTTTGTTTTCATTCATTTTAACTTACTTTACATGAGCAAAACTTTTTATCAACTGTTCACCACTGTGTTCACTTCAATGAGCTGAACTAAACCATAGTATTTTTGTTTTATGATCTTGTAATGTAGATATAAACTATTACTCAGAAACAAACTCTCACTGTGTAAATTTATTGAACTTGAAGTGGTAGAATTTTTGTCCAATTTTAATGCAAAATGTGACATTTTTGATATCATAAACATTGTGCCACTTCTTAAAAAAATACAATTTAGATATTTCAATAAGATTTTTTTTCTCCTTCAGAAATAAAAGTAATAAACTTGATGCAAAAAAAAAACCAAAACAAAAAAAAAAACGTCTAAACTGAAGATGTCTGATCTGAATGTGATAATTTGCATATCTTTCATATAATAATTTGTTGCTTATTGATGGCTACAGTCCTTTAATAGACCTACAACTTACTAGTTCTGGAATTTTATTGAAAGTATCAGAACTAAAATAATTATAACAAAGTGAATAGACTGTATCTTCAATGTCCCCTTTCCTGTTATATTGCACTTGCTATCAATTTACTTTCTGAAAACAGTACCTTTTACTGCATGAAGTCAAAGTCATTTTAAACACACATTTATAAAATAATTTTATAGGCAGAATGTGGAAAATCTGATTTAAAACATTCCAGGTTTTCAAATGAGACATGTAACCTTTTAATGTGAAAGAAATAAAACTGTGAAACTATTGTCTCAGAATCTAAGAAACAGTGCTAGTTGGGAGACTCTGACAATAGTGATGTCATTTCCCCCTTCTTGCCAGCTGTGTGTGGAGAGAGGGATTGTTTATCAGAGTGGAGATAAAAAGCTGTGTATTGCACATAACAGAGTCTGCTGGGTGGTGTTATTATGTGCATTCATCACAACTCCCTGTGTACTTTCAAATATATTAAAGTAAATTTCTTTGCCTATCTCCTTTAACCAATATATTTACCTCCACCAGGAGTTTATGTTTTTGTGTGCTTGTTTGTCTATCTGTTTTTAGGTGCTTAGATTACTCCAGAAATAATGAACAGATCTTTATAATTTTTTTTGTGGGTAGGACCTGGCCAGAGGATGATATTACTAATTATTTTGGAAAGATCTGGATCATATTCTGGATACAAAAAATCATGAATTTTTAGAGGTCCCATTTTCAATGTATTTTAATGACTTCGGCTTTCTGCTTGATATTTCTTTAAAAGTAATGAACAAATTTTGATGTTAAATTTTTGGTAGGAAGGGGCTCAATATTCTGGATTCCAATAAAGCTCCCATTCTTTTGGAAATGCCAAGATGGTGGGTGTGTGTGCTCAGTGCTTTCTGGTAGACTTTGTGTCCATTTTATCAATTAACATTTATAATAATGTCAGCTAGAGAGTGGGCCACTTTATCGTGAACTCACAAAATATCCACAAAATAACTCAGTGTCTGAATGTATATGTGTTCAGGTATGCATGTGTTCCTCAGTAGTTAGAAATCCACTAAAAATTAATTTACATTTTTAGTTTTATTTTATTGTTTTCCTTACAATACATTATAGCACTTGCGAGATTGGTCACATCAAGTCGAGCGTTTTGCTCTCTCTGAGTGAATCTTGTTAATCTTGAATTTATGAGTGAATGTGTGTGTTGGAGTGTTTTTTACTGCTGCCCAACTGGGAGTCTATGAGGATGTCGTCATTTTGTACTTGATTGATGGGGGATGTTTTCTGCAGTATCTTGAGTTAGAAGCTTGGTCTGAGCTTGAATTAGAATATTCATCAATGCATTAGACCTAAAGTACTCTACAAGTTACAGGATTATCTTCCTGTTGTCTACCTCCACAGGGATTGGAAATTATAGGATCATCCTCCTGATGTGCACCCCCAAGTACTTCATCTTGTTGAATTCAATCAGTGTGTGGGCGCCTTCCAGATTATTGTAGTTATATGGATTTTCTATTTCAGAAAAACTGGAAAATTCTCTATATTGTACAGAGTTATTATTGTTCATTGTTGGTCTAATGCTATCTTTATCACCACTATCTGATGGACACAAATCAACTTTGTTTTCTGTCTGATGGACTGATCACTGATATGTTGTCCCATTTCTTGCTCAGTCTTTTGTTGCTTCTTGATTATTTTCATAAATGTTTAATCTGTCTCAGTGTACTACTTTTCACCTAGACCTTGGGTTTCTTTGTACTGTGTACAAGACATCATTTAACTTGTGAGTTATAACAAATAAACATAAACATAATTTATTAACTTAAGTGAAAAGTCACACTTCATCACCTTACTGGAATGATTCATAATAAGCTCTCTGATTTCCCATTTGCTGAAGACTTGTTTTCTTCAACTTTGTCCTGGCATATTCATGAACATACTCTACTTGTTTGCTGAGATTTTCTACATATTCTGAACTTTTCATAGGTTATCTTTGAGGGATTCCATAGATAAAATCAATAGGTAGTAAGATTTCGCAGTCTAACATCATACAATTTGATGAAATATTTGTACATTCTTGTGATGTTGCTCTTTGGACCATTAGTAGGATGGGTAGATAACTGTGCCAGTCTTTCTGATGATTTGACATGAAAGCTCTTCACATGCTCTCGAGGGTACTCTTCATCCTCTCAACTAATCCACCTGATTGTGCAGGAGAAGGGCTCAATCTTCAGTAATTTGCACATCTCTTGAAATGGAGATGATTAAAATTGACAGTGTTGGTCCAGATGTAATGTGTAAGGTATTCAATATCTGGTTCTACTAATCTTTTTTGATATCTTTGCAGTGGCTTTGCCAGTAAAATCTGGATCAGACATTTGCAAACGTCTTATGCTGTCCTAAGTGACCAACATTTGGTTGATCATGAACCATCTTGAGAATTTTTTGGACTTTGACCTTTGTAGAAAAAACATTTATGACCTGTAGCTATTTCCACAGGTCCTAATATTCTTAAACTGCCATGGGTTTGGCTGGTATTTGCTCCCACTTATATTTTTCTCCCTTCACTTTTCACTGGAAAAGTTTACTAAGAACTGGATCCTGACATAGTTCTTCTTTTTGGGGAAGCCTTTTTTCTAGCCAGCCATTTTCTTCATTTGGCACCTCTACTCCTGAGGGCAGTACCTCTTTAGCATGAGATCTGGTAATAGCATTTTCTGATTCTGTTGCACTGTCTGCCCAACCACATTGCTGGCATGGAAGTCATGAAAGGGCACCAGATTTAGAATGCTGTCTACCAGACCTGTATATGATTTGGAAATCATGCATTCCAAGTGTCTCTATCCATCTGGTGATTTAACCTTTGGGTTCTTCAAAATTGAGCAGCCATCATAGTGAGCCATGGTCTGTTCTAATGATGAACTAATTTCTATACAAATATTGCCTGTATTTCTTTAAATATACACAACCACAACTAACTTCCATATGGTTATGCAGCAGTGCATTTTCAGCTCTTGATAGACTTCGACTTTCATATGCAATTACATACTCTTTACTATCAATCATTTGACCTAGCACAACTCAATAACACTGTTGCTGGCATCTGTGTCTAAGGTGATTTGTTTCTCAGGATATGGATATGAAAGAATAAGGGCTCTAGTAAATCTTTCCTTTAGCTAGAAGGTTTCTTCACATTTACTGGACCACAAAATTGTGGTAACATCATGAAGTAGCTCAGCAATTGTTGTGAAACTCTCTATAAAATGATGGTAATAGCTCAAAACAGTAATAGTTACAAAACTCGTAACTACTGATACATTGGTTGGTCTGGGCCATTTTTTCACAGCCTTTAGCTTTTCTGGATCTGTAGTGACCCTTTCCTCGGATACTAAGTGACGAAGATATGGAACTTCATTTTGTAAAACTACACATTTCCTTGGTTTCAACTTCATCTTGGATTCTCTAATTCTGTCAAAAACAGTCTTTCAAGTTATTCATCAAAGGTAGATTCATAGATGATTACATCGTCAAAGTAAAGAAGTAGGATTCTGTAACAATATTAAGTATACTACCCAAACTGAAACACTCTCTGTGTGTGTTTGAGTAAGTCCACTACATGTGCCGATGTATTAATCAAAGTGGAATAAATCAAAAGTAGTCTATTTGTGGTGTTTCAGAGGAGATATTTATACATGGTGACAGCTAAATAGCTACACAAACTTTGTATTAAATATGACCCACATGTGAACTGATTAATGTGAGATTTAATGGACTACAGCATTAGTGGTTGATAATAGCAGATCTTACAGACTATGTAGTGTACTGGTGCTTTAACTACTTCGAACTGTGTGTGTTGATCTGTTAGTGTATGGCGTCTCTATGAAGTTTTTTTTTTGGTTTAAACCCTCCAAGCAAAATCCAGATATCCAGTGATGGAAATAATGAAGCCACCTGGATATGTTTCAAAGAAGATTTCAGTTATTTCACGCTAGCTGCTGGTTTCAACTCAAAAATGCTTGAAGCAAAAATTGCACTGCTGATTAACATGGGAGGGGCAGAACTCAAGGACATATATAATGGATTAACATGGGCTGCTCCAACTGAGGATGTCCTGGATGAATCAAAAGTATACACCAAGGTCACAGCAAAAATGGATGAATATTCTAATGTAAAAAGAACCAGCTCAGTGCCAGAAAAACATTCAGTACCATGCCCCAGAGATCAACAGAAAGCTT
Organism: Sabellastarte sp. h YS-2021; assembly: GCA_964017235.1. NCBI lineage: Eukaryota > Metazoa > Annelida > Polychaeta > Sabellida > Sabellidae > Sabellastarte > Sabellastarte sp. h YS-2021. The sequence continues at coordinate 144,123,638 of OZ024931.1, forward strand.
GGAACAATTCATCACTAGGATACGAACAACTGTCAAAAGTTGTGACTTTGGCAATGAAGAAAAGAAAACTCAGATGAGAGACTGGCTAATCTTCGGACGATGCACAACATGAGAAATTCTCCAGGGAGAAATATGAAAACTTGACTTTTGATAAAGCTGTAGAAATTTGTCGTCAGTGAGATGACAATTATCTACATTCCATGGCAGTTCCATGAAGGAACATGAAAGTGTACAAGCTGTGAAAAGTAAACCTAAACCAGCTTGTCAGAGGTTTGAAAGTGGTTCTGGCCAATCGTCTGTGAAACAAAACACAAAAGGATCTGGTCAAAGCAGTTATAAAGACTGTGATTTTTCTGCAAAAAAGGCATCAATGGGGTAGGCAACATTGCCCTGCCTATGGCAAAATATGCAACAGATGTGGATGGAAAAACCACTTTGCAGTGAAATGTCAGTCTTCCAGCTCAGAAGCGATATCCCAAACAAAAAGTGCCTAATATTAAATAAACCAAAGAGAGTGATTCTGAAGCCGAATTTGTTATGACAATTGCACAGGACAAAAGGATACAGAGCGATACAGTAGCGGCTCAAATGGAAATAGTGCACAGCGGCAAATGTGTTAAATTCCAAATTAATACTGGAGCTACAATAAACACCATTACGAGATATCTTATACCAAGTGTAAAGCTACAAGAGTCAAGCACAAAGTTAAAGTCATCCTGTTCAACTGGGCTAAAAGTGAAAGGGAGTTGCAGATTAATACTCATAAACCCAAAGAATAGGAGAAAATATAATGTCCTGTGACACCAGTCCTGGGTAAAAGAGCTTGTGAATGGAGGGGATCGGTTTGTGTAAATTATGTACACATACAAACTGTGTTTGAATCTGGCATTTTAGTAGAATTCAAGGATGTTTTCAATGATGAGATTGGGACTTTATCTGGTGATGTTCATCTTACAATAGATTCCCAGGCAAGCCCAGTTGCAATACCATCTTGCCAAGTCCCAGTTGGTATTAGAAAAAATGTAGACAAAAAGTTGAGGCAAATGGAACTTTAGGATGTGATTACCAAAGTTCAACAACCAACTGAATGGGTTTTAAGAATGGTAGCAAATGTGAAAAAAAGATGGTGATCTCAGAATTTGCATTGATCCATTACATTTGAACAAGGCTATAAAGTGTAAACTACACCCACTTTCTGTCACTGACGATGTACTTCCTGAAATCTCTGTGCAGTGGTTACTGGCACTGCACCCTTGATGAAGAATCCGGTACACTAACAACATTGCAAACCCAAAAAAGGGTGATATAAGTGGCTAAGACTTCCTATTGGTCTCTGTACAAGCAGTGAAATCTTTCAGAAATGGCTTCACCAAGCACTAGAAGGTCTGGAAATGTGATATATGTCGCTGATGATATTCTTGTCTATGGCAAGGGTGAAACTCAGAACCAATCAATGGAAGACCATGATAATCACTTAAAATGAGGTGTAGAGAAGTAGGTGTGAGGCTGAATGGTCAAATATTTCGTGCTCCAGAAACAGCATTTCTTGAAAAAAGAGTGACCTGTGAAGGCCTGTCTGCAGATCTAGGCACAATTGAAGCAATTGTGAAGCTCAAAACACCCACATCAGTTTTTGAAGTACAAAGGCTAGTGGTATGGCTAATTATTTAGCCAGATACCTGCCACAACTATCTGAAGTCATGATGCCATTGTGAAAGCTCTCAAGGAAAAATGCAGAGTGGTCTTCGGAACAGGAGCAAGAAAAAGCTTTCCAAGACATCAAATGTCTTGTGACAAATGCGCCAGTGCTAACTTACTATGACCTGTCAAAAGACCTTGAAATACAATGTGATTCAAGCAAGTCTGGCATTGGTAGTGTACTATTACAAGGATGCTGACCAATCGGATATGCTAGTAGAGCTCTGACCCTCAACTGAATTGCGATATGCACAAATTGAAAAGGAGATGCTTGCGATTGTGTTTTATCTACACAAGTTTCAGCAGTACACATTTGGCTGTAAAGTAAAAATATTCACAGATCACAAACCATTGTAAGCAATAGGCAAGAAAACTCTATGTCTGGCTCCAAGAAGGCTTCAATGTATGATATTGAAAACCCAACAATATGACACTGAGATTGAATATCAACCTGGTGAGAAAAATTTTATGGCAGACTTCCTGTCAAGAGCCTACCTTAAGGATGTGACCAATTCTGACTCCTATGACTACATTAGTCAGATTGCTCATTTACCAATACGTAAAGACAGGCTCCGTAAAATACAAAGCCCATCAAAATCAGACTCCACATTGCAAAGAATTGCTGATAGCATCGCTCAGGGTTGGCCAGACGACAGAAAAGATTTACCTCCTGAGGCCATCCCATACTTCCACTTTAGTGATCAGTTAAGCATACAAGATGGACTTATCTTCAAAGGAAGTAGAATAGTTATTTCTGCTGAATGAGAATAAAATTTGTGAACCACTACATATTCCACATTGCAGAATTGAAGAAAGTTTGCGCAGAGAACGCAAATGTGTTTACTGGCCAGGGATGAACTCCGATATTTCCAGAAATGTGAGTTATGTAAAAACAGTCATGGATAAAAACAAAAAAAAGAGACCTTGATTTCACATTTGAAAAAAATAGGAGTGGATTTATTTGTACTGAACAAATGCAACCATTTGGTAACTGTGCAATTTCTGGGAGATTGACCTGCTGATGTCAACAACCAATGCTGCCATTGTGAGGAAGTTGAAAGGACATTTTGCTCATTATGGTATACCTCCGGTACTTGTAAGTGACAATGGCCCACAAGTTTTCAGTCAGGAGTTCAAAAAATTTGTGACACAATGGGATGTAGAACACCAAACCTCATCTCCAGGTCATCAACAAGCCAAGCGGAGGCAGCTGTTAAGACAGCAAAATGTATTATTGGCAGAGCCATCAACAGTAAACCAGACCATTATCTGGCTATCCTTGAATATCGCAACATACCATCTCAAGATACTGTGAGCTCACCACAGAGAATGTTTGGTAGAATGACTCGCACTATGCTACCTGTGCATAGCAATCTACTCAACCTCAAGGATAGTGCATTTATTAAATTGAATCAGAAGTTACAGAACAGTAGAAAAGCGTAGTATTACAACCAACATGCTCGTGACCTTGAGCATCTAGGTGATGGACAAACAGTGAGGATGAGACCTTTTGTCAACAACAAAGGTCACTGGGAAAGTGGCACCATTCTAAAACAACTTGATGAACGATCTTATGAAATTGCATCTGGCTCAAATGTCTTCCGCAGAAACAGAGTTGACATCAGACCGACCAATGAGAACTCTGTCTCTGACACAAGAGAGAATACTCAGGTGCCAAATGAAAATGATTCTCTAAAATCATCTATCGTGCATGAACCCAAGTCACCGCCTCATGTGCATGAACCTACGTTCAACTAGGGAGCGCACAGTCCCAAAATACCTAAAAGAATATGTGACATAACATAATATAACATGCGTACTAATACTTGTTTTATAAGAAAACTTTTCAGTAAAAAGGCTGAACCATAATTCCACACATGTTATTAATCTGTATACTAATGAACACATATTTCAGCAAGTTAATTAATAAAACAAGGTGCGAAAAAATGACATTATGTTGTCATTATGATTTACAAAATATTCCTGTTAAAATGTGAAAAACATGTTTTGACATTATTATGTCAACATTGTGGTGTTGGCTATATGGATGTTTATGCACAAAGAGTTTATGTAGATTGTGTATTCATTTTACAGTTTGCAACGCTGTAGTCAAAATAGCTTTATTAGGTGTTTACTAAAACTGTAAATAATTGAAGCTTCCAAAGGAAGTAAATATGTTTGATTTAAGTACTGAATTATTAGTGCTACCAATGCAGTATTGAATAAATAAATAATTTGTGCCAAAGTTGTAATTTCATTAAGATTTATAAAACAAAACTTTGATGAACATTTAACTGTTTAAATCTGTGCCTTTAAATTATGATCAGTTATTAATTAAACTTCATGTTTTGTAAAATGTGTCAACAAAGCTCTTAAATTTTCAGTGTTTCAGTGGAGATATTTAAACAGATTCCATACGTGTAACCCACTGAAGATTTCCTCGACCAGTCTTTTATAGGTACCAGGTGAATTGCTTAAACTAAAACACAAGATTTTTGAATTAGAAAACCCACCCTCTGGGGTTGAGAATGCAGTTTTCTGACTATCTTCTGGGTCATCTAGCAAAGTCCATTTTGATAGTCAATAGCTGAGGAAAAACCTTGCTCCAGCCAAAAATGGCAGGTTGTCCTGGATGCCTGAAATACTTTTTGCATCTGTTTGAGAAACATCATTCAATTATCTATAATCTATGCAATAGTTTTTTCTTCTTCACTTAAGCAAGAAGACCAAACACTACAGGAAGGTTGTATGTTGTCTCTCTTTAGCATGTCTTCAATCTCTTTCCTCAATTCATATCTCAAATGTAATGGTACTCAATGAGGCAGTATTTTAATTGGTGCAGCATGACCTGTGCTTATGTGATGATTGACCTTGTCTGTCCTTCCAAAGAATTCAGCATATTAACAGAGTAGTAACCTGACTTTGCCAGTTTGGGGTTCATTTAAGTGTTTTGAGCTTCTGAGTAGTAAATCACTGGCACAGATCTATGTTATTTATTTATATGGGGTTTTATGTTGCTTTCAACACTGTAAGATCATATCACAACAGGTAGTTGGAAGGGCAGAGGAAACCAGTACATAGAGTTTGTCAGGTTTCTGGACTGTAAACTGCCGACCAACAACAAGCAACTACCAGCTTTCCCACTTGAGGCCGTGCCGGGAACAAAACCCTGGTCTCAGAGGTGGGAGGCGAGAGTGTTATCACTCTGCCACCGTGGCCCCCACACATATCTATGTGATGGTGGCTCAGCTTTTACTGTTATGTGAGAAACCTGTTGATTACTGTTGGTGGAACATCTTGTGGGGTGGTCTCTCCAACTTGGTGACCTTCTAAAACAATCCAGTGTCATTGATGTTGCACAGAGTCACTGACAGGTTGACATGATCACATTCACTCCCCTGTGCATTTGTATTTTATTTTACACCATGTCACTGTTTTGAGTGGATTTGAAGTATTGACAAATGTACAATGGTACAAGAAGAATAGAGACTACTAAAACAAACTTATTACCACAGAAAAGGTCAAGTTGCAGGTCATAGTTATCACAAATGAGTAACTGTACAGTAATTATACGTTGTAGTGTAAAACTACTAATTTAAAAGAATTAAATTAAAATCTTTCTACTTTTTATGCTTGAACTTAGCACTCCAAAAAGGTGAAATATATATTATTTGAATATATTGGGGTCGTAAGATTTGTTATAAAATGGAAGCATTAGTGTCATCTTGTTATAAAAATTAAATTTTTGAGTATGGAACTGTGTCAATCTATTTGAATATTTGGAGACCAGAAGTTCAAATGATAATCACTCTACTTAATTATTGCATTTTTATATTTTATTTGAAACCGCATCACTGTATTGGAAGTGTTGATTTAGCAAGCTTCTTTGATCGGATCACCATTTTAAATAGTGGATGTTGCATTTTTCATTGGGAGGCAATAATAATCTAACAAAGCACTTGGAGAGAACTAAACTCCACCAAGGTGCCCATTTTCACCTCTACTGTTTCCTGTTATGAATTATAGTTTCCAGAATATTACTAGGAAATCAGATATTATCATGGGGGGTGTCATGTGATGTTTGTCAATCAATCTTACAATATATACAATTTATTGTAGAGATAAAACAATCTCAAATTTCTGTTTCCTGTCACTGCAGGTATAAACTAAACCAAAGACCATATTGTGAAGAAATTATCCATTTGCAATGCTTCATTACATTAGTTTGTTTTATGATAAATGAATGCCACAGTGTGAATGTGCAAAACCAGAGTTAATAGAAATGCTGCAAAGATAGGTGCCACCGGTTGATGATAAATAGATGAGACATAGCAGCTGTACCAGGAAATATTCCAAGACTGAACATATTGTGAATATGACAGATAAGGTCAAATGCAAACAGGGGGTCTGTAGGCTGACTTCATCCTCTTAAATGCTGAGGCAATCAATTTAGCAGTAGAAGATCCAGTGTTCAAAATAAAAAAAGTTGTTCAAGTCAAAGTAAGCATGATGCATCAAACCCCAATTGTAGATTTCCCTTACTCAACCAACAGTGATTTATGGATTTGTTTACTAGCATATATGTGACAATGTGTTTGCAATTGCAATGTTCTTCCCAGACAAGTGTTTTACGTAAATACACTATGTCTTTATACACCATCAACAACCATATATTCAACAAATAGAGAGCCAAAATTTGGCTCTTTGGTTTCTCCATTACCAACCACATGCACCACTGCCTAGGTTCCACAAAAGAACTTAATGCTTAAATATTTCCATTGGTGACCCCAAACCCAAATAAACTTTGTTAAATGCTTGCAAGGACACACATGTAATCATTCATGTAAGATGCTACATACAATGTTATTTTTAGAATAAAAATCTATACAATGACTTCGTAACTAAGAAGTCACAGTGCCTTATGGTCTTCCATCAAAATTATATCTGCAACACTATCAATCACAGTCATTAAATTCAAATCAAATTTTACCTCATCTGTGGAAAACTGTGGACTAACTGAAGTGGTACCATTGCTATTTGTAGCATCCTGAGTTATACCAACCATTGGCATTACCTTGGATAGGCTCTAGTTATAGATGCAGATTATAATACCAAAATTGTGGCAAAATTTTGGACTCTTTAAGTTTCTGGAGCGTGGCCAAGATGGACATTTTAAAGGGGTCCAAAGATATTTAACCAGACTAACGTACATGTCACAGTTTATAAGAAGATGCCATAGCTTGCAGATAATAACTGTCATAAATGTTTGTGGTGGGTATCTTTGTCTTACCCTTTCTAGCAGAGCTTTTTGCTGATTGTTGTGAATGGTATTTTCTTCTTGCTTTCAGATAACGTAGTTTTATTTTTATCAGGCATTTATGTGGGTGTTCCACCACATGACTAAGGTTTCCGATTAAGGATTTGGGGGGCTAGGTTTCAAATATTTGCTGAGCCCCAGACCTTCTGTAACGGTTGGTTGTGGTCGGTTGAGGCCGTGTGAAAAATCAAACATGTTTGATATTTCTCACGACTACAACCGATTCATATTTCCCGCCCTCTACAAAATGTCCAGTCCCAGGCGTCCTCAGGCCTCCTCAGAGTCGGGTGTTGTCCCAGGCCGCCTGCGACCCTTAATCCCAGACTTTCATAGCTTAGTCCCAGCAGGCCGGTTGTTAGTCGCAGACTCAAATATGATGCGTATGAATTTCATGCGTGTGAAAGTGGGTCGGTTGCATTAGTCCCCGGAAGCCTCAGACCATCTGCGCTGTCCTGGGACCCAAAAATCTAGGTCTGGGACCAAGCCCCGACTAAGGGTAACCGACCCTAACCGATCCAAACCGGCATCCCCAGGACGCCTGGGACCACACATTTTCAGTCTGCGGCAGCCTGAGGACGCCCCAGGAGGCCTGGGACTAACAACCGACTAAGAACCGACTCTTTTCCACGCGTCTGAAATTAAAACGAGGCAATGAGGAGGTCTGGGACTATATAAGCGACCGCGCACACATTCTCAGTGTTACTGACTGTTTGGCTACTGAGAGACGTGTGTCACTGATTTGTAGGGGTTTTCAGTTTTTATTTTATATACTTGAGCTTAGGTCAAATTTCACAGTTAGGAGACACATTTTACATTTTTTTTTATTTTATTGTCGACTGGATTATGAGGAAAGAGAAAGGAGGGAAGAGAGGAAGGAAAAGGATGGATGACAGAGAGAAGGAAGGCAAAGTTAAGGAAAGAGTTGAAGTTCCAGAACTTCCAGAAGAAGGGGTCGAGAGAAGAGAGGAGGAGGAGATAGAGGAAAGTCAAGCTATCGGGGAAGCTGTAGCAGAGGAAGAAGAGAGGTGTGAAGAAGATCTGGAGTGCCATTCTTCAGCCAAGAGAGCTAGGGTGTGTGCCACTTTTACAGACACTCAGGAAGTTTCCATTGTGGAATTTGTCAAGCAACACCCTGAACTGTATGACAAGGAACATCCATGTTTCCATGACAGAACCAGGAGAGAGGCTCTCTGGGCAGAAACATCTGCAGAACTCAAGCTCCAGCCCTTTGATGTGAGACGTTGGTTCGAGTCCCAGCGAACGCGTTATGGCAAGCTGTCTAAGCTCCAATCTGGCCAAGCCCCGAGGGAGATGACCAAGAGACAGTCCTGGGTCTACCAACAGATGGGTTTCCTTAATACCCACATCAGAAGAAAGGGGGCCAACAGAAGCTCAGGGTTCGAGGCTAGTCCAAATACCAGCAGGCAGGACGAATCACGTGGGTCAACTACTGACACAGAACACCTCGAGTCAAGTGTCCTGAGGGAGAGGAGTCAGTCCATAATTTCATCTACACCCGTTTCAACCACAGACTCCAAGATTGTGGAACATTTTGAACAGATGAGGACACTTATCTCAGGTTTTCTGCAGCAGAAGTCTGACAGGCAGCCCTTCTTCGACTACGTGGCATCAGAGGCCGAAAAAAATGACTCAAGAAGAATTTGAAGAATTAAAGGGGAAGATATTCAGAGAACTTGAAACTATCAAGAGCAACTGTAGACGTCAGCAATTGCCCAGAAGATCAGCCACTATTACCACGGAGTCACAGAGGGTCGGGATACTGCCACCAACCACTCAACAGGCATCTAGTTCCACTCAAGCAGCAGCTGGCAGCAGTTTTGTCTACTATACACCAAGCCCCATTGGCTTCAGCAACCCTACATCTGTCCTAACTGTACAGGATGAAGGGAGCAGACATAACCTGAGTGGAATTTTAAACCAGCTACCTGATCTGACATCTAAACAGATTGTAGAGCAACCACAGCTGCAACAACCACAGCAGCAGCTCTTTACTATCACCACTTCAGCACCTCCTCAACAGCAGCAGCAGCCTCCTCAGTAGCCATCCAGTCAGGGCGGGTTTTTGACCTGCCGGCCCTTTTAAGGGCCACCAAATCTTCCAAAAACAATTAATAAGCTGCAAGTTGTTCACATTCCCCTCCCAAAACAAAAAAAGTTCAGTACAAATACTTATCACAAAAAAAATATTAAAGTCCAACACTTACACCACCCCAAACATGAAATAATTAACCCATGGTACCACACATAACAAAAAAGGCCACACAAAAATATAATTTAAAAAAGAAACTCCCAATATGGCCAATAATCATCCCATTTTTAGCTTAAAATCCATGGGATAGTTTAAAATCTTCAATTGAAAAGTCCAACACTTGCACCTTCCCTAGAGTTAAAAGGCATTGTCACATACTTACCAACCCACAAACACACAAACCCAATACCAAACATAACCCCCAAATGACAGACAAACCCACTGACAAACATAACTCCCAACTGACAGACAATCCCACTGACAAACATAACCACCAACTGACAGACAAAGCCACTGACAAACATAAGTCCCAACTGACAGACAAACCCACTGACAAACATAAGCCCCAACTGACAGACAATCCCACCGATAAACATAACCACCAAGCAACAAACTGACAAACCCAATAGCAAACAAAACCCAAACCAAAAAACTGACAAACCGGTTTGCAAATATTATCTCCCATTATTAAAACCTGTTCAGTAGTTAGGTCCAATAAATACTTGTGAAGTGGGGTATAAGAATTTATTTTTTAGATTTCTAGGAAAACATTTCTGTTTCCAATATATTTGCAAAATAAATTCAAAATTAAGTGAAATGAGTATGTAGCTTTCATAATATAAGCAATATTTTATATCTGTTTGGCAAGGGGGTTTGTCTGTTTGTGCGTCTGATCAAGTTATGTTTGGCATTGGGTTTGTCTGTTTGTGCGTCTGAACAAGTTATGTTTGGCAAGGGGGTTTGTCTGCTTGTGTGTCGGTACTAGTTATGTTTGGCATGGGGTTTGTCTGTTTGTGCGTCGGTACTAGTTATGTTTGGCATGGGGTTTGTCTGTTTGTGCGTCGGTACTAGTTATGTTTGGCGTGGGGTTTGTCTGTTTGTGCGTCGGTACTACTTATGTTTGGCATGGGGTTTGTCTGTAGCAAAGACAGCTCATTAATTGTTTTTGGAATATTTGGTAGTCCTGAAAAGGACTGTTTTTTAGTCCTGAAAAGGACTGTTTACTACAGCAGGACTTACATTCTGCCATCTTGCCAGGCCACTGCTCCCTCATTGTTGAAGTAGTCCTTCAGGTAGTCCCTCTGTCTTTTGGCTTCTCTAGCTGGGTTTCTGTCTTGTCCACCACCAGCAGCACCACCAATCAATCCACAATCACCAGGCACATCATCATCATCGTCCTCCCCAGGCTGCTGACCACCAGGTTGACCTTGATACTGGCTTCTCAGTATGTTGTGTAGAATTACACAAGTAAAGACCACTTCTCTGACTGTTGCTGGGGGTAGTTCAATGGTGGTTCTCATGACCCTGAATCTTGACACAAGGATGCCAAAAGCGTTCTCCACAACTCTCCTGCCCCTTGAAATTCTATAGTTGGCAATCCTTTCCTCTCTTGTTAACATCCTTCTGCCAGAGGGTTTCATGAGCCATGTCTTCAGGGCAAAAGCATCATCTGCCAGGATAAAGTAAGGGACATCTGGACCACCCTGGGTTATAGGAGCTGGGTCAGGGAAGCCTATTCTGCCATCTTCAATCCTCCTCTTCAGCTGAGAGGCATTAAATATCTGGTCATCTGAGCAAGATCCTTCTGTCCCAGCATCCATCCATCTGAACTTATACTGTCCATCTACCAGGGCCAACATCACAATGGAAAAGAACCCCTTGTAGTTGTGGTAGAGGGCTCCAGTGTTCTTGGGTTTCTTCAGGGCCACATGTTTCCCATCCAGAGCTCCCAGGGCATGTGGAACATTCCATCTGATCCTGAATTCCCTCTCCAGTTCCTTCCACTCATCTGGGGTAGTAGGACATTTCAGGTACTCTCTGGTGAACTCATCCTGGATGGCCCTGCAGACTTCTGGTAGAAACTTGGAAATGGTGGATCTTTCAACCCTGAACTGACAGGATAATGATGTGTGTGACTCTCCAGTGGCCAGATATCTAATGGTGAGGGCTAACTTCTCCCCAACACTGATTGGAGCTCTGTAGTTGGTGGCCTGCCTGGCTAGGTGTGGTTCCAATCTGGTCTTAATCATCTCAAAAAATGCTGGTGTCATCCTCATGTAATTGGTGAATCCTGGAATGTCTGTGGCATACAGATCCGCCATAATGTTGTGGTAGGCCCCCCTCTCCTCTCTCTGTAGTAGCCATGGCCTGACCCACATGTTGTGCCTTCTTCTAGGTCTCTGTATGGGTGCTGGTGGTGGTGCTGGTGTTGGTGGTGGAGGTTGCTGTGGTCGACGCAGAAATAGAAAATACTTGATTATTTGTAACTGAATAAAAACCGAAAAAGCCCTAAGCTGTTGTTGAAGCTGTCCTCCATTAAAAGGTGGCATCCTGCTGTGTTCCTAGAAAAGCAATGATATTAGATTGCGGATTTTATATATATATATATATATATACCAAGAAAATCTAGCAACTTTGCAAAACAAGAATCAGCGATCCTGGTCTGGGGAAGTCTGAGGAGGCCTGAGGATGCCGGGAGTTAATCGGGTGTTAGTCGGGGCTCAGTCCCAGGCGGCCTGAGGCGTCCTGGGACCCAGTCGGTTGGTCTGCGGCAGGATCGTGGTTCAAACCGACCAGAAACGCGGCTTAGTCGGTTCTTAGTCCCAGACCAGTTAGGGACTGTCTGGGGCCGCCTGAGGCGTCCTGAGGCTTCCTGGCGATGATCTGCTCTTAATCCCATATTGTGAAACCGACCCAGTATTCCCGCCTATTTTTGCTTTTTTTCCACCGACTGGCCACAATTAAGGGTCCCAGACAGGATCGGGGCTTAATCCTTTGGTGGAACAAGGGCATTAGAGTATACAAATCAACAAGTAGTAATTGTGATAAAACACCCAAGACCACAAAAGTAGTACCACATATAATTTTCCTAAACTCAGAAATAAATTCATAAAAAGAAGAAAGGTTACCCTCTATTAATGTCTCTTATTTGCTTGTCATGTCTGTTTTACATTACTTTTTATTTATAGTTTGTTTTTGTAAAAAACTGAATTTATTGTCTTTGGCTCTAAAGGCTCAGCATCAGAAGATTTCCTCCCATTTTCCTGTTAGTATTCTTAGTAGCCTTCTTCATCCGGTTGATTCGGTCAGTGTGGTTTGGTGCAGAATTTTCCCTCTCTGAACATGTTTCAGAGGACTTGCAAAGTGTGCACTTCAGATGTGCAACCTTTGTAGAATAAGACAGTATCTCACTCCAGAAGTGGCAGTCCTTGCTGCAAATGCCTTGGTTAGTAGTCCTCTAGACTACTGAAACACTCTGTTTAGGCGTTTGTCATGTTTCAATCAGTACAAATTGCAAAGTATTCAGTATATCCTTGCTCATATTGTTACAAATCATAGAAAATATGATCATGTTACACCCATTCTGAAGCAACTCCACTGGCTGCCCGTTAAGTATAGATGTATGTTCAAAACTGCAACACTAATTTATAAATTTTTACATAGTGGTTCTCCTTCCTATTTTCAACCATTCTTGTCACTCAGCAGTTGTTCCTATAGTACCAGGAGTAGTCACCCAGATCATCAATACCTTACTGTTCCTCTCTTCTGCTCATCAGTCTTTAAGTCAGTCAGACATTTTGATCACAGCTTTGCCTTTGATGCTCTTAAGATCTGGAATGAACTCCCTCATGTTGTGCGCAGTGCAGCATCAGTTGCCTCCTTCAGAAAGAAGCTTAAAACATACCTCTTTGCCAAAGCATATTCCCCATAGTCTCTCCTGTCACACTGTGTCTCCTTGGTATGACCTAGTTATGTCCTCGGATTAATGTTAACTGCTTTGCTTTATGTTCAGTTGCGCCTTAGAGTCCATCAGCGATGGAGATTAAGTGCTATGAAAGTCCACATTAGATTAGACATAACATTAGATTTCTTTCTTGTAAAGAATCCCAAAAATCACAATAGGATCCTAATTTTTAAATTGGCTAGTACTTGTGATTGATTCTAAAACAGTGCACAATGTGATAATTTAACTTCTGCAAAAGTATGGCACTAAATATTTGAGTTGATATGATATTTCACCATGAATTTTTGTTAGTACCAATGTTACTCAATGCTGAATGAATAATCATCATTGACATCCAGGTCTATATGTTTGTACTTATAAGGTGCAGCCCTGTTCCCTTCACTGAATTCAGAGATGTATTGATAGCTAGACAATTTCCTTTAACTTGGCATTCAGTAAAGGGTTTGGCAAAAGATTATATTTGATATAAAAATGCTTGGGTAGTGTCATAAGTTCCTTATCACAGCAAGAAACAAAATACACAAACCTCATCCTACAGACTCAAAATATATACATTTGTCTTCTCTCAAGACAAAACATGAGTAAGTCAAATAATCATTGGGTATGATTAAATTTTTTGAAAGTGCGACTGATGAGATTCTTCATAAATTCCACATATTGACTATCCATGTTCATTAGCAAGATAAATGTAAAAAAAAACATTTTCAGGTATGGTAAAAATGTCAATAAGCCTTTTCTACATACTTAGAATATTAAGTAAATAGAAATAATTATCAGTGGTATACGCAGTGGTCCCACAGCCAAGTAATGGTGGGACAGATGGCTTGAATTTATATTGGGATGGATCAGGCAAGAATAGTTTTCAAAAAGAATGTGGGAAAGCATAAATTTGTCCAGATTCTCTGATTGGACAAAAAACTCCCCAATTTATCTCCAATCTCTGATACACCGGTTCCCCTCCAATTTGTCAGCAAAATGATAGCCAGCAGATTGTAAGTGTAAAGGGGCCACAGTGGCAGAGTGGTAACACTCTTGCCTCCCACCTCTGAGGTCGGGGTTCGGCCTCCCTACCTCATGTGGAAAAGCTGGTAGTCACTTGCCAATGGTCGACAGTTTACAGTACAGATGCTTGGCCAACTGGTTTCCTCTACCCTTCTAACTACCCGACATTATATGACCTGTACAGTGTTGAAAATCGATGTAAAACCCCAAATAAATAAGTAAATAAATAACTAAAGTAAGTGAGTATGTCCTATACAGGGGAACCAGTGTTTAGAAATAAAGACGTACACAAGATTGCAGAAATTCAGAAGTCAGAGCCATGTTCAATACTGGACACCTGCAAATTTCAGAATATAAGAGACTTGACTTTTTTCACGGTTCTTAGTTCACACCTTAATCATGATTCACTCACATAATCATGGACACAAGCAAATCTGAAAGCAAGTTCCTGATACTGTAATATATGCACCTTGTGTCAGACTTTGTGTGTACTATGTTAAATCACACCACACACCACTGTATACAAGTGCAGTGGACTTTGAAATATAGTAAGTTTCAGTTGAATATTTCTGCAGTGTAAAACACTATGGTATAGGAAATGACTTGGAAGTGCGAACTAAACAATTTGTTCCGTTTCATGCTTCTTAATTCAGTTTATTTATTCTTTAAGTAGGCAAAGAAACTTAGTAAACTGTTTTGTATGACACCATTTAAACCAAGTAATTTTTTGTAACAATACAAGCCTAGTATAAACATAATAGCCTGTCCACAGTTCTAAAATTATGTCTCTGACTAGATTCAAACAGCATGTTAAAAGGACCATCACTCTCTTACAATGTTTTCAGAAAATATACACAAACACGGTCTTGTAAACACAGTGAAAAAGAAAGTCTTAGAACTGACATGTTTTCTTCTCAATTGGTTTTCCCTAATATTTTCTATTTTATAAATATTCCATTTTCTGAAGAAAATCTTACCCTCTAAGCATAGACAAAAATATCAGGAATATGGAAGTCACCCAAATTTGCTTGAGCTTCAGAAAAATATGAATTATTTGTTCCAGTAACTTATCCTCAAATTGAATCATAGACAAATCGGCCCTTTGCCAAATCGGTCCCTGTCAAATCGGCACCCAAAATGAAGTCACCTGGTCAAATCGGACCCCTGTAAACAATTTATGCTCAAATCAGCCACCTATAAAATAATACATGGTCAAATTGGTCCCCTAGATATAGATAGATAAGTGTACATAAGATTTATGTAATTTTTTTTCACAATAACCCCCAGATATTTAAGCTTACCTGTGAGTTTTATGTATCTCTTCAGTTAACCCTGACCTTTTCATATTCAAAATCTTCACAGTGGCTGGTATTATTTTATTTACCCCCCAATAGTTATTGCATTATTATCATTTTAAAAGTCACAACAATAGATAAAATATAATCTGTTTAAAATATAAAATAATAATGATAGTAATGATAAAAATAACTTGTATTAAATTGTGGAGATGTGAATTTTGGTTCTTGATGTATCATGTGATTCAAAGGGATAAATAGCCATTGTTGACTTTGATGCCCTAAGGGGGGGGGGGGGGGGGAGATGATATATTCTTCTGCATAGCATCAAGGGACAATCAGCTTTTAATGTCTAATACTGTTTGTTTAATATTTAGCTGGTAATCTCTTTATTAAACAAATACCAAAGATCACTAAAGTTATAATCCCATCAACAGAGGCTGGGCAATGTAATTGCACCTTTAATAATTCAAACATAAACAAGTTTTATTGCACATAGGTTACAGGGGATTGTTTGCAGTATCCTGACATCTTTCGAATGTGTCAAATACACTTTGTCAAGCGACATATAAGCAATTGTCTCAATTGTCAATAGAGTGATTACAGCAACCAATTATCTTTGATGTGTGTCAATCACACCTAGAGAAAGTTATCACAATTATACAGAATTATCCCCCCTTTAGTCAACATTGACATGGAATAGATTTTAATTCAACACAATTTTAATTAAGGCAAGTAGTTTCTATTGAAAAGGACCCCTTGTTTTTCTGTTTGAAAAATCTTGAAGAAATATCTTTATTAATCCAGTCGAATGCTCTCTGCAGGTCTACAAATAAGTTTTAATTACAAAACTTTTCCACTGGGGGCCGATTTGTCCAGGGCAAAATTTTTAGGGGGCCCATTTATCCAGGGCCAACTTTTTTTAGGGGGCTGATTTGCCGAGGGCCGATTTGGCAAAGGGCCAATTTGTCCAGCTCCCCTCAAATCCTTTGGTTCATCTGTCGTTTGACCTCTGTGCCAAGATAAAGTGGGGTAAAATTACATAACATCCTTTTGATTATCTGAATCATTGGATCAGTGACACTTGACCTTTTTGTCCCATTTCAGTTTCATAAAATTGCATGCTGGCATAGTTATCACTTCCCATTTCTCGATTCCTAGGTTCAATTCCTAGCCCAAGCTTAAAGGTGTATATTCAGAAATTTTGGCCAAATGTTAAAATTCACTCAGAATTATAGCACTTTATATAAACAACACATTTACAATATTTTTACTTATCTAAGACTTACCATGTTACTTACTATGTTCAAATAAAGACTTTAATCTTAATAAGACCAGACATGTATTTTTGTTGTTCAACTATCGTCGTATCACATGACATGTGCAACTTCCTACTTTAATATGAAACATAAAAATCACTAAAAAGGTGATTGCATACAAAACATGTCAATGAACTACACCTGTCCATCAAAATGAAGTAATTACTTCTTGTGTGTTGTTTTGACACAAAACAGACAACACCATAAATGTCATCTACATTTTTTGGCCCGAATTTTGAGAAGAATTGAAACAAAGTATTTGTTTTTCAATATTTTTACTGGCTGTTTTTAAACTTGATACATTTGTGGATATTGTATACAGTTGTCTATACAGGGAAAGTAAAATTAAAGCACTTTTGAAATTTGAATATACCCCTTTAATGGTGCTAGTAGTAACCTGCTGGTTTCCGCTTGTTTTCAGTTATTTTTCTCCATCTTGACATCATTTATATAATAAGCTCAAGCGATTGTGGGACTTAATCTTCTTTTCACTGGTCCTGCAGGTTTGGAATGTGAATATAACTTAGATGTAAGGATGTTATGAAATAAGAAATGGAATGTAAAAAACAATGAAAGTTTTCTGCGCACATTTTATTTACTGCTGCTTTTCTGAAATGTAAAGATATTTTTCAAGTTTTGAAGACTTTTATCCAGTATTTTTGACTGGATCTTAAGACTCTTTTATTGTCCAACTCTTGCAGAAGTAGCTTGATAGATGAACAAGAGATATGCACCCCTTTCTGCAAGACACATCCTCTGAATTTATGTTAATAGTCGAGTTGGATGGTCAAACAAACATGGCCCACAAAAGGAGATATTTCATTTTCTTTGTAAGTGTAAAGTTGTGGCTTTTGCACTTCTTTCGAAATTAAGGTTACATTAAGACAGGAGTCTACATAATTCCAATTGTTATAAACTGGATTTTTGATCCCAATACCGGAGGTAACACTGAATATTTGTAATACTATAGAACACATATCAGTCAAACACTATAACAAAGTTATTATTATGGTCATTACGACAAACTATGTCTTGGAAAGGCAATTATATTCACTTGCATATTGTACAGGGAAGTAAATTTGGTTTTCCAAAATATATGAATAGCATAATTATTTAACACTACTTATAAAAGCGCACATATATTTCAGTCTTATTACCTGCGGTCATTCAATACACCTTCAAAACAGTTTTGCAAAGGATAAATTTAGGGGATTGCACATTATTATATCAGTGGTCAGTATGTTAACCTTTTGACAAATTAAATTGTTGTACAATTTTTTAGCAATCTTCAGATGTCAGTGATCTTTGACTTTTTGCAAATAAATCAGATGATTTTATTACCACTGTGAATATTTTACCCTTTTGGTGTACTGTATGAAATTGAAAGAGTTTACTTTGTTATCTACATTTTAATTATGTAGTGGATAAGGAGATACTAGGAATATTTTTTTTATCTTAGCTGAAAATTTCAAATATATTGAACATTGTTTCCAGAGCACAATAAAAGTGTGCAAAATAAAAATTGCTTACGAAAGTAAAGGGTCAATGCTCGGGGTTAAATAATCGTGTTTTCTTGTTTTGCATTCCAAACTAAGCAAGACAACTGTTAAGATAATAGTAGATGAGGTCACATGAGGTACATCAGTTTCTGCCATTGGAAGATATTGGAAAACCACATCAAAATTGAAATTCTCATTAATCTTAGCACATGGCAACTTGTAGGGTACATTGGCGCTTTGAATACAGCTGTTCGTTTGAAGTCATCAATATTAATTTAAGAACTATAAAGCTTGCCAGTTCATTTTCTTGAAACTATATTAAATAAGGGAATCCACAGTTTTATATGACCTTAGTTGAACTGAGCACAAATCCTTAAATGCTTATTCGAGTACTTTTCTCAATTATTAATAAAAGTTATTCTATTTGTGTCTGGATTACAGATTTTGAATATTGTTATCCGATCAGTGAAGAATGGTGAAGATCTTTGTCTTAGCTGTGTTGTTTGCCATCTGTGAAGGGCAGTTAACGACTAAGCACAGGGTTAAGACAGCGAGAAGCAGCTCGTCGATTGATCAGGCTCTTCATGAAGAAATCATGCTTTTGAGGGAACAGTTACTGAGAACCAATGCCAAACTGCAAGCAATGCAAGGTAGGTTTCGAAAATTTGGTAGTACACAAATTATTGTTTTAAAATAAGTGAGATTTTCAAACATATTTTATGACTTATCATGGTAGAACGTGAACGTGAACCCACGTATTTTATTATCCACTTCAAGCCATATTTGATCTGTATAGAGGGATATACGTAGCGGGATATATTTAGTTTGGTATACAACGGCGCCTCCGTACCATGGATAATAAGTTTCAATAACTTCCAGTTTTTCACCAATATCTCAGAAACTATGTTATCTACAATATTATTTATTTCATTAGAAATGTCGTTTTACAGTGCTTCTGCTTGTGTTTGTTGCATAACAATCCATGCAGAACTGACGGAGATATTGCAAGTTAAAGATTGGAGTTTTTATATTCACAGTTGCCCGTGCTCTTTGACAGCCTTTTTCACATTCTCTCATTAAATATTCATATTATTTGACCCATAAATTGCACTAAATGGTGGATAATAAAAGTAAAACATCCCTTATTAAACATATACAGAGAAAATATATCTGTCGTATAATTTTGTCATTTCATTTGTGATATTTTTTCTGTATATGTTATTCCGAAAGTTTACCTATGATATACCCTAAGTTAACACCAAGGACCCAACTTTGACTTATAATATATATTATGGTTATCAATGCAACACAATTTGTCTTCACCATACCTCTGTCTTAATAATAATAACGTATTGGGATGTCATGTGTACATGTATAGTTTGGGGGCAAAGATTTCATATAAAATATAAGAAGAGCTACTGGGATTTAAAAGTGTGTATTTTATTACAGGTAACATCAATGCTAGACTAGAACTTCATGATAAGAAGTTCATTACAGTTGATGAAACATTCACTACAGTTGATAACAAACTAGAAGATGTGGATACAGACCTCAGGGAAGTAAAGGCAAATGTTGGACAGATGACAGAGGGTAAGTATATTACAACTATTTGTTTAAAAAAAAACATTGACAGTTTCAGTACACGTGTGACGCAAATTCTGATTTTACAAAATACATTTTTTATTATCATTGAGTATCTAAATTGCTGCAATAAACCTCTGTCTGACTAGACTTTTTATATTATAAAATTTACAAATGTTTGATAGAAGTGCCTAATGTTTATACACTTTTATGTTACCTACCCAAACCAACCATGTTCCCTTTATGAACTAATCTTTGCAATAACTGTAAAGTTATTTAAGAATTGTAACATTAGGAAATGTGCAAGTGATGATTGTGCTATAGGTTCCTTATTAATCACTTTGGGGAAATTTCTGTGAGTCTGAAGTGATGTAACCTGTGTATTGAATTAAGATGCATATCAGCACAACTGTAGCCAAAAAGCATTATGTTTTTGTGTATTTAATTTCTATTAAATTCACTACTTTCCATTGATGCCATTATCACCTCTTTCTTCTTCTGTCCTTCTGTCCTTTACCCATTTATTTATGTTGAATTATTAAAAGTGCAATTGGTTTGCTAGAGACTGAGTGATATAAAAGTTTGTATGAGATCACTGTGACCTTGTGATATATGGGCTTTCAGATATTCTCATTCAGAGCACAGTAATATTCTGAGGGGGTGAGGGGGTTGGGGTATTTGACCGGAGTAATTTATCTTACAAACTGATTTGATGGGTGATGGGTCATTCCTTGGATGATTTACATATATTGTAATTTCTATTTAAACATGGATGTTATTTCGAACTGACATCAAGCCTATCTCATATAGTTGGATTTTTTATGAGATTGGCGTTATTTCTAAGTTTTTCTGCAGATAAAAGTGGAGACATCTGTGCCTGGAGTTAGGATGCAATAGATTAGCTGACAAAAAAGTTCTGGGAATATTGAGGCTGCCCATACAATGGCCTTTCCTTTGTGAGACTGGCTCAAGGAAAGATGTATATTCTGTCCGTATGTCAAGGTTTTCCCTTTGATTTCCTGCAGTATCAAGCCAGGATGATTCTCTTTAGCCTGGCTTATCGTGTGAGTTTCTGACTTTCCATATGGCTCTTTTCTTGGAATTTAGCAACTTGATATGACTTTCTGTGGATCTGTGATGCTGAGTTTTACATATCTATATCCCATTATGTTGTGTAGTATGACACATGTCACAGCTACATTGCCTGCCTCTGATGCTTTGCCTGAAAATTAAATCTTTTATTGACATTTAAGAAAAAATACTATAATGAGTTAATAATGCTTAAATAACATTATAATCTTTTCAAAATATCCCAAATTAAAAGCCATGATACTTGGATGTCACACATGATTAATAAACGACATTGGCACATGTTTACTGTAAATGTCATGTTAATATCAAAAACTGACATACTAGAAAAAGATTTTTTTCCACACTAATGTGATTTTTTTTCATTTCTAGTAAACAAGTGCCGTCTTTTATAAATAATTTAATGGCTGGTTAACCTACCAATACGTCTACATATCTCTGGTAATATATATTTTAACACTGATATTTTGGATTGATTGAAATATTAAATTAAAATTCATGCATAAATAAGGTAAATATCATAAGATGAAAACATGAAGGGAAGGTAAAACATTTGTAAACAATAATGATGTCTGTTAATAGTTTAACCATCTCCTGGTTGGTCAGTAATGATCCACCACTCAGCATACATTTTACAATTTAATTGCACATATGAAGTATTGCTAATGTGCTAGTAATGCCCACCTATGTAATAATGTATAATAATTTAATAACTAATTAAAATTCATGAAAATGAAATACTTCACTTTTTTCACATTTCAAAGTAAGTGATCTTCGGCATATAATATAAGGAACCTTTGACCTTATTATACTTTTATAAAAAGTTTCTGATAATTAGGAGTAAAAACATCTAAATATGGCATTCAGTTTTGAAATGAGTTTTAATAAAAAGTATTTCACCTGTGATTTCTTTCTTTCCTTCAAAAGATAATTTCTTGATTAATATTGCAAATTATTGTGTACTAGTTTTCTCTGTCCAAAAATTACCTAATGTGATATGACCTTTTCAGTGTTGAAAGCGAAAAAATAAAAAAGAGCCATATATATGGAAAATATTTGTTAGATTTACCAATCATGGATTGTGAGTACATTTTGCCTCTGTGTGAAGTACAAATATACTTGATTCAGCTTCATGCAGATTCATTCATATGTAATAATACATAAAAGTGTGGCAAAAAATTTCTTTCATATAATATGCACACATTTACATATGTGTCATGACTGATTTCCTCTCAATAGGAAGGCACTTTAAACTTCTATTGAATAAAACAATATCTTGAAAATGAAAAGTGATTATGTATACAGAGAAATTTTTTAAAATACTAAAATTTTATAGACTTGGTGAATTAAAAAAAATAATAATGAAATCTATTTTAAGAACTGTTTAGATATGGAGTTGAACAAGCATTAAGCTGTACAGAATTGGCTTAAGTTTATTGTGCAACTTTAAACTTCAGTTTTACTTGGACCGTAAACACTTAAAGAATTTTCATTCCCCATGCAAACAACAGTCACATAATCAAAATGAATAATAAGACAAAAAAGGCAGTTTGTTATAAAGGTGTATGTATGTGTATATGTCCTTTTGGCTTATGTTTAAACTTGTCTTTCACAGTGACAAAGGATCTCTTTCATAAGGTGATGTAAATAGCACCTATAATACTCGTGTTATCAAATTTTTGTTATAATCACAGCCCAACAGAGGGTTAAAACATTGTCAAAAGCTTTCTTATGTTCTTATAGAGAATTCTTTAAAATTGAGTGTATTTTCCCTCAGTGGAAATCTGTGTCTATTAATCTCTTTTTGATAAATTTTATATTTAGATCATGGGTTCTATATGGTCATGGCGTCCTGTTAGGTCCCAATGACAGAGGACTATCACTTAAGTCATCTGAGCCACTATATATGTATCTTCCTGTCCTTGGGTTTGAACCCATGTGTACAAATATTCATGAATATCTTCTGCACTGGTCAGACTCCGGCGAATTGTTGTGGTGAATATCTTTGAACAGAAAATTCTTCAATTCTTGGTGGATTCCTCTTTATTGCCCCTTTGTCTACAGACCTCTTCATTTTCACCGCCTCAATGGTCAAATATCATCCCAGGTACTTGCCAATTTTCAAGTTAGTCATGCCAATTCACCACAATGGGGCATATTCTTCCATGTGGTAACTGTGCCATAGGGCAGTTGCCATTGTCTCATCCTAGTTTCTTGTTCTCAGTAAATTCAACCCAATATTCTTACTTGTTCTCAACTCTTTCTTTCTCTATAGATAAATTTGTGGGGTAACTCTATACAAGAAGATCACCAGATTACATTAGATTAGATTCCCAAGCTCAGTATGATCTTGCATTGTTTAGGCCTAACCTCAGGACAGTCTAAAAACATCGTAAACCATGTTAGAAATCTGGAATTTTTTTATTATGTGGTGGTATTTTGCCAGCTCTTTATGGCGAATTTGAAACCATCTGTGTTCTTCCATATTCATCAATATGATTGTAGCACCCTCTCCAGCGTGATTTGTTGATCAGGCTGTTGTATACAATTTTTAGTTTTTATCCCAAAGGGTAGTGTTATTGTGAATAATATACTGCTAGCTATATCACTACATGTGGAATTATGTGGGGATTTTTCTACTGATGAAATGAGTTTCAAATGTGTCAGAGAAATAATATATATTATACAAAATCTTTGAGTTATTATTATATTTAGTGTGTGCAGTAAGTTTTATTTGCTCTTATGATTGTAACAAGCCACTGGAGCCTTTATCCATTTTCCTACTCTTTACTTGAAAGTGTTTCTTTAAAGGGACCAATAGAAAAAATATTAAAATATATTCCCACATTGAAGTATTGTCAATGCTTATAAAAACTCTATTAATAAAGGAATAACATGGTTTACAAAAATAATACTGTATTGCACGAAACATATACTTTGCTACAAATTGACAAGTTTTACCAGAACGAAACATGTTGTTGAATATTATAATAATTATTTACATTTATATGTACTGAACTTGAGTATACTTGCATAGATTAAATGTATTTTGGAACTTAAAGTTGGAAAATGCATTTACTTTTGTTCAGATTTTATCACAATAATCTAGCCAGATACTCGAAGGACTGTTACCGACGCAAATAAGACTTAATATATTAGGGAAATATGGCAGTTTCTTATGATGTCACATGTTCATCTTTATGTTCTTATTACCTTTTGTATAACTAGTCCAGGGAGGACAAGTTTTAATGGTGACTAAAGCCCCTTTGTAACTTGATGAGGCTTTAAGCTTGTTATTCTCAGATCGCTGAATGTGGCCATATAATTTGGAGAACTGAGGCAATGTTGTCAGTAAAAACTGCCAATACAAACAAAATCTTGTTTACATGTACTTTTGCAATCATGTAATGTTATTCCGAAGATTCAAGTGAGATTTTTATATATTTGATTACTTTTCTTCAGTCACGACACACTTTCTTACTGTGTCGCATGGGATGTAATTTTATGAAGCATTCACTTTGAACATGTTTTTTTTTCTCTGTAGATATGTTAATTCATAAAATGAATTTGTTGTATTGAATAATATATTAACAAATATATATTTATCCAAACTTTCTTTTTACTATTGCCGATTGTTGACCACAGTATATCAATGACTTTTTAAGTTCATTCTTGCTGTTCCTTGTTGCCTTTCTTTTCATTTTTTACCAGTATCAATTGAAGTTTATGCAAATAGATCTCGTACTAAAGAGTTAGCACATGGGTCGGGACACAAAAGAGCCTAATTTAGATGAACATGTCAATATTTTTGTATTTATTTGTATTTTATTACGACTGATCTCACTTAAATACTAAGGTATTCAGAAATTTCTAATTTTCTAAAGAATTAAAAGTCTACTGTCAAAATACATTGTATATGGTTTAACTAAAACCAAGAGATTGATTCAAATTTCACCAAATCCAAAATTGAAGCCATTGTATGGTTCACTGATTATCAAAGACCTCCATCAAGAATTATTTGACTAAAGAAACAGTATGTCTACTGTTATAAGGACTTCTGTTACGTAATACATATCCTTTTGCAAAATGTAAAGCATTACTTATAAAAAATATAAAGGTCTGCCAATCTTTTGAGTTAACAGAAGACAGCATAAAAAGAATAGATAATACAGACAACACAGCAGTTTGTTGTAAAGCCAAATGTGCCTTTATATGTCATTATGTTTAGTAGCCAAGTAAAACACTCTTTGTCAAAGTATGAAACGCTTTCTTGTGGTCACCTGTCTGTTTCTCCCGCATGAAAACACTAAAACTTCAACCTAAGTCTGGTGAATTTGTTAATTTTAACTAGTCTATGATCAATAAATATTTTTACATAATTTGACCCTTTCTCATTTAGTATAATAATAATGATAATAATAATTTTATGCCAGTAGGACCAATAGCTTATGGGGGTGTTCCACTTGGGCCATCTTGTCGGTAACTATGGATTTTGGAGGTTTGGGAGCAATGTTTACATAGTCGGTTAGGATTAGTTGAAGTTTCCTGGTTTGTTGCTACAGAATGGCAAAATATCAAACATGTTTGATATTTCACTGACTCACCGGACCTTGGCTCAGACCACCTGGAAACTGTCCTGTAGTGGATCTCTATGGCTTGTCGGACACACTTCTCATTTTGTCGAATACTGTGATCGTCTTGTCTGGAAGCACTTGCCAGCCTATTGTGGTTCAGTACCTGAATACCACCTTCCAAATGGCCTGTTGTAAACATAATCAACCTGGCTTAGTCACTTCCCGCCAAGTCTCAAAATTTTGCACCATGGAGTCTGTAACATCTCAGAAGGACTATCCGAGAACACATCACAACAAGCCGTAAACAGAAGCTGACAAGGCACTTACAGCAGCAGACAAGCTGGGAAGTATGTAGAACAAGCCAGACTCATTTTATCAACCCACAGCCTGTCAGCTATGAAATCAATGACTGTATAAGGTGAGTCTGTTTGCGCAATGCATCGTTTGGAATCTGGCATCTGACTTATTACATCTGGCAGCGTTTAAGATAAGGCTTTTAGTTTTTTTTTTAAAAATTAACTAGGATTTAGTGTTGAGCTACAAATTGGGATGACTTGTTGATAGGCTTTTCTTTTTCTACAAACACTGCTTTTAAAAAGAAACAAGCACTCAGTGCCCATGAACAAGTTCTGTCTCAGCTGACTGTGTGTTTTAAATTTCAGAGTAGAAGTGAAAGAAAAAAGGACGCAAAAGTTTTCAAGTGCAAATCTTGTTCAGAAGTAAAGTACAAAATTAGCTGTTAAGGTGTGAAAAGTAGGTGGAAAACATATTTAAACAAAATACTGTAAAAGCAATAATTTTGCTCAGCTACGCACTGAGGTACAGGTCTGCAAATTTACTATATTACAGTTGAGCGAAAAGTAGGTGACTCAAATAATTAAATAAAATACTGTAAATGCAATAGTTTTCAAGTTACAACTTATTTACTGAACAGTCAGAACCTCAAAGTACCCATTGCTCAGCTATGCAATGAGCTAGAGGTCTGCAATTGTACTATGCTATAGCTGACCCAAAAGTAGATGAGTAATATATTTAAAGAAAATTATCCAATGGCAATAGTTTTTAAGTTACAAAATTGTTCAGAACTTTATTCAGTTTTAGTTTTTAAGTGCTTGAAATTAAATTGTTAACAACTGTTAACTGCCGTCACACCTTTAAAAGTAAGGAGTCCTGATGAATTCCCCTCCCCACTTTTGGAAACTTTTTTTTTAAATTTGAAGTTTAGGTTATTGTCTCAGATGCTGTTATTTCTTCAGCATCAAATAAAGTAATATCATGCTCTGTCTTCCCTTCCCTTCTTGCATTGGAAACATTGATGGGAGAGATTGACTATAATGCACTGTTTCCACTAGAACCGACCCTGTAACCGACCCTCTAACCGACCCTACGCATCTAGGGTCAGTTGCAAAAGTCGTAGGGTTGTAGAAAAAATGGCGTGAAAATGGTGAGTCGATTATGAAATCCCCGACAGGATGGTAAAGTTACAGAGAGGTCATAATGACCATGCCGACAAGCTGTAGGGTCGGGAACCTTTTTAGCATGGCCAGTGGTAGAACTTCTACGACAAGCCCTAAACCCCTAACAGACAAACCGGATCACAAACAGACAAGCTGTAAAGACAAACAGACAAGCCAGGAGCATGTTCCCGACCCTTCCCACCAGGACTCATTGTGTTTGTGGCGTTGGGATCTATAATTAGGATCCAGAATCGGGATCTATATCACACTATATAAACCCCATTCCCACGTGATGTGCCATTCATTTCACACTTCAAAGATGACGGGAACACATCAAGAGCAACTGATAGACCACTTGAGGGTCCTTCTGTTTTTTATTGAGTTAAATTTACTTTTATATCTTGTGATTACAACACACTGAAGACAGCCAAACCCAGCACCTGTCCAGCCAGCATCACCATCACCCCACCACCCAGAAGGAGAAGGAAGCCACAGAATCCATGGATCGTGCCCTGGATACATCAGAGAGAGGAGAGAGGTTACTACAGAACACTCTTGGACGAACTGATCACTAGTGACATACCAGGCTACAGAAATTTCAAAAGGATGGAGCCAGCATTTTTCGATTTGATTGAAGAAAAAATCAGGAAGTCAATCACCAACTTCAGGAAGCCACTGGAAGTCAGCTTGAAACTGGCAGTTACTTTGAGACACTAATCCACAGGGGAAAGCTACACCTCACTGCAATACCACTGGAGGGTTGGAAGATAGACCATCTGCAGATTTGTCCCCCAGGTCTGCAAAGCCATTTTGAAAGAATTTCAGCAAGAATATCTGGTGTGCCCCACTGATCCTGAAGACTGGAAGAAAATTGAAGAAAGATTTAGAAACAGATGGAATGTCCCCCATGCAGTCGGTGCATTAGATGGAAAACACATTGCTATCAAGAAGCCCAAGAAGTCAGGCAGTGAATATTTCAACTACAAGGGCTACTTCTCCTTGGTACTTTTGGCTTTAGTCGATGCAGATTACAAGTTCCTGTGGGTCAACGCGGGGGCTAGTGGGTCATCATCAGATGCACAGATTTTCAACCACAGCAAACCGAAAAGAAGAATTGAAAATGGAACCTTGGGACTACCATGACCTTAACCACATGCACCGGGGGGCCAAATCTACACTACTTCCTGCTGGGGGACGACGCCTTTACCCTAATGCCTTGGCTGGTCAAGCCTTATAGTAGATGCCAACTGACCAGAGAAGAGAGAATAGCCAACTACAGAATATCAAGGGGGAAGAGGGTGGTCGAGAACTCATTTGGTATACTTGTCAAGAGATTTAGGGTTCTGTTGACCACCATGGAGCAGAGGCTAAAAGTAGTGAGAGACATTGTGTTAACATCCCATCAGGGGGGAGCAGACAGACCACCCACTCCAGCTGATGACATACAACCACCACAGGGGGATCAGGGGGAACAGCGACATGAAGAAAACTTCAGAAACCCATCGAGGGAGGTGAAGCATCAATGAGACCTACTGAAAGATTACTTCAATCACGTGGGGGTGCTGGCTGAGCAGGAATACAGAGGACTGAGGGGGAGAAGATGCTATCATATATCAGTCCTTTTCAGGACTACCCAAATAGTCCAAGAACTTTTACTAAGCAAAGTGTCACTTCCCAAAAAGAACCCCAAATTTCCAACAATTTAATTCAAATTCAATATCAACACAAATATTCCCCATCACAAACGCAAATCCATCCCACATTAAGTTGAAAAAAGCCAAATTATATCACAGATTCAAACCCAGGTCCTCACTTAACAAAGTAGACATCCCACCCCAACATGGCCTGGCTTTATTCTCTTAAAAATATTTGACAAAGTCTTATTACAAAAAAAGTTTCCAAATAAATACCTGTAACTATTTCCTGCCAAGAATTTACAAGAATTAAAAAAATTGCTAAGAAATTGGCCAGAAAAAAAATACAAGCTTTGCAGTCCCAGATAAATTTTTTTTTTTTCAGTTTATCAATCTATTACCACTCACATCTTTGAATATTTTGTTAGGGCTCAAATTTTTTTTATCTGTCAGTGTGGGTGTGGCTTTTTATTTAATGTTGGGTTTTGGGAGCCATGGACATGGGTTTGAGTCCACATCTTGCTTTTGGGGGGACTTGGGTTTGAGTCTACAACTTTGTTTTTTGGGGAGGTTGTGGGTTTGACTCCACATTTTTTGGAGGGTTGTGGGTTTGATTCCACATCTTTTTGGAGGGGGGATTTTTTTAAAATTTGTTTTGTTTGGGTGGTGGTGATTTTACTTTGATTTCTTAGGGGTTTCTTTTTTAGTTTTTTTTGTTTTGTGTTGGAAGTTTATTTATAATTGTTGAACAGTCACACAATTTTTTTGTACTGTCGGGCCATGTAAGTATTGGCTGGAATACTTTTTTTGTTTTGGGGCAAACATTGCAGTTGTTAATTGTTTTTGGAAGATTCGAGTGGTCCTGAAAAGAGTTGGGATTGGTGCATCTTTTACCATCCCAAACCTCTAGGACCAATAATAAGCGAGCTATAAGCACTTTTATGTTTGGCTATCCTCGTTTGACTTTGAAAAAGAGGCCCAAGGTCAAATCCTACCACACCAAAAGATTCCCAGCCCATAATATCATATACGTTGGTATACCATCCCAAACCTCTAGGACCAATATTAGGCAAGTTATAAGCACTTTTAAGTTTGGCTATCCTTGTTTGACCTTGAAGGTGGGGTCCAAGGTCAAATCTGACCACACCAGAAGAATCCCAGCCCATGATTTCCTATATGTTGGTTTACCATCCCAAACCTCTACGACCAATAATAAGTGAGTTATAGGCACTTTTAAGTTTGGCTATCCTCATTTGACCTTGAAGGAAGGGCCCAAGGTCAAGCCTGACCACACCAGAAGATTGTCAGCCCATGATTTCCTTGTAGGACCAAAAAAAAATGAGTTATAAGCACTTTTGAGTTAAGCTATGGTCGTTTGACCTTGAAGGAGAGACCCAAGGTCAAATCCGACCACACAAGAAGATTCCCAGCTCATGATTTTCTACACATTGGTTTACCATCCCAAACCTGTAGGACCAATAATAACCACGTTATAAGCACTTTTAAGATCGTTTGACCTTGAAAGAGGGGCCTAAGGTCAAATCCAACCACACCAAAATATTCCCAGCCCGTGATTTCCTACATGTTGGTTTTCCATCCCAAACCTCTATGACAATAATAAGCGAGTTATAAGCACTTTTAAGTTCGGCTATGCTCATTTGACCTTGAAGGAGAGGCCCAAGGTCAAATCCGACCACTCCAAAAGATTCCCAGCCCATGATTTCCTACATGTTGGTTTACCCGCCCATACCTCTATGAAGAATAATAAGCGAGTTATAAGCAGTTTTAAGTTTGGCTACACTCGTTTGACCTTAAAGGAGAGGCCCAAGGTCAAATCCGACCACTGCAGAAGATTCCCAGCCCATGATTTCCTACATGTTTTTTTACCATCCCATACCTCTATGACCAATAATAAGCGAGTTATAAGCAGTTTTAAGTTTGGCTACACTCGTTTGACCTTGAAGGAGAGGCCCAAGGTCAAATCCGACCACTGCAGAAGATTCCCAGCCCATGATTTCCTACATGTTGGTTTACCATCCCAAACCTCTAGGACCAATAATAAGCGAGTTATAAGCACTTTTAAGTTTGGCTACGCTCATTTGACCTTGAAGGAGAGGCCCAAGGTCAAATCCGACCACTCCAAAAGATTCCCAGCCCATGATTTCCTACATGTTGGTTTACTATCCCAAACCTCTAGGACCAATATTAGGCGAGTTATAAGCACTTTTAAGTTTGGCTATCCTCGTTTGACCTTGAAGGCAGGGTCCAAGGCCAAATCCGACCACACAAGAAGATTCCCACCTCATGATTTCCTACATGTTGGTTTACCATCCCAAACCTCTAGGACCAATAATAAGCGAGTTATAAGCACTTTTAAGTTTGGCTACGCTCGTTTGACCTTTAAGGAGAGACCCAAGGTCAAATTTGACCAAACCAGAAGATTCCCAGCCCATGATTTTCTATATTTTGGTATACCATCCGCAACCTCTAGGACCAATAATAAGTGAGTTATAAGCACTTTTAAGTTTGGCTATCCTCGTTTGACCTTGAAGGAGAGGCCCAAGGTAAAATCCGACCACACCAGAAGATTCACAGCACATGATTCCTATATGTTGGTATACCATCCCAAACCTCTAGGACCAATAATAAGCGAGTTCAAGGCTTAATCTTAGGAAATTTTTTATAAACCAATAATCAATCGCCCATCAATCAGTCAATTATGGCCCGATTGATCCCAGTATCGACTGGCGCCTAGATTCTTCCCTCAGGAATGTGCATACCAAATTTCGTTGACCTACACCCGGTACTTTCTGAGGAAATCTAGTGAAAAGGAAGTAAATTTTTTTTTGAATTTTTGATAATGTGACCTTGATAAAGGTCAAATTTATGTCTGACAAAAAATTTTCCAACCCCTATAGAAGACAACTGCCAAATATCATTTGGATAGGCCTAATAACAAGGGACGTATTCAAGAGAGATGATAATGCGGCGGCGGGTGACTGAAAACAGGGGGTGAAACCAATAAGCATCCCCTTTGCAAGAGATGCTTAATTATCTATAGATGAACATTGTGTACATGATAATAAATTATGTGGTGGCTGTTTTAAAAAAAATCTATCAGATATTATGCATTTTACACAGCTTTCAACATAACCAGGGATTTTCCAGTGTTTTCTAATAGACATTTCTCAACTTTGGAGGTTTTCCCCACCTAGGTAGTTAGTTTTACCTCATTTGCATACACTGTTTATGATATAAAGTGGAGATTCTCCTGGTCACTTTTGTAAAAACCCGGGGACAAATTATGCTAATAGACCAGGCCATGTGCAAGCAATATTAAAGTGTCATTTTTCTGTTTACACAGACGGGGCATGCAAAGATCTGTCTGCATCCAAATTATATTGTTTGAGTGTACCTGTTACAAACTTATGTACATTTTATTACATAAAAAATAAGCCAAAAGCCAACCCCCATAATTGTAAAAAATTATGCTTTTATGTTCAATGATAAAGGTATTTCCTTATTGTTTATGCATTGTAATTATTATTAACAGAATTATTTTTGTAATATTAAGTTGATAATTTGGAAAAAAAGGTCATTATTTTTTAATAAAGTTGCTGGTGAAAACCCTCCCTTTGATACATTTGTTGTCCCCAGAAAGTCACTGAGTACACACACATAAAATCTAGCATTGAAAGTGCTGCAGAATTACTTATGAATAAACAAATAAAACTGAAATTTTACTTTTCATTTAAACAGAGAAAGTTAAAACAATACTTAGGCTTTAAATACCATAAAATTTACATACATGGGACACTTATGCTTTTTAAAAATATTGTACTGTATGGTGCAGATAATGTATGGAGAACAAATATATCACCATAAAAGAGAGTCAAACATGATTGTGTGTGAATTATATTTATGTAAGGCTAATATATGTCATGGTATTGACCCAGCCAACATAATTGCAAATGCAAAGAAACAACTTGGACAAAAGTATTTTAATATCGAAGAGATTATTGTAAAATAACATAAAATCAAATGACAAAAAGGTTTTGGCCTTCACTAAGATTATCATCCTGTTGAAAAAATAATACCCCTGTTCCACTGTAGCAAGTTTTCTTCCTCACTGCACTGTTCCTGTTGGCTATGATCACTGGGGATTCCAAGTTGTTGTAACTGATACTTTTGGTGTTAGGGCTGGGAACTGGACAAAGCAGATCTTTCCTAATTTAGCAAATTGACCCCCTGAAATCTTGACCATGTAAACTGGGCCCCCAGTGTGAAACCATCAATAAATGTAATAAAATGGTGCTTTTTGGGTGCTTAATATCCTTCATATTGTTTCATGATGATTTTTGAAGTTGTAATCAATGCTATTTATGGTCTGTCATTTGCTCACTTGTTTAGTTAGAGTTATGAAAAGTGTCATGGTTTGATGGAGATTGAGTGCTATAATAGTTTTATTGAATCATATTTTAGGTTAAACCCATATCGTCTGTTCACCAATGTAAAACATTTATGATATTTTCCCTTTGTTTAACATAATCTCTTTGAAAGCACAATAATTTTATGGAAATATTTTATCCTCCACACCAATTTAACAATTTTTTTCTGAGCGCCTATTGGATTTGAGTATTTTATCTTGGGTCAATTTGGTGGGTGCCAATTTGGTTAAAAAGGCTAATTTGTCTGTGGTTCATTAGGACCAATCTGTTCTGTGATAAAGCCTCTGTTGTCCACATTTTGCATGATACAACAAATCTTTCCCAAGAGAGACTGCAACTCAGTGTTATCAGAGTTATTTTGTCAGTTGTGATAGTCATAGAGCAGGTTAGCAGGTTTCAATATTTGAGCGGTGAAGCCAATCTTTTTATTTTAGAAAAATTAATGAGATTATTTATAAGAAAATTATCCAGACCCACGCATTGGAAAACTAATGCAAATCTGCATTCACCGAAAAGACAACTCACAAAAGCCAGTGAACCATCATTTGACCTTAAAGGAGGGGCCAAAGGTCAAATATAACATCAGAAGATTCTCAGCCCATGATTTCCTACAAGTAGGTATCACATTGCAAACCTCTGGGGCCTGTAATAAGCAAGTTATAAGCACTTTTAAGTTTGGCTATCCTCATTTAACCTTGAAGGAGGGGTCCGAGGTTAAATCTGACCACATCAAAAGATTCCCAGCTCGCTCATGATTTCCTATAGTTTGTTTCACATTGCAAACCTTGAGAACCAATAATAAAGGAGATATAGGCACTTTTAAAGTCGGCTATGTTGGGAACTTTGGTACCCCATGGATGACCTTGAATTAAGAGCTTCAAGATCAAATGTCTGCAAGGTTGTAGAGGACATGTATATCTGTTATACATATCACCTATGAAGAGATTCAACCTTCTACCTATGAGAAACAGCCAGTAGAAAATGTAGATAATTTTCAAAGAAATGCCCCCATGGCCATAATTTCAGTCCCAGAGAAGCTTACCCCACCCTCCCCCAGCCCCAAATGAAGATATCCTGCAAATTTGGTGAACCTAGCTGATGCAGTTTTTCTCTTAGAATGTTAATGCCCAAAATCTCTTTACACACAGCGGCATAGCGAACACTAAACCAAAGTGTCCACATCAAACGGATGCCTCCAGTGGATACTACTACATTATTATCAGTTTTACCAGTTCTCCCCCAATTTTAACATTCATTAAGTCTTAAGGTTAATCACAAAAGTGGAACAGGGGTATTCCTAATTTTTATTAGAGTCTGCCTTGATTAATCTGTTCATGGTTTAACATTGTCTATGTTTGGCTTTGTGTTTTATATGTAACTTACTTCAAAATTCTATTGGTTTATATGGTGTATTGAATTAGCAAAATGTCAGCTGACACCAAATTAACATGAAATGTCCCTGGGTGTTTCACAAAAGTGACCAGGAGAATCTCCACTTTTGTCATAAACAGTGTATGCAAATGAGGTAAAACTAACTACCTAGGTGGGGGAAACCTCCAAAGTTGAGAAATGTCTAATGGGGCATTTTTTTGTAGATTTAGTCCTTAGATATCTTATTTTTAAGATTTCTTTTGTTAGATTTCCATTTTAATTATTCATAAATGAGTATTCTACACATTATAATGAACAGTTTGGCGATGGTCTCATTAAAATCCCTCAAACATTAAGAATTTAACAATCTTTTTAACAGAGCTTACAATTTACTAGTTATTTTCAATTGGGTGATTTTTTTCCGTGAATCTTGTACCTCAATATCTTACTTTTAAGATATCGGGTATCTTATGTTAGTTTTCCAGTTTATCTATAGACGAGCATTGTACTTATAATAATGAAAAATTTGGTGATTGTTTTCTTAAAATCAAGCATGCTATCAAGTGATGCTATCATAGATGGACACCAGATTAGACAATATTTATGTTTGGTGTCAGATATACTTTGTACAAAATGTAAGAAATGCCAAAATGTCAGCTTGTCAGATGTTATAAATATTTTACAAACTTTTTTTCTCTATCTTGTTCTCTATTACAGATACACTCTAAATGTCTAACAAGCACCTAACTAAATGTACTCTAGCCTTCTTCAGGGCTTCCATTTTATGTACCTGTATTACACAAGATTAAGTTTAAATTGTCAATATCTTACACTAGTACTTTAATAATTACATCTTATCATACTTTCAGGCACCTTGTTAATATTTTAGATGGGAGAATAATTTTAAATGATTTCAAATTGAATTCACTTTTATATGTCTTACTTCTCCTGCACCTTGTGCAAGTCTAATTACCCCACTCCTGGCACATGCCATAAACAAACAACCTTCAAATTTCCACATTGAGAACGCAGTTATGCTTGTTTAACACATGCTGTGTAGTAATTAGTTCTTATCTCCAACACTGAGTTCCCTCTATATATTCTGCATATCTCAATGTACTTGTTCAGTTTTATTTAACTATTCCATATATTTACTGAAACTTGGTTTGAATAAAAATGTGCACAAATGTTGGCAGAAATGTAAACACACATTCAAACATGACTATCTTAAAAGTAAGATATTGAGGGACTAAGTCTACCTAAAAAATCGCCACATTGAAAAACACTGGGAAATCCTAAGTTATGTTAAGCCCTGTAAAATGCTTAAAATCTGACAAATTTTATTAAAACAGGCAGCAAATTATTCATTATTGTGCGTACAATGTTTGTCCATAGATAATTAATCTGGAAAAGTAGTATAAGATATCTTAAAAGTAAGATATTGAACACCAACTTACACAGAAAAAATCGTCCAATTAAGTTATAATGGAGAATCAAAGGCTTTGTTAAAATCCCTGAAAAATGCTTAATATTTGCTTGATTTTAATAAAACAACAACCAATTTGTTCATTATTATTTGTAGAATGCTCGTCTATCCATAAGTAATCTGTAAACCTAACATAACATATCTTGAAAGTAAGATATTGAACACCCAACATCAACAAAAAAATCACCCCTTTGGAAAACAATGGGAAATCAAAGGCTTTGTTAAAATCCCTGTAAAATGTTTAATATTTGCTTGATCTTAATTAGACTGCCATCAAATTGTTCATTAGTATTTGTAGAATGCTCGTCTATCCATAATTAATCTGTAAACCTAACATAACATATCTTAAAAGTAAGATATTGAACAGCAACATCCACGGAAAATATCACCCCCATTAAAAAACACTGGGAAATCAAAGGGTTTGTTAAAATCCCTGTAAAATATTTATCATTTGCTTGATTTTAATCAGACAACCACCAAAGTGTCCATTATTATATGTAGAATACTCGTCTATAGAGAGTTAATCTGTAAAGCTAACATAACATATCTTAAAAGTAAGATATGGAACACCAACATCCACGGAAAATATCACCCCATTAGAAAACACTGGGAAACAAAGGGTTTGTTAAAATCCCTGTAAAATGCTTAATATTTGCTTGATTTTAATAAGACAACCACCAAATTGTTCACTATTATGTGTAGAATACTCGTTTATAGATAATTAATATGGAAACTTAACATAAGATATCTTAAAAGTAAGATATTGAACAGCAACATCCACAGAAAAATCGCCCAATTAAGTAACACTTGGAAATCAAGGGCTTTGTTAAATTCCTGTAAAATGCTCAATATTTGCTTAATTTTAAAAAAGTGGACACTATAGATCTAAACCAATATTTGTGTTTGGTGTCAGATAAATGATGTGCAAAATATAAGAAATGCCAAAATGTCAGCTTGTCAGATAGTATGTATATTTTACAAACTTGTTTTCTCTATCTTGTTCTCCATTGTAGATACATTGTAAATGACAAACAAACACCCTACAGAATGTACACTAGCCTTCTTCAGGGCTATCATATTAAGATATTGTATAAGACAAGACAAAGTTTTTATTGTCAATATCTGACATTAATAACTTTAATAATTACGTCTTAATATAATTTCAGGTAACTTGACAATATTTTAGATGGAAAATCATTTTACATGATTTTTAATTAAATTCACTATTATATAACTTATTTCTCCTAAGTCTTGTGCAAGTCTAATTACCCCACTCCTGGCTGGCACATGCCATTAACAAACAACCTTCAGATTTCCACAATGAGAACACAGTTATGCTTGTTTAACACATGCTGTGCTGTAATTAGTTCTTATCTTGGACACTGAGTTCCCTGTATGTATTCTACATATCTCAATGTACCTGCTCTGTTTTATTTCCATATATTTACTGAAACTTGGTTTTATTTAGCTATTCCATATATTTACTAAAACTTGGTTTGAATAAAATGTGTAATGTAAATATGTACATGTGAAATGTAAATATACAAGCTAGGAATTCTGGATAAATTTACAATCAGTTTTAAATCATTTATAAAATGCTTATCAAATGATCAATACAAAGGCAATGTTAATAATATCAACATGAAATTGCTCACAATTATGTGTAGAATGCTTGTTTGTAGATAATTAGACTGGGATATTGACATAATATCTATTAAAATTGTGATAAGACAACCAGCAAATTGTCCATTATTATGTGTGGAATGCTCATCTATAAGATATCCTAAAAGTAAGATATTGAGGGACTAAATCTATGGAAAAAATCGCCCAATTGAATATAACTAGTAAATTATAAGCTCTGTTAAAATGATTGCTAAATTCTTATTGTTAAAGAGATTTTAATGTGATCACCACCAAACTGTTTTTTATAATATATCAAATACTCGCTTATTCATTTATGCATAATTTAACTGAAAACTTAACATAAGATATCGTAAAAGTAAGATATTGAGGAACTAAATGGATGTAAAAATCTCCGCATTAGGAAACACTGGGGAATCCAAGGTTAAGTTAAAGCTCTATAAAATGCTTATGTTTGACAGAATTTTGTAAAACAGGTACCAAACTATTCATTAATAAGTGCACATTGTTTGTTCATAGCTTGTTTTCAAAAAGACAATTGCCAAATTGTTCATTGTTATATGTTGTATGTTTGTCTATCAATAAATAATATGGAACCCTAACACAAGATATCTTAAAAGTAAGATATTAAATACCAACATCCAGGGAAAAAATCTCCCAATTAAGTAACACTGGGAAATAAGGGCTTTATTAAAGTCACTGTAAAATGCTTAATATTTGTTTGACCTTAATAAGACAAACACAACATTGTCCACTGTTATGTGCAGAATGCTCGCCCAAAGATAATTAAACTAGAAACCTAACATTAAGATATCTTAAAAGTAAGATATTGAGGGACTAAATCTATGGAAAAATCGCCACATTGAAAAACACTGGGAAATCCAAGGTAAACTTAAGCCCTGTAAACTGCTTAATATCTGATAGATTTGAAAAAAAACAGCTATCAAATTATTCATTATTATATATACAATGTTCGCTACAGATAATTAATCTGGAAACCGAACATAAGATATCTTAAAAGTAAGATATTGAACACCAACATCCAACAAAGAAATCGCCCCATTGGAAAACACTGGAAAATCAAAGGCTTTGTTAAAATCCCTGTTAAATGCTTAATATTTGCTTTATTTTGATGAGACAACCACCAAATTGTTCATTATTGTGTGAAAAATGACCGTCCATAGATAATTTAACTAGAAACTTTGTAAAAGATACCTTGAAAATAAGATATTGAGGGGCAAATTCCATGGAAAAAAATCCAGTTTAGTTTTCTGCAGAAAAGCATTCTGTGTGTAACATCAAGCATATTTGTGTTTCTCTTGTTTAAGTTTTTAATTATTGTGTTTCTCTTGTTTAAGTTTTTAATTATTTCATAGGAATTTTAAAATAGCCTTTGATTTCCCAAAGACATAATACTTATGGAGCCCAGGGAGGGATATAGTACTGTTTTGTTATCATTTTTTATCTTGTTACCAGGAGTTAGAAAGTCTTTACCACGAGATACTAACTCGTTGCCACAAGTTAGCACGTTGTAACCACAAGATACTAAGTCATTCCCCCAACTTATTAAGTCATGGTAATGAGATACTAAGTTGTGGAAATCATATACTAAGTTATGGGAATGAGCTACTGAGTTGTAGGAACAAGATACTAACTTGAGGGAACAATATACCAATTGGTTACCACAAGATAGTCATCCTTGTGTTTTCATTCAGACCCACCTCTTACTAACTCATTACCATCACTTACATGTTCCCACCACTTCTTAAGTCATTCAAATCAATAATTAACTTGTTCCAATCGCTTGCTAACTCATTCCGACCACTTACTAAGTCATTCCCACCACTAAGCAACTCGTTCCCACCACTTTCTAAGTTGTTCCCACCACTTCTTAAGTTATTTACTTAGTAAGTCATTAACTCACTTACTAACTCATTACCACCACTTACTTGTTCCCACAACTTCATAAGCCATCTCAACCAATAATTAACTTGTAAATCCTTGTGTTTTCATTCATACCCACCCCCTTAATAACCCACTGGCAACCACTTCTTTACTTGTTCTCACCACTCTTCAAGTCGTTCCCAACACTTATTAACTCATGCCCACCACTTGCTAACTTGTTCCCACCGCTTCTTAAGTCGTTTCCACCACTTACTAACTCATTTCCACCTCTTATTAACTCATTTAAACCACTTATTTACTTGTTCTCACCACTTCTTAAGTCATTTCCACCACTTGCTAACTCATTCCCACCACTTACTAAGTCATTCCCACAACTTAGTAACTCATTCCCACCACTTACTAAGTTGCTTCCACTACTTACTAACTCATGCCACCAATTACTACGTCGCTCCCACCACTTACTAAGTCATTCCCACAACTTATTTACTTATTTCCACCACTTCCTAACTCGTTCTCATTACTTACTAAGCCGTTCCCACCACCTACTAACTCATTATCACCACTTACTAAGGCATTCTCACCACTTAATAACTCGTTTCCACCACTTGCCAAGTCACTCCTACCACATGCTAACTTGTTTTCCACCACTTATTAACTTGTTCCAACCACTTATTAGCTCATTCCCACCACTTTTTAAGTCATTCTTAACAGGTAAAAGGTTCTTACCATTCTTACCTTCTTATGTTGTTCCCTCAAGGTAAGTTAGGTATTATATACAAAGTAATTGCCTGTACATTGTGCGGAGCCCAGGAAGCGACATAGAACTGTTTTCCCATCATTTTTTTATCTTGTTCTGAGATAGTAAGTCATTACCATAAGATACTAAGTCATTCCCACAAGTTAGAAAATAGTTACCACAAGATAGTAAGTCATTCCCACAAGTTAGCAAGTCGTTCCCGCAAGAAAGCAAGTCGTTCCCACAAGTTAGCAAGTTGCTCCCACAAGATAGGAAATCATTCCCACAAGTTAGCAAGTTGCTCCCACAAGATAGCAAGTCGTTCCCACAATCTTGCAAGTCATAACAACAAATTAGCAAGTTGTTCCAACAAGATATTAAGTTGTTCCTACAAGCTAGCAAGTTGTTCCCATGAGATAGCAAGTCATTCCCACAAGTTAGCAAGTTGTTCCTACAAGATAGCAAGTCATTCCCACAAGTTAGCAAGTTGCTCCCGCAAGATAGCTAGTCGTTCCTACAAGTTAGCAAGTCATTCCAAAAAGATAGCAAGTCATTCCCACATGTTAGCAATTTGTTCCCACAAGATAACAAGTTGTTCCCACAAGATAGTAAGTCATTCCCATAAGTTAGCAAATCGTTTCCACAAGGTAGCTAGTCTTTCCTACAAGATAGTAAGTCGTTCCCACATGTTAGCAATTTGTTCCCAGAAGATAACAGGTTATTCCACAAGATAGCAAGTCATTCCCACAAGATAGCTAGTCATTCCTACAAGATAGCTAGTCATTCCCACAAGATAGCAAGTCGTTCCGACAAGATAGCCAGTCTTTCCCCCACGTTAGCAAGTCATTCCAACAAGATAGAAAGTCATTCTCACACATTAGCATTTTGTTCCCAAAAGATAACAAGTCGTTCCCACAAGATAGCAAGTCATTCTCATATGTTAGCAAGTCGTTTCCACAAGATAGCTAGTCATTTCTACAAGTTAGCAAGTCATTCCCACAAGATAGCTAGTCATTCCCCCAAGTTAGCAAGTCATTCCAACAAGATAGCAAGTCATTCCGACATGTTAGCAATTCATTCCCACAAGATAACAAGTCGTTCCCACAAGATACCTAGTCATTCCTACAAGTGAGCAAGTCATTCCCACAAGATAGCAAGTCATTCCCCAAAGTTAGCAAGTCGTTCCCACAAGGTAGCTAGTCATTCTCCCAAGGTAGCAAATCATTCCCACAAGTTTGAAAGTCATTCCCACAAGTTAGCAAGTGGTTTCCACAAGATAGCGAGTCATTCCCACAAGATAGCTAGTCATTCCTACAAGTTAGTAAGTCATTCCTACAAGATAGCAAGTCATTCCCCAAGTTAGCAAGTCGTTCCCACAAGATAGCTAGTCATTCCCCCAGGTTAACAAGTCACTCCAACAAGATAGCAAGTCGTTCCCACATGTTCGCAATTTGTTACCACAAGATAAGTCATTTCCACAAGATAGCAAATCATTCCCATAAGTTAGCAAGTCGTTCCCACAAGATAAGTCAAGACAAGTCATTCTAACAAGATAGCAAGTCGTTCCCACATGTTAGCAATTTGTTCCCACATGATAGCAAGTCATTCCCACAAGATAGCAAGTTGTTCCCACAAGATACCTAGTCATTCCTACAAGTGAGCAAGTCATTCCCACAAGATAGCAAGTCATTCCCCAAAGTTAGCAAGTCGTTCCCACAAGGTAGCTAGTCATTCTCCCAAGGTAGCAAATCATTCCCACAAGTTTGAAAGTCATTCCCACAAGTTAGCAAGTGGTTTCCACAAGATAGCGAGTCATTCCCACAAGATAGCTAGTCATTCCTACAAGTTAGTAAGTCATTCCTACAAGATAGCAAGTCATTCCCCAAGTTAGCAAGTCGTTCCCACAAGATAGCTAGTCATTCCCCCAGGTTAACAAGTCACTCCAACAAGATAGCAAGTCGTTCCCACATGTTCGCAATTTGTTACCACAAGATAAGTCATTTCCACAAGATAGCAAATCATTCCCATAAGTTAGCAAGTCGTTCCCACAAGATAAGTCAAGACAAGTCATTCTAACAAGATAGCAAGTCGTTCCCACATGTTAGCAATTTGTTCCCACATGATAGCAAGTCATTCCCACAAGATAGCAAGTCGTTCCCCAAGTTAGCAAGTCGTTCCCACAAGATAGCTAGTCATTCCTGCAAGTTCGCAAGTCATACCCATAAGTTAGTAAGTGGCTTCTACAAGATAACAAGTCTTTCCCACAAGTTAGCAATTGGTTCCCACAAGATAAAAAGTCATTCTCACAAGTTACCAAGTTGTTCCCACATGATACTAAGGCACGTTTTCTATCTGGCCTTTTGTCTAGTAACAATCTTAAATGAATTTATATATGATTAACTAGTTTCAGTAATAATTGATAATACTGCCAATCTGTAATGTATAATAAATATTGTAACCTCTGTTTGCATATTATTGGTCCCTGGAAAATAGAAAGTAAGTGGTGGGAACGATTTATTAAGTGGTGGGAACAAGATAATAAGTTGTCGGATGAGATAGTAAGTGATGGGAACAAGTTAGTAAGTGCTATGGAACAAGCTAGTAAGAGCTGTGGAACAAGCTAGTAAGTGTGAGAATGACTTAATAAGTGGTGGGAACAAGTTAGCAAGTAGTGGGAATGAGTAAGTAAGTAGTGGGAATGACTTAATAAGTGGTGGGAATGAGGTAGTAAGTGGTCGGAACGAGATAGTAAGTGGTGGGAACAAGATAATAAGTGGTGGGAACCAGAT
Organism: Sabellastarte sp. h YS-2021; assembly: GCA_964017235.1. Taxonomy (NCBI): domain Eukaryota; kingdom Metazoa; phylum Annelida; class Polychaeta; order Sabellida; family Sabellidae; genus Sabellastarte; species Sabellastarte sp. h YS-2021. The sequence goes on from OZ024931.1 coordinate 144,166,493, forward strand.
GCTAAGTGGTGGGAACAAGTTAGTAAGTGGTGAGAACGACTTAATAAGTGTTGGGAACGACTTAATAGGTGGTGGGAACAAGTTAGCAAGTGGTGGGAATGAGTAAGTGGTGGGAACAAGACAGTAAGTCGTGGGAAAGAGATAGTAAGTAGTGGGAGCGAATTAGTTTGTGGTGAGAATGACTTAATAAGTAGTGAGAATGAGTTAGTAAGTGTTGGGAATGAGTTAGTAAGTGGTGGGAACGACCTAATAAGTGGTGGGAACGAGTTAGTAAGTGGTTGGAATGAGTTAGTAACTAGTGGGAATGATTTAGTAAGGGGTGAGTATGAATGAAAACAAGGATTTACTATCTTGTGATAACCACCTAGTATCTTGTTACCACAAGTTAGTATCTCATTTGTACGACTGAGCATTAGAATTAGTTAGTAAGTGGTGGGAATGACTTATTAAGTGGTGGGAACAAGATAGTAAGTGGTGGGAATGACTTAATAAGTGTTGTGAATGAGTTAATAAGTAGAGGGAATGACCTTATAAGTGGTGGGAACGAGTTAGAAAGTGGTGGAGCGAGTTAGTAAGTTGTGGGAATGAGTTAGTACGTGGTGGGAATGATTTAATAAGGGGTGGGTATGAATGCAAACAAGGATTTACTATCTTGTGATAACCACTTATCTTGTGGTACCCAATTATCTTGCTACCACTAGTTAGTATCTCATTCCCGCATCTTAGCATCTTATTACCATAGCTTAGATTCTCATTACCACTACTTAGTATCTCATTACCACATCTTATAAAGGTGTGGAAATGACTTAGTATCGTGTATTAATGGCTTACTAACTTATTGGAATGACTTAGTATCTTGTGGTAACAACTTATTAACTTGTGGTAGGATAAAATAAGATAATGAATCAGTTTTATGTCCCTTCCTGGGCTCTGTAACATTGGCATCAAAGCTTGACTTAGTAACTCGTGGGAACGACTTGCTATCTCGTGAAACATCTTAGTATCTTGTGCTGATGACTTGTTAATTTGTGGGAATGACTTAGTATCTTGTGATAATGACTTACTAACTTGTGGGAATAATTTAGTATCTTGTGGTAATGACTTACTATTTTGTGGGAATGAGCTATATCTTGTGCTAATAAGATAAAATAATGATAGAAAACTATGGAGCCCAGGAAGGGACATAGAACTGTTTTCCTATGATTTTTTTTTAAATATTGTTACCATGAGATAGCAAGTCATTCCCACAAGATAAGTTGTACCTACAAGATGGTAAGTCGTTCACACAAGATAGAAGGTTGTTCCCACAAGATAGTAAGTCCTTCCTACAAGAAAGAAAGTCATTCCCACAAGATAGTAAGTTGTTACCAATAGTTAGCAAGTTGTTACCACAAGATAATATTTCTTTCCCATGAGTTAGCAAGTCAATACCACAAAATACTAAGTTATGCTTTAACAACAATGTACCAGCAATTTCTTTGATGTCATACCATACTTATCTTGAGGGAACAACATAATATCTTGTGGTATCAACTTTTTAACAGGTGGGAATGACTTAACTATTAAGTGAGGGGAATGAGTTAGTACATGGTGAGAATGAGTTAGTAAGTGGTGGGAATGAGTTAACAAGCGGTAGGGAAGATTTATCAAGTGATGGGGAAGACTTATTAAGTGGTTGGAATAACTTAGTAACTAGTGGAAACGACTTACTAAGTGGTGGGAACAACTTTGTTAGTGGTGGGAACAAACTAGTAAGAGGTAGGAATGACCTAGTACATGGTGGGAACAACTTTGTAAGTGTTGGGAATGAGTTAGTAAGTGGTGGAAGCAACCTAGTTAGTGGTGGGAATGACTAAGTAAGTGGTGTGAATAAGCTTGTAATTTGTGGGAACGAGTTAGTAATTGGTGGGAACAAGTTAGTAAGGGATGGATATGACTGAAAACCCAAGGATTTACTCTCTTGTGGTAACCAGTATCTTGATCTCGGAAGTTAGTATCTCATTCCCACAACTCATTACAACAACTTAGTATCTCATTATGACGACTTACTAACTTGTGGGAATGATATATTATCTTGTGGTAATGACTTGCTAACTTGTGGGAATGACTTACTATCTTGTAGTAACGACTTGTTAACTTGTGGTAACAAGTTTAAAAATTATAGGCAAACAGTTCTATGTCCCTTCTTGGGCTCCGTAAATACTGGTGAATCAAAGGCAAGTTTAAAATTCCTGTCAAATGCTCAGTAATTGGAATATTTTAACAGGATAAACAGCAAATTGCTTATTTTTATGTACAGAATACTCGTCTGCAGAAAACGAAACTGGAAATTTAACGTAAGATATCTTAAAGCTAAGATATTAAGCAACTATACTCACTGAAAAATTGGAAAATTTTAATGAGACCAACACCAAATTGCTTATAATTATTTTACTTACTTGCAGAAAACTGAACTGGAAAGATATAAAGCAGCAATACCCACTGAAAAATCGCCCAATTTAATTAAAAATAATTGAAAATTAAAGATTACTTTAAAATGCCTGTCAAATGCTCTTTGCTTAATAAATTATATAATGAGATCAGCACCAACTTGCTTAGATTATGTATAGCATGCTAGAGTGTAGATAACTAAACTAGAAAATCATATCTATTGTTTATGATGTAATTTTGTACAAATGGATATTTTTAAATTATTGTGTACAATTTTAAGTTGTTCATAATATGCTTATTTTAATCAATATGCAATTGAAAATAATATTGTACCCTTTTCATGATCAATATTGAAACAAACAAAATTTATTGTGCATGTATATAATATGACAGGTATATACGAGTACAAAAGTACAATGTACACATGCAGTGATTTAAACCCAAATGTATATTTGGTATGAAAAAGTATATGTCTTCTATTTTTTTTATTTGTTGAGGGAAGACCTTAAAATAAATTTTAAACAATGCTTTTAAAAGTCCTCTACTCCACAGTATAAATATAATTTACATATACACTATTAACTTTTTTAATATTTTAAATTTAATTTGAGTCTACTTAAGTGAGGTTTTTGCACACTGTCTACTTAAGGAAAATATACACATGAAAACTTTGGGCTGTTATTCTTGGTTTACTTTAAGAAAAATGGAGATGCAAACTAATTTTATTCAAAATACTGCTACCAAAGAACAGAACTTAGCTAAATTTTCCATTTTTAAATCACTCCAAAATAATTTTTCAGAGGTCTAAACATTAAGTAGACACAGAAATGTCTACTTAAGTAAAATGTCTACCTAAGGTGGTATATTTACGCCGAAGTGTCTACCTAATGATGAATCCAGGAGTATATATATATACATATATATATATATATATATATATATATACACACACCACAATGCAGAACTAGATATATATGTATATGTGACAATATTTTTCTTAATAATTGTATCTATCTGTTTATTGTGGTGTGTGCAATTTGAAGATTACAACACTGAAGAAAGGGCATCTATGTGATTGATACTTATGTTTTATATTCACAGTTAACTGAAATCAAAGGTAAATTGCTTTATGCAATAGAGAGGTTTAATACTATATTTGCAAATGCAGGTGAAGTTAAATGATTTATGTAAGAGATATGTTATGCTTGAGCTGGGTAATAAGTAATATTAAGTACATGTAATTTGGGTCGAAATAGTTCTTTGTACACAGACCTGTCATATATCTATTAAAAATAGTTCACCAAAACTTGACCAAAATGTGCTGTACATATTAATCTACATATTTTTTAATTTTATGACATAGTTCTTTAAGTAAATAGGTAGGTGTGGGTGAATGTCAGTAGGTCTCCCTTTATGTATAAAATGTAACGAAATGGACCTGTGAAACGCTTAAAATCACTTGATGCACATCTACTGATGATATAAATACATTTGCCTTTAAGGGGTTGACAGTTAAAATGCAGTACCAAACCTTTTTAATATTCATAATTTTCCGGCATTTAACATGATAGATGTAATGTTAAGACTGCTGGATAACTTGTTTCATATTTATTCGTTCTAATGGTCCTCTGGTCCAGATTTTAGCTAGGAGTTTTGATTTGGTATTTTTCCGTAAGTTCTGGTTTTATGCAATAATTGTTAGAGGATGGGATATTGTATATGTCATTTATGACTCTACAAACAAATTGTATACCTGGCCATACTGACTTATACACAAGTCTACACACGATTAAACTACCGTATCAAAATACCACACTGCTTAGACTATCCAGGCTGCTATGGTCTAGATATGACAAAATGGACATGAAGCTCTGTCTCAATATAAGAGATACAAGCTTGATTATTTTGGCTGAAATCTGTAACTTTTATGGCTCACGTCAGATCAATTGACTTGTTTAAAATATATTTATAAAGAAGAGGCTTGGTTATTTTGTCTCACAGATATGTTGCCCCTCAACTAAGTTTTCTGATTACTGTGCTAAATAAAAATCTGTCTATATTAAAAAAAAATATATGAGATAATTGTATCTTCTATATGCAACATCTTACGATGATCTGGGTCTTTTTACTGCTTTGCAGTGTTACTTTCTTATGAGCATTACTGGTAATGCTTAAAATATTAGAAATTCAACTTTTTTCAATAAAGCAATTTTTAGATGGTTATAAATGTAATATGGTCATTTGTCAAGGTTCTGTACTCTAAACTGCCGACCAATGTTAAGCAACTACCAACTTTCTCACATAAGGTCCTTGGTTTGAACTCCGGACCTCCGAGGTGGATGACGAGTGTGTTGCCACTGATTCACATTGGCCCCCTTTTTGTATGTTTGAGGATTATGAATTTTACCAGCAACTATGGTGATAAAAACTCGTCTACATTTTTTTTTCATAGTTTGAATAAAACATGTGACAAATATGTTAAAAAGCAACTTAAGGTAATATGGTTATCTGATCTTGTAAAGACCTCCTTTGATTGACACCTCTGTTATAAATATCTCTTGTGATTTCAAGTAAGCAAATCACATTTTACGGATTTGGCCATGCGGCATTATTATCTATAATTAGCATTTGATTAAACTGATACAGCTTACTGATAGGACCAGTCCTTCACAATTATTAAGCTGCAGCAAGATAATGGAATTCATTACAATGTATGCTTTTTTGGTGATGCTGACACTGATTTCCAAAAAAATATTTAAGAAATGAATCAAGTTGCACTGGTCAAATTTTCTGATGTGAGAGATTGGGCTTCCCTTGTTTACAGTACAACAGAGATATTGTGTATTCATTTGTGTACTCCCATTACCAAACCAATGTACTGTTCCCAACCATAACTTGCGTTAGTGGGCCGATTTACCCAGGGCCGCCGATTTGTTAAATGCTGATTCATCTAGTTCCCTACAGAGCAAATTATATAAGTGGCAACGATCATAAATGAATTGCTTTTGGAAATTTTCGGATTTGTTTTCCGAGTTTTGTGCAAGTCCAAATTATATTACCACACTTAAAATGAACTGTAATAGGTTAATTTATGTTAATGTTTGAGTGTAAAGTAAATGTAGAAATAGTACGTTTATGAATATATATTGATGAAAATCAGTCAGGTTTATAACAGGTAAACAGCTACAAAAATGGTTTCTTGTTAGACCATGAAGTATACACCTAAAATTTAAAACTTTATATGCAAACATTTGATACGACATGCCAGTCCAAGTTTAATTAATTATTTCTTTCATATTGTATTGCTTAGTGCAATAGTTACAACTTACATTTATATATACAAGTGCAATATTGTCGTAAAATATCCTTTTGTGTAGTCTTACCTTACTTAACAATAGTGGGAGAAACAAAACCAAGTAAGCAGGATCCCCAATGTACATTTCACATAATTGTAGGTATTGGTAGGATCAATGAAAACAAGGCATGCCAGCTGATCATCATACTGAGATGGAAACCATCAGGCACCTATAAGCAAATTCAATTCAAATTTTTCAGTGTTTTTTTATTACTGGATGGATCATTTATATCGTTTCGATTAAATAAAAAAATGTTGTGTACCTCAAGTGTAGTACCGGTACCAATAGACACCTATTTGCTTACATGATTATGATTTAATCACATGGATCCCAAGCACTGGCTGTTGTTCTGGCAGGATTTCTTACCTTTAGGTTCGAATATACCTATCCAAACAGTTTTGAGTAAAACAGTGACCTACTCTTCAACAAGTTCATGGTTCACTTACATGGGTCACAAAGCTGTGGTCATGGATTTTTGATTCCATTTTCTGGCAACAAGTAGTGATCACTGAGGACCGATTCTCATATTAGAAGATCCACTTAAAAATTAAACAATAATTTTTGTTAGAAAGGCTATTTTTCTATAGTTTACCACTTTGTATTTGATGAAAGCTCAAAGTTTAGGCTATTTATTTTACCTAATTATCAGGATAGGTCTGCCACTACTATTGTGGTGAAAACATGTCGTTTGGATGTTAATTTTATTATTTTGGTTATATAAGAGTCATATAAATCATTCACAATAATTTACATAAACAGTGCTTTCCAGAAAGAAATTTGCAAATGCTATGTTACACTTTTCTTACAGAATGCCTTTAGTGAGAGATCCATTAAAGACTCACTGTATGTCCCATTTTCCTGATAAGTTGATGGTAGCAGCATTGCAGGTTAATTCTGATGCATTGGGATATGGCATTTCATTCAAAGCTGATCCGTGTAACGTTCATATCCAGGCAACTAAGAACTGTCAAAAATGGGAGTTGCATGTGTTAACCAAGCCAGATGGAACATTTGATAGTTTTGGTGTTGAAGCAATGAACGAGTACAAATTTTTAGATCCAGAAAAAGAAAAAATTGGAGGTCCAGATGGATACAACCTTTTCAGCAACTTTACCATGATAAGAGATAAAAAGGTAATACCATGTTTTCTGGTAATTTTCTTTGGTGTCTGACTTACAAACCATGCACATGTAATCATGAATGAAATTTGACCAATGATTCTCTTTCTTTGCCTTACAATGTTTCAGTACAGAGAATTACAGATGCATGAGTACATAAGAAGTACGTTAAGAAGTAAAACATAATAAAAGTTTAAGTTACTGCATGTATTATTTATGCTGGTTATTATAACAAAAATGGTTTGTAGGTTGTAGACTCACACAATACACTGGTATCAACAGATGGACACATAAGAAAAGCAGCTGATATCTATGAAATGGTGTTTCATTATATGATGCAAAATTGTATGTCTCTTCTGAAAAGACCAGGGTGAGAAAAACTGTTCTGCAATTTCAATTATTTTCTATTTGAGAGCTTAGATATATATTATGTGCTGATAATGTGCAAAGAACAAAGGTGATAGTGACTCATCTATAATTTCATTTTGTTCAAAACCTAAAAATCCCAAACTGTTAATTGTTCTACGTAATATCAATACATTATATCTTTCACCTTATACATTATATTACATCTGTGATTTTGGAGTGCAGCTATCAGATGATTACTGCATGCTTGTTTCTTTTGAAAGGATAACGTCACATGCCACAAAGCACTGCTACTATTTATAATGGAGAATATCAAACCATCCAGGTCATCTTGATTTAAGACACAATGATTTGAAAAAAAATATTAACCAAATATTAACCATAAGTAATGTGATTCTAAGAGATGGTTTGGTTATAGTCATACATATATGAATGTGTATCAATCATTGTTAGTAAATTGTTATTTTTTTTTCTTTTGGCTTGGGTTGCAAAACTTTTAATGAAACCTTCAAGTATAGTCTTTAACTTGGTTATTTCTTGCATAGAATTCCAACAAATTACATTAAAATGTTTTATAATCAACAAAGTATGCTACTCTTCTCTATGACTACAAGAATTTCATACATTTAAAAATCCAAACTTTCAGGTGCAAATTTACATGATCATTACAATCTAATGCCTACAGTTATTAAAAGTAGATGTATGAAAGACACACTGTTGTCAATAAAATGTCAGAATGTGGTTCCGATCTTCAGTGTATTAAACTCTACATTCTGGTACTGAACCATTTTAGACTGCTTACTTTCAATATTGACAGCTGTGTAGCCCAATATAATGACCAGATGGTTTTATAAATTGTAACTGTCATTTCTTAATGGTCAACTAGAGCTAGTAAGGAATATTGATCTGTTCATTCAAAAATAATACAATGTACTGTTTACTGTTGAACCTTGGGTTAACTTTTGCTGTTCCGATAATAAGGAGTTTGGATAATCAGGAATGCCGTAAAATTGATCCCACTTTGAGAAAATGTGGAAAAGAACTGGGTGAAGAACATGCTTATCAATACATTTAAAAACTGACACACTATCAGAAGCTGCATTGTTACACTGTAAACAGTGATAAAACTACACACTTATTCACTATGATGGACACAAGTTACAGTCAAATTGTAGTTTTAATTATTAATTATAAGACTATTATTTGTGTGTGACCAGAATATGTTTCAAGCTCATTTGATAGAAGAATCTTTGCACTAAGTGTAGGGAAAAATATTTTTGGACTGAAGCTGACCCTTTGCAGGACAGTTTATAAAACACTAATTTCACTTCATTTTACACTATTTTGTATTATAAACATTCAGATCAGAGTTCTAAATCACCATGTGTGTGACGTGGCACAGTTTCAGAGAGGGATCTGTTTTGTTTTTCCCAAGTGTCAGATTTAACTGGCTTTTAAAGTGCTTTCTAGAGGGAGTTTGAAGATGGGACTTGGCAGGTGTGTTGTTGCACATATAATCTGCACAGGGATGAAAAAAATCATGCACTGTGGTCTTTAAAAACTGAATTAGAATAACAAAATTTGGGTTACAAGTAATTTAGAAATCCAAGCAAGCGTTCCATAATTTTGGTCCTTAAAATTCTGTAAAAATAAAATACGTTTTGTGTCAAGTATACCTAAAAGTCACTCTGTACTCAATCATTATTTACAGATCATTTAGTTCATTAAACATCTCTTGGATTTTACTGTACCCACCCAATTGGATAGAAGGCTTCCAGGACTTTCTGTACGAAATTGCAAAGAGGGTAATTTTTTTTGTATTTTTTTTATATCTAAATTTTTTAACAATAAACTGTGGTGTCAGCTAAGTTACTTCAGATGTCTGATAATTATCCTTACATTACATATTGAAACTCTTGTGAGTATTCAGGCGTTACAGAATGCACTCCATTGTTGAATCTACTGCAATATCAGCTTTACAAATGTGGTATGTAATTACTAGGCTCTCTAGTCTACTGGTATCCAGCAGTTTTCCAGTCCTAGGGTTAAGATCAAAACCTATTTCTATGCCTAAATAAGATAATACCATAATAGCGATGACTGAATTTCCCTTGGTTTGACCAACCTCAAAGGGTAGCAATTTGTAAAGCACGGCTATGTAGGAGCCTGCTGGGGCAGTTTGACCACTACCTTAATTCGTAGGTCCACTGTGCATGGTTTCTAGGGAAAATATTATGCATTAATTAGTTTCACCAATCAATGTCGTTCCAGTTCATTTGCCCCATGTGTTGGGGTTTCTTGCTACATTTTCAAAGTGTCAGTTAAAGGACACACATGTATTATACAATTGAATGTAAATATTTGAAGAAACCTAACGGGATTTTATTATTTTTATACATTATCTACAAGTGTTTTACAGATCTTAGTTATACATATTTACAAAGTGTTTTACTGTGATGAAGTGATAGTTCAATATATACAGAATGCCATCAAATCCCAAGAAAACTCCGTCTGGTCAGAGGAAAAGGGTGACAGCTTCTGCTCGTGCCAGGATTTCAACCAAGAAGATTTGTCGGAAGAATCAGATTCATGAGGAATCCTTCTTACAAGATGGTATGTTGGCCTCGTCCTCTGTTTCATCGCCTCAACCTCCTCCACCTGTACAGACTAATCATGATATGGTTCTTGCCATGTTATCAGACATTAAAGCTTCCAACCAATCTCTTTCTGACAGAATGACGAAACTAGAACGGCAGTCGTCAGAACCTTCCTACTCCACTAGCCACTGGTCACACTTGCATGGACAAGCTCCAGGCCTATCCCGACACCAGGGCACTGCAACAATACCACATGTTCATTATTCAGGAGAGGTTAGAGGAGCGCAAACCCCACGCCCTGCGACTGGTAGCACTACCTCTCTTTCCAGTGAGGAGCAAACGGGTTCAAACCATCATCCACAGACCACAGGAGGGAGATTCTCATCCAACCTTCCCAGCGATGCTGTATTGCCCAGTTTAGAAACCATCAGGCGACTTCCAAATGTGTCAGAGGCTGTATCTGGTATCCTGGCTTCCTATGACAGCCATAACAGACTGGAATCCTCTCAAGGTAAGCCACACCGCAGATCCGGACGTTACAATACTCATGATACTGTATCTGTTGCACCTGAAGTCAGATGGCCCAACGAGGGCTTCCATGGGTCAAATGGTAAAAAACGTTTACTGTATGATGATCTGTCCATGCCACAATGGGTGGCAGGCCAGTTAACCAATATCCTTCACATGCAGGACCAGGCAACTTCCAAACAAGCCCTAATTCAAGTGATTGCTGCCATGAAGGACGCAGTATCAATCCCTTTCACTGCAGTGAAAAATGCCTGGGCATGCTCAATGCATGAGTTGGAGGAGGGTAACTTGACTTGGAATGACTCAACACAGTGGGCTTTGAACAGATTAAGCGCCTCGCAAGTTTCGTTGATTAATTCACACTCAGCTCCATCAGCCCTGAAGAAGTTCTGCAAATACTTCAACGAGGGATCGTGTACACATGATGGTCACCATGGGTTGTATAAACACAATTGCAGTTTTTGTGGCAAGCAAGGTCGTACAGCAAACCATCCTGAAAACAAATGTAATTTCAGGAGTAAAAAGCAAGAAAAAGGAGCCACTTCCAGCTAGGTTTTAGGTCAACCACCTGGACACAGGGGTCGGGACAAGAACAGTAAATTAAGTAAATTTAAATATGAGAACGGACGTAATGATAACTTATCTAAAACATGTGATAATTTTGTAACTTGTTTAACCAATGTCAATGTTAATCAAAGTGTAAATGATTGCTCATATACTGTCAAACTAGCTGTTAACTCTGATTTGAACGTGCAAAATAACCAACATTATTTGTCACATAATGTTCATAACCAGACTTGCAATGCTGGGGATTACCAGTCATTATGTAATATGTCCAGTAAAGTGGCTGATGAGTTTACCAATATTAGGGGCCAATTATCTTATCCCCAGGTTACGACTCAGCATAACAGGGGTGGGGGGATCATATTTAACCAAAAGGTTGACAGTAAACGTGCCACAGTGACTACAGCTGATCACCATAATAGCCAATTTTGCAAATCCAACATGGCCACCCTACAATACACTAATTGGTGTCAAATTTCTTCGGGTACTGCTAACCATGTGCACATTGTATATTCGGATGGAAATGGCCAATTGCAAAGGGGTTTCTTTTACATAGTAAGTGACGAAATTTTTGGTTCTGGCCGGCTCTACCACTGTGACACTTTTCCTGTGGAACATCTGGTAATTATACATACTCAAAATATGTTGATTCACTGTCCATTAAAGGTACAGGAAGTTACTAAGTTGGAAAAAGTAAATGCTGCTATTACTGCTGATAATTTTAAACAAGATTGCAGGACGTTTAACAGCTTAGGCATGTCTTATGAAAAATATATGGATAGAATCATAATGAACTTGATAGAAAATCAGGACAAGTCTACCCATAACATGTCAAGCAAAGTCAGGCCTAGAGACAACAGCGTCGTCTTGAACATTGTCGACGGCGTCGACACAGAGCCGACTCATTACACCGACACCCCTCCCCAATTTTTCAAAAATTTTGGTGACCTTAGTAATCTTAGTAGTCCCAAAGACTACAATGACCCAGATAAAGATAGGGGTTTTATTTCTTTACAAGAAACTGATTTCAAGTTCATTGGCCCAGACAGGGACTTTTGTAACTATGATAACATTGAACAAGTTACAAAAATAGGCGACATGATCAGAGCAACTGGACTTCCAAATTATAAGCAAGCTAGATTCCCTATCAAAAGCAATTTGAACCTACCTGCTTGGGAGAAGTACCTTGCAGATTATCCAGACCAAAGGATTTACCAATATCTTAAGTTTGGCTTTCCATTGTCCCTCACTGATCCTGATGCTATACACCAGCATATCCAACCATTTTTCGGCTCTTCAATATCCTCAAGCTATCCAACAGTACCTTGATAAAGAGAAGGCATTCGGAGCAATCATAGGTCCTTTCTCTGACATTCCTTCTGATAAGTTCCATTGCTCTCCCATGTTAACTCGACCTAAAGATATAGATAAAAGAAGAGTCATTTTAAACTTGTCATATCCAAAGGGTCATTCATTTAATGATAACGTTGACAAACAACTATTTGATGGAAAGAACTTCATTTTAAAGTTCCCCACCATCGATGATATTTGTAATGAAATTTGCAACAATCCCAATGAAATACTTATGTCAAAAATAGACATCTCTAGGGCCTTTAGAAACCTTAGGGTCGACCCTGGGGATGCAATTAAGTTTGGATTGTCATGGAATGGCCAATATTATCAGGATCTGTCGGTAGCTTTCGGCTGGATCCATGGATCCGGATCTTTTCAATTAGTAGCCGACGTAATTACGCACATTATGAAGCAGAAAGGTTTTAAAACTTTCGCCTACATTGATGATTTTATTCTTATTAACCATAAATCTAAGGCAAAACAAGCGTTTGACACCCTTACTGACCTTTTGCAGGAACTAGGCCTTCCTATGAATGATGACAAAAGAACTCCACCAACCCGTACCCTTACATGTCTAGGTATTTGCATAAACCTTGACACTAATACCTTGAGCATTGATGCAGAGAAAATAGCTGCCATATATGACCACTGTGTCAATACCCTTACCAAAACCACTATTTCCAAAAAACATTTACAGTCCCTTTTAGGAAAGTTACTGTATTTACATAAATGCGTGAAACCGGCTCGTATTTTTGTTAACCGTATTCTAGCTACTTTTCGACAGGACTGTTGTAAAAATAAATTTCGAATCACCACAGAAATGAGGCAAGATCTTAACTGGTTCATTAGATTTCTACACCAGTTCAATGGTAAAGCTATTTTGGTTAAAAACCCCATTCAACAACCCCATACCCTCCATATTGATGCATCACTAACAGGGTTAGGGGGGGGTCTGGGGAAATAGAGTCTACAGTACTCCCATCTACCCTTTCCCAACTTTTGAAACGGGAATAGTACATTGGGAAATGTTCAATGTATTGCTAGCTTTAAGAGTGTGGGGTGATCATTGGAAGCATTCACTAGTACGATTTTATTGTGATAATCTGGCTGTGGTCCAGGTGGTACAGACCAGTAAGACCAAAGACCCTTTTCTAGCGGCCTGCATCCGTAACATCTGGATGATTACTGCTACTCTTGATATTGAAATACGAATGGATCATGTTATGGGCATTAATAATACCATTGCTGACCTTCTTTCTAGGTTATATTCAAAAAAAAATGTAAATGAACACCTTTTACACAACCTTAAAGAAAACTATCAATGGTTCGACATTCCACTATCGTTTTTTCACCTGGACATGTCTATCTAATTTCAGGAGCTACTCCTGCCTCAACCACACTCCTGGATTCAGCCTGGCAAGTCATCCATAGAGCCTACAGACCATCAACACTGTCTGCCCACAGGACACACTTTAGGACCTACCTGGCTTTCATTATCTTCATGGACTTACCCAAAGAAATTACACTACATAATATTCTCACATTTCTAGAATATCTGCACAAGAATGCCCTCTCAGTTAAGGTCATAAGGAACTACTTGGCTTCCATCTCCACAATGGCTTCTCTCTATAATCTTGACCATGCAGTGGTAACTCATCCCCTGGTCAACAGATACCTCAGAGGGTTATCTCTACACTCACCGTTTCGTCCCACACCTAGGGGCATTTTTGATGTACACACTTTATATCTAATTTCACAGCAATGTGATACCCTACCAGACCCCATCCTATTCAGGGCAATATTCTTAACTGCCTTTTATGCTTTTCTTAGGATGTCCAACATGGCTCCCCACAGCCTTAAACTATTCGATCCCAACAAACACTTCCTCAGGCAGGATGTCATATTTGCACCCCCAGGAGCTCACCTAATACTAAAATGGTGTAAAACCATGCAAGATAACAAATCACACCATGTTGTCCAAATCCCCCAAATCAACAATTATTGGCTCTGTCCAGTTAGAGCCCTCAGGACACTGCTGATATCCAGACCACTCCATGATACAGATCCTTTATTTGCAAATAAAGAGCCACCTTTCAACCAGGTCATTGACACTGTAATCAGAGATGCTTTGAAGCAAGTACTAGCAAACCTGAAAATATCTCCTACTGGCCATGGCTTTCACACCTTTCGTAGATCTGGAGCTACACTCGCGTTTGACAACAATATTCCCCTGCAGAACATCATGGCACATGGCCTATGGCGTAGCCCCGCAGTGTGGACATACTTACAAAATGCTACCCAAGCTTCCTCTTCTATCCCCTGCACCTTTGCTTCCATCATTTCGAGCTCTTTTTGATTGGGTTTGGTGCTTTTTAAAATTTTGTGCCAAACTTTTAAAAAAAGTTCCTCTTTGGAGGCTATTTTACTGTCTTAACATGTAAATAAAATTTCCTCAAACCGCTTGTGCCCTTACTACCTTGGACTTCAATCATAGCATCAGAAATAACCCATTACGAATTTGACCTTTGGGGTCATATCACAGCACTCAATCTGACCTTCAGGCTGAATTTGGCCTTGCAGGTCATATGACCTGGCATATAGACTGTTTCAGGTACTGGTCAAACTGTGTAAAGCACGGCTATGTAGGAGCCTGCTGGGGCAGTTTGACCACTACCTTAATTCGTAGGTCCACTGTGCATGGTTTCTAGGGAAAATATTATGCATTAATTAGTTTCACCAATCAATGTCGTTCCAGTTCATTTGCCCCATGTGTTGGGGTTTCTTGCTACATTTTCAAAGTGTCAGTTAAAGGACACACATGTATTATACAATTGAACCCTCCTACCCTCCACTGACACAGATTGTAACTACTGATTTGACTAAGCAACTTCCCTCTTGGAGTCTAACCACCTCTAAGAGTGTATTGGTTCGACTTTCGACCCATGAGCTGTACCTCTTGAGCTTGATCTACTCCTGAGTGCCCCATATTGGGGATTCTTGGCTCATGGCAACACTGATCACTTTCGCACTGCAAACTGGACCCCAGAGCCTTGATCCAACTCTGGGAGGTCTCCTAGGATTGATGTGGTTTGCAGGATCTCATGGATTAGGTGGTCCAGACGGACTCTGGCTCCCCCCTACCGGATTTGTCAAAGCTTTTACCCCCTTGGAAACTGACCCCCTCTAAGGGTGTACATGGGTTACATTTCGACTTTGGAGCTGGACCCCTTGGGACTAATCCACCCAAGGGAGGTCTCCAGCAGGATTGACATAGCTCCTTAGGAACAGGATTGCTTTCAGATCACACCTAGAACTGATCCATCTGGGTATGCAAAGATCTCTTAGGATTAGGCAGGACCAGACTGACTCTGGCCCCCCCCTACTAACTACGACTATAAACTGCTGCATATACAACCTACATTGAAGGAACGACTGGGCTTTATCTGATAACTGTCTTAATACTTTAATTATGTGTTTATAACCACTGTGGTATATGTATATATTGACTATAACCATTATGGTAGTTATACTGTTACGACCCTATGTTGGGTATATGTGTTGGTGCTTTTTAAAATTTTGTGCCAAACTTTTAAAAAAAGTTCCTCTTTGGAGGCTATTTTACTGTCTTAACATGTAAATAAAATTTCCTCAAACCGCTTGTGCCCTTACTACCTTGGACTTCAATCATAGCATCAGAAATAACCCATTACGAATTTGACCTTTGGGGTCATATCACAGCACTCAATCTGACCTTCAGGCTGAATTTGGCCTTGCAGGTCATATGACCTGGCATATAGACTGTTTCAGGTACTGGTCAAACTGACTGCATTATAGTATAACTATCCCATCATTTTACCTCGTGGGTCAAATCAAACTTGGGTTTGAGCCCGAAAATAAGTCAGAGATACCTGTTCCACTGTCCATCTCAAAATGTATTACTGACTGTTACCTTATCAGTCATAGTATTTGGCCATACTTTTTTTCACTTTTCAGCCAAGTTTAAATCAGCTAAGTGTTACAAGACCTTATATATATAAGGATATTGTATTTGATATTTTCGTTATGTAAATCACACCTGTAAAATCAGTTAAAGGTTGATGAAAGAAACCCAATTAAAAAGCTTTTCATTTTTATATTTTATATTAGCCTCTTGTCCAATTTCAATATATTTATGGTGGCATTCAGACTTTTAAAAATAAAGTTATATATTATTTTCCTGTGGACAAAGACCTGTATTTTAGTGGACTAAGAAAAGTGTATTTTGTGGTCAAGCATGTGCAAAGTAAACATTTTGTAATTTTCCAGATAGGTCTTCCCATAGCCAATGTGTCACTTGTGCCTGAATCAACAGCCATTTGTGCATATTTCAACCATGAGTTTTTGAACAGTGAACAACTGACTCAGAGAATAGAGTTCACGCATGGTGATAAGATTCTCATTATCAATGCTGGCTGTAAGTACACTGAAATATTTATGCAGATAATCAGCAGTATACCCTTGTCATGTGTTGGAGTTATTCATTGAAATTATTCAGTCAACTGATGTCAAGCAATATTTAGATCAATACACATTTAGGACCAATTTCTTTTTTTTATTTGTAATCTTTATCAATAAATGTAAAGGCCTGTCCATCTATCTGTTTCAAACCCTTTACTACTTACATTCTTGTTTTTTGAGCAACATATGCCCATTAAATTTGAATAAATGTATTGAGTTATCACAATTATAAATGTCTATCTGTGTCTGCTATGGGCAAATTGTAAACCTTTTTAAAAGTGTGATTCTGTACTATTCACTTATATGCAAAGTCTAGACAATGGTCATGGAGAAATTACCCTACTTAAACGTAGATTACAACTCTTATCCAATTTATTATTATTGTCTAGATCTTAAAGAGTGTATATTTTTGTCTTTAAGTATACTATTCCATGCAGTAACACAAACCATGACATTATGTCTAATTTTGATTCACTTTAATTGCCTTGTTTTGAAACATATTGTGTAATTTTACATACACGATGGATATAGATGAACTATATACTATATATTACACTAACACTTCAATTTTGCAATAACATAAAACGCAAAAGTTCGACATGTATGGGGTTTCATTTTAGTTCACTCTGCAAGTGAAGAGTGTATGCTAATATCCGTGAGTAAACTATTGTGTCCCTACTGTGATTCATTCTAAGTGTCATCTGACAACTACACACAGAGAAATAAATACAAGATACAAGAAATACAAAATACAAGAATACAAGAGCACTTGGAGAGCGCAGACCTCTGTCAAGTATGGATCCAGAGGATCCAGACAATGACTCGGATCACTCCAAAATCTAATCACTCGTTTCTTGTGCCATTCAGGACATTTCCTTAAAATTTCATCAAAATCCATCCATAATTTTTGAGTTATCTGTCTTTAAAAATTACATTTCATGGATCCAGAAGATTTAGATAGTGATCCGAATCACTCCCAAAATTTAGTCATTTCTTCCTCTTACCTTTTCAGACATATCCTGAAAATGTCATCAAAATCTGTTCATAAGTCTTTGAGTTATCTTGTTCACAAACAAACAGACTGACAGACGAACCCAGGCAAAAACATAACCTCCTTGTTCAGGGATCCTAAGTGATTCGGGAGGTATCTAATATGTATTGCTACTCTTTTGACTGCAAATACTGGAGTCAAATAAGTGATTTGGCCTATGAATTGCATATAAAGTCCCAAGGGTTTGGAATGGTCTGTCGGATGATGTGCACCCATCAAATCTATCTTTTTTCAGAAAGAAGTTGAAAACCTCCTCGCAAAAGCATACCCACCCTAGTTTTCTGGTCTTGTCTCTGTGGCACTGACTCCTGCAATTTTTGTGATAAATGATTATGGATCTCTGAGTACTGGTATTGTGCTCCTTAGAGTCAATATATAATATTGCAGATCAGTTGCACCTTAAATTTGCAGTTTTGGCACCAGTTTCATTGATATTAGTGAGGGTAAATTTGACAACTGTCACAGCCATACAAATGACCTTGAAGGCCTACTGATTAAGGCACTAAAAAGCCATATAGATCCAAACCCAATAGTAACAGGGTGATAAGCCCTAACAATACCATGCCTCAACGAAGTCCCTGTACTTTCAAATTAAATACCACTGATGACTGTCCAGGTCATATCAAATGACTCAAAATCACAAGGTCAAATTGAGCAACACAAGCAAATGAGACAATATATGGTCACAAGGTTAGGGATTATGTATAGACTAGAACACATGTTAGGGTATTTTATTAACAAGTTAGTCATATATAGAAATAGATGTTATTTTTTTTTCGAAAGCAGTAAAAATATTTGAAATCACTTTTACAATGATATAACATCATTAAAGAAAAGTTATACCAATAAAGGTCATTATATAATAACCAAATGCCAACTTGACATACCTTTGGCAATGGACTTGACATAAGGTCATTGCCAAAACTTACAATAATATAACTATAAACAGAAATAAAAAAAACATATCTATAAATAGGTTATCCTGTCAAAGTTATTCACATAGAATGTTGCTAACATTTCTGCTTCAACCTTATTTGGTCAGTCCATCATAATTGGTGCAAAAGTGTGTTTCGGGACAAAAGGCACTATCAGTTGATAGTTACCTTGATCAAACTGAGCCAACCTATCAGCCTCTAAAACCTGTACTGCCTACCAATGGGAAGCAATGACCGGCTTTCCCACATGAGGTCAGGCCAGAATTTGAACTCTGATTTCAGAGTTGGGAGGTGTGTGTGTTACCAGTGGTCCCTATTGAACTGACATGAGATGTCAGTACTTATTTATGTAAGCAGAATTTAATAAATGATAAATTTCCAGCTATTACATACCAAGCTATTGCATTAGCTCGCTATTGCATCAGCTCTAAATACAAGCAGTCCAGACACTGTAAAGGCTAATAATGCAGACAATGCCTCAGTCTCCTTGATCAGAGGAAAAGTAATCATTGAGAAAGACAACCTTTTAGCAAATTTGAGATAAAATCATTATTCAATTATAAATGTGAGAACTTGAAAATATAAAGTACAAAATTATATTAAAGACGATTCAGTGAACGTTCGTTATTGTGAACTGTTTAATTAATGAAATGAAAACTTGTGTCCAATAAGTGAAATATATGGATGGATGAGAGTAAATATTGTGACTTGTAAACCATTTTTATTGAATATTCTAACATGGCGAGCTGCGCAGAAACGAGTTTTCAGTTCTATGCGCACACAATTATCCGGCAACAATCGCACTGCCCTTCCATCCGCCGTCCATATTTTGTGGTTGGGTTTTAGTAGTAATGTATCTGTATTGTTTTTATTTATGTTTGATCCAATATTAAATATTAATTGAATAATAAATATTATACATTATATTCAAGTTAAATATTCCTGTATAAGATAATTTTAAATCTGCGGTTTCCAGGTATAATAGACGGAACAGCTCGTTGCTAAGGTCACCACAATGTAAACAAACCTAGGTAAAACAATTTATTCCTTGTAAAATTAAAGAAAAATGAAAAAGAATCGCTGAAATAAGCTTAAATGTCATGTTAGAATAGTAATAATCCATTCGTGCTCATGGTTTGTGCTCAAGCCAGGCTTCGTAAAATTATTACCGGAAGTACCATGGTTAAATGCCGAACACAAACCATGATCACTCATGGATTATTTCTACAATAAATGAGAACATTTATTGAGTAAGTTTATTGAATATTAAATGAGGACATTATTCCAGAGTATAAAAGGTGTTTCAACTAATCTTCCACGCTGAATAGCTTCTGGGAACTCTTTTGCAACACCAAGTATCTACGTGATAGGTAAAGTATGAAAGTGTGTATAAAAGTGTGCCTTACTGGAAAAATAATACACACCTGAATCTACCTGAAATACTGTACTTTTATGGAATTGTTTTAAAAACTCTTGATAAATCAATTGACCTAAATCTCAATGTACTTGATAAGTTGTTACTTATGTATTGGCTTCTGTATATTGGCCCATATGTTATATTGGTGTCTGGTATTTCTTCTATTCTGTAAAATTTCTACTTTTAAATGGATAGCAGGAATAAAAGTGACTAATAATTTGTTTAGAAGTCTGAACACTTTTTTGGCAAAATGAACTGGACAATTCAACTTATTTACTATAATTAAAGCACACTTGTTTTGTTTTGTCATTAACCCCCAAAGAACAAGATAAACATCCCAGAAGTGAGAAGATCTACAGACGGAAGGATCATTGCACAACAATGGTCAGGCCAGGTATAAGATCTGATACCGATATTACACCATGGATCAGGAAAAATGCAAGTTTTTCTCTTATCAGCATTACATAAATCCAGAGACTGATATTGCAGTATATTTGTGTTACATGACGGCAGTGAGTTTGGAAGATGAAACAAGAAATAATTTTTGCAATTTAAGTTTAAATTAAGTTTTAATTTTAAGGGTAGATGCTAGAATCACTGTTCAATATAAGTTCTTGTTGGCATTGGCATTAATTATTACTTTTATATTGCCTAGGTCTAACAAATCTGAACCACAAAATAAATCAACAAGAAAACTAGCAGTTTGGCAGATATCTGGGGACAATTTTACACATTTCCTGCCATGGGTTATTAGTTAATGGGTATTGTTATTCAAAAGTACTGGATCTATGATAAGACATTGTAATTTCAAAAGTACAGCACCTTACTTAGTCCATTATGATTTCAAACTGTACAATCTCTGTATTTTGCAGCAACATTTACGGCAAGAAATTGCCCAATTAACTAACACTGGAAAATCTAAGGGTATTGATTGACATCCATATAAAGCATATAAATTTTGGTAATTTTAATAAGAAAACCACTAATTGTTGTACTTTTATAGTGTAGAATACTAGACTGTAGCTATCAACTTAACATGAGATATCTAAATATTAAGGTATTGATCAGCAATATTCAGCTTAAAAACAGCTTAACTACGAGATCAGAGATCAAAGTATAGGTTTTCAAAAATGTTAAATGCTCAATATTTTGGTAATTTTACACTTGTACACTTTCTTTCATAGCAAATTAAATGGGAAGCTATGCAGTATCTCAAAAGTAAAACACTAAGCAGCAACATTGACGGGAAAAAACGTACAATTAAATCACACTGTATAGTGTAGCATTTGAACCATGTAAAATACTCAATAATTTGTTTATTTTTGTCGAATGTCCACCTGTTGTTATTTAAACTATAAACATAGCATAACGTATCTAACGTGAAATGTAACACTAACATATTGTGCAACAACATCCAAGAAAGAATGACCCAATTAATTAGGGCTGAGAAATTGAAACAAAAATGCCACAATCCCTGCAAAATAAATACTATACAAAATACTCAATAGTTGGATGATTTTAATAATACACACCTAAATATTCCTTATCATGTGTAGCCTGGTTCTTCATAGCTATTTTAACTGGAAAGTGAGACTAAGATATCTTAACATCGTGTAATAAAATAGAAATAAGAGGTCAGGTTTCTAAGGTTTTAATGTAATAATACTCACTAGCTTTGTGATTTTAATCAGACAACCATCATAGTTTTTCTCATCATTTATGGAATGCTCGTTTGTACCAATCTGAACTGAAACGTGAGAGCACGATTTAAAAAAAAAAGATATTGAGTGGCAATATTGGCGGGAAGAATTACCTTGTTTAATAAAACTGCAAAATCAAAGCAAAGGATTTGATGTCTGCAAAACACTCAGTGTTTAGGTCATTTTAGCTATGGGGCTGATCTATTGGAAATGGCCCATACGTTTGCTTTGTTTACAGTGTCGGTAAGGGGTTAGTAGGGGTTCTCAGCTTAACTTGCTGGGTTGGTTAAATATTAAAGATGTTGATATTTCACTGACCCTCCACAACTTTCTGTCTTACCTTGTCTCCACCCTCAATAAAACCATCTTGTCCTTGTCTCTTAACATTTTATCCTGGTCACATCTGGTCCAATCCTGTTGACTAGCCCTTATATCAGGAAAGTCTGAGAGCCAGTAATTTTTAAGTACCCTGGCCTCACCCGAGAAACACAGCAGGACAAGATGTAAGAAGAAACGACAATTCAATTACAGCAACAAATGAGCCAGGAAGTGTGTAGGCCATGTCTGTTTCATATCTTCCTCTTGTGTCATGTTAGTTATGGGATCTGCACCTATAAAAGGTGACTCGGTGCACAGAATGCATCATTTGGATTTTCAGCACCAACAGATGAGAAGTGGTAGCATTGAGATAGGCTTTTACTTTCTGGAAACAAAATGTGGATTTAGTGGAGCCAGAAATATCGCTGGCTAGCTAATGGACTTTGTTTATAAAACGCTACTGTGTAGTGCTTTATGATGGCTTCTAAGAAAGCAAAAAACGGTACCTGGAAGATAGGAGTCCCCACCTACACACATATGGAGTTTGAGTTGGGGGATACAGCAGCTGACATCCAGAAGAGGAGGGAGGAGAGAGAGAAGAAGGAGAGGGGAGCCAAAAGGCTACAAGAGGAGGAGATAGAGCAAAGAAAGGTAGAGGCAACACAGGGAGACTACAGAGCAGAGGGAGGAGGCACTACAGGAGAAGAGACAGGGGACAGAAAGAAGTAAGTCAGATGGAGGCTGAACTGGAAAGAAGTGGCACACCAACTGACTGTCTGTCGTCGTGTGAGTCTCAAAGGTAGAGGGGCAAGTTATTTAAAAGTCCTTTGCATGAATTCTACTACATTAAGAGTCCGTTCTAGGACCAAATATTCCAAAACCAAATGAATAAACTGAGTAAATAAACTTAAAGAAACAACACAAAAACATAACACTGTTCCAACACAAAACATACTTCTTTGCACATACAAATACAAATATGACTGAGTGAGTGAGTGAGTGAGTCAGTCAGTCAGTCAGTCAGTGAGTCAGTCAGTCAGTCAGTCAGTCAGCCAAGTCAGCCAGTCAGTCAGTCAGTCACTTTCTAAATTCAAATGCAGATCATGTATGAGCATCAAGGTCAAATGTGAGATCTAACTGATTGCAGCAAACAACAGATTTATGGAGATGAACAAAGCCTCTCTGGAGAGAATAGATCTGAAAATGGCAAAGGTCATATTAAGGTCAGATTGCAGATTGCTGAGAGTCATATATGTGGTCACATACCAGTCAAGTATGAAAGTGACCAATTGGCCTAACTCTGGATCAGTAATATTAACATTACAAAGGATAGTAAAACACAGCCCAATTTTATTACATGTCAATATACATAAACATTTTAAAGCTTTAGAACAGCAGGAACATTTTTACAGCACCATAAAACGGGCGCAATAAGGGGCACATATATACAGTTACGTTAAGAATTAAATACTAAATTCATGTTAAATACTATTCCTAGACATTCTGCAGGGTGGTCCAACAAATCTTTGCGACAAATTTACATAGTGTGATTCGTCAAACCATTCAGTGATACCCCTGTGATGTATCACTTTCAACAGTAGCCAAGCATCTGAACGTTAGCTTAGCTTTATGCCCACTTCTAAGGGCTACCTAAAAGTGGTGGCTTTCTGTTTCAAGTGGTAATGTATGCACTCTTTAATGAGGTTGAAAACTGGACGGGACATCTTTACAAAACCTGGAATGTCAGTCTATTTTAACTTAGACAAGATGTTTTTTAAAGATTATTTTGTCCCCTTTGGCTGATCCATGGCAAAACCCAGGCATTTCGTGGCTTTTGTCTTTGCCTGCATGGTGCTGAGGGCTGTGGTAGACTGACTGTATGGCAACCGCTGGTTCTGGATTCAGATATACATGTTGTGTCCTTTGCAAATCAGAGTGAAAATAAAAATACTCAAGTCAGTAAAAACAAAAGGGCCTTAAGCTTCTGCAGGAAGTGGCATTGATGTGAGAGGTAGTATATTTGAAATGAGAAATGATGAGTAACGGCAGCAACTAGGTGTTTGTATAGTGGTGCTTGGATCTAGACTGGCAATCCAGGAAGCACCAATAAATGAGTCTGGTCGTGATGAGTCTGGAGACTGCTCCAGTCTCATCAGTTGTTCGGCCTCTACAGCTTGTCCTAATACTTTTACTTTTAATTGTGCAGAAAAACAACCAAATCCCAGGACCGGTTGGAAGGTGGATCCAGACAAGCCTGGTTGTACTATGTCCTGTCGTGGAGGTTGATATGTCCATTCATTTCCCCGCACTACAATTGCCCTGGTTCAGTACTTGCTTTCCAGACCACAATGTTCCTCCCCAGCTAATTAAACTCAAAAGTAAACATAAGATACTGTAAAATTAAAATACTGAGCAGAAAAATCCGCGACAGAAAATGTCAAATTAAATGACACTTGAAGGTCAATGCTTAGGTTTTAATATCTGTACTTAATATTTTGTGTGATTTTAATATGACAGTCACCATATTATCTGTTATTATGTTCAGTGTGCTATTCCATAGATATTTAAACTGTAAACAAAGTGCAAGATATCTTAAAACTAATAATACTGAACACTAATATTCACAGAAAAAGTAGTGCCATGAAAAATACTCGGCAATGTAAGCTTTGCAAAACACCCACCAAATTGTTTCTTCTTATGTAGAGAATGCTTATGTAGAGAGATGTCTTAAATGTATCCATGGGGTACCACGCGTTATTTATTTACTCAGACTTCTCAGTTTCTCTGTTTACTTTTAGAATTACCCCTGAGTTTCAAATCAGCTTCCACTAGTAATAAAACAATAGTAAATAATCACATATTAATAACTGCCAGTGTATAGTACTGAAGTATTGGAGAATGTTTACCTACAAAAGATCATTATAGACTAATGTATCATTAAAATGTTTTAATGAAATGTCATGACACATCTTACTTATATCAGTACATTGTGTTCAAGCTATTGAATATAGAATGTAGAATTTTATGTTCCCCTTGACACACAAACCTTGCATATGCTATTTACTCACTTAGAAATACAAGTTCTGAACACATACA
The DNA here is from genome assembly GCA_964017235.1 of Sabellastarte sp. h YS-2021. Classification (NCBI taxonomy): domain Eukaryota; kingdom Metazoa; phylum Annelida; class Polychaeta; order Sabellida; family Sabellidae; genus Sabellastarte; species Sabellastarte sp. h YS-2021. Next base: position 144,191,819 of record OZ024931.1, read on the forward strand.
TAATGATATGCCAACGAAGAAGCCAACTTTACAGTATCATAAATATGAATATAACACGATTCATAAATAAAATATCTCCATTGATAGGATTGTTGTAATACAAAATTGTGTGAAATATGTTAACTATACACACAACCCAATCAATACTGGCAAATGCAGAAGGAAATATCTTGACATGACAGGACAAACTCTTATGTAGCCGTTCCACTGGAGGCCGACCATACAACTATATATAAGGTCGGCTGCAAAAGTCGGGGGGTCAGGGACACAAATCCACAAAAATGGCGGGAAATTTTTGTGTCAGCTTCAACTCCCCGACAGGATGTGACACATACAGGCTTGTCTAGATCTAGAGGCCAACCTACCCTATGGTCGGGAAAAAAATTGTACAGGACAAGGCCTAAACCCGTAACAGACAGGCCATAGGAGGTCCTGACAAGCCCTAGTAACAAATAGACAGGACTGGAGAAAGATACAGACTCACCATGACTAGACTTGCAGTCGGTATTTTCATTATAGTTTTTGAAGAATTTCTGGGCAAAAAGAGGATCAAGTGTCGGCCAATCAACAAATATAAAACTAGGTCAAGGTTGAATATTTGGATCCCATCACGTGACAAAAACTTACAGCATTGATATTTTTGTTATTTTACTCATGGGTTTTACTTTTATATTATATAATAAATAAATCTATTTCCGGTTCAGATTATGACAAAAGAGGCCACTTAAAATCGAAAATATTCATTAACAATGTTACATCCTGTTTAAACAGGAAGATGGAGATGTGCTTCTAACAATATCTCACTTGAAAATGAAAACCCTACAGTTATGTGGTATCCACTATAGGATGATTAGGTCTGACACCTATGGGAAAGCGTCTTTTGCCTGACTTGGTTTCTGTGATGTGACCCATACTGCAAGTGAGGTGATTTTCTGGTTTCTGGACATCTTCTTCTTCATCTTATTCTTTCTTCCACCACAGGAGTTCGAGAGAACGGCTGCTGTGGTAGCTCTTATAAGGGTTGTTACCCTAAGGTTGCTTTAATAAATTGTTTTCCGGTGCTCCTACCATTGGTAGTGATTACTCTTTTCCAAAAAAAAACCAACAAAAATAAAACATTTTTACCACTTAGCCTAGGTACAGATATTTGTCTTTTAGTATTTTTAGTAACAAACCAGTGAGGACATGGCCCATGCACCTCAGGTCGTGAGATGTCAACTAGTTCACCCGTAAGCCCCCAATACTCAAACTCGTAGGGTCAAGCAGTTTGGCCATCTGTAGCATTTAATACATGAGCCTCACTTGTGAGGGCCCGGGTTCTTCCCTGACCTGGTGAGTATGTGATGACATTCAATAGAACAACTACTTTCTACTTTACATATGTTTTTCTTTTAGTATTGTTGTTTAAACAGCTTGTAGGACTTTAGACAGATGTGGTTGGAGAATAGAGTCTTCATAGCGTTTGGGTGCTTTGGTTCTGCACTGTTCCAAGTAGTTTTATATGTATTGTAGGTTGAGTATTTCGTGGCTAGGTTTTGATGATTCGTGAGGTCTTGTCCAAGTGATCATTTAGAGGCATTTATTTTGGAACTTCTGTAGAGCCTCCAGGCTTGGTGTATGGTCATAGGTGAGATGGTATCCTGTTTCTATGATTGGTCTTATCATGCTGGTGTAGAATGTTTTCAGTGCTGCTTGTTGTGCTCCCCAGTTCTTCAGTTGTCTCATTTTTTCTATTCTTGGGGCTGTTTTGTTGATGATGTGTGATTTCAGGTTCATCTTTCTGTCTAGGGTTGTTCCTAGTAGTACTGCTGAATCTTTTTTTTCCACTTGTTTGTGAGTGATAATCATAAGCTGAGTTTTCTTTGCGTTGAGCTTGATGAACCAGTCTTCACACCAATCCTCCAGTTCATCCACCTGTTTCTGAAGGTGGGCTTCTAGATATTTTGGATTTCAATAGCTGGTGTAGGTAGCTATGTCATCTGCATACTGTGTTACTTGGCAGGTTTGGGTGACGGGGATGTCGTTGATGAATAAAATGAAGAGCAGTGGGCTGAGGATGCTTCCTTGTGGTGTTCCTTATAGCAGTTGTACTACTTCTGATAGAGTGTTGCCTCTTTTGACTTGTATGGTTCTATGCGTGAGGAATGAGGAGATTATCCTGAGGATATCACTTGGTAGTTCCATGTCATTGAGTTTCTTTAGTAGGCCCTTGTGCCATACTTGATCAAAGGCCTTTTCTACATCCATGAGTAGCAATGCTGCTAATTTTGTTATCCTTGGCCTTCTTCATGTATTCGTTTATAATCATTACATGTTGATTTGCTTAATTGTATAGTTGATATACCCATTGCAATGGATTGATGATGTTGTTGTCTTCTATGTACTCTTGTATTCTATTGGAGATGATTTTTCCGAACAGTTTCCCCATCCAGTTCAATAGGCTGATGGGACTGTAGCTAGCTGGGTTGTCCTTTGGTTTATTTGGCTTCGGGATCATCTTGCCTATGGCATGTTTTCATTTCTTTGGGAAGTATCCCATTTTTAGACAGTCATTGAATACCTTGGTTAGTTCTTGTATTGCTGTTTCCAGAAGGTTTTTCAAGGCTATGTGAGGGATGTAAGTGTTCTCGAATGGGCTGGTCTTGTTCCTTAGTGATTTCAGGGCCTTACTGGTGTCTTCGGTGGTGATGGATCTAGAATATTCATCTGATGGTGCCTCAGGGGCACTGCGTGGAGTGAGATACGCTTTCATTGATTCCGCCCATTGGTCACCTTCCGCTTTGTGCTCATAGTTGAAGTATATGTCAGAGTGAGTTCTGTGGACCTTGGCCAGTTGGCTGGCAAAGGTGTCAGCAGTCTCTTTCTTTGAGTTGGTTCTGGTATTGGTAAATGGGTTGATGAGTTTTATTGGTTTCTTCTCAGCTTTTGTTTGTCCAGTGAGATTGTTGATGGTCCTCCAGTATTGTTGACTGTCCTTGGGGTTCAGGGCTTTGACCTCTCTCATTCTGGCAGCTTTTTTTTTCTTCTTCTAGTTGTGTTTTTATTTTCTTTGTGATGTTGCGGTATGTTGCCTTAGTAGTTCATCGTCCAGGAAGCTTGTCAAATATTTTAAAAACATTCTATCAAAAACGTTTTTTAAACCTATATTTTTAAACCTTTACTTTCAAACATGTTCAAACAAAGATGGCGGTAAGCAAAAATAGGGGGTTTTAGAGGACTTTGTCAAAAATTGCCCAACATGCAATTCCTAAAAGTAAAAATTGAATGGGGGCACAATTTCTAACCCACTACCTTACAATTTTAGACATAAAAATAACATTTTTAATAGTGAGCAACCATACAAAGATATTGAATTTGACCTCTGACCCCATTATTATTTAGACATTATGTTCATTTATAACGTTCTTTTAACATTTATCATTAAATGATTAATAAATGGTATATTTAAAAAATTTTGAAAACATTCTATTACAAATGGTTTTCGTACCCATCATTTTTTAACCTTTGGCAAACGTTTCCCTATCAAATGTTTGCAAAACCCAAAAAATGTTTACTGGGACGTAAGTGTGCTGCAGATATTGTTTAAAAATATGAGCGTAGCCTGGTAGTGGGGTAGAGAGATTTGCATGTGCAAACAAGGTGTATTCTCCTAACAAGAGTGTGAGTACTTGAATATCAAAGAACAGTCTGTGACTAGCTAAAGGCAGCACAGTGGGTTAATATGGATGCAAGGTACACATGAGTGTATCATACGGCAGGTGCAAACCCTGCAAGTGAATGGGGAGATCTTGCAACACTAGCAAGGGGAATGCACATGCACAAATCTCTCATAAATTAGCTTGAGACATGGATGTATTTATAGCCATACTGAGTGCACACAGAAAAAATGTGCATGTCAATTTTCATTGCGGGATCTGTGCGACCTTAATATTCTCTTATAAAATTGCAAGTGTAGCTTAAGTTTCTCTTGCAAATCAGCCGATGTAAGAGAAGCATTACATCCTATCATATGTGCACGTACATCCTTGTTACACAGAAAAATCAGATAATTTGCAAATATGCAAACAGTATGTCAAGGTTGCAGAGACCCCGTAATGAAAACTGGCATGCAAATTATTTTCGGCATACTCACAGGATGGCGATAAATGCATCAATTTGCCAAGGGTAATGTACAAGACACTTGGGCATGTGCATTTTTGGTGCTAGTGTTGTAAGTGCTCCCCATTCACTAGCAGGATTGCATATGCCGTATAATACAGTTACATGTACCTGGCATGTATATTAACCCACTGTGCAGTCTGTAGCCAGTTGCAGTCTGTTCTTGGATATTAAAGTAGTGACACTCTTACTGGGAGAATTCAGCTTGTGTGAATGTGCAAATCTCTACTACCCCAGTGGATAAGATTTATTATTTTCACTGTAAAAGGATTACAATTACGTGACATTATTTAATACTTAAAGTTTAAATAAAGTTAATACACAAATCAAATAATTCAATATTTTCTAACAAACTATTTGTTAACCACTCTGGCGGTGCATAATATGTACTTTTGATTACACGTTTGGATAATGATCTTTTGTGTTGAACTAAATTTTAATGTAATAACAAAGTGACATATGTTCTATTTCGTGGCATGTCATAATGTATATGATTTACTGTGAAGCTTGTGTATGTGTATATATATGTAACTGTTACACTAAACTTGTAAGGTTATTTAAGGGTAGGTTCTCTAGGGTAGGTTGTGAAAGTCGTGGGGTCGTAGAATAAAAGGCGGAAAAATGCAGAGTCGGTTAAGAACTCCTCAACAGGACGGTATAGTTACACAGGACGTGATGACCTTACCTTACCGACTTAGGGTCAGGGACGTTTTTTGTACAACCAGTCGGAGAAGTACTATGACATTCCCTAAACCCCAAACGGACAAGCTGCAAAAGAAACAGACAAGCCTTAAAGGAAAACAGGCCGGGAGCATGTTCCCGACCCATGCCCACGGGACTGATTGATTTTGTGGGTCAGTAACCAAAGTCGGGAGCAAGAATCCAGATCCATATCACACTATATAAACGCCTGTAACCAGGGATGTGACACTCATTTCACGCTTCATTGATGATGGGAACACATCAAGAGGAACTCTTTGATAAATTGATGGTGCTTTGGTTTTTATTGAGTTGAATATGTTATTATTCTTCATCATTTCAAGACACAGAAGACAGCAGAACACAGCACCTGCCCAGCCAAAACCACCACCACAACCACGCCAAAGGAGGAGGAAGCCACAGAATCCATGGGTTACATCAGAGGGAGGAAAGGGGATGCTACAGAACACTCTTGGATGAACTAATCACAACTGGCATACCAGGCTACATGAATTTTACCAGGATGGAACCAGCCTTGTTTTATTTTTGTCAGAGGAAAGAATTACCATCGACCTCAGGAAGACAGAAACCAACTTCAGGAAGCCATTGGAAGTGGGACTGAAACTAGCTGTAACATTGAGACATTTATCCACAGGAGAAAGCTACACTTCACTGCAGTACCAAGTGAGGGTTGGAAGGACCAACATCGTGAAATTTGTACCCAAGGTCTGCAAAGCCATCTTATGTGAATTTCAGAAAGAATATTTGATTTGTCAACAGAGACTGAATGCTGGAAATCAATAGAAGAGAAGTTTAGAAACAGATGGAATGCCCCCATGCAGTTGGTGCACAAGATGGTAAGCATATACCTATCAGGAAGCCATGGGAGTCAGGCAGTGAATATTTCAAGTACAATGATTATTTCTTCCTGGTACTGTTAGCTTTGGTGGACACTGAATACAATATTCAACTACAAGGGTTACTTCTTCCTGGTACTGTTAGCTTTGGTGGACACTGAATACAAATCATCTGATGCTCAGATCTTCAGCCATAGCAAGCTGAAAAGAAGAATTGAGAATGGCACCTTGACACTACCACCAACCGAACCACTGGGAGCAGGAGGGCCAGATCTACACTACTTTCTGTTGGAGTATGACACTTTTGCCCTCATGCCTTGGTTGGTTAAGCCCTCATGCCTTGGTTGGTGAGACATTGTGTTAACATGTGTGGTGTTACATAACATGCTTAGAAGCCATCAGGATAGCAGAGAAAACACCAACTTTAGCAGACGACATACAACCACCACAGAATGACCAGGCAGAGCAGGGACAACATGAAAATGTCAGAAATCCATCAAGGGAGGCAAAACATCAAAGAAACTTACTCACAGACTATTTCAACAACCTTGGGGCACTGGCTGGGCAGGAATTTAAGAAGACTGAGGGGTGAAGAAGCTGTTATCATTTAACAATCAGTCCTTTTAAGGATTACCCAGAAGTTCCAAGAACTTTTACTGAGAAAAGAAATTTCTGAAATGTGAGACAATTCTCAAAAATCCTCATAAATGCCCACTGAAAAACACACTTAATAATTTAAATGGGCAAATTTCAAACCAAGATTCAAACCCTAGTCCTCTAAATTCAAAGTCAATTTTTTGCTGTACTTAAAAAAAAAAAATTCATTTCCTAATCAATTCGATACAAGTTTGGGGAAAGGAAAAAATAAATTTCTTATAATTTAAATAATGAAAAAATGTGTAAGTCAATCACCTGGTATTGCCTTACAACACCGTTTGTTCATCAGTCGGTCCACACAAACACTCACATCCCTATTTTTGGGCTTGTGATGTTGTGTTTGACATATTGTTTTTTGGCTGTTTGTCTCAAACCACTTTTGTTGGGGGAAGTGACACTTAAAAATTTTTAAGGGTTTGTGGTAGTGACAATTTTTGCTGGGGGAGTTACTTTATTTTTTTCCATGTGTGCATATATTGTAAATTTATATTTTTCTATTAAACATTAACTCACTCATTCACACAATTTTTTTCATGTACTGTGGGGGATGTGTAAGTGTGGGACGGTGTGTTTTTTTTGTTTTTCGGGAACAACATGTAGTTTAATAACTGTTTTTGGACGATTGGGTGGCCCTAAGAAGGGCCGGTTGGTGCGACTTATTGCAGGCTAATCTGCTATTTGGGATGACTGTGCTGGCTGGACTGGATGGGAGGTTTTGACTGCTCTTGCTGAGTGGAAGATGGCACTGGTGACGGTGCTGGTTGAAGTTACGATGGTGAAAATGACAGTGGTGTGTTGATCTGCTGGTACTGTAGTACACTTGGGATCCCACGAAAGAGGCTCAACAATCCAGAAGTGTTGTGTTGACTGTCTTCCTGTTGTCCTGTTGCAATGGAAGGCGGGTTAGCTGGCTTTGCCGGACTCAAAATGAACATCAGCTGTCTGGAAGTCCCAGGCTGTTGGTCCAGAACCCGCCTGAGTTGATTTCCATTTCAGATTCAGTCTCTCTTGAAGTATCAGGAACTGAAGCTGTTGATGTGGTTACTGAAGGTCACAGTGTTGACTTGAAGCCTTGAAGACTTAGACATTCCCTTCCTTATGATGTGGCCTCGCAGATAGCTGAAACTGTCCTTCAATCAGGTCTGTCTTTCGGTGTTCTTGGCTGCAGCTTGACCAGACTTGGTCTTGGTGAGCTTGCTATATCTGGTACATTGAGTCTCGAACCACTTCTTGACAGTGCTGACAGGCAAATTTCTGGAAGCTGCAACTGTTTCCCATAGACCCTCTTTCCTGTGCTTGTCTTTTAACTTCGAGTGAGTCTTGTCAAATAGTTCCTCGTGCTGTTTCACAAAATCCACGATTGCTTCCTCATCAGAATCGCTCAGAAAGATAGATTTTATCTGTCCCTTCTTCTGTCTGGATTGTGTGCATTCTAGATCTGTATCTGTATCAGTCCTAGGTCTTGTTTCCTCTCTGTCTTCTGTCTCCTCTGTTCCTTCTGTCACATCTACCATCTCTGTCTCCAATCTCTCCCTCTCTCTCTCCTCCATCTCTCTCTCTCCTCCATCTCTCTCCTCTCGTTCTCCCCTCCCTCCCTTTTTCTTCTCCCTATTTCCTGAGGAGTATCTCCTAACTAAAACTGTGGTTGACTATCAGTAGGCCATTTCTCCTTCTATGACTTGACCTGCTGATCAATATACATACAGCTTTTTAAAAAACAATACTTAAAACTCAAAAATGAAACCTCATAGAACAGATTATACTCCCAACCAGTCCAGCCAAGCTCAAACTTAAGCTAATTTGCAAAAAAATGAAAAACTTAAAACTGAAAGCTGCACACCAGTTGTCTCAACAAGTGAAACCCACATTAAACGAAGTGCATCTGTTGACTGGCCTTTTTATAGCCACAGATTTTGAAACCGACAGGCAGTAAAGAGGTAAAATATTGCGGGCTTGTAGATTATAGTTCTCGGCTTGTCTGTTAGTGTAACAGGCCTGTCAGTTATTGTTTATGGCTTGTCTGTTTTACGTCTAGACCTGTCGGTTGTACATTTTCCCGACTCTGGGATCCAGACATGAAAACTTCCCGACTGGCCTGAAAAGTTACAGGCCTGTCAAGAACAGTTACAGACAGGCCGGTTAAAGTTACCAACTGAACAGTATGTTTTCCCAGACAGTCTGTTTGTCATCAAGTACAGTCGGTATCACCATATTTGGGACAAGCCGGATACCTAATAGAGACAGGCCTGTTTCATTAACCGACAAGCCGGGAAGTGTAACTGACAGGCCGTTAAGTTAAATTAAGAAGAGTCGGAAACGGTCGCAGAAATGAATCTGGTACATTGGGTAGTCCTTAAAAGGACTGATTGTTAAATAATAACAGCTTCTTCACCCCTCAGCCCCCAGGGAGTCCCAAGACAGAATAAAAAGACTTTAATGGAATTTAAAAATCTATTTCTACTTCTTTTGACATATGCACAAGATAATTTCAATTATGTTTATAACAAGTACTGGCATTGGAATGAACTTATGATGAACCAAGGTCACTGGTGTTGAAAGTTGAAGGCCTGATGACGACCTTGACACTTGACCTTGAAGGATGACACAAATAACATTACACACAAAGGTCAAATCTGTGGTGACCTTGAAACGATCTATGCAAAGAATACAGGAGAAACAATACCCCACCAGAGATATCACTAGGTGATGGTATTCATAGGTGAAAGGTCATTCCAATGCTAGCAGGTTACTGTTGCTATTGGCTGCTGTTGGAGGAATAGTGTGTTACACACACGCAAACCAGTGATCAAAATGTGATAAAGGTTGTATATCTGTAGAATAAGTGTATAAAGTGAATTTTGATGTAACTTTACTTTATTTTTGAATGATGAGTTCGCCCAAACCCAAGTAGAACTATAGAGCTAGTGTTTGTTGAAAGGCAAGGGACACCTGAGAAGTAGCAGAACGGAGTGAGGAAAGGTAGGTCCATACTGCATCAGATTTCCCTGTGCCATGTTTCATGATGTGTTCCAGTGGAACACCTTGCTGGAAACTCCACATGGCCCCAGCCCTTCTGAAGGCATGGAAAGTCAAAGGGGGGACAAGCCCAACTTACTTGGTATGTTTTTAAGTGTTTCCTGGCAACAGAATCTGTGAGGGGCACTAACCTGGAGCTACGTGGATTAACAAACAAAGGATCATTGGAGGAGACTGGAAACAGTTGAACCATTTTATTTATGGCTGAAATCGGACATAAATGTGAGGCCCCCAAATTTGGCAAGGGAATCATTACTGGTTGCTTTCTGTCTTGCATGGTTTTACTCCGCTTCACGAGTACAACAGCATATTGATCAACTGAAATAAAATCCCCCCTAGCAAGTTGCCTGGTTGAATCAAAATTTTTAACTGTGTGTGGCAGTATATTGGACAATTTGAGGAAAGAGAAGAAACATAGCAAGTACAATGGTCTAAAAATCTCTGGATATGGATAATTTTTACACTGCAAAAGTATGGCCTCTAAAGTGGAAATATCAATGTATGATTTAACCGATGGGCAGAATGGGGCCTGAATTTTTAATGACTTTAAAAACAAAGGAATTCTCTAATCCTTGAAAGATTTTGTTCCTAGAGCATGGACAATGTGAAAGGCCCTCAGGGCGGCCATATAATTAGCAATGTGATTGGAAGATATTGAATTTAAATGCAAAACTTCCATGAAAGAAAGTAAAATTTCCGTATTCACCTGACGGGGAGGCAGCCCAGCCGCCACCTGGAAAGCTATAAAATCCATCCACATACGCTTGTATTGCCTCAGTGTGGAGGGTCTGAAACCCTGAAGCAGTCTGGTGGAAGCCAGGGTGGTCAGCTGGGCTGCCACTCCAGGTAAATCTACAACAGAAAAACAAGGTGGCGGGATATGTGATATATATTATAGTTAAGGATAGTCAGATCTAGGTGTGAATCGACCCATTTATATTCAGGGAGCATGTTCTTTAATTTTTCTTCAGGATTTACAGTAATGCTCCAACATGATAGGAGATCTGCTACCACATTCAACTGACCAGATATATGGGAAAAAATGAAGTCTATATTGTACATTGCCACAATCAGCCAAATATTTCTTGCACAAGTGGCCAATATGGCATCTCTGGCCTTGCCTGTATTAAGTACTTGTACGACCGCCATATTGTCACAATATATCTGGATTTTTTTATTTCTCCAATGACTAGCCCAAATTTCTGAAGCAACAACTATATTTAACATTTCCAGATGACAAATGTCATAACCATTATAGCCAATTGGAATTTTCAGTGCATAAACCATGGAATCAAAATGACCCCCAACGCCTGTGAGACAGGCATCCAAGTGAATTTGGGCATTGGGAAATTTTTTATCATGACATGTAACACCATTGAATTCATGCAAAAACGTGTTAAACCAAGCTAAGTCTTGGAAAAAAGGGTGAGCCAAAAGTATTTTGTCTACATTGTGATTATTTCTAAGTAAAGCCAGCGTTCTGTTAAGAAAAATGCGAGCAGGCTTTACACATTTACTGATGTATAGTAAGCTGCCCAAAAGGGATTGTAAAGCTCTTTTGCTGCAATATCTTGGTGTTCCATGATCTACATAATTCTACAATTTCTGCTGATTTTTTATGAGGAATGGACAAAGTTCTAGCCACTGTATCAATCTCAATACCAAGACAAGTGACCAAGGTATGATGGGCCACTAATTTTTTGTGGGAAATTTCCAAACCAAGGTCCTGCAATAGTTTCAACAAGAATTCAAAGGAATTGTGTATATTTGAAGGTAAACCTGTATATATTAAGTTGTCTATGAAATTAAACAGGTGAGGAAAGCCATGTTGTTGCATTGTAAACCATATGGCATCCCTGCACCTCTGAAAAATTTGGGTGCCATTTCTGTACCCGAAGGGTACCGATCTATCAATGAAATACTGATCTCTAAATTTAATTCCAACCAAATCTATGTTCCTGGGGTCAGTTTCTATCTTCCTAAATGCACGACTGATATCTATTTTATAGATAAGTGCAGCAAGACCTAATTTGACCAAAGAATCTGTAATTAGATCTATGGATGGGTAATTGAGGAAGTATTGAGTACCTAAATATATATCTTTGTTTACTGCCGTATTAACTGCGGCCCCCTTTGGCCAGCTTAAATCCATTATGGTTCTTTTCTTCAATGAATCTTGCTTGTCTCGTAGCATTAGTGGAGATACATGTAGGGTAATAGGCTTATTGTCAAATGAACCTAGTATTGCATTGAACTTCAATTCTTCCTCAATGTAAGATTGAACATGGTGTACGTTTTGCAAAGCCAAAGCATGCTTTATTTCTTTTGAAATAAATTGATTGTCACGACAGGCATCCAAAGGGAAGCCATATTCTAATAAATCAAATAGCTGAGCATCCCAATACTGAGCTAAATAAAAGTGCCATTTATCTATATTATGCTGTGAATGGACAGGAATCCTTGCAGCCAAAAAAATTGGTTTCCCAGTAGCTGTTATTAATTTGTGAGCCTGCAGATCATCAGGAGAACTCTTCCAATGAACTGGGTTCCCTTTATATAACTGCAGAGGGGTAACGGGACAGAAGCTAAACTTGTGATCCATGTCACTGACCACGTTACGATGCTTATTTAGAAAGTTCGCATCCATTATGTCATTACCACACTGAAATGTTTTTTTTTATTCCCCTCCAAAAAACAGTTTTGAGTGGATGCCAACTGGGGCCCAACTTGGGTGTCAGAAGTAACCTGAGTATGACCTTGGTGTTTTTCACCACATACACTGTCCAAGGCTAAGCAATCACCAACCTTTTGTGTTTTGGTTAATGTTGCAACATGTTCCTGTTCCTCCATGCTATGCGAAACCACATCAAATAACCCAGTTTTGTTTTTGTTACCCTGCAAAGTACTGTTTTTTTGGTCAGCCAACATGGGCTGCAACATATCTTTGGAACAGGATTGAGGAGGTTTTCACTCCCCTGAGCGCTGTTTTACATGATCTAATTTGTCACCTACAGCACTGACATGTACTGAATTATCCCTGTGTTTCTCAACACTTTTAATCGTGTGAATATCATTGGGAATCATGTCATCTGTTGAAGCACACAGATCTTGTAAACATTGAAATCTGTTATATAACGTAACCGTACTAGGTGTACTTGGTACAGAATACTTGCTAGGGACACATTTTCCATATTTCACAGGGACCCCGGCCACAGTGAGAGGAGTGGTATCATTTGTAACCCGTCTCGCAGTAGAACTAAGTACTTTCACATGGAAACTATTTTTAAAGTGTTTTTCTTTGGTTTTGCTATTAACATTGGCAATATTTTCTACAGCAGGTACAGTACTCTTATTTTGAAGGGCCTGTGCATACGATTTGCTAGGAATAATGGTGTCAAATGCTCTGTACCTGTAAAACCATGACAATGCTACAGATTTGGGCATTTTCAACACTTTTCGAATAAACAAATCTATGAGAATAGGGTGAGCCCATCTAGTACCCACATTTACTCGTTTTTTGACACATGTGATTTTTAAAGTTTGTTCTTGCAATCAGTTTCTGAATGAGAAAAAGTTTTGCCATTGGCAAAGCACACACTGCAAATATGAATGTACCTAACACCCCTAGTATCATGACTTTTACTGTGAGACCAGGTACCTTAATTAAAGTACATACATGGGACCACTTTTTGTGTTTTGCCTTGGACTTTCTTGTGAAGGTGAGCCTTACTGGGTGGGATGTGTCTCTGTGCATTGGCCCGTTGTATCCGGTCTATTTTTCCAGTAATTTTCAATTTGAGCATCATCTAAAAGTGATCCTAAATACTCTAGCATACAATCTTTTGAATCAGAAATTGTCTCCTCTTTCATTATGCGGCAAAAGCCAGCCACCCACTGAATGACGGAAAGCTGGTCATACGAAATTCTTTCTTTACTCAAATCTACTCATGGGGCCACTTGACTTTGTTCTTGACCAAGACCTCAACGGATCCGCCACGCAAAGATTTTATTTTACCTGGCTTGTCTGCATCTTGAATTTCTTTGAGCCTTTGCTCTACTTTGAGCTGTATCAAAGCGTCTTGCCTCAACGTATTGAGATCCGGAATTTGGAGTGAATTTTTTACCTCTGGAGTCACTGTGACTGGGGTTTCAGTACTTTTTAGCCTTTTTGACAGATTTGTTTTTAACTTTACTTTGATCACTGGTCTTTTTGCAATTTTTTGCCTCCATATTATCCAACCTTCTGCCCAGCGACTGTAATTGACTCAAAATCTGCATATTAATAACTTGTTGACTGATAGAAGTGTCAGACAGAGTCGGATCCGACCCAGCTTTACTACTCGACACTGCATGACCTGAGCTACAAGCTTTGACAGGGGAACTCTGAATTAATGCTTCGCAATCACTATCATTTATAGAAGACTCAGAGTCAGAAACTTGTTGAGTGTGTGTCCTGTCACTGGCCGGAAGATCCGACATAAATCTGCTGTCATCCGACAACTGCAACTTGACTGGAACCTCCACCACATCTTCTTTAGATCTCAGGTTGTAAGGACGAGTGACTTTGTCTGCCATATCGCCCAATATATGTAAACAATAAAAAACTAAAAACTTAAGATTTATAAAATGACCAGTAGGATTACACGTTACAAACTAATGACTGGGTGTTACTAGTTTTCAATCAAACGATAATAGGACACCTCCAGGGCTGAACTTGCTGGCACCTTGATGCCAGCCCGAAAAGTCTTCTTAAATTCTGTCCTCCTGCCCAGCCAGTGCCCCAAGGTTGTTGAAATAGTCTGTGAGTAAGTTTATTTGACGTTTTGACTCCCTTGATGGATTTCTGACATTTTCATGTTGTTCCTGCTCCGCCTGGTCATTCTGTGGTGGTTGTATGTTGTCTGCTGAATGTGGTGGTTGCTCTGCTCCCCCAGATGGCTTCTCAGCATGTTATGTAACCCCACACATGTTAACACAATGTCTCACCAACCAAGGCATGAGGGCTTGACCAACCAAGGCATGAGGGCAAAAGCATCGTACTCCAACAGAAAGTAGTGTAGATCTGGTCCTCCTGGTCCCAGTGGTTCAGCTGGTGGTAGTCTCAAGGTGCCATTCTTAATTCTTCTTTTCAGCTTGCTATGGCTGAAGATCTGAGCATCAGATGATGAACCACTGGCCCCCACGTTCACCCACAGGAATTTGTATTCAGCGTCCACCAAAGCTAACTGTACCAGGGAGAAGTAACCCTTGTAGTTGAAATATTCACTGCCTGACTTCTATGGCTTCCTGATAGGTATATGCTTGCCATCTAGTGCACCAACTGCATGGGGGGCATTCCATCTGTTTCTAAGCTTCTCTTCTATTGATTTCCAGTCTCCAGTCTCTGTTGAACAAATCAAATATTCTTTCCGAAATTCAGGTAAGATGACTGTGCAGACCTTGGGTACAAATTTCACGATGGTGGTCCTTCCAACCCTCAATTGGTACTGCAGTGAATGTAGCTTTCTCCTATGCATAAATGTCTCAATGTTACAGCTAGTTTCAGTCCCACTTCCAATGGCTTCCTGAAGTTGGTTTCTGTCTTCCTGAGGTGGATGGTAATTCTTTCCTCTATCAAATCACACAAGGCTGGTTCCATCCTGATAAAATTCATGTAGCCTGGTATGCCAGTTATGATTAGTTCATCCAAGAGTGTTCTGTAGCATCCCTTTCCTCCCTCTGACGTAGCCAGGGCATAACCCATGGATTCTGTGGCTTCCTCCTCCTTCTGCGTGGTTATGGTGGTGGTTTTGGCTGGGTAGGTGCTGGGTTCAGCTGTCTTCTGTGTCTTGAAATGATGAAGAATAATAACATATTCAACTCAATAAAAACCAAAGCACCATCAATTTGTCAAATAATTCCTCTTGATGTGTTCCCATCATCAATGAAGTGTGAAATGAGTGTCACATCCCTGGTTACAGGGGTTTATATAGTGTGATATGGATCCGGATTCTGGTTCCCAACTTTGGTTACTGACCCACAAAATCAATCAGTCCTGTCGGCATGGGTCGGGAACATGCTCTCGGCCTGTCTGTTTGTCTTTACGGCTTGTCTGTTTCTTTACGGCTTGTCGGTTAGGGGTTTACGGCTTGTCGTAGTACTTCTCTGACTGGTTGTACAAAAAACGTCCCGACCCTAAGTCTTGTCGGTAAGGTCATCACGTCCTGTCTGTAACTATACCGTCCTGTTGAGGAGTGCTTAACCGACTCTGCATTTTTCCGACTTTTTTTCTACGACTCCACGACTTTCACAACCTACCCTAGAGTATGTACCCTTAGATAGCTTTACAAGTTTAGTGTAACAGTTACATATACATACACACAAGCTTTACAGTAAATTATATAAATTATGATGAGCCATGAAACAGAACATATGTCACTTTGTTATTACATTAAAATTTATTTCAATGCAAAAAGATCATTATCCAAACATGTAATCAAAAGTACATATTATGCACTGCCGGAGTGGTTAACAAATAGTTTGTTAGAAAATATTGAATTATTTTATTTGTGTATTAACTTTATTTTAACTTTAAGTGTTAAATAATGTCACGTGATTGTATTTTTTTTACAGTGAAAATAATAAATCTTATCCACTGGGGTAGTAGAGATTTGCACATTCACACAAGCTGAATTCTGCCAGCAAGAGTGTCACTACTATAATATTCAAGAACAGACTGTGACTGGCTACAGGCTGCACAGTGGGTTAATATACAAGGTACATGTATCTGTATTATATATGCAATCCCTGCAAGTGAATGGGGATCACTTACAACATTAGCACCAAAAAAATGCATGTACATTACCCCTGACAAATTGATGCATGTATAGACATCCTGCGAGTATACACAGAATAATTTGCATGCCAGTTTTCATGCGGGGTCTTTGCAACCTTGACATTCTGTTTGCATATTTGCAAATTATCTGATTTTTCTGTGTAACCAGGATGTACGTGCTCATATGATGGGATGTAAAGCTTCTCTTACATCGGCTGATATGCAAGGGACACTTAAGCTACACTTGCAATTTTATAAGAGAATATTAAGGTCGCACAGATCCCGCAATGAAAATTGACATGCACATTTTCTCTGTGTGCACTCAGTATGGCTATAAACATATTCATGTCTCAAGGGTAATTTACGAGAGACTTGTGCATGTGCATTCCCCTTGCTAGTGTTGCAAGATCTCCCCATTCACTTGCAGGGTTTGCACCTGCCGTATGATACACTCACATGTACCTTTCATCCATATAAACCCACTGTGCAGCCTGTAGCTAGTCACAGACTGTTCTTTGATATTCAAGTACTGACACTCTTATTAGGAAAATACACCTTGTTTGCACATGCAAATCTCTCTACCCCACTACCAGGCTACGCTCATATTTTGAAAAAAATATCTGCAGCACACTTACATCCAAGGAAACATTTTTGGGTTTTGCCAACGTTTGATAGGAAATGTTTGTCAAAGGTTAATAAATGATGGGTACGAAAACCATTTGTAATAGAATGTTTTTAAAACATATTAAACATACCATTTATTAAACATTTAATGATAAATGTTAGAAAAATGTTATAAATGAACATAATAATGTCTCAATAATAATGGGGTCATAGTTCAAATTTAATATCTTTGTATGGTTGTTCACTATTAAAATGTTATTTTTATGTCTAAAATTGTAAGGTAGTGGGTTAGAAATTGTGCCCCCATTCAATTCTTACTTTTAGGAATTGTATGTGGGGCAACTTTTGACAAAGTCCTCTAAAATCCCCTGTTATTGCTCACCACCATCTTTGTTTGGACATGTTTGAAGGTGAAGGTTTAAAAAATAGGTTTAAAAACGTTTTTGATAGAATGTTTTTTAAACATTTGACAAGCAATGTTGTCTTAACATTTTATGTCTACTGTTTATCAAACATTTCATGATGAATGTTTGAAAAACATTTCCAGTAAAATCTTCATTTCTTCAGCTATTTTATAAATGTTTTAAAAACCTTTCCAGTCAAACCTAGCTTCTTGAGTTGTTTTGTAAATGTTTCATAAACGTTTTCAGTAAAAAACATTTGTCTAGAGAATGTTTATAAAACATTTTTGAAACATTACAGTGTAAATGTTTACTTGGAAACGTTTAAAAACCATAAGATAGGGTTTAATTAGGTTTTAAAAACGTTTTGTAAACATTTAAACCATTTAAAAATGTTTCTAATGTTTACTGGGGCCGGATTCACGAAAGGTCTCAAGTCTCAAATCAGAGATTTTGGTCTCAAATCTAATATTTTTCTTAGATTTTTCTCAGTTTTGAGACCTTTTGCTCAGGTGGGATTCACAAAAGAACTCGGGCTAAGATTTTTCTCAGATTTGCTCTCAAATCTAAGACTGCCTAGGGGGTGACTTAAGTTTTCATAAAATAGAGTATATGTAATAAAAAGTCACAACACAAAATGAAAATAGTGAAGTATGACATATTATTTAACTTGTAACACAAAATATGAATATATATTAAGAGTTTGTACAAAAACAACAGTAAACATTTACATAACAAATTTACATGAGTGGCTTGCTTTACTGTTATAATCAGTTCTTTTGAATGTCAGTACAAATTATATTTAAAAGACAATATTTTGCTTGATTGAAAATATTCTAAAATGTGAGTATATATGGTAGAGTGGTAAAATATAAATGTGTATACTTTCCACTAATCTCAACAAAATGTTACATCAGTTTTGATAGGTCCAGACTCAAAATTTGGCTGAGATTTTGGTCTCAGCTGAGATTCCTTTTGTGAATCTCAACTTGAGAAAACTCTCAGCTGAGACTAAAATCTTAGATTTGAGCAAAATCTCAGCTGAGATTTGGCAAAGACTTGAGACCTTTCGTGAATCTGGCCCCTGGGGTGTGTACACATGCACAATGGGATGTAAGGGAACATTTAAGAGAGGATTCAGCACAAGTTGTCGCCTCTATGTGGGTTCATCTCCCCCAAGTGACAAAGAAGACTACCAGTCCTCATATGACCCTGGCTGTTGAACAGGACATAAAACAACAGCACTGACTTTATGCACTGTTTTTGTATCATTTTAAAGTTCAATATTTTGTTTTCAGAAATCACCTACACTTTATGATTAATGTACATACAACATGAAATGTTTTGCCTTAAACTGAATATAAATATAATTAGAATATAACACCTGGCTCCATCCTAATATTTAATAGTTTAAGCAAATATTGTTTAACATTTAATGACAATTCAATGTTTTCTCATCAGTAGAATGCAGGGGCCGATTTCACAAAGGGACTTAAGTCCAGATTTAGGCTTAAATCTAAGACTTTGGTCTTAAATTTTGTCAAAAAACTGCTAAGTCTGTGGTCTTAGACTTAGCAGATTTCACAAAGCAGCTAAGTCCATGAAATTGCTGAGTCAGTGGACTTAACTTTTAAGTCTGGGAGGTAGTGGGCTTAAATTTTGTAAAGAAGACTTAAATATGGCCGCCATAAACTTTTCTCCACTTCAAAATTTGAAATGGCTGTAAATAAATTATAATTATGCAGAACACCTCACTAAAGTAGTGTTTGGGAAGTTTATATGAGCTAACAAGGTTTTCAATTTCAAAACAGCACTTATCCTTAGATAAAATACATTAAATGAAGAATATGTGGCATCAATATTATATTTTGAATAGATACAAAAGGTCACATGACACAGAAAACCACTGTGGTTATATGGTAAGCCTGGACTTAGCTAAGTCACCTTTGTGAAATCCATTTTTCTAGCTAAGACCAAAGTCTTAGATTTAAGTCCAAGACTTAGCCAAAAAAAGGGAATTAGTTTAAGTCCTTTAGTGAAATCGGCCCCAGGTTTTTACATTTTAACTTGTAAAGTATATTGTGTACATTATATAGTATGTAAATCATTTACACCATTATTATATAAACAACTGCTGAGATAACTGGATCTCTTTGAGAAATGTATGTGTTAATATTAATACCCCCATCGCGTCTTAAAACAAAGTTTATATTTAGTGTAAAAGCATATATTTCATTTACAGTAAATGTTCACTATTGTTCAATGAAATTCATGACATTCAGTAATAGTTAATCTATATTTAGGAAACTGATGGGGATTTAGTGGTTTTACTTAATATTTAGTTTACATTTTCCAATCATATTTGATTTGATGTATGGGAAATTAATATTTGGAGATAATTTACTTGTATACGGTAACAACGTCCCTCAGACATCCAAGCTCTCTGAATAGAAATCGATCTGTACAGCTACCTGGTAGGAACAACTTAATTTTACGCATAACTTGAAAATTGCTCTGGTTATATAAGTCAAACAAAATCCATCCAAAAGTATCGGGTTTGGGTTGTAACTTTACCATTAAATATAATATTAGTTACAAGTTCAGTCAAAATATATATGAATCACTTATTATTATGAACCAGTAAAGATATGTTTGTGACCTTAAACTGAAGTAATGACACATATTTACTGTTTACAAACAAGCCCATAGATTGCTATACTGCGTATGCATGTGTCATATGTTTCTTGGTCACCAGTATTGCGACATTATTAAGTAAATCCTAAATTTACAGACATTTGAATTCTTTTTCTTCGGATTCACACTCAGACTGGTAAATAAAACAATATATACATGCAATTATTGAGTGATTACATTTGTGGGAGCCTGTAATACATATAAACAAAGTTCTCCATGTTTGTTGATCAATACCTGCAGAAATATTATGAGTATTGTACCTATTGTACTGAAACAGACCTCTCAAAGCGTATTGTATGAATACAGGTTGCCCTTAGAGACTTAACAAAAGATATCTGTTGTGAATAGAGAAGATAACAGTGGTATGAAGAAAGAAGTTTAAAATTGAATTCTCAAATTACGGAAAATCAAAGACTGACAGTCACAAATAATGTGTGTTAAAACTAGGTTGTGTCTTAGTGCTGAATCTAGAAATTAAATTTATACTAACACTCACAGGGATATTTGTACCGTCTATGTAATAAGGTAGGTAAATCTACAGACATTATTCCAAAATATATTTATGAAGTAAATGATATAATTATAATTTTTTTTTCTTATAATAAAAGTAAAAAAATGTACAGCAATGTATCTGAGTTAAAAAGTTAAACAAATTACAGAAGCAATGTTCCCATAATCAGTTGCGTTTAATCTGGTTATCCGCAATACGTTATTTTTATTTCGTTTTGACAGAAACAAGGAAAATCTGTAAAGAGTGTTTATGAGCCGGTTTTTGAAAACATTATAATTTTAAGACTCTCTAATGGTTGGTACTTCATCAAACTAACGAAAAATGTACATATTTTGATATTTTGTGAAATTTTGGATATTTGTACTTTATACTGGGTAAAAATAACATCGTCACTTCATAAAATTTGGTAAGAGCCTAATTCTAGTTGTAAATTATGGCTCATGTACACTTGCATTAACTTTTCATCCTATCACTGATGAACGGACCTAAAAACACATTTATTTGGTTTCAAAGCTCTGGACACCAGATTTGATTTACTTTAATGAGATATTTCTTGCAAGAAAATGTGTTTAAATTGAATCTGTTTTTGTTGCCAGATTACATACACACAATTGTAAATCTTAGAAAATAATTTAATAGACTAATTTTGTTCAGTAATTGCCATTGTATCCGATCGTTCTTTAATGATACAAACCTTCTTGATTTGTTTATTTGGGGTTTTACGTCGCTTTTAACACTGTACAGGTCATATCATGTCGGGTAGTTGGAAGGGCAGAGGAAACCAGTACATATAGTTCGCTAGGCTTCTGTACTGTAAACTGCCGACCAACGGCAAGCAACTACCAGCTTTCCCACTTACGGCCATGACGGGGATCGAACCCCGGCCGCAGAGGTGGGAGGCGAGAGTGTTGCCACTCTGCCACCGCGGCCCCCAAACCTTCTTGAGGGAAGGCATATACTTTGATAATATTTATTGAAATTGTTTTACTTCAGATTGAAGAATGGCTGCTTTTGACCCCTTGCAAGATTTCATCACCTGCAACATCTGCCTGGAAGTCTCCAACAGGCCCCAGTCACTGAATTGTGGACATGTTTACTGCCATAAATGCATACAACAGCTCACACAGGGGCCACAGGTTCAGTGTCCCGAATGCAGAGAAGCTTGTTCTAGACATGACCTTGAAAGGGATTTCAGAACTCAGACCTCAGTGGATGAACACAATATCCAGAGTAATGACCCAAAGACTGTGACAGCTGATTCACAGCCAATAAGAGTCTGTGACAATTGCAAGGAGTCTGAAAGGGTTGTAAAATCATTTTGTAAAGTTTGTGATCAGTTTCTTTGTATTGATTGCCAGAGAGAACATAGAGATAGTAAGGCAACAGAAGAACACAAGTTGGTTGAATTCACTCACACGGTGAAAGATAAACAAAGAGATATTGAAATGGAAATGAAGAAACTGCAAGACAAAAGAATTGATGTTCGTAAAAATGTTAATTCCGTGGACGCTTTTGTGAGTCAATTATTTGAATCAAAACAACAATTGATTTCAGAAGTGAATAAGTGTAGATGTGACATTAAAATTAGAGTGGATAAACATCATGACAGACTAATTGATGAAATTAATTCCACAATTGAGAGTTTACAGCTGTCTTTAAATGAGATAAAGACATTGTCTGCTAAGTGTGACTCTAAGCTAGAAGAAAGAGTAAGCTTTTTGTCAGATGTTTCCAATGAGGATAATTTTTCTTTAATAACAGACACTTTGGCAAACCTAAGTGAGCAAATTGAAAAGGATCTCCAGGAAATTGATCGAGAACTCCCGAAATTTGATTCACATATGAATTGTCCAATCAGTGTGTTGAAGGGCAAAAATTGGAAACCCCAAAAGTCAACAAAAGTCAAAGTGGAACATGAAATAGTGGAACAAATACAAAAAGTGACACCTCATCACATGGTAGGACTCATTTTCAGTTTGAAAATTGTGTAAACTTTTTAACATCTTCATTGCAAATTTACTGCAACTGTTATGTTTGTTGAATTTTAAACATAATTTTATTTTTATTCTAGTAGGCCCATTTTCATTGCACATTTGCAATCCCAATAATGACTTTGAAGTACATTAAGATTCTGCCCAAACAATCTGAACATGTAGCTTTTCCAACTCACAATGATTTCTATCATAGAATCATGATATAGTATTAGCTGTTTTTGTTTTGTAATGGTCACTGATTAGCTGATTTTTATAACTCACTTTACTAGGAG
Source organism: Sabellastarte sp. h YS-2021 (assembly GCA_964017235.1). Taxonomy (NCBI): domain Eukaryota; kingdom Metazoa; phylum Annelida; class Polychaeta; order Sabellida; family Sabellidae; genus Sabellastarte; species Sabellastarte sp. h YS-2021. The sequence continues at coordinate 144,214,536 of OZ024931.1, forward strand.
ATTTTAAGATGGATTGGCAGAGGCTAGTTAATCAGAAGATGGGTCAGCCCATCTTAATGTGGTATATTTATCCCAAAACATTGTTCATTAAATTTTCCAGTCTTTGTGTTTAAAAAACTACATGGAAAAATTAGAGTAGATAGGTACAGGAAATTGGGTTTGCAAAAAAGCATTAGTTTTATGTAAATTGCATATGCCATTTTAGAATGACCCCTGACTTTCAATAATCCCTGATATTCAAGTGCACTTTTGCTATAGTCTGCCAACCCAGTCAGTTTAAATCAAAGTACTATTACATTTTAAAAATAATCCTGAGTTGGAACAGGTCCTTCTCAAGATTAGTTGAACAATCTTGACATGGGTGTGCGATCTTTTGATGTTGAGATTGCGCAAGTTCCATCTCTAGATTGTGTGGATCATAACTTCGCATCCAATAATAATATGGCTAAATCTTGATAAACCTTTTATTAACCATTGTCGTTTACTAAGTCACAGATTATGTAATACCTTCAAATGATTTCATATATCTTTAGGAAGGAACTTTTGTTTACCTTTAAACATTTTGTTTGTTGCATCAGAATGCTCGTACAAATGGCAGATAAATCTCAATTTAAATATTATCTTTCATGTGAAATGACGGAATTGAAAGAGAAATCACAATCAAGAATGTGTAAATCTGTAAACAAACAACAACTAAAAGATGAATATGGTTATATTCTAGAATACAGCTTCAGTTATTTGTTGTAGGAAATCAGAAAAAATGGTTTATTTTTTATTTCAGTATTAAATTTTAAACAGTTACAAATATATAACAAAATGTTATTTTTTTTTTCAATTTCAGGTTCAGCCAAAGCACAAGAAATTCCATCAGAATTACAAACAAGTGTTGTGTGTAGATATAGACTTTGAACCACAAAAACTGTGTGTGTGTAATGATGAATTGTGGGTAGGTAGTCAGGACGAGGGTGTTTTTGTGTATAATTTGAACTTAGAACAAACCAGACACATTGAACAGCCCATATTGAGAAAAGTCAGAAGTGTAGTCAAAACCCCCACAGGTATGATTGTGTGTGATCGCGATACAGGTGTGCATCACCTCAATTACCAAGGTGACTACACAAACCTCATCTATTCTGGCCATTTTAGCGATGTCTGTTTAACTAATGATCTCAAATTATATGCCCTAGAATGGAAAAAAGGTGTAATTCATACTTTTGTCAGAAATCAGAACAGCTGGGTGAAAGACACTCAGTTTAAGTTGATACAGTATAGTAACGGTTGTGCTGATGATAAACTGTGTACAAGCAGTACACATCTGTATGTGAGTTCTTGGTACACCCACTGTTTACTTGTTTATACTCTGAATGGAGAGTATGTATACAAAACAGGAGGGAGAGGTGATGAAGTAGGTAAGTTTTGCAGTCCTTACCTCAGTGACATGGATAGCATAGGTAAGTTACTGGTGTGTGACAGAGGTAACCACAGGTTACAAGTATTTCACACACAGAACAGGTACTGGAGTAAACTCAGCGGATTGGAGGGGGTACGGTGGCCTAGCTGTGCAGGGGTGCAGAATAGATACCTATGGGTGGGCACTATAAGTTATAATAGATTGGTTAAATTTGAAGTCACCTGAGGGTATGTATTTGCTCCAAGTCTTGGAATAGGCAGATTGTTCAATGATTTTAATGCACTCTTGCCTTTAGTTTGGATAGGTAGCCTCCTGTAAAGGTATTTTACAGAGATTTTGCTCATTTTTGTTGCATTCAAATTCATATAAAATGGCATATTTATCTAAACACTTAGATTTTTCTACACATGGTGGTCCTAATTGCAGTATGGAACATTAGCATATAGTTAACAAAGCTCTCCTGAAGTAATCCTGAAGTAATCCTGAAACCTTCATATCAGGAGGGGTTAAACTTCTGAAGACATAAAGAAAACAACCCTAATATAACTATATGCCTTATCAATCCAAACAGACCCCTGAATGGAACAAAAGGGATCGGCAGATAGAGGGAGTCTAATGAAATTAACTACCTTGTCAATCTGAAAAGAACTTTCTTCAGTTGGTGAAGTAGTTAGAGGTTAGGTCTAATATGCTAAAGGTCATGATTGGTATGGTCAAACACTGTCACACACCAGCCTATTACAGTTAACGTGCACATCTTTGTCACAGGAAGAGAAATTTGATACATTAGTTGTACACAGTTTTCATCATGTCCACTTTTGCTTTTATTTTAGCATGAAATTATTTTCATTCTCCACTATGAGTTCAACATAATGTTACTTCTGTTCCATTAACTGTGTGTATGAAACCTTTTTTATGTATATATGGTGTTAACATCTTTAAACAATTCTAAATTAATTCATTTTTTTCCTTTTATGTTCTTTTTCAACACTTTATTTATTCATATTCACTTCTTTATCAGACGTATAGTTGGGTTTGAATCTCTCAGATGGTTGGGGAAAGTGTACATTTGATATGTTAAAGGTTAATGTTTCAAAGAAAAATGTGCCAACACACTCTGCTCCCGCAACGCATGACCTAAATAAGATACCTGGACCTTCCCTGAGTGTAAACATTAGTTATTGCTTGCAGTTTGGTTTAATCAGTTATAACTATTCCACCCTGGTTTCCTCACTGATTTGTAATAATCAGTAATACCTACTCTGCACAGGTTTCCTCTCTCACAATTTGTCATGACATGAGACAAATATAGCATTTAAAATTGTCTTCAGTTCACCAAACTTTTGCAGCAGTTGAGTTTGTATTATAATTTAATTATTTTGTTCAATGAATCTCAATAGGGTAACCATCTTTGCTGATTGAGAAGATGTACCCTGGATTCTGTGATGGTGGGTTCTAAGTTCAAGTCAAGTTTATTTTTATATGTTTACTCAATTTACATTTGTCAGAAAGTGTCATTTGTAATGAGTGTAATTTGAGACGGAATTTGTATCATTGTTTGTATAGACATCATTGTCCACACAGTCAAACTGTCATTTGTTAAAATGTATCATTGCATAAACTTTATTATATATCAAATGTATTATCTCATTCGAAAATATTGTGTTAATTTCTCAATAAATTTTATCTATGAAGATGTTAATAAATTTGAAAATATTAAAGATATGTAATAGAACTAAATGAATTGCCAGAAATATCTGTTTTAGAGTATATCTAATTATTCAGTTGTTAGTACTTTAGTTTAAATCAGTTGGTACTTGTTGTGAAGAATTAATAGATTAATAGATTTGTTATGATTCAGTTGTAGAACCATTACAATAATAAACAATTGTTTATTCATTCCTTAGAAATTTAAAATATTGAATAAGAGCAAAGTGTATTTAAATGTATTTGTAATATTAATCCATGTGGTTTTGATGCAATTATTGGATCAGTTTTGGTCAGGTTACAATTGTCTTTGTTTAACGTTGTTATCCATTGCATCTGGACCAGTTGATTAAACAATTTATAACCAATCTATACTCATGCTTCATTTTAAATGTATGTTGACAAAAGATTTTGGGTGATAATAGGCTGATTATTTTAATCAGTTAATAAAGTAAAAGCATGTGAACTTTTCTGTGTTTGTACTTTTTCTTGTGTTCATCTATGTCAAACTATGTGAGGTAAACATAAAAATTATATGTGGGACAATGACTATTTTCAAGATTACTAATTTATTTTCTGTTGATTGAACTGTTTTGCATACTTTGCTCTGTCTTGTTTATGGGGCATCTTCTCTGTCCATTCAGCCCCCAGGGAACCTCAAGACAAGAAATAACTACTTCTTTTGACATATGCACATTACATTAAATTTTTTCTTTATAATACTGCAAGATCTGGCATTGGAAAGAACTTAATCATGAGATTAGCCTCCACAATAAGGTCAAGGTCCAGCTAATAAGAATACTGATGTTTATTCTTTGAAGGGCTTAAAGATGTTGTGGTTAACACACTCACCTCCCACCTCTACGATCATCAGTTCAATTCGTGGAACAGACCTTAATGCCCCTGTTCCGCCACACAACTAAGGCTCCGGATTAAGGTATTTTGTTAATCGGTTTCCTAGAAATGTACAGTCCTAGATTGTCGGCTTGAGTCTATTTGGATCTGTTGTGGTTGGTATAAAAATCAAACATGTTTGATATTTTTCACGATTGTAACCGATCCACTTTCGATACTACCCCAAGTTTCCCAGTCCTCAGGCTTCCTGAGGCCCACTCAGACCCAAATTTAAACAATCCTATGTTGTCTGAGGCGTTCTCTGACTCTTAGTCTTAGGACTCTTACAGCCAGGAAGCCTTAGCTTAGTCCCAGGACGCCTGGACTTAGTCCCTGTCTGAGACCCAGTCAATATATCTCAGACAAGAGCTGGTTGGAAACCGATCACAAACGTGCCTTGATCGCTGTTCAGTTGAGGAACGATCATGCATTGTCTGAGAATGCCTGAGGCTGTGTCATCTTGTAGAATCTTACCAAATCAGAACCCCAGATAAAATACAGTTTCTAACTCCCAGACATTAAGGCTTACAAGTCAGTTTAATTCATAAAACGCAAAATATGTATATAATGATGATTTTCTTTAAAATAGACAAAAATATCTTAATTAACCAAGTTAAATGCTTTCTCTAGGTCTATAAATGATCTCTATTTACAGATATTTTCCACTGGGGCTTGATTTGCCAAAGGCCAAATTATTTTAGGGGGCAGATTTGCCTAGGTCTGATTTGGCATATGGCTGATTCGTTGTCCATCTCCCATCTTGTGTATAAATTTTTCTTTGTTCTTTGATTTCAGTTGAAGTGCAGGTCAATACTGTCATATCTGTCACCATGAGATACCAAATATTTGTTGGTATTGTTGTATATATTAGGCCATTTTACCCAGTAGACAGGCTTTGAATCTCATTTCTTCAATAACATGAATCTCATACTGACCTTGCTTTTCATGGTTTTAAACATACATTGCTGCACCTTTCAGCCTGAACACAACCGTGTACCATAGACAGTAAACCTTACAAAAATCTAGTTTTAATTTCTGCAAGTCTTTATCTTTTGGTAATTTACTTTCAGTGGTTATTCGTCGGAACTTACAACACATATTTCTAGTAAGTTAGTTGTACTTCCTAACAAAATCTAGCCCACAATGCACTTATATAAAGTAATTTATCTTCTCCACTTAACAAAAATGTGTTAAGCACACATTAAATATTATCCTATATTGTGAAAGTTAACCACAGTAAATTCATCATAGCTAAATAGTATGCTTAAATTATCCCACAAGTAATATACTGTTAACATTGAGAAATGGGGAAAAGACAATGGGAATTACATTAATTATATGAACTGTTGCTTTTCACCTGAAGGTAAGTTCTTTTGCAAATTTCGTCCTTTTGGAAAATGTCTCTGCACATTGATCACAAATAACTCAGGAACTCTGGGACAATATTCCCACAATCCTGGATTAATAGGTAACATAAGATGAGTAATTCTGCAGGTCACGTGACAAAATGGAAGTCAAATACCTCTTGACAGGGCCCGCCGTTTTGATGGGATAGTGACCGTTTGTCACTTTAGTGACCTTAAAATAGTGTTTTTTTCACTTGTTTATAATGTATAGGTTAATGCAAATATAAAAATGCAATAAAAATTCATTCTCACTATCCGAACTAGCTAGTTAAACAGCTAAAATTAATGCATAGCTAAAATTTTGACTTATTTGCAAATATACATGCTAAAACTCTAACAAAAAAAATCTCCCACTCAGAATGTACGCGGTGGAAAATACTTGAACAACCTACAAGTAATCTGCTTCATGGTATAGTGTTTGAATTATGAAAATGTCATTGTTATTAGTGAATATACAAGATTCATCAAATGATGGATTTTAAAATGAAATTTTAGTGTCTTTGAACTACAAAGTACAACTACAGTCAATCAATGAATTTAGAACACTTGGTATTTGGAGCTCACCACCTGATCGCTTCAGTCTTGTAGGCCTTAGCGAGTGGTAACACTCTCACCTCCCACCTCTGAGGGCTGGGGTTCGATCCCCGCATGGCCTCAAGTGGGAAAGCTGGTAGTTGCTTGCCGTTGGTCGGCAGTTTACAGTACAGAACCCTAGCGAACTGTATGTATTGGTTTCCTCTGCCCTTCCAAATACCCGTCGTGATATGACCTGTACAGTGTTGAAAGCGACGTAAAACCCCTAAATAAATAAATGTAGGCCTTAGCCCAAGCTCCGTGGAAAAACTAAGGATCTAAATGGAAATTCACTGTCATTGACCTCCATAAGACTTCAGTCACCCACAGAATTTACAGCAGTTGGTATTTGGATCTCAACATCTGATTTTCATAGCCTTATAAACCATAGTACAAGTATTGAACTATTTTGGTACCCAGCGCAATATGTCCATGTACAACATGACTGCATAAGTACAGCCCAACTCTCAAGTTATTGGCATTCCCCTAACTGAAAGACAGAGGATCAAAAATCACCATTCATCAACGTTTTTGAGGTTGTTTGGCCTGTCACCAGGGATAGGACCGAATGACAGACGACCACCATTATAAGTAGTCATATGAGCCACTATGTATCTGCCTGTACCAGGGTTTGAACTCACGTCCTCTGTGTTCCTAGGCGACTGTGGCAGATACAGTGCAGTTTGAATTGTGGCGTGTATCTGTTTTTCAAAATTTCTTTACCGTTAAAGTTATATCTCTATTACACTAACTCTACATCTGCCTCAGTATTATTGTTAAAATAATAATATTTTCCTCTTTTTATGCCCCTTTTGAGAAAATTATTTGATAAGTACACATCAAAACCATTTTATCGCGTGATATTACCATTAACCATTACCCGTTATTGGGGACCATCACCTTCACAATACACCCACTAACCACACAGTTCCCCAAATTTTAGGATCAATTTTACACTTTTAACACTCAAGCTCTCAAAATGATTTTGCTCTATATCTTACTGACAAAATCGAACCAGTCATTGCTCACTAGCGGATCTGGGGGGGGGGGGGGGGGGGGGGGTACGAACTCCCCCCCCCCCCCCCCTTTGAAGAATAATGTAAAGGGGTTCAACCCAAAGTACAAAATTCTTTCTTGTGAGTGGTGTTAAATTTACAGGAAATGCACTATATTTTTGCCAAAAATAAATTTTTTTCCCAGGGTGGTGGGGCATGCCCCCGACCCCCTAGTTATGGTATGTCTGATGTGAACCCCCACCTTACTCTGATGTGAACCCCCACCTTACTCTGATGTGAACCCCCACCTTACTTAAAAGCTGGATCCGCCCCTGTTGCTGCATACCAGCACCACACTAACTCAAGTATTCAATGCCCTGATGTTATCTGTTTCTGTCCTTTCAACCCCCCCCCCCCCACCACCACCACCACTTTCTGCTTACATTTCATCACAAATCCTCAATATCAACTCCAACAGCTCTGTCACTTTCTCGCCTTTTCATCTTATGCCTGCTTGCTGGTGATATCAACCCAAACCCAGGACCACCCAAGTGTCTAAAGATCACCTATGCAAATATCAGATCAATGCACAACAAATACCCTGCCATTGCAAAATTTATGTCTGGTAATGACACTGATCTCTTCCCCATGTCGGAGACTTGGATCAGACCTGATACCACGAGTGCTATTCTGTGAGAAATAACCCCACCGGGTTATAACCTTTACCAACAGCCACTGGAGGTTTGCCTCAGTGGAGGCCTGGGGTTTTTGTCAGAAATGGACTGGATCTTATACCAGTACCACCTTCGAAAATTTCCTCATGAAAATATCCTTACATAGAGATTTCTTGAATATATAGACCACCATCTTCCAGTACTCCAATCTTTTTCGAAAAGTTTCAGTTACATTTGGAGGATATTCATCACACCACTGAAAATCTGATGATCATCTACATCTTCAATTTTTACCTGGAAACAACATGCTCCGGTTAAAAATCCTGCATTCTCTGACTGACTCATTTGATCTAAATTAGAAAGTTAACTTCCTGACTCACTTTCATGGACATACTCTTCACCTGGTTTTAACCAAATCGACAATTGACAATATTTCTAATGCCCATACCACTGTAGACTTTTCCAACCATTTTTCAATTAGTTAATTCACCGTAAATCTTTCAACTTTTAGATCCCAAACTAATGCTACTGTTACCATCAGTTGATACCATAAAATTGATAAAGACAAAAAGAAAACAGATCTTCTTGCTTAAGAACTAGGTAATAATCCATCCATGGAAGCTGATGCTCTGCAAAAGCAATATCACTCCAGTTTGTTGACCCTTATCAACAAACATGCACCAACTAATACCAAACACGCCAAGGCAAAGAACATTCCAGGATGAGTCAACAAACCCGCAATAGCGGCAAAAGAGACCAAGCATTTGTTCCAGTGCCTCTTATGCAGAAACAAATCTACTTTCAATAGATTCAGAAAGTCTACCAGCACAACATAACTGCATGCAGGCCAAATCTCAATTCCTTGGAGAAATAATTCGGGACAAATTGCGACAATCCACAAAAATTATGGTGAGTCCTAGGTGATGTGTTGCACAGACTTTCAGCCAAGTTTCTCCCATTGATAAATCCAAGCCATTGACCACACCATTCTCCGTGACAGACTTAAGAATTACTATGGAATCAGTGAACTAGCACTTAGCTGGTTCAAATCATACCTGTTGGGCAGGACACACTCTGTCAAGGTATGTAACACACTCTCACATATTGCTGTGCTCCAATTTGGGTTACCCCATGGCTCCGTCCTTGGTCCAATTCCTTTTTTTCTCTACACAAACCCAATCAGCTCAATCATTCACTCTCACAGTAGTTTTAATTACCACTTGTATGCCGATGATACCCAGTTATATATAACACTTTCGCCAGTTAATTTCTCTCACTCTATACAAACATTAAAGAAATGGCCAAATGATATCAAGATTTCATGTTCACAAATAAATTAAAACTGAATTTTGACGAAACTGAGTTTATTTTGATAGGCTCCAAAAACAACCGTAAACAACTCTTTCCTCACTTTCCAAACAATATACTTGGTAATCAGGTCTCAAAAGCACAAAGAATCAAGAACCTCGCCGTGGTGTTTGATTCTAATTTTACTCTCTTAGGCCATGTGTCACAGGTCATGAAGTCTACCAGAGTTCATGCTAGAGACCTTTACAGAATTCGTCCCCTTCTAGACCTCAAAATATCAGTTCTCGTAGCAAATGCTTTGGTGAGCAGCAAATTGGACTGCAATTTTCTGTTTGTATCCCTTACTGATTTTGAGCTAAGGAGATTGCAGTGAGTCCAAAACTCAATCTGCGGGGTTGCCACCCTTTCCCCTTAATTCTCACACATTACCCCTTAACTTAAAAACTCCATTGGCTCCCAGTCAGATACAGGGTATAATTTAAAATAGCCCTCATTACATACAAAATTCTCAACCAAGGTCAACCTTTTCCCCCTACACCTCTTCCAGAAACACAGGCAGAAGCACCCCCAAACTTAGATTCCTTCATACCCCCACTTTTGACCATAGGGTTCATAAATCAATCACACTTTTGTAATTCTTTCAGTCACTATGCCCCACTTCTTTGGAACTCCTTCCCTTCCAAATAAGAAATAGCCCTTCTGTTGTATCATTCAGGAATGAAGCACCTTATATCCTCTTCAACTCCAGTTTTCCGACCTAGTCACCCTCTCTCTGGTCCGGATCACTGACCTTAACTGCCCCTTGACTCTTCTTATTATAAAGGATTGCTGCTAAAGACCGCACTGAGTTCCCCTTTGTGGAAAAGATATTGTGCCTGCAAAACAGTAGATTAGATTAGATTAGAATTATGCTTTTCGGCTATAGTATTCTTTTGTAACTATGTTTTGTTGTTGGCCTTAGGCTAATTCCTAATAGCACAGATTTAAACTCAAGAGATAACTACACTATCATCATGATCATGTAATGCTTCCCAGGAAACTCAATTACTTTTACATCCTTCAATTACACTGTATTTTCAGCTTAGACAAATGTTAATATGTTAACATTTTATATAAATTTAAAACAGAATGTACAGATAAAGTAGGATCAGGTAAGTTGATCAGTGATACTTTCATCTCTTTCATGATAGTATCATATAACCTTTAGCTGTCTCCAGAGATTTTTACTGGGACTGAGCACTACTTGATACCAGTCCTGTAGGCATACCACTTTCTTCAGAGAACCTCTCAGCCCAGGCCTGACGTTTGCTGTTACATCTGGCCACAGGAGAACTTATTGTTATGTATTTTCAGGCTATAGTGTTGAGATCACCACAATTTCTGTTTAATGACCTGAAGGGATCTCCCAGCAGCTGTTTGTTTTTCATTGGATAATAATCATTATTTTGTCAAACAAATGTAACCAATTGTGAGTATATTCTGAATTTTATACAAAAACAGACACAATTTTTAAGTAAATAATCTATTCCTAATTTCTTTAGTTTTCTCTTTCGTTAAAATTCAGTTCTCCAATTTTTCAGTTAGAACCAAAGAAATCACAATTCCCACTGTTAATAATTAAATTTTATTGTTCCATTTTGGCAAGTGGGGGGATATAGTGGGGTCGTGGTAACACACTCACTTATATCTGAGATTTTGGTTCAAATCTCACCCCAATACCTATCGTCGGAAAGCTGGTAGTCTCTACTGTTGGCTGGCAGTTTACAGTACAGAAGCTTGACCCATTGTATGTACTGATTTTTTCTTCCCTTCTAAGTACCTGTCACAATAATTACCTATATAAAGGTACTAAGAGTTACGTAAAACATTAAATAAATAAGTATTTACTCTGTTACCTGTGAAGGAAGAGTGTCAAAAGTTCCACCAAGCAAATGTTTGTTAATATGAATTTTGCTGCGGTCTCAGTGCCTTAGTGGTTGGGGTGGTAAACTTTGGAACAGGATATTTCCAATTCAGTTTCCATTTGTGTCATTGGCATTTTAAATGCCTTGCACACTTGTTTATGTTTCAAAGAAAGCCAGCCTGGCATCCGTCTAGGGCATTACATTAGGAAAACTTCCTGAAATTTTATTTAGGGGTTTACATCCCGTTTAACACTGTACAGGTCATATCACGACGGCTAGTTGGAAGGGCAGAGGAAACCAGTACATATAGTCCGTTAGAGTTCTGTACTGTAAACTGCCAACCAATGGCAAGCAACTACCAGCTTTCCCACTTGAGGCTGTGACAGGGATTGAACCTCAGCCTCAGAGGTGGGAGGCAAGAGTGTTACCACTCTGCCACCGTGGCCCCAACTTCCTGAAAGGCATATCCGAAAAAATATATCAGGGATGAAGATGATAATATGATACTAGGGTGAGTATTATTTTTTTGTCTGCTTTATAAATTTATATATTTTTATCCTATTTCTAATTGGGTCGTTTAGTTGACACAAGTTAGCTTTAATGATAAGTAAAATTAGGCAATATTTTTTTCAAAAGGTAATGTAAAAGTATAGCTCTGAAGCATATCCATAGTGAATATTAAACCTTCATTTTTACTAGAGATTTTTTCACAATATTGGCATCAATTTAAATCACCATAAATATCGTTTAAAAATTGGTACCTGCAACATAATTGTCACACTAGCTATACATTGGTAACAAGGACACTGATTAATATACAAAGTATTACTCCGCATCTATTTCCTGGTGTGTAATGGTCGAAAACATGCGTTGGAAAATAATTATGTTCTAAATCACTGGACACTGTTACTAGAAAAGACATCAACTCCCCTGACTTACAATGACTAAGATGTATTTGTTGGGTGCCAACTCACAGCAACTCCGTAACTGCATGGCTTGTGATTGGTCAATTATTGGTCTCAAATATGGCTTCTATCTTAATATGATGGTTGCACAAACTTAATCCTCTGCAGCAACCAGTCAAGATGTAGCAGTACATCTCCAGATGTTTGCCACAACTCACCCCCGAGAGTTGGGGCAAGGAACAACTCAAGTTGTTCCCTGCTGCGAGTTGGCACCTAACATACTCATTGATCACCAATGAGAGTTTGACTCTGACGGGTGTCAATGTTGAGGACCTGTTCTAATATACCCTTGTTGTTGAACAGGATGCAAATAAGCAACTTTGACCTTTGGTTAGGGAAACAAAGAATTGAACTCAAAATTCTTCTTGATACTTTCAAAGTAGCCCATGGATTGACAGTAGGCTATTTCTGTGTACTGATATGAGTAGCAAATCCCCCAGTTCATTCAGGCATAATATAAGGGGCTAAACCAAACATATAATAGATTTGATGACAGACCTTTTTCTGTTGGGGCCCCAAAGCTGTGCAACCAACTGTGAAATGACACAAGAACTCCCCAAATTGTTTTATTACCCACATCTTGTCCTGTTCTTGATTTGACCCTCACACCACAGGTTTACTTACATTCTCAGACAGAAACGCTCAGTCGTAAAAGTAGGACAGAGGTCTAAGATTGTCGCAGGTAGTTTACTAATCTTTCTCCCTTGTAAGAGATGTTGTTTGACCAGGAACATTATGTCCCTGCCTAACTTATCGGGGTAGTAAATATAAGATATTTTATTTACTCAATGACTTTCATGTACCATTGTTTATACTAAGTTTTTGATTTTACCTGAAGCACCTTAAAGGCCGTATAAAACTATAAAGCCCTTGTGTATCAACAATCTCTGCCAGACAGCGGATAATGCAGCTAGTTTGATCTTTCTCCCAAAAGTCTGATCAATTCTTCCTTTGTTCAGGGAATATGTACAAAACAATTTTCGGAGAGATCTGTTAATTGTTTTTAAATAATCTGATCCATAGACACAAAGCCACTGATAAAACTTGGACTGTTGAAAATCTGAGATTATTTTGTATTCCTAATATCTTTCCAATCTTTCCCAAAATTTAATGAAGGAATAAGACACGACTACCGTTGGGTTATGCAAGGTTTTGCAACAAAACTGTTTTGTAAAACTGTAGATAACTCACGCCAGGAGTGTGTTATTCCTATTCTAACATGACATTGCATATTCTTCATATTTATTCCTTGTCTTTTTACTGCTTTGATGAATATTTGTAGTGCATATTCTTCATAATTTGACTTTTAAAAAGTGAAGTGGGATTATCGCCCACCTATTCATTTTACTGAGCATGAGGTTATGTTCGATTTTACAATAGCTCTCGACCAATCAGAATCACAGACACATCCATGTCATGTTAGAATTGTCTTCCTTTTCCTTTGGTCAGGCCATATCAACGCAAGAGTCTATAAGGATGTTTTAATTATTTTGGGAGTAATTGACATAGACAAAGACACAGACACACAAACGAACGTATCTAAATACACAAAATAATACAAATTATTATATTATAAATATAAGATAATGTGATATAATCTTTTAGGTGTGCTAAAATGATGCTTAACCCAAATCAAATCCAACAGACAAATTATAGCGTGTTATTTGATTGTTTTTACTAAAATAAAGTAAAATGCATCCTAAATTGTTACTAATTAGTTTGAGTGCTTCTGACTTCTTACATTTATTCATAAATGAATGGTATATTTTTGAGTCAATGAAGGTCACATTGCCTCAGTTATGTATAGAAATGAAATACCCAAATTGGAAATATATTATTATTTTATTTATACTAATACACTAATTATATGTACATTTGCAAGAGTTAAGAATTATCAATTAGTTACATAGAATTTAAAGCCACCTTGAGAACATAAAATTTTAAGGTGACGTTAAGGTCACCTAAACTAGAGATTAAGAATGAAATAAGGTAAACTAAAAGTGAAAGTAAGAGAAACTTTAAGGTGGCCTTAAAGTGGAATAAATAAGTATACAGATAATTCAAAAAATATAGTTAATACTTGAATTTACACTCTATAAGAGCAGCAAAAATGGTTAAATACTAAAATGTTTGAAGAAAAAGAGTTCTCAAACCCTAACTAGGAGGCAGAGGGTAGATGTAGTTGTTGTTGGAATGTAAGGACAACCTGATCTGTGGCATCCTGATCAAGTGTGATGTACTTCCAAACACATTCTGACGTCCAGGTGCCATGACTCTGGATATGCTGTAGGTGAAGGGTGTTAGCCTTTTGAAAATATTTAAGTCTTTAATCTTGGAAAATGGACGTTGAAAGGCCAAACCAGGCCATTTTTGCTTTAATATCTGAAAGGTGGTTAGCCATTGCACTAGCCGAAATATTGTTGAAATATAAAAATTGTAGATAGGCAATGAGGGTAACTGGTGATACAGAGGCCAATTGAATGTTCATGAAGATTTAAATGCTATGGATAGTCTAAACATACTGTTGTACTGGCTCTCTGTGGCAGGTCTGAAGTCCATACGGGTCTTCTGAAGGCCTATGTATTATGGGTGGAGGCCTATGAATATAACAAGATGTTAGATGGACCAATTAATCTGAATGTGATCATGACTAATACGGACCCACATGTTGTGGGGTAATAACTGATTTAACAACTGTGGGGCACAGGTGGTATTTTGCCATCTTGAAAGGAGACCAGCAATTGTATTGACCTTGCCAGGTATGTGAATGACCTTGAGAGCAATATTCTTTAATGTAGCCTGAAATTGGATGTTTCTCGCAATTGCTGCTAGAGTTAAGTCTCTGGTCCTACCTGAATTGAGAACTTGCACCACAGATTGATTATCACAGGCTATTTATACTTTTTTATTTGACCATTGATTTTTCCATACTTTGATAGCATCCAGGATGTTAAGCTTCTCTAAATGTGCAATATGCAAATTCATGGAACCCAAGGGGATAGCAAGGGAGTACACTTGGTCCCCCTGAAGCTTGAAGGCTACCGTCAAGTTCAATAGCTGCATTTATGGGCCTATGGTCAAAGAAAATGATGTCATTGAATTTTGGTAAAAATTGAGTAAACCAGTTTATATCTATTTTTGCTTCCAATGTCAGAGGGACCTGGCACCTATCCTCCATGGAGCGTAAGACATCTAATAGTTTATTTAAAAAGAATCTTGACATTTTGATGCATTTGCTTATATATAGTAAGCTTCCAAGCAAAGATTGAAGTTGACACTTGGTGCAATGGGTTTATGGCGCCAAGGATTACTTATGTTCAATTTTTCTTGGATATTTGGTGTAGGTATTGAAACAGTGAATTCTTTGGTAACCACAATTATTCCTAGGACCTGGAGTAAATGCTGCAGGGCGTCAAATGATGTCTCAACTTTGCTTGGAACGTCTATCCCAAGTATATCATCTATATAGTTTATGACGTCAAACTGCTGTTGACGCATCATGTGCCGAACTGCATCGCTTATACGTTGAAAAATTGCACTACCATTTCTATACCCAAATGGTAGGCAGGTGTCGACGTAAAGCCGGTGGTGACCTAAAAGGTCATAATAAAAGGGGTCCAACTTGATGTGCCTAAATGCATGACTAATATCTACTTTATAAAGCATGCAACCCCTACCTAAGGCTTTGACCTGATCTGTAATGGTGTCAGTTGTGGGTAATTTTAACAAAAATGGTGTGCCTAGATAGGTATCCTTGCTTATACCCGAATTCACAGATTGTCCAAAAGGGAAGCTTAGGTCAATGATAACCCTGCGATGAGGGGCATTGGGTTTCTCCCTGGTCATCATAGGGGAAACATGAAAATCCTTTATGGGGGTCCTAAAACAGTCCTAAGATGGCCTTATATTGAACCTCTTCATCAAGGTATGCCTGAATATCTTGAGGGTACATTTTTGCTGAGGTATGATTTTGATTATGACTGAGAAGTGTACTGTCCCTATCAAAATCTAGAGGAAATTCAAATCTTATCAATAGGAGTAGTTGTTTGTCCCAAAAGTCAGCTAACATACAGTCCCGTACATCCGGATTCAGCTGGGAGGTAATGTTTATCTGTTTTCCCAAAAAATTGGTTTGACCTGAATCTTTAATCATAGCATGCAGGGCAATGGGGTCTGACTTGGGAAGGCAAATGAAGATCACCCAATGGTATGAATCCAAATTATACTTATTTTGAATATCCCAAAGTTTTAATGTGGGACAAATGGGTAGTAACTCTTTGTAACTTGCATTTTTGCTCTTCATTCTAAGATGCAAGTCATATTTAGTGGTTATTTCTGAAACCAAGGGATCTTGGTGTTCAACAGTTTCACTGTTGGTAATGGCATCATATTCTGATGCCAGCGAATGTTTCTCATGAAATTTGGCATGGCACTTGAGAATTTTGCTACTAGGTCGACTTGCATTCATTTGTTCTGAAACAGCATGTATTTTGGTAGATGACGGCAGTGTGATATTGCAAAGCTTGAAAACTATTAAACACAGGTGTACAGTCATTTTTTGGACTTACCTTGGATTTGGTCCCCATGCGCTTGGTTTTAAGTTTGTTTACCTTGTGATAGACCTTTTTCACAGAGTTGCTCATGACTTTGGCGTGAGATAAGGCAGGCATATTTCTAGTTTCACTAGTACTTATGCTAATAGGGGTTTGAATAGTACTCTGTTTAAGTTTGTTATTTTTTATGGCCAGTTTAAGTACTTCCTCACAAGATAGTTGCTTAAACTTATAATCATCTAATCACCAGTTTACACTTTCAATTTAAGACAACTTGGAGTTGTGGACTACTCTAGGTCGAAAAACAGGAACCGAGCAAGTTTTGCTATGAAGTACTTTTGAGTAAGCATTTGTGTAATTTAGTTGAGTTCTAGGCACTGCAAAACTGTAGTGGCTTGCTCGTTTTTTGAAACTTGATCTTTTTTATTGCGACAATCCTTCAGAGGATGGGCAAATCTCTTGCCTAAGGATGCACAAAAGCTACAAATATGCTTGTACAACTGACCACTAGTGGTGTGGTCAGATTTGTGAGGACATTTACCTGTTTTAAAGAACTTACAAGGTACATGCTCTGAGGATTGGGAGGATTGGTCATGACCTTTTGTGCATGAGCTCTTCTCAATCTGTCTAACTTGTCTGACATGAGCCAATTTACCTTACCTTACTCCATCCGGCAAAGTATTAATGCATGTGCACCCTTGGCAGATGGCCAGCCAAAGTCCTGAGCATCCTCCATAATGTCAGCCATGTAATCTAGCATAGCATTCTTAATTTGTATGTCCTTTTCCTCCCTAATAATGGAACAAAAACTTGACATCCACTGAAAGGTGGATAAACTGTCATAGGTCACCCTGGTCTTTGACGTACCTGCCAAGACATAGTTTTGAGGCCAGGGTACCTGATTTTTAACAAGAACGTGGTCCTTACCACCTCTTTGTGACTTAAACATACCTTGCTCATTTATGCGTGTCAATTCCTGAAGTCTCTGATGAACTACTGTTTGTATTTGTTTAGATGATGGTGTCATCCTCAGCGTCACTTTCCTCCTCCACATCAACAGGAGTGGATGTGCCCAAGCCAGCCATTTTACTGCTAGCAGTTCCAGTCTTACTCTTGAGTTGCTCTTCTGTCCTCTCGATTCTCTGCTTGATAGCCGTCAACCTAGAACTAACAAGATTTAATGCTGTTAGTATTTGTGTATTAGTATCATCCGGATTAGTATGACTGATCCTATCACTGACAACGCTATCATTACTTTCTGCTATTTGAACCTGGCACTTCGCCCCCACTGGCCGCTTATGCTGATCCCCAAAACTTTTGGCATGATTTAGGGATATCAGAAGTTAGAATTGTTTTAAATTTGCTATATATCAACGAAATTTTATATAAAAACCGCATATACAGTATACAAACAATGCAAGTCATGGGTAACCAATACTAGTTTAAAATTTACTATGTTTCAATGAAAATCTATATGAAAAACCGCATATACAGTGTGCAAACAATGCAACTCATGGGTAACCAATACTAGTTTAAAATTTACTATGCATACAAACCCACAAGTACTTAAATGACAAGTACTAGACTGTTACATAATATATTACACAAGTTACAAATCAATGCGTACATACCCACAAGTACTTGACTAGAATGATAAAACTGAATGCCACATACTAGAAACTTCCCAAAACCACTTAGTTACTTAAGAATCTAATCAAATACAAACTTCAAAGTAAAATTTTACAACTTTTGTTAACATGGCGTCCTAACAGCCTGACTTTCCTTTCAAGAGTGAGGTTAAATTATTAAAAGTGGGAAAATATTTAACCCAATGTCAGAGGTCAACCAATGGGTAAATAACAAAGGAGGTAAAAAGGAAGTTACTTTTTAAAATAAACTGGAGCAATGAGGTGAGTTCAACTTTTGGTTGCACACAAACATTTTGTGATTTATGCTTGAATTTATAGAAAACAGTTATCTGTTTTTTTACTTTGTTTTGGCTTTTATTTTGCGTTTCTGTACAAATAAGTGCCGTAAAACAGATGATTTTAAGACCAGATGTAAAAAAACAGCCTGTGCTGTACAAGAACAAACTATTGAGTTATGGCATAAACTGTGAGATTACTCTTGCAAATTGCTGTTTCAATATAATCTCAGGTGAGACAAAGACTAATATCATCAGCCCAAGTTTAAGTATGAGTTTAAGAAACTTTGTAAATATAGGCCCTGATTTAAATTTGGAAGATAAAAGTCTTTTGGGTGCAACAAGTAAGATCAAATATAGGTATGTGGGGTCAAGCTTGTTATTTAATCATTTGACCTTTAGGTTTGAATCCATCGCTGACAACATATTTGATGTACTTATAGCCTGTCTTAATATGATCCTAACTGTTTAAATTAAAACCTACATGCCTGTCATTCATTGAAACTTCATTCATACTTGTGTATGGTATAAACTGCACTGAGTGCAATTTTTTTTGGTTCACAATTGGACCATGTCACCATACAGATGGAGTCACACTTGATGGGCAAGAGCATTTATTTACACTTTAAATATAGGTTGAATACCAAATACATATGTATAGTCAAACTGTGTTCAGCGCACCATGACATTTGCCTTATGCAAGCATGTTATAAATCTATAAGCATCACTCCATACCTAGACAAACTTAGTAGAGGATCAGGAAAATATATAATTAAATATGAAAGGGCTGATGTTGATTAGTTTGTGTGTTTTAGTGACACTTGGACAGGGCTACAGGTTGCATGAGGTGAGCCATTTTCAGAAGTGACTTAGAAGTAAGATAAAATTTGCAGAGCAAAATAATTGAATGATATTTTATTTTAAATATTTATCAATGGCATTTTGCTGTATGTGTAATATTTAAATGTTACAACACAAAATGTATATATTTAGATAGTAATGTGCTTAACACCTAGTCTGCGAGCTAGGTATGACCCACACGCACCCCCCACTATTTGACTTCACTATATTTTTCTTAAACCTTATCATGTATGGATAATGAAATGGAGAGGTAACATGAAATAAACTAGGATACGCAGGGTGTTCTGGCCATATTTAGCAGTATACACTGTTTTAAGCCAATTTACAACTGGGGTTGCTCATAAATATTAGTATATTTTAAATTGTATTTTCACCCACTTATTTAAGACCAATCATGACAAGTGAGGTATCATCTGAAAGCTCCTTCATAGTAGTATCTAAAATAGTGAAAACTGGAATTAGGTATCAACATAGTTTTGACTAATGGGTGTCACATGGCAACACCCATTGAACTTCTCAGGAATTAAAAAATATCCAGTAACATTATTTTCTGAGGTACTATGTTGGATATATCCACTATTGCACTCAATAAGTACATGGTGACATCCAATGTGCTTTCTTTGACACCAAAATTGTGAAAATATATCAGTTGGAAGTTGAAATATCAGGTATTTATGACATAAAGGGTATATAAAAGTTTGGAGATTCATACACTTTATTTATGTTATTAATCTGTGTCATCTTGATTTTCTAGTTCTCTGCCTGATTGTGATAGCCAGTAATATTTAGTCTCAAATGAAAGGTAATTCAACTCACTGTATATAATAGAGCTTCCCACCTAGAAAAAATTGGAACACACTAATTATAGATTTGATGTTTGTGTTTATACCATAAATTACATCGTGAAATTATTCATGAATGGCTTCCAGTATGTCAAAACATTGGTTCGATATATTTAAAATGTGCAGTATTTGTATAAAAATTATAAAGTGCATGTCATCGAAAAAAATAGAAACGTTCAGCTGCAAATATACATTGATAATATTACTATTATCACAGCAAACTTAAGGACAATATTCGGTTATAGCATTAAGACATTTCACACATGATGCAATATTCTATATTAATATTAATATGTCAATCACATTACATTTACAGATGCAACCTTAAATCCAAATGACACCAAATGGGAAACAAATTCATTTATTCAAGTACATCATATAAAACAAAAAAAAATTGAGTATGAAACCTACAATCTATCATAAAAGAGTTATGATAAGCCGGTAGTTTAATTGACTAATTTATGAATATTAGTTATGTTCAGTCATCTTTACTGTCAATAGTCCAGCAGCATCTGATTCAGCATCAAAATTGGTCTTACTCTTGTCATC
Organism: Sabellastarte sp. h YS-2021; assembly: GCA_964017235.1. Classification (NCBI taxonomy): domain Eukaryota; kingdom Metazoa; phylum Annelida; class Polychaeta; order Sabellida; family Sabellidae; genus Sabellastarte; species Sabellastarte sp. h YS-2021. The sequence continues at coordinate 144,235,102 of OZ024931.1, forward strand.
ACCACTGTAATCTTCATTTCTGGCTGTCTAGCAACTGATCAGGCACTTCATTTCCATCAAACCAGTGTAGCTGCAGTAGTCCAGACATTTTTCATCCATGATTGGTAGGGTTTGAGATCGCTGTATTAGGAGTGTGTGATCTCTTCCACATTGTCACCTGATAGTTCACCCTGATTACATGTTGCTCCAGTGTTCTCCTGGAAGGGGCTAATGATGCCATGTCAGAATTTTCTTAGTGAACTTTGTGTTCCTTATCTCCACAGATTTCATCAATCTTCATAAATTGTACAATATTGACATCTTTCATCCTCAACATTTGCCATACACTTCTAATACTGACCAGGTGTCATCAAGCTGTGAAAAGACCTCTTTATATTCAGGAGATTTTTATGGATTCCCAGTCGTCTCACTTTGTCATGACCTTTCATTGCACTTGTGTTGTCACATCTTGTAAAAGCATGGAGGCCCAGAAGTGCTGAACAATGGGCCTATGAAAATGACATAGCAATGATGTTAAGCAGCTTCTTGTACCTTTTACTTGTATCAAATAGGAATATGATGGTTGGACACATGTTTGCATAACACAGCATGATAAAAATGTCACTGTCAGGGCTTTGCAAATCTTAAGAAGGAAATAAAGGTTTTTATTAACAACAATAAAGTAATCTAGTACAAAGAGCAGTCCACCAGAGTATTTCATTTTTGATGCAGTCACAAAATGATATACTTCAGTTGGAATTTAATGGGTCATTGCAGCCAAATTTACCAAATATATTTTTCAGATGAAAAACAGAGAATGTTATTTGTACAACATTACTGAAATAAGTAAACAAGCCAGAATACACCCAGTTGTGTATTATCAGCAGTTTTATCTGTTGAAATGTATGTTTCTGCTACAGACCGGGAGAAATTAGGTCAGGTTACTACTTCTGCGTACACATTATCAACAGAAGAAGTACTGGCTTTTCTGTTGTTTATGTATGCAGAGATCAGTTGCTTGTCAGTGTATTGTCTTTATTTTACATTTATTTGAAACTCTTTTGGAATACTTAACAATGGATGGGGAATATAATAGTAGTGAAAGTGATCAGAATTAAAATGAAATAAGACCTAAAGTTTGAGCCTTATTTATCTGACCTCAGCTCAGAAAAAAGTTATAGCTGCAGAAGTGAAGAAGGCCTATCTGATAACATTTCTTGCACTATTAAGAGAATAAGTAACACAATGATCAGGTTTATTTTTATATAAACTGCTAGCTATGAGAAAAAATGATTGTTTTATTTTAAATTATGTGTCTATTAGTTTGACAGTTAATTTCTGTCAAAATAAAAAAAAACAAATAAAGACTATGTCTTAGTTATGAAATGCCCATTAGACTGAGTATGATGAGTAAAAATTTATTTCACAATATGTATACAAAATAATTTCTTAATTGTTATATCTACACACAAAAGGACAGGTGTCTACATCTGTAGGTGGACCTGTGGAATTTGTACAGGAATATTGACTGCAAAGAAAAAGAGTAAGTGGTTCACAAAATCACTGAAGAAGACTTCCCAGTGTCATGCATCACAGAACACTCAGGTTTTAATCCAATTTGCCTCAACATCCATGTACTACAAACTTCATACTTTGATTATAAACAGATTTATGGAGTTTTGGATAAACCAATAAATACAGATATACTGTATACAGTTTGTAAAATGGTACTGGAGATATATAGGAAAAACATTGGAGTCCATCTCCCTTGTGTTACAGCTGTTATTAGACAAAAATTTAATTTTTCTGACTTTGTTGGATTCAAATATCTGCAAATATGAACACTTGACACTGTTTTACATGGATACAGGTTTTATTATACATTAACATTATGTTAGTGTTTATATATACCAAAGTTATCAAAAACAAAACCAGCTGTGAGATGTTATCTTTTGTGATATTCATTGTTACAATAGTTTTCATAAATATAAAGGAACTGACTGTTTTTAATCAATTGTGAGATCATTGTTTCTGTAGCTTTTATGTTCCAAATTGCAAACACTAGTCTGTGTGGCTATCAGTCAAATACAATTCATCTTGGCTGCTTTTTAACTGCTATGGCTTATTTAATACTTTTATTTCTTTTAAAACCTTTTTTATGAATAAAGACACTTGCATATGTGAATCCAAATTAATGAAATTGTACATTTTGTGAAACAGGTTAAGAGTTTTAATACATTGTTCCAATACTGTTCATATGCAATAAATATATGTTTTAATGTATAGCTGATGTTTGAATTAATAATAGACGTTTTATTTAAATTAATAAATGTCTAATTGCATAAAGACAACCTGAAAGAGGAATTAGTATGTGGCAAATAAACATCAAATTGAGATTATTGGCAAACAAGAGCAAATAATTATACACAATGATGATATAGAGTACAGGAAAGTAGGTGATCACCATCTAATAACATCATTAGCATGAAGAAACAATGCATAAGCTTCACAAGGTGGAGTAGGATTATTGTTAGACTCGAAGACAAGAAAAGTAAACAAAGTAAGAATTCTAGTGGCGGAGTTTGCAGGAGATCCCAAAAGCACAGTTATGGCAGTATATTCACTGACAAATATTGCACCTGAAATGAGGTTGAAGAATTCTACAACATACTGGGAGATACAATTCAAAGAAAACCAGCCCATAACTTCCTGATAGTATTAGGTGACTTCAATGTCAGACTTGGGCCAGAGGATGTCCTTTACACTTACCACAGCTCAACAAACAGAAATGGTTCTCACTTGGTAGATTTTCTTTGATAGCACAGCCTAATAGCAGATAACACTCAATTCCAGAAAAGAAAGGGTAAACTGTGGACATTTAAAGACAGAGCGTCGGGCAACTTTAAACAAGTAGACTATAAACTCACTCGTAGAAAGTGGAAAAAAACATTGTAAGAATGTGGAAACTTTCAATTATGTCCACACACTGAGATTGGATCACAGAGTACTAACAAGTCCTTCGAAACTTAGCTTTGACTTTTGACTGGCATTAGTTTAGGGAAAACACAAACCTACAACAACAATACAGCGTATCTGTCAAAAACAGATTTCAGATACTATAAAAAAGAAGTAATGATGAACATTATGCCATCAAGCAATGGAGGAACTAGTGCCTAAAAGAGGGAAGACAAAAAGAAATAGTATTTCGCAATACCCAGAAATGATACCCATCAGGGAAATGGTGGACAAAGTTCCAAGGAATACACTGAAAGTACAAACGATGATAACAAAGAAAAGTGGAAAACAACTCTGCAGGAAGTCTGTGATACCTATGAAAGAATAAGGGAAGAGGAAGCAATGCAGAAAATTGAACAGATTGAAAAAGCAATCGATGGATAAAGGTTCAGGATGGCATGGAAGGCTTTGAATGAGCTGTCTGGAAGAAAGAATGCAAAAGATGGTCAAGGAGAGAGTTCAGAGGAGAGGGTTCACACCTGGTTTACAAAATGGTAGTGGGTAACCATTTTTTTTTCCTTTTTTTCGTTTGTAAAAATGTATATATAAATGTTAATGTGAAAGTAACAGTAGATAAAAGAAGTTTCTATTTGAAAAACTGTAAAATTGGGTGTAATATATATATTATGCATCCTGCTTGGTGTTGCTTTTTTGTGAAGGTCTTGGTGAAAGGTTTCCAAACCCCATCTACTCTGCACCAGGTTCCAAAATAATTTTTAAATGGGGGAATAAAGATATGTATATATAAAAACCTGGTTTACACATTTTAGAAAGTTATTGGGCAATACACCAGAAGTAGAAGAGCCACACAAGACAATACCAGCAGTGTACAAGGGTTTAAATATAGATGATGGTCCCTTTACTCTTTATGTATTCAAGAGGGTAAAAGCATCACCCAAACTAGGTAAAAGTGCAGGACCAGATGGAATCCCACCGGAAATCTTTAAGTGCTGTGACTTTGATGACATCTATCTTAACTTTTGTAACAAGGTACTTATGCAATGTGACAAACAACCACAATGGTCTTTCATGAACATAATTCCAAAGTCAGATGATCTATCTGTGACTGACAACTACAGAGGGATCAGCCTAACCTGTATATTGGCAAAAATATTTAATCGACTATGATTAAACTGTATTAGAGAGGTACTAGACCTAAAACCTAGGAAAAATCAAAATGGATTCCGAACATAAATGACAACAGTATCTCAAATATTTGCCATGCGGAGAATCATCGAAGTGGTGAAAAACAATAACAAACCAGCAATAATAACTGTCATCGACTTTAAAAAGGTTTTTGACTCAATACACTGAGGCAAAATGATAAAGATATTACAAGCATATGGTATACCAGAAAAACCTGTACATGCCATAGAAACTATGTATCCAAACACCAAAGCCCAAGTACTAACACCAGATGGTGAAACTGAGCAACTTGACATCACTGCAGGAGTAATGCAAGGGGATACACTTGCACAATTCTTATTCATCATTTTCTTGACTATGCTTTAAGAGTGGCACTCAGTGGATATTTGGCTTTAAATGGCTGCAAAAACTGGTCTGTATGTTGCAGATGCTGATCATAAAGATAGTTCAAATAATGATGCTATAAATGCTTTGTAATTTAAGATGACACAGGGTTTTTAGACACCAAAATACTACACACAGTGTTTTTGTACTGATGCGTGAGTACAGGAGGTTGTTGTGTTTATGTGATAATGTGTGCACACATGATCCAGAGGTCAAATGTTCAGTAAGGGAGATTTTTGCGGGAAAGCTAAACAAAAGTTTTTTTTGTGACTTTCCCAGTGATTATGTGTATAGTTATCTACTGGTTTGGGTACTATGTGCTTTGATGAACATATATCAAGAAAATAGTTTGGTTGCAGTGACCCTTTAAGGAACCAGTGTCCAACTTATTGACAATCATTTCATACATCATTGGCCTTCCTGAGCACTTCATGGTGAAGGCTAATAAATCCAAGTTGTTCCATAAAACGTGTGACAGAAATAGGAATGCAGCTATACCACAGACAGTGAGACAGTTAACATATTTCACGACAATGCAATATATCACTGCCTACAGGATATTCTAAGTAACTTTCAGCAGATATGTAGCAATGTTTTCAGCATAATACCTAAAGGTGATGTTATTTTTAGTTTTTTTATATGGAAAACTCCATCAAATCCAATCACAGGTCCACGATTCAGTACTTCTGGGCTTTCATGTTTTCAGGATGTAACAGCACAAGTGCAATGATAGGACGTCGCAAGTGAGACCACTGGGTATTCATTAAAATTCATCTGAATATGAAAAGGCCTTCTTACAACTTGGTGACACCTAGTCAGTACCATAGGGTATTATGACCAAGTTCTTCATGTGCTTTGTTTAGCAAATTGAGAATAAACTATGTCAATATTGTACAATCAGGGTGTACTATCAGGTAGTAATGTAAAAGATATCATACATTCCTAATCCAGAGATCCCAAACCCCACCAACCCTGGATAGAAAATGTCTGATCGACTGCTGCAGCCTAAGTTCTTTGATGAAAATGAATTGTCTGATCAGTTGCTACACATAGCATTAATATTATGTAAATAATATTAATAAATTAGTAAGTTAAACATGACATAAAAAATGTCACTTTTGTTAACCTAAGATGTAGACTACCTGCTTATCGTAACTCTTTTTTGATAGATTGTAATTTTCATACTCCACCTTTTTCACCTTTTTTTGATGTACTTGCATATTTTGTTCAATTCTGTGAAATGAATTTATTTCCCATTTGGTGTCATTTGGACTTAAGGTTGCATCTGAAGATGTAAAGCGATTGACAGGAATATTAATATAGAATTTTGCATCATGTGTGAAATGCCTTAATGCTACTTCCGAATATTGATCTCAAGTTTACTGTGATAATAGTAATGTTATCAATGTATTTCCCAGCTGAATTCTATTATTTCAATGACATGTACAACATAATTCTAATACAAATGCTGCACATTTTAAAGATATCAAATCAATGTCTTGACATATTGGAAGCCATTCATGAATAATTCGACAATGTAATTTATGGTATAAACAGAAACATCAAATTTATATTTAGTGTGTCCCAATTTTTCTATGTGGGCAGTTTTATTATAAACAGTGAGTTGAACTACCTTTCATTTGAGACTAAATTTTACTGGATATAACAACCAGGCAGAGAACTAGAAAATCAAGATGACACAGGTTAATAACATAAATGAAGTGTCTGAATCTCCAAATTTTGTGTACCCTTCATGTCTTAAATACCTGAAATTTCAACTTCCAACTGAAATATTTTCACAATTTTGGTGTCAAAGAAAGCATATTGGATGTCCCCATGTACTTATTGAGTGCAACAGTAGATATATCCATCATAGTAACTAAAAAAGTAATGTAAATGAATATTTTTCTGTAAATTTTTTAATTCCTCAGAAGTTGCTTGTTGCGAAATGACACCCATTAGTCAAAATCATGTTGATACCTAATTCCAGTTTTCAAGTAGATACCACTATGAAGGAGCTTTTAGATGATACCTTACTCGTGATTAGTCATAGATAAATAGAAAATACAATTCAAAATATACTAATATTTGTGGGCAATGCCAATTGCCAATTGGCTTAAAATAGGATATACTGATAAATATGGCCAGAACACCCTGTGTATCCCAATTTATTTCATGTTACCTCTCCATTTCATTATCCATACATGAATGAAATAGTGAAAAAATAGTGGGTCATACCTAGCCCACGGACAAGTCTGACTTTTTAAAACAATGTATTGATAATACACTAGTTATGAAAATGCTCGATATTAAACTAAATTGCAAATTTAATATGTAAATTAAATTTTTATAAGTTAATACCCTATCCAATGGACAATAGCTTATCCGGTTGGCGCAGACCGGCCCGCCAAACGTCAGAAAAAGAGGTCCTGTGTTTCCACCGGCAGGTCGATCCGTAGTACTAGTGCACTCGCCAGATGGCATGTCGTACTTCCTTCCTGTCTAGACAGGGTGACGTCATGGCATCTTTTTCGTTGTCTAAACTTATTAGACCTCTATTAATTTCTTCCTGTCTAGACAACCAGACGTCTTTTTCACTGTCTAAAAATCTTTGACCCCTAGTAAGCTCATAGCGGGGTCGGTGGGAGGGTCTTGTGTGTCCATTGGATAGGATATTAACTTATAAAAATTTAATTTATTTATTAAATTTACAATTTTATTGCGTTAATACATCCTATCCAATGGACAATAGCTGAATAATTACCACTTGGTCGGCGGGTAAGTTACTAGGGACGTCAATGAACTCAAAATAACAAAACTGAGAATTCTTTCTTCCAAGCCTGGGTTAACCTTGATATCAGGAAGCCCTTAAGGCTATAGTCGGTTAAGAGAGGGCGGTTAACCGGCCCAGACCGACCTACCTCCCCCCTTTTTTAATAGACCTGCTCTGAGGTAGGGGAAGAGAGGGATGAGTTCAATCCCATGGAATATAAACCTCCCGAAGGAAGCACAACAGAGTTTTTTTTTTTTTTTTTTTTTTTTTGCTTCTTGAATATAAATACAATATCTACATCTATACACTATTTACATATGTACAGGTCTCCTCTGCCTGTGGGTCATTTGTGGATCTGCTGAGCAGCCACTACAGGACCCAGATGGTAGAGCTCTGAATCAGCCCAGGCCACATCCTTCAAATAGAATCGTGTGATGGTATTGTGTGATTTCCAGTGACAGGCTGCCAAGATTTGTTCCAAGGAGGTGCCCGACTGGAAAGCTTTAGAGGCAGCAAAGGCCCTGACATCATGGGCTTTGACCTGATGTAGTGTATGGGATTCCTGAACAGAAGTCTTAGCAAAGGATCACGGTTTGCTTGATCCAAGAGGAGATTGTGGCAGGAGAGATTTCTTTGTCAAACCCTTTCTTAAAAGAGACAAAGACTAGCTTCTTGTTGTGCCCAAGGTCTGAGGTCCTGTCCAAATAGCACCTTAACACTCTAACCGGACAGAGAGACCTGTCAGCTTTGAGGGATCTATCTAGTGTTGGAGCTAGGGCTGGTATAACCACTGGGGCCACACTCTCTGGACCCTCTTTGGCCAGCTGATTCTTGGAAAGAAAGCTGGGTGAAGGATACAGGGAAACCTTTGACCAGTCAGACTGGTGTCTGATGTTTTTGTTTTGCCAAGCATGAATCTCACTTCTGCGCTTACCAGAACCCAGGGCTAAGAGAAAGACTGTCTTGAAAGTCAAATGTTTCAAGGAAGCCTCCTTGATTGGTTCGAAAGGAGCCTGGGTGAGCTGGTGTAGTACCAGGGATAGAATTCCCCTTCTGCCTTTGGGGCGGTCTCTATGGAAACTGTCCAGGAGACGAGTGAGATTTTCATCCTTGCTGATATTACAGGTTACATTTCCCAGTTTATCAGCAATAGCTGACCTGTATCCGTCAATGGTGCTTGGTTGTAGTTTCCTGACTTCAAAGAGGTACATAAGGAAGTTAGCAATGGACTTTACAGGGGGTGACCTGAAGTCCACCTGATTTGTGATGCACCATTTGGTAAAAATGGCCCATCTGGCCTCATATACTGATCTGGTTGATCCTCTCTGAGGAGCCTCAATTCTTGTTGCCACTGCCTGAGAGAACCCTTGCTCCTGGATTGCTGAGGATTTAGGTTTGTCAGATTCCTGTGAGGGGTCTGATTGAATGGTTGAGTTTGTAAATTGGGAAGGCTGGGTAGACTCAGTGGGATCTGTCTTGCCATGGCCACTAGATCCCAAAACCATGGCATGTTGGGCCACCCCGGAGCAATTAGAATGAGTATTTTGCAAGGGGAGTCCTGTAGTTTCTCCACCACCTTGCCCAATATGGCTGTTGGTGGGAAAGCATAGGCGTCCAGATCTTCCCATGGCAGACTGAGTGCATCCACTGCAGTGGCCAGGGGATCCGGTACTGGCGACACAAACTGAGGTAATTTGTTGTTGAACCTTGTGGCAAATAGATCTATGTCGGGCCGGTGCCACCTGGAGCATATCACCTGAAAAAACCTCTGGAAGGAGAGACCATTCTGTTTGGATGGTCTGGCCTAACCTTGATAGCTTGTCCGCTACCACATTCAGTCGGCCTGGGATGTGCCGGGCTTTGAGGGTTACCTGGTGTCTGGTGCACCAGGTCAGTATCCTCCATAAAAGGTCACAAAGTGGGCCCGACCTCATACCCCCTTCCTTGTTTATGTAAGACACTACGGTGGTGTTGTCTGTTGCTACCAGTACTATCCAGCCAGCACAGAGATACCCGAACTCTTTTAGGGCAAGGAAAACTGCTTTCAGTTCGAGATAGTTTACGTGCAACTTGCTTTCTGGTAGAGACCAGGACCCTCTTGTAGTGTGCTTGTCTAAGTGAGCGCCCCACCCTTCTTTTGATGCGTCTGTAAAGATTTGCAGAGCATGTCTTATTGGGTGTAATGTTTGACCTGCGAGAATGTTGTCCACCTGCAGTCACCATTGTAAATGAGGGTGTAAAGATCTGGGACTTGGGATGATCTTTTCTAATGACTCTGGAACTCTCCAGTTGTTCTTGAGGTGCCACTGTATAGGTCTCATATGTAAACGGCCTAGATGGACTTGCTTCTCTGTGGCAGTCAACAGACCTATCAGGGACATGAATTTCCAGACCGGACAGGCCGGCAGTGACAAGATCTGAGAGACCTTTTCCTGAAGATTTTGCCACCGGTCCGGAGTTGGACGGACCTGACCTGTTTTGAGGTCGAACTGGTAACCTACGAAATCAAAAATCTGTTTGGGCTCCAGTTCTGATTTTTCCACATTCACTAGCCAACCTAGTTTTTGACATATTTTCCTGAGTATGCCGGAGACAGACCCGATGGGATGTGGCTCTCACCAACCAGTCGTCCAGGTACTGGTGGATCCTTATATTTTGGTGCATGGCCATCAGTTTCACCTCTTTTGCTACTAGAGTGAACTCCAAGGGAGCTGTGGACAGACCGAAGGGCAGTGCCTTGAATTGATACGTCTGTCCCTGAACATGAAATCTCAGATATTTCCTGGACCGTTCCTGTATTGGTATGTGGAAATAGGCGTCCTTGAAGTCTATTGAGGTGACCCATTCCCCTTGTTGTAGGGAAGTCCTGATGGTTTCCTGCGTCTCCATTTTGAATTTTTCCGCCTTGAGGAAAGGATTCAGATGGCTTAGATCCAAGATAGGTCTCCACTTGTTGTTTGGTTTTGGGACCAAAAATTGCCGGTTGTGAAAGCTCGGAGAGGATTTGTTTTTGACAAGTTCCACTGCATTTTTGTCTATTAGTTGTTGCAATGCCTCTAAAAGGTAGCTGTTCCTGTGAGGATTGGCATAACAACTTATGATTGTAGGAACTCTTGTGAGGTTTGGCCAGGTCCGAAAGGGGAGGGTGTAGCCCTCTTTCAGCATATGAGTTACTTTCGGACCGGCACCCAGGTCCAGCCAAGTTTTCCAAAATTGTTGAAGTCTGGCCCCTACAGGTAGATTTGAGGCAACATTTGGTACATTTACTGCATGTGGGACACAAGACAAGTGAGTGACAAAATAAACACCTTTCACATACTTTAATCTGTGAACTTTTAGAGACTGACAGTCTGCCGACCCGGGACTTAGCTCTCTCTTTTGGGAGTGCCCTGGCGCAGAAGGCACAACATTTACAACATTTACTTTTACAGACTGTTTTGAAAAAGTGTCTGTCCTTTGCACAACTTCCCGGTCAGCAGACAAGCCTGAGAACGGGCTGAATTGTAACTGTCATTTAAAAGTCTGCTGACCTTTGGCAGAATGTGATGAGAAGTTTGAGTTTTTGCCTCTGCTTCTTCTAAATTGACGCCGGCCAATATTTTTCCAAGCTGGCCTCTTCTGTTTTGCATACAACCGACCCTCAGTCCTTCTCTCCGGCCTGTCATAGGGGTGGAAACGACCCTTTTGACGTGAAGATGATGAAGCTGCTGAGTGTCCTTTGTTATCGTAATGTGCTATCTCTTCCTCTGCCCGCTTGATTGCTGCATCCGGAAATAATGTTGACATGTGTAGGGGAGCTGTCCGGAGAGCTGCTAAAGTGTCCGGCTTAATGCCGTTTTTCACATGGTTCAAGTAGGCATCGCGACGGGCAAGAGTGAGATTTCCCATGGTTATGAAAATAAAGTCTGTCAAGTGTTCCATCGCCTTCGCTGCTGCTTGAGTAATACTGGAGTTAAATTCCATCAGGAATTGAAGTTCTTCCATTGCCTCAGCAGCCTTAGAGGAACCTTTCCCTTTACTCTCACTGCGAACCATCTTTAGCTGTGCTTGCATGTCCTTCTGGACCTTGAATAAGCAGCGGTTGAAACTGGCAGGCCGGTTACACACCACTGAAGCCTCCCTGGCGGTTCGCTCCCATCTCCTAAGAGTATCTTGCGATATTCGGCGTGAAGCCGGTGGGGTGGAACCTAAGGCCGCCTTCCTAGACATTCTTCCAAAACTACTGTTCAGCTTACAGTGGCCGGTACACCAGGAAGAAACCTTGGTCTGATCAGTCTGTTCCTCAGAGTAGAGTCCGTACCACTTTGCTTGGGATCTTGGAGTCTTTAAAAAGTGTTCCATAGGCAAACTACCAGCTTCCGCAGTTCTGGAGGGGTAACCTTCCACTAGTGTAAGGTTTAGTCGGTTGAGTTTCTTGCAAAGCCACTCCTCAGTGGGCATATGTACAGAGACCTTGCTTGGTCCTGGTGCCTTGGGTCCCGCAAAGGGATTATCATCAGATGGGTTGGAGCTGTTTACATCCGGCACGTGAGGCCAACCCATAAAAGACCGGATGCCCCTCATGGTCTCCCTATACATCTGCTCCTCTGAGGTTGGTAGATTATGCTCAAGCTCAGGATCATCCAACAACTCTCCCTCTTCCGAGAGGTCAGTGTCAACCTCCGACCCAAGGCTGGAGATACTGTCTTTCCTTGAAGACTTTCTCAGAGAAGGTGAGCCAGAGCCAGTAGCAGTAGACTGAGGTCAGTCGGTACAGGGTCGGTCGGAGAGAGGAGGGTCAGTAGAAGAGGCATTGGCACTCTGAGTAGGTCTGTTGGAAGATCGGTGAGGATCAGTATGAGGCTTGCCGGTCGACTTGCTGTTAACGATAGCAGTGTCTGGACCAGTGCGCCCTGATGAAGGTGTAGGTCGGATCTGATCCCCTTTCAGCTTGCCGGTCGACTTCTGCTTTGCAGCAGTACTGTCTGGACCAGTGCACTTACTAAAAGATGAGGCTGAAGATGTAGAGCTGTCAGATATGAGCTTGCCAGCCGAAACTGCTGATCCCCTTTCAGCTTGCCGGTCGACTTCTGCTTTGCAGCAGTACTGTCTGGACCAGTGCACTTACTAAAAGATGAGGCTGAAGATGTAGAGCTGTCAGATATGAGCTTGCCAGCCGAAACTGCTGAGCAGTGTTATTGTCTGGGCCAGTGCGCTTAGGTGATGAATCTTCTACAGAACTGTGTGTAGGCTGAAAAAAGGGTTCAGCATCTCTAGAGACGCAGAAGAGCATCTCTAGAGAGCATCTCTAGAGACTCTAGAGAAGGGGTAACCTTCACCTCCGAAGAAAAGGTTGGTTGCAGTGATTTCGCCAATAGAAGAGCTTCTAACTTGTTAAATCTTTCCGACCATTTCTTGTCGAGTTCTGTAATTCTATCTGATGAAGTTGAGGTAGAAGCCTTGTCCTTCTTAGGCTTAACAGGGGCTTTTTCTTTCTTACTTTTCTTTTCAGGAGGTGCTGGTGATTTATCAGAACTAGCGTTGCCCACGACCCCAATAACAGCCACGGTACTGGGATCCACAAGGGAAACATCTTCCGTGGGGTGGGGCTGATCCTGACGCTTAGCCTCCCTCTTTTCCTTTCTGATTTTATATGATGGAGTTGAGATTTGTGCTCGCTGTTCAGGGGTAAATGAATTACACAACTCACAGTCCAGTGTGTCCTTATCTGCAATGCAGGGTTGCTTCCCCTTGCCTTCTCGCGGCAACGTGCACAAAAAGCGTGTCCATCAAAAACGGCCATTGCATGGCCGCAACTTCACCTTTTTTTCCCCGGTGAAGACATAATAGTCTATATATATATATCAATCCAATAATATCAAGGAAAGATGGTTTCCTTCAATAAAGAACACAATATCACAAAAAATCTGGCTGAGATTAAAAACTCGTCCACACTAGTTCGCGCCAAATGAAAAAGATGCCATGACGTCACCCTGTCTAGACAGGGAGGAAGTACGACACGCCATCTGGCGAGTGCACTAGTACTACGGACCGACCTGCCGGTGGAAACACAGGACGTCTTTTTCTGACGTTTGGCGGGCCGGTCTGCGCCGACCGGATAAGCTATAGTTCATTGGATAGGATGTATTAACGCAATAAAACATCGATATTACAGCCTAGACTTCCACAGAGACACATTTTCAGATATTTGGGAGTTATTTTTGTCAAGAATATAATCGAGAAGTTTTGGAAAATGTAATCACTTCTTCCTTCTGTCAGGCACTATCCAGGAGACCTGTTCATTACTGATGAAGCAAGATCAAACAATGAACCCAAAAACATTAGCCCCCCCCGCCCCCCCCCCACCCCCACCCCCCCGTAAAGGTGAAACATACTTACGCTTAAAACAACCCCCAACAGCCTCCCCACCCACCCACCCACCCAAAAGAATATTGAGATTATAAGTCAGAGTGCAAAAATCTGGTGACAGGTCCTTTTTATGCAAGGCACCTAAACTGTGGAACTGCTTACCTGACAAGAGTGATACCTTGACAACTATCAAATACTTCTGTGTAGGATTATACTTTCATTTGATGAAGCCTATAGACATCTTCTGTAACTCTTTTAGATATCAGTGGTGTCATGGAAAGATCTAGAGAGGCTTTGGTACTATATGTTAGTAAATGTTTATGTCAATTAAGAACTATTTCTTAGCTTCTAGTGCAGTACTGACAACATTATATCAGACTGGTCATAAAAGAAACCCACACCATTACTTGATACATGATATAAAAAGGCACAAGTCCAGCGAGAATCACTGATACAAAAATAATGATTTATCAGCTGTTATATCCTCTATCCCGTGTTCATTGAGGAGCCCAATATTTCAGATAGAAATTTCAATATGATTGTGAAAAGTAAAGAAGTGTAAAGAAGTGGCTCATTAGTGGCGAGAAGTATGTATTCAAATCTCGTGTCCAATGTCTAAAATGATTAAATGGATGTAGTGATTTTTGTAGACGTCATAACCTTATCCTCTCTGGTCAATTCATTCATGTTAGAATTACACCATAGAGGATGAGTTTAACTGACATATATAAAAAGAGTTTTGTGATCTTTTCAAATCACTACAGGATGAGTCCACTCTGAAGAACCTGCTGCAGATTCGTTATGTGAGGTAGGTTGATAAAAAAGTTAACCTTAAAGATCAAGTGCTGTGCCTGTCAATTTCATAAATCCAATTTGATTCCCGGCCTTGACCTGAAGTTGGAAAGTTGATAGTTGCCTAGCAGTTTTTTATAGTGTTAAGTGCAGTATCTTGACCAACAAATAGGCATTGATTTCCCCTTTACACTCAACTACTCATTGACATGAAGTGTACAGTGGATTCGAACCAAAAACAATAAATTTTATTAATATAATGATATTTTTTTATACAAAATCTTTGTACTGCCATATTATAAGATACACTATCCAGAAATTATATAACTAGCAGAGCACTGAGACTGCTTTTGGGTGGTATGTTTGCTATTCCAACCCAGAGCTGAGACGGGGGATTGGTGGTAGTTGCTTATTATTGCATAACGATTTTTTCAGTGCAGAATCTTGACCAACCAGTGTGCACTGATTTCCTCCATCTACTAAGCTACCCAATTGTTTATATGAACTGCAAAATGTGAGGATTGCATTTACTGTGCTCAGATAGACAAAACTTTAACAATTTAAAATTTTGTTGTTTTAACACTTTTCAGAGAGTTACTTGAAGAAGCAAATGAGGATCATCAAGAGAAAGGAGACTGTAAGGTTAAAAAATAATATTAAATAATATTGGTTTCCCATTTACTAATATTTCAGTCTATGCAATAGATTCAAATGTGCGTGCTTGCAATACTGTAGCAGATGCTATTGTGTAATATTTATATTAACATTAGAAATACACGACCCCTTTCAGATAATAGAGACTGGACAAGTTTTATCAAACTAGTAATTCTCAATTGAGGATGTTAACTTTTATATCAAAGGCTTCTGTGTGGTATGTTAAAAGGCTTTAATTTCCTTTCCTATATTAAGAATTTAATGATATTTCATTGCTTGTCTATATTCAATTACATAAAAAGTGAAACATCTCAAAAAGTCTACAACTTTCTTCTAATTGGTTACCCAAAAATATTATTTTGAGTAGCTTTGGACTTTTGTTATCTTTTACGATCTGTACATGACATATATAGGGAGATATACAGAACAAAATATTTATATACTTTTAATGTAGAGCAGCCATGACATACGTACCACAGATAACTAGCCTAACAAATTCATCAGCATGTACTGAATTTTTGTAAATATAAATTTTATTGGCTACAAATATAGACATTTAGTATTGACCGGACCCCTGTGTTGAGACAATACCAAAATAGTGTAATCTTGTGTCTCACCCTTCTTCTGTTGTTGTCCTTGTGATTAGCAAGTGTTTCAAATAAGCTAACAATATTTCACTGTTTTCTCAGAATATACGTATAGTTGGATGCTATTTTTTCAGCCATTTGTTTATTTTTATAGCATAGATTATTCTTTCTTCTAATCTTAAGAAGTGCAGGATTAGTATTCCTTGTTTATTTCTTGTTTTGTCAGTTTTCTGCGTTTCGACTCAGATTTTGTTGCAGTAAAAATGTCTTCCCACCTAATGAGTGTAAATCCCAGATCATCTAAATGCAGGTATTTTTGTTTCCTATTTGACACCCACATTTACTGCCCTACATGCAGGGAATCTGGCAAAGGGGATAACCTCTGCGTCACAAATCAATCTCCATACCATAATTTTGCAAATTTCACTGAGGAACAACGAATTACAATCAAGCACAGACATAGGTATGTAAGGAAACAAAAGGCACCGAATCCCTGCAATACTTGTAAATATGATGATCTGGATTTATTTGGGGATGACGTGGAGGCATTTTCTGACTTGCAAGCAGACCTTGAGGGTGCTACTGATAATTTATTTTCTTCTCCTCCACGTTGCCCAACCCTTATGTTTCAACTCTTTGTCTTTTAAGACTCCTCAAACTGTCCCACCAAGCTCAGGTACTGCCCTGCAGAATAAAATAGAAAGTAGACTAGAAAAATCCCTGGGTAATCAATATAACATCTAACTCCCGCAACAAATGGGGGTGTTTCAAGCGTCCATGCTGGAGGTTATGAAGTCTCTCTGAGACGAAATGCAGTCAATGAAAAAAGCCTCCAAGGCAGAGGTAGATCTCTGCCTCTTTATCAAAAGCTGGACCAAGTAAACGACCAGACCTGAAAAATCGGGCTTCAGATCCAACATGGACACAGAACACTCAAAGTCTTCATTCTGACCATGCTTCCAAGCACTCGGATCTTCAATCCGACCACTTTGATCCTCAATCCAAATACCACTAGTAGCACCCTAAAAGGGTGTTCCAAAGCTAAGAAGCACTCGGACAAGAAAAACACAAGGTTTGGGCAAAGTACTATTCTCAGTTGTCTTCTTCAGAGGAATATCATTCCTCTGTCCCTATCAAAAAGTCTACTAAACCTCATCAGGCTCCTTCTGAGCCTGAACCTCAGCAGGATAGCACAGACCCAGTTTTCTACAAGAAGGTAGATGTGTCTGACCTCCACAATATGCAGAGGAAGTGGAAACTTTTAGGCAGATTCTTGATCTCCCTGACCCCAGGGAAACATTGCCTAGGTGCTCTACCACTGTGCTAGGCCTGGACGATGAGAAAGACAAACAGGAGCTAAGGACAATAGGCCCTTCAGCTATGCTCCCTTTAAATCCCATTCTCAAAGATGCTTTTGAGAAGTTTAAAAAGGATTTCTTGGCCTCTAATTTACCTGACGGTAAATATATTAAACCCCCTGCATCAACAGCCAAATATTACAATGTCGGATAACCTTGTTTTGAAGACAAACTTCAGGAACTCAATAAAGATTTTGCCAACATCTGTATTTCCCCTATGCCCTCTGGGGCCCCTAGGGACAAGGTTCCCCTACAAATTCTCAAGGAACTTGAACACCAAGCTAGGCAGAATCTCTCTACCATCACTTTCACAGCTACTTTCTCAAAGACTGCCTCTTATTGTAACACAGTTATGGAGAAGTGTCAGAAGAGAATCTAGGCTATCTGTAAGAGGGTTAAAAGCCAGATTCAGAAAGGTGCTGATCCTGATAGTCGTGGCTATGAAAACCCCTGTGATTATTTTGAGATTATGAATAAGATAATTCTTATTTAACAGAGAGCCTTAGCCTTCCTCAGCAAATCTGTAGACCATATACTCCAGAGGGAGCTTTATACCATGGGCAACACTGGCCTGCTCAGAGGCGAGGCCGAGATGACCCTCTTTCAACCACATCTAGGGAAAGAGACATGAAGAACTGATGAACTCACCTTTTTGGCCTACTCCTCTGTTCAGGTCACAGTTAGTCAAGGATGGAGAAGACTTCCTCCTTAAAAAAGGCACCCCTAAAGATTCACAGGGTTTTGGACCCTATCAAAAAAGCCCTTTTATGGTTCCCACCACAATAAGAAATGAAGCTCCTACAGGAAACGCCTCTATAGGGGCAATTCCTCCCAAAGCAGTAATCAATCGCTTTCTTCAGGTAGGGGGAAATCGAACAACAGAGGCTTCGGAGGTCGTTTTTGACCCCATTCAAGAGCATGAGGGCTTGGAAACCCCTTCCCCTAATGACACCTTAGAAGACTAACAATAGGAGGTCGCCTCCGTTGTTTGAGAAGAGACTGCCTAGCAAAGACAATGTGTTAAACATTATTACCACTCGCTACATTCTTCAACTCATTTCAAAACCAAATTTAGTCAGAGCTCCACCAATTCAATCAGGTCACAAGGCCCTTGAAAAAGACCAAGCTCTGTCCTCTTGTATCCAGACTCTTCTTGCAAAGAATGCAATAGAAAGGGTGGAAAATGTAAAATCTCTCAGGTTTTACAGTAGCTAGTTTCTGGTACCCAAGCCTCACCAAAGGTGGCGGCCAGTAATAGACCTAAGCAGGCTTAACACCTTCCTACTTGTAGAAAAATTCAAAATTGAAACACCAGAGTCCATCAGGACCTCTCTGATTCCAGGGGAATGGGTGTCATTGATAGATGCCTACCTTCCCATCCCCATCCACCCAAACTCAAGGAAGTACCTAAGGTTGTGCGACAAGTCACAGGTTTTCTAGATTACCTACCTTCCTTTTGGGTTAGCCATGGTCCCTCAGATCTTTACAATGATTGTAAAAGAAGTGAAGCTGATGGCCCTGACAAGGGGAATCAGGCTTTACCAGTACCTGGACGACTACCTTATAAGGGCCCAGTCTCAGGAAGAAGCACAAGTGAACACTCAGAGAGTGGTCGATCTGACCCAGTCCTTATCGTGGATAATAAATCCAAACTAAAACCTACTCAAGTGTTTTTGTTGATTGGCTATGAATACCATCTAGATTCAGCGCTTGTAAAACACACTCAAGAGAGATGGCACAAACTTCAGTATTTGATCCTATGACTCAAGTCAAAACATGTTTTGACTGCAAGATGTTTGATGTCACTAATTGGGTTGCTTGCCTCATTAAGAAAATGGCCTTCACATGAGGGCCTTTCAGTTTCACCTCAAGGAGGACTGGAGATTTCCTCAGTCATTGGACACCCTCTTTCCTTAAACAGAAACCATTTCAGCACACATATTGGTGACAGAATCTCACAAACGTGATGAAAAGTGCAGATCTTAATCCCAAAGACCACAGTATCCAACTCTTTACAGATGCCTCAAATGAAGGTCTGTTGGTCTGTGGTCAGACAGGAAAAGAAGGCTACACATAAATGTTCTAGAACTGAAGGCGATTTCTCTGGCCCAAAGACCATAGTATCCAACTCTTTACAGACGCCTCAAACAAAGGTTGGGGCACTCACTTAGAGTAAAGCTCTACAATGGGTCTGTGGTCAGACAGGGGAAAAAGCTACATATAAATGTTCTAGTGCTGAAGGCGTTTTCTCTGGCCCTTGAAAGATTCAAGGACCAGTGTCAAAACCAAACAGTGTTGGTTGCTACGGACAACACAACAGTAGTAACCTACATAAACAAACAAGGAGGAACTCACTCAGCAGAGATGTGTGCTCTCCTGTGGAAGATAATGGCCTGGTGCCATCATTACCAGAAAACCTTAACATCCAGACATTCTAGGATGTCTGAATGTGGTGGTCTACCTTCTGTCCAGGTCGAACCAAGTCCAGTCAACAGAATGGCCACTGTATCCTCATGTAGATCTATTTACTACTCCTTTGAACCACAAAGTTCCACTGTATGTATCTCCAGTCCCAGACCAAAATGCTTGGGACATAGATGCTCTGAACATAAACTGGTCGGGTGTCACTGCTTATGCTTACCCTCCCAAGGCTCTCGATCATAGGGTGGTCAAAAAAATCAGGCAATCCAGTTGCCTGATCATAGTAATAGCCCCCGGCTGGCCAGGGATGCCCTGGTTTTGGGACCTAGTGCAGGTCTCAACAGAGATCCCACTTCAACTAACAGTGTCAAGAACTCTTCTCAAACAGTCCCACAACTATGTGTTTCACAGCAATCCACAACATCTCAACCTCCATATGCCTGGTCTCTAGGAGTGGACAGCTCCAAGAACTAGGCTTCTCTGTGGAGGTGGCAGAGACAATTGCTGCCCCTCAGAGGTCATCAACAAGGACCAGCTTCAAGTCAAAGTGGGCTCTATTTGAAAAATGGTGCAGAAAAAATGTGGTGGATTTCTCCACGAACTCTGTAAAGCAAGTCTCAGACTTCTTGATGTACCTGTACCAAGACCTAAACAGGCGCCCTTCGACCATTGATGATTATAGGATGGCCATTGTTGACACTGTGGGCCCGATGGGGCTCCATATTTTCCAAAGGTCAGACCTTAATAGGTTATTCTACAGTTTTCACAGGGATCATCTCAAAAGCTCCAGGAATCTTCCTAAGTGGAACCTTTCTGTTGTACTCAATGAGCTCACAAAAGCACCCTTTGAATCTATGAAAGACACAGACCTCAAAACTGCTTTCTTGCTAGCTTTGGCCTCCGGCACAGTGAAATTCATGCCTGGGTTCCAAAGTATCAAATCTAGGCCAAGATTGCTTTGTTCAACTCTTTACATTTCGTAGCCAAAAACCAACTAGTAAGAGAAGGTTCTCAAAGTGTGTCTCCGGTGACTATTCCTGCTCTAACTACCATTGTAGATAGATAATTCAAAGAAGACAGGACCTTGGGTCCGGTGCCGGCCCTGAGATACTATTTGGATGGAACCAAAGACCTAACAGAATCTTGATCCCTACTTTTTATCTCTTTAGGGAAGGACATACATCAGACCCGCTACACTCTCTTCTTGGCTAGAACTAACTATCCCACTATGTTACAAACAAGCAAATCAACAAGCCTTGGTCCTTGTCCAAGTCAAAGCGTATGACATTAGGGCCTTCAGTGGACCAATTCATGCAAGCATGTCACTGGAAAGCTCACAGTACATTTACAAATTTTTACCTAAAAGACCTTATTTGGTCAGACAACAACAACAATATGTATCTGAAGCGAGTGGTAGTGGCACAACAAGTCCTAGACCCTTCTTCTCAGTTCAGGAGTCTAATCCCAGGGTGTAGGTATTGGTTACCTCCTCAGGATGTTATGGTAAGGTATCCTATCTATTATTTCTGTATTTATCTGTATAATGTATTAAGTCTTTCAGTGTACCATCTCTATTTAGGGTGGACAATGTGTTAAACATTATCACCAGTTACTTCGTTCTTCCACTCATCTTAAAACAAGTTGGGTGGCAAGTTTATGAGATTCAAGCTTAGGGCTTTTTACAGTGGTGCCCTTGGGAGTTATTCTAGAACAAGTGAGCACGGCTGCACTTAAGCTATCAATTAAAACATCCTGACAGTATTGGTACTGTCTTTTATTAATCTTCTGGTTTTTGGCTTCTTACAGGTTCTATTTTCATATATTCATATATTTATTTATTAATTCAAATCCAAGAAAAAATCACTATTATTCCAGTCTCAGCTGTAATCCTTCCACCGGATGTATGGATTCAACATTCAGTTCCACCTGGTAAGCTATTGTACAGCAATACAATGGAAAATTTTGATTACTTAAATGTAGCTTTTATAAGCTACAAGCTTCCTATGTGGAACTGAAGATACTCCCACCCTGCCTCCCCACTGTATTCCAGCTGAAGGGCAAAATTAAAACAAGAGAAGAAGGTAAAATGCGAGATTACACTGCTATGGTACACTCTCAGCACAGGGATCTGGTCAATACTAAATGTCTATTTTTCTTGGACATTGGTCGGATGCCTGCGGCCTCCTGAGAAAGCACTCAGTTCCACATGGTAAGCTTGTAGCTTATAAAAGCTACATTTAAGTAATCAAAATTTTCAAATTTCTGGAATAGTTTAACCTATGAATACATTTGAAGTGCACTTCTCTAAGGCTTCTACTGGTTTTTGTATTGCTTGTATTGAAATTCTGTTAATTTTTTAAATAAGAATTTGTGCTTGGTTGTTGAGACTAGAATTAGAATTTGTGCAAAAATATTAATAGTAAATAATTGAAGAATCCTGTTTGCAGTTCTCAGCTTTGATGACTTTGACAAGGAGGAAGACACATCATGTGTTGGTAAAGTGCATCACTCTTTTAGTGTTTGGAGCGAAAAATCTTGTCCAGCAAACTGTGATGTAGACAAACTGTGTGTAGCATTTACCATTATAATCGGTTTTAGAGGAGAGAAGAGATGTAACCTGTACAGTGACTGTGAACACACATTGCACAAACCTGGTTCTGTTTTGTACAGACCTAAAACAAGGTAAGACTCTCACTGTTTGGCAAGGTCACTTAGTATTGTTTGATGACAAAGTCAATTTGTTGTGCCTGTTAAATAAATAAGAAAACTTTCTTAATGAATAATACAGAAAGCTTATAATTATTATAAAATGAAAATGGCCATATAATATGAATTTGTGCAGTATTTGTCTTGATTAGTGACACACATATATATATATATATATATATATATATATATATATATCTTGAATGCGTGATGAGGGAGGTTCTTCTTTTATTACACACCACGTTGCTGTCAGTATATATAACAAGTCTCTGTTTTCCATGTCACAATAATTAGGAAATATGATACACTTTTATCCAAGGTGGTTACTTTAAGCCCTTAGACCCATCTGCATTGTATATGGTCCTGTCACACATTTATTTAGGGTTGTATTTGTACCACTTGTATTACCTCATCCATGGTCTTTAAAATAGAATCTCATATCTGGTTAGTAATCAAATCCCCTGTTGCGGTCACAGGGCAAGCACGATAGCAGTTACTGGCTGCAACTGGAAAAGACAAAAACTTTAACTTAACAAATTAATTTAACAATTAAAATAATGATTATAGTCAACTGTTGTGCTCTCAATAGTACATACAACGATACAATGATGAAACGTATCTGACCTGACCACTGTGACTGACAGTTAAATTTATCCACTGTATCCAGCAATCCGTTCTGTGATCTGTCCTGTGATCTGTCCAATGTCCACTAACACACAGGTATCCTGTTAATCCTTTTGATATCCAATCACACAAAATGTCTGTGTAGAGATATTCAGAGAGTTTGCATAACTGTACTGTCTGCTCCAAGATATGGACAATATCCAAAATGCAGTAAATCCACTCTGGTAGAATCATACACTGTATGTAATAAGTATAATCCAAAGTGCAGCAAATCGATCCAGACACTATAGAAAGGTCACCCCAGTAAAAGTTCACAACAACACAAGCAGTTTATATCCACTTGAATATTATATTCCAAGACACAATAGCCTTCCTTATAGCCAAGGAATACTAAGTTAACTTGTGGTCAGATGTACAGTCCTTATATATGGTTATGGAAGTGTCTAGAATGTTACACAACCAACTTAAAGTTAACATGAGTAACCAGATCAAGTGAGGAAGTTCTAGAACCCTGTGTTAGATTCAAAATTTGGTGCCCCCAAAATTTTATCCAGAATATGTATATGAGACACTGTGACATACTTGTTTTTTTTATTTTCAGCAGTGCCCCAAGTAATCCTGAACCTGACAATGGCAGAGGCAAGTATAATTATGCCAAACTTTTTCGAAATTTGTACGAGTACATTGTGTGTAGAAATGGATTTCATCTCACAGTGGAAAGAAGGCATTTTTTAACCTTCACATGAAAAGATATATCTATGTAATCTAATCCAATGTAAATTTTTATAGCACTCAGTCCCCATCAATTAACATAATTAATCATAAAGAAGGTGAATATTCATGAGTTCATTTACATAGCCCGGACATGTCAAAGAAGATGCAGGGATGACGAGAAGTCTATTATCTATATAATAACCTGATAATAATATTTTCCATTTCAAGAATATATATCAGTTGCAAGATATATTGTTATCTAGCTAATAAGAAGATGATTAATTGTAAAGTTATTACCTCTGACACGGACATATTACTTTTATGGCCGTTTGTCTGTATTTTTGTTTGTTAGCAGGATTATATGTTTAATAATGATATACAGGGATTCATATATACAAACATCGGGTTTTGAAGTCTAACCTTTCCTTGTGGCATCTTGTCCCTTATATTGCCTACAGATGCACAAATTTTACTCTAATATATATATATATATATTATATATATATATATATATATATATATATATATATATATATATATATATATATATATATATATATATATAGAATAACTTCACTTTAGTGGCATCTCTTGCACTAATATCCTATTGAATGTCACTTCTGAGAACTGTTCAGAAGTTGTTAACCACAACAACAACAAAAACAGCTGACTGCTAAGGTGTTTACATGCCCTCTGTGGGAGAATGAAATCTTGTATAAACCCTAATATTCACATCAGTGTAAATGAACAACTTCATTACCTTCCCAATTCATATTGTGTCTTTCTCAGATATAACCTCTAGTTGTCTGACTCATTGAAATAGAGCAGCAATTCCCTCAGTCTGTCTCAGAAATGCTATACGGAGGTATGGTTACCTTGGCTGCACCAGTGGCAAGGAACAGGTTTCTGCTTTATGTTAGATCACAAAAGATAATTTTGAGCTTTAGAAGCCTACACAAGACCTAACTCTTTAGACTTGGGACAGGTCTTTTTAGCATTTGTATTACATAGATCAGATTTGCAGTAGATTTTTCAAAAAGGTTGAAACACCTGTCACAACCTCTCAACTGCTCATTAAACATAACACCCTGGAGGGGGTAGGGGTGGATGGTCACTTTAGAGGGTAGCTCATTTTTATTCCCAAGATGAGAGGTACAGTAATGATGCAGCTCCAGTGTCAAAATTCAACAACAACTGCATGGAACTGTGTGACCAGGTCTTTAAAATATAACGTTGAATACTTTATTTATATATTTATTTGCTTGTTCAAACAATGTACCCATGGAGGAAGAACAAGAAAAAGAAACACTTAAACATATTTACACTGCAGCATAAGGCTGTGAACACAAATGTTATCTACTTTAGCGTGTGCAAACAAATTCCAACATTTCATTAATTTCACTTTAGAAAGAAGATATAGTACAACATATAAAAGAGAAAAAACATCTCAAATGACATATACAGAAAAAAATAGATCATAAAGGACGATGAGGAGTGTGCAGTACGAGGATTTCATTGTGAATTTTCATGAGTGATATATATATTTTCTGTACATGTCCAATGAGGGACGTTGTACTTTTAATATCCACCAATTTTCCATGTTTTATGGGTAAAAATATCCAGGAAAACCAAAACTTTTTAAGTTGCATTTTTTACGGAGTTTCATGCACTAAACGAATCAAAAGCACTGAATAAATACCTTGCTAATATATATTTAGCATATTTGTAGGTTTTATAGAGTAAAAGATATCACTGAAAAATCCACATGTGTTAACTAATGTATGACCTAACAATGCATAATAAGTAGCATCAGTGCATATACAATCCAAGGGGGCCATGGTGGCAGAGTGGTAACACTCTCGCCTCCCACCTCTGAGGCTGGGGTTCAGTTCCCGGCATGGCCTCAAGTGGGAAAACTGGTAGTTGTTTGCCGTTGGTCATCAGTTTACAGTACAGAACCCTAGCGAACTGTATATACTGGTTTCCTCTGCCCTTCCAACTACCTGTTGTGATATGACTGTAGTGTTGAAAGCAATGAAAAACCCAAATAAATAAACATATTCGATCCAAATATATTCCGGCTTGTATTTTAACCTATTTAGACCGGATATTGCTTATAGTGGATAAACTATGCAAGAGACTCATCAACAATTTGGCATTTTAAAAACATAACCTGGTCAAATTGGCCCCCTTGGAAATAACTCCCTAGTAAAATGGGCATTCCCGAAAATTATAAATCTAGTCAAATTGGGCCCATTGCCCCTTGTTCCAAATATAAATGAGAAGCAGGAGTGGGATAAAAGTAATTTTTATTTACATTTTACACTAATAGATTAGTATTTATTTACAAATGCAAGAAATATGTAATTATAGAATATTAACTCCTATACTACACTAAGGACCACCTTAAGTAGAGCAAGCCTAAAAATTACACTTTACAGAAGCTGGTAAACCTAAGGTCACCTTAAAGAATGCAAACTTTTAAAGCTACACTTTACAAAAGGTGTGCACATAAGGTCACCCTAAAGATTTCCAAAATGTTGCAAATTAGGCGAACATAAGGTCACCATGAAAAGTTAGCCAAATTTAAGGTGGCCTTAGATAAGATGATTAAAAGTTTGTTTGATTTTTAAGATACATACTATAATAACATATTGATAAAATTAGATTTTGAAGTTAAGATTTACAGGGAAAGTAGAGTATTTTTAGTTGAACATGTAAGAAAGCAAAGAGTCCCCAAGCCCCAATTAGGAGGTCGTGGGTATGTAAAACTGTTTCTTGAAAGTAAGGGATACTTGATCAGAAGCATTATGATCAATGGTAATGTATCTCCAGACGAATTCTGACGTCCAGGTGCCATGGCTTTGAAAATGCTGTAAATCCACATTCAAATAAAAGGCGTAGGTGGCACCTGAATTTCAGAAGGTGTGGAAGCTAAGGTTAGAGTTGTGGAGGTTAAGCCTCTTCAAGATAAGATGAAAGGGATGTTTTACCCGTGTGTCTGTAGGAGGGACCCATCCCTTGATAGTCTTGTATTGAAACAGTGGATCATATTTTGATCCAGGTGTTATGGCCAACAAGTTTTTTACCACTGTTACTGGGTAAATGGGATATAAAACCTAAAGAATTGATTTTTTAGAATTTTTACAACATTTTTTGTCTGCATAGTTTTGGGCCATTTGAAAAGTACATGCATACCTAAGTGTGCAAAAATAATATCACCTCTGTGTGGAACCAACTTTGCTAATTTTAGAAAAGAAAGGAAGTCCATAGTATTAATTGTTTAAAAGACTTGGCCCATGTATGTGAAGTTAGAGGTTCGAACCAGTTCTTGCAATGTATTGATATCTATAATTTTCTGTAGATCAACTTTGAAAGGCCTATGGGGAATTATGACCTCTTGGAAGTACTTTATTCTTGGATCTTGAAAAATATGGGCAGAAATCCCAGATAATGAAAATTTTGCCTTGATGGTTGACAGATGGTTGGCCATAGCGCAAGGTGAGGTATGATGTAAGTATGCAAGTTTTATCATGGGTGACGGTTAAAAATGTTCAGTTTAATAAATATTGTGCAAGCTAGGAATAATCTAAACATACAATTACAGTTTCTGCCTGTTGCAGTTCTGAAAGCAATGCAGGTCTTCTGGAGGCCTAGATGTAGCAGTTTGGCCATGGTTGGGTGAAAACCTATCTGTAAATTATATGGACCAGTCTTTTACTATCATTATGACTTTCCTTAACACAAGCCCACCTATGTGTAGGCAGTAATTGATGTAAAATTGTATTTGCATTTGGAAAGTTCTTCTATCTAGATAAAAGGTCAGCTATTACATTGACCTTGCTGGAATATGACTGATCTTGAGACTGACATTCATAGTTGTAATTTGAAATTGAATATTACCGGCTATGGCAGCTAGTTAGGTCTCTGGTCTTACCCAAGTTGAGGACCTCTACCACAGCTAATTTATCACATGCTATGGCTACTTTTCTATTAGCCCAGGACTTCTACCAGGCCATAAGGACAGCCAAGATATTGAGGATTTCTATGTAGACTATTCTTAGATCCACATATCCTAAGGGATGGCTATGCATATACTTCTGAACCCCATCTGGCTCCCATTCCTTGAAGACTAACATCCAATTTTATGGAAAAAATCAATGGGTTTTTGATTGAAAAAGGTGGCACCATTAGACAAGGGGATAAATTTTAGAAACCAATTAATGTCTCTTTTTGCTTCCCTAGTAACTGGGACCTGCTTTTTATCCTTCATGGATCTTAATACATCTAATAATATGTTTAAGAAAAATCTAGATGACCTAACACATTTGCTAATATATAAAAGACTACCCGACAGGGATTGCAGTTGACGCTTACTGCAATATGATTTATGACGCCATTGTAGCAATTATCCCAGATTTTTAAAGTTTAACTTTTGGTTTTGACATTGTGAAGGTTTCAGTATTTATTAGAATACCCAAACAATTAAGGCATGTTGTGGGGGGTTCTAACTTCTTGGAAGCCAAGGTCTTGTAATAATTGGCGCAGTGCATCAAAATAGGCGTCGATTTTGCTTGATACATCGATTCCAAGGATAAATATAATTTATGATGTCATATTTATGTTGATTCATAATATGATGCATTGCATCGTATAAGCTTTGAAAAAAGCACTGCCATTATGATACCCGAACGGCAGCCAGGTGTCTACATTGTAACACTCATGATGTAATGCCAAAAGATCATATTCTTTGAGGTCTAACTTGACTTGTCAAAAAGCCAGGCTAATGTTAACTTTATATAACTTATAACCCCTACCTAGAGCCTTAATCTGGTCAGTAATTACGTCTACTGTAGGTAACTTCAGTATGATGGGATACCAAGATACTGATCCTTGGGTATGCCAGCATTAACTTGGCCTTGACCTTGGGGATATCTGAGATCTATGATGACCCTAGGAGCATTAGGCTTTTCCCTAGTCATCATGGGATAAATGTGAATATCTTTTACAGGTACTTCTTTAAAGGGGCCCAAAATTGCCTCATGATCTCTTTCTTCCTGTAAATGAGCTTGTATATCCTCTGGGAATTCTATAGTAGATGCATGATTTTTTTTTACTTTTCGGGTTCCCTCCCTATTATAATCTAAAGGGAAACCAAACCTCATAAGTAAAGGTAGTTGTTTGTCCCAATAATCCTGCAAATTGTGGTCCCATGTGTCTGGATTAAGCTAGGATCTAAGGTTGATTTGACTTTGTAAGAAATTATACTGATCTGAATCAGAGATAATTCTATGTAAGGTTATTGGGTCAGTATTGAGATCCACAGGACGAATATAATTTGGCACAACCTGATCTCCCAAAGGGACAAAAACAAACGTATACTTGTTTTGGGCCTCCCATAACTGAACGGTGGGGCATGAAGGAAAAGCTTGTTTATAGGGAATCAATTTACTTTTAATTCTTTTGGGGCAAATCATATGCATACTTTTGTATCTACTTTACCCTCTTTTACTGGGGCAAACCTAATGGACTTTGTTCAGTACCATCATACCTTGACGTTTTGCAACCCTTGCTGGCATTGGTGTTCACAAGATCACTTTTGCAAGGAACTTTAGGTTGAGTTTTTCCTGCGACCAATGGGTACCCATCTTTGACAGAAACTGTATCAGAAATGACGGCGTTGACTGGCAATAAAGCAAATCTATTTTCACACTGTATATAGTCTATAAGTATTTTGGTGACTTATTTTAGCTTGAGATTTCTTGTATTCACCAGTGTTGACCTGGTACCTATGCCTAGCATTGTTTTCTCTTTGTTCATACGTATGTTTGTATGAGTAAAAGTACTACGATCTTTGTTAGGAGAGTGATCCCTATCCATTTTTTGTAAGGCTACTACCATGGTCATTTGCTAACAGTATTATTTGTGATCGCTGACTTGACAACTTGAGCATAAGTGACATTCTTGTATTTACAAAAGTCTAGTCTCCAATTTGTGCTTTCATTAGTACCCATACTTGAGTTGTAAATAGTTCTGGACTTGAACCGGGGACTTGTGGATGCAGTTTCAGGACTAGAACATGTATGGACGTTTCTATTAGGCACTGCATAACCTATTAACGCTTGTTCCTACAATCTTTCAGTGGGTGAGAAAATTTTTTACCTACACTGTAGCAGTGTGAGCAGATATGTCTATATAGCTGGCCACTTGTGGTGTGGTCAGATCTATGACTGCATTTACCTGGCTGAAAGGATTTGCATAGGACCACTTGGACCTCACGTCTTGTTTTTGGAACTTTGAGAATTTCTTGCATTAGTGGTTATTATTTTTGAGCATGTACTCTTCTAAGGCAATCTAGTTTTTTAGAACTTAGCCAATCCACCTTACCTTCCTCCATTCTACAGAGGATTCGGGCATGTGCTCCCATCCAAAATCTTGGGATTTTTTTATAATGTCGGACATATATTCAAGCATGGCATTATTAATTTTGGTACTTTTGTTCTCTAATAATAGAACAGAAACCTGCCATCCACTGAAATGTACAGAGACAATCATAAGTAACTCTCACTTTGGATGTGCCAGCTAGTACATAATTTTGAGGCCAAGGTGTTTGCTGTTTTACTGTGACCTGATCATTATTACCTCTCTGTGGCTTGCACTTACATTGTTCATTAATCTTGGCTAGTTCTTGTAGTCTAAGATCCAATGCATCTTGAATATGTTTAGAGGTCAGTGTCCTCATCCACACTTCCTGAGATTGTGTGGTGATCACATTCAGGGAACTGTAGCAGATCCAGACTTGACCTGACCCTATAGTTGTTCCTTGGTTCTGTCTATGCTCTGCGCAATTGCAGACTCACAGAGTTAAGAGCATTAAGAATCTCACAATTTGTGTTATTATCCATATTCTGACCACTGAAAGTAGCAGAACTACTTGTAGTAATTTTCGCATGTATCTGACACTTGTTACCTATATGTTCCTCTCCGCATTTTGAAATGTGGAAGAGTTTGGTTTGTTGATTTTCAATGTAACCTAATTAGATGTACAATATTACATAATATCAATCAGGTATAAATTAGAATTAAACCCGTCAACTCACCTGGCACAGCAGTATTAAAACATAAACAGTATGATACCGTAATATTTTCACAATAAGACGCCAAAAACTAAATACACTAAGATTAATAAAAGAAAGTACTAATAAAGCATCAAAATAAACCCAAACTTCAACAAGAAAAATTTTACATGTTATAGAATATTGTTAACATGGCGTTCTTTCAGTTTGACTTCCCTCTCAAGAATGAAGAATTTATCCTTTTAGTGGGAAATTTTTAATGAAAGATCACCTAATGAAATTAAATGAGGACAAACAAGAAGTACTTTTCGCAAGGAACTGGAGCAATGAAACGTGTGGAACCTTTGTCCCCCACCTCCGCTAGAGTCTGTGAAGAACCTGGGTGAGTGGTTCAACTCTGACTTTTCCTTCTCAAAACACGTCCAGAATGTTTGTAAAGGCTGCTTTAGTCAACTGAGGGATTTTAGAGGTATCAGGCAGTTCTTGACTCAGGATGCAGCTTTGTCGGTTGCCAATGCTTTTGTTAGTAGTCGGTTGGACTACTGTAACTCACTTTTCAGGAGTCTCTCTTATGTCAATCTTCATAGATTACAGTCAATCCAAAATAGTGCTGCTAGAATTGATACAAATTCGTGCAAATACACTAGGATAACTCTGGTACTCAGGAAACTCCATTGGCTCCCTATTCAGTTTCACTCAGAGTTCAAATTGGCTACCTTGGTGTATAAGTTTATTCATACTAGTTTCCCTAAATATTTTGCTCCACATCTATCCACATACCGCAGAACTTACAATACTAGATATAGTCAGAGTGTTGCAAATTTCCTCAATGTACAAAAATTTCAACCCACAATTCACAAGTCCACTAAGCAGTTTGGCTTCAGTTTTGCCTTTGATGCCCCCACTGTTTGGAATTCACTTCCTGAAGACATCTGTGCATCACCCACTATTGCCTCTTTTAGAAAGAAGCTCAAAACCTATCTTTACGCAAAGGCTTATCCACCTTAGCTGATTTTTCTTATGGCTTCTCCGTAATGCCGACCTGTTTTTTGTCCCTGGACTTTGATTTTGCATATTGCTATTGTCTTGTTGCGCCTTAGAGTCCACTACTCAGTGGAGATTAAGTGCTACAAAAGTCGAATTAGAATTAGAATGTTAAAATGCATCTAAATGTTACATGTCTGTGTCTATAAACAAAAATAAGGATATCATTGCTTAACTTATTCTATTGCAGTGGTCAGTCCATAATTTGAATTTATTTATATTCACACCACCACACGCTTAGTGTTAAAAATGACAAAAATGTGAAAAAAAATCATTATTGTGTTAAGATTTAATTCATAAATGTAATTCATCGTGAAATACAAAACTGAATGAATAATCATCTCGGTGTGAAAACTTAGAAAAAGTGAACACAGTTTCATTATCATGTTAAATTTTAAGGGTATCAATGTAATTAAAAGTTTACATTACAGTTCAAGAGTGGAAATTGAAGGTTCATTCATTTCTTTGATGTCACTTGACAAGGATTACTAGGACATATATCAATCAAACAAAGCTTATTGTTATCAATAGATCACAAAAGTTACAGCTCTATCTGCAGAGGCCATGCATAATATAACTACATTTTCAATACAAACTTGTAACTGAAGGATATAGATTGAAAGGAATTCTTGCAGCGTCCAATCATCTTTGATACATTAATCCTAGCCCAAATGTTAATCTTATGTTGTCACCCATGATCATACAGAATTGTCCCATTATTTAATTGGAATCAGATTGCAATTAAGGAATGCAGATCCTAAATAGAGGGCCCCCTGTTTTAACAAGTTATTATTCAGCTTTTTATATTTGTTCAGGTATTATTGTTACTTCATCAGCATAAAGTAGTATCTGTATGTTCATATCCCCTACTGTTATACCTTAGCTCTTTTTCTTGCTTGCTTTCAACTGGGGGTCAATATGCCAGGAGCTGAGTTTATAAAGGTGCCAATTTGCTGAGGGTTGACTTTTCAGGGGACCGATTTGCCGAAGGCCAATTTGACAAACAGCATTGATTCATCCGGCTCTGAATGCAGTGTATATTTATGATATGGCACATGCCGTGTGTATTGATATTACATAGCATATTTGTATTTTTTTGTATTTATATTTATACGCACCACAATATTGCTATGTACTACAGGACTCAGAGTGCTATATGGCCCATCGGACTGTACAAGTACAGTCTAACTCCCAGATTACTGACATTCCCCTATCTGAAAGACAGGATATCAAAGATGACCATCAACATCCTTGAGGTTCTTTAGCAAAAGAGGACTGCCATTTTAAGTGATCATCCGAGCCACTATGTATGTGCCTGTAATTGGGATTGAACCCACGTGCTCTGTTGTTCTAGGCTCAGGAATGACTTATGAATAATTAATCATCTGATTGTTAGACAAACATGTCTAATGAGAAGCACACCAGAAATTACAGACTAGAAATTCTGAACTTCGCACCTTTATTTTTTTTCAGTTCTTACTTCTGGGGATTTTGACAGCTGGGAAGATTCGTCTTGTGCTGAAGAGCCAAACTTGTCTCTTGATGTGGCACCTTTTCGATGTATACAAGAATGTGGTCCAAGGGTGTGGTGTTCAGCCTTAGCGTATGGCATAAATCAACCAAATCCAAAATGTGACTTGTACAAGAAATGCACCTGGGTTCCCGAGGATAAATCCATGTTGCTAGTGGTCAAGTCTTAAAGGTTGGTAACCATGGTTATAAATTTCATTATTTATGTAGCCTATTTGTAACAGCTTGGGTCAGTTATTTGGTCACAAAAATACCAATGGTTTTGTACATGTTTTCAGCTAAAAATCACAACTAAAGAATTTAGAACTAATGGGATAATTTGTTAAACGTGATAATCTTCAGGATATTGATGTCAGTGTGGCTATTTGTAAACTGCTGTGTTATCATGAATCTGCACATCTGGAACAAATCGTAGCTGTCATAAATAGCAAAGGCACAACAAAATGCAGATGCCATATAAAGGCTCAGCTGTCATAAGTCAGCACAGTTACCATAAATAAATATACAGCTGCCATAAATCGTCACATTTGTAATAAATTGGCACAGCTGGCTCAAATCGGCACGCCTACCATGATCTGCAATAACACAAGGTAGAGCTGCTCTAATATGATTTCATATCCAGTTATTTACAACAAAGTGGGATTCACTACAGCCAATGTTGATATGATCATTAAGAAGCTGTTGAAATTGACCTAAATTACCCAGAATTGACTTTGACCTGGTCTAACTAACCTTTCACAAGACTTCTTAATGGGACATAGAGAGATTTTCACAAGGCAATTGGTACATATTTAGCACATATATTACGAATCATAATACTTCCATTAGTAATCCTGTGTGGCCACTTTCATATTTTTGACCACTTCTCACTTATGCTAATTCAAGGTGTCTTCTACATATTGCTGGAAGGAATATATTTATTCTATGTATGCTGATGAAAGAATGTACATTAAGGATAGTTATTTTTGTCAATGAATAGTATTTACCATTAGGCTGATCAAAATCATCTGTCTTTAATCCAATCATTTGTGTTGTATACAAATCAATTATTAAACACTTAAAGTTTCTGATGTCAAGATTCTAGTAACATTCTTGTTATAAAGCCGTTGTTGAATTCATAACAGTATTATTCACGATGACTATTAAATTATATAACACTACAAAAACCAGCATTGCTGGACATCTTGGTGTACTTGTAAGTAAGTATATATGCAAATGGCAATTTTGAAGCATCGTTTTTATTCATAAAGTACTGTTGGGAAAGCTCACAGAATTCTGAGACTGAATATTATGCAGTCATGAATATGCATGACTTTATCATACAAGTCTATGAATATAAAATATTTAATCTTGACAGATGCCTGTACATTTTGATTCACTAAATATCACTAGGAAACTCAACTGAATTCCCTGACCTCATATTTTTATGGAAACATAAAAATGACAGAGTATTAGTAAATGTTAATTGTTCTTGTTAAGTATATTTGTAAACAGCAGTAAATGATGGAAAATTAAACTTAGATGTATGTGTAATAAATGACAAAATGGAAGCCCTAAACACATTGATCTACAACGCATTGAATGGAATTCTGAGAAATATCGGATCTGTAACCTCTTTAATAAATAATCATATTTATGTATTTTAAATTGAAACATAATTTATTTAACAATTTTGAATGGTGTAAATAGACGAGTTTTGTATTTTCAGGCCATTTTCAGGCCTGAGATGACAGTAATTTCCAGTGATTTTCTGAAGGAATCTTCTACTAATTACTTTCCTGTTGAAAAATAATCATAATTTATTTTGACAAATGTAACACTTTTTGAGATTATTTTGTTTTTTTATAGAAAATAAAGAAAATAGAGATAACTTTTTAAAATAAATAATTTATTCCTAACTTTTTTTCTCTTTGTGTTGAAAGGTACTTGTCAAGTTATAAGTTAGATCTCATAAAATCAAAAGTTCTGATGATGATGATGATTTGGTGGGGTGTACCTTTGTTTATCATATTCCTTCTGCCTTTTAATATCAAATAAAAATAGTGACAAGTCTGTTACCTGATAGCCCATGTACACTGTTCTGTATGGTCATAACAACTGGTATTTAAATCTTGCTCCATGACCTTGACCTTATTATTCCGAAAATGGTCCTCATGTGTGGGTATTGCACATTTAGAAAATGAGCACAAATTACCACATGCTACAAAACATCTTTGAGTTGGATCGACTGCATTCTACCTAAATACAAATTTCATGAATACAGATTGATGAATACTTGTGAAATCTAATGAATCCTACTAAAACACAAAACACATTTAACCACAAATAAAACCTGATGATTTTGATATTTTTAGCTTCAAGGTAGGTAGTTTGAACTATGTGACTGAAGGAGTGATTGTTAAAACTTACAGCAAACAAATATTTGTTCAACAAAATGAATTTAGCTGTGGTCTTTATGGCCCAGTTATAACGGTGTTAGACTTTCGAGCAGGATATATCTGCCTTTTGGGGGCAATGCATACTCAATGCTTTACACACCTGTGTTCCTGTTTATGCTTAAATATGAATTGTTCCAAAAGTATCTCAAAAGTATCTGGAAAGGCAGTCATGCAACATACTGGAATCTACTGGAGAAAATAAAAGTAATTGTGATCAGCAGATACTGTTACAAGAGTAGATAGTTTTTTGCTCTATCAATATCAAGTTATATCCATTGTGTCCATGTGTACTGAAACTATAGACAGTACAGTGGGATTTAGAGAAATCAAGTTTCTGAGTTATACGGGCTACAACCTTCCTAATTTTTAAATTAATTAATATATAATATTCTCTGTCAGAAATGTAGTCAAATAATTTGTTAGATCGGGATGGGTTTTAAGACTTGTAACACATGCCTGACATCTACTTAAAGAGATATTTCTCAGTCTTTAACCTTTGGAAGACTAATCATATGCCATCTATCTCTCTCCTCAATAGTTTTGATCATGAAATGATAATTTTGAAATATTTCTAAGTGAAGAAAATGTCACTCACAAATATCTTGATCTAGCAAACAAGGCCATGGAATTGTGGATGTGGAAATGTTGGTAAGCTTGAGATACACAAAGAATGCAGTTACAAAAAAATGCTTTGAAAATAAAACCTACTTACACATGATCACAGATTCAAACTTCCTGATGTGTCAAGTTGAATCATCCATAATATTTCTTTTAGCTAACTCGATGAGTACATTAATATTTACAGATTTGAAGAAAAACTGACATTAGGATAATTTAGGGTTTTAAAGTAGCTACCACATGTTTACTTTCATTCTCCCATAAGATCTTTATTTTCAATCACCAAATATCTCTAAAAAATCATAATGTCCCACTGTGAGATCAAAGGCAAAATTGGGGTTTTACATCCTGTTCGAAAGCCAGGGTCATATTGCAATATGTCCACTGTCCATTGTCACTTTTGGAGGTCGAACCCACTAAAAGGTGACGGCCTGTGATTAGAGGCCAAAAATGCTAACCCAGGACATTCGGTGGCCTATTGTGGCCTACACACTACTTTATTTTGCATAATACATATTAATAAAGTAATTGTAAAATTTAGACCTTGGTAAATTCCCAGAACTTATTGCAGTTTATATGAGAATCTGCTTAAAACATATCAGTGTATAAAGGTTAATTGAAGGATTAACTTGTGTTTAAGTTCCTTTGTACACATTGTATCACTCAAATTTTGAGGGGATTATGACGGGATAGGGGAAAACATTGTATGCATGTTGGTCAAGATTCAGTAATGCACACTTTTGGGAAACAGTAAGAAACTATAGTATCTCTCCCACTTGAGGTGGGGCAAGTTATATAGAACCCAGGACCTGAAAGGTGAGGCCAGTGTATTATCCAGTAAGCCTCAATGCCCAAATCTAAAAACAGAATTGACATTCAAGTAATCAGCTGTCACACTTCTAAGGTACAAAGTAAGAGAAAAACAGGAAAGAAGCTAGGGTTTATGATTTGGTAAGCCCTGATTGTTTTAGAAAATTGTGTTTATATGCAATATTTGTTAGGGGGTGTGGTATTGTATGTCTCCTTAAATGATTCTTCTAATATCATGGTGCGCCTGGTTATATCCAAACTATATCCCTGTCATTCAGGCTTTACTAAACATTTAAATACATACTCCAAATCCATGAAAGGAAACATGTCTTTGTTAGCTTACTAGTAGATGGGTTAAAAGAATCACTTCAAAGAGTTTACATTGTTTATATCTATTGTTGCTCAAAATGCAAATATAGCTTTTGTTAAGTGTCAGATTTCGAGACTGTCCTGGCATTTTAGAGGATTGATTATGACTACAAATTCAACATTTACTTGTTAAGGTACAAAACGATCATATATTTCTCAAATGGTATTTGCACACAATTTATATTATCTTAAAATTCAGGAGAAAACAAATATCCAAAGTAAAGTATTGTTTAATAACTATAATGCTTATGGTGTGTACATTTTGTGAGATAACTTACCAAATATACAGCCAAAAGCTTTTCAAATAAAAGTTACAGAAACTCCAGTAGTTTCCCTTCAAATGGTATTTCACAATAATAGTTTTAAGTATCTGTTGGTCATATATTTACAAAAATGGACATAAGAATATATAATACATATTGCTATATATCTATGTTAGTATGTTGCTTGTAACTTGTATGTTAAAGTTAAAAATATATAAGGTAGTGTACAGGTATGCAATGGGCTGCAGATACAGCAGTTTCTGATCTTGTGTCACACGAGTATGGATCCAGCCAACTCAGCCATATTCTTAATATTCCCATATGTTTATTGGACTGATATATCTACTTAATATTTAAGAATTGTAAATGTGAATTTTGTTGATTTTGTTTTTAGCCAAAAACCAACAACCATGAAGATGGAAAATATTTACACAAATTTGTATAGAGCTGCAGGGAATATTTTATTGAAATTATTACATTCTTTAAAGAACTTTACTTTGTATACATCAGTCTCATCTATGTAAAATGTCAAACTGATTTTAATATCATGAATAAGAACAATAATGGTTAATAATCTATTGCAGGCTTTTGCTGAAGGGTTGGCATAAGTAACAATCTCAAACTTGAAGCTGCACTGTTTACATTAAGCATATCACAACACTTCTGTAAATTTAGCAGCAATTTAGTAAAACAAAAACAAATGAAAATAGTGAAATTTGGAAAATGTGCTTTTCCATGTCATTTTTATAACTAGTAATGATGGCATGGAATTAGCCTTGCTCTAAATGTGAGGTTTTGAATGGTAGAGTCTATTAAATATGAAAATTGGACCTTACAAAATTGGAAAGGTCATCACTAGCCACAGCAGTATATGGTAACGGCAGGGAACACCCTCAGATCAGATTTTTTATTAAAGTTGTATCATCTGAATATAAGTTAAAATATAATCTATATGAGTGATGTGGTGTATTGTTTTTTGATTTATAAAAAAAATAAAGTTTACAAACTTGTCTCAAATAATTTTATCGTAAAAGACTTGTTTTTGTCCGTGCCAAACATCAACTTTTAACTGTGCAAAACTTTCCACATGTATGTATTTCATGCTCCAAGTACCATGTATTCTATATGTTACATATCTGCATGCAAATTTATGCTAACTAGGTTTTTGTGCCTTCGAATTTTGAGTTTCATTATTAATTTCCTTACATTTAACTACAGTCAATGTGTTCCTGCCCCTTCCCTAGTTTAAAAGTCCTTGACAAAATCAGGCACAATAACCTTCAACTCACACTTTAAGGAAGGTGGGACAATCTCCATTTTTGGACAGACGTCACTTATGGGAACAAGACATCATAACATTTGGCATGGTGGTAAAGTAATACATTGTTAAAATCCAAAGTTTAAGGTTTAATTTTTAAAATTTAATTTTGGTTATGATAACCTCGTAAACGATCCTAGGCTAGAGTTAATGTAAACTGAATTGCTAATAATGTGGTATTAATTGATGATGTTGGTTTGGTTAATTCATATAGTTTATGTCTGTAACTGTTTTATCGCCCGTCAGGGACCATATTCACGGAAATTCTTAGCTAAATCTTAGTCCTAAGTATACCATATATTTTATGCAAAAGTTAAGCCTCAGACTTGGCTAAGACCTTTCCTGAAGACAGTCCCTGATTTCTTAGGCATATTTGTATCTTTTTATTGGGTTATTAAATCTTAATCAGATTTGCATAAGATCACGTCAGACCAGTGGGTCTTCAGATTTAATGTATCAGTTATCAGAGTTTAGTGTATGTATGGGTGCATTATGGAAAGCATGCAGGGTTTGTGTGTAGCCATGAGCTAGTCGTAATATTCAGGTGTTTTCATATTATGGTTATCTTTTGGGGGATTTGGGGGTCGCCCTGGGGGGACTGAACTGAAAATGATGTACTATTACTATCAGCAATAAGTCAAATGAAGTGTGGTTAAACATAAGGTTTCACATCATACATCTTACATAGAATAATTTCTTCAGAGATTGTCTCCAACACTTTAAGAATTTTGGGCAGTCTAGGATTAGATCCAAAGTTCCATAAAAAGTTCCATCAAGATCCATTCATTACTTTTGGATTTTTTTCCCTGTCTGAAATCAAAAATTATTTAAAAATACATCCTAAATGGGACTTTTTCACTGAAATATATAATGACATATGGAAAAGCTGGGATTTTTCTGCTACAGAATAATCATTTTAAATTTAATAATGACTTTCTCCCTTTGGTAAGCCCTTACGCAAAATGAAAACTTTCAGAGAAATCCACACCAAAAAGTTAAAACCTCCAGCAGGGGGCAACATAACTATAAATGTTACAGTATAAGTAACAGATATTATTGGAAATATCAAGGTAAAACCTAGAGAATTTCAAGACTTGTAAAGCTTCCATGGATTTAGGTAGTTTGTTGAATCAGTTAGTTTGTCAGTAATATCATAGTGAACTGCTGGGTGAACTTATGTCAAATGTTTACAGGAGGTAGGTCTTGGTCTAACGTAAAGCTGGTTTAAATCTTAGGAAAGATCTTCTACCAATTCTGGAGTCAGGACTTTTAAAGGATATTTTTGCCTGGCGTAGGCATGAGCTCTCAGAGTGCTCTTCTCAACAATAAAATGGCACATGGGGCGAGCTGTCAAGACACTGGTGAATCCCCAACTACTAGTAGTGCTTGAATTTAAAAATAACTAATTAACTTTAGATAGCTAGTAACTCGTAAGTTTGAGTAAAAAACCATACGATTTACAAAAGCCCACATATCTGCGAAGGCCCATGCAGCCGGAGAATGTCAAGCAATGAAATCTAAAAATATTCACTGTTTAACAACTAGCCTTATTATTCAGTGTACATAGTGAACGAAAGGTTCCATAGACTAGTCGCAGGGTCAATTTGCAAAGCACTGCAATCTTTGCACAAAGATGAAGAAAATAAATAATGTACAAGAGAAAAGAACCTTCTAACAGGTAACCAGGTAAGTTTTGCCTAGAAGATGACCAAATCATATAATACAACTAAGATCCAAAAATAGCAGGGCAGAAAAAATAGCAGATAGAACACACAATATTATAATATAACCTGGGTCATTTTGAATATAGAAATTCATAAAACTAGTCATGTTCCATGACTATGCCCTTTGTAGCTTGGGCTATCCCGTTTCTAATATTTTATTTTGCCATCATTCTGTCCCAGAAATGCACGAGTGTTGCCAATGCCATCCAGTTGTCAATAAATATCAAGTCTCTTGGTTTACGCCTAGTTGAGGTCTATGCCAATTTGAGATGCCAAACAGTAGATAGTACATGTATCAACTTTCCTTTTGTTGGGACAAATATTGCATCTTTGTAATATTTTTGTCTACTCGTGTCCGTATTTAGGTATTAACTTTACCTTTCATAATTGTTTTAGGGGTCTGTTTCTCACAGCCTCTTGCCAGATACTAACCAAAAAGACATTTTTGCGCAATGGAAAGTAATTCCTTTCTCTGTAGTCTTGTGGTGATAAATAATTTCCATTGATCCAATTATGTTCACACATAATTAGTACATCTTTAAATATCTGCAAGGTCCCTGTACATGACATACTAACATGTAAAGCATCTTATTTACAAATGCATTTCTCTATATAATTTATTTCAAGTAACCTATTGCTTTATTGTACTATACTTGTTAACAAATTGCATCTAGTGTTATAGCAGCTACCTTTTTGATGCTTATGAGGTAATCAACTTCCTCATTTGTAAGTATTAGTTTATTTATTTATTTGGGGTTTTACATCGCTTTCAACACTGCAGAGGTCATATAACGACGGGTAGTTGGAAGGGCAGAGGAAACCAGTACATACAGTTGGTCAAGGTGCTGTACTGTTAATTGCCAACCAATGGCAAGCAACTATAAGCTTCCCACTTGAGATCAGGCCGGGAACTGAGGTCTCAGAGGTAGGAGGTGAGAGTGTTACCACTCTATCCCCGTGGCCCTGACCATGCTATAGAAGACCCAGGTATGTCAGAGGGGCTAAGGTTGATAGGCTTTTGCAAACAGGTAAGTTTTGCACTTTTTTCTGGAGGAGGTACCATTGCATACATTGTCGTGTAGGTCATTCCACATCTTTGGTGCATCAAAGGTGAAACTATTGATATTATGTTTCAATAATCTATAGAGTGAAGAGTAGAAAGGTAAAACTGGCAGGTACTCTGAATCTGGGTGACTACATCTTGTGCTGTAGGGGCAACTACTCAAGACAAAGATTGTCTGGGACACACTATGGAAAATTGTTTAGACCGATGTTGCGGTTAAGAGCATGCAACAGAACTCAACAGGCAGCCAGTGGTGTCTCTGTAGTTTATGACTATGCTTGCAAGACAATTCCGCATACATTGGAGCTTCTGCATCATGAAACATTACAAACACCTAAACATTAAAATGTCAAGTTAGAGATTTCCATTCAACAGCCAGGGTCATATTGTGTGGGTGATAAGTTATAACGATGAAATTTGGCAATAATCGTGTCTCAACCAAAATAAAATAAAGAGATATGCTAATAGACAGAAATATGAACAAAAACTGCATTAAGTTTTTACTTCAGAAATTGACCTGTTTTGAAATCACTATTCAGCAATGACTGCACACCACAATTATTGCCAAGTTGTATATTTTGTGTGAGATAGAACAATAGAATTGTTCACACATTACATAAGAACAAAAAAGCAGAGTTCCTTATCACAGAATCTTGACCTACTAATACTCCTTTACTCAATCACTTCGACTGCAAAATTAAATCAAAATTTGTACTTAATTTGAATAAACATCAAAATTTGTTCTTAATTTAAATGAACCAAGTAATATTTTTATTGGCTCAGAGGTATTTCTATTAACTTTACATTATGTGAAGTCCTTTTTGGAACTAAACAAAAAGGAGAAACACAATCAGTGAATAAATTAATAAATGTTATAATAACAATAGCAAAATGGTACTTAAACCACTGTAGAACAAACAGGAATTAAATTTTACTTATTTTTAAGTATTGTGAGAGAAAAATTAAATATTTACAGATGCATTTTCAGGGCAGAAGCTGAAGGAGTTAATAGAGACCTTTATTGCCTTTTTGAAGAAAAATGGAATAGCTTGAATAGCAAGACTTAAAATTATAAAAGAAATGTTGTATATTAGGTAACATACAAACTATTTGATTACTGTTCCTTATATTAACAAAAGGATACGAAATATGGAAGAGCAGCAGAATAAATGTTATTTTTGTCTGAAGTAATTGAAATTGTTCCAGTTAAATTCAGTCAATGTTTGTATGAGTATGTAAAGTGTGCATTGTTTGTCTTTGTTTCATATATCCGTATACTTTCTTATTTTGTATGTAATGTATGTCAAAAAAAAAGAATAAAAAAAAATAAAAAAGAAAAGTGTTATGCACAATTTTCACACCCACTCTGTAATTAAGAATTAGATATCCATAAGTAATAA
The DNA here is from genome assembly GCA_964017235.1 of Sabellastarte sp. h YS-2021. Lineage (NCBI taxonomy): Eukaryota > Metazoa > Annelida > Polychaeta > Sabellida > Sabellidae > Sabellastarte > Sabellastarte sp. h YS-2021. The sequence goes on from OZ024931.1 coordinate 144,278,256, forward strand.
ATCTAAATAGCCTTATATTTAGCTATTTTATGACATTACAGTGACAGTATTTCTCTCATTACTGAATGGATAAAAATAAGCAGAAATATTGTTTCCTAAAGTCAAAAAACTTTTAAAACACAAATTCAACAATTCATTTCTTTAATTATTTTAAGTCACTTTTTCGAATCTCCAGACACAACTTCTACAACTACCGTTTTTTCATTTATTGAAAGTAAATATGTGATTATCCACAATTTTTAGTTGATATTATTACATCCTCAAATTAGTTATATTGGTTTTATGGCTGCCAGGCTGTTGCCTAAGAATGTTCCTTTAAGATGCAGTAAATCAAAGACACTTCCATCTGGAGTATTAAATTGGACCCTTGTTTTGGAGGGTCATTTGCAAAAGCCTATTTCTTGGAGACATTTTTCTTCAAATGCTATCTTTTATGAACCCCTTGAGGTGGTGGGTTTTAGACCACATAATATAACTTGGATTGTATTCTGGTAAACATGTAGAAAAGGTATATATAGGGACAAAAAGAGTCACAGGATCAGTTCGACTAAGTAAAACCATAGCAGTTTTTGTATTAACCGACCCTTAATTTCTATTCAAAATATTTCATCTGAATATACTTTGTTTCACACATATTATATTTGGAAAATGCTGCTTTGCAATGGAAAACCCTATAGTTTACACAAAAATTTCCAAAAGATAATTAAGAGGTATTATGAGCCACGGTGGTGCAGTGGTAGCACACTTGCCTCCCACCTGTGGGATATGAATTTAAATCCGAAACTGACCTCATACTACTCATTGCTACCCCTCTTGCATTGCTGCAACTACCATTTAAATAAGCTTCCCCATCCCAATCATTTTTAACAACACTTTCCATTGACTCATCCAAGTGGGTATCTTGCAGACAGGCTATATTTAGTCTAGCCTGCACAATGTAATTTAAGATATCACATGGTTTTTCCTTAATATTCAAATCCCGACAGTTCGCTGATAATAGGGTTATTTGATTTCCATTAAAAAGTTCATAAATAATTATAAGGTACTAAGTATTTTCCCACAGATTTGCCCAAGCCTGGGATGTACTTGCATCTGAAATTTTGTTTGCAATAATTATTTTTAATTTTGAGGTAATCTCTAGTAATGACAATTAGCTGACAATGGTGCAAGCTTCTTTTACATTTCTTTAAATCCATTACAGGGACAAAAAACTGAGAACAGGAGAAATTTAGGTGCAGGTGAAATAAAAAGAAAACTGGAAGCATAATACAAAAAAAAAATACTATTTCATAAAACAAATTCAAAAAATAAAAAAAAATAAAAAAGCAAGCACTAACTAAATGAAAAGAAAAATATATATAATATATATATATATCACAAAGAAATAAAACTTTGCAGGATTAAATGATCCTATGAACTGAATTTTTTCAAATTTTCAAATCTAAGATTATGGCTGTCTCTAAATATTAAATCTGATACATATTGAGATTTCTGTCTCTATTTAGTTTAAATGATGATATTTAGAGAGCCACATAACAAAAATGATTGAACATTTGGTCAGATGTAAATAAGTAAGATTTTTTTTAAAAAATAAAAAAAACCTTGGTATTTGTATTAAGCATTTTTGAAGTCTTTATTTCAAATTATAATTTAATAGAGACTAATTATGCCTTTAACTTTGGGAAAAATGTCCTGGAAACTCACTCGTCTTATTAATTTTGACAATTTAGAATATTTTGTATTGATAAATCAGTAATATAAATGTTGCACTACTAGGAATGCGATATGTCTAACCTTATATTTAACATTATGCTGATGCACATACTACTTACAATATACATAAAGAACTAAAAGTCTCAATGTTTTACTTTGTAATTTACAAAGATTAATCGACATTTAAATGCATTTGTAACATTTAGGCAGCTTTTTATAGAAATAATTGTACACCAGAGAACAAACAGTAAATTGGGTAAGAATATTTATATTTGAAGTAATAGTAAAATATCAATCAGGTTAATTAACTCACCATATTAATACTATTAAGGCAGTTTATAAAATGTACTGTTATACATCACAGAGACACAGCTGATTTCATGTAGATTGCATGGCAATTATACAATAGAATTTACACCAATGGGCTTTTTGACAAAAAATCTTGTGTGTATTACCATCATGATGGAGTTTGAAGATTTTTGACATCATCCATGTCTTGATTTGCAATGTACTTTAATATTTGTATAACCGGCCACATCAGCCACATGGATTGCATAGCAGTTGTTTAAAACTTTTGAAAGTACTTATACATAATACTTTTTTTTAATTAAAACAGGTCTTGCACACATATTTATTGTCCAACATGTAGAGCTTATGACAAGATATCTGTACAATACTAATATACTTCAAATTTTGTATGATAGCAGTCATCTAAATGATTTCAAGCTAATAAATGAACCATGAAGTTTACAATTATTAATACATTCTGCAGCAGGTTTATTCAAAACCTTTATCACCAATGGAAAAGTCTGTCCTCCTTTGCAGCATGAAATACTCCTTTCAATTATATTAACCAGAACAACAACTTTTTACATGTAACCATAATCAGTTCTATTAACCAGAAACACAACTTTTTACTTGTTACCAGTAACAACCGTTTGTAACCAGTATTATTAAAAAAGCATTATCACTGATGGAACTGCAAACACACAGTCTGTCCTTCTGGTTTTGAAGTATTAAATTTTCCTTTCAATTATATTAACCAGAAAAACAACTTTTTACTTGTAACCAATAACAACCATGTGTAACAAGTATTATTAAGAAAGCTTTATCATTAATGGAACTGTAAACACAGTCTCTCCTCCTGCTTTGCAGTATGACATACACCTTTCAAATATATTAACCAGAAAAAAAACAACTTTTTACTTGTAACCATAATCAGTTATATTAACCAGAAAAACAACTTTTTACTTGTAACCGGTAACAACCGTTTGTAACCAGTATTACTGCACAAATTGATTGATGCCAATCTGGTGAACAGTAGGCATATGAACTGTAGTTATTTGGCTCTATGCCTTTCCTGGATTTTGAGGTTTATATTATTTCCTAACAATTATATTATATATGGCCTAACCATTATATTATGTTATTATACCTCAAGTGAGTTTCGGCCAATCAGATTGCAGTATTTGCGGGCAATATGACGTGATATTGCCCGTTTTGAACAAAAAATATCACACAGATGCCCTTTTAGTCTCAGAATGCAAACAAACTACGTAGATGTTGTTTACTAGATACGTCATTGTTAAATCACATAATGACGCACGTTATTCAAGTAAGGAACAACAAGCGAGGGGAGGGGAGTGATATTGATTTTCTTCAGTCTCTTTGTAGAAAAACTGGGGAGTGAATGACATAAATGGAATTGGTTTGTGACATCCAAATAAACTATCGACCCTCGGGCAATATCTCTTGCCCTCGAGCTTCATAAATCACAATATTGCCCAGAAAGAAGTGTTTTATCCTGTAATTATTGCCTGATACTGAAAATGTTTAGATACTGGTTTTATGATACCTTAGTGGTTTTGACACTGACAATATCATAAATCCTGTTTCTTAATGGTCTTCCTATTCCACCAATATATTGTTTCCCCATATTTTGGGCAATTTATTTAATGGATTATATTCGATATTCCAATTAATTAATAATGATTTAGGAAGATTTATTCATCTGTGTGCGTCACCTCTTTGATTACTTTGAAATGTTATTTAGGTTTGGGAAGTAGGTAAATTTTCCCAATCTGGTACATAATTGTGGCTTATCGTCTATAGCTCTTTATAGGCTTTGGGGGGTAAGATATTTTAATTGATATTAGTACATCCTTGAGAGTTGGCAATCTCCTTAACTCAGTCGAAGATATGTTGCAAAAGACTATTTAACTCACATGCGTTTTAATGATGTTCCAATTTGATTGGATAAAGTTTTTAATTTTGCGATGGACGGTATCCTGTAACCATGACAGTTTCTTTTTGAGGCTTAATTGTGTTGTCCAACAAGCCTAATGGTCAACCCTAAGGTTCCTAAAAGCATGTGAAACATCAATCTTCATGAGGGTCTTCGTTACTATTCTTGATCTCATGAACAATATTATCAATTGTTGGAAATATCAGAGTAAAGCGTGAGTTATCAAAAGTATTTCTATTAACAAAATAGTTCACTGAACTATGAATGGGGTGTGAAAGATTAAGTATCACCCTTCGCTTATCAATATCCTTAGGGCGAGTGAGGTGAGAACAGTGATAATCCTTATCAGGCACATTTGCATCAGGCCCAAAATAGGACCCAAGGCTATTTCTTTGTTTAAGTATTCTTCAACAGCTTTGGAAAACTAAATTTTAAGGACTGGATAACTCTTTTATCTGGATAATCAGACAAACAGTACTCCCAAGCTTGGATATTTATAGAAGAAGAGACAGGAATCCTAGCCATTTTATAATTTGGAAGACCAGTACTTTGTATAATCTTGGCTACAGCCACAAATCTACAGTATCAATGCTTTGTTGAAGTCTATCAGGACCCACAAAATAAAAGTCAGTCATGTGCTAAATACCCTGGAGTCTTATGCGGATCATTTATATTACTGGCGAGAGTGAGCAGCTCACTCAAATAAGTGGGATAATAACAATGGCTGGCATCAATCGGCTGCAAAAACATCTCTGGTGGATCTGAAACTGTGTTACTTACATTAGTTTTATGCATATCATCTCCAGGATAGCTGTCGTCTACAACCATATTACCATTGTGAAGTTGAAAAGTAGTCTCATTTACAGAGCGTATCTTTCTACAGCCATGTGGACTAACGCCGTTCAAGACTATTTCTTTTGCTTGATTAACGTCTTGCATTTGACACAGTTGATCAATTACTTGCTGCATATACTCAGTGTATCCACAACCAAGTCCTTGACATAATTAAGATATATATCTGCCTCCATGTCGTTAACACAACTTGGATCACAACCATCATCAACAACAACATATAAGAAATACAAGACTTGGAGGTTACCTTCGGGAACTGGCAGAAAAGGACTGAGATACCAGATGAATTCGCTTGCATGGTACTCAGCCCAATAAAAACCCTTCAATTGAGAACTTGCTTGGAGATGAATGTAAGTCAACCTGTATTCAATGAAAGTTTCTCCTAATTTGACCCAATTCATGACAGACATTATATTGACTGCATCCATATAATCAATATCTGGCATCTCAGTGTCATCTACTTCAATGTTCACTACTCTGACACATTTACTTGATTGACAGCTACCCTGTGACACTAAGTTAGTAATGTTAGTATTAACCTTGTTGATGCTGGCAACTGCATCAATATGCCCTATGTCACTCCTATGATGCAAATAATAATGCACAATAGATTTACCAGCATAATCAACAGATTTACAAGGTTTAAGCACCAATGTACAATAATCATCATTATGATGAACATCTGGGCAGTTACAGCTACTAGCAACACTTACACAAAAACCATTATCATTCTGTGACAACTTTGATATATTATTAACATCATTATTTACAGTGTTCTTTTGCTCAAAACTACCTTGCAAGGAGGAAATTATGTGACAGTTACTGGAAGTTCCAGGTGATCCCATGTTGTCCTATTTGTTAGACTGCTTGTCCTGCTGCTTGGTGTTAGCCTTAAAATGACACTTTGTCTCTGGGTGATTACTTGTCCTACCCTGTTTCCAACAGTATGCACAATTGCGTTTGTAGACACCATGGTGACCTTCATAATTACAAGAATTTTCATAAAAGAACTTACATGTCCTTCCCTTTTGTTGTTGCGATAAAGTGCGAGAATTTACGAGAGCTACGTGTGAGGCACTGAGCCTATTCAAGGCCCACTGTGTGGCATCACTCCAAGTCAGCCTGCCTTAATCTACTTCGTACATGGAGGATGCATAATCCTCCCTGACTGCAGGCCAAGGAATGGATGAAGCATCCCTCATGGTGAAAATTAAAATGGCATTGTCCTGAATCTAGATAGCATTGAGCAGCTGCCCTGCCAACCATTGTGGAACTGAGAGGTCATCATAAGCAGTCCTCTTCTTTGCAGTCCCACCAGTATAGCCCTCGTTGGGCCACCTGAACTGTGGTTGTAAGACACTCGTATCTGTATTATTATATCTACCAGATCTTTTAGATGCTGGCTAACCTTGGATAAGTTTCTAGCCATTTCCTTGCTCATAATGTGACAGAAACTGTGTAACAGCGTCATTGACAGTAGGCATCAAGGCATCCTCAGTGCATCAAGAGTGGGCATGGTGGGGTGCCTAACAGTGGAATCATCCGTTAATCTGAAAACAACATGATCCAGGTGAGCATTAGATGAAGCAAATGGATCCAAATTTGGAGGACGAGCGAAAGTAGACATGCCAATGTGAGCAACCTCTGAACTGGGCAAAGTGTGACGCTTGCCCTTCTGGTGCCCAGTTGATTCCTGAGATGTAGATAATGACTGGGCTGTAAATAGTTCTCTGGAGTTTACAGGATCTATGGAAGCAGCCCACTCACGTTGACTGTTCGCATGAATTGTAGGCCTATCATCTATAGTGACCAGCCAAACACTAGCAGTAGGTGAATGTACAGGTGTCGAGTTGACTGTATTTTGCCTCTCAAGGTCATCCATATAACACATAATTTGCTTATTAGAGTCATCTAACTTCTGGAGGAAAGCCATCAGAGTATGATTGCTGATCCCAACTGAGGGAGAATTTGAAGCGGTTGATGGCATGGCAGCGGTGTCAGAAGCAATATTAGCGTCAGAAAGCAAATACGGACCATCATTTGATTGTGTCCCTCTTACCATCTCTCTGGCAGCCTTCCTACATGACCTAGACATGGCAGCAGGAAGAGATTTCTTCTTGGTGCTTGTTGCAGGAGTTTTCTTGTTCTTCATGTTTGATTTCATTTCAATATCACAGAATATATAAAACCATTGATAAATAAAACACTGAAATACTAAAACTCCGATAAAATAATGTAAAATCATGTATGTACACAAATCACCAATCTAATATATTTTCAAGGAGTTGTTTCAATGATAACTCAAGTTCAAATGGTCATGCATTCTGGGATGGAATAAATCAAGCAGCAAGGACCTATAGGTGATTGGTTGACCCAGATATCATAGGTGAATACCTAGAGTTCACAGAAAGCATTAAACCGAATGCAGCTTTAGGTATGTAAAATATTACGAAAGTTACAACTGCCTAGGCAGGCCCCCACCAGGCCTTGCCTTCAAAATCTTGGCCAACTGTATCTATTTGTTTCTTCTGCCTACACAACTATCTGTCATGATATAGACCTGCATAGTGTTGAAAGCAATGCAAAACCCCAAATAAATAAATGAAATGATTAAATCAATGACGTTTGCATTCTAGCTGACATTGCTGTAGAATAAAAGAACGGATCTACTTGAAATGGCTATGGTATAGCCAAAGTAAGCAGAGCTTTCTTTTTGGGGAAGATCTGGATCATATCCTGGATACAGAAAAAAAATTAGGATTTTTTTAGATGGCCCTGGTAGACGTGTTTGTAGTGGAAAGCTCTTGCTTGATGTAAAAATTTATGTTTGAGCTCACTTTTTACATATTTCTAATATTAAATTAGTATTATAGCACATCATTAGCAGATACAGCTGTTTCGACTCAACTTTAAATACAAAGCTGTTCTAAAGTTAACACATAAAATAAATTTCAAATTTTACTTTAAATGAATGATCTCGAGGATATATGAATTTGCACCTATGTTAATAGTCTTATGTGCCAAGTTTCTTTAAATACTGTCATAAAAAGAGAATATTACATTCATAGTTAATGTGTGGTGTCAAGGTTAATAGGCCTTACAGTCAGTTTTGTTTCAAGGCCTTTTATACTGGAAAAGAGGCGAACAATTGGTTGTACTTAGATGTGAAGGAGATTTCTAAATAACACTGAAATTAGAAGTTATTGAAGGGCAATGGGCATAAATTTGCATGTCGGACATTTAACATATAGAATGTGTTATTTATGAGGCATTAAAGGCATACATTTGACGAAAAGGTTTTCACAATTAAAAGTTTGTAGTTTGTCACAGATAAAATCAATTCTTCTATGCTTTTACAATGTCATCTCGGTACTGATAAAGGTGACAATGAAAAGCACATTTTTTTTTTAATTTCACCATATCATTTTTTAATAAATTGCAATCAAATTTATGTCAGTGCCATGCACTTGGTGATATGTCTAAAGTGGGCAATGTAATCCTTTTTCATAGACAGTGATTACTTATCCCAACTCTTCAATACAAGCCAGAAATAGAATTTCTACCTTTATTCTTCTTATTTCTGATATTAAAATCAGTCTGACATATTATACAGATAAGAATAATTTATGTAATGTACATGGTGTTGTTCAAGATCTTGTTGTTCAAGTGGAATCTATTAATTTCTGCAAACTTTTTTTCATCTTCATAGTTGTTCTGGTTATTGGTAAAAATACTATGGTCTGAAAATAACAGGGGACAGAGATTTGGAAAAACATTCAACCTCTCTCTTGTTCTCTGTTTTCTTGAAAACCCAACCAACCCATGGAGCACAAATTTTTCAAGGATACAATATCAATAAAGTAACTCTAGAAATAAAAATAATAAATGTCCATGCATAGAATGGTTTTTATATGAGTTCTTCAAACTTTCCTGGAACAAACTGAAACATTTTACCTTGCAAGTGCTAAATAACGCTTTTTAATACTGCATAATAATCTCATTCACTTAGAACTTTCATTATGAACTGTTCACCGAAAAGGAAATAAGTGCAGTGAATTAATAAAGACCTGGTGACCTATTTCCTTACTGTCAGAGTGGAGGGCACGGCCCAGTGAGGGGCCTGCCACATCAGTTTCTGGTGACCTTAATACCGTTTGAACCTACCTCTATAGCCTCTCGTTCAATGGCTATAATAGCTACTCAATGAGGAATTAGGCTACCCCTGTAAGACCCCTTTCACAGAAGATGGGGTCACATTCAAACGAGGAGCCATATTGACTACATGAAAACTCACCACCACCGACCTCTTTGTCACATGCTATGTTACAGAATAAGGAAGGCCCTGCTAACTTGGGTAACCCCCTATCAACTTGACTCTAGGATTCGTAGGTTTTAATTTTGAAGCTGAGATTGACCCCTTCAGGTCTGACCCAGCCGTAGGGAGATCTCTCTAGATTGATGTGGCTCAGCCAGATACCAGGGTCTCTAACTGATTCTGACAGAATCATTAAACTTAGGCAGGACCCGGCTGACCAGGGCATACCCCTCTTGAATTTGATAAATTTGAGTCTAGATTAGTCTAGACTGTTGTGGAGGAAGCTGGACCCCTCTAGGGCAGACCCATCTTGAGGGAGGTCACTCCGGTTTGATGTGGCTTTCTCCTTAATTTTGGGTAATCTTTTGTTTTGTTAATGAGCAAGACCCCTATTGTACTTACCCACCTCTAAGTAGGTCTATGACATAGCTTATTATAAACATTGAGTATAATATCTAGGCTGGACCCGGCTGACTAGGACTCCGTCTACTAAAACGACTATAACTAACACCCCAGGTCTTGTGACACAACAGACGGTAAACGGTTTTGTTCAGTATTGGAGTTAATTTACTTATATATGTTCAACTTTGTGATATTGTAACCAGCATTGGTATATACTTTTGTTTAAATTCATGTACATAATGTCAAGGTATTATAACCGCTCTTGGTCTGTGTTATGTCCAGTTGGGGCCTTTTAAAAATCAGAATTTATAGAAACTACACAATGCATTGAGCCACAAATGATCTCAAACAAATTTCAGTTCATGTGTAGGCCAGAATGGAACTATGTGGATTAGATCCTACCCAAACTGACTGCAGATGTACAGCCCAACTCTCTGTTGTCTGCTATTGCTAGTGGATGTATCTTGTCCTAAGAAGGTAAAAGAAATGTTTTTTTTTTCATTTGTGATATGGAATCCATTTCTAAACAAATAATATTCAGCCTCCACTTCAGCTTTTCTTTAAATAGCTTTTTTATGCTGTTCTCTTGTTAAATAGTGATCACTAAGGCACTTTGCTTCAAAGAATGAAAAATAAGGAGTTAAAAATATCTTTTACATTACAAATTAAGGAATGGGTGTCATTTAAATCATAAACGCACCACTTATGTGATAATTAAACATGCCAGAAATATGCTATGTATAGGTTTATAGCATCATATGTATCCAAGATTAGAAAATAATAGATTGTTGACTCAGTGACTTCGGGACCTTGTACACAATCCATTATTTCCAATATTGGTGACTTACTTGGCCATTAACCTATACATAACATATTTCTGACATGTTTTACTTGGTGCGTCTTTGATTCATTAAAGCACGATGGAATACCGTTGCCATACTTCCTCGATGCTTCTTAATTTAAAAACTATCTCCAAAGTCTTTTGTGGTGTCAGATCTTCTACTGCAGTGTTTGGGCTGTTTGTTTGTAAATAAAAACTTCGCCCTGGATATTTTATGGTGTTACAACTGGCTATTTCTAGTGTAATTAGGATCATATAAAGGACCAGTCCCCCCACCCCAGGGAGAAAACAAACAAGTGCGGAGCAGAAGTTTATTGACATATACAATATAGTTAACATAGAAATAATGTATATTATGTAAGAATAATACTATAAATGTGACTACTAAAAATAACTACAGAAGCCAATAATACAGTTATAGTGTACAGTCCATGCACTAAGTGGCCAAAGGCCACCAGAAGTTAATAAAGGCTTCATAGCAATTATAAAGCAATCCAATACACATACGTTAGATGCACTTTACATTAATATGGTTATTACACATACTTTACATATGGTAATATTAACTTTACATACGGTAATAATGATATGTTACTTTACATGTAATTTTACATAAGTACAAGATAAGAGCAGGGCCACCTCACCTTAAGTTGATAAGTATAAAATAAGTAAGAGAGCCAACCCAATTTAAGATTATCTTAAAGAAAATATGTATACAAACCTGAAAGTAGTTTAAGGCTACCCTAACCCAATTTGAGGTCAGCTAAACTAAAGGGTGAGAGGACCCTGAAATTAGTTAATACTTAATTTTCAAAACCAGGAGAATATCATTACACATGCAAGAAAACCCTCAAAGCCCAATGGTAGGAGCATTATGTACAGTAGCTTAGCAAACGCAGAGGCAATATCCTCACCAGCAGTATGATCCTTGTGAATATAAGTCCAGACACAATCACTAGCCCACGACCCATGATCCTTAATTTGCTGGACAGAAACCTGGGATTTGTAAGCCAAGGTGGCCCCTGACCGCCTGAAGGCATGAAAAGAAAATAATTTGGGGGGAGACCTAGTTTTATATTAATTTTTGAGAGAAACTTTCTGATCCTAGTATCTGTGAGTGCAACCCAGGTAGGACCAACCTTATATTGAAACAGAGGGTCATTTTTTCAGAAGAATATAATCTCAGTGCTTGACTACATGCTGTATAAGGACACAGTCTCGAACCCTTAGACCTTGGGAGAGAAAGCAGATGGACCTTGTCCCTGGCCTGAATGGTTTTAGTCCATTTAATAACAACCTTGAGAAAGTGCTTGGTGAAAATAAGGTCACCAGCACATAGGTGACGGGTGGAATCAAAGGAGGTGAGAGAATGTGGGGCAATGTTGGAAAGCCTCAAAAAGCCAAAAAATGCTAATAAAAAGACAGCCTTGAAAACTTTACCCAGGTACATATTGTCACATTGAATCACAATATCATTCAAAATAGCCAGATTAATAATATGTTTTTTGTTCACTACAATTGGCCTGTTGATTTTTACAGATTTAAGGAGATAATGCACATTTGGGTGATCCCACAGATTAAACTGTAAGCCATACATTGTGAACTTGGCCTTGCAAGCAGAAATGTGATTAGCTAACATATGCACAGAAACTCCATGAGTGATCAAATACTCCAGATAAGACAACACGTGCATTTGATTTAATTTGAATATATTTAACTCAGCAGCGACACAAAAGGCCACAAAGGACATATGTTGTAACATCTGGCAGTTCTTGGTCTTAGTGCAGACGACAGATGCTTCTTTACTCCTGCAGCCAATTTTGATGCAACAAGTCAAGCATTCTGTAAAGGAATGCCCTAGCCGGACGCACACACTTATGTATGTAAAGAAGCTGCCCTAGCAGGGATTGTAGTTGACATTTTGTGCACGTTGCTTTATTTTGCCATTCAGTGACGCTCTCTTTTATCTGACGCATTTTCTCAGCAGGTACAGTTACTGTTCCTTTCACAGTGTCAATGTGGACTCCAAGACACACAGCAGAAGTGGTGGGAGCCACTAACTTCTTTGCGCTTATAGTGAGACCTAGGTGTTCAATGACGTTATGTAAGCAGTCGTACGAGCATGCCGTAACCAACAAAATCATCTATATAATTTATGATGCGGTAACCATGGCAACATAACGTGTAACGCACACGGTCGCTGACGTGCTGAAAATTTTGGCTTCCATGTCTGCTCCCAAATGGGAGACATGTATCAAAGAACGCAGCGTCCCGACATAAGTCCAGCAGGTCATAATCCCCAGGGTCAATTTTCAAATGTCTGAAAGCCCTGCTAACGTCTATCTTGTATATGTGACACCCAGGGCCAATTTTGACTAGCTCTTTGGTAATGTCGTCTATTGTGGGGAATGTAGGCAAAAATTCTGAGCCTAAATATGAATTTTTGTCGACCCCTGTATTGACTGACACATTTTTGGACCAAGAAAGGTCAATGATCACTCGACGATTCGGAGCATTTGGCTTTTCTCTGGTCATGAATGGGGAAATATGACAATTTGGAATAGGGTTTACAGTGTAAGGGCCCATGATTGCTGCATGGTGAATTTCCTCATTCAAAGAAGCCTGAATGTCTTCGGGAAATTCTATAGCAGAAGAGTGATTTTTACCATCATAATGAAGGGTTGATTTTCTATTAAAATCCAGAGGAAAGCCAAACTCAACCAGCTGTACCAATTGTTGGTCCCAATAATTTTTGAACACTTTTTTCCACTCAGGAATGTTCAACTGCGACTTAACAGGGATTCTTTCACCTAAAAAATTAGGTATACCAGAAGGTTTGATCTTTAAATGTTGTTCAACGGGGTCTTGTACCTTGTCGCCAATATGACCAATATCACTAGGCATGACCAAGTTATTTAGTGGTACGAACCCAAAAGTGTAATCTGTTTGGCTTTTGCACAAAGTGAAATCACTACAATGCTTTTCCAGGTATGGCACATGCCTTTTCCACCCATCTTTCAATAACATAGCACTTGATAATTCTAAGTTTTCATCACAAGTGCCCAGGTTGACATCATATAACAACACCTTGTGAAGCCTATTGTCAAATTCAGCCATATCTTGATGTGCCCCAAAAACATTTGGTTTGAGTGAACTTTTATGACAAGTGGTGTGGTTGACACTTCCATAGAAACATTCAGATTCACTATTATTGTTTGCGTTGCTTGTGGACGCCTGTAAACCATTGTTTTTGACATTCATTTACACTTTAAACCCATTATGCAAGCCATTGTGGGCGTCGTGTATATGACCATTGATGCCATTGTCCAGAGTAGAGTGATTATTATCATCCCTTTTGTTGGGATAAAAGGTGCGACTTTTTGATTCCTTGTTGACAATGGGGCTATAGTTTCCATTGTGCTGACCAATAACAATGGATGGAGGGAGATTTTCATTTAACAACTTGTCAACACCTAAAACCCCTTTTCCACTGACCTGGAACTTCGTATCAACGTCTCTAGGGGAACTGGTATTATGAGATTTACTCATGTCAGCAGACCTAGGTTCAAACCTGGCCACGAAAACTTTACTGTTTACCTTCATGGGCTTAGAAACATGTTTTGCCAGTACATTAGCCTTTTTCCACGTGCTAAAAGACCTTCAACACATTTTCTATCAACATGAGTGCTATAAAAGAATCTAGTATTATTACATTTATGACTATCAGACAGCATAGCAGCACTCTTTGACACAACTACATTGTCACTTCTATCAGAAGGGCCAGTACTAACTTTAAAATCATCATGACGCTTGGTGTCAGGATGTGTAAAAAACGCTACATCATTCTTGTCGAAAACCACTGCCTGACCAACACTATTTCTGCCGCCTGGCTCCTCTACTGATTCTGAGCAGTCCCAGACACGTTTTTTGAATTTTTAAGTTTTGAATTTTGACATTCCTTCTCAGGATGACCTAAAATCCGACCCTGACTTAAGCAAAAAGAACAAATGTGCTTTTGCATTTTCCCAGCATATTTATGGTCCCTATGAAACTGACATTGGCCTGTCTTATATAGTTTGCAAAACCAAGGTTTTTTGCTATCTTGATCTTTTTAACCCAATTTTGTTTGCCAAAATTGTGTTTTTGGGCATGAGCCCTTCAAATTCGGTCAATGCGGCTTGTATCTGACCAGCATACTGTGCCCCTCTCCATTTTACAGAGGAGCATAGCATGGGCAGCTTTTGCGTTTGCCCAAGAAAAGTCTGTGGCATCCTCCATCAAATCATTGAGGTACCACAGCATTTGTTCCCTCACTTTACCATCGGATTCATCCAAAATATTTCTTGTGAAACCCTGTATAAATTGTGTAAAGGACAACTGGTCATATGTCACTCTTTGCCTGGTGACCCCCCCAAAACATTATCGTGTGGCCAAGCCACCTTTTTGACACCAAAACATCAACCCCTCCCCCCTTTTTGATTTCAGCTTTGAACTTTCATTACCTTGAACTTTTGAGTGTGATTCAATTTCTGAGATTCTAGTATCAACTTTGCTCTGATTTTCACAGTATGATTTTAACACTGACAATGGTGGGAGAAGCTCCTCATCTGATGAGGTTTCAGAAGACTCAATTTTTTTTAATTTTTTACATTTAACATCACTTTCTGACAAGTACTTTGAGCTACTTAACTAAGGACAGTCTTGGTGTTTCCTGGTGCGACGCGCGGAGTCTTGAACTTGGGCCTCTACATCATCCAATCTATGATGTACCCGCTGGAGTTCCTTCAAGATAAGGGCCTGCAAACCACCAGATGGGCACTCATCTTCAGACGTTTCTGATCCATCCGACTGATCACTGGTCCTAGAAGGACCTGGGGTTATAACCCTCTTGACAGAGCAGTCCTTCTGCTTAGTGATCTTCTTCTTAGTGCCCATATCAACTTATCGAGCTCCCACCCCAGAGTCCCGACCATCACTGTTGCTCTCAGATGATGCCGTCATGTGATTCATGCTGACACTGGGCTCCTTGTTAGATTTGTCCATATCTGCTTGACATTTCTTACCCGTTGGTGGGTAGTGCTTAGAATGGCACTTTGAGCAATAGTTCTTATTTTTATTTTTTGGTTTTGTCATTTCCACTAAAAATATAACCTCACAAGGCTGGGTATCCACCCTCTTCTCGAACAATCTCCACTTGTATCAGCAAGTGTAAATGGATGACAATTGAATTAATAACTAGGTTAGACCATCCCTGTTAGACAAGCTGAACAAGCCTGAGGTTATCTAGAAGACTAGCAATCATCAGCAGCAGTGTCACAAAAGTTCCATATATGCCAATATCTCATCAACAGTCAGCAGTGGTTATCAAGATAAAGATGTAACATATGACTAAATGACCGTTCATCAAATTAAAATCACTAAAAACATAAAATCAAAATAAGTGTAGAAAAAAAGACAAGTTCTTCATAAACTGAATTTCCATTTCCATCATTTCAACTACACATCTGTTCATTTCAAATGCAATTTCAAATGTGACACTGGTCACTTTCCACAGAGGGGCATACAATTGCAGACCCTAGGCCATTGGCTGCCCACCAGTTGCCTGGGATACTGAGGTCACTAGAACTAGGAATGCTTGTGACGCTTGTGTGACCACTACCTTATGCTACCAGCACACTGCTCCGAATGCCCTCCCTGGGATGGGGTGACTGACAGTCGTGATGCCCAAACACCACTTATGAATGTTTGAATCCTTGCAGTTTTGAAGGATATATTAGCAGTGTCAAAGTGTCATTATTTAACTAATGTTAACATATTTATGCACATATTTATGGGTATAAAATATGCTATAAATTTCATTATATATCTATATCCCATCATGTCAAAATTAGAAAAAAAAATAACAAATTCATCAGCGTTAGGGATGTTAAATCAAGCACTCGAAAAGAATGAAATCCATCAAATATTGTTTAATTACATGGTTCATGAACCACAGAAGACTCTTATAATATTGATATGAAGGATCTAACTTGTTTGAAACTAATTCAAATGTTTGTGAGCTCTAACATATTTCTATATCAGTAGCATATTTTATCTCACACAAGGTCTAACCAAAACCTTGTGGCTGGGATTTACCAGTGTCCCCCCCCCCCCCCCCTCTATTTTTCTGCTGTTTATAACTGCTGTAAATAGTACTTGTTGTGTTTTCAGAGTTACAACTATAGGCAATGCCGACATAGGTACTTCTATCCACAGCATCCACAGATTCCTTCTTTCATCTTCCCCTTCGTCCGACAAGAGATGGAAATTTCAAGCAGTTCGAACTTTGCACCCCAGCATGGGCTGATTTGCAGGTCATCATGCCTAAGCACTTGTATCTGCCGGGTATCTTTCTGTGTCTCCAGTTAAGTTACATAATCACCACAACATTACAGAAAATTAACTTTAAAAGTTTGCAGCACACACACCAATTTACCGAAATACCAGATGGGAGGGCTGTATATCACCAAAACAAGTAACGATAACTTCATGGGAAGAATGGGATTTTGTAATTGTTTCCAGTCTCAAAATTTAAGATGATCTAAGTTGCAAAGAGACCCATTTTCTCAGTTATATTCAGGATAGTGCAACCAGTAGTCTTTGCATGATCCTACTAACAGACAAACCAACAGACTGACAAACAGACAAATTGCCATGAATTTAATACATCCATGGATGAGACAATAAAGAGAGGAGTTATTAGTGTAATCATTTCAGAATCAGGTAATCACACATTTTTTTTCCAAAGAATTTAGACTAGTTTACGTGTTAACTGAAATAAGATGGAACACTTTAAATGTTTTGACAATAAATATTCACAAAACTTCATGGAGAAAAACTTGAAATTGCCCAATGACCATGTTAGCAATGGATATATCATTTAATTACTTTTCTATTATATCTGTGGGCATCAGAGTTATCCATTTAATCAGAATGTATGAGATACGCAAGAGAGGGAAGTGTCCTTATATTTCCTTGACTTTTGTAACTGACCTAAAATACCACCCCTGCCCTTTGACTTTAAAAATACTAACCTTCAAGGTGAGCCACTAAAATGTATTCAAGTTAGAAGGCCTGATAAATCTAAGTCAGTGCAGATTGTTTTGTTCACTATTAGACCTTGGAGTCAGCAAAAGCACTCACACTGGGTGACTAGAAACTAAAGCTTATTGTGTTGAGATGTACTGGAAAATGTGTCCCAAATGTATCAAATATATACTATACTTGTGTTCAGAGCTCTGTGACGCTGGCATTTTGAGGACAATATAAGGTGAATTCAGTGCAGTCCACTTCAATTCAGATGCAATCACACTGAACGACCAAGGGCCATCCAGTTATTATGTTAGTATAAGGCCAAAATATATGTAGAACAACTATGCTCAAGAATCCATGACAGATATCTTATATATAAACTTGTTTTGAGACCGAAAACGTCACTCCATATCTTTTTAAAAGTTTACAACAGGGTCAGTGAAACTATTTCACCAAAGATGAAAGGTTTGATGTGGATAAGTTTATGTGTTTTATTGACACTAGGAAATGGAAACCCATTGTACGAGGTTAGTTAGATTGAGGCATTGCAAATAAGTCAAGACATTTAAGATAAATTTATTCACTGTAATTACATGAGATTTATTGAGAACTATATTGAGAACTATTCACTTATGTTATATGATTATTGTTCATCAAGTAATCCTCATCATATATACTAGTGTAATATTTAAATGCAAAAGTTGAAGAGAGAATGTAATGCAATAAACATATTAAAGTTTTTATGTTAGGTCTTAACCCTAGACTGGTCAATAGAGTAGCTAGGAGTATTTATTCAGTACTCCCTGATTTTTCAAAATGTTGTGGTTAAGGAGGGGGGAGGGTAGCTTGTATAACTGAATAAGGATTGTACTAACAAAATGGTAGGTCTGATCTTACTGGGTTACACATAAACTATACCCCTGGTAATTTAAAATCTAAGGATTTTCTGTGACTTTAATTTCTTTCTGACATTACCCATACACGGGAAAGGCAAAAGACAATACATAAGTTTATAAGCCTTTATGAAAAATACTTGTCCATTTTATATTTTGTATATGAAGTTAAAATTCACACCAGTGTGTTATCATTAAACACAACTTGTCGTGAGTCTCGTTTTATTTTATATTTATTTCTTTTATTATATTATGCGCAGCTGAGATTTTACTAAATTTTGACAATATTACTTATATAAATGTAATGTTTATGAACAATACATATGTTATGATCCAGTTGTGAAACTGTCCATTTCCTGAAATTGACAGGGAAATTGTCCATTTCATACTTGACTTTGTCCATTTCATGAAATGGACATGGAAATTGTTAATTTCATGAAGTTCATAACCCAACTATCCATTTCGTGAAATGGACAAATCCATGTGTATTTTGCTATTCATTTCTTGAAATGGCAAAGTCATGCATGAAAGTCAAACTTTCATTTATGGCCAATCTTTTGGTTTAAGTTTTCTATTTTATTCCTCTTTAATAAACATATGTATATGGAATATCTTACACTAAGTTAGTTAATACTTAATTAGTTATAAATAGTGTCAATTACGCAAGGCATACATTTTAATTGGAATAACTATATAAAATCTCCCTAAAACCTTTGAAGCTATCCCAAAGGTTACAAAATGAAGTGGGCTAATTACAATTAAATCCAACTTACCAGTGGTAAGGCTTTCCTTTTAGAGCACAATTATATCAAGACCATTTTTTCACATATATTTTAGTTTAAAACCCACTTTCCATAGGACATTTTAAACGATAACAGTATGAGGGACTCGTGTACAAGAAAATATTAGTAACAACAAAGCATTCAATGAAAACAACAAAACATTCAAAACCATATATAGAAGAAATTATCATCAGAAAATGAATTTGACAGTTTGTTTAGCATGGCTATGAAGGAGCCTGCTGTGGCAGTTTGTATCCCACTTTAAATCTTGGGTATACTGTGCATCATCACTACGTAAATAATTAAAGCATTACTGATTGGACCAATCACTGATTGGTCTCGCTTCATTAGCCCCATGTGTTGGGGTTTGCAACATCATTTTCAAATAGGTACCAAACAGTGTACATGGTGGAGAGTTTGAATTGTTGAAAAAAATTCTTCTTTTACAATTGACGTGTTATGCATTTTTACTATTGGAATACACGGTTTTAGTGTTTTAGTTATAATACATCAACAGTCAGAATGCCATCGAATCCCAGGAAGACTCCTTCTGGCAGCAGAAAAAAGGTCACAGCCTCTGCCCGAGCTAAAGTATCAACTAGGAAGATTCGAAAGAAGAATCACAACCAGGAGGGTTCCTTCCTGCACACTGGTGTTGTAAGTACTGTTTCCACATCTTCACCTCAACCAGGTCCCTCATCTACAGACGTGCAGGGCAGTAACGAAGTCATGCTGTCCATGTTAGCTGAAATTAAAGCTTCCAACCAACTTCTGTCAGATCGCATGACGAAATTAGAACGAAAAGAATCATTAGTGTCACCCTCACCCTCTCAGACTCATGTTCAATCCCAGGGGAAGGGTTTCCAGCAAGGGCACCAGCGTACATCGGCAAGCTTTAACCCACATCTTAACCACAGCCCTAAGGGAGTGCAAAACGTTCACACAACTCTGGCGACAGAGGCGTCACATAACATTGATGGTTTCCCTCACATAATACACCATCGACAGGCTAACTTCAAATCTGGCATGGCTGACCTACCTCGGGATGCGGTGCTGCCAAGTTTGGAAGTCATGAGGCGGCTTCCTAATGTCTCACAAGCTGTATCTGGTGTGTTGGCTTCCTATGACCAGCAAAACAGACAAGATTCTATGCAAGGTAAGCCACATCGAAGGTCAGGTCGTTACAATAACTATGATACAGTGTCAGCCCCTCCTGAAGTAAGATGGCCCAACGAGGGTTTCCATGGGTCGAATGGAAAAAAACGATTATTATATGATGATTTATCCATGCCACAGTGGGTGGCAGGTCAATTAACCAACATTCTACACATGCACGACCACAACATATCTAAACAGGCGTTAGTTCAGGTTATTGCTGCCATGAAGGACGCGAGTTCAATTCCTTTTTCTGCAGTTAAGAACGCGTGGGCATGCTCAATGCATGAGCTAGAAGAGGGAAATCTTTCATGGGGTGATTCCACACAATGGGCACTGAATAGGTTAAGTGCTTCACAGGTGTCAATGATCAATTCACAGTCTGTATCTCAGAAGAAATTTTGCAAATATTTCAACAAGGGCTCTTGTTCACATGACAGCCATCATGGGCTCTACAAACATAACTGTAGTTTCTGTGGAAGGCAAGGACGCACAGCTAACCACTCTGAAAACAAGTGTAATTTTAAAAATAAGAAACAAGACAAAGGTGTTGCATCTTCTACATAGGGGCAGGGTCAACCACCTGGACATGGTAAATGTGTTACTAGGGCTATTTCTGAACATATAAATTATAATAGTAATGTATTTAATGAGACAGCTGGTCTACAACCTCCAGCTAGCACTGATTTGGGTAATAATTTTAAAAATGTTGTAATAAGTCAAGAATATGAAAAAAACTCAACTAAATTTGTTAGTTTTAATGACAATGTATACAGTGCTGATTTTCATGGTAATGCTCATGCAAATATGAATGTTGATACTGATGTCTGTAAGGTTATGAATCTGCAGGATGAAAATTATCAAGGTGTTAATACAGTATTTGATACTAATGGATGTAATGTTATAAATTTGCAGGATGTCGAACATCAAAGTACTAACACAGCTGGCGAGGCCGTTTCTCTTATGCAGGGTGAATTACAGAATGCCCAAGATGGCAGCCAGCCTAACAATGGTGGTGGGTGTGTACTAGATAACATTGATAATGACTTGGCTTACCTAGTAGGTGAGAAGCAGGGTCTGAGCCTCTGTAACAGCAACTGTGTCCCCGTGAATATAGTTAACCACAACTTCTCTGTAATTAACTCAAGTGACTGGCATTATGCTAATTTCCAATATACCAATTGGCATTATTATTCTGTAGACTCTTTAAATCATGTTCATATAATTTTTGTCACTCCTCAAGGCAGTTTACAAGGAAAATTCTACTATTTGGTAGGCACTCAGAAATTCGGCTCTGGTCAACTGTTTCACTGTGATTCACTTCCTGAGGGCTCTCTGGAAATCTTGTGTTCGCGAATCATGTTGCTTTACAGGCCACACATGGTCGAAACCTACACAGATAATCAGAAACATGATGCAAAATGTACTGCTGAGAATTTTTATCAAGATTGTAAAACTTATTACAAATATCACATGTCTTATGAACAGTTTATGGATAGGCTAATACTTAGTCTTATTGAAAGGCAAGATAAACTGTCTGCTCATAAAGTGGATAATGACCATGCATATCTCAGGAATGAACCTGAGTTTTCGGTATGTGATAACATTCTAACCCCAACTGACAAAGCTTTGACTGACATGACTACTGCTATACCTAATTTCTTTGATGCTCACACCGGCTGTAATTCAAATGCAGTCACAGATTTCAATGACAAAAATAAAACCAAAGGCTTTCTGTCCCTAGAAGAAACGAATTTTGAATTTATAGGTCCAGATAGGGACTTGTGTGAATATAGAAACATTGATCAAGTAATAAAAATTGCTGAGATTATAAAAGAAACTGGCTTACCAAATTATAAACAGGCAAGATTTCCTATTAAGTCAGATCTGAACCTTCCTGCCTGGGAGAAATACCTGGCTGATTATCCAGATAAAAGAATCTTTCAGTACTTGAAGTTTGGTTTCCCTCTGTCACTCACTGACCCAGATGTAATCCATAATCAAGCCGTTGACAACCATTTTTCTGCCCTTCAGTATCCAGTGGCTATACAGCAATATCTTGATAAAGAAATGGAGTTTGGGGCAATTTTAGGCCCAACTCCGGTTATTCCATCCCCACAATTCCACTGTTCCCCACTTTTAACAAGGCCCAAAGATCTGGATAAAAGAAGAGTAATTTTGAACTTGTCATATCCTAAAGGTTCTTCACTTAATGACAATGTTGATAAATTTAAGTTTGATGGCAAAACTTTTAGTTTGAAATTTCCCACAGTAGATGACATTTGTCAAGAGATCTGTGACAGTAGTACTGAAGTACTCCTTTCAAAAATTGACATTGCAAGAGCATTTCGCAACCTTAGGGTTGATCCTGCTGATGCTTTGAAGTTTGGAATATCCTGGAAGGGCCAGTATTATCTGGATCTAGGGGTGGCTTTTGGCTGGATCCATGGCTCTTCTTCTTTTCAATTAGTAGCCGACGTAATTACTCACATTATGAAGCATAAAGGGTTCCAGACTTTTGCCTACATTGATGATTTTATGTTCGTAAACTCTAAACCTAAGGCTCAGCAAGCATTTGATACCCTTACTGACCTTTTGCAAGAACTGGGTCTCCCTATGAATGCAGACAAAAGAACTCCACCAACTCGTTCATTAACCTGCCTTGGGATATGTATAGACATTGAAAACAATACTCTCAGTATTGACAGTGAAAAAATAGAAGCCATATATGAACATTGTGTGAATATAATTCATAGGAAAACCATATCTAGAAGGCAGTTACAATCCCTTTTAGGAAAACTCCTCTATTTACACAAGTGTGTTAAACCAGCCCGTGCTTTTGTCAATAGGATATTAGCCACATTTAGACAAAACCCTCACAACCACAAATTCCCAGTTTCTACAGAAATGAAACAGGATATTCAATGGTTTCTACAATTTCTCCCCAAGTTTAATGGCGTTACTATTCTTAAGAAAGACCCTATTAAAGAGCCTCATACTTTGCATATTGACGCCTCCCTCACAGGTCTAGGGGGGGTCTGGAACAAAAATGTCTATAGCACTCCTGTTTATACCATACCTGGCTTCTGCATGACCATTGTTCACTGGGAAATGTTTAATATTCTGTTGGCATTAAGAGTATGGGGTAATCAGTGGAAGCATTCTATTGTAAAGTTTTACTGCGATAATTTAGCTGTAGTCCAGGTGGTCCAGACCAACAAGACCAAAGACCCCTTCTTAGCAGCATGCATCCGGAACATTTGGCTGATCACAGCCACTCAAGACATTGAAATACAGATACAGCATGTCAAGGGTGCTAACAACACAATTGCTGATTTGCTTTCTAGAATCTTTTCAGATAAAGCCATCGACCTGCAACTATGGCAAGATCTACAACAAAATTACCAATGGTTCAAAGTTCCAGTTTCTTATTTTAATATTGATTTGAATATCTAATTTCAGGAGCTACCAATTCATCCATGCCACTACTCAATTCAGCCTGGCAGATGATTCAGAGAGCATACAGGCCATCTACTGCATCAGCCCATAGAACTCATTTTACATCTTACCTAGCATTTGTTACGTTTATGGAACTCCCTTTAGCCATAAATCTCCATAATATCTTGGCTTTTCTGGAATATTTACACCAGAATTCACTATCTGTCAAGGTCATCAAAAATTATCTATCTTCCATATCCACCATGGCCTCCTTATATCACCTCGATCGGACAGCCATATCTCATCCAATTGTTCTCAGGTATTTCAGGGGTCTATCTCTTTCTTCACCTTTTAAACCTACCCCCAGGGGTATTTTTGATGTCCCCACTTTATATCTCATTTCAAAGCAATGTGAAATTCTACCTGATCCACTTCTCTTCAGAGCCATTTTTCTCACATCCTTTTATGCATTTTTGAGAATGTCAAATATCGCTCCCCATAGGTCAAAACAATTTGACCCTCAAAAACATTTTTTAAGGCAGGACGTCATTTTTGCTCCCCCTGGGGCCCACTTGATTTTAAAATGGTGTAAGACTATGCAGGACAACAAATCACATCACATTGTACAAATCCCAGAAATTGATAACATTTGGCTATGTCCTGTTAGGGCCTTGAAGGCCCTCCTATCATCCAGGCCTCTTCACTCTCTGGGCCCATTGTTTGCCAATAAAGTACCCCCTCATTCACAGATCATAGATACTCATATTAGGGATGCACTCAAAACAGTCCTGGGTAGCTTGCGAATATCCCCTACTGGCCATGGTTTCCATACCTTTCGCAGATCAGGGGCTACCTTAGCTTTCGACAATAATGTATCCCTCCAGAATATCATGGCACATGGGCTTTGGAGAAGCCCAGCAGTATGGACCTACTTGCAAAATGCAACACAGGCCTCCTCCATCATCCCCTCCACTTTTGCTTCTGTTATTTCCTCACGCTTTTGATTGGGCTTGGTGATTTTTAAAATCCTTCTCAGATGTTTTAAAACTCCTCTATTGGGGACTTTACAAAGTTATATCTAACATGTAAATAAAATTTCCTCAAACTGTGTTTCACTGTCTTTATGTGCATGTATACCCACCTCAGGGTTTAAATCCTCATAAATGACCTTGGTCTGTATGACCTCTAAACCATACATGACCTTAACCGAGCATATGACCTTTATCTCTCACCTTTGGGTTTGAATCCTGTCTAGGTCAAGTTGTCTTGGCCAATGACAGACCATTGTGGTCAAACTGTGTTTAGCATGGCTATGAAGGAGCCTGCTGTGGCAGTTTGTATCCCACTTTAAATCTTGGGTATACTGTGCATCATCACTACGTAAATAATTAAAGCATTACTGATTGGACCAATCACTGATTGGTCTCGCTTCATTAGCCCCATGTGTTGGGGTTTGCAACATCATTTTCAAATAGGTACCAAACAGTGTACATGGTGGAGAGTTTGAACCCACCTACCCTCCACTGACACATTGATAACAACCTGAACTGACTATGTGCTAGCCCTCTTGGTATTTGACCCATTCCAAGAGTGCACTCGGGTCACTTCTTTCGACCCAGGAGCCTGACCTCTTGAGTTTGATCATCTCTTGAGAGTTCTTCCCGTTAGGTTTGATATAGCTCCTGGTAATTTGATCAATTTCATCTTTTAAGCTGGACCCATCAGTCTTAATCCACCTGTTGGAGGCTTACCTGTAATTTGGCATAGCTTAAGAGATAACATTAGGATTAGGCGAACCAGACTGACTCTGGATTTCCCCTCTCGAACTTGACCAAGCTTTGCCCCTTGGGTTTACCCCACCCCAAGGGTGTATCAGGGTTTTATCTTTCGATCTTGGAGCTGGACCCCACGAGACTAATCCACTCGTGGGAGGTCTCTTTGGATTGATGTGGCTCCTTGAGATTTGGATTTCTTTCGATCACTCAACTATACCCCCAAGTCCTGATCCACCTTGGGTAAGGGTTGGTTCCGTGTGTCAGGATTAGGTAACGTGTGAACAAACCTTTTGTAAACATATGTTATTGTTGTTGATTAACCTGTGGGTATAAACATTGTTATGACCTTATGGTATTCTAACCCTTTTGGGTATTTTAATTATAACTGTACGTGTGGTGATTTTTAAAATCCTTCTCAGATGTTTTAAAACTCCTCTATTGGGGACTTTACAAAGTTATATCTAACATGTAAATAAAATTTCCTCAAACTGTGTTTCACTGTCTTTATGTGCATGTATACCCACCTCAGGGTTTAAATCCTCATAAATGACCTTGGTCTGTATGACCTCTAAACCATACATGACCTTAACCGAGCATATGACCTTTATCTCTCACCTTTGGGTTTGAATCCTGTCTAGGTCAAGTTGTCTTG
This sequence comes from Sabellastarte sp. h YS-2021, assembly GCA_964017235.1. Taxonomy (NCBI): domain Eukaryota; kingdom Metazoa; phylum Annelida; class Polychaeta; order Sabellida; family Sabellidae; genus Sabellastarte; species Sabellastarte sp. h YS-2021. The sequence goes on from OZ024931.1 coordinate 144,304,390, forward strand.
GCCAATGACAGACCATTGTGGTCAAACTGACACAAATAAATAGCATGAACCTTCATGAGTTATAAATTATTTCGTATATATTCAGTGAGGGGTGTTTCACTTTCTTCTCTACCATGTTGGATGAAAGGTTAAAAGTTAAATGATTCCATATTAGGAAATTGTTTCAAAACAGACTGTGATTTATATATATTGTCGCACCAGTAAACATAGCTGATGTTATCTTATTAAGTATATTATCTTATTGGTCAACATTCCAAAACATAGTATAAATGCCTTCTATATGGTTGAATATTTAAGTATGAGCTGAACAGGAATAAATGGACTTTTAAGTCACACATTGAGGAAGGGGGGGGAGGGGGGGTGGCCATTAAGTTAAATGTTTTGGCGAATAGTTTCATGTTGTATTTAAAATTGGTCTAGGGTGTGATGTATTTAATCTATCATATCTTACTTTGGGGTTGGGTTAATGCCATAAATTCTCATTTAAACATGTCAGAGACAATATATAATAGAATATGGTCACCATTTTCATATAAATCCTAACATTCATTTCTATTTTTTTCTTTATTTTACATAATACAGCAGGATAGATCCATTTTGAAGAACCTACTACGGATTCTTGATGAGAGGTAGGTTGTTGTAGCACATAACTAAAGTGCTATTTTTAATGGTTGTATTAATCTAATAAGATTTTAACTGTACTTATTATATATATACTAGCATATTCTAGGACTTATAGAATAGAAATATTTTTGAAGAATTGTGTTGCCAAGAAGAATTAACCATAGACAAATTTACCGCTTAAAAATTAGTTCCCCCCCAAATCTGCTCTCAAGACAAAATATGCTTGTCAAATCGGCCCACGGGAAATAAGTGAGCTATGTTTGAGGATATACGTTGTTATGCATTATATATTTTATTATATTAACATGCGATATACAATTTCATTACAAAAATATACAATAAGTCACATGAATAAGTCATTAAACTACTTGTCAAGATATGATCTGTATGTTGTTGTAAGTGACGTTAAGACCTAAATAAGTAAATAAATAATTGAGGATGTATTAGACAAAGACCACATATTTGAAAAGAGAAACCATGGGTTTAACGCAGTATATATTTTAATGAAACTTTTGTACCACTTAATCTAAAACCAAAATAATTGGATTTTTTTATAGTTGCAACATAAACAAGGGACCAAAGAGCAGAAGAGAAAATTTATTGGTTACAGCATCTAAGTAACTTACATATTTGATCATCACTCATGAATATCTGCCATCCTGAGAGACTGCCATACGTTGGAGACCAATGTGTTGGAAGATTGTATGTTGATTGCATTACAATTTAGTACATTTTATCGTTTGTTTGAACTAGATGCTGAGTTTTCGGAGATCAACTTTTTATTGGGGAAGGGTAGGGGTACTTTGCTGGGGTGTTAAGTTTTATGGGATATATTTGCTAAGAGCTTATTTGGCAAGGGGATCCATAACAAGCAGAGTATTTGAATTTATGTTCTGTAAGAAAAAATCCTTAACCCACTGTGGAGTTGGTAAGTTGGGATTTCCTTGCCAGTCCTAGATGGCTGTCAGTTCAGAGTCATTACCAACCTGTATGTATTGCTTTAGTCCATCCATTCAATTGTGAATTGTGATATGGCTTATGAAGAGTGTTGAAAGCAATGTTCAACAGAAACTAATCACTCAATACTAATAATGTGCATGTTTATCCTCATGTAGATCTGCATTACATAGGTGTATGTTCAAGGGACTTAGTGTTACAGTTTAGCTATAACATTTGTTTTTTTTCTATTGTGCTTCAGAGAGAAGACTGAGGAAATGAAAGTAGCTCTGAAAGAGAGAGAAACTGGTAAATTTTGTTTTATATCATTAACTAATATTACATATTGGATGTTAACTTTTATCTAACATCTAGTAAACATCTAATGCTTTTCGTCAAAATTTAACGTAAGGTATGGGCATAAGATTTAAGGTATAATGGTTTAATATTTCTGGATATTAGATAACATTAAACACTTCAGGTAGCAAAGATGGAAAACTTTGTAAGACCCCCAACTTAATCAAAGACAAATCACAGAAAATGTGGAACCAATTAAACACATATCAAAGATTTATACTGGTGGTTATAGTGGCCCTTGTTGAGGTATTTTCTCAGATTAATTGGTTCCAACATGAAGGCATGACACCTGATGTTCTGCACCTGAAAAAATAACTTGAAAATGCAAGCTACTATTTGCAGTTGTTATTGTCCTATCACATTTAGCTTGTTTACTTATTCTGTTATTCTGACAAAATAGAATTTAAGCAACTGAAGGGAAAGATCTGGTGGTTGTTAAATATTAGTACAATTATTAAGAACTAAACTAATTTCATCATCAAATTTTTAAGTTGTTTAGTTGAAAATTTTACATGTTTTAGATAATTGCAACAGTTTCTGTATTTTGTAATATATTTGTTAACTTTAAATAACGTATGTTTATAATTAAACCTCAACATGAATCATACATTTGATAAAAGTTATTATTATATATTTTTGACATTTGAGCAGAATGTGGAAGCTGGAAGATTATCAAAATATCCATACTCTCACTAAAATTACAACTTCAGTATTTATGGTGGCCATGTTGAAGTTAGCATGTTCCACCACTTGAAATGAGGAATGGTCTGTGGTATTAATAACCGTTTCATTTTAGTTGCAATTAAAGATAGCCTTTATGCCTAATTTGACTGTACTACAAGCTTTTGAACTAAACTTATTCTGAATGTCATTATATAGAAAACATTCTTTATACTGGAAAACCTTCTTACAGCCAATACCTGGCGGGGGGCTTAGTGGTGTAGCTTATTTATTTATTTTGGGTTTTACATTGCTTTCAACACTGTACAAGTCATATCACGACGGGTAGTTAGAAGGGCAGAGGAAACCAGTACATACAGTTCGTCAGGGTTCTGTACTGTAAACTGCCACCCAACGGCAAGTAACTACCAGCTTTTCCACTTGAGGCCATGCCAGGAACCGAACTCCGGCCTCAGAGGTGGGAGGCGAGAGTGTTACCACTCTGCCACTGTGGTCCCTCTCAGTGGTGTAGCAGTTAACCTTCAATCTCTGAGGTTGCCGGTTCAAATCTCTACCCGGGCGCTTGATGTTGGTAGTTACTTGCCTTACTATCAGATTATTTTCAAATTTTTAACCATGAAACAGAAAGACAGTATTAATTGCTGTCAGTATATCTGTTGAGGGTAATCCAACAAACCACATATAAACAAAATACACACACTTTGCCAAAAGTTTATCATGATTATAGAGTTTTCATTTGATCATCAGAATATGTATCACTGCATGACCAATGATTCTTATTTATATTCAGACGAGTTCGATGGATTCACCAGAAAAGAGAACACAGGTTGTTTGGGAAAAGTAGTTTATCCCTCATTATATGCGTTTGAGAGGGAAGAATGTCCAACGAAGTGTCGTGAAATGGAGGAATGTACAGCTTTCACCATGGCCGACACCAAGAGCTACTTTGGAGATAAGATGTTCCTGTGCACTCTCTATGCAGGCTGTGCAGATAAAAGTGGGGTCACTGGAACTGATTTGTACTTTATTGAAAGGTCAGTTTTCTTTATTTAACGTGTTCTGGAAGGTTAAGTTATTGCTTTATCTGAGAGAAAAGGTTTAAGGGGAAATTGTACTTTAATCATAAGAAAACATGATAGAGGGGAAGTAAACCTATAACCTGTTAACTTCAGATAAACAACCTTATTTACACATTGTATACAAAAATTTTAAAGCCAATAAAACTCACTGGAATTTGGAAATTATTAAATCTGTAGTGCAATTTGTTTTCACTTTAATAATAGTCATTGAAGGGATGTATTTGGTTTTTTGGGGGGAGATGCCCAATACCAATCTCCTCAGTAGTAGTTTTTTAACAGAACAGGTTCTCTGTTATACAAGCTCCTTCACACTGGTTTCCAGAAGTATTTAAGTTCAATCTATGTAAACTACACTGTATCCAAAAAGGTGTAACTAGAATTGAATCAAACACTAGTAAATACACCAGCATACCTCCCGTTCTTAAGAATTTGCTTTGGCTTCCTGTTCAACATCGTTTATTGTTTAAAACAGTCGCACATGTTAATACGTTTCTTCATATTGGCTTTTCAAAGTATTTTGCTCCATATCTTTATTCTGACAGTAGTTTTTACACTAGCTGGCACAGTCAAAGTGGTGGAAATTTCCTTGTTGTTCCAAAGTTCTGCCCTTCTGCTCATAAGTCTGTCAAACAGTTTTGCTCATGGCTTCCCTTTTGATATTCCCATTGTTTGAAATGTTCTTTCTGATGAGATTTGCATGTTCTACGTCCTAGCCTCTTTCACAAAGCAGCTTAAAACCTAGCTGTAGCACCAAGGCATACCCACCTTAGTCATTATCCCCTTGCATTCTCTAGCACTCTCTGTGGTGCTCAACATCTTTTCTCTCCATGGATACTGAAATTAGTTGACTGTTTTGGACCTGTTGCTTTTTGAAGTCCTTTTTTGTTGAGGGGAGATTTAGTGCTATAGAAGTCCAATTAGAATTAGGAGCATTATGTTTGGTGTGTACAAATGATTGAAAAGTGTAAGTCATTTGCTGTAGGATAAAATGTATAAGAACTTTTTCTAGTTGTTTTTAACTACGGAATCAGAAAGAGATGTAAGAGAAGGTTTCCCAATGGCTTCTATTTTTTGTCCCAATTGACTTCTGTATTGTAAGCTGCAGAACAACGGCAAGCAACCACCAGCTTTCTCTTTGAGATCAAGATCCCAGAGGTGGGAGACGTGTGTTTAACCACCGAAAATTCACAGAATATGGTATTCATTTAAAGGCTTTAAGAAAAGAAGGTGAAGATATAAAGATGAAAAAGATATAAAAATCTAAAAAAACTATGGGGAATTCAAACAAAGAACTGGCCTGTACAACTTGGCATAGATCTTGTTTAGAAAATTCAGATTGAGTTCTGATAACTGAAAGTCTATTAATCTTCAGGGATTAGATATGGATGGTTAGTAGATGATGAATATGGCTCAGGCAGCTTTCAGAAAACTGATAGATAGATAACTCGGGAGTGGTTTGAATGGAATTATGCTCTGAGTAGAAATACACAATACAATACAGTACAATATAATTTAAAACCTTAACCGACTGTGTGTACTGGTTTCCTGTACCCTTCTAACTACTTATTACAATATAACCAATGAGGTACTAGGCCTGACATAAAATGATAAATATATAAATCATAAGAAGTGATCTCCACTAATGAAAATTGTAAGTAAAGAATAAGTAATTTTAACCTCCTGCAGTGGAAATTGCAATTGGGAACGCCAGTTCACCTACATCCTACATTAATGTATTTACGGCTACATATACAAAAAATTCACTTTCAGATTTCTGATGATTAACAAACTATGGTGGTACAAGCCTGTTTTGGTTGAATAAAATGGATGAACATGTATTATTATGTGGAAATGTATATTTAATAAAAATGGATTGTAAAAACGCTTCAAAACCCTAAAGTTATCTGTTTAGTAAAAATGTACTAGTATTGCGTTCCAGTAGAAATGTATTTAGCATTATATATTATGCCTTAATATGATTTTTTTTTATTTTCATTGATAGTGAGCCCAAGTATGCTGAACCTGTCGAGAGTTGGGGTAAATATATTTGTAGGTCATTTGTGAGATATTTTATGTTATTTGTCTTATGCTGACATAGATGACAAGTAAAACAATTATTGTTGTTGTTTTTTGTTGATAAAACTGTGACAACGTATATGTCACAATGATCAGGTGATACACAGAACGTTTTATATTTTTGTATTTACAAAAAGAGATTCATGTTTGATTTGTTGAAATATATACAAAAGAAAAATGCCCAAACCAAAGTCAACGTTCTGCCATCTGCCACTGTGGTCTAGTGGGTAACACACTTGTCTAGGAACTAGGATGTGGGTTCAAACCCAATTACAGGCAAATACATAGTGGCTCGGATGACCACTTAAAATGGCGGTCCTCTGTCATTGGTTCCTATCCCCAATGGCAGGTCAAAGAACCTCAAGGACGTTGAAAAATTGTCATCCTTGAGCCTCTATCTTCCAGTTAGGGGAATGTCAGTTACTTGTGAGCTGGGGCTGTACCTGTACAGTCGGATTGGTTAAATAGCGCTTTGAGTCCTGTAGTATATGGAGATATTGCGCTGAGTATAATTATACAAGAGTATAAATACGCATTACAACATTGGAGTTGTACACCCCGTTCAACCACCCGAGTCACATGGGAACATGTCAACAGCAGCACTACTTGTCAGGATTGAACCAACATAGAGGTGACAGCCTGTGATTAGTGGCCAAACATACTGGCCTGCTGGACACCTAATAAATATCACACAGTTCTGCTAAAGCAAGATAATTTACGCCTACTTGAAAATTTATGACCATATTGCATTCATTTAGGTAATTGCCATTCAAATGGATATTATAAAGACCGGAACAAAAACTCATGGCTGCGCATCATTGCTAGTATACATTATAATGTGAGGGATCTAATTGTAAATACTGGTTACCGTTAAAGTAAAAGCAAAGATATAGTTCCTACAACAACTACATTTATTGACTGAATTAATAGACGTTATTAGTCATTGATACACTACTCAAACCTAGTCCTTTATTGCTACAATTGAAAGTCATGTTAGGCTATTAAGGTGTCCCTATGTCACATATATTTGCTTCAGGAAGCTAGTATAATAAATAACATAGTAAATGTCAGCTTCAATTTTCTTGCTTACTGCAAAGTTGTACAATTCTGTCAGATGGTTCACCTACATTTTTTCAGAACAACCATTTGACTACTTCGTGAAAAAGGAGGGCACATCTTGTTACGGGACATACGACTACTACCTCTACACAGAGACACCAGAGGAATGTCCAACAAAGTGCCGTATGATGGGCAAATGTTCTGCATTTACCCTTGTAGAAACAGATATAGTTTACAATGGGCTGTCCTTTTTAAAGTGCCAACTATATGGCAAATGTGTAGTAAAGGATGGTGTCGCTGGATCTGATTTGTATAGTTTTGAGAAATGGTAAGACTGCCTTACTCACTAGCCAAATCTAACATGTGGTTCTTGCAATTACTGTGTAAAATCTGGTCCTTTTTTGCTTTGATAACTTGTACATAATTTGAATACATATGATTTAATATTTTTGAACACATAGGTTAAATCTAAAGCCTCCCTTACATCACACTGTACATACACATAAGTCCTGGGGACAATTTCACTAAAGAACTTAAACAAAATCCCTTTATTGGCTAAATCTTGGAATTAAATCTAAGACTTTGGTCTTAGCTAGGTCTTGGACTCAAATAGCTTTCACAAAGGTGACTTAGCTAAATCCAAGCTTATCCAGTAACCACAGTGGTTTTCTGTGTCATGTGACCTTTTGTATCTATTCAAAATATAATATTGGTGCCATATATTCTTCATTTGATGTATTTTATCTAAGGATAAGTGTTGTTTTGAAATAGAAAACCTTGTTACCACACATAAACTTTCCAAACACTACTTTAGTTAGGTGTTCTATATAATTATTATTTATTTACAGCCATTTCAAATTTTGAAGTGGAGAAAAGCTTATGGCGGCCATATTTAAGTCCTCTCTACAAAATTTAAGCCCACTACATCCCAGACTTAAAGTTAAGTCCACTGACTTAGTAATTTAATGGACTTAGCTGCTTTGTGAAATCTGCTAAGTCTAAGACCACAGACTTAACAGCCTTTTGACAAAATTTAAGACCAAAATCTTAGATTTAAGTCTAAATCTGGACTTAAGTCCGTTGGTGAAATTGGCCCCTGTTTACAGAGAAAAATCGCCTGATTTTGCAAAGGACACTTAAAGCAACACTTGTGATTTTATGAGAGAATATCAAGGTCCAACAGCAGTATTGCTATAAATGCATCCATGTCTCAAGGGAAACTTACAAGAGATTTGTGCACGTGTATTTCCCTTGCTAGAGTTGTAAGATCTCTCCGTTCACTTGTAGGGTTAGCATGTGCCGCATAATACACTCACGTGTACCGTGCATCCATATTAAGCCACTCTGTGGCCTGCGGCTAGTCACAGTCTGTTCTTTGATGTTCAAGTACTGACATTTTTGTTTGGAAAATATACCTTGTTTAAATGCACAGGCTATGCTCATATTTTTTCAACAATATTTGAAGCACACTTACGTGTGTAAACACAACATAGGATGTAAAAGGAGCTTAAGGTTTATGAGTTGACCCCAGGGGCCGATTTCACAAAGAGACTTAAGTCCAGATTTAGGCTTAAATCTAAGACTTTGGTCTTAAATTTTGTCAAAAAACTGCTAAGTCTGTGGTCTTAGACTTAGCGGATTTCACAAAGCAGCTAAGTCCATGAAATTGCTAAGTCAGTGGACTTAACTTTTAAGTCTGTTAGGTAGTGGGCTTAAATTTTTTAAAGAGGACTTAAATATGGCCGCCATAAACTTTTCTCCACTTCAAAATTTGAAATGGCTGTAAATAAATTATAATTATGCAGAACACCTCACTAAAGTAGTGTTTGGGAAGTTTATATGTGGTAACAAGGTTTTCAATTTCAAAACAGCACTTATCCTTAGATAAAATACATTAAATGAAAAATATGTGGCATCAATATTATATTTTGAATAGATACAAAAGGTCACATGACACAGAAAACCACTGTGGTTATATGATAAGCCTGGACTTAGCTAAGTCACCTTTGTGAAATCCATTTTTCTAGCTAAGACCAAAGTCTTAGATTTAAGTCCAAGACTTAGCCAAAAAAGGGACTTAGTTTAAGTCCTTTAGTGAAATCGGCCCCAGGTGTACAATCCAGATGCCATTTAGGTCTTGGTGCGGACACTACAATGAACTTTTAATTACTCATACACTATTCTACAACATATATTATTGATTATTAAAATATACATGACTCAAAAAACTTGAATATACCACATAATAACATGAATATATCAGGCAACAACTTGCACGTACAAAATAGTAGTGAGTTACTAAGAGTTGTGAAGTAATTAGTAACTTTGATACTAGTATACATGGCAGATAGAATTGCAGTATGAATATTACTTTTTGAAAGGGTAAATTGATGCATAATAGTAATGTTAACAGATTTCTATAAATATGCGGCTATTAATCTTTCATAAACTGAAAATATCGAAGCAACAGTCTTCCTAGTTTTTATAGCTTAAATAGTTTATATCAAGAATGTAAGAAAATCTGATATGCAATCAATAATTATTGATTATTGAAAACAAATAGAATCCCAATTACATCGCTACATTAAATCCTTCCAGAGGCATATTGCTTAATTCTGAAGCCCCCATATGTTTAATAAAGATAGTCACACTAGAAAAAAAAACAGAATTACATGTATACTGTATTTTGTTCTTTTGAAATTATGATAACAAAACATGTGATGTTTGAAAGACCATCTAAGAATTTACAATCTTGTGGCAGATCTTTAAGGAAGTGGACAGATCCTGGACCGCCCTTTTCAGTGGAATGTTATTAAAATTGATTGGACCCAGAAACCTTCTTTATCTGCGGCCTATTATGAGGCAAAATTGCAACATGGTCACGTGACACGATTTCTCCCAATTTAAACTACAGAAATAGAAAATGAGGCATGACGATAAACTCTGAAAAGATATTTTAAGACTGCCATTGACTGATGCGTATTGCTTGCTGGATGGAGTTTAAGAAAATATGTTTTATTTTTTTTAAGTATTTGTATGTACACACACAAAGAAACCTGAATGATTTCAAGTTAGTTTTGACGTGTACTTTCAGATCACCATGAAGAGGTCAAGGGCATCTGCTTTCCTAAAAGGATTTTTTTCTGCATACTACTGTTGGACGATAACTATATCTCTGTATACTCATTTGAAGCTTTAAAATGTAACAAATTTTTAAATTTCATTTTTTTACTTTCATGAGACAATGGTGGAAATAATTTTGATCAATAAATAATTCATTACTACTGTTGATCTTTTTCTTGAAATGCCTTTGCAAAGATTTTAAAGGTGTATATTCATATTCCAAAAGTGCTTTCATTTTACTTTCCCTGTACAGACAACTGCATGCAAAGTGCACATAGGTAAACAGTTTGGGAAAAATAGCCTGTAAAAATATAAAAAATGAATATTTTTTTTATACTTCTCAAAATTTGGGCCAAAAAGTGTAGATGGAATTAATGGTGTTGTCTGCTCTGTGTGAAAATAACACACAAGAAATAATTACTTCAGTTTGATCGACAGGTGCAGTTCACTGACAAGTTTTGTATGTATTCACCTTTTTTGGTGATTTTTAATGTTTTATATTAAAGTAGCAGGTCGCACATGTCATGTGATATGAGGATAGTTGAACAACAAAAGAAATACATGTATGGTCTTATTTAGTTAAAAGCTTTTCTTTGAATATATGGCAAGTCTTGGGAAAGTAAAAATATTGTAAATATGTTGCTTATGCATAGTATAATCATTCCGAGTGAACTTTAAGATTTGGCAAAAAAATTCTGAATATACACATTTAAGTTACAGAAAAATAGAATATTCACATGCACATTTTATTTGTATTGATCCATTTGTTTTGTCTATTTCTGTTTATCTTTTCCGTTTATTCCCACCATTAAGAACTTGCCATTACAATGTTACTGGATATACAAATACCCTGACAAACAGGTGAACCAGTGACAACAGCATTGAAATAATATGTTCTGCGAAACCTCAATTATATCATTTTAGATACATTTTCAATTAAATAACTTTTTCAGAAATTTTTATTAATAGTTACCTTAAAATGAATGTAGACTAATAACAACTTTTGCTCGTCATATACAATATTTTTCCTGTAGGAGTAAATTATCAATTGGCTTATGTTGTCTGGAATTTGAATAAATATAACTTTGAGGAACCATTATTATTGTATCGATAGGAAGGAAACCGCAATCTCTATTTAATTGTTCTAGAAGAATTGCTTCTGGGGAAAGATTTAATTTAAACCAGTTTTCTTTGCCATCCAGTTTTTCAAATCAATCCAGATCTGGAAGGATACTGGGCAAGAATACAGAAGATGTTTTACAGATTCAGTATTAGATTAACACAAACATGCCTCTGATGGAACTTTTCCCAGTTTTTGCAGTATTTGTTGTGTGCCCCAAATCCTCTGAATGAGCCTTCATTCCCAACCCCCCACAAAAACCACCAATGGGGTTGTATATTTTATTACATTCATCGAAAATATATGTTACTACTGAAATATTTGTATGCCTACATCATAATGTACTCTTATATACAATAAATTGTACAGCATCAAATATTTAGGTAACCTTTAATAATAACAAAATATAGGTACAATTAAAAGATAAAAAGTCATTCACGAGATCAAGCACTAGCAAACAAAACCAGACCAAACAAAGCAAACAAAACCAGACCAAACAAGGCTGTATCTGAGTGAACCAAGACAATTTTGAGTGAAAGGTCAAATATTAGGCCCAAAGATCATACCAATAACAGCAAGTCCAAGATACTAAGTAGATCAATGCACAACAATGCACAAGCTATGTCAAATGTAACCAGAGATAAACTGTTTAGCAAGCAATCAGAAATACAACATACATATCAATATATATATCTACATATCTCCCAACCCCGCCATAAGAAGAAGCATACCATAATATAATATACTATAACATAAATGTGACTAGATGTTAAAATTTTGACAAGATAAGTGTTCATAAACTGTAATTTTACCTACTGGGGTAAGATTTTGTTTCTTCTAACTGTTCAGTTGCTTTTCACATTATTCCCTGGATGTTAAATAGTTAAGCTACTTTCAGTCTCGAAGCAATGTTTAGCATTGCTTTGAGACTGAAAGTAGTTCAAACTGCTGGATACCCCATTCTAATTTACAGGATATATCTGTCTAATCCCCGGAACACTTTTCGCTTCCTATGCAATCAATTATAGTCTTATTCATATTTATTTTTAAGCCAGGTAGTGTTCCAAAAAAATCAATATATTTAGGGCTGCCTGAAGGGAGCTGGGGAAACCATACAAAAAAGTGTTTATTGGTATTTATTTATCACCTCTCTGTGGGTTTGACACCCAAAAGTGGCAATGCTGATGCCTGTACCAATATGACCCAATATGCCAATTTTGATTTTTGGTATTTATTGAATTTCTGTTACCTGAGAAGGTAAATTATGACTACCAACAATAAACAATAAAATGTTTACCACAAACTACACTCAGCTCTGATTTCTGTGGTATAGTAGTGGGGGTGTTTGACACTGGGGCAGAAGATCTTCTGTTCATTCCTCACCTTAGTCGATGTATCTTACTTGGATATTTTTGGAGGTTCAGCAAAGGTTAACAGAATTAAAATGCAATTGAACTAGACAATATACACCACACCATTGTGTAAGCTGCCTTATATTAACAGCAGTGTGTGTCAGTATTTCGAAAAGCTCAATTACTTTTCTCATCAGAGGCTGAGAAACAAATCCCCTTTTGTCCTGAGGTACAAAAATGCTATCCACCCAGGTCCGCCATTTTATGGCTATAATCTGCCGGATTGAGCCACTATTTGGAGGGTCAGAGGGATCAGTTTAAAATGAGGCTTATTCTCATTACAAAAGACGAAAAATTAACCAATTATGGTTATTATAGTTTGAATAATTGTTATATTCTCATAGGTGCATATTGATATATAGTCATATTTAATTTTAATTTATGTGTTCCCAGCCTGACAATTAGTGTGATCTCAGAGCATGTTATATATAATAATGTAATATATACACAACAGTTGATTTTGATGCTGTTTGTATGTGTTGGGACAAACAGTTCAAATCAAACATGTGAGGCTGTCACAATGGGACATAAATCTCTATGTGATACTGGCCCAATATAAAACAAGGGAAAAGTAAGGCATCACAAGTGCAGTAAGAGAGCCATATCTATCACATATTCTGTTGACTGCCAAACAGTTGTGTTGGGAAGTCTAGGATATACATGTATATAAAATACACATGGTGTATCTAAGGGAGACTTCCTTTCTAACACACTTTAAAACATGTAGTTCTACACCCATATGATTATGTTTCTATAATGAAGTAATTTAGACAAAAAACAATGTTACTTGTTTTATAATAAAATTCCGATAATTTTCAGTAATTTGGCTTGTGATATTCTTATCTGAAGACTGATTGTTTATGTATGAGTTCATAAAACAATAATTTTGTTTGTCATGGAATGTTTAAAGTTAACCTATATGTAGTTAACTCAGCCCATAGCTCCAGTAATGAACATTTCATCAGTCAAGTAACTTGCAATTAACAGGCACTTGTGTCCACCAGAGTGCAGAGTTTTGGAACAAAGCCAGTGATGTACCAGCTGTAATTTGGCAGTGCAAGGAGATAATTGTCTAGTCTAGGGTAATGCCTGTAATGTAAACAGAATTAAAATGCAATTGAACTAGACAATATACACCATACCATTGTGTAAGCTGCATTATATTAACAGCAGTGTGTGTCAATATTTCGAAAAGCTCAATTACTTTTCTCATCAGAGGCTGAGAAACAAATCCCCTTTTGTCCTGAGGTACAAAAATGCTATCCACCCAGATCGGCCATTTTATGGCTATAATCCACCGGACTGAGCCTCTATTTGGAGGATCAGAGGGATCAGTTTAAAATGAGGCTTATTCTCATTATAAAAAACGAAAAATTAACCAATTATGGTTATTATAGTTTGAATAATTGTTATATTCTCATAGGTGCATATTGATATATAGGCATATTTAATTTTAATTTATGTGTTCCCAGCCTGACAATTAGTGTGATCTCAGAGCATGTTATATATAATAATGTAATATATATACAACAGTTGATTTTGATGCTGTTTGTGTGTGTTGGGACAAAAAGTTCAAATCAAACATGTGAGGCTGTCACAATGGGACATAAATCTCTATGTGATAGTGGCCCAATATAAAACAAGGGAAAAGCAAGGCATCACAAATGCAGTAAGAGATTTATTTGAGGTTTTTTATGTCGCGTTCAACAGCCAGGGTCATATTGCGATGGGTAGTTTACAGGTGGAGGAAACCAGTGCACACTGCACTGTAAACCACTGGGCATCGGCAAGTAACTACCAACTTTCCAACATGAAGCGCCCAGCCCAGGATTCGAACCGGCGGCCTCAGAGATTGGAGGCGAGAACTCTAACCGCTACACCACCGAGCCCCCTAAGTGCAGCAAGAGAGCCATATCTATCACATATTCTGTTGACTGCCAAACAGTTGTGTTGGGAAGTCTAGGATATATATAAAATACACATGGCGTATCTAAGGCAGTCTTCCTTTCTAACACACTGTAAAACATGTAGTTCTACACCCATATGATTATGTTTCTATAATTAAGTAATTCAGATAAAAAACAATTTTACTTATTTTATAATAAAATTCCGATACTTTTCGGGAATTTGGCTTCAAAAATTCAACAGAATATGTGATAGATATGGCTCTCTTACTGCACTTGTGATGCCTGTTGTGCCCTTACTTTTCCATTCAGTAAAGGTTATCTTTAGAGGTTACTTTGATCTTATTATCAAATCAATACTTGTGATATGCATTTAAACAAGGATTTAAAACAAATTGTTGAGACATATTTGTGCATTACCCTGCCCTAAGCCCTAACTATGCATCCTATTTGTTTCTCTTGTTTTCTTACATAGTGAGACATATCCATAGACTCGTCCCTTATCAAAGTTGAATTCCAATATTTGATTTTACTATTTACTGGAACTGCATCCAAGGTGGCTCCACCCAGGCTCATGACCAGGTCTTCTACACTCTCCATTTGCCCAGGTCTTGATCAATTAATCTGATTTAGGTAAAAAAAGTCTTGAATCTTTTCTTATTTCCAGCAGTACCTGCAGGTGAGAGGTTTTGTGTTCTGAGGCACAATTGGTTTCAAATATATATAATGATATTACAGCGTAAACCCACAAAAGAGTTTATAACAGATAAGTAGAAAATGTAAGTTATTGATTTTCAAAATGGAAGTCTGAATTCTAAAACAAAAAAGTGGTATTAAAAAGCATCTAAAGACAAAGTTAAAGCCACAGTTTGTGTTCTACGTTCCATTCAACAGTCAAAATTCCTTTGGGAGAGACCTTCAGCATTGTCACTTGTAGGAGTTTAACCCAAAGGAACTGACACACTGTGATTGGCAGCCAGGCTTACAAAAAGCATCAAAAAACACTCCAAAAAGAATTGAAATCAGTGTAATTCTAATCTATTGTAATAAGACCCTTTAAAGTTCTTAAGTTCCATAATTGAACAGACTTTAAGGTGTAACTACACATGCATATAATGAATAACAGTCCATTAATGTAGTCAATGTATACCAGCAAAGATATAGTGAGGTCGGATGGCTAAGGAGAACAGGCTTTTACAAAAACAGGTAAATTTTGAGCTCAATCCAGAAAAAAGTAATACAGGTAGGTCAATCCAGATTAAATGCGTGGAAGGCAAAACTATGACGAAAATGTTTGACTGATTTGCAATCTGAAGAGTGCAAAGTGGAACTAGACAGGTACTGTGTGTATCATGACAACGTATGATGCCATTGAAACAACTGCTCAGTGACAATGAATGAAAGACATGGCTTAAAATGGTAAAGAAATGGTAAAGGTAAAGAAATCTGAAGTGAAATTAAGTTAATTTACATCTATATGTATGTCTTTCTAGAATAATTTATTAAAATGTGGACTAATTTTATTATTATTCATAACATGCTTGATAATGAAGTAATAACATCCCTTATTACATATAAATAAATTATTACAAATGAAGATGAACAATATATTATCCTTGCTCCCCACTCTTCGAATACTGTCATATTTATTTAGAACATCTCTATTTGTAAATTATAGAAGTTTTCCATATATATTCCCCTGATCATGGTACAAAAAGTTCACACAGTCCAAATACCCAACACACAACAAAGTGAATAGTTTTATTCATTGCCTGTTTGATGTGTTAAATTCATACTGTGTGTGAAATCTATTCTGGTTGCCAAATATAACAAACAAATCTTGTGTCAGTAAATAAATATCAAATTACACATGTATCTCATATCTAGCATTGACCCCCCAGCTTTGCATCCACACAGCCGTCAACTTGATTAAACCATTAAAAGGCGATAGGAAATCCAGGGCCTAACTAGAATCATCAGTGCCGAACATACTTGTCCTACATTTTCTTTGACTTGAAAAAAGCCTTTGACAAGGTGAGGCCATTCAAAATCTCTCAACCATCTCGCATAAATTGTATGTATAATTCATCCGGCAGTGAAGTGTACATTTCTTTATAATAATAAATCGTTTTCTACTTGACTTACTAAGATTACAGAACATGAAAAAAAGCTGTTTGTTAATTTGGGGTGTAAATCAGAATGGCAATTTTGTGGGTCAGAATTGTTATGTGTGAAATTTGGGTATTATCATAACTCTTGAACCTTATAAACACATTAACTATTCCCTTTGTGCTAAATTTTGAATGGCCTCAATTAGGCGAATGCTATCTATTACCCATTCATCCTTCTATCATTCTTCTTGTTTTCATGAAGTTAAAATGTAAAACTTTTTGTTGATTTCTAAAAAAACATATGATAATATCATGGTTCCATGGTTTAATAACAGTGAAAAAATCTGATCCATTTTAACTTGATCTTGTATATTGTAACCAATGATTAGTATTCAAAGTTTGGTACTATTTTCAAAGAAAAGTCACGTAAGGTCGTTTCATGTGTGTAAGTCTACAAAGGGTGGTGTTGTTTGGCTCATGTTGTGACACAGAATATCTGATTTCATCTTACGGTAGGACTTGTTTGTAGAATACAGTTATTGCAGGGGCACTTTTCTGAAAATTCTGGTTGTTTTTTTCTTTCTTGAACATTGTATCTTTTCCAAAAATGTAACCACTTCTGCCTTTGTCCAGGCTTACCCACCAGAAAGCTCATGACGATCTGTTCAATACTTTTGTAATGATATTAACAAGATAGTCATTGATAATACAGTAAAATTGAACCTTTGAAGTATTGATATTTTTGTGTATACAGAATATAATGAATCTCTTTCTAAGCTTTAATTCCTTCATCTTCTCTTCAGACCTTACCTTCATTAAAAATTTAAGAAAAGATCCATCCATTAGTTTGAATCTGTCTTAAGTACACAGAAACAAACAGGCAAAGTAACCTAAACCATCTCTTTCTAGCGGGGGTAATGATGAACATTTAGAAAGGATCATTTGTTGTACAGATAACTTGATTTTTTTCATGTTTGATTTTTGAAGAGTTTTTATTTGCCCATTCATCACCAATGTTAATCTATTTGAAATATTCATATTTTGAATATATCAATAATAATAAAAACCTTCAGTTCTGAGTAAAGATTTGTGTATAGAAATTATGTCCTTTGCCAATGGACAGAGTCTTGGTTTTTAAACTATTTGGTTCTTAATGATACATATCTGCATAATATAATGGTTATTGTTGTTTTAAGTATTAAGAAAAACAGGGCACTGATAGGGTCATCCTTGACTAAGAGTTTAGTTATCTTGAAAGGGTTGTTACTCAACCAACGGTATCTTGCAATATGTATCCTGATATAGCCTTTCACCAGCTATACCTCTCCATTATTAGTGACAGAACTTCCTGATAAAATCCTAAAGGGCTTCCTCCATTATTTGTTCTATATTGTATCAAAAGCTTGTTTTAATTTTATCACAATCATATTATGCAAGGATAACAACAATAATTTACAAGAAAATGACTGACAAGCACTTTGAAATTTTGTCATCTGCCGAATGGCTGACAAACATATAACCAAATAAATGTGAATTCATAACTTCTTCGAAACAATTTCAATTTATTGATTTATTGCTTATGTTTTAGTAAACCATAGATCTCTTTTTAGAAGTACTTGAGAGGTCCATTCTTTACATCTATCAGATAGTTATGTTGCTTTAGGGTATAAGGTTTGTCTAGTCTATTCTATCAGACTATGTTAGAAGAATAGAAGATTTCATTTAAATGTGAATTTTAACATTAATTTTCTTCTCTCTGTTTTCTAATAAAACAGGATGAAACTGCTTTGAAGAACCTTGTCCAAATACTTGATGAGAGGTAGGTTGGTTTCAAGATTTTTCCTTGTAAAAATGAAGTGCTCCATTTATGGACTTTTATAATGCTTAATCTCCATTATTTGACAGAAATCTAAGATGCGACACTCTATAAAAATCTTTTTGATACTGGTCCATTGGCATGGACAGGTCATACCACATAGAAAAGGGCATTGTAGAATGACTGAGGAGGATAAGCACGTAAGTTTGTACTTATTCATAGAGGAGGCAATAGAAGTTGATCAGGGTGACTGTACAGCATGAGCAACTGCCAAGAGACAAGGACAACCTGAAATAACTTGTGAAGTCAGTGTCGAGAAATTTGTAGACCAATGTTGAAGTTGTGAGCAAGTAGTGGAACTGAAAAGGAAGTCGATAGATACAGATGGTAACACTAATTGGATTTTTCAGAGGTAGTGCTTGCCTGATAAGAGAGAATCTGTAAATTGAATATTTTCATAAGTATAGTGGTAGTTCCACAATAGCTGACAATGTGAGTGATAATCCAGTTTGAAACAGACACAGATGGTTACTGAACCGCACATGACGATTTTCACTAAAATAAAATAGAAAGTCAAACAGATATATATCTATATATATATATATGTTCTGTACAAGTTGAGATTTTCTACAAGTTGCAACTTGTACATATTTCTTGTACAAGTTGGACCTTGTACAAACAGCTTGTACAAGTTGTAGCTTATACAGGTAGACTTGTACAAGTTGCAACTTGTAGAAACTCAACATTTTATCAAATAGACAATGTATTTTAATAAATTAATACTTAAAAACTCATAAAATCAACATATTTATACTATGTAGATGAGTGATTTAACTGTTGACCTGTATTTTTTTATTAATTTTGTAGCAGATTCATTGAAATTTTAATTTTTATAAATATTGGAGTCACACTGGCCTACCTGAAGCCTGTACCTGATTTAAGATTTCTATAGTGGTGGTAGCCTTGTAATTTCTAATAAAGTTTCCTGGAAAGATTATACCAGATGTATTTCTTCTGCAATAAAGGGTTAAATAAAATTGATTCTTCTATGATGCTAAAACCGCATGTAAATATTGAAGACTATGCAGTATTTGTGATTAACCAGAGTTTTATTAATACAACAAGACATACATAATTTGTAATTAATTACACAGTCATTTGTCATTTTATACTTTCACTTAACTGCTTATGATCAATTAGGTACGTTACAAAATATCTCTGAATCAGTAACAATGCAGTAAATGTCATTGGTTAGGAAAGGCATGTATCAATTACAATATATGCAATATACTTCCATCTCTCATTTGAAGTTTCCTTTGCCCACATATGTTCCTAGCTGCTTGCTTTCTTGTCTTGAGGTATGTCACACAACATCCCTAATACTACAGGAAGCCACACCAAGTCAGATGATTGCATTTAGAGGATTTCTGTTTCTTACTTTTTACTTTTTAACTTTCTTCTTTGATGTCTGATTGTTATTATTAAAACTTTTCTGCTTGAAAACTCCAATAATCAGTGCCATAATCTTGGATGAGTAGGAATTAAATGTTACAAGAATCGATGAGCCACATATATACATAACATATATAACATATATATGACAACAGTAAATATTGTAAATAATGCAGCAATATTTTATAGAATTGGTGTTTAAGTTAAGAAATCTGCCTGTTTTGAGAACCTTTATTCTCAAAAGACTGCACACCACACTTATTTTATATCTGCATATTCTATGACAGAGCAGAGCAATTCTCTTTAAATTAAATAAACCATAACAAGTACAATATTGGAGTATATAATTCACCTCTTAAGTAGTTGAGGTGTGGAAGGTGAATCGGTATTTTTAGCTAATTTGAATTTATCTAGTTGCACCTTTATTGTCTTGGAGATATTTTTGATTAGCATTGCCCTTCATGATTAAATAATTTGTGATTTCCATTATATTTCACAGAGCAGACTGAAGAAAAGAGAGTGGATCCTGAATATCAAAATTGTGGTAATATTACATTTTTCTATTTAATGATATTTATTTGATATTTATCCACTTGTCTGCTATTTAGTACTTGCTGAGCATAACTTCCACACCAATTTTGTAATTTAGAATTATATATGAACACAGTCCCTGTCCCTACTCAAAGAAAGATACACTGGGGTTATATATATGTATTATATATAATAAATGTTTCTACTAAAAGAACTTGTACAGACATATAATACAAAGACATTAAAGGGTACATAATATATTATTAAAAGATGAATTAAAAGTTGACATTATGATATCATTGGTATATATGTAGAGGCCCCCCAGGACCCCAATGCAACTGGGTTTTGGCTCAAGGTTAACTTCAAAATTAGTAATTGAGGTCATATTTCATAGACATGTGAGATGAGTAACCTTGACAGGACAGTCCATTAATACACAAGAGTTGGGCACAGTGCCAGGCCAGTCTATACATCCCACTTCACTGGGCGAAAAGTGTCAATAACAATCTCACTAAGAAGTTAAGACAAGCTGGTCATGAATGAAAGAGAGACCAGAATAGAAGAAGTTAAGACAAGCTGGTCATGAATGAAAGAGAGACCAGAATAGTGCATATGATACAGTTTGTTGGGCACTAGCCAGGACAGTTCATAAATCCATGATATACGGAAGTTGGGCAACCGTGCCAGGCCAGTCCATAAGCATGATCTGATGGGCGCAAAGCACCAGGGCAGTCCTGTTCACATATTGACTGACTGGCTACTAGATCATATAGCCAGCATGACATGCATTACTCAGTTGGGCGCCAGGGGATGCCAGGACAGTTCCATCACAGTTGGGTGCCACATTGCACCAGGGCAGTCCCTCATACATTACGGTCCTGGGTAGGTGTTGGGTGCACCACTGCACCAGGACAGTCCATGATATACAGATAACACAAGATAATGGTAAATGGAAGATCCAACAGGCTGCCTACACTAATACAAACTGCATAACTAAACATGAGCCAATCTCTACCGGTCCCAAGTAGTAGTATTAACATCATAACATAATCCTACACAAGCAGGCGCTCCCCTGATATTAAGAGGCTCCCTGCTACCTGAGCCCCAGGGAAGATGATGAGAGCAGTTGGGCAGCAGCACCATTTTCTCTTCCACATAAAACAGACACTATAACATGACACCAGATAGCACCACCTGTCATCTAACTACAGGAGCACACAGACGACCCATCCTCTTCAGTTTGGATAGGGAGGCAACCAGGTAAAGTGGCGAGCTCCTGCAGGAGACATCTGACAACGGGAAAGGACTATTGACAGATCACAAGACACCAGACCAACCAGACAAGCTGGCAAGCTACATGAAGATCTTTTGCCACACAGCTGGGCGTGAAGATTGGTGACAGGAGGCTCGAACCCTCTGGTAGAACGGGCGACCATCAGGTGGGAGGATAGACCAGCAGTGATGAAGACAGCAGGCGTCGAGGGAGAGAGGCCCCACAACCAGACAAGTCCGAAACTGAAAAATCTGACAACCAGCATGATATTGACAAATATGGGGGGGTTAACCCTAGGGTGGGGAAAGAAAATTTTTCATGTGTTCACAGGTCACCTTCTCTATTCAAAGTGACCAATTGATCAGCTATTGGGAAGGTCATGCCTCACTGACCAATCACAGAGGTGTTAACAGATGCACATGGGCACAAGAATCTACAATAAAAATACATTAAGGTGTGACCAGGACTGAGCCCCGAGACACCCCAATGTCTCCTACCACAGTCCCTGTCCCTACTCAAAGAAAGATACACTGGGGTTATATATATTTATTATATATAATAAATGTTTCTACTAAAAGAACTTGTACAGACATATAATACAAAGACATTAAAGGGTACATAATATATTATTAAAAGACGAATTAATAGTTGATATTATGATATCATTGGTATATATGTAGAGGCCCCCCAGGACCCCAATGCAACTGGGTTTTGGCTCAAGGTCAACTTCAAAATTACTAATTGAGGTCATATTTCATAGACATGTGAGATGAGTAACCTTGAAAAGGTCAAGGGTGAAAACAATACCCAAAGGTGGAACCCAGGTGAATTTGGGTCCAAGGTCAAGGTCCAAGATAAAGGATTAATTCATATAGAAATTAATGGTGAAAACAATACCTGCATGGATGGCAATGAGAGGTCAGTTGAGGCCACAGGTCGAGGCGACCCCAGCAGATCCTGAACCCTGAATTGAGCACTGGAGAGGTCCCACCAGGTCCCAAGGTAATAACATAGTCTTAAGATGTAAAAAGTATGAGTACAATGTAATATAAAAGTAGGAAGAAGGGGCCCAAACACCCAGTAGAGGTAGGGAGAGAAGGCTAGACATATAAATGCAAAGTAAAGGCAGCTGAAACTTGTGACTGGGAGGGAGGGAGGTCAATATATCGGTAGACACAACTGGAAGTCCAGGTGCCCTGGGCCTGGATGTCCTGGATAGAAACTCCATGCTGAAAAGCCCAGGAAGCCCCCCCCCCCCCCCTACGGAAATCGTGAAAGGTGAGGGAACTATGTAAGCCCAGGAGACTGGATACTTGCTTCAGGTGCTTCCTAGCTGCCGAATCTGTAAGGGGGTTAAATGATCCTGCTTGTGGTATCTGAAAAAAAGGAGAATCCGAGTGTGAAGGGAATGCAGGCAGCATTTGCTTCAAAGCTGCCATTGGGCAGAGGCGCCTAAATGCAGAATATCTATTGTAGTGGTCTTCACTCGGTCTTGTAGGGTCTTAGACCATTTCACTACAATCACAGCCCTGTGAGAAGCAAACACAACATCCCTGACACATAGATGTCTGAACTTGTCGAAGCCCTTGACAGTATGAGGCAATATATTGGATATCCTGAGAAACGAAAAGAATGCTAGTAAGTACAAGGCTCTATAGACAAGGGAAAATTGCAAGTGGGCAGAAACTGTGATTATTTGTAAAAGCAAAGTGTGATCTATAACTAATTTAAGGAGAGGGGCCAAAGGCCGGTTAATTTTTAAAGATTTTACAAATAAAGGAATTCTTTGATCTCTAAATGGTGTGGTATCAATGCCATACATGATGGAGATAGATCTAATAGCAGTGATATGGTTAGTGATATTGTCGGGAGACATACCAGACTGGGCCAGATACTCCATGAAAGCTAATACATCTAATGGTGAGATTTCAGGAAGCGACAGGTCCACCACCACCAGGAAAGGCAGGAAAAGTTGAAACATTCTTTCATAGGAAGCCAAGGTATTCGGTCGGAAGCCAAAACGCCACCTCCTGCAAGCCTGGGTAGCTAGTGGAGCTGTCAGCATCCAAATATATACCCTTCTGAAGGGGGGGGGGGGTTGGTATTAAAAGGTGGTTCCATTGTAAGAAGTAAGAAATACTTGGAACCATTTTAAGTCTTTGCAAAATTCCTCAGTAAGAAATATTTGAGAATTATCATGATTTTCCCTGAGAAGGTGAAGCATACGGTTGAGGAAATATCTGGCTGGTCTAACACATTTTGTAATGTACAGCAATAGACCTAATAATGACTGTAGTTCATTTGTAGACACCACTGTCTTATATGACCATTTATCACACATTTGACATATTTCCTGTAACTTATTATCCGGAATAGAGATAGTTCTGTTAACAGTATCAAACATAATCCCTAAGCATATGACCTTCGTACTGGGAGGACACAGTTTCTTAACACTAATGTCTAGTCCAAGATCCTAAAGAAGGTCCAACAAAAATGTATAAGTGTCATATATTTTTGAAGGCAATCCACAGTATATGAGGTCATCAATGTAGTTCATGAGTGCATTATGACCATTTTTATTCATTATATATCTTACAGCATCGCTTATCTTACTAAAGAAAAAAGCACCCAAGCGATATCCGAACGGCAGAGACAGATCCAGATAAAGGCTTCCCCTATGCTGTAAGCCCAGGAGGTCAATGTCACCTGGATCTATACGGATATGCCTAAAAGCTCGGCTAATGTCTACCCTAAAAATGTTGGCTGAGGGACCTAATTCATTCAGTGTTCATATAATAGAATCTACAGATGGGTAGTGCGTCTGGAAATTAGTACCAAGGTATGTGTCCTTGAGAACTCCATCATTAATAGAACAGCCTTTGGGGAAGCTCAGATCCATAATAGTCCTCCTAGAGTCTGAATCCGACTTTGACCTAGTCATGAAAGGTGATATATGTATGTCAAAAGGCTTGGTATTAAGAGGGCCTAACATTGCCTTTAAAGCCTACTTCTTCCTTGATATATTTATCTACATGATCCAGATACAATCTAGCAGAAGCATGATTTACAAATGTACTTTGAAGGTGTCTGGATCTGTCAAAGTTAAGGGGAAAGCCGAATTCGATCAGATCCGGAAGTTGCTGATCAAAATAGTCAACTAAATGTCGCCTCCAGCTGTTAACATTCAAATTGGTTTGAACTGGTATCCTCATACCCAAAAAATTAGGCATTTGTGACTGTCTGATAAGTTTATGTGCAGTTAGGACATCAGGGATGCGATCCCAGTACTTTCAGGGCCTTTATAAACATATATAGGGGCAAGAGGAACACAGCCAAACTTGGTTCCAATCTGATCTTTACATTTTTGATATTCTGGAATCGAACACAGGTATGCTGTGTGGGTGTTCGGATCCGATTGTGCATGTATAGGTGTCATACTTACATCAGTTTTAGACTTCATATCCAGGGCCTGATCCCCTACACTATGCGAGTGCAAATCCTCTGGGATATTAGTTTGACCATCTAAAACTTGAAATCTATTACTCGTAAGTAGCGGATACTGGTCTCTCACCTGTATAGTACTGCCCTGAGATTGATTGTGTGCAGGGTTTAAGTCCATGTGGTTACTTATGTCCCTGTCAATGTCCTCAGTATGAATACCATTAGTTTTGGGACTTGGTTTGTTGATGTTTACAATACTTCCCTTGACCTTAGGAGTATTGAAGTCAGTATTAACCACCAGCTGTTTAAGTGCATTTGGGTCAGCCTGTTGGGTTGTATGGTGGTCAGTGATGCGACCCATCCCCCCTTTATGGGCATTGCCTTTTTTTGAAAGCAAAGCTTTGGCATACGTTCTATGATCTCTCAGTTTAGAAATTGCGATGGCAGATTCAAACTTCTTCTTTACTTGACCTTTAGACCAACCTGAAAGTGCCAGCAAGTCTTTGTGAGCATATTTAGAGTTAATAATAGTCCTAGCCTTATGGACATGACTCGAACCCAGGGTCATGCCCAGGGTTACTCGTTTTTTGCACTCTTACGGCATTCAGTTCGTGGGCGGGAGTATGACTTGCCCTCTTTTGACCAACAGGACATACAAACATGCTTCTAGAGTACCCCTTTTGTTTCGTGGGTCTGTTTGTGGGCACAACTACCTTTGTTATAAAATACACAAGTGGTGACTTTACCAGAGGATGACTTATCCTGACCTTTATGGGCATTATTTTGAGCAGTACTATGTCTTTGAGCATGAACTCTACGAACTCTGTCTATTTTCTCAGTTTCTGACCAGCTTTTGATCTCTCCCTGCTCCATACGGCACAATAAAACCGCATGGCTGGCCTTTGCGGAAGCCCAGGAGAAGTCAGTAGCATCATCTAGTAAGTCAATGACGTAATCTAACATATGGTCCCTAATAGTGATATCTGGCTCCTCCCTGATGGTTCGGCAAAAGCCAGCCATCCACTGGTCTGGTGAAAGTTGGTTATAGGTTACCCTATCCTTGTTTTGGCCTGAAAGCACAAATTCATGTGGCCATCTGACCTTATGGTTAACAAAAACATCAATCGCCCCACCCCTCTGAGATTTCAATTTGTTCATACTTGGTCTGACGTTATCTGCCAAATGTCTAAGCCTAGTTTGAACCGCTTCCTGTATCCTAGCCTCCTCTCTCAACCAACTGGGTGGGGGAATATTATGAGGGACATGCGCTGAAGAGGGAGCCGCCCCAACCTCCTGGGAGGCCTGCAAGCCCGTGACCCTAGCTTTATTTTTTTACTTTTTGATCTTTGAAACATCAGTTGTCTTCTTAACCGGCTTTTTATGGAACTTTCCATACTATCTAGCCTAGCCCCTAGGGCAGTAAGCTGAGACAGAATCTGACTGTTAATGTATTTTTATTCTGTGAGATCAACATTCGAACCCGAGGCCTGTGAGGCGTGGCCTTGCCTAGCTTTTTGAACACCATGGCCAGAAATAATAGGACTAGAGGACAAATTTTGATCAGAATGTTCGACTAATGCTGAAATGTCAATATCGGATCCGCAGTCAGAAAGTTCAGTAACAACTTGCCCGGATTGTGAAGAGTCAACTCCCTCCCCTGACGCCATCAAGAAGTCCACTTCTGACGCCAACTGGAGCTGGATGGGAATGCGACACTCTCCTCTGTTCCTTAAATTGAATCTAGCCTCATTCATATTTACATGTAAAAAACTAAAACATATTAAAATCACAGTAACTGGCAGAAAGAAAATTTTTCATGTGCTCACAGGTCACCTTCTCTATTCAAAGTGACCAATTGATCAGCTATTGGGAAGGTCACGCCTCACTGACCAATCACAGAGGTGTTACCAGATGCACATGGGCACAAGAATCTACAATAAAAATACATTAAGGTGTGACCAGGACTGAGCCCAGAGACACCCCAATGTCTCCTAGCAAACAATGACGCTAAATAGCCTGATGTTATGTATGCATATGTATATGACATTACTGAGCTGTGATAATAACGTTCACGAATTGTTTCAGTCAACATTGTTGCATCCAAAAATCAGCTGTATTTGTTTAATGTTTGTTAACCTTCTCCCTGAGAATTTTTTTAAGCTTTGGTATCTCTTGGAGTTCTTTCTGGAGATTTCAATTGGACTGTCCTAATATATGAGCATAAGCAAGAAGCCTATTTCTTGGTTACTTTGATTTTTAAATATCATCTTGTGTAACACTCTTGGGACATTGGTTTTTTGCCCATTTTGTATGATGTTATATGGATCATATTTTGGTAAAGTTCTAGAATAGATATATATCTTCTGAACAAAACACAGACTGGTTCTACAAAGAGTCTAAGGTTTGGCCTGGCTTAGTAAAGGACTGTGGAACACGGTCTTGACTTAATCTTAGATGTTGCAAATGTTGACTTATCTAAGACCAAGCTTGTGAAATAACCACGGGGGTTGTAGTAACTGATCCTTATTTTCTAGTCAAAATATGTTATCTGTACATTCTTTGTTTGACACATTATCTTTTTGGAAACTGTTGTTTTGCAATAGATAACCTTGTAATCACACAAAAATGTTCAAAGACTATTTGAGAGACTTATTCTGGGCCATGGTGGTAAAGTGGTAATATAATCAAATCGTCCAACCTCTAAAATCAGAGTTCAAACCAAGGTATTTGCTTGCTGTTGGTCATCAGTTTACATTACAAAACCTTGATCAACTGTATGTAATGTTTTCTTATACCATGCTTTTCCAACTAGCATGGCCTTAGACACTAGCCAAATAAAAGGTCGTATTATAAATATTTATCCTTGACTTTATGCAGTTCAGATTTTGAAGGGGAGAAACTTTGATGGCTGCCGCATTTAAGTCTTTGATTTAAAACGTTATGCCTCCATTCTGATAAATTTTACTCTAAGTTCAAGGCTTAGTCAAAACTTAGAATCATCAGTTTCAGGAAGTGTTAGACCATAAACTAAGTTATTTTGTGGGACCAGTATCTGAAAAATAATCTTGAATTTTCATCTTAGGGTCACAAACAGAGAGAAAATTTCTACACATGGGACTCTCTGAAAGTCATGTTCAGGGGCCGATTTCACTAAAGGACTTAAACTAAGTCCCTTTTTTGGCTAAGTCTGGGACTTAAATCTAAGACTTTGGTCTTAGCTATAAAAATGGATTTCACAAAAGTGACTTGAGCTAAGTCCAAGCTTATCAAATAACCACAGTGGTTTTCTGTATCATGTGACCTTTTGTATCTATTCAAAATATAATATTGGTGCCACATATTCTTCATTTAATGTATTTTATCTAAGGATTAAGTGCTGTTTTGAAATGGAAAACCTTGTTAGCACATATAAACTTCCCAAACACTACTTTAGTGAGGTGTTATGCACAATTATGATTTATTTACAGCCATTTAAAATTTTGAAGTGGAGAAAAGTTTATGGCGGCCATATTTAAGTCCTCTTTTCAAAATTTAAGCCCACTACCTCCCAGACTTAAAGTTAAGTCCACTGACTTAGCAATTTCATGGACTTAGCTGGTTTGTGAAATCCGCTAAGTCTAAGACCACAGACTTAACAGTTTTTTGACAAAATTTAAAACCAAAGTCTTAGATTTAAGCCTAAATCTGGACTTAAGTCCCTTTGTGAAATCGGCCCCAGACATGATTTAGGTTACAGTTAGAGAAATATATAATGCGAGCTATTCACATGCATTATACCTATGACTCCTGCTTCACCTACCATAAAGGCTGTGTTTCTCCATTAGACATTAGTCAGCAGCCATGAGATAGTACTTAATTCAGTTATCTGGGAAGATTTAGGATTGATCCCAGTTACAAACAGATAGATACTCAGTGGCTCAGATGACCACTTATAATGGTTGTCTTCTGGCACTAAATCCTATACCTAGTCCTGGTATGGCAGTTGGGCAAGGTTGGTAACACTCCAGGTCATGTTGAATGCATTCAGACAAACCGGTGTGAAAGATCACCTGTTCATAAAGACCTACCTCTGTATAAACACCATGTTAGCTCCATATACAGACCTTGTAAAGACTTTTTTCAATTATTTAGGAATAACAAACACAAGTCTCAGGCGTATATATAGATAAGTTGTGAATTAATCATGTGCACTAGTTCTAAATGTTATAAAAATCTTTACCGTTGCATGAGTTGTTTTATGAACACTAGCTGCCACAGTCATGCACTTGCAGGAACCAGTGAAAACTGTAATAAATTTTTTATTCTGGTTTCTACTGGTAAATGTTATTTGAACATGTTAATGTATAATTAATTTTGCATAGTTTGTTATTTATGTACAAAATCAAATTAACAATTTGGCCTGCTGTGTTACCACATTCAGGCTGCCACCTCTGTGTAGGTTCTGCTCCTATAAGTGACAATGCCAAAGACATGTCTCAATATGGTCAGGGCTTTTGAACTGATGTAAAAACTCCATTCATTTGGGTTCATCTAGTTGGATCTTTGTTACTACCATTACCAAGAATAAAAGTTCACAATACATGGCTGCTTGGCAGATTCGTTATAATGGCCTGGACAGATTGTAATCGTATGACCCTAACCCAACCCCAAACCAACCCAACTTCATATCAAAGAACCAGCTGGCGAAGGAGGGACCTGATAGTGTGGCCCCAGTGGTCATACCAGCTCTGGCTCCAACCCTGGATAGGTCTCTAAAGTCTGATAGGTCCTTCTGTCAGAGCTTTGCGCTACTACCTGGACAGGACTTCAGACATTAGGCAGAATAAGGAGTTGGTCTTTGTCTCCTTCAAGAAGGGTTTCGACAAAGACATCTCACCTGCCACCATCTCCTCTTGGATGAAACAAACTGTGATATTATGCTATGAGCTCTCTGATCAGGAGGCCCACTCCTTACATCAGGTTAAAGCCCATGATGTCAGGGCCTTTGCTGCTTCCAAGGCCTTCCAGTCGGGGGTTTCCTTGGAGCAGATTCTATCAGCCTGTCATTGGAAGTCACGCAACACCTTCACACACTTCTATTTGAAGGATGTGGCTTGGGCTGACTCAGAGCTTTTCCACTTGGGGCCAGTAGTGGCTGCTCAGCAGATTCACAAGTAGTCCCAACTCTGAGGAGATCTGTATATATGTACATAGTAGTTAAAAGTCGCAAAAAAATGTGACGTGCTTCCTTCAGGAGGTTTATTTCTTCTTCTTGGGAATGAACTCAACCCTCTCTTCCCTCACTTCAGAGTAGTTCTGTTGAACAAAAAAGGGGGGGCAACATTGGTATATTCCCGACCCATTTGGGCTGGGACATATCAGGGCCTTAAAGGGTTTCTGACTCCAGGGTCAACCCAGGCCAGGGAAGAAATTTTTGTTAGTTCTTTATGAGTTCATTCTAGTCCCTAGTAACTTTCCCGCCAGCCAAGTGGTAGTTATTCAGCAATTGTCCATTGGATAGGATGTATTAACGCAATAAAATTGCAAATTTAATAAGTAAATTAAATTTTTATAAGTTAATACCCTATCCAATGGACGGACAAGTCCCTCCCAACTGGCCCCGCTATCATCTTACTAGGACCTTAATAGGTTTAGACAACAAAAAAAAATGCTATGACGTCACAATGACTAGACAGGAAAGGAAGTACGACACGACATCTGGCGAATATACAGGGGGACCGGCTTGCTTGTGAGATCATAACAAACTCATGTAAGGCGACTTTTTCTGTCGTTTGGCGGGCCGGTCTGTGCTGACCGGATTAGCAATTGTCCATTGGATAGGGTATTAAATTATAAAAATTTAATTTACTTATAAAATTTGCAAATTTATTTTCTTTCTTGTGATTTCATTTTGTTTAATTTTTAAAAAAAATGAAATATATAGAATGAATGTATAAACTCAAAAAGAAATAAAAATATGAAACAAAATATTTGGTGAACTATCCTTTAACATAAAGTATTCTGTGTGTCACTTCTAGTAATCTGATTCTATTAATGGCCTTGATCTAAAGAGTGGCCAACACGTGTCCTGTGATGTTCAGTGCAAAATCCTCCTAAACATCCCAAAGCTGAGTTGGGAAAGTTGGTAGTTGCTTATTATTGTATAATGGTTTTCGGTCCAGAATCTTGACCAACCAGTATGCATTGCTCTCCCACATCCACTAAGCTACCCATATTTTATATGAGCTGCAAAATGTGAGCTTTGTATTTACTAATTTTGGAAAGGACAGGAGTTCAACCTTTTAAAATGTTTCTTACTTCAATGTCTTTCAGAGAGCTGCTCGACAAAGCGAATGACGATCTTCAACAGAGAGGAAAATATAAGGTTGTATTATAATATTGGTTTCCCAGTTACCAATATGTCAGTCTATGCAACATATTCCAGTATATGTGCTTTCAATACTGTAGCGATGATGTTTATATTAACTAAAATTATCAGATTAGTAATTCATGATTCAGGATGTTAACTTTAAGATCAAAGACTTCTATGTGGTATGTTAAATCAGCCCATGTTTTCCCTTTCTTCCAAGAATTTAATACTGTTTCATTGCCTTTCTATATTCAGTTACATAAAAGGCGAAACAGTCTCACAAAGTCTTCAACTGTCTTCAAATTGGTTACCCAAAAATATCATAATGAAGATCTTTGGACATTTATTATCTCTACAAGCTGAAAATGGCAAATATAGGGAGACATACAGAAGAAGATATTTATATATTTTTATGTACATCAGCCATGACTCAGCAAGGAAAACAAGTCTAACAAATTCATCAGGACGTACTAAATTTTTGTAAATATATATATTTATGGAATGGTTTAACCTATAGATCTATTATATACAATATTTGAAAGGTACTTCTGTACGACTTCTGCTGGTTTTTTGTATTGATTGTATGGACATTCTGTTGATTTTTGACATCAGAATTTTTACTTGGTTGTTGAGAAATAGACTCTGCTTTCTAGTGGATAAATAAGTACCAGTGTTGACTAGAATTAAAATTTGTGCCAAAAATTCTAGACCCAAAAGTAAATAATTGAAGAATCCTATATTTGCAGATCTAACTTTGATGACTTTGACAAGCAGGAAGACACATCATGTCTTAGTAAAGTGGGTGACTCTTTCCCTGTTGGGAGGGAAGTAGTATGTCCAGCACAGTGTGGTGTACAATAATGGTGTGTAGCATTTACCATGACAAGTGGTCTTGGAGGAGGCAAGATATGTAACCTATACAGTGACTGTGAAAACACATGGAACAAACTTGGTACTGATTTGTACAGACCAAAAGCAAGGTAACACATTCATTGTTTGGCAATATCACCTGATGACAAAATCATTTTTTGTACCTGTTAATAAAATATGATAATTTCCTGGATAATTTCACAAAGGGACTAAAGTCCAGATTTAGACTTAAATTTAAGACTTTGGTCTTAAATTTATGTTAAGTCTGTGGTCTTAGATTTAACAGATTTCACAAAGCAGCTAAGTCCATGGAATTGCTAAGTCAGTGGACTTAACTTTAAGTCTGGGAGGTAGTGGGCTTAAATTTTGCATAGAGGACTTAAATATTCAAAATTTCAAATGGCTGTAAAAAATTATAATTATATATAACACCTTACTAAAATAGTCTTTACAAAGTTTATATGTGATAATAAGGTGTTCCATTTCAAAACAGCATTTATAATCAGATGAAATGCATCAAATGAAGGATTTAAAAGGTCATATGACACAGAAAACCACTGTGGTTATTTGATAAGCTTGGACTTAGCTAAGTCACCCTCTGTGAAATCCATTTCAGTCCCAGATCTAGCTAAGACCAAAGTCTTAGATTTTGAAGAAAATTAAGATGACAATATAATATGATTTTGAGTAGTATTTTTCTTATTTAGTAATAAATATATATGTTCTGCTTGTATTGTCTGATGAGGGAGGTTTTACTTTTATTAAAGAGGTTGCTAAGAACGTTTTTGAAGCCCGTATCAATTTTCCACTACGTTATACGTCAGTGATTTCTGAGTTGAATGTCATTTCATGACGTTCCAGGTACCAGCCATTACGTATTTCACATTAAAAGGGCCTTGCCACATTGATTTCAGCCCCGATATTGTTTTACTTTATGTTACGTTTATGTTCTACATTTTCAATAAAGTGTTGTTTGCAACCTCTCTAATATCCACCACTTTGCTGTCATTATAAATATAACAAGTCTCTGTTTTTAATGTCACAATAATTAGGAAATATGCTAAACTTTTATCCATGGTGATTACTTTGATTCCTTTGCTTCATCTTTATTGTATGTAGATCCAGCCAATCTTTTTTTCTTAGTGCTGTATTTGTACGGATTTGAGTGCTTGATATTTGTGATCTTTGAAAATAGAAATGTGTGAACTGTGTATTAATTACTTCAGCAATAAATTAAAAACATTGGACAAAGTGAGTGTGAACCTTGTATTGGATTCGTAATTTAATAATCCCCAAATGTGTATCCAGAAATATATGTCTGTCACTATAATACTTGTTACTTTTAATTTTTAGCAGTGGCCCAAGTAATCCTGGACCTGACAGTGGCAGGGGTAAGTCTAATTTTATGCAATATGTTTTCTTTTTGAAATTTTTATGAATATATTGCGTGTAGAAATGAATTTCATGTCACAACAGAAAGAAGGTGTTTCTTTAAGCTTCTAATGAGAAAATACATCTGTCTAATCTAATGTGAATTTTAAAAGCACTCACTCTCCATCAGTTGACAGACTCTAAGATGAAGCTAAACATGAAAAAATGCAAATATTCACGAGGCCCTCTACATAGCCGGGTCATATCAGGGAAGACACTGGATTGATGGAAGTCTGTTATCAAGCAATAACCTGATAATATTATTCTCCATCACAAGAATATAGATATTTTGTGATCTGGCAATTAAAAAAAATAATGCTTAATTGTTATTACTTTTGTGAAGGAGGTATTGACTGTTTGTTTAACTGTTTGTCAACAGGATTGCAGAAATACTACTGGTTGGACCTGAATAAAAATAAAATCAGAAGATGGGTCTGGGTCAGACTGAGATCCTATTAAATTTGAGAGTGATCTGAATCACCATCTGGATACAAAATAATCCGGTTTACTTATTATTACATGCCTTGGTGGAGGGATGCACTCTCTGAATGCTCTTGTTGTCAAGTAATATCTTAGCTTAATTTTGTAATATTATATAATGTAGAGACAACACTAATGTAACTAGTAAACACAAGGTAGGTATTTCTATTAATTATAGGACACATCCTGTAACTACAATATATGTTTAGTAATGACATACAGGTTTTCATGTATAGCACATAAAGATTGGGGTCCCACATTTATATAATCATGTCATCTTGTCCCTTATATTGATTACTGATTCATAAATTTAACTCTGGTATAGACACATATAATAATATCACTTTAGTGTCATTTGTTACACTAATAGCTTATTAAACCTCACTTCTTAGGAATGCTGAGATGCCATTTACAACAACAACAATGACCACAGTTTACTGCTAAGGTGTTTACATCTTATCTGTGGGAGAGGGAAATCTCATATAAGCCCTAGTATTCACAGCAGTGTAACTGAACAACTTCACTAGCTTCCCATTTCATATCATATCCTTTTCAGATATAACCTACTTACTTCTAAAATCAAGCAATGATGTCGATCATGGGGGTGTCTCACTGGGGCCAACTTGACGGTAACTAAGGATTTTTCGAGAATTGTTTACATAGTTGGTTATGATAGGTTGTGATTCCCTGGCTTGTCCAGGTGGATCAGAAAAAATATCAAACATGTTTGATATTTCACTGACCCTTCCCAACTCTTGTTCCTGACCCATGGCCCGCCCACCTGGAAACTGCCCTGTCCTAGTCACTTCTCGTCTTGTCTTAGTCACTTTCTATCTTGAGCTCCTGTCTAATCCTATTCACTTCCCGTCTTGTCCTATCATGGAACCGGCTTGTCTTTGTTATTTAAGTCTTATACCATTCATTGGCAGTCTATTTCAAGTATGGTGTCAGGAAGACTATGACAATATTAAAGAATTATAAGAAAACAGTGTAATTAATGAGAATCCTGAAGTTAGCAGGCAGAAAAGTTCCATGTGTGTGTTGGAAATTTTAAGAAACTTTAAAAAGTGTGTGGTCATAATAATAATAAAATTCTCAGCTTATTTCAACAGAGCAATTTTTGGGAAAAAAAGGGGATCAAGTGTTGACCAATCCAAAAATCAAGAAAATTAGGTCAAGGAAGGTCAACAAACATTTGGATGCCATCACACCACTGCAGCATGTCAATGTTGCAGTTTTGGTCACGTGATGGGATCCAAATATTCAGCACTGACCTAGTTTTTTTATTTTTGGGTTGTCAGCACTTGAACCTCTTTTTCCCTAGAAATTCATCAAAACTATGGCTATACTGACTGGAAGTCTGGTTGTGGTGATTTTGTACATTTCTCCAGACCTGTCACTAGGGCTTGATGTGGCCTGATGCGGTTTGTCCATTAGGGGTTTGCGCTTTTCCTGGCAGTTTCTCATCTAGTCCTGTAGAAAACATCCTGACCCGAAGTCAAGTAGGCATCTATATCCAGACAATCTGAATGTATCACATCTTGATAGGGAAATAAAACACAACCAGATTTTCCCGCCCTTTTTTATGGATTTTCGCCCCCGAGTTTTGAAACATACCCTAGAGTCGTAGAGTCGGTTCCAGAGGAACACCCCCGTAAATGGCCATCCATCAGACTCTATCTTTCAGTTAGGATAATATCAGTCACTATAGAGCTTGGGTTGTACTTGTGCAGTCAGGGATGGCTAAGACCAAGTTCACACAGTTCTGTTCTGGCCTCAAAAGATACGTATAAGCCATATGTATGTGCAACACATTCTAACTCATTTGTGGCTTAATGTTTATTGTAGTTTGCATAATAGAATAGAATATAATAGAAACATTTATATAGCGCAAAATTGATGTAACAGCCTCTAATGCGCTTGAGGTCAAAAAGGGAAAGTCCAGGGACAGGTCGAGATCCAAAGAGAGATGTACTATGGTGGAGGATAAGCCAGTCTAAACAAATAGGTCTTTAGTTGGCTACGGAAATCTGCTATGGTCATAAGGTTTCATAAATCAGGTTTGTATTAGGTAGGATGCATTCACCACGACACAGACTGCATTTTCAGCTTATTTGTAACAAAATGTGTGTAACATCTATCACTATACAGAGTAGATCATTTTCACAAGTGCATTATCAAGATGAGAGGCTCATTTATGAGGCAGCTCAAGTACCAAAATTCAAATATGAGTTGTCACAACTGCACAGGACTATGTGACCAGGTCCTTAAATAGAACTCTGAATAAGAGATATAGCTAATGATTAAGTGTGTGAATGTCCCACAAATCCCACAATATGAAGAATTAATAACATTCTAAACTTGCACCTTTATCTTTCAGTTCTTGGCCGTGGGGATTTTGACAGCTGGAAAGATTCGTCCTGTGCTGAGAAACCAGACTTATCTCTTGACGTGGTGCCATCTAAATGTATTCAAGAATGTGGTCCGAGGGTGTGGTGCTCAGCTTTAGCTTTTAGCCTAGATCGTCAA
The DNA here is from genome assembly GCA_964017235.1 of Sabellastarte sp. h YS-2021. Classification (NCBI taxonomy): domain Eukaryota; kingdom Metazoa; phylum Annelida; class Polychaeta; order Sabellida; family Sabellidae; genus Sabellastarte; species Sabellastarte sp. h YS-2021. Next base: position 144,341,044 of record OZ024931.1, read on the forward strand.
AATCAAAAATGTGACTTGTACAAGAAATGCACGCGGACTCTCCAGGATAAATCCGTATTGCTAGTGGTCAAGACTTAAAGGTTGGTAATCTTGCTTATAAATTTCATTATTTATCTGGCCTGTTTAGAAGAACTAGGGCAGGTTATTGGGTCACAAAAATATCCATAGTCTTGTACACTCTCTAGATTAAAAACCACAACTACAGAACTTAGAATTAATATGATAATGTGTTACATCTGATAAACTTCAGGCCACTGATGTCAGTTCACCGATTTGTGAATGTGTACTGCTGTTATCATGAATCAGCACATCCAAAACAAATTGTAGTTCCCATTAATAGCAAAACCACAACAAATTGCAGATGTAAAAATAATAGGCACAGCAGTTAGCACAGTTGCCATAAATCAGCTGCCACACATTGGCACAGCTTCTCGAAATTAGCAGCTGATTTTACAGCTGGAACCTAAGCCGGATATCCATGCTAGCTTTATATAGATTTATGCATTGAATAGGCAATGCTTATAGGTACAACTTATAAATAGAGCTTACAAAATCTACAAGTCTTCTTGATGTCTCCTGGGCCTAGTGATCAAGTAGTTTTATATGGATGTACATCCAGTCATTGACACCAATGTTTGAGTCACTGAGGTTTTAACCTGAAATGATCTAAGCAATGGGTGTAAAACACCCAGAATTGGCTTTGGTCTGGTCTAACTTGTCCTTTATTAAGATTTCTGAAATGGATATAATACAATTTACACAAGGCAATAGGCTCACATCACATTCATTACAAATCACAATGCTTTCACTGGTAATCCTGCAAAACTGTTATGAAGCACTTACAGTTCCAATGCCGGAATTCCAATAATTAGTTTAATTTTATTTATTTGTTACTTTACGTTGGGTTCAACAGCGAGGATCATATTGCGACGGGTAGTTTACAGGTGGAGGAAACCAGTGCATACTGCATTGTAAACCACCGGGCATCGGCATGTAACTACCAACTTTCCAACATGAAGCGCCCGACCCGAGATTCGAACCGGCAGCCTCAGAGGTTGGAAGTGAGAACTCTAACCGCTAAACCACCGAGCCCCCTTCCAATAATTAGAAATCCATTGTTGAATGCATAACAGTATACACAATGGCTTTTAAATTATACAAAACTACAAAAAAACCAGCATTGTCAGTCATCTCTCTACGCTTACAAGTAACTATATAGCCAAACTTCAAGCTTCAAGCAATATTTCTATTCATAAAGTATTTTTGGGAAAGTCCACGGAATTCAGAAATATTCATGACTTTAACATACACGTCTATGAGCATGAGTATTTAATAATAGAGTCTGGCTGAAATAGTCTGGCTTTGCAGAGATCGTGTGCTATAAAAGCATAAGATAAGATAATAGAATATTTGTGCAATAGTCTCTTTATAAACGATGAAATGTGATGTCATAAACCAATTACATTTACGTCATTCACTACAGAGTTCTTCTACAACCCAGATAGCATTCCACCGTCGGACCGACGTTGTCTATTGGACACATTGTCAGCAGATTTAGCTGACGTTGGGCCAACGTTGGATTTTTATGCAAGATGGCGGCGAACAATAACAGGGGATTTTGTGATACTTAGTAAAAATTATTATGGTATGTCTAAAAATCATATTTCAGTGAGCCCATTAATTTTAACCAACTATTTAACAATTTTAGACATAAAAATGATATTTATATTATAAATTCATAGCACATAATACCATGCTGCAACCTGATTGGCTGATGCTATACATTGGGTAAAATTTTTTCACCAGTGCAGGATGTAATAATAAGGCTATGTGGGGATAATATAATTTATTGACAATAAAAACATCTAAACTATGTTGTATTTACAGTTACAAAATGACAAATAACATATTTATATTTTAGGTTTTTTACACATTGAGGCCACCATGAGTGAGCCAAATGATACAAGTTAGGGTGGCCTTAGTCCTGAACCGGACCAAGGTGACCCAAAATTTTTTGAAATTTTGATTTACAGTAAGGTGGCCTCAAGGACTTAATGTTAGCATATATTAAGCACAGTAAAATAAGAATATAAGGTGAATAACCTTTTTGTTTGTTTAAGTTTACTTATTGAGGCCACCATAATAAGCGAATTTAAGGTAGGGTGAGGGTGGCCAGTAAGATTGACAGTAAGGTGGCCTCAAACCACTTAGGGTCACGGTTATATTAACCACCATAATTATAAGTATAATATGAGTATAATAAGGGAAGTTAAACAGTTAGATACTAAAATTAAGGTTTGAAAATACTTATGCAGTTGGTTATTTATGTGAAACAGACCCCAAACCCCAGCTAGGAGGTAGGTGTAGATAATAGTTTCTGAAATTTGAGGGCTACCTGATGGGAAGCATTATGGTCAAGGGTTATATATCTCCAGACACATTCAGACGTCCAGGTGCCATGGCTCATAATCTCTTGAATATTAACATTTGAATTAAAGGCAAAAGTGGCACCTGAATGCCTGAAGGTGTGAAAAGTGATATTAGAGTTGTGAAGGTTTAACTTCCTAAGTATATCACTGAAATGACGCCTAACTTTGGTATCTGTAAGTGGAACCCATTGTGTGGACATCTTATACTGAAATAAGGGAGAATTACTGTGGCCAGGTGTAATGGATAGCAAATTTTTAATGGCCTTTACGGGGCAGATGGGGTTTTACCACATTTCTGGACTGCAATGTTTTGGACCATTTTATAATTACATGAAGGCCAGGGGGAGCAAAAATGATGTCTCCTCTGGCCAATTGATACAATGGTGAATACAATTTTTGGGAGTGGGGGACCAAGTTTGAGAGTCTGAGGAAAGAAAAGAAGGCCAGAGTGTAAACTGCTTTAAAAATTTGGCCCATGTAAGTGGAGTCGCATAGCCGAACTATAAGCTGTAAGGTAGGTATATCAGTTATTTTTTTAAGCTGAGCTTTAAAGGGTTTATGCATATTCATGGCTTTCTGAAAGCATTTGATTCGTGGATCACTAAATGGTGCTGTTGGTTTGCCATGGCTGAGGATGAAAATCCAGAAAACTCCAAAAAATGCAGATATGCCAACACAATGAGAGGTGAAATTTCTGACATTTGTATGTTCATAAAAACCAAAAAGGCTAGAAACAGGCGAAACATACTTCTATAAGCTTGCTGTGTGGCAGGTCTGAAGGCCATGTGAGTTTTCTGAATTGCTGAATGAACCAGGGAAGCCACTTGAGGTGGGGCACCTGAGGGTAAAAAGTATTTATTTTTAGATGGACCAATCAATTTCTAAGACGTTTGGAAGTAATGTGACCCACACATGATGTAGAATGAGTTGACTTAGCCTTACCATGGGCTGACTAATGGTAGCCCATCTAGATAACAGATCAGCTACCACGTTATTTTTCCTTGGTATATGCCTGACTATAATTTCGATGTTATAAGTTGCTAATAGCAGCTGTATGTTCCGAGCTATGGCCGCCAATGTGAGATCTTTTGTTTTACCTGAATTGAGTACATACACTACCGCCTCGTTGTCACATGCAATGGAGATTCGCTTATGCAGCCAATGGCTTCCCCATGCCCTAAGTGCTACCAATATATTTAACATTTCCAGGTGGACAATTTGAAAGCTAAGGTAGCCACGAGGGACATCCAGGGCATAAATTTGGCTGCCCCATACTGCACCTAAACCTTGAAGGCTAGCATCCAATTGAATCGCGCCATCCACTGGTCTTTGATCAAAAAGGGTGACACCATTAAAAGTTGGCAGAAATTTTAGAAACCAATTGATATCCCTCCTGGCTTCCACAGTTAATTTTTTCTGACCTTTGTCCTCCATGGAACGCAACAATTCGAGCAATCTATTCAAGAAAAACCGTGAGGATCGAACACATTTACTGACATATAGCAAGCTACCTAATAAGGATTGTAACTGGCGCTTGGTACATGAATTTTTGTGAGTCCAGGACTTGCACATGTTCATGATTTCCTGTAATTTTTCTGAGGGTACGGCCAAAGTGAAATCTTTGGTATTGATGAGAATGCCAAGACAGTTCATACATGTGGTCGGTGCTACTAACTTCTTTTTAGAGATTTTGAACCCTAGCTTGGAAAGCAGCGACCGCAAGGCGTCAAAAGAGGTGTCAATTCGGCTTGGCAGATCGATTCCTAAAATGTCATCTATATAATTGATGACGTCATAGTCCTGACGATGCATCATGGGACGCACAGCGTCACTGAGGTGCTGATACAACGAACCGCCATGCCGATATCCGAAGGGCAGGCAGGTGTCTAGATACCAGTCTAAATGACGCAAGCCTAGGAGATCACAGTCCCTAGGGTCTATCTTAACGTGCCTAAATGCACTACTGATGTCTATCTTATATAACATGCAACCTCTACCTAAAACTTCCATTTGATTAGTAATGGTATCTATGGTTGGCAGTTTTAGGAGGAAGGGGGTGTCCAGATACCTGTCTCTACCTATACCAGCATTGACAGATAGACCTTTTGGGAAACTTAGGTCAATAATGACCCTACGGTGGGGGGCATTTGGCTTTTCCCTAGTCATGAATGGTGAGACATGGAGGTTTTTCAATGGAGGTTCTTTGAATGGGCCTAGGATTGCCCCATAACCTATTTCTTCTGATAGGTGGGCCTCCACATCCTGTGGATGTGTTTTTGCTGAAGTATGGTTATCAAGGTGACTTCTTAAGGGATTATCCCATTGAAAATCTAAGGGAAACCCAAACCTAATAAGGGAACATAACTGATTATCCCAATAGTCTGTTAACAAACTCTCCCATACATCAGGATTTAATTGAAATTTGACTGTAATTTGGGATTTCATGAAATTATAATCTCCCGAATCCTTAACCATTTTGTGAAGGTCAATTGGATTACAGTTGGAGTGTTTTGGCTGACAACTTTCAGGTACTTTTAAAGTGCCCAAGGGAATGAACCCGAATTTAAACTTATTCTGTTTATCCCATGCCTGTAATGTTGGACAACTGGGGAGTAGTTGTTTGTATGTGGATACTTTATTTTTGATCCTAAGAGGAAGGTCATACTTAGTATCACTAACTTCCACATGCTTTAAATCATGCTCATTGGTATCTATGGTATGATGAATTTTCTGATGGCTAAGGGTTGTAGACAAATCCTCAAAAGTATCAGCAGTTATGGGATTTTGTTGATTACTGCCTACAATTTGTTTGTTCTGTTTGACCTTGGGAAACATGGGACATGTTGCTTCAGCCAGGTCACAATAGTCCTGCAAGGTAGTACCAATGTTTGGAGTCGGTTCAATGACGGTATCCAGACGTTCAAGTAGTGAAAACCTGTTAAAGCAAGGAATTCCATAATCTGCCCGACCTACCTTGACTTTAGAGCACAGTTTCCCAGCCTTGACCGTGTTGGATCTGTTTTTTGACTGAATTTTGCTGGCCGACTCTTTACTGGAACATACTGACCTGGAGATTTTTTGATACTGCTTTTGATTTGGTTTTGACCAGGGCAAGCTGAATTTTTCAGCACTTGAGCATAGGAGTACCCTTTAAACTTGTAGTAGTCTGCTCTCCAATTAGCGCTACTATTTGCAGGAGTAGAGGAGTTAATAACTCTACTACTATAAGACTGGAAGTTGCTTGTCATTCTATTACTGTGAGGCACTGCATTACTGCAGTGCCTTATTCGTTTTTTGAAGATTCATTTTTTTTCTTAGCATTTCTACAGTCCCTAAGTGGGTGATTCAGCTGTTTGCCACTGTTATGGCAAAAACTGCAAATGTGTTTGTACAGCTGGCCCCCTGTTACATGATCAGCCTTGTGGGTACATTTACCAGTTTGAAAATACCTACATGGAACCCCTTGCATTTCCCCATTTTTCTTACCTTGTACAGTTGAGGGGTTGACTACAATTTTTTGAGCATGAGCTCTTCTAAGTCTATCAATTTTCTCGGTCATTGACCAATCAACCTTGCCCTCCTCCATTTTACACAGGATGAGGGCATGTGCACCTTTTGCTGAGGCCCACCCAAAGTCTTGGGCATCCTCCATAATGTCGGACACATATTCTAACATTGAATTTCTAACTTTTGTTTGTTTTTCTTCTCTAATTATGGCACACATACCTGAAATCCACTGGAAAACTGATAAACTGTCATATGTAGTTCTGTTTTTAGCAGTACCAGCCAGCACATAGTTTTGAGGCCATGGAACTTGTTGCTTAACAGTTACCTGATCTTTGCCTCCTCTTTGTGATTTGAACCTACCTTGTTCATTTAGTGCCGCCAGTTCCAACAGTCTACTATCAACAGCTTGTTGAATGTTCCTAGAACCCTTCAGGAACTTGGCACTGGGTATGATAGCGTCATCCTCAGCGTCACTGTCATCTGAACTGGACGTAGAGTTCAACGCACTGCCAGTCAGCGCCTTAGCTCCATGACCTGCAGCAGGCTGACCACCTTGTATGTGCTGCTCCGTCCTTTCAATTCTGGCCTCTATGGCCAACAACCTAGAACTCACAGAGGAAAGGGCATTAATAATTTCCTGGTTGACGCCTTCATCCACCCCCTGCTGCTCCACCCCACTTGCAGTAGCAATACTGCTGTCTAATTTGCCCATTTGACATTTTTGACCCACAGGCCGTTTGTGCTGGCCTCCACAAGCCGAACAACTAAATACCTTAGGCATACTAGCCCAATACTACAGTACTATATGCTTAGAAACTTCTATTACTTCTATGACTAGGACAGCGTCGTAATACAGTATTTGTATCACCCAATCTAAATTTAAATTATTTAACGTGAACCCCAATGATAACCCCAGTATTAGTGGGACAGAACCAATATATTGACTTTAAGTCACCCACCCCCACATTCTCGATTGAGATTGCATGCAACTTATCCAAAATTCAAACTTGCCACTTCTCTCATTGCTCACTTGATTGCTATTGTCTGTTATGTGTTATATGCAAACAAACTGATTTTGTTTGTCTCATCAGTATTGCAATCAATTTCTTGGACTGGTATAAGCATCCCCTCCTTTGAGGACATTTTCATTCTACTTTTTGGAAGTAAACAAGTTTGATATGGTGATCAGCATTTATAGTGAAACGGCTTTAAGCTTTCCAGTGTGTCAGTTTTTTCCAGACTATGACACCTTTTAAAAGAAAGTGGAAGAGTTTGAAATGGAAAAATTTGATGTCTGAAGAAAAAATGACTGTCTTCCTAGAAAGAATGGCATTTATTGACCAACTTATCTCCCTTTAGGAGAAAAAAAACAGACTTTCACTCTGGTTTAGATTTTGCAAACCATTTTTGGTTGGATCCAACCAGTGAAATCATGTTGAAACCAACCTTGGAATCAGGTTGAATTAATGGCTGAAATTTGGTTGAAATACGTGTAGATTTTGCAAACTGTTTTTGGTTGAATCCAATGCATGAAACAAGGTTGAATTCAATGGGTGAAATCAGGTTGTTTACACTCTCTTCTTTATTTGAATCATTGTAGTATGTGTCATAATTATAGCTTCTTAATAATATTACAATAACTATCCATATACATATTTTGCGATTTGGATACAACTTCAAAGTAATTAATTCTTTCCAAGATGACATGTTTTCATGAATCATTACATATTCAATATTCTATTTCTGACGACATTGTAATGACATTTAATTTTGCATCAGCTTTCAAATAAAATTTCTCAAGATATGTAAATCCATATTTTCCAACTAGATATCCATTTTTATGATATTAATAGAACTGGAATAATCCAATGTCTTCAATTGAAATTCTTATTGTGAAATTTTAAAATAATATATATATATTTTTTTCTTTGTAAAAAACAAACAATTGTAACATTATTTATCTGTATTTGTTTCAGCATATATGTTTTTGTATACCTGAAAAAGTTTCGTACTGTGTATGAGTGGCACTGTAAAGAGGTACTGATGGTAGGTTTGCTACCCTCGCCTGCCCAGTCCCTGATGCACCATGTTACAAAGGGTAAATCAAAAAATTATATCTTCAGTATTTTATCTAATCAGTTTCTTTTAAATGTTTTATTAAGTTAGCTATAATTATACTGTAATTATAAAGAAGCTATAATCATATAGCAAAGCCACGATGCTCAGTTGAGACACTTGTGTTTCATACAACTTTGTCATATAAACTGAAAAAAAAACACAAGAATAGCCACTTTTGTAGATTCCAATCATTATTCCCCACCTGAATGAGTTGTTAGTTCTGACCACACGAAAACTGACCTAAAGAAGTAAACACCATGCATGCAATTGAACAAGGGTGAACCCCCACCTTCACCCCTGCTGTTATCTAATTACTTTTATTCACAGGCCTAATGTTTGAGGTAGCAGGGTACAGATAAGAGAAGCCAGGAATCCCCATGACCTCTGAAAAACTAGTAAACTGAAAACTAGTTGTTTGATCATGGAAGCATTTGAGAAAGAAATCAATTTACTAAGTTTTGATGAAAAAGTTTGAATTTATCTTCTTTATTTAAGATAAGTTTGACATCAAAACATTTTTTTAATTATCAGGAATTGCATTAATCAAAATTAATATAAATTATAAAAATATATATATAGTTCATGCAGACATAATCTTTATCATCTTCATAATCTTAAGTTTAAAAATTAGTCTCTGCTTTACAAATACCTTCAAATTCAAATAAATGTTGCAATAATGGTTCTTTCAAAAAGTTAGACTTAATCACTATATCTCCCTCTAGAAAAATAATTTTCAATCAACGATCACCATTCATTTTCCAACATTCGACCTGTTTTGTGTTCAATAACATGACTAAAATTTCATGTTGGAAAAATTTGATTTAATCTTGATTTTTGTATGCAGTATCACTATTTTTTCTAGTCAGAAATCCAGCTTTTAAAAAGTGTTGAAATTGTGTCAGTGTCAATTTTTCAACCAAAAAATCACCATGATTTCTGCTAAAAATATCACTACTTTTTCATGTCAGAAAACTAACTTAGATTTAGTAGATGGTAATGTTCATTTATTGTGGATTTCAACACCAGAACCTGTTTTCAACTCTAATTCAATGCCATTTCAAGGTGTGTACTGCTGGGTTAGTACTTAGATGGGTGACCTTCTCAGTTCGTGGGATGTATCTAACTTAGAGTTTCTTTCTCTCACAAGACTGTCTTAAATTCTAGTGCACTACTCGTGTCTCTGGTGGCTTTGTGCTCATGCTAGGGCACCAAAACACCTTTGGCCTTGTTGATTCAGTTATTGCCCATGTAAAGAAAACAACTTGGCTGGGTTTCTTCTTGGTAAACCATTCCCAAAGACCAAGAGACAGTCAAAGTTCAAGGGCTACTGAAATACCAAACTCCACATCAGGAGGTTGATTGCTGGGAATCTTTGGAAGTAGTTAGTAACTGATATTTTTATTTTGCAAAATATTAGGTCTGTACTGTTCAGACTGGTGTAAAACATTGCATTTTTCTGCAAGATCCTTTTTTTACCTACCTATTACCACTACAGTGTTCCAGTTCTTCTTGCCATCTAAATGGCAAAATATTCTGGATTTGTATTCATAGAATATCCAAGTAAACATTACAAACATTTATAACCGTTTGTAAACCTAACTATGAATGGTTTAGTTTAGGTTTAAAATGATGGGTCCCTAAATGTTTGCCTATAAACGTTTATAAACATTTAAGCATAAACGTTTATAAACATTAATACATAAATGTTTATGAACATTTGTACACCGTGTAAAAACTGGAGAAATATTTCTGTAAGTATATCTTGCTGTATCACTCTTGTTTGAACCTATCATTACATTCTAAGTAGAGATATAAAAGTATATAATATTGTTGATATTACATGCTTTTATATCTCTACTTAGAATTTAATGATGGCTGCAAACAACAGTGATACAGCAAGATATACTTAAGAAATATTTTTCCAGTTTCTCTCAAAATGGCTGTGCTGACATCATCATTCAAAATGAATATTCATCACTCTTTGTAAAAGGTGTAAAAACGTTTATAAACATTTATAGACCAAACTAATATCGCTGAAACGTTTATAAAACCAAAATATTGAATAATTGCCAATATTTAGGTTTATATTTGGTTTTAAAAACGTTTATAGGTTTACTAAATGTTTATAAACGTTTGTAATGTTTTTTTTTCAACACAATTCAATGAATGAAAGTGCTTCGTAATTTAAGAGTGGTTGTGAAATGGACTCTGGTTTGTAAACATGTTTCTTTACGTTCATAATAACAGTGCTTCTTGATTAGCTGGGTCTTATATTTACATTTATTGGTCATTGGGTCTGGTCTTATCCACAACTGTTGGGGATAAAACGGATAGCGAGGAGACCTTGTACTATGTTTTGTGTTTATCATGTAAGGACCTTACATTACCAATTATGTAGGTGATCCATTAAAAAACTTCTATTTCATTTGTGTTATTCTCTAATGTTTATGTAATATCATGGCTGTCACAATGACCATTGAATGGTATCATACTTATGAAAAAGAATATGTAAGCCAATGTTATGATATTTTGGCATAAAATAAATAATGATGATGCAATGTTATTAATTATTTTCCTTCCTATGAACATGATTATGTCAGATTGATAACAAAAGAGACATACATCAATTCACAATTCTGATGTAAAGGTGGTTGCCCTTTCTTCTATCACTTCAGGGTATTGATCATGGTTTTGTACAATTATGTAATTTTAAATATTGACAATGGATGAATTTGAATCAATCAAATATTAAGTATTTCAAAGCACTCCATATAGATTTTTGACATTAAATATGATTGGATTGTTTTCTTATTTCAATTCAGGGGTCATCTGTTTAATTTTAAAAATGGTACTGAAAAGTTGTGAACTCTTGTGATCAATGTGATCTTTTGACACTTGTACATTATAATATATATGTCACACTTTAATCATTTGAAATATGCTCTGAAAAATATTGATCACAGCTCTGTATGCAGGTCAAATTATGCCACCTTGCCAATATTTTGTTCTTAGGGTTGCTGGAGAAATGTTTCAGATATATCTGATGTGTTTTTGTTGTCTTCTATGTGGTTATTAATTCTCACGTCCATTCACTGTTTCGCTACAAGTCTATAACCATCTGATAAGGTAATAAGAAGCCACAACCTCTCTTCTAGGGTATCTGTGGATAATGTCAGGGATTAATTCTTTCTGTTAAAGCATGTATTGTTATAAGCCCAATTACGGAAGATTATTAGGGACAAGATTTTTTCTAATTTTGTGAGATAGGATCTCAATTTTTTGATTTACTAAGTCAATTTTTTGAGATAATTATCTCAATATTTGGAGATATTAAGTCAATTTTTTCAGATACTATGTCAATTTTTGAGATATTATTTCAATTTTTTGAGAAAGTTATCTCAATTTTCGCAGATCTTAAGTCAATTTTTTTTAAATAATTATCTCAATTTAGTGAGATATTAAGTCAATTTTTGAGACAGTATCTAAATTTTTTAGATAATTTCATCAATTTGTTTAGATATTACCTCAATTTTTTTGAGAAACTAAGTCTATCTTTTCAGATATTAAGTCAATTTTTGAGATACATATTTAATTATTTGAGATAGTTATTTCAATATTTTCGAATATTATCACATTTTTTCTAAGATACTAAGTCAATTTTGTAAGATAGAATTGTAATATTTTTGAAACATTAAGTCAATTTTTTAAGATATTATCTCATTTTTTGAGATACTGAGTCATATTTTGGATATAATTGTCTCAAGTTGTTTTGATATTATCTCTATTTTTTTAGATACTGAGTCATTTTTTGGGATGCTAAATCAACTGTTTGAGATTGATATCTCAATTTTTGAAACATTATCTCAATCTTTTGACACATTGTCTCAATTTTTTGTGGATATTAAGTCAATTTGTTTTGATAGTTATCTCATTTTTAGATAATTAAATGACAATTAGGGGGATTATCAGGGCAGCCATGTGCTGGTGAGAAAAGTCATTTGTAAAAACACTTCAAAGATTTGTGACATTATACAATCAAAGTACATAATGATTCATTTTTTGTGTCAAAGAAATGAGGGTAAAGCTCCATTTTTCTGCTTTGTTAAAACTTTTATATATCTTTTTCCTTAGTTTGTATTCTTACATTTAATGCCGAATAAAAGTCCCAATTATCTCAATCACATAATCAAGCTAACTATTAATGTTGATGTCAGTGTACAATATAATGCACCATTGCATTGTGACATCATCACCATTGTGTTGTCATAGGCCTTTGAAGTTTTATTACAATGTCAATTCTTACCTCATTTAAATTGTGTGATGTCAAAGAGTCTTTGAAGAGTCATTACACCAAATGCAAAGCACACAAGTATATGGCTGCTTCACTCTCCCGCCTGAACTGTCTTGTAATTATTTTGACAAATTGACTTAATATTTTAAAAAGTTGAGAGAATTATCTCAAAAATTAAGTTAGTATCTTAAAAGATTGAGATACTTATCTAATTTTTTTATATATTATCTTAATCTTTTGAGATACTAAGTTACCAGAAACTGGCATAGAAAGCGATACAAGATATACAAGAAAATGGCATACTATCTCAAGGCATTGACATAATATCTAAAAACTTGAGATATGATTTCAAAACATTGAAATAATATCTAAAACATTGAGATAAAATATAAAATATTTGAGACAGTATTTCAAAAAAATGACTACATATCTCAACAGATTATCTAAAAAATTGACATAGTATCTGAAAAAGTTAAAATCGTAGCTAAAAAAGGTAACTTAATATTTAAAAAAGTGAGATAATTATCTCTGAAAGTTGACTTAGTATGTCAAAAGAATTGAGATACTCTATCACTAAATTGAAAAAAAAATCTTGTCCCTTATACACTTCCATACAAAATATAAACCAACTTAATGAAACACATTATGCTTTGGTATCCAAAAATACAAGTGTAAAGAAACCGAATGGATTATAAAGGAAAAGCTTTGCACAGAAAAACTTTCTTACCACTTAAAAACTTTAAAGAGCTTCTTTAGAAGGATATTTTATTTTGTGTATTATTTAACCAAGGAGGTAAAGTGAATATTTCTTATCTTATCCACCCATATAAGTATTTACTTAACACTTACTATCATAGTGTAGCCTCCAAACAAGTGTTTGCTTAGCTGTTTCAGCTTGGTCATATTTGGATGAACAATCACTACGTTCCACGTACAGCCATATAAACAGGTTCTGAACCCAACACAACAGAAGTGAGAGTGTACATTGTTAAACTTGTTAATCACAAGGTCCTACCTTTTAATGGATTAAACATGAAATTGTTCAAAATTCTTCAATGTTCACACTCGTTTAATGCTCATTTGATAAAGTAATACAATGTTAAATTATATTTGACATTTCATGAATTTCAATTTCAAAGTTATATAATGCTGAATTATATGTAATATTTAAAACTTTTATTAAACTGAAAATCAAGTTATTGTATTTTGCATATGAATAACAGCAAACTAAGTTAGGCACTACCTGTTATACTTTGAAAAATTAAATTGAATTTTATTTGAATGTTTCAATATTCCATTTAAACAGCAAAAATTAAGCTGAATTTGTAGGTTCATTCACTGCCAGATGCTTAAAATGACAGGTAGTACAAAGAGAAGTGTGCCCCAAAACACACACTTCCTCTTGGCAGCACTAGCAGCAGTGGTAGTGTCATCAACAGCAGCAGTCACTTCTAAAACAAACAACAAAAATAAAGTGTGTCAGCATTCTGTGTTTATTTAAACATGGTTATATAGAAGAGAACACATTAGCTTTCTACGTCTTAGGTCAGGGCTACTAGTCTGGCATTAACTTCAATTAGTCAAATTGAAAGTTGCATGCTTTGCCAAATTGTTAACAGTGTGTAGAATGTTAACTCTTTATCAGACACAGTTTTCCTCCCTGTTCTAAGCTACCATGGTGAGGTGACCAGTATGTTTTTTTGGAAGTGTTAAATCAGTCAATAACACTGAATATAAACAGGTTTCAATGGCTTTGGTTATGTGTTTACACCTAAGCATGGTTTTAGTTATCACATAGGTCACTGAGGTGGTACCTTTTTAAGGTACTTTGTAAATTTGGCCCACCCAGGAGTACAAGAAGTCACTAGCGGATCCAGGGGTTCGAACCCCCCTTGAAATATAATGTAAAGGGGTTCAACCCAAAGTACAAATTATTTCTTGAGAGCGGTGTTAAATTTACAGGAAGTGCACTATATTTTTACCAAAAATTATTTTTTTTCCTGGGGCGGCATGCCCCCCGACTCCCCTAGTTATGGTATGTCTGATGTGAACCCCCACCTTACTCTTACCCTCACCTTACTTAAAGGCTGGATCCGCCCCTGGAAGTGATTAAATTGTGGGTAAGATATTTGTCATTCTCTAGATTTTCCTTGTTATGTTATTCAATTATGAATTTTTAAATATAAAAACAGTAGTTGGGTGAGGTTACAATATCGGGATACTCAGATTCCTTGCAAGAGGTCTGTGCTATAGGAGTGCTATCAAGTTTACATATATTTGTTTGAATTCTACAATTATAAATATCCATATCTGCAGCAAAATTGGGATCCTGGAAAAAGACTGATTCATTACAGCTTGTTAAAATAGAAGCTAAAAATCAGTCACATAATGATATACTGATTATATGTTATCATGCTACACTTTTGTAGGATTTATATATGCCCAGCACATACAACTTGTCTTAAATTTATTTTAAAACTATTTATATCTAAGCAATGAAACAAATTTAGCATTTCAGTATATATTAAAATCACTTAGTTCAATACTCACCTGCACATGCGTACTGATCATTCAGTTGATACCCATCACTACATTCAGAGCAAGCATTTGCACTCACATCACAGTGTTTACAGTTAAATACTGTGCTATTATTACAAGGGTCTGAAAGTAAATAAAAGCATTGTTGATTTAATCCATAACCTTTTCTCTTACAGCTTTTTACCATGTTGCATACAAAAACGTTGCAAATTGATAAATTGAAGAACATATTCACTGTAAAGTGCAATCCTTAATGTTAATTATTCTGGTAAAAATTGCAATTTTACACAATAACCACTGTGCAAATTAACCAAACAACTCTGTGAATTAATTTTTGGTAGTGTCCTGGTATTGGCTAAATATTACAAATATAGATCAGGCACTGATTGGCCAATTGTTCAAAACATAGTAATAAATGAACAGGCTATAGTTTTCACATAAAACTTATGCCATAGTGAGGTTTGTGGTTAAAATACTTAGTACTCCGTAATTGCAGCAACCTTTTTAAACCAAAAAACAGTGAAAGCAGGTTGCGATAGCATTCATCTAAAATATGGAAATTGAGAAAAATAAGCATTTTAAGTACTCAAGAAATACTGAAGCTGGGACTCTTTATTGTGTAAAGCGCTTTGAGCTAATAATAGAGAAAGCGCTATATAAGAGCCCAGTATTATTATTATTATTATTAAGCTGGGGCTCTAAGCATTTGACATGTTACATAAAATAAAGGTAGATACGATATACAAGTTCTTCTAGCTATATGTTTCTTCTATCTACATAATTTATTTGCATTGGATTCAAGCTTAGAAAGGAAGTGTAACCCACCAGTATTCAGTCACACCAGTTGAAAAGTAGCTAAGTAACTGAACATTTGAATTTATGTAATGTTCTGACTTAAAAGAAATATGTTTTGAGAAATTCCATGGCATTAACATTTTTATTCTAATTGTAACAGGAGAAAAAAATAGGCCAAAGATTACATCAAGGTATTTCATACTTTTCTTGCTGCCACTTCAGATGACTGTAAAGTATGCATCCTGGTAAATATAATACTGAAAGTGATATTGAAGGGTGACTATAATCCGGCTGTGGATGCAGTTTTGAGCATCCTCCTATGACCTTTACAGTTATATAACACAATTTTGCCTTTCTTACTTGTCAACACTTCTTTATATAACAAAATAACTCAAACCATAACTTACCAGTACAGGCAGAGTCACTTGAAGCATCAGCTTTCAGCACTTGGTCATTATTACAGCTGAGACAAACTGAATCATTACATGAGGTACAATTTGCCCCATGGACATCAGGACATTCTGTGACACAAGCCAGTAACATATGAAAACAATGCGGCCTGTAATTTTACACTATCCGACAACACTAGGCGATTGTTACTGCAAAAAAATCTCTGATGTAGATTTGTTACTCTTGTCAATATATAATAACAATAATAATAATAGTAGGATTTATATAGCGCAAAATTGGTACAATCCTCTAATGTGCTTAAGGTCAAGAAGAGAGAGTCCAGGGACAGGCATGGGTTGACATCTAAAACGTGCCCGCCAGGGTATAACTAAGGACATGTCAGGAAAGGAAATTTATAAGAAATTTGGCTACACACAAATGTATACGTTGTTTAAATGTGAATAATTAAAGTACTCAGGAGTAAAATACGAACTTTTGACCTTTGATATAAAGTAGTGTGAATTTTTGTGACTTAATTATTTAGTTATGTAACCTTCAGAGCAGTATTGGTGACATGTGGTCAGCGTGACTTATGATTTATAGGTGTTGTAAATGTACACTCTATGGAGTCTAATTAATGCTAGCTGTTGGTTAGCTTAACATAATTTGTGACAGGAGTACATAATGTGGAATTGTTGCATGAATAGAAGACTTGGTATCTCACTGTGAGCAGGGGACTTTGTGTCCCAATTAGGCAGGCATTGACCACCAGGTTATAATCTCACACCCAATAATGGTTTATTGTGGTAATAAAGACTTAAGGTATGACATATGTTTAAACATGCACTACTAGTGTCACCAGATGTTAAATGGTAAAGAGTTCTGGGTATAAATAGAGAGGTAAACTAGTTCCAAAAAGAGCGAGGGAATAGGAAGAGAAGTACAGAACAGAATGAGAGATTGAATACAAGAGAGATATATTATTTATAGTGTTGTTTTATGTGTCAGACAGTAAGGCGATATTTTATTGTAACCTTGAGTTGTACAAAAGCGGAGTAATACTAGAGCTGAGTATCATAAAGACATTTGTGTATTAAATTTATATAATGTCTGAATATCTCTTATATCGTTTATAAAAACTTAAAGAAACTAACTTGTAACAATAAAAAAGTTTCATTCACTACAGATAGACCATCACCCATAATCAACCAAATTACTGTTTTTTGGGGGATAATCAAAACAGTTAACCCAAGGGAAGATGTTTTGTCAGGCCTAATAAGTAAGAGTTTACTTTACTTGACCTGAGTACTTCATTTTCACCTTTGGGGAACGATTAAGCACTTTTTGCTGAAAGATTTAATGGATAATTAATGTTCACATTCGATGGCTATATTAAAAAAATCATCTGTCTTTTCTCTTTACTATGCCCTCTACATACAACCAGAAAAAAATAATTACAAATATGTCAAACATCAATGAGTTTGTTGCCTAACATCAAAAACTAGTTTATTACTCACCCAAGCACGTGGACTGGTTATGCTTACCATACTCATCATTACATTTAGAGCAAGTGTCTGCACTCACATCACAGTGCTTGCAGTTTAACACTGTGTTATCACAAGGGTCTGAAAATGATACATTCACGATTAATATCATCAAGTTTTCTCTTACAACCAGATGTCTCAACAGGTATCTGAATATCCAGGTACGCGATCATTGAATATCTACCGGATTCCGAAATCCCATACCCAAGTACCCTCTCCCTCCATCTAATTTTCATGTCTTTTGTTGATATTTTTCAACATTTTCAACGTCTCAGTCCGTACAAATGGAGTCACATGACCTAGTAGAAGGTAGGTTATATGTAGTCTTGGAATTACAAGCTAGCTTATTTGTCAGGTTCTTTAACTTGGTCACTGCAAAATTACAATTGACCTTTTATTTTTGAAGTGTATGTCCAATAATATAGTCATTATACAGACAACCGTGTTTTGAATGTATAGAAATCTTCTTTATTTAACATTTTGTTTCCATTCACTAGTGTTTTGAATGCACTGTTGGTGGAGGCAAAACCAACAATATTATTCTAATATACAAGAATACATCATTTGTTAGATAAAAAAATGAAATCACTACCCACCCAGTCCCAGGAAAATTGGTATAGTGAGAACACTACTTTCAACTTTTTTACCATGTTACATATAAAAAAACTGGAAAAGTGATCCAAGTAGTTGAACAATATCTTCAGTGTAAAATTTAATTAAATTACAAAAATCAACTTATTTCAATAAAATCTGGGTTTCAAGTTATTTTTTTTTTAAATTTCATGATTCTTCTAACAATTAATCTAAATTCTTAAAGACTCTTAAATTATTCAGCAAGGTTTGGATTTATAGTATGATAGGGCACTATCAGTCCTTTTAAGCAAAGCCACGACTTACCAGCACAAGCAGAGCTACTTGAAGCATCAGCTTTTGGCACTTTACCCATACTACAGTTGTGACATTCACTAGTATCACATATGACACAACTTGACCCATAGTGATTGGCACATGCTGTTAGTAAAATAAACAGTAATGTATGGGAATTATCGCAAATACAGAGCCCAACATAACTAATGAAAACATTATCTGAGTAAATATGCAAGCAGTAAGATGATAACATTTTGAATATCATTCATTTAAACTGGTACTTTTGATATTATACAAGAATGAATCTGCTAAACTTGGATAAGCATACTTTTATGCTTTTATATTTACTCTAAAAGCAACTTTAAAGTCACTCTGAAATACTTTAAAATGTGTAAACAAAGTGTCCAGAGTGACACATACATAAAGCAAGTAGTCACTCATCAAACACATTACTATGGCTTATAAACCTCATGATGTAGTGAAAAACGTTGCCACACCCAAATTTTCTTTTCACATAAAGGTTATAAAAGTATCATTAAGACTATGTGTGACAAGTTGTATAACATACAATTTAAGCTGATTATCACTTTGATCCAAGATATTTAGACATGGTGCACCCAATTTGTGTACCGCAGAAAGAATTCTAATATCAGAGTTATTTTGGCGAGTGTTCATACGGTCATTTTCTACAAACAGGTAAACCATCGTTGGTCTTTTAGGTTACTATGAGTTTTTGACAAAAACACTTGTTTAAAGTTTTTTCCTTAGTATGACCTTGAAAATTAGAGATGGCAAGGTCATCCAGAGGTAAGTCATGCCGACAAAGTTTGTAAACTGAATTAATTTATAAATTGTGTGACTTTACCAAAGTAAATCAAACCATACCATCACAGGCAGGGGAACTTGAAGCATCATCTTTCAGAAAATACCCAGCACCACCACAGCTGAGACATTCAGTACCATTGCATGACTGACAAGTTGCCCCATAGAGACTGGTACATGCTGTATAAAACGATAGCATACCAAAATATACAGCCAGCTTCTAGGTCCAATCTTTCTGAGGTAAATATTAATATTCTACAAAATAAATTGTCTTATGGAATTTTGTAAATTATTCTAATATCAGAAAAGGCAGAACCTTAACATTTTACTAAGTAATGACTTGTGAACTCCAAGGAAAGGGATTCCACAGAAGTTCAGACCCGATGATCTGGTCACACACAAACTGTAGATCGTGGAGAGCCTATGGACAAATTCAGGGCTTAATACTCGTAATTTGTTGATGAAAAATAAAATTGAAATTCATTAGTTCAATTGGAAATCAATATCTGTCCCCATTTAAATGAAACTTTTACAAACAAAGCTTGTTTGATTTCTCTTTTGTTTGTCACTTTTTAGGACATCTAAATATTTTATGTGATTAAAGAAATACTTAATCTGCAAATCATAAGTGACATACATAATATGCATGTTTTAATCTTAAATTAAGTAACTATTTCAAGGAGGAATACAATAGGAATGCAACATGATGACTATGTACTGACTAAACAAGTGTCTAAGAGACACAGGCTAAAGGACTTGATTACAGCAGCCGAATATATTTGGAAATCTATTAATCACACTTGCCAGTTGTGAAACAAACATAACATCATCATTAGGAATCATCCAACATTATTTTCTAATCATAACCACCAGGTTACAATAAAGGTATGCTTACCTGATAAATGCTTACTCAATGTGGTACTCATTGTAAATATTAGCCCTAGAGTCTGTCACCTAGTTCTAGGTCTAATGGGGTCTTTATACATTTAATATCAGTTGTCTCCTTTGCTATTGGTACTAGAGGTAAGTTGATTTATTGAGATACTAATTCGATAAATTGAGCGAGATAAGTCCATTTATAGCAAAAATGGACTTATGTATAAATCTATTGTTGATGTACTATTTCAGAGAAAATGTCCGTTTAGATAATATTCCAGAAACCTTTGCGACATATTAGCTTCATTTTGACAATGGGCACCACAAATCAGAAAATATACATATAGGTTGCAATACAATATTATCTCTTTCTACTAGTGATAGTAATTGTGCAAATTTTCCAACTGATATTAACCCCACGTTTATGCTGGTTTAAGTCATATACCGGATCGCAAATTGAAGCTCTGGACTTTCTATCCTATTTTCATTTTACTGCATTTTAAAAGCATGCACCAAGAAAACAAACAAAAAAACATAAGTGCCTAATATGAGGAAAAAGCTTTGTTTATGCCCAGATCACACACCAGAGAGGGTGCTACAATATCTTGGTGATTTTAGAAGAATACAGGTAATTCCAACTTCACCAGAATTCGCATAAAGGAGGTGAGATAGTGTGGTCACGTGACAGATTTCCATACTTCCATGACATTCTGCAACATTTTTCGAAAGTCCTGAAATTAAGCCTCAACAAAACAAGATCATACTGAGGATTCTCCAAGATCTGGTGAAGATTTCTTGCAATTTTCCTGCAAATATCCGCCAAATTTACTGAGGAGAAAAAAACTAGTACAGTTTTAAAAAGCCTATCCACAATGCACTATGATTTGATGAAAATATTTCCCTTCCAGTGAGTGCAAAATCCAGACAGCTACACAACACATGTATTTAGTGTCTCAAAAAAAAACATAAAAACTTCCAAGCTGCCCAGTTAAATATTTATTTAATTATTTATTTTTTGTTCAAAATAAAGTTGCTTACTACTGGTCATTATAAGGCCAATTACACCATCATAAACCAGGTATGATTGATATAAGACAACACAGAGCTTCACACATGATACGTTGTATTATCAGTCAGTGGACTTGATACCTGGATATAGTCGTGTTTTCGTACTTCTAAAATCTAGCATTTATTTATAACGTGCAGGAACAGCTAACTCTTGGCTCCATGACCACCACATGATCTAAGCTTGACCCAAACAAGGAGAGAGTCATTTTGAAATATAAAAAGCTTATTAAGTATTAAAAATTCAGACAAGTCACACACTTTTGTCTGTGTCTGTTTATAGATTGCAGGTAGAACAAAACAAATAACACAGATAGATTTCTTTAAATGAATTTTCTTATTTGTGGTCTGATTTTGATCATTTTCATCATTGTGTTTGGGTTAAAAGAGATTGCAATTTTTATACCAAAAAAGGAGAAATATTGCTGGTGGAGCTTTCAGGTGCAACAAAAACACTTGAATCCACATCTGAAAGTGGAAAATGCAGCCTACATGCATGGAAACAGTCCTGCGATTTCATTCTGGTACACCTACTTTACAGGGGGGCCACGGTGGCGGAGTGGTAACACTCTCGCCTCCCACCTCTGAGGCCGGGGTTCGATCCATGCACGGCCTAGGGTTCGAAAGCTGGTAGTTGCTTGCTGTTGGTCGGTAGTTTCCAGTACACAACCCTAACGAACTGTATGTACTGGTTTCCTCTGCCCTTCCAACTACCCGTCGTGATATGACCTGTACAGTGTTGAAAGCGACGTAAAACCCCACAAAAAACAAGGCCAAAAGGTGTTTTGGTCACCTAGCACGAGCGCAAAGCCATCAGAGACATGAGTAGTGCAGTAGAAACTACGAATGTCTGGTTACACAAAGACATTCCAACTAAAAGACATCCCACAGCAAGAGAGGTAATTTCAGAATTCACAGGTCTTGTAAAGGTTATCGAACTCCAGAGAGAAAAGGACATATGTATGGAGAAAAGCTGAAAGGACATGTGTCCTTTTAACTACTGCAGTGTTGTCATGTCATGAAAGTGTGGAGACAGAAGGACATATGTATATGAAGAAATCAAAAGGACATGCGTCCTTGTAGCTACTGGAGAGCAAAAGGGGTAAATTCAGAGTACAGAGGTAACGTTCATCAAGGTCCGGAGACAAAAATAAAAAAAGTGATCTGTAGAAGCCTACTTTACTTTACTTTACTTTACACAGTTCTGCCTCGTGCGTTACATACAAGTAAAAATATTTTGCTCATCTGGACTTGTTTCTGCCTCAAATCATTTTGCATTTTGTTAGAATCTGTTTAATTGTACGTACATTAGAATTAAGACCTGGGAAGCACACATTTGCCCCAACATCAACTGCATTTCCAGCATGTAGTAGATTTTTTTAAGTGTTTGAAAATCAAATCAAATCCTGTGCTATACTAAAGTCTACATTAAAGTTATAGTAGGGTGAAGGTTGCAGAATGGCTAAATTGAAGGTGGCATGTTTGGAAGTGTGCACTACCAAGAAACAAGGTCCCTTTTTAGGGTCGTAAGAACAAGGTCATAAATGACTACTTAATGGGATTGGGCCTTTTAAGTCCTACTTGTGTAGTTCTTAACATCTTAACTCTTAGTAGTATTCATAATTTGTCATTGTTGTGTAGTCTGTAAAATAAAAGGCAACCCAACCTGTGTGTATTAATTATCATCATTCACATCTGATACTGCTATCTTATTTCTACTCATAGTCTGTACTGTTATCAACTCTCTCTGACATATTCTGTGACCTTGGGCTCAACTGACAGAACTATGTCAGCAGGCCAATAGACTTCTTTGCTACAAGCAAAACCCCCTCATACAGTCACATTGCTACTTATTGAGACAATCTAGCATGTTTTGTTTCACCCATACTTGTTTTTTTGCGTCACCATATGTATTTTACTTGTTTTCATACTTCTAGTCAGATGCACCCGTTATGGGGCTATTAAAATCTTATCAAGTAATATTTTAAACCTTTACAATTTTCTCTAACATATCAATAAAATTTTTCAATCCAATCTCTTCTTTTGCATCCTAACCTCCACTGACCTTTGATCTCACGACCTATAAGGTCGCATTTAACTGAGACTACTACACCCATTGCCTCACCTTACTCTCCACTCACACCAATCAATAAGGGTTTGAATCTGGTAACCTGTTTGTTTCACTATCAGAGTGTGCACTGGTGTGATGCAAATCAAGGCCGAAAGGGTTTTGGTCTACTATAGCAAAAACACAGAGACACATGTAGTGCAGTGAGGTGGTCACCCACCCCATAGCCTATAACTGCAGTGGAGAGACAGATACTCATCACACTGTTAAATTTCAGTCCGGAGACAACAAAAACTGATCTCTACTGAAAGCAAAATTTGAAATACTAGAGAAAAACATAACTTTGAAACAATAGATGTTTCCACTAAGAACCATCTAACAAGGGCTTATATACCAGGTCTCACACTGGTATAGGGATTTTCTCCACAGGTGTCAAAAAGTTGTTTGACTTTTCTCACATGGCCCTTTTTGTGTTGTATAGAATAGGTCACTTACAAATAAACATATTTTGCCTGAAATTGAAAGGCTTTTACTTTCCTTAAAAAGGAAACACTAAGTATTTGTTATTTCTGTCTGTAACTTGATCAAGTTTTCACAAGAGTGAAATATGAATTACCCATGAACTTCCGGAGTGTTTTTTTTAGGTTCTGTGAAAGAAATTGTGGTAGACATGTTATAGATAGTGTTACAAATGATATTTTTACATCACTGATGTATCAGATTAGCAATTCAATGTACTTACACATTTACCCTTGCTGATCAGCTGTACTGGGACCGCTACCATTTACATTTTAATTTTTAAAATATTCTACTAGCATTGTCTATGTAAATGTTTTTGCTGAAAACATTTATTAATTACAGAATAAAACATGTCATTCTGGGCAATATTGTGATTTATGAAGCCAGAGGACAAGTGATATTGCCCAAGGGCCGATAGGCCCGAGGGCAATATCACTTGTCCAAGGGCTTCATAACACAATATTGCCCAGTATGACATGTTTTATTCTGTTTATTATACCAAAAGTATTTGTGTTTTTTTTTATCTTTTTTATTCAGCAGTTATTGTATATAAAAGTGCAAGAGTCTGCCTTTACAGAGATTAGGCGCTATTAAAGTACAGGGGAAGAGAGCAGAATATTTGTGAAAAGTCCATTTTAATACAGTGTGATGTCACAAACCAATTACATTCACGTCATACACTACTTAGCTTTTCTACAGAGAGACTAAAGAAAATCAATACAAACCCAGCAGGCATCTGACGTAGTTATGACATCTAGAATGTGTTGAAATTACGTTGCAACGTCTTATAATGTATTTGCAATGTCTTTACAACGTCACAATAAGATGTCAGTTGGACGTTTTTGAAAGACGTCATATTGACGTTTGGATAACATCATAAACAGACAACAGGAAGGCATGCATCAGCCATGATGGAAATAAAAGAATTGTTTGGAGGGAAATTTAAATCTAAAATCATCAAATATCAGGTAATATGTTTTCCATCTAATCTTTTAGTTGTTATTATATTTATCTGTTGTGTATATAGACTTGAATGGCATATGTATAATATATCTTTACACTGACGTTGCTTGTAATTAGTGTTTTTTTTTCTTTCTCCCTGTTAAGTGTACTGCTCTTCATTGTAACTTGACACAACATGACAGCATAAGTCTGATTTATGCTCTGCTTTTGTGTAATAATATGGATTTCCATATTGACTAAAATACTGTATGAGTGGTTATTTTTGTGTGGAATTAATTTTCACTATTATCACAATTACACATCAAATGCGAAAATCTGTCAGCACTGCAGTACAAAGTTTTCCTTTAATTCATTCCCTTCCCCATGACCCTCTCTGTCATACCTGACTGAGTTTTATTACTGTCAGTTGTCGGGTTTTTTTTTTTCATTTGATAACACAGATGTGTTGGTATGTGGGTACTTACAGTAAACTGTCTTTTCAACTCTACTTGTTAAATTTTCAGTATTGTGTGTACATACACTGGAAAAATGGAAAACATTCAATTTTAATACTTGCATGTGCTTTATAGAGACTGTCAATAAACTTTTAGGACAGAACACTATTGTGTTTACATTTCCTATTTGCAGAGAATTTATACAGAAAGACCAGATGTTTGTGTGTTTAAAAAATGCTAACTGAATGTTTGTATGTGTTGTAAGCAATGTTTATAATCATCTTAACTGAGATATGAAAACAGCTCTATCAGTAATTCACTGAGGGTAATCAGTACTGGGGTATATATGGTTTATACAGAGGTTTACACAGATGAAAATTAATATAAGAATATAGCATGAAAAAGCCGTCTAAACGCTGAATTTTAGACGGGTTGGCGTGGTATGAGCACGAAGGCGAAGCCTGAGTGCTTAGATCATGTCAACCCGTCTAAAATTCTGCGTTTAGACGGCTTTTGAATGCTATATTCCTATTCTAACATGACTGTTGATAATAAAATACTTGAAACACTTTTTAATCTTACAAAATTATCCAATTATCGCCGCCATGTTAACAGCCGTACTGTTGATGCTGAATTTTAGACGGCTTAGAAATCGCTCTCAACCAATCAGAACGACGGACACATCCGTGTCATGTTAGAATACCCCCTTCACACAACAGGTGGTATCACCTGTGGTACTAGACACTGATCAAAATGCCCCAGTCCCAACTACTGTCTGACTTCCGTATACAAATTTGTGACACAGTGGCAAAACATCCAATTCCTTGAGCAAGCAGCAGAAATTTTTAAATGTTTGAATTTTCTACATCTGAATTTGGTACTGTGAGCATACACAGATGAACTTTCTCTGCAGTAGCTGAAGCGACATCCGCAGTTTAGATAAGACTTTTATTCGGTCGTGTTTCGGTAGCTCGTGTTCGTCTGTTCAACACCGAAAGTGAATTGAGGTTAATTGAGGTTGCTTCTCGGTGACCAATGTTTGTAGTACTGTCGTTCAACTGTAATTGATGGTTAAAAAACTATGTCCAATAAATGGCTGTCTGCCTGTAGTGTGAAGACTAATGGGAAGACTTGGGAGGCTGAGTAAAACTTCTCACCACAGGACGTACTGCATGCAGTTTCAAAATAAAAAAAATAAATAAAAAAATATTAAATATAGCATAAATCATTGAAATACTTGGATACACCTTAGTAGTCTGTCAGATTTCTTTAACTGATATTAGTTTTTCACATAATTTTCCTTATTTATACTGATATTTAACGTTATTTTTCGTTTTTAAGTTTTGTTTACATCATTTGCCATGTTTGCTTCTCTGCTACTTCCAGTGGGTGACAACTAAAACATGGTTACCTGTATTTAGATCGGTTCTTTCGAGGCGAATACCCGGTGTCATTTTTCTGACCGAGTCACAACCCTAATTAATATACTGTAAAATTGGCAAGCCTTTGTATACTGTTTAGTTTTGCATAGTGTGTATTTCAAGTCTGTTAATTGTAAAAATTTATTTACTCTGATCAAGAAAATATCCATTTTTCAGTCTGTCATTTCTCGGGTCGTTCCTATGTATCACCCATAATTCATGTCCATCTGAACATACATTAACATTTTTGTAGCCGTTAACCTTAAATAAGAAGTGAAATGCAAAAATTCTGTATTTGATCATTTGTTTGATTTGTTTGTTAGGTAATGCAACCATCCCAAGTACACCAAGTGGGGAGATGTCACTTCTTACTGGCCAAACATCACTTACTTTACATATTGAATTTGAAGATACAGCTACATTGAGGAAGGGAACATCTCTTTTCACTGGTCACACTCCACGTACTAACCAAGGTGTAGCCACACCAAGCAGGGGAACATCTCTTTTCACTGATCAAACTCCACATACTAACCAAGATGTAGCCACACCGTACAGGAGAACATCTCTTTTCACTGGTCACACTCCATATACCAGGTGTACGTGGTCCACATTAAGCAGGGGAACATCTCTTTTCACTGGTCACACTCCACGTACTAACCAAGATGAAGCCATGCCAAGCAGGGGAACATCTCCTTTCACTGGTCACACTATCCAAGATGTAGCTACTGCAACACCAAACAAGGCGGCATCTGTTTTCACAGACCAAATTCCACATACTTACATTGCTCTGGTATGGCTCATGGTAATGAAGACCTCTTTGGGGCTGCATCAAATCCAGATCCTTTTCCTCTCTTACAAGCAAGTGAGTGTTATTATTTACATTTACATTATATAACAAAAGCACTCAAAGAGCACATACCTCCTCCATGGTAGTGGTAAAGACTGAACAGTTGGTTTTGTATTCGATTCATATAAATGTAAACAAATTCGACTTATAAATGTGCCTGAGCTGGTTCCTGAAATGCCACATATTTCACTTCAAAAGGCAAAAATATGGCACAGAAACACTTATTTAGTTATTTGGGTTTTAACATCGCTTTCAACACATTGTATAGGTCATATCACCATGGGTAGTTTTATGGGCAGAGGAAACCAGTACATACAGTTGGTCAAGATTCTGTACTGTAAACTGCCGTCCAACAGCAAGCAACTACCAGCTTTCCCAATTGAGGTCGGGCCGGGAATAGAACTCCAATCTCAGACGTGAGAGGCAAGAGTGTTACCACTCTGCCACTGTGGCCCCACGGAAACACTTAATAATGTGTACTTGTATTTTATCTGGACAATACACAGTGATAACTATATGAGCGACGTTATATAATGTGACTATAATAAAAGTGAGATGTGTGATTTAATAGACTATGACCTTCAGGCTATTTACAAAATGTATTAATATTGATACAGTTTCACTATTTTTAGTATCTGAAGTATTGCATTCTCTTACATTACTTTTGAAATATGTTCTTACCAGTTATTTACATGTACCACTATGTTGGGAAGGAAATTCCAGTTTTCAAGAGAGTAAACTTTGGATACCTGAAATGGTGGTCTTTTATTCTTAACAAGGCCGCTGCCGCAGCGGTTATCTCCCGCCTTAGAATCAGTAAAAATTGAGAACTAAAGGAGATTTAAGGCCTTTGAAGTAAGATGACCCCACTTGACATTGAAGAAGGGGTCAAAGGTAAAAGTCAGCAATTTGAAAATAGTCTTAGGCCTTGACTTGGTATAAGTTGTTTTCACATTTGGAACCCCTAGTAGCAATGATAAGGGAGATATAAGGCCTTTTAATAGGAAAATCCCATCTAACATGTGATATGACGGCCATTTTGTTTTTGAAACTAGGCTAAATTACTATCAGGCTAACTTTCCTAGCCATATATATTTTGCGCATATTTGATGAAGCTAGCTGCAATATTTCGAGTTTTAGAGCATCTTAATGATTTTTAAATAATTGGCTATGGCGGCCATTTTGTTTTTCAAAATAAGGCAAAATTTTTCTCAGGTAAAACATTTGAAGGCCAGGACTTTTGATGGTCTGTCTTTATATTCTGAAGCCATAGCACCAATAACAAGGGAGAAATAAGGATGTTTTAGTGTGACGACCTCATTTAACCTTGAAGCAGGGGTCAAAGGTCAAATTCAACACCTGGAAAAGATTCCCTGTCCATGACTTTCTACAAGTTGTTTTGATATTCCAAACCTGTTGGAGCAATATTTGGGGAGATATAAGGCCTTTTTAATAGGATAACCTGTCATTAAACATGTGATATGGCGGCCATTTTGTTTTTTGAACTAGGCCAAAATTACTATCAGGCTAGTTTTTCTAGCCATATAGCTTTTGTGGAAATTTGATGAAACTAGCTGGAATATTTCAAGATTTAGAGCACCTTTATGATTTTCAAACAATTAGCTATGGCGGCCATTTTGTTTTTCAAAATGAGGCTAAAATTTCACAGACAGGTTTTCATAGCCATAAACATCCCCTGCAAATTTGGTGAAGATATCTTTATAAATGAATGAGATATTAAAGTTTCTGCAAAAATGTGACGAACTTTAAACATGTGATATGGCAGCCATTTTGTTTTTTAAACTAGTGCCAAAATTACTATCAGGCTAGCTTTTCTAGCCATATAGCTTTTGTGCAAATTTGATGAAGCTAGCTGGAATATTTCAAGATTTAGAGGACCTTTATGATTTTCAAACAATTAGCTATGGCGGCCATTTTGTTTTTCAAAATGTGGCTAAAATTTTGCAGATACAAGTTTTCCTAGCCCATATAGCTTTGTGCAAATTTGATGAAGCTAGCTGGAATATTTCAAGATTTAGAGCACTTATATGATTTTCAAACAATTAGCTATGGCGGCCATTTTGTTTTTCAAAATGTGGCTAAAATTTTGCAGATACAAGTTTTTCTAGCCCATATAGCTTTTGTGCAAATTTGATGAAGCTAGCTGGAATATTTCAAGATTTAGAGAACTTTTATGATTTTCAAACATTTAGCTATGGTGGCCATTTTATTTTTTCAAAATGAGGCTAAAATTTTGCAGAGACAGGTTTTCATAGCCGTAAACATCCCCTGCAAATTTGGTGAAGATATCTTTATAAATGAATGAGATATTAAGGTTTCTGCAAAAATGTGACGAACTTTAAACATGTGATATGGCGGCCATTTTGTTTTTTAAACTAGTGCTAAAATTACTATCAGGCTAGCTTTTCTAACCATATAGCCTTTGTGTAAATTTGATGAAGCTAGCTGGAATATTTCAAGATTTAGAGCACCTTTATGGTTTTCAAACAATTGGCTATGGCGGCCATTTTGTTTTTCAAAATGAGGCTAAAATTTAGCAGAGACAGGTTTTGATAGCCATAAACATTCCCTGCAAATTTGGTGAAGATATCTGTATAAATGAACGAGATATTAAGGTTTATGCAAAAACGTGATGAACGGACGGACTGACGGACAGACGGACGTACAGACGTACGGAAGGCGTTTTATAATCTCCCATCCTCGGCCTTCGGCCGCAGGCGGGAGATAATGAGGGACCAAACACCATTTTCTCTATCCACTCTGAATGATAATATCCAAAACCTGTTTCAGTATTTTGAGTTTTGGCGCACACAAGTCAAAATGTATGGCGGCGGAGTGACGAGGTGAAACCAGTATATTCCCGACTTTCATCTGGGGATGTCATAATATGTTAAGCAGTTAATCATAAGATTTTGAGCCATGTGGGGCAATTTACCCATGACCCTTCAAGAGCTGATAACTTCCAAAACTGTGAGATGGATTTGGTTAATATTTTCTATGCAGGTGTAATGGGGACCTTGGAAAATGTCCACTTTATGGTGATCTTAATGTCTTGATAAAACTCAATGATAGCAATTTAAGGTTAGGGGTCCTATGGCCAATATTTATAAAATGGCATTTTTTATTCAGGTTGCACTTTTGTCAAAGCTTTATTAAAGGTGTTTATTCTAATGCATTATGATTTAAAACTGTGTTTAACATTTATCATTTTTATTCTTTACAGCTAGTGTCCAGAGAAGTGTTGACTGCAATAAGAGTGGAGTGGAAATTGCTGAGCGAGATTATCTTAAATATGTGCCAGATCATGTTGGTAGTGGAGGACATAAATAGGGCATTTGTATTTGGACCTAAATACAGTGATAAAAATGGGCACTTGCCAATGTAGGTAAAATATCTCATGGGCAAGATGGCTTTCAAACCTATTCAATCCCTTTGGCAAGTGAATTCTAGAAAAATTTCACATTAATGTAATTTTTAAAAATGTAGTATTTCTTGCCGTTTTAAATTCCACCATTTGTTTACATCTAATGTTTATTGCTCTGACACAGCTTCTGATTCCTATCTTTTATTGTGGGAGTGGAAATAGGCCAGTTTGACTGCAGATCTGTGTGTCCAAAAATTTTCATTTCTATCACTAAAATGTGTGGAGATCATGAGAATATGTGAAACTTGTAAACACACACTTAGAGGGTGTAGGCGTGCCACGTCATGGTGTGACCTTGATTTGATCTCTGATCTTGCTGTAGTGACCTTGACCTTTAACATTTTTCCGGGCTATATCTCAGAAACTGTAAGGTGTAGGAAGTTGATACTTGGAAGGGACATTGGTTATGGGTGTACGTGTGCAACATCTTTGTGTGACCTTCATTTGATCTTTCACCTTGCCATAGTGACCTTGACCTTTAAAATCTTGTCAAGGCTATATTTTGGAAACCGTAAAGTGTAGAAGGTTGATACTTGGTAGAGACATAGATGTAGTTAAGCAATATCATGGTGTAAACTTCAAAGTGTGTTCACCTGCCATATTTGGGACATATTTCTTGTATGACAATATATGGATTGCTGCAAGTGATTATTACATGTACCTTTACTTAATAGTGCTATTTCACTTGACAGCTAGTAAATTTTACATCTTCATTATGTTTACTTTCTAATAAATGATGCCGTCTTGCTATTTGATTGTCTTGTTTTAATACTTTATCTTTACATACTTTTTTCTCTCTCTTAAATATTACTTTCTCTACTTAAACATTATTTGGACCTTAACATAACTGATACTATTTTCTCTGAAAATCTCTTGATATTTTTACTGTTTCACTTCTGTATCTCATGGTGTCAAAAACTATTCCCCAGGCTGTAGGGTATGGCATCTTAGATGCTTTTTTACCCCACAACCCTCAAGGGCTGTCGGGGTATTGTTTTCACCCATGGTGTCCGGATAGGTGGGAGGGCAGCGGGAAAAGTTTGTCCAGGCTGTATCTGAGAAACCATAAGGTGTAGGAAGTTGATCCTTGGTAGGGACATTGGTTAGAGGGTGTAGGTGTGCAACATCATGGTGTGACCTTGATTTGACTTTTGACCTTGCTGTAGTGATCTTGACCTGTAAAATCTTGTCCATGCTATATCTCAGAGACTGTACGGTGTAGGAAGTTGATACTTGGTAGGGACATTGGTTAGGGGGTGTAGGTGTGCAACGTCATGGTGTGACCTTGATTTGACCTTGCCTTAGTAACCTTGACCTATAAAATCTTGTCCAGGTGATATCTCTTAACTGTAAGGTGCAGGAAGTTCATACTTAGTAGGGACATTCCTACACAATGTCATGGTGTGACCTTGATTTGACCTTTGACCTTGCTGTAGTGACCTCGACCTATAAAATCTTGTCTGGGCTATACCTTGGAAACCATAAGGTGTAGGAAGTTCACACTTAGTAGGGACATTGGTTAGAGGGTGTAGTTATGCAGCGTCATGGTGTGACCTTGATTTGACCTGTGACCTTGCCATAGTGACCTTGACCTATAAAATTTTGTCCAGCCTATATCTCAGTAACTGTAAGGTGTAGGAATTTGTTACTTGGTAGGGACATTGGTTGTAGAGACGTCATCATTGGAAAGTTTG
This sequence comes from Sabellastarte sp. h YS-2021, assembly GCA_964017235.1. Taxonomy (NCBI): domain Eukaryota; kingdom Metazoa; phylum Annelida; class Polychaeta; order Sabellida; family Sabellidae; genus Sabellastarte; species Sabellastarte sp. h YS-2021. Next base: position 144,373,677 of record OZ024931.1, read on the forward strand.
CTGTCTCGATACCGTGAACAAAACAGTGGGCGATATCGCGGTATTTATCACTAAGTTAATATCTACATTTCAACTTCATATTTTTAATTCAAAACACTATAAACCCTGTAAATTCTCCGAAATAATAAAGATTTTTACTTTATTAAGGGTAAAATCCAAGAATCTTTGTTTTAGAATAAGCTGAAAGCCATTTCGAGTTACGAGTTCTGGCTCATGTACACCCATGTATATTCTTTTCATTAATGTAGTAACTAAACCCCGGAAATCGGGCTATGAAAACAAAGCTCGATATCGTGTGCGGACTTGAAACATCGGCGATATGATGGTATCACGGTACACGATGACGTCCCTAATTGGTTGGGGGGTTATAGGTGTGCAGTGTCATTGTGTGGCCTTGATTTGACCTTTGATCTTGCTGTAGTAACCTTGACCTTTAAAATTTTGTCCAGGTAATATCTCTGAAACCGTAAAGCGTAGGAAGTTAATAGATGGTAGGGACATTGCTTGTGCATCATAATTTTTAGTTCACTGATTAATGCTGTCATCTTGCTATTGAATTGTCTTGTTTTAATACTTTATCTTTACATACATTTTCTTTCACTTAGATGTTATTTTCTCTACGTAAACATCATTTGGACCTTTATACAACTGAACTGCTCTAAAAGTATCCCGATCTTTGTACTGTTTCACTACTTCTATATCTCATGGTGTTTCCCCAGGCTGTGGCGTACGGGCGTCTCTGATGCTATTTTTTAACCACTGAAATAATTTGTCCAGTTATTTTATCAACTAAAATCTTAGGCAATCACTTTTTTGCAGTGAAATAGAGGAAGAACTCCTTGTATTAAATGTAATTATAGAAATCTATCCAATAAACATGCCTTTACTTTAATTTAGTGTTTATTTTATCATGTGACCCATTAAGGTATACATTTTACAAGTGTTTTACATCAATTCTCTAAAGTAGGAACCTTAATTTAATATATTACTTCATTTTTCCTTGGCCAGATAGAACAAGTTGGAAATGTATTAATGACATTTCATAAACTTATGTTGTGTTTGCTGTAAAAGGCATATGAAAATGGTAGTTATAATAGCATATTTTATGTTGTAACAACATTGAAATAGGACATTTTAAAAATATATCACTGTGACGTTGCTACAACATATAACTGTTACGGTGTGACAATGTCAGAATATGATGTTTCTACAACGTGGGACTGTTACGTTGGAAAACTGTAATGTTCTGACATTGTAACAATGTCATGTCATTACGTTGATATAACTAACACATCTGCATCAATTTTCAACGTTGAAACAACATCAGTGCATGACGTAGTTTCAACGTCATTCCAACGTAATTTGCCTGCTGGGAAACTCCCCCAGCTTGTTGTTCTCAAATGCTGAATAACGTCATTATGTGACGTGGCAATGACGCATCTAGTAAACAACATCTACGTCGTTTGTTTACATTCTAAGAAGAAAAGGGCATCTGGCTCATATTTTTTGTTCAAAACGGGCAATATCAAGTCATATTGCCCGCAAATACTGCAATCTGATTGGCCGAAACTCACTTGAGGTATAATAAATGTTTATAAAACTTAACAAACTGAGGTTTGATGGGAAATTTTTTTTTTGTAAACATTTATTGTTTGTTTATTTAGTGTTTTAAGTTGCTTTCAACACTGTATATGCCATATCACGATGGTTAGTTGGAAGGGCAGAGGTTCTGTACTGTAAACTGCAGACCAATGGCAAGCAACTACCAGGTTCGCCACATGAGGTCAGGTCCGGATTCGAACTCTGATATCAGAGATGGGATGCTAGTGTGTTACCACTTTAACAGTTCAAAATGTTTTAGAAATGATTTCTACATAATATTTTAAAAACATTCTATCACAATTTCACAAACGTTTTTACCTATATTTTCAGAATATTTATTAAATTTTCACATTTGTAAACATTTGCAAACAGAGATGACTGTGAGGAATAACAGGAGATTTGAGAGGATTTTATCAAAAATTACCCCACATCCAATGCCTAAAAGTAAGAATTAAATGGGGCACAATTTTTCAACCACTAGCTTACAAGTGTAGACATTAAGTAATATTTTCATTGGTGAGCAGCCTATAAGAGCATACTGAACTTGATCTGTCTGAACTTGATCTTGATCTGCCATAGTAATATTTTTGTGACATTATTGTGTTCACTTGTAATGTTTTTCTAATGTTTGTCATTAAATGTTAAATAAATGGTATAAATAAAACATTTTGAAAACCTATTATAAATGGTTTTTATACCCATCAGTTTTAAGTTTAGCCAAGCTTTTCCTTTCAAACATTTGCAAAAACTGAAAAATGTTTACTGGGAACTTATACTTCACTGTTGGTGATTCTTAATAGATCATGCATTCAGGAAGTCATAGTAAACCCATCGCAAACTAATATAACCTTCTTTATGATCTTTTGGATGCTGCAACAATTTTAAACTTATTTAATACACAATAACAATCCTTACACAATCAAAATTCTTTCCATCTTAAGTCCACCCTTAAGGTTTGTAAACCAATGAAACACATCAGAAAACCAGGGCAAACTTTTTGAAAACCTATCAGACGACTTGAACCAATCACAAGGCCATTTACAAAGCTATTGGGATAATATCGGAAACCTATCCTATAGTACGCCCAGGAACAGTGAATGTTGTTATTTTTTTCAATGAGGAAGTAGGGGGAACAGGGAACAGGGCTATAAGAATTCAACTCTACTTTTTGAGTAGAATAAGTATCTTATTACTCGAATATGTTCTCATCTATTCACCTTTTTGATATTATTCTATATGTACAAGTGTGATACCCCCTAATTGTTGATTTCGCCAGTCCCCTTGATGCCCCATGTCCCATTATGTCGTTAACAAGAATATGCTCAGAGCTCATGCTTCTACCAATACTCAAAAGTCCCGGATCCCGCCTCAGTGGCAGATCATTCATAAAAGTATATCATTCAGTCGTAGACTTAAGACCCACCTAAACTGAAAATTGGGTGTAAATTGGTGCAGTAGTTTCTGTTATAATAATGCTAACAAATATGAACAGAATCTAACGACTACATAACATCCTTGGTTTGGGGAATAATGATAAAAAGTAATTTAAAATATGTCATGTGTGAATTTAACCTTGGACAGAAGTGTAGATAAACGGTTTCACATCTGAAACTTAAAATAACTGAATATCTGTGTTTGAAGAACATATATTAAATGTTTAACCAAAACACCCCAGAAGTCAAGTCTTATGAAAATGTTATTATAATCATTTTGCTTACTGTGACTTTGGAGGCTATATATGTGTTAGAATTCTCTATATTTTTTCTCCCTTGACAGTTACTGAGTTGGATATCTTTAACTTACACTGTACGTTTTACAGTTTTATTTCCCCCATTCACAGGTTAAGTTTTTGAGTGCTGATCTTTCTAACTTTTTGCACGTGGACTGGGAGTGACTGAAAGAAGAAGATCTGATTCATAATTTGAACACAAAAAAATTTCTTATTTTCAATGTATTGTCAGCGAAAAATTCCATTTTCAGTATATTTTCAATGACTTTAGTAGGGAAGATGGTGATGAATTGGTTACACACTCACCTCCCACCTCTGAGGTCTGGCGTTTAAACCCGAACTTTATGTATGAAAGTTGGCTTACACTTACCAATGATCATCATTTTACAGTACAGACCCTGGACCAACTGTATTTACTGCCTTCTGCCCACAAAACTACCCTGTTGTGATAGAGACCTGTATAGTGTTAAAACCCCAACTAAATAAAATAAATAACTTTAGCTTTCTAGCTGACATTACTCCAGGATAAATGAATGGATCTACCTGAGACATATGGGAAAGATATGGATCATACCCTGGATATACAGACGCCCCCATTAAGGTTTATGCTGTAAGATGCTCATGTTTGATGTAAAATAAATGTATGCTTGAGGTCACCTTTTTCTAATTTCTAAAATTAAATTAATATTATAGCATACCATTAGCAGAATCGGCTGTCTTGACTCAATTTTAAATACAAAGCCATTCTAAAGTAAACCTACACAAAATAAAATTTCAACTTTACATTAAATGAATGGATGTATTAATTTGCACCCATATGGATAGTTATATTTGCATTATTTCTTTAAATACTCTCATAAATAGAGAACATTGAACCTATATTTTAAGTACGGTGTCAAGGTTAATAGGCCTTACACTCTGTTTTGTTTCAAGGCCTTCCATATACTGGAAAAGAGGCACGGCCAAATATGTTGTACTTAGATGGAAAGGAGATTTATAAATAACACTGAAATTAAAAGTTACTGCAAGGCAATGAACATAAATTTGCATGAAAGACATTTCACATATAGAATGTATGATCTTTGAGGCAAGACAGGCCTACATTTGATGAAAGCTTTGCACAATTAAAAGTTTTCAGTTTGTCACAGATGAAATAAATTCTTCCATGCTTCTACTATGTCATCTTGGTACTGATAAAGGTGACATTGAAAGGTACATTTTCCAAATTTCACTGTCAATTTTTAATATTTTGCCAGCCAATTCGGGTCAGTGCTATGCTCTTGGTGATACGTCTAAAGTTAGCAATCCAATGTGTTTTTTTTTCTTCAGAGAGGGCGATTTTTAACCCAATTCTTCAACACAAGCCAGCAATAGAAATTTCTGCCATTAGTGTTCATATTACTGATATTAATTCAGTCTTACAAATTATGTACATGAAAAAAATTATACAATATGCATGCTATTGTAAAGACCTTAGTGGAATCTATTCATTTCAATAAAATGCTCCATATAGCTCTATAGAAATTTTTGTAAATTTTTTCATCTTCATAGTTGTGCTGGCTATTGGTAAAAAATATTGTGGTCTAAAAATAACAGCAGACAGAGATTTGGACAAATATTCAAGCTTTCTATTCATCTCTGTTTTTCTCGAAAATCCAGCCTGCCTATAAAGCAAAATTTGACAATTTTTTTCAGTGAAAGAATACCAATAAATTAACTCTGAAAGAATCAGAATTGCTTGGAGGTAAGCTTAACTTGTGAGAACTAAGTACTGCCTTAAAGCAAATGAAAAATGATAAATGCCCAGGCAAAGATGGATTTCCATTTGAATTCCTTAAGAACTTGAGACCTGGGGCCGATTTCACGAATGGACTTAAGTCTGGTTTTGGGCTTAAGTTTAAGACTTTGGTCTTAAATTCTGTCAAAAATGTGCTAAGTCAGCAGGCTTAGACTTAGTGGATTTCACAAAGGGGCTAAATCCATAGATTTGCTAAGTCAGTGGACTTAGTGGATTTAAGTCTGGGAGGTAGTGGGCTTAAATTTTGTAAAGAGGACTTAAATATGGCCGCCATAAACTTTTCTCCACTTCAAAATTTGAAAGGGCTGTCAAAATAGTATAATTACACAGAACATCTTACTGAAGTAGTCTTTGGGAAGTTTATGTGTGGCAACAAGGTTTTCCGTTTCAAAACAGCACTTATCTTTAGATAAAATGCACTAAATGAAGGATATAAAATGTCACATGACACAGAAAACTACTGTGGTTATATGATGAGCTTGGACTAAGCTAAGTCACCTTTGTGAAATCCATTTTAAGTCCCAGACCTAGTTAAGACCAAAGTCTTAGATTTAAGTCCCTGACTTAGCCAAAAAGGGACTTAGTTTAAGTCCTTTAGTGAAATCGGCCCCTGGTATTTACTTACTGTTAGTGGTTTACAGAATGGCTTCCACTGCCATAGCAAACAGACTAAAGAAAGTACTTATTAAACTGTTATCTGAAACACAGACTGGTGTCATCACTGAAAGATTTCTAGGTGTAAATATGATATCATACACTACCTGTTGAGAAATAACCTTCAAGGGTTACTAATACTGGTGGATTTCCAAAAAGCATTTGACTCTGTTTCATAGGACTTTTTGACTGGCATGGTTTAAATTTTTCAATTTTGGACACGATTTTAGATGTTTTGAATAAAGAAATGCAAATTTCAATTCTTTAGTCAGGATATCTATCAGAATTGTTCAACATACCAAGGGGTTTCACGCAAGGCGACCCTATAGCACCCTGCTTGTTTTGATTTTCGCTCAAATTCTTAATCTTATGAGATTGTATACTAATAATATCAAGGGCATACACATATACAGCTGCAACTACAAAATCACCAAATTTTTTGTTGATCACCCTATTCCTTGATGGTAACAAAGTCCTTCTTCTGGAGGCACTAAACATGATGGAATATATGGTGGTGTTTCTGGACTTGTGGTAAATAATGACAAAACTAAGTATGGATGGAGAAGAAAAAACATAAGGGCATAATTTATTCTCTGCGAAAAAAAGGTGTGGGCACAACAGAATTTTGCCTACTTGGGATGCAGTTTGAAGTTGATTTGCAAAACATACCCAACCTTAATTATAGTCCAGTCTTGAAAAAATAAGGAAAATTTTGAGCCAGTGAAAAAAAAATAAAACTCACATCTGTGGGCAAGATCACAGTGTCACAACTTATCATTGTCTCTAGGTTGAATTATATTTTGAACTACATTCCATCTCCAAGCAAGCAATTTATTGCTAATTTGAATAATTTTAGGTATTTATTAAAGTATCATTAAGTATTATTTGGAATAACAAACCAGACAAGACTAATCAGATTACCAATAGTTACTTTTTTGGAGGTCTTAAAATACTGGATCTGGAACTCCTTGACAAATCTCCAAAAATAACATGGATAAAGCGTCTTTGTAATATCGCTAATGTTCCTTAAGCTAAATTATTCTTAATTTAGTTTCTACTGAGAAACTATACATGATGGGACACTTTGGGCGAGAATAATCAACAGAAAAATTACAAAATCATTCTGGGGTGAAGTGAGAGCAGCTTGGAGTAATTTGCTTGATAAAATCTCTTTTTAATGGAATCATCCTTGTGTTATAACCCTCAGGTCTCGAGTGAACCTTTATTCTCCCCCCACTGATGCTATGCAGCTGTATACTCACCATTGGATTTACTTGACAATGAAGGGAGAATCACAGAATGTCTGAAGCCTTTGAGGTTTGAAGGATATATTGGCAGTATTAATATGACAATATTTAACTGTACATGTTTATGTGTATATAATATGCTTAAATAAATTTCATTTTTATCTATATCCCATCATGTCAAAATTAGAAATAAAATAACTACAAATTCATCAGTGATAGGAATGTTTAATTAGGAACTGGAAATGTATGAAATTCCTCAAACCTTGTTTAATTAAATGCTTCATGAACCACGGAGGCCCTTTATAACATTAACAATAAGGATCTAACTTGTTTGATATATTTATGTGTTTGGGAAGTCTACCAACTGAAACTAATTCAAGTGTTTGTGAACTCTAACTTATTTCTATATCAGTGGCATATTTTGTCCCACACAAGGTTTCTAAAAGAGCTGCAAAAATGTTAAATATGTTTATTAGATATATAAATTTATCTTAACAAGATATATATATATATATATATATATATTCTGTCATGACCCTAAAAGCCTTACACCTTGATCAGACTACAACTTATATATGGCAGGGTCATACTAGATATGACATTCCCTATGTTTACATGCATTTTAATCTACTGTCTATTACTGTCATGTACCGACAAACTACTTTCAACAAACTGGGCAAACTTTGTCATTTTATGGCAACCCAAAGACAACCTAGAAAACCCACAGCAATCTAGAAAAGTTCAAACTTTCTGCCAACCACAGGTGGGTGTGAAGGTCACAGACCATATCCTGGAATAACTGTAAGGTTTCCTGTTATTTCTATAACTGTTTTGTCACCTTTCCTCCTCACTCTGTGTCATTCGGTCATTGTGTCACCAGTCTATTTGTATGTTTGCAGTAACCTTACTTCATTTTTTTCTGCGAAACTGTAACCATTATCCTCCATGAGTTTGTTTCTCTTCTGTATACAGTGTTCGATGATCTAGTGGGTTAGCTAATTTGGCATTTAATTGCAGGCTTTGACCTCTATGTTGTTCAGCTTCCACAAGTGACAATGCTGACGGTCTGTCCAATATACTCCTGGCTTTTGAATGGGACGAAAACCCCAAGTTACACCTATTGTGTAGATAATTTATAACCAAAGCTGTTTGGCTTGGATTTACCAGAGGTTTTTCCTCTATCTTTTTTATGGTCTACAAATGCTGGCTACAACTACAAGCAGAAGGTATAAGCAATTCCCATCAGAACAATTGGTGACAGAGATGCTGTGTAAATGAATTAATTGCAATAATGCATGTTTTGCAACACTTAAGTCTTTCTTATGGAACCGATTATAAAGCTGGCCTACCGTCCACTTAGGTAACATTGCCATCATGAACCATTCCTTTCTTGCTATTGACCCCAATAAACTTTCATTGGGCTCTGGCCTCTGGGATATGAGTAACCATGTCTGTAATAATGAATCAACCAGACTTTGTCACTTGGGAAAGCTTACCTGGATGGAGTCCTGGTGAGCCTGGGCCTCACACGATTACACAGTCTTAGAAACAGATTGAGAAATGCATGAGTTGTGATATAGGACGTAAAGATCTGGCAGTATTTCGTCATGGGTGAACTACTGAATAGTGTAATGAGCACTGCAATAAGCAGTGATATGGCTGTTTGATGAGGAAACAGTAGGTTGACTATGTGTCCTATGCAACCCTGATGCTGGGTTTGAAGCCTGAAGTTCCGGATATCCCTGGGTGTCAGATGAAATAGGCTGTGCATGAATGGAGGATTTGAACTGTTATGGGATTGGGCCAACTAGATTCTAGGTCCTACACAAGCACAGAGAGGGTTTCATTTGAAATGTCTTTTTTCCTCAGATAGGCTGGAATGGTAGGGGAGTCAGATGAGGAATCATATAGATGCACAGGGAACCTGTTGGATGTAAAAGGAACATTGCTATTCACAATCTGAATGTTTTAGGGCGAAAGAAGAAGAGATCCTGCTATGCCAAAAAAACACATTAATATCTTCCTGACCTTCATTTACAGAAGTGGAAGTTTTTTCATCTTCTTCCTTGGGGTGTTCTTTATGTTCTTTTGCCTTCTTTGACCATGTTTGATTGTTAAAAGTTAAGACATAAAATGTTTGAACTGTATATTTTTTCTGATTCAAATTGTATGTTTGCATCTCAGTGGCCAATATAAACATGTGGCCTATCCCAGGAAAATTATGCAAAATTCAAATCTCTCCCGTCAAATCTGATTGTCTTCCAAAATTAGTAGCTTCCCTAGAAATGGATAATATACCCAGAAAGGTAGCCCCAAATTATCTAATGCGATGATGCCAGCTGCCATAGTAAGATCCTGATAAGCTCTGCTGACCAAAATCTCCGGACATACAGACTGGAACAAATGTTTTAAGACTATCTGGTGCATATGAATATTATATATTCAATGAATACTTAGTGTTACAAATATCATTTCATTGATTATGTGTACCTGGATGTCATGTTATTCGGTTGGCAGGGTGTTGGGATCATAATCCAAGGGTCGTGGAATCGATCCCCACTGAGACCAACTGCTTCACAGTGTCAACCTGGACTGTGCCTCTTTCTACTTGGGGGAAAATTGGTACCCGGCTATAAAGGGATACTGGCTTCTGTGCCTTGCATTGCAGCAATAGGCAAGGTTATTATTGCTGGGGTAATATTGTGTAAAGCACTTTGAGCTAATAATAGAAAAACAGTGCTATATAAAATGTGCTATATATGAGTCCTAGTCTCCTTCATTCATATACATCACTACCCAGTACTGTTTCTCGTAATTTCATACCAGATGCATGGTGGAGACACGTAATAATAACTTAATGCAGAAAGCCAAATGTTTGATTTTTTTGCTTCCAGCCGGTAAACCAGATCAGTCTCAAATTTTAATGGGATCTACATTGGAGTAAGGCTGAGGTTCTCATTTCTTTTCATGAAGATCCAATCAGTAGCATTTGCATGATACTACCAATCGCCAAAGAGACTGACAAACAGCAATGAATTTAATACCTACTTGGATGAGGAAATAAAAAGAAAATTTTTATTATAGTGATCACTTTACAATCATGTTAACACACAACAAAGTTTTCAAAAGAATTTATACTGGTTTACATGTGTAACTCAAATAAGATGTCCCATTTTAAATATTATAAACTGATAATGTAACAACTTATTTTGTATCAACGACTTATTTTGTATTACCGGGCTTATCTTGTAACATTTTTTTACTTATTTTGTATGACTGACTTATGTTGTAGTAAAATGCCTTATTTAGTATTACTTGGCTGACTAATATGTTACAAAACGGTGTGCAGAATTTTGACAAGATTGAAGGGTGATACAAAGTAAGTCAATAATACAAAATAAGCTGCTCTATAGACAACTTGTTTTGTATCACTAACTTATTTTGTAGTAATTTCAATTAACCTTGTAATGTGCTTTGTCTCCATCAAAGGATGGACTCAAAGGAATTTAATCCTCGTATTCAATCTTGTAGTCCATTTACCATTTGCCTTATATCAAGTCATTGATACGAAATAAGTAGTTATAAGTGACAATTAATATTCACAAAGCTTCATGGATAAAACTTGAAATGGCGTAAACGGCCATACTGTCGATGGATAAAGCATTTAATTACCTTCCCTTTAACTCTGTCTTCATGAGATTGAAACCATTTTATTAAAGTGCATGAGATACACAAGAGAGAGAAGTGTCCTTATATATCCTTGAGTGTTGTAACTGAACTAAAATACCCGCACCCCCTCTTTGATCAGTCAATGAAAATGTATTCAACTTAGAGGGCCAGATAAACCTAATTTAGTGCAGATTGTTTTGTTCACCATGAGATCTTGGAATCAGCAAACTTAGTCACACAGGGTGACTAGAAGGCAGAGCTCATTGTTTTGACAAGTATATACCAAATATAAGCTCTGCCACACTTTAAGGACAGTTTTAAGTCAATTCAGTGCAATTCAGTTTAATTCAGATAGAGTCACCCTGAACGGCCAAAACCTAATTCTAATTCGACTTTTATAACGCATAATCTCCACTGAGTAGTGAACTCTAAGGCGCAACAACACAATAGCAATATGCAAATTCAAAGGGACAGAAATAGATTTCTTCAGGAAGTGAATTCCGAACAGTGGGAGCATCAAAGGCAAAACTGAAACCAACTGCTTAGTGGACTTGTGAATTGTAGGTTGAACCTTTGGTACATTAAGGAAATTGGCAACACAAAACCTCTTAAGTTATTGTGTTAGTATAGGGTTAAAGGTTATGTAGAACAACTACATTCAAGACACCTTGATAAAGATTTCAAAAATATCAAATATATAAAGTGTAACTGTGTTCAAGCTCTGTCACACTTTGAGGACAGTATCAAGTCAATTCAGTGCAAGTCAGTACAATTCAGATGAACGGCCAAAAGGCATAAATTAGAGTGTTAGCACAAGATTAAAGTATAAGTAGAACAACTGTGTTCAAGACTCCATGACATAGATCTTATATAAAGTTGTTTTGAGACCACAAACGTCACTTCATATCTTTTCAAGTTTACAACAAGGCTTGTGAAACCATTACACCAAAGATGAAAGGTTTGATGTGGATAAGTTTATGTGTTTTGTTGACACTGGGAAATGGAGATCCATTGCACGAGGTTAGTGGATTGAAGTATTGAAGATAAGTTTAAACATCTAAGATACATTTAATCACTGCAATTACATGAGCTTTTAAAGAACTAATTAATTGATTTCAGCTGATAATTGTTGATCACGTAAGTCTCCTTATTAGTGTAATAGTCTTAAAGCCAAAGATGTAAATACGTATTGACAGAGTGCAATGTAATAAACATATTAAAGTTTTATTTGGGGTCTTAACGTTGGTGTTGGTTAAAAGAGTTATGTAAACAAGTAAAGTTTTTTTTGTAAAAAATATACTTTAACTATACTTTTACATATATAGACAATTACTATTGCAAATACTGACAAAGACTGAGTTTACTGACATTACAAATACACAAAAATGAAAACCAGTATACAAGCTAATAAGCATTTATCCAAACATAGCTGCACCAAGGCATGTACTAATAAGTAAATGGGGAATTCAGGATTATTAATTTTCTGTATTGTGATCTAAATAACCTTTAAAATTTAAGTGTATCTAAGTTAAACCAAAACCCATCTTCTGATTCATTTTTTCATAAACATCCAAGCTGTAATATTTGGGTTATCCTGCTAACAAAGAAACAGACAAACAGACAGATGATCATGAATGTAATACCTTCTTGGCGGATGCAATGATACTGTTTTCATAGCTCACACAATTAAGATCAATAAATGGGGGAACGTATGATAGATGATAGATGTTTGATGATAGATGTTTTCGAAATGGTTGAATATTTAAGTATATATTTAAGAGCCTCAGGGTGCATTGAGTACACAGGTATGAGCCCCACAATGGGGATACGGTGGACCATTAAGTCAAATCTTTTGGCAAATAGTTTTATGTTGTATTTCAGTTGGTCTTTGTTCTAACATAACACAGCTGTGTCCAGGATTCTGATTGGTTGAGAGCTAGAGTAAAATCCCTGTATACATGTTGGCTCTTTCAATAATAACCCTCCGAAAAAATAATGGATAAAACAGCCTTCATAAAAATTGTTTTATCGTCAAATTTATAATTATTAATAACGTTAATTTTTTTTTCGTGTTAGTATAGGAATAACACCTTCTAAGCCATGGTTTACTTTGCATTCCTGATTTATAACCTCAAACCGTGGGAAAATTGTGTGCATACCATGGTTTGGGGGGTGTTATTCCTGTAATTTATCATATTGCGATGTTACTTTGGTGTAGGGTTTATGCCACAAATTATAAACAATAGAATAGAAGATGGTCACCATTTTAATCTAAATCTAACCATATATTTCATCTTTTTTCTCTTTCTGTTACTTAATATAATAGGATGGATCCATTTTGAAGAACCTTCTACGGATTCTTGATGAGAGGTAGGTCATTGCCTAATTACAAAAGTAAAATGATCTTTGAAACTGTTGTATTAACGTGTTATAGGACACAAAGAACAGAAATGTTTTTTGGGAAATACTATATCCCTTGAATAGTTAAACATGGATAAATTTTCCATTTACAAACTCCCCTGGTTAAATCTGCTCCCAAGATAAAATCTGCTTGTCAAATTGGTTCCCAGAAAAAAGAATAACCTGGTAAAATTAGCCCCCCCCCCCCCCCCCCCCCCCCTGGAAATTACTGTGCTATGTTATGTAAGATATATTATACAAATGAAAAAATCCATGTGCTAGAAAAAGTAGCTACTTTTGTAGCACTCAATCTATACCCAACAAATGACACTTTTAATAAGTACAACATAAACAAGGGAGTAAATGGCAGAAGGCAAAAGGTATTGGCTACAGCATCCAAATATCTTTCATGTGTGTTCCTCCCACTTAATCATTTGTCATCCTAAGAAATCGTCATGTTGGAGAGTAATCACCATAAACTACTCTGATTGCATTACAGTTTAGGACATTTTATTGTTCACTTTCAAGGGTTAGTTTATTAAGGGGAAAGGTTATCCTAGGTGCCGAGTTTTACATTAGGGCTTATTTGGCAAAGGGCCAATTTGTCCAGCACCTGTAAGAAGAAGGGTATTGAAGTTTATGCTCTATGAGACCAAATCCTCAAACCAGTGTGAATTGAGAAGTCATTAGTTAATTGCCAATTCCAGATGGTTTTCAATACAGAATGATGAACAACTTGGATGCAATGTTTTCCTCCATCAACCTCAAGTATCAATTGTAATATGCCTTATGCGGAGTGTTGGAGTCAATGTTCAGTAGAAATTTATCAGTATGGAATAGAAACTAATCAACATTTGCAATGAATATGCTTATCCTCATGTAGATCTTTACTACACTGGAGTATCTTTGAGGGATAGTAACATTATAACATTTGTTGTTTTTATTGTACTTCAGAGAGAAGATTGAAGAAACCAAAGTGGACTTGAAAGAGAGAGAAACCTGTAATATTGCTTTATCCTATTAAATAATATTATATTGGCTGTTAACAGTCCTAATATCTAGTAGGCATCTAATGTCATTTTATTTAATTTGGCATTAGTTATGAACGTATGATATAAGCTATCATGGTCTAATGTTTTGGGATATTGTAACTCATTAACACTTAAAGTAACTGAGCTTGACAAACTTTTGTAAAACACCAACTTAATCATAAAAAAATCACAGAAAATTGGTAGCTAACAGTGCAATTGGCTAACAAAGAATTGACAATGGCAGCCCAGAAAGTTTTCACAGCAAACATAAAAACAGTGGCTTTACAATTTTAAAAAGTCAATAAATCTGAGCGTAGTATTAATGGGTAAACATTTAAGTTGCTATAAACATATCACAGTTGTGAGTAAGATATCTTTTCAATTCTTAATTTTCTTTAGATAAATTCATATAACATAGCCTCTGTTTTGCTTTATTTGCTTAAATACCTTTTGGTGGACAGCTAGCCTCATTTTTAAGGTATGTAAAAAGTTCAAGAAAAACAAATCTTTATTGTGTTTCTTAGATGTTAATATGAAATATTTAGCAGTCAGAACCACATGACTGAGTGAATAGTAATGCTTTGGATAAGCATTTGCTTTGCCAAACATGATATCCAACACAGCAAGATGCAGAGTAACAGGAATGATTGGATGTATCCATTTTTGTAATTGTTTCCAGAAGTCCCATGTTTTTATAGAGTAGTACAACTAGAGTTCTAAATTATCTATTAAATTGTCCAAGTTTCTTTGCACACATAAATCTGTACTTCATCAATGATTGTGCAGTAAATAATAATAATAATAATGTATTCCTATGTTTGCAGACTATTACAAGACCAGAGACACAGATTGTGATGCTGGAATAATGGACTCATTTCTCGTTGGTAGTGATTCAGTTTGTGAGTATCAGTGTGGCAGCAGGAGTTTGTGCACAGCATTTTCCATGCAGAAAGTAGACTTTCATTCAGGAGACACCTACACCTGCAGGCTGTACAAGACATGCGATGATGTACTGACTGGGGCCACTGGTATTGTTTTGTACAGACAGACAGACAGGTTAGCTGGCCCCTTAAGTCTTTGTTTGCGAAGGTTAAGCTCACTCTTAGACAGACTTTACTAAAACTTAGACTAAGCAGCTTTGTGAAACTGGAAGATCTCAGATTTATGCAGATTTATGCTGAAATAAGGATAAATGTCTTAACTTGAAGCCTAAAGTCCTTTAAGCCTATAGTCCTTTTGTGAAAACCACCTCAGCCCACCTCGTATTTTGGCAAGATACATAAGGTGCCAATTAAAATTTGGGTGATTCAATATAACTCAGAATGAGTTTTTTTGCTTAGGACCACTTACAACTATTTGAAGTAGCTATTATATCTATTTTGTTATTTTCTGTACTTTTATGGCGCTTAATCTCTGCCAGGCAGACTCTAAGGTGCAACAAAACAATCCAATTAAAAATCATCTATCCACAGCCGTTGTCAAGACTGGTACCATGGAGTGGCCAAATATCTTCTCATGATCTTTATTTATTTTTTTTTATATATACATATCTTTATTCCCCCATTTAAAAATTGTTTTAGGAACCTGGTGCAGAGTAAATGGGGTTTGGAAACCTCTCACCAAGACCTTTACATATAGGCAGCACCGCACAGGATACCTTATAGTTGTGTTTACAAATCATATTTATAATACACCCCATTTTAAAATCTTTGAAATAACAGAGACTTCTTTTTTTTTCTGATGTTGAATACACATTTATATATGTATATATGTTTTTTATAAATAACCAAAAAAAAATAAATAAAATAAATAAACTACTCGCTACTACTTTGTCTCCTTTCTGATTGCTTGTGGATTGCATTTTATTAATATATTCATATATATGTACACATCCACATACATATATATTCACATCCACAGGAATATTTTTTTCCTATTAGTTTTCAAAAATTAAATCTGGTTCAATTAGACAGTTCAGCATTTCCCATTTATCTGCATAACCCATGACAGTACCATAATCGTTCTTTACTATCCAGTTTTCTACCGTATAATACTGCCTTACCAAATTTTTAAAACCCCAAATACTTAATGACTTTTCATTACATTTTGTATTATAAACATATTTCTTTATAAGTGTGAACAGAAAGTTCAAACTGTCCTTCTTATGACCTGCTGCACCCCCCAAAAGTAAATTTGTAGCACTTATATTGTCTCTAATATCTGTATTTACCTGAATTACCTCCAAAATTTGGAGAGAGAAGGTTTTTACTATGGGGCAAATCCATAACAGATGTTCTATAGTTTCAACACTTTCTTTACAGAACCAGCATTTGTCACTATCAACCAATTTGCATTTGGCAAGATATTTTTGGGTTGGTATTGTTCTAAGCAAAATGTTATACTGAAAGGCTCTCAGAGAGGTTTCTATGACACTACGGTAGTTGTTTAGATAGTATTTTGTCCATGCAGATTTATCAATTTCTTTTTCAAGAATTTTAGCCCATTTTAATTCATGTCCTCTGGAATAGTTAGCTAGAGACCTCATTTTTTTATATGCCCACTTGCTAACTTGTTTTTGTTGTATGAGATTTTGTAATAAGCGCTGGTTCATTTCACTCTCATTTAATTTACTTTTGTGACCTTTTAACCATTCTCTTGGAATTGAATGCATCATACCATAAAAGTCTACAAAGTTTATTGCAATTGGATATGTTTCCTTAAATTCATTAAACCCTAGAAGTTGGCCTGTGTTTGTCAAAATATCGTTTACATATCTGACTCCTTTTTGCATCACCTCAGCTGACCTGATTAGGAGATTCTTGTTCTTCATAAAATAAATTCCCCATATAGGGTATGTTCTGCAATCCACATTTTGACCAAATTGTAATTTGAAAATTTCCCAAACATGGAGAACATCTTTCCAAAAAGGGTTAAAGCATTTTTCACCTATTTCAGCCAGTGATTTTACATCCAATTCCAAAGCAATTTTCTTGTTTATTCCCAGAGATGCCTCCAGAATGTTTTGCCAACCACCATCCATGGTTAATAGCCGTTTTAACCAAGATAGTTTCAACGAATTATTGAAATCCTGTATATTTATTAGTTTTAATCCACCTTCTGAAATATCATTTTCGAGTTGTTTTTTGTTTATCTTTACAGTGCTTTTGTTCCAAAGGAAATCCTTGAACATCAAACACAAATTTGGGGGGAGTTGGTAATACTGTAAACAAGTACACCAATTTTGGTAAAGCTAGTGTTTTTAGAACATTTACCCTCCCAATTAAGGACAATTTGAACTTACTCTACATGTTCAGAATTTTATCAATTTGACTAATTTTTTTATCAAAATTTAATTGAATCATTTTTTCTTGTTTTACATCAAAAATGATTCCAAGCAGCTCAAATTGAGTTGCCCAGTTTAAGCTAGAGTCATGGTGCAGAGTTTCTTTATACCTTTTATCCCCAAGCCACACCGCTTAGGTTTTTTCTATATTTATTTTAAGACCAGAGTAGCCCTCGAATAACTGTAGGATGTGAAAACATTCTCTTACAGATGCGTCTGTACCATTCAAAAGAAGAAAGGTATCATCAGCATATTGTCCAATTTTTATATGTTTTTCATTCACTACAAGACCTTTAACTTTGTCACTATTCCTTATTGTTGATGCCATTGGTTCTATTGCAAGAATAAACAGGTAGGGGCTAAGAGGATCTCCCTGTCTGCAAGATCTTTCTATAGTAAAAAAATCGGTGAAAAACCCATTATTTATAACACAGCTACTACTATTTTTATACAATATAGAGAACCAGGTTCTAAAATCATTTCCAAAATTATAGACTTTCAAGACCGACTCTAAGTAATCCCACTCCAAAGAATCGAAAGCTTTTTCGAAGTCTATAAGAAGTAGCATTGATGATCATGATCTTTATTAGAAGAGAAGGGGGGGCCGGACTGGCTAATGGGTTGGGTCATTTACCAAAGAGCACCAGGCAGACAAGATAAAGTCTTCTGAATGAAATTAAATACAGATTAGACCACAAGTCAAGATTTAGCTATGAATGTTATTAGTACACACAAATTGACTTCCTTAAGATAATATCACACTTTCATCCTTGACCTATGCTACTGATATCCTCTTTTAAAAATATGTTAATACTCTAGGGGCAATAATAGACTGGAAAAAGTTGAATCAAACTTTAGATATAAGGTTTGATATCATGTCGCATTAACATGTTTGTTTTATTTTTAACAGTAAGCCTGATCCTTATGAGACTGGAGGTATTTATTTTTATGCTACATTTTCTGAAATTGTTTGTCTTTGTTTGGTACATGTAAAGTCAATAGAGATCACAACAGATATATATATTTTTTGTTTTTATTAATTTAGATATGGTAGTTTTTATTGATAAAGTATATACAGTAATCACAACATAGTGTTTCCTGCTTAAAAATATCAAATAGTTGTATTTTTAATTTCCAATCAGATTCATTTCAAGTTTTGTTTAAATATGTAAAAGACTAAGTTTCTGAATCTCACTTTGTTGATAAATCAGCCCACTTTACCCTGATATGGAAATTTACTATCAGTTTACTTTCAATTGATTATCCTCAGTCACACAGTCTGACTTGCTATCAGCTTATTTGCTGAGGATAACACTACAAATCACATATTATCAAAATACATGTTTCCATAACACTTTCCTAAGTTTCAGTCTTTTATTTCATTTTTACTGTCAATTCTTAGTTATTTCTAGAAATTACCTGATCATTAAAGAATACTACTTTTATTGTTGCAATTGTGCCACCCTTGATGAAGCAATGGCTACTATTTTATTTTGCAGAAGATTTTGCTGACTTCATCAGAAAGGAGAGCACCGATTACAAGTACCGATTACAATATAGCCAATGAGGTACTGAGCGTGACATAAACATTAACTTTATCTATTTAGATCAGTGCGGAGGTCACTCTCATTAAAGACCACAGTGCATGAATTTTTTTTTGCATTATTGTACAGATTATGTGTGTAACAACACACCTGCCAAGTCCCATCTTCAAACTCCCACTAGAAAGCACATTAAAAGGCAGTTAAATCTGACAGTTGGAAAAACAAAACAGATCCCTCTCTGAAACTGTGCCACGTCACACAAGGAGATTTCCCACTCTGATTTCTGTGTGTCCAATACAAAATAGTGTAAAATGAAGTAAAATTAGTGTTTTATAAACTGGCTTGGAAAGGGCCAGCTTCAGTCAAAAAAAAATTTTTTTTCCTACACTTAGTGCAAAGATTCTTCTATCATATGAATTTGGAATATTGTGTGGTCACACACAAATAATGATCCTTTTTAAAATAATTAACACTACAATTTGACTGTAACTTGTCTTCAAAATAGTGAACATGTGTGGAGGTTTTAGTGTAACAATGCAGCTTCTGATAGTGTGTCAGTTTTTAAATAAACTGATAAGCAAGTTTTTCACCCAGTTCTTGTCCACATTTTCTCAAAATGTGATAAAATTTGAAGGCACCCTTGATTATCCAAACTCCTTATTATCAGAACAGAAAGAGTTAGCCCCAAAGTTCACTAGTCAATATTACAATGTATTAGTTATTATGAACAAATCAATATTCATTACTAGTTCTAGTTGACCATTAAGAACTGACAGTGACAATTCAGGGGGGGATCCAGCCTTTAAGTAAGGTGGGGGTTCACATCAGACACACCATAACTAAGGGGGTCAGAGGGCTTGCCCCCCACCCGGGAAAAATATTAATTTTTGGTAAAAACATAGTGCATTTCCTGTAAATTTAACACCACTCTCAAGAAATAATTTGGGTTGAACCCCTTTACATTATTTTTCAAGGAGGAGGGTTCGAACCCCCTGAACCCTCCTGGATCTGCTAGTGCAATTTGTAAAACCAGCTTGTCAAAACACACTGTAAAAGACTCAGTGTATTAGGCTTTTACATTGGGCTACACTGCTGCCAATATTAAAAGTAAGGCTGAAATGACCAAATGTTTAAGCAACCTGGTTCAGGATGTAGAGTTTAATACACTGGAGATCTGAACCACATTCTGACATTTTATTGACAACAGTGGGTCTTTCTGTGTAGGGGTCAGATTGCAATTTTCATGTAAATTTGCACCTGAAAGTTAGCACTTTTAAAGTATGAATTTTTTTTTCATAAACATATTTTATTGAAGCAATTAGGCAAAATCAACAAAACCTTCTTACAGGACGAACTATTTACAAAAGCATATGAATAGATGATAATGATGATGAAGTTGTGGACATGTGACTAATATAAAACTATGAAAACCACCCTGATTCCTTGAAACATTCTTGTACTGCTTCAAAAACTACCTTTTTTTGATCAAAAGTCAAGTTATAGTCTCCATTAAATGCAAATCAATGGTTATTGTCGGTAAAACTCATAAACATTGACTGCCTATGTTGAGTATGTAGTCTGTATTCTAAAAGAAAATAAAAATTGTTTTCTACTGAAAAGCCACAGTCACAAGTTGAATTTTCTATAACATGTAAATTATGTGCAAGATGTTCTTTAAGAGGACTACAATTTATTCCCATTTTTGAGTTATCATGTTCCAAGTCTATCACCTGTACTAGATAATGTAGTTACGCGTTTAAAACAATCATCTAATATATTCCATAATTTTATTCGAACAGGAAAGAATGAATTTTGATGAAATTCTTGTTTGTCATAGAGAAGAGTTGTGTACCAGTACTTTGTTGATTATACAACATTTTAATGTACTTTGGTCAAATTGTATGCAAGAAATAACCAAGTTAAAGACTATACTCAAAAATTTCATTGAACGTTTTACAACTCAAGTCAAAAGAAAAAAAAAATAACACTTTATTAACAATGACTGGTACACATTAATAAATGTATGACTGTAACCCAAGCAGCTCTTACAATTGCATTACTTATGGTTAATATTTAAAATGTTATCTGTACAGAATCCTCACACTCTATCAATGACAGTTTTAGATGGAGTCTGATTGAGAGTTTTCATATTGAAGAATAAATGCTAATTATCATATAAAATTATAAAAACTTTTCAAACAAAATTATCCTTGTTCAGTTAAAGTTAAACTTCAAAAAAAAAAGTTACTTCTAAATGCAATTAAATCAGCTACAAATTCAGTTACATCCAATTCTTCCCAATACATTTATAACAAAAACCATGGCCAATTTACTGCTGTGTACCTTTTGTGTCATCACAACACCTCCACACATGTTTTCAGGGATGTTATTTTATATGCCACTTTGAGAGGCTGTATCACAGTGGGGGATGCTCTGATTGATGTCTGGTTTTCTTTACTGGGATTGTCTTACTCTCCGGCACACACTTACAAATTTTTAAAGAGACTTTTTTTCATGCACTGTGGACTTTAAAATGCATATTATGAGAAATAAATGAGTAATTTGGACCTCGTGTAGTGGAAATTGAAATTGGGATCTTCCAGTTCCCATACATTAGTGTATTTAATTTTACATATATATCAAGCCAGTTTCAGAGTCCTAATGATTGACCAACTATGGTGGTATGAACCTGTTTTGGTTGCATAAAATGGAAGACCATGTATTATCATATTGAAATGTATTTATTATACAATGAATCTTAAAGAGCCCAGTAAAATGTATTAGAATTGCATTGCAATAAAAATGCATTTAGTGTATTATATTATGGCCAAATATGCATTTGCTTTGTAGTGAAAAGGTGCCCAACTATGCTGAACCTGTCAAAAATGGGGGTAAATATATTTGTGTGACATTTGTGTTATTTGCTTTCTACTGACATAAATGACAGGTAAAACTTTTTTTGCTTTTGTTACGGCTAAACAGTGCTGTAATGACATTGTATATAACAATGGCTAAAATATACCTTATGATGCAAAGCAGAGTAACCTTCTATTTACAAAAGAGAGTTGTTTTTGATTTGTTAAAATATATACAACATTAAATATACCAGCCAAAGTCGGGGTTTGATGACAGTGAACAGCCAGGATCACACTGCAACACATCCTCAACATTCTTATTTGTGGAAGTGGAACCCAGGCAGAGGGGGGGGGGGGGCAGTCTGTTATTAGATGCCAAACCTGCTAACCCACTAGGCCACTGAGGACCTAATATCACACAATTCTACTAAAGACATGTACTCTTAATTGAAAATTAATTACCAGTTGGGATTCATATGGGTAACCACTGTTCAAATGGACAATCCAATGTCATGTCAGTTTATTAAGGTATGGCTATGGCACATATATCTGTGTCATACAGCTAAAATTTCAATCCACGCAATAAATTTCAGCTTTAATTTCCTGGCTGCTAGATTTACCGCAAATCTGTATCAATTACAATTACTAGCTGACCAAAAATGCTTACTGTATCATTAATTCTAATTCGACTTTTTATAGCACTTAATCTCCACTGAGTAGTGAACTCTAAGGTGCAACAACACAATAACAATATCCAAGTTCAAAGTCCAGGAACAGAAATAGGTCAGCACCACAGAGAAGCAATTACAATTACAATCATTACAATTTGTGTCACCCCAATGTTGTTGATAGTTCCTATTTTTTCAGAACTCCCATTTGATGGCTTTGGAAAAAAGGAGGACACCTCTTGTGAAGGGGACCATGACTTCTACCTTTACACAGAAAAGCCAGAAGAATGCCCAACTAAGTGCCGTGATAGGGGTCAGTGTTCAGCCTTCACCATGGCAGCAACGGGTTCAGTTTACAAGGGACAGCCGGTGTTTCTTTGCCAACTCTATCAGAGATGTGTAGAAAAGGCTGGAGTCGATGGAACAGATTTGTACAGTTTTGAGAAATGGTAAGACTGCTTTATTTAATAGCCAAATCTAACATGTGGCTTTTCATAGTTACAGTGTAAGCCCTGGTATTCATTTGCTCCACTAACTGGTACATAATTTGAATACATGTGATTTAATATATTGAACACATAGGTTAAATCTAAGGGTCATGTGTTGACCCCAGTCAGACAACGCAGATAGTCTTTAGGCCTTAATTCGGGCTTGACACTGAATTTTAAATTACTTGTACACACCTCTACAATATATATCATTGAACATTAAAATACATGACTCAAAATTTTTGAATGTAATGATAAGAATGTTTCAGGCATTAATTTGCAAAGACAAACTGATAACTGGCATATGTGAGTTAGTAACAGTTATGAAAGTACTAGTAACTTCGATACTAGTATACATGACAGATGGACTCCCCTTTTACTCTTACTTGTTATGAGGTCAGTTGTCTCATAGTGATGTAAAGAGATTCATACGCAGATTCAAGTGACAGTCTTCTTATTTTTATAGCTTAAACAGTTTGTACCAGGAGTTTAAGACGGTATATTGGTTAAAATCCTGTAGATATTTTATCTATGAAAACATTTATTGTTAATTACAAATTGCCAATGGTTATCTAACTGTAATTTAATGCTTATTTTAAAAGGCACTACGTGTATTATTGGAAAAAATAGAATCACAATTACATATAGCTTTAGGGGCCACGGTGGCAGAGTGGTAATACTCTTGCCTCCCACCTTTGAGGTCGGACTTCTAATCCCGGAATGACCTCAAGTGGGAAAGGTGGTAGTTGCTTGCCGTTGGTTGGCAATTGACAGAACAGAACCTTCACCAACTGTATATGTACTGGTTTCCTCTGCCCTTCCAACTACCAGTCGTGATATAAACTGTACAGAGTTGAAAGTGACATAAAACCACAAATAAATAATTGTACTGATGGTAGAAAAGTTTGTTGAAATTATAATAACAGAACAGGTGATGTTTGAAAATACCATATACAGCTTTACAATCTTATAGCAGATGCTAAATTAAGCAAGTTCAACTCAGGGCCTTTTTAATGAGACACCATTAAAATTCATAGGACCTCCTAACCTAAAAAAACCCACCTCCTTTTTGGGCTGACATTTAGAGATGGTCCTGTGACTCAATTTTTAACAATCAAATGTACAGAAATAGAAAAATGAGGTATGATAATTAATTTAGATAAGATATTTCAGAATGCCACGGAGTGATATGTATTTCTGGGTGAACATAAGTTAAGAAAATACTTTTCATTTTACAAAAAAAGGTAGTTGTATATGTCTAACACACACTGACAAACCTAAATGATTTTAAATTAATTTTGACATATATTTCCAGATTGCCAGGAAGATTCAAGGGGAGTCTGCTTTCAGGATTTTTTTTCTTGCTTATTTCCTGTTGAACGATAACCATATCTCTGCAGACTCTTTGGAAGCTTAAAAATGTAACAAACTTTTAAATTCATTTTTTTTACTTTTATAAGATAATGATGAAATACTTTTAGCAATAAATAGTTCATTAATACTATTGTTCCTTCTCTTGAAAAATTTAAGTAATAACTATAGAATCCTCACATGCAATTAAGAGGTTTTGTTGTTATTTTTTTCCTTTATTGCCTCTATTAATAACTCGCCATTACAATAAAACTGGAGTTATAGACACCTTGGCAAATTGGTGATCCAGTAAGAATAGCATTTAAATTACATTTTAAGTTCTATGTACCACTAACCTCAGTTACATCACATCAAATATATTTTCAATTGAATAACTTATTTAGGAGAAAAATGCTTTTGAATGTCTACAACTTTTTTTCTTTATATACATTGCTATACTTTTCCTGTAGGAGTAAGTTATCAAATGGCTTTTGCTGTCTGGAATTTGAATAAACATAACATTTAGGTACAATTATTATTGTATTGACAGGAAGGAAATATGACCCTGACTGTTAAATGAGACATAAACATACATAAAATGCCAATTTTGATCATTGGTAGTTATTGAATCTCTGTCACCTGAGAAGGTAAATTGTGATTGCCAACAATGAAATGTTGCCTTAAAATACACTCAACTCTAACTCTGGTTTCTGTGATGTAGTGGTATGGATGTTTGATTCTGAGGCAGAAGATCTGGGGTTCATTTCCCACCTTGGTCAATGTATCTCACTAGAATTGTTTTAGAGGTTCGATAAAGCTGAACAATTAACACACTTACTGTGATTTTTTCATTGATTTAAATTAGTTGAAATCAATACTTGCAGTATGCATTTACACAAGCTTTTGAAACAATTTATTGAGACATTTGTTGCATATTTGGGCATTACCCTGCCCTAAGTCATAACTATGCATCCTATTTGGTTTGTATTTTCATACATAAGAAGGCACATCCATAGACTTGGCCCTTATTAAAATTGAAGGATTTTATAATTAAATTAAGTTATGGAAAAATTTTTGGACTTGAAGTTTTGGCTTAAAATTTTCCCAAATTTTCTTATTCACATACAGGGGTGAAATAATAGAAAACTCACAGACACTTGTAGAATGCAATGGAAACCTGCAAGCAATTGATGAGAATATTACAAGTGACAAATCCATTTCCTCAGAAAATGACAGTGACGAAGTTGCCAGTGACTAATCATCAAGACAAGAGCATTAAGTCAAGATAAATTGATGTTTCGATTGACAGTAAAGCTGGTTAAGACATTTTAAATAAGGTTTATTTAAGATTACTGGTAATTAAACATAACATTAACATTTCCAGTTCGTACTAATGAAATTGTTTGAATGATTGCAGTAAAGATGCAAATTTTTTTTATGTAGGTAAGCATAATTTTAGTGAAAACCAAATGGCAAAAATATAACTTTTTTTTAATAAAAAGTTTTATAAAATTAAAATAACAAAACTTTTCCTACTGGGGGTACTGGGGTATTTCATTTAGGCAGCAAACTGCAGAAGGGCTGTGAATTCAAATGTTTAAAATCAATTATGAAGTATGGTACCATTACCGGGTACTGGTACTTAATTTTTTAAATAAACCTGTCAACTGATTTTTATTGAGTAATATCATAAAGTCATTTAAGTAAAAAATAACATTATATTAATAGTTTTAACACTTGGTGCAAGAAGCAACACATCATCAGCATATCCAAGCATCCCCACAAAGCAACCTTCAATGTTGAACTAAATAACAAAATTTTGATGCACAACTTCATTATCTTTGCTAATTGACAGCTGCAAAAAACGTCTGCCGAAAAGCTGTTAACTGAGGATAGTTTCTCGTGGAAATGAAGCCAAAATAAAATAGATATACCTGACAAGTAAGTACACTATTTTCTTTTATTTCATGATATTTTAATAAACGCCCTTACTCAAGTTAACGCCGGGTCCGATCTAACGCCGGGGGTTATGGGAATTTGAAAACAATGAACGCCCGGGCGATATTACGGGAAAAAACGGTATTTGCACTAAAACTGGGGAACAAACTGAGACATATTTTTTGTATTCACTGAAAATCACTCACTTGTCATAATTCACGTTACAAATTTGTAAAAATGTGCCCATTTTTGGTTACCTTTGCTAAAAATCTGTTGACTACAAATAAATTTTATATATCATAATAAAGGTATGTTTAGAGAGTTCCCATTAATTATTTATTCAGATTCGGCAGGTGCAAGTGTCAAGTTGTGACCCCAGGTCAAGTGACTACCAAGGGTGAAGTGAGGTCAAAGGTCATATCTGACCCTAACCAGTTGATGGATTTGAATCCAAGAATTGGTATACACTACACAAAGTCAGTAAAACACTGTTTGATGAATTTGATTTACATGTTAAAAACTAGTTTACAACTAAAATCCTAAAAAGAGTTTTTATGAAGTTTTTATATATTTGGAACAAATTTTAAGAAAGCATCATCACAATACCATGAAGGTCAACATGATCACAATACCATAAAGATCAATGTGAACTTAGTAAGCAAGTTACTATAACACCATCAAAATTGCAGACACCAAATGGTCAAAGAGTCCTACTCAGAGGATTTATTACAAAGTTAAGTATTGGTAGCGGTAAATAACTCGATCGTTTTTGTCATGCTTGAGATAGGTGTGCCAGAGTCAGTCTGGTCGTGCCTAATCCTACAGTGTGAGCTACCTTATTGCCGAGGTGGATCAAGACGTGGGAGGTATAGCTCAAGGTAAAAAAATAAGTAATCCGAATCCCTGGCAGCCACATTAATCCAATGTACACCTCCCATGAGTGGATAAGTCTCTTGGGGTCCAGCCTCAAGGTCGAAAATTAACCAGAGAATTTGTATTGTTTTGTAAAGCAATGCTGTTATATCATTTATGACACAGTTTAAGGTATCTTAAACTTTTCTAGCTGAGGTGTCTGTTCATAAATCACATGTTAAATTTCACTGATACCTCCCTTTTCTGTATAATACAACTTTGGAAAAGTTGGTTGTTGGTGTGACACAAATTTGTCATAAAATAAGAGATAAAAGGCCACACAAACTCACCATTTAGCTTTTCATGTTAGGCCTTTGTGGATATAAAGAATCCAGAATGCATGTAGTTCATTCAGTGAGAGGTGGGTAGGAGAGATTTGACTTCAAGCAAAGTTTACAAGGTTCTCTGTCCAGCTGTATGTTGAGGTAAAGCAAGTACATGTATGAGTACATTATATAAATTGAAACTTCATTATCTGAACTGAAAATACTTCGTAACTGCAAAGAAACTTGAGCCTTCAGCAAGGCTAGCAGACTTGTAAATTATTTTCATAATTCACTTCTATCTGCTGAGAGCTGTGATAGAAATCTAATTTATCATAATGCAACAAAATATTGAGCAATTTATGCTACCTGATTTTAAGTTTCATATGAATAATCAAGTATTAAGGGTACTGTAATAACCTAAATGCTATAGATAAATGAAAAACCAACTAGAAAGTACTTATTGAATATAGACCTCCAACTATGACATTTCTAAAATTTTTTAATTTTTAAATCCAGAATATGATCCAGATCCTTACCAAAATATATATCATATCCATATAAAATAAGGAAAGAACTATTCATTATTTTTTAGTCATTATGAACTCAGAGTAAGTAGGAGCTATCCCTCCAACTGACCCTATGACGCAAGTTGGTTAACTGAATCAAGGATTGGGGACAAATAAACAGAAAAATCATGGGAAAATATGGGTCAGTTTCACCTCCCTGACAGGACATAATACATCTCGATTAGTCTGGATCCAGATCATGAACTGGCTTGACTTGAAACTATCAGTACAAGCCATCAAGGTACAACAGACAAGTCGTAGGTCATCAAGATAAGTCATAGTGACAAACTAATAATACTGGGGAAGTTTACCCACTCGCCATGGCCAAAGTTGCAGCCGGTATTGCCAGTCCAGTTTTGATGAATTTTGGGGAAAAAGAGGGATCAAGGTTTGATCAATCTTGATAAAGACAAGACTGGAAGTGAAAAGACAAGACTAGAAGTGATTAGGACAAGATGGGAAGTGGCTAGGATAAGACGTTGTGCAGGTGGGTGGAGCTACGGTTGGGATCAAGAGTCCCTGAGGGTTGGTGAAATATCAAACATGTTTCATATTTTGCTGACCCACCACAACAAGCCTACAGCTACACTACAACCAAAGATAACTAAAAAAATCCTTAGTTACCAACAAGGCGTCCCCAGTGGAACATAAGCAGACAAAGAAACAGTCTTGTATATTTTAGCAACTCTTAATTACCAATTCAAGCCTTCTGTCATCCAAACAAAATCTAACTCTCTCAGTTTGGTTGGACAACAGAGGCTCAACTCTAAATTTCATATTTTGGCACATTGTTTTGTTTCTAAGGAAATCTGTTTTTAGATCAATTTTCAGACATTGTCCGTGTTAATTGGTTTTAACATTTCTCTTAGATTAAGTATGTGTTTGAAATAAGATTAAATGAGTGTTTTTGAAATTGGCCTCCTCTCAGTAACATTAACACATTTCTTTGATATATATAAGCAGAGCTCATATAATTTATCACAGTTAAATAAATTTTGACTGTAAACTAGGCAGGGTACAGAAAGAAATCATCTCTAATTAATGCAACACTCTCAGTCTTAGAAAATATATATGAGGTAAGGTGAGAGATGCAAGATCATTGAAAAACCTGTTATCTATGAATAACACTTTAGGTGGGTTAGCCAGAACAGTAGAGTACACAACATGGACATACAGTTTCAGCCAACTGGAGTTTGGGGAAGGACTTCCCTCAGAAGACAGCCTGTCAATCATTTAGTAGTCATGGTAATCAGGGATTGTAAAGCTGAACCATCTGCAAAGTTTACAAGGCTCTCTGTCTGATAAGCTTCTATTGCATAACATGTATGAGTGCTTAATGAATATTTGATATCTGTTTGTATATTTGAAAAAAAATATGTAAATTGGAGCCTTAAGCAAGGCTAGGTATCTGATTTTCTGGTGACCTTGACTGCTTTACTCTGCAATAAAGGGCCATGTACCCAACACCATTTTGGACAATTGGCACTGATGGATACACCGAGCAATAAAAAAATAGATGTATTTCTACTCAACGAATTTGGTGCTCATTTTGGCATTATGTCCCCCCTTTACTAAATAATGTTATCACATAATAATTAAATAATGTTTGTGCTGAACAAAAAATGTGCATAAGTTTAAATGCTGTAGATCTTCTATTATCACAAAAATGCGATTTTTGATTTTAAATATAAATGGTCAAACCAAATATTATTTTATGTCATTACCAGTATGTCATGAGAAAATTGGATTTCAAGTCGTAAAAGTAATTTTATCAATTATTAAATTGATATAAATTGTTAAATTATTGAAAATATATCACGATCAGCCTATGTAATGCAGGGCAGATTAATGCTGCATTCTGTTGGCAATTGGCGACCTATACATACAAATTTATGATCAGAAATGTGGTTAAAATGCAAAGAACTGTGTCTCGGGTAGTAAACACTACCTCATGTTGTGCCAAAGAATGCAGTGTTAATATGTGAAGGTCATCATTACTGGTGTGCCATCTTGGTTTCTACATGTTTGTACATCTACAAAGTGTGATGTTGTTTCCTACATGGTATGTCACAGAATATCTGATTTCTTCTTAATGTAATATTCGGTTATAGAACACAGTAATCACAGAGGCACGTTTATAAAAATTCAGGATATTTTTTCTATCCAGAACATTGTCTGGATCTTTTCCGAAAATTGTAACCACTTCTTCATTTGACCAGTCCAACCCACAAAAAAGCCTCATGAAGATCTCCTCTTCGCTTTTAGGGTGATATCAACGAGAAAGCCATTGGAAATTCATCAAATGGAACCTTAAAAGTTTTGACATTTTTGTGATTCATCATAATAAGTATCTTTATGAGTATCTTTATGAAATTTAATCACTTGTTTCTCTTAGGCCCTATCTATATTTAAAAATTTAAAAGATCCATCCATTAGTTTGCAACTCTCTTGAACAAACAGAGACAAACAAATAGGCAAACACAACCAAAACATCACTTTCTAGTGCGGGTAATCATGAATATGAAAAATGGGTGAATATTGTACAGAAATTGTTGTCCTTTTTACATTGAGTACATTCTTTTATTGCTTTAACTTTATTTGTAGTGGTCTCAGGGTAAACCATATACTTTAGGTTTTTAAGAGTTTTTGTTTGGCCATTCAAGATTTGCTTTGTTATCTTCAAATCATACAATTTGAAGTCATAATAAAAACCTTAAGTATTTTGACAACTTAGTTTTAAACCTGCATATAACATTAAAATTCTTTGTAAATGTTCACACAAAATCTGACTAAAGATTTGAATCTAAAATCATTTCATCTGCCAATGGACACTGTTTTACCAAAGTTTGATTACTATTTTGTTCTTTATGAGGTTTAGCATTTATGGGGTTTAGCGTTCGCCAGGGGAGACATGTTTTTATTTCATAATGGACTGGTATTTAAAATTTCGATTTTAGACTGCTTGCTGGTGTGTATCTGTTTTTATTGTCATTTTATTTAAATTTTAGCTCAGTATCATCACTGTTTGCTAATATTACCTCTGTAAAGTTGCCTGAATTGTGAAAGCTCACCGGACATTTCCCATGGTTTTCACATATTGCTTTAACATTCTGACATACTATAGTAATTCAGCCCAATAATACTATAGAAAATACAGTATATTGAAACACTGTACAAAATACTGTAGCAATTCATTTTTTTCATTTTTCTGACATATTAATTTTTTCGTACCAACCTTGCACCAATCTTTCACTGTTCTTAACCTACTCATCCATGGCTTGCTGTACAGAAAGGTTAGTACACAGGAAAGGTAGCTTCATCTTTTTCTAGTTTCATTTTTTTGGTCTTCCGTTTTGACATGCATTGCACTTTCTGGTTCTGTCTTTACTTTCTACTGGTTGCTCGGACAGCCAATACCACCACTGGCAACCCTTAAGCATTACCAGTTACTATTGCCTCGAGTTGCATTTATCTTTCCCTGCCTTTTCCACCATACAATTCGAGTCTGGCATTCACCCATGTCTCAACAGGGTCAACTATGCCTTCCTGGCAATAGAGGGACACATTCGTAGGGTAACACACTCATACAAACATGTTAGCCTATGGTTGTCCCTCCTGTTGATCCTCTCAAGAGATGTCAGTATCAATCCTGGCCCAAGCAGCACTAGCCTTTTAACTGGGAGTCTGATTAACATCAGATCCATCAGGAATAAGTCTGTTGCTTTTGCAGACTTCATTAATAGCAACAAGTCCGATATCAATTTGGTCACTGAGAACTGAACAGATGGCACCAATAGCTTTATAGCAAGTGTCAGCCCAGTTACAAATGTACTAATGTTCCATGCTCGGATGGGAGAGGCAGCAGTCCTGTCTAAACCATGTTTCGATACCTTTGAGTCCATATCTGTTCACCTATCTATGGGTAATACCCAGGACATTATCTTTACACTGTGTATTGGCCTTCTAATGTTTCCAAAGCTGATTTCATTGAGGATTTCAGTTCCTTTGTTGAGTGCACTGCTCTGTCATGTTGTGAAAATATTAAAATCTGGATAAACAGGATGATTGGTCGCAGAAATTTAATGACTCCCGCTGTCAATACAATTATTGATTTCCCCAACACACATTCATGGTCATATATTAGATGTCAAATGTGTGAGGGACACCTTCAGTTTTTCCGAGAATTACGGCTGGGCTGTCTGATCATCTTGCCGTCTTTTGGTCAATGTACCTATTAAGTCCCCTTGTAAATTCAGGCTGGTCAATACACAGAAAATGCACAAGATAAACATCGCTAACTTCAGAGAGGACACTCTGAATTGTGATCTAATAAAACATCCTCACACGACAACCAGTTTATTCAGCCACCAGTATTTCAATACTTTGCACAACTTTTTAGAAAAGAATGCTCCAATTAAAAGGAAAATGGCACCATTGCACCCTGACAAAGGATTTGTGAGTTCAGACATCCTCTCAGCAAAGCAAGTGCAAGTGTGGGCGAGTATGGCACAGTGACAATTCTGCAATCAATCCCTGCCATCATCTTACCTGATCAAACTAGACCTACCGATTTAGCCAAAACTTTTGGTCATCAATCATCATTGCTGTTTCCCTTACAAGACAAATTAGCAACAATAGTGCCCTATCCTCTTTCGTGCCTGTATCTGAGGGCGACATCCTCAAAATCCTAAAACTTTTACCCCACCAAATCATGCGACCTGGATCTGATACCAAGTTCATTAGTCAAAGAGTGTGCAAAAATTCTTGTCACTCCAATCACCAATATTTTAAATTGCTCACTCACAGAAAGGAGCTTCCCAAACTGTTTCAAAACTGCATATTTCACCCCCCTTCCCAAGAAACCTAACTTAGACAGAAATCTCAAAAATACAGACCGGTATCCAACCTTAGTTTCATATTCAAGCTGATCGAAAAAGCTATGGCTAAACAGTTAAATAGCTACATCGATAGTGAGGGGTTCTCAAATGTTAAACAATCTGCTTCTGGAGACTGCATTCCACAGAAACAGCACTTATGAAAATCCAAAATGATATTACTGCTTCAATGGATTCTGGTAAAGCATTTGCACTCACATTGCTGAACCTCTCAGTGGCATTTAACACTATCGATCCTGACATTCTTTTCAATTGTCTCAGGGATTTGTTTTGGGTTGATGGCACTGTGTTGAGGTGGATCAAACCCTATCTTCCAAACCACAAGCAGAAGGTTAAACTAGGTAATAACTTTTCAGATGACTTCTCACTCCCCTAAGGGGTACCCCAGAGCTCTGTTTATAATAGTAATAAATACCTCATGCTTGGACATTGTTACATTGTTTATGCCCAGCAAAACTTTTTTCATTTTCCTACTGGTGCTCGGGCAATATTTAAATTAAATAGTGTCGCAATGCCCTCACACTCAATATTCATTCCTATGTTATGAACCCGATTATAAGGGTTAAGAAAGGGGAAGATCCAATCTGTATCAGTCGGCAGCAATGATATCTGGGAAGATTTGGGATTGATCCCAGGTACAGACAGATACACAGTGGCTTCAATGACCACTTAACATTGTTTGTCTTTTGGCCTATACCCAGTGGAAAGTTAAAGAACCTCTGAAACATTGATAAATGGTCATCCCTGGGTGTGTGTCTCCAATTTGGGAGAATGCCAGCCATTAGAGCTTGTGTTGTACTTGTGTAGCCGGCTAATGTTGAGGAACACTCCTGTAGTAAAGAAGATATAGCTCTAAAGAGTGTATAGCAACAAAACCAATTTGTAGTTGATATTAAGGTCATGGCCTACATTAATTCTGGTATGGCATTTGGTCAATTTGGTAACGCTGTAGTTCTTGGTGAATACACACAGTCTAACCTGTGTGAGAAACCACCTCCATATAAAGACCTACCTCTATATAAAAACCGCTTCTCAATTCTCACGATTGCATTTCCCCTTTAATTTTAGCTCTATATAAACACCAGCCCCTTGTCAAGACCATTTTTTTTTCTATTTCTTAATAAATGTTTAATACGCAAGTCCTCACTGTACCAGGAGTATGTATACACAATGTGTGAATTACTCATGTACACTACTCATATATGTTATAAATCTTTCCCAATGAACAAGTAATTTTATGAACAATATCTTCAACAGTCATGCGAATGCAGGAACCCATTAAAACTGTAATTTCATCCTTTATTTATTTATTTAGTTGGGGTTTTATGTCGCTTTCAACACTCTACTGGTCAAATCAAGACGGGTAGTTGGAAGGGCAGAGGAAACGATTACATACAGTTCATCAGGGTTCTGTACTAGAAATTGCCAACCAACGGCAAGCAACTTGACGCTGGACTGGGAACCGAAACTCCGGTCTCAGAGATGGGAGGAGAGAGTGTTACCACTCTGCCACCGTGGCCCAGTAATTTTATCCTGGTTTATGCTAATAAATGGTATATGAACAGTTTGTATAATTAATTTTGCAGAGCTTATATACTTACAAAATCAAAATGCAATCTAACTGCATTGAGAATTTGGCCTGCTATGTTACAACATTGGTGTCGCTTTAATTGTTAGATTACCACAACTGATGATGTTTGTTCAGAAAATTGCCTGCCTTAACAACTAACCTAATAGGTAATTCTTTTCAGGTCCTTAGTGGCCTAGTGGGTTAACAGGTTTGACATCAAATTACAGGCTGCCACCTCTGTATAGGTTCAACTCCAACTACTGGCAATGCTAAAGACCTATCCCAATATGACCTTGGCTCTTGAACTAACGCAAAAATGTCATTCATTTTAGATTATATAATTGGACCTTTGTTTCTACCATGGCCATCAGTTAAAGTTCATAATGCATGGCTGCTTGACAGACTTGTTAAAATGACCTGGGCAGCTTGTAATCACATGAGCTGTACCTTTAGGTCACATTACTAACAAATAAAAACCAATTTGTTGCAAAGCAACCTTTTCCATCTTATAGTGGTTGTAAACCTATCTGTTTTGTCTTGTAAACCAATCGGATGGATCATATCAAACTATCACATGCCCAGCAGATGATTTTCTGAGGTCAATTGGGACACTATCAGGAAAGTGTCTTAGATATCACAAATTCATCTTAAACCTAATTCTGAGCTATTCCCTGGATGACACTTTTTATGGCTTCAAATGATAAACCTATCATAAACCAGATTTGCATAAAAAACTGTTCCCAGTCTACTCCTTTGTGCTGTAATTGTAACCCTATCGGGAAGTACCACAATTTCCATACACGGTAAGTTCTGCCATCATTTTAAGATGTAACTGATTCAGTTTCTGATTCCTGAAAATTGACAATCAGAAGGGTGGTTTATGATATACCACAGAAATGGAACAGTCCCCCAATGGAGAGCTTTTTGACATACATTCTAACATAGAATCATCATCAACTATAAGTTATTTTTGGTCCCCTTAAGACCTATATGCAATTTATTATACCCACCTCACCACCTGTACTTGAATCTCCTTCATCAAAAACTAATATTGTTTGTAACCATAATATTTAAGTATATATGCCACAATTTTCATCTGTCTTAAATTTACATGCAATTATTATTAAATTGTACATTGTCATTTTCAGAATTTGTGTCACTGACATATCATTGCTACTATTTTTCAGCTCTCCTTTACTGTGGCTTCATGCCAAAGGAGGATACAGGTTGTATGGGTAACTTCATTGAACTCTTCTATGTTGACAAGGAGAGAGATTGTTCAACAAACTGTTATAAAAAGGTCTGGTGTGGAGCGTTTACCCTGTCAAAAGTAGATATTAATGGGGAGCAGTTCATAAGATGCATACTATATGACACATGTAAAGAGAGGAATTGAGTCACTGGAATTGATGCTTACACTCTTGTTGTAAGCTATGACTTCTCTTGTTTATATTAAACACCGAAGAATGTTTGTCAACAAGTTAATGTCTATGGTAAGCTGAAAATTTTGAATTAAAATTAACAATGTTAGACCCACAAAGTTCATGTTATTATATATACACATACACAATGATAAACCATGTACTATTGTTTATATTCACTTATAACATCTGTTAATGACAGTTGTGATGATATGAAGTTTGTGTAAATGATCTAAATCAGCTTTTGTTTTAATTATGTTATTGTCTCAATCGGGTGGGAATCTTTTAAGCGGTATTTATTTGTCTGTCATTCTGTCTGTCTCTCTTTGTTCATCCATGCTAAGATGCCAATAAAATAAAGAGATTGTTCCATTTTTTTCAAGATTTCTTAAAGGTCCCACTTTCAATTACTTTGCGTTTCTGGTGACATTATTAGGAAAGAAAGAGGGAAAAAGACATGTGACTGCATTTTGGAAAACATCTGGATCAAAATTTAGGTTAAAATCCTAAATCTGTGGAAACTCTCTCCTAGTGAAGAACTTCACTCACTACTCACTCGAACTATTTTCGCGCATAAGTCATGCATAACCTTCAAAATGGTTCGTTAATATTCAGCAGGCCATTGCCTTATCAGCCCTGTAAAATGTATCTGCAGTACTAATTCAGATTTCAGACTGGATAAATATTAACCCAATAATAAAATTAATGTAATACCAAATTTTTGCCAACATGCATGAATACAGATATTTATTTTTTACAGTGGCCATGGACTTTACAGTCAAGGTAATTATCCTTATGAGACATTTGTGACAGATTCTAACATCACAAGGATGTGCCCACGATTCTGATTGTTCAGTTAAAGAAATATTTCATGAGTTAAATCCGCATAATTTTCCAAGATTTTATTATCGCCCATTATGGCTATCCTAACAACTAATTAGTTTAAATAGTTTTTCATGCTACAATAGGATTAACAGCCTCTAAACCATGGTATATGCAGAATTTTTTCATAATTTGGCACAATAAACCCCTCAGCGAAGCCTTGCGATTTTTATAGCTAAAAAGTATGCTACAATTCTGTGTATACCATATTTTGTCCAGTGTTATTCCCATATTTACCTATTTATTTAGTTCCCTCATGCAGATGACATAAAAGACAGCTAAACATTTTTATTGTAATTGAAAGATAGTTTTGTCTTATAATGCATGGATATCTGCAATAATGATAGGTTAAAAAGTTAGATCTTGTATATACAAAAGAGTTATTTTTGATTAGTTAAAATAAATGATACATAAAATCACACTAGTCTAAAAAAGCACCACAATGTACCCTTATTTGCATATCTATTATCAACCTGGAATCACCTTGGTAATTACAGAATAGTGGACTATGGTAAATCATTACAGTTTATAATGTGTGTTTATGGCACATGTAGTTTCTACAGAATTTTTTTCACCCCCTAATTATCGATAGCAATGATATTTTGCAGGTCTCCAGTTTGATGGCTTTAAAAAATGGAGCATATGTCTTGTCAAGGCACATACAACACCTATTTCTTTGCTAAAGAGGAAGAAGATTGTGCAAAAGAGTGCCAACGTAGGCGCAAGTGTACTGCATTTACCCTGTCAACAACATATCACAAAGGGAAGGACCTGATAAGGTGTGAACTATTTTATAAATGTGAAGAAAAGGATGGAGTCTCTAATTTATATAACTAATTTATACCGTCGGGTGTAAATGTTAGACTTCCTGAACTCCAATAGCTCATATCTAAAATACTATTGTCATAGTTTTCATGGAAACGCTCTGTCCATCCTTTATTTTGCTTTGCTATCTAGTATATAACTTATATATTAAAAGGCCATAATATTTTGAATATATCAGTGAGTGATTTGAATATACAATATAATTGCTTCAATATATGAACTTCTTTACAAAAAGGTAACTGATATGTGTGAGTTACATTTATATATATAAAAGAAATTAGTAGCTTGTTTATAATCCTTATACGTTTGGTTCCTGAACAATACTTACTCATGCTTTAAAGGGAGTGAGGGGGCCGGAGTGACCTCAAGTGAGAAAGCTGGTAGTTTCTTGCTGTTGCTCCGCAGTTTACAGTACAGAACCTTGACCAACTGTATGTACTGGTTTTTTCTGCCCTTCCAACTACCTGTCATGATATGACCTCTATAGTGTGTAAAGCAACATAAAACCCCAAATAAATAAATATAGTTCTTATAATATCTGCCTTTATATGTCCTGGTAGCTTTTCCTTGTAATTAATTACTTCTGTTACACATTTGATCTCCTTCCCTGATAACATAAGCAATTCAACATCTATCCCCTCTTTTAGAAAAAAATTAAAGATAATACTATATTATTTTCATGTCCACTTGTCGGTTCATTTGTTGGTTACCAGGATTATATGAATAATACTGATTGCATCTGCCTCAAAAATCAGATGATTGGCCTTCAACGTAGACTCCATTAAATTATGATAAAAGAGCTGGATCGCCATCTGGATACAAAAAAAATTCGGAGTTTCCCATTATGTATTGCTACATAATTTGGCAGTGGTATGCACTCTCAGAGTGCTCTTGTTTGACTGCTTCAAGTATGGAGGCTCTATTTTCTGGATGAGACAAAGCTAAAATAAACTTAAAGTACGACTATATTTTTGTTGAAATTATTATAAAAGTTTCACTTCATCTCATGTATTAAAAATTTTCTACAACTTACAGTAATAGCATTTCTTATTAGGCCTTTTATTTTGTGCTGGTGTTTCATCTTTTGATGACATATAAATGGGGATCTATTTTTTATTAAAATTTAGGAATAATGCTTCTTGTATTGCAAGTAGCCCAAGTTTAATTTAAGCTTCTAGAAATTTGCTTTGACGTTTTACTTTTGTGCCATAAACTTTTCTAATAAACTCTTGAGAGTAGATGACATATTAGCAAAAAGGATTTAAACTGACAGCTTTTTTATCAAAATGAAGTTAGTTGAAAAATCGTGACAAAACTGAGTTTATTTTGATAGGCTCCAAAATCAATCATAAATAACTCCTTCCTCACTTTCCAATCAATATTCTGGGTAGTCAGGTCTCACCAACACAAAGTGTCGAGAACCTCAGAGTGGTGTTTGATTCTAACTTCACTCTTTCACACAATGGGTCACAGGTCATAAAGTCTACCAGAGTTCATGCGAGAACTCTACAGAATTGGTCCCCTTCTAGACCTTAAAACATCAGTTCTATTAGCAAATTCTTTGGTGAGCAACAGACTGGTCTATTGTAATTCCGTGTTTGTATCACTCACTGATTTTGAGGTAAGGAGATTGCAGCGGGTTGAAAACTCACTCTGCAGGGTTGTCAGGCATTCCTCTAAATTCTCCCACATTACCCCTCAATTGATAAAACTCCATTAGCCCCCAGTCAGGTACAGGGTACAATATAAAATAGGCCTTATTACACACAAAATTCTAAACCAAGGTCATCCAGCTCATCTGAGAGAATTTATTTACCCCTACACCTCTTCCAGAAATACAAGGCGAAGCACCCCTAAACTTAAGTTCCTTCATACCCCCACTTTTGACTGTAGACTTTATAAATCAAGCAAACACTTTTCTAATTCGTTTAGTCACTATGTCCCAGTGGTATGCAACTCCTTACCCTTCCACATAAGACATAGCCCCTCTCATCATCCAGGAAACACTCCAAAACTCACCTCTTCAACTCCAGTTTCCCAACTTAGTCTTCTTCCCTTGGTCACACCCATAACTCTGGATCACTGACCTTGACTGCCCCTCAGCTCTCCTTATGATAAATGAGATTTGTTAAAGATTAGATTAGATTTTATTTATGTCAAGTGTTAAATGATTGCTTTATATCATAGGTCATAAAAGAAAGGGCATGGAAAGGGCAAGTCTAGTGTATTTGTGCCCATGTGTCGCTCAGTTGATGGGGGGACACCAATGGAGAAAAACCATTTCATACTATAATATCTTTAGTGTTTATTCAAATTAAAAATATAATTCATATGCACCTTAGTATTTAATATAATATAATTCATATGCACCTTAGTATTTTTAGTAACATCAAAGTTAGTTTTTCAAAAAACATTTCAGTAACTTTTAACCTGTTACATGAAATAAGGTGTAATGTCAGTTCTATGCTGTTCACTAGTTAGTAAACAAACTTAGGTGAGATCAACCACTATTACCATTGCAGTATCCACAAAGTGTTTTCTTACTTTTGAGATATCAGCCTGGAAAGAGTCAGTTGTAGTTTCCCGGCCTGTTAGTAAGAGTAGGTGAAAAATCAAACATGTCTGATATTTCTGCGACCGTCCCTGATCCTTGTTACAGACCCTAATTTCATCAACCTAGCAACAGGCCTGTTGGTTAACTGAACAACCTGTCGGTTACACATCCTGACTTGTCAGTTAATGAAACAGGCCTGTCTGTATCAAGTATCCGGCTTGTCAAAATATAGGGTTCTCGAAACTATACTTGATGACAGACTGGCCGTGAAAACATACCATGCAGTCGGTAATTTTAACCGGCCAGTTGGGAAGTTTACATGTCTGGGTCCCTGAGTCGGGAAAATTTGTAAGCGACAGGCCTGGAAGTAAAACAGACAAGCTGTAAACAAAAACTGACAGGTCTGTTACACTAACAGTGAAGCTGGGAAGTGTAACCGACAGGGATGCAATATTTTATCCCTTTACAGCCTGTCTGTTTCAAAATCTGTGGCTATAAAAAGGCGAGTTGGCAGAAGCACTTTGTGGTGTGCAGGTGGTGTGCAGCCTTTTAAAGTTTTTTTGCAAAATAGCTTAAGTTTGAGCTAGGCTGGAATGGTTGGGAGTGAAATCTGTTCTCTGAGGTTTTACTTCTGACTTTTGAGTTTTGTTTTTTTACAAGCTGTTTGTATAGTTGATCAGCATGCCAAGGGGCAGAAGGAAAAAAATTGAAGTACCAACTGATACTCAACCACAGTTTGAGTTAGGAGATAATGCTGAGGATATGGAGAGAAGAAGAAGGGAGAAAGAGGAGAGGGATGAGAGGGAGAGGAGAGAGATGGAGGAGATAGAGAGGAGAGAGATGGAGGAGAGAGAGAGGGAAAGAGTGGAAACAGAGACGATGAGGTGACAGAAGAAACAGAGGAGAGAGAGGATAGAGGAGAAAAGAGACCTAGGACTGGTACAGATACAGATCCAGAATGCACGCAAAACAAGCAGGTGAAAGACAGATGAAATTGATTTTTCTGAGCGATTCAGACGAAGAAGCCATTGTGGATTTTGTGAAGTAGCATGGGGAGCTCTTTGACAAGACTCACACAAATTTCAAAGGCAAGCAGAAGAAAGAAAGACTTTGGGAAACAGTTGCAGGAATTTACCTGTCAGTAGTGTGAAGAAGTGGTTCAAGACTCAACACATGTGATATGACAAGCTCACACAGACTAACTCAGGCCAAGCTGCAGCCAAGAACATCGAGAGACACATCTGGCTGATGGACAGTTTCAGCTATCTATGAGGTCACATCAGAAGGAAGGGAGTATCCAAGTCTTCTGGTTTCAAATCACCACTACAACCTTCAGCAGTCACAGCTTCAGTTCCCGATACTTCAAGAGACACTGAATCTGAAATGGAAATCAGTATGACATTTCAAGTTCCTGAAGCAACACAGGCCACAGCAGGATGAGAATACATGCTCACCATACCAGATACTGAACCAGTCTCCATACTAATTGTGCAGCCTTCTCAGATAGCCACAACACAGCCTGTTACAGTGATTTCCAAGGTATAGCACCTAATCATCCAAAAACAATTATTAAGACCTTTATATTTTATGCAAAAACTATCTTCCATAGTGACAAAGAGTTTTGTGGATAAACGTGAAGATTGGAAAATAATTGCATTGTTTTAGTTCTATATGTTCCACGGAATCTTGGGTATCAATGACCAAGATTTGAAATCTATAAAAGGAAATACTGTATTGATTGTTTAACTTGAAGTAAGAATTGTGGTCAGACACCTGGAATGGCTGCATGGAGGGATGGGCTTTGTACATCAAAGGTGACAGAATTTTTATAAAATGTTCAGATATAGCAATTGTATCCGATTATTATTATTATTAATTAAAATACCAAAAGGAATATATATATAACCTCAACACTATTGAAAAATGTATAATTCTTTAAAACGAAGAACTGAACTGAACACTAAGCATTTCATATTAAGTAACATATAGATAACATATTGGAATTCTATTGGTCCTTGCTTTGTTTAACATTTGAGGTTATTATTTGAATTTATGCAAATAACTTTTAGTTATTTCATTTGTGTCTCATTTTATCCATCATTATT
Source organism: Sabellastarte sp. h YS-2021 (assembly GCA_964017235.1). Lineage (NCBI taxonomy): Eukaryota > Metazoa > Annelida > Polychaeta > Sabellida > Sabellidae > Sabellastarte > Sabellastarte sp. h YS-2021. The sequence goes on from OZ024931.1 coordinate 144,415,989, forward strand.
ATTCTTTTTCAATATAAGAAAATTATCAATGATGCCTAAATTTGCATTGGGGGCTAAAAGTGTTTGAACAAATGAGGAATTGTTGATATTTCAATTCATATGTAACTTACCAGTATTACATAGATCTATAGAAACATATATTTACAGAGCTTCATTTTGTTTTGGTTGCACTAAAATCCACAAAGAAATAGCTGATAAATCTTAAGTTAAAAAATTAAATTCTTAAATTCACTGATGTCACATTATATAAAAACATATCAAAATATTTTGTATTATTTTCTATATTGACTTACTTTACTTATTGTTCATTCCACAGTAATGGATAATGAATGTACGAATAACCCCCGACAAATCATGGTATGCACAGAATTTTACCATGGTTAGAGTTTATAAAGGTGAAGCCATAATGAACGATAATAGGAAGCCACAGGTTATTCTTATTTTACCCATGAAATATTTCTTTAATTAGCCAATCAAATTCATAGACACATCCGTGACATGTTAGAATGTAAAATAACTCTTGAGAAGTATATTTGAAAATTATCTAAAGAAGTGGGGTTGGTTGCTATATTGGCAATATGTTTATGGGAGCATTTTGTTATGCAGATGATTGTACCCTACTGGTGCCAACATTATTTAGTATGAAAAATATGTTAGATATTGTCTCAAAATTTGGTAAAGATTTCGATATGAAGTTCAATCCTACAAAAAGTCAGTTTATGGTGTTCTCTGATGACAAATCTCCATGTAATGTTACATTTGATGATGCATCAATAACGTCAGTTGAATGTGCAAATCACCTTGGTTGTTCAATTTCTGCCAGTAATGGTAATGAACATATATTACAGTGTAAACATGACTTTATCTCCAAAGCAAATTGTGTGATCTCAAACTTTGCTTCTTGTACAGTTCATGTTAAGTACAAATTACTTAAATCTTTTTGTCTGAGCCTATTTGGGTGTGTTTTATGGAATTTATCTAGTAAATCAGTAGATATACATGTAATATATAGATCCTGGAGAGTTATTGTGAGAAAACTGTTGAATGTTAGTTATAAAACTCACAGTTAATAGTTACCATTAATCATTGAAGATTGGTCTATACAGACTCAAATACACAGAAGATATGTTAAATTTTTTAACTCAGTTGTGCATAGTACTAATAGAGTTATACAGATGTGTAAATTGCTAGTTGTGAATGGCAGTGGGTCAAGTGTATGTAAATCCTTAAACCACATAAGAAGTATATATATGTCAATGGACATAGGGAACATTCAATACAAATTTTAAGTATTAAAGATATGTTTGATTTTGATGAGCAGGATAAGATTAATGTTGAAAACATCAAATGCTTATTAGACATGAGGTATACTTGTAACAGTTGTGTATTTCCTTTGAATAGCTGTTTTACAACAGGAGATCTTAAAACTTTGTTGGAATTCTTCTGTGTGAAAACGTATTAATTTTTCACTTGAATTCATTTTTTTTTGTGCTACTTAAATTGTGTGTATACTATATGTATGATAAATAAATAAATCACTCAGGGAGAAAAAGTGTGAAAATATAGGTCAATCAGGTAGTTATTCGGTTGAAGTCTTGATGTATTATCCTGTTTCAGCACGAGTGTCATGTGACACCTGTGATGGAGTCATGTGTCACAATGGAGGGGCATGTGAGGCTGGTCCTGCAGATTTCTGGTGTGAGTGCAGCAAAGGATGGACTGGTAGAAACTGTGATTTGAATGGTACGAATTTTAGTGCTCTGTGTTTATACTGATTCCAATTTATCCTTTGCTACTGGACGCAAAGTGCTGTTTGAACCATTCCAACTATACAAGGAGAGCGTTAGCTCTCTAGTCACAGCCATTTCCATAACTGAAAGATAGAGCTCAAGGATAACCATTTATCAACATCTCTGAGGTCTTTCAGCTGATTACTGGGGATAGGGCCTATTGCCAGAGGGCAGACATTTTCAATACTGTATTGGGAAGAAAGATCATTGATTAGTTCTGTTGGAAGTCTATCTTACAGCCCTCTCATTACACACAGAAATAAACACAAGTCCATCTGTTTAATCAGCTGAGCTAAAGGGGAATCACTGGAAGCCCAGGTATTAATAGAACTGATATTCATGAGGACATTACAATAGTCGTGCGAACAACTGTGTATCTGCATGCACCTAGGCATGAATCGTAGTCATCTGTGTTACTAGGAAAGTCTGTTCTGCTTATTGATTAAGTCAACGTTGGTGATTTATATGAGATATTTGAAAACTCGGTTACACACAGTCCCCCAACCCCAAGGAGAAAACACAAGGCGGAGCATATAGTTTATATTATTGCACTTGACCAACACCTTTTTTCTGGCCCAAAAGGGGCCAAAAGCCTTGATTGCCACTAGTATATTTATCATATCAAGATGTACAATGGTGAGGCTGAGATAATGTCTGGGTATTGGCAAGTGATACACATAATTTTTCCAGACTGCACCTAAACCGTCAAGACATGCGTCGACCTCGACCATGTGATCAACTTTTCTGTGGTTGTACATGGACACGCCATTATGCTGCTCTAGAAACCTAGCAAACCACCTGAGGTCACGTCGGAATGCCTGAGTGAGGTTTATGGAGGAAGCGTCATAATTTTGACGCAACAAATCCAGCATCCTGTTTTGGAAAATCCTGGCCGGACGCACACATTTATGAACATACAGGAGCTGTCCTAAGAGAGACTGAAGTTGACGCCTCGAACAACGGTCCTTTTGCTGCCAGCTAATGATGCTCTCTTTAATCTGACGCAATTTTTGGTCTGGTATCGAGACTGTGCCAGCGATTGTATCAATGAGTATGCCTAAGCAGATTGCTTACGGCGTCGCTGATATGCTGAAAATTTTGGCTTCCATGTCTGCTCCTGAAGGGCAGACACGTATCAACGTACGTTGCGTCCCAACGTAACCCTAACAGGTCACAGGTCTAGGGGGTCAATCTTCAAGTGGCGAAACGCCCTGCTGATATCCACTTTATAGATATGACATCCAGGTCCGACAAGTTCTTTGGTGATGTCGTCAATGGTGGGGAATGTCAAACTAAATTCGGATCCGAGATAAGAATTCTTATCTACCCCAGCATTAACAGAGTTGTTTTTGGGCCATGACAGGTCAATTATTAGTCGTCTATTGGGGGCATTAGGCTTCTCCCTTGTCACGAATGGTGAGATATGACAGTCAGGTATGGGATTTTTATCATATGGGCCAATGATAGCCCCATGAGTCATTTCCTCATTCAAGAGATCATGGAGATACCACAACATATGTTCTCTGGTTTCGTTATTGTTTTCGTCAAGCATGTTCCTGGTAAAGCCCTGGATAAGCTGAGTAAGAGAAAGCTGGTCATATGTGACCCTTTGTTTTGTATTCCCCCTAGTACATTATCATGGGGCCAGGCCACCTTCTTCGGGACAAGAACTTCAACCCCTCCCCCACGTTTTGATTTTATTTTGTTATCTTTACCTTCAGGCTGTGTCAAACTCTCAACCTCAGCTATTCTCTTATCAACAGCTTTCTGAATATTTCTGGAGGACCTTAATACAGACAATGACGGTAAACTCTCGTCATCTGATGATGAATCATCCACTACATGCTTTACTTTACTCTTATGACATTTTTTGCTACTTTTACTACTTTTCAACAAATACTGAGGACTACTTAACTTTGTACTGTCCTTGTTCCCAGTTCTGCCAGGACTGTGAGTTGCCATTCTATCTTCCACTGCATCAAGTCTCAAATTCACTTGCTGGAGCTGTTGAAGGATGAGGGCTTGGAGCCCACCAGATGAGTGCTCATCCTCTGATGACGTCTCTGCCATTTGAACACTGGACTTGGACTGACCTGAGGTTTCTGCCTTCTTGATATAGCAGTCCTTCTGCTTCTTGACTTTTTTGGCACTCATATTAGTGTAAAAAGCCCCCACCCCCGAGTCTGGAACATCACTGTCACTGAAACTAGCCATCACCTGGGCACCACTTGTACTTGGAAGGTCCATATTTGGTTTGTTACTCAACTGACATTTCTTTCCCGAAGGGGGTATATGTTTCTCATGGCATGTGGAACAGTAATTTTTATTTTTTGTCTTTGGTTTAGTCATTTTTATCTGAAATGCACTTAAACAGCTGGGTATCCACCATGTTCTTTGACAACTTCAGCTTGTAATAGCAAGCATAAATTGGATGACAAGAGAGTAAAATATATAGGTTAGACTGTCCCTCTTAACTGGCTTATACAAGCCAAAACAAGCATGAGGTTGTCAAAGAAACTCTATCAGCATCAGATGTAGCGTCATATCATCACACAGGTCAACATATAGCAAATACAGAGTTCCAGATGTGACTGTTGCAAATTGTATACTGATTAAAACACTAAATGACCATCTATCAATTAAAAAGACTAAAAACACAACACATAAAATAAAATTCAAATATCATAGTTTCAACAAAGTTCATCAGTTCAGTCAGAGTGAAAAATTTTCATTTCTGTTCACTTCAACTTCAATTTCAAAAGTGGCAGTTTCCCACTACTTTGTGACCTCATCCAATGACTGGCCAGTGGCCATTGGGTGAACTAGTATTAGCTATGGATACCGACAATTAGGTCAGAGGGCATTGCTTAAGGTGAATTCACACTGCTCCGAATCTGCCCCTTGGGGTGGGGACTGACAGACGTGATGCCTTAACACCACTAATGACAAAACGACGTTTCATAAACGTTTCATAAATGTTCCTTGCAAAAACATGCAACATATAAATACGGGAGAAAGCCATTAAGGGGGAAATTTTTGTTTGCGAACAGCGTTTATACCATAATTTTTACAGGTATTTCCTTAAAATTAATTGGGAATTATACAAGTCACTAAAGATAAATGCACTGGTTATAATGATCTACAGTACTGAATGAACTGGGTACTGGGTTCTATTACAAACTTTATTGACCCCACAACTAATAAACCCACAAGTTAAATAGCTTATAAAACAGACGTACATAAAACTTTGGAGGATTGTGTTTATTACTTCAAAAAAATTTATGACAGGTGATGAAAAAAGGCTGGTTCTTATACACTTGGGTTTTTCAAAAACTGACAAAGTTGCTAAAAATAATCTACAGTAGAGACCTTGCGCATTTTTTATTAACCTCAAACGTAAGAACGTAAGCCTAAAGAAACAGTAGATAGAGACTGGAGTCTTAACGTACATATCTATTACACTTGCGCAGTACCAGAAATAAACATCACATGAACGCATGTACTGAACAAGGTATAAAACACTCCCAGTAGAAGTATACAGCTTTAATTGGTATATATATCAGCACACAATGTCTTTGTGATTATCAAGGACAACCACTGGGTAAAGTACTATATGATGTCTATTTCGTAGTACAATATTGTCAGTGTACTAAAAGTTATTTTCAAGTTAGGCCGAGGGAACGTATGGGTATGTTTTACAAAGTACAAAATCATCCCAAAACCTACCCCAGTTTACGAGCATTCTGTATAAATGTGAAAACAATCAACTCAATGGTGTCAAACTTTTCAAAATTAACCATGAAGAACAAATCCTTTCTCTAATAATAAAGTATCAATTTAATTTGGTGGTAAATATGCTGCATAGAATGCTGTACAAAATACAGAGAATTGCATTGCTTTAGCCTAAAACCACGAGGAGATTTTCTCCACAAGGAGATATATTTAGGGTGACTTCATTTATAGACTGTCGTAAATACCCTAGTTTGCATAAAACCACATCAAATATATCAAATGATAGACGAGACATAAAACTAATCAATGCCAGTTGCTGAAATGTCTATTGTGTGAGCTTTGTATGAAAAAAAACAGTTAGGGGATTAATTTACCTAAAACATCCATTTTATACGTGAAAAACGTTAGCCAAGATACTTATCTCCGCTACAAAATGACGATAAACACACAATCTGTCGATGTCACAACGCTAAGTATAGTACCTACGGAGTTGAAAAGCTTTTGCGCAACCTCTCTAGTCTCTCAATAACTCTGTACTGACATGTATAACAAACTTTATTGTTCCAATAATAAATAAATCCACAAGGGGAAGAAATTACGTGACAAAGTCATTCGGCACGTAAAAAACGTAACCCTGTGCAGTTATAATCTTATGAAACTACGCCACACACAGATATCAATGACGTGTAACATAGCGGATATGAGATATGGGCATCAAAAACGTTGTTCGCAAACTCTCTATTACTCCATTAAAGTAGTCGGGTCATTATTATAATTACATGCTTCTTGTGTTAATATATTCATGCATTAGGTGTTCATGCACATATAACATATTATAAAGTTTCTTATATCTTTGTTTCCATCATGTCAAAATCAGAAAGTTTTTTTTTCAAGTTCATCTATGGTAGGGATGTTCGATAATAGAATGCAAACGTGTGAACTCACCTTAAGTGTTTAACACTTTTCCAGTACACGGTCCGTGAACCATGGCAGATATACCTTTGTTTATTATATGACCACTCAAGGTCTTAAAAGGGCAGACAATTATGCTTATGATTTGATTTATTTGGGGTTTTACGTCGCTTTCAACACTGTACAGGTCATATCACGACGGGTAGTTGGAAGGGCAGAGGAAACCAGTACATAGAGTTCGCTAGGGTTGTGTACTGTAAACTGCCGACCAACGGCAAGCAACTACCAGCTTTCCTACTTAAGGCCGTCACGGGGATCGAACCCCTGCCTCAGAGGTGGGAGGCGAGAATGTTACCACTCTGCCACCGTGGCCCCAATTATGCTTATGGAAACTCACCCAACTGAAACTCTATCAAATGTTTGTGATATCTAAAATGTTTCCATAACAGTGACATGTCTGTGTCCCCTGCAAAGGTCTTGTCTAAAAGTGTCTAGGAAAATAGCAAAACTTTGTCAATTACAGGTTTAACTAAGTAGGATGTATATGTTGTTACATTCAGGGAATGCAAGACTCTGATCACACTACAACTGGTGATGGAGTTGCAAGTTAAAGCTGTACAGATATAAGCCTCTCCCTGGTCATATATCAGCCTGGTGGTGACCTTTAACTTCTTGAATTATCTGATTTTTTCTTTAAAGGGGAAAGTTTCCGACCCAGGACAAAAATCTCCTCAAATTACAAAGATCATACACTTGACTGTCTTTATATACAAATGTCAACAAACACCACAGCTTACTGGGATATAACACCTTTTACAGCACTGATAAACTCTTCCTTCCAGACTGAAAGGGCACAAGTTCTTAAGAAATTTTGCTGCACTTATTTACTATTTTAAAGTACACAAATCTAATTTAAATTTTCAACAGCAGATTCCCACATAAGTCTTTCTGTACATGGCAGTTGTTAATTATCTGAGATAGGTGTACATTACAATGCACTTGCCATGCAACATTAGTTTGTTTGTTTTAGCATCACAGTTGACAGAGGAATGAAGGTTCTTAAATGCTCTTTAACCCCTTAACTTTGAGCTTTAAGGTTTATTTCTTCTGGCAAAAGATATCAAGTTATACTTTCCTCAAAATCCATGGTTTACCAGTGGCTTAGTCTTTTTTAAGCTTAATTCTTTTTGATTATTCTGAACCATTGCTTGTAAAACATTGATGTAAAAGTAGATATTCAACAAGTAAAAAACCCCTCATTTCACAAGTGCTAAAACACATGTGTGTATAAGATGGGCTATAGCCCAACTTAGGATCCTAAGTTGGGTAGCCCATCTTAAGATAGACTAGCCTATGTTAAGATGGGCTAGAACATTTCAGCCTCACTTAAGTTAACAAAATTCAAGAATGATTTTAATGTTGAATATAACATTAACTGTCCACAAGTGAAAACTGCAGAAACTAAAATGAATTGTGTTTCCTGAGCCCTAAGAACAAGTTAATTTAGTCCAAAAATACACTGATATGTGCATAATTTATTTATTTATTTGTGGTTTTTATGTCGCTTTCAACACTGTATAGGTTTATATCACGATGGGTGGTTTTATGGGCAGAGCAATCCAGTACATACAGCTGGTTAAGGCTCTATCCTGTAAACTGCAGACCAATGGCAAGCAACTACCAGCTTTCCCACTTGAGGTCAGGCTGGGAACCAAACTGAGAACTTGGAAGAAATGTGAGAACTTTGATTTGAACTTTGAAGATTGAATCAATCATTTTTTTAATTAACAGGGAAGGATCACCCCAAAACACTTTTAATAGTCTTTCAATGCCTAATTAATAGGTACTCACTCAGCCAGGGGCAAAACAAGCAATTTCAATGTAGAATAATAACTAATAACATTTTAATTTAAAACAATAAGAAATACCTGTGAAAATTATAAGTTGGGGTAGTATGTGTTAGTAAATCCTTGACAGGATAACAGATAGACAGAAAGTGTTAAATAACATATCACAAACATGTATTATACAACTGATATTTCAATATTTATTTAAACTATCAGGACGCTATTCAATTTCATGATTAAAACGGCAAATGGAGTGATACATAATGAATTAACATTAAACTAACTAGTTAAATTAGGTTCTTGCCCAAGTTGGTTACCAAACCTAGTATCCTAAGATGGCCTATAGTCCATCTTAAGATGGCCTGACTCCTAAATTGGGCTCCAATAAATATACCTCCAACTTACCGATGGGTGGGCATTGTCTAGCACACTTATGTCAAAGATAGTATGTTAAAAGGATCAATTCAGAAACATTTTCTGATGTGATTTTCAAAGAGCAAGTGGCCATACTCACAAAATGTCTGAGTCAAATCTTAGGCTTAATTTTTCTATACAAATAGAATGCTACCTCCCGGAATAGTTTTCAATTAATTGAATTAAGATTGTAAAATAGGTAATTTAACTTAAAAGTGAGACTTTTAATATCAACAGCTATTTTAAGTGGCTTGAAATAATCCCTAGTTTGAGGTCAGTCACCAAAATGCATTCAGACTCTGAGGACAAAAAAAGTTCAACTCGGTGCACTTTGTTTTGTTTTCTGCCAGACCACGGACTTCATACAGAAGTAATCAAACTGAACGACTAAAGGTCATCACTTGTTGTGTTGATATCTACATGAAAATATGACCGAAATATGAAATATAAGGTAGCTGTTTCACTTTTCCAATCAGGTTATAAACCTATCCAGAAAAAATGAAACCATTCTGGCAACATGGGTGAATTTCCTCCCAAGAGACATTGCTTTTGCTTATGGAAACCTTTCAGTTAGCTCCAGAAAAGGTACAATTGTTTTCAAATCCATGTGACTGGTTCCTTAAAAACTTTCCGATGGGTTCTCAAATACTCCTGAATGGGTTGTGAACCTTATGAAGACTATACGATCACTGGAATTGATATAAGAAAGGTTTTCTAAATATGAAGATAGTTTTTTTCGTAGGGTTTCCAAGTGCAAGGTCTGATAAATATCAATGACAGTTTGTGATAATCTCAAGCAATTTAAAATAATTGCAAAGGCACAAATTTGTTTTTGAATCCTCTTGAATGTCCCTGGTCCCAAACCGCCATTCCTGAGTTAATTATGCACATTTCAACCTCTGGTTTACAAGCATCCTAAGTGAAAAGATTGACCTCTCTAAGGGACAATATATAGAGTTACAAACCTCTCAAGGTGGATGATCAGCATAGTGGAACGGTCTGGTAACTGTGTTCAAGACTCCATGACACAGATTTCTATAAACTTTAAGAATAACATGAGTTTAATTCAGTACAGTTTGTTTTATTTATCAGAAACACTCATACCGAACATTCAAGAGCCAAATATATCTTTAGTATGACTGTTCAAGAATCCATGACACCGAATCTATATAAGCTTGTTTTGAACCTATGAGCATCACTCCACAAACCGAGCTAACTTGAAAAGGTGTTGGTAAAAATGTTAAAGATGAAAGGTTTAATGTTGATTAGTTTATGTGTAATGTTGGCACTTGGGAATGCTGACATATTACATGAGGTAAGTGGATTGAAGAATTAAGGCTAAGTAACACGTTTAAGATAATTTTATGAAGATATTTGGATCAGCTTTAGTAAAACTATTTGAATACTTTCAAATGATGATTGTATCTCCAATAGGCATATTTATGTGTTTTTGTAGTAGAGTTTTTACATTGAAACCGTTCCTACCCAGGGTAGTACACTGACCTATTTGTGACTTACCAATGAAATCATTTAACAGGCATGTGGGTGGAGCTTAAAGTAACCATCAAGGGTAGTATGGGTGGTCAGCATTCTCTCGCGAGACTTTTTCCTCTCGAAAAAAGATCTCTCTCAGAAACCGTCGTGTCTATGGCCCGCTGTGTACCTACGCGCCACTTTACTGTGTTAATACGCCAACAAGAATAGTTTTTAAAAAAGACTTTGTTTCTCTCTACAGCAATTGTATAAAATAGTTTAAAAATTCATAAAATTGTTATTTCTTGCTCGATTTTGACAAATAATACACCAATTTAAAGCTTACAAAACGTAGCATCTATATATGGTGGTTACACATCCCATTTAAACGGAGAAAAACGTGAATTTTTGGTCAAAACTAACATGTAATTTAAAGTTTTCTATTAATTTACTTCATCAAAATTGCTAAAAATCTGGCATTTTATTTTCAATATATAGCATTGGCAACAAATCTCTTCAAATATCTGCATACAAAATTGTAAACTTTAAGTAATTTTATTACTTTTATTGTAAGATAATCAACTGCACGTGGAAATTATTATTGGAAACTGGTGTTCTGATAAAAATGTTTTTGACAAATGATTTTTAGAGAGGACTCCTTGACACATGGAATTTAATTTTATAAATGGTTACCTTAAGTAAGTCTGAAAATTTTATTTCTGTTCTAAAGGTGGGAGGTTAAGGTGACATTAATGTAGGCTATTTCGCTATACAGAGTTGTCTGTGGTACATTTATGCCATTGTATTTTTCTCAATATTGTGATTACTTCAATTTGACTTGGGGTTAAAGTCTAAAGTTCATTGTTAAATAATTTTAAATTAATTATTTCTTTGTGTAAGTTACAAGTAAGACTACTTTTATGCAGTAACTATTAACTACAGCCCTCTCAACTACCCATCACAATATAACCAATAAGATACTATACATAACATAAAACACTGAAGAAATAAATAAATAAAATAGATATGTATATATTGCAAATGTAACCATATTGCATTTCATCCACAATTAAAGAAAACTAAATATCTGAATTTCTTTTGCAAGTACTTACTTCATAAATCTGTTGATAATATTGTTATGGTTGAATCCATATTTTTAGAATTAATTTGGAGTTATTTATGTTATGTATATTTGATAAATAAACATTTTCTAAATTTACATACATTGCAAATGAAAAATTCTTTTTACAGGTTTTACAGAAAGCAAATATTTTTAACAGCATGAAAACCAACTAAAATATTTATAAACATGCAGTCAAGAAATCAACTTAAGTTTTGCTTTATAAAGGTTTAAGGTCATCTTACTGTTTGTATGATATGAATATTAGTTACACCCTTGTAATAATTTAATATATTGTCCCATAAGGCCAAATTAAAGTACATAAGATTCTGTAATGACAGGAAGTATAGGTTAATATAGGTCAGTTATATAAAGTATAATATCAGCATTGACAATGTAAAAATTATTATTAATTTTTTAAAAGAATATGGCCTATTTAATAATTTTCAGAAACCAAAATCATTGTGATTTGTATTAAATTGTGATATTTTTTATGAGTCATGTTGTTGCTAATCATGTATAACTTTTATTGTAATTTTCATGCAGCTCTTTTTGTGTATTTTGTATATTTTTGGCTAACATTTTTGTATATAATCCTTGGTTGTTATTTATTATAATTCCAATGCCCCCCCCCCCCCCAAAAAAAAAAAAAAAAAAAAAAAAATAAATAAATAAAATAAAATAAAATAAAAAAATATAAAAAAATAAAATAAATAAATAATCAAATAATATTAATAATTTAAAAAATCCTACAAAGCATTTGTTAAATGTACACATGTATAGGTATGTAGAATTAAAATTAATCATTACTATTGTTAAAACGTCTCTAATGTTATTTTATTTTATTTTTTTTTTTTTTATTACTCTCATGCATTATCGATGTTTTTGTTCAGCATTGTAGCAAACTTTTGAAATGAATTTTGGGGACAAATATATAAAAATTTACATCCATAAAATTCATTTACTTTGAAAAATTATTTGTGACAATCTTCAAAGCAATTATACAGGTTTAACAGCAAGAAAAATCCACGGATCACAATATTTAAAATTCGTAGAATAACTACTGCACTATAAACTCCATTTTCGCCCATGTAGGAAGGCTAGAAACAACACTTAAAGTAATGTTTTCCTGCTGAAAGGTCACTATTTTGTAGATCCGTATGTATATTTTTAAAGAAAATCAAGAAGGAATGGTGTTATGACAGGAAACATTTATTTTTGAGCATTTTTCACCATTCGTAAAAGACTTCCTGGTTGAAAAGTAGTTCTTTGTTTACTCCCAGCATTCCTCGCGGTTTCTGTGAGGGTTTGTTTTCGAGGAAAAGCAATCCCGCGTGAGGATGGGTGGTCAGTGGTGTATAAAGGGTGTTTTAGATAATTAACAAAGAAAATTTTAATATTAACCCATTTTACTGGAGGGATGAAGGACATAGTTCACATTTCACCATCAGCAGGGCAAAATATGACTGTTCTTCACTATGCAAATGGTCAATGCAAAGGAACATGTATGTACAGTATTGTACACCTTTTGGCTGTTGCTAGTCTTATTCTAGGCTCTTAGATATTTTTTAAAGTTTAATATTTTATATATTTTTTATGTTTTTCTAATAGTAAGTATCCATGATATTCAAAGAGCAAATTGAATATTGGAACTAAGTGTGACTGAAAGAAACAATCTGACCTACAGAAAACATAATTAATTTTCAAAGGGAATCAGCATTGCATTTTATGGTACATTCTACTTAATTCTAACCAAACCTATTAGGTCCAGGATCTAATACCAAGTGTTTATGTTTCATGTAAAAGCCAGCATAGTATTCATACAGACTTACAGGGGGCTCGGTGGTGTAGTGGTTAGAGTTCTCGCCTCCAACCTCTGAGGCCACCGGTTTGAATCTTGGGCTGGGCGCTTCATGTTGGAAAGTTGGTAGTTACTTGCCGATGCCCACTGATTTACAGTGCAGTATGCTCTGGTTTCCTCCACCTGTAAACAACCGGTTGCAATATGACCTTGGCTGTAAAACAACAAATAAATCTAAAATCTAAATCTAAATTGCACAGACTTACAACATTTTATGTATTCAGCCGGGCGGGGGGGGGGGGGGGGGGGGCACGGTGGCTGAATGGTAACACTCTCGCCTCCCACCTCTGAGGCCGGGGTTCAATCCCCGTCATGGCCTCAAGTGGGAAAGCTGGTAGTTGCTTGCCATTGGTCAGCAGTTTACAGTACACATCCCTGATGAACTCTATGTACTGGTTTCCTCTGCCCTTCAAACTACCCGTCATGATATGACCTGTACAGTGTTGAAAGTGACGTAAAACCCCAAATAAATAAATAATTATTCAGCCAGGGGCTCTGGTACAGACCATGGGCAAGGCTACATGAATTGGTACACTGAACTGATAATATTATATACCAGGGTGTGGGGTTGGTGTATTGAAAATATCACTTGAAGTATATATATGGAAAAGAATTAGTGCCACAGAAAAAAAAAAATTTCTTTGAATTGTGGACTTAGTATCTCCACATGTTGACATAATATCTCAACATGTTGAGTTACTATCTTAACATTTTCATAGTAAAGAACAGTTACTTAATATCTCAGCATGTTGACTTAGTATCTCAACATGTTGATTTAGTATCTCAACTTGTTGAGTTAATATCTCAACTTGTTGAGTTAGTATCTCAACCTGTTGACTTAGTATCTCAACATGTTGAGTTATTATCTCAACATGTTGACTTACTATCTCAACGAGTTGAAATATTATCCCAACATGTTGACTTATTAAAAGTCTGACTAGAAATTAGCTTATTGGCTGACAGCCTATCACCAAACCTTGGTTGGATGATTATACAATTAAGAAATCTTCCACACTGCCACTATACTGATTCATAAATGAGTATTTAATTGACAGCCCACTACCACCCCTGGCTGAACTAAAAGGAAATTCACTCCACAATATTGATAAGAAATTATGCAATCAACAATCCCCAAAAACATGCATCATACTAGTTAGCAGTTTATGCTTAAAGTGTTGGAGTATTTGGAAATACATATATGAAATGAACTTTTCTTCTTATTTATTAAGCCAAATTAAATATTACTTTCTCATCAGAAAACCATTCAGAGAGCATAAACCCTCACCATGTAAATTTCTACCAATGACAAAGACAAATTGCTTTAATATTCAAATTTTGGTACCAATAATTTAGACGAAAAAGTTTGTTAATATTAGGGCTGCCATAACAGAAGTGGGATTAACATGACATTCAATAGGTTTTACGGAAAAAAGGCAAATTGTAAACATTTTTATAGACCAGTCTAGTGTTTCATTTGTCAGATAACATTATAACCCAAACCTAGTAGGGCACATTGATGTGTGACTATGCCTTTGCACAATTACACCTGTCCTGCAACCAGTCCAAACCATGTTGAGATACTAAGTCAACATGTTGAGATACTAAGTCAACATGTAGAGATATTAACTCAACATGTTGAGACACTAACAACTTTTTTTTTCTGTGGCACTAACACTCTTCCATATATATGACATATTTCAATGATATGTAAAATTTATCAAGTTACACAAATAACAATTTCTTGGTACTTCCTTTTTCCAAATTTTGTCATGTAAAGTATAGAAAAGCCCTGCAGAAAAACCCCATACAGAAAAAAGTCATACAATTTGTGGACCCCATTGAGAACACCCTACACCATTTTTGAGACTGGAGAGTCCTTTTCAGATAGTACAAAGTGTAAATATAAACTGTTTCCAAGTTACATATCACTTTTAGTTTTTCAAAATTATTATTGTTTTTTACGGAGCCCAGTAAGGGACATAGAACTGTTTTCTTGGCATTTTTTTATCTTGTTTCCACGAGATAGGAAGTTATGGCCAACGAGTTAGCAACTCATTACCCCAAGTTAACAACTCATTCCCCCAAGTTAACAACTCATTACCACAATTTGACAACTCATTACCACAAGTTAGAAAGTTGTTCCCACAAGTTAGCAAGTTGTTCTCACAAGATAGCAAGTCGTGCCCACAAGTTAGAAAGTTGTTCCCACAAGTTAGAAAATCGTTCCCACAAGGTAGCAAGTCGTTCCCTTAAGTTAGAAAGTCATTCCCACAAGTTAGAAAGTCATTCCCACAAGATAGCAAGTCATTCTCACAAGTTAGATAGTCATTCCCACAATTTAGCAAGTTTTTTCGTTTACCAAGTCGTTCTCACAAAATAGCAAGATAGCAAAATGCCTTCTAAGATATTTCAGTATGTTACATTGGACTGGGTGCTTTTTGGCACAGCATACCTTGCAGTATCTCCACTGCACTGGATTCTCACACACGCTATGTATCTGGATGCAGCAAAACTCTTGTTTGCTATCTTGTGGGAACGACTCGTTAACTTGTGGGAACAACTTAGTATCTTATGGTAATGACTTTGCTAAGTTGTGGGAACTAGTTAATATCTTGTGGTAATGACTTTGCTAAGTTGCGGGAATGAGTTAGTATCTTGTGGTAATGACTTGCTAACTTGTGGGAATGATTTACTATCCTCTGGAAATGACTTGCTAACTTGTGGGAATGATTTTCTAACTTGTGGTAATGACTAACTATCTTGTGGTAACGAGATAAAAAAATGAGAGGAAAACAGTTCTATGTCCCTTCCTGGACTCTGTACTTTTTTAGTATTTGCTAAATACACATTCATGGTTCTGCAAACTAAAATATGAAGAAATACTTTTAACATTCACAATACAAATAACATATAAAAATTATTGTATTACTATTGAAAGGAAAATAAACAAATCCCAATGGTCAAAAACAAATTATAAGTTCAACTGACTGTACAAATTCTGGAACATAACTCCATTTCTACTTTTCACTGCAATGTTCTTTTTGATCAGTTATCATCGAGAGATTGAGTAACTGTAATCAAGTGTGGTTTTACTTTGATAACAAAGTGACTATTTTATTGTTTCTCCAACTACAAATGGCGTGGGGATTGAAAATTACAGCACATGGTAGTTTGAATAGCAATTGAAATACCCTTTAAGTAATGATCAACCCTTTCGTTTGTAAACTAACCATAATTTATAGGGCTTTCTCAAAGATCTTAAAAAATGGTATCTTGCATCTTCATGGATATTAAAAACTGTTGGGATTTTCTCCTGTAGGGCTTTTCTTTGTAGAGCTTTTCTTTGTAGGGCTTTTTTCCTGTTTCCAATCAATAACACTTTTTATAACCAGCCACTTGAGACTTCATAATAGATTCTACTGGCCAGTCCTTAAAAGGTTCCAACAGACAATACATCATATTGTCCAGTTTTTTATGTGAACACAAATATTGCTCTACACATACATAATGTTGCCATCCCTCAAATTTTATTTAAATCAGGTATTGCCATATTAGGCATGTAACTACCCAGCTAACTTCCCACTGGTGTACAGTGTAAAAACTCTAATAGGTTAGAACTAATGATGTTTATACTACAATGAACTTCTTGAAGTATGTCTTCTGGGTCTTATTCTTAGTGTGATTTTAAATCTAAAATTATGTCAAAAACTAAATTTTGTCATAAACAAAACTTTATAAATCACGTCTTAATTAAAATAATTATTAAGTAATTTTTTCATGCCATACATAATTTGATCACAAAATTGATACTTTTTGCAGTAGCAAACCTTTTAACTTATTTTAGAAAACGACCCTGAAGATGTAATGCTCAATGTTTGTGTTCTTTAAAATTATGACTGAGAATTAAACATGCATAGAAGTCATATTGGTTATAAGGTAATCAAGGACTTAAGGAGAACGTTGAGATAGACTTCTTTTGAACTCAAACCACGGTTTAAAGATTAGTTACTGTTTCTAACAGTCAAGAAAAAGTTACATGACTTAATAGCAAAGTAAAAATGGAAAACTTATGTCTTTTATCTGTAATATTTGTGGAGTTGAACAAAGAGATTATTAATAATGTGACACTGAAGTGAACTACAATAGTTATCTCTCAGGGAATATTTTTGAAATTGGACAAGAATTAAGAAAAAGAAAAAAAGTAAAAAAAACAAGATCTATGAAAAATTCACTAAAATGTCCAAAAATATGTGTAGCATTCAAAACTTTCCAGTGTGTCGAAAGCTTGTTTGAAATCTACAGCAAGTGTGATGCCCAGGATAATATTATTTACTATAAGGACTGATATTCATTATCAACTTGGTTTTATATCTCTCAGTCACAGAATCAACTTCATCTGGATTTATAACTTCATTTAAATCAATATTTATGTTGTTGCTTAATACTTTGGCTATTGTAATATAGTCTTTATGTAAAACTGATAGAGAGTGTCATGTTTTTAATCTAGTAGGTCTTTTAAATAAGTAAACAATAGAAAATAGATCACCATTTTAACCAAAGTCTACATATTCTTTTCAATGTTCTCTTTTTTTTCATCATACAACAGGATGAATCTACTTTAAAGAACCTTCTACGAATTCTCGATGAGAGGTAGGTTGTTCTCTAATGAAAATTAAGTGGTTTGTGTAACTGTTCTATCATTTTTTTTCCTTTGCGAAGAAGGTTAAGTTTTTTTATTTCTCTTTTTGCTTGCAAAATAACTCGAAAAGTTATAAACAAATTTATATTTAGATGAAACATTGAGGAAATGTTAACAATTGTACAAGGATCAGGCAATTAGATTTTGGTGGTGATCCAGATAACCGTCTGGATCAAGAAATTTTTTTCAAAGGATTTTCTTATCATTGTACTTATAGCCAGTATTGAAGGCGTGTGACCTTGGTGTGACTTGATATCTATACAGTAGAATGTCAATTATCTGAAATCATCGGGGACATAGAAGTGGATCAGATAATTCAGATACCCAAAATTTGTTTGAAATGAAACCTCTTTGGGGCTATTAAGTGGATCATAAGTAAAGAAAGATAATTTTAGGCACTATGTTATTTGGGCAGTTTAACATATTTGTGTAATGCAATATAACTAATCCTCTAATTGTGACTTATTTGCTTCATTTCCATGGATATTGTTACTTACGTGCTCTTGAGATGCATGAGTTTGGTTGGTACATGCATTATTGAAGTTTCATATTTGGTAAACAGCATCATGCATTTTGTGCATTGAAAAATTATGGGTGATAATTAACTTCAAAACCCCAATCAAACACATTTCAGTGATTGGCCATGTTTGGTTGGTAATGATAAAGTTATTTTCTTCAGGACAATACTGAAATAACACCTAAAAAGTCACCGGCCAAACGTCCTCTGCCCAAATGTCCATGCACAGTTAAGAATATACAGCACATTTGACAATTTTTAAGAGACACAGTTTTACAGTTTAGTAATGGTATTTGTTGTTTTTATTTTACTTCAGAGAGCTGCTTGAAGACACGAAAGTGGATTTGAAAGAGAGAAAAACATGTAATATTGTATTATACCATTAAGTAGTAACATATTTTGATCACAATTTGTCTTATATCTAGGCATCAATTATCATTTGTAATTCCATTTCTTTGTTTTAATTCAGCATATAAAAATAAGAGACATTAACATAAGATACAAGATTTAATAGCCTAATGGTTTGGCTAGTCATTCTTATATTGATACATGTTTGATAATTATCTATGTTAATTTATTTACCAAAGCAACACTCAAAAGCCTAATGCGGATGATATTGCCAAGTCACATATTGCATCCGTGTACATGATGCCAACACTAATTCATCTGTTTATTATAAAACATTTTGGCCATAGTTTTGCTTTTGATGATCCTAAACTCTGAAATATTTTTTGATAATGTACACAGTGCTGCATCAATTTGCCTCCTTCAGGAAAAAGCTCAAAACTTACCTGTTTGCAAAAGCCTATCCACCATAGCTTCCCATATCAACCCTATGTCTTCCTGGTATGACCTGGTTATATCTTGGACTAACATTAATTATCTTGTTTATATTCACTTGTGCCTTAGAGTCTGTCAACTGGTGGTGATTAAGAGCTATATAAAAATCCACATTAGATTAGATGTGACATCTACAAAAGATGTTGTGAAATAATGTTTTGTATCAATTATATTGTACAAATTGTATTGTGCCAAGTGCAACATTAGAACAGCATCAATTACAAACCAAGGTTCCCGTTGTAATTTTGTTGAGAATGGTATTGTGTCATCTATTTATGAAAACATTATTTATACAAATGTTCCCCCAAGACATATTTGGAGATAACAAGTAAGTCTAGTTATATATAGTGAAGGATATATGCTTTTGATGTTGCAGCAATGGAGCCAATGTAAATATTAAAGATATAAGAGTTTCAGTATCCCTTCAAGATTATCTTATTATTATTATTATTTACAAAGAACTGATTACTTTGAGTTACTTTTTATTTCTCTTAGATTCTATCTATGTTTCATCATATGTGTAAAGCATTACTAAAATAATAAATACAAATACATATTTCTATATTGTAGATCTGCAGATGACAGACTTCGACAAGGATGAAGGTACAACATGCAAAGATGCAGCGGAGCATGTAATCCCTGTTGGCACGGATGAGATTTGTGCAGCACAGTGTGGCTTAAAGAAATGGTGTTCTGCATTTACCCTAACAACATTGGCGAATTATCCAGGAACCAAGATTTGCAGAATGTACTCAACATGTGAACCAAACAATAGGGTCAAGGACACTGATCTGTACACACTCAAACAAAGGTTAGATTTCCACTGTGTGGTGAAGTATTTTGGTAAAACTTGATAACACTACCCTTATCTTTACTTGTTTGATGAACATTAGTGTTACTCCCAAATTGATCTATCCGTGGATGGAAATTATATTGGAAGTTATGTTTCCATGCATAAGATTGCATTGGAAATGAGCAAATTTTTTTATGAAATGGGGAAAGTTCTCACTTATTTCGCAAATGGGCAATTTTATAGATTGGTCATAATATAAGCATTGATTTCATTTTATAGAAATAATTCTTGACACAAGTTGAAGTTATGAATGTACTTGACAGGAACGCTGACCAATAAACCATCCCGGGGACTTTTTGAGAGTTGATAATACGATTTTTCTGTCCTGTTCTTCATCCCACAGCCAATCAGATTTAAGCTTTTATCAGCCTTTGTTTGTACCAATGCTCCAGTGTGGTAAAAATTATATTTTACATATAATTTCTACCTGTTTAATAAATGTACCAAA
Source organism: Sabellastarte sp. h YS-2021 (assembly GCA_964017235.1). NCBI lineage: Eukaryota > Metazoa > Annelida > Polychaeta > Sabellida > Sabellidae > Sabellastarte > Sabellastarte sp. h YS-2021. The sequence continues at coordinate 144,436,495 of OZ024931.1, forward strand.
ACCAAGTAACGATACCAAAATAATCAAAATTTGTCACCATTTCGAGCCGACTGCCAGTTTCACAAAATGACTTGACACAGATCAAGATCTAATGTTAAGACTTTTTTCTCCTGAAGTTAGGCTCACTTTTCTAAATAATAATATGGCTGACATTCTATTTTCTCCACTTCATAAAATGGCTGGAAATGACTTATGAATATAAAGGAAATCTCCCTAAAGTAGTGTTGGCATTTTTAGGTGATCGTTTAGGTTTTCCATTTTTGGTAAGTTAAAATATACCAAAAATTTTTTATAGGTCACAACTAGTATATTTTAAGTAGCAGTTCAGTGGTGTTACCAGAAATAGAAAACTTTTCTTTGTTATGTTTCATACATTGATAAAGAAGATTAAGGAAAGACTGAATACAAAAGTCACAAAGTGGACATCACATGTGACACGAGTTAATCCAGTTCATTGGGGTTTTACATAGCTTTCAACATTGTACAGGTCATATCAAAACAGGTAGTTTTGTGGGCAAAAAAACCTTTACATACAGTTGGTCAAGGTTCTGTACTGTAAACTGCTGACCATCGGTCAGAAAATATCACCTTTCCCACGTAAGGTCTGGGGTTTGAACCACTGACCTCAGAGGTGGGAGGCAAGTGTGTTATCTCTGCGCCACTGTGGCCCCTGAGGCTAAAATTAGAATGTTTAGTGTCTTTTATATAATTTTCTCCGGTATCAGTTCAGATGACAATTCTAAATTTTGATAGCTATAAAACATTTAAATTCCTAGGTCACAACTTCCAAGCTGGGAGCACAATCCACAAACACCAATGCATACTAAATAATTCATTTTTTTCTTTTAAAAAGGGCTCAATAAAAACAATATGGAAAATTCTGGATATTTGATATTTTTGGGAGATGATCCAGGTAATGATCTAGACAATTCTCTAAAATTTAATTGTGTCTAAGTTCGGCCAACACCCAATGTCGCAATTGTTTTTCCATAAATGTACGACCAGTCATATTTGCGAAATCCTGCAAACAAAGTGACAAATAAACCCTCATCAATTTGAATAGCTCCTTGTCAGAGGCAAAGAATCTTCTCATCTCTTTTCAGCTGTGGTTCAGCCTGACTCATAAGTGGGCATGAAACTTTCGATCAGAACACGATTTGCATTGGGAACGGCTTGTTTAAATGTCTTAAACAGCCTTTATGTCCTCTAATGAGATGTATTAAAATATGCTCTACTTCTACAAGTGTGGTTTATTATAGGTTTACGGTGTGAAGTAACAAAAAAATCCACTTTGTAATGTGTAGTTTATAAGGAGGTATGACATGCATTCCTGATCCCCAAGATATTTTCCCCCATACCTTCTTGACTGGTATTGCCATTGCCTCATTGCGATAGTTTCCTAGTCAGTCTGATTTGTAAGCGAATGCTTTACTATGGGCCTAAAATGAAACAGTTAGGTTTAGGATAATTATAAGATAGAAAAGATTACTGTACAAGTGCAAGATAGGTTAAGGATCACTGTAAGATGAAAAGGTAACAATATGATGGGTTTATTTGTTGTTTTACGTCACGTTTAACAGCCAGGGTAATATTGCGACGGGTAGTTTACAGCTGGAGGAAACCAGTGCATACTACACTGTAAACCACCGGGCATCAGCAAATAACTGCCAACTTTCTATGATGAAGCGCCCGGCGCAAGATTCGAACCGGTGGCCTCAGAGGTTGGAGGAGAGAACTCTAACCATTATACCACCAAGCCCCCTCAGAAGTGGTAGAGGGCTTTTAACAGAAATTTCAGGTTTGTAATTGCTGAAGGGTGGAAAAGATTGATTTGCGACTGTTGAGATGGGTTTAAGTTCACTGTAAGATAAAAAGCTGACTTTATGAGCAAAAAGGTCTAAGATGGGTTTAAGATTGTAAAAATCTGATAACGATCATGAACAGTTGACAATAAATGGCTTAATATTGTGATAAACTGTTCCCGATGGACTAACAAACTTATCCAATCGTAAATCCATTGTGAAGTACTGTAATTTCTGTACTCAATGGGTTTACAATGGATTTCAGATTGTTGCAATTGAAAAGATCTACCTCCTGAGCTGACAATCAACAGGGTCGTTTCCCAATTGTAAAGCATTGTCACCAAGTGGAACGGCCCTATTAAAATGATGTTACACTTTCTCCAATGACTTTGCCCCACACCCCTTTCCATGCCTGAAAAATGTGTTAGACCTACAGTGGTGATACTAGATGAGAGAAGTTTGAAATAAACAGTGCTTATCCAACAAGATTGGAAACAATGTCTAAAGTGTCCTCTTACCTAGGATTGCATTAACATACTTTCTTTCAATTTTAACAGTACAAAACCTGTTGTGGAGGAACCTGAGTCTGGAGGTAAATACATTATGAAATACTTATTTGTTTGTTAGATGTGAAAGCCAAAAGAGATCACAGGTAAAATATATTTTTCCTCCAATTAAATAGAGAATGTTACATTGGAATGAAAAGGGTATATGTAGTAATCACAAGATAGAGTTTTCAAGTTAAATGGATTAAATGATTGTTTCTTGCACAAGAAAGTAAATTTTGTTTAAATATGTGAAAAATTAAATATCACAAGCACATTTTCTTCTGGCAAAACATTAAAATTCACACTTTTGGAAATTTACTATTGTCTTGCTTTCAAATAAGTAACCAAAAATAATAAAAAGCCATTAGGAATCTATGTAGTTAATCAGATGAGGTTAATACTACATGCCACATATTTCAAAGAAGCAATTGTTTCATAAACTTTAGTTTGTACAATAATTTTATTGTCAATTATACAAAAATTGTACAAATTCCTAACTGATAAAAAACTGTTTATCCTGTTGTCAGAATATGTGTCACACCTCTTAAAAACTCCTATTATTGTAGGTCTCCAGTTTGACGGCTTCATCAGAAAGTCGAGTACATCGTGTTCAGGGAGAAACACTTACTATTTCTATGCTGATATGTATAAAGACTGTCCGAAATATTGTCTTCGAAAGAAGTGGTGTAAAGCATTCACCTTGACAGATATAGATTATCGTGGGGAAAAACTGATACACTGCCAACTGTATGAGAGATGTGTAGAACAGACTGGGGTCATTGGAACTGATTTGTACAGTCTTGGAAGGTTAGATTTCCTGTACTGAAATCTTACAGTTTCTTTTAGTTATTATTACCCCTGGGTCTCAACCTTGTGTACTGGGGTCACAATCAACAACTGAACAGGTATGTGGTATGGTCTGCCTGCTTACTTGCGATGACACATTTGACCCAGTTTAGTGGGATTCCCATTTGGGCAGGATGCATTAGATCCAACACGGGACACAGTGTCTTTTGGTCACTTATTTGTGATTAAATAGGGATGAGTTGTTAAGCACGGTGTGTCAGTATTGAGATCATTTTACTGAAATACCGTGATTAGATTTTACAACCAGTACTTTGGAGGAAAGGGATAAAATATTAGAAACATACCCAAAATCTGAAATTATAAGCTTTTATCCCCATTTATTATGCATTTTTATACAGTACTAGCAATTACGTTGACCAAAAGTGCTATATTTTGGTTATAATATTTTATAGCTTTAATCTCGCTTGTCATCTCATATAATTGGAAGAAAATCTAAAATATTGGGAACAAACAAAAAATATAAAGAAATTATTATAAGTCTTTATCTCATATTTTGTGCATTTGAGCATTTGAGGTAACGTCCATGTTTGGTTAGGGTGTACTAAAATGTGGACTTCCGGAATCGATATGGTTTTGCATTGGCCACCTCCTGATGTACACATTTTTGGTACTGACCCATCCTTAGTTTCAAATCTGCCACATCCTATTATTGGCCATATTAAACTCTATGTGGTGGGGAGGTGATAAGAGAACTAGGATGATTATATAGGGTTATACCAGCAGATCATATACTAAGGTGCTATTTTCAACAGACATAAGGAGAAGGTTTTGTGGCCAAAATCAAATATGTACAGAAACGACCATTAGGAGAGGTGTGACCAATGTATTACAGGACCTTTGAACAGATTTTTTTTGTTTTTCCCAACTTGTACATGCAAATAGCTTAAAAAATGACTTAACAGCGTGAATATATCAGTTATTAACTTAATTTACCTTAAACAATTTGAATATGTTCCTTAGCATTACGCCAACTAGTAACTGATATACATGAGGTAGCAACATTTATATAGAGGTTAATCACATTTATATAGAAGTTAGTAACTTGTTTATATGACAGATGGCTTAGTCAATATATTACGTATAACCTTTTAGTAGTAAACAGGAGACTGAACATATGCACTAACATTCATTCATTTTATTTTTGACAGCAATGGTTCATCTAGGAATAAAGGTAAGTATAGGCATATCCTATTTTCTGACGTTTCTGTTGCATGTAGATAATTTAAGAGTAAGAAGCTTTAATGAAGTGCAAGAAAGTGTTTCAAGAAAAGAAAAGATGTATTTAAGTATAACTTACGGAAGAGTAGTAGGGACAACATTACAGTTTTTTCATCTCGATTTATAGACTTAGTGTCTCGATAAATTGAGTTAGTTATCTCAATTTATCTACTTACTATCTCGAAAATTGACTTAGTTATCTCGATTTATCTACTTGCTATATCGATAAATCGACTTAGGTATTTTGATTATAGAGGTTAGTATCTTGATAAATCAAGAAAGTTAAGTCGATTTATCAACTTACTAACTTGATAAATCGAGATAAAAAAATTGGCATGTTGGCCCTTCTACTCTTCCATAATAACCAATTATTGCAAGATGATTTCCTTTTGTATTGATGAGGTACATATTGTAATTGACACAAATCATGCTTCAGCTAAAATATACTAACAAGACAAGACTGTACAATAATTTTGAGATAATGTCATCTTTTCTTTAGTAGTTTTGTAAGATACTGTGTAGGTTAAAATTGTCGCCGTGCATTAATTTTGTTTATTTTAGCTAACGAGCTTGGATAGAGAAAAATTAATTCCTAGTAAATGTCTTAATTTTAATTTAATATCTCAACTAGCCACTAATGAAACTAATTCTAATGAGATTGGTCTTAAAGATTAATTTATAATTTCTGAAGTATGTATAGGGGTTATATCTACACTGATCAACAAACCCAAATGGATGCTGAGATATTTCCTTACATCTGTGTGACAAGGAAATCCACCTTAAACCCTTATATATTCTCAGAAGTGTTACAGCTTTAATACATGTAATAATTATATATAGCACCTGTGATTCTGAATCTCTCTTTAACTTTGATCTTCCTGTGAGAAATATATTTAAAACAATAAATCCAGTGTAAGTCAAAAGGTTATTTATTAACTTGAAGCACAGTTTTTAAAATGTCTCTTTTTTCAGTTCTCACTGGGGAAGACTTTGAACAATTGCAAAACAAGGGATGCATTGGTAAACCTCTGGTATCATTTGATGCAAGAAATGGAGAAAAATGTCTTGCAGAATGTAGTCTGAGAGGTTGCAATGCTATTGCACTTGACCCAACTGCTAGTGGGTATAATTGTGACTTGTACAAGGATTGCAACATAGTTCCTGAGCCTAATGGAAGACTGTTTGTCCTCAAGGAATAAAGGTTGGTATCAAAGCATTTTAAAATAAATGTGTTATTTTTATAACTTAGTTATTTCTGACAAAGTTACTTACAGGACTATAGCATTCCTCCACAAGGAATACTTACCTGTGTATCACTACCTGCATAATTTAACAAAAGAACTGTATTAAATACATATCACTACATAATATCCTTAACTTAGGAAAATGCTGAAATATATAACTGCTACAATTAATCCAGAAAGTTCACAAATTTCGATAGTTCCGTAGGCCAAAATAGATCTATTTAAGGGCTCAATTCAAAAAAGACTATACAGTAATCATTACAACACCCATTTTTTTCCAAGGAAGGTGAATTCTGCATTTTCATCCTAGAGTTTCTTACATAAAAGAACACAGTCAATTAATAACTGTCAGCTGAAACGTGGATCCTAATAATCATTCAGGTGAACACACCCACAGGAAAACTGGTCCCACATTGTTTAAAAATATGACTGAGTTCTGATTTATAGATTATGAGTTATGTCCACAGACAGACAGAAAGACAGAGAAACACCTGATTATAATACAATCACCCCTCTAAGAAGCGATGGTAAAAAGCAAGTTATAAACTGTGAAACATTTTAGCCACTAGGCCACTTATAATAATTTGTTTGATGTTTTTAAAGTGCATCGCTCTAATTACATATGCTCTGTAGAAATATTTATGGGACAAGCTCTGTTGAAATTATAATAACAAAACATGCGATGTTTAACAGGGTCATATCAGGATTTATGAATTTTGGGTTAATCTTTATATGACTTCTGGGCTGTGGCCAGCTCATGAAGGATTTTTAGGGGAGGGCCATTAACAGTGGTATGGTGTTTATTTTGTAGCTCTATTGAAAAAAGTCAAGTGATTTAATTTTAAACAATAAAATTTACACAATTGGCAATGAAATATAACAGTAAAATTTTGCAGTTAGATAGTTAAGCCTGACAAGGACTGGTGTTTATTGTATTACCAATATATTTTAGTAAAAGGTATTTCATTAAAAAACACAATATTTGTACTTACATATAATTGAATAGCCTCAATAATTTTTAATTAATTATGTCATATATTTTAGGCTACCATGCAATGGTGATGACAGTATCTGCTTTCTTGAAAAGATTTTGTTGCTTTTTCTATGGAACAATAATGATACTTTAGTATATTCACATAATGGTTCATAAATGTAACAAGCTTTGTAACAATGTAACAATGTTTTTTTCACTTTTATAGAAATGATTGAAGTAATTTAGCAATAAATAGTTTATTTCTACTTCTGCTTGCTTTTTGTTCCATTTGTTGTTTACAAGTATATAATCCTTACATATAAATAAGAACATTAAATTATTTTTTTATTAAAGTCCATAACCTGAGAAGGTAGATGGTCAATGCTAACAATAAACTGTTAAATAAACAATATATTTATCTATGTCTCCCTATATGGCCTACTGGTGAGGATATTTGACCTTGGAGCAGAAGATCCGGGGTTCAGTTCCCACTGGGGGTTACTCGTGGAGATTTTACTTCACATAATTGCATGAATGTGTACCAACCGTAGTTTCAGAAACATCTGCAACAGACTGGTATCATGTATCCTACCAAATATTCTTAGTCATTCTTTTTCAAAAAAAACTGAAATGAAACAATGACAATATGGATAACTATGTCCCAAGAATTACCTATCTAGCCTAACCTTTATCAAGGTCATTGCAAGATGAACAATGGTCATAGTTACATATATTTTATATTATTTAACAGGTGGTTTGAAAAATAGTAGATAACAGCTATCAAAAAGCTTTATTTTTCAACTAAAATTAGCGTCATTTATAGTTCTTCACTAGTAGTTCAAATATTCTTAGATGATTTATTTTAAGTAAAATTATTGGTGAGATACACAATTTACTTTAATTTTGATCAAAAGCCAGGCAACCCATCTCAGTATTTTATACACAGATAACTCCCCAACTAATCATCAAAATACATGTACCCCCATCACCACCAACATCGTAAAACCAGGGTGAACCAAATAAAATTCCTAGCTACTCCCTGATTGGGATATTTAAACCTGGTAATGTAGTTTTCTTTCGTTTGTGCAGTATTTTTAAGTGCTGTCTCCAGCAAGGCTTGTACTTCTAGAGTTCACTTTTTCTTTTTTTTCTTTGGACTTTTATAAATTCTGGCATGGCCATAATGACTGTGTTCTACAGATGTTGTGGCATGGCCACAAATTATGTCTGTCTTTTACAGAAGTTTAGCAGCAATGGGCTACGTAAGTACTGAGATGGGTTACCACTTCAGTGCACTACTTGTGTCTATAATGGCTTTGCGCTCCTGCTAGTAGACTGAAACCCCTTTCAGGCTTGTTTATTCAGCATCTCTGGGTTCTCCTGATGAAAAATCAGCCAGCTGCAATCTTGATATCCTTAGCAAAATCTTAAAAGTAAATAAAAACAAATATGCCGCTCTCTAATAGATAAAAATTCTATTTTTTCTATTAAGCCATTTAGAAACACACACTTTATGTCTTAACATAGAGTTAGAGGTCTTGCAATCTATTTTTGATGTAATGTAAGACTTAAATAGAACCAGAACATCATATTTGCAGGGTAACCATAACTTAATTGTCCCCTCAAAAAATGAGCATATACAAACCTAGAATATTGACACACAATATGCATCTGTGGCATTAAAACAATCTGATAGCAATTATATATTCCCTGAGAGGTAAATCTTATAATATATCCAGATTTATATTAAATTTGGGTAACACAATTCAAACTCCTTCAGCTTGAATTTACCAATAAGGTATAGTTTATTACAGGTATACTTGGATTTGAAAAAATGGACTTGCTAAACAAAAGTATAAATTACATCAGTTTCCTGTCTCACTAAACAGTGGAGAAGGTCAAATGAAGGTGAAACCGAGACCGGCTATAATAGTACTAGGGTGGATGATGGTCCACCAAGCAATGGAGAAGGTCAAATGAAGGTCAAGCCGAGATCAGGCTATAATAGTACTATGGTGAGTGATGCTGGGTTCGAACCCCATAGTAAGGTGAACTAATTATCAAAGTAAGATGCATAGAAGACAATGAAACACAAGTTTGAGGTTTTTATTTACATGTTAGTAAAATAGTTAAAATTTGTCAAGAATAAATGGACAAAATTTTAAAGCACCATACATAAAAGTAACAGGCAAAAGCCCCAGCCAAAAGGCATGACATAAAATTGTACAAACACGACAAGCAAATACATTAAAGTGAATAGAATAATATTACTATGTCAAGACATCATATAATTGCTACATAGGCATACAGTCAAGCTACTGTAACCATACTACTGATGCTACTAGTGTCTTAGTCAAGGTCAGTCAGTGAATGTTCGAAAATACGAAACAGAGTAAGTAGGGGACACCAGGGTCAGCCTGTCCCAAAGATTACCTATACCCACATCAATCCCAGTGGAGAACTCCCTACCCCCGGGACAAAGGGTAGGGGTCAAAGTCAAGGAAGGTAAATAAAAGGTATAGATATGTTAGCCTGATAGTACCAAGATCAGGAGAACTCAAATACCAGTGATCACAGATCCACTCGTTTCTTGATCAAGGAAGATAGCTCGAAATCGAAATCAAGTCAAGAGGGGGACACCAAGGTCAGCTTGGGCCAGCCTACCCCTGAAACTCTAAGACCCACATCAATCCCAGTGGAGACCTCCCTAACCCTGGGACAGGGGATAGGGGTCAAGGTCATAGAGGGTAAAGATAAAAGACAGAGGTAATCAACCTGAGGTTACCAAGCTCAAGGAACTCAACTGCCAGTGATCTCAGATATTGTTGGGGGTAGATCAAAACCCCAACAAGTCTAGCCGAGAGGGGGTACCAAATCTGAATTTGGTCTACCTATAATCCCCGAATCACTACACTACAGTGACGATAAGCTGTAGGAGGAAAAGTAGTATGTACTAGAGGTGGGAGGTGGGTTAAAATGCAGTTGTTGCTTCTTCAAAATTTAGATTCCAAATAAAAACAATGAATATTGGCGGGAAATTAAGGCCAGGAATCGATAGGGGTCTAGATTCCTAGCAATAGGGTCGAAAGTATTGAAATAAGGTAGGGATGAAAGTTATAAATTAAGGTATATGACAGAAACTGCCATAGCAGGCCCCTGACAGGCCGTGCTCTTCACACTAACTTGCTTTTAGATTCTATCAATTTTCTTGGCATTAAGAATTTGTGTAAAAATTTAACATTAAAATAAACCTTGCTGAGTTTCACTCACTTATCCACTCTCATCAAAGGATTGACGATTAATAATTGCGGAATTAAGAAATTTGATGACAAAACATTTCACAGAAAATACCCTTTAACCTATTTAAATCTGATAACATTCACAAAATAATATATTGGAACTTTATGACCCTTCACTGATACATGAACTATGGACTAGAAATGGCACCATAGCCTCAGTGAGATTATATCAAACAAAATCTTACAACATATAGGGTTGCCAAGCTAAATAATACAATTGACTGTCAATTAAGATGTTTCAAACTTAAAATATTCAAAAAAAAATTAACTACCAATAAAAGTTCGGCACCATCCAGTATGGTTACGGAGATTCAAAAACTTTGATTTATGCAATTTTAACACTGTTACATATCCATTCACATGCTTGACTTGATTCTAAATATATCCAAAGCGCTAATGACCAGGATAATTCTGAAATTGGCACTAAAGAAATGTCTTTATCTTTCTATCAGCAATGTTATTATCATCATCTGTAAGGGCTGCTACTTCCTTGGTTGTTTATTACTACTGTCAGGAAAAGTATTTCAACCTGATGATGTGACTGGATACAATTTCCTTGGTTTGGGATTGGATACACAATAGGCAAAATATGAAACATGTTTTGACCCACCTTGATTCTCTATCTGGACCTTGGCTCCACTCACCTGGAAACCCTCCTGTCATGGCTCTCCATCTTTTTGGTTATACTTCGTGTCTTGTCCTATACTCTTACCATCTTTTCTGCCAGAACTTGCCATCTTGTCCTGGTAAAGTACCAGAACTCCACCTCCACACAGGCTGGCAACACAAAAAGACTGAACTTGAAAGCAAACCAGCCTGTTGTAAAAATAACCAACCTGACTTGGACACTTCGAGTCTTTAACTGTAGGATTGGTAACATCCCAGAAGGACAAGCTCGGAACAGAAACAGACAAGCTATAAACCAAAATCTACAAATGGTTACACAACAGACAAGTCGGAAACTGTGTAGGACAAGCTGGCTTCAAGTTTATAACTCATGGCTTGTCTGCTGAAGAGATCTCTGTCTATACAAGGGGAGTCCATTTGGACAGTGCATCATTTGTAACTTGGCATCTGATGGATTACATCTGGCAGTATTTCAAGAATATGAGTTTGTTGCTTGTCAATTATCTGAGGCAGTGTTAAGTTGAAGTTGGCTGACTATATATTTTAGAATTCTGTTTTTTTAATGAGTGTATATATATAATAAAATAATTATCCGCACCCTTGTGTTTATGTGGGGTCTTCTGGGGGCGTTGGGGACTGTCCTGAGTGAGGTGTGGGCCTTGCGTTGGTCAGTCCTGCGCCCCCTGAAGCCCTCCTTGGGTGCCTATTCAATATAAAATGATCAGTCCCTGTGTATACCGCCTAATCTCCATGGAGATGTGACCCACTTACAGAGGATTGGTTGACCTATGGTCAGAAGCTTGGTTACTGAAAACAGAACCATCAGTTTAAAAGTAAATGTTGACCAGTGCACAAGTGTGGACTATTTTTCTGAACTGCCCACCCTCCACACCCCTTTTCTTTCCCTGTGAAGAATTGTCATTTTAATGTGTTTTTATTTTTATATGTCCTTTTTACTGTTTTTATCTATATTTACACCTGTTGCGTCTATTATTGTGTAATATATATACATTGCATCAAAAAACAACCATTATTATTGTGAACTGTAAGGTCACCTCACCTTATCCAAGGTCAAACCCTCCCTGGGCAACTTAACTCATATATGTACACACCTTGACCCGAATGGGGGGCTAAGGTGTTTCCCATGGGACCACAGAATGGTCCCATATGTCATTGGGTAACCATGGTAACCTCCCTTGTGTCTGGGGTCCTCAGGGGGGTCCCTTAGGATAACCTTGTATTTGACCTTCTGGGGTTAGATGACCTTCAGGATATTCTTAGGTCATATTATATGTCAGTGTAGTGTTATGTACTGTCATGTGTATGGAAATTGGACTGTAAATAAAAGTAGAACTAGAGTATGTATTAGAAACTATACAAAGTTTGTACAAAAAATATAATGAGTGTATATATATAATAAAATAATTATCCGCACCCTTGTGTTTATGTGGGGTCTTCTGGGGGCGTTGGGGACTGTATATTTTAGAATTCTGTTTTTTACAAAAACACTGCTTATTATTGACAATGGATCCTAAGAAGGGTAGAAGAGTACAGAGAATAGAAGTTCCCCTCGAGAGTGTTCCCTGTTTGGGAAACAGCAGGAGACAACACATTCAGCCTTCTGCAAATATCTGGCATCGGAAGTCTAGGAATTAGAAGAGAAGGACTTTCAGACATTTAGAAAAGAGACTATCAAGCTTCCCAGCAACATTCAAAGCAGGGCAGAAGAACATGGTCATCAAGTCCAGCAACCTCAGCTACAGATGCTTTCACACAGCTCAAATGCCACTTCAACCTTTGTACCCGAGGCACTTCAATAGCCACAGCCCGCCAGCACCAGCTGCAAGGGAATATGTCTTAACCAACCCAGAAATGCTAATGCTACAATCCAGGTCATCTAACTCAAAGTGACAACCAAAATACAGCAGCAGCAAACCAGAGGGCAGCTGACTTTCTTCCTAGTCATTGAAGATCAACAGACCACTCACATTACATTGATGCCAACGAAGATCTACCCTACTTCAGTTGCCTCTGCTACATACTAAAATGTCAGCATAAGATGTCAGGACTCTCAAGCTTCTTTGGAATCAATCTTCAATCTGTGATGAGTTACCAGCAGATTGATGCACCGCAGCCGCACCGCAGCCATTTTCACACCAGCATCAGTTGCCTTTCCTCCAACCACCACTTATGCACAGCAAGAACATCAGTGGCCACCAGCCCAACTTCAGCATCCTCTGCAGTCAGCTGACAACAAACAGCAGCAGCAGGATCACTGCCACTGCTGTGAGCAATTTAAAGGTCCTTTCTAGGACCACCTGAATTAATTAACAGATGTGTTTTAAAATTTCCTGAAACAAGAAGCATAACACTGCCCCACACAAAACACTTTGGCCCTAAAAACCAAAAACAAATTGAATCTATGACTTAGTGAATGAGTGTGTGAATGAATAAAAATTCGAAATTAAAGAAAAAATTCAAATTTTTAAAAGACAATCATAAAATATTTTCAACTTTAAAAAAAAATTATTTAATAACTTTTAAAATAAATGACAAAAAATATGTAATTTTTTTTAAAAAACCTTTGCCCAAAAATGGGAACAAAGGCAATGAAATTTTGGCCCATCCCAAAATTAAAATAAAAAAAGATATGGGAAGTATTTGGTCTTTTGGATTTAACCCGCTGACCCTTTGTGAAAGTGTTTAATTTCCCCTAAAACCTGGCTGATTTTGAACTTTACAATGTGGTGCAAATTTGCAAGAAAACAATTAAGAAAAAATAATAGCTAAGGATTTACAATGTTTACAGTTAAGGGGGCCATTTTTATATAACTTTGGTTAAATGTTCGAACAGGAGACTTGTGATTTGGTTGGAAAAGTTTTAAAAATTGTTGGAAATAGATTGGATTTGGTTTGATATTTGTGCGATATTTGAGCAACACTAGCTTAAAATAAAAGTTCTTGAAATAACTGGGTAGTCCTGAAAAGGACTGACAGATGCCAGCATCTGCCCCAAGGGTTGTTAGTTGACAAACCTCAGACAATGTCAGTAGTCAGTATTCTCTTTGATGTTTGGCCTCCCTCAAAGGATTCCTGTAGTTCTCATTAGGCACACACCGTCTCTTCATGTTGTAGCATGTTGTGCAACACCACCCTCCTGCCTGTGGAGATCCTGTAGTTGGCTATTTTTTCTTCCCTGTGACTTGTCTTCTGCTTTACGGTTTCACCATACATGGCACCAAGACAAAAGGTGTCATCACCCAGAAGGATATAGCGCACGTCTGGCCCTCCCTCCCTCAGGGGTTCAGGTGCGGAAGTCCCAAGGTGCCATCCTCGATCACAGCCCCAGTCTATTTACAGGAATCAGTATTCTGCGTCCACCAGGGCCAGGGGGACCAGGGAAAAGAAGCCATTGTAGATGTTGTTATCACAATGTGCTCCACCCTTTTCCACTTCTCAGGGGTAGGTTGACACCACATATGTTCATCCTGGAATTCAGCATGGATGGCAGACCTGGGGGACGAATTTGCAGATGGTGTTTTTGCCAACCACACAGTGGTGTAGGTCTCTCCAGTGGCCAGGTGTCTCAGTTTTATTGCCAGTTTCAGTGACACCTCTAATGGCTTCCTAAAATTGATGATTGACTTCTTGATGTGGTAGTGTATGGATTCTTCAATGAGGTCATAAAAGGCAGGTGGCATCCATACAAAATTCTGGTATGGTGGGATGTCTGGGCGTATGAGGTTGGCCAAGAGGTTGCTGTAGCATCCCTTTCTTCTCTTTGAAGGATTCAGGCATGACCCATGGGTTTGGTTGCTTTCGTCTTCTCCTGGGTTCTGGCTAGGGCTGAGGCTGTGATGGTGCCTCTAGGGTAAGTGATGGTGCTGGGTTTAATTGTGTCCTTCTCTGTCTTCATATCAAGATGACTTGTCCTGGTAATTTCCCGTCTTGTCATGAAGAAAGTGATCTCAGCCCCAAGTCAGGTCGTTATATTGGTCCTGACAAGCTAGTATATGTTATGTCCTGTTGGGGAGATATAACTGACCCAGCATTTCTACAAATTATTTTGTGGTTTTCGTCCACGATCCCCCAACTTTTGCAACCAACCCTAGAGCTTTAGGGTCGATTATAGAGTCCTTTCCAGTGGAAGCCCCCCATTGCAGTTTGTCAAAGAGATTAAAAGCTATAAAAGTCCACATCAATCAATGTTGCAATGGCCTTCACTGGCTTAACCTTAATTACCTCATCTAACACCTTACACCACTCATGCAACACCAACATAAATGTCTGTTGGTTTGCTATTTTTGGTCCAAACCTCTCAAATAAATCCTCTCTTTCTATTGAAAACTTTTTTTTGATAGAGTGTGTACATAATTTTTCTAGCCTAACTCTTTTGCAGAATTGTTTCCTCAATTTAATAGTGTAATATAAAGTGCCATGGCTTTGTTCATACACATAGAATTGTATTATATTGTTGTGTGTAGTATTGGGTTATTTTACAATAGTTAACAAGCTACCCTCAAATATACTTAATATACTTAATTGATTGTAATGGGAGAGACACATACTCTCAAATTTGCTCAGGTGGAAACCCACACTACCCTAAGCACTTCAGATTTTAAGTCCCTTGACGTTGTAGGTGTTGTTTCATACTTGGTGGAACCTTTTGTAAACTTCTCATGTGTAAAGACTTATAGGTGCGAACGTAACTTGATTAAAATATACACTGCTGACATTTACATGAAGAGGAATGACTTCAAAAGAATACATTGCAGATTGGTTTACATTTCCAGTGAATGGCGTCTTGTGCCCATTCTTTCAAAATAGAAGATATGTTTATTGACTTTAAAATCTCTCATCTGAGTAACTTCATCTGGCTTCTTAAAGGTACAATAACTTGTTGATTAAATTATTTCATTTATTATGGCCTAAGAATGTTTAGTTAACAAAACTATTTCAATTAAATATTGGCCTATTTTTGCAAAGATTCTTTCCACTCCCTCAAAACAGTTTTAACTCATTTTTGAGAGATTTTTCTGAAACCCAAATGTTACACAATATTGAAAATTTGTAAGCAATAACTCATCTTAAAATTTATACATAAAACTCATCTTTTTTCAGTTTATACTTAAACTGAAAGAGAACAGTTGGCTACCTTCTTTCCTCTATTTTTTAATTTTCAGAGCTTGTACTTACAGATATTCTTAAACTTAAACTCCTATTAAAATTACTCAGACAAACTTTGTATTTCAATTCAAACTTTTCAACAAAGATTCTTAGAAGTGATTCACTTTAAGTCTCATATATACTCTTTTCTGAGTTTACACTTAAAGTCAATGAGAATAGCTACCTTATTTCCTTTGTCTTTTTATCTCTGGCCTGTATGTAGTATTTTTAAACCTAAACTACTTTTACAAGTTTAAATTAAAACCGTTCATAAAACAGAAAATGCTTAATCACATTTGGAAGCTTATACTTAAAGTCATTGTCTGAGTTTATACTAAAGCTTAAAAAGGATGGTTAGCTTTCTTTTGTTTTGGTTATCCATGTATGTAAACTGAGGCCCCAAAATGAGACAAGTCCAAAAAGTACAGAATCTGCGGTTGATAAAGGAATACTTAAGCTCAAGCAGAAACTCAGAGGTTGAGTTGATGCCTAAAGTGAGATTGCTTTCGAAAATACCAATTTCATCATAATCTTAGGTGTGACAAAACCTGCGATTAAGTATCTGAGTTTAAGCATGAGTTTTATGTTTTGTGTAAATATAAACCAACGGAGCCCCAGGTGTTACAATGAGCTGTTGACTGACTTTGTAAAATCTCCAAAACCTTTAAATATAACTACACCTGGCTGAAATCCTATCTCACTAAGAACAGTCTGTCTAAAGGAATCTTTTTGTTGTTACCACATGTCATTTATTTGTCCATATTACATTTGTACCTCATAAGTACTTCAACTCTTATGGGTATAAATAAATAAAGTCATTTTACAACATACTGCAACAGAGGCTTTAGAATTTTTAAAACCATTTCCAAATATATGCATATAGACACTTTGTAAGAACTAATTGGAAAGAATGGAGTGGCTGAGTTTGAATTTTAATGACTCTGATCTCTATAGTTGATGGTCTGAGCCCAACTCCTGACAAAATAAGCATTTGCCATAGTGTGACCTTGACCTTTGTAAGGGATTCACAACTCTAACACTGTTTTTGGACGTTTTTTCTACTTCCAATCTTTTTCATTGGATTTTAGAGTTTCACTTTAATATCAACACCTTAAGAGAATGCTCTATTTGAGCCCTTGCAAATATTTTAATTTATAAGTTTGTTACTTGTATTTATCAAATAATTAATGCGTTATCTTCTGTATCTTCTTGGGTTTTTGTAAGCTATCTCTACTTTATATACTTTAAGCTATAAAGGGAATGTTAAAACACCAGCTTGGACCTTTGACGTTTCTACCAATGTATGGGTGTATAAAAATATTACAATATGCACCTGCTCAGACCAAACAGAGTAAAATCTAGGGAGTTCTAGCAGACTGTAAACCTCAACAAGGGGTACGTTAGCTAAAACTAGGGATATATTTCGCTTCCAAAATCCTTCACAATATGTAAACCGCACTTCCTTTGGTCAAGTGGTACCTACATAAACAAGGCCAAAAGGTATTTTGGTCACCTAGAATGAGCACAAAGCCATCAGAGACACGAGTAGTGCAGTAGAATTTATGAAAGTCTGGTTACACAAAGAAATTCCAACTAAAACTCATCCCACAGCAAGAGAGAGATATGTGTCCTTTTAACTACTACAGTGTTGTCATGTCATCCAAACGAGATGCAAAAGAGGTAAGTTCAGAGTACAGAGGAAATTCCAAGTAAAACTCATCCCACAGCAAGAGAGGTTTGTGTCCTTTTAACTACTGCAGTGTTCCCATGTCATCCAAACGGGTTGGAAAGAGGGGGGAAATGTGTCTTTTAAGTATTGCAGTGTAGTCTTGCCATCTGAATGGGTTGGAAAGAGGTAAATTCAGAGTACAGAGGTAAATTTCATCAAAGTCCCGAGACAAAAATCGAGGCTCACACTAAAAAATTAATCTATAAGTCAGTTTGGAGGTATTACAAGAACAGACAAACTTATTAACAAACTCAAACATATAGCAATCTCTGAGATCTGTGTCATTATAGTATTTGACAGCTCAAAACATTTCTAAATAAAGGTACCTTGGGGCATTTACAAAGAAAACTGTGAAAAAGTATAAAAGAATCATTAAGTATCTCAACACTCACTGTTAACATATGCTTAATAATTGTCAAATCTCTATATTAAATTTACATATTTATTTAGTAGAAACTAAATGCATCAACTAATTTGAATTGAAACTTTTACAAAATATATACACAAGATATACAACCGAAATTATATTCCAATTCCAATCTCATAAATGCCTGACCTTTGCCAAGTACATTTAACAATGCTTCAGTGACAGTGAATGTAAATGACTTGTTAGTTCTCATATAAATCATTTATGAGCTTTGGTGCCTTTTTAATTTGAAAGTTTCCTTATATAGCTTCCCATTATAAATGCTTACAAGATCAAACATATCCCTGAACTTTATACTACTCTCTCAAACCATGAAGGGAAGTGATGAGAGCATTATTGTCAGGTTTGTTTGTTTGCCTGTCTGTCTGACTAGTTGCATTATTTGAAAACTCTACATCAGGTCATGTACATATTTTTATACAATGACGGGTTTTGCCCTTGACTTGCAAATCCAGAATTTTGTGTGTTGAGTCAGCCAGGGCTGAGTCAGGGCAATGGTTTGTGTATATTTGTAAACATGGGTGCATTAATAGATCACAATAATCCTTTAATAGCAAACAATGCCTAAAGGAGCGCAAAACCACACCCGGAAATCCAGAGTAAGATATTGGTGATGTATCCATAAGGAAATCCCACCATTCAGGGGGTAGATCTCAATGTCTAAATAAAGCCCAGAGTGGATCCAGATTCAGATCATCTTTGATAAGGATGAAGCCAAGGGTACACCCCACCATGTGTAGGCATATGATCTCAACCCAAAGTACATGTTTTGAGTCATGGGGTAATAGAGAGTTTGCGAACAACGTTTTTGATACCCGTATCTACTTTCCGCTACGTTACACATCATTGATATCTGTGTGTGATGTAATTTCATGAGGTTTTAACTGCATAAGGTTACGTTTTTTTACGTGACAAATGACTTCGCCACGTAATTTGTTTTCCTTGTGGATTTGTCGATTACTGGAGCAATAAAATGTGTTATACATGTTAATACAGAGTTCTTGAGAGACTGTAGATTATTTTAGCAACTTTGTCAATTTTTGAAAAACCCAAGTGTACAAACGACTAGCCTTTTTTCACCCCTGTCATAAATTTATTTTGAGGTAATGAACACAATCTTCCAAAGTTTTATGTACGTGTGTTTTATAAACTATTTAACTTGTGGGTTTCTTGGGTGTTGGGCCAATAAAGTTTGTAGTATATATCAGTACTCACTTCATTCAGTACTGTAGATGAATAAAACCAGGGAATTTATCTTTATTGACTTGTATAATTCCCAATTAATTTAAATGAAATGCATGTAAATATCCTAGTTCAAACGCTGTTTGCAAACAACCCCCCCAATGGCTTTCTTCCGTATTGGTTAATTATGTTGCGTGTTTTTGCAAGGAGTGTTTATGAAACATTATTCGCAAACTCTCCAATAATCCAATCCCTTGCTACAGTCAAATACACAGTTATTTGGAAACCAGTTTGGAAGCTCATAGTCACCTTTATCAATGAAATTATTTACTGTTTCACAATGTAACTTGACAAAGGCTGTAGCTTGGCATTACAGCATAACATTCAATAGTCGGTTATATAATCAAGATCTTTCCAAAAAAATTTAATTACTTCATTCTTTGATCAGGTGCTACTCACATGAAAATTTTATAAAGATGCATTCATTAGTCTTGACGTTATCCTGAAGTTAACACAGGCAAACAAACAAACGAACAAACAAACACAGAATGTATTTAAAACATTTAAATCTCCTGGTGGAAGTTATAAATACAAAGGTTATTGAACAAGAAATATTTGTCAGAAAGAAAAAAAACAGCTTGAATAGTTCAATAGGAGATGAACAGTGTTGAAACGTATTTTTGTTGTAACTTTAATTGTTTTAAGCATTAAAGGATATATTCCAGTACTAAAAATCTCATTAATACAACCTAGATACAGATATATATACCCCAGGGACAATGGCTTACGTATTTGCTCTGTTTTTGACAGCTAATAAGTACTGTTTTTAATAGCTATTAAACTCATTCTTTATTGTCAATAAAGTTGTAAATTTTGGAGATCATGTATGTTCAGTTCATGTACTGTTATGCATGCCTTGTACTAAATTCTGAACATACATTTACTTAATTTATGAACAAATGACAGAGCAGATTTTTGGTTTGTTTTATAACTCAATCTCTTTAATCTCACGCCCAGGGGTGTTTTTAGACAAATCTATTAGTTTTTGTAGAGGTTTATGTCCTTAATATTGGTTTGTATTTTAATTATAAGATATTTAATAACATCATGTTCCTAATATTTTAAACGTTTCATGCACAGGTTCAAAGACAAATGGGTAAAATCTAATGAAAATACATTCTCATTCCAAGGGCAGTTTTAAAGGTAACACCTTAGAAGTAATCAAAAAACTTAAATTCATTACTCCTTGTGGATGCCCTCTGGCGAATGTTTTAGACATATTTACACATATTCTGTACATTTGTTAAAGTCCCATAGTTGACAAAGAAGTAGTCTTCACAATAGTACAATAACATGATTTTGTAGGGCGTTATAGGTTTCTAGCAGCATGATATTAATCCTTAATATGTGTTTTTACGAAATTAAAATTGTTTTGCAAAAAAAGTGTTTTTCTTATTTTCAACAACAAACTACCCTCACTGGAATATAATTTTATTAATGAGCCAACTACTGTAATTCAAAATATACAATATTGTGACATCACGAGAACAAAGGACCCTTATTTCCTGCAGATGTTATTGTGACGTTTAGAATGACAGTTACAAAGGGAGTATTTTTGTACTGTATGTGTGCACATTTTCAGTAAATCATTTAGTTTTCTTTATCTAAATATTTTCAAAACTGTTTAACCTACTAATATATTTCCCATATCATTAGACAGATATTTGTACACTTCTTCTTCTCGTTTTTTTTATCAAAATCCATGCAGAAATAAGAGAGATATTGCAAGTTATAAATTTAAAGTGAGAGTAGAATGTTGTAAACAAACACTTTATGACGTTAGAGGCGAGCCATTAATAGTTCTGGGGACGTATTCTTCAACAATACTTTGCTAAGGTCACCTTAGATCCAAGTTAGGAATGGTTTTCCACTTACCTAAGTAATACTTAGATTTCGTATTCATCAACCTCTACTTTGTTAAGTATAACTTAAATTCTAAGTTAGGAAAACTCCCTTTACTTTGTACTGTAACTGTAAATATGGGAACCAGTATTTCTAAGTATATCTAAATTTTCAAATTCGGTGAACGGCAGAGGGTTGTTGTTGTTACTATTATTGAGTGGAGATGTGTCCGTCAATCCTGGTCCCCTTACATTGGGGATAGTGAACACCAGATCCGTAAGGAATAAGGGCCCCCTCCTTGCTGATATTGTGGCATCTCACCGAAACACATATCCGCCCCTATGATTCAGACAGTTTTTTACGATCCATTACTCCTGCTGATTACATATTTCCTCATAGGCCTCATCCCTCAGGTATGGGTGGCGGTGTTGGCTTTTTCATTAGATCAGCCTACAGCCTACATAATATGGAATCTTCTTTCTACCAGTCATTTGAAAACAGTGGTGTCCCTGGGGCTTAATGGCCGTTCACTGTTGCTTGCCTGTGTCTATCACCCTCCAGGATCATGTACCTGCAAATTTCAGGAAGAATTTATGTCCTTTGTAGGTTTCTTGTCATCCATCAACTCCTCATATCAAAATTTTTGTGATTTCAACATTCATGTTGATGTTCCCGGCGGTGGTGGTTATAAATTTACGACCTTTCTTGATTCATGTGATCTCAAACAGTTTGTTAATCAACTGACCCATCTGCTTGGTCACACACTTGATCTCATTCTTTCTCCCACTGATCAGGATACTATTAGTGAAGTCAAAATTGGTGATTTTGTATCTGACCATCCACTTGTCAAATGCTCAATTATCCTACCTCATCAAGCTGCTCATACTCAAAATAAGGTTAAATATAGAAGGTACCACCGTATCAACATGTCCGATTTCCGCTCGGATCTGAAAAATACTTCCTTTGTGAAATCACCCACTGATTCTGTTGTAGACCTTTACGACCAATATGTACATGACTTGGCAGATATTCTTGACAAGCATGCACCACTGATATCCAGATTGATAAAGAAAGATTCTATTGATTGGGTGTCTGATTCTTATTGACGTGCTAAATCCCTTAGACGTCAGTTTGAAAGAACTTGGCGCAGGACCAAGAATCCACTGAATAGAAGTCGGCTTCGTCGCCAAATTGCTAGATGTAATTCATTGGTTAACAAGGATAAGTCAAACTACTAAAGTAAACTTATCTCTGAAAATAGTCAGGACCCTAGAAAACTGTGGCATGTACTGCATAAATCCCTGAGTAGGGCTTCTTACGTGACACTTCCACCTCACGATTCTGACATGACATTGGCGAACCAGTTTGCCTCCTATTTCCATAATAAAATAAAAAAAATAGAGATACTTTCATCCCCTCTGGCATTGAAATGGATGTTCGTCCTTCTTCTGACCCCCCAAAAATTACTACCTTTACTGAAGATAAAATCATCAGAAACTCGCCTACGAAATCCTGCCTGTTGGACCCCTGGCCTACTTTTCTCATCAAGGAGTGTAGTGACATACTATTACCATCAATAACAAAGCTGGTGAACTGCTCACTCATGGAGGGTTGTGTCCCTGATGGTTTCAAAACTGCTGTAGTTAGTCCACTTATTAAAAAGGCTACTCTTCCTGCAGAAGAACTTTAAAAACTATCGTCCTGTATCTGGCCTTAGTTTCATGTCGAAATTAGTTGAACGTGTGGTTGCTAAGCAACTGCTAGAACAAATTCATGTTCATAGCCTAGACAATCCATATCAATCAGCATATAAAACAGGCCACTCAACTGAGATAGCTCTTCTTTCTATAAAAAATGAAGTTCATCTATCTCTGTCACGAGATAGTGACTTGTACTGCTTGATCTCTCAGCAGCATTTGATACAATTGATCATTCCACCCGTCTTCATTGTCTTCAGACCTGGTTTGGTATTGGTGGTTCTGTTCTTAAATGGTTCACCTCCTACCTGAGTGCTATCAGTCAGTAAAAATTGGTTCTACTCTCTCCGATTTTTGTAAATTCCTGTTTGGTGTGCCCCAAGCCTCTGTCTTGGGTCCTTTGTTATTTTCTTTGTATACGACCCCCCTTAGTTTGGTTATTGGTAAACACTTTGGCTTGAACAATGAAATACAATAAATGTGATTGGGCTACAGAGTGACTGGATTTGGCATCCATTGAAGACACCCAATTTGGCCAGGCACAACATACCCAAACTCACTGCATCAATGACCACTTCCCCCTTGCAAAATATGTATGCACTATGCATGTAGAACTGAATAACAAGCAATACGGTTCTTGCCCAAAGCCTTGGAAAGAAATAAGAATAAAGTTGTATACAAATGCAATTATATTTTAATGACCTATAATGTCATCTTTCAATGTTACTTATGTTACCCACATGCCAAATTTAAAAGTTCTAAGTAAAATATTTTTAAGTTATTACATGCCAAAACAAATCTATGTGGCTGCAATGGTGGCATGATTGGACTTTATGAATTATATGCTTGTTTTCCATCATTATAATACCTCCAATTACAATCATCAGAACTTGACACTACATGTAACCAAGGTATACACACCTCCATTTTGTTATAGATAATCCCCTCACCCATATATAGCATCCCTTCAAAAACCTCTTTCAAGTAATCAAATACCATTAACAACTTTCATTTTATGTATCCTTCCTTGCCAAAGAAAATGCAGATCAAAAACTGCTCAGGATACAAACCAAAATCACTCTAGTTGAAGTATACATTGTAGTGCTGTCTGACTGGGATTTCTGTCAACACTCAAGTTTTTTTTGAAGTTATATATACTACATTTGGGTCACTAATACACTTTCAAGACCACATGCTCTTATGGCTCAGTTACCTACTGCACACTACACTGACATCATAAAGTTCCTAGCAACAGTCAAAAAGTTGTGACATCACTCATCAACTTAGCAACATGTTTAAAACATACAGTGGCTACCACATCAGTATGTCATTGTACTCTGAATTATATGGACATGTTTCTTAATATTATATGTTTAAGGCTATATTTCAAGTTTAAGTTGTGTTTGATTCATCTTGTTAAATCTTGTTGAATAGTTAATCTCAAACTATGTAAAACCCTGATAGAGTGTGAATTTCTTGAAAAGATTTCTAAAGTTTATCAAATTTCATGCGTTTCCAATATCAAAAAAAAGTGGGGGGAGGGCAAAAGTTATGTTGCTCCCCCCAGCCCCCCGATTCCTTCGCCACTGAATCATGTGTGGCTGCTTAGATTCGAATATTATTGACCTTGCTTGTTTTCCTCTTCTCAGTCTCATTTGTTGGGACAAGGAAAGGAAGGGGAAGGTGCACGTTTTTTGTTTTGCTCGCGCTTCTACAGATTACTTTTCTTTTCCTTTTTTTGTCTCCAGATTTTGATGAAATCTCCCTGCAGATTCTGAATTTGCCTCTCTTGCTCAACAATAGCTAAAATGACACATGTCCTTTCAGCATTTCCCCATACATACATCCTTTAGTCTCTGGACTTTGATGACAGTGACAACACCTGCCTGTGCATTCTGAATTTCTCTCTCTTGCTCTCCAATACCTAAAATGACACATGTCATTTTGCCTTTTTTCCATAAATATGTCCTTCTTGCCTCAGATTTTTGTGAATTGTGACACAGCATGATGAGTATTTGTCTGTTCACTGAAGTTAAGCGGCAATGGGAATTTCAGTTGGAATTTCCTGGTATCCCCCAAGCTTTTGTAAATTCTAGTGCACTACTAGTGCCTCTGATGGCTTTGCGCTTGAGCTAGGAGACCAAAACACCTTTTGGCCTTGTTTAACTTTAGACATCTTAATGGCGAATGATGATTTGTAAAGTCCTGGTTGTGGAGCGGTCAGCATGATAGAGAGAAAAATGAAATCCGACAGTCCCGCCACCCCAAGACAGTGACAACACACATGTGCAGAGCATTATGTTTATTCCTACATAACTGTATATAATGTGACTACTAAAAAAATTATGTACAGTCCCTCACAATGTAAATGTTATACAATGCCAATAGGTTACTCAAACAAGAAAGCACTTATACGGGTAAATAGTGAACACTTAATACTGAATACACAAGTTACAATCACAGAGGTTAATCACATAGTCACAGTGATTATTAAAGTTATCTCTCAAGTTAAGGTCGAGAACATCTGCCAAGTGTTCGTCCTATGCTTTAATATTCTGTCCAGATTTAACTGGGAGCCTATTAAACTGTTAATTTAGCTGTTCCATTCCCATAATATCCTAAAAATTACATTTGTCAATTTGCTATAAATAACAACTTCTTGATGATTTGGACCTATAAAGTAAAATTTCTCTCAATATCCAATCCAATATGGCCTGTTCCCTTATCCCTTATTTTCCATGACTGTCTTCTTATGTAACTATCTGGTTTTGGTAACTATGTAACTTTTGAGGCTTCCAGATACTGACTCTTCTTGAATATCAAATCCAAAAGAGTCATAGCCAGAATGAAACAGGTAAATATAATCAGTTATGCATGTTCATTTAATCAGATTAACAATTCTGACTGACAAATATGATGGCTTTTGCAACTGTATATACTTACAATAGTGATCATTTTATACTCTGGGTGACAACGTAAGCTCCTCAAAACTACTTCTAAACAACCTAATCTGAGTATTAAAGACACATAAGATGACCAGATAAACATTATGGTCCACGTTCTCAGGGCACTAGACCAGCAACATATCTCCATGAAGAAACCAAAGACATCTGGGAGTAAATATTACAACTACAAGGGCTTTATTCCATGGGTGCTGCTGGCCTGGTTAACACAGAATACAGTTTAGTCTGGGTGGATGTTGGGTCCAGTGGATATTCATCAGACGCACAAATATTTATGAAAATGATTGGATGAAGACAAAACTGAAGTTATTGATTTTGGATCTAGAAAATATTTGCAAGGAATGCCTTTTATTTCTGTCAGAGTGGGAGACTTGTACAATCACCCCAACAAGGTCTATTCGCAACCTAGGTGCCCATTTTGATTCATGGGTGAACATGGAAGAGTTTATCATCAAACAGTGCAGAGCCTGTCAATTACAATTTCGTAAAATTGCTAGAATTCGTAAATATTTGTCTAAAGAGACATGTTCCTGCATAATTCAAGACCTGGTAACATCAAAACTAGACTACAAATTGTACAAAATTCAGCAGCCAGTGTGGTCCTCAAAATGACAAAGTACGACCATATTATTAGAGCAAGACAAGAACTTCACTGGCTTCCAATGCAACAGTGGATTGTTTTCAGTATTCTCACTGCGTTACATGGCCTAGCACCAACATACACTACTGACCTTATTTCAGCAAGATTAACAAGTTTATCCAAAAATTTCAATGTAGCATTTCCAATCAAAGAACCAAGAAACAGTTATAGAAAACGGCCTTTTGTTCATGCTGCTCCAAATCTGTGGAACAACCTACCTGTTAACTTTAGATCTTCAAATTCACTGTTAGACTTCAGGAGGCAGCTCAAAACATAATTTTCACACTTGCATACAATATGTAGATCCTACCTACAGCCCTTAGAGACATACTAATTCATAAGCACTATATAAAAATCATGGGTTATGTAATGTTAACCCAAAATCACATAGATGAGATTGATGGACCTGTAGACTTTGAAAAATGTGGGTTGTATACTATAAACCATTTGAAACAAGTTTTGTCTGAGAATGCAGAAACTCATACCAGGCTTGGTAGTGCTGACAAAAAAAGCAAAATGAATCTTTCCACAAAAGAAAATCTACATGAGTTGGCTTGTTTTGTCACTTCCCCCGCGTCCATCAGTTTGCACTTAATGACCCATTAAGTCACATTCCTTGTCATTTGTACACAAGTCTTCTGTGCTGTTAACTTACTTGTGCAATAAAGAGCAAATATTTACGACAAAAAATAAGGAAACTATTCTGAACACTTCATTTGCAATGAAATCCAAGCCATCTTTCAGAATAACTGAGTCATTTGCAAACCCTACCTTGTGTTAAAATATGACACAGATACTATGTATAGTTTTTGAGTAGAGCACAAAAACAAACAGAAAGGCAGAGGGAAAAACACACTAAATTACTACACCTAGGCTCCCCCCCTTTTTAAAAGTTAGTCCTTCAAATTAGCCAGGGCCTGTATTTACGAAAGGTCTTAGCCAGGGCTTAGGCTTAAAGTTAAGACTTTTGTCTCAGGTTTCTGCCCCAAAACTGCTAAGACTTTTATCTTAGGCTTAGTGGTATTCACAAAGAATTTAAGACCAATCTTAGGCTTAGCCAAGGGTTCAACTTTAAGACTGGTTGGTAGTGGGCTTAACTTTTGTAAAGAAGGCTTAAATATGGTCGCCATAAACTTTTCTCCACTTCAAAATTTGAAATGGCTGTAAATAAAGTTTAGTGATACAGAACACCCACTAAAGTAGTCTTTGGGAAGTTTATATGTGGTAACAAGGTTTTCAATTTCAAAACAGCACTTTTCCTTAGATAAAATACATTGAATGAAGGATATATGTCACCAAAAGTATTGTTTGAATAGAAAAAAAGGTCACATGACACAGAAAACCACTGTGGTTATTTGATAATCTTGGACTTAGCTAAGTCACCCTTGGTGAATATGGTTTTAAGACAAAACTTAGCTGAGACAAAAGTCTTAACTTTAGGACTGGATTTAAGCCTAAGACATGGCTAAGTCTAAGACCTTTAGAGAATACCGGCCCAGGTCATCATAATTACATGCTTCTTCCATTAATATGTTTGCTTTGTTTATTTGGGGTTTTACGTCGCTTTCAACACTGTACAGGTCATATCACGACGGGTAGTTGGAAGGGCAGAGGAAACCAGTACATATAGTTCGCTAGGGTTCTGTACTGTAAACTGCCGACCAATGGCAAGCAACTACCAGCTTTCCCACTTACAGCCATGACGGGGATCGAACCCCGGCCGCAGAGGTGGGAGGCGAGAGTGTTACCACTCTGCCACCGTGGCCCCCTAATATGTTTGCTATATGGTCGTGTATATGTATATATATGTAAACCTATATATGTACATATTTCAAAGTTTATAATATCTCTGTTTCCATTATATCAAAATAAGTTTTTTTTCTCAAGTTCATCTATAGAAGGGATGTTTGATAATAGACTGTACAAGTGTGAAATCCCTTTATCTGTTTAAACACCGTTCCACTACATGGTCCATGAACCATGGTAGAAATACCTTTGTTATTGTATGAACACTCCTGGCTGTTGAACGGGACGTAAAACCCCAACTTTGACCTTTGTATGAACACTCAGGGTTTTACATCTCCATAAATTTATATATTTAGAAACTCACCCAACTGAAACTAAATCAAGTATTTATGACCTCTTTAATATTGTAATATCAGTGGCATATTTATGTACTTCCAAGGTATCTGTCTAAACGTACCACAAAAAAAGACAAAAGTTTCTCACAGGTCTAGATAACTATGATATATAAATTCTGTTACATTTCTAAAATCTGAATCTCTGATTGCACTGCAAGTGTTGAAATTTTTTTTGGAATCTTAACATCACTTTTAACACTGCATAGGTCATATCACGATGGGTAGTTTTATGGGCAGAGGAAACCAAGACATACAATTGGTCAAGTTTCTGTACTATAAACTGCCGACCAATGGTAAGAAACTACCACCTCCCTCACATAGTGTCAGGGGTTTGAACCATCAGCTTCAGAGGTGGGACGCGAGTGTGTTACCACTGTACAACCATGGCCCCCTAGAACTGGTGAAGGGGTTACAATGTAAAACAGTACAAATACAACCCCTCCCTGCTCATACATCAGCCTAGCCGTGATCCTTCCCTTCACAAATCATTTTGTTCCTTTGTGAATTTTCCTTTGTTTTGGCAAAATATTAATATTTCAAACAGCTAAAATTACAGGGGGTATTAAGGTCATTGCCTGTAAACGCCCATAAATGAAGGTGTCAGTCTTCAGTCAATTTATATGTTTTTTCATGATGCATCTCTAGCTATCTTTCTTGTGTAAATCTGAGGGGGCTCAGTGGTGTTGCGGTTAGAGTTCTCGCCTCCAACCTATGAAGCCGCCAGTTCGAATCTCAGGCTGGGAGCTTCATGTTGAAAAGTTGGTAGTTACTTGCCGATGCCCAGTGGTTTACAATGCAGTATGCACTGGTTTCCTCCACCTGTAAACTACCCATCGCAATATGACCCTGGCTGTTGAATGCGACATAACACAACAAATAACTCTTGTGTGAATCTGGGCAAGCTAAAAATCTGGATCTGACTACAGCATTCCGTCTCTATTATGCCTCCTATCAGCTGTGTAGTGTAATCAGGCCATGAAGTGTACATGTTTTTTATTGATCTACTTTGCTCTCAATATCATGAATACGGAATAACTTAAATACAAATATGTATAACTTCTTTGCAACTCCATCACGTGGAGGTTTCATTTTCCTCACAATCCTGTGCTTTCCATTTGTGTGTTTAATCATTCTGGAATTACTTATAATTATTCGTGTTATAGATATATACCTCTAACTTACCCCTGTGTGGACAATGTCTCACAGATTTATGACAAAGAATGTATATCAAAAAGACATTTCACCAACATATTTTTGAATGATTCTTAAGAGCTAGTGACCAGACTCACAAAAAGTCTTAGCCAAGTCTTAGGTTTAACTTTTGTATACAAATATTGTACATAACAAATTTAAGCATATGATTTAGCAAAGACCTTTTGTGAATACCACCTCCTGGACTAGTTTTCAATTAACTGAATTAAGATTATAAAATAAATAATTTAACTTAAAAAGTAGGACAATTAATATTCAACAAAGAGTTACCTAGACAACACCAGGGGGGGTTGTCTTGATATACTCAACCTATTTTGAGTGACTTTAAAAATAATCTCTGCTTTAGAAGGTCAGTCAACCAAAATGTATTCATACTGTGAGGACCACATAAGTTTAACATAAGTGGACTTTGTTTTGTTTTCCACCAGACCATGGACTTTATACACTAGCAGTTAAACTGAACGACAAAAGGCCACGGCTGGTGTGTGTGTTGACATCAACATGAAAATCTGGCTGAAATATTAAATATAAGGTTGCAGTTTTACTTTGCTGATCAGGTAATAGACCTATTGGAAAAGAATGAAGCCATTCCAGTTACACAGGTGAATTTCTAATTGATTTCTGATAGTTTCTCAAGATACATTTGGGACTCAGTATAGAAACCTTTCAATTTTCTCCAGATAAGATATAATTGTTTCCCAATCTATCTTACTGATTCCTTAAAACATTCCAATGGGTTCCCAAATGCTCCTGAATGGGTTACCAACCTTAGAAGACCTTTATGGTCACTAAGATTGACATAAGAAAGGAACGACTGCTTTATGAATATTAAGATAGTTTTCAAATGCAAGATTTGATAAGAATCAATGACAGTTTATGGTAATTTCAAGCAATTTAAAATAACTGGGAAAGCACATGATTTGTTTTTGAATCCTCCTTAATGTCCATGATCCAACACTGCTAGTCCTGAGTCATTTCCAAACATTTCTGGTGCAGTTTACAAGCACCCCAAATAAAAAGACGGATCTACATTAGGGAAAACATTAGGGTTGCAAACCTCTCAAACAGGATGATCAGCATAGTGGAACAGTGCACTAACTGTGTTCAAGACTCCATGACACAGATTTTGACAAGTTTAAGGACATAAGTTTAATTCAGTGCAGTTTGTTTTATTTACCCGAGACAACTTTACTGAACAGTCAAGAGCCAAATATTTACTTATTGTGTCTATGTTTAAGAATCCATAACAGAGAACTTATATATGCTTGTTTTTATCTAATGAGCATCAATCCCAATCTTGACAAACTTCCAAAAGGGGTGATGACAATTCTAAAACAAACATGAAAGGTTTAATGCTGTATAACAGGGACTAGTTTTGTAGTCAGTCCCACGTTTGAAGTCAATGAATGTACACTTGCCCTCCCAGCCCACCCCTAAGGGTTTGGGTTCGAGTTCTGTTCACACTGGCCAATATGTGTAACTGTAATGGCTTGGTGGTGGTAATGGTGGTATTATCTCAATTTTAGGACTCATTTTTACATATCTCTGATGATGTGTCAGGGTTATTTCTTTGTCACCAGTAAGGTAAAACTTTAGATTAACAAGTGTCAGTGTAAAATATTTCAAAGGTTTAAGAAATGGCTACTTGCTCATGATTTTGGTATCAGAAATAACAATGAGTTATCTTGTAGTTATGAAAAGTGATAAGTTGAATTGGCTTCATATAGTCAGTCAGTTAATGTTAGGCCACTTGGTTAACAGTTTTTCTTATTTTATATTGTTTTAGTGTTGAATTTTTAGTTACATTGCCTGGATATGTCAGGCTGTACAAGGTCACGAATGAGAACCTTATGTACTCATATTTTAGTTTGTATTCATGGGGCACTCATATAATGTATATGTACAGTAATTGCTGAAGTTAACATATGGGTTTTGGCCCCTTGGCGCCTGGGCTGTGTCTGTTGTATTGAGTTATGTTTGGAAATAATTTGGGCCCAGGCGCCATTGTTATGTTGGTGGTAACATAGATATCTTAATAAAATAAAGCTTTAGTTCCAATGCTGGTGTTCTTATTGGGGTGTGTTGGGGGTTCCTGTCCCTGGACCGAATGCTGATTTGATTAGCTTATGTGCATTGCTCGCACTGGGGAATGCAGATATATTACATGAGGTAAGTAGATTGACAAATTATGATTAGGTAAGACATTTAAGATAATTTAATCACCATATTTGAATGAGTTTTAGTAAAATTATGTGAATACATTTAAATAGTTACTGTTTCTCAATTAAGCGTATTTATATGTTTTTTGTAATATATTAAAACTAATGATGTTAATACTACAACAAACAGCTTGAAGTATTTCAATAGACATTTCTCAACTATGGAGGATTCCCCCACCTAGGTAGTTAGTTTTGCCTCATTTGAATACACTGTTTATGATATAAGTGGAGATTCTCCTGGTCACTTTTGTAAAAACCCGGGGACAGGGACCCAGGGACATATGCTAATTGACCAGACCATGTGCAAGCAATATTAAAGTGACATTTTCTGTTTATACATACAGGGCATGCAAGCTCTCTCTGTATTCAATTTATATTGCTTGAGTTTACCTGTTACAAACTTATGTATATAAAAATAAGCCAAAAGGCAACCCTCCTCCCATCATCATAAAAAATTATGCTCTTTCTTGTTTAATGATAAAATAAAGATATTTCCTTATTCTTTGTGCATTGTTACTATTACTAACATAGTTACATTTGTAACATTAAGTTCATAGTTTGGAAAAAAGGTCATTATTTTTTAATAAAGTTGCTGATGAAAACACTCTCTTTGATACATTTGTTGTCCAGACAAAGTCACTGAGTACACACCCATAAAATCTAATATCGACAGTATTGCCAGTATTACATGTAAATAAACAAATCAAACTGAAATTTAGCTTTTCATGTAGATAGAGAAAGTTGAAACTGTACTTAGGCTTACATAATTGCAAATGCAAAGAAACAATGTTTCAAAAGAAACAAGAGCATTTTAATACTGAAGAGATTATTGTAAAATAATATAAAATTTAATTACAAAAAGGTTTTGGTCTTCACTAAGATTATCATCCTGTTTTAAAAATAATACCCCTGTTCCACTGTAGCAAGTTTTCTTCCTCACTGCCTTGATCATTGGCTATGATCATTGGGGATTTCAAGTTGTTGTAACTGATATTTTTGGTGTTAGGACTGGAAACTGGACAAAACAGATATTTGTCAAATTGGCAAATTGACCCGCTGAAATCTTGACCATGTGAACTTGCCCCCCAGTTGGAAACAATCAATAAATCTAATAAAACAGTACTTTTTGGGTGCTTAATATTCTT
This sequence comes from Sabellastarte sp. h YS-2021, assembly GCA_964017235.1. NCBI lineage: Eukaryota > Metazoa > Annelida > Polychaeta > Sabellida > Sabellidae > Sabellastarte > Sabellastarte sp. h YS-2021. The sequence continues at coordinate 144,469,496 of OZ024931.1, forward strand.
CATATTGTTTCATGATGATTTTCAAAGTTGTAATCAATGCCATTTATGGTCTGTCATTTGCTCACTTGTTTAGCTAGAGTTAGGAAAAGGGCAATTGGTTTGATGGATATTGAGTGCTATAATAGTTTTATTGAACCATATGGTAGGCTAAACCGATACCGTCTGGTCACCAACATAAAACATTTATGATATATTCCCTTTGCTTAACAAAATTTCTTTGAAAGCACAATAATATGATGAAGATATTTTATCCTGCAGGCCAGTTTAACCTAATTTTTTTTTCTGAGGGCCCATAGAATTTGAGTATTTATATCCACCAGATAGCATCCAGTGGATACTATGGATTTTGCTCTGTTACTCCGCTGCCGAAGTGTGTAGAGAGATTTCACCATTACCATTCTAATGAATAAAATATTATAGCTAGCCTTCTCAAATCTACAGGATATAATCATTACCATAAAATCTTGCCTTGGAATATTTTTGGCCTCATTTTGAATAAAACAAGATGACCATCAATGATGTTTATTTGACTTTAAGCAAAGGGTGTTATAGGCAGGGATCTCAAATTTGTAAATGTTCCTCATTATAAAATCTTGACTGGGAATATTTTTGGCCTCATTATGAAAAACAAGATGGCCACCAGGGGAGTTTCTGGTGTATATATCTCCCTTATCATTAGTCCTCGAGGTTTGGGATGGTAAACCAAGCTATAGGTAATCATGGGCTTGGGAATCTTTTGGTGTGGTCAGATTTGAGCTTGGATACCTCGTTCAATGTCAAACAAGGATACCCAAACTTAAAAGTGCTCATAACTTGCTTATTATTGGTCCTAGAGGTTTGTAATGTGAAATCAAACCTTGGGCTTCTCCTTCAAGCTTAGTCGATGTTTGAATGGCTTTGGTGAGTTTTCTGTCCATTGTCCTCATTTGACCATGGGGGGTTCAAGGTCAAATCTAACCAAGCCCATGATTTTCTATAGATTTGTTTCACATTGTAAACCTCAAGGACGAATAATAAGGGAGATATAGGCACTATAAAGTCTGCTATGTAGGGTAAATTTAAGAGCTTCAAGATTAAATGTCTGCAAGGTTGTAGAGGACATGTATGTTATACATATCACCTATGAAGAGATTCAACCTTCTTCCTATGACAACAGCCAGTAGAAAAATATAGATAATTTCTTAAAAGAAATGCCTCTGGTGGCCATCTTGTTTTTCAGAATGAGGGTAACTTTAGCCCAGAGAAGTTTACTACTCAATGAAGATATCCTGCAAATTTGGTGAACCTAGCAGATGTAGTTTTCCACTTAGAGCGTTAATGTCGAAAATCTCTTTACATGCATCGGTGTAACGAACACTAAACCAAAGTATCCACCAGATGTCCCCAGTGGATACAATTGGATTATTATCAGTTTTACCAATTCTCCCCCAATTTTAACATTCATTGTGTCTTCAGGTCAATCACGAAAGTGGAACAGTGGTATTCCTAATTTTTATTAGAGTCTGCCTTGATTAATCTGTTCATGGTTTAATATTGTCTATATTTGGCTTGGTGTTTTATAAATTTTCTTTTGTAAATTTACTTCAAAATTCTATTGGTTTATATGGTGTATTGAATTAACATAATGTCAGCTGAGGCATGTGTTGGAGGGGGACACTTTGGTTTAGCGTTTGCTATGCCGCCATGCGCAAAGACATTTTCAGCATTAATGTTCTAAGAGGAGTTTTTGTGGGACTGAAATTATGGCCATGGGAGCATTTCTTTGAAAATTATCTGCATTTTCTATTGGCTGTTTCTCATAGGTAGAAGGTTGAATCTCTTCATAGGTGTATATGTATAACAGATATACATGAGCTCTACAACCTTGCAGACATTTGATCTTGAAGGTCTTTATTTAAGGTAATCCAATGAGTGCCAAAGTACCCTACATAGCCAACTTTAAAAGTGCCTATATCTCCTTTATTATTGGTTCTCGAGGTTTGCAATGTGAAACAAACCATGGACTGGAAATTTTCTGATGTTGTCAGATTTGACCTTTGGCCCCTCCTTTAAGGTCAAATGATGGTTCACTGGCTTTTTTCCAGTGAATATAGATTTGCATTGGTTCTCCGATGCATAGGTCTAGATAATTTTCTAATAAATAATCTCACTATTTTTTCCAAAATAAAAAGATTGGCTTAACCAGTCAAATATTGAACTTATAACCTGCTCTATGACTATCACAATTGATAAAATAACTCTGAAAACACGGAGTTGCATACACTCTTGGGAATGATTCGTTGTATCATGGGAAATGTGAACAACATAGGCTTTATCACAGAACAGATTGGCCCTAATGAATAATAGAGAAATTGGCTTTTTTACCAAACTGGCACCCACCAGATTGATCCCAAGATAAAATACTCAAATCCAATAGACGCTCAGAAAAAAATGGTTAAATTGGCTTGTAGGATAAAATATCTTCATCAAATTATTGTGCTTTCAAAGAGATTATGTTAAACAAAGGGAAAATATCATAGATGTTTTATGTTGGTGAAGAGAAGGAATGGGTTTAACCTAAAATATGATTCAATAAATTATGACGAAGAGTAAATGCATGTATAGAACTCATATTTTAAGACTGGCAAACCCCTACCAGGGTTAAGCTACTTACACCCCTTAAAAGTCATAATTACACAATATATCACAAACAAAGTATACAATATTATACGAGTGTGCAGTAAGCTAATCTTCAGGAGTGATGTATTATTTGTATATGTCTAATGAGGGATAGTTTCTGTTTTTAACTTGAGATTTTTCTGCAATTCATGCATGGTATTAAATCCAAATAAATCAAATAAATAAATCAACAGAATCTCTGTACTAAGTACAATAAATAAATAAATCAACAGAATCTCTGTACTAAGTATAATAAATTACACTATCATATTAAAATAGTCATTATTCCATCTACTAATAAGAATAGTAGGGTACCAATGGGACAGCCTTGTCTTGTGTTTCTACTTAACTTATAATAGTTCATATGCATTCACAGGTATAGGCACAACTAAATATATTGTGTAAGGATCAAGACCCATAAAAATTTTCACTAAAACATAAAAAAATAGGTGCAGCATTCAGAAATTCCCAAAGTGTCGAAAGCTTTTTGAAAATCTATAGCAAGTGTAATGGCAGGATAATAATATTTATAAAAAGAGCTGAGATTCATTATCAAACTTGGTTTTTCCTCTCCCAGTCACAGAATCAACTGTATCTGGATTTATAACTTTATTTAAATTGTTGATTAATGTTATGGTTATTGTAATATAGTCTGTATATAAAATTGGTAGAGGGTGCCAAGTTTTTAATCTAGTATAATTTTTTCACAGATAAACAATAGAATATAGAGTGTGATCCCCATTTAAGTCTAAGTCCACACACCACTCATCTCTCTGATTATATTTCCATCATATAACAGGATGAATCCACTTTGCAGAACCTTCTACGAATTCTTGATGAGAGGTAAGTTGTTCTCTTACAAAAAGTAAGTCTCATCACTGACGTTAATGCTATGTTAATACTTAGATGTGTGACTACCTCAGTGCACTATTTGTGTCTCTGATGGCTTTGTGGCTTGATCTAGTAGATGGAAATCCCTTTCAACCTTGTTGTTGAAATATATGTACGTGTGAACCAATCTACTCAGAGAGATTTCAAATCCTAAAACCCAATTTTCCACACATTTATTGATACACACATTATTGAAAAAAATTTATGTAGTTGGGTTGTGTAAATCAATTGGTCCCTCCCCAGTGGTATTAAAGATCTTAGAAGTTAGGCATTTCTGTGGATGGTATGTTAAACAAATCACTTATATTAATGATTTCTGAGAATGTGTAAATTCCTGCATGATCAATCGGGCTAGACTGTGTATTATAAATGTATGTATTTATTTATTTGGGTTTTTGCTCGGCAGAAGAAACCAGTACATACAGTTTGTTAGGATTGTGTACTGTAAACTGGTCTGATTGTTGGTCTGTAAACCGACCAACAGCAAGCAACTACCAGCTTTCCCTCTTGAGGCCATGCCGGGAACCGAACCCCGGCCTCAGAGGTGGGATGTCAGAGTGTTACCACTCTCCCACCGTTGCCTCTTATACATGTATGTAGGGAGACAAGGTTTCCGAACTCGATAAATCTGGAGATTTGTATTATAAAGTGCGAGATTATTTATGTTCTATTGTGGCCCATAGAAGTGAATCACTCTTCAGAAATTGTATAGCCATGAAACAAGAAGAGTGCTGAAGTTTACTCACAAGTACTGGCACAAATCCTCAACCCAGATGTAAACATGGGAAGTTGGTAGTTCCTTGTCATTACATGACAGTTTTCACTTCAGAATCTTGACCAATTAGTATGCGCTCTTTTCTTCCATCCCCGCTATTAAAAATTGTGACATAGCACATACAGAGTGTTGAAACAATGTTAAATATATTTATTATACTTCAAGTGAGTTTCAGCCAATCTGATTGCAGTATTTGCGGGCAATATGACCTGATATTGCTCGTTTTGGACCAAAAATATCACCCAGAGACCCTTTTCATCTTGAAATGTAAACAAACTATGTAGAGGGTTTTTACTTGATATGTCATCGTCAAGTCACATAATGACGTTATTTACCATTTGAGAACAAGAACCGGGTGAGGGGGGGGGGGGGGGGGGGTCGACCATTTTGAGCCCAAGGCTAGTTTTGCAAGATGACTTAGCACATATTAAGATTTTAAGTAAAGCCATTTTCCTGAAGTTAGACTCACTTCTGTGAATAATAACTTGAATACGACAAAAATAATGATTTTTCTCCACTTCATAAACTGGCTAGAGAAAAAGTATGAATATAAAGAATATCTCCCTAAAGTAGTATATTCAGTTATTAGGTGGTCACTAGGTTTTCTATGTTTTAAGTTGGTATAATATACCAAATAATTTGTATATGTCACAAGTAATGTATTATGAGTAATATTTCACTAATATTACCAGAAATTCAGAAGTATTTTTGTCTTATAGAGCTAAAACTTGTTTAAATAAATAATTTTTATGATTTTTGGATAAAAATAGTATTTTGTTAATATCACTTATTATCGCCCCTTGGAATTTTCCCCAGGGAACTCAGTTGTGAAATCAATTAACTATTGGATCACCCGAAACTAAAATTAAAGATTTATCTAACGAATTTGGTACTAACTGTACAAAGCGAATTCAACATTGTATAATATAACAGAGCACTGGAGTAGTCAAACATTGACAAAGGGCGTTAAGAAACACAAAACATAAAAGACCCAAAGAGACTAAGAATGTCATTGGGGCATTCTGGTCTTGCTCATTGTTACCTATCACAATTGTAGTTAATTGACTGTCATATTACTTTCCCCACTGACTTTGCCCCACACCCCTTCAACTCTTCAGTGGTAATATTAGATGAGAGAAGCTTCAAACTAATAATATTTACGAGATTTGATATGATGCCTAAAGTGTTTCCAGGTTTTGGTTGTATTGGAATACATTAGCAGATTGCTTTGATTTTTACACTGATCAACCTGAAACAGAAAAACCTGAAGAGACTGGAGGTAAATGTATTTATGAAATTCTTATTTGTTTGTTACATATAAAAACCATAAGAGACAACAGGTGAAGGATATTTTTAACTCAGTTAATTAGAGAATATGTTACCTTGGAATGATGTGGTACATGAAGTAATCACAAAATAGTGTTTTTAAATTAAATGGATTAAATAGTTGATTTTTGCACAAGAAAGTTAATTTTGTTTAAATATGTAGAAGACTTTCCTGATAAAACATTACAATTCAACCTAATTTATTATTAGCTTGGTTTGAGAAAGGGAACCTACAAATAAAAAAGATAGTCTGAGTCCATGCCAGTTAATAAATTGTGGTTAATATTTTAAGCCACATATTTCAAAGAACAATTGTGTCATAAGTTTCAGTTCATTTCATTTTACTGTTAATTATTATTATTTTACAAATTTTCAATTGAAAAAAAGTATTCATACTATTGTCAGAATTTGGTTCACACCTCTACCCTAAAACCTCCTATTGTTGTAGGCCTCCAGTTTGACGGTTTCATCAAAAAGGACAGTACAAGTTGTTTACAGGAAAACACATATAATTTCTATGCTAAAACATATGAAGAGTGTCCGACAGAGTGTCGTCAAAGGGATTGGTGTAAAGCTTCCACCTTGACAGATACAGAGTACCATGGGAAGAATTTGATCTACTGCCAACTGTATGAGAGATGTGTGCAAAAGGATGGAGTCACTGGAACTGATTTGTACAGTCGACTAGGGAGTATGCAAGCTAAAAAAGTTTAGGCTCATACCTGGGATTCATGGGATGACCTCGAAAGGTAAGATCATGCAGTTCAAGCATTGTGACAGGTCACATTTGCTACCTGGCACAATACATCTCTGAGGGTATATCTCCTGATGCTAAAAACCCAGAGGGTCAGATCGTGCCCAGGTGAAGGTTAAGCTCCAAGGTCAGATAGTAGATCCAAGGTCAGATTTGCATAACACAGTAAGAAGACATTTGAGAATTTGGTTACAAGTTAGTAGAAACTATACACAATCAGAGCAGACTTTTAAAATGAATATAATAAATTTTAAAAAGCACCAAATCCCCATTGATGTTGAGTAGAATACCATCAGTATTGAACACAGACTGATGTTGTTTTCCCACTTTTTGAGCTACTGTAGCCCCGACCCTGTGGGGCCTGAGTATTGTGACCTGCGAGAGCATTCACCTGGGGTGGGAGTGTAGGTCTCGATGTGTCACATGTGGTTGCCCCCAACCGCCAGGTACTGTGGATTCAGTGTAGGTTGTGACGCGGTGGGATGGATTCCTGAATGTGACAGAGGACCTTGGAGTGTGGAAGCCACAGACTTATTGGTTTCCAGTTCATTGACTCTCCTGTTTAATGCTTGGTTGGTCATGTCAATCATTTGCAATATGCTAATATGGCATCTGACTTGTCAGGAATTTGGGTGTCATTTGCGACTGTTGAAGGAAGAACACTACTTACAGTTTGTTCAGATAATTGTAAAAATAAACCTTCCAAATCTGTGTCTTTATTGCCCCCTTTCCTTGTGCATGTCGTCCTCTTCCATGGAGAAGATACACTTTTCTTCTTATTGGCTGGTGTTTTCTGCACTTTTCTAGGCATTGTTATTAAAATTGTTAAAATACTAGGCTATAACACTAAAACAATCCGATATAAATCCAGTATTCAGACCAAGAAAATTCATAGGTCTTGTTGCATTGCTTTCTTGTTTCAAAATGAAGGAAGGTCTCCCGCACAAATTCTTGCTACCTAAGGCTGATTATGATTGGATGATTCAAACCAAAACACCTCTTATGAAATGCTAGTTTGGCCTGCAGATTTAAGGTTAACCAACACGGTTATCTTAAAATAGTAACCCAATAATGTCTTTTTGAAGTCATCACCAGTAGATAGTGTTTTTAAATGTTTGATAATAAGGGAATATGTGATTATTGTAGTTTGTTACATTTATCCTTACTTTAAGTAACCATAAGTATCTCACTTCTGGTCCAATTTTAGTATTTTACCATAGTGTTCAGAATAATGAGACCACTTCTGTCACACTATGGTTATTTATGTTATTTTGACATATTTATAGCTATTTATAAGGTTATAATGTCAGTTATCATCAACAAAACAAACTTTTAGTGACAAAAAATGAATACATTTTTTTAGGAAAAAAGGCAATCAAATTTCAAATTGAAATAATATGTAACCACCATACAGCAAAATTAAATATTAGAATGCTGTAAAACCCCTAAATATGTCAGTGACAGTAGCCAAGCCTCTTCATAATATAACTGAAAAGAGAAATTTTCTGTTTGTAGATGCAATTCTATTGTGTTTTTCTTAAGCAAGAGAAGAGGTGATATCTGCACTAAACAACAAATATAAATGGTTGCTAAGGTATTTCATTACAGCTGTGTGAGAAAGAAATAATCTTTAAACCCTTATATATTCTCAGTAGTGTCAAACAATTTGATAAATGTAATGAAATATATAGCACTCATGATTCCCAATCCCTCTAACCTTTGACCCTTCAATGAGAAATATATTTAAAGCAATTAATCCTGAATGAGTCAAAAGGCAAATTATTAATTAAAACCAAAGTTTTTTTAAAATGTCTCTTTTTTCAGGCCTCACTGGGAAGACTTTGACCACTGGCGAAACAGGGAATGCGATGGTAAACCTTTGGCATCACTTGATACTAAATATCCAGAAAAATGTCTTGAAGAATGTGGTCGGCGAAATTGTGATGCTATCGCTGTTGACAGAACAGCTAATGGGTATATGTGTGACTTCCACAGAGGTTGTGGCATGATTTCTAAGTCTGATTTAAGACTATTTGTGCTGAAGGAATAAAGGTTGGTATCAAAGCATTTTCAATTTAATATATTATATTATAATTTAGTTATTTCTGACAAAGTCAGTTACAGGACTAATGTCTGTCCTTTTATTGAAATGTGATTGTTTGTACGCAAGAATACGTAAAAGTATTTCCATAAATACGATCAATATAGGCTGGGTGATATACCATCCTTGCCAAGTGGATACATTAAAAGCCAACCTGCTAACTCACCTACACCATTGTATTTATATTTACCGGTGTATCACTGTCTGCCTAATTTAAAAAGAACTGTAGCCTGACCTGAAGTGGGAAAGCTGGTAGTTGCTTGCTATTGGTCGGCAATTTACAGTACAGAACCTTGACCAACTGTATGTACTGGTCTCCTCTGCCCTTCCAACTACCCATAGTGATATATGACCTGTACAGTGTTGAAAGCGACGTTAAAATCCCAAATAAGTAAATAAAAAGAACTGTATTAAGTACATATTACTAAATTATCCCTTAAATACTTAAATAAGGGGAATGCTAGAAACTTTAAAGGCTACATTTAATCTAGAAAAATTCATGTATATTTATATACTTCCTCAGGCCAAAATAGGTGTATTAAAGGCTCAATTGAAAAAACAAACTATACTTTTGTAAAATAATAAACATTACTACACCTACCTTATTCCAAGTGAAGGTAAATGTTTCATTTTTAACCTGAAATTTGTTATGTAAAATAACACAGTCGCGAGCAATAACTGTCGCCTGTTGCAATCAGTTGAATTGCAAACTAGAAACACAGAAATGAAACGAGCAGTGTCTGTTTTGAACAAAACAGATGCTCTCATTCTAACCATCAACTTTCCTTTTCATTTCTCCAGCTTGATTGGTTTGCACTTACAAATCCTGCTGAACACATTTCTTGTGCTTAGCATACAGTTTTCTGTGATGCACCTGTGTGTGTACAATACTTTTGAAAAATAAAGAACAGAAAATTTAGACTCAATATGAATGCAATCCAAATCATCCTTCAGGTAAACAAACCCAAAGGTAGTGTATTAACACAATGGTTAACAATGTAAACAAACCCAAAGATAGACATTGGTCCACACTGTGTGAAAATATGATTTAGATCTGCTGTATAGCTTTTGAGTTACGTGCACATACAGACAGAAAGACAGTGAAACACCCAATTACAATACACTTGCATGGTAAAAGGGCGAGTGTCAAAAGCAATTGATGGACTGTGAAACCTTTTAACCACTAGGCCAATCATAATCATTTGTTTGATGTTTTTAAATGTCTATCACCCTAAGTATGCATATGCTCTTTAAACAAATTGATGGGACAAGTTCTGTTGAAATTATAATTACAAAAAAAAACCGCCTGTTCAAAAGGGCTATATCAGGACTTATTATCTTTTTGGTTAATCTTTATATGGCTTCACTACTGTGGTCAGCCCATGTAGTGCTTTCTGGAGGCGGGGCATTAGCAGTGTTATGGAACACTGTTTATTTTGTCGCTCTGTTAAAAATGTCGGGCGATCGAATTTACGAAATGGGCAATGAGGTATAATATTAAGAGTTTGTGTAATGTATTTAAGCCTGATAAGAACTGATGTCTATTGACAAATAAATGTTGGTAAAATTAATTTAATTAAAAAAATATTTGTACTCAAGTATAATTTAATATCCTGAATAATTTTAGATAAATTATATCACATATATTTCTAGGCTATGATGCAATGGAGATGGAAATGTCTGCTTTCCTGAAAGGATTTTGTTGCTTTTTCCTCGTGAACCAAAATTATAACTTAGTGTATCAACACACTGGTTAGCAATGTAACAGACTTTTGACAATATTATTACTTTTATAGTAAAAGTGGAAAACAATTTTGCAATATATAGTTTATTTGTAATCTTGTTCTCTTTCTGTTAAAAATGCATCTGTTATTTACAAGTCTAGAATCCTCACATATAATGAAGAGCATTATGGTTGTTAGCTTACCGTACAGAACCTTGACCAACTGTATGTACTGGTTTCCTCTTCCCACAAAACTACCTGTCGTGGTGTGTGACCTGTACATTGTTGAAAGGGGTGTAAAGTCCCCAATAAATAAATCACATACTTGTTTAAATGTGGACCAACTGTAGTTTCAGAGATACATCTACTACAGGGGAATGACAAATAGTCTGAGTCATTTCATTCCAAAATAAAAAAACTGATATTAAACGATGATCATATGGATATGGACCATGTGGATCATTACCATATCTCACTTGACCTATTTCAGAGACAGAGTAAGATGAAGAATGGACATAGTTTCATATATTTCATAACATTTAACAGGTGATTTTAAAAAATCACATCTAAAAGCTAACAAAATTTTTATTTATCAACTAAAATTTAGATCATTTTTGCAGGATACAAAATCAGAAATTTAACATAAACAAACTTAGAATATTGGCACACAGCAGAATTCCACCTCTGTGACTTTAAACAATCCGTTAGCAATTCAATATTCCCTTAAGAGGTAAATCTTAAAAAAAATATCCACATTTATATTCAAATTCGGTAACGCAATTCAAACTCCTTGGACTGAATTCATCAATAAGGTACAGTTATTCATTGATCCTAACTATCATTTAATAATTCTCATGCCAAAGGAAAAATTTCTTCTTTTTGTAAAATAACAGCTATCAAATTTCAATTTATCTCCCAGAGAATGACAAAACCAAGCACAACATTGTTTCAACTGAAGCAGGGTCATCCTGAAAGGGCACTGAGGTTGACATATATTTCATGCTTATTTCTTTAATGCAGTGACTAGAAAAATGTCATACTTATTAAGCGTGGGCCTCGATAGAGCTCGCGCTTCTACAGATCACTTTTTTTATTTTTGTCTCCGGATTTTGATGAAATTTACCTCTCTACTCTGAATTTACCTCTTTCCAACCCATTTGGATGACATGAAAACACTGCAGTACTTAAAAGGACACATTTCCCCCCTCTTTCCAACCCGTTTGGATGACAAAAGAACACTGCAGTAGTTACTCTGGAGTTTGATGACCTTTGAAACACCTGTGAATTCTGAATTTACCTCTTGCTGTGGGATGTGTTTTATTTGGAATTTCAGATATTTAGTAAATTTTACTGCACTGATCGTGTCTCTGATGGCTTTGCACTAGCGCTAGGTGACCAAAACACCTTTTGGCCTTGTTGTTTTAATGTGGTGACTAAAAATATTTTTGAAAAGAATGACTGACATTGAAATCTTATCAGAATATATTTGTGAACTAGGTGATTCTTCTTTAGAGTAGATAACCAAAGGAATGGGCAAGAGAGTTTTTAGAAGAAATTCCTAAAAGAAAGGGCCAGGAAAAGGTATGAGATATTTTTTTTAAGTTAACTAGATAGCTATATAGCCAGATTTGCCTTCTTAGGATTACCTTTCAGTTTATGCATCCAAATCTTGATTAAAAAAAGCTAGAATTGCAAATAAACAAAATTATAAATCACATAATTAACTTCCAATTTGATTTTAGCAATTTGCTTGGGTACTTAAAATTTGTGCAAAGCGAGAAAAGAGGAAGATGGATGAGAGGCAAGAGGAGAGGGAGAAGGGAGTTGGAGAGTTGGAGGAGAGGACAGAGGAGGGGATAGAGGAGACAAAGGAAGCAGCACCCAGAGCTGTACGACAAGGAGAATGGACGTTTCCACAAGAGCAGAGGAAAGAGGCTCTGTGGGCAGAAATCTCTGCAGAACTGAAGCTCCAGCCCTTTGATGTAAGAAGGTGGTTTGAATCACAGAGAACTCATTATGGCAAGCTGTCCAAGCTACAAACAGATAAACCATAACATAAAGACAAGCCTTTGGGTGGTTATAGTTCCAAATTATGTTGTAGTAAAGAAAAAAAAGATTTTATTTTGAGATTTTCAATGAAGGAAAACCTCTTATAAAAATTTTAGCTGAGTTGCAGTTTCCATAATCTAATCAAAGTTTAATTCAAATTTGGGTGTAGCTTTCAAAATCTCTGCAATATTTAGTACACTTAGCAAGTTATGTTGAACATTGAGTTTATCTGTTTGACGGACTGAAGTTTGGCATTGGGTTTGTCTGTTTGTCGGACTGATGTTTGGCATTGGGTTTGTCTGTTTGTTGGACTGATGCTTGCAAATGGTTGGGTTATGTGGAACAAGCACAGATGATTAAATGTTTTTGGAATATTTGGTAGTCCTGGAAAGGACTGGTTACTGCAGTAGCAGTTATATTCTGCCATCTTGCCTGGCCACTGCTCCTTCATTATTGAAGTAGTCCTTGAGGTAATCCCTCTGTCTTTTGGCTTCTCTAGCAGGGTTTCTGTCTGGACCACCACCAGCAGCACCACCAATCAATTGACAATCACCAGGCACATCATCATCATCATCATCTTGACCACCATGTTGACCTTGATACTGGCTTCTCAGTATGTTTTGCAGCACCACACAGGTAAATATCACTTCCCTCACTGTTTCTAGGGGTAGTTCAATAGTAGTCATCATCACTCTGAATCTTGAGACCAGGATGCCAAAAGCATTCTCAAATACTCTCCTGCCCCTTGATATTCTGTAGTTGGCAATCCTTTCCTCTCTGGTTAACATCCTTCAGCCATAGGGTTTCATCACCCAGGTCTTCAGGGCAAACGCATCATCTGCCAGAATGAAGTAGGGGACAGCTCTACCACCCTGGGTTATAGGTGCTGGGTAAGGGAATCCTATGCTGCCACCATCAATCTTCCTCTTCAGTTGACAGGCATTAGCTATCTGGGCATCTGAGCAAGATCCAGCTGTTATATATTTAACTAGAAATCACTCAATGAGTGAAGGTCTTCGCCAAACACTACAGTATCCTCACATTATAATTTTACCTAACTTCAGATTAAAAATAGAAATGTTGAAAATTGGGATTTGGGTTTTTATCAAGAGTATAATATGGAACCTTCCAAGCTTTAATCACATCTTTCATTGGTTAGACACTATCTCTGCAGAAAAATTTGCAGGGACGTCTTCATTAATTTTGAAGCACTCGTGTACAAAAACGGACAGACAGACCAACAAATGGACCAAAAACATCAGTAACTAAGTATACTAACACATGAAACAAATTACCTATGTTGTTGACAATTTCAGAGTAAGGATTGTTGGTACCAATTCGGGCAACTTATTTCAAGTGGTAATTCTGTTATCGTCCCTTACAAAGGTCCAAGAAATATTTTAGGCTCTTGACATTTTGTCTGTAAAACGGATTTATGATTTAAGCTGGCTGGTGTCAACTTGCTGGTGTTAATCAAGAGAGAAATGACCCAGATAGTACAAGGATCTTGTTTGAGAGATGTTCCGCGTTACAGTACCAATAAGTAAACAGCCTTCAACACATTTTCCTTAAGTATGGCAAGTAATAAATACACATGTTAAAGTTTGAGGTTTTACGTTCAGTTCAACAGCCAGGGTCATATTGGGACAGGTCCTCAGCATTGTCACTTGTGGGAGGCAAACTCACACACAGAGAAGACAGTCTGTGGCTAGATACCAAATTTTCTTCCTTCTGAGTCACCGAGGATCTCAAACAGATTTTGTGGTAAATAATAAAATGCTTGGTGTGGTGGTGGTGGGGGGGGGGGATAGGGGGTAAAGGGAGGTCATTCATTAAATTCTGATTCATTCAATCTATTTTCCCTTTGGTCGAGCCCTAGATACATTAAAAATTTCCCCCCCCCAAAAAAAAAAGAAAAATTCTATTTATTAGTCTTTAAATAATCACAAATACAGACAACAGATGAATGAACACAATGAAAACTATAACTTCTCTTTAGGGATGGCAACATTATTCATAGCTCCAACAACATTTAAGTTATCATTTTATCATGGTGCCCGATAATATTCCTGCAAATATTGGAAGTATTAGTTTTTCTCTCCAAATTTATCCTGTGACTGGAAAACTCAAGCATTTATATTTCACCCTATTTCCCACAGTCATCAAATATGGGACTATTTTTCTTCATGAATCATAAAGAACCAGTGAGACAGAAGGGCCAAGGACACAAGTCCATTATCAGGGCATGTCTCGGCAGACCAAATAGGACTTCAAGCATGGCAATTAAATGTCAGTGTGTTTAGGATTCAATGACATTTACCTTAGGCCCCATTCAAACTTCTCCATTTTAAGTTTATTTAATTTATTTACTTTTTATTTATTTACCCATTTATTTATTTACTTGTGTGTATTATCTAAATAAAAACTTGTGTTCATCGAGATTATGCTGAGTTTTATTTCGAGAATGTAGGCCAGATTCCCCTAGGATCCAAATTAGATGACTGAATGGCATTATTAATTTAATTTTAAAAACTGAAAGATATAGTTACTTATATAGGATAGTATTTTTACACATGAAAGCAAGAAGTTTACCCCAAATTTATGGGCCCGTCTTAGCAAAGTGATTATGGTAGACTACATTAGTACATTATGATTTAGCCCATTAACTAAAAACTGAGATTATTTGCTTATCTACTTTAGTACATTATGATTTAGCCAAGAATCCAAAGCTGAGGGTACTAGAGTTAAAGTGTCAATTTACAAGATTACTATAAATTACTAAGTAACCACTAAGTATAAGCAGTTAGTATCTAGTTGACACATAAAACTAATCCAAAGCATAGCAGTTTCAAAGACCTATGTCCATATAGCACACCAGTTATACATAAACTATGCTCCGGTTTTGAACTCTTATATATCCTCTAATGTAGAAGGAAATATACACAAGACAGACAATAGTAGATTCTAGACGGAATTGTACATTTATAATATAGTTTATTTGTATAACTGTAAAAAATGAATATATATAACCCACTAGCGGATCCCCCCCCCCTTTGAAAAATAATGTAAAGGGGTTCAACCCAAAATACAAAAAGATAGGGATTTAAAAATTACATATAGACATTTAGGCAAAATTATTTCTTGAGAGTGGTGTTAAAGCTACAGGAAATGCACTATATTTTTACCAAAACTTAATTTTTTCCCCTCACCACCTAGTTATGGTATGTCTGACGTGAACCCCACTTTACTTAAAAGCTGGATCCGCCCCTGTAACAAATGGGGCTAGCCCTTTACCTTTCACTAAGCTGGTTTGGTTTCTACTAATGATATAAATATATATTTAAAATTTTATTAAAACTTGCTTTAATATATTATGCCAACATTTCAAGTTACCCTTTCCCCAGACAAGGAAATGCAGATATGGGAATAATATTTTTTATTTATTATAAAACATTATATCACTTTATTTCTTGTAACATATCATCATTATTATATAATATAAGAGTGTCATTAAACAGACAAATAAACATGTAAACATATTCTTGTTCCCCAAGTGATTTTTAACCCAAATTTTCAATAAACCCAGGCTTGATCGGGGACACAAATTTCTTTGCTGACCCGAAAGCCATAAAATGTTAAAATATCCTAAACATTCACTGTCAACATAGATATTGCACAGCCAATATATACTAGCTCATTATGTAAATGTGTGAATGAGTAAACATTTGCCAAAAACCCTGTCACCAAAAAGAATAGCACAATGCAGTGGTTAACCCTTCCCAAAAATAAAGGTACACACCACTAATAAATATAACAGCCCAAAAACAATTGGTCGGGTACCCAACCACAGTTGGAAACCCGACCAAAATGTCCCTATAACTAATTTATTAAATCTTTTGAAGTACCCAATTAACAAGTGACAGAGAAGCCAATAGGACTATTGCTACTTTACTTTCAACTTTAACAAGAGCAATGCCTGGCTTAGTATAAGCTAGTATTATATTTGTATGTTTACACCCATGAAATCTATTAAATTATGTAAAAGAAAAACTGCCAAATGCCAAGCTAAAGTGAAAGATGGTGTTGGAAAGTGCGAGAAACTTGAGAGGAGGAAGATGGTACAGATTTAATGTAAGACCACACTGCATTGGAGGACCAAGTCCCATGTTTCATAATTTCTTGTAGAGAGACCCCATTCTGGAATGCCCAGGTTGTGGCAGACTTTCTAAAGGTATGAAATGTTAGGGTTGGGGAAATTTTTAATATTGTAGAAATCAATTTCAAATGTTTTCTAGCTGCAGAATCAGACAATGTGATGATTTTACCCTGATTGATATATACACACAGAGGAGAGTTGCTTGGAGCAGGAATGGCAGCAAACATTTGCTGCAAAGCTGCAATGGGACATAATGCTGAATTGCCTAAAGCTGGGATGGAAATGGTTGTGGTTTCTTTGCGATCCTGCAGTGATTTTGACCATTTAATTATTACTGTGCAGAACTCTTTGCCAAAAAAATAAGTCACCACGGGTTAGATGTCTTGTGATATCAAAGGCTGCAGCAGAATGTGGCAGAATATTTGAAAGTCTCATAAAGGAAAAGAAACAGAAGAGGTATAATGCCTTGTATACTAGGGGTTGTTGCAACGCACTGGACATAGTTACGATGTCCTGTAACATGTCAATTGAAATGATTTTGACAGTTCTGGGTTTGAATCTTGCGTTGATTTTAAGAGATTTAATCTACAATGGAATTCTTTGATCTTTGAAGGGTTCTGTGTTTAAACCATGGACAATAAACATGGCTCTAATTGCAGCCATATGATTGAAAATATTGGTTTGCGACATGCCCCCATTATAGCAAAACTCCATGAAGGACAACAAAATGACAGTATTCACCTGTAGCAGTTGGAGATTTTCTATCTCAAGGAAAGCTAGGAACTGTGTGAACATTCTACGATATTGAGACCATGTAGCTGGCCGAAAACCTTTGTGTAGCCTACTTATTGCTGCAGTAGCAAATCTTGAAGAATCTAAAAATATAATATATAGTTATACATTCATGTTTAATTTAGTATGATCCAGATGCACTGGCATCCATTCATATTGTGGAACAAGACTGGACAGCATCTGAAATTGCACACTACTACCCTTTCATCTAGATAATAGATCTGCCGTCTGATTCTGAACACCTGGAATATGGTTAACAATCAACTGTATGTTAAACAATGAAGTTAACAACCAAATGTTTCTAGCACATGTTGCTAATACAGTATCTCTAGCCCGACCCGATCTCAATACTTCTACTACTGCTATATTGTCACATTTAACTTCTATAATTTTATCCTGCCAATATTTACCCCAGATCTTTAATGCCACCACAATATTTAAGATTTCTAAATTAACTATGGTATAATTTATAAATCCTAAAGGAATTTGCAAATGGTACACCATATTACTAAAAGAACCTCCAAAACCAGTTAAACAAGCATCCAAATGCACAGTATGTTGGGGCTTAATATGGTCATAGAAAGTCACCCCATTATATTGACCCAAGAAAGTGTTGAACCAGTTCAGGTCCTTTTATAAAATTTTTGATCTAAAGTAATTATGGAGTTACAGGTGTTATCCCTTAGCAACCCTAACATTCTATTCAAAAAGAAACGAGCAGGTTTAGCACATTTGGTAATATAAATAAGTGATCCTAGCAGTGACTGAAACTAATTTTTGTTACTTTAGATTTTGAAGCGAAAGCCAGGCAAGTTTGCTGAATTTCCTGTAATTTTTCTAGTGGTATTTTAAGAGTCCGAATTCTAGTATTGATTTCAATACCAAGGCATACGGCACATGAAGTAGGAGCAATTAACTTGGACTGGCTGATTTCTAGACCTAATTCTTGAAGCAAACCAAGTAGAGTACTGTAAGACTGATGAATATTATGCTGCAAACCCGTATAGACCAGATCGTCAATATAGTTGTACAGGTAAGGAAATTTATGTTTCATAATGAACCGTATGGCGTCCGTACATCTTTGGAAGAAAACTGAACCATGCCTAAAACCGAACGGAAGCATACGATCAATAAAGCTCATGCTTGATTCCTAGAAGATCCAGATCTCCAGGGTCAATCCTGATGTGTCTAAAAGCTCTGCTAATGTCTATCTTATAGAGAAGTGCACCAGGACCCAAAGATTTTAAACTGTTAACTATGGTATCTACTGAAGGATAATTTAACTCGAAATATGTGTTTAAATACTTGTCCTTTGACACACCATCATTGACAGACTGGCCTACTGGAAAACTTAAATCTAAAATAACACGCATATTTTCTGAATGAGGTTTTTCTCTGGTTAAAAAGGGGGATACATGGCAAGGGAAAGGATATTCTTTAAAAGGGCCCAATATAGCGCCATATTCAATTTCAGCAGCAAGGTATTTATCAATATGTTCTGGAAATTTAGTTGCTGAAGCATGATTATCATATGTAGCAATTAACGACCTAGACCGATCAAAGTCAAGGGGGAACCCGTGTTGCAACAGGTCAACAATTTGTTTATCTCAATATTCAGATAAATGTGATTTCCATGCTGGTATGTTAAACTGAGCATTAACAGGAATCCTGGCTCCCATAAGATTTGGCATATTAGAATCCCGAATGATTTTATGTGCCTGTATGATATTAGGTACATCACCCCATATAATTTC
The DNA here is from genome assembly GCA_964017235.1 of Sabellastarte sp. h YS-2021. NCBI lineage: Eukaryota > Metazoa > Annelida > Polychaeta > Sabellida > Sabellidae > Sabellastarte > Sabellastarte sp. h YS-2021. The sequence continues at coordinate 144,488,475 of OZ024931.1, forward strand.
TTTGCCTGAATAAACTAGCAAATCATTCATAGGCAAGAAACCGAAGTTTCTACCATTTTGATACACACAGTTTCGATAGTCTTTACAATAAAATGCAAATTGCCTCTGGTATATTACGTTTACGTTTGTGGGCAAGGCCCACCGTATCATAACTCATGGACATATTGTCTGCCAGTTTTTGCTTCCCGCATGCTAAATCATGACTTGCAGCTACTGCCTGATTTGTTAAATGTGTGTCTTTCTCCACATTTTGAACATTTTGTTCAATTCTTTGTTGAATTGCCATTACTTCCTTGCCACTGTCATCCTGAGGCTCAACGCCCAATTCCGTTTTTGTTGCCCCTGAATTGAAATTGTGCCTTGTGACCATTATCTGTGGCTTTGGCGCAGTTTGCTTGTGTGACCTGACCAAATGTTTGCCCCTTTTTGTTTTTATTGCCTTGTAAAGAAATCAAATGGGCCACATCATTGGATTCACATGATTTTCCCAATTTTGACCCAGTTTTGTTTTTATTGCCTTCCAATTTGTTTTCAAAAGTGTCATGTGCTGCACCATGGCAATTTTGTACATTGTCATTTTGTATATCTGCCAGTAATTGAAATCTATTATTTACAGGCTGGTATGACTGAGTATTACTGCTTATTCTCAATTTCCCAGTACCAGCATTTGATGAAGAGTTATCAATTCTGTGTACTACATGGCCATTGCGTTTAGCTTGAACCCATTTGCGAGGAATGCATTCAGAATTGTGATAAGGACTTGTAACTGTTTTGGATTCACCACTGTGTTTAAAGCCCTGACATGAGCTGCGTTCTTGTCTCTTATCAAGTGACTTGCCAGTTGTAAGAACTTGAGCAAATGTTTTATTTTGATTTTTGTGTTAAAAGATTTATTAACTACAAACCATCTAGTCCACTGATCACGTGACGCTTGCAATTCTGTATTTACACTATCACAAGAAACATTTTTATTTACAAATGTTCTATTTACATGGGTGAGCACCCTTTTGTGTTCACCCAATTTTAATCGTTTTTTGAATGACCTTTTTGTTTGTTTTTACATTCTACTTCTGAGTGAGGAAACGTTTTTCCTGCAGATGCAAAACATGAAGCACAAATGTGCTTGTACAACACCCCCCTGGTCTCATGGGATTTATTTTGAAGACATGTGCCCTGATTAAAGTAAGTACAGGGCATGGATTTTGTGGTTTTTGTGAATTTTTTGCCACTGACAAATTTTTGAGGGTAAACTTGAGAATGTGGGACATGTTTTTGAGCATTAGCTCTCCTAATCCGATCTATGGCCGAAATGTCTGCATATGAGGCAACCTCTCCCTGCTCCATACGACATAATAACACTGCATGGCTGGCTTTGGCCAAAATCCAGGAAACATTGTTAGCATCATCCATGTAATCGAGCATATGTTGTCTAATTTCCGTATCTGATTCATCCCTCATGGTCCGACCAAAACCAGCCACCCACTGTGTAACAGAGAGTTGGTCATAAGTGACGCGTTCTTTTGAGAGCCCAGACAAAATGTACTCATGAGGCCATTTGATACGATTTTTAACCATGACCTCTACATTGCCGCCTCTCTGTGACTTAAGTTTCGAGTTCATACCTGTTTTAGCAAGATCTGTGAGTTTTTGCAAACGTTGTTCAACTTTAAGTTGTATGAGGGCGTCCTCTTTCACAGATTGCAATGTAGGCAGTTTATGATCAACAAAAGCCTTTGGTTGTTGTTTGACAGTTGTGTTAACCACTTGTTGCTGTTTGACCTTTGTTTTCTTAATTTTACTTTTGTCAGAAGTCTTTTTACAAGCATCACCCTCAATTTTATCCAATCTTTTTCCTATTTGTTGCAGCTGTTGCAAAATCTGAGAATTAATCACCGATTGCACTTGCAAATCCGACGCGACATCATTTGAATCAAAATTTAAACCATGAGACTGTTTACTCTGGTTATTAGATCCAACAGATGTGGATTGAATCTCCTCATCCGAATGTTGAACTAGTGCATCACAATCAATGTCACAGTCTGAAGTATCATTCGAATCCGACATATCTGCTTCAGTACTAACTGATGTCGCCTTCTGATGTGACAAATCCTTCAAAAATTGATTATCATCTGCTACTTCAATTTGAACGGGAAACTGAACCGTATCCTTGCTATTAGATCTGAGATTGTACATAGCGAGACATTGCTTAAAATACTAAAATACTATGCACACGCCAGTATTGTATCATATAGTTAAATAATTAGTTAAATAGTTAAAACTTATTCATCCGACTGTTAATTAATGTAGCAAGCTTTTGAGTACATTCTTATACATGTATTACATAACAATAAAAATATATATTTTTTTTGCAATAAATGGTTCATTAGTACCTTTGTTCTCTTTCTGTTGAAAAGCATTTGTTATTCACAACTTAGCATAAAATTAAGAACCTTTGTTTGTTTTTCATAGAAAGTCTATAACCTACGAAGGTAGATTGTAGGGCCGTCACGACTCCAAATATTTCATGTCGACTAATCGGTAAGTACCATTCGTGCCGACACCGAATAACCGTTGAATTTATAAAACAACCAAAGTTCTTAAGTTTCATATTGTGAAAAGCACTAAAAACGATAAATATGTGAAATAAAATGAAAATATATGTATATAACCCGCAAAAATTAATAAATTTGCTCTTTTCCTGCGACTTCTGCTTCTTTTATTTCAGACAGGAAGTGGGCGATATAAGAGGTATATGGCACTTCCGGTTTTACGTGAACGCATAAACAGTACAGAAAACGTGGCTGTTTTCGGATTTTAACATATTTTATGTGACAATATGGATATATTTTATGGATTCAGACCTTCTGCCATCTTTTTACTACATTAAGCGATTATTATTACTTTAAAATATGAAACCGGTATTTTTCACTATTCTAGCCGTTGTTGATTATTCGGTTAGTCGTGACGCCCCTAGTAGATTGTCACCGTTCACAATAAAATGTTAAATGAACAATACATTCATTTGTGGTCTCTCTGTGGCTTAATGGTAAGTGTGTTTGACTTTGAAGCAGACATTGAGTCAGTCATGGAGATAATATTTCACAAACTTTGTGTCTCTGGGGCTGTTTTCACAGTTTGACTAAGTCAGGACTTAGAATTAAAGTTAAGATTATTGTTTTAAACTCAGGCTAAGTGTTTGATGTTAGACTTGCAATTTCTCCTGTGTCTAAGTTTTGGCTAAGTCTATCTGGGAGTGGGATTAATTCTTATAAACAAAGACTCAAATATGGCCATCGTAATTTTTTTTTCACATAAAAATCTGAAAAGTCTTAATATAAAATATAAGATCTGAGCCACATTACCAGCTCCTATATGAATTGAGATGAACCAGGGTGGGAGGTGGGAAAATAATTGTCTCTAAAATGGCGTCTTGCCCCTTTAATTTCCCAATGTTGAATGAAGGTTTTGTTATAATTGGCGCCAGAATCAATAACCAATAACCCCATACCCAATCAAATAGTATTAAATCACAATAACAATCTTTACTGGGGTGCACTAAATAAGGTGGGGCCTATCGCTCCACCCCCCAATATGTGACGAATAAAATATTTTGACTAGAAATATACAATCACATGACTCAGAAAACCACTGTGGTTATTTGATAACTACTCACTTTGGCAAGTCACCCTTTATGGAACCCATTTTTGTTCAGGACGTAGCAAAGACAAAAGTCTCAGATTTAATATAAATCCTGAGTCATGTGACTTGTATCTACCACTGTGGCCTAGCGGGTAACACACTTGTATAGGAACTCAGAGGACATGGTTTCAAACCCAGGTACAGGCAGATACATAGTGGCTCGGTTGACCACTTAAAATGGCAGTCCTCTGTCATTGGGTCCTATCCCCAGTGGCAGGTTAAAGAACCACAAGGACGTCGATAAATGGTCATCCTTGAGCCTCTATCTTCCAGTTAGGGGAATGTCAGTTACTTGTGAGTTACTTGTGAGTTGGGGCTGCACCTGTACAGTCGGATTGGTTAAATAGCACTTTGAGTCCTGTAGTATATGGAGATATTCCGCTGAGTATAAATACACATTACATAATATCCTGACTTCGGCTAAGTACAGTCTAAGTCTAAGATCCTTTGTGATACCAGCCTCTTGATCATATTCTGGATATACAAAGTACAAGTTTTTGTTTAAAAAAAACCCTGGTGGTGGTTACCGTTCTATGAGAGGAATTTATAGAATATTTATTTTACAGCCTTCAGATTATTATAGTAACCCTTACTGTTTGATTATTAATATGAAACCCAAAATGTACTAGCATTAGTTGCTCAGCATTTGGTTGTACACAGTAGATAAATTGAAGACTGAAATAAGTTATTTTGGTGGATCAGAGCCAGTAAGAAATAGCAAATTTGTGTGCTTTTAAAAAGAACTAAGCAACATAAGTGGAATTAGTTTTGATCAAAATGAATTATCTTATTAAAAAGCCACCATGCTCCAGGTGCTGACACAATGCCACTGTATTTATTGTTATATCAATTATAACACAGTTTAAGTCCCATAAAATTTTCCTAAGTGAGGTTTCTATGTTCAATTTCCATTGATACCTCCTTTTTTCTCAAAAACACAACTTTGGAAAAGTTGGCTTTTGGTGTGTTGGTGGAAAAGTGGTATTGATAGGAATCAATGGGTATTTGTAATGGCTGTATTGAGAGTAGGCTCCAACCAGGCTGGAGTTCTTGTACGCAGATTTATACCGCCAAGGCCCAAGTCCAGTGTTGTTAAATCATAGAAAATCAAACTCTGTTACAGGATATGGCTGAACCTCTGACTGTTACTACATACAATAGTCATGGTAGTGGTGTTGGCAGACAAGAACATATCATAAAGCTCCTTAATAAATCAGATTTTGTGTTTCTACAAGAACATTGGCTCCAGGACTGCCAATTTCAACCATTCTTCAATAAACTACCACAAATACAATATCACTGTGTGTCTGGAATTGATTCCACTGACCTATCACATTCTGGCAGACCTCATGGTGGGGTTGCAATTATATGGAAGAACAACTTAAAAGCCAAGGTTGATCTGGTCAAGTGCAATTCAGTGAGATTATGTGCTGTAAAGGTAAAATTGCAATCAGAAACTATCATAATGGTGAATGTATATATGGCAAGCAGTAACACTTCAAACAGAGAAGAACTTTATCATGGTGTCTTGGCTGAAGTGGCCAGTATTTCACACCTTTCTTCCAATTCAAAAATCATACTTGGTGGTGATTTCAACATCAACCTTTGCCAAGACAAGTGCAACTTAATTAGACATACCAAGGATATATTAAGTTCTTGTGGTTTGGTAAATTGTCTTATGATAGACAAATTTAAGGACGCTGTTGGTTATACGTTTGAAAGCAATGCCAATCATGCTCAGTCTCTAATTGACTCTGTATACATATCTGAGTCAGCATCTAATGACCTACTCAGTATCACTACAATTAATGAATGTGATAACTTCTCATATCACTTACCCCTACAGGTGAAGATGACATTTGAGATAAGTAATTCACCTGTCTGTGACAGTTCTGTGAACAATGGTGAATATATAAATTGGAAAAGAGCTACAAACCAAAACCTATTAAATTATAAAACCAAACTTAGTGACATGTTGAAAGAAATCCTAGTTCCTTGGGATGTCCTCAGATGTACCAAGTGCAATCATATCCATCATCACCAGTGCATACAGAAATTCCATGATAGAATTATATTAGCCTGTTTAGTATCAGCTCACAAAACAATTCCAATGTCAACAGCTAAAGCCACTCCTGGTTGGACTACTTATGTTAAACCATTTCACAAACAAGCCCTTCTTTGGCATCACATTTGGAAAGTTAATGGATCTCCTAGATCTGGACATATTGCTGATATTAGAAACAGAACCCGAAGGCAATATCACCGTGCAGTGCGCTATGTAAAATCTAATGCAGATGCCATCCTTGCAAATAAAATGGCTGAATCTATGCTACAACAAAATTCAAACTCTTTCTGGCAAAATGTAAAACATGTTAAATCTGGAAAAAGTGCCTTCCCTACTTTAATTGATGATACTCATGGAAATGAAAATATTAGTAATTTATTTCTTGAAAAGTATAAAAACCTGTATAACTCCGTACCATACAACCAGAGAGACATGGTTACCTTTCAAAGTGAAATGGAGTCTAACATTGGCAATAAATGTATGCAAGGTAAATGTTATTCTACCCATTCAGTGTGAGTTAATGATGTTACTGATGTTTAAGACAGCTTAAACATGGCAAACAAGATGGTAGATTGGGTCACTGTACTGACCACTTAATCTTTAATTGTAATTTATTGGCACTATACTTAAGCTTTCTATTTACATTAATGTTAAAGCATAGCTATGTTCCTGAAGATATGTTAATTTCTACACTTATTTCAATTCCAAAGAATAAGAAAAAATCTATCAATTCATCTGAGAATTATAGAGCAATTGCATTATGTAGTATTGTAGGGAAGGTGCTTGACCTTTTTATTATGAAACAAAACAATCTTATTTTTAAAACTTCTGATTACCAATTTGGCTTTAAACAGAAACACTCCACAACTATGTGTACTTTTGTTGCAACTGAGATTGCACAATATTACTTAAATAATGCTAGTGATGTATATTTGTTACTCTTAGATGCTAGTAAAGCGTTTGATAGAGTTGAATATATCAAATTGTTTAAATTACTGAACAGTAAAGGTCTTTGTCCTCTTGTTACAAGACTGTTACTTTGTTTATATACTAAACAAATGTTATGTGTCAAATGGGGAAATTATATTTCAGAGTATTGCACTGTAAGTAATGGGGTTAAACAAGGGGGTGTTCTTTCTCCTCTGTTATTCTCTGTATATATTGATGAACTTTTCAATAGACTGAAATTATGTGGTTATGGATGCTATGTTGGAAATGTATACATTGGAGCCATTGGTTATGCTGATGATTGTATACTATTGTCACCTACTATAACCTCTATGACTCATCAATTAAAAATCTGTGAAAATTATAGTAAATAATATAATGTAAGTTTCAATGTTGAAAAATACCAGCTTCTACACTGTGCAAAATCATTGGATCACATTGATGGGATTACTTACAATGGTATATATATTAAAGCATCTAATGTTGTTGATCATCTTGGTAATAAGATATCTAGTACTTTATCATCTAATGAAAATATTAACACCACTTGTATTAACTTTTCTGTTGGTGTGAATTCTGTTTCTGCCCTGTTCTCACGCTCTCACTGTAGTGTTAGACGTGTACTTTTTCGTCAAGTTTCTATGGCTATGTATGGTTGTCCACTGTGGGACTTGACATCTAGTTATACATGTATTAACAAATTCTACACATTTTGGAGAAAAGCTGTTAGACAAATATGGAAAATACCATACAATACTCACTGTGACTATCTTCCTCATATTTGTGATTCACTGCCAAGTAAAATACAGATTGTTAAAAGATTCTGTAAATTTTTACACCAAATGATGAATAATGACAATGTTGTGTCAATTCTATGTGGTAAATTAGCCTTTGCTGGAAGTGCCTCATCTGTATGTAACAATATCAATTATATCTCATACTTGCTTAAATCCAAAAGGCATGACCTTGCCTTCACTCATATTAATGAAATAACAGAAACACTTGTAAGCTTTTTTACAAGAACTGAAGATAAAATAATATGCAGTGTGATCAAAGATTGTATCATTATGAAAGATGAAAGATCAGGCCTGCTAACTTGTAGTGAACTACAATACATTATAAAAATGCTATGTACTGAATGATATTTTTTTTCCTTTTCTTTATTTTTTGTTTGTAAATACTGCATTACTGTAGTTTTAAATGTTCTTAATTTTGCATGTGCATATTTTTGTACGAATAAAGATATATATATATAAAGATATATATATATTTTATCAAAATTTTCTTAAAAGAAAATGTTTCAGAGTAAACATTTCACAAGTTTATAAAATGATGAAATAGAATTCAGATCAAATAGAATAGAATTTAGAAAAGCAGCATCAATTTTATTGCAATACTGCATTACTCATTTGCTGATACAAGGTTAATTTGTGTCTGTGGAGAAAAAAAAGACTACATTAAGTTACTGCTTGGCTTTTCATGCCAGTCCTTTGTAAATGTAAAGAAAACAGAATACATGTAGTACATCATGTAAGAGGCAGGGCTAGGAGAGATTTGACTTCAAGCAAAGTTTACAAGGCCGTCTGTCTTAAATGCTGGTATATATATGAATACATTATATAAATTTAAACTCCATTATCTGAACTGATCCCTAATTGCAAAGAAATTTGAGCCTTTAGCAAGGCTACCTTTGCTTTTACAATTTACATAAAGATTTTCTTACTCAATTTCAGTGTTTTCAGTGCATCAATAAATCTTTAGGCATGAATCTCTACTAAGGAGAATAATATTATAATTTATTCATTATACACAAATATGTATATCCAGTAAACCAACAATTAAAACAATAACATTATTCTTGTCGTATATTTTGGATTCCAGTACATTCCTCCCGTCCCCCCAAGACAAGAAAATGCATTATGGGTATTATATTTTATTATAATAACAACAATATATAAATGTGACTACTAAAAGACTTGTAAGATAGTATAGCACAACAATTATATATAACATACTCTGACTTGCATATAATACATAAAGATCCAATGAATGTGAAGCTGACCAAGATAAATTATAATTAAATGAGGCATAAAGGTCAGGGAAAGGTCAAGTCAACCCATGAACTGAATTTAAAATAACTTGTAAGAAAATGCTATCCCAATGGGGGAGCTAATGTTAACATGTTAAGATATATAGGGTGAAAGGTCACCACTAAAAGAATTAAAACACCTACATGTAGTAACCAAGATACATTCATATCAGATGACACAAAGGTCACCCGAAGGTCAAGGCGACCATCAAACATGCAAGACTCATAATAAAATGAGATAAGGATAATATTACAAAGCGAACACTGACCCTGGGGAAAAATGAATGCAACAGTAACTATGGGTGGTTACATGATAACTGCGAGCCCCAGGGGTAAAATAACATTACAAGGGTTGTGGGAAAGCTGGTGTTGAAGGGAAAAGAGGCCCCAAACACCCAGTATATGTAGGCTAAGCAGCTAGATGTAGCTGGAAGGTAGAGGCGACCTGGGAAGCCGCAGAGGGGGGGATAGAAATGTACCTCCAGACACATGAGGAGGACCAAGTACCCTGCACCTGTATCTGGTCGATGGGTACCCCCCGTGAGAAAGCCCAGGTGGCACCTCCTCTCCTGAAATCATGAAAAATGAGCATTCTTGGGAGGTCCAAGACTCTTGAAACTTCCTTGAGTTGCTTCCTAGCCCTGGAGTCAGTTAAAACGAGCCAGTTTGAGGATGCTGGAAGGAGAAACAAGGGTTCATTGGGATGCACTTGCCTGGAAGCCAGCATGGATTTGAGGGCTCTGGTGGGACACAGGGCTGAAGCACCTAAAGAAGGAATGTTAACAGTGGTGGAGGAGACACGATCTTGAATGGTCTTAGACCATTTGACAATGACTGTGGCTCCAGCATCTGAAAAAATAACATCACCAACACACAAGTGCCTGGTTAAATCAAAGCCACTAACAGCATGGGGTAATATATTAGACAACCTGAGAAAGGAAAAGAAACAAAAAAGGTACAAGGTTGTAAAGACTTGAGAGTATGGTAGATGCTGGGCAACAGTAACAATCTTAAGAAGCAGGTCTTCCTGCACCAGTAATTTAATTTTAGGTTGAAAAGTTCTGTTAATTCTCAAAGACTTAACAAATATTGGAATTCTTTGATCCCTAAAGGGTGTAGTATCACAAGCATAAATTATTGCAAGAGATCTGACAGCAGTGATATGATTGACAATATTATCAGGAGACATACCCGATTCATGTAGATACTGCATGAAAGCCAAGATGTCCATAGTAGATAACTGATGCAGGGACAGGTCCAAGACCACCAGGAAGGCCAGAAACAGTTTAAACATGCGCCTATAGGAGGCCAGGGTAGCAGGTCTGAAGCCACACCAAAGTCTTTGAAAGGCCCTGGCAGCCAGAGGGCCTGTCTCCGCATCAGGATCTAAAACATAAGACAAAGGCTAAATATCATGATTCAAAAGTGTTAAATCAATATGTGTGTCAATCCAGATAGGTGACTGGACTAATTTTGACAATTTGGTAGCATTATCTACAGTTAGATGCCATCTAGATAAGAGGTCAGCTACCCTGTTATCTGCACCTTTAATATGTGAAATTACTAAGTCAATGTTAAACATGGCAGTGATAAGCCAAACATTCCTGGCAGCAGTGGCCAGCATTTGGTCTCTGGTGTTTCCATAAGTTAAAACATCCACAACTGCGTGATTGTCACAATAAATATGTACACATTTGTTGGCCCAAGAGGCAGCCCAAACCTTTAGGGCGACAACCACATTCAACATTTCCAAATGTACAATGTTATAACCATTGAAACCTTTGGGAATAGGAATGGTGTAAACAAAGTTGTCATAGCAACCCCCAGTCCCTGCAAACAAGCATCTAAGTATATGCGAATGTTGAGAGGTCTAATGTCATAGATTGTTATTCCATTGTAAGACTTAAAGAAAGTCTGAAACCATAGTAAGTCTCGAAAATATTCACTGGTGAGAACAATACTGTCATTTTTAAAATTGTCTCTCAATAACTGTAGCATGCGGTTCAAAGAAAACCTAGCAGGTTTGACGCACTTGGAAATGTACAATAACAAACCAAGAAGGGACTGAAGTTGATTTTTAGTTACAGTCTTCTTATCTGGCCAGTCATCACAGACCTTGACATTCTCAGATAGCTTATCAGTAGGTATAGATATAGTCCTGTCGACTGTATTAAATAAAATACCTAAGCAAATGACCTTGGTATCTGGAGGACACAGCTTCTTATAGCTAATGTCCAAACCCAGGTCCTGCAATAAATTCAACAAAAACTCATAAGACTGGTTTATATTAGACGGTAATCCGCAGTATATGAGGTCGTCAATGTAATTTATGAGTGCATTATGACCATTTTTTGCCATAATGAATCTAATGCTATCGCTGATCTTACTAAAGAAAAAAGAACCTAATCGATATCCAAATGGTACCGATAGATCGAGATACAGCTGATCCCTATGTTGCAAACCCAAGAGATCAATGTCCCCTGGATCCACCTTTAGTTGTCTAAAAGCTCGGCTTATATCAACTTTAAAATTTCTGGCCGAGGGGCCTAAATTCTTGAGAGTTCGGATAATGGAGTCCACAGATGGATAGTGCATCTGGAATTCTGTGCCTAGATAAAAATTTTTGGCCACCCCATCATTAACCGATGAACCCTTAGGAAAACTCAGATCTATAATAGCACGACGAGAGTCGGATCCGGGTTTCTCCCTGGTCATAAAAGGAGAAATGTGCATTTGAATCGGTGGATGATCAAAAGGTCCAAGTATAGCTTCGAACTCCAACTCTTCCTGAAGATACTTGTCAATATGGTCAGAAAAATTTCTGGCTGATGCATGATTAACTAAAGTGCTTTCCAAACGTCTGGATCTGTCAAAATCGAGCGGGAAGCCAAACTCAATTAGGTCACACAGTTGTTTATCAAAATAATCACAAAGATGCGCCCTCCAACTTGAAATCTTAAGATTAGTGCTGACAGGAATACGCAGTCCCAAAAAATTGGGCACCCCACTGTCCCTAATCATTCTGTGTGCTTGTAAAATTCCTGGCACCTCTTGCCATGCTTTGTGAGAACCTTGATACAATAACATGGGGGTAAGTGGAATACAGCCAAAGCTCGAACCCAACTGCTTTGTGCTCATCATGAATTCAGTACAGGCAGCAATGCCAGGTTGCTGCTCGTCAACAGGATTTGAACCCCCCACAACATCACTAGCATCAACCCTATAATCCTTCAACGCCACTGTGTTAACTATAGAGGTTTGCTTAGTCACAGGCAAATGATCCTCAGATAAGAAACCAGAATTTGTCTGACCCGACCGAGACCTGGGTTCAAACCCTAGATCATTGTGAGTTTCTGTATCATCAGGGTCCATATTGGTCAACAGATGGAAGCGATTAGCACAGAGGATTTTGAATACTTGGTCAGTTGCTACTGATCCGTGGACAGTATGAGAGGAATACTGTAAGTTAGGTGACTCACCTGCAAGAGATGAATATTGTAAACTGGCTGACTCACCTGTGGGGCTATTATCCTGTAAACCAAAGCTAGGAAGTACCCTAGCCCCACCCCTGTATGACTCACGGAAGTTCCTTCTGTGTTTTTGTTTACTAGGTACAAAAGGTACAGCATCAGTATTAAATACTTTTGACCTACCTGCACTTCCATTGTGGGTGTTTGTAGTAAACCCCCTGTCCCTTTTACCTGAGACAACCGCAGCAAATGATCTGTTAGTTGTAACGTTACAAAATGCAAGGGCCCTGAATGCTACATGTTTGACCTGTGACAACTCTAAATTCAGCAATTTATCCACTGCCACAGCATTAAAGGAGGAGTTGGTAAAACATCTGGTGACCTGGGTACGAGCCGCAGAGGTCATACCCCCACTTACTCGTTTTTTTGAAGGTCATTTTTAACATTGCCTTGAGATTTCCGACATTCTACCTGTGGGTGAGGAAACATTTTACCTTCCTTGTTCCAGCAATAAGAGCAAATGTGCCTATATGTGACACCTTTATTGTCATGAGTTTGTTTTTGTAAGCAGGCACCTCTGTTGAATATACGCATGGAAAAACTTTGCCGCCATTCGAACCCTTGTCCTGTGCTTTGTAAGTATTACCTTGACCAACAACATGCCTCTGCGCATGGGCTCTTCGAACCCTATTGACTTTCTCAGTATCTTGCCACCCAGCAATCTCCCCCTGCTCCATGCGACACAGCAGAACCGCATGGCTGGCCTTTGCAGAAGCCCAGGAGAAGTCAGTGGCGTCATCCAAAAGATTAATGACATAATCTAACATGTGCTCCCTTGTAACCATATCTGACTCCTCCCAGATGGTTCTGCAAAACCCAGCCATCCACTGTATGGGGGATAGTTGATTATAGGTAACCCTATCTTTATTCTGACCAGCCAGGATGAATTCATGGGGCCACTTGACCCTATGTGGGACAAATACCTCCACAGATCCACCCCTCTGGGACTTAATTTTTGGCTTACCTGGGATAGCATTTTCCGCCAGTTGCCTAAGTCTTTCCTGAACTTGCTCTTGAATGTTTAACTCATGCCGCAACCTATCAGGGGGGGGGACATAACCCCTACGCTGGGACACTGGGACTTCAGAAACATCCAGCCTGCCCTGTGGCAGTTGGACATGTGTTTTAGTTTTATGTTGACATTTAGCTTTTTTCACTTGAGCTCTGACTTTAGGTTTAGCACCAGTATTGGAAAGAGTATTCTTTTCAATACTGTCCAACCGTTGACCCAATGCATTCAATTGCTGCAAAATTTTCTGATTAATGGCTGCCTGATCAGAGGTGGAAGAATTCGAACCCAAGACGCTTGGGGCACTGTCCCTGCCACCACCAGTTAGAGCACCCTGTTTGTCCGAACTGATAGGGGATAAATTTTGGTCAGAACTACGAATAAAATCTGATATGTCAATGTCCGACTCACTATCTGAAAGTTCAGAAAACACTTGCCCGGCCTGAGGTGACTCTATGTGACTCCTTGACGCCGTCATAAACTCTTCATCAGTGGCCAACTGCAACTGGACAGGAATACTGCACTCTCTTCTGTTCGATCTGAGGTTATATCTCGTTGCCTCCATCAGAACAGTAACATAAAAAAAAGGTAAAACCAAAAACTAAAAAATTTTTGATGTGCACTGGTCAACTTTCAAAGTCAAAGTGACCTGCAAACTGGGGGTGGCAAGGACAGCCAAGCCTAGACCAATAGAAAACAAGATAACAAACAGCATGGCAGCAGCTGAAATAAAAATTTAAGGTGGGACACAAAGGAATGAGCCCCGAGACACCTAGATGTATCCAAGCAGAATGTTTACAATACAAATCAGAGCTTTAAATGCAACCTATATACATGCATAGCAATGAGTTTTAACCAACCTCCATCTGTTTTGTCTCTTATCAAATCTAGAGGACTCACATTTGTACTATTGGCTTATTTTGGACTTTATATATAGAGATTGGTATGTATTGGATTAGCTTGGTGTGGATTTGCCGTCACAGTACTATAAACAGCTTAAAAGAACAGACCCAGATAAATACACACAGTTTGTTACTTAAAATGTCAATAGATGAAATCACACCACATTTATTATTACATTTCAGAGAAACTTTATAATAGAAACATTTTACTTACTTGTGAATGGCAGTTTTAAATGACTGTATTTTCTGAGTTATAAAGTCAAGTTACCTACTGTCAGGAGTTACCTACATTTCAGATTGCACATTTATGCTTAGAGATGTGAGACATAACTGAAGTTTTCCAAGTTTCGATTTTAAAGACAGTTATTTGACCACACATGAGTCTTTTAGGATTATGTGGCTGATTTTCCAAACTATAACTCTATCAGCCCAGGACAGAGTGTGTTTCAAGGCTAAGCTTACGTCAATTAAATTATAATATATTTTGAAAGAAGAGACAATTCCATTGCATAGTCTAAAACGATGACATAAAAGAAAATATGATCATAACATATAAACAATGTTATCTGTAACTGAAGTGTCAAGCAAAACTGATGACAACATCTTTTAAGTTGTTGATATTCAAAGTAAACAAGGCCAAAAGGTGTTTTGGTCATCTAGCATGAGCGCAATGCCATCAGAGACGTGAGTAGTGCAGTAGAATTTACAAAAGTCTGGCTACACAAAGAACAAACTAAAACACATCCCATAGCAAGAGAGGTAAATTTAGATTTCACAGAATTTACAGTGTTGTCATGTTATCCAAATGGGAGCAAAACATGTCACCAAACTCCGGAGAGAAAAGGACATTTGTCCTTTTAACTACTGCAGAGTTGTCATGTCATCCAAACGGGAGCAAAAGAGGTAAATTCAAAGTAGAGAGGTAAATTTCATCAAAGTCTGGAGACAAAAAAAAAAAAAAAAAGTGATCTGTAGAAGCGTGATTTCTATCGAGGCTTGTGCTTAGAAATCCATACCAAAAGGTTGGTACTATACTGCATCCCCCAAAAATATATTTTGTTTCCATTAATAGATAGGGTGTGAGAACATTGGTCTACAGAATTTGTCAGAGGAGTTCTCTATTTATTTTCCACAATATGTGTTCCCACAGCTCCAGGAGTAGTCACACTGCCTGTTAATACATGGCAAGCTCCTCCATTCCACTCTTTGCTCTTCATGTCAGTCAAGCACTTTGGTAAAAGCTTTGTCTACAATGCTCCTAAGATTTGGAATGACCTTTCCAACAATGTATAAAATGCAACATCTATTGCCTCCTTCAGGTAAAAACCTTTAAAAGCTCATAACTTACCTGTTATAAAAAACCCTTCTGCCTGACATCTTTGTGTCTTCTATGGTATGACCTGGCATTGTCAATGGATCCAGGATAATTTAGATTGTTTATGTTCAGTAGTGTGAGACAGTCTGTCAGTTGTTTAAGATTAAGCACTATAGAAGGCTACATTAGATTAGATGAGATAGGGTGTCAGATTACCTTGACTTACCATCCAGTGGTTTGAAGGTTTACTTGGAACTGCATCCAGGTCGCCCCATTACTTCAGAGTTGTTCAGACTATAGGTGGACGGCCACTGATTGGACACAGTTTTTTGCCATCAGTAACAGTGAGATGATAATACTACAAATGTTGGTCACCAAGAAGCTACCTGCATTAACCTCAACTCACCTTTGGTAGCCATCTGATGAACAGGTGGTGAAATTACAAATACCTGAACTTACATTACCTGAGCATATTACACCAAAAGACGATCAAATCACAACCTCATGTACACAATGGACCATACATTCGTTTACTATAGTACAAAATTCATATGAGCATGCGTGAAATAATCTGTACATGCCCAAAGTACTGAATTCGGAGACAGGAAAATTCAAATATGTCATAACCTTGGTAGGATGCGCAAGGTGATGGACATTTCGCTACTGACTTACAAGGTCGCAAATGGATGTCAGGCAGTGATCAAAGGACAGGGACGTTTCACCAAAAGCGGGTTACCGTGGATGATACCGCCTGTAGTGTGAAAGGGTATTACCTTATATAATATCTTATACTCTGACCTAACACCAGGACTTCCCAGGAGTAATCAATATGCTAACAAAAATATCAGAAACTTTTGGTGGAAATTTTGCAGCAGTCAGTGCAAAAACACTACATTAAAAAAATAGACTTTTCAGAAAACAATTTAAAAGCCATTCTTTTTGATTGGGGGTATATATAATGTTATCTAGCTTAATTGTTTACTCCACTACAGAACACTTTACTTTAATAATATTTATATTTTTGGGGGGTTTATTAGTTTTCAAAGAATAGTGCTATATAAATTCATATTATGTTATTTTACTATAGCTTGCATGGTACACTCAACTAAGAACAAAATCGCCAAAAACACAGATAAACAAGGCCAAAAGGTGTTTTGGTCCCCTAGCGCTAGCGCAAAGCCATCAGAGACATGAGTAGTGCACTAGAATTTACAAAAGTCTCATGACATAAAGAAATTCCAACTTAGATACATCCCACAGCTGGTCCCAAACTGAGACGGTCACTGATCCAAGTACAAACATCGCCCATTCCTGCTTAACTTTATTGAGCAGAGGAACTGTAATCACTCTGTGCCACAACTCGTGAAAGTCTAATGCCAGAAGGACATATGTATGAAAATAATGCAAAATGACATGTGTCCTATTAGGTACTGGAGAGCAAGATAGCTAACATCAGAATGGACAGGTATTGTAAATGTAATGAAACTCCTGAGACAAAAGGACAAATGTATGTTTAACACTAATACCACTTCCCCCAATTCCCCAGTAGTAAACCATCACCATCACATTCATGACTTGCCAGTCGAATGCGATAATTTAGACCTTAGTCCCGCTGTACAAACACAATGTTCAAGTGTTGATGGATTTACTAGGGAAGAGGTCGTGCCACTGTACATATGGAATAATAAGAATGCATTCAAAGATTATAAAGCTTGAATCCAGACAGGTGGAGACACTATCTAATTGCACTATCGGAATAAGCAGCTCCCAGACCTTATACAATATGGAGTGCCCTTAGATTTTAGCAGGCAATGTTCCCTATCTTCTTCTACCACTAATTATGCTTCTGCAGTCAAATATGAAACTTATGTTGAGGAATACATTAGTGAAGTACTTGAACATTTGACCCTTTATGGACCTTTGGAAAACCTAAATCTTGATATTCATGTTTCCCCTCTGATCACCAGGGAGAAGCAAAACACTACTCAATGACGTACAATAATGGACCTCAGTTGGGCTAAGTTGTTTTCTGGGAATGATTCCATTCTTAAATGTAAATATTTAGATTCTTATTTTTATTTACATTACCCATCTGTTGACCATATTATTGAAAAAATTAAACAGATAGGTCCTGGGTCATAATTGTACAAGGTAGATATAAGAAGAGCATTTAGCCACATTTGCATTTATCTGGGCGACATAGATCTGCAATGATTGCATCACAAACAAGCATATCTGGATGGATTTATGCCATTCAGATATTGTCTCGGATCTGGAATTTTTGAAAGGTGTAGTGATGCCATTAGGTACATCATGAAAATCCATAGCTATGACAGCCTAATGAATTATATAGATGATTTAATATATATAGGGTTGCCGTCAAAAATACACCATTCTTATCAATTTTTGTTATCTCTTTTGCAAGATCAAGGCTTGCAGGTAAGTCAGAGTAAGCTCGTATCACCACACACTGAGGTTACTTGCTTAATTATAGTAGTAAATACCATTAAAAGTACTATTTCCATACCAGCTGACAAAATAGAAGAAATTCGTAATATCTATACCCATTGGACCTAACTCTACCGGTACCAAAAGGAAGTTGCTGTCTTTGCTAGGTTTGCTTTACATTACAAAATGCATAAGACCTGCTGGGTCCTTCTTAAGCATAATGTTACAGGTTCTTAGGAACAGTCACAATATTTCTTACATTAATTTGTCCACAAAATTCCATATGGCTCTTAAGTGGTTTATAGTTTTCCTCAAGCACTACAATGGTGTTACTTTATTTAATCACAAACCAGTTGATTTGCAAGTGTAACTGGATGCCTCACTGTTGGGACTGGGGGTGTATTTGGTCCATCAGTATATGCCCTGCCTCTAGGTACCAAATTTCAACATTTTGATGTCACCCAATTAGAAATGTTAAATGTTGTTGTTGCCCTTAAAGGTTGAGCCAAACTTTGGGCAGACAAAAAAGTAAAAATCTATGGCGACAACCAAGCTGTAGTAGAAGTACTTAATACTGGCAAGACCAAAAATCCATTTCTAGCCATTTGTGCCAGGAATATTTGGCTTATAACTGCCTTTTTTAACATAGAAATCATTGTAATCCATGTGCCAGGTAAACATAGTCAGAGAGCGGATCTCTTATCTAGATGGGTGATAACTGTTAATGAAGAACATAAACTCAGGCAATGTTTGTCAAATTTCATATGGATTAACAGACACATTGATTTGACCAAACTCAATCTCTTTATATAATTCTATGTTTCAGATATGTCTTTGCCTGCAGCCCAGCTAGCCACCTCAGCCTGTGTCAGATCGGCTTTTACCTTCAGACCAGCCACCAGGAAGACCTTTTCGGCATTTCCTGGCATTCTTGGTGGCAACTGGGCTGTCCACCTTTCAGGTAAACCATTTTTGCTTGTTAGCTTTCATGCAGTACTTCCATCAAAACCGTTTATCTCCAGCCAACATACAAAATTATATGACAGGTATCAGGTCACAGTTCATAATCTATAATGTGGACACTTCACCATTCCCGCATCAGCAATTGCAGTTTTTTCATAAGTCTATAAAAATCAATAGACCTCTGCAGCCTAAGGCTCATACCTATATAGATATTCCCCTATTGACATCACTAGTGGCATTGACAGAGGCCTTCCCCAACCTTTAATTCCACTAGACAGCTAGCCAGAGGAGATATATTTATATATTTTTCTCACCTGAAGGGGTTACCCTTCTTATTAAATGGTCCAAGACCCTTCAATCCAGATCTGACATCAGGACCATTCAACTTCTGTCACTCAAAAAATCACCACTTTGTCCAGAAACTGCTTTGCATACACTTCTTACAACACAGCCAGGCTCAAGTAATGATCATGTATTTTGCCTTTCCTGGTCACATGCATTAGTCCCCTTGACTGATTCTGTTTCTAGAAAGTTTCTGAATAGACTTTCATATAATTGTCTTTGAATCAATCTAATCTATTACATTCCCAACACCATTGATATGTAATGCTAAAAACCTTTATAATGTCCTACAAAATCAAACTCTTGTATTAATGACATTATTCTTTTTTCTCTTTTTCTTATAACAGGTGGATGGTTGGAGTGGAATGCAAACAGAAATCAAGACATGTGTCTGTATGTTGTCTTCATGTTGTTTCCTTCCTGTTTGTCCATTGCCTTATTTTGGCAATTGTAATATTATTTTTGTCTACAAGAAAAAACATATCATAGACACTGCTTAGGTTATACTTTTCCTAAAGCTCATTTCTGTAAATATTTGTTTTCTAGTTGATGACAGGGCCACAGTGGGGCAGTGGTAACAAACACGCCTCCTACTTCTGAGATCAGAGTTATAATCCTAGGGCCGACTTGGCCAAGGGTCTTAGCTGGGAGTAAGGCTAAGTATGGAATTTAAATGGATTTTACAAAGGGTGCTTAGCTAAGTCTAACCTTATCGAATAGCTACAGTGGCGTTCAGTGTCATGTTCACCTTTTGTTTCTATTAAAAATCCTATTGGCGACAAATATTATTATTGACACATTTTATCAGAAGAAAAATGGTGTTGAAATTGAAAACCTTGGTTTCACATAAAAACTTTCCAAAGATTACTTCAATAAAATTTTATAGCAGTCATATTTAAGTCTTTGTTTACAAAAGTGAAGCCCACTGCCAGATGGACTTATCTGAAACTTAGACTTCGCAGCTTTGTGAAACCCTCTGAGTGTAAGACCACAGACTTAGCCAGGATTAAAGACAAAAATCTTAACTTTAAGTCAAAGTCCTGGCTAAGTACCTTTGTGAAATTGGCTCTTGGCCTAATTTGATATCACAAAGCTGGTAGTTCCATGCCATAGGCCAGCAGTTTACAGTACAGAACCTTGACCAACTGCATGTACTGGTTGACTCTGCCCTTCCACCTACCTGTCACAATAAAATCAATAAGGCACTGGGCATGATGCAACACACGTAATAAATAAAAAAAAGTGAATTCTACTTGATGACCCCGTCTATATTCCTCAAAATAGACACGTCATGTCTGGGTAGTGCATGTTAAACAAACATCTACCTTGTGTATGAACTCCTCTCTCACAAGCCAAGCCTACAAAGGAACTCATGAGAGGAGGTGACAGTTATTTCAAACGATTTTAGTGCCTAGTAAGTTGCCAGGTTTGGCATCTAATCACAGACTGTCACCTCTGTGTTGGTTGACTCCCATAAGTGACAAAGCTGAGGACCTGTCCTAATATGATTATCAGTTGGTATTGTCAAAGGGGGTAAAGCTCAAGTTGACCCCAAACTCAGCTCATGCTTACAGCTGTTTAGGCTAAACTTGAGCTAATTTTAAGCTAGATCACTATTTGTGAATACGACCCCTGGCTGTTAAACGGGACATTCATCCAAATTAAACATGTCCAACCCAAGGGTGAATCCACCAAAAGAATCCTTTCCTGACACACAATATCACAACTAAACGTAGACAATGATTTACTTGTTTACTGAAACTACATTACCTCATATATGTCACTTAATTTTGTGTTTATGCCAATCTTTCAACAGGCGTCGTATTAAGAAAGTTGTTAGCCAAGTTTAAGGCTTAACGTTTATATGCAAATATAGCCAACTTGACCCTACAATTGTTGCTGACACCTTTGATTAATACAACCCTAGGTTTCGTCAAGGTACTTTTATAATATTTTATGGGGAATTTATATTTTGCAGATTTTGTTTACAAGGTATCACAAAATGCCAGGCTTCTCCACCACATCATTCACATGACCACTATGAGTGCATGTATACCCTGTCTCTTTGATTGCAAGAACACTCTGGGCTGTCTGTCTGTCAATGTTTGGTCTGATGAGTCTGCAGGATTCCAGTGTGAACCCAATAATGCTACCATCGCAACAGTCACAAAAATGGTATCGCTTATACAGATGCAGCTGTTTATTATGAGTTAGATATTGGTGACTGTAATTATTAATTTGACTGAATAAATTGCGGAAAAGTTGTCTGAATTGTAATTTACAACTGTTAATATATATGTCGAGGGCAATATTTAAAAGTAGTGGATTTTTCACCTTGGTAACCTGTAACAAAGAGACTTATGAGGCCATTAAATATTACATGTGAGAGTTTTAGATTTGTTAATAGTGTTCAACATTTCTTACAAGTGAACATTTACTCCTCTTAGTGATTCTGAGCCAACATGGATACATATTTGCACAGATACCTTTCAACATTCATTTTAACTAAATGACCATCAAATCTGAAAAACCCAAAAATTCAAAACAGTAATATATAAACCAAAATAATAATATTGAACAGAAGATCAAAACCACACCTTATAAAACCGAGATTGGTGACTTATTATTGGTGATTTATTGTACCAAATATCGATTACTTTTACATAATAGAGAGTTAACATTACATTATTTTTCACAACGTATTGTTATTTTTACTTTATCAGTGGGCATCCTGCAAAGATCAGAAGGTTGTTACCATTGAAATGACCCTAGAATAAGGAACCCAATACTGAATTGGTTTCAAATCTTTATGGTTCATACATTCATATAAGCTAGGACCTATACATATTTCTTTTATCAATTTTGTTGAACACTTACCATTTCACTGAAAGAGTCAATCCCATAAACTCCAGGCCTCTTCAAATTTTTACTTTATAATTTATTCTTGATTTATATTTTTCTGCAAGTTGCCCATATTCAACAGCTATAATCTTCAAATGATCCAGTTTTATAAAACTCTTTTTCGCATACCAAATATATTTAATTGTTACAGGAAATAAGAATTTCTTGTCTAGCATTCCACCTTGTCTCACTGCTTCTTTATAGTTCTGATTTATGTTTAACAAAGTTATTAAAGTAGATCTTACTAACCAAGATATCTGGTATGTGAAAAAGAATATATAGTCTTGTTTGCCAGAACTCACATGGTTGTGAGTGTTTTTCTATTAATTTCAAACCATTTTATTTAGTTAAGTATATTTACATAAACACTGTAGTCTTGACGTACTTGTCATTTAGATACTCTCTAGGTTGTCTACTTCTCTAGATAATACAGAACCAGCAGAATTAACCAAATCACCAATAATTCTTATGCTTTGCTTTTCCCACTGAGGGAAGAACATCTTCTCTGTGTATATTATCACTGAGACATAGCTCATGTATTTGTAGTAAAACTAATTAAGATTATAAGATTGTAGTCTTCCTGTGTAACAGTAACTGTGACATGAGTACTTTCATGGCAGTAATGGTAATTAAATTCACAAGAGTTTTTAAATAACTTCTGAAAGCATTGGTATCCCCATGCAGTCATACATTCATTTTAAATACAACTTCAATGGGGACTGGATACATATAGCATTGTTAGTAGTCAGTAACTGTAGAATTCTTGGGACATTAATAAATAATAACAGTTAACCTTGATGTACTGATAACCATTGTTGTGATTATAACATTTAACTTGCTAATGTTAACATGAATGAAGCCAAAGATTTATTTCAGTAATGAGTAGTTTTATTGAGTTCCCCTCCCTTGGACTGACGTTTCTGGGAATAACGATCTAAGTCTTGAAGGATTACCCAGCTCGGTCTAGTTTCATGGTAAACCATATGTAAGTCATAACCCAAACACCTGTCAATGTCTCATTGGTCAGCTTTTGCACATACACAGAGATGTTTCAAACCTGCCTGTCTCTTTCTCGAGCAAATGCTGCAATTATTTAGAAATAACTAAGACCAGCAAACCATAGCTTTATATGTTGATTTTAAAGAGGACCTGTAATGTTTTGCACAATTTCTCAAAAACTACCAATGGCGTCTCCATTTACAACCAAGTGGACCATGGTGGCACAGTGGTAACACACTCACCTCCCACCTCTGAGATCAGAGTTCAAACCCTGGCCTGGCCTCAAGTGGGAAAACTGGTAGTTGCTTGCAGTTAGTTGGCAGTTTAAAGTGCAGAACCTGGACCAACTGTATGTACTGGTTTCTTCTGCCCTTCCAACTATCTGTCGTGATATCACCAGTACAGTGTTGAAAGCGACGCAAAACCCCAGATAAAATAAAAAAATAAATTTACAACCATGTCTATAAATGTCAAGTTGAATAACTAGATCAATTTCTTGACGGCCTAGGTGGTGTGTTAAAAATATCTTATTACCACCTTCTCATAGAAACATTATAGAAACCTCAACAAAGTCCATCTTGCGATGGTAAATTTACAATGTGAACCCACCAAAGAGCCATAAAAAGAAGTGTAAGTAGGTACGAAAGGAAGCAGAAACAGGGGGTTGGCCACAGGTAAATTCTGGGACCTATTGCCCCTGTTCCACCGAAGGATTAAGCTCCGATTCTTCCTGGGACCCTAAAAACATGAATAATGGGTGGGGCAACGAAATTCTGATCCAGGCCTGGAATCTAACCCAGATAGTCCCCAGGAAGCCTCAGACCTCCTCAGACAACTCACAATCATTCCCCGACTAAGAGGCAATTTAGTCATGATTGTGATAGGATTCAACACCGATAATGTCTTGGACTCAGACTAGTCTGAGACTTCCTTAGACTTCCTGGGACTAATAACAGATTTCCTCAGACAGCTATGGCCGATTTTTTTTCTGCTGCATAGGGGGGGTCGGGGTTAAATCTTGGATTACGTTCAGAACTCCTGGGACTAAAAAAAGTCCACCTGGCATTAAGAGTCCCAGGAAGACCCAGACAACCCAAGATTGTGTATATTTGGGTCTGAGTTGTGAAAAATGTCAAACATGTTTGATTTTTAAACAGACCCCAACAGACTCAAGCAGACTGTCTGGGACTCCACAGTTTTAGAAAACAGATCCCCAAAATACCTTAACTGGGAGCCTTAGTCGTGTGCTGGAACAGGGGCATATCCTGAATTGTTTTTAATAATCTCATATTCGACAATCTCAAAAATGAAATGATAAAGTGCGTTGAGAACCAATGGGTTTCAAAAGTTTTCACAGTATTGGAGCCAACAATTGAAGATCAATAGGAACTACTATCTCACATGTCAATTGCCTATTCATTTTCAAAAAACTCAAGCATTTGGATCCTCTGGTCCCCAAGAGACCACATTCTACCACATAGGTCTCCATATTTTCTTAGCAACCATAACATTAGTTATCTCTTGATGTTATAATCGCCAAAATCCAGAGGAAAAGGAATTGTGTATACCATATCCCAAGAAACATTCTGTCAAGCCTGTGAATGAGGCATCTAGGAAGATATTAGTTGTGAAATGATACTTATGGTAGCATATAAAACTATTGTACTCTCCTAAAAAAGCATTAACTCAACATAAATCCCTGAAAAATTCTACATTTAGCTTTACGACTGTCTCAACATGATTGTTCCTAAACAAGATCAGAATTTTGTTCAAGAAAAACTGAGTAGTTATAACACACTTAAACATATATAATACACAACCTAAAATTAACAGTAATTCATTTTTCCTGCAAACTGTTTTATAAGCCAAGAATACACGTTTGTCACGAATTTTGACGCTGGAACAGATATAGTTTTATCTTTACAATGGACAATGATGCCAAACATATTAAATGTGTGGTAGAAGGAATCAAATTTTCCTGGCTGACATCTAGATCTAAATCTGATAATAAAGTCAAAAGCTTTGTATATTTCAGAGTGTAGACCCGCATATACCAGATCATCTAAGTAGTTCAAAAGATGGGAAAAACCATTTTGTTTTATAATATGACGCATGGTGTCTGAACAACACTGGAAAATTACTGAAACATGACGCATATCACTACAGCTACAATATAGTGCCTTATATGTTTACCTTATAGTAATCTAGTATATCTGGACCTTATTTCAGGTTCTCTTAAATAACTTTAAGCTACCCAGAGTAAATTTCAGTAATACAATTTACTTTAAGTACATTTAACCTTTCTGATATTAATAGCCCTGTGTAAACTTTGTGCCATATTCTGATTTGTTAACATGACTACTATAATCATTGTAACAACATTACAAATATAGAGACACAATCACTCTCAATAATGATTTGTTTTCAGCTCTGTAACTTCCACATAAAACCATATCAAAGTCAGTATTGGTGTTTTATGCCCCACCCAACAACCAGAGTCAGACATTGACAGCCCCACACCATTTCAACTTTTTGGGAACAGAACCAGACATAGCTGACATCCTATGATTAGATGCCAAACTTGCTTACCATAATGTCATGGATGACCTCAAACCATGTAAACTTCAGCAGTATGTGAATGATCACAAAGTGGTGCCTAGGGAGGGGATCTAGAACCTTAGCAAAAAAGTCAAAAACTCTAAGAATGTATAATGCAGTTCAGGATCATCAATAAAAACAGTCACAGGTGAATCCACCTTATGTGAAAATATTATCTGTACCTGATGTAAGGTTTTTAAATTATGCACATGGGGATACAAACATATGGATGCAACTGTAGCACAACTGCGCCTCTCCTTCAGGAGGCTAGGTAATTACTTTCTAAGACAAGATATCCCAAAATGTGAGGGAGTTTAATAGAAAGTTTATCCCAAGGCAAATTTGGCTGATGTACTTGTCTCCTTATGTACACTAATGGTTATTACACACTTGTTATTATTGGCAATGGAATGATGAGTTTGGCCAGGCATCACTGATGAATCCATACCTAGATTATCCACTTATTTACTCTAGGAAAGAACTGTATAACTAGATAACTAAGTCTCTCTTTATCTTGCCTTTAGGACAGTATTCACAGAAATGTGTGAAGTTGTGTATTTTAGGTTGGGTATGGCTGCTTACTGATGCCCAGGAATTTACAGTACAGGTTCTGGAACAACTATGATGTACTGGTTTCCTCTGCCCTTAAAACTTGACCTCGTGATTTGATGCATACAGTGACCTGTAAGTGATGTTAAACCCTTCAAAATCATATCAATCCAGCAATAGGTGTTCACCTCCCAAATACCATAAAACTAAAGTACAGAGCAAAGTGTTATTGATTTTAATATGTCATGAAAGTTGGTAGCATAACCATGACAACAATAAACATTCCTCCTATTTTTAATTTATAACATGTCTCTTCAGTCCACTTATTACATGAAATGACCAGTCTTTCCATAAGAAAACCTTGTTCCTGGAGATCATTAGTTTAAAAGGGACTTGTGGTTATACATTTTGCAAAGAAACATTTTTGTGTGTTGAAGAGAGGAGCATCTTGTAGAAAAAGGAATTGTTTGAAGAAATATTCCAGGCAGAAGCGATTGGAGTTAACTGTACAGCCTCCAAAATAACTCCTGAGGGTGTAGCAGTTTTAATCCTGAGAATACATTTGTGTTAACTTTCTTTCTTCTTTTTTATTGATATTTTTATTTGAAACTCATCCTTTAAAAATCTATTGTTTACAGAAATAGCTTTGATTGTTGTTAATTCCTTAAGTAATAATATTGTTTTTAATTTCCCCCAAAAATGATTTCATTGCATAAGAATTTCTTACCCGCCTTTGGCATTTCTCAATAAGAATATGACATTTTGTATCAATGGTTGGGCACATAAAGCCTTTTGATATTATCATAAATAAATTAACACCTTGAAATAATCTAGATAATATCATGACTAACATCTTTGATGGCTTTACAACTGTTAACTAAATTCTATCTGTTTTCTAGGGCACCATAGTTTCTAACTCAGCTCATGTTTCTGTGATAAGGACCACTGTTATGCTCACAGACCATTTTCATTCACTAGGTTTGCATAAGGGTTCTAAATGGCTGAGCCTTTTAAAATGGCGGGCTCCAGCTCTTAGCTATTTTAACTATTTTTCTAGTCATTACTTTGTTAACTATTGAATTTTTGTTTGTCTTCTGTGGGATACAACTTTAATGTTTCATGAAAATTATTTAATTTCTTTTGTTTCCATTATTTGTCATTTAAGCTTAAACATTTTAAAAAGTGAAATATTAAATAGCAATATAATTATATCAATATATAATAATTATGAATTTTCCAGAAAATATTCAAACAGCTTTAACACTATCAAGTTAATTGTTTCAGTCAAAGCTAATTTTTTGTGATACCCTAGCAATAGGGACAAATCCAATTAATATGTGATCACTTGATTAATAGCCATTCTTATCATGCAGGATTACTTTATGATGTATTGTCTTATATGTAGTCTGGCTTTTAACAGGCTGGGGTTAACATAATGGATTGAATTTGTGGAAGCCATACCTTTTTCTGGTGATTAGTTCACAGGGAAAGATAATCAGTTTATTAGATTTCTCCCCCTTTGATGTACAAATCACAAGTGAATTCACAAAAGGATGAATTTCAAACATTTAGAATATATGTACTTCAAACACCATAGCACCATTTAAAATGGCAGCCTGCTGTTTAAAATGGCGGACTGACATTTAAAACGGCGGACCTTTTTCCATAATTGATGGAAATTTTTGCTACAATAAACAGGCCATACTTGCAGGGAAATATAATTTGATCTCAATTGATTTTAGTTATACCATTTATCTTTTTTTCACCTATTTCCTTTGAAGATTAACAAGTTCTTTCATCAATCATAATTTTCCTTTGAAAACATATAAGAGCCACTAATTGATTTTTGTCTATTGAAACTTAAGCAGTAATGAAAAGGTTTTTGGATTTAAATTACTTATAGCTCACACATAATATGTAGCTGTGTCTTTGTAACCACCAATAGATTCCCAAAATCATGATTTTCTGTAACCGTCATGAAATGTGTCACCATTTCAATCAACTAAAACTCATCTATTATTAAGTTATCAAACACTTTGTACTAAGACTGGTTCATTCCTTCAATTCCTGACTAGTCGTAATTAACCTACCACTGTGACAATGTAATTAGCACACTCGCCTGGGAAAACCAAGGTTTAATCAGATACATAGTGTCTTATAAACGATCAACTAGAATGGCTGTCATCTGTCATTGGGCCACATTGCCAGTAGCAAACTAAAGAACCTAAAAGATATTGATGAAATAGCCATACTTCAGCCTCTCTCTTTCAGAAGGGAATGTCAGTTACTAGAGAGCTTGGACTTGTACTGGTGCATTTGGATGGGCCAAACTGTGCTTTGAGTCCTGTAGTACGTAGAGATATTGCACTTGACTATAAAACAAGGCAAAAAGGTGTTTTGGTCCACTAGCGCGAACGCAAAGGCATAAGAGACATGAGTAGTACACTAGAATTTAGGTATTGGAGAGAAATAGAGGAAAATTCAGAATGTACAGTCAAGTGTTGTCAATGTCATCAAAGTATGGAGACAAAGGGACAAATGGATAGTCCAAAGCTGAAAAGACTTGTGTCTTTTAGGTACTGGAGTGCTGTCCATGTCATCAAAGTCCAGAGTCAAAAGGACACATGTATGGGAAAAAGCCCTTTGTGTCCTTTTAGCTGGACAGCAAGAGAGGTAGGTTCAGAATGGACAGGCAAATTTCGTCAAAGTTCGGAGACAAAAGAAACAAGGCCAAAAGGTGTTTTGGTCATCTAGCACAAGCGCAAAGCCATCTGAGACATGAGCAGTGTAGTAGAATTTACAAAAGTCTGGTTACACAATATATGCCGATTAAAACACATCCCACAGTTGGTGTAAAACTCAGACGGTCACCCATCCAAGTACTAACGTAGCCCATTGCCTCTTAACTTCAGTGAACAGACAAATACTCATCCCGCTGAGCCAAAGCTGATGAAAGTCCGGAGACCAAAAAAAAAAGGAAAAAGTGATCTGTAGAAGTGCAAGCTCTATCGAGGTTATACTAAAACATAAAAATATACACTAAAACCTTTTCATCTTTTTCCTCAAGAAACCTCAACAGGCTACACAAACGGGTGAAGGATTTTCTCCATAGGATAAATTTTAGCTTTTTTCTTCTGAGGGCTTTTTATGTAAGAGCTGTTTTCCTATTCCCTTCCTGTGGATTTGGAAAATAAGAACAGGTTTTTGCCCCTTTGATCTGTCCATCTGTTGGGTATCCCAGGGTTTACACATGAAGGAATGAATTGTCCAAACAATATCTAAAACTGGTATGAGACTTGAAAATGCTAAATTTTCACATCCTATAGGGTGGAGTAAATAGACAAATATCTGAGCAAAATTTTGGCACTAGAATTAGATTTCCAATACAATTCTATCAGCTTATATCTAAATGAATATGAATCTCTTCAAAAAGGAAAAAAAAAATGTATACTCTTGTAACCCAGTATCTTATTGATACTAATTGTATCATACATAAACACATAAGGTAAGAGAATCTACAATTTCAAATAGTTCCAAATTTTTTGAAGAAATTTTGTTATAGTCTGTACAACTCCTCTGATAATGTCAATAAAATGATTAGCCCTGAATGATACTTGGATATTTGGAATACAAAGATTGAATTTTTCAGTGGTTTTTAATATAAAACCAGGATTGTCTGCAGAGACTCAGGATGATTTCAAGGAGGATTTTTATCTTTGCTTCTTGGATTTTATTATGCTTACAAGGTGAGAAGTAATAATATTAGTGATAATAATAATATTATTATATTATTATAGTAATAATAATAATAACATTATTATTATTATATTATTATTAATTTATAGTTATTATTATTATTTCCCATTATGTATGAATCGTTTGTGCTACGCATAGTATTCTGTATCTAAGGATTTCCTGATAAATGTAAAGGTGTATTTAAGGTCACATCATCAAGCAAATAACAGTATTGAACAACCTCCTTGGTATTTTTACATTTTTTTCTTGCCTAAAAGTAAAAGCTGCTTGACAACAGAGGAATTTAGGTGAATGTAGTCCCAAGTCTTTTCTGATTGTCTTCTTACAGCTCCAGTATCATGTGACACCTGCAATAGGGTCACGTCTCACAATGGAGGGATATGTGAGGCGAGGCCAACTTATTTCTGGTGTGAGTGCAGTAAGGGTTGGACCAGAAGAGGCTGTAGTCTCAACGTTAGGATCCATTCCTACCTAACAATGTCCAATGGTCCAGTCATGTCAAATCAGTCTAATGCAATTGTAAAGCTTCCCAAGTAACATATGGTAAACATTTCACGATTAAAGATAGCAATATTATTGGAGTGTGTAGCATAAGTATTATGTTGTTAATCTTCACGAGTGATACAGCTTTTGTATATGTTTAATGAATGATGTTTTGAATTTATTATGAACCATTTTGTCTAAGTAATCAGTAAAATTAATCCATCCTCAAAGAAAAAGTGCAAAGAAATGTTATCGTATGGTTATCATCTATATGATGTACCAATAAATATAAAGACTTCCTGTACCAATCCTGTATCAATCTAATGCAACAAAAATTAACAGAAGTTCTGTAATAACACCCTTCTAATGGTGCATTTAGCATATTTGTATGCAACAGCGTTTCAGAAATACTGACAAGAAAATTGATGTTTGTTGATAAATTTGCAATGCTAATTATGCACAATAAGTATCTCTAGTAAAACCAAAAAATATATTTCTCTGTATATAAATGAACCCTATTCAGTGCAAATAGTGCATGTGGTTGATCATGAAATCAGACACAAAACACACTGAGACAGCAACACAAGCTGAAGAATGTGGTAAAGAACCATTAAGATCAGTCCAACAATAAAGAGGTGATTTTAACCTCCAAGAGGTAGTTATACGTTTTTGTTTGCAAAACAGTTACAAAAAGTGATGAATTGGTCAGGAAATGTCCACACTGACACAATATATATTTTAAATTTGTTGTTGATCCAGACCATAGTTTGGATTTAGGAATACTTTAACTGAGCTTTTACCATTACCCTCATAAGCCATAGGTAAGGTATTAAGACCGTGGATGAGGCTTGCATTCTTCAAGTGCTTTTCCTGCTAATTTGAAAGTGGAACCTGTGATAAATGCTGATGATTCCAAAAATCCAATGAATATGGGAGAATATTCCAAAGAAAAATGTTTTTAGTACTGGTATGTATTTCGGCACAAGTATAAGGGTTTTACATCCTATTCAACAGCTAGGGTCATATTGGGGACAGGTCCTCACCATTGTCACTTGTGGGAGTTGAAGCCACCTGTGTTTAGATCCCAGACTAGTTAACTCACTAGGTCACCCTTGGTCTTTGGATTAGTTTTGGATTAGTTTTTCTCTTTGTCCTGTATTATAGAATCGGGTCATCTCAGCTCACAAGAATGTTGATGTGTAAAGGCATGAGAATGTACCTGATAACATTTCTTATGTAAACAAGATGTTAGAGTAAGACTTTTGACAAAAGCCTCTCAAAACAGAAAATTTGGCTGTTTTAGTAAAGTGGCAATTGTAAGAGGGTAGAACTGACCTTATAAGGTTTGGGTAATGTGTCCAGCAACTTATAACTGTCATTTAGTTATACTATTAATTTTATTACATTAGTTTGCTGATTTAATATTCAAGCAACTAAAGCATATACTCAAGTTAAGATTTTTTTTTCTTAATTGACATATTCAAGTTATGGAGTTCTTTTACCATTAAATTATATATTGAAATTCATTATTCCTATTCAGGTTAAGTTGAATCTACCTGTTGCGAAAATAAAATTTGGTTTTAATTTTTTTCATTAAGTTGTAAAAAGGCAAAACAAAAAGGGTTAACTTGCACATTCAAAGCAAGAGTTAGCACAAAATACTAACTTAAATATGAGAGTTAGTAACTTGAACTTTCAAATTACCAAATAAATAAATTTTATCATTTCAAGTTCCAAGCTACTGCAATATAATTTTTGACCTAAAGTTTATCTGCTGTCAGCATGTCGTGTGAAGGTTGGCACATTGTATTTTGCAAATTATATAATCTCATTCATAGCATGCACAGAGAAGAAATATCTGAAGGTCATAGATGCCTCAATCTCTGGGTACAATGCCATAAGCCTTCAAGACATTGATCTCTTTAGCTGCATGGACATCTGTGAAAACAACAACTGTGCCAGTATTGATTACCAACCAACTGTATGTTCTGAGCTAACATTTGATCTGTGGTTAAAACCCATCTAAAATTAACAGTACTTGAAATAGCAAATTTTATAACCCTCACCAAGCCTAGTGGCAAGAGAGATTAATGCTATCTTTGGAATTCTGTTAGTTTCTGCTTCATTATGTTAGTAAAATTAGAAAAAAAAATTATGGATTTACATCAGTTTTTTAGTCGTTGGGTCTTTGGCTTAGATATAACTGATTGGCAACCAGTTCTACATCCAGGAGGTTTTTAAAGGATACTCTTGTTAATTATGTAAGACATTAAAGCACAAGAGTGGGATTGGCTAGTTGGGATTTTCCTTATGACTCAGTAGTATGCAGGTCTTGAGAGAAACAAGGCCAAAAGGGTTTCGGTCTTCTAGTATGAACTGTTAAACTATCAGAGACATGAGTAGTGCACTGAGGTGGTCTCTTATCTAAGTATTAAACTACCCCATTGCTGCTTAACTTCGGTGATTAGACACATATTGATCACGCTACAGCTCACACTTAAAAGAATGTTGTTTTTCAATGTTGTGATATGTGGTGCCAAATTCGGGGCTGTCTGTTTGGGGTAATGACATAGTAGAAGAATAATGGCAGCTTTTACTCTCAAGACACATTTCTTAGTTAACTGATAAAATATGAAAAAAACTTTTCCAAGGATGCCTAAAATTGCTTTAAGACTCATTTTAAACACAGTTTAAGCTATAGATAATATTATTTTTGCCCTTTTAATACTTAATGTATATGAGAAATTGTCAAAAAGTATTTAGCCCTTGTTAGGAGTTTACAGAATATATCTTATGTCAAGTAAACGACAAGTCTCACAAGATAATTACAATATGCAGACAACTGCCATGTGTATGAGATCTTGGCATGACATGACTGTGTCAATAGACTTATGATTATTCAATATTTCTATGTATAGTTGTTGCTTGGGGCTTGTAAAGTGATGGAGATTAAGCACTATAAATTTTCTGATTAGATAATATATTCGACCATATCCTTATAATACTTCCATGGAGCCAAATTTGTCATGGAGTACATTAAAAATTCTTGAAAAAAGCATGGTAGAATTTCACTTGTATTCAGACAAAATATCATGGCATTAGACGAAAACTTTCATACACATTTTTAATCTTTACTTTATTAATGTCAAGAATCATTGTATCTTCAGGCTCAAGCATGCTTCATTCAACATGTCAACCAGCATTCAGTACCTTTGACGATTGGTACAGGATACAATCACTATGAATTCTGTGGTAAGTATCAACACAAAATGACGTGTTTGTACTGTCAAATTCATTAACATTCATTAAGGGATTGTTTGATTATTCACAGAAGACAAAAAGCAAAGAAACCTTTCAGTCATGGACGAGATCTTAGTACTCACCGCGGAGATGCTCTTTGGAAATCTCATTACAATAACAGTCGTTTTTATGTATATGTGGCACATTTTAGAAGGACTCACTATCTTACATATTAATTTTTATGTCATTTTCTTATTTTCAGCCTGTTTATATCTATATGTACCCCCAGTACATTACTATATCAACTTCCACAAAAAGCGGGTATTATCACCCTTTTTACCGGGAATTACTGATGTAATTTGATCAATGTCTCCCCTACTTCAAGCACTGGGTATTATTCATAATCTAATTTGTGACTTGTAAGTTCACTTTAACTTTTTTCCAATCAGTATATAGACATTTTCCTATTGTTGGTGTCTGGTGGTATTGTCATTTAGCTTAAGGTGAGGCTGTAGTGTGGGGTGTTAGGGTGCCTGTGAGTTGCCCACAGGACAAAGAGTTGTGACTGTTGAGGTGTAGGGTTGTATTCTTGAGGCCCCCACTGTTGAGCTTAGACTAGGGGTTCTTACTGATGAGCAACCCCACCAGTCATGTTTAGTCCTCAGGTACTCCTCTTCATGGCCCTGTTTGCAGTGGCACTGCCCCACAAGTATGATTGGTTCAGCACTAGAGCCTCTTATACATCATGTTTTCCTTTGACACAGGTGGCAAAAAATTTCTGATATTTGTGTGCTTGATGAAAATTTCCGACCATGGTTAATGGAAGAGGGCTTATGTTGTTACTGCTACTGGGTGGAGAAGTATCCCTCAACCCTGGTCCGTTTACACTTGGTGTTTTGAATGCTAGATCTGTAAAGAATAAGGGTCCACTCCTTGCTGATATGGTTGCTTCATATGACCTTCATTTTCTATGCCTCATGGAAACACACATACGCCCATTTGACTCAGACAGCTTCTTACGGTCTATAACTCCTCCTGATTTTAATTTTCCTCACAAGCCTCATCCCTCAGGTATTGGTGGTGGTGTGGGTTTTTTCATCAGATCCTCCTGCAGATCCAATATAATAGAAACTCCATTTTGTCAGTCATATGAAAATTTGGTGGTGTCAATCAGGCTTCAAGGCCATTTATTGTTGGTTGCCTGCATCTATCGCCTTCTAAGATCATGTACCTTTAACTTTTTCAACTGAAAGAATTCATTTTATTTGTTGATTACCTTTCATCCAATAATTCTTCACATTACGTTTGTGGCGACTTCAACATTCATGTTGACGTTCCAGTTGGTGACGGTCATAAATTCATTACCTTTCTTGATTCATGTGACCTGAAGTAGTTAGTCGATAAACCTACTCATCTACATGGTCACATATTGGACCTCATTTTATCCCCCAGTGACCAGGACACCATTGCTGATGTTAAAATTTGCGACTTTGTTTCTGATCATGCATTAGTCAGTTGCCTTCCCTTGTCAAGTGTCTCACACTCCAAATGTGGTACAATACAGAAGGTACCACTGTATCATTTTGTCAGACTTCCCGTTAGATCTCAAAAATACTTCCTTTGTCAAGTCTCCAACTGATGCTGTTGTCAATCTCTATGAACAATATGTACATGATTTGAGTTATGTTCTGGACAGGCATGAACCTCTCATATCTAGACTGATGAAAAAAATTCCACAGATTGGATGTCTGATGATTATTGATGTGCAAAGTCCCTTAGGCACCAATTTGGGAGAACCTGGCATAGGGCTAAAAGTGCGCTTAACAGGAGTAGGCTTCGTCGCCATATTGCTCGATGCAATGCACTTGTAAATAAAGATAAATCAGACTCATGACTCTCGAAAACTTTGCCATGAGCTCCATAAAACTCTGAACAGGGTTTCTAATACCTCACTTCCATCCCATGAGTCTGAAAAGTCATTGGCTGGCAAGTTTGCCTTCTTCTTTTCCAACAAAATTAAGAAAATTATAGATAATTTTGCTTCCTTTGGTACTGAATATGATGTTAACCCTCTTTCAGATCCTCCAAAAATTACTATCTTTAGGCAAGTTTCTGAAGAGGCTGTTGATAAAATAATTAAAGTATCACCAACAAAATCATGCCTGTTAGACTCTTTGACGACATTCCTTATCAAGGAATGTGTTGATATAC
Source organism: Sabellastarte sp. h YS-2021 (assembly GCA_964017235.1). Lineage (NCBI taxonomy): Eukaryota > Metazoa > Annelida > Polychaeta > Sabellida > Sabellidae > Sabellastarte > Sabellastarte sp. h YS-2021. The sequence continues at coordinate 144,524,522 of OZ024931.1, forward strand.
TACTACCATCCCTATAGTTTCTGTATATCTTCCTGAGAGACATGTTTAAAAACCAAGAAAACAGGAGGCTCCAGGAGGGCGGAATCTCAAAAGAATCAGGATGTGAGAATGTTTCAAGAATGTCAGAGATCTTATGTGCAAAAAAGAGACAAATTGATCAGCCAGTGCTAGTGATTTCACGGATTCATGAGAAGGAAGAACTTTATCAATGATCCTGTAAAGTGCCTTGCCTGTTGCCTGCCATAACATTTTTGAGTCCTGCCTATTTTTAGAGATGAGATTTCTATAGTACAAAACTTTCTCCTTGTTTACCAGTGTATTTCACCCCTCTTTAATTAAGGTGGCAGACTTTAGTAATGGAACTTCTGTATGTGTGATCAACATCACAGTAACTCCATGTTCCTTGATCTTTTTAGTCTAGACCATTCAATAAAATAACTTCAAAGAAGTGTTAAATTTTGCAAATAGCGTTCTAGCTGAAAATCACATTGATGCCTTGCTAGGATTAAGATTAAGTTTCACAGCAGCCATCCAGATATACACTGTCTCAAAGCAACAATATAGTTCTGAAAGATCAGTTTTAACACTTCTACTATCCAGGGGTGGTATTCACTAACATGGGTTAAGATCAGATCAAGATCAGATCAAATTTGAGAAAAAAGTTTCAAGTGAGCCAGTGGATCAAATAGCTATTCACAAAGCAGTGATCACTTGAGCTGAAAAGATCAAATGTTTGATCTGTTTTTGTAATCATTACTAGTCTCCCTATTTGTAGTTTCTTACTGTTTTCAGTTACAATTCCTCTTGATTTATGAGCCTTCCATTATCTGAACAAAAATCTCACTCCCAACCTGTTCAAATAATAAAGGTTCAAACCGTACTATACCGAAAGCATCACTGCTCACAAATTATTTTGTCTCCAAAAACACTTTAGTGATGTATTTATCCATTGTTTTCAATAAATTCTTTTAGACCATATTACAATAAGATTTACCGTTCAGAAGAAAAACAAAATAACAGTGCTATAGATAATATTAAGCACTGAAATATTGTTTCCCAAATCTTGGGCAACAATTTCTCTTATGTTTTTTTTTCTAGAGATACCCAGTGTAAAATATATCCATAGTTTTGACAAATATCTTAGAGCCATATGTCTTTCTTTTTCTGCACACAAACATATTAAAAATATATCCATATAGCTGTATTTTAGTGACATATATTTTAGTACTTTGCTGCATATATAAACATAAAAAATATTCCCATTGTTTAAACAATTGTGTTTTAGAGCTACATATAGTTTTCCCTGGTAAAATATACACATTGTTTTGAAAACTGTTGAAGAAACACATAATATGCAAACCTTGGCATGCTGTCCTCTATTGGGTTTATGATTGAAGAAATCTGATTGGTTATACCAAGAAATGCAAACATAAGTGTGCCTTTGGTTTCACCCTACATGTGTCAATATGTCAAAATCAATACATGCAAAGTGCACTGAGTAGGTACGATCTGTATCTGTGTCAAGGACAGTAAACAAAAACATATGTTTGGGGGCAACATATTTTTTCAGGGGGAAAATAAAAATTTCTCCTTTTTGTATTTGTGTCAGCAAAATGACATGAACATTTTTTATAGCAGTTTGTTTTTCAGTAGTTTGTTTTTTTTGAAGTACATGTGTTAGATTTATATAAACAAAAGAAGTAATTCTAGTTATAATATCTCACAGACATATGATAACCAAAAGGGGTAATTTATTTGCACATTAGGATACACACAATTGCTTAAATGAACCTGTACACATGTTCTCCATGTGTGTATATTTACAAACAATGGCATAAAATCACTATGCTGTTGACAAACTTAAGTTTAAGCATGACTTGAGTTTGAGCATTAACTCAGAGGTTTTTTTGTCTTACATGAGATTACTTTTAAAATCCAAATTTCAACATAATCTCATGTGTGACAAAAACTGAGATTATGTGTCTGAGTTAAGTGTGAGTTTACGAAAACAAGTAATCATTGAACAATGCACTGAAAATTCCAGTGTCAGTCATAAATCTATTAGTTCCTCTGTCTCTGTGGTCCCTAATTAAAAGATCCACCTTGATATGAAAGTTAATCCAACAAAGTACATGGATCAAATTTAATCCAAAATTTGATTAGAAAGTTAGATCAAATGTTTCATGAATACCAATCTTTGTTGATCCAAAAATCTGATCAAAAGTTAATCATTTTTGCTCAAATTTGATCTGATCTTTACTGATCCGTGTTCGTGAATACCGCCCCAGGGCTATATAGATGTGTGTAATATGCATAAGAGGTGATGTGTCAACAGAAACTGTGACATGAAATATGTCCAAGAAAAAACCACATCTCATAGGGCAATACTCTGTAAGACATTAGGAAATAATATATCCCGTATACCAATTGATTATATGTATACTTACATTCACTAAAACAAGAAGTGATACTGCACTAGTGGTGTGTCAGCTGAATCTGTGATATTAAAAAATGGCAAAACATGGGAAAATGGCATCTCTTAGAAAACTATGATTTGAAATAGGGTACGATGCTGATACTTCTTGTAATACTACAATCATTTTAATTTATTTTGTTCAGTGGCATGTGTGACACAAAACTTGATACAGTATTGAATTTAAAAGATCAACAGACAGACAGAAGCTCAGACCATTTGTCAAGGGTTGGAGGTTCCTTAGCCTGTCACTCGGGCTATTAATTTGCAAAATAGATCCAATGCTATGACTTAACAAAGACAAGGCTCAGATTTAAGCCCATGACTTAGCCACAATCAGGCCTGAATTAATATGAAAGATTGTCCAGTGGTATAACATAAGTATTGTATTGTGATCTTTTAAAGTGATATATTACTTTTTTACATGTTGAATGACGGGATTTTTATTTATTGTCCAACTGTTTGGTTGAATAAAGCAAAGACAATAAGTTATTCTTAATAGTGTACATTAGCACCATAATGCACAAAAATTAGATGAATTGATTTATGAATGTATTGCTCCACATCCATCAGTATTCATACTTTCTTCTGTGGACAAGTTTAGGAGTGTTATACTTGGGGAACACCATTCCAGGATAGAGAACTGTATATCCTTTGCTCAGTGTCTTTTCCCAGCAAAGTGTTTAGAAACTGGGGTTACTCTACAGTCATTACCTTTTTATTCACAGAAACTTTATGTTCATTGATCCTGGTTTTGAATGTGGCTCTACCTGTCTTGCCTGCATAATACTTGCCACATTTTCAGTCTGTCATCACTTAATTCACAGGATATTCAATTGGAGGTACATTGTATTGTGTTGTTCAATGCTAGGAGATTAATGTCTCATCTGATATTCTTTATTTAGCCATGAGAGTGTCTGCAGATCTCAGCTCTATGTCATCAGTTTATAGATCCAGCTTAGATATGACAGAAAGCAGAGAGTAGTACTAGGTCGGTCAATCAAACAACATATGTCGCAAAGGTTGATCTAAAGTGATCGGAAAAATTATCTAGATCACTATTGATAGGTTATTGGGTGATGATGGTGCAATACTGGACATTGATGGGTGATCTAGGACGCAGAATATTGCAAGCTGATGGTGTAATACTAGTCTTTGCTGTATCACAGATGACAATCAGATTATTGCTAGCTGATGGTGTAATACTAGTGTTGGACATATTGTAGTGAGAATAAGAATAACAATACTATGAACTACATGATAGATGATAGGTTAATCGAACAATGTTAGCTGATAGTGCAATATTACATTGTCTACGGCGTCTCCGTGGTACTGGACTTGGCAACGGCTATGGACAGATGATTTCTTAAACTTGATTTTTGGTGTTGCGCCTTAGAGTCTGCCTTGCAGAGATTAAGCGCTATAAAAGTACAGAATAGAATAGAATTGAACTGAAGGACCTCAGCTCTGGTACTTTTTACAAGTCATCTATGAAATATATCTTCAGATGGGAAAAAGAATGTTGCTGAAAAATTCATTGCACTCAAGGACCTCAACTAATCTAAGAAATTAATAATATATGTATCCCCAAAAATATAAATTTGGACAGCTTATTAAGTTAAACTTGTGTCTTGCTCTAACTACAACATGGCTGGTACTATCACACCGTGGGAGTTATATTTTCAAGTGAAGAATTTCCAATTGAAGAAACCAGCTGACTTTATGTTGTTAGTTTTAAAAGACTTTCCAATAAACAGTCCTGGAAGATTTGGAATTTCAGCCTATTATATGGCATTATTTTATTGGCATTATCCCTTCCATTTTTTCTCTCTCCTATCAGCCTCTGTCCAGATATGTACATATAAAATATCTGGCACCTACCGACAGTGGAAGAATAAGATGAATACTTTTTCACCTATGGAAAGGTTTTACACAGAACAAGCCCAGGACATAATAAGAAGAATATAAGGTGGGAGATGGAGTTGCTGATATATGAGACATTTACTTCATGCTACTTAATGTATATAGAAATATGTAATAAAAATGTAGATAATATTTTGAACTCTTTTCTTTCAAGCCATTATAACAGATCTCTTGTAGCAGTCCTAGATATGCAATATGTCATAATCGTAGGAAATTCTTGCATCATTAATAATTGGATAATAACTCTCCCATATGGTCTTGGAAAACTTCGCATGATCAGTAATATGTAAATCAAAATTGCATATGTATGCAATCACAAATTGCTTCATCATCACTAGATAATCTTATAAATAAACCTCCACATCATCTCCACAATTTATCAATTTTTTTAAGTGTTATAATGTAATTCAAATGTTCATTCTGTCAATGTGATATACTTTGTTTTTTTTTGTTGAAAATTCATTTGAAGTTGTGTAACAAAGTTATATCTCAGAGAAAAACTTCTAAACTGAAATTTGACTGTGATGTCAATATGGCATGCTTAACCAATAATGTTGAACTGTCATAAGACGATATGTCCTAAGAACAAGGATAATTTGGAGAAATGTAACAAATGTGACAAGGAATTCAACTCATCACAGCTATTGTTTCAACATTACATAAAGTGTGGGAAGTTTCTTTGCTTTCAATGTGACTATCCATTTATTAGTGCCAAAGCCCTGAATTCTTATATTCAACACTCTCATTGGACCCAGGAGAATGCAGTTAATAATGTTCCATTTGTTCCAACACATATGCCAAAGTAGGAAGGAACTGTACACTCACCGTATGTCTCAACATGGTGGAAATGATGCATACTAAACTCCACCATATATGGAAGATCTGCACAGAGGCTTCAACAAAGGTAGAGAACATTTGACACAAATATATAATACTTTTAGAATAAACATGTGTCCATTGTGTCTCTGAATTCCTCTACCTCTGTAAATTTGCTATATGAATCATTTGTTGAAAGTGAAAATGTAATATATTTGAACAAATAGGAAAATCTTCTGAGTTACACAACAGATTATTCCAAGGTTGCTAACAAATTTCAATGTGAAAAATGTAATAAAAAATGTTTAAAAGACATTGGCATCTTAGAAGACATTATACTAATTGTTATGACAGAATTTTCCTGAAGGCTTTCATAAAAATCAAGAAACGATATTTGATAGAGTCCCTGACTATATATGCACCAGAAAAGGATAGATATTACCCTACTTTTATTGTTTGGGACATGGAGGCTGTATTAATGAAGACAAATACCTCATCCACTGACTAACTGCATTTTTGTCCAAACATATTCCACTAAGTGTAAGTGTTTCCTCAAATGTTCAAGATTTTTGCAAACCCAAATGTTTTGTAGATATATCCTCAAATAATCTAATATCTAAGATGGTGACTTAACTGATTGAAATAAGTTCAGCAAATCTAAGTAGACCAAAAGTGAAATATGACTACGTATTTCGAGAATTAGATGACATTATGATAAAATATAGCATGGATCCAGAAAGAGATCAAGACTTTTTAGACACCTCATCTACAGAGTCGTCTAATGAAAATTCTAAGTTCTAAAGCCAGAACTTGTTTTTAAGTAGAATTGTTGATCTTCAGCAGAAAGTCGAGTTGTATCTGTCGCAAATACCTGTCATAGATTTTAATTTGGGTAAATATGACATAAATTTATTTACAGAGGACATCATGTTTTATGTAGCCAGTAATTATCCAGAAAAAGGTTGTGACATACCGAAAGGATTTTTTCCTTATGAATGATTTGATTCATTTGATAAACTCAGCTTCACATCTCTACCTGGATTGGAGGACTTTTATCCCACCTTATCAAATTCAAATCCAGTGAAGTCGGAAGCTGAATATCTTAAATTGTAAGAAATATGGAGACTCAAGGAATGCAAACCTTTGAAGATTATCTGGTACATTACAATAACTTAGATGCAGACCATTTTGTTACAGCACTCTCATCATTTGTTAGCCTTTACACAGAGCAGAAAATCAATATTTTTAAAAGATTATGTAGCTTTACCAGGTGTTGCAAAGAAGCTTTTATATGCATCTACTGATTCTAATTTTTCCCTGATCAATCAACATAATGCTAATTTGTATTATACTTACAGAAAAAAATATTGTGGTTGGACATAGCAAAATATTTTCTCGTTATCATGAAAAAGGGGTTTCTAAGATTAAGAAAATAGAAGGCAATAAATGTCAATCTATAGTAGGTTACCATTGCAATGGTTTGTACTCATACATTATTAAACAAAATATGTCTACATGTGTATATGTAAGAAGAAATCATGATAATAAATTTTGACCAGAAATTTCTGAGAAATATATAGATTCATATGTTCGGATGGATTATATTATGGTAAAACAAAATATCAAGGTTTTGCATAAATTAAATAATTTCAAAGAAATTAGAATTGGAAATTTTCTGGTAGATGGTTATACACCTACTGCTAAAACTGTTTACAAATTTCAGGGTTGTTATTATCATTACTGTAAGAATGATTGTCCCATCATTAAAAATAGAGTCTTGCCATTGGCTTAAACAATTTAGAAGACCCAGATTAAAGATATCAGAAAGAAATAATTTATTATCTCTATGGGATAATTTTATGACCATCATTAAAAAATAAGGGTTCATTAACTGAAAGTAAAATAAAATCAGATATTGCTAATGGACAGTTGTTTGGTGTAGATATATCCATGAAAGAGGAATTTAAACATTTCTTTTCCGAATTTCTACCTTTTTGTACTATGACAGAATATTGTACTCAAACTGACATTAAATTTGATTAAAAGAAACTTTTACTTAGTGGAACTTCAGCCTCAAAAATATTATTGTCTACTCCACTTCTGCATTGGTGTCTGAAGAATAATTGTGAAATTACCAAAATTTATACGATAATAGAATATCAACCTGAACTATCTTTTAGATCTTTTATCGAAAGAGTAACCAAACATCAATTGGAGGGTGATCGAAATCCTGACAAAGCATCATTGGAGAAACCTATATATTGGTCAGTAATAGCTCATATGGATCCCTACCAATGGACAAGGCCAAGCATATCAATGTTAAATATTTAATGAATAAAAGTAAGGTCTGCAAATTGATCAATTCATCCGTATTCAAAAATATGAATATATTAGGTCAGGATTTATATGAAGTAGAGACACACAAAACTTGTATATCTGTAGACACTCCCATCCAAATCGGAAATTTTATTTTACAATATGCAAAGTTAAGAATGTTAGAATTTCATTATGATTGCATTAACCTTTATCTTAACAAAATTCATTTGAATTTACAAACAGACACAGATAGTATTTACATGACTATAAACCAATTAGATCTCGATCAATGTATATCCAAAAAATATAAGAATAGATATCAGAATGAAATTTTTAACTCCTGTTCGGACAAAATTTCTCCTCCTTGGTTCCCTAGGAGATGTTGTGTCCATCATATTGCACTATATTGCTGTAGGGTTGGGATCTTTAAGAAAGGGTTTGAATATTGCCAGATGATTTCCCTATGTTCTAAATCTTACATTATTCAAGATTCTGAGGGAAAACAAAATATATTTTGCAAAGGAATTTCTAAAAAACAACTGATTGATCCCATGAGTAAATTTCAGCAAATATTAAATGAAAAGCTAATTAATTAATCAACTAATGTTTGATTATGATTAAGAGGTAGTAAAATATATATATATTTACAAGAAAAATTGGATTCAAGTACTTCTATTCTAAAAGATTCGTTGAGAATGATAAACTAAGTACAAGACCTTTAGATATGGTTCTGTGTCCATGGGACGAAGATGTCGTGTTGGTAAAAAAATTCAATCTTCTCTTTCTAATATTTTTTTCGTTAAATTAAGATACAAGAATTAAAGTTTCTATTCATTTGAGCAACTTTATTTCTATTTATTAGCCAAACACTATCAAAATAATGAATTATGTGAACAATTAACTGTAGAAAATTATTTCTTTAAAATAGCTGAAATAATGAAACCTTATAAAGATGTATATATGTATTTAGAGCTTAGAGAATGCATTATGAGATTTGCAGTACTTCAAAAATTTATTCAGTGTTCCATATTTAGAGTGAATTTACTGTAGAATAAAAATCTTGTGTACAAACAACCAACTTTTAACAGTGAAGAAGCTATTTTTGGGGGGTTTCTACTCAATCGAGACTTGTTTCTGTGTTGAAACCATCCTCTTTAACTGGAAATAATTTAGTGGGACTGGAGATTGCAAACTGGAGATTCTTGTTCTTTATGTATATTCTTGTTCTTTATGTATATTTGAATTCGACTAAAATTTAGGTTTTTAACAGGTAAATAGTAAATTTTATTGATAAATAATTGATATTTATTCAAATTTGTTTGAGGTAACAGCCTTAATACACCTTGCATCGAGTTCCTAACATACAAGTAATCTACAATATCTGAAAATTAATACAATGATTCCTTGGTTACAGTACTAGCATAGAAATCATATATCCCTACTTCTCATTCTCCACTTAAACTAGTCCTCTCAGGTACCTCCACTGTAAAATTATAAGCCTTGTTATTTGGATGAAAGTTTAAGGAATCTATGGAAGACAACAAAAAGTAAATGCTTTCTTCTTCCATCTTCATCTCAACTTGAAAATGTTAAATTATGAAATGCTTTATATATATTTTAATGTTTATATATTTTCCACCTCTTTTTCTGGAATCCATGAGTTGAACTTTGATGGCCATCCCTTCCATTTCATTAATATCTCCACCTCTCCACAATTTTTCTTCCTTTTTTTAAGAATTTCTTCAATTTTATACAATATGTCATTACCAATATATGCTAATTGCAATTCAGGTTCATAAAAGAAACCTTGAATTGCCCCCATTATTGTAACTCATACATTGGAATATTTTGATTTAATTTACGATTAATTATAGTAAAAATTTTCCCCAGACCATTTCACATTATATTCTTTGTCAAACACATTTTAAGATGACTTATCTTAACTTTGTCAGATATATTGAACTTAAACATTTTTTTTATTTAAGGTTTGCATTAGCTTTAGATTTTGATATTGTTTTTTGAAAATAAAAAAAAAACTTTTAGGGTATTTCAGGTAATCATATTGGGATTTCCAAAGGAAATACGGATTCTTTGATTTTGCATGTTTTGGGCTCATCTTTATTGATCTATGGATCAAATTATTGTAACCATAGGTTAAGTCAGACAGAATGACAATCCATCTTAAGGTTTCTTTTTCAGTTAAATATTTCATTATTTTGTTTTTAATAGTTTTAATAACTCTTTCAGCATAATTAGCTTTGGTTTCATAATATGTGTACAAATGGTTTATTTTATTTTCATTTAATATCCTATAAAAAGCTTGATTCTTATAATTCACTTTCATGGTCAGTTCTTAGAATTTGAGGTTTCTCATCTATTTTTCTAATTATTCTTTGAAATATGACTACCATTTCCTCGCCCCTTAAGGTTTTCAATGGTGCTGTGCGCAAGTATCGAGTAAATATATCTATGAATACTAGAAAGTATGTGTATTCATTGTTGTCTCTCCTTGGAGGCGGGTAAAAAGTTGTGCATGTTTCCTGTTTAGCTAACCACTTCTTCAAATACCTAGGGGTTACATGGTATTTTGCATCCCTGTTAATATGTGGATATAACTTACTGTAACTGCTGTAAGCTACTGGACTCCTGATGTCATAATAAATGTTATGAAGATATGTATAAATTTTATTTCCAGGATTAAAATTTTTTGTTTCATTTTTTTATCCATTCATTTGCTCCACGCCCTTTTTGGATTTTGCTTCCATATTTTCTGATTTTTGAGAGGTAAATGTCTTTACTGTAACCCACATCTGCGGAAAGACCTGGTGGTAGGAGGGGGTGTATTAATGCTGCTTTGTGTTGTGACTTATCACTTGGCTGACTACACTCGTGGTTGTCTAACAGAAGCTTTGATTTTTTTAATCTAATTTATTATTATTATTATTTATTTTGAACTTTTTCCCTTTTAGAATTTTTAGGCTTATTCTCATCTATTTTTTCAAGGATATCCACCTTATAATTTTCAGAATTATTATCATAGACTGCTTCTTGCGTGCTTTCTGCATTTTTGTTTCCTTTTTATTGACTAATTTTTTTTGGAAACGCTCATATTGTTCATGTGGTATAAATACATATTCATTTATTCTAAAACTTTTTTTATATAATACTTTATTGATAGAAGCAGATTTGTTAATCTTTTAAAACGTTTTCTTGCTATACTTCTCCCTCTTTCCTCGGACTTTACAATTTTTTTCAATATTTTTAGTTAACTTAAAAGATTTTTCTCTTTTTTTCTTAGTTAAAGGAAGTTAGAATACATTATAAAAAATTGCTTTCAACTGAGATGGAGTCACATGAATGAGTAATGTCTATTTAGGTCTAAATCATTCTCCAGTAACAGCAAAATGAAATGTTTAGACTGCTTGAGATTCCTCGACATTTTAAACTCTATAAACAAGGCATAGATCTTTATATAGAAAAAAGCAGTACGAAAATAGGAAACTTTTTGTAACTTTCAGATATTTCGAATTTGTAGATTATAATTCATGTATGTTTATAGGTATGTTTATATGTTTCATCTGTAGTGAAAATTGAAATTTTTAATCCTACTTCTCTATTATTTCATGTTCATCAGGAAATTTTCGACTTCCCAGCCTGTAAGTATCATTAATCCCAGGTGATAAATTGATTAATAGGTAACCAAAAGCATTCTCAGTAGCATCTAAATAAACTTCTAATAATTTTTGCATGCCTAATTGTCATCGCAGTAATTCATTTTGTTCAATATCTCTAGGATTTTTAAATAAAACAAAATAATGAAGATTTACTTACGGAAGCTCTGAACTGCCAAAGTTTTTTTATTTTACTAAATTGAATATACCAGTTAGTTAACTTGAATATACCAGTTAGTAACTAGAATATACAAGTTAATAACTGGAATATACCAGTTACTCACTTGAACATAACTGAACAGTTAACTAACTTTAATGTACCAGTTAGCTAACATAAATATGCAAGTTAGGTAACTGGAATATACCAGTTAGCTAACTTGAATATACCAGTTAGGAAACTGGAATATACGAGTTAATAATTGGAATATATGAGTTAGTAACTTGAATATAATAACTCTTTCAGCATAATTAGCTTTGGTTTCATAATATGTGTACAAATGGTTTATTTTATTTTCATTTAATATCCTATAAAAAGCTTGATTCTTATAATTCACTTTCATGGTCAGTTCTTAGAATTTGAGGTTTCTCATCTATTTTTCTAATTATTCTTTGAAATATGACTACCATTTCCTCGCCCCTTAAGGTTTTCAATGGTGCTGTGCGCAAGTATCGAGTAAATATATCTATGAATACTAGAAAGTATGTGTATTCATTGTTGTCTCTCCTTGGAGGCGGGTAAAAAGTTGTGCATGTTTCCTGTTTAGCTAACCACTTCTTCAAATACCTAGGGGTTACATGGTATTTTGCATCCCTGTTAATATGTGGATATAACTTACTGTAACTGCTGTAAGCTACTGGACTCCTGATGTCATAATAAATGTTATGAAGATATGTATAAATTTTATTTCCAGGATTAAAATTTTTTGTTTCATTTTTTTATCCATTCATTTGCTCCACGCCCTTTTTGGATTTTGCTTCCATATTTTCTGATTTTTGAGAGGTAAATGTCTTTACTGTAACCCACATCTGCGGAAAGACCTGGTGGTAGGAGGGGGTGTATTAATGCTGCTTTGTGTTGTGACTTATCACTTGGCTGACTACACTCGTGGTTGTCTAACAGAAGCTTTGAATTTTTTAATCTAATTTATTATTATTATTATTTATTTTGAACTTTTTCCCTTTTAGAATTTTTAGGCTTATTCTCATCTATTTTTTCAAGGATATCCACCTTATAATTTTCAGAATTATTATCATAGACTGCTTCTTGCGTGCTTTCTGCATTTTTGTTTCCTTTTTATTGACTAATTTTTTTTGGAAACGCTCATATTGTTCATGTGGTATAAATACATATTCATTTATTCTAAAACTTTTTTTATATAATACTTTATTGATAGAAGCAGATTTGTTAATCTTTTAAAACGTTTTCTTGCTATACTTCTCCCTCTTTCCTCGGACTTTACAATTTTTTTCAATATTTTTAGTTAACTTAAAAGATTTTTCTCTTTTTTTCTTAGTTAAAGGAAGTTAGAATACATTATAAAAAATTGCTTTCAACTGAGATGGAGTCACATGAATGAGTATATGTCTATTTAGGTCTAAATCATTCTCCAGTAACAGCAAAATGAAATGTTTAGACTGCTTGAGATTCCTCGACATTTTAAACTCTATAAACAAGGCATAGATCTTTATATAGAAAAAAGCAGTACGAAAATAGGAAACTTTTTGTAACTTTCAGATATTTCGAATTTGTAGATTATAATTCATGTATGTTTATAGGTATGTTTATATGTTTCATCTGTAGTGAAAATTGAAATTTTTAATCCTACTTCTCTATTATTTCATGTTCATCAGGAAATTTTCGACTTCCCAGCCTGTAAGTATCATTAATCCCAGGTGATAAATTGATTAATAGGTAACCAAAAGCATTCTCAGTAGCATCTAAATAAACTTCTAATAATTTTTGCATGCCTAATTGTCATCGCAGTAATTCATTTTGTTCAATATCTCTAGGATTTTTAAATAAAACAAAATAATGAAGATTTACTTACGGAAGCTCTGAACTGCCAAAGTTTTTTTATTTTACTAAATTGAATATACCAGTTAGTTAACTTGAATATACCAGTTAGTAACTAGAATATACAAGTTAATAACTGGAATATACCAGTTACTCACTTGAACATAACTGAACAGTTAACTAACTTTAATGTACCAGTTAGCTAACATAAATATGCAAGTTAGGTAACTGGAATATACCAGTTAGCTAACTTGAATATACCAGTTAGGAAACTGGAATATACGAGTTAATAATTGGAATATATGAGTTAGTAACTTGAATATAATAACTCTTTCAGCATAATTAGCTTTGGTTTCATAATATGTGTACAAATGGTTTATTTTATTTTCATTTAATATCCTATAAAAAGCTTGATTCTTATAATTCACTTTCATGGTCAGTTCTTAGAATTTGAGGTTTCTCATCTATTTTTCTAATTATTCTTTGAAATATGACTACCATTTCCTCGCCCCTTAAGGTTTTCAATGGTGCTGTGCGCAAGTATCGAGTAAATATATCTATGAATACTAGAAAGTATGTGTATTCATTGTTGTCTCTCCTTGGAGGCGGGTAAAAAGTTGTGCATGTTTCCTGTTTAGCTAACCACTTCTTCAAATACCTAGGGGTTACATGGTATTTTGCATCCCTGTTAATATGTGGATATAACTTACTGTAACTGCTGTAAGCTACTGGACTCCTGATGTCATAATAAATGTTATGAAGATATGTATAAATTTTATTTCCAGGATTAAAATTTTTTGTTCCATTTTTTTATCCATTCATTTGCTCCACGCCCTTTTTGGATTTTGCTTCCATATTTTCTGATTTTTGAGAGGTAAATGTCTTTACTGTAACCCACATCTGCGGAAAGACCTGGTGGTAGGAGGGGGTGTATTAATGCTGCTTTGTGTTGTGACTTATCACTTGGCTGACTACACTCGTGGTTGTCTAACAGAAGCTTTGATTTTTTTAATCTAATTTATTATTATTATTATTTATTTTGAACTTTTTCCCTTTTAGAATTTTTAGGCTTATTCTCATCTATTTTTTCAAGGATATCCACCTTATAATTTTCAGAATTATTATCATAGACTGCTTCTTGCGTGCTTTCTGCATTTTTGTTTCCTTTTTATTGACTAATTTTTTTTGGAAACGCTCATATTGTTCATGTGGTATAAATACATATTCATTTATTCTAAAACTTTTTTTATATAATACTTTATTGATAGAAGCAGATTTGTTAATCTTTTAAAACGTTTTCTTGCTATACTTCTCCCTCTTTCCTCGGACTTTACAATTTTTTTCAATATTTTTAGTTAACTTAAAAGATTTTTCTCTTTTTTTCTTAGTTAAAGGAAGTTAGAATACATTATAAAAAATTGCTTTCAACTGAGATGGAGTCACATGAATGAGTATATGTCTATTTAGGTCTAAATCATTCTCCAGTAACAGCAAAATGAAATGTTTAGACTGCTTGAGATTCCTCGACATTTTAAACTCTATAAACAAGGCATAGATCTTTATATAGAAAAAAGCAGTACGAAAATAGGAAACTTTTTGTAACTTTCAGATATTTCGAATTTGTAGATTATAATTCATGTATGTTTATAGGTATGTTTATATGTTTCATCTGTAGTGAAAATTGAAATTTTTAATCCTACTTCTCTATTATTTCATGTTCATCAGGAAATTTTCGACTTCCCAGCCTGTAAGTATCATTAATCCCAGGTGATAAATTGATTAATAGGTAACCAAAAGCATTCTCAGTAGCATCTAAATAAACTTCTAATAATTTTTGCATGCCTAATTGTCATCGCAGTAATTCATTTTGTTCAATATCTCTAGGATTTTTAAATAAAACAAAATAATGAAGATTTACTTACGGAAGCTCTGAACTGCCAAAGTTTTTTTATTTTACTAAATTGAATATACCAGTTAGTTAACTTGAATATACCAGTTAGTAACTAGAATATACAAGTTAATAACTGGAATATACCAGTTACTAACTTGAACATAACTGAACAGTTAACTAACTTTAATGTACCAGTTAGCTAACATAAATATGCAAGTTAGGTAACTGGAATATACCAGTTAGCTAACTTGAATATACCAGTTAGGAAACTGGAATATACGAGTTAATAATTGGAATATATGAGTTAGTAACTTGAATATAATAACTCTTTCAGCATAATTAGCTTTGGTTTCATAATATGTGTACAAATGGTTTATTTTATTTTCATTTAATATCCTATAAAAAGCTTGATTCTTATAATTCACTTTCATGGTCAGTTCTTAGAATTTGAGGTTTCTCATCTATTTTTCTAATTATTCTTTGAAATATGACTACCATTTCCTCGCCCCTTAAGGTTTTCAATGGTGCTGTGCGCAAGTATCGAGTAAATATATCTATGAATACTAGAAAGTATGTGTATTCATTGTTGTCTCTCCTTGGAGGCGGGTAAAAAGTTGTGCATGTTTCCTGTTTAGCTAACCACTTCTTCAAATACCTAGGGGTTACATGGTATTTTGCATCCCTGTTAATATGTGGATATAACTTACTGTAACTGCTGTAAGCTACTGGACTCCTGATGTCATAATAAATGTTATGAAGATATGTATAAATTTTATTTCCAGGATTAAAATTTTTTGTTCCATTTTTTTATCCATTCATTTGCTCCACGCCCTTTTTGGATTTTGCTTCCATATTTTCTGATTTTTGAGAGGTAAATGTCTTTACTGTAACCCACATCTGCGGAAAGACCTGGTGGTAGGAGGGGGTGTATTAATGCTGCTTTGTGTTGTGACTTATCACTTGGCTGACTACACTCGTGGTTGTCTAACAGAAGCTTTGATTTTTTTAATCTAATTTATTATTATTATTATTTATTTTGAACTTTTTCCCTTTTAGAATTTTTAGGCTTATTCTCATCTATTTTTTCAAGGATATCCACCTTATAATTTTCAGAATTATTATCATAGACTGCTTCTTGCGTGCTTTCTGCATTTTTGTTTCCTTTTTATTGACTAATTTTTTTTGGAAACGCTCATATTGTTCATGTGGTATAAATACATATTCATTTATTCTAAATCTTTTTTTATATAATACTTTATTGATAGAAGCAGATTTGTTAATCTTTTAAAACGTTTTCTTGCTATACTTCTCCCTCTTTCCTCGGACTTTACAATTTTTTTCAATATTTTTAGTTAACTTAAAAGATTTTTCTCTTTTTTTCTTAGTTAAAGGAAGTTAGAATACATTATAAAAAATTGCTTTCAACTGAGATGGAGTCACATGAATGAGTATATGTCTATTTAGGTCTAAATCATTCTCCAGTAACAGCAAAATGAAATGTTTAGACTGCTTGAGATTCCTCGACATTTTAAACTCTATAAACAAGGCATAGATCTTTATATAGAAAAAAGCAGTACGAAAATAGGAAACTTTTTGTAACTTTCAGATATTTTGAATTTGTAGATTATAATTCATGTATGTTTATAGGTATGTTTATATGTTTCATCTGTAGTGAAAATTGAAATTTTTAATCCTACTTCTCTATTATTTCATGTTCATCAGGAAATTTTCGACTTCCCAGCCTGTAAGTATCATTAATCCCAGGTGATAAATTGATTAATAGGTAACCAAAAGCATTCTCAGTAGCATCTAAATAAACTTCTAATAATTTTTGCATGCCTAATTGTCATCGCAGTAATTCATTTTGTTCAATATCTCTAGGATTTTTAAATAAAACAAAATAATGAAGATTTACTTACGGAAGCTCTGAACTGCCAAAGTTTTTTTATTTTACTAAATTGAATATACCAGTTAGTTAACTTGAATATACCAGTTAGTAACTAGAATATACAAGTTAATAACTGGAATATACCAGTTACTAACTTGAACATAACTGAACAGTTAACTAACTTTAATGTACCAGTTAGCTAACATAAATATGCAAGTTAGGTAACTGGAATATACCAGTTAGCTAACTTGAATATACCAGTTAGGAAACTGGAATATACGAGTTAATAATTGGAATATATGAGTTAGTAACTTGAATATACCAGTTAGTTAACTGGAATATACCAGTTAACTAACTAGAACATACGAATTAGCTAACTTGAATATACTAGTTTGCTAACTCATGTATACCAGTTACTAACTTGTATATTCAAGTTAGCTAACTTGTATATTCCAGTTACTAACTTGTATAGTCAAATTAGCTAACTCGTATGTTTAAGTTAGCTAACTCATGCATTCCAGTTAGCTAACTCGTATATTCAAGTTAGTTAACTGGTATATTCAAGTTAGTTAACTCAAATATTCAAGTTAGTTAACTGGAATATTCATATTAGTAAGTCGTATATTCCAGTTAGTAACTTGAATATTCAAGTTAGGCTAACCAGTCGTATCTGAGAGTAATGAAAGCTCTGCAGCCTTACTGCTGCAGCCTCACTCCATCTCATCTGTCCATTTTATATCTGTTTACAAACTGTAGTGGAGTAGTTACTCTCTTTAGTATTAACAGTTTCTTGTTTCATATGCTTTTTTCTTACAATAAAATTGTATCAGGATTCAGCTGTGATTATGCAGAATGGACTTGTATGGATGACATGATAACCTGTATTGGTGTTACAGCATCTAGGTTCAAATATAGGGCCCCAGTTACCATGCTCTATATGGATAATGTACAAGTAGTGAATTTGATGGATATCATAAAGAGTTTGCCAAATTTACGATATTTGAGTTTAATAAATATGAAATATTTTAACTGCAAATGGCTCATGGAATTACCTAAGCATCTATATGTCAGGACTAACATGTGTTTGAATTTTTCAACCATTACTCAATATTCGTCAACAAGTGAGACTGCTATTGAAATGACTGAGCAACAAGGTAAGGCCTCAAACCAGATAACTGACTAAATATATAGGATGCTACCTACTCCATATTCGGCAACAAGTCAGTCTGTTACTGAAATGACTGAGAGACAAGATGAGACCTCAAACCAGATAACTGACCAAATAGATAAGATGCTATCTACCCCAGATCACTCAAATATCCTATCAACTTACAATGAGGAATTCTCACTAGAAAGCTCAACCTACATCAACAAAGACTTCCAATAGATTAGAAGCAAAGAGCAAATACAAGTATATTTGGTGGATTTTATTAGGTCTCACCTCCTGTGTTATAATATTAATTATTTCCATCATATATCTATACAGAAAAAGCACCTCACAAGAACTGAACCTCAGGACATAGAGGATATGGATGATAGTTCTATACCATTATCCCAATGCCTTAATGAAGAAAACACCTTCAGAGATGAAGAGTAAGTTATCTTTGTTATAAGTTATTACCTTGATATGGCTTCAAAAAATTAAATTAAATGTTTATGCAACAAAGTAAATCCTGATGGATCTAAAAATATAATTGCAATATTTAAGATGCAAATATCTTAGATGGCAACCTATCTATCATATAAAATTCGTCCTGGCATATGATGAAAGAAATTGATTGCCATTTCCACTCAGATATAGGTAATAAGTCTCGACACTATAACTTTTGTAATATAACGTCATATTTCATGTACTGTGACATCATTAATGATATTTCACTTCCTTTCCACATTATGGTTTTACCATAAAAGGTTCTCATAATACTTTTATCAATGGCGTAGAGTAAACATTGAACAAATTTGTTTGTTTCACCTCTTTTTTACCATGTGAAATTTTCAAAATGAGCTCCACGTAATGTAAAATTACAACTTATTAAGGGACCAACAGTTCAATGCCTTGATTTATCACCTCACCATCTTCCAATTACTTCAAATAAATGTTTTCAATAAGTCCTTGAAAACCTTAAAAGATTACATATTTTGATCTGCCAATATGAAATGTTCTCTTAATAACAGGTTATCCACCTTTATTCGGATTGTATGCAGGTTATTCACCTTTATTCGGATTGTATGCAGTTGCTTTCCCTTTCCCAATCATGGCAGTTTGAATTACTGTAAAATATTTGTTGTATCAATTCATTAATTACCAGTGTCCAGCAGAAATATAGATTACATAAGTATTAAGTACTGAATCCACATCTTAGACTATATGTCTATATAGTTCAATATTCATTTCAATATTCAATAATTTATATACACACTTGAGTAAATACCACTGCAGGATCCAAAGGGAGAATTAGGGCCACAGTGGCAGAGTGGTAACACTCCCTCCTACCACCTCTGAGGCCGGGGTTTGGCTCGTAGCACGGCCTCAAGTGGGGAAGCTGGTAGTTGCTTGCGGTTGGTCGGCAGTTTACAGTACAGAACCCTAACGAACTGTATGTACTGGTTTCCTCTGCCCTTCCAACTACCCATCGTGATATGACCTGTACAGTGTTGAAAGTGACGTAAAACCCCAAACAAACAAATCCACATGAGAATTCACCTTCTGGGGAACTGATGTTACTTGTTTTACCCAAAATTTAGACAGCACCGCTACTAAGTTTACTAAGACAATTAATATTACAGCACAACATACCCCAAGAGAGACACTAAAGTGTAGCTTGTTTGTAAACTGTTGGACCTGGCTTGTTGAGAGGCAGCATGTAAAAGAGCATGTGAATTAGCAAGTGGTAGTGCTTTTATCTTGTTTAAATATTTTACTGAACCTAAGCTTTGATTGTACAACTGGGGACCAGCCACAATATTCCTAAACTGATCTGGATTGACTTGAAACTTGCTCATTTCAATCTCACTCTCAAACTGTGTTATTGCTACTTGACTTGATTTTCCAATCTACGAGAATTGAATTGGGATAGAAAAATACTTTGAGGAAATATGGGATTCTTTGGACTATTTTAAAACTTGCACACCTGGCTCAATATGCATTGTGATAATTTTATCCTTGCAGGTAATTGTTATCTAGAAAGTGGATGGGGTGGATAAAAGCCAATTATTTTCAAATAATTGTGTTATTATGGGAATCCTAGATGTTTCTCCGTATATTTTCCTGCAATTTTGTTGTATCTTGATTTATCTTTCAAATGCGGAGCCATAACACAAGATACTAAAATTAATAAATAATATAAGGGAATATTAAGTTTGCATATTATTTCTGAATGGCATTGCCCAAAATCATGCTTGGAAATACAAGCAAACTGATTCTTATCTGAAGAAACTGTAACATAATCACCCTCAATGTGATATATGGCGGACAGTGAACCTTTTGGTTCTGGGTTGGGTACTGATAAAATCTCATAAACATTATATTTTGATGCATGATCAACAAGTGGTAAAGCCAAAGCAATATGAAAAGTGTCTCCGTCAGATATAACCAGTGGATGCAAATGCTTGCAGTATTTCAAAAGTGATATTCCAGAGATTTCATAGGGCAGAGCCAAATTTCCTTCTAGCCGTTTTGTAATATCAGTTAACAGAGACATAAACTTTTGTGGCTTTATCATATCCATTGACAGATCACTATTCACAGCTTCACTGAGGTGCGGCAGCAAAACGTGAAGGGATCTTTTAGTATCCAACATTGCTCTGGTAATCATCTGAAATATTCCTCTTATGTGTAAACTTAGTTCAACATGTTGTAGTTGAGGAAATGAATTTTCACTTTCTGCATGTACAAACTCAACTCTTCATTCAAGCATGTTTGTAACATTCACAAAGGCGTTAATTGCAACTCTGTTTTCATTCACCTAAGAATGAGTCTTATTCACAACTGATATACTTTCAGAGACTACATGAATTGTTTTTGCTTGAGAATCTCTGTGATGATGAAGCTAATTGGAGCTGTTCGAAGTTCCCTTTTGTAGCTGTCCCAAATAGATATGACAATGCAGAATCTACAAGTGATAACATTGCTCGGGTATGTTGACTCCTATTTGGATTTGATACCAACCAAATGGCTTGTATCAATCCTTTAACCCTGTCACACTGGATATTCAGGAGACCCTCCTTACGACGAACTGCTACCAACAAGTTATTTCTTAAACTCACAAGCTGTGAATTTTTACCATACATGTGAGTTTGATTTCTATTTTGGTAAATACTTCTGACAAGCTGGTATAGGTTTGTGTTAGATTGTCCAATTAGATTTGGAATATGATTGGTCTTGATATGGTATGGTTCAATATCAACTGTATAAGTCATCAATCAGCTACTGTACCCAGAGTAAACTTCACCTTTGTGGACAAAATATGGGTTAGAACTCACTGCAAGAGCAATGGAGCACAACATCAAGAACTCCTGGTAATTTATATCTAAAGAATGCATAAACAAAGCAAATATATACAAATTGGCCTATCTCAGAATATCTATACACATGTATCACTTTTCACATAAGGATGACATAAAACAGTCAATCCAACAGGATTACAGCACTAATTTCTCATTTTAAATGGATAGCATAAGACAGCAATCCATAGTCCTATGTAATTTAACATAATGCTGCATTCCAGCCCAGAACCAGTGCTAGGATGTGGCTTTAGCATAACTTCCAGTACATCACTCAGTCTCTTGAAATCTTGTGGTTCAGGAGACATTTCCTCTAACCTTCTTTTCTGATGATGATTCTGGTCTTCAATAGAATCTGGGGAAACCTCAGAATCAAGATATCTCTTCCCTCTTGAGTCACAGTAGGATTTTGAGAAACCTCCAAATCAAGGTTTTCTCCTTCTGGACAACTTTGAGTCTCATCTGGCTCTTTTTGAGCTTGTAGTGGGTCTGACATGTCAGTGCCAGTATCTGCTCATGTTTTCCCCGTCATTTGGATGCAGCTCAAACTGTGCCTCATGGGTGGAGGACTGAAACAAACTCCACTGCTGTCATCTGGAAAAGCCAGACATGTTTTCCTTGTTGGGAGAAAACGTGTCCCTGATTCTTTAGTATCAGGACTCAGTTCCTGATAAATGTTTCTTTCTGCATCCCAAACAGACAATCCTGTAATGAGGTTTCCAGTGAAGGGTCAGTTTCTCAGAGTGAACAAGTGTAGTTGTTGGGTTATAATAAAACACAGCATCACTTGGTTCATACTGGCATGACACAGCCCCTTTTCATTGATTTTTCTTTTGTTTTTGTCTCTGGCTTCTTGCATGTTTTGTTTTACATCGCTGTATGTGACATGTAACCGTTGCAGCATGCACGGGAACTATATTTTACACCCATGTACTCAAGTTGTGGATTTAGCAAAAGGATGCAACTCAGGTATAATTGGGTCCCTACCATAGACAAGGAAGAAAGGTGAGAAATGGGTTGTTTCATTGACAGATGTCCTATACGCCATTAGCATTCCTGGAATATACTGATCCTAGGTAAATTGGTCTTGCTGGGTATACTTTGCCAACACACTATTCATAAAACGATAGAATCTCTGTTTTTCCATTGTTTTGTGGGTGAAACGAGTTTGTATTATGCGACTGACTTTCAGTCTTTCAAGCAATAAACCCACAATATGGTTTACAAGTTCAGTACCACAGTCTGATAAATCACTCTAGGAGATCCATGCTGAGGAACAAACTGCTCGATCAGGAGTGAGGCTATGGTGTCTGCAGTTTTGTCAGGAACTGCACAGGCTTCCGGTCAAGAGGAAAAATGGCCGACAAGTGTGACAACATATTTATTCCCTTTGGCACTTGATGGTAAAGGTCCACAAGTGTCAATTCCCACTATTTTGAATGGAAATACAGGAATGGGCATATCCTACATTGGGATTCTTGCCTATATCATCCTTTTTGCCTTACACAGCTCATAGTGATTGACAAAATTGACAACATCCCTATACTTCTCATAAGTAGCTACTTCTCAAATTGTCATATATCTTGTCAATCCCAGTGTGGCTTCCTCCAAACTCTGAACAGTGGATTCCTTCCAAAAATCCCTTCTGCATGCTACAAAATGCAACAAGTTGCATCCTTTTGTGGTTGTCATTTTTAACAGGCTGTGATATATGGTATAATAGACCATCCTGCAAGACATATTCTGTAATTTCATTTTCCTGCTTAAGAAGACCAATAATTTTATTGACAGACTGATCTTTCTCCTGTGATTTCTGTATTGACTGAGCTAGAGTCTCACTAATGGGCTCTTCCTCAAAGCACTCAGATCCATGGTGTGAGCAACTGGCAGCTTCCTCATTTTGGCGGTAACCACTATCTTTTACTGCTATTTCATCTGCTACGCTCTATGGGGATATAGCGGCCACGGTGCCAGAGTGGTAACACTCTCCCCTCCCACCTCTGAGGCCGGGGTTTGATTCCCGTCATGGCCTCAAGTGGGAAAGCTAGTAGTTGCTTGCGGTTGGTCAGCAGTTTACAGTACAGAACCCTAACAAACTGTATGTACTGGTTTCCTCTGCCCTTCCAACTACCCATCGTGATATGACCTGTACAGTGTTGAAAGCGACGCAAAACCCAAGATAAATAAATAAATAAATCTACGGGGGTATAGTTGACAACATATCAGCTATGACATTTATTTTCCCACCCTTTTTTCAACGCCACAGCCATATTCTGCCAACAGTATTGTCCACCTTTGCACCCTAATGTTTTTCATTTCTGTAGTAAACAAACTACATAGAGGCTTGTGGCCAGTAAAGATGGTAAATTTTGAACATAACAGAAAATGCCTCAAGTTGTTTACAGCGAAAAGAATGGCATATGCTTCCCTCTCAATGACAAGCCATTTTTGATGCCCTGGTGTTAGTTTTTTTGAAAGATATTGGATTACATTCTGGAAATTCTTGGGCTAGCACTGCTCAGACAGCATGCAGGCTTGCATCTGTGTACAGCTTGTATAGCAGTATAAAATCTGGGTGTCCAAGTACTGGGGCACTTGATAGCTCATACTTCAGCATCTTAAATGCCTTTTGGTGACTTTCAGTCCACTGAAATCTCACATTATTTTTAGTTAGATTTGTGAGATGCTGAACAACTTCATTAAAATGATCAACGAATCTTCTATAAAAGGAAGCCATTCCAACAAAAGACCTTACTTCTTTTACAGTTCGTAGTGGTATGAGCTCTTTTATCACCTAAAATTTTGATGGATCTGGCTCAAAACCATCTTCTGATATTATATGGCCAAGGTATTTGATTTGTTGTTGGCAGAAGGAACATTTGGATAATTTTAGTTTTACTCCAGGTGTCTTTAGTTTTTCAAATACCCTTTTCAGGTGTAGTAAATGTTCAGCATGTTTTTTTGAAAAAATAATAATGTCATCAAGAAAAGCAATTTTGATTTTTCTGCCATTTTGATCTGACAATATCCAGATTTTAAATCCATGCATGAAAACACTTTTGCACCATTTATCATTGAAAATATATGCTCAGCCACAGGAAGAGGATATGAATTTTGAGTGGACACAATGCTAATGATTGATCCTGTATTTAATGCATGGTCTCCAAGTGCAGGTACTATTACAACAGGGCTAGCCCATGGGCTTGTAGATGGCCTGATTATATTGACCTTTACCATCTCATTGACATGTTTCTCAAAAAAAGGCCATCATGAATATGGTGTTCTATATGGATGCTGCCAAATAGGTGGGTGGTCACCTACATCTATTGTCATTTCTACTAAACCAGTGCAACCCAGATCAGTATATTTCACAGCAAAAAGATCCTTATATGTACATAGCAATTTCAAAAATGGCTCTGCTTTGCGGGGAGAAAGATGCTGTTAAACTGGACAAAATTTCTGCACAGCAGAATCATTTGAATTTGCAGCAGCGTTCAGCACTTCCCTGTTCACCTGACTTTTTAACTGTTTTTTTCTACACATGCAATAGTATCACCCTTTTTAATCTTACAAGACTTATGAGTTTTATTCACTAGTGGCACCCTAATCACTCATTTTTCCTTAGCAATCAAGATATTTGGCATCGTGAGGCCTGGCTCATTGGAATTGTCCTGGGGTATAAGCAATCTATTCTGTTTTTGAGCCCCTGGGCAACACTACAGGGACAAACACGACAGATCTTGAGTCCACATTAACTGCTTTTTCGGTCCTAACTTAAGCAGGGTCACCGTCTCCTGACTTGGTAGGTTTATCTTTCAATAAGACAACTTCATGACCAATAATCATAGTTCTGTTTGAAAAATCTAGTGTTGCACCTAAATTTGACATAAAGTCACTACCTAGGAGTGCTGGATGCCCCAATATGTCTGCTATCGCATGAGCCAGTTCTTTGGACTTTATTCTAACAGGCAAATTAATTTTTCCTTTAATTTTGAGAGACTGGTCTGTAACCCCTCTCACTGATAATTTACAAGGATGGGACAAAATTTTGATTCCAGATTTTCTTAGGCTGTTTAAAAACTCACTTGAAACTAAGGAAATGTCTGCACCAGTGTCCAATAAGGTATGTGTTTTAGACTTAAATATAGACACTGGGCACACTTTTGCTTTCTTATCACTAGTAGGGCGGGATGGCACACCTAGTTCCTTTGCCCTGCTAGAGCTAGGCCGTACTGGTTTCCCTGATGCTGGTTTTGTTTTTTGGTCAGTTTTAAAACACTTTCTCTTCACATGTCCGGGCTTGTTACAGTAGGAATTGGCTTTCAATCTGCTGTCCATTTATGTTTAGTTTTGGTTGCCTCATTATTAGTAATCTCTTCTTCCTCTAGTATTCACCCAAGCTGATTACTCAAAACCTCAATACAGTTCTCCATTTCTTTCCACTTTCCCTTATTTGAATCCCCATCTGATCTAAGCACATATATATCCATTGGCTCTTCTACCCTCCTTAAACTAAACGATTTGGAAGCCTGTTGCTCCCTTGTGGCACCATCCAAGGCT
This sequence comes from Sabellastarte sp. h YS-2021, assembly GCA_964017235.1. Classification (NCBI taxonomy): domain Eukaryota; kingdom Metazoa; phylum Annelida; class Polychaeta; order Sabellida; family Sabellidae; genus Sabellastarte; species Sabellastarte sp. h YS-2021. The sequence goes on from OZ024931.1 coordinate 144,550,577, forward strand.
CCTGCTAACGTATCTGGGGCTTCGTAGATTAACCTTCAAGCTATGGCATCATTTAAAACCTCCTCTACTAGAACTTCAACCAGTGAGCTTTGTATTAATGGCTTATTTGGGTTCTGACCAACATATGGCTTGTCTGCAAGGGACAAAATTCTCTTTGAAATTTTGGACAAATTCGACTTTTGCTTGCTTTAACCTTCTGATTTTTAACAGAGCCAAATGGGCCTCCCCTCATCACTATACTGTCTTAAAAGTTGTTGCCTTAACTGTGGCCAAGTGATTTGGGGAAACAAAGTCTGCTGCAGGGCCTCTCAGGGTTTGTAAGGTGCTTGACTTATATCGGTCATGATCAGCATTTAGAGCATTGCCTACTGTTTCAATATCCTTTAACCAATCCTGGAAAAGCTTTGTTCCCTCCCCAGAAAAGTCTCTAATTTGTTTCACCAAACCTTGTGCCCTCATTTCCTTTTGGAAGAGCCTAAAACTATCATGCATAACTTGCACTGGTACTTCAGCCTGATGTGCTTGTTGGGGATCCATTGTTTTGAGTAAAATATCACCACAAGAACTTTTGAACACAAAAAGGTACAGTGAAATATACTTAAAATTTAATGTTAATTTTCATACTGCAGTGTTTTCAACTAACATAACCGTTACAGTGGGGGATAATATTGTACAGTAGTACTTGCCTGCCAGTCTTAAAAAAATGAAATGTTTGTCTTTCAATAAGAGCAGATTTCAATCTTTTCTGCACACCAAAAATATAATGTTAATTAACAGTTTTCTGAGTCTGGCTTACACACTGTAGCTGTCACAGTTCATGAAAGTTTCAGCACCAAATGAACAGTAAAAATAATTTCCATAGGTAACTTCAGGACTACTGAACACTGTAGATATCACACAATTTATTATACCTTGGGTTGACACATTATCAAAGCAAAATGGCACCAAATGGTCACAAGAGGTTCAGCACATCTAGCTAACTTTTCAGCCAAAATAACCAGTAATCCACAATTCAGTGCATCTTTCTATTTCTGGGTGGATGGTTCCATTTTTTCTCTACTGTATTTAATCAGTCCTCCTTTAATCCTGAAGAGTTGAGACGCTTCCTTATTGGCACAGGGCACAGCTAATTTCTGCATACACAATCACTGATGATTTATATAAATTAACTGCATTTTCTTCATAAAAATGTTTTTCCATCAATCAGCATCTTCAATCCAATTGTCACACAGCATAGACCATGAAGGTATTATATTCAGTGAATATTTTACTCCCAGATCATTATTATTCAATGTGATTTTCTTTTATCAGTAATTTTAGGTTTTATTTTGTCTTAGTTTAATTGTCCAATATTTTATTTTCCTTTATTTTTCACTTTCCCGGCCGATGCACCATTGTAAGTCCAGGATCCTTTTGATGCTGTCTCAGCTATCTTTCAATAACTGACAGAAAATTTTAAACAAAGATTCAAAGTTCAATTCAAGCAAAGTTTATTTAATTAATCTTCATGTTTAACATATGGGTAATTTACAAATAGTAAATTGTGAAATTCCTGCCATGTGGGACTTGTACACAGTGATAAGCAAATTCATATGCAACAAATTTTAGATTTCTGAATTATAACTGGATAATTTTGAGATGTTAAATTTTGAAGTAGTTTTAGAAGCATGTCCAAAAGGTTCAAAAGCAAGCCAAAAACTACTTCTTTAATTAAACTTCTGTTTGGAAACAGAGCTGGGCTCTCCAGATGTTTTCATTCATTCTTGACATGGTAACTGGTGGAGTGGAGTTGCTAATCACTGTCATTGATTTTGTTTACCCAAAAGCAGCACATAATACACCATGTCTGATAGCAAAGTTCAGGTTATATTTTGTTAGCCTTTATTCTGGCTCATGGTTACCTATCACAGTTATAGTTATTGTCATGTTACACAACTATCAGATAGATGTGAAAGTTTTCAGAGTAGATTCAATGACAATCAGCATTATCTGGGAGTTTATATAGAAAGCATGTCCAGGCATGTTTCATGTTGATTAAGGCCATATGTTGCAATATGACCTATAAAAATTAACTCATTTGTCAGATGATGCAATCTTGAGAAATATTTCTCAAATAGCCTCATTAAGAACAAGTTCAGACTTGTTCTTAAAATGAAACCTATTCCACATATTAATTTGATTAAATGTTTCAATAAATGTACTCATTGGCCCACAAATTGAGGCCTATGGAGTTTTAGCATATGGATTATGAAAATTAGTGTGATTTGTTTAGTGTCCATATCTGTATTGTATTGAGCTATAGATCTTGATTTGGATTTCAAATACAGAGAAAAATGAAATTTACCCTTTTTAGGTTTATTCTTTTTGCAGGTACACATATTATGTACCCCTCTGCATCAATGAATGCTAATAAAAATTCAGTATTAACATTTCAAATTAATTGTCATGACATATTGTAAATTGCATTCACGTTTATTGCAACATTTTGTGTAATGTATTCCAAATCAATGTCAAAGAAGCAAATGATTTCTCAATCATCCAGGCATTTGAAATAGGTCGATTGATATATTTAAACATATTGCAATATCTTGTTATATGCACCTAATGACAAGATAGGGGAATCTTTGTGAGATATTGACAGATAAAGATATTGAAAAAAACATTATATAATTTTCACAATATTATATAATTTTCACAAATGATAATTGAGAAATGCTCTCACACTCTGTTAGGTTAAGTTTACACCAAGGGCAGATGCCCTTATCTCCTTCGCCAGAATAATAGAAACCAGCTTTGACATATCTCTGAGCAGATATTGGGTGAGATTTCGGCCATGTAGCAAAAGTAGATATTCTGTTATCATATCTGAAAAATTCATCTGCAGGGTAAACTTTGCATTTCGGATCTGATCTAAAACCTCTAGGATCCAATGATCTGTCATTTCTTACATCTGCCCTGTCATGCCTTTCTGATGTAAGTGGGAAGCTAGCAATATGTCCACTTCTTTCTAATTTGCTCCTAGTACTTAGAGCAAAACCTCCAAAGGTTGGCTTCATACCCTTACTGTCAGTACCATCACTTGATTCATTGCAATTATTAGCAGTCAATCTCAGGGAATAAGAAGGCTTGGAAGCAGCCTTACAGATATTTGTACTACATTCAGATTTATTGGACATTTTTTGAGGTTGATGATTGCAGAAAAGTTAAAATCAGAATGATATTTGACAATTTGTGAGCCATTTATATATAATTTTCCAATGACATTTTGACAATGACAATGAGTTTGATTTTTAACAAAAAAATTGATGAAATGTTTCCATTTATAGCGCTTATTAGAGTTTTTCAGAAAATTTAGAAAAAAAGAATGCCTCAATTTAATGCAGCTATCCTAATAGTTGATTAGATACAATCGAAAAAGTGACAGAATATTGAGAAAAATGTCGGATATAAGAGTATTTGGACGTGTTAGATTGAGGTCTTTTCAAATTTGAAACCTAAGATTTGTAGTTAAAGTGTAGGTAAAAATTCAAGATCTCCGTACATTTATACAGATTGTATTATAATACAGATAATAAAGATTAGTTTGCATTATATAAGTTCATTCTCAAGTAAATGGTCTCAGGTTCAAATAGTTGCTATTACCCTATGCAGTATTGCACCATGAAAAGTATTGAACCATCACCTACCCACCCAGTATTGCACGCACCATCAGCTAGCAATATTCTTGTGTTCACCCAGTTATTTACAGCATCAGTAACTTTACAGCATCAGTAAATTTTTACTACTTATGTTGTTTGATTGACCCACATTGTATAACTCCAGAGTAGAGGGACTAGAACTTACAGATGCCACACTCATAGATAAAAATAAATAAGATAAACTGCATTGCTATTAGTCAGTGGTAATGTTCACACTTTATGTTATCATTAATTGAATTGCACAATATTATTTACAGGTATTGTGTTTCAAAAGTTGTCAATCAACTTTCTCATCAGAGGCTGGAGATGTGTTGGTAACTACCCCCTGAAGTACTGTTTTTAATTGCAATTGCACCAGCTAAACTGCACCGATGTACCAGTGCTATGTGTGTGCAAAGTGACTTTCTCTTCCAATTAACACAGCCAAGGAGGGTATGTTTTGGTGAGTCTTTTTTGTTTCAGCTGTTTGTTTGTGTTATAACTTTAAAATTAATGAAGTTTATGTATAGGTAGAGCCTGACAACAAAAAAGTGCTTACATTTTCTGATCATAGTCTGGACACAAAAAGAAATTAAAAATTTCAACAGTCCCAATTTCTATGATTTGGGGATTTGGGGTAGAGATTGCTGTAGAAATGATTTACAAATCTAACTAAATGTTTGTATTGTGCATGGCCTGACCAAAGAAAGAATTCATTAGATTTTGACAATGAAGTGGACAATATTTTGCAATCAATTATATTTCTTTTTTGTTCAATATCACTTTGAAAGTTCTAATATTTTTGGTGTTCAGATTATCTTAGTATTTGGGGAAAATTGCAATATAGGGATAGTTGACTGCTTTAATGGATATGTGGGTTCTAGAAGTACCTTTTGTTTTATGTGTTATTTTCAGCAAGAAGAACACAATACATTGATGTCTAGCAGTATGGAAGCGGTCTCAGCTTTCATTCATTCAAGGATTGCCCTTGATGTTTTTTCATAAGTTATGAAATAAAAATAGACATTAACACAAATAATAAAAGTAGTTGAAACAAGGCTTTGCAAAAGGATTATTGAAGCAAAGAATAAAAGAAAAAATCATCAAAGCAGAAAAAACTATGGAGCATTGATAGGCTCTGCATCCTCTGAATCCACAAAGGTTTTTCATTCATTGTGAGTTGATGTCGTCTCATGTAATCAACCACGGGCTAAAATAAAAGAAAAAAAATTGAATAAAAATGCTTGATACATGTATTGTGTTCGACAATTTTATATAGTAATATAATTTGCTTTAAGATTGACTCCATATTATTTGAAAGAAATTATAGTTTCCAGACATCCACTTGAGTTGCTTTTCTAAATATGCTGAATGATCTGGATCTTGTCCAAACTTTAAACATTTCTTCATTTGGCCAGATCCAGCCAGCATAAGAATTTTGTGAAACTCAGCTCATTACTTTTGCAGCCATGTCACCAAAAAGTCTAAGTCATTAAAATTACATTAAAGATATGGTATCACACAAAAAATTGTATAAATATCTAACTACTTTTGTAGTAATTACCGACATAAAAAGAAAAACAGAAAAACAAAAGCATACAAAAAAAAAAAAACAACCTGGTGGAGGTAACAATAGCACTGCCAAAAGCAATACAGTTGCACCTTTATCTAATATTATTCATTCATGTACTACAGGAGCTATTCATTAGAAACTGCAAACCATCCTACTTTTAATCCTAGGGCTGTATTTACAAAAAGACTTAGCCCAGCCTTACATTTGAGGTAGGACATTTGTCTTAAAGTTTCATTTCTGGTCTTATTTATATCTTGATAATCTTTCTATATATCTATGTATCCCCCTATTTAGGCCAAATATGAATGGTGGTTGATAATATATTACAACATATCCTGGTCAAGAGAAATGAATGCATGCAAATTAAAAATATATTACAACATATCCTGGTCAAGAGAAATGAATGCATGCAAATTTGAAAAAAAACTTACTTCCACTAAAGCCTGGCATGACTTTTTTATTTTTGGTACCTGTCAATGCAAATGAACAGATTAATTAAATCCAATGAAATTATGTAGAGTTTAAAGCCTCAAAGTTAGAGCAAATTCTGTTAATTTAGCATTACTGGAAAGGAAAATTTTAATAATTTCATATTAACCATGCCTCTTTTAAGACATATGATACATAGCTGGGAACAGTTAAGAAATACATATTAATGATGCTATGTCTGGAATCACTTTGAACTATGTCAGGAGTCAGGTTAGTATAAGTTATAGTTGCATTTAAAAATTGTAAATATTACTATTTCCAACTAGTAAGCATTCTCACAGCACGAACCTCAGTCCAGGGAGTGTGAGATGGCCCATCCAAAAATTTTAGGTTCTTTTCTGTATACAATCTATATGTTTTTCAAAATGTCCTAACTTCATCAAGATCCACTCATTAATTTTGGGATGAAAATTGAAAATACATTGAAAATGGGACATTAGAAAACATGGAATTTTATCTGTCGAGAATATGATCCTCATCTTTCCCAAATCTAATCACTTTTTGGCCAGGTCCTACCAAGGTATGAAAATTCAGAGGGATCCATTCATTATTTTTGAGTTGTTGTGAACACAGTCATTGTGATTTTTTGTAAATCATAATTTCCAGGCATAGGTAATATATAATAGAAATAGTTCCCAAAAGTGTCAGTAAAAGATAATAGGGCTGAGGCTACACAGTACAGGGGAAATTCAAATTTACATTTAACTACTGCAGTGAGATAACTTATTAGAAAATTTGTCCATATAGAGTCGTGAAAGTTAAAACTGTATAAATCATAAACTACAAATTTAAACAACTGTGGACAGTGATGAGAGAAGACCAAAAAGTGAAACAGCCTAAGTACATTTACTTTTGCAAGAGACCAAAAATGAACTGTGTATAATTACCTGGCAGAGACAAGCATAAGAGGATATTAGTAATAATAATACAGATGAAGAGCCAACTTAAAGTTTCTGAAGCTAGTTTGTATGGACTTACAGTCACAATTGTGCCAGTTTTCCGACCCAAAAACATTATCAGTGGCAATAGAACACTATGCAGTGATGAGAGTAGACAAAAATGTGAAACCAGATAGACAAAGAACTTTTACTTATGCAAGACAGTTAAGAGACCTTAACAAATGAAATACTTATAATTTACTGGCACAGAAATAAAAACAAAGATAATGATGTGAGTAAATATAATGCAGAATTTAATCAATTTAAACTTTCTCAAGCTATGTCTTATGTACTTACAGCCACAATTGAGCCAGTTTCCTGAGTTAGATATATAATCAGCGGTAGTGGAACACCAGGGTTTATCATGATCAAGAGCTGTACATTTTGTGTATTGCTTTCCCTTGTAAGTGAATGGAAATATGCAGTCCTCAAAAGTATCTGGGCAATCCCAGCCTAGATACATATTTAAAATCAATTTCAAATTAACAAAATCACAGCAAAACAACCACTGCAATCACTTGTGCTATTTAAAAATATGATAGGACATATACAGGGGAAACAAGGCAAATCATGCACACAAAAATATGTAAATCAAAGAAAATCTGGGTCAAACATTTCATTGATGGGGTCTCAAGCTAAAAACAAACAGCATTGTCTACTTTCAGTTTCAGAATTGACCTCATTTGATCCACTTCAATTTTTGGTTGGAGGGAATTGATGGGATATGCATTTGGCCGGACATCTTTGTTATGATTCAATACAAAAAGCGTTTTGCATTTTGGGTGGCTATTTGACTATTCTTTTGGCTATTTCACTTACCATGACCTTTCTCAAGCTGTATAAAATTACTCATGCTGGAGCGTTAAAAGGGATTTAGATATATAGACAGAGCAGCTTGTTTTTAGCATGCACCCTCCAGATACAAGTTCACTTTTCATAGCAACAGAGACAATATCTTTAAGAGGAAATCATGTAGTACAGATATGACTGTAAGGAAAGGTGTGATCTAAGCCTAAGTTTCTTGGCAACATCCTATCTTTATTTATCTTTTTTGGTTTTAATGTCGCTTTCAACACATTGTATAGGTCATATGAGGATGGGTAGTTTTATGGCAGATGAAAACAGTACATACAGTTGGTGAAGGTTCTGGCCTTTAAACTGCCAACCAACAGCACGCAACTACCAGCTTTTCTTACTTGAGGTAGGGTCAGGTACAGAACCTTGATCTGAGAGATGGGAGCAAGAGTGTTACTGCTCTGTCCCCATATCTTGCCAGCCTATCTTGTCAGAAAAAGCTTAATAGTTTAGATATTCCAAAAATACATGAATTATTGGTATGTTATGAACTAAAAATAAGGGGAGCAGCTATTATTTTTTTATCTGTCAGTATCAAATAATTAGCTAAAGTAATTTTTCTGTCATGATCGAGAGGAGTAACCTGTTTGCTCTTTGTCAGTGGTCCATGCCGAATGTGTTGAGTATGTGTATGGCAAACTAATTAACAACATTTATACCCACTTTTTCAAAGGGATCACATCTGAGGTAAATGATTTTAACTTAAGGTATAATACTGCAACTATTTAACAAAGTTGGATTATATAGCTATATTAAGTACCAACTGACAGCTTGAGACCCCTGCCAAACCATGCTAATGCTGAACCTGTGTGCAGATTTGCCTTTTCAGTTAATATTGTGTGTCTATGAAAAGATACAAAATGAAAATAAAAAGACCAGGTAGTATATTTTGCAGCATTAAACCCATTGTAAGTTTTTATTCTCCATTATTTGATGTACTAACACACAATTAAAAATATAGTAATAGTACAATAATGTGATTTATTAGGGCATTATAGGTTTTTACAGGCACGCCATGAATCATTACAGCCCAAGGGCCGTTAGGGCTGATGACAGTAATGATTTATGAAGTGGACCACTTCCTGAATTCCAGGAAGAGTATTTGTTCTGCCCAACTGACCCTGGAGACTGGAAAAAGTGGAGAAGATCAGAACCAGATAGAATGTCCCTCACACTCATGGGCACTACATGGTAAGCATATATGACTGCTTGCATGACTGGTTTGGTCTATATGGTACTGTTTTGTTGTGGATCAAATTGTATCTTTCAAATTGTAAACAAAAAATTAAAATAGGTGATAGTTTCTCTGAGCTGTTAATTCTCCCTTTCGGGGGCCCCCAAGACTCCGTACTGGGTGCTCTCCTTTTCACCGTTTACACTAGTCCCACATTGTTTTAACATGTGTGGTGTTGCATAATATACTCAGGACACACCAGAGCCAATAAATGATGTTATTGCCTTGCAACATGTTATTTATGGGTATTGTGTTTCAAAAGTTGAGGTGTAGGTAACTATCCCTGAAGTACTATTTTAAAGTGCAATTGTACTGGCCAAACTGCACCAGTGCACCAAAGTGACTTTCTTTTTTAATTAACCCAGCCAAGAAGGTAATGTTTTGGTGAGTCTTTTTTGTTTCATCTGTTTATTTGTCTTATATCACCAAAATTGATAAATAAAATCAATAAAGTCATAAAGTTTTTTGTGTAGTGAGAGCCTTACAACAAGGAGACGTGCTTACATTTTCTTAAACATCCAGATCACACTCTGGAATCAAAAAGAATTTCAACAATTCAACAATTAACACAGCCAAGGAGGGTATGTTTTGGTGAGTCCTTTTTGTTTCAGCTGTTTGTTTGTGTTATAACTTTAAAATTAATGAAGTTTATGTATAGGTAGAGCCTGACAACAAAAAAGTGCTTACATTTTCTGATCATAGTCTGGACACAAAAAGAAATTAAAAATTTCAACAGTCCCAATTTCTATGATTTGGGGATTTGGGGTAGAGATTGCTGTAGAAATGATTTACAAATCTAACTGAATGTTTGTATTGTGCATGGCTTGACCAAAGAAAGAATTCATTAGATTTTGACAATGATCTGGACAATGTTTTTGCATTCAATGATTTTTCTTTTGTGTTCAACATCACTCAAAAAATAATTTGGAATTTTTAACAAATCCCAATATTTTTGATGTTCAGATTGTCTTAGTATTTGGAGTCAAATAAGTAAAACAGTATTTGGGAAAAATTGCAATAAAGGGACAGTTAGCTACTTTAGTGGATATCTGGGTTTTAAAAGTACTGTGGCGACCCTTATGCCCAAGTGTTTAAAAATTATGCAGGTTTCGCGTTGTGTTCAAAGTGGGCCAATCACTAAAGATGTGTCCAGGTAATTCATTGGAATTGGCTTACAGGATGATTTTATTGAAGCCTGGTATCAGTAAGCCGATGAAGCCAAAGTATTGTTGATGAACAGTAAAAACTTTCAGATGAAAGTTTCAACAATATATTATAATCATATAACTTGGTTCAACAAGGGTAAATAACAAAATATACAATATAAATATATTATAACAACATTTAAAAAACTCGGTCTACAGTGAGATATATTATCAATTTATCATGGAAAAATATCAGGCTATATAACCCATAAATTGTCCCTACACAAATGCCAACAATAGCCTGATAGCAACAAATAAATACTGATATAAGCACACTAAAACACCATCAATGAAATATACTATAACTCTGTACTAACAACTGTCAAAAACATGTGCTTCTATTTACAAACACTGGGGGCCAAAACAATTGTCTGACAGAAATGAAATATAATTAGTCAAATCATGGTCCGAATTTAGTAAAAATGTCAGACAATGTGTGAATAAATTATACAATCATAATAAAATCAAACAGATCCGGATTATGGACGGTCAAACCGAAGTAATTAAATAAATTGACAGATTAAATGAAAGATGGATGTACCCGTTGGACCGGTAAAGCACAACCGCCAAAAACAGGACCTGCCTGCCTTATATAGAGGAGCAGAATCCGATTCGTGGGCTAATTTGCATACACCGAACACCGCATCGGTGTACAAAACAACACCGACAGCTCATTAACATAAAACAAACACGGCTTCAGTGTATCTAATATGCATACACCGAACTCTGCCTCGGTGGCAGTTCGTCACTGGATCGCTTACAGCAAATAGAAATATATGTCGGTGTTGAACTCGAAGAGTGATGACGTCATCAACACAAAGATGGACAACACAGATCTCAGCAATATTCAACAAAAATCAAATAAAATACTGTGAATATCTTAGGTGACAAGCTTAAGTATAATATTTAAAACGATCTACACATAAACTGATACGGAATGAGATCTTTCACAACTGTAAAATAATTTGTTATAAACATGACCGCATATTATTTTAAAGAAATCATAGTTTGCAGTCTTCCACTTGGCTTGCTTTTCCAATTATTCTGAATGATCTAGATCTTTTCAAAAATTTAAACATTTGTTCCTTTGGCCGGATCTCACCATAAGAATTTCAAGCTCAGCTCATTACTTTTGCTGCTATGTCAACAAATCCAAGCCATTAATATTGCATTAAATATGAGACTTTTGAAAATTCAGGATTTTTAAACCAAGATATGGCCTAGAGTTTTCACAAAATTTAATAACTTGTTCTTCCTATGGTCAGGTCTTATCACACAGATATTTTATAAAGATCTGATAACTACTTTTGGAATTATTACCAACATACATAGAAAAACAGACAAACAAAAGAATCCCAAAAAATAACATCATGGTGGAACTAACAATACCACTACCAAAAGCATTACAGTTAGACCTTTATTTAATATTAGTCATTCATGTACTACAGGAGCTATTCATAAGGAACTGCCAACTCTTCAATTTTAGTCCTAGGGCTTCTTTACAAATGGACTGATCCCTCTCTCTTTGAAGTAAGGATTTTTGTTTTAAAGTTTCATTTCTGGTCTTATATATATCGCATCATGGTTGACTATATAACTTGGCAATGTTAATGAACTCTCATTCAGTATTTTTATTTAGGCTGTATACAGATAAAGTTGAATGGAATTATGAGTTTGAAACCTGAAAGTGAGCAAATTCTGTGAATTCAGCATCACCAGAAAGGAAAAGTTTTATTATTTCATATTAACCATACTTCTTTTAAAACATATGATACATAATTAGGACCAGGTGAGAAATACATATTAATGCCACTATGTCTAGCCTCACTTTGAACTATATTAGGAGTCAGGTTAGGATAAGTTTTACTGTAATTTTGAAATTGTAAATATTACTATTTCAAAGTATTAAGCACTTTCACAGCACGAACCTCAATCCAGGGAGTGGGAGTGTGCCTTTCCATAAATTTTCAGTTTCTTTTCTGTATACAATCTATATGTTTATCAAAATCACATCACTTCTATCTTTGACCAGGAGCTGCACAGATAAAAAATTTCATAATGAACTACTCATTAATGTTTGGGATGAAAAGTTAAAACACGTTGAAAATGGGACCTTAGAAAATATAGAATTTTATCTGTTGAGAATATGATCCTCATCTTTACCAAATGTAATCACTTTTTGGTCCGGGTCCTACCCAGGTAAGAAATTCACAGGGGTCCATTCATTACTTTTCACTACTTTTGGAGTTATTGTGAACACTGTCATTGTGAACCCACAATTAAATTTCCATCCACAGGTTACATGTAATAGAAATAGATCCCCAAAGAGGCCCCCAAGCAGGACAGGGTTGAGGATCCACAGTACAGGAGAACTTCAAATTTACATTGAACTACTGCAGTGAGCTAATTTATTAGAAAATTTGTCCACATATAGTCACCAAATGTAAAAGTTTATTAACTAAACAACTGCGACTAGTGATGAGAGTGGACTAAAAAACTGAAACAGCCTAAGAACAACTTTTGCAAAACAGATAAGAGACCAAAAATGAACTATTTATAATTAACGGGCAGAGAAAAGCATAAGACGATATTTGTAAACACAGTACAATTAAGAAAGACCTTAAACTTTCTGAAGCTAGTTTGTATGGACTTACAGTTATAATAACGGCAGTTTCCAGATGGAAGAACATAATCAGTGGAAGTAGAATACCAGGCAGGTAGAGTAGACCAAAAAGTCAAACCAGACAGAGAACAAGCAATTTTACTTATACAAGACAGTAAAGAGACCTTAAGAAATTAACTACATCAATCAATCAATCAATCAATTAGTTGTCCAAGTGCTTAATCTCCGTATCTACGGATTCTAAGGCACAACATCCAGTTCATAAGCATAAATCATCAAAATGTAAGACATATAATTTAGTGGCAGAGAAAAAATTAAGATAATGATGTTAGTAAATATAATACAGATTATAACCAATTTAAATTTTCTCAAGCTAGCTCTTACAGACTTACATTCACAATTGATCCAGTTTTTTGACTTATGAACATAAGCAGTTGTAGTGGAACACCACTGTCGATAATGATCACGACTTATACATCCATAGTAACTCTGGTGCATGTAAATGAATGGAATTGCGCAGGCATTAGGAATTTGGCAAACCCCGTATCCTATTTAAAAATATGATAGGTCACATACAATGCAAAACAATGCAAATCATGCACACAAAAATATGTTAATCAAAGAAAATATATGTGAAACCTTACCTTGCTGGGGTCTCAAGCTAAAACCAGACAGGCTTGTCTACTTTCAATTTCATAATTGACCACATTTGATCCACTTCATATTATGATTTGAGGCAATTGATGGGATATGCATTTGGCCAGGACATCTATATTGTGATTCAGTACAAAAAGTGTTTTGCATTTTGGGTGGATATTTGAAATGTCTGAAACAATTACCATGACCTTTCTCAAGCTGTGTAACATTATACATGCTAGAACAATGAAGGGGCTTGATATATATATATACAAAGCAGCTTGTTTTTCAGCATACACCATCCAGATGCAAGGTTACTTTCTATAATCATAAGGACAGTGTTTTTAAGGGGAAATCAAGTAGCACAGATATGACTGTAAGGAAAAGTGTGATCTAAGTTTCTTGGCAACATCCCATCTTGCCAGACAATGTTAATAGTTTAAATATTCTAACAAGAGTTATTGAATATTTATTGACTATTATTTAGTTATTGCTATGTTATGAACTAAAAATAATGGGAATAGCCATTGTTTCTCTGTGAGTATCAAATAATAAACTAAAGTATTTTTTGTATTCTATTGAGAATTTTAATTAAACTACTTGTTCTACATGATTTAGATGAATAACCTATTTGGTCTTTGTCAATGATCAAGTTCTGGGTATGTCAAGAATGTGTACAGAGAACTAATAAACAACGTTTCTACCCACTTTTTCAAAGGGATCACATCTGAGCTAAATGGTTTGTTGATGATGAGAATATTTGTGATTTAACTTTATGTATACTACAGCATTCTATTTGATAAAGTTGGATTATATAACTATATTAAGTACCAACTGACAACTTGAGACCCCTGCCTAACCAGGTTAATGATGAACCTGCATGCAGATTTGCTTTTTTAATTAATATTATGTATCTATGAAAATCTTGACATAAAAAGAACAGGTAGTATATTTTGTGGCCATAAACGCATTATTAAGTTTTTATTCCACCTTTTTTCAATGTGATGAACACAAAAATAATAATAATACAAGAATTTGATTTTGTAGGGCATTATAGGTTTTTGCAGGGACACCATGAATCATTTCAGACCAAGGCCCTTAGGCAATGATTCAGAAAGTGCCTGTAAATCCTATAATGCCTGTGCAAAATCACATTTTTACTATTATTACTGGAGCCACATTTATGAATATTATTCATCTAAAATCTCATAAATAATATTATTACTAACAAATTCTTGCAAAACTGTACTACCTAACCATACATTTTGATTCAATTGTTTATTTGTAACAGTAAACACACTCAAACAACTTATGAACTAAAACTTTAATACTCCAACTTTTGAATGAAAAAATTAAAGAAAGTATATCACTGAGTGGACTTGAACCCCCACCCATAAGATAATGAGAAGTGTATTTTACCCTCAGAGAAACATAGTTTCATAGAATGTGAACCTGTAAAATGTTATTTATTTCTCCACCCATAATGCACTCATTCAAAACATTTGTAGATATTGAAAAAATGGTTAACCTAATAATATACTGGATGAAAATTGTTACACTGCTTTTCATTTTTATTTGACGAAAATCCATAAAAAAATAAGGGAGATATCGTTACTTGAAAATTTGAATTGGGGTGAAATATTTGTAAACAAATACTTGATGATGTCAGTCAGGCCTTTAATAGTTCAGCACTCTCATTAACTGTCTGATGCTCAGTGAAGCATGAATTATATTGTTTCAGTGTACATATAAAGTATTGTTATGTGCTTGCAATGCATGCATGTCTAATAATAAAATGTAAAAAGAGATCAAAAATAATTTGTCTTACATGACTTCTATTCTGAAAATGACATGCATGTCTATGTATATTATTTCATTGCTTCCACTACTATTGAATTAATCTGCCACCTTTGTTATTCATCGTAATCCTTTCAAGTTGGAACATTTTTTCATTACTTTCATTTTTTTTGTACAAGCCGAATTCTCAATTGCAATTTCGATGCTTTATATTGAATTAAACAATTAATACTTTATTATATTAGCAGTCTTGATGGTTGCACATGTCCTGTGGACCATGTATCAGATGATGGGCAATGATGACATCACATCACATGATTAAATGCTGCAATCTGATTGGTTGAAGAAATAACATCAAATGACTAAATGCTGCAATCTTGTTTGAGGGATGACATCAAATCATGTGACTAAATACAGCCATCTGATTGGTTGAGGAGTGATGACATCACAGAACCCCCCAGCTGATTTAATACAGACTGATATCCTGGGCTACCAGAATATTGTCAGGATGCCACCTGCCTTTTTTGGCCTCATTGAAGAATGCCTACTCCACCATATCAAGAAGTGAGTCACCAATTTTAGGAAGTCCTTAGAAGTTGGATTGAAACTGGCTATTACACTGAGACACTTGCAACTGGAGAAAGTTACACCTCCTTGCAATATCACTGGCTGGTTGGCTTAACCACTGTCTGTACATTTGTGCACCAGGTCTGCTGAGAGATCATTGCTGAATTCCAGGAACAGTATTTATGCTGCTGGTAGTTGGTTATCACATCAAAATGAAAAATGAAATCTCAGAGTGACTATTACAACTACAAGGGCTTCTTTTGCCGTCTCGCAGCCCTGGTTGACCTGGAATACAGATTCCTGTAGGTAGATGTTGAGTAAAGTGTATCTTCATCAGATGCGGAGATATTTATCAGAAGCGAGTTGAGGAAGAAGATCAAGAATAACACCTTGGGGCTACCAGCATCTGAACACCTCGAGAGAAGGACTAGATTTGCACTATTTCTTGCTGGGTGACAATGCCTTAGCCTTAATGCCATGGATGGTGAAACTCTATAGCAGAGGAAGCCCACAAGTGAAGAAAAATAGCTGACTACAGGATCTCCAGAGGCAGGAAGTTGGTGGAGAAAATATTTGAAATATTAATGAGTAGATTCAGGGTAGTACTGGGCAGAATGGAGTACAGTCCAGAGGTTGTCAGAGACATTGTTTTATTTGTGATGGTGTTGATCCCAACAAATGCCCCCAAAACTATATTTCAAACATGTTTCAAAACTATTTCCAACCAAATCACCAAATCCCTTAACACAAGTTCTGTAAAAATGTACCAGATTTTTTCAACCTTAAATGATAAACTAAAAGATAAATTTAAAAGATAACATAGAAAGATACATGTTTAAACATCTTTTTTTTGTTTTTCTAACTTTTTCTAAGTTTTTCTAACTTCAAATTTTTTCTCACTCACTCACACATGGATTCACTCATTTCATTTTTGCTTGGGTTTATATGTGTTTGGTGAGGGGCAGTGTAATACTTCTTTGTTTCGAGATTTTTGTTTAAGACCAAGCTATTAATTGTTTTAGAAGATTTGGATGGTCCGGAGAAGGAAATAAAAATTTTACAGCAGGGTGCTGAAAAGGACTGATTGTAGCCAAGTGCAGTGGTTTTACTGCTGCTGTTGCTTTGGATCAGCTGACTGCTAGGGAGGCTGAAGCTGGACTGGTTGCTGCTGATGTTTTTGCTGTGTGGTGGTGGTTGGGGTAGAGGCGGCTTCTGGATGCTTGTCACTTTGTGAAAATGTTTGTTGTGTGTTGATCTGCTGATAGCTGATGACTGACTGTAGATTCCAAAAAAAGCAAGATAGTCCTGATATGTTGTATTGATTTTCTTTGCCTGTGGTAGAGGCAACTGACTGTGGGTTGAAGTGCTTTGTCTGGGTCAGTGCAAAAGTGGTCTTAAAGACCCAGGTTGTTGGTCATGAATATGAAAGAAGTTTGCTGCCCTCTGGGTTCCTGCTGTCCTTTAAAATTATATAAGCTTGTGTGAGAGTCATAATATACACCTGCCTTACAAACTAATCTATGTGACTGATTATTTTGATTGTCCTTTCTGCAATCTCACCCGAGGCTTAAAATAAAAAAGTCCCAAACTCAGGCCCTAAGGCCCAAAAAGTGACTGCTTGACTCCCATTATTTATGAAAATCCTGGCTCCCAAAGTGGGAGTTTTGACTCCCAAATTAGGATACCCTGAAGTGGGATTCACTTTGTGTTCAAAAATGGGGGCACCAAAGGTAGTCTAATTTTGTGATAGGTTACTTGCACTGGTGTGGCCAATTGGTCAAACTGGTTGTCATGGGGATAGTGTTACCATGGAAACCAGGGAATTAGTGACTGAAATTATCCATTATTTCACTGGTTATAAGTTAGGTAATTCCAAAGTTAGTTGGCTTTGGTGGATAGATGCTTCTTCAGGTAAGGGTTCACTCTAGGGATTAGTGCTATGATAACCAATAAGTTGTCATGGCAACCAATAATGAGATCAATTAAGTCAAAATTGGGCTCATCAATATTCCTGCATACTGTCACGCTCGTGTTACTAGTTATCACACTGTAATTTCGTTGCTATGGAATCTAATGTTTTATGAGAGCAACCAGTAGTTGATGCTACTTTTAAATTGTGAGTGATAATGAGGTCAGTCGAGTCAAATGTGGGCTCGATAGGATACCTGCATAATGTCAGGGTTGAGTTACTAGTGGATTATCACAGGCAGTTGATTGATTGACTAAATAATAGGTAAGGTGACTATTAATTGTGGAGATTTGGTACATGGATGATAACCTCTAAACAGAAGGAACCCAAGTGGTGTAGGTTTTATGTCCCTCTGAACAGCATCCTTTACCCAGGTGCAGCCCTTCTTGATTTCCTGCTGTCCTTTGTTTTCAACTTGGCTCTGCTGAGCTGGTTGTATGAACTGCCTTGCTGGCATTTGACTCTCTGATATGGCTTAAATGTATTCCTTGGCAGCTGGTGCTGCTTGCTGTGGCTGCTGAAAAGTTTGTGGCACATAAAAACAAGTTGCACTGGAGCTGGAGAAAATGAAGGTTGCTGGAATTGTTCGGGTTGAAGTCTACTTTACTCTGTCTGACCCTGGGTGCCACTTAAACATTTCACACCATCATAACTGAATGTTTAAAAAGCTTCTAACGCCTCCATCTCAGATGCCAGGTACATGTAGGAGGCTGCTCTGGTAGTCTCCTACCTTGACTTTGGGACTTGAAGCCCGCTGATTTGAAGACTTGAGTCCCTTGTGTCTTATGTGTGTCTTCATTACCCAACAATAGGTTGAATTTATCCTAATAATCCAGTTCTATCTCTGTCCATTTCCAGGTAGCCTGACCAGACTTGGACTGCCTGAGTTTGCTGTAGCAAGTCATTAGGGATTCAAACCAAGTCTTGCACACTTTAACAGACAGCTTCCAGGTGTTGCTGACCCTCTCCTACTGGCATTCCTTCCTGGCCTTGTCCTTAAAGTGGCCATTGGACTTATCGTAAAGCTCTTCATGCACCTTGACAAAGTCCACAACAGTCTGTCCTTTCATGCTTTTCCGCCACTCCCTCTGCTCAGTTGTAGTTTCCTCCCCCATGCCTTTCTCCCCCTGCCTCTATTCACTCTATTTTTATGCTGCCTCCTTCTCTCTCTGATCCCTCTCTTCCCTCCTACTCCTTATGTCCGCAGCCGTATTCCCCAACTCATACTGTGCAGGTGTGTCTGTGGGGACTTCTATCTTCCTCACTATTCCCCCTTTTTAGCACGGATTTTTCTTTGAACCTAACCACAAGTCAGCCCAACTTGTATCTCAATACTAGCTCCTAATTAATTTGTAAAAAACCAAAAGCCTTATCTTACACACTGTTACATGTTATCTGTTGGATGCCAGATTCCATATGATGCATTGCACAAACCAACTTGCTTATATAGTCATAGATTTCATTGTCGATAAGCTGTGGGTATATCAAATGAGGCCGGCTTGTCTTACACACTTCCTGGCTTGTCTGTTGTGGAAACCACCTCGTCAATTTCTGTTTATGGTTTATTGTGATGTATTCCTGGCTTATCCTGCTGAGATGTTATCAACTCTATGGTTGTAGACTTGGAGACTTCCAGTCTTGATGAGAAGTGATCGACTCAGGTTTGTCATGTTTACGAAAGTCTGGTTTGCTATTTCCAAATACAGTCAATTTATGTCTACAGCCTGTCGGGAGATGGTTTCCTGATACTGAACCACAAGAGGCTAGGAAGTGCTTTCAAACAATACTTTTAAGGTATAGGACAAGGCAGGGAGTGTTTCAGGTGTTTTTCAGGTGGGTTAGTGAAATATGAAAAATGCATGATATTTTGCCAATCCAGTGCAAGCCTAGAAATTACAACTGATCCTTTGTTACCAATAAGAGGACCCCAGTGGAACACCCCCATTAACATGTGCTTATCTGGCTTTTCAATGAGACATAAAACCCCAGCTTTTACCTTTGCTAACAAACTGCAAAATTAAACTGATTTCAGCTTCCTTAAACTTAAATACCTGGTCATACAGATTTGACATAAGTTACCCACAGTATTGATTGAACTGACTATGTTCCTCCATTTAGTGTGAAATTCCAGTATGCTTGTGAATATAGCTGAACAAAATATATTGATCTACATAATTGGAATCTGTGTCACACAATAAAATTTCTGCCAAATAATTTTGATTTTGACTATCTATCAAAATCATTGTATTTCCTTAAGTTATAATAACACACATTAAACTTCCTAATTGTTAAAAAATGTTTGTCAAAATTTTCAAAAAGATACATGTACTAAGTCATAGAATCTAGGTTATTCTGAAGTTTAATATTTAGCTCAATTAGTGATAACAAGCAAACCATGTTTATGATAAAACAAACCAGAGATGCAAACTGCCATATTTACAGCCATCAGAATAAACAGCTTCATCTTGATCATAGTTCTTTTCAAACTGCCACAATTAGAACAGGTCTCTCTTATCTATTGGATCTGTCCCTTTAAGTCTATACAATGTTTAGATTTTTCATGCATATATAGGCATTCCCTAGTCACAGTTTAGTACTAGTGTATTGCTTGTGCACCATACAATCTAATGACATAAAATAACAAAAATAAAAAGTTATTTGAATGTTCTTGAAAGTATAAAAACCCATTCATGAGATCAATAAAACCTTTTTATTACATAAGAAATATTATTAAATGCATGTGATTTAATTAAATCTGTAACATATGTTATGTAAGAACTCCAACAGTAGACGACTCACTAAAAAGTAATAAAATGATCATTTTCACATATTGCATATATTTTACCATATATACACAATATTTTCAATTCAGCAATATAGCAAGAGACATTTGAATAGAAGCATTTTATCATATAATAAGAAATGTACAAATGTAACAGCAAGCAGGGCACAAAAAAGCAGTCACTATATCCTTGAAACATTTAATATACCTTGAGAGAATTGAAGAATATTTGCAAAACTTTCACCAAAAATATAATTTAATGATTACTTTTATACTGCTCAATATCCATGACATGAAAAGGAGATGGAAATACTTTCAAGGTTAAGCTTTTCTGAATAGATACATGTCTTCTTTTTGTGCCTGAAAGATGATAATGGAACTATATTTTGGGGATCATAAGGAAACTGTTTCAGAAAAGTAGTAGTTTCATGTGAAAAGCTGCATCTGTGGTATTGCAAGCTAGCACCATGCCTTTCAGTTTACTGGGACAAAAAAAAGGCAAAGAAATCTACCTCTTTAAAAATTTCCAATGATGAAAAAATACTGGTATGTTTTAAGCTTGTCATGGCATAGGGGTGCTGTGTTTGACAGCTGGAAGATACCTGAGTTTGAAAGTAAAACTTGAAGATAAAACTACTAAAAATTTGCCTCCAACGGTGGCAACTTCATTTTATGTTAAAACTGCATTTGATATCCCACAAATTTTATTAACCTATTTTCACATTTAACAGAACCATTATGTACAGCATTTTTGGAGCATATGTTTTGGAACTATTGCAAGCCAGACCTTAGATGATCTATGTGTGCAATACCGATCGAACAGACAACCCAGAACAGGGTTCAAGCTGAGGTCAGACTATATGGGAGCTGGACAAATCGTCCCTTGGCAAATGAACCCCCTAAAAAGTCAGCCCTCCGCAAATCAGCTCCCTAAACTTTTGACCCTTGGCAAATCGCTGCCCCAGTTGAAAACAAACCATCTATAGAATTTATATACCTGCACAAAGCATTCAATTGGGTTGTAAAATATATTTTTCAGCATCATTAAAACTGAAAAATAAACGATCCTTTTCAACAGAAAGTGCATGCCTTACTTGAAATGATGTTGAATTATAATCTGGTCTGTGCTAATCTGCGAGGTGGCATCTGGGTGCTACCAAGTTCATTCCTGGAGGGCCCCTTTTTCCCCCTTTCAAAATTTCGGATCAGGCATCAGATCTTAGTATGCATGACCATGCTGTTTTGTAAACAGCGTTTCTATTGGCTCACAGGTTTTTGACCTCAAGATGTGCCCTTCATTCTGCCATTTATACGATTGGCAGCAGGAGGGTAACATCTCTTGAAGTTAAATATCAGTGATTCTTTTAGTTACGTTATTTTTAGTTTTTATTTTTAGTTACTTTTTATTCTATCACTGGTGTTTCACTTCATCAAAAGTATGTCGGATAGAAAGCAAAGCAGTATAATTTACGCTCCACTAAACCTGACCAAGTACATATGCCGGTACATAAACAGTTGTGCAATGATAGGGAATTTTTGGATGAAATGTTGAGTAAACAATCGGATCCGGCTGATAAATTTTTAGAATCGGATCTGTCTGCATCAGACAGTGAGCTCGATTGTAGTGGCCTGCTTTCACAGTCAGACAATGAGGCAAATTCCAGCGAGACAGATATCTGTACTTGTAAAAAATTTGGTACTGAAAGACATGTACCTTCTACTAGTGAGGACACTGGTTCGAATCCGGTTTCACCAATTCTCATTAACCAGCAAATCCTTCATCAGCTCACAGTACTTAGTGAACAGCTAGACAGTATTGAAACTGCTTCAGTGAAGAAAACAAATGACCAAACAAAAATCAAGAAAACACGTTCTAAAAAACAAAAATAAGTACTCAAGCAATAACAGTTGATAAACCTGAACAGGAGTACAATTCCTCCCATACTGATAAGTTCCCTGATCTTGCTGCCTTGAGACAAAATTCCCATATACAGAAACAAGTCGAACAGAGGTTGAGAGAGCCTACTGCTTTGCAATCAGGTACTGGCCAAAAAATTAAGTCCCAGAGGGGTGGGGTTGAAGTTATGGTAAAAAACAGGCCCCATGAGTTTGTTCTTACCGGAAGTACCAAAGAACGAGTGTCATATGACCATTTGGCCCCCATACAGTGGATGGCTGGCTTTTGGCGCACTATGAAAGAGAAGAAAAATGTAGAAATGAATGAACATATGCTTGATTATGTCATTGCATTATTAGAAGATGCCAATGATTTCTCCTGGGCTGTGGCAAAGGCCAGCCATGCAGTGTCATTGTGTCGCATGGAACAAGGGGAGGTTTCTGATTATTTGGATATCCAAAAAATTGATAGGATCCGACGTGCAAATGCTCAAAAGCACACAACCCACACTTCATCCTCACAAAGTACTTTTACGAAGAAAATTGGGGGAAAGAATACTAGATCCATGCCCTGTAGCTATTACAATCAAGATTCCTGTGTTCATGACAAGACCCATGAAACAAAGGGCACACTTTATAAGCATATATGCTCAGCATGCTTTGCAAATGGGGGTAGAAGTTTCATGCACCCAGAAACTCAAAGTAAGAATAAAAACACAAAATCCCAGTCAAAAAACGAGTAACCTGGGGTACAGAAGCTTCCTGTACCCATGTTTGCAAACCCTATAGGCAAGGTTTTTCAGACAAATTTGTTTATGCAAAAAATACTCAAGATTGGAAATTTTTTGAAGAAAGATATGCCAACAAAGATACTTGGTGTTCATGGTTTCATAAGTCCAAGGATGCTACTGTAAATATGAGGTCTTATGCTGATGTAGTTAGTGGCAAAATATTACTTGATCCCAGCCCATTAACAAGTCTGTACACCCTCACTCCCAGTTCAAGGTCAAATTGAATACTAATCAAACTACTCTGGCCAAAATAAAAGTACTGGAAAGACACAAACATCAATCACCAGTTGCAGCTACAAATGTTATTAGTCCTAAGGCCATTGTCAAAAATACTGGGACTTCTCGGCTCAGACCAAACAGCAAATTTGAACTAGATCTCTAGAACAGGTTTATTCCATTGCAGGTTTATTCCATTGTTCAAAATCCCCAGAAGCAAATATTATGGTTCCAAAACCCAGTAGGTTGACATCTTCCACATCTCCAAATACTACACATGTCCTTCATAAAAAGCCATGTAAAGGAAAAAAATTAAATGATAACTGTGAACTTGAGCTGTCTGTGGCAGTACAATCTGCTCATCAGACACTGAAGTGTGAAGATATTTTTCAGCCTGAACTAAAACAAGGAAAAATTCCACCATATATTCTATCTAGCAAGATGAATTGTGTAGATTATGTTAAATGTTCTCACAAGAATGGTACTCAGTTTGGTTTTATACCACTAACTCCATTGAGAATTTACACTGGTAAACAATCTAGTAATCAAAGTATACACAATATTGTAGACTTACACCACAAGATGAAGGCCAGTAGTTGTCGAAATTTCATGGCTTGTAGAATTCCTCTACAATCTCAACTCAATATTAACAATTGGAGGAAGTACCTGGTTGAGTACTGGGACCAGCAACTAGTGGATTTATTAGATTTTGGTTTTCCCTTAGATTTTGATCACGAGTACCCTTTACAACCCACTGAAACCAACCATGCTTCTGCTGTTGCTCATGCTGAACATATAGATAAATATTTACAAGATGAAATGAAATTTGGTGCCATATATTGTCCTTTTGATTCAAAACCTTTCCCATTACATGTGTCTCCATTCATGACAAGAGAAAAGTCTGGTACCAATAAATGTAGAGCTATTGTAGACTTAAGTTGGCCACATGGTTTTTCTGTTAACGCTGGTGTGGCAAAGCATAATACTTAGGTACTTATTTTGAACTAAGATACCTTTCCATTGATAATATTGTACAAGCAGTCAAAGAAGTTGGTCCCTCAGCTCTTATGTTCAAGATAGATATCAGTCATGCATTTAGGCACTTAAAATTGACCCTGGGGACTTGGATCTGTTAGGCCTCTGCCATAATATGTACTTTATTGATGGATAGCTGCCTTTTGGGTTTAGACACGGAAGTACTTTCTTCCAGCATTGCTCAGATGCCATTAGGTATATTATGGCTTCTTAGGGCTATAGCAGGCTGTACAATTATATAGCTGATCTTGTATATATTGGCACCCCTGATGATATTTACAATGCTTATCACTATCTTATTGACCTCCTCCAACAGCTAGGTCTAGAAATAAGCAAGGAAAAACTCGTCCATCCCACTACTTCTCTTGTATGTCTGGGTATCCAGGTGGACGTCATTCAAAAAACAATATCTATACCTCAAGACAAATTGCTTCAAATACATAATGAATGCAAAAATTGGGTGGCTAAAAGGACGTGTACCAAGAGACAATTCCAATCCTTGCTAGAGTCCCTCCTGTATATCACCAAATGTGTGAGATATTCCAGATATTTCCTTAATAGAAGGCTGGCAGTTTTACGCCAGCATACAAATAAAAACATTTGTAAATTGAATAATAAATTTTTCAAAGATTTACATTGGTTTTTGGCCATTTTAGACCAGTATAATGGGGTCACCTTCTATGACAATAAAAAACCATTTCAACCTGTGCATTTGGATGCCTCTCTTACAGGCTTGGGTGGGGTCGATGGCTAAATGGTTTATGCTCTTGATATAACAAAAGATTACATGAACTATTCCATTGTCCACCTTGAGATACTAAATATTATGGTAACCCTCAAAGTGTGGGGACATTATTGGAAAGATAAGTATATTGAGTTTTTTTGTGACAATCTTGCAGTTGTGCAGGTATTACAAACAGGCAAGGCCAGAGATAGTCAATTAGCCACATTTGTAAGAAATATATGGCTTCTGACCTCAATATTTAATATACATTTAGCTATAACTCATAATCTTGAAGAATCAAGAATAATTCAATAGCAGATCTGTTGTCTAGATAGAATGTTACCCCTGGAAATACAAACAAATTGGCTTCCATGAAACCTATGTATTAGTGGGTTCCTACTCACATTGATTTAACACTTGTTACTATGACATATAATTGTACAGCATTCTGTCATTTGTTTTTTATATTTTAGATAATACTGTCCTGGGCCAGCTCACCACCAGTGCCAATCAGAGATTAGCCCAGGGGTTTCGTCCCAACACTCTCAAGATTTTCTCAATTTCCTGGTGGTGACTGGCCTAGCTATCAATCAGGCATCATCCCACACTTTACTATGTTTCATGGAATTCCGAGTCCAGAATCACTTTTTACATGCTAATATCGCCAATTACATGGCTGCAATCGGAGCTTCTTTCATAATGTACACTATTCCTACTACTCCTTTTACAGATGACAGATTGCAACTATTTTTGAAATCTGTAAAAATCAACTCCAATTTCATGCCAACCCTACATTCTTCCATCACTATTGATATATTGCATCAGATTATCCAAGCTTGTACTGTACTTCCCAGTCCAGAGACATTTACTGCATTATACTTGTTTGCATTTCTCTCTGTTCTAAGACTGTCAAACATCTTACCTCATTCACTAAAAGCTTTTGATAGTACCAGACAACTATGTCGAGGTGATATCATATTCTCCACCAGCCATGCGGTTGTTATAGTTCAATGGTCAAAAATTTTACAGGATAGGAAGACTTTTGCCACTGTTGCGATTTCTGTCCTAGATCACTCTCACTTGTGTCCAGTGGCAGCTCTCCAAACAATGTTGCAGAAAATTCCTGGTTCTAATAATGATCCTTTATTTCAGAAGGTTTCTGCTGGCCGGTGGGTTCCTCTTACAGATTCCATTGCCAGGAAGCACCTCAAGAAAGTTTCTTATTTACTTAATGTACAGCCCACTTTTACTTTTCATGACTTCAGGCGGGCAGGTACTTCTTGGGGTTTTCACCATGTGGTGTCACTAGAGCACATAATGCAACCTGGAAGTCTAATGCAGTTTGGAAATATATTTCTGCTGATGCACCTGCCCCTTCTGCGTTGTCAAACACTTTCCATTTTCATTTACATCAGTCGTTGTATCCCTTCCATTTCTCTGCCCCTTCCTTGGTGTTTGGGGTTGTGCCTTCAACTCCACTTTGACCTTACAGGTCATTTTTCGGACCTTATTATACTATCTCTTATCAAAATCTTTCAAAAATTCTACTTTTGCATACTGGCCCCTAGTGGCCTCTCTTGGGCCTTTGGGCCTCCAAGAGGGGACACTGGCGGCCTCTATTGCCTGTGGGCATATATCACATTTAAGTTTGGCAAATTACATTGCTTAGTATTGGTGTGACTATATAATGCACTCAAACATGGTGACCATACATGTTGAACACTTTACAAGTGTACTATGATATTATAACATTAAAAATCCCACTTTTCATTATTGATGGTACTATAATTCACTGACCATTTCTGGTCAATAGACAATTTACAGTGATTCTAGAACTTATATTGTCGTTTTATTATAAAATATTTTTAAACTGAATTTAAAAAGAATTTGTTAAATAAAAAATTTATAATCCCAATGTGGCTTTCTTTTGGGGGGGTCCCTCGGGGAATGTTGACTAAAGGGAGATACTTCTATATAATTATGCATAATGATGAGAACTTCTTAAGTTATATTTGACTAAGTTTCATTAACACAAAAGATAATTGGATGTTGTAATCAATCCCTTTTAACCTATATTGTTTATATTTTTATTTATGTCAGAATTATTAAAATTGCAATATTATTAAATGCATAGCCTCTGCAGAAGGCATATTAACATCTGTGATGTTTTAAGAGCAGTTAGCTTTTAATGTTTGCTACTGCTTGATTAGTATATGTGCTAATAATCCTTCTGCTTAGACATTAAACTATTTTGTAACTCTTGTGGTTTTTGAGAACAACTGACTTTATGATCTTTATGTTCAAATTTTTTTTAGGATGATAAATTCCATTTATGAATTAAAACTTAAAAGAATTAAATGAATGTTTTTTCAGTTATTTGATAGTTTTAACACTTAGCTTGAGATAATGTAAACAATAAATTTAGAAATGACATTGTTATTCCTGACTATCTGAGCAGGTTCAAATTTCCAGGGTCTAATTTTACCAGGGTGTTATGTTCAATGGGGACACTTTGACCTGAGTACGTTTTTCTGGGGGCTGATTTGGCGGGGCTGAATTGGTAAAGGGACAAATTTTCTATGATTCAATTATTCCATGTCAATGTTAAGATAATTGGATGCTGTAATCAACACCTTGAACATACATCCTTTAGATTTATGTCAGAATTATTAAAATTGTTTTATATGGTAGTAAAGGACAAAGAATAATAATATTATTAATATAGCACTTAATAGTGCTTCACAGTTTTAAAATGTAATAAAACAATTTTGCATAATTATTATTGAAAAGCCTTTCTGATTAAGTATGTTTTAAGATTTTATGAACACACTATAAATTACAGAAAGAATCTCATAAGACTGTCAACCAATGAAACTATCTGTACTGGAACCAAACTACAACACCATAAATACTTTCACATAGTCCATGAGATCTATCTCTCCAATGGCTAATCAGCCCACTAATATTCCCCAACAACAATGGATCAGTGTCCTGTACTGCTTTCTAAATGTATATGTTTAAATGTTGAGACTCTTGTTTTTCTTATATTATCAATTAATCACATTTGTGCTACAGTAAAACCCAGTGGTGTACTAATGTATACTGGTTGTGTTTTCACAAAGTGTTATTTCTTCAGTAAACAATCAAGGACTTGTGCAAGTTTAAGTAGTAGGATTGTAGTAAATCAAATGTCTTGAAATAATTACCTGCAAAGGGTAATTACCTGCACAAGGTCATGTTTTTCTGTGTGTTTGTCTGTGTTCCAGGTTACTTCAACAGCTATGAATAATTTTTTATGATTTTTATTTTCTATATGGGAAGGGTGAGACCAGTGATTGAATATTTAGAAAGATCCAGAACATACTCTAGATTGAAAAAATATGGAATTTTAAAGGTTCAGTTTTTAAATGTATGAGTCAAACTAGGGTTGTCATATAGCAAATTTTCTTTTTTTGGCCTTATAAATATCTCCTTTATTATTGCTTTTAAAATTTACTATGTATCAGGAGGTAATATGAAGCCATGAATATGGTATTTAGAAATTGGGTTAGATTCCTCCCCCTGGCCCTGACTGGTCAAACATGGGTCATAATATTAACCAAATATTTCAACAAACCCTTTAAACACACAATTTTAAAATTTAAAGTAAGTAAGTAAGTAAGAAACACTTATAAAGCGCCAATATTGATGTAAACATTCTCTAAGGCGCTGATGTGTAAAAAGGGATAGTCTAGTTCCAAAAAGAGGTCCATTTCCATATTAGCATCCGATAGAGGAGATAGTGAAGGATAAGCTAATCTGAAACGATATGTTTTCAACTGTTTTCTGAAACCAGAAATGCTTTCTATGGTTCGAGTAGACTGAGGAAGCTTGTTCCACTCTGTGGGAGCCCATACTATGAAGCTGCTCAGCCCAGAGCGTTTATTTGGTTTAGATGAGGAAATTGGTAGGTGATTTCCCCGTGTGAGATCGCTCCGCCTAATTAGAGTGGAAAGATGTGGAGGTTGACTGAAATGTATTGCTTTGTAAGGAGATTGTATTTGAACAATATACGGTAATGAATTGGGAGCCAGTGTAGTTTGTGAAGGAATGGTGTGACATGACAATATTTATTTAGCTTGCACACTGTACGACATAAGGCATTTTGAACTCTCTGTAGTCTGGTAGTATATGTCTTTTTGTGTTGTAAAGCAGTGAGTTACAGTAATACAAGCGACTGCTAACCAAGGCATTTTCCACCTTTACAGCTGTTTCATGATTTAAGTACCTGTGGACCCTTCACAGTTCCTGGAGATGGTAGTAACTTATGCGACATAGATTAACCATGTGTCTTTGCATAGAATTTTCAGCATCCAGGATAACATCAAGGTTTTTGACCGATTCAGCTGGTTCCATGCTGTTACCAAGCGAACCCACTGGGGAAGATGACTTCAAGGAGCTTCTAATTTGATCATCACCAATCACTATGAATTCCATCTTGTCAGGATTTAATTTAAGTTTATTATTTTGCATCCAATCCTGGACAGCCTCGAGGCAATTTGTGAGTTCAGTGATACTAGAATCGAAGTTTCTAGAGTCAAGTTCCAAGTAAATTTGTGTGTCATCTGCATATAAATGATGGGTTACGTTGAATTTAGATATGACTGAACTGAGATGGGTTGTATATAGGGTAAAAAGGAGTGGCCCCAGAACTGAGCCCTGGGGAACCCCATAAGGGAGTTGAAAAGCTTCTGAAAGATGTTCATCTAATTTGATCCTCTGTTTTCTTGAATTTAGGTATGACTGAATCCACTTAAGCACTACCCCATCAATGCCATACCAATGCTGAAGTCAGTTGAATAGGATTGAGTGGTCTTTTTTATCGAACGCTGCGGATAAGTCCAAAAGGAATAATCTAACAGCTGCGCCCTTGTCCATTGAGGTGTCTGGGTCATTTTGTATTTTTAGCAATGCTGTTTCAGTTGAGTGAAAAACTCTATATGCAGGCTGATTTTTGTTGGATATACCCTCGTGAGCAATGTGCTTATTTATCTGCCTGCCCACAGCTTTCTCTATGAGTTTGGAGATGTAGCTGAGGTTGGACACTGGTTGATTATTCATGAGAATATTTCTGTCAGGACCAGCTTTTTTCAACAAGGGTGTAACATGTGAAGTCTTAAAACAGGATGAGAAACTGCCCTCCTGTATGGAGTAGTTCACAATATTTGTAATAGGAGTCAAGAGCACACAGATACAATCAAGGACCAATAATGTTGGGATTGGATCCAAGTCACATGATTTATTTGGTGTGGGCTTTATGATTTTAAGGACTTCTTCCTCTGACATGATCCGGAAAGAAACAACCTTACTTTTGTAGGAACCCGAGACACGGGGATCGGCATCAGTAGACAATAATCCAGATCTTAGTTCAGTAATTTTGTCAACAAAATACCTGCCAAAAGTGTTGATTAAACTGTTGATGGTAGTATGATCTGGAAGTACAATTTTTGGTGATCTATGGAGGACTTTCTTTATGCAATTCCACAAAGACTTGGGGTTATCCTCATTTTTCCTGACCATATTATTATAGTATTTGGTTTTCGCACATTCCAAGAGGTGGTTGAAATAGTTCACTGCAGTTCTATACCTACTACGATTTATGGCAGAGTTGTTCTTTCGCTACTCCCTTTCAAGTTTGGGCTTGCGTCTTTTTGCTGCCAAAATCTTGCTGTTTATGAACCCTTTGTTAACATGTTGTGAAGTTTTGTGTTCATGCACATGAGCGTGCTTGTCAAGAAAGTTCTTAAGGGTATGAAAATATTGGTGTGAAAGTAAGCTGGCTGTTTTGTAAGGAGCCTAGATAAGCTCAGAATTTGCAATATCAGACATGAATTCTGTTTTATTTATCTTGCCAAGTTTTCTGATTTTTAAGCATTTTACTCTGCAGGAAATTTTGACCGGAAATTTTGTGAAAAAGACAGCCAGGTGGTCTGATATGCCACATGGTTTGAACCATATGCCATATTTTTTAAAAGGATTAAACCAACACCTGCAACAATTAAAAGTTAAAGGGCTTGAACCCTAGACTCCCAAAATTTAAAATTAGTCCAAGGACACATCTGTGATCAGATACTAAATGTGTCCACTGGAACAGGACAACTAATATGGATTTGAAGATAAATGTACCACCATGGACACTGATATGGAACTATAAGCTATGCACACTGCACATGTGATTAGTTTGGATTTGATGTTATGGAGGTTAATCATCACCTTTAGTACACTGTACATCTCATATAACTTCAGCAAACTTCCAAGATAGAGGAAAGCAGTCCATTCTACCTAGTCAAGATCCTGTACTCAAAGCAATCTGATAAAATTCAAAGATTAAAACCCCAACCCTGACGTCACCTAGTGGGTAAGCAAATTTGACACATAATCACAGGTGTGTTGTCACCTCTCTTTAGGATTGAGTCTTACAAGTGTCCATGTGGGGGTACCTGTCGAAATATGGTCTTGGTTGTTGACAGGACTTAAAACTATGAACATTTTCAAAACCACTATTATTATGGGGGTGTTCCAGTGGAGCTAAGTAACTAGTTATTTTTCGAGGGTTGGGAGAAATGTTTACAGAGTTGGTTAGGATTGGTTGTAGTTTCCCAGCTTGTCGTAGTGGACCAACAAAACACTATGACTCTATTACTCTGTATACAGACCTTGGCTCCGCCCAGCTTAAAACCATCATGTTATGGATCTCTATGGGTTGTAGGTATTACTTCCCATCTTGTCCTATATTCTAACCTTCTTTTCTAGAAGAAATTTCCGGCCTGTCATGTTTAAGTACTGGGACAACACCTGACAGGCCATACACACAATGCAACTGTACTTGAAAACTGGGAGTTTATCTTGTGTTACTCTAGGAATAAATCAGTCAAGTCTGAGTGTGTCTGGAAAATGTTCCAGTGATGTCTGTTTATCAGTGCTGTTGGTTTGTCACAGTAGCTCTAGTGGAACACTCCCATTAGAGATGAAAGTCAGGTGCAATATTGTTTATCAAGATTGTGTGCCTGCTTATGATAAAAATTTAGAAAAATTTACATTTGTTTTGCCCACATAAAATGTCATTCTCCAGTGTCAATCATCTATCATTTTTAGTAAGGAACCTTATGAGGATGACAGATGTGCCAAAGAGAGTGTTTGCACGGGTAATTTCTTTAAATAAAGCAGATACTTTTGTCAAAATCTTTAACTTAATGCCATAAAAGACTAATGCTGTATTTCAAATAATAATAATCCATATACAATGGGGAAGTATAGTTTTTATTAAAGGACAGAACAGTTTAGGGTAATGGTATTGTTTTTTGTGAGTGTTGTCTACATAAGCTTTGAACAGGTAAATTTAAACAGCATAATTTGGATAAAGACAAATTTTGCATATATGTCTGTATAAATAGAAAAATTTAATTTAATTTAACTTCCACATGTTCTGGTAAATAAGCATAAATTGTATCTGGCTGTTTCACAAAGTGACCAGGAAGGTCTCTGTTTTATATCCTAAACAGTTTATAGATAAAACAAAACTAACTATCTAGATGGGGGAAACCTCCAAAGCTGAGAAATGTCTAATCATGTATGCCTAAATGGAGAAAGAAATAAGGAGTACAATAAATCACTTGAACATGACTGTAGTAAAATTTACGATGCACGCTGTGCAGTGGAATCATTGTCAACAAACACTCTAAGCCAGGTCATCTCAGATACAAGTATGCTAATGTGTAGGGGGAATCCTCTGGGATGTGTGCATTAATTTAAATGTGGTAAAAGGCATTACAGGAAAATTCCCCCCACAGGCTGAGACAAGTCTTTGTATTTCAAATAAGTTTTTGTATTGTATGGATTATTAATGATTCCATGTATGTAGGATTGGATGGAATAAGAAATACAAACACTTGCAGCAAGTCCAGATGATCTTATATTCAATGCAATATTAGATTAGAAGCCAGTGTAGTGCTCTGAGTACCTATGTGATCCAACCCTACTTTATTATTCCACAAAAAATATGTGCAGTGGCATTCTGAACTAACTGCAGTTTATGAAGTAGAGAATTTGCCATAATAGTAGAGGCATTGCCATAATCAAATATCAACGGGACAAGTGCTTGCACAAGGGTCTGAGCAACATTTTGTGTGATGAAAGAACATATTTTATATCTCATAAACATTTGCATGTAGGGCTGACTTGCTAACTTAATGTATTCGATGATCACATCAATACTGTGATAAAATACATTGTATAAACTGATATTGGGAATATGTCAGAAATAATAATACTCAAATCTAAGATAAAATAAAATGTTGCTGAGCTCATGTTATTCATTTATTAATAGTCATAATAGGAAACCTTTCTTTTCTGTACACACTGTACAACAGTGCAACAATAAGTAAAATTTTTACAAGTGAAAAAGACTGTGCATTTTGAACCCCACATTTGCCTTCTGTTCGATAAAACTTCTTGCCGGATGTTATTATTGCCTGCAGTGTAAACACTCCAATGTCTGAACACAAACCATGGCAGGAGAAAGGTCTGAGTTTCACAGTGACTAAGGTGCAGGAGTGATTTGGTTTGTGTTATATCTAGACCATGCAGAGCATTTATTGATATTAACAAACCACTAAGAAGTGTCTTTGGCATCACTAGAAAGACAGACATAGATCACACAGAATTCACCATTGAGGAAATATCAGCAAAAGAGGATATGACTACCAAGCTAGCCAGAGAAGCTTATACACATACATTGCAATTACCAACAATGGTAAATTCTAATTTACGACATATCAACAAGATGATTAAAGATTTACACTCAGAGGTATTAATGATATTCAGGAAGGAACAACACATTAAAAATAATTATTTCTTGTTGTTTGATTGGAAAAAGACATTACTTGATTAAAATTTCTATCCTGGTATATTAGTGATGACATGCAAATGTGTAACTTCAATAGGTGAATTATTATAGGGCCATATATCACCCACATTGATACCAGAACATGAAATAAAACATGGAATTAGATATATACATGATGCACACAATAAACACTTCCCATTAAACACCATTTCCACTCATGCAACACAAGCTTTTAACAACTACTCACCATTTTATGTACACAACATATGTCAACTCTATACCATAAAATATCAACTATATCCATTAGGGATCAAATCAGATAAAAAGGCAAAGTTACACTCTGTTGACAGGTAATACTACTTTTGGAACAACAAGCCTTGTTATTACACTGTTTGCAATAGATATACATGTTTCTACACTGATGTGTGTGAATACCACATAATACACCAACTGTTAAAACTGTATATATACACATTTGATCACACCAGTTATATACTATCAAATGTTTCACAATACCAAATTAATTGTGGCAACAAATTTGAACCCAAGAACGGTTGTTTTTGCAGTTTATTGAAACTTTCTTGTGAATGCACGGTCATCATTAGAATAAAAATAGAATAATTATTTCTTGCATGTCATCACCCAAATACTATACAAAAGTGACTGTATAGTATATTCCCAAACCTTAACTTGTCTTGGAGAAAAGTTTGTAAAAAAGTGTGAGTAGCAAGGAAATTCTGTTTTCACTCCTTGTGTTAATTCACAATTTGTAGGTTTTTCTGCATTCATAATTTGACATTCTTAATGCAGTCTTCTAATTTAGAAAATGATATATCACAGTCACTGTGATGACAAAAAACATTTGTAGCCAACTAACGCATCCTGGTATGTAACATTTAATAGTATATTGATGCTGAAATAAACTATGATCATAGCTCGGTCACAGAAAATAGTTGAGGGAGTGTTAAAAGAACATGTGTTTGAATGAACAAATGTTATGATTTGTGGTAATACAGTCAACTGATTTACAAGTTCAATAGACGGATTTAGGACATTGTTACAGACTAGTCTTGATCAAAGTTCATTTCCTGACTTACTTACAAACAATAAATAAACACCAGCTACACTACCAAAAAAGGAGTCACATAAAAATGTCAAGGCACATAATAATTATTAGTCAAGATGACATAATTCTTCTATCAACACATTTTGACCAAAGCAATCAGTCATCTTCTTCATCATAAAATAAAGCCTAGGCAAAAGTTTTGCAAATTCAAGTACCACACGTCAGTGGAAATGAGAAACATCAATTACTTGTGTTTGAGACAAAAGTCCTATTACTTGTGTTTGAGACAAAAGTCCTATCCCAAAGTTAACAAATTGAAACTAAAGGTAATATCCTGTGTAAAAGGTCCCCAATAACAAAATATGTGAAAAGCTCAATACAAACAGAAAGCCGTGTGGTATTAGCAAGCAGTCCCAAACTTTAGTGGTGAACAAGAGTTTCCATCTATTCGACATAAATTTTAAAACTGTGCGTTTGAATGAAGAAATAAAATGAGGCCAGAGTCATTACTATGATGCATTTTATCATTAAAGTGAGAGGTTACGAGTTTGCAAATGGTGTCATCACAAATCAGAAACAAATAAGGTACAGATACGATTAAGTACAACAGGACATCATAGCCCGAAAAAATTAAAGAAATGGTGGCTGCAGACATAATAAAGGCATCAAAGAGTGACTATTTGAGCCCAGTAATATTGATCAAGAGACAAAATTCCCAATCCTCCCGATTCATGATAGATCTTAGAGAGAGCAATAAACAAGTAATCATAGATCCCTTACTACCAGTCTCAGTTCACAATGTTATTAATGCACTGCAAAAAACGCCGAAATACATTTCAAGTGTAGACATGAAACAATTATCTTACTAAATAGAGGTAATACAACAGAATAAAAAATAGCATTCGAAGCAGGGATGAGGTGTATCAAGTTGAGAGATGTCCCATGGGTTACAATAATTCAGCTCAGTCTGTGTCGCATGTTTTGAAGATGTTAAAAGGTCTGTAAGAGAGAAATCTTATCAGCTATTTGGATGAGTTAATTCTTATGTCTCAGAGAGCCGACAAACATCTCAGAATATTAAAGACAGTACTGCAAAGATTTAGAGAACATAAATTAAAACTCAATGCTGAAAAACGTGAATCTGCAGTCAGTGAAATCCCTTTCTTAGGCTACAAAATTGGTAAAGAAGGTTTGAGTTTAGATCTAAAAAAGTTATGCATGTCAGATAACTACAAACCATCATTGCGTAAAAGGTACTAAACAATATTTGGGATTCACCAATCTTCTTAAAAGAGCAGATTGTCAGATCATTTAGTCTCCTAAATGATCTGACATGGGGGAAAGTACCGTTTTTTCTAAATTATAAGTATACAATGAAATATCCATAATTCAACACCCTCCCCGTTTCCCTCTTTATTGTTTCTCATTTCACTAACAACTTTTGTATGTAGTACACCCTTTTGACATAATTATTAGATAATCACACAAATGAATTCCTTATTTATCGTGTGATCCCCTTTTATCGCTCACATTCCCCGTTATCGGGGACCATCACTCTCACAAGATACACCCACCAACCACACAATTCCCCAAATTTTTATTTTCAGTTTTT
The DNA here is from genome assembly GCA_964017235.1 of Sabellastarte sp. h YS-2021. Taxonomy (NCBI): domain Eukaryota; kingdom Metazoa; phylum Annelida; class Polychaeta; order Sabellida; family Sabellidae; genus Sabellastarte; species Sabellastarte sp. h YS-2021. Next base: position 144,587,146 of record OZ024931.1, read on the forward strand.
AAACTAAAAGTCACCCAAGTTCACAAATATGATTTTTCTCCATATCCTACTGGCAATCCAACCAGTCATTGCTGCATATCAGCACCACACTAACTCAACCATTCAATGTCCTGATGTCAGTTTCTGCCCCTTCTTAACATATTATTGCTTTTGGACTAGACTTTCCTCAACTACTGTTGTCTTAGGCATTATATGAGGACTAAATGACTTTTTTCAAGGATTCAGTTCTGACAAAAGGTATTTTCTTATAGGTCACAGGAAGTGGTTGTCCACCTAGTGAGAAAAATTCCTTAAGACTTTCAGCTAATTAAAACATACGTCCCTGTGTTTAAATAACAACACACTCACAGTCTTTGTGGTTAATCTCCCTCTGGCTGATCAGCCCACTTATATTCCTCCAAAAATGGCTTAATGTACAATGTACTGCTGTTCTTAATGTATATGTTAATTTATCCAGAGTCTTGTTTTTCTTATACAATAAAGCAATAATATTGTGCTACAGTAACAGCCAGTGGTGTACTGACATATGCTGATTGTGTTTTGACAATAGTTGGGGCCATGGTCAGAGCGTGGTAATACTCTGGCCTCCCAGCTCTGAAGCCTCGGTTTGGTTCCCGGCACGGCCTCAAATGTGAAAGCCGGTAGTTCCTTGCTGTTGGTCAGCAGTTTACTGTACAGAACCCTGACAAACTGTATGTACTGGTTTCCTATGCCCTTCCAACTACCCGTCGTGATATGACCTGTACAGTGTTGAAAGCAACATAAAACCCCAAATAAAAAAAATAAATTTCACAACAGTTATTTAATTTAGTAAATGTTAAAGGACATGTTTGAGATTAAGCAGTAATAAATCAAGGTTTTGTGTGCAACACAACTGAAATCAGTAAATCAATTTTAATGTTGGATAAAAAGAGGTTTAGTGAATTAAATGTGTTGAAATAATTAAGTGCACAAGGTTATGTTTTCCGAGTTATTGTCAGTGATGCAGATTACTCCATCCAACAGTAATGAATAGTTCTTTCTGATTTTCATTTTTACATGTAAAGGGTTTGATCATTGATTAAATTTCTGAAAGATCCAGACCATATTCTGGATTGAAAAATATGGACTGTTAAAGGGTCCATTTTCAAAATTGGGTTTTCATATAGAAGATTTAATATTTTGACTTAAATTTCTCCTTATATCTAGATTACTTTAATTAAGGCTGTATCAGGAGGTAGCATGAAACCATGTATATGGTGTCTAGAAATTATTCTTCTCCTGGCCCCCACTTACTGGCCGAATGTTGGTTATAAAATTTGTATTTCAACAAATCCTTTAAACCCCCAAAATATATCAGGAGGGGCGGGGTTAAAACCCCTCTTTTCCCCATATTTTAAAGAAAATAAACCCAAAATCTGCCACAAGTAAAAGCTTGATTCCTAGACCTGCAAAACTAAATGTGACAGGGTTACCAAAGAATTCAAAATTTTAAAGTTAAAGGGCTTGAATCCTAGACTGCAAGAATTTAAAGCTAGTCCAAGGAGGTATCTATGGCCAGATGGAAGATGTATCCTCTCGAAAAGAACAACTAACATGGTTTTGAAGATAAATGACAATTTTAAAGATCTCGGGCAACGTTCAGAAAATCCAAAGTATTAAGACATTAAAGGAGTAGTCTTTATTGTCAAGTATGGTAATATTTGGCAAATATTGCTTTATCATTTCCATAAAATTCATAATGGCAACCAAAATTTGGAAAAGTCATGATTTTTCAGAGGTCCTAGAGGAGTAGTATACTTACTACAACAGAGCTCCTGAATTTACCTAAAATTGCTCTGTCTCTAATAGTTTTTGAGATATGACATTTTCCATTCCTGCCAAAAACTAAATTTTCAGCATTCATAGAGGAGTAGTCCTTAATTGCCTGAAGTCACTCTAAATTGTATGGTTTTCAAGAGAAACAATATTAATCATTTCTGCAAATATTTAAGAGGGTGGGCAAAATTCGTAAAAGTCTAAATTTTTCAGAGATCGTAGAGGAGTAGTTTTCAATACTCTACAGAGCCAAAAATTTACCAATAATCACTCTGTCTCTTATGATTTTCAAATAAATAACATTTTCATTTCTGCCAAAACCCAAGATAGTGGCTTAAATTCAGAAAAGGCTCAATTTTTCAGAGGTCCTAGAGAAGTAGTTGTTAGTATCCAGAGGGTCCAAATTTTGCACCAAATTGCTTTAACTCTTAAGGTTTTTTGAGATTGTTCTTTTCCATTTTTAGACATTTTCCATTTCTGACTAAATATAGAATGGTGCCTAAAGAAAAAAAAATCTCAATTTTTCACAAGCCATAAGGAAATAGTCCTTAGTATCACGGTGTCCAAAATTCGTCCAAAATCATTCATTGGCAAAATGTCAAACTACTTTTCATTCAGTTAGCACTGTAGCTACAGCTCAGAGATGACGCTGAGTATTAAAAAGTAGCTGCACAACATATTTCATAACAAAACCCTCAAAAATTTAATGTTTTCGAAGTTATAACGTGATTTACTCATTAGCAAAATAGAAAAGTAGGTATTACTGAATTAGCAGTGGAGCTGTAGATATGAAAATTTCTCAAAGCTGAATTATAAAAGTAGCTATAACTCAGTTGGCTGTGGTGCTACAGCATTGGAAACATGCCATGACACATAACATCAAAGATAGCATTGGAGATGCCTTTATCCAACATCCGGGAAAATATTTTTTAATACCTTGAGATGTAGAAGAAGTGAAACAGTACAAAGACCAGGAGCCTTTCAGAGCAAATGATGTCAGTTATGTAAAGATGGAAATAATGTTAGCAGAGAAAATAGCATTGATGAGAAAAAATATCTGTAAACTATGAAGTTGTAAAATTGATTACTTGAATATAGATATCAGTAGAAATGGCACAATTAAGTAAAGTTACACATAACAAGACCTCTGAAGTGGTCATTTATTTCTTGCCCTGAGGCTGTATTTTTTGTAAAGATACATGTAGTTAAATAATTAATTCATGAGACAGTATTGATGAAATCGGCAAATGTTTGGACACATATTCTGAATGTCACACATATTTCTTCAGGAAAAATAGATGTTTGATTATGGGAAGTTATTAAATTTAACATTTCAAACTGTAAGATCTGTAATAAGTGAGTTCTAGGCCCTTTAAAGATGGTTGACCCTGGTTGGGCCTTGAACAAGGATCAAAGTTCAAATCTGACCACATCAGAAGACTCCCAGCCCATGCTTTTCTAGAGGTCTGTATCACATCCTAAAACTCTAGGATCAATAATAAGTGAGTTATAAGTACTTTTAAGTTTGGCTACCCTTGACTGACTGCGAAGGAGGGGCCCAAGGTTAAGTCTGACCAAATAAGAAGATTCCCAGCCCATAATTATATGTATGTTGGTTTCACATTATAAACCTTAAGGACCAATAAAAAGTGAGTTATAAGTACTTTTACATTTGGCTATCCTCATTTGACCCTGAAGGAGGGGCCCAAGGTCAAATCTGACCATATCAGAAGATTCCTAGCCCATAATTTTACATAGGTGCTCTTTATATGCGATGCCTCTATGACAAATAATTAGGGAGATATAAGCACTTTCATGACTAAAAATAATAGCATGTGGCGGCCATGTTGTTTTTTCAAATGAGGGAAAGATATTCCCTGGAAACAGGAAAATCTCTGCACACTGTAGGGGATTTCATATAGCCACTTGGACATGCCTTAAATTTCACTATTCACTGAATGAAACCCTAAGCAGAGAGTAAAACTCTTAGGGATATGTTGAGAGTTTTATACTTGACATTTTTATCTACAGTCTCCACTCAAAAGACAGTTAAACATAAACTGAGGGCAGTTCTTTATTTATATTCATAGCTTAGATATGTAATCTTAATGGATGTATAAATGTAATAAAACTAGTACTAAAAATATTTACAGCTTGATGTAGATATATATGTACATATGATCATACCTATGTAAATGTAATTAATGATTCAATGAATAATATGCATGCTAATAGCAATTAAGCAGTTGTAGATAAGTACAGTTCTAGAGTTCATAGTTCAATATAACAACTGCATAAGTAAGGATTACATATGATAATAACAAAATTTAAAGCTAAATTACTAAAGGTGACTTTAAATGAAACAGTTAGTTCAATTTTGTCATTACAAGTTCAGCCAAAACAACCATCCCCTTTAATGACATCATCAGAACAAATGTTTAGTTTAAGCATTGTTTGAATAATACAATCTGGCCAACTCAAAGAAATCTTGTAGAAATTCTGTTGTGTCTTCTGCCTGAGTTGCTGTGAACATGGGGCAAGCCCAAAATCAGACCTGTCATATGAGATTTTATGACAACAGGTCCTTAGTGAGTGCTGGTAGTAGATGTTCATGATGTGATGATGTGGCTACCATTGTTGATGTGAAGGTCATTTTAATAGATAATCTGATTCAACATTAAACATGTGATATGACAAAAGTTAGGCCAAAACGTTTCTCAGGAAAATATTTGCAGACCAGGACTTTACATGCTCTGTCTACATTCTGGAGCCATAGCACCAATAATAAGTGATAAATAAGGACGTTTTAGTGTAAAGACGCCATTTAACCTTGAAGCAGGGGTCAAAGATCAAATTCAACACCTAGAAAATATTCCCAGGTTTTGACTTCCTGCAAGTTGTTTTCACATTCTGAACCTCAAGGAGCAATATTAGGGGAGATATAAGGCCTTTTTAATAGGATAATCCCGTATGACATTAAACATGTGATATGGCAGCCATTTTGTCTTAAGAACTAGGCCAAAATTACTATGAGGCTAGCTTTTCTAGCCATATACTTTTGTGCAAATTTGATGAAGCTAGCTGGAATATTTCAAGATTTAGAGCACATTTATGATTTTTAAACAATTAGCTATGGCAGCCTTTTTTTTCAAAATGAGACCAAAATTTTACACAGACAGGTTTTAATAGCCATAAACATTCCCTGCAAATTTGGCTGCAGGTGGGAGATAATAAACTAGTAGGTTGTACTTGATACTGACTTATGTACTGCTTGGTGTCATGACATGGCAAACGCCTTGTCACTTGGCACAAAGCTTAAAACAGAATGTTTATTTACAATTGGAAAAACTCATCTATTTCTGACAGTCAATCATATCAAAGAAGGTACCATTGATGGTAACTGAAGTGATGATGGACATAAATAAATTGGTTTTTATTTCTATTTAAAAATTTTTCCTTGATGGGGTGCTGATATCAAGAACTTGTATAAACTACACTAAAAAGAGTGCAGACAATATTTTTGGGCTAAAGTGTATTTCTGGCTTGCACTTTTGTCAGTGCATGCTTTAATCAATAAAATCTGCATTATTACAGACAAAATAAACAGAAATAAGGACAAGGTGCGTGGAATAATGTCATATTTTTATACCTTAATATTATAGTATCTTGTAAAGGTACTTTAATATTTTTAAGCTCATTTATTGATTTGCATAAGTTGACTAATAGATTAACAATTAATCGATGTTTCTCCTTAATATTGTACATTTCACACCTTTGTCTTACTTGTGTTCACTTATAATCTTGATAACAGGAAACAGACCCATCCAGAAAAGAAATTAAAAAAATTAAGCAAGTTACCTTTTTGAGATAATTAGTTAAGGTAGGCAAAGTAGCAATTTTCAATGTGACATTACTACTCATATGTAAATGATTACGCCTTCTTTTATTTCAAAACTTTCCCCGTACAATACAAAAACTGTTCTACACTTGGCATTTACAATGAGGTCCTCAGTGACCTAGTGGTTAATCATAACTGGTGTCTGTGCATCAGACTTGTCAGTCCCTCACCCCAGAGATAAGCTAAGCAGTATGAATTGGCCTTGAGTAACCTCATTCCGGGATTGCTAGCAAGCCTTTGACTGGGTAGCCCATTTTGCTAAGGCCAGTATTTAAGGGAAAATTCAAGTTGGAGGTATTTGAAACCAATGTGTTATTTAAAACCAATGAGAAAGGACATGTCAAACAGCTTAATATTATGTTTACCGAGGATTTTATTTGTTTTAGTATAGCTTTTTGCTGAGAGACGGTCATTAAGTTTTGTGTTCTACAGTCTACAGGTCAGCACCACGGAGTAGCTATAAGAGAAAATGAGCTCAGGAGGATATGCCTTTGCGTAGAGATAGGTTTTGAGCTTCTTTCTAAAAGAGGCAATAGTGGGTGATGCACGTATGTCTTCAGAAAGTGAATTCCAAACAGTGGGAGCATCAAAGGCAAAACTGAAGCCAAACAGCCTAGTGGATTTGTGAATTGTAGGTTAAAAGTTTGGTACATTGAGGAAGTTGGCAACACTCTGACTATGTCCATTATTGTAAGAAGACGGTATGAGGATAGATATGGAGCAAAATATTTATGGAAACCAGTATGAATCAACTTGTACACCAGGGTAGCCAGTTTGAACTCTGAGCAAAACTGAATAGGGAGCCAATGGAGTTTAGTGAGTAATGGAGTTATCCGAGTGAATTTACTCAATTTGTAACAATTTTAGCTGCACTATTTTGGATAGACTGTAATGTAGGAAGATTGAATTGGAGAGACTCTTAAAAAGTAAGTTACAGTAATCCAACCGACTATTAACCAAAGCACTGGCAACTGACACAGCTGCATCCTGAGTCAAAAACTGCCTAATATTTCTAAAATCCCTCAGTTGAATAAAGCAGAATTTACAAACATTCTTGACATGTTAAGAGAAGGAAAACTCAGAGTCAAACCACACACCCAGATTCCTGACTGACTCAGTGGGGTGAAGGGGTTGCCCAAGATGTTGATTGGGAAACATGCTTTTAACCTCTCTCTCTCTGTTGGAGCCAAAAAGTATGAACTCAGTTTTATCAAGATTTAGTTTAAGTTTGCCAGCCGACATGCACTCTTTAACATCTTGAAGGCATCTGTTCAACTTTTCAAAATCATCTGAGGCATTCATGTGTGACAGATAGACATAAACTTGTTTGTTGTCGGCATAGAAATGGAATTTTATGCCTTTGTGTTTTTCAATCAGTGTACTAAGGGGACGTGTGTACAGAGAGAACAGCATAGAACCCAAAACAGGACCCTGAGGCATGCCAAACAGCATTTTTTGTAAATTAGACAAAGTAGAGTCAATCTTAACAGACTGAAAATCTTCTGTCAGATAAGAAGAGAACCATTTGAGAATGGAGTTGCCTACACTGAACCAATCCAGAAGACAGCTGAGGACAGTAGAATGATCAATAGTATCAAAGGCAGCAGAGAGATCAAGAATTACCAATGTAGTAGCTTCACCCCGAGATAGTGACAAATGAATATCATTTTTTATGGAAAGCAGAGTTACCTGACTTATACGCTGACTGGTATCAGTTATCCAAGCTATGTTGATGCATATGATCAACCAGCTGTTTAGCAACTACACATTCCACCAGTTTAGAAATGAAGCTATGTCTAGATACTGGGCATTAGTTTTCCAAATCCTTAACAGGAAGAGAGGCCTTCTTAATAAGTGGAGTGACCACAGCCTTTTTTCAATCATCTGGAACCAGTCCCTCACAGAATGAATAATTTACCAATTTGGTTATAGATGGTAGAAGGATGTCAATGCATTCCTTAATGACGGATGTAGGCAATGGGTCCAACAGGCATGATTTGGTCAGAAGAAGATGACAGTCAGTATTGACACCCAAGCACTAGTACTAAAAGAACTATGCAGGCTGAATGACAGACACTGTCAAAGATCGGATGGCCAGCTCTTCAATGACCAGTACTCATAGGAAAGGACACAAGTTAAGTAGCGGTATTCATAAAATATTGATTGTAAAAATCTGATTTCCTGTAAAGAAAATCAAGAAGTCAATAGTTCATCCTCGGAAGAAGAGGAGCTACCAAGCTCAGCAGCTATTAGATCCTCTCTTCAGATCCATACACAAATTGACAGGAGAATTGGGGATAGGCAAAGCCAAGTAAACATAGAAGGTAATGGCCTAGGGGGAAAAACAAATCCAAACATGGGAAAATGTGAATATTTTGGCTAAAAAGAAGGTGGCCTGGCCACAATATGTCATTTTGGCTGGGGTCACGAGTCAGTGGGACAGTTATGACCAACTTACTTTAACACAGTTATTTAGGGCATTACCAAAAATTTTCTTGATGAGTCGGATCCAATTACGAGGGAAAAATAATGCTGTCCTACATGAGTGACCTCATGGAGGACGTGACAGATTTTTCCTGGACAAATGCCAAGACTGCCCCCACTGTACTCCTCTGTGGTATGGAGAAGGGCACATTGTGCTTGACTGACACAGACAGCATAGATATAATAAGAATGGCATATAGCAATAAACATTCTGCTGGTAGAATGAAAACCCAGTTTTGTAAAGCCTAATTGGGGATGTGTACTCATACCAATACCATGAAGTGATTGGTAAACTTCAGAAAGATACCTGTGCTTTCTGTTTCACCCAGGACAAAATTTTACATCATCCTGAAAGAATTTTTACTTTAGTAAACGTGTGTCACAGAACAAGCAGCTAGTTGGTCAGTGAGTAACAAAACTCTGGGAAGTGGTGTAACTAGTGATGTGTGATTTATCAGAAAAGTATAGTGTAAAAAGTGTGTGAATTATTGTGTGTTGATTTTAAACAAGATGTATATGTAAAAAATTATACTAGTGCAAAAACAAACATTAGTACAGTTCCCATTAAAAGCAGGGTTGCTGATAATTTGGCTCTGAACAAAAAACAGTGGGAGGGCCTCATTGCTGGAAGAAGCAAAACACTATAGGCCACAGGCAATCACAAAATCGTGTAATCATAATCATACACAACAGAAATAAAGTCCCTAGTAGCAACAAAACAAAAGACTTGAATCAGAAACACAATGCAGTTGAAGGCTTTATTGAACTCGACAAGTCCATTGTTCATGCTGGGGCTTCTATCACACCTTCCAGTGGAACAATGGGTGAGCCTGAGGTGACAAGTCTAACAATGATTGCCATTCACTTGATGAATGGCCTGCCATAGTGGTTAACAATGGCACCCCTTGCAACAAAGCTTGAATCATTGTACACCAAGCAATGAATTGGAGACAAATGATAAAGTGTCACCAACTTCTGACACTTGAAATAAGTATTAAATACTGACTTAGACCCTGTTCACCTTTATGATATTAACGAACAATTATCAGAAAATCAGTTCATTGATGCTTTGCTAACAAAGGATTTGTGGAAAAAACAAATATCTTGGCTAGAGGAAAACTGTGATTATTTTACGTCTTGGAGAGCACAAACCAATTATGACTTTAGTTTTCGACCAATGGCTAACTTCCTGTTACCTGACACCTCCATTGCTAATAGCCTCTCTTTAGAGTTTCCAATATCACAGCACATGTAGGTCTAAAAATGGGATTGTCTGAATTTCATAGGTCCCAGGATCCTAGTGAAGTCTGAACTCAACATAAGTGCATGGAAAAAGGTTCAGGCTGATTATTGGGGCAAGCAATTAATACAATTTGTAAAGTTTGGTTTTCCCCCTTGATTCCAACAGACAGTGCAACTTCATTAACGACACAAAATCATTCCTCTGACACTCGGTACCCTAATGACGTCAGACAAACCAAATTTCGATAATAGACTAGTTATCATTGATCTATCTCTACCTCATGGAAATACGGTTATTGCAGGTATAGAATCTGAATTAGGTCCCAGGAACCTAGGGAAGTCTGAACTCAACATAAGTGCATGGATAAAGGTTCAGGCTGATTATTGGGGCAAGCAATTAATGCAATTTGTAAAGTTTGGCTTTCCCCTTGATTCCAACAGACAGTGCAACTTTATTAACGACACAAAAAACATTCCTCTGACACTCGGTACCCTAATGACGTCAAACAAACCAAATTTCGATAATAGACTAGTTATCATTGATCTATCTCTACCTTATGGAAATACGGTTATTGCAGGTATAGGATCTGAATTTGCTCTAACTTTTCCCACTGTAGACCATATTACCAATAAACTTAAGTGTTTCGGCCCTGGATCTCACTTATTCAAAATTGATATAAATCGTGTATTCAGGTATATCAGGATTCACCCCTCTGACCTCCTGGGTTTATGCTGGGACAAAATGTACAATAACACCTGCCTGCCATTGGAAAAGGCATGGGAGCCAGATCTTCCAACATGTCAGCGATGCCGTCAGGTATGGGTTTTGTTGCCAAGGATATGATGTCATAAATTATTGTGATATTTTGTTCGGTGTGGCATGCAGGATGTTACAAGAAAGACTTTTTCATGTTTACATGACTCATTAGACAAATAAGGCCAAAATGTCATCCAGAAAAAGATGCTGGAAAAAGCCAGCTTGCCCTTGCCCTGACCCGTTGTGTAGAATGTCATCCAGTCAAAGCCAACATTGTGCATAATTTTCCTTGGCATCTGCATTGACACTGTCAGTGGCACCATTTTAATACCTCCTGACAAGGTACAACTTATCTCACTCAATGGCACAGTCGCAAGCATTGCATGCAAAATCAACTGCAATCCTTGCTTGGACAACAGCTCGCGAAACAACCAAGACTCTTTTTGAGACTCATTAACTTGAGACTTGACTTCATGAGAGATATCAGGTGATTTACAATGTTTAAAAGACGTTACCAAGTACAATGACACCTCTATCCATAACCCTAGGCCTGTGGACATTACAATTTTGTGTACCACCTTTTCTTCCCTTTACACTGCAAGAATCTCACAATAGTGCAGTTAGAAATGATAAATATACTGGCAGCTCTTAGGACATTTGCTGCCATCAGGGCCCAAAGAAAGGTACTCATAAAATGTGACAACCATGCTGTTTTCCAAGTCCTCACAAATAATACAACATAAAACCCTGGGAGCATGCCCCAGAAACATATGGTATTTTACTGATATGTATGACATAGATATGACATATGTTCATGTTATTAGAAAACACAATATTATAGCTGATGGTCTTTCTAAGCGGAAGAATTCAGAGGTAGATCAACGATTACTTTTTTCACAGTTACAGGACCCATTTTGGGTGGTTGTTTCATTGGAACTCCTTGAATTTGACAATGAATAAAATTCTGATAAGTTAAGATGTGCCCTTTGTTTTGTAGCTTCCCAGGCCAGGAAGGACCTTTATCAAGGGGCCAAACAATGTCTCAAACAAGCCTTCAGTTCGAAGACACAAAAGGTGCCATGAAATGCTTTTCAACATTTTTGTGTTTTTTTCTATTTTGCATTAAAATTTCCATGACCTGTTTTGCCGCCAATGATGCTTTCGTCTTATCTGGAATGCTTAGTAAGAAAGAATGTGCCAAGTAATATGTTAGCCAATCATATGTCAGCTGTCAGGGCCAACTTTGTCATCAGAGGCCTAAATTTCTTTTTATGGGTTCACCCCAACATCAAATACTTCCAAAATTTAAAATAAAATGGTCCAAGACAATGCAAATTAGGTACAAGGTGCACATTATCTCTCTCCTTAGGCCAAAAGACTCTGTTTCAGTTTAAATCATCCCACACTTGGCAAATCCTTACTGACTCAAAAATCAGAATGCTTCCTATGATCAACCTTTCTATGGGCCTTTCACAGCATTTATCACACTATTTACTCCTGTTTCACTCCTTCAGCTGCTCAGCGGCCATCCTAGCCTATAATGTCTACATTCATATTCAACAGATTAAACATCATGGCTCCTGAGCTTCTATAGAGATCAAACTTACTACATCTGTTGCTGCTGTATTGTAATAATGTAATTATATTGTAATAATGGTCATACTCTTACTCGTTGGGTTTGGAGTCCTTATGGTTGTCATATATAATTTTGGTAAACTTATCATGTCTCTTATCAACAGCTTCCTGGCAAGGTTCTAACTTATCAACAGCTTCCTGGCAAGGTTCTAACTTTATTAGGGTCAATCTCAACTTATTGGTTCTCTTTGGCTTGGAATTTTTAAGATATTAAGATTTGAACCTAGCTTGCCCTGCTTCAGGGTCCTCCTTGTGTATAAAGATAAGGTGATCTTAACTTCACCTCTAAGTATTTACATTGTGTAGTTTTTATAATTCATCAGTCTTGGGTGACCTTGATTTCATGGATTAAGTCAACTTTATGTTCACCTTTTTATAAAGTCTTGGTGAACTTTACGATAAATTAAGTCAACTTTATGTTCACCTTTCACCTTGTAAAGGCTTGGTGAACTTTGTAATGTATGTTAAGGCCACCTCACTTGTTGTTAACATATATCTTTTACAGTTGTACATAGAATTTAGATTCAATTTACAAGTAGTAGTCATATTTATTCTTTTATACATTATCATATTTTGTAATATATAATGTTAATATGTAAGAAAGATTATGTTCTGCATTGTTGACCTTTCTTTGACCTCTGGGGTGAGGGGACTGGCAGTGTATCATCTAATTGCAGACTGTCACCTCTGTGTTTGACAATAATAATGCTGTGAACCTGTCCCAATATAACGTTCTCTGTTTAACTTGATTCAAAACCATAAATTGGATTTGGAACTTTGCTGGCAACCTCATGGTTAGTGATTCCATGCACTGATATACCTCATCACAAAGATTTAGCAGAAATTAGTTGAAGTTTTATTAAAACTGACTTCATTCTCCTGTTTAATGTAAAATTCTTATATACTTATGAATATATGTGCATTTCTTTTAAGAAATAAATAACTAACATTATTTATTTTAACAACAATGATATGGAGCAGTCACAAAATAAGTATCTAATAAAGTCAAAAGTTTTCACTGAATCATGATACCACACAGTAACCTTCTCCTTTGCTATGCTTAAAAAAATATAAAATTAACAAAAAAAAAATTATATTAACTCAATATACATTGAACAAGTCATAAAGTCTGGAAGTTATTCAGAAGTTTAGTGTAAACTTAAACTGGTGCAAACATATGTCTATGATTAGATAAACCAGATGTGCAAACCACTATGCAAAGAGTGATCACAAGAAACACCTTTATTTTTATATGGCTCCTTTCAAATACAGAACTGGTCTACATCTCTTTGATCTCCCTCTGTTGGTCTACTGAAAGTCTGATTCTCCCCAGTTACAGTTTAGTACTCCGATAATGCTTGTACACTGCACAATCATGACATGAAGAAACATCAATAAAAAGTTATTTGAATGTTAATCAAAAGTACCAAAAACTCTTTGACGAGATCAATAAAAGCATTTTATATTAAACAATATACACATAAATGCACATTATGTAATAAGGCATGAAACATTAGGCATGTTACAACACAAATAATAGAGATCTATCTAAAAAGTTGTAAAAAGTTAATACTTTCACATATTACATACACAACATTTCTGCATGACCAGAGACATTTGATAAGGAAAAACATTTTCTCATAAATTTCTCAGATATGTACAAATGTTACAACAAATAGTGCACAAGTAAGCATACATCATTTCCCATGCATATTTGATATACCATAAGAAAACTGAAGAGTATTTCTTTAGTGTCTTATGTCATGGCTCGTACCTTTGTTTCGATTATATTTTGAAAGGTAGTTGGAAGGGCAGAGAAACTAGTACATACACTATGTCAAGGTTCTGTTCTGTAAACCACCAACCAATGGGACGAAACTGCCAGTTTTCTCACTTAAGGGCAGGCCAGAACTCAAACTCTGATCTCAGGGGTGGGGAACACGTGTTGTTACCACTTCACAACTGTGGCGACCTAAATAATACAACGTGCTTTCATACTGCTTAATCTAAATAGTATGTCAGATTGTATGGTGGTGGAGATATTAAATATCAGAAAGATAAATTACAAACCCCAAAATACCAAGGAGATGATGGTAGCTGACTGTTTGATAGCTATCAGGCAATTAAAAAATGTGTCACAATGCTGGGTTGTCACACCTAGATTCTTTGGTTATCAGTCAGGAAATAATTTAGTTTTTTTAATTAATTTGTTATAAATAGACAACCCACTTATGTTAGTGACTGAAATTCATAGCTATCACTGTCAAACTGATGTGAAAATTCAATAGGCTCCAATGATATTTCTTTTATGCTGAATCTCATCCCTTTTATATAAACTCCACAACCTGAAGCAACAAATTTTACCATTGCAGTTTATTTTAAAGCACAAGTAACTTGTTAACTTGAAAACTTCTAATACACACCTGACATACATCTGACTACTTCTAACAGATGACTGACAGAAGGAATTTCTTTATTTCTTTTACATACAAATTATTCCTCCAGAACATAATAGTGACAGAGATTATCCTATATGTAAATATATATATGCAACATTTTACTGGAATTTTGTCCATTCAATTAACCATTCTTGATGACATTGACAAATTCTCAGCGCTGATCATATTTTATTTATTGACTATATTCTTTACAAACAAATAATACTACCACATGCGCATGTGCAGAGTAATTTGACACAATGTGACCTGCTTTAATTCCATGTAATAAACCCCAAAACATGCAGAGAAATAAAAAGTGTCCCTAATGGGATTACCTTAGCCAGATAAGAGGCAACCTTATTTTATGAATAACAAAGCAATCTCATTGAATTATACAAAGCAATTGCCTCAATGATTTACATACCAGACAGCAAGCTATACTAAACTTTATTGTGCTTCCTTCAAAACTCATTAGATAATCAGAGCCATTGTTTTTCATACATTTTACCTTCATCTAGTTGTTTTGTGATGTATTTGTATACAAACACCAGATAATCAACTAGACCACTGTAATTATTATATGAGATCTATGGAGCCAGTTATTCTCTATCACATTGTTTACCAACCTGATAAAATGTGTCATATTACACCCTGCTTTGAAAACTTTACTGGCTCCCTTACAGTTAAGGCCATAATTTTTTTTGAAATTTCCATATTTAACATATTTTTTCGGGCTGGCATCAAGGTGCCAGCAAGTTCAGCCCTGGGGGTGTCCTATTTTCGGACAGCTGGTATATTAGTATTGATCATTAATTGATTTGTTATCTCGCATTTCATTGGTGGTCAAGTGGTCACCTTGTAGCAGTCCTTCAAGCTCTGCCATTTGAATTTTGGAGGTGAATGGGGTCACACTAATTTTTACATCAAGAAAATTTTATTATATATTTTAGGTTTTTAGTTTTTTATTGTTTAGTTACTGATATTTGACGATATGGCAGAAGCAGCCACTCATCCATACAACCTAAGATCGAGGGAGCAAGTTGTGGAGGTGCCTGTGCAGTTACACTTGGCTGATGACGAGAAATTCATATCAGATCTGCTGGCCGGCAATAGGACACAGACTGGGCAAGTTTCGGGTTCTGATTCTTCATTAAGTCATACTGACTGTGATGCGTTGATTAATAGCCCTCTCGCCAAGGCGAGTAGTTCAGGCCTTTCTGGTAACACTACAAAGTACGTGTCAGATCCGAGTTTGTCAGATGGTAATGTTATTAGCCAACAAGTTATAAGTATGCAAATATTGAGCCAGTTGAAGTCCTTGGGTCAAAGGTTAGATGATATGGAGACAAAAAATTACAAAAAAACAGTGATCAAAGCAAAGTCAAATCAAAAAGTGTCACGAAAAAGGTCAAGAGCACTGATATTCCGGTCACAGTGGCCTCAAATACCTCCATTACCACTCCAGGTTTGAATGCCTTAAGGCAAGATGCGTTGATTCAGCTTAAGGTGGAGCAAAGGCTCAAGGAGTTGCAGGAAACCGAAAAGCAAGGTAAATTGAAATCTCTCCGGGGTGGTTCTATTGAGTTTTTGTAAGGCTTAAAAGAATACATTTTTATTTTGAAGGATTTATATATCACATTGAAAAATACTGGGACATGGTCTAATTTGCTGGAAAATTTTTTCAAATTTTGCTTTCATTTCATTCGCAAACTTCCCAGTAAACATGTGAAACATTTTTAAAAACCCTGTCTTATGGTTTTCAAAACATGTCAAGGGAAATGTTTATGCTGTTTAAAAAATGTTTTATGAACATTCAAAATACAAACATTTTTACTAAACACATCTATCAATTGTTTATAAAATAACTAAGTAACTAGGTTTGACCTGAAACATTTTTAAACTTGTATAATAAAGCTGAAGAATGAAGGCTATGATAGAAATGTTTTCCAAACATTAATCATGAAATGGTTGATAATATGTTTGAACTACATTATTGAGCAAATGTTTTAAAAACATTCTGTCAAAAATATTTTTAAACCCATATTTTCAGAATGTTTATTAAACCTCTACCTTCAAACATGTCCAAAGAAAGATGGTGGTGAGCAATAATAGGGGATTTTAGAGGATTTTGTCAAACATTACATCACATGCAATACCTAAAAGTCAGAATTGAATGGGGCACAATTTTTGAGTTACTCTACCGTAATTAGACATGAAAATAATATTTTCATTAGTGAGCAACCTTTAAAAGATATTGAATTTGACCTCTGACCCCAGATATTATTATGTTCATTTGTAATGTTTTTTCAGCGTTTGTGAAAAAATGTTTAATAAACAGAAGACATATACCATTTTAAGCACATTCCATTACAATTGATTTTTGTACCCATCATTTTTTCACCTTTGCCAAATATTTCCTATCGAACGTTAAGATAACCAAAAAATATTTACTTTGATAAACATAGTTGTTCTTCATTTTTTCAAACAAATTGTAAAGGTCATATAAGCTTGTCACATTTGTTGCTGGTCTAGGATCTTAGATTTTGAAGGGTTTGAAAACAGCTGCTGGCAGGTGCATAGTAGCTTAGATGACCACTTAAGAGACCAGTGTTCTGTCATTGGGGCCTTTCCCCAGTTATCAGTCACTAGTGTGTTTTTGCTATATAGGAGTTTACCATTATTTATGGGCTTCTCTTTACTATAAGCAAATCTAGGAATTATGTAATAGAATTTTGTTGATGTTTTTATTGTTTTCATACCTTGCAAAGTATCTTGATGTACTACAGGAATCAAAGACTTTTTTCATTGACCCGAATTGACTGACACTCTTCCAACTGAAAGGCAGAGTCTCAGACCATTAAACAATGGTCGGAGGTTCTTTTGAATGACACTGTGGACATGACCCCAAAACAGAGAACAACCATTTTTAGTGATCAATCCAGCCAACAGTATCTGAGTGGGATTGAACCCATATTCTCTGTGTTCCTTTCATGTCTATATTATAGAGTTTTGACATTATATTGAGTTGTGTAGAATTATGCCCAATTCATAGTAAAGGTGGTAGATCAAAGCTTTAAACTGTACAAATTTCGACCTGACACATTACGTCAACTAAATAATCCTAATGCTGGTGTTTGATTAAGTTCAGATCTCCATAGGAAGCCTCAGATATCCTCAGAGAAGTCACGATTGTTCCACAACTAAGAACCAATTTGGCACCTTTTGTGGTCAGTTTCAACCTCGGTCGAGTCTGGGATTTTTCAACTTCCTCAGGCCTCCTGGGACTAAGCACCAAACTGATTTGTTTTGGTCAATCTCTGGGGGTATATATCGGGACATGGATCTAATTTTTGAATTACTTTTCCACACAGAAAGCAATATGCCATGTTTCAATAGTAGAGATTTTCATAGGTGACTTGGGCATTTTTAGTTTTCAATCAGCTACATTTATTGATGTATAGGCTATTATAACTTCAGTCAAAGCAGCCACCACATCAACCACCACCACAAGTCAGACAAGCACCCAGAAGAAAACATAACATGTGGGTCAGGCCATGGATAATGCAGAGGGAAGAAAAGGGGGCTTACCATACCCATACCATACCTCACCAATTTTATGAGGATGACGGCTGAATTCTTTGAAATGATAAAGGTCAGGGTATAACTATGTCCAGTCCAGCAAGCAACCAACAACCGAGCTCCACTGAGTGTTGGGATGAATTTAGCCATCACCCATCTGGCCACTTGAGAGCCTTACACATCACTGTCCTGCCAATTTACGGTTGGAAAATCCTGTATTTCAAACTTTGTACCAAAAATCTGTAGGGCAATCCAGGAAGAGTTCAAAGGGGAATACTTGAGGTGTCCGAGTACCAGAATTAAGGAACAAATGGATTGTACCTCATGCTGTGGGAGACCTAGAAGAGAAACATGTAGCAAAGAAAGAAAAAAAAACTGGTGCCTTGTACCACAATTATAAGGGATTATTTTCCATTGTAATGCTGGCCCTGGTAGATGGAGAGTATAAATTTAGATGAGTGGATGCAGGCACATCTGGTTCCTGTTCAGATACAAAGATTTTCAATGACTCTCACCTTAGTAAATAGTATTGACCTGTGTAGTGCTTCACAACATACTTAGAAGTCAGTACAATGGTCAGTGTGGTGGTCAGCAACCAGAGGATGATGAGGTGATTGGTGATGGTCAGTTGGTTGGTGGTGATGGTAGTCATGACAGAAACCAACCCAGAGAGGCCAAATGTCAGAGGCACTACCTGAGAGACTACTTTAACAATAAGGGAGCAGTGGCCAGGCAAGATGATAGAATATAAACAGTTCTTTTAAGAACTGCTATAAACAAATCAGTCCTTTTCAGGGCTATTAATTATATAAAACACAATTAACGGCTGTTTTTGTTCTAAAACCCCCCAAACCCACAAACAAACAAATCTGCAACCCACAAACAAACCAACAAACTCACAAACACACTGATAAGTAAACCTACAAAACAACAAACCAATAAACCCACTGACAAGCAATCCCATAAACCCACTGACAGCCAAACCCACAACCAAGAAACTCACTGAAAAGCAAACCCACAAACCAACAAACCTTGTTCTAACACAACTATAAAAATTATTCCAAATCTCTACTCACTGAAACAATTTCATTTTTCTGGCCAAAAATATACCAAAGCGAGTGCATTTTATATAGAAAAGAATCAATGTTTTATTAAAAAAGTTTTACGCACACTGGGTTTGTTGGTTTGCTGCCTAGTTGGTTTTTCGGCTTGCACTATATATCATAAAAATAGTCTTGAACTTTTACATCACTCTATCTCTGCCAAAACAATTCATACAGTATCGTCTTAAAAAATTAATATTTTTTATCTTAAAAGAATTCCATGGATTTTAACTTATAAATGTCTATATTTCATTAGCCATATGGGACTATTATGTGGCCTATGTTTGTAATGTGTTTACCATGGGTTGACTGTAAGGATGGTGTAAGTGTTGGGCTTGTTTTTATTTTTGTTTTTATATTGAACTTTTGTTGTATCAGGGACTGGAATTGGGAACAGAACCATGTACCTAAATAATTGTTTTTGGAAAAATTGGTGGCCCTGAAAAGGGCCTATGGGAGCCATCCTGCTAAGACTGATTGGCTACTGAGGTGGCTACTATTGCTGCGGTCTTGACATAGTGATGAACAGCTGTTGCTGTTGTTGCTGCTGTGGCTGCTGCTGGTCGTTGATATGTTTTTCCAGGTTATGTAGTTGGCTAAGTAAGCCTGACAGGTTGTATCGGCTTTCCTTATATGCTACTTGCAGGTTCACTGATGGAGGGTTTCCAAAACCAATAGGCCTTGGTGTGTAGTAGAAACTGTACTTGCTACTGGTGGCTGCACTCATTTGGCTGTTGGTAGATGACTGTGCTGCTGTTGGCAGTATCCTGACCCTCTTTGACTCAGCTATAATAGTAGCAGATCTCTTTGGCAAGGGTTGTCTGCTTGTTGTTGACTTGACATTCTGAATAGCATTGAAGGCTAGAATCTTAAAATTTTCTTATTCTTCTGGAGACATCTTGTCAGCTTCTGAGGCAACATAGTAATAAAATAATTATAAGCCATAATCCTTGAATCTGTAGGTGTAGATGACTGTAAAGGCAAACAAGTGGATGCACAGACACTGGACTCAAGGCTATCCCCATCAGTGGTTGAACAACTTGACTCATCATGCTGCTTGGTGGTACTTGAGTTGAGACCTAAACTTCTGTTGGCACCTTTCCTTCTGATGTGGGAAACTCATCTGTTCATAAACCCATGACTGTCTTTGGGTAAGCACTCTGGATGCCTGTCCATACTCTTGTTGTGAAAGTTTGCCATTTCTTGTTCTTGTTGGGACTTGAACCAACGCTTGACATCAATGGCTGTCAGGTTCAATTCTGACCACAGCTTTTTTCTGTGCCTGTCGTGGAATCTCTCATTCTCCTTTGCGTACAGCTAAGGGTGGTCCTTGACAAATTCACCAATGGCTGTCCCCTGACTATCTAAGAAGACTGCTGAAACAGTAGGTCTCTTGGCTGCAGAATGAGATTCAAAATCTTCCTTTTCATACCTCTTTTCTTTTTTGCAAACTTCCTCAGTAGTCCTTTCAATTTTATCTTTTCTGTCTGCAGTTCTTTTTTTAACCTCTCTGTCCTCCCTAACATCCCTCTCAACCTCCATCTCTTTCTCAGTCCTTTCCTCACTCCTCTTCTTTCTTCTCTTTCTCATGATAATAAAAGGTAAAAAAGTAAAAGTGTGTATCCTAACTGTTTTATTTGCCCTAAACTAAAGTATATAATTTAGAATAAAAAGTGAAAACCCCTAGCAAAACACACACCTTTCAGTAAAGCCAGTCAGTCTGTAACACTGAATGTATGTGTGCAGTCCCTTGTATAGTCTCAGACCCCACTCCCCCTTTTTCTTCTGTCTGCGCAGCTTCTGCGCAGGTGGTCCCGTGGAAAAGAATTGGCTCTTAGTTGGTTGTTAATCCCAGACTTCCTCAGACAGCTTAGTTGGTTGTTAATCCCAGACTTCCTCAGACAGACTTCCTGAGACCTCCGGGAACTAAAATTGTGTTGTCTATGGGGCCTCTGGAGGTTGGTTTGGGTCGGCTTCTCTTAACCATTTCACTGCTTTGTGACGAACATTGTATGATACATTTTATCAATCCAATGTGTTTTTTGACATACCATCACAATGTCTTGTTGTTTTATTCTATATTCAAGCACACTTGAATACATATCCCTCGCAGTGTAAGGGTTAATCAAACCTTAATCAGGGACCACTACTTCTTAGGCTTCCTGAAACTAAGGAAACCGATTATGATTCACATGTGGAAAACCTGTTCAAGTTTTTTCTTTCCAATGGTGGGTTGGGGACTTTTCTGCGACAAAGTCCAGTCTTCTTGGAACTAAGCTAAGGTGTCTTGCGATTAAGAGTCTCAACACCCCTCAAACAACATAGGAGACTAGGAGTTAAGCACCAGACTAGGAAATATGTGGGTAGGTGTGAAAAGTGGATGGGTTACAATTGTGACAAATATCGTGACAAATATCTGACATGTTTGAAATTTATACCAACCATAAACGGCCCTAACAGACTTAAGCCAATTGTCCAGGACTGTATATTTCGAGGAAACCGATCCACAAAAGTCCTTAATTGGGAACATTATTGTGTGGTGTAACATAGCCACAAACTCCAGGTAACCTTTTAATTACTTACTTAATATTGTGTGTTTTAAGTGACCTCACTTATTTAGCTTATTGGCCTGAGTTCTAAAGACCGTAAGGTGAGGTTACCGTACATTGTGTAGTTTGATGCTCAGTTGTTGCTTAAACTGGGGTGTCCTCAAATTGTTTTATAAATTTGAAGTTTGCAATTCAATACATATATAAATTATATATGTGTTGTAAATAAAATTTTAAAAACCCCATTGAGGGCTTTTCATTTCCTACATCTTAGATCTGAGGCAATGAGAGTGATCTAGATCCCTGTCTGGAAACAAAAAAATCCGTATTTTCCCATTAACTTTTTCGCTTGGTGGAGGAATGTGCTCTCCATGTTTTCTTGTTTTATGAAGCGAAGTGGTGGATGAATATGTAAAACAAATCTCTTTGGGAATTCTATTAATTTTCCTTCTCTTGTTGAAAAAGTTGAAGTTATACATCACTATATTTTTTGTATTATATTGTTATCCGAACATATCCAGACAATATGTAAATTTCTTCATACTTATGAGAACTTAGAATTTTGACAATCCTAATAAACATTGCAACCATAGTCAACAGATAATGTGAGGGTTCCTAAGATATGCACACAGCTTTACAAGAAGTTTGAGGATATTTTATTGTGCATGTTAGTTAAATACTATTATGTAGTACACAGAGAATTTTAAAATTGCAAAAAACTTTCAAGCTTTAAAAGGTTCTTTTACCTTAGCAGAGGACAGCTACCCCAGATGTTATTTCAAAATGCTTTGCGACCCTATACTTATTTTGTGTTTTATATCACACCTTGTATCTTATACATTATATTGTGACAGGTACTTGCAAGGCAGAGGACATCAATGCATACAGTTGATGAAGATTCTGTTCTGTAAACTGGTGACTAATGGCAAGCAAGTACTAACTTTCCCACATGAGGTCAGGCTGGAACTCAAACTCAGATCTGACAGATGGGAGTTGAGTGTTACCACTGGGCCAATGTGTCCCCTAATAAGGGTTATACACAAAACTATGCATAAAATAAAGCCTCATCAAGTAAAAATGTCATCTTCAACCAGAGGCCAATTTCAATAAGGTTCTCACATTTAGCCGATACTTAACCTCAGTAAGGGATTGAAATCTGAGCCTTTGCTCCTAGCTAAGTCTTGGATTTAAATCGATGTCATAAAGATTGACTTAGCCAGAGTGGATTTCCATTTCATGTGACCTTTCATTTTAAATCAAAAGGTTCTACTGGTGACATTTGTTCATTGTTTAACACATTTTATCTTTAGAAAGTTGCTGTTTTGCAATAAAAAACTGGGCAACTATATCAAACATTCAAAAATTATATAAGGGAGGTATATTTTAATCTTTTTATACTTTATGTTTATGCATTTTAAATTATAAAGTGGTAAAATAATTACGCCACCCATGTTTTAAGTCTTTGTTAACAAAGTTCAACCTATTCTTAGGTAGACTTAACTCAGCCCAAGACTTATCCAAAGATTATCTGCTTTGCAAAATCTGCAACGTCTAAGACCACAAACTTAAACTGAGTTAACAATAAAGGTTTGGTCTTAGTCCTTTTGTGGAACCAGTAGGAGAATGTTTTTTAACTTTTACATGACTCCCATTCACTGGGATCATAGAATCTCATAGTCTAACCAGACTGCCAAGGTCCTTAAAGTAGAACAGCAAGTAGTCAAAATTATTGACAAAACCCTGCCTTGGTACTGCTCGACTTGTCTGCTGCCTTCAACACAATTGATCACTCTACTCTTCTGGGTTGCCTCCAAAACTGGTTTGGGGTCAGTGGCTCCGTTCTGAAATGGTTCACATCCTACCTAATGGACCATTACCAATCAGTAAAAATTGGTTCTACTTTGTCAGATGTTTGTAAACTCCTATTTGGGGTTCCCCAAGGTTCTGTCCTGGGTACTTTGTTGTTCTCATTGTACACTACCCCCCTCAGTTCCATTATCAGCAAACATAATGGAATAAAGTTTCATTTCTATGCAGATGATAGCATTTTATAGCACTTTATATACATTTATCCCAGAATAATGCATCTGCTGCCTTTGAAAAGCTAAATAAGTGCCTAAATGATGTTAAAGAGTGGATGACAACTAGTAAGCTCAAACTGAATCCTGATAAGACTGAGTTTATCATCTTTGGTTCGAAGAGACAAAGGAATAAGTTGAAAGCATGTTTTCCAATTGATATCCTGGGCAACTCACTCTGCCCTGCAGATTCAGTAAGAAATCTGGGTGTGTGGTTTGATTCAGATTTCTCTTTGTCCAAGCATGTTCAGAATGTCTGCAAAAGTTGTTTTGTTAAACTCTGTGACTTCAGACATGTCAGGTGGTTTCTTACTCATGATGTTTCTGTTCTTGTGGCCAACGCTCTTGTGAGTAGTCGGTTGGATTACTGCAACTCACTTTTCAGGAGCCTGTCCAAGTTCAATCTACGCAAATTACAGTGCATCCAAAATAGTGCAGCTAGAATTGTATCAAACACCAGTCGATACACCAGCATAACTCCTGTGCTAAAGAAACTGCATTGCCTTCCTGTTGAACAGAGCATTGTGTTCAAGACAGTCACACTTGTTTATAAGTATCTTCACACAGGTATTCCCAGGTATTTTTCACCACATCTTTCTTCCTACAGCAGTTCTTATAGTACCAGGCGCAGTCAAAGTGGTGGTAATTTCCTAGTTATTCCAAAGTTCTGCCCCTCTGCTCATAAATCTGTCAAACAGTTTGGTAATGGTTTTGCGTTTGATGCTCCTACTGTGTGGAATACTCTCTCTGATGTGATTCGTGCCTCTCCATCCCTGGCCTCCTTCAGAAAACAGCTTAAAACCTACCTGTACACCAAAGCATATCCACCCTAGCCTGAATCACCCCCCTGGCGTTCTCCGTGGTGTTCGACCCCTCTTATGTCCATGGACACAGAATTTTGTTGACTGCTTTTTGTTTTGTTGCGCCTTAGAGTCCTCTTGTTTGGGGAGATTAAGCGCTATAAAAGTCCAATTAGAATTAGAATTATTGAGGGTATTCCAGGGTCCACTAGGTGTGCCTTAGGCGCTTAATATACTAGACGTATCTGATACCATACACAGATACAGGTCAACCAAGTCTCTCAGAGCATCCCTGTGCCTGCCTTCAAGTCACTCAGACCACCTTGGCCCAGCCTTCAAGGCCTAGTACATAGCATCCATCTGGCTTGCAAGCTTATTGTTATAGACCTACATCAATGCATGTAGACCTCCTCGACAATGTCAAGTTGAGAGGGCCAGATCAAGAGTTTGTCATGAAAGATCTCACTTGTAAGTTCTAGTTAAGCTAAACTACAGTAAATTCTTTGCATTAAATGAAGCAATGGAAGTGAAAACAGGAGGGCGGGGGTGGTGGGTAAAATTTTTAGTGTTTGCGGCATGGGTGCTATGTAGAATGCCATCACAAAGTGCAGGATCATACCAATAGATTTCATTGCATTTTGTCAACCATTAAATTTTAAGGCTGATATAAACTTCTATAGCTGGCTCTTAACAGGGCGGGTACCTAGGTACTCTCCCTGATGGGTGATAGTAGGTGATACTACAAAAATGTCCATATTTGCAAACTTAAAAGTCACAGAACTTCAAACATTTGATTTATTTCTTATCTTCCACCTTTTTAAATGAAAGACACAGTAATCCTGTATATTAGGATAACATTGTTTTTGCCTCACCCATCAATTCATTCAAAACACTAGGACACAGAAGAAATTCTGTAAGATTGTGTGTTATTTTACATACACTTAAAAATAAATTACAACTGATTTACTCAGTTTTCTGTGATTTTGTAGTGATCTACTTACTGAAAGTTTATTGTTATTTTTAAAAGTTTAGATAGAGTGTAGTCAGGCATCTCATTTCAGAATCATGTAGATATTTGACGATCAGGTGCCCAGTTAGTTGGATACCCATTGAGATCAATAGTCAGGAAGAGGCAAATTATAGTTTGAACTTTGTAGTACAATGTCAATTAAGTGTAAGGTATAAATGCACAATAGAAAAACATACCAATAATCTACATTATACTTACATCAGATTATACTGAATAAAAGCCGATAACTGATATAAATATCTTACAGCATATTGGCCTATTTGACATCAGATGTATTTTTTGCATGACTTGGCATCTTTAATGATACAGTTTCAGCTCACAAACCATCTCTTTGTGTAGATGACACATACATCTATGTTGTCCTGGATAATCTATGTGATAATATGCTACCAATGCACCATTGCGGCTCTCTTAAAATGAACAAGAGATCTGTTTGTCTTAATAACCACTCTGTATAATCAGATGGATATTCAATAAAACTATTATTGTGAATCATTTCTAAGTCTGAAGTGAGAACAGTAAGATCCAAATGTGACAATGAACTAGATTAAAATATTTTACAGACCCTTCTGATTTTAAAAACATTAGTAAAAATCACATTTGGTGTTTTCCTATTGATTCTGTATTATTCTCTGTTTTGATTTGCAATTCACCAAAATAAACTTCATTGACCCAGAATTAAAGAATTAGATCCCAATAAGCAAGTGCCAGAAAAGATAATTGTGGAGCACAAAGATTTAGTAAGACTAACACAGCTAAACTTCAGCATGTTCAGCAATTATTCCAGATAAAAATCTGGACTCATATAGCATCTTTTCTAAACAGCTCCACTGGCTGATTATAATTTTTAACTACTTTAAGTCAAGTAGTTTGCAGTGCAGAATTTATTTGCAGTCTCTGGTTTAACAACCTTAAAAATATGCCTTAAAAACTCAATTAATGTGAGTCTATACACCTAATATAAAAGCTATTTTAGGCAAAGGATTTATGTACAATGTTTTAATGTGCACTTAATTTGATTATTCTACCTTTCTTTTGACAAGGATTACTGATAAATGACAGTAAATAAAATTTTGATGTGCATCAAAATAAAAAATGTCATTTTATTATGTTATTATGTTTTTTCATAAAAATTATACTACATAACCTGCACAAATGATCAATACCTGGTTTTTTACATAGTAAAGCATTAGTTTAATACAAAATCTAACTCCTTTGTCCTCCAGTTCTTGTCACCCAACTGAAAACACAACTTCTGGTTAGTATTATCCAATAATTCCTGTGAGCCATTTGCAATCTCTCTTCATCATTACATACCCCACTATAGCACTCTTTTACCTTTCTCAATCTATTGAAACTTTTGGTCTTGTTTCATAGCCAGGAGGGCTTCTAGGAAAGTTAGGTTCACAATTTTCTGGGGTTTTACAAGTAGTTTTGAATTGCATTTTTTATTGTTGTTTGCTCCTAGTTGTGTCTGTCTTTATATGTTTTACTCAGTTGAAAATGTTAATGGCTAAGACTGTAATGTTTTTAGGCTATATTCTACAATGCCATTGCTTACAGGGACAAGATAAAACAATGAATGCTTAGTTTTCTACCAACAATGTTACTTCTGAATATCACCTTTTCACCCTCTCTCTTTGCAAATTTTACAGCTGTCACTGATAAACAGATTCTCAAAACCATTATGAAGTTTCTACTAAGTCCTTTCTATCAGACACAATAAAAACATTGTTTGCATCAACATGCTATTGCCATCCTCTACCAAAATGGTAAATTTTTCATTATCAGATTGCTATGTACTAGCCTGTTTTACAAAGACTATTATAACCCCTTGCTGGTTGAAGATGACCTACCAGCCTTAATCTGGTCTCCATGTCATGTCAAAGGTGGTTGCGTTGTGGCATCATAGCTTAATAGAGTTTTTACACTGTCACCATTCCTACCGAGGGAAGTACACTGATCTATTTATGATTACCAATGAAATCATTTAACAGGTATGTGAATGGAGCTTGAAGTAACCATGATGGTGAGTGGTCATTTGAAGATTTTGCTGTGATGTTCTTTTTGATAAATGATAAGTAACTGCAATCCATAGTATACTTTACTATTTAATTTAGTATTTTATTTTGTTGTTTCTAAAATTACAAAGGCAAATTGGGATTGAAAATTGCAGCATAGAGTAGTTTGAAGAGGAAATGCAATACCCATTTCAGTATTATCAACCATTGCATTAGCAACTACATATTATGTATAGGGTTTTCTCCATGATCTAGAGAAATTGTGTATTGCTCTCCTATATGGGTGTAAAAAGCTATATGAGTTTTTGTCTAACTGTAGGGGTTTACAACTAAGGGACTAGCATATACACTAATGAAATGTGATTTGTTTACTTTCAAACTCCAACAGTTAATTTCTCAAACTATAAAAGTGTTACAATAAAAGTGTTAGCTCTCAAATTAGAATTATATTTTCTATTGTCAACAGAAGAGTTTATAGGCTTTATAGGCTGAAATATGACAATTGTTTGTAAGAATGCCCACACACTGATTTATAATAAAATGACTAGCAAACAAGAAAAAGTAACACACACTTTTCATTACCAGTGACTTGAGATGACAAAATACTTGTCAGCCCTTTAGGGTTCCTACAGATACATATTGTCCAGTTTTGGAAGATACCTTAATTATCGAGGATGATAAATCCTAAAATTGATGCAGATCTGTCTGTTCATCTGTTCCCCAGAGCCATTAGAAGTGAGGTACTCCCCCCAAAGTGTGAAAATTGCAACACTTTATCACAATTTTCTCATTGTCTATTGAAGGGATTTCTCTCTTATTTTACATATATGTACTAGGCCACAGTGAGATCCCTTTGTGTCTGTGTAAGACCTGGATATTTCTTAATTATTTTTTATAATTTTTAATGCATTAAAATTCATAAAACCATGTACTAAATCTTAACTTAGAGCATTTTGTTAAAATATATTATTCAGCTACTTTTTCCAGTTACAACTTTCTACACCTTACAGTTTCTGAGATGTAGCCTGGACAAGATTTTAAACAGTAAGGTCACTACAGCAAGGTTAAAGGTGAAAATAAAGTCAATCTATGACAATACAAACCTACACCCCAACCAATGTTCCTACCAGGTTTCAACTTTCAACTCATTTTACCATAGAAAGTTGTCTGCATTTGTCACATTATACTAGATTGTAAGCAAATATTTTCTCTAATCATTGTGAAACTATTTGTTTATCCTCAAACAGGTATTATTGCCCACCTGATAATTTTCCGCAGTTCTTTTCTATTGGTTTCAACAATAACCAAATTATCTGTATTACATACAAAGCACAGAAATGCAATAACCAAATAAATTGTATTAAACGTAAACCCCAGATATACCTTCTATACCTAGCTTCCTTTCTATTGTTTTACACAACTACCAAATTAAGTCCAGATAT
The DNA here is from genome assembly GCA_964017235.1 of Sabellastarte sp. h YS-2021. NCBI lineage: Eukaryota > Metazoa > Annelida > Polychaeta > Sabellida > Sabellidae > Sabellastarte > Sabellastarte sp. h YS-2021. The sequence goes on from OZ024931.1 coordinate 144,615,999, forward strand.
ATTATAACCAAATGAAAGCCCTGATAGACCATCCATACCACAATTTTGTTTGACCAATTTTTTTATTTCATCTACTCCATAGATATGCACTAATCTTTTGCTACTTTCACAATCTATTACAACTTTTTTTCTTTTTGGCTCCATTGTAAAAGACAGGTTTGTACATAGGAAAAGTAAGTACACTTTTTAAATGCACTTTTAGTTCAACTAATCCACAAAGTAGATTTGTCATCATTTCATATTTTTGTTCTTAGTTATACAGTTTTAGTCATATATATATTTCCTACAATATTCTCCAAAATGCAACTCTTGCATTCTGCTATTTGCCTCATATTGACCAGCATCAGAATCTGTAACTCATCTAAACCCACCATGCACTCAGGTCATCCTGTGATCATTGAGTTGGGGATTCACCGATGCGCAGATAGCATCAATTGCACCTATCTGGCTTTCATAGTTTGCAGAATATCAGCCCATGGACTGCATTGCTCCTAGCTCTTTGGGGTGATATCAGTCTCAATCCAGGCTCTGCTTCTAGATCTCTCAATGGTTGTCTTCTCAACATTAGATCTATTGAAAATAAATCATTGTATTTTCTGGAGTGTATCAAAGATAACAATGCTTATCTTATAGCTGTCATCGAGACATGGCTTAGGCCAGAAGATACTGAAAGTTTTTTTCTACTATCACCCCTCCTCGATATAAGTTCACTAATGTACCTCAAAATGTCTAGAAAGGGGGCCGAGTTGGCTTTTATTCAAGGAGGACCTGAGTTTTGAGCAAGTTTCAAAAACAATTGTCAGGCTTTTAAAAGTACCTCCATTCAGATTTGCACTGAGTGTGCTATATTCCGTGTACTCTATAGACCCCCAAATCTCTCAAAGTCACAATTCCTGGATGAATTTGGCATGTTTCTCGGTGCTGCTTCGTCAGGCTGTGAAAATATTTTCCTTAGTGATCTTAATTTTTATCTGGATCAACATGACAGCTGGACACTAAAATTTTATGATATCCTCGAGCAATTTAGTTGAACACAAATTGTGAATACACCTACACAATTTCAGGGTCATATTTTGGATGTATGAGGGATTCCATCCCCTGGGCTATTAGTCCCAATGTACTGTTAGACTATCAGACCACTAGCTTTATTTTCCCATCAGAGAGTCCTGTAAGTTTCAACGTGTCTCAATCTGTAAAATTCACAAGATAAATATCTTAAATTTTAAAATGGATATAATGAAATCTGACTTCATTAGATGCCCATCCAAAACTGTCAGTCTTCTCAGTCATCAATTCTTCAATACCTTGAGAAGCCTCCTTGACAAGCATGCCCCAAGAAGAAAAATACACCGAGACATGCCAAGACTGGTTTCATGAACTGTGACATCCTCAAGGAAATACGAGCCGCCACGGAAGCATAAAAACTCAGCCAGCAATCATAGCGGATACCAGGCTGCAATCAACCACTATAATATCCTGCTTGAGAAGTCCAAATGCAATCATTATACCAACATTGTGGCTAAAATCAAGGAAAAACTAAGGCTTTGAGGAACTGTTTCAGAGATTTTACACAGGTCCTCTGTTGCTTTTCTACCAGACTGTACAAATAAAACTGACCTTGCAAACACTTTGTGTAAGTTCTTCTAGGACAAATCCTTAAAATAAGATCCACACTGTAGTCATCAACACTATCTTCAGTCACTAGACCAAACTCCACTAAAAATACTCTGTCCTCTTTCACACCTGTGTCCGAGGAAAATCTACTCAAAATTCTAAAGTCCTCATCATCCAAATCTTGTGACCGTGACCCAATTCCAATGTCACTGGTCAAGAAGTGTGCTGATATTCTCATTACCCCTATCACTAAAATTGTAAATTATTCAAACAAAGAAGGTACCAGCTGAAAGGAACAAACTCCCACAAATTGTCAGATCTCAGCAAACGATAGATGGTTTCAGAAGCAAGCTAAAGACTCACTTGTTCAGGCTGGCACACCTTAGTTACACCCCACAATGGAGAAAGAAATAATGAGTTCAATAAATCACTTGAGTGTGCCTGTAATAAAATTTACAATCCACACTGCATCAGAATTATCTGGCTATCTGTATCAATAAACACTCCTAGCCAGGTCATCTCAGAAGTAAACACAAGGATATTAATATGTAATGGAATCCTCTGGGAGCTGTGCATTAATTTAAATGTGGTAAAACTCATTAAAGGGAAACCCCCTTGGCTGAGACATGTCTTTATATTTCACTATAGAGTGATAGCGCCACTAGTCATGATGGCTTCATAATGATTCAGTGTATGTCAGATTTGATGGAACAAGAAATACAAAGGCTTGAAGCAAGTCTAAACCTAGTGTGGTAGGTTAACAAGAATAATATTCATAGGGATAATCAATAGATGATCTAGGTTAGTAATTCAAAGTGCTGGGTGTGAATAGAGGGTAGAGTACTAAGTGGGGAAGCGTGAGTTAAAATGGTGAGTTTTAAGATGTTTTGTAAAGGATGTTACAGAGAAATTCCAAAGGGTTGTGACATAATGATTGAAGGATTTAGAAAAATATTTACATGCTGTGTGAACCTTATAGTAAAAGAGGGTATATGAACAAAAATTAGGGCTGCTGTCTACTATTTCTACATGTGGTGTATGGATGGATTGTTTGTATGTGATATGCCTATTTTAAATTACACCCTGTACTTATCTGAAAGATAATGGTTTTTGTTATTGGGGTGACATGGGAATGCTTGGACAAATGAATGACAACCCTGAAGAGTAAGTTTTGGATGTATTGCATTCTTCTCAACTCAAAGTCAGTGAGTGATGCAAACAGGGAATTCAAGTATTCCAATCTGCCGCTCACTAAATAAAGCATTTGCCAGAAGGATGGATGTTTTCAGGTCTAAAAGGTTATGAATTCTATAAAAGTTGACACAAAGACCAAGAGGGACAATTTCAGTTAAAACACCACAACAAGATTCTTGGCATTTGGAGCCCATGAGACCTGATTACCAAGGATATTGATAGCAAACAGAGAAAAGAGTTGTGTACAATTCCAGTTTGATCAGGGTTTAGTTTTAATTTCTTTGTCAACATAAATTTTGAATGTCTCTGAGGTATGCTTGAGTATATAGAGTGAGAAAATTTGTTGGTGATAGCACTAGGTATAGTTTGTTACAGTCATAGAGCATGTGGAGTAGCAATAACTGGTTGATTTTAAGTCGCAACAGGAAAAGACAAAGATTTTACTCAACAAATTTATAACAATTCAAATAATGATTACATTCAACTGAGATGCTCTTAATGATTCAAACAATATTTTAATGAAATCAATCTTACCTGACCACAGTCCTATCTATGAAATTAACATTTAAGTTTGCTGTATCCAGCAATCTGTCCTGTGTCTGTGCAACATGAACTAACACACAAAATGTCTTTATCCTGTGGTATGTTTTACATCTAATAATGTAAAGTATCCATATCCTGGGATCCTTTCAGTGTCCACTTACACAAACTATCTATCTCCCAATATAAGGAATGTCTGCACACCTGTTCACTCCAAAATATGAATAACATCCAAAATACAGCAAATCCACAATCTGGTAGATTCATACACTATATTCAGTTCACTCCAATAAGGTTCACCACAAAATGTATATACCAAGCAGTCTTTATGCACTTGAACTTGAAAGTAAAATGTAGCAACAAAAGGCTATGGTGCCATAGCAGCTTTAAGACACAATTAACTTTCCCTATATCAAGTGAAGTCAGCTGGAAAATGTCCAGAAGATTATAGAAATCATTTGATACAAACTGTTAGAAGAACTACTGAGAAGGTTCTACAAACTTAGGGGATTTTCCCTAAAACTATAAATAAATCACTCCAACAGAGTGTAACAATTATCAGTAATAACTTGATCAGTTGCATAGAACACAGAAAAATCAACTCAATGACCTTAGGTGGCAACATGAACAACACTTTCCTCGGATTAAATGATGCAATGGCACAGTACCCAATTATGTAACGAGTTGGGTGTAATTAGCAAAAGAGTGTTACTTAATACTACTGTATGACCAAATGATTGAACTGAAAGGGTTTGCTTTAAGAGAAGTGATAAAGTACTACCTACTTTGAGTGACTATGTGGCAGGTATGATTATCAGATTGCTGACACCATAATATTTAAGCATGGTGAGAGTTGTAACAGACCATCTAGCCATATTAAAGGAGAGGTTATTTTGTATATTAAGGAGAACACGTTCAGTGGAAAGATGTTTTCTATAAGCTGATTGGAATCCAGCCATAAGACCAGCTTCTTCAATGTGGGCTGGATGTTGGACAGCTTCTACATCTTTCAAGAATCTTTGAGATAAAATTAAGGTTGGGAGACCTATAGCTTCTGATCACCTTTTTATTTAAGGATGATTTTTCAAGAGTGGAGTAACAATGGCCAGTTTGAAAAACTTAGGGCATTTACATTCTTCAAGTGAAGAAGGGGTAATAAGGATGTTTTAATAATCTAGATGGAGAGTTGGCCACAGGTCAAGAGAACATTATTTGCTTGGAGAGTTTATAATATTTATGGCAATCTGATCCTCAGTGTAAGTGGAGAAAGTGGAAAAGGCAGTGAGAGGAGATCAGGAACTATGGGTTGTGCAGTGTAGGATAGAGTAAAAGCTGAACACTGATATTTTTAATTATGTAAAAAACAAATTATTCTGCCAGAAACTGAGTTGGGAGTTTTTTCAATGTAAACAATATGACTAATTGGTAATCTGTGTAACACTTTACCTGGTACCTGATGTAATTTTTGTGGCTTATGATAATTATCTGGTATCTTTGTTTTAAAGAATTGGGATTTGGCTTTCATAGATAACGATCTGTTGCAGTTGTATGAATTTTTGTACCAGATGTGTTCCTATAGACCTTTGATAGATTTTGCACTATTACATTTTCATTTTCCAATCCTAGGTTTATTTATAGATTTATTTGTTGTTTTACATCACGTCTCAACAGCCAGGGTCATATTGCAACGGATAGTTTACAGGTGGAGGAAACCAGTGCATATTGCACTGTAAACCACCGGGCATCGTCTAGTAACCAACTTTCCAACATGAAGCACCCTGGCCGATTCGAATCTCGGGCTGGGCGCTTCATGTTTGAAAGTTGGTAGTTACTTGCAGATGCCCAGTCGTTTACAGTGCAGTATGCACTGGTTTCCACCCCCTGTAAAATACCCGTCGCAATATGACCCTCGCTGTTGAACGCGACGTTAAACAACAAATTAATCTAAATCTGCTGGCTTTGCAAAACATCAGTAAAAGCATCAGTTTTGGACCCAAGGGTTATGCGATTTAGATTGAAACTAGTACATGAAAATGACCCGAGAAGGCATCAGTGATATGGATGAGAAATATTGTCATTATTGATTTTTCGTTTAAACTAGTCAATAGTTCGTTTATCAATATGAGTTGGGAAGTTCAATTTTTATATAACTTTGAACAAGTTGTTTTAATATGTATATTGAATCACCAATGATCACCAGGTTATCAGATATGAGATGTATTTTTTGAGAAGTGACTGGATTTGTTCTATAAAGGTTACAGTGCTACTTGACAGTAATTTGTATACACAGTAGAACCTCAGTTTTTAACTCAGTGGTGGACGTACAACCAGTCCGGATAATTGAGGGTTTCAATTAGATCAAATGGAGTCCTGTTTGGACAAAACCTGGGGTTGTATGGGTAATAATCAGTGAATTTAACTTTTATTACTAAAATGGAGATATCATAGTATAATTTGATAACTAAACAGCTTTTACAGTGCCTTTATTCTTCCCTTGTCATTTTAAAGCATTAACTACACCTTAAAGTTACTTTATTCAAGATATATTAATGATAAACATCATCGTGCATTTTGTAAATTGAAAAGATTATTATTTACAAAACTCAAATTGAGCACACATTCAGTGATTGGGTTAGTGTGCTTTTTAATGCATTATAGATGTTAATCCTTTGATACACTTTGTCAATGTGTGAAATGCTACTCTTGGAGTTTATTATTGCAAAACCAAATTGAACACACTTTCAGTGATTGGCCCATTATCACAGAAGTTGTGTAGTGGAGTCATGGAATTTAATAAATCCCTCTGCTGTTGTAACAATGATGATAAAGATCAAACAAATTAGGGTGTGGACAGTATGTTTTATGAAGAATTAGAATTAATTGTTCCAAAGAATGTGTAAAATCTTGTATTATCGCTCATGCTAGACCATGCATTATGCATGAATTTTGGGTGACAAGGTTTCAGATTGCTTAATCTCGAGCTTTGGATGATAGAGGGCTGGGCAATTGAGGCTCTACTGTATTTAAAAAGAATTTAGTGTGAAGAAATTTTCAAGGAGTTATAAATATCAGTGGGAACTACACAAGAGTCTATATCATTTTTGACAAAATCCCCACGCTTGTCCCATATTGGGTCTCATGGAGCTGTTAGTATAATTTATGGCTTGGTGGAGTGATCCCACACATATGACCACTGCTGGTGTAACGTCTGATCCAAGTCTTGGACAGAGCAAACAGATCTTTGTCATTTGTTTGATATTGATCTAATATTTGTGTTAGAAATATTTCAGGACTTGGAGCAATATGAAAAACCAGAGAGGTAGTAATGATGGTGACAAAGAGTTTCTGTCTCTGGTTCTGAATTTTTTCTTCTCTGATTTTGGCTCCAGTGCCTTTAGAGTCTCACATATGATAGAGATTAAGTAGTATAAAAGTACCCACTGCATTATAATGTAAGTGAAACTTTTGCAAATACTATCAAACATTTCATGGAATTCAATGTCTAGTTTATTGTGCCCTGTATTTTGTAACATTTCTCCATTGCTCATGATATAATAGAATTATTTTAACTTATCAAATGTCTTGTCATATTATTGAATCAAAGCTGTTGTATACATAATGTGTGCCAATAAAAACTTTTATGACTTTTATTTAGACATCTATTATTGGTGCTGTTAATACCATATGTCACAGACCTTATTATATTATGTGCATTTTTTTTTATTTTTTATTTAATAAAATGACTTTATAGATCTTGTGAACGAGTTTTAATGCTTTTCAAAAACATTCAAATAATATTTTGTTGATGTTTCTTCATGGCCTAAGATTGTGGAGTGTAGCAGGCTACCAGCATTACCCAAGTAATCAACAGTGACCAGGGGATGCTTATATATGCAACAGAAAAATGAACAAGTTATGTGGAACAAAGGAAGTACATCAAATAGGAAGATAAGATAGAACAGTTTTATAAAACACCATTTGAGAGGAACTATATCAATAAGAAGCTGCTTATTGTGATCACTCTTTGTGTGGGGGTTTGCATATTTGGTTTGTTTAATGGACCTAGTATGTTTGTACTGGTTGAACTTTATATCTAGCTTTAAATGACCACCAGATTATATGACTTGTTGTATGTATATTGAGATGAAAATAATACTTATGACTGGCATTTTCTATGATCTGAACAATATCCAAAGCTCAGCAAATCCACTCTCTGACACATCCAGACACTATATCCAGTTCACTCTAATTAAAGTTCATCACAAAATGTATATGACAAGCAGTTTGTCTCTATTTGATACACAAACAAGTCAATCCAAATTATAGCAGCTTCAAAGACCACTGCCCACATATCACACCGGTATACACAACTAAACTGTGGCCAGGTTTTCAGTCCTTAAAAAGCTGCTCTGAATTCTAGAGCATCCTAGAGTGCAATATAGAGAATTTAATATATTTCCAGGACAAAGAAAATATAGAGAAGGCTCTAGAAAACTTCTCGAACTAACTATATTGTCACACATACAATCTGCAAGAAACATCAGTACTAACTGGACAAGCTCTGTAGAAAACAGAGCAAATCAATAATTAAGTCTCCTTATGTGTTAAAAGAACTCTGCTCTCACACACATAAGATTGTCCTTGTTAAAATACATAATGATACATTGCCCTCTTACATTGAAATAATCTTAGTTCATTTATTTTATAAAAGAGGTTCCACTCATGTGTAACATCACATATTTTTAAGAAGTATACAAGAATTTTAGATTAAGTAGGATATTAAACTATGTTTAAACAATACTTTAACTCACCAGGTTATCAGATATGAGCTGCATTTTTTCCAGAAGTGACTGGATTTGTTCGATAAAAGTTAAGTGCTACATGACAGTAATTTGTATACAAAGTAGAACCTCACTTTTTAACACAATGGGGCCAAGGGTCTAGGGAACATGATTTACTAGAACTGGTAATAATTTTGGTAACTTGATCCTCTGTTACAGTCGATAAAGTGGAGAACATAGGGGGAGGAGAGTCAGGGTTGATGTGTTGCAAATTGGCAGAAGCAGACAAAAGTTCATTCTCATAGGTTCCCAAAAAATCGTTCTCAACTCCTCTCTCACTTCTCTATCAATATTCTGGGAAATCAGGTCTAGCCAGCACAAAGTGTCAGGAACCTCGGAGTGGTGTTCGACTCTAATTTTAAATTTTCAACCCACGTGTCACAGGTCATCAAGTCCACTAGAGTACATGCGAGAGACCTCTACAGAACTCTTCAGCTTCTAGACCTGAATACATCAGTGCTGTTAGCGAATGCTTTGGTCAGCAGCAGGCTGGACTACAGCAATTCCCTCTTCTTATCACTCACTGATTTTGAGTTAAGGAGAATGCAGTTAGTCCAAAACTCACTCACCAGGGTTGTCACCCGTTCCTCTAAATTCTCTCACATTACCCCTCATCTAAAAAACTCCATTGGCTACCAGTCAGATACAGGGTACAATTTAAAATTGGTCTTATTACATATAAAATTCTCAATTAGGGTCAACCAGTTTACCTAAGAGGATTAATCCACCCCTACACCTCTTCCAGAAACACAAGACAAAGTACCCCCAAACTCAAGTTCCTCCAAACCCCCACTTTTGATCGCAGAGTTCACAAATCAATTAAACACTTTTCTAATTCATTCAGTCACTATGCTCCTGCCCTTTGGAACACTTTCCCTTTCCATGTAAGAAATAGTCCCTCTGTTGCATCTTTTAGGAAGCACCTCAAGACTCATCTCTTCAGCTCTAGCTTCCCAACTTAGTTTTCCTTCCCTCCTGATCACACCCACAATCCTGGATTACCAACCTTGAACGCCCCTCGACTTCAATATGATAATGATCTGGTTTAATTAGCGCACTGAGTTCCCCATTGTGGGGAAGATATTGCAAAGCAGTAGATTAGATTGGATTAGATGTTAAAAGCCCTGTAAAATGCTTGATATTTGATACATTTTAGTGGAAAAATCGTCTAAGCAAGTTATACTGGAGAATCAAAGGCTTTGTTAAAATCTCTGAAAAATGCTTAACATTTGTTTGATTTTAATAAGACAACCACCAAATTGTTCATTATTATATAAAGAATACTTGTCTATCGATGTAATTAATCTAGAAACCTAACAAGATATCTTAAAAGTAAGATATTGAATCCAACATCCATGAAAAAAAACGCCCAATTAAGTAACACTGGAAAATAAGGACTTCATTAAAGGAACTGTAAAATGCTTAATATTTGCTTGATTATAATAAGACAAGCACCAAATTGTCTATTAGTATGTGTAAAATGCTCGTCTGTAGATAAGTAAATCGGAAATTTAACATAAAATATCTTAAAAGTAAGATATTGAGGGACTAAATCCACGGAAAAAGTCGCTGAATGAAAATAGCTAGTAAATTATAAACTCTGTTAAAAATACTGTTGATTTCTTAATATTTGAGAGATTTTAAAGATACAACCAAACTGTTCATTATGATATGTAGAATACTCGTTTTAGTCATTTATAAATAATTAAACTGGAAACCTAACATAAGATATCTTAGAAGTAAGATATTGAGGAATAAATCTACATAAAAATCGTCCCATTGGAAAACACTGGATAGTCCAAGGTTATGTTAAAAGCCCTGTAAATTGCTTAATAATTGATAGCTTTTTGTAAAACAGCCACCTAATTATTCATTATTATGTGTACAATGCTCGTCTATAGATCATGAATCTGGAAACCTAACATAAGATATTTAAAAGATATTGAACACCAACATCCATGGAAAAATCGCCTAATTAAATTATACTGGAGAATAAAAGGCTTTGTTAAAATCAACCACCAAATTGTTCATTATTATATGTAAATTGCTCATCTTTAGATCATTAATCTAGAAACCTAACATAAGATATGCTGAAAGTAAAACATTGAACACCAACATCCACTGAAAAAATCGCGCAAGTAAGTAACACTTGGAATTCAAAGCTTTGTTAAAATCCCTTAGTAATTGCTTGATTTTAATAAGACAACCAACAAATTGTTTATTATTACTTGTAGAATGCTTGTCTATCACTAATTAAACTAGAAACCTAACATAAGATATCTTAAAAGCAAGATATTGAAAACCATCATCCAATGAAATAATCACCCCATTGGAAAACACTGGAAAATAAAAAGGTTTGCTAAAATCCCTGCAAAATGTTTAATATTTGCTTTATTTTAATGAGACAACCACCACATGGTTCATTATTGTGTGTAGAATGCCCGTCTATAGATACTTTTACTGGACACTATGTAAAAGATATCTTGAAAGTAAGATATTCAGGGGCATATTCTACAGAAAAAAATCCAGTTTAGTTTTCTGCAGACAAGGATTATGTATGTAACATCAAACAAATTGTTGTTTGTCTTGTTAAAATTCACTAATTATTGAGCATCTCATAGGAATCTTAAAATAGCCTTTGATTTCCCAGAAGAAATACTTACGGCGCCTGGGAAATGACATACAACTGTTTAGTTATCATTTTTTATCTTGTTACAACAAGTTAGCAAGTCATTACCACAAGATACTAAGTCGTTCCCCAAGATAGCAAGTTGTTACTACAAAATACTAAATCATTCATCCAACTTAGTAAGTCGTGGTAATGAGATACTAAGTTGTGGTAATGAGATACTAAGCCATGGGAATGAGATACTTACTTGTGGGAACAAGATACTTAGTGGCTACCACAACAGAGTAAATCCTTGTGTTTTTATTCATACTCACTCCTTACTTACACATTATCACCATTTACTTACTTGTCATTCAGACCACTTGCTAAGTTGTTCCCACCACTTGTTAACTTGTTCCCAAGACTTGCTTACTCGTTCCCACCACTTACTAACTTATTCTCACCACTTTCTTTCTCATTCCCACCACTTGTTAAGTCTCATTTATGGCAATGAGATGCTAAGTCGTGGTAATGAGATAGTTAGTCTTAGGAATGAGATACTTACTTGTTGGAATAAGATATTAAGTGGTTACCACACAACAGTAAATCCTTGTATTTCAGTCATACCCATGCCGTACTAACTCATTCCCATCCCTTACTAACTCGTCCCCATCACTTACTAACTTGGTCCCACCACTTACTAAGTCATTCCAACCACTTACTAATTCATTCCCACCAATTACAAAGTCATTCCCAACACTTACTATGTTGTTTCAACCACTAAGTAAGTCATTCCCACCACTTAATCATGGGAATGACTTGCTATCTTGTGGAAACAACTTAGTATTTTGTAGTAATGACTTGCTAACTTATTGGAACGACTTAGAATCCTGTGGTAACAAATTACTAACTTGTAAGAAGGAATTAGTATCTTGTGGTAACGACTTGTTATCTTGTGGCAACAAGTTATTATCTTGTGGGAATGAGTTACTATCTCATGGTAAGAAGATAAAAATGAAGGGACATAAAACTGTTTTCCTATGATTTTTTTATATTTTGACCATAAGATAGGTAGTTGTTCACATAATATGTTTAGTCTTTCCCACAAGATAGAAAGTTAGCAAATTGTTACAAAAAGCTACTATTTCATGCCCATGAGTTAGCAAGTTGGTACCGCAAGATACTAAGTCATTCCCACAAGATACTGAGTCATGCTTTCATACATTTTTGTATGCAATACCACACTTATCTTGAGGGAACAACATAGTATCTCTTGATAATAATTTTTTAACTGGTGGAAATATCTTTGAAAGTGGTGGGAACGAATTAGTAAGTGGTGGGAATGAGTTAACAAGTGGTGGGAACGAGATGGCAAGTGGTGGGAATGAGTTATTAAGTGATGGGAACGACTTATAAAGTGGTGGAAATGACTTAGTAAGTGGTGAGAACAAACACAAGGATTTACTGTCTTGTGATAACTACTTTGTATCTTGTTCCCACAAGTAAGTATCTCATTCCAATGACTTAGCATCTCATTGCCACAACTTAACTCGTGGAAATGACTTAACAAATGATGGGAGCAAGTTAGTAAGTGGTGGGAATGAGTTTACTTGCAGGCACCTAGGTGCATGCGGGTTCATTCCTTTGGGGGACCATGATTATCTAAGGTTTCTGGGCATTAGTATGCAGACCATGGCGCTGGCTAATAATCTGCATGCACTCTTCCATTTGCATTCAAGATTTGGAAGGGGTAACATAAAATATGTACAGTGATTAATAATATTTCCCATACATCATATGTAGAGTAAGAAATGTGAAATTCGCCACTTTCAACATGTTTTTAGACTGTTTTCATGCATTACCCCGCTTTTAATAAAGCAATATGTGTCAAATTTTACAGAAAACAAGTCTAAACCATTAGCAATTCGTCTGTATCATTGTTTTTGAAATATATCATACTGTTGCCATGGATAAATAAAGTTAAAGTTGACAGATTAAGAAGATTGTTAGAAATGTGAAATTTGCCACCTCACGAATTTTTTGAATGGTTACATTATTGATAACGGCTATTTACTTATAGTATCGATTACCCAGTACATCAAGTATCTAGTGATAGCTCAGTTGGTAAGGTGCAGGAGTTGCGTGTGGATGGCTGGAGTTCAATACTTATTGAAATTCACGGAGAAAACATCTTATCATTATGTACTCATATAAGACATTTTAATATTATTTATTCATTGAATGCATTAGTGGGACATTCACTCACCAGGGGCGCTACCTTACAGTGAATTTCTATTGAAAGGCAATATTCGAACCCAGGTTCGATCCCAGCCAAGTCCAATGTTTTTTTCTCTTGGGAAAAGTAGTTTTTTTCATATTAAGTTTTATGAAGTGTACAGTTCACCATTCTCCATGGATATTTGAACATCAATGCCAATGGTCAATACATTGGAGATAAATCCAAAGGCAAATATGTTAAATTTGTTGTTCAGGTACTTTATATTTACATATAAGATACTCTTTAGTTTGGAGCTCTGCTGCATTAGCTAAGTAAGCAATAGCTACTTTCTGATTTGTAGCAAAATTTTAAAATCAGAACATTTAAATATCTTTGAAAGTATTGCACATAGTAATTTTCTTTGATTATTTCAACAAAATAACAAAGAAATAATTTTTTTTCATTCAGGATATTTCCCCAGCAATCAAAAACAATGAGAATTGGAAAGTATATTTTATTGCATCTTCAACATGAGTTGACATGTGTATATTTAAATCTGCATAAATGATATACATCTTTCCACATCGAGCAAGAATCCACATTGCAAGGAATGTTATAACTTAAATTGAAATAAAATAAGAAAACTTCCCGAATGACATATACATAAAAAATATATCATGAATAAAAATAACACAAGCATGATATTGTTAATCTTCATGAAGGATATATTTCTTCTGTATATGTCTAATAACGGATGTTTTAATTTTATTATCAAAATAGCTGACATATATACAGGAGCACTAGTAAAACAAAAACCTCAAAATTTCCAGAAATCACAGAATGAGCTGTGGATTTGTGTTAGAACGTTTCGTGGGGGGAAAGCAAATTGGAGATTTTTTTTCAACAGAAACCTCAAACTTGGGTTTGAAAATGCAGAAAACAAAATGTCATTTGCAAGGTTGATCATTAAGTCAATCATCTAGTACCCCCACTTTCATAGGGATCAACAAGATGAAAGCTTTGTTACAAGATGATCGATTACATCTATAGAACAAAAAATTGTACATAGATTTTATGCTAGTTGTATTATAATAAACTAGATGGTTTATTTATGTATTGAGGTAATATTTTGGTGTTTATTTCAGAAAATATAAAAATATATCTGCTTGAAACATATTTCCCGACTATTTTTGTAGAATATATTCAAGAAAAGGGTGTTTGTTTATTTGCAAATTCAAGTGAAGTTTGCCATGTGCAGCAAAGCTGTCAATGGTGACCGATCGGCTTAATGAGCATATCGACATTATGATCATCTACTATACTAATTGGCAATTATGTTTATCTGAAATAGATTTTAGAATCTGGAAAACATGCCAAGTGTAAAGCACAAATAAACAGTAAGAAAGACATTTCTAAAGGGAGACAGGTTCATTTGTCATTCATATGTTATAAAAACATTTAAAAGTGTCATATTTATAAATTACACACCATAAGTAATGAAGTTTTTCTGGGCATACCAAACAAAGCAAAACACATCTGTAAACCTGTACACAAAGACTAATGAACGTGTACTTCAATAACACAATTAGAGCAAAGTAAACAGCTTTAATTTTTGTGCGTGGTTTTCTTTTTGGAGGGGAAAAAGGTCAAGGATATAGGGGAAATGGGAGGGGTATGATATTGATTGATTTACTGGAATGGGAAGTACAAAAGTACACCAACAGTGCACCTGCTATTGTACGGCATGAAAATGTAGCTTTAAAATTAATAACATGGCAAAATATCTGTTAATATTACTGAAACCTATAATTTTCTCCATAATCACTACACTAGCGTTTTAAGAGGGCAATATGGATCATCATGCTCTCATATAAAACTTGAGACTTTTTTATTGATTGGTTTACTTGGTGCTAGTGGAAATAAATACTAAGTCGCAGGTAAACCACTATCTCTCAGTTTAGCTCTAAAATTCCCCCGATAGACTGCAAATGTTGAAACAATGTTGAAACAAAGATGAAACACCATTCTCCAATAAGGTCTCTGTTTCTCAAAATATGGAACAACAAATATCCAATGATATCTCTCTATTTTAATGTTGAAACAATATTGAAACAAAGATGAAAGACTATTATCCAATAAGGTATCTGCTTTCCCAAAGATGGAACAAAGATGAAACAGCGACTATCCAAGGACATCTTTCTATTAAAAAGTTGAAACAATATTGACATCAAAGTTGAAACCAATATTGAAATACCAAAGCCAATTACACAATAGGATTTCATAAAAGATAAAACACCATAGAAACATATGTTGTATGTAAACAAATGCGCCATGTTTGAAATTCTTTTTTGTTTGTTTGATATAATTGAACTACAACACAAGCAGGAAAATCATGCACTTAATTAACTACACATACATGTCACCAGATTGGCTGATTACTTGGTAGCCCTGAAGGACCAATCAGTATTATCACTCAGCAATGCAATGTTCAAGCCAGTGAAATCATAACTCTGTGGCAGAGGCTGAGTGATAATGACAAGCAGAGAATTGTTTACTCCGAGTGCTTTCAACGAAAACAGCCGCAGGGACATTTTAAATCTGCCAGGTCAACTGTATCCCCAAGAGTTGAAAGCACTAAAAGGTTTCAGTAACTATTTTATATGTAACAGGAAAACTTCTCGAATGACAAAAATATATCACAAATGAAGATAATATTACACGAGTGCGTAGCATGAGTATTATATTGTTAATTTTCATGAGTGTCAAATCAGAGATGTTTAAATTTTATTATCAACCATTTTAATGATTTCTAAGTAAAATTTACCTATATTAAGGACCAACTGCAGAAAGGCTGGCATATACATACTAGCACAAATTAAAAAAATGTTTGAATTTTCAATTTGTGATTTCTCAGCTATTTCTTAATGTATTTTTATGCAACAAACATGATGCATCGTAAATATTTGTGGGTTATATAGTTTTTCGAGATATTAGTAAAGCCAGAAGTTATTGACACTGATTATCCATGGTACATTGGCACCGTTATTTACCAAAATATATATATGTATATCCTGTTCTGTATACCACCATATAAGATCAAATACATTGCACAGTGGATAATAAAAATTGTTTTCAACATTTACTTTCAAGGAATACTTAAATGAAAGAGCTGCTGTAACAATAGGTAGTATTATTTTGAATATAAAGTCCTGCAGCAATTTTCAGAAATTTTTTTTTGTATGTTTGATTAAGTGAATGTGACAAGATAATTTAATTTTTTTTAATTTTAAATGCTTAAAACAAATTATTTGTTGCCATATTCAATCTCCCATTACATTTCAAAAGAAAGGCTTTTTCCTGTTTGGTTGTTTCATGAACTGAGTGGACATACACACAGTAAATATACCTACTTAATGATATTGAGGGATTGCAAGTACTCGGTGACTATTCTAAAATTTCATCACATTTAATGACTCACAGCACAGACTGACTGTGACATAAGGGTTATTTATCATTTTTTCATTCAAATATTTACAGAGCTTTCATAGGAGAATATGGCTCTCCAGCTCAGTGGCCTGACTGTAGCCGACTGGTTGAGGCAGTTTGTCTGAAACTGTGTCACCAGCATCCTTCACCTAGGAAATATGGCAACAGCAGATTTTCAAGATGGGCTGTCACTATCAAAGACTATCACCACATCAGGCAAGTGATTTTGTTGAACCCAGGAAAGGTCACATCCCAGGTGCTACCTTAATCAGTGGCACTTGAATTGTTCGCAAAATACCTTAAAACTTATGTAATGTAACCTTTGACCTTTGTAACTTATTTTTCCCGCCTTTTCCTTCAAATTTCCCTCCTGCCTCACTTTTACTCCAGTTTCCAGTGAGGCAAGTCGCCATTTTATATAACTTTAACAAGAATTTGCCCACACCCCTCCCTTGAACCAACTAATTCTAGTGTAGTTTCAGATCACGAAATACTGTTAAAATCTGCGAGGAGCACACAGATGGAGATGCTATGGCCTGCACATGGAGCCCTTCCTCTGTCGGCTTTACAGCCTCATAAGCTGATGTGTAGTGTCAAGTGGCTGCTGTCAGTGCAAGGTGTC
This sequence comes from Sabellastarte sp. h YS-2021, assembly GCA_964017235.1. Taxonomy (NCBI): domain Eukaryota; kingdom Metazoa; phylum Annelida; class Polychaeta; order Sabellida; family Sabellidae; genus Sabellastarte; species Sabellastarte sp. h YS-2021. The sequence continues at coordinate 144,633,122 of OZ024931.1, forward strand.
ATAGTGTTCCTCATTAGTGTCAAAGTGTAGTGCTCCGGTCAGTTAAGAAGGTTAAAAGCAATCTAAATATATGCTGGGGCAGAGTGCTCCAGGTCAGGATCCTTCCACAACATGCTCCAGATTCTGGCTTCCGCGTCAGGTCTCTCATGTCACACATTCTTGCCAGCCCCAGGTGTCAGGGCAGCGCTGATCTCTGGATCCTCTGCAATCTAAGGGGGTTCCTGCTGTGGTTCTGGTGGATTGCTGCTCTGCTTGAGGACATGATAGTTAATCTGATCTATTTAGTAAATTCCCTGTTTCCCTCATTTAGTGTGATTTGTGAGGTCTTGTCTTGGCTTCTGGACTGAATAATTTAAAAGTTTGTTTTGTATTAGGTCATCTTATGTAATACATGTCAACAGATCATTGCATAATACCATGGATGCTGTTATGTGTGCACTTAAATGTCTCAAAATGTATGTGAATTGTATGTGCCACAGGTGAATTTAATAAGCACTAATGATGTCTGCATATCAACTGTGAAGTAATTACGCAAAATTTCAAAACGGTAAAATTGGGGTGTCAAACCATTGTCACCTAAGGTTTTAACTTGTGTAGCGGTTTAGGGTGGGTGGTAATGCTCGATCCCTTAAGGTATTGTGTGTTTATAGCTAGATACTCTGGTTCCTAATTTTACATTAATTTTGTTATGTTACTAAGACATGTTTTTCTCGTTATAAGATATCTAGGGTTATAGTACTAGTTTTGATACAGAACTTAACATCAGTAACCTCGTGAGAATAAGTAACTCATCAAAATGTGTCATATTATAGTAATAATTAGGGTATACTTCAAGTTTCATTGATTACTTGCTTGCAGATAACTAATGTGTATAGTTTAACCATAAGTTTAAACTTAAACTCGTATAAGGTGTATGATCACCTTATCTTGCAACTAAACTAGTTTAAGGCCACCTTTAGGTCATATCATGTAGATTAGGTGACCTTAGGGTCTCCTCAAATCCAATTTTAGTATATAGTTTAAGGTGGCCTTAGTTATGCTTGTAAGTTTAAACTTAAACTTGTTTAAGGTGCCTAGTCACCTTCTTTTCACAGTAAACTATCTGAAGGCCACCTTTATGTCAAATAATGTGAATTAGGTGACCTTAGGGTCTCCTCATGTTTGGCTTTTAATACATAGGTTAAGGTGGCCTTAGTTGTTCGTGTATATGTTGATGTCATGGTAATATTAGTATGTGCAGTATGTAAATATTTTATAGTATGTAGATTTTAATAAATATATTATCCCCAGTGTGATTTTTACTGACTTAATCATTCAAGGTCAGGACACTGATTGCATACCTTTCTTATTCAGCTTCTTTTTGCCCATAGCTATGCAACACTCATCATAAATAGCCTGAAGCTTATGGTTATCTACACTCAAGGTATTGTGGGCAATATCGATGTTAATGCCCAGGCATGTAAGAGCTTTAGTGGGAGGAACCCGCTTATCCGGATTCATGGGAAGGCCTAGATCCTCTAAAAGCTCAGATAATTGAATAAAAGCCCTCTCACCCTCCCCCTTGGTTGAGACAATGATGTAATCATCAATATAAGCAAAAATTATATGACCTAATTTTTTCATGAGGAAAACGACGGCGTCAGACGCTCTCTGAAACGCTGAACAGCCATGGACCCAGCCAAATGCCAACGCAACGTTGACATAATAATTACCTTTCCAAAATATGCCAAACTTCAAAGCATCAGCTTGATCCACCCTAAGATTTCTAAAAGCACAAGCAACATCAATTTTTGCCAAGTATGGATCATCAGTAGTGATAATTTTTTGTACAATATCATCAATACCCGGAAATTTAAGAGCAAAAGCATCTTGATCAAAAGCAATTCTATTAACATTATCATTAACTGATTGACCTTTACGAAATGACAAATCCAAAATAACTCTTCTCCGAATCTTTAGGTCTAGTAAGAAGAGGTGAACAATGAATATTAATTGCAGAAATATCCGAAATAGGACCAATAATAGCCCCAGTTTTCATCTCTTTGTTCAGATATCTATCAACTTCTTCCGGATATTGTAAAGCAGAAACATGATTTTTAATGTTCTTGTTAACCAAAGTCTCTGGTTCGTTAAGCAACAAAGGAAAGCCAAAAGCCAAATATTGAAGCAACTTTTTGTCCGGATAATCAAATAACAATCTGTTCCAAGCCTCGAGGTTAAGACCAGATTTTTTAGGGTACCTGGCTTCCATATAGTTAGGTTTACCTGTAGTTCGAATGTGTTTAGTAATCTCTGGACACTGTCTAATATTCGTAATTTTGACCATCTGTCTATCCGGCCCGATAAAAGCAAAATCAGTGCTATCTTTTGCCAAGTAACCCAACCTTTTATCCGAAAAATTATAATCTGAATCAGAAGCACTGTGAACACTGTTGGAGTTGATATGCGAAACCTGCAATACTAATACTGGTAACTGGTGGCAAGGTATCGACTATATGCTGAGTTTCATAAACAAACGCAGCCGTATCATTAAAGTCCAACAATTTATCAATTATATCTTCCACATAGTGGTTATATGAAATACCAAATGTATCCTTTATAAAACATTCCTCTTTATAATCCTGCCACACAATTTTTGGATCCACTTCATTAACATATTTACTGTCGAATAAACTTGCTATATCTTCAACCATATTCCTTTGAACAAGTAAATACTCAGTATGAGTGAACTCAAGAATACCAGGAGGCAAGTGTTCACATGCGAATAAAAGAAATTCAGAAAAATCCCAATATTTTACAAAATATGCGAATCTACTCTTGAAACCAGTCCTATGAAGTAGGACAATATACACAGTTGTTCTATTAATAGGACAATTGTACTCATGAGAAGTAAAATCTATTCTGGTTTCAAACAATAAAAATCTTCCACAAATATCTTCTTTATATGGGTACATGCTGCACTGACCAGTATTCAATTCAATACTATTAGTAAAGCAATGTTCACACTGTATCGAAAACATATTTCCACAATTAGTACAATACAAATAATCAGAAACTTGTTTCGTTACTAAAGCGTTAGATCTATGATCTTCGACAACATATGACTCTGACATACTATATGAATCAGCAACAGAGCTAACTACATAGTTACAAAGAGATGAATATACACAGCTATCTGACAGAACATTTACATCATTACCGACTGCATTTATATTTAAACTGTCACTAAAGCTCCCACTGTCATTTACATTGCAGTCAAAATTATCAGAAATACTATTATATCCTGGGAGCAGCTGCTTAGGTGGCGTCTGACTCTCCTATTTACCCTGTATGACCTTGTCTTGACCTTTGTTCTTTGCAAAACACTTGACCTCTGGATGGGCCACATAACGACCACTTCTAGCACAGAAAGAACAGTTGTGACGAAACTGACCATGATGACCATCATGACTGCATGAGCCCTCGTTGTAATAACGACAAACCTTTCTCTGTGGAGCTGTCTGCTGGTTCACCATAGATATCTGTGATGCACGATTTAAGGACCACTGGGTTGCATCATTCCATCCTAAACGACCATCTTCCAGCTCGTGCATAGACATGGCCCATGCTCCCCTCACCACAGGCCATGGAAGTGAAGTTGCGTCTCGTAACGAAAGAACTACCTGTAGCAAAGCTTGCTTCATGAGAGCTGTATCTTTGATCTGCAATACATTCGTCAGCTGACCAGCAGCCCACTGGGGAAGGGTTAAGTCATCATAACCAATACGCTTGTTACCTGAGGATTGAAACCCTTCATTCGGCCATCTTGCTTCGGGAAGGGCTGTGCACAGATCAGTTAAGTTAAAACAACCCGACTTCTTGCCAGAATGTGGCTTACCTTGAATAGCTTGAAGCCTAGACTGCTGATCATAAGAAGCCAACACTCTTGAAACAGCGTCAGAAATATTGGGATTATTTCTGATCACATTAATATCTGGTAGGATAGCATCTCTGTCATCAGAAGCACCTGTCACAGGCATCACACGCGGATTGGCTGCCAGACCAGCAGCAATCTGACCAGAAAGCGGATCCGATCTGTCACCACGTCCGGACATCACCACCTGATCACTACCTTGTGGTGAATGATGGGTAGATACTCCCTCCTGGAAACGCAAAGTCTGACTTGGATTCGAGCCCTGGCCCATAGCTTGTAAAAACCCATCAGCAGGAACATCAGGGAATTGTGAACGCTGCCTGATCTGAATAGGGGTAGAATTAGCGGTATGTTCAATATGTTCAACACGACATGCCAGAGCTTGTGTTGATGCGTCAATTTTCTGCAGATACTGTAAAATGTCAGCATTGCTGGCAGAAGAAGATGAAGAAGCCATTGGTTCCGAAAGTTTGTCAACAGTACTCACGCCAATATTGTCTTGTAAATATGAACCGTCGACTTGTGACGCCTGTTTCCTCACTTTCCTTGTAGAAATCTTCGCCCTGGCTGATGCTCTAACCTTCTTACATGTATTGCTGGCTGGTGTTTTCTTTCCCATCTTAACATTTACAAAACAAAGTTCTAATCACGTATATGACCTATTTCAACATAAAAAACTAAAACCTATCTAAAATCTAAAATATACACAATATCATTGCCCGTAAAATGAATTCCATGTGCATTGTTTTTGTCTAATGATGTTAACTGTGCCTATAATTATTTTGTGTCAAAGTATAAAGTAGACTATAATAAATGTTGCCCTATAAAGAAGGTGAAGGTGAAATCAAATTACATGAGTAAACCATGGCTCAGTAAAGGTCTTCTTAATGCATGTAATGGCTTTTTTAAATCAATGGATTTTTTTTCATAAAATAGCAGCAAGATAAAAGGATTAAAAGTTAAACTGCATCAGAAAAATGTTTTTCAGTTAATAACAAACTTACCTGAGTGATATATAAAGTAAATGTTATAACAATAAAAAATTACTAGACTGCACCAAGGCAACCAAGTATCCCGATATTGTAATTTTACACAAATACTGATTTTTATTTTAACCTACAAAATGAGTTCATATGAAAATCATTCTTCACTGAATTGCTGAAAATTTGGTATTCCTTTGCATGCAGAGTTACAATTTGGATCCTTTCCAAAATTTCATCATATCTTTATTTGGTCTGGCCCCTCCCACATAACAGATTCCCGACGATACTTTTACTGGTTTTCTATATATCGTGAACACAGCAAAGTGACAAAGAAACAGACAGACAAACCAACAATTATATGAACACACTAAAACATAGCTACCTGGACTGATGTTACAAGATATTATAATTCTATGCATGTAAAACCTGGATAGCACTTATTGTAATCTCCGAAAATAATAAATGCAAAGGTTATTGAATAAGAACTTCCAATCAGGATAATAGCTGTTTTCTGACCTTCCAGCCTGCATAAACTAGCAAGATTGTTGGCATAATGTACACTGTATGTAGTAGTCTCCTCACCAGGTAAACTTAATAAATATATTAGCACATATCGCAAAATAATTATAATGCAGTCAGGCAGTTGTGTCTATACTATACATATAAACGCCTGTTGCAAGGCTAGTAATAGCTTTGACCTTTGTGATTGGAGATGGTCAACATGAAGTCATATTTATCCTTGCTACCGGGTGAGTCTGTTTGTTTGTTTGTTTGTTCGCCTGTCTGCCTGTTACATTGACTAAAAACTATCCATCGGATTTGCATAATAATTTCACAGCTATGTCCTCCTCAATATTGGTCTGGATCTTGAGCTTGATCTCAAATCCAAATTTGATTGTGTGAGTTTTTGGCAATAATAATCTCAGAACTTATCTCAGACATAATATTGCAGCATATTAGTCCACATAAACATGGGTGTGCAATATACAATAGTAGTTAAAGATAATTGATGTCTAAAATAAGAAATCTACATATGAGTCCATACAATGATAAGTAAGTAAACAAGTAGTTGCAGTGAAAACTTCTTAATTTACCAGTTGACCACACAGAGCTGATTAGTCAACTTGACATATCTACATGGATAAGTAAAGCATTGTACATAAAATCAGATCAGAGTTTTATTTCCACGCAAGATGTGCTTTATCTCTGCCTGATGCCTTCTCAAAGTTGAGAAGAATCTGAATTGAACAAGGCCAAAAGGTGTTTTGGTCACCTAGCGTGAGCGCAAAGCCATCAGAGACATGAGTAGTGCAGTAGAATTTATGAAAGTCTGGTTACACAAAGAAATTGCAACTAAAACATACCCCACAGCAAGAGAGGTAAATTCTACTGCAATGTTGCCATGTCGTCCAAATGGGAGCAAAAGAGATCATCAAACTCCAGAGAGAAAAGGATGTGTGTTTGTAACTACTGCAGTGTTGTCATGTCATCCAAACGGGAGCAAAAGAGGTAAATTCAGAGTACAGAGGTAAAGTCTGGAGACAAAAAAAGTGATCTGCAGAAAATCGGTATTTCTTTTAGTACTACTCAGGGGAAAGGGTTTGTGCATTCTGAGTCCTTGTTTTTATTGTAATTTTAAATGTCTTCTAACATTACAAACTATGTAATATGAGAGAGTTGTTTCTAGGAAACCTTACTCATTATCAGAAAGAAATATTACCGCTTCGTGAAGATTGCCAAATTTTAGAAGGAACACTTGGAATAAAGAATATATTGTACCAGCAGTGAAAAACAATGAAATGATAATTTTACTGGAGTCATTCTTTGTGTTTTGTTCATGCATGGCTATGCATTCCCTGTACTAAAAGTTGGATTCGCATTTGCTTTATATATATTTCTGAACAAATTAGAGGAGAAACCTTTGATTTGTGGTGTTATCCAATATCTTTATCCTCTCCCTCAGGGTTAGTATGTGTACAACTGTATGAATTCTTGTAGGCAATTGTGTCCTCAATATTTACTTGCACTTTAATAATAACAGAAGACTTTAATACTCTTACCTGAATAATATTTTGAAACTTTATAGGAACCATGTACAGGTTTAAAGATAAAGAGGTAATGTAAATATACTTTTATTTCAAACATAGTTTTGAAGGTCAAACCTTGGCAGCAATGAAATACTATGGTCATTAGTCCAACTGGGCTCCCTCTGGCAACTGATTAAGGCTTATTAACATGTGTTCTGTGCACTTCTTAAAGTAACATGCTTGAAATAAAACAGTCACATGTCTTCACTATATACATATTAAGGCGTTATAAATATCAAAAGCATTGTATTAATCTCATTAATCTTGATAAACCATTGGTAATGAAAAAGGAACGAGTTTAAATATTTTGCCAGTACTTTTTTCATTCACTGTTGTTACTTTATATAAGAGCATGTGTCAAAGATTTTATATTCTCCAGCTAAATATTGACTTCATCATCATAGGTGGATGAGATATCTATATTTGTCCATCAAATGTATCCATGATTTCTCTTGTTACTGTGTCAAATCTTGACACCTGGCATCTGTGACATCATGTATTATACAACATTTTATTACCTAATCTAATGTATTTATTTTCAATGTTTTAATGAGATTTAACACTAGCTTGGAAAAGTTCTTAAGTTTATTGATTTGGTAGAGTCTTGATGTTTTTGCTTGGCTATAGCATTGTCTTGGCGTGGCTATTTTATCTTTATTTATACAATCACAGTTTTTGTAAATGTCACTTATTTCAATATCCTTGTCGATTCTCATGCAAATTTGTTCTGAATTCATTTCTTACTGAAATATCACAAATAAATACACTTTAGGACATGAAACAAAATGAAACCGAATTTATAATAGAATGTTATATTTATTATTCATCAACATCAAATTTGAGAATTTTGAAATAATAGAAAGATAAATAGCAATGTTTGAATTTGTACATTTCCTAAATATTAATACATTTTGAAAGTAGAAATTCAGAATTGAATTTAGATAGAGACAAATTAATTTTACTGTTGCTAGTTCTGATGTTGATCTTTCTAATCTGCACCATGAGAGATCTGTGAGTACCCAACTAATAAGCTTTGTTTGTGAGGTTATATTTCCTGATTGGCTATATCTCTCTCGTAATGCTTGGAGAGATTTTGTGTTATTGTTGAATGGAATGATTTAGAAATTGACCTTCAAGGTCAAATAGAGGTCAAAAGATCTTTCTTACAAGCTACACAACCAGACTCATGTTATGATTGTCAGTCAGATGTCTCTAATGAGTAATGATAACTATAGCGACTACATTATGGGTCTTTAACGTATTATAAATGTATATAATCTTAGTGATAACATAGGGGTTAAGGATCAAATAATCTTAAAGTATTGACTTATTGGAAAGAAATAGTTTAACCAGGCGTTTAACTAATGGTGCTATATAGTTTGAAAAGATAATAGTTCTTGACCTTGACAAAAGAAACTATTGGGTAACAATAACTAATTGTACAGTAACTGTCTTAACCAACAACTAATATGTGTGTTTTAACAGTTTTAACAAACTCCAAATATTGTTAATATTAATAAAAATAAATTCATTGTTGTCTGAAATGAAGTTTATTATTATGGGACTCCATCCCTTGCAACTGTTGAATGGAATGATAGAGAAAGAAATGTGTCTTGCTTAACTATTTAGATATTATTTGTGCTCACTAGGAATGACGCGGTTTGTCTTTCATTTTCTATATAATTATGTTTTGTTAATTATAATAAGCTTGAATAGTACGGGAGTACATCACTGATGCAAAATATTGGATAATGAAAGTAAATAATAACTCATTAGACAAATATTAAAAATATATAACTCATGAAGATGGTTTATGTAGCATTCTTTGTGTGTATTTATATTTGTTTTATTCATGATACATTTCTTCTATGTCATTAGGGAAGTTTTCCTGTTATACCCATAAAGGTAGTTCTTTGTTGTTGCCCCAATGTTGTAGGTGCCCTATGTCTGAGAAAGTGCCACAATGTTTCTTTTTAAGTGTTTGACATGCTTATAGATATTTTACAGCTCACTGGTAAAAACCAACAATGACCCAGAGTGCTTAGATGGAATGACAATTCTTTTGAAGGAGGTTGTTTCATAAACGTTAATTTATCATTGATTATTAGCATTTGCAGTTCTACAGATAATTGGAACATTTACGACTGTTGCATAAGATTCTTTAATTGTCACTGGTAAAAGTAAAGAAAATGTCTTTTGTTGGGCTTAATTGCAATAAAACATATCATGTGGATATACACATAGAAAAATGAGGGGGGGGCTCGGTGGTGTGGCGGTTAGAGTTCTCGCCTCCAACCTCTGAGACCGCTGGTTGGAATCTCGGGCCGGGCACTTCATGTTGGAAACTTGGTAGTTACTTGCCGATGCCCAGTGGTTTACAGTAGAGTATGCACTGGTTTCCTCCACCTGTAATCTACCCATCAAAATATGACCCTGGCTGTTGAACGCGACGTAAAACACCAAAAAGTAAAAAATAAACCTACAAAAATGACCTTTGAGAAGGTTATAAATTTTATCCACACTTTTCTATTACGGACTCTTAATGTACATAGTTTTAAACATACTTTTCCTTTTAGTCCAATTTCAAGTTCAACAGTTTGCCTCCCTATCTCCATTTTGATTCAGTTGCGTGGTTTTTAAAAGTGACCAGGGTTTAAGGACAGTTTCTCTCCAGGCAAAACTGGCTTATTTGTTCTGCTTCTTTCTGGCACTATTGACCACTGCACACTGTGTTATAATAAGCAATTGATCAGTGAGTGTAGCAGGTCAGCCATCTTTGATTTATCCACATCACCATTATTCACTAGTTTACTACATGAAAGAGTTTTAATTGGTTACAAAACCAGGTATCTTTATCTTGCCCTCGGGAGTGTATTCTTGCAAATGTGTTAAGATGAGTATTTTAGTTTAAACCTTAATTTCTCCAAATGCAGTTTGATTCCCCAAACAATCTGACAATGCAGTATAGAGCATCATGTTATTAATTGTGTAATTCTAATTGGACTTTTATAGGACTTAATCTCCCCATACAAGATGACTCTAAGGCGCAACAAAACAAAAAAAAGCAGTAGTCAAAACTTCAATATTCAGAGACAGAAGAGGGGTCAAGCACCACAGAGAACGCCAGGGGATGCTCTAAGCTAAGGTGGATATGCATTGGTGTACAGGTAGGTTTTAAACTGCTTTCTGAAACAGGCCAAGGATGGAGAGGCACGAATCGCATCTGGAATAGCATTCCAAACAGTGAGAGCATCAAAAGCAAAACTATTACTAAGCTGCTTGACAGATCTATGAACAGAAAGTTAGAATTTCTGAATGACAAGGAAATTGCCACTACTTTGGCTGAGCCTGGTGCTATTAGAACTGCTGTAGGAAGAAAGATATGGAGCAAAATGCCTAGGAAAACCTGTGTGAAGAAACTTGTAAACAAGTGTGGCTGTCTTAAACACCATACACTATTCAACATGAAGCCAATGCAATTTCTTAATTAACAATTAAGAATTTCTTAACTCATTATTACCTTTGTCAAGGAGATATTAAATTCATGATGGTTTGTTTGTCTATGTGTCCATTAGTTTGCCTGTTTCTTTGCAGGATTGCATAAATACTACTGGTTGGATCTTCATGAAAAAATGAGATGATTTTCCGGATTAACATCTAGATACAAAAATATCAATAAAAGTATAAAGTAAATATAAAAAATCATCTGGAATTACCCATTTAATTATTTTGGGAATGTTTTCTTTAGAAAAGAGAGATAGGGTTACAATGTAAACTGTATATGCCTTCACAGAGGCGTGCACTCTCTGAGTGCTCTTGCTTTAATTTATGAAGTTTACAAACATTATTGTAATAATGATAAATATTTGTATATCTGGACATATCTCCTTCGACAAATTGTGCATAATTTATTTCAGACATAGATACATTTCAACCTGTCCTTGAGATTTACTTATTTGTATGACCGATGACCAGTCTTCCCATAAATATAGGGCTGAGTGGATGTTTAGTCCTGGAAAAAAGTTATTTAAGCCATGATGATTTGCTTGTCTGATTGTTAATAGGATTATGCAAATACTACTGCTTGGATATTAGATGAAGTGCCTCCGTCAAATTTAGATGCCATTTTAAATTGAGACTGATCCAAATCTCTGTCTGGATGAAATAATCAATTTTGTTCTCAATGTACTCTTTATAACATACCTTTGTGAAGGTATGCTCAGTGCCCAAAGAAGGTTAAGTGGTCATAAGAATACTACTAAGGTTGGGATTACTATTTATTCTATAATTAACAATACTAAGATAATATTTACATACAATGTTGAGATGATAAGGCCACCTTAACATAAAATACAAAAATTAAGATAAGGTTACATAATGGAAAGTTAAGGTGGCCTTAGCCAAGGCCCCAGCCCAAGAGAGGTGACCTTAACATATAGGTGTATAGGAGGAAAGTGACCTTAAGGTTGGACCTTAAGGCAGAGAATTTTTGAGGATTTTACAAAGGTCACCTTAACTTGAGAGGGGGCCACAGCTAATTACATATGGTGAGGAAGTTACATGTATGATATTTAAAGTTACTGGTTGTAGTATAGCAATATATAAGGGTTACTACAGATAGGAAGGTAAGTATAGGAGCTACCCCAAACCCCAGTAGTGTAGAATTTAGATAGAAAGTAGGGATTGAAAAGTGGAAGCAACTTTATCAGTAACATTATGGTCCTGGGTGATATAAGACCAAACACAGTCACAGGACCAGGTCCCATGACTCTGGATATCTTGAAGTGGAACACTGGAATTAAATGCCAGGGTGGCTGAAGGAGTGGAATGTGATTTTAGAGTTATGCAACTGGAGGGAAAGGAGAATGGAATGCAATGCCCTGCCTAGTCTGGAATCTGTCAGAGGAACCCATTTTTGTTTGTATTTAATTTGGAATTGAGGTTTGTTGTCACCAGAGGGTGTGATTGACAGTAAGTTTTTAAGGGCAGCCACTGGACATAGGGGTGAGTTAGTGAGTGAGGGAAGTTTTAGAAGACGGACCTGGTTTTTGGATTGGAGTGTCTTAGACCATTTAATGAAAATATGGGCCCCAGGGTGGGCAAAAAATATGTCAGCTCTTGCTAGTTGTTCCAGTGGATTGAATGTTTGCATGGAGTGTGGAACTAAGTTGGAAATACGTAAGAAGGAAAGAAATGAAAGTAGGAATGCAGCTTTAAAAATCTGACCCATATACATGGTATCACACTTTACTACAATAGCCTTGAGTGTATCTATGTCAATAACTGTTTTCAGTGAGATTTTTAAAGGCGCAGCAGGGTAAGGGATCTGGTGAAATGCTTTATCTGTGGGTGAGCAAAGGGGGAGACATCAACACCGTATATGGCTAACTTAGCTTTGATAGCCGACAAGTAATTTGCAATGCTGGCAGTGGATGTACCATTAAAGACTGAAAATTCGAGGAAAACTAGTATATGATTAGTGTTAAGGTGACAAATGGAAAGATGGGCAAAAATGAAAATTCTAAACTTGGTAGTATAAGCCTTGGTGGTGGAGTGTCTAAATGCCGATTGTAGACGCTGATGGGCCTTTGACAGCAATGGACTAGTCTTTGCAGGTAATCCTATAGAATATATTATATATCATAATCAATAAACAGAGTACTATCAGCTGGGACTACCCAGGTGGCCTGGGGAAGTAAATTCTTGACCTTTGCTTTATGTAAATCACCAGTATAATACCTAGATAAACTATCAGCTATAACATTATGTTTTCCCAAGATGTGAATTAATCTAAGATTTATGTCAGCTAGAGCCACTTCCATGGCAATGTTACGTGCAATTGCCGCCAAAACCACATCTTTAGTTTTGCCTGTATTTATAACTGAAACCACTGCTTGGTTATCACAAGCTATTACAATGGTTTTGCCTCTCCATTGGTTAGCCCAGACACGAACAGCTACCAAAACATTTAACATCTCTAACTGCACAATGTGAAAATGGTTATAGCCTCTAACCAGGGGTAAGGCATATATTTGATCATTAAAATAAGCACCTAAACCTTCTAAAGAAGCATCTAGCTCAATTTTTGCATGTACATGAGCATGGTTAAAATATGAAGTACCATTGAACTTTGGGGCAAATTTCAAAAACCATGCCAAATCTTGGATGAACTCAGGGGTAAGATTTATTGTAGTTTCTTTATGGGTTTGTTGTAACAAGTCGAGCATGCAATTTAGAAAGTTACGGGAGTACCGTACACACTTTGCAATGTATAACAGGGATCCTAGTAGGGACTAAAGGTCTTTCCTGGTGCATTGGGTTTTATTTTGCCATTGTTGACAAACAGCCAGTATTTCTGTGAGCTTTTGCTGTGGAATGGACAGAGTAGAGTTAACAGTATCAACTTCAATACCCAGACATACACATTTAGTGGTGGGGGTTACTAACTTGTTCTGACTAATGGTGAGGCCTAATTCTTGGAGCAATTCTTTTAATATTTGAAAGCAGGTTCTGCCTGACTTACAGTTGCATTCCCAATCAGATCATCTATATAATTTGTCAAACAGTAACCAGATTCGGCCATAAGTACCTAACTGAGTCTGTTATTCGCTGGAAGATGGCCGAACCGTGCCGATAGCCGAAAGGTAGGCAAGTATCAAGATAGTACTTATCTAACTTGAGACCTTACAAAAAATAACTATCAGGATCTATCTTGACATGTCTGAATGCAAGAGTGATATCTATCTTGTAGATTAGTGAGCCTTTGCCATATTTACGAATTTTCTGAGTGATGTTATCAATAGTAGGGAAGGAGAGAATGAATGCAATGTTGAGGTATTGGTCAGAAGAGACACCTTGGTTGACAGATTGACCTTTAGGAAAGCTGAGGTCAATTATGACACGTCTGTGATCAGAAGAGGGCTTGGGTCTGGTCATAAATAGAGAAATATGCAAATTTCGTATAGTAAGTGTGCCAAATGGACCTAAAATGGCTTTGAAACTTTTTTCTTCCTGCAAGTAATGTAATACATCTCTGGTAAATAAGTTAGCTGAAGCATGGTTCACTTCTTCATGTTGTAGAGGGGAGGCAGGGGAAGGGCAAGGCAAGTCAAGGGGAAATCTGTACCGTAATAACAGTGGCAGTTGTCTGTCCCAATAATTTTTTAAATACTTGTCCCATGCATCAGGGTTTAGTTGTGATTCAATTTCAATTTGTGCTCCCATGAACTTGTGGGTATTAGAATCGACAATGGATCTATGTATGTCGAATATGGTGGCTAGAGATGAATTTTTATTATTTTTTTCAGGCAATACCATTTCAGAAAGGGGAATAAAGCCATATTTATCACTTGTTTGCTTATCCCAATCTTTGAATAATTTGCAATTCTTGGCTTTAGCCACCGCTTCCCTATGATGTGGCCTAAACCTCAGGTCAAGGTCATATTTATCAGGGTTCGAGTCAACAGAGTTCTTGACACCTTGGTTAATGTTTGAAGACACTTTTGAACTTTGCAATTTGACATTATTGACAGTTTGTGCTGCCTCAACTATACTGGGGCTATCAACTGTAAGAGCACTAACTGCTGATTCAACACTATCAGACACCTCAAAACTGCAAGGGTTGTCTGTTAATATTTTACAGTTATTGTTAACTTTGACACTAGTAACATTGCAGTTTGAACTGGGAACCCGAGTATTACTACTTTGGGATACCACATCGTGTGTTCATGTTTCATAGTCCTTTTGGACGTTATTTTTACTGACAGTAGAACTGTCAGACAATACCGACCAAGTATTGTCATCTGACACTTGTTGCAAACAAGCAAATCTATTTACATCGTTAAAAACACAATTTGTTTGCAGTTGGCTATTATTTGGACGTGCTGAATTGACTTTAAGCTCAAGTTTGTTATTTGAACCATAGTTAACATTACTGACATTACAACTACCAATGTTAAGCTTCTTACCTATAACTGGACAGTTAGTTGACAGTTAACTTTTTCACGAGGTTTTCCAACATTTTTACACTGAACACTCGAGTTTTTGGCACATATGACACGCTTGTTAGTATTGAAACTAGTATTGACAACGTGTGCACCCAGATTTGACACTTTGCTATTTATACTCTGCACTTTGTTTGCCTTCAAATGACGGTTAACCTTTAAAGGACAATTGACAGAATTTTTACCATATGTTTGGCGAATTGTGCCTTTGACAATATCTGCATACGATACATTAGAATAGTGATACCAAGTTGCTTTCCAGTTATGAGCCGCTATGCTTTTCAGCTGAGAGTTATAAATAACTCGGTCTGGGAATTTTTTACAATTTTTAACACTGGTAGGCACTGCATTTAAGCAGTGCCCAAGTCGTTTTTTGACTTATTTTTACAATCTTTGCCAGAATGGGGGTAAGATTTTCCTTGTGCATAGCAATGCTGACAAACATGGAGATACATTTGACCATTATTCTCATGATCACCTTTCTGCATACAAGAGCCCCTCTGATAAAATTTGCAAACTAAGGGACCTTTGGCAGTGATACGTTTGGTTTGAGGGGTAGGGGCCACTCTTTGGGCATGAACCCGACCCAACCTATCAATTTTATGGGTATCTTGCCACTGAATTTTGTTATCCTCCATTCTACATAGGAGGACAGCATGACTTCCCTCAGCAGACTGCCACCCGAAGTCATGACTGTCCTCCATCAACTCAGCCAAATAATCAAGCATATGGTTTTTGACAGTCTCGTCACTTTCTTCCCTTACAATTTGGGCAAAGCCTGAGACCCACTGACTCATTGACAAGGCATCATAGGTGACCCTATTTTTTGTTTGAACCTCCCAAGATAAAGTTCTGGGGCCAGGGGACCTATTTTTTGACCCAAACAGTGTCTTTGCCCCCCCCCCCCCTCATCGACTTAAACTTGCCCTGTTCATTGAGGTCTCTCAGTTGCTGGATCCTCTGGTCAACCTGGGCCTGCATGCGTTTGGACTGCTGCAATGACTTGATGGATGGCAGGATGAGTTCATCGTCTTCTTCTTTGCTGTCTTCTACTGGGGTTGTCGTCTTGCTGCTACCAGCCAAGCTTGAACCTGGGGAGTGGATCATACCGTCGACCTTCCATTCCATTTACCGCCATTCTGCCACTGAGACTCTTGAGTTCCTGCAGTATCAATGAATTAGTGTCCATGGTATCTGCACTAGCTTCATGTACATCATTATTTTGAGTTTCAAATTTACATTTTGAATTAATGGGGCGCGGATGACTGCCTCCACATTTACTACAGTCAAAATTTTTCTTGGGCATTCTGAAATGCAAAGTGCACCCCTCGTTTTGGATCTGCTTGTATAGATACTATTGCAACGAAGAAAAGAGAATTGAAAGTAAGAAAAGTAAACTCAGCCCTCAAATCCTGCTCCACAGAGCTATCAAAGCAGACTCAAACGAGTAAAAACGGCTCAAAAGTCAGGGCTCGAACTCAGCATCACAACACATCAGCACAGCATTGACACCACTGGACAACAACTCTGTAAAACACTGAAACTCTAACGTTTCAGTGCTCTGAAACCCCAGAGTTTCCAATACAATTAAACATATATGCATAAAATCGAATAAAATCATTTGTTAAAAGACGTGTTGCATGACTGGTTTCAAAATTTAAACTGAATATGGCTACTTTTGGCGGGAGGTTAAAGGTCATGAACTGGGTTAACCAATTACATAACTATGTCACTTCACAAACAAGAAAAACCTTTAGTAGCACTGAATACGGTAGCACCCTATTTGCTACCCTAGCACTTTCTGAGATTTGTTGTAAAATAAGATGAATCTGAAATGGGAGAGTTATTGGATTGAACATGTCTTTGTATTCCAAGTTTTCATGCCAGAACAATTAATAGACGGACACTAAGGTGAACAGCAAAAAGCCCTTAAGGACAAAAGGTCTTTTGGAAGGAAATATTTTTGTGATAATTAATCAATTGCAATGGACTGGACATCCTCAAATGAACTTTTTCGTTCACTTCAATAAACTTTTCATTTCTAATGCTAAGATTTATCTGTACATTTATGACACTTGTTTTTCATATTTTCATGTTGATTTTTTTTGTGGGAATCAGTCCTTTAATTTTAATAGGACAAGATGTCAATTAGAATTCAAGTCATATTTTGTAGAATTATGTCTGATTGCTGCAGCTCAGATTTGTGGAGAATAATAATAAGTACCCAATACTATAATATTTTAAATTGTGAAGTACCCATTCAAATCCGTAGATTGAATGTAAAGAAAAATGTACATACAGGAGAAATGTTTGATACTTTATGTTTAATTCCTTTGGAAACAGGCTGTTTTGTATTTCCTGAAAAACAACATATGGTATTATTTCCTCAAGGGTTTCTACGAGGCCTATTAGTAACAGGAATTTCCATTTTTACGAGGCCTATTATAAACAAGAATTTCTATGTTTATGATATAATATTCATAACCAGCCAGAAATGTACTAGTTTTCTAAGTTATATATTCATTTTGCTTTAATTAACTGCATATCGTGGAACAAAATGAAAGTTGTTAAACTACCATCATAGACAGTGTTCCAATTGTGATTCTCAGTAACAATACCTGATGATATTGATTCCATTAACATGAAGGTTATTTTTTTTTTTTTTGCTTAAACTTGAAACTGTGAAACCATAAGATACTTCCTGCTGAGTGTGCTGTAGTTGCACAGTGCTTGACTAAGAGAGGTGAAGAAATACTTTGGGGAAAAACAAGCAGTGAGGTACTAGTACAGCCGATCATTGCAGCTTCTTATACACAATTACTTCTCGACATGTCTGGGATGATGTATATGAGGAAAGTAGATTCTGCATGCCTTGTAACATGAGTAAGAAAAGGAAAAATTCCCCTCAAACCAAATCCGAACGTTTCTGACACGATAAGCAGAAATCACAAAGAAAACCCATAACATTGATTGGAAAATAGGAACTATATTTGCTTTGTAGGTGAATTACGTAATTTGTCATTCTTGTACTAATTATATCAGAAGAAATGACAATCTTACAATCAACAGGTTCATAGTTTTTGATTTCATGGCAATTATTTAAGTATAAACTAATGTGTTACCTCTATTTTCCTGTCAATATATGTTAAGAAAATATAATAAAGAATATTTAAAAATACTCTTTGGATTTTTGCAATTCAGACATGCCTTAAAGGCAAAGAATTGGACATATTGTGAATATAAAGTTATTTCTAAAGCAGTTTTCGAGGCCATATCATTGGATTTTATTCATATGCTCAGTGCACCTGCTATATGTCCGAGGGTTTATAATTACAAATGATACATTAATTGTCTAAACGTCATATAATGCTTGTAAGATGGCAAACTTCTTAGCACTCTGCCTAGCAACAGCTTTGTCAATGTTTGGTAATGCAAAACTATAATTTGGTCTGTTTACTGTGTAAAATATAGTTACCTAACTCACAATATTATACAAGTATTATTGATCTATTATCTCTGAATTATATTTGCAGGAGGAAGATATATTGGATTGTTGTTATTTTTAGTGTAAAGGAATTGTACATCATTAAAGATTACAGATTTCCTTTTGAAATTTTGATAAGCCATCACGGAGTGACATTTGAAAAAAAAGAGGCAATGCTAACAAAACTAATTAATCTAAACCAATAAAACGGGACTGTATTCAGAGACTCAGTATGGTTACATGGAAGAGCCTTATGCTTGAATTTTTCATTTTGTTCCACTTACGAGGTGAGGACATTTTGTATTATGGTTAATTATCATCACATTGTAAGATAATGATAATAATGAAATAGTAATAATCTTAGGATCTACAGCTTTTAAAACTGCCTGTTTTGTGCTTAAGAATAATTTAGTTCGTGATGTCATGCCTAAATAATTAAAATTATTACCTAATTAGAATAATCACTATGGAGGGTAACTTTGCAGGAAAAAACTAAAAACAGCCAAAGTTACATTTTCTAAAGTAGGGAGGGCGGGGCATACCTCTGGTATGCGCTAAGTTTATCTCTTCTGCTTCTCAAAAGTGATTGGAACTTGCTAATCTTAATATGTACAATTATTTGGTCACATGAATCCCTTTAAGGGAAACAACGTCAGCATGGTTTGTCATTTTTTTTATATCCTTTTCACACTACAGGTGGTAGGCCACATTTTGGTGAATTGTTCCTGTTTTTTGATCACCGTCTCATGTCCATCTGCAAACTTGCAAGTCAATGGTGAACTGTCTCCATTACCTTTTGGATCCTACTGAAATTTTAAATTGTTTGAAATTTGTGCCTTGGGGATGCGCCGATGAATGTATTACGAAAGTGTGGCCCACATTGTACATAAGGTTGTGATTTGGTCGTCTTGTGATGTATTATGGCAACTTAAGGTGTTTTAAGGTATTAGATGTTTCGCCACTGTATCACAAGGGTTGTTGGCAGACAGGGGTATTTTCCAAATGCCTATAACAATAAATTACACCTCCTGTAGTGTAATAAACTGGGACAAAATGACTCAGCCTAGTAGTCGGTTTTGCTGCCGAGTAAAACTTCTAGTCTCGGGATACATGACCTGGGCCGGGATTCACAAAAGGTCTTAAGCAAAAAATTGTCATAACTTTAAGAGAAAAGTCTTAACTCTGCAAGAATTTTGTCATAAAGTTAAGACTTTTTTTGCTTAGACAAAATGAGATTCACAGAAGGTCTTAGACAAAAATTTGTCTTAGATTTTGTCATAAGTTTAAGACCACTGCAGGGCAGACTTAACACAATTTTAAAATATTCCATTGCATGTATTTACATTTTACCCTTTGTTATGCCAACAAAATATATACTATGGGGATCTATACTTCCTAGAAAACCAATTTCTGTGGATTGTAATAAAAATTTACATCATTTAATTACCTATAAATTTCCACATTATATCTTCTTGTGATAAAAATAATGTCATAAAAATGGCTGACTCACAATAAAACATAAAGACTACTATTTTTACATAATTTTACAAAAAAGTAACAAATCTGTTTTATAATTTTGAAGAGCATGTTTGGTGTATTTATTGATTAAAAATGTTTTTCTTTTACTAAAATTTGTTAATTTGAATTCAAAGTAGTTAAGACTTTTTGCACAAATTTTGTCTCAGCTAAGATTTTGCTAAGCACTTTTTGTGAATCCCAATTTAAGAGAAATCTTAGCTAAGACAAAAGTCATAACTTTAAGATTTGTCTAAGCCAAAAAATTGCCTAAACTTAAGACCTTTCGTGAATCCCGGCCCTGTAGTCTGAAATGGGCATTAACAAGAATGGGTTTATTATGGCCTACAGTGACCTTCACCTATCATTAATGCTGCATTCTTTGGCATGTTGTGAGCTGGTGTTCACATGATTTGCAATGTTTTAATGAGTTTTATCAATATCTGATTACAGCTGTTGGCGGAAAGCTTAATTTCTTAAAGTATCACCATTTAAAACATTAAGGCTTTAAGGATTTGATTAAGGATATTCATGTCTTGTATTTATGTTAGTACACAGTTTAAGCCAAAAAATATCCATGTGGGTGCACACAAAATAAACAAAATATAGGGTTTTTTATTCAAGTTAACAATATATTTATACTAATATTATATTTTAACTGTGAATCTGTAAAAAGAAACAGCTTAAATTTTATGTAGAAATATCATCTATTCACTTCTCTGAATGCGATATTTGCAAGATCAACTGCATTTATTCTTTCTGAGCATTTTTATTTAGTCTGTTTTTTATTCCCAAGGTTGATTCAAAACATTTCACTTTTTGTAAAAAGAAAACTGATTTAAAATTTATCTATTTGTTATTTCCTATTGAAAAAAAAATCTGCACCATTTCAGTAATGGGTTGTATTAACATATTAGAATCTATTCATTTATTTTCTGATGATTATAATTCTTACAGGTATTTAAGTGGCTTGGTGGTGTAGTGGTTAGAGTTTTCGCCTCCAACCTCTGATGCTGCCGGTTCGAATCTTGGGCCGGGCGCTTCATGTTGGAAAGTTGGTAGTTACTTGCCGATGCCCGGTGGTTTACAGTGCAGTTTTTAACTGGTTTCCTCCACCTGTAAACTACCTGTTGCAAAATATGACCCTGGCTGTTGAAAGCGACATAAAAGTACAAATAAATCGAATCTTAGAAGTATTAATTTGATGAAACATTTTTCGAGATGTTCAGTAAAGGAAAGAGTCACTCTACTTTGGCTTTAGTTTAAATATATTTTATTCACAATTAAGCAACAATTGATTTAACAATTATATCAAGCCTTCTTGCACAATGGGATATATTTACAATGATAAATGAAATGAGACTGCACTATCACAACATGAATACCTTGCACAATTAAAACCGCTTGCTTTGAGCAATAAATCTGTGGGCTGCATTAAAAATAACTTCATTTTGATCATATTTTAAATTTCTACTTCCGTATAAGAGTCAATTTGCATTTATTGTTATTTGGCCTTGTATAAAGTGAAGGGATTCTACTTTGGCTTTGATGTCATACATAGCTTTTGCAAAATTAGTTTTTTGGTCCTTGTAATTTAAGCACACAATCAATAATGTTTTACCTTGTCTGTTACTGGTTTTTCTTTGTGGGAACATAAACTTAATTTTGGAAAGCTTCACAATTGTGAATGTACTTTGGCTGACACATTGTTTAAACAGGGATATATAGACTTGGCTAGTAACAATTAATATAGGGATCTTTTATTTACAGAAAGCTTTTTCCCGAAAAATTATGGTTCTTCACATGACACTTTCGTTGCCATGAATTTTGTCATGCTAAACTACATTTGGTTCTTAACAATAACATTATCACTTTTTTGTGTTTCATGGTTTTAAAGTACTACACAGTAAATAATTAGTTTTATTTCCTGTCTTTGTCCTGCCTTTATAAAATTCAAGAGAATTCATTAGATTTTTATTTTGGTCTTCCTTTGTCTATATCTTAAGTTTCTCTCATATCCATTTATACGTATATACATGAAGTGTGTTACAAATATTGTTGAAAAATGTAGCCTGGTAGTGGGGTAGCATAGATTTGTATGTGCAAACAAGGTGAATTCTCCCCACAAAAGTGTCACCACTTAAATATCAAAGAACAGTCTGTGACTAGCTACAGGTTGTACAGTGGGTTTATATACACACAAGGTACACCTAAGTGTATTGTACGGCACATGTAACCTCTGTAAGTAAATGGCGGGAACCTACAACACTAGCAAGGAGAATGCACCTGCCCAAGTATCTCATATATTACCCTTGAGCAATAGATACATTTGTAACTACATTGCATAGACACGGAGAATAATGTACATGGCAATTTTAAATCAGGGGATCTCTGCCACCTTGATTCTGTTATCTGTTATTTTCTGTTATCAAATTGCACGTGTAACTTAAGCCTTGCAACTTAAACCTTGCAACTTTATCTGTAACCAAGACACACATGCACATATAGCCTCTCTTACATCCTGTTGTATGTGCACGTACGTCCTGGTTACAGAGAAAAATCGCCTGATTTGCAAGGGACCCTCAAGGCACACTTGCGATTTTAGAACAAATATATCAAGGCCACACAGGCCCTGCAATGAAAATTGGCATGCACATTTTCTCTGCGTGCACTCAGGATGTCTACAAATGCATCCATGCCTCAAGGGTAACTTAAGGGAGACTTATGCAGCACACTTACGTGTCTATACACCTACGACAGGATGTAAGAGAGGCTTTATAAAGCCCAGTGATTCTTATGTTAGCATGTATTGAGTTTATGAGCACAACTGTTTATGTGGTTATAACCTAAAGATTGTCTGAGTACAACATATTCACGTCATCCTCTCATGGTCACCACGTCTTTTGATGATCACTGCAAAATAAGCTATCCATAGATTATTATTTGGTGTCATTTACTTTGATGCAGTTACTGTATCATCTAGTGATCATGAAATAAGTCACACAAGCACCAGGAACGGGGCCACGGTGGCAGAGTGGTAACACTCACGCCTCCCACCTCTGAGGCCGGGGATCGATTCCCGGCACAGCCTCAAGTGGGAAAGCTGGTAGTTGCTTGCCGTTGGTCGGCAGTTTACAGTACACAACCCTAGCGAACTCTATGTACTGGTTTCCTCTGCCCTTCCAACTACCCGTCGTGATATGACCTGTACAGTGTTGAAAGCGACGTAAAACCCCAAATAAACAAATAAACACAAGCACCAGAAGAGGTTGTGCTCATGACAAAGTAAGTAGTGAGCACCCCTTTCATCTGGCGATCACAACCTACCAAATCACTAAAAGATCTTTTTCATGAATGTAGTAGATGGGGGGATTATATGAATTTCATGCAGAATTAAAACATAACACATTGTAAAAGTATCCACTGAACCAATTAATAAAAAAGTTAGGAAACCAATGCAGTATTGCATGCTTTGTATTGTGGATTCCTTCAATGGGAAACACCCTTTCATCATTAACTTGATAGAAAATAATCCAGTATTAATTGTCCGTTTTGCCAAAAACAACAGAGAGAATAAACAATAGCAAGTTCACCAGTGTGTGTTGTATTACATGTTATTTTTTTTCATTGTATCTCAAATATTTATTTATTTTTGGGGGTTGTATGTCATTTTTAACACTGTACAGGTCATATCACGACAGGTTGTTGGAATGGCAGAGAAAACCAGTACATACAGTTTGTCAGGGTTCTGTACTGTAAACTGTCGACCAATGGCCAGCAACTACCCCACTTGAGGCCGTGCCGGGAACCGAACCCCGGCCTCAGAGGTGGAAGGCGAGAGTGTTACCGTGGCCCCCTTGTATCTCAAATAGAGCCTTCACATACATAGTTTACTTTTACAGTGACGCACATAATGCTCACATTTCTCCCATTTAAATATGATCTTGTTGATTATTTAAGAAGAAAAATTACTGCACTAGTTCTGCTTCACAAAAAATCTCTGCCAAACTGAATATTTCCTTAACTCTGCAGAATTCTCTTCATTGTATGAGATATCCTTATATATGGCGGCTCTGTTACTACCAGACTTCCAGTGAATCCCCACCTCAGCTGCTTTTGTTTATTTATTTTTGTTGTTGTATAATCACAGAAACACATGTATATATAGGCGCATATGTATGGTTTGTTTACAAGATTTAAGTACTGCTGTTTACCTTTATAAAGGGATCTCAAAGTTCAAGAGGAGGTCATTCCCATAAACTGGTACAGTTAACATCTGGATTTTATTCTCAACTTTACAACTGTCTTAACCTGCCTCCAAAGTCTCTACTTACAACTATATACCTCTAAATAAGGCCCAAGGCCAAATTTAACCACATCAGAACATTCCTAGCTTATAGTTTCCCATAGGTTGGTTTCATATTGCAAACCCTAGGACCAATAATTGAGGAAAACAAATTATTAGAAAGCTATGTTATCTGAAGATAACGTCAGTGATACATTTGTGTGTGTGTGTAATCCTAAGGCACTTGCACTGAGCCTCAGAAGAGACCATTAGTAATGTCTCTACATTTACATGTTGTCTAGTCCTGCTACCCCCTGGAGCCAAGTAAGTTGAAGTGTAATAATTTATCCATTTTTAAGACTTAATGACCGTGATTTGGATCACTCCCAATTTTATTGTCATCTTAGTTGGACCTATCTTACATGTTCTTCCTTCATGAAGGTCCGGCCAGTAGTGTTTTCATAGTCCTGCAACAAATAATCTGACAGACAAATAAACAGTCATGAATGTAATACACGTCTTCTATTTTATCGATTACTTGCAGTACCAGTGTCATGTGACACCTGTGTTGGAGTCACGTGTCAAAATGGAGGTACATGTGTGGCAGGACCTGTAGACTTTTGGTGTGAGTGTGTTAAAGGGTGGACTGGCAGGAACTGTGACTTGGATGGTAAGTACACTTTAGAATAGAATAGACTAAATAGAAGAACTATATATCACACATATAAGTAAGCTATGGTCCATATTAAACAAACAGGTTCCAAGAAAGTGAGTAAATATATACAAGAGAAAAAAACACTCTACATCATTCAGTTTGCTTTACATAAATCCAAACCGATGTTACAAATAACATATTATTCTAGTTTGTGATTAATTTAGAATATTTCATCATATAACTGAAGTAATAATTGCTGATAAATTTATCTTTACATTTTATAATACCATTTAAACAAACTAGCACGACAGAATCTCACTAATTCTTTGAAGGTCATAGTTCTGTTTCCCACAAAGATTGGAAAGGCATTACAATAACTAGG
The DNA here is from genome assembly GCA_964017235.1 of Sabellastarte sp. h YS-2021. Lineage (NCBI taxonomy): Eukaryota > Metazoa > Annelida > Polychaeta > Sabellida > Sabellidae > Sabellastarte > Sabellastarte sp. h YS-2021. The sequence continues at coordinate 144,658,429 of OZ024931.1, forward strand.
ATAGTTCATTAGAGACCTAAAGCTATTATTGTAAGACACTGCAAGCTTCACATAAACATCATAGGAATAGGAATTCCACAAATAACAGCAATATTGACTATATATATATGGTCTGAATAAGAGACACTTTACATCAGGAGAACAGTATTTGAAAGTATGACTCAGCATATTTGCTCTAGCATAAACCTTTTTATATAACAATTTCTATATAACAACAATAAGGAAAGGAAAGACACATCAAACCACTACAAATTATTCTGTCAACATTAGTTTGGATTGAAGTTTTATTTCCTGTAAAAATGTTATGCTAAGTTCACCAGTTCTTTTTCATGTAAATTATTTTCTTATCTTGCTTTCAGGATGCACAGAGAAGAAATACCTGAAGTTCGCAAATATTAGACTCCATGAACCCGGCAAAGTGACATTTGATGGCATTGATCTTTACTTCTGTATGAAACTATGTGAAGAGAGCAGCTATGGTAGCATTGGTTATCACCAAGCTGTATGTACTTAGATAATGTTTGGATCTGTCAGTAAAACACATCTATACCAAACATTTTTAAATGAAAATAACGGACATCATTAGTAATGAATATGCATATCCCATAATAGGTTTTTACATGAAATGTTAATCCACATTTAAAAGCTGCTACACCTAAATAAATAACATAATGTAGATTTTAGTATTAACTGAGTGATTTGGATTTAATATGCGTTGCACCTACTAGCTGGACAAGATTCTGTGCTGGAAACAATCAATTATTGCCAAAAAAAACTAACAAGTTCAAGTCAAAATCCATTGATCTGAAATTATGACCTGGAACTTAGAAGGAAATTCCCTTACCCACTTTACTGTCTAATTTGAAAAATGTATTGTCACAGTAATCCAAGAAATGATTCAAGTAGTATAACTGTCTTGATTAGTAAACATTTTCATAAGAGGTGACCAGGCAGCATATTGGCCTATTCAGTAAAAGGGTATGAGTTCAAATCCTCTGGAAACTTGGGCTAGGGTAGTTTCCATTAATTACTCAGTGAAGAGCCAGTCGATACTGCTAACAACTAAGAAACATGGCACTGGTTTCAGTGTCCAAGAAAGGATCCATTACCACTATTGGTCTGTTTATTAGGGATTTCCATCGTGATTAGCTTCATACTGTGGGCCTTAACAGTAAAAGTTTGTGGGTTTATAAACTTGTGCTTTGACATTTAGCTTCAATGTTGAGGATATCACACTGAACTAACCACACTTCAGAGAAATAATAATAGTGTTTACTCTAAGACTCTCCTTTTAGTTAATGCTTAAAATAAGAACACATTGCTTTAACTAATTTTCAAAAGGTGTTTTGATAAAATGAGGGAGATCTTTCTTAATAACAAAATGAACCTCATTTAATGTTTGTGATTAATTTACAAATATTGTTAAAATACTGTACACAGATATCAAAAGTTGTGGAACAAACAAGATAAGTTAGCTGTCTTTCTAAAGTTACATTGCAGTATTCATCAAGGATGCTGCTCAAGTGCATTCCTGTTTATAATTTAAGTAGAGTTGTTCACTATATTGATCAGAGGAAATAAAGCTATTAAAAGTATTATCAAACTTTTTTATGTTTGCTCTGGAGATAAATTAAGTAAATCAAAGAGAGAACTAATTACGCTGAATGGGAATCTTAAAAAGGACAAAAACCTACATATGCCATGGCATAAGGAACCTTTAGCAACTCTTGTTGATGCATGCTTCAGGAATTCTAATGAGAATATGTTTGATTTAATCTTTAGAGATAAACTGCCCACATAAAACAAACCCTAAACATATTGTCAGGCCATATGAAATTACCATTATAAAAACCTTATCATCAGTAGAATTGTTAACATTTGTCATATGATGCACATACCTACTGACTTCATTAACGAAGACGATCCACTTTAGCTCACTTTTCTTTGGGTCGAAAGCAAATGACTGAAAGTTATCAGGTGTTATAACAAATAAGATATTGATTGATGGGTGGTCCCAATATGGTTTCTTTTTAGAAATATAATCAAATGCTTAAAGGCAGGACGACTACTCTGAATCCAAAAATTAATATAATAAATAGGCACATACTGCTTCAAAAGTAAGGGGGCCATGGTGGCAGAGTGGTAACACTCTCGCATCCCACGTCTGAGGCCGGGTTTCGATTTCCGGCACAGCCTCAAGTGGGAAAGCTCGTAGTTGCTTGCCATTGGTCGGCAGTTAATAGGGCAAAACCCTGACCAACTGTATGTACTGGTTTCCTCTGCCCTTCCAACTACCCATCGTGAATTGACCTGTACAGTGTTGAAAGTGATGTAAAACCCCAAATAAATAAATAAATGCTTCAAAAATAAATACAATTATATCTGTCAGACATTTTGTAATTTTGTATGCTAAATAATACATACGATTGGTAAGATATACCACAAAAACTTTCTATAATCATGTTTCTTGTCAGTCTAAGAAATAGATTAAATTTAGCAGAGGTATACATTTAAAAATACTTCTTACAAAATGAAGCTAAACTATTTTATATGAATATTTATACCAAGGCTGTGTAAGTTATTGTTTTGTAAAATGATGATTTAATAAAATTAGTTTTAAAAATATTTTAATAAGCATGAATATAAAATTGTTTTAAGACTCCATTTAAATACATATTTGTCAATATAGGTGAATTTACTTTTAGGCTCAGGTAGTGTCTGAGAATACATCATCCCTCGCCTTTAGATATTTCTGAAAATATCACCCCAAATAATGGAAACACTGTTCCAGATTTGTAATTAAGATGCAGATTTTCATTGAGAAGGACTTAGCTATGGTTAGACCGAATTTTGAATGACAATATGACTCAGATATGAGTAGAGTTTTTGAATATGTGACTAGATAGACACACACACCGACAGAGAGAACCCAAATGGGTGGGGCATGGGGTCAGCAATGCCCATTCCTTAGCTTCTGCAGATTTATTTGATATATATATTTGAGATATATTTTCTGGTTTTTTGTCGCTTTCAACACTCTACAGGTCATATCAGGTTGTGGAGTTGGAAGGGCAGAGGAAACCAGTGCATAGAGTTCGTCGGGGATCTGTACTGTAAACTGCCGACCAACGGCAAGCAACTACCAGCTTTCCCACTTGAGGCCGTCCCAGGAACCGAACCCTGGCCTTAGTGGGTGGGAGACGAGAGTGTTACCACTCTGCCACCATGCCATCCTAAGCATATATGTTCATCCACTCTTTATGTATATAACAAATTTCCATTTGAAAGAAAAGAAATAATGTTAACTACCAGATGTGACTCAAACCTCAGTGAAACTAGGGCAAAGCCTGGGTAAACTGTATGGTGCTATGAAGGTCTGAATAAAATACCCCACATTTAACTTTGGCTTAGTGCAATGGTAGTAGATTCAAATCCTTCTACCCAACTGTTGATGTTCCATTCAAATATAAACACTACCTTTGGATTAGGATTGAAAGACTCATTGTCAATTTAACTAAATCAATTGAGTGTACCAGCAATCCACAGTAGACAGGATAATTAACATACAAGTATTGCAGAAGAGCAATTAAATCAAATAACAGTTCACAGCCCAAATATGTAAGATAGCCTCTGTGGAAAATGTACTGCTAAATAAGTGTCCTTAGTGCCAGTAATTCTATAAGAAATAATCATAATGCCACCATGCTTGTATGCTTAACTATCCTGAAAAAGTACCAAAGGACTCTCGGTGATCAAATAATGCCTCCAGGTGAAATATTATGAATGGTAAGCGGTATGCTAAATGTAATATTTACTACAGAACAAAGTTTTCCTGTACCAAAATTACAGTGTTTCATAAAGATTTTTTTTTTCCCAGTATGTTTTTGAGTATGCTCAAAAATAAATGAATTGGTCAATAATTAAATATAGTTGAAAAATTTGCAAGTTGTATGGACTATTTTTGTGCCTATCATTGTCACCACTCATCTGGCCATAAAATGATGAGAGTGATCTGGATATTTGTGTTTATATTTTGAATATTAATTGATTCATTAATTAACCAATTCATTGACTTATACTTGCAGGAAAGTACAGATACGTTCGTGAAATGTCATGTGATGTATCAGAAGAAATTTTCACTAACCAATCTGTGTCAGAGTTCAGTTGTCCAGAGCTGTGTGATGACAAGATAGAGTGTCTGTACTTCTTCTTCAATTCCAGCCATCAGCAGTGTACCATGTATGGCACTTTTTCTGCCAATGTGAATCAATCTATAGGTCCACTCTATCAGAAGATGGGTATGTGGCCTGATAAAGCCTTGATGAAATGTTTTTGTTCAGTCTTGGCTCAAAAAGCCCTAACACCATTTATATAGACAGTTTAGATTCGAGGGACAAACATATGAAATTAAATCATTCTCCTACTTTTTAAAATATATTTGATCCATTGTGCATTAATAAGTTTGTTCTGATTATCTCTATGTAATTTTAAGTTATGATCTTTTTGAATGGTACAACCTACCATTATCGTCTTATTTTATGATGTGATTATAATCTTCTTCAATGATCTTGTTTAGAAAGTGTCTCTCCTGCCTTGTCAATAGTGTTGATGCACTGATATTGCGAATGTTAAACTGTTATTCTGGTGATTGAAAGAACATTATAAGGCCTATGTTTTCCACTAGTTAAAGTTACTTCTCTCGTCATAAGCCTTTCTTCTATCTGATTCAATTTTGAACAATCACAGCAGAAACCTGATATTAAAATTGATTTGTCCAGCAAAAACTCTCGACAGTGAAACCCGGGTATATATTATTAAGTCTTTCCTTGTGGATTAAAGGATAGCTGTTTTACACTTCATTATTGGCTCTAAAGTTAAAGGGACCATTCCATTAGATGATCAAATTGGATCTGTGTAAATCAGGTGGAAATGGATTAAATATTTACAATACCAACTTCACACCTTAACCCTAGGATTTCATTAAACATAGCCCTAGCTCTAAACCTCTCTGTGAATTCTAACCCTATTATTATAACATATAGATATCGAGTTATTTTCACATGTAATAGATAACAATATTTATCTATTATTAATATTATTGTTATTTAATATGGGTATTAATCAAGCTTAATCTTCAAGACTTGATAGACTCCAAGGACCACTAGGACATAAACAGAGTGAATTATCAAAAGCCAAGTAACATAGCCAAGTAATACCAGAGGAGACACAGGCGTTGTGGGAATGCTAAGCCTTTGCAAATGGGTCAGTTTTGAGCTTTCCCTGAAGGTCATTCTACATCTAAGGATCATCAAAGGCAAAACTATAGTGCAAGTGTTTCACGGACTTGTAGAGTGTGGAGTGGAAAGGTGGAACTGTGAAGTATTGATGGTCAGGTTGACGGATGAAAATAATTTGGAGTACCACCATGGTGAAATTTGTAAACCAATGTTAGGGTTTTGAATATGCAGGTGTGACATGAGGAAACCTTCTGTCATTTGTGACAAGTGCAAGAGTAATCTGAATACATGTAATTGTAATCCAAACAACTTCTAACCATGTCATTTGCAGCAAGAATCAGAGACAGCATATTACCCACTTTATGGGTAAGATACTAAATTGATGAAGGTCATGAATTTGGAAAAAGCAGGATTTACAAGTCTTCTAAACTTTTTCTGAGAAAGAAAAATCTGCATTGAACCACACACTTAAATTTTTGACAATGTCAGCAGGATGAAATGCTGGACAATGCCGACAAATTTGTTTGCTCTGATGTTGAGCCTTAGAACATTAAACAAATTCTATTGCATCAGGGTTGATGTTCAATTTAGAGCCATTCATCATGTGTACATCTTGAAGGCAGGCATACAGCTTGGTAAGAGCAGCAGAAATATTCTTGTGAGTCACGTGGACATACAATTGGGTTTCACTTACAAAAAAATGGAATTTTGTACCAAGATAACTGCTGATGATTATGTTCAGTGGAGTTGTATAAAGTAAGAAAAACAGTGGAGAAAACACAGTTCTTTAGGAGACTCCATGCTTGAGCTTTCTCAATTAGGAGAGTGTCAAACCTTCCTTAATGGTCTGACAGAGTAGGAGACAAACCACTTCATGACAGTTCCACCAAGACGAAACAACAGTTTAAGAGAGCCGAGGAGAGTATGGTGGTCAATAGTGTCAAAGTCTGATGACAGGTCAAGCAACACCAAAAAGTGTGTTCACCTCGCTGCAGAGACAGATGAACCCCATTTTGTTTGTCAGTTAATTGGTTGCATAGCCTCTGAATGAATGTTGAGATTGAAGATGTGAGAGAAAAAAAAGAGGACCATCAGAATCAGAGGGCCTTGTTTGAGTTCAAAAATGGAAGTAATAGAAGGTTTTTTTTAAATTTCAGTTCAGGAGAAAGCTGTTTTCTCTATTATGGCTCAGGCAGATACTCAAAAAACTAGTCAGTAGTACAAAGTTTTGTGCAAAAATGCCCTGAGACACATTACTAGAAACTGACACTTGGTAGCCAGACTGAAGTGATCGATGAGAGTGTCCATTTACATGGCAACTACTCAAGATTGCGTTATGAAAGTTTTAATGCAATGCACAATCAAGCGTTTGTACCTATGACATATCTATATTCACTTTTTTACAACAGGTGGTTGGTTGGAGTGGTCTGCCTGGTCCAACTCAAGCACACTGGGACTTTACAGTAGGTCACGGATGTGGGGGTATACTGAAACATCAAGAAGTGCCCAAGCACAAAACAAGACGTGCATTGGTAAGTTGTGACAATGTAATTTTGTAATTGTTTATTGAGTATGAGTGAAGGTACTGATTGACTAATTATGATATTTCCAATATCTTTGTGTGTATATGGAAGCCTATCATAAGTGTAATGCTTTGGTTACAAGTTTTCCTGTACAGTGGCTACTCAACATATTTGCTTTTCCTTCTATGATCTCATTTTATATTTCCAAAAAGAGACCCCATATCTGTGTAATGCTTGTTAAAAATAGCCAGGCAACATTGAGAATTGGGAAAATCTTAGGAACAACTTCAGTTGTAAGTATTATAGAGCACCTACAAGATGTTGTCAGACGTAAGCCATAGTTTCCTGCAATATTTTAAGTTTTAGAACATATCAATGATTTTTCGAACAATTGGCTATGGCAGCCATATTTTTTTTCAAATCAGGTCAAAATATTTTACACAAGTGTTGTCACAGTTATAAACTTTCTCTGCAAATTTAGTGAAGATATCTTCATAAATAAAGACATAAAGCATGGCATTCAAACAACCCCATTTGCAGCAAGAGCATCATGAATTACTTGAATGATCTTCAGTTCTTATTTTCAGTGCACAAATAAAAAGGTACTTTAACCACATCTTTGCATTTGATGCTCAACTTTCGGTGATTAAACTCTCTCATGATATCAAAACAACAGTGTCTCATTATCTTTCAACATCAAGTTGAACAAGGCCAAAATGTGCATGAGCGCAAAGCCATCAGAGACATGAGTAGTGAAGTAGAATTTACGAAAGTCTGATTACACAAAGAAATTCCAACTAAAACACATCCCACAGCAAGAGGTAAATTCAGAATTCACAGGTGGTGTAAAGGTCATCAAACTCCGGAGTAACTACTGCAGTGTTCTTTTGTCATCCAAACGGGTTGGAAAGGGGGGGGGAAATGTGTCCTTTTAAATATTGCAGTGTTGTCATGCCATCCAAACGGGTTGGAAGAGGTAAATTTAGGGTAGAGAGGTAAATTTCATCAAAGTCCGGAGACAAAAAAAAGTGATCTGTAGAAGCGATGTTTTAATGCCCTGCAAAATCAAACTTTTGTACTTATGACATATTTATATTCATTTTTACAACAGGTAGTTGGTTGGAGTGGTCTGCCTGGTCCAGCTCAGGCACACTGGGATTTACAGTAGGGCACGGATGTGGAGGTACATTGAAACATCAAGAAGTGCCCAAGCACAAAACAAGACCTGCATTGGTAGGTTGTGACAATGTCATTTTGTTACTGTTTATGAAAATATGAGTGAAGTTACCAATTGCCTAATTATGATATTTTCAATACCATTGTGTGTATGGAAGCCTACCATAAGTGTAATGCTTAGGTTACAAGTTTCTACTCAAGTGGTTACTCAATATATTTGCCTTTACGTCAATGATCTCACCTTTACATTTCCAAAAATAGACCCCATATCTGTGTAGTGCATGTTGAAATTAGTCACCTTCGACAGGTAAGACTCCCAACCCACAGGTACATATAAATGAGAAACACCACTGAGAACTGGGAAAATCTTAGGAACAACTTCAGTTGTAAGTATTATAGAGCACCTACAAAATGTTGTCAGACGTAAGCCATAGTTTCCTGCAATATTTTAAGTTTTAGAACATATCAATCATTTTTCGAACAATTGGCTATGTCAGCCATATTTTTTTTCAAATCAGGTCAAAATATTTTACACAAGTGTTGTCACAGTTATAAACTTTCTCTGCAAATTTAGTGAAGATATCTTCATAAATAAAGACATAAAGCATGGCATTCAAACAACCCCATTTGCAGCAAGAGCATCATGAATTACTTGAATGATCTTCAGTTCTTATTTTCAGTGCACAAATAAAAAGGTACTTTAACCACATCTTTGCATTTGATTCTCAACTTTCGGTGATTAAACTTTCTCATGATATCAAAACAACAGTGTCTCATTATCTTTCAACATCAAGTTGATCAAGGCCAAAATGTGCATGAGCGCAAAGCCATCAGAGACATGAGTAGTGAAGTAGAATTTACGAAAGTCTGATTACACAAAGAAATTCCAACTAAAACACATCCCACAGCAAGAGGTAAATTCAGAATTCACAGGTGGTGTAAAGGTCATCAAAATCCGGAGTAACTACTGCAGTGTTCTTTTGTCATCCAAACGGGTTGGAAAGGGGGGGGGAAATGTGTCCTTTTAAATATTGCAGTGTTGTCATGCCATCCAAACGGGTTGGAAGAGGTAAATTTAGGGTAGAGAGGTAAATTTCATCAAAGTCCGGAGACAAAAAAAAGTGATCTGTAGAAGCGATGTTTTAATGCCCTGCAAAATCAAACTTTTGTACTTATGACATATTTATATTCATTTTTACAACAGGTAGTTGGTTGGAGTGGTCTGCCTGGTCCAGCTCAGGCACACTGGGATTAACAGTAGGGCACGGATGTGGAGGTACATTGAAACATCAAGAAGTGCCCAAGCACAAAACAAGACCTGCATTGGTAGGTTGTGACAATGTCATTTTGTTACTGTTTATGAAAATATGAGTGAAGGTACCAATTGCCTAATTATGGTATTTTCAATACCATTGTGTGTATGGAAGCCTACCATAAGTGTAATGCTTAGGTTACAAGTTTCTACTCAAGTGGTTACTCAATATATTTGCCTTTACGTCAATGATCTCACCTTTATATTTCCAAAAATAGACCCCATATCTATGTAGTGCATGTTGAAATTAGTCACCTTCGACAGGTAAGACTCCCAACCCACAGGTACATATAAATGAGAAACACCACTGAGAACTGGGAAAATCTTAGGAACAACTTCAGTTGTAAGTATTATAGAGCACCTACAAGATGTTGTCAGACGTAAGCCATAGTTTCCTGCAATATTTTAAGTTTTAGAACATATCAATGATTTTTCGAACAATTGGCTATGTCAGCCATATTTTTTTTCAAATCAGGTCAAAATATTTTACACAAGTGTTGTCACAGTTATAAACTTTCTCTGCAAATTTAGTGAAGATATCTTCATAAATAAAGACATAAAGCATTGCATTCAAACAACCCCATTTGCAGCAAGAGCATCATGAATTACTTGAATGATCTTCAGTTCTTATTTTCAGTGCACAAATAAAAAGGTACTTTAACCACATCTTTGCATTTGATTCTCAACTTTCGGTGATTAAACTTTCTCATGATATCAAAACAACAGTGTCTCATTATCTTTCAACATCAAGTTGAACAAGGCCAAAATGTGCATGAGCGCAAAGCCATCAGAGACATGAGTAGTGAAGTAGAATTTACGAAAGTCTGATTACACAAAGAAATTCCAACTAAAACACATCCCACAGCAAGAGGTAAATTCAGAATTCACAGGTGGTGTAAAGGTCATCAAACTCCGGAGTAACTACTGCAGTGTTCTTTTGTCATCCAAACGGGTTGGAAAGGGGGGGGAAATGTGTCCTTTTAAATATTGCAGTGTTGTCATGCCATCCAAACGGGTTGGAAGAGGTAAATTTATGGTAGAGAGGTAAATTTCATCAAAAGTCCGGAGACAAAAAAAAGTGATCTGTAGAAGCGATGTTTTAATGCCCTGCAAAATCAAACTTTTGTACTTATGACATATTTATATTCATTTTTACAACAGGTAGTTGGTTGGAGTGGTCTGCCTGGTCCAGCTCAGGCACACTGGGATTAACAGTAGGGCACGGATGTGGAGGTACATTGAAACATCAAGAAGTGCCCAAGCACAAAACATCCCACAAGTGGCAATGCTGAGGACCTGTCCCAATATGACCCTGGCTGTTGAACGGGACGTTAAACCCCAACTTTGACTTTGACTTTGCCAAGCACAAAACAAGACCTGCATTGGTAGGTTGTGACAATGTCATTTTGTTACTGTTTATGAAAATATGAGTGAAGGTACCAATTGCCTAATTATGGTATTTTGAATACCATTGTGTGTATGGAAGCCTACCATAAGTGTAATGCTTAGGTTACAAGTTTCTACTCAAGTGGTTACTCAATATATTTGCTTTTACGTCAATGATCTCACCTTTATATTTCCAAAAACAGACCCCATATCTGTGTAGTGCATGTTGAAATTAGTCACCTACGACAGGTAAGACTCCCAATCCACAGGTACATATAAATGAGAAACACCATTGAGAACTGGGAAAATCTTAGGAACAACTTCAGTTGTAAGAATTATAGAGCACCTACGAGACATTGGTAGATGTTAAATTTACAGGCCATGATTTGGTGAAGATACCTTAATAAATGAATAAGATATATAGGTTGATGTTAAAATGTCACAAACACACACATGCATGCATGCACCAATGCACAGAAGGTGTTTCATAACTTCCCAATCCAAGGCCTTTTTGCCAGGGGGAGATAAAAAGGCAACAGTAGTAATATCAGTTTAATAGCAACCCTTTTTTCAATTAAGAAGTTTAAGACTAAAATACATTCAAAGTATTGTCATGGTATCCTGAAAATTTGGAGAAAATCCATAAATTGGTTTAGGCTGTAGAACATCAACAAAGTTAAGTGTTGCCATGGCAACAGTGGCTGCCGGATAGACTCCCCAGAATCTAATCGTTCCTAGATTCTCTTGGGTAAACATATCATGAAACTGTGGTGAAAATCCATGGATGTGTTTAGGCAGTTGAACATCCAAAAGGTTTATGCCTGCTGTCCCAGCCAGTGCCCGGACAACACAGAGGACAACTATAACCCCGGCCTTTATGGGCTCTCTATGACCATACCCCCTCCTCATCATTCCTCCGTAATGTATATTCAAATGCAACTCGTTCAAAGGATGTAACAGCTTTTCAGGCTAAATCTTTTATGAAATTGACACTAGGCATATTAGTCATAATGTGAATCACTAAATAAATAAATAACCTACCTTACTCAAGCATGTCATTCAAACCAGATGCAGCAAGACCATCATAAAACTGAATGGTTTTTTTTCAGTTCTTATCTTCAGTGCATGTATGAAAAGTACTTTAACCACATCTTTGCATTTTGATTCTCAAACTTTGTGTTAAAAACTCTCTGATGACATCAATGACAGTCTCATTACCTCTGGGGCTCCTCATCTCACATTGGTAAAACAGCCAATAGTATTCTGCTCAAGGCTCCATTATTTGGGTGATCAGGAGGGAAGATCACAACAATGGAATCACTGAATTTCATGAATTCATTATTTGTGTCTTTTTTCATTAATTCATTTTTTTGTCTTTTTTCTTAAATTCATTATTTTTTGTCTGTTTTCATAAATTCATTATTTCTGGGTTCTTCTTATAAATTCAAATTGTTTGCTTAAATGAAGCTTAATTTTACTCAGCTATTTTATGCTAAACATAGGCTGCTATCTATTAATATAAACCCTTAACAAATGTTTGACACATGATTTCCTTTTCACTGAAACTATATACCAACATTGGTCATATAAACTTTTGTGAGCAAATATAGCCAACTTAAGCATGAAATTTGTTCTGCATCTTGGATGAATATGACCTTAGGTTTCCCCAAAATCTCTGATTATTCTCAAATTTTATATTTTGCAGGTTTTGTTTATAAACTGCTGAGAAATGTCAGGCTTCTCAACCATGTCAGTCACATGACCGCTGTGAGTGCATATGCATCTTGTCTATTTGACTGTATGAACACTTTGGGTTTGTCTGTCTGTCAATGTATGGCCTAATGGATCTGCAGAATTCTGGTGTGAACTCAATAATGCTATTGCAACAGCGATGCAAAATGATATGACTTATACAGTCACAAATATGTATTATGAGTTAGATATCAGTCATTGTAACTAATAAACTATTTAACTGAATAATATTTTTGTAGAAAACTTGCAGGAATTGTTATTGACAATAGCTTGTGTAATGAAAGGGCCAAACTGATTCAATATTTGAAAAAAAATGATTGAGGAAGTGATCCATTGTTCTTCTCTGTGCCATGTGGGCTTTTATTTCTATTCCAAATATACTATTAGTGACATATATCACTTGTCTGATGCATTTTATCATTGGTAAAACAGCCAATAGTATTCTGCTCGGGGCTCCATTATTTGGGTGATCAGGAGGGAAGATCACAACAATGGAATCACTGAATTTCATGAATTCATTATTTGTGTCTTTTTTCATTAATTCATTTTTTTGTCTTTTTTCTTAAATTCATTATTTTTTGTCTGTTTTCATAAATTCATTATTTCTGGGTTCTTCTTATAAATTCAAATTGTTTGCTTAAATGAAGCTTAATTTTACTCAGCTATTTTATGCTAAACATAGGCTGCTATCTATTAATATAAACCCTTAACAAATGTTTGACACATGATTTCCTTTTCACTGAAACTATATACCAACATTGGTCATATAAACTTTTGTGAGCAAATATAGCCAACTTAAGCATGAAATTTGTTCTGCATCTTGGATGAATATGACCTTAGGTTTCCCCAAAATCTCTGATTATTCTCAAATTTTATATTTTGCAGGTTTTGTTTATAAACTGCTGAGAAATGTCAGGCTTCTCAACCATGTCAGTCACATGACCGCTGTGAGTGCATATGCATCTTGTCTATTTGACTGTATGAACACTTTGGGTTTGTCTGTCTGTCAATGTATGGCCTAATGGATCTGCAGAATTCTGGTGTGAACTCAATAATGCTATTGCAACAACGATGCAAAATGATATGACTTGTACAGTCGCAAATATGTATTATGAGTTAGATATCAGTCATTGTAACTAATAAACTATTTAACTGAATAATATTTTTGTAAAAAACTTGCAGGAATTGTTATTGATAATAGCTTGTGTAATGAAAGGGCCAAACTGATTCAATATTTGAAAAAAAATGATTGAGGAAGTGATCCATTGTTCTTCTCTGTGCCATGTGGGCTTTTATTTCTATTCCAAATATACTATTAGTGACATATATCACTTGTCTGATGCATTTTATCTGAGGAAAATGATGTTTTAAAATATGAAACCTTGTTTCCACATAAAAGCTTTATAAAGACTACTTTATAGAGGCATTCTCTATATTTGTAGTTTATTTACAGCCATTTAAACTTTTGAAACAGAAAAAAAAATGATGGTGGCTATATTTATGTTATGATTCTAAGATCCAGAATGAAAGACAAAAGTCTTAACTTTATATCAAAATCCAGGCTTGGTGTGGTCCAACTTTCAATAGAAATTCAATGATGCTGGTTTTATTTAGTTTTTGTTTAAATATTTCTATCTTAAAAAGTAGTACAATTGCAATAGAGAATAACACACAAGTAGTTCAATTACAATAGATAACAATGCACAAGGAAAAAGAAATAATAATGATAAATATATGAATTAATTGTATGATGTCATGGTATCAATGGCCAATAATATTTGTTACAGATAATCACAAGCTTTAATTTTATACAAAGCCCATTAAATGAATGGATGGGTGATAATTTCAGTGTCTGGGGCAGATTTCATGATAGGTCTCAGACTACGCCCAGTCAAATCTGAGCCTTTTGGCTCAAGGCAAGTCTTTGCCTCAAATGGTTTACACAGAAGGGGTCTCAGTTGAGACCAGGCTTATCTAATCTAATCTAATCTAATCCACTGCTTTGCAAGTGCAATATCTTCCCCATGAAGGGGAACTCAGTGCGCTAACCAAACAAAATCATAATCTTAGGGAAGTTGAGGGGCATTCAAGGACGGCAATCCAGGATTGTGGGTGTGACCGGGAGGGAAGAAAGACTAAGTTGGGAAGCTAGAGCTGAAGAGGTGAGTTTTAAGGTGCTTCCTAAAAGATTCAACAGAGGGACTATTTCTTACATGGAAAGGGAAAGAGTTCCAAAGGGAAGGGGCATAGTGACTGAAGGAGTTAGAAAAGTGATTTATTGCTTGTGAACTCTGCGATCAAAGGTAGGGGTTTGAAGGAACTTGAGTTTTGGGGTGCTTTGCCTTGTGATTCTGGAAGAGGAGTAAGGGTGGATTAATTCTCTTAGGTAAACTGGTTGACCCTGGTTGAGAATTTTGTATGTAATAAGACCAATTTTGAATTGTATCCTGTATCTGACTGGTAGCCAATGGAGTTTTTTCAGTTGAGGGGTAATGTGAGAGAATTTAGAGGAACCGGTGACAAACCTGCACAGTAAATTTTGGACTGGCTGCAATCTCCTTAACTCAAAGTTAGTGAGGGATAAGAAGAGTGAATTGCAGTAGTCCAGCCTGTGTCTCACCAAAGCATTCGCTAGGAGGACTGATGTATTCATGTCTAAAAGGGGACGAATTCTGTAGAGGTCTCTTGCCTGTACTCTAGTGAACTTAATGACCTGCGACAGGTGGTTTGAGAAATTAAAATTAGAGTCAAAACACCACTCCGAGGTTCCTGACACTTTGTACTGGGGAGACCTGATTTCTCAGAATATTGATAAAGAAGTGAGGGAGGAGTTGGCTACGATTTCTTTGGGAGCCAATGAGAATGAACGCGGTTTTGTCTGGGCTGAGTTTTAACTTATTTGCAAACATGAAATTTTGAATGTCGTTTAGGCAGTTCTTTAGTTTTTGGACAGAATGGGAGAAATTTTCTGGTGAAAGTGTAATGTATAGCTGGGTATCATCGGCATAAAAGTTGTAGTTGATGCTACTGTGAGAATGAATGATTGAGCTGATTAAGTTGGTGTAGAGAGAGAAAAGGATTGGTCCAATGACAGAGCCCTGGGGTACCCCATAATGGAGCACAGCAGGATGGGAGAGTGTACTGCCTACCTTGACCGAGTGTGTCCTTCCTGACAAGTCTGATTTGAACCAGCCAAGTGCTAGTTCACTGATTCCATAATAAACATTGAGTCTGTCCAGGAGAATGGTGTGGTCAGTGGTATCGAAAGCGGCGCATAGATCCAGAAGGGTAAGGACAGTGACAGAACCTTTGGCCATGTTAATAAGAATGTCGTTTTGAATATTGAGGAGGGTGCTTTCAGTAGAGTGATGTTTTCTATAAGCTGATTGGAAGCCAGTCATAAGACCGGCTTCATCAAGATGAGTTTGTAGCTGGACCGCTGCGACCCTTTCAAGTATCTTTGAGATAAAGTTTAAATTTGAGACAGGCCTGTAGTTTTTAAAAACTTCTTTATCTAAGGATGATTTTTTGAGGATAGGGGTAACATGGGCCAGTTTGGACACTTACCTTGTTCAAGAGAAGCATTGATTATTGAGGTGATGGGGGTAATGAGAATATCCAGATAATCAAGAACAAGGAAGGTAGGCCAAGGATCTAGTGAACATGATTTACTAGGATTTTTATTTGTTGCTTTACGTCACATTCAACAGCCAGGGTCATATTGCGATGGGTAGTTTACAGGTGGAGGAAACCAGTGCATACTGCACTGTAAACCACCGGGCATCGGCAAGTAACTACCAACTTTCCAACATGAAGCGCCCGGCCCGAGATTCAAACCAGCGGCCTCAAAGGTTGGAGGCGAGAACTCTAACTGCTACACCACCGAGCCCCCTGATTTACTAGGAGAATTGGTAATAATTTTAATTACTTGATCCTCTGTTACAGTAGAAAAAGTGGAGAACATGGGGGGGGGGGAGTCAGGGGTGATTTGTTGTAAATTGACAGAAGCGGAGAATGTTGAATGTATTTTTTAAATTTGTTCTGTGAAGAACTCCACAAACCTGTCAGCCAAAAGCTGAGGGGGCTTTATCGATGGGAGGATCTTGGCTGGAAGTCTCTGCAGGACATCACTCAGGACACGCCATAATTTTTGTGGATTGTTGTGATTGTACTAAATTTTGGCTTTAAGGAATTGAGATTTGGCTTGCATGCAGATTCTATTTTCTTGATGAACTTTCTGCATGTACCGGGATCTATTGAAGGTGGATTTATCTCTTCGGCAAATGCGTTCAAACAAACGTTTGGTCTCTTTTGCTGCAATTACAGTGTCATTATCAAATAACCACAGTGGTTTTTGGTGTCATGTGACCCTTTTTTGTAGTAGAAATATTCTGCTGATGACATATATGTTTCTTGTTTGACACATAATATCTCTGATCAAATGCTGTTTTCCAATGGGAGACCTTATAAACATGTAAAACCACCCATACACTACTTTAGTTTTATACATTTCTACCTTATTTTCAGACATTTCAAATTTTGAAGTGGAGAAAGAATTATGGCGGCCATATTTGAGTCTTTCTTTACAAAACTTAAGTCCACTTTCTATCAGTCTCAGCATTTAAGCCAGTGGCTGAGCCAAAGCTGAGACTGAGCCCTTTTGAGAAATCCATAAAGGCTGAGCCCATGGGCCCAAGAAAAATATTCCAATAATTTGAGACAAATTCTCAAATTTGAGCCTCAGACCGGTGTTACATATATTGGACACTATATTAGTACATTGTATATTACATATATTAGGCACTATATTAGTGCATTGTTTGATTTGAGCTTTATGTTTATACATTGTCATAAAAGATAATTGTGTTGTTGGTTCTTTTTGTGTGTTGACATTTAAAGTAAGGGAGTTATTGATTTTTGTGTTTTAGTGTTTATTGATCTGTTCACAGACTGGGGGAAATCCCCCCCTCAGTGGTTATGTTAGATTTGGGGAAACCCAATTACCAGTAGTTTCTAGAACTTCCTCCTTTGGCCTAGATGGCTCCAGCTTCTTTTGAGTTGGTTCTGTACAATTCCAGAAGGAATCTGTGAATGTATATAAGGAATGTACATCTGACCACAAGGGAACTTTGTATTCGCTTGCTATAAGGAGAGCTATTGTGTTTTGGAGTATAATATATGCTTATATCACTGTGAACTTTTACTGGAGTGAACTGGATACATCATCTGGACAGATTTATTGTACTTTGGATATTTTGGATATTGTACATTCATATAACAGAGAGTGAATTTACTGCATTTTGGACATTGTCCACATCTTGGAGCAGACAGTACAGTTGTGTTAACTCTCTAAATATCTCCAGACAGACATTCTGTGTGACTGGATATATAAAGGATAGCAGGACAAGCACCTTTTGTGTTGTTGAGTGTGGGACGGGTCACAGGATATAGATATCTGTGTGCGAGTGAACGTTGGACAGATCACGGGACAGACCACAGGACATTGGACAGATCACAGAATATACCACAGGACGGATTACATAACAGATTGCGGGATACGGCGGATAAACTTATTCTTAATCTCAGTGGTCAGGTCAGCTAGATCTTGTTATTGTATGAGTGTGCTTAGTTAAGGGCATACCAGTTGACTGTAATCATTATTGTTAATAGCTAAATAAATTTATTAAGTTAATCTTTTTGCTTTTTTTTCTGTTACAACTTAAAGACAACCGGTAATTGATACCGTGCTTGCCCGTGACCGTAACAGGAAAATTGGGGGCTCGTCCGGGATCCAACCATTTGACTACAACTATTTGATCAACCGTTCAATTAACATTTTGAAAATCTATTTGATTTAGTAATTGGTTACAGTCAACAGTGCTCAAAATGGCTAGTGCTAAAGAGTTTGTACAGTCACCATCTATGGAAGTTCTAGAAACTTTTAAGAAAGATATGTTAATGCAAATAGCACAAGAATTACAGTTACAGGTGAAAAGGTCAACACGTAAACATGAACTTAAAAGGCTTATTGTTGAACAGTTAGTTGATGAAGATGTTTTACCTGATAGTTGTTTAGAAGTGTATAAGCCTCTACCAATGGAACCTTCTGGGCAATATGAGATCAGGTGATTAGAAATTGAAAGAGAGCTAAAACTTAGAGAATTTGAAGCTAGAGAAAGAGAGCTTGAAGCTCAACAGCGAAAAGAAGAGCTTGAAGCTCAACAGCGAGAAAAGGAACTTGAGCTTAAACATGAAAGAGAAATGAGAGCTTTAGAACTCAATGCCCGTAGAATTGCCCATGAAGAGTCCATTGCTACCAAATTTGATTTGGGTAAAAATGTGTGACTGGTACCACCTTTTAATGAGTCAGAGGTCGATAAGTACTTTCAACACTTTGAAAGAGTAGCTCAAAATTTGAAATGGCCTATAGACCAGTGGCCTTTATTGCTGCAAAGTGTTTTGAGGGGAAAGGCCCAGGAGGCATACACAGCTTTGCCAATTTCTGAATGTGTGGACTATAACTCTGTCAAAAATGCTATTTTGAAAGCATATGAGTTGGTACCAGAAGCATATCGTCAAAAATTCAGAAATTATCGTAAACAAGAAAGTCAAACTCATGTTGAATTTGCCCATGAGAAAGAAGTGTACTTTGACAGATGGTGTAATTCTAGGGAAGTAGGTACAGACTTTGAAAAACTTAGGCAAGTTATTTTGATTGAAGAGTTCAAAAGGTGTGTTCGTGATGACATTAAAACCTATCTAGATGAACAGAAAGTTGAAAATTTGGCAAAAGCAGCAGCTTATGCTGATGACTATGCGCTAACTCACAAGTCCACTTTCAACAAGAATAAGTCCTTTGGTCCTGCTAAAAAGTCCTATCCAGAAATAGGAAAGAAATCTGAAAATGTAGCTCCAGAAAAGAGTTCAGATAAGGGTCAAACTTCAAATCAGACTATGAGTAAGGATAGGAAGCCCAGATCCTTTGCTCCTGTGTGCCATTATTGTAAGAAACCTGGGCATGTTATGCCTGACTGTTGGCTCTTGAAGAAGAGAAGAGAAAAGGAGGCAAGGCCCAATGCCTTTGTGTCTAGCAAGTCTAACTGGCGTTCAAATCCCAATAGCGCAGAGTCTAGTATTGGTTTAGACAAGTCTGAGATTATTAGGGAAGAGTTCAAACCTTTTGTGTCTGAGGGTTTTGTATCCTTGGGAAGTAGTTCCAGTCAGGTCCCCATTAAGATATTAAGAGACACTGGAGCTACTCAGTCCTTACTTTTAGAAGGTGTATTGCCATTGAGTGTAAGCACATCTACTGGTGAGAGTGTCATTGCTCAAGGTATTGAAGGAGGCTGTGTGAACGTTCCCTTGCATAAGGTCAAGTTAGTATCAGACTTAGTTACTGGTTCTGTTGTTGTGGGTACCAGGCCCACTTTACCCATTAAAGGGGTATCTTTGTTGTTGGGAAATGATTTTGCAGGTGGAAAGGTAGTTGCTGATCCTAAGGTTACTTCTAAGCCGATCACTTTGGTTAGCACTGAGAAATTAGAAGAGGTTATTCCTGGTATTTTTCCCTCCTGTGCTGTGACTCGAGCTATGGCCAAAAAGGCCCAAGAAGAACCAAAAGATTGTAAACAATCTACAGATGTCTTAGTTGATTTGTCAGATACATTCTTAAACAACTATGACCATGATGTGCTGAATTCTAGTGATACAAATCCCAAGGCCAGGGTAGATTCTGAAAAACAAGACTCAATTGACTGTCAAGATGTATCACTTATAAAATCAAAATTGATTTCAGAGCAGGAAGATGATCCTGAATTAGCTCCTTTATTCAAGTTGATCTTGCCACCAGTAGAGCTAGATAAGGTCCCTGTAGGCTATTATGTTAGAAATGGTGTGCTTATGCGAAAGTGGAGGCCACCAAATATCCCTGCATCTGAAGAATGGTCAGTAGTACACCAGATTGTTGTGCCAAAAGTGTACCAAAGTGAGATATTAAAATTGGCTCATGAATCTCCAATGGGTGGCCATTTAGGCATCAACAAAACTTACAACAAGATAACCAAACATTTCTATTGGCCTCAAATTCGGCACTGTGTGGCAGAATTTTGCAAGACTTGTCACATTTGTCAAATGGTAGGAAAGCCAAACCAAAAAATTCCTGTAGCTCCTCTCAAACCCATTCCAGCATTTGAGGAACCATTTAGCAAAGTGATAATTGACTGTGTAGGTCCCTTACCAAAAACTAAATCCAGAAACCAATATCTTTTGACCATTATGTGCGCCTCAACCAGATTTCCCGAAGCCATACCATTGACCAACATAACAGCTCCCAAAATCTCAAAAGCTCTGGTTAATTTCTTTACTCTAGTTGGCTTACCAAAAGAGATCCAGTCAGATCAAGGGTCAAATTTTATGTCAGGACTGTTTCAACAGGTTGTATTTCAGTTAGGTGCCAAACAGATCAAATCTAGTGCTTATCACCCAGAATCCCAAGGTGCCCTTGAAAGGTTCCATTCCACTTTGAAGAATATGATTAGGACATATTGTTTAGACAATGAAAAAGACTGGGATGAAGGCATCAGCTTATTATTGTTTGCAGTTAGAGAATCTGTTCAAGAGTCTTTAGGCTTTAGTCCCTTTGAGTTGGTCTTTGGCCATTCAGTCCGTGGTCCTCTCAAGCTGTTGAAGGAAAATTGGTTATCTGAGAACACCGAGAGCCTAAATCTGTTAGATTATGTCTCAAGGTTCAGAAATAAGTTAAAGAAGGCTTGTGAGCTGGTGCAACAAAATTTGAAAACTTCTCAGTCAAAAATGAAGATGCTTTATGATAAGAAATTACAAAATCGTATCTTCAATCCTGGAGGCAAGGCTTCAGTGTCATCACCTGGCCAAATGAATAAACTACAGGCCAGAGATCTAGGGTCATACCCAGTAGCAAGGAGAGTAGAAACTCTCCAAAAGACCATTAAAAACTGTGATAACAGACATTCAAACCAAATGTGGGAAAATAACTATGGTAAAGCCATACTTCGAAAGAGGTATAACATAGCTTATGATGGCTATTAATAGAAACACTGTTAAAGATAGGAATTCAGTGTATAAACAGGATTTTGAAAAAGTAACATATGGCGTCCGCATGGATACGCCCTATCCAGAAGCTGTATTTAAAGTGTAATTTATATACCTGTAATTAGTAAGTTTATAAAAGTTATACATGGTATCAATTTTACTTTTGTATTTAGATAAATATGTTTTGTAAAAAGTTATTACCTGTGTGTATATACCTGGTGAAAATCTCTTGTAAAATTTTGTAACCCCTTGGCTTCCAAAATTTTTCTTTAAGGGGGGAGGTGTTACATATATTGGACACTATATTAGTACATTGTATATTACATATATTAGGCACTATATTAGTGCATTGTTTGATTTGAGCTTTATGTTTATACATTGTCATAAAAGATAATTGTGTTGTTGGTTCTTTTTGTGTGTTGACATTTAAAGTAAGGGAGTTATTGATTTTTGTGTTTTAGTGTTTATTGATCTGTTCACAGACTGGGGGAAATCCCCCCCTCAGTGGTTATGTTAGATTTGGGGAAACCCAATTACCAGTAGTTTCTAGAACTTCCTCCTTTGGCCTAGATGGCTCCAGCTTCTTTTGAGTTGGTTCTGTACAATTCCAGAAGGAATCTGTGAATGTATATAAGGAATGTACATCTGACCACAAGGGAACTTTGTATTCGCTTGCTATAAGGAGAGCTATTGTGTTTTGGAGTATAATATATGCTTATATCACTGTGAACTTTTACTGGAGTGAACTGGATACATCATCTGGACAGATTTATTGTACTTTGGATATTTTGGATATTGTACATTCATTTAACAGAGAGTGCATTTACTGCATTTTGGACATTGTCCACATCTTGGAGCAGACAGTACAGTTGTGTTAACTCTCTAAATATCTCCAGACAGACATTCTGTGTGACTGGATATATAAAGGATAGCAGGACAAGCACCTTTTGTGTTGTTGAGTGTGGGACGGGTCACAGGATATAGATATCTGTGTGCGAGTGAACGTTGGACAGATCACGGGACAGACCACAGGACATTGGACAGATCACAGAATATACCACAGGACGGATTACAGAACAGATTGCGGGATACGGCGGATAAACTTATTCTTAATCTCAGTGGTCAGGTCAGCTAGATCTTGTTATTGTATTAGTGTGCTTAGTTAAGGGCATACCAGTTGACTGTAATCATTATTGTTAATCGCTAAATAAATTTGTTAAGTTAAGCTTTTTGCTTTTTTTTCTGTTACAACTTAAAGACAACCGGTAATTGATACCGTGCTTGCCCGTGACCGTAACAGGAAAATTGGGGGCTCGTCCGGGATCCAACCATTTGATTACAACTATTTGATCAACCGTTCAATTAACATTTTGAAAATCTATTTGATTTAGTAATTGGTTACAGTCAACAGTGCTCAAAATGGCTAGTGCTAAAGAGTTTGTACAGTCACCATCTATGGAAGTTCTAGAAACTTTTAAGAAAGATATGTTAATGCAAATAGCACAAGAATTACAGTTACAGGTGAAAAGGTCAACACGTAAACATGAACTTAAAAGGCTTATTGTTGAACAGTTAGTTGATGAAGATGTTTTACCTGATAGTTGTTTAGAAGTGTATAAGCCTCTACCAATGGAACCTTCTGGGCAATATGAGATCAGGCGATTAGAAATTGAAAGAGAGCTAACACTTAGAGAATTTGAAGCTAGAGAAAGAGAGCTTGAAGCTCAACAGCGAAAAGAAGAGCTTGAAGCTCAACAGCGAGAAAAGGAACTTGAGCTTAAACATGAAAGAGAAATGAGAGCTTTAGAACTCAATGCCCGTAGAATTGCCCATGAAGAGTCCATTGCTACCAAATTTGATTTGGGTAAAAATGTGCGACTGGTACCACCTTTTAATGAGTCAGAGGTTGATAAGTACTTTCAACACTTTGAAAGAGTAGCTCAAAATTTGAAATGGCCTATAGACCAGTGGCCTTTATTGCTGCAAAGTGTTTTGAGGGGAAAGGCCCAGGAGGCATACACAGCTTTGCCAATTTCTGAATGTGTGGACTATAACTCTGTCAAAAATGCTATTTTGAAAGCATATGAGTTGGTACCAGAAGCATATCGTCAAAAATTCAGAAATTATCGTAAACAAGAAAGTCAAACTCATGTTGAATTTGCCCATGAGAAAGAAGTGTACTTTGACAGATGGTGTAATTCTAGGGAAGTAGGTACAGACTTTGAAAAACTTAGGCAAGTTATTTTGATTGAAGAGTTCAAAAGGTGTGTTCGTGATGACATTAAAACCTATCTAGATGAACAGAAAGTTGAAAATTTGGCAAAAGCAGCAGCTTATGCTGATGACTATGCGCTAACTCACAAGTCCACTTTCAACAAGAATAAGTCCTTTGGTCCTGCTAAAAAGTCCTATCCAGAAATAGGAAAGAAATCTGAAAATGTAGCTCCAGAAAAGAGTTCAGATAAGGGTCAAACTTCAAATCAGACTATGAGTAAGGATAGGAAGCCCAGATCCTTTGCTCCTGTGTGCCATTATTGTAAGAAACCTGGGCATGTTATGTCTGACTGTTGGCTCTTAAAGAAGAGAAGAGAAAAGGAGGCAATGCCCAACGCCTTTGTGTCTAGGAAGTCTAACTGGCGTTCAAATCCCAATAGAGCAGAGTCTAGTATTGGTTTAGACAAGTCTGAGATTATTAGGGAAGAGTTCAAACCTTTTGTGTCTGAGGGTTTTGTATCCTTGGAAAGTAGTTCCAGTCAGGTCCCCATTAAGATATTAAGAGACACTGGAGCTACTCAGTCCTTACTTTTAGAAGGTGTATTGCCATTGAGTGTAAGCACATCTACTGGTGAGAGTGTCATTGCTCAAGGTATTGAAGGAGGCTGTGTGAACGTTCCCTTGCATAAGGTCAAGTTAGTATCAGACTTAGTTACTGGTTCTGTTGTTGTGGGTACCAGGCCCACTTTACCCATTAAAGGGGTATCTTTGTTGTTGGGAAATGATCTTGCAGGTGGAAAGGTAGTTGCTGATCCTAAGGTTACTTCTAAGCCGATCACTTTGGTTAGCACTGAGAAATTAGAAGAGGTTATTCCTGGTATTTTTTCCTCCTGTGCTGTGACTCGAGCTATGGCCAAAAAGGCCCAAGAAGAACCAAAAGATTGTAAACAATCTACAGATGTCTTAGTTGATTTGTCAGATACATTCTTAAACAACTATGACCATGATGTGCAGAATTCTAGTGATACAAATCCCAAGGCCAGGGTAGATTCTGAAAAACAAGACTCAATTGACTGTCAAGATGTATCACTTTTAAAATCAAAATTGATTTCAGAGCAGGAAGATGATCCTGAATTAGCTCCTTTATTCAAGTTGATCTTGCCACCAGTAGAGCTAGATAAGGTCCCTGTAGGCTATTATGTCAGAAATGGTGTGCTTATGCGAAAGTGGAGGCCACCAAATATCCCTGCATCTGAAGAATGGTCAGTAGTACACCAGATTGTTGTGCCAAAAGTGTACCAAAGTGAGATATTAAAATTGGCTCATGAATCTCCAATGGGTGGCCATTTAGGCATCAACAAAACTTACAACAAGATAACCAAACATTTCTATTGGCCTCAAATTCGGCACTGTGTGGCAGAATTTGGCAAGACTTGTCACATTTGTCAAATGGTAGGAAAGCCAAACCAAAAAATTCCTGTAGCTCCTCTCAAACCCATTCCAGCATTTGAGGAACCATTTAGCAAAGTGATAATTGACTGTGTAGGTCCCTTACCAAAAACTAAATCCAGAAACCAATATCTTTTGACCATTATGTGCGCCTCAACCAGATTTCCCGAAGCCATACCATTGACCAACATAACAGCTCCCAAAATCTCAAAAGCTCTGGTTAATTTCTTTACTCTAGTTGGCTTACCAAAAGAGATCCAGTCAGATCAAGGGTCAAATTTTATGTCAGGACTATTTCAACAGGTTGTATTTCAGTTAGGTGCCAAACAGATCAAATCTAGTGCTTATCACCCAGAATCCCAAGGTGCCCTTGAAAGGTTCCATTCCACTTTGAAGAATATGATTAGGACATATTGTTTAGACAATGAAAAAGACTGGGATGAAGGCATCAGCTTATTATTGTTTGCAGTTAGAGAATCTGTTCAAGAGTCTTTAGGCTTTAGTCCCTTTGAGTTGGTCTTTGGCCATTCAGTCCGTGGTCCTCTCAAGCTGTTGAAGGAAAATTGGTTATCTGAGAACACCGAGAGCCTAAATCTGTTAGATTATGTCTCAAGGTTCAGAAATAAGTTAAAGAAGGCTTGTGAGCTGGTGCAACAAAATTTGAAAACTTCTCAGTCAAAAATGAAGATGCTTTATGATAAGAAATTACAAAATCGTATCTTCAATCCTGGAGGCAAGGCTTCAGTGTCATCACCTGGCCAAATGAATAAACTACAGGCCAGAGATCTAGGGTCATACCCAGTAGCAAGGAGAGTAGAAACTCTCCAAAAGACCATTAAAAACTGTGATAACAGACATTCAAACCAAATGTGGGAAAATAACTATGGTAAAGCCATACTTCGAAAGAGGTATAACATAGCTTATGATGGCTATTAATAAAAACACTGTTAAAGATAGGAATTCAGTGTATAAACAGGATTTTGAAAAAGTAACATATGGCGTCCGCATGGATACGCCCTATCCAGAAGCTGTATTTAAAGTGTAATTTATATACCTGTAATTAGTAAGTTTATAAAAGTTATACATGGTATCAATTTTACTTTTGTATTTAGATAAATATGTTTTGTAAAAAGTTATTACCTGTGTGTATATACCTGGTGAAAATCTCTTGTAAAATTTTGTAACCCCTTGGCTTCCAAAATTTTTCTTTAAGGGGGGAGGTATTACATATATTGGACACTATATTAGTACATTGTATATTACATATATTAGGCACTATATTAGTGCATTGTTTGATTTGAGCTTTATGTTTATACATTGTCATAAAATATAATTGTGTTGTTGGTTCTTTTTGTGTGTTGACATTTAAAGTAAGGGAGTTATTGATTTTTGTGTTTTAGTGTTTATTGATCTGTTCACAGACTGGGGGAAATCCCCCCCTCAGTGGTTATGTTAGATTTGGGGAAACCCAATTACCAGTAGTTTCTAGAACTTCCTCCTTTGGCCTAGATGGCTCCAGCTTCTTTTGAGTTGGTTCTGTACAATTCCAGAAGGAATCTGTGAATGTATATAAGGAATGTACATCTGACCACAAGGGAACTTTGTATTCGCTTGCTATAAGGAGAGCTATTGTGTTTTGGAGTATAATATATGCTTATATCACTGTGAACTTTTACTGGAGTGAACTGGATACATCATCTGGACAGATTTATTGTACTTTGGATATTTTGGATATTGTACATTCATTTAACAGAGAGTGCATTTACTGCATTTTGGACATTGTCCACATCTTGGAGCAGACAGTACAGTTGTGTTAACTCTCTAAATATCTCCAGACAGACATTCTGTGTGACTGGATATATAAAGGATAGCAGGACAAGCACCTTTTGTGTTGTTGAGTGTGGGACGGGTCACAGGATATAGATATATGTGTGCGAGCGAACGTTGGACAGATCACGGGACAGACCACAGGACATTGGACAGATCACAGAATATACCACAGGACGGATTACAGAACAGATTGCGGGATACGGCGGATAAACTTATTCTTAATCTCAGTGGTCAGGTCAGCTAGATCTTGTTATTGTATTAGTGTGCTTAGTTAAGGGCATACCAGTTGACTGTAATCATTATTGTTAATCGCTAAATAAATTTGTTAAGTTAAGCTTTTTGCTTTTTTTTCTGTTACAACTTAAAGACAACCGGTAATTGATACCGTGCTTGCCCGTGACCGTAACAGGAAAATTGGGGGCTCGTCCGGGATCCAACCATTTGATTACAACTATTTGATCAACCGTTCAATTAACATTTTGAAAATCTATTTGATTTAGTAATTGGTTACAGTCAACAGTGCTCAAAATGGCTAGTGCTAAAGAGTTTGTACAGTCACCATCTATGGAAGTTCTAGAAACTTTTAAGAAAGATATGTTAATGCAAATAGCACAAGAATTACAGTTACAGGTGAAAAGGTCAACACGTAAACATGAACTTAAAAGGCTTATTGTTGAACAGTTAGTTGATGAAGATGTTTTACCTGATAGTTGTTTAGAAGTGTATAAGCCTCTACCAATGGAACCTTCTGGGCAATATGAGATCAGGCGATTAGAAATTGAAAGAGAGCTAAAACTTAGAGAATTTGAAGCTAGAGAAAGAGAGCTTGAAGCTCAACAGCGAAAAGAAGAGCTTGAAGCTCAACAGCGAGAAAAGGAACTTGAGCTTAAACATGAAAGAGAAATGAGAGCTTTAGAACTCAATGCCCGTAGAATTGCCCATGAAGAGTCCATTGCTACCAAATTTGATTTAGGTAAAAATGTGCGACTGGTACCACCTTTTAATGAGTCAGAGGTTGATAAGTACTTTCAACACTTTGAAAGAGTAGCTCAAAATTTGAAATGGCCTATAGACCAGTGGCCTTTATTGCTGCAAAGTGTTTTGAGGGGAAAGGCCCAGGAGGCATACACAGCTTTGCCAATTTCTGAATGTGTGGACTATAACTCTGTCAAAAATGCTATTTTGAAAGCATATGAGTTGGTACCAGAAGCATATCGTCAAAAATTCAGAAATTATCGTAAACAAGAAAGTCAAACTCATGTTGAATTTGCCCATGAGAAAGAAGTGTACTTTGACAGATGGTGTAATTCTAGGGAAGTAGGTACAGACTTTGAAAAACTTAGGCAAGTTATTTTGATTGAAGAGTTCAAAAGGTGTGTTCGTGATGACATTAAAACCTATCTAGATGAACAGAAAGTTGAAAATTTGGCAAAAGCAGCAGCTTATGCTGATGACTATGCGCTAACTCACAAGTCCACTTTCAACAAGAATAAGTCCTTTGGTCCTGCTAAAAAGTCCTATCCAGAAATAGGAAAGAAATCTGAAAATGTAGCTCCAGAAAAGAGTTCAGATAAGGGTCAAACTTCAAATCAGACTATGAGTAAGGATAGGAAGCCCAGATCCTTTGCTCCTGTGTGCCATTATTGTAAGAAACCTGGGCATGTTATGTCTGACTGTTGGCTCTTAAAGAAGAGAAGAGAAAAGGAGGCAATGCCCAACGCCTTTGTGTCTAGGAAGTCTAACTGGCGTTCAAATCCCAATAGAGCAGAGTCTAGTATTGGTTTAGACAAGTCTGAGATTATTAGGGAAGAGTTCAAACCTTTTGTGTCTGAGGGTTTTGTATCCTTGGAAAGTAGTTCCAGTCAGGTCCCCATTAAGATATTAAGAGACACTGGAGCTACTCAGTCCTTACTTTTAGAAGGTGTATTGCCATTGAGTGTAAGCACATCTACTGGTGAGAGTGTCATTGCTCAAGGTATTGAAGGAGGCTGTGTGAACGTTCCCTTGCATAAGGTCAAGTTAGTATCAGACTTAGTTACTGGTTCTGTTGTTGTGGGTACCAGGCCCACTTTACCCATTAAAGGGGTATCTTTGTTGTTGGGAAATGATCTTGCAGGTGGAAAGGTAGTTGCTGATCCTAAGGTTACTTCTAAGCCGATCACTTTGGTTAGCACTGAGAAATTAGAAGAGGTTATTCCTGGTATTTTTCCCTCCTGTGCTGTGACTCGAGCTATGGCCAAAAAGGCCCAAGAAGAACCAAAAGATTGTAAACAATCTACAGATGTCTTAGTTGATTTGTCAGATACATTCTTAAACAACTATGACCATGATGTGCAGAATTCTAGTGATACAAATCCCAAGGCCAGGGTAGATTCTGAAAAACAAGACTCAATTGACTGTCAAGATGTATCACTTTTAAAATCAAAATTGATTTCAGAGCAGGAAGATGATCCTAAATTAGCTCCTTTATTCAAGTTGATCTTGCCACCAGTAGAGCTAGATAAGGTCCCTGTAGGCTATTATGTCAGAAATGGTGTGCTTATGCGAAAGTGGAGGCCACCAAATATCCCTGCATCTGAAGAATGGTCAGTAGTACACCAGATTGTTGTGCCAAAAGTGTACCAAAGTGAGATATTAAAATTGGCTCATGAATCTCCAATGGGTGGCCATTTAGCCATCAACAAAACTTACAACAAGATAACCAAACATTTCTATTGGCCTCAAATTCGGCACTGTGTGGCAGAATTTTGCAAGACTTGTCACATTTGTCAAATGGTAGGAAAGCCAAACCAAAAAATTCCTGTAGCTCCTCTCAAACCCATTCCAGCATTTGAGGAACCATTTAGCAAAGTGATAATTGACTGTGTAGGTCCCTTACCAAAAACTAAATCCAGAAACCAATATCTTTTGACCATTATGTGCGCCTCAACCAGATTTCCCGAAGCCATACCATTGACCAACATAACAGCTCCCAAAATCTCAAAAGCTCTGGTTAATTTCTTTACTCTAGTTGGCTTACCAAACGAGATCCAGTCAGATCAAGGGTCAAATTTTATGTCAGGACTATTTCAACAGGTTGTATTTCAGTTAGGTGCCAAACAGATCAAATCTAGTGCTTATCACCCAGAATCCCAAGGTGCCCTTGAAAGGTTCCATTCCACTTTGAAGAATATGATTAGAACATATTGTTTAGACAATGAAAAAGACTGGGATGAAGGCATCAGCTTATTATTGTTTGCAGTTAGAGAATCTGTTCAAGAGTCTTTAGGCTTTAGTCCCTTTGAGTTGGTCTTTGGCCATTCAGTCCGTGGTCCTCTCAAGCTGTTGAAGGAAAATTGGTTATCTGAGAACACCGAGAGCCTAAATCTGTTAGATTATGTCTCAAGGTTCAGAAATAAGTTAAAGAAGGCTTGTGAGCTGGTGCAACAAAATTTGAAAACTTCTCAGTCAAAAATGAAGATGCTTTATGATAAGAAATTACAAAATCGTATCTTCAATCCTGGAGGCAAGGCTTCAGTGTCATCACCTGGCCAAATGAATAAACTACAGGCCAGAGATCTAGGGTCATACCCAGTAGCAAGGAGAGTAGAAACTCTCCAAAAGACCATTAAAAACTGTGATAACAGACATTCAAACCAAATGTGGGAAAATAACTATGGTAAAGCCATACTTCAAAAGAGGTATAACATAGCTTATGATGGCTATTAATAGAAACACTGTTAAAGATAGGAATTCAGTGTATAAACAGGATTTTGAAAAAGTAACATATGGCGTCCGCATGGATACGCCCTATCCAGAAGCTGTATTTAAAGTGTAATTTATATACCTGTAATTAGTAAGTTTATAAAAGTTATACATGGTATCAATTTTACTTTTGTATTTAGATAAATATGTTTTGTAAAAAGTTATTACCTGTGTGTATATACCTGGTGAAAATCTCTTGTAAAATTTTGTAACCCCTTGGCTTCCAAAATTTTTCTTTAAGGGGGGAGGTGTTACATATATTGGACACTATATTAGTACATTGTATATTACATATATTAGGCACTATATTAGTGCATTGTTTGATTTGAGCTTAATGTTTATACATTGTCATAAAAGATAATTGTGTTGTTGGTTCTTTTTGTGTGTTGACATTTAAAGTAAGGGAGTTATTGATTTTTGTGTTTTAGTGTTTATTGATCTGTTCACAGACTGGGGGAAATCCCCCCTCAGTGGTTATGTTAGATTTGGGGAAACCCAATTACCAGTAGTTTCTAGAACTTCCTCCTTTGGCCTAGATGGCTCCAGCTTCTTTTGAGTTGGTTCTGTACAATTCCAGAAGGAATCTGTGAATGTATATAAGGAATGTACATCTGACCACAAGGGAACTTTGTATTCGCTTGCTATAAGGAGAGCTATTGTGTTTTGGAGTATAATATATGCTTATATCACTGTGAACTTTTACTGGAGTGAACTGGATACATCATCTGGACAGATTTATTGTACTTTGGATATTTTGGATATTGTACATTCATATAACAGAGAGTGAATTTACTGCATTTTGGACATTGTCCACATCTTGGAGCAGACAGTACGGTTGTGTTAACTCTCTAAATATCTCCAGACAGACATTCTGTGTGACTGGATATATAAAGGATAGCAGGACAAGCACCTTTTGTGTTGTTGAGTGTGGGACGGGTCACAGGATATAGATATCTGTGTGCGAGTGAACGTTGGACAGATCACGGGACAGACCACAGGACATTGGACAGATCACAGAATATACCACAGGACGGATTACAGAACAGATTGCGGGATACGGCGGATAAACTTATTCTTAATCTCAGTGGTCAGGTCAGCTAGATCTTGTTATTGTATTAGTGTGCTTAGTTAAGGGCATACCAGTTGACTGTAATCATTATTGTTAATCGCTAAATAAATTTGTTAAGTTAAGCTTTTTGCTTTTTTTCTGTTACAACTTAAAGACAACCGGTAATTGATACCGTGCTTGCCCATGACCGTAACACCGGGCATAGACCATTCATGAAATCCGCTCCTGGTTTGCATATCCAGCAGGCAATTTAAACCTGACAGTCTGATATAGCAGTTTTTAGCTTTCTTGGATTTTCAGAAATGCCCCCAACACCCAGTAGATGTCTGCCTTCTATATATGTTTTCTAATTTAATAATAGGTAGTCTTCAAACAATGGAATGATTTAGATTTACTGTAAATTCAGATTCACTGTTTACATATTTGGTCAAGATACATGAGCATTAGTAATGCTAACACATCAGTGCCTGAGAGTGTACAAACATCTGCCTGTGGGAAGTGATAGGAAAAAATGTTTTTTTTGGTTCCAATTTAAAACCAGGATCATCTAGCCAGTTCTATTTTGTGGATGACGAAATCATGGGTAGCTCCCCCTACCTTTTGTAAAAATATGACATATCTTCTTTTCATGAGTGATACATCTGTCTTAAATGTTTAATGATGAATGCTTTTCTTATATCATCCACCATTTTCTCTAAATAATAAATGTTATGGTAACAGGCAAGTGCGGTAGCAACTACTGGTTGTTTTTAAGCTGCAATAAGAAAGACCAAACGTTTTACTTAAGAAATTTATTTGACAATTAGAAAAATGATTACAGTCAACTGAGATGTTCTTAAAGGTTTGTACAATGAAACAATAATACAATAATGAAACCTATCTAACTCGAACACAGTTCTATCCACATGACCAACAGTTTTCCCACTATACCCAGCAGTCTGTCCTGTGATCCGTTCAGCTTTCTCTAACACACCCTGTCAGTATTCTGTGATCAATTCAGTGTCCACTAGCACACAATGTCTGTATCCTGTGATCCGTTCAGTGTCCACTCGTACAAAATATCTATATCCAGATGTTCAGGGTGTGCACAACTATGCTGTTCACTCCAAGATATGCACAATATCCAAAATAAAGCAAATCCACCCTCTAGTAGATCCCAGCACTATCTAAAGATACAAGCAATATCCAAAATATAGCAAATCCAGTCTCTGGAAGATCCACATACTCTATCCAATTCAGTCCAGACAGCAAAATGTAAATAATACAAGTAGTTTATACCCCCTTGACACAGCATAGCCTTTCACAGATTCACCTTTCCCTCATAAAATGACACTCCATGAGACCCTCAACCCCACAATCTGCACTAGACTTGGTAAATACACATACTGGCCACTGATACAAAAAAAATCATTGAGGTACAATGTACAAACACACAAATTTACCAAAACACTCTAGTGCTCATAACACACTGCATGTCAACTAAATGATATAACTCACCTAATCACATACAAAAGGTGTCGTAATTACCTAGTGTGAGAAACAGGGCACAAGAGTAGGAAAATATCCTTCCAAAAAGACCCACAGTCATAAAGCTGGAATTATCCAAATCTCAAAACATTTCACTGAGAAGGGATTTTTCTATAAAGGATGTGCAATTCTCCCTTGTGGAATAGTGTTCCCTCAAGTATAACACTATCAAATCTGAACATGGAAATATGGGAGAGAAATGGTGATATGGAATATTAGGGATACACATCTAATAGGCATTAATTAAATTCGATAAAATGTTCCATTAATGTCCCTGTACACTCTGGACATTACCCTTCTTGCCCCCTTTACAATATATTATAGTGCTAAAATGATTAACCATGCTGGTATACACTTCTTTTTTATTTAAATATATTTCACACATATATTTTCACATTTATTTTTTTTCTGTAAATATTCATTGTGGAAGTATTCCTATTATAAATATAGGTTGGGGCCCAACTTAGGAGTCATCCCATCTTAAGATAGGTTATAGCTCAACTTAGGATCCTAAGTTGGGTAGGCTATCTTACGATGGACCAGTCTATCTTAAGATGGGCTAGAGCACGTAGCCCATCTTAAGATGGACTAGCCTACCTTAAGATGGGTTAGAGCATATCAGCACAACTAAAGATAATAAAATCCAAGAATGAATTTTATGCTGAATACAATGTAAACTATTTACAAGCAAATGCAAATTGAAGAAAATAAAATGAATTGTGTTTCCTGAGCCATGAGAACAAGTTGATTAGGCCAAACAACACACTGATATGAGCATAAAATGATACTTTATATTTGGTTATATGGTTAAATGTCTAAGAACTTAGCATTTAAAAAATTGGAGATCCGGATTAAATCAATCATTCTGTTTATTAACAGGAAAAGTATCACCCCAAAACACCTTAAATTGTCTTCCAGTGCCTAAATAATAGGTACTCACTCAGCTAGAGGCAATACAAATCAAGCTCAAAAGAATGCTAGAACAAACGGTAAATCTAAGAAAAACCCAGTTACCAAGACACAGACATAGTCAATAAATCAACTTAAAGGAGTGTTAAAACAATAGATAAATCACAATCTAATCCAGTTGCCTAATCCCTCCCCAGAAGTGAAGCAAATCAAGTTAAAAGCAGTGGTTGAACAATAGACAACCTATGACCTAATGACCCCACCACTGTCAAATTAACTGAAACAGACTCTTTGAGCAATAAAGGGGTTAATTCTGGTCCCAAATAAATAAATAAATATTGAGGTGAATAAAGAGCCCAAAATAATCTCCCAGAGTTTTTCAATTGACATAATGCATGACAATGTTATAAAATTGATATCTTAATGTATGATATGTATGATATCTAAAATTAAAATGTCAACTATGCATGTACCAACCAAACACACCCAGCTAAAGCCCACATAATATTTTAAATAGTAATGATAATAGCCATAGATATGTGGCAAATAAGTGACAATTAGAGGGTCTGTTGTATTATATTACACAAATATATTAAACTGTATAATCAATGACCACCGATGTCTATACTTAGTGCATCTTTCTTCAATTATCGCCCACTCAGTAACCCATAGACTGTAAATTTCTGCTTCCTTTGTCTTTCTGAATCCCTCAATTATTCGACTTGGTTGTATGTCTCCCACTGAATTCAGATAATCGAAGTTCTATTGTACAAGTAGAACCATAAGTAGGAAATATCATTTCAATTTTAAAAATACCTGTGCAAATTATAATTTGAGGTCTTATGTCTTAGTAAATCCTTTGACAGAATAAGCACAGAAAAAGTTTAATAACATTTCACAAACATGTAGTGTATAACCAATATTTCAATATTTAATTAAACTTTCAGCGTTCCATTCAATTTCTTGACTAGTTAAATTTGGTTAAATCTTAGCTTTAAACTCATTCTTGAGTTTACTTATCCTAAGTTAGGCTATTAGGGTTCTTGTCCAAATTAGTAGCTAAACTTAGGATCCTAAGATGGACTATAGCCCATCTTAAAATGGGCTGACTTCTAAATTGGGCTCCATTAAATACACCTCCATCTTACCGATGGGTGGGCATTGTCTTACACATTTATGTCAAATATAGTATATTAAAATTTTCATTTCACAAACATTTTCTGGCATAATTTTCAAAGAGCCAGTGGCCATACCCACAAAAGGTCTTAGTCATGTCTGAGGCTCAACTTTTCTAACACAAATTGTCATCCATTAAATCAAAATGTTAGAAACACAGAAGTACATTGTACAATAAGATTAGGGCCACGGTGGCAGAGTGATAACACTCTCGCCTCCCACCTCTGAGGCCAGGGTTTGATCCCCGTGAGGGCCTTAAGTGGGAAAGCTGGTAGTTGGTTTCTTTTTTGATAAATTTTATAAAGATATTTTACAAAGAATATAACATTTTCCCTTTTTGTTAGTATAATGAGTTTTACCCTGTGCATCAAGGCCATACCAATTATTGTATTTTAAACTTATATGTCTGTTTAACAAGCCTCTTTCTTCAGAATATAAAGGGTAGACAAAAGTAAAGTGGTTGTATACAAATACACTCGACTTAAACCTAAGATTTGGTTAAGACCTTTTGTGAATATCACCTCCCGGATTAGTTTTCAATTAAATGAATTAAGAATGTGAAATAAATAGTTTAGCTTAAAAGTGGGGCTTTTTATATCAAGAGCTATTTTAAGTGACTTGAAAGAATCCCTGCTTTGAAGGCCAGTTACCAAAATGTATCTAGACTCTGAAGAGAACATAAGTTCAAACTTTGTTTTGTTTTACACTAGAACATGGTCTTTATACAGAAGCAGTCAAATTGAACGACCAAAGGCCAAGCCTTGTTGTGTTGATACCTATATGAAAATGTGATCAAACTGTTAAATATAAAGTAGCTGTTTCACTTTGCCGATCAGGTCAAAAGTCTACCTAAAAAATGAAACTATTTAGATTACATGGGTGAGTTTCCAATAGATTTCTTTTTGCTTCTCAAAAGACATTGTGATTAATTATGGAAACCTTTCAATTAGCTCCAGAAAAGATACAATTATTTTTCAATCCATGTTACTGGTTCTTTAAAATATTCCAATGGGTTCCCAAATACTTTGGAATGGGTTACAAACCTTATGAAGACATATATGATCACTAGGATCGATGCAAGAAAGGAACGATTGCTATATGAATGTTAAGATAGGTTTGCGGTTTCCAAGGACAAGGCCATATAAATATCAATGGCAATCTCAAGCGTTTTAAAATAATAGAGCAGGCATAAAATTCGTTTCTGATTCCTCTTGAAAGTCCCTGATCCAAAACTGCCATTCCTGAGTTTATTTTCAAAATTTCGACTATGGTTTACAAGCATCTCAAATAAAAGGATTGATGTCTGTGATGGACAGTACACAGGGCCGGTAATCACGAACACGGTTCAGTCAAGATCAGATCAAATTTAAGAAAAAATGATCAAATTTTGATCAGATTTTTGGATCAACTAAGACCGGTATTCATGAAACATTTGATCTGATTTTATGATCAAATTTTGGATTAAATTTGATCCATGTACTTTGATGGATTAACTTTCAGATCAAGGTGGATCTTTTAATCAGCCACTACAGAGACAGAGGAACTAATGGCTCCATGAATAACATTGGAATTTTCAGTGCATTGTTGAATGATCACTTTTTGCCTCTCTGACCAATTATTATTCCTCACTACTTTGGATGGTACTGTAATGCTGTTTTCATCTATAATTTTTTAATAAATCCGAGAATTTATCAATAAATAAAACTTAAAAATAATGATACATCAGGTACTTTGTTCATATCTTGCAAATTTATGCAAAATTTCATATCACTGATTACAAAACCAGATCAAATATTTGATCTTTTCAGCTCAAGTGATCCCTGCTTTGTGAATAGCTATTTGATCCACTGGCTCACTTGAAATTTTTTTCTCAAAAGCGATCTGATCTTTATTCATGTTAGTGAATACCGCCCCAGTGTTACAGACCTTTCAAGATGGATGATCAGCATAGTGGAACAGTCTGCTAACTGTGTTCAAAACTGCATGACACAGATTTCTTTAAACTTTAACAATAACATGAGTTTAATTCAGTGCACTTTGTTATGTTTTCCAGAAGCATTCACGATGAACAGACAAGAGTGAGATATATATCTTTAGTATAACTATGTTCAAGAATCCATGACACAGAACTTATATAGACTTGTTTTGAGCCCATGGGCATCACTCCACATCCTGACAAACATCCAAAAGGGCTGATAAAAAATACTAAAACAAATATGAAAGGTTTAATGGTGATTAGTTTATGTGCAGTGTTGGTATTTGGGAATGCAAATATATTACAAGAGGTAAGTGGGTTAAAGAATTAAGGCTGGGCAAAACATTTAAGATAATTTTATCACCATATTTCGATGAGCTTTAGTAAAAATTTTTAATACTTTCAAATGGTTGTTAACGTTGTATCTAAGTAAGGCTTATTTATGTGTTTTATTTATGTGTGTTTGTAATATATTAGAACTAATGATGTTTGTACTACAATAAACATCTTGAAGAATATCTTTTAGGTCTTAATCTAAGTGGAATCTTAAATATAAATTATGTCAAAAACTAAATTTTGTCATAAATAGAGCTTAACACATCAAGTCTTAACTAAAAATAATAATTAAGCAAGGACTATGGTGATAATTTTTTCCGCTATACATAAGATTGAAAATTTGATCAGAAAATTGATGCTTTTTGCAGTAACCAACCTTTCAACTTATTTTAGATAATGCCCATCAAAATGTAACACTCAATGTGTGTGTTCTCTAAAATTATGATGGGAAATAGAACATGCATGGAAGTCATATTTTAAGAATGATCACCTCCCTCCAGGGTTAAGCCATTAACACTAATAAAAGTCATAACTGGTGTCATTCAGGTTTAAAAGAAAATCAAAGATTTAAGGAGAACACTGAAATAGATTTCTTTTGAACACAGGCCATGATTTAAGGATTAGTTACTGTTTCCAACAGTCAAGAAAAAGTGACGTGATGTAAAAACAAAGTAAAAATTGAAAATATTTATGGAGTTGAACAAAGATTAAGAATGTTATTAATTTGACACTGAAGTGAACTGCAAAAGTTATCTCTCGTGGAATATTTTTGAAATTGGAAAAAAAATTAACAACATTGATAATGTGACATTGAAGTGAACTGTGCTTCCTTCTATGCCTTTTTATATACCTACAGGTTTAACACCCGTAGTTTTAAGCTAATGTCTATAAGTACTCTGACAACGCAAACAGCAACAGTCATAACATTAAAACATGCATTAGTATTTCTATAATGGTAATACATTTGCAATGTTATAAACCAAAAATATATATCACGAAGTTGGCCATATTTAACTAATGCCTAGCAGCAGTATTATACTGTTAATCTTCATGAGTGATGTAGTATTTGGTATATGACTAATGAAAGATAGTTTAAGTTTATTATCAACATGTATAAATCATAAGTAAAATATATCCATATGCAAAGAAAGAATGAAAGAAGGCTATCATGGATGTATAGGGACATCAGTTTTTATGAAAGCTTCAGTTTTAAACCTGAGATTTTTCTACCAATCGTGCATGGATTTTAATGCAAATAAATTAGCAGAAGCTCCCTGCTAATAATATCTGTAAGTTGCGGTAATAAAACACTCATTTTTTAATCTACTGCTAAGACGAGTATGGCTCTGATGGGACATTCTTGTCTTGTGCATCTAGTTATCTTATAATAGTGCAATAATGTGATTTTGTGGGACATTATAGGTTTTTACAGGCACAGTATGATTCATGGCATGGCTGTAAAAACCTATAATGCTCATGCAAAATCACATTATTATTACCAGCATTTTCTTGCAAATGGTAGTACCTCAAAAGAAACCATATATTTTGTTTATTTGTAACTGTAAACACACTTAAAACAATTTCTCCAAACCTGACATTTGTAGCATCTGAGCCCTGTTCACATGACCTTTCACCAATATGACCTTAACCTTTGACCTCAAGCAACTAATGACGGCCCAGTTAGGGGCTTCCTACATGTACACATATCCTTTCAACAATAAGACCTTAGCATCTGACCTCAAGCACAACAGCAATGTTTTAATCTAGTAGGTCTTTTTTACAAGTAGACAATATAATATATAGTGTGAGCCCCATTTTAACCTTGGTCTACACACTCAATTTAATGTTCTCTTTCCTTTCCATTACATAACAGGATGAATCTACTTTGAAGAACCTTCTACAAATTCTTTATGAGAGGTAGGTTGTTCTTTTATGAAAATTAAGTGATTTGTGTAATTGTTCTTTCGATCTGATAAGATATTTTTTCCTTCGACAAAGTATTGGAAAAAATTATTTGTCTTTTTGCTTCAAAATATTTTGAAAAGTTATGAACAAATTTAGATGAAATATCCAGGACAAAGAACAGGCAATTAGATTTTGATGGTGATCCAGATGATCATCTGGATCAAGAATTTCTTTCCAAAGGAATTTTTGTCATCATACGCATAGGCAGTATTGAAGGCGTGGGGCCTTAGGAGAGACATGTATTCTCCTAGTGCTATTGTTGTACTTAATATTTATGCAGTAGAACATTGATTATCCGACCGCATTTGGAGGGGATAGAATAAGATCGGATAACTATGGGGTTCAGATACCTGAAATTGCTCTGTGGTTATCAAGTAGACAATAAGTGAAGAAAAATAAATTTAGGTACTAACTATGAAATGAGGGTGGTCATTGATAAAGCAGTTTAACATATTTGTGTAATACAATATAACTAACCCTCTGATCGTAACTTATTTACTTGATTTCTATGGATATTGCCATTTTTGTTAACAATATTACACTGACTTGAGGTGGGTGTGTTTGGTTGGTACATGCATTACTGAAGTTTTATATTTGATAAACATCATCATGCATTTTGTCCATTCAATCACAGGCCTAATCAAACACATCATCAGTGATTGGGTATGTTTGCTTTGTAATGCATTGTTGACATTTTTCTTATAATACATGCCAGTCTGTGAATCAATCAAACTTGATCGAACACATATTTATTGATATATTTATTACCAAAGCAGTTGTGTAGTGGGGGTAAACAAGTTAGGCATTTATGTGGACGGTACGTTGTATATAGCATCAGAATTAATGGCTTCTGAGAATGTGTAAAATCCTGTATTATCGCTCAGCCTAGACCATGCATTATACATGTGTCTATAGGGAGACAAGAATTCCAAACTCGGTTAATACAGAGATTCAGATTATAAATTGCTGGGCAATGAAGGTTGTACTGTACTACCGTATTTTGGGACCCATGGAATGGAATCACTCTTCAGAAATTATGTAGCCATGAAACAAGAGGAGTGCTGGAGTTACCTCTCAGGTACTGGGACAAATACTCCATCTTGTGTGAAGATGGGAAGTTGGTAGTTGTTTCTTATTGCATGATAGTTTTCTCCATCAGAATCTTAACTAATATGCACTCCTTTCCTCCATCCCCTCAATTAACTATTGTGATGTGGTATATATACAGAGTTTTTAAACAAAGTTAAATATGAATCTGGGACATTTGTCTGGTGGACGTTTGACCAGTTGACGTTTAGCCAGTTGACATTCAGCCGGTGACTTTTTTGGGTGGTAGGACAAATGGCTGGTGACTTTTTTATGTGCTATTTCAGTAGGGTCCTGAATGAAATAACTTTTGTAAGTGTTGCAAACAAGGTCTGATATGTTATTTTTTCATTTTTATTGACACGAAAACAATTCTGAGTAGGAATCAGAACCTTTTGATTATTTTGTAAACATTATATATAAACCTGAGCAGTTATCAAAGGATTTTTAGTTTCTTATATTTAATTCTGAGTAGTTATCATGGGCTAAACTTAAAAACAATCAGCAATTCTGAGCAGGAATCAAAGATCTTTCTTTTATGAATATTAGCTTTAATACTGAGCAGTTATCAAACGTTTTTAGTTTCCCTTATTTTATTTGAAACAACATAAAAATTACATTTAGCGACATTTGCAATATAAAAGTTTCTTTTCATTTTGGGGTAAATAATAAAATAACAAATGTCCACAGGCCAAATGTCAGTGCACCATTAAATATCTGTTACAATTGACAATTTAGCTTTACAATTTAGTAATAATATGTGTTATTTTTATTGTACTTCAGAGAGCTGCTTGAAGACACGGAAGTGGATCTGAAAGAGAGAAGAACTTGTAATCTTGTGTTTTACTATTAAATATTAACACATTTGATCATAATTTGTCTTATATCTAAAAACAGACATACCTTAACATAAGCTACAACATTTAATAGCCTAATGTTTTGGCTAGTTCTTCATACTGATACATGTTTTGTTTAACCTTCAAATTTCCCTCTTATTACTGGACAGATTTTAAGACAATAAACAACAATAGAAACACCCTGGCATCAAGAGAGTGCCAAAACTTTGTTGATATCTTGTTCTTAATGCATTAAACTTCATCCCTCTTTTGAGGTCAATTGATGACATCAATTTGTCCCTCCAAGTATAGACACTATGAGTAAGTTTTTCCCTCGATAAAATGATATCTCTGAAGAAACATTGCTTTTGAGTTTTTATACAGCCTTTGAGATTTCCTTTCATGCAAGAAAAACAAAAACAATAAAAAATAATTGAATCTGAGCTATCAAATTTGTTTTATGGATATGGACCAGCCCAGAAGCCCAGAAGCTTATTTGTTGCTGACCTAAAGCGACAATGTCAAGGGTTTTTAGTTCACTATTTGTGACCATTAAACATATTGTCCAGATTATGATTAACTTTAGCTTTTATCATTGTTTAATGTTTAGTATATATATTCTGGAACATTGCAGCTTGTATTGATAAAAACATACAATTTAAGTCATTCATATTTCTAATAGAAAGCTTTGGAAAGCAATTAAAAAATGCTATTGAGTATTTGGATTTTGAAAAACCTTTATTTAACTCACCTGTTACTCCAGCTTCAAGGTCAAACAGGGGTTTGGAAACATAAATACCTAGTATCTCTCTTAGGCTTTTCGGTCTTATTGACCTTTGGTCTCTTGCTTCCAAGTTAAATTGGTTCAACTTACTTGGTTCAAAATCCTTGTGTACCTTTTCAGGGTCTCACATGTAAAAATAATTAGTGAAAATTCATGAGCGGTGACTCTTATGGGGTCAGATTGAACACTTGGACACTGTTTTAAGTTCAAAGGGAGTGGTTGTGTCATAAAGGCCATGCATTGTCAAAATTATTCATAGAAATACAGTAAACAACCTACTCTATCATGGCCTGTGAATTTTCAGGCATTTCATTATGTTTCCATCTAAGTCAAATGACATTCACTTCAATAGAATCAAGTGCACTTATGTTAATTTCGAGTGGGGATCACATTTTGCTCTAAGCCACAAGCTACTGCAAGCCAAATTGGACATGTATAATCTGGAGATCTTAAAGGTTATTTGGTAGCAATATTTGTGTCTAGTTATACTGAACACAATGGGTGAATAATAAATTAAAATCTGACCACAAAATAAGGAAGGAAATCTCAGTATCTATGTTAATTTATTTACCAGGATAACACACAAAAGCTAAATGCAAGGGACATTGCCAAGCCACATATTGTATCTGTGTACATGATGTCTGCACTAAATCATCTGTGTATTGCTTAACATTCTGGTCATGGCTTTGCTTTAGATGATCCCCAGATCTTGAATGAACTCCTTGATAATGTACACAGCACAGCACCAATTGCCTCCTGCAGAAGAAAAGCTTAAAACTTACCTGTTTGCAAAAGCCTATCCCGCCATAGCCTCCCCTGTCACCCCTGTGTCTTCTTGGTATGACCTGGCTATGTCTTGGATTGGCATTAATTACTTTG
Source organism: Sabellastarte sp. h YS-2021 (assembly GCA_964017235.1). Taxonomy (NCBI): domain Eukaryota; kingdom Metazoa; phylum Annelida; class Polychaeta; order Sabellida; family Sabellidae; genus Sabellastarte; species Sabellastarte sp. h YS-2021. The sequence goes on from OZ024931.1 coordinate 144,701,663, forward strand.
TTTATAATCATTTGTGCCTTATAGTTTGTCAATTGGTGCTCATTAAAAGTCCACATTAGATTAGATGTTACATCTAAAGAGATGTTGTCAAATAATGTCGCCCAATATTGTACCAAGAGCAATATTATAACAGGATCCATTACATAACAAGGTTTCTTTGGTAAAGCGGCCGAGAATAGAATTATGTCATCTGTTTATGAAAACATTCTTGATGCTTCTAGAACGCACTATCCCAGTGCAGATGTGAGCCAAGTAAGCCCAGTCTCTCCATATTATAACTTCACCTAACTACTCATTGCAAAACAGATGGCATTTGGAATTTTGCTTTTGTCTCAAGAATATGATTAGGATCTTTTCCCAAAACTTAATCACTTCTTCCCTTGGTCAGGTCTTATCCACATAAAAATCATAAAGTTATCCATACTAGTTCTGGAGTAACAGGCACAACTACAGGCAAACTGACAAACAAACAAACGGTTCCCACCAAACATGATCAGAGATAACAAGTCAGTTTAGTTATATATAGTGAAGCATATATGCTTTTGATGTTGTAGCAGGGGGCCACAGTGGCAGAGTGGTAACACACTCGCCTCCCACCTCTGAGGCCAGGGTTTGGTTCCCGGTATGGCGTCAAGTGGGAAAGCTGGTAGTTGCTTGCCATTGGTCGGCCGTTTACAGTACAGAACCCTAATAAACTGTATGTACTGGTTTCCTCTGCCATTCCAACTACCCGTCATGATATGACCTGTACAGTGTTGAAAGCAACGTAAAACCGGCAATAAATAAATTGATATTGTAGGAATGGAGGCAATATTAATGTAAGAGGTGCAGTATCCCTTCAATATGACAGATACTGGATCAGATATCATTATTACCAAGTACTTATTACTTTGACTAACTTTTTACTTCATTTTTAATCTTAGTTTCTGTCTATCGTTTGTGTAAAACCTTATTAAAAAGAATAATTACCAATACATATTTCTGTGTCGTAGATCTTCAGATGACAGACTTTGAGAAGACTGAAGACACAGCATGCGAAGGTGCAGAGGACTATGTAATCCCAGTCAGCAGAGATAAGGTTTGTCCAGCACAGTGTGGTGTAAAGAAGTGGTGTACTGCATTTACCCTGGCAGCATGGGAGGGTCACCCGGGAAGCAAGGTTTGTAGAATGTACTCAAAATGTGAACCAAAAGATGGGGTCACAGGCACCGATTTGTACAGGCTCAAACAAAGGTTAGTTGTTAGTTGTATAGTAATTTGGTGAAACCTGATAATACTATCCTTATAACTTACTTGTTTTATGACCATTAGTCTTATGCCCAACTTAAGCCAACTATGGATGCAAATTATATTGCAAATTTTATTTTCATGCATAAGGAATGTATGTAATGGTTTCCTCTGCCCTTCCAACTACCCATCATGATCTGTGCAGTGTTGAAAGCGACAAAAAGCCCCAAATAAATAAACACAACTCAGAACATGATTGGCATTGGGAACAGCTTGCTTAAATGTCTAAAACAGCCTTTATGTCCTCTAATGAGATTTATTAAAATATGCTTGTTGGTGGGTGAGGGGAGAGGGTGACTATTTGGTGTGAGGCATTCCTTGATCTGCACTAGCTAGATACGAGTTTTCTATTTGCAGGTTTATAGATGAGGTCATCGAGTGGGATTCTAATCCATACAGATACCACCACAGTTAAACATGTGTGCTGGGTATCAACATTATTAGCCAACACACCTTTACTTCCTTTATTAAAAGGTTGTTCCATCTTTGTGAGCCAACCGTAAATCCAGGTCCCGATCCAAAGTATTGAAAGCATTGATGATCCACAGTTTGTTTTTTTTTTGTGTTTTTTTTTTGGGGGGGGGGTCACGTGGACCAGGCCCCTGAAACTAAAGATTTATGATTGCTGTAGGGTGAAAAAGATTGCTTTGCGACTGTTAAGATGGGTTTAAGTTCACTGTTAGATCAAAATGCTGACCTTACGAGTGAAAAGGTTTAAGATGGGTTTACGATTATAAAAATCTGGTAAGGATCAGGAGCAGTTTGCAATAGTTTCAAATGGTTTAATATTGTCATGAACTGTTCTCTGGGGTCTGATGAGCTTATCAAATAGCAAACCAATTAGGAAGTACTATAACTTCTGTACACAAATGGTTTACAATGTCTTTCAGACTGTTGTAATTTAAAATATCTACCTAACGAGCTGACAATACACCCGGATCATAAACCAATCGTATAGCATTATGACCAAAGTGGAACAGCCCTCTTACGATAATGTCACACTTTATTCAATGACTTTGCCCCACAGTCCTTTCACTCCAGGAAAATATGTTAGACCTATATTAGATGAGAGGAGTTGTACAAACAGTACTTACAGGATTTTAGGTAATGCGTAAAGTGTCCCCTGACATAATAATGTAATAACATACTTTCTTTCAATTTTAGCAGTGCACCACCTGCTGTGAAAGAACCTGAAGAGTCTGAAGGTAAATATATTTTTGAAATACTTATTTGTTAGTTAGATATGAAAGCCAAAAGAGATCACAGGTAAAAGATATTTTCTTTCAATAAATTAGAGAACCTTGGAATGATGTGGTATATTGTCCAAATGTTGGTTAGGGGGTGTTTAAAGGTGGACTCCAGCAGTGCCTTGAGGCAGCTGTGGATTACCAGATCTCCACTATGTCTGCTTCTGTAGGTACTCACTTGGCTGTATTTATGAGAGGTCCAGGGTTGCCACAATGACAGAAGCAAAACACTTGATTACTCTTTCACAGTTTATTCTAGTTCAATAAACACAAGTTACAATTACAATTCAACACATTCTCTCATGTGAGAGAGCAAGCTAGGCTCTCCCCCTCTGCATGTTATTTCATGTTCTCTCTTCTGTTCTCTCTCTCTATTCACCACCTATTATCTGTCTGTGTAACCGCTCTTACTTCACTGTCTCTTCAGCTCAAAGACTGAAGCTCTGTACACTAATACATATTACTTGTCGCCAATTTCTGGGTTTGTTTTCTGAGAGGTCTTTCTCAAAGAGACAGGGATTGGCTGAGGCTATTATTAGAGGCGGTGTGCTATGTGACTATTGATTTATACTGTTAAGTCCAATGAGAGTTAATTTACTGAGACACTTTGCCTGTCTTTTATGGAATTTAAGGATTATTAATAATTAAACAGTTTCATTTACATTCTTCACCATTACATATGTGTGGTATTCACAAGATAGTGTTTTCAATTTAAATGGATTAAATGATTGTTTCCTGCACAAGAAAGTTATTTTTGTTTAAATATGTAAAACACTAAATATTTCAAGCACATTTTCCTCTGACAAAACATTACAATTTACCCTTTTGGAAATTTACTATCAGCTTGCTTTCAAATAGGTAACAACCAAACAAAAAGGTAATCAGAATATATGCCAGTTAATAAGTTGTGGTTTACATTACATGCCACATATTTCAAAGAACAATTGCTTCATAAGCTTTAGTTTATATCATTTTACTGTCAATTATTAGTCATTTATTCAAATGCCCAACTGATAAAAAAGTATTTATCCTATTGCCAGACTTTGTGACACACATCCACATTAAAAACTCTTATTGTTGCAGTCCTCCAGTTCAAGGGCTTCACCAGAAAGGAGAGTACAGCATGTTCAGGGAAAAGCACTTTCTATTTCTATGCTAAAAAGTATGAAGACTGCCCGACAGATTGTCTTCGACAGAAGTGGTGTAAAGCATTCACCTTGACAGATATAGATTATCATGGGAAAAAATTATAGACTGCCAACTGTATGAGAGATGTGAAAAAGAGAATGGGGTTACTGGAACTGATTTGTACAGTCTTGAAAGGTTAGGTTCCCTGTACTCAAATCTTACAGTTTCTTTTAGCTATTATTACCCCATTGTCTCAACCTTGTGTGCTGGGTTAATTTAGATTTATTTGTTCTTTCATGCCGCGTTCAACAGCCAGGGTGCTATATAGCAAGGGGTAGTTTACAGGTGGAGGAAACCAGTGCATACTGCACTGTAAACCACCGGGCATCGGCAAATAAGTACCAACTTTCCAACATGAAGTGCCCGGCCCGAGATTTGAACCAGCAGCCTCAGAGGTTGGAGCTGAGAACTCTAACTGCTGCACCACCGAGCCCCCTCCTTGTGTGCTGGGGTCACAATCAACAACTTAACTGGTTTGTGATCTTTCAGTTGTGGTTCCTTGTGGTATGGTTTGCCTGCTGTCTTGGGAGGACTCATTCAACCCAGTTTAGTGGGATTCCCATTTTTAGGAGGGATGCATTAGACAGAACACAGGACACAGTGTTTTCAGGCAATTTTTATTTGTGTTTTAAACAGGGATGGGTTGGTAGTCCAGGTGTTTCAGTTTTGAGACTAGTTTACTGAAATACTGTAACAGAACTTTACAACTGCCACTTCGCCTGTCAGCGCATTTAAGGATGGAATGAAAGGTTAATATATTAGAAACATAACCAAAATCTGAAGAAATTACAAGCTTTTATTTTTATGCATTTGCAGACTTTATACAGTATTAGCGATTATGTTGACCAAAACTGCCGTGTTTTAATTATGACACTTTATAACTGTAATCTCGCTTGTCAGCTCATATAATTGAAGGAAAACTTCAAATATTGGGAACAAACAAGAAATATAAAGAAAAATACAAGCCTTTATCTCATATTTTGTGTTTTGAGCACTTTTATTGTGATGTCATTAAGAGGAAAGGTCCATGTTTGGTTAGGGTGTACTAAAATGAAGAGTCCTGGAATCAGTATGGTTTTGCATTGTTGCCCTCCCGATGTACACATTTTTGCTACTGATCCAGCCTTAGTTTTCAACCTGCCACATCCTGTCATTAAAACCATATTAAACTCTACATTTTTGGGAGGTGGTAAGGGATGTGACTGGATGGTTATACATTGTTATACGGGCAAACCATGTACTAAGGTCTCTTCAAAAATCACAAATAGGAGGATTTGGTGCCAAAATCAAATACGTACAGAAATGACCATATGGAGAGGGATGGCCCAGTTATTACAGAACCTTATGATAGACTGTTTTTGTTTTGTTTTCCAACTTATATATGCCAATAGCTTGAAGAAATGAATTAAAAGCTTGAATATATGAGTTACCAACTTAGTTTATCTTAAAAAATTTTAAATATGTTACTTAGCAATACACAAGCTTAACAATACAGTAGCAGCATTTATATAGAAGTTAGTCATATTTATATATAACTCAGTCACATTTATATAGACGTTAGTAACTTGTATATATGGCAGATGGCTTAGCCATTTTATCTCTTTTCTTGTTGGAAAAGGTAAAAAAGAAACACTACATATAATTATTGTGAACAAATTAGTGTACATAATTAGGGTGCATATTTAATCAATTGGAAATTGTCAACAACCAAAAAATTACATTTACCTTCGATAAGAAGGTTATGTTTTGGGCTGCTTTTCTTTGTCTGTTCATCTCTGTTCGTTTTCACTAAAAAACTGAAGAATACATCTTTATGAATTTTTAAATGTGACTAGAATTTGTCCAAATGAAGAAGTGATTAAATTTTGGGAAAGATCTGATTCATACTCTGGATACAAAACAAAAAGAATCCAGAATTTTAAATGGTCCCATTTTGATGTGCTATTTTGGTGAAATTTCTGTGTAGGGACTCTTAGCTACTGCCTCTCAAGGGCGTCTTTATTCTACGAATGCTTTCCAGGTATAACTTAATAGCTTATAGTAAATACTAAGAGACAATGTTATGGTTATTCTGGGTTTATACCTTATCTTTAAAACAGTCCATTATTGTGAATTAAAGCTATTTATTAGTTATGTAAGTGTAATATTATACTACTGAGGCTACTTCCACTACTGATGTTATCAAAAAGGGTGGCAAAATGTCCAAACCATGTGATTTTTCCTGATTAAAAAGATTGACCGTATCACTGAAAATATTGTCGTTATGAACTGTTATGATTTACAAAGCTTGGAGTTTACACTAAGCCCTTATCACCCTTTTGTAGTAAACAGGGAACTGTACACATGCACTAACATACATTCATTTTATTTTTTACAGTGATGGTCCATCTGGGAATAAATGTAAGTATAGTCATATCATATTTTCTGAAGTATTTCCTTTATCTTTTGCATGCAGATAATTTAAGAGTAGGAAGTCTTAACCCAGTAAACATTTTTGGGTTTTTCAAACGTTTGAAAGGAAATGTTTGGCAATGGTTAAAAAATGATGGGTACGAAAACCATTTGTAATAGAATGTTTTTAAAATGTTTTTTGAAAACCGTTTATTAAACGTTTAGCGATAAATGTTAGAAAAATGTTTTAAATGAACATAATAATGTCTGAATAATAATGGGGTCAGAGGTCAAATTCACTATCTTTGTATGGTTGCTCACTATTGAAAGTATTATTTTATGTCTAAAATTGTAAGATAGTGGCTTAGAAACTGTGCCCCCCTTCAATTCTAACTTTTAAGGATTGCATGTGGGGCAATTTTTGACAAAGTCCTCTAAAATCCCCTATTATTGCTCACCACCTTCTTTGTTTGGACATGTTTGAAGGTGAAGGTTTAAAATTATAGGTTTACAAAACGTTTTTCATAGAATGTTTTTCAAACATTTCATGATGAATGTTTGAAAAATGTTTCCAGCAAAACCTTAATTTCTTCAGCTATTTTATAAATGTTTTAAAAACATTTCCAGTCAAACCAAGCTTCTTGAGTTATTTTCTAAACATTTAATAAACGTTTTCAGCAAAAACGATTGTATAGAGAATGTTTATAAAACTTTTTTAAACATTACAGCATAAACATTTACTTAGAAATGTTTAGAAAACCAAAGATAGGGTTTAATTAGGTTTTAAAAACGTCTTGTAAACGTTTAAACCATTTAAAAACGTTTCAAATGTTTACTGGGAATGTCAGAAGTACAAGAAAGTGTTACAAGAAAAGGCAGGATATTTTTTAAATATAACCAACTAGTACAAGTTGGATTTCTCTTGTATTGATGAGATACAAATTCTAATTGACACAAATCTTTCTATATTATGTCAATTATACTAACGAGACAAGACTGTGTAATATTTATGAAACAATGCTATCTTTTCATTTCTAGGAAGAGCTATTTTTGTAAGATACTGTTTAGATTGAAATTTATAATGTGCATCAATTTTATTTATTTTAACGAATGAGATTGGAAAGATAATAACTAATTATTAGTGAATTGTTATTTTTAATTTAATTTCTCAACTAACCATCACTGAAATTAATTCTAGTTAAATTAAATCTCTAAATTTAGCAAAAAAGGTAGTTATAAGTTAATTCTAAAACTTGCAATTAATCCTCTACCTCTAATTAACTCACCTCATACCTTTGCATAAATAAATTTAACAATATTGCTTTTGTCGTATTGTTTATGTGGGTGTTCCACCACACGACTAAGGCTCCCGATTAAGGGTTTTTGAGGGTCGGTTTCAAAAATATGCTTAGTCCCAGGCTTCCTGTAAGGGTCGGTTGTGGTCGGTTGAGGCCGTGTGAGAAATCAAACATGTTTGATATTTCTCCCGACCCCAACCGATTATTTTTTCCCACCATAAACAAAATGTCCAGTCCCAGGCTTCCTCAGGCCTCCTCAGATCAAATTTACACAGTCCTATGTTGTCCCAGGCCGCCTGCGACCCTTAGTCGCCGACCCTTAGTCCCAGACCCTCTATACCTTAGTCCCAGGCTTCCTGCAACCCTTAGTCCCATTGCAAAGCAAAATCGGCTATCTCGGTCTGGGGACGCCTGGGGACACCTCAGAACACCTTGTGGGGTCGGGACGTAATCCTGGGTTAGTCGGGGCTTAGTCCCAGGAGGCCTGAGGCGTCCTGGGACCCAGTTGGTTTGTCTACGACAGGATCGTGGTTCAAACCGACCAGAAAAATGGCTTAGTCTGTTCTTAGTCCCAGACCAGTTAGGGACTGTCTGGGGCCTCCTGGGGCGTCCTGAGGCCGATCTGTAGTTAATCCCAGACCTTCATACCGATTCTGTCTTCCACCCCATTGGTCAATTTTTTTTCCATTTTTTCCAAGACTACCCACGATTAAGGGTCGCCGACAGGATCGGGGCTTAATCCTTTGGTGGAACAAGGGCATTACAATTTCATTTCTATGGCAACCCTTCATATTGTTTTCACTGTCTTAACAACAAAATACCGACCTTTGGCTTTTGTGTGTATAATGCGGTCTTCGTATTGCTTTAAATATGCACTGGGACAAGACCAAGCTCTAAACTAACCTCCACAGTCAAAAGTCCAATCATTTTTACAGCACTTTCTACAGGGTGATAATGTATTTTCTGCTCTACATTAATCAGGGCCTTTAATTGGCACAAATCACAGACTTTGCATAAAGATAATCCCAAGGCAAATTGCCATGTAAATGTCAGCCAATATGGCATTGATACATCCCCGGAAATATATGACATTCCCTGATGACAACCAATTGTTGAGTTATTAGGCATTTATGTTATAATTTATATCTACTTCCATTTGTGTCAAATTGAAGCATGTCCCAATGACACATTTCCTTGTAATGTCTGTCCAGTGCATCACTCTTTGTGCATGCTTTTCTGACTAATGTGGGTGTTCCATCACACGACTAAGGCTCCCGATTAAGGGTTTTTGAGGGTCGGTTCAAAAAATTTCCTTTGTCCCAGGCATCCTGTAAGGGTCGGTTGGGGCCGTGTGAAAAATCAAACATATTTGATATTTCTCCAGATTCAACCCGATTATTTTTTCCCGCCATAAACAAAATGTCCAGTCCCAGGCTTCCTCAGGCCTCCTCAGACCAATTGTCACAGTCCTATGTTGTCCCAGGCTGCCTGCAATCCTTAGTCTCCGATCCTTAGTGCCTTAGTGCCAGGCCTCCTGCTACCTTTAGTCCCAATGCAAAACAAGAATCGGCCATCTCGGTCTGGGGAAGCCTGAGGACGCCTCAGGACACCTGGGGGGGTCGGGACTTAATTGTGGGTTAGTCGGGGCTTAGTCTCAGGAGGCCTGAGGTGTCCTGGGACCCAGTCGGTTTGCCTATGACAGGATCATGGTTCAAACCGACCAGAAAAATGGCTTAGTCGGTTCTTAGTCCCAGACCAGTTAGGAACTGTCTGGGGCCACCTGGGGCCTCCTCAGGCCCCCTGAGGCCGATCTGCTCTTAATCCCAGACTTTGACACCGATCCAGTTTCCCCCCATTTTTGCTTTTTTCACAGACTGTCCACGGGTCGCCGACAGGATCGGGACTTAATCCTTTGGTGGAACAGGGGCATTAGTATATGGATATTTTCATAAACAGTAATTTAAAAATTTATTTATTTAACCACTTAGTATAACAATCCTCTTGAAATTTTTGATTAATATTAACATAGCAGGGCTGTATGTCCGGTGATTGGTAACCCAGTATTGTCTTTCGGAAGCCATCACCTGTAGATAGTGATTTTGAATGGGTGATAATGGGGAAAATATATAACTGTGGTACTTCATTGTTACATTTATCCTTACTTTAATTAACTATAACTCCTTCAGTTCTGGTCAATTTTTAATATTTTTGGCCATAGCGTTCAGAGTAATGAGGTGAATTCTGTTACACTGTGGTTATTTATGTATTTGACAAGAAATGAAGTATATTTTTTCATTCCAAAACATGTATTTATTTCAAATTGAAATACTATGAAACCACTATACTGCATAAATTAAATATTACAATAGTGGGAAAGACTGAAAGGACTTCTATGAAAATTACTATCAATTTAGTGCCACTGGTAAGCAAAATATATAGTCGTAAATATGTCAATGACAGTAGCCAAGCCATTTCATAATATTACTGAAAAGAGGAATTTTCTGTTTCTAGACAGCAATCTTGTTATATTTTTTTTCTTAAGCATGTGTAGAGGTGATATCTACACTAATCAACAAACCCAAATGGATGCTGGGATATTTCCTTACATCTGTTTCAAGGAAATCTACTTTAAACCCTTATATATTATAAGCAGTGTCACAGCTTTACTACATGTAATAATTATATATAGCACCTATGATTCTGAATCTCTATTTAACATTGAACTTTGATCTTTCTGTGAGAAATATATTTAAAACAAGAAATCCAGAATGAGTCAAACGGCTATATTTATTAATACAAAATCACAACTTTTAAAAATGTCTCCTTTTTCAGTTCTCACTAAGGAAGACTTTTACCAATTGCAAAACAAGGGATGTGATGGTGAACCTACAACATCAATTGATACAAGATATCCAGATAAATGTATTATACATTGTGGTATGAAAAGTTGCAAAGCTGTTGCTCTTGACCGAATAGGTGTAGGAAGAAGTGTAACTTCTATGAGAAGTGTAGCATAGTTCCTGAGCCTAATGGAAGTTTGTTTGTCCTCAAGGAATAAAGGTTGGTATCAAAACAATTTAAAATTAATGTATCATTTTATAACTTAGTCATTTCTGCTATGGTCATTCACAAGACTTAGAGTATTCCTCTTCAATATGATGAATATAGGTTTGCCAGTCTATTAGTCTTGCAAAATGAACACATAAAAAGTCAACCTGACAACTTACCTGCATGATTATATTCTATTTATTTATCACTCCCTGCCTAATTCAGACCAGTCGTTCAGACCAATGCAATTTTATTCTCTGATATAAACTGAGTTTTCTGTGAAAATTTGAGCCAGATACAGCAACTTTAAGGGGTGGTTTGGACTGATTTGCCGTTTAGTGGTACCCTCGCTACATGCACTCCCAAGACATGTATTTTGAGCTTGCTGTGTATTTCTTAAGGAATACACTACTTAATTCTCTCTTAGTGGTTCCCACACTCGAAAAAAAATATGGTTTATAGCCTTACATCTGCCTTATTGGGCAAGATATGAGTATATCTTAATGCACCCCAGCAGGCCTGTAATACGCCTGCTGGGGTCCAAATACCACACCAGTAGTCACTGCTATATCAGATGTAATTCTGAAATCTGTGCAGTCAGATTTAGCTAGTTGTAGACTACATTCTGGCCAAATTTTAGGATTATAGTCCAACATTTGGTACTCATTTGGGCTGATTTACATCAGAACTGTATTAAATACATATTACTAAATTACATATTTAAATTAGGGAAGAGCACTGGAATTTTTAACTTCTACATTTAATCTAGCCATTTGACATATTTCGATAGTTGTGTAGGCCTAAATAGATGTATTAATTGCCTCAATTGAAAAACAGATTATAACTTTGTAAAGCAGTAAATATCACTACACCCATTTATTCCAAGAGAAGATGAATACTGCATTTTTATACTGAAATTTCTTACGCAAATAACACAGCTGAATAGTAATTGTCAGCTGTTAGAAGCAGTATCTGTTTTTTGAACCAGTCTTTTTGAATACACTCTTCTGTGCTGCACCTTTCTGTACAAAATACTGGTGAAAATTAAAGAAAAAAATCCTGAGACTGGAATGTGGATCCAAATAATCGTTGTAGTGAACACACCCAAAAGTAGACCGGTCCCACATTGCATAAAACTATGACTCAGATCTGACTTATAGGTTCCCAGTTATGTCCACAATACAATCACCCCTCTAAGGGGCAAGGCTAGAAAGCAAGTAGTGGACTGTGAGACCTTTTAACCACTAGGCCACTTACAATAATTTGTTTTTCATTTTTTAATAGTACATCACCGTTATTATATACACCCTTTAGAAATACTGATTAGACAAGTTGTGTTGATTATAATTACAAAACATGGGGTGTTTAAAAGGGTAATATCAGGATTTATGATTCTTGGGTTAATCTTTATATGTCTTCAGAGCTGTGGTAGGCTCATTAAGGGCTTGTATTGGGGGGAGGGCCATTAACAGTGGTATGAACCACTTTTTATTTTGTAGCTCTACTGAAGAAACAGTCAAATGATTTATTTTCAAGCAATCCAATTAACAGAATTTGCAATTTGCGATAAAGTTTGTATGACATAGTTAAACCTGACAAGTACTGATATCTAGTGTATGACAGATAGATTTTAGTAAAATATATTTTGTTAAAAACATAACATTTTAACATATGTATAATTGATTAGCCAGAATAGTTTGTAATGAATCATGTCATATATATTTTAGGGAACCATGCAATGGTGGATGGCACTGTCTGCTTTCCTGAAAGGATTTTGTTGCTTTTTCTATTGAACAATAATTATGAATTAGTATATTTCACTTGATGGGTAATAAATGTAACAAACTTTAGACAATGTTTTTACACTTTTATAGTAACAATGGAAATAATTTTGCAATAAATAGTTTATTACCAACTTTGGTCTCTTTCTGTTAAAATGCATTTGTTATTTACAACCGGCATGTAATTAAGAACATTAAATTTATTTTTTATTGCAAGCCCGTAGCCTGAACAGGTAGAGGTCACTGCTCACAATGAACTGTTAAATAAACAATACATTCATCTACGTCTATTTATGTCCTAATGATAAGGATGTTTGTTTTAAAAATATATATATGTACCTAAAAATTCAACGTGTGTGAGGCTATGCCAATGAATAAAGAGATTATGGAAATTGATTATAACAATTTAAAAAGTTTGACTTTGACCTGATTTAATAATAAATGGCACCAATAGAACATCACACATTGATTCTGAAGTGACAATGAAACATTTAATTAGTGGTTTGGTGTCATCTCAGAAATCTGATCAAAATTGAAGAAACCTGGCCACAAGTGCATGTGTTACTCTTGTACATGCTTTTTGTCTTGACTTCTACAACTGTTTGCCCTACAAATGGCCAAACCTCATGGAAAACAATCTCGAGTGAGTCCTGTTCAGCAAAAACTCATTTTTCATGAGAAGAAAGTAAACTCTGTTGCTCCACTTTGATAAACTCCATTGGCTTCCAGTGAAACAAAGGACAAAGTTCCAAATACCTTTTAACTACCTCTAAGTGTCTGACTAGAATAGGTCGAGTCAAGCCTTATCTCCTTATACCACACACACCACACCATGTACGCAGGTCTTCTGACAGTTTACGGTTCTGAGGAGACTCAAAAACATGTGATGACAAGGCATTTCGTAACTCGACTCTTGGACTTTAGAATGGTTTACCAATTCACCTCCGATCCTGCACATCAGTGAACTCTTTTTAAAAAAGCTAAAGACACACCTCTTCAAAGAATGACTATGGAACATAAGTGCATGTAATTTCAACAATGTTACATCTCCATTTACATACTTTACTTGATCATAAATATTGCCAAAGCGGTAATAGACAATTCTGAAAATACATATATAGAAAAGCATAGAAATGAATATTACTATCTAACTATAAACAGTGTTATTAACCTCATCTGGAAGGGCTGCTACTTCCATGGTTTGTTTATTACTTCTGTCAGGACAAGCATTTCACCCTGATGATGTGACTGGATACAATTTCTGCCTTTGTCATCACCATGCAATCCTATTACATGAGTTCCATATCTGGTTGATTTAACTAGGTGGTAAATTTCCATATGATTGCTAGGTGTTGGTCTTAGAGCACATGCCCCCAAAAAACACGATGCAACAACTTCAATTTCAGGGCAGAATTTACTTTTGCTTTAACCATCTTATTATTTTTGCTCCAACTGATAATGATGGCTTTGTGATATCACCTTCCATTTTGTAGTTCTTACAGGCAGCATTGAATTCATATCTGAGTGATCAGATATAATTCAGCAGGTCCAAGCTTACCAAGTACTCTGATGTGTTTTCTGCCCACTAGTACCTTCAATGCAGTGACCTTCCCAGTTCCAAACACATGTGAAATGGTGTCACATCCAGATAAGATATTTGGCAATCTTTTTGTGCTAGGTTGCTGTTTGATGAATGTCTACAATGATCTCCACAAACTTGAACTTCCAATTCTTATATTCAGCCATTTGTTCATCAAGTGAATCAGCAAGAGAAAGAAATCACTCTCATTGGGGATAACTTTGATGTGTGAGTTAGTTTTTCCACAATCCATTTGTGCCATCCTTCTCGTGATGAATCTACAGATCCTGTCTCTGGATTTTAAGTATTACACATCTGTACTGGTGTACAGTGCTGCTGATGAGTCCAAGGTCAGTCTAAGATATACAAAGTTTCCAGAACTTCATCAATGTGAATTATCAGAATACAACAGACAAATTTCTGAGTCCTTGCTATTTGGAATGTTTGAAATGAACTTGCCTCCATTGTTAAGCAATGCACATTTGATTTTTGATTTCCAATAGAAAGCATCTAGTGAAATATATACTCAGAGGCCTTAAATCCATCTCTGAGTGTAGGATCCTTTCCATTGACCACGTTTGTTATTTTTACTGACAACATTTCATTTCAGATACTTTCAGAGTAAACCAATCACTTTTTCTTTGTTGTAAATACCCCATATAGACTACAGGCAGAAAACCCAGCAGTAGTATCCATTGGACCAAAAGCCCCAGTCCTTCAAATACCATCTTATATCCATGTGTGAGCTTGTGCCACAGTGAAAAAACATCCAGCTACTTGAGCATCCCACCAAATCTATAAAATTTCTCTCTCAGACCAGCACACTTCCACTCACTGCCAGTCACCATCCCTTATCATTACTACTAGCATGCCTTTATATGTGTGTCTCAATCTCAGACCTTCCATTCAAGTGACATTCAGCAGATAAATTTCTCATATGGTAACTGAGGGTGTGGTCTATGGTATATATAATATTGTGATAAGGTTTAGTTTTTGGTAGCACTTGTTCATCCACCAGCTACCAAAGGTGAGTTAAGGTTAAATGAAGTTGTCTCTTTGTGATCAATGTTTGTAGTACTATCGTCCTACTGTTATCTAAGGTTGTATACAGTGCCCAATTAGTTTACTGTCTCACATTAGGAGAGTCAAAAGGTCAATTGTGAGGTCAAAGTGAGATTGGCGCTATAACAGGTCTCATTGCCAATGGTAGTGGGTTTGGAACCCCGAGTAGAGTGAAATTTAAATGAAATCATATTCAGTCAGAAGGTAGAACACACACAGAAGACAATAAAAGACAAGTTTGGGGTTTTTATTTACATGCTAATAAACATTTAAAATTTTCAAGAGAAATAAAGGAAATTTTAAAGCGCCATACGCAAAGCCCCAGCCAACAGGCGATAATACCACTAGGTAGAAACAGTGACGTTAAAGTACATCACACAGTTATTTTAATGCAAAATACAACCATAATACACAGTTACAAGAATACTACACTATACTATTATGTCACTTGTTCAGTGTGTCAGTTAGTCAATCCGGATGAGTCAAAAGAAGTCGTAATTCGAAATTAAACAAGTAGTTGGACACCAAGATCAGCCTATCCCTATAACTCCCAGACCCATATCAATCCCAGCGGAGAACTTTCTACCTCCGGGACAAAGGGTATGGGTCACGGTCAAGAAGGTTAAATGAAAGGTGGAGATATTATAAACTGAGAGTACGAAGCTCAGCGGAACTCAACTACCAGTGATCAAAATCCACTCAGTTCCTGATCAAAGAAAAGAGCTCAAAAGCGAAATCAAATCAGTAGGGGGACACCAGGGTCAGCCTGGGCTAGCCTATCCCTGCAACTCCAAGACCCAAATCAATCCTAGTGGAGACTTACCTACCCCCGGGACAGTGGAGTAGGGGTCCAGATCAAAGAGGGTAAGGTAAAAGGTAGAGATGCATTATAAACCTGAGAGTACTAAGCTCGGGGGACCTAAACTTCCAGTGATCACACATATTGTTGGGGGTAGATCAAGTACCCAACAAGTCATATCAGGAAGGGGTGCTGAATCTGGATTCACCCCACCTGGAATCCCTGAATTACTACATTACAGTGGGGACAAGCTGTAGGAGGAATGGTTACAATGTACTAGTAGTGGGAGGTGGGTTAAAATACTTGCTACTTCTTCAAAATCTAAGTCCAGAGTGACAAGAATGGGTATTGGCGCCAAACCAAAGGCAAGAATGGATATAGGTGAAGCTTTTAGCAAAAGCGTTCAATGTATTGAAATTTAAAGTAGTGGTCAAATATTCGAAACTTAAAGTGGGGGACAAAAACTGCACCAGAGGGCCCCTATCAAGTTTTGCCCCCCATAGTGGCTGTGCATGTGATACCTTATGGAAAGTCCAAATGTCGGATGATATGAGGCATAATAGGAGGTGGTATCCCAACAAGTAAAACCTATCAGCGTGAGGCATTCCCCTGTAGTATGAATGGGTCATCAGTGACATTGAATATGACTTTTTGTGCTGGGAGTTTTATTTGTAGGCTGAGTTTACGTAAGGTCAAACATGTGCTATTTTTGCTGTACTGAACCCAACATTTGTTGATTTTACCTAGCGAGTGCGATGGATTTAGATTAGCGAACATGTCAAAGGTGAAACATGTGCCAAATCAAGAGTTGATGTTACTGATTTTGACATGATTACAAAATTTCTGAAAATGTTAGCAGTCACAAAAGTTCATTTTTTCTTGGCTTTAATTTTAACATTTATATAGTTCAATGGATATTTAATTTTTTTAGATTTAAAATTCATTTGTTGTAAGACGATAATTTTATGTAAGAATGCAATTTCTTTCAAATTTCTTTTGGAACTTCCGCAATGGTGTCAAGCTTAGTATCAATCAGGATATGTCAAGGATGATGAATCAACAGAAAAAGATAGGTTATTATTTTTTTGTATATGAATATATCATGATTTCGATCTGATTTCAATATTTTTATTGGTCAACACTTGTTCCCTTTTTTCCCTTGACATTGTTGATGGGTTGTTACAGCTGAGGAGAAGGGATCAGACTTCCTTCTCCACTGAAACTGGACTAGCAGTCCCAACTGCTAGCAATTTATAAGTCTGGTCGGGATGAGTCTGAACAATACTTCACTCTCATTGGGTTGCCACTACTGGTTATCCTTGCAAAGTTACTACATCTCTGCTTGCCTCTGGAACATGACCCAGGCCTTTTACGTTCAATGTTACAGAAACATAGTCCAACCCCAAGATATATCAGTAGATGAATTACAGATAAGCCAGGATGTACTACATTCTGTGTTGAAGATTCAAGCCATCCATCATTTTCCTGTGCTTCATAAGCCCAGACTCACTACTTGCCTTTCTGACACTAGAAGCAGTTAGGATGGGTTATGGTCAGCACCAGTGGAACACCCACATACATCAACCCAAGACTTTTCAAATTGTTTATGATTAGCTTAGCCCTAATGTAGGCCATTAGTAAATTTGCGATACCGCATATTAACGTCCTATCGGTTTCCATTTGAAAATCTCAGGCATTTCAAACTTTGGTTTTATACTCTTACATGTATCAAATAAATATTGGTTACTTACAGTTTGAATATGCCTTGTATGTAGTATTATCAGTCTAAAACAATAAAGCAGTTATAATCCACATAATAATACCAATATAAAGATGTTTTGTTTATGCTTCATTCAATGCAGGTAATGCTGACGGGTTTCATTATGGCTACAGAAGGGGCTAAATATAATAGCAGAATATTCCAGTTGTATCTTTTAAAAGTAAATGTTTGGTTTTAGACTGTTAAAACTATTGACATTGAACATAAAACCAGTGAGTAACGAAGAATATTATTTCTATTTAAAGAGTATAAAGTCGAAAGTTTGAAATGCCTGAGATTTTCAAATGGAAGCCGATAGGACGTTATGTCAGCGGTTCACCGCTATTAGATATAACGGCCTATTTTAGGGCTATGATTAGGTGTGTATCAGAGTCTGTCAGTTGATGGAGATTAAAAGCCATAAAAGTCCACATCAGATTACATTACATAGCTCCTCAATTAATGTTGCAAAGGCCTTCATTGACTTCACCTGCATAACCTCATATAACACCTCACCACTCGTGTACACACAATGTCTTCTAAGGAAAGAATTGCCATACCAACCAAAATATCTGTCGGAAACTGCAGATAGGAAGTTTTTCTATTGTCAGTCAAAAACTCTAAAGTAAATTATCACTCTATGATGGATGAAACTGAAATTCTCAAAAAAAATGATCTAGCCTAATCCTTCTGCAGAATTGTTCACTCAATTTAATAATGTTTATAAAATGCTGTGGGTTTGTTCATATACATAGAATAGAAAAGTACTATATAAATGTTTATTACTGGGTTATTTTACAATAGTTAACCAGTTACATTCAAATATATACTTGATCGTACTATAAAAGGAGACATATATACTCTCAAATTTTCTGAGGTGGAAACCCACGCTACCTGAAACACTTAAGATTTAAAGCCCATTGACATTGAAAGTGTTGTTTCATACTTGAAGGAAACTTTTGTAAACTTATCACGTGTAAAGAGTTTTAGATGAGAAAGTAATTTCGCTACAAGATCTGCTATTGACATCTACATCAAACGAAAACCTTCTATAGAAATACAATGCAGAGATTCATTTATTTCCCCAGTGAATAACATCTTTTGTCAATACTATTCCATTCTATCAAAATTGAAAATATTTTTGTTGACATTAAAATCTCTCGTCTGAGTAACTTCTTCCTGCCCTCTTGGAGGTACAATAACTTATTGATTAAATTATTTCAATTATTATGACCTAAAATTGTCTGGTTAACAAAATGCTTTCAAGGCCGATATTAAATCTGGGCCAATATTTATAAAGATCTCTTGAACTTTAAATTCACTAAAACAGATTTAACTCATTTTTAAAAGCTTTTGCTTTTACTCAAACGATACACAATATAGAAATTTGTAAACTGTAATTCATCTTACAATTCATACATAAAACATAATTTCTGAGTTTAATACTTAAACTCAAAGTGAAAATTTGCCTACCTTCTCTCATTTCTTTTGGGTTTCCTGAGCTTGTACTTACAAATATTCTTAAACTTAAACCCACAAACCATTTTTTAGGAGGTTGTATTTCAATTCAAACGTTTCAAATGATCATTAGAATTGAACTCACTTTAAGCCTCATGCATAGACTAGTTTTCTGAGTTTACACTTAGAGTGAAAGAGAATAGTTTGCTACCTTCTTTCCTTTTTTTTCATACCTTTGCTAGGGCCTGTATTTGGAAATATTTTTAAACCTAAACTCCTGTTATAGGTTTCAACTAAAACCGTCCAGAAAATAGAAATTTCTTAGTCATATTTGGAAGTTTATACATAAAATTATTGTCTGAGTTTATACTTAACTTCAAAAAGGACAGTTGGCTGCCTTCTTTCCTTTATTTTTGTTATCCATGTGTGTAAACGATGGTCCTGAAATGAAACAACTCCAAAAAGTACAGAATCTGCTGTTGATAAACAAATACTTAAGCTTAAGCAGAAACGCAGAGTTTAAGTTTATGCTTAAGTGAGAATACTTACGAAAATACTAATTTCAACAAAATTTCAGGTGTGAGGAAAACTAAGATTAAGTATCTGAGTTTAAGTATGAGTTGTATGTTTTTGTAAATATGGATCAAATATGTTACTATGAGTTGTTGGCAGACTTTGTAAGATAAAAACCCCCTTAAATATAATATAACACATGGCTCAAATCTTATTCATTGAGAATTTTACAACATTCAGTCTTAAGGAACCTATTTTTTGTTTCCGTTTGTCTTTTATTTGTTCACATATATATATTAAATTCACACTTTATAATTAATTCAACTCTTACAGATATGAATCAAAAAGGTCATTTTTAAACCTTCTGCAACAGACGTTTCAGAGGGTTTAGATTTTCAAAACCATTTCCAATTTGTGCACATAGACACTCTGTAAATTGTCAAAAATAGAAAGAATAGAGTGGCTGAGTTTGAAATATAATGACTACTTGATTCTGGTCTCTATAGTACAGACTTTGAGTCCAATTCATGGCAAAATAAGCACTTGTCATAGTGTGAAATTAACCCTTTTTAATTCCAATCAGTTTCATGGGAGTTTTGAGTTTTATTTGAATATCAACAGAGAATACCCTATTTGAGGCCTTACAAATGTATTAATTGATAAATTTGTTATTTGTATTTATAAAATAGCAAGATCACACAGAGAGTGCAGACCTCCGCCAAGGCAGCTCAGTCCCCCAATACTATGTCTACTCCACAAAATTATTCCTGGGCTTTGAAAACCTACTATCAGCATTGATATTGTATTTTTACGCTTTGTTCCTTGTCCCACTTCAGACATTTAATGAAAATATCATCCATATCCATCCATAACTTTTTGAGTTATCTTTCTTTAAAAAATAACGGGATCCAGAAGATCCAGACAATGATCCAGATCGCACCCAAGGTCTAATAACTTCTTCCTTGTCCCATTTGGGACATGTCATGGAAATTTCATCTGAATCTATCCATAAGTTTTCGAATTGTCTTCCATTAAAGAATTCAGGGATCCAGAAGATTCAGATGGTGATCCGGATAAATCCCAAAATCTAATCACTTCTTCCTTTGCCAAGTTCTCACACATACTTAAAATTTCATCAAGATTCCTGCATAAGTTTTTGAGCTATCTTTCTTTAAAAATTAAATTTCATGTGTCCAGAAGATCCAGACAGTGATCCGAATCACTCCCAAAAACCTAATCACATCTTCCTTTCACCATTTCAGACATATCCTGAAAATCTTATCAAAATCCGTCCGTGAGTTATCTTGATCACAAACAGACAAACCCATGTGAAAACATACACTCCTTGGCGATGGTAATTAATGTATAATCTTCTATTTCTGGGGTTTTTGTAAGCTTTCTCTACTTGCTATAACTTAAGCTATTTAAGGGATGTTAAAACGTCAGGTTTGACCTTTTATGTTTCTTTAAAAGTTTGGGAGTAAAAAATATAATAATATACACCTGTTCAGACTAAACACAGTAAATTCCAGGGAACACTTGATGAATGAAAACTTCAACAAGGGGTACATTAGCTAAACTTTGAGATAGTTTGCATCCAAAATCCTTCACTGAATGTGATCCCCCACTTCCTTTGGTCAGGTCCTACCCACAAAAAAAATAATCTGTAATTCAGTTTTTAAAACAGACAAACAGACAAACTAACGCAAGCAAAACATACAGCAATTTGACATCTCAAAACATTTCAAATGAAGGTTATTTGGGATATCTACCAAGTGAACTGTGAGAGGTGTAAACAGGCCTGATTCAGGGCCTAATTTTCACTGTCAATTTTTTTCCCTTGATAATTATTAAATCTCTATATTAAATTTACATATTACTTAGTATAAAATAAAAGCATCTACTAATTTGAGTTGCAATTTTTACAAAATATGTATATAAGATATACAACAGAAGTTATTTTCCCTTTCAATCTCAGAAATTTACATTAAATATAAACATCCTGACCTTGTTAAGTGCGTTTGGAAATACTTCAGTGAATGTTGATGCCCTGTTCAGTCTGGTATAAATAATTTATGAGTTTTGGTGCTATTTTATTGAAACCTACCTTATATGGCTTCCTATGATAAATGCTTACAAGATCAATCATACCTATGGGCTTTACTACTGTAATCCCATGAAGGCGAGTGAGTGGGGTATTGTTTTCAAGTTTGTTTGTTTGTCTGTCTGTCCATGTGCATTATTTGAAAACTCTACATCAGATCATGCATTTATTTTTATACCATTGGGGGTTTACCCTTGGCTCGCAAATCCAGATTTTTGTGTTTGTTTTTTTATCCCAGTTACTCTATAAGGGTAATGGTTTAGATTTAGATTGATGTTTTGTTTTATGTTGCATTTGCCTGTCAGGCTCATATTACGTTGGGTAGTTTACGGATGGAGGAACCAGTGAATAGTAGTTGGAGGTTGAAGGCGAGCACTCTAACCGCTACACCAATAAGCCCCCCCCTGGCAATTGATTATGTGTACTTGTAATCATGTGTGCAATAATGTTACAAATATGCCATAAACTTTTCTCCACTCAAAATTTGAAATGGCTATAAATAAAGCATAATTACACAGAACATCTCACTAAATAAGTCTTTGGAATTTTATGTGTGGTAGCAAGGTTTTCCATTTCAAAATATTTCTTTTCTGTAGATAAAATGCATTAAATGAAGGATATATGTCACCAATAGTATAGTTTGAATAGAAAAGAAAAGTCACATGACCCAGAAAACCACTGTGGTTATTTAATAATCTTGGACTTAGCTAAGTCACCCTTTGTAAATATGGTTTTAAGACAAAACTTAGCTGAGACAAAAGTCTCAACTTTAAGACCACATTTATGCCTAAGACCTGGTTAAGTTTAAGTCCGTTTGTGAATATCGGCCCTGGACCATAAATGCTGACCAGTAGCAAACAACTACCAGTTCTCCCACTTGAGGTCCTGGTGGGCTATGAACTCTGATCCCAAAAGCTGGAGGCCTGTGTTTGCCACTGTGTCACCATGACCCAAATATTCATAAGATCTCTTTCTATGCAATATATTTTATGAGTGTAGAATAACCAACTGCCTTTCAACAAAGAATTTTTAATCTTGTAACCTCTCTCAACCATAGTAATATGTCTGTGAGTATAAGGTGCAACTGACCTTGTGGGTATATGTATATGGTAGCTTGCGATCATAATGATTTTACTTTTTAAAATTTTTTTTTCAAGAATTTAGGCCACATCCCTCAAGGATCAAAATAAGATGACTGAAAGGGAGTTTATATTTATTTTAATGAACAAAAATATTATTGCAATCATACACAACTTTACTATCATTAGAATTCGCTCTACGGCATAGTATGTTTAGAACCCAAAGTTATGGGCCCATCTTAGAAAAGTGATTATGCTAACCTACATTAGTACAGTATGATTTAGCCCCAAAACTTAAAAAAAAACTAATGCTGATATTATCTGGCTACCTAGTTTAGTACATTATGATTTAGCCAAGAAATCCAAAGCTGAGGGTATCAGAATAAATATGGCAATTTACAAGATTACTGTTAAGTACTAAGTATCCACTAAGTATAAGCATTTGTATCCACTTGACACATAAAACTAATCCACAGTATATCATTTTCAAGGACCTCTTTCCATGTAGCACACCAGTTATGCATAAACTATGGTCAGGATTCTAATGATTTTTTAAAGCTTTAATCATTTTATGGGTTTACTTTTCGTGAAAATTTTGGAATTTGAACTTCAATAACATAAAGAGTGTTCCATATACTTTTAACTTTTATACCTCAAATAATAGGTGTGTTATTCCTTTATCATTGCACCAAATATCATTTCCCTAGCATTGATGCAAATGTTAAAAGTATTAATTTTTCTGTCTCTAATTTATGAAAATGCTGGAATCAGTTTATGGGTCAATTTTGAAAAAAATGGCAAACACTGAATGAATACTTCAATTATTGGAGGGATCACGGTGGCTCAGTGGTAACACACTTCCCTTCCACCTCCAAGGTTGGCTGTTCAAACCCATTACTTAAATGGGAAAATTGGAAATTTCTTACCCATGATCGGCAGTTTACAGTACAGAATCTTGACCAACTGTATGTACTGGTTTCCTCTTCCCATAAAACTACCCCTCGTGATATGACCTGTACAGTGTTGGAAGGGGCGTAAAATCCCAAATAAATAAATAAATAAACTATTGGAAGTTTCCCATGTGGCCAGTAGTAAAAACATGGGCCTATTTTCTCCATATAAAGTGTGGATTAGTGTTTCTACATGTTTCTATTGCTAGAAAAGAAATATTGTTTGGTGAAAGTACTGATCAATAAACGAGTTTAATTTTGGTGAATATTGGACTTTAAACCTTAATAAGACATCTAGTATTGAATAGCTTGTTTAATGTTGACAGCTCAGATGTCATTCCATTATCATTGTGCCAGATACTGTGTGCCAAATATTTGTAGAAATATTGAAATCATTGGTTACCGGGTCTCTTGTTGTTGAAAACCCTGTGATCAGTTTATGGGTCTATGTCACCCATAGCGTCAGGGAATATCTTGCCAGGGCTGTACCTCAGAAACCATAATGTATAGGATGCTGAAACTGGTTAGGAATTGTCACTGTATCACCTTAATTCGTCCTTTGATGTGCTGTGACGACCTTGACCTTTAAAATCTTGTCTATGTAAAATCGCAGAAACCATAAGGTGTAGAAGGTTGATACTAGGTGGGAACTTAGTTTAGCAGTTCGAGATGTACAATGTGTTAGTGTGACCTTAGTCTGACCTTAGTCTGACATATTTCTCTTATCAGAAATATACATGGATTGCTTATTAATGATTTGATCTTGCTGCTAAATTGTTTCAACACTTTGTTTTTGTATACATTTTCTCTCTTTTAGTCTTATACATTTGTCCTGCACTTTGTATAGCTAACACTCTAAAATCACTAAAAGTTATGCTACATCATGCCTTTGAAACATTAATTTCTACCTTTAATGCTCAATGAAGAATGTCATTTTCAAACAGTGTATTAAAACGAACATTCGAAATAAAGGATATATTTCTGTAACAAAAATCTCAACAATGCAAACCTACACACAGATACACATACCCCAGGGCTAATAGCTTACCTGTTTGCCCTGTTTTTCATCGCAATGAGAACTGTAAACCCAGTCTTCATTGTCAATGAAATTGTAAATTTTATTGCGTTAATACATCCTATCCAATAGACAATAGCTTATCCGGTCGGCGCAGACCGGCCCGCCAAACGTCAGAAAAAGATGTCCTGTGTTTCCACCAGCAGGTCGGTCTGGAGCACTTGTGCACTCGCCAGATGGCGTGTCGTACTTCCTTCTGTCTAGACAGCGTGACGTCATGGCATCTTTTTCGCTTGGCGCGCACTTGTGTGGACGGAAATTTATCACAGCCAGAGTAGAATTCTTCAAGTTTTTCTTGTGATTTTATTATTATTGTGTTTCTAAGAGTGTGTGGAACAATATGTCATCCCCGGGTCAAAAGAGGGGCAGTTGTGGTCACGCTATGGCCATTTTTGATGGACACGTGTACTGTGCACGTTGCCGCGACAAAGGCAAAGGGGAGGAACCTTGTGTAGCTAAGAAAGACACTACAGATTGTACCATTTGTAACTCCCTAACCCCAGAGCAACGTGTCCAGCTTGCTACGCCATCTTACAAGATCAAAAAAGAAAAGCGTGAGGCTAAACGCTTGGATACTAACCCTCCTGAGGATGTTGCCTTAGTGGATCCTGACACAGTGTCAGTTATTGGGGTTGTTGAGGAATCTAATAGTGCACAGACTTCATCTGTCCCCCTGAGAAGAAAATTAAGAAGGACAAAGCTCCAGCTAAAGGCAAGAAATCTGTTGAGTTTGCTTCTACTGATTCTAAGATTGCTCAGTTAGATGAAAAGTGGTCGGAGCGCTTCAATAGGCTTGAAGCCCTTTTGTTTTCCAAGTCTCTCCAACCTACCTTCTCTTCTGAAGTTCGTGTGACCCCTACACACTCTCCACCCTCAGGAATTGCTAAAGACACAGAACCCTTTTATCAGCCTACTGATCAACAAGGAACTATCTCACCTGTTAAGCGCACTGGCCCAGACACTGATGCTGCTTTGCAGCGGTCGGCCGGTAAGCTTCAACCTTCACAGGTTTCTAAAGAACAGGTGTCTTCAGAGCGCACTGGCCCAGACGTATATGCTTCACAGCATCAGTCGGCCGGTAAGCTTAAGCCGGAGCATCACCGGCCCAGATCAACTTCATCCAGGCGCACTGGTCCAGACACTGGTTTACAACCTCAGTCGACCGGCAAGCCTATGTCCGACAGACAATCTTCAGACTCTGATCTTCCTGTCACCGGACAACTTTCTACCAGCAAAACACCCACCGACCGACCTTCATCTCACCGACCAGTTTCCTCTGCTATCACTGGTCCGGAATCACCCTTCCTTCCAAGTGGCTGGAGAGACAGTGTTTCAAGTGTTGAATCTCACCCGGACAGTGAGGTGTCGGATCAGCCCCCACTTTCCTTGTTTGTAGATGAAGGTGAACTTGTTTGTAGATGAAGGTGAACTCAAGAAGTTGCTGAAGAATTACCTACATCCGAAGAACAGACTTACAGAGAAAAGATGAGTGGCATACGCTCTTTCATGGCCTGGTCTCACGTGCCGGACATGGAAAGTTCTAATCCATCCGACGATAATCCATTTGCAGGACCCAAGGTGCCGGTTCCTAACAAGGTGTCAGTGCACATGCCCACCGAAGAGTGGCTGTGTAGGAAGTTAAACAAGCTTAACATGACTTTGATAGAAGGATATCCTTCCAGGACTGCTGAGGCCGGACATTTACCTATGGATAGTTTCCTTAAACCGGCTAGGTCTCAGAATAAGTGGTATGGGCTCTATCCTGGACAGGAAAAGGAGACTTCTTCAGTAACTAGTTGGCACACAGGCTCAACTAAGCTTAACAGTAGTTTTGGGAGAATATCAAGGAAGGCGGGTATGACCTCTACCCCCCAGCCTCCCATCGCATTTCACAAGATACACTCCGGAAATGGGAGAAGAGCGCAAGAGAAGCTTTTGTAATCTGCAACCAGTCAGCGAGTTTTAACCGCTGCCTTTTTAAGGTTCAACAGGAAGTGCAGACACAGTTAAAGACCATCCGTGGGGAGGCAAAGGGCAAAGCATCAAAGAAAGTGTCAGAAGCCTCTGATGAGTTACAGTTCCTCATAAACTTCAACAATAGTATCACTCAAGCGGCTGCTAAAGCCATGGAACATTTAACAGACTTCGTTTTCATTACCATGGGGAATGTAACCCTTGCCCGACGTGACTCCTACCTCAGCCACATCAAGAATGGGATTAAGTCAGACACTCTGGCGGCACTTAGATCAGCTCCTCTTCAGCTTGGAACACTTTTCCCGGATACAATTATAAAACGGGCAGAGGAAGAAATATCTCATTATGACAGCAAGAATCAATCCTCTGCGGCCTATGCCAGGGGCAAAAATCGCTTCCACCCCTATGAGCGGGTTGACAAGAAGTTTGAAGTTCGGTCAGACAGTAAACAAGAAAGACCAGCTTGGAAAAACATAGGCAGACGTCAGTTCAGGAGAGGCCATGGGAAGAATGCTAATTTCTCAACCCGACCCGTCAAGGGTCAGCAGTCATACAAATGACAGTTATTTTGTAAATCAGTTACAGGCGCGACTGCTGACCCCGGACACCAGCCAAGAACAGACTTTAAACAATTTAACTGTAAACTTGCCTGTTCCATGTCACTTCTGCTCCCGGGCCTTCCCAAAAGAAAGAAGTAAGTCCCGGGAGAGCAGATTGTCAGTACAAAAGTCAAAAATTAAAATTTGTGAAAGGTGTTTTGTGTGTCACTCAGTTGCCTTGTGCCCCACCTGTAACATGTGCCCAAAATGTTGTGTGAAATCTACCTGTAGGGGCAAGACTTCAAAACTTTTGGAAAACTTGGTCTTACCTAGATGCCGGTCCAAAGGTAGTTCAAATCTTGAGGGAGGGTTATACTCTCCCCTTCCGGACCCGGCCATATCTTACAAGGTCCCCAGCCGTCATAAGCTGTTATGTCAATCCTCTCAGGAACAGCTACCTGTTAGAGGCATTACATCAGCTTATAGACAAGAACGCAGTAGAATTAGTCCATAATCAGACATCTCTGGGTTTCTTCAACCGACTTTTTCTGGTCCCGAAACCCAACAACAAATGGAGGCCAATTTTAGATCTAAGCAAATTAAACCTCTTCCTAAAAACGGAAAAATTCAAGATGGAGACACCGGAAACCATCAGGACATCCCTCCAACAAGGGGAATGGGTTACCTCAGTAGACTTCAAGGATGCCTACTTCCATATACCAATACAGGAACAGTCCAGGAAATATCTCAGATTCCATATTCAGGGTCGGACATACCAGTTCAAGGCTCTGCCCTTTGGCCTGTCCACAGCACCCATGAAGTTCACTGTAATAGCAAAGGAAGTAAAACTGATGGCTATACACAGGGGTATAAGGATCCACCAGTACCTAGACGACTGGTCGGTAAGAGCTACTTCCTACCAAGCTTGCCTCAAAGACACACAAATCCTAGTCAAGCTGTGCCAGGACCTGGGATGGTTGGTGAACTTGGAGAAGTCGGAGCTGGAACCAAAACAAATCTTTGACTTCGTCGGCTACCAATTCGACCTCAGGTCTGGTCGGGTCAGACCGAAACAGAACCGTTGGAAAAGTCTTCAGGACAAGATACAAGAGCTGTTGGCACTCCCGGCCTGTCCGGTCCGGCAGTTCATGTCCTTGATAGGCTATTGACAGCCACAGAGAACAAGTTCACCTCGGCCGGTTGCACATGAGGCCCATACAGTGGCACCTCAAAAACAATTGGAGGGTACCGGAATCCCTAGAAAAGTTCATACCCTTACCCAAGTCACTCCATCCACATTTAAAATGGTGGCTAGAAGAAAGCAATGTGCTACCAGGGTGGGGTGCTCACTTAAACGAACTCACTGCAAGAGGGTCTTGGTCGGTTCCGGAAAGCAAGCTGCACATAAATTATTTGGAACTCAAGGCAGTTTTCCTCGCTTTAAAAGAGTTCCAAAGTCACTGTTCCGGTCATATGGTTCTGATAGCCACCGACAACACTACAGTGGTTGCGTATTTAAACAAGGAAGGAGGCATGAGGTCAGGGCCCCTCTGTGCTCTACTTTGGAGAATTTTGACCTGGTGTACCCAGAGACAAGTAACATTGAGGGCCCGGCACATCCCCGGCCACCTCAATGTGATAGCCGACAAATTATCCAGGCTTGGTCAAACCATACAGACAGAATGGTCCCTCCTTCCGGAAACCTTTCACAAACTATGCAACAGATGGCACCGGCCTCAGATAGACCTGTTTGCCATGAGGTTCAATCACAAGTTACCTCAGTTTGTGTCTCCAGTTCCGGACCCTCTAGCAGTAGTGGTGGATGCACTCACTCTGCCATGGGAGGAGCTGGATGCATACGCCTTTCCACCGACGGCCATCTTGGGCAAAGTGGTGGAGAAGCTACAGGACTCCCCTTGCAAGAGAATCATTCTGATTGCTCCGGGGTGGCCCAACATGCCATGGTTTTGGGACCTGGTGACCATGTCAAGCCAGATTCCCCTCAGCCTTCCCAATCTACCCAACCTGCTGACGCAGCCCTTCAATCAGATTCCTCACAGAAATCTGACCAACCTGAATCTCCATGCTTGGCTCCTAGAGCCACAAAGATTAAGGAACAGGGCTTCTCTGAGGCAGTCGCAGCAAGGATTGAGGCACCTCAAAGGAGCTCAACCAGATCAGTCTATGAAGCAAAATGGGCCATTTTTACAAAATGGTGCGACTCTAATCAGGTGGACTTCAGAACACCAACTGTGAAGTCCATTGCTGACTTCCTTTTATACCTCTTTGAGGACAGGAAGTTACAACCCAGTACCATTGATGGATACAGGTCTGCCATTGCTGATAAGCTTGGTAATGCTATAATCAATGTTAGCAAGGAGGATAATCTCGCTCGTCTCTTGGAAAGTTTCCACAGAGATAGACCCAAGGGAAGGAGAGGAGTACCTTCATGGAACCTCTCTTTAGTACTACACCAGCTAACAAAGGCTCCTTTTGAGCCCCTTAAGGAAGCATCTTTGAAACATCTTACTTTCAAATCAGTCTTCCTTTTAGCTTTAGGGTTGGGGAAAAGAAGAAGTGAGATCCACGCATGGCAGCATAGGAATATCAGGCACCAAGGTCTAAGGTATCCCTGTTTCCATCTCCCAGCTTTCTTTCCAAGAACCAGCTGGCCAAGGAGGGCCCAGAGAGTATAGCGCCAGTGGTCATTCCGGCTCTGGCCCCTACTCTGGATAGATCCCTCAAGTCTGACAGATCCCTTTGTCCAGTGAGAGCCCTACGCTACTACTTGGACAGGACCTCTGACCTCAGGCAAAACAAGGAGTTAGTCTTTGTCTCCTTCAAGAAAGGTTTTGATAGAGACATCTCCCCTGCCACCATCTCCTCATGGATCAAACAGACTGTGATCCTATGCTACGAGCTCTCTGATCAGCAGGCTCACACCCTACATTAAGTCAAAGCTCATGATGTTAGAGCCTTTGCAGCTTCTAAGGCCTTCCAGGCTGGAGTTTCCTTAGAGCAAATATTGTCCGCATGCCACTGGAAATCACATAATACCTTCACGCAATTCTATTTGAAGGATGTGGCATGGGCGGATTCAGAGCTCTACCATTTAGGCCCTGTAGTGGCTGCTCAGCAGATCCACCAACAATCCAAGGCCTAGAGGAGATGTAAAAATTGTAAATAGTGTACATAGAGTTAAGAATATATAAAAAAAATGGAATGTGCTTCCTTCGGGAGGTCTTTACTGCTGTAGGACTGAACTCATCCCTCTCATCCTCTACCTCAGAGCAGGTCTGTACAAAAGAGGGGGGGAGGAACGAAGTTGATTCTGACGGTTAAACTCTAGACAACCGGATGATGATACTCAACCATGGCCGACAAGGTCATTGACTTTAAGTCTGACCAGGCCAGTAGGTTCTTTATCCTGAGTTCAATTCTTAAGTCCCTAGTAACTTACCAGCCATCCAAGCGGTAGTTATTCAGCTATTGTCCATTGGATAGGATGTATTAACGCAATAAAATTGCAAATTTAATAAGTAAATTAAATTTTTATAAGTTAATACCCTATCCAATGGACACACAAGACCCTCCCACCGACCCCGCTAGCAGTTTACTAGAGGTCTAATTAGTTTAGACAACAAAAAAGATGCCATGACGTCACGCTGTCTAGACAGAAGGAAGTACGACACGCCATCTGGCAAGTGCACAAGTGCTCCGGACCGACCTGCTGGTGGAAACACAGGACGTCTTTTTCTGATGTTTGGCGGGCCGGTCTGCGCCGACCGGATAAGCTATTGTCCATTGGATAGGGTATTAACTTATACAAATTTAATTTACTTATTAAATTTGCAATTTTGGAGGTCATCCTGTTTATTTAGTCCATGTTCTGTTGTACATGCCTTGTACTAAATGCTGAGACACAGATTCACTTAATTTATGAACAAATTACAGAACAGACCTTTGATTTGTTCATTTTGATTGTTTGGCCAATATCTTTATCCTCACCCCAAGGGTATATAAGGAAAAAAGGTGTAAGTTCTTGTAGGCGTTTGTGTCCTTAATATTTGGTTGTATTTTAATTGCAAGATACTTGATAAACATTATGTTCCAAATATTTTGAGTGTAAAAAAGGTTTCATGCACAGGCTTAAAGACAAAAAAGTAATTTAAATATACTCTCATTCCAAAGACAGTTTTAAGGGTTATACCTTGAAGTAATCAAAACTTAAATTTACTACTCCGTGTAGATGCCCTCTGGTGACTATTTTAGACATATTTACACATATTCTGTTCATTTATTAAAGTCACATAGTTGACAATGAAGTAGTCTGCACAATTTATGTATTAGGTATCATAAATATCAAAAGCATTATCAATCTGTAGGGATCCAGTGCTAACTGTTTCCTATCCTTAAAACAAAGTTTTCAAATTTTAATACTATAAAGGTCATTAAGACCTTCATATTTTATGCAAAAACTATCTTCCATAGTGACAAAGAGTTTTGTGGATAAACGTGAAGATTGGAAAATAATTGCATTGTTTTAGTTCTATATGTTCCACGGAATCTTGGGTATCAATGACCAAGATTTGAAATCTATAAAAAGAAATACTGTATTGATTGTTTAACTTGAAGTAAGAATTGTGGTCAGACACCTGGAATGGCTGCATGGAGGAATGGGCTTTGTACATCAAAGGTGACAGAATTTTTATAAAATGTTCAGATATAGCAATTGTATCCGATTATTATTATTATTAATTAAAATACCAAAAGGAATATATATATAACCTCAACACTATTGAAAAATGTATAATCCTTTAAAACGAAGAACTGAACTGAACACTAAGCATTTCATATTAAGTAACATATAGATAACATATTGGAATTCTATTGGTCCTTGCTTTGTTTAACATGTGAGGTTATTATTTGAATTTATGCAAATAACTTTTAGTTATTTCATTTGTGTCTCATTTTATCCATCATTATTACTCTTTTTCAATATAAGAAAATTATCAATGATGCCTAAATTTGCATTGGGGGCTAAAAGTGTTTGAACAAATGAGGAATTGTTGATATTTCAATTCATATGTAACTTACCAGTATTACATAGATCTATAGAAACATATATTTACAGAGCTTCATTTTGTTTTGGTTGCACTAAAATCCACAAAGAAATAGCTGATAAATCTTAAGTTAAAAAATTAAATTCTTAAATTCACTGATGTCACATTATATAAAAACATATCAAAATATTTTGTATTATTTTCTATATTGACTTACTTTACTTATTGTTCATTCAACAGTAATGGATAATGAATGTACGAATAACCCCTGACAAATCATGGTATGCACAGAATTTTACCATGGTTAGAGTTTATAAAGGTGAAGCCATAATGAACGATAATAGGAAGCCACAGGTTATTCTGATTTTACCCATGAAATATTTCTTTAATTAGCCAATCAAATTCATAGACACATCCGTGACATGTTAGAATGTAAAATAACTCTTGAGAAGTATATTTGAAAATTATCTAAAGAAGTGGGGTTGGTTGCTATATTGGCAATATGTTTATGTGAGCATTTTGTTATGCAGATGATTGTACCCTACTGGTGCCAACATTATTTAGTATGAAAAATATGTTAGATATTGTCTCAAAATTTGGTAAAGATTTCGATATGAAGTTCAATCCTACAAAAAGTTAGTTTATGGTGTTCTCTGATGACAAATCTCCATGTAATGTTACATTTGATGATGCATCGATAACGTCAGTTGAATGTGCAAATCACCTTGGTTGTCCAATTTCTGCCAGTAATGGTAATGAACATATATTACAGTGTAAACATGACTTTATCTCCAAAGCAAATTGTGTGATCTCAAACTTTGCTTCTTGTACAGTTCATGTTAAGTACAAATTACTTAAATCTTTTTGTCTGAGCCTATTTGGGTGTGTTTTATGGAATTTATCTAGTAAATCAGTAGATATATATGTAATATATAGATCCTGGAGAGTTATTGTGAGAAAACTGTTGAATGTTAGTTATAAAACTCACAGTTAATAGTTACCATTAATCATTGAAGATTGGTCTATACAGACTCAAATACACAGAAGATATGTTAAATTTTTTAACTCAGTTGTGCATAGTACTAATATAGTTATACAGATGTGTAAATTGTTAGTTGTGAATGGCAGTGGGTCAAGTGTATGTAAATCCTTAAACCACATAAGAAGTATATATATGTCAATGGACATAGGGAACATTCAATACAAATTTCAAGTATTAAAGATATGTTTGATTTTGATGAGCAGGATAAGATTAATGTTGAAAACATCAAATGCTTATTAGACATGAGGTATACTTGTAACAGTTGTGTATTTCCTTTGAATAGCTGTTTTACAACAGGAGATCTTAAAACTTTGTTGGAATTCTTCTGTGTAAAAACGTATTAATTTTTCACTTGAATTCATTTTTTTTGTGCTACTTAAATTGTGTGTATACTATATGTATGATAAATAAATAAATCACTCAGGGAGAAAAAGTGTGAAAATATAGGTCAATCAGGTAGTTATTCGGTTGAAGTCTTGATGTATTATCCTGTTTCAGCACGAGTGTCATGTGACACCTGTGATGGAGTCATGTGTCACAATGGAGGGGCATGTGAGGCTGGTCCTGCAGATTTCTGGTGTGAGTGCAGCAAAGGATGGACTGGTAGAAACTGTGATTTGAATGGTACGAATTTTAGTGCTTTGTGTTTATACTGATTCCAATTTATCCTTTGCTACTGGACGCAAAGTGCTGTTTGAACCATTCCAACTATACAAGGAGAGCGTTAGCTCTCTAGTCACAGCCATTTCCATAACTGAAAGATAGAGCTCAAGGATAACCATTTATCAACATCTCTGAGGTCTTTCAGCCGATTACTGGGGATAGGGCCCATTGCCAGAGGGCAGACATTTTCAATACTGTATTGGGAAGAAAGATCATTGATTAGTTCTGTTGGAAGTCTATCTTACAGCCCTCTCATTACACACAGAAATAAACACAAGTCCATCTGTTTAATCAGCTGAGCTAAAGGGGAATCACTGGAAGCCCAGGTATTACTAGAAGTGATATTCATGAGGACATTACAATAGTCGTGCGAACAACTGTGTATCTGCATGCACCTAGGCATGAATCGTAGTCATCTGTGTTACTAGGAAAGTCTGTTCTGCTTATTGATTAAGTCAACGTTGGTGATTTATATGAGATATTTGAAAACTCGGTTACACACAGTCCCCCAACCCCAAGAAGAAAACACAAGGCGGAGGATATAGTTTATATTATTGCACTTGACCAACACCTTTTTTCTGGCCCAAAAGGGGCCAAAAGCCTTGATTGCCACTAGTATATTTATCATATCAAGATGTACAATGGTGAGGCTGAGATAATGTCTGCGTATTGGCAAGTGATACACATAATTTTTCCAGACTGCACCTAAACCGTCAAGACATGCGTCGACCTCGACCACGTGATCAACTTTTCTGTGGTTGTACATGGACACGCCATTATGCTGCTCTAGAAACCTAGCAAACCACCTGAGGTCACGTCGGAATGCCTGAGTGAGGTTTATGGAGGAAGCGTCATAATTTTGACGCAACAAATCCAGCATCCTGTTTTGGAAAATCCTGGCCGGACGCACACATTTATGAACATACAGGAGCTGTCCTAAGAGAGACTGAAGTTGACGCCTCGAACAACGGTCCTTTTGCTGCCAGCTAATGACGCTCTCTTTAATCTGACGCAATTTTTGGTCTGGTATCGAGACTGTGCCAGCGACTGTATCAATGAGTATGCCTAAGCAGATTGCTTGCGTTGTTGGAGGAGCTAGTTTGCTTTTACTGATGGTTAATCCAAGACGTTCAAGTACGTTACGCAAGCAGTCGTATGAATGTCACGCAACGTCAGGCGTGCCATAACCAACGAAATCATCAATATAGTTCGTGATGCAATGACCTTGGCAATGTAACGCATACCGTAAGGTGTCGCTGATACACTGAAAATTTTGGCTTCCATGTCTGCTCCCGAAGGGCAGACACGTATCAAAGTACGTTGCGTTCCAACGTAACCCTAACAGGTCACAGGTCTAGGGGGTCAATCTTCAAGTGGCGAAACGCCCTGCTGATGTCCACTTTATAGATATGACATCCAGGTCCGACAAGTTCTTTGGTGATGTCGTCAATGGTGGGGAATGTCAAACTAAATTCGGATCCGAGATAAGAATTCTTATCTACCCCAGCATTAACAGAGTTGTTTTTGGGCCATGACAGGTCAATTATTACTCGTCTATTGGGGGCATTAGGCTTCTCCCTTGTCATGAATGGTGAGATATGACAGTCAGGTATGGGATTTTTCTCATATGGGCCAATGATAGCCCCATGAGTCATTTCCTCATTCAAGAGATCATGGAGATACCACAACATATGTTCTCTGGTTTTGTTATCGTTTTCGTCAAGCATGTTCCTGGTAAAGCCCTGGATAAGCTGAGTAAGGGAAAGCTGGTCATATGTGACCCTTTGTTTTGTATTCCCCCTAGTACATTATCATGGGGCCAGGCCACCTTCTTCGGGACAAGAACTTCAACCCCTCCCCCACGTTTTGATTTTGTTTTGTTATCTTTACCTTCAGGCTGTGTCAAACTCTCAATCTCAGCTATTCTCTTATCAACAGCTTTCTGAATATTTCTGGAGGACCTTAATACAGACAATGACGGTAAACTCTCGTCATCTGATGATGAATCATCCACTACATGCTTTACTTTACTCTTATGACATTTTTTGCTACTTTTACTACTTTTCAACAAATACTGAGGACTACTTAACTTTGTACTGTCCTTGTTCCCAGTTCTGCCAGGACTGTGAGTTGCCATTCTATCTTCCACTGCATCAAGTCTCGAATTCACTTGCTGGAGCTGTTGAAGGATGAGGGCTTGGAGCCCACCAGATGAGTGCTCATCCTCTGATGACGTCTCTGCCATTTGAACACTGGACTTGGACTGACCTGAGGCTGCTGCCTTCTTGATATAGCAGTCCTTCTGCTTCTTGACTTTTTTGGCACTCTTATTAGTGTAAAAAGCCCCCACCCCCGAGTCTGGAACATCACTGGAACTAGCCATCACCTGGGCACCACTTGTACTTGGAAGGTCCATATTTGGTTTGTTACTCAACTGACATTTCTTTCCCGAAGGGGGTATATGTTTCTCATGGCATGTGGAACAGTAATTTTTATTTTTTGTCTTTGGTTTAGTCATTTTTATCTGAAATGCACTTAAACAGCTGGGTATCCACCCTGTTCTTTGACAACTTCAGCTTGTAATAGCAAGCATAAATTGGATGACAAGAGAGTAAAATATATAGGTTAGACTGTCCCTCTTAACTGGCTTATACAAGCCAAAACAAGCATGAGGTTGTCAAAGAAACTCTATCAGCATCAGATGTAGCGTCATATCATCACACAGGTCAACATATAGCAAATACAGAGTTCCAGATGTGACTGTTGCAAATTGTATACTGATTAAAACACTAAATGACCATCCATCAATTAAAAAGACTAAAAACACAACACATAAAATAAAATTCAAATATCATAGTTTTAACAAAGTTCATCAGTTCAGTCAGAGTGAAAAATTTTCACTTCTGTTCACTTCAACTTCAATTTCAAAAGTGGCAGTTTCCCACCACTTTGTGACCTCATCCAATGACTGGCCAGTGGCCATTGGGTGAACTAGTATTAGCTATGGATACCGACAATTAGGTCAGAGGGCATTGCTTAAGGTGAATTCACACTGCTCCGAATCTGCCCCTTGGGGTGGGGACTGACAGACGTGATGCCTTAACACCACTAATGACAAACGACGTTTCATAAACAACGTTTCATAAATGTTCCTTGCAAAAACATGCAACATATAAATACGGGAGAAAGCCATTAAGGGGGAAATTTTTGTTTGCGAACCGCGTTTATACCATAATTTTTACAGGTATTTCCTTAAAATTAATTGGGAATTATACAAGTCACTAAAGATAAATGCACTGGTTATAATGATCTACAGTACTGAATGAACTGGGTACTGATTTCTATTACAAACTTTATTGACCCCACAACTAATAAACCCACAAGTTAAATAGCTTATAAAACAGACGTACATAAAACTTTGGAGGATTGTGTTCATTACTTCAAAAAAATTTATGACAGGTGATGAAAAAAGGCTGGTTCTTATACACTTGGGTTTTTCAAAAACTGACAAAGTTGCTAAAAATAATCTACAATAGAGACCTTGCGCATTTTTTATTAACCTGAAACGTAAGAACCTAAGCCTAAAGAAACAGTAGATAGAGACTGGAGTCTTAACGTACATATCTATTACACTTGCGCAGTACCAGAAATAAACATCACATGAACGCATGTACTGAACAAGGTATAAAACACTCCCAGTAGAAGTATACAGCTTTAATTGGTATATCAGCACACAATGTCTTTGTGATTATCGAGGACAACCACTGGGTAAAGTACTATATGATGTCTATTTCGTAGTACAATATTGTCAGTGTACTAAAAGTTATTTTCAAGTTAGGCCGAGGGAACGTATGGGTATGTTTTACAAAGTACAAAATCATCCCAAAACCTACCCCAGTTTACGAGCATTCTGTATAAATGTGAAAACAATCAACTCAATGGTATCAAACTTTTCAAAATTAACCATGAAGAACAAATCCTTTCTCTAATAATAAAGTATCAATTTAATTTGGTGGTAAATATGCTGCATAGAATGCTGTACAAAATACAGAGAATTGCATTGCTTTGGCCTAAAACCACGAGGAGATTTTCTCCACAAGGAGATATATTTAGGGTGACTTCATTTATAGACTGTCGTAAATACCCTAGTTTGCATAAAACCACATCAAATATATCAAATGATAGACGAGACATAAAACTAATCAATGCCAGTTGCTGAAATGTCTATTGTGTGAGCTTTGTATGAAAAAAACAGTTAGGGGATTAATTTACTTAAAACATCCATTTTATACGTGAAAAACGTTAGCCAAGATACTTATCTCCGCTACAAAATGACGATGAACGCACAATCTGTCGATGTCACAACGCTAAGTATAATACCTACGGAGTTGAAAACCTTTTGCGCAACCTCTCTAGTCTCTCAAAAACTCTGTACTGACATGTATAAAAAACTTTATTGTTCCAATAATTAATAAATCCACAAGGGGAAGAAATTACGTGACAAAGTCATTCGGCACGTAAAAAACGTAACCCTGTGCAGTTATAACCTTATGAAACTACGCCACACACAGATATCAATGACGTGTAACATAGCGGATATGAGATATGGGCATCAAAAACGTTGTTCGCAAACTCTCTATTACTCCATTAAAGTAGTCGGGTCATTATTATAATTACATGCTTCTTGTGTTAATATATTCATGCATTAGGTGTTCATGCACATATAACATATTATAAAGTTTCTTATATCTTTGTTTCCATCATGTCAAAATCAGAAAGTTTTTTTTTCAAGTTCATCTATGGTAGGGATGTTCGATAATAGAATGCAAACGTGTGAACTCACCTTAAGTGTTTAACACTTTTCCAGTACACGGTGCGTGAACCATGGCAGATATACCTTTGTTTATTATATGACCACTCAAGGTCTTAAAAGGGCAGACAATTATGCTTGTGATTTGATTTATTTGGGGTTTTACGTCGCTTTCAACACTGTACAGGTCATATCACGACGGGTAGTTGGAAGGGCAGAGGAAACCAGTACATAGAGTTCACTAGGGTTGTGTACTGTAAACTGCCGACCAACGGCAAGCAACTACCAGCTTTCCCACTTAAGGCCGTCACGGGGATCGAACCCCTGCCTCAGAGGTGGGAGGCGAGAATGTTACCACTCTGCCACCGTGGCCCCAATTATGCTTATGGAAACTCACCCAACTGAAACTCTATCAAATGTTTGTGATATCTAAAATGTTTCCATAACAGTGACATGTCTGTGTCCCCTGCAAAGGTCTTGTCTAAAAGTGTCTAGGAAAAAAGCAAAACTTTGTCAATTACAGGTTTAACTAAGTAGGATGTATATGTTGTTACTTTCAGGGAATGTAAGACTCTGATCACACTACAACTGGTGATGGAGTTGCAAGTTAAAGCTGTACAGATATAAGCCTCTCCCTGGTCATATATCAGCCTGGTGGTGACCTTTAACTTCTTGAAATATCTGATTTTTTCTTTAAAGGGGAAAGTTTCCGACCCAGGACAAAAATCTCCTCAAATTACAAAGATCATACACTTGACTGTCTTTATATACAAATGTCAACAAACACCACAGCTTACTGGGATATAACACCTTTTACAGCACTGATAAACTCTTCCTTCCAGACTGAAAGGGCACAAGTTCTTAAGAAATTTTGCTGCACTTATTTACTTTTTAAAGTACACAAATCTAATTTAAATTTTCAACAGCAGATTCCCACATAAGTCTTTCTGTACATGGCAGTTGTTAATTATCTGAGATAGGTGTACATTACAATGCACTTGCCATGCAACATTAGTTTGTTTGTTTTAGCATCACAGTTGACAGAGGAATGAAGGTTCTTAAATGCTCTTTGACCCCTTAACTTTGAGCTTTAAGGTTTATTTCTTCTGGCAAAAGATATCAAGTTATACTTTCCTCAAAATGCATGGTTTACCAGTGGCTTAGTCTTCTTTAAGCTTAATTCTTTTTGATTATTCTGAACCATTGCTTGTAAAACATTGATGTAAAAGTAGATATTCAACAAGTAAAAAACCCCTCATTTCACAAGTGCTAAAACACATGTGTGTATAAGATGGGCTATAGCCCAACTTAGGATCCTAAGTTGGGTAGCCCATCTTAAGATAGACTAGCCTATGTTAAGATGGGCTAGAACATTTCAGCCTCACTTAAGTTAACAAAATTCAAGAATGATTTTAATGTTGAATATAACATAAACTGTCCACAAGTGAAAACTGCAGAAACTAAAATGAATTGTGTTTCCTGAGCCCTAAGAACAAGTTAATTTAGTCAAAAAACACACTGATATGTGCATAATTTATTTATTTATTTGTGGTTTTTATGTCGCTTTCAACACTGTATAGGTTTATATCACGATGGGTGGTTTTATGGGCAGAGCAATCCAGTACATACAGCTGGTTAAGGCTCTATCCTGTAAACTGCAGACCAATGGCAAGCAACTACCAGCTTTCCCACTTGAGGTCAGGCTGGGAACCAAACTGAGAACTTGGCAGAAATGTGAGAACTTTGATTTGAACTTTGAAGATTGAATCAATCATTTTTTTAATTAACAGGGAAGGATCACCCCAAAACACTTTTAATAGTCTTTCAATGCCTAATTAATAGGTACTCACTCAGCCAGGGGCAAAACAAGCAATTTCAATGTAGAATAATAACTAATAACATTTTAATTTAAAACAATAAGAAATACCTGTGAAAATTATAAGTTGGGGTAGTATGTGTTAGTAAATCCTTGACAGGATAACAGATAGACAGAAAGTGTTAAATAACATATCACAAACATGTATTATACAACTGATATTTCAATATTTATTTAAACTATCAGGACGCTATTCAATTTCATGATTAAAACGGCAAATGGAGTGATACATAATGAATTAACATTAAACTAACTAGTTAAATTAGGTTCTTGCCCAAGTTGGTTACCAAACCTAGTATCCTAAGATGGCCTATAGTCCATCTTAAGATGGCCTGACTCCTAAATTGGGCTCCAATAAATATACCTCCAACTTACCGATGGGTGGGCATTGTCTAGCACACTTATGTCAAAGATAGTATGTTAAAAGGATCAATTCAGAAACATTTTCTGATGTGATTTTCAAAGAGCAAGTGGCCATACTCACAAAATGTCTGAGTCAAATCTTAGGCTTAATTTTTCTATACAAATAGAATGCTACCTCCCGGAATAGTTTTCAATTAATTGAATTAAGATTGTAAAATAGGTAATTTAACTTAAAAGTGAGACTTTTAATATCAACAGCTATTTTAAGTGGCTTGAAATAATCCCTAGTTTGAGGTCAGTCACCAAAATGCATTCAGACTCTGAGGACAAAAAAAGTTCAACTCGGTGCACTTTGTTTTGTTTTCTGCCAGACCACGGACTTCATACAGAAGTAATCAAACTGAACGACTAAAGGTCATCACTTGTTGTGTTGATATCTACATGAAAATATGACCGAAATATGAAATATAAGGTAGCTGTTTCACTTTTCCAATCAGGTTATAAACCTATCCAGAAAAAATGAAACCATTCTGGCAACATGGGTGAATTTCCTCTCAAGAGACATTGCTTTTGCTTATGGAAACCTTTCAGTTAGCTCCAGAAAAGGTACAATTGTTTTCAAATCCATGTGACTGGTTCCTTAAAAACTTTCCGATGGGTTCTCAAATACTCCTGAATGGGTTGTGAACCTTATGAAGACTATACGATCACTGGATTTGATATAAGAAAGGTTTTCTAAATATGAAGATAGTTTTTTTTCGTAGGGTTTCCAAATGCAAGGTCTGATAAATATCAATGACAGTTTGTGATAATCTCAAGCAATTTAAAATCATTGCAAAGGCACAAATTTGTTTTTGAATCCTCTTGAATGTCCCTGGTCCCAAACCGCCATTCCTGAGTTAATTATGCACATTTCAACCTCTGGTTTACAAGCATCCTAAGTGAAAAGATTGACCTCTCTAAGGGACAATATATAGAGTTACAAACCTCTCAAGGTGGATGATCAGCATAGTGGAACGGTCTGGTAACTGTGTTCAAGACTCCATGACACAGATTTCTATAAACTTTAAGAATAACATGAGTTTAATTCAGTACAGTTTGTTTATCAGAAACACTCATACCAAACATTCAAGAGCCAAATATATCTTTAGTATGACTGTTCAAGAATCCATGACACCGAATCTATATAAGCTTGTTTTGAACCTATGAGCATCACTCCACAAACCGAGCTAACTTGAAAAGGTGTTGGTAAAAATGTTAAAGATGAAAGGTTTAATGTTGATTAGTTTATGTGTAATGTTGGCACTTGGGAATGCTGACATATTACATGAGGTAAGTGGATTGAAGAATTAAGGGCTAAGTAACACATTTAAGATAATTTTATGAAGATATTTGGATCAGCTTTAGTAAAACTATTTGAATACTTTTAAATGATGATTGTATCTCCAATAGGCATATTTATGTGTTTTTGTAGTAGAGTTTTTACATTGAAACCATTCCTACCCAGGGTAGTACACTGACCTATTTGTGACTTACCAATGAAATCATTTAACAGGCATGTGGGTGGAGCTTAAAGTAACCATCAAGGGTAGTATGGGTGGTCAGTGGTGTA
The DNA here is from genome assembly GCA_964017235.1 of Sabellastarte sp. h YS-2021. NCBI lineage: Eukaryota > Metazoa > Annelida > Polychaeta > Sabellida > Sabellidae > Sabellastarte > Sabellastarte sp. h YS-2021. The sequence continues at coordinate 144,744,223 of OZ024931.1, forward strand.
TAAAGGGTGTTTTAGATAATTAACAAAGAAAATTTTAATATTAACCCATTTTACTGGAGGGATGAAGGACATAGTTCACATTTCACCATCAGCAGGGCAAAATATGACTGTTCTTCACTATGCAAATGGTCAATGCAAAGGAACATGTATGTACAGTATTGTACACCTTTTGGATGTTGCTAGTCTTATTCTAGGCTCTTAGATATTTTTTAAAGTTTAATATTTTATATATTTTTCTATATTTTTATATTTTTCTAATAGTAAGTATCCATGATATTCAAAGAGCAAATTGAATATTGGAACTAAGTGTGACTGAAAGAAACAATCTGACCTACAGAAAACATAATTAATTTTCAAAGGGAATCAGCATTGCATTTTATGGTACATTCTACTTAATTCTAACCAAACCTATTAGCTAAGGTCCAGGATCTAATACCAAGTGTTTATGTTTCATGTAAAAGCCAGCATAGTATTCATACAGACTTACAGGGGGCTCGATGGTGTAGTGGTTAGAGTTCTCGTCTCCAACCTCTGAGGCCACCGGTTTGAATCTTGGGCTGGGCGCTTCACGTTGGAAAGTTGGTAGTTACTTGCCGATGCCCACTGATTTACAGTGCAGTATGCTCTGGTTTCCTCCACCTGTAAACAACCGGTTGCAATATGACCTTGGCTGTAAAACAACAAATAAATCTAAATCTAAATTGCACAGACTTACAACATTTTATGTATTCAGCCGGGGGGGGGGGGGGGCATGGTGGCTGAATGGTAACACTCTCGCCTCCCACCTCTGAGGCCGGGGGGGGCCACGGTGGCAGAGTGGTAACACTCTCGCCTCCCGCCTCTGCGGCCGGGGATTGATCCCCGTCATGGCCGTAAGTGGGAAAGCTGGTAGTTGCTTGCCGTTGGTCGGCAGTTTACAGTACACAACCCTAGCGAACTCTATGTACTGGTTTCCTCTGCCCTTCCAACTACCCGTCGTGATATGACCTGTACAGTGTTGAAAGCGACGTAAAATCCCAAATAAACAGAAAATAAACTGAGGCCGGGGTTCAATCCCCGTCATGGCCTCAAGTGGGAAAGCTGGTAGTTGCTTGCCGTTGGGCAGCAGTTTACAGTACACATCCCTGATGAACTCTATGTACTGGTTTCCTCTGCCCTTCAAACTACCCGTCATGATATGACCTGTACAGTGTTGAAAGTGACGTAAAACCCCAAATAAATAAATAATTATTCAGCCAGGGGCTCTGGTACAGACCATGGGCAAGGCTACATGAATTGGTACACTGAATTTATAATATTATATACCAGGGTGTGGGGTTGGTGTATTGAAAATATCACTTGAAGTTTTTGCATAGTGAAGAACAGTTACTTAATATCTCAGCATGTTGACTTAGTATCTCAACATGTTGATTTAGTATCTCAACTTGTTGAGTTAATATCTCAACTTGTTGAGTTAGTATCTCAACCTGTTGACTTAGTATCTCAACATGTTGAGTTAATATCTCAACATGTTGACTTACTATCTCAACGAGTTGAAATATTATCCCAACATGTTGACTTATTAAAAGTCTGACTAGAAATTAGCTTATTGGCTGACAGCCTATCACCAAACCTTGGTTGGATGATTATACAATTAAGAAATCTTCCACACTGCCACTATACTGATTCATAAATGAGTATTTAATTGACAGCCCACTACCACCCCTGGCTGAACTAAAAGGAAATTCACTCCACAATATTGATAAGAAATTATGCAATCAACAATCCCCAAAAACATGCATCACACTAGTTAGCAGTTTATGCTTAAAGTGTTGGAGTATTTGGAAATACATATATGAAATGAACTTTTCTTCTTATTTATTAAGCCAAATTAAATATTACTTTCTCATCAGAAAACCATTCAGAGAGCGTAAACCCTCACCATGTAAATTTCTACCAATGACAAAGACAAATTGCTTTAATATTCAAATTTTGGTACCAATAATTTAGACTAAAAAGTTTGTTAATATTAGGGCTGCCATAACAGAAGTGGGATTAACATGACATTCAATAGGTTTTACGGAAAAAAGGCAAATTGTAAACATTTTTATAGACCAGTCTAGTGTTTCATTTGTCAGATAACATTATAACCCAAACCTAGTAGGGCACATTGATGTGTGACTATGCCTTTGCACAATTACACCTGTCCTGCAACCAGTCCAAACCATGTTGAAATACTAAGTCAACATGTTGAGATACTAAGTCAACATGTAGAGATATTAACTCAATATGTTGAGACACTAACAACTTTTTTTTTCTGTGGCACTAACACTATTCCATATATATGACATATTTCAATGATATGTAAAATTTATCAAGTTACACAAATAACAATTTCTTGGTACTTCATTTTTCCAAATTTCGTCATGTAAAGTATAGAAAAGCCCTGCAGAAAAAACTCATACAGAAAAAAGTCATACAATTTGTGGACCCCATTGAGAACACCCTACACCATTTTTGAGACTGGAGAGTCCTTTTCAGATAGTACAAAGTGTAAATATAAACTGTTTCCAAGTTACATATCACTTTTAGTTTTTCAAAATTATTATTGTTTTTTACGGAGCCCAGGAAGGGACATAGAACTGTTTTCTTGGCATTTTTTTATCTTGTTTCCACGAGATAGGAAGTTATGGCCAACGAGTTAGCAACTCATTACCCCAAGTTAACAACTCATTCCCCCAAGTTAACAACTCATTACCACAATTTGACAACTCATTACCACAAGTTAGAAAGTTGTTCCCACAAGTTAGCAAGTTGTTCTCACAAGATAGCAAGTCGTGCCCACAAGTTAGAAAGTTGTTCCCACAAGTTAGAAAATCGTTCCCACAAGGTAGCAAGTCGTTCCCTTAAGTTAGAAAGTCATTCCCACAAGTTAGAAAGTCATTCCCACAAGATAGCAAGTCATTCCCACAAGTTAGATAGTCATTCCCACAATTTATCAAGTTTTTTCGTTTACCAAGTCGTTCTCACAAAATAGCAAGATAGCAAAATGCCTTCTAAGATATTTCAGTATGTTACATTGGACTGGGTGCTTTTTGGCACAGCATACCTTGCAGTATCTCCACTGCACTGGATTCTCACACACGCTATGTATCTGGATGCAGCAAAACTCTTGTTTGCTATCTTGTGGGAACGACTCGTTAACTTGTGGGAACAACTTAGTATCTTATGGTAATGACTTTGCTAAGTTGTGGGAACTAGTTAATATCTTGTGGTAATGACTTTGCTAAGTTGCGGGAATGAGTTAGTATCTTGTGGTAATGACTTGCTAACTTGTGGGAATGATTTACTATCCTGTGGAAATGACTTGCTAACTTGTGGGAATGATTTTCTAATTTGTGGTAATGACTAACTATCTTGTGGTAACGAGATAAAAAAATGAGAGGAAAACAGTTCTATGTCCCTTCCTGGACTCTGTACTTTTTTAGTATTTGCTAAATACACATTCATGGTTCTGCAAACTAAAATATGAAGAAATACTTTTAACATTCACAATACAAATAACATATAAAAATTATTGTATTACTATTGAAAGGAAAATAAACAAATCCCAATGGTCAAAAACAAATTATAAGTTCAACTGACTGTACAAATTCTGGAACATAACTCCATTTCTACTTTTCACTGCAATGTTCTTTTTGATCAGTTATCATCGAGAGATTGAGTAACTGTAATCAAGTGTGGTTTTACTTTGATAACAAAGTGACTATTTTATTGTTTCTCCAACTACAAATGGCGTGGGGATTGAAAATTACAGCACATGGTAGTTTGAATAGCAATTGAAATACCCTTTAAGTAATGATCAACCCTTTCGTTTTTAAACTAACCATAATTTATAGGGCTTTCTCAAAGATCTTAAAAAATGGTATCTTGCATCTTCATGGATATTAAAAACTGTTGGGATTTTCTCCTGTAGGGCTTTTCTTTGTAGAGCTTTTCTTTGTAGGGCTTTTTTCCTGTTTCCAATCAATAACACTTTTTATAACCAGCCACTTGAGACTTTATAATAGATTCTACTGGCCAGTCCTTAAAAGGTTCCAACAGACAATACATCATATTGTCCAGTTTTTTATGTGAACACAAATATTGCTCTACACATACATAATGTTGCCATCCCTCAAATTTTATTTAAATCAGGTATTGCCATATTAGGCATGTAACTACCCAGCTAACTTCCCACTGGTGTACAGTGTAAAAACTCTAATAGGTTAGAACTAATGATGTTTATACTACAATGAACTTCTTGAAGTATGTCTTCTGGGTCTTATTCTTAGTGTGATTTTAAATCTAAAATTATGTCAAAAACTAAATTTTGTCATAAACAAAACTTTATAAATCACGTCTTAATTAAAATAATTATTAAGTAATTTTTTCATGCCATACATAATTTGATCACAAAATTGATACTTTTTGCAGTAGCAAACCTTTTAACTTATTTTAGAAAACGACCCTGAAGATGTAATGCTCAATGTTTGTGTTCTTTAAAATTATGACTGAGAATTAAACATGCATAGAAGTCATATTAGTTATAAGGTAATCAAGGACTTAAGGAGAACGTTGAGATAGACTTCTTTTGAACTCAAGCCACGGTTTAAAGATTAGTTACTGTTTCTAACAGTCAAGAAAAAGTTACATGACTTAATAGCAAAGTAAAAATGGAAAACTTATGTCTTTTATCTGTAATATTTGTGGAGTTGAACAAAGAGATTATTAATAATGTGACACTGAAGTAAACTACAATAGTTATCTCTCAGGGAATATTTTTGAAATTGGACAAGAATTAAGAAAAAGAAAAAAAGTAAAAAAAACAAGATCTATAAAAAATTCACTAAAATGTCCAAAAATATGTGGAGCATTCAAAACTTTCCAGTGTGTCGAAAGCTTGTTTGAAATCTACAGCAAGTGTGATGCCCAGGATAATATTATTTACTATAAGGACTGATATTCATTATCAACTTGGTTTTATATCTCTCAGTCACAGAATCAACTTCATCTGGATTTATAACTTCATTTAAATCAATATTTATGTTGTTGCTTAATACGTTGGCTATTGTAATATAGTCTTTATGTAAAACTGATAGAGAGTGTCATGTTTTTAATCTAGTAGGTCTTTTAAATAAGTAAACAATAGAAAATAGATCACCATTTTAACCAAAGTCTACATATTCTTTTCAATGTTCTCTTTTTTTTCATCATACAACAGGATGAATCTACTTTAAAGAACCTTCTACGAATTCTTGATGAGAGGTAGGTTGTTCTCTAATGAAAATTAAGTGGTTTGTGTAATTGTTCTATCATTTTTTTTTCCTTTGCGAAGAAGGTTAAGTTTTTTTATTTCTCTTTTTGCTTGCAAAATAACTCGAAAAGTTATAAACAAATTTATATTTAGATGAAACATTGAGGAAATGTTAACAATTGTACAAGGATCAGGCAATTAGATTTTGGTGGTGATCCAGATAACCGTCTGGATCAAGAAATTTTTTTCAAAGGATTTTCTTATCATTGTACTTATAGCCAGTATTGAAGGCGTGTGACCTTGGTGTGACTTGATATCTATACAGTAGAATGTCAATTATTTGAAATCATCGGGGACATAGAAGTGGATCAGATAATTCAGATACCCAAAATTTGTTTGAAATGAAACCTCTTTGGGGCTATTAAGTGGATCATAAGTAAAGAAAGATAATTTTAGGCACTATGTTATTTGGGCAGTTTAACATATTTGTGTAATGCAATATAACTAATCCTCTAATTGTGACTTATTTGCTTCATTTCCATGGATATTGTCACTTACGTGCTCTTGAGATGCATGAGTTTGGTTGGTACATGCATTATTGAAGTTTCATATTTGGTAAACAGCATCATGCATTTTGTGCATTGAAAAATTATGGGTGATAATTAACTTCAAAACCCCAATCAAACACATTTCAGTGATTGGCCATGTTTGGTTGGTAATGATAAAGTTACTTTCTTCAGGACAATACTGAAATAACACCTAAAAAGTCACCGGCCAAACGTCCTCTGTCCAAATGTCCATGCACAGTTAAGAATATACAGCACATTTGACAATTTTTAAGAGACACAGTTTTACAGTTTAGTAATGGTATTTGTTGTTTTTATTTTACTTCAGAGAGCTGCTTGAAGACACGAAAGTGGATTTGAAAGAGAGAAAAACATGTAATATTGTATTATACCATTAAGTAGTAACATATTTTGATCACAATTTGTCTTATATCTAGGCATCAATTATCATTTGTAATTCCATTTCTTTGTTTTAATTCAGCATATAAAAATAAGAGACATTAACATAAGATACAAGGTTTAATAGCCTAATGGTTTGGCTAGTCATTCCTATATTGATACATGTTTGATAATTATCTATGTTAATTTATTTACCAAAGCAACACTCAAAAGCCTAATGCGGATGATATTGCCAAGTCACATATTGCATCCGTGTACATGATGCCAACACTAATTCATCTGTTTATTATCAAACATTTTGGCCATAGTTTTGCTTTTGATGATCCTAAACTCTGAAATATTTTTTGATAATGTACAGAGTGCTGCATCAATTTGCCTCCTTCAGGAAAAAGCTCAAAACTTACCTGTTTGCAAAAGCCTATCCACCATAGCTTCCCATATCAACCCTATGTCTTCCTGGTATGACCTGGTTATATCTTGGACTAACATTAATTATCTTGTTTATATTCACTTGTGCCTTAGACTCTGTCAACTGGTGGTGATTAAGAGCTATATAAAAATCCACATTAGATTAGATGTGACATCTACAAAAGATGTTGTGAAATAATGCTTTGTATCAATTATATTGTACAAATTGTATTGTGCCAAGTGCAACATTAGAACAGCATCAATTACAAACCAAGGTTCCCGTTGTAATTTTGTTGAGAATGGTATTGTGTCATCTATTTATGAAAACATTATTTATACAAATGTTCCCCCAAGACATACTTGGAGATAACAAGTAAGTCTAGTTATATATAGTGAAGGATATATGCTTTTGATGTTGCAGCAATGGAGCCAATGTAAATATTAATGATATAAGAGGTTCAGTATCCCTTCAATATTATCTTATTATTATTATTATTTACAAAGAACTGATTACTTTGAGTCACTTTTTATTTCTCTTAGTTTCTATCTATGTTTCATTATATGTGTAAAGCATTACTAAAATAATAAATACAAATACATATTTCTATATTGTAGATCTGCAGATGACAGACTTCGACAAGGATGAAGGTACAACATGCGAAGATGCAGCGGAGCATGTAATCCCTGTTGGCACGGATGAGATTTGTGCAGCACAGTGTGGCTTAAAGAAATGGTGTTCTGCATTTACCCTAACAACATTGGCGAATTATCCAGGAACCAAGATTTGCAGAATGTACTCAACATGTGAACCAAACAATAGGGTCAAGGACACTGATCTGTACACACTCAAACAAAGGTTAGATTTCCACTGTGTGGTGAAGTATTTTGGTAAAACTTGAAAACACTACCCTTATCTTTACTTGTTTGATGAACATTAGTGTTACTCCCAAATTGATCTATCCATGGATGGAAATTATATTGGAAGTTATGTTTCCATGCATAAGATTGCATTGGAAATGAGCAAATTTTTTTATGAAATGGGGAAAGTTCTCACTTATTTTGCAAATGGGCAATTTTATAGATTGGTCATAATATAAGCATTGATTTCATTTTATAGAAATAATTCTTGACACAAGTTGAAGTTATGAATGTACTTGACAGGTACGCTGACCAATAAACCATCCGGGGGACTTTTTGAGAGTTGATAATACGATTTTTCTGTCCTGTTCTTCATCCCACAGCCAATCAGATTTAAGCTTTTATCAGCCTTTGTTTGTACCAATGCTCCAGTGTGGTAAAAATTATATTTTACATATAATTTCTACCTGTTTAATAAATGTACCAAAACCAAGTAACGATACCAAAATAATCAAAATTTGTCACCAGTTTCACAAAATGACTTGACACAGATCAAGATTTAATGTTAAGACTTTTTTCTCCTGAAGTTAGGCTCACTTTTCTAAATAATAATATGGCTGACATTCTATTTTCTCCACTTCATAAAATGGCTGGAAATGACTTATGAATATAAAGGAAATCTCCCTAAAGTAGTGTTGGCATTTTTAGGTGATCGTTTAGGTTTTCCATTTTTGGTAAGTTAAAATATACCAAAAATTTTTTATAGGTCACAACTAGTATATTTTAAGTAGCAGTTCAGTGGTGTTACCAGAAATAGAAAACTTTTCTTTGTTATGTTTCATACATTGATAAAGAAGATTAAGGAAAGACTGAATACAAAAGTCACAAAGTGGACATCACATGTGACACGAGTTAATCCAGTTCATTGGGGTTTTACATAGCTTTCAACATTGTACAGGTCATATCAAAACAGGTAGTTTTGTGGGCAAAAAAAACCTTTACATACAGTTGGTCAAGGTTCTGTACTGTAAACTGCTGACCATCGGTCAGAAAATATCAACTTTCCCATGTAAGGTCTGGGGTTTGAACCACTGACCTCAGAGGTGGGAGGCAAGTGTGTTATCTCTGCACCACTGTGGCCCCTGAGGCTAAAATTAGAATGTTTAGTGTCTTTTATATAATTTTCTCCGGTATCAGTTCAGATGACAATTCTAAATTTTGATAGCTATAAAACATTTAAATTCCTAGGTCACAACTTCCAAGCTGGGAGCACAATCCACAAACACCAATGCATACTAAATAATTCATTTTTTTCTTTTAAAAAGGGCTCAATAAAAACAATATGGAAAATTCTGGATATTTGATATTTTTGGGAGATGATCCAGGTAATGATCTAGACAATTCTCTAAAATTTAATTGTGTCTAATTTCGGCCAACACCCAATGTCGCAATTGTTTTTCCATAAATGTACGACCAGTCGTATTTGTGAAATCCTGCAAACAAAGTGACAAATAAACCCTCATCAATTTGAATAGCTCATGTCAGAGGCAAAGAATCTTCTCATCTCTTTTCAGCTGTGGTTCAGCCTGACTCATAAGTGGGCATGAAACTTTCAATCAGAACACGATTTGCATTGGGAACGGCTTCTTTAAATGTCTTAAACAGCCTTTATGTCCTCTAATGAGATGTATTAAAATATGCTCTACTTCTACAAGTGTGGTTTATTATAGGTTTACGGTGTGAAGTAACAAAAAAATCCACTTTGTAATGTGTAGTTTATAAGGAGGTATGACATGCATTCCTGATCCCCAAGATATTTTCCCCCATACCTTCTTGACTGGTATTGCCATTGCCTCATTGCGATAGTTTCCTAGTCAGTCTGATTTGTAAGCGAATGCTTTACTATGGGCCTAAAATGAAACAGTTAGGTTTAGGATAATTATAAGATAGAAAAGATTACTGTACAAGTGCAAGATAGGTTAAGGATCACTGTAAGATGAAAAGGTAACAATATGATGGATTTATTTGTTGTTTTACGTCACGTTTAACAGCCAGGGTAATATTGCGACGGGTAGTTTACAGCTGGAGGAAACCAGTGCATACTACACTGTAAACCACCGGGCATCAGCAAATAACTACCAACTTTCTATGATGAAGCGCCCGGCGCAAGATTCGAACCGGTGGCCTCAGAGGTTGGAGGAGAGAACTCTAACCATTACACCACCAAGCCCCCTCAGAAGTGGTAGAGGGCTTTTAACAGAAATTTCAGGTTTGTAATTGCTGAAGGGTGGAAAAGATTGATTTGCGACTGTTGAGATGGGTTTAAGTTCACTGTAAGATAAAAAGCTGACTTTATGAGCAAAAAGGTCTAAGATGGGTTTAAGATTGTAAAAATCTGATAACGATCATGAACAGTTGACAATAAATGGCTTAATATTGTGATAAACTGTTCCCGATGGACTAACAAACTTATCCAATCGTAAATCCATTGTGAAGTACTGTAATTTCTGTACTCAATGGGTTTACAATGGATTTCAGATTGTTGCAATTGAAAAGATCTACCTCCTGAGCTGACAATCAACAGGGTCGTTTCCCAATTGTAAAGCATTGTCACCAAGTGGAACGGCCCTATTAAAATGATGTTACACTTTCTCCAATGACTTTGCCCCACACCCCTTTCCATGCCTGAAAAATGTGTTAGACCTACAGTGGTGATACTAGATGAGAGAAGTTTGAAATAAACAGTGCTTATCCAACAAGATTGGAAACAATGTCTAAAGTGTCCTCTTACCTAGGATTGCATTAACATACTTTCTTTCAATTTTAACAGTACAAAACCTGTTGTGGAGGAACCTGAGTCTGGAGGTAAATACATTATGAAATACTTATTTGTTTGTTAGATGTGAAAGCCAAAAGAGATCACAGGTAAAATATATTTTTCCTCCAATTAAATAGAGAATGTTACATTGGAATGAAAAGGGTATATGTAGTAATCACAAGATAGAGTTTTCAAGTTAAATGGATTAAATGATTGTTTCTTGCACAAGAAAGTAAATTTTGTTTAAATATGTGAAAAATTAAATATCACAAGCACATTTTCTTCTGGCAAAACATTAAAATTCACACTTTTGGAAATTTACTATTGTCTTGCTTTCAAATAAGTAACCAAAAATAATAAAAAGCCATTAGGAATCTATGTAGTTAATCAGATGAGGTTAATACTACATGCCACATATTTCAAAGAAGCAATTGTTTCATAAACTTTAGTTTGTACAATAATTTTATTGTCAATTATTAAAAAATTGTACAAATTCCTAACTGATAAAAAACTGTTTATCCTGTTGTCAGAATATGTGTCACACCTCTTAAAAACTCCTATTATTGTAGGTCTCCAGTTTGACGGCTTCATCAGAAAGTCGAGTACATCGTGTTCAGGGAGAAACACTTACTATTTCTATGCTGATATGTATGAAGACTGTCCGAAATATTGTCTTCGAAAGAAGTGGTGTAAAGCATTCACCTTGACAGATATAGATTATCGTGGGGAAAAACTGATACACTGCCAACTGTATGAGAGATGTGTAGAACAGAATGGGGTCATTGGAACTGATTTGTACAGTCTTGGAAGGTTAGATTTCCTGTACTGAAATCTTACAGTTTCTTTTAGTTATTATTACCCCTGGGTCTCAACCTTGTGTACTGGGGTCACAATCAACAACTGAACAGGTATGTGGTATGGTCTGCCTGCTTACTTGCGATGACACATTTGACCCAGTTTAGTGGGATTCCCATTTGGGCAGGATGCATTAGATCCAACACGGGACACAGTGTCTTTTGGTCACTTATTTGTGATTAAATAGGGATGAGTTGTTAAGCACGGTGTGTCAGTATTGAGATCATTTTACTGAAATACCGTGATTAGATTTTACAACCAGTACTTTGGAGGAAAGGGATAAAATATTAGAAACATACCCAAAATCTGAAGAAATTATAAGCTTTTATCCCCATTTATTATGCATTTTTATACAGTACTAGCAATTACGTTGACCAAAAGTGCTATATTTAGTTATAATATTTTATAGCTTTAATCTCGCTTGTCATCTCATATAATTGGAAGAAAATCTAAAATATTGGGAACAAACAAAAAATATAAAGAAATTATTATAAGTCTTTATCTCATATTTTGTGCATTTGAGCATTTGAGGTAACGTCCATGTTTGGTTAGGGTGTACTAAAATGTGGACTTCCGGAATCGATATGGTTTTGCATTGGCCACCTCCTGATGTACACATTTTTGGTACTGACCCATCCTTAGTTTCAAATCTGCCACATCCTATTATTGGCCATATTAAACTCTATGTGGTGGGGAGGTGATAAGAGAACTAGGATGATTATATAGGGTTATACCAGTAGATCATATACTAAGGTGCTATTTTCAACAGACATAAGGAGAAGGTTTTGTGGCCAAAATCAAATATGTACAGAAACGACCATTAGGAGAGGTGTGACCAATGTATTACAGGACCTTTGAACAGATTTTTTTGTTTTTCCCAACTTGTACATGCAAATAGCTTAAAAAATGACTTAACAGCGTGAATATATCAGTTATTAACTTAATTTACCTTAAACAATTTGAATATGTTCCTTAGCATTACGCCAACTAGTAACTGATATACATGAGGTAGCAACATTTATATAGAGGTTAATCACATTTATATAGAAGTTAGTAACTTGTTTATATGACAGATGGCTTAGTCAATATATTACGTATAACCTTTTAGTAGTAAACAGGAGACTGAACATATGCACTAACATTCATTCATTTTATTTTTGACAGCAATGGTTCATCTAGGAATAAAGGTAAGTATAGGCATATCATATTTTCTGACGTTTCTGTTGCATGTAGATAATTTAAGAGTAAGAAGCTTTAATGAAGTGCAAGAAAGTGTTTCAAGAAAAGAAAAGATGTATTTAAGTATAACTTACGGAAGAGTAGTAGGGACAACATTACAGTTTTTTCATCTCGATTTATAGACTTAGTGTCTCGATAAATTGAGTTAGTTATCTCAATTTATCTACTTACTATCTCGAAAATTGACTTAGTTATCTCGATTTATCTACTTGCTATATCGATAAATCGACTTAGGTATTTTGATTATAGAGGTTAGTATCTTGATAAATCAAGAAAGTTAAGTCGATTTATCAACTTACTAACTTGATAAATCGAGATAAAAAAATTGGCATGTTGGCCCTTCTACTCTTCCATAATAACCAATTATTGCAAGATGATTTCCTTTTGTATTGATGAGGTACATATTGTACTTGACACAAATCATGCTTCAGCTAAAATATACTAACAAGACAAGACTGTACAATAATTTTGAGATAATGTCATCTTTTCTTTAGTAGTTTTGTAAGATACTGTGTAGGTTAAAATTGTCGCCGTGCATTAATTTTGTTTATTTTAGCTAACGAGCTTGGATAGAGAAAAATTAATTCCTAGTAAATGTCTTAATTTTAATTTAATATCTCAACTAGCCACTAATGAAACTAATTCTAGTGAAATTGGTCTTAAAGATTAATTTATAATTTCTGAAGTATGTATAGGGGTTATATCTACACTGATCAACAAACCCAAATGGATGCTGAGATATTTCCTTACATCTGTGTGACAAGGAAATCCACCTTAAACCCTTATATATTCTCAGAAGTGTTACAGCTTTAATACATGTAATAATTATATATAGCACGTGTGATTCTGAATCTCTCTTTAACTTTGATCTTCCTGTGAGAAATATATTTAAAACAATAAATCCAGTGTAAGTCAAAAGGTTATTTATTAACTTGAAGCACAGTTTTTAAAATGTCTCTTTTTTTCAGTTCTCACTGGGGAAGACTTTGAACAATTGCAAAACAAGGGATGCATTGGTAAACCTCTGGTATCATTTGATGCAAGAAATGGAGAAAAATGTCTTGCAGAATGTAGTCTGAGAGGTTGCAATGCTATTGCACTTGACCCAACTGCTAGTGGGTATAATTGTGACTTGTACAAGGATTGCAACATAGTTCCTGAGCCTAATGGAAGACTGTTTGTCCTCAAGGAATAAAGGTTGGTATCAAAGCATTTTAAAATAAATGTGTTATTTTTATAACTTAGTTATTTCTGACAAAGTTACTTACAGGACTATAGCATTCCTCCACAAGGAATACTTACCTGTGTATCACTACCTGCATAATTTAACAAAAGAACTGTATTAAATACATATCACTACATAATATCCTTAACTTAGGAAAATGCTGAAATATATAACTGCTACAATTAATCCAGAAAGTTCACAAATTTCGATAGTTCCGTAGGCCAAAATAGATCTATTTAAGGGCTCAATTCAAAAAAGACTATACAGTAATCATTACAACACCCATTTTTTCCAAGGAAGGTGAATACTGCATTTTCATCCTAGAGTTTCTTACATAAAATAACACAGTCAATTAATAACTGTCAGCTGAAACGTGGATCCTAATAATCATTCAGGTGAACACACCCACAGGAAAACTGGTCCCACATTGTTTAAAAATATGACTGAGTTCTGATTTATAGATTATGAGTTATGTCCACAGACAGACAGAAAGACAGAGAAACACCTGATTATAATACAATCACCCCTCCAAGAAGCGATGGTAAAAAGCAAGTTATAAACTGTGAAACATTTTAGCCACTAGGCCACTTATAATAATTTGTTTGATGTTTTTAAAGTGCATCGCTCTAATTACATATGCTCTGTAGAAATATTTATGGGACAAGCTCTGTTGAAATTATAATAACAAAACATGGGATGTTTAACAGGGTCATATCAGGATTTATGAATTTTGGGTTAATCTTTATATGACTTCTGGGCTGTGGCCAGCTCATGAAGGATTTTTAGGGGAGGGCCATTAACAGTGGTATGGTGTTTATTTTGTAGCTCTATTGAAAAAAGTCAAGTGATTTAATTTTAAACAATAAAATTTACACAATTGGCAATGAAATATAACAGTAAAATTTTGCAGTTAGATAGTTAAGCCTGACAAGGACTGATGTTTATTGTATTACCAATATATTTTAGTAAAAGGTATTTCATTAAAAAACACAATATTTGTACTTACATATAATTGAATAGCCTCAATAATTTTTAATTAATTATGTCATATATTTTAGGCTACCATTCAATGGTGATGACAGTATCTGCTTTCTTGAAAAGATTTTGTTGCTTTTTCTATGGAACAATAATAATACCTTAGTATATTCACATAATGGTTCATAAATGTAACAAGCTTTGTAACAATGTAACAATGTTTTTTTCACTTTTATAGAAATGATTGAAATAATTTAGCAATAAATAGTTTATTTCTACTTCTGCTCGCTTTTTGTTCCATTTGTTGTTTACAAGTATATAATCCTTACATATAAATAAGAACATTAAATTATTTTTTTATTAAAGTCCATAACCTGAGAAGGTAGATGGTCAATGCTAACAATAAACTGTTAAATAAACAATATATTTATCTATGTCTCCCTATATGGCCTACTGGTGAGGATATTTGACCTTGGAGCAGAAGATCCGGGGTTCAGTTCCCACTGGGGGTTACTCATGGAGATTTTACTTCACATAATTGTATGAATGTGTACCAACCGTAGTTTCAGAAACATCTGCAACAGACTGGTATCATGTATCCTACCAAATATTCTTAGTCATTCTTTTTCAAAAAACTGAAATGAAACAATGACAATATGGATAACTATGTCCCAAGAATTACCTATCTAGCCTAACCTTTATCAAGGTCATTGCAAGATGAACAATGGTCATAGTTACATATATTTTATATTATTTAACAGGTGGTTTGAAAAATAGTAGACAACAGCTATCAAAAAGCTTTATTTTTCAACTAAAATTAGCGTCATTTATAGTTCTTCACTAGTAGTTCAAATATTCTTAGATGATTTATTTTAAGTAAAATTATTGGTGAGATACACAATTTACTTTAATTTTGATCAAAAGCCAGGCAACCCATCTCAGTATTTTATACACAGATAACTCCCCAACTAATCATCAAAATACATGTACCCCCATCACCACCAACATCGTAAAACCAGGGTGAACCAAATAAAATTCCTAGCTACTCCCTGATTGGGATATTTAAACCTGGTAATGTAGTTTTCTTTCGTTTGTGCAGTATTTTTAAGTGCTGTCTCCAGCAAGGCTTGTACTTCTAGAGTTCACTTTTTCTTTTTTTTCTTTGGACTTTTATAAATTCTGGCATGGCCATAATGACTGTGTTCTACAGATGTTGTGGCATGGCCACAAATTATGTCTGTCTTTTACAGAAGTTTAGCAGCAATGGGCTACGTAAGTACTGAGATGGGTTACCACTTCAGTGCACTACTTGTGTCTATAATGGCTTTGCGCTCCTGCTAGTAGACTGAAACCCCTTTCAGGCTTGTTTATTCAGCATCTCTGGGTTCTCCTGATGAAAAATCAGCCAGCTGCAATCTTGATATCCTTAGCAAAATCTTAAAAGTAAATAAAAACAAATATGCCGCTCTCTAATAGATAAAAATTCTATTTTTTCTATTAAGCCATTTAGAAACACACACTTTATGTCTTAACATAGAGTTAGAGGTCTTGCAATCTATTTTTGATGTAATGTAAGACTTAAATAGAACCAGAACATCATATTTGCAGGGTAACCATAACTTAATTGTCCCCTCAAAAAATGAGCATATACAAACCTAGAATATTGACACACAATATGCATCTGTGGCATTAAAACAATCTGATAGCAATTATATATTCCCTGAGAGGTAAATCTTATAATATATCCAGATTTATATTAAATTTGGGTAACACAATTCAAACTCCTTCAGCTTGAATTTACCAATAAGGTATAGTTTATTACAGGTATACTTGGATTTGAAAAAATGGACTTGCTAAACAAAAGTATAAATTACATCAGTTTCCTGTCTCACTAAACAGTGGAGAAGGTCAAATGAAGGTGAAACCGAGACCGGCTATAATAGTACTAGGGTGGATGATGGTCCACCAAGCAATGGAGAAGGTCAAATGAAGGTCAAGCCGAGATCAGGCTATAATAGTACTATGGTGAGTGATACTGGGTTCGAACCCCATAGTAAGGTGAACTAATTATCAAAGTAAGATGCATAGAAGACAATGAAACACAAGTTTGAGGTTTTTATTTACATGTTAGTAAAATAGTTAAAATTTGTCAAGAATAAATGGACAAAATTTTAAAGCACCATACATAAAAGTAACAGGCAAAAGCCCCAGCCAAAAGGCATGACATAAAATTGTACAAACACGACAAGCAAATACATTAAAGTGAATAGAATAATATTACTATGTCAAGACATCATATAATTGCTACATAGGCATACAGTCAAGCTACTGTAACCATACTACTGATGCTACTAGTGTCTTAGTCAAGGTCAGTCAGTGAATGTTCGAAAATACGAAACAGAGTAAGATTAAGATGTTTCAAACTTAAAATATTCAAAAAAAAATTAACTACCAATAAAAGTTCGACACCATCCAGTATGGTTATGGAGATTCAAAAACTTTGATTTATGCAATTTTAACACTGTTACATATCCATTCACATGCTTGACTTGATTCTAAATATATCCAAAGCGCTAATGACCAGGATAATTCTGAAATTGGCACTATAGAAATGTCTTTATCTTTCTATCAGCAATGTTATTATCATCATCTGTAAGGGCTGCTACTTCCTTGGTTGTTTATTACTACTGTCAGGAAAAGTATTTCAACCTGATGATGTGACTGGATACAATTTCCTTGGTTTGGGATTGGATACACAATAGGCAAAATATGAAACATGTTTTGACCCACCTTGATTCTCTATCTGGACCTTGGCTCCACTCACCTGGAAACCCTCCTGTCATGGCTCTCCATCTTTTTGGTTATACTTCGTGTCTTGTCCTATACTCTTACCATCTTTTCTGCCAGAACTTGCCATCTTGTCCTGGTAAAGTACCAGAACTCCACCTCCACACAGGCTGGCAACACAAAAAGGCTGAACTTGAAAGCAAACCAGCCTGTTGTAAAAATAACCAACCTGACTTGGACACTTCGAGTCTTTAACTGTAGGATTGGTAACATCCCAGAAGGACAAGCTCGGAACAGAAACAGACAAGCTATAAACCAAAATCTACAAATGGTTACACAACAGACAAGTCGGAAACTGTGTAGGACAAGCTGGCTTCAAGTTTATAACTCATGGCTTGTCTGCTGAAGAGATCTCTGTCTATACAAGGGGAGTCCATTTGGACAGTGCATCATTTGTAACTTGGCATCTGATGGATTACATCTGGCAGTATTTCAAGAATATGAGTTTGTTGCTTGTCAATTATCTGAGGCAGCGTTAAGTTGAAGTTGGCTGACTATATATTTTAGAATTCTGTTTTTTTACAAAAACATTGCTTATTATTTGACAATGGATCCTAAGAAGGGTAGAAGAGTACAGAGGAAAGAAGATCCCCTTGAGAGTGTTTCCTGTTTGGGAAACAGCAGGAGACAACACATTCAGCCTTCTGCAAATATCTGGCATCGGAAGTCTAGGAATTAGAAGAGAAAGACTTTCAGGCATTTAAAAAAGAGACTGTCAAGCTTTCCAGCAACATTCAAAGCAGGGCAGAAGAACATGGTCATCAAGTCCCTCAACCTCAGCTACAGATGCTTTCACACAGCTCAAAAACCACTTCAATAGACATTTCAATAGCCACAGCCCGCCAGCACCAGCTGCAAGGCAATATGTCTTAACCAACCCAGAAATGCAAATGCTAGCAATCCATGTCATGCAACTGAAAGTGACAACCAAAATGCAGCAGCAGCAAACCAGAGGGCAGCTGACTTTCTTCCTAGTCATTGAAGATCAACGGACCACTCCCTTTACATTGATGCTGACGAAGATCTACCCTACTTCAGTTGCCTCTGCTAAATGTCAACAAAAGATATCAGGACTCTCAAACTTCTTTGGAATCAATCTTCAATCTGTGATGAGTTACCAGCAGATTGATACACTGCAGCCATTTTCACCAGCTGACACACCAGCATCAGTTGCCTCTCCTCCAACCACCACTTCTGCACAGCAAGAACATCAGTGGCCACCAGCCCAGCTTCAGCATCCTCTGCAGTCAGCTGGCAACAAACAGCAGCAGCAGGACCACTGCCACTGCTGTGAGCAATTTAAAGGTCCTTTCTAGGACCACCTGAATTAATTAACAGATGTGTTTTAAAATTTCCTGAAACAAGAAGCATAACACTGCCCCACACAAAACACTTTGGCCCTAAAAACCAAAAACAACTTGAATGTATGACTTAATGAATGAGTGTGTGAATGAATAAAAATTCGAAATTAAAGAAAAAATTCAAATTTTTAAAAGACAATCATAAAATATTTTCAACTTTTAAAAAAATTATTTAATAACTTTTAAAATAAATGACAAAAAATATGTAATTTTTTTTAAAAACCTTTGCCCAAAAATGGGAGCAAAGGCAATGACATTTTGGCCCATCCCAAAATTAAAATAAAAAAGATATGGGAAGTATTTGGTCTTTTGGATTTAACCCGCTGACCCTTTGTGAAAGTGTTTAATTTCCCCTAAAACCTGGCTGATTTTGAACTTCACAATGTGGTGCAAATTTGCAAGAAAACAATTAAGAAAAAATAATAGCTAAGGATTTACAATGTTTACAGTTAAGGGGGCCATTTTTATATAACTTTGGTTAAATGTTCTAACAGGAGACTTGTGATTTGGTTGGAAAAGTTTTAAAAATTGTTGGAAATAGATTGGATTTGGTTTGATATTTGTGCGATATTTGAGCAACACTAGCTTAAAATAAAAGTTCTTGAAATAACTGGGTAGTCCTGAAAAGGACTGACAGATGCCAGCATCTGCCCCAAGGGTTGTTACTTGACAAACCTCAGACAATGTCTCCAAGCTGCCCACGTGCCCCTAAGTGACTGAAGTAGTCAGTATTCTCTTTGATGTTTGGCCTCCCTCAAAGGATTCCTGTAGTTCTCATTAGGCACACACCGTCTCTTCATTTTGTAGCATGTTGTGCAACACCACCCTCCTGCCTGTGGAGATCCTGTAGTTGGCTATTTTTTCTTCCCTGTGACTTGTCTTCTGCTTTACGGTTTCACCATACATGGCACCAAGACAAAAGGTGTCATCACCCAGAAGGCCCTCCCTCCTCAGGGGTTCAGGTGCGGAAGTCCCAAGGTGCCATCCTCGATCACAGCCCCAGTCTATTTACAGGAATCAGTATTCTGCGTCCACCAGGGCCAGGGGGACCAGGGAAAAGAAGCCATTGTAGATGTTGTTATCACAATGTGCTCCACCCTTTTCCACTTCTCAGGGGTAGGTTGACACCACATATGTTCATCCTGGAATTCAGCATGGATGGCAGACCTGGGAGACGAATTTGCAGATGGTGTTTTTGCCAACCACACAGTGGTGTAGGTCTCTCCAGTGGCCAGGTGTCTCAGTTTTATTGCCAGTTTCAGTGACACCTCTAATGGCTTCCTAAAATTGATGATTGACTTCTTGATGTGGTAGTGTATGGATTCTTCAATGAGGTCATAAAAGGCAGGTGGCATCCATACAAAATTCTGGTATGGTGGGATGTCTGGGCGTATGAGGTTGGCCAAGAGGTTGCTGTAGCATCCCTTTCTTCTCTTTGAAGGATTCAGGCATGACCCATGGGTTTGGTTGCTTTTGTCTTCTCCTGGGTTCTGGCTAGGGCTGAGGCTGTGATGGTGCCTCTAGGGTAAGTGATGGTGCTGGGTTTAATTGTGTCCTTCTCTGTCTTCATATCAAGATGACTTGTCCTGGTAATTTCCCGTCTTGTCATGAAGAAAGTGATCTCAGCCCCAAGTCAGGTCGTTATATTGGTCCTGACAAGCTAGTATATGTTATGTCCTGTTGGGGAGATATAACTGACCCAGCATTTCTACAAATTATTTTGTGGTTTTCGTCCACGATCCCCCAACTTTTGCAACCAACCCTAGAGCTTTAGGGTCGATTATAGAGTCCTTTCCAGTGGAAGCCCCCCATTGCAGTTTGTCAAAGAGATTAAAAGCTATAAAAGTCCACATCAATCAATGTTGCAATGGCCTTTACTGGCTTTACCTTAATTACCTCATCTAACACCTTACACCACTCATGCAACACCAACATAAATGTCTGTTGGTTTTACTATTTTCGGTCCAAACCTCTCAAATAAATCCTCTCTTTCTATTGAAAACTTTTTTTTGATAGTGTGTGTACATAAATTTTCTAGCCTAACTCTTTTGCAGAATTGTTTCCTCAATTTAATAGTGTAATATAAAGTGCCATGGCTTTGTTCATACACATAGAATTGTATTATATTGTTGTGTGTAGTATTGGGTTATTTAACAATAGTTAACAAGCTACCCTCAAATATACTTAATATACTTAATTGATTGTAATGGGAGAGACACATACTCTCAAATTTGCTCAGGTGGAAACCCACACTACCCTAAACACTTCAGATTTTAAGTCCCTTGACGTTGTAGGTGTTGTTTCATACTTGGTGGAACCTTTTGTAAACTTCTCATGTGTAAAGACTTATAGGTGCGAACGTAACTTGATTAAAATATACACTGCTGACATTTACATGAAGAGGAATGACTTCAAAAGAATACATTGCAGATTGGTTTACATTTCCAGTGAATGGCGTCTTGTGCCCATTCTTTCAAAATAGAAGATATGTTTATTGACTTCATCTGAGTAACTTTATCTGGCTTCTTAAAGGTACAATAACTTGTTGATTAAATTATTTCATTTATTATGGCCTAAGAATGTTTAGTTAACAAAACTATTTCAATTAAATATTGGCCTATTTTTGCAAAGATTCTTTCCACTCCCTCAAAACAGTTTTAACTCATTTTTGAGAGATTTTTCTGAAACCCAAATGTTACACAATATTGAAAATTTGTAAGCAATAACTCATCTTAAAATTTATACATAAAACTCATCTTTTTTTCAGTTTATACTTAAACCGAAAGAGAACAGTTGGCTACCTTCTTTCCTCTATTTTTGAATTTTCAGAGCTTGTACTTACAGATATTCTTAAACTTAAACTCCTATTAAAATTACTCAGACAAACTTTGTATTTCAATTCAAACTTTTCAACAAAGATTCTTAGAAGTGATTCACTTTAAGTCTCATATATACTCTTTTCTGAGTTTACACTTAAAGTCAATGAGAATAGCTACCTTATTTCCTTTGTCTTTTTATCTCTGGCCTGTATGTAGTATTTTTAAACCTAAACTACTTTTACAAGTTTAAATTAAAACCGTTCATAAAACAGAAAATGCTTAATCACATTTGGAAGCTTATACTTAAAGTCATTGTCTGAGTTTATACTAAAGCTTAAAAAGGATGGTTAGCTTTCTTTTGTTTTGGTTATCCATGTATGTAAACTGAGGCCCCAAAATGAGACAAGTCCAAAAGGTACAGAATCTGCGGTTGATAAAGGAATACTTAAGCTCAAGCAGAAACTCAGAGGTTGAGTTGATGCCTAAAGTGAGATTGCTTTCGAAAATACCAATTTCATCATAATCTTAGGTGTGACAAAACCTGCGATTAAGTATCTGAGTTTAAGCATGAGTTTTATGTTTTGTGTAAATATAAACCAACGGAGCCCCAGGTGTTACAATGAGCTGTTGACTGACTTTGTAAAATTTTCAAAACCTTTAAATATAACTACACCTGGCTGAAATCCTATCTCACTAAGAACATTCTGTCTAAAGGAATCTTTTTGTTGTTACCACATGTCATTTATTTGTCAATATTACATTTGTACCTCATAAGTACTTCAACTCTTATGGGTATAAATAAATAAAGTCATTTTACAACATACTGCAACAGAGGCTTTAGAATTTTTAAAACCATTTCCAAATATATGCATATAGACACTTTGTAAGAACTAATTGGAAAGAATGGAGTGGCTGAGTTTGAATTTTAATGACTCTGGTCTCTATAGTTGATGGTCTGAGCCCAACTCCTGACAAAATAAGCATTTGCCATAGTGTGACCTTGTCCTTTGTAAGGGATTCACAACTCTAACACTGTTTTTGGACATTTTTTCTACTTCCAATCTTTTTCATTGGATTTTAGAGTTTCACTTTAATATCAACACCTTAAGAGAATGCTCTATTTGAGCCCTTGCAAATATTTTAATTAATAAATTTGTTACTTGAATTTATCAAATAATTAATGCGTTATCTTCTCTATCTTCTTGGGTTTTTGTAAGCTATCTCTACTTTATATACTTTAAGCTATTAAGGGAATGTTAAAACACCAGCTTGGACCTTTGACGTTTCTACCAATGTATGGGTTTATAAAACATATTACAGTATGCACCTGCTCAGATCAAACACAGTAAAATCTAAGGAGTTCTAGCAGACTGTAAACCTCAACAAGGGGTACGTTAGCTAAAACTAGGGATATATTTTGCTTCCAAAATCCTTCACAATATGTAAACCGCACTTCCTTTGGTCAAGTGGTACCTACATAAACAAGGCCAAAAGGTATTTTGGTCACCTAGAATGAGCACAAAGCCATCAGAGACACGAGTAGTGCAGTAGAATTTACGAAAGTCTGGTTACACAAAGAAATTCCAACTAAAACTCATCCCACAGCAAGAGAGAGATATGTGTCCTTTTAACTACTACGGTGTTGTCATGTCATCCAAACGAGATGCAAAAGAGGTAAGTTCAGAGTACAGAGGAAATTCCAAGTAAAACTCATCCCACAGCAAGAGAGGTTTGTGTCCTTTTAACTACTGCAGTGTTCCCATGTCATCCAAACTGGTTGGAAAGAGGGGGGAAATGTGTCTTTTAAGTATTGCAGTGTAGTCTTGCCATCTGAATGGGTTGGAAAGAGGTAAATTCAGAGTACAGAGGTAAATTTCATCAAAGTCCCGAGACAAAAATCGAGGCTCACACTAAAAAATTAATCTATAAGTCACTTTGGAGGTATTACAAGAACAGACAAACTTATTAACAAACTCAAACATATAGCAATCTCTGAGATCTGTGTCATTATAGTATTTGACAGCTCAAAACATTTCTAAATAAAGGTACCTTGGGGCATTTACAAAGAAAACTGTGAAAAAGTATAAAAGAATCATTAAGTATCTCAACACTCACTGTTAACATATGCTTAATAATTGTCAAATCTCTATATTAAATTTACATATTTATTTAGTAGAAACTAAATGCATCAACTAATTTGAATTGAAACTTTTACAAAATATATACACAAGATATACAACCGAAATTATATTCCAATTCCAATCTCATAAATGCCTGACCTTTGCCAAGTACATTTAACAATGCTTCAGTGACAGTGAATGTAAATGACTTGTTAGTTCTCATATAAATCATTTATGAGCTTTGGTGCCTTTTTAATTTGAAAGTTTCCTTATATAGCTTCCCATTATAAATGCTTACAAGATCAAACATATCCCTGAACTTATACTACTCTCTCAAACCATGAAGGGAAGTGATGAGAGCATTATTGTCAGGTTTGTTTGTTTGCCTGTCTGTCTGACTAGTTGCATTATTTGAAAACTCTACATCAGGTCATGTACATATTTTTATACAATGACGGGTTTTGCCCTTGACTTGCAAATCCAGAATTTTGTGTGTTGAGTCAGCCAGGGCTGAGTCAGGGCAATGGTTTGTGTATATTTGTAAACATGGGTGCATTAATAGATCACAATAATCCTTTAATAGCAAACAATGCCTAAAGGAGCGCAAAACCACACCCGGAAATCCAGAGTAAGATATTGGTGATGTATCCATAAGGAAATCCCACCATTCAGGGGGTAGATCTCAATGTCTAAATAAAGCCCAGAGTGGATCCAGATTCAGATCATCTTTGATAAGGATGAAGCCAAGGGTACACCCCACCATGTGTAGGCATATGATCTCAACCCAAAGTACATGTTTTGAGTCATGGGGTAATAGAGAGTTTGCGAACAACGTTTTTGATACCCGTATCTACTTTCCGCTACGTTACACATCATTGATATCTGTGTGTGATGTAATTTCATGAGGTTTTAACTGCATAAGGTTACGTTTTTTTATGTGACAAATGACTTCGCCACGTAATTTGTTTTCCTTGTGGATTTGTCGATTACTGGAGCAATAAAATGTGTTATACATGTTAATACAGAGTTCTTGAGAGACTGTAGATTATTTTAGCAACTTTGTCAATTTTTGAAAAACCCAAGTGTACAAACGACCAGCCTTTTTTCACCCCTGTCATAAATTTATTTTGAGGTAATGAACACAATCTTCCAAAGTTTTATGTACGTGTGTTTTATAAGCTATTTAACTTGTGGGTTTCTTGGGTGTTGGGCCAATAAAGTTTGTAGTATATATCAGTACTCACTTCATTCAGTACTGTAGATGAATAAAACCAGGGAATTTATCTTTATTGACTTGTATAATTCCCAATTAATTTAAATGAAATGCATGTAAATATCCTAGTTCAAACGCTGTTTGCAAACAACCCCCCCAATGGCTTTCTTCCGTATTGGTTAATTATGTTGCGTGTTTTTGCAAGGAGTGTTTATGAAACATTATTCGCAAACTCTCCAATAATCCAATCCCTTGCTACAGTCAAATACACAGTTATTTGGAAACCAGTTTGGAAGCTCATAGTCACCTTTATCAATGAAATTATTTACTGTTTCACAATGTAACTTGACAAAGGCTGTAGCTTGGCATTACAGCATAACATTCAATAGTCGGTTATATAATCAAGATCTTTCCAAAAAAATTTAATTACTTCATTCTTTGATCAGGTGCTACTTACATGAAAATTTTATAAAGATGCATTCATTAGTCTTGACGTTATCCTGAAGTTAACACAGGCAAACAAACAAACGAACAAACAAACACAGAATGTATTTAAAACATTTAAATCTCCTGGTGGAAGTTATAAATACAAAGGTTATTGAACAAGAAATATTTGTCAGAAAGAAAAAAAACAGCTTGAATAGTTCAATAGGAGATGAACAGTGTTGAAACGTATTTTTGTTGTAACTTTAA
This sequence comes from Sabellastarte sp. h YS-2021, assembly GCA_964017235.1. Lineage (NCBI taxonomy): Eukaryota > Metazoa > Annelida > Polychaeta > Sabellida > Sabellidae > Sabellastarte > Sabellastarte sp. h YS-2021. The sequence continues at coordinate 144,769,894 of OZ024931.1, forward strand.
TTGTTTTTAAGCATTAAAGGATATATTCCAGTACTAAAAATCTCATTAATACAACCTAGATACAGATATATATACTCCAGGGACAATGGCTTACGTATTTGCTCTGTTTTTGACAGCTAATAAGTACTGTTTTTAATAGCTATTAAACTCATTCTTTATTGTCAATAAAGTTGTAAATTTTGGAGATCATGTATGTTCAGTTCATGTACTGTTATGCATGCCTTGTACTAAATTCTGAACATACATTTACTTAATTTATGAACAAATGACAGAGCAGATTTTTGGTTTGTTTTATAACTCAATCAGCATTTGATACAATTGATCATTCCACCCTTCTTCATTGTCTTCAGACCTGGTTTGGTATTGGTGGTTCTGTTCTTAAATGGTTCACCTCCTACCTGAGTGCTATCAGTCAGTAAAAATTGGTTCTACTCTCTCCGATTTTTGTAAATTCCTGTTTGGTGTGCCCCAAGCCTCTGTCTTGGGTCCTTTGTTATTTTCTTTGTATACGACCCCCCTTAGTTTGGTTATTGGTAAACACTTTGGCTTGAACAATGAAATGCAATAAATGTGATTGGGCTACAGAGTGACTGGATTTGGCATCCATTGAAGACACCCAATTTGGCCAGGCACAACATACCCAAACTCACTGCATCAATGACCACTTCCCCCTTGGAAAATATGTATGCACTATGCATGTAGAACTGAATAACAAGCAATACGGTTCTTGCCCAAAGCCTTGGAAAGAAATAAGAATAAAGTTGTATACAAATGCAATTATATTTTAATGACCTATAATGTCATCTTTCAATGTTACTTATGTTACCCACATGCCAAATTTAAAAGTTCTAAGTAAAATATTTTTAAGTTATTACATGCCAAAACAAATCTATGTGGCTGCAATGGTGGCATGATTGGACTTTATGAATTATATGCTTGTTTTCCATCATTATAATACCTCCAATTACAATCATCAGAACTTGACACTACATGTAACCAAGGTATACACACCTCCATTTTGTTATAGATAATCCCCTCACCCATATATAGCATCCCTTCAAAAACCTCTTTCAAGTAATCAAATACCATTAACAACTTTCATTTTATGTATCCTTCCTTGCCAAAGAAAATGCAGATCAAAAACTGCTCAGGATACAAACCAAAATCACTCTAGTTGAAGTATACATTGTAGTGCTGTCTGACTGGGATTTCTGTCAACACTCAAGTTTTTTTTGAAGTTATATATACTACATTTGGGTCACTAATACACTTTCAAGACCACATGCTCTTATGGCTCAGTTACCTACTGCACACTACACTGACATCATAAAGTTCCTAGCAACAGTCAAAAAGTTGTGACATCACTCATCAACTTAGCAACATGTTTAAAACATACAGTGGCTACCACATCAGTATGTCATTGTACTCTGAATTATATGGACATGTTTCTTAATATTATATGTTTAAGGCTATATTTCAAGTTTAAGTTGTGTTTGATTCATCTTGTTAAATCTTGTTGAATAGTTAATCTCAAACTATGTAAAACCCTGATAGAGTGTGAATTTCTTGAAAAGATTTCTAAAGTTTATCAAATATCATGCGTTTCCAATATAAAAAAAAGTGGGGGGAGGGCAAAAGTTATGTTGCTCCCCCCAGCCCCCCGATTCCTTCGCCACTGAATCATGTGTGGCTGCTTAGATTCGAATATTATTGACCTTGCTTGTTTTCCTCTTCTCAGTCTCATTTGTTGGGACAAGGAAAGGAAGGGGAAGGTGCACGTTTTTTGTTTTGCTCGCGCTTCTACAGATTACTTTTCTTTTCCTTTTTTTGTCTCCAGATTTTGATGAAATCTCCCTGCAGATTCTGAATTTGCCTCTCTTGCTCAACAATAGCTAAAATGACACATGTCCTTTCAGCATTTCCCCATACATACATACTTTAGTCTCTGGACTTTGATGACAGTGACAACACCTGCCTGTGCATTCTGAATTTCTCTCTCTTGCTCTCCAATACCTAAAATGACACATGTCATTTTGCCTTTTTTCCATATATATGTCCTTCTTGCCTCAGATTTTTGTGAATTGTGACACAGCATGATGAGTATTTGTCTGTTCACTGAAGTTAAGCGGCAATGGGAATTTCAGTTGGAATTTCCTGGTATCCCCCAAGCTTTTGTAAATTCTAGTGCACTACTCGTGCCTCTGATGGCTTTGCGCTTGAGCTAGGAGACCAAAACACCTTTTGGCCTTGTTTAACTTTAGACATCTTAATGGCGAATGATGATTTGTAAAGGCCTGGTTGTGGAGCGGTCAGCATGATAGAGAGAAAAATGAAATCCGACAGTCCCGCCACCCCAAGACAGTGACAACACACATGTGCAGAGCATTATGTTTATTCCTACATAACTGTATATAATGTGACTACTACAAAAATTATGTACAGTCCCTCACAATGTAAATGTTATACAATGCCAATAGGTTACTCAAACAAGAAAGCACTTATACGGGTAAATAGTGAACACTTAATACTGAATACACAAGTTACAATCACAGAGGTTAATCACATAGTCACAGTGATTATTAAAGTTATCTCTCAAGTTAAGGTCGAGAACATCTGCCAAGTGTTCGTCCTATGCTTTAATATTCTGTCCAGATTTAACTGGGAGCCTATTAAACTGATAATTTAGCTGTTCCATTCCCATAATATCCTAAAAATTACATTTGTCAATTTGCTATAAATAACAACTTCTTGGTGATTTGGACCTATAAAGTAAAATTTCTCTCAATATCCAATCCAATATGGCCTGTTCCCTTATCCCTTATTTTCCATGACTGTCTTCTTATGTAACTATCTGGTTTTATCTTCACTTTTGAGGCTTCCAGATACTGACTCTTCTTGAATATCAAATCCAAAAGAGTCATAGCCAGAATGAAACAGGTAAATATAATCAGTTATGCATGTTCATTTAATCAGATTAACAATTCTGACTGACAAATATGATGGCTTTTGCAACTGTATATACTTACAATAGTGATCATTTTATACTCTGGGTGACAACGTAAGCTCCTCAAAACTACTTCTAAACAACCTAATCTGAGTATTAAAGACACATAAGATGACCAGATAAACATTATGGTCCACGTTCTCAGGGCACTAGACCAGCAACATATCTCCATGAAGAAACCAAAGACATCTGGGAGTAAATATTACAACTACAAGGGCTTTATTCCATGGGTGCTGCTGGCCTGGTAAACACAGAATACAGTTTAGTCTGGGTGGATGTTGGGTCCAGTGGATATTCATCAGACACACAAATATTTATGAAAATGATTGGATGAAGACAAAACTGAAGTTATTGATTTTGGATCTAGAAAATATTTGCAAGGAATGCCTTTTATTTCTGTCAGAGTGGGAGACTTGTACAATCACCCCAACAAGGTCTATTCGCAACCTAGGTGCCCATTTTGATTCATGGGTGAACATGGAAGAGTTTATCATCAAACAGTGCAGAGCCTGTCAATTACAATTTCGTAAAATTGCTAGAATTCGTAAATATTTGTCTAAAGAGACATGTTCCTGCATAATTCAAGACCTGGTAACATCAAAACTAGACTACAAATTGTACAAAATTCAGCAGCCAGTGTGGTCCTCAAAATGACAAAGTACGACCATATTATTAGAGCAAGACAAGAACTTCACTGGCTTCCAATGCAACAGTGGATTGTTTTCAGTATTCTCACTGCGTTACATGGCCTAGCACCAACATACACTACTGACCTTATTTCAGCAAGATTAACAAGTTTATCCAAAAATTTCAATGTAGCATTTCCAATCAAAGAACCAAGAAACAGTTATAGAAAACGGCCTTTTGTTCATGCTGCTCCAACTCTGTGGAACAACCTACCTGTTAACTTTAGATCTTCAAATTCACTGTTAGACTTCAGGAGGCAGCTCAAAACATAATTTTCACACTTGCATACAATATGTAGATCCTACCTACAGCCCTTAGAGACATACTAATTCATAAGCACTATATAAAAATCATGGGTTATGTAATGTTAACCCAAAATCACATAGATGAGATTGATGGACCTGTAGACTTTGAAAAATGTGGGTTGTATACTATAAACCATTTGAAACAAGTTTTGTCTGAGAATGCAGAAACTCATACCAGGCTTGGTAGTGCTGACAAAAAAAGCAAAATGAATCTTTCCACAAAAGAAAATCTACATGAGTTGGCTTGTTTTGTCACTTCCCCCGCGTCCATCAGTTTGCACTTAATGACCCATTAAGTCACATTCCTTGTCATTTGTACACAAGTCTTCTGTGCTGTTAACTTACTTGTGCAATAAAGAGCAAATATTTACAACAAAAAATAAGGAAACTATTCTGAACACTTCATTTGCAATGAAATCCAAGCCATCTTTCAGAATAACTGAGTCATTTGCAAACCCTACCTTGTGTTAAAATATGACACAGATACTATGTATAGTTTTTGAGTAGAGCACAAAAACAAACAGAAAGGCAGAGGGAAAAACACACTAAATTACTACACCTAGGCTCCCCCCCTTTTTAAAAGTTAGTCCTTCAAATTAGCCAGGGCCTGTATTCACGAAAGGTCTTAGCCAGGGCTTAGGCTTAAAGTTAAGACTTTTGTCTCAAGTTTCTGCCCCAAAACTGCTAAGACTTTTATCTTAGGCTTAGTGGTATTCACAAAGAATTTAAGACCAATCTTAGGCTTAGCCAAGGGTTCAACTTTAAGACTGGTTGGTAGTGGGCTTAACTTTTGTAAAGAAGGCTTAAATATGGCCGCCATAAACTTTTCTCCACTTCAAAATTTGAAATGGCTGTAAATAAAGTTTAATGATACAGAACACCCACTAAAGTAGTCTTTGGGAAGTTTATATGTGGTAACAAGGTTTTCAATTTCAAAACGGCACTTTTCCTTAGATAAAATACATTGAATGAAGGATATATGTCACCAAAAGTATTGTTTGAATAGAAAAAAAGGTCACATGACACAGAAAACCACTGTGGTTATTTGATAATCTTGGACTTAGCTAAGTCACCCTTGGTGAATATGGTTTTAAGACAAAACTTAGCTGAGACAAAAGTCTTAACTTTAGGACTGGATTTAAGCCTAAGACATGGCTAAGTCTAAGACCTTTAGAGAATACCGGCCCAGGTCATCATAATTACATGCTTCTTCCATTAATATGTTTGCTTTGTTTATTTGGGGTTTTACGTCGCTTTCAACACTGTACAGGTCATATCACGACGGGTAGTTGGAAGGGCAGAGGAAACCAGTACATATAGTTCGCTAGGGTTCTGTACTGTAAACTGCCGACCAACGGCAAGCAACTACCAGCTTTCCCACTTACAGCCATGACGGGGATCGAACCCCGGCCGCAGAGGTGGGAGGCGAGAGTGTTACCACTCTGCCACCGTGGCCCCCTAATATGTTTGCTATATGGTCGTGTATATGTATATATATGTAAACCTATATATGTACATATTTCAAAGTTTATAATATCTCTGTTTCCATTATATCAAAATAAGTTTTTTTTCTCAAGTTCATCTATAGAAGGGATGTTTGATAATAGACTGTACAAGTGTGAAATCCCTTTATCTGTTTAAACACCGTTCCACTACATGGTCCATGAACCATGGTAGAAATACCTTTGTTATTGTATGAACACTCCTGGCTGTTGAACGGGACGTAAAACCCCAACTTTGACCTTTGTATGAACACTCAGGGTTTTACATCTCCATAAATTTATATATTTAGAAACTCACCCAACTGAAACTAAATCAAGTATTTATGACCTCTTTAATATTGTAATATCAGTGGCATATTTATGTACTTCCAAGGTATCTGTCTAAACGTACCACAAAAAAAGACAAAAGTTTCTCACAGGTCTAGATAACTATGATATATAAATTCTGTTACATTTCTAAAATCTGAATCTCTGATTGCACTGCAAGTGTTGAAATTTTTTTTGGAATCTTAACATCACTTTTAACACTGCATAGGTCATATCACGATGGGTAGTTTTATGGGCAGAGGAAACCAAGACATACAATTGGTCAAGTTTCTGTACTATAAACTGCCGACCAATGGTAAGAAACTACCACCTCCCTCACATAGTGTCAGGGGTTTGAACCATCAGCTTCAGAGGTGGGACGCAAGTGTGTTACCACTGTACAACCATGGCCCCCTAGAACTGGTGAAGGGGTTACAATGTAAAACAGTACAAATACAACCCCTCCCTGCTCATACATCAGCCTAGCCGTGATCCTTCCCTTCACAAATCATTTTGTTCCTTTGTGAATTTTCCTTTGTTTTGGCAAAATATTAATATTTCAAACAGCTAAAATTACAGGGGGTATTAAGGTCATTGCCTGTAAACGCCCATAAATGAAGGTGTCAGTCTTCAGTCAATTTATATGTTTTTTCATGATGCATCTCTAGCTATCTTTCTTGTGTAAATCTGAGGGGGGTCAGTGGTGTTGCGGTTAGAGTTCTCGCCTCCAACCTATGAAGCCGCCAGTTCGAATCTCAGGCTGGGAGCTTCATGTTGGAAAGTTGGTAGTTACTTGCCGATGCCCAGTGGTTTACAATGCAGTATGCACTGGTTTCCTCCACCTGTAAACTACCCATCGCAATATGACCCTGGCTGTTGAATGCGACATAACACAACAAATAACTCTTGTGTGAATCTGGGCAAGCTAAAAATCTGGATCTGACTACAGCATTCCGTCTCTATTATGCCTCCTATCAGCTGTGTAGTGTAATCAGGCCATGAAGTGTACATGTTTTTTATTGATCTACTTTGCTCTCAATATCATGAATACGGAATAACTTAAATACAAATATGTATAACTTCTTTGCAACTCCATCACGTGGAGGTTTCATTTTCCTCACAATCCTGTGCTTTCCATTTGTGTGTTTAATCATTCTGGAATTACTTATAATTATTTGTGTTATAGATATATACCTCTAACTTACCCCTGTGTGGACAATGTCTCACAGATTTATGACAAAGAATGTATATCAAAAAGACATTTCACCAACATATTTTTGAATGATTCTTAAGAGCCAGTGACCAGACTCACAAAAAGTCTTAGCCAAGTCTTAGGTTTAACTTTTGTATACAAATATTGTACATAACAAATTTAAGCATATGATTTAGCAAAGACCTTTTGTGAATACCACCTCCTGGACTAGTTTTCAATTAACTGAATTAAGATTATAAAATAAATAATTTAACTTAAAAAGTAGGACAATTAATATTCAACAAAGAGTTACCTAGACAACACCAGGGGGGGTTGTCTTGATATGCTCAACCTATTTTGAGTGACTTTAAAAAGAATCTCTGCTTTAGAAGGTCAGTCAACCAAAATGTATTCATACTGTGAGGACCACATAAGTTTAACATAAGTGGACTTTGTTTTGTTTTCCACCAGACCATGGACTTCATACACTAGCAGTTAAACTGAACGACAAAAGGCCACGGCTGGTGTGTGTGTTGACATCAACATGAAAATCTGGCTGAAATATTGAATATAAGGTTGCAGTTTCACTTTGCTGATCAGGTAATAGACCTATTGGAAAAGAATGAAGCCATTCCAGTTACACAGGTGAATTTCTAATTGATTTCTGATAGTTTCTCAAGATACATTTCGGACTCAGTATAGAAACCTTTCAATTTTCTCCAGATAAGATATAATTGTTTCCCAATCTATCTTACTGATTCCTTAAAACATTCCAATGGGTTCCCAAATGCTCCTGAATGGGTTACCAACCTTAGAAGACCTTTATGGTCACTAAGATTGACATAAGAAAGGAACGACTGCTTTATGAATATTAAAATAGTTTTCAAATGCAAGATTTGATAAGAATCAATGACAGTTTATGGTAATTTCAAGCAATTTAAAATAACTGGGAATGCACATGATTTGTTTTTGAATCCTCCTTAATGTCCATGATCCAACACTGCTAGTCCTGAGTCATTTCCAAACATTTCTGGTGCAGTTTACAAGCACCCCAAATAAAAAGACGGATCTACATTAGGGAAAACATTAGGGTTGCAAACCTTTCAAACAGGATGATCAGCATAGTGGAACAGTCCACTAACTGTGTTCAAGACTCCATGACACAGATTTTGAGGACATAAGTTTAATTCAGTGCAGTTTGTTTTATTTACCCGGGACAACTTTACTGAACAGTCAAGAGCCAAATATTTATTTATTGTGTCTATGTTTAAGAATCCATAACAGAGAACTTATATATGCTTGTTTTTATCTAATGAGCATCAATCCCAATCCTGACAAACTTCCAAAAGGGGTGATGACAATTCTAAAACAAACATGAAAGGTTTAATACTATATAACAGGGACTAGTTTTGTAGTCAGTCCCACGTTTGAAGTCAATGAATGTACACTTGCCCTCCCAGCCCACCCCTAAGGGTTTGGGTTCGAGTTCTGTTCACTCTGGCCAATATGTGTAACTGTAATGGCTTGGTGATGGTAATGGTGGTATTATCTCAATTTTAGGACTCATTTTTACATATCTCTGATGATGTGTCAGGGTTATTTCTTTGTCACCAGTAAGGTAAAACTTTAGATTAACAAGTGTCAGTGTAAAATATTTCAAAGGTTTAAGAAATGGCTACTTGCTCATGATTTTGGTATCAGAAATAACAATGAGTTATCTTGTAGTTATGAAAAGTGATAAGTTGAATTGGCTTCATATAGTCAGTCAGTTACTGTTAGGCCACTTGGTTAACAGTTTTTCTTATTTTATATTGTTTTAGTGTTGAATTTTTAGTTACATTGCCTGGATATGTCAGGCTGTACAAGGTCACGAATGAGAACCTTATGTACTCATATTTTAGTTTGTATTCATGGGGCACTCATATAATGTATATGTACAGTAATTGCTGAAGTTAACATATGGGTTTTGGCCCCTTGGCGCCTGGGCTGTGTCTGTTGTATTGAGTTATGTTTGGAAATAATTTGGGCCCAGGCGCCATTGTTATGTTGGTGGTAACATAGATATCTTAATAAAATAAAGCTTTAGTTCCAATGCTGGTGTTCTTATTGGGGTGTGTTGGGGGTTCCTGTCCCTGGACCGAATGCTGATTTGATTAGCTTATGTGCATTGCTCGCACTGGGGAATGCAGATATATTACATGAGGTAAGTAGATTGACGAATTATGATTAGGTAAGACATTTAAGATAATTTAATCACCATATTTGAATGAGTTTTAGTAAAATTATGTGAATACATTTAAATAGTTACTGTTTCTCAATTAAGCGTATTTATATGTTTTTTATAATATATTAAAACTAATGATGTTAATACTACAACAAACAGCTTGAAGTATTTCAATAGACATTTCTCAACTATGGAGGATTCCCCCACCTAGGTAGTTAGTTTTGCCTCATTTGAATACACTGTTTATGATATAAGTGGAGATTCTCCTGGTCACTTTTGTAAAAACCCGGGGACAGGGACCCAGGGACATATGGTAATTGACCAGACCATGTGCAAGCAATATTAAAGTGACATTTTCTGTTTATACATACAGGGCATGCAAGCTCTCTCTGCATTCAATTTATATTGCTTGAGTTTACCTGTTACAAACTTATGTATATAAAAATAAGCCAAAAGGCAACCCTCCTCCCATCATCATAAAAAATTATGCTCTTTCTTGTTTAATGATAAAATAAAGATACTTCCTTATTCTTTGTGCATTGTTACTATTACTAACATAGTTACATTTGTAACATTAAGTTCATAGTTTGGAAAAAAGGTCATTATTTTTTAATAAAGTTGCTGATGAAAACACTCTCTTTGATACATTTGTTGTCCAGACAAAGTCACTGAGTACACACCCATAAAATCTAATATCGACAGTATTGCCAGTATTACATGTAAATAAACAAATCAAACTGAAATTTAGCTTTTCATTTAGATAGAGAAAGTTGAAACTGTACTTAGGCTTACATAATTGCAAATGCAAAGAAACAATGTTTCAAAAGAAACAAGAGCATTTTAATACTGAAGAGATTATTGTAAAATAATATAAAATTTAATTACAAAAAGGTTTTGGTCTTCACTAAGATTATCATCCTGTTTTAAAAATAATACCCCTGTTCCACTGTAGCAAGTTTTCTTCCTCACTGCCTTGATCATTGGCTATGATCATTGGGGATTTCAAGTTGTTGTAACTGATATTTTTGGTGTTAGGACTGGAAACTGGACAAAACAGATATTTGTCAAATTGGCAAATTGACCCGCTGAAATCTTGACCATGTGAACTTGCCCCCCAGTTGGAAACAATCAATAAATCTAATAAAATAGTACTTTTTGGGTGCTTAATATTCTTCATATTGTTTCATGATGATTTTCAAAGTTGTAATCAATGCCATTTATGGTCTGTCATTTGCTCACTTGTTTAGCTAGAGTTAGGAAAAGGGCAATTGGTTTGATGGATATTGAGTGCTATAATAGTTTTATTGAACCATATGGTAGGCTAAACCGATACCGTCTGGTCACCAACATAAAACATTTATGATATATTCCCTTTGCTTAACAAAATTTCTTTGAAAGCACAATAATATGATGAAGATATTTTATCCTGCAGGCCAGTTTAACCTAATTTTTTTTTCTGAGGGCCCATAGAATTTGAGTATTTATATCCACCAGATAGCATCCAGTGGATACTATGGATTTTGCTCTGTTACTCCGCTGCCGAAGTGTGTAGAGAGATTTCACCATTACCATTCTAATGAATAAAATATTATAGCTAGCCTTCTCAAATCTACAGGATATAATCATTACCATAAAATCTTGCCTTGGAATATTTTTGGCCTCATTTTGAATAAAACAAGATGACCATCAATGATGTTTATTTGACTTTAAGCAAAGGGTGTTATAGGCAGGGATCTCAAATTTGTAAATGTTCCTCATTATAAAATCTTGACTGGAAATATTTTTGGCCTCATTATGAAAAACAAGATGGCCACCAGGGGAGTTTCTGGTGTATATATCTCCCTTATCATTAGTCCTCGAGGTTTGGGATGGTAAACCAAGCTATAGGTAATCATGGGCTTGGGAATCTTTTGGTGTGGTCAGATTTGAGCTTGGATACCTCGTTCAATGTCAAACAAGGATACCCAAACTTAAAAGTGCTCATAACTTGCTTATTATTGGTCCTAGAGGTTTGTAATGTGAAATCAAACTATAGGAAATCATGGGCTAGGAATCTTTTGGTGTGATCAGATTTGATCTTGGGCTTCTCCTTCAAGCTTAGGCGATGTTTGAATGGCTTTGGTGAGTTTTCTGTCCATTGTGCTCATTTGACCATGGGGGGTTCAAGGTCAAATCTGACCCAGCCCATGATTTTCTATAGATTTGTTTCACATTGTAAACCTCAAGGACCAATAATAAGGGAGATATAGGCACTATAAAGTCTGCTATGTAGGGTAAATTTAAGAGCTTCAAGATTAAATGTCTGCAAGGTTGTAGAGGACATGTATGTTATACATATCACCTATGAAGAGATTCAACCTTCTTCCTATGACAACAGCCAGTAGAAAAATATAGATAATTTCTTAAAAGAAATGCCTCTGGTGGCCATCTTGTTTTTCAGAATGAGGGTAACTTTAACTCAGAGAAGCTTACTACTCAATGAAGATATCCTGCAAATTTGGTGAACCTAGCAGATGTAGTTTTCCACTTAGAGCGTTAATGTCGAAAATCTCTTTACATGCATCGGTGTAACGAACACTAAACCAAAGTATCCACCAGATGTCCCCAGTGGATACAATTGGATTATTATCAGTTTTACCAATTCTCCCCCAATTTTAACATTCATTGTGTCTTCAGGTCAATCACGAAAGTGGAACAGTGGTATTCCTAATTTTTATTAGAGTCTGCCTTGATTAATCTGTTCATGGTTTAATATTGTCTATATTTGGCTTGGTGTTTTATAAATTTTCTTTTGTAAATTTACTTCAAAATTCTATTGGTTTATATGGTGTATTGAATTAACATAATGTCAGCTGACACTGAATTAACATAAAAGAGGCATGTGTTGGAGGGGGACACTTTGGTTTAGCGTTTGCTATGCCGCCATGTGCAAAGAGATTTTCGGCATTAATGTTCTAAGAGGAAAACGGCATCAGCTAGGTTCACCAAATTTGCAGGATATCTTCATTGGGCGTATGTTTTTGTGGGACTGAAATTATGGCCATGAGAGCATTTCTTTGAAAATTATCTGCATTTTCTATTGGCTGTTTCTCATAGGTAGAAGGTTGAATCTCTTCATAGGTGTATATGTATAACAGATATACATGAGCTCTACAACCTTGCAGACATTTGATCTTGAAGGTCTTTATTTAAGGTAATCCAATGAGTGCCAAAGTACCCCACATAGCCGACTTTAAAAGTGCCTATATCTCCTTTATTATTGGTTCTCGAGGTTTGCAATGTGAAACAAACCATGGACTGGAAATTTTCTGATGTTGTCAGATTTGACCTTTGGCCCCTCCTTTAAGGTCAAATGATGGTTCACTGGCTTTTTTCCAGTGAATATAGATTTGCATTGGTTCTCCGATGATAGGTCTAGATAATTTTCTAATAAATAATCTTACTAATTTTTCCAAAATAAAAAGATTGGCTTAACCAGTCAAATATTGAACTTATAACCTGCTCTATGACTATCACAATTGATAAAATAACTCTGAAAACACGGAGTTGCATACACTCTTGGGAATGATTCGTTGTATCATGGGAAATGTGAACAACATAGGCTTTATCACAGAACAGATTGGCCCTAATGAATAATAGAGAAATTGGCTTTTTTACCAAACTGGCACCCACCAGATTGATCCCAAGATAAAATACTCAAATCCAATAGACGCTCAGAATAAAATGGTTAAATTGGCTTGCAGGATAAAATATCTTCATCAAATTATTTTGCTTTCAAAGAGATTATGTTAAACAAAGGGAAAATATCAGATATGTTTTATGTTGGTAAAGAGAAGGAATGGGTTTAACCTAAAATATGATTCAATAAATTATGACAAAGAGTAAATGCATGTATAGAGCTCATATTTTAAGACTGGCCAACCCCTACCAGAGTTAAGCTACTTACACCCCTTAAAAGTCATAATTACACAATATATCACAAACAAAGTATACAATATTATACGAGTGTGCAGTAAGAGCATTATAATGCTAATCTTCAGGAGTGATGTATTATTTGTATATGTCTAATGAGGGATAGTTTCTGTTTTTAACTTGAGATTTTTCTGCAATTCATGCATGGTATTAAATACAAATAAATCAAATAAATAAATCAACAGAATCTCTGTACTAAGTACAATAAATAAATAAATCAACAGAATCTCTGTACTAAGTATAATAAATTACACTATCATATTAAAATAGTCATTATTCCATCTACTAATAAGAATAGTAGGGTACCAATGGGACAGCCTTGTCTTGTGTTTCTACTTAACTTATAATAGTTCATATGCATTCACAGGTATAGGCACAACTAAATATATTGTGTAAGGATCAAGACCCATAAAAATTTTCACTAAAACATAAAAAAATAGGTGCAGCATTCAGAAATTCCCAAAGTGTCGAAAGCTTTTTGAAAATCTATAGCAAGTGTAATGGCAGGATAATAATATTTATAAAAAGAGCTGAGATTCATTATCAAACTTGGTTTTTCCTCTCCCAGTCACAGAATCAACTGTATCTGGATTTATAACTTTATTTAAATTGTTGATTAATGTTATGGTTATTGTAATATAGTCTGTATATAAAATTGGTAGAGGGTGCCAAGTTTTTAATCTAGTATAATTTTTTCACAGATAAACAATAGAATATAGAGTGTGATCCCCATTTAAGTCTAAGTCCACACACCACTCATCTCTCTGATTATATTTCCATCATATAACAGGATGAATCCACTTTGCAGAACCTTCTACGAATTCTTGATGAGAGGTAAGTTGTTCTCTTACAAAAAGTAAGTCTCATCACTGACGTTAATGCTATGTTAATACTTAGATGTGTGACTACCTCAGTGCACTATTTGTGTCTCTGATGGCTTTGTGGCTTGATCTAGTAGATGGAAATCCCTTTCAACCTTGTTGTTGAAATATATGTACGTGTGAACCAATCTACTCAGAGAGATTTCAAATCCTAAAACCCAATTTTCCACACATTTATTGATACACACATTATTGAAAAAAAATTATGTAGTTGGGTTGTGTAAATCAATTGGTCCCTCCCCAGTGGTATTAAAGATCTTAGAAGTTAGGCATTTCTGTGGATGGTATGTTAAACAAATCACTTATATTAATGATTTCTGAGAATGTGTAAATTCCTGCATGATCAATCGGGCTAGACTGTGTATTATAAATGTATGTATTTATTTATTTGGGTTTTTGCTCGGCAGAAGAAACCAGTACATACAGTTTGTTAGGATTGTGTACTGTAAACTGGTCTGATTGTTGGTCTGTAAACCGACCAACAGCAAGCAACTACCAGCTTTCCCTCTTGAGGCCATGCCGGGAACCGAACCCCGGCCTCAGAGGTGGGATGTCAGAGTGTTACCACTCTCCCACCGTTGCCTCTTATACATGTATGTAGGGAGACAAGGTTTCCAAACTCGATAAATCTGGAGATTTGTATTATAAAGTGCGAGATTATTTATGTTCTATTGTGGCCCATAGAAGTGAATCACTCTTCAGAAATTGTATAGCTATGAAACAAGAAGAGTGCTGAAGTTTACTCACAAGTACTGGCACAAATCCTCAACCCGGATGTAAACATGGGAAGTTGGTAGTTCCTTGTCATTACATGACAGTTTTCACTTCAGAATCTTGACCAATTAGTATGCGCTCATTTCTTCCATCCCCGCTATTAACAATTGTGACATAGTACATACAGAGTGTTGAAACAATGTTAAATATATTTATTATACTTCAAGTGAGTTTCAGCCAATCTGATTGCAGTATTTGCGGACAATATGACGTGATATTGCTCGTTTTGGACCAAAAATATCACCCAGAGACCCTTTTCATCTTGAAATGTAAACAAACTATGTAGAGGGTTTTTACTTGATATGTCATTGTCAAGTCACATAATGACGTTATTTACCATTTGAGAACAAGAACGGGGGGGGGGGGGGGGTCGACCATTTTGAGCCCAAGGCTAGTTTTGCAAGATGACTTAGCACATATTAAGATTTTAAGTAAAGTAATTTTCCTGAAGTTAGACTCACTTCTGTGAATAATAACTTGAATATGACAGAAATAATGATTTTTCTCCACTTCATAAACTGGCTAGAGAAAAAGTATGAATATAAAGAATATCTCCCTAAAGTAGTATATTCAGTTATTAGGTGGTCACTAGGTTTTCTATGTTTTAACTTGGTATAATATACCAAATAATTTGTATATGTCACAAGTAATGTATTATGAGTAATATTTCAGTAATATTACCAGAAATTCAGAAGTATTTTTGTCTTATAGAGCTAAAATTTGTTAAATATTTTTTATGATTTTTGGATAAAAATAGTATTTTGTTAATATCACTTATTATCGCCCCTTGGAATTTTCCCCAGGGAACTCAGTTGTGAAATCAATTAACTATTGGATCACCCGAAACTAATATTAAAGATTTATCTAACGAATTTGGTACTAACTGTACATAGTGAATTCAACATTGCATAATATAACAGAGCACTGGAGTAGTCAAACATTGACAAAGGGCGTTAAGAAACACAAAACATAAAAGACCCAAAGAGACTAAGAATGTCATTGGGGCATTCTGGTCTTGCTCATTGTTACCTATCACAATTGTAGTTAATTGACTGTCATGTTACTTTCCCCACTGACTTTGCCCCACACCCCTTCAACTCTTCAGTGGTAATATTAGATGAGAGAAGCTTCAAACTAATAATATTTACGAGATTTGATATGATGCCTAAAGTGTTTCCAGGTTTTGGTTGTATTGGAATACATTAGCAGATTGCTTTGATTTTTACACTGATCAGCCTGAAACAGAAAAACCTGAAGAGACTGGAGGTAAATGTATTTATGAAATTCTTATTTGTTTGTTACATATAAAAACCATAAGAGACAACAGGTGAAGGATATTTTTAACTCAGTTAATTAGAGAATATGTTACCTTGGAATGATGTGGTACATGAAGTAATCACAAAATAGTGTTTTTAAATTAAATGGATTAAATAGTTGATTTTTGCACAAGAAAGTTAATTTTGTTTAAATATGTAGAAGACTTTCCTGATAAAACATTACAATTCAACCTAATTTATTATTAGCTTGGTTTGAGAAAGGGAACCTACAAATAAAAAAGATAGTCTGAGTCCATGCCAGTTAATAAATTGTGGTTAATATTGTAAGCCACATATTTCAAAGAACAATTGTGTCATAAGTTTCAGTTCATTTCATTTTACTGTTAATTATTATTATTTTACAAATTTTCAATTGAAAAAAAGTATTCATACTATTGTCAGAATTTGGTTCACACCTCTACCCTAAAACCTCCTATTGTTGTAGGCCTCCAGTTTGACGGTTTCATCAAAAAGGACAGTACAAGTTGTTTACAGGAAAACACATATAATTTCTATGCTAAAACATATGAAGAGTGTCCGACAGAGTGTCGTCAAAGGGATTGGTGTAAAGCTTCCACCTTGACAGATACAGAGTACCATGGGAAGAATTTGATCTACTGCCAACTGTATGAGAGATGTGTGCAAAAGGATGGGGTCACTGGAACTGATTTGTACAGTCGACTAGGGAGTAAGCAAGCTATAAAAGTTTAGGCCCATACCTGGGATTCATGGGATGACCTCGAAAGGTAAGATCATGCAGTTCAAGCATTGTGACAGGTCACATTTGCTACCTGACACAATACATCTCTGAGGGTATATCTCCTGATGCTAAAAACCCAGAGGGTCAGATCGTGCCCAGGTGAAGGTTAAGCTCCAAGGTCAGATAGTAGATCCAAGGTCAGATTTGCATAACACAGTAAGAAGACATTTGAGAATTTGATTACAAGTTAGTAGAAACTATACACAATCAGAGCAGACTTTTAAAATGAATATAATGAATTTTAAAAAGCACCAAATCCCCATTGATGTTGAGTAGAATACCATCAGTATTGAACACAGCCTGATGTTGTTTGCCCACTTTTTGAGCTACTATAGCCCCGACCCTGTGGGGCCTGAGTATTGTGACCTGCGAGAGCATTCACCTGGGGTGGGAGTGTAGGTCTCGATGTGTCACATGTGGTTGCCCCCAACCGCCTGATACTGTGGATTCAGTGTAGGTTGTGACGTGGTGGGATGGATTCCTGAATGTGACCGAGGACCTTGGAGTGTGGAAGCCACAGACTTATTGGTTTCCAGTTCATTGACTCTCCTGATTAATGCTTGGTTGGTCATGTCAATCATTTGCAATATGCTAATATGGCATCTGACTTGTCAGGAATTTGGGTGTCATTTGCGACTGTTGAAGGAAGAACACTACTTACAGTTTGTTCAGATAATTGTAAAAATGAACCTTCCAAATCTGTGTCTTTATTGCCCCCTTTCCTTGTGGATGTCGTCCTCTTCCGTGGAGAAGATGCACTTTTCTTCTTATTGGCTGGTGTTTTCTTCGCTTTTCTAGGCATTGTTATTATAATTGTTAAAATACTAGACTAAAACACTAAAATAATCCGATATAAATCCAGTATTCAGACCAAGTAAATTCATAGGTCTTGTTGCATTGCTTTCTTGTTTCAAAATGAAGGAAGGTCTTCCGCACAAATTCTTGCTACCTAAGGCTGATTATGATTGGATGATTCAAACCAAAACACCTCTTATGAAATGCTAGTTTGGCCTACAGATTTAAGGTTAACCAACACGGTTATCTTAAAATAGTAACCCAATAATGTATTTTTGAAGTCATCACCAGTAGATAGTGTTTTTACATGTTTGATAATAAGGGAATATGTGATTATTGTAGTTTGTTTACATTTATCCTTACTTTAAGTAACCATAAGTATCTCACTTCTGGTCCAATTTTAGTATTTTACCATAGTGTTCAGAATAATGAGACCACTTCTGTCACACTATGGTTATTTATGTTATTTTGACATATTTATAGCTATTTATAAGGTTATAATGTCAGTTATCATCAACAAAACAAACTGCCAGTGGTCTACTTTTAGTGACAAAAAAATGAATACATTTTTTAGGAAAAAAGGCAATCAAATTTCAAATTGAAATAATATGTAACCACCATACAGCAAAATTAAATATTACAATGCTGTAAAACCCCTAAATATGTCAGTGACAGTAGCCAAGCCTCTTCATAATATAACTGAAAATAGAAATTTTCTGTTTGTAGATGCAATGCTATTGTGTTTTTCTTAAGCAAGAGAAGAGGTGATATCTGCACTAATCAACATATATAAATGGTTGCTAAGGTATTTCATTACAGCTGTGTGAGAAAGAAATAATCTTTAAACCCTTATATATTCTCAGTAGTGTCAAACAATTTGATAAATGTAATGAAATATATAGCACTCATGATTCCCAATCCCTCTAACCTTTGACCCTTCAATGAGAAATATATTTAAAGCAATTAATCCTGAATGAGTCAAAAGGCAAATTATTTTTTTTTTTTTAAATGTCTCTTTTTTCAGGCCTCACTGGGAAGACTTTGACCACTGGCGAAACAGGGAATGCGATGGTAAACCTTTGGCATCACTTGATACTAAATATCCAGAAAAATGTCTTGAAGAATGTGGTCGGCGAAATTGCGATGCTATCGCTGTTGACAGAACAGCTAATGGGTATATGTGTGACTTTCACAGAGGTTGTGGCATGATTTCTAAGTCTGATTTAAGACTATTTGTGCTGAAGGAATAAAGGTTGGTATCAAAGCATTTTCAATTTAATATATTATATTATAATTTAGTTATTTCTGACAAAGTCAGTTACAGGACTAATGTCTGTCCTTTTATTAAAATGTGATTGTTTGTACGCAAGAATACGTAAAAGTATTTCCATAAATACGATCAATATAGGCTGGGTGATATACCAGCCTTGCCAAGTGGATACATTAAAAGCCATCCTGGTAACTCATCTACATCATTGTATTTATATTTACCGGTGTATCACTGTCTGCCTAATTTAAAAAGAACTGTAGCCTGACCTCAAGTGAGAAAGCTGGTTGTTGCTTGCCATTGGTGGGCAGTTTACAGTACAGAACCTTGACCAACTGTATGTACTGCTTTCCTCTGCCCCCAAAACTATCCATCGTGATATGACCTGTGCAGTGTTGAAAGTGACGTTAAAACCCCAAATAAATAAATAAAAAGAACTGAATTAAGTACATATTACTACATTATCTCCTTAAATAAGGGGAATGCTAGAAACTTTAAAGGCTACATTTAATCTAGAAAAATTCATGTATATTTCTATACTTCCTCAGGCCAAAATAGGTGTATTAAAGGCTCAATTGAAAAAACAAACTATACTTTTGTAAAATAATAAACATTACTACACCTACCTTATTCCAAGTGAAGGTAAATGTTTCATTTTAACCTGACATTTGTTATGTAAAATAACACAGTCGTCAGCAATGACTGTCGCCTGTTGCAATCAGTTGAATTGCAAACTAGAAACACAGAAATGAAACGAGCAGTGTCTGTTTTGAACAAAACAGATGCTCTCATTCTAACCATCAACTTTCCTTTTCATTTCTCCAGCTTGATTGGTTTGCACTTACAAATCCTGCTGAACACATTTCTTGTGCTTAGCATACAGTTTTCTGTGATGCACCTGTCTGTGTACAATACTTTTGAAAAATAAAGAACAGAAAATTTAGACTCAATATGAATGCAATCCAAATCATCCTTCAGGTAAACAAACCCAAAGGTAGTGTATTAACACAATGGTTAACAATGTAAACAAACCCAAAGATAGACATTAGTCCACACTGTGTGAAAATATGATTTAGATCTGCTGTATAGCTTTTGAGTTACGTGCACATACAGACAGAAAGACAGTGAAACACCCAATTACAATACACTTGCATGGTAAAAGGGCGAGTGTCAAAAGCAATTGATGGACTGTGAAACCTTTTAACCACTAGGCCAATCATAATCATTTGTTTGATGTTTTTAAATGTCTATCACCCTAAGTATGCATATGCTCTTTAAACAAATTGATGGGACAAGTTCTGTTGAAATTATAATTACAAAAAAAAAACCGCCTGTTCAAAAGGGCTATATCAGGACTTATTATCCTTTTGGTTAATCTTTACATGGCTTCACTACTGTGGTCAGCCCATGTAGTGCTTTCTGGAGGCGGGGCATTAGCAGTGTTATGGAACACTGTTTATTTTGTCGTTCTGTTAAAAATGTCGAGCGATCAAATTTACGAAATGGGCAATGAGGTATAATAGTAAGAGTTTGTGTAATGTATTTAAGCCTGATAAGAACTGATGTCTATTGAGAAATAAATGTTGGTAAAATTAATTTTATTAAAAAATATTTGTACTCGAGTATAATTTAATATCCTGAATAATTTTAGATAAATTATGTCACATATATTTCTAGGCTATGATGCAATGGAGATGGAAATGTCTGCTTTCCTGAAAGGATTTTGTTGCCTTTTCCTCGTGAACCAAAATTATAACTTAGTGTATCAACACACTGGTTAGCAATGTAACAGACTTTTGACAATATTATTACTTTTATAGTAAAAGTGGAAAACAATTTTGCAATATATAGTTTATTTGTAATCTTGTTCTCTTTCTGTTAAAAATGCATCTGTTATTTACAAGTCTAGAATCCTCACATATAATGAAGTGCATTATGGTTGTTAGCTTACCGTACAGAACCTTGACCAACTGTATGTACTGGTTTCCTCTTCCCACAAAACTACCTGTCGTGGTGTGTGACCTGTACAGTGTTGAAAGGGGTGTAAAGTCCCCAATAAATAAATCACATACTTGTTTAAATGTGGACCAACTGTAGTTTCAGAGATACATCTACTACAGGGGAATGACAAATAGTCTTAGTCATTTCATTCCAAAATAAAAAAAACTGATATTAAACGATGATCATATGGATATGGACCATGTGGATCATTACCATATCTCACTTGACCTATTTCAGAGACAGAGTAAGATGAAGAATGGACATAGTTACATATATTTCATAACATTTAACAGGTGATTTTAAAAAATCACATCTAAAAGCGAACAAAATTTTTATTTATCAACTAAAATTTAGATCATTTTTGCAGGATACAAAATCAGAAATTGAACATAAACAAACTTAGAATATTGGCACACAGCAGAATTCCACCTCTGTGACTTTAAACAATCCGTTAGCAATTCAATATTCCCTTAAGAGGTAAATCTTAAAAATATATCCACATTTATATTCAAATTCGGTAACGCAATTCAAACTCCTTGGACTGAATTCATCAATAAGGTACAGTTATTCATTGATCCTAACTATCATTTAATAATTCTTATGCCAAAGGAAAAATTTCTTCTTTTTGTAAAATAACAGCTATCAAATTTCAATTTATCTCCCAGAGAATGACAAAACCAAGCACAACATTGTTTCAACTGAAGCAGGGTCATCCTGAAAGGGCACTGAGGTTGACAAATATGTCATGCTTATTTCTTTAATGCAGTGACTAGAAAAATGTCATACTTATTAAGCGTGGGCCTCGATAGAGCTCGCGCTTCTACAGATCACTTTTTTTATTTTTGTCTCCGGATTTTGATGAAATTTACCTCTCTACTCTGAATTTACCTCTTTCCAACCCATTTGGATGACATGAAAACACTGCAGTACTTAAAAGGACACATTTCCCCCCTCTTTCCAACCCGTTTGGATGACAAAAGAACACTGCAGTAGTTACTCTGGAGTTTGATGACCTTTGAAACACATTTGATTCTTCTTTA
Organism: Sabellastarte sp. h YS-2021; assembly: GCA_964017235.1. NCBI lineage: Eukaryota > Metazoa > Annelida > Polychaeta > Sabellida > Sabellidae > Sabellastarte > Sabellastarte sp. h YS-2021. The sequence continues at coordinate 144,791,920 of OZ024931.1, forward strand.
GAGTAGATAACCAAAGGAATGGGCAAGAGAGTTTTTAGAAGAAATTCCTAAAAGAAAGGGCCAGGAAAAGGTATGAGATATTTTTTTAAGTTAACTAGATAGCTATATAGCCAGATTTGCCTTCTTAGGATTACCTTTCAGTTTATGCATCCAAATCTTGATTAAAAAAAGCTAGAATTGCAAATAAACAAAATTATAAATCACATAATTAACTTCCAATTTGATTTTAGCAATTTGCTTGGGTACTTAAAATTTGTGCAAAGCGAGAAAAGAGGAAGATGGATGAGAGGCAAGAGGAGAGGGAGAAGGGAGTTGGAGAGTTGGAGGAGAGGACAGAGGAGGGGATAGAGGAGACAAAGGAACGTTTAGAAGTTACTGAGGAAGCTTGCGAAGAAGAAGAAAGGTATGCGGAAGATTCAGAGTGTCACTCAGCAGCCAAGAGAGCCAGGGTCTGTGCTACATTCACTGACAGCCAGGAAACTGCCATTGTGGAGTTTGTGAAGCAGCACCCAGAGCTGTACGACAAGGAGAATGGACGTTTCCACAACAGCAGAGGAAAGAGGCTCTGTGGGCAGAAATCTCTGCAGAACTGAAGCTCCAGCCCTTTGATGTAAGAAGGTGGTTTGAATCACAGAGAACTCATTATGGCAAGCTGTCCAAGCTACAAACAGATAAACCATAACATAAAGACAAGCCTTTGGGTGGTTATAGTTCCAAATTATGTTGTAGTAAAGAAAAAAAAGATTTTATTTTGAGATTTTCAATGAAGGAAAACCTCTTATAAAAATTTTAGCTGAGTTGCAGTTTCCATAATCTAATCAAAGTTTAATTCAAATTTGGGTGTAGCTTTCAAAATCTCTGCAATATTTAGTACACTTAGCAAGTTATGTTGAACATTGAGTTTATCTGTTTGACGGACTGAAGTTTGGCATTGGGTTTGTCTGTTTGTCGGACTGATGTTTGGCATTGGGTTTGTCTGTTTGTTGGACTGATGCTTGCAAATGGTTGGGTTATGTGGAACAAGCACAGATGATTAAATGTTTTTGGAATATTTGGTAGTCCTGGAAAGGACTGGTTACTGCAGTAGCAGTTATATTCTGCCATCTTGCCTGGCCACTGCTCCTTCATTATTGAAGTAGTCCTTGAGGTAATCCCTCTGTCTTTTGGCTTCTCTAGCAGGGTTTCTGTCTGGACCACCACCAGCAGCACCACCAATCAATTGACAATCACCAGGCACATCATCATCATCATCATCTTGACCACCATGTTGACCTTGATACTGGCTTCTCAGTATGTTTTGCAGCACCACACAGGTAAATATCACTTCCCTCACTGTTTCTAGGGGTAGTTCAATAGTAGTCATCATCACTCTGAATCTTGAGACCAGGATGCCAAAAGCATTCTCAAATACTCTCCTGCCCCTTGATATTCTGTAGTTGGCAATCCTTTCCTCTCTGGTTAACATCCTTCAGCCATAGGGTTTCATCACCCAGGTCTTCAGGGCAAACGCATCATCTGCCAGAATGAAGTAGGGGACAGCTATACCACCCTGGGTTATAGGTGCTGGGTCAGGGAATCCTATGCTGCCACCATCAATCTTCCTCTTCAGCTGACAGGCATTAGCTATATGGGCATCTGAGCAAGATCCAGCTGTTATATATTTAACTAGAAATCACTCAATGAGTGAAGGTCTTCGCCAAACACTACAGTATCCTCACATTATAATTTTACCTAACTTCAGATTAAAAATAGAAATGTTGAAAATTGGGATTTGGGTTTTTATCAAGAGTATAATATGGAACCTTCCAAGCTTTAATCACATCTTTCATTGGTTAGACACTATCTCTGCAGAAAAATTTGCAGGGATGTCTTCATTAATTTTGAAGCACTCGTGTACAAAAACGGACAGACAGACCAACAAATGGACCAAAAACATCAGTAACTAAGTATACTAACACATAAAACAAATTACCTATGTTGTTGATAATTTCAGAGTAAGGATTGTTGGTACCAATTCGAGCAACTTATTTCAAGTGGTAATTCTGTTATCGTCCCTTACAAAGGTCCAAGAAATATTTTAGGCTCTTGACATTTTGTCTGTAAAACGGATTTATGATTTAAGCTGGCTGGTGTCAACTTGCTGGTGTTAATCAAGAGAGAAATGACCCAGATAGTACAAGGATCTTGTTTGAGAGATGTTCCGCGTTACAGTACCAATAAGTAAACAGCCTTCAACACATTTTCCTTAAGTATGGCAAGTGATAAATACACATGTTAAAGTTTGAGGTTTTACATTCAGTTCAACCGCCAGGGTCATATTGGGACAGGTCCTCAGCATTGTCACTTGTGGGAGGCAAACTCACACACAGAGAAGACAGTCTGTGGCTAGATACCAAATTTTCTTCCTTCTGAGTCACCTAGGATCTCAAACAGATTTTGTGGTAAATAATAAAATGCTTGGTGTGGTGGTGGGGGGAGGAATAGGGGGTAAAGGGAGGTCATTCACTAAATTCTGATTCATCCAATCTATTTTCCCTTTGGTTGAGCCCTAGACACATTAAAAAGTCCCCCCCCAAAAAAAAAAAAAAATCTATTTATTAGTGTTTGAATAATCACAAATACAGACAACAGATGAATGAACACAATGAAAACTATAACTTCTCTTTAGGGATGGCAACATTATTCATAGCTCCAACAACATTTAAGTTATCATTTTATCATGGTGCCCGATAATATTCCTGCAAATATTGGAAGTATTAGTTTTTCTCTCGAAATTTATCCTGTGACTGGAAAACTCAAGCATTTATATTTCACCCTATTTCCCACAGTCATCAAATATGAGACTATTTTTCTTCATGAATCATAAAGAACCAGTGAGACAGAAGGGCCAAGGACACAAGTCCATTATCAGGGCATGTTTCGGCAGACCAAATAGGACTTCAAGCATGGCAATTAAATGTCAGTGTGTTTAGGATCCAATGACATTTACCTTAGGCCCCATTCAAACTTCTCCATTTTAAGTTTACTTAATTTATTTACTTTTTATTTATTTACCCATTTATTTACCCATTTATTTATTTACTTGTGTGTATTATCTAAATAAAAACTTGTGTTCGTCGAGATTATGCTGAGTTTTATTTCGAGAATTTAGGCCAGATTCCCCCAGGATCCAAATTAGATGACTGAATGGCATTATTAATTTAATTTTAAAAACTGAAAGATATAGTTGCTTATATAGGATAGTATTTTTACACATGAAAGCAAGGAGTTTACCCCAAATTTATGGGCCCGTCTTAGCAAAGTGATTATGGTAGACTACATTAGTACATTATGATTTAGCCCATTAACTAAAAACTGAGATTATTTGGTTATCTACTTTAGTACATTATGATTTAGCCAAGAATCCAAAGCTGAGGGTACTAGAGTTAAAGTGTCAATTTACAAGATTACTATAAATTACTAAGTAACCACTAAGTATAAGCAGTTAGTATCTAGTTGACACATAAAACTAATCCACAGCATAGCAGTTTCAAAGACCTATGTCCATATAGCACACCAGTTATACATAAACTATGCTCCGGTTTTGAACTCTTATATATCCTCTAATGTAGAAGGAAATATACACAAGACAGGCAATAGTAGATTCTAGACGGAATTATACATTTATAATATAGTTTATTTGTATAACTGTAAAAAAATGAATATATATAACCCACTAGCGGATCCCCCCCTTTGAAAAATAATGTAAAGGGGTTCAACCCAAAGTACAAAAAGATAGGGATTTAAAAATTACATATAGACATTTAGGCAAAATTATTTCTTGAGAGTGGTGTTAAAGCTACAGGAAATGCACTATATTTTTACCAAAACTTAATTTTTTCCCCTCACCACCTAGTTATGGTATGTCTGACGTGAACCCCACCTTACTTAAAAGCTGGATCCGCCCCTGTAACTAGTGGGGCTAGCCATTTACCTTTCACTAAGCTGGTTTGGTTTCTACTAATGATATAAATATAAATTTAAAATTTTATTAAAACTTGCTTTAATATATTATGCCAACATTTCAAGTTACCCTTCCCCCAAGACAAGGAAATGCAGATATGGGAATAATATTTTTTATTTATTCTAAAACATTATATCACTTTATTTCTTGTAACATATCATCATTACTATATAATATAAGAATGTCATTAAACAGACAAATAAACATGTAAACATAATCTTGTTCCCTAAGTGATTTTTAACCCAAATTTTCAATAAACCCAGGCTTGATCGGGGACACAAATTTCTTTGCTGACCCGAAAGCCATAAAATGTTAAAATATCCTAGACATTCACTGCAAGGCTATGCTATAAAATTTTTAAAACATAGATATTGCACAGCCAATATATACTAGCACATTATGTAAATGTGTGAATGAGTAAACATTTGCCAAAAACCCTGTCACTCAAAAGAATAGCACAATGCAGTGGTTAACCCTTCCCAAAAATAAAGGTACACACCACTAATAAATATAACAGCCCAAAAACAATTGGTCGGGTACCCAACCACAGTTGGGAACCCGACCAAAATGTCCCTATAACTAATTTATTAAATCTTTTGAAGTACCCAATTAACAAGTGACAGAGAAGCCAATAGGACTATTGCTACTTTACTTTCAACTTTAACAAGAGCAATGCCTGATTCAGTATAAGCTAGTATTGTATTTGTATGTTTACACCCATGAAATCTATTAAATTATGTAAAAGAAAAACTGCCAAATGCCAAGCTAAAGGGAAAGATGGTGTTGGAAAGTGCGAGAAACTTGAGAGGAGGAAGATGGTACAGATTTAATGTAAGACCACACTGCATTGGAGGACCAAGTCCCATGTTTCATAATTTCTTGTAGAGAGACCCCATTCTGGAATGCCCAGGTTGTGGCAGACTTTCTAAAGGAATGAAATGTTAGGGTTGGGGAAATTTTTAGTATTGTAGAAATCAATTTCAAATGTTTTCTAGCTGCAGAATCAGACAATGTGATGATTTTACCCTGATTGATATATACAAACAGAGGAGAGTTGCTTGGAGCAGGAATGGCAGCAAACATTTGCTGCAAAGCTGCAATGGGACATAATGCTGAATTGCCTAAAGCTGGGATGGAAATGGTTGTGGTTTCTTTGCGATCCTGCAGTGTTTTTGACCATTTAATTATTACTGTGCAGAACTCTTTGCCAAAAAATAAGTCACCACGGGTTAGATGTCTTGTGATATCAAAGGCTGCAGCAGAATGTGGCAGAATGTTTGAAAGTCTCATAAAGGAAAAGAAACAGAAGAGGTATAATGCCTTGTATACTAGGGGTTGTTGCAATGGACTGGACATAGTTACGATGTCCTGTAACATGTCAATTGAAATGATTTTGACAGTTCTGGGTTTGAATCTTGCGTTGATTTTAAGAGATTTAATGTACAATGGAATTCTTTGATCTTTGAAGGGTTCTGTGTTTAAACCATGGACAATAAACATGGCTCTAATTGCAGCCATATGATTGGAAATATTGGTTTGCGACATGCCCCCATTATAGCAAAACTCCATGAAGGACAACAAAATGACAGTATTCACCTGTAGCAGTTGGAGATTTTCTATCTCAAGGAAAGCTAGGAACTGTGTGAACATTCTACGATATTGTGACCATGTAGCTGGCCGAAAACCTTTGTGTAGCCTACTTATTGCTGCAGTAGCAAATCTTGAAGAATCTAAAAATATAATATATAGTTATACATTCATTCATGTTTAATTTAGTATGATCCAGATGCACTGGCATCCATTCATATTGTGGAACAAGACTGGACAGCATCTGAAATTGCACACTACTACCCTTTCATCTAGATAATAGGTCTGCCGTCTGATTCTGAACACCTGGAATATGGTTAACAATCAACTGTATGTTAAACAATGAAGTTAACAACCAAATGTTTCTAGCACATGTTGCTAATACAGTATCTTTAGCCCGACCCGATCTCAATACTTCTACTACTGCTATATTGTCACATTTAACTTCTATAATTTTATCCTGCCAATATTTACCCCAGATCTTTAATGCCACCACAATATTTAAGATTTCTAAATGAACTATGGTATAATTCATATATCCTAAAGGAATTTGCAAATGGTACACCATATTACTAAAAGAACCTCCAAAACCAGTTAAACAAGCATCCAAATGCACAGTATGTTGGGGCTTATTATGGTCATAGAAAGTCACCCCATTATATTGACCCAAGAAAGTATTGAACCAGTACAGGTCCTTTTATAAAATTTTTGATCTAAAGTAATTATGGAGTTATAGGTGTTATCCCTTAGCAACCCTAACATTCTATTCAAAAAGAAACGAGCAGGTTTAGCACATTTGGTAATATAAAGAAGTGATCCTAGCAATGACTGAAACTGATTTTTGTTACTTTAGATTTTAAAGCGAAAGCCAGGCAAGTTTGCTGAATTTCCTGTAATTTTTCTAGTGGTATTTTAAGAGTCCGAGTTCTAGTATTGATTTCAATACCAAGGCATACGGCACAGGAGGTAGGAGCAATTAACTTGGACTGGCTGATTTCCAGACCTAATTCTTGAAGCAAACCGAGTAGAGTAGTGTAAGACTGATGAATATTATGCGGCAACCCCGTATAGACCAGATCGTCAATATAGTTGTACAGGTAAGGAAATTTATGTTTCATAATGAACCGTATGGCGTCCGTACATCTTTGGAAGAAAACTGAACCATGCCTAAAACCGAACGGAAGCGTACGATCGATAAAGAGATGCTCATGCTTGATTCCTAGAAGATCCAGATCTCCAGGGTCAATGCTGATGTGTCTAAAAGCTCTGCTAATGTCTATCTTATAGAGAAGTGCACCAGGTCCCAAAGATTTTAAACTGTTAACTATGGTATCTACTGAAGGATAATTTAACTCGAAATATGTGTTTAAATACTTGTCCTTTGACACACCATCATTGAGAGACTGGCCTACTGGAAAACTTAAATCTAAAATAACACGCATATTTTCTGAATGAGGTTTTTCTCTGGTTAAAAAGGGGGATACATGACAAGGGAAAGGATATTCTTTAAAAGGGCCCAATATAGCGCCATATTCAATTTCAGTAGCAAGGTATTTATCAATATGTTCTGGAAATTTAGTTGCTGAAGCATGATTATCATATGTAGCATTTAACGACCTAGACCGATCAAAGTCAAGGGGGAACCCGTATTGCAACAGGTCAACAATTTGTTTATCCCAATATTCAGATAAATGTGATTTCCATGCTGGTATGTTAAACTGAGCATTAACAGGAATCCTGGCTCCCATAAAATTTGGCATATTAGAATCCCGAATGATTTTATGTGCCTGTATGATATTAGGTACATCACCCCATATAATTTCTTTACCTGAACAAACTAGCAAATCATTCATAGGCAAGAAACCGAAGTTTCTACCATTTTGATACACACAGTTTCGATAGTCTTTACAATAAAATGCATTAAGGCGAATTGCCTCTGGTATATTATGTTTACGTTTGTGGGCAAGGCCCACCGTATCATAACTCATGGACATATTGTCTGCCAGTTTTTGCTTCCCGCATGCTAAATCATGACTTGCAGCTACTGCCTGATTTGTTAAATGTGTGTCTTTCTCAACATTTTGAACATTTTGTTCAATTCTTTGTTGAATTGCCATTACTTCCTTGCCACTGTCATCCTGAGGCTCAACGCCCAATTTTGCCCTAATTCCGTTTTGTTGCCCCTGAATTGAAATTGTGCCTTGTGACCATTATCTGTGGCTTTGGCGCAGTTTGCTTGTGTGGCCTGACCCAATGTTTGCCCCTTTTTGTTTTTATTGCCCTGTAAAGAAGTCAAATGGGCCACATCATTGGATTCACATGATTTTCCCAATTTTGACCCAGTTTTGTTTTTATTGCCTTCCAATTTGTTTTCAAAAATGTCATGTGCTGCACCATGGCAATTTTGTACATTGTCATTTTGTATATCTGCCAGTAATTGAAATCTATTATTTACGGGCTGGTATGACTGAGTATTACTGCTTATTCTCAATTTCCCAGTACCAGCATTTGATGAAGAGTTATCAATTCTGTGTATTACATGGCCATTGCGTTTAGCTTGAACCCATTTGCAAGGAATGCATTCAGAATTGTGATAAGGACTTGTAACTGTTTTGGATTCACCACTGTGTTTAACGCCCTGACATGAGCCGCGTTCTTGTCTCTTATCAAGTGACTTGCCAGTTGTAAGAACTTGAGCAAATGTTTTATTTTTTATTTTTGTGTTAAAAGATTTATTAACTACAAACCATCTAGTCCACTGATCACGTGATGCTTGCAATTCTGTATTTACACTATCACAAGAAACATTTTTATTTACAAATGTTCTATTTACATGGGTGAGCACCCTTTTGTGTTCACCCATTTTTAATCGTTTTTTGAATGACCTTTTTGCTTGTTTTTACATTCTACTTCTGAGTGAGGAAACGTTTTTCCTGCAGATGCCAAAACATGAAGCACAAATGCTTGTACAACACCCCCCTGGTCTCATGGGATTTCTTTTGAAGACATGTGCCCTGATTAAAGTAAGTACAAGGCATGGATTTTGTGGTTTTTGTGAATTTTTTACCATTGATAAAATTTTGAGGGGAAACTTGAGAATGTGGGACATGTTTTTGAGCATTAGCTCTCCTAATCCGATATATGGCCGAAATGTCTGCATATGAGGCAACCTCTCCCTGCTCCATACGACATAATAACACTGCGTGGCTGGCTTTGGCCAAAATCCAGGAAAAATCGTTAGCATCATCCATGAGGGAGATCATATAATCGAGCATATGTTGTCTAATTTCCGGATCTGATTCATCCCTCATGGTCCGACCAAAACCAGCCACCCACTGTGTAGCAGAGAGTTGGTCATACGTGACGCGTTCTTTTGAGAGCCCAGACAAAATGTACTCATGAGGCCATTTGATACGATTTTTAACCATGACCTCTACATTGCCGCCTCTCTGCGACTTAAGTTTCGAGTTCATACCTGTTTTAGCAAGATCTGTGAGTTTTTGCAAACGTTGTTTAACTTTAAGTTGTTTGAGGGCGTCCTCTTTCACAGATTGCAATGTAGGCAGTTTATGATGAACGAAAGCCTTTGGTTGTTGTTTGACAGTTGTGTTAACCACTTGTTGCTGTTTGACCTTTGTTTTCTTAATTTTACTTTTGTCAGAAGTCTTTTTACAAGCATCACCCTCAATTTTATCCAATCTTTTTCCTATTTGTTGCAGCTGTTGCAAAATTTGAGAATTAATCACCGATTGCACTTGCAAATCCAACGCGACATCATTTGAATCAAAATTTAAACCATGAGACTGTTTACTCTGGTTATTAGATCCAACAGATGTGGATTGAATCTCCTCATCCAAATGTGAACTAGTGCATCACAATCAATGTTACAGTCCGAAGTATCATTCGAATCCGACATATCTGCTTCAGTACTAACTGATGTCGCCTTCTGATGTAACAAATCCTTCAAAAATTGATTATCATCTGCTACTTCAATTTGTACGGGAAACTGAACCGTATCCTTGCTATTAGATCTGAGATTGTACATAGCGAGACATTGGTTAAAATACTAAAATACTATGCACACGCCAGTATTGTATCATATAGTTTTGATATTACACACGTTATAAATTCAACACATTAGTCATGTATACAATGAGGAAGCATATAAATAACATATAACAAGGACAAAGATTGAATAAAACAACGTAATGATGTAAAATACTAAAATACTAAAAGAACATAAAAAGAAAACCATACAATATCTGTAACCACGTGTTTGTATTCATATGTCTTCGGCATAAATCTTGTATGTGTGTCCTCGTTGCTTCCCAATATTGAAATGTCAGAATGCATGTGGCAATTCAGAGAGGTCCCCGCTGTCCAGTCTTGACCAATAAGGGCAATGTATGCAAATTTTTGGTGTATGCTAAATAAAGAAAGAAGGGAAACCGAAATGAGCCCGATGGCACCCAAATGCCATCTTACATAACCTAAACTGGCCAAAAGTTAACATAGATGAGAATGAAAACAGCATGTTAATTAAATCTTTTTAAAAAATGATAGAATTTAAGGATGTAATGAGCACTCGTTTTGGCCTTTGATTCGTATTACTGATACCTAAAAGTACTGGAAGAGCAAAACGTCCGCTAAGGCAGTCAAGTTTCCTCATATTGTAATTTCACTTAAATACTGTTTTCTTTTTACACTCACAACTGGATAACGTAACCATAAAAGTTTGATTTTTAGTATCAAGAGTATGATCCAGAACCCAAAATTTAATCAGGGGGGCTTGGTGGTGTAGCGGTTAGAGTGCTCGAATTTAACCTCTGAAGTTGCCAGTTTGAATCTCAGCCTGGGTGCTTCATGTTGGAAAATTTGGTAGTTACTTGCTGATGCCCAGTGGTTTACAGTGCAGAATCTTGACCAACTAGTATGCACTGGTACTTCCATCTATTAACTACCCCCTGCTATATTACCCAGGCTGTTGAACACGATGTCAAACAAAAAAGAGCTTCATTCTAAATCCAAAATTTAATCACTACTTCCATCGATAAGGGGCCACTTGCACAAAAAGTTTCATAAAGATGTGTTCATTAATTTTAGACTAAAACGCACACAGTCAGAAAGACAGACTGACTCACAGCATAGATTCCCTATCTGAGGAAACTGTATATAATAATAATAATAGTAGGATTTATAGAGTGCAAAATTGATACAAATCCTCTAATGTGCTTAAGTCCAAGAAGGGAGAGTCCAGGTACAGGCATGGGTCTACTTCCAAAGAGCGCCCGCCAAGGTATGCCAGCCTAAATAAGTGAGTCTTTAGCTGGCTTCTGAAGCCATCTATTGTTTGCTGACATTTGACAATGTGTGGCAGCTTGTTCCATTCAGCTGGTGTGGCTACTGTGAAGACACATCTGCCTATGAGTTTCTTAGCTCAAGTTGAGGACACAGATAGCCTGTTGCCACAAGTGAGACTGCTCGATCTTATTAAAGCTGAAAGATACAGGGCCTGTGAGAGATTGATAGCCTTGAATACCAGAAGATTATACTTAAAGAGGATACGATGTTGAATTGGAAGCCAGTGGAGTTGTCAAAGGATTTGTCTGCATCGAAGATAACACCCAGATTCTTTACTTCCACCAATGGAGAGATATTGTTTTGTAGAAGTGGAACAGGAAAATTTGGTGCCAGCGACTCTCTGATGGCCGTTTCACCTACAATGATAAGTTCGTTTTTTTCTGGGTTTAGTTTTACTTTAATGCCATCCATCCACTCCTGTACTGACTTAAGACACTCGGTCAGCTCTTCCATGCTAGAATCAAAGTTGCTGGAGTCAACTGCTAAATAGATCTGGGTGTCATCGGCATATAGGTAATGAGTAACATTGAATTTTGAAATAACTTGACTGAGGGGACTAGTGTAAAGAGTGAAAAGGAGAGGACCCAATACGGAGCCTTGGGGAACTCAGAAGGGAAGAATAACCACCTCAGAGAAACTGTCACCGATTTTTAACTTTATGTTATATTGTTATTATATTTTTGTGTGTGTAGAACTCCGAGAAGGTTTGATTTTATCATATTCATAGAAGACAAAGATCTTTCATCACTTTGGAGCAATAGCAACCCGAAAGGCAAAGACACTATACAGTCAAAATACAATAGGATCTTGAAATTTTAGATTTTTGAGTGTTTTTTAGAATATAATCTAGATCTTTCCAAAAACCTTAATAACCTCTTCCTTTGATCAGGTGTTACTCACATTAAAATTCCATGAAGATACATTCATTAGTCTTGAAGTTATCCTAAAGATCAACAAACAGACACAGAATGTATTTAAAACATTATCTCCCGATGGAAATTATAAATACACAGGTTATTGAAAAAGAAATATTTATTAGAGTGGAAAAAACAGCTTGAATAATTTCAATAGGAGATGGACAATGTTGAGACAAATTTAATTGTATTTTAACATTTATAATTATGCTACATAAGTTGTTATTTCTATTAAATATTACTAAAACATTTGAAGACAAACAGTATATTAAGAGGGACATTTTAAATATAGATATATTTCAGTAATAATAATCTCAATAATTGAAACCTAGACACAGATATATTTACCCCAAGGCCCAATAGCTTACCTATTTGCTTTGTGTTGATAGCTAATGAGAACAGTAAACTCAGGCTTTAGTGTCATTGAATTTGTAAATTTTGGGGTCATCCTGTTTGCTTAGTCCATGCACTGTTATGCATACCTGGTACTAAATGTTGGACGTACATTTACTGAATTCATGAACAAATTACAGGACAGACCTTTGGTTTGTTGTATAATCCAATTTCTATATCCTCAAGACCAGGGGGTGTATTTGGACAAATCTAAAAGTTCTTGTGTGGGGTTGTGTCTTTAAGATTTGTTTGTGTTTTAATTATAAGATATTTAATGATATTGTGTTCCTTAAAAGGCTTAAAGACAAAGAGGTATTGTAAATATATTCCCATTCCAAGGGCACTTTTGAAAGTCATACCTTGGATGAAATCACAACTTTAAATTCATTATTTCCTCTGGATGCCCTCTGAACACTGTTTTGGACATATTTACATATGTTTTAGGCGGTAAAGTCACATAGTTGACAATGAAGCAGTCTTCGTTTTATACACACTGGGGAATCATACATACCAATAGCACTATCAGTCAGTATGATCTAATGTGATATACTTTTGGCACTTTGTTATGCTTAAAACAACATTTTAATATTTGAGTAGTATTGAAGGTCATTAAGTTCTTTATATATTACACAAAATCTGTATTCAACAGAAACAAAGAGTTTTGTGGATACATTTGAATAATTTGACGATAATCTACGTTGTTTTAGTTCTATTTATTCCACAGTATCTATAGTTATCAATGATTTGAAATCTATTAAAGCTATAAAAGGAAGCATTTGTATTGACTGTTTAACTTTAAATAAGAATTGTTGACAGACACCAAGAATGGCTGAATGGGGGTGTGTGCTATTCTTTTGGATTTTATTATACCTACAAGGTGACAAAATTGTTATGCAATTTTCAAATATGACAATTATAAGTGATTGATAATAATAATAATAATATTATTACTTTATTATTAATATTAGTAGTAGTAGTATCTAATTTTACCTATCAATGTTACTCTTTACAAATGCAAGTTTTTCAATTGTGTTGAATGAAAATGTATGAAAATTATTAGCGTGTTTAACTTTATGTTGTAGGTCATACGCATATGGGCAGGTCTGGATTTGTCCTTAATATTTCATTAACTCTGTAACTTACCAATATTATATACATTTTAAAAAATTTTTATGCACAGAGCTTCTGTTTATTTTGGTTGCACAAAAACTGCTTAAGTTCACTGATCTGCTCTTAATATAAAAAGCTCACAGATTTTTTTTTTTTTTTTTGGGGGGGGTCAACATTGAGTTATTTTACTTAATACTTAAGCAAAATGGTGAATAATGAGTGTAAAATAACTCGTGAGTAGTCTATTCAATAATTTATCACTGGAAAACAAAGCAGTGTTAAAATACAGGTCACTCACGTAATGGTCAGTTTTAGTGAAGCCTTTACTTATTGTCTCATTACAGCACTAGTGTCATGTGACACCTGTGATGGAGTCACGTGTCACAATGGAGGGACGTGTGAGGCAGGACCTGCAGATTTCTGGTGTGAGTGCAGTAAAGGATGGACTGGAAGAAACTGTGATTTGAATGGTAGGAATATTAATATATTTCTATTGTCGGTGTGTACTCATTCACATATTTCACTCTAATAGAGCAGAGTTATTAGTTTTTGTTACATAAAAATATTACAATATTAAAAGGATTACTTTAATATCTGTTATTTTCCCCTTGAAAAATTATATACGTGTGTTCACTCAACAGTCCAAGGTTAAAAAACTTTATTTGTCGGCTTTCAATGTCTTTTGTGAGGCCATTTCTTTGTAGAGATCTTGTTGACAGGTTTTCAAACCCCATTTAGTCAGCACTATGTTCCTGAAACATCGTTAAAGGTGGAATAGAGATATTTTTAAAACTAAAGATATAGAGTAAACTTTTTTGATAAAGTATCACTCGTTAGCAGCTGCCTGTTGTTTATCGTGGCACAAATACAGCAGATTTTAAATCAATATAAAAATTTTGTCAATGGTAGATTTAAAAAAAAAATTAGCCAAAAAAGACCCAAGTTTGATTTTAGTCTCTGAGTTATGTAGAAGATATTATAAAATTCTCTCAATATTTCTGGAACTATATTCTGGATCCAGACCAGCTTTGGGGATAACAGAATAATAGGTGACATGGCTCAGACATAGTGTTTGAGTTATAAATCAGGACAAACATCACTACACAATTACCATATAGCCTCATTCAAGACTTGCAGTTGGGGGCATATTCAGGATTTCCTGTTTTGGCAAGTTACCAAGTTATCCACCTCTTTGGCCTAGTGGGGAACACACTATTAAGACGGAGTACGTGGGTTCAAGCCCAGGTACATGCAGATACATAGTGGCTAGGATGACCACTTAAAATGGTGGTCCTATCCCAGATGTATGCTAAAGAACTTCAAGGAAGTTGATAAATGGTCATCCTTGAATCTCTGTCTTTCAGTTAGTGGAATGACAGTAACTTGAGAGTTGGGCTGTACTTGTGCAGTCGAGGGTTCCTATAGCACTCGGAGTCCTGTAGTACATGGAGTTATTGCACTGAATATAAATACAATACCATGCCTAGCAATAACGTTTTGTGTCATATGAGTATAAAGCTGACTAAACAAATAACGTCCCTCTGCAATCCAGTCCTTAAATTTAGGCATCAAGTAACTTTTGCATGGTTCAGGAGACAATATATTGTGAATAAGTATAAAAAGTTCTTATCAGCTGTACTTACACTTTGACTTAAGGATTTAAGTTGATATCAAAGTAATGGTGAAAATTAATAATCAAATTCCGTGCATGACACTTTGTGTTATTTTGCAAAGAAACAGACAAATGCACTCCGTCAAAACATAACACTCCTTGGCAGAATAAGTATCTTCATTCTTAGTGGACGTATATTTGTTTCCTCCGGTCATTCCTTCTGATCCTATAATTGCAAATATTCTGGACTGTTTTATCAAATTGTATGGTTATGACATAGATGAGAACAGTTTGAACCTTATTATGTACATGTATTCAATTGTGTTTATGAGACCTTAATTGATTTTTGTTATCCTATAATTTTGCACAAATATCTCACTTTAAGTTCTTTTGATAGCAAGCTATGTAACATATGGACACTCTTTGCCTTGGAGCCAATTGTATCCTGTGACAGTAAATTAACTCTAATTTGTATGTAAACAGGTAAACGGTCTATGAAATGCATAATGCAAATATCATCGATGCCATATACAGGACATGTTTATCGACATTACATGATGTTTAAACCAAATTAAAAATATTTGTCTGAGACCTTGTGATCTTTGAGAAAGACATTGTTAATGAAATATGAAGCATCTCAAGTCAATTTATTAATCCCTGCGTCTGAATAAGATATCATTGTTCTGCAGAATTTAACTGGCTTCAACAAATATTTACTCATTGTCAATAAATGTTAAATTCAGAGTTTTATGTCCCTTTCCACAGATACTTTGATATCAGTGAAATCTATACATTGCCAAGTGCTACGTTCAAACCCAATACCACCTAGAGATAAGTAAATTATTAAACTTTTTAACTGTTTGACACTTTCTGAGCAAATGAAGAGATATTTTTATTTTAGAATCTTTATCAACAAATCAAAACTTATCAACAAATGGGAAAGTAGGTCTGTTAGTCTGAAGTCCTTTGCCAATCGTATTCTTCTGCTTCAGGCTGTGTATTTCAAATGAATTGAGAAAACTGTTATAGACATGTTGGATACACTTGGAAAGGTCTGAATCTGAACTTTTCCTTCAAATACTATTCATTAAATTCTTCACAATGGTGTTTTTAGTCCTACACTGCATTCCAATTGGGACTGTGAACAGGCTTATCTCAAGTACGTACTTTGAAAGACTGTATATAGTTTCTTTTATAAATATCTATTAGGTTAATTAATATTAAATCAATATCTTGTGGGCCACAGTGGTAACACACTTACCTCCCACCTCTGAGATCAGAGGTTGAATCCTGGCCTGATCTCATATGGGAAAACTGGTAGTTGCCTGTCATTGGTTGGCAGTTTAAAGTACAGAACCTTGACCAACTGAATGTTCCGGTTGCATCTGTCCTTCCAACTACCAGTCAATGTATAACTGATAAGGTACATGGTGTGACACTAACACTGGATACACACAGATAGATTAATGAATTAGGTTTGATGTCACTTCAGCACATTGTGTAAGTCAAAGTAAGATTTAAATAGATGGAGAAAAACAGTGCTCACTAGTTGGTCAGGATTCTACACTGAAACCCATTAGACATATAGCACACAATTATACAAAATTTATTTTTTTCTGGTTTCTTCTGATGTTGAGCCAATAACCTTAATGATGAAAGGCAATTATGTTATCTACTACCCTAATCTGCCCCTATAACAAGAACATGTATGTAAGAATCGTGTCCTCTAAACCCCAGCACTGAAAGCAGTGACATTCCACCAACAGTACATTTACTTTGTAACTGCAGAAATTATACAAATTAGGTCACATGACATGTAAAACCACTGTTATCATATGTAAAATAATCTTAACTTTGTCTTAACATTAGTACTGTTGCTCTGGTTGTGATCTACTTTGGCAATGCATATTCATGGTCATGCTTAGCTAAGATAACAAATATTCGACTTCAAGCAGGATTGAGGACAAGGTAAGAGAATGATGAAGAGCCTAGATGGATGCAAGCCCTGTTATATTGCTAAGTGTTAAAGCTTTAAATTGATGTCCATATTTTGGACACATTAGTACACCGTTTCTGCAAAGGTGAATTTGATGTTGACTGATACAAATATCTTTCACAGTATGCACAGAGAAGAAATATCTGAGGCTAACAAATCATTCTATGTCAGGACAGGACATCATGCAGCTGTACAACATGGACCCCTACAGCTGTATGGACGCTTGTATAAACAGTTGCAGCAGTATCGACTACGAACCATCAGTATGTATTCAACAGATTGATTGAATGATCAATTTATTTAATTGTTGAGTGTGTGTTTATTGATTAAATGATTGACTGAGCAATTGATTGATTGATTGAGTGAGTGACTGAGTGAGTGATTGATTGATTCATTGTGTTAGTGAGTTTTTACTTATCCTATGTCAATACTAAGAAACATTTTCTCGTTGAATTAAAGTTTTACCACTTACTTTAATTTTGTATATTTAGACTGGAATACGCTACATGAAAAGTGCCAACCAAGATACAGTGCCTTTAGACTCTAGTACAGAATATGATCACTACGAACTTTGTGGCAAGTAACTAAAACAGTTGTACAATGGTCTCTCATGCATGAAGCTTCTTCTGGCTAATACTTCCGTTAGAAGACATTTGGACCGCTGCAATTTGCAATTTGCAAGTCTTTCCAAATTTAATCCACACAAGCTACAGTGTATTTAATAGAATACTGCAAGTATATTTTTATTACTCAAGAAATTTATACTTGTTGACTTGTGAATGTTGCTATGCTCAAACCTGCCTTAGTTACCCACCAACTTCTTTAAAGTAGTTACTCAAATTACTTTGAGACATGTCTTTCTCTTTTTATAACAGTCTGTACAATACTAGGTGTCAAGGCGAAGGTAAAAACTGTTACTTATCCATTCATAAATTAGTGCAACCTATTGTTACAGTTTTGATATTGCTACATTTGCAGCATAGAATGAGATACAAATTGTGGTTAATGGCCTCTCCTCTATTGCCTCATATAGAACAGAACTTAAGTTTTAAGTTTTAAATATATGGCCTTTTCATTGCTCCTACTTGTCTGTGATACTCAATTTTCGGCTTGTGGATGGAATGTTAAATTGAATGTTCTTGTTTGTTGTGCCTTACAGTGTTTATGAATGGAGATTAAATACTTTAGTATTACTAAGTTAAACGGAACTTCGTTTATTTCAGTGTGGCATGTATTAACATTAAATGTAATGGATCCCGCCAATTTTGACCTTTATAACCCTTTCTCCCACCTCTCTACCCATAATTGTATTTAACTTCGAACCATATTAACCAGTAACAGGCTGTGACTAGCTGTATACTTGTTGATCCAAACCACTGTAAGGTCATATGTGATGGTCAACATTCTGAGGAACATTGTATGTTTCTTCCAATGAAAACACTAAAAGCTTAAAAGCCAACTATTCAAATTCATTATGTTAGTAAACGGCTACATAATTTAGCAAAAAATAATTTGAAACCAGCCCCAAGCAAAGCAATTTATATAATAAATATGGTAATGAAACCACTTACCTTAAATTTGCATAAGAATCCTAGTGGTTTAATAAACTGAATGGATAATGGTTTGCATTGTTATAGAAGTAGTATCCACTGTATCCCTTGCGGGCAAAAAGGTCAAGGTTAAAGACTGCAATTGCAGCAACTATGATACCAACAAGATTTGTTTTAAAACAGCAATACCCAGTAATTACAATTTTGTCAAATTCTAATCAATATTTTAGTGCTCAGTTGCATCTCAAAACCAGACTATGTTTCAACTGTCACAATGATATTCAGTCACAAAGATATATGTGACATGAAAAAGGCTATCACCACTGGGACACAGAATCAAAGAAGATAATATTGTTTGTATGCTTTCAGAAAGAGAACTTAATTATTTTCCAGCAGGATCCAATAAAATAAGAAGCATGAGCCTCTTCATTCAACCCATTCCACACAATCAGCTCCTCCAAAGCAAAATTATGACCAAAATGCAGCAAAACTGTTCCAAGTTGATTTAGGTTATAATCGTATGGTATACATTTATAGTTAATCTGTTTAACTTTCTACCATTGCCTTAGAGAGTGCCATAGAAATTCTCAGTGGCCTAGTGGTTAGCAACTTTTTGTCTAATCACAGGATGTCACCTCTGTGCGTTTGAGTCCCACAAGTGGCAATGCTGAGTACCTGTCCGGATATGACCCTGGCTGTTGAACCGGAGGTAAAATCCCAAGTTTGACCTTTAGAGAATGCCATATGTCTTATATTAAACATAAAGAAACTGATTACACATTATATTTATTTTTTCTATATCCATGTTGGCATAGTAGGTCACAAGTCTGGCATCCAATCACGACGCTGTTGTCTCTGTGTTGGTTGGATTCCACAAATGCTCAGGATCTTTTCCCAATATGACTCTGGCTATCAAAGGAGATGTAAAACATCAACTTTGAACCTTACGTATTTCTCCTTTTAGGCTGTAATGATCACAGCGATGACATTGTCTCCTATATATCTGATGTCTCAATCTCACCAACATGTTACATGACAAGCACATCTGCTGTAGTGGAGTTGACTTGTCCTGCAGGATACACTTTTGAAGGAACCCAGTCCACAACACTTCAGACAGAGTGTATGTGTGCTGAGGATTCAGAATATCCTGCTGTCAATGCCAACTGTTTGTGTAGGTATACTGAATGGTACCAGTTTATTGCTTTTCTTTTTTAAAAAAATACAAGTTACTTTTATCGATTTCTGATTGATGCAAACTTATCAACCGTGTCAGTATTATTATCAATATACATTCAAGTTGCTATAAGAAGTTTTATTTTGCACCTAAAACAAATCTATTTTGGCCAAATGAATTTAACCTGATAAATTTTTGACATCAAAAAATAAATATTAAAAGGATGAATAACATACAATACTTTAAGTGGACTATCACTACACTGTCATACCAAATGTACAGTCACTTAGGACAAACCTCACAGTCTCAAATGCTGTGAATGGCTTGTTGGCATCATATGACGGTCGGGCACATCAGGAACTCTCACAAGGTAAGCCACAATCAGCAAAGAAATCTGGTCACTTTAATATACATGTTACAATTTCCACACATCCACATTTTAGGTGCTCAATGAGGAGTTCCATGAAAAAAGTGCCTAGCTTAAGATGAACTGTCTCTTCCCAAGTGAGTGGCCGGCCAGCTCAATTAATATTTATGCAATATCAGATCCAGTTTTGGCAAAACAAGCTTATTCTTCAGATGACACTGGCCATACTTGATGCCACATCTTTGCCTTGGTCAGAAATTAAGGCAGCATGGGTATCCTCCATGCATGAGGTCGGGGATGGTACTCTCACTTGAGCGAATTCTACTCAATGGGCCGTAAATAGGCTTAGCGTCTCTCAGATAGCAATTGCCCACCCCCAGGTAAACCGCCAATACTTCGAACTCAAAAAAGACCATGCAAATACTACAATGACACCTCATGTTCACATGAAGGTAGTCACGAGCCTTATGCTTACATATGTTCACATTGCTACAAGCAAGGGAAACAGTTTGGTAATCCTGAGCACAAATGCAATACAAAACAAAGGCAGGCCATTAAGATACAGCAAAATTACAGTTGGGAGTTAATAAAACCACTTGAACCTATGTTAGAAGAGAACTTTAGGAAGTTAATTTTGTCAGAAATCTATGTACATTCTATCAGTGGGAACATTTTGGGTGATGCAGAAATTTTCAATATTCCATTGTCCACAATTTTATAGTCATGGCAGATAATTCAATCAATTACCTTGTCTACATTCATAATAGTTGTCAAAACATGCACAAAGGCTTTTATTTCTTTAAAATCTATTGTCTAACAGGATACATGGTTCTGGTTGATGTCATCCTATGGGCCCTTCTATGGGTGTGTTCTACTATACAATTATATATTCAGTTTTCTATGACTGAACAGTTAATTGTAAAACTTAGGCTGGAAGCCAAGAAGGTCGACAGTAATTTCAGGCAGGATCGTTTTATTATGAAACAATGTGGCATGTTCTATGAATGTTATATTGCTCTTCAAGATGAAAAATGTAATGAAAGTGACATGGATGACAGCCCCACAGATGACCAACTGATTTCTGTTGACAATGGCACATTTGAAAGTATTGACATTCAAAAAGGGTTGTTCCCCACAAATGTGATGTGTGTCATAGAAAAGTTACTGATATTAATGATCCCTCCAAAGCAAAGGGTTATATTGCATTCAATCCACTAATTTATTGGCCCTGAGAGGCCCACCAATGAAATATCTAGTGTTCATCAATATATTATTTTTATTGTCTTGCTTAGCTCAAGCAGCTGAAGGTATTGGATCAACGACTCCACTCCCGCAACAACCTCTGCATTCAACAGTATCATCAGCGACAATGGCTTAAGTGTTCCAGTGTCAACACCAACTGTACTGAATCCTTCAGCTTCCACTGAAACTATGTCATTCACCTCTGCCTCAACTAACCTCTCAGTCACCAGTGGAAGCGATGATAATTTTACATTTGATATCACTCAAAATCTCACCTCCACCCCAGTGGTACCATCAACATCAAGAGCATCCATCCAAGAGAAGCAACGTGGTAAGACAGAGATATAGTGTATACGATTTCTTATCTTCCAGAATGTATTTTTCATAAATCATATTTATGATATATTAAGGTTACTTTTAATGATGTGCTAAATCTTACGGATAATATGATAAGTGAAACATAAAACTTGATTACTTTTCTATATGACTGATTATCTTTATACACGTTAGTATTTTCTATATACATATATAATACTTAATAAGTAGCATATTTAAATAGGTATATGATACAACTTGACAGATAAGATGTGTATACTACTTTACAACTCAAATATTGGACTTAGTATAAAATAAATTTTGAAAGCCGAGAGATTTTGTAGTTATTTATTATTGATTTTAAATACATGGATAATTTCAAATTACTTGCCCACTGGATGTTTAAAACAACCTTCTCAATTCGTTGTAAAATTTATCCAAAAAAGGGAAGAGTTTCATCTACAAATTTAACGCCTCAAACAGAATCGATATAAAGAAGTGAATGTGAATTAATAAATGGTTTAAAACTTAAGATCAAGTATTTGTTTACTTATTTATGTTTACTTATTTATTTTCTCTCAGATGACCGAGTAATCATAGCTGTTATCTCATCTGCTTCAGCACTTGGTCTGATAGTTTTGGGAATAATTGTGTGGATTTGTGTGAAATATCACTCAAAGTCTACCAGAAAGACAAAAGTAAGCAGTCTAATGAGGGCAGAGGTGCTTCCCATCACTGTAAAAAATCTTAAATAGACTTATGATGCAAAACTATACAGGTAAATATTTATTGTTGAAGAAGTTGAAGCAAAGCAGGTTATGTTTTTTATGTATGGGTAGGGCCTGGCCAAAGGATAAAAGCGAATAATTTTTCAGTAAGTTTATACTGTTAGTAATATGAAACTTTCACGAGTGTAAATGGTCACATTTTATATGAGTATTTTGTTGAGAATTACAATACAAAGCTATGTGGCTCCCTGAACAGAGTGTGTCCTCGAGGAGTTCTTTGAGTTTGTGGAGCATTTTGTTGTTCTCTATTTTGTTGATGAGGTAGTTCACTACAAGGCTGTGGGTGCTTCTTACATAAGCAATGTGCTGCAGATGAACATTGTCTTGGACATTATGATTATATTTAAAGCAAGTTTAACCGAGTTTGCCTTCCGTTTGAAGTTTTTAGATTGAGGATGGTTGTGACTCATTTTATTGCATTGTCTCAAGTCAGCAGATGGTCCAGTGGCTACCCAGATGAATGTGAAGAGTTACTGAACATTCATATACAATAAGGTCACTGCCGTAGAAGATAATTTGTTCATCATTGTATAATACCAAACATATTCCTCTCCTGATCATTTTTATATCATAGACATACATATGTCTTTATAATATGCATTACAACGGGTTATGTAAAATAGGAAAAATCACTATCAAACTCCAAAGCATTTAGCCACACTAAAAATGGCAGAGTAAAAATGTACATAAGATTTCTTTAAAGAGCACAACTGCTGTGTCAATTGTGTGTCTGTCCAAAAAAATTAACCTTACGTTGGATCATTTGAACAGATAATTGCCTGTTGCTTCAAAACCTTGTCCTTATTGCTCTGTAAATCGACCTTGTCTGTTGGTTGTGCACATTTCAAAATGAACCACCCCATCCAGTCATCCCATTCCCCCTACACCCCACCAGTGTGTACATTTAAGTTCAGCACATGAGAACAAGATCATGGCAGATTTCTCAAATATTTGGAAGAATCTGCCACACCGTGAAAATGCTGTCCATGTATGGACAACGTCACTACCTAAATACAAATCACACAACTTACTAAACCTTATGGATACTACCAAAGCACATGGCCTGATGAGTTAAATATATATCTCACATAATTTGTGAGACCAACAATGAACAGTGTGATGTAGTTATAATGCCTAGTACTTTTCCAAGCATGCAGCACTGCAATTGAACTTAAACATTTAACTTTGCCCCTATTGTTATAATGACAGGAAAATGTAACACTAAATGACTTTTTGGCTCTAGCAAAGATTCATCTCACCCATTATAAAGAGCAAGGATTTCATAGCCAGAAAGTTAAGTTTCTCAAAAGTCAAAAGTGTAATTACTAATTCGTTTTTTTTAAACATTTACTTAGCTTGCATATGCAAAATAAAATCTATATCTGTTAATTCAAAGTGTTATTATTTGTTCTTTAAGTGTGCAATATTATGTAACAGTATTTAAATTACCAGAGCCACAAAGCAGTGCAATATAAACGCTTATATTCAAAATCATTGTTGAAGTTATGGTATTACACTGTTTTAACACCAGGGGTCATATTAGGAGGAGTCCCTGGTGTCATTTTGTGAGAGAGTCAAACCTACAGAGAGGTGATAAACTTGCTTACCACTAGGTCTTGAAAAGAAAATGACTTAGTGTAGGCACTAAAATATTGCCACTTCTTTAAATTGTGAAACAGAGAGATCTCAGCCCCCCAGAGACCCCAAGACAGTAAAACACCAGATTGGGTTTTAAAATATCTATTTCTAATTTATTTTTTAAATACACATTTCATTATTTCAGGTACATGTCTATGAAACTTTTAAACTGACCACATTTATTTACTGAATACAAAGGGTTTGAACCAGCTCAGAACAAAGGTCAAAAGTTGGGTCAGAATGACGAGACTGAGGTTAAGCAATTTAGGCTGACCTTGCTCAAGGGTTAAAGGTCAAACAGACAATTGATGGCATATGCCTGTAGTAATATACATAAAAGAGAGGTGGTTCAAGCCCAAAGTGACACCAGAATTATTGACTTCAGATATGAAATTACTGTACTACTTGATAAAGGAGCTAGATGGAGAAAAGTCATGATACACAAACGTAAACCAGCATTTAGTGCTCAGATGTCAAATTTATTGGCCATGATTGGCTGATCATAATATTTTTTTTCATTCCAGCACAGTAGAGGTGACTATGAAAAACAAATTACCTCCCATCTTACCACTGTTACATTATGCTGTGCAACTCCTAACCTAGTGTTAACCTAGTCCAAGGCTGACAATGATAATCCCCCTGCTCTTGAATGTGACCCTTTGATAGTTAACCATCATTTGGTTTCTGTTTATGAGGAGTTCAGGAGTGATGATCACGAGTTTATGAGTGATTTTGTAATCGTGTAAAAAAAATTCTGCCATGGCTTTGTGAACTGGGCTGTTCCATTGGAGCAATGTTGATAAAGGTTGCTTGGGTCAGTTGTACCGTTCCAGTTTGTCTTGCTGGGTTGGCGAAATATCTAACATTTACCCAACTATCCCTGACCCTTGATTTTGACCTTGGCTTTACCCACCTGAAAACAGTCCTCTCTTGTCTATGTCTTGCCGTAATCATTATACAGACCTGTCCTATACTGTTACTGTCTTGTTTGGAATTACTGGCCGGCCTGTCATAGTCAAGTAACTGGGCATCACTCCAAGACAGGCTGAAGTACAAAACCAACCATAGCTGAAAGGAAGCTGGCCGGTCATAAACAACCATGACCTGACTTGCTCGATATCAGTCAAGACGTTAAGTCTCCAAGTCTTTGGTTGCACAGTAGGTTACATCACAGCATGACAAGTCCAAAACAGAGCAAGACAAGCTATAAATGGAAACCGACAAGACGGTTACAGAAACAGACAACCCGAGTGTATAGTACAGGCCAAATGCATTTTACCAACTCACAGACTGTTGGCTATGCAGTCTGTGTCTATAAAAGGCCAGTCGGACAGAATATAAATGGCAGCATTGAGATAGGCTTTTTCTGCAAATTAACTTAGGATTTTGTGTACAGATATAACTTTTGCTGGCTATCTGATAATCGATTTATGAGGTATGTACTAATAAGGGAATATTTTTAACAATTCTAATAGAAACAACTTAAAAATAATAATTGTTGGAAAGTTTTTAACTTAAATACATATGGAAAGATGAACAAAACCTCTAATTTACAAATATTGAAAATTACTGTGAGATTGCATTACTAAACTTATTAAACAGTATTATGGGACTTGTGATTTATTTGGAAAACGTTTCTAAATTGATTGGGAACTTATATGTGGAATTTTTGGAGAAATTTGTTGGAAATTTGTGGGATATAAGTGTTAAATTAGCTTAAATAAAAGTTCATGGAATAATTGTATAGTTCTGAAAAGCACTGATAGATTCCAGTTTCTTCTGTACCCAGGATAGTTCCTTGTCACATCTCAGATCCTCTCCTGCAAAGCCAGTGCACCAATGTTACCGAAAAAGCAATACATTGGTATGTCTCATTGGCACCTTTGAATGATTACTGCAGGTTTTATCAAGCACATATATTACACATATATATTTACTTGTCTTGGTTGTTTTGCCATCTGCTAAGGTGGAGACCACATCTAGTCCTCTGCATGCAGGCACAGATCAGTTTTTTCAATGCTGCTCAGACACCATATGCTACATCATGGAAAAACCACAGTTTTCACACCATGTTAAAATATATTGATGATCTGATTTATGTTGGATTGCCCGATGAAATTCATCAGTCTTTTATATTGCTCCAACACTTATTGCAAGACCTAGGTCTGGAAGCCAGTCAATTTTGTCCCAATAAACAACTTGCTTTATAAATGAAGAAAAGGAATATATCAAATTGTCATATGTATTTGATCGAGGATCAAGCAATTGAAATTATGGGAAGAATTGTGTAGAACCTGTTAAAAGGATGATCCATGTATAAAAATATAGGAGATGTTATTCTGGGCTACAAATTTCATGGTATTGTTCAAAAAGAGAGCTCATTACCATTATTCTGAATGCAAAATATTATATATATAAATGCTATATAAATGTAAAGGAACTATACATACCACATTTTTGTGATTTTCTTATAAGTTATATTTTGTATTTCAAACCACTGTTGGAAGGCAAAAGAAATCAAGTAAATGTTCAGACAATAGAAAATGTGATGAATATACAACAGTCTTAATTTTTCCCTCTGGGGTCGACTTTTATTTCAAAAGTAACTTTTGCAGGATTTTAGCTTATAGTGTATAGGTCTACAGCATGTTAGACATTCTATATATGCTTGTAATATATCAGCATATTATGTTTTGCATTGTTCTGTATTGTAGCTTGTTTTTCAATGTAAATAATTTAGTTAATTTAGGTAATACTATGTATGAGATTTTTTTAGGACACTTCTGTGGGGTTTGTCACTCTAAATCAAATAAAAATTCCAATTTTATTTTTATTTTTGGATAGTTGCCTTTTAGATTTTTGAAACCTTATCTTGACATTGGGATAAAGCATCAACACTAATCATATGACTAAGAAACCAGTTTCTCTATAACGTTTAAATGATGATCTCAATCACTAGGAGCAACAAGGATATCAACTACATAGCTATCAGGGCCTTCTAAATCTTTTAGAAGGAAGTTCATCATTCAATTGCAACTGGCACCTGATGTTACTAATCCAAAAGGAACTACTTTAAACCTATACATACCACAATTATAAGTTTGAGTTACAAAGTTGTAATGTCACTATCTTCCTTCTTCTTGATTAGAATTTACCAATATCCTTTACTCAAATCATCCTTTGAAAAAAACCTGATTTTTTGGACAGTTTTGAGTATAAAACCCCTGACAAAGGAGTTGACACAGGGTCAAAGTAACAAAACTTATTGACTTGTCATCAATGCAAAAGTGAACTGAATTATCATTCTTGCAAAGACCATTGGACTTACAATAGTATCCACAAGTGCACTAGTTTTACCGATGGCATTCAAATTTGTATTAATACTTTGTTTTTTTTCAGTTTGTGTCAAAATGAGGGGTGTGGAAAGATATATGGCCAACCAGTAGATGCTGTGTTGTGTGATGTGACAGCTTTGGAAAGTTTATTTTAGCAAACATGTAGTGCATATCATACTTGCCTTGCAAATCCTTGCATACTCGGCAGGTGCTTGCTGCTGGCCAATGATTACCAGAGCAGAATTTTGACTAAATAGTGTACTCTGCCTCCCCTTTTCCCTCCATGACATAGCTTATAATATATACTAATGCTATGTTAAACACAGACCAATCCATTTGTTCAACAGAAGTCTGTCTCTACTAAATGTGCTAATCTGTAATGTGTCTTGTTTGCAGATTTAAAAAGATTCTTCCCATTTCCTGTAAAATAGAAGAAAACTTAACCTTAGTTGGCAGGGGCGGATCCAGTTTTTAAGTAAGGTGGGGGTTCACCTCAGACATACCATAACTAAGTGGGTACACACCAGACATACCATAACGAGGGTGGTTCACATCAGACATAGCATAACTAGGGGGGTTCACATCAGACATACCATAACTAGGGGGGTTCACATCAGACATACCATAACTAGGGGGGTGTCCACATCAGATATAGCATAGCTAGGGGGGTGGGGGGCATGCCCCCCTTGGAAAAAATTCATTTTTGGTAAAAATATAGTGCATTTCCTGTAAATTTAACACCAACCTAAAGAAATAATTTTGCCTAAATGTCTGTATGTAATTTTTAAATTATTAAAACTTGATGGCAAAAAAATAAATTAATTGATTGAATCTGTATTTTGTGTACTTTGGGTTGAACCCCTTTACATTATTCTTCAAGGGGGGGTTTCGAACTCCCTGAATCCCCCCACCCCTCTGGTTCCGCTAGTGGTTGGCATAGATGTCAAAAGTTTGCTTGTCATGTCCAGTTTCTTTGAAACACTCTCCTGGGTGTGTCCAATATGCTATGATCAAAACCTAAAACCACATAGGGGAAGGTCAAGGATCTGTACACTTTGAAAAGTTGGTTGTATAGCATAAACCATTTGAAACATGCTTTGCCTCAGAATGGTTAGTTCACTGTTACCATCAGCTTTTTTTTATCAAACCTCTCACTTTTATCACTTTGCATTTAATGAAACTGCTATTTACATTCCTTCTCATTTGTGTATAAGTTTTCTGTGCTGTCACCTTTTGAGCAGCAAATATTGGTTAAAAATAAGGTAACCATTCTGATCATTCAATCTGCAACCAAATCCAAGTCATGTTCTAAGAGAACGGAGCCATTTGATGCAGAAAACATGCTATGAAATATATTATATCTCTGTTTCCATGGTGGCAAAATTAGAAAAGAAGAATATTCTTATTCTTTTATGGTAGGGAATGTTTGGGAAGGGAATGAAAGTCCCCTTAATAGTCTAACATTGTTCATGAACCATGACATATACCTTTGGTTTCATATGAATGCTCAGGGCCTTGCTTGTTCACACAATTATATATTTGGAAACCCACTCAGCTGAAGCTAACTCAAGCGTTTTGTGACATCTGAAATATTTCCTCAATGTTGGCATGATTGTGTACTCCACGAGGCCTATATCTGAAACTACCAGAAAAAAGACAAACATTGCTCTTTTACTAGTTTAGATAAGTAGGATATATGTCCTGTGTTACATTCTACAAATCTGAAGCTCCAATCACACAACTACAGAAGGGTTTACCATTTAAAGCAGTACAGATTCAAGCTCCTTCCTGCCCATACCTCAGCCTAGTCGTGACCTTTCTCTTCCTGAATCATTTTATTCATTTTGTAATCTTTCCTTTCTTCTGGCAAAAAAAATAAAATTTAAAATTAGTGATCTCAACGGGTATCCGGATATCTGGGTACCCGAACCCTGAATATTTACCCGAATCCGAAATCACATACCCGAGTACCTGAATCTAAGCTTTATTACTCTCAATATCGCCCACTTTGACTGACCCACTACAGACATATCTCGAATTAATAAATTCACCTAAAAATGTAACTGCTCAATTAAAATGCACATGAGTATTGTTTTCTCACCCTTGTACACCATTTATAGTTTTTATTTGTCATTTATTTTGGTTGTTTATGCATTGTCAAATGCCGGCACCGTTTGAAAATCGTCAGTATTAAAACCATATTAAAACAGTTACATAATTCCGAGTACATGAAATGATGTACATTTCTTATATTGAGGCACGCACACCTTAAATAAATAAAAGTACAATATTTTCATATATATATATATAAATATTGTACTTTTATTTATTTAATAATATTTGTACTTTTATTTATTTAAGTTACCGATGGGTTGGGGGCCACGGTGGCAGAGTGGTAACACTCTGGCCTTCCACCTCTGAGGCCGGGGATCCGTACGGGCTCAAGTGGAAAAGCTGGTAGTTGCTTGCCGTTGGTCGGCAGTTTACAGTACACAACCCTAGCGAACTCTATGTACTGGTTTCCTCTGCCCTTCCAACTACCCGTCGTGATATGACCTGTACAGTGTTAAAAGCGACGTTAAACCCCAAATAAACAAACAAACAAATAAACTTACCGATGGGTAGACAGTGTCTTATACATGTATATACAATAAAGTATATTAAAAGGATCATTTCTCAAACATGTTCTAATATGATTTTCCAAGAGCTAATGGCCGTACTCACTAAAGGTCTTAACGAAGTCTTAGGCTTAACTTTTCTATACAAATATAGCCAATTTAAGTTTAAGATTTGGTTAAGATTACTAGTGAATACTGCCCCGGACTAGTTTTCAATTAATAGAACTAAGACAGAACATTGTAAATAATCTAGCTTACAATGAGACAATTAATGTCAACATATCCTTACATGATGAATGTTTTTTTTCATTATTCAGTTTTTCAAGTACATAATTTAACCAAATGGCTCTTAGATTTGTTGTTGCAGGTTTGAACCCAGTTCTATGAGATGCATTGGAAGGATCTTCTTGATATCTTCTTAGCTTTTGTAAACGGCTTCAAAGAATCCCTGCTTTGACTATGGAGGTAGTAAATAAGACTCTTGAAGGCCATTCACTTAGAAGGCATTCAGACTTGAGAACATCAGTTTAGCTTGGTACACTTTCTTTTCTTTACCACCAGACCATGAACTTATGGGAAGTGGTCAAACTGAACGGCCAAAGGGTCAAAGTTTATTGTGCTGAAACCAGCGTGAAAATATGCTAAAGCATCAAATATGTGCAATTTAATGTGGCAGTTTCACAATGCCAATTGGATCTTTAACCTACGTTTTGACAGAAAAAAAATAAAACCATTCACAATTCATTAATAAATTTCCGATAGGCTTCCTATAACTTGGGATTGGTTATGGAAACCTTCTTGCTGGCTCCAGAAAAAAGGTGTGATAATTTCCTCACCATTGAAAAGGTTTCTGAAAACATTCCAATTGATTCCCTAATTCTCCAGACTGGGTAACAAACTTCACAAAACCCTATCAAATCGCTGAAATAACATTTAAATATAAAAGATAGTTTTACCAATGTTAACATAGGTTTAAGATAGGTGTGCGACTTTGTTCCAGAATGCAAGATTTGATGAGGTTCTGTGATGGATGACAGTTGTTTCACACAGTAAAAAAAATTAGAAGGCACACAACTGGTTCTCAAACCAGTTGTTTATTATCCAAAACAGCTAGTACCAAATTGGTGCCAAATGTTGCAATTGTGGTTTACAAATGTTCCAAATGAAAAGACTGACATCTCCAGTGGACAATTTGTAGGGTTGAAACCTATATGGGAAGATGATCAGAATTGTGGAACAGGTCACTAACTGTGTTCAAGCCTCCATGACACAGGTATTGTGTAGATGTGCTTAACACAAAGATAACACAAGTTCAATTCGGTCCTGTTTATTTTATTTACTAGAATCACTCACACTAAAAGGCCAAGAGGTAAGGTTGTTGACTTTAACATATCTTCAGTATAGCTATGTTCAATACACCATGACAAATGACTTATATAGGCTTGTTTGGAGCCCATGAGCATCACTCCATTTACTGACAAGCTTATATATATATTAAACCAAAGATGATAAGTTTGATGTTGATAAGTTTATGTGTTTTGTTGACACTTGGAAATGGAGACATATTGCATGAGGTAAGTTGATTTGAAGAATTAAGGGATTGTTAGGTCATTCAGTATAAATGTTAGCATTGCATTTGGAAGAGCCTTAGTAAAACTATGCACATGCATTCAAATAGTTAGTGTTGCTCAATTAAGCTTAATTATATATATTGGTGTAATATTTAAATGTTATAACTGAAGGTGTTTATATTGAGTTATGAAATGCAATGAACATATTGTGGGATGGATCTAAGTCTTAATGTAAGCTTAAGCTTGACTGTAAGAATTAAATGCATAACCCTTAGCACAGCAGCTAGATATAGTAATAAAGTGAAGAATAAGTGAAGACTTTTGTATATCAAAACTTTAATCAGAAACTGATACACTTTGCAGTAGAAAATTATTTAATTACTTAAACACCTTAAGCAAACTGCCATAGAGGTGCATTATACATGTTTGACTTTATCTATCTGCTATTTAAATTTATGGAGAGAAGAGGAATATGCATGGAAGCCATGTTTTAAGACTAACCACATTCTTCTAGAGTAAGGCAACTTCACTGAACTAAAACATCATAACTGGTTTCATTCAGAAGTATGAGAAAAGCCTTGCATTTAAGGAAAGCAATGAGATAAGACTCCTACTGAAACCAGGCCATGGTATGGAGAATAGCACTTGTATCTTACAGTTAAAAATTGTGACAAGAAGATGGAAAAATAGCAAAGTAAAAATTGAAAACTGATCTCTCCTTGAATATATTTATTATTTTACAAAGGTTAACAAGATGAACAATGTGGCATTGACGTAAATTACAAAACTCATTAATTGCAAGCCATTCATTGCCTTATGTACTTCCTAGTTTGACAGCCACAGTCTGTGGGTATTTTAAGCTAACTTCTGTAAAGGGCTCTAATAATATTAAAACAAACCAGCAACAAGATTGTAACATTTATTGATAATCCTATAATAGTGAAATTCCTGAATGATATATAAGATACATTACAAATGAAGTTGACAAAAGACATAAGTGTGCAGTATGATACTTATATTGTTAATCTGCATAAGTGACATATACGGCTAATGATCCTTTATATTTCTCCTCCACCATTTATAGAATTACCACGTAAAATGATTCCACATCAGGAAGGAATGCAAAATTGCTGCCATATACATACATTGTGCACCAGTTAATATATTTATTTATCTGTGGTTTTACATCGCTTCATCACTGACGGGTAATTAAAAGGACAGGGGAAACCAGTACATACAGTACGTCAGGGTTTTGTACTGTAAACTGCTGACCAACGGCAAGCAACTACCAGCTTTCCCACTTGAGGCTGTGCCGGGAATGGAAACCCGGCCTCAGACGTGGGAGGGAAGAGTGTTACCTCGCTGCCACCGTGGCCCCTCACCAGTTAATATAAAAGATTAACTTGAGATTTTCCACAGTTTCCTTATGAATTTTAATGCAACTAAAATGAGCATAGGCTGTGTAAAGTACCTTTCCCAATGGTATTTTTTATATATTTGTAGGTTGCACAGATTCAAACCTATCACTGAAAAATCAGTACTGGTTGACAAACTTGTAACCCTAATTATGCATAAACAATATGTCCATGTCTGTATGTTGCATTAATTCAGACCAAATAGAGAATGTGGTGGACACTAAAATATATCATACTTAAGGTACACAGTAGAATCTAGTGCAGTTAAACATAATATCTGATCATTTCTCCATGATTGTTATTTACATTCTGGTAAAGCCTCTCTTACATCCCATTGTATGTGTACATATGTAATGTTACAGAGAAAAAAATGGCTGATTTGCAAGGGATAATTAAGCTACACTTGGGATTTTATAACAGAATATAGAGGTCACACAGGCCCCGCAATGAAAATTGACATGCGCATTTTCTCTGCGTGCACGTAGTATGTTCTTTGATATTCAAACATTTTTTTTTAAATTACATTGTTATCAAGTGAAAATCTCTGCTACCAGGCCAGAGTTGTGTTTTGCAACAATATTTGCAGCACAATTATGTGTGTATACACGTACAATGGGATGTAAGAGGGGCTTAAATTATATAGCCTGAAAATAGTAGAGTGACACTAGGACAAGACTCTCATTGATCACATATATTTCTCTTGTGATGCCTTCCAGTTGATGTAATGATAAAATAGCTCTTATCTAGTACTAAAAAGGCTAAGGTACTGATGGGACAGCCTTGGCTTGTGCTTCTAGTTATCCTAAATTAGTTGTTACTCATCATAACTATATTAAAATAGTTGTTATATACATCCACAGGTATTGACACAATTTAATTTATTGTATTAAAATTCAAGCTCCATAAAACATGTATGCCAAAACATGAAACTTTGGGAACAGCCGTCAGAACTTTCCACTGTGTCGAAAGCTTTTCTGAAATCTACCAAAAGGAGTAAATTTGTTTAATAACTTTGTTCAAAGCAACCTTCAGTAACAAGAAGACAATAAAATGTAAAGTGTGATCCTCATTGTAATCTACATGAAAGTACTCGTGTCAATGTTCTCTTTCATTTGCATCATAAAACAGAATGAATCCACCTTGAAGAACCTTCTACGAATTCTTACTGAGAGGTAGGTTGTTTTCTTGCAAAAAAAATAATTTTTTGTATTGGCTATATTGATGTGATAAGATTTTATTACATTAGCCAACATATTATGTAAGTGGCTACGTCTGTTTATCCTCCTGTTTTCATGCAAAGTAACTCAAAACGTTATGGGCAAATTTTAATGAAAAAAAACAGGAAATGTTAACAGTGGCACAAGGGAAAGATTTTGTTTTCTATCTTGATTACCGTATGGATCCAGGAATATTTTTAAAGGATTATTTCAT
The DNA here is from genome assembly GCA_964017235.1 of Sabellastarte sp. h YS-2021. Taxonomy (NCBI): domain Eukaryota; kingdom Metazoa; phylum Annelida; class Polychaeta; order Sabellida; family Sabellidae; genus Sabellastarte; species Sabellastarte sp. h YS-2021. The sequence continues at coordinate 144,826,340 of OZ024931.1, forward strand.
TGCATTCACAAGCATACTGAAGGTGTTGCTGAAGGGTGGCTCTCTGACTGCTATTTCTGTACTTTTAATATTCTTACTGGTATATTTTGTTGTCAATAGAACAGAAGCATGGTTTATAAATTGTATTACCATATAAGAGGTCGAATATTGGAGTTGTACTGGCAAAATTTATTTATTTAGTATTTTACCTCACACCTAGTACATTATCAGCTATGTTGTGACGGGTAGTTGGAAGGGCAGAGGAAACCAGTACATATATTTAGTCAAGGTTCTGTACTGTAAACTGCTGACCAACAGCAAGCAACTACCAGCTGTCCCACATGAGGTCAGGCCGGTACTCCAACTCTGATCTTACTTGGGAGGAGAGTGAGTTACCACTTTCCCTGTACTGGAAACAAATCCTCAACCTGTTGTGATGCTGGTAGTTGTGTATGTTTACTCATAGACAAATTGGGCCTTTGAGAAATCAGCCCCGATCAAATCAAGCTAAAATACCCTAGTCAAAACTTTAACAACGCTTAATCTTCATCAAACTATCAGGACATAAACATGTGAATTGAAAGGAACTGATTACAGCATCCAAAAATTTTTGATATAGGTTAACTGAACTTTTGGTAAATATTATTAAGAAGTGATCACACTTGGCATGATTTGATGATCCAGATTATTCTAAATTTTGTGATATATGTGAATTACTCTTTTGCAAATTATCAATTTAGAAATTGTAACCCTTTTAATCCCTATGGTTTTTTACTAATATGAACCAGGTTACAGGTTAGGGATGCTAATTTGATGCTTATCCGATGCACTATCCATAAATAACCCATACCATGCCCTATAGTCTGTCAATCACATGCTATAAAAGTAATGTTATTGCATTACACATTATTGTTTGCTTTCAACTGGGAACTAAGGTGTTGGGCAATATGCTGAGGGCCGACTATTTTAGAGGACTGATTTGCTAATTGCCGATTTGGCAAAGGCTGAAATGACCACCACACTCTACTGTTGCATTATGTTTTTTAGTTCAGAGTGTTAACCAACTAGTATGCACTTGTTTCCTCCATCAATTTAACTACTCCTTGTGATATGTCCTACACAGAATGGTGAAATAATGTTAGATAAAAATCACTAGTCAACTAATATTTGGAATATATATGTTGTATTTGTATATTTATCTCTCTTACATTTGAAAACTTTTGAGGGACTTTGCTTTACAGTGTAGTATTTGTATTTGTTATTTTGATTTTACTTTAGAGAGCTGCTTCAAGAAAAGAAAGTGGATCTTACCCAGAGAGGAACCTGTAAGATTGTGTTATACTGTTAAATAATATTATATTTGATTTAAGATTGTCATATATCTATGTCTATATCTCTCTTATTGTTGGATCAATTTTAAATCAATAAAAAACTATTTTTTTTGGTTTTATTTTTTGTTTTATTTGGATACATTTTAATATTTTGTTCTTAAAACATAAAAAAAAAATCAATTGTCATAATTTCGTCTCTCAAGGTGTGACTTGATAAGTTCAATTTCCTCATGAAAAGAAAGTGAAAGTATGTTTATAAATAAGTATCTCTGATAATATATTAGTTTTTGAGGGGGCTTGTTATACATTCTTTGACATTTGATGTTATACAAGATAATGCATAAAGTAATTGATCTTGAGTTATTAAATTTGATATGTGTATACCTGGGGCCGGTTTCACAAAGGGTCTCAGACTTGGGCTAAGTCAGGGACTTAAATCTGAGTCTTTTGTCTTTGCCAAGTCCTGGACTTAAATGGATTTCACAAAGGGTGACTTAGCTTGTCATATAACCATGGTGGTTTTCTAGGTCATGTGACCCTTTATTTCTACTCAAAATATTTTAGTGGTAACATATATCCCTTGTTTAGCTCATTTTATCTTTGAAAAAATGCGGTATTTTTAAATGGGAAACCTAAAAATCACACAGACATGTCCAAAGAATAATTTAGGGCAGTGTTCTATATATTTATTCTTTATTTTCAAGCATTTCAAATTTTGAAGTGAGAAAAATATATGGCGGCCATATTTAAGCCTTTGTTTACAAAAGATAAGCCCACTCTTGGGTAGACTTAGCTAAAGCCTAGACTTAGCAGCTCTGTGAAATCCTCCAAGTCTAAGACCATAGACTTAGCCTCATTTTAAGACAAAAGTCTTCAATTTAAGTCTAAGTCTGGGCTAAGTCCTTTTGTGAAATCGACCCCTGGGTTTATAATATTAATTATTCATTTATTATAGTGACAAGTAGCTACAATGTCCAGTCCATATGGGCTTATATGTCAATTTTGGTACAAATATATAGTTACACATATGGTTGTTTTCCACTACATAAATAATATAATTAGACATAGTCATTAAATATGTACATGTTTATAAGCATTTAATATTGTTAGCAATGAAGTATTTCACTAAGAATCTCTGAATAAGAAAACAACCAAGATGATATTATTTAAAAGAATAACACTTTTGTGAAGGTGGACAAAAGTCAGAACCCTGGCCTTGCCAAGTCTTTGCAAAAGTCATTTTTTGGCATTCTTACATATTAGCCAAATTGTGATAATCTTTAGCTACAGAGTTATATATGCATATGCCTTCTCCAACAACCTTGAAAAGTTCACCTTGAATAGCTTTACTATTGACCCAATCACACAGTGGTGTATGGTCATATCAACATGTATTTGAATATTTGTTCATGATGTATATACTTACCACTCTGTAAATGGACTTTGAGTCTGGATAATGAACATTGAAGAAAGGAACATTGTCGTTCTACCCTGAACCCTTTAAGCATATTGAAAAAGCAGACAAATCCTGAAACTTTTGTCCATGTTGTGTTAATTAATTTATTTATTTGGTTTTTTCTTACATTGCTTTCCATACTTGTACAGGTCATATCACGGCAGGTAGTTTTGTGGGCAGAGGAAACCTGTATGTACAGTTGGTCAAGGTTCTATACTGTAAAACTGCCGACCATTGGTAAGCAACTGCCAGCTTTCCAACATATTGTCTCGGGTGTGAACCACCGACCTCAGAGGTGGAAGGAGAGTGTCTTACCACTGTGCCAAGGTGTTGTGTCAAAGACATCTACCCAAATGCAAGTGGCGATTTATAAAACTTCATAGATACTATCAACACACAAATTCATTGAGTCACAATTTGACAAGTTAAATGAGTTCTGGCTCATATGTAATCACTACAAGGTCGGTATTCACAAAAGGGATCAATGTCAAGTTATGCCCAAAATTGATTCAAGTTTACAGCTGTAATATAAACAGCTTTAGTTGATTTAGCTCAACTTGAGCTTGATTCTTTTTATGAATACGGTCCACAACAGTGTGTCCAAAATGTCATCTATGATTTGGATTAATTCAGCTGCACAACAAGGGGCATTCATATTTGTACTATGCAATACACAATGTTTTAGAAAGCAATGAAGTATTGATATCAAGTACCTTGACTTTAAAAAAGACTTTGTTTATCTGACCTTTCATCACCTAATTCAAGGCCAAACAAGGCTCTTGGCAAAGAAAAAGTCAGATTTTTTTACATGGTAATGTTTCTATCTGTGTTTTATCAGGTGTATTTTTTATTTGTTGTTTTATTTTGTGCTAAACAGCCAGGGTCATATTGCGACAGGTAGTTTAGGGACCAGTGTATATTAATTGGTCAAGATTCTGCACTGTAAACCACTGGACAACAGCAAGTAACTACCAACTTTTCAATATGAAGTGCACTGGCCGAGATTTGAACGGGTGACCTCAGAGGTTGAAGTTGAGCACTTTAACCGCTACACCACCGAGCGACCTTTCTTTATGTGTAAGGCACTACTAATAAATAATAATAAATAGCATATACTCCTATATTCCAGACCTTAATATGGATGACTTTGACAAAATCGAAAATACAGCATGCACAGGTAAAGAGGAGGAATCAATCATTGTTGGAAGAGATGGGGTTTGTACAGCACAATGTGGTCTAAAGAAGTGGTGTGCTGCATTTACCCTAACACCAGAGACAGATTATGGAGAAGGGACTAAGAGTTGCAAAATGTACTCAACATGTGAAACAGAGAATGGGGTGATGAACACTGATTTGTTCAGGCTTAAGCAAAGGTTAGATTCCCAAGAGGCGGTATGATAATTTGGTCAAGCTTAATAACACTGTCATACTATGTGGTTACCTAAAGAATATTATTATTAGATAGGCGTACAGTACTAGCACATTAACAATACTTCATATTGTATGGTAAAACAGCATAAGTGAGTGGCGCGCCATTAAAGAGATGGCTGAGTTATAAACAGCTCTCCTCTGACGTCATCAAGTATTTGTTTACAAATATTTTTACTCTCACTTCAAATTTGTAACTTATGATATTATTTGTTATCCCTTATTTCTGCATGAATTTTGATCAAACAAAAACGAAATTATTTATGGAAAATTAGCATAGACAGCCTATAAAAATCCAAAAATGCCCTACAAAATCACATTATTGTACTATTACTGTTAAGCCCTATCTAAGCCAGTTTTGTTCTTCATCTGTGTATGTACCTTACATTTTAACAGGTGTTGCCTGCATCATAAAATGGCCACAATTGAATTAATTGCCCATTTCACGAAATTGAAAGGTCAAATGCCTATTTCCCTTTATGGGCACAATTCCTGCATATTTTCGAAATGGGCAATTTTGTGGATTGTATGGAACGTTGGCACGAAATAATTTGTTGGAAATAATGATTGATTGACACTAGTTGAATATATTTGACAAAAAAGCTAGCAAAGAAAGCTTCAAAAGTACTTTTTAAGAGTCTACAATACAATGTCTATTATGCTCTTCATCACACAGCCAGATTTCAGCTTGCATAAGTCTATGTTTGTATCAAGGAATAAGTTTGGCTAAAGTTTGCATTTATTATGCAGTTTCTGCCTGTGCCACTGTAATGTGTCTATCTAACCATCAAGGAAAGAAACGGGGGCCACGGTGGGGGAGTGGTAACACTTTCCCCTCCCACCTCTGAGGCCGGGGATCGATTCCCGGCATGGCCTCAAGTGGGAAAGCTGGTAGTTGCTTGCCGTTGGTCGGCAGTTTACAGTACACAACCCTAGCGAACTATAAGTACTGGTTTCCTCTGCCCTTCCAACTACCCGTCGTGATATGACCTGTACAGTGTTGAAAGAGACCTAAAACCCCAAATAAACAAAAATCAAGGCAAGAAACAAAGCTAGAATAGGCAAACTATTTGGACTCTTTTTGACTCGGGGGCCAGTTTTACAAAAGGACTTAGGACAGACTAAGATTTTCCCTAAAGTATAGTTGCATACGCATCCATTTCTCAGGGGTAATATAGGGGGCTCGGTGGTGTAGCAATTAGAGTTCTCGCCTCCAACATCTGAGGCCACCCATTCGAATCTCGGGCCTAGTGCTTCATGTTGGAAAGTTGGTAGTTACTTGCCAATGCCCGGTGGTTTACAGTGCAGAATCTTGACCAACTAGTACACACTGGTTCCTCCACCTGTAAACTATGTGTCGCAATATGACCCTGGCTGTTGAACGTGACGTAAAACAACAAATAAATCTAAACCTCAGGGGTAATATGTGAGAGACCTGGGCACATGCATTCCCTGTGCTATTGTTGTAGGTTCTCCCCATTTACTTAGAGAGTCTGCACCTGCCGTATCATACATTCATGTGTACCATGTACGAGTATAAACCCACTGAGTAGCCTGTAGCTAGTCTCAGTCTGTTCTTGGATATTCAGGTTGGGACACCTTTGTTGAGACAATTCACCTTACTTGCATGTGCAAATCTCTACTACCCCACTACCAGGCTAACAATATTTGTAGCACACTTAATGTGTAAACAAAGTGAAACAAACATTGACAAAGAATGTTAAGATAACACATAACATAAAAATACAAAGAAATGTGGGACACCAGTTAAAAGTGGTGTCCAATTCATTCGCGGGCTAAAGCTACTAAAGCTAAAATGTTATTGTCTGTATTTTCAGTTTCAATTGACAACTTCTCCAAACTTTCCATTGCTGTTTAATACTTAGGCCTCCCCTTTGTAATTCCAATTCTAATAGTATTTTTATAGCACTTAATCTCCGTCTAAAGACAGACTCTAGGCACACCAAACAGAAAAAAAGCAGAAAACTATAATCATTAACCTGAGACATGTCACGGGTCTTTCCATGCTGTGATCACAATCTACAAATGACAGTACTCGTAAAGCACATACCTCCACCAAAGCATTTATTTGTTTGTTTGTTTATTTGTTGGTTTATGTCGCGTTCAACATCCAGGGTCATATTGCGAGGGGTAGTTTTACTGGTGGAGGAAACCAGTGCATACTGCACTGTATACCACCGGGCATCCTCAAGTAACTACCAACTTTCCAACATGAGGCGCCCGGCCCGAGATTCGAACCGGCAGCCTCAGAGGTTGGAGGCTAGAACTCTAACTGCTACACCACGGAGCCCACTACCAAAGCATTTATGATTTTTATTTTTAAAATGGCTCAGTGACAAGTAAATGGGAAAACTCAGATCTTTCACATTTGTCGTTATCTATACAGTGATCCAAATGATTCTCTAACATTTAGATTGGACCAACATCCATCTTCTTAATGGTGTAATTCTGCTAACAAACAGGACAAATAAATGGCCATGAATTGAATTCCTCCTACGCAGAGGTAAAGAATCACCTTGTCTACCCTCAGCTGTGGTTTAGACTGGGTCATGTATGGGTAAGACACCTTCAACATTTTCCTCTGGGGATATTTGTAATAACCTTTATGTCCTCTTATGAGACACATTAAAATATACTTGCTGGAACGAGTGGGGGGCAGATATTTTTATTTTTGCAGATTTATCAATGTGGACTAGCCAGATAGACAGAGTTTTTTCTGTTCTAATGCATAAATATATGGTCATCAAGTAAAAATCACATACATACAGAAACTACCACAAGGATAGATGTGACCAACGTATAAGCATTATTAGTAAACACACATTCACTTAAGAGGCTTGTTCCACATTGGAGATAAGGGGGCTCGGTGGTGTAGTGATTAGAGTTCTCGCCTCCAACCTCTGAGGCCGCCGGTTCGAATCTCGGGCCAGGTGCTTCATGTTGGAAAGTTGGTAGTTACTTGCCGATGCCCAGTGGTTTACAGTGCACTATGCACTGGTTTCCTCCACCTGTAAACTACCCATTGCAGTATGACCCTGGCTGTTGAACGTGACGTAAAGCAACAAATAAACAAATAAACAAACAAACCACGTTGGAGATAATGCTTTGCAATAGGGTTACCATCTTGTAAACTGACCGAACAGGAGGTAGATCCCACCACAACAATCTTCAGGCATCTATGCCTATCCTGTACAGAAGCTACAGAACTTTGCTATATGTTTCCAATTGGGTGTGATCACAAGTCCAATATCAGCAGTTAATGACAATATTAAACTGTTTGAAATTTTATCACAAACTGCTAGCTATCGTTATCAGATTTTTACCACCTTAAACCTACATTTTTGATCTTACAGTGATCTTAAACCTATCTTCAGAGTTGCAAAGAAATCTTTTCCATTTTACAGAGATTCTAAACCTATCTTTCATCTTAAGTTGATCTTTTAAGTTTGGTAAAACTACCATAAACCTTTAGGGCACCTATGTATGGCAATTTATGCATTATCAAGATGAGATGTTACATATTTATTAAACCTATCTCAAACTACTACCACGAATCATGTAATAGCTTTTTTTTCCAACACGAAGTATGTCTCTGATAAGTTCACCAAGGTAGAACAGCACTATTAAGAAAATACTGCAATTCCGACACTAACCTTGTTTATTTATTTATTTATTTGTTGTTTTACGTAGTGTTCCACAGCCAGGGTCACATTGCGACTGGTAGTTTACAGGTGGAGGGGACCAGTGCATACTGCACTGTAAACCACTGGGCATCGGCAAGTAACTACCAACTTTCAAACATAAAGCGCCAGGCCTGAGATTTGAACCGGAGGCCTCAGAAGTTGGAGGCAAAAACTTCAACCGCTACCCCACCGAGCCCCCCCACCACTAATCTTGTCTACGCCACACTCCTCCTAATCCCCCAACCTCACCCAGCCCCACCAAACGTAGCAAAATTGTAGTGATGATATTGTATGACAGAAGTTTCAAACAAACAGTATTCACAAGTTTTGACATAATACCAAAAGTGTACCCAGGCTTGGGAATGCATTAACACACTTCTGTCATTTTTACAGAACTCCACCTAAACCCGAAGAGCCAGAACAGAATGGAGGTAAATGTATTTATGCAGCTTTTTTTTAAATACTTATTTGTTTGTAAGATATGAAAACCAACAGAGATCACAGGTTAAAGATGTTTTTCTTTTAACTAATCAAAAAATGCTACCTTGGGATGATGAGGTATATCTAGTGGTTACCAGATAGTGCTGGCTATTTAAACAGATTAAGTAGTTGTTTCTTTCACTTGAACAAGAAAGCTATTTGTGTGTTTAAATGTGTAGAAAACTAAAAATGCCAAGCACATTTTTCTGACAAAACAATGCAATCTAATTGGAAATTTACCATCAATTTTAAGGGGGAACATTGGCGCAGTGGTAACACTCTCATCCCCCACCTCTGATGTCGGGGATCCAAAGCCTGGACCTTATGTGGGCAAGTTGGTCATTGCTTACCAATGGTCATGTACTTGTTTCCTCTGCCCACAAAACTACCCATCATGATATGGGTATAAAATAAATAAATACAATAAGTTTTCTTTCAAACTAAAAAACCAACAAACAAAAAGTCTGAATTCATGTTAGTTTTAAAGGCCTAGTTAACATTGCAAGTCAAGCCATAACACATATGCGTGGATACTTCTTCATTCTGATACACTATTACATAGAAATATATGACTACTACATAATCAACTGCATTCAATTAAACATACACTAATCAGCATAGATACATAAACACAGGTTACGGATTAGTTAAAAGATATACTTGTAAATAATATATGATGAATTGTATGACTAGATAATGTATAGACATAGTAGTGATATTATAGCCAAATCATACATAAGATTATTATGATATAATGTTACTTACATATAATTCTAAGACACATTCATGGCATTTATCTCTAAAATGAATGCAATATGCTATGTTCTACGACTGCTTAAAGACATCAGTACATTCAGGATTGTCAGTTGAAAGTCTCAAAAACCCATGTCTTACTAAATATGAAAGGAGGATGTTTCATTAGTTTCAGTTTATTTTTTGTTTGGGGTTTTAAGTTGCTTTCAATACTGTACAGGTCATATCACGACGGGTAGTTGGAAGGGCAGAGGAAACCAGTACATATAGTTTGCTAGGGTTGTGTACTGTAAACCAACGTCAGGCAACTACCAGCTTTCCCACTTGAGGCCATGCCGGGAATCGATCCCCGGCCTCAGAGGTGGGAGTGTTACCAGTCTGCCACCATGCCCCCCCTTCAGTTTATTTAATTTCAGATCCTGAGTAACTAGTATAAATTTCCAGTTGATAAAAAAGGAAATACTATTGCCAGAATTGATGTGTAACACCTCCGTGTATTAATGATTTCCTATTTCTCAGGCCAACAGTTCGATGGTTTCATCAAAGAGGAGAGTACAGCTTGTTTAGGTAGAAACACAGGTTATTTCTATGCCAAAATGGAAGAAGAATGTGCGAGGGATTGTCGTCAAATGGAATGGTGCACAGCATTCAGCCTGACAGATATAGATTATCAGGGGAAGAAGTTGATATACTGCCAACTGTATGTGACATGTATCCAGAAGAATAGGGCCACTGGAACCAATTTGTACAGTCTTGAAAAAAGGTTTGACTTTCTACATTAAAATCTAAAATACAGTATCTTTCAGTTATTACACCAGGGCCCTTATTCACGAAAAGGTCTTAGCCAGGGCTTAGACTTAAAGATGAGACTTTTGTCTCAAGTTTCTGCCCTAAAACTTTTGTGTTAGGCTTAGTGGTATTTTCACAAAAATTTAAGAACAGTCTTAGGCTTAGCCAAGAGCTCAACTTTAAGACTTATTGGCAGTGGGCTTAAATTTTGTAAAGAGGATTTAAATATGGCTGCCATAAACTTTTCTCCACTTCAAAATTTGAAATCGCTGTAAATATAGTATAATTATACAGAACACCTCACTAAATCAGTCTTTGGGAAGTAAATATGTGGTAACAAGGTTTTCCATTTCAAAACAGCACTTTTCCTCAGATAAAATGCATTAAATGAAGGATATATGTCACCAAAAGTATAGTTTGAATAGAAAAGAAAGGTCACATGATACAGAAGAACACTGTAGTTATTTGATAACCTTAGCTAAGTCACCCTTTGTAAATATGATTTTCAGACAAAACTTAGCTGAGACAAAAGTCTTTGTCTGGATTTAAGCCTAAGACCTGGCTAAGTCTAAGACCTTTAGTGAATACCGGCCCTGGGATTCCCATTTCAGTAGCTTGCGTTAGACTCAACACAGGATACACTTTGTGTTCCAGTCTGCTTTTGTGACATGAGTGTAAAACCTTCCATATCCACTGACAAAGCAATATTGAAGTGTACATACTGGAGGCATTAAAGGGGGAGCTAGGCTGGTTAAATTTGGTTATATATAAAACACATGGTCTGACTCTATATTATGTTACTTTGTTCTCCCAGCAAAGAAGGTTGTGTTATTGGGTGCGTTTGTTTGTCAGTTTGTCTGCATTTGTGGTCATGATTACTACAAAATTCATGAATGCATCTTTATGGAATATTAGGGAGCACGGTGACAGAGTGGTAACACTCTCGCCTCCCACCTCTGAGGCCCGGGATCGATTCCCGGCAATGGTCTCAAATGGGATAGGTGGTAGTTGCTTGCCATTGGTCGGCAGTTTACAGTACACAACCCTAGTGAACTATATGTACCGGTTTCCTCTGCCCTTCCAACTACCCATCGTGATGTAACCTGTACAGTGTTGAAAGCGACGTAAAACCCCAAATAAACAAACTTTATGGAATATTAAGGCCATGGTAGTGCAGTGGTAACACACTTGCCTCCAGCCTCTGAGGTTGACGGGTGAAACCCCAGGACCTTATGTGGGAAAGTTGTTAGTTTCCTACTTATGGTTGTTAGTTTACAAAACAGAACCTTGACCAACTGTATGTACTGGTTTCCACTGCCCACAAAAACTACCCATCGCGATATGACCTGTACAGTGTTGAAAAGGATGTCCCAAATCCCAAATAAATAAACTTTATGGAATTTTATGAATATTGGTAGGGTCTGACCAAATGAAAAAATTACATGTAATACAATTTGAGCAAGATCTTGTTCATACTCTAGATACCTCAAAAAAAGGAAAATCCGAAAGTTAAGTATTAGTGTGAAATTGCAAGTTGAGACTAAGCTGTCTAAGACGATGCCTGCGTTTTACAAGTGCTTTCTAGGTATAACTTAATTAGGCTACAAATATAAGGAAAAACAAGGTACTACTTATTCTATGTTTACATGTTATTTTTTTAAAATACCTTTGTTGTGAACAACAGCTTTTTAAATAGCTATTTAATTGTAGTTTTAAATATCCAAGGCCACTTCTACTACTAATGCTATCAACAAGGGTGGCAAATACCATCAAACCATGAAATATGTCCAACACAATATATTGATGTTATTACTGTAAAGATCATCCTTAGAAACTGCTGTGATTGATACGTATTAGCCTTTGCAGTAAACACTTATCTAACCACACTAGCATATGTTCATTTTATTTTTACAGTGGTGATCCAAGTCAGCACAGAGGTAAATATAGTTACATCATATTTTCTGAAATATTTATTTGTCTGTTGCATCCGGAAAGCGTAAGACTAAGTATTTGTTTATATAGATAATGGCCAAGTGGCACCCCATTATGTTAACTTAATGTCCTATGAGGCCCGAAGGGCTGAAGAGCCATTTAGTTTACATAATGGATTCCCAACGACACTATTTTCTATTATAAAACCCTGTGAATTGAAACAAAAATTCAATAGTTTAACAACTTTTATATAGTTGACATGCATTCTTTGCAAGGTTTACTTTCGTATGAATATCATGTGTTACTTTCACTAAATTAATTCTAAGGTCTTTTTTAATTTCAGTACACAATCAATATTGTATCACCATGTGTATCAATGGTTTTTCTTTTTTATTATTTAAGTTAATTTAACCTTGAAAATTGTGAACAGAAACTTCACCAATGGATAGGGACAATTGATAGAATAGGGATCTGTAAATTACACAAACCACTTTTCAAAAAATTAGATTGTTTATATGACAATGTTCATGCTGTGGAATAATTTGTTATGGGGATTGTTTCATGTTTCTATCTTGATTTCTGCTTGTTTTAAGACAAGAAAGGATTTTTGTGTGTTTCACAAAATAAAAGTACTATTATCCTGAGAAATATACTTTCTGTGTCAATGGTTTCAGGTTCATAAGATTTGCATTTTTGTCTTTCTTTTTCTCTGACTTTTGAATCATGGAAATCAATGAGCTCTTGGGAAGAATCTACTGCATGAAAGACTCACAGAAAGGACTCCATATTTTGCATTTTAAAATGCTTCCAAAAATCTGCAACATTTGAAAACAAAATTCATTTCCACCACAAGTTGTGTATCATGTCAGAAGTAAATAACAAAATGTAATAAGGTAAATTAAAATCCATGCGTTGAATTAAAAGCATTATAATATAAAGATTAGAAATATGTCTGGCTTTACAAATTAAATTACTTGGTTTTTATTTGCAGTAGGCATTTTCCAGGTAGTAATTTGTCCATGAGGTATTTGTCGGAGACTTAAAAATACTTTACAAATGTGCTTACTGGACTAATTAACACCAAAACGGTTTGTGAAAAGCATTGTGCTGAGGATGACTGGCAAACACCCTTTTCTTGGCAGACTGGCCTGATAACTAAACCGCATTCCACTGTTACAAGATAATGTTCTGTTAAATCTCAATTGGGCAAATATAATGGAGAGTTCACACAAAAGAAGGATCACTGCCCTGGGTTTTATAATGCCATAACTAGAAGAAATTTTGACCAGGTAGTGACAAGACATTGCTAATGAAAACAAAATGAAACAAAATGTTTCTTATGTAACCATTAATTACAACATGGGTTTTTCTATATTGATGATATAAAAAGTGTAAGTATAACACAGGTCTTACTCTGTCATAAAGCTAGTAAATTATACTTGTAAGATAATAATATGTAATAATTATGAGATCATGCTAGCTTGTTATTACTAGAAAGGATTATTTTGTAATTTTGTAAGATAACTTTCACCAGCCATAAATTTTAGCTATTTATATTAGGACTATTCTAGGGAAATTATATATCTGTACTTACAACTTAAGCAGTAACTATCCATTACTAAAAATAGATTGTAATAAGTTTCTTAAAAATGAAGAATTACTAAAAAATTTCTTTTAGATGAAATTTCTGCTTAAACTGTACATAGTTCATGCCTTGTAATGAAAAAGAGAAAACCAGTACATACAGTTGGTCAAGGTTCTGTACTGTAAACCACAGACCAACGGCAAGTATCTTGTGATTACGAAACAGCAGTCAACTGTAATCTTCTGCCTAAAATTACCTAAATTCATAGATATTCACCCATGCATGAACAGATTTATCAACATATCTCTAGTGGCAATGTTTATCATTCATTTGTAGAACTGAATTGTTAGAAATTCGAGTAAGTTTATCCCGTCCTTAGGAAACTCCATTGCTCCCTGTTCAGTTTCGCTCAGAGTTCAAATTGGCTACCCTGGTGTACAAGTTTATTCAGTTTCTCTTTTGATGCTCCTACTGTTTGGAATTCACTCCCTGAAGACATTTGTGCATCACCCACTATTGCCTCATTTAGAAAGAAGCTCAAAACCTATCTCTACACAAAGGCTTATCCTCCTTTGCTCATTTTCTCTTTTGGCCTCTCCATGGTGCCGACCTATTTCTGTCCCTGGATTTTGAATTTTGCATATTGCTATTGTCTTGTTGCGCCTTAGAGTCCACAACTCAGTGTAGATTAAGCGCTATAAAAGTCAAATTAGAATTAGAATTGTCTTGTACAATGTTTGTCACCATAACTTTGCACAATCTAGAGAACAATAACCTAATATTTGCTTTTTGTATATGATATAGTCTTTTTAAGCTATAGTAAGGCTTGTACTACTAGGGATTGCTTTTTCATTTTCTTTGTCTGTGGACTTTGAATTGTGGCTTGTGCTTCTAGGGAATCACTTTTCTTCATTTTTTAAGTGCGAGCCTTGATAGAGCTCACGCTTCTACAGATCGCTTTTTTTGTCTCCAGACTTTGATGAAATTTTCCTGTGTATTCTGAACCTCCATCTCTTGCTCTTCAATAGCTAAAAGGACACAAGTCCATTTGGCGTTTCCTCATACATGTGTTCTTTTGACCATGGACCACACTCCTATAGCTAAAAGGACACATATCCTTTCAGCTTTTGCCCATACATATGTCCTTTTGTCTCCTTACTTTGATGACGGTGACAATATCTTTTGCTGTGGGATGTATCTAGGTTTGAATTTCTTTCTATCACCAGACTTTCATAATTCTTGTGCACTACTCGTGTCTCTGATGGCTTTGCGCTTGTGCAAGGGGACCAAAACACCTTTCGGCCTTGTTTAATTTTTTTTGTCTCGGGACTTTGTGTAGCATAGCATGATGAGTGCTTGTCTCTTCACTGAGGTTATGCAGCAATTCGCAATTAGTACTGGGATGGATGACAGTCTCAGTGCACTACTCGTGTCTCTGATGACTTTGCAGCTGGCACTAGTAGTCGAAACCCTTTTCACCCTTGTTATTTATCAAAATATGCATTGATACAAGTGCATGCCATAAACAGACTTTCCCCACCAAAAAATAAATTAACCTTTAACAGAACTTTTTAAGAGGCGAAAATATAGTCTGTGCTTCAAATCTGGGCCTAACCTGGCACAAATCTCAGAATTTGCATACCCTAAAAAGTAATTAATAATGTATATAATCAATTTAGTCAAGTTATTGTGGAGTTTCTAAGCATTATATCTTTTACACCTATTTCTAGGGGTCACGGTGGCAGAGTGGTAACACTCTCGCCTTCACCTCTGAGGCTGGAGTTCGGTTCCCAGCACGGCCTCAAGTGGGAAAGCTGGTAGTTGCTTGCCGTTGGTCAGCAATCTACAGTACAGCACCCTGAAGAGCTGTATGTACTGGTTTCCTCTGCCCTTCCAACTAGCCATCGTGATATGACCTGTACAGTGTTGAAAGCGATGTAAAACCCCAAATAAATAAATGCCTATTTCAATTTGTGCTAAATTGATGGGTGTGCTGAGTTATGACCCATTTCCTTGTAATACCTGTCTAGTGATGTCAGTTTTTGTGTATATTTCTCTGATGGAAATATACATTTTTTTTAATATTCGGGAATTTTAAACTTTATTTATTCAACCACTTAGTAGATCTACAACAGTCTCCTTGAAATGATCATTTATATTTATGAAAAGGGGAATTTTCCCTTTCCATATGAAAATCCTGTTATCTTTTTCCTTTTGTACATGTGTGGAGGAATGACATCCCAAAAATCAACAAAACCCACATAGGTACTAAGGTACTAACATAAATCTGGGTGACAGTAAAATCCTCTCTGATATAAAGATGGAGTTTTTTGTAGTATCACCAATTAAGACAATCTGTGAGGGTATCACCAATTAAGACAATCTGTGAGGATACCCAGGTACCCATCCATCAAAATACCTACCCACTCAGTCCCACAAGAATTGGTATATTGTGACAACTTCTATTATAAGCTCATTTTCTATAGTATATTCACTGCAGTACTACAGTTTCCAAATGCATAACAATTAAATGACACCTGTGATTCTGAATATATCTTTAACCTCAAAGCCATTTACTAATTGAAATGAATTACAGTATTTAAAAAATATATATATATCTCCTTTTTCAGTTGTCACTGTTAATGACTCCACCCTATCGTGGCACACAACATGCTTTGGTAAACCTCTTGCATCCCTTGGTGTGAAAGATCCAGACAAATGTTTTGAAGAATGTAGTCTGAAAACTTGTGATGCCATAGCTATTGAAGAATCAACTGGAGGGTATGAGTGTGACTTGTACAGGGATTGTAAACTCATTCCAAAGTCCAATGCAAAACTGTTTGTCCTCAGGCAATAAAGGTTGGTATAAAAAATTAACATTTACCTACTGTGTCATGACTTAGTTATTTCTGATAAAGTCAACTGGACCATTAATTGTCCTTTGATTAAAAGGTGAGTATTCCTCTCCAAGGAATATATTAAATCAGTCTGTTCATAGATGAATGTAAGTTGGCAAGTGTACCAGCCTTGCCAAATATAGATGCACTAAAATGAAATATGATAATTTACCTATCTCATCTTATTTTATTTACCTGTGTAGCACTATCTGCCCAATCTAAAACTATGTTAAAGCTACAAAATCACAGATTCTAGAAATTTTATTGTCATTTTAGCTTTTTTGCAAGTTGAATACTTACCTTATCCCCACTATTGCTATATGTTGGCGAGAACAAGCATCCATCACCAACTTGAATATTTTATTAAAAATATATATTCTTGTTTGGTTTCTTACTTGTGCCACTTAAGTGGACTGGGCATGCGCACCACCCCTAGTTCCCTCAAGTACAAAATATTTGTGAAAAATAAACAAATTCGAAAACTTGATCTGGATCAGAATCTAAATAATCTTTCAGGAAAACAGTATGTGAACATATCAGTCAGGTCTGTTCTTTTTGAGCTGTGCCCATAGACAGACAAAGCTAAAGTTACAATATTGAAATCATGTATGCAAATTATGTATGCTATGTATTAAGTATGTATGCTCTGATATAGGCTAATGGGAAAATGTCTGTTGAAATTATACTTACAAAATATGGGATGATTAAATTGGCTATATCAGGATTTATGAATCTAGGGTTAATCTTATATGGTTTTTTTTTTGGAGAGGGGGGAGCTTTTTAGGGTAAGGCCATTGGCGGTTATATGATCCAATATCTATTGTGTTCCTCCATTAAAAAAGGTCAAGGTCATGTTTACAGAAATGTCAATGAATTATTATAATAAGAGTTCATGTACGATAGTTAAGACTGTAAAGGGGTGATGTGTATTGTATTACCAAAAAAGTTTTATAAGAAGTGTTTTATTAAAACAATATCTGTACACATGTAAAATTAATTAGTATGAATGATCTTAACTCAGTTATATCATATATTTGCAGGTTACCATACAAGGATGCTCTCCTGGAAGGATTTTGTGGCTTTTTTGTATTGAACAATAATTAGTTAAATAGTTAAAACTTATTCATCTGACTGTTAATTAATGTAGCAAGCTTTTGAGTACATTCTTATACATGTATTACATAACAATAAAAATATATATTTTTCTGCAATAAATGGTTCATTTGTTCTCTTTCTGTTGAAAAACATTTGTTATTCACAACTTAGCATAAAATTAAGAACCTTGGTTTGTTTTTCATAGAAAGTCTATAACCTACGAAGGTAGATTGTCACCGTTCACAATTAAATGTTAAATGAACAATACATTCATTTGTGGTCTCTCTGTGGCTTAATGGTAAGTGTGTTTGACTTTGAAGCAGACATTGAGTCAGTCATGGAGATAATATTTCACAAACTTTGTGTCTCTGGGGCTGTTTTCACAGTTTGACTAAGTCAGGACTTAGAATTAAAGTTAAGATTATTGTTATAAACTCAGGCTAAGTGTTTGATGTTAGACTTGCAATTTCTCCTGTGTCTAAGTTTTGGCTAAGTTTATCTGGGAGTGGGATTAATTCTTATAAACAAAGACTCAAATATGGCCATCGTAAATTTTTTTCACATAAAAATCTGAAAAGTCTTAATATAAAAAATAAGATATGAGCCACACTACCAGCTCCTATATGAATTGAGATGAACCAGGGTGGGAGGTGGGAAAATAATTGTCTCTAAAATGGGGTCTTGCCCCTTTAATTTCCCAATGTTAAATGAAGGTTTTGTTATAATTGGCCCCAGAATCAATAACCAATAACCCCATACCCAGTCAAATAGTATTGAATCACAATAACAATCTTTACTGGGGTGCACTAAATAAGGTGGGGCCTATCGCTCCACCCCCAATATGTGACGAATAAAATATTTTGACTAGAAATATACAATCACATGACTCAGAAAACCACTGTGGTTATTTGATAACTACTCACTTTGGCAAGTCACCCTTTATGGAACCCATTTTTGTTCAGGACGTAGCAAAGACAAAAGTCTCAGATTTTATATAAATCCTGAGTCATGTGACTTGTATATATCTACCACTGTGGCCTAGCGGGTAACACACTAATCTAGGAACTCAGAGGACGTGGTTTCAAACCCAGGTACAGGCAGATACATAGTGGCTCGGTTGACCACTTAAAATGGCGGTCCTCTGTCATAGGGTCCTATCCCCAGTGGCAAGTTAAAGAACCTCAAGGACGTTGATAAATGTCATCCTTGAGCCTCTATCTTCCAGTTAGGGGAATGTCAGTTACTTGTGAGTTACTTGTGAGTTGGGGCTGTACCTGTACAGTTGCATTGGTTAAATAACACTTTGAGTCCTGTAGTATATGGAGATATTGCGCTGAGTATAAATACACATTACATAATATCCTGACTTCGGCTTAGTACAGTCTAAGTCTAAGATCCTTTGTGATACCAGCCTCTTGATCATATTCTGGATATACAAAGTACAAGTTTTTGTTTAAAAAAACCCTTGTGGAGGTTAGCGTTCTATGAGAGGAATTTATAGAATATTTATTTTACAGCCTTCAGATTATTATAGTAACCCTTACTGTTTGATTATTAATATGAAACCCAAAATGTACTAGCATTAGTTGCTCAGCATTTGGTTGTACACAGTAGATAAATTGAAGAGTGAAATAGGTTATTTTGGTGGATCAGAGCCAGTAAGAAATAGCAAATTTGTATGCTTTTAAAAAGAACTAAGCAACATAAGTGGAATTAGTTTTGATCAAAATGAATTATCTTATTGAAAAGCCACCATGCTCCAGGTGCTGACACAATGCCACTCACTTTATTGTTATATCAATTATAACACAGTTTAAGTCCCATAAAACTTTCCTAAGTGAGGTTTCTATGTTCAATTTCCATTGATACCTCTTTTTTTCTCAAAAACACAACTTTGAAAAAGTTGGCTTTTAATGTGTTGGTGGAAAAGTGGTATTGATAGGAATCAATGGGTATTTGTAATGGCTGTATTGAGAGTAGGCTCCAACCAGGCTGGAGTTCATGTACGCAGATTTATACCGCCAAGGCCCAAGTCCAGTGTTGTTAAATCATAGAAAATCAAACTCTGTTACAGGATATGGCTGAACCTCTGACTGTTACTACATATAATAGTCATGGTAGTGGTGTTGGCAGACTAGAACATATCAAAAAGCTCCTTAATAAATCAGATTTTATGTTTCTACAAGAACATTGGCTCCAGGACTGCTAATTTCAACCATTCTTCAATAAACTACCACAAATACAATATCACTGTGTGTCTGGAATTGATTCCACTGACCTATCACATTCTGGCAGACATGGTGGGGTTGCAATTATATGGGAGAACAACTTAAAAGCCAAGGTTGATCTGGTCAAGTGCAATTCAGTGAGATTATGTGCTGTAAAGGTAAAATTGCAATCAGAAACTATCATAATGGTGAATGTATATATGCCAAGCAGTAACACTTCAAACAGAGAAGAACTTTATCATGTTGTCTTGGCTGAAGTGGCCAGTATTTCACACCTTTACTCCAATTCAAAAATCACACTTGGTGGTGATTTCAACATCAACTATTGCCAAGACAAGTGCAACTTAATTAGACATACCAAGGATATATTAAGTTCTTGTGGTTTGGTAAATTGTCTTTTGATAGACAAATTTAAGGACTCTGTTGGTTATACATTTGAAAGCAATGCCAATCATGCTCAGTCTCTAATTGACTCTGTATACATATCTAAGTCAGCATCTAATGACCTACTCAGTATCACTACAATTAATGAATGTGATAACATCTCAGATCACTTACCCCTACAGGTGAAGATGACATTTGAGATAAGTAATTCACCTGCCTGTGACAGTTCTGTGAACAATGGTGAATATATAAACTGGAAAAGAGCTACAAACCAAAACCTATTAAATTATAAAACCAAACTTCGTGACATGTTGAAAGAAATCCCAGTTCCTTGGGATGTCCTCAGATGTACCAAGTGCAATCATATCCATCATCACCAGTGCATACAGAAATTCCATGATAGAATTATATCAGCCTGTTTAGTATCAGCTCACAAAACAATTCCAATGTCAACAGCTAAAAAACAGATGGCCCAAGCCACTCCTGGTTGGACTACTTATGTTAAAACATTTCACAAACAAGCCCTTCTTTGGCATCACATTTGGAAAGTTAATGGATCTCCTAGATCTGGACATATTGCTGATATTAGAAACAACCCGAAGGCAATATCACAATGCAGTGTGCTATGTAAAATCTAATGCAGATGCCATCCTTGCAAATAAAATGGCTGAATCTATGCTACAACAAAATTCAAACTCTTTCTGGCAAAATGTAAAACATGTTAAATCTGGAAAAAGTGCCTTCCCAACTTTAATTGATGATACTCATGGAAATGAAAATATTCGTAATTTATTTCTTGAAAAGTATAAAAACCTTTATAACTACGTACCATACAACCAGAGAGACATGGTTACCTTTCAAAGTGAAATGGAGTCCAACATTGATAATAAATGTATGCAAGGTAAATGTTATTCTACCCATTCAGTGTGAGTTAATGATGTTACTGTTGCCTTAAGACAGCTTAAACATGGCAAACAAGATGGTAGATTGGGTCACTGTACTGACCACTTAATCTTTAATTGTAATTTATTGGCACTATACTTAAGCTTTCTATTTACATTAATGTTAAAGCATAGCTATGTCCCTGAAGATATGTTAATTTCTACACTTATTTCAATTCCAAAAAATAAGAAAAAATCCATCAATTCATCTGAGAATTATAGAGCAATTGCATTATGTAGTATTATAGGGAAGGTGCTTGACCTTATTATTATGAAACAAAACAATCTTATTTTTAAAACTTCTGATTACCAATTTGGCTTTAAACAGAAACACTCCACAACTATGTGCACTTTTGTTGCAACTGAGATTGCACAATATTACTTAAATAATGCTAGTGATGTATATTTGTTACTCCTAGATGCTAGTAAAGCGTTTGATAGAGTTGAATATATCAAATTGTTTAAATTACTGAACAGTAAAGGTCTTTGTCCTCTTGTTACAAGACTGTTACTTTGTTTATATAATAAACAAATGTTATGTGTCAAATGGGGAAATTATATTTCAGAGTATTGCACTGTAAGTAATGGGGTTAAACAAGGGGGTGTTCTTTCTCCTCTGTTATTCTCTGTATATATTGATGAACTTTTCAATAGACTGAAATTATGTGGTTATGGATGCTATGTTGGAAATGTATACATTGGAGCCATTGGTTATGCTGATGATTGTATGCTATTGTCACCTACTATAACCTCTATGACTCATCAATTAAAAATCTGTGAAAATTATAGTAAAGAATATAATGTAAGTTTCAAGGTTGAAAAATACCAGCTTCTACACTGTGCAAAATCATCGGATCACATTGATGGGATTACTTACAATGGTATATATATTAAAGCATCAAATGTTGTTGATCATCTTGGTAATAAGATATCTAGTACTTTATCATCTAATGAAAATATTAACACTGCTTGTATTAACTTTTCTGTTGGTGTGAATTCTGTTTCTGCCCTGTTCTCACGCTCTCACTGTAGTGTTAGACGTGTACTTTTTCGTCAAGTTTCTATGGCTATGTATGGTTGTCCACTGTGGGACTTGACATCTAGTTATATTAACAAATTCTACACATTTTGGAGAAAAGCTGTTAGACAAATATGGAAAATACCATTCAATACTCACTGTGACTATCTTCCTCATATTTGTGATTCACTGCCAATTGAAATACAGATTGTTAAAAGATTCTGTAAATTTTTACACCAAATGATGAATAATGACAATGTTGTGTCAATTCTATGTGGTAAATTAGCCTTTGCTGGAAGTGCCTCATCTGCATGTAACAATATCAATTATATCTGAAACTTGCTAAAATCTAAAAGGCATGACCTTGCCTTCACTCATATTAATGAAATAACAGAAACACTTGTGAGCCTTTTTACAAGAACTGAAGATAAAATAATATGCAGTGTGATCAAAGATTGTATCATTATGAAAGATGAAAGATCAGGCCTGCTAACTTGTAGTGAACTACAATACATTATAAAAATGCTATGTACTGAATGATATTTTTTTTTCCTTTTCTTTATTTTTTGTTTGTAAATACTGGATTACTGTAGTTTTAAATGTTCTTAATTTTATATGTGCATATTTTTGTACGAATAAAGATATATATATATATAAAGATATATATATATTTTATCAAAATTTTCTTAAAAGAAAATGTTTCAGAGTAAACATTTCACAAGTTTGTAAAATGATGAAATAGAATTCAGATCAAATAGAATAGAATTTAGAAAAGCAGCATCAATTTTATTGCAATACTGCATTACACATTTGCTGATACAAGGTTAATTTGTGTCTGTGGAGAAAAAAAGACTACATTAAGTTACTGCTTGGCTTTTCATGCCAGTCCCTTGTAAATGTAAAGAAAACAGAATACATGTAGTACATCATGTAAGAGGCAGGGCTAGGAGAGATTTGACTCAAGCAAAGTTTACAAGGCCGTCTGTCTTAAATGCTGGTATATATATGAATACATTATATAAATTTAAACTCCGTTATCTGAACTGATCCCTAATTGCAAAGAAATTTGAGCCTTTAGCAAGGCTACCTTTGCTTTTACAATTTACATAAAGATTTGCTTACTCAATTTCAGGGTTTTCAGTGCATCAATAAATCTTTAGGCATGAATCTCTACTAAGGAGAATAATATTATAATTTATTCAATATACACAAATATGTATATCCAGTAAACCAACAATTAAAACAATAACATAATTCTTGTCGTATATTTTGGATTCCAGTAAAATGTTTGCAATACAAATCAGAGCTTTAAATGCAACCTATATACATGCATAGCAATAAATTTTAACCAACCTCCATCTGTTTTGTCTCTTATCAAATCTAGAGGGCTCACATTTGTACTATTGGCTTATTTTGGACTTTATATATATTTATAAATAGAGATTGGTATGTATTGGATTAGCTTGGTGTGGATTTGCCGTCACAGTACTATAAACAGCTTAAAAGAACAGACCCAGATAAATACACACAGTTTGTTACTTAAAATGTCAATAGATGAAATCACACCACATTTATTATTACATTTCAGAGAAACTTTATAATAGAAACATTTTACTTACTTGTGAATGGCAGTTTTAAATGGCTGATTTTCTGAGTTATAAAGTCAAGTTACCTACTGTCAGGAGTTACCTACATTTCAGATTGCACATTTATGCTTAGAGATGTGAGACATAACTGAAGTTTTCCAAGTTTCAATTTTAAAGACAGTTATTTGACCACACATGAGTTTTTTAGGATTATGTGGCTGATTTTCCAAACTATAACTCTATAAGCCCTGGACAGAGTGTGTTTCAAGGCTAAGCTCACGTCAATTAAATTATAATATATTTTGAAAGAAGAGACAATTCCATTGCATAGTCTAAAACGATGACATAAAAGAAAATATAATCATAACATATAAACAATGGTATCTGTAACTGAAGTGTCAAGCAAAACTGATGACAACATCTTTTAAGTTGTTGATATTCAAAATAAACAAGGCCAAAAGGTGTTTTGGTTCACCTAGCATGGGTGCAAAGCCATCAGAGACATGAGTAGTGCAGTATAATTTACGAAAGTCTGGCTACACAAAGAACAAACTAAAACACATCCCATAGCAAGAGAGGTAAATTTAGATTTCACAGAATTTACAGTGTTGTCATGTTATCCAAAAGGGAGCAAAACATGTCACCAAACTCCGGAGAGAAAAGGACATTTGTCCTTTTAACTACTGCAGAGTTGTCATGTCATCCAAACGGGAGCAAAAGAGGTAAATTCAAAGTAGAGAGGTAAATTTCATCAAAGTCTGGAGACAAAAAAAAACCCAAAAAGTGATCTGTAGAAGCGCGATTTCTATCGAGGCTCGTGCTTAGAAATCCATACCAAAAGGTTGGTACTATACTGCATCCCCCAAAAAGAAATTTTGTTTCCATTAATAGATTAAGCAATCAGATAGGGTGTGAGAACATTGGTCTACAGAATTTGTCAGAGGAGTTTATTTATTTTCCACAATATGTGTTCCCACCACTCCAGGAGTAGTCACACTGCCTGTTAATACATGGCAAGCTCCTCCATTCCACTCTTTGCTCTTCATGTCAGTCAAGCACTTTGGTAAAACCTTTGTCTACAATGCTCCTAAGATTTGGAATGACATTTCCAACAATGTATAAAATGCAACATCTATTGCCTCCTTCAGGTAAAAACCTTTAAAAGCTCATAACTTACCTGTTATAAAAAAACCTTTCTGCCTGACATCTTTGTGTCTTCTATGGTATGACCTGGCATTGTCAATGGATCCAGGATAATTTAGATTGTTTATGTTCAGTAGTGTGAGACAGTCTGTCAGTTGTTTAAGATTAAGCACTATAGAAGGCTACATTAGATTAGATGAGATAGGGTGTCAGATTACCTTGACTTACCATCCAGTGGTTTGAAGGTTTACTTGGAACTGCATCCAGGTCGCCCCATTACTTCAGAGTTGTTCAGACTATAGGTGGACGGCCACTGATTGGACACAGTTTTTTGCCATCAGTAACAGTGAGATGATAATACTACAAATGTTGGTCACCAAGAAGCTACCTGCATTAACCTCAACTCACCTTTGGTAGCCATCTGATGAACGGGTGGTGAAATTACAAATACCTGAACTCACATTACCTGAGCATATTACACCGAAAGACGATCAAATCACAACCTCATGTACACAATGGACCATACATTCGTAAACTATAGTACGAAATTCATATGAGCATGCATGAAATAATCTGTACATGCCCAAAGTACTGAATTCGGAGACAGGAAAATTCAAATATGTCATAACCTTGGTAGGATGCGCAAGGTGATGGACATTTCGCTACTGACTTACAAGGTCGCAAATGGATGTCAGGCAGTGATCAAAGGACAGGGACGTTTCACCAAAAGCGGGTTACCGTGGATGATACCGCCTGTAGTGTGAAAGGGTATTACCTTATATAATATCTTATACTCTTACCTAACACCAGGACTTCCCAGGAGTAATCAATATGCTAACAAAAATATCAGAAACTTTTGGTGGAAATTTTGCTGCAGTCAGTGCAAAAACACTACATTAAAAAAATAGATTGCATTGAACTTTTCAGAAAACAATTTAAAAGCCATTCTTTTTGATTGGGGGTATATATAATGTTATCTAGCTTAATTGTTTACTCCACTACAGAACACTTTACTTTAATAATATCTATATTTTTGGGGGGGTTTATTAGTTTTCAAAGAATAGTGCTATATAAATTCATATTATGTTATTTTACTATAGCTTACATGGTACACTCAACTAAGAACAAAATCGCCAAAAACACAGATAAACAAGGCCAAAAGGTGTTTTGGTCCCCTAGCGCTAGTGCAAAGCCATCAGAGACATGAGTAGTGCACTACAATTTACAAAAGTCTCATGACACAAAGAAATTCCAACTTAGATACATCCCACAGCTGAGACGGTCACCCATCCAAGTACAAACATCGCCCATTCCTGCTTAACTTTATTGAGCAGAGGAACTGTAATCACTCTGTGCCACAACTCGTGAAAGTCTAATGCCAGAAGGACATATGTATGAAAATAATGCAAAATGACATGTGTCCTATTAGGTACTGGAGAGTAAGATAGCTAACATCAGAATGGACAGGTATTGTAAATGTAATGAAACTCCTGAGACAAAAGGACAAATGTATGCTTAACACTAATACCACTTCCCCCAATTCCCCAGTAGTAAACCATCACCATCACATTCATGACTTGCCAGTCGAATGTGATAATTTAGACCTTAGTCCCGCTGTACAAACACAATGTTCAACTGTTGATGGATTTACTAGGGAAGAGGTCGTGCCACTGTACATATGGAATAATAAGAATGCATTCAAAGATTATAAAGATTGAATCCAGACAGGGGGAGACACTATCTAATTGCACTATCGGAATAAGCAGCTCCCAGACCTTATACAATATGGGGTGCCCTTAGATTTTAGCAGGCAATGTTCCCTATCTTCTTCTACCACTAATTATGCTTCTGCACTCAAATATGAAACTTATGTTGAGGAATACATTAGTGAAGTACTTGAACATTTGACCCTTTATGGACCTTTGGAAAACCTAAATCTTGATATTCATGTTTCCCCTCTGATCACCAGGGAGAAGCAAAACTCTACTCAATGACGTACAATAATGGACCTCAGTTGGGCTAAGTTGTTTTCTGGGAATGATTCCATTCTTAAATGTAAATATTTAGATTCTTATTTTTATTTACATTACCCATCTGTTGACCATATTATTGAAAAAATTAAACAGATAGGTCCTGCGTCATAATTGTACAAGGTAGATATTAGACGAGCATTTAGCCACATTTGCATTTATCTGGGTGACATAGATCTGCAATGATTGCATCACAAACAAGCATATCTGGATGGATTTATGCCATTCAGATATTGTCTCGGATCCGGAATTTTTGAAAGGTGTAGTGATGCCATTAGGTACATCATGAAAATCCATAGCTATGACAGCCTAATGCATTATATAGATGATTTAATATATATAGGGTTGCCCTCAAAAATACACCATTCTTATCAATTTTTGTTATCTCTGTAGCAAGATCAAGGCTTGCAGGCAAGTCAGAGTAAGCTGGTATCACCACACACTGAGGTTACTTGCTTAATTATAGTAGTAAATACCATTAAAAGTACAATTTCCATACCAGCTGACAAAATAGAAGAAATTCGTAATATGTATACCCATTGGACCTAACTCTACCGGTACCAAAAGGAAGTTGCTGTCTTTGCTAGGGTTGCTTTACATTACAAAATGCATAAGACCTGCTGGGTCCTTCTTAAGCATAATGTTACAGGTTCTTAGGAACAGTCACAGTATTTCTTACATTAATTTGTCCAAAAAATTCCATATGGATCTTAACTGGTTTAGGGTTTTCCTCAAGCACTACAATGGGGTTACTTTCTTTAATCACAAACCAGTTGATTTGCAAGTGTAACTGGATGCCTCACTGTTGGGACTGGGGGTGTATTTGGTCCATCAGTATATGCCCTGCCTCTAGGTACCAAATTTCAACATTTTCATGTCACCCAATTAGAAATGTTAAAAGTTGTTGTTGCCCTTAAAGGTTGAGCCAAACTTTGGGCAGACAAAAAAGTAAAAATCTATGGCGACAACCAAGCTGTAGTAGAAGTACTTAATACTGGCAAGACCAAAAATCCATTTCTAGCCATTTGTGCCAGGAATATTTGGCTTATAACTGCCTTTTTTAACATAGAAATCGTTGTAATCCATGTGCCAGGTAAACATAGTCAGAGAGCGGATCTCTTATCTAGATGGGTGATAACTGTTAATGAAGAACATAAACTCAGGCAATGTTTGTCAAATTTCATATGGATTAACACACACATTGATTTGACCAAACTCAATCTCTGTATATAATTCTATGTTTCAGATATGTCTTTGCCTGCAGCCCAGCTAGCCACCTCAGCCTGTGTCAGATCGGCTTTTACCTTCAGACCAGCCACCAGGAAGACCTTTTCGACATTTCCTGGCATTCTTGGTGGCAACTGGGCTGTCCACCTTTCAGGTAAACCATTTTTGCTTGTTAGCTTTCATGCAGTACTTCCATCAAAACCGTTTATCTCCAGCCAACATACAAAATTATATGACAGGTATCAGGTCACAGTTCATAATCTATAATGTGGACACTTCACCATTCCCGCATCAGCAATTGCAGTTTTTTCATAAGTCTATAAAAATCAATAGACCTCTGCAGCCTAAGGCTCATACCTATATCGATATTCCCCTATTGACATCACTAGTGGCATTGACAGAGGCCTTCCCCAACCTTTAATTCCACTAGACAGCTAGCCAGAGGAGATATATTTATATATTTTTCTCACCTGAAGGGGTTACCCTTCTTATTAAATGGTCCAAGACCCTTCAATCCAGATCTGACATCAGGACCATTCAACTTCCGTCACTCAAAAATTCACCACTTTGTCCAGAAACTGCTTTGCATACACTTCTTACAACACAGCCAGGCTCAAGTAATGATCATGTATTTTGCCTTTCCTGGTCACATGCATTAGTCCCCTTGACTGATTCTGTTGCTAGAAAGTTTCTGAATAGAATTTCATATATTTTGCATATTTCACCAAAATTGAATTTCCACGATTTTGGACGGTCTGGGACCCGGTCCCTCTTCAACAAATAATGCATCATGGTACCTGGAAATCGGATGCCATCTGGTCTTACATACAGAATGTTCCTACTGCCTCCTCTGTTTCCTAAACTTTCAACAGCACCTACATTCATAGTTTGGCTGTTTGTACAAGTATCTTGATATATCAGATACAATCCATACAAACCAATCTGTCTCAGAGATTAGTCTGTATTTCTCTTTCAATTTTGCCAGTCAGAAGTGTGGCTTGTATGACACCTGTTCTGTCACAATAGATCCTTCAGCAGGCCAACTGTATTAAAAGATGGGTATGTGGATTGATAAAACAATGGTCAATTGTCTTTGAATCAATCTAATCTAATACATTCCCAACACCATTGATCAGATATGTAATGCTAAAAACCTTTATAATGTCCTACAAAATCAAAGTCTTGTATTAATGACATTATTCTTTTTTCTCTTTTTCTTATAACAGGTGGATGATTGGAGTGGTATGCAAACAAAAATCAAGACATGTGTCTGTATGTTGTGTTCATGTTGTTTCCTTCCTGTTTGTCCATTGCCTTATTTTGGCAATTGTAATATTATTTTTGTCTACAAGAAAAAACATATCATAGACGCTGCTTAGGTTATACTTTTCCTAAAGCTCATTTCTGTAAACATTTGTTTTCTAGTTGATGACAGGGCCACAGTGGGGCAGTGGTAACAAACACGCCTCCCACTTCTGAGATCAGAGTTGGAATCCTAGGGCCGACTTGGCCAAGGGTCTTAGCTGGGAATAAGGCTAAGTATGGAATTTAAATGGATTTTACAAAGGGTGCTTAGCTAAGTCTAACCTTATCGAATAGCTACAGTGGTGTTCAGTGTCATGTTCACCTTTTATTTCTATTAAAAATCCTATTGGCGACAAATATCATTATTGACACATTTTATCAGAAGAAAAATGGTGTTGAAATTGAAAACCTTGGTTTCACATGAAAACTTTCGAAAGATTACTTCAATAAAAGTTTATAGCAGTCATATTTAAGTCTTTGTTTACAAAAGTTAAGCCCACTGCCAGATGGACTTATCTGAAACTTAGACTTCGCAGCTTTGTGAAACGCTCTGAGTGTAAGACCACAGACTTAGCCAGGATTAAAGACAAAACTCTTAACCTTAAGTCAAAGTCCTGGCTAAGTACCTTTGTGAAATTGGCTCTTAGCCTAATTTGATATGACAAAGCTGGTAGTTCCATGCCATAGGCCAGCAGTTTACAGTACAGAACCTTGACCAACTGCATGTACTGGTTGACTCTGCCCTTCCACCTACCTGTCACAATAAAATCAATAAGGCACTGGGCATGATTCAACACACGTAATAAATAAAAAATAAATGAATTCTACTTGATGACCCCGTCTATATGCCTCAAATAGACACCTCATGTCTGGGTAGTGCATGTTAAAGAAACATCTACCTTGTGTATGAACTCCTCTCTCACAAGCCAAGCCTACAAAGGAACTCATGAGAGGAGGTGACAGCTATTTCAAACGATTTTAGTGCCTAGTAAGGTTGCCAGGTTTGGCATCTAATCACAGACTGTCACCTCTGTGTTGGTTGACTCCCATAAGTGACAAAGCTGAGGACCTGTCCTAATATGATTATCAGTTGGTATTGTCAAAGGGGGTAAAGCTCAAGGTGACCCAAAACTCAGCTCATGCTTACAGCTGTTTATGCTAAACTTGAGCTAATTTTAAGCTAGATCGCTATTTGTGAATACGACCCCTGGCTGTTAAACGGGACATTCATCCAAATTAAACATGTCCAAACCAAGGGTGAATCCACCAAAAGAATCCTTTCCTGACACACAATATCACAACTAAAAGTAGGCAATGATTTACTTGTTTACTGAAACTACATTACCTCATATATGTCACTTAATTTTTGTGTTTATGCCAATCTTTCAACAGGCGTCGTATTAAGAAAGTTGTTAGCCAAGTTTAAGGCTTAACGTTTATATGCAAATATAGCCAACTTGACCCTACAATTGTTGCTGACACCTTTGATTAATACAAGCCTAGGTTTCATCAAGGTACTTTTATAATATTTTATGGGGAATTTATATTTTGCAGATTTTGTTTACAAGGTATCACAAAATGCCAGGCTTCTCCACCACATCATTCACATGACCACTATGAGTGCATGTATACCCTGTCTCTTTGATTGCAAGAACACTCTGGGCTGTCTGTCTGTCAATGTTTGGTCTGATGAGTCTGCAGGATTCCAGTGTGAACCCAATAATACTACCATCGCAACAGTCACAAAAAATGGTATCGCTTATACAGATGCAGCTGTTTATTATGAGTTAGATATTGGTGACTGTAATTATTAATTAGACTGAATAAATTGCGGAAAAGTTGTCTGAATTGTAATTTACAACTGTTAATATATATGTTGAGGGCAGTATTTAAAAGTAGTGGATTTTTCACCTTGGTAACCTGTAACAAAGAGACTTATGAGGCCATTAAATATTACATGTGAGAGTTTTAGATTTGTTGACAGTGTTCAACATTTCTTACAAGTGAACATTTACTCCTCTTAGTGATTCTGAGCCAACATGGATACATATTTGCACAGATACCTTTCAACATTCATTTTAACTAAATGACCATCAAATCTGAAAAACCCAAAAATTCAAAACAGTAATATATAAACCAAAATAGTAATATTGAACAGGAGATCAAAACCACACCTTATAAAACCGAGACTGGTGACTTATTATTGGTGATTTATTGTGCCAAATATCGATTACTTTTACATAATAGAGAGTTAACATTACATTATTTTTTACAACGTATTGTTATTTTTACTTTATCAGTGGGCATCCTGCAAATATTTTGGCTGACAGGTTCGTGGAGTTCTTCATAGAAAAGATTGAGAAAATACGCTCAACATTCTCTGCTTCTGTCAATCTACAACACATCACCCCTGACTCTCCTCCCCCCATGTTCCCCAGTTTTTCTACTGTAACAGAGGAAGAAGTTACTAAAATTATCACCAGCTCTCCTAGTAAATCATGTTCCCTTGACCCATGGCCCACTTTCCTTGTTCTGGATTATCTCGATATTCTCATTTCCCCCATCACTTCAATAATTAATGCTTCTCTTAAGCAAGGCAAGTGTCCAGATTTCTTTAAGCAGGCCCATGTTACCCCACTCCTCAAAAAATCATCTTTAGACAAAGAAGTTTTTAAAAATTATAGGCCTGTCTCAAATTTAAACTTCATCTCAAAGATACTTGAAAGGGTAATAGCCGTCCAGCTACAAACACATCTTGATGAAGCCGGCCTTTTGACTGCCTTCCAATCCGCTTATAGAAAACACCATTCTACTGAAAGCGCTCTCCTCAATATTCATAACGATATTCTTGTTAATATGGCCAAAGGGTCTGTCACTGCTCTTACCCTTCTCGATCTATCTGCCGCTTTCATTACCATTGACCACACCATTCTCCTAGACAGGCTCAATGTTTATTATGGAATCAGTGAGTTAGCACTTGGCTGGTTCAGATTATACCTGTCAGGAAGGACACACTCGGTCAAGATAGGTAGTACACTCTCCCATCCTGCTTCGCTCCAGTAAGGAGTTCCCCAGGGTTCTGTCCTTGGACCAATTCTGTTCTCTCTCTATACTAACCCTATCAGCTCAATCATTCACTCCCACAGTAGCATCGATTATCACTTCTACGCCGATGACACCCAGTTATACATATCACTTTCACCAGCAAATTTCTCTCACTCTATCCAAAAACTAAAGAACTGCTTAAATGACATTCAAAATTTCATGTTTACAAATAAATTAAAACTTAACCCAGACAAAACTGAGTTTATTCTCATAGGCTCCCAAAAAAATCGTAGACAACTCCTCCCTCATTTCCCCATCAATATTCTGGGAAATCAGGTCTCACCAGCACAAAGTGTCAGGAACCTTGGAGTAGTGTTTGATTCCAATTTCAATTTCTCAAATCATGTGTCACAGGTCATAAAGTCCACTAGAGTACATGCCAGAGATCTCTACAGAATTTGTCCACTTCTTGACCTCAACACATCAGTCCTCTTGGCAAATGCTTTGGTGAGCAGCAGGTTGGACTATTGCAATTCATTGTTCTTATCGCTCAGTAATTTTGAGTTAAGGAGATTGCAGCTAGTCCAAAACTCACTCTGCAGGGTTGTCACCCGTTCCTCTAAATTCTCTTACATTACCCCTCAACTAAAAAAACTTCACTGGTTACCAGTCAGATACAGGGTACAATTTAAAATTGGCCTTATTACATACAAAATTCTCAACCAAGGTCAGCCAGTTTATCTAAGAGAATTAATCCACCCGTACACCTCTTCTAGAAATACAAGGCGAAGTTCTCCCAAACTCAAGTTCCTTCAAACCCCCAATTTTGATCGTAGAGTTCACAAATCAATCAAACACTTCTCTAATTCGTTCTGTCACTATGCCCCTGTCCTTTGGAACTCTTTCCCTTTTCATGTTAGAAACAGCCCCTCTGTTCCATCTTTTAGGAAGCACCTCAAAACCCACCTCTTCAGTTCTAGTTTCCCAACTTAGTTTTTCTTCCCTTCCGGCCACACCCATAATCCTGGATCATTGACCTTGAACGCCCCTTGACTCTCCTTAGGAAAATGATTTTGATTAATTAGCGCACTGAGTTCCCCTCTGTGGGGAAGATATTGCGCTTGCAAAGCAGTAGATTAGATTAGATTAGATTAGATTAGAAAGATTACAAGGGTGTTACTATTGAAATCACCCTACAATAAGGAACCCAATACTGAATTGGTTTCAAATCTTTTTGGTTCATACATTCATATAAGCTAGGACCTATACATATTTCTTTTATCAATTTTGTTGAACACTTACCATTTCACTGAAAGAGTCAGTCCCATAAACTCCATGCCTCTTCAAATTTTTACTTGATAATTTATTCTTGATTTATATTTTTCTGCAAGTTGCCCATATTCAACAGCTACAATCTTCAAATGATCCAGTTTTGTAAAACTCTTTTTCGCATACCAAATATATTTAATTTTTTACAGGAAATGAGAATTTCTTGTCTAGCATTCCACCTTGTCTCACTGCTTCTTTATAGTTCTGATTTATGTTTAACAAAGTTATTAAAGTAGATCTTACTAACCAAGATATCTGGTATGTGAAAAAGAATATATAGTCTTGTTAGCCAGAACTCACATGGTTGTGAGTGTTTTTCTATTAATTTCAAACCATTTTATTTAGTTAACTATATTTACATTAACACTGTAGTCTTGACTACTTGTCATTTAGATACTCTCTAGGTTGTCTACTTCTCTAGATAATACAGAACCAGCAGAATTAACCAAATCACCAATAATTCTTATGCTTTGCTTTTCCCACTGAGGGAAGAACATCTTCTCTGTGTATATCATCACTGAGACATAGCTCATGTATTTGTAGTAAAACTAATTAAGATTATAAGATTGTAGTCTTCCTGTGTAACAGTAACTGTGACATGAGTACTTTCATGGCAGTAATGGTAATTAAATTCACAAGAGTTTTTAAATAACTTCTTAAAGCATTGGTATCCCCATGCAGTCATACATTCATTTTAAATATAACTTCAATGGGGACTGGATACATATAACATTGTTAGTAGTCAGTAACTGTAGAATTCTTGAGACATTAATAAATAATAACAGTTAACCTTGATGTACTGATAACCATTGTTGTGATTATAACATTTAACTTGCTAATGTTAACATGAATAAAGCCAAAGATTTATTTCAGTAATGAGTACTTTTATTGAGTTCCCCTCCCTTGGACTGACATTTCTGGGAATAACGATCTAAGTCTTGAATGATTACCCAGCTCGGTCTAGTTTCATGGTAAACCATATGTAAGTCATAACCCAAACACCTGTCAATCTCTCATTGGTCAGCTTTTGCACATACACACAAATGTTTCAAACCTGCCTGTCTCTTTCTCGAGCAAATGCTGCAATTATTTAGAAATAACTAAGACCAGCAAGCCATAGCTTTATATATTGATTTTAAAGAGGACCTGTAATGTTTTGCACAATTTCTCAAAAACTACCAATGGCATCTCCATTTACAACCAAGTGGACCACGGTGGCACAGTGGTAACACACTCACCTCCCACCTCTGAGATCAGAGTTCAAACCCTGGCCTGGCCTCAAGTGGGAAAACTGGTAGTTGCTTGCAGTTAGTTGGCAGTTTAAAGTGCAGAACCTAGACCAACTGTATGTACTGGTTTCCTCTGCCCTTCCAACTATCTGTCGTGATATGACCAGTACAGTGTTGAAAGCGAAGGAAAAAAACCCCAGATAAAATAAAAAAATAAATTTACAACCATGTCTATAAATGTCAAGTTGAATAACTAGATCAATTTCTTGACGGCCTAGGTGGTGTGTTAAAAATATCTTATTACCACCTTCTCATAGAAACATAGAAACCTCAACAAAGTCCATCTTGCGATGGTAAATTTACAATGTGAACCCACCAAAGAGCCATAAAAAGAAGTGTAAGTAGGTACGAAAGGAAGCAGAAACAGGGGTTTGACCACAGGTAAATTCTGGGACCTATTGCCCCTGTTCCACCGAAGGATTAAGCTCTGATTCTTCCTGGGACCCTAAAAACATGAATAATGGGTGGGGCAATGAAATTCTGATCCAGGCCTGGAATTAAACCCAGATAGTCCCCAGGAAGCCTCAGACCTCCTCAGACAACTCACAATCATTCCCCGACTAAGAGGCAATTAAGCCATGATTGTGATAGGATTCAACACCGATAATGTCTGGGACTCAGACTGGTCTGAGACTTCCTTAGACTTCCTGGGACTAATAACAGATTTCCTCAGACAGCTATGGCCGATTTTTTTTCTGCTGCATAGGGGGGTCGGGGTTAAATCTTGGATTACATTCAGAACTCCTGGGACTAAAAAAAGTCCACCTGGCATTAAGAGTCCCAGGAAGACTCAGACAACCCAAGATTGTGTAAATTTGGGTCTGAGGAGGTCTCAGGAAGTCTGAGACTGGAATATTTGTGGGTAGGGGCAAATAAGGAACGGTTACAGTTGTGAAAAATGTTAAACATGTTTGATTTTTAAACAGACCCCAACAGACTCAAGCAGACTGTCTGGGACTCCACAGTTTTAGAAAACAGATCCCCAAAATACCTTAACTGGGAGCCTTAGTCGTGTGCTGGAACAGGGGCATATCCTGAATTGTTTTTAATAATCTCATATTCGACAATCTCAAAAATGAAATGATAAAGTGCGTTGAGAACCAATGGGTTTCAAAAGTTTTCACAGTATTGGAGCCAACAATTGAAGATCAATAGGAACTACTATCTCACATGTAAATTGCCTATTCATTTTCAAAAAACTCAAGCATTTGGATCCTCTGGTCCCTAAGAGACCACATTCTACCACATAGGTCTCCATATTTTCTTAGCAACCATAACATTAGTTATCTCTTGATGTTGTAATCGCCAAAATCCAGAGGAAAAGAAATCGTGTATACCATATCCCAAGAAACATTCTGTCAAGCCTGTGAATGAGGCATCTAGAAAGATATTAGTTGTGAAATTATACTTATGGTAGCATATAAAACTATTGTACTCTCCTAAAAGCATTAACTCAACATAAATCCCTGAAAAATTCTACATTTAGCTTTATGACTGTCTCAACGTGATTGTTCCTAAACAAGATCAGAATTTTGTTCAAAAAAAACTGAGAAGTTTTAACACACTTACACATATATAATACACAACCTAAAATTAACAGTAATTCATTTTTCCTGCAAACTGTTTTATAAGCCAAGAATACACGTTTGTCACAAATTTTGACGCTGGAACAGATATAGTTTTATCTTTACAATGGACAATGATGCCCAAACAGATTAAATGTGTGGTAGAAGGAATCAAATTTTCCTGGCTGACATCTAGATGTAAATCTGACAATAAAGTCAAAAGCTTTGTATATTTCAGAGTGTAGACCCGCATATACCAGATCATCTAAGTAGTTCAAAAGATGGGAAAAACCATTTTGTTTCATAATATGACACATGGTGTCTGAACAACACTGGAAAATTACTGAAACATGATGCATATCACTACAGCTACAATATAGTGCCTTATATGTTTACCTTATAGTAATCTAGTATATCTGGACCTTATTTCAGGTTCTCTTAAATAACTTTAAGCTACCCAGAGTAAATTTTAGTAATACAATTTACTTTAAGTACATTTAACCTTTCTGATATTAATAGCCCTGTGTAAACTTTGTGCCATATTCTGATTTGTTAACATGACTACTATGATCATTGTAACAACACTACAAATATAGAGACACAATCACTCTCAATAATGATTTGTTTTCAGCTCTGTAGCTTCCACATCAAACCATATCAAAGTCAGTATTGGTGTTTTATGCCCCACCCAACAACCAGAGTCAGACATTGACAGCCCCACACCATTTCAACTTTTTGGAAACAGAACCAGACATAGCTGACATCCTATGATTAGATGCCAAACTTGCTTACCATAATGTCATGGATGACCTCAAACCATGTAAAATTGAGCAATATGTGAATGATCACAAAGTGCTGCCTAGGGAGGGGATCTAGAACCTTAGCAAAAAAGTCAAAAACTCTAAGAATGTATAA
The DNA here is from genome assembly GCA_964017235.1 of Sabellastarte sp. h YS-2021. Taxonomy (NCBI): domain Eukaryota; kingdom Metazoa; phylum Annelida; class Polychaeta; order Sabellida; family Sabellidae; genus Sabellastarte; species Sabellastarte sp. h YS-2021. The sequence continues at coordinate 144,863,774 of OZ024931.1, forward strand.
TGCAGTTCAGGATCATCAATAAAAAACAATCACAGGTGAATCCACCTTATGTGAAAATATTATCTGTACCTGATGTAAGGTTTTTAAATTATGCACATGGGGATACAAGCATATGGATGCAACTGTAGCACAACTGTGCCTCTCCTTCAGGAGGCTAGGTAATTACTTTCTAAGACAAGATATCCCAAAATGTGAGGGCGTTTAATAGAAAGTTTATCCCAAGGCAAATTTGGCTGATGTACTCGTCTCCTTATGTACACTAATGGTTATTACACACTTGTTATTATTGGCAATGGAATGATGAGTTTGGCCAGGCATCACTGATGAATCCATACCTAGATTATCCACTTATTTACTCTAGGAAAGAACTGTATAACTAAATAACTAAGTCTCTCTTTATCTTGCCTTTACGACAGTATTCACAGAAATGTGTGAAGTTGTGTATTTTAGGTTATACCCAAATTCCACCGATATGGCTGCTTACTGATGCCCAGGAATTTACAGTACAGGTTCTGGAACAACTATGATGTACTGGTTTCCTCTGCCCTTAAAACTTGACTTCGTGATTTGATGCATACAGTGACCTGTAAGTGATGTTAAACCCTTCAAAATCATATCAATCCAGTAATAGGTGTTCACCTCCCAAATATCCTAAAACTAAAGTACAGAGCAAAGTGTAATTGATTTTAATATGTCATGAAGGTCGGTAGCATAACCATAACAACAATAAACATTCCCCCATTTTTAATTTATAACATGTCTCTTCAGTCCACTTATTACATAAAATGACCAGTCTTTCCATAAGAAAGCCTTGTTCCTGGAGATCATTAGTTTAAAAGGGACTTGTGGTTATACATTTTGCAAAGAAACATTTTTGTGTGTTGAAGAGAGGAGCATCTTGTAGAAAATGGCTTTGTTTGAAGAAATATTCTAGGCAGAAGCGATTGGAGTTAACTGTACAGCCTCCAAAATAACTCCTGAGGGTGTAGCAGTTTTAATCCTGAGAATACATTTGTGATATTTTTCTTTCTTCCTTTTATGTTGATATTTTTATTTGAAACTCATCCTTTAAAAATCTATTGTTTACAGAAATAGCTTTGATTGTTGTTAATTCCTTAAGTAATAATATTGTTTTTAATTTCCCCCCAAAATGATTTCATTGCATAAGAATTTCTTACCCGCCTTTGGCATTTCTCAATAAGAGTATAACATTTTGTATCAATGGTTGGGCACATAAAGCCTTTTGATACTATCATAAATAAATTAACACCTTGAAATAAACTAGATAATATCATGACTAACATCTTTGATGGCTTTACAACTGTTAACTAAATTCTATCTGTTTTCTAGGGCACCATAGTTTCTAACTCAGCTCATGTTTCTGTGATAAGGGCCACTGTTATGCTCACAGACTGTTGAATTTTGTAATAGTAATTATGACAATTGTGCCTCAGAATCTCCTTTAATGCAATATTAAGCATCCTAAAAATCCAGTGTAGAAGAGAATATGGATATATTATTGTTTACTACCGTTTTGACCCCCAAGCCGTTTAAAATGGCGGGGCCTGCCGTTTTTAAATAGCAGACCCTGCTATTTTCATTCACTAGGTTTGCATAAGGGTTCTAAATGGCTGAGTCATTTAAAACGGTGGGCTCCAGCTCTCAGCCATTTTGACTATTTTTCTAGTTATTACTTTGTTAACTATTGAATTTTTGTTTGTCTTCTGTGGGATACAACTTTAATGTTTCATGAAAATTATTTAATTTCTTTTGTTTCCATTATTTGCCATTTAAGCTTAAACATTTTAAAAAGTGAAATATTAAATAGCAATATAATTATATCAATATATATTAATTATGAATTTTCCAAAAAAATATTCAAACAGCTTTAACACTATCAAGTTAATTGTTTCAGTCAAAGCTAATTTGGTGATACCCTAACAATGGGGACAAATCCAATTAATATGTGATCACTTGATTAATAGCCATTCTTATCATGCAGGATTACTTTATGATGTATTGTCTTATATGTAGTCTGGCTTTTAACAGGCTGGGGTTAACATAATGGATTGAATTTGTGTAAGCCATACCTTTTTCTGGTGATTAGTTCACAGGGAAAGATAATCAGTTTATTACATTCCCCCCTTTGATGTACAAATCACAAGTCAATTCACAAAAGGATGAATTTCAAACATTTAGAATATGTGTACTTCAAACACCATAGCAGGGAGATTTTTTCCTAAGGACCATCTTAATGCAAATGTGTATAGGTAAGTATTGTAGAAAGGAGGGCTCTTAATTGCAATTACATTAAGCAGTAGAATGCTTGTTCTCTTGAATGGTGGCTGGATGGCACACTAAAGTCAATTGGTACATATGTCATTATTGCATACTATCATATGAAGTATGTATTCCTGTTATCTAGTTGGCTGAGCCATTTAAAATGGCAGCCTGCTGTTTAAAATGGCGGACTGCCATTTAAAACGGCGGACCTTTTTCCATAATTGATGGAAATTTTTGCTACAATCAACAGGCCATACTTGCAGAGAAATATAATTTGATCTCAATTGTTTTTAGTTATACCATTTATCTTTTTTTCACCTATTTCCTTTAAAGATTAACAAGTTCTTTCATCAATCATAATTTTCCTTTGAAAACATATAAGAGCCACTAATTGATTTTTGTCTATTGAAACTTAAGCAGTAATGAAAAGGTTTTTGGATTTAAATTACTTATAGCTCACACATAATATGTAGCTGTGTCTTTGTAACCACCAATAGATTCTAAAAATCATGATTTTCTGTAACCTTCATGAAATGTGTCACCATTTCAATCAACTAAAACTCATCTATTATCAAGTTATCAAACACTTTGTACTAAGACTGGTTCATTCCTTCAATTCCTGACTAGTGGTAATTAACCTACCACTGTGACAAAGTAATTGACACACTCGCCTGGGAAAACCAAGGTTTAATCAGATACATAGTGTCTTATAAATGATCAACTAGAATGGCTGTCATCTGTCATTGGGCCACATTGCCAGTAGCAAACTAAAGAACCTAAAAGATATTGATGAAATAGCCATACTTGAGCCTCTGTCTTTCAGAAGGGAATGTCAGTTACTAGAGAGCTTGGACTTGTACTGGTGCAGTTGGATGGGCCAAACTGTGCTTTGAGTCCTGTAGTGCGTAGAGATATTGCACTTGACTATAAAACAAGGCAAAAAGGTGTTTTGGTCCACTAGCGCGAACGCAAAGGCATAAGAGACATGAGTAGTACACTAGAATTTAGGTATTGGAGAGAAATAGAGGGAAATTCAGAATGTAAAGTCAGGTGTTGTCAATGTCATCAAAGTATGGAGACAAAAGGACAAATGGATATTCCAAAGCTGAAAAGACTTGTGTCCTTTTAGGTACTGGAGTGCTGTCCATGTCATCAAAGTCCAGAGTCAAAAGGACACATGTATGGGAAAAAGCCAAACAGACCTTTGAGTCCTTTTAGCTGGACAGCAAGAGAGGTAGGTTCAGAATGGACAGGCAAATTTCATCAAAGTTCAGAGACAAAAGAAACAAGGCCAAAAGGTGTTTTGGTCACCTAGCACAAGCGCAAAGCCATCAGAGACACGAGCAGTGTAGTAGAATTTACGAAAGTCTGGTTACACAATATATTGCGACTAAAACACATCCCACAGTTGGTGTAAAACTCAGACGGTCACCCATCCAAGTACTAACGTAGCCCATTGCCTCTTAACTTCAGTGAACAGACAAATACTCATCCCGCTGAGCCAAAGCTGATGAAAGTCCGGAGACAAAAAAAAGAAAAAGTGATCTGTAGAAGCGCGAGCTTTATCGAGGCTATACTAAAACATAAAAATATACACTAAAACCTTTTCATCTTTTTCCTCAAGAAACCTCAACTGGCTACACAAACGGGTGAAGGATTTTCTCCATAGGATAAATTTTAGCTTTTTTCTTCTGAGGGCTTTTTATGTAAGAGCTGTTTTCCTTTTCCCTTCCTGTGGATTTGGAAAATAAGAACAGGTTTTTGCCCCTTTCATCTGTCCATCTGTTGGGTATCCCAGGGTTTACACATGAAGGAATAAATTGTCCAAACAATATCTAACACTGGTATGAGACTTGAAAATGCTAAAATTCACATCCTATAGGGTGGAGTAAATAGACAAATATCTGAGCAAACTTTTGGCACTAGAATTAGATTTCCAATACAATTCTATCAGCTTATATCTGAATGAATATGAATCTCTTCAAAAAGGAAAAAAAATGTATACTCTTGTAACCCAGTATCTTATTGATACTAATTGTATCATACATAAACACATAAGGTAAGAGAATCTACAATTTCAAATAAGTTCCAAATTTTTTGAAGAAATTTTGTTATAGTCTGTACAACTCCTCTGATAATGTCAATAAAATGATTAGCCCTGAATGATACTTGGATATTTGGAATACAAAGATTGAATTTTTCAGTGCTTTTTAATATAAAACCAGGATTGTCTGCAGAGACTCAGGATGATTTCAAGGAGGATTTTTATCTTTGCTTCTTGGATTTTATTATGCTTACAAGGTGAGAAGTAATAATATTAGTGATAATAATATTATTGTTATTATATTATTATAGTAATAATAATAATAACATTATTATTATTATATTATTATTAATTTATAGTTATTATTATTATTTCCCATTATGTATGAATCATTTGTGCTACGCATAGTATTCTGTATCTAAGGATTTCCTGATAAATGTAAAGGTGTATTTAAGGTCACATCATCAAGCAAATAACAGTATTGAACAACCTCCTTGGTATTTTTACATTTTTTTCTTGCCTAAAAGTAAAAGCTGCTTGACAACAGAGGAGTTTAAGTGAATGTAGTCCCAAGTCTTTTCTTTTTGTCTTCTTACAGCTCCAGTATCATGTGACACCTGCTATAGGGTCACGTGTCACAATGGAGGGACATGTGAGGCGAGGCCAACTTATTTCTGGTGTGAGTGCAGTAAGGGTTGGACCAGAAGAAGCTGTAGTCTCAACGTTAGGATCCATTCCTACCTAACAATGTCCAATGGTCCAGTCATGTCAAATCAGTCTAATGCAATTGTAAAGCTTCCCAAGTAACATATGGTAAACATATCACGATTAAAGATAGCAATATTATTGGAGTGTGTAGCATAAGTATTATGTTGTTAATCTTCACGAGTGATACAGCTTTTGTATATGTTTAATGAATGATGTTTTGAATTATGAACCATTTTGTCTAAGTAATCAGTAAAATTAATCCATCCTCAAAGAAAAAGTGCAAAGAAATCACAGTAACTCCCTGTTCCTTTATCTTTTTAGTCTAGACCATTCAATAAAATAACTTCAAAGAAGTGTTAAATTTTGTAAATAACGTTCTAGTTGAAAATCACATTGATGCCTTGTTAGGATTAAGATTAAGTTTCACAGCAACCATCCAGATATACACTGTCTCAAAGCAACAAGATAGTTCTGAAAGATTAGTTTTAACACTTCTACTATCCAGGGGTGGTATTCACTAACATGGATCAAATTTGAGAAAAAAGTTCAAGTGAGCCAGTGGATCAAATAGCTATTCACAAAGCAGGGATCACTTGAGCTGAAAAGATCAAATATTTGATCTGTTTTTGTAATCATTACTAGTCTCCCTATTTGTAGTTTCTTGCTGTTTTCAGTTACAATTCCTCTTGATTTATGAGCCTTCCATTATCTGAACAAAAATCTCACTCCAAACCTGTTCAAATAATAAAGGTTCAAACCGTACTATACCAAAAGCATCACTGCTCACAAATTATTTTGTCTCCAAAAACACTTTAGTGATGTATTTATCCATTGTTTTCAATAAATTCTTTTAGACCACATTACAATAAGATTTACCGTTCAGAAGAAAAACAAAATAACAGTGCTATAGATAGTATTAAGCACTGAAATATTGTTACCCAAATCTTGGGCAACAATTTTTCTTATGTTTTTTTTACTAGAGATACCCAGTGTAAAATATATCCCTAGTTTTGACAAATGTCTTAGAGCCATATGTCTTTCTTTTTCTGCACACAAACATATTAGAAATATATCTATATAGCTGTATTTTAGTGACATATATTTTAGTACTTTGCTGCATATATAAACATAAAAAATATTCCCATTGTTTAAACAATTGTGTTTTAGAGCTACATATAGTTTTCCCTGGTAAAATATACACATTGTTTTGAAAACTGTTGAAGAAACACATAATATGCAAACCTTGGCATGCTGTCCTCTATTGGGTTTATGATTGAAGAAATCTGATTGATTTGGTTTGACCCTACATGTGCCAATATGTCAAAATCAATACATGCAAAGTGCACTGAGTAGGTACGATCTGTATCTGTGTCAAGGACAGAGAACAAAAACATATGTTTGGGGGCAACATATTTTTTCAGGGGGAAAATAAACATTTCTCCTTTATGTATTTGTGTCAGCAAAATGACATGAACATTTTTTATAGCAGTTTGTTTTTCAGTAGTTTGTTTTTTTGAAGTACATGTGTCAGATTTATATAAACAAAAGAAGTAATTCTAGTTACAATATCTCACAGACATATGATAACCAAAAGGGGTAATTTATTTGCACATTAGGATACACACAATTGCTTAAATGTACCTGTACACATGTTCTCCATGTGTGTATATTTACAAACAATGGCATAAAATCACTATGCTGTTGACAAACTTAAGTTTAAACATGACTTGAGTTTGAGCATAAACTCAGAGGTTTTTTTTGTCGTACATGAGATTACTTTTAAAATACAAATTTCAACATAATCTCATGTGTGACAAAAACTGAGATTATGTGTCTGAGTTAAGTGTGAGTTTAAGAAAACAAGCAATCATTGAACAATGCACTGAAAATTCCAGTGTCAGTCATAAATCTATTAGTTCCTCTGTCTCTGTGGTCCCTAATTAAAAGATCCACCTTGATCTGAAAGTTAATCCAACAAAGTACATGGATCAAATTTAATCCAAAATTTGATCAGAAAATCAAATCAAATGTTTCATGAATACCAATCTTTGTTGATCCCAAAATCTGATCAAAAGTTAATCATTTTTGCTCAAATTTGATCTGATCTTTACTGATCCGTGTTCATGAATACCGCCCGAGGGCTATATAGATGTGTGTAATATGCATTAGAGGTGATGTGTCAACAGAAACTGTGACATGAAATATGTCCAAGAAAAAACCACATCTCATAGGGCAATACTCTGTAAGACATTAGGAAATAATATATCCTGTATACCAATTGATTATATGTATACTTACATTCACTAAAACAAGAAGTGATGGTGCACTGGTGGTGTGTCAGCTGAATCTGTGATATTAAAAAAATGGCAAAACATGGGCAAATGGCATCTCTTAGAAAACTATGATTTGAAATAGGGTACGATGCTGATACTTGTTGTAAAACTACAATCATTGTAATTTATTTTGTTCAGTGGCATGTGTGACACAAAACTTGATACAGTATTGAATTTAAAAGATCAACAGACAGACAGAAGCTCAGACCATTTGTCAAGGGTTGGAGGTTCCTTAGCCTGTCACTCGGGCTATTAATTTGCAACATAGATCCAATGCTATGACTTAACAAAGACAAGGCTCAGATTTAAGCCCATGACTTAGCCACAATCAGGCCTGAATTAATATGAAAGATTGTCCAGTGGTATAACATAAGTATTGTATTGTGATCTTTTAAAGTGATATATTACTTTTTTACATGTTGAATGATGGGATTTTTATTTATTGTCCAACTGTTTGGTTGAATAAAGCAAAGACAATAAGTTATTCTTAATAGTGTACATTAGCACCATAATGCACAAAAATTAGATGAATTGATTTATGAATGTATTGCTCCACATCTATCAGTATTCATACTTTCTTCTGTGGACAAGTTTAGGAGTGTTATACTTGGAGAACACCATTCCAGGATAGAGAACTGTATATCCTTTGCTCAGTGTCTTTTCCCAGCAAAGTGTTTAGAAACTGGGGTTACTCTACAGTCATTACCTTTTTATTTACAGAAACTTTATGTTCATTGATCCTGGTTTTGAATGTGGCTCTACCTGTCTTGCCTGCATAATACTTGCCACATTTTCAGTCTGTCATCACTTAATTCACAGGATATTCAATTGGAGGTACATTGTATTGTGTTGTTCAATGCTAGGAGATTAATGTCTCATTTGATATTCTTTATTTAGCCATGAGAGTGTCTGCAGATCTCAGCTCTATGTCATCAGTTTATAGATCCAGCTTAGATATGGCAGAAACCAGAGAGTAGTACTAGGTGGGTCAATCAAACAACATATGTCGCAAAAATTGATCTAACGTGATCGGAAAAATTATCTAGATCACTATTGATAGGTTATTGGGTGATGATGGTGCAATACTGGACATTGATGGGTGATCTGGGACACAGAATATTGCTAGCTGATGGTGTAATACTAGTGTTGGACATATTGTAGTGAGAATAAGAATAACAATACTATGAACTACATGATAGATGATAGGTTAATCGAACAATGCTAGCTGATAGTGCAATACTACATTGAAGTGAAGGACCTCAGCTCTGGTACTTTTTACAAGTCATCTATGAAATATATCTTCAGATGGGAACAAGAATGTTGCTGAAAAATTCATTGCACTCAAGGACCTCAACTAATCTAAGAAATTAATAATATATGTATCCCCAAAAATATAAATTTGGACAGCTTATTAAGTTAAACTTGTGTCTTGCTCTAACTACAAGATGGCTGGTACTATCACACCATGGGAGTTATATCTTCAAGTGAAGAATTTCCAATTGAAGAAACCAGCTGACTTTATGCTGTTAGTTTTAAAAGACTTTCCAATAAACAGTCCTGGAAGATTTGGAATTTCAGCCTATTATGGGGCATTATTTTATTGGCATTATCCCTTCCATTTTTTCTCTCTCCTATCAGCCTCTGTCCAGATATGTACATATAAAATATCTGGCACCTACCGACAGTGGAAGAATAAGATGAATACTTTTTCACCTATGGAAAGGTTTTACACAGAACAAGCCCAGGACATAATAAGAAGAATAGAAGATGGGAGATGGAGCTGCAGATATATGAGACATTTACTTCATGCTACTTAATGTATATAGAAATATGTAATAAAAACGTAGATAATATTTTGAACTCTTTTCTTTCAAGCCATTATAACAGATCTCTTGTAGCAGTCCTAGATATGCAATATGTCATAATCGTAGGAAATTCTTGCATCATTAATAATTGGATAATAACTCTCCCATATGGTCTTGGGAAACTTCGCATGATCAGTAATATGTAAACCAAAATTGCATATGTATGCAATCACAAATTGCTTCATCATCACTAGATAATTTTATAAATAAACCTCCACATCATCTCCACAATTTATCAATTTTCTTTAAGTGTTATAATGTAATTCAAATGTTCATTCTGTCAATGTGATATACTTTGTTCTTTTTGTTGAAAATTCATTTGAAGTTGTGTAACAAAGTCATATCTCAGAGAAACACTTCTAAACTGAAATTTGACTGTGATGTCAATATGGCATGCTTAACCAATAATGTTGAACTGTCATAAGACGATATGTCCTAAGAACAAGGATAATTTGGAGAAATGTAACATATGTGACAAGGAATTCAACTCATCACAGCTATTGTTTCAACATTACATAAAGTGTGGGAAGTTTCTTTGCTTTCAATGTGACTATCCATTTATTAGTGCCAAAGCCCTGAATTCTTATATTCAACACTCTCATTGGACCCAGGGGAATGCAGTTAATAATGTTCCATTTGTTCCAACATATATGCTAAAGTAGGAAGGAACTGTACACTCACCGTATGTCTCAACATGGTGGAAATGATGCATACTAAATTCCACCATATATGGAAGATTTGCACACAGGCTTCAACCAAGGTAGAGGACATTTGACACAAATATATAATGCTTTTAGAATAAACATGTGTCTATTATGTCTCTGAATTCCTCTACCTCTGTAAATTTCCTATATGAATCATTTTTTGAAAGTGAAAATGTAATATATTTGAACAATTAGGGAAATCTTCTGAGTTACTTTACAGATTATTCCAAGGTTGCTAACAAATTTCAATGTGAAAAATGTAATAAAAAATGTTTAAAAGACATAGCAATCTTAGAAGACATTATACTAATTGTTATGACAGAATTTTCCTGAAGGCTTTCATAAAAATCAAGAAACGATATTTGATAGATTCCCTGACTATATATGCACCAGAAAGTGATAGATATTACCCTACTTTTATTGTTTAGGACATGGAGGCTGTATATATGAAGACAAATACCTCATCCACTGACTAACTGCATTTTTGTCCAAACATATTCCACTAAGCGTAAGTGTTTCCTCAAATGTTCAAGATTTTTGCAAACCCAAATGTTTTGTAGATATATCCTCTAATAATCTAATATCTAAGATGATGACTTAACTGATTGAAATAAGTTCAGCAAATCTAAGTAGACCAAAAGTGAAATATGACTACGTATTTCGAGAATTAGATGACATTATGATAAAATATAGCATGGATCCAGAAAGAGATCAGGACTTTTTAGACACCTCATCTACAGAGTCGTCTAATGAAAATTCTAAGTTCTAAAGCCAGAATTCGTTTTTAAGTAGAATTGTTGATCTTCAGCAGAAAGTCGAGTTGTATCTGTCGCAAATACCTGTCATAGGTTTTAATTTGGGTAAATATGACATAAACCTATTTACAGAGGACATCATGTTTATGTAGCCAGTAATTATCCAGAAAAAGGTTGTGACATACCGAAAGGAATTTTTCCTTATGAATGATTTGATTCATTTGATAAACTCAGCTTCACATCCCTACCTGGAATGGAGGACTTTTATCCCACCTTATCAAATTCAAATCCAGTGAAGTCGGAAGCTGAATATCTTAAATTGTAAGAAATATGGAGACTCAAGGAATGCAAACCTTTGAAGATTATCTGGCACATTACAATAACTTAGATGCAGACCATTTTGTTACAGCACTCTCATCATTTGTTAGCCTTTACACAGAGCAGAAAATCAATATTTTTAAAGATTATGTAGCTTTACCAGGTGTTGCAAAGAAGCTTTTATATGCATCTACTGATTCTAATTTTCCCCTGATCAATCAACATAATGCTAATTTGTATTCTACTTACAGAAAAAATATTGTGGTTGGACATAGCAAAATATTTTCTCGTTATCATGAAAAAGGGGTTTCTAAGATTAAGAAAATAGAAGGCAATAATGTCAATCTATAGTAGGTTACCATTGCAATGGTTTGTACTCATACATTATTAAACAAAATATGTCTACATGTGTATATGTAAGAAGAAATCATGATAATAAATTTTGACCAGAAATTTCTGAGAAATATATAGATTCATATGTTCGGATGGATTATATTATGGTAAAACAAAACATCAAGGTTTTGCATAAATTAAATAATTTCAAAGAAATTAGAATTGGAAATTTTCTGGTAGATGGTTATACACCTACTGCTAAAACTGTTTACAAATTTCAGGGTTGTTATTATCATTACTGTAAGGATGATTGTCCAATCATTAAAAATAGAGTCTTGCCATTGGCTTAAACAATTTAGAAGACCCAGATTAAAGATATCAGAAAGAAAGAATTTATTATCTCTATGGGATAATTTCATGACCATCATTTAAAAATAAGGGTTCATTAACTGAAAGTAAATAAAATCAGATATTGCTAATGGACAGTTGTTTGGTGTAGATATATCCGTGAAAGAGGAATTTAAACATTTCTTTTCAGAATTTCTACCTTTTTGTACTATGACAGAATATTGTACTCAAACTGACATTAAATTTGATTACAAGAAACTTTTACTTAGTGGAACTTCAGCCTCAAAAATAGTATTGTCTACTCCACTTCTGCATTGGTGTCTGAAGAATAATTGTGAAATTACCAAAATTTATACGATAATAGAATATTAACCTGAACTATCTTTTAGATCTTTTATCGAAAGAGTAACCAAACATCAATTGGAGGGTGATCGAAATCCTGACAAAGCATCATTGGAGAAACCTATATATTGGTCAGTAATAGCTCCTACGGATCCCTACCAATGGACAAGGCCAAGCATATCAATGTTAAATATTTAATGAATAAAAGTAAGGTCTGCAAATTGATCAATTCATCCGTATTCAAAAATATGAATATATTAGGTCAGGATTTATATGAAGTAGAGACACACAAAACTTGTATATCTGTAGACACTCCCATCCAAATCGGGATTTTTATTTTACAATATGCAAAGTTAAGAATGTTAGAATTTCATTATGATTGCATTAACCTTTATCTTAACAAAATTCATTTGAATTTACAAACAGACACAGATAGTATTTACATGACTATAAACCAATTAGATCTCGATCAATGTATATCCAAAAAATATAAGAATAGATATCAGAATGAAATTTTTAACTCCTGTTCGGACAAAATTTCTCCTCCTTGGTTCCCTAGGAGATGTTGTGTCCATCATATTGCACTATTTTGCTGTAGGGTTGGGATCTTTAAGAAAGGGTTTGAATGTTGCCAGATGATTTCCCTATGTTCTAAATCTTACATTATTCAAGATTCTGAGGGAAAACAAAATATATTTTGCAAAGGAATTTCTAAAAAAACAACTGATTGATCCCATGAGTAAATTTCAGCAAATATTAAATGAAAAGCTAATTAATTAATCAACTAATGTTTGATTATGATTAAGAGGTAGTAAAATATATACATATTTACAAGAAAAATTGGCTTCAAGTACTTCTATTCTAAAAGATTCGTTGAGAATGATAAACTAAGTACAAGACCTTTAGATATGGTTCTGTGTCCATGGGAGGAAGATGTCGTGTTGGTAAAAAAATTCAATCTTCTCTTTCTAATATTTTTTTCATTAAATTAAGATACAAGAATTAAAGTTTCTATTCATTTGAGCAACTTTATTTCTATTTATTAGCCAAACACTATCAAAATAATGAATTGTGTGAACAATTAACTGTAGAAAATTATTTCTTTAAACTATCTGAAATAATGAAACCTTATAAAGATGTAAGTAAGAAACTAAGTAAGAAACACTTTTATAGCGCCAAAATTGATGTAAACATCCTCTAAGGCGCTGATGTGCAAAAAGGGATAGTCCAGTTCCAGAAAGAGGTCCGTTTCCATATGTGTACATGTATTTAGAGCTTAGAGAATGCATTATGAGATTTGCAGTACTTCAAAAAATTATTCAGTGTTCCATATTTAGAGTGAATTTACAGTAGAATAAAAAAATCTTGTGTACAAACAACCAACTTTTAACAGTGAAGAAGCTACTTTTGGGGGGTTTCTACTCAATCGAGACTTGTTTCTGTGTTGAAACCATCCTCTTTAACTGGAAATAATTTAGTGGGACTGGAGATTGCAAACTGGAGATTCTTGTTCTTTATGTGTATTCTTGTTCTTTATGTATATTTGAATTCGACTAAAATTTAGGTTTTTAACAGGTAAATAGTAAATTTTATTGATAAATAATTGATATTTATTCAAATTTGTTTGAGGCAACAGCCTTAATACACCTTACATCGAGTTCCTAACATACGAGTAATCTACAATATCTGAAAATTAATACAAGGATTCCTTGGTTACAGTAATAGCATAGAAATCACATATCCCTACTTCTCATTCTCCACTTAAACTAGTCCTCTCAGGTACCTCCACTGTAAAATTATAAGCCTTGTTATTTGGATGAAAGTTTAAGGAATCTATGGAAGACAAGAAAAAGTAAATGCTTTCTTCTTCCATCTTCATCTCAACTTGAAAATGTTAAATTATGAAATGCTTTATATATATTTTAATGTTTATATATTTTCCACCTCTTTTTCTGGAATCCATGAGTTGAACTTTGATTGCCATCCCTTCCATTTCATAAATATCTCCACCTCTTCACATTTTTTCTTCCTTTTTAAGAATTTCTTCAATTTTATACAATATGTCATTACCAATATATGCTAATTGCATTTCACGTTCATAAAAGAAACCTTGAATTGCCCCCATTATTGTAATCTTTTAACTCATACATTGGAATATTTTGATTTAATTTACGATTAATTATAGTAAAAATTTTCCCCAGACCATTTCACATTATATTCTTTGTCAAAGACATTTTAAGATGACTTATCTTAACTTTGTCAGATATATTGAACTTAAACATTTTTTTATTTAAGGTTTGCATTAGCTTTTGATTTTGATATTGTTTTTTGAAAATAAAAAAAAAACTTTTAGGGTATTTCAGGTAATCATATTGGGATTTCCAAAGGAAATACAGATTCTTTGATTTTGCATGTTTTGGGCTCATCTTAATTGATCTATGGATCAAATTATTGTAACCATAGGTTAAGTCAGACAGAATGACAATCCATCTTAAGGTTTCGTTTTCAGTTAAATATTTCATTATTTTGTTTTTAATACTTTTAATAACTCTTTCAGCATAATTAGCTTTGGTTTCATAATATGTGTACAAATGGTTTATTTTATTTTAATATCCTATAAAAAGCTTGATTCTCATAATTCACTTCCATGGTCAGTTCTTAGAATTTGAGGTTTCTCATCTATTTTTCTAATTATTCTTTGAAATATGACTACCATTTCCTCGCCCCTTAAGGTTTTCAATGGTGCTGTGTGCAAGTATCGAGTAAATATATATATGAATACTAGAAAGTATGTGTATTCATTGTTGTCTCTCCTTGGAGGTGGGTAAAAAGTTGTGCATGTTTCCTGTTTAGTTAACCACTTCTTCAAATACCTAGGGGTTATATGGTATTTTGCATCCCTGTTAATATGTGGATATAACTTACTGTAACTGCTGTAAGCTACTGGACTCCTGATGTCATAATAAATGTTATGAAGATATGTATAAAGTTTATTTCCAGGATTAAAATTTTTTGTTCCATTTTTTTATCCATTCATTTGCTCCACGCCCTTTTTGGATTTTGCTTCCATATTTTCTGATTTTTGAGAGGTAAATCTCTTTACTGTAACCCACATCTTCGGAAAGACCTGGTGGTAGAAGGGGGTGTATTAATGCTGCTTTGTGTTGTGACTTATCACTTGGCTGACTACGCTCAGTCTCTTTTTCGTGGTTGTCTAACAGAAGTTTTGATTTTTTATCTAATTTATTATTATTATTTATTTTGAACTTTTTCCCTTTTAGAATCTTCAGGCTTATTCTCATGTATTTTTTCAAGGATATCCACCTTATAATTTTCAGAATTATTATCATAGACTGCATCTTGCTTGCTTTCTGCAATTTTTTGTTCCTTTTTATTGACTAATTTTTTTTTGGGAACTCTCATATTGTTCATGTGGTATAAATACATATTTATTTATTCTAAAACTTTTTTATATAATACTTTATTGATAGAAGCAGATTGGTTAATCTTTTAAAACGTTTTCTTGCTATACTTTTCCCTCTTTCCTCGGACTTTACAAATTTTTTCAATATTTTTAGGTAACTTAAAAGATTTTTCTCTTTTTTTCTTAGTTAAAGGAAGTTTGAATACATTATAAAAAAAATTGCTTTCAACTGAGATGGAGTCACATGAATGAGTATATGTCTATTTAGGTCTAAATCATTCTCCAGTAACAGCAAAATTAAATGTTCAGAGTGCTTGAAATTCCTCGACATCTTAAACTCTATAAACAAGGCATAGACCTTTATATAGAAAAAAGCAGTACGAAAATAGGAAACTTTTTGTAACTTTCAGATATTTCGAATTTGTAGATTATAATTCAAAAGGTATGTTTATATGTTTCATCTGTAGTGAAAATTGAAATTTTTAATCCTACTTCTCTATTATTTCATGTTCATCAGGAAATTTTCGACTTCGCAGCCTGTAAGTATCATTAATCCCAGGTGATAAATTGATTAATAGGTAACCAAAAGCATTCTCAGTAGCATCTAAATAAATGTCTAATAATTTTTTGCATGCCTAATTGTCATCGCAGTAATTAATTTTGTTCAATATCTCTAGGATTTTTAAATAAAACAAAATAATGAAAATTTACTTACGGAAGCTCTGAACTGCCAAAGTTTTTTTATTTTACTAAATTGAATATACCAGTTAGTTAACTTGAATATACCAGTTAGTAACTAGAATATACAAGTTAATAACTGGAATATACCAGTTACTAACTTGAACATACGAGTTAACTAACTTTAATGTACCAGTTAGCTAACATAAATATGCAAGTTAGGTAACTGGAATATACCAGTTAGCTAACTTCAATGTAGCAGTTAGGAAACTGGAATATACGA
Organism: Sabellastarte sp. h YS-2021; assembly: GCA_964017235.1. Classification (NCBI taxonomy): domain Eukaryota; kingdom Metazoa; phylum Annelida; class Polychaeta; order Sabellida; family Sabellidae; genus Sabellastarte; species Sabellastarte sp. h YS-2021. The sequence goes on from OZ024931.1 coordinate 144,880,192, forward strand.
GTTAATAATTGGAATATATGAGTTAGTAACTTGAATATACCAGTTAGTTAACTGGAATATACCAGTTAACTAACTAGAACATACGAATTAGCTAACTTGAATATACTAGTTTGCTAACTCATGTATACCAGTTACTAACTTGTATATTCAAGTTAGCTAACTTGTATATTCCAGTTACTAACTTGTATAGTCAAATTAGCTAACTCATATGTTTAAGTTAGCTAACTCATGCATTCCAGTTAGCTAACTCATATATTCAAGTTAGCTAACTGGTATATTCAAGTTAGTTAACTCAAATATTCAAGTTAGTTAACTGGAATATTCATATTAGTAAGTCGTATATTCCAGTTAGTAACTTGAATATTCAAGTTAGGCTAACCAGTCGTATCTGAGAGTAATGAAAGCTGTGCAGCCTTACTGTGCAGCCTGACTCCATCTCATCTGTCCATTTTATATCTGTTTACAAACTGTAGTGGAGTAGTTACTCTCTTTAGTATTAACAGTTTCTTGTTTCATATGCTTTTTTCTTACAATAGAATTGTATCAATATTCAGCTGTGATTATGCAGAATGGACTTGTATGGATGACATGATAACCTGTATTGAGTTACAGCATCTAGGTTCAAATATAGGGCCCCAGTTACCATGCTCTATATGGATAATGTACAAGTAGTGAATTTGATGGATATCATAAAGAGCTTGCCAAATTTACGATATTTGAGTTTAATAAATATGAAATATTTTAACTGCAAATGGCTCATGGAATTACCTAAGCATCTATATGTCAGGACTAACATGTGTTTGAATTTTTCAACCATTACTCAATATTCGTCAACAAGTCAGACTGCTATTGAAATGACTGAGCGACAAGGTAAGGCCTCAAACCAGATAACTGACCAAATATATAAGATGCTACCTACTCCATATTCGGCAACAAGTCAGTCTGTTACTGAAATGACTGAGAGACAAGATGAGACCTCAAACCAGATAACTGACCAAATAGATAAGATGCTATCTACCCCAGATCACTCAAATATCCTATCAACTTACAATGAGGAATTCTCACTAGAAAGCTCAACCTACATCAACAAAGACTTCCAATAGATTAGAGGCAAAGAGCAAATACAAGTATATTTGGTGGATTTTATTAGGTCTCACCTCCTGTGTTATAATATTAATTATTTCCATCATATATCTATACAGAAAAAGTACCTCACAAGAACTGAACCTCAGGACATAGAGGATATGGACGATAGTTCTATACCATTATCCCAATGCCTTAATGAAGAAAACACCTTCAGAGATGAAGAGTAAGTTATCTTTGTTATAAGTTATTACCTTGATATGCCTTCAAAAAATTAAATTAAATGTTTATGCAACAAAGTAAATCCTAATGGATCTAAAAATATAATTGCAATATTTAAGATGCAAATATCTTAGATGGCAACCTATCTGTCATATCAAATTCGTCCTGGCATATGATGGAAGAAATTGATTGCCATTTCCACTCAGATATGGGTAATAAGTCTCGACACTATAACTTTTGTAATATAACGTCATATTTCATGTACTGTGACATCATTAATGATATTTCACTTCCTTTCCACATTATGGTTTTACCATAAAAGGTTCTCATAATACTTTTATCAATGGCGTATAGTAAACATTGAACAAATTTGTTTTTCTCCTGAGCATTTGATTATCAGTGTTTAAGATGAGGTTTATTTCATTTATTGTTTTGTTTGTTATATCCTGTGTTTATGAAAATGTGTACACTTACTTGACAGTATGTAGGACTGAGGGCAGTGAGGTTTAGATTTCGAACTTTAATGGACACGGTGAACAGAATAGCAACATTTTCTCCTGCAAAGATGATCAACTGATAAGGACATATACAAGTTGCCATGTGAATTATAACAATCTACCCATTGCAAAATTATCAGAACTTTCTCTTCAGTTAGACTGATAAACTGGGATTGTATCAGACTCTGTTATGTCCAGGGTTCCATTGATGAGATTACAGTAAAAGGATGCATGAAAGGTGAATTTTTGAATTTCTTTTTTTTAAAAATTAAATCTAATTGGTAAGGATGTATCCCTGTTGAGATCAGAGGTGTATAGAGTAAATAATGAAGTGAAATCAGCGTCTGTTTAAACTGAGTCTGACCGAGTAATTGCATTGTGTGTGTATGTGACACACCTATTTTTTAATTAATTTTTTTCAGTGAATATGGAGAGACCCAAGTCTGACTCCAATACAGTTGAGGAAAATAGAGAAGAGGGGCAACAAGAAGTTTCTGTATCTTAGCTGAGACTAAATTATGTGTTGTTTGTTCTGCCACTGGTGGTGGTATTTGGTGCCATATCATTAGCTTATATCAAGCATTGCATTCAAAATCGAATTTGCAATCTTATTGGATTTGTGGATAATTACCTCATCTCTGCAGATGTGGAGGACCCAGATCAAACCCCACTAAAAGTTTTAGAAATGTTGGAGATTGTACTGATACCGATGATGATGACTTGTCATCTGATCTGATACGGGATGATTCGATTGAGAAAAATGCTCAGATATTAATTGATGAGATCAGTAATCCAGGACAGGAAGTCAATCCAAAAGAAGTCAATCCCAAGGATCAAGATTATGGTCATTCAAACAATACATCTATCATTCATGCTAATGTGGACGATTATCTGAAACTTTTTAATGTAGAAAAAAATTCGGATAATGAGAATGTTGTTTCCAAATGTAATCCTGTGGATAGTGACTAGCTCCCAATTTCATCTTTTACCCCAATAATTCAACGTCAACCAAAGTTCCAGCATTTCCAGATTTGAGGATTCTCACAGGAATTCTATGTCTAAGTACCTCAACACACCTGAACATTTTCCATCTTTCAATGTGCATATGTTTACTTTAGATTCTGAAAATTCTGAAGATGATTCTGACCTCAAAGTTGAAGTCGATCAAGAAATTAAAACAAGGTCTGGTAAGATTTACAAAACAATGTAAATGAAACAATTTTTTTTGATTATACATATATTTTTATACAAAACAATGGAATATATTTCATACATGAACAGGAGCCTTTGATAATATGAAACAGTTGAATCTTTAATTTGATCTTAAAGTTAAACATTACAAGAATGTGCAATACTAACCTGACCTATGTAAAGCTATGAGCTCTGGCTACATTTGCAAACAAAGTCAATTGTCTTTGTAAATATACATGTTACAGTAATTGTGAAAGTAATACAACATTCTTGCCTACTTTTGAATGTATTCAAATACACACTGCTGCTTTCTGAATAAGTCAGATATATACAATGTAAATATACATATTAAATTGACTTCTGCATGTACATAAATTTTTTGTACCCAGGATTTTTTTCATATAACATATTTCTTCTTCTTTTCATTTTGAAACTTGGATAAATATATCATTGCTGAATATATAATACCATCTAGAGTAGATATAAACTGCTCTCAAATATATGTATAATGATTCATGTTTTACATCAGAGTTGTGCGAAAGTAATATAACATTCTTGCCTACTTTTGAATGTATTCAAATACACACTGCTACTTTCTGAATAAGTCAGATATATACAATGTAAATATTTATATTAAGACATTGAGTTCCGAATGTACATAATTTTTTGTACCCAGAATTTTTTTCATATAAGATATTTCTTCTTTACATTTTGAAACTTGGATAAATATATTATTGCTGGATATATAATTCCATATAGGGTCGATATAATGCTCTCAAATACATGTATTATGATTCATATTTACATCAGAGTTGTAAGACAGTTTATAATGGACATGTTACATATATGAATAGCACTCTTGTAATCAGATATGTAATTAACCATAATCATATTTAAATTCTTCTGTGCATTTTGTGGAGATATATGTATAATGTAAAACATTTTCAGATAGACAATTTCTGAGTGTTTTCCCTTATTTTATAACCTAGCATTCTTCTTTTATTCTTGAGTATATGTCTGTAATTATGGATGAGATAAGTTACATACTTTCAATGCACTAAAATGAGGTAAAACATTCATCAATGCCAAATGAAAAAGTCTATGAAAACACATCATTATGTAGATTGAGTGTGTTTATCTAGCTCTATCTATGTATACATGTATGTAGATTTCATTTTATAATATTTTAATTTGTCACCTGCATATTTGATAGCTATAATATTTTTCATTAGAAATGATATATGAAAATTCTCGCCCTATTGGAATGTCTAGAACTAACTCACTCAACCTACATGTTGACGTGTTTTCATCAACTTTTTCAATCTGTTAGTTTAAGATGATTCCAAATTTAAAATTATAGTTACTTCACTTGATAGATCTATGCATCTTAATAGCTCTTGTATAAACATGTGATTGGTATATGGAATGACAATAAAGCATCTTATCTTCTTCTTATCTTCAAGACTATGTTATCACTGTTTTACAAATGAACATGTATACAAAAGGCTAAGCATTGGACAGTATAATGATAAACATACCATTATACAGGACACATGAATACTGCTGGTAAATCACCTGTTTCAATGTTTTGTAACCATTCACAACATTCCAATGGATCTGTCCTCTCTTTTGAATCATATAAGCAGCACATATGGTGCAGTAAAAGTGCCCACATTTACTCATAAACAAACCACTGAGCTCGAACTTACAAAGAGGAACATGTGACATTTCTTACTTTTTGGTAATAGTACTCCTCCCATTCATTGTAAAGGGATGAATCAACATCATCTGGTAGATGGTCAAGCATGAAGCATGTTGAAAAGGCCTTGAATTAGTTGCCCTCTCATAGTTTTTTGTTTATTTAGGTTCACTGATCTCCATGTGATCTGCATATGTCACCATATTTCAGATATTATTATTATTGAATTTTTTCCCATCACCTTTAAATAAGTCACATATGTCTAGAATATATATATCGTGCAACATTTATGTACAAAATCAATTTTAATTTTGCTTTTATACTGGTAATTTTCATATACAGTGGAATGTCCTCTTTGACCTCCCATCTACAGAAATTCCCTTGAGCTGTTTTCAATTCTTCACAGCTATTCATATCATGTCCAGATCGATCTTCATCCTGAATACAGGGTTCACTAAAATACATTTTGAATATTCTGTATACATCCTTTGTGCTACTTTTATGAATTCATTCCACTCATTAAACTTAAATGAGATTCCTTCCAATGTAGGATATCTTTTTCCATTAGCTGTTTTCCAGTATCTAACACATACATTTCTATATTGAAATGCACAGGTAACATAAATGCCAGAGCCTAAGTGATATCTGGAGTTCACCTCTTTTTTACCATATGAAATTTTCAAAATGAGCTCCACGTAATGTAAAATTACAACTAATTTAGGGACCAACAGTTCAATGCCTTGATTTATCACCTCGCCATCTTCCAATTACTTCAAATAAATGTTTTCAATAAGTCCTTGAGAACCTTAAAAGATTACATATTTTGATCTGCCAATATGAAATGTTCTCTTAATAACAGGTTATCCACCTTTATTCGGATTGTATGCAGGTTATCCACCTTTATTCGGATTGTATGCAGTTGCTTTCCCTTTCCCAATCATGGCAGTTTGAATTACTGTAAAATATTTGTTGTATCAATTTATTAATTACCAGTGTCCAGCAGAAATATAGATTTACATAAGTATTAAGTACTGAATCCACATCTTAGACTATATGTACCAATGTTTTAGAATTCCATTCAATTATACAAATTATATTTAAAACATGTAGATAAATAGAAAACTAATAGTAGCTGGGTTAGAAAACTAACCACAAAAATACACAACTGTATACATGTAAACATGCACTTCAATATTCATTTCAATATTCAATAATTTATATACACACTTGAGTAAATACCACTGCAGGATACAAAGGGAGAATTAGGGCCACGGTGGCAGAGTGGTAACACTCCCTCCTACCACCTCTGAGGCCGGGGTTTGGCTCATAGCACGGCCTCAAGCGGGGAAGCTGGTAGTTGCTTGCGGTTGGTCGGCAGTTTACAGTACAGAACCCTAACGAACTGTATGTACTGGTTTCCTCTGCCCTTCCAACTACCCGTCGTGATATGACCTATACAGTGTTGAAAGCGACGTAAAACCCCAAACAAACAAATCCACATGAGAATTCACCTTCTGGGGAACTGATGTTACTTGTTTTACCCAAAATTTAGACAGCACCGCTATTAAGTTTACTAAGACAATTAATATTACAGCACAAAATACCCCAAGAGAGACACTAAAGTGTAGCTTGTTTGTAAAATGTTGGACCTGGCTTGTTGAGAGGCAGCATGTAAAAGAGCATGTGAATTAGCAAGTGGTAGTGCTTTTATCTTGTTTAAATATTTTACTGAACCTAAGCTTTGATTGTACAACTGGGGACCAGGCACAATATTCCTAAACTGATCTGGATTGACTTGAAACTTGCTCATTTCAATCTCACTCTCAAACTGTGTTATTGCTACTTGACTTGATTTTCCAATCTGCGAGAATTGAATTGGGATAGAAAAATACTTTGAGGAAATATGGGATTCTTTGGACTATTTTAAAACTTGCACACCTGGCTCAATATGCATTGTGATCACTTTATACTTGCAGGTAATTGTTATCTAGAAACTGGATGGGGTGGATAAAAGCCAATTATTTTCAAATAATTGTGTTATTATGGGAATCCTAGATGTTTCTCTGTATATTTTCCTGCAATTTTGTTGTATCTTGATTTATCTTTCAAATGCGGAGCCATAACACAAGATAGTAAAATTAATAAATAATATAAGGGAATATTAAGTTTGCATATTATTTCTGAATGACATTGCCCAAAATCATGCTTGGAAATACAAGCAAACTGATTCTTATCTGAAGAAACTGTAACATAATCACCCTCAATGTGGTATATGACGGACAGTGTACCTTTTGGTTCTGGGTTGGGTACTGATACAATCTCATAAACATTATATTTTGATGCATGATCAACAAGTGGTAAAGCCAAAGCAATATGAAAAGTGTCTCCGTCAGATATAACCAGTGGATGCAAATGCTTGCAGTATTTCAAAAGTGATATTCCAGAGATTTCATAGGGCAGAGCCAAATTTCCTTCTAGCCGTTTTGTAATATCAGTTAACAGAGACATAAACTTTTGTGGCTTTATCATATCCATTGACAGATCACCATTCACAGCTTCACTGAGGTGCTGCAGCAAAACGTGAAGGGATCTTTTAGCATCCAACATTGCTCTGGTAATCATCTGATATATTCCTCTTATGTGTAAACTTAGTTCAACATGTTGTAGTCGAGGAAATGAATTTTCACTTTCTGCATGTACAAACTCAACTCTTCATTCAAGCATGTTTGTAACATTCACAAAGGCGTTAATTGCATCTCTGTTTTCTTTCACCTAAGAATGAGTCTTATTCACAAGTGATATACTTTCAGAGACTACATGAATTGTTTTTGCTTGAGAATCTCTGTGATGATGAAGCTAATTGGAGCTGTTCGAGGTTCCCTTTTGTAGCTGTCCCAAATAGATGTGACAATGCAGAATCTACAAGTGATAACATTGCTCGGGTATGTTGACTCTTATTTGGATTTGATACTACCCTAATGGCTTGTATCAATTCTTTAACCCTGTCACACTGGATATTCAGGAGACCCTACTTACGACGAACTGCTACCAACAAGTTATTTCTTAAACTCACAAGCTGTGAATTTTTACCATACATGTGAGTTTGATTTCTATTTTGGTAAATACTTCTGACAAGCTGGTATAGGTTTGTGTTAGATTGTCCAATTAGATTTGGAATATGATTGGTCTTGATATGGTGTGGTTCAATATCAACTGTATAAGTCATCAATCAGCTACTGTACCCAGAGTAAACTTCACCTTTGTGGACAAAATATGGGTTAGAACTCACTGCAAGAGCAATGGAGCACAACATCAAGAACTCCTGGTAATTTATATCTAAAAATGCATAAACAAAGCAAATATATACAAATTGGCCAATCTCAGAATATCTATACACATGTATCACTTTTCACATAAGGATGACATAAAACAGTCAATCCAACAGGATTACAGCACTAATTTCTCATTTTAAATGGATAGCATAAGACAGCAATCCATAGTCCTATGTAATTTAACATAATGCTGCATTCCAGCCCAGAACCAGTGCTAGGATGTGGCTTTAGCATAACTTCCAGTACATCACGCAGTCTCTTGAAATCTTGCGGTTCAGGAGACATTTCCTCTAACCTTTTCCGATGATGATTCTGGTCTTCAATAGAATCTGGGGAAACCTCAGAATCAAGATATCTCTTCCCTCTTGAGTCACAGTAGGATTTTGAGAAACCTCCAAATCAAGGTTTTCCCCTTCTGGACAACTTTGAGTCTCATCTGGCTCTTCTTGAGCTTGTAGTGGGTCTGACATGTCAGTGCCAGCATCTGCTCATGTTTTTCCCGTCATTTGGATGCGGCTCAAACTGTGCCTCATGGGTGGAGGACTGAAACAAACTCCACTGCTGTCATCTGGAAAAGCCAGACATGTTTTCCTTGTTGGGAGAAAACGTGTCCCTGATTCTTTAGTATCAGGACTCAGTTCCTGATAAATGTTTCTTTCTGCATCCCAAACAGATTCTGGGAATGCAGGTTGCTGGTTTTCTGCATGGATAAATTGGCTCATTGGAATTGTCCTGGGGTATAAGCAATCTATTCTGTTTTTGAGCCCCTGGGCAACACTACAGGGACAAACACGACAGATCTTGAGTCCAAATTAACTGCTTTCTGGGTCCTAACTTAAGCAGTGTCACAGTCTCCTGACATGGTAGGTTTATCTTTCAATAAGACAACTTCATGACCAATAATCATAGTTCTGTTTGAAAAATCTAGTGTTGCACCTAAATTTGACATAAAGTCACTACCTAGGAGTGCTGGATGCCCCAATATGTCTGCTATCACAAATGAATGAGCCAGTTCTTTGGACTTTATTCTAACAGGAAAATTAATTTTTCCTTTAATTTTGAGAGACTGGTCTGTAACCCCTCTCACTGATAATTTACAAGGATGGGACAAAATTTTGATTCCAGATTTTCTTAGGCTGTTTAAAAACTCACTTGAAACTAAGGAAATGTCTGCACCAGTGTCCAATAAGGTATGTGTTTTAGACTTAAATATAGACACTGGGCACACTTTTGCTTTCTTATCACTAGTAGGGCGGGATGGCACACCTAGTTCCTTTCCCCTACTAGAGCTAGGCCGTACTGGTTTCCCTGATGCTGGTTTTGTTTTTTGGTCAGTTTTAAAACACTTTCTCTTCACATGTCCGGGCTTGTTACAGTAGGAACAAATTGGCTTTCAATCTGCTGTCCATTTATGTTTAGTTTTGGTTGCCTCATTATTAGTAATCTCTTCTTCCTCTAGTATTCACCCAAGCTGATTACTCAAAACCTCAATACAGTTCTCCATTTCTTTCCACTTTCCCTTATTTGAATCCCCATCTGATCTAAGCACATATATATCTATTGGCTCTTCTACCCTCCTTAAACTAAACGATTTGGAAGCCTGTTGCTCCCTTGTGGCACCATCCAAGGCTCCTGCTAACATATCTGGGGCTTCGTAGATTAACCTTCAAGCTATGGCATCATTTAAAACCTCCTCTACTAGAACTTCAACCAGTGAGCTTTGTATTAATGGCTTATTTGGGTTTTGACCAACATATGGCTCGTCTGCAAGGGACAAAATTCTCTTTGAAATTTTGGACAGATTCGACTTTTGGTTGCTTTAACCTTCTGATTTTTAACAGAGCCAAATGGGCCTCCCCTCATCACTATACTGTCTTAAAAGTTGATGCCTTAACTGTGGCCAAGTGATTTGGGGAGCCTCTGCAAGTTTTCTTGAAACAAAGTCTGCTGCAGGGCCTCTCAGGGTTTGTAAGGTGCTTGACTTATATCGGTCATGATCAGCATTTAGAGCATTGCCTACTGTTTCAATATCCTTTAACCAATCCTGGAAAAGCTTTGTTCCCTCCCCAGAAAAGTCTCTAATTTGTTTCACCAAACCTTGTGCCCTCATTTCCTTTTGTAAGAGCCTAAAACTATCATGCATAACTTGCACTGGTACTTCAGCCTGATGTGCTTGTTGGGGATCCATTGTTTTGAGTAAAATATCACCACAAGAACTTTTGAACACAAAAAGGTACAGTGAAATATACTTCAAATTTAATGTTAATTTTCATACTGCAGTGTTTTCAACTAACATAACCGTTACAGTGGGGGATAATATTGTACAGTAGTACTCGCCTGCCAGTCTTAAAAAAATGAAATGTTTGTCTTTCAATAAGAGCAGATTTCAATCTTTTCTGCACACCAAAAATATAATGTTAATTAACAGTTTTCTCAGTCTGGCTTACACACTGTAGCTGTCACAGTTCATGAAAGTTTCAACACCAAATGAATAGTAAAAATAATTTCCATAGGTAACTTCAGGACTACTGAACACTGTAGATATCACACAATTTATTATACCTTGGGTTGACACATTATCAAAGCAAAATGGCACCAAATGGTCACAAGAGGTTCAGCACATCTAGCTAACTTTTCAGCCAAAATAACCAGTAATCCACAATTCAGTGCATCTTTCTATTTCTGGGTGGATGGTTCCATTTTTTCTCTACTGTATTTAATCAGTCCTCCTTTAATCCTGAAGAGTTGAGATGCTTCCTTATTGGCACAGGGCACAGCTAATTTCTGCATATACAATCACTGATGATTTATATAAATTAACTGCATTTTCTTCATAAAAATGTTTTTCCATCAATCAGCATCTTCAATCCAATTGTCACACAGCATAGACCATGAAGGTATTATATTCAGTGAATATTTTACTCCCAAATCATTATTATTCGATGTGATTTTCTTTTATCAGTAATTTTAGGTTTTATTTTGTCTTAGTTTAATTGTCCAATATTTTATTTTCCTTTATTTTTCACTTTCCCGGCCGATGCACCATTGTAAGTCCAGGATCCTTTTTATGCTGTCTCAGCTATCTTTCAATAACTGACAGAAAATTTGAAACAAAGATTCAAAGTTCAATTCAAGCAAAGTTTATTTAATTAATCTTCATGTTTAACCTATGGGTAATTTACAAATAGTAAATTGTAAAATTCCTGCCATGTGGAACTTGTACACAGTGATAAGCAAATTCATATGCAACAAATTTCAGATTTCTGAATTATAACTGGATAATTTTGAGATGTTAAATTTTGAAGTAGTTTTAGAAGCATGTCCAAAAGGTTCAAAAGCAAGCCAAAAACTACTTCTTTAATTAAACTTCTGTTTGGAAACAGAGCTGGGCTCTCCAGATGTTTTCATTCATTCTTGACATGGTAACTGGTGGAGTGGAGTTGCTAATCACTGTCATTAATTTTGTTTACCCAAAAGCAGCACATAATACACCATGTCTGATAGCAAAGTTCAGGTTATATTTTGCCTTTATTCTGGCTCATGGTTACCTATCACAGTTATAGTTATTGTCATGTTACACAACTACCAGATAGATGTGAAAGTTTTCAGAGTAGATTCAATGACAATCAGCATTATCTGGGAGTTTATATAGAAAGCATGTCCAGGCATGTTTCATGTTGATTAAGGCCATATGTTGCAATATGACCTATAAAAATTAACTCATTTGTCAGATGATGCAATCTTGAGAAATATTTCTCAAATAGCCTCATTAAGAACAAGTTCAGACTTGTTCTTAAAATGAAACCTATTCCACATATTAATTTGATTAAATGTTTCAATAAATGTACTCATTGGCCCACAAATTGAGGCCTATGGAGTTTTAGCATATGGATTATGAAAATTAGTGTGATTTGTTTAGTGTCCATATCTGTATTTTATTGAGCTATAGATCTTGATTTGGATTTCAAATACAGAGAAAAATGAAATTTACCCTTTTTAGGTTTATTCTTTTTGCAGGTACACATATTATGTACCCCTCTGCATCAATGAATGCTAATAAAAATTCAGTATTAACATTTGAAATTAATTGTCATGACATATTGTAAATTGCATTCACGTTTATTGCAACATTTTGTGTAATGTATTCCAAATCAATGTCAAAGAAGCAAATGATTTCTCAATCATCCAGGCATTTGAAATAGGTCGATTGATATATTTAAACATATTGCAATATCTTGTTATATGCACCTAATGACAAGATAGGGGAATCTTTGTGAGATATTGACAGATAAAGATATTGAAAAAAACATTATATAATTTTCACAATATTATATAATTTTCACAAATGATAATTGAGAAATGCTCTCACACTCTGTTAGGTTAAGTTTACACCAAGGGCAGATGCCCTTATCTCCTTCGCCAGAATAATAGAAACCAGCTTTGACATATCTCTGAGCAGATATTGGGTGAGATTTCGGCCATGTAGCAAAAGTAGATATTCTGTTATCATATCTGAAAAATTCATCTGCAGGGTGAACTTTGCATTTTGGATCTGATCTAAAACCTCTAGGATCCAATGATCTGTCATTTCTTACATCTGCCCTGTCATGCCTTTCTGATGTAAGTGGGAAGCTAGCAATATGTCCACTTCTTTCTAATTTGCTCCTAGTACTTAGAGCAAAACCTCCAAAGGTTGGCTTCATACCCTTACTGTCAGTACCATCACTTGATTCATTGCAATTATTAGCAGTCAATCTCAGGGAATAAGAAGGCTTGGAAGCAGCCTTACAGATATTTGTACTCGATTCAGATTTATTGGACATTTTTTGAGGTTGATGATTGCAGAAAAGTTAAAATCAGAATGATATTTGACAATTTTTGAGCCATTTATATATAATTTTCCAATGACATTTTGACAATGACAATGAGTTTGATTTTTAACAAAAAAATTGATGAAATGTTTCCATTTATAGCGCTTATTAGAGTTTTTCAGAAAATTTAGAAAAAAAGAATGCCTCCATTTAATGCAGCTATCCTAATAGTTGATTAGATACAATCGAAAAAGTGACAGAATATTGAGAAAAATGTCGGATATAAGAGTATTTGGATGTGTTAGATTGAGGTCTTTTCAAATTTGAAACCTAAGATTTGTAGTTAAAGTGTAGGTAAAAATTCAAGATCTCCATACATTTATACAGATTGTATTATAATACAGATAATAAAGATTAGTTTGCATTATATAAGTTCATTCTCAAGTAAATGGTCTCAGGTTCAAATAGTTGCTATTACCCTATGCAGTATTGCACCATGAAAAGTATTGAACCATCACCTACCCACCCAGTATTGCATGCACCATCAGCTAGCAATATTCTTGTGTTCACCCAGTTATTTACAGCATCAGTAACTTTACAGCATCAGTAAATTTTTACTACTTATGTTGTTTGATTGACCCACATTGTATAACTCCAGAGTAGAGGGACTAGAACTTACAGATACCACACTCATAGATAAAAATAAATAAGATAAACTGCATTGCTATTAGTCAGTGGTAATGTTCACACTTTATGTTATCATTAATTGAATTGCACAATATTATTTACTGGTATTGTGTTTCAAAAGTTGTCAATCAACTTTCTCATCAGAGGCTGGAGATGTGTTGGTAACTACCCCCTGAAGTACTGTTTTTATGTGCAATTGCACCAGCTAAACTGCACCGATGCACCAGTGCTATGTGTGTGCAAAGTGACTTTCTCTTCCAATTAACACAGCCAATGAGGGTATGTTTTGGTGAGTCTTTTTTGTTTCAGCTGTTTGTTTGTTTTATACCTTTAAAATTAATGAAGTTTATGTATAGGTAGAGCCTGACAACAAAAAAGTGCTTACATTTTCTGATCATAGTCTGGACACAAAAAGAAATTAAAAATTTCAACAGTCCCAATTTCTATGATTTGTGCATGGCCTGAGCAAAGAAAGAATTCATTAGATTTTGACAATGAAGTGGACAATATTTTACAATCAATTATATTTCTTTTTTGTTCAATATCACTTTAAAAGTTCTAATATTTTTGGTGTTCAGATTATCTTAGTATTTGGGGAAAATTGCAATATAGGGATAGTTGACTGCTTTAATGGATATGTGGGTTCTAGAAGTATCTTTTGTTTTATGTGTTATTTTCAGCAAGAAGAACACAATACATTGATGTCTAGCAGTATGGAAGCGGTCTCAGCTTTCATTCATTCAAGGATTGCCCTTGATGTTTTTTCATAAGTTATGAAATAAAAATAGACATGAACACAAATAATAAAAGCAGTTGAAACAAGGCTTTGCAAAAAGATTATTGAAGCAAAGAATAAAAGAAAAAATCATCAAAGCATAAAAAACTATGGAGCATTGATAGGCTCTGCATCCTCTGAATCCACGAAGGTTTTTCATTCATTGTGAGTTTATGTCGTCTCATGTAATCAAAAACGGGCTAAAATAAAAGAAAAAAAAATTGAATAAAAATGCTTGATACATGTATTGTGTTCGACAATTTTATATAGTAAAATAATTTGCTTTAAGATTGACTCCATATTATTTGAAAGAAATTATAGTTTCCAGACATCCACTTGAGTTGCTTTTCTAAATATGCTGAATGATCTGGATCTTGTCCAAACTTTAAACATTTCTTCATTTGGCCAGATCCAGGCAGCATAAGAATTTTGTGAAACTCAGCTCATTACTTTTGCAGCCATGTCACCAAAAAGTCTAAGTCATTAAAATTACATTAAAGATATGGTATCACACAAAAAATTGTATAAATATCTAACTACTTTTGTAGTAATTACCGACATAAATAGAAAAACAAAAGCATGCAAAAAAACAACCTGGTGGAGGTAACAATAGCACTGCCAAAAGCAATACAGTTGCACCTTTATCTAATATTATTCATTCATGTACTACAGGAGCTATTCATTAGAAACTGCCAACCATCCTACTTTTAGTCCTAGGGCTGTATTTACAAAAAGACTTAGCCCAGCCTTACATTTGAGGTAGGACATTTGTCTTAAAGTTTCATTTCTGGTCTTATTTATATCTTGATAATCTTTCTATATATCTATGTATCCCCCTATTTAGGCCAAATATGAATGGTGGTTGATAATATATTACAACATATCCTAGTCAAGAGAAATGAATGCATGCAAATTTAAAATATATTACAACATATCCTGGTAAAGAGAAATGAATGCATGCAAATTTGAAAAAAAAACTTACTTCCACTAAAGCCTGGCATGCGTGGATAATTTTTGGTACCTGTCAATGTAAATGAACAGATTAATTAAATCCAATGAAATTATGTAGAGTTTAAAGCCTCAAAGTTAGAGCAAATTATGTTAATTTAGCATCACTGGAAAGGAAAATTTTAATAATTTCATATTAACCATGCCTCTTTTAAGACATACGATACATAGCTGGGAACAGTTAAGAAATACATATTAATGATGCTATGTCTGGAATCACTTTGAACTATGTCAGGAGTCAGGTTAGTATAAGTTATAGTTGCATTTAAAAATTGTAAATATTACTATTTACAACCAGTAAGCATTCTCACAGCACGAACCTCAGTCCAGGGAGTGTGAGATGGCCCATCCAAAAATTTTAGGTTCTTTTCTGTATACAATCTATATGTTTTTCAAAATGTCCTAACTTCATCAAGATCCACTCATTAATTTTGGGATGAAAATTGAAAATACATTGAAAATGGGACATTAGAAAACATGGAATTTTATCTGTCGAGAATATGATCCTCATCTTTCCCAAATATAATCACTTTTTGGCCAGGTCCTACCAAGGTATGAAAATTCAGAGGGATCCATTCATTATTTTTGAGTTGTTGTGAACACAGTCAGGATAAATTCATATAGAGTCGCGAAAGTTAAAACTGTATAAATCATAAACTACAAATTTAAACAACTGTGGACAGTGATGAGAGAAGACCAAAAAGTGAAACAGCCTAAGTACATTTACTTTTGCAAGAGACCAAAAATGAACTGTGTATAATTACCTGGCAGAGACAAGCATAAAAGGATATTAGTAATAATAATACAGATGAAGAGCCAACTTAAAGTTTCTGAAGCTAGTTTCTATGGACTTACAGTCACAATTGTGCCAGTTTCCAGACCCAAAAACATTATCAGTGGCAATAGAACACTATGCAGTGATGAGAGTAGACAAAAGTGTGAAACCAGATAGACCAAGAACTTTTACTTATGCAAGACAGTTAAGAGACCTTAACAAATGAAATACTTATAATTTACTGGCACAGAAAAAAAAACAAAGATAATGATGTGAGTAAATATAATGCAGAATTTAACCAATTTAAACTTTCTTAAGCTATGTCTTATGTACTTACAGCCACAATTGAGCCAGTTTCCTGAGTTAGATATATAATCAGCGGTAGTGGAACACCAGGGTTCATCATTATCAAGAGCTGTACATCTTGTGTATCGCTTTCCCTTGTAAGTGAATGGAAATATGCAGTCCTCAAAAGTATCTGGGCAAACCCAGCCTGGATACATATTTAAAATCAATTTCAAATTAACAAAATCACAGCAAAACAACCATTGCAATCACTTGTGCTATTTAAAAATATGATAGGACATATACAGGGGAAACAAGGCAAATCATGCACACAAAAATATGTAAATCAAAGAAAATCTGGGTCAAACATTTCATTGATGGGGTCTCAAGCTAAAAACAAACAGCATTGTCTACTTTCAGTTTCAGAATTGACCTCATTTGATCCACTTCAATTTTTGGTTGGAGGGAATTGATGGGATATGCATTTGGCCGGACATCTTTGTTATGATTCAATACAAAAAGCGTTTTGCATTTTGGGTGGCTATTTCACTATTCTTTTGGCTATTTCACTTACCAAGCTGTATAAAATTACTCATGCTGGAGCGTTAAAAGGGATTTAGATATATAGACAGAGCAGCTTGTTTTTAGCATGCACCCTCCAGATACAAGTTCACTTTTCATAGCAACAGAGACAATATCTTTAAGAGGAAATCATATGTAGTACAGATATGACTGTAAAGAAAGGTGTGATCTAAGCCTAAGTTTCTTGGCAACATCCTATCTTTATTTATCCTTTTGGGTTTTAATGTCGCTTTCAACACATTGTATAGGTCATATGAGGATGGGTAGTTTTATGGCAGATGAAAACAGTACATACAGTTGGTGAAGGTTCTGGCCTTTAAACTGCCAACCAACAGCATGCAACTACCAGCTTTTCTTACTTGAGGTAGGGCCAGGTACAGAACCTTGATCTGAGAGATAGGAGCAAGAGTGTTACTGCTCTGTCCCCATATCTTGCCAGCCTATCTTGTCAGAAAAAGCTTAATAGTTTAAATATTCCAAAAATAGATGAATTATTGGTATGTTATGAACTAAAAATAAGGGGAGCAGCTATTATTTATCTGTCAGTATCATATAATTAGCTAAAGTAATTTTTCTGTCATGATCGAGAGGAGTAACCTGTTTGCTCTTTGTCAGTGGTCCATGACGAATGTGTTGAGTATGTGTATGGCAAACTAATAAACAACATTTATACCCACTTTTTCAAAGGGATCACATCTGAGGTAAATGATTTTAACTTAAGGTATAATACTGCAACTATTTAACAAAGTTGGATTATATAGCTATATTAAGTACCAACTGACAGCTTGAGACCCCTGCCAAACCATGCTAATGCTGAACCTGTGTGCAGATTTGCCTTTTCAGTTAATATTGTGTGTCTATGGAAAGATACAAAATGAACATAAAAAGACCAGGTAGTATATTTTGCAGCATTAAACCCATTATAAGTTTTTATTCTCCATTATTTGATGTACTAACACACAATTAAAAAATATAGTAATAGTACAATAATGTGATTTATTAGGGCATTATAGGTTTTTACAGGCACGCCATGAATCATTACAGCCCAAGGGCCGTTAGGGCTGATGACAGTAATGATTTATGAAGTGGGCCACTTCCTGAATTCCAGGAAGAGTATTTGTGCTGCCCAACTGACCCTGGAGACTGGAAAAAGTGGAGAAGATCAGAACCAGGTAGAATGTCCCTCACACTCATGGGCACTAGATGGTAAGCATATATGACTGCTTGCATGACTGGTTTGGTCTAGATGGTACTGTTTTGTTGTGGATCAAATTGTATCTTTCAAATTGTAAACAAAAAATTAAAATAGGTGATAGTTTCTCTGAGCTGTTAATTCTCCCTTTCGGGGGCCCCAAGACTCCGTACTGGGTGCTCTCCTTTCAACCGTGCTCTCCTTTCAACACAAATGCCAACAATAGCCTGATAGCAACAAATAAATACTGATATAAGCACACTAAAACACCATCAATGAAATATACTATAACTCTGTACTAACAACTGTCAAAAACATGTGCTTCTATTTACAAACACTGGGGGCCAAAACAATTGTCTGACAGAAATGAAATATAATTAGTCAAATCATGGTCCGAATTTAGTAAAAATGTCAGACAATGTGTGAATAAATTATACAATCATAATAAAATCAAACAGATCCGGATTATGGACGGTCAAACCGAAGTAATTAAATAAATTGACAGATTAAATGAAATATGGATGTACCCGTTGGACCGGTAAAGCACAACCGACAAAAACAGGACATGCCTGCCTTATATAGAGGAGCAGAATCCGATTCGTGGGCTAATTTGCATACACCGAACACCGCATCGGTGTACAAGACAACACAGACAGCTCATTAACATAAAACAAACACGGCTTCAGTGTATCTAATATGCATACACCGAACTCTGCCTCGGTGGCAGTTCGTCACTGGATCGCTTACAGCAAATAGAAATATATGTCGGTGTTGAACTCGAAAAGTGATGACGTCATCACACAAAGATGGACAACACAGATCTCAGCAATATTCAACAAAAATAAAATAAAATACTGTGAATATCTTAGGTGACAAGCTTAAGTATAATATTTAAAACGATCTACACATAAACTGATACGGAATGAGATCTTTCACAACTCTGTAGATTATATAACAAAAAATGTCACGGACTCGTCGATCCGCATCAATACTGAAGCACTTTTGTAAACTACGAGATGACAGGGTCATCTCAGTACCTTTTCATTTTTGTAAATTGGTTACAACTGTTGCTAGAAGAACACAATACATTGATGTCTAGTAGCATGGAAGCTGTCTTAGCTTATTATAACAAAGGATTACCCCTGATAGTTCTCTTATAGGTTACGAAATAAAAACAGACATGAACAGAGCTAATAATAGCAATTCAAACAAGGTTTTGCAAATTGATAATTGAAGCAAAGAATAAATACAAAAACACATCAAAGCATAAGAATCAAGAAGTATTCCTATGCTCTGTGTCCCTTGAATCTATGAAGATTTTTCATTCATTGTGAGGTAATGTTGACTTGTGCAATCAATTAGTAGGTAAAAGTATAGTAAAATACCTGATATATGTATTGTGTTCCAAAAGTTTTTATTGTAAAATAATTTGTTATAAACATGACGGCATATTATTTTAAAGAAATCATAGTTTGCAGTCTTCCACTTGGCTTGCTTTTCCAATTATTCTGAATGATCTTGATCTTTCCAAAAATTTAAACATTTGTTCCTTTGGCTGGATCTCACCATAAGAATTTCAAACTCAGCTCATTACTTTTGCTGCTATGTCAACTAATAAATCCAAGCCATTAATATTACATTAAATATGAGACTTTTGAAAATTCAGGATTTTTAATCCAAGATATGGCCTAGAGTTTTCACAAAATTTAATAACTTGTTCTTCCTATGGTCAGGTCTTATCACACAGATATTTTATAAAGATCTGATAACTACTTTTGGAATTATTACCAACATACATAGAAAAACAGACAAACAAAAGAATCCCAAAAAATAACATCATGGTGGAACTAACAATACCACTACCAAAAGCATTACAGTTAGACCTTTATTTAATATTAGTCATTCATGTACTACAGGAGCTATTCATAAGAAACTGTCAACTCTTCAATTTTAGTCCTAGGGCTTCTTTACAAATGGACTGATCCCTCTCTTATATTTGAAGTAAGGATTTTTGTCTTAAAGTTTCATTTCTGGTCTTATATATATCGCATCATGGTTGACTATATAACTTGGCAATGTTAATGAACTCTCATTCAATATGTTTATTTAGGCTGTATACAGATAAAGTTGAATGGAATTATGAGTTTGAAACCTGAAAGTGAGCAAATTCTGTGAATTTAGCATCACCAGAAAGGAAAAGTTTTATTATTTCATATTAACCATACTTCTTTTAAAACATATGATACATAATTAGGACCAGGTGAGAAATACATATTAATGCCACTATGTCTAGCCTCACTTTGAACTATATTAGGAGTCAGGTTAGGATAAGTTTTACTGTAATTTTGAAATTGTAAATATTACTATTTCAAAGTATTAAGCACTTTCACAGCACGAACCTCAATCCAGGGAGTGGGAGTGTGCCTTTCCATAAATTTTCAGTTTCTTTTCTGTATACAATCTATATGTTTATCAAAATCTCATGACTTCTATCTTTGACCAGGAGCTGCACAGATAAAAAATTTCATAATAAACTACTCATTAATGTTTGGGATGAAAAGTTAAAACACATTGAAAATGGGACCTTAGAAAATATAGAATTTTATCTGTTGAGAATATTATCCTCATCTTTACCAAATGTAATCACTTTTTGGTCCGGGTCCTACCCAGGTAAGAAATTCACAGGGGTCCATTCATTACTTTTCACTACTTTTGGAGTTATTGTGAACACAGTCATTGTGAACCCACAATCAAATTTCCATCCATAGGTTATATGTAATAGAAATAGATCCCCAAAGAGGCCCCAAGCAGGACAGGGTTGAGGATCCACAGTACAGGAGAACTTCAAATTTACATTGAACTACTGCAGTGAGCTAACTTATTAGAAAATTTGTCCATTTATAGTCACCAAATGTAAAAGTTTATTAACTAAACAACTCCGACCAGTGATGAGAGTGGACTAAAAAACTGAAACAGCCTAAGAACAACTTTTGCAAAACAGATAAGAGACCAAAAATGAACTATTTATAATTAGCGGGCAGAGAAAAGCATAAGACGATATTTGTAAACATAGTACAATTAAGAAAGACCTTAAACTTTCTGAAGCTAGTTTGTATGGACTTACAGTTATAATAACGGCAGTTTCCAGACGGAAGAACATAATCAGTGGAAGTAGAATACCAGGCAGGTAGAGTAGACCAAAAAGTCAAACCAGATAGAGAACAAGCAATTTTACTTATACAAGACAGTAAAGAGACCTTAAGAAATTAACTACATCAATCAAATAATCAATCAATTAGTTGTCCAAGTGCTTAATCTCCGTATCTTCGGATTCTAAGGCACAACATCCAGTTCATAAGCATAAATCATCAAAATGTAAGACATATAATTTAGTGGCAGAGAAAAAAAATTAAGATAATGATGTTAGTAAATATAATACAGATTATAACCAATTTAAATTTTCTCAAGCTAGCTCTTACAGACTTACATTCACAATCGATCCACTTTCCTGACCTATGAACATAAGCAGTTGTAGTGGAACACCACTGTCGATAATGATCACGATCTATACATCCATAGTAACTCTGGTGCATGTAAATGAATGGAATTGCGCAGGCATTAGGAATTTGGCAAACCCCGTATCCTATTTAAAAATATGATAGGGCACATACAATGCAAAACAACGCAAATCATGCACACAAAAATATGTTAATCAAAGAAAATATACGTCAAACCTTTCCTTGCTGGGGTCTCAAGTTAAAACCAAACAGGCTTGTCTACTTTCAATTTCATAATTGACCACATTTGATCCACTTCATATTATGATTTGAGGCAATTGATGGGATATGCATTTGGCCAGGACATCTATATTGTGATTCAGTACAAAAAGTGTTTTGCATTTTGGGTGGATATTTGAAATGTCTGAAACAATTACCATGACCTTTCTCAAGCTGTGTAAAATTATACATGCTAGAACAATGAAGGGGCTTGATATATATATATACAAAGCAGCTTGTTTTTCAGCATACACCATCCAGATGCAAGGTTACTTTTTATAATCATAAGGACAATGTTTTTAAGGGGAAATCAAGTAGCACAGCTATGACTGTAAGGAAAAGTGTGATCTAAGTTTCTTGGCAACATCCCATCTTGCCAGATAATGTTAGTAGTTTAAATATTCTAACAAGAGTTATTGAATATTTATTGACTATTAATTAGTTATTGCTATGTTATGAACTAAAAATAATGGGAATAGCCATTGTTTCTCTGTGAGTATCAAATAATAAACTAAAGTATTTTTTGTATTCTATTGAGAATTTTAATTAAACTACTTGTTCTACATGATTTAGATGAGTAACCTATTTGGTCTTTGTCAATGATCAAGTTCTGGGTATGTCAAGAATGTGTACAGAGAACTAATAAACAATGTTTCTACCCACTTTTTCAAAGGGATCACATCTGAGCTAAATGGTTTTGTTGATGATGAGAATATTTGTGATTTAACTTTATGTATACTACAGCATTCTATTTGATAAAGTTGGATTATATAACTATATTAAGTACCAACTGACAACTTGAGACCCCTGCCTAACCAGGTTAATGATGAACCTGCATGCAGATTTGCTTTTTTAATTAATATTATGTGTCTATGAAAATCTTGACATAAAAAGAACAGGTAGTATATTTTGTGGCCATAAACGCATTATTTTCAATGTGATGAACACAAAAATAATAATAATACAAGAATTTGATTTTGTAGGGCATTACAGGTTTTTGCAGGGACACCATGAATCATTTCACACCAAGGCCCTTAGGCAATGATTCAGAAAGTGCATGTAAATCCTATAATGCCTGTGCAAAATCACATTTTTACTATTATTATTGGAGCCACATTTATGAATATTATTCATCTAAAATCTCATAAATAATATTATTACTAACAAATTCTTGCAAAACTGTACTACCTAACCATCCATTTTGATTCAATTGTTTATTTGTAACAGTAAACACACTCAAACAACTTATGAACTAAAACTTTAATACTCCAACTTTTGAATGAAAAAAATAAAGAAAGTATATCACTGAGTGGACTTGAACCCCCAACCATAAGATAATGAGAAGTGTATTTTACCCTCAGAGAAACATAGTTTCATAGAATGTGAAATTGTAAAATGTTATTTATTTCTCCACCCATAATGCACTCATTCAAAACATTTGTAGATATTGAAAAAATGGTTAACCTAATAATATACTGGATGAAAATTGTTACACTGCTTTTCATTTTTATTTGACGAAAATCCATAAAAAAATAAGGGAGATATCGTTACTTGAAAATTTGAATTGGGGTGAAATATTTGTAAACAAATACTTGATGATGTCAGTCAGGCCTTTAATAGTTCAGCACTCTCATTAACTGTCTGACGCGCAGTGAAGCATGAATTATATTGTTTCAGTGTACATATAAAGTATTGTTATGTGCTTGCAATGCATGCATGTCTAATAATAAAATGTAAAAAGAGACCAAAAATAATTTGTCTTACATGACTTCTATTCTGAAAATGACATGCATGTCTATGTATATTATTTCATTGCTTCCACTACTATTGAATTAATCTGCCACCTTTGTTATTCATCGTAATCCTTTCAAGTTGGAACATTTTTTCATTACTTTCATTTTTTTTGTACAAGCCGAATTCTCAATTGCAATTTCGATGCTTTATATTGAATTAAACAATTAATACTTTATTATATTAGCAGTCTTGATGGTTGCACATGCCCTGTGGACCATGTATCAGATGATGGGCAATGATGACATCACATCACATGATTAAATGCTGCAATCTGGTTGGTTGAAGAAATAACATCAAATGACTAAATGCTGCAATCTTATTGTTTGAGGGGTGACATCAAATCATGTGACTAAATGCAGCCATCTGATTGGTTGAGGAGTGATGACATCACAGAACCCCCCAGCTGATTTAATACAGACTGATATCCTGGGCTACCAGAATATTGTCAGGATGCCACCTGCCTTTTTTGGCCTCATTGAAGAATGCCTACTCCACCATATCAAGAAGTGAGTCACCAATTTTAGGAAGTCCTTAGAAGTTGGATTGAAACTGGCTATAACACTGAGACACTTGCAACTGGAGAAAGCTACACCTCCTTGCAATATCACTGGCTGGTTGGCTTAACCACCGTCTGTACATTTGTGCACGAGGTCTGCTGAGACATCATTGCTGAATTCCAGGAACAGTATTTATGCTGCTGGTAGTTGGTTATCACATCAAAATGAAAAATGAAATCTCAGAGTGACTATTACAACTACAAGGGCTTCTTTTGCCATCTCGTAGCCCTGGTTGATGTGGAATACAGATTCCTCTAGGTAGATGTTGAGTAAAGTGTATCTCCATCAGATGCAGAGATATTTATCAGAAGCGAGTTGAGGAAGAAGATCAAGAATAACACCTTGGGGCTACCAGCATCTGAACACCTCGGGAGAAGGACTAGATTTGCACTATTTCTTGCTGGGTGACAATGCCTTAGCCTTAATGGCATGGATGGTGAAACTCTATAGCAGAGGAAGCCCACAAGTGAAGAAAAATAGCTGACTACAGGATCTCCAGAGGCAGGAGGTTGGTGGAGAAAATATTTGAAATATTAATGAGTAGATTCAGGGTAGTACTGGGCAGAATGGAGTACAGTCCAGAGGTTGTCAGAGACATTGTTTTATTTGTGATGGTGTTGATCCCAACAAATGCCCCCAAAACTATATTTCAAACATATTTCAAAACTATTTCCAACCAAATCACCAAATCCCTCAACACAAGTTCTGTAAAAATGTACCAGATTTTTTCAACCTTAAATGATAAACTAAAAGATAATTTAAAAGATAACATAGAAAGATACATCTTTAAACATCTTTTTTTGTTTTTCTAACTTTTTCTAAGTTTTTCTAACTTCAAATTTTTTCTCACTCACTCATGCATGGATTCACTCATTTCATTTTTGCTTGGGTTTATATGTGTTTGGTGAGGGGCAGTGTAATACTTCTTTGTTTCGGGATTTTTGTTAAAGACCAAGCTATTAATTGTTTTAGAAGATTTGGATGGTCCGGAGAAG
The DNA here is from genome assembly GCA_964017235.1 of Sabellastarte sp. h YS-2021. Classification (NCBI taxonomy): domain Eukaryota; kingdom Metazoa; phylum Annelida; class Polychaeta; order Sabellida; family Sabellidae; genus Sabellastarte; species Sabellastarte sp. h YS-2021. Next base: position 144,905,453 of record OZ024931.1, read on the forward strand.
GAAATAAAAATTTTACAGCAGGGTGCTGAAAAGGACTGATTGTAGCCAAGTGCAGTGGTTTTACTGCTGCTGTTGCTTTGGATCAGCTGACTGCTAGGGAGGCTGAAGCTGGACTGGTTGCTGCTGATGTTTTTGCTGCGTGGTGGTGATTGGGGTAGAGGCGGCTTCTGGATGCTTGTCACTTTGTGAAAATGTTTGTTGTATGTTGATCTGCTGATAGCTGATGACTGACTGTAGATTCCAAAAGAAGCAAGATAGTCCTGATATGTTGTATTGATTTTCTTTGCCTGTGGTAGAGGCAACTGACTGTGGGTTGAAGTGCTTTGTCTGGGTCAGTGCAAAAGTGGTCTTAAAGACCCAGGTTGTTGGTCATGAATATGAAAGAAGTTTGCTGCACTCTGGGTTCCTGCTGTCCTTTAAAATTATATAAGCTTGTGTGAGAGTCATAATATACACCTGCCTTACAAACTAATCTATGTGACTGATTATTTTGATTGTCCTTTCTGCAATCTCACCAGAGGCTTAAAATAAAAAAGTCCCAAACTCAGGCCCTAAGGCCCAAAAAGTGACTGCTTGACTCCAATTATTTATGAAAATCCTGGCTCCCAAAGTGGGAGTTTTGACTCCCAAATTAGGATACCCTGAAGTGGGATTCACTTTGTGTTCAAAAATGGGGACACCAAAGGTAGTCTAATTTGGTGATAGGTTACTTGCACTGGTGTGGCCAATTGGTTAAACTGGTTGTCATGGGGATAGTGTTACCATGGAAACCAGGGAATTAGTGAATGAAATTATCCATTATTTCACTGGTTATAAGTTAGGTAATTCCAAAGTTGGTTGGCTTTGGTGGATAGATGCTTCTTCAGGTATGGGTTCACTCTAGGGTTTAGTGCTATGTAAACCAATGAGTTGTCATGGCAACCAATAATGAGATCAATTAAGTCAAAATTGGGCTCATCAATATTCCTGCATACTGTCAGGCTCGTGTTACTAGTTATCACACTGTAATTTCGTTGCTATGGAATCTAATGTTTTATGATAGCAACCAGTAGTTGATGCTACTTTTAAATTGTGAGTGATAATGTGGTCAGTCGAGTCAAATGTGGGCTCGATAGGATACCTGCATAATGTCAGGGTTGAGTTACTAGTGGATTATCACAGGCAGTTGATTGATTGACTAAATAATAGGTAAAGTGACTATTAATTGTGGAGATTTGGCACATGGATGATAACCTCTAAACAGAAGGAACCCAAGTGGTGTAGGTTTTATGTCCCTCTGAACAGCATCCTTTACTCAGGTGCAGCCCTTCTTGATTTCCTGCTGTCCTTTGTTTTCAACTTGGCTCTGCTGAGCTGGTTGTATGAACTGCCTTGCTGGCATTTGAATCTCTGATATGGCTTAAATGTATTCCTTGGCAGCTGGTGCTGCTTGCTGTGGCTGCTGAAAAGTTTGTGGCACATAAAAACAAGTTGCACTGGAGCTGGAGAAAATGAAGGTTGCTGGGCTTGTTCGGGTTGAAGTCTTCTTTACTCTGTCCGACCCTGGGTGCCACTTAAACATTTCACACCATCATAACTGAATGTTTAAAAGGCTTCTAACGCCTCCATCTCAGATGCCAGGTACATGTAGGGGGTTGCTCTGGTAGTCTCCTACCTTGACTTTGGGACCTGAAGCCCGCTGATTTGAAGACTTGAGTCCCTTGTGTCTTATGTGTGTCTTCATTACCCAACAATAGGTTAAATTTATCCTAATAATCCAGTTCTATCTCTGTCCATTTCCAGGTAGCCTGGCCGGACTTGGACTGCCTGAGTTTGCTGTAGCGAGTCATTTGGGACTCAAACCAAGTCTTGCACACTTTAACAGACAGCTTCCAGCTGTTGCTGACCCTCTCCTACTGGCATTCCTTCCTGGCCTTGTCCTTAAAGTGGCCATTGGACTTATCGTAAAGCTCTTCATGCACCTTGACAAAGTCCACAACAGTCTGTCCTTTCATGCTTTTCCGCCACTCCCTCTGCTCAGTTGTAGTTTCCTCCCCCATGCCTTTCTCTCCCTGCCTCTATTCACTCTATTTTTATGCCGTCTCCTTCTCTCTCTGATCCCTCTCTTCCCTCCTACTCCTTATGTCCGCAGCCGTATCCCCCAACTCATACTGTGCAGGTGTGTCTGTGGGGACTTCTATCTTCCTCACTATTCCCCCTTTTTAGCACCCATTTTTCTTTGAACCTAACCACAAGTCAGCCCAACTTGTATCTCAATACTAACTCATAATTAATTTGTAAAAAACCAAAAGCCTTATCTTACACACTGTTACATGTTATCTGTTGGATGCCAGATTCCATATGATGCATTGCACAAACCAACTTGCTTATATAGTCATAGATTTCATTGTCGATAAGCTGTGGGTATATAAAATGAGGCCGGCTTGTCTTACACACTTCCTGGCTTGTCTGTTGTGGAAACCACCTCGTCAATTTCTGTTTGTGGTTTATTGTGATGTGTTCCTGGCTTGTCCTGCTGAGATGTTATCAACTCTATGGTTGTAGACTTGGAGACTTCCAGTCTTGATGAGAAGTGATCGACTCAGGTTTGTCATGTTTACGAAAGTCTGGTTTGCTAGTTCCAAATACAGTCAATTTATGTCTACAGCCTGTCGGGAGATGGTTTCCTGGTACTGAACGACAAGAGGCTAGGAAGTGCTTTCAAACAATACTTTTAAGGTATAGGACAAGGCAGGGAGTGTTTCCAACAAGCCATAGAGACCAGCTTGGTGGAGCCAAGGTCAGGATACAAAGTCGTGGTGGGTTAGTGAAATATGAAAAATGCATGATATTTTGCCAATCCAGTGCAAGCCTGGAAATTACAACCGATCCTTTGTTACCAATAAGAGGACCCCAGTGGAACACCCCCATTAACAGGTGCTTATCTGGCTTTTCAATGAGACATAAAACCCCAGCTTTTACCTTTGCTAACAAACTGCAAAATTAAACTGATTTCAGCTTCCTTAAACTTAAATACCTGGTCATACAGATTTGACATAAGTTATCCACAGTATTGATTGAACTGACTATGTTCCTCTATTTAATGTGAAATTCCAGTATGCTTGTGAATATAGCTGAACAAAATATATTGATCTACATAATTGGAATCTGTGTCACACAATAAAATTTCTGCCAAATAATTTTGATTTTGACTATCTATCAAAATCATTGTATTTCCTTAAGTTATAATAACACACATTAAACTTCCTAATTGTCAAAAAATGTTTGTCAAAATTTTCAAAAAGATACATGTACTAAGTCATAGAATCTAGGTTATTCTGAAGTTTAATATTTAGCTCAATTAGTGATAACAAGCAAACCATGTTTATGGTAAAACAAACCAGAGATGCAAACTGCCATATTTACAGCCATCAGAATAAACAGCTTCATCTTGATCATAGTTCTTTTCAAACTGCCACAACTAGAACAGGTCTCTCTTATCTATTGGATCTGTCCCTTTAAGTCTATACAATGTTCAGATTTTTCATGCATATATAGGCATTCCCTAGTCACAGTTTAGTACTAGTGTATTGCTTGTGCACCATACAATCTAATGACATAAAATAACAAAAATAAAAAGTTATTTGAATGTTCTTGAAAGTATAAAAACCCATTCATGAGATCAATAAAACCTTTTTATTAAATAAGAAATATTATTAAATGCATGTGATTTAATTAAATCTGTAACATATGTTATGTAAGAACTCCAACAGTAGACGACTCACTAAAAAGTAAAAAAATGATCATTTTCACATATTGCATATATTTTACCATATATACACAATATTTTCAATTCAGCAATATAGCAAGAGACATTTGAATAGAAGCATTTTATCATATAATGAGAAATGTACAAATGTAACAGCAAACAGGGCACAAAAAAAACAGTCACTATATCCTTGAAACATTTAATATACCTTGAGAAAATTGAAGAATATTTGCAAAACTTTCACCAAAAATATAATTTAATGATTACTTTTATACTGCTCAATATCCATGACATGAAAAGGAGATGGAAATACTTTCAAGGTTAAGCTTTTCTGAATAGATACATGTCTTCTTTTTGTGCCTGAAAGATGATAATGGAACTATATTTTGGGGATCATAAGGAAACTGTTTCAGAAAAGTAGTAGTTTCATGTGAAAAGCTGCATCTGTGGTATTGCAAGCTAGCACCATGCCTTTCAGTTTACTGGGACAAAAAAGGCAAAGAAATCTACCTCTTTAAAAATTTCCAATGATGAAAAAATACTGGTATGTTTTAAGCTTGTCATGGCATAGGGGTGCTGTGTTTGACAGCTGAAAGATACCTGAGTTTGAAAGTAAAACTTGAAGATAAAACTCCTAAAAATTTGCCTCCAACGGTGGCAACTTCGTTTTATGTTAAAACTGCATTTGTTATCCCACAAATTTTATTAACCTATTTTCACATTTAACAGAACCATTATGTATAGCACTTTTGGAGCATATGTTTTGGAACTATTGCAAGCCAGACCTTAGATGATCTATGTGTGCAATACCGATCGAACAGACAACTTTATGTATTCCCTCACCCCAGAACAGGGTTCAAGCTAAGGTCAGACTATATGGGAGCTGGACAAATCGTCCCTTGGCAAATGAACCCCCTAAAAAGTCAGCCCTCCGCAAATCAGCTCCCTAAACTTTTGACCTTTGGCAAATCGCTGCCCCAGTTGAAAACAAACCATCTATAGAATTTATATACCTGCACAAAGCATTCAACTGGGTTGTAAAATATATATTTCAGCATCATTAAAACTGAAAAATAAACGATCCTTTTCAACAGAAACTGCATGCCTTAATTGAAACGATGTTGAATTATAATCTGGTCTGTGCTAATCTGCGAGGTGGCATCTGGGTGCCACCAAGTTCATTCCTGGAGGGCCCCTTTTTCCCCCTTTCAAAATTTCGGATCAGGCATCAGATTTTAGTATGCATGACCATGCTGTTTTGTAAACAGCGTTTCTATTGGCTCACAGGTTTTTGACCTCAAGATGTGCCCTTCATTCTGCCATTTATACGATTGGCAGCAGGAGGGTAACATCTCTTGAAGTTAAACATCAGTGATTCTTTTAGTTACGTTATTTTTAGTTTTTATTTTTAGTTACTTTTTATTCTATCACTGGTGTTTCACTTCATCAAAAGTATGTCGGATAGAAAGCAAAGCAGTATAATTTACACTCCACTAAACCTGACCAAGTACATATGCCGGTACATAAACAGTTGTGCAATGATAGGGAATTTTTGGATGAAATGTTGAGTAAACAATCGGATCCGGCTGATAAATTTTTAGAATCGGATCTGTCTGCATCGGACAGTGAGCTCGATTGTAGTGGCCTGCTTTCACAGTAAGACAATGAGGCAAATTCCAGTGAGACAGATATCTGTACTTATAAAAAATTTGGTACGGAAAGACATGTACCTTCTACTAGTAAGGACACTGGTTCGAATCCAGTTTCACAAATTCTCATTAACCAGCAAATCCTTCATCAGCTCACAGTACTTAGTGAACAGCTAGACAGTATTGAAACTGCTTCAGTGAAGAAAACAAATGACCAAACAAAAATCAAGAAAACACGTTCTAAAAAAACAAAAATAAGTACTCAAGCAATAACAGTTGATAAACCTGCACAGGAGTACAATTCCTCCCCTACTGATAAGTTACCTGATCTTGCTGCCTTGAGACAAAATTCCCTTATACAGAAACAAGTCGGCCAGAGGTTGAGAGAGCCTACTGCTTTGCAATCAGGTACTGGCCAAAAAATTAAGTCCCAGAGGGGTGGGGTTGAAGTTATGGTCAAAAACAGGCCCCATGAGTTTGTTCTTACCGGAAGTACCATAGAACGAGTGTCATATGACCATTTGACCCCCATACAGTGGATGGCTGGCTTTTGCCGCACTATGAAAGAGGAGAAAAATGTAGAAATGAATGAACATATGCTTGATTATGTCATTGCATTATTAGAAGATGCCAATGATTTCTCCTGGGGTGCGGCAAAGGCCAGCCATGCAGTGTCATTGTGTCGCGTGGAACAAGGGGAGGTTTCTGATTATTTGGATATCCAAAAAATTGATAGGATCTGACGTGCAAATGCTCAAAAGCACACAACCCACACTTCATCCTCACAAAGTACTTTTACGAAGAAAATTGGGGGAAGAATACTAGATCCATGCCCTGTAGCTATTACAATCAAGATTCCTGTGTTCATGACAAGACCCATGAAACAAAGGGCACACTTTATAAGCATATATGCTCAGCATGCTTTGCAAATGGGGGTAGAAGTTTCATGCACCCAGAAACTCAAAGTAAGAATAAAAACACCATATCCCAGTCAAAAAATGAGTAACCTGGGGTACAGAAGCTTCCTGTACCCATGTTTGCAAACCCTATAGGCAAGGTTTTTCAGACAAATTTGTTTATGCAAAAAATACTCAAGATTGGAAATTTTTTGAAGAAAGATATGCAAAAAAGATACTTGGTGTTCATGGTTTTATAAGTCCAAGGATGCTACTGTAAATATGAGGTCTTATGCTGATGTAGTTAGTGGCAAAAATATTAATCCCAGCCCATTAACAAGTCTGTACACCCTGACTCCCAGTTCAAGGTCAAATTGAATACTAATCAAACTACTCTGGCCAAAATAAAAGTACTGGAAAGACACAAACATCAATCACCAGTTGCAGCTACAAATGTTATTAGTCCTAAGGCCATTGTCAAAAATACTGGGACTTCTCGGCTCAGACCAAACAGCAAATTTGAACTAGATCTCTAGAACAGGTTTATTCCATTGCAGGACTTGGGTTCAAAATCCCCAGAAGCAAATATTATGGTTCCAAAACCCAGTAGGTTGACATCTTCCACATCTCCAAATACTACACATGTCCTTCATAAAAAGCCATGTAAAGGAAAAAATTAAATGATAACTGTGAACTTGAGCTGTCTGTGGCAGTACAATCTGCTCATCAGACACTGAAGTGTGAAGATATTTTTCAGCCTGAATTAAAACAAGGAAAAATTCCACCATATATTCTATCTAGCAAGATGAATTGTGTAGATTATGTTGAATGTTCTCAACAGAATGGTACTCAGTTTGGTTTTATACCACTAACTCCATTGAGAATTTACACTGGTAAACAAACTAGTAATCAAAGTATACACAATATTGTAGACTTGCACCACAAGGTAAAGGCCAGTAGTTGTTGAAATTTCATGGCTTGTAGAATTCCTCTACAATCTCAACTCAATATTAACAATTGGAGGAAGTACCTGGTTGAGTACTGGGACCAGCAACTAGTGGATTTATTAGATTTTGATCGTGAGTACCCTTTACAACCCACTGAAACCAACCATGCTTCTGCTATTGCTCATGCTGAACATATAGATAAATATTTACAAGATGAAATGAAATTTGGTGCCATATATTGTCCTTTTGATTCAAAACCTTTCCCATTACATGTGTCTCCATTCATGACAAGAGAAAAGTCTTTTACCAATAAATGTAGAGCTATTGTAGACTTAAGTTGGCCAGATGGTTTTTCTGTTAACGCTGGTGTGGCAAAGCATAAGTACTTAGGTACTTATTTTGAACTAAGATACCTTTCCATTGATAATATTGTACAAGCAGTCAAAGAAGTTGGTCCCTCAGCTCTTATGTTCAAGATAGATATCAGTCATGCATTTAAGCACTTAAAATTGACCCTGGGGACTTGGATCTGTTAGGCCTCTGCCATAATAAGTACTTTATTGATGGATAGCTGCCTTTTGGGTTTAGACACGGAAGTACTTTCTTCCAGCATTGCTCAGATGCCATTAGGTATATTATGGCTTCTCAGGGCTATAGCAGGCTGTACAATTATATAGATGATCTTGTATATATTGGCACCCCTGATGATATTTACAATGCTTATCACTATCTTATTGACCTCCTCCAACAGCTAGGTCTAGAAATAAGCAAGGAAAAACTCGTCCATCCCACTACTTATGTCTGGGTATCCAGGTGGACGTCATTCAAAAAACAATATCTATACCTCAAGACAAATTGCTTCAAATACATAATGAATGCAAAAATTGGGTGGCTAAAAGGACGTGTACCAAGAGACAATTGCAATCCTTGCTAGGGTCCCTCCTGTATATCACCAAATGTGTGAGATATTCCAGATATTTTCTTAATAGAATGCTGGCAGTTTTACGCCAGCATACAAATAAAAACATTTGTAAATTGAATAATGAATTTTTCAAAGATTTACATTGGTTTTAGGCCCTTTTAGACCAGTATAATGGGGTCACCTTTTATGACAATAAAAAGCCCTTTCAACCTGTGCATTTGGATGCCTCTCTTACAGGCTTGGGTGGGGTCTATGGCTAAATGGTTTATGCTCTTGATATAACAAAAGATTACATGAACTATTCCATTGTCCACCTTGAGATACTAAATATTATGGTAACCCTCAAAGTGTGGGGACATTATTGGAAAGATAAGTATATTGAGGTTTTTGTGACAATCTTGCAGTTGTGCAGGTATTACAAACAGGCAAGGCCAGAGATAGTCAATTAGCCACATTTGTAAGAAATATATGGCTTCTGACCTCAATATTTAATATACATTTAGCTATAACTCATAATCTTTGCAAGAATAATTCAATAGCAGATCTGTTGTCTAGATAGAATGTTACCCCTGGAAATATAAACAAATTGGCTTCCATGAAACCTATGTATTAGTGGGTTCCTACTCACATTGATTTAACAATTGTTACTATGACATATAATTGTACAGCATTCTTTCATTTGTTTTTTATATTTTAGATAATACTGTCCTGGGCCAGCTCACCACCAGTGCCAATCAGAGATTAGCCCAGGGGTTTCGTCCCAACACTCTCAAGAACTATGCACGCATGTTTAGAGATTTTCTCAATTTCCTGGTGGTGACTGGCCTAGCTATCAATCAGGTATCATCCCACACTTTACTATGTTTCATGGAATTCCTAGTCCAGAATCACTTTTCACATGCTAATATCGCCAATTACATGGCTGCAATCAGAGCTTCTTTCATAATATACACTATTCCTACTACTCCTTTTACAGATGACAGGTTGCAACTATTTTTGAAATCTGTAAAAATCAACTCCAATTTCATGCCAACCCTACATTCTTCCATCACTATTGATATAGTGCATCACATTATCCAAGCTTGTACTGTACTTCCCAGTCCAGAGACATTTACTGCATTATACTTGTTTGCATTTCTCTATGTTCTAAGACTGTCAAACATCTTACCTCATTCACTAAAAGCTTTTGATAGTACCAGACAACTATGTCGAGGTGATATCATGTTCTCCACCAGCCATGCGGTTGTTATAGTTCAATGGTCAAAAACTTTACAGGATAGGAAGACTTTTGCCACTTTTGCGATTTCTGTCCTAGATCACTCTCACTTGTGTCCAGTGGCAGCTCTCCAAACAATGTTGCAGAAAATTCCTGGTTCTAATAATGATCCTTTATTTCAGAAGTTTCTGCTGGCCGGTGGGTTCCTCTTACAGATTCCATTGCCAGGAAGCACCTCAAGAAAGTTTCTTATTTACTTAATGTACAGCCCACTTTTACTTTTCATGACTTCAGGCGGGCAGGTACTTCTTGGGGTTTTCACCATGTGGTGTCACTAGAGCACAATGCAACATGGCACCTGGAAGTCTAATGCAGTTTGGAAATATATTTCTGTTGATGCACCTGCCCCTTCTGCGTTGTCAAACACTTTCCGTTTTCATTTACATCAGTCATTGTATCCCTTCCATTTCTCTGCCCCTTCCTTGGTGTTTGGGGTTGTGCCTTCAACTCCACTTTGACCTTACAGGTCATTTTTCGGACCTTATTATACTATCTCTTATCAAAATCTTTCAAAAATTCTACTTTTGCATACTGGCCCCTATTGCCTGTGGGCATATATCACATTTAAGTTTGGCAAATTACATTGCTTAGTATTGGTGTGACTATATAATGCACTCAAACATGGTGACCTTACATGTTGAACACTTTACAAGTGTACTATGATATTATAACATTAAAAATCCCACCTTTCATTATTGATGGTACTATAATTCACTGACCATTTCTGGTCAATAGACAATTTACAGTGATTCTAGAACTTATATTGTCGTTTTATTATAAAATATTTTTAAACTGAATTTAAAAAGAATTTGTTAAATAAAAAATTTATAATCCCAATGTGGCTTTCTTTTGGGGGGTCCCTTGGGGAATGTTGACTAAAGGGAGATACTTCTGTCTAAGTATGCATAATGATGAGAACTTCTTAAGTTATATTTGACTAAGTTTCATTAACACAAAAGATAATTGGATGTTGTAATCAATCCCTTTTAACCTATATTGTTTATATTTTTATTTATGTCAGAATTATTAAAATTGCAATATTATTAAATGCATAGCCTCTGCAGAAGGGATATTAACATCTGTGATGTTTTAAGAGCAGTTAGCTTTTAATGTTTGCTACTGCTTGATTAGTATATGTGCTAATAATCCTTCTGCTTAGACATTAAACTATGGTTGTTTAAACTGTGGTTTTTGAGAACAACTGACTTTATGATCTTTATGTTCAAATTTTATTTCAGGATGATAAATTCCATTTATGAATTAAAACTTAAAAGAATTAAATGAATGATTTTTCAGTTATTTGATAGTTTTAACACTTAGCTTGAGATAATGTAAACAATAAATTTAGAAATGACATTGTTATTCCTGACTATCTGAGCAGGTTTAAATTTCCAGGGTCTAATTTTACCCGGGTGTTATGTTCAATGGGGACACTTTGACCTGAGTACGTTTTTCTGGGGGCCGATTTGGCGGGGCTGAATTGGTAAAGGGACAAATTTTCTATGATTCAATTATTCCATGTCAATGTTAAGATAATTGGATGCTGTAATCAACACCTTGAACATACATCCTTTAGATTTATGTCAGAATTATTAAAATTGTTTTATATGGTAGTAAAGGACAAAGAATAATAATATTATTAATATAGCACTTAATAGTGCTTCACAGTTTTAAAATGTAATAAAACAATTTTGCATAATTATTATTGAAAAGCCTTTCTGATTAAGTATGTTTTAAGATTTTATGAACACACTATAAATTACAGAAAGAATCTCATAAGACTGTCAACCAATGAAACTACCTGTACTGGAACCAAACTACAACACCATAAATACTTTCACATAGTCCATGAGATCTATCTCTCCAATGGCTAATCAGCCCACTAATATTCCCCAACAACAATGGCTCAGTGTCCTGTACTGCTTTCTAAATGTATATGTTTAAATGTTGAGACTCTTGTTTTTCTTATATTATCAATTAATCACATTTGTGCTACAGTAAAACCCAGTGGTGTACTAATGTATACTGGTTGTGTTTTCACAAGTGTTATTTCTTCAGTAAACAATCAAGGACTTGTGCAAGTTTAAGTAGTAGGATTGTAGTAAATCAAATGTCTTGAAATAATTACCTGCAAAGGGTAATTACCTGCACAAGGTCATGTTTTTCTGTGTGTTTGTCTGTGTTCCAGGTTACTTCAACAGCTATGAATAATTTTTTATGATTTTTATTTTCTATATGGGAAGGGTGAGACCAGTGATTGAATATTTGGAAAGATCCAGAACATACTCTAGATTGACAAAATATGGAATTTTAAAGGTTCAGTTTTTAAATGTATGAGTCAAACTAGGGTTGTCATATAGCAAATTTTCTTTTTTTGGCCTTATAAATATCTCCTTTATTATTGCTTTTAAAATTTACTATGTATCAGGAGGTAATATGAAGCCATGAATATGGTATTTAGAAATTGGGTTAGATTCCTCCCCCTGGCCCTGATTGGTCAAACATGGGTCATAATATTAACCAAATATTTCAACAAACCCTTTAAACACCCAATTTTAAAATTTAAAGTAAGTAAGTAAGTAAGAAACACTTATAAAGCGCCAATATTGATGTAAACATTCTCTAAGGTGCTGATGTGTAAAAAGGGATAGTCTAGTTCCAAAAAGAGGTCCGTTTCCATATTAGCATCCGATAGAGGAGATAGTGGAGGATAAGCTAATCTGAAACGATATGTTTTCAACTGTTTTCTGAAACCAGAAATGCTTTCTATGGTTCGAGTAGACTGAAGAAGCTTGTTCCACTCTGTGGGAGCCCATACTATGAAGCTGCTCAGCCCAGAGCGTTTATTTGGTTTAGATGAGGAAATTGGTAGGTGATTTCCCCGTGTGAGATTGCTCCGCCTAATTAGAGTGGAAAGATGTGGAGGTTGACTGAAATGTATTGCTTTGTAAGGAGATTGTATTTGAACAATATACGGTAATGAATTGGGAGCCAGTGTAGTTTGTGAAGGAATGGTGACATGACAATATTTATTTAGCTTGCACACTGTACGACATAAGGCATTTTGAACTCTCTGTAGTCTGGTAGTATATGTCTTTTTGTGTTGTAAAGCAGTGAGTTACAGTAATACAAGCGACTGCTAGCCAAGGCATTTTCCACCTTTACAGCTGTTTCATGATTTAAGTACCTGTGGACCCTTCACAGTTCCTGGAGATGGTAGTAACTTATGCGACATAGATTAACCATGTGTCTTTGCATAGAATTTTCAAGGTTTTTGACCGATTCAGCTGGTTCCATGCTGTTACCAAGCGAACCCACTGGGGAAGATGACTTCAAGGAGCTTCTAATTTGATCATCACCAATCACTATGAATTCCATCTTGTCAGGATTTAATTTAAGTTTATTATTTTGCATCCAATCCTGGACAGCCTCGAGGCAATATGTGAGTTCAGTGATACTAGAATCGAAGTTTCTAGAGTCAAGTTCCAAGTAAATTTGTGTGTCATCTGCATATAAATGATGGGTTACGTTGAATTTAGATATGACTGAACTGAGATGGGTTGTATATAGGGTAAAAAGGAGTGGCCCCAGAACTGAGCCCTGGGGAACCCCATAAGGGAGTTGAAAAGCTTCTGAAAGATGTTCATCTATTTTGATCCTCTGTTTCCTTGAATTGAGGTATGACTGAATCCACTTAAGCACTACCCCATCAATGCCATACCAATGCTGAAGTCAGTTGAATAGGATTGAGTGGTCTTTTTTATCGAACGCTGCGGATAAGTCCAAAAGGAATAATCTAACAGCTGCGCTCTTGTCCATTGAGGTGTCTAGGTCATTTTGTATTTTTAGCAATGCTGTTTCAGTTGAGTGAAAAACTCTATATGCAGGCTGATTTTTGTTGGATATACCCTCGTGAGCAATGTGCTTATTTATCTGCCTGCCCACAGCTTTCTCTATGAGTTTGGAGATGTAGCTGAGGTTGGACACTGGTTGATTATTCATGAGAATATTTCTGTCAGGACCAGCTTTTTTCAACAAGGGTGTAACATGTGAAGTCTTAAAACAGGATGAGAAACTGCCCTCCTGTATGGAGTAGTTCACAACATTTGTAATAGGAGTCAAGAGCACACAGATACAATCAAGGGCCAATGATATTGGGATTGGATCCAAGTCACATGATTTATTTGGTGTGGACTTTATGATTTTAAGGACTTCTTCCTCTGACATGATCCGGAAAGAAACAAACTTACTTTTGTAGGAACCCGAGACACGGGGATCGGCATCAGTAGACAATAATCCAGATCTTAGTTCAGTAATTTTGTCAACAAAATACCTGCCAAAAGTGTTGATTAAACTGTTGATGGTAGTATGATCTGGAAGTACAATTTTTGGTGATCTATGGAGGACTTTCTTTATGGAATTCCACAAAGACTTGGGGTTTTCCTCATTTTCCCTGACCATATTATTATAGTATCTGGTTTTCGCACATTCCAAGAGGTGGTTGAAATAGTTCACTGCAGTTCTATACCTACTACGATTTATGGCAGAGTTGTCCTTTCGCCACTCCCTTTCAAGTTTGGGCTTGCGTCTTTTTGCTGCCAAAATCTTGCTGTTTATGAACCCTTTGTTAACATGTTGTGAAGTTTTGTGTTCATGTACAGGAGCGTGCTTGTCAAGTAAGTTCCTAAGGTGTATGAAAATATTGGTGTGAAAGTAAGCTGGCTGTTTTGTAAGGAGCCTAGATAAGCTCAGAATTTGCAATATCAGACATGAATTCAGTTTTATTTATCTTGCCAAGTTTTCTGATTTTTAAGCATTTTACTCTGCAAGAATTTTTCACCGGAAATTTTGTGAAAAAGAGAGCCAGGTGGTCTGATATGCCACATGGTTTAAACCATATGCCATATTTTTTAAAAGGATTAAACCAACACCTGCAACAATTAAAAGTTAAAGGGCTTGAACCCTAGACTCCCAAAATTTAAAATTAGTCCAAGGACACATCTGTGATCAGATACAAAATGTGTCCACTGGAACAGGACAACTAATATGGATTTGAAGATAAATGTACCACCATGGACACTGATATGGAACTATAAGCTATGCACACTGCACATGTGATTAGTTTGGATTTGATGTTATGGAGGTTAATCATCACTTTTAGTACACTGTACATCTCATATAACTTCAGCAAACTTCCAAGATAGAGGAAAGCAGTCCATTCTACCTAGTCAAGGTCCTGTACTCAAAGCAATCTGATAAAATTCAAGGATTAAAACCCCAACCCTGACGTCTGAAATCACCTAGTGGGTTAGCAAATTTGACACATAATCACAGGTGTGTTGTCACCTCTCTTTAGGATTGAGTCTTACAAGTGTCCATGTGGGGGTACCTGTCGAAATATGGTCTTGGTTGTTGACAGGACTTAAAACTATGAACATTTTCAAAACCACTATTATTATGGGGGTGTTCCAGTGGAGCTAAGTAACTAGTTATTTTTCGAGGGTTGGGAGAAATGTTTACAGAGTTGGTTAGGATTGGTTGTAGTTTCCCAGCTTGTCGTAGTGGACCAACAAAACACTATGGCTCTATTACTCTGTATACAGACCTTGGCTCCCCCCACCTTAAAACCATCCTGTTATGGATCTCTATGGGTTGTAGGTATTACTTCCCATCTTGTCCTATATTCTAACCTTCTTTTCTAGAAGAAATTTCCGGCCTGTCATGTTTAAGTACTGGGACAACACCTGACAGGCCATACACACAATGCAACTGTACTTGAAAACTGGGAGTTTATCATGTGTTACTCTAGGAATTAATCAGTCCAGTCTGAGTGTGTCTGGAAAATGTTCCAGTGATGTCTGTTTATCAGTGCTGTTGGTTTGTCACAGTAGTTTCCTGTCTTTTCAAGAAGAAAATCATCCTGATCCCAAGTCAAGTCGGGAGATGAAAATGTGGAGATGAAAACGACTCAACATTTTTGTGCATTTTTTCTCAATTTGAGTCCCCAGCTCATGACTTTTGCAACCAACCCTAGAGTCATAGAGCCGGTTATAGGGTCAGCTCTAGTGGAACACTCCCATTAGAGATGAAAGTCAAGTGCAATATTGTTTATCAAGATTGTGTGCTGCTTATGATAAAAATTTAGATAAATTTACATTTGTTTTGCCCACATAAAATGTCACTCTCCAGTGTCAATCATCTATCATTTTTAGTAAGGAACCTTATGAGGATGACAGATGTGCGAAAGAGAGTGTTTGCACGGGTAATTTCTTTGAATAAAGCAGATACTTTTGTCAAAATCTTTAACTTAATGCCATAAAAGACTAATGCTGTATTTCAAATAATAATAATCCATATACAATGGGGAAGTATAGTTTTTATTAAAGGACAGAACAGTTTAGGGTAATGGTATTGTTTTTTGTGAGTGTTGTCTACATAAGCTTTGAACAGGTAAATTTAAACAGCATAATTTGAATAAAGACAAATTTTGCATATATGTCTGTATAAATAGAAAAATTTAATTTAATTTAACTTTCACATGTTCTGGTAAATAAGCATAAATTGTATCTGGCTGTTTCACAAAGTGACCAGGAAGGTCTCTGTTTTATATCCTAAACAGTTTATAGATAAAACAAAACTAACTATCTAGATGGGGGAAACCTCCAAAGCTTATAAATGTCTAATCATGTACGCCTAAATGGAGAAAGAAATAAGGAGTACAATAAATCACTTGAACATGACTTTAGTAAAATTTACGATGCACGCTGTGCAGTGGAATCATTGTCAACAAACAGCCTAAGCCAGGTAATCTCAGATACAAGTATGCTAATGTGTAGGGGGAATCCTCTGGGATGTGTGCATTAATTTAAATGTGGTAAAAGGCATTACAGGAAAATTCCCCCCACAGGCTGAGACAAGTCTTTGTATTTCAAATAAGTTTTTGTATTGTATGGATTATTAATGATTCCATGTATGTAAGATTTGATGGAATAAGAAATACAAACACTTGCAGCAGGTCCAGATGATCTTATATTCAATGCAATATTAGATTAGAAGCCAGTGTAGTGCTCTGAGTACCTATGTGATCCAACCCTACTTTATTATTCCACAAATAATATGTGCAGTGGCATTCTGAACTAACTGCAGTTTATGAAGTAGAGAATTTGCCATAATAGTAGAGGCATTGCCATAATGAAATATCAACGGGACAAGTGCTTGCACAAGGGTCTGAGCAACATTTTGTGTGATGAAAGAACATATTTTATATCTCATAAAGATTTGCATGTAGGGCTGACTTGCTAACTTAATGTATTTGATGATCACATCAATACTGTGATAAAATACATTGTATAAACTGATATTGGGAATATGTCAGAATTAATAATACTCAAATCTAAGATAAAATAAAATGTTGTTTAGCTCATGTTATTCATTTATTAATAGTCATAATAGGAAACCTTTCTTTTCTGTACACACTGTACAACAGTGCAAGAATAAGTAAAATTTTTACAAGTGAAAAAGACTGTGCATTTTGAACCCCACATTTGCCTTCTGTTCGATAAAACTTCTTGCCGGATGTTATTATTGCCTGCAGTGTAAACACTCCAATGTCTGAACACAAACCATGTCAGGAGAAAAGGGTGAGTTTCACAGTGACTTAGGTGCAGGAGTGATTTGGTTCGTGTTATATCTAGACCATGCAGAGCATTTATTGATATTAACAAACCACTAAGAAGTGTCTTTGGCATCACTAGAAAGACAGACATAGATCATACAGAATTCACCATTGAGGAAATATCAGCAAAAGAGGATATGACTACCAAGCTAGCCAGAGAAGCTTACATACAAATACATTGCAATTACCAACAATGGTAAATTATAATTTACGACATATCAACAAGATGATTAAAGATTTACACTCAGAGGTAGTAATGATATTCAGGAAGGAACAACACATTGAAAATAATTATTTCTTGTTGTTTGATTGGAAAAAGACATTACTTGATTAAAATTTCTATCCTGGTATATTAGTGCTGACATGCAAATGTGTAACTTCAATAGGTGACTTATTATAGGGCCATATATCACCCACATTGATACCAGAACATGAAATAAAACATGCAATTAGACATATACATGATGCACACAATAAACACTTCCCATTAAACACCATTTCCACTCATGCAACACAAGCTTTTAACAACAACTCACCATTTTATGTACACAACATATGTCAACTCTATACCATAAAACATCAACCATATCCATTAGGGATCAAATCAGATAAAAAGGCAAAGTTACACTCTGTTGACAGGAAATACTACTTTTGGAACAACAAGACTTGTTATTACACTGTTTGCAATAGATATACATGTTTCTACACTGATGTGTGTGAATACCACATAATACACCAACTGTTAAAACTGAAAATATACACATTTGATCACACCAGTTATATACTATCAAATGTTTCACAATACCAAATTAATTGTGGCAACAAATTTGAACCCAAGAACGGTTGTTTTTGCAGTTTATTGAAACTTTCTTGTGAATGCACGGTCATCATTAGAATAAAAATAGAATAATTATTTCTTGCATGTCATCACCCAAATACTATACAAAAGTGACTGTATAGTATATTCCCAAACCTTAACTTGTCTTGGAGAAAAGTTTGTAAAAGTGTGAGTAGCAAGGAAATTCTGTTTTCACTCCTTGTGTTAATTCACAATTTGTAGGTTTTTCTGCATTCATAATTTGACATTCTTAATGCAGTCTTCTAATTTAGAAAATGATATATCACAGTCACTGTGATGACAAAAAACATTTGTAGCCAACTAACGCATCCTGGTATGTAACATTTAATAGTATGTTGATGCTGAAATAAACTATGATCATAGCTCAGTCACAGAAAATAGTTGAGGGAGTGTTAAAAGAACATGTGTTTGAATGAACAAATGTTATGATTTGTGGTAATACAGTCAACTGATTTACAAGTTCAATAGACGGATTTAGGACATTGTTACAGACTAGTCTTGATCAAAGTTCATTTCCTGACTTACTTACAAACAATAAATAAACACCAGCTACACTACCAAAAAAGGAGTCACATAAAAATGTCAAGGCACATAATAATTATTAGTCAAGATGACATAATTCTTCTATCAACACATTTTGACCAAAGCAATCAGTCATCTTCTTCATCATAAAATAAAGCCTAGGCAAAAGTTTTGCAAAGGCAAGTACCACACGTCAGTGGAAATGAGAAACATCAATTACCTGTGTTTGAGACAAAAGTCCTATTACTTGTGTTTGAGACAAAAGTCCTATCCCAAAGTTAACAAATTGAAACTAAAGGTAATATCCTGTGTAAAAGGTCCCCAATAACAAAATATGTGAAAAGCTCAATACAAACAGAAAGCCATGTGGTATTAGCAAGCAGTCCCAAACTTTAGTGGTGAACAAGAGTTTCCATCTATTCGACATAAATTTTAAAACTGTGCATTTGAATGAACAAATAAAATGAGGCCAGAGTCATTACTATGATGCATTTTATCATTAAAGTGAGAGGTTACGAGTTTGCAAATCGTGTCATCACAAATCAGAAACAAATAAGGTACAGATACGATTAAGTACAACAGGACATCATAGACCGAAAAAATTAAAGAAATGGTGGCTGCAGACATAATAAAGGCATCAAAGAGTGACTATTTGAGCCCAGTAATATTGATCAAGAGACAAAATTCCCAATCCTCAAGATTCATGATAGATCTTAGAGAGAGCAATAAACAAGTAATCATAGATCCCTTACTACCAGTCTCAGTTCACAATGTTATTAATGCACTGCAAAAAACGCCGAAATACATTTCAAGTGTAGACATGAAACAATTATCTTACTAAATAGAGGTAATACAACAGAATAAAAAATAGCATTCAAAGTAGGGATGGGGTGTATCAAGTTGAGAGATGTCCCATGGGTTACAATAATTCAGCTCAGTCTGTGCCCATGTTTTGAAGATGTTAAAAGGTCTGTAAGAGAGAAATCTTATCAGCTATTTGGATGAGTTAATTCTTGTGTCTCAGAGAGCCGATAAACATCTCAGAATATTAAAGACAGTACTGCAAAGATTTAGAGAACATAAATTAAAACTCAATGCTGAAAAATGTGAATCTGCAGTCAGGGAAATCCCTTTCTTAGGCTACAAAATTGGTAAAGAAGGTTTGAGTTTAGACCTAAAAAAGTTATGCATGTTAGATAACTACAAACCATCATTGAGTAAAAGGTACTAAACAATATTTGGGATTCACCAATCTTCTTAAAAGAGCAGATTGTCAGATCATTTAGTCTCCTAAATGATCTGACATGGGGGAAAGTACCGTTTTTTCTAAATTGTAAGTATACAATGAAATATCCATAATTCAACACCCTCCCTGTTTCCCTCTTTATTGTTTCTCATTTCACTAACAACTTTTGTATGTAGTACACCCTTTTGACATAATTATTAGATAATCACACATATGAATTCCTTATTTATCGTGTGATCCCCTTTTATCACTCACATTCCCCGTTATCGGGGACCATCACTCTCACAAGATACACCCACCAACCACACAATTCCCCAAATTTTATGTTCAGTTTTTAAACTAAAAGTCACCCAAGTTCACAAATATGATTTTTCTCCATATCCTACTGGCAATCCAACCAGTCATTGCTGCATATCAGCACCACACTAACTCAACCATTCAATGTCCTGATGTCAGTTTCTGCCCCTTCTTAACATATTATTGCTTTTGGACTAGACTTTCCTCAACTACTGTTGTCTTAGGCATTATATGAGGATTAAATGACTTTTTTCAAGGATTCAGTTCTGACAAAAGGTATTTTCTTATAGGTCACAGGAAGTGGTTGTCCACCTAGTGAGAAAAATTCCTTAAGACTTTCAGCCAATTAAAACATACATCCCTGTGTTTAAATAACAACACACTCACAGTCCTTGCGGTTAATCTCCCTCTGGCTGATCAGCCCACTTATATTCCTCCAAAAATGGCTTAATGTACAATGTACTGCTCTTCTTAATGTATATGTTAATTTATCCAGAGTCTTGTTTTTCTTATACAATAAAGCAATAATATTGTGCTACAGTAACAGCCAGTGGTGTACTGACATATGCTGATTGTGTTTTGACAATAGTTGGGGCCATGGTCTGAGCGTGGTAATACTCTGGCCTCCCAGCTCTGAAGCCTCGGTTTGGTTCCCGGCACGGCCTCAAATGTGAAAGCCGGTAGTTCCTTGCTGTTGGTTGGCAGTTTACAGTACAGAACCCTGACAAACTGTATGTACTGGTTTCCTATGCCCTTCCAAACTACCAGTCGTGATGTGACCTGTACAGTGTTAAAAGCAACATAAAACCCCAAATAAAAAAAAATAAATTTCACAACAGTTATTTAATTTAGTAAATGTTAAAGGACATGTTTGAGATTAAGCAGCAATAAATCAAGGTTTTGTGTGCAACACAACTGAAATCAGTAAATCAATTTTAATGTTGGATAAAAAGAGGTTTAGTGAATTAAATCTGTTGAAATAATTAAGTGCACAAGGTTATGTTTTCCGAGTTATTGTCAGTGATGCAGATTACTCCATCCAACAGTAATGAATAGTTCTTTCTGATTTTCATTTTTACATATAAAGGGTTTGATCATTGATTAAATTTTTGAAAGATCCAGACCATATTCTGAATTGAAAAATATGGACTGTTAAAGGGTCCATTTTCAAAATTGGGTTTTCATATAGAAGATTTAATATTTTCACTTAAATTTCTCGTTATATCTAGATTACTTTAATTTAGGCTGTATCAGGAGGTAACATGAAACCATGTATATGGTGTCTAGAAATTATTCTTCTCCTGGCCCCCACTTACTGGCCGACTGTTGGTTATAAAATTTGTATTTCAACAAATCCTTTAAACCCCCAAAATATATCAGGAGGGGCGGGGTTAAAACCCATATTTTAAAGAGAATGAACCCAAAATCTGCCACAATTAAAAGCTTGATTCCTAGACCCGCAAAACTAAATGTGACAGGGTTACCAAAGAATTCAAAATTTTAAAGTTAAAGGGCTTGAATCCTAGACTGCAAGAATTTAAAACTAGTCCAAGGAGGTATCTATGGCCAGATGGAAGATGTATCCTCTGGAAAAGAACAACTAACATGGTTTTGAAGATAAATGACAATTTTAAAGATCTCGGCCAACGTTCAGAAAATCCAAAGTATTAAGACATTAAAGGAGTAGTCTTTATTGTCAAGTATGGTAATATTTGGCAAATATTGCTCTACCATTTCCATAAAATTCATGATGGCAACCAAAATTTGGAAAAGTCATGATTTTTCAGAGGTCCTAGAGGAGTAGTATACTTACTACAACAGAGCTCCTGAATTTACCTAAAATTGCTCTGTCTCTAATAGTTTTTGAGATATGACATTTTCCATTCCTGCCAAAAACTAAATTTTCAGCATTCATAGAGGAGTAGTCCTTAATTGCCTGAAGTCACTCTAAATTGTATGGTTTTCAAGAGAAACAATATTAATCATTTCTGCAAAAATTTAAGAGGGTGGGCAAAATTGGTAAAAGTCTAAATTTTTCAGAGATCGTAGAGGAGTAGTTTTCAATACTCTACAGAGCCAAAAATTTACCAATAATCACTCTGTCTCTTATGATTTTCAAATAAATAACATTTTCATTTCTGCCAAAACCCAAGATAGTGGGTTAAATTCAGAAAAGGCTCAATTTTTCAGAGGTCCTAGAGAAGTAGTTGTTAGTATCCAGAGGGTCCAAAATTTGCACCAAATTGCTTTAACTCTTAAGGTTTTTTGAGATTGTTCTTTTCCATTTTTAGACATTTTCCATTTCTGACGAAATATAGAATGGTGCCTAAAGAAAAAAAATCTCAATTTTTCACAAGCCATAAGGGAATAGTCCTTAGTATCACGGTGTCCAAAATTCGTCCAAAATCATTCATTGGCAAAATGTCAAACCACTTTTTACTCAGTTAGCACTGTAGCTACAGCTCTGAAATGACGCTGAGTATTAAAAAGTAGCTGCACAACATATTTCATAACAAAACCCTCAAAAATTTAATGTTTTCGAAGTTATAAGGTGATTTACTCATTAGCAAAATAAAAAAGTAGGTATTACTGAATTAGCAGTGGAGCTGTAGATCTGAAAATTTCTCAAAGCTGAATTATAAAAGTAGCTATAACTCAGTTGGCTGTGGTGCTACAGCATTGGAAATATGCCATGACACATAACATCAAAGATAGCATTGGAGATGCCTTTATCCAACATCCGGGAAAATATTTTTTAACACCTTGAGATGTAGAAGAAGTGAAACAGTACAAAGACCAGGAGCCTTTCAGAGCAAATGATGTCAGTTATGTAAAGATGCAAATAATGTTAGCAGAGAAAATAGCATTGATGAGAGAAAATATCTGTAAGCTATGAAGTTGTAAAATTGATTACTTGAATATAGATATCAGTAGAAATGGCACAATTAAGTAAAGTTACACATAACAAGACCTCTGAAGTGGTCATTTATTTCTTGCCCTGAGGCTGTATTTTTTGTAAGATACATGTAGTTAAATAATTAATTCATGAGACAGTATTGATGAAATCGGCAAATGTTTGGACACATGTTCTGAATGTCACACATATTTCTTTAGGAAAAATAGATGTTTGATTATGGGAAGTTACTAAATTCAACATTTCAAACTGTAAGATCTGTAATAAGTCAGTTCTAGGCCCTTTAAAGATAGTTGATCCTGGTTGGGCCTTGAACAAGGATCAAAGGTCAAATCTGACCAGATCAGAAGACTCCCAGCCCATGCTTTTCTAGAGGTCTGTATCACATCCTAAAACTCTAGGATCAATAATAAGTGAGTTATAAGTACTTTTAAGTTTGGCTACCCTTGACTGACTACGAAGGAGGGGCCCAAGGTTAAGTCTGACCAAATAAGAAGATTCCCAGCCCATAATTATATGTATGTTGGTTTCACATTATAAACCTTAAGGACCAATAAAAAGTGAGTTATAAGTACTTTTACATTTGGCTATCCTCATTTGACCCTGAAGGAGGGGCCCAAGGTCAAATCTGACCACATCAGAAGACTCACTTCCCATCATTTCCAATGGTTGGTTTCACATCCCAAAACTCTAAAATGAATAATACGCAAGTTATAAGCACTTTTAAGTTTGGCTAGCCTCGTTTGACCTTGAAGAAAGGGTTAAAGGTCAATTCTGACCACATCAAAAGATTTCCAGCCATGATTTCCTATAAGTTGGTTTCACACTAACTAGTACTTTTAAGTTTGGTTACCCTCATTTGACCTTGGATCAGGATTCCAAGCCGATGGTTTCCTATAGATTCGTTTCATATTGAGAACTTCTAGGACCAATAATTGGTAAGCTAAAACACTTTTAAATTTGCCTATCCTCATTTTACCTTAAACAAGGAACCCAAGGTCAAATCTGACCATATCAGAAGATTCCTAGCCCATAATTTTACATAGGTGCTCTTTATATGCGATGCCTCTATGACAAATAATTAGGGAGATATAAGCACTTTCATGACTGAAAATAATAGCATGTGGCGGCCATGTTGTTTTTTCAAATGAGGGAAAAATATTCCCTGGAAACAGGAAAATCTCTGCACACTGTAGGGGATTTCATATAGCCACTTGGACACGCCTTAAATTTCACTTTTCACTGAATGAAACCCTAAGCAGAGAGTAAAACTCTTAGGGATATGTTGATAGTTTTATACTTGACATTTTTATCTACAGTCTCCACTCAAAAGACAGTTAAACATAAACTGAGGTCAGTTCTTTATTTATATTCATAGCTTAGATATGTAATCTTAATGGATGTATAAATGTAATAAAACTAGTACTAAAAATATTTACAGCTTGATGTAGATATATATGTACATATAATCATACTTATGTAAATGTCATTAATGATTCAGTGAATAATCTGCATGCTAATAGCAATTAAGCAGTTGTAGATAAGTACAGTTCTAGAGTTCATAGTTCAATATAACAACTGCATAAGTAAGGATTACATATGATAATAACAAAAGTTAAAGCTAAATTACTAAAGGTGACTTTAAATGAAACAGCTAGTTCAATTTTGTCATTACAAGTTCAGCCAAAACAACCATCCCCTTTAATGACATCATCAGAACAAATGTTTAGTTTAAGCATTGTCTGAATAATACAATCTGGCCAACTCAAAGAAATTCTGTTGTGTCTTCTGCCTGAGTTGCTGTGAACATGGGGCAAGCCCAAAATCAGACACGTCATATGAGATTTTATGACAACAGGTCCTTAGTGAGTGCTGGTAGTAGATGTTCATGATGTGATGATGTGGGTACCACAATTAAAAGCTTGATTCCTAGACCCGCAAAACTAAATGTGACAGGGTTACCAAAGAATTCAAAATTTTAAAGTTAAAGGGCTTGAATCCTAGACTGCAAGAATTTAAAACTAGTCCAAGGAGGTATCTATGGCCAGATGGAAGATGTATCCTCTGGAAAAGAACAACTAACATGGTTTTGAAGATAAATGACAATTTTAAAGATCTCGGCCAACGTTCAGAAAATCCAAAGTATTAAGACATTAAAGGAGTAGTCTTTATTGTCAAGTATGGTAATATTTGGCAAATATTGCTCTACCATTTCCATAAAATTCATGATGGCAACCAAAATTTGGAAAAGTCATGATTTTTCAGAGGTCCTAGAGGAGTAGTATACTTACTACAACAGAGCTCCTGAATTTACCTAAAATTGCTCTGTCTCTAATAGTTTTTGAGATATGACATTTTCCATTCCTGCCAAAAACTAAATTTTCAGCATTCATAGAGGAGTAGTCCTTAATTGCCTGAAGTCACTCTAAATTGTATGGTTTTCAAGAGAAACAATATTAATCATTTCTGCAAAAATTTAAGAGGGTGGGCAAAATTGGTAAAAGTCTAAATTTTTCAGAGATCGTAGAGGAGTAGTTTTCAATACTCTACAGAGCCAAAAATTTACCAATAATCACTCTGTCTCTTATGATTTTCAAATAAATAACATTTTCATTTCTGCCAAAACCCAAGATAGTGGGTTAAATTCAGAAAAGGCTCAATTTTTCAGAGGTCCTAGAGAAGTAGTTGTTAGTATCCAGAGGGTCCAAAATTTGCACCAAATTGCTTTAACTCTTAAGGTTTTTTGAGATTGTTCTTTTCCATTTTTAGACATTTTCCATTTCTGACGAAATATAGAATGGTGCCTAAAGAAAAAAAATCTCAATTTTTCACAAGCCATAAGGGAATAGTCCTTAGTATCACGGTGTCCAAAATTCGTCCAAAATCATTCATTGGCAAAATGTCAAACCACTTTTTACTCAGTTAGCACTGTAGCTACAGCTCTGAAATGACGCTGAGTATTAAAAAGTAGCTGCACAACATATTTCATAACAAAACCCTCAAAAATTTAATGTTTTCGAAGTTATAAGGTGATTTACTCATTAGCAAAATAAAAAAGTAGGTATTACTGAATTAGCAGTGGAGCTGTAGATCTGAAAATTTCTCAAAGCTGAATTATAAAAGTAGCTATAACTCAGTTGGCTGTGGTGCTACAGCATTGGAAATATGCCATGACACATAACATCAAAGATAGCATTGGAGATGCCTTTATCCAACATCCGGGAAAATATTTTTTAACACCTTGAGATGTAGAAGAAGTGAAACAGTACAAAGACCAGGAGCCTTTCAGAGCAAATGATGTCAGTTATGTAAAGATGCAAATAATGTTAGCAGAGAAAATAGCATTGATGAGAGAAAATATCTGTAAGCTATGAAGTTGTAAAATTGATTACTTGAATATAGATATCAGTAGAAATGGCACAATTAAGTAAAGTTACACATAACAAGACCTCTGAAGTGGTCATTTATTTCTTGCCCTGAGGCTGTATTTTTTGTAAGATACATGTAGTTAAATAATTAATTCATGAGACAGTATTGATGAAATCGGCAAATGTTTGGACACATGTTCTGAATGTCACACATATTTCTTTAGGAAAAATAGATGTTTGATTATGGGAAGTTACTAAATTCAACATTTCAAACTGTAAGATCTGTAATAAGTCAGTTCTAGGCCCTTTAAAGATAGTTGATCCTGGTTGGGCCTTGAACAAGGATCAAAGGTCAAATCTGACCAGATCAGAAGACTCCCAGCCCATGCTTTTCTAGAGGTCTGTATCACATCCTAAAACTCTAGGATCAATAATAAGTGAGTTATAAGTACTTTTAAGTTTGGCTACCCTTGACTGACTACGAAGGAGGGGCCCAAGGTTAAGTCTGACCAAATAAGAAGATTCCCAGCCCATAATTATATGTATGTTGGTTTCACATTATAAACCTTAAGGACCAATAAAAAGTGAGTTATAAGTACTTTTACATTTGGCTATCCTCATTTGACCCTGAAGGAGGGGCCCAAGGTCAAATCTGACCACATCAGAAGACTCACTTCCCATCATTTCCAATGGTTGGTTTCACATCCCAAAACTCTAAAATGAATAATACGCAAGTTATAAGCACTTTTAAGTTTGGCTAGCCTCGTTTGACCTTGAAGAAAGGGTTAAAGGTCAATTCTGACCACATCAAAAGATTTCCAGCCATGATTTCCTATAAGTTGGTTTCACACTAACTAGTACTTTTAAGTTTGGTTACCCTCATTTGACCTTGGATCAGGATTCCAAGCCGATGGTTTCCTATAGATTCGTTTCATATTGAGAACTTCTAGGACCAATAATTGGTAAGCTAAAACACTTTTAAATTTGCCTATCCTCATTTTACCTTAAACAAGGAACCCAAGGTCAAATCTGACCATATCAGAAGATTCCTAGCCCATAATTTTACATAGGTGCTCTTTATATGCGATGCCTCTATGACAAATAATTAGGGAGATATAAGCACTTTCATGACTGAAAATAATAGCATGTGGCGGCCATGTTGTTTTTTCAAATGAGGGAAAAATATTCCCTGGAAACAGGAAAATCTCTGCACACTGTAGGGGATTTCATATAGCCACTTGGACACGCCTTAAATTTCACTTTTCACTGAATGAAACCCTAAGCAGAGAGTAAAACTCTTAGGGATATGTTGATAGTTTTATACTTGACATTTTTATCTACAGTCTCCACTCAAAAGACAGTTAAACATAAACTGAGGTCAGTTCTTTATTTATATTCATAGCTTAGATATGTAATCTTAATGGATGTATAAATGTAATAAAACTAGTACTAAAAATATTTACAGCTTGATGTAGATATATATGTACATATAATCATACTTATGTAAATGTCATTAATGATTCAGTGAATAATCTGCATGCTAATAGCAATTAAGCAGTTGTAGATAAGTACAGTTCTAGAGTTCATAGTTCAATATAACAACTGCATAAGTAAGGATTACATATGATAATAACAAAAGTTAAAGCTAAATTACTAAAGGTGACTTTAAATGAAACAGCTAGTTCAATTTTGTCATTACAAGTTCAGCCAAAACAACCATCCCCTTTAATGACATCATCAGAACAAATGTTTAGTTTAAGCATTGTCTGAATAATACAATCTGGCCAACTCAAAGAAATTCTGTTGTGTCTTCTGCCTGAGTTGCTGTGAACATGGGGCAAGCCCAAAATCAGACCCGTCATATGAGATTTTATGACAACAGGTCCTTAGTGAGTGCTGGTAGTAGATGTTCATGATGTGATGATGTGGGTACCACAATTAAAAGCTTGATTCCTAGACCCGCAAAACTAAATGTGACAGGGTTACCAAAGAATTCAAAATTTTAAAGTTAAAGGACTTGAATCCTAGACTGCAAGAATTTAAAACTAGTCCAAGGAGGTATCTATGGCCAGATGGAAGATGTATCCTCTGGAAAAGAACAACTAACATGGTTTTGAAGATAAATGACAATTTTAAAGATCTCGGCCAACGTTCAGAAAATCCAAAGTATTAAGACATTAAAGGAGTAGTCTTTATTGTCAAGTATGGTAATATTTGGCAAATATTGCTCTACCATTTCCATAAAATTCATGATGGCAACCAAAATTTGGAAAAGTCATGATTTTTCAGAGGTCCTAGAGGAGTAGTATACTTACTACAACAGAGCTCCTGAATTTACCTAAAATTGCTCTGTCTCTAATAGTTTTTGAGATATGACATTTTCCATTCCTGCCAAAAACTAAATTTTCAGCATTCATAGAGGAGTAGTCCTTAATTGCCTGAAGTCACTCTAAATTGTATGGTTTTCAAGAGAAACAATATTAATCATTTCTGCAAAAATTTAAGAGGGTGGGCAAAATTGGTAAAGGTCTAAATCTTTCAGAGATCGTAGAGGAGTAGTTTTCAATACTCTACAGAGCCAAAAATTTACCAATAATCACTCTGTCTCTTATGATTTTCAAATAAATAACATTTTCATTTCTGCCAAAACCCAAGATAGTGGGTTAAATTCAGAAAAGGCTCAATTTTTCAGAGGTCCTAGAGAAGTAGTTGTTAGTATCCAGAGGGTCCAAAATTTGCACCAAATTGCTTTAACTCTTAAGGTTTTTTGAGATTGTTCTTTTCCATTTTTAGACATTTTCCATTTCTGACGAAATATAGAATGGTGCCTAAAGAAAAAAAATCTCAAATTTTCACAAGCCATAAGGGAATAGTCCTTAGTATCACGGTGTCCAAAATTCATCCAAAATCATTCATTGGCAAAATGTCAAACCACTTTTTACTCAGTTAGCACTGTAGCTACAGCTCTGAAATGAGCTGCACAACATATTTCATAACAAAACCCTCAAAAATTTAATGTTTTCGAAGTTATAAGGTGATTTACTCATTAGCAAAATAAAAAGTAGGTATTACTGAATTAGCAGTGGAGCTGTGGATCTGAAAATTTCTCAAAGCTGAATTATAAAAGTAGCTATAACTCAGTTGGCTGTGGTGCTACAGCATTGGAAATATGCCATGACACATAACATCAAAGATAGCATTGGAGATGCCTTTATCCAACATCCGGGAAAATATTTTTTAACACCTTGAGATGTAGAAGAAGTGAAACAGTACAAAGACCAGGAGCCTTTCAGAGCAAATGATGTCAGTTATGTAAAGATGCAAATAATGTTAGCAGAGAAAATAGCATTGATGAGAGAAAATATCTGTAAACTATGAAGTTGTAAAATTGATTACTTGAATATAGATATCAGTAGAAATGGCACAATTAAGTAAAGTTACACATAACAAGACCTCTGAAGTGGTCATTTATTTCTTGCCCTGAGGCTGTATTTTTTGTAAGATACATGTAGTTAAATAATTAATTCATGAGACAGTATTGATGAAATCGGCAAATGTTTGGACACATGTTCTGAATGTCACACATATTTCTTTAGGAAAAATAGATGTTTGATTATGGGAAGTTACTAAATTCAACATTTCAAACTGTAAGATCTGTAATAAGTCAGTTCTAGGCCCTTTAAAGATGGTTGACCCTGGTTGGGCCTTGAACAAGGATCAAAGGTCAAATCTGACCACATCAGAAGACTCCCAGCCCATGCTTTTCTAGAGGTCTGTATCACATCCTAAAACTCTAGGATCAATAATAAGTGAGTTATAAGTACTTTTAAGTTTGGCTACCCTTGACTGACTACGAAGGAGGGGCCCAAGGTTAAGTCTGACCAAATAAGAAGATTCCCAGCCCATAATTATATGTATGTTGGTTTCACATTATAAACCTTAAGGACCAATAAAAAGTGAGTTATAAGTACTTTTACATTTGGCTATCCTCATTTGACCCTGAAGGAGGGGCCCAAGGTCAAATCTGACCACATCAGAAGACTCACTTCCCATCATTTCCAATGGTTGGTTTCACATCCCAAAACTCTAAAATGAATAATACGCAAGTTATAAGCACTTTTAAGTTTGGCTAGCCTCGTTTGACCTTGAAGAAAGGGTTAAAGGTCAATTCTGACCACATCAAAAGATTTCCAGCCATGATTTCCTATAAGTTGGTTTCACACTAACTAGTACTTTTAAGTTTGGTTACCCTCATTTGACCTTGGATCAGGATTCCAAGCCGATGGTTTCCTATAGATTCGTTTCATATTGAGAACTTCTAGGACCAATAATTGGTAAGCTAAAACACTTTTAAATTTGCCTATCCTCATTTTACCTTAAACAAGGAACCCAAGGTCAAATCTGACCATATCAGAAGATTCCTAGCCCATAATTTTACATAGGTGCTCTTTATATGCGATGCCTCTATGACAAATAATTAGGGAGATATAAGCACTTTCATGACTGAAAATAATAGCATGTGGCGGCCATGTTGTTTTTTCAAATGAGGGAAAAATATTCCCTGGAAACAGGAAAATCTCTGCACACTGTAGGGGATTTCATATAGCCACTTGGACACGCCTTAAATTTCACTTTTCACTGAATGAAACCCTAAGCAGAGAGTAAAACTCTTAGGGATATGTTGATAGTTTTATACTTGACATTTTTATCTACAGTCTCCACTCAAAAGACAGTTAAACATAAACTGAGGTCAGTTCTTTATTTATATTCATAGCTTAGATATGTAATCTTAATGGATGTATAAATGTAATAAAACTAGTACTAAAAATATTTACAGCTTGATGTAGATATATATGTACATATAATCATACTTATGTAAATGTAATTAATGATTCAGTGAATAATATGCATGCTAATAGCAATTAAGCAGTTGTAGATAAGTACAGTTCTAGAGTTCATAGTTCAATATAACAACTGCATAAGTAAGGATTACATATGATAATAACAAAAGTTAAAGCTAAATTACTAAAGGTGACTTTAAATGAAACAGCTAGTTCAATTTTGTCATTACAAGTTCAGCCAAAACAATCATCCCCTTTAATGACATCATCAGAACAAATGTTTAGTTTAAGCATTGTCTGAATAATACAATCTGGCCAACTCAAAGAAATTCTGTTGTGTCTTCTGCCTGAGTTGCTGTGAACATGGGGCAAGCCCAAAATCAGACCCGTCATATGAGATTTTATGACAACAGGTCCTTAGTGAGTGCTGGTAGTAGATGTTCATGATGTGATGATGTGGGTACCATTGTTGATGTGAAGGTCCTTTTAATAGATAATCTCATTCAACATTAAACATGTGATATGACAAAAGTAAGGCCAAAACTTTTCTCACCCAAAATATTTGCAGACCAGGACTTTACATGCTCTGTCTACATTCTGGAGCCATAGCACCAATAATAAGTGATAAATAAGGACGTTTTAGTGTAAAGACGCCATTTAACCTTGAAGCAGGGGTCAAAGATCAAATTCAACACCTAGAAAATATTCCCAGGTTTTGACTTCCTGCAAGTTGTTTTCGCATTCTGAACCTCAAGGAGCAATATTAGGGGAGATATAAGGCCTTTTTAATAGGATAATCCCGTATGACATTAAATATGTGATATGGCAGCCATTTTGTCTTAAGAACTAGGCCAAAATTACTATGAGGCTAACTTTTCTAGCCATATACTTTTGTGCAAATTTGATGAAGCTAGCTGGAATATTTCAAGATTTAGAGCACCTTTATGATTTTTAAACAATTAGCTATGGCAGCCTTTTTTTTCAAAATGAGACCAAAATTTTATACAGACAGGTTTTAATAGCCATAAACATTCCCTGCAAATCTGGCTGCAGGTGGGAGATAATAAACTAGTAGCTTGTACTTGATACTGACTTATGTACTGCTTGGTGTCATGACATGGCAAACGCCTTGTCACTTGGCACAAAGCTTAAAACAGAATGTTTATTTACAATTGGAAAAACTCATCTATTTCTGACAGTCAATCATATCAAAGAAGGTACCATTGATGGTAACTGAAGTGATGATGGACATAAATAAACTGGTTTTTATTTCTATTTAAAAATTTTTCCTTGATGGGGTGCTGATATCAAGAACTTGTATAAACTACACTAAAAAGAGTGCAGACAATATTTTTTGGGCTAAAGTGTATTTCTGGCTTGCACTTTTGTCAGTGCATGCTTTAATCAATAAAATCTGCATTATTACAGACAAAATAAACAGAAATAAGGACAAGGTGCGTGGAATAATGTCATATTTTTATACCTTAATATTATAGTATCTTGTAAAGGTACTTTAATATTTTTAAGCTCATTTATTGATTTGCATAAGTTGACTAATAGATTAACAATTAATCGATGTTTCTCCTTAATATTGTACATTTCACACCTTTGTCTTACTTGTGTTCACTTATAATCTTGATAACAGGAAACAGACCCATCCAGAAAAGAAATTAAAAAAATTAAGCAAGTTACCTTTTTGAGATAATTAGTTAAGGTAGGCAAAGTAGCAATTTTCAATGTGACATTACTACTCATATGTAAATGATTACGCATTATTTTATTTCAAAACTTTCCCCGTACAATACAAAAACTGTTCTACACTTGACATTTACAATGATGTCCTCAGTGACCTAGTGGTTAATCATAACTGGTGTCTGTGCATCAGACTTGTCAGTCCCTCACCCCAGAGATGAGCTAAGCAGTATGAATTGGCCTTGAGTAACCTCATTCCGGGATTGCTAGCAAGCCTTTGACTGGGTAGCCCATTTTGCTAATGCCAGTATTTAAGGGAAAATTCAAGTTGGAGGTATTTGAAACCAATGTGTTATTTAAAACCAATGAGAAAGGACATGTCAAACAGCTTAACATTATGTTTACCGAGGATTTTATTTGTTTTAGTATAGCTTTTTGCTGAGAGACGGTCATTAAGTTTTGTGTTCTACAGTCTACAGGTCAGCACCACGGAGTAGCTATAAGAGAAAATGAGCTCAGAAGGATATGCCTTTGCGTAGAGATAGGTTTTGAGCTTCTTTCTAAAAGAGGCAATAGTGGGTGATGCACGTATGTCTTCAGAAAGTGAATTCCAAACAGTGGGAGCATCAAAGGCAAAACTAAAGCCAAACAGCCTAGTGGATTTGTGAATTGTAGGTTAAAAGTTTGGTACATTGAGGAAGTTGGCAACACTCTGACTATGTCCATTATTGTAAGTAGTACGGTATGAGGATAGATATGGAGCAAAATATTTAAGGAAACCAGTATGAATAAACTTGTACACCAGGGTAGCCAGTTTGAACTCTGAGCAAAACTGAATAGGGAGCCAATGGAGTTTAGTGAGTACTAGAGTTATCCGAGTGAATTTACTCAATTTGTAACAATTTTAGCTGCACTATTTTGGATAGACTGTAATCTAGGAAGATTGAATTGGAGAGATTCTTAAAAAGTAAGTTACAGTAATCCAACCGACTATTAACCAATGCACTGGCAACTGACACAGCTGCATCCTGAGTCAAAAACTGCCTAATATTTCTAAATTCCCTCAGTTGAATAAAGCAGAATTTACAAACATTCTTGACATGTTAAGAGAAGGAAAACTCAGAGTCAAACCACACACCCAGATTCCTGACTGACTCGGTGGGGTGAAGGGGGTGCCCAAGATGTGTGACAGATAGACATAAACTTGTTTGTTGTCGGCATAGAAATGGAATTTTATGCCTTTGTGTTTTTCAATCAGTGTACTAAGGGGACGTGTGTACAGAGAGAACAGCATAGAACCCAAAACAGGACCCTGAGGCATGCCAAACAGCATTTTTTGTAAATTAGACAAAGTAGAGCCAATCTTAACAGACTGAAAATCTTCTGTCCGATAAGAAGAGAACCATTTGAGAATGGAGTTGCCTACACTGAACCAATCCAGAAGACAGCTGAGGACAGTAGAATGATCAATAGTATCAAAGGCAGCAGAGAGATCAAGAATTACCAATGTAGTAGCTTCACCCCGAGATAGTGACAAATGAATATCATTTTTTATGGAAAGCAGAGTTACCTGACTTATACGCTGACTGGTATCAGTTATCCAAGCCATGTTGATGCATATGATCAACCAGCTGTTTAGCAACTACACATTCCACCAGTTTAGAAATGAAGCTATGTCTAGATACTGGGCATTAGTTTTCCAAATCCTTAACAGGAAGAGAGGCCTTCTTAATAAGTGGAGTGACCACAGCCTTTTTTCCAATCATCTGGAACCAGTCCCTCACAGAATGAACAATTTACCAATTTGGTTATAGATGGTAGAAGGATGTCAATGCATTCCTTAATGACGAATGTAGGCAATGGGTCCAACAGGCATGATTTGGTCAGAAGAAGATGACAGTCAGTATTGACACCCAAGCACTAGTACTAAAAGAACTATGCAGGCTGAATGACAGACACTGTCAAAGATCAGACGGCCAGCTCTTCAATGACCAGTACTCATAGGAAAGGACACAAGTTAAGTAGTGGTATTCATAAAATATTGATTGTAAAAATCTGATTTCCTGTAAAGAAAATCAAGAAGTCAATAGTTCATCCTCGGAAGAAGAGGAGCTACCAAGCTCAGCAGCTATTAGATCCTCTCTTCAGATCCATACACAAATTGACAGGAGAATTGGGGATAGGCAAAGCCAAGTAAACATAGAAGGTAATGGCCTAGGGGGAAAAAACAAATCCAAACATGGGAAAATGTGAATATTTTGGCTAAAAAGAAGGTGGCCTGGCCATTTTGGCTGGGGTCACGAGTCAGTGGGACAGTTATGATCAACTTACTTTAACACAGTTATTTAGGGCATTACCAAAAATTTTCTTGATGAGTCGGATCCAATTACCAGGGAAAAATAATGCTGGAGGACGTGACAGATTTTTCCTGGACAAATGCCAAGACTGCCCCCACTGTACTCCTCTGTGGTATGGAGAAGGGCACATTGTGCTTGACTGACACAGACAGCATAGATATAATAAGAATGGCACATAGACATAAACATTCTGCTGGTAGAATGAAAACCCAGTTTTGTAAAGCCTAATTGGGGATGTGTACTCACACAAAATACCATGAAGTGATTGGTAAACTTCAGAAAGATACCTGTGCTTTCTGTTTCACCCAGGACAAAATTTTACATCATTCTGAAAGAATTTTTACTTTAGTAAACGTGTGTCACAGAACAAGCAGCTAGTTGGTCAGTGAGTAACAAAACTCTGGGAAGCGGTGTAACTAGTGATGTGTGCTTTATCAGAAAAGTATAGTGTAAAAATTGTGTGAATTATTGTGTGTTGATTTTAAACAAGATGTATATGTAAAAAATTATACTAGTGCAAAAACAAACATTAGTACAGTTCCCATTAAAAGCAGGGTTGCTGATAATTTGGCTCTGAACAAAAAACAGTGGGAGGGCCTCATTGCTGGAAGAAGCAAAACACTATAGGCCACAGGCAATCACAAAGTCGTGTAATCATAATCATACACAACAGAAATAAAGTCCCTAGTAGCAACAAAACAAAAGACTTGAATCAGAAACACAATGCAGTTGAAGGCTTTATTGAACTCGACAAGTCCATTGTTCATGCTGGGGCTTCTATCACACCTTCCAGTGGAACAATGGGTGAGCCTGAGGTGACAAGTCTAACAATGATTGCCATTCACTTGATGAATGGCCTGCCATAGTGGTTAACAATGGCACCCCTTGCAACAAAGCTTGAATCATTGTACACCAAGCAATGAATTGGAGACAAATGATAAAGTGTCACCAACTTCTGACACTTGAAATATTAAAACAAATACTGACTTAGACCCTGTTCACCTTTATGATATTAACGAACAATTATCAGAAAATCAGTTCATTGATGCTTTGCTAACAAAGGATTTATGGAAAAAACAAATATCTTGGCTAGAGGAAAACTGTGATTATTTTACGTCTTGGAGAGCACAAACCAATTATGACTTTAGTTTTCGACCAATGGCTAACTTCCTGTTACCTGACACCTCCATTGCTAATGACCTCTCTTTAGAGTTTCCAATATCACAGCACATGTAGGTCTAAAAATGGGATTGCCTGAATTTCATAGATCCCAGGATCCTAGTGAAGTCTGAACTCAACATAAGTGCATGGAAAAAGGTTCAGGCTGATTATTGGGGCAAGCAATTAATACAATTTGTAAAGTTTGGTTTTCCCCTTGATTCCAACAGACAGTGCAACTTCATTAACGACACAAAAAAACATTCCTCTGACACTTGGTACCCTAATGACGTCAGACAAACCAAATTTCGATAATAGACTAGTTATCATTGATCTATCTCTACCTCATGGAAATACGGTTATTGCAGGTATAGAATCTGAATTTGCTCTAACTTTTCCCACTCTAGACCATATTACCAATAAACTTAAGTGTTTCGGACCTGGATCTCACTTATTCAAAATTGATATAAATCGTGTATTCAGGTATATCAGGATTGACCCCTCTGACCTCCTGGGTTTATGTTTGGACAAAATGTACAATAACACCTGCCTGCCATTGGAAAAGGCATGGGAGCCAGATCTTCCAACATGTCAGCGATGCCGTCAGGTATGGGTTTTGTTGCCAAGGATATGATGTCATAAATTATTGTGATATTTTGTTGGGTGTGGCATGCAGGACGTTACAAGAAAGACTTTTTCATGTTTACATGACTTATTAGACAAATAAGGCCAAAATGTCATCCAGAAAAAGATGCTGGAAAAAGCCAGCTTGCCCTTGCCCTGACCCGTTGTGTAGAATGTCATCCAGTCAAAGCCAACATTGTGCATAATTTTCCTTGGCATCTGCATTGACACTGTCAGTGGCACCATTTTAATACCTCCTGACAAGGTACAATTTATCTCACTCAAAGGCACAGTCGCAAGCATTGCATGCAAAATCAACTGCAATCCTTGCTTGGACAACAGCTCGCAAAACAACCAAGACTCTTTTTGAGACTCATTAACTTGAGACTTGACTTAAGGAGAGATATCAGGTGATTTACAATGTTTAAAAGACGTTACCAAGTACAATGACACCTCTATCCATAACCATAGGCCTGTGGACATTACAATTTTGTGTACCTCTTCCCTTTACACTGCAAGAATCTCACAATAGTGCACTTAGAAATGATAAATATACTGGCAGCTCTTAGGACATTTGCTGCCATCAGGGCCCAAAGAAAGGTACTCATAAAATGTGACAACCATGCTGTTTTCCAAGTCCTCACAAATAATAGAACAAAAGACCCTGGGAGCATGCCCCAGAAACATATGGTATTTTACTGATATGTATGACATAGATATGACATATGTTCATGTTATTAGAAAACACAATATTATAGTTGATGGTCTTTCTAAGCGGAAGAATTCAGAGGTAGATCAACGATTACTTTTTTCACAGTTACAGGACCCATTTTGGGTGGTTGTTTCATTGGAACTCCTTGAATTTGACAATGAATAAAATTCTGATAAGTTAAGATGTGCCCTTTGTTTTGTAGCTTCCCAGGCCAGGAAGGACCTTTATCAAGGGGCCAAACAATGTCTCAAACAAGCCTTCAGTCCGAAGACACAAAAGGTGCCATGAAATGCTTTTCAACATTTTTGTGTTTTTTTCTATTTTGCATTAAAATTTCCATGACCTGTTTTGCCGCCAATGATGCTTTGTCTTATCTGGAATGCTTAGTAAGAAAGAATGTGCCAAGTAATATGTTAGCCAATCATATGTCAGCTGTCAGGGCCAACTTTGTCATCAGAGGCCTAAATTTCTCTATATGGGTTCACCCCAACATCAAATACTTCCAAAATTAAAAATAAAATGGTCCAAGACAATGCAAATTAGGTACAAGGTGCACATTATCTCTCTCTCTAGGCCAAAAGACTCTGTTTCAGTTTAGATCATCCCACACTTGGCAAATCCTTACTGACTCAAAAATCAGAATGCTTCCTATGATCAACCTTTCTATGGGCCTTTTACAGCATTTATCACACTTTTTACTCCTGTTTTACTCCTTCAGCTGCTCAGCGGCCATCCTAGCCTATAATGTCTACATTCGTATTCAACAGATTAAACATCATGGCTCCTGAGCTTCTGATTGTGTAGGGACCTATAGAGATCAAACTTACTACATCTGTTGCTGCTGCACTGTAATAATGTAATTATATTGTAATAATGGTCATACTCTTACTCGTTGGGTTTGGAGTCCTTATGGTTGTCATATATAATTTTGGTAAACTTATCATGTCTCTTATCAACAGCTTCCTGGCAAGGTTCTAACTTATCAACAGCTTCCTGGCAAGGTTCTAACTTTATTAGGGTCAATCTCAACTTATTGGTTCTCTTTGGCTTGGAATTTTTAAGATATTAAGATTTGAACCTAGCTTGCCCTGCTTCAGGGTCCTCCTTGTGTATAAAGATAAGGTGATCTTAACTTCACCTCTAAGTATTTACATTGTGTAGTTTTTATAATTCATCAGTCTCGGGTGACCTTGATTTCATAGATTAAGTCAACTTTATGTTCACCTTTTTATAAAGTCTTGGTGAACTTTACGATAAATTAAGTCAACTTTATGTTCACCTTTCACCTTGTAAAGGCTTGGTGAACTTTGTAATGTATGTTAAGGCCACCTCACTTGTTGTTAACATATATCTTTTACAGTTGTACATAGAATTTAGATTCAATTTACAAGTAGTAGTCATTAGTGGTGTGACGATTAAACGTATTGTCAATTAATCGTCGGTGACAGTGTAGAATTGCGGTCGGTCACCAACATTTTCTAATGATCGATTATTAAGCTTATATCTTACCTTTCCTGATTTATATCAATATCCATGTATTTTAAAAATATTTTAGGTATTTTTACTTAATAAACTGACAGTTTTGTCTTGAATTTCAAGTTTGTTTATGTCTACCGCCATATTTACAGGAAGTGGGTGCTTTCGGTAGATTCTAAATGTCGGAACACTGTTATTCTTACCGGATTGACCTATACTTTATCCCAGAAAGTGTTTCTTAAATAATAAACAATAATGGAGTAAAATAATCGATTATGGGTCGATCATCGCTCGGGAAAATGGGCGAACAATCGACCATGAATATTGGAGGCGATTCCCACCACTAGTAGTCATATTTATTCTTTTATACATTATCATATTTTGTAATATACAATGTTAATATGTAAGAAAGATTATGTTCTGCATTGTTGACCTTTCTTTGACCTCTGGGGTGAGGGGACTGGCAGTGTATCATCTAATTGCAGACTGTCACCTCTGTGTTTGACAATAACAATGCTGTGAACCTGTCCCAATATAACCTTCTCTGTTTAACTTGATTCAAAACCATAAATTGGATTTGGAGCTTTGCTGGCAACCTCATGGTTAGTGATTCCATGCACTGATATACCTCATCACAAAGATTTAACAGAAATTAGTTGAAGTTTTATTAAAACTGACTTCATTCTCCTGTTTAATGTAAAATTTTTATATACTTATGAATATATGTGCGTTTCTTTTAAGAAATAAATAACTAACATTATTTATTTTAACAACAATGATATGGATCAGCCACAAAATAAGTATCTAATAAAGTCAAAAGTTTTCACTGAATCATGATACCACACAGTAACCTTCTCCTTTGCTATGCTTAAAAAAATATAAAATTAACAAAAAAAAATTATATTAACTGAATATACATTGAACAAGTCATAAAGTCTGGAAGTTATTCAGAAGTTTAGTGTAAACTTAAACTGGTGCAAACATATGTCTATGATTAGATAAACCAGATGTGCAAACCACTATGCAAAGAGTGATCACAAGAAACACCTTTATTTTTATATGGCTCCTTTCAAATACAGAACTGGTCTACATTTTCATTATCTCTTTGATCTCCCTCTGTTGGTCTACTGAAAGTCTGATTCTCCCCAGTTACAGTTTAGTACTCTGATAATGCTAGTACACTGCACAATCATGACATGAAGAAACATCAATAAAAAGTTATTTGAATGTTCATCAAAAGTACCAAAAACTCTTTGACGAGATCAATAAAAGCATTTTATATTAAACAATATACACATAAATGCACATTATGTAATAAGGCATGAAACATAAGGCATGTTACAACACAAATAATAGAGATCTATCTAAAAAGTTGTAAAAAGTTAATACTTTCACATATTACATACACAACATTTCTGAATGACCAGAGACATTTGATAAGGAAAAACATTTTCTCATAAATTTCTCAGATATGTACAAATGCTACAACAAATAGTGCACAAGTAAGCATACATCATTTCCCATGCATATTTGATATACCATAAGAAAACTGAAGAGCATTTCTTTAGTGTCTTATGTCATGGCTAGTACCTTTGTTTCGATTATATTTTGAAGGGTAGTTGGAAGGGCAGAGAAACTAGTACACACACTATGTCAAGGTTCTGTTCTGTAAACCACCAACCAATGGGAAGAAACTGCCAGTTTTCTCACTTGAGGGCAGGCCAGAACTCAAACTCTGATCTCAGGGGTGGGGAACAAGTGTTGTTACCACTTCACAACTGTGGCGACCTAAATAATACAACGTATGAAAACTTTCACCAACAATATAATGTACTGAGTGCTTTCATACTGCTTAATCTAAATGGTATGTCAGATTGTATGGTGGTGGAGATATTAAATATCAGAAAGATAAATTACAAACTCCAAAATACCAAGGAGATGATGGTAGCTGACCTAGCTGACCTTTACTGTTTGATAGCTATCAGGCAATTAAAAATGTGTCACAATGCTGGGTTGTCACACCTAGATTCTTTGGTTATCAGTCAGGAAATAATTTAGTTTTTTTAATTAATTTGTTATAAATAGACAACCCACTTATGTTAGTGGCTGAAATTCATAGCTATCACTGTCAAACTGATGTGAAAATTCAATAGGCTCCAATGATATTTCTTTTATGCTAAATCTCATCCCTTTTATATAAACTCCACAACCTGAAGCAACAAATTTTACCATTGCAGTTTATTTTAAAGCACAAGTAACTTGTTAACTTGAAAGCTTCTAATACACACCTGACATACATCTGACTACTTCTAACAGATGACTGACAGAAGGAATTTCTTTATTTCTTTTACATACAAATTATTCCTCCAGAACATAATAGTGACAGAGATTATCCTATATGTAAAATATATATGCAACATTTTACTGGAATTTTGTCCATTCAATTAACCATTCTTGATGACATTGACAAATTCCCAGTGCTGATCATATTTTATTTATTGACATATTTATTTAACATATTTTTTCGGGCTGGCATCAAGGTGCCAGCAAGTTCAGCCCTGGGGCTGTGTCCTATTTTCGGACAGCTGGTATATTAGTATTGATCATTAATTGATTTGTTATCTCGCATTTCATTGGTGGTCAAGTGGTCACCTTGTAGCAGTCCTTCAAGCTCTGCCATTTGAATTTTGGAGGTGAATGGGGTCACACTGATTTTTACATCAAGAAAATTTTATTACATATTTTAGGTTTTTAATTTTTTATTGTTTAGTTACTGATATTTGACGATATGGCAGAAGCAGCCACTCGTCCATACAACCTAAGATCGAGGGAGCAAGTTGTGGAGTTGCCTGTGCAGTTACACTTGGCTGATGACGAGAAATTTCATATCAGATCTGCTGGCCGGCGATAAGACACAGACTGGGCAAGTTTCGTTTTCTGATTCTTCATTAAGTGATACTGACTGTGATGCGTTGATTAATAGCCCTCTCGCCAAGGCGAGTAGTTCAGGCCTTTCTGGTAACACTACAAAGTACGTGTCAGATCCGAGTTTGTCAGATGGTAATGTTATTAGCCAACAAGTTATAAATATGCAAATATTGAGCCAGTTGAAGTCCTTGGGTCAAAGGTTAGATGATATGGAGAAAAAAAATTACAAAAAAACAGTGATCAAAGCAAAGTCAAATCAAAAAGTGTCACGAAAAAGGTCAAGAGCACTGATATTCCGGTCACAGTGGCCTCAAATACCTCCATTACCACTCCAGGTTTGAATGCCTTAAGGCAAGATGCGTTGATTCAGCTTAAGGTGGAGCAAAGGCTCAAGGAGTTGCAGGAAACCCAAAAGCAAGGTAAATTGAAATCTCTCCGGGGTGGTTCGATTGAGTTTTTGTAAGGCTTAAAAGAATACATTTTTATTTTGAAGGATTTATATATCACATTGAAAAATACTGGGACATGGTCTAATTTGCTGGAAAATTTTTTCAAATTTTGCTTTCATTTTATTCGCAAACTTCCCAGTAAACATGTGAAACATTTTTAAAAACCCTGTCTGATGGTTTTCAAAACATGTCAAGGGAAATGTTTATGCTGTTTAAAAAAATGTTTTATGAACATTCAAAATATAAACATTTTTACTAAACACATCTATCAATTGTTTATAAAATAACTAGGTAACTAGGTTTGACCTGAAACATTTTTAAACATGTATAATAAAGCTGAAGAAATGAAGGCTATGATAGAAATGTTTTCCAAACATTAATCATGAAATGGTTGATAATATGTTTGAACTACATTATTCAGCAAATGTTTTAAAAACATTCTGTCAAAAACATTTTTAAACCCATATTTTCAGAATGTCTATTAAACCTCTACCTTCAAACATGTCCAAAGAAAGATGGTGGTGAGCAATAATAGGGGATTTTAGAGGATTTTGTCAAACATTACATCACATGCAATACCTAAAATTCAGAATTGAATGGGGCACAATTTTTGAGTTACTCTATCATAATTTTAGACATGAAAATAATATTTTCATTAGTGAGCAACCTTTAAAAGATATTGAATTTGACCTCTGACCCCAGATATTATTATGTTCATTTGTAATGTTTTTTTCAGCGTTTGTGAAAAAAAGTTTAATAAACAGAAGACATATAACATTTTAAGCACATTCTATTACAATTGATTTTTGTACCCATCATTTTTTCACCTTTGCCAAATATTTCCTATCGAACGTTAAGATAACCAAAAAATATTTACTTCCCTAAACATAGTTGTTCTTCATTTTTTCAAACCAATTGTAAAGGTCATATAAGCTTGTCACATTTGTTGCTGGTCTAGGATCTTAGATTTTGAAGGGTTTGAAAACAGCTGCTGGCAGGTGCATAGTAG
Source organism: Sabellastarte sp. h YS-2021 (assembly GCA_964017235.1). Taxonomy (NCBI): domain Eukaryota; kingdom Metazoa; phylum Annelida; class Polychaeta; order Sabellida; family Sabellidae; genus Sabellastarte; species Sabellastarte sp. h YS-2021. The sequence continues at coordinate 144,949,018 of OZ024931.1, forward strand.
CTTAGATGACCACTTAAGAGACCAGTGTTCTGTCATTGGGGCCTTTCCCCAGTTATCAGTCACTAGAGTGCTTTTTGCTATATAGGAGTTTACCATTATTTATGGGCTTCTCTTTACTATAAGCAAATCTAGGAATTATGTAATAGAATTTTGTTGATGTTTTTATTGTTTTCATACCTTGCAAAGTATCTTGATGTACTACAGGAATCAAAGACTTTTTTCATTGACCCGAATTGACTGACACTCTTCCAACTGAAAGGCAGAGTCTCAGACCATTAAACAATGGTCGGAGGTTCTTTTGAATGACACTGTGGACATGACCCCAAAACAGAGAACAACCATTTTTAGTGATCAATCCAGCCAACAGTATCTGAGTGGGATTGAACCCATATTCTCTGTGTTCCTTTCATGTCTATATTATAGACTTTTGACATTATATTGAGTTGTGTAGAATTATGCCCAATTCATAGTAAAGGTGGTAGATCAAAGCTTTAAACTGTACAAATTTCGACCTGACACATTACGTCAACAATATTAATCCTAATGCTGGTGTTTGATTAAGTTCAGATCTCCATAGGAAGCCTCAGATATCCTCAGAGAAGTCACGATTGTTCCACAACTAAGAACCAATTAAGCACCTTTTGTGGTCAGTTTCAACCTCGGTCGAGTCTGGGATTTTTCAACTTCCTCAGGCCTCCTGGGACTAAGCACCAAACTGATTTGTTTTGGTCAATCTCTGGGGGTATATATTGGGACATGGATCTAATTTTTGAATTACTTTTCCACACAGAAAGCAATATGCCATGTTTCAATAGTAGAGATTTTCATAGGGCACTTGGGCATTTTTAGTTTTCAATCAGCTACATTTATTGATGTATAGGCTATTATAACTTTAGTCAAAGCAGCCACCACATCAACCACCACCACAAGCCAGACAAGCACCCAGAAGAAAACATAACATATGGGTCAGGCCATGGATAATGCAGAGGGAAGAAAAGGGGGCTTACCATACCCATACCATACCTCACCAATTTTATGAGGATGACAGCTGAATTCTTTGAAATGATAAAGGTCTGGGTATAACTATGTCCAGTCCAGCAAGCAACCAACTACTGAGCTCCACTGAGTGTTGGGATGAATTTAGCCATCACCCATCTGGCCACTTGAGAGCCTTACACATCACTGTCCTGCCAGTTTACGGTTGGAAAATCCTGTATTTCAAACTTTGTACCAAAAATCTGTAGGGCAATTCAGGAAGAGTTCAAAGGGAATACTTGAGGTGTCCGAGTACTAGAATTAAGGAACAAATGGATTGTACCTCATGCTGTGGGAGACCTAGAAGAGAAACACGTAGCAAAGAAAGAAAAAAAAACTGGTGCCTTGTACCACAATTATAAGGGATTATTTTCCATTGTAATGCTAGCCCTGGTAGATGGAGAGTATAAATTTAGATGAGTGGATGCAGGCACATCTGGTTCCTGTTCAGATACAAAGATTTTCAATGCCTCTCACCTTAGTAAATAGTATTGACCTGTGTAGTGCTTCACAACATACTTAGAAGTCAGTACAATGGTCAGCGTGGTGGTCAGCAACCAGAGGATGATGAGGTGATTGGTGATGGTCAGTTGGTTGGTGGTGATGGTAGTCATGATAGAAACCAACCCAGAGAGGCCAAATGTCAGAGGCACTACCTGAGAGACTACTTTAACAATAAGGGAGCGGTGGCCAGGCAAGATGATAGAATATAAACAGTTCTTTTAAGAACTGCTATAAACAAATCAGTCCTTTTCAGGGCTATTAATTATATAAAAAACAATTAACGGCTGTTTTTGTTCTAAAACCCCCCGAACCCACAAACAAACAAATCTGCAACCCACAAACAAACCAACAAACTCACAAACACACTGATAAGTAAACCTACAAAACAACAAACCAATAAACCCACTGACAAGCAATCCCATAAACCCACTGACAGCCAAACCCACAACCAAGAAACTCACTGACAAGCAAACCCACAAACCAACAAACCTGGTTCTAACACAACTATAAAAATTATTCCAAATCTCTACTCACTGAAACAATTTCATTTTTCTGGCCAAAAATATACCAAAGCGAGTGCATTTTATATAGAAAAGAATTTGTTGGTTTGCTGCCTAGTTGGTTTTTTGGCTTGCACTATATATCATAAAAATAGTCTTGAACTTTTACATCACTCTATCTCTGCCAAAACAATTCATACAGTATCGTCTTAAAAAATTAATATTTTTTATCTTAAAAGAATTCCATGGATTTTAACTTATAAATGTCTATATTTCATTAGCCATATGGGACTATTATGTGGCCTATGTTTGTAATGTGTTTACCATGGGTTGACTGTAAGGATGGTGTAAGTGTTGGGCTTGTTTTTATTTTTGTTTTTATATTGAACTTTTGTTGTATCAGGGACTGGGATTGGGAACAGAACCATGTACCTAAATAATTGTTTTTGGAAAAATTGGTGGCCCTGAAAAGGGCCTATGGGAGCCATCCCGCTAAGACTGATTGGCTACTGAGGTGGCTACTATTGCTGCGGACATAGTGATGAACAGCTGTTGCTGTTGTTGCTGCTGTGGCTGCTGCTGGTTGTTGATATGTTTTTCCAGGTTAGGTAGTTGGCTAAGTAAGCCTGACAGGTTGTATCGGCTTTCCTTATACGCTACTTGCAGGTTCACTGATGGAGGGATTCCAAAACCAATAGGCCTTGGTGTGTAGTAGAAACTGTACTTGCTACTGGTGGCTGCACTCATTTGGCTGTTGGTAGATGACTGTGCTGCTGTTGGCAGTATCCTGACCCTCTTTGACTCAGCTATAATAGTAGCAAATCTCTTTGGCAAGGGTTGTCTGCTTGTTGTTGACTTGACATTCTGGATAGCATTGAAGACTAGAATCTTAAAATTTTCTTATTCTTCTGGAGACATCTTGTCAGCTTCTGAGGCAACATAGTAATAAAATAATCATAAGCCATAATCCTTGAATCTGTAGGTGTAGATGACTTTAAAGGCAAACAAGTGGATGCACAGACACTGGACTCAAGGCTATCCCCATCAGTGGTTGAACAACTTCACTCATCATGCTGCTTGGTGGTACTTGAGTTGAGACCTAAACTTCTCTTAACCATTTCACTGCTTTGTGACGAACATTGTATGATACATTTTATCAATCCAATGTGTTTTTTGACATACCATCACAATGTCTTGTTGTTTTATTCTATATTCAAGCACACGTGAATACATATCCCTCGCAGTGTAAGGGTTAATCAAACCTTAATCAGGGACCACTACTTCTTAGGCTTCCTGAAACTAAGGAAACCGATTATGATTCACATGTGGAAAACCTGTTCAAGTTTTTTCTTTCCAATGGTGGGTCGGGGACTTTTCTGCGACAAAGTCCAGTCTTCCTGGAACTGAGCTAAGGTGTCTTGCGATTAAGAGTCTCAACACCCCTCAAACAACATAGGAGACTAGGAGTTAAGCATCAGACTAGGAAATATGTGGGTAGGCGTGAAAAGTGGATGGGTTACAATTGTGACAAATATCGTGACAAATATCTGACATGTTTGAAATTTATACCAACCATAAACGGCCCTAACAGACTCAAGCCAATTGTCCAGAACTGTATATTTCGAGGAAACCGATCCACAAAAGTCCTTAATTGGGAACATTAATTGTGTGGTGTAACATAGGCACAAACTCCAGGTCACCTTTTAATTACTTACTTAATATTGTGTGTTTTAAGTGACCTCACTTATTTAGCTTATATAGCTTATTAGTTCTAAAGACCGTAAGGTGAGGTTACCGTACATTGTGTAGTTTGATGCTCAGTTGTTGCTTAAACTGGGGTGTCCTCAAATTGTTTTATAAATTTGAAGTTTGCAATTCAATACATATATAAATTATATATGTGTTGTAAATAAAATTTTACAAACCCCATTGAGGGCTTTTCATTTCCTACATCTTAGATCTGAGGCAATGAGAGTGATCTAGATCCCTGTCTGGAAACAAAAAAATCCGTATTTTCCCATTAACTTTTTCGCTTGGTGGAGGAATGCGCTCTCCATGTTTTCTTGTTTTATGAAGCGAAGTGGTGGATAAATATGTACAACAAATGTCTTTGGGAATTCTATTAATTTTCCTTCTCTTGTTGAAAAAGTTGAAGTTATATTTTTTGTATTATATTCTTATCCGAACATATCCAGACAATATGTAAATTTCTTCATACTTATGAGAACTTAGAATTTTGACAATCCTAATAAACATTTCAACCATAGTCAACAGATAATGTGAGGGTTCCTAAGATATGCACACAGCTTTACAAGAAGTTTGAGGATATTTTATTGTGCATGTTAGTTAAATACTATTATGTAGTACACAGAGAATTTTAAAATTGCAAAAAACTTTCAAGCTTTAAAAGGTTCTTTTACCTTAGCAGAGGACAACTACCCCAGATGTTATTTCAAAATGCTTTGCGACCCTATACTTATTTTGTGTTTTATATCACACCTTGTATCTTGTAGATTATATTGTGACAGGTACTTGCAAGGCAGAGGACACCAATGCATACAGTTGATGAAGATTCTGTTCTGTAAACTGGTGACTAATGGCAAGCAAGTACTAACTTTCCCACATGAGGTCAGGCTGGAACTCAAACTCAGATCTGACAGATGGGAGTTGAGTGTTACCACTGGGCCAATGTGTCCCTTAATAAGGGTTATACACAAAACTATGCATAAAATAAAGCCTCATCAAGTAAAAATGTCATCTTGAACCAGAGGCCAATTTCAATAAGGTTCTCACATTTAGCCGATACTTAACCTCAGTAAGGGATTAAAATCTGAGCATTTACTCCTAGCTAAGTCTTGGATTTAAATCGATGTCATAAAGATTGACTTAGCCAGAGTGGATTTCCATTTTATGTGACCTTTCATTTCAAATCAAAAGGTTCTACTGGTGACATTTGTTCATTGTTTAACACATTTTATCTTTAGAAAGTTGCTGTTTTGCAATAAAAAACTGGGCAACTATATCAAACATTCAAAAATTATATAAGGGAGGTATTTTTTAATCTTTTTATACTTTATGTTCATGCATTTCAAATTATAAAGTGGTAAAATAATTACGCCACCCATGTTTTAAGTCTTTGTTAACAAAGTTCAACCCATTCTTAGGTAGACTTAACTCAGCCCAAGACTTATCCAAAGATTATCTGCTTTGCAAAATCTGCAACGTCTAAGACCACAAGCTTAAACTGAGTTAACAATAAAGGTTTGGTCTTATTCCTTTTGTGGAACCAATAGGAGAATGTTTTTTTAACTTTTACATGACTCCCTTTCACTGGGATCATAGAATCTCATAGTCTAACCAGACTGCCAAGGTCCTTAAAGTAGGACAGCAAGTAGTCAAAATTATTGACAAAACCCTGCCTTAGTACTGCTCGACTTGTCTGCTGCCTTCGACACAATTGATCACTCTACTCTTCTGGGTTGCCTCCAAAACTGGTTTGGGGTCGGTGGCTCCGTTCTGAAATGGTTCACATCCTACCTAAGGGACCGCTACCAATCAGTAAAAATTGGTTCTACTTTGTCAGATGTTTGTAAACTCCTATTTGGTGTTCCCCAAGGTTCTGTCCTGGGTACTTTGTTGTTCTCATTGTACACTACCCCCCTCAGTTCCATTATCAGCAAACATAATGGAATAAAGTTTCATTTCTATGCAGATGATAGCATTTTATAGCACTTTATATGCATTTATCCCAGAATAATGCATCTGCTGCCTTTGAAAAGCTAAATAAGTGCCTAAATGATGTTAAAGAGTGGATGACAACTAGTAAGCTCAAACTGAATCCTGATAAGACTGAGTTTATCATCTTTGGTTCGAAGAGATAAAGGAATAAGTTGAAAGCATGTTTTCCAATTGATATCCTGGGCAACTCACTCTGCCCTGCAGATTCAGTAAGAAATCTGGGTGTGTGGTTTGATTCAGATTTCTCTTTGTCCAAGCATGTTCAGAATGTCTGCAAAAGTTGTTTTGTTAAACTCTGTGACTTCAGACATGGCAGGTGGTTTCTTACTCATGATGTTTCTGTGCTTGTGGCCAACGCTCTTGTTAGTAGTCGGTTGAATTACTGCAACTCACTTTTCAGGAGCCTGTCCAAGTTCAATCTACGCAAATTACAGTGCATCCAAAATAGTGCAGCTAGAATTGTATCAAACACCAGTCGATACACCAGCATAACTCGTGTGCTAAAGAAACTGCATTGCCTTCCTGTTGAACAGAGCATTGTGTTCAAGACAGTCACACTTGTTTATAAGTATCTTCACACAGGTATTCCCTGTCCTCCTTCAGAAAACAGCTTAAAACCTACCTGTACACCAAAGCATATCCACCCTAGCCTGAATCATTCCCCTGGCGTTCTCCGTGGTGTTCGACCCCTCTTATGTCCCTGGACACAGAATTTTGTTGACTGCTTTTTGTTTTGTTGCCCCTTAGAGTCCTCTTGTTTGGGGAGATTAAGCGCTATAAAGGTCCAATTAGAATTAGAATTATTGAGGGTATTCCAGGGTCCACTAGGTGTGCCTTAGGTGCTTAATATACTAGACGTATCTGATACCATACACAGATACAGGTCAACCAAGTCTCTCAGAGCATCCCTGTGCCTGCCTTCAAGTCACTCAGACCACCTTGGCCCAGCCTTAAAGGCCTAGTACATCAATGCATGTAGACCTCCTCGACAATGTCAAGTTGAGAGGGCCAGATCAAGAGTTTGTCATGAAAAATCTCACTTGTAAGTTCTAGTTAAGCTAAACTACAGTACAATCTTTGCATTAAATGAAGCAATGGAAGTGAAAACAGGAGGGCGGGGGTGGTGAGTAAAATTTTTAGTGTTTGCGGAATGGGTGCTATGTAGAATGCCATCAAAAAGTGCAGGATCATACCAATAGATTTCATTGCATTTTGTCAACCATTAAATTTTAAGGCTGATATAAACTTCTATAGCTGGCTCTTAACAGGGCGGGTACCTAGGTACTCTCCCTGATGGGTGATAGTAGGTGATACTACAAAAATGTCCATATTTGCAAACTTAAAAGTCACAGAACTTCAAACATTTGATTTATTTCTTATCTTCCACCTTTTTAAATGAAAGACACAGTAATCCTGTATATTAGGATAACATTGTTTTTGCCTCACCCATCAATTCATTCAAAATACTAGGACACAGAAGAAATTCTGTAAGATTGTGTGTTATTTTACATACACTTAAAAATAAATTACAACTGATTTACTCAGTTTTCTGTGATTTTGTAGTGATCTACTTACTGAAAGTTTATTGTTATTTTTAAAAGTTTAGATAGAGTGTAGTCAGGCATCTCATTTCAGAATCATGTAGATATTTGACGATCAGGTGCCCAGTTAGTTGGATACCCATTGAGATCAATAGTCAGGAAGTAGGCAAATTATAGTTTGAACTTTGTAGTACAATGTCAATTAAGTGTAAGGTATAAATGCACAATAGAAAAACATCCCAATAATCTACATTATACTTACATCAGATTATACTGAATAAAAGCCGATAACTGATATAAATATCTTACAGCATATTGGCCTATTTGACATCAGATGTATTTTTTGTATGACTTGGCATCTTTAATGATACAATTTCAGCTCACAAACCATCTCTTTGTGTAGATGACACATACATCTATGTTGTCCTGGATAATCTATGTGATAATATGCTACCAATGCACCATTGCGGCTCTGTTAAATTGAACAAGAGATCTGTTTGTCTTAATAACCACTCTGTATAATCAGATGGATATTCAATAAAACTATTATTGTGAATCATTTCTAAGTCTGAAGTGAGAACAGTAAGATCCAAATGTGACAATGAACTAGATTAAAATATTTCACAGACCCTTCTGATTTTAAAAACATCACATTTGGTGTTTTCCTGTTGATTCTGTATTATTCTCTGTTTTGATTTGCAATTCACCAAAATAAACTTCATTGACCCAGAATTAAAGAATTAGATCCCGATAAGCAAGTGCCAGAAAAGATAATTGTGGAGCACAAAGATTTAGTAAGACTAACACAGCTAAACTTCAGCATGTTCAGCAATTATTCCAGATAAAAATCTGGACTCATATAGCTTCTTTTCTAAACAGCTCCACTGGCTGATTATAATTTTTAACTACTTTAAGTCAAGTAGTTTGCAGTGCAGAATTTATTTGCAGTCTCTGGTTTAACAACCTTAAAAATATGCCTTAAAAACTCAATTAATGTGAGTCTATACACCTAATATAAAAGCTATTTTAGGCAAAGGATTTATGTACAATGTTTTAATGTGCACTTAATTTGATTATTCTACCTTTCTTTTGACAAGGATTACTGATAAATGACAGTAAATAAAATTTTGATGTGCATCAAAATAAAAAATGTCATTTTATTATGTTATTATGTTTTTTCATAAAAATTATACTACATAACCTGCACAAATGATCAATACCTAGTTTTTTACATAGTAAAGCATTAGTTTAATACAAAATCTAACTCCTTTGTCCTCCAGTTCTTGTCACCCAACTGAAAACACAACTTCTGGTTAGTATTATCCAATAATTCCTGTGAGCCATTTGCAATCTCTCTTCATCATTACATACCCCACTATAGCACTCTTTTACCTTTCTCAATCTATTGAAACTTTTTGGTCTTGCTTCATAGCCAGGAGGGCTTCTAGGAAAGTTAGGTTCACAATTTTTCTGGGGCTTTACAAGTAGTTTTGAATTGCAGTTTTTTTTGTTGTTTGCTCCTAGTTGTGTCTGTCTTCATATGTTTTACTCAGTTGAAAATGTTAATGGCTAAGACTGTAATGTTTTTAGGCTATATTCTACAATGCCACTGCTTACAGGGACAAGATAAAACAATGAATGCTTAGTTTTCTACCAACAATATTACTTCTGAATATCACCTTTTCACCCTCTCTCTTTGCAAATTTTACAGCTGTCACTGATAAACAGATTCTCAAAACCATTATGAAGTTTCCAATAAGTCCTTTCTATCAGACACAATAAAAACATTGTTTGCATCAACATGCTATTGCCATCCTCTACCAAAATTGTAAATTTTTCATTATCAGATTGCTATGTACTAGCCTGTTTTAAAAAGACTATTATAACCCCTTGCTGGTTGAAGATGACCTACCAGCCTTAATCTGGTCTCCATGTCATGTCAAAGGTGGTTGTGTTGTGGCATCATAGCTTAATAGAGTTTTTACACTGTCACCATTCCTACCGAGGGAAGTACACTGATCTATTTATGATTACCAATGAAATCATTTAACAGGTATGTGAATGGAGCTTGAAGTAACCATGATGGTGAGTGGTCATTTGAAGATTTTGCTGTGATATTCTTTTTGATAAATGATAAGTAACTGCAATCCATAGTATGTTTTACTATTTAATTTAGTATTTTATTTTGTTGTTTCTAAAATTACAAAGGCAAATTGGGATTGAAAATTGCAGCATAGAGTAGTTTGAAGAGGAAATGCAATACCCATTTCAGTATTATCAACCATTGCATTAGCAACTACATATTATGTATAGGGTTTTCTCCATGATCTAGAGAAATTGTGTATTGCTCTCTTATATGGGTGTAAAAAGCTATATGAGTTTTCATCTAACTGTAGGGGTTTACAACTAAGGGACTAGCATATACACTAATGAAATGTGATTTGTTTACTTTCAAACTCCAACAGTTAATTTCCCAAACTATAAAAGTGTTACAATAAAAGTGTTAGCTCTCAAATTAGAATTATATTTTCTATTGTCAACAGAAGAGTTTATAGGCTTTATAGGCTGAAATATGACAATTGTTTGTAAGAATGCCCACACACTGATTTATAATAAAATAACTAGCAAACAAGAAAAAGTAACACACACTTTTCATTACCAGTGACTTGAGATGACAAAATACTTGTCAGCCCTTTAGGGTTCCTACAGATACATATTGTCCAGTTTTGGAAGATACCTTAATTATCGAGGATGATAAATCCTAAAATTGATGTAGATCTCATTGTCTATTGAAGGGATTTCTCTCTTATTTTACATATATGTACTAGGCCACAGTGAGATCCCTTTGTGTCAGTGTAAGACCTGGATCTTTCTTAATTATTTTTTATAATTTTTAATGCATTAAAATTCATAAAACCATGTACCAAATCTTAACTTAGAGCATTTTGTTAAAATATATTATTCAGCTACTTTTTCCATAGGTACAACATGGTGAGTAACTTGGGAGTCCATCCCAATACCTAAGTAAGCAATAGCTACTTATTGACTTTTCAGTAACTTCCATCTTAAGTAAAATCACTTGTCACTTGAAAACTATTGCATTTAGAGAATTTCATATACATATGTTATTCAGCTACTTTTGGGTCAGCTATAACAAGGGGGCCATGGTGGCAGAGTGATAACACTCTCGCCTCCCACCTCTGCGGCCGGGGTTCGATCCCCGTCATGGCCGTAAGTGGGAAAGCTGGTAGTTGCTTACCGTTGGTCGGCAGTTTACAGTACACAACCCTAGCGAACTCTATGTACTGGTTTCCTCTGCCCTTCCAACTACCCGTCGTGATATGACCTGTACAGTGTTGAAAGCGACGTAAAACCCCAAATAAACAAATAAATAAACAAGTCAGCTATAACATAGTAAAATTTAAGACCTGTAGCCTATTGCATAGCCGAGTAATAGCTACTTTAAGGTTATCACTATTGAATAAATCAGTTAGAACTTTTTTTTTTATTAATATTTTTTTATTCACATAAACAACATACACTGACGACATATGATAGAACAATACATACATTACTTTCGAACATTACACCACATATAATACAACACAATACTATATGGACATCACATTAGACATTACACTACATAGATTAGAATACAATTAGGCTACTATGTTTGGTGTTTTTTTATTGAAACATGGTTACCAGGTAGTTTCTTATTTCTGCTTCAATATTCCCTTTAAAAAACTTTTACAATGTTAGTAAATTATTTTTAAATAGTCTGGATTAGGTTTGCAATAAGGTTCCATTTCTTATTAAACCGATCTGTGGAACCTGTTATAACATGAAGATAGGATTGTTCCTGAAAGACATGCTTAATATTAAGTTGTACCACTTTAAAAATAGGTTTACAACCGTCTTTTAGACATTGAAACAAATATTTTTTGGTTATAAGAAGAATGGCATTTAAACAAAAAGGGACAGAACCACGATCTTTGAGTCCGAGCAGCAATGTTTTTTTATCTATAATTAAAATTGAACCTGTTTCTTTTTGGATCCAGTTTCTAAGTAGAACCCATATTTCAGTGGAAGATGGACATTCCGCAAAAATATGGATTATCGTTTCCGGCACCGTGCCGCAAACGCGACAGAGGTTATTTTCAGATTTTCTCATTTTATGCAGTAGGACTTTTGTTCCCAAAATACTATGGATGATTCTATATTGTAGCCAGATTATATGGTTATCTGAAATTGTTTTAAAGCATATTGAATGTATATGTTGCCATTCTTTGGAATCTAAATTGACTTGCAGTTGCTGCTCCCATTTTTTTGTATGTAATAGACTATCTTGGTTTTTTTGTCTTAAAACATCATAGAAGTCTTTACATCCTTTTTTTGATTTCTATATTAGTGATAGAGTGGCCGGCCATACGGGTTTTTCTAGTATTAAATTTTGACTATTGTCGCTCTGTGTTTTTATCAACTGATTTATTCCTAATTGCAGCCTATAATAATCAAGAAAGTGGAGGTTGACGGAATAGTTCTTTTTCACTTCCTCTAAAGTGAGCATGTTGCCTTCCCTATTGCATAGATCTACTGGGTAGGTGATTCCCGCTCTGTAGCATTTTGGCAAGAAGAGGGATTCTTTAGAGATATTTGGATTATACCACAACGGGCATCTGAAACACAACTGTGTAGAGCTCATTAAATTGTGTAATAATGTTTTCCAATTATACAGGATATCTACCCAAAATTTGTTTGAAATTGTGTCAATAATCTTTGCTCAATAAAGTGGTCCCATATGAAACAGTTTCTCTAATGATTTTATATTGTATGTGCAAAGATAGTGACAGTCTGAAATTGGGTTTTGGATTAATCTTCGTAGCCATGTTAATTTGAGTGCTGATATCTGTGTTTTTATGTCGAACATTTTTAACCCCCCACTAATGTAATCCATACAAAGAGTATTTCTCTTTATTTTATCTGGTTTATTGTCCCATATAAATTCAAAGAATAACTGTTCCATTTTCTTTATAAAGCGAGCACTAGGGTCCGGAATACATAGGAATAAATAGTTCAACTTGGACATTATAAGGGATTTCAGGACAGCTATCTTTCCTATCGGTGTCAGAGAGTGTCTTTGCCATTGGGAAAGTGATGATTGTATACTTATCAATATTGGATCATAGTTTAGACTGGGAATTTGTTGCAAGTTTACTGCAAGATTAATACCGAGGAGTGAAAAATTTTCACAGCCCCAACGTAAATCTTTGTCTACTTTCAATTTAACTTTGGATCCTCTGTTTTTCCCGATCCAGACTATTTGTGTTTTTTCTGTATTAATCTTTAAACCAGAAATATTTCCAAAAATTTCCAGCACATTGAGTGTAAGTTGGAGGGAGTCTTTAGTACCATCCAGTATAATAGTAGTATCGTCGGCAAACTGTGTAATCTTTATCTCATTTTTGCCAATAGTGATACCCTTTATTTTTTTCTCTTCCATTATCATTTATAAAATTTGAGCACACAAGATGAAGAGATACGGAGAAATCGGGTCACCCTGTCTACATCCCCTTTCAATAGGGAAAGACTCTGATAGAAACCCACATTGATTGACTGAAGCTACGATGTTAGTGTTAAACAGTTTAATCCATTTTTAAAGTTATTCCCAAAGTTTAAGAAATCTAGAACTCGATAAATAAATGACCATGATACAGAATCGAAAGCTTTCTCGAAGTCTACCAGCATTATCAAACCAGGAATATTCTCTTTTTCTGTGTAGTGAAGAAGGTCATATATAAGCCAAATATTCTCCCCTATATACCTTCCGCTTACAAATCCTGTTTGGGTTTTTGAAATTAGTTTGTCCAGAATTTTTTTGAGTCTATTTGCAACTGCTGATGATATAATTTTGTAAACACAGGATAGGAGAGAGATTGGTCTCAAATTTTTTAGATGGATCCTGTGTTTGTTTCCTTTGGGGATACATGTAATTAGGCAGTGTCTTAACGATGTGGACATTTCTCCTTTATTATAGGCATATTTGTATGCCTTTAAGACAAAGAACTTAATTTTTTTCCAGAAAATTTTAAAAAACTCCGCCGGGAAGCCATCTATTCCTGGGCTTTTCCCATTTTTCATTAGTTTTAATGCCTCACCTATTTCTTCTATGGATAATTCGTTTTCTAGACTCCCTGTTTCATCCTCGGTGAGTTTTACTGTATTCAGTTTCTTCAATATTACATTTAGTTGTGGTTCACAATCGTTTTTTGTTTGTGAAAATAGCCGTTTATAAAAGTTTTTGACTTCTTTCAAGATATCTTTCTGATTTGATATGAACTGACCATCTTGCTTTTGTAGTCGTTTTATAGTTTTGTCTATGTAGCCTTTATTTTCTAGGGATGTTAAAAATTTAGACGGTTTTTCACCATCTTTGAGCCAAGTTACACGTGAGCGAATTTTAGATGCTTCTAGCTCTTTTGCACAAAGTTTTACCAGAGACTCCTTCTTATTAATCAATTCGTTTAAATTTTCTTCGTTACATACAGCTTCAAGTTCTTCAATCTTTTTTTCTAAAGAGATTTTAAAGTTTTGTTCCTTTTTTTTGAGACGAGAGGCAAATTTAATTGTTTCCCCTCTAATTTTCAAGAGAAGGACCTCCAGAAACAAATCATCTGGGATACTCATGTGTAGATCCCGGTCACTAATCCGATTTACAAAATTTGGGTTATACACCCGCGCCGCATAGTTTAATTTTTCTGAATCTATCAAGTTGTTTACCATAATTAGGTATTCTTTATTTTCTAATAGAGAGCAGTTTAGTTTCCATGTCCCTCTCCCTCTCTTAAAGTTGCACAATATTATTTTTAGTTCTATTATCGAGTGGTCAGATCTATAGCCTGGTTTTATTACGCTGCTTTTGATATGGTCGCAAAGGTTGTCAGAGCACAGGAAGTAGTCTAGCCGTGCTTGTTTGATTGGTATTTTACGTCGCCATGTGTAGCGCCTAGTAGATGGTTGTAGAAGACGGAAAGTATCTTTTAAATTCTGTTCCGAGATCATGTCTAATAGACGAGCGAGAGCCCGTGGGTTGTTTATTGCCTTGTAGTTATGACTATCCATATTAGGATTAAGTACAAGATTAAAGTCGCCACATACAATAGTGTAGTCCAAATGATTGTTTTTGACAAGATCATTTAAATTTTCATAGAACCATGGTGAATCTATATTTGGGCCGTAAATATTAATTACTTTTAACGTTGCGTTTTCCAATTTCAAATCAACACTTATAATGTTTTTTGAATTGTCATAGTAACTATCCAAGATTTGGTATTCAAAATTTTTTTTTATCAAAATTGCCACTCCATGAGTGTTTGATTTATAGCCATTAATCAAAATGTGTCCTTGCTAAAGCTTGGATAGGGATTTTAAGTCCTTTTCGACCCAATGGGTATCCTGTAAGCATATTATTGACGAATTTAAGTTCTGAAGGTAATTTAAAACATCAGTACACTTGTTTACATCTCTTAGCCCTTGACAGTTTGCCGACAATATACCTAGTTTACTTGTTAACATCTGTACTTATTTGTGGAAGACTCCCTTCGTACCAAACTGTTGTTTTTTTTAACGTACCTTTTTTTAGAGACTCGTTTGTCATGGAAATCAATTGGATACAACTTATTGAATGACATTGTGTACACCATGTTTTAACTTGGGAATGTTTTTTAGTACAATTGGAGTAGCCCTTTTTGAACATATACAAGAAACAATCAACAAGAAAATAAAAATACACACAAAACCAGATTGACAGGTATCTATGCATTGAACAGCTATTATGTACAAATTTAGAGGAGATATGTACGAAGATAGAAAAGACGGCTATGAAAAGGAATGACGTAATAGCAAGATTAGCTTTACATGCTCTTATTTGTTGGGTGAAACAAGTATTAAACTTTTATAAATATGTACAAAGAGAAGTCACATATAATTACCACAAGTGATAACTGTATGGTATCAGCTTTTTAAATAAAGAAATATTGGATCACTAGAAATTATTGGATCACCGAAATTAATACTAATCGAGAACCACAGTTAAAGTTATTCCGGCTGCTTAACCAGCTTTAAATGGATGTGACACATGTTGTCTCAACCATACCCATAAGGTTTAGGCTTTAGTTGACAGTTACTCTTTTGACTAGTTTTGCAGATATTTAGCCTCACCACATGACCCTCTCGGCCTTAGGTGCAAGGCTACAATTGATTCAACTACTGAGAGTGTTTGGCTATTTACCAATTTTACAGTTGACATTGTATTCTTTCAACACGTGGGAATATTCTACATACATCACTTTTTGGTTGATATGACATATACTGTCTCACCTTGCCCATAACCTATGGGTTTTATTTGTCGGTTACTCTTTTAACCAGTTCAGAAATTATTTTGCCTCACCACATGACCCATTCGGCCTTAGGTGCAAGGCTACAATAGATTCGACAATTGAGATACAATGAATGTGTCTTTGGTGTAACATAAGGCCAACAATCATAACACAGTTACAAATAGCGTTTCAGTTACAATGTCACACAACGTGTCTATGAACGTGTCTTTGGTACAACACAGAACCAACAGTTGTAAGTTATAACACAGTTACAAATGAAATTTGAACTACGATGCCACACAGAATCACCACATGAGGCAACAGCACAGCAACAATGGTCCAATTGAACACAGCTTTGACATACACCCTGCAAAGATACCGGGACGGCACACTATTGACCTATTTTTCACTTTTTAACACCTTTTGCATCACCATATACATATACACCGGTGGGACAAGGCATCTATGCATGTGTTTTGTTAAAAGACACTGTCCAAAAACAATAGTTACTATACAGATACAAGTGAAGCCTCACTTTTGTCCAAAGACACTGTCAAGAACAATACTTACTATACAGATACTACTGAAGCCTCAGTTACCAGTCCAATGTCATATAATATTACCACATGGAATTGCCTCACCACACGACCCTTTCGGCCTTAGGTGCAAGGCTACAATAAACTTGACAATTAAAAGTGTTAGGCTTTTTGCTATTTTTAATTGGTTTAACATATATTGTCTTATCCCAGCTGTGGGACTTTCGGTTTATTGACTTAAAAGTTGACACTGCAATCCACAAAACGTGTGGAGGTTTTCCAATTATTGAATTCTTCACTATTCATTTTGTTTAGTTGATACACTACAAACGGTTTGCCTCACCACAAGGCTCGGTCGGCCTCAGTGTTGGTATAGAATGCTAATATTTGTATCGATATCAAACCGTTTTTACTTCTTCTGTATCGATCGATATTGAAATATCGGGGCAATGCACTTTTCGTACAGCTATCTACTCTGACGTTTTTTAGTAGCTTCCGGAAATGAAATGAAAAGCATGGCACTTCCGGTTTAGCGGTAGGTGAAATATTTACAAAATCTATTATAAACTAACATTCTTTGTTATAATTTCCAAATATTTTACTCAAAACAACAGGGTTACAACTATAAACTACCATTTTTTTCGATATTGATATTATAGATTACTTTGTCGATATTGAATCTATTTACCGCAAACGATATATATTGCAATATCGATAATCAATACCATCACTAGTCGGCCTTAAACTTTTCATTTTAGGACATTCCTGCATGCCTTGTCTATTTTATCCTGAAAAAAAGATTTTAATTGTTCTGTTCCCTTCTTAGACAGGTGTAGACCATCTGGCATGAAATAATCTTGAATTGGACTCTTACTTTTATCTAGGAATGGTCTGTAGGTGGGGATGTAGAAAACATCTGATTGGGAGTTAAAATTCTGTAATAACTTATTGTATATCATTCTTATATCATTTCTGCGTTCAAAGTCCCAGGGCCTTGGAATTATCGCTGATATTAGGATTGTTATGTTTTGATTGACTGAGCGTATTGTATTTATGATGCTCTGGAAGATCTCGCGGAAGTGAATAGCTGTCCCGTTTGCTGGTAAAGGGTTCATTAACGCTATCGATTGTTTGAAACTTGTGTCTGACATCTTGCCTTTTTTATGGTTTCGGTATAGGTTCCAATCAGTTAGAACTTGAAAACCATTGCATTTGCAGTATTTTGTATAAACATGTTATTCAGTTACTTTTAGGTCACCTATAACATAGTAAATTGCAGGTATGTAGCTCATTGCATAGCTCAGCAAAAGCTACTTTGAGGTTCTCACCGCTGAGTAACTCAGTTGTAACTAAAAAACCATTATATTCAGAGCATTTTAACTATGTTATTCACCTACTTATGGGTCATGTATAACATAGTGAAAATTGCTGACCTGTAGCTTATTGCATAGCTGCACAATAGCTACTTTCAGGTTTTCCCTGATACAATTGAGCAAATCAATTGTAACTTGAAATTTATTGCATTAGAGAATTTACTTTAAATAAGTTATTCACCTACTTTGGGATCAGCTATAACAGTAAAATTAGGGACCCATAGGTTATTACATAGCTGAGCAATGAAACTTGAAAACTGTTTCATTAACTGTATTTTCTTCATACAATATTTTCACTTACTTTTTGCACCTTAACAGTTAACTTTGTATTTTACTTCTGAGTACCATTTGCAGAGCATAAAAAGTCTTTTTTTCTTTTACTTTTGCTCTGAAACTCAATATACAGTCACCTGATACACAGCCTGTTCATGGGCACTGATTGCTCATTTATGTTTAAGAGGCCTGACCAGGGGCCAATTTTGAGAAAGATTTAGACCATATTCTGCATTTAAAAATATGCAATTTTAAAGGCTCTATTTTCAAATGTATGAGTCAAACTGGGCCTGTCATACAGCAAATTTTATGTTTTGGGCTTATAAATATCTCCTTTATTATTACTTTTAAAATTTAGGATTTATTAGGAGGTAATATGAAACCATGTATATGGTGTCTAGAAATTGAATTAGATTCCTCCCCCTGGCCAAGTGTAAGTCATAAAATTGGCAGAATATTTCGACAAACCCTTTAAATCCCAGCATATTTTTTAATGTTCAAGTCAAAGGGTTTTAATCCTAAACTCCAAAAATAAAAATCCTAAAAGAAATTAAACCCAAGATCTGTAACAATTAAAAGTTAAATGGCTTGATTCCTAAACCCTCAACAAGTAGAAGTTACAACTTTCTACACCTTTCTTTTTCTGAGATGTAGCCTGGACAAGATTTTAAACAGTAAGGTCACTACAGCAAGGTTAAAGGTGAAAATAAAGTCAATCTATGACAATACAAACCTACACCCCAACCAATGTTCCTACCAGGTTTCAACTTTCAACTCATTTTACCATAGAAAGTTGTCTGCATTTGTCACATTATACTAGATTGTAAGCAGATATTTTCTCTAATCATTGTGAAACTATTTGTTTATCCTCAAACAGGTATTATTGCCCACCTGATAATTTTCCGCAGTTCTTTTCTATTGGTTTCAACAATAACCAAATTATCTGTATTACATACAAAGCACAGAAATGCAATAACCAAATAAATTGTATTAAACGTAAACCCCAGATATACCTTCTATACCTAGCTTCCTTTCTATTGTTTTACACAACTACCAAATTAAGTCCAGATATATTATAACCAAATGAAAGCCCTGATAGACCATCCATACCACAATTTTGTTTGACCAATTTTTTTATTTCATCTACTCCATAGATATGCACTAATCTTTTGCTACTTTCACAATCTATTACAACTTTTTTTTCTTTTTGGCTCCATTGTAAAAGACAGGTTTGTACATAGGAAAAGTAAGTACACTTTTTAAATGCACTTTTAGTTCAACTAATCCACAAAGTAGATTTGTCATCATTTCATATTTTTGTTCTTAGTTATACAGTTTTAGTCATATATATATTTCCTACAATATTCTCCAAAATGCAACTCTTGCATTCTGCTATTTGCCTCATATTGACCAGCATCAGAATCTGTAACTCATCTAAACCCACCATGCACTCAGGTCATCCTGTGATCATTGAGTTGGGGATTCACCGATGCGCAGATAGCATCAATTGCACCTATCTGGCTTTCATAGTTTACGGAATATAAGTCCATGGACTGCATTGCTCCTAGCTCTTTGGGGTGATATCAGTCTCAATCCAGGCCCTGCTTCTAGATCTCTCAATGGTTGTCTTCTCAACATTAGATCTATTGAAAATAAATCATTGTATTTTCTGGAGTGTATCAAAGATAACAATGCTTATCTTATAGCTGTCATCGAGACATGGCTTAGGCCAGAAGATACTGAAGGTTTTTTTCTACTATCACCCCTCCTCGATATAAGTTCACTAATGTACCTCAAAATGTCTAGAAAAGGGGCTGAGTTGGCTTTTATTCAAGGAGGACCTGAGTTTTGAGCAAGTTTCAAAAAACAATTGTCAGGCTTTTAAAAGTACCTCCATTCAGATTTGCACTGAGTGTGCTATATTCCGTGTACTCTATAGACCCCCAAATCTCTCAAAGTCGCAATTCCTGGATGAATTTGGCATGTTTCTCGGTGCTGCTTCGTCAGGCTGTGAAAATATTTTCCTTAGTGATCTTAATTTTTATCTGGATCAACATGACAGCTGGACACTAAAATTTTATGATATCCTCGAGCAATTTAGTTTAACACAAATTGTGAATACACCTACACAATTTCAGGGTCATATTTTGGATGTATGAGGGATTCCATCCCCTGGGCTATTAGTCCCAATGTACTGTTGGACTATCAGACCACTAGCTTTATTTTCCCATCAGAGAGTCCTGTAAGTTTCAACGTGTCTCAATCTGAAAAATTCACAAGATAAATATCTTAAATTTTAAAATGGATATAATGAAATCTGACTTCATTAGATGCCCATCCAAAACTGTCAGTCTTCTCAGTCATCAATTCTTCAATACCTTGAGAAGCCTCCTTGACAAGCATGCCCCAAGAAGAAAAATACACCGAGACATGCCAAGACTGGTTTCATGAACTGTGACATCCTCAAGGCAAAATGACTTAAGAGGAAATACGAGCCGCCATGGAAGCGTAAAAACTCAGCCAGCAATCATAGCGGATACCAGGCTGTAATCAACCACTATAATATCCTGCTTGAGAAGTCCAAATGCAATCATTATACCAACATTGTGGCTAAAATCAAGGAAAAACTAAGGCTTTGAGGAACTGTTTTAGAGATTTTACACAGGTCCTCTGTTGCTTTTCTACCAGACTGTACAAATAAAACTGACCTTGCAAACACTTTGTGTAAGTTCTTCTAGGACAAATCCTTAAAATAAGATCCCCACTGTAGTCATCAACACTATCTTCAGTCACTAGACCAAACTCCACTAAAAATACTCTGTCCTCTTTCATACCTGTGTCCGAGGAAAATCTACTCAAAATTCTAAAGTCCTCATCATCCAAATCTTGTGACCGTGACCCAATTCCAATGTCACTGGTCAAGAAGTGTGCTGATATTCTCATTACCCCTATCACTAAAATTGTAAATTATTCAAACAAAGAAGGTACCAGCTGAAAGGAACAAGCTCCCACAAATTGTCAGATCTCAGCAAACGATAGATGGTTTCAGAAGCAAGCTAAAGACTCACTTGTTCAGGCTGGCACACCTTAGTTACACCCCACAATGGAGAAAGAAATAATGAGTTCAATAAATCACTTGAGTGTGCCTGTAATAAAATTTACAATCCACACTGCATCAGAATTATCTGGCTATCTGTATCAATAAACACTCCCAGCCAGGTCATCTCAGAAGTAAACACAAGGATGTTCATATGTAATGGAACCTCTGGGAGCTGTGCATTAATTTAAATGTGGTAAAACTCATTAAAGGGAAACCCCCTTGGCTGAGACATGTCTTTATATTTCACTATAGAGTGATAGCGCCACTAGTCATGATGGCTTCATAATGATTCAGTGTATGTCAGCTTTGATGGAACAAGAAATACAAAGGCTTGAAGCAAGTCTAAACCTAGTGTGGTAGGTTAACAAGAATAATATTCATAGGGATAATCAATAGATGATCTAGGTTAGTAATTCAAAGTGCTGGGTGTGAATAGAGGGTAGAGTACTAAGTGGGGAAGCGTGAGTTAAAACGGTGAGTTTTAAGATGTTTTGTAAAGGATGTTACAGAGAAATTATAAAGGGTTGTGACATAATGATTGAAGGATTTAGAAAAATATTTACATGCTGTGTGAACCTTATAGTAAAAGAGGGTATATGAACAAAATTTAGGGCTGCTGTCTACTATTTCTACATGTGGTGTATGGATGGATTGTTTGTATGTGATATGCCTATTTTAAATTACACCCTGTACTTATCTGAAAGATAATGGTTTTTGTTATTGGGGTGACATGGGAATACTTGGACAAATGAATGACAACCCTGAAGAGTAAGTTTTGGATGTATTGCATTCTTCTCAACTCAAAGTCAGTGAGTGATGCAAACAGGGAATTCAAGTATTCCAATGTGCCGCTCACTAAATAAAGCATTTGCCAGAAGGATGGATGTTTTCAGGTCTAAAAGGTTATGAATTCTATAAAAGTTGACACAAAGACCAAGAGGGACAATTTGAGTTAAAACACCACAACAAGATTCTTGGCATTTGGAGCCCATGAGACCTGATTACCAAGGATATTGATAGCAAACAGAGAAAAGAGTTGTGTACAATTCCAGTTTGATCAGGGTTTAGTTTTAATTTCTTTGTCAACATGAATTTTGAATGTCTCTGAGGTATGCTTGAGTATATAGAGTGAGAAAATTTGTTGGTGATAGCATTATGTATAGTTTGTTACAGTCATAGAGCACGTGGAGTAGCATTAACTGGTTGCTTTTAAGTCGCAACAGGAAAAGACAAAGATTTTACTCAACAAATTTATAACAATTCAAATAATGATTACATGCAACTGAGATGCCCTTAATGATTCAAACAATATTATAATGAAATCAATCTTACCTGACCACAGTCCTATCCATGAAATTAACATTTAAGTTTGCTGTATCCAGCAATCTGTCCTGTGTCTGTTCAACATGAACTAACACACAAAATGTCTTTATCCTGTGGTATGTTTTACATCTAATAACGTAAAGTATCCATATCCTGTGATCCTTTCAGTGTCCACTTACACAAACTATCTATCTCCCAATATAAGGAATGTCTGCACACCACAAAATGTATATACCAAGCAGTCTTTATGCACTTGAACTTGAAAGTAAAATGTAGCAACAAAAGGCTATGGTGCCATAGCAGCTTTAAGACACAATTAACTTTCCCTATATCAAGTGAAGTCAGCTGGAAAATGTCCAGAAGATTATAGAAATCATTTGATACAAACTGTTAGAAGAACTACTGACAAGGTTCTACAAACTTAGGGGATTTTCCCTAAAACTATAAATAAATCACTCCAACAGAGTGTAACAATTATCAGTAATAACTTGATCAGTTGCATAGAACACAGAAAAATCAACTCAATGACCTTAGGTGGCAACATGAACAACACTTTCCTCGGATTAAATGATGCAATGGCACAGTACCCAATTATGTAATGAGTTGGGTGTAATTAGCAAAAGAGTGTTACTTAATACTACTGTATGACCAAATGATTGAACTGAAAGGGTTTGCTTTAAGAGAAGTGATAAAGTACTACCTACTTTGAGTGACTATGTGGCAGGTATGATTATCAGATTGCTGACACCATAATATTTAAGCATGGCGAGAGTTGTAACAGACCATCTAGCCATATTAAAGGAGAGGTTATTTTGTATATTAAGGAGAACACGTTCAGTGGAAAGATGTTTTCTATAAGCTGATTGGAATCCAGCCATAAGACCAGCTTCTTCAATGTGGGCTGGATGTTGGACAGCTTCTACATCTTTCAAGAATCTTTGAGATAAAATTAAGGTTGGGAGACCTATAGCTTCTGATCACCTTTTTATTTAAGGATGATTTTTCAAGAGTGGAGTAACAATGGCCAGTTTGAAAAACTTAGGGCATTTACATTCTTCAAGTGAAGAAGGGGTAATAAGGATGTTCTAATAATCTAGATGGAGAGTTGTCCACAGGTCAAGAGAACATTATTTGCTTGGAGAGTTTATAATATTTATGGCAATCTGATCCTCAGTGTAAGTGGAGAAAGTGGAAAAGGCAGTGAGAGGAGATCAGGAACTATGGGTTGTGCAGTGTAGGATAGAGTAAAAGCTGAACACTGATATTTTTAATTATGTAAAAAACAAATTATTCTGCCAGAAACTGAGTTGGGAGTTTTTTCGATGTAAACAATATGACTAATTGGTAATCTGTGTAGCACTTTACCTGGTACCTGATGTAATTTTTGTGGCTTATGATAATTATCTGGTATCTTTGTTTTAAAGAAATGGGATTTGGCTTTCATAGATAACGATCTGTTGCAGTTGTATGAATTTTTGTACCAGATGTGTTCTTATAGACCTTTGATAGATTTTGCGCTATTACATTTTCATTTTCCAATCCTAGCTTTATTTATAGATTTATTTGTTGTTTTACGTCACGTCTCAACAGCCAGGGTCATATTGCGACGGATAGTTTACAGGTGGAGGAAACCAGTGCATATTGCACTGTAAACCACCGGGCATCGTCTAGTAACCAACTTTCCAACATGAAGCACCCTGGCCAGTTCGAATCTCGGGCTGGGCGCTTCATGTTTGAAAGTTGGTGGTTACTTGCAGATGCCCAGTGGTTTACAGTGCAGTATGCACTGGTTTCCACCACCTGTAAAATACCCGTCGCAATATGACCCTCGCTGTTGAACGCGACATTAAACAACAAATTAATCTAAATCTGCTGGCTTTGCAAAACATCAGTAAAAGCATCAGTTTTGGACCCAAGGGTTATGCGATTTAGATTGAAACTAGTACATGAAAATGACCCGAGAAGGCATCAGTGATATGGATGAGAAATATTGTCATTATTGATTTTTCGTTTAAACCAGTCAATAGTGTGTTTATCAATATGAGTTGGGAAGTTCAATTTTTATATAACTTTGAACAGGTTGTTTTAATATGTATATTGAATCACCAATGATCACCAGGTTATCAGATATGAGATGCATTTTTTTGAGAAGTGACTTGATTTGTTCTATAAAGGTTACAGTGCTACTTGACAGTAATTTGTATACACAGTAGAACCTCAGTTTTTAACTCAGTGGTGGACGTACAACCAGTCCGGATAATTGAGGGTTTCAATTAGATCAAATGGAGTCCTGTTTGGACAAAACCTGGGGTTGTATGGGTAATAATCAGTGAATTTAACTTTTATTACTAAAATGGAGATATCATAGTATAATTTGATAACTAAACAGCGTTTACAGTGCCTTTATTCTTCCCTTGTCATTTTAAAGCATTAACTACACCTTAAAGTTACTTTATTTAAGATATATTAATGATAAACATCATCGTGCATTTTGTAAATTGAAAAGATTATTATTTACAAAACTCAAATTGAGCACACATTCAGTGATTGGGTTAGTGTGCTTTTTAATGCATTATAGATGTTAATCCTTTGATACACTTTGTCAATGTGTGAAATGCTACTCTTGGAGTTTATTATTGCAAAACCAAAATGAACACACTTTCAGTGATTGGCCCATTATCACAGAAGTTGTGTAGTGGAGTCATGGAATTTACTAAATCCCTCTGCTGTTGTAACAATGATGATAAAGATCAAACAAATTAGGGTGTGGACAGTATGTTTTATGAAGAATTAGAATTAATTGTTCCGAAGAATGTGTAAAATCTTGTATTATCGCTCATGCTAGACCATGCATTATGCATGAATTTAGGGTGACAAGGTTTCAGATTGCTTAATCTGGAGCTTTGGATGATAGAGGGCTGGGCAATTGAGGCTCTACTGTATTTAAAAAGAATTTAGTGTGAAGAAATTTTCAAGGAGTTATAAATATCAGTGGGAACTACAGGAGAGTCTATATCATTTTTGACAAAATCCCCACGCTTGTCCCACATTGGGTCTCATGGGGCTGTTAGTATAATTTATGGCTTGGTGGAGTGATCCCACACATATGACCACTGCTGGTGTAACGTCTGATCCAAGTCTTGGACAGAGCAAACAGATCTTTGTCATTTGTTTGATATTGATCTAATATTTGTGTTAGAAATATTTCAGGACTTGGAGCAATATGAAAAAACAGAAAGGTAGTAATGATGGTGACAAAGAGTTTCTGTCTCTGGTTCTGAATTTTTTCTTCTCTGATTTTGGCTCCAGTGTCTTTAGAGTCTCACATATGATAGAGATTAAGTAGTATAAAAGTACCCACTGCATTATAATGTAAGTGAAACTTTTGCAAATACTATCAAACATTTCATGGAATTCAATGTCTAGTTTATTGTGCCCTGTATTTTGTAACATTTCTCCATTGCTCATGATATAATAAAATTATTTTAACTTATCAAATGTCTTGTCATATTATTGAATCAAAGCTGTTGTATACATAATGTGTGCCAATAAAAACTTTTATGACTTTTATTTAGACATCTATTATTGGTGCTGTTAATACCATATGTCACAGACCTTATTATATTATGTGCATTTATTTTTATTTTTTATTTAATAAAATGACTTTATAGATTTTGTGAACGAGTTTTAATGCTTTTCAAAAACATTCAAATAATATTTTGTTGATGTCTCTTCATGGCCTAAGATTGTGGAGTGTACCAGGCTACCAGCATTACCGAAGTAATCAACAGTGACCAGTGGATGCTTATATATGCAACAGAAAAATAAACAAGTTATGTGGAACAAAGGAAGTACATCAAATAGGAAGATAAGATAGAACAGTTTTATAAATCACCATTTGAAAGGAACTATATCAATAAGAAGCTGCTTATTGTGATCACTATTTGTGTAGGGGTTTACATATTTGGGTTGTTTAATGGACCTAGTATGTTTGTACTGGTTGAACTTTATATCTAGCTTTAAATGACCACCAGATTATATTACTTGTTGTATGTATATTGAGATGAAAATAATACTTATGACTGGCATTTTCTATGATCTGAAGAATATCCAAAGCTCAGCAAATCCACTCTCTGACACATCCAGACACCATATCCAGTTCACTCTAATTAAAGTTCATCACAAAATGTATATGACAAGCAGTTTGTCTCTATTTGATACACAAACAAGTCAATCCAAATTATAGCAGCTTCAAAGACCACTGCCCACATATCACACCGGTATACACAACTAAACTGTGGCCAGGTTTTCAGTCCTTAAAAAGCTGCTCTGAATTCTAGAGCATCCTAGAGTGCAATATAGAGAATTTAATATATTTCCAGGACAAAGAAAATATAGAGAAGGCTCTAGAAAACTTCTCGAACTAACTATATTGTCACACATACAATCTGCAAGAAACATCAGTACTAACTGGACAAGCTCTGTAGAAAACAGAGCAAATCAATAATTAAGTCTCCTTATGTGTTAAAAGAACTCTGCTCTCACACACATAAGATTGTCCTTGTTAAAATACATAATGATACATTGCCCTCTTACATTGAAATAATCTTAGTTCATTTATTTTATAAAAGAGGTTCCACTCATGTGTAAAATCACATATTTTTAAGAAGTATACAAGAATTTTAGATTAAGTAGGATATTAAACTATGTTTAAACAATACTTTAACTCACCAGGTTATCAGATATGAGCAGCATTTTTTCCAGAAGTGACTGGATTTGTTCGATAAAAGTTAAGTGCTACATGACAGTAATTTGTATACAAAGTAGAACCTCACTTTTTAACACAATGGGGGCCAAGGGTCTAGGGAACATGATTTACTAGAACTGGTAATAATTTTGGTAACTTGATCCTCTGTTACAGTCGATAAAGTGGAGAACATAGGGGGAGGAGAGTCAGGGTTGATGTGTTGCAGAAGCAGACAAAAGTTCATTCTCATAGGTTCCCAAAAAACCGTTCTCAACTCCTCTCTCACTTCTCTGTCAATATTCTGGGAAATCAGGTCTAGCCAGCACAAAGTGTCAGGAACCTCGGAGTGGTGTTCGACTCTAATTTTAAATTTTCAACCCAGGTCATCAAGTCCACTAGAGTACATGCGAGAGACCTCTACAGAACTCTTCCCCTTCTAGACCTGAATACATCAGTGCTGTTAGCGAATGCAATTCCCTCTTCTTATCACTCACTGATTTTGAGTTAAGGAGAATGCAGTTAGTCCAAAACTCACTCACCAGGGTTGTCACCCGTTCCTCTAAATTCTCTCACATTACCCCTCATCTAAAAAACTCCATTGGCTACCAGTCAGATACAGGGTACAATTTAAAATTGGTCTTATTACATATAAAATTCTCAATTAGGGTCAACCAGTTTACCTAAGAGGATTAATCCACCTCTACACCTCTTCCAGAAACACAAGGCAAAGTACCCCCAAACTCAAGTTCCTCCAAACCCCCACTTTTGATCGCAGAGTTCACAAATCAATTAAACACTTTTCTAATTCATTCAGTCACTATGCTCCTGCCCTTTGGAACACTTTCCCTTTCCATGTAAGAAATAGTCCCTCTGTTGCATCTTTTAGGAAGCACCTCAAGACTCATCTCTTCAGCTCTAGCTTCCCAACTTAGTTTTCCTTCCCTCCTGATCACACCCACAATCCTGGATTACCAACCTTGAACGCCCCTCGACTTCAATATGATAATGATCTGGTTTAATTAGCGCACTGAGTTCCCCATTGTGGGGAAGATATTGCAAAGCAGTAGATTAGATTGGATTAGATGTTAAAAGCCCTGTAAAATGCTTGATATTTGATACATTTTAGTGGAAAAATCGTCTAAGCAAGTTATACTGGAGAATCAAAGTCTTTGTTAAAATCTCTGAAAAATGCTTAATATTTGTTTGATTTTAATAAGACAACCACCAAATTGTTCATTATTATATAAAGAATACTTGCCTATCGATGTAATTAATCTAGAAACCTAACAAGATATCTTAAAAGTAAGATAATCAATCCAACATCCATGAAAAAAAAACGCCCAATTAAGTAACAGTGGAAAATAAGGACTTCATTAAAGGAACTGTAAAATGCTTAATATTTGCTTGATTATAATAAGACAAGCACCAAATTGTCTATTAGTATGTGTAAAATGCTCGTCTGTAGATAAGTAAATCGGAAATTTAACATAAAATATCTTAAAAGTAAGATATTGAGGGACTAAATCCACGGAAAATGTCGCTGAATGAAAATAGCTAGTAAATTATAAACTCTGTTAAAAATACTGTCGATTTCTTAATATTTGAGAGATTTTAAAGAGACAACCAAACTGTTCATTATGATATCTAGAATACTCGTTTTAGTCATTTATAAATAATTAAACTGGAAACCTAACATAAGATATCTTAGAAGTAAGATATTGAGGAATAAATCTACATAAAAATTGTCCCATTGGAAAACACTGGATAGTCCAAGGTTATGTTAAAAGCCCTGTAAATTGCTTAATATTTGATAGCTTTTTGTAAAACAGCCACCTAATTATTCATTATTATGTGTACAATGCTCGTCTATAGATCATGAATCTGGAAACCTAACATAAGATATTTTAAAAGATATTGAACACCAACATCCATGGAAAAATCGCCTAATTAAATTATACTGGAGAATAAAAGGCTTTGTTAAAATCAACCACCAAATTGTTCATTATTATATGTAAATTGCTCGTCTTTAGATCATTAATCTAGAAACCTAACATAATATATGCTGAAAGTAAAACATTGAACACCAACATCCACTGAAAAAATCGCGCAAGTAAGTAACACTTGGAATTCAAAGCTTTGTTAAAATCCCTTAGTAATTGCTTGATTTTAATAAGACAACCAACAAATTGTTTATTATTACTTGTA
This sequence comes from Sabellastarte sp. h YS-2021, assembly GCA_964017235.1. Lineage (NCBI taxonomy): Eukaryota > Metazoa > Annelida > Polychaeta > Sabellida > Sabellidae > Sabellastarte > Sabellastarte sp. h YS-2021. Next base: position 144,978,268 of record OZ024931.1, read on the forward strand.
GAATGCTTGTCTATCACTAATTAAACTAGAAACCTAACATAAGATATCTTAAAAGCAAGATATTGAAAACCATCATCCAATGAAATAATCACCCCATTGGAAAACACTGGAAAATAAAAAGGTTTGCTAAAATCCCTGCAAAATGTTTAATATTTGCTTTATTTTAATGAGACAACCACCACATGGTTTATTATTGTGTGTAGAATGCCCGTCTATAGATACTTTTACGGGACACTATGTAAAAGATATATTGAAAGTAAGATATTCAGGGGCATATTCTACAGAAAAAAATCCAGTTTAGTTTTCTGCAGACAAGGATTATGTATGTAACATCAAGCAAATTGTTGTTTGTCTTGTTAAAATTCACTAATTATTGAGCATCTCATAGGAATCTTAAAATAGCCTTTGATTTCCCAGAAGAAATACTTACGGCGCCTGGGAAATGACATACAACTGTTTAGTTATCATTTTTTATCTTGTTACAACAAGTTAGCAAGTCATTACCACAAGATACTAAGTCGTTCCCCAAGATAGCAAGTTGTTACCACAAAATACTAAATCATTCATCCAACTTAGTAAGTTGTGGTAATGAGATACTAAGTTGTGGTAATGAGATACTAAGCCATGGGAATGAGATACTTACTTGTGGGAACAAGATACTTAGTGGCTACCACAACAGAGTAAATCCTTGTGTTTTTATTCATACTCACCCCTTACTTACACATTGTCACCATTTACTTACTTGTCATTCAGACCACTTGCTAAGTTGTTCCCACCACTTGTTAACTTGTTCCCAAGACTTGCTTACTCGTTCCCACCACTTACTAACTTATTCTCACCAACTTTCTTTCTCATTCCCACCACTTGTTAAGTCTCATTTATGGCAATGAGATGCTAAGTAGTGGTAATGAGATAGTTAGTCTTAGGAATGAGATACATACTTGTTGGAATAAGATACTAAGTGGTTACCACACAACAGTAAATCCTTGTATTTCAGTCATACCCATGCCGTACTAACTCATTCCCATCCCTTACTAACTCGTCCCCATCACTTACTAACTTGGTCCCACCACTTACTAAGTCATTCCAACCACTTACTAATTCATTCCCACCACTTACAAAGTCATTCCCAACACTTATTATGTTGTTCCAACCACTAAGTAAGTCATTCCCACCACTTAATCACGGGAATGACTTGCTATCTTGTGGAAACAACTTAGTATTTTGTAGTAATGACTTGCTAACTTATTGGAACGACTTAGAATCCTGTGGTAACAAATTACTAACTTGTAAGAAGGAATTAGTATCTTGTGGTAACGGCTTGTTATCTTGTGGCAACAAGTTATTATCTTGTGGGAATGAGTTACTATCTCATGGTAAGAAGATAAAAATGAAGGGACATAAAACTGTTTTTCTATGATTTTTTTATATTTTGACCACAAGATAGGTAGTTGTTCCCATAATATGTTTAGTCTTTCCCACAAGATAGAAAGTTAGCAAATTGTTACAAAAAGCTACTATTTCATGCCCATGAGTTAGCAAGTTGGTACCGCAAGATACTAAGTCATTCCCACAAGATACTGAGTCATGCTTTCATACATTTTTGTATGCAATACCACACTTATCTTGAGGGAACAACATAGTATCTCTTGATAATAACTTTTTAACTGGTGGAAATATCTTTGAAAGTGGTGGGAACGAATTAGTAAGTGGTGGGAATGAGTTAACAAGTGGTGGGAACGAGATGGCAAGTGGTGGGAATGAGTTATTAAGTGATGGGAATGACTTATAAAGTGGTGGAAATGACTTAGTAAGTGGTGAGAACAAACACAAGGATTTACTGTCTTGTGATAACTACTTTGTATCTTGTTCCCACAAGTAAGTATCTCATTCCAATGACTTAGCATCTCATTGCCACAACTTAACTCGTGGAAATGTCTTAACAAATGATGGGAGCAAGTTAGTAAGTGGTGGGAATGAGTTTACTTACAGGCACCTAGGTGCATGCGGGTTCATTCCTTTGGGGGACCATGATTATCTAAGGTTTCTGGGCATTAGTATGCAGACGATGGCGCTGTTTGTTAAGTTTAATTCTATTGATTCACTCTAATTCAAGGCTAATAATCTGCATGCACTCTTCCATTTGCATTCAAGATTTGGAAGGGGTAACATAAAATATGTACAGTGATTAATAATATTTTCTATACATCATATGTAGAGTAAGAAATGTGAAATTTGCCACTTTCAACATGTTTTTAGACTGTTTTCATGCATTACCCCGCTTTTAATAAAGCAATATGTGTCAAATTTTACAGAAAACAAGTCTAAACCATTAGCAATTCATCTGTATCATTGTTTTTGAAATATATCATACTGTTGCCATGGATAAATAAAGTTAAAGTTGACAGATTAAGAAGATTGTTAGAAATGTGAAATTTGCCACCTCACGAATTTTTTGAATGGTTACATTATTGATAATGGATATTTACTTATAGTATTGATTACCCAGTACATCAAGTATCTAGTGATAGCTCAGTTGGTAAGGTGCAGGAGTTGCGTGTGGATGGCTGGAGTTCAATACTTATTGAAATTCACGGAGAAAACATCTTATCATTATGTACTCATATAAGACATTTTAATATTATTTATTCATTGAATGCATTAGTGGGACATTCACTCACCAGGGTTACTACCTTACAGTGAATTTCTATTCAAAGGCAATCTTCAAACCCAGGTTCGATCCCAGCCAAGTCCAATGTTTTTTTCTCTTGGGAAAAGTAGTTTTTTTCATATTAAGTTTTATGAAGTGTACAGTTTACCATTCTCCATGGATATTTGAACATCAATGCCCATACAGTGGAGATAAATCCAAAGGCAAATATGTTAAATTTGTTGTTCAGGTACTTTATATTTACATATAAGATAGTCTTTAGTTTGGAGCTCTGCTGCATTAGCTAAGCAAGCAATAGCTACTTTCTGATTTGTATCAAAATTTTAAAATCAGAACATTTAAATATCTTTGAAAGTATTGCACATAGTAATTTTCTTTGGTTATTTCAACAAAATAACAAAGAAATAATTTTTTTTTCATTCAGGATATTTCCCCAGCAATCAAAAACAATGAGAATTGGAAAGTATATTTTATTGCATCTTCAACATGAGTTGACATGTGTATATTTAAATCTGCATAAATGATATACATCTTTCCACATCCAGCAAGAATCCACATTGCAAGGAATGTTATAAATTAAATTGAAATAAAATAAGAAAACTTCCCGAATGACATATACATAAAAAATATATCATGAATAAAAATAACACAAGCATGATATTGTTAATCTTCATGAAGGATATATTCCTTCTGTATATGTCTAATAACGGATGTTTTAATTTTATTATCAAAATAGCTGACATATATACAGGAGCACTAGTAAAACAAAAACCTCAAAATTTCCAGAAATCACAGAATGAGCTGTGGACTTGTGTTAGAACGTTTCGTGGGGGGAAAGCAAATTGGAGATTTTTTTTTCAACAGAAACCTCAAACTTGGGTTTGAAAATGCAGAAAACAAAATGTCATTTGCAAGGTTGATCATTAAGTCAATCATCTAGTACCCCCACTTTCATAGGGATCAACAAGATGAAAGCTTTGTTACAAGATGATCAATTACATCTATAGAACAAAAAATTGTACATAGATTTTATGCTAGTTGTATTATAATAAACTAGATGGTTTATTTATGTATTGAGGTAATATTTTGGTGTTTATTTCAGAAAATATAAAATATATCTGCTTGAAACATATTTAACAACTATTTTTGTAGAATATATTCAAGAAAAGGGTGTTTGTTTATTTGCAAATTCAAGTGAAGTTTGCCATGTGCAGCAAAGCTGTCAATGCTGACCGATCGACTTAATGAGCATATCGACATTATGATCATCTACTATACTAATTGGCAATTATGTTTATCTGAAATAGATTTTAGAATCTGAAAAACATGCCAAGTGTAAAGCACAAATAAACAGTAAGAAAGACATTTCTAACGGGAGACCGGTTCATTTGTCATTCATATGTTATAAAAACATTTAAAAGTGTCATATTTATAAATTACACACCATAAGTAATGAAGTTTTTCTGGGCATACCAAACAAAGCAAAACACATCTGTAAACACATCTGTCACAAAGACTAATGAACATGTACTTCAATAACACAATTAGAGGAAAGCACTTTTTGGAGGGGAAAAAGGTCAAGGATATAGGGGAATTGGGAGGGGTATGATATTGATTGATTTACTGGAATGGGAAGTACAAAAGTACACCAACAGTGCACCTGCTATTGTACGGCATGAAAATGTAGCTTTAAAATTAATAACATGGCAAAATATCTGTTAATATTACTGAAACCTATAATTTTCTCCATAATCACTACGCTAGCGTTTTAAGAGAGCAATATGAATCATCATGCTCTCATATAAAACTTGAGACTTTTTTATTGATTGGTTTACTTGGTGCTAGTGGAAATAAATACTAAGTCGCAGGTAAACCACTATCTCTCAGTTTAGCTCTAAAATTCCCCCGATAGACTGCAAATGTTGAAACAATGTTGAAACAAAGATGAAACACCATTCTCCAATAAGGTCTCTGTTTCTCAAAATATGGAACAAAGATGAAACAACAAATATCCAATGATATCTCTCTATTTTAATGTTGAAACAATATTGAAACAAAGATGAAAGACTATTATCCAATAAGGTATCTGCTTTCCCAAAGATGGAACAAAGATGAAACAGTGACTATCCAAGGACATCTTTCTATTAAAAAGTTGAAACAATATTGACATCAAAGTTGAAACCAATATTGAAATACCAAAGCCAATTACACAATAGGATTTCATAACAGATAAAACACCATAGAAACATATGTTGTATGTAAACAAATGCGCCATGTTTGAAATTCTTTTTTGTTTGTTTGATATAATTGAACTACAACACAAGCAGGAAAATCATGCACTTAATTAACTACACATACATGTCACCAGATTGGCTGATTACTTGGTAGCCCTGAAGGACCAATCAGTATTATCACTCAGCAATGCAATGTTCAAGCCAGTGAAATCATAACTCTGTGGCAGAGGCTGAGTGATAATGACAAGCAGAGAATTGTTTACTCCGAGTGCTTTCAACAAAAACAGGTGCAGGGACATTTTAAATCTGCCAGGTCGACTGTATCCCCAAGAGTTGAAAGCACTAAAAGGTTTCAGTAACTATTTTATATGTAACAGGAAAACTTCTCGAATGACAGAAATATATCACAAATGAAGATAATATTACACAAGTACGTAGCATGAGTATTATATTGTTAATTTTCATGAGTGTCAAATCAGAGATGTTTAAATTTTATTATCAACCATTTTAATGATTTCTAAGTAAAATTTACCTATATTAAGGACCAACTGCAGAAAGGCTGGCATATACATACTAGCACAAATTAAAATAAATGTTTGAATTTTCAATTTGTGATTTCTCAGCTATTTCTTAATGTATTTTTATGCAACAAACATGATGCATCGTAAATATTTGTGGGTTATATAGTTTTTCGAGATATTAGTAAAGCCAGAAGTTATTGACACTGATTATCCATGGTACATTGGCACCGTTATTTACCAAAATATATACATGTATATCCTGTTCTGTATACCACCATATAAGATCAAATACATTGCACAGTGGATAATAAAAATTGTTTTCAATATTTACTTTCAAGGAATACTTAAATGGAAGAGCTGCTGTAACAATAGGTAGTATTATTTTGAATATAAAGTCCTGCAGCAATTTTCAGAAATTTTTTTTGTATGTTTGATTAAGTGAATGTGACAAGATAATTTAAATTTTTTTAATTTTAAATGCTTAAAACAAATTATTTGTTGCAATATTCAATCTCCCATTACATTTCAAAAGAAAGGCTTTTTCCTGTTTGGTTGTTTCATGAACTGGGTGGACATACACACAGTAAATATGCCTACTTAATGATATTGAGGGATTGCAAGTACTCGGTGACTATTCCAAAATTTCATCGCATTTAATGACTCACAGCACAGACTGACTGTGACATAAGGGTTATTTATCATTTTTTCATTCAAATATTTACAGAGCTTTCATAGGAGAATATGGCTCTCCAGCTCAGTGGCCTGACTGTAGCCGACTGGTTGAGGCAGTTTGTCTGAAACTGTGTCACCAGCATCCTTCACCTAGGAAATATGGCAACAGCAGATTTTCAAGATGGGCTGCCACTATCAAAGACTATCACCACATCAGGCAAGTGATTTTGTCGAACCCAAGGGTGATGGAGGAGACAACATTGTCATTGGTACAGCTGAACCAGACAACTTTAACACAGTGGTAAGTAACATTTTTCTCTTGTGGTTTTGTCTTTATAAATATACTTTTATTACAAGTTGAAGTGTAAAGATTAAGGCATTATTTAGCACACATATGGACCAAATGAGAACAACAACATGACCAACACATTTTTGCTCTGATAACTTAGTAACTTACAATCATTTTGTTTTATTAAGTTACAAACAAGAGGCACAAAAAGCAAGAGCTGGCAGTCTTGCTACAAGGCACAGAGTTCAATACTGCAGCAAAAGTGTCCCAGGAAGCATTGCCCCCCACCTAAAACCTTGCGAAGTGAACTGCCTTTGCATGGCCATGAACCTTATGCTTTTGTTGAGGTAGCAAACATGGTTGGGCAAGCACAGACCAGAAAAAGGAAAACAAGGTCTGAATTCGGAGGAGGCCGTCCAAATATTGTTGAGGTTCTTAATGTTTTAGAGAAAACAGAAGCACTCCCAAGTGCTGCACTCGGAGCCCCACCAAAATATGTGAGAATTTTGCCAACCCCTATGCAAGATGTACAATTTGTACAAACTCAACCAACAACAACCATAACATCACAAAACTCAAATCAGAGTTCAGCTCCTTCTAGAACCACAGAATGGTGTCACAAGAAGCGAGAAATGGAGGAAGCAGAAGGAAAAGCAACAAAAAGGAAATATATAAGAACAAAAGAATTCAATTTGTGTAAAAAATGTGGTCAACCACGAATCACTTTGAATGGTCATAGGCAATATAGGGGTGTTGTTTACTGTCCCAGTTTTGAAAAGTTGTCAAAAGATGTTTGGCTCCTGCAAATGAAGAATCAAAAGGAAATAGTTTGGCCAAAAAATTTCACATTTCAGATCAAAATTTTTTCAGTATTTTTCAGTAGTTTTGGCTTGTTTGATTTAAATGATTTTAAGCTTTAGCAATATTAAAAATTTTGAATATATGATGGTAGTTTTTATATGTATGTTAATTGTACAGTTATGTCTTTACAAGTTTGCAATTTCAAATCATAAATCATGCAACGCAAGTTTTATATGTCACATAGTAAAAGGAAAAATTTAATGTGACAAATTAGTAAATTGTGAATTACTTTGTTAGACAATATTATAAAAACAAAAGTGTGTATCTCTTTAGCCTTTTTAAGCTTTATGTAAAGATCTTTATTTTTGCTTCATTCCTAATGTATTGGATCACCAAAGGTCCTCAATTTTGGATAAACAAGAGTAGTAAAAAATTATGTTCCAAACTGTTGGTTAAAGGCTTATAATTTCATTTATATACAGTGTATAGTCGGGCTTTTCTATAGATTGTTATGGGTCATACTTTGTTTTTGTACTGTTACATTGGATTGCTATTAATGTATCGATATTTTACTTTTATGAGCATTAACTGCTTCATTAATTTACAGTTTATTTTTCAAAAGAAGAAATAAGTTGAACATATGCGATTTTTGTTCTTTCTAAAATAGGCCAAGCAAATCTTGTAAGCATTAATTGTTTCCCTGATTTACATTTTCATTCTCGAAAAAGACTTACTTTCCAAATATTGGACATTATCTTTGATAAATTGGAATATATAATAACAATATATGCTGACTAGAATAAAATGAAATTTTTGGCTCTCTGTGGGATCGAACTGAGGATCTCCTGATTTGTTGCAAATAGTAACAATTGTAAATTTTGACCAAGGATTAGAAAAAAAATGGTGAATGTAAGGCAAATATGGTGAATTTTTTTTCAGTTTGGGTGGTCTTTTTGTCTTTTATTTGTCTTTTCTTTTTTTCTGCTTTCCCCCTTTCTTCCCCCTTTTTCTTCCACTTTCTTCTTTTTCTTCCCCATCTTATATAGTCTATAGTTCCCCAACTTTAGCTCTATCTATAGAATGTAGGAGTAGACTCCTGGAGGTTGGTAGTTCTAACCTTGTGAAAAAATTTTTTATTGTTTCCAAAAGAAAAATGCATTCATACGTTACATTCACTTCTTGAAGAGTTACGTGAAATTCCAAAACAGTCCAAAAATTACGTCATCAAATAGTGTGTAAACGTTTACGTTATACATGAGAAAGTGCCGAATTTCACATTTGTTGCTCTATATTCTAGTCACAGATAGTACTGTAGATATTTATAATAATTTGCTAGTCACAAACACAAAACTGTATATATTAATGATTACTTACATAATTCCATATTGTATTCGTGCTCATAAAGAGCTTGTTGTGTTTTATTCCTTGTACACATGTCCATATTAATATTTTATACCTATATCTTGTTCCCTGACATTATGCCACTATATATATGAGTGGTGTAGCGCTGAGTGATAGCAGCTCCCAACAGTGTAGTGTTTCATTTTGTTTTGTTCTCTGTTGTTATATATGTGCTAGATATCATTCTTAATCACCAACAGGATAAAACATCCAGGATTCCAGTGGACTATTTATAAACTGATAGTTTTTATGTCAAAGTGTTACATCTTGTGATTTTATACAGTGTGATGTTTTATCGCTCGGCACTGCTGTCTCTGATTTGTACAAACAACACCTACAAAATGAGTGATGAAAAATGTAGCCTTTCCAAAGCTTAATGGATTAAAGTGACGTTTAATAAGAAATCCATAGGACACAATGGCATACCCTTTTTCAAAGATAAAGATCTACATACAGTTGTCTAAAAATCTAAAAATAATCACTTAAATGTTAATGGAAATGTGTTCCCATACACCACTTATTATTAAACAAAGTACAATTAAAAGTAGGGAAGAATTACTTGGCATAAGAGAAACAGTGAAACACTCAAACAATCTAAGCCAACTACAACCAGTCAGATTGAACAGAAGAAAAACTTGTCGATCTAAAAGAGGCAGAACAGAACAAAGTATAAGAGCACTGAAAAATAGATATCCAAAAACAGAGAGGACGCAAAACAACTTAGTGAAAATTAAATCTCTTCCGTCAGTAGAACATAATGTCTCCATCAACTACTTCACAGTTAATGCAAGGTCACTGCTCAATAAAGCCATCGATGTCAGAAACTTTATGTGTGAAAGAAAATGTGTCTTTGGAGTTATCACAGAAACCTGGTTTGACAATAGTAAATCACATGATTGGGAACTGTGTGACCTGAATGTCAATGGCTTCAAGCTTAGCTCAGTATGCCGTTCTAAGGGAAGAGGAGGTGGATTAGCTTTTATATACAGAGACAATTGTATAGTTGAAAATCTTAAAAAAAAAAAACTACTCAAGTAACAAATGTATGGAACTGGGCCTTTGGAAGGTTACTTATCACAACATCAACCACACTGTACTTGGGATTTGTAGAGCTCCTTATTCCCCTTCAAATAAAACTACAGACAATCAGTTTCTTGATGAATTTTTAAATGTGCTAGCAGAACTACTACCCCATCACAACAACTTGGTTATTCTAGGTGACATAAACCTTCACTTAAATAAAAAAGATGATCCCCTGATAGATGTGTTAGATCAGAGTCTGTCTGCACTTGGCTTAAAACAACATGTGAATAAGTAGACCCACAAAGATGGTAACATACTTGATGTCATTATAACAGAGCTGGATAATACATACACACACAGCTGTGAAGTGAGAGACTTTTTATCTGATCACCGTTATGTGTTGTTCAAAAGTACTATATGCAAGGATGAAATAGAGCATCACAAAGTAGAGCACAGAAACCTCAAATGTGTTACACAATCAACATGGAGAGAAAAACTCAGTAACATCAGTATAATAGATAACTGCTGCATTACAGAGCAGGCCAAAGCCTTTGAAAATGATCTTACAGAACTCTTAAATGAAGTGGCCCCGATCAAAAATAAAATTGTCAGGAAAAGAACACCAAAGCCATGGTTCTCTGATAATGTGAAAGCTGCCCGCCTAACCTACAGAAAATGTGTAAAATCATGGGAGAAATCTAAATCTGAAGACAGGTGGAGAGCTGTAAAAAAATCCCGCCATGAATACTGCAAACAACTAAAACATGCAAAGAAAAGTTTCTTCACTGAGAAAGTGCTATCTTCAAAAGGAAATGTAGAAGGCCTATACAACACCATAAATGGCTTAATCAAAAGAGAAAAAGAAAATCCAATGCCAACTAATCGATCAAATCATGATTTAGCCCAACATTTTGCTGATTTCTTTAGCAATAAAGTCAGTAAAATTGCCGAGGCACTAAAACAACATCCTGATTTTGTTCCACCAGAATGTCAAGTTACAAAATTAGAATCATCTGATGTTGTATCAGATGATGACATTATCAGCATTATGACCAAGCTAGGAAATAAGCAGTGTGAACTTGATCTTTTCCCAGTTAACATTCTGAATGAACATAAGGCATCCATTGTCAAAGAAATAACAAAGCTAGTCAATTTATCTCTTCAGAGTGGCAGTTTTCCTGAGAACTGGAAAAAAGCAGTAGTAAAGCCCTTGATCAAAAAACCATCCGCAGGTCCAATCGATACAAATTACAGACCAGTTTCAAATCTAAAGTTCCTAGCCAAAATTGTTGAATGCGCAGCCTTAAAACAAATTGTCCACCACTGTGAGTCAAACAAACTACTTCCAAAATTCCAAAGTGCCTATCGCAAAGGCCTTTCTTGTGAAACAATGCTTGTCAAACTGGCTGACTCTGTACTAAATGGCATGGAGCTTGGAAACATCTCTGCTGTGTTGCTTATGGATCTAAGTGCAGCATTTGACACAGTTAATCATTCAATTATCCTTGAGACTTTTGACAAATACTATGGTATCAATGGTCAAGTTTCTGCATGGTTGAAATCATATCTGTCTGAAAGATCATTTTGTGTGTCCATTGATAAATGCTTGAGTGAAGACAAGCTTCTAACTCTCTCTGTCCCTCAAGAAGGTTGTGGGTCAGCCTTTTATTTTATCATGTATGCAGCAACACTGTTGTCATGCATCCCTGATGACATCAATCTCTTTGGTTTTGCAGATGATCATGTACTAGAAAAAAGTTTCAGTTTAACATCGAGTAAGGATGAGTTAAAAACTATTAAATTATTAGAAGACACATTGATTGATGTACAACAGTGGATGAATGCCACAAAATTGAAGATGAATCCAGACAAAACTGAATTTATATACTTTTGCAGTAAAGCTCAACTTTCAAAATCACGGATCAATACTGTGGATGTTTGTGGTGATAAAATCAAGATATCTAACAGTGTGAGATACTTGGGTGCATTCCTTGATGAAACACTATCATTCAAAAGTCATGTCAATAAAAAATGCCAGGCTGCAATGATCAACTTTGTCAAAATCAGGAAAATTCGCCATTTCTTATCCCAAGAAGCCTGTGCTACTCTTGTGTTAGGATTAATTATGTCACACCTAGATTACGCCAATGCTCTTCTCTGCAGTGCTCCAAAAACAACTATTCAGCCATTCCAGCGAATACAAAATATGTGCGCTAAGTTAGTACTGAAAAGATCAAAATATGAGAGCTCACAAAAAGCACTAAGAGACCTGCACTGGCTTCCCATCCAAGCTAGGATTGAATTTAAAATACTGTCACTCATACACCAATGCACCTATGGATGTGGTCCAGAATACCTGAAAGAGTTGCTGTCAAGGAAAACTGTCACTAGAAGTTTGAGAACTAACGCTAATGACCAAAATAACTTTGTGATACCGTTTAACAAACACAAAACTTTTGGAGATAGATCTTTCAGTTATTGCGGCCCACGTCTCTGGAACAGCCTACCAAATGAAATCAAAACAATACACCAGTGCTACTCTTGTGTTAGGATTAATTATGTCACACCTAGATTACGCCAATGCTCTTCTCTGCAGTGCTCCAAAAACAACTATTCAGCCATTCCAGCGAATACAAAATATATGCGCTAAGTTAGTACTGAAAAGATCAAAATATGGGAGCTCACAAAAAGCACTAAGAGACCTGCACTGGCTTCCCATCCAAGCTAGGATTGAATTTAAAATACTGTCACTCATACACCAATGCACCTATGGATGTGGTCCAGAATACCTGAAAGAGTTGCTGTCAAGGAAAACTGTCACTAGAAGTTTGAGAACTAACGCTAATGACCAAAATAACTTTGTGATACCGTTTAACAAACACAAAAGTTTTGGAGATAGATCTTTCAGTTATTGCGGCCCACGTCTCTGGAACAGCCTACCAAATGAAATCAAAACAATACACCAATACTCCTGCTTCAAACAAAGATGCAAAACTTTCCTTTTCAGAAAATACTTTAGAAATGTTTAATAATTATCTATTGTATATGTGTGTATATTTGTAAAGCGTAGATAATTATTCTTCAAAGAGTACCATCTGCGCTATATAAACTGTACTAAGTTTAAGTTTATATGACTCTCGATAGATTGACCTTCAGACATCTTGGCTTTTGAATCAATGCCACCTGCACATTTTGCAAGTGCTATTAAAATAGTACTGCAAGGTGCGCTGTACCCTTTGGGGGCGTCAGCTCTACATATTAGGTATTTCCTTGGTTATTTCAACTAAAATTCCAATCACTTTATTTGTTTTGTCCCCTCTGGCAGCCGAGTTGTAAAGTTCCAGCCTTTCCAGCTCCCATCTTGACCTTGGCCTACAAGGTCATTTGGCTTAACATCCAGGGTCACTAGTGGTTCATCCCCTCACTTGCTTGGTCCTACACATTTGCATTCCCATGTGGTTTATATAACTAATTTGTAATTCTTGATGGTTTGGGGAGAGTTATTTTTTAATGGTTTTCTTTTCACCAGTGACCTTGCTTTGTGCGACTGATCAAGGTCAAACCATCATGACATTCTGTAAACTGTCAGATTATCATGTTAGTAGTTTATTCAACCTTATCTCAATGTCCTTGTTGCTGTAATCACTCAAGGTCACAGTTTAATACTAATTATCTCCCGCCTGGCTCGCCGGTAAATTACTTGTCCTAATGAATTTTTTTGCTCTTCAATATTTTTGGGGTTTGGTGAATTTTGACTGAGTAATAGCACTTTGACCTAACACATTTTGGCTTATAACTCACAAACTATTGCATTTACAGTATTTTGTTGCAATATGTTCTTCAGCTACTTTCTCCACAGCCACAACATGGTCAATAGTTTGGAAGTGTATCTCCATAGCTAAGTAAGTAATAACTACTTTTTTAATGATAACCATAATGAGTAAATGGCTTATAACTTCAAAAGTATTGCAGCTACACAATCTTGTTCCAGCTCATGTACTTTTTGGTGAACTATACCATATTTAAGTTTCACAACTGTTGCTCAAAGTACAAGTGAGTAATGGCCACTTTATTGCTACTTTTAGTGAAAATGTGAAAAATCCAAAATATCTAGCAAACCGAAATAGATAGAGCAATTTTGAGCAAATTTTTGACCCACAGGGTAGTACAACAGTATCCTATGCTAAGAGGAAAAAGGTTTGGTGAACTTTGGCCTACTTTTGAGTGAGTAATAGCACTAATATAATTGTATCCCTGGCGCAAAGCGAGGATACTATGGATTAATCATTGTCATCGTCCACGTCCTCAGACATTTCTTGTGAGCGACCTACAGTCCACATTTCTTTCCAGATTTTTTTCATATTTGGCAGGTGGCTTGGTATGCTAGAGGACTCACCACCCTATCTTTTTGGTAGGGTTTATGTCTAAATTAGGCCTGTTGCACACAAAAATGTCTAAAATGAGGAATATTACTTGTTAGCGACCTACAGTCCACATTTCTTTCCACATTCTTTCATATTTGGCAGGTGGCTTATCTCTTAAAAGTATTGCAGATGGTGAAGTTTTAGACCCATAGCTAATTACTCACCTACTGAAAATGAATAAATGCGAATTATTGCTAAAAGTATTGCAGATAGCCAATTTTTCTCAAATAACTCATTCACCTACTTTTCGAAGAGCTTTCACTTGGTGAAGTTTCAGACCCGTAGCTAATTTTTCACCTACTCAAAATGAATGAATGCGAATTATCTCTAGAACTATTGTGGATACCCAATTTTTATCAAATAACTCATTCATCTACTTTTGGGAGAGCTTTCACATGGTGAGGTTTCAGAGCCATAGATAATTACTCACCTACTCAAATGAGTAAATGCGAATTATCTCTTAAAAGTATTACAGATAGCCAATTTTTCTCAAACAACTTATTCACCTACTTTTGGAAGAGCTTTCACATGGTGAAGTTTTAGACCCATAGCTAATTACTCACCTACTGAAAATGAATAAATGCGAATTATCGCTAAAAGTATTGCAGATAGCCAATTTTTCTCAAATAACTCATTCACCTACTTTTGGGAGAGTTTTTACTTGGTGAAGTTTCAAACCCATAGCTAATCATTCACCTACTCAAAAAGAGTAAATGCTAATTATCTCTAAAACTAATGCGGATACCTAATTTTTATCAAATAACTCATTCATCTACTTTTGGGAGAGCTTTTACATTGTGAATTTTCAGAGCTGTAGATAATTACTCACCTACTCAAAATGAGTAAATGTGAGTTATCTCTTAAAAGTATTGCAGATAGCCAATTTTTCTCAAATAACTCATTCACCTACTTTTGGAAGAGCTTTCACATGGTGAAGTTTCAGACCCATAGCTAATTACTCACCTACTGAAAATGAATAAATGCGAATTATCGCTAAAAGTATTGCAGATAGCCAATTTTTCTCAAATAACTCATTCACCTACTTTTGGAAGAGCTTTCACATGGTGAAGTTTCAGACCCATAGCTAATTACTCACCTACTGAAAATGAATAAATGCGAATTATCGCTAAAAGTATTGAAGATAACCAATTTCATTCACCTCCTTTTGGGAGAAATTTCAATTTTTGCCACTTTTGGTAGCCATCTTAGATTTTTGCGGAAAATGAAAAAGTGTCAATATCTCGAAAACCGTAACAGAGAGAGCCATTTTGAGCGAATTTTATTACCCATAGGGTAGTATAAGACTTCTGGCGGTCATCTTGGATTTTTGCGGACAATGAAAAAGTGTCAATATCTCGAAAACCATAAGAGATACAGCGATTTCGAGCGAATTTTTGACCCTCAGCAAAGTACAACAGTGTCCTATAAAAAGGGGAAAAATTACAATTTTCGCCACTTTTGGCAGCCATTTTGGATTTTTGCGGAAAATAAAAAAGTGTGAATATCTCAACAACCGTAAGTGATTAGAGTGATTTCGAGCGAATTTTTTACCCTTGGGGTAGAACAAGAGTGTCCTATGCAAAGGGACAAAATATCAATTTTCGCCACTTTCGGCAGCCATCTTGGATTTTTGCGGAAAATAAAAAAGTGTCAATATCGCAAAAACCGTAAGAGATAGAGCGATTTCGAGTGAATTTTTGACCCACAGGGTAGTACAGCAGTGTCCTATGCAAAGGGGAAAACTTTCAATTTAGTATTTCTTCCTCTGCAGTACTCGGTGGGAGATACACACCATGGCAGTGGTCTTGTTTGTAAAGTATCAGATGAATGTTCTAGTAATGGTCTGTGTTATAATAAATCTTAAGGATTACTGTCAGTGTAAATTATTTTCTTTCAAGATTTTAGTAGAATTAAAAATTATATATTAATCCAAAAATGTAATGTTATTTCTTGCCTTGTCCCCAGCGGGAATGAGCAAGTGGTGGGATCGAGTTAGGAAGTGGTGAGAATGGGTTAATAAGTTGTGAGAGCAACTTAGTAAGTGGTAGGGATGACTTCGTAAGTGGTGCAAATGACTTAGTAAGTGGTGGGAATGAGATAGTAAGTGGTGGGAACGAATTTGTAAGTGGTGGGAATGAGATAGTAAGTGGTGGAAACAAGTTAGTAAGTGGTGGGAAGGAGTTACAAAGGGGTGGATATGAGTTAGTAAGGGATGGGTATGACTAAAAACATAAGAATTTACCATCTATTTACCACTACTTACTAATTGACGGGAATCACACATAGTATTTTGTGGTAACGACTTGTTAACTCATGGAAATGACTTAACATGTAGTGGGGGTGAGTTAGTAAATGGTAAGAATGAGTTAATAAGTGGTAGGAACTAGTTAACAAGTGGTGGGAACAAGTCAGCAAGTGGTGGGAATGACTTAATAAATGGTGGGAATGACTTAGTAAGTGGTGGGTACAACTTAATAAGTGTTGGGAATGACTCACTAAGTGGTGGGAAAGACATTGTAAGTGGTGGGAATGACTTTTCAAGTGGTGGGAACGAGTTAGTAAGTGATGGGAATAACTTTGTAAGTGGTGGGAGCAACTTAATAAGTTTTGGTACCAACTTAGTAAGTGGTGGGAACGAGTTAGTAAGGGGTGGGAATGAGTAAGTAAGGGTTGGATTTGGCTGAAAACACAAGGATTTACTGCCTTGTTGTAATCACTTAGTATCTCATTCCCACAAGTAAGTATCTCATTCCCATGACTTAGTATCCCATTGCCACAACTTAGTATCTCATTACCATGACTTACTAACTTGTGTGAATGACATAGTATCTTGTGGTAATGACTTGTTAACTCGTGGAAATGACTTAACAAATGATGGGAGCGAGTTAGTAAGTGTAGGGATTGAATTAGTAAGTGGTTGAAATGAGTTAATAAGTGCTGAGAACAACTTAGTAAGTTGAGGTAATGACTGGAGGTGGTGGGAACAGGTAAGAAAGAGGTGGGAACGAGTTAGTAAGGGATGGTATGACTGAAAACACAAGGATTTACTGCCTTGTGGTAAGCACCTAGTATCTTCTTCCCACAAGTTAGTATCTCATTGCCTAGGCTTAGTGTCTCATTACCACGACTTAACGTCTCATTGCCACAACTAAGTATCTCATTACCATGACTTATTAACTTGTAGTAATGGCATAGTATCTTGTAGTAATGATTTTTTAACTCATGGAAATAACTTATTGAGCATGTATTGGGAGCAAGCATGTATTGGGAGCAAGTTAGTAAGTGGTGAGAATGAGTTAGTAAGTGGTGTGAACAAGTTAACAGGTGATGGGAACGAGTCAGCAAGTGGTGGTAATGAGTTAGTAAGTAGTGGGAGTGACTTACTAAATGGTTGGATAGACATAATTAGTGGTGGGAATGACTTTCTAAATGGTGGGAATGAATTAGTAAGTTGTGGTAACGACTTAGTAATTGGTGAGAACAACTTAGTAAATGGTGGGAACGAGTTAGTTAGTGGTGGCAACGTGTTAGTAAGGGGTGGGAATGAGTAAGTAAGGGATAGGTATGACTAAAAACATAAAGATTACTGCCTTGTGGTAACCACTTAGTATCTTATTCCCACAAGTTAGTATCTCATTCCCATGACTTAGTATCTTATTACCATGACTTAGCATCTCTTTGCCACAACTTAGTATCTCATTACCACAACTTTCTAACATGTGGGAACGACAAAGTATCTTGTGGAAACAACTTTTTAACTTCTGGTAAGAAGTTTACATAGAATTATAGGAAAACAGTTCTATGTCCCTTCCTCGGCTGTGTAAATGCTGGTAAATCAAAGGCTAGTTTAAAATGCTCAGTAATTGGAAAATTTTAATTTCTCACCTCCCATTTTAAGTGATGCATTCATGTCGCCTTATAAATTTGACCTTTCCAACTTCCATCTTGACCTTGGCCTACAAGGTCATTTGGCTTATCATCCAGGGTCACTGGTGGTTCATCCCTCACCTGCTTAGTCCTAGGCATTTGCATTCCTATGTGGTTTTATGTAACTAATTTGTAATTTTTGATGGCTTGGGGGGTTTATTTTGCTATGGTTTTGTTTTCACCAGTGACCTTGGTTTGTGCAACTGATCAAGGTCAAACCATCATGACTTTCTGTAAACTGTCAGATTATCATGTTAGTAGTTTCTCTAACCTTTTCTCAGTGTCCCTGTTGCTGTAATCTCTCAAGGTCTGAGTTCAATACAGTACGTCCTTATTACGTCACTTCATTCATTATTTCTTTTTGAGGATATTTGTCAAAGGGATGTGTTTATCATGAGTGCTGTTTTCAATTAGATCTATATTTAGGAAACCATATAACCTGGAAATATAGCAATAGTGCTCAGAAGAGATCAAAAATGAAAATGGTTTTTACAAGCATTTCACACCAAAGTATTTTGGTCAGTGTCTTCTTACATAGTTAATATTTACACGATAATAGATGGGCGAGAATGCTTGTTGACACTTCTGAGTCAGGTCACATCCAGTCGAGCATTCTGTTCCCTCTGAGTGCATTCTGTGTTTATAAGTAGTTAAACTGCAAACACAACTTAAGATATCTTAAAGTTAAGATATTGGGCAGCAATAACCAAAGGAAAATCTCTTAATTTCATACTACTGAGAAATCAAACAGTACAGTATTGTGCCTGTCAAATCCTCAATAGTTTTATTGATAGTAGCATTAAATCGCTCATTATTTTGTTCAGAATGTTTGTTTATATTTCATTATTATTAGATAAGCGTGCAATACTGGTACATTAACAATACTTCCTATGGATGCTAAAACAATATAACTTACATTTCACTGAGTGGCTGGCCGTTTGTGAAGGTGCTGAACAATTAACAGCTCTCCGCTGATGGCATTAAGTGTTTGTTTACAAATATTCTACTCTCACTTAAAAGTTTCAACTTATGGCATCTCCCTTATTTCTGTATGGATTTTGACCAAAGAAAAATGAAAAGAAGCAGTGTATAAATATCTTTCTAGTGACATGCGCAATGTATTAGTAGGTTAAACAGTTTTGGAAATATTTATTATAAAAAACGAAAATTATTTACGGAAAATGAGCAGACAAGTTCGCCTCTGATGACATCAAGTATTTGTTTACAAATATTTTACTCTTACGTTAAATTTCCAACCTGTGATATCTCCCTTACTTCTGCGTAGATTTTTATCAAACAAAGATAAAAATAAAGCAGTAAATAAATACATTTCTAATGGTATGTGCAGTACTATTTGGTAGGTTGAACAGTTTTGAAAATATTTACCATAAAAACAGGAATTATTTATGGAATATGAGCAGACAGATGTACCCTTTGTAACTGTCATGTGATGTTAGTAATAATACCAATTATAAGATTTTAGATGAACAATAATGACAAATGCAGATAATTCTTCTAACGTTGCTTGGGCTGTAATGATTCAAGGCATGCCTGTAAAAACCTATAATACCCTACAAAATCATAAATCATACCAACTTTAATAATACTGGGAAACCAAAGGCTCTGTTAAAAGTCATATAAAATACATAATATTTGAACCATTCTATTGAAACAAATTACTCATAATTGAGTACAGAATGCTCGATTATATATACTTAATGTGGAAAATTATTGCTCATTTATAGATAATTGAACTGGAAACTAAATAGTAGATGTTTTAAAAATAACAGCATCATCATTCCTGAAAGATTGCCAACAAAAATTATAATATAATTTAGTATAAATTGTTTTGTTTTTGTTTATCTTAAAAACTATGCAATTAGAGGTCATATGTTAACAATTATTAACATAGATTTTGCATACTTAGCAGTCATTAAGACCCAAAAGAGTATTTAGCAATCAAAGAGTTTTTGTCTTCTAATTATTTTATTTGTTGAGGGAACAACTTAAAATAAAGTTTTATTCATGCTTTAAAAATTCTCTACACTGCAGTATAAATATTATTTGTATATACACTATTAACTTTTTTAATATTTTCAATTTAATTTGTGTATACGTAAGTGTGATTTTTACACACTGTCTACTTAAGGAAAATATACACTTCTAAACTTTGCATTGTCATTGTTGCTTTACTTCAGGAAAAATGAAAATCCAATATTATATTATTCAAAATATGGCTACCAAAGAACAGGACTGCACTTTAGTTGTCTGATAAAAATCATTCAAAAATAATTTTTAACAGGTCAAAACATTAAGTAGACACGAAAATGTCTACTTAAGTAATATGTCTACCTAAGGTGGTGTATTTACACCGAAGTTTCTACCTAATGATGAATCCAGGAGTATATATATATATATATATGTATATAAAAAAAATTCTGCATACTTTGCCCTTTTTCAAAAATTACATCAAGACCCGTTGACTTTTGTTACACCCTATAATGAAATATGAAAGTAGTAGTTTCCTTTGTATCTCATAAAATATAAAACCCGTCATTTGCTCCTTTTCTAATAAAATATGCAGTCATTTCCCTTGTATCTGATGAAATATGTAAATATTATGCTCAATATATTTTAAACTCAATACATTGTTTTAAAATCCAGTACAAACTCGATGTGACTGAGAATAAAAAAAAATATCTGTACTCTATTCCCCGGTATTTGAGTCAAACATTTCCTTTGTTTGATAACAATTTATTTATTTATTCAATTGTGCTTAACATTGTTTCACAGCATACATCATACATGGACAAAAAGCTAACAAAGAAAACTAAGAAACACAAGAGCAAAATAATATAAAAGAAAAAAAATGATGCAATAAAATTACAGTCCAGTATCATGCTGTATGTGACATATTTAAGTTGTCATGAAGCACAGACATTCTCTAAATGGGCGTCAAATTCTTTTTGTGACAAATTCATCCTTTTTCTTTCTCTTAATAGCTACAAATCTATATTCACAGCCAACTCTAGGTCATTGATACTTGCATTAGCATGATGTTGGGCTCTTAAACTTTATAAAATAACTCAAGAAGCTAGGTTTAACTGGAAACATTTTTTAAACATTTATAAAATACCTGAGAAATGAAGGTTATGCTAGAAATATTTTTCAAACAAAAATATGGCAGTGAGCAATAATAGGGGATTTTAGAGGACTTTAAGACTTTTAAGACTTTTAGAGGAATTTACCTTAGTTCCACTCTTATGGTCCTTGGATTCTTGCTGACAATAGATATACTACTGCACTTGTTTAATTGACAGCAGAACTTTACCAAAGAATTGTTACTTTTTGAAATACTGAACATAAGCTTGCTGAACTGTTTAGACAATTGACAATGAACAGCCAGAAAAGGTGAGTAGGTCACATTGGATTTCTTGACTAAACATCGTACACATTAGTGCCATGTTATATAATCTGATTAACCTTATTAAAACTAAGTTTACTAAAACACTTCCATACAGATACACATTGCAAAATTTTTAAAGAGATGATACTTAACATGAGTGTATGCAATTCCAAACGTTGAAATAATACCATTAGTATTCACAGTTAGATTGTTTACAGGATCATGTATTGACAGCTCATCAAAACTATGATAGAATGACCTCAATGTTTACCCTTCTTGTTCACTTTTTCTTGTTTCCATTGACCTATAAAATATTAATTCCAGGTTCTTTTGATTGTGAGAAATTCAAAGTTCAATGTTTGGGTTTTATGTCTCGTTCAACAGCCAGGGTGATATTGGGACAGGCCAACTGCATTTGTCACTTGTGGGAGTTAAACCCACACAGAGGTGACAGCCTCCCAGTAAACATTAGAAACATTTTAAAATGGCTCGAACATTTACAAAACATTTTTAAAAGCTATTTGAACCCTACCTTAAGGTTTTGTAAGCATTTCCAAGCAAATGTTTACACTGTAATGTTTAAAAAAACATTTTATAGACATGCTATATGCAAATGTTTTTACTGAAACTGTTTAACAAAAGTTTATAAAATAACTCAAGAAGCTATGTTTGACTGGAAACATCTTTTAAACATTTATAAAATACCTGAGAAATGAAGTGTTTTATAAACAGTACACATAAAATGTTTAAAAACATTGCTGATCAAATGTTTGAAAAACGTTCTGTCAAGAACATGTTTTAAACCCGTATTTTAAGAATGCTTATTAAACCTTTACCTTCAAACATGTCCAAATAAAGATGGCAGTGAGCAATAATAGGGGGTTTTAGAGGACTTTGTCAAAAGTTGCCCCACATGCAATCCCTAAAAGTAAGAATTGAATGGAGGCACAATTTCTAAGTAACTATCTTACAATTTTGGACATAAAAATAATACTTTCATTGGTGAGTAACCTTAAAAAGATATTGAATTTGACCTCTGACCCATTATTAGTTAGACATTAATTTGTTTATTTGTAATGTTTACATAAAACATTTTAAAAACATTCAATTATAAAATGTTTTTTGTACCCATCATTTTTAAGCTTGGCCAAACGTTTCCTTTAAAACGTTTGCAAAACTCAAAAGTGTTTGCTGGGCTGTGATTAGATGCCAAACTTTGCTAACCACTTTACCACCATGGACCTCATGAGACATTGGTACTTGTTGAAAGCTGGTACTTGTTAACAAAGTCTGATCACAAATGTTTAACAAGTACTTCAAGGAATACAATGTTAGAGTCACCATCTGTAGTTTTAATTTCTGTTGCCAATTTACCCCGCATTTATCAAAAACTTCCTGATGTAACAACAAAATGATAATCTATGGATATAAACCTCTGTTGAAAAGCATATTGAATCATTCTCATAGTCAATTCTATCAAGTACTTCCATCAAAATGCATAATAAAATAACTTTTTCTGTAATATTCCTATAATACTCAATAAATCAGCTGGACATTTGCCATGTGTTAGCATCATGGTACATACAAAGGACAAATATATACCATCAGTCTATTACTTCCATTTATCAAAAACTCTAAGAATGGATGTAATTTTTTATCACTTTTGTTGTGTTTCATTTTTAAACTGCTGCAGTATGCAGTTAACTTTACAACAGTGATTATCTATTATGTGTTCAATGCTACTTTCAAATGTCTTAACTTCAGTATTGCTATGAGAAACACTGTTATACAAATGTCTACATTTCGCAGCAAAAAGTATTACAGACACAGCCATCTCTGCCTTTGTGCTTTTTATCATTTTTACATATTTTCAAAAAATGACCAATTTGGTTACATGTTATTGTTTGATCCATTCTGTTGGCTATTATTGAGTCTTTCTTTTGTCTTCTCATACCTAACTACATTATTGCATTAAGCCCTTGTTTTTCAATGCATATTTGCTATAAAACTATTAGGGGACAATTAAATTCAATCCATTTATAATACCAAAATAAAACAGATCTCTCTTGTATTTAGGCACAAACTAAGACCATCCAGGTATGGTAGACCTCTTAATACGGTTTGGTGTACAAGAATCCCTTCTACTGCTTTAACACAACACTGAATAAATTCATCATAAGACTCATCAGTAGCACCAATGTGCGAGTTGTCAAAACACTTTACTTGATTGCAGTACACACATATAATAATAATAATAATAGTAGGATTTATAGAGCGCAAATTGATATAAATCCTCTAAGTCCAAAAAGGGAGAGTACAGGGACAGGCATGGGTTGACATGCAAAAAGGGCCCGCCAGGGTATAACTAAGGTGGGGGGTATGCCAGCCTAAACAAGTGAGTTTTTAGCTGGCTTTTGAAACCATCTATTGTTTGCTGAGATCTGACAATCTGTGGCAGCTTGTTCCATTCAGCTGGTGTGGCTACTGCGAAGCCACGTCTGCCTATGAGTTTCTTAGGGCGGGTTGAGGAGACAGATAACCTGTTGCCACAAGTGAGACTGCTTGATCTTATTAAAGCTGAAAGATACGGGGGCTGTGAAAGATTGATAGCCTTAAATACCAGAAGATTATACTTAAAGAGGATACGATTTTGAATTGGAAGCCAGTGGAGTTTTTCCAAAAAGGGTGTAACATGACTCATTTTGTCAAGTCTGAAGATGATGCGGCAGAGAGCATTCTGAACTCTCTGTAGTTTAGCTATGTTGGACTTGCTCACCCCATAAAGTAAAGCGTTACAGTAATCCAGACGACTACTAACCATAGCATTTGCCAGAAGTATTGCAGTGTCGACACTAAGGAATTTGCGAATTCATCGCAAATCACGAAGATGATAGTAACATGCTTGGCAAACCTTTGCAACATGTTTGTCAAAGGAGTTATCTGAGTCGAAGATAACACCCAGATTCTTTACTTCCACCGACGGAGAGATATTGTTTTGGAGGAGTGGAACAGGGAAATTTGGTGCCAGCGACTCTCTGGTGGCTTTTTGACCTATAATGATAAATTCGGTTTTTTTCTGGGTGTAATTTTTGTTAACGCCATCCATCCACTCCTGTACTGACTTGAGACACTCTGTCAGCTCTTCCATGCTGGAATAAAAGTTCCTGGAGTCAACTGTTAAATAGATCTGGGTGTCATCGGCATATAGGTGATGAGTGACATTGAATTTTGAAAAAATTTGACTGAGGGGACTAGTGTAAAGAGTGAAAAGGAGAGGACCCAAAACGGAGCCTTGGGGGACCCCGAAAGGGAGAATTACTGCCTCTGAGAAACTGTCCCCTATTTTTACGGTTTGAAAGATACGATTTGATCCATGACAAAACAGTACCATCTAGACAAAACCAGTCATGCAGGCAGTCATGTAAAAGAGAATGATCAGTCGTATCAAACGAAGCAGATAGGTCTAATAATATTAGGGCCACTGTCTTTCCTGAGTCCACTGAGAGAGCTATATCGTTTTGAATCTTTAACAATGCGGTTTCAGTGGAGTGGGAACTCTTGTAAGCAGACTGGTTGACATTTAGAAGCCCCTCGCGCGAGACAAATTCGTTTAGCTGCTTTGCCACCACCTTATATCATTGTAAAGAGATATTACACAAAGCCTTGCCTAGTATTGATTTATATAAAGGTTTTTGATTAGGATTGGCTTTGTCTCCACTGAAAAAAATCATCACCGTGTACACTTGTTTTTCAAAATGATGAACTTTAAAATCCGAAAAATACTGGTTCGATGAATAGATGAGTATTTGGTCATTAAAAATACCTTCGCTTACTAAATTTGATCGATTTCTGAATGAGTCTTGCTTCATAACTAAGAGGTAAAATATTACAATTTATAGGGTGTATTTTTCCACAAAGAAATCAGGATATTTGTTTTGAGTTCAAAAGTCTGTTATAAAAGCTACCACAAATTCATTCTAGGAATTTTTTAATGTAACCACTGCACCTTGATGGATATGTAAATAATGATCTAAACCTCTTATTACATGGGACAACATACTTTTCAAAAACATTATGAAAAAATTTGCTCTACAAGGAGCAATAACTAACTATAGTTATTATACATTGTAATATCCTCACGTATATCAGTTCTATTAATACCTGGGCTTCTGGGGATTCCCCTTTAGCTCAGCTGGTTAAAGAGCTAGACTTGTGTTTATATCTGTGTCTGAGCAGAAGGCTGCAAGTTCGAGACGCAGCAGAACCAATGAATAGTTTCTCACATTCCACTACATGGTGGAGATGCCTAAAGATCCTTCCCTCTCAAAGCCAAGCAAGTTTAGTGTAATAATGTAGTCATGTAAGACCTGAGGACAGGTCTTTCCTTGGAGGGGTGGTATGTAATATCCTCACGTATATCAGTTCTATTAATTCCTGGGCTTCTCGGGATTCCTCTTTAGCTCAGCTGGTTAAAGAGCTAGACTTGTGTTTATATCTGTGTCTGAGGAGAAGGCTGCAAGTTCGAGACGCAGCAGAACCAATTAATAGTTTCTCCCTTCCCACTACAACATGTAACTTCTACATATGACACAGGAGTCATAAAGGAGTCTTTAAATTTGTGTAAAAAGGCTGAGGTAACTACAGTGCTGTAAACAAACTGGGGGAGGGGTATGGTTGCGAGGTGGTAACACACTTGCCTCCCACCTCTGAGGTCAGGGGTTCAAGCCCCGGACCTTATGTGGGAAACTTTATACTTGCTTACCAATGGTTGGCAGTTTACAGTACAAAACCTTGACCTACAGTATGTACTGGTTTCCTCGGCCCACAAAATTATCGGTCATATAATGACCTGTACAGTTTTGAAAGCGACGTAAAGCCCCAAATAAATAAATAAAGTAAACAAACTGGTAGTTGTCTATTGGTTAATGTTAAGTAGTTTGGCATCAAATCACTTGGCTCTCAAACCTGTGGTCATGTGTTTGAACATATGAATGCAGTTATGGTACAACTGTGCCTCTCCTTCAGGAGGCTAGGTAATTATTTCTAAGACAAGATATCCCAAAAATGTGAGGAAGTTTAATAGAAAGTTTATCCCCAGGCAAATTTGGCTAATGTACTCGTCTCCTTATGTACACTAATGATTATTACACCCTTGTTATTATTGGCAATGGAATGATGAGTTTGGCCAGACATCACTGATTAATCCATGCCTAGATTTTCCACTTATTTACTCTAGGAAAGAACTGTGTTTGATTAGATAACTAAGTCTCTCTTTATCTTGCCTTTAGGACAGTATTCATAGAAATGTGTGAAGTTGTGTATTTTAGGTTATACCCAAATTCCACCGATATGGCTGCTTACTGATGCCCAGGAATTTACAGTACAGGTTCTGGAACAACTATTATGTACTGGTGTATGTCATGATTTGATGCATACAGTGACCTGTAAGTGATGTTAAACCCTTCAAAATCATATCAACCCAGTAATAGATGTTCACCACCTAAATACCCTAAAACTAAAGTACACAGCAAAGTGTTATTGATTTTAATATGTCATGAAGGTCGGTAGCATAACCATGACAACAATAAACATTACCCCTATTTTTAATTTGTGGTCCTTTCCTATCAAACCACTTAAGTCAAATGTTTTTAGATATGGCTGCATTATAACATGTCCCTTCAGTCCACTTATTACATGAAATGACCAGTCTTTCCATAAAAAGTTTTGTCCCTGAAGAATATTAGTTTGAAAGGGAGTTGTGGTTACACATTTTGTAAAGTAACATTGTGGTGTATTGAAGAAAGCATCTTGTAGAAAAAGACTTTGAAGAAATATTCTAGGCAGAAGCGATTGGAGTTAACTGTACAGCCTCCAATTTAACTCCTGGGGGTGTAGTAGTTTTAATCTTCAGAAGACATTTGTTATAATTTTTTTTTCCTTTTATGTTGATTTTTTATTGGAAACTCATCCAAAATCTATGCACAGATAGGTTTCACTGTTGTTAATTCCTTAAAACTTAATATTATTTTTAATTTTCTCAGCAAATGCTTGCATTTTGCTAAAGAAATTTTTACACGCCTTTGGCATTTCTCAGTAAGAGTATGCCATTTTATACCAATAGTTTGGCACATAAAGCCTTTTCTATTATCACAAATAAACTAATACTATGACATAAACTTGATAATAGCGTGCCTATCCATCTTTGATGGCTTTACTACTGTTAACTCAATTGTATCTGTTTTCTAAGGCCTTGGCAACATATTATCTAACTGAGCTCCTGTTTCTGTGATAAGGACCACTGTTATGCTCATATACTGTTGAATTTTGAAATATTACTTATGACAGTTGTGCCTTGGAGTCTCCTTTAATGCAAAAATTAAGCATTTGAAAAATCCAGTGCAGAAAAGAATATAGTGTTTCAGTTATCATTTTCTATAAATGATCAAAATTTTTTGCACAATCAACAGGCGATACTTTCAAATATATAAAAAATATATAAAACGCAAATTGATCTTAAATTTTTAGCTATAACATTTCTTTTTTTTTCCTATTTCCTGTGAAAACTAACAGATTTGATTTTTGTTGATTAAAACTTACTATTACCAGTATTGAAATGGTTTTTCAGCATATATTTCTTATAGGTCACACAAAATACGTAGCTGTGTTTTTGAAACCACCAATACTTTCTCAAAACCATGATTTTCTGTAACCGCCATGAAGTGTGCGAACATTACAATCAACTGAAAACATTTATTATCAAGTTAAAGCACTTTGCATTAAAACAGGTTCATACCTTCAATTTCTGACTTGTGGTAATTAACCTACCACTGTGACATAGTAATTAACACACTCGCCTAGTATTAGATTTAGATTATTTGCTGTTTTACATCGCATTCAACAGCCAGGGTCATATTGCAACAGATAGTTTACAGGTGGAGGAAACCAGTACAAACTGCACTGTAAACCACCGGCCATCGGAACATAACTACAACTTTCCAACATGAAGCGCCTGGCCCGAGATTCGAACCGGCAGCCTCAGAGGTTGGAGGCAAGAACTTTAACCGCTACACCACAGAGCCCCGACACTCGCCTAGGAAAACCCAGGTTTAATCAGATACACAGTGTCTTATAAATGATCACTTAGAATGGCTGTCATCTGTCATTGGGCCATATTGCCAGTAGCAAACTAAAGAACCTAAAAGATATTGATGAAATAGCCATACTTCAGCCTCTGTCTTTCAGAAGGGAATGTCAGTTACTAGAGAGTTGGGCTTATACTGGTACAGTCGGATGGGCCAAAAAGTGCTTTGAGTCCTGTAGTACGTGGATATAGTGCTCTTGAATATAAAACAAGGCCAAAAGGTGTGTTGGTCACCTAGCGCGAGCGCAAAGCCATTAGAGACACGAGTAGTGCACTAGAATTTAGGTATTGGAGAGCAAAAGAGACAAATTCAGAATGCAAAGTCAGGTGTTCTCAATGTCATCAAAGTACGGAGAGTAAAGGACAAATGTATGTTCAAAAGCTCAAAAGACTTGTGTCCTTTTAGGTATTGGAGTGCTGTCCATGTCATCAAAGTCCAGAGTGAAAAGGACACATGTATGGGGAAAAGCCAAACAGATCTTTGTGCCCTTTTAGCTGGAGAGTAAGAGAGGGAGGTTCAGAATGGACAGGCAAATTTCATCAAAGTCCAGAGACAAAAGAAACAAGGCCAAAAGGTGTTTTGGTCACCTAGCACAAGCGCAAAGCCATCAGAGACACGAGTAGTGTTGTAGAATTTACAAAAGTCGGGTTACACAATATATGCCGACTAAAACACATTCAACAGTTGGAGTAGAACTCAGACGGTCACCCATCCAAGTACTAACGTAGCCCATTACCTCTTAACTTTAGTAAACAGACAAATACTCATACCACTGAGCCAAAGCTGATGAAAGTCTGGAGACAAAAAAAAGAGAAAAAGTGATCTGTAGAAGCTCGAGCTCTATCGAGGCTATACTAAAACATAAAAATATACACTAAAACCTTTTCATCTTGGTCCACAAGAAACCTCAACATGCTACATAAATGGGGGCAGGATTTTCTCCATAGGATAAATTTTAGCTTTTTTCTTCTGATGGCTTTTTGAGTAAGAGCTATTTTCCTGGGATTTACAAAAATCAAAACAGATTTTTGATCCCTTTTGTACATCTGTCCATCTGTTGAGTATCCCAGAGTTTACACTTGAAGGAATGAATTGTCCAAACAATATCTACAACTGGTATAAGACTTATAATGCATAATTTTTACATCCTATAGGTAGGAGTAAATAGACAAATAGCTGAGCATACTTTTGGCACTTTAAAAACTAGATTTCCAATACAATTCTGTCAGCTTATATCTAAATGAATGCAAATCTCTTCAAAAAGGGAAAAAATGTTTACTCTTGTAACCTAGTATCTTATTGATACTAATTGTATCATACATAAACATTGATGGCTTATCACATAAGGTAAGAGAATCTACAATTTTAAATAAGTTCCAAATTTTCTGAAGAAATTTTGTTATAGTCTGTACAACTCCTCTGATAATGTCAATAACATAATCAGCTCTGAATGATACTTGGATATTTGGAATACAAAGATTGAATTTTTCATTGCTTTTTAATATAAAAACAGGACTGTCTACAGAGACTCAGGATGATTTCAAGGAGGATTTTTATCTTTGCTTCTTGGATTTTATTATGCTTACAAGGTGAGAAGTCATTATTATTATATTATTATTATAGTAATAATATAGTATATTATATTATTAATATAGTAATAATAATATTATTATTATTATTATATTATTATCATATTATTATTATTAATTTTATAGTTAGTATTATTATTATTATTTCCCATTGTGTATGATTCCGAAAAAGAACTCTAAAATGTCTTCCAAATTTAGTGTGTATGCAGTATACATATTTCATAGGAATCATTTGTGTTATGCATAGGGTTCTGTATCTAAGGGTTTCCTGATAAATATAAAGGTGTATTTAAGGTCACATCATCAGACAAATAACAGTTTTGAACAAACTCCTTTCTGTAAAAAAAATCCTATTTTTACAGCTTTTTCTTGCCTAACAGTAAAAGCTCCTTAAAAAAGAGGGGTTAAGTGAATGTGGTGCCAGATGTTTTCTTATTGTTTTCTTACAGCACTGGTATCATGTGACAACTGTGATGGAGTCACGTCTCATAATGGAGGGACATTTGAGGTGACGCCTGCTGATTTCTGGTGTGAGTGCAGTAAGGGATAGACCGGAAGACACTGTAGTCTCAACGGTAGGACCAATTCCTGTATAACAATGTGCAATGGTCAAGCCATATCAAATTATTTCAATGCAATTAGAAATATACCCAAAAGACATATATGGTAAAAATCTCATAATTAAAGATAGCAGATTTATAGGAGTTTGTAACAGGAATATTACATTCTTTATGAGCGATGCAGTGTTTGTATGTGTTTAACATGTGTTTAATGAGGAATGTTTGCATTTATTATGCACCATTTTATATCAGTAATCAGTAAAATAAACAAATCTTCAAAGAAAGAATGCCAAAAAAGTCATCATACATATATTGTGCAACAATGAAAATAAAACTTTTACTGTGACAATCGTGTGTGGATTTATTGCAAGAAAAATGAACATAAGTTCCGTAATAACACCTTTCTAATGATGCATTTAGCATATTTGGAGGTAACATAGTTTCAGAAATATTAGCAAGGACATTGGCATTGGCTGACAAATTTAAAATGCCACTTAGGAGCTATAAGTGGATCTGATAAAACAAAAACAATTCCCAATATGTAAATAAACCTTTATTTAGAACAAATACTGCATGGGGTGGATCATAAAATCAGATACAGTACACTCTAAAGCAGCAACACTTTAAGCTGAAGAATGTGGCACCAAAACATTAAAACTCAGTCCAACGATAAAGATATTATTTTTTATTATCATTTGGTTAGTTTGTTTTGTTTATAAAACAACTCCAAAAGTAAAGACATTTTTAGGAAATGTGTACAAAGACATAAGGAACATATATTTAAATTTTGGTCTTGATCTAGACCATTGTCTGGATTTAAGAATAATTTAACTGAGCTTTTATCATTGCACCCATAAGCCATAGTTAAGGTTTTAAGACCTTGGCCTGCATCCTCCAAGAACTGATGCTGATCAAATCTTTCAGTTCAATTAAAACAGGAGCATATTACAATATAACAAGGTCAAAAGTGGTTTGGGTCTACTATTTCGAGCGCAGTGCCATCAGAGACATGAGTAGTGCACTGAAGTGGTAACCCATACCGGTACTAAAGTAGGTCATCACTGCTTAACTTCTATAAATTTATTTAGTCATTCATTTATTTTTTTGTTTTTACATCATGTTTAACAGCCAGGGTCATACTGTCACGGATAGCTTACGGTGGAGGAACCAGTGAATACTAGTTGGTCAAGATTCTGCACTGTAAACCACCTGACATCAGGAAGTAACTACCAACTTTCCAGCATTAAGCACCCGAACTGAGATTCAAACCGAGGACATTAGAGGTTGAAGGCAAGCACTCTAATTGCTGCACCACCGAGCCCAGCTTTAACTTCTGTAAATGCCAGACATTAATTGCTGCCAAACCAAAGTTTCTATAAAAGACAGACAGTCAGCGTGGCCGTGCCACAATTCATGAAAGTCCGGAGACCAAAAAATAAAAGAAAATGAAAAAGGTGATCTTTAGAAGCAGGAACCTTGATAGATCTCGCACTTAAATATGATTTGGTATTGTTATGTATATCATCAAAAGTATAAGGGTTTTACATCCTGTGCAGCAGCCAGGGTCATATTGGGGACTTTTCCTCAGCATTGTCACTTGTGGGAGTTGAATTCATACAGAGGAGAAAACTTGTGATAAGATCCCAAGGTCACCTTAGGCCTTTGGGTTGGTTTGGATGGTGGATAGTGGTTTCTGTTTGTCCTGTAGTATAAGATCGGCCTCAACTCATCAGATTGTTGCTGGTTAGGGGCATGAACATGTACCTGATAACCATTATTATCTAAACAAGATTTTAGAATGAGACTTTTGATGAAGGGTTTTGGATAGAAAAGTGGACTGTTTTGGGAACTGCAAGACTGTAGAACTCACTCTATAAAAATTAAGGTTTGGGTAATATATCCAGCAACTTATAACTGTCATTTAGTTATAATAATAATTTCGTTGTATTATTTTGCTAACTTGAACATTCAAGCAACTAAAACATATATTCAATATAAGATTTTTTTTTAAAATTGAAATGTTTAAGTTATCTAGTTGTTGTAACATTAAATTATTTATTGAGATTATTAATATTTCCTATTTAGGTTATTAAATTGATTGTGCCTATAAGAATAAAAAATCGTTTATGTTGCACCCTGGGTACAAAATAGGTAACTTACAAATTTTTAACTTGCATAATCATAGCTAGAGTAGCACAAAATACTAACCTAACTTATATATGAGAGTAACTTGAACATTCAAATTAGCCAAATAAATAAATTTTAACATTAGAAGTCCCAACCTGCTGTCAATATAATTTTGGACCTGAAGTTTATCTCTTGTCAGGATATCACTATTTTTGTGCAAATCATGTGATCTCATTTACAGCATGCACAGAGAAGAAATATCTGAAGTTCATAGATGCCTCAATCTCTGGGTACAACGCCATAAGCCTTCAGGACATTGATCTCTTTAGCTGCATGGATATCTGTGAAAACAACAGCTGTGCCAGCATTGATTACCAACCAGTTGTATGTTCTGAGCTAACATTTTTATTTGTGGTTAAAACCCATCTAAAATTAACAGTACTTGAAATAACAAATATAATAACCCTCAGCAAGCCTAGTGGCAAGAGAGATCAATGCAATCATTGGGATTCTGTTTGTTTCGGTTTCATTATGTTATATTATATTATGTATCCAGGAGGTTTTTAAAGGATATTCATGTTAATTATGTTAGACATTCAAGCACAAGAGTAGGATGATAGCTCAATTTAGGAATGGGGAATTGGACAATGGTAGTCTGAGCCACTGTCCAAGTGCTCTTTGGAAAAACGCACAAGCAATTCTCCCTTGTTATGGGTTTTGATGTAGAATGTTATTTCCAAATTAAAAAGTAATCAATAATTAGATTATTAACAAATTATTATCTTACCTACATAATTGCCAGATCTCTTGTTAACATTCCAAAGAAATATATATATTTGTTATCCAAGAAGTGAATAAGGTAAATACAACTGGCCTGATTAGCTGGGGCTTTCCTTATTGTTGACTTAGCAGAGGATGGACCTTAGCTGTAAGAGGCTGTGGGTTCAAGTCTTTTTTCAGCAATTGAGAACCAGTAGGAACCCTAGAAGTGGTTTATTGTATGGAGGGGAGAATGTGACCAAATGTATTAGTGATAAAACTTCTGCTGGATTTGCTAGTTTGGATTTTTCTTATGACTCAGTAGTATGCAGGTCTTGAGAAAAACAAGGCCGAAAGGGTTTTGGTCTTCTACAAGGAGCTGTAAAACTATCAGAGACATGAGTGGTGCACTGATGCGATCACCTATTGCTGCTTAACTTCGGTGGTTAGATATCTTCTCATCACGCTACAGCTCACACGGAAAAGGATGTTGTTTTTCAATATTGTGATATGTGGTGCCAAATTTGGGGCTGTCTGTTTGGGTTAATGACATAGTAGAAGAATGATGGCAGCTTTTACTCTCAAGACACATTTCTTAGTTAACTGATAAAATATGAAAAAACTGTTGCAAGGGTGCCTAAAATTGCTTTAAGTCTCATTTTAAACACACGTTAGGCTATAGTAATGTTACTTTTGCTCTTTTAATACTTAATTTATATGAGAAACTGTCAAAATGTATTTAGCCCTTTTTAGGAGTTTACAGAATATATTTCATGTCAAGTAAACGACTAGTCTCACAAGATAATTACGATATGCAGACAACTGCCATGTGTATGAGATCTTGGCATGACAGGTCTGTGTCAATAGACTTATGATTATTCAATATTTCTATGCATAGTTGTTGCTTGGGGCTTGTAAAGTGATGGAGATTAAGCACTATAAATTTCCTGGTTAGATAATATATATTCGACCATATCCTTATAATGCTTCCATGGAGCCAAATTTGTCAGAGTACATTAAAAATTCTTGAGAAAAGCATGGTAGAACTTTATTTGTATTCAGACATATCATGGCATCTTTAGACTAAAACTTGAATACACATTTTTAATGTTTAGTTTATTAATGTCAAGAATCATTGTATCTTCAGACTCAAGCATGCTTCATTCAACATGTCAACCGGCATTCAGTACCTTTGACAATTGGTACAGGATACAATCACTATGAATTCTGTGGTAAGTATCAACACAAAATGACGTGTGTGTACTGTCAAATTCATTAAGGCTGAATTCAATTAAGGCCGAATTAATTCAACATTCATTAGAGGATTGTTTGATTATTCACAGAAGACAAAAAGCAAAGAAACCTTTCAGTCATGGATGAGATATAAGTACTCACCGTGGAGACGCTTTTTGGAAATCACATAACAATAACAGTCGTTTTTATGTATATGTGGCACATTTTAGAAGGAATTACTATCTTGCATATTAATTTTATGTCATTTTCTTATTTTCAGCCTGTTTATATCTATATGTACGCCAAGTACATTGCTATAACAACTTCCACAAAAAGCGGGCATTATCACCCATTTTACCGGGATTTACCGTTGTAATTTGATCAATGTCTCCCCTACTTCAAGCACTGGGTATTATTCATAATCTAATTTGTGTCTTGTAAGTTCACTTTAAGTTTTCTCCAATCAGTATATAGACATTTTCGTATTGTTGGTGTCTGGTGGTGTTGTCATTTAGCTTAAGGTGAGCCTGTAGTGTGGGGTGTTAGGGTGCCTGTGAGTTGCCCACAGGTCAAAGAGTTGTGACTGTTGAGGTGTAGGATTGTATTCTTGAGGCCTCCCACTGTTGAGCTTAGACTGGGGTTCTTACTGATGAGCAACCCCACCAGTCATGCTTAGTCCTCTTTATGGCACTGTTTGCAGTGGCACTGGCCTACAGGTATGATTGGTTCAGCACTAGAGCATCTTATACATCATGTCCTCCTTTGACACGGGTTGCAAAAAATTTCTCATATTTGTGTTTCTGCCAAAAATTTCCGACCATGGTTAATAGAAGAGGGCTTATGTTGTTACTGGTACTGGGTGGAGAAGTATCCCTCAACCCTGGTCCATTTACACTCGGTCTTTTGAATGCCAGATCCGTAAAGAATAAGGGTCCACTCCTTGCTGATATGGTTGCTTCATATGACCTTGATTTTCTATGCCTCATGGAAACACACCTACGCCCATTTGACTCAGACAGCTTCTTACAGTCTATAACTCCTCCTGATTTTAATTTTCCTCACAAGCCTCATCCCTGAGGTATTGGTGGTGGTGTGGGTTTTTTCATCAAAT
Organism: Sabellastarte sp. h YS-2021; assembly: GCA_964017235.1. NCBI lineage: Eukaryota > Metazoa > Annelida > Polychaeta > Sabellida > Sabellidae > Sabellastarte > Sabellastarte sp. h YS-2021. Next base: position 145,014,158 of record OZ024931.1, read on the forward strand.
CCTCCTACAGACCCCATATAATAGAAACTCCTTTTTGTCAGTCATTTCAAAATATGGTGGTGTCAATCGGGCTTCATGGCCATTCATTCTATTCTATTCTATTCTGTACTTTTATAGCGCTTAATCTCTGCAAGGCAGACTCTAAGGCGCAACACCATGTACAGATGGACAGAATTGAGGAACCTCCAGGAACCTTTTATCTGGATGGTTGTATCTTGTACTATATCTTCCACAACGAGTGGACAGAAGAGGACCAAAGTAACTGGGATGACCACTGTGAAGAAACTTATAAACTAGAGTGGCAGTTTTGAAGATACAGCGAGATTCAATTGGGAGCCAATGGAGTCGTTTGAGAATAGGAGATGCCCGCGTTGGTTGCCTGCATCTATCGCCCTCCAGGATCATGTAAATTTAACTTTCTGGAAGAATTTATGTCATTTGTTGGTTACCTTTCAGCGATTAATTCTTTATATTACATTTATGGCAACTTCAACATTCATGTTGACGTTCCAGTTGGTGACGGTCATAAATTCATTACCTTTCTTGATTCATGTGACCTGAAGCAGTTAGTCGATAAACCTACTCATCTACATGGTCACATATTGCACCTCATTTTATCCCCAGTGACCAGGACACCATTGCTGATGTTAAAATTTGCGACTTTGTTTCTGATTATACATTAGTCAAATGCTCTGTTGCCTTCTCTTGTCAAGTGTCTCACATTCCAAATGTGGTTCAATATAGAAGGTACCACCATATCAATATGTCAGACTTCCTCTTAGATCTCAAAATACTTCCTTTGTCAAGTCGCCAGCTGATGCTGTTGTTGATCTCTATGAACAATATGTACATGATTTGAGTTATGTTCTGGACAGGCATGAACCTCTCATATCTAGACTGATGAAAATAAAGATTCCGCAGATTGGATGTCTGATGATTATTGACGTGCAAACTCCCTTAGGCACCAATTTGAGAGAACCTGGCATAGGGCTAAAAGTGCACTTAACAGGAGTAGGCTTCCAGATTGCAATGCAATGCACTTGTAAATAAAGATAAATCAGACTCCTATAGCAAACTGATATCAGACAATAGTCATGACTCTCAAAAACTTTGGCGTGAGCCCCAAAAAACCCTGAACAGGTTTTCTGATGCCACACTTCCATCCCATGAGTCTGTAAAGTCATTGGCTGACAAGTTTGCCTCCTTCATCTCCAACAAAATTAAGAAAATTATAGATAATTTTGCTTCCTCTGGTACTGAATATGATGTTAACCCTCTTTCAGATCCTCCAAAAATTACTATCTTTAGGCAAGTTTCTGAAGAAGCTGGTGATAAAATAATTAAAGCATCACCAACAAAATCATGCCTGTTGGACCCTTTGCTGATATTCCTTATCAAGGAATGCATTGATATACTGCTACCATCCCTTACAAAGCTGGTCAACTGCTCACTCATGGAGGGATGCATCCCTGATGCCTTCAAATCTGCTGTGGTCACTCCACTTATTACAAAGCCAAATCTTCCCTCAAATGACCTCAAGAATTATCGTCCTGTTTCTGGTCTCAGTTTTATATCAAAACTGGTAGAATGTGTGGTTGCTAAGCAGTTGTTAGAACATATTATTGTCAATAACTAAGACAACACGTACCAGTCAGCATATCGTGCCGGCCATTCAACTGAGACAGCTCTCCTCTACATAAAAAATGAAGTTCACCTATGATTGTCAAGAGGTGAAACCACTGCCTTGGTATTGCTCGACTTGTCTGCTGCCTTCGACACCATAGATCATTCCACTCTTCTTGGTTGCCTCCAAAACTGGTTTGGTGTCGGTGGTTCGGTTCTGAAATGGTTCACATCGTACCTAACAGACTGTTACCAATCAGTAAATATTGTTTCTACTTTGTCAGAGGTTTGAAACTCCTATTTGGTGTTCACCTAAGGTTCTGTTGGGCCCTTTGTTGTTCTCATTATACACTACCCTCCTCAGTTTCATTATCAGTAAACATAATGGAATAAAGTTTCATTTCTATGCAGATGATAGCCAACTTTATATACATTTATCCCAGAAGAATGCATCTGCTGCCTTTGAGAAGCTAAATAAGTGCCTAAAGGATGTTAAAGAGTGGATGTCAACTAGTAAGCTCAAACTGAATCCTGACAAGAGTTTATCATGTTTGATTCAAAGAGACAAAGGGACAAGTTGAAAGCATGTTTTCCAATTGATAGCTTGGGTAACTCACTCTGCCCTGCTGATTCAGTAAGAAATCTGGGTGTGTGGTTTGATTCAAATTTTTCTTTGTGGAAGCATGTTCAGAATGTCTGCAAAAGTTGTTTTGTTAAACTCCGTGATTTCAGACATGTCAGGCGGTTTCTTACTCATGTTGTTTCTGTGCTTGTTACTAATGCTCTTGTTAGTAGTCATCTGGATTACTGCACCTCACTTTTCAGGAGCCTGCCCAAGTTCAATCTATGCAAATTACAGTGCATCCAAAATAGTGCAGCCAGAATTATATCAAACACCAGTCAATACACCAGTATAACTCCTGTGCTAAAGAAACTGCATTGGCTTCTTGTTGAACAACGCACTGTGTAATTACCTTATTATTCCAAAATTCAGCCCCTCTGTTCATAAATCTGTCAAACAGTTTGGTAATAGTTTTACGTTTGATCCTCCCACTGTGGGGAATGCTCTCCCTGATAAAATTCATGCCTCTCCATCCCTGGCCTCCTTCAGAAGGCTTAAAAGCTTAAAAACCTACCTGTACACCAAAACATACCCACCCTAGGCTGGATCATTTCCCTGGCATTCTCTGTGGCACTAAACCCCTCTGATGTCCCTGGATACAGAATTTTGACTGTTTTTTGTTTTGTTGCACCTTAGAGTCCTCTTGTTTGGGGAGATTAAGCGTTATAAAAGTCCAATTAGAATTATAATTCAGTTTCCATTTTAAAAGTTTATTTTAATAACATAAGTTTTTATACTTACTCAATGTTAGGACAGTCATAGATTATACAGATAGGCAGATAAATATTGAATGTCTTACAGTTGATTTAGACTCTTCTCTCTTACTCATTTTCCTGTCAACATGAATCATAACAGACCGAAATCCAGTGCCATGTAATGACAAATAACAGAATGCACAAGACATGGAAATTGCAATTACTGCCCACTATTTTACATAATACACAGAGAGGGCCACGATGGTGCAGTGGTAACATACTGTCCTCCCAACCCTAAGGTAAAAGTTCAAATCCCGGCCTGAATTCATGTGAGAAAGCTGGTAGTTGCTTGCAGTTGGTTGGCATTTATTACTTAACCAAGTGTATGTACTAGTTTCCTTTACCTATAAAACTACCGATGGCGATTGGACCTGTACAGTGTTTATAACCATGTTAAAACACAAATAAATAAAAGCAAGTAGGCAGCTTTAACAATTTACATGATCACTCAACTATTTGCTACATCTAATTACAAGTAACACAGGCTAATTACACTGTGATACAGGCTGTTGAACAGGATGTAAATTATTAGTCTTCACATGTACATTTCAGGCTGTAACCATTTGCTAAAAATCTGTGACTAATTGCTTTATCTTTTGGCCTTAAGCCATGTACTTGATAGCTGTACCTAACTGTTCAATTCTTCATAGCTGTAATAATATGATAGAGAACAGTACCTAATTGTTTGACCCTATCAGGCTGAAACTACTAAGTAGATAGTTGTGCCTGATTGCTCGATCCATTCACGATGTAACCACATAGCATATAAATGCCCCTAATTGTTTCATCCTCTCTGGCTGTAACTATTTATAACTGTATATAGCAGATTTTCTTCAATCAGTAACCATATGTAGATAGTTGCACCATATGAACTGCAAACCATTTAGTAGATATCTTACCTTATTTACAATCTATTAAGACTGTAACCAGTTGGTATATATCTGTACCTGATCTATAATCCTTGCAGGCTGCAATGATTACGATGATGACATTGCCTCTTATATCTCTGATGCCTCACTCTCCCCAACATGTTACATGACAAGCACCTCTTCTGTGGTAAACCTGTCCTGTCCTGCAGGATACACATTTGAAGGAACAAAATCCACAACAATTTAGACAGAGTGTGTGTGTGCTAATGATACAGGATATTCTTCTCTAAATGCCACCTGCCTGTGTATGTATTGTAGCTAGTTTACCAGTCCATGGTCATGCTTGTTTTAATTGTTTAAACTTAAATTGCACAAATGACTACTCAGGGTTTATTTGTACATTTATAACCAATTTCCAATTCAAAGAAACAGAAGAAATCTCTGCAAAACTGTTAATGAACCACAATAGGTTATTAAAGAAAATGTTAATGGCAGGTTACATTAATAAGTAACTGTGAGTAATATGCATTGATTCATTTGTGACACATACAATGGAAACCGGAACTGAGTCCAAAAGTGGCCAGATTTAGTGGCAGCTTAGATGGTAGAACTTGGTCAAAGTTTGGACAATATACAAGATTTTATGATGACCTCTAAATAAATCCACATAATATGACTGTAGCACACTACTATAAGCGTTGGTTTACATGCAACTACCAAGTGATAATGTTAGTTTTCAATATCACACAAAAAGCTATAATAGAAATGCCAGTTAACATGGATGTAATTTATAGGGGAATTGAATATTGTAAATATTTGAAGCCCAAATGTACGATTGAGACTTTGTTAAAAGCTTTCTACTATAATAAGTGTCTCAAATACTGGTATTTTATATAAAATAAATATTAATGCCCACATCTATGAACTGATAATATATATCATGAAAGGGTACAGCAGGACACAGCTTGTCCATATGATTGTCTAGATAAATATTAAGATAAAGATGCCTTAAGCTATATGTGATTAGGTATTCTGTTAATTGTATTTCTCGTTGCATTTATAAATTGAAATTTAATTGTAGTTACATGCTCAAATGTTGCACTTTACATTGTGAGCTTGAAGAAGCTGTAACTTTTGTATGATAATAAGTGTGGCACCTGGGTCAGGATTTATAAGGCTATAAACATTGTGAGAATAAACTAGTCATTTGTTATGTTTATGTATTAGATACTTAAATTATTGATTATATGATTGACTGATTGGTCTTTTGTTGCAAGAAAGTACAGTAACCTTGGAGAAATGTCATGTGATGTGTCAGAAGAAATCCACACTTTCCAGTCTGTTTCCGAATCCAGCTGTTCAGAAATGTATGATGACAATGCAACATGTTTATACTTCTCCTTCAATTCCAGCAGTCAGCAGTGTAGTATGAAACTTGTTCTTTCTCAATGGATCCATTAGCAGGTCAACTCTATCAAAAGAAGGGTATATATGGTTTTACAGCCTAGATCAAACCTATTTGATGTATTATCCCCAATGTAGCCCCAGCATCATATATTGGCACAGCTGGCATTATGAAAAAGAAACATCCTTATCAATATTTTGTTTTGTGTACAATCATTTTTGTCCTGAATGTCTGGGTCCTGTTTTGGTATGCCATAATTTGTCTTATGGGACTGCAGTCTAATTTTTCAGCCTTGTGCAGATTGATTATGAATGTATATATTATGTCATCTATTCTTCTGAATTACTTGATTCTTTTAATGTTTCTTATCATTGAATGTTAATAAAGTAAATGGTATCAATTTATTTTATATATTATATGTAACAACAATCACCTTAACAAAAGGAATCGAGTCTAAAATGGCCCTTAGATTGTAAGTGATCAAGGTTGGGCTTTAAAGCCTTTAATGCCCTGTAAAATCAAGTTATGGCACCAATAATATATCTTCTTATTTTCTTACAAAAGGTAGTTGGCTAGAGTGGTCTGACTGGTCAAGCTTAAATATGCTAAGACTTTACAGCAGATCGCGGATTTGGAGATACCCTGAAAACTGCAGAATTGTCCAAACAGTAAGCAAGAAGTGCTTTGGTTAGTGGTGACCATATGATATCTTACCTGTAACAGTGCAGCTAATGTAGTTCATCACATTTCTAATTTGTTATACATACACCATTTTTTCATAAAGTGAGAGAAACCAGTGTGTATATTATAAAGAGTAACTTTTTGTAGCTCATCCCAACATATTCTTCATGTCAACCAATTACACTTCATGTACCCCGAGAATGTTTTTATATGTGGTAGGATGGTATCACACAGTAAAGGTCCAAAATCTGTGAATATTCTTTAATTCTTCTAGAGTACGAAAACACCCCATTTAGAACACCAACTGGGAATTCTGCAATGTACTGTATGTGGTCTCTGTGGATGGCATCCTGCACTGAACCAAACAATCAAAAAAACACAATTTCCAAATCCAAATGTTAACCAGCTTAATTCCACTTCTAACCACTTCTAACATTAAACACCCACTGATCAAATCCACAAAAATAACCAAAGTTTTCAAGGCAAAATATACCTCTGAGGCCGGGTTTCAATTCCCGGCACGGCCTCCAGTAGGAATGCTGGTAGCTGCTTGTCGTTGGTCAGCAGTTTACAGTACAGAACCTTAATGAACTGTATGTACTGGTTTCCTCTGCCCTTCCAACTACCCGTTGTGATATGACCTGTACAGTATTTAAAGCGACGTAAAACCCAAAATAAATAAAGGCAAAATATTCCAGTTCTAAACAAACAACACCATTACCTATTTAGTACAAAAGTTACATTGACTCTCAACAAATATACACAACATTTAAGACAACCTAGCCTTCCAACAGGCACACAACTTCATCACTAAAAATCAACAAAATACAATACTAATATATATGTTCCTACAGAAATTCCAATTTTATTTTTGGTAAGACAACAACAAATTTACAGTACTGGTAGCGAATTGTTTGCATCCTTGAATTACACAGTCTTTTCAAAAAACAAATTGCTTGAATGGAAACAGATGAACTTACTTTACCCTATAAATCTAATGTTTCTGTTGTTATTGTCCAGCCATCAACCTAGATTGCTCGTCACTTTCACAAATATTTTGTAGAAGATAAAAGTACTTCATTGGGGCTTAATCATGTCATCATGTATGATATACATTAATGTTCAAACATGTTATCATATATGATATATAATTACTAAATAGGTGTTCAATTATGTAAACATATGTGATATACAATTGTCACATTGGTATTCAATCATATAATCATATATAACATACAATTGCTACATTGGTCTTCAATTGCTACATTAGTTTAATCATATATTATAATCAATTACCACATGTTCTATTATTTAATTACATATAATATACAATCACTAAATTAGTGTTCAAGCATGTAGCCATATATAATATACAACTACCACATTAGTATTTATTCATGTTAACATTTATGATAAACAATTACCGCATTGATGTTTAATCATGTAATCACATATATTATATGTATATTTTATACATCAGTGTTCAGTCATGTAATCATATATGATGTACAATTATTACATTAGTGTTGAATCATACAATCATATATGATACACAATTACGATATTAGTGTTAGACCATGCAATCATATTTGATATACAATTACCACTTTAGTGATCAATTATATAAGTTCTTGTGCCAAAATATAAATCTCCTGATGCAATTTTTGCACTTTTGTTTCTAAAGTAAGATCAATAATAAGCAATTTTTCTCCAGTTTCCTTCCAGGTCCCCCATTTTGTCATTAATTCATCTCTAGCTCTTGGTGTGTAGCTGGGTTTTACACAGGGACACAGCATTCTTCCTATGTATTTCTTCCTATCTATAAAAATGCCATGAATACTACATGTCATACAGTGCCAATGTCCAAAAATGAAAACCCACATTTCTAAAAATGTCAACTTTGTATGTGTCCAAGGAGAAAATACTTTTATATCACCTATATCACTATTGGTGAACAAAATAAACTTGAGCCAAGCACTCCTGCGATATTGTGATGTATTTTGTTTCCGTCATCCAGAGATTATTTTCCTGTTATATTATCTTGAAAAATTTATCTTTTGCAGGTTTATTATACAAATTAACAAGTAACGCCAGACTTCTTCAGCATGTGGGTCATGTGACCACGGTGACTGAAGAAATACTATGTCTCTTTGACTGTATGAACACGTTGGGCTGCCTGTCTGTCAATGTTTGGTCTGATGAGTCTGCAGGATTAAGGTGTGAACTCAATAATGCTACCATGGCAACAGTTAGAAGAAATGATATCTCTTATGCAGAGACATATGTATATTATGAGTTAGATATCACTCACTGTAGTTATATATCAATATCTGATTAAATGTTCAGGGTGTTAGAGTGGCTAGAGTGCTCTCCTTCAACAACTGAGGTCGCTGGTTTCAATCAGGTCCAGGGCGCTTTATGTTGGAAATTTGGTAGCTACTTGCCAATGCCCGGTGGCTTACAGTACAGAATCTTGGTCAACTAGTATGCACTGGTTGTTCCACCCATAAATTTCCCATTGCAATAAGATCCTTACTGTTGAATGCAACGTAAAAAAATAATCTTAATCTTGATTGAATGATCTTTCTATAGAAAAGTTGATTGAATTGTTATTTGCAATTATTTTTATGTACATTAATCGCCAAATGGTGTCTAATATTTGAAGATAATGCATTGTTGAAGGGGTTGCAAAAGACATTTGTAAGATTATGAACCTCTTTGAATTATATCTGGGAGCTTAAAGTATGCAATATTTTTTTTACTTATGGACAATATTTCTGCTCAGTGACTATGGTTATGCATAGACACCTTTTATGGCTCATATTTCCAAAGATACCTTTTTCCCCTACTTTAACTAGATAGCCATAAAACTGATGGAAACCAAGCTAATAAAAAATCCTATTACCAAACAAGTTAATGTAAAATCACACTGCCCTTCATCCAATTAATACATTCCCTTCAAAACTTCAATGAATGAAATGTGTCTATTAGTAATTTATAACAAATCTTGATCTATCAAATCAGTCCAGTGGTAGAACTTGGGTCAATTTTCGGGAATGCAAAATTTTAGACCCAGATAACAGGCATGCACCAGGAGAGGGTATAAATATTTGTGATATTTGTCTGTCTGTTGATTTGAATGTGTTGCTGATAACACGTTGTATAAGTCCCATGATTAGAGACAGTAAGAGGATAGATGAGAAACATATTCTTCAGTAAAAAATACTTGAGTATAGATTACTTACACAATAGACATTTCTCAACTTTGGAGGAATGCCCCAACTAGGTAGTTAGTTTTGCTTCATTTGCATGCACTGTTTATCATATAAAGTGGAGATTCTCCTGGTCACTTTGTAAAAGCCCAGGGACAGTTCATGTTAATTTGGTGTCAGCTGACATTATGTTAATTCAATACACCATAAAACCAATAGAATTTTGAAGTAAATTATGTATAAAACACAAAGCCAAATATAGACAATATTAAACCATGAACAGATTAATCAAGGCAGACTCCTAATAAAAATTAGGAATACCACTGTTCAACTTTTGTGATTGACCTGAAGACACAATGAATGTTAAAATCTACAACCTTGCAGACATTTAATCTTGAAGCTCTTAATTTTACCCCACCTAGCAGACTTATATTGCCTATATCTCCCTTATTATTGATCCTTGAGCTTTGCAATGTGAAACAAACCTATAGAAAATTATAGGCTGGGAATCTCCTGATGTGGTCTGATTTGACCTTGAAACCCTTGACTGGGAATATTTTTGGCCTCATTTTGAAAATCAAGATGGTCGCCACGGGAGTTTCTTTGTCAGTCATAAAAAGTGCTTATAACTCACTTATTATTGGTCCTAGATGTTTGGGATGGTAAACCAACATATAGGAAATCATGGGCTGGGAATCTTTTGCTGTGGTCAGATTTGACCTTGGAACCCCCAAGGTGAAATGAGGACAGCCAAACTTAAAAGTGCTTATAACTCACTTATTATTGGTCCTAGAGGTTTACAATGTGAAACCAACTTGTAGGATATCATGGGTTGGGAATCTTCTGATGTTGTCCAATTTTACCTTTGGCCCCTCTTTCAAGGTCAAATGATGGGTCACTGGCTTTGGTGAGTTGTCTTTCCGGTGAATACAGATTTGCATTAGTTCAAATGCGTAGGTCTAGATAATTTTCTAATAAATAATCTAATTAATTTTCCTAAACCAAAAAGATTGTCTTCATCAGTCAAATTTTGAACTTATAACATGCTCTTCAACTATCACAATTGATAAAAATAACTATGATAACACTGAGTTGCACCATGGGAAATGTGGACAAGATAGGCTTTATCACAGAAAAGATTGGTCCTAATGAATCATGGAAAGAATGGCTTTTTTGCCAAATTGGCACCCACCAGATTGATCCCAAGATAAAATAGACTTATCGCATCGGAGAAATAGTGAAAACTGTATCCACCGGACAGAAAACTCACCAAAATAATTCAAACATCACCTAAGCTTGAAGGAGAAGCCCAAAGTCAAATCAGATCACATCAAAAGATTCCTAGTCCATGATTTCCTGTAGTTTGATTGTACATCACAAACCTCTAGGACCAATAATACGCGAGTTATGAGCACTTTTAAGTTTGGGTATCCTTGTTTGACATTGAGGGAGGGATCCAACCTCAAATCTGACCGCACCAAAAGATTCCCAGTCCAGGATTTCCTATAGGTTGGTTTACCATCTCAAACCTCTAAGACCAATGATAAGGGAGATATATGCATCAGAAACTCCCCTGGTGGCCATCTTGTTTTTCATAATGAGGCCAAAAATATTCCCTATAAAGATTTTATAATAAGGAACATTTACGAATTTGAGATCTCTGCCTATAACATCCTTTGCTCCAGAGGGCCAACAAAAGTCTTTGCTTCAAATAAACATCATTGATGGTCATCTTGTTTTATCAAAATGAGGCCAAATATATTCCCAGGCAAGATTTTATGGCTACGAATATATTCTGCAAATTTGATAAAGCTAGCTATAATATTTTATTCGTTAGAGCGGTAACTGTGAAATCTCTCTACACACTGCGGAAGCGGCGTAACAGAGCGAAATGCATAGTACAAATACTCAAATTCAATAGGCCCTCAGAAAAAAATGATTAAATTGGCCTGCAGGATAAAATATCTTCATCATATTACTGTCATTTCAAAGAGATTATGTTAAAGGGAAAATATCATAAATGTTTTATGTTGGTGAACAGAAGGTATCAGTTTTGTCTACCATATGGTTCAATGAAACTATTATTGCACTCAATCTCCCTCAAACCAATTGCACTTTTCTAACTATAATTAAACAAGTGAGCAAATGACAGACCATAAATGGCATTGATTACAACTTCGAAAATCATCAATAAACAATATGAAGGATATTAAGCACCCAAAAAGTATTCTTTTATTACATTTATTGATTGTTTTCAACTGGTAGCCAGTTCACATGGTCAAGATTTCAGGGGGTCAGTTTGCCAATTTGCCAAATATCTGTTTGTCCAGTTCCCAGTCCTAACACCAAAAAGATCAGTTAAAACAACTTGGAATCACCAATGATCATAGCCAACAGGATCAAAACAGTGAGGAAGAAAACTTGCTACAGTGGAACAGGGGTAATATTTTTACAACAGGATGATAATCTTAGTGAAGACCAAAACCTTTTTGTAATTTAATTTTATATTATTTGACATTAATCTCTTCAGTATTAAAATCCTCATATCCAAATTGTTTCTTTGCATTTGCATTTATGTTGGCTGGGTCAACTCCATGAAATATGAAATAAAACATAAGTGCTCCATATATGTACATTTGATGGTATTTATTATTTTATTTTTATTTTATTTATTTGGGATTTTACGTCGCTTTCAACACTGTACAGGTCAGATCACGACGGGTAGGTGGAAGGGCAGAAGAAACCAGTACATACAGTTCGTTAGGGTTCTGTACTGTAAACTGCCGACTAACAGCTAGCAACTACCAGCTTTCCCACTTGAGGCCGTGCCAGGAATCGAACCCGGGCCTTAGAGGTGGGAGGCGAGAGTGTTACCACTCTGCCACCGTGGCGCCTTTTTATGGTATTTAAAGCCTAAGTACACTTTTAACTTTCTCTGTCTGAATGAAAAGTTAAATTTCAGTTTGATTTGTTTATTTACATATAATACAGGCAATACTGTCAATATTAAATTTTATGGGTGTGTATTCAGTGACTTTGACAAATGTATCAAAGAGAGTGTTTTCACTGACAACTTTATTAAAAAATAATGAACTTTTTTCCAAACTATCAACTTAATGTTACAAATGTAACTATGTTAGTAATAATAACAATGCATAAACAATAAGGAAATACTTTTATTTTATCATTAAACAAGAAAAAACATAATTTCTTATGATTATGAGAGGAGGGTTGCCTTTTGGCTTATTCTTATATACATAAGTTTGTAACAGGTAAACTCAATCAATATAATTTGGATGCAGAGAGAGCTTGCATGCCCTGTATGTATAAACAGAAAATGTCACTTTAATATTGCTTGCACATGGTCTGGTCAATTAGCATAATTTTTCCCTGGTATTTTACAAAGTGACCAGGAGAATCTCCACTTTATATCATAAACAGTGTATGCAAATGAAGCGAAACTAACTACCTAGGTGGGGCTATCCCCCAAAGTTGAGAAATGTCTAATCAAAGAATGCCTCAGCATACAAAATTCCTTGCCAAAATTCAATGCTGAAAAATATTATGGATTTTGGAAACCAAGCTTTATATTTTATGAAAGGAACAAGCTATTCTAACATGCCAACTTGTATCAAAGTATAACCCCTATCTAATAAATAGTGTTTTGAATGTTCCATGTGATTATTGTAGAAAAATCATTCAAAATAATTACAGTCTGAATCTGGATCACGGTAGAGAAGGACTGAGAAATGGTAGACGCTATTTTGTATGAAAACATGACTGAGATCTGATGTATATTTTTTGGAAACATAAAGTATGTTCAGATAGACACCAAACTTGTTTTATTCCATCTCTAAAATACAACTGATGATATTTCATTCCAAATGCCATAAATCTGACTTGATTATCGCTGAAAGTCATAGTTTCAGATTAAGATTTTACCAGAGGAATTGAACACAAATAATTAGCATTACCAATTTTTCAACAAGTGCCATTTTTAAGCATGAGTTTTGGTAAGGCTCACACTGCTAGATATTACTTTTTTCACCGACCTTTTATGAATTCTGCTGAAGCATAATGCGTACCTGGCTTATCACATGTTAAGCAGCAATGAGCTAGGTTAGTACCATTTGAGTTCTAGGCGACCGTGGCGCCTTTTTATGGTATTTAAAGCCTAAGTACACTTTTAACTTTCTCTGTCTAAATGAAAAGTTAAATTTCAGTTTGATTTGTTTATTTACATATAATACATGCAATACTGTCAATATTAGATTTTATGGGTGTGTATTCAGTGACTTTGACAAATGTATCAAAGAGAGTGTTTTCACTGGCAACTTTATTAAAAAATAATGAACTTTTTTCCAAACTATCAACTTAATGTTACAAATGTAACTATGTTAGTAATAATAACAATGCATAAACAATAAGGAAATACCTTTATTTTATCATTAAACAAGAAAGAACATAATTTCTTATGATTATGAGAGGAGGGTTGCCTTTTGGCTTATTCTTATATACATAAGTTTGTAACAGGTAAACTCAATCAATATAATTTGGATGCAGAGGGAGCTTGCATACCCTGTATGTATAAACAGAAAATGTCACTTTAATATTGCTTGCACATGGTCTGGTCAATTAGCATAATTTTTCCCTGGTATTTTACAAAGTGACCAGGAGAATCTCCATTTTATATCATAAACAGTGTATGCAAATGAAGCGAAACTAACTACCTAGGTGGGGGCATCCCCCAAAGTTGAGAAATGTCTAATCAAAGAATGCCTCAGCATACAAAATTCCTTGCCAAAATTCAATGCTGAAAAATATTATGGATTTTGGAAACCAAGCTTTATATTTTATGAAAGGAACAAGCTATTCTAACATGCCAACTTGTATCAAAGTATAACCCCTATCTAATAAATAGTGTTTTGAATGTTCCATGTGATTATTGTAGAAAAATCATTCAAAATAATTACAGTCTGAATCTGGATCACGGTAGAGAAGGACTGAGAAATGGTAGATGCTATTTTGTATGAAAACATGACTGAGATCTGATGTATATTTTTTGGAAACATAAAGTATGTTCAGATAGACACCAAACTTGTTTTATTCCATCTCTAAAATACAACTGATGATATTTCATTCCAAATGCCATAAATCTGACTTGATTATCGCTGAAAGTCATAGTTTCAGATTAAGATTTTACCAGAGGAATTGAACACAAATAATTAGCATTACCAATTTTTCAACAAGTGCCATTTTTAAGCATGAGTTTTGGTAAGGCTCACACTGCTAGATATTACTTTTTTCACCGACCTTTTATGAATTGTGCTGAAGCATAATGAGTACCTGGCTTATCACATGTTAAGCAGCAATGAGCTAGGTTAGTACCATTTGAGTTCTAGGCGACCGTGGCGCCTTTTTATGGTATTTAAAGCCTAAGTACACTTTTAACTTTCTCTGTCTAAATGAAAAGTTAAATTTCAGTTTGATTTGTTTATTTACATATAATACATGGAATACTGTCAATATTAGATTTTATGGGTGTGTATTCAGTGACTTTGACAAATGTATCAAAGAGAGTGTTTTCACTGACAACTTTTTAAAAAAATAATGAACTTTTTTCCAAACTATCAACTTAATGTTACAAATGTAACTATGTTAGTAATAATAACAATGCATAAACAATAAGGAAATACCTTTATTTTATCATTAAACAAGAAAGAACATAATTTCTTATGATTATGAGAGGAGGGTTGCCTTTTGGCTTATTCTTATATACATAAGTTTGTAACAGGTAAACTCAATCAATATAATTTGGATGCAGAGAGAGCTTGCATGCCCTGTATGTATAAACAGAAAATGTCACTTTAATATTGCTTGCACATGGTCTGGTCAATTAGCATAATTTTTCCCTGGTATTTTACAAAGTGACCAGGAGAATCTCCACTTTATATCATAAACAGTGTATGCAAATGAAGCGAAACTAACTACCTAGGTGGGGGTATCCCCCAAAGTTGAGAAATGTCTAATCAAAGAATGCCTCAGCATACAAAATTCCTTGCCAAAATTCAACGCTGAAAAATATTATGGATTTTGGAAACCAAGCTTTATATTTTATAAAAGGAACAAGCCATTCTAACATGCCAACTTGTATCAAAATATAACCCCTATCTAATAAATAGTGTTTTGAATGTTCCATGTGATTATTGTAGAAAAAAAATCCAAAATAATTACAGTCTGAATATGGATCACGGTAGAGAAGGACTGAGAAATGGTAGACCCTATTTTGTATGAAACATGACTGAGATCTGATGTATATATTTTGGAAACATAAAGTATGTTCAGATAGACACCAAACTTGTTTTATTCCATCTCTAAAATACAACTGATGATATTTCGTTCCAAACGCCATAAATCTGACTTGATTATCGCTGAAAGTCATAGTTTCAGATCAAGATTTTACCAGAGCAATTTAACACGAATAATTAGCATTACCAATTTTTCAACAAGTGCCATTTTAAGCATGAGTTTTGGTAAGGCTTACACTGCTAGATATCAGTTTTTTCACCGACCTTTTATGAATTGTGCTGAAGCATAATGAGTACCTGGCTTATCACATATGTCAAGTAGCAATGAGCTAGGTTAGCACCATTTGAGTTCTAGGCGAGGTGAGGGATGTATCTGGCTTGGACTTTGTTTTTATCAGACTTTCATAAAATCTAGTGCACTAGTCATGTTTCTGATGGCTTCGCAGCTTGAACATGTACATTCATGAAGCTATCAGGATAATTTCCTAGTCTTGTCAAAAATTCTGGAACAAAATAAATTTTTTACGATTTAATGAATCCAGACGGATTTCACAATGCTGTGGAAAATCTACAATAGATTTATGATGCACAAATATAGAGTTAAAAGTATAAAGATGAAGAAGTTACAGCTGTGACAGATTCATAATTACGAGTGTCAAAGATAATGTTGTCGCTGCCGTTGTTATTGTTGGTCTTTTTACTGCTGATATTGTTCTAGTTGTTGCTACCACTGCTGTAGTTACTTTATTATCATTTCTGTTTTTGTTGTTTTACTGTTGTCCAAGTTTTTTTTAACCACTGCCGATGTTGCTTATTTTGTTGTTTTGGTTGCATTGACGATGTTGCTGTTGAGCATTTTCAATGCTCGTAATGTCACGGTCGAGGTTGTTCTCTGCAGGGCTAGTGGTGTTTCTGATATGTTCTGGTGATGAAAATTATCTTGATTTGTAACTTTCATGTGATGTATGTTTAATCTTGTGTGACTTTGGACAGGACTTATTAGAATAAAGGAGGTTGAGGAGCATTTTACTGGAGCTTCAGACCAGCAGATTTTTCTGTGGCCACCTACGTAAATTGAAATTTCGTAAACATTTATGTGCAATGATGTGCCTACCACAGAAAGCAATTTCTCCCTCTATGGAATTAGAATTAAAATTATTTAAAAGTGAACTGCCCCTTCCATCACCCTCAGCCTCCAAGGGTGTACATTTAAGTTTAACATACGAGACCTTATAGTAGGGTTTTTTAAAACATTATGAAAAGTCTGTCCCATCTTGTAAATATTGGTCATGTTGTTAGAACATGCCCTAACCAAATATATGTCCCAAATTGTTAAGCGTATGAATACTACAAAAATACAGAAATGCCTTGAGCCGGCAACAAGCCCTGATCAGATAAATATCTTGCACTGGTACCAGGCTTGTGAGGCTAGCATGCAACAGTATTACTAAGGTGTAACACTTGTACCTATGTCAGATAGGTAGTCAGTGGCCTAGTCAGTAGAAAGTTTGGCATCTAATCACAGGCTGCCGCCTCTCTGTGGGTTCGACCTCCCCACAAGTGGCAAAGCTGAAGACATGTCCCAATATAGCCATGGCTGTCAAATGGGATGTAAAACTACAATTTTTTTACCTATGTCAGGTATGATGCTGTACGTTCTAGCTTTGAAGTTTTTAATGTTCCCCTGTGTTACAATAACAAAGAAAAGTGACACTAAATTACCTATCGACCTAGAAAGAATTCTTGCTATAAAGAGTTGCCATTTCAAAGTAACAATGTAACAATGTTAAGTTCAATCAATTCAAAGTGTACTTATTTATCAAAATGCAATTATTATGCAACAGCATTTAAGCTATCTATTCATATCCCTTAGTGATTTAAATTTAACTGGAGGTGTTAGTCTTATATCAATTAAGTTGTTTACTTGTTGTAAACCAATTAAAAAATTAATTACCATGCTTGGTTGAGCACCATCAATAAATGTTGATTAATATTGAATCTAGCACGGCAGAGGTTAAAATGAAAAAAAAATTGCCTCTGTCTCACCACTTGTACATAAAGATTAACAAGTGTTAATCTGCTTTTTTAGGCGAGCCAGACAGACTTTGTGACAACCTTACTTCCCCACTCATCTCCAATGTGACATTTTGATAGTGAATCCTCATTTGGTTCCCGCTTATCGGGAGTTAAGATTATGATTTGGGGATTGCTTTGTAAACCGGACATCTTAGAGAATGTAGCACAACTTGAACATATCTATGGAATATAGTTTAAAAGCTGCTGGGATTGTATCTTGAATGAGAGTTTGAAATGTGACCTTGTGGTGACCTTTGTAGATTTCATGAGCATGCATCACTAATACATAAATCAGTATTTGGGTGTGGCCTGACTGTTGTTATGCCAAGTTTTTACAGTTTTCAAGGCTCAGATGACATTTAAATTTTTACAGTCCTAACAAAGGATTTGTTTCATGATTAGATCACTTTAACTGGCAAAAGGAGTCTTATGACACAGAAAATCCCTTTGGTTATTTGATAAGCTTGGTCTTGGTAAAAAAAGCCAGTGGCTCAGTCCAAGGCTTGGCCGAGTCTGAGACCTTTCGTGAAGCCTGGTTGTATATATTCCCATAATCCTTTTCCTAGGTTGTATCCTAATCAATACATTAGTTTCAATAAAAATATACATATCATCGGTGTCTGTATCAGTTAAGGTGAAAGTATTACTGGAAATTCTGTTTATTATATATTCATCTACATCATCTATATTAATAAGGCCAAAACTTGTCTCATGATTCCAGTATTTGTGTTTTCTTTTACCAAGTGTAACATATTAGGGTTTTTAGTTTTTCTTATAAAGTTTAGTGTTGTTCTACTATATCAGACACGATGCCCTCATCAAAGAAAACTCCTGCTGTGGCCAGAAAGAAAGTCACAGCCTCGGCAAGGGCACAGATTTTCCACAAGGGGGGTGACAAAAGAAGCTAATATTGACTTGAACGGAACCAGCTGTAAGTACAGGTCCCCAATTTACTCACCATTAAAAGACAAACCCTGTATCTGATTTATCGGACATTATCAATTCAATGTTCAACAAAATATCTGAATCTAACCAAGCAGTGGCACAGAGGGTTGAAGCATTAGAGCAAAACCAATGCATCTATGGTGGCAATAACAGTACACTCTCCTCACCTCAAAACTGACATGTACTTACTGAGGCTACATCGGCAGTTTCCCTACTGAACGTCAGCTTGCCGGAAAACCAGCATCTCTCAGGCGACCTCATATGGTGAGTGAGCTTCATCCACAGCTATTAGGGGAACAGGTCCACAACAGGATAGGATAGGGGCTGGCCAGAGATACACGATGGCGGATCAGACTACTGCAATCCCAACTCTCCAGTCAGTTGGCGTTACAGCAAAACTGGACACTATCAGACGCATGCCCACAACATCCAGGACAGTATCGCAACTACCAGGGTCATACGAGGAGCAAGCCAGGAATGCTGTCCAAGGTAGGCACACAAGGAAATCAAGGCGTTACAATTCTGTCGACTTTGTTCAAACACGTCATGAGGTTCGTTGGCGCAATGAGGGCTACCACCCCCCTGCTGGGAAAAAAGGGTAGTTTATGATGAACTGACCATACCACAGTGGGTAGTCGGCCAACTTTCTAATATTTTTCATATGAAAGATCAGGTCACAGCAAGGCATGCCCTCCTTCAGGTCATCCTTGCCATAAAGGATGCTACCTCACTACCATGGACTGCTGTCAGGAGTGCCTGGGCAACATCCATGCATGACCTGGAGGAGAGTACAATAAGCCTGCCTACGGGACATAAAGTTCAGGTTATATTTTTATGTTCTCCTTTCAGTAATTATTCAAACTACAAAAATGTTATATTCATCATTTGGAAGGCAAAGTTGTGCTCATTTTGTTGCATATAAATCTTTACAAAAATCGTGGAGGAATTGAAAGTTAAATTTCAGTTTTTTATGTTTAGTGGTGCTGTAAATATGATTATGTTTCAAAGCTATTTTTGCGTTCTTTTGATAAAAAAACTTAGTTAATATATCGACTGAAACAAAGTGGTGAACAATCAAAAAAAATGTCAATTATCAGACATAAAAATATCGTTCATGAAAACAAGCTATAATTAATGATTTTTCCAATGATACTCACAAAACTAGTTCTTTGTTGCCCTAACATTGTGGGCACTATGTGTCACACTTTTTCTTCTTAAGTTTTTGACACGCTAATAGATATTCTTACAGTGTAATGGTAAAAAGCAATCATAGCCCAGACTGCTAAGATCTAATTACAATTCTTCTGAAGGGGGTTGTTAAATAAATATCAATTTCCCATTAATCATCAGTGTAGCAGTTATGTAGATAATAGGAGCATTTATTTATTCTCTTCCAATTATTTTACTCTCAGTACGTTCACTCCATAAAAATCTGTATTTGTGCCCAATAAAATATTTCAAATGACATTCATTGAGTTGAATGTAAGCATTTTTTTAAAATTTCAATGAAGATATAATTATATATATATACATATTTATTAAGAAAACACATAATTGATTACATATATAATAAAACACACCATATATAAATTTATGGATATATAAATACAAAAAAGGACCTTGGAGAGGGCTATAAATTTTGTTCATGCTTTTCCATTACTAACTCATAATATATCTATTTTTCAAACTAAATTTTTCTTTGAGACCAATTCCAGATTGCCTCCCGATTCCGTCGCAAGGTTTTTAAAGGTGTCCATAGTACAAGGAACCATTTGTCTCGAGGCAAACATGGCTTATTTGCCCTGAGTCTTTCTGGTGCTATTGGTGATTGCACACTGTGTTAATGTGTCAGAAATTGACAAGTGAGTTTTGGCAGCCACCTTTGTTTAATCAATACCACTGTTGTACAACAGTTTACCAAAAGAAAGTACTTTGATTGGTTGATTAACCAGGTTTCTTTAGCTTACCCCCATGAGTGTATTTATAGAAATGTGTGAAGTTGTGTACTTTAGTTTATACCATAATTTCACCAAATTAAGTTTACCTCCTAAGCAACCTGATAATACAGAGTATAATGTTATTAATTGTTGGACCCTTTAGTATTCTGTCAAGGAGGTACAAATTCATGATGGTTTGTTTTTTTTCTGTTTGTCCATTTGTCTGCGAGTTTATTTGCTGGATTAGGACTTGTAAATATGTTCTAGTATTATTATACATATATCTTATCCATATTTTAACAATGTTTTGTATTTAAGAAATAAAACCACAAACAAAACCGCAGTGGCTGTATATTTGTGGTGGAGGCTGAATTAGGTAATGAATATTTCAATATCACTCAGATTCCAAAATATGACAAACTCAAAAAATATTCAAAATCCAAAAACGTTGCAGTCCAACAGCTCATCTGAGTCATCAGGGAGATGAAAGTGCTGTGGTGGATAAACTTTGCTGATGATATGTGTTTTCAGCTCGCACCTGAAAGATGAGCAATGATACCACTGTTCCAATATCATAAAGAAACATTTTCCTCAAAGTGAAAGATGGGGAATCTGTGGCTGAAGTGCTTTGTATTTGAAAAGTAAAGAATATAACTGTGAAACCATTAGGTACTTTCTACCATGTATCCTGTGCCTTTTGCTGCAGTTGCAAGATTCCTGTATAACAGGAATGTTCCACTGGAACTGACCCTGTAACCAACTCTACAACTATAGAGTTGGATGGAAAAGTCCGGGAATCGGGGATGAAAACCAAAAACAAACACAGAAAATGCTGGTTCGGTTACATCTCACCAACAGAAGGTATCACATACTGGCTCATCTGGATCAAGATCCCAACCTAATTTAGCATCAGGATGATTTTTGTCACAACAAGACTGGAAACTATTGCAACAAGCCGTAAACAAGCCATAAATTCTTAACACTTAAAATGTAGCTGGCATCTTTGCTTGTTGGGAGTTGCTACATTTTAAGTGTTAGGAATTTACGACTTGTTTACGGCTTGTTGCAATAGTTTCCAGAGAGACTTTCTACATCAGCTTAGGGATTTTGGTTTTTATTGAGTTTAATATTTTGACTTGTATCATGATTGACAGACAGAGAAAGTCACATCTGAAACCAGCACCACCAACTGCTCTACAGTTGGCACCACAGCACCAGCCCTAGCCAGCACCCAGGAGGAAATAAAGCCACCAAACCCCTTGGTCATACCCTGGATTCTTCAAAGACAAGAAAAAGGATGCTGCAGCAACCTCCTGGCTGACCTCATATACATCCCAGAATACCAGAATTTTGTCGGAATGCCACCTGCCTTTTTTACCTCATCAAAGATCAGCATCAAGAAGTCAGTCACCATTTTCAGGAAGTTGGACTGAAAATGGCATAACGTTAAGACACCAGGCCACCGGAGAGATTTACACCTCCTTTCATTATCACTGGCTGGTTGGCCTAATCACCATTTGTAAACTCATCCCCAATGATCTGCCGAGCCATCATTGCTGCACTGTGGACCAAGTTTTTGTTGCTCAGATGCACAAATTTTCAACTCAAGCAATCTGAGGAAGAACATTTAAGATGGCAGCTTGGGCCTTCCAGCACCTGAACCACTAAGGCAGGTAGAGCCAGATTTACATCTCTTGATGCCTTTGCCTTGATGTCATTGATGATGAAAGCCTATAGCAGAAGGCAACTTACAAGGGTAGAATAAATAGCCAGCTACAGGATCTCAAGAGACAGGATGGTGGTGGAAAATGCCTTTATAATCTTCGTGAGCCAGTTCAGGGTACTACTGGGCATCATGGAGCAAAGGCCAAGGTTGTTCGGAGACATTGTATTTGAAAGTGGGGTGTTGCAAAACATGAGGGCACACAAGCAAGGAGCAGACAATGTACCAACCCCAGCAAATTATGTAGCAGCCCTATGGAATAAACAGGTGGTGTATTTGCCTAATGAGAACTATCGGCATTCTTCAAGGGATGCCAAACATCTACGAGAACTAACAAAGGACTACTTCAGTCACGTGGGGGCATTGGCTGGGCAGGTGACATGATCTGAGATGTGTCAAGAATAACTTTGGAGGTAGAAACTGGCATCTATCAGTCCTTTTCAGGACTACCTAATTTACCAAGAACTTTTATTTAATCTGGTGTTGCTAAAATTTCCAACCAATTTCCAAAGAAAATTCAATCTATTTCCAACAAGTTTCAAAACTATTTCAAACTAAATCACAAGTCCCCTGTTAAAAATATTCAACCCAGGTTATATAAAAATTATACTCAAAATTATTTTCTCGCAAATTTGCAAGATATTTTAAAGTTCAAAATAACTCAAATCCTATGGGAAACTAAGAAATTTCTCAAAGAAACAAAAGTAATAAAGTCAAATGCAAAGGTCAAAATACTTCCCCCAAAAGTCAAACCTTCTTTGAAGTATAAGTTTTTAATGTTTAATTTTGGGGTCTGCCAAAATTTTGTTGCCTTTGCCCCATATTATTTTGTTTTAAGTTATTAAGTTTTTTTTCAGTTCTTTATTATTTTTCAGTTATTATGTTTTTAAGTTATTAAAAGACATACAATTATTCACTCATTTATTTAATCATTCAATTTTTTGTTTTGTGTTTGGGACAAAGTGTTTTGTTTGGGGTAAGGTAATGCTTCTTGTTAATTGTTTTAGAAGATTTGGGTGGTCCTGAAAAGGACCTGTAAATTGTTTAAAGCAGTAGTCCTGAAGAGGGCAGGTTAAAGGCAATGGCAGCGGTTCTACTGTGGCTGCTATATGATGTCGACTGAGTGCAGAGGAGGCTGATGAAGAGACTTGTGGCTGATGATGTTTTTTTGCTGGTGGTTGTGTGTTGGGTGGTGAAAACGGCTGTGGTGTGTAGATCTGCTGGTAGCTCAGCTCTGATGAAATATATCTGAAAAATCTTAAAATTCCTGAAATGTTGACTTTTTTTACCTGTAGCAGAGGAAACTGATGGAGGGTTGAAGTGCTTAGTCAGCTTAAATGTGAAGGTAAAAGGTCTTGAAGGTCCAGTTTGTTGGTCATCAACAACTAGGAAGGAAGTCTACTAAGGTCACCACCTGTTGGTAACTAGGTATTTTGGATTTTATTTGTTGTTTTACGTCGCGTTCAACAGCCAAGGTCATATTGCGATGGGTAGTTTACAGGTGGAGGAAACCAGTGCATACTACACTGTTAACCACTGGGCATCGGCAAGTAACTACCAACTTTCCAACATGAAGTGCCCGGCCCAAGATTTGAGCCAGCGGCCTCAGAAGTTGGAGGTAAGAACTCTAACCACTACACCACCGAACCCCCTCTAGGTATTTTGGAGGGTCGGGAGCAGTGTTCACAGAGTTGGTTAGGAGCTGATCAGTTGTAGTTTCCCAGATTGGCTCAGTGGATCATCAAAAAATCAAACAAGTTTGATATTTCACAGACCCTCCACAACTCTGTATTTGAACCTTGGTTCTTCCCACCTGGAAACCGTACTGTCATGAATTTCTACAGCTTGTCAGTTACACTGCCCATTTTGTCCTATACTATTACCGCCTTATCGGGAAAAACTTGACATCCAGTCTTGGTTAACCACAGGGCTCCACCTTCAGACAGTCACTAACCAACCATACTTGAAAGCAAACAGGCCTGTTGTAAACATTATTGACCTGACTTGGACTCCTAGTCTTCAACCATAGATTTGGTAACATCTCAGCAGGACAAGCCATTAACACATACAGACAAGCCAGAAACACCAAAGTGACAAAGTGGTTATACAACAGACAAGCCGGGAACTTTGTAGGACAGGCTGGATTCATTTTTACGACCCACTGCTTGTCTGCTGATGTAATCTCTGTCTATATAAGGCATATAAAACATATTTAAAAATAACGTCTTTCCAGTTTACTTTACAGCAATAAAAATATCCATTAAACACAAAGGGTTATAGATATTGTAAATATATTCTGTAAAAAACTTTTAATGTGATGCCTTTGCCTTGAATGTAACATAAGATTTTTGCACCTGCAAAGTATCCCAATGTATAAATGAAGCAAATAATTGTCTAACCAACACCACACTTTCAGAACACTGTAGGTCGTTCAATGTTTGGCACTGTAAAATAGACATATATATTTTCAATTTACTGTCTAAGATACACCAACTTCTTCATAATATGATACAAATATATACAAATCTAATATTTCTTGTAGCCCAGGAGTAGATTTGCATAAGAAAGAAAATTGGAAAACATTTTGCTGTTTAAAACTTTTTGCACTTTACACTTTTAGGTAAATGTAACTTTCAGATTTACTGGTGAACTTTTAATAAGACAGGCATTAATGAATAATGTTTGCAATAAAAAGAGATAATGCCTCAAATCTCTTTAGAATAGACCAGGAACATATTCAGAGACTTAGGATGATTGCATGGAAGAATTCTGTCTTTGCTTGGTATCTTTTATTCCACTTACAAGGTGAGGAAATTTGAATAATAGTGTCAGGAACGGAAATTTAAAAGTAATTTAGCTAAAATACAAATGTATAGGTTGTTTAAATGTGCATTATTAAAGTAGGTAACTCAGGAGTAAAATGTGAACTTTTGACCTTTGAAGTAAACTAGTGTGATTCTTTGTGACTTAATTATTTGTTTATGTAACCTTCAGAACAGTATTGGTGACATGTGGTCAGTGTCACTTATAATTTATAGGTGTTGTAAATGTACATTCTGTGGCGTCTAATTAATGCTAGCTGTTGGCTAGCTCACCATGATTTGTGGCAGGAGTACATAATATGGAATTGTTCCATGAATAGAAGACTTGGTGTCTCACTGTGAGCAGGGGACTTTGTGTCCCACTTAGGCAGACATTGACCACCCTGTTATTATGTCACATCCAATAATAGTTTCTTGTGGGTATAAATAATTCAGGCATGACATCTGTTTTAAACATGTATCCACAAGTGACACCAGATGTTAAAATGTTCATCTGCTCTGAGTATAAATAGAGAGGTAAACTGGTTCCAAAAGAGAGAGAACAGGAAGAGAAGTAGAGAGTAGAATGAGAAATTAAATATAAGAGAGAGAGATTATTTTAGAGTTTTTTTATGTGAAGTGATATTTTGATGTAACCTGGAGTTGTTGAAAAGTGAAAAAATATTAGAACTGATATCATAAGAACATTTGTGTATTATATATTATATGAATAACTCTTATATCATTTATTAAAACTGAAATTCAAGATGATGATTGCTGCTATGAGTAAAAACTTTAAAAGTTCTCATTTTATTACTTATTGTTCAATTTTTAATGTAATGTATCAAATCCAACATTGCGGAAGAGATATATATCAATTTTATTGATAAAACAGATCAATAAAACTCCTCAACTTGTTCAGTTATGTGTATTTTGATGAATAAATGATAATTAATCAGAAGCAAACTTTCTGTGGTCCACCTGATATTTTGGGATGATAATTCAAGCAAAGTTTATTTGTCTTTTATTTGTGTGTTGTGTCTGACATTCATTTAGTCCCATAATTTTAACTCCTTAATTATTGAGCTATGTGTATTTTAATTGAAAAGATGGTAATTCATCAGAGCCACTTTCTAGATTCATTTTGTCAATTTAACAATAATTCTGATGAATTAACATTTTTTTTCATTTAAATCTATATAGCTCAAAAGTTAAGCAGTTACATCAAACCAATGTACAAAGGATGAGGTGATAAAACATGCTGTTCCAGTGTATAATATGCAGTCCATACAAACAATCCCAGAAAATGAGCTACAAAAAACAATTTCTGAAAATCTGTTCCTTGAAATGCCCTTCCTTCATATTAGAGGGAAAACTGTATGGTATTCGAGTACAAAGAATAAACTGGAGGTCTCAGATGAATCTGAGTTATTATCCAACATAGGGCAGACAGTCAAAACAAAACAAACCAATATGAATTATTGGAAATTTGGGAAAAGAAAAGGAAAGACCATTATGTCAAGTCTAGAGCGCAGTGGTTACTAGATGTGGAGAAACCTACCAATTTTTTTCTGTTCACTTGAAAAGAGAAACTATATTAATAAAACTTTAAAATGAATTTAGAATTATAATGGTACTTACATTACCGATCAAAAAGGCATTTTGACTGAATTCCAAATGTATTATAACAATTATTTGAATGTTACGGCAATCAGCTTGAATACTTAAACCTTAAACATTTGTTCTGTAACACTGAAATTAACAAACTTAATGAATTACAAGCTAAATCCCTAGTAGGAGAGTTTCAACTTTATGAGTTGAAAACAGTTTTGAAAATTATGAAAACAAAACCTGGAAAACCAAGAGATTGTATTGGCAATTGACATCCTCAATCAATGCTATGCGTTGTTTATAAATTAGCTTCAGGGTTTGTGCCTGACAGATTCAGAAGTGAATCAACTCGACTAATATATGATATAATACATTACACTGAAAAGGCACAAATACCAGGGCTCTTCATACTCATTGATTTTCAAAAAGCTTTTGATTCAATATCTTGGAATTGTATATACAAAACTTTATCCTTTTTGGGCTTTTTAAACGAATTTATGATTATTAGCTGTGGTGTCCACAAGGGGATCCCATTTCCCCTTATTTATTTATTATTTCATCTCAGATACTAAACCACCTTATAATCAAAAATACAGAAATAAAAGGGATCACTATAAAAGATTGTGAATTCAAAATATCTCAATTCACAGATGATACCGGAGTCATCTTAAATGGTTCACGTGAGTCCTTGATAGCAGCTTTAAATACTCTTGAACCCTTTGATATCATATCAGGGTTGAATATTAATAAAACCAAGGTAATTTGGATTCTAAAAAATATATATTCTCAAGATCAACTAATTCCCAACAGGTTTGAGTGGAATGCTACAAACTGTGACCTGTTACGACTAGAAATTTTCAGTACATCTGTCTGAAATGTTTTCTCTAAATCTAACAGAGAAAATTAATCAAATAAAAAGAGAAATAACTATATGGAGTAAAAGACACTCCATTAGGAAAACTAGTGGTGGTCAAAACAATTCTTTTATCCAAGTTCTGTTTTCAAACTTACCTGCACCAACTACTTCACCAACTACGATGAGGGAAAGGTTCTCACAAGCTAGGAATTGAAAGATCATTATAATTTGGATTCATTAAATTTTTTAGATTACCTTTGTTTATCAACTGTTGTCCATAAATTGATTAACAAACATAAGCATGGAGAATTTAATGAAATAATTGGCATTATTATGCCACTGAATTAATGGGTACTCAAGAATAATTACACTAGTGGTTTTTATAAAATTGTACTTGCTTAAACACCAAAATAACCATGTTGCAGAAGGCAAATGGGAAAATGAATTAAATGTTACAATCAATAGTCAACTGTGGAAGCGTATATTCCAAATTTGTCACTGGTCAATTAGAGACAATACATATAAATGGTTCCAATTAATAATTTTGTACAGAATACTAGGAACAAGGTTGTATTTATCAAAAGTAAACATCAGTGAAGATGCTACATGCTTTAGATGCAGAAATGAAATGGAAAATATAATTCATATCCTTGTCCTTTGCCTGAAGGTAAAAGAGTTTTGGAACCTAGTTCCAGTATATATTGAAAGGAAGGCCATAACAACATTATTAGTTACACGTTTTAATATCATATTAGGCTATTCTTAAGTGGAAGTCATCCAGCAACCCATCAATACAATTTTTCTTGTTGCTAAAAATATATATTTGAGCATTCAAATAAATGTCAAAATCTTAATCTAAATGGATTCATTCTTGATTACATCAAGTACACTCAGACAAAAGATATCAAGTCAGTTATATCATGAATAAATTTATTTTAATAAAATTAAGAAAAAGTGGAAACCACTTACTGATCATTTGATTATAGCTTGATATTGGTATAGCTATTATGTTTTCTAGCTTTGTTTCATTTTTCTGTCACACAGAAGACCCCCCTTGTCGAGTTATGCAATCTCAAAAATTTCTGTTGTTATTTTTCTTTTGTTAAAGTATATAAAATAACAAAAATGTCTTTGCATTACACTGCATTTGTAAAGTGAATCTGATGGAGGGTTTGCCACCCTTGCCCTCCCAGATTTTTTAGCCCTGATGTTAATTAGGGTGAATAAAAAGTATATTAAGGGAAAAAACAAAAAAAGCAGAACAGACCTCATCAGGTTAAACATTCCAAAAATGGGAGCATCAAAAGCAAAGCTGTGGCCAAAGCAGTTCTTGGGTATATATAGAGATGGACAGAATTGGGGAACCTCCAAGAACCTTTTATCTGGATGGTTGAATCTTGTACTAAGTCTTACGCAACCAGTAGACCAAAGAGAACCAAAGTAACTCAGATGACCACTGTGAAGAAACTTGTAAACTAGAGTGGCAGTTTTGAAGATACAGCAAAATTCAACTGAGAGCAAATGGATATATTATAATATCACAGACATAGTGTTTAGCAGTGTGAATTATGCAACTATTCAATGGAATACGAAAAACAGTGCCAGTGCCCCTTTTCCCTCAATTTAAATGTTTATTGCCATTACACTTACAGTTATCAAATAAAGAGTTATTTTATAAAAAAACTTGTTAACTGAAAAGGTCTGCTCTTAGGAAAATTATGTAG
The DNA here is from genome assembly GCA_964017235.1 of Sabellastarte sp. h YS-2021. Taxonomy (NCBI): domain Eukaryota; kingdom Metazoa; phylum Annelida; class Polychaeta; order Sabellida; family Sabellidae; genus Sabellastarte; species Sabellastarte sp. h YS-2021. The sequence continues at coordinate 145,043,306 of OZ024931.1, forward strand.
AATTAAAGCGGAATTAATGAGTTATCTCTGCAGTATATACTTCATTATAGTAAAATCATCTGTGTTTGAGTTTATTCACTAACTAAAGCATTAATTGTGGAAATTGTTTTAATCTTCACACCAGAATATGTTAGTATATTTTGATTTGTATGTCTACATCCTTCTTGGCTTTCTATTATTAACTTTAGAACATAAAGTCAATGTGCTGTTGTGTGTTTTACACTATTGTAAGTCGCTTTATTATGCTTAAACAGTCCAAGCTTATGAAGTATTTTCTATTCTGTTATTAGTCCTGCTAGAATTGACACCTTCTGTATATAATAGTGTTATTATTCATGATTACCAATAAATACTGGGATAAAAGGACAGGTAATATGATTTTTTTTCTTATTTCCTGAGGCGTCTTATTACATATGATTTACATTATGGGTGTGTTATATTTGAGCCCGTAATAACGTTATAGGTTAAGAATGTTATATACATTAAGAACAGTTGTATGTACAATAAAAACCTGTATCCAGTGTCTTATAACATGTATTTGGATTTGTACACCTTTGGTTTAATTACACTACCCTAAACAATAATAGGACAAACAAGTTGAACAAGAAATTAGTATATATGCGCTACTGCAGGACTGTTGTGTGTAGATTGATCATTAGAGTACATATGTGCACTATAATTTATTTATTTACCCATTTATCTATTTATTTATTTAGGATTAAATGTAGCTTTAATCTTTCCACAGGTCATATCACAAAATTTTAGATTCACGGCGAAAGGAACCATATGCATACAGCTGGTCAAGGTTCTGAACTGGAAACTGCTGAACATGGGTAAGCAACTACCAACATTCTCATAGGGTCCATGGTTTGAACCACAGAACTCAGAGGTGGAAAGCAGAGGTGTTACCACTGTGGCCCCTATCCAGTACAATATAAAATGAAGGTTGGTTAGATGTAAAATACAACAGGGTGTGAAGTGGCAACAAATATGTTATTTACATCATTGATAAAGAATGTGTTTTTGTTCATAAAAATCCATGAGAATATAAAGAATATATGTAAAATTAAAAATTGAACCTTATATATTGACTGTGCTTTGTCTGAGGGGGATTGGCTTGGTTATTGTGACATGTGTAATATCTTCACGTATATCAGTTCTGTTAATACCTGGGCTTCTGGTGATTTGCATTTAGCAGCTGGTTGAAGAGCTTCACTTCTGATTATTTCTTGGTGTAATCCAAAGTCTCTTCCCACTACATGGTGGATTCTTATAAGATCCTTCACTCTTATAGCCAAGTGAGTTGAAGAGTAATAATGTAGTCATGTAAGACCTGAGGACAGGTGTTGAAGTGTTCCAGATATAGCAGGTTTGTGTAGCTCTGGGACAAAAACAGGTAGAATATCCCAAAGAGATTCTTTTTATTGACATAAATTAACACTATGTGCAAAGTCCACCATCTCCATGATGGTGTTCCACTGAAAATTTTGAATTTTGAGAAAATGTCAACTTTACTTTCCTAAAAGATTGACACAAGAAAGGCAGCTCCAATAAAAAATGGTTTTGCGATATTACAGCTGCTGTTTTTTTCTGTTAACATGTTTCAAGATTGCTTTTTGGAGCTTTACGTTCACTGACAGAATGATGGCTAATGAATGTGTATAATCCTTGTGATGAATTTTTATTTTAATTTTGTCTGTGCAGAAGACATCATACATACTCTAGCTCCTACAGACTTGGATTGTATTTTCTTTGTCCCCTTGTGCTATAAACTTTTAAAATGTATGTTACTTGGTGTTACATTTTTTTATTACTGCTTGACACCATATCATGGCAAAAACCTCAACAAGATACAAACCAGAAGATTTGATTTTATTTGTGCGAATTGAAGGTATTATTTGCGATGCCATGACTTTAGACAAAAACTTCAAACCATGATACTGTGACAGGAGTCACTTCGTTAAAAATATCTGCTTGCTATTGCTATAACTTGTGCACCTTTCCGTACCAAATAAAGAAGTTGAAGTCAAAAACAGATAAATACCATCAGGACTTTCTGTATCGAAATTGGGTCACATTGGTGTAATGATTTCCAATAGAAATAATTATTTAACCACTAAAAACGCTGGAAAAGGTTAATATTAAATATTTAAACATTTGAGAATAAAGTTTTTTTCCACCAGATTTGATTTTTGCGTCAGGTAAATACTAAACTGAAACTGTCACTCATACCTTATGTTTCAAAATGGAGATTTAAATATAGTTAAATATTCATAATACCTTCCGTTTAATGAGCTCAAACAACAGTACCTACATAGGGACAATATGTATGAAAGAAACATGTATAACAAAAGAGAATGTGAGAACAAATTGGCAAACAATTAGCGTCTAGGGAAGGGTTACACAGTTGTTGGATGATCACTCATAAAAAACATGACATAGAAATAAAATTATTGGGCTAGTTGAACAATTCTTGCATTATATGAGGAAGTGCTGAAGCCCAATCTCATCAAAAATAGATATACCTGGGGGAACCCAAATCAAAAATATAAAACAATGAATTTTTATGGCCCATTAATACAGAAATGGAGTAAAATATATAAAATAACAAATAATAAAAATATATAAAAACATAGCAACTAAATGTTAACATTAATTATCTCTAAATTTATATGTCATTTATTTATGATTGGTGGCTTCCTGTTACCGGATGTATAGCTTGTGTCAGTGCATATTTTAATCTCCAGATATCTAAAGTAATAAACACTAAATAACTTCAAAAAAGTTTTTTTCTCTCAAGGTTGTGCAAAGGAACAACACAGAGAAGTATAGAGCCAGCTGCAAAATATTTGTATATTACACAAATTGCAATGAAATAAAACATATGTCCTCTCTATGTTATTGATTACTTGCAGTACCTGTGTCATGTGATACTTGTGCTGGAGTCACGTGTCACAATGGAGGGACATGTGAGAAACTACCTGCAGACTTTTGGTGTGAGTGTGTCAAAGGATGGACTGGCTGATACTGTGACTTAAATGGTAGGAACAATTGTTGTATAACAATGAAAAAAGATAGATATCTCAAACCACCACAGTATAATCTGTTAACAATAGATTGGATTTAAAACCTCTATTACATCCCATCATATGTGTTCCAATGAGCTAGCTGCCAGGAAAAAATGGCAAATGACTTGTATGACAAAAGTGATATGGAATTAAAGGGCTGTGGTGTCATTCTATTGTAAATAGTATGCATCATTTTAGGTGATATACACTTTGTGTAATAATAGACAACTGAAACATGAAACTTTTTGGCCTGAACCATAGCAAATAAATGATCTACATTGTAGAAGTGAACATGAAAGAAATTAATTTGTAATTATTTTACAGCATGATACAAGATGTGTGCCTGTTTCAGGTGTCCCTTATCTAGTCCAAAATGTGAACGTTGCACAATTACTCCCATTTTGAAAGAAAATAATAAGTAGAAAAAGTACCTTGGAAATTAGAAGCTGGAAACTGTAAATTATTTTGTAGAAACTTAATGATTCAAAAGTTTTCTACAATACACATAAATAAAGATAAATAAGTGATGCAAAACATAAATATTTCTGTAGGTGCAGAAAACAGTTCCATTAAAAGGGGTTTCCTTTCAGGTGATGTGTCAAAAAGTGTGGAAGATTGAAGTGTTTTTCTTAAATAAAGTGTGCCTAACTTGGAAAATAATAAATACCATCTCTCAATTTCATAAAGTGTGCGTTATTTTCACAGTTGGGCAAACCTTTTCCAAAATTTACCTATCTTACAGCATGCAATGCCTGTAAAAATGATATGCAAATGATTTTTATGTGGTTGTATAAGACACACATGAAAAGATTTATGTCAGAATTATTCATAGTTATATTTATAGTTACTTTCATTTCCTGTCCAAATTTTAGGCTGAGGCTACCAGTTCAATTACCTGCAAACCATGTCATCTCTCTTATCGCATGCACCGAGAAAAAATATCTGAAGTTCAAAGATATTTTTATCTCTGGGCATAACAGCATGACACTTGAACACACTGACCCCTGTAGCTGCATGGCAAAATGTGAAGAAAACAGTTGTGCAAGCATGGAATATCAACTACCTGTATGTACTGAGCTAATGCTTTCTGTAAAACCCAAACAGTTATCACAAGAAAGTAACAGATATCATTATATATGATTATGTAATTATCCACCATAATAGATTTTCACATGAAATATTGCATTGCCATTAAAAGCTGTCAAAGCTATTGAAATAACTCAGTATAGATTATATAATTAACTTTTTCAATCGGATTAAATTCCCTTTCAACACATTGTATCTAATAGTTGTACAAGGCTCTATTCTGAAACTCATTGGACGTTGACAAGAAACTACCAACTTCTCTTGAATCAAAATTAGGACTTGAAACGTGGTAGGAAAGTCTCCTACCCACTTCCTTGTCAGATCTTCCTCAAAGAATTTGAAAAATATATTTTTTCAATAATGAACGAAATGATTAAAAGCAATACAACTAGCGTGGTGAGTAGGTATCTCCCAAAGAGATGACCAAGCAGAGGAATTGTGTATTCAGGGAAAGTTTGTGAGTTCAACTCCTCCAAAAACTTTAATCTAAAACATTTTGTACTGTTTGTGGGGCTAGCTATGGTTGCATTAATAACACTGACAAGTAAGAGGATATGGGTTTGAATCAACAAGAAAGCAACTTGTTCTGTGATATTTTATGACAGTGTTGATGATGTCCCATTGGCTTAACTACACTACACATACGTAATAGTAGTTTTTATTGTGAAGAGTCAGTTCTTAGCTATATTCTTACAATAAGAAAAGAAACACTTTCATAAGTGTGAATGAAATTGCTTTAATACTCCAAATTAATTTTAAAATTCATCTAATAATAATTGATGTCACACAAGGAGTGCCTAAGAACATGTTAGCTCTCACCTGTGGGTAGTGCTGACAATAACACCGCAAAATCATGGAAACAAATTTCCAGATTTGAGATCGAGATTCAAATCCGAGATATTATTGAGCAGGACTTAACAATAGTTAGATCCCATCTTGTGTAAAATATGATCCAGTAGAAAGCATCTTTTGTAAGTGTAAATTAAATTTCTTTGTCAAAATATAAGTTTCTTAGTTTTTATCTTCAGACTCATGCTCTAAGACTCCCATTTTGACTTTCACTTCATTCATGTCAAGATTCAATAACATTGTATCTTCAGACTCACAGATGCTTCATTCAACACATCAATCAATATTCGGCATCTGTGATAAGTTCTTCTGATTACCATCATTATGAATTCTGCGGTTAGTACCAAGACAAAATACTATTTATAATGTCTAACATGCGAATTTCCATGGTATGTTCATTCCACTGGAAAAAAACTTTTTTGGTGTACATTTATAAAGTAAAATAACAATTATTGTTGTATACCTACTCGATGTAGGGACAGGTACCTGGTAGACATGCAAATATTAAATCTGGACTGTTGATTTGGACTATTCTTTTTTTCTATCACTTTTATTTTACACAAATAATTGCTCTTTTTATTATATTACTTTCAGTATAGGTTCTTGTTATTTTTGTATAATAATAATTATTAAGTAGATGAATGTCTTTATTTCCCTTTCAGAAATTAAACATTTGGAAAATAATTTTGTGGTCCTTTTGGATTGTAAACATTTTGTAGATATCTTAAGCTAATGATGTCATCCTAATTGTCCTGATTCTAATTTTGTGCTTGACTGTTGGATCTTTTGGACTGTAGTTATTTTGTCAACATATTATTAAATCAATATTTTCATTTTGGAGGTCCAACAAGTGGCAATGTTGAGAGCCTGTCCCAATATGACCTTGGCTATTGAATGGGACATATAGGAAGGCTTATTTATTTGGTAATAGGGATACTTAATTGTTTGATCCTGTTAGATTTTAACCATTTAATAGATAGCTCTATCTGAAAAATTGATCCTTTCCAACTGAAACCATTTGGTAGATAACTGTACCCTCCTGGCTGCAACTATCTAGTAGAAACCTTACCTCATTTACATTGTATTCAGCTTCAACTATTTTGGTTGATAATTTTACATGAGTAATGATCCTTTCAGGCTGTAACAACCACTATAATGACATCTTATATCTCGGATGCTTCACTCTCTCCAACATGTTATATGACAAGCACTTCCTCTTTGGTAGAGCTGACTTGTCCAGCAAGTTACACATTTGAAGGAACCAACTCGACAACACTTCAGACAGAGTGTGTGTGGGTGCTGCAGATACAGGATATCCTTCTCTCAATCCCACCTGTCTGCGTATGTATAGTAGCTAAGGACAATTCCATGTCAATGCTTTTATTGTTTAAAAATAAATTACATTTATAATATTAAACCTTCTAATGAAATTTACTCTTCAGATAGAGAAATTGTTATACATTCAACATAATTTAATAAAGCATTCAACAGATTTCTTTCACAACAAACAGGCACTGCTTAGATGCAAATTTTTACCCATTTTTATATGTGTAACCAATTTGTTATTGAAAGAAATTGAAGGGCAATACAGGTGGACAGAAACATGGCATAGACATTTTAGAGCTGCTCAATATAATAAAACCTTGGACACTACAGCAAAGCTTGGATAATGTGTAAGATGTTACACAGGCATTAACACAGATTCCCCAACATTAGCACATAATTAGCACATTATCCCATGTCATAGCTTTGCCTTAGGGCCGTTGCCAACAAGTCGTATTACCTTCTTGTTCTCATTAAATCACCAGGACATTCTTGTAACCAACTCAGTCTTTTGTTTAAGTAGAATATTCTTTACAGATGTCATTTATTCTCGCTAACTCGTAGCTAATTTGTGGGTAATTGCGGAACAATTGCCAGATATCTTCATAGCTTTTATGGTGCTTAATCTCTGCCAGGCAGAATCAAAGTCCAATTCAAGAAATCCTCTATCCATGGCCGTTGCCAAGACCAGTACTACGAGACACCAGGTAGAGTATGTGATAATTTGGGAATGCCTTTTTGAAGAGATACAATTCAAACCTTTTTCTGAAAAAAGCAACAGTTGCGCAGAATGGATCTCATTAGGAAAAACCGTGGGAGCATCAAAAGTAAAATTGTGGTCAAAGTGATTTTGGATTGATGTACAGATGGACAGAATTGAGGAACCTCCAAGAACCTTTTATCTGGACAGTTGTATCTTGTACTATAGCTTCCACAAAGACTAGACAAAAAAGAACCAAAGTAACTGGGATAACTGTTGTGATGAAAATTGTAAACTAAAGATTCAGTTTTGAAGATACATCAAAATTCAACTTGGAACCAATGGAGTCCTTTGAGAATAGGAGACGGGTAGGTGTAGTTCCTACAGTATGTGACAATCATTTTTTTTTCAGATCAATATTATTACAATATAGTTGCAGTCACCATTGGGTGAACAGGCTCAATATACATAGTAACAAATAAAATATACCCAGATTTTTTTCCATTCTTTAAAAAAAATATGGCAGAAATAAACAAAAATTGACCATTTTTTACAAATTGAAACAAGAAAAAAGAATAGCAAGCTCCCATGTCACCCAGTAAGAGTTGTGGAATATGGCTCTATTATGATAGGTATGAAAAGTAAATTAACTGAAAATACACATTAAGGATGGAATTTTTGTATGTGAAAGATACTATTATAAATGGCCCAGCAGTTTTCAAAGTAATCCTTTCTTCAGTCTAGTTTTGCTAAAAAATATTGTTCTTCATATACAGTTTTTATTTTGATTTTCAGGTCAGAAATTGAAAGAATTTCTCCATTTCTGGAGTTTGAAAAAATTTATTTTTTTTGTACACAAAATAATTGCGTTGACAGGTATAAAATGGTCAAATTTCAAATAGCCGAACAGAATTTCAGGTAAAGTCAATTTTAAAGGGATGCTTGTTTTTGATTTAACCCAATTCTCAAGCTGTTGCCACAATAGCTTAACTTTTGGACATAAATAGAATAAATGAATTAAGGTTTCTGAAGAGACATTACAGAAACGGCATTTATTGTCATCTTCAATTGACATTTTATGCAGCAACGAACGAGTACCTAGGATTTTATGAATTAGTCTGTATTGAAACCATATAATATTATTATCTTTAATGTCTTTGAAGCAGATTTTAAGGATTTTGTACCACTCTGACTGTTCAAAGGTATAGTTCAGATCACCTTGCCATTTTTGGTGTAATGTGCAAATTATATTTTCAGATTTTTCATTCAGAATTTTATAATAGCCTTTAGCTTTTTCCTTATTAGACAGCACAAATGCTATGTGTTTGGTATTTGTGGTCTCTGGAAAACATAGGGAGAGTTCAGTTTAAATTTTGATGGGAACCTGGTAAGTAATAGTTTAAGTCGGAGGGTATCTAAGAAGTTTTTTCTTTTAGTTTATGTTGGTTTTCTAGTTCCTTATTACTCATAAAGTTTCCATTTAATTCAAGTACATCCCCAACACAAGTTATTCCATGCTTAAACCATTTTGGGAAATATAAAATTTCTTTGGAAATACTTGAATTAAACCGTATTGGAGCTGACATAACATCATCATCAGTCTTCGGTGGTACTTTGCCACAAAAAATAACCCAGTTGTTAAAAACATCTACCCAGAACTTGTTAGAAATTGAATTGCATAAACTTTGACACCACTGGGGTCCAAGTTTAATTAGGTTGTCAATGGGAGATATTGTTTGTTGAAACACATTGATCCATAAAGACGAACCTTGTTTTAGCAGTCTTGCTATCCAGGTCAATTTCAGTGACTGAATGAAACAGTTCAAATTAATCATTCTAAGACCACCATAATCGTAATCTTGAGTTGTCCACTTTCTTTTAATTTTATCAGGCTTTCCATCCCAAAGATAGCTAAAAAGGAGCATGTTCAAAGTTTTGATGAAGTGAACATCATGAGAGGGGATACAAGTAAAAAGATGGGTAAATTTGGAAATAATGCAAGTCTTTATGACAGTTATTTTTCCAAGAGAAGTAAGAGCAAAAGTAAGAGTAAGAGTAAAAGTTTTTCTGAATTTTCTAATGCAAGAGAATAGTTAAGATTAGTCATTTCTTGCAAATCTACTGAAAATCTGAGAACAAGTAAATCAAATTGTGTTGTTCCCCAGTCTAAGGTTGCATTTACTGATAATTTATCAATTGAATGCTTTCTTTTCCCAATCCAAATCACCTTTGTCTTATATTTATTCATTTTAAACAAGAAAAGGATCCAAAGATCTCTATAGTATTTAATGCAGCTTGAAGTGAATTATGTGAGCCATCTAGAAAAAGAGTTGTGTCGTCTGCAAATTGTGATAATTTAAATTCTTTTTCCTTTATAGTTATTCCTGTAATTTTTTTTTCAAATTCTAGTTGGTAACTGAGTATTTGACCACAGAATATAAACAAATATGATGCAGTTGGGTCACCTTGTTTACAACCCCTTTCAATTGATACTGTTTCAGATTTTACCCCAACTTGAACACTGAAGCAGTGAAATTTGCATTCATGAGCTTTATCCATAAAACATAGTCTGAAGGAAACCCTAGAAAGTTCAGTACGTTGTACATAAATTTCCATGAGATAGAATCAAATGCCTTTTCAAAATCAATCAACATCAATAACCCAGGCTTAGAATTGGTTTCCAAATATTCCATGATATCATAAACTAACCTTGTTGATTCACCTATATATCTTCCAGCAATGAACCCTGTTTGAGTCTGTGAAATTAGTTTGTTTAAAAAAGGTTTTGTGTGATTCGCAATTGTGCCTGAAAGTAATTTATAGAGTACACTTAATAGTGAGATAGGTCTCCAATTTTTTAAAACTCTCTTGGTTTGTTTCCTTTTGGAATACAGTTAATTATTGCATGTCTGAGACTGATTGAGAGTTGTCCTTTTTGAAAGCAGTAGTTAAGTGCTCTCGCAATGAACAAACATATCTGGCAGGCTTTTCACCATATTGTAACCACTGGGCTCTACAGCGTACCATGTGACCTCTTAATTTAGATTCTCTTATTTCCTGAAGTTCCAACTTCATTGTATCTACATTTTCATTGAAATCATTGTTTGATTCAGAGTTTTCAGACATTTCAATTAATTTAATTAATTCTTTTTCCCTCAAATTTTTAGATTTTTTGAGGAAGCAGGCAAAATCTAGTGATACACCTCTTATTTCAAATAGCATCATTTCCAATAGTAAATCATCATCAATAGTGAACTGTATGAATGTATCATTACCTTCATTGATGTAATCCTTTTTGCAAATTGGAAGAGCATATTTCTCTCGAACAGTTTGGATTGTTTTATTAACAGCAGTAATATAATCTGGGTTTTTTAATAATTCACAGTTTAATTTCCATATTCCTTTGCCTTTCTGAAATGAATTTACTAAAACATTAAGTTCTACTATCGAATGGTCTGATCTGTATCCAGGTTTGATTTTACAATTTGTTATTTGTGTCAATCATAGCAAGTGTGCTTTGATTACACTGCAGTTTGCACATGTTTTGCACTGTACAGACTCCTGAAGAGAGAGTCTTATTTCAAGTAGCATCATTCCCAATAGTAAATCATCATCAATAGTGAACTGTATGAATGTATCATTACCTTCATTGATATAATCCTTTTTGTAAACTGGAAGAGCATATTTCTCTCGAACAGTTTGGAGTGTTTGAATTTACTGAAACATTAAGTTCTACTATCGAATGGTCTGATCTGTATCCAGGTTTGATTTTACAATTTGTTATTTCTGACAATCATAGCAAGTGTGCTTTGAATACACTGCAGTTTGCACATGTTTTGCACTGTACAGACTCCTGAAGAGAGAGTTGCAGTAATCATGGTGACTACTCATAAAGGCATCATCTGCCAAGATAGCAACTCATCAGTCATGTAATATCTAACCCACCTGATATCACAAATATTACAGACAGGATCAGCAGGAATAATAAGCATCAAACCAGACACCAAGGTTCTTTACAACAAATGCTGGATGCATTAAATTACCAAATATCCTAATTGGGAGATAGGGTTTAATTTCCTGAGTTGAGCATAGGAACCAAAGATGATAAACTCTGTTTTATCAGGGTTTAATTTGAGCATACTTAATAACATCCATTCTTGAACACCCAAAATACATGAATTCAGTTTGTCAAAAGCCAGGGCTGCATTTTGAGAGACATATGAACTGGGTGTCATCTGGGTAAAAGTGGTATTTGATGTCAGAGCGCATTCCAATAACCCAATAACTCAAAGGAGTGGCATATAAGGAGAACAGCACAGGACCAAGGACTGAACGAACAGCATATCATACTATTCATAGAGAGATAACCCAAACATAGTCTCTTGGAATCGGTGGCTGAGGAGGGTGTGAACCACTTTAAGACTGTGCCTCACACAGCAAATCTAGACTTAAGAATATTAAAAAGAGTAGTGTGGTCAACTGGTTTCAACCCAACTGACAGATCCAGCTACACCAATGCAGTAGGCTCGCCCGGTATTGTGAGAGATAAATCTGATTTTTGATATGCAGCAGAATGGTTTTGGTGGAGTAACCATTTTTGTTTGCAGATTGCCTAATATTATCAAGATTGTTGCTTTTGATATATTGCATGAGTTTTTGAGAGCTACCCACTGATATTTTTTCAAAAATTCAATTGGAAGTGAAGCTTTCTTAATGAGGGAGGTAACAATCACCCTCTTGATTTTTTTAGAAAACACATCCTCAGCTAAAGATCATTTGATGAGTTTTGAAACTGACAGAAGTAAAATTTCCACACAATCTTGCAAAAGGAACGTAAACATTGGATCTAAAAGACATTATTTTGTAGGGGAATTTTAGATGATTTTAGTACCTCGTTCTCTGAGACTTCTTTGAAGTGAGAAAGGTTGGGAGGTATACACACGGGTGGCATAACTGTTGTATAAGAAGCTGTGAACATGTCACAAATCCTTTTGATGTTTTGATTGAAAAAAGAAGCAAACTGGTTTTGCTAAGGATTTTTCTGACTGATGAGGGAGGAGAGTCATCTCTTGGCCCTTATCAAGGACATGTCAAAGTGCATGCCATGGCTTCTTTAGGTCATAGATGTTGTCAATAATGATGCTGCTGGAATATTCAGCCTTGTCTCTATTTATGATTGCATTGCACCAGGCAATCTGTCTGCGCAATCTACCTCTGCTCAACTGAAACCTATCCTTACACCACATGCGCTTAAATTTACACTGATAGATTTGGCCTTATGATACACGAACCTTGGCTGTGATAGACACAAGCCACAACAAATTAATTTAAATCAGTGACAATTGATATAACATTGTTTTTGAAAGTTTAATGTGTTGATGCATCAAAAGTCTTAGCAGGTGACTCTTTTCTTGTACGGAAGCCACCACTACGACCAGTTGTCTGGGGCATAAGAGTGAGTTGAGAACCTGGGTAGAGTAACGGACTTCAGTAGACTGTTGGTATCAGAATTTTGAATGCGAGTTTCTGCAAGGGGCAAAATATCAAGTCACATTTGTGTCAAAGTTGATGGGACCTGGATTAAGGGTGATGTTACCCAATAACAGTAACAGAATCAGAAAACACTTGACACTGGCACGTGAAGGGAACTAATTGGAGAAAATTTTGCAGGAGTAATCCCTATCTGGGCCAAGAACAAGAAGGACACAGGGAGAGACTAGGAAGTGGCTTTGGTCTGCAAGTTCAAGCCAAAAGAGGAGACTGAATCATAGAAAACTAAACAACATCCTAGATGGACAGTGCCTCAATAAGTCTAAATACGGTGGACTGTAATATCCGTTTTGATGGAAATGAGGGATAAGACAGCAATAAAGTACATAAAAGGGTAATAAAGCTCCAGGAGATTAGTGTACCATCTGTCCACAATGGATATGAAGTAACAATTTATAGCCCGAATAATTTAGTGAGCCTTTTGAAAATCTCTCTGCTTATGAAAATGTCTCTAGGTCCTGTAATTCTATAACAAATAATAGTAATACCAAAAAATACCAAAAAATGCAAAAGCACACCAGGTGCTCATATAATGACACAGATAGAATATCATGAACTGGAAACAGAATAAAAACTTAATAATAATTATTTAAGAGCCTGACATAACAATGATTACCCTTACCAAAATTAAAGTCATGTTGTGTATTTCATATATTTGCATGTTGTTCTTCACAAGCATGTTTTTCTGAGTATCCTGGTTTAGATTTATCTTGCCATAAACATGTTGACAATGATCCAAATATTTGTGTTTTATCTGATATATTAATTGATTATTTAATTATCTAATTGATTGATCCATAGTTTCAGGGAAGTACAGTTATCTTGGTGAAATGTCATTAATGTATCTGAAGAAATCTACAGCAACCACTCTGTCTCTCAGTTCAGTTGAAGAGATCTCTGTTATGACAATGACTCGTGTTGGTACTTCTCCTTCAATACCAGCAGTCAGCAGTGTACTATGTATGGCACTTGTTCTGTCACAGTGGATTCATCAGCAGGTCAACTCTATCAAAAGATGGGTATGTTGCCTAATCTAAAATAATTTAGTGATATAACATTACACCAAATACCTTCCTTTAAAAGTTATCTATTGCAATGAAACTATAATATCAGTTATAATCTGAGTCACTATGTATCTGCCCATACCTGCAACAGAAGTCAGACAGTCAGTCAGCCAAGTATCAACCAAGAGCCCAGTAATCCTCTACTCCAGTGATCAATCAGGAATAGAATGAGCTACAAATATATATAGATATATGTATGTGGCTTTATAAAGCCTTGGTTTGTTGGGGTTTTACGTCACTTTCAACACTGGACAGGTCAAATCACGACGGGTAGTTGGAAGGGCAGAGGAAACCAGTACATATAGTTCGCTAGGGTTGTGTACTGTAAACTGCCGACCAACGGCAAGCAACTACCAGCTTTCCCACTTGAGGCCATGCCAGGAATCGATCCCCGGCCTCAGAGGTGGGAGGCGAGAGTGTTACCACTCTGCCACCGTGGCCCCCTGTAAAGCCTTGGTCAAATGTGTTTAATAAGTCTTGGGTGATGGAATCCCAACACAATTTATAGGCACAGCTAAACACTAAGAAAGAAAAATCTGTAAAAAACTTATTCTCCATATGTTTTAAAACATGTTTAAAAATCTATGTGCACCAGTATTTTTTGTCCAGATTATCTGTGTAGTCTCTTGTTTATGATTTAAATTTGGATGGCCCAACCTATCATTTTGGTCTTATACCTTATGATTAGACAAATCTTCTTCAGTAACTTTGTATTGTGAGTATCCTGGTTAATCTTCAATAATGCCAAGAGTGATCAAGATTTGATATTCCAAATTACCATCTTAGATGCTGGCGGTGAGAAGATGATACTACCAAAGTTTTTTTTCACTGGTACATCTTATCTCTTTTGTCAAAATAATTATTTCCACATTTTTATGGTGACCATAAACAGACAGACACCTGACATAAAAAAAATTGTTTTGTCTTTAATAATTCTCCACAGTGAAACCAGGGTATCCACCACAATATCTACTATTGCTGATTAAAGGATTTAAAATCTACGTATTGGTGTCCCTCCCCTAATTATAAATTGTATTATAAGTGATTGGATTAACTTTCTTATCATAGCCTGGATAATTTTGAGGTAACAACTGCCTGAAGTACTTTTGAAAGTGCAAATGCAGTAGTTTTTTTATCTTTTTTGGTAACAGCACATTTTTGCACCCAGTGCTTGGGCAAATGTGTCATTTTAATAATCATTATTTTTTCAATTAGAATTGAGAAATTTTTCTACAAGCACCATGATTCATATTAAATCCAGACCTACTGCCTCTTAAGGACTTAGGAATGATGAGTATCAAGCTCTTGATATTTCTCCAAATCATGTTACCTAATATGGCAAGTTATGCATAGTACATATCAACACAAGCAATATTTAATGTTTCATTGCATCTTAAGTGAGGGCATATGGACACAAGGTTGAAATTCATAATATTCTTGGTTTCAACAATCTGTGTATTCGTAAAATGTGTTATGACTTAATATATGGTTAGGAAAAACAGTTCCACAGTATTAAGCAGGAACGAAAATAAAATGATTTAAGTTCTACAAAAGTATGATTCATAGCTTTTTAAGTTCTACAAAAGTATGATTCATAGCTTTTTAAGTTCTACAAAAGTGTGATCCAAAGTTTTTTTCTGTATCATTAGGGTTCCCGTGACCTAGTATGTTAGCATGTTTGGTATCTAACCACAAGCTGTCACCTATGTATGGATTTGAATCCCACAAGTGGCCTATATTGAAGACCTGTAAAAATATGAACTTGGCTGTTGAATGCAACTTAAACCCCAACTTTGATTGATACATCGTTATGTACATATGAGGAGTCACATATTTTTATATTTATCAAATATTTTATTCTGTTTATATTGATTAAAAATATTGAAGTTTGGATATTTGAGTGAACATTATGTAACATAAGGAAGGATTGTATTTCATTACAATGCTAGAAATAATGATATTTATGGGGCACAGTTGCCCTAAGACTGTGACTTAACAAGTTTGTGCTGTTAAAAATTTTTAATTTCTTACAAAATCAAACTATTGTACTAAGGACATATTTCTTTTTGCCTTTCTTACCACAGGTAGTTGGTTGGAGTGGTCTGCCTGGTCTAGCTCAAGTTCACTTGGATTTTTCAGTAGATCACGGCTGTGGAGGTACCCTCTAGAAGACTCTAAAAGTTTCCAAAGAGAAAACGAGACCTGCAATGGCAAGTTTGGAAACGTATCCATTTGATGATTATGATAATTTCAATACTTGTTTTTGTGTTTAAGTTGCTTCATTCAAATGTTTGATCTCTGGGAGATTAGGCAGTATGTCACAATTCAGGATGTTATCACTTTGGCAAAAAGCTTAGTGAGTAGTCAAACTTGAATACTACAAACCCTCTTTTTAGAAGTCTGTTCAGTTTCTTCATGCACAAACTGCAAGGTATTAAACTTGGGGGCATTTCATATTTTCAAACAACTCTATTGGTTGCCAGTTGAATTTTTCTGTATCTTCAAAACTGCCAATCTTGTTTCAAAGTTTCTTCATAGTGGTCATCCCACCTGTTTTGGTCCTCTTTTGTCTATTCTTTTTAGAAGATATGGCACACTCTACAACTGCATGGAGAAAAAGGTTCCAGGTGGCTCCACAATGCTACCCATTGTACATAAATAAAATAAAACGCTTATGCCACAGTTTTGCTTTTTATCCTTCCACAGCTTGAATGATGTTCATTCTGCCCCAACTCTTACCTGTTTCAGAAAAAAAATTAAAATCTTATCTCCACAAAAGGCTTTCCCACCTTAGCATGTAAACTGTGCTGGGTCTCCATGGTGATCAAACCTGGCTATCTTTGTAGAAAAATTATTATTGATTTAGTTCTAATGTTGGGGCCTTAAAGTCGACCTTTGCAGAGATTGAACACTGTAAAAGTAAAGCATAAAATGGAATGGATTGAGTGAATGTCCACAATATGTGTAATGACATGTAAAACCCCAAATAAACAAACCAAGCATTACAGTAATGCTTGGTTTGTTTATTTGGAGTTTTACGTCGCTTTCAACACTGTACAGGTCATATCACGATGAGTAGTTGGAAGGGCAGAGGAAACCAGTACATATAGTTTGCTAGGGTTGTGTACTGTAAACTGCCGACCCACGGCAAGCAACTACCAGCTTTCCCACTTGAGGCCGTGCCGGGAATCAAACCCCGGCCACAGAGGTGGGAGGCGAGAATGTTACCACTCTGTCACCGTGGCCCCCTTGTAATGCTTGGGTTATACCTTTCCTTATGGTTATAAATATTTGCTTCATGACCTACTGACCAGTTGTATATTATAAAACAGCTTATGAGAGTAGGTAACAGCTATTTCAAATGTAAAATGCAATCCTGAATCCAAACTCCTCAGTGGTCTAGCAGGTGAACAGGTTTGAGATCTAATCATAGGCTGGCTATTATCTCTGTGTGGTGTCAACTCACAGTACTGAAGATGTCTTCATGAATGGGATGTTTCAATCAACTCGAATATGATAAGTAACTTAAGTAAGAGTTATCAAACTGGTTAGCAGAATAAAGGTTTTGATTTACAGGCCCCTGTTTGGTTGTAGCTGATAACCTCACCACCAAGAGGTATTGTCTAGCTATAACAAATATTTCATTTTTTTTCTAAAATAAATGATGATATAATAAATTTTTGTGTTGAAACAACCGTAAAGCAAGCAAAAATCCCATTTTTTTCCAATCAACATTCTGGGTACTACTTTGTTTCTTGTGAAATGTGTTAGTAACCTAGTAACCTGATTTCTTTGCTTAGATGTGCTATCTTAGGAAGTACCTGTGTGTGCTAGCAAACTCATTATGACTTTTTCACATTAACATTACGTCTTTTTAATCAACTAATTTGAGTTAAACATAAAACTACCTTTTGATTTAAAATTGATAGCAAATATTTGGCACATTAATTTTCTTTTACTAAAACTATAAATTGTTTATCAGTCTAAATGTTTTGTTTATGTTAAACTTTCAGATGGCCAAAAAGACAAAGGTCTTTGTGAACTTTTGCATGCAACTCTAGCAATCTAAGGTGTGAATTTCAGTTAACACCTTTGGTGGATATAGCCCTAAGTTTCAAAAAAAACTTTTGTTACTCAAAGTAACATTGCATGGGGCTTTGTATTTTGCAGGTTTTGTTTACAATGTAAGAAAAAATATCAGCCTTCTCCACCATGACAGTCACAGGGAAACTGTGAGTGCATATGCCACGTGTCTCTTTGACTGTATGAACACTTTGGGTTGTCTGTCTGTCAATGTTCTGTCTGATTAGTCTGCAGAACTCCAGTGTGAACTCAATAATGCTACTATGGGAACAGTTACGCAAAGTGATATTGCTTATACTGATGCAAATGTGTATTATGAGTTAGACATCAGTCATTGTAAGGAATAAAGTATTTGGCTGAATAACATTATTTGTAGAAAAGTTGAGAAGGATCTGAATTGAAAAAAATCGGTATTTCTTTTTAGTACTACTCAGGAGAAAGTGTTTGTGCATTCTGAGTCCTTGTTTTTGTTGTAATTTGAAATGTCTTCTAACATTACAAACTATGCTATATGAGAGAATTGTTTCTAGGAAACCTTACTTATTATCAGAAAGAAATATTAATGTTTTGTGAATATTGCCAAATTTTAGAATGGACACTTGGAATAAAGAATACATTGTACCAGCAGTAAAAAACAATGAAATGTTAATTTTACTGAAGTCATTTATTTTTTGTTTTGTCCATGCATGGCTAAGCATTCCTTGTACTAAAAGCTGGATAAGCATTTGCTTTATAAATATTTGTGAACCAATTAGAGGCCAAACCTTTGATCTGTGGTGTTATCCAATCTCTTCATCTTCTCCCCCAGGGTTAGTATGTGTACAACTGTATGAATTCTTGCAGTGGAATGCGCCCTCAATATTTACTTGCAGATTAATGCTAACGGAAGACTTTACTACTCTTCCCTGAAATTTTATAGGAATCACATACAGGTTTAAAGATAAAGAGGTAATGTAAATATATTTTTATTCCAAGGATAGTTTTGAAGGTCAAACCTTGGAAGCAATCAAATGCTATTGTCATTAGTCCAACTGGCTCCCTCTGGCAGCAACTGGTTTGGCTTATTTACATGTGTTCTGCTCACATCTTAATTTTGTTTACTTGTTGTTTTACGTTGCATTAAACAGCAGGGTGATATTGCGACGGGTGGTTTACAGGCGGAGGAAACCAGTGCATACTGCACTTTAAACCACTGGGCATCAGCAAGTAACTACCAACTTTCCAACATGAAGCACCCTGCCCGAGATTCGAACCAGCGGCCTCAGAAGTTGGAGGCGAGAACTCTAACCACTACACCACCGAGCCCCCCTGCTAACATCTTAAAGTTATATGCTTGAAATGAAAAGAGGCATATGTCATCATGTCTTCAAATATCAAAAGCATTGTATTGATCTCATCAATCTTGATAAACCGTGATAATGAAAAAGGAAAGAGTTTCAATATTTTACTAGCACTTCTTTCATTCACTGGTGTCACTTTATATGCACATGTGTCAAAGATTCTGTAATCTCAAGGTAAATATTGATTTCACTGTCATGGGGGTGGGGGGGAGTTGTTCAAATGTTCAGATCTCTGGCTTTCCTTATACCTCATAAGATATCTATATTAAATCCATCAAATATATCCATGACTTCTCTTGCTCCTGTGTCAAATCTTGGAACCTCGCATCTATGACACCATGTACTAGCCAAGCCAATACTGGCTTGGAAAATTTCAAGTTTCTTGATTTGGTAGAGTCTTGATTTTTTGCTTGACTATATAGTATTGTCTTGGCGTGGCTATTTTATCTTTATTTATACAATCACAGTTTTTGTAAATGTTGCTTGTGTCAATTTCCTTGTTGATTCTCATGCAAATTCATTCCGCGTCCATTTCTTACTGAAATATCACAAATATCAAAGTTATAGGGGTGTTCCACCACACGACTAAGGCTCCCGATTAAGGGTTTTTGGGGTCGGTTTGAAATATTTGCTTAGTCCCAGGCGTCCTGTAAGAGTCAGTAGTTGTTGGTTGGGGTCGGGAAAAAAATCAAACATGTTTGATATTTCTCCCGACCCTAACCAATTCTTTTTTGCGGCCATAAACAAAATGTCCAGTCCCAGGCATCCTCAGTCCTCCTCAGATCAAATTTGCACAGTCCTATGTTGTCCCAGGCCGCCTGCGACCCTTAGTCCTCGACCCTTAGTCCCAGACCTCTATCCCTCTGTCCGAGGCTTCCTGCGACCTTTAGTCCCATTGCAAAACAAAAATCGGCGATCCTGGTCTGGGGACGCCTGGGGATGCCTCAGGACACCTTGTGGGGTCGGGACTTAATCGTGGGTTAGTCGGGGCTTAGTCCCAGGAGGCCTGAGGCATCCTGGGACCCAGTTCGGTTTGTCTACGATAGGATCGTGGTTCAAACCGACCAGAAAAATGGCTTAGTCTGTTCTTAGTCCCAGACCAGTCGAGGACTCTGTAGGGTGGCCTGGGGCCTCCTCAGGGCCCCTGAGGCCCATCTGAACTTAATCCCAGACCTTGATACCGATTCAGTAGTCCCGCCCATTTTTCCTTATTTTTCACCAACTGTCCACGATTAAGGGTCGGGGACAGGGTCAGGGCTTAGTCCTTTTGGTGGAACAGGGGCATTAGTCCCATTGCAAAACAAAAATCGGCGATCCTGGTCTGGGGATGCCTCAGGACACCTTGTAGGGTCGGGACTTAATCGTGGGTTAGTCGGGGCTTAGTCCCAGGAGGCCTGAGGCGTTCTGGGAGCCAGTCGGTATGTCTATGACAGGATCGTGGTTCAAATCGACCAGAAAAATGGCTTAGTCGGTTCTTAGTCCCAGACCAGTTAGGGACTGTCTGGGGCCGCCTGAGGTGTCCTGAGGCTTCCTGAGGACGATCTGTACTTAATCCCAGACTTTGAAACCGATCCAGTTTTCCCAACCATTTTTGTGTTTTTTCACCGACTGTCCACGATTAAGGGTCACCAACAGAATCGGGGCTTAATCCTTTGGTGGAACAAGGGCATTATATTTTTTCCATTTACGGGAGCCGCCATATTGGATATTGTTTCCTGTTAAGGTGGATGCTAAATTTTGTGAGGGCTCAACGTCAAGTCAAGTTTTTATCTGCGACCAGTCAACCCGAATTATTTGTACAGAGTCACACCCCTAGTTTGAATGGCAATTCCAAATTCTGATAGTTATAAAACTTTCCATTACCTTTAAATATCTATGTCACACCTCCAAGCCAGGGTCTCAATCCACAAACAAGAGTACTCAGAGAGTAAAATCCGGATCCTTTATATTTTAAAGGTGTGGGCCTTGCAGTGATCCAGACAATTCTCTAAAATTAAATGGGATCTAAGTTACCCAGTATGACCAGTAGTATTTGTGCAATCCGGTTAACAAACAAATAACCGCTCATCAATTTAAATACCTCCTTGGCAGAGACAAAGAATTAGCTAATCTGTCTAAAGCTGTGGTTTAGCCTGCCTTATAAAAAAATAGTACACACCTTCAATACAACTCAGAACATGATTTACATTGGGAACGGGCCTGTTTAAATGTTGGAAATGGTCTTTATGCCCTTTTGTGAGATGCATTTAAAAATACATGCTCGAGAGGTGAGGGAAGAAGTGGATATTTGGGGCAGTGCCCTCTTGATATACACTGGCTTCATACGAGTTATCTGCTTAGATTCCTAAATATGAGGCCATCAAGTGCAATTTAAATCCATACAGATACTACCACGGGATTTGGATTTAGGTTATTTTTATTACTTTTTCATTTGGGTTTTACAACGCATTCAACAGCCAGGGGTATATTGCAATGGGTAGTTTATCGGTTGAAGAACCAGTGCATTCTAGTTGGTCAAGATTCGGCACTGTAAACCTCCGAGTATTGGCAAGTAACTACCAACTTTCCAACATGAAGTGCCCAAGGTGAGATTCGACAGCAACCTCAGAGATTGAAGGAGAGCACTCTAACTGCTACACCACCAAGTCCCCTACTAACACAGGGAAATGTTTGTGCTGAGTATAACCACTATCAGTGGGCACATATTTACATCCTTTATATTGGGGCTGTTCTACCTTAGTGAGCCGATAGTAATTCCTTATCCGAAGTAATGAAAACATTCATGATCCAATCTTGGTTAAGGGGGCTGTTTACTTCTAAGAGTGTGGTTTGCGATAGGTTTATGATTTAAAGTAATAAAAGATCCAATATCCAAGATATACTTTACGATGAACATTAAGATATGTTCCTGATGCACAAGATATTTTCCTTGTATCTTCTTAAAACCTACCTGCACACCAAAGCATACCCCCCCCCCCCCCCCCCCCCCTTATCCTGGATCATTCCCATGGCGTTCTCCATGGTGCCAGACTCCTCTGATGTCCTTGGATACAGAATTTTGTTCACTGTTTTTGTTTTGTTGAGCCTTAGAGTCCTCTTGTTTGGGGAGATTAAGCGCTATAAAAGTTCAATTAGAATTAGAATTCTTGATTGGCATATTGCCATTGCCTCAGATAAATCTTCTAAAAGGTTTGTGATAGTTTTATATCAATCCGATTGGTATGGGATTGGTTTACGATGGACTGAAGATGAAACATATTTATGATCGTTACAAGATGGAATATATTGCTGTACAAGTGACAAGAGAGGTTTAAGATCACTGCAAGATTAAAATATGATAATACTATGGGTCTACAATGTACAATTGAAAGGTTTGTTATAATTTCAAGCAGTTTAAAATATTGGTTAATTGTTCTCAATGGACTCCTGACTGCTGTACTCATAAACCTATTTATACCGTATTTCCTGTACACGTTCTCTGTATGATGACTTTAAAATCAGTAAGATGCTTTAGATTCTGTTCCCGATTACTGAATTTTCACAATCAGGAGCAAGGTGTACGATATATCATACAATTTAAAAAGGTGTCTGAAGACAAACTTTAAGTTTATGATTGCTGTAGGGTGGAAAATATTGATTTTTCTATTATTTTTCTATTTTTCTAATATTAAGTTGGACTTAAGTTCTCTATTAAGATGATATTACAAGCGAAAAGGTTTAAGATGGGTTTAAGATTATAAAAACCTGATAAGGATCAGGAGCAGTTTGCAATACCTTCAAATGGTTTAATATTGTCGCAAACTGTTCCCTATGGACTGATGAATTAACTCATTGGGATGTACTACTACTGTTATCTCTGTAAGCAATGGGTTTATAATTTCTTTAAGGTTGTTAAAATTAAAATAATCTACCCTCCCAAGCTGACAATTAACTGGGTCATAAACCAATCATAATGCATCACCTCCAAAGTGGAACATCCCTTTTAAGATAATATTGCACATTTTCCCCTGACTTTTACCCCACATCCCTTCCAAACAGAAAAAATGTGTTAGGTCTTCAGTGGTTGTATTAGATGAAAGAAGTTTGAAACGAACAGTACTTACAAGATTTGATATAATGCCTTAAAGTACCCTTTGACATAAAAATGCATTGACATATTTTTTTTCATTTTTAACAGTACACAATCTGCTCTGGAAGAACCTGAAGAGACTGGATGTAAATATATTTATGGTTTATATTTGTGGCATATAAACACCTTAAGAGACGACAGGTAAAATACATTTTTCTTGCAATTAGTTAGAGAATGTTACCTTGGGATGATGTAGTATATATAGTAATCAGAAGATAGTACTTTCAATTTAAACGGATTGAATATTGTTCCTTGCACAAGATACTTATTTTTGTTTAAATATGCAGAAGATTTTATATCCCAAGCACATTTTTTGTGATAAAATATTAGAGTTTATCCTTTTGGAATTTCACTGTCAGCTTGCTTTTAAATAGGTACCCAATAAACCAAAAAAGACTGTGGGAATCCATGACTGTTAAAAAGTTATGGTTAATATAGCAAGCTACATATTTCAAAGAACAATGGTTTCATAAATTTCAGTTTATTTTACTTTATTGTCAATTATAAGTAATTTAACATTAGTTCCAACTGATAAAAAGTGTTTTGTGAGAATTTGTATCACACCTCTACCTTAATAATTCCTATTGTTGTAGGCCTCCAGTTTGACGGTTTCATCAGAAAGGAGGGTACAAGTTGTTTAGAGAAAAACACCTATTATTTCTATGGTGAAAAGTATGCAGACTGTCCAAGTGTCGTCGTAGGGACTGGTGCAAAACTTTCACCTTGACCGATATGGAGTACCGTGGGAAGAATTTGATATACTGCCAACTGTATGAGAGATGTGTAGAAAAGGATGGAGTCACTGGAACTGATGTGTACAGTCTTGAAAGGTTAGATTTTCTGTACTCAGATCTACTTACAGTTTCTTTCAGCCATTGGTACTAGTATTGTCTGCTTGCTGTCTTGAGAGGACTCATTCGGCCCAGTTCAGAGGGATTCCCATTTGGGCGGGGTGCACTAAACTGTGTTTAAAACCTGCCATATCCTCTTTTTAGCCATAGTAAACTCTACGTGTTGCGGGGGGGGGGGGGGGGGGGGGTGATAAGGGAACCAGGATGTTTGGGCAAGCTTATACAGTTTTAAAGAACCTCAGAACAGCGTTGGGTTTTTTAGTTTATTTCAACTTGTATATGCAAAGTAAAAGTTTGAAAAAATATGACTTAATAACTTGAGTTAATAACTGAGTAGTTGCTAAAATTTATGTAGAAGTCAGTAACATTTATAGAAGTTAGTAACTTATTTTTATCACTTTTCTTGTTAAAAAGGTTTGAAAAAACAGCATACATAATTATTGTAAACAAATTTGAAAACGAACAGAGGCACATATTTAATAAATTCAAAATGCTCCACCTCTTAAAATTTCTACATTTTCATTCACTACGAAGGTTATGTTTTGGTGTGCTTTGCTTTGTTTGTTCGTCTGACTGTGTTGTTGTCATAACAAAAGTACAGAATACAGCTTTATGTAATTTTTGAATGTGAGTACAATCTTACCAAAGGACGAAGTGATTTAATTTTGAAAAAAATCTGTATTTTACTCTGCATACAGTGAAACAAAGAATCCTGAATTTTCAATGGTCCTATTTTCATGCAGTATTTCGTCAAAATTGCCGTGTGGAAGACACTCAACTGCCCCCAGTTTTTATGCTATGAGTGATTTCCAGGTACAACTAAATAGCTTATTATGATAAAAAACAAAGACAATGTACTGGTTTTTCTGGTGTTATATGTTATCTTTAAAACAATCCTTTATTGTGAACAAAAGTTTTATAATGGGTTATCTAATCACAATATTAAACTCCTGAGGTCACTTCCACCACCTATGTTATCAAAAAAGGGCCGTAAAAACTTCCAAAGCATTGGATTTCTCCCGACTAAAATGATTGACCATATCACTGACAATACCATCCTTATGAGCCTCAAACTGGGGACGGAGCAAATGCACTAACATATATTCCTTTTATTTTTGACAGTGCTGGTCCAAACAGAAATAAAGGTAAATATAGTTATATCTCATTTCTTTAAACATTTCTTTATTTGTTAATTCCTTATTTGCAGATAATTTCAGAGTAAGAATTTTTAATGTAAGAAGTGCAAGCAAGTGTTAATTCTAATTGGACTTTTATAGTGCTTAATGTCCTCAACCAAGAGGACTCTAAGGCACAACAAAACAAAAAGCAGTGAACTAAATTTCTATATCCAGGGACATAAGAGGGGTCAAGCACCACCAAGAAGGCTAAGGTGGGTATGCTTTGGTGTACAGGTAGGTTATAAGCTGCTTTCTGCAGGATGCCGGGGAGAGAGGTAATGTAATGACAAGATATCTGTACCACAACCAGTAATTACAAGACAGTTTTCTGTTGAATTGAAGAGTACACATTGTAATTAACACAAATCTTACCATATGATGCTACAACTAAATTATACTAACAAGACAAGGCTGTGTAATAATTATGAGAAAATACCATATTTTCATTACTAGGAAAAACTTTTTTGTCATTGTAGTTTGTAATTTTTGTAACTGTAGAGGTTAAAATTTTCACTGGGTTTTAATTTTGACTATTTTAGCTGATGGGCTTGGATAGGCAAAAAATAATTCCTAGTGAAATTTTAATTCTGTATTGAGGTCTCAAGTGAAACCAGGTAGAAGTGACATTAATTCTAGTGAACTTCATAAAAATTAACAATTACTGAAATTTTCTTCTGAATAAAATTTCCACTTTAACAGATAATCTCTGAGGCAACTAATCATGTACACTGTCACTTTAGCCAACTTTTATAGCATTGATACATCCCCAGAATATATAACAGTCCCTGATGACAACCAATGGTTGAGGTTTTAAGCGTTGATTTTTTTCATTTGTTTCTACCTCAATTTGTGCCAATTTGAGGTATATGCCAAATTATAACACATTTCCTTGTAACACCTTTCCAGTGCATAATTTTTTGTGCATTTTTGTTCTGACTAAAGTAAGCATTTTTTATAATCAGTTTTTAAAATTTTGCTTATTTAACCACTATATCCACAATCCTCTTGAATTGTTCATTAATATTAACAGCACAGCTATCGGATAACTGGTAACCCAATAATGTCTTTCTGAAGCTATCAACGGCAGATAGTGTTTTTACATGGGTGATTATGGAGAAAGTATGTGATTATGGAACATATTTTTACATATATTCTTACTTTAAGTAACCATAACTGTGAATTCTGGTGGAATTATAATGTTTTACCAATAGTATTCAGAATAATGAGGTCAGTTCTATCAAATTTTGGTTATTTGTGTTATTTACATATATCTATATAGTTTATGTAAAATATTAACATATTTGTAACCATTTATAAGTTTATAATGTCAATCATCACCTACAAAACAGTCAGTTGTCTTCCTTTACTGGCAACAAACTCACAGAATTTAAGTACAATTTTCAGTCCAAAACATGAAACCTTTTGAAATTGAAATAATATGTAACCACCATGCAGCATAAGTTATGTATTACAATATTGATAAAGATTGAAGGGTTTTAGAAAATTACTGACAATTATTGTTACCAGTAAGCAAATTATACATATTTGTAAATATGTTAATGACGTTAGCCAAGCCACTTCATAACATTAATGACAAGAGGAATATTCTGTTTCTAGATAACAATCCTATTATTTTATTCTTATATTATATTATTCATGTGTAGAGATGATATCTTCAGTAACCCACAACCTAATTGGCTGCTGGGGTATATCTTTAAATCTTTGTGAGAAGGAAATGCTCTTTAAAACCTTATATATTCACAGCAGTGTCACAGTTTTGATATATGTAATGCAAATATATATGCACCCATGATTCTGAATAACTTTGTTTCCTTTGATTGATCAATGAGAAATATATTTAAAGCAATTAATCCTGAATGAGTCAAAAGGCTAATTATTAATTCAAACCAAAGTTTTTTTTAATATGTCTCCTTTTTCAGTTCTCTCTTGGGAAGACTTTGATCACTGGCAAAACAGGGGATGTGATGGTAAACCTCTGGCATCACTTCATACTAAATATCCAGGAAAATGTCTTGAAGAATGTGGTTGGTGGAGTTGCGATGCTATTGCTGTTGACATAGCAGCTAATGGGTATAAATGTGACTTTTACAGGGGTTGTAGCATGATTTCTAAGTCTAATGCAAGACTGTTTGTGCTGCAGGAATAAAGGTTGGTATCAAAGCATTTTAATATATTATATTATCATTCCCCATGGCCCCCCCAACAACACCAACTGCCAAGAAAACAAGCAAGGGAATAAATATATATTATTTATTATTCTGCTAAAATTTGTTTTTATTGATATGTAATACAACATTTACTTCATGATTTATATTTACTGACATGTAATGCAACATTTACATTAAAACTTTTACATTCCAAGTAAACTACTCAATAACAATACTCTAGGTGCAAAGCAATGATAAATTATAGCTAGCACCAGATGAGAACTTTAAAACTTTACTGACATTGGCAAGACGACAGTTACGAGTTACTAAGCCAGTTTCTTACATCATTAAGACCTTACTAATACAAGTAGCCAAAATATGATACACACTGGCCAGGGAAATTGAAATAAAAGGTAAGGTCGCATGTTGTGACCTAAGAAGTAACTGGCAGGAACTAAGATTAAATTTTTTACAAAGGATGGTGCCAGCATCAGACCAAGTGTGCCTGGTGAAGCCCCATCCCCTGGGGCTCAATGGAACACCCAAAGCCAAACATAAACATGGGAGGTCAGGCATGTGACCTCCAGCAAGGTTACCCAACCTACTGGAAAATGAAAGTATAAGAAAACTTTTAAAGCAAATGTATTTTGGAGGGGATTGGCACATGCAAGGCAAACTTGATACAAGGAATTGATTGAAATGCTACTTTAATGTTCTATGGAAGTACTTTGACATGTTAATTTGGAAAGAATATAAGATAATTTGGAAGAAAATAAGAGTTAAATGTAGGATAATGTCTTGTAAATAGGGGCCAAACAGCCAGACTTAAGAAAGTAGGTGATGTTGAAAAGTAGTAGAAACTGCTGAAGGGGTAGTGGATAAATCATTAATATATTTCCATACCCAATCAGAACGCCATGTACCGTGGTGCATAATCTGGCTCAAAGGAACCCCATGGTGAAAGGCCCAGGTGGCCCCAGACCTTCTAAAATCATGAAAAGTGAGGTGGGGAGAAAGATTTAGAGCACGCGACACAGAGTGAAGATGGTGATGTGCAACGGAATCCATAAGAGGTACCTGGGTTTGAACCCTGGAAATCTGGAAAAGTGGATCATTGGAGTCACCTGGAAACAAAAGTAGGAGGGAGCACAGAGCAGCAACTGGGCACAATGGGGATGAACCCAGCATGGGAAGGCTGATGGTTCGAATCTGCTGTCTGTTTTGCATGGTCTTGGACCACTTGATGATCAGCAGCACCTGGTCCTGAGCAAAAATGACATCCCCTTTTGACAGGTGACGAGTGTAATCAAAAGTAGAGACTGTATGTGGCAGAATATTAGATAATCTCAAAAAAGAAAAGTATGCTAGTATATAAAGAGGTCTAAAAATGTTGGGATGGTGAAGGGTTTCTGAAACTTGTATTATGCTTGCAAGTAGTTGAATATCAATATGTTTGTGTAATTTGGGCTGTAGTGGCCTGTTTATTTTCAATGCTTTTAAGAAATACTGTATCTGCTGGTGCTGGAAACAAGCAGTGTCTAAATTGAATACTATGTACTGGGCCCTGATACCAGCCAAGTAATTAGATATGTTCGCAGGAGAGATTTGGTTAACAACCAGATACTCCATGAAAGCAAGCAACACAATGTGGTTTACCTGACCAAGGTAAAACCCAGCCGCCACCAGGAAGCCAAAGAAGTCGCGAAACATGCGCAGGTAGGCCTTCTGTGTGGCTGGTCTGAAGGCAACGTGCAGTCTGGCTTGTGCCCTGGTGGTGAGCTGGGTCACAGGGTCAGGAAGACCTGAAAATATATCAAATATTATAATTTAAAGCAGCGAGATCAATATGAGTGTTTACCCATATGAAGTGTGGCAGCAACTGTTTAAGTTTTTGTTCAGGATTTATGGTAATAGTCCACCTGGACAGTAAGTCGGCAATGTGATTATTTTTGCCAGGGATATGAAAGAAAACTAAATGAATGTTGAACATTGCAGAAATTAACTACACATTTCTGGCACACAGTGCCAAGAAATGATCCCTGGTCTTGCCAGAGTTAAGTACTTCAACCACTGCTAGGTTATCACATTTTATTTCGACCTTTTTGTTTTGCCATAGATTTGACCATACTTTGAGGGCCACTATTATGTTTAGCATCTCCAACTGGGTTATGTGGAGATGTGAAAATTGGTCGCCCAAAGGAAAAGCATAGACCATGGGGCCAAAATTGGCCCCAAAGCCTAACAAAGAAGCATCTAGGTGGACCCCAAAGTCAACATTCTTATGATCGAAATAAGTAACTCCATTGTATTGTTGCAAAAATGTAAGGAACCAATTTAGATCTTGGTGAAAAGACTGGGATAGACGAAAAGGCGAAACTTGAGTATTCTCCCTAAGTAGCTGCAGCATGCGATTAAGAAAGCTTCTTGCTGGCCGAACACACTTGGTTTTATAGAGAAGTGACCCTAATAAGGATTGAAGCTGTGTCCTGCTACATGATTTTTTGTGTTTCCATTTCTCACACATGTTCTTGATTTTCTGCAGTTTTTCAGGAGGTATGGAAATTGTTTTATTAACAGTATTAATTAGTATGCCCAAGCAAACCACCTCTGTAGAGGGTGGGACTAGTTTCTTTTGGCTTACCTGTAAGCCTAGATCCTGGAGCAAAGACAATAGAAATGTGTAAGATTCATGAATTTTTGATGGTAAACCGATATATATGAGGTCGTCAATGTAATTTAAGAGGGCATTATGACCATGACATTTCGTAATGTATCTTATAGCATCGATGCACCTCTCAAAAAATCCGGATCCGAGTCGAAATCTGAACGGGACCGATCCGTCGAGATATAAGTGATTATGGACTATCCCCAGCAAATCAATATCCGCTGGATCTATTCTAAGCTGTCTAAACGCCCTACTTATTTCAACCTTAAATAATAAGGCTCCAGGGCCAAGATCTTTAAGTTTGTTAGTAATATCGTACACTGATGGATATTGCAAGGTAAAATAAGTATCTAGATATTTGCATTTATGAACAAAGTCATTCACGGACGCACCCTTGGGCCAACTTAGATCCACTATAGTCCTTCTGACTGCAGAATTCTGCTTCTCCCTATTCATAAGTGGGGAGATATGAACTGGAAATGGAGGTTCGTGGTAAGGGCCATATATAACATTATGAGTTAATTCTTCATTAATATATGCATCTACATGCTCTTGAAATTGATCAGCTGGCGTATGGTTAGCATATGAGGAGGTAATGATACTACCCCTATGAAAATCTAACGGAAAACCGAATTGTAATAAATCGGGGAGCTGCTGATCCCAATAGTCTTTGAGATATATTCTCCATATGTTAGCATTCAAGTTGGTCTCCACAGGAATACGACATTTTAAAAAAATTGGCACCCCACTTTCTCTGACTAAGTTGTGTGCTTGAATATCTGGTATTATATCCCACTTAACTGGGGGACCTGCATAAATTTTTAAATCTGTCAACGGTACATAGCCAAAAATACCATTATTTTGCATTAAGCAAGCTTTGTGATCTTTGGAATTGTCTTTATGATTCCAGACATACAGTGGAATTTTTTCCTCCCTGACATATGGGGTTGCACTAGGGTCGGGAAAGGGCAAATCGTACGCCTGGCCACTCTCTGGAGCTGGCTTGAACCCAGTTCCTCCATCTCCCAGAGTGGCCAACTGTAGTGAATTGATGTCACTTTCAGGCATGGACCCTGCATTCGTATTACCTTAATTGGGAAGAGCAGAGACTTTATTTTGATCTCCATCAGGTTGCTTTTGCATTATATTTTGTCCTTTTCCACAAGATGTTTGAGATGTAGTGACAGCCGAGGCTGTGACTACCTCGTCAAGCGCAGTGGGCGCATTCTCATGGCTCTCATCGGTGTTCTCATTAAAATTTTGCAAGACTTGGAAACTATAGTTGATTGGAAGACAAAAAACTTTCTTTATCTAGGTTGACCACATTTCGAGAACAAACTTTATGGTCGAGAGCAACTGAGGAAGCCCTACCCACGGGTCTGGAGGGTTTGAGTTCAATACTAACCTTGAAAGAGGTAACAAGCACGGCATTTGCATTTCTATGAGGGACAGTGACAATGCGAGTACCCTTTACGTTATCTCGGTTAGTAAGTGTACCCCAAGTATATTTGGGTGATTGTGAAGCAACCTGGGCGTAAGTCCTTCCATTTTGAACATTGGCAAAAGCTTTGGCAGTGCCAAACCAAGACATATATGTAGTCCTGGGAAGTTGAAACTCTTGATCAAAACTTTTTCTAACATTTTTACTACTGTTCCAAACAATTATGTGATGAAATTTGCCAATGTGTCGACTAACGCCCATTGCTACTCGTTTTTTGTAACCTTTTGTTTGCTCTTACAATCTATCTCTGAATGAGGAATAGTTTTGCCATTCCTTGTAAAATACGAGGAACAAATGTGTCTGCAAAGAATGCCTCTAGTTTCATGAGTACTATTATGAGTACATGTACCTTGGTTGAAAAATTGACAGGGCATACTTTTAACATTTTTGTCTCGCCTACTGGAATTTTTGTTGTGATTTTGGCTATTTTGAGCGACGTGTCTCTGAGCATGAGCTCGTCTCACTCTATAGCTTCAGTTTCGTCTCACTCTATAGCTTCAGTTTGAGTAAAATCTTTAATTTCACCCTGCTCCATGCGACATAGGAGCACTGCATCGCAGGCCTTAGCTGCGGCCATGAGAAGTCATTAGCATCATCTAGCAGATAAATCAAATAGCCCAACATAGCTTCCTTACAATTTTTGTCTGACTCATCTCTCATGGTCCTGCAGAAGCCTGCCACCCATTGCCCCATGGTCAATTGGTCATACGTGACCCTTTCTTTATTGCTACCAGCCAAAACGTACTCATGAGGCCACTTAACACGATTTTTCACTAAAACTTCAACTTCCACCTCTCTGAGATTTTAGCTTTGGGTCAGTACCTCTTTTACTAATCTGCTATAATTCTTTAATTCTGTCTTCCACTAACTGCTGTATGGAAACATTTTTCTTCAAATTTTCAAGAGTCGGTAAATTAACAGTCTCTATACCAGTACTAGTACTTGGTGTGGTCAAGGTTCCGGTAGAGTGGACATGTGTGTGTGGGCCTTTGACAGTAATACTTTTATTTTTAACCTGTGTACTCCTGCTTGCACTTTTGGCCTGTTTTGACTTTTTGCTAACTTTATCTTGCTCTAATTTCTCTAATCTGGTGCCAATGGAACTTAATTGAGCCAAAATTTGTTGGTTCACAATAGCCTGATCCGACACTGCAGCAGAAGTACTCGGATTTTCCGCTTGTAATCGGTCAAAATAATGCCCCTGGGTACTCCCATCATCACTGTCCGAACCGCCAACTACAGCACTCAAAAAAATCTGAATCAGAATTGGAAGAAGCATCCGAATCCTGTTGTGCAACCGATGTGTTGCCCAACAAGTTCAAAAATGCACTATCATCCGATAATTGAACTTGAATAGGAATTTGAACAGTTTCTGTCCTAGCAGAGCGCAAGTTATATTTCTTTTTCTCCATTGAATAAAGTAACTGCTAAACTAATAAAAGTACTTAGTAAAAAACTAAAAACCTAAAACTTAAAGCAGTATAAAATTTTCCTGTTTCCAGTGCTACCTCTCCCAAGTCTGAAATGCAAATGGAAAAGTGCACGTGGAATTTCCAACACCAAATGCCAGTCAGCCAATGAGATGCTCTGTAACAAAACAAGTACTTCCAATACAAACTGTACATGCAGACTACAGATACAAATACTAGGCTAAGGTGACCCATCTGGAATGAACTCACAGTTGCAATACAACTGCCCGCAAACTTAGTTATTTCTGACAAAGTCAATTACAGAATCAGTGTTTGTCCTTTCATTGAAATGTGAGTACTCCTAGCCAAGGAATATGTAAAAGCCTTTCCAACAATAGGATGGATATAGGTTGGGTAGTATTTATATTTACCTGTGTATCACTAGCTGCCTAATTTAAAGAGAACTGTATTTTGTACATCTTACTAAATTATCTCCTTAAATTAGAGGAATGCTGGAAACTTTAAAGGCTACATTTAATTTAGAAAGTACATACATTTTGGTAGTTCTACAGGTCAAAATGGTTGTATCTAGGGCTCAGTTGAAAAAAAAACTATACTTTTGTGAAACAGTAAACATTTCTACAGCTAATCTGATCCAAAAGGGAAGAGGAATACTGCATTGTTTATCCTGAAGTTTGTTTCCGGTTCCACATTGAGTGAAAATAAGACTTAGATCTAATATATAGTATTTAGGTTATGTGCACAGACAGACAGAAGGACAGAGAAACTCAGAATCATTTGCTTGATGTTTTAAGGTATATCACCCTAAGTATGTATACTCTTTAGAAAAATTGCTGGAACAAGTTCTGTTGAAGTTATTATTCCAAATCATGGAACGTTTAAAAGGGCCATATCAAGATCTATGAACCTAGGGTTAATTTTTATGGCTTCAGGGCTCTGGTGGGGATTGGGGGATGTTAACAGTCGTATGAACCACTATTAGTTCTGTTGAAAGAAGTTGAGTGATTTAATTTCAAATCTACGGAATTGGCAATAAGGTGTACTAGAAAACATTTGTGTAATGCTCTTAAGCCTGTTAAGGACTGATGTCTTTTCATTAAAAAGCAAAATATTTGTACCAAACTATAATTCATTAGCCTGAATAATTTTCAGTTAATTATGTCATATATTTGTAGGCTACCATGCAATGGAGAAAGGAGTGCCCGTTTTCCTGAAAGGATTTTGTTGCTTTTTCTATTGGTCAATAAATATAACTTACTATATTCACATAATGGTTAATAAATGTAAGAAACTTTTGACAATATTTTTACTTTTATAGAAACAATACAAATGAATAAATGGTTTCTTTCTACTTTTGTTCTATTTCTGTTGAAATGCATATGTTATTTATAAGTATAGAATCCCCACATATAATTAAGAACATTAAATTGAGTTTTATTGAAAGTCCTTACCCTGAGAACGTAAATGGTCACTGCTCAAAATAAACCATTAAATAAACAATACATCCATCTATGTCTCTTTGTGGCCTAGTGGTAAGGATGTTGGACTTTAGAGCAAACGAACTGGGCTTCAGTTCCCTCTGTAGTTAGTCATGGAGATTAAGCTTGAAATACTTGTAAGCAGCCATAGTGGCACAGTCGTAACACATGCGCATCTCACCTTTGAGGTCAAGGCTTTAAACCTTGGACCTTATGTAGGATAGTTGGTAATTGCTTACTGATGGTCGGCAGGTTACAATACAGAACTTTGACCAGATTGTACAGTTATGTACTGGTTTCCATTGCCCACAAAACTACCCGTCATGGTGTGACCTGTACAGAGTTGAAAGCGACGTAAAACCCCAAATAAATAAATAAATCACATATTTGTATCAATGTTGGTCAAATATAGTTTCAAATATACACCTCAAACAGTCTAGCATTCTCCTAAGGGAACAAGAAATATTCTTAGCTGTAAAGGTGGCAAATGCCTTTGTTAGCAATCGCATGGATTACTGTAACTCACTGCTTTATAACACAAAATGGCATAAACTGGCAGACTACAGAGAGGTCAAATGTCTTATGTTGTGTGCAAACTAAATAAATATTGTCATGTCACACCCTTCCTGCACATACTACACTGGCTCGCTATTCAATGCCATATATTATTCAAATACAATCTCCTTACTTATAAAGCAATACATTTCAGCCAACCTCCATATCTTTCCTCTCTGATTAGGCGGAGTGATCTCACACGGGGCAATTGCCTATCAATTTCCTCATCTAAACCAAATAAACACTCAGGGTTGTGCAGCTTTATAGTAGCTGCTCCCACAGAATGGAACAAGCTTCCTCAAGCCATTAGAACCATAGAAAGCATTTCTAGTTTCAAAAAGCAGTTGAAAACATATCTTTTCAGATTAGCATATACGTCACCTGTATCAGACGCTAACATGGAAATGGACCTCTTTTTGGAACTGGACTATCCCTTTTTGGACATCAGCTCCACAGAGGATGTTTACATCAATTTTGGCGCTTTATAAGTGTTTCTTAGTTACTTACTTACTATTATTTATTTTTTATTTATTTGGCGTTTTATGTCACTTCCAACATTTTACAGGCCATATCACAACAGGTAGTTGGAAGGGCAGAGGAAACCAGTACATACAGTTGGTCAAGGTTCTGTGCTGTAAACTGCTGACCAATGGCAAGCAACTACCAGCTTGCCCACTTGAGGGTGACGGGAACCAAACCCTGTCTCAGAGGTTGGAGGCTAGTGTTAACACCCTGTTATCGCGGTCCCCTCTGTTAGTCATTTCATTAGAAAACCTGAAATCAAGCAATGACCATATGGATAACTATGTCTCACGAATTACCATAGCTGTCTTCTCCTATTTCGGAGTCAGTGTAAGATAAAAATGGGCATAGTTACATATATTTTATATCATTTAACATTTTTTATCATCAGGTAGTTTGAAAAAAAAATCACAGGTAAAAGCTACCAAAATTTTTATTTTTCAACGAAAATCATTTGTCTTTCTTTACTAGTAGTTTCAAAATTCTTTGGTGAGTTATATTTTGAAGTAGAGTAATTAATGAGATATACCTTTTACTTTGTTTTTTACAAACTTCCAAAGAAGCATTTGGATTAAAAGCCAGATTACCCACCTCAGTGTTTTATACAAACACACAGACAACACCCCAACAAGTCATCATAAAATACAGGCACCCCCGTCAGCACCAACATCACTGAACCAGGGTGAACCAAATAAAACCCCTAGCTACTCCCCGATTGGGGTTATTAAATCCAGTTTTCTTTCTATTATGGAGTATTTTTAAGAGTGAGCTCTGGCAAGGTTTGCCTTCCAGAGGCCACTTTTTTATTTTATTTGTGTACCCATACTTTCATTAGTTGTGGCTCAGCGTGATCAGTACCTGTCTTATCACTGAAGTTAAGCAGCTGTAGGCTAAATAAGTACTTTGATGGGTATTATTCAGCATTTCTGGGATGTTGTGATAACAAATCAGCCAGCTGTAAGCTTGGCATCCTTGAAGAATTCCTTAAAGCAGAAATTGACAAAATGGCTGCTGTCTAATAGAGGACAATTCTATTATTACACGAAAATTTGCTTCTAAGCCATTTAGAAACACAAACTTTGTGTCTTAGAATAGGATTAGGGTTCAAGGAATGTATTTTTGATGGCTTAAATAGATTCAAAATATCGTATTGGCAGGATAACCTTAGCTTAAGTGAACATTTGCAAAAAAGTCTTTCACTAGGTAGCAATAAAGGCAATTTTCTCAGTGATCAGATAAAATTCAGCTGCTCCAATCTGAAAAAGTACAGTGAGGTGATTTCTGTCTATTACTACCTTTAAGGCAGTACCTTTACCAAATTCTAACAAATGAGAAATGGTGTCACACCCAGTTAAGGCATCTCCGGCAGGCAAGATATCAGGCAATCCTTTCATGTTCTATTGCTGTTTTATGAATGTCTATAATTATCATCAAGAACTCTGATTCTCCATGCTGATATTCTCACACATTTGCTCATCGATATATAAGTGCATCAGCAAGATAAAGACATCTTTACCATTGCAGATTACTTTGAAGTGTCAGTTAATTTCCACATCTGAGTCAAGTTGAGCCATCCTTCCCATGATGAATCTCCAGAGTCTATCTCAAAAGAGTGGATTTATTACACACCTGTACTGGTGTTCAGCGTTGGTGATGAGTCCAAGATATAAAAAGTTCCCAGAACTTCAGCATCGTAAAATAATCAGAATACAACAGACAAATTTCTGAGTCCTTGTTTTTTCAAGCCTTTGGAATATTTCAACTGAACTTACCTCCAGTGTAAGCAATGCACATTCAATTTTAACTTTCCAATCAGAAACCTATACCCGTATTTTAAATAGATACTAGAAGGCCTTTAACATCACATTTGACATTATGTCATAGCAGATACTTTCAGATTAAACCAATCACGTGCACTCTGTTGTTATACTCCATTGATACTACATACGGAAAACCTGGCATTAGCAGGATTGGTCAAATGCCCTAATCCTTCAATTATCGTCTGATATATGAATGCAAGCTTGTGACAGAGTGGAGAAATGTGGAATCCTTCATCATCATACAAAATCTTTAAACAATTTTTAAATTTTGTGCCTCTGGCCGAGGGGGCTTGCCTTCAACCTTTCAGCTCGCAGGTTTGCACTTGGTCCAAGCACTTTGTGTTGGAAACTTTAGTATTTATTTGCCGATGCCAGGTGGTTTACAGTGCAGAATCCTGATCAACTAGTATGCACTGGTTCCTCCAACTGCAAACTACCCGTCGCAATATGATCTTAGCTGTTGAACACGACGTAAAACATAAAATAAATTTAAATAACTCCAAACCATCTCTGACTCATTGCACTGCCACTCACTGTCAATCACAATTCCTTATCAATCTTACCACTGAACCTTTACATGTGTGTCTCTGTCCCCATTCTTCCATTCTACTGCCTTGCGCCATAAATTGGCATACCTTGGACACAAAAAGCTTAATTTTGATCGTTTGGAGTGTAGTTTCGTCTATTTCTTTTTATTGAAATATGTATTGACACAAGCGCAACTTATAAAAGCATTTTACTGACATAAAATCAATAAAATAAACATTTTATTCACGTTTTTAATGAGCGATAATATAATTTCTACATGAAATCAGCGCCTCAAATTGGCACAATTTGCATACGGGAATTGCCGAAGATATTTTAATTATTTCTATCATCATTTTAATTTCCTTATTTGGTATATGGAAATCCACGAGTGTGGGCGATAAAAAAAGAATAATAGGTAATATTTTAGCTTCCGTTTTGTGCCAATTTATGGCGTGTGCCAAGTTAAGAAGCCAGGCAGTAGTGATGTTACGCCGATAACTTTTCCACATTGAAACTCAAGGCATGATCCTCAGGTTATAAAAGCTGGTGATTTAGTCTAGGTTCAGTAGCACTTGGTCATCCAATGGCTGCTGAAGGTGAGTTGAGGATAATGGAGGTTGTTACATTTTGTTCAACATTTGTATTGCTGTCATCCTACTGTTATTTATGGTTACTGTGTCCAGTTAGATACCTTATGGACACTCCAAATCTCTGATGATATGAGGCATCCTGACAGCTGGGATGCACAGAGTAAAACTGAAAAGCACCGGGGGTTCCGTCTGTAGTGTAGGTGATATTTATTTATTTGGGGTTTTACATCACTTTCGACACTGTGCAGTTCATATCATGACGGGTAGTTTTTGATGGCAGAGAAAACCAGCATATACAGTTGGTCAAGGTTCTGTACTGCAAACTGCCAACCATCAGTAAGCAAGTACCAATTTCCAAATTAATGTCTTGGGCTTGAACCGCCACCCTCAGAGGTGGGAGGCAAGTGTGTTACCACTGCACCATCGCGGCCTCATTTAAGTATGCAGTGTGGTTGGGTCATAGGTGACCTTGAGTACCACTTTTTGTGCATGAACTTTTTGTTTGCTGGGAGAGTTGATGTAAGGTTATACATGCGTCATTTTTGTTGTACTTTGTCAACATTGATTGATTTTACCTAGCCACTGCAATGAATATAGATTTGTTTACGTGTCAGAGGTGAAACATATGCCAAATCAGGAGCTGATGTCAGAATTACCAAATTTCTTAAAAAGGGTTAGCAGTTATGTAAAAAACCTCATTTTTTCTTGGCTTTAAATTTAACATTATACAGAGTACTGGACATTTATTTTTTTTAGATTTAAAAGTCATTTATTGTGAAATGATAATTTTATGATTGTGATAAAAATGCAATTACTTTCAAATTTATTTCTGCAACTTGCTCAAGGGGGCCAAGTTCGGACTCTACTGATTTTTAATCAGGATATCTCAAGGACAACGAACCAACCGAGAAAGATTGTTTATTGTTTTTGTATATGATTATATACAGGGGACATGGGTTCAATCACATGTACAGGCAGATACACAGTGGCTTAGATGACCACCTGAGATGGTGATACTCTGTTATTAGATCATATCTTTAGTGGCAGGTCAAAAAACCTCAAGGATATTGATAAATGGTCGTTCTTGAGCCTTTGTCTATCAGTAAGGTCAAGGACAGTAATTTGGGTAATTTTCAGATAGGTCATATAGCACATTCATGCTGCAGTACATGGAGATATTGTGCTGAGTATAAATATAATACAATGCAAGGGATTAATCTCTCTCTTAATGAAAACTGGGCCAGCAATCCCAATTGTTTCAATTTATAAATCTGGTCGGTATGAGTCTGGTCACTGCTTAAGTCTTATTGGGCTGTAACTAAAGTTTATCCTTACAAAGTTACTACATGTCTGTTCACCTCCAGGGCTTGTCCATATGTTCAATAATACAGAAAAAGAACCAAACCCAAGTCATGTCAGTAGGTGGATAGAGACCATCCTGAGTTGAAGGTTGAACTAACACTTCATTTTCCCACACCGACTTATGACGTACTTTTCCTACCTTACAACTGGTTAGGTTCGGTTAGGGTCAGCTCCTATAGAACACCCGCATAGATGAGCCCATGACTATTCAAATTATTTACGTTTAGTTGTCACCCTAGAGTCTGTCAATTGATGGAGATTAAAATGTCAACATTAAATTAGATTAGATCTGCCACTGTGGCTTAGCGGGTAACACGCTTGTCTAGGAACTCAGAGGACGTGGGTTCAAACCCAGGTACAGGCAGATACATAGTGGCTTGGATGACCACTTAAAATGGCAGTCCTCTGTCATTGGGTCCTATCCCCAGTGGCAGGTTAAAGAACATCAAGGATGTTGATAAATGCTCATCCTTGAGCATCTATCTTCCAGTTAGGGGAATGTCAGTTACTTGTGAGTTGGGGCTGTACCTGTGCAGTCAGATTGGTTACATAGCGCTTTGAGTCCTGTAGTATACGGAGATATTGCGCTGAGTATAAATACACAATACAATACGATACAATAGATAGTGCATCAATCAATGTTGCAAAATGTCTTCTTGGAGTTTACCTCATATAACCTTACACCACTTACATAACACTATGTTTTCTCAGGATAAAAGTTGCCGTACCAACCAAAATATCAGTTATATATGATATAGATTTTACCACTCTACCAGAATACTAGGAATCTTTAATCAATTTAATAATGTTTATAAAGTGCTGTGGGTTTGTCGATATTCATAGAATAGTGCTATATAAAGGTCTTTTGGTGGGTTATTGACAATAGTTACACTCAAATGTACTTAGTCATTTTTAAAAGGAGAGATGTTACTCTCAAATTTGCGGAGATGGAAACCCACACACTAACATAAACACTTCAGATTTTAAACCCATTGACGTTTCAAATATCATTTCATACTTTATGGAACCTTTTGAAAACTTGTCATGTGTAAAAAGTTTTAGATGTGAACATAAAATGATTTAAAAGTGCACTACATCTACATCAAAGGAAAACAAAACTTCTATAGAAATGCATTGCAGATTTATTTATATCCCCAGTGAATGGCATATTGTGTCAATACTATACCATTCTGTTAAAATTAAAAATATTTTGGTTGACATTAAAATCTCTCGTCTGAGTAACTCTACCTTATGTCTTGAATGTACAACTTGTTGATTAAATTATTCTAAATATTGTGGCCTAAAAATGTTTGGTTAACAAAATGCTTTCATGGCCGATGTTAAATCTGGGCCAATATTTGCAAAGATTTTGAAACTTTCAAATCACTTATAGAGATTTAACTCGTTCAAAGAGTTTATGCTTAACTTAAATATTACACAATAAACTGTAACTCATCTTAAAATCTTTAAATAAAACTCAATTTTTGAGCTTATACTTAAACTCAAAGAGAATACTTGGTTACATTCTTCTCTTTCTCTTGGGTTACCAGGGCCTCTATTTACACATTTTCTAAACTTTAACCCTTGTTAAAAATCACTCACAGAGTTATTTTTATGAGTTTGTGTCATATTATGGAAACTTTTTAGAATTAAACTCACTTTAGCCTCAGGTTACACTTAAATTTAAAGAGAACAGTTGGCTACCTTTATTCCTTTATTTGGTTTCATGGTTTGTATTCAGAAACGTATTCTATAAAGCATAACGTATAAAGTCACTCACAAACTCATTTTTATGAGTTTTTGTTTAAAGTAAAACCGTTCATAACATAGCAAATTCTTAAAGTCATATTGAAGGCTTCTGCGTAAACTAATTTTTCTGAGTTTATACATAAACTCAAACAGTGGAGTTGGCTGCCATTATTCGTTTGTTTTGATTGTCCTTGTGTACCCAAAATAAGACAACTCTGCAGAATAAATAGATTAAAATAGTTCAGACTGTGCTGTTGATAAACAAATATGTAAGTTTAAAGAAGACACTTAGAGATTAAGTTTATGCATATGTGAGACAATTTTAGTAAATACCAATTACAACATAATCTGAGACTAGGTGTTAAAGTATGAGTTTTAGAATCATGGATCCAGTAGAGGATGAGTTTTCAGAAACATGGATCCAGTGGAGGATGGTGCATTCCTTGTTGTGTTCGAACCCTTAATGCTATTTGACCTTGACTGTAATATTTAAACAAAATCCCTTAAACGGGTAGGTTTTTGTCTCAGGACAAAAAACTCAGTAAATTTCACTTTTGTCACATTTATATACGTGTTATCTAGAAGAATAAGAGGTCCTCAGTAGTGGTTAGCAAGTTTGGCATCTAATCATAGGCTGTCACCTCTGTGGGTTCGAGTCCCACAAGTGGCAATTCTGAGGACCTGTCCCAATATGACCCTGGCTGTTGAACGGGACGTAAAACCCCAACTTTGATCTAGAAGAATAAACAAACTGTCAACTGGCTGCCCAGGTATTGTGTATTATCTGTTTGACAGTAAAATTCTCTTATTCACAGCAGTTTTTCATCCTAGATGTGTATATATATATTAACTGGCATTTGCAATTAAGTATCACACTTAGGGGCCACATTGTGACAGTGGTAACACACTCGCCTCTCACCTCTGAGGTCGGTGGTTCAAACCCCGAACCCTATGTGAAAAATGTTGTAGTTTCTTCCCGATGGTCAGCAGTTCACTGTACAGAGCCTTGACCCAACTGTATGTACTGGTTTCCTCTGCCAATAGAACTACCTATCCCTATATGACCTATCCAGTGTTGAAAGCGACGTTAAAATCCAAATAACTTAATTAGCATCAAACTTGACTGGATATATTTTAAGCATTTTCTATGCATAAATATATTACCAGACTTGAAGTCCTTTCCATTCACTGAACTGTTTTCAAATGTACTTAACAAGGTCATGATGTCTATATATTCAATGTATATTTCTACAATTTTAAATGCAAATTTAATGTACGGGTTAAAATTTATTAAGCTTATATTGACAGTGAGTGTAAGTCATTCAGTGAGAATTTTACCCTTTTCAGACATATCTGAAGATGGCCCATGTACATTCTTTTATAGGGCTGTTTCAACTTTGTAAT
Organism: Sabellastarte sp. h YS-2021; assembly: GCA_964017235.1. Taxonomy (NCBI): domain Eukaryota; kingdom Metazoa; phylum Annelida; class Polychaeta; order Sabellida; family Sabellidae; genus Sabellastarte; species Sabellastarte sp. h YS-2021. The sequence continues at coordinate 145,086,299 of OZ024931.1, forward strand.
ACCTATTTTCAATAGGTTCATTGGAAATAGTGAAAAAGTAAACACGATCCAGGAGTAGTGAAAAAGTAAACACGATCCAGGAGTAGAGTTTATGATAGGTTTAATATGGGTTAGATACATTCCCCATGTTCCCTATATTTCCATACACAATGATTCTGATTTGTAGCTTACAACGGCCTAAGATCGTGCTGATTGAACATTGTGCGGTATTAGATGTTTTAAACTGTTACACAAATTGCTGTATGTCTTTACATGCATTCGTTCATCTGTTTCACACTTCTAAACTAAGGTGGACTTTTATAGTGCTTAATCTCAATCACTGATGGATTCTAAGGCGCCACTGAACATAAAGCAAGGCAGTTAACATTAATTAGAGGATATAGCAATAATTGAACAACCCTCTTAGAAATGTCCTGGATGTTTTGAACTGTTGAATTCAATTACCTCCAACAGTGTCATATGGCTTTCAAGATTTGGTGCATCATTCACACTAAAGGCGGTATAACCTGCAGTTATAGACATCTGGCAAAAGGCAGATGCAGTCCCCAGGTGCCCCCCTCAAGACCAAAAAAAAGGACAGCTGAGGGAAATTTAGCTTATTATACACAACATATATAGGTTTTATAAAATATATATAATAAAATGAATATAAAATAATGAGTAAATACAACTAATACTTCTCATGTATGATACAACTGGTGACAACTTTAATAGAATATCAAGTCATATAATGCAGGCATTGTGATTTAAAGTGTTCTTGAATCCGTTCACTATCATGCCATAGTTTAATATTGATTATGACTTACATGAGGAAATGTAATACCAATTACAACTAAAAGTGACAACTAAAAGAACCAAAATTGATCACATATCATGTGTATGCAAGCCTGATATAATAATACACACACCGTTACAATTAAAATAACCACAAATTATAAAAGATGTAGAGCCCCTTGCCTTACCCCCCTACAACCGAGTCCTTAAACCCAATTATCTGAAAAGGAGGGAGGAACTCAGTATTGCACAGGTTAATTTAGAAATTAATTTGAAGTGACCATAAGAGCAAGGAGCACAATAGCATTTGGATACTATACATGCATGCCTACCAGCAAAAAATAAGCACCTACAGCAATGCTCAGGGTTGGGGGGCTGGGAAAAACGATGTGTCCATCTCAATTCTTAACACAATAATGAAGCATGTCGGCCGACAAGAAAACAGTAGGATAAACCAACCAATCAGAGTGCAGCTTACAAATATGGGCGAGTTGTTTATCAACACAGAGTAAAAGATGAAAACAACTACCTACATGATAGACTGGTACTCTAAGAATATATATTGCTCAGCCGCCCCGGGGCATATGTCAGGACTGATGGCAAAATGCACATGTTCTTCGCCTACCATCTGAGGTTCATATGTAACTCACAAAAAACATAGCCTCGACTTAGACATAAAGTATACAAATTTGTCTTAAGCTTGGACTTAATCTGAGGTGTTTGACTTAGATGGTCTTAAAGCTGCAAAGTCTAAGTTTTAGCTAAGGCTATCTTGGAGTGAGCTTACATTCTGTGACTTTAGATTTAAGTATGGCAACTGTAAATATTTCTTTCTTCTAAATTTGAAAAGCCTAATACAAAGAATAAATATAGAAGACCCTCCCCTAAATTACTATTAGAGCAGTTGTATATGGTTACCAATTTTTCCATTGAACAAAAACTTTTGACCCAACAATAAAATGAGCTTAAAAATATGTCACAAGTAGAGTGTTTTGAATGGCATAGAAAACCACTGTTTTATTTGATAAGATTTATTTTTGCAAAGTCACCCTTTGTGAAATCAAGACTTAGCCAAGACAAAAGGCTCTGAATTTAGCCACGACTTAGCCTAAGTCCAGACAAAGTCTAAGACCCTTTGTGATACCTCACCTAGATTTTCATTTCAATTTAACTTTTTTTTAATCTTGCATCTAAATCATGGGTTTGAACTGACCTCATAGTAATCTGTGGTCTTCTTCTTGACCTGTAGATACAAAGATTCTTAAAACTCATACTTAAACTCAGACTCATTATGGTAGAATCAATGTTTTTAAAAGGACTCTTAGATTAGCATAAACTCAGCCTCAAAATTTAGACTTAAAACTCATGTTTTTATTGCGGTAATACATCTCACCTACTGGTCAGATGCATTGGTCTAGCTCCCTGCTGTTCTCGCCAAACGTTAGAAAAAAAAACATTCTAAGCTGTTTTCTGGCCTGGACCAGTAGTGTATTGTGCATTTGTCAGGTGGCTGTGTTGCCTTTCTGCAAGTGTACTGCGTGTGTGCTCTTTTTGTTTGGCGAGTGGAAGTTAAAACGCTTGGAATTTATGAGAAACTTCTTTGAATTGTTACATTATTATCAAGTGTGTATATTGCTAGTTTTTTTGTATTTTTATTTGTGTGTTGATACATCATGGCATCACCTGGTGATCAGAAAGGTCAATGCAGAGGCTCTCGCGACCATATAATACCACCTTTTGATAATCATGAAAAATGTGTGAGGTGTAGCTAGCAGTGCATTGGTGATGGCCCCTGTGTAAAGGATAATCCCTATTTGATTTGTGACAATTTTACTGAAGCACAGAAGGCCATGTTGTCTACAACTACATACCGCAAATCTGGGATTTTAGTCTCTCCTGAGGAGGTTACTGTTATTGTTTCAGTGGAAGACAAAAACAGGGATCAAGAGCCATCTTTTCAATCCACCATACACAAGTGTATCTTGCTCCCTCTGCCCAACTCACTGGTCCAGTGGATGTCCCGGCAAAGGTTTCCAACTTGTTTATCAAGAGCCCAGCCCATACTCTCTTATATCCAGTTCATCAAGTTTTCTTTGTCTGGGCTGTTGACGACACACAGATAATCAAAACAAACAAAACAAAACAGCCAACTTTTCTCTTTGAAATTAAGCATAAACTCAGAAAATGAGCTTAGCTATGAGGTTCAAGTTGAGGTTTGGAGAATTTTCTATCTTGTGAAGTGATTGAGTTTCAACATGAAGTAATAACAAGGCCAAAAGGTGTTTTGATCCCCTAGCGTGAGTGCAAAGCCATCAGAGACATGGATAGTGCACTAGAATTTAGGTATTCGAGAGAAAAAGAGGGAAATTCAGAATGCACAGACAGGTGTTGTCAATGTCATCAAAGTATGGAGACAAAAGGACAAATGTCTGTTCAAAAGCCAAAGGACATGTGTCCTTTTAGGTACTGGGGTGCTGTCCATGTCATCAAAGTCCAGAGTGAAAAGCCAAACAGACTTGTTTCAGTCAAGAGACAGTGTTCTGTAGAAGCACGAGCAATGAGCTTGTGAGCAGTAAAGGTTTAAGAATATTTCTTGTATGCAACGGCGTCTCCATACCATTGATAATAAGTGTCAATAAACTCTGTTTTTTTTCTCTAATATCTCGGACCCTATGTAACCTACATATTGGTATTACATATCATCATACAGTGAAGCAATTGAAATGCCAATGGGCTTAAAATCTGAAGTGTTTTCCTAAGTGTCAGTTTCCATCTCATCAAATTTGGGAATCTTTTATCTCCAATTGGAGCCATATTTTTTTGATGATTTTGTTCTCAGTTGAGTGAACTCTGTAAATTATAGTAATATAACATAATATTAATTTATATAGAACTGTTTTGTGAAAACCAATAAACCCACAACAATTTATAAATGTTATTAATTTAAGTAAAGTGTTTTGTGAAATGCTCAATGTCATCTATTTTTTCTATTGGAGAGAGGGAGAGTATATTTCAGTGATTTGGACTGACAACAGCAAAACTTCCACCTGGGCCCGTATTCACTAACATTCTTATACTTAGAATAAGAATTTTCTTAGATTTTTTCTTAGAAAATTCTAAGAATAAGTATTTTTGGTATTCACTAAATTCTTATTCTTAGAATTTTTTCTAAGAATGATGTTCAAATCTAAGAATGATCAAGACCTTACTTAAGTTAAGAAAAAGGTGACACAATTCATATTTTTTAATCAATTCTTTGCAAATAGACATTATTTCTATGACCAGACAAATCCACTGTTTGTTTTTTTTTCTGATCAGCATGATTTTTTATAAGAGCTTTATATTTACAGATAAAGACTGAAGTGAATGATTTATGCTATCTTGTTGACTGGTTTTAAATATGGCCGCCATGTATATTTTCCCCACTTCAAAATTTTAAATGGCTAGAATTAAGTTAAAAATACTTACACACCCCTCTATATTAGTTTTCTGTGTGTTTCTGAGAGGTTAGAAGGTTCTCAACTGCAAAACTGTTCCCTTTCTGATCCAAGTGTCAACAATAAGTGGACAAGTTTTACAGTGTACATCAACATATTCTGAGAAATATATATCCACAAGATTAGAGTACACATCAACAGCATTTAGCAGCACATATCCAATTGTATATATATATTTACATTGACTTTATGTACATATCCCACTTTGAAAGTTTTAGTTTCACTTTTCAAATTATTTTATCCATTTGGTGCTACTATTTTATTACATAATAACCCAAAATAAATATAAATAAGATTTACAATTATATATCCCACAAAAAATAGCAAGTGCACTACGTACTACACCAAACTGATGTAAAATAATTATATTAAATACTTGAAGTTGTTTTTTCCCCAGAAATATGCTTTGTTTACTGACCTTGACATAACTATAAGCATCACAATTGACATGATTTGCTCAGTGCATAGGCACTTCCCATTTATTGATTTTTTCAAAGTGGCACATGTAGTGTCAAATCAACAGCTCACTTGTGTTTACATTCCCTGGCATGAACCAATCATATTAACCAAACTCAATGTAGGACAGCATGTCAATGTTTATGTTTAGTGCAGTTGTAGCTACATATTTGTCTGTAAAGTAGTTGTTAAAACAATATGGATATATTGATCGTTTTTCAATGCTTAGCATAAATGTTCTGCAAAAACATCATATATCTCTAAAATAGTTTGTGTAAACAATGTGGATATAAGCAATTTGTTTTTACATACATACAATAATTACATACAAAACAGGCTTCATACAGTTTTTAAACAATGTGCAGAATTGTTTCTAATTACAGCAAAAAGATTTATAATCTGGCTCCATAAATCCTGTGGCGAATGGGGATACCTTCTTTTTTATTGGATATTTATTGGATATCATAAAAAATATGATACATGAAATTGGGAAACCCTATTTCAGTGCTTATAGTTACTGCAGCACTGTAATTTTGTTTTCCTTTTGAAGTGTAAATCTGATTTGAAATGTCTTATTCTGAAATTTTATGAGTTTAAAAAGTATTTATATCAGAGTGATGGAAATGGATAGGTTAATGCACTCATTTTATAGCTGGCAGGAGATGAGTTAATCAGTTAATATTGATAATTTTACCTGTGTGGGATATACTTATTTTATAGTTAATATGTACACTGCTTTGTGATTTATGTTCGATAAATTTGGTTATATGAAAAAAATCAGTCTTGGTCTTAAGTTGATGACTTTTGTTCAAGCTGAAACCTACTTTATGAATTTATGAAAATTCCTAGCCGAAAAAAAATCTTGTATTTAAGACTGGGCTACACCTAAGAAAAGGCTGAGATTAAGACCTTTTGTGAATTCGGCACCTAATTCTGACTCCATTTCAACCAATAAAGGTGTAAATATATCACATGACTGATCATGTGACATCAAAAACTATATGCATGCACATGTTTTTGTTTACTATTCTTAACTAAGAAAATTCTTATTCTTAGAAATAATTCTTAACTAAGAATTGCTTTGTGAATACAATTTTTTTCTAAGAATAAGAAAATTCTTAGATCAGAAAATTTTCTAATTCTAAGAAAAATTATTTTTCTAAGAATAAGAATGTTAGTGAATACGGGCCCAGAAGTTTCTTATTGACAATTTGGTCAGTACACAACAATTACTCCTGAGATGTTGTGATTAAGGTAAAGTCAAGGTAATCTGGCACACTATCTTATCTAATCTAATGTAGACTTCTTTAGTGCTTAATCTCAAACAACAGACTCATTGGAACAACTAAACATGCATTATGAATTATCTTGGATTCATTGACATAGCCAGGTCATACAAGACACGTAAGTTGGCAGGTGGTATGGCTTTTCGAAACAGCTTTATAACTTTAAAGCTTTTAGAACTATTTCCTACGGAGGCAATAGATGTTGCATTGTGTACATTTGTTGGGAAGGTCATTCCCAGTTGAGTGTGACCTTGAAAGTTGGAAGCTTGGATATGAAAACTAAAGGAGGGTGAAGAGAAAAGGTCAAAGGTTAAGTTTGAGGATACTTATTTACACGTTAGTATAAAACAAAGCAATTGACTAGAATATAAGGTATTTAAAATTTAAAGTGTAAAACATGGAAAATTTTAAAACCACCAATACAATAAATACACATAATACAATATGAACACAATAGAAGAATCTTAGTGATATCATAGCAGCCTTATCATTGCACGTCTTAGGAAGTTTAAGTCATATTCGGTGCGAAAGGACTAGTCAGGACGAAAGTTACATATCCATAGGGGCAACCAGGGTCAGCCTGGCCCAACCTATCCCTAGAACTGAATGATCTACATCAATCCACATGGACAACTCCCTTGTGTCGGGAACCACAAGGGATCAGGATTAAACAGGGTACAATGACGCTGGATTATATCATGAATTGAAGACCACAAGGTACCAAGTTGTGGGGCAACAGCCATCATTGGATCCAAAGTTATCCTCTAAGGTGATCAAGTTTAGAGGCGAAAGGGCTAAATATGCAAAAGAAAAGTCATGACAGAGAGGGGGAACCAGGGTCGGCCTGGCCCAACCTAATACCCGAGCTCTGAGGTCTACATCAATCCAAGATAGGAGAACTCCCTTGGGCTGGGTAAGGCCCAAGGGGTCAGGACCAAAGAGGGTGAAACTAAACAATTCGATTATATTCATGCAATGAAAAAAAAACCCAGGTTACCAGTCTGGGGGACTTAATTGTTTAGCAAGTTGCCCCTGAGGCAACAAGTGGATAGGGAGGGGAACCCCTCTGAAAAATACCCATGTGGACTATAGTATGTACCAGGGACATGGTGGAGGGCAAAAAAATTCTTGTTTCCTCGTTGAATAACACAAAGCAAATTCAAGTTTGGTAAGTGAAGTGTGACCAAGCGTCCTATTGGCCAATAGAAGTAAACAGACAATAGCTACAGAATGCTACAGAAGAAATGAAAGGGGGAGTTAAGGTCCACCCCAACTGATGTAGCAGGCCCCTCACAAGCCGTGCTGAAACAAATCGTATTAGCATTGAGTGCAAAGCTTTGGTCAAAGTGCTTGATTTGACCTGTAGGGTGAAGAGTGAAAAGGAGGAACTTGTCAGATATTGACAGTCAGTGTGACTACTCCTGTAGCTGTAGGATAACGAATCCCTAAGAAAACACTAATGAACTATTTATTGAAAAACCATTTCAATATTATACAGAAGTAAAAATGTACTCATAGGCTTGCTGGAGACCAAGGTGGCAGAGTGGTAACACTCTCGCCTCCCACCTCTGAGGGCCGGGTTTTGATTCCCGTCACAGCCTCAAGTGGGAAGGCTTGTCGTTGCTTGCCGTTGGTTGGTAGTTTACAGTACACAACCCTAACAAACTGTATGTACTGGTTTCCTCTGCCCTCCTCTGAAGCTTTTACTATTTAATTAATTATTGTTCATTACACAAAGAACAACAAAATCCATTCAGGAGACATCCCACCATCCTTTCATGGTAACAACCTGGAAATATATGACATAACTGATTTAAGATCATTTATGCCATTTACAGTCTTAACTGCCGCAAATGAACTGTTATTACAATAATTCATTTCCAATTCTGTAAATTTCACCTTGACTTTTTTCCATAGAGCAACAGAAGATATATTGGATCATATAACCACGAATGGCTTTACCCTAAAAAGCTCTCCTGAAACCATATAAGATCAACCCTAGGTTCATAAATCCTCATATGGTCAATTTAAACATTCCATGTTTTGTTATTATAATTTCAACAGACATTGTCCCATCAGCATTTTATTCAGAGCATAAGTACTTAATACTTGGCATACATAGCTTGCATATATTATATTTCAGTCTTATTGTCTGTCTGTGGGCACAACTCATATTCATCAGAGCTGAGTCGTATTGTTCACACACTATTCTCCCAAAAGATTATTTGGATATCCAGATCGAGTCTTCGGATTTTTTGTCTTTATTTTTCACAAATATTTTGTACTACAAAAAAAGCTGACAGCACATACAACATTATACAGAATGCAATGAAGGCTGTAGACGGGTCAATGAGTGCAAACGAATCATAGGATAAGTAATATGAAGACAAGATGATGCTCATAGTGAGAGCCTCTTTTTCAGTCCCAAATAGGCAATCCTTGTTTCCTCTGTCACGTTCAACAGCCAGGGTCATATTGTGACTGGTAGTTTACAGGTGGAGGAAACCAATGCATACTGCACTGGAAACCACCAGGCATCGACAAGTAACTACCAACTTTCCAACATGAAGCACCCGGCCCGAGATTCGAACCGGTGGCCTCACAGGTTGGAGGCGAGAACTCTAACCGCTACACCGCCGAGCCCCCTAATTGTTACTATAATGTTATATAAATGATTTGCAGTATAACCCTCCCTTGAAGTTAATAAGTATAGTCATATTTATTGCTATATTTTGACAAAAATATAGTTTCTTTAATTTAAACTTTGGAACTCAACATATTTATTCTGAGCTGGTGAATTATCGAAATGAATGCATCTACTGACAAAAAGCAGCATGTAAAAGTTGCAGCATTCCTCTTCTTTAAGGATATAATGTAGTAATATATATACAATATATGAGTCATCAAAACTGTCAGCCATTTTGAAATAAACAAAAAGGCAAATGTTTTCTCAAGTTGATGTTTGCTCTCTGACATCCATTAAGGTTAGAGGGAATAAGGGATGCAGCGCATGCGCAATCCAGTTAATAGCAGCCAGTAGGTACCGACAAGAAGATTTCTTTTTATATAATGTTCAAGTTGGCCATGGATGTTGCCTCTCACAAACATATAGCAATAGTGGGGATAAGGTAAGTATTCAACTTACCAAGAAAGTTAAATTACAATAAGAATTTTACAAGTTATGATATTGTATCACTAATATAGTTCTTGTTAAATTGGGCAGGAAGTGGCACACCAGTTAATAAAATACAATGAGGTAGGTAAATTATCTGGTTTGATTTCGAATGCATTTTTTGACAAGGCTGGTACACTGGTCAACTTGTATTCATCTATGGACGGCCTAACTTCATATATTTCTTGAAGAGAAAGCACCTGTAAAGCCATGGAAAATGACTAGTCCAGTCATAGACTTTTTCAGAAAGAACTAAGTCATGAAACAGTAAATAGATTTTAAAATGTTTTGATACCAACCTTTACTGCCTGGGCACATACAGGCTTGCATTGGCCTCAAGAACTAAGCTACAATCCCTGTACAAGTCACACTTGTACCCTGCAGCTGTTTTATCCATATCAAAAGCATCGCCAGCTTTCAGACCACATCCTTCAAGACATTTTGCTGGAGATTTCGTATAAAGCAAGGCAACATGTTTACCAGAGCATGTTCTGTGCCACACTAGGTAGAAGTCATCAGGAGTGACAACTGAAAAGGGACTGTAATTCCTTTCAATTAGTAACTTTGACTCCTTCTAGAATTATTGTTTCAATGTATTTTTTCATAGAAAAGCCAATTTGAAGAAATAGTCAGAATCACAGGTGTCATACAGTTATTGTACATTTGAAAGCAGTAAAACTGCAGTGAACATGCTATAAAATAAGGCTTAAGAATATAAGAATATACCAATTCTTTCGGGACTGTATAGGACGGTGTTTTGACAGGTGGGTACCTGGATACCCTCACAGATTGTGAAAGGTCTTAATTGGTGATACAACAAAAAATCCCTATCTTTATACCAGAGAGGATTTCACTGTCACCCAGATTTATGTAAATACCTCAGTAGCCAAGTGAGTTTGTTAATTTGTGCTTATCATACCTCTGCACATGTAGAAACAGGAAAAATGAAACATGACTTCCATCTGGAAACGGAAAATTCCTCTATTCATTAATATAAATAAGCATTTCAAGATGACTATGGTACTATGTGGTTAAATAACCAAAATGTTAAGAAAAATATGTACTTTAATCAGAGAAACATACACAAGAACTGATTCAGTAGATAAACATTACAAGGAAATGTATCATAACTCAGCACACGCCTAAATTTGGCACAAATAGAAATAGGTGTAAAAGATCAGTACTTAATAACTCAACAATTGGTTGTCAGTCTACTACATTTCAAGGGATGTGTCAATACCATATAAGGTGACTGAAGTGGTGATATACATAAATAATTATTTTGGGGGATTATCTGTATATACAAATTCCGAGATTTGTGCCAGGTTAAGCCATGATTTGAAGCAAACTATATTATATAACCCCTTAAATAGTACTGTATAAAAAGTTAATTGGTTTAATTTTTGGTGCAGAAAGTCTATTTTTGGCTTGCGCTGGTATAAATGTATATTTGAATAAATAACAAAGACAGTATTATATGTATAAGAAACTAACATTCGGTTTTTATTACATGGAGTGTGCAATGTTATGTTGTATAAGATAACTGAAATGACATCTATGAATTCAGGTAATTTTAGGTAAAACATTACAAGCTGTTTCATAGTAAGATGCTTGCTGTTAGTCTGTAGTTTATAGTATAGAACCTTGACTAACTGTATATACTGGTTTCTCTCTACCCTTCCAACTACCCATTGCAATATAACTGATAAGGTACTAGCCATGGCATAAACACTAAATAAATAAATTAATTAATTAATTCTATACTATTTAAGTATAGAAGTAAATTTCAGTAATTCTTATTCATTTTTACAAATTCACTAGAATTAATTTTCACCAGTGGATATTTCTGCTTGAGATATGAGTACAGATATCAAGTTTCAATGGGAATTAATTTTTGCTGGGCAAAGTCAAAAGCTGAAATAAATTAAAATGATTCCCCAGTGAAAAGTATCTCACGCAATTACAAAATGGTCCTTTCGTGTAATGACAAGACAGCAATATCTCATAATTATTACACTATTATCTTGCAAGCATAATTTAGTAGTTTTATGACATAGTAAGGCTTGGCTGATTACAATTTTTGTCTCATTATTACAAGATAAAAACCATGTTGTAATTATTGGTTATATAAAAAACACCTTGCTTTCATTAGCAATATGTTGTCACTACCTGATGATAATTACTTCTAGTTTTGACATTATATAACCCAGACCTCTGACCCGTCTTTTGTGTTAACTCTCCATTATTTTTGCATAATGGACAGTTAACACAAGATTATTTTGTAATAGTGGAATGTGGTTTAGTTCTGTGACCAGACTGCCCAGAACAAAAGGCTCTTTGCCAGTCATCCTCAGCATAATGCATTCAATATTAAATTATTTTCACAACCTTTTTGGTATTAATTACTTCAGTGGGTACATTTATAGGTCTTTGCAATCCTGTATGAAATTCAGGATGCATGGACAAATACGTCATGGATAAATTCTACCTGGAAAAATACCCACTGGCAAATGAGAAAGAAGTAATTTAATTTATAAAGCTAGACATATTTTAAAATCTTTTAATTATAGATGTTTTAATTCAACAGATGCATTTTAATTTACCTTATTACATTTTGTTATCTACTTCTGATAGGATACATAGCATGTGGCTAAAATGATTTTTGTTTTAAATACTGCAGATTTTTGGAAGCTTTTAAGAATGCAAAATATGCAGTTTGCATTCTTCCTATGAGGGATTTTTCCAGGAGATAGTCTTTCCAACAGAAAAAGGCAAATATTATGAAACATGAAACCATTAACACAGATTGAAAGTATAATTCTCAAGCTTGTAGTACTTTTATTGCATGAAACACAAAATTATCACTTGCTGCTTTAAAAATAAGCAGAAATAAAGAATGAAAACATGAAAAAGTCACCATAACAAACTATTCCACAGTATGAAAATTGTCATATGAACAATCTAAATGAAAAAGTTGTTTGTTTAATTTAAAGATCCATATTCTATCTGTTGTTACTATTTAATGGTAAAATTTTTGTGGTTCAGATTCTATTCACAATTTTCAAGCCTTATCGAAAGTTAAATTTATCTTTCAAAAAAGTAAAAACTAGTAATACACATGGTGATACAATATCAATTGTGTATTAAAATTAAAAAAGGACATTAGAACTAATTTAGTGAAAGCTACAGATGATTCATACCAAAGTAGACCTTGCCAAGATTGCATAGGATAACAATTTTGTAAAAGTTGTTAAACTATTGCATTATTGGTTTTAATTCACAGGAATTTATAATAGAAAATGGTGTTGTGGCACTTCCCTTATGTAAAATAAATGGCTCTTCAGCCCTTTGGGCCTCATTAGCCATTAAATTGACGATTATCTACGCAATAAATACTTACTCTTAAGCTCTCTGCGTGCAAGAGATAAATTAATATGTGACAGCGAGTGCGGACGTCTTCGGGAGATCGATAATTTATTGTCGACTGTAATATTTCATATTTGCGGCTAGCTTATTGATGGCCAGTTTGTAGAATATAAATAGCCGTGGCGCGAGATCTTCGTGGACAAAGAGTTTGAATTTTAACTGAAGCGGCCATGTTTGGGAGTTGAGTCCGTGACTGTTGGGTTGGGATTTTAGTATGATAAACTGAAGCAGTCATGTTGATGAATGATTTCGTTATGATTTTCATAATTTCATGATGAGCTTGGTGTGATTGTTTGAGGGGACACTTGCAGGTTGGTGGTTGATTTGATTGATTGTGATTGAGTGATTGACTTTTAATCATTGTTGCTTTTTAGTTTCTATGAGTTAGTTGCATATGATATAAATAGAATCAAAGTTGCATATTATTGAATATCTGTGCTCATATTGTGATACTGAAGTAATTTGCTTTTTATTTCTAGTCAGTTAAATGTGTACAGTAACAATGATACAGTTATGTGGATTGATACTATAGGAAGTAATCAGTATTTATGATTTAACCAGTCATTTGACGGTTGTAGTTTGTAGTTGTCGTGTGTAGTTGTCGTTAGTTGTAGTTATAATTTATATCATTTCTGTAAATTATTTGTAACAAATTAATTGTACTAATTGGTACTATCAGTTTGAAAGTGATGTATCTTTCAGGCAGTAACTAGAATAGCATGTATTTTCTGATCCGTAGTTATCATTTCCTATGGTGTTAAGCTCACCTGATAATTTAAAGTAATTGAATTTGCAGGTGTTTTTACTTGGTGAATCAGTGACGTGTTGAGTACAGACTTTCTTCGGTGAACTGTGATGTATTGAATACAGCTTGTCTGATGCAGTGATGTGTCATTTGGTTGGGCGCTGATGTGAGCGTCTGATGTCAGTATTGCTGGTAGGATCTGAATAAAGATTTTAGTCAAGTTAGTCAAGTTTGCCTGTGTTGACACCTCATCCCCTGAGAGTCCGGACAGCTCAACCCGAGCCGTTATAGAGGGTCCGGCTACATTTGACAGCGAATGCGGACGTCTTCGGGAGATCGATAATTTATTGTCGACCGTAATATTTCATATTTGCAGCTAGCTTATTGACGGCCAGTTTGTAGAATATAAATAGCCGTGGCGCGAGATCTTCGTGGACAAAGAGTTTGAATATTAACTGAAGCGGCCATGTTTGGGAGTTGAGTCCGTGACTGTTGGGTTGGGATTTTAGTATGATAAACTGAAGCAGTCATGTTGATGAATGATTTCGTTATGATTTTCATAATTTCATGATGAGCTTGGTGTGATTGTTTGAGGGGACACTTGCAGGTTGGTGGTTGATTTGATTGATTGTGATTGAGTGATTGACTTTTATTCATTGTTGCTTTTTAGTTTCTATGAGTTAGTTGCATATGATATAAATAGAATCAAAGTTGCATATTATTGAATATCTGTGCTTATATTGTGATACTGAAGTAATTTGCTTTTTATTTCTAGTCAGTTAAATGTGTACAGTAACAATGATACAGTTATGTGGATTGATACTATAGGAAGTAATCAGTATTTATGATTTAACCAGTCATTTGACGGTTGTAGTTTGTAGTTGTCGTGTGTAGTTGTCGTTAGTTGTAGTTGTAATTTACATCATTTCTGTAAATTATTTGTAACAAATTAATTGTACTAATTGGTACTATCAGTTTGAAAGTGATGTATCTTTCAGGCAGTAACTAGAATAGCATGTATTATCTGATCCGTAGTTATCATTTCCTATGGTGTTAAGCTCACCTGATAATTTAAAGTAATTGAATTTCCAGGTGTTTTTACTTGGTGAATCAGTGACGTGTTGAGTACAGACTTTCTTCGGTGAACTGTGATGTATTGAATACAGCTTGTCTGATGCAGTGATGTGTCATTTGGTTGGGTGCTGATGTGAGCGTCTGATGTCAGTATTGCTGGTAGGATCTGAATAAAGATTTTAGTCAAGTTAGTCAAGTTTGCCTGTGTTGACACCTCATCCCCTGAGAGTCCGGACAGCTCAACCCGAGCCGGTATAGAGGGTCCGGCTACATTTGGAGCCCCTAATGAGATAGTCTACACAGCACCTGTGCGCTACTCGTCGGATCGTGTGAGTCGACACCTGCAAGTATCTGTTGAGCCTATTCCTCTGTCACTAGTCAAGAGACAATGTTGAAGTGGGAAGACACCTGCTGTCTGTAGTTTTTGTTCGTGATTTCGTTTCCGATGTTGACGTGTTGACCAGTGTAAGATTCAGATTGTTAAAGGGAACATTTGTTTGTTTACATCAGGAAGAACAGTTAATTTGAACAGTAACAGTATAGTTGGTAAATTTTATCACTATTGGACATTTGTATGAATGAACTGGTTCGGAAGATAATTCGAGTGATAAATCAGTAAATTGGATATGTTGAGCCGTGTGGGTACTGTTTAGTTAATTTTGATTCCCCTGACTTTAAATGTACTCTAAAAGTTACACTGCTATCAATTGTGCATGATTTTGTGATTTTATTTTTTTTTTCCGGTGATTGCTACTTTATGTTGCTAGTCAAGATGGTATTATGCTTATTGTGTTAGATAAGTACTGAAACCTTGTGGAATTCTGCTTTTTAATGTAAACTGCTCTCAGATTTAAAAGGGAAAAATCAGAGTGTCCCTGTTAGGCATAAAAATTCAGCATTTTGATACTTTTGCTGCAAAAGGCTATAAATACTTCCCACATTTACCCTAGTTTGGTGCATAAGAATGCACAGAAACGGCAAATCTTCACTTTTGTGAAAAGGACGCTTCCTTAAAACTGCAAATTTTCGCTTTCTAAAAAGGACGCGTCCTTTTCACAGAAACAGCAAATCCTAACTTCTCTGAAAAGGACGCGTCCTTTTCACAGAATCTGCAAATCCTCACTTTTGTGAAAAGGACGCGTCCTTTTCACAGAAACTACAAATCTTCACTTTTCTGAAAAGGACGCATCCTTTTCACAGAATCTGCAAATCCTCACTTTTGTGAAAAGGAGGCATCCTTTTCACAGAAACTACAAATCTTCACTTTTCTAAAAAGGACGCGTCCTTTTCACAGAAATTGCAAATCCTCACTTTCCTGAAAAGGACACGTCCTTTTCACAGAAACTACAAATCTTCACTTTTCTGAAAAGGACGCGTCCTTTTCACAGAAACTGCAAATCCTCACTTTTCTAAAAAGGTTCTTTTCACAGAAACGGCAAATCATTACTTTTCTAAAAAGGACGCGTCCTTTTCACAGAAACAGCAAATCCTCACTTTTCTAAAAAGGACTCGTCCTTTTCACAGAAATTGCAAATCCTCACTTTCCTGAAAAGGACGCGTCCTTTTCACAGAAACTACAAATCTTCACTTTTCTAAAAAGGACGCGTCCTTTTCACAGAAACAGCAAATCCTCACTTTTCTAAAAAGGACGCGTCCTTTTCACAGAAATTGCAAATCCTCACTTACCTGAAAAGGACGCGTCCTTTTCACAGAAACTACAAATCCTCACTTTTCTGAAAAGGACGCGTCCTTTTCACAGAAACTGCAAATCCTCACTTCTCTGAAAAGGACGCGTCCTTTTCACAGAAACAGCAAATACTCACTTTTCTAAAAAGGACGCGTCCTTTTCACAGAAACTGCAAATCCTCAATTTTCTAAAAAGGTTCTTTTCACAGAAAGGGCAAATCATTACTTTTCTAAAAAGGACGCGTCCTTTTCACAGAAACAGCAAATCCTCACTTTTCTAAAAAGGACGCGTCCTTTTCACAGAAATTGCAAATCCTCACTTTCCTGAAAAGGACGCGTCCTTTTCACAGAAACTGCAAATCCTCACTTTTCTAAAAAGGTTCTTTTCACAGAAAGGGCAAATCATTACTTTTCTAAAAAGGACGCGTCCTTTTCACAGAAATTGCAAATCCTCACTTACCTGAAAAGGACGCGTCCTTTTCACAGAAACTACAAATCTTCACTTTTCTGAAAAGGACGCGTCCTTTTCACAGAATCTGCAAATCCTCACTTTTGTGAAAAGGACGCGTCCTTTTCACAGAAACTACAAATCTTCACTTTTCTAAAAAGGACGCGTCCTTTTCACAGAAACAGCAAATCCTCACTTTTCTAAAAAGGACGCGTCCTTTTCACAGAAATTGCAAATCCTCACTTACCTGAAAAGGACGCGTCCTTTTCACAGAAACTACAAATCCTCACTTTTCTGAAAAGGACGCGTCCTTTTCACAGAAACTGCAAATCCTCACTTCTCTGAAAAGGACGCGTCCTTTTCACAGAAACAGCAAATACTCACTTTTCTAAAAAGGACGCGTCCTTTTCACAGAAACTGCAAATCCTCAATTTTCTAAAAAGGTTCTTTTCACAGAAAGGGCAAATCATTACTTTTCTAAAAAGGACGCGTCCTTTTCACAGAAACAGCAAATCCTCACTTTTCTAAAAAGGACGCGTCCTTTTCACAGAAATTGCAAATCCTCACTTTCCTGAAAAGGACGCGTCCTTTTCACAGAAACTGCAAATCCTCACTTTTCTAAAAAGGTTCTTTTCACAGAAAGGGCAAATCATTACTTTTCTAAAAAGGACGCGTCCTTTTCACAGAAATTGCAAATCCTCACTTGCCTGAAAAGGACGCGTCCTTTTCACAGAAACTACAAATCTTCACTTTTCTGAAAAGGACGCGTCCTTTTCACAGAATCTGCAAATCCTCACTTTTGTGAAAAGGACGCGTCCTTTTCACAGAAACTGCAAATCTTCACTTTTCTAAAAAGGACGCGTCCTTTTCACAGAAATTGCAAATCCTCACTTTCCTGAAAAGGACGCGTCCTTTTCACAGAAACTACAAATCTTCACTTTTCTGAAAAGGAAAATGTTGCCTCTGTTAAAAATTAACTAATATTGTTAATTTAGCTAGAGTTATGCTGCTCACTTTTATTGCAACCTGGCAGTGTATCCCCGAACATAGTAAACCTGTAGAAGCAATAATAAAAGACATAGAGGCTGAGACTCCTTAAGTTATAATCACTTTTTGGCTCTCATCATTTGACCTTGGAGGAGGGGCACAAGGTCAAATCTTACCACATCAGAAGGTTATTAGCCCATGATTTCCTATAGGTTGGTTTCACATTTCAAACCTCTAGGACCAATAATAAGTGAGTTATAAGCACTTTTAAGTTTGGCTATGCTCTTTTAACCTGAAGGATAGGCCCAAGGTCAAATCTGACCACAACAGGAGATTCCCAGCCCATAATTTTCTATAGGTTGGTTCCACATTTCAAACCTCTAGGACTAATAATAAGCGAGTTATAAGCACTTTTAAATTTGGCTATCCTTGTTGTATCCACCGGAAGCATCCGGTGGATACTTTGGTTTAGCGTCCAAGAGATTTTCGGCGTTAACGCTCTAAGAAGAAAACAACAGCAGCTAGGTTCACCAAATTTGCAGGATATCTTCATTGGGGGGTAAGCTTCTCTGGGAAGGAAAATAGCCTCATTCTGAAAAACAAGATGGCCGCCACGGGCATTTCTTTGAAAATAATCTACATTTTTCTACTGGCTCTTCCTCATAGGTAGAAGGTGGAATCTTTCATAGGTGATATGTATGACACATATACATGTCGTCTACAACCTTGCACACATTTGAGCTTGAAGCTCCTAATTCAAGGTCATCCACGGAGTGCCGAAGTAACCCACATAGCGGACTTTAAAAGTGCCTATATCTCCCTTATTATTGGTCCTAGAGGTTTGCAATGTAAAGCCAACCTATAGGAAATCATGTGCTGCGAATCTTCTGATGTGGTCAGATTTGACCTTGGACCCCTCCTTCAA
Organism: Sabellastarte sp. h YS-2021; assembly: GCA_964017235.1. Lineage (NCBI taxonomy): Eukaryota > Metazoa > Annelida > Polychaeta > Sabellida > Sabellidae > Sabellastarte > Sabellastarte sp. h YS-2021. The sequence goes on from OZ024931.1 coordinate 145,104,775, forward strand.
GGTCAAATGAGGATAGTCGAACTTAAAAGTGCTTATAACTCGCTTATTATCGATCCTAGAGGTTTGGGATGGTAAACCAACATATAGGAAATCATGGGCTGGGAATCTTCTGGCGTGGTTGGATTTGACCTTGGGCCCCTCCTTCAAGGTCAAACGAGGACAGCCAAACTTAAAAGTGCTTATAACTCGATTATTATTGGTCCTAGAGGTTTGGGATGGTAAACCAGCATATAGGAAATCATGGGCTGGGAATCTTCTGATGTGGTCGGATTTGACTTTGGGCACCTCCTTCAAGGTCAAACGAGGATAGCCAAAGGTAAAAGTGCCTATAACTCGCTTATTATTGGTCCTAGAGGTTTGGGATGGTAAACCAACATATAGAAAATCATGGGCTTGGAATCTTCTGGTGAAGTCGGATTTGACCTTGGGCCCCTTATTCAAGGTCAAACGAGGACACCCAAACTTAAAAGTGCTTATAACTCGCTTATTATTGGTCCTAGAGGTTTGGGATGGTAAACCAGCATACAGAAAATCATGGGCAGGTAATCTTCTGGCGTGGTCGGATTTGACCTTGGGCCCTTCCTTCAAGGTCAAACAAGGATAGCCAAAGGTAAAAGTGCCTATAACTCGCTTATTATTGGTCCTAGAGGTTTGGGATGGTAAACCAACATATAGAAAATCATGGGCTTGGAATCTTCTGGTGAAGTCGGATTTGACCTTGGGCCCCTTATTCAAGGTCAAACGAGGACAGCCAAGCTTAAAAGTGCTTATAACTCGCTTATTATTGGTCCTAGAGGTTTGGGATGGTAAATCAGCATATAGAAAATCATGGGCTGGGAATATTTTGGCGTGGTCGGGTTTCACCTTGGGCCCCTCCTTCAAGGTCAAATGGGGATAGCCGAAGGTAAAAGTGCTTATAACTCGCTTATTATTGGTCCTAGAGGTTTGGGATGGTAAACCAACATATAGGAAATCATGGGCTAGGAATCTTCTGGTGTGGTCGGATTTGACCTTGGGATCCTCCTTCAAGGTCAAATGAGGACAGCCAAACTATAAAGTGCTTATAACTGGCTTATTATTGGTCCTAGGGGTTTGGGATGGTAACCAACATATAGGAAACTATGGGCTGGAAATCTTCTGGTGTGGTCGGATTTGACCTTGGTCCCCTTGTTCAAGGTCAAATGAGGACAGCTGAACTTAAAAGTGCTTATAACTCGCTTATTATTGGTCCTAGAGGTTTGGGATGGTAAACCAACCTATAGGAAATCATGCACTGGGAATCTTCTGGTGTGGTCGGATTTGACCTTGGGACCCTCCTTCAAGGTCAAATGAGGACAGCCAAAGGTAAAAGTGCCTATAACTCGCTTATTATTGGTCCTAGAGGTTTGGGATGGTAAACCAACCTATAGAAAATCATCAGCTGGGAATCTTCTGGCGTGGTCGGATTTGACCTTGGGCCTCTCCTTCAAGGTCAAATGAGGATAGCCAAAGGTAAAAGTGCCTATAGCTCGCATATTATTGGTCCTAGAGGTTTGGGATGGTTAACCAACCTATAGGAAATCATGGGCTGGGAATCTTCTGGTGTGGTCGGATTTGACCTTGGGCCCCTCATTTAAGGTCAAACAAGGACAGCCAAACTAAAAGTGCTTATAACTTGCTTATTATTGGTCCTAGATGTTTGGGATGGTACACCAACATATAGGAAATCATGCTCTGGGAATCTTCTGGTGTGGCTGGATTTGACCTTGGGCCCCTCCTTGAAGGTCAAATGACAGCCAAACCTAAAAGTTCTTATAACTCACTTATTATTGGTCCTAGAGGTTTTGGTGCATTGTCTTTACGGTGGATACAATTTGCATCGGTTCTCCGATGCGCTAGGTCTAGTTTAACTTCGAAGGAGGGTGTCCAAGGTGAAATCTGACAACATGAAAAGATTCCTAGCCCATGATTTCCTATAGATTGGTTTCACATTTCCAATCTCTAGGGCCAATAATAAGTGAATTATAAGCACTTTTGCAATAGTTTTCAAATTATAACTGATTTACTGAAGTGTGAACCTCAAAGTAGCTATTACTCGGCTATGCAATGAGCTACAGGTCTGTAGTTTTACTATGTTATAACTGACCCAAAGGTAGATGAATAACATACTCTAAACAAAATTCTTTAAATGCAATAGTTTTAGTTACAGCTGATGTAATCAACAGAGAAAGCCTCAAAGTGGTTATTGTTCAGCTATGTAATGACCTACAGGTCTTCAACTTTGCTACGTTATAGCTGACCAGAAAGCTAAGGTTAACAACATATTTAAAGAAAATACTCTAAATGCAATAGTTTTCCAGTTGCAACTGATTTACCCAACAGTGAGAGCCTGAATGTAGCTATTGCTTAGCTGTGCCATGACTTACAGGTCTGCAATTTCACTATGTTACAGCCGCCCATAAAGTAGGTGAACAACATATTAAAACAAAATACTCTAAATGCAATAGTTTCCAAGATACAACTGATTTACTCAACAGTGAGAACCTGAGATTAACTGTTACTCAGCTATGCAATGAGCAACCTGAAAAGTACATGAAAAACATATTTAACAAAATACTCTAATGCAACAGTTTTGAAGATAGACGCAATTTACTCAACAGTGATAACCTCAAGGTAGCTATTACTCGACTATGCAATGAGCTAAAATTAGCTGAATAACCTATTTATTCAAAATTCTCTAAACGCAATAGTTTTTGAGTTGCACTTTTCATCCTTGATAGATAAAGTATCCTTTGAAAAAACAGCATGTCTCTAGGCCTTGTAGTTTTGGAGGAGAAGTTGTTCATGCGAACCCATATGCGGATGCGGACACCGCAGAGTGATGCCATAATGTCAGCTGACTGACAAGTCAGCTGACATAAAAAGTTTAAGTTAATGTATATAATAAAAATGGCCAACATAATGACATATGCCAGAAATGGTTTTTCAGAATTATCCATGTACTACAATTATTTGTGGTAGTTTCATCCTCCTGGACAATAGAGAAAAATAAAGTAGGGGATGGCAAATAAAGTGAGAAATGACAATAATATGAGCCACATAAACATTTAACATCCCTAATAGTACTCAATAATTTACAATTTAACAATACCTGTGTTAAAGCCCTACCAAAATGAAAAATTCAGAATGATACTTTTGGAATCAGGTGGAACGAGTGAGGTTATAGACACATTTTACATTTTGCAGGATAGGTGAAAATGTGAACATGACGCTACCACAGATGATTGTATATACAATAACCAGAATATAGAATGTCTAATCATGACATTCAGAAATAAACTAAAAATAACTGAAGTGATAACACAAGTGATTGAAACACTTCAGTATAAATACACCAGCTTTTCCATCAGAAAAATAACAGAACATTACATAATAAAATATATTAGTAGAATATTTTTAATTACAATATCTAAAATTTCAGCGGCAGAATAACTAATTGTATATTTATTAAGTTCTGAACAATAGCATTTGACACATTCAAAAGTATAAAAATTTATCTAACCTCTGTAGTTGCCTTTTGTTTTTTATGTTAAATCCATTTTTTTATATTTCTCAACTCCATTTTTTTTTGTTCATTTGCTTCTCCCATTCATAAACACACAAGGAACAGACATGATTTGAACTGCCATCTGATAACCCACAAAATACTGGATACTGAAAAGAGCTTTACATGATAATGAATTAGTCCTAAGTACTTGTGGTGTTGCCTGGTTAACAACTCATATGTGGGATGACCTTTATAAGGCTGTTCCATTATGGTGATCCAATCATAAACCTGCCTCCTGATTGGAAAAAAATAAGTTGTTTACAATCCCTAGGTGTAATTTGAGATAGGTTTAAGATAGGTAAAGATAGGTTTAATACCTGATAACTTTACAAGTGATCTTGAGATTACCACATAGGTTCCCAAAAAGTTTGATAAGTCATGATAGTTTATGATAGCTTTACAAACGTTAAAGATAGATTTAAGATGGGAAAATATAGGCTTAATCACTGTAACATGGAAAATGTTGCTTTGTGACTTTTAAGATATGTTTAAGATCACTGTAAGGTCAAAAAGGTGATTTTATGAGTGAAAGCTAGGTTTAAGATGGGTTTAAGGTGATATGGATTTGATAAGGAGCAGTTTGCGATAATTTCAAACAGTTTATTACTGTTGTACACTGTTCCCAATGGACTTATGAATGCATCCAATCGGACAGACTGTGGAAGTTCCATAGCTTCCTACACGATGGCTTTATGATTATTACAATTGAAAAGCTCCACCTTCTGAACTGACAATTCACATGGATGTAAGCCTATTGTAAAGCATTATCGCCAAGGTGGAACAGCCCTATTAGAAACTTCAACCATCTAGTTTACCACATGCACACACTACCATACAAACTCTGGTGTTCAAGTTTGAAGATAATTCACTCTCTATATATCATTATCTTTGTTGTAATAGTGCAGAGTAATGTTATTGCAAGCAGCTGTGCATTTTAGTCCTTCAGTCACTGGAAAACACCCCCTTTCTTATCACACTTCATGTAAATAAATCACTGGATAAAGATAGCAACTCCATTGTTTATCTTGCATACCCATGTACCACATCATGCAAAACATCTGGGAATAGGTTTTATTCCAAATCACAAACAAATGAATGGAAAATGCACTCTCTTTTTTACTTATAAAACTTTCACTTATGCATGTATTGTTATAAAGTAAACAAATATCCAAAATGGCAAGCAGTGCACAAATGAATGAAATACTTTAAACAAAAGTAATTCTATTCCTCTGATTAAATTTTATTAATTCTGATACTATCACAATAAAAGTTAATACAGCATAATTTGCCACAGTCTTACTGCCCTATAGTACCAATTTAAAAACTTCGAAACACTAACTTGTAAAATGATTCTAAAAGTATCATCCATAAAAATGCTACTGTTTTTGGTAAATCCAAACAAGCGAAATGGTGGGGAATCAAAAATAGGTTTGTAATTAATATCTGTCTATTTTATATGCAGTGGAAGTGTTTCAATGAAAAACAACCATTAACTAATTTAAATGTTTAATGGTAATGGAATATATACACATAGGTTTATTTAGATAAATATACCCTACAGATACTAATGTCATGGTTTGAAATGTCACACTTTAATCATGTACTGTATTTAATTGCTATCAGTATGTTCAATTATACTGTCAATCTTATAATTCCAGATTACACTTTCCCAGTTTTAACAATGTCACTATTCTATATTCTGTATTTTAACCTATAAGTTGAGCTATTATGCAAACTATCACTGTATATTATTCAAAGTCACAATAACTATATGTTCCTGTCCTTTACTATTTATACTTTCTATTCAAACAATAATCTGACTGTTCCTATCTATGTCATATTTCTACTCAACTAAAAAACCAGTAGCATCTCTACATTTGCGATATTTGACAAAAACATAAATCCTTATATCTGGCATATAGAAGCATAGCCTGTACAAAACTGAAGCTAATTGTAAACTGAAACTAACAGTACTAAAGAAATACATAGAAAACTAATGAACCAAAGGTCTTGTGCAAGACTACAAAATCTCCATTGGCTATCTCATCCTCAAACACATAAAGCTAATGTATATGGTGATATTGGGTACATTCTAATCATTTCCCTTCATACTCTCAATTTACTGCACACTCCTGTACCTTAGTCCCTTAGTCCCTGGAAATCTCACACCCTTTCTTGTCACACTTCATCTACATAACCACAGGCTATAGATAACAACTCCGTTGGATTGATTATATGGCATACCCCATCATGCAAAGCATCTGGGAATAGGTTTTATTTCAAATTGATGGAAAAAGCACTCTCCTTTTCATTTGTAAAAATCACTTTTCATGCACTGGTGTAAAGAAAAGAAAAAATATGCAAAAAATATTAATTAATGCACAAATGAATTCAATACTTCCAACTAAGTCATTTTATTCCTCCTCTGTGTAACTATTAATTTTGACATTTCTCCAATGTCAGTTGATACAATATACTTTATCACAGTATTACTGCCTTGAAATATCAATGTAAAACTTATATAAAGAAATTTAATTTTTAATGGGGATCCTAAACCCCTCCTCAAATTGAAGGGAGCTGAAAAGATCTATTGCTAATAAATTCCGGTTTAATCATATTTTAAACGGTGTGGTGTTTGATTACCATTACCACAAGAGCACTCATAGAGTGCACACCTCTGCCAAGGCCCAACACCTCCAATATTGCTTATGAATCAATTGATTAAACAAGAGGGTCAGAAATGCCCCCAGCAATTAGAGTGTGGAAACAGAAATGTTGACGGAGACAAAAACGGACAAACCAAGGGATGGAATTACAACAATTTCAACAGCAACTTAGCTATGATGGTGATATATTTCCCTGTGACTTTTTGTGTTCAATTGGACAAAGCATTTTTGAGTCACAATCCGGAAACAAAAATGTTGACAGACAGACAAGTGGACAAACAAACTGACGAAATTACATCAATTTCGAAAGCAAACTAGCTACGATGGTGATCTATCTCCCTGTCATGTTTGAATTCAATTGCATAAGGTGTAATCGAGTTAGAGTCCTTAAACCAAAATGTTGACAGACAGACAGATAAATGGGCGAACAAACTGACGAAATTACACCAATTTTGAAAGCAAACTAGCTATGATGATGATCGATCTCCCTGTCAAGTTTGAATTCAATTGCACAAGGTGTATTTGAGTTAGAATCTGGAAACGAAAATGTTGGTGGACAGACAAAAATTACACCAATTTCAAAAGTAACCGAGCTATGATGGTGATCGATCTCCCTGTCAAGTTAGAATTCGATCGGAAAAAGCGTTTACGAGTTAGAGTCTGGAAACAAAAATGTTGACGGACAAACTTACAAAAAATGGACAAATGAACAGACGGAATTACACCTATTTCAAAAGCACCCTAGTTATGATGGTGATCTATCTCCCTGTCAAGTTTTAATTTGATTGGACAAACCTTTTTTGAGTTAGAGTCCGGAAACGAAAATGTTGACACAGACAAACTGACAAACGAACAGACGGAATAACACCAATTTCGAAAGCAACATAGCTATGATGGTGATCTATCTCCCTGTCAAGTTTTATATTTGATTGGTCAAAGTGTTTTTGAGTTAGCTTCCAGAAATGAAAATGTTGGCAGATAAAATACAGACAAACGAACAGATGGAATTACACCGATTTCGAAAGCAACCTAGCTATGATTGTGATCTATCTCCCTGTGAAGTTTGAATTTGATTGGACAAAGCGTTTTCGAGTTAGAGCCCGGAAATGAAAATGTTGACAGATGAAAAACGGACAAATAAGCGGATAGAATTACGCCATGTTTATTGCGTTAATACATCCTATCCAATGGACAATTGCTTTACCAGTCGGCGCGACCGGTCCCGCCAAACGCCAGAAAAGACATCCTGTATATACTACCGGCAGGACCGGTCATGGAGTGTACATTCACCAGGTGGCGCATTGTACTTCCTTCCTGTCTAGACAGTATGACATCATAGCATTTTTTTCTTTTGGCGCATGGAGTGTACAGACGTGTTTTCTACAGAGACGTTTTTGAAGTTTATCAACAAATTGATGCATTTTATGAACTTTTAAGTTCATTTCCTTACTTCTACGAGTTCTATCATTATGTCTTCTCTTGGGCAGAAAAGAAGAGCTTGCGGGCACATGATGGCTCTGTTCAACAACCACAAGAAGTGTGCCAGATGTAGGGATAAGGGGGTGGGAGAGGATCCCTGTGTCAAGAAACTTGAATGCCAGATTTGTAGGGCTTTTACGCCTGCTCAAGTTCAACAATTGGCCACCCTGACCTACAAATCCAGGAAAGAACGTGGAGAGCTGAAGAATATGACAGAAACTACCAGTAGTGCTACCCCCACTCTCGGGGACCCTTCAGATGTTACTCTGTTGGGACGAGTACACTCAGACGAGCCATCTTCTGTTGAATCAACACCTACCAAGAAGAATAAGCGTTCTGATGGCTCTCCTAGCACAGCAGTAAACCTTCCTCTGAAGACCTGAGAAGTCTAGATAACAAGTGGAGTGAGAGGTTTTCACGACTTGAAGCTTTGCTTCATAGTAAGTTGTTTGTTGTGCCGGTAGAACCTGTGAGATCTTCAACTGTGGTGACCAGAGAAAATCCCTTCTTTGATCCGGGTGCATCTTCAAGTGTTGTGTCTGCTGGTTTGGTCACTGAGGATACCAGACCCACTCTGGTACAGACCATTGTAAAGCTGTCCAGTTGTCTGCTATCCAACCTCCGCTGGAGGTTCCCGGTATGAAAGCTGTGCAGGATGTCAGTAAGTGTGCTACCCGCCCTGTTCAGGGTCCTGGTACCTCTGATGTAGCCATCCACCCTTTATAGGATCCCGGTGCAGACAGGAACCGAGCCTTTACAGGCTCCTGGTGCAGGGACAGCCACCCAGCCTCTACAGGCTCCCGGTACAGGTCCTGAAGTGCTGCCAACCGGTAATGATCCTGCTCAGCTAGACCAGTCACTTGCCGGTGGAAGAGCTGTGGAGATTGAAGGTGAATCTGAGAGTGAGCCAGAGCTGGATAGGAAACAGGCTTCACCAGCTAGGGTTAACGTCCAGGGTGAACTACCTGAAAATGCTACTGACCTGGACCTCTCTTAAGAAGCCAACTACAGAGAGACAATAAGATGGGTCAGATCATTCATGGGCTGCCATCAGATCCCTGATTTCGACAGCACTTCTTCTTCCCTGGATGATAACCCATTTGCTGGTTCCAGAGTCACGCCAACTGGTAAAGTGTCTGTCAAACTACTGGTGGATGAGTGGCTGTGTCGAAAATTTGAGAGAGTGAACCAGACTGTTCCCTGTACCCTTCTAGAAACACTGAGACTGGTGGACTGCTACCTGACCAGTTTGTCAAGCCACCCAGATCATCAAAGTGGTACGACATGCACACAGACAAAAAAAAATCTGCTTCAACTAGTGTGTAACTGGTCTCCGGAACCGGCAAAGTTGAACAGCACATTCTGCAGAGTGGCCAGACGTAGTTTGCCCTCTGCCCCAGCCTCCCATCTTTTCAGCCAGGACACTTTAAGGCAGTGGGAGAGAGCATTCCGGGAACAGTCTGTGATGTGTAACCAGACTGCTGGTCTGTCAAGATGTTTGACAAAATTGTTTATTTGGGGTTTAACGTCGCTTTCAACACTGTACAGGTCATATCACGACGGGTAGTTGGAAGGGCAGAGGAAACCAGTACATAGAGTTCGCTAGGGTTGTGTACTGTAAACTGTCGACCAGCGGCAAGCAACTACCAGCTTTCCCACTTGAGCCCGTATGGGGATCGATCCCCGGCCTCAGAGGTGGGAGGCGAGAGTGTTACCACTCTGCTACCGTGGCCCCCGATAATTGGTAGTAAAGCAGTAAATGCCGAGGACCTGTCCCAATATGACCCTGGCTGTTGAACAGGATGTTTGACAAAAGTACAGGACCCTATGGTTACACACTTGAAGACACTACGTGTGGACAAGACTAAGGGCAAGGCAGCAGAAAGAATGCAGCAGGCAGTGAAGAACTAGAATATTTGGTGACCTTCAACCGGTCAATCTCTCAAGCCTTGCATCATACTCTGCAGGATCTCTCAGAGGGAATTTTTGTCAGCATGGCTAATCTCACTCTGGCACGTAGACAGCTACCTGGAGTTCATACGTAGTGGAGTAAAGCCAGATACCTTTACTGTAGTGCTGGTATTGTTTATCGATATTGAAATATTTATCCAGCTGTGCTAAATATACTGATATTGATAATGTAGGGTACAATATCAATATCAAAACATACTACTAAATAGACGCAATTAAGCTGTTTTCCATTCATATAAAATATAAAATTTGAGAAATATATTGGTTTTCCTATCATTTTTTGTCAAATTACACTTAGCGCTAAACCGGAAATGCCATATTTGTTTATGTTTGGAGAAACTTCTAAAACTCGGGAAAGGGTTTGGAAGCTCTCTCCCGGAAAACACCCATGACCCGATATTTCAATATCAATCGATACAGAAGCAAAAATATGGTTTGATATCAATATAGATATTATTATTCGATACCAACACTACTTTACTGCCTTATGTACAGCACCGGTTCTTCATTCACTGTTTCCAGACAATTTACTGATCAAGGCTGAAGATGAAATCTCTCATACTGAGGAGAGACGTTCTTCTGGCAGTTCACACAGGAAGCCTGGTCGTTTCCACTCATACGCTTCCTCAAGTGGCAGATCAACACAGCTACCAGACGGGAAGTCTACTACACCGGTCTCGAAGCAAATTCGAGACCAGCAACTGGGACAGAAAGGTCATAGCAAAGCCTCAAACTTCACCCAGAAGCCGACCAAGGGTTCAAAGAAGAAGAAATGACAATTATTGTCTTTTAAATGTAGCCAGGGTGAAGGACTCTACATGTATCTATCAAGTACCTGTACTCTGTACATGTATCTATATACCAATCCACAGTCAGTCCAGAAAGTACATGCATTTTCACATCCAGGGTCGGTCCTACCAGTTCAAAGTCCTACCCTTTGGCCTGTCCACAGTACCTATGGAGTTCACAGTGGTGGCCAATGAGGTCAAACTGATGGCTTTACAGAGGGGTATAAGAATCCACCAGTACCTAGACGACTGGTTGGTGAGAACCACATCCCACCAAACTTGTCTCCAGCATACACAGACCTTGGTAAACATATGAAGACCCCTAGTAAGCTGATAGCGGGGCTGGATGGGTGGGCCTTGCCTGTCCATTGGATAGGGTATTAACTTATAAAAATTTTGTTTACTGATTAAATTTGCAATTTCAAAAGCAACCTAGCTATGATGCTGATCTATCTCCCTGTCAAGTTTGAATTCGATCGGACAAAGCGTTTTCGAGTTAGAGTCTGGAAACAAAATTGTCGACGGGCAGACAGACTGACAGATGTCAGATACATCAATCTAATAGACGGGTTGGTTACACGCAACTCACCTAAAAATCATTTCCCAGGTTCAAATTATCTGTTTAATTTGAAAATTTTGATTACTTAAATGTAGCTTTTATACGCTACAAGCTTACCATGTGGAACTGAATACTGATCTCGGCCCACAGGCCCTGATCAATATCCGAAAAAAATAGACATTTAGTGTTTGCCACAGCCTCAGGTTGTCTTCTCATGGAACTCTTCACAATTCATCCTTTTCTTGTTGCAATCTTCAACCATACCCCCTCAGCTGTAATACAGCAGGGTGGCAGGGTTGGACTCTTTTCAGTTCCATGTGGTAAGCTTGTAGCGTATAAAAGCTACATTTAAGTTATCAAAATTTTCAATTTTATTGCACTACAATAGCCTACCATGTGAACTGAATGCTGAACCGCTCGGTGGAGGGATTACAGCTGAGACTGGAAGAAGTAGTCAATTTTTCTTGGATTTTGAAGTAATAGAATGAATGTTTTAGAAATACCAGTCTGAGTCCCATTTACAGTGCCCCAGTCCCAAAAACCTGAATTGTATGAATGACAGTGCGAAAAACTGTCTGGAAGTTTTGATTGGAGGAGAAAAGTGCAGTCTATGCTCACTTATGAAGAGTAAAGCCCCTAGGGCTAAGCCACGATGGAAAACAAGCCCTAGGCTTGGAAATTTTATAATTTTTGCCACCCAAAAATGAGATTAAGTGACAACCTTAATAAGTCCTTTGTGTAAAGTGAATTAATAAGTCCTTAATACATAATACACTAGACCTAGCGCATCGGAGAACCGATGCAAATTGTATCCACCCTAAAGACAATGCACCAAAACCTCTGGGATCAATAATAAATGAGTTATAAGCATTTTTAAGTTTGGCTGTCCTTATTTGACCTTGAACGAGCGGCCCAAAGTCAAATCCAACCACACCAGAAGATTCCCAGCCCATGACTTCCTATAGGTTGGTTTACCATCCAAAACCTCTAGGACCAATAATAAGCGAGTTATGAGCACTTTTACCTTTGGCTATCCTCATTTGACCTTGAAGGAGAGGCCCAAGGTCAAATTCGACCACGCCAGAAGATTCCCAGCCCATGATTTCCTATATGCTGGTTTACCATCCCAAACCTCTAGGACCAATAATAAGCGAGTTATAAGCACTTTTAAGTTTGGCTGTCCTCATTTGACCTTGAAGGAGGGGCCCAAGCTCAAATCTGATGACGCCAGAAGATTCCCAGCCCATGATTTCCTATATGTTGGTTTACCATCCCAAACCTCTAGGATCGATAATAAGCGAGTTATAAGCACTTTTAAGTTTGGCTATCCTCGTTTGACCTTGAAGGAGGGGTCCAAGGTCAAATCTGACCACATCAGAAGATTCGCAGCACATGATTTCCTATAGGTTGGCTTCACATTGCAAACCTCTAGGACCAATAATAAGGGAGATATAGGCACTTTTAAAGTCCGCTATGTGGGTTACTTCGACACTCCGTGGATGACCTTGAGTTAGGAGCTTCAAGCTCAAATGTGTGCAAGGTTGTAGAGGACATGTATATGTGTCATACATATCACCTATGAAGAGATTCAACCTTCTACCTATGAGGAACAGCCAGTAGAAAAATGTAGATTATTTTCAAAGAAATGCCCGTGGCGGCCATCTTGTTTTTCAGAATGAGGCTATTTTCCTTCCCAGAGAAGCTTGCCCCCCACTGAAGATATCCTGCAAAATTGGTGAACCTAGCTGCTGTTGTTTTCCTCTTAGAGCGTTAACGCCGAAAATCTCTCTACGCGCGGCCGCGGTGGTGGCGGCGTAGCGAACGCTAAACCAAAGTATCCACCGGATGCTTCCGGTGGATACAACAAGTAACAAAAATGATGGGGATAACACAGAACTTACCACATTAAGAATGTACAGGAATAAAACTTTGGTCCCTGTGTATCTAATTATAAAAGTAACAATAATTTGAAAAAGGATAAATTGGAGTAAAAATGATTCATCTAAAATTTCATTTATATTGCATTATCGTATTGGACAATAATAAAGTTTTTATATCTGGATCCAAAATCTTAAAAAATATCAGTGTCAATGCCAAGTGGCTTGCTATGGCAGAGATCTGGCCACCCTATTGTTTTGGTAGCCCAGGAGTCAAAATTATGTTCTGGGGAGTCAAAACATCAAAAATTTTGACTGTTGTTTGTGTTCAAGCTGAAGGGCACAGTTTCTTTCAGATTTATTTTATATTTAGTGCATGAATTGGTGGGTATGAGCTAAGTCTCACCACCCTACCTTTTTTGTACGACTAGGGTCAAAATCAAGCGACTAATAGCTATTTTAAGCCCAGGAGTCAAAATTATGCTCTGGAGAGTCAAAAGGCTCAAAAATATTTACTTGTAACTTGAAAACTGTTGCATTTAGAGAATTTTGTTTAAATATGTTATTCAGCTAGTTTTGGGTCAGCTATAACATAGTAAAATTGCAGACCTGTAGCTCATTGCATAGCCCAGTAATAGCTACTTGGAGGCTCTCACTGTTTAGTAAATCAACTTGAAAACTAGACCTAGCGCATCGCAGAACCGATGCAAATTGTATCCACCGTAAAGACAATGCACCAAAACTTCTAGGACCAATAATAAGCAAGTTATAAGCACTTTTAAGCTTGGCTGTCCTCATTTGACCTTGAAGGAGGGGCCCAAGGTCAAATCCGGCCACACCAGAAGATTCCCAGAGCATGATTTCCTATATGTTGGTTTACCATCCCAAACATCTAGGACCAATAATAAGCGAGTTATAAGCACTTTTTAGTTTGGCTGTCCTCATTCAACCTTGACCGTGGGGCCCAAGGTCAAATCCGACCACACCAGAAGATTCCCAGCTCATGATTTTCTATATGTTGGTTTACCATCCCAAACCTCTAGGACCAATAATAAGCGAGTTATAAGCACTTTTAAGTTTGGCTGTCCTCGTTTGACCTTAAATGAGGGGCCCAAGGTCAAATCCGACCACACCAGAAGATTCCCAGCCCATGATTTCCTATAGGTTGGTTTACCATCCCAAACCTGTAGGAGCAATAATAAGCGAGTTATAGGAACTTTTACCTTTGGCTATCCTCATTTGACCTTGAAGGAGAGGCCCAAGGTCAAATCCGACCACGCCAGAAGATTCCCAGCCCATGATTTTCTATAGGTTGGTTTACCATCCCAAACCTCTAGGAGCAATAATAAGCGAGTTATAGGCACTTTTACCTTTGGCTATCCTCATTTGACCTTGAAGGAGGGGCCCAAGGTCAAATCCGACCACACCAGAAGATTCCCAGTGCATGATTTCCTATAGGTTGGTTTACCATCCCAAACCTCTAGGACCAATAATAAGCGAGTTATAAGCACTTTTAAGTTCGGCTGTCCTGATTTGACCTTGAACGAGGGGACCAAGGTCAAATCCGACCACACCAGAAGATTCCCAGCCCATAGTTTCCTATATGTTGGTTTACCATCCCAAACCCCTGGTACCAATAATAAGCCAGTTATAAGCACTTTTAAGTTTGGCTGTCCTCATTTGACCTTCAAGGAGGATCCCAAGGTCAAATCCGACCACACCAGAAGATTCCCAGCCCATGATTTCCTATATGTTGGTTTACCATCCCAAACCTCTAGGACCAATAATAAGCGAGTTATAAGCACTTTTACCTTTGGCTATCCTCATTTGACCTTGAAGGAGGGGCCCAAGGTGAAATCCGACCACGCCAGAAGATTCCCTGCCCATGATTTTCTATATGCTGGTTTACCATCCCAAACCTCTAGGACCAATAATAAGCGAGTTATAGGCACTTTTACCTTTGGCTATCCTCATTTGACCTTGAAGGAGGGGCCCAAGGTCAAATCAGACCACACCAGAAGATTCCCAGCCCATGATTTCCTATATGCTGGTTTACCATCCCAAACCTCTAGGACCAATAATAAGCGAGTTATAAGCACTTTTAAGTTCGACTATCCTCGTTTGACCTTGAAGGAGGGGTCCAAGGTCAAATCTGACCACATCAGAAGATTCGCAGCACATGATTTCCTATAGGTTGGTTTCACATTGCAAACCTCTAGGACCAATAATAAGGGAGATATAGGCACTTTTAAAGTCCGCTATGTGGGTTACTTCGGCACTCCGTGGATGACCTTGAATTAGGAGCTTCAAGGTCAAATGTGTGCAAGGTTGTAGAGGACATGTATATGTGTCATACATATCACCTATGAAGAGATTCCACCTTCTACCTATGAGGAACAGCCAGTAGAAAAATGTAGATTATTACCCGTGGCGGCCATCTTGTTTTTCAGAATGAGGCTATTTTCCTTCCCAGAGAAGCTTACCCCCCAATGAAGATATCCTGCAAATTTGGTGAACCTAGCTGCTGTTGTTTTCCTGTTAGAGCGTTAACGCCGAAAATCTCTCTACGCGCGGCGGCGGCGGCGGCGTAGCAGACGCTAAACCAAAGTATCCACCGGATGCTTCCGGTGGATACAACTAATGCAAAAGTGCTTATAATTTGCTTATTATTGGTCCTAGAGGTTTGAAATGTGAAACCAATCTATAGAAAATCATGGGCTAGGAATCTTTTCATGTTCTCAGATTTGACCTTGGGCCCTCTCCTTCAAGGTCAAACAAGGATAGCCAAATTTAAAAGTGCTTATAACTCACTTATTATTGGTCCTAGAGGTTTGCAATGTGAAAACAACCAAAAGGAAATGATTGCCTAGGAATCTTCTGATGTGGTCAAATTTGACCTTGGTCCTCTCCTTCAAGGTCAAAAAAGCATAGCCAAACTTAAAAGTGCGTATAACTCGCTTATTATTGGTCCTAGAAGTTTGCAATGTGAAACCAACCTATAGGAAATCATGGGCTAATAATCTTCTGATGTGGTAAGATTTGACTGTGGGCCCCTCCTTTAAGGTCAAACAAGTGCTTATAACTTGCTCATTAATTATTGGTCCTAGAAGTTTGCAATGTGAAACCACCTTATAGGGAATCATGGGCTTGGAATCTTCTAATGTGGTCAAATTTGACCTTGTGACCCTCCTTCAAGGTCAAATGAGGACAGCCAAAAAGTGCTTATAACTTCAGGAATCTTCAGCCTCTATGTCTTTTATTATTACTTCTACAGGTTTGCTATGTTTGGGGATACACTGCCGGCTCGCAATAAAGTGAACAGCATAAGTCTAGTTACATTAACAAAATTAGTTAATTGTTAACAGAGGGAACATTAAATAAATAAAGTATATTTACTTTATAAAAAAAAGGGATGCGTCCTTTTTAGAAAAGTAAGGATTTGCAGTTTCTGTGAAAGCGACAGGTCCTTTCCACAAAAGTGATGATTTGCAGTCTGTGTAAAAAGGACACATCCTTTTCAAAAAAAAATTAAGATTTGCAGTTTCTGTGAAAAGGACGCGTCCTGCTTTCAAAAGTGAGGAATTGCAGTTTCTGTGAAAAGGACGTCCTTTTCAAAAAAGTGAAGATTTGCAGTTTCTGTGAAAAGGACGCGTCCTTTTCAGAAAAGTGAGGATTTGCAGGTTCTGTGAAAAGGACGCGTCCTTTTCAGAGAAGTGAAGATTTGCAGTTTCTGTGAAAAGGACGCGTCCTTTTCAGAGAAGTGAGGATTTGCAGTTTCTGTGAAAAGGACGCGTCCTTTACAGAGAAGTGAGGATTTGCAGGTTCTGTGAAAAGGACGCGTCCTTTTCAGAGAAGTGAGGATTTGCAGTTTCTGTGAAAAGGACGCGTCCTTTTCAGAGAAGTGAGGATTTGCAGGTTCTGTGAAAAGGACGCGTCCTTTTCAGAGAAGTGAAGATTTGCAGTTTCTGTGAAAAGGACACTTCCTTTTCAGAGCAGTGAAGATTTACAGTTTCTGTGAAAAGGACGCGTCCTTTTCAGAGAAGTGAGGATTTGCAGTTTCTGTGAAAAGGACGCGTCCTTTTCAGAAAAATGAGGATTTGCAGGTTCTGTGAAAAGGACGCGTCCTTTTCAGAGAAGTGAAGATTTGCAGTTTCTGTGAAAAGGACACGTCCTTTTCAGAGAAGTGAAGATTTGCAGTTTCTGTGAAAAGGACGCGTCCTTTTCAGAGAAGTGAGGATTTGCAGTTTCTGTGAAAAGGACGCGTCCTTTTCAGAAAAGTGAGGATTTGCAGGTTCTGTGAAAAGGACGCGTCCTTTTCAGAGAAGTGAGGATTTGCAGTTTCTGTGAAAAGGACGCGTCCTTTTCAGAGAAGTGAGGATTTGCAGTTTCTGTGAAAAGGGCGCGTCCTTTTCAGAAAAGTGAGGATTTGCAGGTTCTGTGAAAAGGACGCGTCCTTTTTAGAAAAGTGAAGATTTGCAGTTTCTGTGAAAAGGAAAATTTGCAGTTTTAAGGAATCGTCCTTTTCACAAAAGTGAATATTTGCACTTTCTGTGCATTCTTATGCACCAAACTAGGGTAAATGTAGGAAATATTTATAGCCTTTTGCAGCAAAAGTATCAAAATGCTGAATTTTTATGCCTAAAAGGGACACTCTGATTTTTCCCTTTTAAATCTGAGAGCAGTTTGTAGTTAAGTTGATTTAATATTCTAGGTTTCTTTTTGTTCTATGTGTACTTATATGTTTTCCTTCTGCCAGTAACGTGGCTTCATATCGTTCTGAGAATTGAAATATCAGGGTAGACTATAACCGGAACTGATGTTGACTATGAATTGGTTCGAGTGAACAACTTTAGTGGTTCTAAATTATCACCGGTAGCGGACGCAAGTGATTAGTGTTTTGAATACATTTGGTTAAATTTTTTTTTATCAAATAAATTCAGTTCAAATTTTGGAATTCAAAATAATCGGGTAGGATTGTCTGTTTTGAAGTTTTATAAATTAGTCATGGTTTTTTCATAGTGTTTACCGGAATTTATGTGGAATTTACATTTTGAATAACTCGACTATGTGGGAAAACTAACTTAGTACGATAGTTACGCTGGGATTATTACACTTGTCTACTTTGTTTTTTTCCGGGTGTGATTAGTCAAGTGTGATTTGGGACTTATTAGTTTGTTTTTTTTGTTGTCTGGGAATTTTGTCATTGGCTATTACTATTATTAATTCTTGGGCAAGAGAATTGATTTGTATCACGGTGATTAGTTTTATATAGCTGTATGTTACTAGCATTATTTGGGTTACTGTATCACTGATTTCGGGTTGGGTCAATTTTTGTTTTATTTTTTTATTTTCATTTTAAAGTTGGAACAGTTGTATTAATCATATCTATAATGGGAAATCTTTAATGTCAGATTTCAAATAGTTCATACTGAAGCAACTGAGAAGTGTGAACCTGGGTTAGTGTATGATGTTCAGTGAATGATTTTGGAGTACGAGTGGTTGATGGGGAAGTATTATTGAAAGTGCCCGTCAATTTTTTGGGGGATTTAACTGACTGGTTGATTGATTGAGAAGTTGTATCTTTTGTATTTTGATATATATAGCTGGTGAATATTTGATGGATGGTTGACGGGGGTAATGGTTATGTGTCGGCAGATGAGATGATTGACTAGTAAGGGAAACATTATTTAGTAGTTATTACGGTGAAATTTTATTGCGTTCATAGCAGTTTTCATTATTTTGCAGTGAAAATTTTATTGCGTTCATAGCATTCCTCGTTATTTTGTGTCGGAGAAATATTGCGTTGAAGCATCGTCAGATAATCAGGCTTTAGTATCTTATCTGATTGTGTACTGCATTAGTTTTACACAATCTTGATAAGTTTTAAGGTTCCATTGTGTTTTAACATTTCAGTAATAGTAATTGTTTTAGTTGTACAACAACTGGTTTGTTGTATATAATTGATGTTGTAGTTGTTTTATCAATTTGTTGTAATTTGTTTGCTTTACTTGTCCTCTGGAAGGTTAACTTGTAAATAGTCTTGCAGAATTTCCATAAGTATACCCAAGGTAAGTACTTGTATCATCACTGGAGTAAAGCTATTTCATTGTGATTGCAATAATTGATTGCAGAGGATAGTTCTTGCAGAGTAGAGGAGATAGCATTTATAAATAAGTCAGTGGGTTGTTTGATTTTGAGAAAGTACATCAGCAGTAAGTGATTGAAGCCGTCAAGATGGATTTTTCAAGTGTGGCATATTTAAGTAATCTGAAGCCAAATATAGAGATAAGGGAATTGTGTCAGGCACTTCAGGTAGGTGCTAATATGGATGAGGTTATCAGGGATATAGTGCCACATGGTAACAATGCTTTATTCATTGTGTTTACTGATAGACGGTTTGTGGATTTGGTCATTACTCGGCATCACGGTAAACCATTCGTAGGTGAGTTTGTTCTTGGTGTAAGCCGATTAACACCAGAAATGGGAAGCACTTTGCTTTCTTTGAAGCCAACCGTGCCCGTTACGCGGTCGAAGGAGGTAAGCCTTCAAATGGAGAATGAGCCGTTACCACTTCCTCCAGCCAAGCAGAAGCTGGGTGTTAACGCTATATTGGACACTATCAATGGGTTGTCACTTGAGCAACAGCGAATGGTGCAAGCGGCATTGCAACACCCTTCTGGTGATCTTGGTGCTTCGTATTTGCCGAGAGGTCCACCTCCTCCAGTGGGTGGAATGAATGAGTCCAGAAGCATTCATGGTCAGTTGGCAGCCACGTCTCCAGTTGCGGTTCATGCATCTACTCCGCAAGGGGATCAGTCCTTTCATTTTGGGTGGTCTAATTCCGTCCATAACATCAAAGTGAGCACTTTTTCCGGATCAGAAAAGGATTGTTCCTTCGAACAGTTTCGGTATGACGTAAAGTGTTTGATAAATCAGGGAGCTCCGGAAGGAATGATTCTGACTGCGATTAAAAGATCAATCAAGGGACCGGCCCAGGAGATAGTCCTTCACATGGGTGAGTCAGCTTCAGTCAATGACATCATCCGTAGATTTAGCATGATGTTTGGTGATGTTGATCCTCCTCATATGCTTCTCGCCCGGTTTTATTCGGCCGAACAGTTGGTGAATGAGAGTATCACTGAGTGGTACACTCGTCTGCAGGACATGGCCAGTAGGGTAATGAAGAAGGATTCTACTTTGATTAACCCCAACAACTATGATATGACTGTGAATACTCAGTTCTGGACTAAGCTCCATGATGTGAATGTGAAGAATGCCCTTCGTCATAAGTGTGATAGTTTGGCTGGGAGTCCAAGCTTTATGACTGAAGCCCGCAGGGTGGAGTCTGAATTCAAAGCGGACAAAGCCAAGGTTCATCAACTTACGTCTGAAGTATCTCCTATTCAGAAGAGCTTGGAGGAGATTATTAGTCGTCTTAGTATGTTGGAGAAGAAAGTGGAAGAGGACAAAACAGTAGCTGAGCCAAGTAGTTCGACAGTGACAAATAGTTTGGGAGGTCAACGGAAGAGGTCTCTGAAGACGGTGAAGTGTTTCAAGTGTCATAAGCTGGAGCATATTGCTCGCAACTGTCCGTTAAACACCAGAAGGTCAGATTCAGGGAGCGGTCTGACCCCGGAACATTAAGCTCCTGTCATAGTGGTAGCACCATCGTTGGTAGAGCCAACGAAGTCACTGTTACTCTTGAAGGAAAGGTTGTACTTGCACTCTTGGATACAGGGTCCATGGTCAGCACCATGGCTGTCAGTCTTCAATCCACATTAGGACTGGAAATGCATAAGCTGGATCGTATGCTTACTGTTGAGGGGGCAGGTGGTCATCAGTTACCATAACTTGGGTATGTAGAAGTGGATTTGTACTTCAAGGAGATGGAGGAGCCAGTTCAGAGAGCAATCATGTTGGTCGTACCTGACACTGCATATCACCAGCGTGTTCCAGTATTGATTGGGACTAATGTCTTGGGAAATCTCAAGCAAGTGCAGGATGGTGACCCCGCTTGGAATTTTGCTTTAGCCAGCCTTGCCAAACATAGGGCTATTGTCAACACTAGTCAGCCATTGGGGTTTCTGAGGACGATCAAGCCTTTGGTGGTGCCACCTCGATCATGTGTCGTTATCCAAGGTCGAACCAGGGTACAGGCTCTTTCTCAGAGGATTAGTGTGTGTTTAGAAGAGGCTAAAAGAGCCTACCTAGAGGTGTGGTTGTATCACCATGTGTTCTTACTTTGCTACCAGGTACCTCTTCTTCTAAGTTACCGGTGCAAGTTGTAAATCATTTGGACCAGGAAGTTAGCATTCCAGCCAAAGCACGAATATGTGATTTATACAGTATAGAAGATGTGTCTTCTTTAAACTCGACGGTGCCAATTGGTCAGTCATCAGGAAATGAGGTGGGGAGTGATAGTTTTTTGGATCATTTCCAGGACTTGTCAGAAACTTTGACCGGTGTGGAGGTCGAGGAAGTCCAACGTCTTCTGACTGAGTGGAAATCCATTTTCTCACTTCATGACCTTGATCTTGGATTGACAGATAAGGCTATACACCGCATTCGGCTGAAGGATGATGTTCCATTCAAGGAAAGACCTAGACCAATTCCGCCTTCCATGTATGAAGATGTTCGGAAGCATTTGAAAGAAATGCAGGAGTTAGGAGTCATCCGGAAGTCGCAAAGTCCGTACGCGTCCAACGTAGTGGTTGTACGGAAGAAGTCAGGAGCTCTGCGTTTCTGTTTGGATCTGCGAGCCATTAATGCCAAGACCATCCCTGACCGTTACAGTCTTCCACGGATTGATTCGACGCTGGATGCCTTGTCTGGAGCTAAGTGGTTCAGTGCCTTAGACTTGAAGTCCGGATATTGGCAGGTGCCATTGGCTGAAGAGGATAAGTGTAAAACTGCTTTTACCGTCGGTCCCCTTGGCTTTTGGGAATGTGAGCGCATGCCTTTTAGGTTAACCAATGCGCCTGCTACTTTTCAGAGGCTTATGGAGGATTGTATGGGGGATTTACACCTGAAGTTCTGTTTGCTGTACTTAGACGATGCAATAATTTTTAGCAGAACTTATGAAGAGCATCTGGAACGTCTGACAGCCGTTTTCGAGAAACTTAGAGAAGCGGGATTGAAACTCAGCCCATCGAAATGTCATTTCTTTCGAAGAGAGATTAAGTATCTTGGGCATGTGATATCCAGTAGTGGGATTGCTGTTGATCCAGGCAAGATATTTTGTGTGAAGGATTGGCCTGAGCCAAAAACTGTGACAGAAGTTCAACGTTTTCTAGGTTTCACAAGTTTCTACCGCCGATTTATCAAAGGGTTTGCTGGGATTGCCAAACCGTTACATAAAGTATGTCAAGGTGGCATACATGTTCACACTAAAACTAGAGCAAGAGTTTGTTACCCCCCATTGATGTGGGGTACTGAGCAACAGGAAGCCTTCACGCAGTTGAATCAGGCATGTTGTAACACTCCGATCTTGGGGTTCGCTGACTACACTAAGCCCTTTGTGCTTCATATGGATGCCAGTGGTGACGGGCTAGGTGCTGTTCTTCATCAACAGCAGGATGGTGTGAATCGAGTGATTGCTTTCGCTAGTCGAAGTTTATCAAAGGCTGAGAAGAACTACCCTGTCCATAAACTGGAGTTTCTTGCACTGAAGTGGGCAGTAACGGAGAAATTTCATGACTACCTATATGGGAATGAGTTCACAGTCATGACTGACAACAATCCGTTGACATATGTACTCAGTTCAGCCAAGTTGGATGCTACAGGTCATCGATGGGTTGCCCAGTTAGCCAACTATCACTTTACCTTGAAGTATTGTACAGGGACTTCAAATAGAGTTGCTGATGCTTTGTCTCTAGTGCAGTGGCCAGAGGTGACTTGTGGTATTGTTCATCAAGTTTTAGATGTTCATGTGAGTCAGGATTGCCCTATTGAAGGGTTTTGCTTCAGTCAACAAGCAGTCCCGAATGAGTTGGACGATATGCCCGATTGTCTTGGTGAGGGTATTGATTGGCTTGTTGAACAGGGCAAAGATCCTGTGATCAAGGAAGTGCTTTCCAAACTTTCTGGGGAGGTAGTGGATAGTGATGTGTCACCGGGGAGCAAGTTTCTGTGGAAGGAGCGGAAGCACCTGTCGGTAATTAGTGGTCAGCTAATGCGAAACAGAACTTCTAATGGTAGGACACAATGGCAATTGGTTTTACCCAAGAAGTATTGGTCCGTAGCATTAAGATACGTGCACGACCATATGGGCCATCTCAGTAGAGATCGGTCTCTGGAGTTGCTGCGGGAGCGATACTATTGGGTTGGCATGCACAGAACAGTTGCCAATTATATTTCTCGATGCGACCGATGCATTCGGCGCAAGGATTGGAATCCACAACGGGCTCCACTCGTGAGCACTACTAGCACACAGCCAATGGAACTTGTGTGTATGGACTTTCTAAAACTGGAACCATCAAAGGGTGGGATAGAAAACATTCTGGTTGTGACTGACCATTTCACGAAATATGCTCAGGCATATGCAACAAAAAATCAGACAGCAAAGACGACTGTAAAAGTTCTATTTAAGAATTTTGTGGTACATTACGGGTTTCCGAAACGGTTGCATAGCGACCAAGGCCGTAATTTTGAGAGTCAGACAATTAAGGAGTTGTGCCAGTTGGCAGGAATTCAGAAAAGTAGGACGACGCCATACCATCCCATGGGGAATGGGATCGCAGAGCAGTTCAATTCAACTTTATTGAACATGATGGGGAATTTGGAACCTGTGAAAAAGTTGGATTGGAAATCTCATATTGGACCATTGGTGCATGCTTACAATTGTACCAAACATGACACTACATGGTACGCCCCTTATTTCCTCATGTTTGGCCGCCATCCGCATATTCCAGTGGATTTGGTATTAGGACGCCAACAGGAAGATGATCCCCAGTCAGTGGGCAGCTATGTGGCCACGTTACGACAAAGGTTGCAGGAGGCTTATGAACTGGCTACATCAATGTCAAGGGATAGCCAGGCAGGACAGAAAAGGGGATATGATCGCAAGGTCAGGAGTGCTATTCTCTGTGAGGGGGATAGAGTGCTGGTGCGAGTAACAGGGTTAAAAGGTACCCATAAACTTGCGGACCGTTGGAGGGAAGAAGTGTACACTGTCCTCAAAGAGCCCAACCGGGATATTCCTGTGTATGAGGTCAAACCTGAAGTGGGTAAGGGGAGACTGAAAGTTCTGCACCGGAATATGTTGTTGCCAATTCCTTGTTTACCAATTGAGGATGGTCAGGAAGTGTCGGATTCTGTCAAGATTAGCATGGAGGATCAAGATGTTCATCCGGTTCCGATTGATGCTTCAGATACGGAGTCTGTGGGGTTGGGCATGGATTCATGCATCTCTGATGCGTCCGATACACGTGACCTACGGGTGCCCGTCCCTGCTCCAAGGTGCATTCGGAGGAATGTTCCAGTTGTCACTCCTAGACTGTCTAATGCCGTTCCATTAGACATTAGTGACAGCAGCGATAGTGTACTATCATTGGATAATGATGGTACTTCAGTTGGATCTGAAAGGTCCATTAGTGACACAGAAGTGGGAAATGTTGATATCGAATCAGTGTCAGAGCACATATCCGAACATAGTTTGGTAAATAGTACATCTGGCATAGAATTTAGTGAGAGGTCTGCTGAGGTTTCTGCAGATGTGGTTGAGAATAGTAATTCAGGGATAAAATTTAGCGAGGAGCCTGCAGAGGTTTCCGTCAATGTCATTGGGAATCTGGGCACAGATTCAGCAGTGGGGGAAAGTAGTGGTAATTTCACTCCAACACCAGCTCCAAGGAGGTCAACTAGAGTTAGGACTCAGAAACATTTTGACCCAAATTTTGTTTACAATTTTGCTCAGCCATCAAGTAGTCTTGATGGGAACATGGTTGCAAAGGTTGATTTTCTCAAGAAGGTATTGAATTTATTTTAGTGTGGGAATGCTTGTTGCATAACACTTATTGTAGTTTTCTCAATGAGTGACCTGTATTTTCATCTATGTTTTAGTTTGTGGATTTTAGCGTTTTGTACCAGTGATATTGATGTCAAAGAGGGTTGTATGGTAAGTTGTTTTTGTTGTTGTTTACTGCTCACATTGACAACTGTAGAAAGATTTTTGGTTTTGGTGAGGAAAGATTATTTCTTCTCGTTAAGTGAAGTTTTGGTAAGTATTGATGCCAAAATAGTACATTTTCCTGAGTAGGGAAAGGGGATGAATGTCAGGATGACATTTCCCTAAGCCGGGAAGTATGTGACAGCGAGTGCGGACGTCTTCGGGAGATCGATAATTTATTGTGGACCGTAATATTTCATATTTGCGGCTAGCTTATTGACGGCCAGTTTGTAGAATATAAATAGCCATGGCGCGAGATCTTCGTGGACAAAGAGTTTGAATTTTAACTGAAGCGGCCATGTTTGGGAGTTGAGTCCGTGACTGTTGGGTTGGGATTTTAGTATGATAAACTGAAGCAGTCATGTTGATGAATGATTTCGTTATGATTTTCATAATTTCATGATGAGCTTGGTGTGATTGTTTGAGGGGACACTTGCAGGTTGGTGGTTGATTTGATGGATTGTGATTGAGTGATTGACTTTTAATCATTGTTGCTTTTTAGTTTCTATGAGTTAGTTGCATATGATATAAATAGAATCAAAGTTGCATATTATTGAATATCTGTGCTTATATTGTGATACTGAAGTAATTTGCTTTTTATTTCTAGTCAGTTAAATGTGTACAGTAACAATGATACAGTTATGTGGATTGATACTATAGGAAGTAATCAGTATTTATGATTTAACCAGTCATTTCACGGTTGTAGTTTGTAGTTGTCGTGTGTAGTTGTCGTTAGTTGTAGTTATAATTTATATCATTTCTGTAAATTATTTGTAACAAATTAATTGTACTAATTGGTACTATCAGTTTGAAAGTGATGTATCTTTCAGGCAGTAACTAGAATAGCATGTATTATCTGATCCGTAGTTATCATTTCCTATGGTGTTAAGCTCACCTGATAATTTAAAGTAATTGAATTTCCAGGTGTTTTTACTTGGTGAATCAGTGACGTGTTGAGTACAGACTTTCTTCGGTGAACTGTGATGTATTGAATACAGCTTGTCTGATGCAGTGATGTGTCATTTGGTTGGGCGCTGATGTGAGCGTCTGATGTCAGTATTGCTGGTAGGATCTGAATAAAGATTTTAGTCAAGTTAGTCAAGTTTGCCTGTGTTGACACCTCATCCCCTGAGAGTCCGGACAGCTCAACCCGAGCCGTTATAGAGGGTCCGGCTACATTTGACAGCGAGTGCGGACGTCTTCGGGAGATCGATAATTTATTGTCGACCGTAATATTTCATATTTGCGGCTAGCTTATTGACGGCCAGTTTGTAGAATATAAATAGCCGTGGCGCGAGATCTTCGTGGACAAAGAGTTTGAATTTTAACTGAAGCGGCCATGTTTGGGAGTTGAGTCCGTGACTGTTGGGTTGGGATTTTAGTATGATAAACTGAAGCAGTCATGTTGATGAATGATTTCGTTATGATTTTCATAATTTCATGATGAGCTTGGTGTGATTGTTTGAGGGGACACTTGCAGGTTGGTGGTTGATTTGATTGATTGTGATTGAGTGATTGACTTTTAATCATTGTTGCTTTTTAGTTTCTATGAGTTAGTTGCATATGATATAAATAGAATCAAAGTTGCATATTATTGAATATCTGTGCTTATATTGTGATACTGAAGTAATTTGCTTTTTATTTCTAGTCAGTTAAATGTGTACAGTAACAATGATACAGTTATGTGGATTGATACTATAGGAAGTAATCAGTATTCATGATTTAACCAGTCATTTCATGGTTGTAGTTTGTAGTTGTCGTGTGTAGTTGTCGTTAGTTGTAGTAATAATTTATATCATTTCTGTAAATTATTTGTAACAAATTAATTGTACTAATTGGTACTATCAGTTTGAAAGTGATGTATCTTTCAGGCAGTAACTAGAATAGCATGTATTATCTGATCCGTAGTTATCATTTCCTATGGTGTTAAGCTCACCTGATAATTTAAAGTAATTGAATTTGCAGGTGTTTTTACTTGGTGAATCAGTGACGTGTTGAGTACAGACTTTCTTCGGTGAACTGTGATGTATTGAATACAGCTTGTCTGATGCAGTGATGTGTCATTTGGTTGGGTGCTGATGTGAGCGTCTGATGTCAGTATTGCTGGTAGGATCTGAATAAAGATTTTAGTCAAGTTAGTCAAGTTTGCCTGTGTTGACACCTCATCCCCTGAGAGTCCGGACAGCTCAACCCGAGCCGTTATAGAGGGTCCGGCTACATTTGGAGCCCCTAATGAGATAGTCTTCACAGCACCTGTGCGCTACTCGTCGGATCGTGTGAGTCGACACCTGCAAGTATCTGTTAAGCCTATTCCTCTGTCACTAGTCAAGAGACAATGTTGAAGTGGGAAGACACCTGCTGTCTGTAGTTTTTGTTCGTGATTTCGTTTCCGATGTCGACGTGTTGACCAGTGTAAGATTCAGATTGTTAAAGGGAACATTTGTTTGTTTACATCAGGAAGAACAGTTAATTTGAACAGTAACAGTATAGTTGGTAAATTTTATCACTATTGGACATTTGTATGAATGAACTGGTTCGGAAGATAATTCGAGTGATAAATCAGTAAATTGGATGTGTTGAGCCGTGTGGGTACTGTTTAGTTAATTTTGATTCCCCTGACTTTAAATGTACTCTAAAAGTTACACTGCTATCAATTGTGCATGATTTTGTGATTTTATTTTTTTTTTCCGGTGATTGCTACTTTATGTTGCTAGTCAAGATGGTATTATGCTTATTGTGTTAGATAAGTACTGAAACCTTGTGGAATTCTGCTTTTTAATGTAGTTAAGTTGATTTAATATTCTAGGTTTCTATTTGTTCTATGTGTACTTATATGTTTTCCTTCTGCCAGTAACGTGGCTTCATATCATTCTGAGAATTGAAATATCAGGGTAGACTATAACCGGAACTGATGTTGACTATGAATTGGTTCGAGTGAACAACTTTAGTGGTTCTAAATTATCACTGGTAGCGGACGCAAGTGATTAGTGTTTTGAATACATTTGGTTAAATTTTTTTTTATCAAATAAATTCAGTTCAAATTTTGGAATTCAAAATAATCGGGTAGGATTGTCTGTTTTGAAGTTTTATAAATTAGTCATGGTTTTTTCATAGTGTTTACCGGAATTCATGTGGAATTTACATTTTGAATAACTCGACTATGTGGGAAAACTAACTTAGTACGATAGTTACGCTGGGATTATTACACTTGTCTACTTTGTTTTTTTCCGGGTGTGATTAGTCAAGTGTGATTTGGGACTTATTAGTTTGTTTTTTTTGTTGTCTGGGAATTTTGTCACTGGCTATTACTATTATTAATTCTTGGGCAAGAGAATTGATTTGTATCACGGTGATTAGTTTTATATAGCTGTATGTTACTAGCATTATTTGGGTTACTGTATCACTGATTTCGGGTTGGGTCAATTTTTGTTTTATTTTTTTATTTTCATTTTAAAGTTGGAACAGTGGTATTAATCATATCTATAATGGGAAATATTTAATGTCAGATTTCAAATAGTTCATACTGAAGCAACTGAGAAGTGTGAACCTGGGTTAGTGTATGATGTTCAGTGAATGATTTTGGAGCATGAGTGGTTGATGGGGAAGTATTATTGAAAGTGCCCGTCAATTTTTTTTTGGGTTAACTGACTGGTTGATTGATTGAGAAGTTGTATCTTTTGTATTTTGATATATATAGCTGGTGAATATTTGATGGATGGTTGACGGGGGTAATGGTTATGTGTCGGCAGATGAGATGATTGACTAGTAAGGGAAACATTATTTAGTAGTTATTACGGTGAAATTTTATTGCGTTCATAGCAGTTTTCATTATTTTGCAGTGAAAATTTTATTGCGTTCATAGCATTCCTCGTTAGAAATATTGCGTTGAAGCATCGTCAGATAATCAGGCTTTAGTATCTTATCTGATTGTGTACTGCATTAGTTTTACACAATCTTGATAAGTTTTAAGGTTCCATTGTGTTTTAACATTTCAGTAATAGTAATTGTTTTAGTTGTACAACAACTGGTTTGTTGTATATAATTGATGTTGTAGTTGTTTTATCAATTTGTTGTAATTTGTTTGCTTTACTTGTCCTCTGGAAGGTTAACTTGTAAATAGTCTTGCAGAATTTCCATAAGTATACCCAAGGTAAGTACTTGTATCATCACTGGAGTAAAGCTATTTCATTGTGATTGCAATAATTGATTGCAGAGGATAGTTCTTGCAGAGTAGAGGAGATAGCATTTATAAATAAGTCAGTGGGTTGTTTGATTTTGAGAAAGTACATCAGCAGTAAGTGATTGAAGCCGTCAAGATGGATTTTTCAAGTGTGGCATATTTAAGTAATCTGAAGCCAAATATAGAGATAAGGGAATTGTGTCAGGCACTTCAGGTAGGTGCTAATATGGATGAGGTTATCAGGGATATAGTGCCACATGGTAACAATGCTTTATTCATTGTGTTTACTGATAGACGGTTTGTGGATTTGGTCATTACTCGGCATCACGGTAAACCATTCGTAGGTGAGTTTGTTCTTGGTGTAAGCCGATTAACACCAGAAATGGGAAGCACTTTGCTTTCTTTGAAGCCAACCGTGCCCGTTACGCGGTCGAAGGAGGTAAGCCTTCAAATGGAGAATGAGCCGTTACCACTTCCTCCAGCCAAGCAGAAGCTGGGTGTTAACGCTATATTGGACACTATCAATGGGTTGTCACTTGAGCAACAGCGAATGGTGCAAGCGGCATTGCAACACCCTTCTAGTGATCTTGGTGCTTCGTATTTGCCGAGAGGTCCACCTCCTCCAGTGGGTGGAATGAATGAGTCCAGAAGCATTCATGGTCAGTTGGCAGCCACGTCTCCAGTTGCGGTTCATGCATCTACTCCGCAAGGGGATCAGTCCTTTCATTTTGGGTGGTCTAATTCCGTCCATAACATCAAAGTGAGCACTTTTTCCGGATCAGAAAAGGATTGTTCCTTCGAACAGTTTCGGTATGACGTAAAGTGTTTGATAAATCAGGGAGCTCCGGAAGGAATGATTCTGACTGCGATTAAAAGATCAATCAAGGGACCGGCCCAGGAGATAGTCCTTCACATGGGTGAGTCAGCTTCAGTCAATGACATCATCCGTAGATTTAGCATGATGTTTGGTGATGTTGATCCTCCTCATATGCTTCTCGCCCGGTTTTATTCGGCCGAACAGTTGGTGAATGAGAGTATCACTGAGTGGTACACTCGTCTGCAGGACATGGCCAGTAGGGTAATGAAGAAGGATTCTACTTTGATTAACCCCAACAACTATGATATGACTGTGAATACTCAGTTCTGGACTAAGCTCCATGATGTGAATGTGAAGAATGCCCTTCGTCATAAGTGTGATAATTTGGCTGGGAGTCCAAGCTTTATGACTGAAGCCCGCAGGGTGGAGTCTGAATTCAAAGCGGACAAAGCCAAGGTTCATCAACTTACGTCCGAAGTATCTCCTATTCAGAAGAGCTTGGAGGAGATTATTAGTCGTCTTAGTATGTTGGAGAAGAAAGTGGAAGAGGACAAAACAGTAGCTGAGCCAAGTAGTTCGACAGTGACAAATAGTTTGGGAGGTCAACGGAAGAGGTCTCTGAAGACGGTGAAGTGTTTCAAGTGTCATAAGCTGGGGCATATTGCTCGCAACTGTCCGTTAAACACCAGAAGGTCAGATTCAGGGAGCGGTCTGACCCTGGAACATTAAGCTCCTGTCAGAGTGGTAGCACCATCGTTGGTAGAGCCAACGAAGTCACTGTTACTCTTGAAGGAAAGGTTGTACTTGCACTCTTGGATACAGGGTCCATGGTCAGCACCATGGCTGTCAGTCTTCAATCCACATTAGGACTGGAAATGCATAAGCTGGATCGTATGCTTACTGTTGAGGGGGCAGGTGGTCATCAGTTACCATAACTTGGGTATGTAGAAGTGGATTTGTACCTCAAGGAGATGGAGGAGCCAGTTCAGAGAGCAATCATGTTGGTCGTACCTGACACTGCATATCACCAGCGTGTTCCAGTATTGATTGGGACTAATGTCTTGGGAAATCTCAAGCAAGTGCAGGATGGTGACCCCGCTTGGAATTTTGCTTTAGCCAGCCTTGCCAAACATAGGGCTATTGTCAACACTAGTGAGCCATTGGGGTTTCTGAGGACGATCAAGCCTTTGGTGGTGCCACCTCGATCATGTGTCGTTATCCAAGGTCGAACCAGGGTACAGGCTCTTTCTCAGAGGATTAGTGTGTGTTTAGAAGAGGCTAACAGAGCCTACCTAGAGGTGTGGTTGTATCACCATGTGTTCTTACTTTGCTGCCAGGTACCTCTTCTTCTAAGTTACCGGTGGAAGTTGTAAATCATTTGGACCAGGAATTTAGCATTCCAGCCAAAGCACGAATATGTGATTTATACAGTATAGAAGATGTGTCTTCTTTAAACTCGACGGTGCCAATTGGTCAGTCATCAGGAAATGAGGTGGGGAATGATAGTTTTTTGGATCATTCCCAGGACTTGTCAGAAACTTTGACCGGTGTGGAGGTCGAGGAAGTCCAACGTCTTCTGGCTGAGTGGAAATCCATTTTCTCACTTCATGACCTTGATCTTGGATTGACAGATAAGGCTATACACCGCATTCAGCTGAAGGATGATGTTCCATTCAAGGAAAGAAATAGACCAATTCCGCCTTCCATGTATGAAGATGTTCGGAAGCATTTGAAAGAAATGCAGGAGTTAGGAGTCATCCGGAAGTCGCAAAGTCCGTACGCGTCCAACGTAGTGGTTGTACGGAAGAAGTCAGAAGCTCTGCGCTTCTGTTTGGATCTGCGAGCCATTAATGCCAAGACCATCCCTGACCGTTACAGTCTTCCACGGATTGATTCCACGCTGGATGCCTTGTCTGGAGCTAAATGGTTCAGTGCCTTAGACTTGAAGTCCGGATATTGGCAGGTGCCATTGGCTGAAGAGGATAAGTGTAAAACTGCTTTTACCGTCGGTCCCCTTGGCTTTTGGGAATGTGAGCGCATGCCTTTTGGGTTAACCAATGCGCCTGCTACTTTTCAGAGGCTTATGGAGGATTGTATGGGGGATTTACACCTGAAGTTCTGTTTGCTGTACTTAGACGATGTAATAATTTTTAGCAGAACTTATGAAGAGCATCTGGAACGTCTGACAGCCGTTTTCGAGAAACTTAGAGAAGCGGGATTGAAACTCAGCCCGTCGAAATGTCATTTCTTTCGAAGAGAGATTAAGTATCTTGGGCATGTGATATCCAGTAGTGGGATTGCTGTTGATCCAGGCAAGATATCTTGTGTGAAGGATTGGCCTGAGCCAAAAACTGTGACAGAAGTTCAACGTTTTCTAGGTTTCACAAGTTTCTACCGCCGATTTATCAAAGGGTTTGCTGGGATTGCCAAACCGTTACATAAAGTATGTCAAGGTGGCATACATGTTCACACTAAAACTAGAGCAAGAGTTTGTTACCCCCCATTGATTTGGGGTACTGAGCAACAGGAAGCCTTCACGCAGTTGAATCAGGCATGTTGTAACACTCCGATCTTGGGGTTCGCTGACTACACTAAGCCCTTTGTGCTTCATACGGATGCCAGTGGTGACGGGCTAGGTGCTGTTCTTCATCAACAGCAGGATGGTGTGAATCGAGTGATTGCTTTCGCTAGTCGAAGTTTATCAAAGGCTGAGAAGAACTACCCTGTCCATAAACTGGAGTTTCTTGCACTGAAGTGGGCAGTAACGGAGAAATTTCATGACTACCTATATGGGAATGAGTTCACAGTCATGACTGACAACAATCCGTTGACATATGTACTCAGTTCAGCCAAGTTGGATGCTACAGGTCATCGATGGGTTGCCCAGTTAGCCAACTATCACTTTACCTTGAAGTATTGTACAGGGACTTCAAATAGAGTTGCTGATGCTTTGTCTCGAGTGCAGTGGCCAGAGGTGACTTGTGGTATTGTTCATCAAGTTTTAGATGTTCATGTGAGTCAGGATTGCCCTATTGAAGGGTTTTGCTTCAGTCAACAAGCAGTCCCGAATGAGTTGGACGATATGCCCGATTGTTTTGGTGAGGGTATTGATTGGCTTGTTGAACAGGGCAAAGATCCTGTGATCAAGGAAGTGCTTTCCAAACTTTCTGGGGAGGTAGTGGATAGTGATGTGTCACCGGGGAGCAAGTTTCTGTGGAAGGAGCGGAAGCACCTGTCGGTAATTAATGGTCAGCTAATGCGAAACAGAACTTCTAATGGTAGGACACAATGGCAATTGGTTTTACCCAAGAAGTATTGGTCCGTAGCATTAAGATACGTGCACGACCATATGGGCCATCTCGGTAGAGATCGGTCTCTGGAGTTGCTGCGGGAGCGATACTATTAGGTTGGCATGCACAGAACAGTTGCCAATTATATTTCTCGATGCGACCGATGCATTCGGCGCAAGGATTGGAATCCACAACGGGCTCCACTCGTGAGCACTACTAGCACACAGCCAATGGAACTTGTGTGTATGGACTTTCTAAAACTGGAACCATCAAAGGGTGGGATAGAAAACATTCTGGTTGTGACTGACCATTTCACGAAATATGCTCAGGCATATGCAACAAAAAATCAGACAGCAAAGACGACTGCAAAAGTTCTATTTGAGAATTTTGTGGTACATTACGGGTTTCCGAAACGGTTGCATAGCGACCAAGGCCGTAATTTTGAGAGTCAGACAATTAAGGAGTTGTGCCAGTTGGCAGGAATTCAGAAAAGTAGGACGACGCCATACCATCCCATGGGGAATGGGATCGCAGAGCGGTTCAATTCAACTTTATTGAACATGATGGGGACTTTGGAACCTGTGAAAATGTTGGATTGGAAATCTCATATTGGACCATTGGTGCATGCTTACAATTGTACCAAACATGACACTACAGGGTACGCCCCTTATTTCCTCATGTTTGGCGCCATCCGCGTATTCCAGTGGATTTGGTATTAGGACGCCAACAGGAAGATGATACCCAGTCAGTAGGCAGCTATGTGGCCACGTTACGACAAAGGTTGCAGGAGGCTTATGAACTGGCTACATCGATGTCAAGGGATAGCCAGGCAGGACAGAAAAGGGGATATGATCGCAAGGTCAGGAGTGCTATTCTCTGTGAGGGGGATAGAGTGCTGGTGCGAGTAACAGGGTTAAAAGGTACCCATAAACTTGCGGACCGTTGGAGCGAAGAAGTGTACACTGTCCTCAAACAGCCCAACCGGGATATTCCTGTGTATGAGGTCAAACCTGAAGTGGGTAAGGGGAGACTGAAAGTTCTGCACCGGAATATGTTGTTGCCAATTCCTTGTTTACCAATTGAGGATGGTCAGGAAGTGTCGGATTCTGTCAAGATTAGCAAGGAGGATCAAGATGTTCATCCGGTTCCGATTGATGCTTCAGATATGGAGTCTGTGGGGTTGGGCATGGATTCATCCATCTCTGATGCGTCCGATACACGTCACCTACGGGTGCCCGTCCCTGCTCCAAGGTGCATTCGGAGGAATGTTCCAGTTGTCACTCCTAGACTGTCTAATGCCGTTCCATTAGACATTAGTGACAGCAGCGATAGTGTACTATCATTGGATAATGATGGTACTTCAGTTGGATCTGAAAGGTCCATTAGTGACACAGAAGTGGGAAATGTTGATATCGAATCAGTGTCAGAGCACATATCCGAACATAGTTCGGTGAATAGTACATCTGGCATAGAATTTAGTGAGAGGTCTGCTGAGGTTTCTGCAGATGTGGTTGAGAATAGTAATTCAGGGATAAAATTTAGCGAGGAGCCTGCAGAGGTTTCCGCCGATGTCATTGGGAATCTGGGCACAGATTCAGCAGTGGGGGAAAGTAGTGGAAATTTCACTCCAACACCAGCTCCAAGGAGGTCAACTAGAGTTAGGACTCAGAAACATTTTGACCCAAATTTTGTTTACAATTTTGCTCAGCCATCAAGTAGTCTTGATGGGAACATGGTTGCAAAGGTTGATTTTCTCAAGAAGGTATTGAATTTATTTTAGTGTGGGAATGCTTGTTGCATAACACTTATTGTAGTTTTCTCAATGAGTGACCTGTATTTTCATCTATGTTTTAGTTTGTGGATTTTAGCGTTTTGTACCAGTGATATTGATGTCAAAGAGGGTTGTATGGTAAGTTGTTTTTGTTGTTGTTTACTGCTCACACTGACAACTGTAGAAAGATTTTTGGTTTTGGTGAGGAAAGATTATTTCTTCTCGTTAAGTGAAGTTTTGGTAAGTATTGATGCCAAAATAGTACATTTTCCTGTGTAGGGAAAGGGGATGAATGTCAGGATGACATTTCCCTAAGCAGGGAAGTATGTGACAGCGAGTGCGGACGTCTTCGGGAGATCGATAATTTATTGTGGACCAAAATATTTCATATTTGCGGCTAGCTTATTGACGGCCAGTTTGTAGAATATAAATAGCCGTGGCGCGAGATCTTCGTGGACAAAGAGTTTGAATTTTAACTGAAGCGGCCATGTTTGGGAGTTGAGTCCATGACTGTTGGGTTGGGATTTTAGTATGATAAACTGAAGCAGTCATGTTGATGAATGATTTCGTTATGATTTTCATAATTTCATGATGAGCTTGGTGTGATTGTTTGAGGGGACACTTGCAGGTTGGTGGTTGATTTGATTGATTGTGATTGAGTGATTGACTTTTAATCATTGTTGCTTTTTAGTTTCTATGAGTTAGTTGCATATGATATAAATAGAATCAAAGTTGCATATTATTGAATATCTGTGCTTATATTGTGATACTGAAGTAATTTGCTTTTTATTTCTAGTCAGTTAAATGTGTACAGTAACAATGATACAGTTATGTGGATTGATACTATAGGAAGTAATCAGTATTTATGATTTAACCAGTCATTTCACGGTTGTAGTTTGTAGTTGTCGTGTGTAGTTGTCGTTAGTTGTAGTTATAATTTATATCATTTCTGTAAATTATTTGTAACAAATTAATTGTACTAATTGGTACTATCAGTTTGAAAGTGATGTATCTTTCAGGCAGTAACTAGAATGGCATGTATTATCTGATCCATAGTTATCATTTCCTATGGTGTTAAGCTCACCTGATAATTTAAAGTAATTGAATTTGCAGGTGTTTTTACTTGGTGAATCAGTGACGTGTTGAGTACAGACTTTCTTCGGTGAACTGTGATGTATTGAATACAGCTTGTCTGATGCAGTGATGTGTCATTTGGTTGGGCGCTGATGTGAGCGTCTGATGTCAGTATTGCTGGTAGGATCTGAATAAAGATTTTAGTCAAGTTAGTCAAGTTTGCCTGTGTTGACACCTCATCCCCTGAGAGTCCGGACAGCTCAACTCGAGCCGTTATAGAGGGTCCGGCTACAAATATATCCGAAAATTCAATGTATCTATATTTTCCTCTATGCTGGCTTGGACCACCACTGTAAAACAGAAATGAATAGATGTTAGTGCATTTCTTCAGCCCTCTGTTTAGTGCCAAAGGGCGATCAAAGTTCAGTGTGAAGACTAGATTCACGGCAGATTCTAAAACCCCAGTTACACGTCCACCGGATGGCACTAGGTTTACTAATATGGAAAATTTTAAGTTATTTACAGATCATTTTTTGTGTCTGTATGGTCATTTGTAACATCATTCCTAATATCCTGTTGTCATCGGTAGTGGCATACCATGGTCTATAGTGACATGACAATGGTCAGATAAGATCCCTAGGATGTTACGAAAAACACAAACTGTTGGATTTTTAAGTGCGAGCCTGGATAGAGCTCACGCTTCTACAGATCCCGTTTGGATGACAAAATAACACTGCAGTAGTTACTCCGGAGTTTCATGACCTTTACAACCCCTGTGAATACTGAATTTACCTCTTGCTGTGGGATGTAGTTTAGTTGGAATTTCTTTGTGTAACCAGACTTTTGTAAATTCTACTGCACTACTCATGTCTCTGATGGCTTTGCGCTTGCACTAGGTGACCAAAACACCTTTTGGCCTTGTTTCATGAAGTCCCTACAGATCTTATCTGATCAAGGTATCTTTAGCTCCTCCGTATCTCATCCTTAGCTCATCCGTGAGTGTCCTTATTGTCCCTAAACCCATCCTGGATTTCCTTGTGGCATCTCTTTCATCCTTGACATATCTGCACCAATAAATATCCTGATAACAAAGCCAGATGTAACCGTATCTGCTAGGGACTTGCACGGAAAGGGTTTGCGGATTAAAAAACAGTCACAAGACCAATCTTTTGTGCAGTTTTTTCATCCATAAACCTGTTTGTGGCGGTCCATAGAAGATCTGTGGCAGTTCCGCAAATCTTTTACATGACCCACCCTCATCCTTTGTGCGTCCCTATCAGTTACCATATATGGAACAGTGGGCTATATATGTGGCACATCCAGCTATGTGTAACTGGGCTCTAAGGATGTTATTACTGTAATTACATCGATATATTATGTTAGGACAGATCACATGATTTGATGGTTTTTGACACCCTTGTTGCTATCATAAGTAGTAGAAGTGACCTGACCTGGGATATTTAAAACTACAATTAGACAACTACTGAAAAGCTGTTATTCACAATGTTAATAACATATAAAGATTAATTAAAAAGTACCTTGCTTTTCCTTCTTTTAGATTTAGATTTATTTTTTTTTATGTCGTGTTCAACAGCCAGAGTCATATTGCGATGGGTATTTTGCAGGTGGAGGAAACCAGTGCATACTGCACTGTAAACCACCGGGCATCGGCAAGTAACTACCAACTTTCCAACATGAAGCACCCAGCCCGAGCACCGGTGGCCTCAGAGGTTGGAGGCGAGAAGTCTAACCGCTACACCACCGCGTCCCCCTGCTTTTCCTTCTATTTGTAATCTAATTAAGTTACAACTAGAAACCACTGATAGAACACAGACCTCCTCCAAGACAGTTGAATCTCCCCCATTGCAATTTCGGACAAATACTTAATGAAAAGAGTAGTGTTGAAAACTTTCAGATTTTTTGGGCATCTAGAGGATGAACAAGATCTTTCTCAAAATTGAATAAGTTCTTCCTTTGGTCAGGATCTACCGACATTTCCTGAAATTCCATAATGTTTATTTATTTGGCGTTTTACGTCATTTTTAACACTGCACAAGTCATATTATGACAGGTAGTTTTTTGGCCAGTGAAAACACAGTACATACAGTTGGTCAAGGTTCTGTACTGTAAACTGCTGACCTCAGAGGCGGGAGGCAGGTGTGTTATCACTGCGCTACCATAGCCACTAATATTCCATAACGATTCATTCTTGAGTTCTGTAGTAATCATGATCACAAAGGCAGACAAACTGACAAACAAAGCAACATTCAAACAGCCTAGCTTACCCTTCACCTCTCCATGATGTAAAGTTTAACATTGTTTTGTCAGAGTATATAGCAGGTATTACATATATGTCAAAATGCAGTCTGGAACACAAAGTGTGTCCTGTGTTGAGTCTAATGTCACCTACACTAATGGGAATCCCTGGTGTAATAACTGAAAGAAACTGTATTCTACATTTGAATTTTAGAAGTCATACCTTTCTTTAAGAGTGTACAAATTAGTTCCAATGACTCCATTCTTCTGGATACATGTCTCATATATTTGGCAGTATATCAACGCCTTCTCCTGATAATATATTTCTGTCAGGGTGAATGTTGTACACCAATGACTTTCACGACAATATGCTGCACATTCTTCATTTGTTCTGGCATAGAAATAATCCCTGTTATTTTGTAAACAAATCGTACTCTCCTTTCCGATGAAGCCATCGAAGTGTTGGCCTGAAAAATAGGAGTTGTCAATATACTCATCAATTGTGGCAATAGTATAATCATTTTTCATCAATTAGAAATTTATACAGATTACTCAGAATTTGAAATGAAACCAATTGAAACTGATGAAACATCCCCATTTCATCTCTAGCACAACAGCAATGTACACCTCACAGGATTTTTAAGGTCATTGGTTATCTCACACGTGCCCCAAGGACTTTTAACTATAATGTTTGTGTTGGTGTCTTTAATATTAACCATTTGTTTTAAAAATTAATGATATGCAAGTTCCTTTGAATTCTATGTAGGTAACATTATATCATAGTTATGACTTATATATTAATTTTATGTATGATCTGGTTATAATGTCACTACTATGTGTATACATTATCTAGTCATAAAAGTCATCATAAATTACTTGCAAATAACTTGCAAGTAACTGCTCTGTAATCCGTGTTTATGTATCTATACTGATTAGTATATGATTTATTGACTGTAGACATATGTGGTAGTCATATATATGTACAAAATTGTGAATCAGACTGAATCAGAAAAATCCACAAATGAGTGTTCTTAGTGGGGTAGTGGGGGGTCTGTTGCTTTAACCAAAGCTTACAATTAACATGAATTCGTACTTTTTGTGTGTTGGTTACCAATTTGAAAGAGAACTGATTGTAAATTTCCAATTAGAATGCATTGTTTTATCAGAAAAAAATGTGTTGGGTATTTAGTTCTTTACACATTTAAACAAACAAATAACTTTCCTGTGCAATTAAAAGAAACAACTGTTTAAGTAGCAAACACTATCTTGTAATTACTATGTATACCTTATCATTCCAACAAAGTATTTTTTAATTAATTAAAAGAAAAAAAATACATCTTTAAGATCTCTTTTGGTTTTTCATATCTAACAAACGAATAAGAATTTCATAAAATGCTACACAGAAACATTTTCTTCCAGTCTGTTCAGGTTGTTGGGGGTTCAGGTCTAGCGCTGTAAAATGAAATAAATATGTTAGTGCACTCACATGCCTGTAGACACTTATGGCATTATATCAGATCTTGTATATACTGTTTGTTTGAAATATCCAATATTATAACTGAAAGACTGATCATATTTCTAAGCGGAGTGGGGGTTGGGGGGAGGGGTTGAGGAGGAGTGTGCAGGAGACAAGGTCAGTGGTGGAAGTTTAGTTTTATTTTAATAGGGATGTTCCACCTTGGCGATCCTATCACAACCCTGCTTCATGATTGACAAAAAAAAACTATTGGATGACCCAGGAGTGGAGTTTTAGATAGTTAGATTTAGGATCTCATTGCGATAATAAATAGATTGCCGTACATAGGTGCCCTGGAGGTTTATGGAAGTTTTTACTAACCTGAAAAAAGCAAAACTTAGGATAAACATGTGGGTTTAAAATGTCATAGATTGGCAACTATTAAAACAGGTTTAAGATAGCTGTAATATCAAAAAGATGACTTTTTGAACTAAGAGATAGGTTTATGATAGTTTTAAGAAGACCAAAATCTGATAACGATGGCTTTGTAGCTTGTGATGATTTCAAATAGTTGATTATTGTTGTAGACAGCTGGCATTGGACTTTGCAGTGGGAATAGAGAAATTATTTGGGTTCTCCTGTGTCTCAAACTCACAGCCTTCTGAATACACACAGAAATAAACACAAGTCCAGCTCTTTAACCAGCTGAGCTAAAGGAGAATCCCCGGAAGCCCAAGGATTAATAGAACTTATATACATGAGGATATTACATACCACCCCTCCAACGAAAGACCTGTCCTCAGGTCTTACATGACTACATTATTACACTTAACTCGCTTGGCTTTGAGAGGGAAGGATCTTTAGGCATCTTCATCGTGTAGTGGGAATGGAGAAATTATTTGGGTGTTCTCCTGTGTCTCAAACTCGCATCCTTCTGATTACACACAGAAATAAACACAAGTCCAGCTCTTTAACCAGCTGAGCTAAAGGGGAATCCCTTTAAGCCCAGGTATTAATAGAACTTATATACATGAGGATATTACAACTTGCAATCACAACCAATCAGGAACCTATAGCGAAGTTCCATAACGATGCCTGAAGATGGTTGCAATGGAAAAAGATCTACCTCCTGGTCTGACAATTATCAGGATGGTAGACCAATCGCAAAGCATTATCACCAACATGGAACAGGTCTCTTAAGTAAATGAGTGTTCACTAATAATGTTTATACATATGTCACATCTCTCGCAGATCCAGTTTCTGCAAGGATTTGATTTTCTATAGATGACCTGATGATGATGAATACTAATATGTGGCTTGTGCACATCTGAGAATGAGCCCCAAACTATCCGCCCTTCTCCCCCCTGCAGCAAAGTGTATTTTTAATTCATCAGAGGATATAAGTGCTATTTCAAACATTTAAACTTTCCCAATGGAAATCGGGTTTTGAGTTGTGTTGAAGGTTTCTTATTCAAATATGAGCCAGCCTAATACCTCGTCTCAATAGATGAAGGAAGATAAGCCAATTCTTTCTCCTCTGGCAAGGAGTACCCCCTTGTACTCAATTCATAACCAATTATTTGTCAGTTCATTCGTTAGCAGGATTAAACAAATACTACCTGGTCTTTATGAAAAAAACTCTGGAGAGGATGGGTGTTTCTCCAACTTTGATCCCATTAAATTTTAGAGAATTATCTGGTTTTTTGCTGTACGGATACCCCCAAAATATAGCAAAGATCTGGGTTTTCCTATTTACTCATCATTGAGCCATTTTAAAATAACAACATATAAATGCTTGGGTGAAAGTGGTTGCTCTCGGAGTGCTCGTATTTGTAAATTGTGCTCCCAGCTTGGAAAGACCCCTCCTGCATCTCAGGTTGATGATTAAATTGTTCTGTTTGGATTGCATAGAGTCTGTCTTTAGATGAAGATTAAGCACTATAAAAATACTATTATAATTAGAATTATAAAGACGGTGACTAGGAATTTAGTATCAATGGAAAGTTTGATGAGCATCAAAACTTGGAAAAAGTTGGTACCTGAACTCCAGGGAATATAGTGTGTGAGATGAAATGTTCTAACTTTATTTCCCAAATGAACCGGATACTACTTTTAACTGGTTGTGTAACAAATGAAATTATTAACCTCTTTACATCTTTGGTATAATGTTTTTTTTTCCAAAACATTCTTTGCCAATGTTTGACTATTCTAGTGTTCTGCAATATTAGCAAAAGTTTACTTTTCTCTGTTTCAGTATGTACTTTTAGAATGAAATTGATTTAGATAGATCTCTAATATTAGTGTTCGTAATATATAAACTCTTCTGTGAGCAGGTGGGTAGTTCAATTCACTGATAGGATCCCACGTTACTCTCAATGATCCAATGAGTGATAATAGGTGATGTTAACAAAGTCTTCTTTTTAAGCAAAAATTGTGAAAGCCCTTCAATTTATTCAAATATGATTTAGCTTTGTAACAAAACAAAAAATCTTCTCAATTTTTACTGCTTAAGGACTGGTAATACTACTGAACTGCTACGCAAAATATGCTACCTATGACAGATATCCATTTCTTGATTTACTTTATCTTATCAAACAAAACTAGTGACCATTTATAAGTTGCAAACACAAGGGACACTGTGGCAGAGTGGTAACACTCTCGCCTCCCATCTCAGAGATTAGGGTTCAGTTCCCGGCCCGATTTCAAGTAGGAAAGCTGGTAGTTGTTTGCTATCGGTCGGCAGTTTACAGTACAGAAGCTTGACTAACTGTATGTAGTGGTTTCTTCTGCCCTTCCAACTCTTCCATCTCTTGTGCATTTGACAATCAACAGGCAAGTCATTGCAAATTAGGGGCAGAAAAGCTGAGTGTGTATTATATGGGATGTACATTAGTTTCCTTATACATTTTCTCCAAGTTACAAACAATTGTTAACTGGAAGAATGAGAGCAGTCCAACAAAACACTGCCATACAGTGGCATGTGATAAGTTTTAAATAACTGGTATTTTGCTTTATTTGATGCTTTACCAAACAGAGAGATGAAACGATTAGTATATACAATCATTTCAGTAATCTT
The DNA here is from genome assembly GCA_964017235.1 of Sabellastarte sp. h YS-2021. NCBI lineage: Eukaryota > Metazoa > Annelida > Polychaeta > Sabellida > Sabellidae > Sabellastarte > Sabellastarte sp. h YS-2021. The sequence continues at coordinate 145,147,787 of OZ024931.1, forward strand.
GCTTCTAATTTCTTTGTCCCCAATATTTTGTCCAATTGAATTCCCCTGGTGTTTCTCATATGTATGACATTGAATATAGTTGTTACCTAAATAAATACCACTAATATTGCTGTTATAAAGTATACTACTTATTTTTACTTACTTTTTCAGGGTTCAACTTTATGTCATATTCATTACAATATTCATTACATTGTTGATACAGGTGATTGAGGGAATATAAAAGCAATATTACATCATCTGCATATCCAGATGCCCCCACAAAGGTACTTCCCAAATGACAACCTAACCCAGAGTATTTCAACAGTACAAACAAATTATAAATATAAATAGAAAATAGCAAAGGAGATAAAACACCACCTTGTTTCACACCATTAGACACAGAAAACTGTGAGTTGCCCCATTTTTCAGAGACTAGTTGATGGACATACGTAAAAACGAGTGTTCTCACTACAAACATACATAAACCGCCATCTATTAACAAATGGAACAGCTTTACACAGTTGGCCCTATCAAAAGCTTTACTTGCATCTAACATTAGTAAGTATGCACTGGACTTCCTATGTTTATAATATTGTATTATTTCTTCTAGTACAAGTAGTAGAGTGCTTCTTTTTGAACCCATGTTGCCTATCAGAGGTAGATAATGCATTTGAGTGGAGTATAATTACTATTTTGTCAAATACTTTCAGCAATACACAACTCAAGGCAAATAAATGCCTCTGTAATTATTTATGTCATTTGCAGATTTCTTCCCAGACTTCGTGACAAGTAAAATTTTTTACATTAAAAAGTTGTTGGCCCCTTCTGCATTATTTGTCTCTGCTGTTAGAGTAAATGCATTACACCACTTCATCTCTTATAAAGGTGGGCATCAAAATTACATTATAAAGATCACAAAAAGTATACTAGTAATACTTATTTAGTGCCACTGAATATATGTAATAATTGACATCATATATTTTTAAGCAATCATTGAAATACTCTCTTAGGTTTTGAAATGGCCATCAGATTTATTTGGCCAATTCGAAAGGATGTGGCCGTTTCGAAATGGCCAATGGTTTCAAAATGGCAAATAACATTATGAAGCTTGACCAAATGATCACACCACTCAGAGGGAATCTTACCTTGGTTGAAGCCTGAACAAATCAGTGCCCATCACCCCATCCTTTGGTTCACATCTTGTGTACATTTTGCAACGCTTGGCCTCGTCCCCATTATTTACCTCTGCTGTCAGTGTAAATGCAGTACACCACCTCTTCAGACCACACTGTGCTGCACAAATGGCATCTCTTCCAATCAAGAACGATTCACCCTCGGCACCTTGACATTCTGTGCTTTCGATCTTGTGAAAGTCATTCATCCTGAGGTCTGGAATAAGTGGGTATATGTCAAATGCAGCTGTTTAGGCATTGCGGGGGTCAGTCGTGGAGGTCCCTTCCTTTCTGTTTCTGTCAGTTGTATATCATTTAGGGTACCAGTCTGATTGTTTTGGTTAGGGCCCCTCTGTTGTCAGAGGCCTCTTCAGATTGTAACACTTACTTCCATAGGTCTGTTCATATTTCAAACAGTTTTCCTAGTTTTGGGATCATCAGATTGTTGCCACTTTCTCAACAGTGAACAACCTGTTCTATTTCCACTCTCCCTTCCCCCATGTTTTTGATAGATTAGAGTTTTTATATTGTACACCAGTGGGAAGTAAGCCGGGTAGTGACATGCCTAAAATGGCAGTGCCTGATTTAAATAAAATTTGAGGGGTGGCAACTTTATGTATTTGTAGAGCAATATTGGTGTTCACATAAAAACTGGACAAATGATGTATTGTCTTTTGGAACGTTTTAAGAACTGGCCAGTAGAATCTATTATGAAGTCTCAAGTGGCTGGTTATAAAAAGTGTTATTTATTGGAAATAAGAAAAAAGCCCTACAAACATAAGCCCTACAAAGAAAAGCCCTACAGGAGAAAAGCTCAACAGTTTTTAATATCCATGTAGAATTGCAAGATATCATTTTTTAGATCTTGGAGAAAGCCCTATAAATTATGGTTAGTTTACAAATGAAAGGGTTGATGATTACTTAAAGGGTATTTCAATTGGTATTCAAACTACCATGTGCTGTAATTTTTAATCCCCGCACCCCTTTGTAGTTTTAGAAACAACAAAATAATCACTTTGTTAGCATACGCAATCTCTCGATGATAACTGATCAAAAAGAACATTGCAGTGAAACTTCAAGTAGAATTGGAGTTATGTTCCAGAATTTTTACAGTCAGTTGAACTTAGAATTTGTTTTTGACAATTAGGATTTGTTTATTTTTCTTTCAATAGTAATACAATAATATTTATATGTTATTTGTACTGTGAATGTTAAAAGTATTTCTTCATATTTTAGTTTGCAGAATCAAAACTGTGTATTTAGCATATACTAAAAACTACAGAGCCCAGGAAGGGACATAGAACTGTTTTCCTCTCATTTTTTATCTCGTTGCCACAAGATAGTTAGTCATTACCACAACTTAGAAAATCATTCCCACAAGTTAGCAAGTCATTACCACAAGACAGTAAATTGTTCCCACAGGTTAGAAAGTCGCTACCGCAACATACTAACTCGTTCCCACAAGTTAGCAAAGTCGTTACCACAAGATAGCAAGTCATTACCACAAGTTGGCAAGTTGTTCCCACAAGTTAGCAAACACGAGTTTTACTGCATCCAGGTACATAGCTTGTATGAGAATCCAGTGCAGTGGAAATACTGCAAGGTATGCTGTGCCAAAAAGTACCCAGTCCAATGTAACATACTGAAATATCTTAGAAGGTTCAAGGAAAGTGCCACAAAACAGGCATTTTGCTATCTTGCTATCTTGTGGGAACGACTTGCTAACTTGTGTGAACGACTTGCTAACCTATGAGAACGACTTGCTGTCTTGTGGTAATGACTTGCTATCTTGTGGGAATGACTTGCTGTCTTGTGGTAATGACTTGCTATCTTGTGGGAATGACTTGCTGTCTTGTGGGAATGACTTTCTAACTTGTGGGCGACGACTACAGAGCCCAGGAAGGGACATGGAACTGTTTTCCTCTCATTTTTTTATCTCCTTACCACAAGATACTAACTCATTTCCACAAGTTAGCAAAGTCATTACCACAAGATACTAAGATGTTTCCACAAGTTAACAGTCGTTACCAAGATAGCAAGTCATTCCCACAAGATAGCAGGTCATTACCACAAGTTAGCAAGTTGTTCCCACAAGTTAGCAAACACAAGTTTTACTGTATCCAGGTACATAGCTTGTATGAGAATCCAGTGCAGTGGAGATAAGGTATGCTGTGCCAAAAAGCACCCAGTCCAATGTAACATACTGAAATATCTTAGAAGTACCAAGGAAACTGCCACAAAACAGGCATTTTGCTATCTTGCTATCTTGTGGGAATGACTTGCTATCTTGTGGGAACGACTTTCTAACTTGTGGTAATGAGTTGCTAACTCGTGGCCATAACTTCCTATCTCGTGGGAACGAGATAAAAAATGCCAGGAACACAGTTCTATGTCCCTTCCTGGGCTCCATAAAAAACAATAATAATTTTGAAAAAATAAGAGTGATATGTAACTTGGAAACAGTTTATCTTTGCACATTGTACTATCTGAAAAGGACTGGCCAGTCTCAAAAATGGTGTCGTGTGTTCTCAATGGGGTCCACAAATTGTATGACTTTTTTCTGTATGGGTTTTCTCTGCAGGGCTTTTCTATACTTTACATAATGAAAAACTGGTACAGGATATTTTGGAAAAAGGAAGTACCAAGAAATTGTTATTTGTGTAACTTGATCAATTTTACACATCATTGAAATATGTCATATATATGGAAGAGTGTTAGCGCCACAGAAAAAAAAAGTTATTTTTAATTGTTGATTGCTTAATTTCTTATCAATATTGTGGAGTGAATTCCCTTTTAGTTCAGCCAGGGGGCTGTATTAGGCTGTCAATTAAGTACTCATTTGTGAATCAGTATAGTGGCAGTGTTGAAGAACTCTTAATTGTATAATCATCCAACCAGGCTGTCAGCCAATAAGTTAATTTCTACTCAGACTTTTAATAGTAAGTCAACCTGCTGAGATAGCAAGTCAACATGTTGAGATACTAACTCAACATGTTGAGATAATAAGTCAACATGTTGAGATAGTAACTCAACAACTTGAGATATTAACTCAACAATTTTTATTTATTTATTTGGTGTTTAACGTCACTTTCAACACTGTACATGTCATATCATGACGGGTAGTTGGAAGGGCAGAGGAAACCAGTACATAGAGTTCGCTAGGGTTGTGTACTGTAAACTGCCGACCAACGGCAAGCAACTACCAGCTTTCCTACATGAGGCCATGCCAGGAATCGATCCCCGGCCTCAGAGGTGGGAGGTGAGAGTGTTACCACTCTGCCACCGTGGCATCAACTGGAAAGCATCACACAAGAAATATATGACCAATGGAGGTTTTGTCTTAGTATCATTCTACTCTTTTCAGACCGTATAATTCACAAAAATCTAATTCTAACATGACACGGCTGTGTCCACGATTCTGATTGATAGAGAGCTATGGTAAAACCACAATATACATGTTGGCGGTTTCGATCATAACCTGCTGCAAAGGATAATGGATGAAACAGCCTCAATAAAAATTGTTTTATCGACAAATTTGTGATTATTAAATAATGTTAAAATATTCTGTCATGTTAGAATAGGAATAACACCTCCCCAAACCATGGTATACACAGAATTTTACCATTCTGTGTATACCATGGTTTGGAGTGGGTTATCCCTACAATAACAGTCATGGAGAAATGATCGGATATTATGTTTAACTGCACTAGATTCTACTCTGAAAACTTGATTATGATATTTTATTGTCCACCAAATTCTCTGTTTGGTCTAAATTAATGAGACACACAAACATGGACATAATTTTTATGCATAATTGGTGTTACAACTTTGTCAGTAACTGCTCATTTTTCCTTAATAGGTTTGAAACTGTGCAACCTACATATATATGAAACAAAAACCTCATTTGAAAAGGTCCTTTACAGAGTCTCATTTTAATTACATTGAATTCCATACACAAATTGTTAATATTTAATAGTTAATATTTTTATTATCCACCATGCAACGTATTTGTATTAAATACAGGGAAATACAGGCCAGGATGTATTTTTGTATACACCGGCGCCCTGGTACTATGGATAACTATCGTCAATAACTTACAGTTTGTTTTTCAAAAGGATGAAATTTTAAAATCTAACTGACATAAAATAGCCTTATGGTCAGAAAAGATACCTACTTGATAAATGGATGAGTCTTTGGTCATTGAAAAACCTTTCACTTACTATAAAGTGGCCAATTACTGAATGAGTCATGTTCCCGGTTTTCAATAATATCTCATAAACTATGTCATTAGAAAGATAATTTTCCAGCGCTTGTGCTTGTGTTTGTTGCATAAAAAATCCATGGAGAAATAAAGAAGCTATCGGAGGTAAAGATTAAAGTTTTCATATTAACTGTTGCCAGGACTTTTGACAGCCTTTTGACATTCTCTCATTAAATATTCATGTTATTTAACCCATAAATCGTACAAAATGGTGGGTAATAAAAATAAAACATCTCTCATTTAAGAAATACAGAAATGTGAGGGTTTTTGTATAAGGCATGGCATGACGTGTAGTTAATAAGATCTGTAATTTACTTCAATGTCACATTTATGCATATTCTTAACCTTTGTAAAATAAGAAAAACATTCAAGGAGAGATAAGTTTTCAACTTTTACTTACTTGCTTTTATGTCTTGTGACATAAAATATAACAAGTGATATTCTCTATACTGTGTGACATAAAATTATAACAAGTGATATTCTCTATACTGTGGCCTATGTTCAATAGAAGTCTTATGTCATTGCTCTACTTAAATGCATCACTTCATAATTCTGAATGAAACTAGTCAGATGTTTATTTGATTGAAAGTAGTTTAACTTTGGAAGGAGGCGGAGAGCCGTCAAATATGGCTTCAGTGCATGTTCCTCTCCATAGCTTTAGGTAGCAGGAAGATGAGGACAAACATACATGTTTTGTATCTTTATGGTAGTTTGTTTAAGGTGTTTAAGTAGTTAAATGTTTTTTCTGATGCAAAGTGTATCAGTTTCTGATTAAAATTTTACCATGAAAAAAGTCTCAACTTATTCTTTACTTTATTACTATATTTAGCTGATTTGTTAAGGCTTATTAATTTTATGAACACACTATGTTCAAATTATATTGTAATTCTTACATTTAAGCTGAAGCTAACATTAATACCTAAATCAATCCCACATTAAGTTTATTGCACCACACAGTCCAATATAAACACCTTTAAGTTTAATATTTAAATATTACCCTATTATATACAATTAAACTTAATTGAGCCACAATAACCATTTGAATGTGTGTACATTGTTTTACTAAGGCTAATCTAAATGTAGTCATACACTTCATATTAAATGACCTAAATTACCATTACTTCTTCAAATCAACTTACCTCATGCAATATGTCTCCATTTCCAAGCTTCATCAAAACACATAAACTTATTAACATCAAACTTATCATCTTTGGTTTAATAGATTTATCAACCTCTTTGGAAGCTTGAGAGTAAATGGAGTGATGCACATGAGCTCTAAACAAATCTACATAAGTTCTATGTCATGGGGTCTTGAACATTTAAACGTTTAATGTGAGTGAGTCTGGTAAATAAAAGAAACTGCATTGAATTGAACTTGTGTTATCCTTAAAGCACTTAACTACACAATATCTGTGTTATGGAGTCTTAAACACAGTCAGTGACCTGTTTCACAATGCTGATCATCTTCCCACATAGGTTACAACCTTACAAGTTGTCCACTTGAGAGGTCAGTCTTTTCATTTGGAACATTCGTAAACCACAATCCGAACATTTGGGAACAATTTGGCACTGGCGGTTTTGGACCAGGAATCATAAAGTTTTTAACTGTTTCAAATCAGTATTAACTGTCACAGAACCTTACCAGATCTTGCATTCCAGAACTGTGGAGCACACCTACCTTAAACCTATGTTAATATTTCTAAAACAATCTTCCCTATTAAAATTTTATTCCAGCAATTGTATGGGGATTTGTAAGGTTTGTAATTGATTCTGGAGAATTAGGGAACCGGTTGGAATGTTGTTTTTTTCAGGAAATTATTGAATGGTTTGGGAAAATATATCCCATATTTTTCGCGAGGCAACAGGAAGGTGTCCATAACCAGTCCCAAGCTATATAGGAAATCTAACAGAAATTCACTCATGAATTGTGAAGGGTTTTATTTTTTCAATCAGGGGATCGTGGAACTGCTGCATTATACTACATAAATTTGATATTTCAGCTACATTTCCATGAGGGTATCAACAACAGTAAACTTTGGCCCTTTGACCGTTCAATTTGACTGCTTTTCCATAATCTGATGGTAAACAAACCAAATTGGACCAAGTTGAACTGGTGTCCTCAAGTTTGAAAACCTTTTCAGTGACCGGCCTTTGGGAGTTTTATTTACTACCTCCACAGTCAAAGTAGCAATTCTTTGAAACCATTTACAAAAACTCAGAACAAATGTACCCCATAGAATCTGAGGAACTGGGTTCAAAGTCTGAATACCTTTTCAGTGTCCGGCCTTCAGGAGTTATATTTACTACCTCCACAGTCAAAGTAGGGATTCTTTGAAGCCATTTTCAAAACCTCAGAACAAATATATCCCATAGAATCTGAGGAACTGAGTTCAAACCAACAATAATAGATTTAAGAACCATTTGGTTAAATGATGCACTTGTTAAATACTTGACCACTGGTCAGTCTAAGAACAATGACAACAAGTGTTCTCCAAGTAAGGATGTGTTGACATTAATTGTCTCATTTTAAAGTTATTTTTTACAATGTTCTATTAATTCAATTAGTTAAAAATTAATCCAGAGCAGAGAGATCTTAACCAAATCTTAGCCTTTAGTTGGCTGTACTTATATATCAAAGTTAAGCCTAAGACTTCACTAAGGCATTCAGTAAGTTCGGCCACCAGCTCTTGGAAAATCATGTTAGAACATGTATTTACGAAATGATCCTTTTAATATACTTTATTTCATATAAATGTTTAAGACACTGTCTACACATGAGTAAGTTGACGGTATATCTATATAGTAAGGAGACCAATCCACAAGTAAACCCCAGAGTGTGTGGAAAATTCAACACTGATTTGATGAACAGTTTTGGAGTTACAAAAGGTTAAGCAAAATCTTTTAAAAAGTTGTTTTGGGTTCATGATATTGAGAACAAACTAGCCCGATATAATAACACATAAATAGTATCTACTTATGGCCTGGTCACATTACATCGCCGGTTCCAGAGTTCTAGCTTGCCCAGGTTCACACAGAAAAGATAGGTAAAGATACTGTAATGTTACGGCAATTGTACGACTTGAATGGAGACACAAAAAGAGACCTGCAGTTATAGGCGTTTATGGACAATGAGCCTCCAAACCCCAATATTGTATTTGTAACTTTAACTGTTTGAAGTTTCCATCTTTTGCCAGAAGAAAGGAAATATTACAGAGGGAATAAAATGACTCAGAAGGAAAAAGGTCACGACAAGGCTGAGGTATGGGCGGGGGGGGGGGGGGCTTGTATCTTTATTGGTTTAAATTGAAACCCCTTCTAGAGCTGTGTGATTGGAGCTACTGGTTTCAAGAATGTAACAAAGCAAATATATCACATTTATCTAATTTGTAAAAGGGCAATATTTGTCTTTTTTCTGGTACTTTCAGATAGAGACCTCGTGGGGTACACAATCATACCACCGTAAAGGAAATATTTTAGATCTGACAATAACTTCAGTTAGTCTCAGTTGAGTGAGTTTCCAAATACATATATTGTGTGAAAATAAGTAACACCTTGAGTGTTTATGTGACAAAAAATTATATCTGTCATGGTTCATGGTTCATGAACCGTCTAAAGTTAAACTAGTAAGGGGACTTCACACTTTTGCAGTCTATTGTCAAACATTCCCTAACACAAATGAATATTAATATTCTTTTTTTCCCTAATTTTGAGATAAAATAAATTTTATAACATGTTATATACATCAACATATAATGCATGAATATGTTAACATATGAAATTTATATTTTGGGTTTTATGTCCTATTCAACAACCAGGGTCATATTGGGACAGGGCCTCAGCATTTGTCACTCTGTGGGAGGCAAATCGACAAAGAGATGACAGCCTGTGATTAGATGCCTAACTTGCTATCCACTGGGCATTGTGGATCTGTATATTAATATATGAAACATATAACTATGATGATGGTCCAGCTACATTGATGGACTTTTTACTCAGCAGCTGAATCACTTCCCAGGTCACCTCGTATCTTCTGAGGTTTGGTGAATCCATAAGGTATGATGCACAGAGCCACTGATTGGACATCATGTGTAACCGTAATTAACAGTGGAATGGCAGGAGGACGAGAGTAATATAAACATGTCTCACCGAGAGACATCCACTATTTACCTCCACTCAACTCATGTGTCTGTTGCACTAACATGTTCTATTTTTTTTCTATTCTAATTGGACTTTTATAGTGCTTAATCTCTCCAAACAAGAGGACTCTAAGGCGCAGCAAAGCAAAAAACAGTCAACAAAATTCTGTATCCAGGGACATAAGAGGGGTCAAACACCACAGAGAACGCCAGGGGAATGATTCAGGCTAGGGTGGGTATGCTTTGGTGTACAGGTAGGTTTTAAGCTGTTTTTTGAAGGAGGCCAGGGATGGAGAGGCACAAATCACATCAGGGAGAGTATTCCCCACAGTGGGAGCATCAAACTCAGAACTATTACCAAACTGTTTGACAGATTTATGAACAGAGGGGCAGAACTTTGGAATAACTAGGAAATTACCACCACTTTAACTGTGGCTGGTACTATAAGAACTGCTGTAGGAAGAAAGATGTGGAGAAAAATACCTGGGAAAACCTGCGTGAAGATACTTATAAACAAGTGTGACTGTCTTGAACACAATGCGCTGTTCAACAGAAAGCCAATGCAGTTTCTTTAGCACAGGACTTATACTGGTGTATCGACTGGTGTTTGATACAATTCTAGCTGCACTATTTTGGATGCACTGTAATTTACGTAGATTGAACTTAGACAGGCTCCTGAAAAGTGAGTTGCAGTAATCCAACCGACTACTAACAAGAGCATTGGCCACAAGCACAGAAACATCATGAGTAAGAAACCGCCTGACTGCTGTAGGAAGAAAGATGTGGAGAAAAATACCTGGGAAAACCTGCGTGAAGATACTTATAAACAAGTGTGACTGTCTTGAACACAATGCGCTGTTCAACAGAAAGCCAATGCAGTTTCTTTAGCACAGGACTTATACTGGTGTATCGACTGGTGTTTGATACAATTCTAGCTGCACTATTTTGGATGCACTGTAATTTACGTAGATTGAACTTAGACAGGCTCCTGAAAAGTGAGTTGCAGTAATCCAACCAACTACTAACAAGAGCATTGGCCACAAGCACAGAAACATCATGAGTAAGAAACCGCCTGACATGTCTGAAATCACGGAGTTTAACAAAACAACTTTTGCAGACATTCTGAACATGCTTGGACAAAGAAAATTCTGAATCAAACCACACACACAGATTTTTTAACTGAATCAGCAGGGCAGAGTGAGTTGCCCAAGATATCAATTGGAAAACATGCTTTCAACTTATCCCTTTGTCTCTTCCAACCAAAGATGATAAACTCAGTCTTATCAGGATTCAGTTTGAGCTTACTAGTTGACATCCACTATTTAACATCATTTAGGCACTTATTTAGCTTTTCAAAGGCAGCAGATGCATTCTTCTGGGATAAATGTATATAAAGTTGGCTATAATCTGCATAGAAATGAAACTTTATTCCATTATGTTTGCTGATAATGGAACTGAGGGGGGTAGTGTACAATGAGAACAACAAAGGGCCCAGGACAGAACCTTGGGGAACACCAAATAGGAGTCTACAAATATCTGACAAAGTAGAACCAATTTTTACTGATTGGTAATGGTCCACTAGGTAGGATGTAAACCATTTCAGAACCGAGCCACCGACCCCAAACCAGTTTTGGAGGCAACCAAGAAGAGTAGAGTGATCAATGGTGTCGAAGGCAGCAGACAAGTCTAGCAATACCAAGGCAGTGGTTTCATCTCTTGACAATGATAAGTGAACTTCATTTTTTATGTAGAGAAGAGCTGTCTCAGTTGAATGGCCCGCCTTATATGCCGACTGGTACGGGTTGTCTAAGTTATTGACATTAATATGTTATAACAGCTGCTTAGCAACCACACATTCTACCAGTTTAGATATAAAACTGAGACCAGATACAGGGCAATAATTCTTACGGTCATTTGAGGGAAGATTTGGCTTTTTAATAAGTGGAGTGACCACAGCAGATTTGAAGGCATCAGGAACGCATCCCTCCATGAGTGAGCAGTTGACCAGCTTTGTAAGGCATGGTAGTGATATATCAATGCATTCCTTAATAAGAAATGTCAGCAGAGGTTCCAACAGGCATGAATTTGTTGGTGATGCTTTAATTATTTTATCAACAGCTTCTTCAGAAACTTGCCTAAAGACAGTAATTTGGGGAGGATCGGAAGGAGGGTTAACATCATATTCAGTACCAGAGGAAGCAAAATTATCTCTAATTTTCTTAATTTTGTTGGTGAAGAAGGAGGCAAAGTGGTCAGCCAATGACTTTTCGGACTCATGAGATGGAAGTGTGGCATCAGAAACCCTGTTCAGGGTTTATGGAGCTCACGCCAAAGTTTTCGAGAGTCATGACTATTGTCTGATATCAGTTTGCTATAGTAGTCTGATTTATCTTTATTTACAAGTGCTTTGCACCGAGCAATCTGGCGACGAAGTCTACTCCTGTTAAGTGTACTTTTAGCCCTATGCCAGGTTCTCTCAAATTGGTGCCTAAGGGACTTTGCACGTCAATAATCATCAGACATCCAATCAGCGGACTCCTTTTTCGTCAGTTTAGATATGAGAGGTACATGCCTATCCAGAACATCGCTCTAATCATGTACATATTGTTCATAAAGATCGACAACAGCATCAGCTGGAGACTTGACAAAGGAAGTATTTTAAAGATCTAAGCATAAGTCAGACATATTGATATGGTAGAACCTTCTATATTGAACTACATTTGGAGTATGAGACACTTGACAAGGGAAGGCAACTGAACATTTGACTTATGCGTGATCGGAAACAAAGTCACAAATTTTAACATCAGCAATGGTGTCCTGATCACAGGGGAATAAAATCAGGTCCAATATGTGTCCATGTAGATGAGTAGATTTATTGACTAACTGTTTGAGGTCACATGAATCAAGAAAAATAGTGAATTTCTGACCGTCACCAAATGGAACATCAACATGAATGTTGAAGTCGCCACAAATGTAATATGAAGAATTAATGGATGAAAGGTAACCAACAAATGACATAGATTCTTCCAAAAAATTACAAGTACATAGTCCTGGAGGGCAATAGATGCAGGCAACCAACACTGAATGGCCATGAAGCCCGATTGACACCACCATATTTTCAAATGACTGATAACAAGGAGTTTCAATTATATGGGGTCTGTAGGAGGATCTGATGAAAAATCCCACACCACCACAAATACCTGAGGGAAAATTAATTAGCCACCATATCAGCAAGGAGTGGACCCTTGTTCCTTACGGATCTGGCATTCAAAACACTGAGTGTAAATGGACCAGGGTTGAGGGATACATCTCCAACAAGTAACAGTAACAACATAAGCCCTCTTCCATTAACCATGGTCGAAAATTTTTGGTAGGAACACAAATATGAGAAATTTTTAGCAACCCGTGTCAAAGGAGGACATGATGTGTAAGATGCTCTAGTTCTGAACCAATCATACCTGTGGGCCAGTGCCACTGCAAACAGGGCCATGAAGAGGAGTAACCGAGGACTAAACATGACTGGTGGGGTTGTACATCAGTAAGAGCCCCTAGTCTAAGCTCAACAGTGGGGAGCCTCAAGAATATAACCCTACACCTAAAAGTCACAACTCTTCATCCTGTGGGTGACTCACAGGCACCCTAACACCCCACACTACAGCCTCACCTTAAGCTGAATGACAACACCACCAGACACCAACAGGAAAATGTCTATATACTGATTGAAAATAAATTTAAAGTGAACTTACAAGACACAAATTAGATTGTGAATAATACCCAGTGCCTGAAGTAGGGGAAACATTGATCAAATTACAACGGAATTCCCGGCAAATGGGCGATAATACCTGCTTTTTGTAGAAGTTGATATAGCAGTGAGTTTGGGGAACATATACATATAAAACAGGCTGAGAATAAGAAAGTAAGATGAAATTAATATATAAGATAGTGAATCCGTCAAAAATGTGCTACATATGCATAAAATGTTACACCAAAACATAAGTCCCAACCTCACATAAGCCATGGACCACACCTTACTATAGGAAAAATTCTCATGATGCTTAATTCAGAGAGTGGGAGCCTGAAAGAATTGGACAGTTTACTACTGTATCACAAGTTCGGATAGGGACATCAGACATTAGTATAGATACTAACTACCACATGGTATACCACCTGTAGTCCAAGTTGTTCCCACTAAAGGCGGTGTAATTGGTGGTTATAGGCATTTGGTGACACGCCCATCCTTCAATTACCGTTCGAGATTCATATGAGACCTTGTGTCAAATTGGCAATATGTCCATATACCAGCACTCACCTTATGTTGCCGCATTACACCAAAAGAGGACCAAATCACAACCTTATATACCCCATGAACCACACCTTTGGTTAGTGTGATAAGAAATTCATGGCGAATCATCTGCACATGCTCATGGTACTGAAATAAGAGGCTAAAATGTAATGTAATGTAATGTGTATTTATACTCAGTGCAATATCTACATATACTACAGGACTCAAAGCGATATTTAACCAATCCGACTGTACAGGTACAGCCCACAAGTAACTGACATTCCCCTAACTGGAAGATAGAGGTTCAAAGATGACCATTAATCAACGTCCTTGAGGTTCTTTATCCTGCTACTCCGGATAGAACCCAATAACAGAGTACCGCCATTTTCAGTGGTCATCCGAGCCACTATGTATCTCCCTGTACCTGGGTTTGAACCCACTTCCTCTGAGTTCCTAGACAAGTGTGTTACCCGCTAGTCCACAGTGGCAGAGAAGTGGGTATCAGAGGTCGGAGAGGTATTAGTAATTGAGTGTGATGGTCTTTATGGTTAACTTAAAATATGTATAGATTTTGGTCATATTTTCACTCACTCCCTAGTGTCTGCAGATTTGGTTTAGTGTTCAGATTTGGTTTCCTAATTTTTTTACAAATACTGGCTGCTCATTGCACACAAAAGATGACAGCACAGAGGACTTATATACAAATGCCAAGGAATGTGAATAACAGGCTCAATAAGTGCAAAGAGATGAAAGTGGTTTAGGTGACAAAATAAGGTGATGGTAGCATTGAGAGTGTTATTTAACAACTTGACTAAATTAGTCTTTTGTGACAAGATTCATTTTGTGCCTATACACAGGCATGAGTTTGTGCATGCTCAGGCAAAGCCTGTTTCAAATGGTTTGTACTGTAAAACTCACTTTTCAAAGTCCACAGGTCCTTCAAAATCAAAATGATGATAACATGTAGACATACCATGTAAGGTGTGTCCTAACATAGAAGGTAAATATAATAAGCAAACTTTTAATGTCTATGTTAATGGAAATTAATTTTTTTTCAATTTTATATGAAATTGGAGGAACATTTTAAATCTACTTAGAGACACTCAACGAAATGACACATAACAGTTCTGTATCTACCAGTTGGTCGTGTAGCTTTACTCACTTTGGCACAAACTGGAAAACAAAGTCATAGGTGACATTTGAATGTTATCAGTAAAATGAGGAACCAGAAGTGACAACAGATAAAAAATGGGGCATATTCAAGAATTTGCCAATGCAACTTGTGCTGAGTCGCTAGCTGATTTCAGACAGAAATTATGTTGTTGTCCCATAAAAAGCACTGTAAATATTTTTTTTTTAATTTTACATTTGTAAAATGCATTTATAACTTACCCTTGTGGCCACAGATATTGCCTGCAAAACATTTAAATTTTAACATGGTGACCTAAGTAATTTTAGTCACCTTATATTAAGAATTGCAAATTTTCTAAGTTACTGCTGCACTCACAATGCAAATGTATTGAGTTTCTTGTGTGGCAATTGTGAGAACAATAGTTTTCAGCAATTACTTTATACCCCATTCACAGTACAGGCAATATAACCCAGGGTTATATGCGTCAGACAAAATGCCTCTGTCCTTCAACTTCTATCTGAGGTTTGTATAGTAACTTGTGATACAGTTCATACCAAATCTCGGAAGGTATGTGGTGTCCTTGGAGGCGGTTCCACTGCCTAGTAAAACCTCGAACTGCGGGAGCACTTGTTTAATGTAAAATACACAAAACAACCAAACATGACACAAGGGTAACACAGTATATTCAACAAAGTCACTGTGACCGAACAACCTTTGCAACTGAGCTGAGGTAGCTACAGACTTGTCTATGTTACTTACAAGTTTGCTTTAGCTTTATCATACACTTATACCACAACACGTATGAGATTAAATCAACTTAATCAAAGCAGTAAGACTAATAATTCGAATAACATACATGCATACATTATAAAGTGTGGTTTCCCTCAAAAAACCTCTACACTATGGCATTATGCAGCCAAGGGATAACAATATTAAAGTACTAATACATGTTTAGATTTAGATTTATTTGTTGTTTTGCATCGCGTTCAACACCCAGGGTCATCCTTCGACTAGTAGATTAGGTGTGGAGGAACCAGTTCACACTAGTTGGTCAAGATTCTGTACTGTAAACCACCAGGCATCAGCAAGTTACTATCAACTGTCCAGCATAAAGTGCCCAGAGATTCGAGATTCGCAAGAACTGTAACCTTTACAGCACTGAGCCCCTATGAATACACATAATATGTAGTGTAAAAGTTACATCATAAATATGTAAGTATGGGACCTCTGAAGGTCCATAAATGGGTAAGGATGAAACTAGGCTATTAAAAAGTAGTGGAAGGAATTCATAATCTTGTATGTAACTATCCCATAATGTAAAAACGTTATCATAAAAAAGTATATTACTATGTATGAACCACCTCTGAGGGTGGGGTTCGGTTCCCAGCATGGCCTCAAGTGGGAAAGCCGGTGGCTGCTTGCCGTTGGTTGGCAGTTCACCGTACAGAACCCTGACGAGCTGTATGTACTGGTTTCCACCGCCCTCTGCTCCAACTACCCGTCGTGATTTGACCTGTGCAGTGTTAAAAGTGACGTAAAAACCCCAAATAAATAAATAATGTGTATGAAAGAAGGCAACCTGTAACATCTGAAGTGGAGTCATTATGTAAGGTGAAATTAGACGCCTGGGGAGCCACTGACCAGACAGAATCAATCATGTTAGAAAATTAAGATACAAAATTATTCATTGGAGGAATGAAATCAACCCAAATTATTAAAATTGTCTTGCTACAAGGAGTTAATTGATATTTGGGCATTCCCCACCCTCCACCCAACAGGCACCAATATGTTTGTGTATATTTTATGGCCCTCTGAACAGCACCCCTTACCCAGGTGCTACCCTTTGCCTTACAATATTCAAATTTCCTTCACAGTTCAAAAGTGGCAAACTATAATAAAATTATTGAAAAAAATGAGACCAAGAAATAAAACAAATGAAACAAGTGTTTTAAATTATTAAAAATTCTGAAACTCAATGATTCAATTGTCTATCCTGAATCCTCGTCAAAGACTCAGTTGGCAAATCAATTCAGTGACTACTTTGGAAAAAAGATCATCAAGGTTAGAGCCAAATTTTCACCAACTAAAGGTGTATGATGAAACTGTTGATGTAGTAGCGCCACTTTGCAAGGAAAATATCAGAAAATTCAAATTATCAGCTACACCAAAATCATTTAGCCTTGACCAAATCCCAACATCATTGGAGAAAGACTGTTTTGAAATACTGTTACCCAGTATAAGTAAGTAAACAGATGTTACTCATACAAGGTGACATGCCAGAGGGATTCAAACATGCGATTGTTTCCCCTCTGCTAAAATATAGGTGTGCAGATCCTACTTTCAAACTCTTTAGGCCTGTATCTAACTTACCAGTTCCGTCCAAGATGACTGTAAAAGCAATTTCAGTCCAATTACTTAACCACACAAATAGTCATAATCTCTGTTAGGTTTTTGAATGAAAATATTTAAGTGCTGTCAATTTTTATTTCATTTGAAGAATTTGTTTCCTATATAACAAGTTTTGGTATTACTCTTTCTTGTAACCTATTCTGCTTACTTTTGTTCTTCATTTCTTGTGCAACATGTATGGTTTGAAATAATTTTCTTGGTGCAAGATTTAATTCCATTTGCTTGAAATATATGTGCAGATATTTCTGTTCATAAATCAAAAGTATTTAGAAGACTGTGACTACTAGAAAAAAATAAGAAGACAAAACACCAACACAAGAATGACAAAATTTACATTATTTTCATGGTACATATCTGTTAATTTTTTTTTCCATTGCTTCTTTGTAAGTCCTTATTCTCTTACCGAGACTCTGTGAATTTAGTTGTTTTCTTTTCATTGAGTATTATGTGGCACTATGTAATTATTTTCCATCATATGAAGTCAGGATATTTGTACATACTTATGTCACTTATTAGCTTTTGTTTTTATTTTGGAATTGGAATTTCTTACTATGGATTTTGATACATTGGAGAGGTTTGCCGCCTTATAAAGGAAATGGGTTGGGTTGATGAACAATAAGAAAGGGAAGGGTAAAAAATGATAAAGAATGTGATAGGGAGAGAGAACATGAACTTGAAGTTACTCAGCTAAGGGTTGAAGAATCAATGCATCTTAGTTGTGTAGATAGTCGTTTCGAGTTTCTTTCAGTAATGAATAAACTAAGTTCCTATTTATCAAAAGAATGCAAAATATAGCTTTGAAAGATATATCTTTTTACGGGCGTCAATGAACAATGAAAAGATTTGAATTCCTCGGTAATTTCTGTATAGATTTAAATGCATTAATGTCTTTCAAATGATGTATGTAGCAATTTATGTATGTAGCAACTGTGTACTTTACATTATTGTTGAAATATTTAGCAAAGGGTAATATAAAAGATGATTTGACCTATGAATTTCAGTTTGTAGCCACATTGTGGATAAAAAAAATTTCTATCTGATGGTCAATTAAAGTTTTCTATTTATGTATGTGCAACATATGCCACTGTGGCCTAGTCGTGAACACACTCGTGTAAGAACACAGTGGAGGTAGGTTCATACCAAGTGCTCAGAAGGCCAGTTAAAATAATGGTCCGCTGTAATTGGGTCCCTGTTACAGACATTCTGAGAGATGGTAGACTAATTTATTCATATGTGTATATGTTACTCCCAATCCAAAAAAAAAATTGCACATTTCGTGAAATAGGCAAGAATTTTGCCCATATCGTGAATTGGGCAAAGCAGTAGAACCTCTATTATCCGACCCTCTTGGGAGAGTAACAATTAGGTCGGATAATGGAGAGCCTAAAATAACAGGTTTAAATGGAGTTGGAGGAGTGGATTGGAGGTTGGATAATTAAAAATTCAGATAATAGAGGGTCGGATAATAGAGGTTCCACTGAACTTTCATGAAATAGGCAATTTATTCAATTGTGGCTTGCCAGTGCCATGAAATAGACAATCTTAAGTATGAAAATATAATTTCCATGCACAGATGAAGAAAAAAGTTTGCCAATATCTTTAAGAAACTTCCTCTTGCATTTAGAAATATATGCAAATATGCAACAAATATTGAAACTGTTTTTTTCTAAAGGAAAGATAAATAAATTGTGTTTTTCTGTGTCAGTATTGTTTAAGTTTTGTTTGATACTTATATGAAGTCAACTAAAATATTACACAGTTAACACAGTTACACAGGTAGCATTAACAAAACATCTACTTTTTAAGAGTAACTTATTTACACAACTTACAACTTTAAAATGTTTATGTCACAAAACTATGAAATAAAAGGGTCCATTATTCAATAGACATTTTTTAATCTTGGTTAAAAAGCTAAACTGTAAATTATGTGTCCTAATTTATGAAGGAAACTGGAATGGCCTCTTTAAGTAAGATTAGCATTCATAATATATGGGGTCAACATATACATATTGTGAATTGCAATTAACCATAAGGCCTTCTAGAAACACAGGTACTGAGGTGTGTTTACAATTGGAGTCTGTGGTTGCAAAGGTTTAGCACAAAGTTTATGACAATGTGGATAAATAGCAAGACAATATGGTATGACTTGTAACTCATAATAACTTAAAATGCTATTAATTTATGATAAATATATGTTTAATGTCTATTTGATATTTGAGTTGAAGAAAGATGTTTTTATTTGAAGAACATAATATCTAATTCTGTGAAATATGTTTTGTGTTAATAAAATGTACCAGCATGGTTAATCATTTTAGAAGTAAAACATATTGTATATTTATACACAAATATGAAATTAAGTGGGGAATAATTTTTTCAGTAACATTAAAATACTAAAATACTTTACATGAAAATTTATTTTTCACACCTGATATTGCCCATTTCGTGAAATAGGCAATCCAAGTTTTACCCATGGCAAGCAAATAATGTCAGTTGCCTAATGGCCAGTCAGTTGCCTATTTCGTAAAATGGGCAAAATTCTTGCCTATTTCAGGAAATGTACAATTTCAAAGACTGGACGTAAGTTATATGTGGCTGTTTATTTGGTTGAACACACTACATAATACACATGTGCATGATTGTGTACAAGGACTGGATTGACCAGACCTTTGTATTTATTAAGCAGAAACTCTCGGAGGCTTATGCTTCTAGATATCACACATTCTCTTTTTAAAAACTTCACTTGCAGTTCTAGCGATGAATCAACCTTTCTGGCATGCACTACTGGTGTTTGTAATTGTTTTGAAGCTGAGGTGTCAGTGCCCAACTGATAGCTTTTAGACTTTTCCCACCTTGTTAATACAGATGGTAAAGATAAAGTAATTGTTAAAAATGAACAGAATTCCCAATAATCTTTTTGTTTTAACTAATATTTTTGATTGAAACTGAATATTGTATTAGTTGGGATTTTAACCTAGTACCTAGATTGCAAGGATAGATAGGGGGTGATTTTATAAAAGACCTCAGATTTAGTAAATCTCAGACTATACCACTGGCTTAAAAATTAGCCTTTTGCTCAGTTAAGTTTGTTCTTTGTCACATATTTTTCGGAAGGGTTCAAATTGAGAGCAAGCAATTAATTAAACAATTAAATAACAAGCCGTTAAATAACCAAATGTAAATCAGTATTGTAAAATGTATTTTAACAATCGAAAACCTTGCATCCTGATTAAAACAAAAGTTAAACCCACTACCCACTAGTGTCAGTGCCAGTAGCTCAGCTAAAGCCTGACTGACAAAGATTGACACCATGGATGAAATCCATAATGTCTGAGCCCATATGCCCAACTATAATGGTTCAAATATTTCAGAAAAAAGTCTTAACTTTGAGTGTGAGACCAGGCTAAGACCTTTCATGAAATTTGTCCCAGGAACAAATAGGTTTATAAAGATAGGTAAAACCATGAGTTCGAGGAAGTTTATTCACATGATATCATAAAGTTAAATGATTTACTGCAAAATGATTCAAAATGACAAATCCTGGAACTTTTAAAAGCACCAACAAAGGACATACCCAAAATTAGTGAATACCAACACTGTGGCTTAGAGGGTAACACCCCCACTAAGGAACACAGAGGACGTGGGTTCAATCCCAGGTACAGGCAGATACATAGTGGCTCGGATTACCACTAAAAATGGCAGTCCTCTGTCATTGGGTCCTATCCCCAGTGGCAGGTTGAAGAACCTCAAGGACGTTGATAAATGGTCATTCTTGAGCCTCTGTCTTTCAGGTAGGGGAATGTCAGTAATTTGTGAGATGGACTGTACTTGCACAGTCCAATGGGTCATATAGCACTTTGAGTCATGTAGTACATGGAGATATTGCGCTGAGTATAAATACAAACACAATGAATACAATACAAAAGGTCAAACATTCTACAACATCCCACATAAATATACCATACAAGGTCACTTTACTTAATATAAGATCAAATCAATTA
This sequence comes from Sabellastarte sp. h YS-2021, assembly GCA_964017235.1. Classification (NCBI taxonomy): domain Eukaryota; kingdom Metazoa; phylum Annelida; class Polychaeta; order Sabellida; family Sabellidae; genus Sabellastarte; species Sabellastarte sp. h YS-2021. Next base: position 145,169,156 of record OZ024931.1, read on the forward strand.
CCATTCCATTTGCATAACTGTGTACGAATGTATGTGCACTTTGTCACCAATATTTACAAATATAATCTCATTTGATAAGACACAACAAAGGCCAAACCAGAACTGTGATGAACTGTTTCCCTCAAAAATGGATAATATGAAATAAAACATGTCCTGACAATATTTGTGTTATAAATTACTCTCACAGATGAATAGATGGTCCCAGTTGCCCAGTATCCAGATTGTGTGGGATAAGGAAACCATACCACTCCTCTCACAGAAGCCTAACATTGCCAGTACAAGTCAAGTGAAATTAAAACTGTAAGATTTTGTATGTTTTTGGAATATTAAAGCATAAAGAATTAAATAACAACAGTCGGCTCAAAAAACGGGACATTAATGTATAAAACATAACAAAACAACAAGTTGCTCAAAAATACTGATTTACATGCTTGTGACACATATCCATGGCACCTACAAAGATAAACACAAAGGTCAATACACTTATTCATGGTACAACCCTGGTAAATGTTTAACTATCATCCTAAGATAGGCCTAATTCTAATTCCTATTCTAATTGATATTTTTAAAGCCACTAATCTCCCCTTTATGAACGGTGACTTTGAGGTTCAGCAGCATTATGAAAGTCAACCAATTTCAGTAAAATAAGGTCCAGCACCACAGAGAAAGCCAAGGGAAGCCATCCAGATGTTAGCATTCAGTTCTTTGAAACAAGATGTAAATTTGGGTTGACTTGTCCCCATTAAAACTACTTCTTGATATTGAGGCTAGATTGTTCAGTGTTCAGAGAAGAACTCAGATTTTCTACTTTCTAAAATGGTCTTCATGTACCTAAAATGACCTGACACCTTTAGATAAAGATAGTTTAATGTGAGCAACTAATCATAGTGGAATAAGGTACCCTACAACCTCAAGGATTACAATTATCTGTTTATTATAAAGGCTAAGAAATACCTCCCTGAATAGTATTGCTAATAGACTTTGATGTAGATGTACATTTGAAAAAGAAGCTTTAAAATGCCCAATATCAAATGTAATATGTTGTAGATGTAGTTTCGACAAATTTGAGTGGAATCATGATGTGTGTGTCTGTATGCACACATGCTTACTCCCCCAAAAAATGAAATGGAAGTGAATGGAAGTGTTTAGGTGGCATTGACCTAATGAAGAAATTATTAAATTAGGTGAAATATATGGATAAAAAATAATAATTCTAAAACTTACAAAAGTCCCATTTTTCAATGACTGTTCAAAGACTTTCTCACATTTTTTTTTTCAAAAATTAATGTGCAAATCTTTTTGAAACTTTTATGTTGGCCATTTGCGTCCCAGTTTTATGTAGGCTTGGATAAAGGAAATACCTAATTCACATTCAAGGATAGATCCAGACCATATTCTGCATTATTCTTATTATACACGAGTTTGCATTTCTTCAGGTATAGGGCCCACTGTGACATTAAAGGGTATCATACTCACATCCAACCTGTCCTGTCTTGTGCTCTACTTCTGGCTAGACCAAAGTTTAAAACATTTAAATTTTCTGCCTCTGAATTCAGTACCATGCATATGCACAGACGATTTAGTGCATGCCCATATGAATTTCTTACTACGATAACCAAAGGTATGGTCCACGGTGTACATAAGGTTGTGATTCATTCATATTTCAGCGTAATATGGCTACGTAAGGTGAGTTAAGGTATTGGTCATTTCGCCACTTGTTCATCCTACAGCTAACAAAGTGAGTGAAGGTTGATGGAGGTTACTTCTCGATGGCCAGTATATATAGTACTGTCATCCCGCTGTTCTTGATGGTTAAAAACTATGCTTAGTCAGTTGTTGTTCACCTGTAGTGTAAACAACTTCGGATGGAATGGGCCGACCTGGGGATTGTTTGTCCGCCAAGTAAAACTTCTTACCACAGGATATAATGTATGTGGGAGCAACACACAGCTCCAACCTGTAATTTCAACAAAATATACTGATTGAAAAAGTGACTATTGAAACTCGTGATAGTTTTTTTATATTAAGAGTACAGTCTTTTTGAAAATTTCATCTCCTTAATTCTAGGCCCTGCAAACATTAAAATAATAAAGATCTGTATATGGGTTTGGAGGTAATCATGAACATAAACAAAAATGATAAACAAATAAACACAATCAAAACATTTTCTCCTTGATTAAAATAATTATGAATCATTCTGTCAGAGCCTCAACTTCTTCAGCAATAAATGTTTACCCGTATAGCTTTGCATCAAAAGTCTATTCAAGATTTTCTACAGTGATGGAAGACACCTCTGGCTTCATTAGACTGCTTATTTTTGTATTTCCGGTAAACTTTGAGTGATGTTTGACACAAGTCAAGACAATTATCCCCAAAACTATCAGGCCAAGTGCTGAAGCAGATGAGATGGCAGCTAACATGACATTGGCATCTGAGAGAAAAAAATAAGAAAATAAATACATGAAGTTTTAAATCATTTATTAATTGACCTTTGCGTCAATATATAGACTCTTTTTGAGGCGTTAAGCTTTTGTGTTTTTGTTAAATTTTTCAATTAATGAAAAAGGTTAGAAAATATCCATGTATTTAAACATAATATTAGAAAGTTGTTGTTTTTACTATTTATGACATTGGTTCAGTCATAGTGCACAAAATAGACATCTACAAAATCTCAGTTTCCAGAAATGTTTTAGTTCAATTTTTGATTTACAGAAAATTATCATGTACCTGGTTACTAAATACTAATTCATATATAGAGAAATTCAGTCATATATAAAAGTTCAGGTATCAAGTATCAGGTATTCGTGTGCTTAATCTCCGAAACTCGCGGAAGGCACACCACCCAAATCATAATGCATAAATCATAAGTTTTTTAAACCATAACAGGGTCATCAACAGGGGATAATCTGTGTTTGGTAGCACAAAAAATCCAAGGAGGAAACTATGGAGCTCAGGAAGGGGCATAGAACTGTAAGTCATTACCACAAGTTAGCAATCTCATTACCACAAGATACTCATTCATTCATACTTACTCATTCCCATAAGTTAGCAAAGTCATTACCACAACATACTAAGTCGTTCCCACAAGTTAATAAGTTATTACCACAAGATAATAACTTGTTCCAACAAGTTAGCATAGTCATTACCACAAGATGCTAACTGATTCTCGCTGATTCCCACAAGTTGGCATAGTCGTTATTAGAAGATACTAACACATTATCACAAGCTAGCAAGTCGTTCCCATAAGTTAGAAATTTGTTACCTCAAGATACTAAGTCATTACCACAAGTTAGCACATCGTTCCCACAAGTTAGAAAAGTCGTTACCACAAGATAGTAACTCTTTCCCACAAGTTAGCAAAGTTATTATCACAAGATACTAACTCGTTCCCACAAGTTAGCAATGTCATTACCACAAGAGGCTAACTCATTCCCACAAGCTAACAAGTCATTACCAAAAGATACTAAGTCTTTCCTACAAGTTAAGAAATCATTTCCAGAATATGGCAAGTCATTCTCAGAAGATACTAAGTCATTCCCACAAGTTAGAAAGTTGTTACCACAAGATACTAACTCGTTCCCATGAGTTAGCAAGTCATTACCACAAGATACAAAGTCATTCCCACAAGATACAAAGTCATTCCCACAAGTTAACAAATTGGTACCAAAAAATGGCAAGTCATTACCACACGATATGAAGTCATTCCCACGAGTTTTACTAAGTCATGCCATTTCTTTGTACATGGAACCTAACTTATATAGAGGTCACCCATCTACTAGCATACCATTCAAGTTTACATATACCTGTAGGTTTTAGTGACCTTCAGAGGTCACATGTTTCATATTACTTGTCCAAGTCATTACCAAGTCAAGTCATGTCTTATTACATGTCCGAGTTTTGTACCATTATGGTTACCATTTTAGTGGTTATTCTTCTTAGTTACCTACCGAGTGACCTTCAGAGGTCATCTACTTATTATTACATGTATTTTACATTACTGTCTTTAGAGGTATCTGTTCTATGACTTTTCTTCGTCTTTCTTAGATATGTTGGTATGTTACATTGCATTGAGTGCTTTTTGGCACAGCATACTTTGCAAGATCTTCATCGGATTCTCATATAAGCTATACCTGGATGCAACAAAACTCGTGTTTACTGGGACGCAAATGGCAAAGTGTTTTCATGCTCTAAATCGCATAGTCTTATGATTCTGGACCTCTTCATTACATACATTGCACTATAATTTATATTTTCTTTCCTCATAGACCATTTCTTTTTCTTACAAAAAGTTTGCCATTTTTGCCCTGGTCTCAACCCTCGGTTGAAATTTCTAAATTGTTCTAGTATGGGCAATGTAGCGGTTTACTATTAATTGGGTTATAGTTTCTGCATGTGCCAACTTATGGGGAACCATACCATTATGTGTTCATGTATGTCATAAACTATTTTTCTGTCATTTAATCTTAAATGAATTTTTGTATTATTAACTAGTTTCTGTAATGATTGATAATACTTTCAAGCTGTTAGTGGTCATTGTTACAAATATTATGTATAATAAATATTGTTAACCCCTGTTTACATATTATTGTTCCCTGGGAAGGAGTTGATAAGTGGTGGGAGCGAGTTATTAGGTGGTGGAAATGAGTCACTAAGTGGAGGGAACCAGAGGGTATATGATGGGAACCAGTTAGTAAGTGGTGGGAATGAGTTAGTATTTTGTGGTAATGACAATGCTATCTTGTGGGAACAAGTTAATATCTTGTGGTAACGGCTTTTCCACAAGTTAGTATGGAGTGGTAACGACTTTCTGACTTGTGGGAACGATTTTCTAACTTGTGGGAATGAGTTAGTATCTTGTGGTAACGACTTTGCTAACTTGTGGGAACAACCCAATATCTTGTGGTAACAACTTTCTAACTTGTGGGAATGACTTAGTCTCTAATGGTAATGACTTTCTAACTTGTGTGAACAGCTTGCTAACTTGTTGGAATGACTTTCTATCTTGTGGTAATGACTTTGCTAACTTGCGGAAACAACTTAGTATCTTTTGGTAATGACTTCCTAACTTGTGGGAACGACTTTCTATCTTGTGGTAACAACTTGCTAACTTGTGAGAATGACTTAGTATATTGTGGGAACAGCTTAGTATCTTGTGGTAACAACTTTCTATCTTGTGGGAAAGACTTCCTGCCTTGTGGGAATGACTTACAATCTTGTGGTAACGAGATAGCAAATGCCAGGAAAACAGTTCTATGTCCCTTCCTGGGCTCAGTATGAAACAAGTAGGCTTTAAATCGTGTTTGAAACATGATAGTGTTGGATCAGTTTTAATTAAGAGTGCCAAATCATTCCAGAGTCTTGGAGCATCATATGAGAAGGTCTTGTTGAAATGAACTCTAGATTTATGAACTGACAAACTATAGAAGGGGACTTTCAGGAACATGTTTTCTGGATTACTGTGTCTTGTCTTAACAGCAGGTGTATCTATTTTGGCTTTCCAGTGGTAAGCAACTTGTATATAAGTAATAATGTGTTGGAAATTATTTGCTGTTTAATAGGAAGCCAGTGAAGACATTTTAAAATATGGAGAGACATGAAAAAATCTAGATGCACCAGAGTGTGTCAAAAACAGTTTTGGCTATTTTGATGATATTATGTGATATTCTTGAAGGACAAACTGTGAAACAGAGAATTGCAATAATCCAGATGACTACTAACCAATGCATTTACATATGAGAGAGAGCGTCGGATACGATGGAAATCTCAAAGGTTGATAAAGCATCATTTAAGTTATAAAGTTGGATGTTAGAGTTATCATATTATCCATACGATTTAGCAAATCATTAAAATGTTTTAATATGTCATAAATTCTGGCCAATACAAAGTCGTTTTTTTTCTTTCTCTGCCTTACCAGTTTGTTTATCCTGGATGGACACTCTTGCTGTTGATGGTATCACTGGGCTTAAGGTGAGATTCTGGGTGGTACCAACTGTGAAACTATCATTGTTTTCACTGCTGATTGAGCGGTGAGTTAGGTCTGATGAGGTAGAGGAACTCAAAATTTGATCTGTATTTGTCACCAAAACCTGAGAGGTGAATGCCATAGTTTCAGTGGAACCTGAAGGATTCAATGCAGTTTGTTTTGGAACACTTGAGTCATTGTCGCTGATGGTACTGTTGACTGCAAAGGTTGTTGCAGGAGTCGATTCAGAGGTTGATTCAATATCTTCAATTGCTTAAGCTAGCCAAGACATAAACAATCAAAGCTGTAAAATGTAGAAACTGAATGTGTACAAAGCACAGTGTGTGCAGTAGAGCAGTACAAGTAAATTTATCGCATTTGCAGGATTATTGCAGCAGTAAATGTTAATTATTCCTAATTGCAGTGTTTGGTTAGATGTGAGAATTGTGTCCTTTAAGGACCCAACCCGGTTTTCGATTCTTACTTTGTAATGTATAGGTTTCAAATAGGCATCCTAATATAATTTTTAAAAACAAAAATTTTTAAAAAGTGATTTTCACTGATTATTAATAGGCACCCAATTGAGCCAACATGGTAGGACACAGAAACATGGCTTTTACTGTCTCTCCTTGTACTGTTCTGTCCAAAAGACTGTTGATTACATTAAAGAAAGTTTTCATTCATATGGAACAAAAGTGTGAACATAAATTGGAAATCTAACCTCAAATAAAGTATTTTGGCAATTTTAAGTTGAGATCTACACCATATGCTCAGGACACCTGTTGTGTAATACCTTTCTCTGTATCAAATGTGGTGCCTTTAAAATACCATAATGTGGTAATTTTTGCTAAAGTCAATTTTGAACGTACTTTAGAAGTTTATATTTAAAGTGTGGTGAAAACTGATATTAGTCATTGTAAATAACTGTTCGTACGTGCCTTTATCCATTTAAGCTGTAGTATTCCATTTACAAGCAACAAAAGTGGAATGAACAATCTTAAGAAATCTTAAGACTCACACAAAACGATATTAAAACAGTTATTTTATAGTCATATAGTGTTAATTTCTTTAATACTTTGATTAAAAATATAATATTTGATAATTAACTTGAAATTTTGGAATTGTTGTCAAATTGTTCTTTTTGTAGTAATTAATCATGGTTGAAAGAGAAAAGTTTTGTCATTGTGTAAACTTGGTATTTCTAATCCAATCCAGTTGGTTAGTCTTCAAATCACAATTTGGTTGATCACAGTTTAACTAAAAATCACTCCTACATGTTAGACCTCTGCTCAGGCAACTCAATATTATCACAACTAAATACTGCCCTTTATTTTTGAGGTTAAGTAAAGCACAAACACAAGATCATTGACAATGGGATTGTGGAAAATTGGAGGTTTTCTTGTATCCAAAACTTTCCCAAAATTTAATCGCTTCTTTCATCAGTTATCCTTAATACCCCTTTCACACTACAGGCGGTAAAGCCCATGGTAGGCTTGGTTTGTTGAAACATCCCTGTACTTGGATCACCATCTGACATATACTTGTATACTTGCAGGTCAGTGGTGAACCGTCCATTACCTTGCGAGTCCTACATAAGTTTTAAACTGTTTCACATTTGTATCTTTTGTTTTGGGCCTGTGGATTGTGTTACTTATGGAATTATTTACCGTCATCAAAGCTTACTTGTACACAAACTGTGTTCTGAATGAATGCTATTGGAGCCATCTGGGTACTGCCACAACCGCGATCTGCTTTAACAGCCTGATGTATCCAGGCTGGACCAGTCCAACCACTCCAAGAATCCCCCTTTTGTTGGAATATTAAAAACACATTAGCCGCAAATATTGCGAGCCACAAATATCTTAAAATTTTGCCCTGAGAAAAGAAAGTATGATCTGCTCCACAAAGTTTGTGTGTTCTTAAAATTATAAAAGTCATAGCAGTCATTTTACATTTATTAAGAATAATTATGTGTGAATAATTAGTATAAGAAGTCCATATTGACCTAATTAGTGCTTTAAAAATGTTTTTCTAAAATTTCATAGAAATACCTTTATAATGATTAACAACATATTTTAATTAAAACCTGTTTGCTGCACAGATATAGTACAACAGTTATTCTTTTTTAATAGCTCTTTTCTTACAAATTCTAAAGAAAAAAAGTAATTTATCTGAATGAGAAGGAAAGGATGGAAATGTTAATGACTGTGACCAAGGTGTTATTAGGTCACATACCCATCTTTTGATAGACTTGCCCTGTTGACGATTCCACTGTGATAGAACAATTATTTTCATACAAAACACACTGCTGACTTCTGGAACTGAAGGAAAAGTAGAAACATGTTGCCTTGTCATCACATAGTTCTGAACAATTGGACTCAGAGACAGAATGGCTGGTGTGGATTTCTTTAGACTCATCACATGACATTTCACCAAGGTAACTGTATCTCCCCTCAAATGTAGATCAAGAATAAAACAAAAAGTCAAATTTGATTAATCTATGGATACCCACCTTTTAGTGATTTATTAGTGATGAATAGGTCAACGTGAAATTTAAAGGTTGTATATCCCTGATAACCATGGTCTGTCAGTTGTCATGAGTTCAAACTTATGACAGTACCATTAAGATATAAGTGACTGAATATAACACCACATACAAACAGGGAAAATAAGCCCCTACCCTACAGTAACAAGATGGATGCATATTGTTTTTCTGTGATCAACAAGTTAAAAACAAACTACCTACACTACATGTTGTTTTCATGCTTAACAGAAAAATTGTTATTGTTGATGGTATATATAGATTGATGATATGATGCTTAATGTCGACACAGTTGATAAGTGTGATTCAATCAGAAATACATAAAAAGTATCTTACAGCTTGTTAAAAACCAAAACAATAATTGATACCATCCACTACACCTACACAAACAGTTGGTATTGACAGCAGGATATCCTGAATACTTAGCACAAAAACACTCTGTCTGAAGTCTTGTGGAGTTGGTTCCTTCAAATGTGTAGCCTGCAGGACATATCAGCTCCACCACAGCAGATGTGCTTGTCATGTAACATGTTGGTGATATTGAGGCATCAGATATATAGGAGGTAGTGCCATCACTGTAATCATTACAACCTAAAAGGAGAAATACATTCAAAAGTTGGTGTTTTATGTCTTTTTTGTAGCCAGAGTCATACCGACTCAAAACATTTGCCACTTGGAGTCAAACCGAAACAGAGGTGACAGTCTGCAATTCGATACCAGACTTGCCAACATGATATGCCACCATGGACATGAAAATAAGAAATATGACATAATATATAATCAACTTTTTTGTGTTAAAGGTCATAGGAAATGTTTTTCACAAAAATTGTGAAGTTAACTTAATTCAGTAGACAAATAACCTATAAGAATCAAAATGTGGTTTATTTTAAGAAATATATGATACAAGAGCCATAAATAGCATTAGAAAAAATAAATATCACTAAGTGAAGTAAAAAGCCGACATATTGTTATTCTCATAGTAGATGATTGATGACGTCACAGGTTCATAGCTCTGTTTAGTTGGAAATATAATGTATATATTTACAAACTGAAGGAAGATAACATGTTTCTTTACCAGAAAAAAACTCACTAGCCTTTATTTTTTTCCAGATGCTGCTTTTTTTCTTCAAGTTTTACCTAATTTTTAACCACTAACAGTTCTAACAAACACAAATATGAGATATACTGTAAGTAGGCTAGCTTGTCTTGGAATGCTGAAAGTGTAAACATCTGTATAAGATATCGCCTCCTCCAATTTTGTCGAGGTTTTTAAACTGTGATGGGAAAGTAACTTTTCACAAGTCAAATAGTTACATAAAACTAAGAATCTGTTGACAAAATTCAAAAGTTGTTATTAAAATGTACTGGATACTGTTTTTTGCCTTTAATCACAAGTACTTCTATCAAGATAAGGTATGATGTAAAGTGAAATTAAGCTATACAATTTGTTTTCATTTGCATAAATCATTTATAAAAGCATGCTGTTGTAGTCAAATGTATTGAATTTATTCTGAAAGAATCCTTAAAGTTCTAACTTTTATATTATCAGTTCATGAAATAATTCAGAAAAAATGGATTTTCCTTAAGATATATAGTAGTTCAGTGCTTCTTGACCTTAAGTTTGGATAATTTTAACTTTTGGAAATTAGTTAGTAACATTTTCTTCTCAATTTTAAGCCTTTTTGAGACCAAGAAAAAGGAATTGTGTTTGAGGGGAAATATAATCCACGTTATGCACTGTAGATGGATAGACCCATTATGTATTCTATGAAAGCAGCATTGCTTACAGTTTTGGTGGGGAAGTTCTGAACTAATTTGGTTAACATGTTTGATTATCCTTGCTTGAGGCCCAGTTATAAAGACATTTATGTTGCATTTATGTTATCTCCTAGCAATAATTAGTTTTCCAAATTGAAAAATAACTATCAAAACTCATCTCAGAGTTGAACCTGGCTGACTGCATTGTTTTGTGATTTTTGTCCAACTTGCTTAATACGTCTCTAAATATTTTTTTATCTGAAACAAATATATAAAATTCTCAAGGCTATTTCAGAAACTTACTGTGGCAGAATGATGTCTTATAAACAAATAAACTTCATAAAAACATATAATGCAATCTTTTGAATATATATGTATGCATTAAAAGGCTTACGAAAATTATCGTTTGTTAACATTGTCATGAACCTGTGACGTCAAGGCTAGTACTTTTTATGGGAGTTATCGAGTGAAAGATAATGGCCACAATTGTGAAAATCTTGAAAAAACAGCCAAAAAGTGACTGAATATACCATGTAACTTTGTACAGACGCATCTCATTTACATAGAAATTAAACTTTCATATGTATATGTAATTATTGATGAATAATCTGAAAATGCTCCCTATGACCTTTAAATGTAACGCATCGGACACCCTCCAAGTGACTGGAAGAAAGGTACACATATTGGCTACACATGTCTTACATAAAATCATTATATAGATTATGGCCAAGTGGCGCTCAGTTCAGTAAACTTAATGGTGTGAGGCCAAAAGGGCCGATGGGTCATTAAGTTAACATAATGGAACCGCCACGATACAATTATGTATTATAAAACCCTGTAAATTAAAACCAATTTATTTATTCAATAATTTAACACATTGTACCAAATGATCAACGTAGACAATCTTTGCAATGTTTACTTTGTTGTGCATACCATATGGGGCTGTCACTAACTTAGTTCTATGGTTGTTTTTTTAAATTTCAGTGCACAATCAACATTGTTTCACTCAACAGAGACAGCTCTTCTCTTATCTTTGTCAAGAGGTGACACCACTGCCTTAGCATGGCTCGACTTGTCTGCTGCCTTCGACACCCTAGATCTTTCTACTCTTTTCAGATGCCTCCATATTTGGTTTAGTGTTGGTGGCTCTATTCTGAAATGGTTCACTTCCTACCTAGCAGACCGTTGTCAGTCAGTAAAAATTGGTTCTACTTTGTCAGATGTTTGTAAACTTCTATTTGGCATTCCCCAAGGTTCTGTCCTGGGCTCTTCTCATTGTACACCACCCCTCTCAGCAGGAATAAAGTTTCAGTCTCATGCAGATAACAGCCAAGTTTATGTGGATTTATCCCAGAAGAATGCATCTGCTGCTATTGAACAATTGAACAGGTGCCTGAATGATGTTAAAGAGTGGAATTCTACTAGCTAGCTCAAAGTGAATCCTGACGAGACCGACTTTATCTTCTTTGGTTTGAAGAGTAAGAGGGATAAGTTGAAAGCTTGTTTTCCAGTTGATATCTTGGTAGTCCTCTTTGCCCTGTTGACTTAGTCAGGAATTTGGTTGTGTGGTTCGATTCATATTTTTCCTCATCCAAGCATGTTCAGAATGTCTGTAAAAGTTGTTTTGTGAACCTCCATTTTTTTAGACATGTCAGGCAGTTTTTTACTCATGATGTTTCTGTATTTGTGGTTAATGCTCTTGTTTGTAGTCAGTTGAATTACTGCAACTCACTTTTCAGGAGCCTCTCCAAGTTCAATCTACATAAATTACTAGTGCATCCAAAATAGTGCAGCCAGAATTGTATCTAACACCAATTGATACAACGAGTATAACTTCTGGCTTCCTGTTTAGCAGCCCATGGTGTTTGTTTTTTTTTGTTTATTTGGGGTTTTACGTCGCTTTCAACACTGTACAGGTCATATCACGACGGGTAGTTGGAAGGGCAGAGGAAACCAGTACATATAGTTCGCTAGGGTTGTGTACTGTAAACTGCCAACCAACGTCAAGCAACTACCAGCTTTCCCACTTGAGGCTGTGCCGGGCATCGATCCCCGGCCTCAGAGGTGGGAGGCGACAGTTTTACCACTCTGTCACTGTGGCCCCTCGCATGGTGTTTAAAACAGCCACACTTGTTTACAAGTTTCTTCACACAGGTTTTACTGTATATTTTGCTCCATATCTTTCTTCCTACAGCAACTAAAGTGGTGGCAATATACTTGTCATTCCAAAGTTCTACCCTTCTATTCATAAATCTGTCAAGCAGTTTGGTAATATTTTTACTTTTGATGCTCCCACTGTTTGGAATGTTCTTCCAGATGAGATTCGTGCCTCTCTATCCTTGGCATCTTTCAGAAAGCAGCTTAAAACCTACCTGTACACCAAAGAATATCCACCTTAGCCTAGATCATCCCCTGGTGTTCTCCGTGGTGCTTGATCTTCTGTCAGGGGATATTAAAATTTGGTCTACTGCTTTTTTGGTTTTGTTGTGCCTGAGTCCTCTTGTATGGGGAAATTAAGTGCTATAAAAGTCCAATTAGAATTAGATTCAATATGATCTGACTGCCACAAAATTTAACCATGGATAATGATAGTAAAAAAAATGGATCTGTGCTTTGCAGAAAGCACTTTCCAGAAAACATTTGATTACTTATTTAATAATGCTGTGGATAATTTGTTGTGGTGAATGTTTCACGTTACTTTATTTATTAAGCTGACGAGCTATTATTTTGGCGTTTCAGGCATTAAAAGTACTAGAAACAGGATAATTACTTACTCTTTTCATTTGGTGTTGAAGTTTTACGGTTTCTCAAGATTTTTATTTTGTGTGCTTCGTTGTCTGTTAATTTTGAATCAGGGAAAATGCCTCCTGGAAAGATTGTCTCCTGCAAAAAGCCTTACACAAAGAATGCAAACTCCACATTTTGTATTTCAGAAATACCTCCTGTGAAAACTAATCCACAACATTAAGAACAAAATTCATTTCAACCACAAACAGTGTATCATTTTAGAAGTATATAATAAACTACAATAAGGAAAATTAAAATCTTTTATTTGAACTTCAAAACATTGAAAATTTAAATGAAATTTAAACCCAGCAGTAATGCATTTCAGTACTACATATTTGCACTACGTTTTTTTTCTCGTTTCACTTGAGTAAATTTTGAGCAACTAAAAACATTCCTTTTAATATAGTATGCTGGGTTAGATTTTAGCAGTGAGTTTGTTTGAAAGTTAGATGCTCCTGTGAGCAGTTCACAGAAGATTACTCTAAGTCAGTTTAAAGAGTTAAAAAATATCAAACTTTATAAATTGTTTTGTGTACTTGACAGGGGGTATTTTTTCAATGTAGCATTCTTCCATGAGGTATTTATCTATGAACTCTGAAAGTCATTCAGAATTGAAAAGACTTTGTAAATGTACCCACTGAGCCAATTAATATGAACAAAGTTGTGAAAACATTAAATGCATTGTGCTGAAGATGACTGGCAAATAGTAATTCTAACATGACATGGTTTGTCCGCGATTCTGATTGGCAGACACGAAAATTTGCTCTGTAAAACCCCGCATAACCTCATTTGTTCTATGCTGCTCTGTAAAAAGAAAACTTGAGGTAACAGCCTGGATTTATTTCACTCCATAAACAAATAATGGTAAACACGATATTCAGGGATTCTTACATTTGAAAATAGGATATACTGATATGGATGTGCTAAAGTTTAAAGCATTTAACAAGAAAAGGGTTGTCTTATTCTGTGTCTCTTCCAATAATTCACCTGTACCCTTCGATAAAAAACTTTATAGAATATTTATATATTTTTGTACAAAATAGCTTCAAAATTAATTTTTATAAGATTTTTAAATGTCATGTTAGAATAGAAATAGACAACTCCGAGCTTGGGGTTATAGGAGATTTTCAATGATGAACGCATTAGAATCAGGCTTCGCCTTCATGATCCTAATATTGCTCATCGTTGTAAAATCTCCTATAACCCCTCACTCGTCCTTGTCTATTTCTATAGAAAGTACCCTTTTGTTATTGGCAGACTGGCCATTGAACTAAACCACAATGCACTGTTAGAAAATAATGTAGTGCTAACTCTCCATCATGCAAAAAAATGGAGAGTAGAGACAATGGATGGGTCATCCGTCTGGGTTTTATAACCTAAATAAACTAGGTATAGTTTTGCTTAATTTTGGTCACAGTTTTGTCTTTGATGTGTTGATTGTGTGGAATGGTTTGACTGATGAGGTTTTTATGCTTTCTTACCTGCTGGAACTTTCTGGACAATGGACCATATTTTCATCCTTGATTATGTGCATCCATGGTGATAACTTTTTCATATCACATTTTATCTTTGTGCTTGAATATGCTACTTCCCGCTTATTATAATGCATACCATTATCCTGCTAGGAGTTCAATGAGAAGGTTGGGTTAGTGCTTTCATTACCAAACGTAGTATATGAATTGGGCTGCAGGAGCTCGATTGATATTGTCTAACCCTATACTTATAGAATGAATTTAAGCTGTCAGTGTTTGTATTGGGAGGGGATATACAATGCTCCTTAGACCTTAAAGTGTGACCTTATGGAGTGTTTGGTCAATGGTTATACCTCCAGTGACATCCTGTCACTGGTCAACACGGTTCAAACCTAAATCGATTTATGGGTGGGTAGGTGGGGAATGGGCTGTAGAGTTAAAAATTTGGAGGATCCATAACATTTAATGTTAATGCATACCAACTGTGTTGCACCATGGTTTAACTAATATTGAGTATACATCTTGGGGGTTGTGTGGGCAGTTTATCCTGCACTTTAAAATAGGATAAAACAATTTGGTCTCTTTTAAAAACTTCTCATGACACATTCAAAAAAAGTTCTCGTTCAATTAACTTTTCAGGCTTTAGCTCCTACCAAAAGCATTGTAAGTGACAATCAAGAAGAACATATTATCCCAAAATCCTCCCACAAGTTAAAACTTGAACATTACAGACCTGCAGAATCAATAAAACGGCTATGGTGGATATGCTTGAAGGGAGGTTAAAGTTCTGTTCTACATGAGGCAGTAGAGGAGAAGGCATGAACCACAATTTGTAACTCATTACATGCCTTATATGTATCAATATCAAAACTGTAAAAGGATAGTTGTACTAATTTATGAATGAATAAGCAACACTGTCTTCGCCTTGACAATATTGTACAGACTGATGTAAAGAGAAAGATATCCCTCAGATTAATTTGGGTAAGTAGTTCAAAGAAGCTTGTAGATGAATGAGGCTGTTTTGGATACACTAGATAACATCCATAAAGGCAGCAAGTTAAAGTTTCTTGGATGACATAAATGATTCTGGTATATCTGTTTATGATAATTTACCGACAGTATTTTTTGGAATGCACCATAGCTTCTGTGGATCGAATTTGGAAAGAGTTCTACAATGTGAATTGTAGCAGTCCAAACCTCTTATAACATGAGTATTAACCAGAATAAGGTTAATAGATGAGGGACAAGTGTACAACTGTTTATGTTTGTTTTGTTACTTACCACAAAGTTCACAGTGATCATATTCTGTACTAGAGTCCAAAGGCACTGTTTGTTGGTTTGCACTTTTCATGTAGCATATTCCAGTCTAACATATAAAAATTAAAGTAAATGTTAAAACTTCAATTCATTGATAAAATGTCTCTTAATATTGACAAAGAATAGGCAAAACTCACTCTTTCACACAATCAATCAAACAAACATTTGATTATCAAACTCACACTCAATAAATACATAAATTGATCAATCAATCCTGAATACATACCAATGGTTCATAGTCGATACTACTGCAGCTGTTGATACAGGCATCCATACAGCTGTAAGGGTCCATGTTGTACAGCTGCATGATGTCGTGTGCAGATATTGAATGATTGGTTTGCCTGAGATATTTCTGCGCTGTGCAAACTGTGAAAGATACTTTCTAAATTGTATTTCACCTTTACAGAAACAGTGTTACATGTCCAAAATATGGAATCCAATACAAAGTTTTTACACTCAAACAATATATAACAGGGGTTGTATTCATCGAGGCTTTTCATCATTCTCTTGACCTCAATCCGGTTTTAAAACGAATATTTGATATCTTAGCTAAGTACGGCCATGAATAAGCATTCGCAAAGAAGTTGACAACTAGAGCAAGAGTCCTGATCTTAAGACTAAGATAAGATTTATTTTAGCCTATAACAACATTGGTTTTCCCATGTCATATGACCTCATTTGTATATGTTTTGCAGTTACACAGTAGGTGTACTCTTGGTGGAATGTCACTTGTCATCACAGCATTCAGTGCTGGGGTTTAGAGAACATGATTGTTACATACATTTTGATCTTACAGCAGATAACATAGTCATGATCTTTTAAAATCCTTTGCTCCACATTAAACCTGATTCATTAATCTATCTTTGTGTATATAATGTCACACCTAGTATCTTATCAGTTATACATTCACTGGTAGTTTGAAGGACAGATGAAACCAATACATACAGTTAGTCAAGGTCCTGTATTGCAAACTGCCAACCAACGACAGGCAACTACCAGGTTTCCCACATGAGATTAGGCCAGGATTCAAACTTTGATCTCACAGGTGGGAGGTTAGTTTGTTGCCACTGTGTCCCTAATATATTCATTTAATATTAATGAGCTTAATAATTTTTTATAAAATAAGCCATATACAGTCTTTCAAAGTACACATATAAATTGAAGTAGAAGTAAGTCTGTTCACATTTCCCAAGTGGAGTGTTGTGTAGGGCTAAGATTTCAATGAAGAATATTTGATGGAAAAGTTCAGATTCAGTCTTCCCAAGTTTTATGCAATATGTCCATAACATTTTGTCAAGTCAGCTGAAATACAGTGATCCATACGGGGAGATTTGATTGGCTAAGGACTTCAGACTGAAAGACCTATTTTTCCATCTGTTGATAAGTTATTAAAAATAATTTAAATAAAAAACCTCTTCATTTGTTCCCAAAGTGACAAATAGTTAAAAAGTTTCACATTTAAATAATTTACTTATACCTAGATGGTATTGGATTTGAGCCAAGCTCTTGGCAATGCTTTGGTTTCACTGACATCAACCTAGCAATTGAAAGGGACATAAAACTCTGAATTTGACATTTATTGACAATGTATTAACATTTTTGAAGCCAGGTTAAAATCTATAGAACAATGATATCTTATTCAGAAGAAGGTATTAATACTCTGACTTCAGATGCTTCATATTTCACTAACAATGTCTTTCTCAAAGATCACAAGGTCTCAGACAAATAAATCTAATTGAGTTTAAACAATATGTAATGTAGGTAATATGTCATGTGTATGACATTGAAGATATTTGCATTCTACATTTCATTGAGAGTTTACCTGTTTACACACAAATTAGGATTAGTTTACTGTCACAGGAGACAAATGGCTTCAAATCAAAGGGTGTTGGTTGTCCATATGTTACGTAGATTGCCATTAAAAGAGTTTACAGTGAAAGATTTCTACCAAACTATAGGATGACAGAATAATCTAAGGCTCATAAACACATTACAATACATGTACATAGTAAAATTCAAACTGTTCTCATATATGTCATAACCATAGAATTTGATAAAACAATCCATAATGTTTTGATTTATAGGATCAGAAGGAATAACCAGAGAGAGCAAATATACCTCCACTTAAAATGAAGATAGTTACCTCTGGCAAGGAGTGTTATGTAATTGACGGTGTGCATTTGTCCTTTTCTTTGCAAAATAACACGAAAAATCACGCAAGGAATTTAAGGAACTTTTCAGGAATACACTAAGATGTGATTAAATTTTACCATTACTTTGATATCCTTAAGTCACAGTATAAGTACTACTGATAAGAGCTGTCTATACTTAGGGGCCACGGTGGCAGAGTGGTAACACTCTTGCCTCCCACCTCTGAGGCCGGGGTTCCATCCCCGCACGGCTCAAGTGGGAAAGCTGGTAGTTGCTTGCCGTTGGTCGGTAGTTTACAGTACACAACCCTAGCGAACTCTATGTACTGGTTTCCTCTGCCCTTCCAACTACCCGTCGTGATATGACCTATACAGTGTTGAAAGCGACGTAAAACCCCAAATAAACAAAGCTGTCTATACTTAAAACCATGCAAAAATTAGTGGATCCTTAAATTTGATGACTGATTTGCAGAGACGTGAATGGTTTTGTCAGCTTCATGCACATAGAACACAAAACATTATTCCTAGCATTGTATTGTATTATATTTATTCTCAGAACAATACCTCCAGGACTCAAGAGTGCTTTATGACCTATTTGTCTGAATCAGTACAGCCCAGCTCCGAAGTTACTGACATTTTTCCCCTAACTGAAAAACAGAGGTTCATATGACTATTCATCAACGTCCTTGAGGTTATTTATCCCTGCCACTGTGGATAGGACCCAATGACAGAGGACCATCATTTAAGTGGCCACTTTGTATTTACCTGTATCTGGGTTTGAACTCAAGTGCTCTATGTTTCTATGGGAGTGTGTTAACCACTATGCCACAGTGAGACATAACTTGGTAGCTTGATAAAGCAGAACAACCCTGAATGGGTGGAATGAGGCTATTGTATTTGTGAAGTTAAGTTTGTCCAGATTCATAACTTAAAAACTATGTTTGAGCCATATCGCCCATTATTCAGTCCTCCCCAAAGATGGCCTGGATCCGGAATGTTACTCTAGAATTATGGAGCAAATTTTATAGTATCTCTTCCATAACTCAGAGACCAAAATCACACTTGGGTCTCATTTCACGCAAGATCGGGTCTACCTCCAGTCCTGTCTGCCTCAAAGATGCACTAGTTTTGATGATTTAGGGAATTTTTTTCTGTTGTCACTGAAATTTTAATTGCAAAAATGCAACATAAATTAAGATAACATGGGTTATATGGCAAGCAAATTTCTCTGCAAAATTTGTATGTGTCACAGTGCTGATGTTATAAAAATGGCATGACATAATAAATCACAGATATGTAACATAACATAGAAAAAAGAAATACTTGCTTTAAAAATATTGTTCGCAACCAGGCCTGGGGTATTTGTATTCGTACTCCTAGTTTTTCAAATACACCTTTCTGAGAATTTGTATTCGAATTCCTTTGTAAAAATTAAAAGTATTCATATTTGTGTTGGAAAGCATTTGAAAGGTATTCATATTCGGGAAAACTTTTATGAATACATTTAGTTTTCTTTTTGCTGATTGTTTTTAAACCTAACATTAACAAATTTTAGTTTGATTTAATGATTTGCTGTATTTGTGCCAAGATAAGCAATAGACAGCTGTTAACAACTGTATATACATATATATACTTTACTATATATCTTTATTTTTATACATACTGTACTCCTTCCTTTAAAGATGTTTCAGGAACATAGTGCTGGCTAAATGGAGTTTGAAAACCTCTCACCAAGATATTTACAAAGGTATAGCCTCCAAAAAGAAAGGTTTTTGACCTTGGAATATTGAGTCTATACATGTATATAATTTTTAAGAGGGAAAAATGACATATAAGTAATACTTTTAATATTTTAGTATTTTCATGTGACAGGAAAGTAATGATCTTGCCCTATAAGAGTAAAATATGTGAATGAGTATACACTGACAATACAACTACAACAAGATTCCTTTTTTTAGGATTCCTACCATACCATTCAAATAGCAGTTTCTTCCAGTCCAACCTTTACTGCGCTCACACCAGAAATCTACAGATCCAGCCTCACACGTGCCTCCATTGTGACACGTGACTCCATCACAGGTGTCACATGACACCAAAGCTGCAATGAAACAATTAGTAAAGGTTTCACTCAAAATGATCATTACTTGAGTGGCCTGTATTTTCACACTATTTGGTTTTAAAGCATAAATTTTAAATAGAATTCTCAAGGATTATTTTACATTCATTATCCAATATTTTGTTTAAAATAGATAAAATAAGTCAATATTTACCAGAAAATATAAAATCTGTGAAAAGTATTCTTGTAAAGCAACATAAGTGACTTTTAGAACTTTTTTTTAGCTTAACAATTGTCGGTCATTTTTCTGTGGTTTTGGTGCAATGAACACAAAAAGAAGTTCTGTACAATATGCTTCTGTAAATCTACATGATATTAGTAAGTTACACACTTATTGTAAAATTTATGATAAAAACCACAATTTGTCTAAACACTTTTAACCCCCAATACATAGTTAGGTACATTAATAATTCTTATACATTTGAAAAGAATAGCATTGATAGTTAAACTGAGATAATTGAAAGTCATTTGCATGTATTCAAAAAATAACCTTTAAGGTTAAACAAAAACAATGATCAATAGAATCCCCGATAGGTTATCCTATTACATAAAATTAAATGATTAATGTAGTTTAGTTTTTGATTTTAAAGAACTATACAACTTTTAGTATTTTTGAGGTGATTTTTATATATCCTTTTTAGTTAAGCATTTTGTATTTTGAAGTGATAATAATAATAGTATTTAAAATATTTTAACAATTATATAATAATAATAATAATAATATTTGAAAATATCATCACAATTTTGTCACCTTGTAGATTCAGTGAAATCCAAAAGACTAACAACACATGCCTCCATGCAGTCATTATGGGTGTCTGACCACAGTTCTTAATAAGAATTCTTACAAGTTAAACAGTCAAAACAATATTCATTTTATAGACTGCAAATCTTGGTCATTGATACCTAAAGGTGCTGTGGGAGATATATAGCTTAATCAATGTAGATTATAGTCCAATCTTCAAATTTACCCACAAAACTCTTGGTTGCTATTGAAGATAGTTTTGCATAAAATATAAAGGTCCAAATGATCTTCATACGATTGCAAGTTAAACCTCAGTTTGAGCGTAACAAATTGTTACCAAGATATCACATTGAATCCTATGAACTAATAATGCTTTTTTCGTATACTTGATGCCCTAATGTGTATATCGTGAAGACTACTTCAATGTCAACTATGTGACTTTAACAATTGAACAGAACACGTGTAAATATGTTCAGAACAGTAGCCAGAGGGCAACCAAAGAGAGTAATGAATTTAAGTTTTGATTACATTCAAGAAATGACCCTTAAAAGTGCCCTTGGAAGGAGAACATATTTACAATACCTCTTTGTCTTTAAGCCTATGGATGAAACCTTTTAACCATCAAATATGATATTATTAAATATCTTATAATTGAAACACAAAAAATATAAAGGACTCAACCCCCTACAAGAACTTATACATTTGTCCAAATACACCCCTGGGCTTGAGGATAAAGAAATTAGATTATGTGACAAACCAGAGGTCTGTCCTGTAATTTGTTCATAAATTAAGTAAATGTATGTCCAACATTTAATACAAGGCATGCATAGCAGTGTATGGACTAAACATAACATGATGACCTTAAAAATTTTTACAATTCCATTGACCATAAAGGCTGAGTTTACAGTTCTCATTAGCTATCAAAAGTAGAGCAAATAGGTAAACTATGGGCCTGCGGGCAAACATAGCTGTGTCTAGGTTTGCATTTTTGAGATTGTTACTAAAGAAATGCATCCCTTATTTCAACAGTTCCTCGATTACCAAAGGTTAGACGACTATAACCCCAAGGTCAAGGTTGGATTTTGACAACTAGACCCTCAGAAGGTCAAAGGTCAACAAGCATTGCGGATAAAATATTTTTATTCTTTAATATATATATGTTTCTACTGCATATGTACAATCCATTACGATTCATGGCAACTTGCATCAATAAATTACAGGCATAGGGTCACCTTAAACTAATGGCAGTTTGAGGTGACCTTAACCCAAATAGGTTAAAACAACCTTAAAAGATTTGAAGAAAATCTATAAGAGTACATAATATAAGTGACCCTATGCCAGTAAAGCACTAATTTAAGTAAATATTTGAATTGAAGACATGGTGATTTCAAATAAGATAAAGAACTTACACCAGCCACTAGGCAACACCATGTACTAAATAAAAGTGATAGCTTATTACAAGTAACGTTTAATATAATTACATAGCCATCAACAATTAAGACATAATAGTATAGTTAAAATATTTTGACTAGATTAATAAGTTACTGAGATGCAATGCTCCATCAAATTACTCTAAATAATGGTATACAAATCAGCATTTAAAATGTATTCATCTTTCACACTACAAAGTTCATAAGTAAACGTACACTGTCTATATGACATATTACAACATCAATCTATACATCATCTATATTCTAAGACAATTATAATTAAATGTTATTGCAATCAATATAAGTGCAATAGTATATAATGACTATACAACTGAGTAATACATGTGACGTATCAAGCCATTCAGTAAATGTTACATACTTAGGAATCATGTCTATCAAAGTTAACCTAAGATTAGAGTCTTATAGACATTTGTCAGCCCATTCCTGATTACTCACTTGATGTAAGTTGTTGTGTTACACACTAAAATATATATACAAAAGCCACGTTTAAATAAATTGTTCTCATTTAATCTTTCTCAACCCCTTAATAATGTGACTGAGCAAGCCAAAATTACATGTACGCAATATGATATTGCAAAGTAATATTATCAATGTAGAGTACTACCCTCAATTAGTAATTAAAGATTGTTATCAAGGCAAAAGCCCCAAATCACTGCTGCTACCTACACGTGCACAGCCCTGCTTCAAGAGCCCAAAGGTCACCCTAAAGGACTGAGCATTACAGCCCCACTGTCTCTCAAACCTAAGACCTTGGACTAGTAACGTGAGGGCAGATTACTAAGTAATCAAAGCACATAAAAGCCTTACAACTGTCCATCATTCAAATAACACTAAGGAAATTCAAGCTTTTCCAGATGTAGTCACATCTCAACCCAGCAAGCAACGCTGAAGGTAGCAGTAGTGTGGTCTTGCTCCACCACATTGACGTAGTGCCCAGTTGACAATCTGCATCTGAAACACATAAGAACTACTGAGTACTCAATATCGGAATACATGTAGGGAGGGACATTATAAACTACATTAAAAGAAAAAATTAATAAATAAGAAAATAGCTTAGGGAGGGTTCAAAACATGTATTCTCCTCGAAATTCAAATGAGTGTGGCGCCAATATTACACAAAGGCTGACTTTTATAGTTGGAGCCACTGACCATGACGATCCACAATGCATTATTTTAGTCTGGTGACAGAACTGAAAGGTATGACCACTGTGTGGTCATAACCCCACAGTTCCTCGATTACCAAAGGTTAGACGACTATAACCCCAAGGTCAAGTTGGCTTTTGACAACTAGACCCTCAGAAGGTCAAAGGTCAACAAGCATTACGGATAAATTATATTTATTCTTTAATATATATGTTTCTACTGCATATGTACAATCCATTACAATCATTACAATTCATGGCAACTTGCATCAATAAATTACAGGCATAGGGTCACCTTAAACTAATGGCAGTTTGAGGTGACCTTAACCCAAATAGGTTAAAACAACCTAAAAGATTTGAAGAAAATCTATAAGAGTACATGATGTGAGTGACCCTATGCCAGTAAAGCACTAATTTAAGTAAATATTTGAATTGAAGACATGGTGATTTCAAATAAGATAAAGAACTTACACCAGCCAAACCCCAACAGTAGAGGTAGATCTATGGATTAGAAAGTTTGTCCCTAAACATACTGGCTACCTGCTCACCAGCATTTGCACTATCAGTAATGTACCTCCAGACACAATCCAACGTCCAGGTGCCATGTCTTTGAATGTTCTGCAAAGCTACATTGTTATTGAAAGCAAAAGTAGCACCTGAACGCCGGAAGGTGTGGAAGGTGTAACCAGCACCTGCAAGGTTCAATCTGGATAATACCTGAGCAAGATGTCTTCTAACCCGAGTATAGCGGAAGGGTAAGTAAGGGGAACCCATTCCTGATTATATTTGACGTGAAACAAGGGTAAATTAGGACCTCTAGGGGTCAAAGCCAGAAGATTGGAAATAGCACGAGCTGGGCAGATAGTTGAATTAGGAATTCTAGGTACAGTAAGTAACTTAATTTGGTTATTGTTCTGCATAGTATTAGACCATTTGACAATTATGATCATTTTGCCTGGTTTAAATATTACATCAGCTCAAGCTAGTTGTTTCAAAGGTGAGCAAGCAGCAACACTATGTGACACTAGGTTTGACATACACAAGAATGAGAAGAAACTAAGCAGATAGAGTGCTTTATATATTTGACCCATGTAATCACATTCTTCAGAAATTTTTGTGAGTAATAGTACATCAATAATCTTGTTCAATTTAACTGTAAGGGGGGCATGCAACTGCATGGCTCTTTGATATAATCTTAATCTAGCATCAGTAAAACAAGTCACATCCAGACCAAAAATCAGAAATTGTGATTTAATAGCTGAACATAGTTTGCCATCTGGGTATGTTTAACTCCATTGAATTGTAGACATTCAAGGAAACATAACAGGCTGAACACATTCACCTGGTATAAGTCCCAGTGCATGAAGGCCACAAAGACCAAGAAGGTCTTGAACATTGCCCCATAAGCTTTCTTGGTGGACTGTGAAAAGGCCTGTGACAGTCTGGAAGTTGCCAATACAGTCAGGTGTCGCTCAAGTGGTTGACAGTCTGTAAGTATTGAACAACCAACACAACGTCAGAAACCTAAATAGACTCATCAGTGTACAATAAAGTATCATCAACAGGAATCCAGGTGACCGGTCCAACTAGGTCCTGCAATTTCTGAAAATTATGGGGGGTTATGTTCCACCTTGACAAAAGATCAGCTACAGGGTTCATCTTTCCTGCAACATAAACAACTTTTAACTCAATATTAAAGGCACTGGCCTACATGAAAATGTTTTTGGCATACTTAGCTAGAATTTGGTCACGTGCTCTTCCATTGTTTAACACAGATACCACTGCCAAATTATCACATTTAATTAGTACTCTTTGACAGGACCATGGCCTATGCCAAACTTTGAGGGCTACTAATATATTAATCATCTCAAGTTGGGCAATATTTTCATCTTTCCAAGTGGCTGGTAAGGTCGTAGCATAGACTTGTGAATCATATATGGCCCCCAACCCAGTGAAACAGGCGTCTAAGTGTACAGTTTTGCTGGTGATATACTGAAAGAAAGTCACATCATTGAAAACGGGCAGAAAGGTATTAAACCATTTTAAATCTTTTTTAAAATCATCGTCAATCATAATTTTCTTATTATTGTAATTTGTTCTCAACAAATTAAGCATTCTATTTAAGAAAACCCTGGCATACTTAATACATTTTGCTACATACAACAGTGACCCCAACAGGGATTGTAACTCTTTTTTGGTACAAGTACTTTTAGTGGCCCAGCTATGACACAATTGCTTAATAGATTGCAGTTTATCTGGTGGAATAGCTACGGTACATTGAACTGTGTCCACCAATATACCTAGACATACAACTTGAGTACTGGGAGGGACTCATTTTTGATCATTGACTGTCAGTTCTAATTCCGCTAATACTTTCCGCATAGAAGCCTTTGTACTTTCAGATTTTTCTTCCTGGATGCACCGAACGAAGCCGGAAACCCACTGAGTAATGGTAAGGTCATCATATGTGGGTCTAGTTTTGTGAGTTCCGGTTAAAATAAAATGCTGGGGCCAATCCACTGACTTTTTAACTGTTATCTTCCCAGGGCCACCCCTCTGCGACTTAACCCTACCTCTAGTTGCTGCCTCATATTGAGATTTTTAAGATCTGCCAAACGTTTTTCAACCTCATTTTGAAGTGATTCGTTACTCCTCAAATATTCCATTGAGGGGACCACACTCTCAGCCGCATTACTTGCCATATCGCTGCCGTGTGATACTGTAGCTTGATTCAAATTTTTGTGGGACTTAGAGTGAGTCAGACTTGCAAGTGAGCTGCCCTGTTCTAGTGCAGCCTCGGTACGCTGTACCCACTTGTCCATTGAATCCATTTTATCACCTAACACCCCTAATTGACATAATATCTGGTAATTTCACTTACCGATGAAGGGGGTACAGCTACTTCGTCAGCACTAGAAAAGGAGTCACCTGCTATGTCACGTTGACATTTCTTGCCCACTGGTCGAGGACGTTCCCCTGAGCATTTTGAACAGTAAAAGACTTTAGGCATAATGAGAACTTGAACTGAGCAACAATAAATAAAAACTAATATAAAGTAAAATGTAAAATATGTAAACTAAATTATTAAATCCGAGCTCAGTTCAAAACATGTATTCTCCTCGAAATTCAAACGAGTGTGGCACCAATATTACACAAAGGCTGATTTTTATAGTTGGAGCCACTGACCATGACGATCCACAATGCATTATTCTAGTCTGGTAACAGAACTAAAAGGTATGACCACTGTGTGGTCATAACCCCAATGTCCGTTTTAATACACTCAAAATGACATTTTTCACTGAGCATTAATAGCATGTTAATGTTAAAAGACAATTACATTTGCAAAAAAAAATGCTTCAACATTGTCCGTCTCCTATAGGAAATTATTCAAGTTTTTTTTTCACTTTGACAAACATATTTTGTTTAACAAACCCCACCAGAAAAAAAATGTTTTAAATACATCCTGTGTTTGTCTTTCTTCAGGATAACTTTAAGACTGATGAATGCATCTTCATAGAATTTTCATGTAAGTAATACCCAATCAAAGGAAGAGGTTAATATTTTTTTTTAAAAAAGTCTGGATTATATTCTTTAAAACGCCAAAAAATCTGAAATTTCAAGGTCCCAATATATTTTCAACGACTTTGCCTTTCCAGTTAATATTACTCCAAAATGATTGGCAGATCTTTGTCTTCTATGATTATGATAAAATCACACCTTCTCTGTGTTCTATACACAAAAAATAAAATACATTCTTACCTTAGCCATGGAGGCTATGTTTGTCAGGCTATGTCTGTCTTTCTGTCTGTCTGTCTGTCAGTCTGTCTACATGATTATTCCAAAAACAAATGAATACATCTTCATGAAACTCTTTGTGCGAGTTGCATCTTATCAATGGAAGTACAACCTCGATTATCCGACCCTGTATAATCCAAATCTCCTGATTAACTATTCCGAGACCTTGTCTCCTTAAAAACATCACTTCTTTCCTCTTTATCATCATTGTTACAATAGGGGAGGGATTTATTCAATAACACGATCCGCAGCACAACTTCTTTGGTGATCTGCCAATCAGTGAGAGCATGTTCCTTCGGGCTTGCAATAATAATAATCTCCCAGAGTAGAGTGACAACCTGCAGTCAAAATATAATGTCAACAATAACATTACCAATTGAACACACCCAATCATTAATGACTTGTTCTCTTGGGTTTTTGCAGTTTAATGGACAAAATGCACAACATTCATCTTAAAAATTAAACATCAACAATGCATGTACCAACTGAACACACCCAGCTGAAGTCATTGTAATATTGCAATTAAAATTAGCAAGTCACAGTTAGAAAGTCAGCTACAATATATTACATAAATATATTAAACTGCTTCATCACTAACCATCCACGTGTATATAAAGGGCCAAAAAGGATCTTTCTTCAATTATCACCCACCTGGTAACCCATTGATGTGAGTTTTTCACATCATACTAACCCCTCGATTATCCGACTAGATTGTATGTCCTTCCATGTAGTTTGGATAATCGAGGTTCTATTCTAGTGATTAATTTTGGGGAGAAATCCGGATCATACTCTTGGTACTAAAAATCAGACTTTCATTGTGCAGATGATGACCCACTGGCCCCCAAGTTGACCCATAGGAACTTATGCTCTGCATCTACTAAAGCCAAAAGTACCATTGAGGAAAGTGGATAAAGTGACACGACGGAAATAAACAGACAGTGATATGGATAACATTACACAAAGGGGTTTTATGCAGTTCCTGTTGCATAACCTCTCTCTACTTCACTACCCGCTGACAGCCGTCTTTGATCCCGAATATCAACGTTGGTCTCTATTGGAGGGGGTGGGGGGTGGGGGTGGAGTGCAAGATGCAAGGACAACTGTAAAATTTTCAATATTTCCAAATTTTTAATTTTCCTCTTCCCATCACACATTTTGATAACCATTCCTCATTTCGCTTCAAGTCTACAACTGTCTCATTCTGTCTTCAGTTCTGAGCAAATTATGGCTCAATGGGATCTTTGATTCTTTATCCCCACTCTATGGGTTTGTATGTGAACAAATGTGTGAGTTCTGCTAGGATGTTATTTCCACAATATTAACTTACATTTTAATTATAACAGAAGACTTTAATAATCTTACATACCTAATATTTTAACATTTAAAAAGATTATTGTACAACCGGTAATGTTATGAACTAATGTAAAACAGTCATAAACTAAATAAAACAGTCATGTCTTTACTGCAAGCGAAGTGTTTTGATGTTTTAGTTGTATTGAGGACATTAAAATCTTTATATTAGCCAAACCTTGCACTGTCTAATGTTGGTGTTCTACTAGAGCCGACAGGTCGGTAACTATGTCTGTTTTGGGGAATCGGGACCAATGTTTACAAGGTTGGTTAGGGTCGGTTGTAGTTTACTGGCCTGTTGGGATAGTGGGTGAAATATCAAACATGTTTGATATATATATACGACCATTGACGACCCTTGTAACAGACCCTCATTTCATCCACCTAGCAACAGGCATGTTGGTTAACTTAATGGCCTGTTGGTTACACTTCCCGACTTGCCGGCTAATGAAACAGGCATGTCTGTATCATGTATCTGACTTGTCCCAAATATGGTGATCGAGACTGTATGTGATGACTGTGCGGGAAATGTCACAGTGCAGTCATTAACAGTAGCCAGCCTGTTTGTAACTGTTCCCGGTACTGAACTGAAACAGACAAGACGTAAACAATAACCGACAGGCCTGTAACACTAACAGACAAGCTGGGAACTGCAACCAACAGGCTGGCAATATTTTTTCTTCTCATGGCCTGTCAGTTTCCAAGTCTGTGGCTATAAAAAGGTCAGTTGGCACACACACTTCATTCAATTGGGCTTTGACTTGTCAATGATAACTGGTGTGCAGCTTTAGGTTTTAAGTTTTTCATTTTTTGCCAATTAGCTTAAGTTTGAGCTAGGCTGGACTGGCTGGGAGTGATATCTGTTCTATGAAGTTTCACTTTTGAGTGTAAGTCTTTGTTTTTTGCAAAGCTGTACATACAATTGATCAGCATCCCAAGGGGCAGAAGGATAAAGATTGAAGTACCTATAGATAGCTGTAGTTTTAATTAGGAGCTACTGCTGAGGATATAGAGAGGAGAAGGGGGGTAGAAAGGAGAGAGAGAGGAGGGAATAGGATGAGAGGGACAGAGAGAGGATGGAGAGAGAGGATAGAAGACAGCCAGGAAAGGACAAAAAAACGGCCACAAACATACACAGATACTGATGTAGTATTTACTCAATCCAGACAGAAGAAGGGGCAAATTAAGTTTATTTTCCTGTGTGATTCAGACAAAGAAGCCATTGTGCGGTTCATTAAACAGCACAAGGGACTTTATGACAAGACACACAAGTTCAAAGACAAGCAAAGGAAGGAAGAGCTTTGGGAGAGACTAGCAGCTTCCAGGAACTTATCTGTCAACACTGTCAAGAATTGGTTCGAGACTCAATGTACCAGATATGGCAAGTCCACTCAGACGAAGTCAGGACAAGCTGCTGAGAAAAGCAGCGAAAGACTGACCTGGTTGAAGGACAGTTTTAGTTTTCTATGTGGTCACATCAAAAGGAAGGGAGTGTCTAAGCCTTTTGCAATCAACTCACAACTGTGACCTTCAACAGCCAGGGCTTCAGTTATGTATGCCTCATGATTGAATCTGAGATGGAAATCAGCATGGCTTCAGATGTTACTCATCAGCCTTTGCAAACAAGCCCTTCACGAAGAGCTGTCGCCACCACCACTGTTGCAGATCCAGTCTTATATCAGTTCCAACAGATGAGGTCGATGATTTCCAGTTTTCTGGTTGCACTTCAGGACCCCACTCCAAGTTCAAGACAGTCGTTCTGCAACTATCTCCACTCCGAGATTGAACACCTGGAGGAGACAGACTTTTTGACCTTCAGGAATGAGACAGTAAAACTTTTGTCGATAGCCAGCAGCCTGGGCCTTCCAGACAACTGATGGTTACTTTTAGCCCAGCCAAGACAGTTAACCCACCTTCCATTGTATCAGGACAATAGGAAGACAGTCAACACAACACTTCTGGATTGTCAAGTCTCTTTGGAGTAATTCCAAGTGTACTACAGAACTAGGAGATTGACACACGACACCCATTTTCACCCTCTCAACTTTAACCAGCATCGTCACCAGTGCCATCTTCCCCTCATCATGAACAGTCAAGACCACCCAGCAGGTCCAGCCAGCAGAGAGCCTAAATAAACAGATCAGCCTGCATAAAGTCTCACCAATCGACCCGAATCATCCAAAAACAATTTGTTGTTGCCCAAACACAAAAACACACACCATCCAACACTTACACTTCCCCCAAATACATGAAAAAATTGAGTGAATGCATGAATTTTTAACACCAACAAATAAAATTCCAACACACACACAACCCCCCCATAAAAAACTTAAAAAAACAAAAATAATAAAGTGTCACTTCCCCCACTCCCCCAAAAGTTAAACTAAGATCTGAAGTGACACCCTTCCCCATAAAATAATATAATAAATTTCACTTTCCCCCCACCACCCCCAAACAAAAGATATAACACATGAATTGACCACTCATCCCCATCCCTAAAAAATAAAAGAAATAGTACACACATACAGAGAGACAAACAAGTATGAAACACACAGTGCCTATGAGTGCTATGAATGTGTGGATAGTCTGACAGGCAAACAAATGGTGTTGCAAAACAACACCTCATGTGCTGCAAACATTCCTCGATCTGGCTGTTAATTGGGTGACTGACAGACTGTCTGAATTTTAATTTTTATTTTTCAAAGGTTTGGGTTTTGTAAAATTACCTGTTAAGTGATTAAAATTTGATATTTTTTTCCAGGGATTAAATTATGATTATTTTTGGAAAAATTATTATTTTATAGGGGTTTAACTTTTGACCTTTGACTTTTGAGGACTTGGGTTTCAATCTGTGTCAGACTAGGTTCAACTTTTGCAGTAGTAACTGGACAGTGGATTAACACCCCACCAATGTGCTTCACCTCAATGGTAATTAGATCCCCAAGAAGTGACTTTAGGTTGTATGTTAGTGTGTACAACTAACTCCTGAGTTCACTTCATAGCCTTTATCACATATACACATACTATCAGCAGTTAATTTTAAACCATCAGAGAACATTAAAAGCTCTAGTTTTAATAATATTTTTAAATTCAGTTTTAAAACGGTTTCGTTTTATCATCATACAAATAATAATAAGCAAATTAAAGTAAACCATCTTTTGAAATTTAGTCTTCAGTCCGGTTCTGAAAGTTATTATTTTGAACACTTTCAATGTACCTTAGTTACCCAATTTACATATAAATTTGTCAACAACTGGCTTAATGTGTTACATTTTCCTCATACATAATACTTTTGCTGGCTAATGTAAAAAAGCCTTTAAAATCATAGATGTTTTGGATAGAGTGGCACATAGGGATAAGAGTACAGATAACTTGACAGATGGCCCTCATAACTGAACCTCCGAAGAGCAACCACCTGCGAAGAGCAACCACGTTTGCATTTTCCCCTGGGTGGTTGCTCTTCGCAGGTTTAACTGTATATCTCTTTAGAACAATTTACTCTCCATAACATCTCCATCTCCTTGCATATAAGGGTTCTAAATCTTCTTTTTCCTATTGTATCTCCAATGTCTAAAACCAAAGTCACACTAAAGGCATTGTGTAATATCCTCACATATATCAGTTCTATTAATACCTGGACTTCCGGGGATTCCCCTTTAGCTGAGCTGGTTAAAGAGCTATACTCGTGTTTATTTCTGTGTGTAATCAGAAGGCTGTGAGTTCGAGACACAGCAGAACCAATCAATAATTTCTTCCTTCCCAGTACATCGTGAGATGCCTAAAGATCTTTCTCTCTCACAGCCAAGCGAGTGAAGTGTAATAATGTAGTCATGTAAGACCTGAGAACAGGTCTTTCCTTGGAGGGGTGGTATGTTATATCCTCACATATATCAGTTTGATTAATACCCGGGCATCCGCGGATTCCCCTTTAGCTCAGCTTGTTAAAGAGCTATACTTGTGTTTATCTCTGTGTGTAATCAGAAGGCTCCGAGTTTGAGACACAGCAGAATGAATCAATAATTCCCACTACAATTGGACAAAATGCCCCCTGTGAGGTTGAAACTACCATCTGAGGTTTGTGTCCGACCTTGTGACACAGTAGTGAAACATCCATTACCTTGCACTGTTTACGGAAGTATTAAAATATATAAATTTCCACTCATTCGGAATCATTAGCATGTGCAGATGAATGCAAGCATGTATATATGAATTTCTTGCTATGGTGACTGAGGTGCAGTCCATGGTGTACATAATGTGTATAAAGTGTGACAAAAACACCAAATCTTAGAAGGTATGAGGTCTCCTTGTAGTCGGTTATGCCGCTGAGCGAAACCTCTGACTATGAGACATACTGCCTCTAATGTGACCAGGGCATAAGTGTCTGACCTATGATCTAGATAAAGCAGTACAAAAGTACTCACTATATTATATTTTGGTGAAAGTTTTGCAAATGCTGTTCTTTTTTTGTCATGATATATCAAATGTATCGAGGGATACAATGTGTAGTTCATTCTGCCTTATTTGCTGTAACATTTCTACATTTCTCATATTTATGAGAAAATGTTTTGCCTGATTACATACCATATGTTACAAACTCTAATTATGTGATGTACAGTTATTTGTGTAATTTAACATGCAACATGTTGTGTAGACCAAAGAAGGGAGATCAAACAGACGTTCAGAAGGTATACCAGTTCTATATGTGACTGATTTGAAAGGGGCTACGTAAAAATGAAGCTGCTTTTAGTGGTTACGTCTTGTGTGGTGGTTTTTACATCTGATTGGTTTCATCATGTACAAGGTATATTTCCAGTCACTAATGAAACTTTCAACTTCAGAATGATCTGCAGTTTATGTGATTTATATATACAGTTTATGTATTTTCAGTTGATATTTTGACTAGCCTGAAATAATGAAGGAGTACGTTGATGTGTGATATGATTTAGTGAGAAGTGTTGATTTTAATAAATATTTATTTTATGCTTGTGACATATCATGGCTGGTGAAAATATATAAAGATGTTCACTTATTTCATAAAATTAACCATGCACATAGATTCAAACGTATACAAGAATTTTAAATTACACAGGAAAATATATAGTCAGTTTTGAACAATATATGTGTGAACTAAGTATATCAGTGCAAGCAAGCACAAACTACATTTTATTGTTGCAGGTTATTAACAAAGGTCTCAGTCAAAGTTACAGTTTTACATTAAACAGCCGGGGTAATATTGGGACAAGTTTACTGTTTTGCCACCTGTGAGAATCAAATACAGACAGAGGTGACAGCCTCTGATTAGAAGTCACACTTCTCAATCACTAGGGACATCTTGCAAATGTCAAGTGTGGAAAAGCTGATGTATTTCAATGAGGAAACCATGAAATATTAGGATGCATAAAGTAATTATTTACATATGAGTAATAAGGCCACACTTAAAACGTTGTTTTGCTTTGTTTAACTAAATATGCCAAAAGGTTGAGATCACTTTCATGAATTATTAATTTCTTGTCTGGATAGATCAACGTATCTGATTTCTGTTATCAGGATTATGAGTGAGCAAAATTAAAGGTATGATATATGCATTAAGAAAAACCAGCTATTTATTATCTTAATTATTAATTGATCAACAAATGCATATCTAAACTGAGCTAATGATACTAGAGATTTTTAAATATACTAAAGTATTCCTCATAGTTGCTATAAATATGGCTCTATGAAAACGTAACTCTTACAGTTCCATGCTATATCTTGGCACCATTCGACCACAAAAAACATTTTCATTATGTCTGCGTATTTCTATTGCTTAAAATTTACCTTTTAATCTAACCTTAATTGACATAAAATCAACATTTGTAACAACTGAACACAAACAAGGTCATGGATTTGGAGAGAGCAGACTTTATAACTATTATAAAAATATTCTGAGAAATAAAAGTCTCCATATTAAATCTTTAAGATTTAGATTTATTTATTTGTTGTTTTACGTCTCGTTCAACAGCCAGCGTCATATACTGACGGGTAGTTTATGGATGGAGGAACCAGTGCATGCTAGTTGGTAAAGATTCTGCACTGTAAACAACCGAGATTCAAACCAGCAGCCTCAGAGGTTGGAGGCAAGCACTCTATCCACTGAGTGCCCCTGTACATCTTTAAGGCAGTCGTTCAGGTTATTAACAGCAGCAGAAGCACTCTTGTAAGAGAGATGGAGGTATTGTCTTCATCAAAATAAAAGCAGGACTTGCCAACGTAGGTGCATCAGTAGAAGTGCCAGGAGTAGGGAATGTAACTGCAAGTCAGTAATCGATTTTACCTGCCAAAAAATCATACACATTTGCCATGTGTAGTACTTTTTAAATAACTTCTTCTTGATATTTGCCCCCTATCATCAAGGTACTATTTTTGAAAAGGAAATTTCTAAAACCAGTCATTGTCACCTTGTTTGGTACGGTAGACTTCTAGAAATGGACAAGTCAGTCTGATGATATCCATTTGTAAATAAATACTCTGTTTAAAGGTTCCTGGCAAGTTGAGGTGTGTCTCAAGTTGTGACATCAAGCAGCATCACCAAAAGTTTCATAAGTCAACATTAAGTACAAGCCAGTAGTTTTGTGATTTACAAGCCAATATAAACAAACAGTAATGATAGCTTTGTAAAGAAAGATTTCAAAGAAATGAATCTATTCAATGAATTGATTGAATACATTAATAAAATCAGTTTGCTTCGTGCATTTAAGTGATAAATTAAGAGTAATTCCTTGTTCACTGTAAGAAACATTTTCATTGGTGTTGTGGGCTGTCAATAAACAAATTGTTTCTCATCATCGACCACTTTAAATGGCACATTATACATATTCAATTTGCTTTTGTATCTGTTCTAGCATTCCTTATGTTTTCTAAGAATAGGTTTTCTAGATCACACCAAATCCGGTTACCAAAAATGTTTCACATTCTCCATTTTAAATATGTGATAGAATTCGATGATGTTTGGATAAAATTGAAATTTAGGTGGAAAAGAGGCCATGAAAAAAGATTCTGAAAAGTCGAAAGGTTTTCTGCTGTTTTAAATCCCTCCAAATTTGTCCAGTCAAAAACTGGATGTGGATTGAATCATAAAGATTAGATTTAGATTTGTTTTCTTGATATAGTGCAGTATCATACAATGCACTTTACATATGTGATAAAGTACTGTCAAGTAAATATCAATATACATTTTAACAAAGTTTAGGGGCCACAGTGGCAGAGTGGTAACACTCTCGCCTCCCACCTCTGAGGCCGGGGATTGATTCTTGGCACAGCCTCAAGTGGGAAAGCTGGTAGTTGCTTGCCGTTTGTCTGCAGTTTACGGTATACAACCCTAACAAACTCTATGTACTGGTTTCCTCTGCCTTCCCAACTACCGTCATGATATGACCTGTACAGTGTTGAAAGCGATGTAAAACCCAAAATAAATAAATAAATTTAACAAAATTTAATCAAGTACATTTTAACAAATTCTTGAACTTTTCAAAATCAGAAATATTTTGTTTGTATTCTGGTAAGTTGTTCCAAAGTCTGGGGCCACACACACTGAAGGGTTACCATGCCTGGCCACTCTTCTTACATAGGGATTTTCAATGTTATTGTTTAAGAGCTATGAGACTTTCTTCAACATTTATTTTCAAGATAAGAGTTTGCAAATAGGGTGGTGCTTTATTCCAGATGCAGTTAAATATGAGGTTTAATACCTTGTTATCAATTCATTCTGCAATAGACAGCCAATACAACTCCATTTTATGTTTTTTTGCACTTGCATCACAGGCATTCAAGTTAGAGTTAATCTAGCAGACATACTTTGTATACTTTAAAATTTCCAAAAAACTCTGATAGTGGCCCATAAAGGAGGCAGCAGTTTTTGGTCTAGATGAGACATAATGAGTCTGTGCACCAAATGGGATCACACCATGGATTTTTATCATGAACTTGCATCATCATGGATTTACTTGGGGCAGGTATATCCATTGCCTGTATGACATGATCTTCAAATTCATTCAAGAGACTGTTCACACTATCTGTTTCAAATTGCTTTAGTTCATCCAAATGTATATCTAAGACCATTTTCTCGATATTTGCAGGAGGTTGTTGTCTTCAAGGTATCTTTGGTTTCAGCCAGTTTTTTTTACTGTAAAGATTAAAAAATGGTCAGAGAGGAGTGGGTCACATCTTACATCACTCACTTTGTACTCTCTATTCTCAACTCTATACTGCAGATTGTAAGGTAAAAAGTTGGTGTTTACATTTGTTAGCAATTTGCTGCAGACCCAATGTAATTAAAACAAAGTAGACAAATAAAATAATAATAAGTAATAATAAAAAAGTAAACAAACTTAACGTACTTCACTCCACAATTTACTGCAAGCTAATTGTTTTTAATTGTATTGTCTGATGTGAAGAAACTATCCTGCAAGTTACAAAATAGGCTAACCTTCTCAAAAATAGTTAGTCTAATTATTCAAAATGTGGGTGTCAGCTATACCTATACTGAGAGTCAAAAGTTGTGCAACACCCCTGCTTTGGTTTATTTAAACTCACGTGATGGTATTTTAACACTGGTAAAAAATACTAACATGCCTGTTATTCTCATGTGATCCATAATCTGACATATCTGATTTCATAGCCGATCCTTTTTAAAAAGGTTGGGAAAGCTTGTGATATCATGTTTTGTTCACTCTTGACGAGTCACCAGTAGACTCTTATGAATCTTAGGAGTGTGAGAAGAGTGGATAAGATAGGTAGTAACATTGAGAGGTCCCCAGTTCCCAGTGGTTATCCAAATGATATTTAATCACTGGCTGTCACTTTTTATCTTAGTTTGACACCCATAAGCGGCAATGCTGAGGATCTATATCAATATGATCATTGCAGTTAAACTGAGCATAAAACTTTGTCTTTGAGACAGTAACACTGTAACATCAATCCTGTCTACTGTGGACAGAAACATTGACTTGCAAAAGTGTCAAATATGTTACCTATTGTAACACAAACTATTTATTTTTAAATTCAGCAAGAAAGGATGGCCAATCGTCTGTTTTGCTGAAGAAAAAAGTAAGTATCTGAAAACATTAATATGGTAGTTGTCATTGTGGGTTATAATATGTATCATTGTTCCTGGTCATAACCTGGCACGATTTGGACACAGAAACATTATCATTGCTTGTTTCAAGTTCACTTGTATGGATTTCTTTTAAATAAATATGCATTCAGTTTCAGAACCCAAAACATACTGTAACTGATGCAGTCTAATAATCAATCCAATTGTCAGTCCTTCCCCAAAAAATTTTAAGGACACAGGTTATGGTACAGTTCTAATAATAAAGTAACTTGTGGTGACATCTCATCAGAGATTGACCTGCTAAAGAGTCCTGGTTACTGGGGTAACGAATAAACAAACTGAGAGACATCATCTAACAGATTTAGGCTCTCAGTATTCTCAGATAACCAATTTCCTTTCAACAGCTTGAGACGACCACAGACTGAATGGCCAAAGACCAACTCAAAGGGACTAAAGCCTAAAGACTCTTGAACTGACTCCCTAACTGCAAACAACAATAATCTGATTCCATCTTTTTCATTATCTAAACAATATGTCCTAATCATATTTTTCAAAGTGGAATGGAACCTTTCAAGTGCACCTTGCAATTCTGGGTGATACACACTAGATTTGATCTGTTTGGCACCTAACTGAAACACGACCTGTTGAAATAGTCCTGACATAAAATTTGACCCTTGATCTGACTGGATCTCTCTTGGTATCCAACTAAAATAAAGAAATTGACCAGAGCCTTTGAGACTTTGGGACCTGTTATGTTGGTCAAAGGTATGGCTTCTGGAAACCTGGTTGAGGCACACATAATGGTCAAAAGATATTGGTTTCTGGATTTAGTTTTTGGTAATTGACTACACAGTCAATTATCACTTTGTTAAATGGTTCCTCGAATGCTGGAATGGGTTTGAGAGGAGCTATAGGAATTTTTTGGTTTGGCTTCCATACCATTTGACAAGTGTGACATGTCTTGCAAAATTCTGCCACACAGTGCCGAATTTGAGGCCAATAGAAATGCTTGGTTATTTTGCTGTAGGTTTTGTTGATGCCTAAATGGCCACCTATTCAGGATTCATGAGCCAACTTCAATATTTCATTTTGATACACTTTTGGTACAACAATCTGGTGTACTACTGACCATTCTTCAGATGCAGGGACATTTGGCGGCCTCCACTTTCACATAAGCACACCATTTTTGACATAATAGCCTACAGGGACCTTATCTAGCTCTACTGGTGGTAAGACCAACTTGAATAAAGGAGCTAATTCAGGGTCATTTTCCTGCTCCAAAATATTTGATTTTGATACATCTTGGTTATCTATCGTATCTTGATTCTCAGGATCTACCCTAATCTTAGGATTAGTATCACTAGAATCCTGTATATCATGGTCACAGTTGTTCAAGAATGTATCTTACAAAACAATTAAGACATCTGTGGATTGTTTACACTCTTTTGGTTCTTCTTGGGATTTCTTAGCCATAGCTGGAGTCACAGCACAGGAAGGAAAAATACCAGGAATAACCTCTTCTAATTTTTTAGTCCTAACCAAAGTGATCAGCTTAGAAGCAACCTTAGGATCAGCAACTACCTTTCCACCTGCCAAATCATTTCTCAATAACAAAGATACCCCTTTAATGGGTAAAGTGGGCCTGGTACCCACCACAACAGAACCAGTAACTAAGTCTGATACTAAGTTGACCTTATGCAAGGGAACGTTCACACAGCCTCCTTCAATATCTTGAGCAATAACACTCTCACCTGTAGAAGTGCTTACATCCAATAGCAATACACCTTCTAAAAGTAAGGACTGAGTAGCCCCAGTGTCTCTCAATATCTTAATGGAGACCTGATTGGAACTACTTTCTAAGGATACAAAACCCTCAGACACAAAAGGTTTGACCTCTTCCCTAATAATCTCAGACTTGTCTAAACCAATACTAGATTCTGCTCTTTTGGGATTTGAATGCCAGTTAGGTTTGCTACACACAAAGGTGTTGGGTGCTGCTCTCTTCTCTTTTTAAGAGCCAACAGTCAGAGATAACATGCCCAGGTTTTTTACAATAATGGCACACATGAGCAAAGGATCTGGGTTTCCTATCCTTACTCATAGTCTGATTTGAGGTTTGACCCTTATCTGAACTCTTTTCTGGAGCTTCATTTTCAGGTTTCTTTCCTATTTCAGGATAAGACATTTTAGTGGAACTAAAGGGTCTACTCTTGTTGAAAGTGGACTTGTGAGTTAGCACAAGTCATCAGCATAAGCTGCTGCTTTTGCCAAATGTTCAACTTTCTGTTCATCTACATAGGTTTTAATGTCATCACAAACACACCTTTTGAACTCTTCAATCAAAATAACTTGCCTAAGTTTTTCAAAGTCTGTACCTACTTCCCTAGAGTTACACCATCTGTCAAAGTACACTTCTTTCTCATGCACAAATTCAACATGAGTTTGACTTTCTTATTTACGATAATTTCTGAATTTTTGACGATATGCTTCTGGTAGCAACTCATATGCTTTTAAAATAGCATTTTGACACAGTTATAGTCCACACATTCAGAAATTGGCAAAGCTGTATATGCCTCTTGGGCTTTCCCCTTGAAATCACTTTACAGTAATAAAGGCCATTGGTCTGTGGGCCATTTCAAATTTTGAGCTACTCTTTCAAAGTGTTGAAAGTACTTATCAACTTCTGATTCATTAAAAGGTGGTACCAGTCGCACGTTTTTACCCAAATCAAATTTAGTAGCAATGGACTCTTCATGGGCAATTCTATGGGTATTGAGTTCTAAAGCTCTCATTTCTCTTTCATGTTTAAGTGCAAGCTTTTCTTTTCACTGTTGAGCTTCAAGCTCTTCTTTTTGCTGTTGAGCTTCAAGCTCTTCTTTTCGCTGTTGAGCTTCAAGCTCTTTGAGTCTTAACTCTCTTTCAATTTCTAATTGCCTGATTTTAAATTGCCCAGAAAGTTCCATTGGTAGGGCTTCATCAACCAACTGTTCAACAATAAGCCTTTTAAGTTCGTGTTTACGTGTTGACCTTTTCACCTCTAACTGTAATTCTTGTGCTATTTGCATTAACATGTCCTTTTTAAAGGTTTCTAGAACTTCCATAGATGGTGACTGTACAAACTCTTTAGCACTAGCCACTGAGCACTGTTGACTGTAACAAATTGTCAAATCAAATGAATTTTCCATATATTAATTGAATGGTGGAGTCAAATGGTTGATTAAATGGTTGGATCCCGGATGAGCCCCTAATTTTCCTGTTATGGTCATGAGGCAGAATGGTAGCAATTACCGGTTGCATTTAAGTTGTAACAGGAAAAGACAAAAAATTCAACTTAACAAATTTATTTAGCAATTAAAAATAATGATTACAGTCAACTCGTATGCTCTCAATAGTACATACAACTATACAATAATGAAACCTATCTGACCTGAATGGTGTAACTGACAGGTTTATCCAATGTATCCAGCAATTTGTCCTGTTTGTGATCTGTCCTGTGGTCTGTCCTGTAATCTGTCCAGTGTTTACTAACACACAAATATCTGTATCCTATGATCTGCTGAATGTATGATAACACAAAATGTCCTGTGATCCTTTTGACATCCAATTTCACAAAATGTTTGTATAGAGGTATTCAGAGAGTTTGCACAACAGAACTGTCTGATCCAAGATATGGACAATTTCCAAAACACAGTAAATCCACTCTCTGTTATATGAATACACAACATCCAAAAAATATCCAAAGTACAGTAAATCTATTCAGAAGATGTATCCAGTTCACTCCACTAAAAGTTCACAACACAAGTTAATTTACCCACTTGAATATCAGTTCTAAGACACATATAGCCTTCCTTATTGCCAGCAAATACAATGTCCATTGTGGTCAGGTGTACAGTGCTTATATACAACTATGGAAACTTCCAGACAGTTACAGAACTAACCTAAATTTGACACCTGTTACCAGATTCACCAAGGAAGTTCTAGAGACTACTGGTAATTGGGTTTCGTCAAATCTACTATATAATCACTGAGGTTATTAGAAGGATTTCCCCAAGTCTAAACGGATCAATACTATGAATGATAATAAGCAGCAATATCACATTCTACAAAAATCATTAACACCCTTACTTTAAATGTCAACACATACACATAATGCCGAGATCAAACAATGCACAGACACGGTGTCCATATATGTAAGAGGCATTGGTTTGAGGAACTGTTGAAGCAAAACTTTGCAGCGAAAGTTTCACTTGAAATTTGGCTACTTAATGAAAGATATGAAAAAGCTGAATTCATTTTTTAAATGTTTAGTTTTTAACTGCAACGGTCTTTTAGGCTTTTAGCTTGTACATATGTAACATAAAATGACGGCCATTTAGTTGTATTTTGTTGGAATTGTTGAAACAGATATAGACAAAAACTGTGGATATTCAGAGCCACACATAATAGTCTTCTTGTCAACTCAGACTTTTCACAACACAGGATAGAGAGATGGTCTAGCATACATATATATTGCATGCTAGCCTACTGCTCCGTTTTTTTCTTTTCTTTTTGAATTACAAAATTTGAAAAATGGTTCACAACTAATACACAAGCCCCGTACTCTGTGTTTCAGTAGTCATAACAAGCTAATATATGACATATTGATATTACTAATGATATAAAATGCCTCAGAAAGAGGAACAAAAAATATGCAAAATGTGCTAGATGATTCAACCAGCAACAGTTTGTATGAGAATATACAGACTCTGGACATAAATTCTCATGAGATATTTCCTTAGTGGGGGTTAAGACTCCTGTATCAGTGACAGACAGGGGGGACAAGAGGAGATCCTTCACAAGCTCCAGAGAGAAGGTAGTGCAAGATGCCTGAGTTCAGTAAAAGTGAACATTCTGGTGCCTTTATTCTGACAAAAGCAGAATATGTCCAGTTTCAACGTCATATTCATCATCTGATGAAAATTTGACCACCAGCTTGCAAAGGCTGAGTTCTGAAAACTTGCAGAGTACGATTATCAAAAGAATCGGGGATCTTGACCAACAAATGATGAAGGTAACGATTTGACTAAGCTTAAATCAAAAAACGGCGGGAACGTTGATGTGTATGTAAAAATTAGGGTGAAAAAGTTGGGAAAGAAGGTACTTGTCCCCTTTTCACTAAAACTGTAAATGGCAGTAATTTGTTAAACTATAATTAGTTTAATAATTTTAAATTCGGCAAACATGATCCAACAGTTAAACTAAACTTGGTCTAAATTGAATAACACTATCAATAGTTTTGTAATTTTAGGCCCTAAGTATTTTATCAAAGCAAAAAATAGGACAACAAATAATTTCTGGGCTGGCGTTTTTAAATCATCGCACAATATTAAAGACACAAAGACTTTTCAAAAGCCAGCACATACTTACTTCTCCTTTATGGTATAGCTAAAATATCC
Source organism: Sabellastarte sp. h YS-2021 (assembly GCA_964017235.1). Lineage (NCBI taxonomy): Eukaryota > Metazoa > Annelida > Polychaeta > Sabellida > Sabellidae > Sabellastarte > Sabellastarte sp. h YS-2021. The sequence goes on from OZ024931.1 coordinate 145,212,266, forward strand.
ACTATTAATACATGATACATTTACTACAGCTATCCACCTAGCATCACATGTTGTTGGTGAACATAGTAATTTTGTGTCTGTCAAAAACATGTAAATACTGTATAACATTGAAGACATAAATTTCTTATGATACTTAAGAAGATTAAGATAGATACCATAAATTTTCTGAAAAACACTAAATTTTTAAATTAGCCTATATTGAGACCTGTGATCCCACCAAATATTTAAGTCCATTCAGGGAGCAAAAGATTCTACAAATATGCTCAATGCAGCCGGAAGAATGAGCATAGCATGGAATTATGACTTCAATTTAGTTACTGATGAAGGAAGTTGGAATAGAAAATTTAAAGTCTGTCATCATACTATACCTGATAATGTTTTAATTTGGTTCCAACTAAGAATTGTATACAGATTTCTGGGGACAATGTATTATGTTAAGGAAGTAGCGTCAAAATTGCCAAAGATGTTGCCTATTTCTGCACATGTTTGTAGATTGTTTTCTTATGAACAAATATTTTGGAACAACCTTACAAAACATGTTTCTGACAAGGTAACTTACAACGTAAAATTTAAAAGGTAAATAGCCCTTTAAGCTTACAGGGCCTCCAACATAAACTAAAGATTTGAGGAAATCCAATATTTTGCAAAGGAGTCCAATTCTGTAGAAGTTTTTGAAAAAAAATCATTAAAATGGCAACAAGTTTATACCTCGGTAGAGTTTTTACATTGTACACCAGTGGGAAGTAAGCCAGGTGGTGACATGCCTAATATGGCAGTGCCTGATTTAAATAAAAGTTGAGGGGTGGCAACTTTATGTATTTGTAGAGCAATATTTGTGTTCACATAAAAAACAATATAATGTATTGTCTGTTGGAACCTTTTAAGGACTGGCCAGTAGAATCTATTATGAAGTCTCAAGTGGCTGGTTATAAACAGTGTTATTGATTGGAAACAGGAGTAAAGCCCTACAAACATAAGCCCTACAGAGAAAAGCCCTACAGGAGAAAAGCTCAATACTTTTTAATATCCATGTAGAATTGCAAGATACCATTTTTTAGATCTTGGAGAAAGCCCTATAAATTATGTTTAGTTTACAAATGAAAGGGTTGATCATTACTTAAAGGGTATTAAAGGGTATGTGCTGTAATTTTCAATCGCCACACACCTTTTTAGTTTTAGAAACAACAAAAAAATCACTTTGTTAGCAAAGTAAAACCACACCTGATTACAGTTACTCAATCTCTCAATGATAACTGATCAAAAAGAACATTGCAGTGAAACTTCAAGTAAAAATGGAGTTATGTTCCAGAATTTTTCCAGTCAATTGAACTTAGAATTTGTTTTTGACAATTGGGATTTTTTTTCCTTTCAATAGTAATTCAATAATTTTTATATGTTATTTTGTAAAAATATTTCTTCATATTTCAGTTTGCAGAATCATAAACGTGTATTTAGCAAATACTAAAAACTACAGAGCCCAGGAAGGGACATAGAACTGTTTTCCTCTCATTTTTTTATTTCGTTATCACAAGCTACTAACTTGTTCCCACCAGTTAGCAAAGTCATTACCACAAGATATTTACTCGTTCCCACAACTTAGCAAAGTCGTTACCACAAGATACTAAGTTGTTTCACCAAGTTAACAAGTCGTTCCCACAAGATAGCAAATCGTTCCCACAAGATAGCAAGTCATTACCTCAAGTTAGCAAGTTGTTCCCAGAAGTTAGAAAAACACAAGTTTTACTGCATCCAGGTAAATGGGAACGATTTGCTATCTGGTGGTAATGAGTTGTCAATTTGTGGTAATGAGTTGCTAACTCATGGCCATAAGTTCCTATCTCGTGGGAACAAGATAAAAAATGCCAGGAACACAGTTCTATGTCCCTTCCTGGACTCAATAAAAATAATAATAATTTTGAAAAAATAAAAGTGATGTGTAACTTGGAAACAGTTTATCTTTGCACACTGTACTATTTGAAAAGGACTTGCCAGTCTCAAAAATGGTGTCGGGTGTTCTCAATGGGTCCACAAATTGTATGACTTTTTTCTGTATGGGTTTTCTCTGCAGGGCTTTTCTATACTTTACATGATGAAAAACTGTTGCAGGATATTTTGGGAAAAGGAAGTGCCAAGAAATTGTTATTTGTGTAACTTGATCAATTTTACACATCATTGAAATATGTCATATATATGGAAGAGTGTTAGCGCCATAGAAAAAAAAAGTATTTTTTGAATTGTCGACTTATTATCACAACATGTTGGGTTAGTATCTCACCTAATATTAACAAACATTTTTAGTCTAAATTATTGGTACCAAAATTTGAATATTAAAGCAATTTGTCTTTCTTTATCATTGGTAGAGATTTACATGGTGAGGATTTCTGCTTTCTGAATAGTTGCTGATGAGAAAGTAATATTTAATTTAGCTTAATTCATAACAATTCATATGAAAAGTTCATTTCATGCATGCATTTCTAAATACTCCAACACTTTAAGCATAAACTGCTAACTAGTATGATTCATGTTTTGGGGGGAATGTTGATTGCTTAATTTCTTATCAATATTGTGGAGTGAATTCTGTTTTAGTTCAGCCAGGGGCTGTATTGGGCTGTCAATTAAGTACTCATTTGTGAATCAGTATAGTGGCAGTGTGGAAGAACTCTTAATTGTATAATCATCCAACCAGGGTTGGTGTTAGGCTGTCATCCAATAAGCTAATTTCTAGTCAGACTTTTAATAATAGTAAGTCAACATCTTGAGATAGCAAGTCAACATGTTGAGATACTAACTCAACATGTTGAGATATTAACTCAACATGTTGAGATAGTAAGTCAACATGTTGAGATACTAAGTCAACAAGTTGAGATATTAACTCAACAAGTTGAGACACTAAATCAACATGTTGAGATACTAAGTCAACATGTTGAGATATTAAGTAACTGTTCTTCATTATGCAAATGTTAAGATAGTAACTCAACATGTTGAGATATTATGTCAACATGTGGAGATACTAAGTCGACAATTCCAAAAGAGAATTTTTTTTCTGTGGCACTAATATTCTTCCATACATATACTTCAAGTGATATTTTTAACACACCAACTCCACTCTCTGGTGTATCATATTATCAATTTGGTGTACCAATACATCTAGCCTTGCCCTTGGTCTGTACCAGAGCCAATGGCTGAATACATAAAATATTGTAAATCTGTACGAATATTATGCTGACTTTTACATGAAACATAAAAACTTGGTATTTTTGCCATTTTTATGCCATTTTTGAATACACGAGTATTAGTATACTTGATAAAGAAGTTGCAGTAGCTGGTACACAGTCCATAATTCTTCAGAAAAGAGCCTCCCCTGAATTATAACATGACCAATCTACAGATAGGATTTATGAATGTGAGAGGTTTGGCAGATAAAAAAAAGCGTGCTGATGTGTTCGCATGGCTTAGAAACAAACATTGTGATATTATTTGTTTGGCAGATATACATTCAAACCAGTTAACAGAAAATAACTTTAAAGAAGACTGGGGATATGACTGCTACATAAATTCTTTTACAAGCTCCAGTAGGGGTACAGCAGTGTTAATAAGGGGAAAACTCCCAATCTCAGTTTTAGAAATAGATAAAGATACAAATGGTAATCTTTTGATTCTAGTAATTAGATATTCAGACATAACTATGACCCTTGTTGTGGTATATGGACCAAATGAAGATAGTCCAGAATTCTATTTGAACCTTTTAGATAAACTTAAGACAAAGGACCAAGGCCCCTTAATCTTGTGTGGGGACTGGAATTTGGTATTAAATTTCAAGCTTGATACGTTTGGGTATATTCGAGAAAATAATGTTAAGGCACGGGAAAAAGTGAAAGAATTGATGGACAGTTTTAATTTGATTGATGGTTGGCGGAGTAATAATGAATCCGCTGAAAAATATACATGGTTTAGTTCTAAATCTCCCATCAAAATGGCCAGATTAGATTTTTTTCTGTTATCACCAGATATGTTTGCAAGATCAGTTGATTTCAATATGTCATTTGGCTATAGGACTGACCATTCATTTATAACAGCAAAAATCAGTATACATAACTCACAACATGGAAAAGGTTTTTGGAAACTGAATACGTCTCTCCTATATGATAAAGATTATGTCACACTTATAAAAGATACAATAAAAGACACATTAAAAACTTATGCAAGGCATGATTCAGAACCAGATGAAAATTCTCTTTTAACAATTAGTCATCAGATGTTTTTGGAAATGCTAAAACTAAATATTAGAGGGAACACAATCAGTTTTGCCTCCTACAAGTCAAAATCAAGTAAAATGCGGCCAAATAATCTGGAAAAGACAATAGAAACCTTAAATGTTCAAATTTGTAACACAAGTAATCTAGAGAGAAAGGAAGAAATATTGAATGAAATAGATGCTCTTCAAAAAGAGCTTCAACAACTGCGGGAACCTAAGATTAGAGCTTCTATGGCAAGGGCTAGGGTACAAAGTTATGAGGAAGGTGAAAAGCCTTCAAAATACTTTTGTAATTTAGAAAAAAGAAATGCAGTCAATAAGATTATATCATGCTTAGACATAAAGGGGGAAATGGTTACGGATCATAAAAAGATTTTAGCAGCACAGCAAAGTTATTACCAAAATTTATATACAAAATGCCCACACTTAGAAGATTCCCAGACATACAAATTTTTAAATACTTCAAATGTAAGAAAGTTAAATGACACCCAAAAAGAAAAATGTGAAGGCCCAATATTAGAAGAGGAAGTAAAGGTTGCAATTAAATTCATGAAAAATAATAAAACACCAGGCACTGATGGTTTACCTTGTGAATTTTACAAAATTTTTTGGCACGACTTGAAAGTATTTCTTTTAAAAGGCTACAATGAAGCTTTTGAAAATGTTAAATTATCTATATCTCAAACCCAAGGGATTATTACTTGCTTACCCAAAGGTCAAAAACCAAGACAACATCTACAAAATTGGAGACCAATAACATTATTAAATGTCGATTATAAAATTTTGGCGACTATTATTGCAAATAGACTGAAAAAGGTCTTACCTGAAATTATAAGTGATAGTCAGAAAGGTTTCCTCAAAGGTAGATATATTGGAGAAAATATTCGGACCATTTATGACTTAAAGGTAATACTTGAAAGCACCCATAAGAAAGCACTTTTGCTTTTAGTGGATTTTGAAAAGGCATTTGATTCGATTGAATGGTCTTATATGAGAAAGGTATTAGAAGCATATACTTTTGGGACTGACATATTGACTTGGTTTGATATTTTATACAAGGACCCTAAGAGCTGTGTTTTGAATGATGGTAACTTTTCTGAATTTTTTAATCTTAGTAAGTCTTGTAGACAGGGGGACCCTTTGAGTCCTTACCTGTTTATTTTGTCTATAGAGCCTTTAAGTATGGAGATAAAGGGAAACAAAAATGTAAAAGGAATTAAACTAGGGAATATCACACTGAAGATAGGTCAGTACGCAGATGATACTTTTGTTATATTAGATGGTTCTGAATCATCATTACAGAGGTGTATTGACAGTTTTAAAAGGTGCTCAGGCTTAAAAATGAATGTAGAAAAAACACAAGCAATATGGCTTGGGATAAAGGATACAAACCCCCCAAAATTGTGCCCAGATATTAACTTAAAATGGCGTCAAAATTTTTCACTCCTTGGCATAATTTTTGCTGATAATTTGCAAGAGACTATTGAAATAAATTATGATCCTAAATTAAAAGAGATAGAAAATGTTCTAAAACCCTATAGTAAAAGATATTTGTCCTTAATTGGAAAGATCACTGTCATTAAAACTCTAGTTATGCCAAAATTAGTCTACCTCCTTTCAGTTCTACCTTGGCCAGGGTCGCACTTCATTCAAACAGTAGAAGACATGCTTCGTAGGTTTATATGGAATAATGGCAAAGCACGCATATCATTAATTCAACTACAAAAGGATATACCGGAGGGGGGATTGAAATTGACTGATCTGGTTACTTTCAATCTTGCTTTAAAAATATCCTGGATAAAGAGATTGATCAAAGGTATTGGAAATTGGCAAGACATTTTTGAATTCACAACAGGGTTAAATAAAACTTTAGTTTGGAACTTAGACTGTTTATCTTTGAAAAAAAAAACATCAGAGAATATTAAAAATCGATTTTGGAAAGAAGTTTTTGTAGCATGGATGAAATACAAACAAATTTATATGAAGGATATAGATGTTAGGAGTTATCCAGTCTGGCACACTTATTTCATTACAAATTCTAATTTGTTGCAAATGAAAAATGTATTGACCAATAAAGGTCTTGTCTATATCAATGATATCCTATCGGATTCTGGAAACATGTATGGGTATGAGCAATTTTGTCAGAAATTCCAAGTTAATTTAACATTTATTGATTTCTACAGTTTAACACATTCAATTCCAAGAAGTTGGAAAGGAACAATTTTGAATGAAAATATCAAATTAGACAGTGAGAGTTTATTGCAAAAGTGTATGTTTAACATTCTTAATATGAGGTCAGTTTGTCGGGGTGTGTATTGGTCTTTTAGCAACTCAAATATATACAAAAATAAATGTATAAGTAGTTGGAATAAAGTTTTATCAATGGAAATTCAAAGTAACCTATGGCAGGAGCTTTTTTCAGTGAATTTTAGAGCTACTATTGAAAGTAAATTGCGGGCTTTTCAATACAAAATTTTGACTCGAACTTTAGTAACAAATAGGTGGTTATTTAAATGTAAAATAATTGACAATGATTTGTGCTATTTTTGTAAGCTAGAACCGGAAACGATTGAACATTTGTTTTGGAAATGCATATATATCCAAAACCTATTGACATTTATAAAGAATAAGTTCTCGCCCTATGTAGCCTGGCAAAACCTTTTTACATGTAGCAACTTTATTTTGGGCACAATAGAAGGTGATACAGTACTTCTTACTAATCATGTATTCATGATAATAAAACGATACATTTATATAACTAGATGCAGAGAGGGTAGTTTGAACAAAGAGGCGCTGTTGGACTACATCCGTTATCACTTTGACTTAGAACGTAACTTTTTGGTTCACAAAAAAGGAAGCATAAATATTTTTGAAAATAAATGGAATCCACTAAATGTACTTTTGGGCAGTCTTTGTACAACTTAAATTTGAGTTTGAATGATAATTATGTAAACATATCATGCATCAGCATTCAGTAGAAAATCAAAAAGTAACACTGTGAAACAGACATTTTGGGACTTTTGTGCTGGCACTGCAACTGCTATGAACAGTTATACCGTAAATGACCTATTTAGCGCACAGTGCGCTAAGCAAAGTCTATTTTTATTTCAATATTTGTTGGGAAAAATGTCCCTTTTAGTGCACTCATCATGAAACACTTTCCGGGATGAAGTATAGGTCAATCCGGTAGAAAAACGGGAAAAAGAGGTAGGGTGCGGTTACAAGGGCGGATGCGCTGAATGGGTTATTTACGGTAGTTAATTTGTGAAATGTGGTATTATAAAAAAATCATTAGGCAGTTAGTAATTTGGTGTTTGAAAGTTAGAACAATACTACTGCAGTTTTCTTTTCCTGATGGTTCTTTTTTTGTAACTGTGTCAAAATATCATTATAATTGAAATATTTGTTATTTTGGAAAGGCAAATAAAAAATTAAAAAAAAAAAACAAAAAAAACTTGGTATTAGATCCTGGACCTTAGCTAATAGGCTCTGGTTAGACTTAAATAGAATGTACCATAAAATATAATGCTGATTCCCTTTGAAAATTAATATGTTTTCTGTATGTCAGATTATTTCTTTCAGTCATACTTAGTTCCAATATCCAATTTACTCTTTGAATATCATGGATGCATGCTATTGGAAAAATATAAAAACTATAGAAAAATATATAAAATATAAAACTTTAAAAATATCTAAGAGCCTAGAATAAGACTAGCAAAAGCCAAAAGGTGTACAATACTGTACATACATGTTCCTTTGCATTGACCATTTACATAGTGAAGAACAGTCATATTTGGCCCTGCTGATTGTGAAATGTATACAAAGTCCTTCATCCCTCCAATAAAATGGGTTAATATTAAAATTTTCTTTGTTAATGAGCTAAAACACCCTTACACCACTGACCACCCATACTATCCCTGCTGGTTACTTTAAAGGGCCACTGCAACCAAAAAACTATTTTCTCAGTATAAGTACATCAAAACACATAGTACCCAATCCAGTAGATAAATATACACACAACCACTGGGAAAGCCACAAAAAATGCTTTTGTTTAGCTTTCCTGCAGAAATCTGCCTCACAGAACATTTAACCTCTGGATCACATGTACACACGTCATCACATGAACACAACTCATCTCCTGTATTCATTCATCAGTATAAAAACAGTGTGTGTGTAGTATTTTGGAGTCTAAAAGCCTTGTGTTTTCTTAAATTACAAAGCATTTATAGAATCATTATTTGGAATTATCTTTATGTTCGGCATCTGCAATATACGGACCAGTTTTTGCAGCCATTTTAAAGTCATATAATGATCACAAATAGCCAATATGTCCAGTTTTTGCTTGCCCATCCATAAATAGGCAGTACCATGTATGAAAAAAGAAAGTTTCATGCATAAAAGTATTATATTGCTTCACTGTTACTGTGAACATTAACTTACACTTTACATTCAAATGTTTATGCAAAAAAAATCCTATTTTACCACAGAAGTTGATAATCATAGTTCTAGATTTGCAATAAACAGACATAATTCATACAATTAGGCATTTTATTAATTTAAATAAAACATGTCTCTTTTTAACTCAAGCATCAGCTATACACTAAAGCATATATTTATTGCATATGAACAGTATTAGAACAGTGTCTTCAGTGTTTATTATTCACAATTCACTGTAATTTTTATTTTTTTGCATATTTTCATGGGATTTTCACATGTCTTATTTGACTAAGGCTCACAAAATGGACAATTTCATGGATTGGGCTTCACATATGCATGTGTCTTTATTCATTAAAAATGTTTTAAAGAAATACACATATGCATGTGTCTTTATTCATTAAAATGTTTTAAAGAAATAAAATTATTAAATAAGTCATAGCAGTTAAAAAGCAGCAGGAAGATGAATTGTAATTGACTGATAGCCACACAGACTAGTCTTTGCAATTTGGAGCATAAAAGCTATACAAGCAATGATCTCACAATTGATTAAAACAGTCAGTCACTTTAGATTTATGAAAACTATTGTAACAAAGAATATCATGAAAAGAAAACATCTCACAGCTAATTTGTTTTTGTTTATGTATAAAAACCTTTGGTTTATATCACCAACACAATGTTAATGTATAATAAAACATGTGTCCATGTAAAACTGTCAATTTGAAGTTTTCATGTTTGTGAATATTTGAATCCAAGAAAGTCAGGAGAATTAAATTTTTCCCTAATGATAGCTGTAACACAAGAAGGGAGATGGACTGTTTTTCCCTAGATATCCCCTGCACCATATTACAAACTGTATGTATGCAGTATACATCTGTATTTTTCCTCAATTTGTTTATCCAGAACTCCAAATACTGAGAAAATAGTTTTTTGGGTTGCAATGGCCCTTTAAGTATACCAAAAGAGTTCCAAATAAATGTAAAATCAAGAGAATACACTGACAAATCAACTGATCTCTGCATACATAAACAACAGAAAAGCCAGTACATCTTCTGTTGATGACGTGTGCACAGAAGCAGTAACCTGACCTAATTTCTCCCGGCCTGTAGCAGAAACATACATTTCAACAGATAAAAGTACTGATAATACAAAACTGGGTGTATTCTGGCTTGATTATTTATGTCAGTAGTGTTGTATGAATAACACTCTGTGTTTTTCATCTGAAAAATATACTTGGTAAATTTGGTTGCAGTGGCCCTTTAAGCTCCACCCACATGCCTGTTAAATGATTTCATTGGTAATTCACAAATAGGTCAGTGTACTACCCTGGGTAGGAATGGTTTCAATGTAAAAACTCTATTTAGTTACTACCGACTATTTTTCTGTTCAAAGTTTATATCCGATGTCTGAGTGTATCTGCATAACTTAGCCCATACTCGTGATATCAAACTGCAAAATCAATCAATCAAGCTTTTTTTTTGTTAATTTCTTTCAGATACAACTGTTGCTTGCATATGTGTCTAATATTTTTGTTTGCTATTGTAGTTAGCTATCTGTACAAATTTATGGGAAAATAAAATAAATAAAAAGCTACCAGGGGGCTGGATCCACAGAGTTCTAAACAAGTATCTCAAGCTATATATATTCATTTTAGTACCTAACTCATTATTATGAAATAAATAAAGAACAAACTATCAGAGGAATTATAACATTAAATGTATGACAAGTTTGTGACCATTATAAAGTGAATAAATGGTAAAAGTTTCATGTGTATTAAATTGTAAATATTTTTATAAATGTATGAAGTTTACAAAAATCCTAATCAACATATTATATGGGGCAAATCATACCCAAGGTGCTGGCAGATCCATTGGCCCAGTTGAGGGCAGATCAATATACATGCACTGATGTCAAGATAATGGTATGATTAAAGTGAGCCATTGTTTTCCAATGGCTGTTCAACAGATATCAGTTCAACAATTTAGGAAGATTATATCCTGAGCAAGGTTTCTTAGAAGAAAATGATTACAAAAAAGCACAATCATATTTCAAGCTTTTAAATCTCAATTGCAGGAAACTAGATCAAGAATAACATTAAATTTCAGTCTACATTTCAAATAAAATATACAAAGGGGTTGGGTTACTGTCATTGACAGATTTACAACAAAGGTTGGTTACTGCCTTACGGTTAGAATGGTAATTTTCTATATCAGTCAATGTGAATCCAAAATTTTAATGACATTGCGTTGTATGGTGATCCAAAGTTATTTTCAATGGGCTAATGTACCAGAAAGCAGTGATAATTTGCAGCATAAATAGACAAAATTCTGGCTTCAATAAACTTAAACAGCTTTGATAAAGCAACTATAGGTTTAAATCTAAGTTATATTAGTTTATACAAAAATTAAAATTACAGTAATAAAATTACAGTCAATTAACATAAACTTTTACTGGCATGTAAGTAATGAAATTACATAAAGCTAATAATTGTAGTACTTTCAGGTTATTAAACTGAACACAGTGGCAAAAAGATTATAAAAGTTGGGCCAGAAATAAGGAATGATGTAACCTGAGATTAACTCAAAAAATCAAAAGTACGGCAATCACTAACATGCCAAATTATTTAATTGAAATAATGAGTACAAATACTTTCCATCAATGTTTTTCTAGAGCTGGTGCATACTCCCAAATACCGTTTTCACATGTGGTTTGAATAATTCTAACTAAGCAATCTTCTGGTGCCCTTACCATTCTTCTGCCTTTTCAATATGATCTTTGGACTAATTTATCTTATTAATGCACATACCTAACTTTCAAAAGTGGCTTTTGATTGATCAGTGATGTTGAGGTTTCCACAATTTTGACATTGAAATCCCAAGAGAGAGGTTACACAAAGCATAAAGGTTATCACATGGCTTTATTATGTACCTCTTGTGCTTCTTCCAATACTCGACAAAATGCCCCCTGAAGTTTCAAAGAAACCTATTTTTATAAAAATAAGGTACATTTATATATCATATTTGAGTTTAAGATACTGATTATCCATAGCTTATACAAAAGAAAACACAACAAACTAGCTTGGCCAAGGAGAAAAGATAGCTGTGAAAGACCAATTTATAGAATTTAATTTTCATGAGCACATCTATGAGACTTGATTTTGAAGGTGTGCAAAAAGAAAAAGACTTTTAAGCATATCCTAATATATATCAGTTCTGCTAACACCTGAGCCTACATTCATTAAGCCTCCTTTTATTCCAAGGAATCCTTAAAAAGGATTTCCTTATTTCTTGCTCCTTCCTTTGTTTTGGTATTCATTAAACTGCTTCCAAACAAAGGAGCCTAACAACTTTATCTTCTTGAATTTCAAGGAAACCTTAAAAATCTATGAAATCCTTAACTTTCAAGGGAATCTTGAATTGTGCTATTCACAAGACTTCCTTTATTAAAGAATGTTTTATTTTATCTCCTGAATTTTCTAGGTTAGAGTGTGCCTACCTTTATGATAAAGGCGAATTTTGGTGGTTTGACTTTTTAAGTAAAATCTGATGTAATTGGTAAAGTGTTATGATATTTGCACCTTTTTATGTACATACTACATAATTTATATCGCTAAAGTATAGTATTTTTCTTTGAAATTTATGGGATATTTAGTTGATATGTCATCAAACCCAATAAAAATGTCTTTGATGTGTGTATCACAATATCTGTATGAAAAGTGGCTATTACAACAATGTGGTATGCAATACAAAAATCTGTAAAAGTTAGGTATTTATTTCTTAAAGTATAAAATATCACCTTAAACAGCAATAGAAAACACTGATCTTATTCTGAATAATTAACATGGAAATAAGAAAATACAAAAGTAAGGAAAACATAAAGGAGCCTTTGTGAACAAACATTTTTAACCAATCAGATGACTGAAGGCACTCCTTTATTAAAGGATCCTTTATTCAAGGTCTTATTCAAGGTAGTTATGCAAACTCTCTGAATATCTCAGACATTTTGTGTGACTGGATATCAAAAGAGGACTACAGGATCAGGGCGTTTTGTGTTGTTGGACATTGAACAGAGTACAGGATACTGATATTTGTGTGTTAGTAGACAACAGATGGATCACAGGCCAGATCACAGGACAGATTGCTGGCTACAGTGGACAAACTTAACTGTCAGTTACAGTGGTCAGGTAAGATTGGTTTCATTATTTTATCAGTGTATGTACTATTGAGAGCATACCAGTTGACTGTAATCATTATTTTAAATTGCTAAATAAACTTGTTAAGTTAAACTTTTTGTCTTTTCCTGTTGCAACATAAAGCAACCGGTAATTGCTACCGTGCTTGCCCCGTGACCGTAGCAGGAAAATTGGTGGCTCATCCAAGATCCAAACATTTGATCAACCATTTGACTCCACCATTGAATTAATATTTGGAAAATTCCTTTGATTTGACAATTTGTTGTAGTCAACAGTGCTCAAAATGACTAGTGCTAAAGAGTTTATACAGTCACCATCTATGGAAGTTCTAGAGACTTTTAAAAAGGATATGTTAATCCAGATAGCACAAGAGTTACAGTTAGAGGTGAAAAGGGCAACGCATAAGCATGAACTTAAAAGGCTTATTGTTGAACAGTTTGTTGATGACATTTTATCTGATAGTTGTTTAGAAAAGTATAAACCTCTTCCAATGGAACCTTTTGGGAATATGAGCTAAGGCAATTAGAAATCGAGACAGGGATAAGATTTAAAGAGTTTGAAGCTTAACAACAAAAAGAAAAGCTTGAAGCTCAGCAACGAAAAAAAAGGAGCTTGAAGCTCAAGCTCAACAAAGAAGAGAAGAGCTTGAAGCTCAAAAATATGAAAAAGATCTCAAACATGAGATAGAAATGAGAGCTTTAGAACTCAATGCCCGTATAATTGCCCATGAAGAGTCCATTGCTACCAAATTTGATGTGGGTAAAAACGTGCAACTGGTACTACCTTTCTATGAATCAGAAGTTGATAAGTTCTTTCAACACTTTGAAAGAGTAGCTCAAAATTTGAAATGACCAGTGACCTTTATTTTTGCAAGGTGTTTTGAAGGGGAAAGAAGGGGAAGGGGAAACTCAGAAGCAACCGGTAATTGCTACCGTGCTTGCCCAGTGACTGGATAGAAAATGAGTAATATAAGAGAAATAACATATGAAGTAATGGATAAAAACTCACCGGAGGACCAAAGCACTCTAGGTCAAGCATTATCTATGAGTTTAGCAATAGTTGTAGCAACATTTTCACCAAGTGATTGATGTTTTTTGGCATGCCTCCACCCACAATCCTATATCCAGGAGCCATGTTGTAGGAACATGAGAGTTGTAAGCCAAACATGCCCCTGGCTAAGTGTAAATTATTGTTTCCAGTCCACTGGAGTAACCCATACCTTTGTATTTTCAGAATGAAGACAGAAGACACGAACAAAAAGGGGGTGATAATTTTATTTTTTATATTTTTCTCATTATATAAGAATGCAATGCAGATCATTTTGTGTGCACATATCCTCCAGGGTGAATCTCTGAAATTTGGGATTGTTTCAAATCCAGGAAATGATCGGGATCTTTCCCAAATTGTCTTCACTTCCTTAAATCAGGCCCAATGCGCATAAAATTTCAAGGAGATCCACTCATTATTTATTAGAGGAATATCAACTACGAAGCAAAGGTCATTGAAAATACAGTGAAAATGAGACCTCTTTAGATTTTGTATTTTGCATCCTGAATGTAATCTGAATCTCTCAAAATTGCTTGTTTTCAATTGAGAGGCAATACATATTCTGGATCTTATAAGTTGATATCTTTGCAACAACATGATCATAAATGCATTAAAACATAAAAGGCTAATTTGACAAGTATGTTGGGTTTCCAAGTTTACTCTTGCTACCAGTTACCAGTTAGCCTTTAAATGATGTATAGTTATTATAGCTACAACAAGAAAAACATAGTACATCAGCAGAGAAAGACATAGTATTATATTCATTATTCATAAATATGTCTACATTATTTTTGATTTGAAGTAATAAACAGCTAAAATCTATTTTGGCCTCTTATGACATTACATTATTATTTTTACTTATGTTCTCTTTTAATATAGAGGTTTCATTGCAAAATATCCTACACTTTCTTTTTATGTGCAAAATTTGATGGAATAAGAAAAACTATGTTTAAATAGCAAGCCTGCACACAGGCATATCTTTAACCTGGTTCAGCAGGAATCTCAAGGTTTCAGGTGAAAATTATTATAGTTATATAATCCTTCTTTATCAAATAGTTGCCAGAATATGCAATATCTTTAAGGATATTGGAACAGTACAAGTAAAATTCAACTTCAACTCAGGCTTCCAAGTTGCTGGATTACAGGAGCACGCCACAACTCCCAATTTTGCATCAATAAAATCATTTAGCTTAGTGCACGTTAAAGAACAGGCAACCTGTGTAACTATATTCCCCCTTCATGTATAATTTGATACAGATCGTGATAGTTTCTTTCAGTTTCTTCAAACATTTCTAGAAACCACCCCAAATGAAAAAACCTTCACCGATGTTTGTTGAATTACAGCAAGACTGTCCTGCCTGAATGAAAATTCCATACCTTCTCCCAAAACACAAAGAGGATCAAATGTGATTAATCCACAACTAGGGGCGAATATGCCTGTTTGGTTCAGCAATGAAAGATGAGAATTAGGTATTCTTGGATTTATATATTTTCATATGCAGGACTTCCTTTATTTTGGCTGTGTATGTCTTATAATAGTTATATATCGCATATTTTGAATATTCTTTATGAAATCCAGTCAGGTTTTGTGAAGCTCATGAGGACTGCACTTTTCCATTCACTTACAAGGGAATAAGATACACAGAATGTACTGATGTAGAAGATGACGATCCCTGGTGCTCAACTACCAGTGATTATGTTGCTGGGTCTGAAAACTGGGAATATTGTAACTGTAAGTCCATGATACTTAGCATTGGAAGATTTAAATTGGTAGCTGTTGATCTGTATTAATGTAACATCAATACAAATGCTTCTATATTGCCAGGTAATTATATATAATTTATTTAATGAGGTCTCTTATCTATCTTGCATAAGTAAATGTAATTATTCTGGTTTAATTTTCGGGCGACTCTCTTTACTCTCTGTAATGTTAAATTTGTTATATTTATTAGTCATTTTTATTTTGATGTAATTTCTGACTTTGTGGTATGTAAAAATTCTTTAGTAATGTTAAAAATTTTAAAATTGCACTAAGTCATATTTTTTATATTACAGATTGAATTACAATGTTCCTTCCAACCTGGCTCCTCATATAGTTAACATAAAAAATAAACAAAACAGATTAAAAATAAAAATAAACAGATTTTTATAAAATTATAACTATAAAAGTTTCTTTTTTTCCAGGGAAGCCCACGCACTTAAAATTTAAATTGACTAAAATTAGTTCTAGCTTTCAATCTTAACACTCCATATAATTCCATTTGATTTGATTTTTATTTGAATTTAACCTTTGTAAACATACTGAATAACTGTCCATTTATATTTCCCAGGCCACACCTTTTCAGACACATATCCACGGTCTAGCCATGGCCTGATCTAGAATTTTGCAGAAAGGTAGGATTTTCTATTCATGATTCATATGTATCCATGGCTCTGGAGCAGAAAGATACTGCAATTTATTTTTAACCATGGCGCAGATAGGATCTTATTAGATAAATATATAGACAATGATATGTTTCATGTATTTTCTGGTGCTAATTTTTCATTAATATTTTTTGTAACTCTGTATTCTGCCAAACATATCATAAACACCAATTTCTTGCCTTGAAATGGATGATTTCGTTTGATACTTTATGGTGGCCATATTTAAGTCTTTGTTTAAAAGAGTTAAGCCCACTCCCAGACAGACTTTGACTTTGACTCAGAGACTTAACTTAGTTTTGTGAAATCCGCCAAATAAAAGACCTGAGAATTAGCCTCAGTTCATGACAAATGTCTTCTATTTAAGTGCAAATCTAAACAGCTCCTTTAGTACACAAAGCAGATAATATGAAATGATGGCCTGATGGTCTAATTACAACATTTTTTGTTCAGATTGTTTCCTTTGATTGTTTGCTTTCCGCAAAAAGTTGTCTTTTCAGAAGCCTTTGTCTAATTTTCTGGGTTTGTGATAACTCCAAGAATAGTGAAAGGGTCTTCATGAAATTGTCTTTGAGCGTAGGACTAGATCAAAGGAAGACGTGATTAAACTTGTTAAAGAACCCTGTATCCTTTTTTGAATTCAAAAAGACTTGGTTTTCAAGGTTTCATTTTCAAGGTATTTTCAATGACTTTGACTTTTTTTGTTGACATCACATAAAAAGTAATGAGCAGATCCTCATAAAATTTTTTATGCAGGTAGGGCCTGTCAAAATAAAGAATTTCTTAAATTCTGAAAAAAACAGGTCATATTTAAAATCCAGAAAGAATCATGACATTTTAGAAAAAGTACTCCCAAATGGGAGGTTCATGTCATATGATTTGTGCTTATCATGAATAGATTATAATATCACATTAACTTGTGTAAATGTATGAAACATTTTTGCTTCATCTGCACTGTACTTTTAGGCACTGATTGCAATAGTTCAAGATGAATGAAAATCTTCAGTGATTCAGACACAGAGCATATATATATATATATATATATATATGATGTTTTTTGTTGAATTCTTTGCTTCATTAAAATCTTTGCAAAACCTTGTTGCAATCGCTTTTATTATTTATGTTGATATGGGTCATTGTTTCCATAACGTAATGAAAAACATTTTATCAAGGGTAATACGTTTGTCAAGAAAATCCAACATAGCTTCCATACTACTTGTAACCACCCCACTATATAACTAGCTTTCTCAGAAAATACAATGTGTTCAAAATGGAGTAAAGGAAATATTGTGCTGAGTACATATCTAACATGTATGGAATCATTCAAATACACTGGCTAATACTATCTAAACATAATGGAAAAATGACAGAAAAAGGCTTTCCAAACTTCAATCCCACACTGTGGTTCCAGTTTTCGCAGAAAATATGAATGCATTTCAAATAGAAAAGATGGGATATTGATGAGTATAGATATAACATGCAATTTTACAACTGACATCACAGTGTGTAGTTTGGATGATGATGCAGGAAGTAGTACATATTCGTTGGTTGAAATTCTCCACTGAAAACCACTGGAAAACAACTACTAGGTTTCATACCTCAGTTCATGGAGAATCTTTAAATATAAGTCAACAGATATTTCTGTAAAAAAGAAGCCACTGCACAGTATAAAGCCTCTCTTACATCCCATGTTAAGGCTCCCTTACATCCAATCGTACGTGCAAGTACATCCTGGTTACAGAGAAAAATCGCCTGATTTGCAAGGGACACTTAAGCTACATGTTAGATTTTATAACAGAATATGAAGGTCTAAGACACCCCGCAATGAAAATTGACATTCACATTATTGTCTGTGTCCATGCAGTATAGTTACAAACTGTAATATCCTCACGTATATTAGTTCTATTAACACCTGGGCTTCCCGGGATTCCCCTTTAGCTCAGCTGGTTAATGAGCTTGATATGTGTTTATTTCTTTGTGTAATCAGAAGGATGTGAGATCGACACACAGCAGAGCCAATCAATAATTTCTCCCTTCCCACTACACAAGCACATCCATGTATCAAGGGATATTTACAAGAGATTTGGGCACGTGCATTCACCTTGCTATTGTAGGTTTTCCCCATTTACTTATATTGTTTGTACATGTCTTATACACTCACTTGTACGTTGTATGTATCTAAATCCTCTCTTACATCCCATTGTACGTGTATGTACATCCTCGTTACAGGGACCCTTGCAATTTTATATCAAGGTCGCACAGACCCCACAATGAAAATTGGCATGTACATTTTCATTGCGTGCATGCGGCACCGCTATAAACACATCCATGTCTCAAGGGAAACTTATGAGAGGCTTCGCCTCTTGCTTTCTCCTTGCTAGTGTTGTAAGATCTGCCCATTCAATTGCAGGGTTTGCACGTGCTGTATAATACACCCATGTGTCCCTTGCATCCATATTTACCCACTGTGTGGGCCCTGTAGCTAGTCGCAGTCTGGTCTTTGATGTTCAAGTACAGACACTCTTGTTAGATAAAAATATACTCTCTGCTACCCTACTACCAGGCTACGTTCATAATTTTTAAAAATATTTACAGCACACTTACATGAACATACACGTACGATAAGAGGTAAAAGAAGATTAAACCTGCTCAGCCACCTATAGCTGGTTGCAGTCTGTTATTGGATATTCAAGTGGTGACACTCTTTTTGAAAGAATCTACCTGTTTGCACGTGCAATGACCTTGTTGTTTGTCCCAATTACTCTCCACTGCTTTTGTGCCCACTGCCTCTTCAAAGGCTTGCGGCACATAGTTGTCTGGGTACAGATTTCCTCGCTGATGTTCACCTTGATGAGTACCAAGATTTATTACAGCATTCTTCTCATTTTGGAAATTTCTGGCTTCAGAAGTTGCCAACATCAAAATTCAATGTTCTTTGAAACTTATTCCTCATTAATTATCACTCTATTCTTAATATACCAGGTGTATCTTAGTCAAGTCTTCACTTGTCCCTGTATGTTTAATCTGCCTCTTACTTTTTGTATTTCTACATTCTCTTACCAGTGTAGGAAATTTGAGAAATATTGTACCATTTGTGTTTTATTGGCCTTATCTTGAATATGCCATATCTTTGTTTCTTATAACTTTATCAAGCCCCCCCCCCTCTCAAGTCCCTTATCTTCTGACTCCACTCTCCACTGTGAGACCAGGATATGACAGGTATCTAACTGCTGTCAAGTGGTTATTTGAATAGTACTGTTAATACATTGTATGAAAACATATGATAAATGTTCATCCATAAAAGTGGGTTTATATTTTTGAGTGAGATGTGCTGAGGGTAGATGATAATGTTCCCTGCTATCTTGCCAGCCTCTGATACACATTGTGAGAATATCAATGGAAATAAAATTGGTAAACATAAATTGTGGATAAGGTGTGGTGTACATTAAGCTGACGTTTCCATAACACTGATCACACATGCAGAATTGCATATATTTGTGGGTTCTTTACCAGATTGGAAGACATAAAAAGTCACATATAGATTACAAAAACATTGTTTCACACCATGTAATCTATAATTCAACAATTCCTTACAACACTTGTTATGGAATTTTAAGTTGGGTGCCATGGCATGGAAATATTGCAGGAAAGATTACTGAACATGTTAGACATGTTGTTATTATTGGTTCAGCTGTGGCAATGACCTGGCCACTTTGTGAGCAAATCGATTTTTGCAAGTGTGTCTTACCCATAATGCATAGTAAGTTTCCTGGTTGTATGTCAGTTATTTATACAACCATGCAGAAACTAATTTTCGCCTAGTAATGTCTTCTCTACAGTCAGATGCCTAAAATACCTACAGAGAGTATGCGTGTGTCTTGCACAGTAACTTCAAGTGTAGGCTTTTTTATGTCATGTCCAGCACATATGTGAGCGCATTGGGATGTGAGAGAAACATAATGACATCCTTACTTTTCAAGCGCGAGCCTTGAAAGGTGAAAATAAGTCTGAACAAAAATGAGTGGAACTCATTGTCGGATTCAAATTGCCTATCCAATGTAAATTAATCAGTAACAGAACAAACTTTTCATAACCAACCATTTCCTTAGGTTAGTGCCGACTCTTTCCAGCCGTTACCGACTCAAGGATCGGTTAGATTATTGGGGGATCGGGGACAAATGAGGACTGAAAGAAGTGCAGGAAAAATATGGGTCGTTTGCTCCTCCCTGACAGGTTGTAGAACGTCCCAGCTTGCCTGGATCCAGAACCCCACCTGACATGGGGTCGTTCTGTTTTTCTGTACAATCAGACATAAAACTATAACGACAAGCCCAAGAGGTACAGCAAACAAGCTGTTGCTGACCACGATAAGCTGTGGTGACAAAGTTACAAGACTGGAGAAGTTTACCAACTCACCACGACCAGACTTGCAGTTGGTATTACCAGTTCAGTTCTGATGCATGACTTTCTGGGGAAAAGAACCATCAAGAGTCAGCCAATGAAGAAATCAAAACAAGGTCAATACTAAACATTTGGATCCCATCACATGACTAAAACTATAAAATTAACATTTTTTTAAATTATGGTTTTCAGGTTTAGGCTTATGAAAAGCTATTTCTGAGTCAGATTTTATGACATCAAGAGCCACTTAAAGTAGAAACATGGCCAAAAGCTGCTTTGGTCCCCTAGCGTGAGCGCTAAGCCATCACAGACACAAAGTCAAAGTCAAAGTCGGGGTTTAACATCCCGTTCAACAGCCAGGGTCATATTGGGACAGGTCCTCAGCATTGCCACTTGTGGGACTCGAACCCACAGAGGTGACAGCCTATGATTAGATGCCAAACTTGCTAACCACTAGGCCACCGAGGAACTCCCCATCAGAGACACAAGTAGTGCACTAGAATTTATGAAAGTCTCCTGACAGAAAGAAATTCCAACTTACCTTCAGTGAGCCGACAAATAGTCATCACTCTGTGCATGAAAGTCCGATGCAAGAACGATATATGTATGGGAAAAATGCAAAAGGACATGTGTCCTTTTAGCTATTGGAGAGCAAGAGAGGCAAATTCAGAATCCACAGGTATTGTTAATTTCATCAAAGTCATTAAACAAAAAAGTGTTCTGTAGAAGATCTTAAAATTAGTATTGTACCCTAAGAATGTCTCATGGGACAATGACAACACTCTTACTTGTTCCAGGCTTTGATATTCCGAATTCAGACTTCTGGTAAAGCCACCTTCAGAATTTCAGTTTTCTCTGCTAATTTACACCGGATAAATTCTGACCTCTGGGAGAAACCCAGTGTTGTATGTAATTGTAAAAACTCGCTGTACTTCCAGTCTGATGGAATCCAGATATTTTGTTAACTGTCCTTGAAATAATTTTATCATTTCTTGATTGGTCCATCATACTTGGACCCTTTCCCCCCAGACATTTTTTTCAGGTATCTTGAGATTTACAGCCTATCTTTGGCCCTTGTGTACCTGTTAACTTCATTATAATGAATACTGACACTGTTGTCTCTCATTCCTAACATAGTTTATTGCCTAACATAATACTGCAAATGTGCAGGATAAGACGTAAGTGACAAGGACACGCCAGTTTCATGAGAGGGTAAGATAGGAAGTGATCAGAACAAGACAGGGGGTGAGTAGGACAAGATGGAAAGGGGAGAGGACCAGCTGGTTTTCCAGGTGGGTTGAGCCACCACGGGGTGAAGAGTCAGGGTGGAATGGGTGAAATGTCAATCAGATTTGGTAATTAGCCGACCAAGTTATGCCCTGAATAAATAAACGTCCCTAGTCTAAAATGTAAACAAAAGTGCATAACCCTTGTTAAAAAACCCCGGCAACCAATGGTCAGCTCCAGTGGAACACCCTTGCAAGATGTATTTTATCTCCCACAATGTTATTTAAGATCAGACTCATTGAAATTATTGCTATACAGTGTTGTTTAAATGTTAGAGGTTAGTTATTGAATCAGTCCTGGGCTGGTATTCATGAAGCCTCTTGGACTTAGCTAGGTCTTAGGCTTAAATCCAGATTTTTGTCTCAGCTAAGATTTTTTAAAGCCTTACTCACAAAGGGTGACTTAGCTAAGTCCAAGATTAACAAATAACCACAGTGGTTTTCTTTGTCATGTGACCTTTTTCTATGCAAACTATGCTATGGGTGACATATATCCTTCATTTAATGCATTTTATCTAAGGAAAAGTGCTGTTTTGAAATGGAAAACCTTGTTACCACATATAACCTTCCCAAAGACTGCTTTAGTGAGGTGTTCTGTATAATTATAATTTATTTACAGCCATTTCAAATTTTGAAGTGGAGAAAAGTTTATGGCGGCCATATTTAAGTCTTTTTTACAAAATTTAAGCCCACTACCAATCAGTCTTAAACCTTGAGCCCTTGGCTAAGCCTAAGACTGGTCTTACATTCTTTGTGAATACCACTAAGCCTAGGTCAAAAGTCTTAGCAGGTTTTGGGCAGAAACTTGAGACAAAAGTCTAAACTTTAAGCCTAAGCCCTGGCTAAGACCTTTCGTGAATACGGGCCCAGTAGTACAAAGAAGGTTCCAGTATTAGTTGCAATCTCTGATTCTTCTGTCAAAATGAAACTAAATCACAAAATTAAAAAACTTTCTTATATGTTTTGTACATTAATTGGATATGTTGGGTACATAATTTAACACATAATTTATGTTATTTGCCCAAGCTCTTCACAAACTGCAAAGCTCCCTTGAGATAAACGAATTAAGTTTCTCTGCACATTATGCTCTGGTCAGACAATGACAAATATATGTGACTATCAAATTCTTCAGTGCTCGTGGTGGATTCCTCAATATTCTGTCTGTCCTTATTCACCACCTCACGGTTGCAGCAACCTGATGTTGAAAATCTGGTATTGGCAGATTTTAAAATTTGCCATGAACAATTCATCACAATAAGTAGCGTATTCATACACATCAGAGACTTGCCACAGGGCAGTCACCAGCAAGTCGTACTACCTTCTGTTTCTCAGCAAAATTGCAGAACATTCATTTTTGTTCCCAACTCAATCTTCACAGATGCCCTTGATTCTTGTCTACCCGTAGCTACCTTGTGGGTAAATGGAGAAAAAGGTGACAGATAGCTTCAGTAGTACTATTCTCAGTATAATCTTACTATGGTGAGGCTTAATCTCAACATAGTCGAAAAAGCGTAGAATATGAAGATATATTCATCATGTGACCACACTTTCCCCACCCTTTTTTGGCGAATTTAGGTGAAATTGAAATTGCCGATATATTGTATTTTATTTGTATTTATATAATTTATACATCTCTATGTACAACAGAACTCAAGGTGCTACATGACCCATTCAACTGTACAAGTACAGTTCAACTCTCAAATTACTGACATTCCCATAACTGAAAGACAGAGGCTCAAGGATGACCATTTATCAATATGCTTGAGGTTCTTTAACCTGCCATTGGGGATAGGACCCAGTGACAGAGGACGTCCATCTTAAGTGGTCATTGAAGCCACTA
Organism: Sabellastarte sp. h YS-2021; assembly: GCA_964017235.1. Lineage (NCBI taxonomy): Eukaryota > Metazoa > Annelida > Polychaeta > Sabellida > Sabellidae > Sabellastarte > Sabellastarte sp. h YS-2021. The sequence continues at coordinate 145,236,142 of OZ024931.1, forward strand.
TGTATCTGCCTGTACCCGGGATTGAACCCACGTCCTCTGTGTTCCTAGGAGAGTGTGTTACCCACTAGGCCACAGTGGCAGATAACTGGCAGGTATTATTCTATAATCATCAGTCTGAACACAGCACCCTCCCCAGTGTGTGACCAGACCATAAACGTTAGGGGATAATAAAACATTGTGAACATTTCCACATCACTCAGACTATCATCAGTTGTTAAATAAGTGCATACAATGTTACATCCGCCTGACTAGGCTAGTCACATAGCAACATGGAAATTTATAGAAGCACAAATGAGTCAGATGTTATTCCCAACTGTTCTGTTAAACTTGAAGTGTAAAGTTGATCAAAGACAGTAGCAAACAGGAAGTTTGTTTAGACATAATTGATTCAGTCATTTTCTATTTAGATTTACAACTGTCTTCTTTCACAGTAGATGGAGTATAACGCAAATAACTATTGACTTACTAAACACCCAAATTATACATAATTGCCTTTGGTTTTGTTTACACTGTACATACTATTTTAAAGTTGTTGTTTAAAACATAAATTAAAGCATTTTTTGATGTTTTAATGTTTACACTTTGGTCTGCATGCCAAAACATCTGGCTGTTGCCAAAACATCTGGCTGTTGAGATTTAAAACCCACTCTCAGTGATTGTCCAGAAGTAGAACAAAAAAATATTTATGAAAATCCACCAATATGTTAATTGTATAACATCAGAGCAAAGCATGGAGAATCAAAGTTATTTTATGTAGTCTTTAAGAAATAGCAGTACAGAGTTACAATCCAGTTTTGAGAGAATCTCCCACATTTCTTTTTTGTGCTGAACAACACTTGTAACATATGTAGAGGTAATTGGTTTTGTAAATCATAAAGACCATTTACTTGTGTAGTACTTATACTGAGGCCTCTCTGACACCCAATCATACGTGCATGTACATCCTGGTTACAGAGAAAAAATGACTGATTTTTAAGGGACAGTAAAAGCTACACCTGCCATTTTAAAACAAAGGCACCAGGTAGTAGCGACCTTGCAATGGAAATTGCCACATTGTTCTCTGCATGCTTGCAGTATGGCTGCAAACCCATCCATATCTGAAGGGTAATTTACGTGAGACTTTGGCACGTGCATTGTCCTAGCTGATTTCCTAAAATTGTTTGCTCATGTTGTATCATACACTCACATGTACCTTGCATGTATATGAATCCAGTGTGGGACCTGTAGCCAGTCGCAGTCTGTTCTTGGATATTCAAGTAGTGGCAATCCAGACTTCACAAATTAATATATATAGTCGTTCCAGTCCAATTGGGCTGCCATAACAGCTATGACAGTTTGTCTCAATGACTTGTTCTAAAAAATTCAAGCATGATAGTTCAGCACAATAGTCTGACATTAAGACAGGTTGGGAGATAGATCCATGAAAACTGGAATGTACTACTTCCTATCAGGAACATCCAATTATCCATTTATATTCCCATGCCACACTTGCGTAGACTCATACCTAGGTTTCCCAAATGTAAAGTCAGTTAGTGACAGTCAGCTCCAGTGGAACACCCCCATTATTTTTGTTACTGCAGGAGGGGATAAAAAACTTTTAATGTCATAGCTTATGGGATATCATTGTCTGTGAATCTTTAAGACTATTGAAATTAGGCCTTAGGCCCTTTCTTGGATATTAAAAAGGAAGTATGTTTATGACCTGTGTTAAAAATGACATTGAAACTCCAGCATCTCATTTAGGAAATCTACCATTTATAGAAGACAGACCTTGTAGCACTTTTTCATGTCTTTATTTTCGATTGATTATGAGTTTTTGCAATGTACTTTCCACTGTTTTAGAGTATTTTAGCCTTTGTAATATACTCTTTATTATTGCACTTTTAATGCTGGACTCTTGCATTTGCTGTTTTAATGCATTAACAGGAAACAGAGTTCCCTCTTTTGTAAGTCATGTTCTTTAAATATAGGTAGATAATTGACTGGATAATCAGACAGGGCTGACTTTCAGTTGTGGTATTTGCATACTTTTCATGAGTTAAGATGACATCAGAGCTGGCCTCTATTAAGTTCTACGATTTTCAGACCCACTATCAAAATGGTGATGGTGAAAAGACTGAGTCTGTTAAGAAAAATAATTAGCTTGTTGAGTGTAACTTGTTATATATATAAGGGTGCTGAGCCCTGGGAGTGTTGTATGTGAATGCAAGCAGGCCTAGTGAAGACTGATGTTTCTTGTACTCTACTTGAGCGATCTCTCTACAGTTGGTGGGAAATACCCCTTAGCTTACGCAGCCTTATTTGTGTTTGAACCATACAATGTTTTGACAGTCAAAGCAAAAAAAAAACTGATAGTGTTATTTTCATCTATTATAATGTTACTAAATACATTTTTAAAAAGCCAGTGTTTTTTGCCCGCATTACTTGCATATTGATACAGGAAAGTAAATTTGTCTTTGTAATTATAGGAAGAATGGAAAATTTTGCAATTTCACCTATATATATATATATATATATATACATAAATATATATATATATATATATATATAATGATATCTTATTAAGAATTCTTACTTTCGATTTCTGAAAAGTCTCAATTTTAATCCCAGACATGAAGTGTGTATGTGTGCTAGTGTTATTTACACTCTTTGCAGACTGTTTGTGTGGGAAGAGACTGAAAGGGCATTTCCACTAGACCCAAACGTATTACTGAACCTATGACTCTAGGGTCAGTTGCAAAAGTCGGGGAATCAGGGAAGAAAACTACAAAACAACACGCAAAACTGCTGAGTTTGTTACATATCCTTTACAGTCTGTAGAACATACCAGCTTGTTTTGATCAAGGTACCAAACTGACTTGGGGTCGGGATCATTTTTTCCAAGACAAGACAGGAAACTACCACGCCAAGCCTTAAATCCCTAACAGACAACCCCTAACAGAATTGCATCTTGATAGAAAGACAGAGAAGCACACATTTGAAGCCAGCACCATCACCTGCCCTACAGCCACCAACACAGCCCCAGCCAACTCCCAAGAGTAGAAGAAAGCCACCAAACCCATGGGTGACGCCCAGGATCCTTCAAAGACAAGAAAAGGGATGCTACAGCAACCTCCTGGTCGACCTCATACACACAGAGATCCCAGGACACCAGAGTTTTGTCAGGATTCCACACACCTGCCTTTTTGACCTCATCATTAACCACTGCATAAGCCACTAATTTCTAGAAGCCACTGCAAGTAGGACTGAATCTGGCAATAATGTTGAGACACCTGGCCACTGGAGAGACCTACACCTCCTTGCAGTATCACTTGTTAGTTGGCAAAAGCAACATTTGCAAATTCGTCCCACAGGTCTGCTGAGCCATCTTTCCTGAATTCCAGGACGAATATTTGTGCTGCCCTGAGGACTAGAAAATGGTGAAGGAGAAGTTCAGAACCAGATGAAATGTTCCTCACACTGTAGGGGCCATAGATGGTAAGCATACTGCCATGAAGAAGCCCAAAAAAGCAGGAAGGAAATACTACAAATACAATATCTTCTTTTCCATAGTTCTCCTGGCCCTGGTGGATGCAGAATACAGATTCCTGTGGTTAGATTGTGGGTCTAGTGGTTCCTGCTCAGAAGCACAAATGAGTTGAGGCAGATGATCGAGGATGGCACCTTGGGGCTCCCAGCACCTGAACCGTGGTGGAGAAAAGGCCAGACTTGAACTATTTTCTGCTTGGTGATGACACCTTTGACTTGATGCCATGGATGGTGAAACCCTACAGAAGAAGACAGCTCACAAGGGAAGACAGAATAGCCAACTACATGATTTCCAGAGGCAGGAGGGAGGTGGAAAATGCCTTTGAGCAGGTTCCGGCTACTACTGGCCACCATTGAGCAAAGGCTAATGACTGTCAGACACATGTCAGGCCCTACAAAGTAACCAGGGGCCTGTGGGAGGCCAGACATCAACAAGAACTACTAAAACACTACTTCAATCATGTGGGGGGCACTGGCTTGGCAAAAGGACAGCATCTGAGATGTGTCGACCAACAACCCTGGGGGGCAGAAGCTGGCATCTATTAGTCCTTTTCAGGAATCATAGACAATTCGGCCCTTTACCAAATCGGCCCCGTCAAATCGGCCCCCAGAAAAAAGTGTCACAGTCAAATCGGCTCCCTTAGTAAAAAACACCCTTGCCAAATCAGCCCATAGATGCTAAATACATATAAATATTAGATGTCAGTGTATATATTCAGGAATAAAAATATCATTCCTTTAGTTATTTTATTTTAGTCATAATTTTGTTGAGATTACCACAAGCTATGTGTTCAAACTAACAAAAGAGTGAATAAATATTCATTAATAATATTCAACTGAGTCTGAAATATTTCACAAATATTAATGAACTAAAGTCTCAAGTGATTACAGGAGTTTACAACAGTTGAATGTCCAAGCAGAGGGATTATTAACACAGACATTAATCAAGCAGTAGCATACTTTAAAAGCCAATTGCTCTTAAAAGATCACAAAAGTTATGATCCCAATACAGAGGCTATCCATGTAATATAATTGCACTTCTAATAATTCTTACATAAACAAGTATATAAAGGATGTAGCTTAAGAAGGGTTGATTACAGCATCCACTTACCTTTGATGTGTGCATTTAGCCAAATATAACTTAAGAAGTTCTCACCGTTATACATGAATATAAAGATTTATCCTTCCATTAATCAACATTAATATGGACCATATTATAATTGAACACCATTTCAATTGAGGCATAGAGTTTCTATTGAAAAGGACCCCTTATTTTTCTGTTTTAATAATGTTAAAAAGATAGATAGATAATATTTTTATTTGAGTGATGGTGTGTTATACAGAGTAAAACATTATAAACAGAAAGTTTATGCAACAGTTTTACTCAAACAAAATATAGTAACACCCAGTCATTTAGGCTTACAGGTCAGTATGGAATCTTCTAATAGAATATGTATGTGCATAACAATATGAAGAAAGATTGGAAATATACACAAAAACAGCTTCTTTTTGTAGTTTTAGTTAAATAACTCTACTTTAGATTTCATATAATGTGGATTTTTTACAATCCCAAATTTAGGTTATATATTTAACAAAAACCCTTAAATTTTTATTGTTTTAAAAATATCTTTATCAACCCAGTCAAATGCTTTTGGCAGGTCTATAAATAGTTTCTAATTACAAAATTTTTTAACTGGGGGCCGATTTGCCCAGGACAGAATTTTTGGGGGGCCGATTTGCCAGGGCCGACTTTTTTAGGGGGCTGATTTGCTGAGGGCTGAATGGGTAAAGGGCTGATTCGTCCAGCTCCCCGTTTCAGGACTACTATCAGTCCTTTTCAGAAGTACCCAATTTTTCCAAGAACTTTTATTCTAAGCTATTTTTACTCAAATGTCCCTCAAATTTCACAGCCAAATCCATTCCATTTCAACAATTTCTAAAACTTTTAACAAAACTTTTTAAAAAACACTTTTAAAACTCCCAAACTCTTCCCATCAAAATCACAAGTCCCCTGTTAAAAATATTCAACCAAAATTATGTAAAAATACCAGACCCTAACTCTAAACATTGAAAAGCCCCCAGATTTATTTCTTTAAAAATTATTTTCTTGCCAATTTGCCAGATATTGTTAAGGTCAAAATCAGCCAACTCCTAAGGAAGACTAAAACTTTCACAAAGGGGAAAAGGTCACAAGGTCAAATCCAAAAGTCAAATTACTTCCCACAATGTGAAATTATCTTCTAAGTTTAAGTATCTTTTTAGATTTTGAATTTATGGTGTGGGCAAAACTTTCATTGCTTTTACCCACCTTTTAAAGCCAAAGTTTCTTTTTTACACTTTTACATTTTCTTTTCTTAAGACTTTTTTAAAAGATTTTTTTAAAGTTACTAAATAAGCTCAAAAGATATTTCTTTTACTTCAAATTTTCATTCAATCACACACTCATTCATTCAGTCATTCATTCAATTTGTTTATTGTGCTTGAGGACAAAGTGTTTTGTGTGGGGCCATGTAATGCTTCTTGTTTGGGGATTTTTTTTGGAACAGCAGCTACTAATTGCTTTTGGAAAGATTTGGGTGGGCCGGAAAAGGACCTTTAAATGTTTAAACAGGAGTGGTCCTGAAAAGGACTGATTGGAGACTTGGCTACTCTTCTACTGCTGCTACTGTTTGGCATTGGCCGACTGTGGAGGAGGCTGTGGCTGTGCTGGTGGCTGCTAATGTTCTTTCTGTGCGGTGGTGGTGGTTGGAGGAGAGGCAGTTAGCAGCTGGCGTGTCGGCTGGTGTAAATGGCTGTGCAGTGTCTACCTGCTGGTAACTCATCAAAGATTGAAGATTTCCAAAGAAACTTGAAAGTTCTGAAATTTTATGATGGCTTTCTTTGACTTTAGCTGAGGCAAGTGATGGAGGGTTAAAGAGCTTTGTTGACGTCAATCTAAAGACGAGTGGTTATGAAGGTCCAGCCTGTTGGTCGTCTATGACCACGTAGGAAGTCAACTGCCTTCTGGTTTTTTGCTGCTGTCTTTTGGTTGCCACTGGGGGTTGTGAGCATCTGCATTTCTGGGATGGTTAAGATGTATTCCCGTGCAGCTGGCGGCTGTGGCTGTTAAAAAGTCTTTGATGCAAAGATTGAAGTTGTGTTTGAGCTTTCTTGAAAGTGTCTGTGTTTGAGGTTACTGGACATGATTACCACGTTCTTCTGCCCTGCTATGAATGTTGCTGAAAAGCTTGACAGCCTAGTTTCTAAATGTCTGAAAGTCTTCTTCTCCCAATGCCAAAAGGTATTTTTATCAATAAAACAGAATATAAAATTTCCCAATATACGGATAACACAACCCTAATTTTAAATGGAAGTAAGGAATTCCTCTTGGCTGCTCTAAATGTTTGAGAAACTTTTGGTTCAATGATTGGATTGCAGATAAACACAGCAAAACACAGCAAAACTAAGCTCATATGGTAAAAACACAACTCAAAAGACAAAATTGATGTTGGTAAACCATTGACATGGGGAAAACCACCTTCAATCTGTTAGGGGTTAACTTCTCAGTCATCCTGAATGAAATGATACATATTAATTTTTTGCCGATTATGAGAAAACTAGAACACTTATTTCATGTCTTGAACCAAAGGCATTTGACTCCATTAGGAAGAATAACTATAATAAAATCTTTTGCCTTATCAAAATTAAACCATTTATTTTTTTCTTAATTGTTATCTTTCAAAACATTGAAAGTATGTTTTGTAAGTTCATCTGGAATGGTAAACCAGGTGGGAGACCTTGACAAGAAAATACTTAGAAGGTGGACTGAATATGGTCAACTTACATGATTTTATCCCGGCTCAAAAAAATAACTTGGTTACACCGTCTTTACCATGATCCACATGCTCCATGGGATAAGCTAGCAAGAACTTTCATTGGCCCTTATGACAAGGTTATTCTACTTGGATCAAATTACTCAAAAACAATAGCTAGAAAAATGGACAATAAGTTTTGGAAAAAAATTTAGATAGTCAGAGTATGCTTATAGAGGAACTAGGCAATTACAGAAAAGACTTATCTTTACCCATTTGGTATTACACTGAATTATCAAACCAATATCTCTACTGCCCCAAATGGTATAAAGCTGGTATTATCTCAATAGCTGATTTATTCACAAGTAATGGAGATATCTTGACCTAAACTGACTTGAACACTTTTTATAATGTTCAAAGTAACTTTCTTTAATACCACAGGGTTATAAGGTATATTAAAGCTCTCTGTAATAATGTAAATGATAGAAATCACATGAAACCAATTTATCACAGTCAGACTCAAATACTACTGACGTCTGAAAAGGGATCAAAAGACTTTTATAATAATAATAATAATAATAGTAGGATTTATATAGCGCAAAATTGATGCAAATCCTCTAATGTGCTTGAGTCCAAGAAGGGAGAGTCCAGGGACAGGCATGGGTCGACATCTAAAAAGCGCCCGCCAGGGTATAACTAAGGTGGGGGGTATGCCAGCCTAAACAAGTAGGTCTTTAGCTGGCTTCTGAAACCATCTATTGTTTGCTGAGATCTGACAGTCTGTGGCAGCTTGTTCCATTCGGCTGGTGCAGCTACTGCAAAGCCACGCCTTCCTATGTGCTTATTAGGGCGGGTTGAGGAGATAGATAGCCTGTTGCCACGAGTGAGACTGCTCGATCTTATTAAAGCTGAAAGATACGGGGGCTGTGAGAGATTAATAGCCTTGAATACCAAAAGGTTGTACTTAAACAGGATGCGATGTTGAATTGGGAGCCAGTGGAGTTTTTTCAAAAAGGGTGTAACATGACTCATTTTGTCAAGTCTGAAGATGATGCGACAAAGAGCATTCTGGACTCTCTGTAGTTTGGCTATGTTGGACTTGCTTACCCCATAGAGTAAAGAGTTACAGTAGTCTAGACGACTACTGACCATAGCGTTTGCCAGAAGTATTGCTGTCTCAACTCCAAGGAATTTGCGAATTCGTCGCAAATCACGAAGATGATAGTAACATGCTCTGCAAACCTTGGCAACATGATTGTCAAAGGAGTTGTCTGAGTCGAAAATAACACCCAGGTTTTTTACTTCCACTGACGGAGAGATATTGTTTTGGAGAAGTGGAACAGGAAAATTTGGTGCAAGTGACTCTCTGATGGCTTTTTGACCTATAATGATAAATTCGGTTTTTTCTGGGTTTAGTTTTAGTTTGACACCGTCCATCCATTCCTGTACAGACTTGAGACACTTGGTCAGCTCTTCCATGCTAGAGTCAAAATTCCTGGAGTCAACTGCTAGGTAGATCTGGGTGTCATCGGCATATAGGTGATGAGTAACATTGAATTTTGAAATAACTTGACTGAGGGGACTAGTGTAGAGGGTGAAAAGGAGAGGACCCAGTACAGAGCCTTGGGGGACTCCGAAAGGGAGAATTACCGCCTCAGGGAAACTATCACCTATTTTAATTTTTTGTTTACGGTTTGAAAGATACGATTTGATCCATGACAAAACAGTACCATCTAGACCAAACCAGTCATGCAAGCAGTCGTATAAAAGAGAGTGATCAATCGTATCAAACGCTGCAAACTAATAATGTCAGGGCCACTTAATAACAGATTAAATAATACAAATGTAAAAACAGACTTCATATTAGTCCCACTGGGAGCAAGCTTTAAAGACAAAAATAACAGAGAAAGAGTGGAAATTGCTTTAAAGCTGTTGAGGACAATGACCTGGTGTGGTTTCAGTATAGACTTTTGAATAGAATCCTTGGGACAAACTAGTACCTCGTAAAGATAAACAAACAGTAAACACAAATTGTAATTTTTGCAAAAAAGAAGCTGAAAACATTACTCATATTTTCATTGAGTGCAATTTTGTTAAAAGTTTCTGGACATATCTGAAAAGAAATCTACAATTTAGTTAAGGAGTAGATCTGAATATAAATCCATCTGATGTTATTTTTGGGAACCTTGGCTCCAATAACAAAAAACCTAATCAATCTTATAATTCTAGCTGCAAAGTCTTTTATTTTCAAACCCTCAAGATCGAATGGACAATTATCAGAACCGACTTTTGGGAGCTTTGTAAAGAAAATTTATTTAAGGCAGGAATATGTCTCAAAATTGAAAGATGAACAGACCTTAACAGAAACTGGGGAAGCACTCAGTCTTTTATTACATTCAAAATTGAATTGAATCTGTAGATCCTTTCTTGGTGCAGTGAAAAGTATTTATGTACTTCATGTGTCTGTTTGGTTTTTTTGTTATTTTTGTGTATATGTCTGTGTGTGTGTGTTCATGTTTCCTTGGATGTATTATCCTGTTCTTTATCAGTAACACTCTGTATACTATATGCTTTTTCTGACAGTGAGTTGTGTTCCATCATTTGTTACATGTCATTTTCCAGTTCATTTCTAGTGTAATCTATTGTTGGAGTGGTTTTATGTACATAAAAACAATATAAATAAAAAAAGAAAGTATTGTTCTCATCTGTGTAAACTGGTTCATCAGCTGCTGGTCGATCAAAGAGCACCCTAAAGCTACTGTTGGGCTGGTGACTTGTGGAGGCTGTAACATGGTGTCTGACAGGTTGCTGATCCCCATGTTGTCTGTGTTGGTAAAGGCTCATGATATGTTGTGTGCTGTTGTAGCTTAATCACTGGCTCCTCTGGCCTGGGACTTGAATCCTACCAACTAGCTCAGCCCCTTGCGTCGAATGTGCAACCTCAGGAAACCTAATTTGTTCTGTATCCAGTTCTTGAAAAGTCTCTGAAGGAGGCCGTCAAGGTGCACAGCTGTAGCCTCCTCTGCAGACTTTTTAAGAACTGGATACAAGACAAATTACGTTCCCTGAGTCATTCCTTTCAGGGCTTGTCCAGACTTTGACTGTATGAGCTTGCCAGAACAAACCAGGTCTTGCACATCTTGACAGACAGCTTGCTGCTGTTGGCGAACCTCTCCCAGAGGTCATACAACTCTTTGTGGTCTTTCACAAAATCAACTGTTTATAAGATATATGTTGGTCATGTGGCCATTCTTGTAGCATGACTGTGATGCTCCAGCCTCTCCTCCTGCAGCCTCTGTGTCAGTGTCACTTCGTTCTCTACTGGGCCTTTTTTCTGGATGTCCTTCCTCTTGGGAGTGTGATTCCTCCGTTCTTGCCTCCTCCTTCCTCCTTGCCTCCTCCTCCCTCTGTTGCTGTGCCTTCTCCCTCTCTCCTGCCTCTCTCTCCTCTCTCCTCCATTGGATATCTGCCGCAGTGTCCGCCAGCTCAAATTCAGGAACACTATCAGTAGGAACTCCAATCTTCCACACTATTCTGCCCTTCTTACGACCCATCGTCATATAATAAGCAGTGTTTTCATAACAAAGAACAAAAAACCTAGATAATTACTAAATAAACAAACTCATAATCTTAAATTGCTGTCAGATGTAATCCGCCAAGATGCCAGATCAGTGTGCAAGCTGTAAATCACTATGTGATGCCAAAAGATATATGTACAGCTTATTTACTGTGTATTTACAATGAAATTACGTATTCGTCACGTCATTATTACGGTTTTTAATTTCGTACATCATGGTTTCATAGAAGATTCGATGAAAGGCAACTGCCGCGTTTTATCCGTGATTTGCTACCTGAAACTCGTGACAAAAGAGTTAATGCTCCTGTGACCTTGAACTTGGGATGCTTCTTTTCATGTTTTAGCATGCAGATCCCTTGCCAGTAAACCAATAAACATTTCTAATGTTTGCAAACAGCATTTTTGTGTTTATCACACATTTAATGATGAATATAAATGTTCGAAAACCTTTCAAATCAAACCTCAATTCCTTGAGTTATTGTATAAATGTTTTCAGCAAAAACATTGTATAAAGAATGTTTATTAAGTGTTTTAGATATTACAATGTAAACAAAACCATCAGCAATGTTTAGTAAGGGCATAAATAGGGTTTTAAAATATTTGTAAATGTTTAAACAGTTTTGTAACGTTTCTAATGTTTACAAGGAAGATTTCCTATTTTTAAGAGTTTCGTTTTCTGCTAGATAATATTTCTATACTCAAAATATTTGTCCATTTAATTAATAATTCTGTTAATCAAACTTTCATAAATGTCATCTAAATGTTCGTTTACATAAAAAACGATTTTCAGTTTTACATGTTATGTCATAAAATTTTCATACATAACTCATTGGTTAACATAACTTTTGTTGGATATGTTTAAATCAGATAAAACAATGGAAGAGTAAAATTTGGCTGAGGTAATACAAAAACATTGACCTGATTTTGGATAGCCAATAACCCATACATCATCTTTCCTGCTTGGAAACTGAGGTAAATTCTTCAGTGTGGTAGCAACATCAGTAAACCTGGCAGAGTGCTGTAAAATCTGATTGTCAAAAACTGTTTCCACAATTTTACAAGTGCTCTCTTGTAAACATAGCGTTAATTTTGAATGCAGACCATCTGAAAAGTTTCAGTGTATATTCCAATTATGTTACTTAACCAAGATATTTACAGACTGATTGTGTGTACCAATATTCATGCAACGCTGTTTTGCATAGCAAACTTTCATTGAGAAACCTTACACCACTTTTGGCAAGTGTCAATTAGTGAACTTTGTTTATGAATAAGTGAAAAGTTTTTCAAAGCTTAGGTATACTGTTAGAAGTTGGGCTATATTATCCTGGTATAATATGTTTTCATGATAAAGATAAAGTTTTTGTTATCATTGAATATTGTAGTCTGTCTCAAGTGTGTTTTGGAGTACATAAAATGCTTTATTATTCATTATCAATAATCTATTTGATACCACTTTGTCACCATTGTGCAGTTTTATTTATGATAAAAATTCAAATGGCCTCCATAAAATACTACTGTGAATATATATCGATTGAACTTTGTGGTACAACCTACATTTTTAATGTAACTGATTCCGCTTTTTTGCAAATATAGCAATGCAAATGCTTCTCATATATATGGAAAACAACATTTTAGCTTAAATTTGACAAAGTATGACTATGGGGTTACCTTATTACCAGTAAATTGATTGCTAACATAAATTGTGGTTAACAAAATCAACTCCCATCTCTGAGTCACTTTTAAATTTATGCACCCGTGTTTGACCTTTATTGAGGACCCTAGGTTAAATTTCACCACCTCATAAGACTCACATTCCATGACGTCATGCAGGTAGGTCTTACATCCAAGCCCTCTAGAACCAATAAGTGAGTTATAAGTACTTTAAGTTTAGTAACCATTATTTAACTTTAAAGGACAAATCTGACCATATCAAAAGAATCCTACGGCATGATGTATCATACATTTGTTTGTTATCTAAACATCTAGGGCCAATAACACCACATCAAAACAAGATACACATACTTTAAGTTGACCAAATGGGATATCTGGATTACTTTGCTAATGTTTGACGTTGAATGCAGAGGTTTAGCACATAATAAAATGATTCAAGCTTCTATGGCTGAAAATTCACATAGGTTTAACAAATGGCTGTGACACCCGTCTTTCCTTTCAAATAAAGTATTGCAAGGCCGGCTGATATGGATTACAACTATTTTATGTTTCTTTACTGAAAACTCAGTGGCTAAGTGGGTCAGCAGGTTTGGCATGTAATCTCAGGCTGTGACCACTATGGGTTCAGCTCCCACAAGTGACACTCCCAATTTTTCCATGGCTGTTGAACTGCACGTAAAACACCAACTTTAAAGTGATTCAGAAACCTTCATCCCCATTGTTTTACCATACATTAAAATTAATATGTCTCAAAAACATGCCTTGCTTTACACGTGTCCCACAGCCAGCATTTCCTTTGGAACCTTTGACAAATATACCTTTTCCAATCCCAGTAATTATGCCACTATATCACAGCTATACAAGTGTTTTGCAAGTTCTTGAAAATTAAAATCTGTACAAAATTAATAATGTATCATACGTTTGTAATCTCTGTCTTATATAACAAAGCACATTCTGTACAATCTTTGTTTGCTGGAGAGTGGTATTGCAACAACTTGTTTGCTTGGTGGTGCTTAAATTTGTTATATTTGTGAACACTTATGGCGATGTCAGATGTCAGGATGCCAGCTGCAGTTTTTGACCTTATTGAAGAGTCCATATACAATGTAGTATCACTGGCTGGTTGGCCGAACCACCACATGTAAATTTGTACCTATTGTCTTCCGCGCAATCATTGCTGACTTCTAGAAAGAGTATTTAATCTGCTGTACCACTCCTGGATACTGCCCTACTGACCCTGAAGGCTAGAAAGGTGGAGACGTTCAGAAATCTTGGGCTGAATTTTACGATTGTAAGTGTTTTTGTTTAATATTGCTGCTAGCCCAGGTCGTCGCAGAATATCAGATGAAACAAATATTTCACCTCAACAAGTTGAAGAAGATAATTGAGGATGGCACCTTGGGGCTTCCGGCATCTAAAACCCATGGGCAGGAGTGCCAGATTTGCACTATTTTTTCCTAGGTGATGGCCTCTTCACTGACAGTTTGTGGCTGCTTGTAAACCTCTCCCACAGGCACTCCTTCCTGACCTGGTACTTGAACTTCTTTTGTTGTAAAGATCCTCTTGATCCTTGACAAAGTCTGCAACAACCTCTGTTAAATAAATGTTCATCCTATGTCCTTTCTTGCATCTAAAATGACACTCAATAGATGCACTGGCCTCTCCTCTGCCCTCTGTGTCCATTTCAGTGTCACTCTCACTTCTTGATCTTTTTTAATCACTGTGACCATGGAGTTTCCACCCACCTGGCTTCACCCTCCTTCCTCTGTTGTTTCTCTGCCCCTCTGATTTTCGGTCATCTCAGGTGTCTGAACTTTCAGTGGCTTTTCAAAAATATATTCTTGTTTCTGTAACCTCATTTAGCCTGGTGGGGTCATGGCCTCTGAACTTGGCAATACTTGCCAAAAGCAGCCATATTTCATTTATTCGTAAGATTTCAATAGGGAAACAATCCATTTTAACAAATCAAAATCTTTTACTCTTCAATTTTATTCAATTTTATTTTAAGTTTTGAAATTCTGAAGGCTTCAGTATCACTGAACCTCCAGAGTTCCAGTGTGCTTCGAGAGTATGCAGAAGAGAACTGATCTGATGTCTGTCAGATGACGGAATTATGCCGTATAAATCTATCTCAAATCCTTGTGACATTCCTAATTAACTCTGGGGTGACTTGGAGCAACAGTAAAGTGCTCTATCAAATTTTATACTACATCAATCACTGCTGCTGGTGCGTGTGCTTCAATCGTCTGATCTCTGTGATTGTAGATAGTGTGCCGATTCAACATGCCCAAGATTTTTTTATTTTTAAGGCCTTTGGGGAGAGGTATCTAATACCAATAAACAGTTCAAAATTTTCAAAAATTCTTACCCAGATTCAATGGGTAGCCTTTTAAGCATAAACGAGTGCAAACTCGTGTGGAGCTGGATGTGTCACTCTAGGGCCTTGGGGCCATGTTTGGCCAAGAAAAATATGCAATTTTTATTTTAATATTACCCAATTTCAGATAAGCATTCTAGTAGCAATACGTACCTGGGTTCGCCATTGGCAAGGCAAAAAGATAATAATACATATTGACAACCAGACAGTAGTCTCGGTTCTGGACTCAGGAAGCACCAGAGATATGACTTTAGCTGCCATTACTAGTGACATTAGCATGACTTTTACTAATTTAGATATAGATTTAAATACATTACATATAGAAAGAAAACTAAATGTGGTGGCTTACACACTTTTTAAACTGTCCATAAACTCAAATCTAGCCTCAAAGTTACCCAAAAATGTTCCAAATCATATATGGGTTACTCCGAATTCTGATGCAGTAACACTAGATTAGTTTATATAATTATAGGTAAAAGCCCCAATTTAACAGCTTTATACAGCAAGACAGCTGTAAAATGCATTAAGTCTTTGCTGATTCCACTAGAAGGTCATATTCGTCCATGTTCAGAAACTTTCTGGCTTTCTTGACACTCACAAATTGCACATTATTTATACCACTAGCGGATCCAGATCTGGTTCGAACCCCCCCACCCCGTGAAAAATAATTTACAGGAAATGCACTATATTTTTACCAAAAATTATTTTTTTCCCGGGGGGCATGCCCCCTGACCCCGCCTTCCCCTAGTTATGGTATGTCTGATGTGAACCTTCATCTTACTTAAAAGCTGGATCCAGTCCTGTATACCTAGGCTCTAGCTAGACAGGTCCTTCGCACAGTAATGCTGGTATGTCTATTGGTATATAAAACAACAGTTCTCTCTTTGGCATTCCTTTTTAGCACAGATTGTTCAGCAATTTAAGTGCTTATCCTTGGGCTACACTTTCAAAGTTGCCTTCCTTCTGGCCTATTTTGCCTTCTTGAAAATATCAAGTCTAGTTTCACATACCATCTTCACTGACCCTCTGAAGAAGTTGGCTAGAGCAAATATCTTGCAAATCCTGGTCCCCATATTATGGTAAAATGGTCAAAAACCATCCAAAAGAATAATTCAGTTAGATTATTAAATTTCCCAGCCTTGGGTAATTTCACCTTTACCCAGTTAGTGTCCTTAAACATTTACTCGCCCCTTAGCCTGGAAAAACATAAGAACTCCCTATTTCAAATTAAGTGCTACTAAAAGTCCTAATTAAAAGTGGGTACACTTGTTAGGAAATTAATTCTTTCGCTCAGTAATCCAATGGAAATGTATGTGTATGTAACCAACTGCTATGAGGACAAGATCAACACAAAACATGTTTAATCCCTGTACATTGAACCCTCAACCATATAATACCTGTAGTCAACAACTAGGCAATATCAAGGCTATGTAAAAACAAATAAGTGGAATCCCAGTTTCAATCAACGTCTCAGAGATAATGATTTCACAACTAAATCTATATTCAAGTTTTTACAGGAATATTGTCAAACTCTCTCACATGTAACTTTGATCTAATGAAATTTCAAAATACCAGCACCAACCTGTTTGCTTAATTATCTTTGGAACCCTGGGAGATTAGCAATAGGGAAATCAGCCTAGACCAATTTCACAATGGGCTATTGACTGTATTTCCAATATTTTGAATGTACATTGTGATAAACCTTGAACCAACCTTTGAAATCTTCCCGACAGTACACCAATACAGACTGTACCACTTTCACCTTAAGCGGATATACTGGGACATGTTTAAGGCTGACATATATGTCTATTCGTATATACAACAACAGTTCTCTCAAAAGGGAATCTATCACCAACATTAGATTCACCTTTTCACATCAACCAAAAAGATTTTTTCTAAATTATGTACCCTTAAAGCAAATGTCTACAATTAAACCCCCCTGCCTACTTATATTGTTCAATCCATAAACTACCTTTCATTTCATGAGTCCCTTTTTGAAAAATTCTTAGACAATTACACATAAAAATTGCCCACTTTAGCGATCCCCTTTTATCGCTCACATTCCCCGTTATCGGGGACCATCACTCTCACAATATACACCCACTAACCCAATTCCCCAAAATTTAGGTTCACTTTTTAAACTAAAAGTCACCCAAGTTCTCAAATGTGATTTTTCTCCATATCATACTGGCAATCCAACCAGTTATTACAGCATATCAGCACCACACTAACTCAGCCATTCATTGCCCTGATGTTGTCAGTTTCTGCCCCTTCAAACCCCCCACCACCACTTTCTGTTTACATTTTAGCATGAAGTCCTCAATATTTATTCCACCAGCTTTGTCACCCTCTGATCAAAAATCCATCCAAAGAAACTGATACTCTCTACAAACAATATCACTCCACCTTGTCGACCCTTATCGACAAACATGCTCCACTGCACATTGAACATACCAAGGCAAAGTAAATCCCGAGATGGGTTAACGACACTGTAATTGCGGCAAAAGAGACCAAAAGTTTGTTTGAACGCATTTGGCATAGAGATAAATCAACCTTCAATAGATCCTGGTACATGCAGAAAGTCCATCAATATAACAGAATCTGCATGCAGGCCAAATCTCAATTGCTCAAAGCGAAAATTCAGACAATCAAAACAATCCACAAAAATTATGGCGTGTCCTGGGTGATGGGTTACACAGACTTCCAGCCAAGATCCTCCCATCGATAAAGCCACCTCAGCATTTGGCTGACAGGTTTGTGGAATTCTTCACAGAAAAAAAAGAATAAATATGCTAAACATTTTATGCTTCTGCCAACTTGCAACACATCACCCCTGACTCTCATCCCCCAATGTTCTCCACATTTTTGATTGTAACAGAGGATCCAAAATTATTACCAGTTCTCCTAGTAAATCATGTTCCCTAGACCCTTGGCCTACTTTCCTTGTACTGGATTACCTGGATATTCTAATTACCCCCATCACCACATTAATCATTGTTTCTCTTGAGCAAGGCCCATGTTACCCCTAGCCTCAAAAAACCATCCCTAGACAAAGAAGCCTTTAAAAACTACAGGCCTGACTCATATATAAACTTTATCTCAAAGATACTTGAAAGGGTAGTAGCGGCCCAGCTACCAACTCATCTTGATGAAGACAGTATTATGACCACCTTCCAATTGGCTTATAGAAAACACCACTCTACTGAAAGTGCCCTCCTTAATATTAAAAGCGATATTCTTCTTAACATGGCCAAGGGTTCTGGCACTGCCCTTACCCTTCTGGATCTATCCGCTAGGTAGGTAGTATACTCTCCCATCCTGCTGCACTTTGCTAGGTAGGTAGTATACTCTCCCATCCTGCTGCGCTCTGCTATGGAGTACCTCAGGGCTCTGTCCTTGGACCAATCCTGTTCTCTCTCTAGACTAACCCAATTGTCTCAATCATTCACTCACACAGCAGCATCAACTACCATTTTTACGCTGATAATACCAAGTTATACATAACACTTTCACCAGGAAATTTCTTTCACTCTATCCAAAAACTGAATAACTGTCTAAACGACATTCAAAATTTTATGATTGCAAATAAAAAAATCCCTAAAAAATCGTAACCAACTTTCTCTCACTTCCCTATCAATATTCTCGGAAATCTGGTCTCACCAGCAAAAAGTGTCAGGAACCTCGGAGTGGTGTTCGACTCTAACTTCAATATTTCAAAACACGTATCACAGATCATCAAGTCCACTAGAGCACATGCGAGAGACCTCTACAGAATTCGTCCCCTTCTAGACCACAATACATCAGTGCTGTTAGCCAACGCTTGGGTGACCAGCAGGCTGGACTACTGCAATTCACTCATCTTATCGCTCACTGATTTTGAGATTCCTGTTAGTTCAAAACTCACTCTGCAGGGTTGTCACCCGTTCCTCAAAATTTTCACATTACCCCTCAACTAAAAAAAACCCATTGGCTACCAGTCAAATACAGGGTTCAATTTAAAATTGGTCTTATTACATATAAAATTCTCAATTAGGGTCAACCAGTTTACCTAAGAGGATTAATCCACCCTACACCTCTTCCAGAAACATAAGGCGAAATACCCCCAAACTTAAGTTTCTCCAAAAACCCACTTTTGATTGCAGAGTTCACAAATCAATTAAACACTTTTCTAAATCCTTCAGTCACTATGCCCCTGCCCTCTGGCACTCTTTTCATTTCCATCTTTTAGGAAGCACCTCAAAAAAAATCTCTTCAGCTCTAGCTTCCCAACTTAGTTTTACTTTCCTCCCAATCACACCCACAATCCCGGACTACCAACCTTAAACGCCATTCGACATACATATGATAATGATTTGGGTTAATTACCACACTGAGTTCCCCATGGTTTGCGGAAGATATTGTGCTTGCAAAGCAGTAGATTAGATTAGACTAGAATCATCAAATCTCTAATTAGGTATAATCATCAAATCTCTAATTAGGTCTAATTTTTTCTTAAATTTTATACTACTTTGATTATATTTCCATAAAATGTACGATAATATAATCTTAGTTTATATAGTATATTATTTTTATGTATTAAAATATAATTATTTTAAAGAATGTTCTTGTTTTTCTTTTAAAATGATTCTGGTAGTATTGTCTGGCTTATAAAACTGTCTTAGTGACAGTTTGTGTAATGTCATCTTATTGTATGACGAAATCTTGCGATGACATAATTTGTATAATTACATCTTAGTCAAAAATCATATTTCTTGGATTAATAATTACTTATTTTTATTTTTTTCAAGTAATTTTATTTGAATTAAAAATTTATTTTGTACTTTTTAATTATTAAATATGATTTTTAACATTAATATCTCATGCTCTGGAATTAATAAACATACTTATTACTTTTAAATAATCTTATTTGCGTTTATAATTAATATTTTAGCTTTAATTATAAATTGCCTATTATTTTGATGAAAATAATAATGATTATTTTTTAACTTTGTTGGGTTATTTTTAGGTGACTTCTGGTGAACTTCAAGGTCATATAAGACAGAGAAGAGAGAAGGCGATAACTGAGTGCAAAATAATCAGGATAATAACCAAGAATATTCTCAAACATTGGTTGATGCCTATGGGAGCCAGATAGTGTAATATGAAAATCCAAGACAACTCAATATGCCTATGCTTGGAAGTGTTGGATGCTTTAGATTTTGGTGTACACCACTCTAGCACAGAAAAATGCATGTGTTTGTAGTTATGTCCATCACTTTTAAAGTGACGTGAGACTGGTGTGTCTTTTCCATCTTATTTTTGAATTGAATGTTTGTGTTCATACATTCTTAACCTACATGCTCTTGAGGTTTCGTCTACATATTGTTTCTTCATTTAGTACAGGTAATCAGATATATGACATTGTTTAGTTTGCATGTGACATGTTTAGGTACGTCTTGTGTTTTAAATGACTTGTGTGTGAAGTTATATTGCACTACTGACTTTCTCTTTATGAATTGGTAGTTAGTGCATTTGCCCAATCTTATGCAGATTGGAGTATGTGTTTTTGGGATTTCCACCTTGGATGGAGGGTAAAAAGTGCATGCATTGGTGAGCTTGTTGCATAGATTTGGTAATCTTCTAAATCCCACACAATAGGTTTATCTTTGAAGACTGGTCCAAAATCGGGGCTATTGGTTATCATATACCAGTTTTTGTGGATCAGTTCTTTTCTTCTGAGATCCTGTTGTCTGGTATGGGTGTATCATAACCACTTGCAGGTTCTAAAGTCACTATGACATTAGACAAGGCTTTACAGAAGTCATTCTGGCTAGCAGTGGCTAAAGGAGCACTTATAGTGAAAACTAAGGAAAATCTACTTCCTGCTTATGTTCAGACTACTAGCAATGAATGAGATTGTTTATCTGCCTGATGTAATTTACTCTGTGTAAATTGTATTTCTACTGTTGAATTATTATCAGTCTCATCAGAGGTTATGAAATATTCAGGTTCTTGGGCCCTAAGGTACTTTTGGAGCTCCTGGGGGATGCCCCCGGTTCTGAGCCGGTTCAGAGCCTGTTATCAGGCTCTAACATGGTAATAGGGTATACCTGAGAAGAAAGAAATCTATAAGTCCATTTTTATGGAGGATTTGAGTACCATAAAAATATAACTATTTTGATGTCATTTTCGATTTGTAGATGGTGAGTGTGGGTTGCTCATTACCAGGCTTTTATTAAGTCTTGATTTATATTGTTTGTTTATTTGTTGCTTTACGTCATGCTCAACAGCCAGGGTCATATTGCGACGGGTAGTTTACTGGTGGAGGAAACCAGTGCATACTGCACTGTAAACCACCGTGCATCGGCAAGTAACTACCAACTTTTCAACATGAGGCGACTGGCCCGACATTCGAACCGGCGGCCTCAGAGGTTGGAGGCGAGAACTCTAACTGCTACACCACTGACCCCCCTATATTTATTTACCCTTTCCTCATTTCCAGTTTGCAGATGGTGAGTGTTACTTGATGCATGTTGTGGAATTTTAATGAATGCTGAGTCAGCAAATATTCAATTTTAATTTAGACTCTCCATTTCTTGTTTACACATGGCATTAAATCAGTTGGAAAATGTTTGCTTCATTATATCCCAAACAAATGATCTTGAGGGTGACTTTATATGTTTAATAGTAAAAACTACTTCTACCTTTAATCTTATAACATTGTATGGACCAAACATAGACAACCCTTCTCTTTACAGATAAATAACAAAAATGTTTCCCCAAAGAATAATAAAGATTACAATATAACCTGTGGTGACTTTAATATGATCCTCAGTCCAAATATTGACAGCTATAATTATAGGAATATTAATAATCCAACTCTAGAAAAGAGGTTCTGAATATGATGCAAGGATTGAACTTATGTGATACCTTCAGAATTATTCATCCCAACAAATGAAAATATACATGGAGATCTTAATATTCTTTTCAAAGTTGATGATTACTTATTATGGATTAACTTTTGCCTAAAATACATGGTAAAACCATAAAAATATATTTTCCATCAAAACAAAAGTCAGCTAGGAGAAGAAAAGAACCTGATAACAGATATTGAACACTTACAGAGCTCAGGGTTTGTAAAATTACAACTACTGCTTGATAAAAAGGCATGCTGGAAACCATTAGGGAAGAACAAATTAAAGGCCAGATGATTTGATCGAGAATTCAATGGCTACATAAAGGGCTAAAACCCTCATAATATTTTTAACCTTGAAAGAAGAAACTATTTAGAAAAACCTGTTTAAAAAGTTCAAGACAAGGACGGTCAACCTATAACTGATCAGAAGGCCATTTTAGAATATATAAAAATATATTCAGCAATAAGGTTTACACACTGGGAAATGTCACTTTGAAAGAAATCTTAAAGAATACCAATATCCATAAAGTGCCAAATATTAAACTGGGTGATCCAATTTCTACATTGAAATTAAGTGAAGCATTTAAAAACACAATAGACTTCATTATAAGTGAATTTTTAAAAGTTTTTTGGGAAAAATTGAAACTCTTTATTACCAGGGCAATTAATGTCTGCCTTGAAAAAGGAAACTGTCAACAACTCTTCGGAAAAAAACAATAACTTGTATCCCCAAAGGAAATAAAGAACAATATCACTTGAAAAAATAGGAGGCCTTTCTCACTCCTGTACACTATATATAAATTAGCATCTGGTTTAATAGCTAGCAGAATGAAAACTATTCTTGACAAAATTTTTGGTCAAAGAGGTTTCATAGCTAGCAGACAAATTAGTGACTGTACAAGACTAGTTTATGATGTCGTGCAAGCTGCAGAAAGAAATAACCTGACAGAACTTCTTCTTTTAATTGACTTTTAAAGGCTTCTGACTCAATTTCTTGGAACTTTCTCTGTGAGATTCTGAATCTGTTTCTTTTTTTTCCAAAGTTTATTGACTCGATAAGGCTATTCAAGAATGACATTGTAATATATGTACTACGAAGTGGATATCTTGCTAGAAAAATTTAGTCAAGAGAGGCTGCCGGCAAGGTGACCCTATAGCACCTTATTTATTCATTACAGGAGCAGATATTCTAGAAGTCCTTATTAAATTGAATTATAATATTGTGGGACTTAACATCACACAGTTTCACATGACAACACTATAGCAACAATAAAAATGAAAAAAGAAAAACAAAGGACAGTCAGGAAAAACATTAAAAAAACAAAGATAAATTGCAATTTCTCATAAACTTGATTGGGACAAAACATATTTTAAATTGCTGGGGATACCTTTCAACATTGATTTAAATGAAATGCCAGTTACAAATTTAAATCCCATTTTGGAAAAAAATTCTCACTAATATTAATAAGTGGCAATAAAGGGAAATGGGAAAAATTACTGTTCTGAAGACTATGATAATGTCAAAATTGACAGACCTACCTCAGTACTACCAATATTGGAATCATTTATTAATAAACTACTCACAATATTTAGAATTTCCTCTGAAATGATAACCAGATAAAGTTAAAAGAGACACTGTTTGTTGTAACTTTTTAATGGGTGGTTTAAAATAATTAATGTCCGTGCATTTATTAAATCTTTGATGGTCAATTGGGTGAAAAAAAAAATTTTGTGGCCCTGAATGGCAGTCGCTATGTCATGCCATGTTCTTATAAAAAAGATGCCTAATGTTTTCTGGGTTGAGGTTATTAAAAACTGGCAGATTTTATTAATTTTCTTTTCATGAAATATTAAAAATTTCCTAATTTACAAATTACATTTTATCTCCAATTAAGTGATCTTTAGTTAGATATTCAGTCCAACTAGACAAGCTCTGTCCTGGCTTTCTTTCGGCTAAAACTATATTCATGTAAACTGCTCTTGAATTGGTTTGTTTATTTTTGTTAAGTTTGATATGAAATATGATATTACAAAGTTATTTTTAAAATGATGAAATAAAGAATAAAAAATGACTAAATGCATACTCCTTTCTCCAAAAGAACAATGTAAATTACACTACATTTGAGAAACTGTTGATTAACTTCTAGCTTTAATAAAAAAATATTTTCATTGGTGACCTCCACTTTTTCACTCTATTACATGTAAACCATCAAGATGAATTTACTTTCAAAGTATGGGGAAATTTTTAATGTTAGAAGTATTTAGCAGCAATTTTTCGTAAACTCATCGCATTGGAGGATTGAGGAGATTGGAATGCATATTTGGGATAGCTTGTTCTTCAGCATGCAATAGCCAGATATAAGATATATTTATAAAACTTATGATTGTCCCATGAATATTTGAGAACGACTGTATGTCATTATACATATACATTTCCCCCATCATAACCTGGCTAAACTTGATGAATATTTGTAATAAAATGGATTACTATTAAATAAATTATACATTGACACAAGTGAATGTTTCCCTTCCAAATAAGAAATAGTCCCTCTATCTCATCATTCAGGAAACACCTAAGAAACCACCTCTTCGAATGCTGTTTCCCAACTTAGTCTCCTTCCCTTTTGGTTACACCCATAACTCCAGATCACTGACCTTGACTGCCTTTCGAGTCAGATTATATAATAAGTTCCCCTTCATGGGGATGATATTGTGCCTGCAAAGCAGTAGATTAGATTAGCTTAGATTAGATAGAGTTTAACTGTACCCAGTTAACATTGCATAAATTTTTAAATGTCCATATATATCAACAACATTTAGTGATGAAATATCAATCCTGTTAAAACGATTTTTCAATGTTTTCCTTTCATCAGTATATATTTAAACACATTCACAGAAGTAGTATTTTAAAATGTAAACAAATGTTTTTTCAGATATGGTGAAAAATATATTTTAGTTGGATTTGATTTCAACATGTTTTTAACCACACAATTTCCTTAAAGAAATGTGCATATTTCTTTTAATTTATATTAAACAGCTGTAATATTTTAGTGCATTAATATACCATTATAATATACTGACATTACCTTCCATCTTTCAATAGTCCATTCCTTCCCTTCATGCTTGAAAAACATGTACTAATAACAAAATTCCTTTCATTTTAAAACTTGTACTCTTTTGGACTTTTCCCTGCAAGATTAATATTGTTTATACCAGATACAGTGTCCATATTTACAGTAAAAGTTAGATTTAATACTATACCTATATAAATATTTATAAATATCAAAATACATTTAGCACTGCTCATGAAACTAGCTTTGATAACACATTTACATTAACAAATGTTAATAAATGTAGAAACATGTTAAAATCATCTTCATTCAAAAACAATGAAATTGCTAAAATTGAAAAATGTTGAAATCACCAATATTTACCAATGTTAGTGATATTAACATTGATAAATGTTTACATGGAAAACTTGGATAAACATTGTACCTGTTTTTATTTTTAAATCATATATGAATGTTTTTATGTGTACGTTCATAAACATTTATCAACATATGAAATGCTCACTGGCTAAAAGCATCTGACCAGTTAATCTTTATAATCACTGCCTCAAATTAGTGCCTCAATGAGACTCATTTTACATGTAGAAATACTTAACAAAAACAATTAATTTATGTCTGCCATCACTTCAGCTACTGTATATGGTATTGAGACATTCCTAGTGATGTATGATAACTAGTCATAGATATTCTACGTTGTAGTTTGTACCAACTTGAGGTTGTGACAATTCTAAGGTCCTGCTCTGATATGACTCTGGCTGTTGAGCAAGACATAAAGCTATGAACTTGGCCAAGTTGAAGTGTTTGTTGATTTAAATGTTTTTATTCTTCAGACTGTAGTGGACATGCTGATGAGATCACACCATATATCTCTGAAATTTTGCTCTCCCCAACATGCTGCATGACAGAAACCTCCTCTGTGGTACAAAAGACTTGTCCACCAGGGCAGATATTTGAGTCAAACAACTCTTCCAGACTTCTGATAGAGTGTGTGTGTGGTGGTGATACTGGATATCCCTGTGTCAGTGTTAACTGTGTGGGTATGTATATTGTCTGAAAGCTTTTGTACCATCCTTTCATTCAATTTACTTTAGCAGATTGTGATTTGATCAGTTCCTCTAAAGTTACTAAAGAAGTAGCTAAATCAGTCAGCAAGCAAGTTAATAAGGTAGTAGTAAAATAAAAGAAGAGAAATCAATGAGTAAGTAGGTTAGTAGTTCAGTAAGGCTGAAAGAGAAAAATGTCACTCAGTAAATAGTTGGTAATGCTGAGTGACAGTTAACATGTACAAAATAAGTAATAACAGCATAGGTGACACATTTGGGACAATAATGACCAATAATGGATATGTTAAAACAATAATGTGTTGTGACAGTTTATATTAAGAGAATACAGCCCTATAAAATCACATTATTGTGCCATAACTGTTCTCTTTTAGACAACCTGATCTTTTCACTTTCTATCTGACCCAATTATACATAGATACAAAGACTTGCTGCAGTCTGGCAAATGCAAAGCACTTGTTATCCATTTAGAATAATTTTATTTCTTATGTGATATCATTGGGTGACAACAAATATATTTCTTGGACTTTAGCTATCTGTAACACACATCTATAAAAGTAAAATTTTGTCAAAGAAATTATTTTTGTCAATATATTTTGTATGTCCTAGGTTATTGTTATGTCATTTACGTATTTCTTCATTACAATACCTTTTTGAAATACAAACATCATTTTACAGATACAAAAAGGATGTACACAAAACTAAATAAGACTCAATTGTTATGAGGATGTTAGGTAAGATTGCATAGCTACTGGCTTCAAAAAACATACTATTTTTATCTAGGAGTCTCAACTGTCAAGATACCATTTGGACTATATCTTACAGTACATCTCAAACATTCAAATCAGTATATACGTATAACATAAAAATATATTAATATGGTGTTCCTTTAACCAAATAAAAGAGATGAAGTGTTAAAAATATTCACCCAAAACATTCTGGAATATTGGTCTAATTTACATCCCTTATTTTTCAGAAAAAATAGACTTTATATGGTTCATTAATATAAATAAGGCATTGATGTTTGATGTAAATAATATGCATAACACAAAATTAATGTGAACAAATCAAATATGCTGAATTTTGAAAAAGAGGTAGTTTGCTAATCCTTATTAAGGATAGTTCATAATTGAGAGTTACTAATTATTTCACTGTCAATTAACCCTCAATTTTTTACTGAAAAAAAAAACAATATTTCATTTATTGCAGCATAAGCCGTTTTGATTGGACTGACCTCCTGATACACTGTAAAAGTACATTTGAAATGATGTGTGGTATACAGAGACTGGAAGATAAAGTTACCTTGGAAAAAAATATGTGCTTCATCAGGGAAGATTGCGAACAGCGAAGTTGACATTGATTCAAGTTGCTCTGTGAAAAGCGATGACAATCCACTGTGTTTGTTTTTCCACTACAGTCCTGCTAACCTGAGTTGCATTCTGTATGATGCATGCTCCATTACAAAACACAGGTATAAATGTGTGTCAGTCACTACTACTAGTTCACTTAATCAGGTGTGGTTGGCCTTATACTGTTATGTTTAATATCACAAAACTGTATTTCGACAATCAGGTGAGTTGTCTCATCAGAGGCTGGAGTTTTAACCAAGTTCAATCCCTGAAGTACTTTTCTAGTGGTGCAATTGCACCGGTTCATTGCACCGGTGCAGGTGCAAGTGCAGCACTTGTATTTTTGGTGCAAATAACAAATTATGTATAGAAAGTAATTTTATACTAGATTTGTTAATCTAATGATTTTATTGATGTTTAATAATAATCAATGTATATAGTATTAGTATGATAGGTAGGGATACAATATTACTGGTCATTTATTCATCTTTAATGCGTGAGTAAATGGTGGTAACATTGTAGTGGTCACCTTTAAAACTTGGAAATATTTTTTATTCTGGTTACCCATAAGTCTTTTTGTTTATGAGAGTCATTCAGGTGTATTATCCATAGTGTTATTTACACTCTTTGCTGGATGTATGGACTGTCAATCAGACTTAGAAGTTCAGGCCAACACTTAGAATGCTGAGTCAGTATTTAGCAGGTGAGATTACATGGGACTATGATGTGTCACAATGTATCAAAGGTAAGTGTTGGGACTGCATTTCTAGGTGTATTCCTAGTGGGTATGTCCTTGTATTCATATTAAAATCACAAAGGCAAATACTGTAGTCTTTTTTACTATATTTTTTAATATGATTAAGACATTTGAAAAAAACAGGCACATACATAAAAAGTTTATTTAATATGAGTCTTATTCTTGCACTTATTATGCATAGAATGTAAAAACAAATATGCTCTAGTTATTATTTATTACAGTTCATTTGTTATGTCAATAAATAATAATTCTACAATGTGTTTCAGGATACTAAATAAATTGTTATTTGGCATATTCATCTAGTTTTATTTTGTTCTTAATTCTTTGAACAACTAGGTAAATGCAGGATTTTGGCTTTCAATTCCCTTCTTTTATCCTTAGGAACAAACATAGAGGGTCGTGTAGGTTTCCTGCTACACATTTTAATCAGTTCCTGATTTTCCCTGTCACTGTCTGAATCTGACAGGACTATTTCATGTTTGTCCACATGTGAGTTCTCCTTAGGAAATTTCTGGAGTATGTTGACTGCACTAGTGGAGGGTTGCTCCCGGTCATCACTGTCTGAATCAGATAGGATGATTTCAGCGCTGTCTGGAATAGCTGTCTCCATGCGAGGGACTGGGAATTGATTGGCTTTGCTACTTGTTGGTTGCACTTTTAATAAGCCAATCTGCGAGGTTGGTTCTGGTGGACACTCCAAATTTGGCTTGCTCATCACTATTCTGGAATTTAATGTTTCCACAATTTGCTGCACAGTAAAGTTAAGCAAGGCCACCAACATAACCTCACAAAGGAGCAATGGAAGGGTTTGATGGAATTAAGAAAGAACCCTG
The DNA here is from genome assembly GCA_964017235.1 of Sabellastarte sp. h YS-2021. NCBI lineage: Eukaryota > Metazoa > Annelida > Polychaeta > Sabellida > Sabellidae > Sabellastarte > Sabellastarte sp. h YS-2021. The sequence continues at coordinate 145,265,049 of OZ024931.1, forward strand.
AGATCGTCATAAAAAAGGCAGATAAAGGATCAGCAGTTGTTATAATGAATACAACTGACTACCTAAGAGAAGGCTATAGACAACTCAGTGACCGTAATTTCTATGTTAAAATTAAGGAAGACCCCACCACGCAAATTAGTGACAAAATTTGCAGAGTCCTTACTGAGATGAAGAATTGTAAACTCATCACAGAAAAAAACTTTGAGTACCTCAACATCAAGGACCCAAAAGCAGGTAGATTCTACCTGTTACCAAAAATACATAAAAAACAGGTACCAGGTAGACCAATATGTAGTTCAATAGGACACCCTACATGTAATATCAGTAAATTTGTAGATGCCCATATCAAAGGATATGTGCCACAAACTAAATCCTATGTCAGGGATACCCAGCACTTTATCACAAGATTATTAGAGATGGGCAAAATCCCTGAGGGAGCTCTATTAGTCACCTTGGATGTCTCGTCACTCTACACCAATATCCCCAACCAAGAAGGGCTTATTGCAGTGGCGAGCCACCTGAGAAAAGATAGAACTAAAGACCCAATCACCCCATACATCCTTGAATTACTAAAGTTAGTATTACAAAGTATGAACTTCACATTTAATGAAGATCATTACTTGCAAGTAGGTGGGACTGCCATGGGAACTGGCGTGGCACCCAATTATGCAAATTTATTTATGGACAGATTTGAAACCAAGGCCTTAGATGGATGGGACATGAAACCACTACTATGGCTGAGGTTTATTGATGACATATTTATGATTTGGACTCATGGCCGGGATGAATTACATAAATTCATCACATACTTAAATAATATCCATCCTAAAATTAAATTCACACATGAACATAGTTTGAATTCAATTGACTTTCTAGACACCACAGTCAGAATAGACAGTGACAGAATGCTCTACACAACACTGTTTGAGAAACCCACAGATACACACCTGTATCTACACCACACTTCTGCCCGCAATAAACCTTGCCACACTAAAGGACCCTTTGGGCAATTCCTGAGAATTCGTAGGATTTGCACCAAAAATGATGATTTCATCACTCATGGGCTAGAAATGATTCAACATTATGTAAAAAGAGGTTACCCACTCAAAAGCCTGAAGAAACACATGCTTAGAGCGGCGAGGTATTCACAAAAAGACCTACTCTCAGTTAAAACCAAACAAGAAATTAAAACACCAGTAATGGTAACCCAATACAACCCCATGAACCCCAACATTCGTGGTTTCATACACAATAATTGGAACATCATTGAACACAGTAATGATTGTGTCAATACATTCAGTGACAAACCAATAGTGGGTTTCAGAAGATTACCAAATCTCAGAGATATCCTAACAAATGCATCTATTACATACCCAGTTAAGGAGACTCCTATCAAGCAAATCATTGCCAAACACTGCACGAGACTAGGCAGATGCACTTGCTGCCCCCTGATCCAAAAAGACACTTCAGTAAAGTGCAATGTGTCCAACAAGATTCATAAACTCACTAAACTACCCAAACATATTAGTTGTGAATTGAGTGACATAGTATATCTAATCACTTGCAGAAAGTGTCAGAAATACTATGTAGGTGAAACAGGGCGTGCATTCAGATCAAGAATGTATGAACACATTCTCTCAGTGAAAAAACCCAAGGAGAATAGAATCACCCCAGTGTCAAAACATTTTACAGACAAGGGACATTCTGCCAAAGATCTGAGATTCTCAATTCTGGAATGGTGTTCTCTAAAATACAACACACCTAATCTTGAGCACAGAAAAAAGTGTGAAAAGTGGTGGATGTGGAATATTGGAGCAATACATCCAGTCGGCATTAACCAATTTATTTAACTGTGTATCATTTTTAGCATTTATTCACACTCAAAATGCTAGTTTTTCTTGCTTGATGCATGCTCCATTACATATGACTCATCTGGATATCATCTACACCAAAAGCTGGGTAAGTAAAATAACTGGAGAGATCTTTATAAACATTTAAAGCATCTAAAAGTGTATTTCCCCCTTGTTTGAACAGGTTAACTCTGAGAATGAGCTTTGTAGTCAAGCTTTAAATAACTATTTTCCCCCGATCTTTTTATTTCATAATGTTATTGTAAAATAGTAAATATGAAATCTCTGTTAGCTATGTGGATGATAAAAAACTTAAAACAAAAAACTACTTGAGAACAATGAGAACACACACTGTGTTCTTTAACAAAAGTAAAACTACGTCCATTTTTAGACTTTTCCTTCGAGATCCCTCCTTCTCTGACATTGTAAAACTGAGCATCCTGCTCCCATTTTGAATTGGTTCCTACTACCTTCATTTTGCAAGTCCTGAAAATACAATTTGAAAAAGAAAGCATAAGCCAAACCCCTAATTTATATTACTGCCTTAAGTAGCCCTTACCTGCTACGCAAACCTCAAAAAATTTCTTAAATATACTCACCACCGATACCACATTCATTTTTTACATGTACCACTCACCAAACCTTTGGGGTGGTTTCAGCTGTCGCTGCAGTCGATTCGAAACGAAATAGTCATTTTCAAGATCGGATTCCTCATCAACTTCAATCTCAGCTTCATCTGAATTGATTTCCTGTTGGACTTTTGACAACTCCTGTACCCATGAGATGTCGATGTCTTCCCTCACATGAGCCTGTTTTAATCTGTCATGGTTAACAACAAAGGGTTTACTGTTAGCGTTCAGTGCAATTCTATAAACTGCATTCGAGAACTTTTGAACAACTACATATGGACCTTTCCATTTATAGTAGCTCTCCTTTGGTGCATTTCCTTTAATTGGACAATTATAATAAACCAAAGACCCAGGAGAAAAAGTATTCTCTTTTAGCCGGTTATTGTACCAGTGCTGCTGTTTGATTGCAGCCTTTTGCAATTTTAATCTTGCATTTTCATGAACTTTTTCTAACCTACTTTGCAAGTTTATCACATACTCAGGAATATTCTTTGAGTCTTTGCAACCTATATAAGGAAGAACCAAATCTACTGGTAACTTTACCTCTCTTCCTAACATTAGCATGGCTGGGGTCTCACCTGTGTACACCTGTGCGCTACTATTATATGCTAAAACACACATTTTTATCAACAAGTCCCAATTGAATGGACTGTCCACAATTACACAATTCAACATGTTATTCAATGATTGATTTACTCTCTCTACAAACCCGTCAGACATTGGTCTGAAACTTGTAGTTCTAGTTTTGTCCAATCATAAGATTTTACACACTTCAGTAAAAACTTTACCTTGAAAGTAACTGGCCTTGTCTGTGTGGAGTTCAAAAGGAACACCAAAATAACTTATCCAATTTGAGATAAAAGCCTCAGCAACAGTAGTTGCAGTTATATTGGGTAATGGTGCAGTAATACAATACTTGGTAAACACATCACCTATAACTAATAACCATCTGTTACCTGCATCAGTTTCTGAAAATGGACCCATTACATCCATTTCGAGTCTTTCACCTGGAGATCATAAAGATATATATGCATACCTCCCTTGGCACTTTCAGATGGACTTTTACGCATTCGACATGGTTTACATGTTTGTACCCACCTAATCTTTCTCGTTCAAATAATAACTGCTTTGTTTCACTACCATACTTTGAAAAGTTGGACCACTGAAAATCTTCTTGGTCTTCCAACCATTTCACCACTGGACCAATGTTTTGATCTCTCCGTTGTTCACTCGCCATTTCTTCCTCTGTCCACAGTGGTTGTACTGAAACATTACAAACTTTGGACTCATTAGTACAAGTACTAGGATCAACAAAACTATCTACATTTTCAAAATTGGTTTGCACACCTACATAATTTGTAACCTTGGTTTATATAACAACATCTGGTTCATACTCAAGGTCACTGAATTTTTGGCAATAACAGTTTTTTCATCTTACATGGCTGAAATTGCCTGATCAGTCCATCTGCATTGGAATGAGTACTGCCAGAGCGGTGTACAATCTCATAATCAAAGGGCTGTAAGAAATCAAGCCACCTGGCTAACTGCCCTTCCGGTTCTTTGAAACAGTTCAAATACTTCAGTGAACTGTGATCTGTTTATATGATGAAATGTCTACCTAACAAATAGTTTTTGAACAATTTTACATGGTGTATCACAGCTAACAACTCTTTTCTAGTTATGCAGTAATGGATTTCTTGCTCACTTAGAGTTCTACTACCATATGCAATAACCCTTTCTACCTGTTCACCATTGTGGTTCTGTATCTGACTGAGCACTGCCCCAAGACCAACATTAGATGCATCAGTATCTAATATAAATGTACCTTCATCCTGAGGATAACCTAATACAGGTGCAGAAGTTAATAGCTCTTTCAACTTTTTGAATGCCTCTTCACATTCATCAGACCACTCAAATTTAGTCTTTGGAGAAGTTAAATTTGTAAGCGGTTTTGCAACTGTTGAAAAGTTGTTCAAAAATTGTCTATAGTACGACGCTAAACCCAACAAACTTTTAACTTCTTTCTGATTCTTTGGCCTTGGCCAAGATTTGACAACTTCAATCTTTTTGGGATCACAACTAATACCTTTTTCACTTACCACATGACCCAAAAACTCCAACGATTTCCTGAACAACTTACACTTGGCAGGTTTCAACTTCAAAAAATTTATTAACTGGATCAAACTATTCAATAACGACCCCAAGGCTTATGTTTTCCAATGTGGTTTTCTTTCTGAGCCAATAAATATCGGACGTGGATGTAAACAAGGTGATCCCCTTTCTCCATACCTCTTCCTATTTGGAGCAGAAATTTTAGCACTATTGCTTACTCTTAACCCAGATGTTGTAGGATTAAAATTATTTACCCACGAATTTAAGCTCACACAGTTTGCAGATGACACAACCCTTATATTGGATGGTTCACAAGACTCCTTACAGGCTGCATTGAATACTTTAGAGATCTATGGTAATTTCTCAGGGCTGAAAATGAACAGGGAAAAGACAAAGGTCATATGGATAGGAAGAAAGAAGCATTCAAAAGATAAATTAAAAGTTTCTGTGAATCTTGATTGGGGAAAATCAGAATTTGTATTATTGGGAATAACTTTTAATGTTGACCTGGCTAAAATGCCTGAAACAAACCTAAATAGTGCTCTAAATAAAGCTGAAACTCAGCTAAAAAGTTGGAAAGTAAGAAGATTGACCCCTATTGGGAAGATAACTGTTTTAAAAAGTTTGATACTATCTAAATTTATCCATATCTTTTTGGTTTTACCAGTACCAGAAAACTTTATTCGTAAGCTGAACACCTTATTTTTTCAATTTCTCTGGAACAATAAACCAGACAAGATTAAAAGAGCTACTATTTGTGGTGACTATTCCAAAGGTGGTTTGAAAATGGTCAATATTTATCAATTTATCAAATCATTAAAAATTACTTGGATAAGAAGAATATTTTTCCAGACTGATTGTCAATGGTTAATATTATTTTTAAAAATGTACCTAAGTACAAACAAATATTGTCTTGGAAATCAATGGTGGGAAACTCTTATATTGAAATCACCAAGTACCTTTTGGACTGATGTCATAAAGAATTGGCAATTACTTTGTACAAAACAACAATGTCGCAGCAATTTTGACATAATGAACACTTGTTTCTGGTATAATTCAAAGATTACAAAAGAACCTCTCTTTTTTCAAAATTGGTATAAAAATGGAATAACCCTGATTGGTGACATTACCGATAGAGATGGTAAAGTAAAACCTATAAAAGAACTGATAAAGTGTTACAGTTTTAACATTAATATACTAGATTACTTCAGAGTTAAACATCTTGTTCAAAATTTTATTGACAAATTTAAATTAGGAGACACTTTTACCTATACAAAGCCGAGTTACCCATTTCATCTGCAGATTCTTTCAAAAGCCAAAAAAGGTTGCAAAGACTTTTACAATGTACTCATGCAAAATGTGGAAAATCCCACAGCCTGGACAAAGTGGATGAATTTAGTGGATACTTCTGAACCAAATTTCTGGACCAATGTCTACAAAGTATGCTTTAAATCAGTTCAAGATAACAAATTTGTCTGGTTCCAATATAGAATTATAAATAATATTTTAGACACAAATAATTATCTGAATAAGGTCAAAATACAAGATTATAACATGTGTCATTTATGCAGTGCTTCTCCAGAAACAGTAAATCATTTATTTGCCGAATGTGATAAGGCTTTGGAATTGTGGGCTAATGTAAAACAATGGGTCACCAATCGTACCAGCATATATCTTGAATTGAATGACACAACAAAGATACTTGGATATATCACATATGATGAAAAATTTTGGGCTGCCAATTTTATTCTTATGGTTACTCGGTTTTACATTTATTGGTGTTCTAAAAAGAAACTTGATCTAAATATCTTTTATTTGCAAAGAAAAATTAAGTCTTTGTATAATGAACATAGATTTTTATCAGAGGTGAATGGTTTTCAAGACATCTTTGACAAAAGATGGACTCATTGGGTAAATCTTTTCACAAATATATAAAAAAGTATGAATTGGCTTCCTCATCCTGACTTTGTTATAATTTTGTTTTAGTTTTCCCTTATTAATCATACACCAGTATATTTAAGTTTGGAATGATGTCTTTATTTAGTTAAAGAGTAACAATATATGTATGCTTTTTAGAAAACTAGTTAAAAATTTCTGAACTAGCTAGCTAATTGTTTACATCTTTTGACTTGTAAGTCCTCTCTTTAAATATTGTAAACTGTTTTTGTATGTGTTTCTTTTTTTTTGTAGAGAAAAAAAAAAAAAAAAAAAAAAAGGTTTCAACTTCAGGTTGACATTTTGCAACCGTCTCAGCAGCTCACCTAATCTGCTCAGTGTTTCTTCAAATGTAGATCCAAACACTAGAATATCATCTAAGTACACTAATAAAGAAATATACCTCAAATCTGACAGCAGTTTATCCATCAGTCTCTGAAAACAACCCGGCGCAGTTTTCAAACCAAAAGGCATAACAAGCCATTCATACAAACCTCCCGATGGTCCATTTTGATGACAAAATGCTGTTTTTTCACAGGAATTTGGATCTATTGTAATCTGCCAGTAACCTGCAGTCATATCATTTGAACAAAACCATTTGGCTTTAGAAAGACAATCTAAAGATGACTGGATACGTGGCAAAGGGTATCCATCTGCTTTCAACTTCATATTCGTCAATCTAAAATCAATACACATTCTATAAGAACCATTCTTTTTCTTCACCATAACAATTGGTGAAGCCCATGGTGACTTACTCGGTGTAATCAGTTTCTTATCTAACAACTCTTGAATCAAAGTGATGGCAGCTTTCATCGCATCTGGATCTAACCTACGAGGTGCTTGTTTGATGGGTTGAGAATCACCTGTATCTAAAGAACATTCAATAATGTTAGTTGAACCCAAATCAAAATCATCTTTAGAAAATACATCAGCACATTCTACAAGAAAATGTTTCAATTTCAATTTTTGACTTGAATCTAAGTTTTTAGCTGCATCATCATACATGTTCACTAAATGATGTGGAACATCTGTGTCATCAGTCTTATCATTACTGCATATTTCATGGCTGACATTTACTGAAATACATGTATCACTTTTATGATCAAACAATTCATCAACTTTGTCATAATCAGTCATTTTTGATATCACACCTGGTATATTCACCAACATACCTACCACTGTATTTTCTTCTAAAGTGACGGTATCTGCATTGGGATTATACAGTAATACTGGTATACTTTCTTGACCTGTGAAATGAATACTTTTCACAGGTAGTACACACTTTTTACTCAACGAAGATTTTACTGGCTCTAACATCAGATTGATGTGAGCTTCAGATTCACATTTACTAGTTTCATTGTTCAGTACATGTGCTTCAATAATACTTTCAGTTCTTGGTGCTAAAGTGACAGATTTTTGCACCACTACCTTTCTTGTAACAGAATTACAGAGATATCTTGAACAGGAATAGCTAAATCTGACCTTCAAGACAGTCATGGTACTAAAATCGAATTGAAAACCTTTGGAAAGGTTTGCAAATCATTCATACCCAGTATAGCTTCGTCAGTAAAACTTCCAACAAGAAAACTCACCCTTTCCTTTGTATTACCAACTTTCAAGTTCAAGGCCATTAACCCGTCGGCCTTTTGTACACTACCATCCGTGAACTTGACCTTGTTTTCAGACTCTTCTAGTGTTGGTCATATCTCTTCAGGTATTTTCATCAACGCGCTTCTGCTTAGTAAGGACATTGTTGCTCCACAGTCTATCAATACCTGTAAATTCACTGATACAACATTAGTTCCATACAAAGCATTGATGTACAGACCTTTGTTTGGTTGGGCATGAAAATTCAAATCTTTTGACATTTCACATTTAGGAACTGTTTTGAACTCTAAAACAGCTGTCTTTGAACTGAAATTCACTGAATGCTCTTTGACAGTAAATTCATTCACTGATCTTTTGGACAGATCATCAGATAAACCTTTATGTACAATTTTATTACTTTCCTCAGTAATACTTTCTTTGATAACAGTTTCTCTCTCTTTATGGTCTATTTCACTAGCAACATGGATATTTTGTGGAGCAATCACTTTAGTGGACACAGGAATTGGCCCCTCAACTGTGTCCGGTATTAGTTTAAAGGACTCTTTGATTTTTGTCCTGACAATTGGTCTCGTTTGACCTTTTTTGGACATTCATTTCTCCAATGACCAAATTCACCACAAATAAAACATGCACTGTTTGTCTTGTTTCTACCTTTTGTATCATAGTTTCTCTCAGACTGACTTTTACCACTTTTACTGCCAAACTGGTGTGATTTATTTGGTACAGTCTGAGCTGGTACCTTGTTTTTTTGTCATTTCATTAAACAGTTTTTCCAGTTTACGCATGAACTCACCATTGTCTTCCTCCAGGCTCAAAGACCTTTGGTTGTAAGGACTCTGGTTCTGATATTTGTGTTCATCGTACATTACCTGTTCTAAGCGTGCACCGTATGCGACAGCTTCCTGCAGACTTCGGAAATTCTGCATTCTCATCTGCAACCTTAAATCGTGCTTTGGAGGTAAACCCTGTAAAAAGTATCTAAGAGCTTGTTCATCTTTGTCCAAATCAATGAAATTTGGATGTGCTCTCTCAACAAGTTGCCTTACCCTTTCAGCGAACATAGGAATACTTTCATCCCTTTGTTTTTGGCAATTCGACAATTTCAGAGTGGCATCATCCCTAGAATTTGAAATGCCATGGATAGCATCTAGCCTGTTGATTAAGTGCTGATACAAAATGGGTTGTGGCAAACCAGCAACAACACCTAAAAGTTTACCTGTGAGGGAGTTCATCAGTCTTGTACACTTTGTTCTCTCAGACCAAGCTGCCTGAGTGGCCAACGCTTCGAAATGAATCTTATAAGTGAACCAATCAGTTTCTTTTGGGTTGAAAGGTTTTACCTTGACTGATAGATCCTCTCTACAAAACTGGTCCTGATGACTACTTGACCTGTATGATTCCTGGTCAGACCTTCGATAAGTATCAGGTCTGGAATATGGTCTTTCATAGTATGAAGAATTCTCATACTCATAATGCCTTGGACTATATGAGTCCCTTTCCCACCGGTTATTGCTATTTTTGACATGATGGAACCTACCTTGATTTCTGTCATCCTGCTAATGCCTTGGCGATCTTGAAGTATCACTCTGGTGGTTTACTTTGTTCAGTTCCTGTTTGACAAGTTCACTAACAACACTGCCAATATTTGACATCAACTCTTGAACAGATAAACTGTCTGTACTTCCGGAAACAGTGTTACCTGTAGCTAGAGTCTCATCAACAACCTCCAGTGACATTTGACTGACATGGCTACAAAACTTATAATACACTCTTTCAAAAAAAATAATTCAGAATCACACAATAAATCCTACAATAGAAATAACACAGTAAGACAAAAATACAAGAAATCAATACTGAACCTGAAATAAAAATTTAAAAATAGACTTACTGCAATGCTGAAATAATTTCAAGACAAATTATACAACAGATTAATAAATACTGAACCCTAAAAATGGATTTACTGCAATGCTGAAATAAATTCAACAAAATAAACCACAGTAAGACAAAGTAATCTAATATTACAATCTCAACAAAATTCAATGCCGCATAAACAAAGCCAAGATTTTTAAGCAAAATAATTAACACGGCCAAGCAAAATCAGCAAAAGCAATAAATACTGAACTAGTACTCAAGTTATTTCCACAAAAAATAAATACCTTTAAAATCAATAATTCTACAGATCAAATAGTTCTGTTAAAATAACCTAACAAAATAAAACAAAATCACAAACTGTGAAACTGTTCAACAAAAAAAAATAAACTGATCTAAAACCAGTTGATGGTACTATTTGCTTGACAGATCGATCCCGGACGAGCCCCCAAAAATGTGAAGGTTGCGCTCTACAAGATTTATAACAAATCCCAGCTCAGAGCCCCCAGCTAACAACTTGTTAGGACAAAAACTTTAACTACCAATATGTTACGCAACAACCTTAAAATTGCCTGAGTTCATTGACCTGACTCCTAACGGAGGAAGATTGACCTTAATCTTCGCAAGAGAATAATACCAATAAAATCTTTAGATTTAATGCAACAACTTATTAATAACACCGTATTAATTTGAATTTGACATTTATTAAATCTAATGTAAAATATCAAGCAATACAGGTACAATAATACACGTCAAATCTTAATTAAATTGTACTACTGTACTACGGATATGAAATATAAATATTCCTAGAAACAAAGCTTTAAACTGAAATTACTACTGATAATAATAACCTTTTACCGTTTTCACAATATATTACTGATAATAACCTATAATTACCCAAATATATATATTACTGTTACCGCAATATATTACCGATATTACAACAATTACCGTTATTACCATATATTATCACTATTACAACAATCTGTTGTAATTCAAAACGAACACAATACCTGTGTTCTTGACCTGAGAACCTGTATAAATTCTTTACACAAATATTACAAGTTAAACCAAATGCTTGGTCTTCAACCGAAATGTGATAGTTACCAGATAAATTACAACCAATACAACACAGAATGTATTGCAACCTATAGTGATAAATATACTGAAACCAACGGTTATTAAACCAATAATTAATCACGTATACCACTGGCACAGTCTCCGACTTTATGGTCTCTGATACCGAATATATAGCCAGTCTCCGACTTTACGGTCTCTGTCTATAATTACCAATATGCTGATTAACACCCTATTAAACAGTATCCGACTTTACGGTTTCTGAATAATACGCAATATAATATCACCAAGAATAGTTAACAATTCCGGATGTAAAAATACTAACCTAAATCTGGCACTGCACTTCAATCAGCAAAACACCTTCTGGTAAAACACAACTGGTAACACACAAATAATAACAACTCCTAATATAAATATTAACAACCCGGTAAAACACTTCTTGTAACCTTAACATTTGAACCCAAACTGAGCCTGTTAAAAATATCACTAGGCATGTAACCCGTTTTCATGCAGATAAATTTTGGGGCTATAAGTATGATTTTTGTGGTCATTGTGAGTCCAGGCTGGACAATTCTTTTTTTCGGAAACATATCGTGAATGTTCATGGCATTGAAGTTTCAAATGGGGATTTAGATAATTTCAGGGTAGATGTGTTTCAAGGTTACAAAGCTCCATTGAAGTGCCCTCTTTGTACTTTTCAATGTTTTGAGGGGCAGGACATGAAAGTCCATTTCAATAGCGTGCATCCAGTTTCGAATGATATTAGTGAGAAAGAAAATGAGATTACCAAATGTATTGCATCAGAAATGTCTGAAACGAGTGTAATATCTGTAAATTCAGATAGCTCAAGCTCAAATAGTAGTTTAGATTTAGATGAGGAGATTATTAATGAACTCCTTGGGGTTGATGAAAGTACAGATTGTACTTTTGATTTTGATGATTAGTTGGATTTGCTCGCAGATTAAATTTTAAATTTGTAAAGCTCAGTAAATTATATTTGTCAAAGTGTCTGCTTTAGTGTAGATACATTTTTGTCATGTTAGAAAGAAGTTAGTTTAAAATATTATTTTACCAGATGGTAAAAGGTACATGTTAAAGGTAAATGCTATCAGTAAATTTTTAATATAGTTTCATATTTAGTACCAGTTGGTACTCTTGGATATATTGCTTTGTGTTAAATATTGTGTTAATACTTTTAGTATATTTCTGGTACTAAACTATGTAGTGTAGTTTCAGAAACCCAGGAACAGATTGGAGGATTTCTGGACATTGTGAACATTGGACAATATGTGTGAACTGTTGATATTTAAAAGAGACATTGCTGCTTAATGTAAAGTAGATGTATGCATTTTAAATGTTATATCAGCTAAGGTATTTTTCATATTGATATGCTATTGTCTTATCTGTGTGAGTTAATTTCCTATTTAATTCTGTAAATAATTTGAAAATTATTTCCTTTTGCAAGAGGGGAAAGGTGTGTATTTTTTTTTATTCTGGTAATGTATATTACTGGTCAAGTGATTACAAGATTATGTTGTTGTATGTCATGCAGTTTGGCATATTTGCAGTGAAATGGCATGATACGTGTCAATTGTTGTGTGTCACATATATTTGGCATATTTTGAAATATAACAGCTTAATGTGTGGTAATTTTTTTTTGCTTAAAGTATCTTTTATTGGGTTATGATCCAATTGATATTCATTCTGGCATGAAGGTAGAGTTAAGTTTTAGTTATTGAATATATATTGAATACATCTTGAATGTATCTTGATTTCATCTTGTACTCTCGTATGTCAAATAAATTTGACATATTTTAAGGGGAGGGAAGTGTGAAGTTGTAGCATTTTACAAGATTCGCGGAGAATTTCGGGAGTTCCGTTTTCGGTTACGGAGTTTGAGATTTAGTAGTGACCATTTACGTACACATCCTGTGATGATGACGTGATTCTAACGGTGATTTTGAATCTTAAAAGGGTAGGGTTTTGTGCTTTTATAAAGGGTGTTAGGCTGTTTCATTTAGTTTAATGTATTGCATATTTCATTTCTAATGTTACTGTGTATTATGAGGCACCAGTTATGCCAATTACAGTACTTTTATAAGTTGTATTGTTTAAAATCTGTGATTTCATAATACAGTTTATCAGTTGTCAGGTTGTTGTCAGCTGTAGGTACAGGTATCTTAACAACCATGCTTAAGTCATAGGGTGATTTGATTTTAAAATCAGTCTGAGTTTGAATCTTGAGGTGATCAGATGTATTTTTAGCATGCTAATGCTGGGTTTGAATCCTAAGTGTTATTTTGAGTGATATTTTTAACAGGCTCAGTTTGGGTTCGAATGTTAAGGTTACAAGAAGTGTTTTACCGGGTTGTTAATATTTATATTAGGAGTTGTTATTATTTGTGTGATACCAGTTGTGTTTTACCAGAAGGTGTTTTGCTGATTGAGGTGCAGTGCCAGATATAGGTTAGTATTTTTACATCCGGAATTGTTAACTATTCTTGGTGATATTATATTGTGTATTATTCAGAAACCGTAAAGTCGGATACTGTTTAATAGGGTGTTAATCAGTATATTGGTAATTATAGACAGAGACCGTAAAGTCGGAGACTGGCTATATATTCGGTATCAGAGACCGTAAAGTCGGAGACTGTGCCGGTGGTATACGTGATTAATTATTGGTTTAATAACCATTGGTTTCAGTATATTTATCACTATAGGTTGCAATACATTCTGTGTTGTATTGGTTGTAATTTATCTGGTAACTATCACATTTTGGTTGAAGACCAAGCATTTGGTTTAACTTGTAATATTTGTGTAAAGAATTTACACAGGTTCTCGGGTCAAGAACAGAGGTATTGTGTTCGTTTTGAATTACAACAGATTGTTGTAATAGTGATAATATATGGTAATAACGGTAATTGTTGTAATATCGGTAATATATTGCGGTAACAGTAATATATATATTTGGGTAATCATAGGTTATTATCAGTAATATATTGTGATAATGGTATTACATGTATGTTGTTGCATTAAATCTAAAGATCTTATTGGTATTATTCTCTTGCGAAGATTAAGGTCAATCTTCCACCGTTAGGAGTCAGGTCAATGAACTCAGGCAATTTTAAGGTTGTTGTGTAACATATTGGTAATTAAAGTGTTTGTCCTAACAAGTTGTTAGGTGGGGGCTCGGAGCTGGGATTTGTTATAAATCTTGTAGGGCGCAACCTTCACAATATCAGAATAATGTTAGTAGATTTTTATATCATGTACCAGTTTTCTGCTCACTAATCAATAACATGCAGATATGTTTTTCTCTGAAACAAACCCATCGAAGAAATCCCAAGGAATTCAGCAATAACTAAGCATTATATTTTTATGTTATATATACTTATGTATATATTGGTCATACATATATTACACTTCATTCATCATTAAGTAGACACTGTGTAATAACACCAGCTTAAGTTGACACTAACCTATATCTTTCATTTTTAATAGTAATAACTTGAAATTTTAAAAATATCTTTAATTTTAAATGAGGATTTTAAATATATATATTCGTACAATGCTTTTAGTTTGAAATAAAATATATAAGTCAAGTGTCTACCTAAAATGTCTACTTAATGTTTTACCCGATTAAAATCATCATTAAGTAGACTGTCCCCTTAAGTGTTGTAAAAACAGCCACATTAAGTAGGCTTTGTAACGGGTAGAAATATGACTTGAAAATCAGACAAAAAGATCCCAAAATAATTGCTTTTGTATTTATTCTAAATCTATGGAACTATTTATAAAAATACATTACCTTCTACAAGTATTTTAGCTTTATTGTTGCCACAAATTCAATGCAGCACATGTGACAGTTATTAAGTTTCTTTTAACACAAATTAAGCTTACTTTGACAACAGTCATCTTATATTGAAGTGAAAAGTTATGACTTCTACCTAAATATTGTCTTTTGAAATAAAAAATTGATATTTGTCATTAAACCTAATGTTTTCAGACTTAAATACATGTATCTATACTTCTAAAAATTGGTTTGATTTGGATATTTTTTTAAGATTCTGGCAACAGTTTTCTTTTTTAGTTAGATGGTCAATTGAATAATAAATTCTATTAAAGTCTCTTAAGCTGGGTTTCTGCATCCCAAATAAACACTAAATGTAATCTACAAATGTACAAGATATCCACTTAAGTTGGGTTTTTATGTCCTAAGATATACACTAAATGTGCATGAAAGTTGGGTTTTCACATCCTAAGATATACACTAAATGTCAACCTAAAATGGGTTTTACATCCTAAAATATACACAAAATGTCCACTTAAGTTACGGTTATACATCCTTAGATATACACTAAATGTCCAAGTAAGTTGGGTTTTTACATCCTTAGATATACACTAAATGTCAACCTAAGTTGGGTTTTTACATCCTAAAGTATACACAAATGCCCACTTAAGTTAGGTTTTTACTTCCTAAGATATACACTAAATGTCCACTTATGTTAGGTATTTACTTCCAAAGATATGCACTAAATGTCCACTTAAGTTGGGTTTTTACACCCATAAATATATACAAGATGCCCACTTAATTGGGGTTTTTACATCAAGTAATATACACAATGTAAACTTAAGTTGGGCTTTTATGTCCTAAGATATAAACTAAGCATCCACTTAAGTTTGTCAAAATGTTGATGGATAGATGAACAGACACAAGGATGATAGAAGGAAGTGTCTTCAAGTTAGAGTCAAGGAATCAAAATGTTGACAGACCCACAGAGAGATTGACACACTGACTGGCACCACTTTTGACAGAAAACAAAATCAGGTTATGTCCTATCACCCTGTCAATTTTCAAATCAAATGGCAGAAACCAAAATGTACAGATGAACCCACAGACTGGTACCAATTTTGAAAGTAACCCAGCCCAGTTAGTAACCTACCACTCTAAGTTTCAATTTGATCATCTTTAAGTAAGAGTCTGTAAACCAAATGTTAATAGACAAACACAAAGAGAAACACACCAATTTTGAAAACAATCTAGCCCAGATCTAGCTACCTCAATGTTGAATTCCAAATCAATCACAGGAGGGGGACTGTGAATTAGAGTCCAAAAGCCAAAATGTTGACAGACAGACACAGGGGCAGCTATATTAACACAACCTAGCCCAGGTTAGTGTGTTGCCTCCCTGTTTTTAATTGATTTGCAGAAGTGTCTTTGAGTTAAAGTGCAAAAAACCAATATGTTTATGAACAGATGCACTGACACAGAGACTGACCTACTGGCACCAAATTCGAAAACAAACTAGTCCATGTGGTGTCCTAAGGGTCTGTCAAAATTTCAAATCAGTCAGCAGAAGCACCTTCAACTTAGAATCCGGAAACCAAAATGTTGATGCACGGATAGATAAATGAACCGACTTGCACCAATATCAAAAGCAACATAACCCAGGTGTTATGCTACCACCGTCTCAATTTTTTTAAGTGATCAGCAGAAACATATTCAAATAAGGGTCCCAAAACATAACAGAAGAGTGTTTGAGTTTGATTCCAGCATCCAAACTGTCCAACGGATAGACACACTGACAAATGAACACATCGACTGTCACCAATTTTGAAAACAGCCTAGCTCAGGTCATGTGCCACTACTCTGTCAAATTTTAAATTGATCAGTGGGAGTGTCTTCAATTTAAATCTGGAAACAAAAATATTGATGGACATAAGCACAGACAGATGAACAAACAGACTGGCACCAATTTTAAAATCAACCTAGTCCAAGTGACTTTAAACCACCCTCATAAGTTTTAAATCAATCACAGGGGACATCTTTAAGATAGAGTCTGGAAACAAATATGTTGACTGAGAGATATACAGACAGACGGACATACTGACTGGCCAAAATTTTTAAAAGCAATGTAGCCCAGGTGGTGTCTTACCACCCTAGTTTCATAGTGATCAATGGAAGCATCTTTGAATTAGAGTTTAGAAACCAAAAAATGATGGACTGATGCACAGACAGACAGATGCAGTGACTATCACCAATTTTGGAAGCCACCTTTTCGAGGTAATGTCCTACCACCCAGTTAAATTTTGAATTGATTGACGGAAGTGTCTTAAAGTTAGAGTTTGGAAACCAAAATGTTAACAGACACACAGACAGATGGACACAACAACAGGCACAAATTTCAAAAGCAACCATGACCAGGTGGTGTTTTACCACCCTGTTTGGTTTTAAGTAAATCCACAGAAGCGTCTTTTAGTTAGAGTTTGAAAACCAAAATGTTGACAGAGAGACCCACCGACTGTAACCAATTTTGAAAACAAGCTAGTCCAGGTGGTTTCCTACAAGGCTACAACCTTGTCAATTTTAAAATCAAACGGCAGAAGCATCTTTTAGTCAGAGTCCAGAAACCAAAATGTTGATTGACAAACACACAGATGGATGCACTGACTAGTACCATTTTCAGAAGCAACCTATCCCATTTGGTGTCCTATCACACTGTCTAGTTTCAAATCATTCAATGAAAACATCTGGGTTTGAGTTTTGAGACCAAAATGTTGATGGACAGATGCACAGATAGAGAGATGCACTGAATGTCACCAGTTTTGGAAGCAACCTAATCCAGTTGGTGTACTACCAACCAGTTTAGTTTTAAATTGATTGGCAGAAGCACATTTAGTTAGAATCTGAAAGCCAAAATATTTACAGACAGATGCACAGACAGACACACATACTTATTAGCACCAGTTTTAAAGTAAGCCTGCCCAGGTGGTGGCCTACACACATGGTAATTTTCAAATTGATTGGCAGAAGTATCATTGAGTTAGAGAATGGAATCCAAAATGTTGATGGACAGACACATAGACAGACAGATGCACTGAGAAGCACCATTTTCTCTGGAAATATTTTTATCCTCAATTTGGGTAAGATGGCTATCATGGGCATTTCTTTGACAGTCATGAAGCAGTGTAGAGATTTCCTGGTTATCCCGTCCAGACCAAAAGGAATTATAGGCAAAGTTCTCAAATTTGCAGTAAATTTTCATCATAACAAAAGCTTTCCTGTTGGTATTTTTGGACTCATTTTGAAAAACAAGGTAACCGCCGTGGCTGTTTATCTGATGGTCATGCAGCAGTTTAAAATATTTTGAGGTTTTTTCTCATCTATGGACAGTTGAATGTCTTCATGGTTAATATTTTTAAACACAGTATATATATCCTCTATAGCCTATAGATATTTGACCTTAAAGCGTGCCTCATTTTTAAAAACAAGATGGCTGTCATGGACATTATGGACGGTCTGCAAGGACTTTTACACATTTAAGACCCAAGAGGTGGTTGTTGGTGTTCAATTTCTTACTTTTAAGATGTCTTATGTTAGGCTTCCAGATTAATTTTCCATAGATGAACCTAGAGGAACATTGTACCTATATTAATGAATAAATTGATTGCTGTTTTAATAAAATTTGTCAGATCTAAAGTATTTTACAGATCTTTTATACGGAGCCCAGGAAAGGACATAGAACTGTTTTCCTGGGATTTTTTTATCTTGTTACCACGAGGTAGTAAGTCGTCCCACAAGATAAGAAGTCGTTACCACAAGATAAAAAGTTGCTACCACAACATACTAAGTTATTACCACAAATTACCAATCGTTACCACAAGATAGAAAGTCGTTATCACAAGATACTATTGTTCCCACAAGTTAGCAAGTCGTTACCACAAGACAGTAAGTCATTCTCACAAGATAGAAAGTCGTTCCAACCAGATACTAAGTTGTTGCCACAAGTTATTAAGTCATTAACATAAGATAGAAAGTCATTCCTACAAATTAGAAAGTCATGGTAGTGTGATATTAATGAGTGGTAATGAGATACTAATTAGTGGGAATGAAATGCAAAGTCGTAAGAATAAGATACTAACTTGTGGGAATAAGTGCTCAGCACAAGATAGTAAATCCTTGTTTTATTTCATACCCATCACTTATCAAGTCGTTCTCACCACTTATTAAATCGTTCCCACCATTAATAACTTGTTCCCACCACTTAATAACTGATTCTCACCACAAACTATCTCATTTCCACCAATAAATAACTCATTCTCTCCACTTAAAAACTCGTTCCCACCACTTATTAACTCATTCCCAGGGACCAATAATATGTAAACAGGGGAAAACAATATTTATTATACATAATAGTTATAACAGTGACCACTAACAGCTTGACTGTATTATCAATTATTACAGAAACTAGTTAATAATACATAAATTTATTTTAGATTGTTAATAGATAAAAGCAAAATTATTGACAATATTCATGAACACATAATGATGTGTGAGGGGGCTCGGTGGTGTAGCGGTTAGAGATCTCCCCTCCAACCTCTGAGGCCGCCGATGCGAATCTTGGGTCGGGCGCTTCATGTTGGAAAGTTGGTAGTTACTTGGCGATGCCCCGGTGGTTTACAGTGCAGTATGCACTGGTTTCCTCCACCTGCAAACTATCCGTCGCAGTATGACCCTGGCTGTTGAACACCACGTAAAACAACAAATAAACAAATAAACACATTACGGTATGGTTCCCCCCTAAGGTGCCACATGCAAACACTATACTAGAAGAATTTAAAACTTTAGACAGGGGGTTAAGACCAAAACTTTTGTAAGCAAAAGAAATAATGTAACGTATATAAAGAAGGGGTTGAAAACGAGAAGACTATGCAGTTTACAGCATGAAAAGACATTGCAATTTGCAGCATAGGAAACACGAGGTTTGCTGCATCCAGGTATAGCTTTTATGAGAATCTGATGGAGATCGTGCAAGGTATACTGTGCCAGAAAAGCACTCAACCAAATATAACAACTAAAATATTTCAGAAAGACGAAGGAAAGTGCCATAAAACAGGTTCCTCTAAAAGATAGTAATGCAATATACCTGTAATATTAAGTAGGTGACCTCTAACGGTCACTAAGTAGGTAATTAAGAAGAATAACCATTAAAATTGCTTAAACGATAATCATAATGGGATAAAAGTTGGACATGTAAAGTAATAGAAAACACGCAACCTCTGAAGGTCTATAAAAGTCTACAGGCATATGTAAACTTGAATGGTATGCTAGTAGATGGATGACCTCTAATTAATTAGGTATCATGGACAAAGAAATTGCAGGACTTAGTAAAACTTGAAGGAATAACTTCTTATCTTGTGGTAATGACTTCGCTATCTTGCGGTAACAACTTGATAAATTGTGGGAACAACTTAGTATCTGTTGGTAATACCATTCTAACTTGTGGGAACGACTTACTATCTTGTGGGAATGACTTGCTATCTTGTGGGAACGACTTGCTAACTTGTGGGAACAATTTAGTATCTTGTGGTAATGACTTTCTAACTTGTGGCAATTACTTGCTATCTTTATGTAACAACTTCCTTACTTGAGGGAATGACTTAGCACCTTGTGGTAATGACTTGGTAACTTGTGGGAACGATTTACTAACTTGTGGGAACGACTTTCTATCTAGTGATGACTACTTTTTAACTTGTGGGAACGAGTAAGTATCTCGTGGGAATGACTTTGCTAACTTGTGGGAATAAGTTAGTATCTTGTGGTAATGGCTTTCCTAACTTATTGGAATGAGTAAATATCTTGTGGTAATGACTTTCTAACTTGTGGCAATGACTTGCTATCTTTATGTAACAACTTCCTTACTTGAGGGAATGACTTAGCACCTTGTGGTAATGACTTGGTAACTTGTGGGAACGATTTACTAACTTGTGGGAACGACTTAATATCTTGTGGTAATGACTTTCCTAACTTATTGGAATGAGTAAATATCTTGTGGAAAAGACTTTCTTACTTGTGGTAATGACTTAGTATCTTGGTGGTAACAACTTTCTAACTTGTGGGAATGACTTCCTAACTTATGGGAACGACTTTCTATATTGTGGTAATGACTTGATAACTTGTGGGGACGACTTAGTATCTTGTGGTAACGACTTGCTGATGTATGGGAACGGCTCTGTATCTTGTGGTAATGACTTACTAACTTGTTGGAACAAGTTAGTATTTTGTGGTAATGACTTTGCTAGCTTGTTGGAACAAGTAAGTATCTTGTGGTAACGACTTTATAACTTGTGGGAATAAGTTAGTATCTTGTGGTAATGGCTTTCCTAACTTATTGGAATGAGTAAATATCTTGTGGAAAAGACTTTCTTACTTGTGGGATTGACTTGTTAACTTGTGGGAACGACTTACTATCTTGTGGTAACGACTCCCTAACTTGTGGGAACGACTTTCTATCTAGTGATGACTACTTTTTAACTTGTGGGAACGAGTAAGTATCTCGTGGGAATGACTTTGCTAACTTGTCGGAATAAGTTAGTATCTTGTGGTAATGGCTTTCCTAACTTATTGGAATGAGTAAATATCTTGTGGAAAAGACTTTCTAACTTGTGGGATTGACTTGCTAACTTGTGGGAACGACTTACTATCTTGTGGTAACGACTTGATAGCTTGTGGGAACGACTTAATATCTTGTGGTAACGACTTGCTGACATATGGGAACGACTTTGTATCTTGTGGTAATGACTTGCTAACTTGTAGGAACAAGTTAGTATTTTGTGGTAATGACTTTGCTAGCTTGTTGGAACAAGTAAGTATCTTGTGGTAACGACTTTTTAACTTGTGGGAACGACTCCCTAACTTGTGAGAACGACTTTCTATCTGGTCCTTACTACTTTCTAACTTCTGGGAACGAGTAAGTATTTTGTGAGAATGACGTTGCTAACTTCTGGGAATGAGTTAGTATCTTGTGGTAGTGACTTTGCTAACTTGTGGCAACGAGTTAGTATCTTGTGTTAATGACTTTTTAACTTGTGAGAATGAGAAAGTATCTTTTGGTAATGACTTTGCTAACTTGTGGGAACAAGTTAGTATCTTGTGGTAATGACTTTCTAACTTGTGAGTATGACTTGCTAACTTGAGGAAATGACTTAGTATCTTGTGGTATTGACATTCTAACTTGTGAGAACGACTTGCTAACTTGTGGGCATGACCTAGTATCTTGTTGTATCGTCTTTCTAACTTATGGGAATGACTTGTTAACTTGTGGGAACGATTTTCTATCTTGTGGTAACGACTTGCTAACTTGTGGGACAATTTCCTATTGTGTGTGACTTACTATCTCGCAGTAATGAGATGAAAAAAATGACAAGAAAACAGTTCTATGTCCCTTCCTGTACTCCGATTTTTAACATAACCTTGTATTTTCCCAGTGTGTTCTAATGGTAATTTTTTCTGTGGTATTTGCCCCTCAATATCTTACTTTCCTGGTATCTTATACAAAATTTTCAGTTAGATTATCTATAGACGAATCTGCAATACAAAAAATAATGAACAATTTTGTGGTTACCGTATTAGCATCAAGCAAATATTGAGCACTTTGCAGGGATTTGATTTCCAAGTGTTACTTAATTGGGCGATTTTTTTGTTGGATTTTGGTATTCAATGTTTTATTTTTAGAATACCTTATGTTAGGTTTCTAAATTAAGTATCTAATAACTTTTTGTTTTCCATAAATTAAAAATAGGTAAATAGTCTTTAAAATACTTGTTGGTATTGTTATAACCTTTCAAATGTGTACATACAAATATATATGCAATATGTCAATTGTAACTAGTAATATGCAGAAATAAAAAAAAGAAAAAAAAGTATCTATAAACTAGTACTTTACACATAATAATGGACAATTTTGTGGTTGTCTTATTAAGATCAAGCAAATATTAAGCATTTCTCAGAGATTTTTACAAAGCGTTTAATAAAGATTCTCCAGTCTATCTTAAATGGGCGATTTTTTCTGTGAAGGTTGGTGTTCAATATCTTACTTTTAAATTGTCTGATGCCAGGTTCCAAGATTAATTATCCATAGAAGAACATTGTATACATAATGATGAACCATTTGGTGGCTATTTTTATAAAATCTATAAGATATTAAGCATTTTACAGGGCTTTCAACACAACCGTGGATTTCCAAGTGTTTTCCAATGGGGCAATTTTTTTCGAAGATTTAGTCCCTCAATATCTTACTTTTAAGGTATTTTTAAGTATTCTACACACGATAGTAAACAGTTTAGTGGTGGTCTCATTAAGATCCCTCAAATGTTAAGAATTTCATAGTCTTCTTAACAGAGCTTATAATTTCCTAGTTGTTTTCAATTGGGTGATTTTTTTCTGTGGATTTAGTCCCTCAATATCTTACTTTTAAGATATCTTTAGTTATATTTCCAGTTTAATCATGTATTAGTGAGTAGGCTACTTATAATAATGAACAATGTGGTGGAAGCTTCATTAAAATCAAGCATATATCAAGTGGACACAGGATATCAAGTACAGGTGGATACCATATTTAACAATATTTATGTTTTGTGTCAGATATATTTTGTACAAAATTTAGAAATGCCAAAATGTCAGCTGGTCAGCTTGATAGAATATTTTACAAGTTTCTTCTCTCTATCTTCTGTTTCATTGTAAACATACTCTTAATGTGTAACAAATATCCATCAGAATGTACGCTAGTCTACCCCAGGGCTACCATTTTATGTACTTGTATTACACAAGATTAAGTTAAAACTGTCAATATCTCACACTAGTAAGTTTAATAATTACGTCTTGATATACTCTCAGGTTCCTTGGTAGTAATTTAGATGGGTGAATAATTAACATTATTTCAAATTAAATTTACTTTTAGCTGTCTTATTTCTCTAAAGTCTTTCTCTAAAGGTCTCTAAAGGTCTAATTACCCCACTCCTGGCACATGCCATAAACAAACACCCTTCAGATTTCCACAATGAGAAAACAGTTATGCTTGTTTAACACATGCTGTGTTGTAATTAGTTCTTATCTCTAACATTGAGTTTTCTATATGTATTCTGCATATCTCAATGTACCTAGTCTCATTGTACTCCATTGGTAACACTCTCGCCTCCCACCTCTGCGGCTGGGGTTCGATCCCTGTCATGGCCGTAAGTGGGAAAGCTGGTAGTTGCTTGCCGTTGGTCGGCAGTTTACAGTACAGAACCCTAGCGAACTATATGTACTGGTTTCCTCTGCCCTTCCAACTACCCATCGTGATATGACCTGTACAGTGTTGAAAGCGACGTAAAACCCGAAATAAAATCATTGTACTCCACATATTTACTGAAACTTTTAAATGAAAACGTGTACACATGTTGACAGAAATGAAAATATACAAACTGGGTTTTCTGGCTAAAGTTACAGTCAGTTTTAAATCATTTATAAAATGCTTATGAAATGATCAAGAATAAGGCAATGTTAATAATATCAACATCAAATTGCAAATTATTATGTGTAGAATGCTTGTTGACAGATAATTAAACTGGAGCATTAACATAATATATCTTAAAATTTGAATACGACATCCACAAGTTTGTCTATTATTTTGTGTAGAATGATCATCTGTAGATAATAAAACTGGATACGTAACATAAGATATCTTAAAACTAAGATATTGAGGGACCAAATCCATGGAAAAAATTGCCCCATTGCCCATTACTAGTAAAATATAAGTTCTGTTAAAAAGACTGTGAAATTCTTAATATTTGAGATATTTAAATTAGATCACCACCAAATTGCCCATAATTGTGTGCAGAATGCTCGTTTATAGATAATTAAACTGGAAACCTAACATAAAGACATTTTAAAAGTAAGATATTAAGGGACTGAAAAAATCGCTCCATTGAAAATTGAACCATCATTTGACCTTGAAGGAAGATTCCCAGCCCATGATTTCCTATATATTGGTTTCTCATTGCAAACCTCTAGGACCAATAATAATGGAGTTATAAGCACTTTTAACTTTGGCTATTCTCATTTGACCTTGAAGGAGGGGCCCGAGGTGAAATGTGACGATATTACAAGATTCCCAGCCCATGATATTGAAGGGAAAATTCCACAAAAAAAATCCAGTTTAGTTTTCTGAGGAAAAGCAATTGGCATTTCTAATTATTGTTCATTTCATAGGAATATTAAAATATCATTTGGTTTCCCAATGAATTAATGCTTACAGAGTATTGAACTGCTTTGGTACCAATTTTTTATCTTGTTGCCAAGAGTTAGCAAGTAGTTACCATGACATAATAAGTCGTTACCACAAGTAAGCATGTTTTACGACAAAGTACTAAGTTGTTCCTCCAACTTAGTAAGTGGCGGGAATGAGATTGAGAAAGCATGTTGTTCATACAATATATTAAGTCATTCCATAAACTTAATAAGTCGTGGTAATGAGATGCTAACTTGTGATAATTAGAAACTAAGTCATGGGAATGAGATATTGACTTGTGGAAACAAGATACTAACTTGTGGGAACAAAATACTAATTGGTTATCACAAGGTAGTAAATCCTTGTGTTTTCATTTATACCCACCCCTTACTAACTCATTGCTACCACTTATGTACTTGTTCCCACCACTTCTTAAGTCATTCCCACCACTTATTATCTTGTTCCAAACACTTGCTAACTCATTTCCACCACTTACTAAGTCATCCCCACCACTTACTAATCATTCCCACAACTTGTCCAGTCAGTCCCTCCACTTGCTAAGTCATTCCCACCATTTATTAACTTATTCCTACCACTTATTAAATCATTCCCACCACTTACTTAGTCGTTCCCACCACTTGCTCAGTCTTTCCCACTACTTGCTAAGTGATTCCCATCACTTGCTAACTCGTTCCCACCACTTATTTACTCAGTTCTACCACTTATTATGTCATTCCCACCAGTGAAAAAGCTGTTATCACAAGATTTTATGTTGTTTCCTCAAGGTCAGTTAGGTTTGATTTGGAAAGAAATAGCTTATACACTGGCTTAAAAGCATGTCTTAGTAACTCGTGGGAATGACTTGCTATCTCATGGGAATAAGTTAGCAAACTGTTACTACAATATACTAGGTCATTCTCCCAACTTAGTTGTGATAATGAGACACTAAGACATGGGAATGAACTACTGACTTGTGGGAACAAGATACTAACTTGTGGGAACAAGTTACCAATTGGTTATCACAAGATAGTAAAAGCTTGTGTTTTCACCCCTAACTAACTCATTGTCACCACTTATTTACTTATTCCCACCACTTCTTAAGTCCTTCCTAACACTTATTAACTTGTTCTAACTACATGCCAACTTGTTCCCACCACTTACTTAGTTATTCCCACCATTGCCTAACTCATTCTCACCATTTGCTAACTCGTTGCCACCCCTCTTATGTCATTCCCACCAGTTAAAAAGTTGTTACAACAAGATTTTATGTTATTCCCTCAAGGTTAGTTAGGTATGATATGGAAAGAAAAATCTCGTGGGAACAACTTAGTATCTTGTGGTAATGACTTACTAACTTGTGGTAACGAGATAAAAAAAGTTATAGGAAAACTACGGAACCCAGGCAGGGACATACAACTGTTTTCCTATGATTTTTTTTAATCTTATTACCACGAGACAGCAAGTCAGTTCCAGAAGACAGAAGGTCATTCCCAAAAGATAGTAAGTTGTTCCCACAAGTTAAAAAGTTGTTACCACAAGCTACTATTTCATTTCCATGAGTTAGCAAGTCAGTATCACAAGATACTAAGTCATCCCCAAAAGATAAACTAAATCATGCGTCACTACCAATGTACCGGCAATTTCTTTTTATGTCATACCACACTTATCTTGAGAGAACAACATAATATCTTGTTGTAACAACTTTTTAACTGGTGGGAATGACTTAACAAGTAATGAGAACGAGTTAGTAAGTGATTGGAATGAGTTAGTAAGTGTTAGGACCGAGTTAAGAAGTCCTGTGACCAAGTTAGCAAGTGGTGGGAATGAGTTAATAAGTGGTGGGAATGACTTATTAAGTGGTAGGAATGACCTTTAAGTGTATGGAATGACTTAGTAAGTGGTGAGAATGACTTCATAAGTGATGGGCATGACTTACTTAGTAGTAGGATCAACTTAGTAAGTGGTAGAAATGACATTGGTGGGAACGAGTTAGTAAGTGGAAACAACTAAGGAAGTTGTGGGAACAACTTAGTAAATGGTAGGAATGAGTTAGTAAGTGTTGGGAACTCGTTAATAAGGGATTGGTTTGACTAAAACACAAAGATTTACTGTCTGATGGTAACCACTTAGTATCTTGTTCCAACTACTTAGTAAGTGGTGGGAATGAGTTAATAAGTTGTGGAAACAAGTTAGAAAGTGGTACAAGTGAGTTAATAAGTGGTAAAACTACTTATTAATTGGTGGGAATGACTTACTTAGTTGTGGGACCTACTTAATAAGTGATGGGAATGACTTTGTTAGTGGTGGGAGTGAGTGAGTAGGTGAGAACAACTTAGTAAGTTGTGGGGACGATATAGTAAGTGGTGGGAATGAGTTAGTAAGGGATGAGTATGACTAAAAGCAGAAAGATTTACTGTCTTATGGTAACCACTTAGTATTTTGTTGCCAAAAGTTAGTATCTGATTACCATAACTTAGTATCCGATTAACACAACTTACAAACTTGTGGGAATGACATAGTATCCTGTGGTAATGACTTGTTAACTGGTGGTAACGAGTTAAGAAAATTATTGGAAAACAGTTATATGTCCCTTCCTGGGCTCCATAAATATGGGTAAATCAAAGGCTCCTGTCAAAAGCTCGGAGATTGGAACCTATAACAAGATAAACACCAAATTGCTTGTTATTATGTACAGAATGCTTGTCTGCAGAAACCTAAACTGTAAACTTAACCTAAGATATCGTAAAGTTAAGATATTAAACAGTTTCACCCATCGAAGAAAATTAGCCATTTAAATAATTCTCGGAAATCAAAGGCTATTTGTACCCACAGGATTTCATTCAGTGGATACTATGGATTGTGCATGGGTACACTGCCGCAGTGTGTAGAAATTTTTCCATTTCCCTTCTAGAGGCAAAGGTATTATAGATTGAGTTCTCAAATTTGCAGGATATATTCAACGTTACAATTTTTTTTTCGTTTTGGCCTCATTTTGAAAAACAAGATGGCTGCCACAGGCATGCTATTGTTAAGCATGAAGCAATGTGCAAAGGTTTTGTGTTACCCCTTCTAGAGCAGAAAGATATCATAGACAGAGTTCTGGAATTTGCAGGATATGTTCATCATTACAAAAGCTTGCCTGGAAATATGTTTGGCCTCATTTGGAAAAACATAACTGGCCTACAGAGGCATTTTTTCCATGTATTGGACTTTAAAAGTGTCTATATCTCCCTTATTATTGGTCCTAGAGGTTTGGCATGTGAAGCCAATTTATAGGAAATCATGGGACTGGAGTCTACTGATGTATTCAGATTGGACCTTGGGCCCGTTCTTCATGGTCAAATGAGGATAGCCAAACTTAAAAGTGCTTATAACTTACGTATTATTGGTCCTAGAGGTTTGGGATGCATAGGCTATTTTGAAGGCAAAATCTGGATAAGTTGCCGACTTTGCCTACGGACTCACAAAATCTGGATAAATTAGGGACAAGTTCATATTTGAGATACAGCAGATAAAGAAAGTCAGAATGCTTTCCAGACAGATCAAGCAGCACGTGTGACAATTGCGTTAAATTAAACCACTTTTTCTGTCAAGACACATCTTTGATGAACAAAAGCCTTCAGACATGTCTGGGTACTTCCCAACGTGACAGGAACAATGTTAACATACTCAAAAATATCTCCGACCTTGACCCTGGACCAAGTGCAAGGCCCTTCCTGCCTCTAAGTAGCCCCCAACTGTGGGATTTCTGCTGGAAATCGGGGTCATATTTTTAAGAAGATGAGGCTTTTGTGTTCATTAGAAAAGGAAAGTTTAACAGTTAGGAATACATTTCACTTAAGAAAGTAGTAGACAAGGGTAGACAAATTTAGAAGTGTTTAAAATGCATTTATTATTGGTCCTATATTTTTGAGATGAGAAACCGATCTATAGGAAATCATGGGCTGGGAGTTTTCTGATGTGGTTAGATTTGACTTTGTGCCCTCCTTCAAGATCAAACAAGGATAGCCAACCTTAAAATTCCAAAACATAACTGATTATTGCTCCTATATGTTTGCAATGTCTAGCTGACTGACAGGTAATCGTGGTCTTTGTATATTCTAATGTGGTCATATTTGACCTTGGGCCGCTCCTTCAAGGTCAGATGGTGGTAGAAACGCTTGAAAGTGCTTATAATTCCTGTTAATAATTTACAGTTGTTTTAAATTTCGGTGACCATCTTCAGAAATTTTGTTTATCTTCCAAACCATGTTAGTTGTCCTTTCCCGGTGGATACATCTTGCATCTAGTCACAGATTCATCCTCAGTCTAGTTTAAAATAACTGTCAAATGCTCAATAATTAGAAACTTTTAACAAGATAAACAACAAATTGCTTTTTATTATACACGGAATGCTCGTCTGCAAAAACTAAACTGGAAATTTGAAATATAAGTTAAGATTTCAAACAGCAATACTTGCTGAAAAATTGCCCACTTAACTAAGAATTGGAAATGCTTTTTAAAATACCTGTCAAATGCTCAATAATTAGCCAATGATTTGACACTATATATGGACTGCTTGTGTACAGAAAAGTAAACTGGAAACTTAACTTAAGACACCTTAAAGTTAAGATATTAAGCAACAATACTCACTGAAGTTTCGTCCACAATAAATAATACTTTGAAATCAAAGGCTATTTTAAAATTCCTGTCAAATGCTCAGTAATACGGCAATTTTAACAAGACAAACACCAAATTGCTTGATATTATGTATAGAATGCTTGTCTATAAATAACTAATTTGGAAACTCAAACTCAGATATCTTAAAGTTAAAAATATATCAAACAGTAATACGAATAAGAAAAATCGTCCACATTAAATAATACTGGGAAATCAAAGACTATTTTAAAATTCCTGTTAAATGCTTAATAATTGGAAAATTTGAATGAGACAAACACCAAATTGCTAACTTTTATGTACAGAAAGCTAGAGTGTAGATAACTAAATTAGAAATTTCACCTTAGATATCTATTACTTACCATATTGAGCAGTAATATCCATAGAAAAACATCCGTGTAAATAATACTGAGAAAACAAAGCTTACTTTAAAATGTCTTGATACTTAACTGGTAACCTATCTCCAAATCAAACGACAAATTGCTCACTATTTTATGCAGAATGCTTGTTTATGGATAATTTAACTGGAAAATTGAGGTAAGATACAGTAAAATTAAGATATTGAACAGCGAAACTCATGGGAAAATTGTCCAAGTAAATGGTACTTGGAAATCTAAAGCTATTTTTAAATGCCTGTCAAATGTTTAATACTAATGTAATTTTAATGACACAAAGACCAAATTATGCATTAATAAGTGCAAAATGCTCTTTTGTAGATAATTTAACAGAAAACTTGAAAAGGGTATCTTAAAATTAAAGATGATGACCACCCATATCAACATATAAATTGCCTAATTTATAAATACTGAGAAATAAAAAGTTTTGTTAAAATCCGTGTAATATGCTTACTATTCAAATGTTTTTTATGAAACAAATACGAAATACATCATTATTTTATGTAGAATGCTTGTTTATAGATAATTACACTGGAAAATTAAGGTTAGATATCTTAAATTAAGATCATGAACACAAAATCACCAAATCAAAAAATAATGGGAAATCAATAGTTGTATTAAAATCCCTGTAAAATGCTACATATTTTGGTGATTTTAACTAGTCAAACACCACATTGTTCATTATTATGTGCAAAATGATTGTCTTTAGCTATTTTAGCTGAAAATTGGACATAAAATATCTTAAAATTAAGACACAGAGAGGTATAATCCACCAAAAAATTCGCTTTTAAACCATGTAAAATGTCAAATAATTGGGTGAGTTAACTGAGACAACTATCAAAACTGCTAATTATTGTATGCAGAATGCTCATTTATAGATAAGTAAACTGGAACCAAAGTATAAGATGTCTTAAAAATAAGATGCTGAGCAGCAACATTCACATGTAATTCAGCGTGAATGGATATTTCTAGCATGCTTGTGTACTATTTTAAGTTCTTCATAATATGCTTTTCTTAATCAATATGCAATTAGAGGGCATATGATATCTTTCTTTTTGCCAAAAAGATGAAACAAGAAAATGTATTATGCTTGTATGTAATCTTGCAGCTATATATGAGTACTCAGATACAATGTACACATGCAGACATATAGCTGAAAATGTATATTTGGCATGAAGAAAGTATATGTGCTCTAATTTTTTTTATTTGTGGAGGGAAAAACTTGTAAATGTAATTTATATATACACTATTAACTTTTTTAATATTTTAAATTTAAATTGGGTCTACCTAAGTTAGGTTTTAACACACTGTCTACTTGAGGAAAATATACACTTCAAAACTTTGGCCTGTTATTGTTGCTTTACTTCATAAAAAATTGAAATATAAAATGAGTTTATTCAAATTATAGCTACCAAAGAACAGGATAAAACTGCAACTGTCATTTTTAAATCACTCCAAAATAATTTTTCAGAGGTCTAAACATTAAGTAGACACAAAAAAGTCTACTTAAGTAAAATGTCTACCTAAGGTGGTGTATTTACATTGAAGTGTCTACCTAATGATGAATGTAGGAGTATATATATATATATATATATATATCTTCAGCTTACTGATGAGTAGACAGTGTCTTATACATGTGTATGCAATAAAGTATATTAAAAGGATCATTTCTCAAACATATTCAAATATGATTTTCCAAGAGCCAGTGGCCATACTCACTAAAGGTGTTAGTGAAGTCTTAGGATTAACGTCTATATACAAATACAGCTAACTTAAGCTTAAGATTTGGTTAAAATCTCTCATGAATATTGCCCTGGACTAGTTTTCAATAGATTGAATTAAGATAGAACATTGTAAATAATTTAGCTTAAAATGAGAAAATAAATGTCAACATATACTTACCTGGAGAACGCATTTTTTCATTATTCTTAGACTAACCAGTGGTGAAGTTATTTACATGGTACATAACCAAATGGTTCTTAGATCTGTGCTCGTCGGTTTGAATTAGTTCCAAAGAGCTATGGGATCCATTTAAAGGATGTTTTTGATTTTGTAAATGGCTTCAAAGAACCCCTACTTTGGCTTACGAGGTAGTAAATAGTACATTTGAAGGCCAGTCACTTAAAAGGTTTCAGACTTGAGTATAACATCAGTTCAGCTTGGTAGACTTTCTTTTGTTTACCACCAGACCATGAACTTATGAACTAAATAGGAAAGCAGTCAAACAGAACGGCCAAAGGGAAAAATTTTATTGTGCTGAAACAGTCATGAAAATGTGTCTGAAATATCAAATATATGCAATATAATGTGGCAGTTCCATTCACAATTCATGAGTGAATTTCTGATAGACTTCGTATAGCTTGGACTGGTAATGGAAACCTTTCTGTTGGCTTCTGAAAAAGATGTGATAATTTCCCGACTCGTTCAATAATTTCCTGAAAATATTCCAACTATTTTCCTAATTCACCAGAATCGGTTACAAAGCCCTATACAAATCACTACAATATATTTTAACTACGAACGATTGATTTACAGATGTTAACATTTGTTAACGAAAAGTGTTTGACTAGATTCCAGAATGCAAGATTTGATGAGATTTTGTGATTTCACAATGTAGAAAAATTAGATTTATTTATTTATTTGTTGCTTTACATCGCGTTCAACAGCCAGGGTCATATTGTGACGGGTAGTTTACAGGTGGAGGAAACCAGTGCATAGTGCACTGTAAACCACTGGGCATTGGCAAGTAACTACCAACTTTCCAACATGAAGTGCCCGGCCCGAGATTTAAACCGGGGGCCTCAGAGGTTGGAGGCAAAAATTCTAATCGCTACACCACCAAGCTCCCCTTGTAAAAAAAAGTTAGAAGGCACACAACTGGTTCTCAAACTGGTTCATGATCCAAAGCTGCCAGTACAAAATTGGTGCCAATTGTTGTAATTGTGGTTTACCATTGTTCCAAATGAAAAGACTGACATCTCAAGCAGACAATGTGTAGTTTTGAAACCTATGT
Organism: Sabellastarte sp. h YS-2021; assembly: GCA_964017235.1. Lineage (NCBI taxonomy): Eukaryota > Metazoa > Annelida > Polychaeta > Sabellida > Sabellidae > Sabellastarte > Sabellastarte sp. h YS-2021. The sequence continues at coordinate 145,298,244 of OZ024931.1, forward strand.
GTTAAGATGATCAGCATTGTGGGACAGGCCACCAACTGTGTTCAATTCTGCATGACACAGGTATTGTGTAGATGTGCTTAACACAAGGATAACACAAGTTCAACTCAGTCCTGTTTATTTTATTTACTAGAATCACTCACACTAAAGGGCCAAGAGGTAAGGTTGTTGACTTTAATATATCTTTAGTATAGCTATGTTCAAGACACCATGACAAAGGACTTATATAGGCTTGTTTGGAGCCCATGAGCATCACTCCTTTTACTGACAAGCTTCCAAAAGGTTGATAAATATATTAAACCAAAGATGATAAGTTTGATGTTGATAAGTTTATGTGTTTTGCTGACACTTGAAAATGGAGACATTTTGCATGAGGTAAGTTGATTTGAAGAATTAAGGGTAGGTTAGGTCTTTCAGTATAAATGTTATCATTACATTTGGAAGAGCCTTAGTAAAACTATGTACATGCATTCTAATAGTTAGTGTTGCTCAATTAAGCTTAATTATATATTGCGGTAATATTTAAATGTTATAACTGAAGGTGTTTATATTGAGTTATGAAATGCAATGAACATATTGTGTGGGATGATCTAGGTCCTAATGTTAGCTTAAGCATGACTGTAAGAATTAAATGCATAAACCTTAAAAAATCAGCTAAATATAGTAATAAAGTGAAGAATAAGTCAAGACTTTTGTATATCAAAACTTTATCAGAAACTGATACCCTTTGCAGCAGAAAATTATTTAATTACTTAAACACCTTAAATAAATGACCATAGATATATACATGTTTGCCTCTATCTGTCTGCTATTTAAAATTATGGAGAGGAGAGGAATATGTATGGAAGCCATAATTTATGAATGGCCACATCCTTCTAAAGTTAAGCAACTTTCACTGAACTAAACATCATCACTGGTTTCATTCAGAAAAATGAGAAAAGTCATGTATTTAAGGAGAGCAGTGAGATAAAACTTGGCAAGAAGACATAAAAATAACAAAGTAAAATTTGAAAACTTGTCTCTCCTTGAATATATTTGTCATTTTACAAAGGTTAAGAAACTGAATAATCTGACATTGAAGTAAATTGCAAATCTTATTAATTGCAAGTCATTCATTGCCTTATTTACTTCCTAGTTTAACAGCGGCAGTATGTGGGTATTTTAAGCTAACTTCTGTAAAGGGCTCTAATAATATTAAAACAAACCAATAACGAGATTGTAACATTTATTTAATCCTATAATAGTAAATTCCTGAATGATATATGCAAAGATACATTACAAATGAAGTAGACAAACAAAATAAGTGTGTAGTTTGAGTCTTATATTGTTAATCTGCATAAGTGACATATACGGCTAATGATCCTTTATATTTCTCATCCACAATTTATAGAATTACCAGGTAAAATGATTCAACATCAGGAACGAATGTAAAATTGATGCCATATACATACATCATGCATCATTTAATATATTTATTTATTTATTTGGGGTTTTATGTCGCTTTCAACACTGTACAGGTCATATCACGACAGGTAGTTGGAAGGACAGAGGAAACCAATACATACAGTTCGTTACGGTTCTGTACTGTAAACTGCTGACCAATAGCAAGCAACTACCAGCTGTCCCACTTGAGGCCATGCTGGGAATCCAACCCCGGCCTCAGAGGTGGGAGGTGAGAGTGTTACCACTCTGCCACCATGGCCTCCCACGAGTTAATATAAAAGATTAACTTGAGATTTTCCACAGTTTCCTCATAGATTTTAATGCAACTAATATGAGCATACTCTGTGTAAAGTACCTTTCCCAGTGATGTTTTCTTTATATATTTGTAGGATGCACAGTTTCAAACCTATCACTGAAAAATCAGTACTGTTTGACAAACTTGTTACCCTAATTAAACAATATGTCCATGTCTGTATGTCACATTAATTTAGACTAAATAGAGAATGTGGTGGACAATAAAATATCATACTTAAGTTACAGAGTAGAATCTAGCACAGTTAAACATAATATCTGATCATTTCTCCATGGTTGTTGTTTACATTCTGGAAAAGCCTCTCTTACATCCCATTGAATGTGTACGTACATCCTGGTTACAGAGAAAAATTTGGCTGACTTGCAAGGGACACTTAAGCGACACTTGCGATTTTATAACAGAATATCAAGGTCACACAGACCCCGCAATGAAAATTGACATGCAAATTTTCTCTGTGTGCACGTAGTATGTTCTTTCATATTCAAACATCTTTTTTAAAAGATTACATTGTTTTCAAATGAAAATCTCTGCTACCCCACTACCAGGCCATAGTTGTGTTTTGCAACAATATTTGCAGCACAGTTATGTGTGTATACACGTACATTGGGATGTAAGAGAGGCTTAAATTATGTAGTCTGAATAGAGTAGAGTGATACTAAGACAAGAGCCTTTATAAATGATGTGTTGAAAGCTTTTCCGAAATCTACCAAAAGGAGTAACTTTGTTTAATAACTTTGTTCAAAGCAACCTTCAGTGAGTTGATTAATGTTTTGGTTCTTATTTTATAGTCTTTCTAAACAGGTGGAGGGTTTGTCTTTATGTTATTTTGTAACAAGAAGACAATAAAATGTAAAGTTTGATCCTCATTGTAATCTACATGAAAGTACTCGTGTCAATGTTCTCCTTCATTTGCATCATAAAACAGAATGAATCCACCTTGAAGAACCTTCTACAAATTCTTAATGAGAGGTTTTCTTGCAAAAAATTGGCTATATTGATGTGATAAGATTTTATTATATCAGCCAAAAATGTTATGTAATTGACTGTGTTTCTTTATCCTCCTGTTTTCATGCAAAAAATCTCAAAAAGTTGATTACCGTATGGATACAGGAATAATTTTAAAGGATTATTTCATTGAACTCACAAGCATGCTGAAGGTGTTGGGTGGCTCTCTGACTGCTATTTCTGTACTTTTAATATTTGTACTAGCATATTTTGTTGTCCATAGAACAGAAGCATGGTTTAGAAATTGTAATTAGTATTTTACTTCACACCTAATACATTATCAGATATGTTGTGACGGGTAGTTGGAAGGGCAGAGGAAACCAGTATATACAGTTGGTCAAGGTTCTGTACTGTAAACTACCGGCCAACAGCAAGCAACTACCAGCTTTCCCACATGAGTTCAGGCCGGTACTCCAACTCTGGGCTGGGATTCACAAAAGGTCTTTAATTTAGGCAAATTTTTTTCTTAGACAAATCTTAAAGTTATGACTTTTGTCTTAGCTAAGATTTCTCTTAAACTGGCATTCACAAAAAGTGCTTAGCAAAATCTTAGCTGAGACAAAATTTGCGCAATAAGTCTTAACTACTTTGAATTCAAATTAAAAAAATTTAGTACTTTGTATTCTATTGTGAGTCAGCCATTTTTATGACAATATCTTTTACCACAAGAAGGTAATATGGAAATTTATAGGTAATTAAATTATGTGAATTTCTATTACAGTCCACAGAAATTACTTTTGTAGGAAGCATAGATCCCCATAGTATATTTTTTGTTTTCATAACAAAGGGTAAAATGTAAATACTTGCAATGGAATATTTTAAAAATGACTTAAGACTGCCCTGCAGTAGTCTTAAAGTTTGGACAAAATCTAAGACAAATTTTTGTCTAAGACCTTTTGTGAATCCCATTTTGTCTAAGCAAAAAAAGTCTTAACTTTATGACGAAATTATTGCACAGTTAAGACTTTTCTCCTAAAGTTATGACAATTTTTTGCTTAAGACCTTTTGTGAATCCGGGCCCTGATCTCAGAGGTGGGAGGAGAGAGAGTTACCACTTTGCCACTGTACTGGAAACAAATCCTCAACCTGTTGTGATGTTGGTAGTTGCGTATGTTTACTCATAGACAAATTTGCCCTCTGAGAAATCAGCCCGATCAAATGAAGATAAAATACCCTAGTCAAAAGTTTAACAACACTGAATCTTCATCAAACCATGAGGACATAAACATGTGAATTGAAAGGAACTGATTACAACATCCAAAACTTTTTGATATAGGTTAACTGAACTTTTGGTGAATATTATTAAGAAGTTATCATACTTGGCATGATTTGATGATCCAGATTATTCCAAATTATGTCATATATGTGAATTGCTCTTTTGCAAATTATCACTTTAGAAATTGTCACCCTTTTATTCCCTATGGTCTTTTTACTAATATGAACCAGGTTAGAGCTTAGGGATGCTAATTTTATGCTTATCTGATGCACTATCCATAAATAATCCATACCATGCCTATCTGAGGCTTATCTGATGTACTATCCATAAATAACCCATACCATGCCCTATAGTCGGTCAATCACATGCTATAAAAGTTCTTTATTGCATTACACATTATTGTTTGCTTTCAACTGGGAACTAAGTGTGCAGGTGAGGGGCAATATGTTCAGAGCCAACTATTTTAGGGGACTGATTTGCTAATTGCCGATTTGGCAAAGACTGATTTGAGCACCTCACCCTAATCTTGCATTGTGATTTTTAGTTCAGAATGTTAACCAACCAGTATGCACTTGTTTCCTCCATCAATTCAACTACTCCTTGTGATATGTCCTACACAGAGTGGTGAAATAATGTTAGATAAAAATCTCTCGTCAATTAATATTTGGAATATATATGTTGTATTTGTATATTTATCTCTCCTACATTTGAAAAGTTTTGAGGGACTGCTTTACAGTTTAGTAATTGTATTTGTTATTTCAATTTTACTTTAGAGAGCTGCTTCAAGAATAGAAAGTGGATCTTACCCAGAGAGGAAACTGTAAGATTGTGTTATACTGTTACATAATATTATATTTGATTTAAACTTATCATATATCTCTGTCTATATCTCTCTTATTGTTGCATCAATTTTAAATCAATAAAAAACTTTTTTTGTTTTATTTTTGTTTTATATGGATACGTTTAGATATTTTGTTCTTAAAACATAAAAAAATCAATTGTTGCCATAATTTCGTCTCTCAAGGTGTAATTTCAATGAGTTTAATTTCCTCATGAATAGAAAGCGAAAGTATATTTATAAATAAGTATCTCTGATGATATATTAGTTTTTTGGGGTGCCTGTTATACATTCTTTGAGATTTGGTGTTATACAAGATACTGCATAAAGTAACTGATCTTGAGTTATCAAATTTGATATGTGCATACCTGGGTATATATTATTATTTATTAATTTATTATAGTGACAAGCAACTACAATGTCCAGCCCATATGGGCTTATATGTCAATTTTAGTACAAATATATAGTTACACATATAGTTGTTTTTCCAATACATAAATAATATAATTAGACATAGTCATTAAATATGTACATGTTTATAAACATTTAATATTGTTAACAATGAAGTATTATACTATTATTTTTGGATATCATATTAACCGCATACTGATACACTCCACATTATTTTGTAAATCTTGAGCAGATTCAAGTCTAATAAAATTATACAACACTACAAAATCCCCCAGTAGTGCTTTTTATGTCCATTATTACATATTAAATAGTGGAATAAAAATATTTTTAAAAAAGTGACCAAATCTATGGATTTTATCCTCCTGAGCCTCCTTAGAGGCTCTATCCGCCGGATGACGGCTCCTTTTAGTGGCTCATAGCAGATAGGATTTTTGCACCTTAGGGGCAAATTGGGTAAGATCTTCAGCCTCTGATGAGAAAATACAATTTTATTTTTGAAATATTACCAAATATATTGGCTAATATAAGGCAATAGTTATAGGTAACTGCACTTTTAGTCACTACACACGACACTTTTTATTCTTTATTTACTTTGGATAAAAGTGCATTTAACACTCCAACCATTGGAACACCTATCCCCACCACCAGTGTGAGCAGTGAAACAACAGCTCTGCTAGAAAAGGTAGTGAAGAAACTTAAGGATCCTGTTTCCACAAAAGAAAAAGGCGTCAAGAGAAAGAGAACACAATCTCCAGCCACATCACCTGACAGCAGGGGAAATTATCCTCCAGCAGCTAAGCCACTATATCTGAAGGCTAAAAACCAGTTCAGGAAGAAACTCAACTTAGCCACTAATCTTCACTCTATCAAAAATAGTTTGAAGAATGGCAACTTCCCACCACAGTGTAACTTCAGAAGTACTCCACCAGAAAGTACAAATGAAAGTTTGAAACAAAAGTGGATTGACCTGACACCCAAATGTAAAAGGGAACTTACATTACTATGGGCTGAAGAAATGAACAGAAAATATTCCAGCATCAAACTGGACATTCAGAGTACACTCTCTGAACTTGAGACTCATCTTGATCAAGTTCAGTTCAAGGAAATCAAAGACTCCTTGACAAGCAAGTTTCAATCTGCAGCTACTACTTCATTACAAAAGAAAATGAAGCCAAACCTCCACCAACAACAGAAGAAACCTACCAAACCCAACAGAAAGGGATTGCAAGGAAAGAGACCTCAGAACCAGAACAAAGAGCTCACCATGCTTCTAAATGGACTCAATAAACTGATCCAAAATAGATCTAAATAGTTCATTCTGTTCTATATGGCTATAATGTATCATCTTAAATTATACATTATTATGTTTGAATGAACTGATGTTGTTTATTTCAACTATTAAAATAATTTAACTAAATTGTTTTTACTGAAACTTCCAACTATCTCATTGGACTGGTCTCATTTCATCTGAAATAACTCTGAAATTCCAGAAGCTTCCACACTAGGAGGCTCTTAGCGGATGATCCTCATAAAATAGAGGCTCATAGCAGATTAGCCCCGCAAAATAGAGGCTCATAGCAAATAAGCTTTTTCCACTTCAGGGGTCCATACCAGACCCTATTTGGAGTTCCACATATATCATGATGGCAACTTCTGACTTGAATGAAATGCTGAATGAAATTAAAGAGGGTGCTAAAATAGCCCCCCCCCCGGCATCATACCAAAAGGTAAAACTATGGATAGCCTAGTTGGTCACACAGTCATCAACCTGCCTGACATTACTTTAACTGAGAACCAAGTATCAGCCCTTGAAAAAGGACTGACCTTTTGTCCAACACCAGGCCCCCCAAATAAAGCTAAAATTTGGACCGACTTTAAGGAATTTCACAGGAGACTATGTCTGTAATTCCACTTTTATAATGATAATCAACAATTTGATCATTTATCAGACCAAGAAATTGACTTAATTAATTTCATGGCTGAAAATCTAGAAGAGGAAACCTCACCTTACCACAAAATACATAAGAAATTTGTACATAAAAGTACATGGAAACCTAATAGAGTACATCAATCTCTAGACATTTTCCAAAGACCATTTAAAATTGGGCTTCTCAATAGTAAATTGAAAAAAGTCAGGAAACCAAACCTGACAAGGGAGCAAATGAGTAGTCTGAGAGAACTCTCAGAGAACCCTGAAATAGTCATAAAAAGTGCTGATAAGGGGTCAGCTGTAGTGGTGATGAACACCACTGACTACCTGAGAGAAGGGTACAGACAGCTGAGTGACCCTAAATTCTATACCAAACTAGAGCAGGATACTACTGAACAAGTAGCAAATAATGTGACCAAAACACTCACACAAATGAGAGATAAAGGTTTGATTTCTGATAAGAATTTTGAACCTCTAAACGCAGTCAATTGCACTGAGGCCAGGTTCTACATGTTACCTAAAATACACAAGAAAGGTGTGCCAGGCAGACCTATCTGCAGTTCTGTTAACCATCCCACTAGCAGAATTAGCAAGCTAGTTGATGAACACATCAAAGACTATGTCCCTAAAACCAAGTCTTACATCAGGGACACCCAGGACTTTATCAAAAAGATAAAAGAACTAGGACCAATCCCAGATAGTGCCATACTATGCACCTTAGATGGTTTATCACTATACACTAATATTCCCAACAATGAATGAATACTCGCAGTAGCAGAGAAACTGAGAAATGACCCCCATTACCAATTTTATACTAGATCTACTGAAACTAGTATTACACAATATGAATTTCACATTTAAAGGAGATCACTACTTGCAAACAGGCGGCACAGCTATGGGCACCTCCTTAGCCCCTAACTATGCTAACCTGTTTATGGATAGGTTAGAGATTAAAGCTCTAGCTGGCTACCCACAGAAACCACTTACTTGGAAAAGGTTCATTGATGACATTTTCCTAGTACGGACTCATGGAGAAGAGTCACTGAAAAAGTTCTTTGACTACTTAAACTCCTTACATGACACTATCAAATTCACCCATGAAATGAGCTATACCAACATTGACTTTCTTGACACAACTGTCAAGGTTGGTCATGACAGGGGACTTATCACAACCCTTTTCAATAAACCCACAGACACCCATTTATATTTGGAATATAGCTCAGCCCACCCACAAAGTGTCCTCACTAAAGGACCTTTTGGCCAATACTTGAGACTAAGGAGAATCTGTACCCTTGACTGTGATTTTGAGGCCAATGCCAAAAAACTCTCTGGATATTATCTTAAAAGAGGATACCCGTTCAATAGCCTGAAGAAACACTATCTCAGAGCTAGGAAATTTTCCCAGGATGAATTATTAGATACTCTCTCGAAAACCACTAATGAGGCACCAGTAATGGTCACCCAGTTCAATCCCAGAAACACCCAAATCGGTACTCTGGTACAAAAGAACTGGAACATCATTCAAAATACAGAGGAGTTATCACAAATATTTAGCTCTAAACCTCTTATGGGATTTAGAAGACTGCCCAACCTCAGAGACATTCTGACTAGTAGCACCATCTCTTATCCCCCAAATCCTACCACTGATGCAAAACAATCAGTACATATCCCGGTCTGTACCAGACTAGGGAAATGTACCTATTGCCCCAAAATTAAGAAAGCTGAACAATTCACCAGCTTTTATAGTAAACAAGTATTCAAATGCAAGTCTCTACCCCCAAAACACAAAGTTACCTGTGAATTAATCAATGTAATTTACATTATTAATTGCAACAAATGTGGCCTACAATATATTGGAGAAACTAAGAGACCCTTTAGGAACAGGATATACAAACATCTAAATAGTGTTCAAACATTCCAACATGAAAAATCCACTCCTGTCTCCAGACACTTTACACAGAACAATCACTCTGTAAAAAATATGGACTTCAGTTTTCCAATGGATGGGAGATCTAACAAGCCCAAATGCCACCTCAAGGCGCAGAAGACAAGAATTATATTATATTTGGGCATTCCCTACACTCTACCCTGCAGGCATCAATATGTTTGTATGAAGATATGCCCTCTCATGGCACCAATTACCCAGGTGCCCCCTTTATCCTTTATGTCCAAAATTGACTCAAGTTTACAGATGTAAATCAGATGGCATTGATATTTGTACTGTGCAGTACATAATGCTTTAGAAAGCAATGAAGTATTGATATCAAGTACCTTGACTTTAAAAACAATTTGTTTATCTGACCTTTCATCACCTAATTCAAGGCCAAACAAGGCTCTTGGCAAAGAAAAAGTCAGATTTTTGCATAGTAATGCTTCTATCTGTGTTTCATCATGTGTATTTTTTATTTGTTGTTTTACGTGGCGCTAAACAGCCAGGGTCATATTGCGACAGGTAGTTTAGGGACCAGTGTATACTAGTTGGTCAAGATTCTGACTGTAAACCACTGGACAACAGCAACTTTTCAACATGAAGTGCACTGGCCAAGATTTGAACGGGTGACCTCAGACGTTGAAGGTGAGCACTCTAACCGGTACACCACCGAGCGACCTTTCTTTATGTGTAAGGCACTACTACTAATAATAATAATAGCATATACTCCTATATTCCAGACCTTAATATGGATGACTTTGACAAGATCGAAAGTACAGCATGAAGAGATGTGGTTTGTCCGGCACAGTGTGGTGTAAAGAAGTGGTGTACTGCATTTACCCTAACACCAGAAACAGATTATGGAGAAGGGACCAAGAGTTGCAAAATGTACTCAACATGTGAAACTGAGAATGGGGTGATGAACACTGATTTGTTCAGGCTTAAGCAAAGGTTAGATTCCCAGGAGGCGGTATGATAATTTGGTCAAGCTTAATAACACTGTCATAATATGTGGTTACCTAAAGAATGTTCTTATTAGACAGGCGTACAGTACTAGCACATTAACAATACTTCATATTGTATGGTAAAACAGCATAATTTACGCTTCACCGAGTGGCGGGCCATTAATGAGATGACTGAGTTATAAAGAGCTCTCCTCTGACGTCATCAAGTATTTGTATACAAATACTTTACTCTCACTTCAAATTTGTAACTTATGATTATTTGTTATCCCTTATTTCTGCATGAATTTTGATCAAACAAAAACGAAATTATTTATGGAAAATTAGCATAGACAGCCTGTAAAAACCGATAATGCCCTACAAAATCACATTATTCTACTATTACTGTTAAGCCCTATCTAAGCCAATTTTGTTCTTCATCCTTGTATGTACCTTACATTTTAACAGGTGTTGCCTGCATCATAAAATTGCCACAATTGAATTAATTGCCCATTTCACGAAATTGAAAGGTCAGATGCCCATTTCCCTTTGTGGACACAATTCCTGCATATTTTCGAAACGGGCAATTTTGTGGATTGTATGGAACGTTTGCACGAAATAATTTGATGGAAATAATGATTGACACTAGCTGAAGTTATGAATATATTTGACAAAAAAGCTAGCAAAGAAAGCTTCAAAAGTACTTTTTAAGAGTCTAAAATACAATGTCTATTATGCTCTTCATCACACAGCCAGATTTCAGCTTGCATAAGTCTATGTTTGTATCAAGGAATAAGTTTGGCTAAAGTTTGCATTCATTATGCAGTTTCTGCCTGTGTCTATCTAACCATCAAGGAAAGAAACGGGGGCCACGGTGGCGGAGTGGTAACACTTTCGCCTCCCACGTCTGAGGCCAGGGATTGATTCCCAGCACGGCCTCAAGTGGGAAAGCTGGTAGTTGCTTGCCGTTGGTCGGCAGTTTACAGTACACAACCCTAGCGAACTATAAGTACTGGTTTCCTCTGCCCTTACAACTACCCGTCGTGATATGACCTGTACAGTGTTGAAAGAGACCTAAAACCCCAAATAAACAAAAATCAAGGCAAGAAACAAAGCTAGAATAGGCAAACTATTTGGACTATTTTTGACTCGGGGGCCAGTTTTACACAAGGACTTAGCACAGACTAAGATTTTCCCTGAAGTATAGTTGCATACGCATCCATTTCTCAGGGGTAATATAGGTGGTTCGGTGGTGTAGCAATTAGAGTTCTCGCCTCCAACCTCTGAGGCCACCCGTTCGAATCTCGGGCCTGGTGCTTCATGTTGGAAAGTTGGTAGTTACTTGCCAATGCCCGGTGGTTTACAGTGCAGAATCTTGACCAACTAGTACGCACTGGTTCCTCCACCTGTAAACTATGTGTTGCAATATGACCCTGGCTGTTGAACGTGATGTAAAACAACAAATAAATCTAAACCTCAGGGGTAATATATGAGAGACTTGGGCACATGCATTCCCTGTGCTATTGTTGTAGGTTCTCCCCATTTACTTAGAGAGTCTGCACCTACCGTATCATACATTCATGTGTACCATGTACGAGTATAAACCCACTGAGTAGCCTGTAGCTAGTCTCAGTCTGTTCTTGGATATTCAGGTTGGGACACCTTTGTTGAGACAATTCACCTTACTTGCATGTGCAAATCTCTACTACCCACTACCAGGCTAACAATATTTGTAGCACACTTAATGTGTAAACAAAGTGAAACAAACATTGACAAAGAATGTTAAGATAACACATAACATAAAAATACAAAGAAATGTGTGTCCAATTCATTCGCGGGCTAAAGCTACTAAAGCTAAAATATTATTGTCTGTATTTTCAGTTTCAATTGACAACTTCTCCAAACTTTCCATTGCTGTTAATTACTTAGGCCTCCCCTTTGTAATTCCAATTCTAATAGTATTTTTGTAGCACTTAATCTCCGTCTAAAGACAGACTCTAGGCACACCAAACAGAAAAAAGCAGAAAACTATAATCATTAACCTGAGACATGTCACGGGTCTTTCATGCTGTGATAACAATCTACAAATGACAGTACTCGTAAAGCACATACCTCCACCAAAGCATTTATTTGTTTATTTGTTTTTTGTTTATTTGTTGCTTTACTTCGCGTTCTACAGCCAGGGTCATACTCTGACGGGTAGTTTTACTGGTGGAGGAAACCAGTGCATACTGCACTGTAAACCACCGGGCATCCTCAAGTAACTACCAACTTTCCAACATGAGGCACCCGGCCCGAGATTCGAACCGGCAGCCTCAGAGGTTGGAGGCTAGAACTCTAACCACTACACCACCGAGCCCCCTACCAAAGCATTTATGATTTTTATTTTTAAAATGGCTCAGTGACAAGTAAATGGGAAAACTCAGATCTTTCACATTTGTCGTTATCTATACAGTGATCCAAATGATTTTCTAACATTTAGATTGGACCAACATCCATCTTCTTAATGGTGTAATTCTGCTAACAAACAGGACAAATAAATGGCCATGAATTGAATTCCTCCTAGGCAGAGGTAAAGAATCACCTTGTCTACCCTCAGCTGTGGTTTAGACTGGGTCATGTATGGGTAAGACACCTTCAACACTTTCCTCTGGGGATATTTGTAATAACCTTTATGTCCTCTTATGAGACACATTAAAATATACTTGCTGGAACGAGTGGGGGGGCAGATATTCTAGTTTGCTCATTTATCAATGTGGACTAGCCAGATATGAGTTTTTTTCTGTTCTAATGCATAAATATATGGTCATCAAGTAAAAATCACATACATACAGAAACTACCACAAGGATAGATGTGACCAATGTATAAGCATTATTAGTAAACACACATTCACTTAAGAGGCCTGTTCCACGTTTGAGATAAGGGGGCTCGGTGGTGTAGTGATTAGAGTTCTCGCCTCCGACCTCTGAGGCCGCCGGTTCCAATCTTGGGCCGGGTGCTTCATGTTGGAAAGTTGGTAGTTACTTGCCGATTCCCGGTGGTTTACAGTGCACTATGCACTGGTTTCCTCCACCTGTAAAGTACCCATTGCAGTATGACCCTGGCTGTTGAATGCGATGTAAAGCAACAAACAAACAAATAAACAAACAAACCACGTTGGAGATAATGCTTTGCAATAGGTTTACCATCTTGTAAACTGTCCGAACCGGAGGTAGATCCCACCACAACAATCTTCAGGCATCTATGCCTATCCTGTACAGAAGCTACAGAACTTTGCTATATGTTTCCAATTGGGTGTGATCACAAGTCCAATATCAGTAGTTAATGACAATATTAAACTGTTTGAAATTTTATCACAAACTGCTAGCTATCGTTATCAGATTTTTACCACCTTAAACCTAAATTTTTGATCTTACAGTGATCTTAAACCTATCTACAGAGTTGCAAAGAAATCTTTTCCATTTTACGGAGATTCTAAACCTATCTTTCATCTTAAGTTGATCTTTTAAGTTTGGTAAAACTACCATAAACCTTTAGGGCACGTATGTATGGCAATTTATGCATTATAAAGATGAGATGTTACATCTTTATTAAACCTATCTCAAACTACTACCACGAATCATGTAATAGCTTTTTTTTCCAACACGAAGTATGTCTCTGATAAGTTCACCAAGGTAGAACAGCACTATTAAGAAAATACTGCAATTCCGACACTAACCTTGTTTATTTATTTGTTGTTTTACGTAGTGTTCCACAGCCAGGGTCACATTGCGACTGGTAGTTTACAGGTGGAGGGAACCAGTGCATACTGCACTGTAAACCACTGGGCATCGGCAAGTAACTACCAACTTTCCAACATAAAGCGCCAGGCCTGAGATTTGAACTGGAGGCCTCAGAGGTTGGAGGCAAAAACTCCAACCGCTACTCCACCGAGCCCCCCCCACCACTAATCTTGTCTACTCCACACTCCTCCTAATCCCCCAAACTCACCCAGCCCCACCGAACGTAGTAAAATTGTAGTGATGATATTGTATGACAGAAGTTTCAAACAAACAGTATTCACAAGTTTTGACATAATACCAAAAGTGTACCCAGGCTTGGGAATGCATTAACACACTTCTGTCATGTTTACAGAACTCCACCTGAACCCGAAGAGCCAGAACAGAATGGAGGTAAATGTATTTATGCAGCCTTTTTTTAAATACTTATTTGTTTGTAAGATATGAAAACCAACAGAGATCACACGTTAAAGATGTTTTTCTTTTAACTAATCAGAAAATGCTACCTTGGGATGATGAGGTATATCTAGTGGTTACCAGATAGTGCTGGCTATTTAAACAGATTAAGTAGTTGTTTCTTTCACTTGAACAAGAAAGCTATTTGTGTGTTTAAATGTGTAGAAAACTAAAAATGCCAAGCACATTTTTCTGACAAAACAATGCAATCTAATTGGAAATTTACCATCAATTTTAAGGGGAACATTAGCGCAGTAGTAACACTCTCATCCCCCACCTCTGATGTCGGGGATCCAAAGCCTGGACCTTATGTGGGCAAGTTGGTCATTGCTTACCAATGGTCATATACTTGTTTCCTCCGCCCACAAAACTGCCCATCATGATATGGGTATAAAATAAATAAATACAATAAGTTTTCTTTCAAACTAAAAAACCAACAAACAAAAAGTCTGAATTCATGTTAGTTTTAAAGGCCTAGTTAACATTGCAAGTCAAGCCATAACACATATGCGTGGATACTTCTTCATTCTGATACACTATTACATAGAAATATATGACTACTACATAATCAACTGCATTCAATTAAACATACACTAATCAGCATAGATACATAAACACAGGTTACAGATTAGTTAAAAGATATACTTGTAAATAATATATGATGAATTGTATGACTAGATAATGTATAGACATAGTAGTGATATTATAGCCAAATCATACATAACATTATTATGATATAATGTTACTTACATATAATTCTAAGAAACATTCATGGCATTTATCTCTAAAACGAATGCAATATGCTATGTTCTACGACTGCTTAAAGACATCAGTACATTCAGGATTGTCAGTTGAAAGTCTCAAAAACCCATGTCTTACTAAATATGAAAGGAGGATGTTTCATTAGTTTCAGTTTATTTTTTTTGTTTGGGGTTTTACGTCGCTTTCAATACTGTACAGGTTATATCACGACGGGTAGTTGGAAGGGCAGAGGAAACCAGTACATATAGTTTGCTAGGGTTGTGTACTGTAAACCAACGTCAGGCAACTACCAGCTTTCCCATTTGAGGCCATGCCGGGAATCGATCCCCGGCCTCAGAGGTGGGAGTGTTACCACTCTGCCACCATGCCCCCCTTCAGTTTGTTTAATTTCAGATCCTGAGTAACTAGTATAAATTTTCAGTTGATAAAAAAGGCAATACTATTGCCAGAATTAATGTGTAACACCTCCGTGTATTAATGATTTCCTATTTCTCAGGCCAACAGTTCGATGGCTTCATCAAAGAGGAGAGTACGGCTTGTTTAGGTAGAAACACAGGTTATTTCTATGCCAAAATGGAAGAAGAATGTGCGAGGGATTGTCGTCAAATGGAATGGTGCACAGCATTCAACCTGACAGATATAGATTATCAGGGGAAGAAGTTGATATACTGCCAACTGTATGTGACATGTATCCAGAAGAATAGGGCCACTGGAACCAATTTGTACAGTCTTGAAAAAAGGTTTGACTTCCTACATTAAAATCTAAAATACAGTATCTTTCAGTTATTACACCAGGGCTCTTATTCACGAAAAGGTCTTAGCCAGGGCTTAGACTTAAAGATGAGACTTTTGTCTCAAGTTTCTGCCCGAAAACTTTTGTGTTAGGCTTAGTGGTATTCACAAAAATGTAAGAACAGTCTTAGGCTTAGCCAAGAGCTCAACTTTAAGACTTGTTGGCAGTGGGCTTAAATTTTGTAAAGAGGATTTAAATATGGCCGCCATAAACTTTTCTCCACTTCAAAATTTGAAATCGCTGTAAATATAGTATAATTATACAGAACACCTCACTAAATGGGATTCCCATTTCAGTAGCTTGCGTTAGACTTAACACAGGATACACTTTGTGTTCCAATCTGCTTTTGTGACATGAGTGTAAAACCTTCCATATCCACTGACAAAGCAATATTGAAGTGTACATACTAGAGGCGTTAAAGTGGGGAGCTAGGCTGGTTAAATTTGGTTATATATAAAACACATGGTCTGACTCTATATTACGTTACTTTGTTCTCCCAGCAAAGAAGGTTGTGTTATTGGGTGCGTTTGTTTGTCAGTTTGTCTGCATTTGTGGTCATGATTACTACAAAATTCATGAATGCATCTTTATGGAATATTAGGGACCACGGTGGCGGAGTGGTAACACTCTCGCCTCCCACCTCTGAGGCCCGGGATCGATTCCCGGCATGGCCTCAAGTGGGAAAGGTGGTAGTTGCTTGCCATTGGTCGTCAGTTTACAGTACACAACCCTAGTGAACTATATGTACTGGTTTCCTCTGCCCTTCCAACTACCCATCGTGATGTAACCTGTACAGTGTTGAAAGCGACATAAAACCCCCAAAAAACAAACTTTATGGAATATTAAGGGCCATGGTAGTGCAGTGGTAACACACCTGCCTCCCACCTCTGAGGTTAACGGGTGAAACCCCGGGACCTAATGTGGAAAAGTTGTTAGTTTCCTACTGATGGTTGTTAGTTTACAAAACAGAACCTTCACCAACTGTATGTACTGGTTTCCACTGCCCAGAAAAACTACCCATCGCCATATGACCTGTACAGTGTTGAAAAGGATGTCCCAAATCCCAAATAAATAAACTTTATGGAATTTTATGAATATTGGTAGGGTCTGACCAAATGAAAAAATTACATGTATTACATTTTGAGCAAGATCTTGTTCATACTCTAGATACCTCAAAAAAAGGAAAATCCAAAAGTTAAGTATTAGTGTGAAATTGCAAGAGACTAAGCTGTCTAAGACGATGCCTGCGTTCTACAAGTGCTTTCTAGGTATAACTTAATTAGGCTACAAATATAAGGAAAAACAAGGTACTACTTATTCTATGTTTACATGTTATTTTTTTTTAAATACCTTTGTTGTGAACAACAGCTTTTTAAATAGCTATTTAATTGTAGTTTTAAATATCCAAGGCCACTTCTACTACTAATGCTATCAACAAGGGTGGCAAAAACCATCAAACCATGAAATATGTCCAACACAATATATTGATGTTATTACTGTAAAGATCATCCTTAGAAACTGCTGTGATTGATACGTATTAGCCTTTGCAGTAAACACTTATATAACCACACTAGCATATGTTCATTTTATTTTTACAGTGGTGATCCAAGTCAGCACAGAGGTAAATATAGTTACATCATATTTTCTGAAATATTTATTTATCTGTTGCATCCGGAAAGTGTAAGACTAAATATTTGTTTATATAGATAATTTCCAAGTGGCACCCCATTATGTTAACTTAATGGCCTATGAGGCCCGAAGGGCTGAAGAGCCATTTAGTTTACATAATGGATTCGCAACGACACCATTTTATATTATAAAACCCTGTGAATTGAAACAAAAATTCAATAGTTTAACAACTTTTACATAGTTGACATGCATTCTTTGCAAGGTTTACTTTCGTATGAATATCATGTGTTACTTTCACTAAATTAATTCTAAGGTATTTTTTAATTTCAGTACACAACATTGTATCACCATGTGTATCAATGGTTTTTCTTTTTTATTATTTAACTTAATTTAACCTTGAAAATTGTGAACAGAAACTTCACCAATGGATAGGGACAATTGATAGAATAGGGATCTGTAAATTACACAAACCACTTTTCAAAAAATTAGATTGTTCATATGACAATGTTCATGCTGTGGAATAATTTGTTATGTAGATTGTTTCATGTTTCTATCTTGATTTCTGCTTGTTTTAAGACAAGAAAGGATTTTTGTGTGTTTCACAAAATAAAAGTACTATTATCCTGAGAAATATACTTTCTGTGTCAATGGTTTCAGGTTCATAAGATTTGCATTTTTGTCTTTCTTTTTCTCAGACTTTTGAATCATGGAAATCAATGAGCTCTTGGGAAGAATCTACTGAATGAAAGACTCACAGAAAGGACTCCATATTTTGCATTTTAAAATGCTTCCAAAAATCTGCAACATTTGAAAACAAAATTCATTTCCACCACAAGTTGTGTATCATGTCAGAAGTAAATAACAAAATGTAATAAGGTAAATTAAAATCCATGCGTTGAATTAAAAGCATTATAATATAAAGATTAAAAATATGTCTGGCTTTACAAATTAAATTACTTGGTTTTTATTTGCAGTAGTCATTTTCCAGGTAGTATTTTGTCCATGAGGTATTTGTCGGAGACTTAAAAATACTTTACAAATGTGCTTACTGGACTAATTAACACCAAAAAGGTTTGTGAAAATCATTGTGCTGAGGATGACTGGCAAACACCCTTTTCTTGGCAGACTGGCCAGAGAGCTAAACCGCATTCCACTGTTACAAGATAATGTTCTGTTAAATCTCAATTGGGCAAATATAATGGAGAGTTGACACAAAAGAAGGATCACTGCCCTGGGTTTTATAATGCCATAACTAGAAGAAATTTTGACCAGGTAGTGACAAGACATTGCTAATGAAAACAATATAAACAAAATGTTTCTTATGTAACCATTAATTACAACATGGGTTTTTCTATATTGATGATATAAAAAGTGTAAGTATAACACAGGTCTTACTCTGTCATAAAGCTTGTAAATTATACTTGTAAGATAATAATATGTAATAATTATGAGATCATGCTAGCTTGTTATTACTAGAAAGGATTATTTTGTAATTGTGTAAGACAATTTTCACCAACCATAAATTTTAGCTATTTATATTAGGACTTAACAGCAAAAATTAAATTCTAGGGAAATTATATATCTGTACTTACAACTTAAGCAGTAACTATCCATTACTAAAATAGATTGTAATAAGTTTCTTAAAAATGAAGAATTACTAAAAATTTTCTTTTAGATGAAATTTCTACTTAAACTGTACATAGTTCATGCCTCGTAATGAAAAAGAGAAAACCAGTACATACAGTTGGTCAAGGTTCTGTACTGTAAACCACAGACCAACGGCAAGTATCTTGTGATTATGAAACAGCAGTCAACTGTAATAACTGCCTAAAATTACCTAAATTCATAGATATTCACCCATGCATGAACAGATTTATCAACATATCTCTAGTTGCACTGTTTATCATTCATTTGTAGAACTGAATTGCTAGAAATTTGAGTAAGTTTACTCGGATAACTCCTGTCCTTTGGAAAATCCATTGCTCCCTGTTCAGTTTCGCTCAGAGTTCAAACTGGCTACCCTGGTGTACAAGTTTATTCATACTAGCTTCCCTAAATACTTTGCTCCATATCTTTCTACATACTGCAATACCTACAATACTAGACGCAGTCAGAGTGTTGCAAATTTCCTTAATGTTCCAAAGTTTCAACCTAAAATTCACAAGTCCACTAAGCAGTTTGGTTTCAGTTTCTCTTTTGATGCTCCTACTGTTTGGAATTCACTCCCTGAAGACATTTGTGCATCACCCACTATTGCCTCATTTAGAAAGAAGCTCAAAACCTATCTCTATGCAAAGGCTTATCCTCCTTTGCTCATTTTCTCTTTTGGCCTCTCCGTGGTGCCAACCTATTTCTGTCCCTGGATTTTGAATTTTGCATATTGCTATTGTCTTGTTGCGCCTTAGAGTCCACAACTCAGTGGGGATTAAGCGCTATAAAAGTCAAATTAGAATTAGAATTGTCTTGTACAATGTTTGTCACCATAACTTTGCACAATCTAGAGAACAATAACCTAATATTTGCTTTTTGTATATGATGTAGTCTTTTTAAGCTATGGTAAGGCTTGTACTACTAGGGATTGCTTTTTCATTTTCTTTGTCTGTGGACTTTGAATTGTGGCTTGTGCTTCTAGGGAATCACTTTTCTTCATTTTTTAAGTGCGAGCCTTGATAGAGCTCACGCTTCTACAGATCGCTTTTTTTTGTCTCCAGACTTTGATGAAATTTTCCTGTGTATTCTGAACCGCCATCTCTTGCTCTTCAATAGCTAAAAGGACACAAGTCCATTTTGCGTTTCCTCATACATGTGTTCTTTTGACCATGGACCACACTCCTATAGCTAAAAGGACACATATCCTTTCAGCTTTTGCCCATACATATGTCCTTTTGTCTCCTTACTTTGATGACGGTGACAATATCTTTTGCTGTGGGATGTATCTAGGTTTGAATTTCTTTCTATTACCAGACTTTCATAATTCTAGTGCACTACTCGTGTCTCTGATGGCTTTGCGCTCGTGCAAGGGGACCAAAACACCTTTCGGCCTTGTTTAATTTTTTTTGTCTCGGGACTTTGTGTAGCATAGCATGATGAGTGCTTGTCTCTTCACTGAGGTTATGCAGCAATTCGCAATTAGTACTGGGATGGATGACAGTCTCAGTGCACTACTCGTGTCTCTGATGACTTTGCAGCTGGCACTAGTAGTCGAAACCCTTTTCACCCTTGTTATTTATCAAAATATGCATTGATACAAGTGCATGCCATAAACAGACTTTCCCCACCAAAAAATAAATTAACCTTTAACAGAACTTTTTAAGAGGCGAAAATATAGTCTGTGCTTCAAATCTGGGCCTAACCTGGCACAAATCTCAGAATTTGCATACCCTAAAAAGTAATTAATAATGTATATAATCAATTTAGTCAAGTTATTGTGGAGTTTCTAAGCATTATATCTTTTACACCTATTTCTAGGGGTCACGGTGGCAGAGTGGTAACACTCTCGCCTTTCACCTCTGAGGCTGGAGTTCGTTTCCCAGCACGGCCTCAAGTGGGAAAGCTGGTAGTTGCTTGCCGTTGGTCAGCAATCTACAGTACAGCACCCTGAAGAGCTGTATGTACTGGTTTCCTCTGCCCTTCCAACTAACCATCGTGATATGACCTGTACAGTGTTGAAAGCGATGTAAAACCCCAAATAAATAAATGCCTATTTCAATTTGTGCTAAATTGATGGGTGTGCTGAGTTATGACCCATTTCCTTGTAATACCTGTCTAGTGATGTCAGTTTTTGTGTATATTTCTCTGATGGAAATATACATTTTTTTTAATATTCGGGAATTTTAAACTTTATTTATTCAACCACTTAGTAGATCTACAACAGTCTCCTTGAAATGATCATTTATATTTATGAAAAGGGGAAATTTCCCTTTCCATATGAAAATCCTGTTATCTTTTTCCTTTTGTACATGTGTGGAGGAATGACATCCCAAAAATCAACAAAACCCACATAGGTACTAAGGTACTAACATAAATCTGGGTGACAGTAAAATCCTCTCTGATATAAAGATGGAGTTTTTTGTAGTATCACCAATTAAGACAATCTGTGAGGGTATCACCAATTAAGACAATCTGTGAGGATACCCAGGTACCCATCCATCAAAATACCTACCCACTCAGTCCCACAAGAATTGGTATATTGTGACAACTTCTATTATAAGCTCATTTTCTATAGTATATTCACTGCAGTATTACAGTTTCCAAATGCATAACAATTAAATGACACCTGTGATTCTGAATATATCTTTAACCTCAAAGCCATTTACTAATTGAAATGAATTACAGTATTTAAAAAATATATATATATCTCCTTTTTCAGTTGTCACTGTTAATGACTCCACCCTATCGTGGCACACAACATGCTTTGGTAAACCTCTTGCATCCCTTGGTGTGAAAGATCCAGACAAATGTTTTGAAGAATGTAGTATGAAAACTTGTGATGCCATAGCTATTGAAGAATCAACTGGAGGGTATGAGTGTGACTTGTACAGGGATTGTAAACTCATTCCAAAGTCCAATGCAAAACTGTTTGTCCTCAGGCAATAAAGGTTGGTATAAAAAAATTAACATTTACCTACTGTGTCATGACTTAGTTATTTCTGATAAAGTCAACTGGACCATTAATTGTCCTTTGATTTAAAGGTGAGTATTCCTCTCCAAGGAATATATTAAATCAGTCTGTTCATAGATGAATGTAAGTTGGCAAGTGTACCAGCCTTGCCAAATATAGATGCACTAAAATCAAATCTGATAATTTACCTATCTCATCTTATTTTATTTACCTGTGTAGCACTATCTGCCCAATCTAAAACTATGTTAAAGCTACAAAATCACAGATTCTAGAAATTTTATTGTCATTTTAGCTTTTTTGCAAGTTGAATACTTACCTTATCCCCACTATTGCTATATGTTGGCGAGAACAAGCATCCATCACCAACTTGAATATTTTATTAAAAATATATATTCTTGTTTGGTTTCTTACTTGTGCCACTTAAGTGGACTGGGCATGCGCACCACCCCTAGTTCCCTCAAGTACAAAATATTTGTGAAAAATAAACAAATTTGAAAACTTGATCTGGATCAGAATCTAAATAATCTTTCAGGAAAACAGTATGTGAACATATCAGTCAGGTCTGTTCTTTTTGAGCTGTGCCCATAGACAGACAAAGCTAAAGTTACAATATTGAAATCATGTATGCAAATTATGTATGCTATGTATTAAGTATGTATGCTCTGATATAGGCTAATGGGAAAATGTCTGTTGAAATTATACTTACAAAATACGGGATGATTAAATTGGCTATATCAGGATTTATGAATCTAGGGTTAATCTTATATGGTTAGTAGTGAATAAGAGGGTGTCTCGTGGTCTCAATACCCGGAAGTGATTGATAACTGTAAATATGTCAATAAAGATTGATAACTGTAAATATATCAATAATCTAACCATGTGGTCTCAATACCCGGAAGTGATTGATAACTGTAAATATGTCAATAAAGATTGATAACTGAGGAATATATCAATAACCCCAATCACCCCTCCCCCAATCACCCTAACCCCTAACCCTAACCCTAAGTAACCTTTAAAACCCTAAACCCCTCCCATTCCATTTAACCTTCTATTCACCTTAACCCTCCTGCTACCTAACTTTAAACTCTAACCCACACGACTGTCATCCTTAAACCAATGTGTCCTCTATTTAGTTCGTTTACGTACGCTGCTGTGTTCCGTAATTTTTGTGGCTTAGTGTACTTAGAAATATACT
Organism: Sabellastarte sp. h YS-2021; assembly: GCA_964017235.1. Taxonomy (NCBI): domain Eukaryota; kingdom Metazoa; phylum Annelida; class Polychaeta; order Sabellida; family Sabellidae; genus Sabellastarte; species Sabellastarte sp. h YS-2021. The sequence continues at coordinate 145,321,504 of OZ024931.1, forward strand.
GATGGACAAAAGTTTACGAACTGATGCAATAACAACATTAATACTAACAACACAATAAGACTGATTGCCTAATCAAAATTTACTCTCAATATTTTAAATAAGAAAATGCTAACCTGGGATAATATATATTCTAAAAATAGATACTCTTTTTCATATAAATAGACCAATTTTTATAATTTTGTTATTACCGTGCATAATCAAGATCTGAAATGTTTAGTAATCAGAAGAGATGTACCTCTGAAGATGAGGACCATGTTGTTGCTGCTTCAATCCCCTCAAATAAAGAAAATATATCTATGATAGACAATACAGACTCTAAATCTGCTATGTATGGAGGGTTTTCATTACCAAGTAAAAATCCTCAAAAAGGAACTGGACTTCGAATTAGTTCACCACCTTCTTCTAATTTCAATTTTAAAAATTTACAATTCAAATCTAATCCCCTAGAATCATTATTTTATACCAATGTTTATACTAAATTTGATGATAGAATTCCAACTTTTTATACATGGCCTAAATCTCATCCTATAAATCCGGAGGCTATAGCTAGAGCAGGTTTTATATATTCAGGACATGGGGATAAAGTTATATGTCCCTGGTGTAAAATAAAATTAATAGATTGGGAATGTTTTGATATACCAATGGATGAACATCGAAGACATTCTCCTAATTGTCAATTTATGCTAATGCTCTTTCCCAAGATTTAAAAATTAACCTAAGACTATTCCTTTGGCTATCAGTATAGATCCAGGGGTCTCCTCTAAATTTATTATTTTAAAATTTAATCAACTAGTATCATCCACAGCGTAGCACCATTAACACTTAAAACCTAATTAACCATGTTTGTTTATTTTATTTTGAAAATGCTGAATCATTCTTATACATTTCCACTACGTCAGATATAACCTATATAAGTTCCATCCCAGTTGGAAAAGTCTCAAATTCAAAAAAATATTTTCATATTTCTACATTGTATATATATCTTTCAAATATGGCAGAGGCCTTTTTAAGTAAAAATTTTACAAGTACCAGTATAAGCAAAAAAAGGAAAAATGATGGTAATCATCAATCTGGAGGAAAGAGAAGAAATCATGTTGTTAGCCAGGGGAATGAAGATATTATATTACTTGATCCTAGACCACAAAGGAAAACAGTAGAACAGATTTCAACAGCAGATTCAGTGGCAGCAGCTGCATCAGCAGTTGGGATTGATGCAGATATATCCTATTTTCAACCTGTGCAAACCAATGTTGCATATAAGAGAACCTTTCATATTGGAGGCAAGCGATATCTTATATTTGCAGGACCCAATGGAATGATTCAGAATATATATTTCAAAGAGTGGGATGGACAAAAGGTTTTAAATGATGGAATAGTTCTCAATATTCCTAGGGTGATGATGATTATGCACTTTGGTCAGCAGATTACGAATGAACTTGACAGAATAACCTCTGGAACGAAAGATATTGACCTGAAGAAGCATATTGGAGGGAGATTTTACTTAAGTGTGAATTCACCCTATAAATACGTTGGTCTTCGTAAGTGGAAAACCAATTCCAGTGGAAGTTTGTATCCTACCAGTGAGGGTGTCAGCCTGAAAGCTAATGAATGGAGGGAGGCATTGGATGTCATCAACAAACTATACACTGAGAGGCTGGAATTGTATCAATGTGTTTCTTGCATCCTCGATCCTAATAAGTCGGATCACGATAGCAAAACTTGTGAAGAGTGTTCCCATTTGGATACTACACCCAAGGGTGAAGTCTTTGTGGATATACCTCTCTAAAGAAATAAAAGGGATTGCTGCATTGTGACTTTGTTCAATTAAAAGAAAATGACCTTTACTGACATAACTTTTAATCAATTCATAACATTAATATACATTCGGTAATAATGTACAGATGTTATTGTAAGTATTTTTCATATCATTAACCAGTAGTAGTAATGTCCCTTTGCAAAGTCAATTTAACTTTGAATACAGTAACATCGATTTGATATACATATTATTAACATGAGTATCATTTAGTTATAAGATTACTCCTTTCTATTAGTTTTAAGTATTCATCTGTAATGAAATTATAACATTATTAAAGTAATAATGTATAGATATCATTGCAAGTATTTCTTTTTACATATCATTCACTAGTAGAAGTAATGCAAAAAATAAGACTCGTTTGATTTTTAAAAATCAAACCCCATTTAATTTTACATTTACAGTAATTTAGGTTTTGGGTACGTATATTATTTCTGTCAGAATCATAAAAACCTCTGAGTAAGAATACAGATATATAATTAAATGTACTTGTATTAACAATTTGTCAACATTCCTTCGTATGATACTAGTAGAGACTACAGCTGAATATATATATATATAAATAATTGTGATAACAATCTCAGATATTATTAAACAACACTGACAAAATTTCTGTAGAAATATTTTGTAAACAAGATTCTCACCAAGTTTGTCATTATACTTGTATATGTGTTTAAAATTTATTAAACGATAAAAGTACGTTTTACGGCTTACAACTCTATATATGTTTCAAAAGACACAAAAAAACTTGTAAAATTTGAAAAAAGTTTTAGTAAAATAAAATCATGTTTAATGCTCAACTGTCTTGTTTTCCTGTACAGCACATTTTTCACTTATACACTTTCCCAGATCTAGTAATGGATTTGGCATTTGCTTTATCGTCCTCAACTCTTTGGGTTGGATCTACAATGTCCACATTCAGTTCAATTTCCTTAATGTTCGCATATATAACCTCGTCCTCGTCCAATGAGGAAAGGTCAGAGGCCTCTGCTTCAAACCCACCAAAACTTTCTTCCTCCGCAATATTTACCTCAGTTTGTACAGCTGAATCCATGAATAAAATATCTTGGGAACTATTTGCGAATGAAGAATCATATTCGAATAAATTATTCCAAAACTGTGGATGACGATGAATCTGTGAATCATTATTGCTGTCTGAGACTGAGGTTGAATGAGTTTCTGTGAATGTACTTAGCTCCACATCACTTTGTTGAATATTTTCCCCTTGACCATGATTTCTGTGTAGCCAGTTAATGCATCTTAAAACATGTCAGACCTGATACTTCCTAATTAAAATTATCAAGGTACTGAGAGCGACACCAATAACAGGTAAGACGAGTAAACCATATAAAGTTTCCTCATTGAAGTCATTATGTTCCTTTAAAATTCTAGTAGATTTCAATTGATCCTCTTTATCTTGATCATCAGTGGGAAGGAGCTTGTCATTCTGTAGATTCACATTGACCACCTTCTCCTCTGAAAAACAAATTAAACTGAGGTAAATTTATAATATTCTTATTTATTCATATTATACATTACATATTGGATTAATGAACAAAACAAACACAAAATTATACGCACATCTTCATTGACAGGGGAAGAAATTAGCTTATCTGCTTCAAAATCCTCGTACACATGATCCTTACTGTTGTTTTGATCTGCATATGTCAAAATATAAAATATTTACATTTAATATAATGTAACATAATACTAACTTTGTTCACAGCCGTATACATGAAGAGATGATGTCTTTGTAGACACACTGCAGTAGCCTCGACATTGCCAATAAATTACTTTTAAATTTGGATAAATTTTACTCAGTCTTTCTGTGTTTAATATCACTCCATCTATCAGACATGCATAATATCTCAACACAATATCCTCTTTTGAAATGCACATTTCCCTGTACTTTTCATATTGTCTTTGACCCTGTATTCCAGTAATCCATTTTTCATTATTAACAGTACGGCAAATGATATCAGTGAAAGACACCTGAATTAATAGATTCAGGGTAAACAACCAAAGGAAAACAATATAAAAAGGAAAAACATATTGAGATATGCCACTGATTAGATTTCACATCGAGGAGAAAACTATTAAACGTTCTAGTGAATACACTATACCGCAGATCATTGAGACGCTTACATTAATGAGGTCATAACCTAGGTTACGAACCAATATTGAAACCGTAAAACTACAGCAGAATAAAGAGGCTGCATTGGCAGGCAATAAGTTTTGACCTTGAGTGTATTTTAATATACCCTAAGAAACAAAAATATGTGAACTTATTTATACGTTGTTAATATCATTATACGCATTCTGATATAAGGTGGGGGAGATATACCTGTAGCCTCTGTAATATTCATCTGATGACAACATCTAGGTGATAGATAATTGCTAAAAATTAAAAACACAAAAAAACCTCTACTATTTTAACATTACGAAAAATTCAAAAATTTGATTCGGTTTTATGATTTTTTTTAAAAAAAAAATTAAAATTCTATAGCTTACCTCTCCTCGGATCCCATATACTGTTCATTAATGACAGTTCTCATTGGAATCATCCCCACCTCTCGAAATATTCTATTTCGTCTTCTCTGAATTATTTGATCTCTCCTATATTTGTTACATTTCACTGCTAAGATAGCAATCAGTATCATTAATATAATTAATGACCCCATTACTGTAATGGTAATAATTACAGTTGATGGTTGATACATTTCTTCTTTATCTTTCAAGTCAAATTTACTGCTGACAACCTCTTCAGAGTATGGTAGGGTAATGTTTTCATAATTTAACTGGCCTTTTGTCTGACTTACATATATCACTGTTGATTTTTTGGTTATTCGAGGTTATCTCTTTGTTATAGAAAGATGAAAGAGAGGTAATTTTGGAGGACATTGTGATTTCTTGTCTTGGTGGTTCAGTTGTTGACATCAGATCTAAATTAAAAATAATTTTACAAGTTTAGCATAAAAAGAGTTAATAATATGTCATTTGATTACTACATTTACATTACCCTCATATGAACAAATTGACATGAAAATATACGACTTAGATGTGAGCATATTGTATATGACCCTGTGTAAAATTCCGTATACTGATGGACAAAAAGAGAGTACTATATAGAGAGGCTAAACTTTTGTTCATGCATATAAAAATCCGTACACTGATAGACATAAATAAGGTACCATTTGAAACGTATTAGCATAAATTCAATCTGTATATATACTGATGTACAAAAATTGGGTAACAGCACATTTGATCAATCTCAGTTAAAGACCTATATGTGTACATAATTATTTGGAACGATTAGCATAACTTCAATCTGTATATATACTGATGTACAAAAAAAATTAGGTAACAGTACATTTGATCAATCTCAGTTAAAGACCTATATATGTAATTTGCAAATAATAATAATACATAAAAACTTACTTGTTGGCTGTACCATACAGTTGTTGCTGTTAACTGTTATTGTTATTGGAATCTCCTTAATCCAGTTACAGTTGAAATATACCATATCTATTAGAGTTATATATTTCAGATTAGGCAAAGATCTCAATATATCAGTTATTCCATTTAACTGTACCTCTTTCATGTATAAAATTGTGATTGATGGTCTGTAAAAAAAACTTGGATAAAAAACATCGATGCATGTTGCTATATGATCTACACAAGAACATTCTTCTTTGTTACAACTAAAACTAGCAGTTTCTCTAGTAACTAGTAAAACAAAAACAGTTAATAAGTTAATTTTAACCATCTTTCCGGTCTTTACAAGTCTACTGCAAAGTATGTTCGTCTCTGTACTAGAATATATATAAATAGAAGACTTGTTGATTAGCATTTGAGTGTTATTTATGATGACATTTATGTGTTTAGATTGGAAAGACCTTACCATACGTTAACTGCTCGTAAGCAGATAAGAGAGTACTGTAGTGCCAAGAGAAATAGTTACAATGACCGTAATACCTTTTTTTCACCTACTACAATCACAATATCTGGACCCACAGGATCTGGTAATAGTACATTTGTCTTTAGGCTAATAGAAAACAAAGCTGAAATGTTTAGAACAGAACCTGAGAAGATATACTATTTTTATACAGTGTGGCAACCAGTATTTGAAAAAAATTTAGATAAGAATATCACTTTTTTACATGGATTACCAGACTCAAAAACAATCGAAAGTATTAGCAATGATAAACATAATCTGATTATATTAGATGATATGCAAATTAAGGCTATGAATGATCCTTACATTGCTAATTTATTCAGCAGAGAATCTCATTATAGAAACCTTAGTGTGATCTTATTGCTTCAGAACTTATTTCATCAGGGAAAATATGTACGTGATGTCTCTTTAAACTCTCATTATTTTATATTGTTTAAAAACATCAGAGACACAAATCAGATTAAAGTATTAGGTAGTCAGTTGGGGATAAAAAATAAATTAGAAAATGCATATAAAGATGTTATACAGGATTCATATAGCTATTTAGTGGTAGATTTATGTCCCTCTTCTGATTCTAATTATATGCTGAGAACACATATTCTACCTGACGAATATACAGTTGTATATAAGTAGTCCTTAAGGTGGATATACCCATATATGTGAATAGACGATTGATGAGAGGTTTAAAGATGACTAAAAATCTTAAGAAAAATGAACATGTGTTACGACTAATTTTAGAGAATAATCATGAACTTAATAAATGTATATTCAGCTATATTAAAGACAAAAGTATAAAAGCGATTGTTGAGATCATTTACAATGTCTGGAATCTACCTTTAAATAAAAATCAAAAAAAAAAGTTTGTAGATAATTATAAGATATTACAAAAGTTTATTCGACAGAAGATAAAAAGGAGACATATTTTAATTAGTCATTATATTCTATTTTCAAATTTGTTACATATATTACGTAAATACATATATCAAATATTAAAATGAATAAATTTGTTTTAATTCCACATGATGAGTATAGTCGTTTAAAGGATCATTTACTCAATAACAAAGAAAAAACTGAAAATAATGAAGAAATAAATAAACATGACATTTCAGAGCAGTTAAATATTGACCTCAATAAAAATGATGAAATAAAAGATTATGACAAAAATATCAATCGGTCTTTGAAGAAGGATTTATTGGGTATAAAAGCTAATTCACTAACTGGCCAGAGACAAACAACCGAGGAATTATTGCCTCCCCCAGGTTTTCCTGTACAGAATAAAGACACAAAGATTTTAAAATATAAAAAATCACAACAGTCAGGAGATGGAAAGAAAGAAGATTGGATCAGAAAATGGAAAAAAACAATCAGATGAGATTGATAAATATTTAAAAAAAATTTATTATGACACAAGAAATCCTGCATCATACAGCGGAATAGGAAAACTTTATAGATATGTTAAAAAATTAGGAGAAAAACAAATTTCTAAAAATCAAATTAAAGTCTGGCTTAGTAAACAGGAATCGTATACAGCGCATAGATCAGTGAGAAGACATTTTAAAAGACCTCGTGTATTAGCCTTTTCTAAAAATTATCAGTGGGATAGTGACACTGCGAATATGGTATCTTATGAGAAAGAAAACGATAATTACAGCTACTTTGCAGTTTTTTTGATATTTTTACTAGGTATTTATTTACTTACCCCATGAAAAGTTTAACAGGGGTAGAAATGGTAAGTGTAATGCAGGAGATATTAAAAACCCAAGAAAAAAATCCTAAAAATCTAAGAACTGATCGGGGTAGTGAATACCTCAATAAAGATGTTGAAAGATTTTTAGCAAGAGAACAAATTAAACATATCTTTACCTATTATGAAACCAAGGCTAATTATGCAGAAAGAGTTATTAAAACAATCAAACTTAAGATATTTAAATATTTCACAGCTAATGAAACTTATAGGTGGGTTGATGAGGTAAAAAATATAACATATGCATACAATAATAGCAATCATAGAGGTATTAAAATGTCGCCTACAGAGGCTCTGGTTGCAGATAATTATGTATTATGGCAAAACCAATATCGTGAGATTCAAAGAAAAAAAAATAACCAAAAGCAACCATCTAAAGGATTAAAACACAAAAAATTTAAAAGGTTTAATTATAATATAGGTGATAGAGTTAAAATTAGTTTCTTGAAAGACAAGTTTGACAGAGAGTATTCTCAAAAATGGTCTACTGAGATATTTACTGTTATTGATAGAAAATTTAATCAGGGTTTTCCTATGTATACTCTTAAAGATTATAATAATGATATTATTAAATCTGATTTTTATGAAGCTGAATTACAATTGGCATATATAGGTGAGGAAACAGAGTATAAGATTGAGAAAATTATAAGAAGACGTAAACGAAACAAGCAAGAGGAAATTTTGGTTAAATGGAAAGGTTGGCCTGAAAAATTTAATTCTTGGATTCTTGAAAAGACTGTCAGGGGATTAACATCAAAAAAGGATAATGAATAACGATAATTTTTATTTATTTATTTCTTCAAGGGATTCTTTATCATTTCATCCTGATAATAAAGGAACTAATTTTACTGTAGAATTACCGGAAACTGTAAATTTACATGGAGAGTGGGAGGTTGCATTATGTGATTTTTATCATAATGCTGAGATTAATGAAATATTGAATGTCTTTTGTGATTTGTGTGACTACAGTTACATAGGAAACTCACTTGAACCGATAATACGTAAAATATACCCTAACAGCACATCTACAGATTTTCAATTTTCATCGAACTACTACATCAACATAAAGAATAAAACCATAAATAGAATAAAGGTATATATAAGAGATGTAAATTTTGGTTTACCGTCTAGTTTAACAGGTGATATTCATCTATCATTACATCTTAGGAGAAAATATGGATATATATAAAAAGTTCTGTAAAGATTGTATTCAGGGTAAAATTGGTTATAAATGTGATTTTCATATATTGCAATCCTCACCTACAAATAATAATAATGAAAATAAGAATAACAACAATGAAAAATCTGTAGATGTATCTATTGTAAGTCCTACACAGGCGGCAGTAGATCAGGCTAAAAGTGAATTAAAGCAGGGTATGCATATAAATGAGGCACCAATGCTAAAGCAAGTTCAGAGTGGCGGCAACAGTTATAGAGGACAGATTAAAAGTGTTAAATCAAGAAAAAAACCTACAGTTACTAAAACCAAAATTAATAAAACCAAAGATAAGACTAAGATTAAGATTAAAAAACCAAAGAAAAAAATTACCAGAAAAAAAACCTATAAGTTATCATGGATGTAGTACAAAATTCATTGTCGATTTTTGTTCCTCCTCCATTAGACAACTCGATCCAAAGGGAATATTGGGTAGAATTTAGTCCAGTGGCTATCTTATCCAGTGGAGGAGTTGTTGAGTTTAATATACCTGGCAATTCCTTAGATTACATAAACTTAAGCAAAACCAAGTTACATTTAAAATATATAATAACCAAAGAAAATGGAGATCCTATAGTGGATAAGAGGGATCCTACGAGTGGGAAACCTACAGATGATAGTGATCAAGTAGGACCGATTAATTTTCCTTTACATTCAATTTTTAGGCAAATTGATTTATCTTTCAATCAAAAATTAGTTTCACCAGATGTTGGTGTAAACTATCCATATAAAGCACTAATAGACTTATTGTTACAGTCGTCTGATGACATGATTCATTCTCAAGGTCAAGCAGGTCTTTACTTTAAAGATCAGGCTGGGGACATGGATGCACATAGTTATACCTCCAGCAATGTAGATTTTATTGAAAGATCTATCCCAACCAAAGATGGAGGTTCTGCCAGTATTGAAGGATGCCTATATCTTGATTTAGGAATAGACCAAAAGAGAGCAATTTTAAACGGTGTTGCAATTAATCTTAAATTATTTCAGGCAACAGATGAGTTCAGGTTAATGAGAACTGGTAATGAAAATTATAAATTAAAAATCACTTCTGCAATCTTAAAGGTTTGTCATGTTTCTTTACATCCAAGTATGATAGTTGCTCATAACGAGGCATTGGAACTCAGTCCTGCTATATACCCCTTTTGGAGAAGCGATATTAAAAGTTTCACAGTTGGTTCTGGATCTCATACATTCATGACTGATAATATATTTCATGGAGAAATACCCAGTAAAATTATTATAGGATTAGTATCCAATGCAGCTTATTCAGGAGATTATGTTAAAAACCCTTTTAATTTTCAAAACATGGGGTTAAATTACTTAGAGATTAATGTAGATGGTCAACCAGTTCCAAATCGCCCTTTTAGACCAAATTTTGCAGAAAAAGATTATGTTGCCTCTTATTTAAGTCTGTTAGATAATGAATTTGCTTTAAAAAATGGTATTATTATTAAAGCAACTGATTTTCCAGAAGGTTACGCATTATACTTGTTTGATGTCCAAAGTTTTATATCTGGAGGAATAATGACTAAAGCAGCTAAAGGTCATGTGAGATTAAGTGTTAGATTTGCAAGTGCTATAACAGAAACTATAAATATCATAGTTTATGCAAAATTTCCTGAGGTTATGAATATAGATAAGGCTAGAAACGTTACAGTTAGCTAGACTAATGAATACTAAGGATATTGAAAGAGCCATGCTCAAAGATGAATTTATAAAACAAAGATTTATAGGAGTGTTTCCTATAGATAGAATTCCAGTAGATTTACCTCCTAAATCATTGATAATAGTAAATCTAGATCCGTCTGATAAAAAAGGTAGTCATTGGGTTGTTATTCATCATACAACAAAGGGAAAAATTGAACATTTTGATTCATTAGTAAACAAACCAGAGGTGAAAATTCATATTTTATTGACAGCAAACAATATGACATATAAATACAACAACAAGAGAGTGCAGAATTTCCTCACAGATACATGCGGATTATATTGCATTTATTACAGCTATTACAGTGCCAGAGGAAGAATTATGGAGGAGATTTTAAATGACTTCAGCTCAAACTTAAAACATAATGAAATAATTGTAAAAGCTTTTTATTGTACATATTTTATCCGAAATAAATGATAAATGTGGACATTATGTTTCCGTAATTTCTTCTGATTTACGTGAATATGTAACAAAACTTTTGCCCTTGAGTATAGTTCTTGATACATTATGATCCCAAAAAAGAGTTCACTCTGCAGTCTAAATATATACGTGTTCTTAAAGTAAAGGCTTGATCAATGGCTATGATTCAGAATATAACTAAAATTTCTTGCAAAGATCCATCAATATTTTACCTACTAGATTATGACCCGAAATGGAATTTTTATCTAAAACAGCAATTACATTATTCTTATTGGTAACACCTAATAATCCTGATAAAGTTTTACTGTAATTCACCTGTTTATAACATATCAAAAAATCTTTGTATTTAAATAATTTATTACGGAACTCGGTTGACTGTGAAAATTTTAACAAAATGGAAAAACGCATTTTCCTCTCTAATAAATCTATGTCTTTATAAATTTGATTTCCATTGTTTGATTGATCAAAGGAAATGTCACATGGATCTACATTCTCCTTAATTATCTCTAACAAATCATCTCTTTCATAATGTTTACACAGTTCTGACAGAAATAAATGTTCACATGAAGGATATTTTTCGTGATTAAAAATAATTTCGCAGGGAAAAAGATTGGACAGTGGATCCTGAACCTTTTCAATGATACGAACTTCATGTGACCAAGGAGATAGACAAATATTCAAGGGAGTAGTTGTAATTCCATCTTCCATTACCTTACGTTTACAATAAAAATAATTGAAACCAATTTTGTCTTGAGAATATGTGAACATAGAGGTATTTTTCATTCGAAATCCTATATTTGTACTATTATTTGTACCATAATTGAAAAGTGTGTCTCTGAACTTTTGCATAGGTTCCTCTAGTCTTTTTTTGGAAACTCCTTTACACGAAATTTTTTGTTTACCATTAGAATCCTCAATTATATAGGATTTAGAACATAAAGAAATCATCTTATCTCCTGAAAATTCTAATTTCATAATCCCTGTAAATCGCTTGTCTAACTGTATATGTTTAGAGCAGCAACGTCTGGGAAACCATACGGCATCTACATTATCTGAACACCTGTCAAATAATTCACTAAAATATTTTTCTTTATATTCGTCTCTGATACATTCATCTAAACTTATGTCGTTTAATGCCATGTACATGCTGTTGGTATCCATTTCTGTTAATTCAAAGGAATTTGGTTTCAAATACTTAACCAGGCAATCATGATAAAATTTGAGCATACGTAACTTGGCATATTGTAAAATAAAAAAACCTATTTGTATTGGGGTGTCTAATAAGACCTTTTTCTTATACATTTCTACCTCGAAAATTCCATTGTTCATATTTTCCAGATGTTTAAAGTTAAATGAGTTTATTAACTTAGTAACCTTTTCTTTCATATATTTAACATTACAGTGCTTTGTCTTGTTAATTAAAATTGATCCGTAGCTACTATTACTTATTAATTTGTAAGTATCCTATAATTGCCTTATATTTGTCTTGATCACCCATAATTCTATTTTTGGTTACAGTATCTATAAAGGAAGAAAAAGATTTTTCAGGTTGGAACTGAATTACCTGATAAATTTTGGTTATTATACAGTTATGATTCAAATACCATTGTAACAAAGGGGTAGACATTAAAATTTTTTTTGCCTTTTGTCCACTTATTAACAAATGTCTTGTTTTAAAATTGATATCATTATTCTTACAATATTCTTGCATATGATCTCCAATAGCCTCTAGCGGTACATCACAGGTGCAAAAGAATGGTGGAAATTCTTCAAAATATTTTTCATAACCTTCTTTGATTGTTATATCTACCTCTGCTACACCAAACAGTCTACCCATATTAATGTCATAAACTATTTGTTCTGCAGTAAGTTTGCCTTTATTTTTTATATAATATTTTGGAAGATAATTTTCATAAAAATGTAAACATTTAGGTTTAAGATTTTTAATAAATTCACATTGCTGAATTGAGATAAAACTAAGACCCTCTCTTTTAAGATATTTTCTTTTTATTTCATCTTTCTTTTGAATCTCTTCTAAACGTTTTAACCAGTAATGATTTTTTATATTTTTAACTATAAAGCACTTATGGTGACATCCATGAAAGTAGCAGCCATTAAATTCATAAACAGTTTTACTGTTGACACAATATCCATCTACAAGGTAGTTACCAAAACGAATTTCTTTAGAATTATTTAATTTATGTAAAATTTTAATATTTTGTATTTTCATAAGATAATCCATCCAAACGTAGGAATCAATATATCTCTCACTCACCTCAGGGCGAAAGGAATTTTCAAATTTTCTTCTAACATATACCCCAGTAGGCATATTTTGCCTTATTACATAGGAATACAAGCCATTGCAGTCATAACCAACTACAGATTTACATTTATTTTTGTCAATTTTTTTAATATTTGTCTCTCCTTTTTCATGATAACGTGTAAATATGATACTAGGCCCTCCCACTATATTCTGTCTAAATGTATAATAAAGGTCAGCATTGTTTTGATTGAACAATGAAAATTTACTGATAGTAGATTTGTATAACATTTTTCTAGCCACTCCAGGTATAGTAATGAAATCCTTAAAAATATCAATACCCTCATTAAAATAAATTTGTAGAAAAGACTCTAAAGCCTCACAAAAGGGTCCTGTATCTAAATTGTTGTAATAAATCAGATAATCTTTAAAACATGTCATGTGATTTTCATTCCATATTTTTAATAACTTCTTATAATCATCCTCGTTTTGAATAGGATTTTCCTTTTTTATTGAAGAATAAAAATCTGAGGCAGGTGGAAGAGAGGTGTCATTCAATTTTTCAAAGTATCAAACCATTCATAAGGCAATATACCTTTCGGTGTTGTAGATCCATATGCCTTTAAAAATTGAGAGTAAGAGGATCAGCTAAATAATTTGAAATATCAATAAATTTGAGATCAGGAACTGAAACAGACAAATAAGAGTTGTTTTTTTAATAGTAAAAATATCAGTATCTTGATAATTTTCGGTGATGTAACTCATTATTTCCTTCTTTATGAGATTGATATCATATCTACCTGAGTTAAAGCCGATCACTGGAACTTGTGAGATGTATCTTAAAAATTCCTGCTTCAGACTGCAGAGCGATTTATATATATGAGATAAAATTTTATTTTTTTGTAATTTCTTGTTTTGATTAGATTCTAATTCAATGTTTGCATATTTCATAAGCAAATTATCTATTTGAGCTAAAATAAAATCATATTTTTCAAACATTTCATCCTTATTAGAGGCACTAATTTCTGATAAATAAGTCATCATTTCATTTATTAATTCATCAGATTTTTCATTAACAAAACATACAGGACTTTCGTAACCAGCAACATTAGATGCAATACTCACACTAACAGGTACATGTTCAGATATCCATGTTAATTTATCTGAGGTTAAAATTTCACGTTTTAATAACACTGCCTCCATATCCCACACTACAAATTTATCATAATATTCTAAATTTTCAGGTATATCAATATTCAATGTTCTTAATTTGTCAAAAATTGTTACTGGAATTGAATAAAATCCGCCTGGAAACACATGCTTAGTTTGATTGTAACAAATGACATAATGTTTCTTCATATTCCATTCTCTCTTAAACAATTTTGAACATTTAGCACATTCAAACTTTTTAGCAAATTTACTGAAATTTGTTATATAACTTAGATGATTTCCAGACAGATTTAAATACATTTTATCAATATAACTATTCAAAGAATTAAATATCAAACTAATAGTTCCATTATCATTTAATGAATAAACAATAACTTTAATAGAAAAACAGTTTTCAACATCTTCCATTTGATCTAGAGGCAGTCCAGTAAAATTACTGTCATTTGAAATCTTCTTATATGTCTTCCATATATTCAAATATTCTTTAACTTTTTTAAAATTTTTCTTATGATATTTTAAACAACGGAAAAAGCATAATTTATCTGTATGTGGTAGTCCTGTTCTCTTATTAAGGTACATTGTTTTTAAAAATGCATTTCTTCTAACATTATCTGGCATGTCAGGTGAATTTCCAAGAGGAAAACTGGTTTTGAAAACATTGTACTGTATGTTAGTTATAAATGCTAAAGTCCATGCAGTTGAAGGTCTCACAGCTCTGGCATTTTGAATGACATCTATTCCAGTAATTTTGTGCATGAAGAAACGAATGCTATTCCTGTTTGATATTGTAAATGGGTAGGTTAAAACACGACTATTAAAATGAGGAATATAATATCTGTATTCACCAGTTTCATTATTAAATAAAATCATCCCAAAGGCAAAATTTATCCTAAAGGCATTTTGTTGATCATTAAAAATTTGTTGAATATGACCTCTTATTTCTCTGTAACCTCCATGTAAATTATTACTTTGAAAAATTATAAATTTTTCTCAGTTCACCTTCTTCGTCAGGCGCCATTATATATTCTCTATTTGCAACATAAACCCTTTTCAATTCATTATTGTCACTGTGAAGAATGTCTGGTGGTATATTTTCCACATTGTCGTTCCCTCCATGTTGAATATTCCTATGATAGTACAATTCTCTCCTTGATTCACAAACTTCTTTACAAATTGGACACTTATATGCAGAAATTTTCTTTTCATCAATTTTTGGGTTCCTGTGAGTATTTTTAATGTGATAATCCAAAGCCTTCGTATGAATAAATGGAATGTTACAATAACGACAAATAAAACGACTACATGTCAGTAAATGTGTTGACAATTCATCTGGTGAATAAAATGCATCATCACAAAGTTTACAAACAAAATTAGCTTGAGTTATTCCACAAAAAAGAAGATGATGTTTTAAATTGTTCTGATTATACATTTCATTTCCACATTTTTCACATTTACATGATGAAAATCCACTATGGTTAGCCATCTTTTTAGTCTAAGATGAAATTAATTTATGAAAAAACAAAATTCTTGTGGTAGTAAAACATTCAATAGAGTCTGCTTTTATTGCACTGTTTCCAGTTGGTTAAATGTAGGTTATTTATTCTAAGGATTCCTCAAGTCTATCATAGGCTTGTTGAAATCTTTGCCGTGCTTCTTGAGCTTGAGGTGAGTATATATCCAATCTTCTTTTCCATTGATAAAAACTGTTAACTATTTTATTTTTAAAAACTTTCATTGTTATAATAAATATAGGAATAGTAAATCTAGGATAATGCCAAATAAAACATGACACATAAAATAAATTGACACGTAAAGCTTTTAAACTGTCAATAGGAAAAAGAGGTAAAGCCATTGCAAGAAATCTGTCTGGTTGTTGAAGTTTCATATTACGAATTTGAATGTATAAGTCACGATATGTTATTTCAGGTTTTTCCATTGTAAATGTTTACCAAGCAAACTTAAGATTATTTTGTACAATGACATAAAATCTGACAGGTTATAAAGGTATAAAAACAATGATTCAGCATATTTAAATTAGTTGCTGACGTGATTATTTTGGCAATCATTCTAAAATTTGTCATAAAGTAAACAAGTCAAGGTTAAAGATATATTTAAATTAAAGAAAATAAGAGGAGGTGTCTTATCTTTTGACCATCAGTATATATTATTATACAGTATCCTCCAAAAAAATGGTCCAAATGGTTAAAATCCTTGATGCATTGTGACTGGGTTAAATTAGGTAGAAGAATGGAATGAGATGTTTTTGAGATTCAGTGGGTATAAGAGGCAATGGTAAATTAATCATTGGGTCAGGTTAAGTGTCCTTAAATTTATTATTGCCTTTACGTAGAATTTATTTATATATAACCTTGAGTCTGGGATGTAGTAGAAAGTTAAAATTCCATGTTTATTGTAAAGAATCCTTATAGAGTTCTTCAATATATAATATTAAATATTTTATTTTTAAAATATTAAATAAATATATTACATATTCAGTCATTGATCTCTAAAAAGAGACAACACAAAATTAATGACAGCTGAGAGAGTGGGGACTAGGGTTTGGGAGGGTGGGTTATTGATATATTGATATATTGATATATCTTTTTGTATTTTCTTTGTGGTGAATATTTACTATTCATTGTAGTATAGTGCTTATAAATCTCTCAGTTGATAGTAAACTTTTGCATATCAAGTGTTTGGTCTTGAAACTAGGATTTCTAGTCCTCAATCCTAAGTAGGGTTAGGGGTTAGGGTGATTGAGAAGGGAGTGGGTTATTAATATATTTACAGTTTTGAAACCTGTGAGTTGATAGTAAACTTTTGCATATAGGGTGTTTGCCCTTGAAACTAAGATTTCTAAGAAATCCAAAGTATTAGCATATAAGGTGTTTAGCCTTGAAACTATATTCTGTATGATATATACATTAGATATTAATTCAGCCTGTGCTGCTAGTAAACTTTTGCATATAAGGTGTTAGACCTTGAAACTAAGATTTCTAAGAATTTAAAATAAAATTCCAAGAACTTGAGATGTATTACTTCATTCCAAATGTATTGGCATATAAGGTGTTTGGCCTAGAAACTATTTTCTGTGATATATATATATATATATTAATATATAACCTACATTCTATAATCTATATCTATCTAAATTAGCATTATAGGAGGGTTATTGATCTGATTTGACTGATTGATCTAAAGGGGGTATAGTAGTGAATAGGAGTTAGTTAGGGTTAGAGGTTGGGGTTGGGGTTAGGTTAGGGGTTCTATGTAACATGACATTGTAGGAGATCTTAGCATGCAGAAGAATATTACTGTATATATATTACATATTAATTTTCCTGTGAGTTGCTAGTAAACTTTTGCATATAAGGTGTTTGGCCTTGAAACTAAGATTTCTTTATATTACATATTGAGTTGCTAGTAAACTTCTGCATATAAGGTGTTTGGCCTTGAAACTAAGATTTCTAAGAATTAAAATAAAATTCTAAGAACTTTACCAAAGTATTAGCATATAAGGTGTTTAGCCTTGAAACTATTTCTGTGTGAAATATATATATATTAATTTATATTAATATTCTATAATCTATATCTATCTAAAATAGCATTATATTATTTTATATTCTATAATCTATATCTATGTAAATATAGCATTGTAGGAGATCTCAACATGCAGAGGGGTTATTGATCTGATTTGACTGATTGAACTAAAGGGTTTTAAGGGAAAGGGGGTTAAAGGGATAGGGGGTTAGATTATTGATATATTTACAGTTATCAATCTTTATTGACATATTTACAGTTATCAATCACTTCCGGGTATTGAGACCACGAGACACCCTCTTATTCACTACTATGGTTTTCTTTTTGGAGAGGGGGGAGCTTTTTAGGGTAAGGCCATTGGCGGTTATATGATCCAATATCTATTGTGTTCCTCCATTAAAAAAAGGTCAAGGTCATGTTTACAGAAATGTCAATGAATTATTATAATAAGAGTTCATGTACGATAGTTAAGACTATAAAGGGGTGATGTGTATTGTATTACCAAAAAAGTTTTATAAGAAGTGTTTTATTAAAACAATATCTGTACACATGTAAAATTAATTAGTATGAATGATCTTAACTCAGTTATATCATATATTTGCAGGTTACCATACAAGGATGCTCTCCTGGAAGGATTTTGTGGCTTTTTTGTATTGAACAATAATTAGTTAAATAGTTAAAACTTATTCATCTGACTGTTAATTAATGTAGCAAGCTTTTGAGTACATTCTTATACATGTATTACATAACAATAAAAATATATATTTTTCTGCAATAAATGGTTCATTTGTTCTCTTTCTGTTGAAAAACATTTGTTATTCACAATTTAGCATAAAATTAAGAACCTTGGTTTGTTTTTCATAGAAAGTCTATAACCTACGAAGGTAGATTGTCACCGTTCACAATTAAATGTTAAATGAACAATACATTCATTTGTGGTCTCTCTGTGGCTTAATGGTAAGTGTGTTTGACTTTGAAGCAGACATTGAGTCAGTCATGGAGATAATATTTCACAAACTTTGTGTCTCTGGGGCTATTTTCACAGTTTGACTAAGTCAGGACTTAGAATTAAAGTTAAGATTATTGTTTTAAACTCAGGCTAAGTGTTTGATGTTAGACTTGCAATTTCTCCTGTGTCTAAGTTTTGGCTAAGTTTATCTGGGAGTGGGATTAATTCTTATAAACAAAGACTCAAATATGGCCATCGTAAATTTTTTTCACATAAAAATCTAAAAAGTCTTAATATAAAAAATAAGATATGAGCCACACTACCAGCTCCTATATGAATTGAGATGAACCAGGGTGGGAGGTGGGAAAATAATTGTCTCTAAAATGGGGTCTTGCCCCTTTAATTTCCCAATGTTAAATGAAGGTTTTGTTATAATTGGCCCCAGAATCAATAACCAATAACCCCATACCCAGTCAAATAGTATTGAATCACAATAACAATCTTTACTGGGGTGCACTAAATAAGGGGCCTATCGCTCCACCCCCAATATGTGACAAATAAAATATTTTGACTAGAAATATACAATCACATGACTCAGAAAACCACTGTGGTTATTTGATAACTACTCACTTTGGCAAGTCACCCTTTATGGAACCCATTTTTGTTCAGGACGTAGCAAAGACAAAAGTCTCAGATTTTATATAAATCCTGAGTCATGTGACTTGTATATATCTACCACTGTGGCCTAGCGGGTAACACACTAATCTAGGAACTCAGAGGACGTGGTTTCAAACCCAGGTACAGGCAGATACATAGTGGCTCGGTTGACCACTTAAAATGGCGGTCCTCTGTCATAGGGTCCTATCCCCAGTGGCAGGTTAAAGAACCTCAAGGACGTTGATAAATGTCATCCTTGAGCCTCTATCTTCCAGTTAGGGGAATGTCAGTTACTTGTGAGTTACTTGTGAGTTGGGGCTGTACCTGTACAGTCGCATTGGTTAAATAGCACTTTGAGTCCTGTAGTATATGGAGATATTGCGCTGAGTATAAATACACATTACATAATATCCTGACTTCGGCTAAGTACAGTCTAAGTCTAAGATCCTTTGTGATACCAGCACTCTTGATCATATTCTGGATATACAAAGTACAAGTTTTTGTTTAAAAAAACCCTTGTGGAGGTTAGCGTTCTATGAGAGGAATTTATAGAATATTTATTTTACAGCCTTCAGATTATTATAGTAACCCTTACTGTTTGATTATTAATATGAAACCCAAAATGTACTAGCATTAGTTGCTCAGCATTTGGTTGTACACAGTAGATAAATTGAAGAGTGAAATAGGTTATTTTGGTGGATCAGAGCCAGTAAGAAATAGCAAATTTGTGTGCTTTTAAAAAGAACTAAGCAACATAAGTGGAATTAGTTTTGATCAAAATGAATTATCTTATTGAAAAGCCACCATGCTCCAGGTGCTGACACAATGCCACTATTTATTGTTATATCAATTATAACACAGTTTAAGTCCCATAAAACTTTCCTAAGTGAGGTTTCTATGTTCAATTTCCATTGATACCTCCTTTTTTCTCAAAAACACAACTTTGAAAAAGTTGGCTTTTAATGTGTTGGTGGAAAAGTGGTATTGATAGGAATCAATGGGTATTTGTAATGGCTGTATTGAGAGTAGGCTCCAACCAGGCTGGAGTTCATGTACGCAGATTTATACCGCCAAGGCCCAAGTCCAGTGTTGTTAAATCATAGAAAATCAAACTCTGTTACAGGATATGGCTGAACCTCTGACTGTTACTACATATAATAGTCATGGTAGTGGTGTTGGCAGACTAGAACATATCAAAAAGCTCCTTAATAAATCAGATTTTATGTTTCTACAAGAACATTTGCTCCAGGACTGCTAATTTCAACCATTCTTCAATAAACTACCACAAATACAATATCACTGTGTGTCTGGAATTGATTCCACTGACCTATCACATTCTGGCAGACCTCATGGTGGGGTTGCAATTATATGGGAGAACAACTTAAAAGCCAAGGTTGATCTGGTCAAGTGCAATTCAGTGAGATTATGTGCTGTAAAGGTAAAATTGCAATCAGAAACTATCATAATGGTGAATGTATATATGCCAAGCAGTAACACTTCAAACAGAGAAGAACTTTATCATGATGTCTTGGCTGAAGTGGCCAGTATTTCACACCTTTACTCCAATTCAAAAATCATACTTGGTGGTGATTTCAACATCAACTATTGCCAAGACAAGTGCAACTTAATTTGACATACCAATGATATATTAAGTTCTTGTGGTTTGGTAAATTGTCTTTTGATAGACAAATTTAAGGACTCTGTTGGTTATACATTTGAAAGCAATGCCAATCATGCTCAGTCTCTAATTGACTCTGTATACATATCTAAGTCAGCATCTAATGACCTACTCAGTATCACTACAATTGATGAATGTGATAACTTCTCAGATCACTTACCCCTACACGTGAAGATGACATTTGAGATAAGTAATTCACCTGCCTGTGACAGTTCTGTGAACAATGGTGAATATATAAACTGGAAAAGAGCTACAAACCAAAACCTATTAAATTATAAAACCAAACTTCGTGACATGTTGAAAGAAATCCCAGTTCCTTGGGATGTCCTCAGATGTACCAAGTGCAATCATATCCATCATCACCAGTGCATACAGAAATTCCATGATAGAATTATATCATCCTGTTTAGTATCAGCTCACAAAACAATTCCAATGTCAACAGCTAAAAAACAGATGGCCCAAGCCACTCCTGGTTGGACTACTTATGTTAAACCATTTCACAAACAAGCCCTTCTTTGGCATCACATTTGGAAAGTTAATGGATCTCCTAGATCTGGACATATTGCTGATATTAGAAACAACCCGAAGGCAATATCACAATGCAGTGTGCTATGTAAAATCTAATGCAGATGCCATCCTTGCAAATAAAATGGCTGAATCTATGCTACAACAAAATTCAAACTCTTTCTGGCAAAATGTAAAACATGTTAAATCTGGAAAAAGTGCCTTCCCAACTTTAATTGATGATACTCATGGAAATGAAAATATTCGTAATTTATTTCTTGAAAAGTATAAAAACCTTTATAACTACGTACCATACAACCAGAGAGACAAGGTTACCTTTCAAAGTGAAATGGAGTCCAACATTGATAATAAATGTATGCAAGGTAAATGTTATTCTACCCATTCAGTGTGAGTTAATGATGTTACTGTTGCCTTAAGACAGCTTAAACATGGCAAACAAGATGGTAGATTGGGTCACTGTACTGACCACTTAATCTTTAATTGTAATTTATTGGCACTATACTTAAGCTTTCTATTTACATTAATGTTAAAGCATAGCTATGTTCCTGAAGATATGTTAATTTCTACACTTATTTCAATTCCAAAAAAATAAGAAAAAATCCATCAATTCATCTGAGAATTATAGAGCAATTGCATTATGTAGTATTATAGGGAAGGTGCTTGACCTTATTATTATGAAACAAAACAATCTTATTTTTAAAACTTCTGATTACCAATTTGGCTTTAAACAGAAACACTCCACAACTATGTGTACTTTTGTTGCAACTGAGATTGCACAATATTACTTAAATAATGCTAGTGATGTATATTTGTTACTCCTAGATGCTAGTAAAGCGTTTGATAGAGTTGAATATATCAAATTGTTTAAATTACTGAACAGTAAATGTCTTTGTCCTCTTGTTACAAGACTGTTACTTTGTTTATATAATAAACAAATGTTATGTGTCAAATGGGGAAATTATATTTCAGAGTATTGCACTGTAAGTAATGGGGTTAAACAAGGGGGTGTTCTTTGTCCTCTGTTATTCTCTGTATATATTGATGAACTTTTCAATAGACTGAAATTATGTGGTTATGGATGCTATGTTGGAAATGTATACATTGGAGCCATTGGTTATGCTGATGATTGTATGCTATTGTCACCTACTATAACCTCTATGACTCATCAATTAAAAATCTGTGAAAATTATAGTAAAGAATATAATGTAAGTTTCAAGGTTGAAAAATACCAGCTTCTACACTGTGCAAAATCATCGGATCACATTGATGGGATTACTTACAATGGTATATATATTAAAGCATCAAATGTTGTTGATCATCTTGGTAATAAGATATCTAGTACTTTATCATCTAATGAAAATATTAACACTGCTTGTATTAACTTTTCTGTTGGTGTGAATTCTGTTTCTGCCCTGTTCTCACGCTCTCACTGTAGTGTTAGACGTGTACTTTTTCGTCAAGTTTCTATGGCTATGTATGGTTGTCCACTGTGGGACTTGACATCTAGTTATATTAACAAATTCTACACATTTTGGAGAAAAGCTGTTAGACAAATATGGAAACTACCATTCAATACTCACTGTGACTATCTTCCTCATATTTGTGATTCACTGCCAATTGAAATACAGATTGTTAAAAGATTCTGTAAATTTTTACACCAAATGATGAATAATGACAATGTTGTGTCAATTCTATGTGGTAAATTAGCCTTTGCTGGAAGTGCCTCATCTGTATGTAACAATATCATTTATATCTGAAACTTGCTAAAATCTAAAAGGCATGACCTTGCCTTCACTCATATTAATGAAATAACAGAAACACTTGTGAGCCTTTTTACAAGAACTGAAGATAAAATAATATGCAGTGTGATCAAAGATTGTATCATTATGAAAGATGAAAGATCAGGCCTGCTAACTTGTAGTGAACTACAATACATTATAAAAATGCTATGTACTGAATGATATTTTTTTTCCTTTTCTTTATTTTTTGTTTGTAAATACTGAATTACTGTAGTTTTAAATGTTCTTAATTTTATATGTGCATATTTTTGTACGAATAAAGATATATATATATATAAAGATATATATATATTTTATCAAAATTTTCTTAAAAGAAAATGTTTCAGAGTAAACATTTCACAAGTTTGTAAAATGATGAAATATAATTCAGATCAAATAGAATAGAATTTAGAAAAGCAGCATCAATTTTATTGCAATACTGCATTACACATTTGCTGATACAAGGTTAATTTGTGTCTGTGGAGAAAAAAAGACTACATTAAGTTACTGCTTGGCTTTTCATGCCAGTCCCTTGTAAATGTAAAGAAAACAGAATACATGTAGTGCATCATGTAAGAGGCAGGGCTAGGAGAGATTTGACTCAAGCAAAGTTTACAAGGCCGTCTGTCTTAAATGCTGGTATATATATGAATACATTATATAAATTTAAACTCCGTTATCTGAACTGATCCCTAATTGCAAAGAAATTTGAGCCTTTAGCAAGGCTACCTTTGCTTTTACAATTTACATAAAGATTTGCTTACTCAATTTCAGGGTTTTCAGTGCATCAATAAATCTTTAGGCATGAATCTCTACTAAGGAGAATAATATTATAATTTATTCAATATACACAAATATGTATATCCAGTAAACCAACAATTAAAACAATAACATAATTCTTGTCGTATATTTTGGATTCCAGTAAAATGTTTGCAATACAAATCAGAGCTTTAAATGCAACCTATATACATGCATAGCAATAAATTTTAACCAACCTCCATCTGTTTTGTCTCTTATCAAATCTAGAGGGCTCACATTTGTACTATTGGCTTATTTTGGACTTTATATATATTTATAAATAGAGATTGGTATGTATTGGATTAGCTTGGTGTGGATTTGCCGTCACAGTACTATAAACAGCTTAAAAGAACAGACCCAGATAAATACACGCAGTTTGTTACTTAAAATGTCAATAGATGAAATCACACCACATTTATTATTACATTTCAGAGAAACTTTATAATAGAAACATTTTACTTACTTGTGAATGGCAGTTTTAAATGGCTGATTTTCTGAGTTATAAAGTCAAGTTACCTACTGTCAGGAGTTACCTACATTTCAGATTGCACATTTATGCTTAGAGATGTGAGACATAACTGAAGTTTTCCAAGTTTCAATTTTAACGACAGTTATTTGACCACACATGAGTTTTTTAGGATTATGTGGCTGATTTTCCAAACTATAACTCTATCAGCCCTGGACAGAGTGTGTTTCAAGGCTAAGCTCACGTCAATTAAATTATAATATATTTTGAAAGAAGAGACAATTCCATTGCATAGTCTAAAATGATGACATAAAGGAAAATATAATCATAACATATAAACAATGGTATCTGTAACTGAAGTGTCAAGCAAAACTGATGACAACATCTTTTAAGTTGTTGATATTCAAAATAAACAAGGCCAAAAGGTGTTTTGGTTCACCTAGCATGAGCGCAAAGCCATCATAGACATGAGTAGTGCAGTATAATTTACGAAAGTCTGGCTACACAAAGAACAAACTAAAACACATCCCATAGCAAGAGAGGTAAATTTAGATTTCACAGAATTTACAGTGTTGTCATGTTATCCAAAAGGGAGCAAAACATGTCACCAAACTCCGGAGAGAAAAGGACATTTGTCCTTTTAACTACTGCAGAGTTGTCATGTCATCCAAACGGGAGCAAAAGAGGTAAATTCAAAGTAGAGAGGTAAATTTCATCAAAGTCTGGAGACAAAAAAAAAACAAAAAAAGTGATCTGTAGAAGCGCGATTTCTATCGAGGCTCGTGCTTAGAAATCCATACCAAAAGGTTGGTACTATACTGCATCCCCCAAAAAGAAATTTTGTTTCCATTAATAGATTAAGCAATCAGATAGGGTGTGAGAACATTGGTCTACAGAATTTGTCAGAGGAGTTCTCTATTTATTTTCCACAATATGTGTTCCCACCGCTCCAGGAGTAGTCACACTGCCTGTTAATACATGGCAAGCTCCTCCATTCCACTCTTTGCTCTTCATGTCAGTCAAGCACTTTGGTAAAACCTTTGTCTACAATGCTCCTAAGATTTGGAATGACATTTCCAACAATGTATAAAATGCAACATCTATTGCCTCCTTCAGGTAAAAACCTTTAAAAGCTCATAACTTACCTGTTATAAAAAAACCTTTCTGTCTGACATCTTTGGGTCTTCTATGGTATGACCTGGCATTGTCAACGGATCCAGGATAATTTAGATTGTTTATGTTCAGTAGTGTGAGACAGTCTGTCAGTTGTTTAAGATTAAGCACTATAGAAGGCTACATTAGATTAGATGAGATAGGGTGTCAGATTACCTTGACTTACCATCCAGTGGTTTGAAGGTTTACTTGGAACTGCATCCAGGTCGCCCCATTACTTCAGAGTTGTTCAGACTATAGGTGGACGGCCACTGATTGGACACAGTTTTTTGCCATCAGTAACAGTGAGATGATAATACTACAAATGTTGGTCACCAAGAAGCTACCTGCATTAACCTCAACTCACCTTTGGTAGCCATCTGATGAACGGGTGGTGAAATTACAAATACCTGAACTCACATTACCTGAGCATATTGCACCGAAAGACGATCAAATCACAACCTCATGTACACAATGGACCATACATTCGTTTACTATAGTACGAAATTCATATGAGCATGCATGAAATAATCTGTACATGCCCAAAGTACTGAATTCGGAGACAGGAAAATTCAAATATGTCATAACCTTGGTAGGATGCGCAAGGTGATGGACATTTCGCTACTGACTTACAAGGTCGCAAATGGATGTCAGGCAGTGATCAAAGGACAGGGACGTTTCACCAAAAGCGGGTTACCGTGGATGATACCGCCTGTAGTGTGAAAGGGTATTACCTCATATAATATCTTATACTCTTACCTAACACCAGGACTTCCCAGGAGTAATCAATATGCTAACAAAAATATCAGAAACTTTTGGTGGAAATTTTGCTGCAGTCAGTGCAAAAACACTACATTAAAAAAATAGATTGCATTGAACTTTTCAGAAAACAATTTAAAAGCCATTCTTTTTGATTGGGGGTATATATAATGTTATCTAGCTTAATTGTTTACTCCACTACAGAACACTTTACTTTAATAATATTTATATTTTTGGGGGGGTTTATTAGTTTTCAAAGAATAGTGCTATATAAATTCATATTATGTTATTTTACTATAGCTTACATGGTACACTCAACTAAGAACAAAATCGCCAAAAACACAGATAAACAAGGCCAAAAGGTGTTTTGGTCCCCTAGCGCTAGCGCAAAGCCATCAGAGACATGAGTAGTGCACTAGAATTTACAAAAGTCTCATGACACAAAGAAATTCCAACTTAGATACATCTCACAGCTGGTCCCGAACTGAGACGGTCACCCATCCAAGTACAAACATCGCCCATTCCTGCTTAACTTTATTGAGCAGAGGAACTGTAATCACTCTGTGCCACAACTCGTGAAAGTCTAATGCCAGAAGGACATATGTATGAAAATAATGCAAAATGACATGTGTCCTATTAGGTACTGGAGAGTAAGATAGCTAACATCAGAATGGACAGGTATTGTAAATGTAATGAAACTCCTGAGACAAAAGGACAAATGTATGCTTAACACTAATACCACTTCCCCCAATTCCCAGTAGTAAACCATCACCATCACATTCATGAGTTGCCAGTCGAATGTGATAATTTAGACCTTAGTCCCGCTGTACAAACACAATGTTCAAGTGTTGATGGATTTACTAGGGAAGAGGTCGTGCCACTGTACATATGGAATAATAAGAATGCATTCAAAGATTATAAAGATTGAATCCAGACAGGTGGAGACACTATCTAATTGCACTATTGGAATAAGCAGCTCCCAGACCTTATACAATATGGGGTGCCCTTAGATTTTAGCAGGCAATGTTCCCTATCTTCTTCTACCACTAATTATGCTTCTGCACTCAAATATGAAACTTATGTTGAGGAATACATTAGTGAAGTACTTGAACATTTGACCCTTTATGGACCTTTGGAAAACCTAAATCTTGATATTCATGTTTCCCCTCTGATCACCAGGGAGAAGCAAAACTCTACTCAATGACGTACAATAATGGACCTCAGTTGGGCTAAGTTGTTTTCTGGGGATGATTCCATTCTTAAATGTAAATATTTAGATTCTTAATTTTATTTACATTACCCATCTGTTGACCATATTATTGAAAAAATTAAACAGATAGGTCCTGGGTCATAATTGTACAAGGTAGATATTAGAAGAGCATTTAGCCACATTTGCATTTATCTGGGTGACATAGGTCTGCAATGATTGCATCACAAACAAGCATATCTGGATGGATTTATGCCATTCAGATATTGTCTCGGATCCGGAATTTTTGAAAGGTGTAGTGATGCCATTAGGTACATCATGAAAATCCATAGCTATGACAGCCTAATGAATTATATAGATGATTTAATATATATAGGGTTGCCCTCAAAAATACACCATTCTTATCAATTTTTGTTATCTCTGTAGCAAGATCAAGGCTTGCAGGTAAGTCAGAGTAAGCTCGTAACACCACACACTGAGGTTACTTGCTTAATTATAGTAGTAAATACCATTAAAAGTACAATTTCCATACCAGCTGACAAAATAGAAGAAATTCGTAATATGTATACCCATTGGACCTAACTCTACCGGTACCAAAAGGAAGTTGCTGTCTTTGCTAGGGTTGCTTTACATTACAAAATGCATAAGACCTGCTGGGTCCTTCTTAAGCATAATGCTACAGGTTCTTAGGAACAGTCACAGTATTTCTTACATTAATTTGTCCAAAAAATTCCATATGGATCTTAACTGGTTTAGGGTTTTCCTCAAGCACTACAATGGGGTTACTTTCTTTAATCACAAACCAGTTGATTTGCAAGTGTAACTGGATGCCTCACTGTTGGGACTGGGGGTGTATTTGGTCCATCAGTATATGCCCTGCCTCTAGGTACCAAATTTCAACATTTTCATGTCACCCAATTAAAAATGTTAAAAGTTGTTGTTGCCCTTAAAGGTTGAGCTAAACTTTGGGCAGACAAAAAAGTAAAAATCTATGGTGACAACCAAGCTGTAGTAGAAGTACTTAATACTGGCAAGACCAAAAATCCATTTCTAGCCATTTGTGCCAGGAATATTTGGCTTATAACTGCCTTTTTTAACATAGAAATCATTGTAATCCATGTGCCAGGTAAACATAGTCAGAGAGCGGATCTCTTATCTAGATGGGTGATAACTGTTAATGAAGAACATAAACTCAGGCAATGTTTGTCAAATTTCATATGGATTAACACACACATTGATTTGACCAAACTCAATCTCTGTATATAATTCTATGTTTCAGATATGTCTTTGCCTGCAGCCCAGCTAGCCACCTCAGCCTGTGTCAGATCGGCTTTTACCTTCAGACCAGCCACCAGGAAGACCTTTTCGACATTTCCTGGCATTCTTGGTGGCAACTGGGCTGTCCACCTTTCAGGTAAACCATTTTTGCTTGTTAGCTTTCATGCAGTACTTCCATCAAAACCGTTTATCTCCAGCCAACATACAAAATTATATGACAGGTATCAGGTCACAGTTCATAATCTATAATGTGGACACTTCACCATTCCCGCATCAGCAATTGCAGTTTTTTCATAAGTCTATAAAAATCAATAGACCTCTGCAGCCTAAGGCTCATACCTATATCGATATTCCCCTATTGACATCACTAGTGGCATTGACAGAGGCCTTCCCCAACCTTTAATTCCACTAGACAGCTAGCCAGAGGAGATATATTTATATATTTTTCTCACCTGAAGGGGTTACCCTTCTTATTAAATGGTCCAAGACCCTTCAATCCAGATCTGACATCAGGACCATTCAACTTCCGTCACTCAAAAATTCACCACTTTGTCCAGAAACTGCTTTGCATACACTTCTTACAACACAGCCAGGCTCAAGTAATGATCATGTATTTTGCCTTTCCTGGTCACATGCATTAGTCCCCTTGACTGATTCTGTTGCTAGAAAGTTTCTGAATAGACTTTCATATATTTTGCATATTTCACCAAATTTGACTTTCCACGATTTTGGACGGTCTGGGACCCGGTCCCTCTTCAACAAATAATGCATCATGGTACCTGGAAATCGGATGCCATCTGGTCTTACATACAGAATGTTCCTACTGCCTCCTCTGTTTCCTAAAGTTTCAACAGCACCTACATTCATAGTTTGGCTGTTTGTACAAGTATCTTGATATATCAGATACAATCCATACAAACCAATCTGTCTCAGAGATTAGTCTGTATTTCTCTTTCAATTTTGCCAGTCAGAAGTGTGGCTTGTATGACACCTGTTCTGTTACAATAGATCCTTCAGCAGGCCAACTAGATTAAAAGATGGGTATGTGGATTGATAAAACAATGGTCAATTGTCTTTGAATCAATCTAATCTAATACATTCCCAACACCATTGATCAGATATGTAATGCTAAAAACCTTTATAATGTCCTACAAAATCAAAGTCTTGTATTAATGACATTATTCTTTTTTCTCTTTTTCTTATAACAGGTGGATGGTTGGAGTGGTATGCAAACAAAAATCAAGACATGTGTCTGTATGTTGTGTTCATGTTGTTTCCTTCCTGTTTGTCCATTGCCTTATTTTGGCAATTGTAATATTATTTTTGTCTACAAGAAAAAACATATCATAGACACTGCTTAGGTTATACTTTTCCTAAAGCTCATTTCTGTAAACATTTGTTTTCTAGTTGATGACAGGGCCACAGTGGGGCAGTGGTAACAAACACGCCTCCCACTTCTGAGATCAGAGTTGGAATCCTAGGGCCGACTTGGCCAAGGGTCTTAGCTGGGAATAAGGCTAAGTATGGAATTTAAATGGATTTTACAAAGGGTGCTTAGCTAAGTCGAACCTTATCGAATAGCTACAGTGGCGTTCAGTGTCATGTTCACCTTTTATTTCTATTAAAAATCCTATTGGCGACAAATATCATTATTGACACATTTTATCAGAAGAAAAATGGTGTTGAAATTGAAAACCTTGGTTTCACATGAAAACTTTCCAAAGATTACTTCAATAAAAGTTTATAGCAGTCATATTTAAGTCTTTGTTTACAAAAGTTAAGCCCACTGCCAGATGGACTTATCTGAAACTTAGACTTCGCAGCTTTGTGAAACGCTCTGAGTGTAAGACCACAGACTTAGCCAGGATTAAAGACAAAACTCTTAACTTTAAGTCAAAGTCCTGGCTAAGTACCTTTGTGAAATTGGCTCTTAGCCTAATTTGATATGACAAAGCTGGTAGTTCCATGCCATAGGCCAGCAGTTTACAGTACAGAACCTTGACCAACTGCATGTACTGGTTGCCTCTGCCCTTCCACCTACCTGTCACAATAAAATCAATAAGGCACTGGGCATGATGCAACACAAGTAATAAATTAAATATAAATGAATTCTACTTGATGACCCCGTCTATATGCCTCAAATAGACACCTCATGTCTGGGTAGTGCATGTTAAAGAAACATCTACCTTGTGTATGAACTCCTCTCTCACAAGCCAAGCCTACAAAGGAACTCATGAGAGGAGGTGACAGTTATTTCAAACGATTTTAGTGCCTAGTAAGGTTGCAGGTTTGGCATCTAATCACAGACTGTCACCTCTGTGTTGGTTGACTCCCATAAGTGACAAAGCTGAGGACCTGTCCTAATATGATTATCAGTTGGTATTGTCAAAGGGGGTAAAGCTCAAGGTGACCTAAAACTCAGCTCATGCTTACAGCTGTTTATGCTAAACTTGAGCTAATTTTAAGCTAGATCGCTATTTGTGAATACGACCCCTGGCTGTTAAACGGGACATTCATCCAAATTAAACATGTCCAAACCAAGGGTGAATCCACCAAAAGAATCATTTCCTGACACACAATATCACAACTAAAAGTAGGCAATGATTTACTTGTTTACTGAAACTACATTACCTCATATATGTCACTTAATTTTTGTGTTTATGCCAATCTTTCAACAGGCGTCGTATTAAGAAAGTTGTTAGCCAAATTTAAGGCTTAACGTTTATATGCAAATATAGCCAACTTGACCCTACAATTGTTGCTGACACCTTTGATTAATACAACCCTAGGTTTCATCAACGTACTTTTATAATATTTTATGGGGAATTTATATTTTGCAGATTTTGTTTACAAGGTATCACAAAATGCCAGGCTTCTCCACCACATCATTCACATGACCACTATGAGTGCATGTATACCCTGTCTCTTTGATTGCAAGAACACTCTGGGCTGTCTGTCTGTTAATGTTTGGTCTGATTAGTCTGCAGGATTCCAGTGTGAACCCAATAATACTACCATCGCAACAGTCACAAAAAATGGTATCGCTTATACAGATGCAGCTGTTTATTATGAGTTAGATATTGGTGACTGTAATTGTTAATTAGACTGAATAAATTGCGGAAAAGTTGTCTGAATTGTAATTTACAACTGTTAATATATATGTTGAGGGCAGTATTTAAAAGTAGTGGATTTTTCACCTTGGTAACCTGTAACAAATCTAAATCTAAATCTAAAATCTAAATCTACTGCTTTGCAGGCGCAATATCTTCCCCAAGGGGAACTCAGTGTGCTAACTAATCATGTATAATTTCCAAGTCATAGTGGGGGACGAGTCCAGGTCTGTATTCCGATGGTTGTGGGTGTGAACGTGGGGAAGAATCTAGGTCGGAAAAGCAGATTTAAAAAGGTGAGTTTTCAGGTGCTTCCTGAAGGATGTAACAGATGGACTGGTTCTTACATGGACAGGAAGTGAGTTCCAGAAAGCAGGTGCATGATGGCTGAAAGATTTGGTAAGATACTTATGAGACTTATGTATTTTAGAATCAAAAGAAGGAACTTGAAGGAATTTGTATTTTGGACTGCTACGTCTGGTGTTCCTTGATGAGGTATATGGATGAAGTTTATCCTTGAGGTACACAGGTTGCCCATACTTAAGGACCTTATATGTGATCAACCCAATTTTGAAAAGAACCCTGTATTTGACTGGTAGCCAATGTAGTTTTTCCAGATTTGGAGTTGTATGAGTGTACCTCGAGGATCTAGTGACTACTCGACAGAGGGAGTTCTGAACACCCTGCAACCTCTTTAGCTCAGAAAGAGTGAGTGAGGCAAAGAGGGAATTACAGTAGTCAATTCGGCTACTGACGAGAGCATTTGCAAGGAGTATTGCTGTGTTAAGGTCAAGGAGATGGCGAATCCTATATAAATCTCTTATATGGAACCGAGTGGACTTAATGACTTGGGAAATGTGATCTGTGAAGGTCAGGTTGGAGTCGAACACCACTCCTAGGTTTTTGACATTTGAGGCAGGTGCCACTTTATTCCCAAGAATATCAGTGGGAAAAAGGGAATGAAGTTGTTTGCGACTGTGTTTTGAACCAATCAGGATGAATTCTGTTTTGTCTGGGTTTAATTTGAGTTTATTTGCAGCCATGAAATTTTGTATATCATTTAGGCAGTCTGTTAGAGCTGTCATTGACTGACTGAAATTTGATGGTGAAAGAGTAATGTATAACTGAGTGTCATCTGCTTAAAAGTGGTGTTTGATACCCCTATGAGATCGAATAATTGAACTGAGTGGATTTGTGTACATGGAGAAAAGGAGTGGCCCCAGGACCGAGCCTTGAGGGACACCAAATTTCAAGTCCATGGGATGTGACAGTACAGAGCCTACCTTGACTGATTGAGTTCTGTCCGACAAGTAAGACTTGAACCAACTCAGAGCCAGTCCATTGATGCCATAGCATTCATATAATCTGTGGAACAGGATCGAGTGGTCAATGGTGTCGAAGGCTGCCGAGAGATCAAGGAGGGTTAGGGCTGTTGTACTGCCTTCAGACATATTGAGGAAGAGATCATCCTGTATATTTAGGAGGGCACTTTCCGTAGAATGGAACCTTCTATAGGCAGATTGGAAACCAGTCAAAAGACAGGACTCGTCCAGGTGAGACAGGAGTTGGGACGACACCACTCTCTCTAAGACCTTTGAAACAAAATTTAAATTTGAGACAGGCCTATAGTTTTTAAGGACTTCTCTATCAAGGGTTGATTTTTTTAGGAGTGGAGTCACATGGGCCTGTTTGAAAAATTTAGGGCAGCTTCCTTCACAGAGTGATGCATTAATTACTGATGTGATAGGGGTGATGAGGATATCTAAAAATTCTATTACAAGAAATGTTGGCCAAGGATCAAGGGAGCAAGATTTGCTAGGGGAGTTTTTGATGATATTAGCTACCTGATCTTCTGAAACAGAGGAAAAAGCTGAGAAAACAGGAGGTGTGAGATCAGAATCAGTGTATTTAGGGGGATTAGAGTTGGTGAAGGATTGACGAATGTTTGTGATTTTTTCTGTGAAAAATTCAACAAATTTGTCAGCTAAAAGTTGAGGAGAATTTACTGAGGGAAGTACTTTTGCAGCAGATCTGTGGAGTACATCGTTTAGAGTTTGCCAAAGTTTCTGAGGTTTGTCCTGGTTGTCATGAATTCTGGATTTGAGGAAGTCAGATTTCGCTTTCATGCAGATTTTATTATACATATGAACCTTTTTGATATATTGTGATCTGTTGAAACTGGTTTTATTTTTGCGCCAAAGGCGTTCAAAGAGACGTTTTGTTTCTTTTGCCGCAATGACACTGTCATTTACCCACCCAGGGATATATTTGGCTCTGACATGTTTAGTGATGGAAGGAGCATGTTTGTCAATGAGAGTTGTTAAAGTGGAGTGGTACTGTGAGTACAAGGCATCAGAATTATTTTTCGGATCAACAATAAGTTCAGACGAGAGAAGATCCTTTCTCATGGCTTCCATATTGATTTTATGGTATTTTCTGAAAGTGACGGTGTCACCAAAGATTCGTCTTTGGGGGGTGATATTGACCTTGAATGTGATGGAGAGGTGATCGGAGAAGGCCTCGGTGGCATGGACGTGAGAAATGTTGTCGTTTCTAGATTTGGTGAGAACTAAGTCAATGGTGTGTCCGAGGATATGGGTAGGAAAATTTACCTTTTGAAGGAGGTCAAAAGACCCTAAAAGAGCATGAAATTTTTTTGAGTCGTTGGAATTTGTGTCCATGTGAATGTTGAAGTCCCCGATGATAACCAAATTGTCAGTAGTAGGGTAAATATTTTCGAGAAGAGCATTAAACTGTTCATAGAAGGTTGCAGGGCTGGTTGATGGGAGTTTGTATATATTGAGAAAAAGGCAGGATTCATTTTGTAGGCAAAGAGACTTATGAGGCCATTAAATATTACATGTGAGAGTTTTAGATTTGTTGATAGTGTTCAACATTTCTTACAAGTGAACATTTACTCCTCTTAGTGATTCTGAGCCAACATGGATACATATTTGCAGATACCTTTCAACATTCATTTTAACTAAATGACCATCAAATCTGAAAAACCCAAAAATTCAAAACAGTAATATATAAACCAAAATAATAATATTGAACAGGAGATCAAAACCACACCTTATAAAACTGAGACTGGTGACTTATTATTGGTGATTTATTGTGCCAAATATCGATTACTTTTACATAATAGAGAGTTAACATTACATTATTTTTTACAACGTATTGTTATTTTTACTTTATCAGTGGGCATCCTGCAAAGATTTTGGCTGACAGGTTCGTGGAGTTTTTCATAGAAAAGATTGAGAAAATACGCTCAACATTCTCTGCTTCTGTCAATCTACAACACATCACCCCTGACTCTCCTCCCCCCATGTTCCCCAGTTTTTCTACTGTAACAGAGGAAGAAGTTACTAAAATTATCACCAGCTCTCCTAGTAAATCATGTTCCCTTGACCCATGGCCCACTTTCCTTGTTCTGGATTATCTCGATATTCTCATTTCCCCCATCACTTCAATAATTAATGCTTCTCTTAAGCAAGGCAAGTGTCCAGATTTCTTTAAGCAGGCCCATGTTACCCCACTCCTCAAAAAATCATCCTTAGACAAAGAAGTTTTTAAAAATTATAGGCCTGTCTCAAATTTAAACTTCATCTCAAAGATACTTGAAAGGGTAATAGCCGTCCAGCTACAAACACATCTTGATGAAGCCGGCCTTTTGACTGCCTTCCAATCCGCTTATAGAAAACACCATTCTACTGAAAGCGCTCTCCTCAATATTCATAACGATATTCTTGTTAATATGGCCAAAGGGTCTGTCACTGCTCTTACCCTTCTCGATCTATCTGCCGCTTTCATTACCATTGACCACACCATTCTCCTAGACAGGCTCAATGTTTATTATGGAATCAGTGAGTTAGCACTTGGCTGGTTCAGATTATACCTGTCAGGAAGGACACACTCGGTCAAGATAGGTAGTACACTCTCCCATCCTGCTTCGCTCCAGTAAGGAGTTCCCCAGGGTTCTGTCCTTGGACCAATTCTGTTCTCTCTCTATACTAACCCTATCAGCTCAATCATTCACTCCCACAGTAGCATCGATTATCACTTCTACGCCGATGACACCCAGTTATACATATCACTTTCACCAGCAAATTTCTCTCACTCTATCCAAAAACTAAAGAACTGCTTAAATGACATTCAAAATTTCATGTTTACAAATAAATTAAAACTTAACCCAGACAAAACTGAGTTTATTCTCATAGGCTCCCCAAAAAATCGTAAACAACTCCTCCCTCATTTCCCCATCAATATTCTGGGAAATCAGGTCTCACCAGCACAAAGTGTCAGGAACCTTGGAGTAGTGTTTGATTCCAATTTCAATTTCTCAAATCATGTGTCACAGGTCATAAAGTCCACTAGAGTACATGCCAGATATCTCTACAGAATTCGTCCACTTCTTGACCTCAACACATCAGTCCTCTTGGCAAATGCTTTGGTGAGCAGCAGGTTGGACTATTGCAATTCATTGTTCTTATCGCTCAGTAATTTTGAGTTAAGGAGACTGCAGCTAGTCCAAAACTCACTCTGCAGGGTTGTCACCCGTTCCTCTAAATTATCTCACATTACCCCTCAACTAAAAAAACTTCACTGGTTACCAGTCAGATACAGGGTACAATTTAAAATTGGCCTTATTACATACAAAATTCTCAACCAAGGTCAACCAGTTTATCTAAGAGAATTAATCCACCCGTACACCTCTTCTAGAAATACAAGGCGAAGTTCCCCCAAACTCAAGTTCCTTCAAACCCCCAATTTTGATCGTAGAGTTCACAAATCAATCAAACACTTCTCTAATTCGTTCTGTCACTATGCCCCTGTCCTTTGGAGCTCTTTCCCTTTTCATGTTAGAAACAGCCCCTCTGTTCCATCTTTTAGGAAGCACCTCAAAACCCACCTCTTCAGTTCTAGTTTCCCAACTTAGTTTTTCTTCCCTTCCGGCCACACCCATAATCCTGGATCATTGACCTTGAATGCCCCTTGACTCTCCTTAGGAAAATGATTTTGATTAATTAGCGCACTGAGTTCCCCTCTGTGGGGAAGATATTGCGCTTGCAAAGCAGTAGATTAGATTAGATTAGATTAGAAAGATTAGAAGGGTGTTACTATTGAAATCACCCTAGAATAAGGAACCCAATACTGAATTGGTTTCAAATCTTTTTGGTTCATACATTCATATAAGCTAGGACCTATACATATTTCTTTTATCAATTTTGTTGAACACTTACCATTTCACTGAAAGAGTCAGTCCCATAAACTCCATGCCTCTTCAAATTTTTACTTGATAATTTATTCTTGATTTATATTTTTCTGCAAGTTGCCCATATTCAACAGCTACAATCTTCAAATGATCCAGTTTTGTAAAACTCTTTTTCGCATACCAAATATATTTAATTTTTTACAGGAAATGAGAATTTCTTGTCTAGCATTCCACCTTGTCTCACTGCTTCTTTATAGTTCTGATTTATGTTTAACAAAGTTATTAAAGTAGATCTTACTAACCAAGATATCTGGTATGTGAAAAAGAATATATAGTCTTGTTAGCCAGAACTCACATGGTTGTGAGTGTTTTTCTATTAATTTCAAACCATTTTATTTAGTTAACTATATTTACATTAACACTGTAGTCTTGACCTACTTGTCATTTAGATACTCTCTAGGTTGTCTACTTCTCTAGATAATACAGAACCAGCAGAATTAACCAAATCACCAATAATTCTTATGCTTTGCTTTTCCCACTGAGGGAAGAACATCTTCTCTGTGTATATCATCACTGAGACATAGCTCATGTATTTGTAGTAAAACTAATTAAGATTATAAGATTGTAGTCTTCCTGTGTAACAGTAACTGTGACATGAGTACTTTCATGGCAGTAATGGTAATTAAATTCACAAGAGTTTTTAAATAACTCCTTAAAGCATTGGTATCCCCATGCAGTCATACATTCATTTTAAATATAACTTCAATGGGGACTGGATACATATAACATTGTTAGTAGTCAGTAACTGTAGAATTCTTGAGACATTAATAAATAATAACAGTTAACCTTGATGTACTGATAACCATTGTTGTGATTATAACATTTAACTTGCTAATGTTAACATGAATAAAGCCAAAGATTTATTTCAGTAATGAGTACTTTTATTGAGTTCCCCTCCCTTGGACTGACGTTTCTGGGAATAACGATCTAAGTCTTGAATGATTACCCAGCTCGGTCTAGTTTCATGGTAAACCATATGTAAGTCATAACCCAAACACCTGTCAATCTCTCATTGGTCAGCTTTTGCACATACACACAAATGTTTCAAACCTGCCTGTCTCTTTCTCGAGCAAATGCTGCAATTATTTAGAAATAACTAAGACCAGCAAGCCATAGCTTTATATGTTGATTTTAAAGAGGACCTGTAATGTTTTGCACAATTTCTCAAAAACTACCAATGGCATCTCCATTTACAACCAAGTGGACCACGGTGGCACAGTGGTAACACACTCACCTCCCACCTCTGAGATCAGAGTTCAAACCCTGGCCTGGCCTCAAGTGGGAAAACTGGTAGTTGCTTGCAGTTAGTTGGCAGTTTAAAGTGCAGAACCTGGACCAACTGTATGTACTGGTTTCCTCTGCCCTTCCAACTATCTGTCGTGATATGACCAGTACAGTGTTGAAAGCGACACAAAACCCCAGATAAAATAAAAAAATAAATTTACAACCGTGTCTATAAATGTCAAGTTGAATAACTAGATCAATTTCTTGATGGCCTAGGTGGTGTGTTAAAAATATCTTATTACCACCTTCTCATAGAAACATAGAAACCTCAACAAAGTCCATCTTGCGATGGTAAATTTACAATGTGAACCCACCAAAGAGCCATAAAAAGAAGTGTAAGTAGGTACGAAAGGAAGCAGAAACAGGGGTTTGGCCATAGGTAAATTCTGGGACCTATTGCCCCTGTTCCACCGAAGGATTAAGCTCCGATTCTTCCTGGGTTTATTTTATTTGGGGTTTAACGTCGCTTTCAACACTGTACAGGTGATATCACGACGGGTAGTTGGAAGGGCAGAGGAAACCAGTACATAGAGTTCGCTAGGGTTGTGTACTGTGAACTGCCGACCAACGGCAAGCAACTACCAGCTTTCCCACTTACGGCCATGACGGGGATCGATCCCCGGCCGCAGAGGTGGGAGGCGAGAGTGTTACCACTCTGCCACCGTGGCCCCTGATTCTTCCTGGGACCCTAAAAACATGAATAATGGGTGGGGCAATGAAATTCTGATCCAGGCCTGGAATTAAACCCAGATAGTCCCCAGGAAGCCTCAGACCTCCTCAGACAACTCACAATCATTCCCCGACTAAGAGGCGATTAAGCCATGATTGTGATAGGATTCAACACCGATAATGTCTGGGACTCAGACTGGTCTGAGACTTCCTTAGACTTCCTGGGACTAATAACAGATTTCCTCAGACAGCTATGGCCGATTTTTTTTCTGCTGCATAGGGGGGTCGGGGTTAAATCTTGGATTACGTTCAGAACTCCTGGGACTAAAAAAAGTCCACCTGGCATTAAGAGTCCCAGGAAGACTCAGACAACCCAAGATTGTGTAAATTTGGGTCTGAGGAGGTCTCAGGAAGTCTGAGACTGGAATATTTGTGGGTAGGGGCAAATAAGGAACGGTTACAGTTGTGAAAAATGTTAAACATGTTTGATTTTTAAACAGACCCCAACAGACTCAAGCAGACTGTCTGGGACTCCACAGTTTTAGAAAACAGATCCCCAAAATACCTTAACTGGGAGCCTTAGTCGTGTGCTGGAACAGGGGCATATCCTGAATTGTTTTTAATAATTCATATTCGACAATCTCAAAAATGAAATGATAAAGTGCATTGAGAACCAATGGGTTTCAAAAGTTTTCACAGTATTGGAGCCAACAATTGAAGATCAATAGGAACTACTATCTCACATGTCAATTGCCTATTCATTTTCAAAAAACTCAAGCATTTGGATCCTCTGGTCCCTAAGAGACCACATTCTACCACATAGGTCTCCATATTTTCTTAGCAACCATAACATTAGTTATCTCTTGATGTTATAATCGCCAAAATCCAGAGGAAAAGAAATCGTGTATACCATATCCCAAGAAACATTCTGTCAAGCCTGTGAATGAGGCATCTAGAAAGATATTAGTTGTGAAATTATACTTATGGTAGCATATAAAACTATTGTACTCTCCTAAAAAGCATTAACTCAACATAAATCCCTGAAAAATTCTACATTTAGCTTTATGACTGTCTCAACGTGATTGTTCCTAAACAAGATCAGAATTTTGTTCAAGAAAAACTGAGAAGTTTTAACACACTTACACATATATAATACACAACCTAAAATTAACAGTAATTCATTTTTTCTGCAAACTGTTTTATAAGCCAAGAATACACGTTTGTCACGAATTTTGATGCTGGAACAGATATAGTTTTATCTTTACAATGGACAATGATGCCCAAACAGATTAAATGTGTGGTAGAAGGAATCAAATTTTCCTGGCTGACATCTAGATGTAAATCTGATAATAAAGTCAAAAGCTTTGTATATTTCAGAGTGTAGACCCACATATACCAGATCATCTAAGTAGTTCAAAAGATGGGAAAAACCATTTTGTTTCATAATATGACACATGGTGTCTGAACAACACTGGAAAATTACTGAAACATGACGCATATCACTACAGCTACAATATAGTGCCTTATATGTTTACCTTATAGTAATCTAGTATATCTGGACCTTATTTCAGGTTCTCTTAAATAACTTTAAGCTACCCAGAGTAAATTTCAGTAATACAATTTACTTTAAGTACATTTAACCTTTCTGATATTAATAGCCCTGTGTAAAATTTGTGCCATATTCTGATTTGTTAACATGACTACTATAATC
This sequence comes from Sabellastarte sp. h YS-2021, assembly GCA_964017235.1. Lineage (NCBI taxonomy): Eukaryota > Metazoa > Annelida > Polychaeta > Sabellida > Sabellidae > Sabellastarte > Sabellastarte sp. h YS-2021. The sequence goes on from OZ024931.1 coordinate 145,362,629, forward strand.
ATTGTAACAACATTACAAATATAGAGACACAATCACTCTCAATAATGATTTGTTTTCAGCTCTGTAGCTTCCACATCAAACCATATCAAAGTCAGTATTGGTGTTTTATGCCCCACCCAACAACCAGAGTCAGACATTGACAGCCCCACACCATTTCAACTTTTTGGGAACAGAACCAGACATAGCTGACATCCTATGATTAGATGCCAAACTTGCTTACCATAATGTCATGGATGACCTCAAACCATGTAAAATTGAGCAATATGTGAATGATCACAAAGTGCTGCCTAGGGAGGGGATTTAGAACCTTAGCAAAAAAGTCAAAAACTCTAAGAATGTATAATGCAGTTCAGGATCATCAATAAAAAACAGTCACAGGTGAATCCACCTTATGTGAAAATATTATCTGTACCTGATGTAAGGTTTTTAAATTATGCACATGGGGATACAAACATATGGATGCAACTGTAGCACAACTGTGCCTCTCCTTCAGGAGGCTAGGTAATTACTTTCTAAGACAAGATATCCCAAAATGTGAGGGCGTTTAATAGAAAGTTTATCCCAAGGCAAATTTGGCTGATGTACTCGTCTCCTTATGTACACTAATGGTTATTACACACTTGTTATTATTGGCAATGGAATGATGAGTTTGGCCAGGCATCACTGATGAATCCATACCTAGATTATCCACTTATTTACTCTAGGAAAGAACTGTATAACTAAATAACTAAGTCTCTCTTTATCTTGCCTTTACGACAGTATTCACAGAAATGTGTGAAGTTGTGTATTTTAGGTTATACCCAAATTCCACCGATATGGCTGCTTACTGATGCCCAGGAATTTACAGTACAGGTTCTGGAACAACTATGATGTACTGGTTTCCTCTGCCCTTAAAACTTGACCTCGTGATTTGATGCATACAGTGACCTGTAAGTGATGTTAAACCCTTCAAAATCATATCAATCCAGTAATAGGTGTTCACCTCCCAAATACCCTAAAACTAAAGTACAGAGCAAAGTGTAATTGATTTTAATATGTCATGAAGGTCGGTAGCATAACCATAACAACAATAAACATTCCCCCTATTTTTAATTTATAACATGTCTCTTCAGTCCACTTATTACATGAAATGACCAGTCTTTCCATAAGAAATCCTTGTTCCTGGAGATCATTAGTTTAAAAGGGACTTGTGGTTATACATTTTGCAAAGAAACATTTTTGTGTGTTGAAGAGAGGAGCATCTTGTAGAAAATGGCTTTGTTTGAAGAAATATTCTAGGCAGAAGCGATTGGAGTTAACTGTACAGCCTCCAAAATAACTCCTGAGGGTGTAGCAGTTTTAATCCTGAGAATACATTTGTGATAATTTTCTTTCTTCCTTTTATGTTGATATTTTTATTTGAAACTCATCCTTTAAAAATCTATTGTTTACAGAAATAGCTTTGATTGTTGTTAATTCCTTAAGTAATAATATTGTTTTTAATTTCCCCCAAAAATAATTTCATTGCATAAGAATTTCTTACCCGCCTTTGGCATTTCTCAATAAGAGTATAACATTTTGTATCAATGGTTGGGCACATAAAGCCTTTTGATATTATCATAAATAAATTAACACCTTGAAATAAACTAGATAATATCATGACTAACATCTTTGATGGCTTTACAACTGTTAACTAAATTCTATCTGTTTTCTAGGGCACCATAGTTTCTAACTCAGCTCATGTTTCTGTGATAAGGGCCACTGTTATGCTCACAGACTGTTGAATTTTGTAATAGTAATTATGACAATTGTGCCTCAGAATCTCCTTTAATGCAATATTAAGCATCCTAAAAATCCAGTGTAGAAGAGAATATGGATATATTATTGTTTACTACCGTTTTGACCCCCAAGCCGTTTAAAATGGCGGGGCCTGCCGTTTTTAAATGGCAGACCCTGCTATTTTCATTCACTAGGTTTGCATAAGGGTTCTAAATGGCTGAGTCGTTTAAAACGGTGGGCTCCAGCTCTCAGCCATTTTGACTATTTTTCTAGTTATTACTTTGTTAACTATTGAATTTTTGTTTGTCTTCTGTGGGATACAACTTTAATGTTTCATGAAAATTATTTAATTTCTTTTGTTTCCATTATTTGCCATTTAAGCTTAAACATTTTAAAAAGTGAAATATTAAATAGCAATATAATTATATCAATATATAATAATTATGAATTTTCGAAAAAAATATTCAAACAGCTTTAACACTATCAAGTTAATTGTTTCAGTCAAAGCTAATTTGGTGATACCCTAACAATGGGGACAAATCCAATTAATATGTGATCACTTGATTAATAGCCATTCTTATCATGCAGAATTACTTTATGATGTATTGTCTTATATGTAGTCTGGCTGGGGTTAACATAATGGGGTTAACATAATGGATTGAATTTGTGTAAGCCATACCTTTTTCTGGTGATTAGTTCACAGGGAAAGATAATCAGTTTATTACATTCCCCCCTTTGATGTACAAATCACAAGTCAATTCACAAAAGGATGAATTTCAAACATTTAGAATATGTGTACTTCAAACACCATAGCAGGGAGATTTTTTCCTAAGGACCATCTTAATGCAAATGTGTATAGCTAAGTATTGTAGAAAGGAGGGCTCTTAATTGCAATTATATTAAGTAGTAGAATGCTTGTTCTCTTGAATGGTGGCTGGATGGCACACTAAAGTCAATTGGTACATATGTCATTATTGCATACTATCATATGAAGTATGTATTCCTGTTATCTAGTTGGCTGAGCCATTTAAAATGGCAGCCTGCCAAGTACTAACGTAGCCCATTGCCTCTCAACTTCAGTGAACAGACAAATACTCATCCCGCTGAGCCAAAGCTGATGAAAGTCCGGAGACAAAAAAAAGAAAAAGTTATCTGTAGAAGCACGAGCTTTATCGAGGCTATACTAAAACATAAAAATATACACTAAAACCTTTTCATCTTTTTCCTCAAGAAACCTCAACTGGCTACACAAACGGGTGAAGGATTTTCTCCATAGGATAAATTTTAGCTTTTTTCTTCTGAGGGCTTTTTATGTAAGAGCTGTTTTCCTTTTCCCTTCCTGTGGATTTGGAAAATAAGAACAGGTTTTTGCCCCTTTGATCTGTCCATCTGTTGGGTATCCCAGGGTTTACACATGAAGGAATAAATTGTCCAAACAATATCTAAAACTGGTATGAGACTTGAAAATGCTAAATTTTCACATCCTATAGGGTGGAGTAAATAGACAAATTTCTGAGCAAACTTTTGGCACTAGAATTAGATTTCCAATACAATTCTATCAGCTTATATCTGAATGAATATGAATCTCTTCAAAAAGGAAAAAAAATGTATACTCTTGTAACCCAATATCTTATTGATACTAATTGTATCATACATAAACACATAAGGTAAGAGAATCTACAATTTCAAATAAGTTCCAAATTGTTTGAAGAAATTTTGTTATAGTCTGTACAACTCCTCTGATAATGTCAATAAAATGATTAGCCCTGAATGATACTTGGATATTTGGAATACAAAGATTGAATTTTTCAGTGCTTTTTAATATAAAACCAGGATTGTCTGCAGAGACTCAGGATGATTTCAAGGAGGATTTTTATCTTTGCTTCTTGGATTTTATTATGCTTACAAGGTGAGAAGTAATAATATTAGTGATAATAATATTATTATTATTATATTATTATAGTAATAATAATAATAACATTATTATTATTATATTATTATTAATTTATAGTTGTTATTATTATTTCCCATTATGTATGAATCATTTGTGCTACGCATAGTATTCTGTATCTAAGGATTTCCTGATAAATGTAAAGGTGTATTTAAGGTCACATCATCAAGCAAATAACAGTATTGAACAACCTCCTTGGTATTTTTACATTTTTTTCTTGCCTAAAAGTAAAAGCTGCTTGACAACAGAGGAGTTTAAGTGAATGTAGTCCCAAGTCTTTTCTTATTGTCTTCTTACAGCTCCAGTATCATGTGACACCTGCTATAGGGTCACGTGTCACAATGGAGGGACATGTGAAGTGAGGCCAACTTATTTCTGGTGTGAGTGCAGTAAGGGTTGGACCAGAAGAAGCTGTAGTCTCAACGGTAGGATCCATTCCTACCTAACAATGTCCAATGGTCCAGTCATGTCAAATCAGTCTAATGCAATTGTAAAGCTTCCCAAGTAACATATGGTAAACATATCACGATTAAAGATAGCAATATTATTGGAGTGTGTAGCATAAGTATTATGTTGTTAATCTTCACGAGTGATACAGCTTTTGTATATGTTTAATGAATGATGTTTTGAATTATGAACCATTTTGTCTAAGTAATCAGTAAAATTAATCCATCCTCAAAGAAAAAGTGCAAAGAAATCACAGTAACTCCCTGTTCCTTTATCTTTTTAGTCTAGACCATTCAATAAAATAACTTCAAAGAAGTGTTAAATTTTGTAAATAACGTTCTAGTTGAAAATCACATTGATGCCTTGTTAGGATTAAGATTAAGTTTCACAGCAACCATCCAGATATACACTGTCTCAAAGCAACAAGATAGTTCTGAAAGATTAGTTTTAACACTTCTACTATCCAGGGGTGGTATTCACTAACATGGATTAAGATCAGATCAAGATCAGATCAAATTTGAGAAAAAAGTTCAAGTGAGCCAGTGGATCAAATAGCTATTCACAAAGCAGGGATCACTTGAGCTGAAAAGATCAAATATTTGATCTGTTTTTGTAATCATTACTAGTCTCCCTATTTGTAGTTTCTTGCTGTTTTCAGTTACAATTCCTCTTGATTTATGAGCCTTCCATTATCTGAACAAAAATCTCACTCCAAACCTGTTCAAATAATAAAGGTTCAAACCGTACTATACCGAAAGCATCACTGCTCACAAATTATTTTGTCTCCAAAAACACTTTAGTGATGTATTTATCCATTGTTTTCAATAAATTCTTTTAGACCACATTACAATAAGATTTACCGTTCAGAAGAAAAACAAAATAACAGTGCTATAGATAGTATAGTAATAAACATTTCTCCTTTATGTATTTGTGTCAGCAAAATGACATGAACATTTTTTATAGCAGTTTGTTTTTCAGTAGTTTGTTTTTTTGAAGTACATGTGTCAGATTTATATAAACAAAAGAAGTAATTCTAGTTACAATATCTCACAGACATATGATAACCAAAAGGGGTAATTTATTTGCACATTAGGATACACACAATTGCTTAAATGTACCTGTACACATGTTCTCCATGTGTGTATATTTACAAACAATGGCATAAAATCACTATGCTGTTGACAAACTTAAGTTTAAACATGACTTGAGTTTGAGCATAAACTCAGAGGTTTTTTTTGTCGTACATGAGATTACTTTTAAAATACAAATTTCAACATAATCTCATGTGTGACAAAAACTGAGATTATGTGTCTGAGTTAAGTGTGAGTTTAAGAAAACAAGCAATCATTGAACAATGCACTGAAAATTCCAGTGTCAGTCATAAATCTATTAGTTCCTCTGTCTCTGTGGTCCCTAATTAAAAGATCCACCTTGATCTGAAAGTTAATCCAACAAAGTACATGGATCGAATTTAATCCAAAATTTGATCAGAAAATCAGATCAAATGTTTCATGAATACCAATCTTTGTTGATCCCAAAATCTGATCAAAAGTTAATCATTTTTGCTCAAATTTGATCTGATCTTTACTGATCCATGTTCATGAATACCGCCCGAGGGCTATATAGATGTGTGTAATATGCATTAGAGGTGATGTGTCAACAGAAACTGTGACATGAAATATGTCCAAGAAAAAACCACATCTCATAGGGCAATACTCTGTAAGACATTAGGAAATAATATATCCCGTATACCAATTGATTATATGTATACTTACATTCACTAAAACAAGAAGTGATGGTGCACTGGTGGTGTGTCAGCTGAATCTGTGATATTAAAAAAATGGCAAAACATGGGCAAATGGCATCTCTTAGAAAACTATGATTTGAAATAGGGTACGATGCTGATACTTGTTGTAAAACTACAATCATTGTAATTTATTTTGTTCAGTGGCATGTGTGACACAAAACTTGATACAGTATTGAATTTAAAAGATCAACAGACAGACAGAAGCTCAGACCATTTGTCAAGGGTTGGAGGTTCCTTAGCCTGTCACTCAGGCTATTAATTTGCAAAATAGATCCAATGCTATGACTTAACAAAGACAAGGCTCAGATTTAAGCCCATGACTTAGCCACAATCAGGTCTGAATTAATATGAAAGATTGTCCAGTGGTATAACATAAGTATTGTAATGTGATCTTTTAAAGTGATATATTACTTTTTTACATGTTGAATGATGGGATTTTTATTTATTGTCCAACTGTTTGGTTGAATAAAGCAAAGACAATAAGTTATTCTTAATAGTGTACATTAGCACCATAATGCACAAAAATTAGATGAATTGATTTATGAATGTATTGCTCCACATCTATCAGTATTCATACTTTCTTCTGTGGACAAGTTTAGGAGTGTTATACTTGGAGAACACCATTCCAGGATAGAGAACTGTATATCCTTTGCTCAGTGTCTTTTCCCAGCAAAGTGTTTAGAAACTGGGGTTACTCTACAGTCATTACCTTTTTATTTACAGAAACTTTATGTTCATTGATCCTGGTTTTAAATGTGGCTCTACCTGTTTTGCCTGCATAATACTTGCCACATTTTCAGTCTGTCATCACTTAATTCACAGGATATTCAATTGGAGGTACATTGTATTGTGTTGTTCAATGCTAGGAGATTAATGTCTCATCTGATATTCTTTATTTAGCCATGAGAGTGTCTGCAGATCTCAGCTCTATGTCATCAGTTTATAGATCCAGCTTAGATATGGCAGAAACCAGAGAGTAGTACTAGGTGGGTCAATCAAACAACATATGTCGCAAAAATTGATCTAACGTGATCGGAAAAATTATCTAGATCACTATTGATAGGTTATTGGGTGATGATGGTGCAATACTGGACATTGATGGGTGATCTGGGACACAGAATATTGCTAGCTGATGGTGTAATACTAGTGTTGGACATATTGTAGTGAGAATAAGAATAACAATACTATGAACTACATGATAGATGATAGGTTAATCGAACAATGCTAGCTGATAGTGCAATACTACATTGAAGTGAAGGACCTCAGCTCTGGTACTTTTTACAAGTCATCTATGAAATATATCTTCAGATGGGAACAAGAATGTTGCTGAAAAATTCATTGCACTCAAGGACCTCAACTAATCTAAGAAATTAATAATATATGTATCCCCAAAAATATAAATTTGGACAGCTTATTAAGTTAAACTTGTGTCTTGCTCTAACTACAAGATGGCTGGTACTATCACACCATGGGAGTTATATCTTCAAGTGAAGAATTTCCAATTGAAGAAACCAGCTGACTTTATGCTGCTAGTTTTAAAAGACTTTCCAATAAACAGTCCTGGAAGATTTGGAATTTCAGCCTATTATGTGGCATTATTTTATTGGCATTATCCCTTCCATTTTTTCTCTCTCCTATCAGCCTCTGTCCAGATATGTACATATAAAATATCTGGCACCTACCGACAGTGGAAGAATAAGATGAATACTTTTTCACCTATGGAAAGGTTTTACACAGAACAAGCCCAGGACATAATAAGAAGAATAGAAGATGGGAGATGGAGCTGCAGATATATGAGACATTTACTTCATGCTACTTAATGTATATAGAAATATGTAATAAAAACGTAGATAATATTTTGAACTCTTTTCTTTCAAGCCATTATAACAGATCTCTTGTAGCAGTCCTAGATATGCAATATGTCATAATCATAGGAAATTCTTACATCATTAATAATTGGATAATAACTCTCCCATATGGTCTTGGGAAACTTCGCATGATCAGTAATATGTAAACCAAAATTGCATATGTATGCAATCACAAATTGCTTCATCATCACTAGATAATTTTATAAATAAACCTCCACATCATCTCCACAATTTATCAATTTTCTTTAAGTGTTATAATGTAATTCAAATGTTCATTCTGTCAATGTGATATACTTTGTTCTTTTTGTTGAAAATTCATTTGAAGTTGTGTAACAAAGTCATATCTCAGAGAAAAACTTCTAAACTGAAATTTGACTGTGATGTCAATATGGCATGCTTAACCAATAATGTTGAACTGTCATAAGACGATATGTCCTAAGAACAAGGATAATTTGGAGAAATGTAACATATGTGACAAGGAATTCAACTCATCACAGCTATTGTTTCAACATTACATAAAGTGTGGGAAGTTTCTTTGCTTTCAATGTGACTATCCATTTATTAGTGCCAAAGCCCTGAATTCTTATATTCAACACTCTCATTGGACCCAGGGGAATGCAGTTAATAATGTTCCATTTGTTCCAACATATATGCTAAAGTAGGAAGGAACTGTACACTCACCGTATGTCTCAACATGGTGGAAATGATGCATACTAAATTCCACCATATATGGAAGATCTGCACACAGGCTTCAACCAAGGTAGAGGACATTTGATACAAATATATAATGCTTTTAGAATAAACATGTGTCTATTATGTCTCTGAATTCCTCTACCTCTGTAAATTTCCTATATGAATCATTTTTTGAAAGTGAAAATGTAATATATTTGAACAATTAGGGAAATCTTCTGAGTTACTTTACAGATTATTCCAAGGTTGCTAACAAATTTCAATGTGAAAAATGTAATAAAAAATGTTTAAAAGACATTGGCATCTTAGAAGACATTATACTAATTGTTATGACAGAATTTTCCTGAAGGCTTTTATAAAAGTCAAGAAACGATATTTGATAGATTCCCTGACTATATATGCACCAGAAAGTGATAGATATTACCCTACTTTTATTGTTTAGGACATGGAGGCTGTATATATGAAGACAAATACCTCATCCACTGACTAACTGCATTTTTGTCCAAACATATTCCACTAAGTGTAAGTGTTTCCTCAAATGTTCAAGATTTTTGCAAACCCAAATGTTTTGTAGATATATCCTCTAATAATCTAATATCTAAGATGATGACTTAACTGATTGAAATAAGTTCAGCAAATCTAAGTAGACCAAAAGTGAAATATGACTACGTATTTCGAGAATTAGATGACATTATGATAAAATATAGCATGGATCCAGAAAGAGATCAAGACTTTTTAGACACCTCATCTACAGAGTCGTCTAATGAAAATTCTAAGTTCTAAAGCCAGAACTCGTTTTTAAGTAGAATTGTTGATCTTCAGCAGAAAGTCGAGTTGTATCTGTCGCAAATACCTGTCATAGGTTTTAATTTGGGTAAATATGACATAAACCTATTTACAGAGAACATCATGTTTATGTAGCCAGTAATTATCCAGAAAAAGGTTGTGACATACCGAAAGGAATTTTTCCTTATGAATGATTTGATTCATTTGATAAACTCAGCTTCACATCCCTACCTGGAATGGAGGACTTTTATCCCACCTTATCAAATTCAAATCCAGTGAAGTCGGAAGCTGAATATCTTAAATTGTAAGAAATATGGAGACTCAAGGAATGCAAACCTTTGAAGATTATCTGGTACATTACAATAACTTAGATGCAGACCATTTTGTTACAGCACTCTCATCATTTGTTAGCCTTTACACAGAGCAGAAAATCAATATTTTTAAAGATTATGTAGCTTTACCAGGTGTTGCAAAGAAGCTTTTATATGCATCTACTGATTCTAATTTTCCCCTGATCAATCAACATAATGCTAATTTGTATTATACTTACAGAAAAAATATTGTGGTTGGACATAGCAAAATATTTTCTCGTTATCATGAAAAAGGGGTTTCTAAGATTAAGAAAATAGAAGGCAATAATGTCAATCTATAGTAGGATACCATTGCAATGGTTTGTACTCATACATTATTAAACAAAATATGTCTACATGTGTATATGTAAGAAGAAATCATGATAATAAATTTTGACCAGAAATTTCTGAGAAATATATAGATTCATATGTTCGGATGGATTATATTATGGTAAAACAAAACATCAAGGTTTTGCATAAATTAAATAATTTCAAAGAAATTAGAATTGGAAATTTTCTGGTAGATGGTTATACACCTACTGCTAAAACTGTTTACAAATTTCAGGGTTGTTATTATCATTACTGTAAGGATGATTGTCCAATCATTAAAAATAGAGTCTTGCCATTGGCTTAAACAATTTAGAAGACCCAGATTAAAGATATCAGAAAGAAAGAATTTATTATCTCTATGGGATAATTTTATGACCATCATTTAAAAATAAGGGTTCATTAACTGAAAGTAAATAAAATCAGATATTGCTAATGGACAGTTGTTTGGTGTAGATATATCCGTGAAAGAGGAATTTAAACATTTCTTTTCAGAATTTCTACCTTTTTGTACTATGACAGAATATTGTACTCAAACTGACATTAAATTTGATTACAAGAAACTTTTACTTAGTGGAACTTCAGCCTCAAAAATAGTATCGTCTACTCCACTTCTGCATTGGTGTTTGAAGAATAATTGTGAAATTACCAAAATTTATACGATAATAGAATATTAACCTGAACTATCTTTTAGATCTTTTATCGAAAGAGTAACCAAACATCAATTGGAGGGTGATCGAAATCCTGACAAAGCATCATTGGAGAAACCTATATATTGGTCAGTAATAGCTCCTACAGATCCCTACCAATGGACAAGGCCAAGCATATCAATGTTAAATATTTAATGAATAAAAGTAAGGTCTGCAAATTGATCAATTCATCCATATTCAAAAATATGAATATATTAGGTCAGGATTTATATGAAGTAGAGACACACAAAACTTGTATATCTGTAGACACTCCCATCCAAATCGGGATTTTTATTTTACAATATGCAAAGTTAAGAATGTTAGAATTTCATTATGATTGCATTAACCTTTATCTTAACAAAATTCATTTGAATTTACAAACAGACACAGATAGTATTTACATGACTATAAACCAATTAGATCTCGATCAATGTATATCCAAAAAATATAAGAATAGATATCAGAATTAAATTTTTAACTCCTGTTCGGACAAAATTTCTCCTCCTTGGTTCCCTAGGAGATGTTGTGCCCATCATATTGCACTATATTGCTGTAGGGTTGGGATCTTTAAGAAAGGGTTTGAATGTTGCCAGATGATTTCCCTATGTTCTAAATCTTACATTATTCAAGATTCTGAGGGAAAACAAAATATATTTTGCAAAGGAATTTCTAAAAAAACAACTGATTGATCCCATGAATAAATTTCAGCAAATATTAAATGAAAAGCTAATTAATTAATCAACTAATGTTTGATTATGATTAAGAGGTAGTAAAATATATACATATTTACAAGAAAAATTGGCTTCAAGTACTTCTATTCTAAAAGATTCGTTGAGAATGATAAACTAAGTACAAGACCTTTAGATATGGTTCTGTGTCCATGGGAGGAAGATGTCGTGTTGGTAAAAAAATTCAATCTTCTCTTTCTAATATTTTTTTCGTTAAATTAAGATACAAGAATTAAAGTTTCTATTCATTTGAGCAACTTTATTTCTATTTATTAGCCAAACACTATCAAAATAATGAATTGTGTGAACAATTAACTGTAGAAAATTATTTCTTTAAACTAGCTGAAATAATGAAACCTTATAAAGATGTAAGTAAGAAACTAAGTAAGAAACACTTTTATAGCGCCGAAATTGATGTAAACATCCTCTAAGGCACTGATGTGCAAAAAGGGATAGTCCAGTTCCAGAAAGAGGTCCGTTTCCATATGTGTATATGTATTTAGAGCTTAGAGAATGCATTATGAGATTTGCAGTACTTCAACAAATTATTCAGTGTTCCATATTTAGAGTGAATTTACTGTAGAATAAAAAAATCTTGTGTACAAACAACCAACTTTTAACAGTGAAGAAGCTACTTTTGGGGGGTTTCTACTCAATCGAGACTTGTTTCTGTGTTGAAACCATCCTCTTTAACTGGAAATAATTTAGTGGGACTGGAGATTGCAAACTGGAGATTCTTGTTCTTTATGTGTATTCTTGTTCTTTATGTATATTTGAATTCGACTAAAATTTAGGTTTTTAACAGGTAAATAGTAAATTTTATTGATAAATAATTGATATTTATTCAAATTTGTTTGAGGTAACAGCCTTAATACACCTTACATCGAGTTCCTAACATACGAGTAATCTACAATATCTGAAAATTAATACAAGGATTCCTTGGTTACAGTAATAGCATAGAAATCACATATCCCTACTTCTCATTCTCCACTTAAACTAGTCCTCTCAGGTACCTCCACTGTAAAATTATAAGCCTTGTTATTTGGATGAAAGTTTAAGGAATCTATGGAAGACAAGAAAAAGTAATGCTTTCTTCTTCCATCTTCATCTCAACTTGAAAATGTTAAATTATGAAATGCTTTATATATATTTTAATGTTTATATATTTTCCATCTCTTTTTCTGGAATCCATGAGTTGAACTTTGATGGCCATCCCTTCCATTTCATAAATATCTCCACCTCTTCACATTTTTTCTTCCTTTTTAAGAATTTCTTCAATTTTATACAATATGTCATTACCAATATATGCTAATTGCATTTCACGTTCATAAAAGAAACCTTGAATTGCCCCCATTATTGTAATCTTTTAACTCATACATTGGAATATTTTGATTTAATTTACGATTAATTATAGTAAAAATTTTCCCCAGACCATTTCACATTATATTCTTTGTCAAAGACATTTTAAGATGACTTATCTTAACTTTGTCAGATATATTGAACTTAAACATTTTTTTATTTAAGGTTTGCATTAGCTTTTGATTTTGATATTGTTTTTTGAAAATAAAAAAAAAACTTTTAGGGTATTTCAGGTAATCATATTGGGATTTCCAAAGGAAATACAGATTCTTTGATTTTGCATGTTTTGGGCTCATCTTAATTGATCTATGGATCAAATTATTGTAACCATAGGTTAAGTCAGACAAAATGACAATCCATCTTAAGGTTTCGTTTTCAGTTAAATATTTCATTATTTTGTTTTTAATAGTTTTAATAACTCTTTCAGCATAATTAGCTTTGGTTTCATAATATGTGTACAAATGGTTTATTTTATTTTAATATCCTATAAAAAGCTTGATTCTCATAATTCACTTCCATGGTCAGTTCTTAGAATTTGAGGTTTCTCATCTATTTTTCTAATTATTCTTTGAAATATGACTACCATTTCCTCGCCCCTTAAGGTTTTCAATGGTGCTGTGTGCAAGTATCGAGTAAATATATCTATGAATACTAGAAAGTATGTGTATTCATTGTTGTCTCTCCTTGGAGGTGGGTAAAAAGTTGTGCATGTTTCCTGTTTAGTTAACCACTTCTTCAAATACCTAGGGGTTATATGGTATTTTGCATCCCTGTTAATATGTGGATATAACTTACTGTAACTGCTGTAAGCTACTGGACTCCTGATGTCATAATAAATGTTATGAAGATATGTATAAATTTTATTTCCAGGATTAAAATTTTTTGTTCCATTTTTTTATCCATTCATTTGCTCCACGCCCTTTTTGGATTTTGCTTCCATATTATCTGATTTTTGAGAGGTAAATGTCTTTACTGTAACCCACATCTTCGGAAAGACCTGGTGGTAGGAGGGGTTGTATTAATGCTGCTTTGTGTTGTGACTTATCACTTGGCTGACTACGCTCAGTCTCTTTTTCGTGGTTGTCTAACAGAAGTTTTGATTTTTTATCTAATTTATTATTATTATTTATTTTGAACTTTTTTCCTTTTAGAATCTTCAGGCTTATTCTCATGTATTTTTTCAAGGATATCCACCTTATAATTTTCAGAATTATTATCATAGACTGCATCTTCCTTGCTTTCTGCAATTTTTTGTTCCTTTTTATTGACTAATTTTTTTTTGGGAACTCTCATATTGTTCATGTGGTATAAATACATATTTATTTATTCTAAAACTTTTTTATATAATACTTTATTGATAGAAGCAGATTAGTTAATCTTTTAAAATGTTTTCTTGCTATACTTTTTCCTCTTTCCTCGGACTTTACAAATTTTTTCAATATTTTTAGGTAACTTAAAAGATTTTTCTCTTTTTTTCTTAGTTAAAAGAAGTTTGAATACATTATAAAAAAAATGCTTTCAACTGAGATGGAGTCACATGAATGAGTATATGTCTATTTAGGTCTAAATCATTCTCCAGTAACAGCAAAATTAAATGTCCAGACTGCTTGAGATTCCTCGACATCTTAAACTCTATAAACAAGGCATAGATCTTTATATAGAAAAAAGCAGTACGAAAATAGGAAACTTTTTGTAACTTTCAGATATTTCGAATTTGTAGATTATAATTCAAAAGGTATGTTTATATGTTTCATCTGTAGTGAAAATTGAAATTTTTAATCCTACTTCTCTATTATTTCATGTTCATCAGGAAATTTTCGACTTCCCAGCCTGTAAGTATCATTAATCCCAGGTGATAAATTGATTAATAGGTAACCAAAAGCATTCTCAGTAGCATCTAAATAAATGTCTAATATTTTTTGCATGCCTAATTGTCATCGCAGTAATTAATTTTGTTCAATATCTCTAGGATTTTTAAATAAAACAAAATAATGAAAATTTACTTACGGAAGCTCTGAACTGCCAAAGTTTTTTTATTTTACTAAATTGAATATACCAGTTAGTTAACTTGAATATACCAGTTAGTAACTAGAATATACAAGTTAATAACTGGAATATACCAGTTACTAACTTGAACATACGAGTTAACTAACTTTAATGTACCAGTTAGCTAACATAAATATGCAAGTTAGGTAACTGGAATATACCAGTTAGCTAGCTTGAATGTACCAGTTAGGAAACTGGAATATACGAGTTAATAATTGGAATATATGAGTTAGTAACTTGAATATACCAGTTAGTTAACTGGAATATACCAGTTAACTAACTAGAACATACGAATTAGCTAACTTGAATATGCTAGTTTGCTAACTCATGTATACCAGTTACTAACTTGTGTATTCAAGTTAGCTAACTTGTATATTCCAGTTACTAACTTGTATAGTCAAATTAGCTAACTCGTATGTTTAAGTTAGCTAACTCATGCATTCCAGTTAGCTAACTCGTATATTCAAGTTAGCTAACTGGTATATTCAAGTTAGTTAACTCAAATATTCAAGTTAGTTAACTGGAATATTCATATTAGTAAGTCGTATATTCCAGTTAGTAACTTGAATTTTCAAGTTATACTAACCAGTCATATCTGAGAGTAATGAAAGCTGTGCAGCCTTACTGTGCAGCCTCACTCCATCTCATCTGTCCATTTTATATCTGTTTACAAACTGTAGTGGAGTAGTTACTCTCTTTAGTATTAACAGTTTCTTGTTTCATATGCTTTTTTCTTACAATAAAATTGTATCAATATTCAGCTGTGATTATGCATAATGGACTTGTATGGATGACATGATAACCTGTATTGAGTTACAGCATCTAGGTTCAAATATAGGGCCCCAGTTACCATGCTCTATATGGATAATGTACAAGTAGTGAATTTGATGGATATCATAAAGAGCTTGCCAAATTTACAATATTTGAGTTTAATAAATATGAAATATTTTAACTGCAAATGGCTCATGGAATTACCTAAGCATCTATTTGTCAGGACTAACATGTGTTTGAATTTTTCAACCATTACTCAATATTCGTCAACAAGTCAGACTGCTATTGAAATGACTGAGCGACAAGGTAAGGCCTCAAACCAGATAACTGACCAAATATATAAGATGCTACCTACTCCATATTCGGCAACAAGTCAGTCTGTTACTGAAATGACTGAGAGACAAGATGAGACCTCAAACCAGATAACTGACCAAATAGATAAGATGCTATCTACCCCAGATCACTCAAATATCCTATCAACTTACAATGAGGAATTCTCACTAGAAAGCTCAACCTACATCAACAAAGACTTCCAATAGATTAGAGGCAAAGAGCAAATACAAGTATATTTGGTGGATTTTATTAGGTCTCACCTCCTGTGTTATAATATTAATTATTTCCATCATATATCTATACAGAAAAAGTACCTCACAAGAACTGAACCTCAGGACATAGAGGATATGGATGATAGTTCTATACCATTATCCCAATGCCTTAATGAAGAAAACACCTTCAGAGATGAAGAGTAAGTTATCTTTGTTATAAGTTATTACCTTGATATGCCTTCAAAAAATTAAATTAAATGTTTATGCAACAAAGTAAATCCTAATGGATCTAAAAATATAATTGCAATATTTAAGATGCAAATATCTTAGATGGCAACCTATCTGTCATATCAAATTCGTCCAGGCATATGATGGAAGAAATTGATTGCCATTTCCACTCAGATATGGGTAATAAGTCTCGACACTATAACTTTTGTAATATAACGTCATATTTCATGTACTGTGACATCATTAATGATATTTCACTTCCTTTCCACATTATGGTTTTACCATAAAAGGTTCTCATAATACTTTTATCAATGGCGTATAGTAAACATTGAACAAATTTGTTTTTCTCCTGAGCATTTGATTATCAGTGTTCAAGATGAGGTTTATTTCATTTATTGTTTTGTTTGTTATATCCTGTGTTTATGAAAATGTGTACACTTACTTGACAGTATGTAGGACTGAGGGCAGTGAGGTTTAGATTTCGAACTTTAATGGACACGGTGAACAGAATAGCAACATTTTCTTCTGCAAAGATGATCAACTGATAAGGACATATACAAGTTGCCATGTGAATTATAACAATCTACCCATTGCAAAATTATCAGAACTTTCTCTTCAGTTAGACTGATAAACTGGGATTGTATCAGACTCTGTTATGTCCAGGGTTCCATTGATGAGATTACAGTAAAAGGATGCATGAAAGGTGAATTTTTGAATTTCTTTTTTTTAAAAATTAAATCTAATTGGTAAGGAGGTATCCCTGTTGAGATCAGAGGTGCATAGAGTAAATAATGAAGTGAAATCAGCGTCTGTTTAAACTGAGTCTGACCGAGTAATTGCATTGTGTGTGTATGTGACACACCTATTTTTTAATTAATTTTTTTCAGTGAATATGGAGAGACCCAAGTCTGACTCCAATACAGTTGAGGAAAATAGAGAAGAGGGGCAACAAGAAGTTTCTGTATCTTAGCTGAGACTAAATTATGTGTTGTTTGTTCTGCCACTGGTGGTGGTATTTGGTGCCATATCATTAGCTTATATCAAGCATTGCATTCAAAATCGAATTTGCAATCTTATTGGATTTGTGGATAATTACCTCATCTCTGCAGATGTGGAGGACCCAGATCAAACCGCACTAAAAGTTTTAGAAATGTTGGAGATTGTACTGATACCGATGATGATGACTTGTCATCTGATCTGATACGGGATGATTCGATTGAGAAAAATGCTCAGATATTAATTGATGAGATCAGTAATCCAGGACAGGAAGTCAATCCAAAAGAAGTCAATCCCAAGGATCAAGATTATGGTCATTCAAACAATACATCTATCATTCATGTTAATGTGGACGATTATCTGAAACTTTTTAATGTAGAAAAAAATTCAGATAATGAGAATGTTGTTTCCAAATGTAATCCTGTGGATAGTGACTAGCTCCCAATTTCATCTTTTACCCCAATAATTCATAACGTCAACCAAAGTTCCAGCATTTCCAGATTTGAGGATTCTCACAGGAATTCTATGTCTAAGTACCTCAACACACCTGAACATTTTCCATCTTTCAATGTGCATATGTTTACTTTAGATTCTGAAAATTCTGAAGATGATTCTGACCTCAAAGTTGAAGTCGATCAAGAAATTAAAACAAGGTCTGGTAAGATTTACAAAACAATGTAAATGAAACAATTTTTTTGATTATACATATATTTTTATACAAAACAATGGAATATATTTCATACATGAACAGGAGCCTTTGATAATATGAAACAGTTGAATCTTTAATTTGATCTTAAAGTTAAACATTACAAGAATGTGCAATACTAACCTGACCTATGTAAAGCTATGAGCTCTGGCTACATTTGCAAACAAAGTCAATTGTCTTTGTAAATATACATGTTACAGTAATTGTGAAAGTAATACAACATTCTTCCCTACTTTTGAATGTATTCAAATACACACTGCTGCTTTCTGAATAAGTCAGATATATACAATGTAAATATACATATTAAATTGACTTCTGCATGTACATAAATTTTTTGTACCCAGGATTTTTTTCATATACATATTACATTGACTTCTGCATGTACATAAATTTTTTGTACCCAGGATTTTTTTCATATAACATATTTCTTCTTCTTTTCATTTTGAAACTTGGATAAATATATCATTGCTGAATATATAATACCATCTAGAGTAGATATAAACTGCTCTCAAATATATGTATAATGATTCATGTTTTACATCAGAGTTGTGCGAAAGTAATATAACATTCTTGCCTACTTTTGAATGTATTCAAATACACACTGCTACTTTCTGAATAAGTCAGATATATACAATGTAAATATTTATATTAAGACATTGAGTTCCGAATGTACATAATTTTTTGTACCCAGAATTTTTTTCATATAAAATATTTCTTCTTCTTTACATTTTGAAACTTGGATAAATATATTATTGCTGGATATATAATTCCATATAGGGTCGATATAATGCTCTCAAATACATGTATTATGATTCATATTTACATCAGAGTTGTAAGACAGTTTATAATGGACATGTTACATATATGAATAGCACTCTTGTAATCAGATATGTAATTAACCATAATCATATTTAAATTCTTCTGTGCGTTTTGTGGAGATATATGTATAATGTAAAACATTTTCAGATAGACAATTTCTGAGTGTTTTTCCTTATTTTATAACCTAGCATTCTTCTTTTATTCTTGAGTATATGTCTGTAATTATGGATGAGATAAGTTACATACTTTCAATGCACTAAAATGAGGTAAAACATTCATCAATGCCAAATGAAAAAGTCTATGAAAACACATCATTATGTAGATTGAGTGTGTTTATCTAGCTCTATCTATGTATACATGTATGTAGATTTCATTTTATAATATTTTAATTTGTCACCTGCATATTTGATAGCTATAATATTTTTCATTAGAAATGATATATGAAAATTCTCGCCCTATTGGAATGTCTAGAACTAACTCACTCAACCTACATGTTGACGTGTTTTCATCAGCTTTTTCAATCTGTTAGTTTAAGATGATTCCAAATTTAAAATTGTAGTTACTTCACTTGATAGATCTATGCATCTTAATAGCTCTTGTATAAACATGTGATTGGTATATGGAAGGACAATAAAGCATCTTATCTTCTTCTTATCTTCAAGACTATGTTATCACTGTTTTACAAATGAACATGTATACAAAAGGCTAAGCATTGGACAGTATAATGATAAACATACCATTATACAGGACACATGAATACTGCTGGTAAATCACCTGTTTCAATGTTTTGTAACCATTCACAGCATTCCAATGGATCTGTCCTCTCTTTTGAATCATATAAGCAGCACATATGGTGCAGTAAAAGTGCCCACATTTACTCATAAACAAACCACTGAGCTCGAACTTACAAAGAGGAACATGTGACATTTCTTACTTTTTGGTAATAGTACTCCTCCCATTCATTGTAAAGGGATGAATCAACATCATCTGGTAGATGGTCAAGCATGAAGCATGTTGAAAAGACCTTGAATTAGTTGCCCTCTCATAGTTTTTGTTTATTTAGGTTCACTGATCTCCATGTGATCTGCATATGTCACCATATTTCAGACATTATTATTATTGAATTTTTTTCCATCACCTTTAAATAAGTCACATATGTCTAGAATATATATATCGTGCAACATTTATGTACAAAATCAATTTTAATTTTGCTTTTATACTGGTAATTTTCATATACAGTGGAATGTCCTCTTTGACCTCCCATCTACAGAAATTCCCTTGAGCTGTTTTCAATTCTTCACAGCTATTCATATCATGTCCAGATCGATCTTCATCCTGAATACAGGGTTCACTAAAATACATTTTGAATATTCTGTATACATCCTTTGTGCTACGTTTATGAATTCATTCCACTCATTAAACTTAAATGAGATTCCTTCCAATGTAGGATATCTTTTTCCATTAGCTGTTTTCCAGTATCTAACACATACATTTCTATATTGAAATGCACAGGTAACATAAATGCCAGAGCCTAAGTGATATCTGGAGTTCACCTCTTTTTTACCATATGAAATTTTCAAAATGAGCTCCACGTAATGTAAAATTACAACTAATTTAGGGACCAACAGTTCAATGCCTTGATTTATCACCTCACCATCTTCCAATTACTTCAAATAAATGTTTTCAATAAGTCCTTGAGAACCTTAAAAGATTACATATTTTGATCTGCCAATATGAAATGTTCTCTTAATAACAGGTTATCCACCTTTATTCGGATTGTATGCAGGTTATCCACCTTTATTCGGATTGTATGCAGTTGCTTTCCCTTTCCCAATCATGGCAGTTTGAATTACTGTAAAATATTTGTTGTATCAATTTATTAATTACCAGTGTCCAGCAGAAATATAGATTACATAAGTATTAAGTACTGAATCCACATATTAGACTATATGTACCAATGTTTTAGAATTCCATTCAATTATACAAATTATATTTAAAACATGTAGATAAATAGAAAACTAATAGTAGCTGGGTTAGAAAACTAACCACAAAAATACACAACTGTATACATGTAAACATGCACTTCAATATTCATTTCAATATTCAATAATTTATATACACACTTGAGTAAATACCACTGCAGGATACAAAGGGAGAATTAGGGCCACGGTGGCAGAGTGGTAACACTCCCTCCTACCACCTCTGAGGCCGGGGTTTGGCTCGTAGCACGGCCTCAAGCGGGGAAGCTGGTAGTTGCTTGCGGTTGGTCGGCAGTTTACAGTACAGAACCCTAACGAACTGTATGTACTGGTTTCCTCTGCCCTTCCAACTACCCGTCGTGATATGACCTATACAGTGTTGAAAGCGACGTAAAACCCCAAACAAACAAATCCACATGAGAATTCACCTTCTGGGGAACTGATGTTACTTGTTTTACCCAAAATTTAGACACCACCGCTATTAAGTTTACTAAGACAATTAATATTACAGCACAAAATACCCCAAGAGAGACACTAAAGTGTAGCTTGTTTGTAAAATGTTGGACCTGGCTTGTTGAGAGGCAGCATGTAAAAGAGCATGTGAATTAGCAAGTGGTAGTGCTTTTATCTTGTTTAAATATTTTACTGAACCTAAGCTTTGATTGTACAACTGGGGACCAGGCACAATATTCCTAAACTGATCTGGATTGACTTGAAACTTGCTCATTTCAATCTCACTCTCAAACTGTGTTATTGCTACTTGACTTGATTTTCCAATCTGCGAGAATTGAATTGGGATAGAAAAATACTTTGAGGAAATATGGGATTCTTTGGACTATTTTAAAACTTGCACACCTGGCTCAATATGCATTGTGATCACTTTATACTTGCAGGTAATTGTTATCTAGAAACTGGATGGGGTGGATAAAAGCCAATTATTTTCAAATAATTGTGTTATTATGGGAATCCTAGATGTTTCTCTGTATATTTTCCTGCAATTTTGTTGTATCTTGATTTATCTTTCAAATGCGGAGCCATAACACAAGATAGTAAAATTAATAAATAATATAAGGGAATATTAAGTTTGCATATTATTTCTGAATGACATTGCCCAAAATCATGCTTGGAAATACAAGCAAACTGATTCTTATCTGAAGAAACTGTAACATAATCACCCTCAATGTGGTATATGACGGACAGTGTACCTTTTGGTTCTGGGTTGGGTACTGATACAATCTCATAAACATTATATTTTGATGCATGATCAACAAGTGGTAAAGCCAAAGCAATATGAAAAGTGTCTCCGTCAGATATAACCAGTGGATGCAAATGCTTGCAGTATTTCAAAAGTGATATTCCAGAGATTTCATAGGGCAGAGCCAAATTTCCTTCTAGCCGTTTTGTAATATCAGTTAACAGAGACATAAACTTTTGTGGCTTTATCATATCCATTGACAGATCACCATTCACAGCTTCACTGAGGTGCTGCAGCAAAACGTGAAGGGATCTTTTAGCATCCAACATTGCTCTGGTAATCATCTGATATATTCCTCTTATGTGTAAACTTAGTTCAACATGTTGTAGTCGAGGAAATGAATTTTCACTTTCTGCATGTACAAACTCAACTCTTCATTCAAGCATGTTTGTAACATTCACAAAGGCGTTAATTGCATCTCTGTTTTCTTTCACCTAAGAATGAGTCTTATTCACAAGTGATATACTTTCAGAGACTACATGAATTGTTTTTGCTTGAGAATCTCTGTGATGATGAAGCTAATTGGAGCTGTTCGAGGTTCCCTTTTGTAGCTGTCCCAAATAGATGTGACAATGCAGAATCTACAAGTGATAACATTGCTCGGGTATGTTGACTCTTATTTGGATTTGATACTACCCTAATGGCTTGTATCAATTCTTTAACCCTGTCACACTGGATATTCAGGAGACCCTCCTTACGACGAACTGCTACCAACAAGTTATTTCTTAAACTCACAAGCTGTGAATTTTTACCATACATGTGAGTTTGATTTCTATTTTGGTAAATACTTCTGACAAGCTGGTATAGGTTTGTGTTAGATTGTCCAATTAGATTTGGAATATGATTGGTCTTGATATGGTATGGTTCAATATCAACTGTATAAGTCATCAATCAGCTACTGTACCCAGAGTAAACTTTACCTTTGTGGACAAAATATGGGTTAGAATTCACTGCAAGAGCAATGGAGCACAACATCAAGAAGTCCTGGTAATTTATATCTAAAAATGCATAGACAAAGCAAATATATACAAATTGGCCAATCTCAGAATATCTATACACATGTATCACTTTTCACATAAGGATGACATAAAACAGTCAATCAAACAGGATTACAGCACTAATTTCTCATTTTAAATGGATAGCATAAGACAGCAATCCATAGTCCTATGTAATTTAACATAATGCTGCATTTCAGCCCAGAACCAGTGCTAGGATGTGGCTTTAGCATAACTTCCAGTACATCACGCAGTCTCTTGAAATCTTGCGGTTCAGGAGACATTTCCTCTAACCTTTTCTGATGATGATTCTGGTCTTCAATAGAATCTGGGGAAACCTCAGAATCAAGATATCTCTTCCCTCTTGAGTCACAGTAGGATTTTGAGAAACCTCCAAATCAAGGTTTTCCCCTTCTGGACAACTTTGAGTCTCATCTGGCTCTTCTTGAGCTTGTAGTGGGTCTGACATGTCAGTGCCAGCATCTGCTCATGTTTTTCCCGTCATTTGGATGCGGCTCAAACTGTGCCTCATGGGTCGAGGACTGAAACAAACTCCACTGCTGTCATCTGGAAAAGCCAGACATGTTTTCCTTGTTGGGAGAAAACGTGTCCCTGATTCTTTAGTATCAGGACTCAGTTCCTGATAAATGTTTCTTTCTGCATCCCAAACAGATTCTGGGAATGCAGGTTGCTGGTTTTCTGCATGGATAAATTGGCTCATTGGAATTGTCCTGGGGTATAAGCAATCTATTCTGTTTTTGAGCCCCTGGGCAACACTACAGGGACAAACATGACAGATCTTGAGTCCAAATTAACTGCTTTCTGGGTCCTAACTTAAGCAGTGTCACAGTCTCCTGACATGGTAGGTTTATCTTTCAATAAGACAACTTCATGACCAATAATCATAGTTCTGTTTGAAAAATCTAGTGTTGCACCTAAATTTGATATAAAGTCACTACCTAGGAGTGCTGGATGCCCCAATATGTCTGCTATCACAAATGAATGAGCCAGTTCTTTGGACTTTATTCTAACAGGCAAATTAATTTTTCCTTTAATTTTGAGAGACTGGTCTGTAACCCCTCTCACTGATAATTTACAAGGATGGGACAAAATTTTGATTCCAGATTTTCTTAGGCTGTTTAAAAACTCACTTGAAACTAAGGAAATGTCTGCACCAGTGTCCAATAAGGTATGTGTTTTAGACTTAAATATAAACACTGGGCACACTTTTGCTTTCTTATCACTAGTAGGGCGGGATGGCACACCTAGTTCCTTTGCCCTACTAGAGCTAGGCCGTACTGGTTTCCCTGATGCTGGTTTTGTTTTTTGGTCAGTTTTAAAACACTTTCTCTTCACATGTCCCGGCTTGTTACAGTAGGAACAAATTGGCTTTCAATCTGCTGTCCATTTATGTTTAGTTTTGGTTGCCTCATTATTAGTAATCTCTTCTTCCTCTAGTATTCACCCAAGCTGATTACTCAAAACCTCAATACAGTTCTCCATTTCTTTCCACTTTCCCTTATTTGAATCCCCATCTGATCTAAGCACATATATATCTATTGGCTCTTCTACCCTCCTTAAACTAAACGATTTGGAAGCCTGTTGCTCCCTTGTGGCACCATCCAAGGCTCCTGCTAACGTATCTGGGGCTTCGTAGATTAACCTTCAAGCTATGGCATCATTTAAAACCTCCTCTACTAGAACTTCAACCAGTGAGCTTTGTATTAATGGCTTATTTGGGTTCTGACCAACATATGGCTCGTCTGCAAGGGACAAAATTCTCTTTGAAATTTTGGACAGATTCGACTTTTGCTTGCTTTAACCTTCTGATTTTTAACAGAGCCAAATGGGCCTCCCCTCATCACTATACTGTCTTAAAAGTTGTTGCCTTAACTGTGGCCAAGTGATTTGGGGAGCCTCTGCAAGTTTTCTTGAAACAAAGTCTGCTGCAGGGCCTCTCAGGGTTTGTAAGGTGCTTGACTTATATCGGTCATGATCAGCATTTAGAGCATTGCCTACTGTTTCAATATCCTTTAACCAATCCTGGAAAAGCTTTGTTCCCTCCCCAGAAAGTCTCTAATTTGTTTCACCAAACCTTGTGCCCTCATTTCCTTTTGTAAGAGCCTAAAACTATCATGCATAACTTGCACTGGTACTTCAGCCTGATGTGCTTGTTGGGGATCCATTGTTTTGAGTAAAATATCACCACAAGAACTTTTGAACACCAAAAGGTACAGTGAAATATACTTCAAATTTAATGTTAATTTTCATACTGCAGTGTTTTCAACTAACATAACCGTTACAGTGGGGGATAATATTGTACAGTAGTACTCGCCTGCCAGTCTTAAAAAAATGAAATGTTTGTCTTTCAATAAGAGCAGATTTCAATCTTTTCTGCATACCAAAAATATAATGTTAATTAACAGTTTTCTCAGTCTGGCTTCCACACTGTAGCTGTCACAGTTCATGAAAGTTTCAGCACCAAATGAATAGTAAAAATAATTTCCATAGGTAACTTCAGGACTACTGAACACTGTAGATATCACACAATTTATTATACCTTGGGTTGACACATTATCAAAGCAAAATGGCACCAAATGGTCACAAGAGGTTCAGCACATCTAGCTAACTTTTCAGCCAAAATAACCAGTAATCCACAATTCAGTGCATCTTTCTATTTCTGGGTGGATGGTTCCATTTTTTCTCTACTGTATTTAATCAGTCCTCCTTTAATCCTGAAGAGTTGAGACGCTTCCTTATTGGCACAGGGCACAGCTAATTTCTGCATATACAATCACTGATGATTTATACAAATTAACTGCATTTTCTTCATAAAAATGTTTTTCCATCAATCAGCATCTTCAATCCAATTGTCACACAGCATAGACCATGAAGGTATTATATTCAGTGAATATTTTACTCCCAGATCATTATTATTCGATGTGATTTTCTTTTATCAGTAATTTTAGGTTTTATTTTGTCTTAGTTTAATTGTCCAATATTTTATTTTCCTTTATTTTTCACTTTCCCGGCCGATGCACCATTGTAAGTCCAGGATCCTTTTTATGCTGTCTCAGCTATCTTTCAATAACTGACAGAAAATTTGAAACAAAGATTCAAAGTTTAATTCAAGCAAAGTTTATTTAATTAATCTTCATGTTTAACCTATGGGTAATTTACAAATAGTAAATTGTGAAATTCCTGCCATGTGGGACTTGTACACAGTGATAAGCAAATTCATATGCAACAAATTTCAGATTTCTGAATTATAACTGGATAATTTTGAGATGTTAAATTTTGAAGTAGTTTTAGAAGCATGTCCAAAAGGTTCAAAAGCAAGCCAAAAACTACTTCTTTAATTAAACTTCTGTTTGGAAACAGAGCTGGGCTCTCCAGATGTTTTCATTCATTCTTGACATGGTAACTGGTGGAGTGGAGTTGCTAATCACTGTCATTAATTTTGTTTACCCAAAAGCAGCACATAATACACCATGTCTGATAGCAAAGTTCAGGTTATATTTTGCCTTTATTCTGGCTCATGGTTACCTATCACAGTTATAGTTATTGTCATGTTGCACAACTACCAGATAGATGTGAAAGTTTTCAGAGTAGATTCACTGACAATCAGCATTATCTGGGAGTTTATATAGAAAGCATGTCCAGGCATGTTTCATGTTGATTAAGGCCATATGTTGCAATATGACCTATAAAAATTAACTCATTTGTCAGATGATGCAATCTTGAGAAATATTTCTCAAATAGCCTCATTAAGAACAAGTTCAGACTTGTTCTTAAAATGAAACCTATTCCACATATTAATTTGATTAAATGTTTCAATAAATGTACTCATTGGCCCACAAATTGAGGCCTATGGAGTTTTAGCATATGGATTATGAAAATTAGTGTGATTTGTTTAGTGTCCATATCTGTATTGTATTGAGCTATAGATCTTGATTTGGATTTCAAATACAGAGAAAAATGAAATTTACCCTTTTTAGGTTTATTCTTTTTGCAGGTACACATATTATGTACCCCTCTGCATCAATGAATGCTAATAAAAATTCAGTATTAACATTTGAAATTAATTGTCATGACATATTGTAAATTGCATTCACGTTTATTGCAACATTTTGTGTAATGTATTCCAAATCAATGTCAAAGAAGCAAATGATTTCTCAATCATCCAGGCATTTGAAATAGGTCGATTGATATATTTAAACATATTGCAATATCTTGTTATATGCACCTAATGACAAGATAGGGGAATCTTTGTGAGATATTGACAGATAAAGATATTGAAAAAAACATTATATAATTTTCACAATATTATATAATTTTCACAAATGATAATTGAGAAATGCTCTCACACTCTGTTAGGTTAAGTTTACACCAAGGGCAGATGCCCTTATCTCCTTCGCCAGAATAATAGAAACCAGCTTTGACATATCTCTGAGCAGATATTGGGTGAGATTTCGGCCATGTAGCAAAAGTAGATATTCTGTTATCATATCTGAAAAATTCATCTGCAGGGTGAACTTTGCATTTTGGATCTGATCTAAAACCTCTAGGATCCAATGATCTGTCATTTCTTACATCTGCCCTGTCATGCCTTTCTGATGTAAGTGGGAAGCTAGCAATATGTCCACTTCTTTCTAATTTGCTCCTAGTACTTAGAGCAAAACCTCCAAAGGTTGGCTTCATACCCTTACTGTCTGTACCATCACTTGATTCATTGCAATTATTAGCAGTCAATCTCAGGGAATAAGAAGGCTTGGAAGCAGCCTTACAGATATTTGTACTCGATTCAGATTTATTGGACATTTTTTGAGGTTGATGATTGCAGAAAAGTTAAAATCAGAATGATATTTGACAATTTTTGAGCCATTTATATATAATTTTCCAATGACATTTTGACAATGACAATGAGTTTGAGTTTTTCAGAAAATTTAGAAAAAAAGAATGCCTCAATTTAATGCAGCTATCCTAATAGTTGATTAGATACAATCGAAAAAGTGACAGAATATTGAGAAAAATGTCGGATATAAGAGTATTTGGATGTGTTAGATTGAGGTCTTTTCAAATTTGAAACCTAAGATTTGTAGTTAAAGTGTAGGTAAAAATTCAAGATCTCCGTACATTTATACAGATTGTATTATAATACAGATAATAAAGATTAGTTTGCATTATATAAGTTCATTCTCAAGTAAATGGTCTCAGGTTCAAATAGTTGCTATTACCCTATGCAGTATTGCACCATGAAAAGTATTGAACCATCACCTACCCACCCAGTATTGCATGCACCATCAGCTAGCAATATTCTTGTGTTCACCCAGTTATTTACAGCATCAGTAACTTTACAGCATCAGTAAATTTTTACTACTTATGTTGTTTGATTGACCCACATTGTATAACTCCAGAGTAGAGGGACTAGAACTTACAGATACCACACTCATAGATAAAAATAAATAAGATAAACTGCATTGCTATTAGTCAGTGGTAATGTTCACACTTTATGTTATCATTAATTGAATTGCACAATATTATTTACTGGTATCGTGTTTCAAAAGTTGTCAATCAACTTTCTCATCAGAGGCTGGAGATGTGTTGGTAACTACCCTTTGAAGTACTGTTTTTATGTGCAATTGCACCAGCTAAACTGCACCGATGCACCAGTGCTATGTGTGTGCAAAGTGACTTTCTCTTCCAATTAACACAGCCAATGAGGGTATGTTTTGGTGAGTCTTTTTTGTTTCAGCTGTTTGTTTGTGTTATACCTTTAGAATTAATGAAGTTTATGTATAGGTAGAGCCTGACAACAAAAAAGTGCTTACATTTTCTGATCATAGTCTGGACACAAAAATAAATTAAAAATTTCAACAGTCCCAATTTCTATGATTTGTGCATGGCCTGAGCAAAGAAAGAATTCATTAGATTTTGACAATGAAGTGGACAATATTTTACAATCAATTATATTTCTTTTTTGTTCAATATCACTTTAAAAGTTCTAATATTTTTGGTGTTCAGATTATCTTAGTATTTGGGGAAAATTGCAATATAGGGATAGTTGACTGCTTTAATGGATATGTGGGTTCTAGAAGTACCTTTTATTTTATGTGTTATTTTCAGCAAGAAGAACACAATACATTGATATCTAGCAGTATGGAAGCGGTCTCAGCTTTCATTCATTCAAGGATTGCCCTTGATGTTTTTTCATAAGTTATGAAATAAAAATAGACATGAACACAAATAATAAAAGCAGTTGAAACAAGGCTTTGCAAAAAGATTATTGAAGCAAAGAATAAAAGAAAAAATCATCAAAGCATAAAAAACTATGGAGCATTGATAGGCTCTGCATCCTCTGAATCCACGAAGGTTTTTCATTCATTGTGAGTTTATGTCGTCTCATGTAATCAAAAACGGGCTAAAATAAAAGAAAAAAAAATTGAATAAAAATGCTTGATACATGTATTGTGTTCGACAATTTTATATAGTAAAATAATTTGCTTTAAGATTGACTCCATATTATTTGAAAGAAATTATAGTTTCCAGACATCCACTTGAGTTGCTTTTCTAAATATGCTGAATGATCTGGATCTTGTCCAAACTTTAAACATTTCTTCATTTGGCCAGATCCAGGCAGCATAAGAATTTTGTGAAACTCAGCCCATTACTTTTGCAGCCATGTCACCAAAAAGTCTAAGTCATTAAAATTACATTAAAGATATGGTATCACACAAAAAATTGTATAAATATCTAACTACTTTTGTAGTAATTACCGACATAAATAGAAAAACAGAAAAACAAAAGCATGCAAAAAAAACAACCTGGTGGAGGTAACAATAGCACTGCCAAAAGCAATACAGTTGCACCTTTATCTAATATTATTCATTCATGTACTACAGGAGCTATTCATTAGAAACTGCCAACCATCCTACTTTTAGTCCTAGGGCTGTATTTACAAAAAGACTTAGCCCAGCCTTACATTTGAGGTAGGACATTTGTCTTAAAGTTTCATTTCTGGTCTTATTTATATCTTGATAATCTTTCTATATATCTATGTATCCCCCTATTTAGGCCAAATATGAATGGTGGTTGATGATATATTACAAAATATCCTGGTCAAGAGAAATGAATGCATGCAAATTTAAAATATATTACAACATATCCTGGTCAAGAGAAATGAATGCATGTAAATTTGAAAAAAAAACTTACTTCCACTAACGCCTGGCATTTGTGAATATTTTTTGGTACCTGTCAATGTAAATGAACAGATTAATTAAATCCAATGAAATTATGTAGAGTTTAAAGCCTCAAAGTTAGAGCAAATTCTGTTAATTTAGCATCACTGGAAAGGAAAATTTTAATAATTTCATATTAACCATGCCTCTTTTAAGACATACGATACATAGCTGGGAACAGTTAAGAAATACATATTAATGATGCTATGTCTGGAATCACTTTGAACTATGTCAGGAGTCAGGTTAGTATAAGTTATAGTTGCATTTAAAAATTGTAAATATTACTATTTACAACCAGTAAGCATTCTCACAGCACGAACCTCAGTCCAGGGAGTGTGAGATGGCCCATCCAAAAATTTTAGGTTCTTTTCTGTATACAATCTATATGTTTTTCAAAATGTCCTAACTTCATCAAGATCCACTCATTAATTTTGGGATGAAAATTGAAAATACATTGAAAATGGGACATTAGAAAACATGGAATTTTATCTGTCGAGAATATGATCCTCATCTTTTCCAAATATAATCACTTTTTGGCCAGGTCCTACCAAGGTATGAAAATTCAGAGGGATCCATTCATTATTTTTGAGTTGTTGTGAACACAGTCATTGTGATTTGTAAATCATAATTTCCAGGCATAGGTAATATATAATAGAAATAGTTCCCAAAAGTGTCAGTAAAACATAATAGGGCTGAGGCTACACAGTACAGGAGAAATTCATATAGAGTCGCGAAAGTTAAAACTGTATAAATCATAAACTACAAATTTAAACAACTGTGGACAGTGATGAGAGAAGACCAAAAAGTGAAACAGCCTAAGTACATTTACTTTTGCAAGAGACCAAAAATGAACTGTGTATAATTACCTGGCAGAGACAAGCATAAGAGGATATTAGTAATAATAATACAGATGAAGAGCCAACTTAAAGTTTCTGAAGCTAGTTTCTATGGACTTACAGTCACAATTGTGCCAGTTTCCAGACCCAAAAACATTATCAGTGCAATAGAACACTATGCAGTGATGAGAGTAGACAAAAATGTGAAACCAGATAGACCAAGAACTTTTACTTATGCAAGACAGTTAAGAGACCTTAACAAATGAAATACTTATAATTTACTGGCACAGAAATAAAAACAAAGATAATGATGTGAGTAAATATAATGCAGAATTTAACCAATTTAAACTTTCTCAAGCTATGTCTTATGTACTTACAGCCACAATTGAGCCAGTTTCCTGAGTTAGATATATAATCAGCGGTAGTGGAACACCAGGGTTCATCATTATCAAGAGCTGTACATCTTGTGTATCGCTTTCCCTTGTAAGTGAATGGAAATATGCAGTCCTCAAAAGTATCTGGGCAAACCCAGCCTGCATACATATTTAAAATCAATTTCAAATTAACAAAATCACAGCAAAACAACCACTGCAATCACTTGTGCTATTTAAAAATATGATAGGACATATACAGGGGAAAGAAGGCAAATCATGCACACAAAAATATGTAAATCAAAGAAAATCTGGGTCAAACATTTCATTGATGGGGTCTCAAGCTAAAAACAAACAACATTGTCTACTTTCAGTTTCAGAATTGACCTCATTTGATTCACTTCAATTTTTGGTTGGAGGGAATTGATGGGATATGCATTTGGCCGGACATCTTTGTTATGATTCAATACAAAAAGTGTTTTGCATTTTGGGTGGCTATTTCACTATTCTTTTGGCTATTTCACTTACCAAGCTGTATAAAATTACTCATGCTGGAGCGTTAAAAGGGATTTAGATATATAGACAGAGCAGCTTGTTTTTAGCATGCACCCTCCAGATACAAGTTCACTTTTCATAGCAACAGAGACAATATCTTTAAGAGGAAATCATATGTAGTACAGATATGACTGTAAGGAAAGGTGTGATCTAAGCCTAAGTTTCTTGGCAACATCCTATCTTTATTTATCTTTTTGGGTTTTAATGTCGCTTTCAACACATTGTTAAGGTCATATGAGGATGGGTAGTTTTATGGCAGATGAAAACAGTACATACAGTTGGTGAAGGTTCTGGCCTTTAAACTGCCAACCAACAGCATGCAACTACCAGCTTTTCTTACTTGAGGTAGGGCCAGGTACAGAACCTTGATCTGAGAGATGGGAGCAAGAGTGTTACTGCTCTGTCCCCATATTTTGCCAGCCTATCTTGTCAGAAAAAGCTTAATAGTTTAAATATTCCAAAAATAGATGAATTATTGGTATGTTATGAACTAAAAATAAGGGGAGCAGCTATTATTTATCTGTCAGTATCATATAATTAGCTAAAGTAATTTTTCTGTCATGATCGAGAGGAGTAACCTGTTTGCTCTTTGTCAGTGGTCCATGCCAAATGTGTTGAGTATGTGTATGGCAAACTAATAAACAACATTTATACCCACTTTTTCAAAGGGATCACATCTGAGGTAAATGATTTTAACTTAAGGTATAATACTGCAACTATTTAACAAAGTTGGATTATATAGCTATATTAAGTACCAACTGACAGCTTGAGACCCCTGCCAAACCATGCTAATGCTGAACCTGTGTGCAAATTTGCCTTTTCAGTTAATATTGTGTGTCTATGGAAAGATACAAAATGAACATAAAAAGACCAGGTAGTATATTTTGCAGCATTAAACCCATTATAAGTTTTTATTCTCCATTATTTGATGTACTAACACACAATTAAAAAATATAGTAATAGTACAATAATGTGATTTATTAGGGCATTTATTAGGCACGCCATGAATCATTACAGCCCAAGGGCCGTTAGGGCTGATGACAGTAATGATTTATGAAGTGGACCACTTCCTGAATTCCAGGAAGAGTATTTGTGCTGCCCAACTGACCCTGGAGACTGGAAAAAGTGGAGAAGATCAGAACCAGATAGAATGTCCCTCACACTCATGGGCACTAGATGGTAAGCATATATGACTGCTTGCATGACTGGTTTGGTCTAGATGGTACTGTTTTGTTGTGGATCAAATTGTATCTTTCAAATTGTAAACAAAAAATTAAAATAGGTGATAGTTTCTCTGAGCTGTTAATTCTCCCTTTCGGGGGCCCCCTGGGTGCTCTCCTTTCAACCGTGCTCTCCTTTCAACACAAATGCCAACAATAGCCTGATAGCAACAAATAAATACTGATATAAGCACACTAAAACACCATCAATGAAATATACTATAACTCTGTACTAACAACTGTCAAAAACATGTGCTTCTATTTACAAACACTGGGGGCCAAAACAATTGTCTGACAGAAATGAAATATAATTAGTCAAATCATGGTCCGAATTTAGTAAAAATGTCAGACAATGTGTGAATAAATTATACAATCATAATAAAATCAAACAGATCCGGATTATGGACGGTCAAACCGAAGTAATTAAATAAATTGACAGATTAAATGAAATATGGATGTACCCGTTGGACCGGTAAAGCACAACCGCCAAAAACAGGACATGCCTGCCTTATATAGAGAAGCAGAATCCGATTCGTGGGCTAATTTGCATACACCGAACACCGCATCGGTGTACAAGACAACACAGACAGCTCATTAACATAAAACAAACACGGCTTCAGTGTATCTAATATGCATACACCGAACTCTGCCTCGGTGGCAGTTCGTCACTGGATCGCTTACAGCAAATAGAAATATAAGTCGGTGTTGAACTCGAAGAGTGATGACGTCATCACACAAAGATGGACAACACAGATCTCAGCAATATTCAACAAAAATAAAATAAAATACTGTGAATATCTTAGGTGACAAGCTTAAGTATAATATTTAAAACGATCTACACATAAACTGATACGGAATGAGATCTTTCACAACTCTGTAGATTACATAACAAAAAATGTCACGGACTTGTCGATCCGCATCAATACTGAAGCACTTTTGTAAACTACGAGATGACAGGGTCATCTCAGTACCTTTTCATTTTTGTAAATTGGTTATAACTGTTGCTAGAAGAACACAATACATTGATATCTAGTAGCATGGAAGCTGTCTTAGCTTATTATAACAAAGGATTACCCCTGATAGTTCTCTTATAGGTTACGAAATAAAAACAGACATGAACAGAGCTAATAATAGCAATTCAAACAAGGTTTTGCAAATTGATAATTGAAGCAAAGAATAAATACAAAAACACATCAAAGCATAAGAATCAAGAAGTATTCCTATGCTCTGTGTCCCTTGAATCTATGAAGATTTTTCATTCATTGTGAGGTAATGTTGACTTGTGCAATCAATTAGTAGGTAAAAGTATAGTAAAATACCTGATATATGTATTGTGTTCCAAAAGTTTTTATTGTAAAATAATTTGTTATAAACATGACCGGATATTATTTTAAAGAAATCATAGTTTGCAGTCTTCCACTTGGCTTGCTTTTCCAATTATTCTGAATGATCTAGATCTTTCCAAAAATTTAAACATTTGTTCCTTTGGCCGGATCTCACCATAAGAATTTCAAACTCAGCTCATTACTTTTGCTGCTATATCAACTAATAAATCCAAGCCATTAATATTACATTAAATATGAGACTTTTGAAAATTCAGGATTTTTAATCCAAGATATGGCCTAGAGTTTTCACAAAATTTAATAACTTGTTCTTCCTATGGTCAGGTCTTATCAAACAGATATTTTATAAAGATCTGATAACTACTTTTGGAATTATTACCAACATACATAGAAAAACAGACAAACAAAAGAATCCCAAAAAATAACATCATGGTGGAACTAACAATACCACTACCAAAAGCATTACAGTTAGACCTTTATTTAATATTAGTCATTCATGTACTACAGGAGCTATTCATAAGAAACTGTCAACTCTTCAATTTTAGTCCTAGGGCTTCTTTACAAATGGACTGATCCCTCTCTTATATTTGAAGTAAGGATTTTTGTCTTAAAGTTTCAGTTCTGGTCTTATATATATCGCATCATGGTTGACTATATAACTTGGCAATGTTAATGAACTCTCATTCAATATGTTTATTTAGGCTGTATACAGATAAAGTTGAATGGAATTGAGTTTGAAACCTGAAAGTGAGCAAATTCTGTGAATTTAGCATCACCAGAAAGGAAAAGTTTTATTATTTCATATTAACCATACTTCTTTTAAAACATATGATACATAATTAGGACCAGGTGAGAAATACATATTAATGCCACTATGTCTAGCCTCACTTTGAACTATATTAGGAGTCAGGTTAGGATAAGTTTTACTGTAATTTTGAAATTGTAAATATTACTATTTCAAAGTATTAAGCACTTTCACAGCACGAACCTCAATCCAGGGAGTGGGAGTGTGCCTTTCAATAAATTTTCAGTTTCTTTTCTGTATACAATCTATATGTTTATCAAAATCTCATGACTTCTATCTTTGACCAGGAGCTGCACAGATAAAAAAATTCATAATAAACTACTCATTAATGTTTGGGATGAAAAGTTAAAACAGATTGAAAATGGGACCTTAGAAAATATAGAATTTTATCTGTTGAGAATATGATCCTCATCTTTACCAAATGTAATCACTTTTTGGTCCGGGTCCTACCCAGGTAAGAAATTCACAGGGGTCCATTCATTACTTTTCACTACTTTTGGAGTTATTGTAAACACAGTCATTGTGAACCCACAATCAAATTTTCATCCATAGGTTATATGTAATAGAAATAGATCCCCAAAGAGGCCCCCCAAGCAGGACAGGGTTGAGGATCCACAGTACAGGAGAACTTCAAATTTACATTGAACTAC
Source organism: Sabellastarte sp. h YS-2021 (assembly GCA_964017235.1). NCBI lineage: Eukaryota > Metazoa > Annelida > Polychaeta > Sabellida > Sabellidae > Sabellastarte > Sabellastarte sp. h YS-2021. Next base: position 145,398,747 of record OZ024931.1, read on the forward strand.
TGCAGTGAGCTAACTTATTAGAAAATTTGTCCATATATAGTCACCAAATGTAAAAGTTTATTAACTAAACAACTGCGACCAGTGATGAGAGTGGACTAAAAAACTGAAACAGCCTAAGAACAACTTTTGCAAAACAGATAAGAGACCAAAAATGAACTATTTATAATTAGCGGGCAGAGAAAAGCATAAGACGATATTTGTAAACATAGTACAATTAAGAAAGACCTTAAACTTTCTGAAGCTAGTTTGTATGGACTTACAGTTATAATAACGGCAGTTTCCAGACGGAAGAACATAATCAGTGGAAGTAGAATACCAGGCAGGTAGAGTAGACCAAAAAGTCAAACCAGATAGAGAACAAGCAATTTTACTTATACAAGACAGTAAAGAGACCTTAAGAAATTAACTACATCAATCAATCAATCAATCAATTAGTTGTCCAAGTGCTTAATCTCCGTATCTACGGATTCTAAGGCACAACATCCAGTTCATAAGCATAAATCATCAAAATGTAAGACATATAATTTAGTGGCAGAGAAAAAAAATTAAGATAATGATGTTAGTAAATATAATACAGATTATAACCAATTTAAATTTTCTCAAGCTAGCTCTTACAGACTTACATTCACAATTGATCCAGTTTCTTGACTTATGAACATAAGCAGTTGTAGTGGAACACCACGGTCGATAATGATCACGATCTATACATCCATAGTAATTCTGGTGCATGTAAATGAATGGAATTGCGCAGGCATTAGGAATTTGGCAAACCCTGTATCCTATTTAAAAATATGGTAGGGCACATACAATGCAAAACAACGCAAATCATGCACACAAAAATATGTTAATCAAAGAAAATATACGTCAAACCTTTCCTTGCTGGGGTCTCAAGTTAAAACCAAACAGGCTTGTCTACTTTCAATTTCATAATTGACCACATTTGATCAACTTCATATTATGATTTGAGGCAATTGATGGGATATGCATTTGGCCAGGACATCTATATTGTGATTCAGTACAAAAAGTGTTTTGCATTTTGGGTGGATATTTGAAATGTCTGAAACAATTACCATGACCTTTCTCAAGCTGTGTAAAATTATACATGCTAGAACAATGAAGGGGCTTGATATATATATATACAAAGCAGCTTGTTTTTCAGCATACACCATCCAGATGCAAGGTTACTTTTTATAATCATAAGGACAATGTTTTTAAGGGGAAATCAAGTAGCACAGCTATGACTGTAAGGAAAAGTGTGATCTAAGTTTCTTGGCAACATCCCATCTTGCCAGATAATGTTAATAGTTTAAATATTCTAACAAGAGTTATTGAATATTTATTGACTATTAATTAGTTATTGCTATGTTATGAACTAAAAATAATGGGAATAGCCATTGTTTCTCTGTGAGTATCAAATAATAAACTAAAGTATTTTTTGTATTCTATTGAGAATTTTAATTAAACTACTTGTTCTACATGATTTAGATGAGTAACCTATTTGGTCTTTGTCAATGATCAAGTTCTGGGTATGTCAAGAATGTGTACAGAGAACTAATAAACAACGTTTCTACCCACTTTTTCAAAGGGATCACATCTGAGCTAAATGGTTTTGTTGATGATGAGAATATTTGTGATTTAACTTTATGTATACTACAGCATTCTATTTGATAAAGATGGATTATATAACTGTATTAAGTACCAACTGACAACTTGAGACCCCTGCCTAACCAGGTTAATGATGAACCTGCATGCAGATTTGCTTTTTAAATTAATATTATGTGTCTATGAAAATCTTGACATAAAAAGAACAGGTAGTATATTTTGTGGCCATAAACGCATTATTTTCAATGTGATGAACACAAAAATAATAATAATACAAGAATTTGATTTTGTAGGGCATTATAGGTTTTTGCAGGGACACCATGAATCATTTCACACCAAGGCCCTTAGGCAATGATTCAGAAAGTGCATGTAAATCCTATAATGCCTGTGCAAAATCACATTTTTACTGTTATTATTGGAGCCACATTTATGAATATTATTCATCTAAAATCTCATAAATAATATTATTACTAACAAATTCTTGCAAAACTGTACTACCTAACCATACATTTTGATTCAATTGTTTATTTGTAACAGTAAACACACTCAAACAACTTATGAACTAAAACTTTAATACTCCAACTTTTGAATGAAAAAAATAAAGAAAGTATATCACTGAGTGGACTTGAACCCCCAACCATAAGATAATGAGAAGTGTATTTTACCCTCAGAGAAACATAGTTTCATAGAATGTAAAATTGTAAAATGTTATTTATTTCTCCACCCATAATGCACTCATTCAAAACATTTGTAGATATTGAAAACATGGTTAACCTAATAATATACTGGATGAAAATTGTTACACTGCTTTTCATTTTTATTTGACGAAAATCCATAAAAAAATAAGGGAGATATCGTTACTTGAAAATTTGAATTGGGGTGAAATATTTGTAAACAAATACTTGATGATGTCAGTCAGGCCTTTAATAGTTCAGCACTCTCATTAACTGTCTGACGCTCAGTGAAGCATGAATTATATTGTTTCAGTGTACATATAAAGTATTGTTATGTGCTTGCAATGCATGCATGTCTAATAATAAAATGTAAAAAGAGACCAAAAATAATTTATCTTACATGACTTCTATTCTGAAAATGACATGCATGTCTATGTATATTATTTCATTGCTTCCACTACTATTGAATTAATCTGCCACCTTTGTTATTCATCGTAATCCTTTCAAGTTGGAACATTTTTTCATTACTTTCATTTTTTTTGTACAAGCCGAATTCTCAATTGCAATTTCGATGCTTTATATTGAATTAAACAATTAATACTTTATTATATTAGCAGTCTTGATGGTTGCAGATGCCCTGTGGACCATGTATCAGATGATGGGCAATGATGACATCACATCACATGATTAAATGCTGCAATCTGATTGGTTGAAGAAATAACATCAAATGACTAAATGCTGCAATCTTATTGTTTGAGGGGTGACATCAAATCATGTGACTAAATGCAGCCATCTGATTGGTTGAGGAGTGATGACATCACAGAACCCCCCAGCTGATTTAATACAGACTGATATCCTGGGCTACCAGAATATTGTCAGGATGCCACCTGCCTTTTTTGGCCTCATTGAAGAATGCCTACTCCACCATATCAAGAAGTGAGTCACCAATTTTAGGAAGTCCTTAGAAGTTGGATTGAAACTGGCTATAACACTGAGACACTTGCAGCTGGAGAAAGCTACACCTCCTTGCAGTATCACTGGCTGGTTGGCTTAACCACCGTCTGTACATTTGTGCACCAGGTCTGCTGAGACATCATTGCTGAATTCCAGGAACAGTATTTATGCTGCTGGTAGTTGGTTATCACATCAAAATGAAAAATGAAATCTCAGAGTGACTATTACAACTACAAGGGCTTCTTTTGCCATCTCGTAGCCCTGGTTGACGTGGAATACAGATTCCTGTAGGTAGATGTTGAGTAAAGTGTATCTTCATCAGATGCAGAGATATTTATCAGAAGCGAGTTGAGGAAGAAGATCAAGAATAACACCTTGGGGCTACCAGCATCTGAACACCTCGGGAGAAGGACTAGATTTGCACTATTTCTTGCTGGGTGACAATGCCTTAGCCTTAATGCCATGGATGGTGAAACTCTATAGCAGAGGAAGCCCACAAGTGAAGAAAAATAGCTGACTACAGGATCTCCAGAGGCAGGAGGTTGGTGGAGAAAATATTTGAAATATTAATGAGTAGATTCAGGGTAGTACTGGGCAGAATGGAGTACAGTCCAGAGGTTGTCAGAGACATTGTTTTATTTGTGATGGTGTTGATCCCAACAAATGCCCCCAAAACTATATTTCAAACATGTTTCAAAACTATTTCCAACCAAATCACCAAATCCCTCAACACAAGTTCTGTAAAAATGTACCAGATTTTTTCAACCTTAAATGATAAACTAAAAGATAATTTAAAAGATAACATAGAAAGATACATGTTTAATCATCTTTTTTTTGTTTTTCTAACTTTTTCTATGTTTTTCTAACTTCAAATTTTTTCTCACTCACTCATGCATGGATTCACTCATTTCATTTTTGCTTGGGTTTATATGTGTTTGGTGAGGGGCAGTGTAATACTTCTTTGTTTCGGGATTTTTGTTAAAGACCAAGCTATTAATTGTTTTAGAAGATTTGGATGGTCCGGAGAAGGAAATAAAAATTTTACAGCAGGGTGCTGAAAAGGACTGATTGTAGCCAAGTGCAGTGGTTTTACTGCTGCTGTTGCTTTGGATCAGCTGACTGCTAGGGAGGCTAAAGCTGGACTGGTTGCTGCTGATGTTTTTGCTGCGTGGTGGTGATTGGGGTAGAGGTGGCTTCTGGATGCTTGTCACTTTGTGAAAATGTTTGTTGTATGTTGATCTGCTGATAGCTGATGACTGACTGTAGATTCCAAAAGAAGCAAGATAGTCCTGATATGTTGTATTGATTTTCTTTGCCTGTGGTAGAGGCAACTGACTGTGGGTTGAAGTGCTTTGTCTGGGTCAGTGCAAAAGTGGTCTTAAAGACCCAGGTTGTTGGTCATGAATATGAAAGAAGTTTGCTGCCCTCTGGGTTCCTGCTGTCCTTTAAAATTATATAAGCTTGTGTGAGAGTCATAATATACACCTGCCTTACAAACTAATCTATGTGACTGATTATTTTGATTGTCCTTTCTGCAATCTCACCAGAGGCTTAAAATAAAAAAGTCCCAAACTCAGGCCCTAAGGCCCAAAAAGTGACTGCTTGACTCCAATTATTCATGAAAATCCTGGCTCCCAAAGTGGGAGTTTTGACTCCCAAATTAGGATACCCTGAAGTGGGATTCACTTTGTGTTCGAAAATGGGGACACCAAAGGTAGTCTAATTTTGTGATAGGTTACTTGCACTGGTGTGGCCAATTGGTTAAACTGGTTGTCATGGGGATAGTGTTACCATGGAAACCAGGGAATTAGTGAATGAAATTATCCAATATTTCACTGGTTATAAGTTAGGTAATTCCAAAGTTGGTTGGCTTTGGTGGATAGATGCTTCTTCAGGTATGGGTTCACTCTAGGGTTTAGTGCTATGTAAACCAATGAGTTGTCATGGCAACCAATAATGAGATCAATTAAGTCAAAATTGGGCTCATCAATATTCCTGCATACTGTCAGGCTCGTGTTACTAGTTATCACACTGTAATTTTGTTGCTATGGAATCTAATGTTTTATGATAGCAACCAGTAGTTGATGCTACTTTTAAATTGTGAGTGATAATGTGGTCAGTCGAGTCAAATGTGGGCTCGATAGGATACCTGCATAATGTCAGGGTTGAGTTACTAGTGGATTATCACAGGCAGTTGATTGATTGACTAAATAATAGGTAAAGTGACTATTAATTGTGGAGATTTGGCACACGGATGATAACCTCTAAACAGAAGGAACCCAAGTGGTGTAGGTTTTATGTCCCTCTGAACAGCATCCTTTACCCAGGTGCAGCCCTTCTTGATTTCCTGCTGTCCTTTGTTTTCAACTTGGCTCTGCTGGGCTGGTTGTATGAACTGCCTTGCTGGCATTTGAATCTCTGATATGGCTTAAATGTATTCCTTGGCAGCTGGTGCTGCTTGCTGTGGCTGCTGAAAAGTTTGTGGCACATAAAAACAAGTTGCACTGGAGCTGGAGAAAATGAAGGTTGCTGGGCTTGTTCGGGTTGAATTCTTCTTTACTCTGTCCGACCCTGGGTGCCACTTAAACATTTCACACCATCATAACTGAATGTTTAAAAGGCTTCTAACGCCTCCATCTCAGATGCCAGGTACATGTAGGAGGCTGCTCTGGTAGTCTCCTACCTTGACTTTGGGACTTGAAGCCCGCTGATTTGAAGACTTGAGTCCCTTGTGTATTATGTGTTTCTTCATTACCCAACAATAGGTTAAATTTATCCTAATAATCCAGTTCTATCTCTGTCCATTTCCAGGTAGCCTGGCCAGACTTGGACTGCCTGAGTTTGCTGTAGCGAGTCATTTGGGACTCAAACCAAGTCTTGCACACTTTAACAGACAGCTTCCAGCTGTTGCTGACCCTCTCCTACTGGCATTCCTTCCTGGCCTTGTCCTTAAAGTGGCCATTGGACTTATCGTAAAGCTCTTCATGCACCTTGACAAAGTCCACAACAGTCTGTCCTTTCATGCTTTTCCGCCACTCCCTCTGCTCAGTTGTAGTTTCCTCCCCCATGCCTTTCTCTCCCTGCCTCTATTCACTCTATTTTTATGCCGCCTCCTTCTCTCTCTGATCCCTCTCTTCCCTCCTACTCCTTATGTCCGCAGCCGAATCCCCCAACTCATACTGTGCAGGTGTGTCTGTGGGGACTTCTATCTTCCTCACTATTCCCCCTTTTTAGCACCCATTTTTCTTTGAACCTAACCACAAGTCAGCCCAACTTGTATCTCAATACTAACTCCTAATTAATTTGTAAAAAACCAAAAGCCTTATCTTACACACTGTTACATGTTATCTGTTGGATGCCAGATTCCATATGATGCATTGCACAAACCAACTTGCTTATATAGTCATAGATTTCATTGTCGATAAGCTGTGGGTATATAAAATGAGGCCGGCTTGTCTTACACACTTCCTGGCTTGTCTGTTGTGGAAACCACCTCGTCAATTTCTGTTTGTGGTTTATTGTGATGTATTCCTGGCTTGTCCTGCTGAGATGTTATCAACTCTATGGTTGTAGACTTGGAGACTTCCAGTCTTGATGAGAAGTGATCAACTCAGGTTTGTCATGTTTACGAAAGTCTGGTTTGCTAGTTCCAAATACAGTCAATTTATGTCTACAGCCTGTCGGGAGATGGTTTCCTGGTACTGAATGACAAGAGGCTAGGAAGTGCTTTCAAACAATACTTTTAAGGTATAGGACAAGGCAGGGAGTGTTTCCAACAAGCCATAGAGACCAGCTTGGTGGAGCCAAGGTCAGGATACAAAGTCGTGGTGGGTTAGTGAAATATGAAAAATGCATGATATTTTGCCAATCCAGTGCAAGCCTGGAAATTACAACCGATCCTTTGTTACCAATAAGAGGACCCCAGTGGAACACCCCCATTAACATGTGCTTATCTGGCTTTTTAATGAGACATAAAACCCCAGCTTTTACCTTTGCTAACAAACTGCAAAATTAAACTGATTTCAGCTTCCTTAAACTTAAATACCTGGTCATACAGATTTGACATAAGCTATCCACAGTATTGATTGAACTGACTATGTTCCTCTATTTAATGTGAAATTCCAGTATGCTTGTGAATATAGCTGAACAAAATATATTGATCTACATAATTGGAATCTGTGTAACACAATAAAATTTCTGCCAAATAATTTTGATTTTGACTATCTATCAAAATCATTGTATTTCCTTAAGTTATAATAACACACATTAAACTTCCTAATTGTTAAAACATGTTTGTCAAAATTTTCAAAAAGATACATGTACTAAGTCATAGAATCTAGGTTATTCTGAAGTTTAATATTTAGCTCAATTAGTGATAACAAGCAAACCATGTTTATGGTAAAACAAACCAGAGATGCAAACTGCCATATTTACAGCCATCAGAATAAACAGCTTCATCTTGATCATAGTTCTTTTCAAACTGCCACAACTAGAACAGGTCTCTCTTATCTATTGGATCTGTCCCTTTAAGTCTATACAATGTTCAGATTTTTCATGCATATATAGGCATTCCCTAGTCACAGTTTAGTACTAGTGTATTGCTTGTGCACCATACAATCTAATGACATAAAATAACAAAAATAAAAAGTTATTTGAATGTTCTTGAAAGTATAAAAACCCATTCATGAGATCAATAAAACCTTTTTATTAAATAAGAAATATTATTAAATGCATGTGATTTAATTAAATCTGTAACATATGTTATGTAAGAACTCCAACAGTAGACGACTCACTAAAAAGTAAAAAAATGATCATTTTCACATATTGCATATATTTTACCATATATACACAATATTTTCAATTCAGCAATATAGCAAGAGACATTTGAATAGAAGCATTTTATCATATAATGAGAAATGTACAAATGTAACAGCAAGCAGGGCACAAAAAAACAGTCACTATATCCTTGAAACATTTAATATACCTTGAGAAAATTGAAGAATATTTGCAAAACTTTCACCAAAAATATAATTTAATGATTACTTTTATACTGCTCAATATCCATGACATGAAAAGGAGATGGAAATACTTTCAAGGTTAAGCTTTTCTGAATAGATACATGTCTTCTTTTTGTGCCTGAAAGATGATAATGGAACTATATTTTGGGGATCATAAGGAAACTGTTTCAGAAAAGTAGTAGTTTCATGTGAAAAGCTGCATCTGTGGTATTGCAAGCTAGCACCATGCCTTTCAGTTTACTGGGACAAAAAAGGCAAAGAAATCTACCTCTTTAAAAATTTCCAATGATGAAAAAATACTGGTATGTTTTAAGCTTGTCATGGCATAGGGGTGCTGTGTTTGACAGTTGGAAGATACCTGAGTTTGAAAGTAAAACTTGAAGATAAAACTCCTAAAAATTTGCCTCCAACGGTGGCAACTTCGTTTTATGTTAAAACTGCATTTGATATCCCACAAATTTTATTAACCTATTTTCACATTTAACAGAACCATTATGTAGAGCACTTTTGGAGCATATGTTTTGGAACTATTGCAAGCCAGACCTTAGATGATCTATGTGTGCAATACCGATGGAACAGGCAACTTTATGTATTCCCTCACCCCAGAACAGGGTTCAAGCTAAGGTCACACTATATGGGAGCTGGACAAATCGTCCCTTGGCAAATGAACCCCCTACAAAGTCAGCCCTCCGCAAATCAGCTCCCTAAACTTTTGACCCTTGGCAAACCGCTGCCCCAGTTGAAAACAAACCATCTATAGAATTTATATACCTGCACAAAGCATTCAACTGGGTTGTAAAATATATTTTTCAGCATCATTAAAACTGAAAAATAAACGATCCTTTTCAACAGAAACTGCATGCCTTAATTGAAACGATGTTGAATTATAATCTGGTCTGTGCTAATCTGCGAGGTGGCATCTGGGTGCCACCAAGTTCATTCCTGGAGGGCCCCTTTTTCCCCCTTTCAAAATTTCGGATCAGGCATCAGATTTTAGTATGCATGACCATGCTGTTTTGTAAACAGCGCTTCTATTGGCTCACAGGTTTTTGACCTCAAGATGTGCCCTTCATTCTGCCATTTATATGATTGGCAGCAGGAGGGTAACATCTCTTGAAGTTAAATATCAGTGATTCTTTTAGTTACGTTATTTTTAGTTTTTATTTTTAGTTACTTTTTATTCTATCACTGGTGTTTCACTTCATCAAAAGTATGTCGGATAGAAAGCAAAGCAGTATAATTTACGCTCCACTAAACCTGACCAAGTACATATGCCGGTACATAAATAGTTGTGCAATGATAGGGAATTTTTGGATGAAATGTTGAGTAAACAATCGGATCCGGCTGATAAATTTTTAGAATCGGATCTGTCTGCATCGGACAGTGAGCTCGATTGTAGTGGCCTGCTTTCACAGTCAGACAATGAGGCAAATTCCAGTGAGACAGATATCTGTACTTATAAAAAATTTGGTACGGAAAGACATGTACCTTCTACTAGTAAGGACACTGGTTCGAATCCGGTTTCACAAATTCTCATTAACCAGCAAATCCTTCATCAGCTCACAGTACTTAGTGAACAGATAGACAGTATTGAAACTGCTTCAGTGAAGAAAACAAATGACCAAACAAAAATCAAGAAAACACGTTCTAAAAAAACAAAAATAAGTACTCAAGCAATAACAGTTGATAAACCTGCACAGGAGTACAATTCCTCCCCTACTGATAAGTTACCTGATCTTGCTGCCTTGAGACAAAATTCCCTTATACAGAAACAAGTCGGCCAGAGGTTGAGAGAGCCTACTGCTTTGCAATCAGGTACTGGCCAACAAATTAAGTCCCAGAGGGGTTGGGTTGAAGTTATGGTCAAAAACAGGCCCCATGAGTTTGTTCTTACCGGAAGTACCAAAGAACGAGTGTCATATGACCATTTGACCCCCATACAGTGGATGGCTGGCTTTTGCCGCACTATGAAAGAGGAGAAAAATGTAGAAATGAATGAACATATGCTTGATTATGTCATTGCATTATTAGAAGATGCCAATGATTTCTCCTGGGGTGCGGCAAAGGCCAGCCATGCAGTGTCATTGTGTCGCGTGGAACAAGGGGAGGTTTCTGATTATTTGGATATCCAAAAAATTGATAGGATCCGACGTGCAAATGCTCAAAAGCACACAACCCACACTTCATCCTCACAAAGTACTTTTATGAAGAAAATTGGGGGAAGAATACTAGATCCATGCCCTGTAGCTATTACAATCAAGATTCCTGTGTTCATGACAAGACCCATGAAACAAAGGGCACACTTTATAAGCATATATGCTCAGCATGCTTTGCAAATGGGGGTAGAAGTTTCATGCACCCAGAAACTCAAAGTAAGAATACAAACACCATATCCCAGTCAAAAAACGAGTAACCTGGGGTACAGAAGCTTCCTGTACCCATGTTTGCAAACCCTATAGGCAAGGTTTTTCATACAAATTTGTTTATGCAAAAAATACTCAAGATTGGAAATTTTTTGAAGAAAGATCTGCAAAAAAGATACTTGGTGTTCATGGTTTTATAAGTCCAAGGATGCTACTGTAAATATGAGGTCTTATGCTGATGTAGTTAGTGGCAAAAATATTACTTAATCCCAGCCCATTAACAAGTCTGTACACCCTGACTCCCAGTTCAAGGTCAAATTGAATACTAATCAAACTACTCTGGCCAAAATAAAAGTACTGGAAAGACACAAACATCAATCACCAGTTGCAGCTACAAATGTTATTAGTGCTAAGGCCATTGTCAAAAATACTGGGACTTCTCGGCTCAGACCAAACAGCAAATTTGAACTAGATCTCTAGAACAGGTTTATTCCATTGCAGGACTTGGGTTCAAAATCCCCAGAAGCAAATATTATGGTTCCAAAACCCAGTAGGTTGACATCTTCCACATCTCCAAATACTACACATGTCCTTCATAAAAAGCCATGTAAAGGAAAAAATTAAATGATAACTGTGAACTTGAGCTGTCTGTGGCAGTACAATCTGCTCATCAGACACTGAAGTGTGAAGATATTTTTCAGCCTGAATTAAAACAAGGAAAAATTCCACCATATATTCTATCTAGCAAGATGAATTGTGTAGATTATGTTAAATGTTCTTAACAGAATGGTACTCAGTTTGGTTTTATACCACTAACTCCATTGAGAATTTACACTGGTAAACAAACTAGTAATCAAAGTATACACAATATTGTAGACTTGCACCACAAGGTAAAGGCCAGTAGTTGTCGAAATTTCATGGCTTGTAGAATTCCTCTACAATCTCAACTCAATATTAACAATTGGAGGAAGTACCTGGTTGAGTACTGGGACCAGCAACTAGTGGATTTATTAGATTTTGGCTTTCCCTTAGATTTTGATCGCGAGTACCCTTTACAACCCACTGAAACCAACCATGCTTCTGCTATTGCTCAAGCTGAACATATAGATAAATATTTACAAGATGAAATGAAATTTGGTGCCATATATTGTCCTTTTGATTCAAAACCTTTCCCATTACATGTGTCTCCATTCATGACAAGAGAAAAGTCTGGTACCAATAAATGTAGAGCTATTGTAGACTTAAGTTGGCCACATGGTTTTTCTGTTAACGCTGGTGTGGCAAAGCATAAGTACTTAGGTACTTATTTTGAACTAAGATACCTTTCCATTGATAATATTGTACAAGCAGTCAAAGAAGTTGGTCCCTCAGCTCTTATGTTCAAGATAGATATCAGTCATGCATTTAAGCACTTAAAATTGACCCTGGAGACTTGGATCTGTTTGGCCTCTGCCATAATAAGTACTTTATTGATGGATAGCTGCCTTTTGGGTTTAGACACGGAAGTACTTTCTTCCAGCATTGCTCAGATGCCATTAGGTATATTATGGCTTCTCAGGGCTATAGCAGGCTGTACAATTATATAGATGATCTTGTATATATTGGCACCCCTGATGATATTTAAAATGCTTATCACTATCTTATTGACCTCCTCCAACAGCTAGGTCTAGAAATAAGCAAGGAAAAACTCGTCCATCCCACTACTTCTCTTGTATGTCTGGGTATCCAGGTGGACGTCATTCAAAAACAATATCTATACCTCAAGACAAATTGCTTCAAATACATAATGAATGCAAAAATTGGGTGGCTAAAAGGACGTGTACCAAGAGACAATTGCAATCCTTGCTAGGGTCCCTCCTGTATATCACCAAATGTGTGAGATATTCCAGATATTTTCTTAATAGAATGCTGGCAGTTTTACGCCAGCATACAAATAAAAACATTTGTAAATTGAATAATGAATTTTTCAAAGATTTACATTGGTTTTTGGCCCTTTTAGACCAGTATAATGGGGTCACCTTTTATGACAATAAAAAGCCCTTTCAACCTGTGCATTTGGATGCCTCTCTTACAGGCTTGGGTGGGGTCTATGGCTAAATGGTTTATGCTCTTGATATAACAAAAGATTACATGAACTATTCCATTGTCCACCTTGAGACACTAAATATTATGGTAACCCTCAAAGTGTGGGGACATTATTTGAAAGATAAGTATATTGAGGTTTTTGTGACAATCTTGCAGTTGTGCAGGTATTACAAACAGGCAAGGCCAGAGATAGTCAATTAGCCACATTTGTAAGAAATATATGGCTTCTGACCTCAATATTTAATATACATTTAGCTATAACTCATAATCTTGGCAAGAATAATTCAATAGCAGATCTGTTGTCTAGATAGAATGTTACCCCTGGAAATATAAACAAATTGGCTTCCATGAAACCTATGTATTAGTGGGTTCCTACTCACATTGATTTAACACTTGTTACTATGACATATAATTGTACAGCATTCTGTCATTTGTTTTTTATATTTTAGATAATACTGTCCTGGGCCAGCTCACCACCAGTGCCAATCAGAGATTAGCCCAGGGCTTTCGTCCCAACACTCTCAAGAACTATGCACGCATGTTTAGAGATTTTCTCAATTTCCTGGTGGTGACTGGCCTAGCTATCAATCAGGTATCATCCCACACTTTACTATGTTTCATGGAATTCCTAGTCCAGAATCACTTTTCACATGCTAATATCGCCAATTACATGGCTGCAATCAGAGCTTCTTTCATAATATACACTATTCCTACTACTCCTTTTACAGATGACAGGTTGCAACTATTTTTGAAATCTGTAAAAATCAACTCCAATTTCATGCCAACCCTACATTCTTCCATCACTATTGATATAGTGCATCACATTATCCAAGCTTGTACTGTACTTCCCAGTCCAGAGACATTTACTGCATTATACTTGTTTGTATTTCTCTATGTTCTAAGACTGTCAAACATCTTACCTCATTCACTAAAAGCTTTTGATAGTACCAGACAACTATGTCGAGGTGATATCATGTTCTCCACCAGCCATGCGGTTGTTATAGTTCAATGGTCAAAAACTTTACAGGATAGGAAGACTTTTGCCACTTTTGCGATTTCTGTCCTAGATCACTCTCACTTGTGTCCAGTGGCAGCTCTCCAAACAATGTTGCAGAAAATTCCTGGTTCTAATAATGATCCTTTATTTCAGAAGTTTTCTGCTGGCCGGTGGGTTCCTCTTACAGATTCCATTGCCAGGAAGCACCTCAAGAAAGTTTCTTATTTACTTAATGTACAGCCCACTTTTACTTTTCATGACTTCAGGCGGGCAGGTACTTCTTGGGGTTTTCACCATGTGGTGTCACTAGAGCACAATGCAACATGGCACCTGGAAGTCTAATGCAGTTTGGAAATATATTTCTGCTGATGCACCTGCCCCTTCTGCGTTGTCAAACACTTTCCGTTTTCATTTACATCAGTCATTGTATCGCTTCCATTTCTCTGCCCCTTCCTTGGTGTTTGGGGTTGTGCCTTCAACTCCACTTTGACCTTACAGGTCATTTTTCGGACCTTATTATACTATCTCTTATCAAAATCTTTCAAAAATTCTACTTTTGCATACTGGCCCCTAGTGGCCTCTCTTGGGCCTTTGGGCCTCCAAGAGGGGACACTGGCGGCCTCTATTGCCTGTGGGCATATATCACATTTAAGTTTGGCAAATTACATTGCTTAGTATTGGTGTGACTATATAATGCACTCAAACATGGTGACCATACATGTTGAACACTTTACAAGTGTACTATGATATTATAACATTAACATTTACAGTGATTCTAGAACTTATATTGTCGTTTTATTATAAAATTTTTTTAAACTGAATTTAAAAAGAATTTGTTAAATAAAAAATTTATAATCCCAATGTGTCTTTCTTTTGGGGGGTCCCTTGGGGAATGTTGACTAAAGGGAGATACTTCTGTATAATTATGCATAATGATGAGAACTTCTTAACTTATATTTGACTAAGTTTCATTAACACAAAAGATAATTGGATGTTGTAATCAATCCCTTTTAACCTATATTGTTTATATTTTTATTTATGTCAGAATTATTAAAATTGCAATATTATTAAATGCATAGCCTCTGCAGAAGGGATATTAACATCTGTGATGTTTTAAGAGCAGTTAGCTTTTAATGTTTGCTACTGCTTGATTAGTATATGTGCTAATAATCCTTCTGCTTAGACATTAAACTATGGTTGTTTAAACTGTGGTTTTTGAGAACAACTGACTTTATGATCTTTATGTTCAAATTTTATTTCAGGATGATAAATTCCATTTATGAATTAAAACTTAAAAGAATTAAATGAATGATTTTTCAGTTATTTGATAGTTTTAACACTTAGCTTGAGATAATGTAAACAATAAATTTAGAAATGACATTGTTATTCCTGACTATCTGAGCAGGTTTAAATTTCCAGGGTCTAATTTTACCCGGGTGTTATGTTCAATGGGGACACTTTGACCTGAGTACGTTTTTCTGGGGGCCGATTTGGCGGGGCTGAATTGGTAAAGGGACAAATTTTCTATGATTCAATTATTCCATGTCAATGTTAAGATAATTGGATGCTGTAATCAACACCTTGAACATACATCCTTTAGATTTATGTCAGAATTATTAAAATTGTTTTATATGGTAGTAAAGGACAAATAATAATAATATTATTAATATAGCACTTAATAGTGCTTCACAGTTTTAAAATGTAATAAAACAATTTTGCATAATTATTATTGAAAAGCCTTTCTGATTAAGTATGTTTTAAGATTTTATGAACACACTATAAATTACAGAAAGAATCTCATAAGACTGTCAACCAATGAAACTACCTGTACTGGAACCAAACTACAACACCATAAATACTTTCACATAGTCCATGAGATCTATCTCTCCAATGGCTAATCAGCCCACTAATATTCCCCAACAACAATGGCTCAGTGTCCTGTACTGCTTTCTAAATGTATATGTTTAAATGTTGAGACTCTTGTTTTTCTTATATTATCAATTAATCACATTTGTGCTACAGTAAAACCCAGTGGTGTACTAATGTATACTGGTTGTGTTTTCACAAGTGTTATTTCTTCAGTAAACAATCAAGGACTTGTGCAAGTTTAAGTAGTAGGATTGTAGTAAATCAAATGTCTTGAAATAATTACCTGCAAAGGGTAATTACCTGCACAAGGTCATGTTTTTCTGTGTGTTTGTCTGTGTTCCAGGTTACTTCAACAGCTATGAATAATTTTTTATGATTTTTATTTTCTAAATGGGAAGGGTGAGACCAGTGATTGAATATTTGGAAAGATCCAGAACATACTCTAGATTGACAAAATATGGAATTTTAAAGGTTCAGTTTTTAAATGTATGAGTCAAACTAGGGTTGTCATATAGCAAATTTTCTTTTTTTGGCCTTATAAATATCTCCTTTATTATTGCTTTTAAAATTTACTATGTATCAGGAGGTAATATGAAGCCATGAATATGGTATTTAGAAATTGGGTTAGATTCCTCCCCCTGGCCCTGATTGGTCAAACATGGGTCATAATATTAACCAAATATTTCAACAAACCCTTTAAACACCCAATTTTAAAATTTAAAGTAAGTAAGTAAGTAAGAAACACTTATAAAGCGCCAATATTGATGTAAATATTCTCTAAGGCGCTGATGTGTAAAAAGGGATAGTCTAGTTCCAAAAAGAGGTCCGTTTCCATATTAGCATCCGATAGAGGAGATAGTGGAGGATAAGCTAATCTGAAACGATATGTTTTCAACTGTTTTCTGAAACCAGAAATGCTTTCTATGGTTCGAGTAGACTGAGGAAGCTTGTTCCACTCTGTGGGAGCCCATACTATGAAGCTGCTCAGCCCAGAGCGTTTATTTGGTTTAGATGAGGAAATTGGTAGGTGATTTCCCCGTGTGAGATCGCTCCGCCTAATTAGAGTGGAAAGATGTGGAGGTTGACTGAAATGTATTGCTTTGTAAGGAGATTGTATTTGAACAATATACGGTAATGAATTGGGAGCCAGTGTAGTTTGTGAAGGAATGGTGACATGACAATATTTATTCAGCTTGCACACTGTACGACATTAAGCATTTTGAACTCTCTGTAGTCTGGTAGTATATGTCTTTTTGTGTTGTAAAGCAGTGAGTTACAGTAATACAAGTGACTGCTAGCCAAGGCATTTTCCACCTTTACAGCTGTTTCATGATTTAAGTACCTGTGGACCCTTCACAGTTCCTGGAGATGGTAGTAACTTATGCTACATAGATTAACCATGTGTCTTTGCATAGAATTTTCAAGGTTTTTGACCGATTCAGCTGGTTCCATGCTGTTACCAAGCGAACCCACTGGGGAAGATGACTTCAAGGAGCTTCTAATTTGATCATCACCAATCACTATGAATTCCATCTTGTCAGGATTTAATTTAAGTTTATTATTTTGCATCCAATCCTGGACAGCCTCGAGGCAATATGTGAGTTCAGTGATACTAGAATCGAAGTTTCTAGAGTCAAGTTCCAAGTAAATTTGTGTGTCATCTGCATATAAATGATGGGTTACGTTGAATTTAGATATGACTGAACTGAGATGGGTTGTATATAGGGTAAAAAGAAGTGGCCCCAGAACTGAGCCCTGGGGAACCCCATAAGGGAGTTGAAAAGCTTCTGAAAGATGTTCATCTATTTTGATCCTCTGTTTCCTTGAATTGAGGTATGACTGAATCCACTTAAGCACTACCCCATCAATGCCATACCAATGCTGAAGTCAGTTGAATAGGATTGAGTGATCTTTTTTATCGAACGCTGCAGATAAGTCCAAAAGGAATAATCTAACAGCTGCGCCCTTGTCCATTGAGGTGTCTAGGTCATTTTGTATTTTTAGCAATGCTGTTTCAGTTGAGTGAAAAACTCTATATGCAGGCTGATTTTTGTTGGATATACCCTCGTGAGCAATGTGCTTATTTATCTGCCTGCCCACAGCTTTCTCTATGAGTTTGGAGATGTAGCTGAGGTTGGACACTGGTTGATTATTCATGAGAATATTTCTGTCAGGACCAGCTTTTTTCAACAAGGGTGTAACATGTGAAGTCTTAAAAGAGGATGAGAAACTGCCCTCCTGTATGGAGTAGTTCACAATATTTGTAATAGGAGTCAAGAGCACACAGATACAATCAAGGGCCAATGATATTGGGATTGGATCCAAGTCACATGATTTATTTGGTGTGGACTTTATGATTTTAAGGACTTCTTCCTCTGACATGATCCGGAAAGAAACAAACTTACTTTTGTAGGAACCCGAGACACGGGGATCGGCATCAGTAGACAATAATCCAGATCTTAGTTCAGTAATTTTGTCAACAAAATACCTGCCAAAAGTGTTGATTAAACTGTTGATGGTAGTATGATCTGGAAGTACAATTTTTGGTGATCTATGGAGGACTTTCTTTATGGAATTCCACAAAGACTTGGGGTTATCCTCATTTTCCCTGACCATATTATTATAGTATCTGGTTTTCGCACATTCCAAGAGGTGGTTGAAATAGTTCACTGCAGTTCTATACCTACTACGATTTATGGCAGAGTTGTCCTTTCGCCACTCCCTTTCAAGTTTGGGCTTGCGTCTTTTTGCTGCCAAAATCTTGCTGTTTATGAACCCTTTGTTAACATGTTGTGAAGTTTTGTGTTCATGTACAGGAGCGTGCTTGTCAAGTAAGTTCCTAAGGTGTATGAAAATATTGGTGTGAAAGTAAGCTGGCTGTTTTGTAAGGAGCCTAGATAAGCTCAGAATTTGCAATATCAGACATGAATTCAGTTTTATTTATCTTGCCAAGTTTTCTGATTTTTAATCATTTTACTCTGCAGGAATTTTTGACCGGAAATTTTGTGAAAAAGAGAGCCAGGTGGTCTGATATGCCACATGGTTTAAACCATATGCCATATTTTTTAAAAGGATTAAACCAACACCTGCAACAATTAAAAGTTAAAGGGCTTGAACCCTACACTCCCGAAATTTAAAATTAGTCCAAGGACACATCTGTGATCAGATACAAAATGTGTCCACTGGAACAGGACAACTAATATGGATTTGAAGATAATTGTACCACCATGGACACTGATATGGAACTATAAGCTATGCACACTGCACATGTGATTAGTTTGGATTTGATGTTATGGAGGTTAATCATCACTTTTAGTACACTGTACATCTCATATAACTTCAGCAAACTTCCAAGATAGAGGAAAGCAGTCCATTCTACCTAGTCAAGGTCCTGTACTCAAAGCAATCTGATAAAATTCAAGGATTAAAACCCCAACCCTGACGTCTGAAATCACCTAGTGGGTTAGCAAATTTGACACATAATCACAGGTGTGTTGTCACCTCTCTTTAGGATTGAGTCTTACAAGTGTCCATGTGGGGGTACCTGTCGAAATATGGTCTTGGTTGTTGACAGGACTTAAAACTATGAACATTTTCAAAACCACTATTATTATGGGGGTGTTCCAGTGGAGCTATGTAACTAGTTATTTTTCGAGGGTTGGGAGAAATGTTTACAGAGTTGGTTAGGATTGGTTGTAGTTTCCCAGCTTGTCGTAGTGGACCAACAAAACACTATGGCTCTATTACTCTGTATACAGACCTTGGCTCCCCCCACCTTAAAACCATCCTGTTATGGATCTCTATGGGTTGTAGGTATTACTTCCCATCTTGTCCTATATTCTAACCTTCTTTTCTAGAAGAAATTTCCGGCCTGTCATGTTTAAGTACTGGGACAACACCTGACAGGCCATACACACAATGCAACTGTACTTGAAAACTGGGAGTTTATCTTGTGTTACTCTAGGAATTAATCAGTCCAGTCTGAGTGTGTCTGGAAAATGTTCCAGTGATGTCTGTTTATCAGTGCTGTTGGTTTGTCACAGTAGTTTCCTGTCTTTTCAAGAAGAAAATCATCCTGATCCCAAGTCAAGTCGGGAGATGAAAATGTGGAGATGAAAACGACTCAACATTTTTGTGCATTTTTTCTCAATTTGAGTCCCCAGCTCATGACTTTTGCAACCAACCCTAGAGTCATAGAGCCGGTTATAGGGTCAGCTCTAGTGGAACACTCCCAGTAGAGATGAAAGTCAAGTGCAATATTGTTTATCAAGATTGTGTGCCTGCTTATGATAAAAATTTAGATAAATTTACATTTGTTTTGCCCACATAAAATGTCACTCTCCAGTGTCAATCATCTATCATTTTTAGTAAGGAACCTTATGAGGATGACAGATGTACGAAAGAGAGTGTTTGCACGGGTAATTTCTTTGAATAAAGCAGATACTTTTGTCAAAATCTTTAACTTAATGCCATAAAAGACTAATGCTGTATTTCAAATAATAAGAATCCATATACAATGGGGAAGTATAGTTCTTGTTAAAGACAGAATAGTTTAGGGTAATGGTATTGCTTTTTTGTGAGTGTTTTCTACATAAGCTTTGAACAGGTAAATTTAAACAGCATAATTGGATAAAGACAAATTTTGCATATATGTCTGTATAAATAGAAAAATTTAATTTAATTTAACTTCCACATGTTCTGGTAAATAAGCATAAATTGTATCTGGCTGTTTCACAAAGTGACCAGGAAGGTCTCTGTTTTATATCCTAAACAGTTTATAGATAAAACAAAACTAACTATCTAGATGGGGGAAACCTCCAAAGCTGAGAAATGTCTAATCATGTACGCCTAAATGGAGAAAGAAATAAGGAGTACAATAAATCACTTGAACATGACTGTAGTAAAATTTACGATGCACGCTGTGCAGTGGAATCATTGTCAACAAACACTCTAAGCCAGGTCATCTCAGATACAAGTATGCTAATGTGTAGGGGGAATCCTCTGGGATGTGTGCATTAATTTAAATGTGGTAAAAGGCATTACAGGAAAATTCCCCCCACAGGCTGAGACAAGTCTTTGTATTTCAAATAAGTTTTTGTATTGTATGGATTATTAATGATTCCATGTATGTAAGATTTGATGGAATAAGAAATACAAACACTTGCAGCAAGTCCAGAAGATCTTATATTCAATGCAATATTAGATTAGAAGCCAGTGTAGTGCTCTGAGTACCTGTGTGATCCAACCCTACTTTATTATTCCACAAATAATATGTGCAGTGGCATTCTGAACTAACTGCAGTTTATGAAGTAGAGAATTTGCCATAATAGTAGAGGCATTGCCATAATCAAATATCAACAGGACAAGTGTTTGCACAAGGGTCTGAGCAACATTTTGTGTGAGGAAAGGACATATTTTATATCTCATAAAGATTTGCATGTAGGGCTGACTTGCTAAATTAATGTATTTGATGATCACATCAATACTGTGATAAAATACATTGTATAAACTGATATCGGGAATATGTCAGAATTAATAATACTTAAATCTAAGATAAAATAAAATGTTGTTTAGCTCATGTAATTCATTTATTAATAGTCATAATGGGAAACCTTTCTTTTCTGTACACACTGTACAACAGTGCAACAATAAGTAAAATGTTTACAAGTGAAAAAGACTGTGCATTTTGAACCCCACATTTGCCTTCTGTTCGATAAAACTTCTTGCCGGATGTTATTATTGCCTGCAGTGTAAACACTCCAATGTTGGAACACAAACCATGTCAGGAGAAAGGGGTGAGTTTCACACTAAGGTGCAGGAGTGATTTGGTTCGTGTTATATCTAGACCATGCAGAGCATTTATTGATATTAACAAACCACTAAGAAGTGTCTTTGGCATCACTAGAAAGACAGACATAGATCACACAGAATTCACCATTGAGGAAATATCAGCAAAAGAGGATATGACTGCCAAGCTAGCCAGAGAAGCTTATACACATACATTGCAATTAGCAACAACAGTAAATTCTAATTTACGACATATCAACAAGATGATTAAAGACTTACACTCAGAGGTATTAATGATATTCAGGAAGGAACAACACATTGAAAAGAATTATTTCTTGTTGTCAGATTGGAAAAAGACATTACATAAATTTCTATCCTTGTATATTAGTGCTGACATGCAAATGTGTAACTTCAATAGGTGACTTATTATAGGGCCATATATGACCCACATTGATACCAGAACATGAAATAAAACATGCAATTAGACATATACATGATGCACGCAATAAACACTTCCCATTAAACACCATTTCCACTCATGCAACACAAGCTTTTAACAACTACACACCATTTTATGTACACAACATATGTCAACTCTATACCATAAAACATCAACCATAGCCATTAGGGATCAAATCAGATAAAAAGGCAAAGTTACACTCTGTTGACAGGTAATACTACTTTTGGAACAACAAGACTTGTTATTACACTGTTTGCAATAGATATACATGTTTCTACACTGATGTGTGTGAATACAACATAATACACCAACTGTTAAAACTGTATATATACACATTTGATCACACCAGTTATATACTATCAAATGTTTCACAATACCAAATTAATTGTGGCAACAAATTTGAACCCAAGAATGGTTGTTTTTGCAGTTTATTGAAACTTTCTTGTGAATGCACAGTCATCATTAGAATAAAAATGGAATAATTATTTCTTACATGTCATCACCCAAATACTATACATGTCTTGGAGAAAAGTTTGTAAAAAAGTGTGAGTAGCAAGGAAATTCTGTTTTCACTCCTTGTGTTAATTCACAATTTGTAGGTTTTTCTGCATTCATAATTTGACATTCTTAATGCAGTCTTCTAATTTAGAAAATGATATATCACAGTCACTGTGATGACAAAAAACATTTCAAGCCAACTAACGCATCCTGGTATGTAACATTTAATAGTATATTGATGCTGAAATAAACTATGATCATAGCTCGGTCACAGAAAATAGTTGAGGGAGTGTTAAAAGAACATGTGTTTGAATGAACCAATGTTATGATTTGTGGTAATACAGTCAACTGATTTACAAGTTCAATACACGGATTTAGGACATTGTTACAGACTAGTCTTGATCAAAGTTCATTTCCTGACTTACTTACAATCAATAAATAAACACCAGCTACACTACCAAAAAAGGAGTCACGTAAAAATGACAAGGCACATAATAATTATTAGTCAAGATGACATAATTCTTCTATCAACACATTTTGACCAAAGCAATCAGTCATCTTCTTCATCATAAAATAAAGCCTAGGCAAAAGTTTTGCAAAGGCAAGTACCACACGTCAGTGGAAATGAGAAACATCAATTACTTGTGTTTGAGACAAAAGTCCTATTACTTGTGTTTGAGACAAAAGTCCTATTACTTGTGTTTGAGACAAAAGTCCTATCCCAAAGTTAACAAATTGAAACTAAAGGTAATATCCTGTGTAAAGAGGTCCCCAATAACAAAATATGTGAAAAGCTCAATACAAACAGAAAGCCGTGTGGTATTAGCAAGCAGTCCCAAACTTTAGTGGTGAACAAGAGTTTCCATGTATTCGACATAAATTTTAAAACTGTGCATTTGAATGAACAAATAAAATGAGGCCAGAGTCATTACTATGATGCATTTTATCATTAAAGTGAGAGGTTACGAGTTTGCAAATCGTGTCATCACAAATCAGAAACAAATAAGGTACAGATACGATTAAGTACAACAGGACATCATAGACCGAAAAAATTAAAGAAATGGTGGCTGCAGACATAATAAAGGCATCAAAGAGTGACTATTTGAGCCCAGTAATATTGATCAAGAGACAAAATTCCCAATCCTCAAGATTCATGATAGATCTTAGAGAGAGCAATAAACAAGTAATCATAGATCCCTTACCACCAGTCTCAGTTCACAATGTTATTAATGCACTGCAAAAAACACCGAAATACATTTCAAGTGTAGACATGAAACAATTATCTCACTAAATAGAGGTAATACAACAGAATAAAAAATAGCATTCGAAGCAGGGATGGGGTGTATCAAGTTGAGAGATGTCCCATGGGTTACAATAATTCAGCTCAGTCTGTGCAGCATGTTTCGAAGATGTTAAAAGGTCTGTAGGAGAGAAATCTTATCAGCTATTTGGATGAGTTAATTCTTATGTCTCAGAGAGCCGATAAACATCTCAGAATATTAAAGACAGTACTGCAAAGATTTAAAGAACATAAATTAAAACTCAATGCTGAAAAACGTGAATCTGCAGTCAGTGAAATCCGTTTCTTAGGCTACAAAATTGGTAAAGAAGGTTTGAGTTTAGACCTAAAAACGTTATGCATGTTAGATAACTACATACCACCATTGAGTAAAAGGTACTAAACAATATTTGGGATTCACTAATCTTCTTAAAAGAGCAGATTGTCAGATCATTTAGTCTCCTAAATGATCTGACATGGGGGGAAGTACCGTTTTTCTAAATTATAAGTATACAATGAAATATCTATAATTCAACACCCTCCCCGTTACCCTCTTTATTGTTTCTCATTTCACTAACAACTTTTGTATGTAGTACACCCTTATGACATAATTATTAGATAATCACACATATGAATTCCTTATTTATCGTGTGATCCCCTTTTATCGCTCACATTCCCCGTTATCGGGGACCATCACTCTCACAAGATACACCCACCAACCACACAATTCACCAAATTTTATGTTCAGTTTTTAAACTAGAAGTCACCCAAGTTCACAAATAGGATTTTTCTCCATATCCTACTGGCAATCCAACCAGTCATTGCTGCATATCAGCACCACACTAACTCAACCATTCAATGTCCTGATGTCAGTTTCTGTCCCTTCTTAACATATTATTGCTTTTGGACTAGACTTTCCTCAACTACTGTTGTCTTAGGCATTATATGAGGACTAAATGACTTTTTTCAAGGATTCAGTTCTGACAAAAGGTATTTTCTTATAGGTCACAGGAAGTGGTTGTCCACCTAGTGAGAAAAATTCCTTAAGACTTTCAGCCAATTAAAACATACGTCCCTGTGTTTAAATAACAACACACTCACAGTCCTTGTGGTTAATCTCCCTCTGGCTGATCAGCCCACTTATATTCCTCCAAAAAATGGCTTAATGTACAATGTACTGCTGTTCTTAATGTATATGCTAATTTATTCAGAGTCTTGTTTTTCTTATACAATAAAGCAATAATATTGTGCTACAGTAACAGTCAGGGGTGTACTGACATATGCTGATTGTGTTTTGACAATAGTTGGGGCCACGGTCGGAGTGTGGTAATACTCTGGCCTCCCAGCTCTGAAGCCTCGGTTTGGTTCCCGGCACGGCCTCAAATGTGAAAGCCGGTAGTTCCTTGCCGTTGGTCGGCAGTTTACAGTATAGAACCCTGACAAACTGTATGTACTGGTTTCCTCTGCCCTTCCAACTACCAGTCGTGATATGATCTGTACAGTGTTGAAAGCAACACAAAACCCCAAATAAAAAAAAATAAATTTCACAACAGTTATTTCATTTAGTAAATGTTAAAGGACATGTTTGAGTTTAAGCAGTAATAAATCAAGGTTTTGTGTGCAACACAACTGAAATCAGTAAAGCAATTTTAAGGTTGGATAAAAAGAGGTTTAGTGAATTAAATGTGTTGAAATAATTAAGTACACAAGGTTATGTTTTCCGAGTTATTGTCAGTGATGCAGATTACTCCATCCAACAGTAATGAATAGTTCTTTCTGATTTTCATTTTTACATGTAAAGGGTTTGATCATTGATTAAATTTTTGAAAGATCCAGACCATATTCTGGATTGAAAAATATGGACTGTTAAAGGGTCCATTTTCAAAATTGGGTTTTCATATAGAAGATTTAATATTTTCACTTAAATTTCTCCTTATATCTAGATTACTTTAATTTAAGATGTATCATGAGGTAAGATGAAACCATGTATATGGTGTCTAGAAATTATTCTTCCCCTGGCCCCCCACTTACTGGCCGAATGTTGGTTATAAAATTTGTATTTCAACAAATCCTTTAAACCCCCAAAATATATCAGGGGGGGTGGGGTTAAAACCCTCTTTTCCCCATATTTTAAAGAGAATAAACCCAAAATCTGCCACAATTAAAAGCTTGATTCCTACACCCGCAAAACTAAACGTGACACGGTTACCAAAGAATTCAAAATTTTAAAGTTAAAGGGCTTGAATCCTAGACTGCAAGAATTTAAAACTAGTCCAAGGAGGTATCTATGGCCAGACGGAAGATGTATCCTCTGGAAAAGAACAACTAACATGGTTTTGAAGATAAATGACAATTTTAAAGATCTCAGCCAACGTTCAGAAAATCCAAAGTATTAAGACATTAAAGGAGTAGTCCTTATTGTGAAGTATGGTAATATTTGGCAAATATTGCTCTACCATTTCCATAAAATTCATGATGGCAACCAAAATTTGGAAAATTCATGATTTTTCAGAGGTCCTAGAGGAGTAGTATACTTAGTACAACAGAGGTCCTAAATTTACCTAAAATTGCTCTGTCTCTAATAGTTTTTGAGATATGACATTTTCCATTCCTGCCAAAAACTAAATTTTCAGCATTCATAGAGGAGTAGTCCTTAATTGCCTGAAGTCACTCTAAATTGTATGGTTTTCAAAGGAAACAATATTAATCATTTCTGCAAAAAATTAAGAGGGTGGGTAAAATTCATAAAAGTCTAAATTTTTCAGAGATCATAGAGGAGTAGTTTTCAATACTCTACAGAGCCAAAAATTTGCCAATAATCACTCTGTCTCTTATGATTTTCAAATAAATAACATTTTTCATTTCTGCCAAAACCCAAGTGGCTTAAATTCAGAAAAGGCTCAATTTTTCAGATGTCCTAGAGAAGTAGTTGTTAGTATCCAGAGGGTCCAAAATTTGCAACGAATTGCTTTAACTATTAAGGTTTTTTGAGATTGTTCTTTTCCATTTTTAGACATTTTCCATTTCTGACAAAATATAGAATGGTGCCTAAAGAAAAAAATCTCAATTTTTCACAAGCCATAAGGGAATAGTCCTTAGTATCACGGGGTCCAAAATTTGTCCAAAATCATTTATTGGCAAAATGTCAAACTACTTTTTACTCAGTTAGCACTATAGCTACAGCTCTGAAATGACGCAGAGTATTAAAAAGTAGCTGCACAACATATTTCATAACAAAACCCTCCAAAATTTAATGTTTTTGAAGTTATAAGGTGATTTACTGATTAGCAAAATAGAAAAGTAGGTATTACTGAATTAGCAGTGGAGCTGTAGATCTGAAAATTTCTCAAAGCTGAATTATAAAAGTAGCTATAACTCAGTTGGCTGTGGTGCTACAGCATTGGAAATATGCCATGACACATAACATCAAAGATAGCATTGGAGATGCCTGTATCCAACATCCAGGAAAATATTTTTTAACACCTTGAGATGTAGAAGAAGTGAAAAAGTACAAAGACCAGGAGCCTTTCAGAGCAAATGATATCAGTTATGTAAAGATGCAAATAATGTTAGCAGAGAAAATAGCATTGATGAGAGAAAATATCTGTAAACTATGAAGTTGTAAAATTGATTACTTGAATATAGATATCAGTAGAAATGGCACAATTAAGTAAAGTTACACATAACTAGACCTCTGAAGTGGTCATTTATTTCTTGCCCTGAGGCTGTATTTTTTGTAAAGATACATGTAGTTAAATAATTAATTCATGAGACAGTATTGATGAAATCGGCAAATGTTTGGACACATGTTCTGAATGTCACACATATTTCTTTAGGAAAAATAGATGTTTGATTATGGTAAGTTACTAAATTCAACATTTCAAACTGTAAGATCTGTAATAAGTGAGTTCTAGGCCCGTTAAAGATGGTTGACCCTGGTTGGGCCTTGAACAAGGATCAAAGGTCAAATCTGACCACATCAGAAGACTCCCAGCCCATGCTTTTCTAGAGGTCTGTATCACATCCTAAAACTCTAGGATCAATAATAAGTGAGTTATAAGTACTTGGTTAAGTTTGACCAAATAAGAAGATTCGGGTGAATAATTACCTATGGGTCTGGAACTTCGCCATGTAAAAGCTCTCCCAAAAGTAGATGAATGAGATTACAATAAGACCAAATAAGAAGATTTGGGTGAATAATTACCTACGGGTCTGGAACTTCGCCATGTAAAAGCTCTCCCAAAAGTAGATGAATGAGATTAAAATTGGGTATCTGCAATAGTTTTAGAGATAATTAGCATTTACTCATTTTGAGAAGGTGAATAATTAGCTACTGGTCTGAAACTTCACCAAGTGAAAGTTCTCCCAAAAGTAGGTGAATGAGTTCTTTGAGAAAAATTGGCTACCTGCAATACTTTTAGAGATAATTCGCATTCACTCATTTTGAGTAGGTGAGTAATTAACTATGGATCTGAAACTTCACCATGTGAAAGCTCTTCCAAAAGTAGATGAATGAGTTATTTGAGAAAAATTAGCTGTAGCTAAGGACAAATTAGCTGAACAACATATTTTAGGAAATATTGTAACTGCAATAGTTTTGGAGTTACAATGGCTTTACTCAACAGTCAGAATTTCAAAGTAGCTATTACTCAGCTATCCAAGGTGCAACAGGTCTGAAACTTTACTATGTGATAGCTTAGCAAAAAATATACTTTAAAAGATTTCCCTAACTTTAATACTTTTGAAGATATTTGACATTTACTTCTTCTGTTATTTAGCTACAAATGAAAAAATAGCTATTACTCACTTATGGCATGCCATACAACCCTAAACTATGTACCATCTTATAGCTTAGAACAAAGTAGCTGAACAACATATTTTAGGAAAATACTCCAACTGCAATAGTTTTGGAGTTACAATGGCTTTATTCAACAGTCAGAATTACAAAGTAGCTATTACTCAGCTATGCAAGGTGCAACAAGTCTGAAACTTTACTATGTGATAGCTTACCAAAAAGTAGATGGACAACATATTGAAAAAATTTCCCTAACTTTAATACTTTTGAACATATCTGACATTTACTTCTTATGTTATTTAGCTACAAATGAGAAAATAGCTATTACTCACTTGTGGCGTGCAGTAGGGCCCCAAACTGTGTGCCGTCTTGTGTCTGGGGGCGGGGTGGCTGAGCAACATATTTTAGGAAAAACTACAATAGTTTTGGAGTTACAATGGCTTTACTCAACAGTCAGAATTTCAAAGTAGCTATTACTCAGCTGTCCAGGGTGTGGCTGGTTTGAAGCTTTGCTATGTGATAGCTTACCAAAAAGTAGGTGGACAACATACTTCAAAAGATTTCCCTAACTTTAATACTTTTGAAGATATTTGACATTTACTTCTTATGTTATTTAGCTACGGCTGGGGGATGGCTGTTGCTCGCTTGTGGTGTGCGGTGGGGCCCCGGACTGTGTGCCGTCTTGTGGCTGGGGGCGCTGTGGCTGGGCAGCATGTTTTGGGAAGATGCTGTGGCTGCGATAGTTTGGGGGTTCCAATGGCTTTACTCAACAATCAGAATTTCAAAGTAGCTATTGCTCGGCTGTCCAGGGTGCGACGGGTCTGAGGCTTTGCTATGTGATGGCTTGCTGGGAGGTGGATGGGTGACGTACTTCGAGGGATTTCCCTGGCTGCAATGCTTTTGGGGATGTAGGCCATTTGCTCATTATGGTTATCATTAAAAATTGAAAAAGTAGCTATTACTCACTTAGCTATGGAGATACACTTGCAAACTGCTGACCATGTTGTAGCTCTGGAGAAAGTAGCTGAACAACATATTGGAACAAAATACTGTAAATGCAATAGTTTCAGAGTTATAAGCCTTATAATTATTGTAGCTAAAAGTGCTATTACTCACTCGAAAGTAGGTCAAAGTTCACCAAACCCAAAAAGAGTGTAAAAATTCATTTGGACAAGTAATTTACCAAAAATGTGTAACGGTGGTAGTTTCAGAGAAAACAGCATGACACACGCACGCACGCACGTACGCACACACATGGTGCAAATTATAATCTCCCTCCCGGGCTAAAGCCCTGCGGGAGATAAAAACATTAGAAAGTGAGAATTTAAAATTGAACATAATATATACCAATGAAATTAAACTTATTAAAGATACAAAATTGCTAACTTCAATTACAAGGTACTGCATTGTATTCTGCCATGTTTTGATAATTTAAAAAGTGGAAAATTTTGAAATATGACTCGTGCCCTCTCTGTCATGTCAAGCATGATATTGTACATTTACTGTTTTTTGTGTCAAAGCAAAAGAAATATGGAAACATGTTGGTATGATTTTTGATATAAATATAACACTGTATAATATTAAGAAGATTCCAAACCCATAATTATATGTATGTTGGTTTCACATTATAAACCTTAAGGACCAATAAAAAGTGAGTTATAAGTACTTTTACATTTGGCTATCCTCATTTGACCCTGAAGGAGGGGCCCAAGGTCAAATCTGACCAGAACAGAAGACTCACTTCCCATCATTTCCAATGGTTGGTTTTACATCCCAAAACTCTAAAATGAATAATACGCAAGTTATAAGCACTTTTAAGTTTGGCTAGCCTCATTTGACCTTGAAGAAAGGGTTAAAGGTCAACTCTGACCGCATCAAAAGATTTCCAGCCATAATTTCCTATAAGTTGGTTTCACACCCCAAACCTTTAGGACTAACTAAACCAAGGAAGCATCTGTGGCCAGATGCAAGATGTATCCATCTGAAAAGGACGACTGACATGGTTTCAAAAATAAAAAGAATTTTTCAATAATAATCAATTTGCTAGTACTTTTAAGTTTGGTTACCCTCATATGACCTTGGAGCAGGATTCCAAGCCGATGGTTTCCTATAGGTTGGTTTCATATTGAGAACTTCTAGGACCAATAATTGGTAAGCTAAAACACTTTTAAATTTGCCTATCCTCATTTTACCTTAAACAAGGAACCCAAGGCCAAGGTGCTCTTTACATGCGATGCCTCTATGACAAATAATTAGGGAGATATAAGCACTTTCATGACTGAAAATAATAGCATGTGGCGGCCATGTTGTTTTTTCAAATGAGGGAAAAATATTCCCTAGAAACAGGAAAATCTCTGCACACTGTAGGGGATTTCATATAGCCACTTGGACATGCCTTAAATTTCACTATTCACTGAATGAAACCCTAAGCAGAGAGTAAAACTCTTAGGGATATGTTGAGAGTTTTATACTTGACATTTTTATCTACAGTCTCCACTCAAAGACAGTTAAACATAAACTGAGGGCAGTTCTTTATTTATATTCATAGCTTAGATATGTAATCTTAATGGATGTATAAATGTAATAAAACTAGTACTAAAAATATTTACAGCTTGATGTAGATATATATGTACATATGATCATACTTATGTAAATGTAATTAATGATTCAATGAATAATATGCATGCTAATAGCAATTAAGCAGTTGTAGATAAGTACAGTTCTAGAGTTCATAGTTCAATATAACAACTGCATAAGTAAGGATTACATATGACAATAACAAAAGTTAAAGCTAAATTACTAAAGGTGACTTTAAATGAAACAGCTAGTTCAATTTTGTCATTACAAGTTCAGCCAAAACAACCATCCCCTTTAATGACATCATCAGAACAAATGTTTACTTTAAGCATTGTCTGAATAATACAATCTGGCAAACTCAAAGAAATCTTGTAGAAATTCTGTTGTGTCTTCTGCCTGAGTCGCTGTGAACATGGGGCAAGCCCAAAATCAGACCCGTCATATGAGATTTTACGACAACAGGTCCTTAGTGAGTGCTGGTAGTAGATGTTGATGATGTGATGATGTGGCTACCATTGTTGATGTGAAGGTCATTTTAATAGATAATCTGACTTAACATTAAACATGTGATATGACAGAAGTAAGGCCAAAATTTTTCTCAGGCAAAATATTTGCAGACCAGGACTTTACATGCTCTGTCTACATTCTGGAGACATAGCACCAATAATAAGTGATAAATAAGGACGTTTTAGTGTAAAGACGCCATTTAACCTTGAAGCAGGGGTCAAAGATCAAATTCAACACCTAGAAAATATTCCCAGGTTTTGACTTCCTGCAAGTTGTTTTCACATTCTGAACCTCAAGGAGCAATATTAGGGGAGATATAAGGCCTTTTTAATAGGATAATCCCGTATGACATTAAACATATCATATGGCAGCCATTTTGTCTTAAGAACTAGGCCCAAATTACTATGAGGCTAGCTTTTCTAGCCATATACTTTTGTGCAAATTTGATGAAGCTAGCTGGAATATTTCAAGATTTAGAGCACCTTTATGATTTTCAAACAATTAGCTATGGCAGCCATTTTTTTTCAAAATGAGACCAAAATTTTACACAGACAGGTTTTAATAGCCATAAACATTCCCTGCAAATTTGGCTGCAGGTGGGAGATAATAAACTAGTAGCTTGTACTTGATACTGACTTATGTACTGCTTGGTGTAATGACTTGGCAAACGCCTTGTCACTTGGCACAAAGCTTAAAACAGAATGTTTATTTACAATTGGAAAAATTCATCCATTTCTGACAGTCAATCATACCAAAGAAGGTACCATTGATGGTAACTGAAGTGATGATGGACATAAATAAATTGGTTTTTGTTTCTATTTAAAAATTTTTCCTTGATGGGGTGCTGATATCAAGAACTTGTATAAACTACACTAAAAAGAGTGCAGACAATATTTTTTGGGCTAAAGTGTATTTCTGGCTTGCACTTTTGTCAGTGCATGCTTTAATCAATAAAATCTGCATTATTACAGACAAAATAAACAGAAATAAGGACAAGGTGCGTGGAATAATGTCATATTTTTATTTTTATAGTATCTTGCAAAGGTACTTTAATATTTTTAAGCTCATTTATTGATTTGCATAAGTTGACTAATATATTAACAATTAGTCGATGTTTCTCCTTAATATTGTACATTTCACACCTTTGTCTTACTTGTGTTCACTTATAATCTTGATAACAGGAAACAGACCCATCCAGAAAAGAAATAAAAAAATTAAGCAAGTTACCTTTTTGAGATAATTAGTTAAGGTAGGCAAAGTAGCAATTTTGAATATGACATTACTACTCATATGTAAATGATTGCGCATTCTTTTATTTCAAAACTTTCCCCGTACAATACAAAAACTGTTCTACACTTAACATTTACAATGAGGTCCTCAGTGACATAGAGGTTAATCATAAGTGGTGTCTGTGCATCAGACTTGTCAGTCCCTCACCCCAGAGATAAGCTAAGCAGTATGAATTGGCCTTGAGTAACCTCATTCTGGGATTGCTACCAAGCCCTTGACTGGGTAGCCCGTTTTGCTAAGGCCAGTATTTAAGGGAAAATTCAAGTTGGAGGTATTTGAAACCAATGTGTTATTTAAAACCAATGAGAAAGGACATGTCAAACAGCTTAATATTATGTTTACCGAGGATTTTATTCGTTTTAGTATAGCTTTTTGCTGAGAGACGGTCATTAAGTTTTGTGTTCTACAGTGTACAGGTCAGCACCACGGAGTAGCTATAAGAGAAAATGAGCTCAGGAGGATATGCCTTTGTGTAGAGATAGGTTTTGAGCTTCTTTCTAAAAGAGGCAATAGTGGGTGACGCACGTATGTCTTCAGAAAGTGAATTCCAAACAGTGGGAGCATCAAAGGCAAAACTGAAGCCAAACAGCTTAGTGGATTTGTGAATTGTAGGTTAAAATTTTGGTACATTGAGGAAGTTGGCAACACTCTGAATATGTCCATTATTGTAAGTAGTATGGTATGAGGATACATATGGAGCAAAATATTTAAGGAAACCAGTATGAATAAACTTGTACACCAGGGTAGCCAGTTTGAACTCTGAGCAAAACTGAATAGGGAGCCAATGGAGTTTAGTGAGTACTGGAGTTATCCGAGTGAATTTACTCAATTTGTAACAATTTTAGCAGCACTATTTTGGATAGACTGTAATCTATGAAGATTGAATTTGGAGAGACTCTTAAAAAGTAAGTTACAGTAATCCAACCGACTACTAACCAAAGCATTGGCAACTGACACAGATGCATCCTGAGTCAAAAACTGCCTAATATTTCTAAAATCCCTCAGTTGAATAAAGCAGAATTTACAAACATTCTTGACATGTTAAGAGAAGGAAAAATCAGATTCAAACCACACACCCAGATTCCTGACTGACTCGGTGGGGTGAAGGGGTTGCCCAAAATGTTGATTGGGAAACATGCTTTTAACCTCTCTCTCTCTGTTTGTTGGAGCCAAAAAGTATGAACTCAGTTTTATCAAGATTTAGTTTAAGTTTGCCAGCCGACATGCACTCTTTAACATCTTGAAGGCATCTGTTCAACTTTTCAAAGTCATCTGAGGCATTCATGTGTGACAGATAGACATAAACTTGTTTGTTGTCGGCATAGAAATGGAATTTTATGCCTTTGTGTTTTTCAATCAGTGTACTAAGGGGACGTGTGTACAGAGAGAACAGCATAGAACCCAAAACAGAACCCGGAGGCATGCCAAACAGCATTTTTTGTAAATTAGACAAAGTAGAGCCAATCTTAACTGACTGAAAATCTTCCGTCAGATAACAAGAGAACCATTTGAGAATGGAGTTGCCTACACTGAACCAATCCAGAAGACAGCTGAGGAGAGTGGAATGATCAATAGTATCAAAGGCTGCAGAGAGATCAAGAATTACCAATGTAGTAGCTTCACCCCGAGATAGTGACAAATGAATATCATTTTTTATGGAAAGCAGAGTTACCTGACTTACACACTGACTGGTATCAGTTATCCAAGCCATGTTGATGCATATGATCAACCAGCTGTTTAGCAACTACACATTCCACCAGTTTAGAAATGAAGCTATGTCTAGATACTGGGCATTAGTTTTCCAAATCCTTAACAGGAAGAGAGGCCTTCTTAATAAGTGGAGTGACCACAGCCTTTTTTCAATCATCTGGAACCAGTCCCTCACAGAATGAACAATTTACCAATTTGGTTATAGATGGTAGAAGGATGTCAATGCATTCCTTAATGACGAATGTAGGCAATGGGTCCAACAGGCATGATTTGGTCAGAAGAAGATGACAGTCAGTATTGACACCCAAGCACTAGTACTAAAAGAACTATGCAGGCTGAATGACAGACACTGTCAAAGATCAGAGGGCCAGCTTTTCAATGACCAGTACTCATAGGAAAGGACACAAGTTAAGTAGTGGTATTCATAAAATATTGATTGTAAAAATCTGATTTCCTGTAAACAAAATCAAGAAGTCAATAGTTCATCCTCGGAAGAAGAGGAGCTACCAAGCTCAGCAGCTATTAGATCCTCTCTTCAGATCCATACACAAATTGACAGGAGAATTGGGGATAGGCAAAGCCAAGTAAACATAGAAGGTAATGGCCTAGGGGGCAAAAAACAAATCCAAACATTGGAAAATGTGAATATTTTGGCTAAAAAGAAGGTGGCCTGGCCACAATATGTCATTTTGGCTGGGGTCATGAGTCAGTGGGAGAGTTATGACCAACTTTCTTTAACACAGTTATTTAAGGCATTACCAAAAATTTTCTTGATGAGTCGGATCCAATTATGAGGGAAAATAATGCTGTCCTACATGAGTGACCTCATGGAGGACGTGACAGATTTTTCCTGGACAAATGCCAAGACTGCCCCCACTGTACTCCTCTGTGGTATGGAGAAGGGAACATTGTGCTTGACTGACACAGATAGCATAGATATAATAAGAATGGCACATAGCCATAAACATTCTGCTAGTAGAATGAAAACCCAGTTTTGTAAAGCCTAATTGGGGATGTGTACTCACACAAAATACCATGAACTGATTGGTAAACTTCAGAAAGATACCTGTGCTTTCTGTTTCACCCAGGACAAAATTTTACATCATCCTGAAAGAATTTTTACTTTAGTAAACGTGTGTCACGGAACGAGCAGCTAGTTGGTCAGTGAGTAACAAAACTCTGGGAAGCGGTGTAACTAGTGATGTTGTGTGCTTTATCAGAAAAGTATAGTGTAAAAAGTGTGTGAATTATTGTGTGTTGATTTTAAAAAAGATGTATATGTAAAAAATTATACTAGTGCAAAAACAAACATTAGTACAGTTCCCATTAAAAGCAGGGTTGCTTATAATTTGGCTCTGAACAAAAAACAGTGGGAGGACCTCATTGCTGGAAGAAGCAAAACACTATAGGCCACAGGCAATCACAAATTCGTGTAATCATAATCATACACAACAGAAACAAAGTCCCTAGTAGCAACAAAACAAAAGACTTGAATCAGAAACACAATGCAGTCGAAGGCTTTATTGAACTCGACAAGTCCATTGTTCATGCTGGGGCTTCTATCACACCTTCCAGTGGAACAATGGGTGAACCTGAGGTGACAAGTCTAACAATGATTGCCATTCACTTGATGAATGGCCTGCCATAGTGGTTAACAATGGCACCCCTTGCAACAAAGCTTGAATCATTGTACACCAAGCAATGAATTGGAGACAAATGATAAAGTGTCACCAACTTCTGACACTTGAAATATTAAAACAAATACTGACTTAGACCCTGTTCACCTTTATGATATTAACAAACAATTATCAGAAAATCTGTTGATTGATGCTTTGCTAACAAAGGATTTGTGGAAAAAACAAATATCTTGGCTAGAGGAAAACTGTGATTATTTTACGTCTTGGAGAGCATAAACCAATTATGACTTTGGTTTTCTACCAATGGCTAACTTCCTTTACCTGACACCTCCATTGCTAATGGCCTCTCTTTAGAGTTTCCAATATTTTATTATATAAAGTTTGGCTTTCCCCTTGATTCCAACAGACAGTGCAACTTCATTAACGACACAAAAAAACATTCCTCTGACACTCGGTACCCTAATGACGTCAGACAAACCAAATTTCGATAATAGACTAGTTATCATTGATCTATCTCTACCTCATGGAAATACGGTTATTGCAGGTATAGGATCTGAATTTGCTCTAACTTTTCCCACTCTAGACCATATTACCAATAAACTTAAGTGTTTCGGCCCTGGATCTCACTTATTCAAAATTGATATAAAATGTGTATTCAGGTACATCAGGATTGACCCCTCTGACCTCCTGGGTTTATGTTGGGACAAAATGTACAATAACACCTGCCTGCCATTGGAAAAGGCATGGGACCCAGATCTTCCAACATGTGAGCGATGCCGTCAGGTATGGGTTATGTTGCCAAGGATATGATGTCATAAATTATTGTGATATTTTGTTGGGTGTGGCATGCAGGATGTTACAAGAAAGACTTTTTTCATGTTTACATGACTTATTAGACAAATAAGGCCAAAATGTCATCCAGAAAAAGATGCTGGAAAAAGCTAGCTTGCCCTTGCCCTGACCCGTTGTGTAGAATGTCATCAAGTCAAAGCCAACATTGTGCATAATTTTCCTTGGCATCTGCATTGACACTGTCAGTGGCACCATTGTAATACCTCCTGACAAGGTACAACTTATCTCACTCAATGGCACAGTCGCAAGCATTGCATGCAAAATCAACTGCAATCCTTGCTTGGACAACAGCTCGCGAAACAACCAAGACTCTTTTTGAGACTCATTAACTTGAGACTTAACTTCATGAGAGATATCAGGTGATTTACAATGTTTAAAAGACGTTACCAAGTACAATGACATCTCTATCCATAACCATAGGCCTGTGGACATTACAATTTTGTGTACCACCTTTTCTTCCCTTTACACTGCTAGAATCTCACAATAGAGCACTTAGAAATGATAAATATACTGGCAACTCTTAGGACATTTGCTGCCATCAGGGCCCAAAGAAAGGTACTCATAAAATGTGACAACCATGCTGTTTTCCAAGTCCTCACAAATAATAGAACAAAAGACCCTGGGAGCATGCCCCAGAAACATATGGTATTTTACTGATATGTATGACATAGGTATGACATATGTTGATGTTATTAGAAAACACAATATTATAGCTGATGGTCTTTCTAAGCGGAAGAATTCAGAGGTAGATCAACGATTACTTTTTTCACAGTTACAGGACCCGTTTTGGGTGGTTGTTTCATTGGAACTCCTTGAACTTGACAATGAATAAAATTCTTATAAGTTAAGATGTGCCCTTTGTTTTGTAGCTTCCCAGGCCAGGAAGGACCTTTATCAAGGGGCCAAACAATGTCTCAAACAAGCCTTCAGTTCGAAGACACAAAAGGTGCCATGAAATGCTTTTCAACATTTTTGTGGATTTTTCTATTTTGCATTAAAATTTCCATGACCTGTTTTGCCGCCAATGATGCTTTGTCTTATCTGGAATGCTTAGTAAGAAAGAATGTGCCAAGTAATATGTTAGCCAATCATATGTCAGCTGTCAGGGCCAATTTTGTCATCAGAGGGCTAAATTTCTCTATGTGGGTTCACCCCAAGATCAAATACTTCCAAAATTAAAAATAAAATGGTCCAAAACAATGCAAATTAGGTACAAGGTGCACATTATCTCTCTCTCTAGGACAAAAGACTCTGTTTCAGTTTAAATCATCCCACACTTGGCAAATCCTTACTGACTCAAAAATCAGAATGCTTCCTATGATCAACCTTTCTATGGGCCTTTCACAGCATTTATCACACTTTTTACTCCTGTTTTACTCCTTCAGATGCTAAGCGGCAATCCTAGCCTATAATGTCTACATTCGTATTCAACAGATTAAACATCATGGCTCCTGAGCTTCTGATTGTGTAGGGACCTATAGAGATCAAACTTACTACATCTGTTGCTGCTGCATTGTAATAATGTAACTATATTGTAATAGTGGTCATACTCTTACTCGTTGGGTTTGGAGTCCTTATGGTTGTCACATACAATTTTGGTAAACTTATCATGTCTCTGGGGTATCAACAGCTTCTTGGCAAGGTTCTAACTTTATTAGGGTCAATCTCAACTTAGTGGTTCTCTTTGGCTTGGAATTTTTAAGATATTAAGATTTGAACCTAGCTTGCCCTGCTTCAGGGTCCCCCTTGTGTATAAAGATAAGGTGATCTTAACTTCACCTCTAAGTATTTACATTGTGTAGTTTTTATAATTCATCAGTCTAGGGTGACCTTGATTTCATAGATTAAGTCAACTTTATGTTCACCTTTTTATAAAGTCTTGGTGAACTTTACAATAAATTAAGTCAACTTTATGTTCACCTTTCACCTTGTAAAGGCTTGGTGAACTTTATAATGTATGTTAAGGCCACCTCACTTGTTGTTAACATATATCTTTTACAGTTGTACATAGAATTTAGATTCAATTTACAAGTAGTAGTCATATTTACTCTTTTATACATTATCATATTTTGTAATATACAATGTTAATATGTAAGAAAGATTATGTTCTGCATTGTTGACCTTTCTATGACCTCTGGGGTGAGGGGACTGGCAGTGTATCATCTAATTGCAGACTGTCACCTCTGTGTGGGTTTGACAATGCTGTGAACCTGTCCCAATATAACCTTCTCTGTTTAGCTTGATTCAAAACCATAAATTGGATTTGGAACTTTGCTGGCAACCTCATGGTTAGTGATTCCATGCACTGATATACCTAATCACACAGATTCAGCAGAAATTAGTTGAACTTTTATTAAAACTGACTTCATTCTCCTGTTTAATGTAAAATTCTTATATACTTATGAATATATGTGCGTTTCTTTTAAGAAATAAATAACTAACATTATTTATTTTAACAACAATGATATGGAGCAGCCATAAAATAAGTATCTAATAAAGTCAAAAGTTTTCACTGAATCATGATACCACACAGTAACCTTCTCCTTTGCTATGCTTATCAAAAATATTATATTAACTGAATATACATTGAACAAGTCATAAAGTCTGGAGGTTATTCAGAAGTTTAGTGTAAACTTAAATTGGTGCAAACATATCATGTCTATGATTAGATAAACCAGATGTGCAAACCACTATGCAAAGAGTGATCACAAGAAACACCTTTATTTTTATATGGCTCCTTTCAAATACAGAACTGGTCTACATTTTCATTATCTCTTTGATCTCCCTCTGTTGGTCTACTGAAAGTCTGATTCTCCCCAGTTACAGTTTAGTACTCCGATAATGCTTGTACACAGCACAATCATGACATGAAGAAACATCAATAAAAAGTTATTTGAATGTTCATCAAAAGTACCAAAAACTCTTTGACGAGATCAATAAAAGCATTTTATATTAAACAATATACACATAAATGCACATTATGTAATAAGGCATGAAACATAAGGCATGTTACAACACAAATAATAGAGATCTATCTAAAAAGTTGTAAAAAGTTATTACTTTCACATATTACATACACAACATTTCTGAACGACCAGAGACATTTGATAAGGAAAAACATTTTCTCATAAATTTCTCAGATATGTACAAATGTTACAACAAATATTGCACAAGTAAGCATACAACATTTCCCATGCATATTTGATATACCATAAGAAAACTGAAGAGCATCTCTTTAGTGTCTTATGTCATGGCTAGTACCTTTGTTTCGGTTATATTTTGAAGGGTAGTTGGAAGGGCAGAAAAACTAGTACATACACTATGTCAAGGTTCTGTTCTGTAAACCACCAACCATTGGGAAGAAACTGCCAGTTTTCTCACTTGAGGGCAGGCCAGAACTCAAACTCTGATCTCAGGGGTGGGGAACAAGTGTTGTTACCACTTCACAACTGTGGCGACCTAAATAATACAACTTATGAAAACTTTCACCAACAACATAATGTAGTGAGTGCTTTCATACTGCGTAATCTAAATGGTATGTCAGATTGTATGGTGGTGGAGATATTAAATATCAGAAAGATAAATTACAAACCCCAAAATACCAAGGAGATGATGGTAGCTGACCTAGCTGACCTTTACTGTTTGATAGCTATCAGGCAATTAAAAATGTGTCACAATGCTGGGTTGTCACACCTAGATTCTTTGGTTATCAGTCAGGAAATAATTTAGTTATTTTAATTAATTTGTTATAAATAGACAACCCACTTATGTTAGTGGCTGAAATTCATAGCTATCACTGTCAAACTGATGTGAAAATTCAATAGGCTGCATTGATATTTCTTTTATGCTGAATCTCATCCCTTTTATATAAACTCCACAACCTGAAGCAACAAATTTTACCATTGCAGTTTATATTAAAGCACAAGTAACTTGTTCACTTGAAAGCTTCTAATACACAACTGACATACATCTGACTACTTCTAACAGATGACTGACAGAAGGAATTTCTCTATTTCTTTTACATACAAATTATTCCTCCAGAACATAATAGTGACAGAGATTATCCTATATGTAAAATATATATGCAACATTTTACTGGAATTTTGTCCATTCAATTAACCATTCTTGATGACATTGACAAATTCCCAGCACTGATCATATTTTATTTATAGACTATATTCTTTACAAACAAATAATACTACCACATGTGCATGTGCAGAGTAATTTGACACAATGTGACCTGCTTTAATTCCATGTAATAAACCCCAAAACATGCAGAGAAATAAAAAGTGTCCCTAATGGTATTACCTTAGCCAGATAAAAGGCAACCTTATTTTATGAATAACAAAGCAATCTCATTGAATTATACAAAGCAATTGCCTCAATGACTTACATACCAGACAGCAAGTTATACTAAACTTCATTGTGCTTCCTTCAAAACTCATTAGATAATCACAGCCATTGTTATTCATACATTTTACCTTCATCTAGTTGTTTTGTGATGTATTTGTATACAAACACCAGATAATCAACTAGACCACT
Source organism: Sabellastarte sp. h YS-2021 (assembly GCA_964017235.1). Taxonomy (NCBI): domain Eukaryota; kingdom Metazoa; phylum Annelida; class Polychaeta; order Sabellida; family Sabellidae; genus Sabellastarte; species Sabellastarte sp. h YS-2021. The sequence goes on from OZ024931.1 coordinate 145,440,243, forward strand.
GTAATTATTATATGAGATCTATGGAGCCAGTTACTGTCTTTCACATTGTTTACCAACCTGATAAAATGTGTCATATTACACCCTGCTTTGAAAACTTTACTGACTCCCTTACAGTTAAGGCCATAATTTTTTTGAAATTTCCATATTTAACATATTTTTTCGGGCTGGCATCAAGGTGCCAGCAAGTTCAGCCCTGGGGGTGTCCTATTTTCCGACAGCTGGTATATTAGTATTGATCATTAATTGATTTGTTATCTCGCATTTCATTGGTGGTCAAGTGGTCACCTTGTAGCAGTCCTTCAAGCTCTGCCATTTGAATTTTTGAGGTGAATGGGGTCACACTGATTTTTACATCAAGAAAATTTTATTACATATTTTAGGTTTTTAGTTTTTTATTGTTTACTTACTGATATTTGACGATATGGCAGAAGCAGCCACTTGTCCATACAACCTAAGATCGAGGGAGCAAGTTGTGGAGTTGCCTGTGCAGTTACACTTGGCTGACGACGAGAAATTCATATCAGATCTGCTGGCCGGCGATAGGACACAGACTGGGCAAGTTCCGGGTTCTGATTCTTCATTAAGTGATACTGACTGTGATGCGTTGATTAATAGCCCTCTCGCCAAGGCGAGTAGTTCAGGCCTTTCTGGTAACACTACAAAGTACGTGTCAGATCCGAGTTTGTCAGATGGTAATGTTATTAGCCAACAAGTTATAAGTATGCAAATATTGAGCCAGTTGAAGTCCTTGGGTCAAAGGTTAGATGATATGGAGACAAAAATTTACAAAAAAACAGTGATCAAAGCAAAGTCAAATCAAAAAGTGTCAAGAAAAAGGTCAAGAGCACTGATACCCCGGTCACAGTGGCCTCAAATACCTCCATTACCACTCCAGGTTTGAATGCCTTAAGGCAAGATGCATTGATTCAGCTTAAGGTGGAGCAAAGGCTCAAGGAGTTGCGGGAAACCGAAAAGCAAGGTAAATTGAAATCTCTCCGGGGTGGTTCGATTGAGTTTTTGTAAGGCTTAAAAGAACACATTTTTAGTTTGAAGGATTTATATATCACATTGAAAAATACTGGGACATGGTCTAATTTGCTGGAAAATTTTTTCAAATTTTGCTTTCATTTCATTCGCAAACTTCCCAGTAAACATGTGAAACATTTTTTAAAACCCTGTCTTATGGTTTTCAAAACATGTCAAGGGAAATGTTTATGCTGTTTAAAAAAATGTTTTATGAACATTCAAAATACAAACATTTTTACTAAACACATCTATCAATTGTTTATAAAATAACTAAGAAACTAGGTTTGACCTGAAACATTTTTAAACATGTATAATAAAGCTGAAGAAATGAAGGCTATGATAGAAATGTTTTCCAAACATTAATCATGAAATGGTTGATAATATGTTTGAACTACATTATTGAGCAAATGTTTTAAAAACATTCTGTCAAAAACATTTTTAAACCCATATTTTCAGAATGTCTATTAAACCTCTACCTTCAAACATGTCCAAAGTAAGATGGTGGTGAGCAATAATAGGGGATTTTAGAGGACTTCGTCAAACATTACATCACATGCAATACCTAAAAGTCAGAATTGAATGGGGCACAATTTTGAGTCACTCTATCATAATTTTAGACATGAAAATAATATTTTCATTAGGGAGCAACCTTTAAAAGATATTGAATTTGACCTCTTACCCCAGATATTATTATGTTCATTTGTAATGTTTTTTCAGCGTTTGTGAAAAAATGTTTAATAAACAGAAGACATATAACATTTTAAGCACATTCTATTACAATTGATTTTTGTACCCATCATTTTTTCACCTTTGCCAAATATTTCCTGTCGAACGTTAACATAACCAAAAAATATTTACTTTGCTAAACATAGTTGTTCTTCATTTTTTCAAACAAATTGTAAAGGTCATATAAGCTTGTCACATTTGTTGCTGGTCTAGGATTTTTGAAGGGTTTGAAAACAGCTGCTGGCAGGTGCATAGTAGCTTAGATGACCACTTAAGAGACCAGTGTTCTGTCATTGGGGCCTTTCCCCAGTTATCAGTCACTAGAGTGCTTTTTGCTATATAGGAGTTTACCATTATTTATGGGCTTCTCTTTACTATAAGCAAATCTAGGAATTATGTAACAGAATTTTGTTGATGTTTTTATTGTTTTCATACCTTGCAAAGTATCTTGATGTACTACAGGAATCAAAGACTTTTTTCATTGACCCGAATTGACTGACACTCTTCCAACTGAAAGGCAGAGTCTCAGACCATTAAACAATGGTTGGAGGTTCTTTTGAATGACACTGTGGACATGACCCCAAAACAGAGAACAACCATTTTTAGTGATCAATCCAGCCAACAGTATCTGAGTGGGATTGAACCCATATTCTCTGTGTTCCTTTCATGTCTATACTATAGACTTTTGACATTATATTGAGTTGTGTAGAATTATGTCCAATTCATAGTAAAGGTGGTACATCAAAGCTTTAAACTGTACAAATTTCCACCTGACACATTACGTCAACAATATTAATCCTAATGCTGGTGTTTGATTAAGTTCAGATCTCCATAGGAAACCTCAGATATCCTCAGAGAAGTCACGATTGTTTCACAACTAAGAACCAATTAAGCACCTTTTGTGGTCAGTTTCAACGTCGTTTGAGTCTGGGATTTTTCAACTTCCTCAGGCCTCCTGGGACTAAGCACCGAACTGATTTGTTTTGGTCAATCTCTGGGGGTATATATCGGGACATGGATCTAATTTTTGAATTACTTTTCCACACAGAAAGCAATATGCCATGTTTCAATAGTAGAGATTTTCATAGGTGACTTGGGCATTTTTAGTTTTCAATCAGCTACATTTATTGATGTATAGGCTATTATAACTTCAGTCAAAGCAGCCACCACATCAACCACCACCACAAGCCAGACAAGCACCCAGAAGAAAACATAACATGTGGGTCAGGCCATGGATAACGCAGAGGGAAGAAAAGGGGGCTTACCATACCCATACCATACCTCACCAATTTTATGGGGATGACCCCTGAATTCTTTGAAATGATAAAGGTCAGGGTATAACTATGTCCAGTCCAGCAAGCAACCAACTACAGAGCTCCACTGAGTATTGGGATGAAGTTAGCCATCACCCATCTGGCCACTTGAGAGCCTTACACATCACTGTCCTGCCAGTTTACGGTTGAAAAATCCTGTATTTCAAACTTTGTACCAAAAATCTGTAGGGCAATCCAGGAAAAGTTCAAAGGGGATTACTTGAGGTGTCCGAGTACTAGAATTAAGGAACAAATGGATTGTACCTAATGCTGTGGGAGATCTAGAAGAGAAACACGTAGCAAAGAAAGCAAAAAAAACCTGGTGCCTTGTACCACAATTATAAGGGATTATTTTCCATTGTAATGCTGGCCCTGGTAGATGGAGAGTATAAATTTAGATGAGTGGATGCAGGCACATCTGGTTCCTGTTCAGATACAAAGATTTTCAATGCCTCTTACCTTAGTAAATAGTATTGACCTGTGTATTGCTTCACAACATACTTAGAAGTCAGTACAATGGTCAGCGTGGTGGTCAGCAACCAGAGGATGATGAGGTGATTGGTGATGGTCAGTTGGTTGGTGGTGATGGTAGTCATGACAGAAACCAACGCAGAGAGGCCAAATGTCAGAGGCACTACCTGAGAGACTACTTTAACAATAAGGGAGCGGTGGCCAGGCAAGATGATAGAATATAAACAGTTCTTTTAAGAACTGCTATAAACAAATCAGTCCTTTTCAGGGCTATTAATTATATAAAAAACAATTAACGGCTGTTTTTGTTCTAAAACCCCCCGAACCCACAAACAAACAAATCTGCAACCCACAAACAAACCAACAAACTCACAAACACACTGATAAGTAAACCTACAAAACAACCAACCAATAAACCCACTGACAAGCAATCCCATAAACCCACTGACAGGCAAACCCACAACCAAGAAACCCACATTTCTGCATTTTATATAGAAAATAATTAATGTTTTATTAAAAAAGTTTTACGCACACTGGGTTTGTTGGTTTGCTGCCTAGTTGGTTTTTTGGCTTGCACTATATATCATAAAAATAGTCTTGAACTTTTACATCACTTTATCTCTGCCAAAACAATTCATACAGTATCGTCTTAAAAAATTAATATTTTTTATCTTAAAAGAATTCCATGGATTTTAACTTATAAATGTCTATATTTCATTAGCCATATGGGACTATTATGTGGCCTATGTTTGTAATGTATTTACCATGGGTTGACTGTAAGGACGGTGTAAGTGTTGGGCTTGTTTTTATTTTTGTTTTTATATTGAACTTTTGTTGTATCAGGGACTGGGATTGGGAACAGAACCATGTACCTAAATAATTGTTTTTGGAAAAATTGGTGGCCCTGAAAAGGGCCTATGGGAGCCATCCCCCTAAGACTGATTGGCTACTGAGGTGGCTACTATTGCTGCGGTCTTGACATAGTGATGAACAGCTGTTGCTGTTGTTGCTGCTGTGGCTGCTGCTGGTCGTTGATATGTTTTTCCAGGTTAGGTAGTTGGCTAAGTAAGCCTGACAGGTTGTATCGGCTTTCCTTATATGCTACTTGCAGGTTCACTGATGGATGGTTTCCAAAACCAATAGGCCTTGGTGTGTAGTAGAAACTGTAATTGCTACTGGTGGCTGCACTCATTTGGCTGTTGGTAGATGACTGTGCTGCTGTTGGCAGTATCCTGACCCTCTTTGACTCAGCTATAATAGTAGCAGATCTCTTTCGCAAGGGTTGTCTGCTTGGTGTTGACTTGACATTCTGGAGAGCATTGAAGGCTAGAATCTTAAAATTTTCTTATTCTTCTGGAGACATCTTGTCAGCTTCTGAGGCAACATAGTAATAAAATAATCATAAGCAATAATCCTTGAATCTGTAGGTGTAGATGACTGTAAAGGCAAACAAGTGGATGCACAGACACTGGACTCAAGGCTATCCCCATCAGTGGTTGAACAACTTGACTCATCATGCTGCTTGGTGGTACTTGAGTTGAGACCTAAGCTTCTGTTGGCACCTTTCCTTCTGATGTGGGAAACTCATCTGTTCATAAACCCATGACTGTCTTTGGGTAAGCTCTCTGGATGCCTGTCCATACTGTTGCTGTGAAAGTTTGCCATTTCTTGTTCTTGTTGGGACTTGAACCAACGCTTGACATCAATGGCTGTCAGGTTCAATTCTTAAGCAATTTCTGGCCACAGCTTTTTTCTGTGCCTGTCGTGGAATCTCATTCTCCTTTTCGTACAGCTAAGGGTGGTCCTTGACAAATTCACCAATGGCTGTCTCCTGACTATCTAAGAAGACTGCTGAAACAGTAGATCTCTTGGCTGCAGAATGAGATTCAAAATCTTCCTTTTCATACCTCTCTTCTTTTTTGCAAGCTTCCTCAGTAGTCCTTTCAATTTTATCTTTTCTGTCTGCAGTTCTTTTTTCAACCTCTCCGTCCTCCCTCACATCCCTCTCAACCTCCATCTCTTTCTCAGTCCTTTCCTCACTCCTTTCTTCTCTTTCTCATGATAATAAAAGGTAAAAAAGTAAAGTGTGTGTATCCTAACTGTTAAATTTGCCCTAAACTAAAGTATATAATTTAGAATAAAAAGTGAAAACCCCTAGCAAAACACACACCTTTCAGTAAAGCCAGTCAGTCTGTAACACTGAATGCATGTGTGCAGTCCCTTGTATAGTCTCAGACCCCACTCCCCCTTTTTCTTCTGTCTGCACAGCTTCTGCGCAGGTGGTCCAGTGGAAAAGAATTGGCTCTTAGTCGGTTGTTAATCCCAGACTTCCTCAGACAGCCTGAGACCTCCGGGAACTAAAATTGTGTTGTCTATGGGGCCTCTGGAGGTTGGTTTAGGCTTCTCTTAACCATTTCACTGCTTTGTGACGAACATTGTATGATACATTTTATCAATCCAATGTGTTTTTTGACATACCATCACAATGTCTTGTTGTTTTATTCTATATTCAAGCACACATGAATACATATCCCTCGCAGTGTAAGGGTTAATCAAACCTTAATCAGGGACCACTACTTCTTAGGCTTACTGAAACTAAGGAAACCGATTATGATTCACATGTGGAAAACCTGAACAAGTTTTTTCTTTCCAATGGTGGGTCGGGGACTTTTCTGCGACAAAGTCCAGTCTTCCTGGAACTAAGTTAAGGTGTCTTGCAATTAAGAGGCTCAACACCCCTCAAACAACATAGGAGACTAAGAGTTAAGCATCAGACTAGGAAATATGTGGGTAGGCGTGAAAAGTGGATGGGTTACAATTGTGACAAATATCGTGACAAATATCTGACATGTTTGAAATTTATACCAACCATAAACGGCCCTAACAGACTCAAGCCAATTGTCCAGGACTGTATATTTCGCGGAAACCGATCCACAAAAGTCCTTAATTGGGAACATTAATTGTGTGGTGTAACATAGGGAAAAACTCCAGGTCACCTTTTAATTACTTACTTAATATTGTGTGTTTTAAGTGACCTCACTTATTTAGCTTATTGGCCTGAGTTCTAAAGACCGTAAGGTGAGGTTACCGTACATTGTGTAGTTTGATTCTCAGTTGTTGCTTAAACTGGGGTGTCCTCAAATTGTTTTATAAATTTGAAGTTTGCAATTCAATGCATATAAATTATATATGTGTTGTAAATAAAATTTTAAAAACCCCATTGAGGGCTTTTCATTTCCTACATGTTAGATCTGAGGCAATGAGAGTGATCTAGATCCCTGTCTGGATACAAAAAAATCTGTATCTTTCCATTAACTTTTTCGCTTGGTGGAGGTATGCGCACTCCATATTTTCTTGTTTTATGAAGCGAAGTAGTAGATAAATATGTAAAACAAATCTCTTTGGGAATTCTATTAATTTTCCTTCTCTTGTTGAAAAAGTTGAAGTTATACACCACTATATTTTTTGTATTATATTGTTATCCGAACATATCCAGACAATATGTAAATTTCTTCATACTTGTGAGAACTTAGAATTTTGACAATCCCAATAAACATTGCAACCATAGTCAACAGATAATGTGAGGGTTCCTAAGATATGCACACAGCTTTACAAGAAGTTTGAGGATATTTTATTGTGCATATTAGTTAAATACTATTATGTAGTACACAGAGAATTTTAAAATGCAAAAAACTTTCAGGCTTTAAAAGGTTCTTTTACCTTAGCAGAGGACAACTACCCCAGATGTTATTTTAAAATGCTTTGCGACCCTATACTTATTTTGTGTTTTATATCACACCTTGTATCTTATAGATTATATTGTGACAGGTACTTGGAAGTCAGAGGAAACCAATGCATACAGTTGATGAAGATTCTGTACTGTAAACTGGTGACTAATGGCAAGCAAGTACTAACTTTTCTACATGAGGTCAGGCTGGAACTCAAACTCAGATCTGCAGATGGGAGTTGAGTGTTACCACTGGGCCAATGTGTCCCCTAATAAGGGTTATACACAAAACTATGCATAAAATAAAGCCTCATCAAGTAAAAATGTCATCTTGAACCAGAGGCCAATTTTAATAAGGTTCTCACATTTAGCCGATACTTTACCTCAGTAAGGGATTGAAATCTGAGCCTTTGCTCCTAGATAAGTCTTGGATTTAAATCGATGTCATAAAGATTGACTTAGCCAGAGTGGATTTCCATTTCATGTGACCTTTCATTTCAAATCAAAAGGTTCTACTGGTGACATTTGTTCATTGTTTAACACATTTTATCTTTAGAAAGTTGCTGTTTTGCAATAAAAAACTGGGCAACTATATCAAACATTCAAAAATTATATAAGGGAGGTATTTTTTAATCTTTTTATACTTTATGTTCATGCATTTCAAATTATAAAGTGGTAAAATAATTAGGCTACCCATGTTTTAAGTCTTTGTTAACAAAGTTCAACCCATTCTTAGGTAGACTTAACTCAGCCCAAGACTAATCCAAAGATTATCTGCTTTACAAAATCTGCAAAGTCTAAGACCACAAACTTAACCTGAGTTAACAATAAAGGCTTGGTCTTAGTCCTTTTGTGGAACCAGTAGGAGAATGTTTTTTAACTTTTGCATGACTCCCTTTCACTGTGATTATAGAATCTCACAGTCTAACCAGACTGCCTAGGTCCTTAAAGTAGGACAGCAAGTAGTCAAAATTATTGACAAAACCCTGCCTTGGTATTGCTGGACTTGTCTGCTGCCTTCGACACCATTGATCACTCTACTCTTCTGGGTTGCCTCCAAAACTGGTTTGGGGTCAGTGGCTCCATTCTGAAATGGTTCACATCCTACCTAATGGACCGATACCAATCAGTAAAAATTGGTTCTACTTTGTCAGATGTTTGTAAACTCCTATTTGGTGTTCCCAAGGTTCTGTCCTGGGTCCTTTGTTGTTCTCATTGTACACTACCCCCCTCAGTTCCATTATCAGCAAACATAATGGAATAAAGTTTCATTTCTATGCAGATGATAGCCAACTTTATATACATTTATCCCAGAAGAATGCATCTGCTGCCTTTGTTAAGCTAAATAAGTGCCTAAATGATGTTAAAGAGTGGATGACAACTAGTAAGCTCAAACTGAATCCTGATAAGACTGAGTTTATCATCTTTGGTTCGAAGAGACAAAGGGATAAGTTGAAAGCATATTTTCCAATTGATATCCTGGGCAACTCACTCTGCCCTGCAGATTCAGTAAAAAATCTGGGTGTGTGGTTTGATTCAGATTTCTCTTTGTCCAAGCATGTTCAGAATGTCTGCAAAAGTTGTTTTGTTAAACTCCGTGACTTCAGACATGTCAGGCGGTTTCTTATTCATGATGTTTCTGTGCTTGTGGCCAACGATCTTGTTAGTAGTCGGTTGGATTACTGCAACTCACTTTTCAGGAGCCTGTCCAAGTTCAATCTATGCAATTTACAGTGCATCCAAAATAGTGCAGCTAGAATTGTAAACACCAGTCGATACACCAGCATAACTCCTGTGCTAAAGAAACTGCATTGGCTTTCTGTTGAACAGCGCATTGTGTTCAAGACAGTCACACTTGTTTATAAGTATCTTCACACAGGTATTCCCAGGTATTTTTCACCACATCTTTCTTCCTACAGCAGTTCTTATAGTACCAGGTGCAGTCAAAGTGGTGGTAATTTCCTAGTTATTCCAAAGTTCTGCCCCTCTGTTCATAAATCTGTCAAACAGTTTGGTAATAGTTTCGCGTTTGATGCTCCTACTGTGTGGAATACTCTCCCTGATGTGATTCGTGCCTCTCCATCCCTGGCCTCCTTCAGAAAACAGCTTAAAACCTACCTGTACACCAAAGCATATCCACCCTAGCCTGAATCATCCCCCTGGCGTTCTCCGTGGTGTTCGACCCTTCTTATGTCCCTGGACACAGAATTTTGTTGACTGCTTTTTGTTTTGTTGCGCCTTAGAGTCCTCTTGTTTGGGGAGATTAAGCACTATAAAAGTCCAATTAGAATTAGAATTAGAATTATTGAGGGTATTCCAGGGTCCACTAGGTGTGCCTTAGGTGCTTAATATACTAGACGTATCTGATACCATACACAGATACAGGTCAACCAAGTCTCTCAGAGCATCCCTGCACCTGCCTTCAAGTCACTCAGACCACCTTGGCCCAGCCTTCAAGGCCTAGTACATAGCATCCATCTGGCTTGCAAGCTTATTGTTATAGACCTACATCAATGCATGTAGACCTCCTCGACAATGTCAAGTTGAGAGGGCCAGATCAAGAGTTTGTCATGAAAGATCTCACTTGTAAGTTCTAGTTAAGCTAAACTACAGTAAATTCTTTGCATTAAATGAAGCAATGGAAGTAAAAACAGGGGGGCAGGGGTGGTGGGTAAAATTTTTAGTGTTTGCGGCATGGGTGCTATGTAGAATGCCACCACAAAGTGCAGGATCATACCAATAGATTTCATTGCATTTTGTCAACCATTAAATTTTAAGGCTGATATAAACTTCTATAGCTGGCTCTTAACAGGGCGGGTACCTAGGTACTCTCCCTGATGGGTGATAGTAGGTGATACTACAAAAATGTCCATATTTGCAAACTTAAAAGTCACAGAAATCCAAACATTTGATTTATTTCTTATCTTCCACCTTTTTAAATGAACGACACAGTAATCCTGTATATTAGGATAACATTGTTTTTGCCTCACCCATCAATTCATTCAAAACACTAGGACACAGAAGAAATTCTGTAAGATTGTGTGTTATTTTACATACACTTAAAAATAAATTACAACTGATTTACTCAGTTTTTTCTGATTTTGTAGTGATCTACTTACTAAAAGTTTATTGTTATTTTTAAAAGTTTAGATAGAGTTTAGTCAGGCATCTCATTTCAGAATCATGTAGATATTTGACGATCAGGTGCCCAGTTAGTTGGATACCCATTGAGATCAATAGTCAGGAAGAGGCAAATTATAGTTTGAACTTTGTAGTACAATGTCAATAAAGTGTAAGGTATAAATGCACAATAGAAAAATATCCCAATAATCTACATTATACTTACATCAGATTATACTGAACAAAAGCCGATAACTGATATAAATATCTTACAGCATATTGGCCTATATGACATCAGATGTATTTTTTGCATGACTTGGCATCTTTAATGATACAGTTTCAGCTCAGAAACCATCTCTTTGTGTAGATGACACATACATCTATGTTGTCCCGGATAATCTATGTGATAATATGCTACCAATGCACCATTGCGGCTCTCTTAAATTGAACAAGAGATCTGTTTGTCTTAATAACCACTCTGTATAATCAGATGGATATTCAATAAAACTATTATTGTGAATCATTTCTAAGTCTGAAGTGAGAACAGTAAGATCCAAATGTGACAATGAACTAGATTAAAATATTTTACAGACCCTTCTGATTTTAAAAACATAAGTAAAAATCACATTTGGTGTTTTCCTGTTGATTCTGTATTATTCTCTGTTTTGATTTGCAATTCGCCAAAATAAACTTCATTGACCCAGAATTAAAGAATTAGATCCCAATAAGCAAGTGCCAGAAAAGATAATTGTGGAGCACAAAGATTTAGTAAGACTAACACAGCTAAACTTCAGCATGTTCAGCAATTATTCCAGATAAAAATCTGGACTCATATAGCTTCTTTTCCAAACAGCTCCACTGGCTGATTATAATTTTTAACTACTTTAAGTCAAGTAGTTTGCAGTGCAGAATTTATTTGCAGTCTCTGGTTTAACAACCTTAAAAATATGCCTTAAAAACTCAATTAATGTGAGTCTATACACCTAATATAAAAGCTATTTTAGGCAAAGGATTTGTGTACAATGTTTTAATGTGCACTTAATTTGATTATTCTACCTTTCTTTTGACAAGGTTTACTGATAAATGACAGTAAATAAAATTTTGATGTGCATCAAAATAAAAAATGTCATTTTATTATGTTATTATATTTTGTCATAAAAATTATACTACATAACCTGCACAAATGATCAATGCCTGGTTTTTTACATAGTAAAGCATTAGCTTAATACAAAATCTAACTCCTTTGTCCTCCAGTTCTTTTCACCCAACTGAAAACACAACTTCTGGTTAGTATTATCCAATAATTCCTGTGAGCCATTTGCAATCTCTCTTCATCATTACATACCCCACTATAGCACTCTTTTACCTTTCTCAATCTATTGAAACTTTTTGGTCTTGCTTCATAGCCAGGAGGGCTTCTAGGAAAGTTAGGTTCACAATTTTCTGGGGTTTTACAAGTAGTTTTGAATTGCATTTTTTATTGTTGTTTGCTCCTAGTTGTGTCTGTCTTTATATGTTTTACTCAGTTGAAAATGTTAATGGCTAAGACTGTAATGTTTTTAGGCTATATTCTACAATGCCATTGCTTACAGGGACAAGATAAAACAATGAATGCTTAGTTTTCTACCAACAATATTCCTTCTGAATATCACCTTTTCACCCTCTCTCTTTGCAAATTTTACAGCTGTCACTGATAAACAGATTCTCAAAACCATTATGAAATTTCTACTAAGTCCTTTCTATCAGACACAATAAAAACATTGTTTGCATCAACATGCTATTGCCATCCTCTACCAAAATGGTAAATTTTTCATTATCAGATTGCTATGTACTAGCCTGTTTTACAAAGACTATTATAACCCCTTATTGGTTGAAGATGACCTACCAGCCTTAATCTGGTCTCCATGTCATGTCAAAGGTGGTTGTGTTGTGGCATCATAGCTTAATAGAGTTTTTACACTGTCACTATTCCTACCCAGGGAAGTACACCGATCTATTTATGATTACCAATGAAATCATTTAACAGGTATGTGAGTGGAGCTTGAAGTAACCATGACGGTGAGTGGTCATTTGAAGATTTTGCTGTGATGTTCTTTTTGATAAATGATAACTGCAATCCATAGTATGTTTTACTATTTAATTTAGTATTTTATTTTGTTGTTTCTAAAATTACAAAGGCAAATTGGGATTGAAAATTGCAGCATAGAGTAGTTTGAAGAGGAAATGCAATACCCATTTCAGTATTATCAACCATTGCATTAGCAACTACATATGATGTATAGGGTTTTCTCCATAATCTAGAGAAATTGTGTATTGCTCTCCTATATGGGTGTAAAAGCTATATGAGTTTTTATCTAACTGCAGGGGTTTACAACTAAGGGACTAGTATATACACTAATGAAATGTGATTTGTTTACTTTCAAACTCCAACAGTTAATTTCCCAAACTATAAAAGTGTTACAATAAAAGTGTTAGCTCTCAAATTAGAATTATATTTTCTATTGTCAACATAAGAGTTTATAGGCTTTATAAGCTGAAATATGACAATTGTTTGCAAGAATGTCCACACACTGATTTATAATAAAATGACTAGCAAACAAGAAAAAGTAACACACTTTTCATTACCAGTGACTTGAGATGACAAAATACTTGTCAGCCCTTTAAGGGTTCCTACAGATACATATTGTCCAGTTTTGGAAGATACCTTAATTATCGAGGATGATAAATCCTAAAATTGATGCAGATCTGTCTGTTCGTCTGTTCCCCAGAGCCATTAGAAGTGAGGTACTCCCACCAAAGTGTGAAAATTGCAACACTTTATCACAATTTTCTCATTGTCTATTGAAGGGATTTCTCTCTTATTTTACATATATGTACTAAGCCACAGTGAGATCCCTTTGTGTCAGTGTAAGATCTGGATCTTTCTTAATTATTTTTTATAATTTTTAATGCATTAAAATTCATAAAACCATGTACTAAATCTTAACTTAGAGCATTTTGTTAAAATATATTATTCAGCTACTTTTTCCATAGGTACAACATGGTGAGTCCATCCCAATACCTAAGTAAGCAATAGCTACTTATTGACTAGTCAGTAACTTCCATCTTAAGTAAAATCACTTGTCACTTGAAAACTATTTCATTTAGAGAATTTCATATACATATGTTATTCAGCTACTTTTGGGTCAGCCATAACATAGTAAAGACCTGTAGCCTATTGCATAGCCGAGTAATAGCTACTTTAAGGTTATCACTATTGAATAAATCAGTTAGAACTTGAAAACTATTGCATTTGCAGTATTTTGTATAAACATGTTATTCAGTTACTTTTAGGTCACCTATAACATAGTAAATTGCAGGTATGTAGCTCATTGCATAGCTCAGCAAAAGCTACTTTGAGGTTCTCACCGCTGAGTTACTCAGTTGTAACTAAAAAACCATTATATTCAGAGAATTTTAACTATGTTATTCACCTACTTATGAGTCATGTATAACATAGTGAAAATTGCTGACCTGTAGCTTATTGCATAGCTGCCCAATAGCTACTTTCAGGTTTTCCCTGATACAATTGAGTAAATTAATTGTAACTTGAAATTTATTGCATTAGAGAATTTACTTTAAATAAGTTATTCACCTACTTTGGGATCAGCTATAACAGTAAAATTAAGGACCCATAGGTTATTACATAGCTGAGCAATGAAATTTGAAAACTGTTTCATTAACACTATTTTCTTCATATAATATTTTCACTTACTTTTTGCATCTTAACAGTTAACTTTGTATTTTACTTCTGAGTACCATTTGCAGAGCATAAAATTGTGTCTTTTTTTTCTTTTACTTTTACTCTGAAACTCAACATACAGTCACCTGATACACAGCCTGTTCATGGGCACTGATTGCTCATTTATGTTTAAGGGGCCTGACCAGGGGCCAATTTTTAGAAAGATTTAGACCATATTCTGCATTTAAAAATATGCAATTTTAAAGGCTCTATTTTCAAATGTATGAGTCAAACTGGGCCTGTCATACAGCAAAATTTATGTTTTGGGCTTATAAATATCTCCTTTATTATTACTTTTAAAATTTAGGATTTATTAGGAGGTAATATGAAGCCATGTATATGGTGTCTAGAAATTGAATTAGATTCCTCCCCCTGGCCAAGTGTAAGTCATAAAATTGGCAGAATATTTCGACAAACCCTTTAAATCCCAGGATATTTTTTAATGTTCAAGTCAAAGGGTTTTAATCCTAAACTCCAAAAATAAAAATCCTAAAAGAGATTAAACCCAAGATCTGTAACAATTAAAAGTTAAAGGGCTTGATTCCTAAACCCTCAACAAGTAGAAGTTACAACTTTCTACACCTTACAGTTTCTGAGATGTAGCCTGGACAAGATTTTAAACAGTAAGGTCACTACAGCAAGGTTAAAGGTGAAATTAAAGTCAATCTATGACATTACAAACCTACACCCCAACCAATGTTCCTGCCAGGTTTCAACTTTCAACTCATTTTACCATAGAAAGTTATCTGCATTTGTCACATTATACTAGATTGTAAGCAGATATTTTCTCTAATCATTGTGAAACTATTTGTTTATCCTCAAACAGGTATTATTGCCCACCTGATAATTTTCCGCAGTTCTTTTCTATTGGTTTCAACAATAACCAAATTATCTGTATTACATACAAAGCACAGAAATGCAATAACCAAATAAATTGTATTAAACGTAAACCCCAGATATACCTTCTATACCTAGCTTCCTTTCTATTGTTTCACACAACTACCAAATTAAGTCCAGATATATTATAACCAAATGAAAGCCCTGATAGACCATCCATACCACAATTTTGTTTGACCAAATTTTTTATTCCATCTACTCCATAGATATGCACTAATCTTTTGCTACTTTCACAATCTATTACAACTTTTTTTCTTTTTGGTTACATTGTAAAAGACAGGTTTGTACATAGGAAAAGTAAGTGCTGGCAATGCACTTTTAGTTCAACTAACCCACAAAGTAGATTTGTCATCATTTCATATTTTTGTTCTTAGTTATACAGTTTTAGTCATATATATATTTCCTACAATATTCTCCAAAATGCAACTCTTGCATTCTGCTATTTGCCTCATATTGACCAGCATCAGAATCTGTAACTCATCTGAACCCACCATGCACTCAGGTCATCCTGTGATCATTGAGTTGGGGATTCACCGATGTGCAGATAGCATCAATTGCACCTATCTGGCTTTCCAGGGTCACTGTCGAAGGGCAACACATAGTTTACAGAATATCAGTCCATGGACTTCATTGCTCCTAGCTCTTTCGGGTGATATCACTCTCAATCCAGGCCCTGATTCTAGATCTCTCAATGGTTGTCTTCTCAGCATTAGATCTATTAAAAAAAATCATTGTATTTTCTGGAGTGTATCAACGATAGCAATGCTTATCTTATAGCTGTCACCGAGACATGGCTTAGGCCAGAAGATACTGAAAGTTTTTTTCTACTATCACCCCTCCTCGATATAAGTTCACTAATGTACCTCAAAATGTCTAGAAAGGGGGCTGAGTTGGGTTTTATTAAAGGAGGACCTGAGTTTTGAGAAAGTTTCAAAAAACAATTGTCAGGCTTTTAAAAGTGAGGGTGCTATAATCCGTGTACTCTATAGACCCCCGAATCTCTCAAAGTCGCAATTCCTGGATGAATTTGGCATGTTTCTCGGTGCTGCTTCGTCAGGCTGTGAAAATATTTTCCTTAGTGATCTTAATTTTTATCTGGATCAACATGACAGCTGGACACTAAAATTTTATGATATCCTTGAGCAATTTAGTTTTACACAAATTGTGAATACACCTACACAATTTCAGGGTCATATTTTGGATGTATGAGGGATTCCATCCCCTGGGCTATTAGTCCCAATGTACTGTTGGACTATCAGACCACTAGCTTTATTTTCCCATCAGAGAGTCCTGTAAGTTTCAACGTGTCTCAATCTGTAAAATTCACAGATCTTAAATATCTTAAATTTTAAAATGGATATAATGAAATCTTAAATAATAATAATAATAAATTTTAAAATGGATATAATGAAATCTGACCTCATTAGATGCCCATCCAAAACTGTCAGTCTTCTCAGTCATCAATACTTCAATACCTTGAGAAGCCTCCTTGACAAGCATGCCCCAAGAAGAAAAATACACCGAGACATGCCAAGACTGGTTTCATGAACTGTGACATCCTCAAGGCAAAAAGACTTAACAGGAAATACAAGCCGCCATGGAAGCGTAAAAACTCAGCCAGCAATCATAGTGGATACCAGGCTGCAATCAACCACTATAATATCCTGCTTGAGAAGTCCAAATGCAATCATTATACCAACATTGTGGCTAAAATCAAGGAAAAACTAAGGCTTTGAGGAACTGTTTCAGAGATTTTACACAGGTCCTCTGCTGCTTTTCTACCAGACTGTACAAATAAAACTGACCTTGCAAACACTTTGTGTAAGTTCTTCTAGGACAAATCCTTAAAATAAGATCCACACTGTAGTCATCAACACTATCTTTAGTCACTAGACCAAACTCCACTAAAAATACTCTGTCCTCTTTCACACCTGTGTCCGAGGAAAATCTACTCAAAATTCTAAAGTCCTCACCATCCAAATCTTGTGACCGTGACCCAATTCCAATGTCACTGGTCAAGAAGTGTGCTGATATTCTCATTATCCCTATCACTAAAATTGTAAATTATTCAAACAAAGAAGGTACCAGCTGAAAGGAACAAGCTCCCACAAATTGTCAGATCTCAGCAAACGATAGATGGTTTCAGAAGCCAGCTAAAGACTCACTTGTTCAGGCTGGCACACCTTAGTTACACCCCACAATGGAGAAAGAAATAATGAGTTCAATAAATCACTTGAGTGGGCCTGTAATAAAATTTACAATCCACACTGCATCAGAATTATCTGGCTATCTGTATCAATAAACACTCCCAGCCAGGTCATCTCAGAAGTAAACACAAGGATGTTAATATGTAATGGAATCCTCTGGGAGCTGTGCATTAATTTAAATGTGGTAAAACTCATTAAAGGGAAACCCCCTTGGCTGAGACATGTCTTTATATTTTACTATAGAGTGATAGCGCCACTAGTCATGATGGCTTCATAATGATTCAGTGTATGTCAGATTTGATGGAACAAGAAATACAAAGGCTTGAAGCAAGTTTAAACCTAGTGTGGTAGGTTAACAAGAATAATATTCATAGGGATAATCAATAGATGATCTAGGTTAGTAATTCAAAGTGCTGGGTGTGAATAGAGGGTAGAGTACTAAGTGGGGAAGCGTGAGTTAAAACAGTGAGTTTTAAGATGTTTTGTAAAGGATGTTACAGAGAAATTCCAAAGGGTTGTGACATAATGATTGAAGGATTTAGAAAAATATATACATGCTGTGTGAACCTTATAGTAAAAGAGGGTATATGAAGAAAATTTAGGGCTGCTGTCTACTATTTCTACATGTGGTGTATGGATGGATTGTTTGTATGTGATATGCCTATTTTAAATTACACCCTGTACTTATCTGAAAGATAATGGTTTTTGTTACTGGGGTGACATGGGAATACTTGGACAAATGAATGACAACCCTGAAGAGTAAGTTTTGGATGTATTGCATTCTTCTCAACTCAAAGTCAGTGAGTGATGCAAACAGGGAATTCAAGTATTCCAATCTGCCGCTCACTAAATAAAGCATTTGCCAGAAGGATGGATGTTTTCAGGTCTAAAAAGTTATGAATTCTATAAAAGTTGACACATAGACCAAGAGGGACAATTTGAGTTAAAACGCCACAACAAGATTCTTGGCATTTGGAGCCCATGAGACCTGATTACCAAGGATATTGATAGCAAACAGAGAAAAGAGTTGTGTACAATTCCAGTTTGATCAGGGTTTAGTTTTAATTTCTTTGTCAACATGAATTCTGAATGTCTCTGAGGTATGCTTGAGTATATAGAGTGAGAAAATTTGTTGGTGATAGCATTATGTATAGTTTGTTACAGTCATAGAGCATGTGGAGTAGAAAGAACTGGTTGCTTTTAAGTCGCAACAGGAAAAGACAAAGATTTTACTCAACAAATTTATTTAACAATTCAAATAATGATTACATTCAACTGAGATGCCCTTAATGATTCAAACAATATTATAATGAAATCAATCTTACCTGACCACAGTCCTATCCATGAAATTAACATTTAAGTTTGCTGTATCCAGCAATCTGTCCTGTGTTTGTTCAACATGAACTAACACACAAATGTCTTTATCCTGTGGTATGTTTTACATCTAATAATGTAAAGTATCCATATCCTGTGATCCTTTCAGTGTCCACTTACACAAACTATCTATCTCCCAATATTAGGAATGTCTGCACACCTATGCTGTCCACTCCAAAATATGAATAACATCCAAAATACCGCAAATCCACAATCTGGTAGATTCATACACTATATTCAGTTCACTCCAATAAGGTTCACCACAAAATGTATATACCAAGCAGTCTTTATGCACTTGAACTTGAAAGTAAAATGTAGCAACAAAAGGCTATGGTGCCATAGCAGCTTTAAGACACAATTAACTTTCCCTATATCAAGTGAAGTCAGCTGGAAAATGTCCAGAAGATTATAGAAATCATTTGATACAAACTGTTAGAAGAACTACTGAGAAGGTTCTACAAACTTAGGGGATTTTCCCTAAAACTATAAATAAATCACTCCAACAGAGTGTAACAATTATCAGTAATAACTTGATCAGTTGCATGGAACACAGAAAAAATCAACTCAATGACCTTAGGTGGCAACATGAACAACACTTTCCTCGGATTAAATGATGCAATGGCACAGTGCCCAATTATGTAACGAGTTGGGTGTAATTGGCAAAAGAGTGTTACTTAATACTACTGTATGACCAAATGATTGAACTGAAAGGGTTTGCTTTAAGAGAAGTGATCAAGTACTACCTACTTTGAGTGACTGTGTGGCAGGTATGATTATCAAATTGCTGACACCATAATATTTAAGCATGGTGAGAGTTGTAGCAGACCATCTAGCCATATTAAAGGAGAGGTTGTTTTCTATATTAAGGAGAACACGTTCAGTGGAAAGATGTTTTCTATAAGCTGATTGGAATCCACCCATAAGACCAGCTTCTTCAATGTGGGCTGGATGTTGGACAGCTTCTATATCTTTCAAGAATCTTTGAGATAAAATTAAGGTTGGAAGACCTATAGCTTCTGATCACTTAGAGCTTATTTAAGGATGATTTTTCAAGAGTGGAGTAACAATGGCCAGTTTGCGACGGATAGTTTACAGGAGGAGGAAACCAGTGCATATTGCACTGTAAACCACCGGGCATCGTCCAGTAACCAACTTTCCAACATGAAGCGCCCTGGCCGGTTCGAATCTCGGGCTGGGCGCTTCATGTTTGAAAGTTGGTGGTTACTTGCAGATGCCCGGTGGTTTACAGTGCAGTATGCACTGGTTTCCACCACCTGTAAAATACCCGTCACAATATGACCCTCGCTGTTGAACGCGACGTTAAACAACAAATTAATCTAAATCTGCTGGCTTTGCAAAACATCAGTAAAAGCATCAGTTTTGGACCCAAGGGTTATGCGATTTAGATTGAAACTAGTACATGAAAATTACCCGAGAAGGCATCAGTGATATGGATATGAGAAATATTGTCATTATTGATTTTTCATTTAAACCAGTCAATAGTGTGTTTATCAATATGAGTTGGGAAGTTCAATTTTTATATAACTTTGAACAGGTTGTTTTAATATGTAAACTAAAAAATTCTGCTTCCTGCTTATGACAAACTAGGCGAGAATAAAGTGAATAACTGCCTGATATAATTAACTATAGGTTAATTGTATTTCGACTGTCCATATAATATTCCAGTCTCATCAGAGGCATGAATTATCTAAGTCTATGATCCCTGTTTACAGGTTCGTGACTTCAGGGTATGGTCCCTGAAGTACTTTAGGGGTTTTCTGGTGAAACCCCGGTTCTGAATCGGTTCTGAACAGGTTCTGTACCTTTGTACCTGTGTGATCACAGGTTCAATGTTTTTTCAGGTTCATGACTTAAGGATAGTGTGTAATGTCACAAATTGGGTGAATCCATAATTTTTATGAATTTTATGGTTTGATGGGAAATTTGGCGATACTTTATGCCCCGATTGTTTTTTGGCTTTATTTTTGAGAATAAATTTTGCTTATTAGTCAACATAAATAATGTTTATGTTAATAGTAACTTTATTAATTTATACTCCATTAATACAATTTATTCAACTCTATGTGTTTTATTGGTTGAATTCTGGTGATCTTGAATGGCTATACAAGACAGAAGAAAGAAAAGGGTTGATTATTGAGTGCATTATAATCAGGATAATAACAACTGCTAGATAAACTGAATTCTGTGAATCCATATACACTGAACCATTGTCACCCCTGAACCAACCAGTGGTTGTGACACACCCATCCCTACAAACAGGATCTCTGATGGGGCCACCAAACACCCTCAAAGAAGATATCCCTTGCCGCAACAATTAGAGCAATGGATGGGAATTGGCAAAATAACAATATCCCACTAGAGCCGATTTTTATTAATTTGTATTAGGGATCCAAAATTCAAAGATACCTAGTCTAGAGCAAATAGAAAATGCAAAGTTTGTATATCTAGTCACCTGTATTAAGTGTCAAACACACTTATAAAGTGGATTTATGAATATAGGCCATTTGTCCAAAAGGATGGACAATCACACATTGATCACGTCATTACAAGAATGACGGACGCAACCACATATACTTGTAGTTCTCTATGTTAGAATTGTGTACACCAAAATTTGAAGCATCCAAGACTTCCAAACGAAAGCACAATGAGTTGAGCTGGATATTCAAATTACACTCCCTGGCCCCCATTGGCTTCAACCAATTAGAGTGATTCTTAATGGTTATTATCCTGATTATAATGCACTCAATAATCAACCCTTTTCTTTCTTCTGTTTTAATATGTATATTGAATCACCAATGCTCACCAGGTTATCAGATATGAGATGTATTTTTTCCAGAACTGACTGGATTAGTTCTATAAAGGTTACAGTGCTACATGACAGTAATTTGTATACACAGTAGAACCTAAGTTTTTAACTCAGTGGGGGACGTACAACCAGTCCGGATAATTGAGGGTTTCAATTAGATCAAATGGAGTCTTGTTTGGACAAAACCTGGGGTTGTATGGGTAATAATCAGTGAATTTAACTTTTATTACTAAAATGGAGATATCATAGTATAATTTGATAACTAAACAGCTTTTACAGTGCCTTTATTCTCCCCTTGTAATTTTAAAGCATTAACTACACCTTAAAGTTACTTTATTCAAGATATATTAATGATAAACATCATCGTGCATTTTGTAAATTGAAAAGATTATTATTTACAAAACTCAAATTGAGCACACATTCAGTGATTGGGTTAGTGTGCTTTTTAATGCATTATAGATGTTAATCCTTTGATAAACTTTGTCAATGTGTGAAATGCTACTCTTGGAGTTTATTATTGCAAAACCGTGATTGGCCCATTATCACAGAAGTTGTGTAGTGGAGTCATGGACTTTAATAAATCCCTCTGCTGTTGTAACAATGATGATAAAGATCAAACAAATTAGGGTGTGGTCAGTATGTTTTATGAAGAATTAGAATTAATTGTTCCGAAGAATGTGTAAAATCTTGTATTATCGCTCATGCTAGATGATGCATTATGCATAAATTTAGGGTGACAAGGTTTCAGATTGCTTAATCTGGAGCTTTGGATGATAGAGGGCTGGGCAATTGAGTCTCTACTGTATTTAAAAAGAATTTAGTGTGAAGAAATTTTCAAGGAGTTATAAATATCAGTGGGAACTACAGGAGAGTCTATATCATTTTTGACAAAATCCCCAGGCTTGTCCCACACTGGGTCTCATGGGGCTGTTAGTATAATTTATGGCTTGGTGGAGTGATCCCACACAGATGACCACTGCTGGTGTAACGTCTGATCCAAGTCTTGGACAGAGCAAACAGATCTTTGTCATTTGTTTGATATTGATCTAATATTTGTGTTAGAAATATTTCAGGACTTGGAGCAATATAAAAAAACAGAGAGGTAGTAATGATGGTGACAAAGAGTTTCTGTCTCCGGTTCTGAATTTTTTCTTCTCTGATTTTGGCTCCAGTGCCTTTAGAGTCTCACATATGATAGAGATTAAGTAGTATAAAAGTACCCACTGCATTATAATGTAAGTGAAACTTTTGCAAATACTATCTCAGTGGAATGGTATCTCAAACATTTCATGGGATTCAATGTCTAGTTTATTGTGCCCTTTTATTTTGTAACATTTCTCCATTGCTCATGATATAATAAAATTATTTTAACTTATCAAATGTCTTGTCATATTGTTGAATCAAAGCTGTTGTATACATAATGTGTGCCAATAAAAACTTTTATGACTTTTATTTAGACATCTATTATTGGTGCTGTTAATACCATATGTCACAGACCTTATTATATTATGTGCATTTATTTTTATTTTTTATTTAATAAAATGACTTTATTGATCTTGTGAAGGAGTTTTAATGCTTTTCAAAAACATTCAAATTATATTTTATTGATGTATCTTCATAACCTAATATCGTAGAGTGTACCAGGCTACCAGCATTATACAAGTACTCAACAGTAACCACGGGATGCTTATACATGCAACAGAAAAATGAACAAGTTATGTAGAACAAAGGAAGTACATCAAATAGGAAGATAAGATAGAACAGTTTTATAAATCACCATTTGAAAGGAACTATATCAATAAGAAGCTGCTTATTGTGATCACTCTTTGTGTGGGGGTTTGCATATTTGGTTTGTTTAATGGACCTAGTATGTTTGTACTGGTTGAACTTTATATTTAACTTCAAATGATCACCAGATTATATGACTTGTTGTATGTATATTGAGCTAAAAATAATACTTATGACTGGCATTTTCTATGATCTGAACAATATCCAAAGCTCAGCAAATCCACTTACTGACACACCCAGACACCATATCCAGTTCACTCTAATTAAAGTTCATCACAAAATGTATATGACAAGCAATTTGTCTCTATGTGATACACAAACAAGACAATCCAAATTGTAGCAGCTTCAAAGACCACTGCCCACATATCACACCGGTATACACAACTAAACTGTGGCCAGGTTTTCAGTCCTTTATATGTTGCTCTGAATTCTAGAGCATCCTAGAGTGCAATGTAGAGAATTTATTATATTTCCAGGACAAAGAAAATATAGAGAAGGCTCTAGAAAACTTCTCGAACTAACTATATTGTCACACCTACAATCTGCAAGAAACATCAGTACTAACTGGACCAGCTCTGTAGAAAACAGAGCAAATCAATAATTAAGTCTCCTTATGTGATAAAAGCACTCTGCTCTCACACACATTAAATTGTCCTTGTTAAAATACATAATGATACATTGCCCTCTTACATAGAAATAATCTTAGTTCATTTATTTTATAAAAGAGGTTCTACTTATGTGTAAATTCACATATTTTTAAGAAGTATACAAGAATTTTAGATTAAGTAGGATACTAAACTCTGTTTAAACAATACTTTAACTCACCAGGTTATCAGATATGAGCTGCATTTTTTCCAGACTGGATTTGTTCAATAAAAGTGCTACATGACAGTAATTTGTTTACACAGTAGAACCTCACTTTTTTACTCAGTGGGGTCCAAGAGAACATGATTTACTAGGAGAACTGGTAATAATTTTGGTAACTTGATCCTCTGTTACAGTCCAAAAAGTGGAGAACATAGGGGAGGAGAGTCAGGGGTGATGTGTTGCAAGTTGGCAGAAGCAGAGAATGTTGATCGTATTTTTTTTCCATTTTTTTCTGTGGAGAACTCCACAAACCTGTCAGCCAAAAGCTGAGGAGGCTTTATCGATGGGAGGATATTGGCTGGAAGTCTGTGTAACACATTACCCAGAACTCGCCATAATTTTTGTGGATTGTTGTGATTGTCATGAATTTTCGCTTTGAGATTTAGCTACCATGCAAATTCTGTTAAATTGATGGACTTTCTGCATGTACAAGGATCTATTGAAGATAGATTTATCTATACGCCAAATGCGTTCAAACAAGCGTTTCATCTCTTTTGCAGCAATTACAGTGTCGTTAATACATCCCAGGATGTACTTTGCCTTGGTATGTTTAGTGTGTAGTGGAGCATGTTTGTCGATAAGGGTCGACAAGGTGGAGTGATATTGTTTGTAGAGAGTATCAGGTTCTTTGGATGGATTATTGATCAGTTGTAAAGGAAGAAGATTTGCTTTCATTTTCTCAACAACCACTTTTACGCTGATGATACCCAGTTATACATAACACTTTCAACTGGAAATTTCTTTCACTCTATCCAAAAACTAAAGAACTGCCTAAACGACATTCAAACTTTCATGTTTGCAAACAAATTAAAACTTAACCCAGACAAAAGTTCATTCTCATAGGCTCCCAAAAAATCGTAATCAACTCCTCTCTCACTTTCCTATCAATATTCTGGGAAATCAGGTCTCACCAGCACAAAGTGTCAGGAACCTCGGAGTGGTGTTCGACTCTAATTTTAAATTTTCAACCCACGTGTCACAGGTCATCAAGTCCACTAGAGTACATGCGAGAGACCTCTACAGAATTCGTCCCATTCTAGACCTGAATACATCAGTGCTGTTAGCGAATGCTTTGTTCAGCAGCAGGCTGGACTACTGCAATTCACTCTTCTTATCGCTCAATGATTTTGAGTTAGGGAGAATGCAGTTAGTCCAAAACTCACTCAGCAGGGTTGTCACCCATTCTTCTAAATTCTCTCACATTACTCCTCAAATAAAAAAACTGCATTGGCTACCAGTCAGATACAGGGTACAATTTAAAATTGGTCTTATTACATATAAAATTCTCAATTAGGGTCAACCAGTTTACCTAAGAGGATTAATCCACCCCTACACCTCTTCCAGAAACACAAGGCAAAGTACCCCCAAACCCAAGTTCCTCCAAACCCCCATTTTTGATCGCAGAGTTCACAAATCAATTAAACACTTTTCTAATTCATTCAGTCACTATGCTTCTGCCCTTTGGAACACTTTCCCTTTCCATGTAAGAAATAGTCCCTCTGTTGCATCTTTTAGGAAGCACCTCAAGACTCATCTCTTCAGCTTAAGCTTCCCAACTTATTTTTCCTTCCCTCCCGATCACACCCACAATCCTGGATTACCAACCTTGAATGCCCCTCAACTTCCATATGATAATGATCTGGTTTAATTAGCGCACTGAGTTCCCCATTGTGGGGAAGATATTGCAAAGCAGTAGATTAGATTGGATTAGATGTTAAAAGCCCTGTAAAATGCTTGATATTTGATAGATTTTAGTGGAAAAATCGTCTAAGTAAGTTATACTGGAGAATCAAAGGCTTTGTTAAAATCTCTGAAAAATGCTTAATATTTGTTTGATTTTAAGAAGACAACCACCAAATTGTTCATTATTATATAAAGAATACTTGTCTATTGATGTAATTAATCTAGAAACCTAACAAGATATCTTAAAAGTAAGATATTCAAAACCAACATCCATGAAAAAAAACGCCCAATTAAGTAACACTGGAAAATAAGGACTTCATTAAAGGAACTGTAAAATGCTTAATATTTGCTTGATTATAATAAGACAAGCACCAAATTGTTTATTAGTATGTGTAAAATGCTCGTCTGTAGATAAGTAAATCGGAAATTTAACATAAAATATCTTAAATGTAATATATTGAGGGACTAAATCCACAGAAAAAGTCGCTGAATGAAAATAGCTAGTAAATTATAAACTCTGTTAAAAATACTGTTGATTTCGTAATATTTGAGAGATTTTAAAGAGACAACCAAACTGTTCATTATGATATGTAGAATACTTGTTTTAGTCATTTATAAATAATTAAACTGGAAACCTAACATAAGATATCTTAGAAGTAAGATATTGAGGAATAAATCTACATAAAAATCGTCCCATTGGAAAACACTGGATAATCCAAGGTTATGTTAAAAGCCCTGTAAATTGCTTAATATTTGATAGCTTTTTGTAAAACAGCCACCTAATTATTCATTATTATGTGTACAATGCTCGTCTATAGATAATGAATCTGGAAACCTAACATAAGATATTTTAAAAGATATTGAACACCAACATCCATGGAAAAAATCACCTAATTAAGTTATACTGGAGAATAAAAGGCTTTGTTAAAATCAACCACCAAATTGTTCATTATTATATGTAAAATGCTCATCTTTAGATCATTAATCTAGAAACCTAACATAAGATATGCTGAAAGTAAAGCATTGAACACCAACATCCACTGAAAAAATCGCGCAAGTAAGTAACACTTGGAATTCAAAGCTTTGTTAAAATCCCTTAGTAATTGCTTGATTTTAATAAGACAACCAACAAATTGTTTATTATTACTTGTAGAATGCTTGTCTATCACTAATTAAACTAGAAACCTAACATAAGATATCTTAAAAGCAAGATATTGAAAACCATCATCCAATGAAATAATCACCCCATTGGAAAACACTGGAAAATAAAAAGGTTTGCTAAAATCCCTGCAAAATGTTTAATATTTGCTTTATTTTAATGAGACAACCACCACATGGTTCATTATTGTGTGTAGAATGCCCGTCTATAGATACTTTTACTGGACACTATGTAAAAGATATCTTGAAAGTAAGATATTCAGGGGCATATTCTACAGAAAAAAATCCAGTCTAGTTTTCTGCAGACAAGCATTATGCATGTAACATCAAGCAAATTGTTGTTTGTCTTCTTAAAAATCACTAATTATTGAGCATCTCATAGGAATCTTAAAATAGCCTTTGATTTCCCAGAAGAAATACTTACGGCGCCTGGGAAGGGACATAGAACTGTTTAGTTATCATTTTTTATCTTGTTACAACAAGTTAGCAAGTCATTACCACAAGATACTAAGTCGTTACCCAAGATAGCAAGTTGTTACCACTAAATATTAAATCATTCATCCAACTTTGTAAGTTGTGGTAATGAGATACTAAGTTGTGGTAATGAGATACTAAGCCATGGGAATGAGATACTTAGTTGTGGGAACAAGAGACTTAGTGGCTACTACAACAGAGTAAATCCTTGTGTTTTTATTCATACCCACTCCTTACTTACACATTGTCACCATTTACTTACTTGTCATTCAGACCACTTGCTAAGTTGTTCCCACCACTTGTTAACTTGTTCCCAAGACTTGCTTACTCGTTCCCACCACTTACTAACTTATTCTCATCACTTTCTTTCTCATTCCCACCACTTGTTAAGTCTCATTTATGGCAATGAGATGCTAAGTCGTGGTAATGAGATAGTTAGTCTTAGGAATGAGATACTTACTTGTTGGAATAAGATACTAAGTGGTTACCACACAACAGTAAATCCTTGTATTTCAGTCATACCCATGCCGTACTAACTCATTCCCATCCCTTACTAACTCGTCCCCATCACTTACTAACTTGGTCCCACCACTTACTAAGTCATTCCAACCACTTACTATGTTGTTCCAACCACTAAGTAAGTCATTCCCACCACTTAATCACGGGAATGACTTGCTATCTTGTGGAAACAACTTAGTATTTTGTAGTAATGACTTGCTAACTTATTGGAACGACTTAGAATCCTGTAGTAACAAATTACTAACTTGTAAGAAGGAATTAGTATCTTGTGGTAACGACTTGTTATCTTGTGGCAACAAGTTATTATCTTGTGGGAATGAGTTACTATCTCATGGTAAGAAGATAAAAATGAAGGGACATAAAACTGTTTTCCTATGATTTTTTTTATATTTTGACCACAAGATAGGTAGTTGTTCCCATAATATGTTTAGTCTTTCCAACAAGATAGAAAGTTAGCAAATTGTTACGAAAAGCTACTATTTCATGCCCATGAGTTAGCAAGTTGGTACCGCAAGATACTAAGTCATTCCCACAAGATACTGAGTCATGCTTTCATACTTTTTTGTATGCAATACCACACTTATCTTGAGGGAACAACATAGTATCTCTTGATAATAATTTTTTAACTGGTGGAAATATCTTTGAAAGTGGTGGGAACGAATTAGTAAGTGGTAGGAATGAGTTAACAAGTGGTGGGAACGAGATGGCAAGTGGTGGGAATGAGTTATTAAGTGATGGGAACGACTTATAAAGTGGTGGAAATGACTTAGTAAGTGGTGAGAACAAACACAAGGATTTACTGTCTTGTGATAACTACTTAGTATCTTGTTCCCACAAGTAAGTATCTCATTCCAATGACTTAGCATCTCATTGCCACAACTTAACTCGTGGAAATGACTTAACAAATGATGGGAGCGAGTTAGTAAGTGGTGGGAATGAGTTTACTTGCAGGCACCTAGGTGCATGCGGGTTCAGTCCTTAATTATCATAATTATCTAAGGTTTCTGGGCATTAGTATGCAGACCATGGCGCTGTTTGTTAAGTTTAAATCTATTGATCCACTCTAATTCAAGGCTAATATTCTGCATGCACTCTTCCATTTGCATTCAAGATTTGGAATGGGTAACATAAAATATGTACAGTGATTAATATTATTTTCAATACATCATATGTAGAGTAAGAAATGTGAAATTCGCCACTTTCAACATGTTTTTAGACTGTTTTCATGCATTACCCCGCTTTTAATAAAGCAATATGTGTCAAATTTTACAAAAAACAAGTCTAAACCATTAGCAATTCGTCTGTATCATTGTTTTTGAAATATATCATACTGTTGCCATGGATAAATAAAGTTAAAGTTGACAGATTAAGAAGATTGTTAGAAATGTGAAATTCGCCACCTCACGAATTTTTTGAATGGTTACATTATTGATAATGGATATTTACTTATAGTATCGATTACCCAGTACTTTTCAAGTATCTAGTGATAGCTCAGGTGGTAAGGTGCAGGAGTTGCATGTGGATGGCGGGAGTTCAATACTTATTGAAATTCACGGAGAACACATCTTATCATTATGTACTCATATAAGACACTTTGATATTATTTATTCATTGAATTTATTAGTGGGACATTCACTCACCAGGGGCGCTACCTTACAGTGAATTTCTATTGAAAGGCAATCTTCCAACTCAGGTTCGATCCCAGCCAAGTCCAATGTTTTTTTCTCTTGGGAAAAGTAGTTTTTTTCATATTAAGTTTTATGAAGTGTACAGTTTACTATTTTCCATGGATATTTGAACATCAATGCCAATGGTCAATACAGGGGAGATAAATCCAAAGGCAAATATGTTAAATTTGTTGTTCAGGTACTTTATATTTACATATAAGATAGTCTTTAGTTTGGAGCTCTGCTGCATTAGCTAAGCAAGCAATAGCTACTTTCTGATTTGTAGCAAAATTTTAAAATCAGAACATTTAAATATCTTTGAAAGTATTGCACATAGTAATTTTCTTTGGTTATTTCAACAAAATAACAAAGAAATAATTTTTTTTTCATTCAGGATATTTCCCCAGCAATCAAAAACAATGAGAATTGAAAAGTATATTTTATTGCATCTTCAACATGAGTTGACATGTGTATATTTAAATCTGCATAAATGATATACATCTTTCTACATCCAGCAAGAATCCACATTGCAAGGAATGTTATAAATTAAATTGAAATAAAATAAGAAAACTTCCCGAATGACATATAGAGAAAAAATATATCATGAGTAAAAATAACACAAGCATGATATTGTTAATCTTCATGGAGGATATATTTCTTCTGTATATGTCTAATAACGGATGTTTTAATTTTATTATCAAAATAGCTGACATATATACAGGAGCACTAGTAAAACAAAAACCTCAAAATTTCCAGAAATCACAGAATCAGCTGTGGATTTGTGTTAGAATGTTTCGTGGGGGGAAAGCAAATTGGAGATTTTTTTTCAACAGAAACCTCAAACTTGGGTTTGAAAATGCAGAAAAGAAAATGTCATTTGCAAGGTTGATCATTAAGTCAATCACCTAGTACCCCCACTTTCATAGGGATCAACAAGATGAAAGCTTTGTTACAAGATGATCGATTACATCTATAGAACTAAAAATTGTACATAGATTTTATGCTAGTTGTATTATAATAAACTAGATGGTTTATTTATTTATTGAGGTAATATTTTGGTGTTTATTTCAGAAAATATAAAAATATATCTGCTTGAAACATATTTCACGACTATTTTTGTAGAATATATTCAAGAAAAGCGTGTTTGTTTATTTGCAAATTCAAGTGAAGTTTGCCATGTGCAGCAAAGCTGTCAATGCTGACCGATCGACTTAATGAGCATATCGACATTATGATCATCTACTATATTAATTGGCAATTATGTTTATCTGAAATATATTTTAGAATCTGAAAAACATGCCAAGTGTAAAGCACAAATAAACAGTAAGAAAGACATTTCTAAAGGGAGACAGGTTCATTTGTCATTCATATGTTATAAAAAACATTTAAAAGTGTCATATTTATAAATTACACACCATAAGTAATGAAGTTTTTCTGGGCATACCAAACAAAGCAAAACACATCTGTAAACCTGTACACAAAGACTAATGAATGTGTACTTCAATAATACAATTACAGCAAAGTAAACAGCTTTAATTTTTGTGCGTGGTTTTCTTTTTGGAGGGGAAAAAGGTCAAGGATATAGGGCAAATGGGAGGGGTATGATATTGATTGATTTACTAGAATGGGAAGTACAAAAGTACACCAACAGTGCACCTGCTATTGTACGGCATGAAAATGTAGCTTTAAAATTAATAACATGGCAAAATATCTGTTAATATTACTGAAGCCTATAATTTTCTCCATAATCACTACACTAGCGTTTTAAGAGGGCAATATGAATCATCATGCTCTCATATAAAACTTGAGACTTTTTTATTGATTGGTTTACTTGGTGCTAGTGGAAATAAATACTAAGTCGCAGGTAAACCACTATCTCTCAGTTTAGCTCTAAAATTCCCCCGATAGACTGCAAATGTTGAAACAATGTTGAAACAAAGATGAAACACCATTCTCCAATAAGGTGTCTGTTTCTCAAAATCTGGAACAAAGATGAAACAACAAATATCCAATGATATCTCTCTATTTTAATGTTGAAACAATATTGAAACAAAGATGAAAGACTATTATCCAATAAGGTATCTGCTTTCCCAAAGATGGAACAAAGATGAAACAGCAACTATCCAAGGACATCTTTCTATTAAAAAGTTGAAACAATATTGACATCAAAGTTGAAACCAATATTGAAATACCAAAGCCAATTACACAATAGGATTTCATAAAAGATAAAACACCATAGAAACATATGTTGTATGTAAACAAATGTGCCATGTTTGAAATTCTTTTTTGTTTGTTTGATATAATTGAACTACAACACAAGCAGGAAAATCATGCACTTAATTAACTACACATACATGTCACCAGATTGGCTAATTACTTGGTAGCCCTGAAGGACCAATCAGTATTATCACTCAGCAATGCAATGTTCAAGCCAGTGAAATCATAACTCTGTGGCAGAGGCTGAGTGATAATGACAAGCAGAGAATTGTTTATTCTGAGTGCTTTCAACGAAAACAGGTGCAGGGACATTTTAAATCTGCCAGGTCGACTGTATCCCCAAGAGTTGAAAGCACTAAAAGGTTTCAGTAACTATTTTATATGTAACAGGAAAACTTCTCGAATGACCATAATATATCACCAATGAAGATAATATTACACGAGTGCGTAGCATGAGTATTATATTGTTAATTTTCATGAATGTCAAATCAGAGATGTTTAAATTTTATTATCAACCATTTTAATGATTTCTAAGTAAAATTTACTTATATTAAGGACCAACTGCAGAAAGGCTGGCATATACATACTAGCACAAATTAAAATAAATG
Organism: Sabellastarte sp. h YS-2021; assembly: GCA_964017235.1. NCBI lineage: Eukaryota > Metazoa > Annelida > Polychaeta > Sabellida > Sabellidae > Sabellastarte > Sabellastarte sp. h YS-2021. The sequence goes on from OZ024931.1 coordinate 145,472,693, forward strand.
TTTGAATTTTTAATTTGTGATTTCTCAGCTATTTCTTAATGTATTTTTATGCAACAAACATGATGCATCGTAAATATTTGTGGGTTATATAGTTTTTCGAGATATTAGTAAATCCAGAAGTTATTGACACTGATTATCCATGGTACATTGGCACTGTTATTTACCAAAATATATACATGTATATCCTGTTCTGTATACCACCATATAAGATCAAATACATCGCACAGTGGATAATAAAAATTGTTTTCAACATTTACTTTCAATGAATACTTAAATGAAAGAGCTGCTGTAACAATAGGTAGTATTATTTTGAATATAAAGTCCTGCAGCAATTTTCAGAATTTTTTTTGTATGTTTGATTAAGTGAATGTGACAAGATAATTTAAATTTTTTTAATTTTAAATACTTAAAACAAATTATTTGTTGCAATATTCAATCTCCCATTACATTTCAAAAGAAAGGCTTTTTCCTGTTTGGTTGTTTCATGAACTGGGTGGACATACACACAGTAAATATACCTACTTAATGATATTGAGGGATTGCAAGTACTCGGTGACTATTCCAAAATTTCATCACATTTAATGACTCACAGCACACTGACTGTGACATAAGGGTTATTTATCATTTTTTCATTCAATTATTTACAGAGCTTTCATAGGAGAATATGACTCTCCAGCTCAGTGGCCTGACTGTAGCCGACTGGTTGAGGCAGTTTGTCTGAAACTGTGCAACCAGCATCCTTCACCTAGGAAATATGGCAACAGCAGATTTTCAAGATGGGCTGCCACTATCAAAGACTATCACCACATCAGGCAAGTGATTTTGTCGAACCCAAGGGTAATGGAGAAGACAACATTTTCATTGGTACAGCTGAACCAGACAACTTTAACACAGTGGTAAGTAACATTTTTCTCTTGTGTTTTTGTCTTTATAAATATACTTTTATTACAAGTTGAAGTGTAAAGATTAAGGCATTATTTAGCACACATATGGACCAAATAAGAACAACAACATGACCAACACATTTTTACTCTGGTAACTTAGTAACTTACAATCATTTTGTTTTATTAAGTTACAAACAAGAGGCACAAAAAGCAAGAGCTGGCAGTCTTGCTACAAGGCACAGAGTTCAATACTGCAGCAAAAGTGTCCCAGGAAGCATTGCCCTACCACCTAAAACCTTGCGAAGTGAACTGCCTTCGCATGGCCATGAACCTTATGCTTTTGTTGAGGTAGCAAACATGGTTGGGCAAGCACAGACCAGAAAAAGGAAAACAAGGTCTGAATTCGGAGGAGGCCATCCAAATATTGTTGAGGTTCTTAATGTTTTAGAGAGAACAGAAGCACTCCCAAGTGCTGCACTCGGAGCCCCACCAAAATATGTGAGAATTTTGCCAACCCCTATGCAAGATGTACAAATTGTACAAACTCAACCAACAACAACCATAACATCACAAAACTCAAATCAGAGTTCAGCTCCTTCTAGAACCACAGAATGGCATCACAAGAAGCGAGAAATGGAGGAAGCAGAAGGAAAACCAACAAAAAGGGAATATATAAGAACAATAGAATTCAATTTGTGTAAAAAATGTGGTCAACCACGAATCACTTTGAATGGTCATAGGCAATATAGGGGTGTTGTTTACTGTCCCAGTTTTGAAAAGTTGTCAAAAGATGTTTGGCTCCTGCAAATGAAGAATCAAAAGGAAATAGTTTGGCCAAAAAATTTCACATTTCAGATCAAAATTTTTTCAGTAGTTTTGGCTTGTTTGATTTAAATGGTTTTAAGCTTTAGCAATATTAAAAATTTTGAATGTATGATGGTAGTTTTTATATGTATGTTAATTGTACAGTTATGTCTTTACAAGTTTACAATTTCAAATCATAAATCATGCAACGCAAGTTTTGTATGTCACATAGTAAAAGGAAAAATTTAATGTGACAATTTAGTAAATTGTGAATTACTTTGTTAGACAATATTACAAAAACAAAAGTGTATATCTCTTTAGCCTTTTTAAGCTTTATGTAAAGATCCTTATTTTTGCTTCATTCCTAAAGTATTGGATCACCAAAGGTCCTCAATTTTGTATAAACAAGAGTAGTCAAAAATTATGTTCCAAACTGTTGGTTAAAGGCTTATAATTTCATTTATATACAGTGTATAGTCGGGCTTTTCTATAGATTTTTATGGGTCATACTTTGTTTTTGTACTGTTACATTGGATTGCTATTAATGTATCGATTTTTTACTTTTATGAGCATTAACTGCTTCATTAATTTACAGTTTATTTTTCAAAAGAAGAAATAACTTGAACATATGCGATTTTTGTTCTTTCTAAAATAGGCCAAGCAAATCTTGTAAGCATTAATTGTTTCCCTGATTTACATTTTCATTCTCGAAAAAGACTTACTTTCCAAATATTGGACATTATCTTTGGTAAATTGGAATGTATAATAACAATATATGCTGACCAGAATAAAAGAAAATTTTTGGCTCTCAGTGGGATCGAACTGAGGATCTCCTGATTTGTTGCAAATAGTAACAATTGTAAATTTTGACCAAGAATTAGAAAAAAAATGGTGAATGTAAGGCAAATATGGTGAATTTTTTTTTCAGTTTGGGTGGTCTTTTTGTCTTTTATTTGTCTTTTCTTTTTTTCTGCTTTCCCCCTTTCTTCCCCCTTTTTCTTCCACTTTCTTCTTTTTCTTCCCCATCTTATATAGTCTATAGTTCCCCAACTTTAGATCTAAAATTCCCCCGATAGCCTGCAAATGTTGAAACAATGTTGAAACAAAGATGAAACACCATTCTCCAATAAGGTGTCTGTTTCTCAAAATATGGAACAAAGATGAAACAACAAATATCCAATGATATCTCTCTATTTTAATATTGAAACAATATTGAAACAAAGATGAAAGACTATTATCCAATAAGGTATCTGCTTTCCCAAAGATGGAACAAAGATGAAACAGCAACTATCCAAGGACATCTTTCTATTAAAAAGTTGAAACAATATTGACATCAAAGTTGAAACCAATATTGAAATACCAAAGCCAATTACACAATAGGATTTCATAAAAGATAAAACACCATAGAAACATATGTTGTATGTAAACAAATGCGCCATGTTTGAAATTCTTTTTTGTTTGTTTGATATAATTGAACTACAACACAAGCAGGAAAATCATGCACTTAATTAACTACACATACATGTCACCAGATTGGCTGATTACTTGGTAGCCCTGAAGGACCAATCAGTATTGTCACTCAGCAATGCAATGTTCAAGCCAGTGAAATCATAACTCTGTGGCAGAGGCTGAGTGACAATGACAAGCAGAGAATTGTTTACTCCGAGTGCTTTCAACGAAAACAGGTGCAGGGACATTTTAAATCTGCCAGGTCGACTGTATCCCCAAGAGTTGAAAACACTAAAAGGTTTCTGTAACTATTTTATATGTAACAGGAAAACTTCTCGAATGACAAAAATATATCACCAATGAAGAAAATATTACACGAGTGCGTAGCATGAGTATTATATTGTTAATTTTCATGAGTGTCAAATCAGACATGTTTAAATTTTATTATCAACCATTTTAATGATTTCTAAGTAAAATTTACCTATATTAAGGACCAACTGCAGAAAGGCTGGCATATACATACTAACACAAATTAAAATAAATGTTTGAATTTTCAATTTGTGATTTCTCAGCTATTTCTTAATGTATTTTTATGCAACAAACATGATGCATCGTAAATATTTGTGGGTTATATAGTTTTTCGAGATATTAGTAAAGCCAGAAGTTAATGACACTGCTTATCCATGGTACATTGGCACCGTTATTTACCAAAACATATACATGTATATCCTGTTCTGTATACCACCATATAAGATCAAATACATCGCACAGTGGATAATAAAAATTGTTTTCAACATTTACTTTCAATGAATACTTAAATGAAAGAGCTGCTGTAACAATAGGTAGTATTATTTTGAATATAAAGTCCTGCAGCAATTTTCAGAAATTTTTTTGTATGTTTGATTAAGTGAATGTGACAAGATAATTTAAATTTTTTTAATTTTAAATACTTAAAACAAATTATTTGTTGCAATATTCAATCTCCCATTACATTTCAAAAGAAAGGCTTTTTCCTGTTTGGATGTTTCATGAACTGGGTGGACATACACACAGTAAATATGCCTACTTAATGATATTGAGGGATTGCAAGTACTCGGTGACTATTCCAAAATTTCATCGCATTTAATGACTCACAGCACAGACTGACTGTGACATAAGGGTTATTTATCATTTTTTCATTCAAATATTTACAGAGTTTTCATAGGAGAATATGGCTCTCCAGCTCAGTGGCCTGACTGTAGCCAACTGGTTGAGGCAGTTTGTCTGAAACTGTGCAACCAGCATCCTTCACCTAGGAAATATGGCAACAGCAGATTTTCAAGATGGGCTGCCACTATCAAAGACTATCACCACATCAGGCAAGTGATTTTGTCGAACCCAAGGGTGATGGAGAAGACAACATTGGTACAGCTGAACCAGACAACTTTAACACAGTGGTAAGTAACATTTTTCTCTTGTGTTTTTGTCTTTATAAATATACTTTTATTACAAGTTGAAGTGTAAAGATTAAGGCATTATTTAGCACACATATGGACCAAATGAGAATAACAACATGACCAACACATTTTTGCTCTGATAACTTAGTAACTTACAATCATTTTGTTTTATTAAGTTACAAACAAGAGGCACAAAAAGCAAGAGCTGGCAGTCTTGCTACAAGGCACAGAGTTCAATACTGCAGCAAAAGTGTCCCAGGAAGCATTGCCCTTCCACCTAAAACCTTGCGAAGTGAACTGCCTTCGCATGGCCATGAACCTTATGCTTTTGTTGAGGTAGCAAACATGGTTGGGCAAGCACAGACCAGAAAAAGGAAAACAAGGTCTGAATTCGGAGGAGGCCATCCAAATATTGTTGAGGTTTTTAATGTTTTAGAGAAAACAGAAGCACTCCCAAGTGCTGCACTCGGAGCCCCACCAAAATATGTGAGAATTTTGCCAACCCCTATGCAAGATGTACATTTTAATGATTTCTAAGTAAAATATACTATATTATGGACCAACTGCAGAAAGGCTGGCATATACATACTAACACAAATTGAAATAAATGTTTGAATTTTCAATTTGTGATTTCTCAGCTATTTCTTAATGTATTTTTATGCAACAAACATGATGCATCGTAAATATTTGTGGGTTATATAGTTTTTTGAGATATTAGTAAAGCCAGAAGTTATTGACACTGATTATCCATGGTACATTGGCACCGTTATTTACCAAAATATATACATGTATATCCTGTTCTGTATACCACCATATAAGATCAAATACATCGCACAGTGGATAATAAAAATTGTTTTCAACATTTACTTTCAATGAATACTTAAATGAAAGAGCTGCTGTAACAATAGGTAGTATTATTTTGAACATAAAGTCCTGCAGCAATTTTCAGAAATTTGTTATGTATGTTTGATTAAGTGAATGTGACAAGATAATTTAAATTTTTTAATTTTAAATACTTAAAACAAATTATTTGTTGCAATATTCAATCTCCCATTACATTTCAAAAGAAAGGCTTTTTCCTGTTTGGTTGTTTCATGAACTGGGTGGACATACACACAGTAAATATGCCTACTTAATGATATTGAGGGATTGCAAGTACTCGGTGACTATTCCAAAATTTCATCGCATTTAATGACTCACAGCACAGACTGACTGTGACATAAGGGTTATTTATCATTTTTTCATTCAAATATTACAGAGCTTTCATAGGAGAATATGGCTCTCCAGCTCAGTGGCCTGACTGTAGCCAACTGGTTGAGGCAGTTTGTCTGAAACTGTGCAACCAGCATCCTTCACCTAGGAAATATGGCAACAGCAGATTTTCAAGATGGGCTGCCACTATCAAAGACTATCACCACATCAGGCAAGTGATTTTGTCGAACCCAAGGGTGATGGAGAAGACAACATTGGTACAGCTGAACCAGACAACTTTAACACAGTGGTAAGTAACATTTTTCTCTTGTGTTTTTGTCTTTATAAATATACTTTTATTACAAGTTGAAGTGTAAAGATTAAGGCATTATTTAGCACACATATGGACCAAATGAGAACAACAACATGACCAACACATTTTTGCTCTGATAACTTAGTAACGTACAATCATTTTGTTTTATTAAGTTACAAACAAGAGGCACAAAAAGCAGGAGCTGGCAGTCTTGCTACAAGGCACAGAGTTCAATACTGCAGCAAAAGTGTCCCAGGAAGCATTGCTCCCCACCTAAAACCTTGCGAAGTGAACTGCCTTCTCATGGCCATGAACCTTATGCTTTTGTTGAGGTAGCAAACATGGTTGGGCAAGCACAGACCAGAAAAAGGAAAACAAGGTCTGAATTCGGAGGAGGCCATCCAAATATTGTTGAGGTTCTTAATGTTTTAGAGAAAACAGAAGCACTCCCAAGTGCTGCACTCGGAGCCCCACCAAAATATGTGAGAATTTTGCCAACCCCTATGCAAGATGTACAAATTGTACAAACTCAACCAACAACAACCATAACATCACAAAACTCAAATCAGAGTTCAGCTCCTTCTAGAACCACAGAATGGTATCACAAGAAGCGAGAAATGGAGGAAGCAGAAGGAAAACCAACAAAAAGGAAATATATAAGAACAAAAGAATTCAATTTGTGTAAAAAATGTGGTCAACCACGAATCACTTTGAATGGTCATAGGCAATATAGGGGTGTTGTTTACTGTCCCAGTTTTGAAAAGTTGTCAAAAGATGTTTGGCTCCTGCAAATGAAGAATGAAAAGGAAATAGTTTGGCCAATAAATTTCACATTTCAGATCAAAATTTTTTCAGTAGTTTTGGCTTGTTTGATTTAAATGGTTTTAAGCTTTAGCAATATTAAAAATTTTGAATGTATGATGGTAGTGTTTATATGTATGTTAATTGTACAGTTATGTCTTTACAAGTTTGCAATTTCAAATCATAAATCATGCAACGCAAGTTTTATATGTCACATAGTGAAAGGAAAAATTTAATGTGACAAATTAGTAAATTGTGAATTACTTTGTTAGACAATATTACAAAAACAAAAGTGTATATCTCTTTAGCCTTTTTAAGCTTTATGTAAAGATCTTTATTTTTGCTTCATTCCTAAAGTATTGGATCACCAAAGGTCCTCAATTTTGTATAAACAAGAATAGTCAAAAATTATGTTCCAAACTGTTGGTTAAAGGCTTATAATTTCATTTATATACAGTGTATAGTCGGGCTTTTCTATAGATTGTTATGGGTCATACTTTGTCTTTGTACTGTTACATTGGATTGCTATTAATGTATCGATTTTTTACTTTTATGAGCATTAACTGCTTCATTAATTTACAGTTTATTTTTCAAAAGAAGAAATAACTTGAACATATGCGATTTTTGTTCTTTCTAAAATAGGCCAAGCAAATCTTGTAAGCATTAATTGTTTCCCTGATTTACATTTTCATTCTCGAAAAAGACTTACTTTCCAAATATTGGACATTATCTTTGGTAAATTTGAATATATAATAACAATATATGCTGACCAGAATAAAATGAAATTTTTGGCTCTCAGTGGGATCGAACTGAGGATCTCCTGATTTGTTGCAAATAGTAACAATTGTAAATTTTGACCAAGAATTAGAAAAAAATGGTGAATGTAAGGCAAATATGGTGATTTTTTTTTCAGTTTGGGTGGTCTTTTTGTCTTTTATTTGTCTTTTCTTTTTTTTCTGCTTTCCCCCTTTCTTCCCCCTTTTTCTTTCACTTTCTGCTTTTTCTTCCCCATCTTATATAGTCTATAGTTCCCCAACTTTAGATCTAAAATTCCCCCGATAGACTGCAAATGTTGAAACAATGTTGAAACAACGATGAAACACCATTCTCCAATAAGGTGTCTGTTTCTCAAAATATGGAACAAAGATGAAACAACAAATATCCAATGATATCTCTCTATTTTAATGTTGAAACAATATTGAAACAAAGATGAAAGACTATTATCCAATAAGGTATCTGCTTTCCCAAAGATGGAACAAAGATGAAACAGCAACTATCCAAGGACATCTTTCTATTAAAAAGTTGAAACAATATTGACATCAAAGTTGAAACCAATATTGAAATACCAAAGCCAATTACACAATAGGATTTCATAAAAGATAAAACACCATAGAAACATATGTTGTATGTAAACAAATGCGCCATGTTTGAAATTCTTTTTTGTTTGTTTGATATAATTGAACTACAACACAAGCAGGAAAATCATGCACTTAATTAACTACACATACATGTCACCAGATTGGCTGATTACTTGGTAGCCCTGAAGGACCAATCAGTATTATCACTCAGCAATGCAATGTTCAAGCCAGTGAAATCATAACTCTGTGGCAGAGGCTGAGTGATAATGACAAGCAGAGAATTGTTTACTCCGAGTGCTTTCAACGAAAACAGGTGCAGGGACATTTTAAATCTGCCAGGTCGACTGTATCCCCAAGAGTTGAAAGCACTAAAAGGTTTCAGTAACTATTTTATATGTAACAGGAAAACTTCTCGAATGACAAAACTATATCACCAATGAAGATAATATTACACGAGTGCGTAGCATGAGTATTATATTGTTAATTTTCATGAGTGTCAAATCAGAGATGTTTAAATTTTATTATCTACCATTTTAATGATTTCTAAGTAAAATTTACCTATATTATGGACCAACTGCAGAAAGGCTGGCATATACATACTAGCATAAATTAAAATAAATGTTTGAATTTTCAATTTGTGATTTCTCAGCTATTTCTTGATGTATTTTTATGCAACAAACATGATGCATCGTAAATATTTGTGGGTTATATAGTTTTTCGAGATATTAGTAAAGCCAGAAGTTATTGAAACTGATTATCCATGGTACATTGGCACCGTTATTTACCAAAATATATACATGTATATCCTGTTCTGTATACCACCATATAAGATCAAATACATCGCACAGTGGATAATAAAAATTGTTTTCAACATTTACTTTCAATGAATACTTAAATGAAAGAGCTGCTGTAACAATAGGTAGTATTATTTTGAATATAAAGTCCTGCAGCAATTTTCAGAAATTTTTTTTGTATGTTTGATTAAGTGAATGTGACAAGATAATCTAAATTTTTTAATTTTAAATACTTAAAACAAATTATTTGTTGTAATATTCAATCTCCCATTACATTTCAAAAGAAAGGCTTTTTCCTGTTTGGTTGTTTCATGAACTGGGTGGACATACACACAGTAAATATGCCTACTTAATGATATTGAGGGATTGCAAGTACTCGGTGACTATTCCAAAATTTCATCGCATTTAATGACTCACAGCACAGACTGACTGTGACATAAGGGTTATTTATCATTTTTTCATTCAAATATTTACAGAGCTTTCATAGGAGAATATGGCTCTCCACCTCCGTGGCCTGACTGTAGCTGACTGGTTGAGGCAGTTTGTCTGAAACTGTGCAACCAGCATCCTTCACCTAGGAAATATGGCAACAACAGATTTTCAAGATGGGCTGCCACTATCAAAGACTATCACCACATCAGGAAAGTGATTTTGTCGAACCCAAGGGTGATGGAGGAGACAACATTGTCATTGGTACAGCTGAACCAGACAACTTTAACACAGTGGTAAGTAACATTTTTCTCTTGCGTTTTTGTCTTTATAAATATACTTTTATTACAAGTTGAAGTGTAAAGATTAAGGCATTATTTAGCACACATATGGACCAAATGAGAACAACAACATGACCAACACATTTTTGCTCTGATAACTTAGTAACTTACAATCATTTTGTTTTATTAAGTTACAAACAAGAGGCACAAAAAGCAAGAGCTGGCAGTCTTGCTACAAGGCACAGAGTTCAATACTGCAGCAAAAGTGTCCCAGGAAGCATTGCCCCCCACCTAAAACCTTGCGAAGTGAACTGCCTTCGCATGGCTATGAACCTTATGCTTTTGTTGATGTAGCAAACATGGTTGGACAAACACAGACCAGAAAAAGGAAAACAAGGTCTGAATTCGGAGGAGGCCATCCAAATATTGTTGAGGTTCTTAATGTTTTAGAGAAAACAGAAGCACTCCCAAGTGCTGCACTCGGAGCCCCACCAAAATATGTGAGAATTTTTGCCATTTGTTATGGGTCATACTTTGTTTTTGTACTGTTACATTGGATTGCTATTAATGTATCGATTTTTTTACTTTTATGAGTATTAACTGCTTCATTAATTTACAGTTTATTTTTCAAAAGAAGAAATAACTTGAACATATGCGATTTTTGTTCTTTCTAAAATAGGCCAAGCAAATCTTGTAAGCATTAATCGTTTCCCTGATTTACATTTTCATTCTCGAAAAAGACTTACTTTCCAATTATTGGACATTATCTTTGGTAAATTGGAATATATAATAACAATATATGCTGACCAGAATAAAATGAAATTTTTTGGAGTAGACTCCTGGAGGTTGGTAGTTCTAACCTTGTGAAAAATTTTTTTATTGTTTCCAAAAGAAAAATGCATTGATACGTTACATTCACTTCTTGAAGAGTTACGTGAAATTCCAAAACAGTCCAAAAGTTACGTCATCAAATAGTGTGTAAACGTTTATGTTATACATGAGAAAGTGGCGAATTTCACATTTGTTGCTCTATATTCTAGTCACAGATAGTACTGTAGATATTTATGATTATTTGCTAGTCACAAACACAAAACTGTATATATTAACCCTTTCGCTACCATCTATGACGTCTAGCAGTCGACGCTTATGTGTATTACCAGGTACCATGTCTGTCGACACAGGGTCGACGGCAATAATATTGATTTCTTCTTTCCCTTCAGTATACTGCAATACGTTTTCTTTGGTTTATCAGTATTAAAACGATAGCTTAAGTAAAATATATGTATGTTATGCCATATTTTAAACAAAAATCGCCATTTTTAGCTATTTTAACTGGTTTCTGTAAATATTGCCGTATTTACCGCATATAACTGCATATTGTTTACTTGTGGTTATATTTATTTGGGGAATTCCCACAAATTTCCCCATTCGACTTTCATCAATTCCTGATGAAATATGCCGAAAAATACCGTAAATGAAGTATATAAGGTAGGGAGTTAATGTTTTACCTTATTGGCGTTTCTGACGTGATATGACGTCATATGGCTACAGTCCCCCAGAATAACGATCCTTCAGTAGCGAAAGGGTTAATGATTACTTACATAATTCCATATTGTATTCGTGCTCATAAAGAGCTTGTTGTGTTTTATTCCTTGTACACATGTCCACATTAATATTTTGTACCTATATCTTGTTCCCTGACATTATGCCACTATATGACTCTCGATAAATTGACCTTCAGACATCTTGGCTTTTGAATCAATGCCACCTGCACATTTTGCAAGTGCTATTAAAATAGTACTGCAAGGTGCGCAGTACCCTTTGGGGGCGTCAGCTCTACATATTAGGTATTTGCTTGGTTATTTCAACTGAAATTCCAATCACTTTATTTGTTTTGTCCCCTCTGGCAGCCGAGTTGTAAAGTTCCAGCCTTTCCAGCTCCCATCTTGACCTTGGCCTACAAGGTCATTTGGCTTAACATCCAGGGTCACTAGTGGTTCATCCCCTCACTTGCTTGGTCCTACACATTTGCATTCCCATGTAATTTATATAACTAATTTGTAATTCTTGATGGCTTGGGGAGAGTTATTTTACTATGGTTTTCTTTTCACCAGTGACCTTGCTTTGTGCGACTGATCAAGGTCAAACCATCATGACATTCTGTAAACTGTCAGATTATCATGTTAGTAGTTTATTCAACCTTTTCTCAGTGTCCTTGTTGCTGTAATCACTCAAGGTCACAGTTTAATGCTAATTATCTCCCGCCTGGCTCGCCGGTAAATTACTTGTCCTAATGAATTTTTTTGCTCTTCAATATTTTTGGGGTTTGGTGCACTTTGACTGAGTAATAGCACTTTGACCTAACATATTTTGGCTTATAACTCAAAAACTATTGCATTTACAGTATTTTGTTGCAATATGTTCTTCAGCTACTTTCTCCACAGCCACAACATGGTCAGTAGTTTGGACGTGTATCTCTATAGCTAAGTAAGTAATAACTACTTTGTCAATTTTTAATGATAACCATAATGAGTAAATGGCTTATAACTTCAAAAGTATTGCAGCTACACAATTTTGTTCCAGCTCATGTACTTTTTGACTGGAAACATTTTTTAAACATTTATAAAATACCTGAGAAATGAAGTGTTTTATAAACAGTACACATAAAATGTTTAAAAACATTGCTGATCAAATGTTTGAAAAACATTCTGTCAAGAACATGTTTTAAACCTATATTTTAAGAATGCTTATTAAACCTTTACCTTCAAACATGTCCAAATAAAGATGGCAGTGAGCAATAATAGGGGAATTTAGAGGACTTTGTCAAAAGTTGCACCACATGCAATCCCTAAAAGTAAGAATTGAATGGAGGCACAATTTCTAAGTAACTATCTTACAATTTTGGACATAAAAATAATACTTTCATTGGTGAGTAACCTTAAAAAGATATTGAATTTGACCTCTGACCCATTATTATTTAGACATTAATTTGTTTATTTGTAACGTTTACATAAAAGATTTTAAAAACATTCAATTATAAAATGTTTTTTGTACCCATCATTTTTAAGCTTGGCCAAACGTTTACTATCAAACGTTTGCAAAACTCAAAAGTGTTTGCTGGGCTGTGATTAGATGCCAAACTTTGCTAACCACTTTACCACCATGGACCTCATGAGACATTGGTACTTGTTGAAAGTTGGTACTTATTAACATTAAAGTCTGATCACAAATGTTTAACAAGTGCTTCAAGGAATACAATGTTAGAGTCACCATCTGTAGTTTTAATTTCTGTTGACAATTTACCCCGCATTTATCAAAAACTTCCTGATGTAATAACAAAATGATAATCTATGGATATAAACCTCTGTTGAAAAGCATATTGAATCATTCTCATAGTCAATTCTATCAAGTACTTCCATCAAAACGCATAATAAAAAACCTTTTTCTGTAATATTCCTATAATACTCAATAAATCAGCTGGACATTTGCCATGTGTTAGCATCATGGTACATACAAAGGACAAATATATACCATCAGTCTATTACTTCCATTTATCGAAAACTCTAAGAATGGATGTAATGTTTTATCACTTTTGTTATGTTTCATTTTTAAACTGCTGCAGTATGCAGTTAACTTTACAACAGTGATTATCTATTATGTGTTCAATGCTACTTTCAAATGTCTTAACTTCAGTATTGCTATGAGAAACACTGTTATACAAATGTCTACATTTCTCAGCAAAAAGTATTACAGACACAACCATCTCTGCCTTTGTGCTTTTTATCATTTTTACATATTTTCAAAAAATGACCAATTTGGTTACATGTTATTGTTTGATCCATTCTGTTGGCTATTATTGAGTCTTTCTTTTGTCTTCTCATACCTAACTACATGATTGCATTAAGCCCTTGTTTTTCAATGCATATTTGCTATAAAACTATTAGGGGACAATTAAATTCAATCCATTTATAATACCAAAATAAAACAGATCTCTCTTGTATTTAGGCACAAACTAAGACCACCCAGGTATGGTAGACCTCTTAATACAGTTTGGTGTACAAGAATCCCTTCTACTGCTTTAACACAACACTGAATAAATTCATCATAAGACTCATCAGTAGCACCAATGGGCGAGTTGTCAAAACACTTTATTTGATTGCAGTACACACATATAATAATAATAATAATAGTAGGATTTATAGAGCGCACAATTGATACAAATCCTCTAATGGGCTTAAGTACAAAAAGGAAGAGTCCAGGGACAGGCATGGGTCGACATCCAAAAAGCGCCCGCCAGGGTACAACTAAGGTGGGGGGTATGCCAGCCTAAACAAGTGAGTTTTTAGCTGGCCTTTGAAACCATCTATTGTTTGCTGAGATCTGACAATCTGTGGCAGCTTGTTCCATTCAGCTGGTGCGGCTACTGCAAAGCCACGTCTGCCTATGAGTTTCTTAGGGCGGGTTGAGGAGACAGATAACCTGTTGCCACAAGTGAGACTGCTTGATCTTATTAAAGCTGAAAGATACGGGGGCTGTGAAAGATTGATAGCCTTAAATACCAGAAGATTATACTTAAAGAGGATACGATTTTGAATTGGAAGCCAGTGGAGTTTTTCCAAAAAGGGTGTAACATGACTCATTTTGTTTAGTCTGAAGATGATGCGGCAGAGAGCATTCTGAACTCTCTGTAGTTTAGCTATGGTGGACTTGCTCACCCCATAAAGTAAAGTGTTACAGTAATCCAGACGACTACTAACCATAGCATTTGCCAGAAGTATTGCAGTGTCGACACTAAGGAATTTGTGAATTCGTCGCAAATCACGAAGATGATAGTAACATGCTTGGCAAACCTTCGCAACATGTTTGTCAAAGGAGTTATCTCAGTCGAAGATAACACCCAGATTCTTTACTTCCACCGACAGAGAGATATTGTTTTGGAGGAGTGGAACAGGGAAATTTGGTGCCAGCGACTCTCTGGTGGCTTTTTGACCTATAATGATAAATTCGGTTTTTTTCTGGGTGTAATTTTTGTTTAACGCCATCCATCCACTCCTGTACTGACTTGAGACACTCTGTCAGCTCTTCCATGCTGGAATCAAAGTTCCTGGAGTCAACTGCTAAATAGATCTGGGTGTCATTGGCATATAGGTGATAAGAGACATTGAATTTTGAAATAACTTGACTGAGGGGACTAGTGTAAAGAGTGAAAAGGAGAGGACCCAATACGGAGCCTTGGGGGACTCCGAAAGGGAGAATTACCGCCTCGGAGAAACTATCACCTATTTTAATTTTTTTGTTTATGGTTTGAAAGATACGATTTGATCCACGACAAAACAGTACCATCTAGACCAAACCAGTCACCAATACTTTACAAACATTCATGCATGCAGGCTGTGTATTTATCTCTGGGAATATTATGTAAATTTTAACAAGAATATATGTGAAATCATGGAATATTTTTTGTCATGCAAATAAATAAGTATATATAGATCAACTTGGGTTATATGTTATGTTAAAATAATAAACTAATTAGCTAAAATTTAGTGGAAAAGACACTGTGTATATAAAGATTTGGAGAGAATTTTGCCATATTTATGTCACAGTGAGTGCACATGAACTTTTCAATTATATTGGTGTTAAACAATGTTTTCCTGTTTTCTGTCACTCAGGACGGAATCACCTCTCAGTATGTGTGTAATATAATTAGCACTTGTTGAAAATCTGAAGTTTGATGAACTGGATATAGAAACCTTTCAGCATTTACACCAAAGCTTGTGTCAACATAAACAATATGTAATTAACACTTCTCAATGACAATTGGATCATTTGTTTTTGTTGATACAGAAAACGTTTAGCCTTGACACTGAGTTTATGTTTACATGTCACCAAATCTGCTGGAATTACATGTATATGGATAAAACAAGGAAAAGGAACTTGAGTGAATTATCAGAATTAAGCACACCCAGCCCTCTGAAGAATCCAGCTAAAATGCCAAAAATGAATTTAAGCCACTCTAAAATGGATTGTAAAATTAGTGAGCTACCAAGCCAGGATTTTGATATGGATGATACAGATAACAACAGTTTGAAAGAGATGTCAATGGAACAAAAAGTTGATGAAATCCTCCGGTTATTAAAAATTCCAAAAATAGAAGTGGCCTTAGATATAAATGCACTACAAACAGAAAATGAGAAATTAAAGTTACACTTGAAGGAATCTGATGGACTTATCTCTAAGTTGACAGCCAAAGTTTCATATTTAGAAGCTAAGTTAGAGAATGTGGAGATATACAGCATGAAGAAGAATATTGTTATATATAACATGCCAGAGGAAATGGGGGAGAACTTGTACTCAAAAGTGGAAGTTTTCTTGTCAAGAAATCTCCAAATACCACAAGATCAGCTTTTCTCTAGGGACAACCCCTCTGCTCCAGTTAGAATAGATATATCCCACCGCATTGGTCAAAAGGGAGGCAAACCAAGGCCAGTAGTTGTGTCCTTTGTGACTCAGCAAGGAAAAGATTTAGTTCTGTCTCATTCCAAAAGCCTCAAATCCACACCTTTTGCTATATCAGAACAACTTCCACCATCAGTTCGTGAGAGAAGAACAGCTCAAATCCCCAAGATGATCAAACTGCGCCAAGAAGCTAAGGATAGTTCTTCATCTGATTCCATCAAGCTTGTGAAGGATAAACTTATAGTTAACAATAAGGTCAACACACATGCTTTTGAATCTAACCCTATAAAATTCTCCACTCCAACAGATGATGTGTTAAGCTTTTATGCAATTCAACATTCAGCCAGAACAAAAGTGAAGAACAGTATCTTCCAGGGACATTTTTCACCAGTTCACACCCAGAAAGAAGCTATCAAGGTCCTTAGAGCTTTACATCAGAATGAAGTAGTTGCAGACAGTGACCATGTCGTATATGCCTACAGATACATCAATTTGGATGGCGAACAAATAGAAGGATACAGTGATGATGGAGTGGACTGCAAGTGCCCTCCTAATGGACTTACTTAAGACAAATGGGATAAACGAGGCAATATTGGTGGTTACACGTAAATTTGGTGGCAATAAGCTGGGTAAGCAGCGTTTTCAGATTATTGAACAAGTGGCAACACAAGTTATTGGAAAATAAACTTTGAACTTTTGTGATATTAGTAGACATTGACAACACTATCTGTAATAATAACTGGACAAACTCTTTCAAAAATAAACTTTACTAAGGTTGCAATATTTAAAAGGTTTGGATCATTGACCATTTTTTTAAGAAATATGAATATTTTTTGTAAATATTGTTACTTTTTTGTTGTCATATTAAGTATGTTGAAATAGTAACTGGACCCACTCTACAAGAATACTATTTATGTTGTATCAATGAAAGAAGTCAATACTCATTTAGTAATGTTTAGTGATATGAATATTTTGTAAATATTGTTACTTTTATTTTGTTGAAATATTTCTCAGACAAATTGTACTAATGATTACTATTTTTTATTATTTTGTAAACATTGTTACATTTAGTTAGTTGAAATATTTCTCTGATAAATTGCACTAATGATTCAATGAAATGTCTCAATAATCATTTACCAATTGTTGGTAGTATGAATTGGTTAAAATTACTATTACATCAATTTTCCTGAAATACTCTTGGGCCTTAAGTTAAATTAATAATGATATGAGTTTGATGATTCAATACTAATACCTTGTTAGTTATTAAACTTTTACCTCTTTAACTGTTTATAGAAATATAACCTTTTTTTCACTTTAAAATGTTTATCATATGTTTTTTACAGCAGCTGTGCTTATAACCGCACATATTATGTATGTGATCTATGGAATCTTTCTATAATTCCAATATGACCTCCAAGTATATTAAATGTCTATATATGATAATATGTCTAATGTCTATAACCTTTATCTTGTTTTTTGTTTTTTATTTTAAAGTGTTTTGTTGTATCATGTTTGCAGCAACTATGCTTATGATCTAACATAGTGTGTATGTGCTTTATGGAGTCTTTCTATAGTTACAGCATAACCTCCAAGTACAATAAATGTCTATATATTGTGAATATATAGTATTTATTATATTTTTATACCTAAGTTGTAACAATAAAGTAGATTATCCAAATGATTCAACAATATGAGATAGCTACACTTAGTTGACCAGCAAGGCCTATATTATATTTGATATATTTGATACACACTGCAATTTGTATTTATCATATAATTGGTGGATTTGTGCTGGTGAGTAGAAACTCATATTTATATGCTACTTCTTTCCTTTAGAAAGTAAAGATTGCAAGTGAGAATTGAAATGTGCTATTTGTTGAGACCTCAAAAATGTTTGAAATATTTTATCTTTATTCTACTTTGATTTTACCATAAAGATTTGCATCTATCACATCGATCTACATATCCACTTCTTGGGCAATATTCACATTGTAAATCAATATAAATTATCTGTTTACTATATTCATTATTAAGACAAAATTAATACAAATAACTTAAGACTGATAAAAATTTTTTTGACCGTGCTAATTATTTTGAAAATGGAAAAATAATTTTATTTAAACAAGATGTTGAAACATATTTTGTACAGTTATGCACTGTTTAACTCTCTTCGCATGTAAACAAGATGTTGAAACATATTTTGTACAGTTATGCACTATTTAACTCTCTTCGCATGTAATATTTGAGTAATATTTGCTGACATGTATATGATCATAAAAAACATTCTAAAAATGATTTCATTGGTAGATAAGCTTTTTTCGTTTGTATGCATATACTTATCGTTTTTTTATTTGTATATAATTGGTTAATCATGATTTTGTTTATGTTTGAGCATGTAATGATGAGAATCTTGTGTCTTAAAAGTGACCCGTATTACATCTGTTTCATATACCTTGAAAAAAATGAACTTAAGTATAATTTACAACTTGACATTAAAATAGAAAATATATTTCATCAACTATAATCAGTACTTACTTGTACAACCTATTGCCTGTAGAAGAGACTTGTCTTGTTAAAAATGTTGCCTAATGGAAATAGTATTAAGGTGTTATCCGCGAATTGTCAAGGTTTACAAAATTATGAAAAACGACGTGATGTGTTATCATACCTAAAGGAGAAACAAGCTGACATAATATGTCTTCAAGACACACACTGGGTTGATAAGGATTATCAGAATATAAAGGAATTGTGGGGGGTGAATGTTTTATAAATGGAATACGAACTAATTCTAGAGGAGTTGCCATTCTGTTGAAAGATAGTTTTGAACATACAGTTTTAAAATGCTTAAAAGATAACGAGGGAAATCTCCTGCAACTGCTGCTTAAACTACCAACCATGACCTTGAACTTAATAACAATCTACGCCCCAAATAGTGATGAACCACTTTTTTTTAATCATATCAATCAACTCTTAATAGATACAACAGCAGACTATGCTATAATTTGTGGCGATTACAATCTTATCCTGAATCCAGAAAAGGATATGCAAAATTACAAATATATAAATAATCCAAAAGCTAGGAGTTGTGTTTTAAAGATGATTTCAGAACAGGAATTAATAGATGTATATAGATACAGAAATCCTGATATAAGTAGATATACGTGGCGCAAAAGAAAGCCACTTAAACAAGCAAGGCTGGACTTTTTCCTGGTTTCCAGTTCAATGTCAGATATAATAACAAAATGTTAATAGAAATGGATATACTATTAACAAAATGTATCATTCATAAAGGAGTTTGGAAATTCAACAATAGCCTCCTAAATGACCAAAGTTATCTAGATCTTATAAACAAAACAATTCATGAAGAAATCTTAAAATATGCTGTACCAGTGTATAATGTGAAATTTTTGGATAACTGTAACAACTATGGTAATATCAAATTTACAGTTGATGCTGATACCTTTCTAGAACTATTATTTCTTGCAATCAGGGGTGAAACTATTAAGTTTTCCTCCTATCTAAAAAAACAAAGAAATAAAACAGAAACTCAATTGATAACTGATATAGAAAATTTGGAAAAGTTGACCATAGATAGCAATTTACATGACAATATACTGTCCGACAAAAAAGCAGAACTTGAAAAATTAAGGGATTATAAAATAAGAGGGGAGCAAGTCAGATCAAGAATTCAGTGGTTACAACAGGGTGAAAAACCCTCCAAATATTTCTGTAATCTTGAAAATCATAATTATACAGACAAAACTTTTCGAAACATCTTGTTAGATAATGGAACTGTAGTTACTGAACAGGAACCAATTTTGGAACATGTAAAGAATTATTATCAAAGTTTGTTTAAGAACAGGGATGGGACTTTAGATTCCATAGACCTTAAAGATACCTTTGTAAACTTTAAATATAAAACTGTGACAGACCATCAAATAGGTGATAAAATTTTGATTACGGAATTGGCTGCTATCTTAAAAAACATGAAACACAATAAAACCCCAGGAATAGATGGAATAACTGCAGAATTTCTGAAGGTATTTTGGGGAAAATTGAAATATTTCATAGTTAATGCTGCAAATAACTGCTTTGATAAAGGCTGCCTTTCAACCTCATTATGCCAGTGCTTAATAACATGCTTACCTAAAGGCAGTAAAGATAAAAGGCTTATTAAAAATTGGCGTCCAATATCGCTTTTATCAGTAATATATAAGTTAATATCAGGGGTAATAGCCAAAAGGTTAAAGAAAACTTTAGCAATTATTATATCTGAAAGCCAGTCAGGATTCTTATCTGGAAGACAATTAAGTGATAATACAAGATTTATATATGATTTAATGCATAAAACTGAAATCAGTAATATTAATGGACTTTTGATGCTCATTGATTTTGAGAAAGCTTTCGACTCAATGTCATGGAATTTTATTTATAATGTTTTGGAATTTTTGGTTTTGGTGAAAAATTTATTGAATGGATAAAGCTTTTTAATTATGATATTACAGCTTATATTGTTCAGTGTGGAAAACTTTCCGATAAAATATTTGTTGGAAGAGGATGCCGTCAAGGTGATCCCATATCTGCCTATCTGTTTCTAATGGCAGCAGAAATACTATCAATGTTAATAAAGTCTAATAAATATATTAGAGGGATAAAAATAAACAATACGGAATTCAAAATCTCACAATTCGCGGATGACACCACGCTTACCCTTGATGGTTCACAAGTTTCTCTATAGGCGGCTTTAAACACTTTAGAAACATATGGAACCTATTCAGGCTTGAAAATGAATAAAGAGAAAACAAAGGTTATTTGGTTGGGAAGGAAAAAGTATTCAAAAGAGAAATTAGGTGTGTCAGTTAATTTAGATTGGGGATGCTCAGAATTCACCTTATTGGGTATAAAATTTTCCACAGACATGGAAAAGATGTTAGATGCAAACTTTACTCCAGTCCTTGCAAAAATGAAAAATGAGGTGAAAAAATGGAAAAATAGACATATTACACCAGTTGGAAAAATTACTCTGATTAAAACCAATATTATATCAAAGGTTATACATCTCTTAACTGTCCTACCTACACCACCAAACTTTTTGAAATTAGTCAATGATCTTCTTTTTGGCTTTCTCTGGGATGATAAACCTGACAAAATTAAAAGGATAACTACTTGCAAAGATTATTTTGAAGGTGGATTAAAAATGATTGATATTTACAGTTTTGAAAAGAGTTTAAAAATAAATTGGCTAAAAAGAAAATTTCTCCAACCAAACACACAGTGGAGTACCCTTTTCCATGAGATGTATAGCAGCTTAGATAGGGTATATAAATTTGGTGGTGAATGGGCAATTTCAAAAAAGATTGCTTTTGAAAATAAATTCTGGAAGTCAGTCTTTGAGGGCTGGAGTAAATTTTGCAAGAGTAAAACACCTAGAAATAATTTTGAAATTTTGCAATCTTGTATTTGGTATAATACTCAATTGTCAGGAGAACCTCTCTTTTTTCCAAAATGGTACAATAAGGGGATTTCATTGATTGGAGATATCGTTGAGTCAACTGGAGAAAATTGAAAAGACATTTGGGTTGAAAATCAATTTTTTAGAATATCACAGAGTGAATACCCTTGTAAATAAATTTATTGGAAAATATAAAAAAAATGGAAACTTTCACATTCAGAGACCTTATGTCCCTCTTTCCATCAGGCAGTTTTTATTACCAGAAAAAGGATGTAAAATTTATTACAAAATTCTATTTAACAATTGTAAAAATGTTGAATTACCCATGAGAAATAAATGGGAAAATATGTTAAGCAAACATGATGATGAAGCATGGAAAAATGTATTTCATAGTTGTTTTAAGTCGATTAAAGATAATTCAATAATATGGTTTCAGTACAGAATAATTTTTGGCATTTTACCAACTAGGTATTTTCTTAGAAAAATTAAATCGACAGAGAGTGATGTGTGTGTGTTTTGTAAGGACCAAAAAGAAACAATTTTTCATCTTTTTTGTCATTGTTCTAAAGTTATACCTATTTGGCAGAATATAGAATCGTGGATCTCCAATAAAGTTGGGATAAAATTAAGGATAACGGATTCCATGAAAATACTTGGATATATTGAGAGAAACAAAGATTATTGGCCTATAAATTTTGTTATACTAGTAACCAAAAAATATATTTATTGGTGTTCAAAAAAGGGCTTCATGTTAAACATTTACTTTTTACAAAAAGAAATAAGAAAGATTTTTGATGAACAGAGGGCATTAGCCAAGGTGAATTTGAACGAAACAAGCTTTATGAATATGTGGGACCATTGGATCAACATTTTCAATATAGTGTGAAAACTTTCATTTGCACTGTCAGTTTAAATTTCCTGTGTGTACAGGTCTGATGTCACTTTTTTCTATTTGTTTTTTCATTGTCTCTAATAATACAGTTGATGGCTAATTTATCTTCTTTTGTGAAATGTATGTATGAGCTTATGTCAAATGTTCTCATGAAAAACATCTGTTATTTTCTTGTTTTCTTCATAATTTGTCAGTATAAGAACCTTATGTATTGTCACTGTATACTATCAAATATTTAAAAATAAATAAAAAAAAACAAAAAAAACAGTACCATCTAGACCAAACCAGTCATGCAGGCAGTCATGTAAAAGAGAATGATCAATCGTATCAAACGCAGCAGATAGGTCTAATAATGTTAGGGCCACTGCCTTTCCTGAGTCCACTGAGAGAGCTATATCGTTTTGAATCTTTAACAATGCGGTTTCAGTGGAGTGGGAACTCTTGTAAGCAGACTGGTTGACATATCGAAGCACCTCGCGTGAGATAAATTCGTCTAGCTGCTTTGCCACCACCTTATATCATTGTAAAGAGATATTACACAAAGCCTTGCCTAGTATTGATTTATATAAAGGTTTTTGATTAGGATTGGCTTTGTCCCCGCTGAAAAAAATCATCACTGTGTACACTTGTTTTTCAAAATGATGAACTTTAAAATCAGAAAAATACTGGTTCGAAGAATAGATGAGTATTTGGTCATTCAAAATACCTTCGCTTACTATAATTGATCGATTTCTGAATGAGTCTTGCTTCATAACTAAGAGGTAAAATATTACAATTTATAGGGTGTATTTTCAACAAAGAAATCAGGATATTTGTTTTGAGTTCAAAAGTCTGTTATAAAAGCTACCACAAATTCATTCTAGGAATTTTTTAATGTAACCACTGCACCTTGATGATATGTAAATAATGATCTAAACCTCTTATTACATGGGACAACATACTTTTCAAAAACATTATGAATAAATTTGCTCTACAAGGAGCAATAACTAACTATAGTTATTATACATTGTAATATCCTCACGTATATCAGTTCTATTAATACCTGGGCTTCTGGGGATTCCCCTTTAGCTCAGCTGGTTAAAGAGCTAGACTTGTGTTTATATCTGTGTCTGAGCAGAAGGCTGCAAGTTCGAGACGCAGCAGAACCAATCAATAGTTTCTCCCATTCCACTACATGGTGGAGATGCCTAAAGATCCTTCCCTCTCAAAGCCAAGCAAGTTTAGTGTAATAATGTAGTCATGTAAGACCTAAGGACAGGTCTTTCCTTGGAGGGGTGGTATGTAATATCCTCACGTATATCAGTTCTATTAATACCTGGGCTTCTGGGGATTCCCCTTTAGCTCACCTGGCTAAAGAGCTAGACTTGTGTTTATATCTGTGTCTGAGCAGAAGGCTGCAAGTTCGAGATGCAGCAGAACCAATCAATAGTTTATTCCTTCCCACTACAACATGTAACTTCTACATATTACACAGGAGTCATACAGGAGTCTTTAAATTTGTGTAAAAAGGCTGAGGTAACTACAGTGCTGTAAACAAACTGGGGGAGGGGTATGGTTGCGAGGTGGTAACACACTTGCCTCCCACCTCTGAGGTCAGGGGTTCAAGCCCCGGACCTTATGTGGGAAACTTTATACTTGCTTACCAATGGTTGGCAGTTTACAGTACAAAACCTTGACCTACAGTATGTACTGGTTTCCTCGGCCCACAAAATTATCGGTCATATAATGACCTGTACAGTGTTGAAAGCAACGTAAAGCCCCAAATAAATAAATAAAGTAAACAAATTGGTAGTTGTCTATTGGTTAATGTTAAGTAGTTTGGCATCAAATCACTTGGCTCTCAAACCTGTGGTCATGTGTTCGAACATATGGATGCAGTTATGGTACAACTGTGCCTCTCCTTCAGGAGGCTAGGTAATTATTTCTAAGACAAGATATCCCAAAAATGTGAGGAAGTTTAATAGAAAGTTTATCCCCAGGCAAATTTGGCTAATGTACTCGTCTCCTTATGTACACTAATGATTATTACACCCTTGTTATTATTGGCAATGGAATGATGAGTTTGGCCAGGCATCACTGATTAGTCCATGCCTAGATTGTCCACTTATTTACTCTAGGAAAGAACTGTGTTTGATTAGATAACTAAGTCTCTCTTTATCTTGCCTTTAGGACAGTATTCATAGAAATGTGTGAAGTTGTGTATTTTAGGTTATACCCAAATTCCACCGATATGGCTGCTTACTGATGCCCAGGAATTTACAGTACAGGTTCTGGAACAACTATTATGTACTGGTGTATGTCGTGATTTGATGCATACAGTGACCTGTAAGTGATGTTAAACCCTTCAAAATCACATCAACCCAGTAATAGGTATTCACCACCTAAATACCCTAAAACTAAAGTACACAGCAAAGTGTTATTGATTTTAATATGTCATGAAGGTCGGTAGCATAACCATGACAACAATAAACATCACCCCTATTTTTAATTTGTGGTCCTTTCCTATCAAACCACTTAAGTCAAATGTTTTTAGATATGGCTGCATGATAACATGTCTATTCAGTCCATTTATTGCATGAAATGACCAGTCTTTCCATAAAAAGTTTTGTCCCTGAAGAATATTAGTTTGAAAGGGAGTTGGGGTTACACATTTTGTAAAGTAACATTGTGGTGTATTAAAGAAAGCATCTTGTAGAAAAAGACTTTGAAGAAATATTCTAGGCAGAAGCGATTAGAGTTAACTGTACAGCCTCCAATTTAACTCCTGGGGGTGTAGTAGTTTTAATCTTCAGAAGATATTTGTTATGTTTTTTTTTTCCTTTTATATTGATTTTTTATTGGAAACTCATCCAAAATCTATTCACAGATAGGTTTCACTGTTGTTAATTCCTTAAAACTTAATATTATTTTTAATTGCCTCAGCAAATGCTTTCATTGCTTAAGAAATTTTTACCCGCCTTTGGCATTTCTCAATAAGAGTATGCCATTTTATACCAATAGTTTGGCACATAAAGCCTTTTCTATTATCACAAATAAACTAATACTATGACATAAACTTGATAATAGCGTGCCTATCCATCTTTGATGGCTTTACTACTGTTAACTCAATTGTATCTGTTTTCTAAGGCCTTGGCAACATATTATCTAACTGAGCTCCTGTTTCTGTGATAAGGACCACTGTTATGCTCATATACTGTTGAATTTTGTAATATTGCTTATGACAGTTGTGCCTTGGAGTCTCCTTTAATGGAAAAATTAAGCATTTGAAAAATCCAGTGCAGAAAAGAATATAGTATTTCAGTTATCATTTTCTATAAATGATCGAAATTTTTTGCACAATCAACAGGCGATACTTTCAAATATATAAAAAATATATAAAACGCAATTTGATCTCAAATTTTTAGCTTTAACATTTCTTTTTATATCCTATTTCCTGTGAAAACTAACAGATTTGATTTTTGTCTATTAAAACTTATTATTACCAGTATTGAAATGGTTTTTCAGCATATATTTCTTATAGCTCACACAAAATACATAGCTGTGTTTTTGAAACCACCAATACTTTCTCAAAACCATGATTTTCTGTAACCGCCATGAAGTGTGCGAACATTACAATCAACTAAAACATTTATTATCAAGTTAAAGCACTTTGCATTAAGACAGGTTCATACCTTCAATTTCTGACTTGTGGTAATTAACCTATCACTGTGACATAGTAATTAACACACTCGCCTAGTATTAGATTTAGATTTCTTTGCTGTTTTACGTCGCGTTCAACAGCCAGGGTCATATTGCAACAGGTAGTTTACAGGTGGAGGAAACCAGTACAAACTGCACTGTAAAATACCGGGCATCAGCACATAACTACCAACTTTCCAACATGAAGCGCCCGGCCCGAGATTAGAACCGGCGGCCTCAGAGGTTGGAGGCAAGAACTCTAACTGCTACACCACAGAGCCTCGACACTCGCCTAGGAAAACCCAGGTTTAATCAGATACACAGTGTCTTATAAATGATCACTTAGAATGGCTGTCATCTCTCATTGGGCCATATTGCCAGTAGCAAACTAAAGAACCTAAAATATATTGATGAAATAGCCATACTTGAGCCTCTGTCTTTCAGAAGGGAATGTCAGTTACTAGAGAGTTGGGCTTATACTGGTACAGTCGGATGGGCCAAAAAGTGCTTTGAGTCCTGTAGTATGTGGATATAGTGCTCTTGAATATAAAACAAGGCCAAAAGGTGTGTTGGTCACCTAGCGCGAGCGCAAAGCCATCTGAGACACGAGTAGTGCACTAGAATTTAAGTATTGGAGAGCAAAAGAGACAAATTCAGAATGCAAAGTCAGGTGTTCTCAATGTCATCAAAGTACGGAGAGAAAAGGACAAATGTATGTTCAAAAGCTGAAAAGACTTGTGTCCTTTTATTTATTGGAGTGATGTCCATGTCATCAAAGTCCAGAGTCAAAAGGACACAGCCAAACAGACCTTTGTGCCCTTTTAGCTGGAGAGCAAGAGAGGGAGGTTCAGAATGGACAGGCAAATTTCATCAAAGTCCGGAGACAAAAGAAACAAGGCCAAAAGGTGTTTTGGTCACCTAGCACAAGCGCAAAGCCATCAGAGACACGAGTAGTGTAGTAGAATTTACGAAAGTCGGGTTACACAATATATGCCGACTAAAACACATTCAACAGTTGGAGTAGAACTCAGACGGTCACCCATCCAAGTACTAACGTAGCCCATTACCTCTTAACTTTAGTAAACAGACAAATACTCATACCACTGAGCCAAAGCTGATGAAAGTCCAGAGACAAAAAAAAAGAGAAAAGTGATCTGTAGAAGCTCGAGCTCTATCGAGGCTATACTAAGACATAAAAATATACACTAAAACCTTTTCATCTTTGTCCACAAAGAAACCTCAACATGCTACATAAATGGGTGCAGGATTTTCTCCATAGGATAAATTTTAGCATTTTTCTTCTGATGGCTTTTTGAGTAAGAGCTATTTTTCTGGGATTTACAAAAATCAAAACAGATTTTTGATTTACATCTGTCCATCTATTGAGTATCCCAGGGTTTACACTTGAAGGAATGAATTGTCCAAACAATATCTACAACTGGTATAAGACTTATAATGCATAATTTTTACATCCTATAGGTCGGAGTAAATAGACAAATAGCTGAGCAAACTTTTGGCACTTTAAAAACTAGATTTCCAATACAATTCGGTCAGCTTATATCTAAATGAATACGAATCTCTTCAAAAAGGGAAAAAATGTTTACTCTTGTAACCTAGTATCTTATTGATACTAATTGTATCATACATAAACATTGATGGCTTATCACATAAGGTAAGAGAATCTACAATTTCAAATAAGTTCCAAATTTTCTGAAGAAATTTTGTTATAGTCTGTACAACTCCTCCGATAATGTCAATAACATAATCAGCTCTGAATGATACTTGGATATTTGGAATACAAAGATTGAATTTTTCAGTGCTTTTTAATATAAAAACAGGATTGTCTACAGACTCAGGATGATTTCAAGGAGAATTTTTATCTTTGCTTCTTGGATTTTATTATGCTTACAAGGTGAGAAGTCATTATTATTATATTATTATTATAGTAATAATATAGTATATTATATTATTAATATAGTAATAATAATAATATTATTATTATATTATTATCATGTTATTATTATTAATTTTATAGTTCTTCTTATTATTATTATTTCCCATCGTGTATAAATCCGAAAAAGAACTCTAAAATGTCTTCCAAATTTAGTGTGTATGCAGTATACATATTTCATAGGAATCATTTGTGTTATGTATAGGGTTCTGTATCTAAGGGTTTCCTGATAAATATAAAGGTGTATTTAAGGTCACATCATCAGACAAATAACAGTTTTGAACAAACTCCTTTGTGTAAAAAATCCTATTTTTACAGCTTTTTCTTGCCTAACAGTAAAAGCTCCTTAAAAAAGAGGGGTTAAGTGAATGTTGTGCCAGATATTTTCTTATTGTTTTCTTACAGCACCGGTATCATGTGACAACTGTGATGGAGTCACGTGTCATAATGGAGGGACATGTGAGGTGAGGCCTGCTGATTTCTGGTGTGAGTACAGTAAGGGATGGACCGGAAGACACTGTAGTCTCAATGGTGGGACCAATTCCTGTATAACAATGTGCAATGGTCAAGCCATATCAAATTATTTCAATGCAATTAGAAATATACCCAAAAGACATATATGGTAAAAATCTCATAATTAAAGATAGCAGATTTATAGGAGTTTGTAGCAGGAATGTATGTGTTTAACATGTGTTTAATGAGGAATGTTTTGCATTTATTATGCACCATTTTGTATCAGTAATCAGTAAAATAAACAAATCTTCAAAGAAAGAATGCCAAAAAAGTCATCATACATATATTGTGCAACAATGAAAATAAAACTTTTACTGTGGCAATCATGTGTGGATTTATTGCAAGAAAAATGAACATAATTTCCGTAATAACACCTTTCTAATGATGCATTTAGCATATTTAGAGGTAACATAGTTTCAGAAATATTAGCAAGGACATTGGCATTGGCTGACAAATTTTAAATGCCACTTAGGAGCTATAAGTGGATCTGGTAAAACAAAAACAATTCCCAATATGTAAATAAACCTTTATTTAGAACAAAAACTGCATGGGGTGGATCATAAAATCAGATACAGTACACTCTAAAGCAGCAACACTTTAAGCTGAAGAATGTGGCACCAAAACATTAAAACTCAGTCCAACGATAAAGATATTATTTTTTATTATCATTTGGTTAGTTTGTTTTGTTTGTAAAACAACTCCAAAAGTAGAGAATTTTTTAGGAAATGTGTACAAAGACATAAGGAACATATATTTAAATTTTGGTCTTGATCTAGACCATTGTCTGGATTTAAGAATAATTTAAATGAGCTTTTATCATTGCACCCATAAGCCATAGTTAAGGTTTTAAGACCTTGGCCTGCATTCTCCAAGAACTGATGCTGATCAAATCTTTCAGTTCAATTAAAACAGGAGCATATTACAATATAACAAGGTCAAAAGTGGTTTGGGTCTACTATCTCGAGCGCAGTGCCATCAGAGACACGAGTAGTGCACTGAAGTGGTAACCCATACCGGTAATAAAGTAGGTCATCACTGCTTAACTTCTATCAATTTATTTAGTCATTCATTTATTTTTTTTTGTTTTTACATCATGTTTAACAGCCAGGGTCATACTGTCACGGCTAGTTTACGGTGGAGGAACCAGTGAATACTAGTTGGTCAAGATTCTGCACTGTAAACCACCTGACATCAGGAAGTAACTACCAACTTTCCACCATTAAGCACCCGAACTGAGATTCAAACCGAGGACATTAGAGGTTGAAGGCAAGCACTCTAATTGCTGCACCACCGAGCGCAGCTTTAACTTCTGTAAATGCCAGACATTAATTGCTGCCAAGCCAAAGTTTCTATAAAAGACAGACAGTCAGCGTGGCCGTGCCACAATTCATGAAAGTCTGGAGACCAAAAAATAAAAGAAAATGAAAAAGGTGATCTTTAGAAGCAGGAACCTTGATAGATCTCGCACTTAAATATGATTTGGTATTGTTATGTATATCAACAAAAGTATAAGGGTTTTACATCCTGTGCAGCAGCCAGGGTCATATTGGGGACATTTCCTCAGCATTGTCACTTGTGGGAGTTGAATTCATACAGAGAAGAAAACTTGTGATAAGATCCCAGACTAGCTAACTCACAAGGTCACCTTAGGCCTTTGGGTTGGTTTGGATGGTGGATAGTGGTTTCTGTTTGTCCTGTAGTATAAGATCGGCCTCAACTCATCAGATTGTTGCTGGTTAGGGGCATGAACATGTACCTGATAACCATTATTATCTAAACAAGATTTTAGAATGAGACTTTTGATGAAGGGTTTTGGATAGAAAAGTGGACTGTTTTGGGAACTGCAAGACTGTAGAACTCACTCTATAAAAATTAAGGTTTGGGTAATATATCCAGCAACTTATAACTGTCATTTAGTTATAATAATAATTTCGTTGGATTATTTTGCTAACTTGAACATTCAAGCAACTAAAACATATATTCAAGATAAGATTTTTTTTTAAATTGAAATGTTTAAGTTATCTAGTTGTTGTAACATTAAATTATTTATTGAGATTATTAATATTTCCTATTTAGGTTATTAAATTGAATGTGCCTATAATAATAAAAAATCATTTATGTTGCACCCTGGGTACAAAATAGGTAACTTACAAATTTTTAACTTGCATAATCATAGCTACAGTAGCACAAAATACTAACCTAACTTATATATGAGAGTTAGTAACTTGAACATTCAAATTAGGAAAATAAAAAAAAATTAACATTAGAAGTCCCAACCTGCTGTCAATATAATTTTGGACCTGAAGTTTATCTCATGTCAGGATATCACTATTTTTGTGCAAATCAAGTGATCTCATTTACAGCATGCACAGAGAAGAAATATCTGAAGGTCATAGATGCCTCATTCTCTGGGTACAACACCATAAGCCTTCAGGACATTGATCTCTTTAGCTGCATGGATATCTGTGAAAACAACAGCTGTGCCAGCATTGATTACCAACCAGTTGTATGTTCTGAGCTAACATTTTTATTTGTGGTTAAAACCCATCCAAAATTAACAGTACTTGAAATAACAAATATAATAACCCTCAGCAAGCCTAGTGGCAAGAGAGATCAATGCAATCATTGGGATTCTGTTTGTTTCTGTTTCATTATGTTAGTAAAATTAGAAAAAAATATGGATTTACATCAGTTTTTCAGTCGTTGGGTCTTTGTCTAATATAGAACTGATTGACAACCAGTTCTACATCCAGGAGGTTTTTAAAGGATATTCTTGTTAATTATGTTAGACATTCAAGCACAAGAGAAGGATGATAGCTCAATTTAGGAATGGGGAATTGGACAATGGTAGTCTGAGCCACTGTCCAAGTGCTCTTTGGAAAAATGCACAAGCAATTCTCCCTTGTTATGGGTTTTCATGTAGAATGTTATTTCCAAATTAAAAAGTAATCTATAATTAAATTATTAACAAATTATTATCTTACCTACATAATTGCCAGATCTCTTGTTAACATTCCAAAGAAATATATATATTTGTTATCCAAGAAGTGAATATGGTAAATACAACTAGCCTGATTAGCTGGGGCTTTCCTTATTGTTGACTTGGCAGAGGATGGACCTTAACTGTAAGAGGCTGTGGGTTCAAGTCTTTTTCAAGCAATTGAGAACCAGTAGGAACCCTAGAAGTGGTTTATTGTATGGAGGGGAGAATGTGACCAAATGTATTAGTGATAAAACTTCTGCTGGATTTGCTAGTTTGGATTTTCCTTATGACTCAGTAGTATGCAGGTCTTGAGAAAAACAAGGCCGAAAGGGTTTTGGTCTTCTACAAGGAGCTGTAAAACTATCAGAGACATGAGTGGTGCACTGATGCGATCACCTATTGCTGCTTAACTTCGGTGGTTAGATATCTTCTCATCACGCTACAGCTCACACTTAAAAGGATGTTGTTTTTCAATATTGTGACATGTGGTGCCAAATTTGGGGCTGTCTGTTTGGGTTAATGACATAGTAGAAGAATGATGGCAGCTTTTACTCTCAAGACACATTTCTTAGTTAACTGATAAAATATGAAAAAACTGTTGCAAGGGTGCCTAAAATTGCTTTAACTCTCATTTTAAACACACTTTAGGCTATAGTAATGTTACTTTTGCTCTTTTAATACTTAATTTATATGAGAAACTGCCAAAATGTACTTAGCCCTTGTTAGGAGTTTACAGAATATATTTTATGTCAAGTAAACGACAAGTCTCACAAGATAATTATGATATGCAGACAACTGCCATGTGTATGAGATCTTGGCATGACAGGTCTGTGTCAATAGATGTATGATTATTCAATATTTCTATGCATAGTTGTTGCTAGGGGCTTGTAAAGTGATGGAGATTAAGCACTATAAATTTCCTGGTTAGATAATATATATTCGACCATATCCTTATAATGCTTCCATGGAGCCAAATTTGTCAGAGTACATTAAAAATTCTTGAGAAAAGCATGGTAGAACTTCATTTGTATTCAGACATAATATCATGGCATCTTTAGACTAAAACTTGAATACACATTTTTAATCTTTAGTTTATTAATGTCAAGAATCATTGTATCTTCAGACTCAAGCATGCTTCATTCAACATGTCAACCAGCATTCAGTACCTTTGACAATTGGTACAGGATACAATCACTATGAATTCTGTGGTAAGTATCAACACAAAATGATGTGTGTGTACTGTCAAATTCATTAAGGCTGAAATCAATTAAGGCCGAACTTATTCAACATTCATTAGAGGATTGTTTGATTATTCACAGAAGACAAAAAGGAAAGAAACCTTTCAGTCATGGTTGAGATATTAGTACTCACCGTGGAGACGCTTTTTATAAATCTCATAACAATAACAGTCGTTTTTATGTATATGTGGCATATTTTAGAAGGAATTACTATCTTGCATGTTAATTTTATGTCATTTTCTTATTTTCAGCCTGTTTATATCTATATGTATGCCCAGTACATTGCTGTAACAACTTCCACAAAAAGCGGGTATTATCACCCATTTTACCGGGATTTACCGTTGTAATTTGATCAATGTCTCCCCTACTTCAAGCACTGGGTATTATTCATAATCTAATTTGTGTCTTGTAAGTTCACTTTAAGTTTTTTCCAATCAGTATATAGACATTTTCCTATTGTTGGTGTCTGGTGGTGTTGTCAAGGTGAGGCTGTAGTGTGGGGTGTTAGGGTGCCTGTGAGTTTCCCACAGGACAAAGAGTTGTGACTGTTGAGGTGTAGGATTGTATTCTTGAGGCCTCCCACTGTTGAGCTTAGACTGGGATTCTTACTGATGAGCAACCCAACCAGTCATGCTTAGTCCTCTTTATGGCACCGTTTGCAGTGGCACTGGCCTACAGGTATGATTGTTTCAGCACTAGAGCATCTTATACATCATGTCCTCCTTTGACATGGGTTGCAAAAAATTTCTCGTATTTGTGTTCCTGCCAAAAATTTCCGACCATGGTTAATAGAAGAGGGCTTATGTTGTTACTGGTACTGGGTGGAGAAGTATCCCTCAACCCTGGTCCGTTTACACTCGGTGTTTTGAATGCCAGATCCGTAAAGAATAAGGGTCCACTCCTTGCTGATATGGTTGCTTCATATGACCTTGATTTTCTATGCCTCACGGAAACACACCTACGCCCATTTGACTCAGATAGCTTCTTACGGTCTATAACTCCTCCTGATTTAATTTTCCTCACAAGCCTCATCCCTCAGGTATTGGTGGTGGTGTGGGTGTTTTCATCAGATCCTCCTACAGACCCCATATAATAGAAACTCCTTTTTGTCAGTCATTTCAAAATATGGTGGTGTCAATCTGGCTTC
The DNA here is from genome assembly GCA_964017235.1 of Sabellastarte sp. h YS-2021. NCBI lineage: Eukaryota > Metazoa > Annelida > Polychaeta > Sabellida > Sabellidae > Sabellastarte > Sabellastarte sp. h YS-2021. The sequence continues at coordinate 145,506,743 of OZ024931.1, forward strand.
ATGGTCATTCATTGTTGGTTGCCTGCGTCTATCGCCCTCCAGGATCATGTAAATTTAACTTTCTGGAAGAATTCATGTCATTTGTTGGTTACCTTTCAGCCATTTATTCTTTATATTACATTTATGGCGACTTCAACATTCATGTTGATGTTCCAGTTGGTGACGGTCATAAATTCATTACCTGTCTGGATTCATGTGACCTGAAGCAGTTAGTCGATAAACCTACTCATCTACATGGTCACATATTGCACCTCATTTTATCCCCAGTGACCAGGACACCATTGCTGATGTTAAAATTTGCGACTTTGTTTCTGATCATACATTAGTCAAATGCTCAGTTGCCTTCTCTTGTCAAGTGTCTCACATTCCAAATGTGGTTCAATATAGAAGGTACCACCATATCAATATGTCAGACTTCCTCTTAGATCTCAAAATACTTCCTTTGTCAAGTCTCCAGCTGATGCTGTTGTTGATCTCTATGAACAATATGTACATGATTTGAGTTATGTTCTGGACAGGCATGAACCTCTCATATCTAGACTGATGAAAAGAAAGATTCCGCAGATTGGATGTCTGATGATTATTGACGTGCAAACTCCCTTAGGCACCAATTTGAGAGAACTTGGCATAGGGCTAAAAGTGCACTTAACAGGAGTAGGCTTCGTCGCCAGATTGCTCGATGCAATGCACTTGTAAATAAAGATAAATCAGACTACTATAGCAAACTGATATCAGACAATAGTCATGACTCTCGAAAACTTTGGCGTGAGCTCCAAAAAACCCTGAACAGGGTTTCTGATGCCACACTTCCATCCCATGAGTCTGTAAAGTCATTGGCTGACAAGTTTGCCTCCTTCATCTCCAACAAAATTAAGAAAATTATAGATAATTTTGCTTCCTCTGGTACTGAATATGATGTTAACCCTCTTTCAGATCCTCCAAAAATTACTATCTTTATGCAAGTTTCTGAAGAAGCTGGTGATAAAATAATTAAAGCATCACCAACAAAATCATGCCTGTTGGACCCTTTGCCGATATTCCTTATCAAGGAATGCATTGATATACTGCTACCATCCCTTACAAAGCTGGTCAACTGCTCACTCATGGAGGGATGCATCCCTGATGCCTTCAAATCTGCTGTGGTCACTCCACTTATTAAAAAGCCAAATCTTCCCTCAAATGACCTCAAGAATTATCGTCCTGTTTCTGGTCTCAGGCAGTTGTTAGAACATATTAATGTCAATAACTAAGACAACCCGTACCAGTCAGCATATCGGGCCGGCCATTCAACTGAGACAGCTCTCCTCTACATAAAAAATGAAGTTCACCTATGATTGTCAAGAGGTGAAACCACTGCCTTGGTATTGCATGACTTGTCTGCTGCCTTCGACACCATAGATCATTCCACTCTTCTTGGTTGCCTCCAAAACTGGTTTGGTGTCGGTGGCTTGGTTCTGAAATGGTTCACATCGTACCTAACAGACCGTTACCAATCAGTAAATATTGTTTCTACTTTGTCAGAGGTTTGAAACTCCTATTTGGTGTTCACCTAAGGTTCTGTTGGGCCCTTTGTTGTTCTCATTGTACACTACCCTCCTCAGTTTCATTATCAGTAAACATAATGGAATAAAGTTTCATTTCTATGCAGATGATAGCCAACATTATATACATTTATCCCAGAAGAATGCATCTGCTGCCTTTGAGAAGCTAAATAAGTGCCTAAAGGATGTTAAAGAGTGGATGTCAACTAGTAAGCTCAAACTGAATCCTGACAAGAGTTTATCATGTTTGATTCGAAGAGACAAAGGGATAAGTTGAAAGCATGTTTTCCAATTGATAGCTTGGGTAACTCACTCTGCCCTGCTGATTCAGTAAAAAATCTGGGTGTGTGGTTTGATTCAGATTTTTCTTTGTGGAAGCATGTTCAGAATGTCTGTAAATGTTGTTTTGCTAAACTCCGTGATTTCAGACATGTCAGGCGGTTTCTTACTCATGTTGTTTCTGTGCTTGTTGCTAATGCTCTTGTTATTAGTCATCTGGATTACTGCACCTCACTTTTCAGGAGCCTCACTTTTCAATCTATGCAAATTACAGTGCATCCAAAATAGTGCAGCCAGAATTGTATCAAACACCAGTCAATATACCAGTATAACTCCTGTGCTAAAGAAACTGCATTGGCTTCCTGTTGAACAACGCACTGTGTAATTTCCTTATTATTCCAAAATTCAGCCCCTCTGTTCATAAATCTGTCAAACAGTTTGGTAATAGTTTTACGTTTGATGCTCCCACTGTGGGGAATGCTCTCCCTGATAAGATTCATGCCTCTCCATCCCTGGCCTCCTTAAGAAAACAGCTTAAAACCTACCTGTACACCAAAACATACCCACTCTAGGCTGGATCATTTCCCTGGCGTTCTCTGTGGTAATAAACCCCTCTTATGTCCCTGGATGCAGAATTTTGACTGTTTTTTGTTTTGTTGCACCTTAGAGTCCTCTTGTTTGGGGAGATTAAGCGTTATAAAAGTCCAATTAGAATTATAATTCAGTCTCCATTTTAAAAGTTTATTTTAATAACATGTAAAGTTTTTATACTTACTCAATGTTAGGACAGTCATAGATTATACTGTTAGGCAGATAAATATTGAATGTGCTACAGTTGATTTAGACTCTTCTCTCTTACTCATTTTCCTGTCAACATGATTCATAACAGACCGAAATCAAGTGCCATGTAATGACAAATAACCAAATGCACAAGACATGGAAATTGCAATTACTGCCCGCTATTTTACATAATACACAGAGAGGGCCACAATGGTGCAGTGGTAACATACTGTCCTCCCAACCCTAAGGTAAAAGTTCACATCCCGGCCTGAATTCATGTGAGAAAGCTGGTAGTTGCTTGCAGTTGGTTGACATTTATTACTTAACCAAGTGTATGTACTGGTTTCCTCTCCCTATAAAACTACCGATGGTGATTGGACCTGTACAGTGTTTATAACCATGTTAAAACCCAAATAAATAAAAGCAAGTAAGCAGCTTTAACAATTGTATTTACATGATCACTCAACTATTTGCTACATCTAATTACAAGTAACACAGGCTAATTACACTGTGATACAGGCTGTTGAACAGGATGTAGATTAGTAGTCTTCACATATACATTTCAGGCTGTAACCATTTGGTAAAAATATGTGACTAATTGCTTTATCTTTTGGCCTTAAGCCATGTACTTGATAGCTATACCTAACTGTTCAATCCTTCATAGCTGTAATAATATGATAGAGAACAGTACCTAATTGTTTGACCCTATCAGGCTGAAACTGCTAAGTTGATAGTTGTGCCTGATTGCTCGATCCATTCACGATGTAACCACATAGCATATAAATGCCCCTAATTGTTTCATCCTCTCTGGCTGTAACTATTTATAACTGTATATAGCAGATTTTCTTCAATCAGTAACCATATGTAGATAGTTGCACCATATGAACTGCAAACCATTTAGTAGATATCTTACTTTATTTACAATCTATTAAGACTGTAACCAGTTGGTATATATCTGTACCTGATCTATAATCCTTGCAGGCTGCAATGATTACGATGATAACATTGACTCTAAAATGTCTGATGCCTCACTCTCCCCAACATGTTACATGACAAGCACCTCTTCTGTGGTAAACCTGTCATGTCCTGCAGGATACACATTCGAAGGAACCAACTCCACAACAATTCAGACAGAGTGTGTGTGTGCTAATGATACAGGATATTCTTCTCTAAATGCCACCTGCCTGTGTATGTATTGTGGCTAGTTTACCAGTCCATGGTCATGCTTGTTTTAATTGTTTAAACTTAAATTGCACAAATGACTACTCAGGGTTTATTTGTTCATTTATAACCAATTTCCAATTCAAAGAAACAGAAGAAATCTCTGTGAAACTGTTAATGAACCACAATAGGTTATTAAAGAAAATGTTAATGGCAGGTTACATTAAAAAGTAACTGTGAGTAATATGCATTGATTCATTTGTGACACATACAATGGAAACAGGAACTGAGTCCAAAAGTGGCCAGATTTAGTGGCAGCTTAGATTTTAGAACTTGGTCAAAGTTTGGACAATGTGCAAGTTTTTATGATGACCTCTAAATAAATCCACATAATATGACTGTAGCACACTACTATAAGCGTTGGTTTACATGCAACTACCAAGTGATAATGTTATTTTTCAATATCACACAAAAAGCTACAATAGAAATGCCAGTTAACATGGATATAATTTATAGGGGAATTGAATATTGTAAATATTTGAAGCCCAAATGTACGAGTGAGACTTTGTTAAAAGCTTTCTACTATAATAAGTGTCTCAAATACTGGTATTTTATATAAAATAAATATTAATGCCCACATTTGTGAACTGATAATATATATCCTGAAAGGGTACAGCAGGACACAGCTTGTCCATAGGATTGTCTAGATAAATATTAAGATAAAGATGCCTTAAGTTATATGTGATTAGGTATTCTGTTAATTGTATTTCTCGTTGCATTTATAAATTGAAATTTAATTGTAGTTACATGCTCAAATGTTGCACTTTACATTGTGAGCTTGAAGAAGCTGTAACTTTTGTATGATGATAAGTGTGGCACCTGGGTCAGGATTTATCAGGCTATAAACATTGTGAGAATAAACTAGTCATTTGTTATGTTCAAGTATTAGATACTTAAATTATTGATTATATGATTGACTGATTGATCTTTTGTTGCAAGAAAGTACAGTAACCTTGGAGAAATGTCATGTGATGTGTCAAAAGAAATCCACACTTACCAGTCTGTTTCCGAATCCAGCAGTTCAGAAATGTGTGATGACAATGCAACATGTTTGTACTTCTCCTTCAATTCCAGCAGTCAGCAGTGTGTCTTGTATGAAACTTGTTCTTTCTCAATGGATCCATTAGCAGGTCAACTCTATCAAAAGAAGGGTATGTATGGTTTTACAGCCTAGATCAAACCTATTTGATGTATTATCCCCAATGTAGCCCCAGCATCATATATTGGCACAGCTGGCATTATGAAAAAGAAACATCCTTATCAATATTTTGAAAACATGTTTGAAATGTTTTGTGTACAATCATTTTTGTCCTGAATGTCTGGGTCCTGTTTTGGTATGCTATAATTTGTCTTATGGGACTGCAGTCTAATTTTTCAGCCTTGTGCAGATTGATTACGAATGTATATATTATGTCATCTATTCTTCTGAATTACTTGATTCTTTTAATGTTTCTTATCATTGAATGTTAATAAAGTAAATGGTATCAATTTATTTTATATATTATATGTAACAACAATCACCTTAACAAAAGGAATCGAGTCTAAAATGGCCCTTAGATTGTAAGTGATCAAGGTTGGGCTTTAAAGCCTTTAATTCCCTGTAAAATCAAGTTATGGCACCAATAATATATCTTCTTATTTTCTTACAAAAGGTAGTTGGCTAGAGTGGTCTGACTGGTCAAGCTTAAATATGCTAAGACTTTACAGCAGATCGCGGATTTGGAGATACCCTGAAAACTCCAGAATTGTCCAAACAGTAAGCAAGAAGTGCTTTGGTAAGTGGTGACCATATGATATCTTACCTGTAACAGTGCAGCTAATGTAGTTCATCACATTTCTAATTTGTTATACATACACCATTTTTTTCATAAAGTGAGAGAAACCAGTGTGTATATTATAAAGAGTAACTTTTTGTAGCTCATCCCAACATATTCTTCATGTCAACCAATTACACTTCATGTACCCCGAGAATGTTTTATATGTGGTAGGATGGTATCACACAGGAAAGGTCCAAAATCTGTGAATATTCTTTTATTCTTCTAGAGTACGAAAACCCCCATTTAGAACACCAACTGGGAATTCTGCAATGTACTGTATGTGGTCTCTGTGGATGGCATCCTGCACTGAACCAAACAATCAAAAAACACAATTTCCAAATCGAAATGTTAACCAGCTTAATTCCACTTCTAACCACTTCTAACATTAAACACCCACTGACCAAATTCTAATTTCAAAATTCCCTCCAAATCCACAAAAATAACCAAAGTTTTCAAGGCAAAATATACCTCTGAGGCCGGGTTTCAATTCTCGGCACGGCCTCCAGTAGGAATGCTGGTAGCTGCTTGTCGTTGGTCAGCAGTTTACAGTACAGAACCTTAACGAACTGTATGTACTGGTTTCCTCTGCCCTTCCAACTACCCGTTGTGATATGACCTGTACAGTGTTTAAAGCGACGTAAAACCCCAAATAAATAAAGGCAAAATATTCCAGTTCTAAACAAACAACACCATTACCTATTTAGTACAAAAGTTACATTGACTCTCAACCAATATACACAACATTTAAGACAACCTAGCCTTCCAACAGGCACACCACTTTATCACTAAAAATCAACAAAATACAATACTAATATATATGTTCCTACAGAAATTCCAATTTTATTTTTGGTAAGACAACAACAACAAATCTTAATCATGTCAACATGTATGATATACATTAATGTTCAAACATGTTATCATATATGATATATAATTACTAAATAGGTGTTCAATTATGTAAACATATGTAATATGCAATTGTCACATTGGTATTCAATCATATAATCATATATAACATACAATTGCTACATTGGTGTTCAATTGCTACATTAGTTTAATCATTATAATCAATTACCACATTTGTGTTCTATTATTTAATTACATATAATATACAATCACTAAATTAGTGTTCAAGCATGTAGCCATATATAATATACAACTACCACATTGGTATTTATTCATGTTAACATTTATGATAAACAATTACCACATTGATGTTTAATCATGTAATCACATATATTATATGTATATTTTATACATTAGTGTTCAGTCATGTAATCATATATGATGTACAATTACTACATTAGTGTTGAATCATACAATCATATACGATACACAATTACGATATTAGTGTTAGACCATGCAATCATATTTGATATACAATTACCACATTAGTGATCAATTATATAAGTTCTTGTGCCAAAATATAAATTTCCTGATGCAATTTTTGCACTTTTGTTTCTAAAATAAGATCAATAATAAGCAATTTTCCTCCAGTTTCCTTCCAGGTCCCCCATTTTGTCATTAATTCATCTCCAGCTCTTGGTGTGTAGCTGGGTTTTACACAGGGACACAGCATTCTTCCTATGTATTTCTTCCTATCTATACAAATGCCATGAATACTACATTTCATACAGTGCCAATGTCCAAAAATGAAAACCCACATTTCTAAAAATGTCAACTTTGTATGTGTCCAAGGAGAAAATACTTTTATATCACCTATATCACTGTTGGTGAATAAAATAAACTTGAGCCAAGCACTCCTGCAATATTGTGATGTATTTTGTTTCCGTCATCCAGAGATTATTTTCCTGTTATATTATTTTGAAAAATTTATCTTTTGCAGGTTTATTAGACAAATTAACAAGTAACGCCAGACTTCTTCAGCATGTGGGTCATGTGACCACGGTGACTAAAGAAATACTATGTCTCTTTGACTGTATGCACACTTTGGGCTGCCTGTCTGTCAATGTTTGGTCTGATGAGTCTGCAGGTTTACGGTGTGAACTCAATAATGCTACCATGGCAACAGTTAGAAGAAATGATATCTCTTATGCAGAGACATATGTATATTATGAGTTAGATATCACTCACTGTAGTTATATATCAATATGTGATTGAGTGATCAGGGTGTTAGAGAGGCTAGAGTGCTCTCCTTCAACAACTGAGGTCGCTGGTTTGAATCAGTTCCAGGGTGCTTTATGTTGGAAAGTTGGTAGTTACTTGCCAATGCCCGGTGGCTTACAGTACAGAATCTTGGTCAACTAGTATGCACTGGTTGCTCCACCCATAAATTACCCATTGCAATAAGATCCTTACTGTTGAATGCAATGTAAAAAAATAATCTTAATCTTGATTGAATGATCTTTCTGTAGAAAAGTTGATTGAATTGTTATTTGCAATTATTTTTATGTACATTAATCGCCAAATGGTGTCTAATATTTGAAGATAATGCATTGTTGAAGGGGTCCCAAAAGACATTTGTAAGATTATGAACCTCTTTAAATTATATCTGGGAGCTTAAAGTATGCAATATTTTTTTTTACTTATGGACAATATTTCTGCTCAGTGACTATGGTTATGCATAGACATTTTTTATGGCTCATATTTCCAAAGATACCTTTTTCCCTTACTTTAAGTAGATAGCGATAAAACTGATGGAAACCAAGTTAATAAAAAATCCTATTACCAAACAAGTTAATGTAAAATCACACTGCCCTTCATCCAATTAATACATTCCCTTCAAAACTTCAATGAATGAAATGTGTCTATTAGTAATTTATAACAAACCTTGATCAATTAAATCAGTCCAGTGGTAGAACTTGGGTCAATTTTCGGGAATGCAAAATTTTAGACCCAGATAGCAGGCATGCACCAGGAAAGGGTATAAATATTTGTGATATTTGTCTGTCTGTTGATTTGAATGTGTTGCTGATAACACATTGTATAAGTCCCATGATTAGAGGCAGTAAGAGGATAGAGGGGAAACATATTCTTCAGTAAAAAATACTTGAGTATAGATTACTTACACAATAGACATTTCTCAACTTTGGAGGAATCCCCCACCTAGGTAGTTAGTTTTGCTTCATTTGCATGCACTGTTTATGATATAAAGTGGAGATTCTCCTGGTCACTTTGTAAAAAACCCAGGGACAGTTCATGTTAATTTGGTGTCAGCTGACATTATGTTAATTCAATACACCATAAAACCAATAGAATTTTGAAGTAAATTATGTATAAAACACAAAGCCAAATATAGACAATATTAAACCATGAACAGATTAATCAAGGCAGACTCCTAATAAAAATTAGGAATACCACTGTTCCACTTTGTGATTGACCTGAACACACAATGAATGTTAAAATCTACAACCTTGCAGACATTTAATCTTGAAGCTCTTAATTTTACCCCACCTAGCAGACTTATAGTGCCTATATCTCCCTTATTATTTGTCCTTGAGCTTTGCAATGTGAAACAAACCTATAGAAAATCATAGGCTGGGAATCTCCTGATGTGGTCTGATTTGACCTTGAAACCCTTGACTGGGAATATTTTTGGCCTCATTTTGAAAATCAAGATGGTCACCATGGGGGTTTCTTTGTCAGTCATAAAAAGTGCTTATAACTCACTTAATATTGGTCCTAGACGTTTGGGATGGTAAACCAACATATAGGAAATCATGGGCTGGGAATCTTTTGCTGTGGTCAGATTTGACCTTGGAGCCCCCAAGGTGAAATGAGGACAGCCAAACTTAAAAGTGCTTATAACTCACTTATTATTGATCCTAGAGGTTTACAATGTGAAACCAACTTGTAGGATATCATGGGTTGGGAATATTCTGATGTTGTCAAATTTGACCTTTGGCCCCTCTTTCAAGGTCAAATGATGGGTCACTGGCTTTGGTGAGTTGTCTTTCCGGTGAATACAGATTTGCATTGGTTCCAATGCGTAGGTCTAGATAATTTTCTAATAAATAATCTAATTAATTTTCCTAAACCAAAAAGATTGTCTTCATCAGTCAAATTCTGAACTTATAACATGCTCTTCAACTATCACAATTGATAAAAATAACTATGATAACACTGAGTTGCACCATGGGAAATGTGGACAAGATAGGCTTTATCACAGAAAAGATTGGTCCTAATGAATCATAGAAAGAATGGCTTTTTTTACTAAATTGGCACCCACCAGATTGATCCCAAGATAAAATAGACTTATCGCATCGGAGAACCAGTGAAAACTGTATCCACCGGACAGAAAACTCACCAAAGTCATTCAAACATCACCTAAGCTTGAAGGAGAAGCCCAAGGTCAAATCAGATCACATCAAAAGATTCCTAGTCCATGATTTCCTGTAGTTTGATTGTACATCACAAACCTCTAGGACCAATAATACGTTATTAGCACTTTTAAGTTTGGGTATCCTTGTTTGACATTGAGGGAGGGATCCAACCTCAAATCTGACCGCACCAAAAGATTCCCAGTCCAGGATTTCCTATAGGTTGGTTTACCATCTCAAACCTCTAGGACCAATGATAAGGGAGATATATGCATCATAAACTCCCCTGGTGGCCATCTTGTTTTTCATAATGAGGCCAAAAATATTCCCTATCAAGATTTTATAATAAGGAATATTTACGAATTTGAGATCTCTGCCTATAACATCCTTTGCTCCAGAGGGCCAACAAAAGTCTTTGCTTCAAATAAACATCATTGATGGTCATCTTGTTTTATTAAAATGAGGCCAAATATATTCCCAGGCAAGATTTTATGGTTACGAATATATTCTGCAAATTTGATAAGGCTAGCTATAATATTTTATTCGTTAGAGCGGTAACTGTGAAATCTCTCTACACACTGCGGAAGCGGCGTAACAGAGCGAAATGCATAGTACAAATACTCAAATGCAATAGGCCCTCAGAAAAAAATGGTTAAATTGGCCTGCAGGATAAAATATCTTCATCATATTACTGTCATTTCAAAGAGATTATGTTAAAGGGAAAATATCATAAATGTTTTATGTTGGTGAACAGAAGGTATCAGTTTTGCCTACCTTTTGGTTCAATGAAACTATTATTGCACTCAATCTCCCTCAAACCAATTGCACTTTTTCTAACTATAATTAAACATAAATGGCATTGATTACAACTTCGAAAATCATCAACAAACAATATGAAGGATATTAAGCACCTAAAAAGTATTCTTTTATTACATTTATTGATTGTTTCCAACTGGTAGCCAGTTCACATGGTCAAGATTTCAGGGGGTCAGTTTGCCAATTTGCCAAATATCTGTTTTGTCCAGTTCCCAGTCCTAACACCAAAAAGATCAGTTACAACAACTTGGAATCAACAATGATCATAGCCAACAGGATCAAACCAGTGAGGAAGAAAACTTGCTACAGTGGAACAGGGGTAATATTTTTACAACAGGATGATAATCTTAGTGAAGACCAAAACCTTTTTGTAATTTAATTTTATATTATTTTGCATTAATCTCTTCAGTATTAAAATGCTCATATCCAAATTGTTTCTTTGCATTTGCAATTATGTTGGCTGGGTCAACTCCATGAAATATGTTAGCCTTACATTGATATAATTATAATACAATATTTAAAAAAACATAAGTGCTCCATATATGTACATTTGATGGTATTTATTATTTTATTTTTATTTTATTTATTTGGGATTTTACGTCGCTTTCAACACTGTACAGGTCAGATCATGAAGGGTAGGTGGAAGGGCAGAAGAAACCAGTACATACAGTTCGTTAGGGTTCTGTACTGTAAACTGCCGACCAACAGCTAGCAACTACTAGCTTTCCCACTTGAGGCCGTGCCAGGAATCAAACCCGGGCCTTAGAGGTGGGAGGCGAGAGTGTTACCACTCTGCCACCGTGGCGCCTTTTTATGGTATTTAAAGCCTAAGTACACTTTTAACTTTCTCTGTCTAAATGAAAAGTTAAATTTCAGTTTGATTTGTTTATGTACATATAATACAGGCAATACTGTCAATATTAGATTTTATGGGTGTGTATTCAGTGACTTTGACAAATGTATCAAAGAGAGTGTTTTCACTGGCAACTTTATTAAAAAATAATGAACTTTTTTCCAAACTATCAACTTAATGTTACAAATGTAACTATGTTAGTAATAATAACAATGCATAAACAATAAGGAAATACCTTTATTTTATCATTAAACAAGAAAGAACATAATTTCTTATGATTATGGGAGGAGGGTTGCCTTTTGGCTTATTCTTATATACATAAGTCTGTAACAGGTAAACTCAATCAATATAATTTGGATGCAGAGAGAACTTGCATGCCCTGTATGTATAAACAGAAAATGTCACTTTAATATTGCTTGCACATGGTCTGGTCAATTAGCATAATTTGTCCCTGGGTTTTTACAAAGTGACCAGGAGAATCTCCACTTTATATCATAAACAGTGTATGCAAATAAAGCGAAACTAACTACCTAGGTGGGGGTATCCCCCAAAGTTGAGAAATGTCTAATCAAAGAATCCCTCAGCATACAAAATTCCTTGCCAAAATTCAATGCTGAAAAATATAATGGATTTTGGAAACCAAGCTTTATATTTTATAAAAGGAACAAGCCATTCTAACATGCCAACTTGTATCAAAATATAACCCCTATCTAATAAATAGTGTTTTGAATGTTCCATGTGATTATTGTAGAAAAATAATCCAAAATAATTACAGTCTGAATATGGATCACGGTAGAGTAGGACTGAGAAATGGCAGACCCTATTTTGTATGAAAACATGACTGAGATTTGATTTATATTTTTTGGAAACATAAAGTATGTTCAGATAGACACCAAACTTGTTTTATTCCATCTCTAAAATACAACTGATGATATTTCATTCCAAACGCCATAAATCTGACTTAATTATCGCTGAAAATCATAGTTTCAGATCAAGATTTTACCAGAGGAATTGAACACGAATAATTAGCATTACCAATTTTTCAACAAGTGCCATTTTAAGCATGAGTTTTGGTAAGGCTTAAACTGCTAGATATCACTTTTTTCACCGACCTTTTATGAATTGTGCTGAAGCATAATGAGTACCTGGCTTATCACATATGTCAAGTAGCAATGAGCTAGATTAGTACCATTTGAGTTCTAGGCGAGGTGAGGGATGTATCTGGCTTGGAATTTGTTTTATCAGACTTTCATAAAATCTAGTGCACTAGTGATGTTTCTGATGGCTTCGCAGCTTGAACATGTACATTCATAAAGTTATCGGGATAATTTCCTAGTCTTGTCAAAAATTCTGGAACAAAATAAATTTTTTACGGTTTAATGAATCCAGACGGATTTCACAATGCTGTGGAAAATCTAGAATAGATTTATGATGCACAAATATAGAGTTAAATGTACAAAGATGAAGAAGTTACAGCTGTGACAGATTCACAATTACGAGTGTCAAAGATAATATTGTCGCTGCCGTTGTTATTGTTGGTCTTTTTACTGCTGATATTGTTCTAGTTGTTATTTAAAAGTGAACTGCCCCTTCCATCACCCTCAGCCTCCAAGGGTGTACATTTAAGTTTAATATACGAGATCTTATAGCAGGGTTTTTTAAAACATTATGAAAAGTCTGTCCCATCTTGTAAATATTGGTCATGTTGTTAGAACATGCCCCAACCAAATATATGTCCCAAATTGTTAAGCGTATGAATACTACAAAAATACAGAAATGCCTTGAGCCGGCAACAAGCCCCGATAAGATAAATATCTAGCACTGGTACCAGGCTTGTGAGGCTAGCATGCAACAGTATTACTAAGGTGTAACACTTGTACCTATGTCAGATAGGTAGTCAGTGGCCTAGTCAGTAGAAAGTTTGGCATCTAATCACAGGCTGCCGCCTCTGTGTGGGTTCGACCCCCCACAAGTGGCAAAGCTGAAGACATGTCCCAATTTGTCCATGGCTGTCGAATGGGATGTAAAACTACAATCTTAACTTTGTACCTATGTCAGGTATGATGCTGTACGTTTTAGCTTTAAAGTTTTTAATGTTCCCCTGTGTTACAATAACAAAGAAAAGTGACAATAAATTACCTATCGACCTAGAAAGAATTCTTGCTATAAAGAGTTGCCATTTCAAAGTAACAATGTAACAATGTTAAGTTCAATCAATTTAAAGTGTACTTATTTATAAAAAATGCAATTATTATGCAACAGCATTTAAGCTATCTATTCATATCCCTTAGTGATTTAAATTTAACTGGAGGCATTAGTCTTATATCAATTAAGTTGTTTACTTGTTGTAAACCAGTTAAAAAATTAATTATCATGCTTGGTTGAGCACCATCGATAAATGTTGATTATTATTGAATCTAGCACGGCAGAGGTTAAAATGAAAAAAAATTGCCTCTGTCTCACCGCTTGTACATAAAGATTAACAAGTGTTAATCTGCTGTTTTAGGCGAGCCAGACAGACTTTGTGACAACCTTACTTCCCCACTCATCTCCAATGTGACATTTTGAATGCTCATTCGGTTCCCGCTTATCGGGAGTTAAGATTATGATTTGGGGATTGCTTTGTAAACCGGACGTCTTAAAGAATGTAGCACAACTTGAACATATCTATGGAATATAGTTTAGAAGCTGCTGGGATTGTATCTTGAATGAGAGTATTGACCTTGTGGTGACCTTTGTAGATTTCATGAGCATGCATCACTAATACATAAATCAGTATTTGGGTGTGGCCTGACTGTTGTTATGCCAAGTTTTTACAGTTTTCAAGGCTCAGATGACATCTAAATTTTTACAGTGCTAACAAAGGATTTGTTTCATGATTAGATCACTTTAACTGGCAAAAGGAGTCTTATGACACAGAAAATCCCTTTGGTTATTTGATAAGCTTGGTTTTGGTAAAAAAGCCAGTGGCTCAGTCCAAGGCTTGGCCGAGTCTGAGACCTTTCATGAAGCCTGGTTGTATATATTCCCATAATCTTTTTCCTAGGTTGTATCCTAATCAATACATTAGTTTCAATAAAAATATACATATCATCAGTGTCTGTATCACTTAATGTGAAAGTATAATTGGAAATTCTGTTTATTATCTATTCATCTACATCATCTATATTAATAAGGCCAACACTTGTCTCATGATTCCAGTATTTGTGTTTTCTTTTACCAAGTGTAACATATTAGGGTTTTTAGTTTTTCTTATAAAGTTTAGTGTTGTTCTACTATATCAAACACGATGCTGCTGGCCAGAAAGAAAGTCACAGCCTCGGCAAGGGCACAGATTTTCCACAAGGGGGGTGACAAAAGAAGCTAATATCGACTTGAACGGATCATAGATACAACCGGATCCGACACCAGCTGTAAGTACAGGTCCCCAATTTACTCACCATTAAAAGAGAAACCCTGTATCTGAATTATCGGACATTATCATTTCAATGTTCAACAAAATATCTGAATCTAACGAAGCAGTGGCACAGAGGGTTGAAGCAATAGAGCAAAACCAATGCATCTATGGTGGCAATAACAGTACACTCTCCTCACCTCAAAACCGACATGTACTTATTGAGGCTACATCGGCAGTTTCCCTACTGAACGTCAGCTTGCCGGGAAACCAGCATCTCTCAGGCGACCTCATATGGTGAGTGAGCTTTATCCACAGCTATTAGGGCAACAGGTCCACAACAGGATAGGATAGGGGCTGGCCAGAGATACACGATGGCGGATCAGACTACTGCAATCCCAACTCTCTAGTCAGTTGGCGTTACAGCAAAACTGGACACTATCAGACGCATGCCCACAACATCCAGGACAGTATCGCAACTACCAGGGTCATACGATTCTGTCGACTTTGTTCAAACACGTCATGAGGTTCGTTGGCGCAATGAGGGCTACCACCTCCCTGCTGGGAAAAAAGGGTAGTTTATGATGAACTGACCATACCACAGTGGGTATAAAGTGGGCCAACTTTCTAATATTTTTCATATGAAAGATCAGGTCACAGCAAGGCATGCCCTCTTTCAGGTCATCCTTGCCATAAAGGATGCTACCTCACTACCATGGACTGCTGTCAGGAGTGCCTGGGCAACATCCATGCATGACCTGTAGGAGAGTACAATAAGCCTGCCTACGGGACATAAAGTTCAGGTTATATTTTTATGTTCTCCTTTCAGTAATTATTCAAACTACAAAAATGTTATATTCATCATTTGGAAGGCAAAGTTGTGCTCATTTTGTTGCATATAAATCTTTACAAAAATCGTGGAGGAATTGCAAGTTAAATTTCAGTTTTTTTATGTTTAGTGGTGCTGTAAATATGATTATGTTTCAAAGCTATTTTTGCATTCTTTTGATAAAAAAACTTAGTTAATATATCGACTGAAACAAAGCGGTGAACAATAAAAAAAATGTCAATTATCAGACATAAAAATATCGTTCATGAAAACAAGCTATAATTAATGATATAATTCTTTCTTTATGCCATTAGCAAGTTTTCCAATGATACTCACAAAACTAGTTCTTTGTTGCCCTAACATTGTAGGCACTATGTGTCACACTTTTTCTTCTTAAGTTTTTGACACGCTAATAGATATTCTTACAGTGTAATGGTAAAAAGCAATCATAGCCCAGACTGCTAAGATCTAATTGCAATTCTTCTGAAGGGGGTTGTTAAATAAATATCAATTTCCCATTAATCATCAGTGTAGCAGTTATGTAGATAATAGGAGCATTTATTTATTCTCTTCCAATTATTTTACTCTCAGTACGTCCACTCCATAAAAATCTGTATTTGTGCCCAATAAAATATTTCAAATGACATTCATTGAGTTGAATGTAAGCATTTTTTTAAAATTTCAATGAAGATATAATTATATATATATATATTTATTAAGAAAACACATAATTGATTACATATATAATAAAACACACCATATATAAATATATGGATATATAAATACAAAAAAGGACCTTGGAGAGGGCTATAAATTTTGTTCATGCTTTTCCATTACTAACTCATAATATATCTATTTTTCAAACTAAATTTTTCTTTGAGACCAATTCCAGATTGCCTCCCGATTCCGTCGCAAGGTTTTTAAAGGTGTCCATAGTACAAGGAACCAAGGCAAACATGGCTTATTTGAGTCTTTCTGGTGCTATTGGTGATTGCACACTGTGTTAATGTGTTAGAAATTGACAAGTGAGTTTTGGCAGCCACCTTTGTTTAATCAATACCACTGTTGTACAACAGTTTACCAAAAGAAAGTACTTTGATTGGTTGAATAACCAGGTTTCTTTAGCTTACCCCCAGGAGTGTATTTATAGAAATGTGTGAAGTTGTGTATTTTAGTTTATACCATAATTTCACCAAATTAAGTTTACCTCCTAAGCACCCTGATAATACAGAGTATAATGTTATTCATTGTATGACACTTTAGTATTCTGTCAAGGAGGTACAAATTCATGATGGTTTTTTTTTTCTGTTTGTCCATTTGTCTGCGAGTTTATTTGCTGGATTACAACTTGTAAATATGTTCTAGTATTATTATACATATATCTTATCCATATTTTAACAATGTTTTGTATTTAAGAAATAAAACCACAAACAAAACCGCAGTGGCTGTATATTTGTGGTGGAGGCTGAATTAGGTAATGAATATTTCAATATCACTCAGATTCCAAAATATGACAAACTCAAAAAATATTCAAAATCCAAAAACGTTGCAGTCCAACAGCTCATCTGAGTCATCAGGGAGATGAAAGTGCTGTGGTGGATAAACTTTGCTGATGATATGTGTTTTCAGCTCGCACCTGAAAGATGAACAATGATACCACTGTTCCAATATCATAAAGAAACATATTCCTCAAAGTGAAAGATGGGGAATCTGTGGCTGAAGTGCTTTGTATTTGAAAAGTAAAGAATATAACTGTGGAACCATTAGGTACTTTCTACCATGTATCCTGTGCCTTTTGCTGCAGTTGCAAGATTCCGGTATAACAGGAGTGTTCCACTGGAACTGACCCTGTAACCAACTCTACAACTATAGAGTTGGATGGAAAAGTCGGGGAATCGGGGATGAAAACCAAAAACAAACACAGAAAATGCTGGGTCGGTTACATCTCACCAACAGAAGGTATCACATACCTGGATCAAGATCCCAACTTAATTTAGCATCAAGATGATTTTTGTCACAACAAGACTGGAAACTATTGCAACAAGCCGTAAACAAGCCGTAAATTCCTAACACTTAAAATGTAGCTGGCATCTTTGCTTGTTGGGAGTTGCTACATTTTAAGTGTTAGGAATTTACGACTTGTTTACGGCTTGTTGCAATAGTTTCCAGAGAGACTTTCTACATCAGCTGAGGGTATTTTGGTTTTTATTGAGTTTAATATTTTGACTCATTTGACTTTTATCATGATTGACAGACAGAGAAAGTCACATCTGAAACCAGCACCACCAACTGCTCTACAGTTGGCACCACAGCCCCAGCCCTAGCTAGCACCCAGGAGGAAAAAAAGCCACCAAACCCCTTGGTCATACCCTGGATTCTTCAAAGACAAGAAAAAGGATGCTACAGCAACCTCCTGGCTGACCTCATATACATCCCAGAATACCAGAACTTTGTCGGAATGCCACCTGCCTTTTTTACCTCATCAAAGATCAGCATCAAGAAGTCAGTCACCATTTTCAGGAAGTTGGATTGAAAATGGCATAACGTTAAGACACCGGGCCACTGGAGAGATTTACACCTCCTTTCATTATCACTGGCTGGTTGGCCTAATCACCATTTGTAAACTCATCCCCCAGGTCTGCCGAGCAATCATTGCTGCACTGTGGACCAAGTTGTTGTTGCTCAGATGCACAAATTTTCAACTGAAGCAATCTGAGGAAGAACATTTAAGATGGCAGCTTGGGCCTTCCAGCACCTGAACCACTAAGGCAGGTAGAGCCAGATTTACATCTCTTGATGCCTTTGCGTTGATGTCATTGATGATGAAAGCCTATAGCAGAAGGCAACTTACAAGGGTAGAACAAATAGCCAGCTACAGGATCTCAAGAGACAGGATGGTGGTGGAAAATGCCTTTATAATCTTTGTGAGCCAGTTCAGGGTACTACTGGGCATCATGGAGCAAAGGCCAAGGTTGTTCGTAGACATTGTATTTGAAAATGGGGTGTTGCAAAACATGAGGGCACACAAGCAAGGAGCAGACAATGTACCAACCCTAGCAAATTATGTAGCAGCCCTATGGAATAAACAGGTGGTGTATTTGCCTAATGAGAACTATCGGCATCCTTCAAGGGAGGCCAAACGTCAAAGAGAACTAACAAAGGACTACTTCAGTCATGTGGGGGCATTGGCTGGGCAGGTGACATGATCTGAGATGTGTCAAGAATAACTTTGGAGGTAGAAACTGGCATCTATCAGTCCTTTTCAGGACTACCTAATTTACCAAGATCTTTTATTTAATCTGGTGTTGCTAAAATTTCCAACCAATTTCCCAAGAAAATTCAATCCATTTCCAATAAGTTTCAAAACTATTTCAAACTAAATCACAAGGCCCCTGTTAAAAATATTCAACCCAAGTTATATAAAAATTATACTCAAAATTATTTTCTCGCAAATTTGCAAGATATTTTAAAGTTCAAAATAACTCAAATCCTATGGGAAACTAAAAAATTTCTCAAAGAAACAAAAGTAATAAAGTCAAATGCAAAGGTCAAAATACTTCCCCCAAAAGTCAAACCTTCTTTGAAGTATAAGTTTTTAATGTTTAATTTTGGGGTCTGCCAAAATTTTGTTGCCTTTGTCCCATATTATTTTGTTTTAAGTTATTAAGTTTTTTTTCAGTTCTTTATTATTTTTCAGTTATTATGTTTTTAAGTTATTAAAAGACATACAATCATTCATTTATTTATTTAATCATTCAATTTTTTGTGTTTTCTTTGGGGTGAGGTAATGCTTCTTGTTAATTGTTTTAGAAGATTTGGGTGGTCCTGAAAAGGACCTGTAAATTGTTTAAAGCAGTAGTCCTGAAGAGGGCAGGTTAAAGGCAATGGCAGCGGTTCTACTGTGGCTGCTATATGATGTCGACTGAGTGCAGAGGAGGCTGATGAAGAGACTTGTGGCTGATGATGTTTTTTTTTTGCTGGTGGTTGTGTGTTGGGTGGTGAAAACGGCTGTGGTGTGTAGATCTGCTGGTAGCTCAGCTCTGATGAAATATATCTGAAAAATCTTAAAATTCCTGAAATGTTGACTTTCTTTATCTGTAGCAGAGTTAGTCAGCTTAAATGTGAAGGTAAAAGGTCTTGAAGGTCCAGTTTGTTGGTCATCAACAACTAGGAAGGAAGTCTACTAAGGTCACCCCTTCTGCTGGGGTTTTTCAGACTTTTAGGATTTTATGTTATTTTGTTCAAGCAAGTTGTTTTAAATGTTTATTTTATCATGATTTATATGGACAATGACTCTAGATTGATTGATCATGAAATTATCATGTTACTTGTGCATTATTCATTATGATACTTATTTACATCTTTTAACGAAATTGTGTATGCTTACTTGACTTGTAAATAATTTTTAGTAGTAACTATATTATATTTACTTGTTATCTTTATTAAAATAAAGTGCCCTCAACTTCGTTACTACCCTGTTGATTGCTGCTGCTGTCCTTTTGTTTGCCACTTGGCTCTGCTGAGCTGATTGGATGACTTGGCTTGCAGGTATCTGAGTCTACTGCATGGTTAAAATGTATTCCCTTGCAGCTGGTGCAGGTTTCTGTGGCTGTTAAAATGTCTGTGGCACAAATGTTGAAGTTTCACTCGAGCTTCATGAAAGTGTCAGTTGCTATGGTTGCTGGGGCTGATCACAGTGTTTTTCTGTCCTGCTTTGAATGCTGCTAAGAAGCTTCACAGCCTCATTTCTAAATGTCTCAAAGCCTTTTCTGATCCCTTTACCACCGATGCCAGGTAAGTTGCCGAAGGCTGTATGTGTTGTGCTGATGACAGCATATATAGTGTGGAGCAGACCTGTTGGTAACTAGGTATTTTGGATTTTATTTGTTGTTTTAAGTCGCGGTCATATTGCGATGAGTAGTTTACAGGTGGAGGAAACCAGTGCATACTACATTGTTAACCACTGGGCATCGGCAAGTAACTACCAACTTTCCAACATGAAGTGCTCGGCCCAAGATTCAAGCCAGCGGCCTCAGAAGTTGGAGGTAAGAACTCTAACCACTACACCACCGAGCCCCCTCTAGGTATTTTGGAGGGTCGGGAGCAGTGTTCACAGAGTTGGTTAGGATCAGCTGATCAGTTGTAGTTTCCCAGCTTGGCTCAGTGGATCATCAAAAAATCAAAAAAGTTTGATATTTTGCAGACCCTCCATAACTCTGTATTTTAACCTTGGCTCTTCCCACCTGGAAACCGTCCTGTCGTGGATCTCTACAGCTTGTCAGTTTTACTGCCAATCTTATCCTATACTGTTACTGCCATATCTTGAAAAACTTGATGTCTGGTCTTGGTTAACCACAACCATACTTGAAAGCAAACAGGCAACAGCAAACATTATTGACCTGACTTGGATTCCCAGTCTTCAATCATAGAGTTGGTAATGTCTCAGGAGGACAAGTCATAAACACCCAAGTGACAAAATAGTTATACAACAGACAAGTCTGGAACTGTGTAGGACAGGCCGGATTCATTTTTACGCCCCACTGCTTGTCTGCTGATGTCATCTCTGTCTATATAAGGCAAGTTGATTTGCACAATGCATCACTTGGAATCAGTCATCTGACGCATTACATCTGGCAGCATTTCAAGAATATCAGCTTGCATTTTTAGCAATTATCTAGGGCAGTGTTGAGTTGCCTGGCTTTATATTTTTTTTTACAAAATGCTGCTTACTTAACAATAGGTTCTAAGAAAAGGAAGAAGAGTCAAGAAGATAGAAGTTCCTACTGACAGTGTTCCAGAATTTGTGCTTGGGGCACAGTGGCAGATATTTAGCGGAGTAGGGAGGAGAGACAGACAGAATGACAGGAAATACACACCCAAGAGGAAAGACGGAGTAACACTATAACAGAGGCTGGAGGAGAGGTGGGGACATCACAGTCATGATACAAGAAGGAACACATGACCAACATATACCTGACAGACTCAAATAAAGAGGCTATCGTGGACTTTGTGAATTACTGAGACTAGTGAACATTTCAAGGACAAAGCAAGGAAGCAGTGTCTAAGGAGAAGTTGCCCAACAGTCTCAAGCTGCCTGTTAAGGTCTGCAAGACCTGGTTCAGTCGCAAAAGACACATTACTGCAAGCTGATGCAATCAAAGTCATAAGATCCCATAATATAAGAGCAGGAACACTTTGGGAAAATCAACAGTGAGGAACCAGTGCACAAGAATAACATTCTTTTCACATGAAGCACTTTCTGATATTTCTTAGATTATGCATACGAGCAAATGATAGAGAATGTTAGAGAATGCCCAAAAAAGTGTGGATTCTGTGATTTGAAAGCTCAAAGAATCCACACTTTTTGAGGGCATTCTCTAACTTAAAATATATATCATTTTGTAAATATGCTATGTCGTTAATCTAATTATTCCTTTCAATGTTATTGTTTAATATTAATTACCACAGCACTTAAACCAATTATAGAAGTGTTGAGTGGATGTGGATTCTTTAAAACCATCCAGGCATGAAAAGTCACCCTCCACTGTATGTCTGTATGTATATGTGGTGTCTTCATTCTATTTACATTTTGCTGACAAATTGTAAAAATGGATTAAAATGCTGATGGAAATTATATATTTGTTTCTCAGAATACATTAACAGGGAATTTGGCTAGGTCAGTTGATATGAAGATACAGCTTTCAATGTTGTAGACATGCTTTTTAGGGAACAAAACATTTGCAGATATTGCAGCTGAAAATGCTAGAATTCGACCAGCAATAACACTTGATCAGATGTTTTTGATATTTCTGACAATGAATTGGTACAAACTTGTAAAAAAATTGAGAGTACTGCATATACAGAAGGGAATAATGAAGCTTATAAAACTAATTATGAAGACATTTCTGATGTTGAAGATCTAATTGAATTTTACTACTGTGTAATACTGCTTAAGGTTATTACTTGGCCATGAAATCCAAGTGTGGATTCTTTTTAAGAATCCACAGTTTTGGTGAAAAGAATCTACAGAAAAGTGTAGATTCTTAAAAATAATCTACACTTTTAACAATGGTATGACATCACAAGTATATTTTAATAAACATGAGTAGCAATAAAAAACTGCCTGAAACCTACTCCTGAGTTTTCTGAGCAAGAAACACAGGGAAACCCAGAATATTGATTGGAAAATAGAAATTCAGTTTGCTTATTCAAATTATGTCACACTAACAGCAATCTTGCAATCAACAGTTTCATATATTTTGATTTCATGGAAATAATTTAATGATAAACCTAAATGTAATCAAAATTTGTGTGTTAATATAAGTAAAGAAAATATAATAACAGAATATTTAAGAATAGCGCCTATCCAGTTTATTTTTTAGTAATTGATATAATCCTTAAAACAAAGGGTTACAGCTATTGTAAATGTATTCTCTAAAACAGTTTTAATGTGTTGCCTTGAATGCAACATAAGATTTGTGCACCTGCAAAGTATCCCAGGGTGTACAAATCAAGCAAATAACAACAAATAACACTTGTAAGACACCACACTTTCACAACACTGTATGTCAGTCAATGCTTGGCACTGCAAAAAAGGACGTTCTGTATATATATATTTTTTTCAATTAACTGTCTAAAACACCAACTTCTTCATAATATGATACGAATATATAAAGATCTATTATTTCTTGTAGCCCAGAAGTAGATTTGCACAAGAAAATTGGAAAACTTACACTTTTGTATAATTGTAACATTCGGATTTACTGGTGAAATAAATATTACTGGCATCATTGAATAATGTTTACAATAAAAAGAGATAATGCTTCAAACCTCTTAAGCCTAGACCATGAAGGTGTTCAGATAGTCAGGATGACTGCATGGAAGAATTTTATCTTTGTTTATTACATTTTATTCAATGTACAAGGTAAGGAATGTTGTATAATAGTCAATAATGATGCTTTTGAAAAACAATAATTATGAAAGAATTATTACCTCCATCATTGAGGTATTATTTTTATGCCCATAGCCAAATAGTAATGCTTGGGTTTTCTTCTGAAGAATTTTGAGCTTCATCTGGATGACTGGATACGAGTTCCCAATTTACTATTACTAATATCATGCACTTTGGTGTAGGTATGCACTCTTTGATTGCTCTTAATAGTATCAATGCATTTGACAAAAGTAAGTGTACCATTTGTTTGCTTGCATCAAAACCTACGCATTAAATCAGGATCATATTGTCACAGGTGGTGACATCTATCTGTAGCTCAGTCATCCAATAAGGTGAATCAGATCCAGATCCCAATCTAGATCATGACAATAGTTTCCTCTTAAAGTTTTTTACAGAATTGAAATCTGAATGATGTTGGTTGCTGCTATTTATTAAATATTAAAAATTGAATACCCCTATCGCTTCATTTCTGAGAAGATATATATCAATTTTACAAATAAAACAGCTCAATAAAACTCCTCAACTTGTTCAGTTATGTGCATTTTAATGGTAAAAACGACAATCAATAATAGCCAAACTGTGTCACAACATTGGTAAATGCACTTAATGAATGAAGAAAGTTTCTGTCGTATACCTGATATGTTTTGGATGAATTGGAGCACTAATCTATGAGTAACTAAATGCATAGTTTATTTCAATATAGCAAGAGAACAACAAAACATTATTTTATATACTTGTCATTAACCTTTCCATCATCAGAACTACATATTTCATAACATGGACAGCTCTGTGTAGAAGATTGCAGCAGTTGACACTGGAGATGATTTTACAGTGTGTCAGATAGAAGTGGTATTGGTACACAAAAATTGACTGTTGATGTCTGATATTTAATCAAAGGCAAAAACTGGTGGGTCACACAGCAATGCTGTCTTCTACAGGAATATTTGATATTGAACATTCCTGATTTGTATATGGAAGACTTTGAAGTTTGAGTTTCCTAGATTTGCCTCATCCAATTCTGCATTGATACATTTTTGTAGTGCATTTCCAACTTTGGTCCAGTTTTCTCATTGTCATATTTATTTCACAATGTACACAACAGCTTGGTTTTTCCAAATCATGTCTGTATCTTTCACAGGATCCAAGAAAAGGAATGTTGTATCCCAGATTCAGCACTTCTTGTGCTTCCCGTTTTCCAATTCTAGAAAGAGTAATGACTAATACAACCAGTAAGAGCATGCAGAGACCCATCCTCAAGTATTACAGATTTGCATTATTTTATACAAAAATTCCCAGGATACTGAATAAAAAGTCTTTCTCAAAGCCAACTGACATGAGTAGGTCAGAAATTTGTACAGTACATGAGATCATATACAAGTCTTCTACTTCCTGACATGTATCTACCACACAAACCACCTGAGTGGTTTGGAGACATTATGTCATCAAGGCGTGGCTTTACATATACCAGTAGGGAGGCTCAGTGGTGTAGCGGTTAGAGTTCTTGCCTCCAACCTCAGAGGCCGTCGGTTGGAATCTTGGGCCAAGCGATTCATGTTGGAAAGTTGGTAGTTACTTTCTGATGCTCTGTGATTTTCAGTGCAGTATGCACTGGTTTCCTCCGCCTGTAAACTGCCTGTCGCAATATGACTCTGGCTGTTGAATGTGATGTAAAACAACAAATAAACAAATGCATATACTAGTACTGATCACAAAAGTGAAATAGGTCACTTCATAAGTTTTTGGTTGGCCCTTGTCACGCTTTGGTATACGTGTCATTATACATTTTCTGAGGAAAACTGGCAACTCTCCCTTTTCATAGAAGTTTATAGCATTTCTTTCAGTGAGTTTTTCTATCAAGACTCACGCTTCTTCAGATCACTTTTTTTTGTTGTCTCCGGACTTTGATGAAATTTACCTCTGTACTCTGAATTTACCTCTTTTGCATCTCGTTTGGATGGCATGATAACACTGCAGTAGTTAAAAGGACACATGCCTCTCTTGATATGGGATGAATTTTAGTTGGAATTTCTTTGTGTAACCAGACTTTCGTAAATTCTACTGCACTACTCATGTCTCTGATGGCTTTGCGCTCGCACTAGGTGGTCAAAACACATTTTGGCCTTGTTTCCTTATGCTTTTTGAAGAGCTGGCTATAAAATTTGTCAATTTTTTAGGATCTCATTTTGTTTTGTTTTTCAACAAAGCATCAAATTTCTACATTACATAAAATGAAAGTTAAAAGTTTTATCCTAATGGAAATTGTAGTTTTTAACTATCCATTAGAACTGATGTTATGTTACACCTGTCAACCACCAACATGTATCTATTCCACCAGGTGTTGAAATATAATGTTGCATACAGTTCTTGGTCTACATGCAATATCATCTCCAGACCCAACTGCTGTAATCTTCCAAACAAATCTGTGCATGACATAAAATATGAGGCATGTGACACTGATGATGGAAAGGGCAATAAAAATTTATGATATTCTTACTTGAAAGTAATGTTTTTATTGTTAAGTGGATATATTGACAAAATATATACATTTAGCTTGATTTATTTCGCTAAATTTAGTGTTCACATAATCCACATAATCCATATCAGGTGTACCACAGAAACTTTCTGGATTTATTCAGTCCATTTAACAATAGTTCTGATGAATTACCATCATTTCAATTAAAATACATTAAAATGGTGCTTAATCTCTACCAGGCAACACCAAAATCCAATTTTAAAATTTATCAATTTATAGCCATTGCCAAGTCTACGTCCCGGCACCTGGGTGCCGGGTAGTTCAACCCTTGGGACCCTATATTTCGGTCCCTAGAAGATTAGCATGTAACATGTCCTAGTTTTCTATTGGTCAGTGTTTGGTCATCTTGGGGCTTGACCATTCAATCGGCCATTTCAAATCTAGAGGTGACAGGGGTGACATTGAATTCAACACTGAAGCTTATTTACATCTTATTTTATGAACTTTTACATTGATTTTAGGAGTTTTAGTTTTTTATGTTTATGTTAATCTGACGACATGGCTATTGTATCCACTCGTCAGTATAATTTGCGTTCACAAGGACAAGATACTGTACAGCTACCTGTGGAGCTACACTTGGCAGAGGACGCTACCTTGATGAAAGACCTCCTGGCTTCCCAGAGGAATCCACAATCCAGGCAAGTGTCAGATAATGATTCCTCCATTAACGATTCCGACTGTGAAGCTCTGATTGCCAGTTCGGGTGACGAGCATGATTCAAATGTTGAAACTCATAGTCATGAAGCAGTGTTGAGAAATCCGGATCCGACAACGTCGGATGCCCATAGCACGTCACAACAAGCTATTAATATGTAAATTTTAGCTCAATTGCAGTCATTAGGTTCCAGGCTTGATGCCATGGAGAAGAAATCTTGTAAAAAAAGTAATGACACGTCAAAAATAAAAAAAGGCACCAAACCTAAAGTTAAAACTCAGACAACGGTCGCACCTCCCCATGCTCACCAACTTAGTACACGTAGTAGCTTGATAAACAGGAGACAAGATGAGAACTTGCAAGTCCAAGTGGAAAAACGTTTACAGGAGCTTGCCTCACTGAACAAAACAGGTACCAAGTTAAAATCTCTAAGCGGGGTCCTGTAGAAGTCCTAGTCCCACATCAGGTTAAGTGGCCCCACGAATACGTTCTCTCAGGACACTCTAAGGAAAGAATCTCCTATGACCAACTATCAGTCACTCAATGGGTGGCTGGCTTTGGCCGCATCATGAGAGAAGAACAAAATTCAAATATCAAAGATTCCATGTTAGACTATCTCATATCACTATTTGATGATGCTAATGATTGTTCCTGGGATGCGGCCAAGGAGAGCCACGCCATCTTATTATGTAGGATGGAACAGGGAAAAATTAAGAATTATTCTGAAGTAGAGAAAATTGACAGAGTCAGGAGGGCAAATGCACAAAGGCACACTTATCCTACTGCAAACTCACAAAATACAAATAAACTTCCTCACAAACCTGGTAAATCAATGCCATGCATTTTTTACAATCAAGGTACTTGTAACCAATCCAGGACTCATGAAACTAGAGGTGTAACATACAAACATATCTGTGCTGCATGTTTTACCAATGGCAAGGCCTTCAACCATGCAGAGGTTGAAGGCAAAAATAAACTGAAGAAAAATTCAAAAAACGAATAAGTTTGAGTGCTCAGCCTGTGAGCACTCACACTCATTCTTCTCGAATAATTTACAATTCAGTTAAAAATTTGACGGCAGAATTTCATGCCAACAAACAAAAGGCCCTCTATTGGTTCAGGAAATGGTCTGCTTTCAAACGCATTAACCCTGACAAAACATATGCTCAGGCACTCAGGACAAACAGTGACAAAAAATTTTACACTGTAAATGAGGGTTATAAGACCATGTCTGCTCCTATTGTAAAAAATTGCGATTCATATGTCACACACAAAATACCAAGTCCTGTTCAGGACAGTGTGAACTCGTCATTACACAAAATCAAACACCTCGGCAAGAAAACACGAGTATTGCATAACACAAAGAATGTACCCGTCCCTCTACACAATAGATTTCAAGTATTGACGGGTCACTCTGATCAACACAATGCTTCTGTAGAAGACAATAAACCTCGTTGTACTTCTACTGTGTGTTCGATGGACTATTTACAACCTTTGGAAGCAGACAAGCATTCTTTTCAGCACTCACAAGAGTGCAAACATCCCTCCACACTCGGTGTTATACAGCCCCTGTTGGCTGAGCAGGAAAATTGTCTTTCACTGGGCAATAAAAACGGAAATGGGTGTTTCATGGGGAATCTTAATCACACCGAGTCCCCTTCTGATGGTCCCTTATGTAAGGTTTCATCAGATTCAGGAAGTCGGATACAATTATCCGACAATGACCTGTATTGTGAGGTAAATTCTTGCCAAGAAGAACATAATTCAGCAGACAAACTCGAAGCAAATATTGGCACAAACTTACAGCCCCAGTTGGCTGACTCAAAAATCTCTTTCTTGGGCAATAAAAACGGAATTGGGCATTTCGATGGGGTGATCAAAAGTGCCAATAGTATTGCAAAGAATAATTGTGAACAAATTTTTGAAAATTGCAGTGATAACAGTCATATTATGGGCACTGCTCTTCAGTACCAAGTGTTAGACGGAAACTATAGCCTTAATAGTAATGCTGTTGTTCAGCAGCCACAGGTTAATTCACAAAATACAGAATATGGCAATGCTAAACAGCAATGCTTTGGCTTCATACCAAAGGGTCCGTTAAAGATTTACAATGGCAATCCAAAATCTTGGGATTTTATTCCAGATATCATTCAAGCTCACATCATGGTCAAAAACAGCGGAAGTCCAAACTTTCTAGGTTGTAGGATCCCTGTTAAATCCAATCTGAAATGTGATACCTGGGACACTTACCTGGCTGAGTATTGGGATAAGAAACTCCCTGACCTACTCAAGTATGGCTTCCTCCTTGATTTCGACAGAAACTCCCAATTAGTATCAACAGAACAGAACCATACATCAGCAATACGTCATGAAACTCATGTTGCAAAATATATACAAGAGGAATCAAATTATGAAGCCGTATTAGGCCCCTTTCAGAATAAACCTATAGCCTTGCATATATCTCCTCTCATGGTTAGGGATAAGCAAGATAGTGACACCAAAAGGACCATTATGGACCTTAGTTGGCCCTTGGGCTTCTCAGTAAATCAGGGTGTAACTAAAGACATGTATTTAGGTACCGAATTCGCACTCAAATACCCTTCTGTCGACCAAATAACCGCTACCCTCAGAAAATTAGGTCCAGCTGCAATGATTTACAAAATAGACATCAGCAGAGCTTTTCGTCAGATCAAAGTTGACCCTGGAGACATTGATCTGCTGGGTTTCAAATTCCAAGATGACTATTTTATCGATTTATCGGTCGCTTTCGGTTATCGAAATGGCAGTCAAATCTTTCAAAGATGTACAGATGCCATTAGATTCATCATGTCACAGCATGGCTTCCCCTATCTCCACAATTATATAGACGATTTAATCTATATAGGATTACCCTCTGAAATTCAAAAATCTTATGCTTTCCTACTCGATCTGTTGGCCCAATTGGGCCTGGACATTTCTATGAAGAAACTTGTCCCTCCAAGTACTGCTGCAACTTGTCTAGGCATTCACATCGATACAATCACCAGGACCATATCAATTCCCTCTAAAAAATTACAAGAAATTGTTACCATATGCAAAAGTTGGGAATCCAAGACATACTGTAGCAAAAGGGACTTACAATCCCTTTTAGGTAGTTTGTTGTATATAACCAAGTGTGTGGCCCCTGCCAGATCTTTCCTAAATAGGATGCTAGAATTACTCAGGGAAAACGTACATAACTCAAAAATCTTGCTTATAACTCCCTTTTTCAAAGATCTCGCATGGTTCAATACCTTTTTTGAAAATTATAATGGAGTTACTTTCTATGACCAGCCAAACTCAAACATAGAAGTTCATCTAGATGCATGCCTCACAAGCTTAGGCGGCCATTTTGGAAATCTCATTTACACACTTCCAATACCCCTAGGTTTTCAAAGTTATGACATTACACAATTGGAAATGCTTAACATTGTTTTGGCTGCCAAAATATGGGCCTCTCATTGGGCCAATAAGCGAATTCGTATATTTTCTGATAATATGGCAGTTGTTCAGGTTCTCACCACTGGTAAGGCAAGAGATCAGGTTTTAGCTACATGTGCCCGCAACATTTGGCTCATAGCAGCCCTTAACAATATCCAATTTCAATTTTCACATATCCCTGGTAAGAATAATGTCTTAGCCGACTTGCTATCCAGATGGAATCTAATAAGAAATCCCATGTTCAAGTTACAATCCCTTATCACCAATCATGTATGGATTCCCACCCATCTTACCCTAACTTGCCTCAATTACTCCATTTAGTTCTTGTTTTTCAGATCTACAGGGATCGGCAGCCCAGCTGGCCACCTTGGCTTCCAACCGATGGCTCCAGGGCTTCAGGCCTGCCACAATTAAGCAGTATCAGCACATGTGGCAGAATTTTATGCTGTATCAGGTGGCGGCTGGGTTGCCCCCCTGTCAGGTAGATATTCATTTCCTACTTTCTTTTATGGAATTTTTGAATCAAAATGGTCATAGTAAACCCAATATTGCCAATTATATTGCTTCTGTCAGAACTCTACATATCATACATGGTCTCCCCACCCTTGCATTTCAGGACCAGAGAATTCAGCTATATTTAAAAGCACTACAAATCAATGCCCCTCTCAAACCTTCTTCCCGACCCTCGATTGATATTTCTACTTTACAATATTTGCTATACTTTTGCGACACATGCACCCACCCTATCACTTTCAAAGCTCTGTATCTCACTTGTTTCTTTTCCTTTCTCAGATTGTCCAATATCCTTCCCCACTCATTATCTACATTTGATGACACCAGGCACCTAGCTAGGGGCGACTTCCTCACCTCTGGGCCAGGGGCTGTCCTACTCATAAAATGGTCCAAGATCATCCAAGACAGGAAATCAATAACCACCATTCCCCTCTCCAACCTGGGTCTGTCACCCCTATGTCCCTTTTTGGCCCTCAGACCAATGATTCAGCAAATGCCAGCCCACTCCAATGATCCATTATTTACCATCAAAAAACATCATCACCTTCAACCCTTAACTGATTCTCTGGCCCGTAAACATTTAAAAAATGCCTCACAGTTTCTGCAGATTTCTCCATCTTTGACATTCCATGCATTCAGGAGAGCTGGGGCTTCATGGGCCTTCAATCATGGCGTTCCATTGGAACACATTATGAGACACAGAATGTGGAAATCCGATGCAATTTGGACATACCTATCCTCTGCTCCTTCTACATCCTCTCCTGTCTCCTTAGCATTCCAAGCAGCTCTACACTACTGATCCTACTGGGGTTTGGGTGGCTATATTTTCTGGTAAATGTAAATCTCACCTTTCAGATACATTATTATTCCCCTTTCACACCAAATTTTAGTAAACCTGGTTTACTTTTGTGTATTATCACACTCCTCCACTTATACACCTTTAAACTATTTGCGACCCAACATTGTATACGTAGAAAAGTCAGTACTTCTGGTGTTAGTTCTGGGCTTGAACCACCTCCAGGTCTGTGCTTCGGCACTTTTGGGCATATCCCATGTTCAGGTCAGTTTCACCTTTAACCTTTGAGCAAGGTCATTCAAATTGCTTGACCTCAGACTCGTCATTCTGACCTCACCCCTTTCGCTTTGACCCGAGCTGGTTCAACCACTGAAACCTCAATAAACAATAGTAGTGTGGTCAGTTTGCATATAATCATAGACATGTTATTTTACTAACCATTATATGTGCTGATAAAAAAGAAAATTAGAATTTAGAATATAATTTTTAAAACCCAGTACTGTCTTTTACTGTCTTAGGGTCACTGGAGGGGCTGTACATCCCGGCATCTGGGTGCCGGGTAGTTCAGCCCTTGGGACCCTATATTTTGGTCCCTAGAAGATTAGCATGTAACATGTCCTAGTTTTATATTGGTCAGTGTTTGGTCACCTTGGGGCTTGACCATTCAATCGGCCATTTCAAATCTAGAGGTGACAGGGGTGACATTGAATTCACCATCCCTGTATATACTCCCTCCCTCATGTATTGTGTGTATTGTGTTTAATGTATTCTAATAATGTGGAACATATTACTGCCTGTCATATCTTTTCAGATCACCATAATTTCTAGTGGTGGATGCATTCTTATTTGCGACTCATGCAAATCAAATATGTATATCAAAAAGGACACAATATTGTGCTACATAAGCTGTCATCACTTCTCTTCTCTTGAGGATTAATATCCCACTGGTTGACTGCCAGTGGTTTATCACTACATTTATATCAAGTGTCTACCATAAAGTTTTGGATGGATGCATTCTTCTGTATCGTAGCCAGGATCTCAACTGCTCCTCATCTCAGCTGCAGAACTGTTAATTGATGAATCTAGTGTATATGTATCTGCCTCTATGATTATATTTTCTTAATATACCATGTCACCTAACAATTGCTTATATACACTATTTATACAGTCATTGCATGCAGCTTTATATATATATATATATACATACATTTTATCATTGCTTTTACTATATCTAGTTACATCAAAAACATGTCTTTTATTGAATTGTTGTACCTATATGTTATTGTGATCTTTGAGCTGTATTGTTATTGCTTTAGGGGGCCGTAATGCCCGGTCAAGTAAGGACTCAATAAATTAATCTTAGCTAGATAGATTGCAAAGGCCAACAATTCACCGACCACAACTCTGGCTGTACTTGGCTTTAACACCTGGGCCTTTACCTCCAGGTCATTCCTGGCTGTAAGATTTCCTTTGGTGTTTATGGGTCCATATATCTTCTATTAAATATAAATCTCAGTTTCAAATACATTAATACCCGCTTTTACACTAAAATTTTACTCTAACCTGGTTTACTGTTGTGTATCATCAAACTCCTCCACTTATAGGTGGCTATATATTCTGGTAAATGTAAATCTCACCTTTCAAATACATTATTATTCCCCTTTCACACCAAAATTTTAGTAAACCTGGTTTGTTTTTGTGTATCATCACACTCCTCCACTTATACACCTTTGAACAATTTGAGACCCAACATTGTATACGTAGAAAAGTCAGTACTTCTGGTGTTAGTTCTGGGCTTGAACCACCTCCAGGTCTGTGCTTCGGCACTTTTGGGCATATCCCATGTTCAGGTCAGTTTCACCTTTAACCTTTGAGCAAGGTCATTCAAATTGCTTGACCTCAGACTCGTCATTCTGACCTCACCCCTTTCGCTTTGACCCGAGCTCTTTCAACCACTGAAACCTCTATAAACAATAGTAATGTGGTCAGTTTGCTTATAATCATAGACATGTTTTTTTACTAACCAATATATGTGCTGATAAAAAAGAAAATTAGAATTTAGAATATAATTTTTAAAACCCAGTACTGTCTTTTACTGTCTTAGGGTCACTGGGGGGCTGCAGTATCAGATGCCGGTTAGAGTAAGAGCTAAATTTGGAATGCCTTTTTGAAGAGATACAATTGTAACCTTTTTCTAAACCAAGCAAGAGTTGGGGCAGAATAGACCTCATAAGGTAAAACATTCCAAGCCATGAGAGCATCAAAAGCAAACCTGTGGCCAAAGCACTTTTTGTATTTATATAGAGATGGACAGAATTGAGGAACCTCCAAGAATCTTTTATCTGGATGGTTGAATCTTGTATTATATCTTCCACAAAGAGTAAACAAAAGAGAACAGAAGTTACTCAGATGACCACTCTGAAGAAACTTGTAAACTAGAGTGCCAGTTTTAGAGATACATCAGAATTCAATTGTGAGCCAATCGAGTCGCTTGAGAATAGGAGATGCCATTGTGTGTGTATTTGTCATAGTTTGTGACAATCCTGGCAAGTGTGTTTTGTATACACTGCAGTTGGTGCATGTTGAGACTAAACAAACACCTGAAGAGAGAGTTGTAGTAATCAAGGTGATTACTCACCAAGGTATTAGCTACCAGAATAGCAGCCTCATCCGTCAAATACTGTCTAATTCACCCGAGATTAAGTATTTCAATAAAGCAATATTTTACAATTTTGCAAATATGATCAGCAAAGGAGAAATTTGCATCAAACATATGCCTCAAATAACCTAACTGGGAGATATGAAGATCTCATTTCTTGGGTTAAGCATGATATCCAAAGATGATTCTGTTTATCAGGGTTTAATTTGAACATTCTTGACAACATTCATTTTTCTACATCTAGAAGACATGAATTCAGTTTGCTAAAAGCCAGGGCTGCATTTTTGTGAGACATATGAATAAACAACTGGGTGTCATCTGCATAAAAGTGGTATTGGATGTAAGGGTGCATTAAATTGTTGAATGTTTTTAAATCGTCATATCAGAATATATTATTTTATTTTTTATGTATATGCCTACACCCTTCTTGGCTTTTTTATGTATAAAGTTAATGTGCTGATGTGTGTTTTACACAATTATCCGTCGCTTTATTATGCTAATGGGAGATTTTCTATTCTATTGTTAGTCCTGCTATAATTGATACCTTCTGTTTAATATATTTATTATCCCCAATGACCAATAGACACTGAGATAAAAGAACAGGCAATATAAGTTTTTTTTATTTCCTGATGCGTGTTATTACATTGGATTCACATTATGGGTGTGTTATATTTGAGCCCAAAATAACGTTATAGGAATAAATTAATAACAGTTATATGTACAATAAAATCCTGTGTGTATCCAGTCCATTATAAGACATATATATAACAATTCTGTGCATATCCAGTCCATTATAAAACATATATATAACAATCCTGTGTATATCCAGTCCATTATAATATATATATATACATAACAACCAATTTGAACAAGAAATTAATGCATACACTACTGCTGGACTGTTATGTGTAGATTGATCACCGGAGTACACATCTCCACTATAATTTATTTATTTACCTATTTAATTATTTACCCATTAATTTACCCAATTATTTATTTATTTACCTATGTAACTTTGAACATTCCATAGGTCATTTAAACATTCACACGATTTTAGATTCATGGGGAAAGGAAACCAGTGCATACAGTTGGTCAAGGTTCTGTACTGTAAACTGCTGACCGTAGGTAATAAGCTCCCAACATCCTCACATAGAATCCAGGGTTTAAACCACAGAACTCAGAGGTGGGAAGCAAGTGTGGTACCACTGTGGCCTCTATCCATTACAATATAAATTAAATGTTGGTTAGGTGTGAAATACAATAGGGTGTGTAGTGCCAATTTTTTGTGTTAATTTTTTTTTAAACTCAAAATACAAATATGTTATTTACATCATTGGAAAAGAATGTTTCCTCTTGTTGGATTTTAGGTCATAAAAATACATTTGAATATGAAGGATATATGTAAAATTAAACATAGAACCTTATATATTGACTGTGTTTTGCCCGAGGGGGATTGGCTTGGTGATTGTGACGTGTATAATATTCTGGGCTTCCAGGAATTCCCATTTAGCTCAGCTGCTTAAAGAGCTACACTTGTGAGTATTTCTTGATGTAATTCAAAGTCCATGGGATCAATTCCCAGCCAAACCAATCAGCAATTTCACTTCTCACTATATGGTGGATTATTGTAAAATCCTTCCCCCTCACAGTCAAGTGAGTTGTGAAACAATGTAATCAAGTAGGGCCTGAGGACAGGTGTTGAAGTGTTCCTGATATAGCAGGTTTATGTAGCTCTTGTATAACAACAGGAGGTGGAATAGCCCAAAAAGATTATTTTATTGACACTGTCCAAATTATATGTTTTGGGGTAGAGGGTGTGATTTTGGTGGACTCCAGCAGTGCCTGTCGGCAGCTGTGGATTCCCAGATCTCCACTATGTCCACTTCTGCCTTGACTCACTTGGCTGCTTTTTATGAGAGGTCCAGGTCGCCACAATGGCAGAAGCGAAACACATGTTTACTCCTTCATAGTTTATTCACTGATCTTGTAACAATTCACAAGTACAATTCATGTATATTTTAATAACTCAAACTCAGTCATTCTGGGGAAGTGTGAACTCAACTTAGTCCTCAGAATGTTAGTTGTTAAAACACTAGACTGTACACCTCTCTCTCACTCTCTCTCTCTCTCTAGCAGCAAGCCGGGTTATTATATCAGTTACTTTACAAAGGCTGCGTCACCTAAAAGAACAGGGATTGGCTAAGGCTTTAATTAGGAGTGGACTGCCATGAGTATTGATTTGTGTCTGTGCTGCAGCCAGCAAAAGCTAGTTCTCTTGTTTGCCTGTTATTAAGGAATTTTAAAGTTTGTTTCCATTTAGCTGTTTTACTTAAATTCTTAACCATTACACACCAGGGGGTAGAGATGGCACGACCTCGCTGCCATAGTAACGAGATGGGGTAAATGAAGAAGTAAATTTTTTAAAATTTTTTTTGCTGCATGCAACAACAGTGACAAACTATAAGCACTTAAATTATTTGGTATTACATTTTAAAGTACCACTTTATATTTATCCTTTTTAGGCAATAAGTTACACTATTGTGTTTAATACTGATAAAATACCTGGTGAGCTATAACTATATAATTTGAAACAACTCAATTACCCAATTACATTAATAGAAACTTTACACGTGTCATCAATACTTGTTTGAAGCATTGTATTATTGTTCATAGTTTCATCAAATTGAAAATATACAGAAAATGCCATTAATACAGAGCTTTGGAGAATGGGCTAATTTACCTTGCGATACATAAATTACAACACCTTGGGAAAAGACTGTTTTTACTTTGAGTATTTTAACTCTATCAAACATAGCTCTCTGAAAGGCTATTGACCATTACACATTTGGGGATTTTATGGTCAGCATTAATGTGGAAGAGAATAGACTGCAGAAGGCATGGCAAAAATCAATGTTGTTACTGGGGATGATGGAAATGCTGAAATAGAACTAATAACAGGGTAATAAGGCACACACTATATGCCCATATTGAATATATATATCTAGATACACAAGTATATGTGACTTAATTAATGAACAGTACATAAGATACAAGTCACAAAATACTAAAACATCTCATACGTCATGATTTGATGACAAAACAATATGGTATGTGTATACATTACAGGTAACACTCAAATATAGTTAACTATTGCTGTATGTATATACATATTTTATGTACAGTAACAGTATGCAGACCGTGACTAAAAATATCTGCAGATTTAATTACTGGTGGTATGAGTGATAGATTTTGAGCCAGGAGGCTGGGGGAAAGAAATACAGTAACTTAAGAACGGAAATCTGCCAACATTCTAGTATAAATACCAAAGGAATTGGGTGTCACTATTGGAGGAGCTCGGAGAGGGCTCATGTGACCGGAGTAGTATCGCTGGATACATATGCGGCACGTATAATCAGTTTGCGATACATTAAGCCAGCATTCAAAGTGCGCGTAATAGTGGCAGCATGGTGTGATATAAAAGTTGCGGAAGCATGTCAGACTGTGCAAATCTGCAAGTGGTATTTGTAATTCACAAATAATGCAACGACCCTGGTGTATTCTATTTGCGGCATGAAGATAAAGGCGGTGTGCACTGCGGGCGACATTTTGAAATGTGTGGGCATGCATCCAAATGGAGCGTAGCCGTGTCATTGGGATGCAGACATGCCATAAGTTGCAATTTTCGAGTAGCGTAATGAGTGTTGTTTCTCGTGGGAAAAATGTGCGGGTTAAAACATAAAGTTTCGCCCAAGTTCTGACAGGAACACTGCGTAACATGGCTAGCATGATATCTATTGAAAATGTATAAGATTGAAGGTATGCCATTGCTCTGACGAACTGTAATGGATCCATAGTAGTGTATGGGAAAGTGTAAGATGCCTGTGCCAAAAATGTCAAAGCCATTGTGAAAGCATTGTGGTCAAAATGCATATAAACCATTTCTGCCGGCCCCTGGGTGAGGTTGGGAAGGTCAAGTATCGGTGAGCGAATATTTAAAGATATTGAGCCTTGTTGTATATGATACAGTTGGCCAAAACTGTGTAACCAAACTGCTAAGCGGCTGTTGTGGAGTAGGTGGTGTAGATTAATAGTGAATACCTGTGTATCATTATGCCATGTTGTGGTATTGTTTAAGGGTCACTGTACAGGGTCTATAAATGTATTGGTTTGGGGAATACTGGGTTGAGGTGGTGTCTGTGGGTTGTAATTCCAGAAAGCAGGGTCAATTAATTGAGGGTAAGGATGCCGAAAGGTACGCGATTGTTGGAACCTATATGGGTGTTGTCGTAGCAAATCATGATTTTGGTGCGGTGACATTGCTGTTGCATATGCGGTCTGGAAATCTTCAGGCATATCTTGGACAGTGGTAGCCCTGGGAGGAGTACCGCGTGTGCAAGAAGCAGAGTGACTAGAGCTAGGTCTGAAAGCTCTTGAGTGCATAACTGTAACGGTTCACAAAGTTGTGCTATACAATACTAGTATACAAGAATAAGCAGTTGATAATTGTCAAATATACAACAAAGTACAGTTACCCAAATCTCACAACAATGAACAACAGTAATTAAAAAAATTGAATCAATATACTGTCAACACACAGCACTTTAGTTGCTGTACCAGTATTTTTACTGTCTCTCAAGTCTGAGTATATACTGTGAATACACAGTATTGTAAATGCTGAATGCTGCGCTGACGCTTTGTTGCTCAAACCAGAGTATTAGTCGCTTTTTACGACAATCACGAATGGTGTGGGCCTATTCTGCATATGCCTGATAATAGCTGAGATAGTGTAAGACTAGTATAATTAGCAGTTGAATATAATATACGATAGTTGCAATAAAGTAGCTATGGCATATCCCGGGCTCCACATGGGGGATTGTCTAAAGATTATAATAATGAATTGCATTTTTATTTTTTGGTTTATTATTTCTTTTTGAAGATGGTTATGGTTCTATATAATAGGAATTTTGGATGGAATGGCAGTATGCAGCTACTATCAAAATTAACACTAATTATAAGTATTATATTAATAATAATGTACTTGAGATGAATAACAGTACTGTGGGTGCTGTGATAAGATATATAAGTTGATCACACCTCAGCACATATATGAAAATGATAAAGTACATAAAATATTATAAATATAAATCTGTATGACCAATAATATAGAAATCTTGTTCATCATTCCATATGCTGTGGACCATACCGAGTTGATATGAAAGGAAATAGTGCAAAAGTGACCAAAATTAATAAAAATATAATGAAGGTTGTCATGAGAAGATGTAAACAGTGGTAATACTGATTAGAATTTTCACTTCATGTTGTCAATGGAACCAGATGAACTCCCTTAAGTGGTAAGGTTCCAGCAAAAGAAAGAACAGGTATTAGAAAACATTTTCCGTTGGCGGTGGGTTTCCAGCCAATTCCAATGCCTCTTACCATTGACTAATGAGAAATTTAAAGGTTAGTAACTTGAATGTGGGCATGGTTTTGGCATGTAAAATGATTTATATGAGAATCAAAAGATTGAAAACTTGAATGAAATACACAGGATACATAATAAATACACAGAGAATCTAGTTGTAAAATATACAGGATAATAAAAATGTTGTATTTCAAGAAGAAACTTTCATCAAACTTAATCAATACTGTAGAAAGAATATTTAGCATGATTACACTATATATTTAACATATATATCTTATGATCATTGCTCAACTTTAGTGTTGAGAAACACATTAGAAAGTCTTTTGGAACATAGTCTCTCTTTTGTGCTGAAAATTGTGTTATTGATTTACCACAATAATGTAGTCCATTTATTTTTTTGCTTGAATATATTATATACTTGCTAAGTCGTGTGCTGTGCCATCTAGATTTAACCGTGGCACTATCACTCAGTAGTGTTCAACTAACTGTCTAACTGTCTGGTTGGACACCTATTTTGTTGGTGTTTGAAACTTCACTTTGTACAGTAGTTGCCTCGATGTTGGCCATGTACAGGGGCAACTAGGGTCACTGACTGTGTTTTCTCATGTTTTTGTATAGCAGAGTGTAACTCTGCTCTGAGATCTGTATGTGGTGGAGGAATATGGGGCGGAAGAGGTTTTTGATCATGTCCTGCATTATTGAGTGTTTCCATTATATACCGTGGTGGGAGCTGGTACTGATGTGGAAAAGATTCTACATATATAGGTGGGCTTCTGAAAATACCATCTTGGCCTATCAAAACTCTGTATCTCAAAGGTGGGTGGGTCAAAGCATATTTTATCCTATGGGCTACTAATGGGCCTATGTGTACACATGAGGGTACTCTCCAAATGTCTCCATTTTTCCTTAAGAGGGCACCATAGTCTTGCATAATAGTCAGTTTATATATGAAGAAGGGCAGTAATGTCTGTACTTTGACTCTGATGATAGGGTTTTGAGTGATTGTTGAAAAGTCTGTCATTAAGGAAGGTACAGGTCCAAGGTATATGGTGATCAGATTGTGTTTGTGGGAAAAACTATATCCCAACTCTGGCTAGCTGGCCAAAATATGGTAAAATTTCTAAACCATTTGATCTTATTTAGTCCTAAAACAATGAGATCCTTGCAGCACCAAGTAAAGATTAGGAAGATTAGTGCTGTGAGTATGGTTGCAGTATGGGGTGTTGGGGTTATAACTAAAGGGTGACACCAGGGTGTTGGTGCTTGTGTATCTGCTTCATAAATCTCGTCTGAGTCAAAATCATAGGCTCTGGTTGGGTGAGCCCTTAAAACAAAAGCTGTTGCTAGAACTCTAAGGCGCCAAGCCACATATGCCAAAATGGTGTATGTAATTACATTTAAAATAAAATTTAGCCAGGGGAGAATGTCTTTCACAATGCCAGTTTTAGCATAGAGTGGCTGAATATGGGTGTCATATAACTTGTCAGCTAAGTGTCAGTATGTTACCTCATTATTCTGTAGATTCTGTAATACTTTGTGTAAGTTGAGGGCATCTTGATGGTCTGTTGCTACACTTTTAGACATTTTTGTGTTAAAAATTTTGAGAATGGTACAGCCAAATCAAGATCATTATCATCAAATGTGTTGGCTCTAAACTGTGATTGATCTTTCTCTGAAAGTAATATCTTGGCTACCATTAAATTTCTAGGGTACTTAACTTGTGTACTAGTATCATACTGTATAACACAACCACAACTACGTTGTAAGAGCAAAAAACATGTTTTACAACCTTTCTTAGTTTGAGACATATCTTTACAAATGATGGTATACTCTGATATATTCTGGATTAGATATGTAGTAGCATTCAAAGGAATTATCTGTGGAGTTAAAACAGTTGTCTGATCTGTGATGTATTCTGAGTTTATGAATATTGCATACTCACGCGAAAGTTGTTGGCTAGTATCATGCAAAGGTGGCTGATAAGAACATATTTTGTCACCAGGAGTACAGTGTGCAAACAAATCTTGTTGTCTGGGGTGAAAGTAGAATCTTCTATCTGTTTATTGAGCTAAGTACTCTTCAACATCCTTGATGTATGTGATATGAGGGGAATTCATGGCTGCAGGAAGTAGGTGACTGTTGATTAGGTACAGGTGGAAACGTCCACTGTTGAATGTAACTGGGATGTGAATTCCCAAGTACAAAGTATCATCTTTTCTCTGAATGTAAAAATCCTCAATGGCGTAAAATTCTTGTGCACTGGTTATTGCTAGGTGTTCAAGAGGCCGACTCTTTCTGAGTCTGGTAGCCACCATGTCAAGGACATCCTTGGCTAAGTCAAAAGTTATTAAATGTGGTGACAAATGCCCTTGTATTAAAGAAGCCAAACCTGTTTCAAAATTTCTGAGTTCAGCAGAAACATTTTCAAATTCTCTGTAAAGGTCAAAAATATCTTTGAAACGTGTGCTTGAAAACTGTAAAGCAAATGCTAAGTTATTAACCATGTGAGTAGCAAATTCAGAGGTAAAGTTTGACAATGTTTGGAGTCTAGTTGATAAATGGCCAAGCCTTTTATTGGTCAAATCCAAGGCTGAATGCATGTCTTTGAACATGTTTTGTGTTGCTAGAGCATGATTTTTGAATTGAGTTTCTAAATGTGCAACTGCAGAGTTCATTTGATCAATATCTTTTTGTCTACCAAAACCAAAAACTTTAGAAAAAATGCCAGAAATATCTAACCAAGCACGTCTGTGCCTACTGGAAGAAAAATCACTGAACGTCATGTTGAGCCTGTGGTAGAATCTTGAATATTCAGCTGCAAAATCATTGAAGATCTTGGTGACAACCTGGGCATATGCATTGTGGGCCTGGCAATTGGCTCTGTTCATGTAGTCTGGTCCTTCTTTCGCAGACTGACATTGTTTCGGCAGTGTTTGGGCGTGGTCAGCAAAATGTACACAGCCTTTGTGTAATGTCTGGTGTGGGGTGGCTGTAGTTCTGGCCCAAGTAGAGCAAGGTCTCAAAGCCGTAACCTTGAAGGTGGGAACTCGGGGTAAGCAGATTCTGAATAAGTGTAACCACTTGTCAGTGACAAACTGCATGTCACCAACAGCACGAAATGTAAGTCCGTAATTTGCTCTGTTGACAAAAGGAGATGGTAACCCAAGTATAACCACTGGGATGGTAAACAAGTATAAGTACATCAAAAGTCCCATGTTGTTCTCCGTCGATCTGATAACTGCTGTTACTGTGGAAGTGGTAACTCGGTTCTGTGACTACGATGCAACTGTTAAAGTTCACTGTCTCATCGAAGTGACATACATTTGTCTAAATAATGTCCTTCCAATGAACATGTAATCCTGTTGGTTCATAATGCTAATTGAGTACTGTTTGTCTGTCAAAGTACATTGCTATTCTTAAGTCATATCCCTGAAGTATTATGTAAGTCCAATGTAAAGTCAACTTGATGTTATCTGGTAAGTGTGAATTTATTTCAAGTCTGCATTCAACATTTAAGAGTTCACAAGTTGCATTTGGTGGGCTACTGGAAACTGCGGCTAATTATAAAGCACAAGTCCTGAGCTTAGTCTGGCTAGACAGCCTTTATTCTGGGAAGCTGACACTGAGAGAATCCAGTTGGCACCGCCCCACCCCAGACCTTATTAATATTCATCCATGGATGTATTATGTGTAGGGCGTGATGGTCTGCCTTATTATATGTGCGCACTAGGTCTGAGGGGGTTAATACCAAACCGGGCTCCAATGTTTCCCATGTGACTGTATGACTCAGAAAATGTTAATAGTCTCCTTGCCCAGTCTGCTTTGTATTGATCCATTGAGCAGTAACAAGTGAATAGACATTGTGACCAATCACACTTTTAGTCAATCAGAATATGTGTGAGGGTTTAAGCTGATGTTGTTCCGTTAATTGTAGTATAGTTGTTGATTAACAAGTATAAGTTTCCTAAGTTAAAATAGTGTAGCACTGATGTAGAAGGAAGAAGTGGATAAATTATTGTTCACAAAATTCAACACTAAAGTTCAAGTCCAATTGTCCCTACATATCCCTGTATGTTAATTCCTGTATGCGCAATAGTCTATATGGTAAGCTTGGGTTCGATTCTAAATCTGGCCCTGACTGCACAGATTTAAAGGGGACTGATGTGTGTCTTTTTTTTTTTTTAGTTGCAGCAAGCTGTATGATTCATACTCCAAGGCAGGTCTTTGTTTCTGCCCATTTTCAGACAGTTTATGACTTCATAGCCGTGACGCCGGGGCCATGTTTATGTGAGTTGAATGTGGAAGAGGATCTAATGACTGTCCCTAATGATGTCATAAAGGACTCTTTATGGGTGTTTTATGGGGTCTTATAGGGCTATATACGGGAAATTGCCAGTCGTAAAAGACTGCCTTAATGATTTCTTAACGACATTTTTATGAG
Organism: Sabellastarte sp. h YS-2021; assembly: GCA_964017235.1. Taxonomy (NCBI): domain Eukaryota; kingdom Metazoa; phylum Annelida; class Polychaeta; order Sabellida; family Sabellidae; genus Sabellastarte; species Sabellastarte sp. h YS-2021. The sequence goes on from OZ024931.1 coordinate 145,550,982, forward strand.
ATTGGATTCTATTTTTGGAAAGTAATCTGCATAAACTTGGTGATTATGTTCTCTATCTTATGACTATCTTGGTGGGAAAATGGTGAGTCACAACTAATGAGTTTCATCAAAAGTTCCTTTAAGAGGTGGACCTTTAAATGCAAGAAGAATAAGCTTTCTTATTATTAACTAGGAGTTTACAAACTTGGGTTTTTTGAGGCATTTTTCTGCTAAAGTTCGTGAAAAATTCACTATTTTACCAGGAACAGAAATCTAGGTTTTTAATTTGTCACTTTTGATTGGAAATGAAAATTAGAAATAGAAATAGTTTGGTGGGCTGTTCTGAACATGAAAAAGAAAGAAAATTGAATAAATAATAAGTCATATCTGGGTTCCTAATTATGCTGTTAAAAGCATGTTGTATACATGTGCCTGTAAATTGACTGCAAGCATTTATGTTTGGAGCTTAACATGGACAAGTTTGTGGCATTTTTTTTGTTTTTGTTTTTGTTTTCCAGAAATCCTGTATAATGTCAGTGGGAACTCAGTCGAAATGAATTCTGTAACGTCACTAATTAGACTTGTTCTTCAGCATTTTGCATGGGGTTTATAACTGGGGTTGAAGTGACTTGAGGGTAATGACACGTAAATGAGATATTGGTGGTACATTTAGAAAATGGGGTCTGTGAAAAAAGAGAAATGTAACCTTTCATTGGGCGGTTTGACTTAAATGGGGGGGAAATGTACTGGTTGTTTTAAAAGTGGATGTTGAATATGGAATCAAATTTAAATATTTGTCACTGTAAAAAGACTGAATTTGAATTGGAGATATATATTGGTAGTGAGCAAGAATATAGATACTTGTGACCTTGTAAGTTTTGTTTATTTTGAAGCTAAACAGATTAAATTTCTATGGTGACAATTATCAGTCATGGTAAATAACAAGGAATTACAGATGGAAAATCACCCTGCATTATCATTATTAGCATTAATGTGCAAAGCTGAACCAGGGATATCATTTCAACCAATATTCACTAAAAGTCCTTTTGACTTATAATTAGTCGGATGTAGGAACATTGTGTTTGCAGGGAGTTTGTCTTGCTCATATAATGAACTATGTTATATATCATATACTAAAATAATAACTATATGCTGATAAAATTGAAATGAAGCATATGAGAAGGAAAATTGATATACTAAGCTTAGGTTTGTGATAGCTGAAAGTACATAGTAAACAGATGAGTTAGGTTCACACTCCCATTTCATAGGGGGCGTTGCTTAGTGGTACGGCCTGATCTTGTAATAAATGGGATAGCTTCTAAATTAACAACATGGATATGATCTTTGGGAAGGTCTGATACTCTCACCCATTTAATGCTGTCAGTATGGGAATCTGTCGTATATTGAAAATATAGATCTTTACCAAAATATTTCTTACCTAGAAGGGTGGGTAGGTCTAAGTCTTGATCTACACTAGTTGTTGCCTCTTTAGGTACAGAATTCTCTGCATTGGCTTTTGACCTTTGAATTGGTGTGACCGATATAGTGGGGTCAAGAGAACCTACTGTGTTCTCAGACAGATCTATTTTGGCGTCACATGTGTGTTTGTCTGTTTGTTCTTCAGTTAACTGGCCATTTGAAATGTCAGTTGTTTTACCCATGGGGGTCTTTAATTGAAAACCAGGGGGTTTTACTGGTAGTGGGTCTTGGGTTTGAGCGTTTCTGTGAGGGTTATTTTCATTGTCGGAATAAAAATCTATATGGTCTAAATCTAGTGCTAACCAGTCTTTGGGATTGATAAGTGGGGGCTGAAGAATAGGGGTTGTTTGAGGTTGGACCAAGCGTGTGATGAATGGCTTTACAAAATCTCTGTGAAAAACTGTGGCTAAAGGTGGCTGACCTATTTCTTTAGAGAGATAAACACCGCTGTTGCCTTTGAAACTTTCTATATAAAAAGGGCCTTTCCAACGGGGTTGTAGTTTGGTAGATCTGTCCGTACTTGGGTGGAATATTTTTAAATATACTGGTTGATTAATTGCGCGGGGGATGACCTTTCTACCTTTATTTTTTGAATAGTCGTCATGAATTTGTTGGTAAATGTCAATGCTTAATCGCTTGTCTTCCATAACACGTTTTACCACATTTGAATAATAATGGGCACCATTTGTCGGATCTGCCTCGGTGGAATCCGAAAATGCGAAGATTGAAGGGTACTCGCGGAAATACTGGAGGAAGAATGGACTGATCTGTGTATGGGCCTGTGGGCTGGAATTGATGCTCGAAGCTATGACTTTCAACAGGTGGAGCCAGTCTTTTGTATCTTGTCCAAATTTTCTAAAGGCGGCCCCGATTACGGCCATTGTTCTCTCGATTTTGCCGTTACTATCGGCTTTATAAGCATATGGTTTGCGGGGTTTTAATGGAGAGAAGGCGGCAAATCTCTTTGACGGCTAGGGTGCTCATATTAGCAGCATTATCCGAGCATAATGTCTGGAAATTTCTAAATGTCAATATGATTTCTGAATAAATTGCTGTTGCAATTGCCTCCATCATTGTTTCACACAGTGAAACCAAAGTGACCCAACCTGACCAGAGCTCTTTGATAACTAAGACGTACGAAAAAGGCGATTTGGAGTTATCTGTTTTATCGATTAAGGGTCCGAACAAATCCATGCTATAAGTGCTATGAGGTTCCGGGAGCCTCGCCAATTTAATTGGTTTTTTATGACTTGGGGGTAAAGGTTTCACATTCTCACACTGAGAGCAAGTCTGAACTACACTTTTCACCATCTGTCTTAATTTGGGTGAGTAATACTGTTGTCGAAGCTGTAAATACAGCTTGGTAATGCCCAGATGGCCAACATTATGCGTTTGAATTATTGCCTGGAGCATTAGATTTTCTGGGATACATAAGACAACTTTATGCCGAGACTTATTCTTACAAAAGTGTGTCGGGCTGGTACGGTATAAAATGCCATTTTCTAGGTGAGACCATTCTGATTCAATGATAATTCTTTTATCAAGTCGGTCTTGACCAGTGAGTTTCCCACGTTCTAAAAAATTGATAATTGGGGCAAAATATGGATCTGATCTCTGAGCATTGATTAAATCATTCCTGTCTGAGATGCTGTCTGTGGGGAGAGACAACTTTGAGATAGCTGGTTTGCTATGCAATTTGTTTTGAGTTATATATACTGGTAATTGGTCTGTCTGGGTGCTACTGCTTTTTGTCCTATTAGTTATAATTGTTTTGTAAGGGGTGGACAAAACTGATCAAATTTTTCTTCTAACCAACTTTCTGTGATTGTGTAGAATGGAATGGCATTATTTTCATCCACATTTCTACTCAAAACATCTGCTACTGTATTATTGCTGGCTTTTTCATAAATGATCTGAATATCAAAGTTAATGAGGGTCTGTAACCATCTTGCCACTTTGGTGTCCGTGAGATGTTGTTTGGCAATATATGTTAAAGCACTGTGATCAGTGTGTAGAATTGTTTTATGGCCTTCAGTATAAAAGCGAAAGTGATGCAGACCTGTAACTAGCGCAAATGCTTCTAAGCAAGTTATACTCCAATTCTGTTGGTGTTTGTCCAGAATTTTACTGCCATATGCTATTGGGTGTAATCTACCATTTTTCTTTTGCATTAAAACAAATCCTACTGATTTTTTGGAAGCGTCTGAAAAAATGTGGAATGGAAGGTTTGGGTCTGGAGAAATTAAAACAGGTGCTGTACAAAGTTTCTTTTTGAGTGTTTGAAAGGCTATCTCACAATCGTCACTCCAGTCAAAAGGAACTTGTTGTTTTGTCAATTCATAGAGGCTATGAGCTATTTGTGAAAAACCCGGAATAAAACGTCTGTAATAAGAGGCTAAACCAATAAAGCTTTTAACCTGTTTAGGGCTCTTGGGTTGTGGGAAATTTTTACTGCCCTTAATTTATCGGCTGAGGGGGAAATGCCGGAAGAGGACAACTTATGTCCTAGAAACTCTATATTTGATTGTGCAAAGGAACATTTTTTATGTCCTAACATAAGTTTAGCCTTCCTTAAACGTTCAAACATTTTTCTCAAAGTTACTAGATGTTGTTCAAAAGTAGGAGACGCTATTAGCCCATCATCCAAGTAATAATGGATTTCAGTGTGTATCATGTCATGAAATAACTTATTTATAGCAGTAACTAATGTACTTGAGCTGACTTTGCATCCCATTACTGCTCTACAGTACTCCATCTTTCCACGCCCTGAATCAAAAGCAGTATACTTCCTGTCTTCCTCTGCCAGGGGCAGTTGGAAGTATGCTGAAGTAAGGTCGAAAGTCGAAAAATACTTTGAACCAGGTGGTATAGATGCTAGTATGTCATTAATTGGTCTTGGGTTTACTGCTACTGGAGGAATTTTTTCATTTAAAGTTCTACAATCTAAACATGGACGAATACTCCCATTCTTTTTGGTAACTAGTACAATAGGATTTGAATAAGGACTATCACTGTGTTGTATAATACCTTGATGTAAGAGATCTTTAACACATTCTTCAAATATTGCCATTCTTGTGTTGTTTAGTCTGAGAGAACGACAAGGCCAAACTGGGGTATCTTTTGGAATCCCCAAGTGCTGCTCAACTATATTTGTGCAAGATAACTTCTGACCAGGGTGCAAGAAAACATAATCAAATTCTTTTAAAAGTTCTAATAATTTTTGTTTTTCTGGGGGAGTTGAAGTTGAGACAGAAGAAAGACTATGTTCAAGTATTGGAAAAGATCCTTGTGGAGATTTATGGCTTGTGGAGCTCAATAAACAGACGGCCTTAATTAAGTCAGTGGAAGGGATTTTATTACCAGGCCTTTGTGGGATGTTTTCTCTGGCATCATCTGATATTGAATTTACTTGTTGAGACTCAAGAAAAATAATAAATCCCAGCTGTAAGTTTGCTGGCAGAATAATATGTTTATCCATCTTATTGGCAATGGGGATTTTGAAAACTGGTTTTTTCAGGGTGTCTATTTCTGTGTAAACATCTGGTATAAACAATTTATGCTGGAATTTATTCCGTAAACAAGATGAAATTAAAACAGGTCCCTAATGACTGTCCCTAATGATGTCATAAAGGACTCTTTATGGGTGTTTTATGGGGTCTTATAGGGCTATATACGGGAAATTGCCAGTCGTAAAAGACTGCCTTAATGATTTCTTAACGACATTTTTATGAGATTGGATTCTATTTTTGGAAAGTAATCTGCATAAACTTGGTGATTATGTTCTCTATCTTATGACTATCTTGGTGGGAAAATGGTGAGTCACAACTAATGAGTTTCATCAAAAGTTCCTTTAAGAGGTGGACCTTTAAATGCAAGAAGAATAAGCTTTCTTATTATTAACTAGGAGTTTACAAACTTGGGTTTTTTGAGGCATTTTTCTGCTAAAGTTCGTGAAAAATTCACTATTTTACCAGGAACAGAAATCTAGGTTTTTAATTTGTCACTTTTGATTGGAAATGAAAATTAGAAATAGAAATAGTTTGGTGGGCTGTTCTGAACATGAAAAAGAAAGAAAATTGAATAAATAATAAGTCATATCTGGGTTCCTAATTATGCTGTTAAAAGCATGTTGTATACATGTGCCTGTAAATTGACTGCAAGCATTTATGTTTGGAGCTTAACATGGACAAGTTTGTGGCATTTTTTTTGTTTTTGTTTTTGTTTTCCAGAAATCCTGTATAATGTCAGTGGGAACTCAGTCGAAATGAATTCTGTAACGTCACTAATTAGACTTGTTCTTCAGCATTTTGCATGGGGTTTATAACTGGGGTTGAAGTGACTTGAGGGTAATGACACGTAAATGAGATATTGGTGGTACATTTAGAAAATGGGGTCTGTGAAAAAAGAGAAATGTAACCTTTCATTGGGCGGTTTGACTTAAATGGGGGGGAAATGTACTGGTTGTTTTAAAAGTGGATGTTGAATATGGAATCAAATTTAAATATTTGTCACTGTAAAAAGACTGAATTTGAATTGGAGATATATATTGGTAGTGAGCAAGAATATAGATACTTGTGACCTTGTAAGTTTTGTTTATTTTGAAGCTAAACAGATTAAATTTCTATGGTGACAATTATCAGTCATGGTAAATAACAAGGAATTACAGATGGAAAATCACCCTGCATTATCATTATTAGCATTAATGTGCAAAGCTGAACCAGGGATATCATTTCAACCAATATTCACTAAAAGTCCTTTTGACTTATAATTAGTCGGATGTAGGAACATTGTGTTTGCAGGGAGTTTGTCTTGCTCATATAATGAACTATGTTATATATCATATACTAAAATAATAACTATATGCTGATAAAATTGAAATGAAGCATATGAGAAGGAAAATTGATATACTAAGCTTAGGTTTGTGATAGCTGAAAGTACATAGTAAACAGATGAGTTAGGTTCACACTCCCATTTCATAGGGGGCGTTGCTTAGTGGTACGGCCTGATCTTGTAATAAATGGGATAGCTTCTAAATTAACAACATGGATATGATCTTTGGGAAGGTCTGATACTCTCACCCATTTAATGCTGTCAGTATGGGAATCTGTCGTATATTGAAAATATAGATCTTTACCAAAATATTTCTTACCTAGAAGGGTGGGTAGGTCTAAGTCTTGATCTACACTAGTTGTTGCCTCTTTAGGTACAGAATTCTCTGCATTGGCTTTTGACCTTTGAATTGGTGTGACCGATATAGTGGGGTCAAGAGAACCTACTGTGTTCTCAGACAGATCTATTTTGGCGTCACATGTGTGTTTGTCTGTTTGTTCTTCAGTTAACTGGCCATTTGAAATGTCAGTTGTTTTACCCATGGGGGTCTTTAATTGAAAACCAGGGGGTTTTACTGGTAGTGGGTCTTGGGTTTGAGCGTTTCTGTGAGGGTTATTTTCATTGTCGGAATAAAAATCTATATGGTCTAAATCTAGTGCTAACCAGTCTTTGGGATTGATAAGTGGGGGCTGAAGAATAGGGGTTGTTTGAGGTTGGACCAAGCGTGTGATGAATGGCTTTACAAAATCTCTGTGAAAAACTGTGGCTAAAGGTGGCTGACCTATTTCTTTAGAGAGATAAACACCGCTGTTGCCTTTGAAACTTTCTATATAAAAAGGGCCTTTCCAACGGGGTTGTAGTTTGGTAGATCTGTCCGTACTTGGGTGGAATATTTTTAAATATACTGGTTGATTAATTGCGCGGGGGATGACCTTTCTACCTTTATTTTTTGAATAGTCGTCATGAATTTGTTGGTAAATGTCAATGCTTAATCGCTTGTCTTCCATAACACGTTTTACCACATTTGAATAATAATGGGCACCATTTGTCGGATCTGCCTCGGTGGAATCCGAAAATGCGAAGATTGAAGGGTACTCGCGGAAATACTGGAGGAAGAATGGACTGATCTGTGTATGGGCCTGTGGGCTGGAATTGATGCTCGAAGCTATGACTTTCAACAGGTGGAGCCAGTCTTTTGTATCTTGTCCAAATTTTCTAAAGGCGGCCCCGATTACGGCCATTGTTCTCTCGATTTTGCCGTTACTATCGGCTTTATAAGCATATGGTTTGCGGGGTTTTAATGGAGAGAAGGCGGCAAATCTCTTTGACGGCTAGGGTGCTCATATTAGCAGCATTATCCGAGCATAATGTCTGGAAATTTCTAAATGTCAATATGATTTCTGAATAAATTGCTGTTGCAATTGCCTCCATCATTGTTTCACACAGTGAAACCAAAGTGACCCAACCTGACCAGAGCTCTTTGATAACTAAGACGTACGAAAAAGGCGATTTGGAGTTATCTGTTTTATCGATTAAGGGTCCGAACAAATCCATGCTATAAGTGCTATGAGGTTCCGGGAGCCTCGCCAATTTAATTGGTTTTTTATGACTTGGGGGTAAAGGTTTCACATTCTCACACTGAGAGCAAGTCTGAACTACACTTTTCACCATCTGTCTTAATTTGGGTGAGTAATACTGTTGTCGAAGCTGTAAATACAGCTTGGTAATGCCCAGATGGCCAACATTATGCGTTTGAATTATTGCCTGGAGCATTAGATTTTCTGGGATACATAAGACAACTTTATGCCGAGACTTATTCTTACAAAAGTGTGTCGGGCTGGTACGGTATAAAATGCCATTTTCTAGGTGAGACCATTCTGATTCAATGATAATTCTTTTATCAAGTCGGTCTTGACCAGTGAGTTTCCCACGTTCTAAAAAATTGATAATTGGGGCAAAATATGGATCTGATCTCTGAGCATTGATTAAATCATTCCTGTCTGAGATGCTGTCTGTGGGGAGAGACAACTTTGAGATAGCTGGTTTGCTATGCAATTTGTTTTGAGTTATATATACTGGTAATTGGTCTGTCTGGGTGCTACTGCTTTTTGTCCTATTAGTTATAATTGTTTTGTAAGGGGTGGACAAAACTGATCAAATTTTTCTTCTAACCAACTTTCTGTGATTGTGTAGAATGGAATGGCATTATTTTCATCCACATTTCTACTCAAAACATCTGCTACTGTATTATTGCTGGCTTTTTCATAAATGATCTGAATATCAAAGTTAATGAGGGTCTGTAACCATCTTGCCACTTTGGTGTCCGTGAGATGTTGTTTGGCAATATATGTTAAAGCACTGTGATCAGTGTGTAGAATTGTTTTATGGCCTTCAGTATAAAAGCGAAAGTGATGCAGACCTGTAACTAGCGCAAATGCTTCTAAGCAAGTTATACTCCAATTCTGTTGGTGTTTGTCCAGAATTTTACTGCCATATGCTATTGGGTGTAATCTACCATTTTTCTTTTGCATTAAAACAAATCCTACTGATTTTTTGGAAGCGTCTGAAAAAATGTGGAATGGAAGGTTTGGGTCTGGAGAAATTAAAACAGGTGCTGTACAAAGTTTCTTTTTGAGTGTTTGAAAGGCTATCTCACAATCGTCACTCCAGTCAAAAGGAACTTGTTGTTTTGTCAATTCATAGAGGCTATGAGCTATTTGTGAAAAACCCGGAATAAAACGTCTGTAATAAGAGGCTAAACCAATAAAGCTTTTAACCTGTTTAGGGCTCTTGGGTTGTGGGAAATTTTTACTGCCCTTAATTTATCGGCTGAGGGGGAAATGCCGGAAGAGGACAACTTATGTCCTAGAAACTCTATATTTGATTGTGCAAAGGAACATTTTTTATGTCCTAACATAAGTTTAGCCTTCCTTAAACGTTCAAACATTTTTCTCAAAGTTACTAGATGTTGTTCAAAAGTAGGAGACGCTATTAGCCCATCATCCAAGTAATAATGGATTTCAGTGTGTATCATGTCATGAAATAACTTATTTATAGCAGTAACTAATGTACTTGAGCTGACTTTGCATCCCATTACTGCTCTACAGTACTCCATCTTTCCACGCCCTGAATCAAAAGCAGTATACTTCCTGTCTTCCTCTGCCAGGGGCAGTTGGAAGTATGCTGAAGTAAGGTCGAAAGTCGAAAAATACTTTGAACCAGGTGGTATAGATGCTAGTATGTCATTAATTGGTCTTGGGTTTACTGCTACTGGAGGAATTTTTTCATTTAAAGTTCTACAATCTAAACATGGACGAATACTCCCATTCTTTTTGGTAACTAGTACAATAGGATTTGAATAAGGACTATCACTGTGTTGTATAATACCTTGATGTAAGAGATCTTTAACACATTCTTCAAATATTGCCATTCTTGTGTTGTTTAGTCTGAGAGAACGACAAGGCCAAACTGGGGTATCTTTTGGAATCCCCAAGTGCTGCTCAACTATATTTGTGCAAGATAACTTCTGACCAGGGTGCAAGAAAACATAATCAAATTCTTTTAAAAGTTCTAATAATTTTTGTTTTTCTGGGGGAGTTGAAGTTGAGACAGAAGAAAGACTATGTTCAAGTATTGGAAAAGATCCTTGTGGAGATTTATGGCTTGTGGAGCTCAATAAACAGACGGCCTTAATTAAGTCAGTGGAAGGGATTTTATTACCAGGCCTTTGTGGGATGTTTTCTCTGGCATCATCTGATATTGAATTTACTTGTTGAGACTCAAGAAAAATAATAAATCCCAGCTGTAAGTTTGCTGGCAGAATAATATGTTTATCCATCTTATTGGCAATGGGGATTTTGAAAACTGGTTTTTTCAGGGTGTCTATTTCTGTGTAAACATCTGGTATAAACAATTTATGCTGGAATTTATTCCGTAAACAAGATGAAATTAAAACAGGTCCCTAATGACTGTCCCTAATGATGTCATAAAGGACTCTTTATGGGTGTTTTATGGGGTCTTATAGGGCTATATACGGGAAATTGCCAGTCGTAAAAGACTGCCTTAATGATTTCTTAACGACATTTTTATGAGATTGGATTCTATTTTTGGAAAGTAATCTGCATAAACTTGGTGATTATGTTCTCTATCTTATGACTATCTTGGTGGGAAAATGGTGAGTCACAACTAATGAGTTTCATCAAAAGTTCCTTTAAGAGGTGGACCTTTAAATGCAAGAAGAATAAGCTTTCTTATTATTAACTAGGAGTTTACAAACTTGGGTTTTTTGAGGCATTTTTCTGCTAAAGTTCGTGAAAAATTCACTATTTTACCAGGAACAGAAATCTAGGTTTTTAATTTGTCACTTTTGATTGGAAATGAAAATTAGAAATAGAAATAGTTTGGTGGGCTGTTCTGAACATGAAAAAGAAAGAAAATTGAATAAATAATAAGTCATATCTGGGTTCCTAATTATGCTGTTAAAAGCATGTTGTATACATGTGCCTGTAAATTGACTGCAAGCATTTATGTTTGGAGCTTAACATGGACAAGTTTGTGGCATTTTTTTTGTTTTTGTTTTTGTTTTCCAGAAATCCTGTATAATGTCAGTGGGAACTCAGTCGAAATGAATTCTGTAACGTCACTAATTAGACTTGTTCTTCAGCATTTTGCATGGGGTTTATAACTGGGGTTGAAGTGACTTGAGGGTAATGACACGTAAATGAGATATTGGTGGTACATTTAGAAAATGGGGTCTGTGAAAAAAGAGAAATGTAACCTTTCATTGGGCGGTTTGACTTAAATGGGGGGGAAATGTACTGGTTGTTTTAAAAGTGGATGTTGAATATGGAATCAAATTTAAATATTTGTCACTGTAAAAAGACTGAATTTGAATTGGAGATATATATTGGTAGTGAGCAAGAATATAGATACTTGTGACCTTGTAAGTTTTGTTTATTTTGAAGCTAAACAGATTAAATTTCTATGGTGACAATTATCAGTCATGGTAAATAACAAGGAATTACAGATGGAAAATCACCCTGCATTATCATTATTAGCATTAATGTGCAAAGCTGAACCAGGGATATCATTTCAACCAATATTCACTAAAAGTCCTTTTGACTTATAATTAGTCGGATGTAGGAACATTGTGTTTGCAGGGAGTTTGTCTTGCTCATATAATGAACTATGTTATATATCATATACTAAAATAATAACTATATGCTGATAAAATTGAAATGAAGCATATGAGAAGGAAAATTGATATACTAAGCTTAGGTTTGTGATAGCTGAAAGTACATAGTAAACAGATGAGTTAGGTTCACACTCCCATTTCATAGGGGGCGTTGCTTAGTGGTACGGCCTGATCTTGTAATAAATGGGATAGCTTCTAAATTAACAACATGGATATGATCTTTGGGAAGGTCTGATACTCTCACCCATTTAATGCTGTCAGTATGGGAATCTGTCGTATATTGAAAATATAGATCTTTACCAAAATATTTCTTACCTAGAAGGGTGGGTAGGTCTAAGTCTTGATCTACACTAGTTGTTGCCTCTTTAGGTACAGAATTCTCTGCATTGGCTTTTGACCTTTGAATTGGTGTGACCGATATAGTGGGGTCAAGAGAACCTACTGTGTTCTCAGACAGATCTATTTTGGCGTCACATGTGTGTTTGTCTGTTTGTTCTTCAGTTAACTGGCCATTTGAAATGTCAGTTGTTTTACCCATGGGGGTCTTTAATTGAAAACCAGGGGGTTTTACTGGTAGTGGGTCTTGGGTTTGAGCGTTTCTGTGAGGGTTATTTTCATTGTCGGAATAAAAATCTATATGGTCTAAATCTAGTGCTAACCAGTCTTTGGGATTGATAAGTGGGGGCTGAAGAATAGGGGTTGTTTGAGGTTGGACCAAGCGTGTGATGAATGGCTTTACAAAATCTCTGTGAAAAACTGTGGCTAAAGGTGGCTGACCTATTTCTTTAGAGAGATAAACACCGCTGTTGCCTTTGAAACTTTCTATATAAAAAGGGCCTTTCCAACGGGGTTGTAGTTTGGTAGATCTGTCCGTACTTGGGTGGAATATTTTTAAATATACTGGTTGATTAATTGCGCGGGGGATGACCTTTCTACCTTTATTTTTTGAATAGTCGTCATGAATTTGTTGGTAAATGTCAATGCTTAATCGCTTGTCTTCCATAACACGTTTTACCACATTTGAATAATAATGGGCACCATTTGTCGGATCTGCCTCGGTGGAATCCGAAAATGCGAAGATTGAAGGGTACTCGCGGAAATACTGGAGGAAGAATGGACTGATCTGTGTATGGGCCTGTGGGCTGGAATTGATGCTCGAAGCTATGACTTTCAACAGGTGGAGCCAGTCTTTTGTATCTTGTCCAAATTTTCTAAAGGCGGCCCCGATTACGGCCATTGTTCTCTCGATTTTGCCGTTACTATCGGCTTTATAAGCATATGGTTTGCGGGGTTTTAATGGAGAGAAGGCGGCAAATCTCTTTGACGGCTAGGGTGCTCATATTAGCAGCATTATCCGAGCATAATGTCTGGAAATTTCTAAATGTCAATATGATTTCTGAATAAATTGCTGTTGCAATTGCCTCCATCATTGTTTCACACAGTGAAACCAAAGTGACCCAACCTGACCAGAGCTCTTTGATAACTAAGACGTACGAAAAAGGCGATTTGGAGTTATCTGTTTTATCGATTAAGGGTCCGAACAAATCCATGCTATAAGTGCTATGAGGTTCCGGGAGCCTCGCCAATTTAATTGGTTTTTTATGACTTGGGGGTAAAGGTTTCACATTCTCACACTGAGAGCAAGTCTGAACTACACTTTTCACCATCTGTCTTAATTTGGGTGAGTAATACTGTTGTCGAAGCTGTAAATACAGCTTGGTAATGCCCAGATGGCCAACATTATGCGTTTGAATTATTGCCTGGAGCATTAGATTTTCTGGGATACATAAGACAACTTTATGCCGAGACTTATTCTTACAAAAGTGTGTCGGGCTGGTACGGTATAAAATGCCATTTTCTAGGTGAGACCATTCTGATTCAATGATAATTCTTTTATCAAGTCGGTCTTGACCAGTGAGTTTCCCACGTTCTAAAAAATTGATAATTGGGGCAAAATATGGATCTGATCTCTGAGCATTGATTAAATCATTCCTGTCTGAGATGCTGTCTGTGGGGAGAGACAACTTTGAGATAGCTGGTTTGCTATGCAATTTGTTTTGAGTTATATATACTGGTAATTGGTCTGTCTGGGTGCTACTGCTTTTTGTCCTATTAGTTATAATTGTTTTGTAAGGGGTGGACAAAACTGATCAAATTTTTCTTCTAACCAACTTTCTGTGATTGTGTAGAATGGAATGGCATTATTTTCATCCACATTTCTACTCAAAACATCTGCTACTGTATTATTGCTGGCTTTTTCATAAATGATCTGAATATCAAAGTTAATGAGGGTCTGTAACCATCTTGCCACTTTGGTGTCCGTGAGATGTTGTTTGGCAATATATGTTAAAGCACTGTGATCAGTGTGTAGAATTGTTTTATGGCCTTCAGTATAAAAGCGAAAGTGATGCAGACCTGTAACTAGCGCAAATGCTTCTAAGCAAGTTATACTCCAATTCTGTTGGTGTTTGTCCAGAATTTTACTGCCATATGCTATTGGGTGTAATCTACCATTTTTCTTTTGCATTAAAACAAATCCTACTGATTTTTTGGAAGCGTCTGAAAAAATGTGGAATGGAAGGTTTGGGTCTGGAGAAATTAAAACAGGTGCTGTACAAAGTTTCTTTTTGAGTGTTTGAAAGGCTATCTCACAATCGTCACTCCAGTCAAAAGGAACTTGTTGTTTTGTCAATTCATAGAGGCTATGAGCTATTTGTGAAAAACCCGGAATAAAACGTCTGTAATAAGAGGCTAAACCAATAAAGCTTTTAACCTGTTTAGGGCTCTTGGGTTGTGGGAAATTTTTACTGCCCTTAATTTATTGGCTGAGGGGGAAATGCCGGAAGAGGACAACTTATGTCCTAGAAACTCTATATTTGATTGTGCAAAGGAACATTTTTTATGTCCTAACATAAGTTTAGCCTTCCTTAAACGTTCAAACATTTTTCTCAAAGTTACTAGATGTTGTTCAAAAGTAGGAGACGCTATTAGCCCATCATCCAAGTAATAATGGATTTCAGTGTGTATCATGTCATGAAATAACTTATTTATAGCAGTAACTAATGTACTTGAGCTGACTTTGCATCCCATTACTGCTCTACAGTACTCCATCTTTCCACGCCCTGAATCAAAAGCAGTATACTTCCTGTCTTCCTCTGCCAGGGGCAGTTGGAAGTATGCTGAAGTAAGGTCGAAAGTCGAAAAATACTTTGAACCAGGTGGTATAGATGCTAGTATGTCATTAATTGGTCTTGGGTTTACTGCTACTGGAGGAATTTTTTCATTTAAAGTTCTACAATCTAAACATGGACGAATACTCCCATTCTTTTTGGTAACTAGTACAATAGGATTTGAATAAGGACTATCACTGTGTTGTATAATACCTTGATGTAAGAGATCTTTAACACATTCTTCAAATATTGCCATTCTTGTGTTGTTTAGTCTGAGAGAACGACAAGGCCAAACTGGGGTATCTTTTGGAATCCCCAAGTGCTGCTCAACTATATTTGTGCAAGATAACTTCTGACCAGGGTGCAAGAAAACATAATCAAATTCTTTTAAAAGTTCTAATAATTTTTGTTTTTCTGGGGGAGTTGAAGTTGAGACAGAAGAAAGACTATGTTCAAGTATTGGAAAAGATCCTTGTGGAGATTTATGGCTTGTGGAGCTCAATAAACAGACGGCCTTAATTAAGTCAGTGGAAGGGATTTTATTACCAGGCCTTTGTGGGATGTTTTCTCTGGCATCATCTGATATTGAATTTACTTGTTGAGACTCAAGAAAAATAATAAATCCCAGCTGTAAGTTTGCTGGCAGAATAATATGTTTATCCAACTTATTGGCAATGGGGATTTTGAAAACTGGTTTTTTCAGGGTGTCTATTTCTGTGTAAACATCTGGTATAAACAATTTATGCTGGAATTTATTCCGTAAACAAGATGAAATTAAAACAGGTCCCTTAGTCATTTTGGAAGTCCTAGGGGAGCATAAAACTTTAACTGGGGAATTAGACGAAATCTAAATGAGCTCTTGTTTGTCTGAGAAATGGGATTCCCAAGATGATGTCAGTATCTGAATTTTGGGCTACATAAAATTTATTAGTGACTGTATAGTTTTCTATGGTTACCTCTGGAAACACTGTATATTTAAAAAATACTGAATGGTTTTCTGCAGCTGTTGTGGTTGCTGAGATATCACTTCTAAATCTTGGCAATCGCCTCAAATTCTCATTTTGCAATAAAATCTTTTCAGGAATGGTGGAAATATCAGAGCCAGTATCTATTAGGGCAACATAATCACTGTCAGCCAATTTAATGGGTATGCAACTGTTCTTTGTGTGCATTTGAACTGGGACTTTTTCAGTGAATTGCTTTCTCTCCAATTTCTGTATTTTTTTTAGATCTTTGGGGTTATATTGCTTGGAAATAATTCCTCCTCTGTACTTATTATGACTTGGTCTAGAATTTTGCATTTGTTTGTTGTCATTTTCCTGTAATGTACAATTCCCTCTAGGCACTAAAATGGGGTGGTCAAGTGGGATTTCTGTTTCATGCTCATTCTGATAATCTAGAGTTACAACAGATTGATCTAATGACTCTTTGTCTTGTAAATCAATTAAGGGGGAAAACCTATTGTGACATGTGGTATAAAATTCTTTGCCTTGTAATTCTTTGTTACTACTTTCATTTGGGCTTTTGTAAACAGCACACGACTTAGCAGGAACAAAAACAATACCTGATCTTTTCTGTATACAATCACAAATCTCTTGAAAATATTTATCTCTATACTGTAAATTCTGACAAGAATGAAGTGACTGAGGCTCATTGCAAGTAAATTTTGTTGGTTTCTGGGGTTGAAATGTTTGAGAAAATCGCCCAGAGTACTGGGAAAGTGGTTTCTTGCCAAATGTAGGTGTTGATAAATATCCCCTGTGCCTATTTAGTTTAAATGTTGTCTAGGGTTGGTGTAATTTTGCCTGTATCTGTCATTCTGTGGAAATGGGGGGCCCCTTGGTTGAAAATTGGTCTGTGGATAACCTTGGTAGTTGTTTCTTCTAGGTGGCCTATTTTGTGGTGAGTTTTGAAAAATGTATTGTCCCTGTTTTTGAAATTGTGGTCTGTAATTATTGTTACTCTGATAATTTGGCCTGTGTTTTTGGAACCTAAGGATAATCACGTGTAATGTGACCTCTGCCATTACAACTATAACACACAATATCTGAATTTACAGACCTGAGGTTATTCTGTTGTCTGTTGTGTCCTAGCTGTGGTCGTTGCTGTGGTTGCTCTGCCCATTGGGTGTTGTTAGACTGTTATCGCCGTTTGTTGTTGGATTCTCTGGTCCAGCATTCTGAAATATGATGACCTTCTCTCTTGCAATATGCACACCTTAATTTAGAGTTCACTTGTTTTAAAGTTCTAGTGTCCTGGTTTGGTGTATTTGTCTCTTGTTTTTGGAGAACAGCAGCACTGTCATCTTGGCCATAAGTTTTTGCACTCTCAAACAATGAAGCGGTCCGGGCTGCTTGGGCAAAGGAATTTGGACCTAGGGCAATGGTGTGGGTTCTACATTCATGAGATAGTCCTCTGACAAATTGATTCATCAGATCTTTATCGGATTTGCCTATCTTTGTCCCTTTCTCTAAGACACGATTTGCAAATTGTTGGGCACTTTCTTGTGGCATTTGTCTGAGTGATTGGAAAGACGCCTCTCTTGTCCAGTCTAAACCTAAAGGTTTGAACCTTAAGAGGAATGCACAAAAAATTTTGTCAATATTTGTCCTAGTATGGTGTTCAAGATTTTGAAACCAGACTTTTGCTGCACCTTGGAGGCACATGTGAAAAATCCCTGGCTGTTTATCATATAACCATCCTAACACTTCTGCTGAGAGTTTAAAATTGTTGATAAACTCTTCCGGATCTTGATCCGGATTACCACTAAAAGATTGCAATTTAAATGGTAAATTGTCCATCTTTACACTTGTGTGTGTGGTAGGGGGAAACCGAGTAGGTAATGGGGGGAAATCTGTGGCATTGTAGGGTTGATAGCCAGGTCTCTCAGCCTGTGGTAAAGGTGGCATCCTAAATGATATCTCTGGATCTACCTGTAAGTGAGGATTATTTGGGGGGAAAGGGTGGGCTCTATGGAAGTGTTGTATGGGGTTGCGTTGTACAATTACCTCTGGTGATTGTCTGTACTGTGTCTGCCTTTCTGGAGTTGGGTGGGCTGGCTGGTCATGTTGTGCGTTAGCTGCCGGATTATCCATAACAGAATTATTGTTTATAGCTTAATTGTCATTGTTAATGTCTGGTAAACTATTTGGATTGTCTACATGGTCACCAGTCTCTGATCCTGAGGTTCCGGAGGCAGTGGTAGCAAGGGCCTCTTCCTCGTCGTCATCCGGGGCAGGGAGTTGATTTCCTTGGGGTCCATGTTGTTCATCTATTGGTTGTGGGTGGTGTCTGTTGGCGAGGATGTCGTCATCTGTGTGGTCGGAGTGGTGATCTGGGGACAAGGTGGCTGGGTTGTTGTGGTCATCATTGGCATCGTGTTCCAGTCCATCATTCTTGGTACCATGTATGTAGTGCCAACCCTCAGGATGGGTCCTATTATGTGGAAACTGTTCCTCCATTCTTTAGATGTAACGTCCCATTGGTCTACACTTGTGGCCAAACTATTAGGAGATAAGACGATGGGTGTGATGTAGCAAACATCTGTCAGCTGAATTGTGGGTGCGTAGACGGGTGTATATGACGGTGTTGTTAAAACTGTTGGATTCATATTGTCATTGCTCATATAGGAGTATAATCCATAGGTATTGTTTGTAACTTTGGCATCTCACTATGTCCAAATTATATGTTTTGGGGTAGAGGGTGTGATTTTGGTGGACTCCAGCAGTGCCTGTCGGCAGCTGTGGATTCCCAGATCTCCACTATGTCCACTTCTGCCTTGACTCGCTTGGCTGGTTTTTATGAGAGGTCCAGGTCGCCACAATGGCAGAAGCGAAACACATGTTTACTCCTTCATAGTTTATTCACTGATCTTGTAACAATTCACAAGTACAATTTATGTATATTTTAATAACTCAAACTCAGTCATTCTGGGGAAGTGTGAACTCAACTTAGTCCTCAGAATGTTAGTTGTTAAAACACTAGACTGTACACCTCTCTTTCACTCTCTCTCTCTCTAGCAGCAAGCCGGGTTATTATATTAGTTACTTTACAAAGGCTGCGTCACCTAAAAGAACAGGGATTGGCTAAGGCTTTAATTAGGAGTGGACTGCCATGAGTATTGATTTGTGTCTGTGCTGCAGCCAGCAAAAGCTAGTTCTCTGGTATTGTTTGCCTGTTATTAAGGAATTTTGAAGTTTATTTCCATTTAGCTGTTTTACTTAAATTCTTGACCATTACAGACACCATCTGTGAAGGAAACAAAGATAACAAATGCGAAATCTGACAACACAGTAAACTAATAGCCCGCTTGGGAAGGGTTACCTAGTGCAGGGGTGGATCCAGCTTTTAAGTAAGGTGGGGTTCACATCAGACATACCATAACTAGGGGGGGTCGGGGGCATGCAACCCATCGAAAAAATTATTTTTTGGTAAAAATATAGTGCATATCCTGTAGCTTTAACACCACTCTCAAGAAATCATTTTTGCCTAAATGTCTGTATGTAATTTTTAAATATTGATCCCAAAATAATTAATCAATTAATTGAATCTGTATTTTTTGTACTTTGGGTTGAACCCTTTACATTATTTTTCAAGGAGGGGTCGAACCCTGACCCTGACCCCGACCCCCCGACCCCTCGGATCCCCTTGTGTAGTTGGTGGACGATCATTCATGAAAAACATAACATAAAATTATTAGGCTAGTTGGACAATAGGGAGAAAGCTGAAGCCCCTTCTCATCAAAACTAGACGTGCCTGGGTAGAACCCAAATGACATTTTATTGCCCATTAGTGCAGAAATGAAGTAAAATATATAAAATAACGACATAAAACATAGCAATTAGATGTCAATGTTAATTATCTGTAAATTTATACGTCATTTATTTACAACTGGTAGTTTCCTTTGTTATTACAGTGTTGTTTGTGAGGACTGTTACTATGGTGTTTGGTTTATGTCAGTGCATATTTTAACTCTAGAAATCCAAATATCTTCAAAAGAGATTTTTCTGTCCAGCTTCTTCAAGGTTAGAATACTTAGCAGTATAAAGGCAGCTTCAAAATGTCTGTATGTAGCACAAATTTCTATGAAATAAAACATCTGTCTTCTTCTTTTATTGATTAGTTGCAGCACCAGTGTCATGTAATACGTCTGCTGGGGTCACGTGTCACAATGGAGGGACATGTGAGGCACTACCTGCAGACTTCTGGTGTGAATGTGTTAAAGGATGGACTGGCAGATACTGTGACCTGGATGGTAGGAACAATTGCTATATAACTAATTCTAATTCTAATTCGACTTTTATAGTGCTTAATCACCGCTAAGAAGTGGACTCTAAGGCACAACAAGACAACATCACTATTCAAATTCATAGTCCAGGGACAGAAATTAGTCAGCACCACGGAGAAGCCATATGAGAAAATGAGCTAAGGAGGATACGCCTTTGTGCAGAGATAGGGTTTGAGCTTCTTTCTAAAGGAGGTAATAGTGGATGATGAAAGTATGTCTTCAGGAAGTGAATTCCAAACAGTGGGGGCATCAAGGGCAAAACTGAAATCAAACTGCTTAGTGGACTTTGAAATTTTGGGACATTAAGGACGTTGGCAACACTCTGACTACATCTGGTATTGTAAGTAGAGTAGTATGAGGAATAATAACAATGAAAAAAAGAAAGATATTTCAAACCATCTCAATATTATCTGTTAACAATAGATTGAATTTAAAAATCTCTTTTATATCCCATCACATGTGTTCCAACGAGCTGGCTGCCGGGAGAAATGGCAAATGACTTGCACGACGAAAGTGATATGAAATTAAAGTAGTGTGACGTCATTCTATTGTAAATAGTATGCATTATTTTGAGTTGATATGCACTTTTTTGTCATATATAATAGACACCTGAAACAGGAAACTTTTTTGCCTGAACCATAGCAATAAATTATCTTCATTGCAGAAGTGAACATGAAAGAAATAAATTCCTTATTGTACAATATGTGTGCCTGTTTCAGGTGTCTCTTATCTCGTCCAAAATGTGTACATTACACAATTATTCCTGTTTTGAAAGAAAAGAATAACTAGAAAAAGTACCTTGGAGATTATAAGGTGGAAACTGTAAATTGCTTTTAGAAACTTTAATGATTTAAAATTTTTTCACAATACATATAAGGAAAGAGAAAAAAGTGATACAGAATTAAGTTTTTTTAAAGAAAAAAGTGTGCCTCACTTGGAAAATAATGCACACTGTCTCTCAGTCTTATAAACTTACTAAAATAAACTTACTAAAATTTTCCCAGTTAGGCACACCTTTTCAAAATTTACCTATCTGACAGCATACAATGGCTGAAGAAAAATATTGATATGCAAATTATTTTATGTGATTGTATGAGACAGACATGCAAAGATTTATGTCAGGGTAATTTAAGTTTCATTTCCTGTCCAAATTTTTTACTGAGGCTACCAGTTTATTTACCTTTAAACCATGTCATCTCTTTTACAGCATGCATCGAGAAGAAATATCTGAAGTTCAAAGGTGTTTATATCTCTGGCCATAACATCATGACACTTGAAAATACTGATCCATATAGCTGCATGGCAAAATGTAAAGATAACAGCTGTGCACGCATTGAGTATCAACTACCTGTATGTACTGAGCCACTTATTTTCACCAATTCACCAAACCCATTAAAATCAAAAAGTTATATCAAAAGAAAGTAACAAAAATCATTAATAATGAGCATGTGATTATCCACCATAATAGATTTTCACAAGAAATGTTGCATTGCCATTAAAAATTGTCAAGGCTATTCAAATAACTTAAAATAGATTATATTATCAACTTTTTCAATCACATTAAATGTCTCTTTCAACACATTGGATCTGATAGTTGCACAAGGCTCTATTCTGAAACACATTGGACATTACCAAGAAACTACCAACTTCTCTTGAATCACAATTAGAACCTAAAACATGGTAGGAAAGTCTCCTACCCACTTCTTTGTCAGATCTTTTGCAAAGAATTTGAAAAATATATTGTTACAAAAAATCAAAATCAATATAACTAGCATGTTGAGTAGGTATTTCCCAACGAGATGACCAGGCAGAGGATTTGTCTGTTCAAGGAAAGTTTGTGACTTCAAACCCTCCTAAAAGTTTAAGATATATCATTTCATACTATTTGTGGGGCTGGCTAGGGTTTTGCATTAATGACACTGATAGTAAGAGGCTGTGGTAGGTTTGAATCACCAAGAAAGCAGCTTGTTCTCTGATATTTGATGCCATTGTTCATGATGTCCCATTGGATTAACTAATACTGCAGATAAATAATAGTAGTGTTTATTGTGAAAAGCCAGTTCTTAGATAGTTCTTATAATGTGAAAAGAAACACTTTCATAAGTGTGAATGACTCTACACATTTGCTAGTTTAGGCAAATTCACTTAAAGCTTCATCTAAAAATAAATTGATGTCACACAAGGGGTGCCTTATAACATGTTAGCCCTGGCCTGTGGGTAGTGCTGACAACAACACCACAAAATCATGGAAACAAATTTCCAGATTTGTATGATATCCAGATTCGAGTCCGGGATATTAGTGAGAAGGACTTAACCATAGCTAGATCTCATCTTGTGTGAAGTATGACCCAGATTTGCACAACCGTTTTTGAGTATGCACATGGATAGACAGTAGAAAGCGTCTTTTGCCAGTGTAAATAAAATTTCTTAACAAAAATGTTAGTTAGCTTTTATCTGCATGCATTTTACATGTCAAGATTAAATAAGATTGTATCTTCAGACTCACAGATGCTTCGTTCAACACGCCAATCAATATTCTGCATCTATGACAAGTTCTTCTGATTACCATCATTATGAATTCTGTGGTGAGTACCAGGACAAAATACTATTGATAATGTCTAATATGCAAATTTCCAGGGGCAGATTTCATAAAAGGTCTTAGACTTAGTCCAGTCTCAGGCTGAGTCACTGGCTCAACTCTAAGCCTTCTGACTCAGCTAAGTCTTGGTCTCAAACAGTTTTCACAGAAGGGGTCTCAGTTGAGAACAAGCTTATCAAATAACCACAGTGGTTTTCTGTGTCATGTGACCATTTTTTGTAGTCAAAATTTTCTACATACAGCTGACATACATCTTCCTTGTTTGACACATAATATCTCTTGCCAAATATCATTTTGCAATGGGAAACCTTGCAAACAAGTAAAACACCCAAAGACTACTTCAGGAGGTTTTTAATATACTTGTACCTTATTTTCAGCCAATTGAAATTTTGAAGTGGAAAAATAATAATGGCGTCCATATTTGAGCCTTTGTTTACAAAACTTAAGCCCACCCAGTCTCAGCATTTGAGCGCTATAAAAGTTGAATTGGAATTGAGCCAATGGCTCTGCCAAATCTGAGTCTGAGACCTCTTGTGAAATCCATTAAGGCTGAGCCCATGGGCTCAAGTAAAATGTTTCAATAATTGGAGACAAAAATCTCAAGTTTGAGCCTGAGACAGGGCTAAGACCTTTCATGAAATCCGCCCCAGATGGTATATTAATTCACACCGGAAAAAAGGAAAAAAATTTTCGGTCTTCCTTTATGAAGTATAATAACAATTAGTGTTGTATACCTACTTGATGTAGGGGACAGTTACCTAGTAGATATATAAATATTAAATTTGGACAGTTGATTTAGACTATTCTTTGTTTCTATTGATTTTAATTTTACATAAATAATTGGTCATTTTATTATATTACTTCCAGTGTAGGTTCTTGTTATTTTCGTATAATAATAATTATTATTATTTAATAGATTACTGTTATTTCCCTTTCAGAAAGTAAACATTTAGTAAATAATTGTGTGGTCCTTTTGGGATTGCAACAATTTTGTAGATAGCTGTTGCTAATGATATCATCATAATTGTTCCGATCCTAATTCTTTATGCTTAACTATTTGATCTCTTGAGCTGTAGTTATTTTGACGATACATTACTAAATCAATATTTTCATTTTGAAACCATTATCAATAGTATTTTGTCCAAACCAAAGATGAGAAACAGGGTTTAATTTGAGCATACTTGACGAGAAATCCATTCTTTAACACCCAAAAGACATGAATTCAGTTTGTCAAAAGCCAGGGCTGCATTTTTGTGAGACATATCAACAGACAACTGGATGTCATCTGTGTGAAAATGGTATTAGATGTCAGAGAGCATTCCAATAACCCAATAACTCAAAGGAGTGGCATATAAGGAGAACAGCACAGGACCAAGGACTGAGCAAACAGCTTATCATACAATTCATAGAGATAACCCAATGTTACTCTCTTGGAATCGGTGGCTGAGGAGGATGTGACCCACTTCAAGAATGTGCCTCACACACCTAAACTTAAGAATATTAAAAAAAGTAGTGTAGTCAATTGGTTTCAACCCAACTGACAGATCCAGTAAGACCAATGCAGTAGGCTCGCCTGTTATAGTGAGAGAAAATCTTATTTTTGATATACAGCATGGTTTTGGTGGAGTGACCACTGTTGAATGCAGATTGTCTAGGATTATCAAGTGTGTTACTGTTGATATGTTGCATGAGCTGTTTGACAACTACCGACTACCAATTTTAACATGAAACATAGTCGTGATACCATTTGATAATTTTTCAAAGCTTCACTTGGAGTGATGCTTTCTTAATGAAGGAGGAAACAACCATCTTCTTAATTTTTTTAGAAAATACATCCTCAGCTAACGACCATTTGACAAGTTTTGAAATTGAAAGAAATAAGGTTTCCACATAATCTTTCAAAAGAAAAGTAGACACTGGATCTAAAAGACATAATTTTATAGGGGAATTTTAGATGATTTTAGTACCTCATTCTCTGAGACGTCTTTGAAGTGAGAAAGGTTGGGAGGTGTACACATAGGTGGTATAACTGCTGTATAAGAAGCTGTGCAGATATCACCAATCCTTTTTGGAGTTTTTGGTTGAAGAAAGAAGCAACTGGCTTGCTAAGGATTTTTCTGATGGATGTGGAAGCAGAGTCATTTATTGGCCCTTATCAAGGATATGTCAAAGTGCATGCCATAGCTTCTTTCGGTCATGGATGTTGTCAATAATGATGGTGCTGCAGTATTTAGCATTGTCTCTATTTATTATTTCATTGCACCAGGCAATCTGTGCAATTTACTTCTGCTCAATTAAAAACTATCCTTATACCACGTGTGCTTAAATTGATGCCTGATAGATTTGGCCCTATGATCCACGAGCCTGGGGTGTGATAGACACAAGCTACAACAAATAATTTTGAATGAGTGACAATTGATGTAACAATGTTTTTGAATGTTTAATTTGTTGGTGCATCAACAGTCTTAGCAGCAAGTCTTTTCTAGTAAGGAAGCCACCACTACGACCAGTTGTCCGAGGTCTATGAGTGAGTTGAAAACCAGGTAGAGTTACAGACTTCAGTAAACTGTTGGTATCAGAATTTTGAATGTGAGTTTCTGCAAGGGCCAAAATGTTAAGATTTTTTGAAACAATTGCATCAAAGTTTATAGGACCTGGATAAAGGCCTATGTTACCAGATAACAGTAACGGAATCAGAAAACACTTGACACTGGTATGTGAAGGGAACTAATTTGAGAAAATTTTGCAGGAGTAATCCCTAACTGGGCCAGGGAACAAGAAGGGCGCAGGGAGAGACTAGGAAGTGACTTTGGTCTGCAAGCTTAGGCTTAAAGAGGAGGCTGAATCATAGAAAACCCAACAACATCATAGTTAGACAGTGACTCAATCTGGGCTCAATAAGTCTAAATAAAGTAGACTGTAATATACGGTTTGATGGAAATGGGGGATAAGACAGCAATAAACTACATAAAAGAGTCATATAGGTAAAGGGAATTAGTATACCATCTGCCCACTATGGATATGATGTAACAATTTGTAGCACAAATAATTTAGTCAGCCTTTTTTTAAATTTCTCTGCTTATGGAAATGTCTGTAGGTCCAGTACTTCTATAACAAATAATAGTCATACCAAAAAATGCAAAAAGCACACCAGATGCTCATATAATGATGCAGATAGAATATCATGAACTGGAAGCAGAATATAAATTTAATAATAATTATTTAAGAGCCTGACATATGACAATGGTTACCCTTACCAAAATGAAAGTCATGTTGTGTATTTTTATCATTTTGTATCTAAATTATTATATTGTAAGTTTAATGTAGAAATATATTTGCATGTTGTTCTTCACAAGCATGTTTTTCTGAGTATGCTCAATTGATAAAAAAGATAAATGGATTGCTTTATGTCTCTGTAAAAAGTTGTAAGTTATATGATCTAATAAGTTAGTATCCATCCTGGTTTAGACTTATCTGGCCATAAACATAATGACAATGGTCCAAATATTTGTGTTTTTATCTCAGATATTGATTATTTATTATCTGATTGATTAATCCATAGTTTCAGGGAAGTACAGTTATCTTGGTGAAATGTCATGCGATGTATCCAAAGAAATCTACACCAACCACTCTGTCTCTCAGTTCAGTTGTTTAGATCACTGTGATGACAATGAATCGTGTTGGTACTTCTCCTTCAATACCAGCAGTCAGCAGTGTACTATGTATGGCACTTGTTCTGTCACAGTGGATCCATCAGCAGGTCAACTCTATCAAAAAATGGGTATGTGGCCTAATATAAAATAATTTAGTGATATAACATACCTTCCTTTAAAAGTTATCCTTTGAGGGGGCTCGGTGGTGTAGCGGTTACAGTTCTTGCCTCCAACCTCTGAGGTCGACGGTTCAAATCTTGGGCCGGGCGCTTCATGTTGGAAAGTTGATAGTTACTTGCTGATGCCTGGTGGTTACGGTGCAGTATGCACTGGTTTCCTTCACCTGTAAACTACCTGTCGCAATATCACCCTAACCCGTAAAAACAACAAATAAATTAATAAAAAGTTATCTATTGCAATGGAACTAGAATATCGGTTATAATCTGAGTCACTATGTATATGCCCATACCTGGAACAGAAGTCAGACAGTCAATCAGCCAAGTATCAACCAAGAGACCAGTGCTGCTCTACTTCAATGATCAATCAGGAATAGGCTGAGCTACAAACATATATGTATGTGGATTTATAAAGCCTTGGTCAAATATCTTTGATCAGTCTTGGGTGATGGAATCCCAACACAATTTATAGGCACAGCTAAATACTAAGAAAAGGAAAATCTGAAAAAAAAATTATTCTCCATATGTTTCAAAACATGTTGAAAATTCTATGTCCACCAGTATTTTTGACCAGATTATTGGTGTCGTCTCTTGTATTATAATTTAAACTTGGATAGCCCAACCTATAACTTTGGTCTTATACCTTATGATTAGACAAGCCTTCTTCAGTAATTTTTGTGCTGTGAGTGTCCTGGTTTATCTTCAATAGTACCAAGAGTGGTCGAGATTTGATATTGCAAATTATCATCTTAAATGCTGGTGGTGATACTTCCAAAATTTTGATACTTCTAAATTTTTTTCACTGGACCGACTTATCTCTTTTGTCAAGATAATTCTTTCCACATTTTTATGGTGAACAATCGCAAACAGACACCTGACATAACAATTGGTTTGTCTTCATTAATTTCCCCATAGGGTATACCCCATATTGTCTACTTTTGTTGATTAAAGGATCTAAAATCTATGTATTGGTGTCCCTTAACTAATTATAATTTGTATTATAAGTGATTGAATTAACTTTCTAATCATAGCCTAGATAATTTTGAGGTAACAACTGCCTGAAGTCCTTTTTGTCTTTTTTTTCTGGTGACAGCATTTTTCTCAATTTATCATTATTAGAGAATTGAGCAATTTTTCTACAAGCACCATGATTCATATTAACCCATAAGGACTTAAGAATGATGCGCATCGAGCTCTTGATATTTGTCCAAATTATGTTCCCTAATATGCCAAGTTATGCATAGTACATATCCATATAAGCAATATTTAATGTTTTGTTGCATCTTAAATGAGGGCATATGGACACAAGGTTAAAATTCATAATATTCTTGGTTTCGTATTCGTAGAATGTGTTATGACCGAATCCATGGTTAGGAAAAACAATTCCACAGTATTAACCAGGAACGAAAATAAAATGAGTTCTAGAAAAGTATAGTTCTACAAATGTGTGATTCAACGTTTTTTTCTGTCTTATTAGGATTATCATGGCCTAGTACGTTAACATGTTTGGTATCTAATCACAAGCTGTCACCTATGTATGGATTTGAATCCCACAAGTGGCAATATTAAAGACCTGTAAAAATATGAACTTGGCTGTTGAATGCAACTTAAACCCCAGCTTTAATTGCTACATCGTAATGTACATCTGAGCAACCATATTTTTTATTATGTTTATCCAATATTTTATTCTGTTTATATTGATTAAAAATATTGATGTTTGGATAATTGAGGGAACATTATGTAACATCAGGAAGTGTATTTCATTAAAATGCTAGAAAAAATAATATTTATGGGGCATAGTTGCCCTAAGAATATAAGTTATCAAGTTAGTGCTGTTAACAAGGCCAAAAGGTGTTTTGGTCTCCTAGCACGAGCGAAAAGTCATCATAGACATGAGTAGTGCACTAGAATTTACGAAAATCTGGGGGATACAAAGAAATTATCTTATCTTCAGTGATCAGACAAATACTCATCATGCTGTGTCACAATTCACGAAAGTCTGAAAGGACATGTGTCCTTTTAGCTATTAGAGTCTTGCCACTGTCATCAAAGTAGAGAGACAAAAGGACAAATGTATAGGCTAAACCTAAAAAGACATGTGTCTTTTCAGCTATTGGAAAGCAAGAGAGGGATATTCAGAATGCACAGGTAGATTTCATCAAAGTCCGGAGACAAAAAAAAAGCAAAAAAAAAAGCTCGCGCTTAAAAATTTAATTCCCTACAAAATCAAACTATTGTACTAAGGACATATTTCTTTTTGTTTTTCTTACCACAGGTAGTTGGTTGGAGTGGTCTGCCTGGTCCAGCTCAAGCACACTTGGACTTTTCAGTAGATCACGGCTGTGGAGGTACCCTCTAGAAGACTCTAAAAGTTTCCAAAGAGAAAGCAAGACCTGCACTGGCAAGTTGGGAAACATATCCATTTGATGATGATTATGATAATTTCAATATTTGTTTTTGTGTTTAAGTTGCTTCATTCAAATGTTTCATATCTGGCAGATTAGACAGTTTATTACAATTGAGGATGTTATTAATTTGTCAAAAGGCTTAGTGAATAGTAAAACTTGACTATTACAAACTCTCTTTTTGGAAGTCTGTTCAGTTTCATCAGCGCAAACTGCAATCTATTCAAAACACCTCACTAGTGTTGTCACAAGCTGTAACAGAAACTCAGGGGCATTTCATGTTTTCAAACAACTCTATTGGTGGCCAGTTGAATTTTGCTGTATCTTCAAAACTGCCAATTTTGTTTCAAAGTTTCTTCACAGTGGTGAATCGCAGCTGTTTTGGTCCTCTTTTGCCTATTCTTTTTGGAAGATATGGACTCTGCAACTGTTTGGAGAAAAAGGTTCCAGGGAGCTCCTCAATACTACCCGTTGTACATAAATAAAATAAAACATTTATGCCGCAGTTTTGCTTTTGATTCTTCCACAGCTTGAATGATACTCCTGATGTTCATTCTGTCCCAACTCTTACCTGTTTCAGAAAAAAACCTGAAATTGAATCTTCTGCGTCTCCATGGTGATCAAACCTGGCTATCTTTGTAGAAAAATTATTATTGATTAAGTTCTAATGTTGGGGCCTTAAAGTCTACCTTTGCAGAGATTGAACGCTGTAAAAGTACAGCACAAAATGGAATAGATTGAGTGAATGTCCACATTTTGCGTTATGCATGGTTTGTTTATTTGGGGTTTTACGTCGCTTTCAACACTGTACAGGTCATATCACGACGGGTAGTTGGAAGGGCAGAGGAAACCGGTACATATAGGGTTGTGTACTGTAAACTGCCAACCCACAGCAAGCAACTACCAACTTTCCCACTTCAGGCCGTGCCGGGAATCAAACCCCGGCCTCAGAGGTGGAAGGCGAGAGTGTGACCACTCTGCCACCGTGGCCCCCGTGTAATGCTTGGTTATACCTTTCCTTATGGTTGTAATTATTTGTTTGATGACCTACTGGCCAGTTGTATAATTTAAAACAGCTTATGAGAGGAGGTAACAGCTATTTCAAATGTAAAATGCAATCCTGAATCCAAACTCCTTAGTGGTCTAGCGGGTTAACAGGTTTGGGATCTAATCATAGGCTGGCTATCATCTCTGTATGGGGTCAACTCACAGTGCTAAAGACATGTCCCAATATGGCCCTGGCTGTTGAATGTTTGATTTACAGGCCCCTGATTGATTGTAGCTGATAGCCTCACCACCAAGAGGTATTGTCTAGATATAATAAATATTTTATTTTTTTTCTAAAATGCATGATGACATAATAATTTTTTTTTGTGTTGAAACAACCGTAAAGCAAGCAATTATTCTATTATACAATCAACATTCAGGGTACTACTTTGTTTCTTGTAAAATGTGTTAGTAACCCAGTAACCTGATTTCTTCGTTTAGATGTGCTATCTCAGGAAGTACCTGTGTATGCTAGCAAACTCATTATGACTTTTTCATATTAACATTACGTCTTCTAATCAACTAATTTGAGTTAAACATAAAACTACCTTTTTATTTAAAATTGATAGCAAATATCTGGCACATAAATTTTCTTTTACTGAAACTATGAAATGTTTATCAGTCACCAAATGTTTAGTCCATGTTAAGCTTTCAGCGGGCCAAATAAACAAAGGTCTTAGTGAAGTCTAAGACTTAACTTTTGCTTATAACTCTAGCCATCTAAAGCCTAAATTTTAACTAACATCTTTGGTGAATATAGTCCTAGGTTTCAAAACAAATTGTTAGTCAAAGTAACATTGCATGGGGCTTTGTATTTTGCAGGTTTTGTTTACCAGGTAACAAAAAATGTCAGCCTTCTGAACCACGACAGTCACAGGAAAACTGTGAGCGCATACGCCACCTGTCTCTTTGACTGCATGAACACTTTGGGATGTCTGTTTGTCAATGTTGGGTCTGATGAGTCTGCAGAATTCCGGTGTGAACTCAATAACGCTACTATGGCAACAGTTACGCAAAGTGATATCGCTTATACTGATGTAAATGTGTATTATGAGTTAGACATCAGTCATTGTAACTAATGAAGTATTTGAATGAATTGACATTGTTTGTAGAAAAAAGTTGCCTGAATTGTTATTGGCAATTATTTTTGTATCATTTAAGGACAAAAATACCTGAAAATATTTAAAGGTTATGGATTTTTGATGTGGTCCCTTTGTGGTAGTGACACTTACAAGGCTATGCAAAATTATATTTCTTTTTTTTTTGGTTAACATTTATATTGTTCACTTTTTCTTTAGTGGACAGATTTTCTGCCCAATAGAACTTTCTATGGATATACACATTGTAAGAGAAAGGTTTTTTTTCAACTAAATGACTATAAAAACTGGAACACAAAAGTATATACCAGTCATATAAAAATGAAAAGTACCGATTTTAAGCCACATATTAAAATATTCCAGGGGACTTTCCACAAGTGGTGATCGTGTGGTCTCAGGCTTAAAATAAAGATTTTTCACAAGTTATTGGAATATATTGGTTGATTTAGATTTGTTTGTTGTTTTATGACTCGTTCAACAGCCAGGGTCATATTGTGACGGGTAGTTTACAGATGGAGGAAAGTTTGGTTTTCCCCCTTGATTCCAACAGACAGTGTAACTTCATTAACGACACAAAATCATTCCTGTGACACTTGGTACCCTAATGACGTCAGACAAACCAAATTTCGATAATAGACTAGTTATCATTGATCTATCTCTACCTCATGGAAATACGGTTATTGCAGGTATAGAATCTGAATTAGGTCCCAGGAACCTAGTGAAGTCTGAACTCAACATAAGTGCATGGATAAAGGTTCAGGCTGATTATTGGGGCAAGCAATTAATGCAATTTGTAAAGTTTGGCTTTCCCCTTGATTCCAACAGACAGTGCAACTTTATTAACGACACAAAAAACATTCCTCTGACACTCGGTACCCTAATGACGTCAAACAAACCAAATTTCGATAATAGACTAGTTATCATTGATCTATCTCTACCTTATGATAATTTAAATTGCAAAAGCTAAAGTCAAATTTCCTCTTAAGAACCTCAGGGATTTTGTTAATTCCATTAATCATCAATTATATCCCCTACTATTGATTTTCCTTTATTTGACCATTCTGGAAAATATGGAGCATTCTTAGATATATTTGTGTTATACTGTAGGGGTGAACACACTGTCTAAATTTGACCTAATATTTATATAACTAGTCAGTGCAAAGAAAGGGTCACATACAACCAGTTGCACTCCAATGGGACCCCTGCAAGCGATGGACATGGTTAAAGCTTTCGGGTCACCCTAGATTACTGCAAAGATGGCGCTGCAATCATGTCTTAACATAAAGTCAGATGCTAGAGCTTTTCTGAGAGTTAATTTATATAAGCCTACACCTTTTGTCACTTGAGCGTCATCAGCCTTCATCTTCATCCTCAGCATCACTGTTGTACCACTGCAGCTGTCAAGTGCTGTTCAACATCACCCCGGGTATCAGTACCCTTTGGCTTACCTAGCCCTTCAGCTCTACCTACACTGGCAGCACTCTCAGCTCGTCGGCAGCGGCCAGGTTCCTGGAGGCCGCCTGTTCCCATCAACACATAGTACCTCTACTGAAAGTGTAGCTCAATCTCTTTATGTTTAATTCATTGTTATTTCATATTACATTACACATTTTCAGATGTGTTCGTGTAAATGTTTAAAATAATGAAAATGTTTTGTAAATATTATCCGTAGGTAAATCTTGAAAATTTCCTCCTGTTTAAATATTGTGGTTTATAACAGCTATCATAGTGTGATTCATGTGGTAACTTATCAGACACATTTTGATGTTTTGAACTGTACTTGAGGTTGTTATATATTTATATTGCATATAATGTACTTGTGCAAAGCATCTTTAAAGGTTTTGGTTATAAAAACTTGTGGTAAATTTTAAGGTCTTGGGTTCGAAACTGCACGAGGGCATTGTATTACAATTATTAATAAATTACAGATTACAGTAAACTGTGCTGCCTGTCACCTGTTTGTCTCAACAAATTGAGGTGCATGTACCTTTTGGTACTGATTAGCTTATAGTCAGAGTTACTGCTAGATATCTTGTCCCCAGATTAAAGCTTTAAATTTTCAATAAGTACTTTAGCACTCAAAGGTAGAATATAATTGCACTTGACCTTGATTAGTAAAAAGGTCTTCAAGGTGCACATGATGTTACACTGGTTCACTGGCTCCTGTATGCATTGTCTTGGTTTTATTTTATTGTGTGTATATCATACTATCTTGTGTAATTACTACACTAGCTATTCACTACACTTCCTATTTGCATTTAGTCAAGAGTCTAGTTCACTCTAAATTCTTAATTTCAACTTTTATCATCATTTAAATTTATTTTAGTAACCTCTCCATTTAGAGTGGGCTACTTCTCGTGTGTGCAGTATGATACTTATAAATGTTAATCATAATGTTAACGACACATTTGTATCTGTGACTTTGTAACTACTTCAACTTATAACTATAGATTGTATAGCATGTAACTTACAGTTATCTACATGTATGTGTAATATTTAGTGATTTTACTTTATTAATTATTTTAGTATTTTACGTAAACTTACCTTGTATTGTGATTGTAAAACATATAATCCACAGTACTCATAATTATGGTGCAATGCTTGGTATTAATTCTAGTCCATTAATTTATCTTAGTTATCTTACATTTATAGTTTTTATATATTCATTTGTATGTTATGTTTTCACTCCATCAATGATAGTATTTGTTTATGTGTAACACTCTGTGGGAGTGAATTTGGTATATATGGCTACAGCCAGTCATCAATGTATCACTTGAATTGGTTAATTTAGTTTTCATGCATTAATGTGATAGTTCATTATTATGTTTGTGCCTTGCCACTCTTAAAAAGTCATAATGTAGGCAAGGCATATTGACTTCTCTGTATAAATTCATCAATTAATTTTTATTATTGACGTTAACTATTTGTAAATTAACTTTTTCCTGTAATTGGGTTATACTGCTTGCATAGACTGCTTGCATGGACAGCAATATGGTATTTGAGGAAAGTTTAATTCCTCTCAGTTAACCCACTTGTTTTCTTTCTCAACCACCTTTTTTTACTGTAAATAAAAGGTCCTTTTCTTTTTACTGTAAATTAAAAAAAATTAATAAAGTTCATGCCAAAATAACATTGAATTAAAAGTTAGTCATTAACATTTATTTACATTATGGTTCAAAATATTTTATTTGAGGCCACCCTAACTTGGTTAATCAAAATTTTTTTAAAATATAACTTATGGTGACCTTACCTTTCATAGTTACGACCTAAGGTCACCCTTTAACTCATTATCTTATCTTAAAACTTTTCCCTTATAGTTAGGTGACCTCACACTTATTTTATCTGCTCAGACATAAAAGCCTAAAGGTGGGGTCACCTTAACCCAACCTTAACTCTTAATTTTATCTCAAATTCTTTCCTGATACTTAGGTGACCTCACATTTACTTGCTCTGGTTAGACTTAAAGCCTTAAGTTGAGGTCACCTTAATTGAGTAATTTATTTTAAGTTTTCTTTTAATTGTGGTGTCCTCAAATTGTTGTTGTACAGTTTAAAATTTTTACAAATGTAAATAAAGCATAGTTTAGTTATGTTTTTTTAAAATAAAAGTTTTTTAATTCCCCATGTATGTTTCATTTATTTTATCCTGAATCTGAGGCAATGTGAAATAACAAAGGGGTAATAAATCAGTAAATACGTGTATTTGCTGAAAATATTAGGGAATAAGCATATTTACTGACCAAATCAAGAAATGCACGAATTTGCTGAAAATGTACTAATTTTACATATTTACTGTGTATGACATAGATAGGTCACATTTTGTGTACAACATACATATGTCACATTATGTATACAACATACATACGTCACATTTTGTGAACAGCAAATATTTGTCAAAAATAAGGAAACCATTCTGGACACTTGATCTGCAATCAAATTTAAGTTATCTTTCAGGAGGAACTGAGCCATTCGAAGATCCTACCCTGTGTGAAAATATGTTTGGGAATAAATGTATAGTTTTTGAGTTACGCACAAAGACAAACAGAAACAAAGTGACAATATTTATTTATTTGGGTTTTTATGTCACTATCAACACTGTACAGGTCATATTACGGTGGGTAGTTGGAAAGGCAGAGGAAACCAGTACATACAGTTTGTCAGGGATCTGTAATGTAAACTGCCAACGATGGCAAGCAACCACCAGCTTTCCCACTTGAGGGTGTGCTGGGAACCGAACCCCGGCCTTAGAGGTGGGAGGCGAGAATGTTACCACTCACAGTGACAATAATACACTCAACTATTACATCCTTGCCCCACCCCTATAAAGTTACTCCATTAACATAGCCGGATTATTATTATAATTACATGCTTCTTATGTTAATATATATCATGCATTAGGTGTTCATGCATATATAACATTTTATAAAGTTTATTATATCACTGTTTCCATCATGTCAAAATTAGAAAGTTTTTTTTTTCAAGTTCACAGTGACAATAATACATTCAATTATTACATCCTTGCCCCACCCCTATAGTGTTACTCCATTAACATAGCCGGGTTATTATTATAATTACATGCTTCTTATGCTAATATATATATTATGCATTAGGTGTTCATGCATATATAACATTTTATAAAGTTTATTATATCACTGTTTCCATCATGTCAAAATTAGAAAGTTTTTTTTTTCAAGTTCATCTATGGTAGAGATGTTCGATAATAGACTGGAAGCGTGTGAACTCACCTTAACTCACACAGTCCGTGAACCATGGCAGATGTACCTTTGTTATTACATGTGCATGAACACTCAAAGTCTTAAAAGGGCAGACACTTACACTTAGAGGAACTCACCCAACTGAAACTAAATGAAATGTTTGTGAGATATAGTATATTTCCATAACACTGACATGTTTGTGTCTAATGCAAGTTCTCTGTCTAAAATAGTTTCTAAGAAAAATCAGGAAATCTTAAACTCACACTACAACTGGTGGTGGAATTAAAATTTAAAGCTATACACATACAAGCCTCTCCCTTCCCATATCTCAGCCTGGTCGTAAACTTCCCTTTCTTGAATTGTTTAATTCCTTCTCTAATGTTTATTATTTCTTCTGGCAAAAGATAATAATTTCAGATCTGGGTTATATTTTCTTCACAATCCCCGGATTTTCCGGGTGGCTTAGTCTTCATAAAAGTTAATTTTGTTTGGTATCCGGGACTATGGCTTGTAAAACAATGATGCAAAAGTAGATATTTAACAAGTAAAACACCATTCATTTTTCAAGTGCAAACAAATATATTTATACATATACGTATATATTACTCATGAATATGAACAGAAAAATACTGATGAAACACTCTCGTCTTTATGCTTTTCATTTATTTTTTTCTGTAAATATTCATTGTGGAAGCATTCCTATTATAAATATAGGTTGGGGCCCAACTTAGGAGTCATCCCATCTTAAGATAGGTTATAGCTCAACTTAGGATCCTAAGTTGGGTAGGCTATCTTACGATGGACCAGTCTATCTTAAGATGGGCTAGAGCACGTAGCCCATCTTAAGATGGACTAGCCTACCTTAAGATGGGTTAGAGCATATCAGCACAACTAAAGATAATAAAATCCAAGAATGAATTTTATGCTGAATACAATGTAAACTATTTACAAGCAAATGCAAATTGAAGAAAATAAAATGAATTGTGTTTCCTGAGCCATGAGAACAAGTTGATTAGGCCAAACAACACACTGATATGAGCATAAAATGATACTTTCTATTTGGTTATATGGTTAAATGTCTAAGAACTTAGCATTTAAAAAATTGGAGATCCGGATTAAATCAATCATTCTGTTTACTAACAGGAAAAGTATCACCCCAAAACACCTTAAATTGTCTTCCAGTGCCTAAATAATAGGTACTCACTCAGCTAGAGGCAATACAAATCAAGCTCAAAAGAATGCTAGAACAAACGGTAAATCTAAGAAAAACCCAGTTACCAAGACACAGACATAGTCAATAAATCAACTTAAAGGAGTGTTAAAACAATAGATAAATCACAATCTAATCCAGTTGCCTAATCCCTCCCCAGAAGTGAAGCAAATCAAGTTAAAAGCAGTGGTTGAACAATAGACAACCTATGACCTAATGACCCCACCACTGTCAAATTAACTGAAACAGAATCTTTGAGCAATAAAGGGGTTAAGTCTGGTCCCAAATAAATAAATAAATATTGAGGTGAATAAAGAGCCCAAAATAATCTCCCAGAGTTTTTCAATTGACATAATGCATGACAATGTTATAAATTGATATCTTAATATATGATATGTATGATATCTAAAATTAAAATGTCAACAATGCATGTACCAACCAAACACACCCAGCTAAAGCCCACATAATATTTTAAATAGTAATGATAATAGCCATAGATATGTGGCAAATAAGTGACAATTAGAGGGTCTGTTGTATTATATTACACAAATATATTAAACTGTATAATCAATGACCACCGATGTCTATACTTAGTGCATCTTTCTTCAATTATCGCCCACTCAGTAACCCATAGACTGTAAATTTCTGCTTCCTTTGTCTTTCCGAATCCCTCAATTATTCGACTTGGTTGTATGTCTCCCACTGAATTCAGATAATCGAAGTTCTATTGTACAAGTAGAACCATAAGTAGGAAATATCATTTCAATTTTAAAAATACCTGTGCAAATTATAATTTGAGGTCTTATGTCTTAGTAAATCCTTTGACAGAATAAGCACAGAAAAAGTTTAATAACATTTCACAAACATGTAGTGTATAACCAATATTTCAATATTTAATTAAACTTTCAGCGTTCCATTCAATTTCTTGACTAGTTAAATTTGGTTAAATCTTAGCTTTAAACTCATTCTTGAGTTTACTTATCCTAAGTTAGGCTATTAGGGTTCTTGTCCAAATTAGTAGCTAAACTTAGGATCCTAAGATGGACTATAGCCCATCTTAAAATGGGCTGACTTCTAAATTGGGCTCCATTAAATACACCTCCATCTTACCGATGGGTGGGCATTGTCTTACACATTTATGTCAAATATAGTATATTAAAATTTTCATTTCACAAACATTTTCTGGCATAATTTTCAAAGAGCCAGTGGCCATACCCACAAAAGGTCTTAGTCATGTCTGAGGCTCAACTTTTCTAACACAAATTGTCATCCATTAAATCAAAATGTTAGAAACACAGAAGTACATTGTACAATAAGATTGAGGCCACGGTGGCAGAGTGATAACACTCTCGCCTCCCACCTCTGAGGCCAGGGTTTGATCCCCGTGAGGGCCTTAAGTGGGAAAGCTGGTAGTTGGTTTCTTTTTTGATAAATTTTATAAAGATATTTTACAAAGAATATAACATTTTCCCTTTTTGTTAGTATAATGAGTTTTACCCTGTGCATCAAGGCCATACCAATTATTGTATTTTAAACTTATATGTCTGTTTAACAAGCCTCTTTCTTCAGAATATAAAGGGTAGACAAAAGTAAAGTGGTTGTATACAAATACACTCGACTTAAACCTAAGATTTGGTGAAGACCTTTTGTGAATATCACCTCCCGGATTAGTTTTCAATTAAATGAATTAAGAATGTGAAATAAATAGTTTAGCTTAAAAGTGGGGCTTTTTATATCAAGAGCTATTTTAAGTGACTTGAAAGAATCCCTGCTTTGAAGGCCAGTTACCAAAATGTATCTAGACTCTGAAGAGAACATAAGTTCAAACTTTGTTTTGTTTTACACTAGAACATGGTCTTTATACAGAAGCAGTCAAATTGAACGACCAAAGGCCAAGCCTTGTTGTGTTGATACCTATATGAAAATGTGATCAAACTGTTAAATATAAAGTAGCTGTTTCACTTTGCCGATCAGGTCAAAAGTCTACCTAAAAAATGAAACTATTTAGATTACATGGGTGAGTTTCCAATAGATTTCTTTTTGCTTCTCAAAAGACATTGTGATTAATTATGGAAACCTTTCAATTAGCTCCAGAAAAGATACAATTATTTTTCAATCCATGTTACTGGTTCTTTAAAATATTCCAATGGGTTCCCAAATACTTTGGAATGGGTTACAAACCTTATGAAGACATATATGATCACTAGGATCGATGCAAGAAAGGAACGATTGCTATATGAATGTTAAGATAGGTTTGCGGTTTCCAAGGACAAGGCCATATAAATATCAATAGCAATCTCAAG
The DNA here is from genome assembly GCA_964017235.1 of Sabellastarte sp. h YS-2021. NCBI lineage: Eukaryota > Metazoa > Annelida > Polychaeta > Sabellida > Sabellidae > Sabellastarte > Sabellastarte sp. h YS-2021. Next base: position 145,590,125 of record OZ024931.1, read on the forward strand.
CATTTTAAAATAATAGAGCAGGCATAAAATTCGTTTCTGATTCCTCTTGAAAGTCCCTGATCCAAAACTGCCATTCCTGAGTTTATTTTCAAAATTTCGACTATGGTTTACAAGCATCTCAAATAAAAGGATTGATGTCTGTGATGGACAGTACACAGGGCCGGTAATCACGAACACAGTTCAGTCAAGATCAGATCAAATTTAAGAAAAAATGATCAAATTTTGATCAGATTTTTGGATCAACTAAGACCGGTATTCATGAAACATTTGATCTGATTTTATGATCAAATTTTGGATTAAATTTGATCCATGTACTTTGATGGATTAACTTTCAGATCAAGGTGGATCTTTTAATCAGCCACTACAGAGACAGAGGAACTAATGGCTCCATGAATAACATTGGAATTTTCAGTGCATTGTTGAATGATCACTTTTTGCCTCTCTGACCAGTTATTATTCCTCACTACTTTGGATGGTACTGTAATGCTGTTTTCATCTATAATTTTTTAATAAATCCGAGAATTTATCAATAAATAAAACTTAAAAATAATGATACATCAGGTACTTTGTTCATATCTTGCAAATTTATGCAAAATTTCATATCACTGATTACAAAACCAGATCAAATATTTGATCTTTTCAGCTCAAGTGATCCCTGCTTTGTGAATAGCTATTTGATCCACTGGCTCACTTGAAATTTTTTTCTCAAAAGTGATCTGATCTTTATTCATGTTAGTGAATACCGCCCCAGTGTTACAGACCTTTCAAGATGGATGATCAGCATAGTGGAACAGTCTGCTAACTGTGTTCAAAACTGCATGACACAGATTTCTTTAAACTTTAACAATAACATGAGTTTAATTCAGTGCACTTTGTTATGTTTTCCAGAAGCACTCACGATGAACAGACAAGAGTCAGATATATATCTTTAGTATAACTATGTTCAAGAATCCATGACACAGAACTTATATAGACTTGTTTTGAGCCCATGGGCATCACTCCACATCCTGACAAAAATCCAAAAGGGCTGATAAAAATACTAAAACAAATATGAAAGGTTTAATGGTGATTAGTTTATGTGCAGTGTTGGTATTTGGGAATGCAAATATATTACAAGAGGTAAGTGGGTTAAAGAATTAAGGCTGGGCAAAACATTTAAGATAATTTTATCACCATATTTCGATGAGCTTTAGTAAAATTTTTTAATACTTTCAAATGGTTGTTAACGTTGTATCTAAGTAAGGCTTATTTATGTGTTTTATTTATGTGTGTTTGTAATATATTAGAACTAATGATGTTTGTACTACAATAAACATCTTGAAGAATATCTTTTAGGTCTTAATCTAAGTGGAATCTTAAATATAAATTATGTCAAAAACTAAATTTTGTCATAAATAGAGCTTAACACATCAAGTCTTAACTAAAAATAATAATTAAGCAAGGACTATGGTGATAATTTTTTCCGCTGTACATAAGATTGAAAATTTGATCAGAAAATTGATACTTTTTGCAGTAACCAACCTTTCAACTTATTTTAGATAATGCCCATCAAAATGTAACACTCAATGTGTGTGTTCTCTAAAATTATGATGGGAAATAGAACATGCATGGAAGTCATATTTTAAGAATGACCACCTCCCTCCAGGGTTAAGCCATTAACACTAATAAAAGTCATAACTGGTGTCATTCAGGTTTAAAAGAAAATCAAAGATTTAAGGAGAACACTGAAATAGATTTCTTTTGAACACAGGCCATGATTTAAGGATTAGTTACTGTTTCCAACAGTCAAGAAAAAGTGACGTGATGTAAAAACAAAGTAAAAATTGAAAATATTTATGGAGTTGAACAAAGATTAAGAATGTTATTAATTTGACACTGAAGTGAACTGCAAAAGTTATCTCTCGTGGAATATTTTTGAAATTGGAAAAAAAATTAACAACATTGATAATGTGACATTGAAGTGAACTGTACTTCCTTCTATGCCTTTTTATATACCTACAGGTTTAATACCCGTAGTTTTAAGCTAATGTCTATAAGTACTCAAATAATGTGACAACGCAAACAGCAACAGTCATAACATTAAAACATTCATTAGTATTTCTATAATGGTAATACATTTGCAATGTTATAAACCAAAAATATATATCACGAAGTTGGCCATATTTAACTAATGCCTAGCAGCAGTATTATACTGTTAATCTTCATGAGTGATGTAGTATTTGGTATATGACTAATGAAATATAGTTTAAGTTTATTATCAACATGTATAAATCATAAGTAAAATATATCCATATGCAAAGAAAGAATGAAAGAAGGCTATCATGGATGTATAGGGACATCAGTTTTTATGAAAGCTTCAGTTTTAAACCTGAGATTTTTCTACCAATCGTGCATGGATTTTAATGCAAATAAATTAGCAGAAGCTCCCTGCTAATAATATCTGTAAGTTGCGGTAATAAAACACTCATTTTTTAATCTACTGCTAAGACGAGTATGGCTCTGATGGGACATTCTTGTCTTGTGCATCTAGTTATCTTATAATAGTGCAATAATGTGATTTTGTGGGACATTATAGGTTTTTACAGGCACAGTATGATTCATGGCATGCCTGTAAAAACCTATAATGCTCATGCAAAATCACATTATTATTACCAGCATTTTCTTGCAAATTGTAGTACCTCAAAAGAAACCATATATTTTGTTTATTTGTAACTGTAAACACACTTAAAACAATTTCTCCAAACCTGACATTTGTAGCATCTGAGCCCTGTTCACATGACCTTTCACCAATATGACCTTAACCTTTGACCTCAAGTAACTGATGACGGCCCAGTTAGGGGCTTCCTACATGTACACATATCCTTTCAACAATAAGACCTTAGCATCTGACCTCAAGCACAACAGCAATGTTTTAATCTAGTAGGTCTTTTTTACAAGTAGACAATATAATATATAGTGTGAGCCCCATTTTAACCTTGGTCTACACACTCAATTTAATGTTCTCTTTCCTTTCCATTACATAACAGGATGAATCTACTTTGAAGAACCTTCTACAAAGGTAGGTTGTTCTTTTATGAAAATTAAGTGATTTGTGTAATTGTTCTTTCGATCTGATAAGATATTTTTTCCTTCGACAAAGTATTGGAAAAAATTATTTGTCTTTTTGCTTCAAAATATTTTGAAAAGTTATGAACAAATTTAGATGAAATATCCAGGACAAAGAACAGGCAATTAGATTTTGATGGTGATCCAGATGATCATCTGGATCAAGAATTTCTTTCCAAAGGAATTTTTGTCATCATACGCATAGGCAGTATTGAAGGCGTGGGGCCTTAGGGGAGACATGTATTCTCCTAGTGCTGTTGTTGTACTTAATATTTATGCAGTAGAACATTGATTATCCAACCACATTTGGAGGGGATAGAATAAGATCGGATAACTATGGGGTTCAGATACCTGAAATTGCTCTGTGGTTATCAAGTAGACAATAAGTGAAGAAAAATAAATTTAGGTACTAACTATGAAATTAGGGTGGTCATTGATAAAGCAGTTTAACATATTTGTGTAATACAATATAACTAACCCTCTGATCGTAACTTATTTACTTGATTTCTATGGATATTGCCATTTTTGTTAACAATATTACACTGACTTGAGGTGGGTGTGTTTGGTTGGTACATGCATTACTGAAGTTTTATATTTGATAAACAGCATTTTGTCCATTCAATCACAGGCCTAATCAAACACATCATCAGTGATTGGGTATGTTTGCTTTGTAATGCATTGTTGACATTTTTCTTATAATACATGCCAGTCTGTGAATCAATCAAACTTGATCGAACACATATTTATTGATATATTTATTACCAAAGCAGTTGTGTAGTGGGGGTAAACAAGTTAGGCATTTCTGTGGACGGTACGTTGTATATAGCATCAGAATTAATGGCTTCTGAGAATGTGTAAAATCCTGTATTATCGCTCAGCCTAGACCATGCATTGTACATGTGTCTATAGGGAGACAAGAATTCCAAACTCGGTTAATACAGAGATTCAGATTATAAATTGCTGGGCAATGAAGGTTGTACTGTACTACCGTATTTTGGGACCCATGGAATGGAATCACTCTTCAGAAATTATGTAGCTATGAAACAAGAGGAGAGCTGGAGTTACCTCTCAGGTACTGGGACAAATACTCCATCTTGTGTGAAGATGGGAAGTTGGTAGTTGTTTCTTATTGCATGATAGTTTTCTCCATCAGAATCTTAACTAATATGCACTCCTTTCCTCCATCCCCTCAATTAACTATTGTGATGTGGTATATATACAGAGTTTTTAAACAAAGTTAAATATGAATCTGGGACATTTGTCTGGTGGACGTTTGACCAGTTGACGTTTAGCCAGTTGACATTCAGCCGGTGACTTTTTTGGGTGGTAGGACAAATGGCTGGTGACTTTTTTATGTGCTATTTCAGTAGGGTCCTGAATGAAATAACTTTTGTAAGTGTTGCAAACAAGGTCTGATATGTTATTTTTATATTGTCTCCAACAAAAGGACTCTTGTATTTTTTCATTTTTATTGACACGAAAACAATTCTGAGTAGGAATCAGAACCTTTTGATTATTTGTAAACATTATATATAAACCTGAGCAGTTATCAAAGGATTTTTAGTTTCTTATATTTAATTCTGAGTAGTTATCATGGGCTAAACTTAAAAACAATCAGCAATTCTGAGTAGGAATCAAAGATCTTTCTTTTATGAATATTAGCTTTAATACTGAGCAGTTATCAAACGTTTTTAGTTTCCCTTATTTTATTTGAAACAACATAAAAATTACATTTAGCGACATTTGCAATATAAAAGTTTCTTTTCATTTTGGGGTAAATAATAAAATAACAAATGTCCACAGGCCAAGTGTCAGTGCACCATTAAATATCTGTTACAATTGACAATTTAGCTTTACAATTTAGTAATAATATGTGTTATTTTTATTGTACTTCAGAGAGCTGCTTGAAGACACGGAAGTGGATCTGAAAGAGAGAAGAACTTGTAATCTTGTGTTTTACTATTAAATATTAACACATTTGATCATAATTTGTCTTATATCTAAAAACAGACATACCTTAACATAAGCTACAACATTTAATAGCCTAATGTTTTGGCTAGTTCTTCATACTGATACATGTTTTGTTTAACCTTCAAATTTCCCTCTTATTACTGGACAGATTTTAAGACAATAAACAACAATAGAAACACCCTGGCATCAAGAGAGAGCCAAAACTTTGTTGATATCTTGTTCTTAATGCATTAAACTTCATCCCTCTTTTGAGGTCAATTGATGACATCAATTTGTCCCTCCAAGTATAGACACTATGAGTAAGTTTTTCCCTCGATAAAATGATATCTCTGAAGAAACATTGCTTTTGAGTTTTTATACAGCCTTTGAGATTTCCTTTCATGCAAGAAAAACAAAAACAATAAAAAATAATTGAATGTGAGCTATCAAATTTGTTTTATGGATATGGACCAGCCCAGAAGCCCAGAAGCTTATTTGTTGCTGACCTAAAGCGACAATGTCAAGGGTTTTTAGTTCACTATTTGTGACCATTAAACATATTGTCCAGATTATGATTAACTGTAGCTTTTATCATTGTTTAATGTTTAGTATATATATTCTGGAACATTGCAGCTTGTATTGATAAAAACATACAATTTAAGTCATTCATATTTCTAATAGAAAGCTTTGGAAAGCAATTAAAAAATGCTATTGAGTATTTGGATTTTGAAAAACCTTTATTTAACTCACCTGTTACTCCAGCTTCAAGGTCAAACAGGGGTTTGGAAACATAAATACCTAGTATCTCTCTTAGGCTTTTCAGTCTTATTGACCTTTGGTCTCTTGCTTCCAAGTTAAATTGGTTCAACTTACTTGGTTCAAAATCCTTGTGTACCTTTTCAGGGTCTCACATGTAAAAATAATTAGTGAAAATTCATGAGCGGTGACTCTTATGGGGTCAGATTGAACACTTGGACACTGTTATAAGTTCAAAGGGAGTGGTTGTGTCATAAAGGCCATGCATCGTCAAAATTATTCATAGAAATACAGTAAACAACCTACTCTATCATGGCCTGTGAATTTTCAGGCATTTCATTATGTTTCCATCTAAGTCAAATGACATTCACTTCAATAGAATCAAGTGCACTTATGTTAATTTCGAGTGGGGATCACATTTTGCTCTAAGCCACAAGCTACTGCAAGCCAAATTGGACATGTATAATCTGGAGATCTTAAAGGTTATTTGGTAGCAATATTTGTGTCTAGTTATACTGAACACAATGGGTGAATAATAAATTAAAATCTGACCACAAAATAAGGAAGGAAATCTCAGTATCTATGTTAATTTATTTACCAGGATAACACACAAAAGCTAAATGCAAGGGACATTGCCAAGCCACATATTGTATCTGTGTACATGATGTCTGCACTAAATCATCTGTGTATTGCTTAACATTCTGGTCATGGCTTTGCTTTAGATGATCCCCAGATCTTGAATGAACTCCTTGATAATGTACACAGCACAGCACCAATTGCCTCCTGCAGAAGAAAAGCTTAAAACTTACCTGTTTGCAAATGCCTATCCCGCCATAGCCTCCCCTGTCACCCCTGTGTCTTCTTGGTATGACCTGGCTATGTCTTGGATTGGCATTAATTACTTTGTTTATAATCATTTGTGCCTTATAGTCTGTCAATTGGTGCTCATTAAAAGTCCACATTAGATTAGATGTTACATCTAAAGAGATGTTGTCAAATAATGTCGCCCAATATTGTACCAAGAGCAATATTATAACAGGATCCATTACATAACAAGGTTTCTTTGGTAAGGCGGCCGAGAATAGAATTATGTCATCTGTTTATGAAAACATTCTTGATGCTTCTAGAATGCACTATCCCAGTGCAGATGTGAGCCAAGTAAGCCCAGTCTCTCCATATTATAACTTCACCTAACTACTCATTGCAAAACAGATTGCATTTGGAATTTTGCTTTTGTCTCAAGAATATGATTAGGATCTTTTCCCAAAACTTAATCACTTCTTCCCTTGGTCAGGTCTTATCCACATAAAAATCATAAAGTTATCCATACTAGTTCTGGAGTAACAGGCACAACTACAGGCAAACTGACAAACAAACAAATGGTTCCCACCAAACATGATCAGAGATAACAAGTCAGTTTAGTTATATATAGTGAAGCATATATGCTTTTGATGTTGTAGCAGGGGGCCACAGTGGCAGAGTGGTAACACACTCGCCTCCCACCTCTGAGGCCAGGGTTTGGTTCCCGGTATGGCGTCAAGTGGGAAAGCTGGTAGTTGCTTGCCATTGGTCGGCAGTTTACAGTACAGAACCCTAATAAACTGTATGTACTGGTTTCCTCTGCCATTCCAACTACCCGTCATGATATGACCTGTACAGTGTTGAAAGCAACGTAAAACCGGCAATAAATAAATTGATATTGTAGGAATGGAGGCAATATTAATATAAGAGGTGCAGTATCCCTTCAATATGATAGATACTGGATCAGATATCATTATTACCAAGTACTTATTACTTTGACTAACTTTTTACTTCATTTTTAATCTTAGTTTCTGTCTATCGTTTGTGTAAAACCTTATTAAAAAGAATAATTACCAATACATATTTCTGTGTCGTAGATCTTCAGATGACAGACTTTGAGAAGACTGAAGACACAGCATGCGAAGGTGCAGAGGACTATGTAATCCCAGTCAGCAGAGATAAGGTTTGTCCAGCACAGTGTGGTGTAAAGAAGTGGTGTACTGCATTTACCCTCGCAGCATGGGAGGGTCACCCGGGAAGCAAGGTTTGTAGAATGTACTCAAAATGTGAACCAAAAGATGGGGTCACAGGCACCGATTTGTACAGGCTCAAACAAAGGCTAGTTGTTAGTTGTATAGTAATTTGGTGAAACCTGATAATACTATCCTTATAACTTTTAAGACCATTAGTCTTATTAGTCTTATGCCCAACTTAAGCCAACTATGGATGCAAATTATATTGCAAATTTTATTTTCATGCATAAGGAATGTATGTAATGGTTTCCTCTGCCCTTCCAACTACCCATCATGATCTGTGCAGTGTTGAAAGCGACAAAAAGCCCCAAATAAATAAACACAACTCAGAACATGATTGGCATTGGGAACAGCTTGCTTAAATGTCTGAAACAGCCTTTATGTCCTCTAATGAGATTATTAAAATATGCTTGTTGGTGGGTGAGGGGAGAGGGTGACTATTTGGTGTGAGGCATTCCTTGATCTGCACTAGCTAGATACGAGTTTTCTATTTGCAGGTTTATAGATGAGGTCATCGAGTGGGATTCTAATCCATACAGATACCACCACAGTTAAACATGTGTGCTGGGTATCAACATTATTAGCCAACACACCTTTACTTCCTTTATTAAAAGGTTGTTCCATCTTTGTGAGCCAACCGTAAATCCAGGTCCCGATCGAAAGTATTGAAAGCATTGATGATCCACAGTTTTTTTTTTTTTTTTTTTTTTGGGGGGGGGTCACGTGGACCAGGCCTCTGAAACTAAAGATTTATGATTGCTGTAGGGTGAAAAAGATTGCTTTGCGACTGTTAAGATGGGTTTAAGTTCACTGTTAGATCAAAATGCTGACCTTACAAGTGAAAAGGTTTAAGATGGGTTTACGATTATAAAAATCTGGTAAGGATCAGGAGCAGTTTGCAATAGTTTCAAATGGTTTAATATTGTCATGAACTGTTCTCTGGGGTCTGATGAGCTTATCAAATAGCAAACCAATTAGGAAGTACTATAACTTCTGTACACAAATGGTTTACAATGTCTTTCAGACTGTTGTAATTTAAAATATCTACCTAACGAGCTGACAATACAACCGGATCATAAACCAATCGTATAGCATTATGACCAAAGTGGAACAGCCCTATTACGATAATGTCACACTTTATTCAATGACTTTGCCCCACAGTCGTTTCACTCCAGGAAAATATGTTAGACCTATATTAGATGAGAGGAGTTGTACAAACAGTACTTACAGGATTTTAGGTAATGCGTAAAGTGTCCCCTGACATAATAATGTAATAACATACTTTCTTTCAATTTTAGCAGTGCACCACCTGCTGTGAAAGAACCTGAAGAGTCTGAAGGTAAATATATTTTTGAAATACTTATTTGTTAGTTAGATATGAAAGCCAAAAGAGATCACAGGTAAAAGATATTTTCTTTCAATAAATTAGAGAACCTTGGAATGATGTGGTATATTGTCCAAATGTTGGTTAGGGGGTGTTTAAAGGTGGACTCCAGCAGTGCCTTGAGGCAGCTGTGGATTACCAGATCTCCACTATGTCTGCTTCTGTAGGTACTCACTTGGCTGTATTTATGAGAGGTCCAGGGTTGCCACAATGACAGAAGCAAAACACTTGATTACTCTTTCACAGTTTATTCTAGTTCAATAAACACAAGTTACAATTACAATTCAACACATTCTCTCATGCGAGAGAGCAAGCTAGGCTCTCCCCCTCTGCATGTTATTTCATGTTCTCTCTTCTGTTCTCTCTCTCTATTCACCACCTATTATCTGTCTGTGTAACCGCTCTTACTTCACTGTCTCTTCAGCTCAAAGACTGAAGCTCTGTACACTAATACATATTACTTGTCGCCAATTTCTGGGTTTGTTTTCTGAGAGGTCTTTCTCAAAGAGACAGGGATTGGCTGAGGCTATTATTAGAGGCGGTGTGCTATGTGACTATTGATTTATACTGTTAAGTCCAATGAGAGTTAATTTACTGAGACACTTTGCCTGTCTTTTATGGAATTTAAGGATTATTAATAATTAAACAGTTTCATTTACATTCTTCACCATTACATATGTGTGGTATTCACAAGATAGTGTTTTCAATTTAAATGGATTAAATGATTGTTTCTTGCACAATAAAGTTATTTTTGTTTAAATATGTAAAACACTAAATATTTCAAGCACATTTTCTTCTGACAAAACATTACAATTTACCCTTTTGGAAATTTACTATCAGCTTGCTTTCAAATAGGTAACAACCAAACAAAAAGGTAATCAGAATATATGCCAGTTAATAAGTTGTGGTTTACATTACATGCCACATATTTCAAAGAACAATTGCTTCTTAAGCTTTAGTTTATATCATTTTACTGTCAATTATTAGTCATTTATTCAAATGCCCAACTGATAAAAAAGTATTTATCCTATTGCCAGACTTTGTGACACACATCCACATTAAAAACTCTTATTGTTGCAGTCCTCCAGTTCAAGGGCTTCACCAGAAAGGAGAGTACAGCATGTTCAGGGAAAAGCACTTTCTATTTATATGCTAAAAAGTATGAAGACTGCCAGACAGATTGTCTTCGACAGAAGTGGTGTAAAGCATTCACCTTGACAGATATAGATTATCATGGGAAAAAATTATAGACTGCCAACTGTATGAGAGATGTGAAGAAGAGAATGGGGTTACTGGAACTGATTTGTTCAGTCTTGAAAGGTTAGGTTCCCTGTACTCAAATCTTACAGTTTCTTTTAGCTATTATTACCCCATTGTCTCAACCTTGTGTGCTGGGTTAATTTAGATTTATTTGTTCTTTCATGCCGCGTTCAACAGCCAGGGTGCTATATAGCAAGGGGTAGTTTACAGGTGGAGGAAACCAGTGCATACTGCACTGTAAACCACCGGGCATCGGCAAATAACTACCAACTTTCCAACATGAAGTGCCCGGCCCGAGATTTGAACCAGCAGCCTCAGAGGTTGGAGCTGAGAACTCTAACTGCTGCACCACCGAGCCCCCTCCTTGTGTGCTGGGGTCACAATCAACAACTTAACTGGTTTGTGATCTTTCAGTTGTGGTTCCCTGTGGTATGGTTTGCCTGCTGTCTTGGGAGGACTCATTCAACCCAGTTTAGTGGGATTCCCATTTTTAGGAGGGATGCATTAGACAGAACACAGGACACAGTGTTTTCAGGCAATTTTTATTTGTGTTTTAAACAGGGATGGGTTGGTAGTCCAGGTGTTTCAGTTTTGAGACTAGTTTACTGAAATACTGTAACAAAACTTTACAACTGCCACTTCGCCTGTCAGCGCATTTAAGGATGGAAGGAAAGGTTAATATATTAGAAACATAACCAAAATCTGAAGAAATTACAAGCTTTTATTTTTATGCATTTGCAGACTTTATACAGTATTAGCGATTATGTTGACCAAAACTGCCGTGTTTTAATTATGACACTTTATAACTGTAATCTCGCTTGTCAGCTCATATAATTGAAGGAAAACTTCAAATATTGGGAACAAACAAGAAATATAAAGAAAAATACAAGCCTTTATCTCATATTTTGTGTTTTGAGCACTTTTATTGTGATGTCATTAAGAGGAAAGGTCCATGTTTGGTTAGGGTGTACTAAAATGAAGAGTCCTGGAATCGGTATGGTTTTGCATTGTTGGCCTCCCGATGTACACATTTTTGCTACTGATCCAGCCTTAGTTTTCAACCTGCCACATCCTGTCATTAAAACCATATTAAACTCTACATTTTTGGGAGGTGGTAAGGGATGTGACTGGATGGTTATACATTGTTATACAGGCAAACCATGTACTAAGGTCTCTTCAAAAATCACAAATAGGAGGATTTGGTGCCAAAATCAAATACGTACAGAAATGACCATATGGAGAGGGATGGCCCAGTTATTACAGAACCTTATGATAGACTGTTTTTGTTTTGTTTTCCAACTTATATATGCCAATAGCTTGAAGAAATGAATTAAAAGCTTGAATATATGAGTTACCAACTTAGTTTATCTTAAAAAATTTTAAATATGTTACTTAACAATACACAAGCTTAACAATACAGTAGCAGCATTTATATAGAAGTTAGTCATATTTATATATAACTCAGTCACATTTATATAGACGTTAGTAACTTGTATATATGGCAGATGGCTTAGCCATTTTATCTCTTTTCTTGTTGGAAAAGGTAAAAAAGAAACACTACATATAATTATTGTGAACAAATTAGTGTACATAATTAGGGTGCATATTTAATCAATTGGAAATTGTCAACAACCAAAAAATTACATTTACCTTCGATAAGAAGGTTATGTTTTGGGCTGCTTTTCTTTGTCTGTTCATCTCTGTTCGTTTTCACTAAAAAACTGAAGAATACATCTTTATGAATTTTTAAATGTGACTAGAATTTGTCCAAATGAAGAAGTGATTAAATTTTGGGAAAGATCTGATTCATACTCTGGATACAAAACAAAAAGAATCCAGAGTTTTAAATGGTCCCATTTTGATGTGCTATTTTGGTGAAATTTCTGTGTAGGGACTCTTAGCTACTGCCTCTCAAGGGCGTCTTTATTCTACGAATGCTTTCCAGGTATAACTTAATAGCTTATAGTAAATACTAAGAGACAATGTTATGGTTATTCTGGGTTTATACCTTATCTTTAAAACAGTCCATTATTGTGAATTAAAGCTATTTATTAGTTATGTAAGTGTAATATTATACTACTGAGGCTACTTCCACTACTGATGTTATCAAAAAGGGTGGCAAAATGTCCAAACCATGTGATTTTTCCTGATTAAAAAGATTGACCGTATTACTGAAAATATTGTCGTTATGAACTGTTATGATTTACAAAGCTTGGAGTTTACACTAAGCCCTTATCACCCTTTTGTAGTAAACAGGGAACTGTACACATGCACTAACATACATTCATTTTATTTTTTACAGTGATGGTCCATCTGGGAATAAATGTAAGTATAGTCATATCATATTTTCTGAAGTATTTCCTTTATCTTTTGCAAGCAGATAATTTAAGAGTAGGAAGTCTTAACCCAGTAAACATTTTTGGGTTTTTCAAACGTTTGAAAGGAAACGTTTGGCAATGGTTAAAAAATGATGGGTACGAAAACCATTTGTAATAGAATGTTTTTAAAATGTTTTTTGAAAACCGTTTATTAAACGTTTAGCGATAAATGTTAGAAAAATGTTTTAAATGAACATAATAATGTCTGAATAATAATGGGGTCAGAGGTCAAATTCACTATCTTTGTATGGTTGCTCACTATTGAAAGTATTATTTTATGTCTAAAATTGTAAGATAGTGGCTTAGAAACTGTGCCCCCCTTCAATTCTAACTTTTAAGGATTGCATGTGGGGCAATTTTTGACAAAGTCCTCTAAAATCCCCTATTATTGCTCACCACCTTCTTTGTTTGGACATGTTTGAAGGTGAAGGTTTAAAATTATAGGTTTACAAAACGTTTTTCATAGAATGTTTTTCAAACATTTCATGATGAATGTTTGAAAAATGTTTCCAGCAAAACCTTAATTTCTTCAGCTATTTTATAAATGTTTTAAAAACATTTCCAGTCAAACCAAGCTTCTTGAGTTATTTTCTAAACATTTAATAAACGTTTTCAGCAAAAACGATTGTATAGAGAATGTTTATAAAACGTTTTTAAACATTACAGCATAAACATTTACTTATAAATGTTTAGAAAACCAAAGATAGGGTTTAATTAGGTTTTAAAAACGTCTTGTAAACGTTTAAACCATTTAAAAACGTTTCAAATGTTTACTGGGAATGTCAGAAGTACAAGAAAGTGTTACAAGAAAAGGCAGGATATTTTTTAAATATAACCAACTAGTACAAGTTGGATTTCTCTTGTATTGATGAGATACAAATTCTAATTGACACAAATCTTTCTATATTATGTCAATTATACTAACAAGACAAGACTGTGTAATATTTATGAGACAATGCTATCTTTTCATTTCTAGGAAGAGCTATTTTTGTAAGATACTGTTTAGATTGAAATTTATAATGTGCATCAATTTTATTTATTTTAACGAATGAGATTGGAAAGATAATAACTAATTATTAGTGAATTGTTATTTTTAATTTAATTTCTCAACTAACCATCACTGAAATTAATTCTAGTTAAATTAAATCTCTAAATTTAGCAAAAAAGGTAGTTATAAGTTAATTCTAAAACTTGCAATTAATCCTCTACCTCTAATTAACTCACCTCATACCTTTGCATAAATAAATTTAACAATATTGCTTTTGTCGTATTGTTTACAATTTCATTTCTATGGCAACCCTCCATATTGTTTTCACTGTCTTAACAACAAAATACCGACCTTTGGCTTTTGTGTGTATAATGCGGTCTTCGTATTGCTTTAAATATGCACTGGGACAAGACCAAGCTCTAAACTAACCTCCACAGTCAAAAGTCCAATCATTTTTACAGCACTTTCTACAGGGTGATAATATATTTTCTGCTCTATATTAATCAGGGCCTTTAATTGGCACAAATCACAGACTTTGCATAAAGATAATCCCAAGGCAAATTGCCATGTAAATGTCAGCCAATATGGCATTGATACATCCCCGGAAATATATGACATTCCCTGATGACAACCAATTGTTGAGTTATTAGGCATTTATGTTATAATTTATATCTACTTCCATTTGTGTCAAATTGAAGCATGTCCCAATGACACATTTCCTTGTAATGTCTGTCCAGTGCATCACTCTTTGTGCATGCTTTTCTGACTAATGTGGGTGTTCCATCACACGACTAAGGCTCCCGATTAAGGGTTTTTGAGGGTCGGTTCGAAAAATTTCCTTTGTCCCAGGCATCCTGTAAGGGTCGGTTGTGGTCGGTTGGGGCCGTGTGAAAAATCAAACATATTTGATATTTCTCCAGATTCAACCCGATTATTTTTTCCCACCATAAACAAAATGTCCAGTCCCAGGCTTCCTCAGGCCTCCTCAGACCAATTGTCACAGTCCTATGTTGTCCCAGGCCGCCTGCGACCCTTAGTCCCCGATCCTTAGTGCCTTAGTGCCAGGCCTCCTGCTACCCTTAGTCCCAATGCAAAGCAAGAATCGGCCATCTCGGTCTGGGGAAGCCTGAGGACGCCTCAGGACACCTGGGGGGGGGGGGGTCGGGACTTAATTGTGGGTTAGTCGGGGCTTAGTCTCAGGAGGCCTGAGGTGTCCTGGGACCCAGTCGGTTTGCCTATGACAGGATCATGGTTCAAACCGACCAGAAAAATGGCTTAGTCAGTTCTTAGTCCCAGACCAGTTAGGAACTGTCTGGGGCCGCCTGGGGCCTCCTCAGGCCCCCTGAGGCCGATCTGCTCTTAATCCCAGACTTTGACACCGATCCTGTTTCCCCCCATTTTTGCTTTTTTCAGAGACTGTCCACGGGTCGCCGACAGGATCGGGGCTTAATCCTTTGGTGGAACAGGGGCATTAGTATATGGATATTTTCATAAACAGTAATTTAAAAATTTATTTATTTAACCACTTAGTATAACAATCCTCTTGAAATGTTGATTAATATTAACATAGCAGGGCTGTATGTCCGGTGATTGGTAACCCAGTATTGTCTTTCGGAAGCCATCACCTGTAGATAGTGATTTTGAATGGGTGATAATGGGGAAAATATATAACTGTGGTACTTCATTGTTACATTTATCCTTACTTTAATTAACTATAACTCCTTCAGTTCTGGTCAATTTTTAATATTTTTGGCCATAGCGTTCAGAGTAATGAGGTGAATTCTGTTACACTGTGGTTATTTATGTATTTGACAAGAAATGAAGTATATTTTTTCATTCCAAAACATGTATTTATTTCAAATTGAAATACTATGAAACCACTATACTGCATAAACTAAATATTACAATAGTGGGAAAGACTGAAAGGACTTCTATGAAAATTACCATCAATTTAGTGCCACTGGTAAGCAAAATATATAGTCGTAAATATGTCAATGACAGTAGCCAAGCCATTTCATAATATTACTGAAAAGAGGAATTTTCTGTTTCTAGACAGCAATCTTGTTATATTTTTTTTCTTAAGCATGTGTAGAGGTGATATCTACACTAATCAACAAACCCAAATGGATGCTGGGATATTTCCTTACATCTGTTTCAAGGAAATCTACTTTAAACCCTTATATATTATCAGCAGTGTCACAGCTTTACTACATGTAATAATTATATATAGCACCTATGATTCTGAATCTCTATTTAACATTGAACTTTGATCTTTCTGTGAGAAATATATTTAAAACAAGAAATCCAGAATGAGTCAAACGGCTATATTTATTAATACAAAATCACAACTTTTAAAAATGTCTCCTTTTTCAGTTCTCACTAAGGAAGACTTTTACCAATTGCAAAACAAGGGATGTGATGGTGAACCTACAACATCAATTGATACAAGATATCCAGATAAATGTATTATACATTGTGGTATGAAAAGTTGCAAAGCTGTTGCTCTTGACCGAATAGGTGGAGGAAGATATAAGTGTAACTTCTATGAGAAGTGTAGCATAGTTCCTGAGCCTAATGGAAGTTTGTTTGTCCTCAAGGAATAAAGGTTGGTATCAAAGCAATTTAAAATTAATGTATCATTTTATAACTTAGTCATTTCTGCTATGGTCATTCACAAGACTTAGAGTATTCCTCTTCAATATGATGATGAATATAGGTTTGCCAGTCTATTAGTCTTGCAAAATGAACACAGAAAAAGTCAACCTGACAACTTACCTGCATGATTATATTCTATTTATTTATCACTCCCTGCCTAATTCAGACCAGTCGTTCAGACCAATGCAATTTTATTCTCTGATATAAACTGAGTTTTCTGTGAAAATTTGAGCCAGATACAGCAACTTTAAGGGGTGGTTTGGACTGATTTGCCGTTTAGTGGTACCCTCGCTACATGCACTCCCAAGACATGTATTTTGAGCTTGCTGTGTATTTCTTAAGGAATACACTACTTAATTCTCTCTTAGTGGTTCCCACACTCGAAAATAAATATGGTTTATAGCCTTACATCTGCCTTATTGGGCAAGATATGAGTATATCTTAATGCACCCCAGCAGGCCTGTAATACGCCTGCTGGGGTCCAAATACCACACCAGTAGTCACTGCTATATCAGATGTAATTCTGAAATCTGTGCAGTCAGATTTAGCTAGTTGTAGACTACATTCTGGCCAAATTTTAGGATTATAGACCAACATTTGGTACTCATTTGGGCTGATTTACATCAGAACTGTATTAAATACATATTACTAAATTACATATTTAAATTAGGGAAGAGCGCTGGAATTTTTAACTTCTACATTTAATCTAGCCATTTGACATATTTCGATAGTTCTGTAGGCCTAAATAGATGTATTAATTGCCTCAATTGAAAAACAGATTATAACTTTGTAAAGCAGTAAATATCACTACACCCATTTATTCCAAGAGAAGATGAATACTGCATTTTTATACTGAAATTTCTTACGCAAATAACACAGCTGAATAGTAATTGTCAGCTGTTAGAAGCAGTATCTGTTTTTTGAACCAGTCTTTTTGAATACACTCTTCTGTGCTGCACCTTTCTGTACAAAATACTGGTGAAAATTAAAGAAAAAAAATCCTGAGACTGGAATGTGGATCCAAATAATCGTTGTAGTGAACACACCCAAAAGTAGACCGGTCCCACATTGCATAAAACTATGACTCAGATCTGACTTATAGGTTCCCAGTTATGTCCACAATACAATCACCCCTCTAAGGGGCAAGGCTAGAAAGCAAGTAGTGGACTGTGAGACCTTTTAACCACTAGGCCACTTACAATAATTTGTTTTTCATTTTTTAATAGTACATCACCGTTATTATATACACCCTTTAGAAATACTGATTAGACAAGTTGTGTTGATTATAATTACAAAACATAGGGTGTTTAAAAGGGTAATATCAGGATTTATGATTCTTGGGTTAATCTTTATATGTCTTCAGAGCTGTGGTAGGCTCATTAAGGGCTTGTATTGGGGGGAGGGCCATTAACAGTGGTATGAACCACTTTTTATTTTGTAGCTCTACTGAAGAAACAGTCAAATGATTTATTTTCAAGCAATCCAATTAACAGAATTTGCAATTTGCGATAAAGTTTGTATGACATAGTTAAACCTGACAAGTACTGATATCTAGTGTATGACAGATAGATTTTAGTAAAATATATTTTGTTAAAAACATAACATTTTAACATATGTATAATTGATTAGCCAGAATAGTTTGTAATGAATCATGTCATATATATTTTAGGGAACCATGCAATGGTGGATGGCACTGTCTGCTTTCCTGAAAGGATTTTGTTGCTTTTTCTATTGAACAATAATTATGAATTAGTATATTTCACTTGATGGGTAATAAATGTAACAAACTTTAGACAATGTTTTTACACTTTTATAGTAACAATGGAAATAATTTTGCAATAAATAGTTTATTGCCAACTTTGGTGTCTTTCTGTTAAAATGCATTTGTTATTTACAACCGGCATGTAATTAAGAACATTAAATTTATTTTTTATTGCAAGCCCGTAACCTGAACAGGTAGAGGTCACTGCTCACAATGAACTGTTAAATAAACAATACATTCATCTACGTCCATTTATGTCCTAATGATAAGGATGTTTGTTTTAAAAATATATATATGTACCTAAAAATTCAACGTGTGTGAGGCTATGCCAATGAATAAAGAGATTATGGAAATTGATTATAACAATTTAAAAAGTTTGACTTTGACCTGATTTAATAATAAATGGCACCAATAGAACATCACACATTGATTCTGAAGTGACAATGAAACATTTAATTAGTGGTTTGGTGTCATCTCAGAAATCTGTTCAAAATTGAAGAAACCTGGCGACAAGTGCATGTGTTACTCTTGTACATGCTTTTTGTCTTGACTTCTACAACTGTTTGCCCTACAAATGGCCAAACCTCATGGAAAACAATCTCGAGTGAGTCCTGTTCAGCAAAAACTCATTTTTCATGAGAAGAAAGTAAACTATGTTGCTCCACTTTGATAAACTCCATTGGCTTCCAGTGAAACAAAGGACAAAGTTCCAAATACCTTTTAACTACCTCTAAGTGTCTGACTAGAATAGGTCGAGTCAAGCCTTATCTCCTTATACCACACACACCACACCATGTACGCAGGTCTTCTGACAGTTTACGGTTCTGAGGAGACTCAAAAACATGTGATGACAAGGCATTTCGTAACTCGACTCTTGGACTTTAGAATGGTTTACCAATTCACCTCCGATCCTGCACATCAGTCAACTCTTTTTAAAAAAGCTAAAGACACACCTCTTCAAAGAATGACTATGGAACATAAGTGCATGTAATTTCAACAATGTTACATCTCCATTTACATACTTTACTTGATCATAAATATTGCCAAAGCGGTAATAGACAATTCTGAAAATACATATATAGAAAAGCATAGAAATGAATATTACTATCTAACTATAAACAGTGTTATTAACCTCATCTGGAAGGGCTGCTACTTCCATGGTTTGTTTATTACTTCTGTCAGGACAAGCATTTCACCCTGATGATGTGACTGGATACAATTTCTGCCTTTGTCATCACCATGCAATCCTATTACATGAGTTCCATATCTGGTTGATTTAACTAGGTGGTAGATTTCCATATGATTGCTAGGTGTTGGTCTTAGAGCACATGCCCCCAAAAAACACAATGCAACAACTTCAATTTCAGGGCAGAATTTACTTTTGCTTTAACCATCTTATTATTTTTGCTCCAACTGATAATGATGGCTTTGTGATATCACCTTCCATTTTGTAGTTCTTACAGGCAGCATTGAATTCATATCTGAGTGATCAGATATAATTCAGCAGGTCCAAGCTTACCAAGTACTCTGATGTGTTTTCTGCCCACTAGTACCTTCAATGCAGTGACCTTCCCAGTTCCAAACACATGTGAAATGGTGTCACATCCTGATAAGATATTTGGCAATCTTTTTGTGCTAGGTTGCTGTTTGATGAATGTCTACAACGTCCATTTATGTCCTAATGATAAGGATGTTTGTTTTAAAAATATATATATGTACCTAAAAATTCAACGTGTGTGAGGCTATGCCAATGAATAAAGAGATTATGGAAATTGATTATAACAATTTAAAAAGTTTGACTTTGACCTGATTTAATAATAAATGGCACCAATAGAACATCACACATTGATTCTGAAGTGACAATGAAACATTTAATTAGTGGTTTGGTGTCATCTCAGAAATCTGTTCAAAATTGAAGAAACCTGGTGACAAGTGCATGTGTTACTCTTGTACATGCTTTTTGTCTTGACTTCTACAACTGTTTGCCCTACAAATGGCCAAACCTCATGGAAAACAATCTCGAGTGAGTCCTGTTCAGCAAAAACTCATTTTTCATGAGAAGAAAGTAAACTATGTTGCTCCACTTTGATAAACTCCATTGGCTTCCAGTGAAACAAAGGACAAAGTTCCAAATACCTTTTAACTACCTCTAAGTGTCTGACTAGAATAGGTCGAGTCAAGCCTTATCTCCTTATACCACACACACCACACCATGTACGCAGGTCTTCTGACAGTTTACGGTTCTGAGGAGACTCAAAAACATGTGATGACAAGGCATTTCGTAACTCGACTCTTGGACTTTAGAATGGTTTACCAATTCACCTCCGATCCTGCACATCAGTCAACTCTTTTTAAAAAAGCTAAAGACACACCTCTTCAAAGAATGACTATGGAACATAAGTGCATGTAATTTCAACAATGTTACATCTCCATTTACATACTTTACTTGATCATAAATATTGCCAAAGCGGTAATAGACAATTCTGAAAATACATATATAGAAAAGCATAGAAATGAATATTACTATCTAACTATAAACAGTGTTATTAACCTCATCTGGAAGGGCTGCTACTTCCATGGTTTGTTTATTACTTCTGTCAGGACAAGCATTTCACCCTGATGATGTGACTGGATACAATTTCTGCCTTTGTCATCACCATGCAATCCTATTACATGAGTTCCATATCTGGTTGATTTAACTAGGTGGTAGATTTCCATATGATTGCTAGGTGTTGGTCTTAGAGCACATGCCCCCAAAAAACACAATGCAACAACTTCAATTTCAGGGCAGAATTTACTTTTGCTTTAACCATCTTATTATTTTTGCTCCAACTGATAATGATGGCTTTGTGATATCACCTTCCATTTTGTAGTTCTTACAGGCAGCATTGAATTCATATCTGAGTGATCAGATATAATTCAGCAGGTCCAAGCTTACCAAGTACTCTGATGTGTTTTCTGCCCACTAGTACCTTCAATGCAGTGACCTTCCCAGTTCCAAACACATGTGAAATGGTGTCACATCCTGATAAGATATTTGGCAATCTTTTTGTGCTAGGTTGCTGTTTGATGAATGTCTACAATGATCTCCACAAACTTGAACTTCCAATTCTTATATTCAGCCATTTGTTCATCAAGTGAATCAGCAAGAGAAAGAAATCACTCTCATTGGAGATTACTTTGATGTGTGAGTTAGTTTTCCCACAATCAATTTGTGCCATCCTTCTCGTGATGAATCTACAGATCCTGTCTCTGGATTTTAAGTATTACACATCTGTACTGGTGTACAGTGCTGCTGATGAGTCCAAGGTCAGTCTAAGATATACAAAGTTTCCAGAACTTCATCAATGTGAATTATCAGAATACAACAGACAAATTTCTGAGTCCTTGCTATTTGGAATGTTTGAAATGAACTTGCCTCCATTGTTAAGCAATGCACATTTGATTTTTGATTTCCAATAGAAAGCATCTAGTGAAATATATACTCAGAGGCCTTAAATCCATCTCTGAGTGTAGGATCCTTTCCATTGACCACGTTTGTTATTTTTACTGACAACATTTCATTTCAGATACTTTCAGAGTAAACCAATCACTTTTTCTTTGTTGTAAATACCCCATATAGACTACAGGCGGAAAACCCAGCAGTAGTATCCATTGGACCAAAAGCCCCAGTCCTTCAAATACCATCTTATATCCATATGTGAGCTTGTGCCACAGTGACAAAACATCCAGCTACTTGAGCATCCCACCAAATCTATAAAATTTCTCTCTCAGACCAGCACACTTCCACTCACTGCCAGTCACCATCCCTTATCATTACTACTAGCATGCCTTTATATGTGTGTCTCAATCTCCGACCTTACATTCAAGTGACATTCAGCAGATAAATTTCTCATATGGTAACTGAGGGTATGGTCTGTGGTATATATAATATTGTGATAAGGTTTAGTTTTTGGTAGCACTTGTTCATCCACCAGCTACCAAAGGTGAGTTAAGGTTAAATGAAGTTGTCTCTTTGTGAACAATGTTTGTAGTACTATCGTCCTACTGTTATCTAAGGTTGTATACAGTGCCCAATTAGTTTACTGTCTCACATTAGGAGAGTCAAAAGGTCAATTGTGAGGTCAAAGTGAGATTGGCGCTATAACAGGTCTCATTGCCAATGGTAGTGGGTTTCGAACCCCGAGTAGAGTGAAATTTAAATGAAATCATATTCAGTCAGAAGGTAGAACACACACAGAAGACAATAAAAGACAAGTTTGGGGTTTTTATTTACATGTTAATAAACATTTAACATTTTCAAGAGAAATAAAGGAAATTTTAAAGCGCCATACAATAAAGGAGGCAAAGCCCCAGCCAACAGGCGATAATACCACTAGGTAGAAACAGTGACGTTAAACTACATCACACAGTTATTTTAATGCAAAATACAACCATAATACACAGTTACAAGAATACTACACTATACTATTATGTCACTTGTTCAGTGTGTCAGTTAGTCAATCCGGATGAGTCAAAAGAAGTCGAAATTTGAAATTAAACAAGTAGTTGGACACCAAGATCAGCCTATCCCTATAACTCCCAGACCCATATCAATCCCAGCGGAGAACTTTCTACCTCCGGGACAAAGGGTATGGGTCAAGGTCAAGAAGGTTAAATGAAAGGTGGAGATATTATAACCTGAGAGTACGAAGCTCAGGGGAACTCAACTACCAGTGATCAAAATCCACTCAGTTCCTGATCAAAGAAAAGAGCTCAAAAGCGAAATCAAATCAGTAGGGGGACACCAGGGTCAGCCTGGGCTAGCCTATCCCTGCAACTCCAAGACCCAAATCAATCCTAGTGGAGACTTACCTACCCCCGGGACAGTGGAGTAGGGGTCCAGATCAAAGAGGGTAAGGTAAAAGGTAGAGATGCATTATAAACCTGAGAGTACTAAGCTCGGGGGACCTAAACTTCCAGTGATCACACATATTGTTGGGGGTAGATCAAGTACCCAACAAGTCATATCAGGAAGGGGTGCTGAATCTGGATTCACCCCACCTGGAATCCCTGAATTACTATATTACAGTGGGGACAAGCTGTAGGAGGAATGGTTACAATGTACTAGTAGTGGGAGGTGGGTTAAAATACTTGCTACTTCTTCAAAATCTAAGTCCAGAGTGACAAGAATGGGTATTGGCGCCAAAGCAAAGGCAAGAATGGATATAGGTGAAGCTTTTAGCAAAAGCGTTCAATGTATTGAAATTTAAAGTAGTGGTCAAATATTCGAAACTTAAAGTGGGGGACAAAAACTGCACCAGAGGGCCCCTATCAAGTTTTGCCCCCCATAGTGGCTGTGCATGTGATACCTTATGGAAAGTCCAAATGTCGGATGATATGAGGCATAATAGGAGGTGGTATCCCAACAAGTAAAACCTATCAGCGTGAGGCATTCCCCTGTAGTATGAATGGGTCATCAGTGACATTGAATATGACTTTTTGTGCTGGGAGTTTTATTTGTAGGCTGAGTTTACGTAAGGTCAAACATGTGCTATTTTTGCTGTACTGAACCCAACATTTGTTTATTTTACCTAGCGAGTGCGATGGATTTAGATTTGCGAACATGTCAAAGGTGAAACATGTGCCAAATCAAGAGTTGATGTTACTGATTTTGACATGATTACAAAATTTCTGAAAAATGTTAGCAGTCACAAAAGTTCATTTTTTCTTGGCTTTAATTTTAACATTTATATAGTTCAATGGATATTTAATTTTTTTAGATTTAAAATTCATTTGTTGTAAGACGATAATTTTATGTAAGAATGCAATTTCTTAGTAAGCTCTTTGTCAAGCTTAGTATCAATCAGGATATGTCAAGGATGATGAATCAACAGAAAAAGATAGGTTATTATTTTTTTGTATATGAATATATCATGATTTCGATCTGATTTCAATATTTTTATTGGTCAACACTTGTTCCCTCTTTTCCCTTGACATTGTTGATGGGTTGTTACAGCTGAGGAGAAGGGATCAGACTTCCTTCTCCACTGAAACTGGACTAGCAGTCCCAACTGCTAGCAATTTATAAGTCTGGTCGGGATGAGTCTGAACAATACTTCACTCTCATTGGGTTGCCACTACTGGTTATCCTTGCAAAGTTACTACATCTCTGCTTGCCTCTGGAACATGTCCCAGGCCTTTTACGTTCAATGTTACAGAAAAATAGTCCAACCCCAAGATATATCAGTAGATGAATTACAGACAAGCCAGGATGTACTACATTCTGTGTTGAAGATTCAAGCCATCCATCATTTTCCTGTGCTTCATAAGCCCAGACTCACTACTTGCCTTTCTGACACTAGAAGCAGTTAGGATGGGTTATGGTCAGCACCAGTGGAACACCCACATACATCAACCCAAGACTTTTCAAATTGTTTATGATTAGGTTAGCCCTAATGTAGGCCATTAGTAAATTTGCGATACCGCATACTAACGTCCTATCGGTTTCCATTTGAAAATCTCAGGCATTTCAAACTTTGGTTTTATACTCTTACATGTATCAAATAAATATTGGTTACTTACAGTTTGAATATGCCTTGTATGTAGTATTATCAGTCTAAAACAATAAAGCAGTTATAATCCACATAATAATACCAATATAAAGATGTTTTGTTTATGCTTCATTCAATGCAGGTAATGCTGACGGGTTTCATTATGGCTACAGAAGGGGCTAAATATAATAGCAGAATATTCCAGTTGTATCTTTTAAAAGTAAATGTTTGGTTTTAGACTGTTAAAACTATTGACATTGAACATAAAACCAGTGAGTAACGAAGAATATTATTTCTATTTAAAGAGTATAAAGTCGAAAGTTTGAAATGCCTGAGATTTTCAAATGGAAGCCGATAGGACGTTATGTCAGCGGTTCACCGCTATTAGATATAACGGCCTATTTTAGGGCTATGATTAGGTGTGCATCAGAGTCTGTCAGTTGATGGAGATTAAAAGCCATAAAAGTCCACAAGTCCATTAATGTTGCAAAGGCCTTCATTGACTTCACCTGCATAACCTCATATAACACCTCACCACTCGTGTACACACAATGTCTTCTAAGGAAAGAATTGCCATACCAACCAAAATATCTGTCGGAAACTGCAGATAGGAAGTTTTTCTATTGTCAGTCAAAAGCTCTAAAGTAAATTATCACTCTATGATGGATGAAACTGAAATTCTCAAAAAAAATGATCTAGCCTAATCCTTCTGCAGAATTGTTCACTCAATTTAATAATGTTTATAAAATGCTGTGGGTTTGTTCATATACATAGAATAGAAAAGTACTATATAAATGTTTATTACTGGGTTATTTTACAATAGTTAACCAGTTACATTCAAATATATACTTGATTGTACTATAAAAGGACACATATATACTCTCAAATTTTCTGAGGTGGAAACCCACGCTAACTGAAACACTTAAGATTTAAAGCCCATTGACATTGAAAGTGTTGTTTCATACTTGAAGGAAACTTTTGTAAACTTATCACGTGTAAAGAGTTTTAGATGAGAAAGTAATTTCGCTACAAGATCTGCTATTGACATCTACATCAAACGAAAACCTTCTATAGAAATACAATGCAAAGATTCATTTATTTCCCCAGTGAATAACATATTTTGTCAATACTATTCCATTCTATCAAAATTGAAAATATTTTTGTTGACATTAAAATCTCTCGTCTGAGTAACTTCTTCCTGGCCTCTTGGAGGTACAATAACTTATTGATTAAATTATTTCAATTATTATGACCTAAAATTGTCTGGTTAACAAAATGCTTTCAAGGCCGATATTAAATCTGGGCCAATATTTATAAAGATATCTTGAACTTTAAATTCACTAAAACAGATTTAACTCATTTTTAAAAGCTTTTGCTTTTACTGAAACGATACACAATATAGAAATTTGTAAACTGTAATTCATCTTACAATTCATACATAAAACATAATTTCTGAGTTTAATACTTAAACTCAAAGTGAAAATTTGCCTACCTTCTCTCATTTCTTTTGGGTTTCCTGAGCTTGTACTTACAAATATTCTTAAACTTAAACCCACAAACCAATTTTTAGGAGGTTGTATTTCAATTCAAACGTTTCAAATGATCATTAGAATTGAATTCACTTTAAGCCTCATGCATAGACTAGTTTTCTGAGTTTACACTTAGAGTGAAAGAGAATAGTTTGCTACCTTCTTTCCTTTTTTTTCATACCTTTGCTAGGGCCTGTATTTGGAAATATTTTTAAACCTAAACTCCTGTTATAAGTTTCAACTAAAACCGTCCAGAAAATAGAAATTTCTTAGTCATATTTGGAAGTTTATACATAAAATTATTGTCTGAGTTTATACTTAACTTCAAAAAGGACAGTTGGCTGCCTTCTTTCCTTTATTTTTGTTATCCATGTGTGTAAACGACGGTCCCGAAATGAAACAACTCCAAAAAGTACAGAATCTGCTGTTGATAAACAAATACTTAAGCTTAAGCAGAAACGCAGAGTTTAAGTTTATGCTTAATGAAGAATACTTACAAAAATACTAATTTCAACAAAATTTCAGGTGTGAGGAAAACTAAGATTAAGTATCTGAGTTTAAGTATGAGTTGTATGTTTTTGTAAATATGGATCAAATATGTTACTATGAGTTGTTGGCAGACTTTGTAAGATAAAAACCCCCTTAAATATAATATAACACATGGCTCAAATCTTATTCATTGAGAATTTTACAACATTCAGTCTTAAGGAACCTATTTTTTGTTTCCGTTTGTCTTTTATTTGTTCACATATATATATATTAAATTCACACTTTATAATTAATTCAACTCTTACAGATATGAATCAAAAAGGTCATTTTTAAACCTTCTGCAACAGACGTTTCAGAGGGTTTAGATTTTCAAAACTATTTCCAATTTGTGCACATAGACACTCTGTAAATTGTCAAGAATAGAAAGAATAGAGTGGCTGAGTTTGAAATATTATGACTACTTGATTCTGGTCTCTATAGTACAGAGTCCAATTCATGGCAAAATAAGCACTTGTCATAGTGTGAAATTAACCCTTTTTAATTCCAATCAGTTTCATGGGAGTTTTGAGTTTTATTTGAATATCAACACCTTAAGAGAATACCCTATTTGAGGCCTTACAAAAGTATTAATTGATAAATTTGTTATTTGTATTTATAAAATAGCAAGATCACACAGAGAGTGCAGACCTCCGCCAAGGCAGCTCAGTCCCCCAATACTATGTCTACTCCACAAAATTCTTCCTGGGCTTTGAAAACCTACTATCAGCATTGATATTGTATTTTTACGCTTTGTTCCTTGTCCCACTTCAGACATTTAATAAAAATATCATCCATATCCATCCATAACTTTTTGAGTTATCTTTCTTTAAAAAATAACGGGATCCAGAAGATCCAGACAATGATCCAGATCGCACCCAAGGTCTAATAACTTCTTCCTTGTCCCATTTGGGACATGTCATGAAAATTTCATCTGAATCCATCCATAAGTTTTCGAATTGTCTTCCATTAAAGAATTCAGGGATCCAGAAGATTCAGATGGTGATCCGGATCAATCCCAAAATCTAATCACTTCTTCCTTTGCCAAGTTCTCACACATCCTTAAAATTTCATCAAGATTCCTGCATAAGTTTTTGAGCTATCTTTCTTTAAAAATTAAATTTCATGTGTCCAGAAGATCCAGACAGTGATCCGAATCACTCCCAAAAACCTAATCACATCTTCCTTTCACCATTTCAGACATATCCTGAAAATATTATCAAAATCCGTCCGTGAGTTATCTTGATCACAAACAGACAAACCCATGTGAAAACATACACTCCTTGGCGATGGTAATTAATGTATAATCTTCTATTTCTGGGGTTTTTGTAAGCTTTCTCTACTTGCTATAACTTAAGCTATTTAAGGGATGTTAAAACGTCAGGTTTGACCTTTTATGTTTCTTTAAAAGTTTGGGAGTAAAAAATATAATAATATACACCTGTTCAGACTAAACACAGTAAATTCCAGGGAACACTTGATGAATGAAAACTTCAACAAGGGGTACATTAGCTAAACTTTGAGATAGTTTGCATCCAAAATCCTTCACTGAATGTGATCCCCCACTTCCTTTGGTCAGGTCCTACCCACAAAAAAAATAATCTGTAATTCAGTTTTTAAAACAGACAAACAGACAAACTAACGCAAGCAAAACATACAGCAATTTGACATCTCAAAACATTTCAAATGAAGGTTATTTGGGATATCTACCAAGTGAACTGTGAGAGGTGTAAACAGGCCTCATTCAGGGCCTAATTTTCACTGTCAATTTTTTTTCCTTGATAATTATTAAATCTCTATATTAAATTTACATATTACTTAGTATAAAATAAAAGCATCTACTAATTTGAGTTGCAATTTTTACAAAATATGTATATAAGATATACAACAGAAGTTATTTTCCCTTTCAATCTCAGAAATTTACATTAAATATAAACATCCTGACCTTGTTAAGTGCGTTTGGAAATGCTTCAGTGAATGTTGATGCCCTGTTCAGTCTGGTATAAATAATTTATGGGTTTTGGAGCTATTTTATTGAAACTTACCTTATATGGCTTCCTATGATAAATGCTTACATGATCAATCATATCTATGGACTTTACTACACTAATCCCATGAAGGGGAGTGATGAGGTGTATTGTTATCAAGTTTGTTTCTTTGTTTGTCTGTCCATTTGCATTATTTAAAAACTCTACATCAGCTCATGAATATTGTTATACCACGTGGGGATTAACCCTTGGCTAACAAATCCAGATTTTTGTGGGGGAGATCTTTCTTAGTTACTATGTAAGGGCAATGGTTTAGATTTAGATTTATTTTTAATTTAAGATCGCCTTCAACTGCCAGGCTTACATAGTTTATGGGTGGAGAAACCAATGAATAGTAGTTAGTCAACATTCTGCACTGAAAATCACCGGGCATCTGCAACTAACTGCCAACTTTCCAACATGAGGCGTCCGGGCCAAGAGTCAAACCAGCGACCTCAGAGGTTTAAGGTGAGTCCTCTAACCACTACACCAATGAGCCCCCCAGGCAATTGATTGTGTATATTTGTAAACATGTGTGCAATAATATTACAAATATGTTACTTTTGCCTCACGATAATCCATTAATAACAAACAATGGCTAAAGAAAGCCATGCCCCGGAATCCAGAGCAGGATATTGGTGATGTATCCAGAAAGAAATTATACCATTCAAATATGGTATCCGGATTATCTATATGGGGGGCTAATCCAGGGGTAGATCTCGCCGTATAAAATATGATCCCGAATGGATAGATAGTTGTCAAGTTATGCATACCTACAATTGCAAAATACTACTGGAAAATGTCTGAATAAATCCCGGAGTCTCCATCTGAATCCAGATTTAGTCCATCTTTAAGAAGGACGAAGCCAAGGGTACAAACCACCATGTGCAGAAATATGATCCCAGCCCAAAGTATAGGTTTATAGGCATGGATATAGACAGAGAGACACATATATTTACAAGATGATAACACTCTTGCTGCTCCACACGGGGGAGGTGAGGTGGGAGGGGGGGGGGTGAAAATGCCATCCCTTGACAATTGGAAACCAGTTTAAACCAATTGACACCTAGATCTTGTTCAATGATGTTTTTGACTTTTTAAAGATGTAACTTTGAACAATCACAAATACAGAGAACAGACAAACACAATGAAAACTAAGCCGTACTTTTGGGGCAACAATATTAATGGATATATATCGATAGGTAAGTTTTATCATGGTATCAATAATATTCCTCATATTTATAATGATACAAATATTGAAAGTTTTCGTTTTTTTGAGAATATCCTCTGTATTTTTCAACACCCAGCTATAAATTTATATCTCTGTTTATTGGACACCACAGAATGTGACTGAATACCCCAAGCATTTAAATTTTACCCTATTTCACCCAGTCATCAAATTATAAGCCTATTTTTAATGATGAATTGTAAAGAACCAGTCAGACAGAAGGGTCAAGGACAGAAGTATGTCTTTATGACCTACCTCTGCAGACCAAATGGGACTATAAGCATGGCAATTATGTGTCAATGTGTTTAGGATTCAGTGACATTTCACACTGCCCCGTTGTCTATTTATTGGCCTATCTCTTTATTTATTTATTTGATGTTTTGTGTCATGCCTAGTGTCTCTGTATCATTCTTATTGTGGTAGGTGGTAGGAATGGTTGAATAAACAGGTACATACAGTTGGTCAAGGTCCTGTACCGTAAATGCTGACCAATAGCAAGCAACTACCAGCTTTCCCACTTTAGATCCGGACTGTGATATGAACTCTGGTCCCAAAACCTGGAGGCCAGTGTGTACCACTGTGTAACCGTGGCCCCAAAATTCATAAGATCTTTCTCTATGTCATATATTATATGAGTGTAGAATGACCAACTGACTTTCAACAATTTTAAACTTGTAATCTCTCTCAACCATAGTAATATATCAGTCAGTATAAGGTACAACCGACCTTGTGGGTGTTTGTGTGTGTTATCCAAGGAAAGCTTGTGATCACAATGATTTTACTTCTTTAATTTTTTTTTCAAGAATTTAGGCCACATTCCCCCAGGATCTAAATAAGATGACTGGATGGGACTTTGTATTTGTTTCAATGAACTAAAATATTACTGTATTCATACACAATTTTAATATCACTAGAAAGCTCCATAGGAGAGTATGTTTAGACATGAAAGCAGAGAGATAACCCCGAATTTATGGGCCCATCTTAGAAAAGTGATTATGCTAACCTACATTAGTAGAGTATGATTTACTCCAAACATTTAAACATATGCTGAGATTATCTAGCTACATACTTTAGTACATTATGATTTAGCCAAGAAATCCAAAGCTGAGGGTATCAGAATAAATGTGGCAATTTACAAGAATACTATTAAGTACTAAGCATCCACTAAGTATAAGCATTTGTATTCACTTGACACATACAACTAATCTACAGTATATCACTTTCAAGCACCTCTGCCCATATAGCACATCAGTTACGATGTCCTTACTATGGTAAGGAATCCAACGCTTTTTGTGCCTTAATCAGTTTATGGATTTACTTTTGGTGAATTTAGAATTTGAACCTCAATTACACAAAGAGTGTTTCATATACTTTTATACCTCAAATAATAGGTGTGCTATCCCTTTATTACTGCACCAAATACCATTTCTGTAGCATTAATTCAAATATTAAAACTATTAATTTTTCTGTCTCTAATTTATAAAAACACTGGAATCAGTTTACAGGTCTATTTTAAAAAAATGTCAAACACTGAATGAATACTTCAATTATTGGAGGATCACAGTGGCGCAGTGGTAACACACTTGCCTTCCACCTCTAAGGTTGGCAGTTCAAGCCAGTACCTTAATTGGGATAGTTGGAATTTTCTTACCGATGATCGGCAGTTTACAGTACAGAACCTTGACCAACTGTATGTACTGCTTTCCTCTGCTCACAAAACTACCCGTCGTGATATGACCTGTACAGTGTTGAAAGGGACGTAAAATCCCAAATAAATAAATAAATCCACTATTGGAAGTTTCCCATGTGGCCAGTAGTGAAAACATGGGCCTATTTTCTTCAAATCAAGTGTGGATGAGTGTCTGCATGTTTCTAGTGCTAGAAAAGAAGTATTGTTTGGTGAAAGTACTGATCAGTAAACGGGTTTAATTTTGGTGAATATTGGAATTTAAACCTTAATAAGACATCTGGTATTGAATAGTTTTTTTGTAACATTGACAGCTCAGATGTCATTCCTTTGTCATTGTGTTAGATATTGTGTCCCAAATATTTTTAGAAATATTGAAATCATTGCTCACCGGGTCTCTTGTTGTTGAAAAGCCTGTGGTCAGTTTATGGCTCTATGTTGAAAAAAATATAATGCCACACTTGACTGATTATATCAAAGATTTACACTGTATGTACTGTTTCCCGTTTTTACTCACGAATAAACAAATAATGAATCTACATAGTCCAAACGTAGCTAGTGTTTTCACCCATGGCGTCAGGAAATATCTTGTCAGAGCTGTAGCTCAGAAACTATAATGTGTTGGACGTTGACATTTGGCAGAGAAATTGGCAAGGAATTGTCAGTGTGCATAATCATTGCATGACATTAATTTACTCTTTGACCTTGCTGTAGTGACCTAGACCTCTGTATCGCAGAGGCTGTAAAGTGTAGAAGGTTGATACTAGGTAGGAACTCTGTTTAGCAGTTGTATATGTGCAATATGTCAGTGTGACCTTAGTGTGACTCTAACTTTGACTCTGCCAAAATGTATTCTGCATATTGCAGATATACTTCTCTTATCACAAAAATACATGGATTGTTAGTTTATTAATTAATGATCTGATCTTGCTCCTGGATTGTCCTGCACTTTGTACAACTTACAGAGTACCTTCTGTATCTCAAGGTGTCTATTTATTTTCGAAGGCAGGGGGCCACAGTGGCAGAGTGGTAACACTCTCGCCTCCCACCTCTGAGGCCGGGGTTCGATCCCTGTCATGGCCTCAAGTGGGAAAGCTGGTAGTTGCTTGCTGTTGGTCAGCAGTTTACAGTACAAAACCCTAACGAACTCTATGTACTGGTTTCCTCTGCCCTTCCAACTACCCATCGTGATATGACCTGTACAGTGTTGAAAGCCAGGTAAAACCCCAAATAAACAAATATTTCCGAAGGCTGTTCGGATACATTTAATCAAGTGTAGTAGTAGTAGTGTTGTCAGCAGACTATCAAGGTCTTTAAAAACATGATTGGATGACATTTAACCTTGGGTCATTTGGACTCCTGCGAAAATCAAATGATAGGGAAGTCAGACAAGGCAGACGCCATTTAAAAGCTGTAAACTAAATTCCCTCTAACCCACCCTAAAAACCATGAACAGATTACTGCTGTAAGTCTATTTTCAGTTACCAGGAAGCCATTGCTGAGCAGCTCCCCTGACCTTTGGCTCTCTCCACATCAAGTTATTTTATCCTACTGGTGGGTGTCCCAGTAGCTGGACGTTGAGAATTTAACCTCCAGATCCACATATCCAGCTTTCACCTGGGTATCTCACATGATTACTTCTTCACTATCATAATAAAAACCAGACCAGCAGTGTCATCCTCAGCGTCAATTAGCCTTCTATAGGCGTCATAGTTTGATTACTGCTCTTTTTGCACTCATCCACCTGCCAGAATAAAGTCTCCCTTATGTCGCGACCACGTTCGTGGAGGATGCCCTTCCCACCCTCGAGGGTCTCAGATGCCACAAGGGAATTGGTGGTTGTATTAATTGGTGTGTTTTTTTCAAAAGTTACATGTGTTGCATAAATGTCTAAATTCTCTATACTAATGGAAAGAATTTTCATTCTGTCATGTGTTCTATTGTTTTCATCTTTGGAATGAAATTTATGTAAAATTTTGGTAATGTGAAGGTTGTCTGTTTCCATATCAAAGGTCAGTTCCACGACCATATTGGTCTTTTAATAGTTTATGCTTTTTAAATAGTTATATTTTACTTTCATGATTGTTCAATAGTATAAAGGCTATGATACAGGGTCAAGCTCACCTCAGTACTAAATGTTAATGTTTACGTTGTTATTAAATGGTATGCAGTCATTGTGGCCGTATATAATTTAAATGTCATTTAGTCACATAGGTTCTTAGTTGCCTTACAGCCATAACAGCATTGATATATCTGTAATCTTAGCATCAATATTGAATGTTCATTATATACTCCATAACTGAATACTTATTGTATATATATCTTGCCTGTCATATTTTCTTGTATCTCAGTCACATTTCTGAGTGTGTAAATTCAGGTGTTTAAGATGTTTTGCACACATGACTAATAGGATACTTTGTGTCTACTTCAAATATCTTTGTAGCTACTTTATATGTCACATTTTACAAGTTATTTTCTAGTTGTGTCTAAATATTGTTAGTTCGTGATTGCCTTAAAGCCATAACAGTATTGATATAGCTCTACTCTTAACATGAATCAAAATGTTTGTAATTCTGGCACAAAAGAGAAAAATTATATAATGTTTAAAGTAATAATAACTCTTAAATTTATAGCTATTGTTATACTGTTTCAAATTACTTTTAGGTTAGATAATTCCTTAAATGTTAGTAAGTGGACTCGATTGTAATAAAGGTAACTTAGATATATTCACCTGTGAGGTATATTGCATTATTAGACAAATTTAATGAATTTTGAGAAAGCCACATTGTTCACCTTTTTTGGTGCAAGTATCTGCTTATGATCTACTCTGCAACTTTTAGTAGTTATTTTCTTTTAGTTTGTTTTATTGGCAGGGATGTGCTTTACAATAAATAGGCAATTTCATAATTATTCTCACCACTTGCTTAATTTAAGTATCTCACTTCTAAACCGTACTTACTTGATGTGTGATTAATATAGTGGTAACCTTAAGTTGTTTGAGCCAACCTTACCTTAACTCAAAATTTTAGGGTGACCTTAGGGTGACCTTAGTTCCTGGTTCAGGGTTACAGCCACCCTAAACTTTATCTTATTTGGCTTGACTTTTGGTGGAATCACTGTGCATTATAAAGTTAACCAGATAAAAGTGCCATTGTCATCTATTACATATAGTGTTTTGAATAAATTATGTTATCCCCACACAGTCTTTAAATTTCACAACCCTTCATAATCTGGGGCAATGAAATATTGTATATTTAAAGCTGTGCATATTAAAAGTTGTTAATCTTGAATTTCTGTTTGAACTGAAGTTATTTTATTTTCCACTGAGATCTGCTTAGTGTTATTAACAACCTAGGTTCACGATTTTCAATAATTTACACATTTATTGATTCGTTATTCCTTGTTTGGTGTTATGGTAATGTAAAACGTCTCTTTGCACACTTAGGGGAGCTAGTCATATTTGAATAGTTAAATACAAGCAATCTATTCTATATACAATAATCTGTGGAGATCTTAATTTAGTACTGAATACGCAGCTTGACTGTGACCATTACAAGCAAGTCATACATCTCGTGACACTGTTATTGAACTAATGAATTCCTTTGATTTAAAGGATACATTTAGACTTATGATCATTTATCTCAAGCGCAACTTGACCATTTTTGGTTTCCCATCCAATGCATGATATCACAATCAACTCTTCATTTAATCCAGGTTACAGAAGTGACCATTCAAGTGTTCAAATAAAAATACTGCTTAGTAAATATGACCGTGGTAGGGGACAGTGGAAGTTTAACTGCAGCCTTCTAAAGGATGATAAATATATAAGTCTTGCTAATAAACTTATACAGGAAGACAAACTAAATATGCTATCCTGGTGTACAACTTAAACTATTTAAACATAATGTCTAGTGAAGATACTGTGTTTACCATAAGTGACAGAAATTTTTATAAAAATGCTGCTACTAGGAATTTGAGGGTAAACAGTTAAATACACTTCATATTGTAAAAAACAAGAGAATGAGTGTGAAAACAGGCTAAAAAGTGAAATCAACACTTTGAAAATGTTTCAAAACTTTTGAAGACAAAAGTATTTTCTTCTCTTGAAAAGTATATTTATATTGAGAAAACAATGAAATGTATTCAACCTGATAATGGTGAAGCATTAACTGATGAAAAAGGTATTTTTGATGAACTAACAAAATTGTACTCTACTCTTTTTGCAGCAAAGAGCATATACAAACTAACACTTACTGATTCGAAGGTAAGCTAAAACTAGAAGAAATAAGTAGTGCTTTGAAACAAATAAAAACCAATAAGTGTCCGGGTGTTGATGGATTTCCAGCAGAATTTTTAAAACTTTCTGTAAAAAAACTAAAATTCTTTGTTTTGAGAGCCTAACATTTTGCTTTTGATACAGGAGCATTGTCTGTCTCCTTTATGCCCCCGTTCCACCGAGCGATCGGCCGCCGACTCATTCTGTGACCCTTATTCCTGTAGAATCTTGTACATTCTTGACAAAAATGGGTGGAGTAACCAGTCTTGTGGTCGTCTTGAGCAGACCTCAAGATTAATCCCAGGCTGCCTGCAGTAGCCTCAGATTGTCCCCGACAATCTCGTGACCAGTCCCAGACTGGGCCAAAATTAAGCCTGTAACCCTCCATGACTGCCCAAGATTTGTAGCAGGCAACCTCAGGCAACCCCAGGCTGCCTGCGACCAGACCAAAGAATAATCGGCGATTGTCCCAAGACAGGTGTAAGACTCCCGCAGAACGTCTGAGGCCGTCTGAGGAAGCCTGGGACTAGTCGCAGGATGACCCCAGGGCTCCCCAGGCAGCAATTGCGATTTTTGTTTTGACATTTTGATCATTTTTGACCTAAATTTTTGATATAAAATATATATTTATATATATCTTGTCGTTTACACATAATATCATTAAAAATCAACTTTAAAGTCACCCAAAAATAATGCCTTTAGTAATCCAAAAGACTTTATAAATAATAGAAAAAATATAACTATATTATTTTGAATAATTATAATATAATGTAATATAGTTATAATATATATCATCTTTGATTCTTTATAAATGTAGACCTCAAAGGTTTTAAAGGTTGTTTTTGTAACGTGTACAATTTGGAAATAGCCAAATATCTATTCTTCAACACTATTAATTTGGAAGAATGACAGAAAATTTAGAATAGCCGAAATCAAAAGCCCAAATATTTATTCAACTTTTCAACATATCTTTATAAATGGAGACCTCAACAGGCCCGTTTTCTTATATTTTTTAAAGGTTTTGGTTTTGATAAAGCTTTAAAGAATTATTCCTCTTTGAAACTTTAAATTTTTTTATTTATCTAGGGGCAATTAAACTAGCATTTCTATGGCCATATTTGATAGGGGAAATTACTTCAAGTTATGTATGTGGCCTTTGTTGAAAATCAGTACTGTTATTTCTGTGTTTTTAGGGGTCAGTGTGAGTGTTGGACTTTTACTTTTTATTTTAGTTTTTTTGTAAGTAGTTGTACTGAGCTTTGTATGTGTTTGGGGAGGGATGAGTATAGCAACACAGCTTAATAAAAGTTCTTGAAAGATTTGGGGGCCCTTAAAAGGGCCGGAAGCAGGCTGGGATCCTGGCTGGCTACTAAGGCGGCTGTTGCTGTTGCAGAGGTTGCTGGGAAGTTGAAGGTGTTGCTGGTGACGCAATGAAGACTTGTGGAGTGTTGACATCTGTAACTCCTGTGAGGTCCGATAAACTTAAAAATCCAGACAGGTTGTGACGACTGCTCTCGTCCTGTCCAAATCCCATTTGTGACGGTGTGTAATACAGCAGGCTGCTGCTGGAAGCTGAAGCTGCAGCTTGTCTCGTGGGTCCCTGTGGTGGTAAAATCCTCATTGCCTGTGTATCTGTAGTTACAGTAGCTGTTCTTCTTGGCAGGGATGCTGCTTGCCTTGGAGTCGGTGGTTGAGCTGGGGCTGGAGCTTTACTTGGAGTTGCGGGTTTCAAATTGCTGGCAGTGACGTTCTGCAGTGTGTTGAAGACCTGCCCCTTCAAAGTGTGGTACTGCTCTTCGCTCAACTTGCTCGCTTCAGATGCCACAAAGTAAAAAAAAGTGTTCTTTCATCCGCTGGCTTCTCAACAGACTTGGACACCATAGTCTTCATGGTTTCAAAATGTTCCAATAACTTGTGGTCTGTAGATAACGGCCCCAAGTTAACAGGTGATCTGCCACTTGCGTCTAGTGATTCAACGTCCGTACTGGAGCGAGTACTGTCGTTGTGCACCCTGGAATCCTGCGGATGTGGCCACGCATAAAGGACATGCGGTCATAAACCCACTGCTGTCTTGGTGTGAAACTGGCTGGAGCCTGACCAGACTTGTTCTTCGACACCTTGCCAAAAGTTGTCCTCTTGGATGTGTACCACTGTTTCACATCATTCGCATCTAGCTTCAGTTCTGTTGCAATCTCTACCCATAGAGCTTCCTTGTGATATTTATCTGCATATCTCTCATGCTCCTTGTTATAAATTTCTGGGTGGTTCTGCAAAAATTCAATGGTGGCATCCTCCTCCTTATCTGTGAAGGCTGTCACTAGCCTACATCTCTTTGAAATAACAGGTAGTGGTGCATTCTGTGGGACTTGCTCCTCCTCTTCATCATCAACGGCTGCCTCAGTAGTAGGCAGTATCTCATCACTAGGTGGAGCTTGGAGTGATGTAGGCTTTGCAACAGTATCAGTGGGTTCCTCCTCTGTAGCCTCTTCTCTCTTCTCCTCCTGTTGCTTGCTCTTCCTTTTCCTCTTATACATCTCGTAAAATAAAAAAAATGTAAAATGTGTCTATCTGTGAAACTTGCCCTAAGCTCAACTTATATATCAAAATAAAAACTGAAATCCCCTAACTAAAATCCCTGTGACACAATCGACGTTCTCAGTAGCCAGCCAGTACCAGTTAAAGTGAAAGCAAATTGGGGGTCTCCTTATGTAGTTGCCGACCACGAGAAAAACTAGTGCGCATCCAACATGCGCAGACAACCCACCACACATTCTGTCACGAAATCTTGCCTTTGATCTCAGGCCGCCCCAGACAATCCCCGACGTTCGCAGGCTGTCTTCTCTTTGTCTGCGTTTGCCTGGGGCAGTCTTGCACGCGCAAGAATCTTGTGTGAGTGTGAGAATTGTCGGCGACTGTTAGCCGGCTTTCCCAGGCTCAGACAATCTTTGATGTTCGCCGACAGTCTGCGACTAAGGGTCACGGATAAGAAAGCGTGGGAAAAATATACATGCGTTAGTCGGCCACCAGTCGCAGACTGCCTGGGAAATATTTTCTTGGTCGGAGACTAGCAGTTAAAGAATGCATAAGACTGTCGCAGACTGACCAAAATTCTGTCTGAGGCCATCTGGGACATCCTGAGGCAGATTCAACAAGATTAAGGTTCATGATTAAGCCAGTCGACTACACGAGACACTCTGCGACTTACCCAAGATTCACTCACGACTTGCAAATTTCCTTAATCGTGGGCCTTAATCGCTCTGTGGAATGGGGGCATTAGAACATGTGTAATAAGCTGCCTACCAAGAGGTGAAAAACTAAGTAAGTTTTTAAAGAACTGGCGGCCAATCTCGCTCTCATCTGTCATGTATAAGATAGCTCCCACCGCAATTGCCAATGGATTAAAAACTGTTCTTAATAATACACAGTCTGGTTTTAAAAGTGGGAGATTCATTGGAGGAAATACACGTCTTTTGTAAAAACTAGCTACCAGGCCAGCTAATGTTGGTTGACTTTTTTACCCCACAGCCCTTAAGGGTATTGTTTTCACCCATGGTGTCCGGATGGGCGGGCGGGCGTCCGAGCGGGCGGGCGGTTGGGCGGGCAGCGGGAAATAGTTTGTCCGGGCTGTATCTCAGAAACCATAAGGTGTAGGAAGTTGATACTTGGTAGGGACATTGGCTAGGGGGGTGTAGGTGTGCAACGTCATGGTTTCACCTTAATTTGACCTTTGACCTTGCCGTAGTGACCTTGAGTTTGAAAATCTTTTCCGGGCTAAATTTCAGAAACCGTAAGGTGTAGGAAGTTGATATTTGGTAGGAACATTGGTTAGGGGGTGTAGGTGTGTAGCTTCATGGTGTCACCTTGATTTGACCTTTGACCTTGCCGTAGTGGCCTTGACCTATAAAATCTGGTCCGGGCTATATCTCAGAAAGCGTAAGGTGTAAGAAGTTGATACTTGGTAGGGATATTGGTCAGGGGGTGTAGGTGTGCAACATCATGGTCTGACCTTGATTTGACCTTTTACCTTGCCGTAGTGACCTCGACCTATAAAATCTTATCTCGGAAACCGTAATGTGTAGGAAGTTGATATTTGGTAAGGACATTGGTTAGGCTGTGTAGGTGTGCAACGTCATGTCCTGACCAGGATTTGACCTTTGGCCTTGTCATAGTGACCTTGACCTATAAAATCATGTCCAGGCTGTATCTCAGAAACCATAAGGTGTAGGAAGTTGATACTTATTAGGGACATTGATTAGGGGGTGTAGTTGTGCAACGTCATGATCTGACCTTGATTTGACCTTTGACCTTGCCGTTGGGGCCTTGACCTATAAAATCTTGTCCAGGCTATATCTCGGAAACTGTAAGGTGTAGGAAATTGATATTTGCTAGAGACATTGGTTAGGGGGTGTAGATGTGCAGCAACATGGTGTGACCTTGATTTGACCTTTGATCTTGCCATAGTGACCTTGACCTATAAAATCTTGTCAGGGCTATATCTCAGAAACCGTAACGTGTAGGAAGTTGATACTTGGTAGGGACATTGGTTAGGGGCTATAGGTGTGTATTATCATAGTGTGACCTTCATTTGACCTTTTACCTTGTTGTAGAGACCTTGACCTTTAAAATCTTCATGGACCTTTGGGTCTGTCTTTTGATGCAGGTTAAACAAAAGTCATATTAGAATTTATTAAGAATTTTACTTTCATAACTTCCCATTGCAAAGATAGAATTTCATCAAGTGAGCCACAGATTTTGCTCCAACACCACAATAAGCATTCATTAAATGTATTACCACTTCTGTATGCATGGTAATATTCAAACCATCTAAACCATAATTCGGCCATGCAGATGTAGATAAAGAGTGTTGAATTTTAGTTTACTGATTAATGCTGTCATCTTGTTATTGAATTGTCTTGTTTTAATACTTCATCTTTATACGCATTATCTTTCTTTTAAACATTATTTCTTCATTTAAGAAATTGTTTGGACCTTTATATAACTGACAATGCTGAAAGTATCCTGAAGTTTGTACTGGTACAGTACTTCTATATCTCATGGTGTTAAAAAATTTTCCCTAGGCTGTGGGGTATCGGTATCTCTGATGTTTTTTTTCTCTTAGCTATTCCTGAATAATGTGCTCAAGTTTTATGATTTTGGAAGGAATTTTTGTCACTGAATAAATGTTTTGATTAAAAATATTAAGCTTTAGTTCTTCAGTCTGGTCACTTATCCGATTTTCTGCTATACGCTTTATATCTATTTCCATTTTCTACTTAAAATTTTGTATCTTATGATATTTTATGAAAACCGATGGAAAAGACAAAAACTGTCTCCGCTGGGTAAAACCACAGTTATAAAAACATTGATATTATCGAGTTTTAACAATATTTTTACTTCTCTTCTAGCTGAAAATACATTTCTGATCAAAACTTTAAATAATCTTTTATACTCTTTCATATGGGACAATAAGTCTGACAAAGTAAATAGAAAACGGATAACAAACTCTTACTTTCAATGAGGCCTAAAAATGGTTGATATTGATGTTTTCATAAAAAGTCAAAAAAGATTTTTTGGTGAAGCAATTGATTTAATCACTTAAGGCTCCTTGGGCTATACTTCAAGTTTAATCTGTGCTAAAAAGTTCTATTTACTAGGCCCTCTTTTGACCCGAATTACAGCTAGTAATATTTCAAATACATTTCGAAAGGACATTTTAATGGCATGGGGCTCTTTGCTTGATAAAAGGCAGTCTGCTAAATATGCTAAATTTGAATTGTTGTCATGTCAAATCTGATCCAATTCTAGGATTTAAACTTGGCCAGTCTTCCACCCCCACTAGTACAAGGCAGGTATTCTAAAAGCTCTCTATTTACTTAATAATGATGGTAACCTAAACCCTTAGATGAAATCAGGCTTCAATATGGAGTTAAATCAATTTTTTTGAGTATTTGAGAATTGAAAGACCTTAGGAAGGGTTCCTAAATGACTGTGATCTCAATGAGCTTGATGTTGCAAGACCTTTTTTGCCTCCCCACAAAAAACTGCTTCAGTATCAGTTAATCTTCAGTTTATACTTGAACTCAATCCACAGTTGATTATATTTGGTGTTCTGGAAAATTATTTAGATTTTTTCCCCGAAAGTTGCACTATTTTATTTTGAAATTCTCAAAATGATATAATTCTGAAATTTTATTTTTGACAGTGCAAAAAATTCTAAAGTACTGAATTTGAATACATATAGAGCCTTGTTTAAAAGTATATTTAGTGACCAGGAATATATTGCTTCAATTAGCTGTAACACAGAAAAATTCCAGACAAGTTGGTCTGTATTTCACAGATTGAAAAAAAAAAATGAGTAGCATGTTTTCTTTGTATTCCTGTATTTACATAATATTTCTATTGTGAATATTTGTGTCTGTGTGCTGATTGATTTTTATTATTTATGCATGACCAGTATTTGTTATAGGTATGCAATTCGTGTATGCCATTTTGTTTGTACATTTGCTTCGTAAAAAATAAATTAAAAAAAAAAAAAAATGTTCCTTTGATCACAGAGATGCAATTCATATGGTTATCAACTAGAAATGACATATTACCTTGATAATTTTTTCTACTTTTGGAGCAGTTCATGGCAATGCTATCTGTTACATTTATGGGTTAAATGCAGGCATGAAATCATATAATGTCATTCAAGTTTATTGTAAATATATAATCCCAAAAACTACCAATATACAAGCCGGTACCAGCATAAAACAATTCATGTCAAAACAACCATTTTAGACAAGAAGACAGGTAAAGTAGAAAATAACATGTAGACCATCAG
Source organism: Sabellastarte sp. h YS-2021 (assembly GCA_964017235.1). Classification (NCBI taxonomy): domain Eukaryota; kingdom Metazoa; phylum Annelida; class Polychaeta; order Sabellida; family Sabellidae; genus Sabellastarte; species Sabellastarte sp. h YS-2021. The sequence goes on from OZ024931.1 coordinate 145,633,045, forward strand.
CGTTCTTTAGAATACTTGAGTCAATTATAATTTTTTTATATTCAAGTTCAATATAGTCTCAAATCACAGATAAGTACTGGTAAGCAGGACTGGTGAAGATACCAAGATTCATCCGCCAAGTAAATTCACATTTTGCTCCCGACACTTCTCAGGTAGGTGAGATAGACAGCACATTTACTAATATCCCTAGTCATAAAAGGATTCTCTGAGGAATTAGCACATATACAAGCAATAAATGGGATGGTAAGATGTTCCACTACGAATGTGATCCAAATCAGGTAGTACAGGCCTACAGGGTGGTGCTCACAATAGTCTACAATAAAAGGTAATCTTTAGTAACTAGATTGAGCAACACCTTAAAAAGAAATAAGATATGAATAAGCTACAGTAGCTAAAGTATAAGTAGTGCTCTTGATACTAAGGTAAGCAATTACAGCTAAAGAGAAGGACAACATAAGCATTACCACAAGAGGTGCTAGTTGTAATATAACTTGGTTCATAAATTTGTTTATAATATATCATTGATTAATAACTACATTACAAATTCCAAATTAACTACAGGCCGGCTGTACAAAGCACAATTAAATATGGGCAAGAGATTATCAAATACACAGGACTGTACAGACAATTACACAAGTACTGTGTCATAATATATAACAAATAAAATTTGCAAAGAAATACTTATATTATACAACATCCCACTGAAATAACCCAAACACAACTTGTGTCACCCTGAGTACAAACTTTGTGAGACAGAACAACAGAACGAGCCCACCAAAATAAAACAAGCAATATTTCCATATTAGAAATCAATATAAATGACCACTACTTTTACTAAGCCAAAGCCCCCAGTGACCTCAGACACTCTGCTACCCACAAAACAGAACTCTTGGTTAGCAAAACAATGTGGACAAATCTCTGTATCACAAACTAATTGACACCAATTTAACTGGACCCTTGATTTACAACATAATGCTCACAACCATGTTTGGAAGATCAAATTCCTGCATTAATAAAAATACACAATGCACACAAAAACTCTGAAATAACATATACCATTACACAACACTATCTCTGAGAGAATAACCCATTTTATTAGGTTTATCTTGGCTAGGAAGGGTCAAAGGATTTAACTAATAAGACAGCATTTACACTTATTGCAGTACAGATGAAGCTAACATTCCATTTCATGCCTTAGATAGCATGCTAGATTTAGTAAATTTAGGCCTTTTATTAATCCCCCAAAAGTTTGTCTATTTGTTTATTTTGTTTATTTGGGGTTTAACGTCGCTTTCAACACTGTACAGGTCATATCACGACGGGTAGTTGTAAGGGCAGAGGAAACCAGTACATAGAGTTCCCTAGGGTTGTGTACTGTAAACTGCCGACCAACGGCAAGCAACTACCAGCTTTCCCACACAAGGCCTTGACGGGGATCGAACCCCGTCCTCAGAGGTGGGAGGCGAGAGTGTTACCACTCTGCCACCGTGGCCCCCAAAAAGTTTGTCTAAAATGATTATGAGAGTGGACATTAGCAAAACAAAGTTTGGTATTAAGGCAAAGTTATGTTAGATCATAACCCTTGGTGTAGAGATGTTTGTCTCTTTAAATGAGAGTTGCAGGAATCGTTTCAGAAACTGTTGTACATCTCTTGATGTGTGAAAGGATCCCATGTATTTGTTAGTCGTATGTTAACATCTGTCTGGTATACTACCACCTCTAATATTATATTGGATGATGCTTTTATTGGAACTTGATGTTGTTTCAAAAACTTTTCAAAGTTGGGTGGTTATGTTCCTTGTCCTGTTCATTATTCAGTTTTTGTAGATACGAGTTTGCAAAAGGAAGGGGGATTTGGGAGTCTGTAGCATATACTGTCCCTGTTCCATTTCATCTCATTGGCTAGACCTTCATAACCCAGTACAAAATGCACAGCATACACACCCCAATGTCAAAGACAATTTTAAATTTATGTTGCTCTTTTTATTTCTGAGCACCTCCAAGCATTGGAGTGTTATTTCAAAATTGCTTTTCTTAGAATATTTGGAAAAAATCTTCCTTATCTAACCTCAATTATAACTATGATAACTAAGATTCCTTTTAGATGTTCTTGTATTTGATGGCCCTTTGGATAATGCTGTGAAAGGCATTGATAACACTATGCATAGGAGTATGAACTGGGGGGGGCAGCGGGGGGCGGCCGCCCTCCCAATCATAAAGTTGGGGGGGTGGAGGTATCTTTTCGCCCCCCTCAACTTTTTGCAATACAACTAAACTCCAATTTTGAAGTTAATGTAAATTTTTACAGGTAACTCAATAATATGTAGTCAAATTACACTTTTACTTTGTTCACTGCTCACATGTACCATCATGTAAGCTACCAATTGAACTACATAATATTTACTTTTATGATTTGTAAAAGGAACATTTTTCAGTTAACCTATCATTGGATTTGTAAAATTCTGTGAAATGTTTCACTTATGTAGATCCAAATCATACATATAGTAACCTACATTTAATTTATCGTGTTGCTAATTATTTAGAACTTAGACATGAAGTTTGAAATTCACACAGAGGAATGGTTTAGCTCAGCAATTTGTCAGCTGATAAGATTTTTCCCAGAAAACTCTTCCTTTTTTACTGTGTGTATTGGACCTACCTAGTCCCATCATTATACCTCTCCCTCAATTTGGGGATTAATCTTGCTAAAATAGATCTTGTATCAGATTGGCACTTGAAGGAAATATCACAGGTTCTGGAAACATGTAGTCAAGACATTAGAAATACCTTTAAAATGCAGAGGTGGCTATATGTATTTCTATACCCCGACAAGATTGGTTAAACTTAGGATTGATGTCAGTTACACTGTCATCACAAAGATTTCCTTTGGTAAAGGAACTTAAAAATATTTTAATTGCACCATTTGAATTTGTACATTACCAACATGCAATACATTCCGTAAAATTAACCAAAATTGTTGGTGTCGAGTTGAGTCGGTGCAATCTAATTCTCGTCCCCCCAACCAAAAATTACTTGCTACGCCCCTGCTATGTCCAGCTCACAATCCCCAGGGCCCCTTCTCGTTGTGTCAGATGTATGATATATCTATACTCTTTGATGTATTTGAAAGTTCATTCGATTAGCAGGCTGCTTTCCTTCTTACCTTAATATGCCTTGCTAAGTATGTCAGATGTGGCTCCTTTTTGAGGAAAGGCTTTGACCAAAAAAGACATTTGTTGTGCAATAATATTCGTTTTCCCTACCCTAGATTACATGTCACACTGATGTATGGCCAAAACTTGGCACTCTCCAGAGAGTTGTACTTAGGGTTAGTTTCAGTTTCTAACCCACGTATGTGTCATATTTAAACCCTTCAGCTTTTGCTTTCAAACTTCAAACTTCCACCTAACGAGCCTCTTTTCCTTCTAGGAGATTACACTGTCTTGACTCTGTCTCATTGGGATTCTTAATGATTCTAATTTATATGTCTCGATATGACTTAATATGCCTCAATGGGAACCAATCTCAGCTGATAAGGACACACTATTAAGTGATACATAAAGCAATTATCTTAATGTCAGAGGCCCTCTTGTACCTGATATGCAAATAATGTTTCACATTAATTTCTTTTTATTTGTTTGATTTGTCAGTGTGTGTACATGATGTGCTATACATTTACACAGTGACGCACTGATAAGAACATTTGTTAATATTATCACAAAGTGTGATTTATTTGTTGTCTGGAGTTGTGTTTTGAATAATTGTGTATCTTGAAAGAGGGAGCTAATGGAAAAGTTTTAGACTTAATTCTGTACAAAATGAAAATAGTTTATCTGGTGGTACCAGGCTGAGAAATACATAGTGGCTGACAGTACACAGTAAGTAATTCCTGAAAACACAGTTTATGTGCATGTGTGAATGTATTTATATGGTGATGAATCCTATATCCATATTTTAAACAAAGAAATGACAGAAATGACTCTTATGCATGTGGACCCCAGATAATATAGAAAATTTAATTTTGAACTTGGAATTTCTCTGCCATTAGTGCATAAACTATAACACAACTAAAATGAACAGAAGCTCTGTGATAATACCTTTCTAATGATATATATAACTTATTTGTATTTTACACAGTTTCCGAAAAATTAACAAAAATTTGGCAGTTATTGACCAACTTTCTCAGCGCTAATTGTCCATGGCTAGGTGGCACCTGTATGTCCACAGATGTATTGAAAATGCAGTTGGTGGTGGGAAATAAAAATGCATGAATTTGTTTTCTAATTCAGTGTAATATGAATGATCAAGGTATTTAACCCACTACACTGATGTGTACAATCTGAGATGAAATATGGCGTAGAATATGAATATGTTTGTTGATATAATTTTTCAGAAATAATTTTTGGTTTATCTCACAAATTTCCGTTGTAATTAGAAAATTTCAAAAATATAAACTCTTTCACCTAATTTGTGTGCTTTGATAAAATACAAATTGATGTAGTCTAAATAATTTTACCATGTTGAGGATGATGTATTCAATGTACTTTCACTTTGTGATTTTATATTACTTTAATTATATGTATATATACATACTACCACTTCAAACTTTTCATGCACATTCATTGAAAACCTAATATCCATGTACTGACAGGACTATATTGTTAATATATCTATCATTAATGTTTATTTTTAAAATAATGAGACATAAAGTTTTTATAATCAATATTCTATTGCTGAATAATCACCATTTTAAATGGTGATTTACTTTTAGATGACTCTTTTTACCACAGTTATAGCTTGTAACAGATTTTGGTCCTGGGACAGTAACTAGTTTGTGACTCACCCTTGTCTGTGATGTTACTTAAGTTTCCTTTCCTGATGTAAAGTAGCTGGCTGCATCCAATGTTTACTGAAGTTGGTTTTCTGAAGTTTCTGTTAGTAAACTCCTGATTTACCCCCACCTGAGCAATCAACTCTGCACTCTGTTGTAGAAGTGTAATGTCAAATGATTCTTTGAAGTCGGGCCTGCTAAGTACCTGTCTTTTATATGTAGGTAGGAGCCCTGTTATGGTTTGCGTCATCACAGTATCAGATTTCTTGAGTTTGGTCTCCAATTATTCGACCCTAAGCACATAACTGTGCCTGACTCCATATTGTTGTTTCACAAGTCGTATTTGATTTCTTTTTACCAGTCTTTACCCTTGGGATAGAATTGTCTCTTGAACTCTTTCAACATTTAATTGCAAACAAGTGGTCATATGTCCTATACCTCGCCCTGAACCATCATTTTACCATATCTTTCAATGACATCATAAACAAATGTTTAGTTTGAGCATTGTCTAAATGATACTAGGCAGCCAGCTCAAAGAAATCGTGTTGAAACTCTGTCTTTGTTCTGTGTCACTGCAAATGTTGGGGGTTTTAATGTTGTGATTAATGGTGGAAGTGGAGGACACCGAATTGGTTTGAGACTGATGGTGTTGGTAATGGTCCTGGGTGCCAGCTAGTGGTTAAGATTCAAATACCAGGAGATGGTGATGATGTGGTGTCATTCATCACTGATGTGCATGTGCCTGACACTGCAGCAGTTGTGGCTACCGCTGAGCTTTTGTTGGCTTGAATCTGATGTGAAATCTTCCTCTGTTGATTCCTTGTCATTACTGTGGTCCCCTTCTTCTTCTTCAGTGTTGTTGTCTTCTTCTTCCATTGGGTCCTTCATTTATGTTCCGCTCCTCTCTCTTTTGGGGGAATTTTTATTCAATTTTTCTAGTCCTTTGTTTTCTAACTTATGTGCATTATATCTGGTCAGATATCTATATCTGTCCATCTAGTGAGTTTAATGTCTTTTTTGCTGTCAAATTTTGGTTGGCTGTCTTCATTGTTACCCAACATCATCACATAGTGATACCTATTTTAGGTCTTCATAAGATATTTTATAAGAGTGTCTATATGTACTATTATTAAGATGTTTTAATTCTTCGCTTGGATGAGGTGGAATTTTCTGTTTCTGTGAAAGGAAACCATCAAATTGTCCTATCCATCAATATAGTGGAAATTGGACAATGGTATTTGGGATTGTCCTGTGATCCATTGCCTCCAGTTAGGTCAAGGTAGAAATGAAAACCCCAGGGTGGGGACAAAATATGTTTTATTATACATTAACAAGTACTACTCTATCTTTTATTTACAATTAAATTATTTTACTTAGGACGTAGATAACATTTAAAAATTTTTAGCCATTGACCAGATATTTACAATTTTTATACATAATATGTCAATGGCTATGTCATTAACTAGTTCATATATATAATCTTCATTGGCATAGCTATGCACGTATTTGAGGTGACCCTAAAGAGGTAGAAAGTTAAAATTTACAGTAAGGTTAGATGTAAAGAGGTTAGGGTGGCCTTAGCTCCAGGCTTATATAGAGTTAAGGTCAACCTAAAGTTTAGATGTTTGAGGTTGAGGTTTATAGAAAATGAGAGAGTTTAGGGTGACCTCAAAGTTAAGTTTTATGAAAACCTGTGAGTTTCAGTTCAGATTTAAAATTTTACATAGATGTATTTATTTTTGGATCACAGGTGATAGTTTCATATAAAATTTTGAGAATTTTAGTTTAATTTGCAAATGAAAAGAGGGAGATGAGTAGAGGTTTGAGTTGAGAGCCCCAAACCCTCACGATGTATACCAAGGACTTAAAAATAAAACATAACAAAATAAAACTTAATATTCTTTGCTTAATTTTTTGTAAAATGGCGACTGCCTTGCTCGACTTTTAATTGAAAAATGAAGCTACAATAGTTTTAAGCAGGAAACTATTGACCCAGGTCAAGAGGTCAACCAATGAAATAATTTGTACAGAAACAAGAATAACTGTTATTAAAACTGAAGCAATGAGGTGCGTATAACTAAAGTTATACACATTCAAACAAGAATGAAGACACAAATATTGTCTACAGTTCCAAATTTATCTTGTTTACAATAATCTTCAGTACATAGTCAATTAACAATCATATCCTCTTTAATCACTTTTCATCCCAACAATCCCAATCAGTTTTTACTATAAATATACTAAACATCCAGTATTAAATATACCTTTTTACCTATTTCGTCTTTACTAAAGCTTGTATCAGTCACCACTACATGCCTGTTCAGAGGCTTACATTACGGAAACATGCATGATAATGACAGATGAAAACTTAAGTTTGTAAATATCTATATCTATTTTTCTTGTTATATCCTAATTTATTTTGATATCCTTTCCTAAATATGCTCATTTGTGTAGTAATTCTCTCTTTTTAAAAGTAATAAATGCTATATGTGATAAAGGTAAAATTAAAGGACAAATTAGGGCCATTTTAGCTTCAATCATCTTTTAAGAAGCAACAACCAAGCTAAAAACATCCATATGTGAATATTTTTCTACACACAATTTACTAACTTTAAGTTTGCACCGAATAAGCCCTGTAACAACTTATTTTGTATCAATGACTTATTTTGTATTACATGACTTATTTCGTATCAATTTTTGACTTATTTTGTATTACTGACTTATTTTGTAGTAAAATTGTCTTATTTCGTATTACTTGGCCAACTTATTTCGTACCAACAGTTGACTTAATATGTTACAAAACGGTGCGCAGAATTTTGACAAGATTTCAGGGTGATACAAAATAAGTCGCTAATACAAAATAAGCTGCTCTATAGACAACTTGTTTTGTATCACTGACTTATTTTGTATTATCAGGTTATAAAACTCCACACTGTGTAAGAAATTTTGTTTTTTAAACTGTGGAACTCTTTGTTTATTCATTATTTTTATTTTACATTATACGGAAGCTCTGGACTGCCAATTTCTTTTTTATTTTAACAACTTGAATATACCAGTTAGTTAGCTTGAATATTCGAGTTAATAACTAGAATATTCGAGTTAGTAACTTGAATGTACAAGTTGCCAACTTGAATATACCAGTTACCTAACTTGAATATATGAATGAGCTAACTTGAATATATGAGTTAGCTAACTGGAATATATGAGATACTAACTGGAATATTTGAGTTAGTTACTGGAATATACAAGTTACTAAATTGAATTTGTGAGTTAGGAACTGGAATACACAAGTTACTAATTTGAATATACCAGTTAACTAACTTGAATATGCAAATTAGCTAACTTGAATATATGAGTTACTAACTTCAAAATACGAGTTAGCTTACTTGAATATTCAAGTTAGGTAACTGGTATTTTCCAGTTAGCTTACTTGCATATTCAAAATATAAACTTGAATATTCCAGTTTCTAACTTGTATATTCCAGTTACTAATCGGTATATTCACGTTAGCTAACTTGTATATTCAAGTTACTAACTCATATATTCCAGATAGGTAACTTGTATATTCACGTTAGCTAACTTGTATATTGAAGTTAGCTAACTTGTATATTCCAGTTAGGCAACTTGTATATTCCAGTTAGGTAACTCGTATCTTCAAGTTAGCTAGCTCGTATGTTCAAGTTAGCTAACTTGTATATTCCAGTTAGGCAACTTGTATATTCCAGTTAGGTAACTCGTATGTTCAAGTTAGCTAACTCGTATGTTCAAGTTAGCTAACTTGTATATTCCAGTTATCTAACTTGTATATTCAAGTTAGCTATCTGGTATATTCCAGATAGTAAGTCATATAATCCAGTTATTAGTTTGTTTATTCCAGTAAGCTAACTCGTATATTCCAGTTGGTTAACTTGCATATTCAAGTTAGCTAACTTGTATATTCAAGTTAGTTAACTTGTATATTCTTGTTAGTTTACTGGAATATTGAAGTTAGTAAGTCGTATATTCCAGTTAGTAACTTGAACATTCAAGTTACTAACTCGTATATTCCAGTTACTAACTGTTATATTTAAGTTACCTAACTGGCATATTCCAGTTACCAAACTTGTTTTTTCAAGTTAGCTAACTTGTATATATCCCAGTTTGTTAAGTTTTTTCACCCTTTTCATGTAATTTCAATGATAATTTTGTGAAAGAAGGACTTCTTACAATGTTAATTAGCACATAAGAATTGGAAAAAATGTATTTATCCCTGAAATTTTAGTACTTGCAAAGACTTTGGCTATTAAAATGATGCACAGTCATTCTTGTTTTTTTCTGATGCATACAAAAATGCTTAATGCTACCAATGGATAAACACATTTGCCACCTTTTCTATATTCTATTGAATAATGCTGAGCTAACATGTGATTAACATTTGCATGTTGTCTATAGAATTGTACATTTTGCATAATAGAATTTGGGATATATGTAGTTTTTACGCTGTGCAGGTATTGTTGTCACCCGTGGTGTCAGGCTGAACAGTTGGGCAGTCTCTCTGCCAAGTGGGAGGGCTGGTTCAGTATTAACTTCTCTATGCTGTATCTAATATACCATTAGGGTTAGGATGTTGAGCCTTGATAGAGACATTGAGAGAAACTGGTTAGGGAGTGTAGGTGTACAACATCATAGTATGACCTTGATTTGACCTTTGACCTTGCTGTAGTGACTTTGATCTCATCCGGCTCATATCCTTCAAACTGTAAGGTGTAGGAGGTTGATACTTGGTAGGGATATTGGTTAGGAAATGTAGGTTAGCAATATGTAGTCTAACAGTGTTCAAATTTATAATCTTACATCAATGCTGCCTATAACGTTTACTCTGTAATGTTGAACATTAATGTAATATTTAGCTAGAGGTTTCTTGAGTGTACAAAGTGTACATTTTAAGATCTTATCTCATGAAGTTCATTGATTTTTCCCAAGTTTGTAGGATTTTGTGCTAGTGTTCCTACCAATAAACCAAATCTGTGCTCTCTATATGTAAACTTTATCTGATTCAACAAAGGCATTCATACTTCCACAAATATATTCCAGTCCAAGATTTAACACCATCTCAAATTCATTTACAGATACAGTTATAATTTTCAATATACTACTGACTAGTCTAATCAATTATATCTCTGTGAAATTCAGTGCTGAAAATAAGAATTGCTATCAGGCAAATGGTAAATGGACTACAAAATTGAATACAGTAAGGATTAAATTCATTTGAGTCCATCCTTTGATGGAGACAAGACACTATAAAAGTTGAATTGAAATTACTACAAAATCAGTCAGTGAAAATACCAGTTACCTAACTTGAATGTTATTTTGAACTTAGTAACTCACATATTCAAGTTAACTAATTTGTATATTCAAGTTAGCTAATTTGCATATTCAAGCTAGTTAACTGGTATATTCAACTTAGTAACTTGTGTATTCCAGTTCCTAACTCATAAATTCAATTTAGTAACTTGTATATTCCAGTAACTAACTCAAATATTCCAGTTAGTATCTCATATATTCCAGTTAGCTAACTCGTATATTCAAGTTAGCTAATTCATATATTCAAGTTAGTGAACTGATATATTCAAGTTAGGTAACTTATTAACTCGAATACTCATGCTAACTAACTGGTATATTCAAGTTATTAAAATAAAAAAATTTGCAGTCCAGAGCTTCCATATAATGTCAAATAAAAATAATGAATAAACAAAGAGTTCCACAGTTTTAAAAACAAAATTTCTTACACATTGTGGAGTTTTATGATCTGATAATACAAAACAAGTCAGTGATACAAAAGAATCATAGACAAATCGGCCCTTTGCCAAATCGGCCCCCGTCAAATCGGCCCCCAAAATAAAATTACCTGGTCAAATCGGCCCCCTATAAAATAATTTATGGTCAAATCGGCCCCTTATAAAATAATATATGGTCAAATTGGCCCCCTAGATATAGATAGATAAGTGTATATATGATTTATGGTTTTTTTTTCACAACAACCCATATACATTGGGGTTACCTGTGAGATAAATTATAAAATTAATGATAACAATAGTAATAATATTAATTATTTGTATTAAATTTTGCAGATATGAACTTAATGCTTATTGTTCGCTTTGATGCCCACAAGGGGGGAGATGATATAATCCTCTGCATGTACATCAAAGGGAACAATCATCTTTTAATGTCTAATACTGTTTGATTAACACTTAAGCTAGTTATCCCTAAATTAAACAAATACCAAAGATCACTAAAATTATAATGCCATCAACAGAGGCACATAGGTTACAAAGGATTGATTACAGTATCTTGACATGAGCTGACATCATTCATATGTATTAATTACACTTAGTAAAACAACACATAAACAATCAACACTGTTGTCATAACATTGTCATGCATATCACCCAACCCAGTAATTTGATAAGGCCTGATTATAATTAATTGATGCATTAAATCTATAAAAGGGCTTCTTATTTCTCCAAATATTATTCAGCTTTGGAAGTCCAAAGTAGATAGATAGATAATATTTTTATTTTACTGACGGTGTGTTATCCAGAGTTACATATATATAAACAGAAAGTTTATACAACAGTTTTACTGAAACAGAATATAATAACACCCAGCCATTTAGGCTTACAGGTCAGTATGAAATCTTCTAACAGTATATGTATGTGCATAACAATATGAAGAAAGATTAGAAATATACACAAAAACAAAAACGCTCCTAGGTGTAGTTTTAGTGAAACCACTAAAGTAGCATGGTGTCATGTATAAGCTATAAACTGCCTATTAGGGTTAGGCAACACACTCTGTACTCTACACTCTGACCTTCTCATAGATTTGTATTCAAAATCTGCACAGTGACTGATATTATTTTATTTTTCCCCAAATAGTTATTGTATTTTACCAGTCACAAGAATAGGTAAAATATTATGAATAAATAAAATGTTCATTGTTCTCTTTGATGCCCACAAGGGGGAGATAATTATCCTCTGCATGGACATCAAAAGGAACAATCAGCTTTTGATGTCTAATACTATTTGTTTAGCTAGTTTCCCTAAATTAAACAAATACCAAAGATCAACAGAGGCTGTGCAGGCAATGTAATTGCACTTTTAATAATTCTTAGGTTACAAGGGATTAATTACATGATCCAATTATCTTTGATGTGTATCAATGACACTTAGCCAAAGTTCTCACCTTATACACAATTATAAAGATTCTACTTCATCACTATTTCAATTAAGGCATGTCGGTTCTGTTGAAAAGGACCCCTTATTTATAAGTTTTAATTACAAAAGTTTTCAACTGGGGTCCGATTTGTCCAGTGCCGAATTTTTAGGGGGCCGATTTGTCCAGGGCCGACTTTTTTAGGGGACCGATTTGCCGAGGGCCGATTTGGCAAAGGGCCGATTCGTCCAGCTCCCATACAAAGCAAGTTGTATATAGAGCCGCTTATTTTGTATTATCGACTTATTTTGTATCACCCTGAAATCTTGTCAAAATTTTGCGCACCGTTTTGTAACATATTAAGTCAACTGTTGGTACGAAATAAGTTGGCCAAGTAATACGAAATAAGGCAGTTTTACTACAAAATAAGTCAGTAATACGAAATAAGTCAAAAATTGATACGAAATAAGTCATGTAATACAAAATAAGTCGTTGATACAAAATAAGTTGTTACAAGCCCTAAATAATGTTCTATTGATGGAGATTATGATAGTAAGTTGTCTCAGTTGTGAATGTCTAGTTTACTGCATGCTTTTAACTACTTGTCCAACTATTTGTTTTTGTTTACATGGGAATGTGGACAAATTATTTTTGTAAAAATATTCACATTTGTGCCACCTCAACATTAGATTCAACTTTTCCTTCATTACCACCAAATGAGAATTCGGAGAGAAAGGAACTGTTGTAACAATAACAATTGTATATGAATTTTTTTCTTGACTTGTCACATTTTGATTGGTTGTCTCATTCACGTGAGGTCTGGGATTATTAGAGAGTTTAAGATATACGTTTTGGATATTACATGTACTGCAAAATCTATAAGTATACCTAGACGTTTCCCATTTACAATTTCTGGTTAAGATACAAGTACTACGTCATGAAGGAAGGTCCCCTCCCCATTTGGTTCTTTATGCTTGGAAACAGTCAATTTCACTGTGAGGAAAACACGGTAGAGGGATGGACCATTTGTTTTCATGATCAACTCTGATTCAATGTGATATAAACTTACTCAAAATTTTAAAGTTACTTAAAATCATCCAATTGTAAAGTAAAGATTAGCAACAGAATAGGCAAAAACATATATACACTATTGAATTTTAAGTTTTTCATTGTTTGTTTTTTTAAAATACTTCCCACAAAGGTAAATACAACACAATATGATAAGGAATGGTCCGTTTCTAATCTGTAGATTATGGCCAAAACTGTTTTTTTAAAAACAGTGTTTTCAAGTGTATTTTTTACATAAAACTGCATTTTAGCAACATATATATAATTTTAAGATACTTGAATATATTGTGGCTAAAAAGTTGATTACATAAAATGAAGATTTAATAATAAAAAGTTCAGGTAAACTCATGTTTTGCCCTTACTTGTAGAACTGGTTTTTCACGTTGCGTACTTGTAGCTTGACGTATTGAGTTTGGAAAAAAAGTCAAAAATGACGTCATCTGTTCCCTTTGCAATATACGTTAGGAGGTGTAATTGTATCTTAAACTTTCTATTGGATGTGTGGTTCTTGAATGTTTTGGGAGAAAGATGTCTCAATTAACTGAGTACAGTAAAACGTCGATTATTGGGCCTTCTATTTTCTGAAAACTCCGGATTAACTGAACCAATTCTGACACCGTGAGCGATAATACAGGATTTTTCACAGTCTCTGAAAGTATTAATTATAGTACTTTATAAAACGTATCATTCACAGAAACGCCTAACTTCTTTATCACCATTGTTACTATGGGGGAGGGATTATTTTAATTACCCGATCCCGCTACACAACTTCGTTTATAATGCGCGAATCAATGAAAGCATGTTGGCTGTTGCAATTTATAATCTCCCGGAGTAGGTTCTACAGACTGACAACGTGTATAAAAGCGAAAAGATGTCAACAGCGCATTACTAACCAAAGACATCTATTACTGAAGACATGTTTGTTCGGGTTTTACAATAAATAATCTCCCGGAGTTTTTCCGTTGACACAATGCATAACGATGTTTATCCAAAATTAAAATGTCAACATATATGTACCAAACCAAACATGCCCAGCTAAAGTCTGCGTAATATTTTAAATAAAAATATTAATATCCATGGATATGGAACAAATAAGCGACCATTGAAGGGTCACTTATATTATATGAGACAAATGTATTAAATTATTTTATCGATGACCACCAACATCTACGTTCATTGCATAAAAACAACAATTCTTCAATTATCGCCCACTTGATAACCCACAGACCATGAATTTTGTCTTCCTTCATCTATCCGAACCCCTCGATTATCTGGCCGGATTGTATGTCTCCAATGGTGTTCGGATAATTGAGGTTCTACTGTAATACCTTAAAATCTCTAAGTAAAGATTATGGTGTTTAGTGAATTATAATAATTGGGGGTTTTTTTGCATTATAATTCATAATTTTTAATATCTAATAAAATAATATGATAGTACAGGTTTCTATAGTGCTTCCTAGTCACACTTCCTAGTCTATCCCATATTATTAGAATACCATTGTTTACGTAATAGTTTGTGATTTCATATCTGATCACATATTCAATTGCCTTTCCTTACCAAGCAACTCATTGTACCAAACAGAGTGTAATACAGGAAATATTACCTTGTCAGTATTTTTGACCTCCGCTCTGATCTAAAAGATACTTTGTCAAATCTCCAGCTAATTCTTTAGTTGATTTATATGAACAAAATGTGCTTGATTTGTTTTGATTCTCTTGATATCCACGTATTTCCATACTGACAAAGAAAGATTCTGCAGATTGGTTGTCTTATCGACGTCCATTAGGAACTAATCAGAGAAAAATTTAGTGAATAGAAGTCAGATTGGATGCAAAATTGCTCAGTGCAATATAGTGACAACTTGAGATCAGGCTGGCTTGCCAATAATTGAGATAATTATTTTACCATTTACCAGAATCGGTTGTTGAATTTTTCATTTCAATTTTGAGATCATTCCATGGTTTCGTAACCCATTTGAGCAAATTCTTCTATTTTTATTGCTGTGGCATATGAAACTATACCAGTCAGCTCTCCAATTGCTTCTGCCAAATGTACATACAATATATGAATTCAAAAACACTTTACTTATATATACATACTTAGGCCTAACTGCAATGTTTAAACTCCAATCCATGCACTGCTCCCAGGCACTGCCCTACTAGTTTTATGAATCAGCATTGGACCTTTAGTATTTTGACATATGACTGTTTTCTTTGTCATGATGATAACAAGGTGAACACACAGGTTTGTAAAATATTAAGTTATTTTCATGGTATCTGGGACTTTAACTTTAAAACTATTCTATTTGAAAATATCCGCATGGACAGGTTTTTGGTCAAGAATTTTCTGATGTTTCAAACCAAATTTCTAGTTACTAGTTTGACCACCCCTTTGCGCAGATACACGTCAAATTCTATCTATCTTTGTGGTTTCTAACCATTTAACCTTAGCATCTTCCACAGAACTTAGTAAAACAGTCTGTGAGGCCTCCGCTGATTGCCATTTAAAATCCAATCATTTTCCTTGATCTATCCTAAATACCCAAGCATGACACTTTTAACCTTTTAATATTTTTTCCCACAATATCATCGCAAAACCAGCTACCCATTGACACATTGACAAGTTATGCAAGCTTCTTTATAATGTTGAAAATCAGTTATTTTTTGCACTTTGATTTTTTAATGACAATATTGTCCTCCTTTTGAACAATTAAACAGGTCCGTTGATGATGTAGAAGAGTGAATGTCAGCTAGCAAACTCAAATTAAATCCTGAAAAACACCAGTAGATACACCAGTATAACTCCTGTTCTTAAGAATTTGTATTGGCTCCCTGTTAAACACCATTCACTGTTTAAAACAGCCACGCTTGTACAAGTTTCTTTACACTGGTTTTCCAAGTATTTTACCCCGTATCTTTCTTCTTAAATTAGTTGTTACAGTACCAGGAGCAGTCAGAGTGGTGAAAATGTCCTTATTGTTCCAAAGCTCTACCTTTTTACTGATAAGTATGCCAAACATTTTGGTTATAGCTTTTGTTTTGATGCTTCCACTGTTTTGAATGCTCTTCCTGACGAAATTTTTGTACATTCCCCCAAGCCTCTTTCAAAAAGCAGCTTAAAACATACACAAAGGCATTCCTAACTTAATCTTAAACATGGCATTCTAGGTGGTGCTTGACCTATTTTCTGCCCCCAGATAACTGAAATTGGTTGACTGTCTTGAATTATAATCACGAAAGATGACATTATCATCCAATTATGTTTCAACACCTTCTAATTCTTATTCTAATTTTACTTTTATAGCGCTTAATCTCCATTGAGTAGTGGACAACAAGACAATAGCAATATGCAGATTCAAAGTCCAGGGACAGAAATAGGTCAGCACCATGGAGAAGGCATAAGATAAAATGGGCTAAGGGGGATATGCCTTTGTGTAGATTTAGGTTTTGAGCTTCTTTCTAAAAGAGGCAAGAATGTGTGATGCAAGAATATCTTCAGGAAGTGAATTTCAAACAGTGAGAGCATCAAAGGCAAAACTGAAGCCTGGAGTGAACAATTAACCAATTTGTTTATAGATGGTAGAAGGATGTTAGTGCATTCCTTAATAAGGAATGTGGGCAATGGGTCCAACGGGCATGATTTGGTGAGTGATGTATTCATTATTTTACGGATTTCATCTTGAGTGACCTGAGTAAAGACTGTAAATTTATTAGGGTCGAAGGGGGGATGTGCCATGTTACAGGGCTCAGATGAGGAGAAACTCTCACGAATTTTCATTATTTTATTTGAGAAAAAAAATAGCAAAACGATCAGCCAATGACTAATTCACAAGTGGGCAAAGTAGTGCTGTGGGATCAATGATGGACTTTGTGTAACTCCAGCCATAGTTTCTTAGAGTCATGACAGTTGTCGGAGATAAGTTTTGCGCAAGAGACAGTCTTGTCATTGTTGGCGAAACGATTACACTAGGCGACCCGATGCCGAAGACGACTCCTGTTGCATTGACTTTTATCTTTTCGCCAAGCACATTCAAATTGACGCCTGAGTGACTTTGCAAGGAGATAGCTCTCTAACAGCAAGTCAGGACGCTGTTTTAATCTTCAAACGGGACACAAGAGAAGCATGCCTGCCAAGTACACAATTCAAGCCCTTTACACACAGATCACAGAGCCGCGAGACAGAATCGGTCGGACACCCCCAAGGTCAGACCGAATGCTGGACATATTTATACGATGGTATCTCCTATAGGGAATTCTTGTTGACAGTTAGCAAGACAGGGAGGAAAGTCAATAGCACATTTAATGACTGCATGATCAGATATGAATTCACAGATGTCAAAAGGTACCGCACATATCTTGATCACTGGGGAAAAGAATGAGATCAAGGATATGACCTTGCAAGTGAGTGGCATCGTCAACCGACTGTGACACACGATTCTAAAAGGGATTCCAATTTGTAACTATCAGTACAAGGTACATCAATGTGTATATTGAAACCACCGTAGACAAAGTAATTGCAAGGGCACAAACCAACCTCCCCCCAAAAATGGAAGAGCACGGCCCAGGACAGACAGAAGCCAGGAGCAAAGTTGGCATGAAGCCGAAACCGACATGACAATATTTCCAAAGGAACTATAATTTGGGGTATCCACCCTGCGATATTTGTATGATTCACGAATGAAGAAACCAACACAACTAAATATACCTGATGAACATGGTCTATGAATCAATGATAGCCCATCAAGGGTGAGGGAACAAAGGAAACTATCCAAATCAGTGGTATGAACATCTCTATGAGACAGAAGGAATCAAAGGCAAGAGATGCTATTGTATCAGAGAGGAGAGGGAGCTTATTCCAGCCCCACCTTGCACCCACTGAGTCAAGTATGACCAGTCCAGGACCTATGGCAACAAAACCACACATAAGAATCAATAGCACAAGCCCACTCTGTTTTATGGTAAGGGGAAAAGCATGGATGGATGTAATAAGGAATCCACTTCGAGTGAAATTTTGTGAGACACTCCTGAAACGAGTGGCAGCCATCAACATGGTGCAGAAGAGTAAAATGTGCATGGCAATCATCTTGGTTGGGTTGGTTAAATGATAATGCCCTTGGATCAAAATCACTTGTGGGTGACCTAACCTTTATGGCCTTAAGGACACATATTATCGAAAGTGTAAAGTGTTATTTGATTTCTTTAAGGTATGTATATGTGCCGTTCACTAATATTTTATGCCAATCAAACTGGCATGTATATATTTTAACCAATTTTCAAAATGTGAACAAACCTTTAATATTACATAGTTATCTGCAAAAGGAATTCCTGTCTTCTAAAAGCAGTTTAATTTAATAACATATGTATTGTAAACTGGATACAGCTATAATAGACATAGCAAGGAGTTTTGAAAGTGAATACAATCATTCCCCACAGTTCGAGATTTACACAGAAAACAGGTACATGTGAACTCTGTCCCCCGCCATTGCATACCATCAGAAATATCAACATCAATGCGCGACGGGACAGAAACTCGGTCTAGCAGGAAATATGAAGTCAAATGATTAAACCATCGATCTGCATGATATTAAAGCAACGAAGCCTGAAGGGCTGATTGCTTTAATACAGCAGATCCGATAGTTTAAAACATTCATGAAGCACGAGAATTTGTCTTTTATTCCTGTTCTAAAATGGTTACATTGATATTTTGTTCAAAATAAGGGCTAAATCCTACGCAAATATTAAAACAAATCCAATGCCATGTTGGCTGCTCAATTAACTAAACATGCTTAGTGATGGATGTTCAAACAGCCTTTTGGTTAATTATTGTTAGAAAATCCCCAATGGAATTCATAAATATTAAGGAGTAGTTGATCTTTAAATGAAATATTGATTAAAATCCCCACTGAATCATTTGACTTGAGGTATATTCAACACCCATCTTTGACATTTACAATCGCCAGCTAAAAATTGTGCACTTAGAAATGTTCAACTTGGTCAAAGCTCTTAAATTGTGGGGTCACAAATGGGCCCATATAACAGTAAGATTCTATTGTGACAAGCTGGCAGTAGTTCAAGTGGTCAATACAGGTAAAACTAGGGATGAATTGTTGGCCCTTGGTCTCAGAAATATTTGGCTGCTTACAGCTTCCTGTGATACAACTTTAAGAGTTGATCACATTAAAGGTTCTTCCAACAACGCGGCAAACATGCTCTCCCAATTGTTCTCAGATAAGATAACAAATCATGAGTTATATCAGAAAATCTAAAACACATGTACTTGGCATAAAATCCCACTACACTTATTTAATCTGAATTATGAAATATAATTGTAGGTGCCTCTCCAGCCTCTTCTCCACTCATCCAAGCAGCATGGATGAGGATACGAACTGCATTTAGACTTTCAACTGAATCAACTCAAAAGCTTCATTTCAGGACTTTCTTGGCTTTTCTAATCTTCATGGACTTACCTATTGTGGCTTCAGTTTATAATATTATCTCATTCCTAGAGTACCTGTACCAAAATGTCATTTCTCCAAAAAATATTGCAACATACTTGTCCTCTATACAAGCCAGGGCAAGTTTCTATAGCTGGGACTCATCTGCTTTCTCACAACCATTAGTGAGCAGATACATAAGTAGTATCACAATAAATTCCAGTTTTACACCTGTGGCGAGAGGCGTCTTCAGCATCCGCACCTTGTATAACATTTCAATCTCCTGTGACCTTCTATCTGATCCCATTCTTTACAGAGCTGGTTTTCTCACTGCCTTCTTTAGGTTTCTTAGGATGTCTAACATAGTCCCACATAGTGCCAAAAATTTGACTCAGCTCGTCATTTCCTCAGGAAAGATATCGATAGTTTTCATCCAAAAAAGGGCAATATCATGTCATATTGCTAGGAAATATTTCCATATGATTGGCTGAAACTCACTTGATGTATAATAAAATGACATTACACTCAAAATCACTGACCTTACTAAGCAGAAAACAGATATGGGTTTAAAAATGATATTCAAAGTCTCTAATATCTTATTATTGATCCTGAGCCGAGGGTACTCAAACATTGCTTATTTGTGCTTGTTTTATGTGTAACCGAGTTTTCAAATATCCATATAAATCACCAATGTTGACTTAATCAATAAGTAGAACAGAGTTTCCTAGTAACACAGATGACTACGATTCATGCCTAGGCAGGCAGATACACAGTGGTTCGCACGACTATTGTAATGTCCTCACGAATATCAGTTCTATTAATACCTGGGCTTCCAGTGATTCCCCTTTAGCTCAGCTGATTAAACAGATGGACTTGTGTTTATTTCTGTGTGTAATGAGAGGGCTGTAGGATAGACTTCCAACAGAACTAATCAATGATCTCTCTTCCCAGTACAGTATTGAAAATGTCTGCCCTCTGGCAATGGGCCCTATCCCCAGTAATCGGCTGAAAGACCTCAAAGATGTTGATAAATGGTTAACCTTGAGCCTCTATCTTTCAGTTATGGAAATGGCTGTGACTAGAGAGCTAAGGCTGTCCTTGTACAGTTGGGATGGTTCAAACAGCACTTTAAGTCCAGTAGCAAAGGATAAATTGGAATCAGTATAAACACAGAGCAATAATATTCCTACCATTCAAATCACAGTTTCTGTCAGTCCATCCTTTGCTGCACTCACACCAGAAATCTGCAGGACCCGCCTCACATGTCCCTCCATTGTGACACGTGACTCCATCACAGGTGTCACATGATACTGGTGCTGAAACAGAACAATACATCAAGACTTAATTCAAATGAATAAGTACCTGACTGACCTATATCTTCACATTTTTTCTCCCAGAGTGATACTTTTCAAATATACTTCTCAAGAGTTATTTTACATTCTACCATGACGTGTCCATGAATTTGGTTGGCTAATTAAAGAAATATATCATGGGTAAAATCAGAATAACCTGTGGCTTCCTATTATCGTTCATTATGGCTTCACCTTTATAAACTCTAACCATGGTAAAATTCTGTTCATACCATGATTTGTCGGGGGTTATTCGTACATTCATTATCCATTACTGTTGAATGAACAATAAGTAAAGTAAGTCAATATAGAAAATAATACAAAATATTTTGACCTGTTTTTATATAACGTGACATCAGTGAATTTAAGAATTTAATTTTTTAACTTAAGATTTATCAGCTATTTCTTTGTTGATTTTAGTGCAACCAAAACAAAATGAAGCTCTGTAAATATATGTTTCTATAGATCTATGTAATATTGGTAAGTTACATATGAATTGAAATATCAACAAATCCTCATTTGTTCAAACACCGTTAACCCCCAATGCAAATTTAGGCATCTTGATAATTTTCTTATATTGAAACAGAGTAATAATGACGGATAAAATGAGACACAAATGAAATAACTAAAAGTTTTTTGCATGAATTCAAATAATAACCTCAAATGTTAAACAAAGCAAGGACCAATAGAATTCCAATATGTTATCTATATGTTACTTAATATGAAATGCTTAGTGTAGTTCAGTTCTTCGTTTTAAAGAATTATACATTTTTCAATAATGTTGAGGTTATATATATATATATTCCTTTTGGTATTTTAATTAAAAATAATACTAATAATCGGATACAATTGCCATATCTGAACATTTTATAAAAATTCTGTCACCTTTGATGTACAAAAAAATCCAAAAGATTATCAGCCCATCCCTCCATGCAGCCATTCCGGATGTCTGACCACAATTCTTACTTCAAGTTAAACAATCAATACAGTATTTCCTTTTATAGATTTCAAATCTTGGTCATTGATACCCAAGATTCTATGGAACATATAGAACTAAAACAATGTAATTATTTTCCAATCTTCACGTTTATCCACAAAACTCTTTGTCACTATGGAAGATAGTTTTTGCATAAAATATAAAGGTCTTAATGACCTTTATAATATTAAAATTTGAAAACTTTGTTTTAAGGATAAGAAAGACTTAGCACTGGATCGAAAGAGATTGATAATGCTTTTGATATTTATGATCCCCTAATATATAAATTGTGCAGACTACTTCATTGTCAACTATGTGACTTTAATAAATGCACAGAATATGTGTAAATATGTCTAAAATAGTCGCCAGAGGGCATCTACAGAGAGTAGTGAATTTAAGTTTTGATTACTTCAAGGTATGACCCTTAAAACTGTCTTTGGAATGAGAGTATATTTGCATTACTTTTTTGTCTTTAAGCCTGTGCATGAAACCTTTTTTACACTCAAAATATTAGGAACATAATGTTTATCAAGTATCTTGTAATTAAAATACAACCAAATATTAAGGACACATACCCCTACAAGAACTTATACCTTTTTTCCTTATATACCCTTGGGGTGAGGATAAAGATATTGGACAAACAATCAACAAGAACAAATCAAAGGTGTGTTCTGTAATTTCTTCATAAATTAAGTGAATGTGTGTCCAGCATTTAGGCATGCACAACAGAACATGGACCAAATAAACAGGATGACCTCCAAAATTTACAATTTCATTGACAATGAAGATTGAGTTTACAGTTCTCATTAGCGATGAAAAACAGGGCAAATAGGTAAGCTATTAGCCCTGGTTTATGTGTATCTGTGTGTAGGTTTGCATTATTGAGATTTGTATTACAGAAATATATCCTTTATTTCAAATGTCCGTTTTAATACACTGTTTGTAAATGGCATTCTTCATTGAGCATTACAGGTAGCAATTGATGTTTCACAGAAATAATATAGCATCATTTTAATGCTTAAAGACAATTAAAATTACAACATAAATACTTCAATATTGTCCATCTCCTATTGAAATTATTCAAGCCGATTTTATGCAATATGACAAACATTTCTTCTTCAATAACCTTTGTATCTATAGGTTCAACCAGGAGATTATGTTTTAAATATATTTTGTGTTTGTTTGTCTGTTAGGATAACTTCAAAACAAAGGAGCACTTCTGATCAAAGGAAAAAGTTATTAAATTTTTGGAAAGATCTTGATTGTATTCTAAAAAAAAACAATAAAAAATCTAAAATTTTAAGATCCTATTTTCAATGTATTTTTAATGACTTTACCTTTCTGGTCGATATTACCCCAAAATGATGAGCAGATAGATATTTGTCTTCTATGATTATGATGAAAACAAACCTTCTTTGAGTTCTACACACAAAAAATGTAATATATTGTTACCTCAGCAAGAGGGGCTATGTTTTAGGCATGTTTTTCTGTCTGTCTGTGTGCATGTTTTTCTGTCTGTCTGTGTACATGATTACTCAAAAGCTAATTAATACATCTTCATGAAATTTTTTGTGTAAGTGGCACCTTATCAAACGAAGCAGTAATTAAATTTTGGGAAATATCTGGTCCCTGCTCTCGATCAGGCTTTCATGGCCATGTTGAGTGTCAAAATATATGAAAAACAGTATTTTAGTGAATTACAGTATTAGAAAGTTTTTCTGCCTAGGCAGACATCTTTGCTCTACCAGTATTTTAGGTATCAATCATACAAAATCAATAATCCAAAAAAGTGTTTATAACACACTTAAATTCTATCATTTTTTAGATTTAATAAACAAACTGCTTTCATTCTCATATCTCTGTTTAATTGTGACCGGTTAATCACATAACATAGTAAAAGTAAGTGTTAATAAAATTTTATTTAACTCATTAGTAGAAATTAAACTGGTTTAGTGAAAGCTAAAGGTCCAGAACCGATGGGCATATATTCATTTTTTTTTCACAGGTATACAATTAAACTATATCATAACTGTATAATTATTTGTAGAATCTACTATCTACTATCATCTGTCTTGTGTATATTTCTCAAATAAGGAGGTTTTTGGTCCCATGAGCGTGAATAAAAGACCAGAAAATGCATAATATTCAAATGAATTGATTTATGCCTATTGGATGGACAGCTCCAATATTCCACACCCACCACTGCTCACGTCTTTTTCTGTGGGCTGTTGACGGTGTGTTGTATTTGGGAGTGCACCATTCTAGAATAAAGAACTGCATATCCTTAATAGAGTGACTTGTTCCAGTACAGTGTTTGGAAACTGGTGTCACTCTATTATCCTTAGGTTTATTTACTGAGAGTCTGTGTTCATACATTCTTTGTCTGAACGCCCTCCCTGTTTCTCCAACATAGTATTTACCACATTTTTTACATGTAATTAAATACACAATATCACTAAGTTCACATAAAATTAGTTTTGGGAGGCTTTTTGGTTGGTACTTGTCTCCACTGATGTTACAGGTAATTTCACTTATTTTAGTGATTAGACGGCAATAAGTGCATTTACCCAGCCGAGTAAAATAGGTGGGTATTAGTTTTGTCCTTACCATTTCTTTTGGTGGGTATGAAATGGAGGCTTTAGTAAGCATATCTCTAAGGTTAGGTAACCTCTTGAAGCCAATGATTGGTTTATCTGGGAATGTACTAGAGCAATCATTGCTGTGTTGGATAATGTTCCAGTTGTCATGGATGAAACCCTTTATGTCTGGGTTCTGGGGGTTAAAGGTAGTAGTCACGACAGGGGTAGAAGTTACATCTTTTGTTTTGACTTCTAGTAGATCATCTTGTGTGTATCTACTGGCCCTTAGCATATGTTTTTTTAGGGTTTTAAATGGATACCCTCTTTTCATGTAATGTTCGATCATTTTGATCCCATTATCAATGAAGTTCTTATTCTTAGTACATATTCTTTGTATTCTGAGGAATTGACCAAATGGCCCTTTCTGATGGCATGGTTTATGGTGAGCAGATTGGTAGTGTAAGTACAAATGTGTGTCTGTAGGTTTTTCATATAATGTTGTATATATGGATCTGTCAGCGTCAATCTTGACTGTGGTGTCCAGAAAGTTGACATATGTGTCATTAATCTCAGATGTGAATTTAATTTTGGGATGAATACTGTTGAGGTAATTGATGAATTTACTGAGTTCATCTCGCCCATGTGTCCAGACCATGAATATATCATCTATGAATCTGAGCCATAATAGTGGTTTCAGGTGCCAGTTCTCTAGGGCTTTTGTCTCGAAACGATCCATAAATAAATTGGCATAGTTGGGGGCTACTGCTGTGCCCATTGCAGTACCTCCTATTTGTAAGTAGTGTTCTTTATTAAATGTGAAGTTCATACTGTGTAGTACTAATTCAAGTAATTTAAGGAGGACTCTGATGAGAAAGTTCAATATTAATACAACTTTCGAAACATAATACCTATAGTATAAAAGATATTGTGTAAGGCAATTCTACAATATCAATTGTGAACATTTATTTGAATGACATATTGACACTTCAATTTTCTTGTTGTGTATATTTCTCTCTAGAGTACCAGAGTAGTACAAACGTTGATCGGCTTATGGGTCTAATTTTGGTGAGTATTTAAGTGCGAGCCCTGACAAGGCTCACGCTTCTAGGGATCACTTGTTTGTGCTTTTTTTCATGTTTTATATTTCTTGGCCTCAGGAATGTCATAAATTGTGTCATAGCATGATAAGTCATATCCCTGAAGTTAAGCATCAATGGACTATGTTAGTACTTGGATGGGCGACAACCTCAGTGCACTACTGGTATCTCTGATGGCTTTTGGGCTCACTCTAGTTGACCGAAACCCCTTTCAGCTTTGTTTACCTTGAACTTAAGCAAAACAAACAGTATTGTGTGAATTTTTATGTCAATAGTTCAAAAATAGGTCTGTTACCCCTTTATCACAGTGATTTGACCAATTAATAACGCCGTCATTCATTCGATCAAAACAGCATGTGTGCCTTTAGCTGCTACCCATGTGAAATCACAAGCATCTTGAACCAATTCGATCAGATAAGCTATCATGTTCTCTCTTACTGTTGAATCCTGTCCCTCCTGTCGTATCCTTAGGAAATCCAAAAGCCACTGCAATGATGTCAGCTGATCATATGTTGATCTCTTGCGGTGTGCTATAATGAAAGCCATGTTCTGAGGCCATTTGACTTAGGTTTTTGCAAGTTTTTGAGAATGTTTATGTAACTGTTCTAAAAATGTCTCAAAATTACCTTGTTGACCTCCTAATAGTGCCTCCTGCAGATCTGTGTATCTTTGATTCACCTTTGTATGGATGTCAGCCACGTACTTCAATGCCTGAATTGTTAGAAGACCTGGTGTTCAGTCCCTTCTGCTTGAGATCTGTTCCCATTGAGAGCTGTTGCATTCATGGAGTTGTTGGTGTTTCCTGATTGCTGTTTGGTTTGTGACCTCTGATTACCTTTCCACTGAGTACCTAAAACAACAAGTATAGTGCCAGTTGCATCTGTATGTTTTATGGGTCAACTGTGTTTGATTAACAATACTAGCATTACAACTTTCTGAAATGTGATAACATGCTGCTGCGACTGTAAGTATTGACCATTCAGGAACTTTGTTTGATCCAATGACTGAGATCTGACCTAACCATCACCATATATTGACTCATTGACACCTTGCACTGCTGACATTTGTGAGTTAATAGCCGAGGTTACATGGCCAACAATCCTGCTAGTATTACTGTCTGGTGTATTGTGTTGAAGTAAGGCGTTGGTAGTGGGATTTCCCTGGGTTGAATGTGGACTTCTAGTAGCGCCAACCACAGTATTGTCACTGCCTATCATTGTTCTGCTATATACCACTGTATCATTGTCAAATAAACTACCTGTGGCTCTGATTTACTGCTACCTGCTTGACTGATCTGTAATGACCTTTGTCCATCTAGATGTTTTTGTGTATTTTTCCCCCTTGAGAGTTATTAAGTAAACCATCAAATACCTTCTCTTGTCTATTCAAGCCCACTACGAAATCTGAAAGTATATGTATGTCTTCTTCTGCCATCTTCTCCAGCTTCCCAGATCTCTGTGATATACGTTGTAATTCTTGCAGAATGATGTACTGCGCAGAAAGTATGCTTTCAGTACTGGTAGTCGTGCGTGGAGCTTGCTCTCCAGTAATGACACCATCAGCCCTTGTAAAACTACTCACCTGTTCATTTCCTGATAAAGAGGATCCAGGTCCCATCTCTCCATATTTAGAAGTTGACATTTCTTCCCAGTTACCCCTTCATGTGTGGCTCTACACTGTGAACAATGACATGCCCCACCCATTGTTCCAGACTGACTTAAATAACTTGACAGCTAGTATAATATCAATGCTGTAACATAAAATCCGACTTTCAACTTTTGTCTTTATAAAACCATGATAAAATCCATAAAACAGTACGTCATTTTGCAATACATGTGTACCTTCTTTGTTTTAATACTAAAGTCCACCAACCTACTTTACACAGCTACCTCCTGGCGTAAGAATATCTAAGAAATAGTTCTTAACAGGTAAAGTTACCATGGACCATGGAAAAAATTGCGCAATTAAATAATACTGGGAAAACAAAAACTAGTTTAAAATGCCTATCAAATGGACAGTATTTGAACAATTTTTATGAAGCAACCACCAAATTGTTCATTCGTTGCATTATTTTCATTATGAGAAACCCAATAATTCCTAGCTGAAACCTTTTGAAGACAGAGATTAAAGCATAAAAACTCCTCTCAGAACCCCAGGCTATAACCAGATTTATATGAAATATATAAGGTATTATGAACCTAGCACACCACAGAGGACACATGTTCTGTTTGTGCCTTTACTACTCTGTCAAAGGAACATAATGAAATCTATGTGTGGTCGAAATTAAAACTCTTTGATCGATCCCCCCAAGAAACCCAGAAATAAATATGTCTTTGCTGATACTTCTGAAGTCAAAGATATATTATAATTATCAAAGTGACTATTGTAATAACTCAAATCAAGACATGTTGGAACCCTCAACCATCTCTTATCTGCAGGCTACACATACCTATTATGAAATTTATGGGAAAACCAAGCAAAGTAGCTCCAAATTTGAAAGGATATATTAATGATGGCAATGAACCCAAACAAACCCAAACATTTCACTGACCTATTATCTAGGTGAGCTATAATTGATAAGCCTCAGGTCCAGCTGGAAAGCTGGCTTCCCCACCATGAATGGGTAAAGGTTCATTCAGACCAATTAATAATTGACTGGTGTATTTGATAGGCCTTCCCCCAAGACTGGCTCCATTGGCAAAAATAGCTTCCAAGAAGATGCAATTTGGCCTTCAGACCTGGTACTCAAAGAAGCTGTCAGAGTATGTTTAGGATGTTTCTAGCCTTTAAAGTCTTTATGCAGGTTTCTCTATTCAAACTTACTCCAATGATTGTTATTTCATATCTTCAGTTTCTAACTACAAACAATCCATCCCCTCCCACATTAGCAAATCATCTCTCAGCTATTAAGGCCAGTCTATCCATCTATGGCCTCCGAACTCAATTGTTCAAAGACCCTAGAATCAGAATAACCTAGAATAAAGTTATTTCTATGGTGAAAGATTTTTTATACGATTTCTATGGGTTTCACCTTAATTAATTTCTTAGTCATATTTGGAAGTTTATACATAAAATTATTGTCTGAGTTTATACTTAACTTCAAAAAGGACAGTTGGCTGCCTTCTTTCCTTTATTTTTGTTATCCATGTGTGTAAACGACGGTCCCGAAATGAAACAACTCCAAAAAGTACAGAATCTGCTGTTGATAAACAAATACTTAAGCTTAAGCAGAAACGCAGAGTTTAAGTTTATGCTTAATGAAGAATACTTACAAAAATACTAATTTCAACAAAATTTCAGGTGTGAGGAAAACTAAGATTAAGTATCTGAGTTTAAGTATGAGTTGTATGTTTTTGTAAATATGGATCAAATATGTTACTATGAGTTGTTGGCAGACTTTGTAAGATAAAAACCCCCTTAAATATAATATAACACATGGCTCAAATCTTATTCATTGAGAATTTTACAACATTCAGTCTTAAGGAACCTATTTTTTGTTTCCGTTTGTCTTTTATTTGTTCACATATATATATATTAAATTCACACTTTATAATTAATTCAACTCTTACAGATATGAATCAAAAAGGTCATTTTTAAACCTTCTGCAACAGACGTTTCAGAGGGTTTAGATTTTCAAAACTATTTCCAATTTGTGCACATAGACACTCTGTAAATTGTCAAGAATAGAAAGAATAGAGTGGCTGAGTTTGAAATATTATGACTACTTGATTCTGGTCTCTATAGTACAGAGTCCAATTCATGGCAAAATAAGCACTTGTCATAGTGTGAAATTAACCCTTTTTAATTCCAATCAGTTTCATGGGAGTTTTGAGTTTTATTTGAATATCAACACCTTAAGAGAATACCCTATTTGAGGCCTTACAAAAGTATTAATTGATAAATTTGTTATTTGTATTTATAAAATAGCAAGATCACACAGAGAGTGCAGACCTCCGCCAAGGCAGCTCAGTCCCCCAATACTATGTCTACTCCACAAAATTCTTCCTGGGCTTTGAAAACCTACTATCAGCATTGATATTGTATTTTTACGCTTTGTTCCTTGTCCCACTTCAGACATTTAATAAAAATATCATCCATATCCATCCATAACTTTTTGAGTTATCTTTCTTTAAAAAATAACGGGATCCAGAAGATCCAGACAATGATCCAGATCGCACCCAAGGTCTAATAACTTCTTCCTTGTCCCATTTGGGACATGTCATGAAAATTTCATCTGAATCCATCCATAAGTTTTCGAATTGTCTTCCATTAAAGAATTCAGGGATCCAGAAGATTCAGATGGTGATCCGGATCAATCCCAAAATCTAATCACTTCTTCCTTTGCCAAGTTCTCACACATCCTTAAAATTTCATCAAGATTCCTGCATAAGTTTTTGAGCTATCTTTCTTTAAAAATTAAATTTCATGTGTCCAGAAGATCCAGACAGTGATCCGAATCACTCCCAAAAACCTAATCACATCTTCCTTTCACCATTTCAGACATATCCTGAAAATATTATCAAAATCCGTCCGTGAGTTATCTTGATCACAAACAGACAAACCCATGTGAAAACATACACTCCTTGGCGATGGTAATTAATGTATAATCTTCTATTTCTGGGGTTTTTGTAAGCTTTCTCTACTTGCTATAACTTAAGCTATTTAAGGGATGTTAAAACGTCAGGTTTGACCTTTTATGTTTCTTTAAAAGTTTGGGAGTAAAAAATATAATAATATACACCTGTTCAGACTAAACACAGTAAATTCCAGGGAACACTTGATGAATGAAAACTTCAACAAGGGGTACATTAGCTAAACTTTGAGATAGTTTGCATCCAAAATCCTTCACTGAATGTGATCCCCCACTTCCTTTGGTCAGGTCCTACCCACAAAAAAAATAATCTGTAATTCAGTTTTTAAAACAGACAAACAGACAAACTAACGCAAGCAAAACATACAGCAATTTGACATCTCAAAACATTTCAAATGAAGGTTATTTGGGATATCTACCAAGTGAACTGTGAGAGGTGTAAACAGGCCTCATTCAGGGCCTAATTTTCACTGTCAATTTTTTTTCCTTGATAATTATTAAATCTCTATATTAAATTTACATATTACTTAGTATAAAATAAAAGCATCTACTAATTTGAGTTGCAATTTTTACAAAATATGTATATAAGATATACAACAGAAGTTATTTTCCCTTTCAATCTCAGAAATTTACATTAAATATAAACATCCTGACCTTGTTAAGTGCGTTTGGAAATGCTTCAGTGAATGTTGATGCCCTGTTCAGTCTGGTATAAATAATTTATGGGTTTTGGAGCTATTTTATTGAAACTTACCTTATATGGCTTCCTATGATAAATGCTTACATGATCAATCATATCTATGGACTTTACTACACTAATCCCATGAAGGGGAGTGATGAGGTGTATTGTTATCAAGTTTGTTTCTTTGTTTGTCTGTCCATTTGCATTATTTAAAAACTCTACATCAGCTCATGAATATTGTTATACCACGTGGGGATTAACCCTTGGCTAACAAATCCAGATTTTTGTGGGGGAGATCTTTCTTAGTTACTATGTAAGGGCAATGGTTTAGATTTAGATTTATTTTTAATTTAAGATCGCCTTCAACTGCCAGGCTTACATAGTTTATGGGTGGAGAAACCAATGAATAGTAGTTAGTCAACATTCTGCACTGAAAATCACCGGGCATCTGCAACTAACTGCCAACTTTCCAACATGAGGCGTCCGGGCCAAGAGTCAAACCAGCGACCTCAGAGGTTTAAGGTGAGTCCTCTAACCACTACACCAATGAGCCCCCCAGGCAATTGATTGTGTATATTTGTAAACATGTGTGCAATAATATTACAAATATGTTACTTTTGCCTCACGATAATCCATTAATAACAAACAATGGCTAAAGAAAGCCATGCCCCGGAATCCAGAGCAGGATATTGGTGATGTATCCAGAAAGAAATTATACCATTCAAATATGGTATCCGGATTATCTATATGGGGGGCTAATCCAGGGGTAGATCTCGCCGTATAAAATATGATCCCGAATGGATAGATAGTTGTCAAGTTATGCATACCTACAATTGCAAAATACTACTGGAAAATGTCTGAATAAATCCCGGAGTCTCCATCTGAATCCAGATTTAGTCCATCTTTAAGAAGGACGAAGCCAAGGGTACAAACCACCATGTGCAGAAATATGATCCCAGCCCAAAGTATAGGTTTATAGGCATGGATATAGACAGAGAGACACATATATTTACAAGATGATAACACTCTTGCTGCTCCACACGGGGGAGGTGAGGTGGGAGGGGGGGGGGGGGTGAAAATGCCATCCCTTGACAATTGGAAACCAGTTTAAACCAATTGACACCTAGATCTTGTTCAATGATGTTTTTGACTTTTTAAAGATGTAACTTTGAACAATCACAAATACAGAGAACAGACAAACACAATGAAAACTAAGCCGTACTTTTGGGGCAACAATATTAATGGATATATATCGATAGGTAAGTTTTATCATGGTATCAATAATATTCCTCATATTTATAATGATACAAATATTGAAAGTTTTCGTTTTTTTGAGAATATCCTCTGTATTTTTCAACACCCAGCTATAAATTTATATCTCTGTTTATTGGACACCACAGAATGTGACTGAATACCCCAAGCATTTAAATTTTACCCTATTTCACCCAGTCATCAAATTATAAGCCTATTTTTAATGATGAATTGTAAAGAACCAGTCAGACAGAAGGGTCAAGGACAGAAGTATGTCTTTATGACCTACCTCTGCAGACCAAATGGGACTATAAGCATGGCAATTATGTGTCAATGTGTTTAGGATTCAGTGACATTTCACACTGCCCCGTTGTCTATTTATTGGCCTATCTCTTTATTTATTTATTTGATGTTTTGTGTCATGCCTAGTGTCTCTGTATCATTCTTATTGTGGTAGGTGGTAGGAATGGTTGAATAAACAGGTACATACAGTTGGTCAAGGTCCTGTACCGTAAATGCTGACCAATAGCAAGCAACTACCAGCTTTCCCACTTTAGATCCGGACTGTGATATGAACTCTGGTCCCAAAACCTGGAGGCCAGTGTGTACCACTGTGTAACCGTGGCCCCAAAATTCATAAGATCTTTCTCTATGTCATATATTATATGAGTGTAGAATGACCAACTGACTTTCAACAATTTTAAACTTGTAATCTCTCTCAACCATAGTAATATATCAGTCAGTATAAGGTACAACCGACCTTGTGGGTGTTTGTGTGTGTTATCCAAGGAAAGCTTGTGATCACAATGATTTTACTTCTTTAATTTTTTTTTCAAGAATTTAGGCCACATTCCCCCAGGATCTAAATAAGATGACTGGATGGGACTTTGTATTTGTTTCAATGAACTAAAATATTACTGTATTCATACACAATTTTAATATCACTAGAAAGCTCCATAGGAGAGTATGTTTAGACATGAAAGCAGAGAGATAACCCCGAATTTATGGGCCCATCTTAGAAAAGTGATTATGCTAACCTACATTAGTAGAGTATGATTTACTCCAAACATTTAAACATATGCTGAGATTATCTAGCTACATACTTTAGTACATTATGATTTAGCCAAGAAATCCAAAGCTGAGGGTATCAGAATAAATGTGGCAATTTACAAGAATACTATTAAGTACTAAGCATCCACTAAGTATAAGCATTTGTATTCACTTGACACATACAACTAATCTACAGTATATCACTTTCAAGCACCTCTGCCCATATAGCACATCAGTTACGATGTCCTTACTATGGTAAGGAATCCAACGCTTTTTGTGCCTTAATCAGTTTATGGATTTACTTTTGGTGAATTTAGAATTTGAACCTCAATTACACAAAGAGTGTTTCATATACTTTTATACCTCAAATAATAGGTGTGCTATCCCTTTATTACTGCACCAAATACCATTTCTGTAGCATTAATTCAAATATTAAAACTATTAATTTTTCTGTCTCTAATTTATAAAAACACTGGAATCAGTTTACAGGTCTATTTTAAAAAAATGTCAAACACTGAATGAATACTTCAATTATTGGAGGATCACAGTGGCGCAGTGGTAACACACTTGCCTTCCACCTCTAAGGTTGGCAGTTCAAGCCAGTACCTTAATTGGGATAGTTGGAATTTTCTTACCGATGATCGGCAGTTTACAGTACAGAACCTTGACCAACTGTATGTACTGCTTTCCTCTGCTCACAAAACTACCCGTCGTGATATGACCTGTACAGTGTTGAAAGGGACGTAAAATCCCAAATAAATAAATAAATCCACTATTGGAAGTTTCCCATGTGGCCAGTAGTGAAAACATGGGCCTATTTTCTTCAAATCAAGTGTGGATGAGTGTCTGCATGTTTCTAGTGCTAGAAAAGAAGTATTGTTTGGTGAAAGTACTGATCAGTAAACGGGTTTAATTTTGGTGAATATTGGAATTTAAACCTTAATAAGACATCTGGTATTGAATAGTTTTTTTGTAACATTGACAGCTCAGATGTCATTCCTTTGTCATTGTGTTAGATATTGTGTCCCAAATATTTTTAGAAATATTGAAATCATTGCTCACCGGGTCTCTTGTTGTTGAAAAGCCTGTGGTCAGTTTATGGCTCTATGTTGAAAAAAATATAATGCCACACTTGACTGATTATATCAAAGATTTACACTGTATGTACTGTTTCCCGTTTTTACTCACGAATAAACAAATAATGAATCTACATAGTCCAAACGTAGCTAGTGTTTTCACCCATGGCGTCAGGAAATATCTTGTCAGAGCTGTAGCTCAGAAACTATAATGTGTTGGACGTTGACATTTGGCAGAGAAATTGGCAAGGAATTGTCAGTGTGCATAATCATTGCATGACATTAATTTACTCTTTGACCTTGCTGTAGTGACCTAGACCTCTGTATCGCAGAGGCTGTAAAGTGTAGAAGGTTGATACTAGGTAGGAACTCTGTTTAGCAGTTGTATATGTGCAATATGTCAGTGTGACCTTAGTGTGACTCTAACTTTGACTCTGCCAAAATGTATTCTGCATATTGCAGATATACTTCTCTTATCACAAAAATACATGGATTGTTAGTTTATTAATTAATGATCTGATCTTGCTCCTGGATTGTCCTGCACTTTGTACAACTTACAGAGTACCTTCTGTATCTCAAGGTGTCTATTTATTTTCGAAGGCAGGGGGCCACAGTGGCAGAGTGGTAACACTCTCGCCTCCCACCTCTGAGGCCGGGGTTCGATCCCTGTCATGGCCTCAAGTGGGAAAGCTGGTAGTTGCTTGCTGTTGGTCAGCAGTTTACAGTACAAAACCCTAACGAACTCTATGTACTGGTTTCCTCTGCCCTTCCAACTACCCATCGTGATATGACCTGTACAGTGTTGAAAGCCAGGTAAAACCCCAAATAAACAAATATTTCCGAAGGCTGTTCGGATACATTTAATCAAGTGTAGTAGTAGTAGTGTTGTCAGCAGACTATCAAGGTCTTTAAAAACATGATTGGATGACATTTAACCTTGGGTCATTTGGACTCCTGCGAAAATCAAATGATAGGGAAGTCAGACAAGGCAGACGCTATTTAAAAGCTGTAAACTAAATTCCCTCTAACCCACCCTAAAAACCATGAACAGATTACTGCTGTAAGTCTATTTTCAGTTACCAGGAAGCCATTGCTGAGCAGCTCCCCTGACCTTTGGCTCTCTCCACATCAAGTTATTTTATCCTACTGGTGGGTGTCCCAGTAGCTGGACGTTGAGAATTTAACCTCCAGATCCACATATCCAGCTTTCACCTGGGTATCTCACATGATTACTTCTTCACTATCATAATAAAAACCAGACCAGCAGTGTCATCCTCAGCGTCAATTAGCCTTCTATAGGCGTCATAGTTTGATTACTGCTCTTTTTGCACTCATCCACCTGCCAGAATAAAGTCTCCCTTATGTCGCGACCACGTTCGTGGAGGATGCCCTTCCCACCCTCGAGGGTCTCAGATGCCACAAGGGAATTGGTGGTTGTATTAATTGGTGTGTTTTTTTCAAAAGTTACATGTGTTGCATAAATGTCTAAATTCTCTATACTAATGGAAAGAATTTTCATTCTGTCATGTGTTCTATTGTTTTCATCTTTGGAATGAAATTTATGTAAAATTTTGGTAATGTGAAGGTTGTCTGTTTCCATATCAAAGGTCAGTTCCACGACCATATTGGTCTTTTAATAGTTTATGCTTTTTAAATAGTTATATTTTACTTTCATGATTGTTCAATAGTATAAAGGCTATGATACAGGGTCAAGCTCACCTCAGTACTAAATGTTAATGTTTACGTTGTTATTAAATGGTATGCAGTCATTGTGGCCGTATATAATTTAAATGTCATTTAGTCACATAGGTTCTTAGTTGCCTTACAGCCATAACAGCATTGATATATCTGTAATCTTAGCATCAATATTGAATGTTCATTATATACTCCATAACTGAATACTTATTGTATATATATCTTGCCTGTCATATTTTCTTGTATCTCAGTCACATTTCTGAGTGTGTAAATTCAGGTGTTTAAGATGTTTTGCACACATGACTAATAGGATACTTTGTGTCTACTTCAAATATCTTTGTAGCTACTTTATATGTCACATTTTACAAGTTATTTTCTAGTTGTGTCTAAATATTGTTAGTTCGTGATTGCCTTAAAGCCATAACAGTATTGATATAGCTCTACTCTTAACATGAATCAAAATGTTTGTAATTCTGGCACAAAAGAGAAAAATTATATAATGTTTAAAGTAATAATAACTCTTAAATTTATAGCTATTGTTATACTGTTTCAAATTACTTTTAGGTTAGATAATTCCTTAAATGTTAGTAAGTGGACTCGATTGTAATAAAGGTAACTTAGATATATTCACCTGTGAGGTATATTGCATTATTAGACAAATTTAATGAATTTTGAGAAAGCCACATTGTTCACCTTTTTTGGTGCAAGTATCTGCTTATGATCTACTCTGCAACTTTTAGTAGTTATTTTCTTTTAGTTTGTTTTATTGGCAGGGATGTGCTTTACAATAAATAGGCAATTTCATAATTATTCTCACCACTTGCTTAATTTAAGTATCTCACTTCTAAACCGTACTTACTTGATGTGTGATTAATATAGTGGTAACCTTAAGTTGTTTGAGCCAACCTTACCTTAACTCAAAATTTTAGGGTGACCTTAGGGTGACCTTAGTTCCTGGTTCAGGGTTACAGCCACCCTAAACTTTATCTTATTTGGCTTGACTTTTGGTGGAATCACTGTGCATTATAAAGTTAACCAGATAAAAGTGCCATTGTCATCTATTACATATAGTGTTTTGAATAAATTATGTTATCCCCACACAGTCTTTAAATTTCACAACCCTTCATAATCTGGGGCAATGAAATATTGTATATTTAAAGCTGTGCATATTAAAAGTTGTTAATCTTGAATTTCTGTTTGAACTGAAGTTATTTTATTTTCCACTGAGATCTGCTTAGTGTTATTAACAACCTAGGTTCACGATTTTCAATAATTTACACATTTATTGATTCGTTATTCCTTGTTTGGTGTTATGGTAATGTAAAACGTCTCTTTGCACACTTAGGGGAGCTAGTCATATTTGAATAGTTAAATACAAGCAATCTATTCTATATACAATAATCTGTGGAGATCTTAATTTAGTACTGAATACGCAGCTTGACTGTGACCATTACAAGCAAGTCATACATCTCGTGACACTGTTATTGAACTAATGAATTCCTTTGATTTAAAGGATACATTTAGACTTATGATCATTTATCTCAAGCGCAACTTGACCATTTTTGGTTTCCCATCCAATGCATGATATCACAATCAACTCTTCATTTAATCCAGGTTACAGAAGTGACCATTCAAGTGTTCAAATAAAAATACTGCTTAGTAAATATGACCGTGGTAGGGGACAGTGGAAGTTTAACTGCAGCCTTCTAAAGGATGATAAATATATAAGTCTTGCTAATAAACTTATACAGGAAGACAAACTAAATATGCTATCCTGGTGTACAACTTAAACTATTTAAACATAATGTCTAGTGAAGATACTGTGTTTACCATAAGTGACAGAAATTTTTATAAAAATGCTGCTACTAGGAATTTGAGGGTAAACAGTTAAATACACTTCATATTGTAAAAAACAAGAGAATGAGTGTGAAAACAGGCTAAAAAGTGAAATCAACACTTTGAAAATGTTTCAAAACTTTTGAAGACAAAAGTATTTTCTTCTCTTGAAAAGTATATTTATATTGAGAAAACAATGAAATGTATTCAACCTGATAATGGTGAAGCATTAACTGATGAAAAAGGTATTTTTGATGAACTAACAAAATTGTACTCTACTCTTTTTGCAGCAAAGAGCATATACAAACTAACACTTACTGATTCGAAGGTAAGCTAAAACTAGAAGAAATAAGTAGTGCTTTGAAACAAATAAAAACCAATAAGTGTCCGGGTGTTGATGGATTTCCAGCAGAATTTTTAAAACTTTCTGTAAAAAAACTAAAATTCTTTGTTTTGAGAGCCTAACATTTTGCTTTTGATACAGGAGCATTGTCTGTCTCCTTTATGCCCCCGTTCCACCGAGCGATCGGCCGCCGACTCATTCTGTGACCCTTATTCCTGTAGAATCTTGTACATTCTTGACAAAAATGGGTGGAGTAACCAGTCTTGTGGTCGTCTTGAGCAGACCTCAAGATTAATCCCAGGCTGCCTGCAGTAGCCTCAGATTGTCCCCGACAATCTCGTGACCAGTCCCAGACTGGGCCAAAATTAAGCCTGTAACCCTCCATGACTGCCCAAGATTTGTAGCAGGCAACCTCAGGCAACCCCAGGCTGCCTGCGACCAGACCAAAGAATAATCGGCGATTGTCCCAAGACAGGTGTAAGACTCCCGCAGAACGTCTGAGGCCGTCTGAGGAAGCCTGGGACTAGTCGCAGGATGACCCCAGGGCTCCCCAGGCAGCAATTGCGATTTTTGTTTTGACATTTTGATCATTTTTGACCTAAATTTTTGATATAAAATATATATTTATATATATCTTGTCGTTTACACATAATATCATTAAAAATCAACTTTAAAGTCACCCAAAAATAATGCCTTTAGTAATCCAAAAGACTTTATAAATAATAGAAAAAATATAACTATATTATTTTGAATAATTATAATATAATGTAATATAGTTATAATATATATCATCTTTGATTCTTTATAAATGTAGACCTCAAAGGTTTTAAAGGTTGTTTTTGTAACGTGTACAATTTGGAAATAGCCAAATATCTATTCTTCAACACTATTAATTTGGAAGAATGACAGAAAATTTAGAATAGCCGAAATCAAAAGCCCAAATATTTATTCAACTTTTCAACATATCTTTATAAATGGAGACCTCAACAGGCCCGTTTTCTTATATTTTTTAAAGGTTTTGGTTTTGATAAAGCTTTAAAGAATTATTCCTCTTTGAAACTTTAAATTTTTTTATTTATCTAGGGGCAATTAAACTAGCATTTCTATGGCCATATTTGATAGGGGAAATTACTTCAAGTTATGTATGTGGCCTTTGTTGAAAATCAGTACTGTTATTTCTGTGTTTTTAGGGGTCAGTGTGAGTGTTGGACTTTTACTTTTTATTTTAGTTTTTTTGTAAGTAGTTGTACTGAGCTTTGTATGTGTTTGGGGAGGGATGAGTATAGCAACACAGCTTAATAAAAGTTCTTGAAAGATTTGGGGGCCCTTAAAAGGGCCGGAAGCAGGCTGGGATCCTGGCTGGCTACTAAGGCGGCTGTTGCTGTTGCAGAGGTTGCTGGGAAGTTGAAGGTGTTGCTGGTGACGCAATGAAGACTTGTGGAGTGTTGACATCTGTAACTCCTGTGAGGTCCGATAAACTTAAAAATCCAGACAGGTTGTGACGACTGCTCTCGTCCTGTCCAAATCCCATTTGTGACGGTGTGTAATACAGCAGGCTGCTGCTGGAAGCTGAAGCTGCAGCTTGTCTTGTGGGTCCCTGTGGTGGTAAAATCCTCATTGCCTGTGTATCTGTAGTTACAGTAGCTGTTCTTCTTGGCAGGGATGCTGCTTGCCTTGGAGTCGGTGGTTGAGCTGGGGCTGGAGCTTTACTTGGAGTTGCGGGTTTCAAATTGCTGGCAGTGACGTTCTGCAGTGTGTTGAAGACCTGCCCCTTCAAAGTGTGGTACTGCTCTTCGCTCAACTTGCTCGCTTCAGATGCCACAAAGTAAAAAAAAGTGTTCTTTCATCCGCTGGCTTCTCAACAGACTTGGACACCATAGTCTTCATGGTTTCAAAATGTTCCAATAACTTGTGGTCTGTAGATAACGGCCCCAAGTTAACAGGTGATCTGCCACTTGCGTCTAGTGATTCAACGTCCGTACTGGAGCGAGTACTGTCGTTGTGCACCCTGGAATCCTGCGGATGTGGCCACGCATAAAGGACATGCGGTCATAAACCCACTGCTGTCTTGGTGTGAAACTGGCTGGAGCCTGACCAGACTTGTTCTTCGACACCTTGCCAAAAGTTGTCCTCTTGGATGTGTACCACTGTTTCACATCATTCGCATCTAGCTTCAGTTCTGTTGCAATCTCTACCCATAGAGCTTCCTTGTGATATTTATCTGCATATCTCTCATGCTCCTTGTTATAAATTTCTGGGTGGTTCTGCAAAAATTCAATGGTGGCATCCTCCTCCTTATCTGTGAAGGCTGTCACTAGCCTACATCTCTTTGAAATAACAGGTAGTGGTGCATTCTGTGGGACTTGCTCCTCCTCTTCATCATCAACGGCTGCCTCAGTAGTAGGCAGTATCTCATCACTAGGTGGAGCTTGGAGTGATGTAGGCTTTGCAACAGTATCAGTGGGTTCCTCCTCTGTAGCCTCTTCTCTCTTCTCCTCCTGTTGCTTGCTCTTCCTTTTCCTCTTATACATCTCGTAAAATAAAAAAAATGTAAAATGTGTCTATCTGTGAAACTTGCCCTAAGCTCAACTTATATATCAAAATAAAAACTGAAATCCCCTAACTAAAATCCCTGTGACACAATCGACGTTCTCAGTAGCCAGCCAGTACCAGTTAAAGTGAAAGCAAATTGGGGGTCTCCTTATGTAGTCGCCGACCACGAGAAAAACTAGTGCGCATCCAACATGCGCAGACAACCCACCACACATTCTGTCACGAAATCTTGCCTTTGATCTCAGGCCGCCCCAGACAATCCCCGACGTTCGCAGGCTGTCTTCTCTTTGTCTGCGTTTGCCTGGGGCAGTCTTGCACGCGCAAGAATCTTGTGTGAGTGTGAGAATTGTCGGCGACTGTTAGCCGGCTTTCCCAGGCTCAGACAATCTTTGATGTTCGCCGACAGTCTGCGACTAAGGGTCACGGATAAGAAAGCGTGGGAAAAATATACATGCGTTAGTCGGCCACCAGTCGCAGACTGCCTGGGAAATATTTTCTTGGTCGGAGACTAGCAGTTAAAGAATGCATAAGACTGTCGCAGACTGACCAAAATTCTGTCTGAGGCCATCTGGGACATCCTGAGGCAGATTCAACAAGATTAAGGTTCATGATTAAGCCAGTCGACTACACGAGACACTCTGCGACTTACCCAAGATTCACTCACGACTTGCAAATTTCCTTAATCGTGGGCCTTAATCGCTCTGTGGAATGGGGGCATTAGAACATGTGTAATAAGCTGCCTACCAAGAGGTGAAAAACTAAGTAAGTTTTTAAAGAACTGGCGGCCAATCTCGCTCTCATCTGTCATGTATAAGATAGCTCCCACCGCAATTGCCAATGGATTAAAAACTGTTCTTAATAATACACAGTCTGGTTTTAAAAGTGGGAGATTCATTGGAGGAAATACACGTCTTTTGTAAAAACTAGCTACCAGGCCAGCTAATGTTGGTTGACTTTTTTACCCCACAGCCCTTAAGGGTATTGTTTTCACCCATGGTGTCCGGATGGGCGGGCGGGCGTCCGAGC
Source organism: Sabellastarte sp. h YS-2021 (assembly GCA_964017235.1). Classification (NCBI taxonomy): domain Eukaryota; kingdom Metazoa; phylum Annelida; class Polychaeta; order Sabellida; family Sabellidae; genus Sabellastarte; species Sabellastarte sp. h YS-2021. The sequence goes on from OZ024931.1 coordinate 145,674,676, forward strand.
GGGCGGGCGGTTGGGCGGGCAGCGGGAAATAGTTTGTCCGGGCTGTATCTCAGAAACCATAAGGTGTAGGAAGTTGATACTTGGTAGGGACATTGGCTAGGGGGGTGTAGGTGTGCAACGTCATGGTTTCACCTTAATTTGACCTTTGACCTTGCCGTAGTGACCTTGAGTTTGAAAATCTTTTCCGGGCTAAATTTCAGAAACCGTAAGGTGTAGGAAGTTGATATTTGGTAGGAACATTGGTTAGGGGGTGTAGGTGTGTAGCTTCATGGTGTCACCTTGATTTGACCTTTGACCTTGCCGTAGTGGCCTTGACCTATAAAATCTGGTCCGGGCTATATCTCAGAAAGCGTAAGGTGTAAGAAGTTGATACTTGGTAGGGATATTGGTCAGGGGGTGTAGGTGTGCAACATCATGGTCTGACCTTGATTTGACCTTTTACCTTGCCGTAGTGACCTCGACCTATAAAATCTTATCTCGGAAACCGTAATGTGTAGGAAGTTGATATTTGGTAAGGACATTGGTTAGGCTGTGTAGGTGTGCAACGTCATGTCCTGACCAGGATTTGACCTTTGGCCTTGTCATAGTGACCTTGACCTATAAAATCATGTCCAGGCTGTATCTCAGAAACCATAAGGTGTAGGAAGTTGATACTTATTAGGGACATTGATTAGGGGGTGTAGTTGTGCAACGTCATGATCTGACCTTGATTTGACCTTTGACCTTGCCGTTGGGGCCTTGACCTATAAAATCTTGTCCAGGCTATATCTCGGAAACTGTAAGGTGTAGGAAATTGATATTTGCTAGAGACATTGGTTAGGGGGTGTAGATGTGCAGCAACATGGTGTGACCTTGATTTGACCTTTGATCTTGCCATAGTGACCTTGACCTATAAAATCTTGTCAGGGCTATATCTCAGAAACCGTAACGTGTAGGAAGTTGATACTTGGTAGGGACATTGGTTAGGGGCTATAGGTGTGTATTATCATAGTGTGACCTTCATTTGACCTTTTACCTTGTTGTAGAGACCTTGACCTTTAAAATCTTCATGGACCTTTGGGTCTGTCTTTTGATGCAGGTTAAACAAAAGTCATATTAGAATTTATTAAGAATTTTACTTTCATAACTTCCCATTGCAAAGATAGAATTTCATCAAGTGAGCCACAGATTTTGCTCCAACACCACAATAAGCATTCATTAAATGTATTACCACTTCTGTATGCATGGTAATATTCAAACCATCTAAACCATAATTCGGCCATGCAGATGTAGATAAAGAGTGTTGAATTTTAGTTTACTGATTAATGCTGTCATCTTGTTATTGAATTGTCTTGTTTTAATACTTCATCTTTATACGCATTATCTTTCTTTTAAACATTATTTCTTCATTTAAGAAATTGTTTGGACCTTTATATAACTGACAATGCTGAAAGTATCCTGAAGTTTGTACTGGTACAGTACTTCTATATCTCATGGTGTTAAAAAATTTTCCCTAGGCTGTGGGGTATCGGTATCTCTGATGTTTTTTTTCTCTTAGCTATTCCTGAATAATGTGCTCAAGTTTTATGATTTTGGAAGGAATTTTTGTCACTGAATAAATGTTTTGATTAAAAATATTAAGCTTTAGTTCTTCAGTCTGGTCACTTATCCGATTTTCTGCTATACGCTTTATATCTATTTCCATTTTCTACTTAAAATTTTGTATCTTATGATATTTTATGAAAACCGATGGAAAAGACAAAAACTGTCTCCGCTGGGTAAAACCACAGTTATAAAAACATTGATATTATCGAGTTTTAACAATATTTTTACTTCTCTTCTAGCTGAAAATACATTTCTGATCAAAACTTTAAATAATCTTTTATACTCTTTCATATGGGACAATAAGTCTGACAAAGTAAATAGAAAACGGATAACAAACTCTTACTTTCAATGAGGCCTAAAAATGGTTGATATTGATGTTTTCATAAAAAGTCAAAAAAGATTTTTTGGTGAAGCAATTGATTTAATCACTTAAGGCTCCTTGGGCTATACTTCAAGTTTAATCTGTGCTAAAAAGTTCTATTTACTAGGCCCTCTTTTGACCCGAATTACAGCTAGTAATATTTCAAATACATTTCGAAAGGACATTTTAATGGCATGGGGCTCTTTGCTTGATAAAAGGCAGTCTGCTAAATATGCTAAATTTGAATTGTTGTCATGTCAAATCTGATCCAATTCTAGGATTTAAACTTGGCCAGTCTTCCACCCCCACTAGTACAAGGCAGGTATTCTAAAAGCTCTCTATTTACTTAATAATGATGGTAACCTAAACCCTTAGATGAAATCAGGCTTCAATATGGAGTTAAATCAATTTTTTTGAGTATTTGAGAATTGAAAGACCTTAGGAAGGGTTCCTAAATGACTGTGATCTCAATGAGCTTGATGTTGCAAGACCTTTTTTGCCTCCCCACAAAAAACTGCTTCAGTATCAGTTAATCTTCAGTTTATACTTGAACTCAATCCACAGTTGATTATATTTGGTGTTCTGGAAAATTATTTAGATTTTTTCCCCGAAAGTTGCACTATTTTATTTTGAAATTCTCAAAATGATATAATTCTGAAATTTTATTTTTGACAGTGCAAAAAATTCTAAAGTACTGAATTTGAATACATATAGAGCCTTGTTTAAAAGTATATTTAGTGACCAGGAATATATTGCTTCAATTAGCTGTAACACAGAAAAATTCCAGACAAGTTGGTCTGTATTTCACAGATTGAAAAAAAAAATGAGTAGCATGTTTTCTTTGTATTCCTGTATTTACATAATATTTCTATTGTGAATATTTGTGTCTGTGTGCTGATTGATTTTTATTATTTATGCATGACCAGTATTTGTTATAGGTATGCAATTCGTGTATGCCATTTTGTTTGTACATTTGCTTCGTAAAAAATAAATTAAAAAAAAAAAAAAATGTTCCTTTGATCACAGAGATGCAATTCATATGGTTATCAACTAGAAATGACATATTACCTTGATAATTTTTTCTACTTTTGGAGCAGTTCATGGCAATGCTATCTGTTACATTTATGGGTTAAATGCAGGCATGAAATCATATAATGTCATTCAAGTTTATTGTAAATATATAATCCCAAAAACTACCAATATACAAGCCGGTACCAGCATAAAACAATTCATGTCAAAACAACCATTTTAGACAAGAAGACAGGTAAAGTAGAAAATAACATGTAGACCATCAGCGTTCTTTAGAATACTTGAGTCAATTATAATTTTTTTATATTCAAGTTCAATATAGTCTCAAATCACAGATAAGTACTGGTAAGCAGGACTGGTGAAGATACCAAGATTCATCCGCCAAGTAAATTCACATTTTGCTCCCGACACTTCTCAGGTAGGTGAGATAGACAGCACATTTACTAATATCCCTAGTCATAAAAGGATTCTCTGAGGAATTAGCACATATACAAGCAATAAATGGGATGGTAAGATGTTCCACTACGAATGTGATCCAAATCAGGTAGTACAGGCCTACAGGGTGGTGCTCACAATAGTCTACAATAAAAGGTAATCTTTAGTAACTAGATTGAGCAACACCTTAAAAAGAAATAAGATATGAATAAGCTACAGTAGCTAAAGTATAAGTAGTGCTCTTGATACTAAGGTAAGCAATTACAGCTAAAGAGAAGGACAACATAAGCATTACCACAAGAGGTGCTAGTTGTAATATAACTTGGTTCATAAATTTGTTTATAATATATCATTGATTAATAACTACATTACAACTTCCAAATTAACTACAGGCCGGCTGTACAAAGCACAATTAAATATGGGCAAGAGATTATCAAATACACAGGACTGTACAGACAATTACACAAGTACTGTGTCATAATATATAACAAATAAAATTTGCAAAGAAATACTTATATTATACAACATCCCACTGAAATAACCCAAACACAACTTGTGTCACCCTGAGTACAAACTTTGTGAGACAGAACAACAGAACGAGCCCACCAAAATAAAACAAGCAATATTTCCATATTAGAAATCAATATAAATGACCACTACTTTTACTAAGCCAAAGCCCCCAGTGACCTCAGACACTCTGCTACCCACAAAACAGAACTCTTGGTTAGCAAAACAATGTGGACAAATCTCTGTATCACAAACTAATTGACACCAATTTAACTGGACCCTTGATTTACAACATAATGCTCACAACCATGTTTGGAAGATCAAATTCCTGCATTAATAAAAATACACAATGCACACAAAAACTCTGAAATAACATATACCATTACACAACACTATCTCTGAGAGAATAACCCATTTTATTAGGTTTATCTTGGCTAGGAAGGGTCAAAGGATTTAACTAATAAGACAGCATTTACACTTATTGCAGTACAGATGAAGCTAACATTCCATTTCATGCCTTAGATAGCATGCTAGATTTAGTAAATTTAGGCCTTTTATTAATCCCCCAAAAGTTTGTCTATTTGTTTATTTTGTTTATTTGGGGTTTAACGTCGCTTTCAACACTGTACAGGTCATATCACGACGGGTAGTTGTAAGGGCAGAGGAAACCAGTACATAGAGTTCCCTAGGGTTGTGTACTGTAAACTGCCGACCAACGGCAAGCAACTACCAGCTTTCCCACACAAGGCCTTGACGGGGATCGAACCCCGTCCTCAGAGGTGGGAGGCGAGAGTGTTACCACTCTGCCACCGTGGCCCCCAAAAAGTTTGTCTAAAATGATTATGAGAGTGGACATTAGCAAAACAAAGTTTGGTATTAAGGCAAAGTTATGTTAGATCATAACCCTTGGTGTAGAGATGTTTGTCTCTTTAAATGAGAGTTGCAGGAATCGTTTCAGAAACTGTTGTACATCTCTTGATGTGTGAAAGGATCCCATGTATTTGTTAGTCGTATGTTAACATCTGTCTGGTATACTACCACCTCTAATATTATATTGGATGATGCTTTTATTGGAACTTGATGTTGTTTCAAAAACTTTTCAAAGTTGGGTGGTTATGTTCCTTGTCCTGTTCATTATTCAGTTTTTGTAGATACGAGTTTGCAAAAGGAAGGGGGATTTGGGAGTCTGTAGCATATACTGTCCCTGTTCCATTTCATCTCATTGGCTAGACCTTCATAACCCAGTACAAAATGCACAGCATACACACCCCAATGTCAAAGACAATTTTAAATTTATGTTGCTCTTTTTATTTCTGAGCACCTCCAAGCATTGGAGTGTTATTTCAAAATTGCTTTTCTTAGAATATTTGGAAAAAATCTTCCTTATCTAACCTCAATTATAACTATGATAACTAAGATTCCTTTTAGATGTTCTTGTATTTGATGGCCCTTTGGATAATGCTGTGAAAGGCATTGATAACACTATGCATAGGAGTATGAACTGGGGGGGGCAGCGGGGGGCGGCCGCCCTCCCAATCATAAAGTTGGGGGGGTGGAGGTATCTTTTCGCCCCCCTCAACTTTTTGCAATACAACTAAACTCCAATTTTGAAGTTAATGTAAATTTTTACAGGTAACTCAATAATATGTAGTCAAATTACACTTTTACTTTGTTCACTGCTCACATGTACCATCATGTAAGCTACCAATTGAACTACATAATATTTACTTTTATGATTTGTAAAAGGAACATTTTTCAGTTAACCTATCATTGGATTTGTAAAATTCTGTGAAATGTTTCACTTATGTAGATCCAAATCATACATATAGTAACCTACATTTAATTTATCGTGTTGCTAATTATTTAGAACTTAGACATGAAGTTTGAAATTCACACAGAGGAATGGTTTAGCTCAGCAATTTGTCAGCTGATAAGATTTTTCCCAGAAAACTCTTCCTTTTTTACTGTGTGTATTGGACCTACCTAGTCCCATCATTATACCTCTCCCTCAATTTGGGGATTAATCTTGCTAAAATAGATCTTGTATCAGATTGGCACTTGAAGGAAATATCACAGGTTCTGGAAACATGTAGTCAAGACATTAGAAATACCTTTAAAATGCAGAGGTGGCTATATGTATTTCTATACCCCGACAAGATTGGTTAAACTTAGGATTGATGTCAGTTACACTGTCATCACAAAGATTTCCTTTGGTAAAGGAACTTAAAAATATTTTAATTGCACCATTTGAATTTGTACATTACCAACATGCAATACATTCCGTAAAATTAACCAAAATTGTTGGTGTCGAGTTGAGTCGGTGCAATCTAATTCTCGTCCCCCCAACCAAAAATTACTTGCTACGCCCCTGCTATGTCCAGCTCACAATCCCCAGGGCCCCTTCTCGTTGTGTCAGATGTATGATATATCTATACTCTTTGATGTATTTGAAAGTTCATTCGATTAGCAGGCTGCTTTCCTTCTTACCTTAATATGCCTTGCTAAGTATGTCAGATGTGGCTCCTTTTTGAGGAAAGGCTTTGACCAAAAAAGACATTTGTTGTGCAATAATATTCGTTTTCCCTACCCTAGATTACATGTCACACTGATGTATGGCCAAAACTTGGCACTCTCCAGAGAGTTGTACTTAGGGTTAGTTTCAGTTTCTAACCCACGTATGTGTCATATTTAAACCCTTCAGCTTTTGCTTTCAAACTTCAAACTTCCACCTAACGAGCCTCTTTTCCTTCTAGGAGATTACACTGTCTTGACTCTGTCTCATTGGGATTCTTAATGATTCTAATTTATATGTCTCGATATGACTTAATATGCCTCAATGGGAACCAATCTCAGCTGATAAGGACACACTATTAAGTGATACATAAAGCAATTATCTTAATGTCAGAGGCCCTCTTGTACCTGATATGCAAATAATGTTTCACATTAATTTCTTTTTATTTGTTTGATTTGTCAGTGTGTGTACATGATGTGCTATACATTTACACAGTGAAGCACTGATAAGAACATTTGTTAATATTATCACAAAGTGTGATTTATTTGTTGTCTGGAGTTGTGTTTTGAATAATTGTGTATCTTGATAGAGGGAGCTAATGGAAAAGTTTTAGACTTAATTCTGTACAAAATGAAAATAGTTTATCTGGTGGTACCAGGCTGAGAAATACATAGTGGCTGACAGTACACAGTAAGTAATTCCTGAAAACACAGTTTATGTGCATGTGTGAATGTATTTATATGGTGATGAATCCTATATCCATATTTTAAACAAAGAAATGACAGAAATGACTCTTATGCATGTGGACCCCAGATAATATAGAAAATTTAATTTTGAACTTGGAATTTCTCTGCCATTAGTGCATAAACTATAACACAACTAAAATGAACAGAAGCTCTGTGATAATACCTTTCTAATGATATATATAACTTATTTGTATTTTACACAGTTTCCGAAAAATTAACAAAAATTTGGCAGTTATTGACCAACTTTCTCAGCGCTAATTGTCCATGGCTAGGTGGCACCTGTATGTCCACAGATGTATTGAAAATGCAGTTGGTGGTGGGAAATAAAAATGCATGAATTTGTTTTCTAATTCAGTGTAATATGAATGATCAAGGTATTTAACCCACTACACTGATGTGTACAATCTGAGATGAAATATGGCGTAGAATATGAATATGTTTGTTGATATAATTTTTCAGAAATAATTTTTGGTTTATCTCACAAATTTCCGTTGTAATTAGAAAATTTCAAAAATATAAACTCTTTCACCTAATTTGTGTGCTTTGATAAAATACAAATTGATGTAGTCTAAATAATTTTACCATGTTGAGGATGATGTATTCAATGTACTTTCACTTTGTGATTTTATATTACTTTAATTATATGTATATATACATACTACCACTTCAAACTTTTCATGCACATTCATTGAAAACCTAATATCCATGTACTGACAGGACTATATTGTTAATATATCTATCATTAATGTTTATTTTTAAAATAATGAGACATAAAGTTTTTATAATCAATATTCTATTGCTGAATAATCACCATTTTAAATGGTGATTTACTTTTAGATGACTCTTTTTACCACAGTTATAGCTTGTAACAGATTTTGGTCCTGGGACAGTAACTAGTTTGTGACTCACCCTTGTCTGTGATGTTACTTAAGTTTCCTTTCCTGATGTAAAGTAGCTGGCTGCATCCAATGTTTACTGAAGTTGGTTTTCTGAAGTTTCTGTTAGTAAACTCCTGATTTACCCCCACCTGAGCAATCAACTCTGCACTCTGTTGTAGAAGTGTAATGTCAAATGATTCTTTGAAGTCGGGCCTGCTAAGTACCTGTCTTTTATATGTAGGTAGGAGCCCTGTTATGGTTTGCGTCATCACAGTATCAGATTTCTTGAGTTTGGTCTCCAATTATTCGACCCTAAGCACATAACTGTGCCTGACTCCATATTGTTGTTTCACAAGTCGTATTTGATTTCTTTTTACCAGTCTTTACCCTCGGGATAGAATTGTCTCTTGAACTCTTTCAACATTTAATTGCAAACAAGTGGTCATATGTCCTATACCTCGCCCTGAACCATCATTTTACCATATCTTTCAATGACATCATAAACAAATGTTTAGTTTGAGCATTGTCTAAATGATACTAGGCAGCCAGCTCAAAGAAATCGTGTTGAAACTCTGTCTTTGTTCTGTGTCACTGCAAATGTTGGGGGTTTTAATGTTGTGATTAATGGTGGAAGTGGAGGACACCGAATTGGTTTGAGACTGATGGTGTTGGTAATGGTCCTGGGTGCCAGCTAGTGGTTAAGATTCAAATACCAGGAGATGGTGATGATGTGGTGTCATTCATCACTGATGTGCATGTGCCTGACACTGCAGCAGTTGTGGCTACCGCTGAGCTTTTGTTGGCTTGAATCTGATGTGAAATCTTCCTCTGTTGATTCCTTGTCATTACTGTGGTCCCCTTCTTCTTCTTCAGTGTTGTTGTCTTCTTCTTCCATTGGGTCCTTCATTTATGTTCCGCTCCTCTCTCTTTTGGGGGAATTTTTATTCAATTTTTCTAGTCCTTTGTTTTCTAACTTATGTGCATTATATCTGGTCAGATATCTATATCTGTCCATCTAGTGAGTTTAATGTCTTTTTTGCTGTCAAATTTTGGTTGGCTGTCTTCATTGTTACCCAACATCATCACATAGTGATACCTATTTTAGGTCTTCATAAGATATTTTATAAGAGTGTCTATATGTACTATTATTAAGATGTTTTAATTCTTCGCTTGGATGAGGTGGAATTTTCTGTTTCTGTGAAAGGAAACCATCAAATTGTCCTATCCATCAATATAGTGGAAATTGGACAATGGTATTTGGGATTGTCCTGTGATCCATTGCCTCCAGTTAGGTCAAGGTAGAAATGAAAACCCCAGGGTGGGGACAAAATATGTTTTATTATACATTAACAAGTACTACTCTATCTTTTATTTACAATTAAATTATTTTACTTAGGACGTAGATAACATTTAAAAATTTTTAGCCATTGACCAGATATTTACAATTTTTATACATAATATGTCAATGGCTATGTCATTAACTAGTTCATATATATAATCTTCATTGGCATAGCTATGCACGTATTTGAGGTGACCCTAAAGAGGTAGAAAGTTAAAATTTACAGTAAGGTTAGATGTAAAGAGGTTAGGGTGGCCTTAGCTCCAGGCTTATATAGAGTTAAGGTCAACCTAAAGTTTAGATGTTTGAGGTTGAGGTTTATAGAAAATGAGAGAGTTTAGGGTGACCTCAAAGTTAAGTTTTATGAAAACCTGTGAGTTTCAGTTCAGATTTAAAATTTTACATAGATGTATTTATTTTTGGATCACAGGTGATAGTTTCATATAAAATTTTGAGAATTTTAGTTTAATTTGCAAATGAAAAGAGGGAGATGAGTAGAGGTTTGAGTTGAGAGCCCCAAACCCTCACGATGTATACCAAGGACTTAAAAATAAAACATAACAAAATAAAACTTAATATTCTTTGCTTAATTTTTTGTAAAATGGCGACTGCCTTGCTCGACTTTTAATTGAAAAATGAAGCTACAATAGTTTTAAGCAGGAAACTATTGACCCAGGTCAAGAGGTCAACCAATGAAATAATTTGTACAGAAACAAGAATAACTGTTATTAAAACTGAAGCAATGAGGTGCGTATAACTAAAGTTATACACATTCAAACAAGAATGAAGACACAAATATTGTCTACAGTTCCAAATTTATCTTGTTTACAATAATCTTCAGTACATAGTCAATTAACAATCATATCCTCTTTAATCACTTTTCATCCCAACAATCCCAATCAGTTTTTACTATAAATATACTAAACATCCAGTATTAAATATACCTTTTTACCTATTTCGTCTTTACTAAAGCTTGTATCAGTCACCACTACATGCCTGTTCAGAGGCTTACATTACGGAAACATGCATGATAATGACAGATGAAAACTTAAGTTTGTAAATATCTATATCTATTTTTCTTGTTATATCCTAATTTATTTTGATATCCTTTCCTAAATATGCTCATTTGTGTAGTAATTCTCTCTTTTTAAAAGTAATAAATGCTATATGTGATAAAGGTAAAATTAAAGGACAAATTAGGGCCATTTTAGCTTCAATCATCTTTTAAGAAGCAACAACCAAGCTAAAAACATCCATATGTGAATATTTTTCTACACACAATTTACTAACTTTAAGTTTGCACCGAATAAGCCCTGTAACAACTTATTTTGTATCAATGACTTATTTTGTATTACATGACTTATTTCGTATCAATTTTTGACTTATTTTGTATTACTGACTTATTTTGTAGTAAAATTGTCTTATTTCGTATTACTTGGCCAACTTATTTCGTACCAACAGTTGACTTAATATGTTACAAAACGGTGCGCAGAATTTTGACAAGATTTCAGGGTGATACAAAATAAGTCGCTAATACAAAATAAGCTGCTCTATAGACAACTTGTTTTGTATCACTGACTTATTTTGTATTATCAGGTTATAAAACTCCACACTGTGTAAGAAATTTTGTTTTTTAAACTGTGGAACTCTTTGTTTATTCATTATTTTTATTTTACATTATACGGAAGCTCTGGACTGCCAATTTCTTTTTTATTTTAACAACTTGAATATACCAGTTAGTTAGCTTGAATATTCGAGTTAATAACTAGAATATTCGAGTTAGTAACTTGAATGTACAAGTTGCCAACTTGAATATACCAGTTACCTAACTTGAATATATGAATGAGCTAACTTGAATATATGAGTTAGCTAACTGGAATATATGAGATACTAACTGGAATATTTGAGTTAGTTACTGGAATATACAAGTTACTAAATTGAATTTGTGAGTTAGGAACTGGAATACACAAGTTACTAATTTGAATATACCAGTTAACTAACTTGAATATGCAAATTAGCTAACTTGAATATATGAGTTACTAACTTCAAAATACGAGTTAGCTTACTTGAATATTCAAGTTAGGTAACTGGTATTTTCCAGTTAGCTTACTTGCATATTCAAAATATAAACTTGAATATTCCAGTTTCTAACTTGTATATTCCAGTTACTAATCGGTATATTCACGTTAGCTAACTTGTATATTCAAGTTACTAACTCATATATTCCAGATAGGTAACTTGTATATTCACGTTAGCTAACTTGTATATTGAAGTTAGCTAACTTGTATATTCCAGTTAGGCAACTTGTATATTCCAGTTAGGTAACTCGTATCTTCAAGTTAGCTAGCTCGTATGTTCAAGTTAGCTAACTTGTATATTCCAGTTAGGCAACTTGTATATTCCAGTTAGGTAACTCGTATGTTCAAGTTAGCTAACTCGTATGTTCAAGTTAGCTAACTTGTATATTCCAGTTATCTAACTTGTATATTCAAGTTAGCTATCTGGTATATTCCAGATAGTAAGTCATATAATCCAGTTATTAGTTTGTTTATTCCAGTAAGCTAACTCGTATATTCCAGTTGGTTAACTTGCATATTCAAGTTAGCTAACTTGTATATTCAAGTTAGTTAACTTGTATATTCTTGTTAGTTTACTGGAATATTGAAGTTAGTAAGTCGTATATTCCAGTTAGTAACTTGAACATTCAAGTTACTAACTCGTATATTCCAGTTACTAACTGTTATATTTAAGTTACCTAACTGGCATATTCCAGTTACCAAACTTGTTTTTTCAAGTTAGCTAACTTGTATATATCCCAGTTTGTTAAGTTTTTTCACCCTTTTCATGTAATTTCAATGATAATTTTGTGAAAGAAGGACTTCTTACAATGTTAATTAGCACATAAGAATTGGAAAAAATGTATTTATCCCTGAAATTTTAGTACTTGCAAAGACTTTGGCTATTAAAATGATGCACAGTCATTCTTGTTTTTTTCTGATGCATACAAAAATGCTTAATGCTACCAATGGATAAACACATTTGCCACCTTTTCTATATTCTATTGAATAATGCTGAGCTAACATGTGATTAACATTTGCATGTTGTCTATAGAATTGTACATTTTGCATAATAGAATTTGGGATATATGTAGTTTTTACGCTGTGCAGGTATTGTTGTCACCCGTGGTGTCAGGCTGAACAGTTGGGCAGTCTCTCTGCCAAGTGGGAGGGCTGGTTCAGTATTAACTTCTCTATGCTGTATCTAATATACCATTAGGGTTAGGATGTTGAGCCTTGATAGAGACATTGAGAGAAACTGGTTAGGGAGTGTAGGTGTACAACATCATAGTATGACCTTGATTTGACCTTTGACCTTGCTGTAGTGACTTTGATCTCATCCGGCTCATATCCTTCAAACTGTAAGGTGTAGGAGGTTGATACTTGGTAGGGATATTGGTTAGGAAATGTAGGTTAGCAATATGTAGTCTAACAGTGTTCAAATTTATAATCTTACATCAATGCTGCCTATAACGTTTACTCTGTAATGTTGAACATTAATGTAATATTTAGCTAGAGGTTTCTTGAGTGTACAAAGTGTACATTTTAAGATCTTATCTCATGAAGTTCATTGATTTTTCCCAAGTTTGTAGGATTTTGTGCTAGTGTTCCTACCAATAAACCAAATCTGAGCTCTCTATATGTAAACTTTATCTGATTCAACAAAGGCATTCATACTTCCACAAATATATTCCAGTCCAAGATTTAACACCATCTCAAATTCATTTACAGATACAGTTATAATTTTCAATATACTACTGACTAGTCTAATCAATTATATCTCTGTGAAATTCAGTGCTGAAAATAAGAATTGCTATCAGGCAAATGGTAAATGGACTACAAAATTGAATACAGTAAGGATTAAATTCATTTGAGTCCATCCTTTGATGGAGACAAGACACTATAAAAGTTGAATTGAAATTACTACAAAATCAGTCAGTGAAAATACCAGTTACCTAACTTGAATGTTATTTTGAACTTAGTAACTCACATATTCAAGTTAACTAATTTGTATATTCAAGTTAGCTAATTTGCATATTCAAGCTAGTTAACTGGTATATTCAACTTAGTAACTTGTGTATTCCAGTTCCTAACTCATAAATTCAATTTAGTAACTTGTATATTCCAGTAACTAACTCAAATATTCCAGTTAGTATCTCATATATTCCAGTTAGCTAACTCGTATATTCAAGTTAGCTAATTCATATATTCAAGTTAGTGAACTGATATATTCAAGTTAGGTAACTTATTAACTCGAATACTCATGCTAACTAACTGGTATATTCAAGTTATTAAAATAAAAAAATTTGCAGTCCAGAGCTTCCATATAATGTCAAATAAAAATAATGAATAAACAAAGAGTTCCACAGTTTTAAAAACAAAATTTCTTACACATTGTGGAGTTTTATGATCTGATAATACAAAACAAGTCAGTGATACAAAAGAATCATAGACAAATCGGCCCTTTGCCAAATCGGCCCCCGTCAAATCGGCCCCCAAAATAAAATTACCTGGTCAAATCGGCCCCCTATAAAATAATTTATGGTCAAATCGGCCCCTTATAAAATAATATATGGTCAAATTGGCCCCCTAGATATAGATAGATAAGTGTATATATGATTTATGGTTTTTTTTTCACAACAACCCATATACATTGGGGTTACCTGTGAGATAAATTATAAAATTAATGATAACAATAGTAATAATATTAATTATTTGTATTAAATTTTGCAGATATGAACTTAATGCTTATTGTTCGCTTTGATGCCCACAAGGGGGGAGATGATATAATCCTCTGCATGTACATCAAAGGGAACAATCATCTTTTAATGTCTAATACTGTTTGATTAACACTTAAGCTAGTTATCCCTAAATTAAACAAATACCAAAGATCACTAAAATTATAATGCCATCAACAGAGGCACATAGGTTACAAAGGATTGATTACAGTATCTTGACATGAGCTGACATCATTCATATGTATTAATTACACTTAGTAAAACAACACATAAACAATCAACACTGTTGTCATAACATTGTCATGCATATCACCCAACCCAGTAATTTGATAAGGCCTGATTATAATTAATTGATGCATTAAATCTATAAAAGGGCTTCTTATTTCTCCAAATATTATTCAGCTTTGGAAGTCCAAAGTAGATAGATAGATAATATTTTTATTTTACTGACGGTGTGTTATCCAGAGTTACATATATATAAACAGAAAGTTTATACAACAGTTTTACTGAAACAGAATATAATAACACCCAGCCATTTAGGCTTACAGGTCAGTATGAAATCTTCTAACAGTATATGTATGTGCATAACAATATGAAGAAAGATTAGAAATATACACAAAAACAAAAACGCTCCTAGGTGTAGTTTTAGTGAAACCACTAAAGTAGCATGGTGTCATGTATAAGCTATAAACTGCCTATTAGGGTTAGGCAACACACTCTGTACTCTACACTCTGACCTTCTCATAGATTTGTATTCAAAATCTGCACAGTGACTGATATTATTTTATTTTTCCCCAAATAGTTATTGTATTTTACCAGTCACAAGAATAGGTAAAATATTATGAATAAATAAAATGTTCATTGTTCTCTTTGATGCCCACAAGGGGGAGATAATTATCCTCTGCATGGACATCAAAAGGAACAATCAGCTTTTGATGTCTAATACTATTTGTTTAGCTAGTTTCCCTAAATTAAACAAATACCAAAGATCAACAGAGGCTGTGCAGGCAATGTAATTGCACTTTTAATAATTCTTAGGTTACAAGGGATTAATTACATGATCCAATTATCTTTGATGTGTATCAATGACACTTAGCCAAAGTTCTCACCTTATACACAATTATAAAGATTCTACTTCATCACTATTTCAATTAAGGCATGTCGGTTCTGTTGAAAAGGACCCCTTATTTATAAGTTTTAATTACAAAAGTTTTCAACTGGGGTCCGATTTGTCCAGTGCCGAATTTTTAGGGGGCCGATTTGTCCAGGGCCGACTTTTTTAGGGGACCGATTTGCCGAGGGCCGATTTGGCAAAGGGCCGATTCGTCCAGCTCCCATACAAAGCAAGTTGTATATAGAGCCGCTTATTTTGTATTATCGACTTATTTTGTATCACCCTGAAATCTTGTCAAAATTTTGCGCACCGTTTTGTAACATATTAAGTCAACTGTTGGTACGAAATAAGTTGGCCAAGTAATACGAAATAAGGCAGTTTTACTACAAAATAAGTCAGTAATACGAAATAAGTCAAAAATTGATACGAAATAAGTCATGTAATACAAAATAAGTCGTTGATACAAAATAAGTTGTTACAAGCCCTAAATAATGTTCTATTGATGGAGATTATGATAGTAAGTTGTCTCAGTTGTGAATGTCTAGTTTACTGCATGCTTTTAACTACTTGTCCAACTATTTGTTTTTGTTTACATGGGAATGTGGACAAATTATTTTTGTAAAAATATTCACATTTGTGCCACCTCAACATTAGATTCAACTTTTCCTTCATTACCACCAAATGAGAATTCGGAGAGAAAGGAACTGTTGTAACAATAACAATTGTATATGAATTTTTTTCTTGACTTGTCACATTTTGATTGGTTGTCTCATTCACGTGAGGTCTGGGATTATTAGAGAGTTTAAGATATACGTTTTGGATATTACATGTACTGCAAAATCTATAAGTATACCTAGACGTTTCCCATTTACAATTTCTGGTTAAGATACAAGTACTACGTCATGAAGGAAGGTCCCCTCCCCATTTGGTTCTTTATGCTTGGAAACAGTCAATTTCACTGTGAGGAAAACACGGTAGAGGGATGGACCATTTGTTTTCATGATCAACTCTGATTCAATGTGATATAAACTTACTCAAAATTTTAAAGTTACTTAAAATCATCCAATTGTAAAGTAAAGATTAGCAACAGAATAGGCAAAAACATATATACACTATTGAATTTTAAGTTTTTCATTGTTTGTTTTTTTAAAATACTTCCCACAAAGGTAAATACAACACAATATGATAAGGAATGGTCCGTTTCTAATCTGTAGATTATGGCCAAAACTGTTTTTTTAAAAACAGTGTTTTCAAGTGTATTTTTTACATAAAACTGCATTTTAGCAACATATATATAATTTTAAGATACTTGAATATATTGTGGCTAAAAAGTTGATTACATAAAATGAAGATTTAATAATAAAAAGTTCAGGTAAACTCATGTTTTGCCCTTACTTGTAGAACTGGTTTTTCACGTTGCGTACTTGTAGCTTGACGTATTGAGTTTGGAAAAAAAGTCAAAAATGACGTCATCTGTTCCCTTTGCAATATACGTTAGGAGGTGTAATTGTATCTTAAACTTTCTATTGGATGTGTGGTTCTTGAATGTTTTGGGAGAAAGATGTCTCAATTAACTGAGTACAGTAAAACGTCGATTATTGGGCCTTCTATTTTCTGAAAACTCCGGATTAACTGAACCAATTCTGACACCGTGAGCGATAATACAGGATTTTTCACAGTCTCTGAAAGTATTAATTATAGTACTTTATAAAACGTATCATTCACAGAAACGCCTAACTTCTTTATCACCATTGTTACTATGGGGGAGGGATTATTTTAATTACCCGATCCCGCTACACAACTTCGTTTATAATGCGCGAATCAATGAAAGCATGTTGGCTGTTGCAATTTATAATCTCCCGGAGTAGGTTCTACAGACTGACAACGTGTATAAAAGCGAAAAGATGTCAACAGCGCATTACTAACCAAAGACATCTATTACTGAAGACATGTTTGTTCGGGTTTTACAATAAATAATCTCCCGGAGTTTTTCCGTTGACACAATGCATAACGATGTTTATCCAAAATTAAAATGTCAACATATATGTACCAAACCAAACATGCCCAGCTAAAGTCTGCGTAATATTTTAAATAAAAATATTAATATCCATGGATATGGAACAAATAAGCGACCATTGAAGGGTCACTTATATTATATGAGACAAATGTATTAAATTATTTTATCGATGACCACCAACATCTACGTTCATTGCATAAAAACAACAATTCTTCAATTATCGCCCACTTGATAACCCACAGACCATGAATTTTGTCTTCCTTCATCTATCCGAACCCCTCGATTATCTGGCCGGATTGTATGTCTCCAATGGTGTTCGGATAATTGAGGTTCTACTGTAATACCTTAAAATCTCTAAGTAAAGATTATGGTGTTTAGTGAATTATAATAATTGGGGGTTTTTTTGCATTATAATTCATAATTTTTAATATCTAATAAAATAATATGATAGTACAGGTTTCTATAGTGCTTCCTAGTCACACTTCCTAGTCTATCCCATATTATTAGAATACCATTGTTTACGTAATAGTTTGTGATTTCATATCTGATCACATATTCAATTGCCTTTCCTTACCAAGCAACTCATTGTACCAAACAGAGTGTAATACAGGAAATATTACCTTGTCAGTATTTTTGACCTCCGCTCTGATCTAAAAGATACTTTGTCAAATCTCCAGCTAATTCTTTAGTTGATTTATATGAACAAAATGTGCTTGATTTGTTTTGATTCTCTTGATATCCACGTATTTCCATACTGACAAAGAAAGATTCTGCAGATTGGTTGTCTTATCGACGTCCATTAGGAACTAATCAGAGAAAAATTTAGTGAATAGAAGTCAGATTGGATGCAAAATTGCTCAGTGCAATATAGTGACAACTTGAGATCAGGCTGGCTTGCCAATAATTGAGATAATTATTTTACCATTTACCAGAATCGGTTGTTGAATTTTTCATTTCAATTTTGAGATCATTCCATGGTTTCGTAACCCATTTGAGCAAATTCTTCTATTTTTATTGCTGTGGCATATGAAACTATACCAGTCAGCTCTCCAATTGCTTCTGCCAAATGTACATACAATATATGAATTCAAAAACACTTTACTTATATATACATACTTAGGCCTAACTACAATGTTTAAACTCCAATCCATGCACTGCTCCCAGGCACTGCCCTACTAGTTTTATGAATCAGCATTGGACCTTTAGTATTTTGACATATGACTGTTTTCTTTGTCATGATGATAACAAGGTGAACACACAGGTTTGTAAAATATTAAGTTATTTTCATGGTATCTGGGACTTTAACTTTAAAACTATTCTATTTGAAAATATCCGCATGGACAGGTTTTTGGTCAAGAATTTTCTGATGTTTCAAACCAAATTTCTAGTTACTAGTTTGACCACCCCTTTGCGCAGATACACGTCAAATTCTATCTATCTTTGTGGTTTCTAACCATTTAACCTTAGCATCTTCCACAGAACTTAGTAAAACAGTCTGTGAGGCCTCCGCTGATTGCCATTTAAAATCCAATCATTTTCCTTGATCTATCCTAAATACCCAAGCATGACACTTTTAACCTTTTAATATTTTTTCCCACAATATCATCGCAAAACCAGCTACCCATTGACACATTGACAAGTTATGCAAGCTTCTTTATAATGTTGAAAATCAGTTATTTTTTGCACTTTGATTTTTTAATGACAATATTGTCCTCCTTTTGAACAATTAAACAGGTCCGTTGATGATGTAGAAGAGTGAATGTCAGCTAGCAAACTCAAATTAAATCCTGAAAAACACCAGTAGATACACCAGTATAACTCCTGTTCTTAAGAATTTGTATTGGCTCCCTGTTAAACACCATTCACTGTTTAAAACAGCCACGCTTGTACAAGTTTCTTTACACTGGTTTTCCAAGTATTTTACCCCGTATCTTTCTTCTTAAATTAGTTGTTACAGTACCAGGAGCAGTCAGAGTGGTGAAAATGTCCTTATTGTTCCAAAGCTCTACCTTTTTACTGATAAGTATGCCAAACATTTTGGTTATAGCTTTTGTTTTGATGCTTCCACTGTTTTGAATGCTCTTCCTGACGAAATTTTTGTACATTCCCCCAAGCCTCTTTCAAAAAGCAGCTTAAAACATACACAAAGGCATTCCTAACTTAATCTTAAACATGGCATTCTAGGTGGTGCTTGACCTATTTTCTGCCCCCAGATAACTGAAATTGGTTGACTGTCTTGAATTATAATCACGAAAGATGACATTATCATCCAATTATGTTTCAACACCTTCTAATTCTTATTCTAATTTTACTTTTATAGCGCTTAATCTCCATTGAGTAGTGGACAACAAGACAATAGCAATATGCAGATTCAAAGTCCAGGGACAGAAATAGGTCAGCACCATGGAGAAGGCATAAGATAAAATGGGCTAAGGGGGATATGCCTTTGTGTAGATTTAGGTTTTGAGCTTCTTTCTAAAAGAGGCAAGAATGTGTGATGCAAGAATATCTTCAGGAAGTGAATTTCAAACAGTGGGAGCATCAAAGGCAAAACTGAAGCCTGGAGTGAACAATTAACCAATTTGTTTATAGATGGTAGAAGGATGTTAGTGCATTCCTTAATAAGGAATGTGGGCAATGGGTCCAACGGGCATGATTTGGTGAGTGATGTATTCATTATTTTACGGATTTCATCTTGAGTGACCTGAGTAAAGACTGTAAATTTATTAGGGTCGAAGGGGGGATGTGCCATGTTACAGGGCTCAGATGAGGAGAAACTCTCACGAATTTTCATTATTTTATTTGAGAAAAAAAATAGCAAAACGATCAGCCAATGACTAATTCACAAGTGGGCAAAGTAGTGCTGTGGGATCAATGATGGACTTTGTGTAACTCCAGCCATAGTTTCTTAGAGTCATGACAGTTGTCGGAGATAAGTTTTGCGCAAGAGACAGTCTTGTCATTGTTGGCGAAACGATTACACTAGGCGACCCGATGCCGAAGACGACTCCTGTTGCATTGACTTTTATCTTTTCGCCAAGCACATTCAAATTGACGCCTGAGTGACTTTGCAAGGAGATAGCTCTCTAACAGCAAGTCAGGACGCTGTTTTAATCTTCAAACGGGACACAAGAGAAGCATGCCTGCCAAGTACACAATTCAAGCCCTTTACACACAGATCACAGAGCCGCGAGACAGAATCGGTCGGACACCCCCAAGGTCAGACCGAATGCTGGACATATTTATACGATGGTATCTCCTATAGGGAATTCTTGTTGACAGTTAGCAAGACAGGGAGGAAAGTCAATAGCACATTTAATGACTGCATGCTCAGATATGAATTCACAGATGTCAAAAGGTACCGCACATATCTTGATCACTGGGGAAAAGAATGAGATCAAGGATATGACCTTGCAAGTGAGTGGCATCGTCAACCGACTGTGACACACGATTCTAAAAGGGATTCCAATTTGTAACTATCAGTACAAGGTACATCAATGTGTATATTGAAACCACCGTAGACAAAGTAATTGCAAGGGCACAAACCAACCTCCCCCCAAAAATGGAAGAGCACGGCCCAGGACAGACAGAAGCCAGGAGCAAAGTTGGCATGAAGCCGAAACCGACATGACAATATTTCCAAAGGAACTATAATTTGGGGTATCCACCCTGCGATATTTGTATGATTCACGAATGAAGAAACCAACACAACTAAATATACCTGATGAACATGGTCTATGAATCAATGATAGCCCATCAAGGGTGAGGGAACAAAGGAAACTATCCAAATCAGTGGTATGAACATCTCTATGAGACAGAAGGAATCAAAGGCAAGAGATGCTATTGTATCAGAGAGGAGAGGGAGCTTATTCCAGCCCCACCTTGCACCCACTGAGTCAAGTATGACCAGTCCAGGACCTATGGCAACAAAACCACACATAAGAATCAATAGCACAAGCCCACTCTGTTTTATGGTAAGGGGAAAAGCATGGATGGATGTAATAAGGAATCCACTTCGAGTGAAATTTTGTGAGACACTCCTGAAACGAGTGGCAGCCATCAACATGGTGCAGAAGAGTAAAATGTGCATGGCAATCATCTTGGTTGGGTTGGTTAAATGATAATGCCCTTGGATCAAAATCACTTGTGGGTGACCTAACCTTTATGGCCTTAAGGACACATATTATCGAAAGTGTAAAGTGTTATTTGATTTCTTTAAGGTATGTATATGTGCCGTTCACTAATATTTTATGCCAATCAAACTGGCATGTATATATTTTAACCAATTTTCAAAATGTGAACAAACCTTTAATATTACATAGTTATCTGCAAAAGGAATTCCTGTCTTCTAAAAGCAGTTTAATTTAATAACATATGTATTGTAAACTGGATACAGCTATAATAGACATAGCAAGGAGTTTTGAAAGTGAATACAATCATTCCCCACAGTTCGAGATTTACACAGAAAACAGGTACATGTGAACTCTGTCCCCCGCCATTGCATACCATCAGAAATATCAACATCAATGCGCGACGGGACAGAAACTCGGTCTAGCAGGAAATATGAAGTCAAATGATTAAACCATCGATCTGCATGATATTAAAGCAACGAAGCCTGAAGGGCTGATTGCTTTAATACAGCAGATCCGATAGTTTAAAACATTCATGAAGCACGAGAATTTGTCTTTTATTCCTGTTCTAAAATGGTTACATTGATATTTTGTTCAAAATAAGGGCTAAATCCTACGCAAATATTAAAACAAATCCAATGCCATGTTGGCTGCTCAATTAACTAAACATGCTTAGTGATGGATGTTCAAACAGCCTTTTGGTTAATTATTGTTAGAAAATCCCCAATGGAATTCATAAATATTAAGGAGTAGTTGATCTTTAAATGAAATATTGATTAAAATCCCCACTGAATCATTTGACTTGAGGTATATTCAACACCCATCTTTGACATTTACAATCGCCAGCTAAAAATTGTGCACTTAGAAATGTTCAACTTGGTCAAAGCTCTTAAATTGTGGGGTCACAAATGGGCCCATATAACAGTAAGATTCTATTGTGACAAGCTGGCAGTAGTTCAAGTGGTCAATACAGGTAAAACTAGGGATGAATTGTTGGCCCTTGGTCTCAGAAATATTTGGCTGCTTACAGCTTCCTGTGATACAACTTTAAGAGTTGATCACATTAAAGGTTCTTCCAACAACGCGGCAAACATGCTCTCCCAATTGTTCTCAGATAAGATAACAAATCATGAGTTATATCAGAAAATCTAAAACACATGTACTTGGCATAAAATCCCACTACACTTATTTAATCTGAATTATGAAATATAATTGTAGGTGCCTCTCCAGCCTCTTCTCCACTCATCCAAGCAGCATGGATGAGGATACGAACTGCATTTAGACTTTCAACTGAATCAACTCAAAAGCTTCATTTCAGGACTTTCTTGGCTTTTCTAATCTTCATGGACTTACCTATTGTGGCTTCAGTTTATAATATTATCTCATTCCTAGAGTACCTGTACCAAAATGTCATTTCTCCAAAAAATATTGCAACATACTTGTCCTCTATACAAGCCAGGGCAAGTTTCTATAGCTGGGACTCATCTGCTTTCTCACAACCATTAGTGAGCAGATACATAAGTAGTATCACAATAAATTCCAGTTTTACACCTGTGGCGAGAGGCGTCTTCAGCATCCGCACCTTGTATAACATTTCAATCTCCTGTGACCTTCTATCTGATCCCATTCTTTACAGAGCTGGTTTTCTCACTGCCTTCTTTAGGTTTCTTAGGATGTCTAACATAGTCCCACATAGTGCCAAAAATTTGACTCAGCTCGTCATTTCCTCAGGAAAGATATCGATAGTTTTCATCCAAAAAAGGGCAATATCATGTCATATTGCTAGGAAATATTTCCATATGATTGGCTGAAACTCACTTGATGTATAATAAAATGACATTACACTCAAAATCACTGACCTTACTAAGCAGAAAACAGATATGGGTTTAAAAATGATATTCAAAGTCTCTAATATCTTATTATTGATCCTGAGCCGAGGGTACTCAAACATTGCTTATTTGTGCTTGTTTTATGTGTAACCGAGTTTTCAAATATCCATATAAATCACCAATGTTGACTTAATCAATAAGTAGAACAGAGTTTCCTAGTAACACAGATGACTACGATTCATGCCTAGGCAGGCAGATACACAGTGGTTCGCACGACTATTGTAATGTCCTCACGAATATCAGTTCTATTAATACCTGGGCTTCCAGTGATTCCCCTTTAGCTCAGCTGATTAAACAGATGGACTTGTGTTTATTTCTGTGTGTAATGAGAGGGCTGTAGGATAGACTTCCAACAGAACTAATCAATGATCTCTCTTCCCAGTACAGTATTGAAAATGTCTGCCCTCTGGCAATGGGCCCTATCCCCAGTAATCGGCTGAAAGACCTCAAAGATGTTGATAAATGGTTAACCTTGAGCCTCTATCTTTCAGTTATGGAAATGGCTGTGACTAGAGAGCTAAGGCTGTCCTTGTACAGTTGGGATGGTTCAAACAGCACTTTAAGTCCAGTAGCAAAGGATAAATTGGAATCAGTATAAACACAGAGCAATAATATTCCTACCATTCAAATCACAGTTTCTGTCAGTCCATCCTTTGCTGCACTCACACCAGAAATCTGCAGGACCCGCCTCACATGTCCCTCCATTGTGACACGTGACTCCATCACAGGTGTCACATGATACTGGTGCTGAAACAGAACAATACATCAAGACTTAATTCAAATGAATAAGTACCTGACTGACCTATATCTTCACATTTTTTCTCCCAGAGTGATACTTTTCAAATATACTTCTCAAGAGTTATTTTACATTCTACCATGACGTGTCCATGAATTTGGTTGGCTAATTAAAGAAATATATCATGGGTAAAATCAGAATAACCTGTGGCTTCCTATTATCGTTCATTATGGCTTCACCTTTATAAACTCTAACCATGGTAAAATTCTGTTCATACCATGATTTGTCGGGGGTTATTCGTACATTCATTATCCATTACTGTTGAATGAACAATAAGTAAAGTAAGTTAATATAGAAAATAATACAAAATATTTTGACCTGTTTTTATATAACGTGACATCAGTGAATTTAAGAATTTAATTTTTTAACTTAAGATTTATCAGCTATTTCTTTGTTGATTTTAGTGCAACCAAAACAAAATGAAGCTCTGTAAATATATGTTTCTATAGATCTATGTAATATTGGTAAGTTACATATGAATTGAAATATCAACAAATCCTCATTTGTTCAAACACCGTTAACCCCCAATGCAAATTTAGGCATCTTGATAATTTTCTTATATTGAAACAGAGTAATAATGACGGATAAAATGAGACACAAATGAAATAACTAAAAGTTTTTTGCATGAATTCAAATAATAACCTCAAATGTTAAACAAAGCAAGGACCAATAGAATTCCAATATGTTATCTATATGTTACTTAATATGAAATGCTTAGTGTAGTTCAGTTCTTCGTTTTAAAGAATTATACATTTTTCAATAATGTTGAGGTTATATATATATATATTCCTTTTGGTATTTTAATTAAAAATAATACTAATAATCGGATACAATTGCCATATCTGAACATTTTATAAAAATTCTGTCACCTTTGATGTACAAAAAAATCCAAAAGATTATCAGCCCATCCCTCCATGCAGCCATTCCGGATGTCTGACCACAATTCTCACTTCAAGTTAAACAATCAATACAGTATTTCCTTTTATAGATTTCAAATCTTGGTCATTGATACCCAAGATTCTATGGAACATATAGAACTAAAACAATGTAATTATTTTCCAATCTTCACGTTTATCCACAAAACTCTTTGTCACTATGGAAGATAGTTTTTGCATAAAATATAAAGGTCTTAATGACCTTTATAATATTAAAATTTGAAAACTTTGTTTTAAGGATAAGAAAGACTTAGCACTGGATCGAAAGAGATTGATAATGCTTTTGATATTTATGATCCCCTAATATATAAATTGTGCAGACTACTTCATTGTCAACTATGTGACTTTAATAAATGCACAGAATATGTGTAAATATGTCTAAAATAGTCGCCAGAGGGCATCTACAGAGAGTAGTGAATTTAAGTTTTGATTACTTCAAGGTATGACCCTTAAAACTGTCTTTGGAATGAGAGTATATTTGCATTACTTTTTTGTCTTTAAGCCTGTGCATGAAACCTTTTTTACACTCAAAATATTAGGAACATAATGTTTATCAAGTATCTTGTAATTAAAATACAACCAAATATTAAGGACACATACCCCTACAAGAACTTATACCTTTTTTCCTTATATACCCTTGGGGTGAGGATAAAGATATTGGACAAACAATCAACAAGAACAAATCAAAGGTGTGTTCTGTAATTTCTTCATAAATTAAGTGAATGTGTGTCCAGCATTTAGGCATGCACAACAGAACATGGACCAAATAAACAGGATGACCTCCAAAATTTACAATTTCATTGACAATGAAGATTGAGTTTACAGTTCTCATTAGCGATGAAAAACAGGGCAAATAGGTAAGCTATTAGCCCTGGTTTATGTGTATCTGTGTGTAGGTTTGCATTATTGAGATTTGTATTACAGAAATATATCCTTTATTTCAAATGTCCGT
The DNA here is from genome assembly GCA_964017235.1 of Sabellastarte sp. h YS-2021. NCBI lineage: Eukaryota > Metazoa > Annelida > Polychaeta > Sabellida > Sabellidae > Sabellastarte > Sabellastarte sp. h YS-2021. The sequence goes on from OZ024931.1 coordinate 145,700,695, forward strand.
TTTAATACACTGTTTGTAAATGGCATTCTTCATTGAGCATTACAGGTAGCAATTGATGTTTCACAGAAATAATATAGCATCATTTTAATGCTTAAAGACAATTAAAATTACAACATAAATACTTCAATATTGTCCATCTCCTATTGAAATTATTCAAGCCGATTTTATGCAATATGACAAACATTTCTTCTTCAATAACCTTTGTATCTATAGGTTCAACCAGGAGATTATGTTTTAAATATATTTTGTGTTTGTTTGTCTGTTAGGATAACTTCAAAACAAAGGAGCACTTCTGATCAAAGGAAAAAGTTATTAAATTTTTGGAAAGATCTTGATTGTATTCTAAAAAAAAACAATAAAAAATCTAAAATTTTAAGATCCTATTTTCAATGTATTTTTAATGACTTTACCTTTCTGGTCGATATTACCCCAAAATGATGAGCAGATAGATATTTGTCTTCTATGATTATGATGAAAACAAACCTTCTTTGAGTTCTACACACAAAAAATGTAATATATTGTTACCTCAGCAAGAGGGGCTATGTTTTAGGCATGTTTTTCTGTCTGTCTGTGTGCATGTTTTTCTGTCTGTCTGTGTACATGATTACTCAAAAGCTAATTAATACATCTTCATGAAATTTTTTGTGTAAGTGGCACCTTATCAAACGAAGCAGTAATTAAATTTTGGGAAATATCTGGTCCCTGCTCTCGATCAGGCTTTCATGGCCATGTTGAGTGTCAAAATATATGAAAAACAGTATTTTAGTGAATTACAGTATTAGAAAGTTTTTCTGCCTAGGCAGACATCTTTGCTCTACCAGTATTTTAGGTATCAATCATACAAAATCAATAATCCAAAAAAGTGTTTATAACACACTTAAATTCTATCATTTTTTAGATTTAATAAACAAACTGCTTTCATTCTCATATCTCTGTTTAATTGTGACCGGTTAATCACATAACATAGTAAAAGTAAGTGTTAATAAAATTTTATTTAACTCATTAGTAGAAATTAAACTGGTTTAGTGAAAGCTAAAGGTCCAGAACCGATGGGCATATATTCATTTTTTTTTCACAGGTATACAATTAAACTATATCATAACTGTATAATTATTTGTAGAATCTACTATCTACTATCATCTGTCTTGTGTATATTTCTCAAATAAGGAGGTTTTTGGTCCCATGAGCGTGAATAAAAGACCAGAAAATGCATAATATTCAAATGAATTGATTTATGCCTATTGGATGGACAGCTCCAATATTCCACACGCACCACTGCTCACGTCTTTTTCTGTGGGCTGTTGACGGTGTGTTGTATTTGGGAGTGCACCATTCTAGAATAAAGAACTGCATATCCTTAATAGAGTGACTTGTTCCAGTACAGTGTTTGGAAACTGGTGTCACTCTATTATCCTTAGGTTTATTTACTGAGAGTCTGTGTTCATACATTCTTTGTCTGAACGCCCTCCCTGTTTCTCCAACATAGTATTTACCACATTTTTTACATGTAATTAAATACACAATATCACTAAGTTCACATAAAATTAGTTTTGGGAGGCTTTTTGGTTGGTACTTGTCTCCACTGATGTTACAGGTAATTTCACTTATTTTAGTGATTAGACGGCAATAAGTGCATTTACCCAGCCGAGTAAAATAGGTGGGTATTAGTTTTGTCCTTACCATTTCTTTTGGTGGGTATGAAATGGAGGCTTTAGTAAGCATATCTCTAAGGTTAGGTAACCTCTTGAAGCCAATGATTGGTTTATCTGGGAATGTACTAGAGCAATCATTGCTGTGTTGGATAATGTTCCAGTTGTCATGGATGAAACCCTTTATGTCTGGGTTCTGGGGGTTAAAGGTAGTAGTCACGACAGGGGTAGAAGTTACATCTTTTGTTTTGACTTCTAGTAGATCATCTTGTGTGTATCTACTGGCCCTTAGCATATGTTTTTTTAGGGTTTTAAATGGATACCCTCTTTTCATGTAATGTTCGATCATTTTGATCCCATTATCAATGAAGTTCTTATTCTTAGTACATATTCTTTGTATTCTGAGGAATTGACCAAATGGCCCTTTCTGATGGCATGGTTTATGGTGAGCAGATTGGTAGTGTAAGTACAAATGTGTGTCTGTAGGTTTTTCATATAATGTTGTATATATGGATCTGTCAGCGTCAATCTTGACTGTGGTGTCCAGAAAGTTGACATATGTGTCATTAATCTCAGATGTGAATTTAATTTTGGGATGAATACTGTTGAGGTAATTGATGAATTTACTGAGTTCATCTCGCCCATGTGTCCAGACCATGAATATATCATCTATGAATCTGAGCCATAATAGTGGTTTCAGGTGCCAGTTCTCTAGGGCTTTTGTCTCGAAACGATCCATAAATAAATTGGCATAGTTGGGGGCTACTGCTGTGCCCATTGCAGTACCTCCTATTTGTAAGTAGTGTTCTTTATTAAATGTGAAGTTCATACTGTGTAGTACTAATTCAAGTAATTTAAGGAGGACTCTGATGAGAAAGTTCAATATTAATACAACTTTCGAAACATAATACCTATAGTATAAAAGATATTGTGTAAGGCAATTCTACAATATCAATTGTGAACATTTATTTGAATGACATATTGACACTTCAATTTTCTTGTTGTGTATATTTCTCTCTAGAGTACCAGAGTAGTACAAACGTTGATCGGCTTATGGGTCTAATTTTGGTGAGTATTTAAGTGCGAGCCCTGACAAGGCTCACGCTTCTAGGGATCACTTGTTTGTGCTTTTTTTCATGTTTTATATTTCTTGGCCTCAGGAATGTCATAAATTGTGTCATAGCATGATAAGTCATATCCCTGAAGTTAAGCATCAATGGACTATGTTAGTACTTGGATGGGCGACAACCTCAGTGCACTACTGGTATCTCTGATGGCTTTTGGGCTCACTCTAGTTGACCGAAACCCCTTTCAGCTTTGTTTACCTTGAACTTAAGCAAAACAAACAGTATTGTGTGAATTTTTATGTCAATAGTTCAAAAATAGGTCTGTTACCCCTTTATCACAGTGATTTGACCAATTAATAACGCCGTCATTCATTCGATCAAAACAGCATGTGTGCCTTTAGCTGCTACCCATGTGAAATCACAAGCATCTTGAACCAATTCGATCAGATAAGCTATCATGTTCTCTCTTACTGTTGAATCCTGTCCCTCCTGTCGTATCCTTAGGAAATCCAAAAGCCACTGCAATGATGTCAGCTGATCATATGTTGATCTCTTGCGGTGTGCTATAATGAAAGCCATGTTCTGAGGCCATTTGACTTAGGTTTTTGCAAGTTTTTGAGAATGTTTATGTAACTGTTCTAAAAATGTCTCAAAATTACCTTGTTGACCTCCTAATAGTGCCTCCTGCAGATCTGTGTATCTTTGATTCACCTTTGTATGGATGTCAGCCACGTACTTCAATGCCTGAATTGTTAGAAGACCTGGTGTTCAGTCCCTTCTGCTTGAGATCTGTTCCCATTGAGAGCTGTTGCATTCATGGAGTTGTTGGTGTTTCCTGATTGCTGTTTGGTTTGTGACCTCTGATTACCTTTCCACTGAGTACCTAAAACAACAAGTATAGTGCCAGTTGCATCTGTATGTTTTATGGGTCAACTGTGTTTGATTAACAATACTAGCATTACAACTTTCTGAAATGTGATAACATGCTGCTGCGACTGTAAGTATTGACCATTCAGGAACTTTGTTTGATCCAATGACTGAGATCTGACCTAACCATCACCATATATTGACTCATTGACACCTTGCACTGCTGACATTTGTGAGTTAATAGCCGAGGTTACATGGCCAACAATCCTGCTAGTATTACTGTCTGGTGTATTGTGTTGAAGTAAGGCGTTGGTAGTGGGATTTCCCTGGGTTGAATGTGGACTTCTAGTAGCGCCAACCACAGTATTGTCACTGCCTATCATTGTTCTGCTATATACCACTGTATCATTGTCAAATAAACTACCTGTGGCTCTGATTTACTGCTACCTGCTTGACTGATCTGTAATGACCTTTGTCCATCTAGATGTTTTTGTGTATTTTTCCCCCTTGAGAGTTATTAAGTAAACCATCAAATACCTTCTCTTGTCTATTCAAGCCCACTACGAAATCTGAAAGTATATGTATGTCTTCTTCTGCCATCTTCTCCAGCTTCCCAGATCTCTGTGATATACGTTGTAATTCTTGCAGAATGATGTACTGCGCAGAAAGTATGCTTTCAGTACTGGTAGTCGTGCGTGGAGCTTGCTCTCCAGTAATGACACCATCAGCCCTTGTAAAACTACTCACCTGTTCATTTCCTGATAAAGAGGATCCAGGTCCCATCTCTCCATATTTAGAAGTTGACATTTCTTCCCAGTTACCCCTTCATGTGTGGCTCTACACTGTGAACAATGACATGCCCCACCCATTGTTCCAGACTGACTTAAATAACTTGACAGCTAGTATAATATCAATGCTGTAACATAAAATCCGACTTTCAACTTTTGTCTTTATAAAACCATGATAAAATCCATAAAACAGTACGTCATTTTGCAATACATGTGTACCTTCTTTGTTTTAATACTAAAGTCCACCAACCTACTTTACACAGCTACCTCCTGGCGTAAGAATATCTAAGAAATAGTTCTTAACAGGTAAAGTTACCATGGACCATGGAAAAAATTGCGCAATTAAATAATACTGGGAAAACAAAAACTAGTTTAAAATGCCTATCAAATGGACAGTATTTGAACAATTTTTATGAAGCAACCACCAAATTGTTCATTCGTTGCATTATTTTCATTATGAGAAACCCAATAATTCCTAGCTGAAACCTTTTGAAGACAGAGATTAAAGCATAAAAACTCCTCTCAGAACCCCAGGCTATAACCAGATTTATATGAAATATATAAGGTATTATGAACCTAGCACACCACAGAGGACACATGTTCTGTTTGTGCCTTTACTACTCTGTCAAAGGAACATAATGAAATCTATGTGTGGTCGAAATTAAAACTCTTTGATCGATCCCCCCAAGAAACCCAGAAATAAATATGTCTTTGCTGATACTTCTGAAGTCAAAGATATATTATAATTATCAAAGTGACTATTGTAATAACTCAAATCAAGACATGTTGGAACCCTCAACCATCTCTTATCTGCAGGCTACACATACCTATTATGAAATTTATGGGAAAACCAAGCAAAGTAGCTCCAAATTTGAAAGGATATATTAATGATGGCAATGAACCCAAACAAACCCAAACATTTCACTGACCTATTATCTAGGTGAGCTATAATTGATAAGCCTCAGGTCCAGCTGGAAAGCTGGCTTCCCCACCATGAATGGGTAAAGGTTCATTCAGACCAATTAATAATTGACTGGTGTATTTGATAGGCCTTCCCCCAAGACTGGCTCCATTGGCAAAAATAGCTTCCAAGAAGATGCAATTTGGCCTTCAGACCTGGTACTCAAAGAAGCTGTCAGAGTATGTTTAGGATGTTTCTAGCCTTTAAAGTCTTTATGCAGGTTTCTCTATTCAAACTTACTCCAATGATTGTTATTTCATATCTTCAGTTTCTAACTACAAACAATCCATCCCCTCCCACATTAGCAAATCATCTCTCAGCTATTAAGGCCAGTCTATCCATCTATGGCCTCCGAACTCAATTGTTCAAAGACCCTAGAATCAGATATTTTCAAAAGGCAATGGCCTTACACAAGCCTTTCAAACCATGCCTCAAAAGCATAATACACATTACCACACTTCAATTAATAGTCAGGGCTTGTGATTCAACATACATGGGACAGGTTTTCAAAGCCATCTACACCCTGGCCTTCTTCTCCTTCCTTAGAATTTCAAACCTGAGCCCGTATTCACTAAACCTCCTTTATTTCAAGGAACCCTTAAAAAGTAAGGATTTCCTTTATTTCTTGCCCCTTCCTTTGTTTTGGTATTCATTAAACTTCCCTAACTTTCTTTCCTTGAATTTCAAGGAAACCTGAAACATCTAGGAAATCCTAAAGTTTCAAGGAAATTTTGAATTTTGATATTCACTAACCTTCCTTTACTGAGGAATCCTTGTTTTTTCCCTTTAATTTTCAAGGTAAGTGTGTGACTACCTTTATTATGAAGGAGAGTTTTAGTGGTTTGACTTTTTAAGTAAAAATTGAGGTAATTGGTGAAATTTTATGACACTTGCACGTTTTTTGTCCCTAGTACATCATTATATATCACAATGCATCTTTCTTTGAAATTTTTGGGATATTCAGTTGATGTGTCATCAAAACCAATGAAAATGTATTTGATGTGTGTCACAATATCTACACTAGAACTACCACACCAGGAAAACTTCCCAAAAGACTATTATATTTTTCATATTAATGAGTGATACACTAGAACTACCACACTAGAAAAACTTCCCAAAAGACTATTATATTTTTCATATTAATGAGTGATACAAATTTTTTTCTGTGTATGTGTGATGAGGGATGTTTTATTTTTATTGTTCACCATTTTGTACGATTTATGGGTTAGATTGTATGAATATTTAATGAGTGGATGTGAAAAAACATGTAAAAAAGCATGAGCACCAGTGAATATAAAAACTGCTATCTTTAACCTGCAATATCTCAGTCATTTCTGCATGGATTTCTATATAATAAACATGAGCAGAAGTGCTATAAGACAACCTTCTAATGATATATAAATAAAATATATCCCCCTCCACATGTCCCTCTATATGGGTCAAATAGTATTTGCCTATAGTGGATAATAAAATGTGGTATGCAATACAAAAATGTTTAAAAGTTAAATATTTATTTCTTAAAATATGATATATCATCTTAAACTGCAATAGAAAACACATCGCAACACTAATCTTAAACAAATAATAAACATGGAAAGAAGAAAATTCAAAAATAAGGGAAAGATAAAGGAGCCTTTATGAACAAATGTTTTAACCAATCAGATCACTGAATACACTCCTTTAATAAAGGATCCTTTATTTAAGGTCTTCTTTGGTAAGGAAACCACAAAGGATGTTTAGTGAATAGCATTTTAAAGGTCACCTTACCAAAGGAGATTTTTCACCTTCATTTAATAAGGGGACCTTATAAATATAGGAGGTTTAGTAAATATGGCCCCTGGGCCCGTATTTACTAAACCTCCTTTATTCCAAGGAACCCTTAAAAAGTAAGGATTTCCTTTATTTCTTGCCCCTTCCTTTGTTTTTGTATTCATCAAACTTCCCTCAAACAAAGGAGCCTAACTTTCTTTCCTTGTCTTTCAAGGAAACCTTAAAAATCTAGGAAATCCTTAACTTTTAAGGGAATCTTGAATTTTGATATTCACTAACCTTCCTTTACTGAGGAATCCTTGTTTTTTTCCCCTTAATTTTCAAGGTAAGTGTGTGACTACCTTTATGATAAAGGGGAGTTTTGGTGGTTTGACTTTTTAAGTAAAAATTGAGGTAATTGGTGAAATGTTATGATATCTGCAACTTTTTTGTCCATATTACATCATTTATATCACTATACGTCTTTCTTTTTTGTTTTTTTGGGGGATATTCAGTAAATATGTCATCAAACCCAATGAAAATGTATTTGATGTGTGTCACAATATCTGTGTGAAAAGTGGCTATATTACCCCAACAGGAAAACTTCCCCAGTGACTATTATATTGTTTATATTCATGAGTGTTATATATATATTTTCTGTGTATGTCTGATGAGGGATGTTTTACTTTTATTATCCACCATTTTGTACAATTTATGGGTTAAATTGTATGAATATTTAATGAGATGATGTGAAAAAGCGTGTCAAAAAGCATGGCCACCAGTGAATATAAAAACTGCAATTTTTAACCCGAAATACAAAAATCTATAAAAGTTAGATATTTATTTCTCAAAATATGAAATATCATCTTAAACTGCAATAGAAAACACATCACAACGCTAATCTTAAACAAATAATAAACATGGAAAGAAGAAAATACAAAAGTAAGGGAAAGATAAAGGAGCCTTTATGAACAAATGTTTTTAACCAATCAGATGACTGAATGCACTCCTTTAATAAAGGATCCTTTATTTAAGGTCTCCTTTGGTAAGGAAACCATAAAGGAGGTTTAGTGAATAGCATATTAAGGGACACCTTACCAAAGGAGATTTTTCACCTTCCTTTAATAAAGGAACCTTAAAAATATAGTAGGTTTAGTGAATACGACCCCTGGTCCCCCATTCCATTAAGCAATTCTCCCCACTTTACCCTTGGCCAGAACCGATGTTATTTTTGCTCCCCCACACATGCAATTGATAATAAAATGGTTGAAAACACTTTAGGATAGGAAATTTGTAAAAATTCCCTCCTTAGGTTCAAATGCTATATGTCCAGTCGAAGCAGTAAAAAAATTACTTCAAGTTACCCCAGACACAAACTATTCCCCCTGTTTCAATTTAAAGTAGAAACTAAATGGCTTCCATTGACAGACAATCAAGTCAGGCGTCACTTTAAAGCTATATTTGCCAGATTGCAGCTTCAAAATTCTAATGTGACCCTACAAGCTTTCTGTCGTGCAGGTGCCACCTTTGCCTTCAATTCGAATGTAAATTTGCAAGATATCCAGAGCCATGGCACCTGGATGTCGGAATGCGTCTGAAAATATATCACACTTGGCCAAAATGCATCAGATCAAGTAGCACAAAACTTTCAAGATCAACTCTACATTTCTCCTACTCCCTAGTTGGGGTCTGGAGTAAAGTACTCATCTGACAAATCTACAGATCGAGCTTTGAACTATAGACAGCAACTTAAACTCAAATGATAATTGATAAATCATAAGTCTAAGGCTACCTTAAATCTATTCATATTCAAAATTATATCAGTACATCTAAACTTTAGGTTGGCCTTAACTCTTCTGAGACTGAGCTAAGACCACCCTAATTTTCCACACTTACTTTGGATTTTAAGTAGACATTCTCTTAAGGTGGCCTAAAACTGTTACATAGCTATGCAAATAATGTATAAATATTCAAATTTCTGGTAGTACTTCATTAACATATTCATGTAAATACCAAGTTAATGGAGAAAATAAATATTATCTAAATGCTATATAAATGTTATGTAATATCTAAAGTACTAAATGCACAAATGTATATAAAAATAGAGTAACAGTATTATGTATACTAAGATTATAGGTTCCCCAAATGGGGTGTTCTTTCTTCACTTTAATCCTAACTTGAGGAAATGTGGGGGTGTATAACCTTAAGTTATACACATCTCATTGCATCAGTCTTTCTAACACAAGATTTACTTGTTAATGAAAACTCACAATGATTGGTTAACCTTTGACCTAGGTCCTTATTTCTTCCCACAAAATTCATATTGGCTTCGCTTTTAAAATCAAAATCAGAAAGGGCAGTCACCATTTTATGAAGCTAAAAAAACTAAACCCACAGACCCCCCATTGCTAAAACTTTTCTTTAGTGTGCAGATATTGGTTGAAGGATGCAAATACAATAATCTGCCCCTTTAGCCAGCGTCAAAAGCAGTGCTACAGAATATAATTGAAAATTTTGCCCCAGAGAAGTTGTGTGTTTGATCAGTAAATAAAATATGTACCAGAGATGAAGATGTATTCAGTTTCCATCTATCTACACTTCCCCAAGTGACAGGGACTGGTGAAGGAATGTTAAGTGAGGGCCTTGGCTCGCCTGCCTCACTAGTTGCTGTTACAACGGACACAATAGTCTTGTCAACCCACAGTAATTGCTAGTATAATTTCTCATGATGGAACTGTCCCTGCGCTGCAGTCTACTTTGGTCTCTTTACAAATTGATGCAAAGCCCCTGATGAGCTCTGGTCAGGGTTCAAAAAGGACAATGTTAGTAACTATGAGGCTCTCAAACAGTTGTTTGGGTTGTAATGTGCAGAGGCAGGACACATGATGTCACAGTTTAGCCTCCTGGGCGAATGAGCGCATACCCACCCAAAGACTGAGTGTCACAGTTAAAAAGAAGCATTTTGTCCCATCTACATATAGTGCCAGGAACTATTGTTCAGTGTTAAAAGTTTTCGTATGCTTTAATGCCAACTATGATGTTAAAGAAATGTTTAAAACTACTATGTACCATGAGACTGGTTAGTACTAACTCTGACTTTAAAATATTTTAGAAATGCGATATTGATAGGTATATACAGTAAACACCTAAATATTAGGGCCAGTGGGCCCCTTGACCAGTAGAAATGCAAGAGTGTTGATGCCTTTAATGAAAACTCTTCACTTTGCATGATAAACACTTAATAGTATATGGTTTCAAACAGCTTTTAAACATTAGTCATTAATATTTTATATTTTAAATATTTTGAATAATTTATGTAAATATAGACTTTATACCTTGCTCTGTAAGGTACAATTGTACACTTTATGGGACTTATGTCCTCACTTGTAGTCAGTATAGATATCAGAAAAAGGTGTATGTATAGTTTTAGGTATAATTTATATACGTATGTTTTATTTTCTGACTGATCTTACACTTACTTTTTAGTATTTTACCCTTGGAACTTTTATAGTGCGTTTACGGACTTGGGTTTCAATCTTATCTCTTTCCCTCTTATTGAAAGGCCCTCTTATTCCAAACTTGATTTTCAATCTTACCTTTTCTGATCTTAATTCATAACTTAATCTAATAGAAAAACAAAAATTGTAAAGTACTCGTCTGACAAATCTATAGATGAACCTTTGAACTATAGACTAAGGCTACCTTAAATCTATTCATATTCAAAATTTATATCTGTACATCTAAACTTTAGGTTGGCCTTAACTCTTATGAGACTGAGCTAAGGCCACCCTAATCTTCCACACTTACTTTGGATTTTAAGTAGACATTCTCTTAAGGTGGCCTAAAACTGTTGCATAGCTATGCTAATAATGCATAAATATTCAAATTTTAAGTTAATGGAGAAAATAAACATTATCTAAATGTATGTAATATGTAAACTACAAAGTGCACAACTGTAAATAAAAATAGAGTATTATTATGTATAATAAAATTATAGATTCCCCAAATTGGGTGTTCTTTCTTCACTCTAATCCTGACTTGAGGCAATGGTGTGTTTATTCAATACATATCTAGGCCGCTAGCCTACATGTCAGCACACAGTGTAATGTCTCACCTGAGCTGGATGCTGGATTCACTTCAAAACAGGTCTTGGAGAACTCAAACATTCAGAGTTATTCACAGTCACAGGGTCTGGACCTGTAAAACCATTTTTTGTCTTTCTTGTCATAAACATAATCCTAATATTATGTCGATGTTTGAACCCAATATCTCTATTGTTTAATACAAAGCATTCAGTAGTATGTTATCTCTTTTTGCTGAAAATATACCTACAGCCACAAGTTTGGCTGATCATCAATTTTTTCCATAGGGAGTTGATATTTTTGCTATAGGAATCTAAAATTTTGACATGTATGAGCCACTACTTTAATTTAAAATTCCATGTTGTGCAAGCCTCTTTAACAGAATAAACCCCCTTCAATTACTGCTATAAAACCCTGAGATCTGCCACCAATCCATCTAATCTCTTCAGGGGTTGAGAAAAAAATTTGCTACTCAAAAAAACTATGCATGGCTTCTGATCACAGGTACATTCGAAAATTATAATCACAGAAGCGTCAACCATTTACAGATCTCAGTAAGGGCACGGAGTGTTGTAGTAACCCAACCTTTCAGGAAAAACTTTCATCTAGAGGGCAAGAAATATGACATTATATGGCGAAAAAGATGCTATCAAGCAAATACAGATTAAAGAATTCGGTGGTAAGGTAATAATTAGGTATGGAGTTAAATTAAATGTTTCTAGATTTTAATGATTCTCCACAATGTGGTAATTTTGAACCATACCCTAAAGAAAATTTTGAAAGGGAGGATAACCTGAACTCTAGGATTCACATAGGAGGATCCTATTATTTATCAGCTAATATCCCTTATAAAACTGTGACTATAAGAATGTGGAGAAAAGGGGGAAATTGTCAATATTTTCCCACAAAGAATGCCATAACTTTGAACAGTGGGAATGGAATGAATTAGCAAAAATAACCAATAGATTATACTTACAGTGACTGAAGTTTTGACACATATTCCATGTATTATGTGTTGAAGAAATCACGAGAAAGTGTGGATTTGTGAATCAGAAAATATGAGGCCGAAGATTTCGAGTGGTTTCTCTGGCTTAAACCACAAAAAGAGGCCATGTAAAAACCAATGTTACATATACGTGGCCTAAATCTCTAATTATACTGAATGTGGTGATCTGAAGATTGAAAAAAGTGCTGATTCTGAAAATGTTCAATTGATTTAATAAAATCTTTTGTATTCTGCTGGTACATTTGCCCTTAGCATTTATGGTGTCAAACTTGCAGCTTTGCAACCATGTTCGGTGAGAATATATGAAAAATCCTGTTCCTGTTTATTATTCAAAACAAATATTAAAATATCAGTGATTATAGGTTGAAAGGATTTTGAAAAACATACATAACAGAAATGGACTGTGCACAGTGATGTGAAAAGGTAAGGTATTTCACTTTTTGCTATTTTTCATTGCATTTTACTGTGTTTTTTGTACATTTTATTAAAGTTTAAATTATATGTCAAAATGTTATTATAAATGTTAACACACAAATTATTGACTGCATTATCAAATGACAAAACATAATTCTGTACTAATTTCTCAGAAAATACACCATCATTAAATATTTTCGCCAAACTTGATTTAGTATCACATAATGTTTATTGTATTGTGTAAAATTGTTTTCAGTTTTGCTGGACTGGATAGCAAGGCTATCTGAGAACTCAGGGGTACAACAAACCAGAGAGTAATGAAAGGTCAGGATCTTAATTTAAATCTCTGTACCAAGTCTGCGGTTATTGGTTTAAAGAAAATTGATTCCATTCACTGCTTCACTTTGCAAGGAGGATTTTCTCGCTGAGGATTTGCAGCATATCTTAATTCAGATACAGCAATGTGAAATGATTTAAATGTGTGTAAATGAATGTGCATCACACGCTGTTTATTCACAAAATGTTTTGGATTGTTGGATAAAGAAAAATTGTGCTTCAGTCATACAGGATACCACAAGAAGCTTGTACAAATACACTCAGAGATTGTAAAATTATTCATAATGTTAAAAGCAATTTTTCTTCTGAATATTAAGATTGTTTAATGTCACTGTCAAGTTTCAAACTTTTTTGTGAAATTAACATAATTTTCATATATTTTGTACAACTGTGGTTTAAGTGTGTTAAATCCTTGAAATCATGTCTTGTACAATACATTTCTTAAAAAATTCAACATTCTAATTATCAGATTATATTCACCTGAGTACATTATAATCAGGGACATTTAATTAAACAATTTAAAAAGTGTGATTTTTTTTCTAAAAAAGTGTTGATTCTGAAACTAAGAAGTGTGAATTATCAACCTTAAAAGTGTGGATTCTGCAGCTAAAAAGTGTGGATTCTGAAGTAAAAAGTGTGGATTCTGAAACGAAAAAGTGTGGATTCGTGAAAAATTTTTCTATTGTCTGTTACCAAAAGTGTGGTTTAAGTCTAGGAGAAATCACAAGAAAGTCTGGATTCGTGAATCAGAAAATACGAGGCCGAAGGCTGAGTAATTTTCTGATTCACAAATTCACACTTTGAGTGGTTTCTCTGGCTTAAACCACTAAAAAAGCCATGTAAAATCAAAGTTTGCATATATTTGGCCTAACTGTTTAATTACATTGAATGTGGTGACCTGAACATTCAATAAAAAGTGTTGATTCTGAAAATGTTCAATTGATTTAATTAAATCTTTTGTATTCTGCTGATACATTTGCTTTTAGCATTTATGGTGTTGAATTTGCATCTTTGCAACCATGTCCAGTGAAAGTGCATGACAAAGCCTCTTTATTATACAATATATACATAATAATATCAGTGATTAAAGGTTGAAGGATTTGGGAAAAAGCATTAAGGAAATAGACCACGCAGAGTGATGTCAAAAGGTAAGGTATTTCACTTTTTGCTACATTTCATTACATTTTATTGTGTACTTTATACATTTTATTAAAACTTAAATTAAATATCAAATATATCAATATAAGTGTTGACATAGAAACTAATGACTGCCCTATCAAATCACAAAACAAAATTCTTTACTAATTTCTCAGAAAAACACCATCATCAAATACTGTTCCAAAAATTGATTTAGCATCAAATATTATTTCATTGTATTTTATCTAAACTTGTTTTCAAACTTGCTGGAGTTCATTCACTGCTTCACTTTAGATGGAGAATTTTCCTGCTGAGGATTTGCAAGAAATCATCTCAATTCAGATACACCTACAGCAATATGGAAATGATTGTAAATGGATATGGTTACACATTGTGCTTTTTTGCAAAATGTATTGCCTTTTTGGATAAAGAAAAATTGTGCTTCAGTCATATATGATACCCTAAGAAGCTTGTTCACCAATGAAGCTTTATAATGCTCCATCTTACATTTGGATATTTTTCTGACAAGAGACTTCTACAACCGCCACTTGCAGCACATCATCAAATAAAACCAGGGATTGTAAAATTGTTCATAAATGTTAAAAGTGATTTTTGTTCAAACTATTAAGATTGCTTGTTTCAAAGTCAGCGTCAAGTTTCAAATATTTTCTTTTGTGAATTCCTTTTTATTTTGACACAAAGTGAAGTGCATAATTTGTATGTAGTTTTTATCACTTTGGTTTATGTGTGTAAGTTTTTAAAATGATGGCTCATAAAACAAAATTCTTAGAAAAATTAACATTCAAATTGTCAGATTATGCTTACCTGATTACATTTTTATCAGGGCTAATAAATTAAACAATTTAAAAATGTAAATTTTTCATCTAAAAAGTGTGAATTCTTTACCTAAAAAGTGTGACTTCTGAAGCTTAAAAGTGTGGATTCTGAAGCTGAAAAGTGTAGATTCATGAAAAAGAATTCATACTTTTTCTATTGTTTGATACCAAAACTGTGGTTTAAGCAACCTGATTAACCAGGGAACAAGGCTTTTTGTTCTGAATGTTCTGATTCAGATCAGACACCAATGTGTGAGGTTGACTTTAACATATCCATTTAATGATTTTATATATATATCAATTTTTATGTTAAGGTGAAAACACGGATGTAATTATTTAAAGTCTTTGTAATAACTTGTATAGTAGCCTTAACTATATTATTTGTATTAAATTTTAACAGGACAGATATATCATTGTTGATGCTGTTTTCAAAAAATGGAGGGTTGTTATGGACATACCTCTGAGCTCCTAGGCTTAGCTAAGGGCGAGTTGAGACAAATCTTAATCTACCTTTCATCTGACCTGGGTTATAAAATCTTAAAACTCATAGAGATCTGCCTCTTCTTTCCTCAGAAATTTGATCTGTGAAATTTGCAAGGAGGGCTGTCTTATGTGACATAAAACAGATGCAGAAATTTGTAACCAGCTTTTATTAATTTAATTTGTTTTGTTTTAAGGCCTGAACAACAAAACCAGAAAAGTAAGATGGATTTGGCACAGATGGATATGAACCTATTTTAAGGGAATAGGTATGACGTGTTTTATCTATTGCAAGTAGTGGGGCCTGAGGATTATGTGAGTGCATTCGGCACGCCAATTGGGAGGGGTTGAGTAAACAGTCGTTAAGGGGCTTGAGTAAACAGTCCTTAAGTGGGTTATTGTTTATATAAGAGATATAAGTGGGAGGGGGCAGGTGTTTATTGTGTGGGGTGGGGGCTTGAGTAAACAGTCGTTAAGTGAGTTATTGTTTAATATAAAGAGATATAAGTGGGGTGGTGACAGGTGTTGAATGTATTGGATGGATCATCTCCTAGAAAAGGACTTCATTAATTAAAAGCAGGGGCAGTTGAGTCAACAAGAATGTTTGGAATTGAGTGGTCCAGTGTGTTTACATATATTGCCACAAAAGAGATCAGTAAGGGTGGGGGGCAGACGTACATTCAAGCTTGCATGTACAATAGTTTACTGAGAACTATTGTACACTTACTGGTTTAATAACGGGATTAATTAAAAGCAGGGGCAGTTGAGTCAACAAGAATGTTTGGAGTTGAGTGGGCCACAAAGAGATCAGTAAGAGTGGGGGGGCAGGTGTATATTCAAAGCTTTTATGTACCTTAGCTTGGGAGGAGAACTAGTTTACACATAATGAACTTACAGATTAGAGTGGGGAGGGGAGGGGAAAAAGGGACAAAAAGTTTCAAATGGTCAAAAAAGCATCTTGTTAATCACTAATATATATATATACATATATAAAATAAGTAATTACCCTCAAAAAACACACAGACATACGTATAGAATACATATATCTTCATATACAAACTATTTCATTTAATTTCTAACAAAAGTTGGCTGCTCTGGTCAATACTATAAAAGTGCTAAGTGGATTCACATATATGTTTTATGAGATACCCATTGAAATATGTAATTACCCGCAAAAAACACACAGGCATACGTATAGAATACATCTATCTTCATATACAAACTATTTCATTTAATTTCTAGCAAAAGTTGGCTGCTCCTGTCCCATGAATTGGTTCATTTTAAGGGTCTATTTACCATCACTGACACTCTGTATACAATGCCCGGTGTTAATATAAAATCCAGCATGGCACTCAGTCAGACGCAAGTACTGACTTAAAAGAAGAGGACACTGGTCCTTGTGAGGGGGAGTGGGGGGCATCTGTCCGACATGTGGCTCTATTTACAATTTTTCTAAAATTACTTACGAGTAGCAACACAAATGATTATCTCAATTCCAAAGAGATTAGGTCTTAGAGCAACCACTTCAAGTGGTGGAGCTGTTGACATACACACATCTGAATTTATGTATGCTTACCCGATCAAAGTAGAAATTAAAGGTCGGCTGCTCACCACTCCAAAATGGGCACGTGGCTTTATTTGTATGGGTTCTATTACGGAGTGTGTCAATTGGTGTGCACTACAGATGAAAGATAGACATAATGTCGATAGGTTAAACAGTAAGGTGAGTAGTGTACGTGTCAGAGAATTGGAATCAATTAGATAATAAATCAGACATCTGCCCCCACACACACACACTCACACAATGGAATACAGATAACTTGTGTACACAGCGTATATGTATAATATTTACGTATATGACAGCTTGACCAACAACTCTGTTACCTGGTCAGCTGTCCTTTTCCTACCCCAACCCCTGCATATACTTGCAAGTTTTCACTATAAAAACCCCCCACTGATACCATTTTTTCCACAATTGAACTTCTTACTTTTTTTTAGAGCAAGAGCAAAATTATTTTGTGCCAGCACTACAGTCTCAATAAAGGATCATTTTTAAAAGAACATGTCAAAGTGAGTGCATTATTTCTTTAATAGTATAATTTCAGATATTTTCATAAAAATAACTGAAGAATCAAAAATGAAAACATTGAAAGAACTATGTATTGTTCACTATATGACTAACATTGACATAATAAATGGTGGCTGGCTCAGAAAATTTAAATCAACGGAGGAACTTATAAGAGCCTGGGCTACTGCAATAGAGTGAGTCTTTTACACATTTTGTGAATCAATATTCAATTTTCAGATGCTTTTAAATAACAAAAGGGAAAATCTGCTAATAGTAACACTAATTATTAACCTATTAATTAATCCTTCATAAAGAAAATGGCTTGAATAGAAAATAATACAATGGATGAATATAATTTTTTAGTTATTTCACAACACTATAGATACTATAAAAACACAATACAACTGTCAACATTTATGGGGGTTTTTTTGTGTTTTTTTTCAGTATGAAAAGAAAAGCTGATGAGGAGGTGTCGTCAACCACATGTAACCAAGTGCTGGTGTCGTTGGAAGAATTGGAGGCCGATCTGATTCCTCTTGATAATTTTGTGGACGAGGAATTGAATAGACTGTTTGAAGAAAGCGACACTCACTTCACCAATGCACAACAAGCGGCTGCCCAGCTCGGACCATCGCAATCATCATCATCATTCGGTCAGCAGTCACCATTGCCAACAGGCGGCGAACAGTCAGCAACACCTCCACAAGGCTACGTGGAGGCTTGTGACATGTTTGAAGACGATTTTGAACAAAGCGAAACTCTCTTTGCCAATTCACAACAAGCGGCTGCCCAGCTTGGACCATCGCAATCATCATCATCATTCGGTCAGCACTCACCATTGCAATCATTAAGTGAACAATCGCCGACACCCGCACAAGCATCGGAGAACTTTCCCTCACTGACAGCTGGGCAGCAAACAACCAGATGTTCAAGAAATAATAGCAGCATAATGTTCTCCTCCTATGACCTTGAAACCGCGTCCGATCTGGAACAACCACCACCACCACCAGTGAGACACCAGTCACCTCCACCCCCAAACCAAATGCTGAATGGACCTGAAAGAATGTAAGTTACATTTATCTATCTATCTATACACATTTAAAGAAAATGTACTTGAGTATAAACTTGAAAAGGTAATTAAAATGTAATAGAGTAACTGAAAATTTACACCATCCATTGTACACACTTAACATTCGGTTTAACACCTCATGGTACAGTAAAGTAAATTAGACACACTATGTATATATATATATATATATATATATATATATACTCCTGGATTCATCATTAGGTAGACACTTCGGTGTAAATATACCACCTTAGGTAGACATTTTACTTAAGTAGACATTTACGTGTCTACTTAATGTTTGGACCCCGGAAAAATTATTTTGGAGTGATTTAAAAATGGGAACTTTAGCTAAGTCCTGTTCTTTGGTAGCAGTATTTTGAATAAAATTGGTTAGCATCTCCATTTTTCATGAAGTAAACGAAGAATAACAGACCAAAGTTTTCATGTGTATATTTTCTTTAAGTAGACAGTGTGCAAAAACCTTACTTAAGTAGACTCAACTTAAATTTAAAATATTAAAAAAGTTAATAGTGTATATGTAAATTATATTTATACTGTGGAGTAGAGGACCTTTAAAAGCGTTGTTTAAAATTTATTTTAAGTTCTTCCCTCAACAAATAAAAAAAATAGAAGACATATACTTTTTTCATACCAAATATACATTTGGGTTTAAATCACTGCATGTGTACATTGTATTTTTGTACTCATACATAGCTGTCACATTATATACATGCACAATAAATTTTATTTGTTTCAATATTGATCAAGAAAAAGGTACAATATTACTTATAATTGCACCTTGATTAAAATAAGCATATTAGGAACAACTTAAAATTGTTCACAATAATTTTAAAATATCCATTTGTACAGAATTACATCATAAATAATAGATATCTTAAAGCAATTTTCTAGTTTAGTTATCTGCACTATAGCATTCTGTATATAAACTAAGCAAGTTGGTGCCGATCTCAGTATATAATTTATTAAGTAAAGAGCATTTGACAGGCATTTTAAAGTAATCTTTAATTTTCAATTATTTTTAATTAATTTGGGCGATTTTTCAGTGGGTATTGCTGCTTTATATCTTAACTTTAAGATATACAGGTTTCAAGTTTAGTTTTCGGCAAATAAGCAAAATAATAACAAGCAATTTGGTGTTGGTCTCATTAAAATTTTCCAATTATTGAGCATTTGACAGGAATTTTAAAATAGCATTTGATTTCCCAGTATTATTTAATGCGGACGATTTTTCAGTGAGTATAGTTGCTTAATATCTTAGCTTTAAGATATCTGAAGTTAAATTTCCAGTTTAGCTTTCTGCAGACGAGAATTCTGTACATAAAAACAAGCAATTTGCTGTTTATCTTGTTAAAATATTCCAATTACTGAGCATTTGACAGGACTTTTAAACTTTGATTCATCAGTATTTACGGAGCCCAAGAAGGGACATAAAACTGTTTTCCTATAAGTTTTTAACTTGTTACCACAAGCTAACAAGTCGCTACTACAAGATACTAAGTCATTCCCAGAAGATAGCAAGTCATTACCACAAGATAATATATCATTCCCACAAGTTAGTAAGTTATCATAATGAGATACTACATTGTTGTAATGAGTCATGGGAATGAGATACTAACTTGCAAGATAAAGATACTTAGTGGTTACCACAAGAGAGTAAATGCTTGGGTTTTCAGTCACATTCATCCCTTACTAACTTGTTCCCACCAATTACTAACTCGTTCCCACCAATTACTAGCTCATTCCTACCACTTACTAAGTCATTCCCACCACTAACTAAGTTGCTTCCACCACTTACTAACTCATTCCCAACACTTACAAAGTCGTTCCCACCATGTACTAGGTCATTCCTACCTCTTACTGACTTGTTCCCACCACTTATGAAGTCGTTCCCACTACTTACTAAGTTATTCCCACCACTTAATAAGTCTTCCCCACCACTTAATAAATCTTCCCCACCACTTGTTATCTCATTCCCACCACTTACTAACTCATTCCCAGCATTTACTAAGTCATTCCCAGCACATTCCAACCACTTAATAGTTAAGTCATTTCCACCTGTTAAAAAGTTGCTACCACAAGATATTGTGTTGTTGCCTCAAGATAAGTATGGTATGACATACAAAGAAATTGCCGATACGTTAGTGCTAAAGCATGACTCAGTAACTTGTGATAATGACTTAGTATCTTGTGATATTGACTTGCTAAATCATGGAATGAAATATTATCTTGTGGTAACAACTTGCTAACTATTGGTAACAACTTACTATCTTGTGGGAATGACTTTCTTTCTTGTAGGAACGACTTACTATCTTGTGGGAACAACTTTCTATCTTGTGTGAACGACTTACTATCTTGTAGGAACAACTTATCTTGTGGGAGTGACTTGCTATCTCATGGTAACAAGATTAAAAAATCATAGTTCTATGCTCCTTCCTGGGCTACGTAGTTTTCTATCAATATTTTATCTTATTAGCACAAGATAGTAAGTCATTCCCAATAAATAGTAAGTCATTCTCACAAGATAGCAAGTCATTACCACAAGATACTAAATCATTCCCACAAGTTAGTAAGTTATTACCACAAAATACTAAGTCATTCCCACAAATCAGCAAGTCATTAGCTCAAGATACTAAGATGTTTCACGAAATAACAAGTCGTTCCCATGAATTACTAAATCAAGCTTTGATGCCAATCTTACGGAATCCAGGAAGGGACATAGAACTGTTTCATTATCTTTTTTTATCTTGTTACCACAACTTAATAAGTTGTTATCACAAGATACTAAGTCATTCCAATAAGTTATTAAGCCATTAGCACATGATACTAAGTCATTCCCACACCTTTATAAGTTGTGGTAATGAGATACTAAGTTGTGGGAATGAGATACTAACTAGTGGTAACAAGATAATAAGAGGTATCACAAGATAGTAAATCCTTGTTTTCATTCATACCCACCCTTTAATAAATCATTCTCACCACTTACTAACTCATTCCCACCACTTACTAACTCATTCCACCACTTTCTAACTCGTTCCCACCACTTATAAGGTCGTTCCCACCACTTATTAACTCATTCACAACACTTATTAAGTCATTCCCACTACTTACTATCTCGTTCCCACCACTTACCAACTTGTTCCTAACACTTATTAAGTCATTCCCACCACTTATTAACTTGTTTCCACTATGTACTATCTCGTTCCCACCACTTATTATCTTGTTGCCACCACATAATAAATCGTTCCCACCACTTACTAGCTAATTCTAATGCGAATGAGATACTAACTTGTGGTAACAAGATACTAAGTGGTTACCACAAGATAGTAAATCATATCCACCCTCATTAAGTCATTCCCACTACTTACTAACTCATTCCCACCACTTACTAACTTGTTCCACCACTCTCTAATTCATTCCCACCACTTATAAGTCATTCCTACCACTTATTTACTCATTCACAACACTTATTAAGTCATTCCCACCACATGCTATCTCGTTCCCACCACTTACAACTTGTTCCCACCACTTAATAGGGGCCATGGTGGCAGAGCGGTAACACTCTTGCCTCCCACCTCTGATGCCGGGGTTTGGTTCCCGGCCCAGCCTCAAGTGGGAAAGCTGGCAGTTGCTTGCCGTTGATTGGCAGTTTACAGAACAGAACCTTGACCCACTGTATGTACTGGTTTTCCTCTGCCCTTCCAACTACCCATCGTGGTATGACCTGTACAGTGTTGAAAGTAACGTAAACATCACCACTTATTAAGTAATTCCTACCACTTACTAACTTGTTCCCACCACTTACTATCTCGTTCCCACCACTTATTATCTTGTTCCCACCACGTAATAAATCGTTCCCACCACTTAATAACTAATTCTAATGCTAATTCGTACAAATGAGATACTAACTTGTGGTGGTTACCACAAGATGGTAAATCCTTGTTTTCATTCATACCCACCCCTTAATTAATCATTCCCACTACTTACAAAACTTATTCCCACCACTTACTAACTCATTCCCACCACTTACTAACTCATTCCCAACACTTACTAACTCATTCTCACCACTTATTAAATCATTCCCACCAAAAACTAACTCGTTCCCACTACTTACTATCTCTTTCCCACCACTTACTATCTCTTTCCCACCACTTACTATCTCGTTCCCACCTTGAGAATGACTTCTTATCTTGTGGGAATGAATTGTTAACTTGTGGGAAAGACTTGTTATCTTATGGGAACCACTTTCTATCTTGTGGGAATGATTGGCTATCTCGTGGGAATGACTTGCTAACTTGTGGGAATGCATTGATATCTTGTGGGAACAACTTGTGGAATGACTTGCTATCTTGTAGGAATGACTTGCTAACTTGTGGGAACGACTTTGTATCTTGTGGAAATGATTTGCTATCTCGTGGGAACAACATTCTAGCTTGTGAGGACTTGTTATCTTGTGGAAATGACTTGCTAACTTGTGGGAATGACTTGCCAATTTGTGGGAATGACTTGCAAGCTTGTGGGAACGACTTGCTATCTTGTGGGAGCAACTTTTTAACTTGTGGCAATGACTTGCTATCTTGTGGGAATGACTTCATAACTTGTGGGAATGACTTACTATCTTGTGGGAAATATTTTCTAACTTGTGGGAATGACTTAGTATCTTATGGTAATGACTTACTATCTCAGAACAAGATAAAAAAATGATAGGAAAACAGTTCTATATCGATTCCTGGGCTCTGCACAATATACAGGCAATTTCTTTGTATATAATACCTAACTTACCTTGAGAGAACAACATAGGAAGGTAAGAATGGTAAGGACGTTTTAACTGTTAAGGATGACTTGGTAAGTGGTGGGAAAGACTTAGTAAGTGCTGAAAACAATGTAGTAAGTGCTCGGAAAAACTTAGCAAGTGGTGGAAATAAGTTGAAAAGTGGTGGGAATGAGTTAGTAAGTGGTGGGAGTGATGCAGTGGTGGGAATGAAATAGCAAGTTGTGGAATCTAGTTAATAAGTGGTGGAAACAACTTAAGAAGTGGTGGGAATGAGTTAGTAAGTAGTAGGAACACCTTAGTAAGTGGTGGGATCGAGTTACTAAGTGGTGGGAATGACTTAGTAAGTGGTGGGAACGAGTTACCAAGTGGTTGGAATGACTTAAGAAGTGGTGAGAACAAGTAAATAAGTGATGGGAATGAGTTAGTAAGAGGTGGAAATGAGTAAGTAAGTGATGGCAATGACTTTCTAAGTGGTGGAAACGACTTAGTAAGTGGTGGGAATGAGATAGCAAGCTGTGGGATCTAGTTAATAAGTGGCGGAAACAACTGAAGAAGTGGTGGGAACAAGTTAGCAAGTGGTGGGCTTGAGTTAATAAGTGGTGAGAACAAGTAAGTAAGTGGTTGCCAATGAGTTAGTAAGGGGTGGGTATGAATAAAACACAAGGATTTACAAGTTAATTATTGGTTGGGATGACTTAAGAAGTGGTGAAAACAAGTAAGAGGTGGTAATGAGTTAGTAAGTGAGTTAATGACTTACTAAGTAAATGACTGAAGAAGTGGTGGGAACGACTTAGTAAGTGGTGGGAATGAGTTACTTAGTGGTGGGGATGACTTAGTAAGTGGTCGGAACGAGTTAGCAAGTGGTTGGAACAAATTCATTATTGGTTTGAATGACTTAAGAAGTGGTGGGAACAAGTAAGTAAGTGGTGGTAATGAGTTAGTAAGGGGTGGGTCTGAATGAAAACACAAGGATTACTATCTTGTGGCAACCAATTGATATCTTGTTCCCACAAGTTAGTATCTTATTCCCACAACTCAGTATCTCATTCCCATAACTTAATATATCATTTCCACAACTTAGTATCTCATTACCAAGACTTACTAAGCTGGGGGGAATGATTTAGTACCTTGTGGTTACAACGTGCTAACTTGTGGGAACGACTTAGTATCTCATAGTAAAGACTTTCTAACTCCTGGTAACAAGATAAAAAATGATAGCAAAACAGTACTATATCCCTCCCTGGGCTCCGTTTCACACAATAATGAACAATTTGGTGGTTGTCTCATTAAAATATGAAGCATTTAATAGGGATTTTAACAAAGCCTTTGATTTTCCAGTGTTTTCCAATGGGGAAATTTTTTCATTGGATGTTGGTGTTCAATATCTTACTTTTAAGATATCTTACGTTAGGTTTCCAGATTAAATATCTATAAACGAACATTGTACATATAATAATGAATAATTTGATGCCTGTTTTTTTTTAAATCTATCAGATATTAAGCAGTTTACAGGGCTTATAACATTGCCTTAGATTTCCCAGTGTTTTTTAATGTGGCAATTTTTCCATAGATTTAGTCCCTCAATATCTTACTTTTAAGATATCTTAATGTCAGGTTTCTAGTTTAATTATCTATGGACGACCATTCTACCCATAACAATGGACAATGTGGTGCTTGTCTTATTAAATTCAAACAAATATTAAGCATTTTACAGTTACTTTTTACAGTTATTTTTTTGGATATAGGGCGTCCAATATCTTACTTTTAAGATATCTTATGTGAAGTTTACAGATTAATTATAATACACGAGCATTCTACACATAATGATGAACTATTTGGTTGTTGTCTTATTAAAATCAAGCAAATATTAAGCATTTTACAGGGATTTAAAAAAAGCTTTTGATTTCCCAGTGTTTTACAATGGCACGATTTTTCTCCTGGATGTTGATGTTCAATATCTTACTTTTAAGATATGTTATATTAGGTTTATAGATTACTTATATATGAGCGAACATTGTACACATAATAATGAACAATTTGATGGTTGTTTATTAAAATCAAACAAACATTAAACATTTTACAGGGATTTTAGCAAAGCCTTTGATTTCCCATTGTTTTCCAATGGGGCGATTTTTTCAGTAGATGTTGGTATTTAATATCTTATTTTAAAGATATGTTATGATACATTTCCAAATTAATTATCTATAGGCGAACATTGTACACATAATAATGAACAATTTAGTGATTGTCTTCTAAAAATCAAGCATATATTAAGCATTTTACAGGGATTATAAAAAAGCCTTTGATTTCCCAGTGTTTTCCAATGGGACGATTTTTCCCCTGGATGTAGGCTGTTCAATATCTTACTTTTAAGATATGCTATGTTATGTTTACAGATTAATTATGGATAGACCAGCATTTTACACATACCAATGAACAATTTGGTGGTCTTATTGAAATCAAGCAAATATTAAGCATTTTTCAGGGATTTTAACAAAGCTTTTGATTCTCCAGTAAAACTTAATTGAACGCCTGTTTTAATAAAATCTATCAGATATTAAGCATTTTACAGGGCTTATAACATAACCTTGGATTTCCCAGTGTTTTCCAATGGGGTGATTTTTTTGGTAGATTTAGTCCCACAATATCTTGCTTTTAAGATATCTTATGGTAGGTTTGAATGTTAATTATCTATAGACAAGCATTCTACACGTAATAATGGACAATTTGGTGGTTGTCTTATAAAAACTTTAAGATACATTATGTTAATGTTCCAGTTTAACTATCTACAAGAAAGCATTTTACACATCAGCAATTTGATGTTGATATTATTAACATTGCCTAAATACTGATCATTTGTTAAGCATTTTATAAATGATTTATAATTGGCTGGCACTTAAGCCAGAATACCCAGTTTGTATATTTACATTTCTGTCAACATTTTTATTCAAACAAGTTTCAGTAAATATATGGAGTAGTTAAATAAAACAGAGTAGGTACATTGAGATATGCAGAATACATACAGGGAACTCAGTGTTAGAGATAAGAACTAATTACAACACAGCATGTGTTAAACAAGCATAACTGTGTTCTCATTGTGGAAATCTGAAGGTTGTTTGTTTATGGCATGTGCAGCCAGGAGTGGGGTAATTAGACTTGCACAAGGCTTAGGAGAAATAAGCTATATAATAGTGAATTTAATTAAAAATCCTGTAAAATGAATTTCCATCTAAAATATTGTCAAGTTACGTGAAATTATATTAAGAGACATAATTATTAAAGTTATCAATGTCAGATATTGACAGTTAAAACTTTGTCTTGTCTAATACAATTTTATAAAATAGTAGCCATGGAGAAGGCTAGTGTACATTCTGTTGGGTGTTTGTTAGTCATTTAGAGTGTAATCACAATAGAGAACAAGATAGAGAAAACAAGTTTGTAAAATATACATGTACATACTATCTGACAAGCTGACATTTTGGCATTTCTTATATTTTGCAGAAAATTTATCTGACACCAAACACAAATATTGGTTTAGATCTATGGTGTCCACTTGTTTAAAATGCCTGTCAAATGCTCAATTAAAATGAAGCAAATATTAAGCATTTTACAGGAATTTTAACAAAGCCCTTGATTTCCAGGTGTTACTTAATTGAGCGATTTTTCTGTGGATGTTGGTGCACAATATCTTATTTTTAAGATATCTTATGTTAAGTTTCCTTATTAACTATCTCCAAACAAGTATTCTACACATTATCATGAACAATGTGGTGTTTGTCTTATTGAAATCAATCAAATATTAAGCATTTTACAGGAATTTTAACAAAGCTATTGATTTCCAAGTGTTACTCAATTGAGAGATTTTCTCCATGGATCTTGGTATTTAATATCTTACTTTAAGGATATCTAATGTTAGGATTCCAGTCTAATTATCTATAAGCAAGTATTCTACACATAATAATGAACAATTTGGTGGTTGTTTATTAAAATCAAGCAAATATTAAGCATTTTACAGGGATTATAACAAAGACCTTGATTTCCAAGTGTTAATCAAACGATTTTTAAGTGGATATTGGTTTTTAATATCTTACTTTTAAGATATCTAATGTTAGATTTCCAGTCTAATTATCTATAAACGAGTATTCTACACATAATAATGAACAATTTGGTGGTTGTTTTTATTAAAATCAAGCAAATATTAAGCATTTTACAGGGATTATAACAAAGACCTTGATTTCCAAGTGTTAATTAAACGATTTTTAAGTGGATATTGGTTTTTAATATCTTACTTTTAAGATATCTAATGTTAGACTTCCAGTCTAAATATCTATAAACGAGTATTCTACACATCATAATGAACAATTTGGTGGTTGTTTTATTAAAATCAAGCAAATATTAAGCATTTTACAGGGATTTTAACAAAGCCCTTGATTTCCCAGTGTTACTTAATTGGGCGATTTTTTACATAGATGTAGTCCCTCGATATCTTACTTTTAAGATATCTTATGTTATGTTTCCAGTCTAATTATCTATAAACGAGTATTCTACACATAATAATGGACAATTTGGTGTCAGTTTTATTAAAATCAAGCAAATATTAAGCATTTAACAGGGACTTTAATAAAGCCTTTGATTTTCCAGTCTCACTTAAATACACATTTTTTTTCCATGGATGTTGGTGTTTAATATCTTGCCTTCAAGACATCTTATATTGAGTTAATACTTTATTTATCATATAACGAGCATTGTACTCATAATAATGAACAATTTGATAGTTGATCGTTTTCCCACCACTTTTGGGGAGGGGGGGGATCTTAAATTTCTCTGTTAAATGCAAAAAAACGTGTTTATCTCGGAAATGGAGCGACATAGAACGATTTCAACGAAATTTTTGACCCACAGGGTATCTGCACTGTCTACTTGCGACTTTTCGCAAAAATCATTTTCCCGCTACATTTTGCAGCCATCTTGCATTTCTACGCTAAACACAATAACCCGCTTATTTAAGAAATGAAGTGAGATAGAGCAACTTCAACAAAATTTTTGGCCCACAGGGTATCTGCACCGTCTACTGGCGACTTTTCGCAGAAATCACTTTCCCGCTACATTTTGCAGCCATCTTGCATTTCTGCAATAAACACAATAACCCACTTATTTCAGAAATAGAGCGAGATAGAGCAGTTTCGACGGAATTTTAGGGAATCGTTTTCCTGCCACTTTTGGCAGCCATCTTGAATTTCTGCATTAAACACAAAAACCCGTTTATCTTGAAAACGGATCGAGATAGAGTGATTTCAAAAGTTTTGACACGCAGGATATCTGCAGAGTCTATTGGCGACATTTTGCAAAATTCACTTTCCCACCACTTTTGGCGGCCTACTTGCATTACTTGAATTTCTGCGTTAAACAGAAAAATATGTTCATCTCGGAAACGAAGTAAGATAGAGAGATTTCAAAGAAATTTTTGATCCATAGGGTATCTTACTTTTGGCGGCCATCTTGAATTTCTGCGTTAAATGCAAAAACCAGTTTATCTAGGAAGCGGAGTGAGATTAAGCAATTTTGATGAAATTTTTGATGCACAGGGTATCTGCTGGGCTACTGACTTTTTGCAAAAATCGTTTTCCCACCACTTTTGGCGGCCATCTTGAATTTCTGCATTAAACACAAAAATGTGTTTATCTCGGAAACGGAGCGAGATAGAGCGATTTCGACGAAATTTCTGTTCCACAGGGTATCTGCACAGTCTACTGGCGACTTTTCACAAACATTGTTTTCCCGCCACTTTGGCGGCCATCTTGAATGTCTGCGTTAAACACAAAAACCCACTTTTTTCAGAAATGGAGCGAGATAGAGCGACTTCAACAAAAATTTGGCTACATTTTTGTCTGTGTTGGCGAAAATATTGTCTGTGGTGTTGGTGGTGGAAATGTCAGCTGTATTGGTTATGTTTTCATCTGTGTT
Organism: Sabellastarte sp. h YS-2021; assembly: GCA_964017235.1. NCBI lineage: Eukaryota > Metazoa > Annelida > Polychaeta > Sabellida > Sabellidae > Sabellastarte > Sabellastarte sp. h YS-2021. The sequence goes on from OZ024931.1 coordinate 145,729,960, forward strand.
GGCGAAAATAACATCTGTGTTGGTGAAAATACCATCTGTGTTGGTGAAAATCTCATCTGTGTTGGCTACATTTTTGTCTGTGTTGGCAATAATACCATCTGTGGTGGCTATATTTTCATCTGTGTTGGCTTATGTATCATCTGTGTTGGCTAAAATCTTGTTTGTGGGTGCGAAGTTTTCATCTGTAAGTATTGGTGAAAATATCATCTGTCTTGGTTATATATTCATATATGTTGGTGAAGTTTTTATCTGTGTTGGCGAAAATATCATCAGTGTTGGCGAAAATATCATCTGTGTTGGCTATATTTTTGTCTAAAATATGTAAATTGTAAGTTGCCAACACCGATGTTTTCAACATAGACAACCCCACTGGTGGCGTTAATACTCTCTCATAGATGTCACATACAAACTGCTTGTCTGCTAAAAACTAAACTGGATTTTTCCTGTGGAATTTGCCCTGCAATATCTTACTTTCAAGGTATGTTTTAAAATGTTAAATTATTATAGACTGGAATTCTACACACAATGATGAACAATTTGGTGGTTGTTCCACAAAATAAAGCAAATATTAAGCATTTTACAGGGATTTTAACAAAGCGTTTGATTTCCAAGTGTTTTCAAATGGGGCAAATTTTTCCATGGATGTTACGTTTGATATCTTACTTTTAAAATATCTTATGTTAGTTTCCAGATTAATTGTATCCACTGGAGAGGACAGCCAAACTTAAAGTGCTTATAACTCACTTGTAATTGGTCCTAGAGGTTTGCAATGTAAAACCCATTTATAGGAAATCATTGGCTGGGAATCTTCTGATGTGGTCAGATTTGACCTTGGGGCCCTCCTTCAAGGTCAAATGAAGATAACCGAACTTAAAAGAGCTTATAACTCGCTTATTATTGGTCCTAGAGGTTTGCAATGTGAAACCAACTTATGGGAATTCATAGACGGGGAATCTTCTGATGTGGCCCTCCTTCAAGGTCAAACGGGGCCAATGGGGCTATTTTGGGGGGTAGATTTAGTAACTCAATACCTTAACTTTAAAATATCTTATGTTAGGTTTCCAGTTTAATTATCTATAAACGAAAAAACAAATATTCTTCATATTATAATGAACAGTTTGGTGGTGATCTCATTAAAATCTCTCAAATAAAAAGCATTTAACAGTCTTTTTAACAGAGCTTATAATTTACTAGTTCTTTTAGATTAGTCAATTTTTTCTCAGGATTTAGTCCCTAAATACCTTACCTTTAAGATATTTTATGCCAGGTTTCCAGTCTATTTATCTATAGACAAGAATTCTACACTTAATAATGGACAATTTGGTGGTTGTCTTAGTAAAATCAAGCAAATACTAAGCATTTTACAGTGACTTTAATAAAGCCCTTATTTTCGAGTGTTACTTAATTGGGCGATATGTTAGTTGTTGTATATCTTATTTCTATTATGTCTCATGATAACTTTACAATTAATTATTGATAGAGAGGCAATTTACACGTAATAATGAACAATTTGGTGGTTGTCTTATCAAAATCAAGCAAATATTAAGCATTCTACGGGGATTCTAACAAAGCCTTTGATTCTCCAGTATAACCAATATCTTACTTTCTAGATATCTTATGCTAGGTTTCCAAAATTATTATCCATAGACGAACATTGTACACATAATAATGAATAATTTGTGGTTTTAATAAAATTTTTCAAATATAAAGCATTTTACAGGGCTTATAACATGACCTTGGATTTCCAGTGTTTTCCAATGGGGCAATTTTGTCATAGATTCAGTCCTTCAATATGTTACTTTCAAGATATCTTATGCAAGGTTTCCACTTTAATTATCTATAAAGGAAAAAGAGTATTCTACATATTATAATGAACAATTTGGTGGTGATCTTTTTAAAATCTCTCAAATATTAAGAATTCAACAGTCGTTTTAACAGATCTTATAATTTACTAGTTATTTTCCATGAGGCGATTTTTTCCATGGACTTAGTCCCTCTATATCTTACTTTAAAATATCTTATATTAAGTTTCCAGTTTAATTATCTATAAACGAGTACTCTACACATTATAATGAACAGTTTGGTGGTGATCTAATTAAAATATCTCAAATATTAAGAATTTTACAGTCTTTTTAACAGAGCCTATAATTTACTAGTTATTTTCAATGGGGCGATGTTTTCCATGGATTTAGTCCCTCAATATCTTACTTTTAAGATATCTTATGTTAGGTTTCCAGTTTAATTATCTATAAACGACCATTCTACACAAAATAGTGGACAATTTTGTGGTTGTTTTATTCAAATTTTAAGATATATTATGTCAATGCTCTTAATTATCTATAAACAAGCATTCTACTCATAATAATGAGCAATTTGATGTTGATATTATGAACATCACCTTATTCTTGATCATTTGATAAGCATTTTATAAATGATTTAAAGTTGACTGTAACTTTAGCCAGAAAACCCACTTTTGGTGACCATCTTGAATTTCTGCATAAAACACAAAACATGTTTATCTTGGAAATGGAGCGAGCTAGAGGGATGTAAATGTAATTTTTCACCCTCAAGGTATATGTAGACTGTTTAGCTCTCTGGTGACCTTTAGCAAAATTTTTGACCCACAGGGTAACTACGGAGACTACTGGCGAGTTTTTGCCAAACTTATTTTGCCCCTACTTGGTGACCATCTTGAATTTCTGCGTAAAATGCAAAAATGCATTTATCTTGGAAACACAGTGAGCTAGAGCGATTCGGACAAAATTTTTGACCCACAGGGTATCTGCAGACTCTACTGGCTACCTTTCTCAAATTTAGTTTTCCCGCTACTTTTGGTGGCCATCTTGAATCTCTGCATAAAATGAAAAATGTGTTTATCTCAGAAACAGAGTGAGCAGGAGCGATTTCGACAAATTTTTTTGATGCACAGGGCATCTCCAGAGTCTACTAGTGACTTTTCCCCAAAATTGTTTTCCCGCCACTTTTTGCGGCCATCTTGAATGTCTGTGTAATACACAAAAGTGTGTGTATCTTGGAAACGTAGCGAGCTAGAGTGATTTCAACAAAAATTTTGACCCCAGGGTATATGCAGAATCTACTGTCGAGTTTTTGACAAAATTGTTCGCCCACCACTTTTGGCGGCCAAACTTAATTTCTGGGTAAAATGCAAAAACGCATTTATCTCAGAAACAGAGAGAGCTGGAGCTATTTCGACGAAATTTGACCCACACAGTATATGAAGATTCTACTGGCAACCTTTTCACAAAATTCTTGACCCACAGGGTATTTGCAGAGACAACTGGTGAGTTTTCGCCAAAATCATTTTCCTGCCACTTTTGCTGACCATCTTGAATTTCTGCATAAAACCAAAAAACGTGTTTATCTTCCAAACAGATCAAGGTAGAGCGATTTTGACGAAATGTTTGACCCACAGGGTATCTGCAGAGTCAACTGGCAACTTGGTTTTTCCGCTACAAATGGTTTTTCCGCTACTTTTGGTGGCCAACTTGAATTTCTGCGTAAAATGCAAACACACATTTATCTCAGAAGCTGAGAGAGCTAGAGTGATTTTGATGAAATTTTTTACCCACAGGGTATCTGCACAGTCTATTGCGGATTTTTGCAAAAGATTTTCCCGCCACTTTTGGTGGCCATCTTGAATTTCTGCTTAAAATGCAATAACATGTTTGTCTCACAAACAGAGAGAGCTAGAGTGATTTTGGTGAAACTTTTGTCCCCCAAGGTATCTGCAGAGTCTTCTGCCAAGTTTTTGCCAAAATCGTTCTTCCGCAACTTTTGGTGGCCATCTTGGATTTCTGTGCAAAATGGAGTGAGCTAGAGCGATTTTGATGAAATTTTTCACCCGCGGTGTATATGCAGACTTTACTGGCGACCTTTATCCAAATTTTTGACCCAAAGGGTATCTGGCGAATCTACTGGCAACTTTTCGACAAATTGTTTTTCCACCACTTTTGGCGGCCATCTTGAATTTCTGTGTAAAATGCAAATACATGTTGATCTCAGAAACAGCAAGGTAGAGCGATTTCGACCCACAAGGTATCTGCAGAGTCTATTGGGGACTTTTTCAAAAATAGCATTCCCGCCACTTTTGGCGGCCATCTGGAGTGAGCTAGAGCGATTTCAAAGATATTTTCGAGCCCACGGTATATGCAGACTTTACTGGAGACCTTGCTCAAAAATCATTTTCCCGCCACTTTTGGCATCTTGAATTTCTGCATAAAATGCAAAAATGCATTTATCTTGGAAACGAAGTGAGAGAGAGCGTGATTTCGATGACATTTTTGAACCACAGGGTATATGCAGTCTCCTGACGAGTTTTCACCAAAGTCGTTTTCCTGACACTTTTGATGGCCGTCTTGAATTTCTGCGTATAATGCAAAAACGCATTTATCTCAGAAACGGAGAGAGAGCTAGAGCAATTTTGGCAAAATTTTTGACCCACATGGTATCTGCAGAGACATGAAAGAAATGGAGCCAGCTAGAGCAATTTTGATGAGATTCTGTAGAGTAAACTGGTGACTTTTTGCCAAAATCATTTTCTGCCACTTTTGGTGGCCATCTTGAATTTCTGTGTAAATGCAAAAACATATTTATCTCGGAAACTGAGCGAGCTTGAGCGATACACTAGTTAACATGGAAACCTAACATAAGATATCTTAAAAGTAAAATAGTGAACACCAACAACCACCAAATTGTTCGATATTATGCGTAGATTGTTTGTCCATAGATAATTCAACTGGAAACTTTGCTTAAGATGTCTCAAAAGTAAGATATTGGGGGACAAATTCCATGAAAACATGATGTAAAAACCCAACTTAAGTGGACATTTAGTATATATCTTTGGAGGTAAAACCCTAACTTAAGTGGACATTTTGTATATATTTTAGGATGTAAAAACCCAACTTAAGTGGACATTTAATGTATATCTTAGGAGGTAAAAACCCAACTTAAGTGGACATTAAGTGTATATCTTTGGAGGTAAAATGCCAACTTAAGTGGACATCTTGTATATATTTTAGGATGTAAAAACCCAACTTAAGTGGACATTTAATGTATATCTTATGAGGTAAAAACCCAACTTAAGTGGACATTAAGCGTATATCTTTGGAGTTAAAATGCCAACTTAAGTTGACATCTTGTATATATTTTAGGATGTAAAAACCCAACTTAAGTGGACATTTAGTGTACATCTTAGGATGGAGCACTCAACTTAAGAGGACATTTTGTGTACACCATACATGCACTATAAACATAAATATTTGGCATAATAGTTAGCAAGTAGTAACTTTCATGGAAATTTATTATTCAATTGATCATCTAACTAAAAAGAGAAAAATGTTGCAAGAATCCGAAAAATATCCAAATCAAACCAATTTTTAGAAGTATAGATACATGTATATGTCTGAATACAAAATGTATCAATTCTTTTTTTTTAAGACCAATAGGATTTCTATTTTCAACTGGAATATTTATGTAGGAATCATAACTTTTCACTTGAGTATGAGATGACTGTTTTCAAAGTAAGCTTAAGTTGTGTTGAACCAAACTTAATAATTGTTACTTGTGTTGCATTGAATTTGTGCCAAAAATAAGCTAAAACTACATATAGAATGTCATGTATTTTAATACATATAACCATATATTTAGAATAAATACTATGGTAATTATTTTTGGATAATTTTATCTGATTTCCACTTTATATTTCTACACATTAAAGTGTCTACTTAATGTGGCTGTTTTTACACCACTTAAGGGGACAGTCTACTTAATGATGATTTTAATCGGGTAAAACATTAAGTAGACATTTTTAGATAGACACTTGAGTTATATATTTTATTTCAAACTAAAAGCATTGCATCGATATATATTTAAAATCCTCATAATAGTTAAGTGTAATATATATATATATATATATATATATATATATATATATATATATATATATATATATATACTAATGGATTGAACCTTTCATGTACATACATTGTAATGCCACTTTTCATGTACACTCAACATAATTTTAATGTATATCTCAAAAATATCTTCTATCTTTATTTCTTTTTAAATGAAAAATAACCATTTTGTTTCTTAATTTCCATAGAATAACTGAAATATATATGACTAAAATTGATCAACGTTTGAACGTCTTTTTTCTGGAAAACTTTAAAATTCATTGTACATGAATAGTTTTACAATGTATTGGTAATATAAAGAGACCTTTCATGTACACCAATATTTACAAATACGTAAACCATTCAGGTACACTGATATATACATATATGTAAACCATTCATGTACATTGACATATATGTATACCATTCGTGTACACTGATATATACATATATGTAAACTATTCAGGTACATCAATATATATACATATATGCAAACCATTCACGTACATTGATATATACATATATGTAAACCTTTCATGTACATTGACATATATATACATATATGTATACCATTCAGGTACACTGATATATACATATATGTAAACCATTCTTGTACATTGACATATATGTATACCATTCATGTACACTGATATATACATATATGTAAACCATTCAGGTACATTAATATATATACATATATGCAAACCATTCATGTACATTGATATATACATATATGTAAACCTTTCATGTACATTGACATATATATACATATATGTATACCATTTATGTACACTGATATATACATATATGTAAACCATTCATGTACATTGTACACATGCATATATGCAACGTTTTTGTGTAATCTGGTACATACATGTACATGCACCTTTCTTGTGCACTATTATCCAGTTCTCAGTGTAATGATAAGAACTCTCCCACGTCTAATTTCTTGGATTTGAATCTCAATACAAATATATTGACATATGTCTACAAGCTGAAATGAAACTTTCCATGTGCGCGGTTACATTATGCACAAAAATTTCATGTGCACTATTAATCGTTATTGTGAAGCATTGTGTTTTCCATCTATTCAGAGAGTAAGATTGTGCTCAGATAATGAAATGGTAACAAGCAACCAGTGCCCATGAATGGGCTCTGTGTCAGCTGTGTGTTTTGAGTTTCAGAGAAGAGGTAAAAGAAGAAAAGGACACAAAAGTTGTGCCCTTCAAATGTTTTTCAGAAGTACCAAGTTTAATTTTGAGGTGTAAAAAAGTAGGTGGTAAACAAAATGTCAATTCAAAAGTTTTCCAATTACCACTGATTCATTCAACACTGAAAATCTCAAAAGCAGCTTTTGCTCAGCGATGCAATTGAGCTAGAGTTCTGCAATTTTACTATGTTATTACTGACCCCAAAGTAGGTGAATAACACATGTACACAAAATTCTGTAAATGCAATAGTTTCAAGTTACAATACTCAACATTGAGAACCTCAAAGTAGCTGTTGCTCAGCTATGCGTTGACCTACAGGTCTGTAATTTCACTATGTTATAGCTGACCCCAAAGTAGATGAATAACATATTTAAACAAAATTCTCTAAATGCAACAGTTTTAAAGTTATAACTGATTTACTCATAAGGGAGAACCTCAAAGTAGCTATTGCTCAGCTACAAAATAAGCTACAGTTCTGTAATTTTACTATGTTATTGCTGACCCAAAAGTGTTTGAATAACACATTTATACAAAATTCTGCAAATACCAGTTTTCAAGTTACAGTTGATTTACTCAACAGTGAGAACCTCAAAGTAGCTGTTGCTCAGCTATATAAGAAGCTACAGTTCTGTAATTTCGCTATGTTACAGCTGATCCAAAAGTATGTGAATAACATACTTAAAGAGAATGTTCTAAATCCAATAGTTTTCAAGTTCTAACCGATATACTCGGCTTCTACCAAGGACTTATTTTTTCATGACCATCTGTTTTTAGCAGGCCTTGTATCAAAGGTTACAACTTTCTGGAAAAATCAAAGGGTCTTGGTCCAATTTAGATCTCATTAAGTCTTGAGACTAATCTGAATCAAAGGCTGTATAACAGGGAAATTCCTAATTTTTCCACTCTCAAAGTGTTCTTGTTTACTTCTATTTCTGTTAATTCCCTTGTTTCACGGCAGCAGTGTACTGTATGATTGATAGTTGTAAGGGTAGGTCCATTTTTACATAATGGGTCTTGTGTAACAATTCATTTAAAGATTGGAAACTATGTGCCCGCCTTAACTTTGTTAAATGGACAGTTTTTTTTTTAAAAGTCACAGACATGCACTTGAGAAAAAAACATTTGTTTCAAGAGTTGCCATTTATTAAAACAATAATGATGTTTACAGTATTTGGTAGAGATCAATACAGAAATACACCAATTTACAAGAATCAATACACAAACTTACAGGAAATCATGGGCTGGAAATCTTCTGATGTGGTCAGATTTGATCTTTGGCCCCTCCTTCAAGGTCAAACAAGGACAGTCAAGCTTTAAAGTGCCTATTTTGGGGTAGAGGTTTGCAATGTGAAACCAACTTATGGGAAATTATGGGCTGGGAATCTTCTGATGTGGTCAGATTTGGGCCCCTTCTTCATGGTCAAACAATGGTTCATTGACTTTGGCAAGTTGTCTTTCAGGTGGATACAAATTTGTATCGGTTCTCTGATGTGCTAGGCCCCGTTTGTTTTGGATAAAAAAGGGTTTAGGTAATAGGAAAAGTATGTATAAAACCATTACAATAGGAAAATGAAACAGAATCGAAATGAGTTAATAAACTTAAATACATTTGATTTTAGAGGTTCAGATAAAAGAGGTTATACTGTACTAAGATTACAATGTTGTGTGACAGAAGTAACAACCATTTCACTAGATGGCCTAGTCTGAAGTCCACACATGAATGTAGATGCATATGTAATGCCACAGGGCTATAACAATATGGTTTGGTCTTATTAGTAGACAAAATATTTTATTAAGTGTTGATTCTAAAAATTTGAAATGTATGGGCAGTTCCGAGTCATGTCCAAAAAAAGATGGGAACCTGTCCAGTACCAAGTCAGTACAAAAATTTTTAGCTAATGAAGTGTCCCATGAGGGACACTTGTTTGCATTCAGGGGAGAGGGGAGAGAGCGTGGGTCTGCCAGCCATATTTTCTATTGCTTATAACTCAGCAACCACTGGGCAGAATCTCTTCGAATTTAGGACATGTATGCAGAAGCCCTGCTAAAAATTCTGAATAATTTAAAAAGTGCTTCACCAATTCACATAAAATTTAGCAAGTACATTTATTATGTAGATGTCTGTAAATTGTTAACTTTTGAAAGTGATCTGATACAAAATGGCTGACTTTTTGACGATTAACATTTTGCTTCTAAACTTTTTTGACTTCTCACATTGGTACAATCTATTTCCCATCATTCTGATAATATTATTACTATTATTACATAGATTTTCAACTTCAGTACGCTAAATTTCTACTACATTTAACTCTGCTGCCTTAAGAAATTTCAAATCTATGGACCCTGGAAAACTGATAGACTTTCACATCCTCTGCACTTTTAGCCATGTTGACGATCAGTATGACAAAATTTTTGGTGAAAGTTTGATTTATCTTAACACACCAGTGTAGTTTGAAAGATTTATTTCCTTAATTGAGAAACACAGTCATTCCATTCTTCTGATGCTCAAATGATTATTCTTTTCCTCTCTTTATTCCTGTCTGCATCTCTACACTACATCTGATTATTCAAATTGGGTTTCTGTACGCATTTCCTGGAAAAGAGTAGAAAACAAACATGCTTAAATTGTTGGTTCAGCTGAAAAATAATTCACAAGACAAAGATTTTCCAGCTTGTAATTGAACTACCATATCTCACACCATTTCTGACATAAATGCATTATTGGATTTCAAGCAGACATTTAACATGGCTCCCGAAAATGGAGAGACAACTTTTTTCCCCATGGGGTTGGGGTATTGTTTTCACCCATGGTGTCTGGATGGGTGGGCAGGTGGCGGGAAAAAGCTTGTCCAAGCTGTATCTCAGAAACCGTAAATTGTTGGAAGTTGATACTTAGTAGGGACATTGGTTAGGGGGTGTAGGTGTGCAACGTCGTGGTCAGACCTTGATTTGACCTTGGACCTTGCCATAGTGACCTTGAGTTTGAAAAACTTGTCGGGCTATATCTCGGAAACCGTAAGGTGTAGGAAGTTTATACTTGGTAGGGACATTGGTTAGGGAGTGTAGGTGTGCAATGTCATGGTCTGACCTTGATTTGACCTTTGACCTTGCTGTAGCGACCTTGATCTAGAAAATCTTGTCCGGGCCATATCTTGGAAACCATAAGTTGTAGGAAGTTGTTTGTAACATTGATTAGGGGTGTAGGTGTGCAATGTCATGGTGTGACCTTGATTTGACCTTTGACCTTACTGTGGTGACCTTGACCTATAAAATTTTGTCCGGGCTATATCTTGTAAAGCATTAAGTGTAGGAAGTTGATACTTGGTAGGGACATTGATTGTGTTGTAAGTCTGCAACTTCATGGTATGACCCTGGTTTGACCTTTGACTCTGCTGTAGTGACCTTGACCTATAAAATATTGTCCGGGCTAGATCTGAGAAACTTGAAAATTTTTATTACTTACATGTAGCTTACCATGTGGGACTGAATGCTGTTCTCTGATGGCTGCGAGGCCTCACCAACTACTAAGAAAAACAGACATTTATAGTTGGTTGGTTTTATTTGTGCAGTCTGGTAGAACAGTAACAAAGGACCTATGTAAAATCTTGAAACAGTTCCACAAAGCCTTAGGATTACCTTGATTTTCAGCCACAATTTTGGAATAATGATTGCAATTGGAATTCTCAGGCAGGAAATTATAGTGATTGATTGCAGCCTGATAACGGCTACGATTACTGGGTGAGTTTTTGCGGCACCATGCATACTCATGTTTCCTCTTAAATCGTTTTCCTTTGAGCATGTCGCAGTTCATGAAACCAGTCTCGGCACGTCTCGATATATTTTTCTTCTTGATAGGGGCATATATAGAAGTACTGTATCAATACAAAGTTCAGGATACTTTCAGAGCACTGTCAGTTATATAAAGGTCCAAACAATGTTTAAATAGAGAAAATAATCTCTAAGAGAAAGATAATGTATGTACCCTTTATCTACATCTGGCATGGCCGAAATATGGTTTAGATGTTTTGAATATTACCATGCATACACAACTGGTAATACATTCAATGAATGCTTATGTGTGGTGTTGCAGCAAAATCTGTGGTTCACTTGATGAAATTCCCTCTGTTACAATGGGAAGTTGTAAAAGTAAAATTCTTAATGAAATCTAATATGACCTTTATAGTGCTTAATCTGCATCAAAAGACAGATCCAAAGATGCAACAAGATTTTAAAGGTCAAGGTCACTTCAGCAAGGTCAAAGGTTAAATCAAGGTCTCACCATGATGCTGCACACCTACAATCCCTAACCAAGGTCCCTACTAAGCATCAACTTCCTACACCTTATGGTTTCCGAGATATAGCCCGGACAAGATTTCTAGATCAAGGTCACTACAGCAAGGTCAAATCAAGGTCAGACTATGATGTTCTCCACCTACACCCCCTAACCAATGTCCCTAATACGCATCAACTTACTACACCTCATGGTTTCCAAGATATAGCCCGGACAAGATATTATAGGTTAAGGTCACTATGGCAAGGTCAAAGGTCAAATCCTGGTCAGAACATGATGTTGCACACTTGTACCACCTAACCAATGTGCCTATCAAGTATCAACTTCCTAGACCTTATGGTTTCCGAGATATAGCCTGGCCAAGGTTCTATAAGTCAAGATCACTATAGCAAGGTCAAAGGTCAAATCTAGTCCACACCATGATGTTGCACACCTACACCCCCTAAAACCAATGTCCCTACCAAGTATCAACTTCCTACATCTTACGGTTTCCGAGATATAGCCCAGAGAAGATTTTCAAACTCAAGGTCACTACGGCAAGGTCAAAGGTCAAATCAAGGTCACACCATGACACTGCATACCTACACCCCCAACCAATGTCCTTAATATGCATCAACTTCCTACACCTCACAGTTTCTTAGATATAGCCCGGACAAGATTTTATAGGTCAAGGTCGCTATGGCAAAGTCAAAGGTCAAATCCTGTTCAGACCATAATGTTGCACACCTATACCCCTAACCAATGTGCCTATCAATTATCAACTTACTACACCGCACAGTTTCCGAGATATAGCCTGGATAAGATTTTATAGGTAAAGGTCACTATGGCAAAGTCAAAGGTCAAATCAAGGTCACAACATGATGGTGCACACTTACTACTTCTAACCAATGTCACTATTAAGTATCAACTTTCCACACATTACGGCTTCAGAGATATAACCCGGACAATAATTTATAGGTCAAGGTCACTATGACAAGATCAAAGGTTAAATTGGGGTCACACTATGATGTTGCACATCTACCACCCCAACCAATGTCCCTACCAAGTATCAACTTCCTACATATTACGGTTTGCAACATCCCAGATAGCAAGACGCTAGTGGGCCACCGTTGGCTATGGGTGGCAAAATATAGCCAGAAGTGAAAGTTTCCCCTGTAAGCAAACCATAAAACATGTACAGGACAAAAATATGATATTAAATCAAAACTATTAATTGGGGTTGAGATGTAGCCACCACTGGACTACCCTTGGTCCACTAGCTGCTGTATGTATGTGTCCGATAAAATATAAAGTGTCTTAAATTGAAAGGAATAATTACACTTGAAACATATTCCAATCAGTGGCTGAATTACCCTTGAAATATATTCCTATCAGTGGCTGAATTACCCATGCCAACGTTGGCCCAATGAAGGCTTGCCAACCAAACCTCAGGCTGCCGAGGTTGGGCCAACGGTGGGCCAATGGTGGCTTTTTATTCAAGATGGCGGCGAGCAATAATAGGGGATTTTAAGACACTTAATAAAAAATGATTCATTATGGTATGTCTAAAAATCATATTTTAGTGAGCCCACAATTTTTAACTAACTATTTTACAATTTTAGACATAAAAATAACATTCTCATTATAAATTCATACTAAGAAAAGTTGTTTCTGAACATTATAATTTTATTATTTGATTATGGATTATATCATCCTAAAATACTGCTCCACCATTGTTTACGTTTGGTCATGTGACTTATCAGGGATTCCCTTAACTAAAAACCAACCACAATCTGTCAATTATTTGCTTTCTGTTAACAATGGTCACATAACTTGATGCTGCAATCTGATTGGCTGATGCCGATTGGCTGATATAGCATCCACCAGCCAAAAAGCCATTGGGCCAACAGTGGCTGCCAACGTCGGACCGACGGATATGCCAATGTTGGGCCAACGTCTGCATGCTATCTGGGTTGTTGGCTAATGAAGGTGATCCACTGGTGGGCCAACAGAAAAGCTTACCATTGCTGCCAACAATGGGCCATTGATGGACCACCAGTAAACCTTATTGTTGGCTGCCAACAGTGGACCACTGTCTATCAGCTGGTCACGCCACCAAAAAACCGCCATAAAAAGTTGATGGCACCCAACAGTGGGCCACTGGTGGGCCACCAGTCAACCTTGTTGGCTACTAAAGGTGGGCCACTGGTGGACCAATAGAAAAGCTTATCATTGGCTGCCGACAGTGGGCAACTGAAGGACCACCAGAAAACCTTATTGTCGGCCACCAATGGTGGACCACTGGCTATCAGCCGGTCACGCCAATGGCTGGCCACCACCTACAGCCAATGTTGGACCGACAGCTATGCCGCCGGTGGGCCAGTGGTGGCCCTACACAGTCTTGCTATCTGGCATATAGCCCAGACAAGATTTTCAAACTCAAAAGTCATTACGGCAAGGTCAAATCAAGGTCACACAATGACACTGCACACCTACATCCCCTAACCAATGTCCCTATCAAGTAGTAGTGACAGAAAAGAAGGATACAAAAGTTGTGATCTGGAAATGGTGTTCAGAAGGAAAGTAAGAAGGTAACTGTTAAGGTGTAAAAAGTAAGTTAAAAACATATTTTAAAAAAATATCGCAAATGCAATAGTTTTAATTTTACTATGTTACAGCTGACCCCAAAATAGGGGAATAACATATTGAAACTAGACCTACAGCATCGGAGAACTGATGCAAGTTGTATCCACCAGTAGTGAGTGGAATCGCCTTAATTTTTATTGGTAGATTATTCGTCCATTTTTCCGACCGATGATCGACCCATAATCGGCTTTTTTACTCCACTGTCATGAAACACTTTCCAGGATAAAGTGTATTTCAATCCGGTAAGAATAACGGTGTTACCGACATATAGAAGCTACCAAAAGTACCCACTTCCGGTAAATATGGTGGTAGTTGTAAACAAACTCAAAATTCGCAAGAAATTTGTTAATTTATTGAAGGAAAGTTCAGGAAACTGCCCAAAATATAGAAATATGTGGATATTGAGACACTTAAAGAAGGGCGAGATTTAATCGATTTCTAGAAGTTATCAGTGACCGAACACAATTGTACCATGACATCGACGAATGATCGAACATTGGTCTAATCGCCCACCCACTATCCACCAGAAAGAAAACTCACCAAAGCCATTAAAACATGCTTAACCTTGGAGAAGCCCAAGCTAAAATCTGACCATATCAAAATATTCTTAGCCCATGATTCCTATAGGTCGGTGTGACATTGCAAACCTCTACGGCAAATAACAAGTGAGTTATAACCACTTTTATGTTTGGCTATCCTTGTTTGACCTTGAAGGAGGGGTCCAAGGTCAAATCCGACCACAACAAAAGATTCCCGGGACATGATTTCCTATAGGTTGGTTTACCAAATCAAATCTCTAGCACCAATAATAAGTGAGTTATAAGCACTTTGAAGTTTGGCTATCCTTGTTTGACCTTCAAGGAGAGGTCCAAGGTCAAATCCGACCACACCAAAAGATTCCCAGCCCATGATTTCCTATAGGTTGGTTGACCATCCCAAACCTGTAGGACCAACAATAAGCAAGTTATAACCACTTTTAAGTTTGGCTATCTTCGTTTGACCTTGAATGAGGGGTCCAAGGTCAAATCCGACCACATCAAAAGATTCCCAGCCCATGATTTCCTACAGGTTGGTTTACCATCCCAAACCTGTAGGCCCAATAATAAGGGAGATATAAGCACTTTTCATGACTGACAAAGAAACGCCTGTGGCGGCCATCTTGTTTTTTCAAAATGAGGCCAAAAATATTTCCAGTCAAGATTTTATAATGAGGAACATATCCTGCTATCTGGTGGATACAACTAAATAATCTAAATGCAATAGTTTTCAATTTATACATGATTTAGTGTTGAGTAGGAACTTCAAAGTAGCTATTACTCAGCTATGCAATGAGCCACAGGTCTGGAATTTTACTATGTTAAAGCTGACGCCAAAATAGGTGAATAACATATTGAAACTAAATACTGTAAATGCAATACTCTTCAAGTTATAAGCGATTTACTCAACAGTGATAACCTAAAAGTAGCTATTACTCAGCTATGCCATGATCTACAGGTCTGAAATTTTACTATATTATAGCTGACCCAAAAGTAGCTGCATAACATATTTACACAAAATTCTCTAAATGCAAGAGTTTTCAAGTTACAATTGATTTTACTCATGATGGAAGTTACTGAAAAGTCCAAAAGTAGCTATTATTGACTTAGCTATTGAGATAGACACCTGAGTTACTCACCATGTTGTAGCTATGGAAAAAGTAGCTGAATAACATATTTTAACAAAATGCTCTAAATGCAATACTTTTCAAGTTATAAGTGATTTAGTGCATGATTTCATGAATTTTATTGCATTAAATATTATTTTAAAAATTAACTAGAGGATAGCTCGCAAAAAAAAATAATGTTTTTGCATAGCAAAAACAAAGCGTCCCGAAAAGGATATAAAGGTGAGTGCTAAAGTATTAAGAAAATGCTTCGTTTCTAGCCTTATACTGTTCTGGCAACCAAAGTCAGTGCAGTCTGCTCTATCTAGCACGGTTTTCAAGATATAAGCATTTTTGTGTTTTGCAAAAAATAAAAAAATTAAAAATGTCCGCTATATTTGGCGAGACAAAAATATTTTGAAAATTGGCATGGCTACTCTGCAGAGATACCCAGCAGGTCCAAAATTTTGTTGAGTTCGCTCCATATAGCACGGTTTTCGAGATATAAGCATTTTTGTGTTTTGCAAAAACTTTGAAAATTCAAAATGGCCACCATTTTTGGGGAGACAAAAATTTTTGTCAAGACCACTGCCGTGGTGTGTATCTCCCGCCGAGCATTAAAGCAGAAGAAATAGCTTTTCCGAGATATTCACAATTTTTCATTTTCGTGTGTGGAAGGTCTTCCAAAAGTAGGTGAATGAGTTATTTGAGAAAAATTGGCTATCTGCAATACTATTAAGAGATATTGCACATTTACTCATTTTGAGTAGGTGAATAATTATCTATGGGTCTGAAACTTCACCAAGTGAAAGCTCTCCCAAAAGTAGGTGAATGAGTTATTTGAGAAAAATTGGCTATCTGCAATACTTTTAGAGATAATTTGCATTTACTCATTTTGAGTAGGTGAGTAATTAGCTATGGGTCTGAAACTTCACCAAGTGAAAGCTCTCCCAAAAGCAGGTGAATGAGTTATTTGAGAAAAATTGGCTATCTGCAATATTTTTAGAGATAATTCGCATTTACTCATTTTGAGTAGACGAGTAATTAGCTATGGGTCTGAAACTTCACCAAGTGAAAGCTCTCCCAAAAGTAGGTGAATGATTAATTTGAGAAAAATTGGCTATCTGCAATACTTTTACAGATAATTCGCATTTACTCATTTTGAGTAGGTGAGTAATTAGCTGTGGGTCTGAAACTTCACCAAGTGAAAGCTCTCCCAAAAGTAGGTGAATGAGTTATTTGAGAAAAATTGGCTATCTGCAATACTTTTAGAGATAATTTGCATTTACTCATTTTGAGTAGATGAGTAATTAGCTATGGGTCTGAAACTTCACCAAGTGAAAGCTCTCCCAAAAGTAGGTGAATGATTAATTTGAGAAAAATTGGCTATCTGCAATACTTTTAGAGATAATTCGCATTTACTCATTTTGAGTAGGTGAGTAATTAGCTATGGGTCTGAAACTTCACCAAGTGAAAGCTCTCCCATAAATAGGTGAATGAGTTATTTGAGAAAAATTGGCTATCTGCAATACTTTTACAGATAATTCACATTTACTCATTTTGAGTAGGTGAGTAATTAGCTATGGGTCTGAAACTTCACTAAGTGAAAGCTCTCCCAAAAGTAGGTGAATGAGTTATTTGAGAAAAATTGGCTATCTGCAATACTTTTACAGATAATTCGCATTTACTCATTTTGAGTAGGTGAGTAATTAGCTGTGGGTCTGAAACTTAACCAAGTGAAAGCTCTCCCAAAAGTAGGTGAATGATTAATTTGAGAAAAATTGGCTATCTGCAATACTTTTAGAGATAATTCGCATTTACTCATTTTGAGTTGGTGAGTAATTAGCTATGGGTCTGAAACTTCATCAAGTGAAAGCTCTCCCAAAAGTAGGTGAATGAGTTATTTGAGAAAAATTGGCTATCTGCAATAATACTTTTAGAGATAATTCACATTTACTCATTTTCAGTAGGTGAGTAATTAGCTATGGGTCTGAAATTTCAGCAAGTGAAAGCTCTGCCAAAAGTAGGTGAATGAGTTATTTGAGAAAAATTGGCTATCTGGAATACTTTTAGAGATAATTCGCATTTACTCATTTTGAGTAGGTGAGTAATTAGCTATGGGTCTGAAACTTCACAGAGTGAAAGCTCTCCCAAAAGTAGGTGAATGAGTTATTTGAGAAAAATTGGCTATCTGCAATACTTTTACAGATAATTCGCATTTACTCATTTTGAGTAGGTGAGTAATTAGCTATGGGTCTGAAACTTCACCAAGTGAAAGCTCTCCCAAAAGTAGGTGAATGATTAATTTGACAAAAATTGGCTATCTGCAATACTTTTAGAGATAATTCGCATTTACTCATTTTGAGTAGGTGAGTAATTAGCTATGGGTCTGAAACTTCACCAAGTGAAAGCTCTCCCAAAAGTAGGTGAATGATTAATTTGACAAAAATTGGCTATCTGCAATACTTTTAGAGATAATTCGCATTTACTCATTTTGAGTAGATGAGTAATTAGCTATGGGTCTGAAACTTCACCAAGTGAAAGCTCTCCCAAAAGTAGGTGAATGAGTTATTTGAGAAAAATTGGCTATCTGCAATACTTTTAGAGATAATTCGCATTTACTCATTTTGAGTAGGTGAGTAATTAGCTATGGGTCTGAAACTTCACCAAGTGAAAGCTCTCTCAAAAGTAGGTGAATGAGTTATTTGAGAAAAATTGGCTATCTGCAATACTTTTAGAGATAATTCGCATTTACTCATTTTGAGTAGATGAGTAATTAGCTATGGGTCTGAAACTTCACCAAGTGAAAGCTCTCCCAAAAGTAGGTGAATGTTTAATTTGAGAAAAATTGGCTATCTGCAATACTTTTAGAGATAATTCGCATTTACTCATTTTGAGTAGGTGAGTAATTAGCTATGGGTCTGAAACTTCACCAAGTGAAAGCTCTCCCAAAAATAGGTGAATGAGTTATTTGAGAAAAACTGGCTATCTGCAATACTTTTACAGATAATTCGCATTTACTCATTTTGAGTAGGTGAGTAATTAGCTATGGGTCTG
The DNA here is from genome assembly GCA_964017235.1 of Sabellastarte sp. h YS-2021. NCBI lineage: Eukaryota > Metazoa > Annelida > Polychaeta > Sabellida > Sabellidae > Sabellastarte > Sabellastarte sp. h YS-2021. The sequence continues at coordinate 145,748,698 of OZ024931.1, forward strand.
AAACTTCACCAAGTGAAAGCTCGCCCAAAAGTAGGTGAATGAGTTATTTGAGAAAAATTGGCTATCTGCAACACTTTTATAGATAATTCGCATTTACTCATTTTGAGTAGGTGAGTAATTAGCTGTGGGTCTGAAACTTCACCAAGTGAAAGCTCGCCCAAAAGTAGGTGAATGAGTTATTTGAGAAAAATTGGCTATCTGCAATACTTTTAGAGATAATTTGCATTTACTCATTTTGAGTAGATGAGTAATTAGCTATGGGTCTGAAACTTCACCAAGTGAAAGCTCTCCCAAAAGTAGGTGAATGATTAATTTGAGAAAAATTGGCTATCTGCAATACTTTTAGAGATAATTCGCATTTACTCATTTTGAGTAGGTGAGTAATTAGCTATGGGTCTGAAACTTCACCAAGTGAAAGCTCTCCCATAAATAGGTGAATGAGTTATTTGAGAAAAATTGGCTATCTGCAATCCTTTTACAGATAATTCACATTTACTCATTTTGAGTAGGTGAGTAATTAGCTATGGGTCTGAAACTTCACTAAGTGAAAGCTCTCCCAAAAGTAGGTGAATGAGTTATTTGAGAAAAATTGGCTATCTGCAATACTTTTACAGATAATTCGCATTTACTCATTTTGAGTAGGTGAGTAATTAGCTGTGGGTCTGAAACTTAACCAAGTGAAAGCTCTCCCAAAAGTAGGTGAATGATTAATTTGAGAAAAATTGGCTATCTGCAATACTTTTAGAGATAATTCGCATTTACTCATTTTGAGTTGGTGAGTAATTAGCTATGGGTCTGAAACTTCATCAAGTGAAAGCTCTCCCAAAAGTAGGTGAATGAGTTATTTGAGAAAAATTGGCTATCTGCAATAATATTTTTAGAGATAATTCACATTTACTCATTTTCAGTAGGTGAGTAATTAGCTATGGGTCTGAAATTTCAGCAAGTGAAAGCTCTGCCAAAAGTAGGTGAATGAGTTATTTGAGAAAAATTGGCTATCTGGAATACTTTTAGAGATAATTCGCATTTACTCATTTTGAGTAGGTGAGTAATTAGCTATGGGTCTGAAACTTCACAGAGTGAAAGCTCTCCCAAAAGTAGGTGAATGAGTTATTTGAGAAAAATTGGCTATCTGCAATACTTTTAGAGATAATTCGCATTTACTCATTTTGAGTAGGTGAGTAATTAGCTATGGGTCTGAAACTTCACCAAGTGAAAGCTCTCCCAAAAGTAGGTGAATGATTAATTTGACAAAAATTGGCTATCTGCAATACTTTTAGAGATAATTCGCATTTACTCATTTTGAGTAGGTGAGTAATTAGCTATGGGTCTGAAACTTCACCAAGTGAAAGCTCTCCCAAAAGTAGGTGAATGATTAATTTGACAAAAATTGGCTATCTGCAATACTTTTAGAGATAATTCGCATTTACTCATTTTGAGTAGATGAGTAATTAGCTATGGGTCTGAAACTTCACCAAGTGAAAGCTCTCCCAAAAGTAGGTGAATGAGTTATTTGAGAAAAATTGGCTATCTGCAATACTTTTAGAGATAATTCGCATTTACTCATTTTGAGTAGGTGAGTAATTAGCTATGGGTCTGAAACTTCACCAAGTGAAAGCTCTCTCAAAAGTAGGTGAATGAGTTATTTGAGAAAAATTGGCTATCTGCAATACTTTTAGAGATAATTCGCATTTACTCATTTTGAGTAGGTGAGTAATTAGCTATGGGTCTGAAACTTCACCAAGTGAAAGCTCTCCCATAAATAGGTGAATGAGTTATTTGAGAAAAATTGGCTATCTGCAATACTTTTACAGATAATTCGCATTTACTCATTTTGAGTAGGTGAGTAATTAGCTGTGGGTCTGAAACTTAACCAAGTGAAAGCTCTCCCAAAAGTAGGTGAATGATTAATTTGAGAAAAATTGGCTATCTGCAATACTTTTAGAGATAATTCGCATTTACTCATTTTGAGTTGGTGAGTAATTAGCTATGGGTCTGAAACTTCATCAAGTGAAAGCTCTCCCAAAAGTAGGTGAATGAGTTATTTGAGAAAAATTGGCTATCTGCAATAATACTTTTAGAGATAATTCACATTTACTCATTTTCAGTAGGTGAGTAATTAGCTATGGGTCTGAAATTTCATCAAGTGAAAGCTCTCCCAAAAGTAGGTGAATGAGTTATTTGAGAAAAATTGGCTATCTGCAATAATACTTTTAGAGATAATTCACATTTACTCATTTTCAGTAGGTGAGTAATTAGCTATGGGTCTGAAATTTCAGCAAGTGAAAGCTCTGCCAAAAGTAGGTGAATGAGTTATTTGAGAAAAATTGGCTATCTGGAATACTTTTAGAGATAATTCGCATTTACTCATTTTGAGTAGGTGAGTAATTAGCTATGGGTCTGAAACTTCACTAAGTGAAAGCTCTCCCAAAAGTAGGTGAATGAGTTATTTGAGAAAAATTGGCTATCTGCAATACTTTTACAGATAATTCGCATTTACTCATTTTGAGTAGGTGAGTAATTAGCTGTGGGTCTGAAACTTAACCAAGTGAAAGCTCTCCCAAAAGTAGGTGAATGATTAATTTGAGAAAAATTGGCTATCTGCAATACTTTTAGAGATAATTCGCATTTACTCATTTTGAGTTGGTGAGTAATTAGCTATGGGTCTGAAACTTCATCAAGTGAAAGCTCTCCCAAAAGTAGGTGAATGAGTTATTTGAGAAAAATTGGCTATCTGCAATAATACTTTTAGAGATAATTCACATTTACTCATTTTCAGTAGGTGAGTAATTAGCTATGGGTCTGAAATTTCAGCAAGTGAAAGCTCTGCCAAAAGTAGGTGAATGAGTTATTTGAGAAAAATTGGCTATCTGGAATACTTTTAGAGATAATTCGCATTTACTCATTTTGAGTAGGTGAGTAATTAGCTATGGGTCTGAAACTTCACAGAGTGAAAGCTCTCCCAAAAGTAGGTGAATGAGTTATTTGAGAAAAATTGGCTATCTGCAATACTTTTAGAGATAATTCGCATTTACTCATTTTGAGTAGGTGAGTAATTAGCTATGGGTCTGAAACTTCACCAAGTGAAAGCTCTCCCAAAAGTAGGTGAATGATTAATTTGACAAAAATTGGCTATCTGCAATACTTTTAGAGATAATTCGCATTTACTCATTTTGAGTAGGTGAGTAATTAGCTATGGGTCTGAAACTTCACCAAGTGAAAGCTCTCCCAAAAGTAGGTGAATGATTAATTTGACAAAAATTGGCTATCTGCAATACTTTTAGAGATAATTCGCATTTACTCATTTTGAGTAGATGAGTAATTAGCTATGGGTCTGAAACTTCACCAAGTGAAAGCTCTCCCAAAAGTAGGTGAATGAGTTATTTGAGAAAAATTGGCTATCTGCAATACTTTTAGAGATAATTCGCATTTACTCATTTTGAGTAGGTGAGTAATTAGCTATGGGTCTGAAACTTCACCAAGTGAAAGCTCTCTCAAAAGTAGGTGAATGAGTTATTTGAGAAAAATTGGCTATCTGCAATACTTTTAGAGATAATTCGCATTTACTCATTTTGAGTAGATGAGTAATTAGCTATGGGTCTGAAACTTCACCAAGTGAAAGCTCTCCCAAAAGTAGGTGAATGTTTAATTTGAGAAAAATTGGCTATCTGCAATACTTTTAGAGATAATTCGCATTTACTCATTTTGAGTAGGTGAGTAATTAGCTATGGGTCTGAAACTTCACCAAGTGAAAGCTCTCCCAAAAATAGGTGAATGAGTTATTTGAGAAAAACTGGCTATCTGCAATACTTTTACAGATAATTCGCATTTACTCATTTTGAGTAGGTGAGTAATTAGCTATGGGTCTGAAACTTCACCAAGTGAAAGCTCGCCCAAAAGTAGGTGAATGAGTTATTTGAGAAAAATTGGCTATCTGCAACACTTTTATAGATAATTCGCATTTACTCATTTTGAGTAGGTGAGTAATTAGCTGTGGGTCTGAAACTTCACCAAGTGAAAGCTCGCCCAAAAGTAGGTGAATGAGTTATTTGAGAAAAATTGGCTATCTGCAACACTTTTATAGATAATTCGCATTTACTCATTTTGAGTAGGTGAGTAATTAGCTGTGGGTCTGAAACTTAACCAAGTGAAAGCTCTCCCAAAAGTAGGTGAATGATTAATTTGAGAAAAATTGGCTATCTGCAATACTTTTAGAGATAATTCACATTTACTCATTTTCAGTAGGTGAGTAATTAGCTATGGGTCTGAAACTTCACCAAGTGAAAGCTCTGCCAAAAGTAGGTGAATGAGTTATTTGAGAAAAATTGGCTATCTGCAATACTTTTAGAGATAATTCGCATTTACTCATTTTGAGTAGGTGAGTAATTAGCTGTGGGTCTGAAACTTAACCAAGTGAAAGCTCTCCCAAAAGTAGGTGAATGATTAATTTGAGAAAAATTGGCTATCTGCAATACTTTTAGAGATAATTCGCATTTACTCATTTTGAGTAGGTGAGTAATTAGCTGTGGGTCTGAAACTTAACCAAGTGAAAGCTCTCCCAAAAGTAGGTGAATGATTAATTTGAGAAAAATTGGCTATCTGCAATACTTTTAGAGATAATTCACATTTACTCATTTTCAGTAGGTGAGTAATTAGCTATGGGTCTGAAACTTCACCAAGTGAAAGCTCTGCCAAAAGTAGGTGAATGAGTTATTTGAGAAAAATTGGCTATCTGCAATACTTTTAGAGATAATTCGCATTTACTCATTTTGAGTAGGTGAGTAATTAGCTATGGGTCTGAAACTTCACAGAGTGAAAGCTCTCCCAAAAGTAGGTTAATGAGTTATTTGAGAAAAATTGGCTATCTGCAATACTTTTAGAGATAATTCGCATTTACTCATTTTGAGTAGGTGAGTAATTAGCTATGGGTCTGAAACTTCACCAAGTGAAAGCTCTCCCAAAAGTAGGTGAATGATTAATTTGAGAAAAATTGGCTATCTGCAATACTTTTAGAGATAATTCGCATTTACTCATTTTGAGTAGGTGAGTAATTAGCTGTGGGTCTGAAACTTCACCAAGTGAAAGCTCTCCCAAAAGTAGGTGAATGAGTTATTTGAGAAAAATTGGCTATCTGCAATACTTTTAGAGATAATTTGCATTTACTCATTTTGAGTAGATGAGTAATTAGCTATGGGTCTGAAACTTCACCAAGTGAAAGCTCTCCCAAAAGTAGGTGAATGATTAATTTGAGAAAAATTGGCTATCTGCAATACTTTTAGAGATAATTCGCATTTACTCATTTTGAGTAGGTGAGTAATTAGCTATGGGTCTGAAACTTCACCAAGTGAAAGCTCTCCCAAAAATAGGTGAATGAGTTATTTGAGAAAAATTGGCTATCTGCAATACTTTTACAGATAATTCACATTTACTCATTTTGAGTAGGTGAGTAATTAGCTATGGGTCTGAAACTTCACTAAGTGAAAGCTCTCCCAAAAGTAGGTGAATGAGTTATTTGAGAAAAATTGGCTATCTGCAATACTTTTAGACATAATTCGCATTTACTCATTTTGAGTAGGTGAGTAATTAGCTATGGGTCTGAAACTTCACCAAGTGAAAGCTCTCCCAAAAGTAGGTGAATGAGTTATTTGAGAAAAATTGGCTATCTGCAATAATACTTTTAGAGATAATTCACATTTACTCATTTTCAGTAGGTGAGTAATTAGCTATGGGTCTGAAATTTCAGCAAGTGAAAGCTCTGCCAAAAGTAGGTGAATGAGTTATTTGAGAAAAATTGGCTATCTGCAATACTTTTAGAGATAATTCGCATTTACTCATTTTGAGTAGGTGAGTAATTAGCTATGGGTCTGAAACTTCACCAAGTGAAAGCTCTCCCAAAAGTAGGTGAATGATTAATTTGACAAAAATTGGCTATCTGCAATACTTTTAGAGATAATTCGCATTTACTCATTTTGAGTAGGTGAGTAATTAGCTATGGGTCTGAAACTTCACTAAGTGAAAGCTCTCCCAAAAGTAGGTGAATGATTAAATTGACAAAAATTGGCTATCTTCAATACTTTTAGAGATAATTCGCATTTACTCATTTTGAGTAGGTGAGTAATTAGCTATGGGTCTGAAACTTCACCAAGTGAAAGCTCTCCCAAAAGTAGGTGAATGAGTTATTTGAGAAAAATTGGCTATCTGCAATACTTTTAGAGATAATTCGCATTTACTCATTTTGAGTAGGTGAGTAATTAGCTATGGGTCTGAAACTTCACCAAGTGAAAGCTCTCCCAAAAATAGGTGAATGAGTTATTTGAGAAAAACTGGCTATCTGCAATACTTTTAGAGATAATTCGCATTTACTCATTTTGAGTAGGTGAGTAATTAGCTATGGGTCTGAAACTTCACCAAGTGAAAGCTCTCCCAAAAATAGGTGAATGAGTTATTTGAGAAAAACTGGCTATCTGCAATACTTTTACAGATAATTCGCATTTACTCATTTTGAGTAGGTGAGTAATTAGCTATGGGTCTGAAACTTCACCAAGTGAAAGCTCGCCCAAAAGTAGGTGAATGAGTTATTTGAGAAAAATTGGCTATCTGCAATACTTTTAGAGATAATTCGCATTTACTCATTTTGAGTAGGTGAGTAATTAGCTATGGGTCTGAAACTTCACCAAGTGAAAGCTCTCCCAAAAGTAGGTGAATGAGTTATTTGAGAAAAATTGGCTATCTGCAATACTTTTAGAGATAATTCACATTTACTCATTTTCAGTAGGTGAGTAATTAGCTATGGGTCTGAAACTTCACCAAGTGAAAGCTCTGCCAAAAGTAGGTGAATGAGTTATTTGAGAAAAATTGGCTATCTGCAATACTTTTACAGATAATTCACATTTACTCATTTTGAGTAGGTGAGTAATTAGCTATGGGTCTGAAACTTCACTAAGTGAAAGCTCTCCCAAAAGTAGGTGAATGAGTTATTTGAGAAAAATTGGCTATCTGCAATACTTTTAGAGATAATTCGCATTTACTCATTTTGAGTAGGTGAGTAATTAGCTATGGGTCTGAAACTTCACCAAGTGAAAGCTCTCCCAAAAGTAGGTGAATGAGTTATTTGAGAAAAATTGGCTATCTGCAATAATACTTTTAGAGATAATTCACATTTACTCATTTTCAGTAGGTGAGTAATTAGCTATGGGTCTGAAACTTCACTAAGTGAAAGCTCTCCCAAAAGTAGGTGAATGAGTTATTTGAGAAAAATTGGCTATCTGCAATACTTTTAGAGATAATTCGCATTTACTCATTTTGAGTAGGTGAGTAATTAGCTATGGGTCTGAAACTTCACCAAGTGAAAGCTCTCCCAAAAGTAGGTGAATGAGTTATTTGAGAAAAATTGGCTATCTGCAATAATACTTTTAGAGATAATTCGCATTTACTCATTTTCAGTAGGTGAGTAATTAGCTATGGGTCTGAAATTTCAGCAAGTGAAAGCTCTGCCAAAAGTAGGTGAATGAGTTATTTGAGAAAAATTGGCTATCTGCAATACTTTTAGAGATAATTCGCATTTACTCATTTTGAGTAGGTGAGTAATTAGCTATGGGTCTGAAACTTCACCAAGTGAAAGCTCTCCCAAAAGTAGGTGAATGATTAATTTGACAAAAATTGGTTATCTGCAATACTTTTAGAGATAATTCGCATTTACTCATTTTGAGTAGGTGAGTAATTAGCTATGGGTCTGAAACTTCACCAAGTGAAAGCACTCCCAAAAGTAGGTGAATGAGTTATTTGACAAAAATTGGCTATCTGCAATACTTTTAGAGATAATTCGCATTTACTCATTTTGAGTAGGTGAGTAATTAGCTATGGGTCTGAAACTTCACCAAGTGAAAGCTCTCCCAAAAGTAGGTGAATGTTTAATTTGAGAAAAATTGGCTATCTGCAATACTTTTAGAGATAATTCGCATTTACTCATTTTGAGTAGGTGAGTAATTAGCTATGGGTCTGAAACTTCACCAAGTGAAAGCTCTCCCAAAAATAGGTGAATGAGTTATTTGAGAAAAACTGGCTATCTGCAATACTTTTACAGATAATTCGCATTTACTCATTTTGAGTAGGTGAGGAATTAGCTATGGGTCTGAAACTTCACCAAGTGAAAGCTCGCCCAAAAGTAGGTGAATGAGTTATTTGAGAAAAATTGGCTATCTGCAACACTTTTATAGATAATTCGCATTTACTCATTTTGAGTAGGTGAGTAATTAGCTGTGGGTCTGAAACTTAACCAAGTGAAAGCTCTCCCAAAAGTAGGTGAATGATTAATTTGAGAAAAATTGGCTATCTGCAATACTTTTAGAGATAATTCGTATTTACTCATTTTCAGTAGGTGAGTAATTAGCTATGGGTCTGAAACTTCACCAAGTGAAAGCTCTCCCAAAAGTAGGTGAATGAGTTATTTGAGAAAAATTGGCTATCTGCAATACTTTTAGAGATAATTCACATTTACTCATTTTCAGTAGGTGAGTAATTAGCTATGGGTCTGAAACTTCACCAAGTGAAAGCTCTGCCAAAAGTAGGTGAATGAGTTATTTGAGAAAAATTGGCTATCTGCAATACTTTTAGAGATAATTCGCATTTACTCATTTTGAGTAGGTGAGTAATTAGCTATGGGTCTGAAACTTCACAGAGTGAAAGCTCTCCCAAAAGTAGGTGAATGAGTTATTTGAGAAAAATTGGCTATCTGCAATACTTTTAGAGATAATTCGCATTTACTCATTTTGAGTAGGTGAGTAATTAGCTATGGGTCTGAAACTTCACCAAGTGAAAGCTCTCCCAAAAGTAGGTGAATGATTAATTTGAGAAAAATTGGCTATCTGCAATACTTTTAGAGATAATTCGCATTTACTCATTTTGAGTAGGTGAGTAATTAGCTGTGGGTCTGAAACTTCACTAAGTGAAAGCTCTCCCAAAAGTAGGTGAATGAGTTATTTGAGAAAAATTGGCTATCTGCAATACTTTTACAGATAATTCACATTTACTCATTTTGAGTAGGTGAGTAATTAGCTATGGGTCTGAAACTTCACTAAGTGAAAGCTCTCCCAAAAGTAGGTGAATGAGTTATTTGAGAAAAATTGGCTATCTGCAATACTTTTAGAGATAATTCGCATTTACTCATTTTGAGTAGGTGAGTAATTAGCTATGGGTCTGAAACTTCACCAAGTGAAAGCTCTCCCAAAAGTAGGTGAATGAGTTATTTGAGAAAAATTGGCTATCTGCAATAATACTTTTAGAGATAATTCACATTTACTCATTTTCAGTAGGTGAGTAATTAGCTATGGGTCTGAAATTTCAGCAAGTGAAAGCTCTGCCAAAAGTAGGTGAATGAGTTATTTGAGAAAAATTGGCTATCTGCAATACTTTTAGAGATAATTCGCATTTACTCATTTTGAGTAGGTGAGTAATTAGCTATGGGTCTGAAACTTCACCAAGTGAAAGCTCTCCCAAAAGTAGGTGAATGATTAATTTGACAAAAATTGGCTATCTGCAATACTTTTAGAGATAATTCGCATTTACTCATTTTGAGTAGGTGAGTAATTAGCTATGGGTCTGAAACTTCACCAAGTGAAAGCTCTCCCAAAAGTAGGTGAATGATTAATTTGACAAAAATTGGCTATCTGCAATACTTTTAGAGATAATTCGCATTTACTCATTTTGAGTAGGTGAGTAATTAGCTATGGGTCTGAAACTTCACCAAGTGAAAGCTCTCCCAAAAGTAGGTGAATGATTAAATTGACAAAAATTGGCTATCTTCAATACTTTTAGAGATAATTCGCATTTACTCATTTTGAGTAGGTGAGTAATTAGCTATGGGTCTGAAACTTCACCAAGTGAAAGCTCTCCCAAAAGTAGGTGAATGAGTTATTTGAGAAAAATTGGCTATCTGCAATACTTTTAGAGATAATTCGCATTTACTCATTTTGAGTAGGTGAGTAATTAGCTATGGGTCTGAAACTTCACCAAGTGAAAGCTCTCCCAAAAATAGGTGAATGAGTTATTTGAGAAAAACTGGCTATCTGCAATACTTTTAGAGATAATTCGCATTTACTCATTTTGAGTAGGTGAGTAATTAGCTATGGGTCTGAAACTTCACCAAGTGAAAGCTCTCCCAAAAATAGGTGAATGAGTTATTTGAGAAAAACTGGCTATCTGCAATACTTTTACAGATAATTCGCATTTACTCATTTTGAGTAGGTGAGTAATTAGCTATGGGTCTGAAACTTCACCAAGTGAAAGCTCGCCCAAAAGTAGGTGAATGAGTTATTTGAGAAAAATTGGCTATCTGCAATACTTTTAGAGATAATTCGCATTTACTCATTTTGAGTAGGTGAGTAATTAGCTATGGGTCTGAAACTTCACCAAGTGAAAGCTCTCCCAAAAGTAGGTGAATGAGTTATTTGAGAAAAATTGGCTATCTGCAATACTTTTAGAGATAATTCACATTTACTCATTTTCAGTAGGTGAGTAATTAGCTATGGGTCTGAAACTTCACCAAGTGAAAGCTCTGCCAAAAGTAGGTGAATGAGTTATTTGAGAAAAATTGGCTATCTGCAATACTTTTACAGATAATTCACATTTACTCATTTTGAGTAGGTGAGTAATTAGCTATGGGTCTGAAACTTCACTAAGTGAAAGCTCTCCCAAAAGTAGGTGAATGAGTTATTTGAGAAAAATTGGCTATCTGCAATACTTTTAGAGATAATTCGCATTTACTCATTTTGAGTAGGTGAGTAATTAGCTATGGGTCTGAAACTTCACCAAGTGAAAGCTCTCCCAAAAGTAGGTGAATGAGTTATTTGAGAAAAATTGGCTATCTGCAATAATACTTTTAGAGATAATTCACATTTACTCATTTTCAGTAGGTGAGTAATTAGCTATGGGTCTGAAACTTCACTAAGTGAAAGCTCTCCCAAAAGTAGGTGAATGAGTTATTTGAGAAAAATTGGCTATCTGCAATACTTTTAGAGATAATTCGCATTTACTCATTTTGAGTAGGTGAGTAATTAGCTATGGGTCTGAAACTTCACCAAGTGAAAGCTCTCCCAAAAGTAGGTGAATGAGTTATTTGAGAAAAATTGGCTATCTGCAATAATACTTTTAGAGATAATTCGCATTTACTCATTTTCAGTAGGTGAGTAATTAGCTATGGGTCTGAAATTTCAGCAAGTGAAAGCTCTGCCAAAAGTAGGTGAATGAGTTATTTGAGAAAAATTGGCTATCTGCAATACTTTTAGAGATAATTCGCATTTACTCATTTTGAGTAGGTGAGTAATTAGCTATGGGTCTGAAACTTCACCAAGTGAAAGCTCTCCCAAAAGTAGGTGAATGATTAATTTGACAAAAATTGGCTATCTGCAATACTTTTAGAGATAATTCGCATTTACTCATTTTGAGTAGGTGAGTAATTAGCTATGGGTCTGAAACTTCACCAAGTGAAAGCACTCCCAAAAGTAGGTGAATGAGTTATTTGACAAAAATTGGCTATCTGCAATACTTTTAGAGATAATTCGCATTTACTCATTTTGAGTAGGTGAGTAATTAGCTATGGGTCTGAAACTTCACCAAGTGAAAGCTCTCCCAAAAGTAGGTGAATGTTTAATTTGAGAAAAATTGGCTATCTGCAATACTTTTAGAGATAATTCGCATTTACTCATTTTGAGTAGGTGAGTAATTAGCTATGGGTCTGAAACTTCACCAAGTGAAAGCTCTCCCAAAAATAGGTGAATGAGTTATTTGAGAAAAACTGGCTATCTGCAATACTTTTACAGATAATTCGCATTTACTCATTTTGAGTAGGTGAGGAATTAGCTATGGGTCTGAAACTTCACCAAGTGAAAGCTCGCCCAAAAGTAGGTGAATGAGTTATTTGAGAAAAATTGGCTATCTGCAACACTTTTATAGATAATTCGCATTTACTCATTTTGAGTAGGTGAGTAATTAGCTGTGGGTCTGAAACTTAACCAAGTGAAAGCTCTCCCAAAAGTAGGTGAATGATTAATTTGAGAAAAATTGGCTATCTGCAATACTTTTAGAGATAATTCGTATTTACTCATTTTCAGTAGGTGAGTAATTAGCTATGGGTCTGAAACTTCACCAAGTGAAAGCTCTCCCAAAAGTAGGTGAATGAGTTATTTGAGAAAAATTGGCTATCTGCAATACTTTTAGAGATAATTCACATTTACTCATTTTCAGTAGGTGAGTAATTAGCTATGGGTCTGAAACTTCACCAAGTGAAAGCTCTGCCAAAAGTAGGTGAATGAGTTATTTGAGAAAAATTGGCTATCTGCAATACTTTTAGAGATAATTCGCATTTACTCATTTTGAGTAGGTGAGTAATTAGCTATGGGTCTGAAACTTCACAGAGTGAAAGCTCTCCCAAAAGTAGGTGAATGAGTTATTTGAGAAAAATTGGCTATCTGCAATACTTTTAGAGATAATTCGCATTTACTCATTTTGAGTAGGTGAGTAATTAGCTATGGGTCTGAAACTTCACCAAGTGAAAGCTCTCCCAAAAGTAGGTGAATGATTAATTTGAGAAAAATTGGCTATCTGCAATACTTTTAGAGATAATTCGCATTTACTCATTTTGAGTAGGTGAGTAATTAGCTGTGGGTCTGAAACTTCACTAAGTGAAAGCTCTCCCAAAAGTAGGTGAATGAGTTATTTGAGAAAAATTGGCTATCTGCAATACTTTTACAGATAATTCACACTTACTCCTTTTGAGTAGGTGAGTAATTAGCTATGGGTCTGAAACTTCACTAAGTGAAAGCTCTCCCAAAAGTAGGTGAATGAGTTATTTGAGAAAAATTGGCTATCTGCAATACTTTTAGAGATAATTCGCATTTACTCATTTTGAGTAGGTGAGTAATTAGCTATGGGTCTGAAACTTCACCAAGTGAAAGCTCTCCCAAAAGTAGGTGAATGAGTTATTTGAGAAAAATTGGCTATCTGCAATAATACTTTTAGAGATAATTCACATTTACTCATTTTCAGTAGGTGAGTAATTAGCTATGGGTCTGAAATTTCAGCAAGTGAAAGCTCTGCCAAAAGTAGGTGAATGAGTTATTTGAGAAAAATTGGCTATCTGCAATACTTTTAGAGATAATTCGCATTTACTCATTTTGAGTAGGTGAGTAATTAGCTATGGGTCTGAAACTTCACCAAGTGAAAGCTCTCCCAAAAGTAGGTGAATGATTAATTTGACAAAAATTGGCTATCTGCAATACTTTTAGAGATAATTCGCATTTACTCATTTTGAGTAGGTGAGTAATTAGCTATGGGTCTGAAACTTCACCAAGTGAAAGCTCTCCCAAAAGTAGGTGAATGATTAATTTGACAAAAATTGGCTATCTGCAATACTTTTAGAGATAATTCGCATTTACTCATTTTGAGTAGGTGAGTAATTAGCTATGGGTCTGAAACTTCACCAAGTGAAAGCTCTCCCAAAAGTAGGTGAATGAGTTATTTGAGAAAAATTGGCTATCTGCAATACTTTTAGAGATAATTCGCATTTACTCATTTTGAGTAGGTGAGTAATTAGCTATGGGTCTGAAACTTCACCAAGTGAAAGCTCTCTCAAAAGTAGGTGAATGAGTTATTTGAGAAAAATTGGCTATCTGCAATACTTTTAGAGATAATTCGCATTTACTCATTTTGAGTAGGTGAGTAATTAGCTATGGGTCTGAAACTTCACCAAGTGAAAGCTCTCCCAAAAGTAGGTGAATGATTAATTTGACAAAAATTGGCTATCTGCAATACTTTTAGAGATAATTCGCATTTACTCATTTTGAGTAGGTGAGTAATTAGCTATGGGTCTGAAACTTCACCAAGTGAAAGCTCTCCCAAAAGTAGGTGAATGAGTTATTTGACAAAAATTGGCTATCTGCAATACTTTTAGAGATAATTCGCATTTACTCATTTTGAGTAGGTGAGTAATTAGCTATGGGTCTGAAACTTCACCAAGTGAAAGCTCTCCCAAAAGTAGGTGAATGTTTAATTTGAGAAAAATTGGCTATCTGCAATACTTTTAGAGATAATTCGCATTTACTCATTTTGAGTAGGTGAGTAATTAGCTATGGGTCTGAAACTTCACCAAGTGAAAGCTCTCCCAAAAATAGGTGAATGAGTTATTTGAGAAAAACTGGCTATCTGCAATACTTTTACAGATAATTCGCATTTACTCATTTTGAGTAGGTGAGGAATTAGCTATGGGTCTGAAACTTCACCAAGTGAAAGCTCTCCCAAAAGTAGGTGAATGATTAATTTGAGAAAAATTGGCTATCTGCAATACTTTTAGAGATAATTCGCATTTACTCATTTTGAGTAGGTGAGTAATTAGCTGTGGGTCTGAAACTTCACTAAGTGAAAGCTCTCCCAAAAGTAGGTGAATGAGTTATTTGAGAAAAATTGGCTATCTGCAATACTTTTACAGATAATTCACATTTACTCATTTTGAGTAGGTGAGTAATTAGCTATGGGTCTGAAACTTCACTAAGTGAAAGCTCTCCCAAAAGTAGGTGAATGAGTTATTTGAGAAAAATTGGCTATCTGCAATACTTTTAGAGATAATTCGCATTTACTCATTTTGAGTAGGTGAGTAATTAGCTATGGGTCTGAAACTTCACCAAGTGAAAGCTCTCCCAAAAGTAGGTGAATGAGTTATTTGAGAAAAATTGGCTATCTGCAATAATACTTTTAGAGATAATTCACATTTACTCATTTTCAGTAGGTGAGTAATTAGCTATGGGTCTGAAATTTCAGCAAGTGAAAGCTCTGCCAAAAGTAGGTGAATGAGTTATTTGAGAAAAATTGGCTATCTGCAATACTTTTAGAGATAATTCGCATTTACTCATTTTGAGTAGGTGAGTAATTAGCTATGGGTCTGAAACTTCACCAAGTGAAAGCTCTCCCAAAAGTAGGTGAATGATTAATTTGACAAAAATTGGCTATCTGCAATACTTTTAGAGATAATTCGCATTTACTCATTTTGAGTAGGTGAGTAATTAGCTATGGGTCTGAAACTTCACCAAGTGAAAGCTCTCCCAAAAGTAGGTGAATGATTAATTTGACAAAAATTGGCTATCTGCAATACTTTTAGAGATAATTCGCATTTACTCATTTTGAGTAGGTGAGTAATTAGCTATGGGTCTGAAACTTCACCAAGTGAAAGCTCTCCCAAAAGTAGGTGAATGAGTTATTTGAGAAAAATTGGCTATCTGCAATACTTTTAGAGATAATTCGCATTTACTCATTTTGAGTAGGTGAGTAATTAGCTATGGGTCTGAAACTTCACCAAGTGAAAGCTCTCTCAAAAGTAGGTGAATGAGTTATTTGAGAAAAATTGGCTATCTGCAATACTTTTAGAGATAATTCGCATTTACTCATTTTGAGTAGGTGAGTAATTAGCTATGGGTCTGAAACTTCACCAAGTGAAAGCTCTCCCAAAAGTAGGTGAATGATTAATTTGACAAAAATTGGCTATCTGCAATACTTTTAGAGATAATTCGCATTTACTCATTTTGAGTAGGTGAGTAATTAGCTATGGGTCTGAAACTTCACCAAGTGAAAGCTCTCCCAAAAGTAGGTGAATGAGTTATTTGACAAAAATTGGCTATCTGCAATACTTTTAGAGATAATTCGCATTTACTCATTTTGAGTAGGTGAGTAATTAGCTATGGGTCTGAAACTTCACCAAGTGAAAGCTCTCCCAAAAGTAGGTGAATGTTTAATTTGAGAAAAATTGGCTATCTGCAATACTTTTAGAGATAATTCGCATTTACTCATTTTGAGTAGGTGAGTAATTAGCTATGGGTCTGAAACTTCACCAAGTGAAAGCTCTCCCAAAAATAGGTGAATGAGTTATTTGAGAAAAACTGGCTATCTGCAATACTTTTACAGATAATTCGCATTTACTCATTTTGAGTGGGTGAGGAATTAGCTATGGGTCTGAAACTTCACCAAGTGAAAGCTCGCCCAAAAGTAGGTGAATGAGTTATTTGAGAAAAATTGGCTATCTGCAACACTTTTATAGATAATTCGCATTTACTCATTTTGAGTAGGTGAGTAATTAGCTGTGGGTCTGAAACTTAACCAAATGAAAGCTCTCCCAAAAGTAGGTGAATGATTAATTTGAGAAAAATTGGCTATCTGCAATACTTTTAGAGATAATTCGTATTTACTCATTTTCAGGAGGTGAGTAATTAGCTATGGGTCTGAAACTTCACCAAGTGAAAGCTCTCCCAAAAGTAGGTGAATGAGTTATTTGAGAAAAATTGGCTATCTGCAATACTTTTAGAGATAATTCACATTTACTCATTTTCAGTAGGTGAGTAATTAGCTATGGGTCTGAAACTTCACCAAGTGAAAGCTCTGCCAAAAGTAGGTGAATGAGTTATTTGAGAAAAATTGGCTATCTGCAATACTTTTAGAGATAATTCGCATTTACTCATTTTGAGTAGGTGAGTAATTAGCTATGGGTCTGAAACTTCACAGAGTGAAAGCTCTCCCAAAAGTAGGTGAATGAGTTATTTGAGAAAAATTGGCTATCTGCAATACTTTTAGAGATAATTCGCATTTACTCATTTTGAGTAGGTGAGTAATTAGCTATGGGTCTGAAACTTCACCAAGTGAAAGCTCTCCCAAAAGTAGGTGAATGATTAATTTGAGAAAAATTGGCTATCTGCAATACTTTTAGAGATAATTCGCATTTACTCATTTTGAGTAGGTGAGTAATTAGCTGTGGGTCTGAAACTTCACCAAGTGAAAGCTCTCCCAAAAGTAGGTGAATGAGTTATTTGAGAAAAATTGGCTATCTGCAATACTTTTACAGATAATTCACATTTACTCATTTTGAGTAGGTGAGTAATTAGCTATGGGTCTGAAACTTCACTAAGTGAAAGCTCTCCCAAAAGTAGGTGAATGAGTTATTTGAGAAAAATTGGCTATCTGCAATACTTTTAGAGATAATTCGCATTTACTCATTTTGAGTAGGTGAGTAATTAGCTATGGGTCTGAAACTTCACCAAGTGAAAGCTCTCCCAAAAGTAGGTGAATGAGTTATTTGAGAAAAATTGGCTATCTGCAATAATACTTTTAGAGATAATTCACATTTACTCATTTTCAGTAGGTGAGTAATTAGCTATGGGTCTGAAATTTCAGCAAGTGAAAGCTCTGCCAAAAGTAGGTGAATGAGTTATTTGAGAAAAATTGGCTATCTGCAATACTTTTAGAGATAATTCGCATTTACTCATTTTGAGTAGGTGAGTAATTAGCTATGGGTCTGAAACTTCACCAAGTGAAAGCTCTCCCAAAAGTAGGTGAATGATTAATTTGACAAAAATTGGCTATCTGCAATACTTTTAGAGATAATTCGCATTTACTCATTTTGAGTAGGTGAGTAATTAGCTATGGGTCTGAAACTTCACCAAGTGAAAGCTCTCCCAAAAGTAGGTGAATGATTAATTTGACAAAAATTGGCTATCTGCAATACTTTTAGAGATAATTCGCATTTACTCATTTTGAATAGGTGAGTAATTAGCTATGGGTCTGAAACTTCACCAAGTGAAAGCTCTCCCAAAAGTAGGTGAATGAGTTATTTGAGAAAAATTGGCTATCTGCAATACTTTTAGAGATAATTCGCATTTACTCATTTTGAGTAGGTGAGTAATTAGCTATGGGTCTGAAACTTCACCAAGTGAAAGCTCTCTCAAAAGTAGGTGAATGAGTTATTTGAGAAAAATGGGCTATCTGCAATACTTTTAGAGATAATTCGCATTTACTCATTTTGAGTAGATGAGTAATTAGCTATGGGTCTGAAACTTCACCAAGTGAAAGCTCTCCCAAAAGTAGGTGAATGTTTAATTTGAGAAAAATTGGCTATCTGCAATACTTTTAGAGATAATTCGCATTTACTCATTTTGAGTAGGTGAGTAATTAGCTATGGGTCTGAAACTTCACCAAGTGAAAGCTCTCCCAAAAATAGGTGAATGAGTTATTTGAGAAAAACTGGCTATCTGCAATACTTTTACAGATAATTCGCATTTACTCATTTTGAGTAGGTGAGTAATTAGCTATGGGTCTGAAACTTCACCAAGTGAAAGCTCGCCCAAAAGTAGGTGAATGAGTTATTTGAGAAAAATTGGCTATCTGCAACACTTTTATAGATAATTCGCATTTACTCATTTTGAGTAGGTGAGTAATTAGCTGTGGGTCTGAAACTTAACCAAGTGAAAGCTCTCCCAAAAGTAGGTGAATGATTAATTTGAGAAAAATTGGCTATCTGCAATACTTTTAGAGATAATTCGTATTTACTCATTTTCAGTAGGTGAGTAATTAGCTATGGGTCTGAAACTTCACCAAGTGAAAGCTCTCCCAAAAGTAGGTGAATGAGTTATTTGAGAAAAATTGGCTATCTGCAATACTTTTAGAGATAATTCACATTTACTCATTTTCAGTAGGTGAGTAATTAGCTATGGGTCTGAAACTTCACCAAGTGAAAGCTCTGCCAAAAGTAGGTGAATGAGTTATTTGAGAAAAATTGGCTATCTGCAATACTTTTAGAGATAATTCGCATTTACTCATTTTGAGTAGGTGAGTAATTAGCTATGGGTCTGAAACTTCACAGAGTGAAAGCTCTCCCAAAAGTAGGTGAATGAGTTATTTGAGAAAAATTGGCTATCTCCAATACTTTTAGAGATAATTCGCATTTACTCATTTTGAGTAGGTGAGTAATTAGCTATGGGTCTGAAACTTCACCAAGTGAAAGCTCTCCCAAAAGTAGGTGAATGATTAATTTGAGAAAAATTGGCTATCTGCAATACTTTTAGAGATAATTCGCATTTACTCATTTTGAGTAGGTGAGTAATTAGCTGTGGGTCTGAAACTTCACCAAGTGAAAGCTCTCCCAAAAGTAGGTGAATGAGTTATTTGAGAAAAATTGGCTATCTGCAATACTTTTAGAGATAATTTGCATTTACTCATTTTGAGTAGATGAGTAATTAGCTATGGGTCTGAAACTTCACCAAGTGAAAGCTCTCCCAAAAGTAGGTGAATGATTAATTTGAGAAAAATTGGCTATCTGCAATACTTTTAGAGATAATTCGCATTTACTCATTTTGAGTAGGTGAGTAATTAGCTATGGGTCTGAAACTTCACCAAGTGAAAGCTCTCCCAAAAATAGGTGAATGAGTTATTTGAGAAAAACTGGCTATCTGCAATACTTTTACAGATAATTCGCATTTACTCATTTTGAGTAGGTGAGGAATTAGCTATGGGTCTGAAACTTCACCAAGTGAAAGCTCGCCCAAAAGTAGGTGAATGAGTTATTTGAGAAAAATTGGCTATCTGCAACACTTTTATAGATAATTCGCATTTACTCATTTTGAGTAGGTGAGTAATTAGCTGTGGGTCTGAAACTTAACCAAATGAAAGCTCTCCCAAAAGTAGGTGAATGATTAATTTGAGAAAAATTGGCTATCTGCAATACTTTTAGAGATAATTCGTATTTACTCATTTTCAGTAGGTGAGTAATTAGCTATGGGTCTGAAACTTCACCAAGTGAAAGCTCTCCCAAAAGTAGGTGAATGAGTTATTTGAGAAAAATTGGCTATCTGCAATACTTTTAGAGATAATTCACATTTTCTCATTTTCAGTAGGTGAGTAATTAGCTATGGGTCTGAAACTTCACCAAGTGAAAGCTCTGCCAAAAGTAGGTGAATGAGTTATTTGAGAAAAATTGGCTATCTGCAATACTTTTAGAGATAATTCGCATTTACTCATTTTGAGTAGGTGAGTAATTAGCTATGGGTCTGAAACTTCACAGAGTGAAAGCTCTCCCAAAAGTAGGTGAATGAGTTATTTGAGAAAAATTGGCTATCTGCAATACTTTTAGAGATAATTCGCATTTACTCATTTTGAGTAGGTGAGTAATTAGCTATGGGTCTGAAACTTCACCAAGTGAAAGCTCTCCCAAAAGTAGGTGAATGATTAATTTGAGAAAAATTGGCTATCTGCAATACTTTTAGAGATAATTCGCATTTACTCATTTTGAGTAGGTGAGTAATTAGCTGTGGGTCTGAAACTTCACCAAGTGAAAGCTCTCCCAAAAGTAGGTGAATGAGTTATTTGAGAAAAATTGGCTATCTGCAATACTTTTACAGATAATTCACATTTACTCATTTTGAGTAGGTGAGTAATTAGCTATGGGTCTGAAACTTCACTAAGTGAAAGCTCTCCCAAAAGTAGGTGAATGAGTTATTTGAGAAAAATTGGCTATCTGCAATACTTTTAGAGATAATTCGCATTTACTCATTTTGAGTAGGTGAGTAATTAGCTATGGGTCTGAAACTTCACCAAGTGAAAGCTCTCCCAAAAGTAGGTGAATGAGTTATTTGAGAAAAATTGGCTATCTGCAATAATACTTTTAGAGATAATTCACATTTACTCATTTTCAGTAGGTGAGTAATTAGCTATGGGTCTGAAATTTCAGCAAGTGAAAGCTCTGCCAAAAGTAGGTGAATGAGTTATTTGAGAAAAATTGGCTATCTGCAATACTTTTAGAGATAATTCGCATTTACTCATTTTGAGTAGGTGAGTAATTAGCTATGGGTCTGAAACTTCACCAAGTGAAAGCTCTCCCAAAAGTAGGTGAATGATTAATTTGACAAAAATTGGCTATCTGCAATACTTTTAGAGATAATTCGCATTTACTCATTTTGAGTAGGTGAGTAATTAGCTATGGGTCTGAAACTTCACCAAGTGAAAGCTCTCCCAAAAGTAGGTGAATGATTAATTTGACAAAAATTGGCTATCTGCAATACTTTTAGAGATAATTCGCATTTACTCATTTTGAGTAGGTGAGTAATTAGCTATGGGTCTGAAACTTCACCAAGTGAAAGCTCTCCCAAAAGTAGGTGAATGAGTTATTTGACAAAAATTGGCTATCTGCAATACTTTTAGAGATAATTCGCATTTACTCATTTTGAGTAGGTGAGTAATTAGCTATGGGTCTGAAACTTCACCAAGTGAAAGCTCTCCCAAAAGTAGGTGAATGTTTAATTTGAGAAAAATTGGCTATCTGCAATACTTTTAGAGATAATTCGCATTTACTCATTTTGAGTAGGTGAGTAATTAGCTATGGGTCTGAAACTTCACCAAGTGAAAGCTCTCCCAAAAATAGGTGAATGAGTTATTTGAGAAAAACTGGCTATCTGCAATACTTTTACAGATAATTCGCATTTACTCATTTTGAGTAGGTGAGGAATTAGCTATGGGTCTGAAACTTCACCAAGTGAAAGCTCGCCCAAAAGTAGGTGAATGAGTTATTTGAGAAAAATTGGCTATCTGCAACACTTTTATAGATAATTCGCATTTACTCATTTTGAGTAGGTGAGTAATTAGCTGTGGGTCTGAAACTTAACCAAATGAAAGCTCTCCCAAAAGTAGGTGAATGATTAATTTGAGAAAAATTGGCTATCTGCAATACTTTTAGAGATAATTCGTATTTACTCATTTTCAGTAGGTGAGTAATTAGCTATGGGTCTGAAACTTCACCAAGTGAAAGCTCTCCCAAAAGTAGGTGAATGAGTTATTTGAGAAAAATTGGCTATCTGCAATACTTTTAGAGATAATTCACATTTACTCATTTTCAGTAGGTGAGTAATTAGCTATGGGTCTGAAACTTCACCAAGTGAAAGCTCTGCCAAAAGTAGGTGAATGAGTTATTTGAGAAAAATTGGCTATCTGCAATACTTTTAGAGATAATTCGCATTTACTCATTTTGAGTAGGTGAGTAATTAGCTATGGGTCTGAAACTTCACAGAGTGAAAGCTCTCCCAAAAGTAGGTGAATGAGTTATTTGAGAAAAATTGGCTATCTGCAATACTTTTAGAGATAATTCGCATTTACTCATTTTGAGTAGGTGAGTAATTAGCTATGGGTCTGAAACTTCACCAAGTGAAAGCTCTCCCAAAAGTAGGTGAATGATTAATTTGAGAAAAATTGGCTATCTGCAATACTTTTAGAGATAATTCGCATTTACTCATTTTGAGTAGGTGAGTAATTAGCTGTGGGTCTGAAACTTCACCAAGTGAAAGCTCTCCCAAAAGTAGGTGAATGAGTTATTTGAGAAAAATTGGCTATCTGCAATACTTTTACAGATAATTCACATTTACTCATTTTGAGTAGGTGAGTAATTAGCTATGGGTCTGAAACTTCACTAAGTGAAAGCTCTCCCAAAAGTAGGTGAATGAGTTATTTGAGAAAAATTGGCTATCTGCAATACTTTTAGAGATAATTCGCATTTACTCATTTTGAGTAGGTGAGTAATTAGCTATGGGTCTGAAACTTCACCAAGTGAAAGCTCTCCCAAAAGTAGGTGAATGAGTTATTTGAGAAAAATTGGCTATCTGCAATAATACTTTTAGAGATAATTCACATTTACTCATTTTCAGTAGGTGAGTAATTAGCTATGGGTCTGAAATTTCAGCAAGTGAAAGCTCTGCCAAAAGTAGGTGAATGAGTTATTTGAGAAAAATTGGCTATCTGCAATACTTTTAGAGATAATTCGCATTTACTCATTTTGAGTAGGTGAGTAATTAGCTATGGGTCTGAAACTTCACCAAGTGAAAGCTCTCCCAAAAGTAGGTGAATGATTAATTTGACAAAAATTGGCTATCTGCAATACTTTTAGAAATAATTCGCATTTACTCATTTTGAGTAGGTGAGTAATTAGCTATGGGTCTGAAACTTCACCAAGTGAAAGCTCTCCCAAAAGTAGGTGAATGATTAATTTGACAAAAATTGGCTATCTGCAATACTTTTAGAGATAATTCGCATTTACTCATTTTGAATAGGTGAGTAATTAGCTATGGGTCTGAAACTTCACCAAGTGAAAGCTCTCCCAAAAGTAGGTGAATGAGTTATTTGAGAAAAATTGGCTATCTGCAATACTTTTAGAGATAATTCGCATTTACTCATTTTGAGTAGGTGAGTAATTAGCTATGGGTCTGAAACTTCACCAAGTGAAAGCTCTCTCAAAAGTAGGTGAATGAGTTATTTGAGAAAAATTGGCTATCTGCAATACTTTTAGAGATAATTCGCATTTACTCATTTTGAGTAGATGAGTAATTAGCTATGGGTCTGAAACTTCACCAAGTGAAAGCTCTCCCAAAAGTAGGTGAATGTTTAATTTGAGAAAAATTGGCTATCTGCAATACTTTTAGAGATAATTCGCATTTACTCATTTTGAGTAGGTGAGTAATTAGCTATGGGTCTGAAACTTCACCAAGTGAAAGCTCTCCCAAAAATAGGTGAATGAGTTATTTGAGAAAAACTGGCTATCTGCAATACTTTTACAGATAATTCGCATTTACTCATTTTGAGTAGGTGAGTAATTAGCTATGGGTCTGAAACTTCACCAAGTGAAAGCTCGCCCAAAAGTAGGTGAATGAGTTATTTGAGAAAAATTGGCTATCTGCAACACTTTTATAGATAATTCGCATTTACTCATTTTGAGTAGGTGAGTAATTAGCTGTGGGTCTGAAACTTAACCAAGTGAAAGCTCTCCCAAAAGTAGGTGAATGATTAATTTGAGAAAAATTGGCTATCTGCAATACTTTTAGAGATAATTCGTATTTACTCATTTTCAGTAGGTGAGTAATTAGCTATGGGTCTGAAACTTCACCAAGTGAAAGCACTCCCAAAAGTAGGTGAATGAGTTATTTGAGAAAAATTGGCTATCTGCAATACTTTTAGAGATAATTCACATTTACTCATTTTCAGTAGGTGAGTAATTAGCTATGGGTCTGAAACTTCACCAAGTGAAAGCTCTGCCAAAAGTAGGTGAATGAGTTATTTGAGAAAAATTGGCTATCTGCAATACTTTTAGAGATAATTCGCATTTACTCATTTTGAGTAGGTGAGTAATTAGCTATGGGTCTGAAACTTCACAGAGTGAAAGCTCTCCCAAAAGTAGGTGAATGAGTTATTTGAGAAAAATTGGCTATCTCCAATACTTTTAGAGATAATTCGCATTTACTCATTTTGAGTAGGTGAGTAATTAGCTATGGGTCTGAAACTTCACCAAGTGAAAGCTCTCCCAAAAGTAGGTGAATGATTAATTTGAGAAAAATTGGCTATCTGCAATACTTTTAGAGATAATTCGCATTTACTCATTTTGAGTAGGTGAGTAATTAGCTGTGGGTCTGAAACTTCACCAAGTGAAAGCTCTCCCAAAAGTAGGTGAATGAGTTATTTGAGAAAAATTGGCTATCTGCAATACTTTTAGAGATAATTTGCATTTACTCATTTTGAGTAGATGAGTAATTAGCTATGGGTCTGAAACTTCACCAAGTGAAAGCTCTCCCAAAAGTAG
Source organism: Sabellastarte sp. h YS-2021 (assembly GCA_964017235.1). Taxonomy (NCBI): domain Eukaryota; kingdom Metazoa; phylum Annelida; class Polychaeta; order Sabellida; family Sabellidae; genus Sabellastarte; species Sabellastarte sp. h YS-2021. The sequence continues at coordinate 145,773,116 of OZ024931.1, forward strand.
GTGAATGATTAATTTGAGAAAAATTGGCTATCTGCAATACTTTTAGAGATAATTCGCATTTACTCATTTTGAGTAGGTGAGTAATTAGCTATGGGTCTGAAACTTCACCAAGTGAAAGCTCTCCCAAAAATAGGTGAATGAGTTATTTGAGAAAAACTGGCTATCTGCAATACTTTTACAGATAATTCGCATTTACTCATTTTGAGTAGGTGAGGAATTAGCTATGGGTCTGAAACTTCACCAAGTGAAAGCTCGCCCAAAAGTAGGTGAATGAGTTATTTGAGAAAAATTGGCTATCTGCAACACTTTTATAGATAATTCGCATTTACTCATTTTGAGTAGGTGAGTAATTAGCTGTGGGTCTGAAACTTAACCAAATGAAAGCTCTCCCAAAAGTAGGTGAATGATTAATTTGAGAAAAATTGGCTATCTGCAATACTTTTAGAGATAATTCGTATTTACTCATTTTCAGTAGGTGAGTAATTAGCTATGGGTCTGAAACTTCACCAAGTGAAAGCTCTCCCAAAAGTAGGTGAATGAGTTATTTGAGAAAAATTGGCTATCTGCAATACTTTTAGAGATAATTCACATTTACTCATTTTCAGTAGGTGAGTAATTAGCTATGGGTCTGAAACTTCACCAAGTGAAAGCTCTGCCAAAAGTAGGTGAATGAGTTATTTGAGAAAAATTGGCTATCTGCAATACTTTTAGAGATAATTCGCATTTACTCATTTTGAGTAGGTGAGTAATTAGCTATGGGTCTGAAACTTCACAGAGTGAAAGCTCTCCCAAAAGTAGGTGAATGAGTTATTTGAGAAAAATTGGCTATCTGCAATACTTTTAGAGATAATTCGCATTTACTCATTTTGAGTAGGTGAGTAATTAGCTATGGGTCTGAAACTTCACCAAGTGAAAGCTCTCCCAAAAGTAGGTGAATGATTAATTTGAGAAAAATTGGCTATCTGCAATACTTTTAGAGATAATTCGCATTTACTCATTTTGAGTAGGTGAGTAATTAGCTGTGGGTCTGAAACTTCACCAAGTGAAAGCTCTCCCAAAAGTAGGTGAATGAGTTATTTGAGAAAAATTGGCTATCTGCAATACTTTTACAGATAATTCACATTTACTCATTTTGAGTAGGTGAGTAATTAGCTATGGGTCTGAAACTTCACTAAGTGAAAGCTCTCCCAAAAGTAGGTGAATGAGTTATTTGAGAAAAATTGGCTATCTGCAATACTTTTAGAGATAATTCGCATTTACTCATTTTGAGTAGGTGAGTAATTAGCTATGGGTCTGAAACTTCACCAAGTGAAAGCTCTCCCAAAAGTAGGTGAATGAGTTATTTGAGAAAAATTGGCTATCTGCAATAATACTTTTAGAGATAATTCACATTTACTCATTTTCAGTAGGTGAGTAATTAGCTATGGGTCTGAAATTTCAGCAAGTGAAAGCTCTGCCAAAAGTAGGTGAATGAGTTATTTGAGAAAAATTGGCTATCTGCAATACTTTTAGAGATAATTCGCATTTACTCATTTTGAGTAGGTGAGTAATTAGCTATGGGTCTGAAACTTCACCAAGTGAAAGCTCTCCCAAAAGTAGGTGAATGATTAATTTGACAAAAATTGGCTATCTGCAATACTTTTAGAGATAATTCGCATTTACTCATTTTGAGTAGGTGAGTAATTAGCTATGGGTCTGAAACTTCACCAAGTGAAAGCTCTCCCAAAAGTAGGTGAATGATTAATTTGACAAAAATTGGCTATCTGCAATACTTTTAGAGATAATTCGCATTTACTCATTTTGAGTAGGTGAGTAATTAGCTATGGGTCTGAAACTTCACCAAGTGAAAGCTCTCCCAAAAGTAGGTGAATGAGTTATTTGAGAAAAATTGGCTATCTGCAATACTTTTAGAGATAATTCGCATTTACTCATTTTGAGTAGGTGAGTAATTAGCTATGGGTCTGAAACTTCACCAAGTGAAAGCTCTCTCAAAAGTAGGTGAATGAGTTATTTGAGAAAAATTGGCTATCTGCAATACTTTTAGAGATAATTCGCATTTACTCATTTTGAGTAGATGAGTAATTAGCTATGGGTCTGAAACTTCACCAAGTGAAAGCTCTCCCAAAAGTAGGTGAATGTTTAATTTGAGAAAAATTGGCTATCTGCAATACTTTTAGAGATAATTCGCATTTACTCATTTTGAGTAGGTGAGTAATTAGCTATGGGTCTGAAACTTCACCAAGTGAAAGCTCTCCCAAAAATAGGTGAATGAGTTATTTGAGAAAAACTGGCTATCTGCAATACTTTTACAGATAATTCGCATTTACTCATTTTGAGTAGGTGAGTAATTAGCTATGGGTCTGAAACTTCACCAAGTGAAAGCTCGCCCAAAAGTAGGTGAATGAGTTATTTGAGAAAAATTGGCTATCTGCAACACTTTTATAGATAATTCGCATTTACTCATTTTGAGTAGGTGAGTAATTAGCTGTGGGTCTGAAACTTAACCAAGTGAAAGCTCTCCCAAAAGTAGGTGAATGATTAATTTGAGAAAAATTGGCTATCTGCAATACTTTTAGAGATAATTCGTATTTACTCATTTTCAGTAGGTGAGTAATTAGCTATGGGTCTGAAACTTCACCAAGTGAAAGCTCTCCCAAAAGTAGGTGAATGAGTTATTTGAGAAAAATTGGCTATCTGCAATACTTTTAGAGATAATTCACATTTACTCATTTTCAGTAGGTGAGTAATTAGCTATGGGTCTGAAACTTCACCAAGTGAAAGCTTTGCCAAAAGTAGGTGAATGAGTTATTTGAGAAAAATTGGCTATCTGCAATACTTTTAGAGATAATTCGCATTTACTCATTTTGAGTAGGTGAGTAATTAGCTATGGGTCTGAAACTTCACAGAGTGAAAGCTCTCCCAAAAGTAGGTGAATGAGTTATTTGAGAAAAATTGGCTATCTGCAATACTTTTAGAGATAATTTGCATTTACTCATTTTGAGTAGATGAGTAATTAGCTATGGGTCTGAAACTTCACCAAGTGAAAGCTCTCCCAAAAGTAGGTGAATGATTAATTTGAGAAAAATTGGCTATCTGCAATACTTTTAGAGATAATTTGCATTTACTCATTTTGAGTAGGTGAGTAATTAGCTATGGGTCTGAAACTTCACCAAGTGAAAGCTCTCCCAAAAATAGGTGAATGAGTTATTTGAGAAAAATTGGCTATCTGCAATACTTTTACAGATAATTCACATTTACTCATTTTGAGTAGGTGAGTAATTAGCTATGGGTCTGAAACTTCACTAAGTGAAAGCTCTCCCAAAAGTAGGTGAATGAGTTATTTGAGAAAAATTGGCTATCTGCAATACTTTTAGAGATAATTCGCATTTACTCATTTTGAGTAGGTGAGTAATTAGCTATGGGTCTGAAACTTCACCAAGTGAAAGCTCTCCCAAAAGTAGGTGAATGAGTTATTTGAGAAAAATTGGCTATCTGCAATAATACTTTTAGAGATAATTCACATTTACTCATTTTCAGTAGGTGAGTAATTAGCTATGGGTCTGAAATTTCAGCAAGTGAAAGCTCTGCCAAAAGTAGGTGAATGAGTTATTTGAGAAAAATTGGCTATCTGCAATACTTTTAGAGATAATTCGCATTTACTCATTTTGAGTAGGTGAGTAATTAGCTATGGGTCTGAAACTTCACCAAGTGAAAGCTCTCCCAAAAGTAGGTGAATGATTAATTTGACAAAAATTGGCTATCTGCAATACTTTTAGAGATAATTCGCATTTACTCATTTTGAGTAGGTGAGTAATTAGCTATGGGTCTGAAACTTCACCAAGTGAAAGCTCTCCCAAAAGTAGGTGAATGATTAAATTGACAAAAATTGGCTATCTTCAATACTTTTAGAGATAATTCGCATTTACTCATTTTGAGTAGGTGAGTAATTAGCTATGGGTCTGAAACTTCACCAAGTGAAAGCTCTCCCAAAAGTAGGTGAATGAGTTATTTGAGAAAAATTGGCTATCTGCAATACTTTTAGAGATAATTCGCATTTACTCATTTTGAGTAGGTGAGTAATTAGCTATGGGTCTGAAACTTCACCAAGTGAAAGCTCTCCCAAAAATAGGTGAATGAGTTATTTGAGAAAAACTGGCTATCTGCAATACTTTTAGAGATAATTCGCATTTACTCATTTTGAGTAGGTGAGTAATTAGCTATGGGTCTGAAACTTCACCAAGTGAAAGCTCTCCCAAAAATAGGTGAATGAGTTATTTGAGAAAAACTGGCTATCTGCAATACTTTTACAGATAATTCGCATTTACTCATTTTGAGTAGGTGAGTAATTAGCTATGGGTCTGAAACTTCACCAAGTGAAAGCTCGCCCAAAAGTAGGTGAATGAGTTATTTGAGAAAAATTGGCTATCTGCAATACTTTTAGAGATAATTCGCATTTACTCATTTTGAGTAGGTGAGTAATTAGCTATGGGTCTGAAACTTCACCAAGTGAAAGCTCTCCCAAAAGTAGGTGAATGAGTTATTTGAGAAAAATTGGCTATCTGCAATACTTTTAGAGATAATTCACATTTACTCATTTTCAGTAGGTGAGTAATTAGCTATGGGTCTGAAACTTCACCAAGTGAAAGCTCTGCCAAAAGTAGGTGAATGAGTTATTTGAGAAAAATTGGCTATCTGCAATACTTTTACAGATAATTCACATTTACTCATTTTGAGTAGGTGAGTAATTAGCTATGGGTCTGAAACTTCACTAAGTGAAAGCTCTCCCAAAAGTAGGTGAATGAGTTATTTGAGAAAAATTGGCTATCTGCAATACTTTTAGAGATAATTCGCATTTACTCATTTTGAGTAGGTGAGTAATTAGCTATGGGTCTGAAACTTCACCAAGTGAAAGCTCTCCCAAAAGTAGGTGAATGAGTTATTTGAGAAAAATTGGCTATCTGCAATAATACTTTTAGAGATAATTCACATTTACTCATTTTCAGTAGGTGAGTAATTAGCTATGGGTCTGAAACTTCACTAAGTGAAAGCTCTCCCAAAAGTAGGTGAATGAGTTATTTGAGAAAAATTGGCTATCTGCAATACTTTTAGAGATAATTCGCATTTACTCATTTTGAGTAGGTGAGTAATTAGCTATGGGTCTGAAACTTCACCAAGTGAAAGCTCTCCCAAAAGTAGGTGAATGAGTTATTTGAGAAAAATTGGCTATCTGCAATAATACTTTTAGAGATAATTCGCATTTACTCATTTTCAGTAGGTGAGTAATTAGCTATGGGTCTGAAATTTCAGCAAGTGAAAGCTCTGCCAAAAGTAGGTGAATGAGTTATTTGAGAAAAATTGGCTATCTGCAATACTTTTAGAGATAATTCGCATTTACTCATTTTGAGTAGGTGAGTAATTAGCTATGGGTCTGAAACTTCACCAAGTGAAAGCTCTCCCAAAAGTAGGTGAATGATTAATTTGACAAAAATTGGCTATCTGCAATACTTTTAGAGATAATTCGCATTTACTCATTTTGAGTAGGTGAGTAATTAGCTATGGGTCTGAAACTTCACCAAGTGAAAGCACTCCCAAAAGTAGGTGAATGAGTTATTTGACAAAAATTGGCTATCTGCAATACTTTTAGAGATAATTCGCATTTACTCATTTTGAGTAGGTGAGTAATTAGCTATGGGTCTGAAACTTCACCAAGTGAAAGCTCTCCCAAAAGTAGGTGAATGTTTAATTTGAGAAAAATTGGCTATCTGCAATACTTTTAGAGATAATTCGCATTTACTCATTTTGAGTAGGTGAGTAATTAGCTATGGGTCTGAAACTTCACCAAGTGAAAGCTCTCCCAAAAATAGGTGAATGAGTTATTTGAGAAAAACTGGCTATCTGCAATACTTTTACAGATAATTCGCATTTACTCATTTTGAGTAGGTGAGGAATTAGCTATGGGTCTGAAACTTCACCAAGTGAAAGCTCGCCCAAAAGTAGGTGAATGAGTTATTTGAGAAAAATTGGCTATCTGCAACACTTTTATAGATAATTCGCATTTACTCATTTTGAGTAGGTGAGTAATTAGCTGTGGGTCTGAAACTTAACCAAGTGAAAGCTCTCCCAAAAGTAGGTGAATGATTAATTTGAGAAAAATTGGCTATCTGCAATACTTTTAGAGATAATTCGTATTTACTCATTTTCAGTAGGTGAGTAATTAGCTATGGGTCTGAAACTTCACCAAGTGAAAGCTCTCCCAAAAGTAGGTGAATGAGTTATTTGAGAAAAATTGGCTATCTGCAATACTTTTAGAGATAATTCACATTTACTCATTTTCAGTAGGTGAGTAATTAGCTATGGGTCTGAAACTTCACCAAGTGAAAGCTCTGCCAAAAGTAGGTGAATGAGTTATTTGAGAAAAATTGGCTATCTGCAATACTTTTAGAGATAATTCGCATTTACTCATTTTGAGTAGGTGAGTAATTAGCTATGGGTCTGAAACTTCACAGAGTGAAAGCTCTCCCAAAAGTAGGTGAATGAGTTATTTGAGAAAAATTGGCTATCTGCAATACTTTTAGAGATAATTCGCATTTACTCATTTTGAGTAGGTGAGTAATTAGCTATGGGTCTGAAACTTCACCAAGTGAAAGCTCTCCCAAAAGTAGGTGAATGATTAATTTGAGAAAAATTGGCTATCTGCAATACTTTTAGAGATAATTCGCATTTACTCATTTTGAGTAGGTGAGTAATTAGCTGTGGGTCTGAAACTTCACTAAGTGAAAGCTCTCCCAAAAGTAGGTGAATGAGTTATTTGAGAAAAATTGGCTATCTGCAATACTTTTACAGATAATTCACATTTACTCATTTTGAGTAGGTGAGTAATTAGCTATGGGTCTGAAACTTCACTAAGTGAAAGCTCTCCCAAAAGTAGGTGAATGAGTTATTTGAGAAAAATTGGCTATCTGCAATACTTTTAGAGATAATTCGCATTTACTCATTTTGAGTAGGTGAGTAATTAGCTATGGGTCTGAAACTTCACCAAGTGAAAGCTCTCCCAAAAGTAGGTGAATGAGTTATTTGAGAAAAATTGGCTATCTGCAATAATACTTTTAGAGATAATTCACATTTACTCATTTTCAGTAGGTGAGTAATTAGCTATGGGTCTGAAATTTCAGCAAGTGAAAGCTCTGCCAAAAGTAGGTGAATGAGTTATTTGAGAAAAATTGGCTATCTGCAATACTTTTAGAGATAATTCGCATTTACTCATTTTGAGTAGGTGAGTAATTAGCTATGGGTCTGAAACTTCACCAAGTGAAAGCTCTCCCAAAAGTAGGTGAATGATTAATTTGACAAAAATTGGCTATCTGCAATACTTTTAGAGATAATTCGCATTTACTCATTTTGAGTAGGTGAGTAATTAGCTATGGGTCTGAAACTTCACCAAGTGAAAGCTCTCCCAAAAGTAGGTGAATGATTAATTTGACAAAAATTGGCTATCTGCAATACTTTTAGAGATAATTCGCATTTACTCATTTTGAGTAGGTGAGTAATTAGCTATGGGTCTGAAACTTCACCAAGTGAAAGCTCTCCCAAAAGTAGGTGAATGAGTTATTTGAGAAAAATTGGCTATCTGCAATACTTTTAGAGATAATTCGCATTTACTCATTTTGAGTAGGTGAGTAATTAGCTATGGGTCTGAAACTTCACCAAGTGAAAGCTCTCTGAAAAGTAGGTGAATGAGTTATTTGAGAAAAATTGGCTATCTGCAATACTTTTAGAGATAATTCGCATTTACTCATTTTGAGTAGGTGAGTAATTAGCTATGGGTCTGAAACTTCACCAAGTGAAAGCTCTCCCAAAAGTAGGTGAATGATTAATTTGACAAAAATTGGCTATCTGCAATACTTTTAGAGATAATTCGCATTTACTCATTTTGAGTAGGTGAGTAATTAGCTATGGGTCTGAAACTTCACCAAGTGAAAGCTCTCCCAAAAGTAGGTGAATGAGTTATTTGACAAAAATTGGCTATCTGCAATACTTTTAGAGATAATTCGCATTTACTCATTTTGAGTAGGTGAGTAATTAGCTATGGGTCTGAAACTTCACCAAGTGAAAGCTCTCCCAAAAGTAGGTGAATGTTTAATTTGAGAAAAATTGGCTATCTGCAATACTTTTAGAGATAATTCGCATTTACTCATTTTGAGTAGGTGAGTAATTAGCTATGGGTCTGAAACTTCACCAAGTGAAAGCTCTCCCAAAAATAGGTGAATGAGTTATTTGAGAAAAACTGGCTATCTGCAATACTTTTACAGATAATTCGCATTTACTCATTTTGAGTAGGTGAGGAATTAGCTATGGGTCTGAAACTTCACCAAGTGAAAGCTCTCCCAAAAGTAGGTGAATGATTAATTTGAGAAAAATTGGCTATCTGCAATACTTTTAGAGATAATTCGCATTTACTCATTTTGAGTAGGTGAGTAATTAGCTGTGGGTCTGAAACTTCACTAAGTGAAAGCTCTCTCAAAAGTAGGTGAATGAGTTATTTGAGAAAAATTGGCTATCTGCAATACTTTTACAGATAATTCACATTTACTCATTTTGAGTAGGTGAGTAATTAGCTATGGGTCTGAAACTTCACTAAGTGAAAGCTCTCCCAAAAGTAGGTGAATGAGTTATTTGAGAAAAATTGGCTATCTGCAATACTTTTAGAGATAATTCGCATTTACTCATTTTGAGTAGGTGAGTAATTAGCTATGGGTCTGAAACTTCACCAAGTGAAAGCTCTCCCAAAAGTAGGTGAATGAGTTATTTGAGAAAAATTGGCTATCTGCAATAATACTTTTAGAGATAATTCACATTTACTCATTTTCAGTAGGTGAGTAATTAGCTATGGGTCTGAAATTTCAGCAAGTGAAAGCTCTGCCAAAAGTAGGTGAATGAGTTATTTGAGAAAAATTGGCTATCTGCAATACTTTTAGAGATAATTCGCATTTACTCATTTTGAGTAGGTGAGTAATTAGCTATGGGTCTGAAACTTCACCAAGTGAAAGCTCTCCCAAAAGTAGGTGAATGATTAATTTGACAAAAATTGGCTATCTGCAATACTTTTAGAGATAATTCGCATTTACTCATTTTGAGTAGGTGAGTAATTAGCTATGGGTCTGAAACTTCACCAAGTGAAAGCTCTCCCAAAAGTAGGTGAATGATTAATTTGACAAAAATTGGCTATCTGCAATACTTTTAGAGATAATTCGCATTTACTCATTTTGAGTAGGTGAGTAATTAGCTATGGGTCTGAAACTTCACCAAGTGAAAGCTCTCCCAAAAGTAGGTGAATGAGTTATTTGAGAAAAATTGGCTATCTGCAATACTTTTAGAGATAATTCGCATTTACTCATTTTGAGTAGGTGAGTAATTAGCTATGGGTCTGAAACTTCACCAAGTGAAAGCTCTCTCAAAAGTAGGTGAATGAGTTATTTGAGAAAAATTGGCTATCTGCAATACTTTTAGAGATAATTCGCATTTACTCATTTTGAGTAGGTGAGTAATTAGCTATGGGTCTGAAACTTCACCAAGTGAAAGCTCTCCCAAAAGTAGGTGAATGATTAATTTGACAAAAATTGGCTATCTGCAATACTTTTAGAGATAATTCGCATTTACTCATTTTGAGTAGGTGAGTAATTAGCTATGGGTCTGAAACTTCACCAAGTGAAAGCTCTCCCAAAAGTAGGTGAATGAGTTATTTGACAAAAATTGGCTATCTGCAATACTTTTAGAGATAATTCGCATTTACTCATTTTGAGTAGGTGAGTAATTAGCTATGGGTCTGAAACTTCACCAAGTGAAAGCTCTCCCAAAAGTAGGTGAATGTTTAATTTGAGAAAAATTGGCTATCTGCAATACTTTTAGAGATAATTCGCATTTACTCATTTTGAGTAGGTGAGTAATTAGCTATGGGTCTGAAACTTCACCAAGTGAAAGCTCTCCCAAAAATAGGTGAATGAGTTATTTGAGAAAAACTGGCTATCTGCAATACTTTTACAGATAATTCGCATTTACTCATTTTGAGTAGGTGAGGAATTAGCTATGGGTCTGAAACTTCACCAAGTGAAAGCTCGCCCAAAAGTAGGTGAATGAGTTATTTGAGAAAAATTGGCTATCTGCAACACTTTTATAGATAATTCGCATTTACTCATTTTGAGTAGGTGAGTAATTAGCTGTGGGTCTGAAACTTAACCAAATGAAAGCTCTCCCAAAAGTAGGTGAATGATTAATTTGAGAAAAATTGGCTATCTGCAATACTTTTAGAGATAATTCGTATTTACTCATTTTCAGTAGGTGAGTAATTAGCTATGGGTCTGAAACTTCACCAAGTGAAAGCTCTCCCAAAAGTAGGTGAATGAGTTATTTGAGAAAAATTGGCTATCTGCAATACTTTTAGAGATAATTCACATTTACTCATTTTCAGTAGGTGAGTAATTAGCTATGGGTCTGAAACTTCACCAAGTGAAAGCTCTGCCAAAAGTAGGTGAATGAGTTATTTGAGAAAAATTGGCTATCTGCAATACTTTTAGAGATAATTCGCATTTACTCATTTTGAGTAGGTGAGTAATTAGCTATGGGTCTGAAACTTCACAGAGTGAAAGCTCTCCCAAAAGTAGGTGAATGAGTTATTTGAGAAAAATTGGCTATCTGCAATACTTTTAGAGATAATTCGCATTTACTCATTTTGAGTAGGTGAGTAATTAGCTATGGGTCTGAAACTTCACCAAGTGAAAGCTCTCCCAAAAGTAGGTGAATGATTAATTTGAGAAAAATTGGCTATCTGCAATACTTTTAGAGATAATTCGCATTTACTCATTTTGAGTAGGTGAGTAATTAGCTGTGGGTCTGAAACTTCACCAAGTGAAAGCTCTCCCAAAAGTAGGTGAATGAGTTATTTGAGAAAAATTGGCTATCTGCAATACTTTTACAGATAATTCACATTTACTCATTTTGAGTAGGTGAGTAATTAGCTATGGGTCTGAAACTTCACTAAGTGAAAGCTCTCCCAAAAGTAGGTGAATGAGTTATTTGAGAAAAATTGGCTATCTGCAATACTTTTAGAGATAATTCGCATTTACTCATTTTGAGTAGGTGAGTAATTAGCTATGGGTCTGAAACTTCACCAAGTGAAAGCTCTCCCAAAAGTAGGTGAATGAGTTATTTGAGAAAAATTGGCTATCTGCAATAATACTTTTAGAGATAATTCACATTTACTCATTTTCAGTAGGTGAGTAATTAGCTATGGGTCTGAAATTTCAGCAAGTGAAAGCTCTGCCAAAAGTAGGTGAATGAGTTATTTGAGAAAAATTGGCTATCTGCAATACTTTTAGAGATAATTCGCATTTACTCATTTTGAGTAGGTGAGTAATTAGCTATGGGTCTGAAACTTCACCAAGTGAAAGCTCTCCCAAAAGTAGGTGAATGATTAATTTGACAAAAATTGGCTATCTGCAATACTTTTAGAGATAATTCGCATTTACTCATTTTGAGTAGGTGAGTAATTAGCTATGGGTCTGAAACTTCACCAAGTGAAAGCTCTCCCAAAAGTAGGTGAATGATTAATTTGACAAAAATTGGCTATCTGCAATACTTTTAGAGATAATTCGCATTTACTCATTTTGAGTAGGTGAGTAATTAGCTATGGGTCTGAAACTTCACCAAGTGAAAGCTCTCCCAAAAGTAGGTGAATGAGTTATTTGAGAAAAATTGGCTATCTGCAATACTTTTAGAGATAATTCGCATTTACTCATTTTGAGTAGGTGAGTAATTAGCTATGGGTCTGAAACTTCACCAAGTGAAAGCTCTCTCAAAAGTAGGTGAATGAGTTATTTGAGAAAAATTGGCTATCTGCAATACTTTTAGAGATAATTCGCATTTACTCATTTTGAGTAGATGAGTAATTAGCTATGGGTCTGAAACTTCACCAAGTGAAAGCTCTCCCAAAAGTAGGTGAATGTTTAATTTGAGAAAAATTGGCTATCTGCAATACTTTTAGAGATAATTCGCATTTACTCATTTTGAGTAGGTGAGTAATTAGCTATGGGTCTGAAACTTCACCAAGTGAAAGCTCTCCCAAAAATAGGTGAATGAGTTATTTGAGAAAAACTGGCTATCTGCAATACTTTTACAGATAATTCGCATTTACTCATTTTGAGTAGGTGAGTAATTAGCTATGGGTCTGAAACTTCACCAAGTGAAAGCTCGCCCAAAAGTAGGTGAATGAGTTATTTGAGAAAAATTGGCTATCTGCAACACTTTTATAGATAATTCGCATTTACTCATTTTGAGTAGGTGAGTAATTAGCTGTGGGTCTGAAACTTAACCAAGTGAAAGCTCTCCCAAAAGTAGGTGAATGATTAATTTGAGAAAAATTGGCTATCTGCAATACTTTTAGAGATAATTCGTATTTACTCATTTTCAGTAGGTGAGTAATTAGCTATGGGTCTGAAACTTCACCAAGTGAAAGCTCTCCCAAAAGTAGGTGAATGAGTTATTTGAGAAAAATTGGCTATCTGCAATACTTTTAGAGATAATTCACATTTACTCATTTTCAGTAGGTGAGTAATTAGCTATGGGTCTGAAACTTCACCAAGTGAAAGCTCTGCCAAAAGTAGGTGAATGAGTTATTTGAGAAAAATTGGCTATCTGCAATACTTTTAGAGATAATTCGCATTTACTCATTTTGAGTAGGTGAGTAATTAGCTATGGGTCTGAAACTTCACAGAGTGAAAGCTCTCCCAAAAGTAGGTGAATGAGTTATTTGAGAAAAATTGGCTATCTCCAATACTTTTAGAGATAATTCGCATTTACTCATTTTGAGTAGGTGAGTAATTAGCTATGGGTCTGAAACTTCACCAAGTGAAAGCTCTCCCAAAAGTAGGTGAATGATTAATTTGAGAAAAATTGGCTATCTGCAATACTTTTAGAGATAATTCGCATTTACTCATTTTGAGTAGGTGAGTAATTAGCTGTGGGTCTGAAACTTCACCAAGTGAAAGCTCTCCCAAAAGTAGGTGAATGAGTTATTTGAGAAAAATTGGCTATCTGCAATACTTTTAGAGATAATTTGCATTTACTCATTTTGAGTAGATGAGTAATTAGCTATGGGTCTGAAACTTCACCAAGTGAAAGCTCTCCCAAAAGTAGGTGAATGATTAATTTGAGAAAAATTGGCTATCTGCAATACTTTTAGAGATAATTCGCATTTACTCATTTTGAGTAGGTGAGTAATTAGCTATGGGTCTGAAACTTCACCAAGTGAAAGCTCTCCCAAAAATAGGTGAATGAGTTATTTGAGAAAAACTGGCTATCTGCAATACTTTTACAGATAATTCGCATTTACTCATTTTGAGTAGGTGAGGAATTAGCTATGGGTCTGAAACTTCACCAAGTGAAAGCTCGCCCAAAAGTAGGTGAATGAGTTATTTGAGAAAAATTGGCTATCTGCAACACTTTTATAGATAATTCGCATTTACTCATTTTGAGTAGGTGAGTAATTAGCTGTGGGTCTGAAACTTAACCAAATGAAAGCTCTCCCAAAAGTAGGTGAATGATTAATTTGAGAAAAATTGGCTATCTGCAATACTTTTAGAGATAATTCGTATTTACTCATTTTCAGTAGGTGAGTAATTAGCTATGGGTCTGAAACTTCACCAAGTGAAAGCTCTCCCAAAAGTAGGTGAATGAGTTATTTGAGAAAAATTGGCTATCTGCAATACTTTTAGAGATAATTCACATTTACTCATTTTCAGTAGGTGAGTAATTAGCTATGGGTCTGAAACTTCACCAAGTGAAAGCTCTGCCAAAAGTAGGTGAATGAGTTATTTGAGAAAAATTGGCTATCTGCAATACTTTTAGAGATAATTCGCATTTACTCATTTTGAGTAGGTGAGTAATTAGCTATGGGTCTGAAACTTCACAGAGTGAAAGCTCTCCCAAAAGTAGGTGAATGAGTTATTTGAGAAAAATTGGCTATCTGCAATACTTTTAGAGATAATTCGCATTTACTCATTTTGAGTAGGTGAGTAATTAGCTATGGGTCTGAAACTTCACCAAGTGAAAGCTCTCCCAAAAGTAGGTGAATGATTAATTTGAGAAAAATTGGCTATCTGCAATACTTTTAGAGATAATTCGCATTTACTCATTTTGAGTAGGTGAGTAATTAGCTGTGGGTCTGAAACTTCACCAAGTGAAAGCTCTCCCAAAAGTAGGTGAATGAGTTATTTGAGAAAAATTGGCTATCTGCAATACTTTTACAGATAATTCACATTTACTCATTTTGAGTAGGTGAGTAATTAGCTATGGGTCTGAAACTTCACTAAGTGAAAGCTCTCCCAAAAGTAGGTGAATGAGTTATTTGAGAAAAATTGGCTATCTGCAATACATTTAGAGATAATTCGCATTTACTCATTTTGAGTAGGTGAGTAATTAGCTATGGGTCTGAAACTTCACCAAGTGAAAGCTCTCCCAAAAGTAGGTGAATGAGTTATTTGAGAAAAATTGGCTATCTGCAATAATACTTTTAGAGATAATTCACATTTACTCATTTTCAGTAGGTGAGTAATTAGCTATGGGTCTGAAATTTCAGCAAGTGAAAGCTCTGCCAAAAGTAGGTGAATGAGTTATTTGAGAAAAATTGGCTATCTGCAATACTTTTAGAGATAATTCGCATTTACTCATTTTGATTAGGTGAGTAATTAGCTATGGGTCTGAAACTTCACCAAGTGAAAGCTCTCCCAAAAGTAGGTGAATGATTAATTTGACAAAAATTGGCTATCTGCAATACTTTTAGAGATAATTCGCATTTACTCATTTTGAGTAGGTGAGTAATTAGCTATGGGTCTGAAACTTCACCAAGTGAAAGCTCTCCCAAAAGTAGGTGAATGATTAATTTGACAAAAATTGGCTATCTGCAATACTTTTAGAGATAATTCGCATTTACTCATTTTGAGTAGGTGAGTAATTAGCTATGGGTCTGAAACTTCACCAAGTGAAAGCTCTCCCAAAAGTAGGTGAATGAGTTATTTGAGAAAAATTGGCTATCTGCAATACTTTTAGAGATAATTCGCATTTACTCATTTTGAGTAGGTGAGTAATTAGCTATGGGTCTGAAACTTCACCAAGTGAAAGCTCTCTCAAAAGTAGGTGAATGAGTTATTTGAGAAAAATTGGCTATCTGCAATACTTTTAGAGATAATTCGCATTTACTCATTTTGAGTAGATGAGTAATTAGCTATGGGTCTGAAACTTCACCAAGTGAAAGCTCTCCCAAAAGTAGGTGAATGTTTAATTTGAGAAAAATTGGCTATCTGCAATACTTTTAGAGATAATTCGCATTTACTCATTTTGAGTAGGTGAGTAATTAGCTATGGGTCTGAAACTTCACCAAGTGAAAGCTCTCCCAAAAATAGGTGAATGAGTTATTTGAGAAAAACTGGCTATCTGCAATACTTTTACAGATAATTCGCATTTACTCATTTTGAGTAGGTGAGTAATTAGCTATGGGTCTGAAACTTCACCAAGTGAAAGCTCGCCCAAAAGTAGGTGAATGAGTTATTTGAGAAAAATTGGCTATCTGCAACACTTTTATAGATAATTCGCATTTACTCATTTTGAGTAGGTGAGTAATTAGCTATGGGTCTGAAACTTCACCAAGTGAAAGCTCTCCCAAAAGTAGGTGAATGATTAATTTGAGAAAAATTGGCTATCTGCAATACTTTTAGAGATAATTCGCATTTACTCATTTTGAGTAGGTGAGTAATTAGCTGTGGGTCTGAAACTTCACCAAGTGAAAGCTCTCCCAAAAGTAGGTGAATGAGTTATTTGAGAAAAATTGGCTATCTGCAATACTTTTACAGATAATTCACATTTACTCATTTTGAGTAGGTGAGTAATTAGCTATGGGTCTGAAACTTCACTAAGTGAAAGCTCTCCCAAAAGTAGGTGAATGAGTTATTTGAGAAAAATTGGCTATCTGCAATACTTTTAGAGATAATTCGCATTTACTCATTTTGAGTAGGTGAGTAATTAGCTATGGGTCTGAAACTTCACCAAGTGAAAGCTCTCCCAAAAGTAGGTGAATGAGTTATTTGAGAAAAATTGGCTATCTGCAATAATACTTTTAGAGATAATTCACATTTACTCATTTTCAGTAGGTGAGTAATTAGCTATGGGTCTGAAATTTCAGCAAGTGAAAGCTCTGCCAAAAGTAGGTGAATGAGTTATTTGAGAAAAATTGGCTATCTGCAATACTTTTAGAGATAATTCGCATTTACTCATTTTGAGTAGGTGAGTAATTAGCTATGGGTCTGAAACTTCACCAAGTGAAAGCTCTCCCAAAAGTAGGTGAATGATTAATTTGACAAAAATTGGCTATCTGCAATACTTTTAGAGATAATTCGCATTTACTCATTTTGAGTAGGTGAGTAATTAGCTATGGGTCTGAAACTTCACCAAGTGAAAGCTCTCCCAAAAGTAGGTGAATGATTAATTTGACAAAAATTGGCTATCTGCAATACTTTTAGAGATAATTCGCATTTACTCATTTTGAGTAGGTGAGTAATTAGCTATGGGTCTGAAACTTCACCAAGTGAAAGCTCTCCCAAAAGTAGGTGAATGAGTTATTTGAGAAAAATTGGCTATCTGCAATACTTTTAGAGATAATTCGCATTTACTCATTTTGAGTAGGTGAGTAATTAGCTATGGGTCTGAAACTTCACCAAGTGAAAGCTCTCTCAAAAGTAGGTGAATGAGTTATTTGAGAAAAATTGGCTATCTGCAATACTTTTAGAGATAATTCGCATTTACTCATTTTGAGTAGATGAGTAATTAGCTATGGGTCTGAAACTTCACCAAGTGAAAGCTCTCCCAAAAGTAGGTGAATGTTTAATTTGAGAAAAATTGGCTATCTGCAATACTTTTAGAGATAATTCGCATTTACTCATTTTGAGTAGGTGAGTAATTAGCTATGGGTCTGAAACTTCACCAAGTGAAAGCTCTCCCAAAAATAGGTGAATGAGTTATTTGAGAAAAACTGGCTATCTGCAATACTTTTACAGATAATTCGCATTTACTCATTTTGAGTAGGTGAGTAATTAGCTATGGGTCTGAAACTTCACCAAGTGAAAGCTCGCCCAAAAGTAGGTGAATGAGTTATTTGAGAAAAATTGGCTATCTGCAACACTTTTATAGATAATTCGCATTTACTCATTTTGAGTAGGTGAGTAATTAGCTGTGGGTCTGAAACTTAACCAAGTGAAAGCTCTCCCAAAAGTAGGTGAATGATTAATTTGAGAAAAATTGGCTATCTGCAATACTTTTAGAGATAATTCGTATTTACTCATTTTCAGTAGGTGAGTAATTAGCTATGGGTCTGAAACTTCACCAAGTGAAAGCTCTCCCAAAAGTAGGTGAATGAGTTATTTGAGAAAAATTGGCTATCTGCAATACTTTTAGAGATAATTCACATTTACTCATTTTCAGTAGGTGAGTAATTAGCTATGGGTCTGAAACTTCACCAAGTGAAAGCTCTGCCAAAAGTAGGTGAATGAGTTATTTGAGAAAAATTGGCTATCTGCAATACTTTTAGAGATAATTCGCATTTACTCATTTTGAGTAGGTGAGTAATTAGCTATGGGTCTGAAACTTCACAGAGTGAAAGCTCTCCCAAAAGTAGGTGAATGAGTTATTTGAGAAAAATTGGCTATCTGCAATACTTTTACAGATAATTCACATTTACTCATTTTGAGTAGGTGAGTAATTAGCTATGGGTCTGAAACTTCACTAAGTGAAAGCTCTCCCAAAAGTAGGTGAATGAGTTATTTGAGAAAAATTGGCTATCTGCAATACTTTTAGAGATAATTCGCATTTACTCATTTTGAGTAGGTGAGTAATTAGCTATGGGTCTGAAACTTCACCAAGTGAAAGCTCTCCCAAAAGTAGGTGAATGATTAATTTGAGAAAAATTGGCTATCTGCAATACTTTTAGAGATAATTCGCATTTACTCATTTTGAGTAGGTGAGTAATTAGCTGTGGGTCTGAAACTTCACCAAGTGAAAGCTCTCCCAAAAGTAGGTGAATGAGTTATTTGAGAAAAATTGGCTATCTGCAATACTTTTAGAGATAATTTGCATTTACTCATTTTGAGTAGATGAGTAATTAGCTATGGGTCTGAAACTTCACCAAGTGAAAGCTCTCCCAAAAGTAGGTGAATGATTAATTTGAGAAAAATTGGCTATCTGCAATACTTTTAGAGATAATTCGTATTTACTCATTTTCAGTAGGTGAGTAATTAGCTATGGGTCTGAAACTTCACCAAGTGAAAGCTCTCCCAAAAGTAGGTGAATGAGTTATTTGAGAAAAATTGGCTATCTGCAATACTTTTAGAGATAATTTGCATTTACTCATTTTGAGTAGATGAGTAATTAGCTATGGGTCTGAAACTTCACCAAGTGAAAGCTCTCCCAAAAGTAGGTGAATGATTAATTTGAGAAAAATTGGCTATCTGCAATACTTTTAGAGATAATTCGTATTTACTCATTTTCAGTAGGTGAGTAATTAGCTATGGGTCTGAAACTTCACCAAGTGAAAGCTCTCCCAAAAGTAGGTGAATGAGTTATTTGAGAAAAATTGGCTATCTGCAATACTTTTAGAGATAATTCACATTTACTCATTTTCAGTAGGTGAGTAATTAGCTATGGGTCTGAAACTTCACCAAGTGAAAGCTCTGCCAAAAGTAGGTGAATGAGTTATTTGAGAAAAATTGGCTATCTGCAATACTTTTAGAGATAATTCGCATTTACTCATTTTGAGTAGGTGAGTAATTAGCTATGGGTCTGAAACTTCACAGAGTGAAAGCTCTCCCAAAAGTAGGTGAATGAGTTATTTGAGAAAAATTGGCTATCTGCAATACTTTTAGAGATAATTCGCATTTACTCATTTTGAGTAGGTGAGTAATTAGCTATGGGTCTGAAACTTCACCAAGTGAAAGCTCTCCCAAAAGTAGGTGAATGATTAATTTGAGAAAAATTGGCTATCTGCAATACTTTTAGAGATAATTCGCATTTACTCATTTTGAGTAGGTGAGTAATTAGCTGTGGGTCTGAAACTTCACCAAGTGAAAGCTCTCCCAAAAGTAGGTGAATGAGTTATTTGAGAAAAATTGGCTATCTGCAATACTTTTACAGATAATTCACATTTACTCATTTTGAGTAGGTGAGTAATTAGCTATGGGTCTGAAACTTCACTAAGTGAAAGCTCTCCCAAAAGTAGGTGAATGAGTTATTTGAGAAAAATTGGCTATCTGCAATACTTTTAGAGATAATTCGCATTTACTCATTTTGAGTAGGTGAGTAATTAGCTATGGGTCTGAAACTTCACCAAGTGAAAGCTCTCCCAAAAGTAGGTGAATGAGTTATTTGAGAAAAATTGGCTATCTGCAATAATACTTTTAGAGATAATTCACATTTACTCATTTTCAGTAGGTGAGTAATTAGCTATGGGTCTGAAATTTCAGCAAGTGAAAGCTCTGCCAAAAGTAGGTGAATGAGTTATTTGAGAAAAATTGGCTATCTGCAATACTTTTAGAGATAATTCGCATTTACTCATTTTGAGTAGGTGAGTAATTAGCTATGGGTCTGAAACTTCACCAAGTGAAAGCTCTCCCAAAAGTAGGTGAATGATTAATTTGACAAAAATTGGCTATCTGCAATACTTTTAGAGATAATTCGCATTTACTCATTTTGAGTAGGTGAGTAATTAGCTATGGGTCTGAAACTTCACCAAGTGAAAGCTCTCCCAAAAGTAGGTGAATGATTAATTTGACAAAAATTGGCTATCTGCAATACTTTTACAGATAATTCGCATTTACTCATTTTGAGTAGGTGAGTAATTAGCTATGGGTCTGAAACTTCACCAAGTGAAAGCTCTCCCAAAAGTAGGTGAATGAGTTATTTGAGAAAAATTGGCTATCTGCAATACTTTTAGAGATAATTCGCATTTACTCATTTTGAGTAGGTGAGTAATTAGCTATGGGTCTGAAACTTCACCAAGTGAAAGCTCTCTCAAAAGTAGGTGAATGAGTTATTTGAAAAAAATTGGCTATCTGCAATACTTTTAGAGATAATTCGCATTTACTCATTTTGAGTAGATGAGTAATTAGCTATGGGTCTGAAACTTCACCAAGTGAAAGCTCTCCCAAAAGTAGGTGAATGTTTAATTTGAGAAAAATTGGCTATCTGCAATACTTTTAGAGATAATTCGCATTTACTCATTTTGAGTAGGTGAGTAATTAGCTATGGGTCTGAAACTTCACCAAGTGAAAGCTCTCCCAAAAATAGGTGAATGAGTTATTTGAGAAAAACTGGCTATCTGCAATACTTTTACAGATAATTCGCATTTACTCATTTTGAGTAGGTGAGTAATTAGCTATGGGTCTGAAACTTCACCAAGTGAAAGCTCGCCCAAAAGTAGGTGAATGAGTTATTTGAGAAAAATTGGCTATCTGCAACACTTTTATAGATAATTCGCATTTACTCATTTTGAGTAGGTGAGTAATTAGCTGTGGGTCTGAAACTTAACCAAGTGAAAGCTCTCCCAAAAGTAGGTGAATGATTAATTTTAGAAAAATTGGCTATCTGCAATACTTTTAGAGATAATTCGTATTTACTCATTTTCAGTAGGTGAGTAATTAGCTATGGGTCTGAAACTTCACCAAGTGAAAGCTCTCCCAAAAGTAGGTGAATGAGTTATTTGAGAAAAATTGGCTATCTGCAATACTTTTAGAGATAATTCACATTTACTCATTTTCAGTAGGTGAGTAATTAGCTATGGGTCTGAAACTTCACCAAGTGAAAGCTCTGCCAAAAGTAGGTGAATGAGTTATTTGAGAAAAATTGGCTATCTGCAATACTTTTAGAGATAATTCGCATTTACTCATTTTGAGTAGGTGAGTAATTAGCTATGGGTCTGAAACTTCACAGAGTGAAAGCTCTCCCAAAAGTAGGTGAATGAGTTATTTGAGAAAAATTGGCTATCTCCAATACTTTTAGAGATAATTCGCATTTACTCATTTTGAGTAGGTGAGTAATTAGCTATGGGTCTGAAACTTCACCAAGTGAAAGCTCTCCCAAAAGTAGGTGAATGATTAATTTGAGAAAAATTGGCTATCTGCAATACTTTTAGAGATAATTCGCATTTACTCATTTTGAGTAGGTGAGTAATTAGCTGTGGGTCTGAAACTTCACCAAGTGAAAGCTCTCCCAAAAGTAGGTGAATGAGTTATTTGAGAAAAATTGGCTATCTGCAATACTTTTAGAGATAATTTGCATTTACTCATTTTGAGTAGATGAGTAATTAGCTATGGGTCTGAAACTTCACCAAGTGAAAGCTCTCCCAAAAGTAGGTGAATGATTAATTTGAGAAAAATTGGCTATCTGCAATACTTTTAGAGATAATTCGTATTTACTCATTTTCAGTAGGTGAGTAATTAGCTATGGGTCTGAAACTTCACCAAGTGAAAGCTCTCCCAAAAGTAGGTGAATGAGTTATTTGAGAAAAATTGGCTATCTGCAATACTTTTAGAGATAATTTGCATTTACTCATTTTGAGTAGATGAGTAATTAGCTATGGGTCTGAAACTTCACCAAGTGAAAGCTCTCCCAAAAGTAGGTGAATGATTAATTTGAGAAAAATTGGCTATCTGCAATACTTTTAGAGATAATTCGTATTTACTCATTTTCAGTAGGTGAGTAATTAGCTATGGGTCTGAAACTTCACCAAGTGAAAGCTCTCCCAAAAGTAGGTGAATGAGTTATTTGAGAAAAATTGGCTATCTGCAATACTTTTAGAGATAATTCACATTTACTCATTTTCAGTAGGTGAGTAATTAGCTATGGGTCTGAAACTTCACCAAGTGAAAGCTCTGCCAAAAGTAGGTGAATGAGTTATTTGAGAAAAATTGGCTATCTGCAATACTTTTAGAGATAATTCGCATTTACTCATTTTGAGTAGGTGAGTAATTAGCTATGGGTCTGAAACTTCACAGAGTGAAAGCTCTCCCAAAAGTAGGTGAATGAGTTATTTGAGAAAAATTGGCTATCTCCAATACTTTTAGAGATAATTCGCATTTACTCATTTTGAGTAGGTGAGTAATTAGCTATGGGTCTGAAACTTCACCAAGTGAAAGCTCTCCCAAAAGTAGGTGAATGATTAATTTGAGAAAAATTGGCTATCTGCAATACTTTTAGAGATAATTCGCATTTACTCATTTTGAGTAGGTGAGTAATTAGCTGTGGGTCTGAAACTTCACCAAGTGAAAGCTCTCCCAAAAGTAGGTGAATGAGTTATTTGAGAAAAATTGGCTATCTGCAATACTTTTAGAGATAATTTGCATTTACTCATTTTGAGTAGATGAGTAATTAGCTATGGGTCTGAAACTTCACCAAGTGAAAGCTCTCCCAAAAGTAGGTGAATGATTAATTTGAGAAAAATTGGCTATCTGCAATACTTTTAGAGATAATTCGCATTTACTCATTTTGAGTAGGTGAGTAATTAGCTATGGGTCTGAAACTTCACCAAGTGAAAGCTCTCCCAAAAATAGGTGAATGAGTTATTTGAGAAAAACTGGCTATCTGCAATACTTTTACAGATAATTCGCATTTACTCATTTTGAGTAGGTGAGTAATTAGCTATGGGTCTGAAACTTCACCAAGTGAAAGCTCGCCCAAAAGTAGGTGAATGAGTTATTTGAGAAAAATTGGCTATCTGCAACACTTTTATAGATAATTCGCATTTACTCATTTTGAGTAGGTGAGTAATTAGCTATGGGTCTGAAACTTCACAGAGTGAAAGCTCTCCCAAAAGTAGGTGAATGAGTTATTTGAGAAAAATTGGCTATCTGCAATACTTTTAGAGATAATTCGCATTTACTCATTTTGAGTAGGTGAGTAATTAGCTATGGGTCTGAAACTTCACCAAGTGAAAGCTCTCCCAAAAGTAGGTGAATGAGTTATTTGAGAAAAATTGGCTATCTGCAATACTTTTAGAGATAATTCGCATTTACTCATTTTGAGTAGGTGAGTAATTAGCTATGGGTCTGAAACTTCACCATGTGAAAGCTCTCCCACAAGTAGATGAATGAGTTATTTGATAAAAATTGGGTATCCGCAATACTTTTACAGATAATTAGCATTTACTCATTTTGAGTAGGTAAATAATTAGCTATGGGTCTCAAACTTCACCATGTGAAAGCTCTCCCAAAAGTAGGTGAATGAGTTATTTGAGAAAAATTGGCTATCTGCAATACTTTCAGAGATAATTCGCATTTACTCATTTTGAATAGGTGAGTAATTAGCTATGGGTCTGAAACTTCACCATGTGAAAGCTCTCCCACAAGTAGATGAATGAGTTATTTGATAAAAATTGGGTATCCGCAATACTTTTACAGATAATTAGCATTTACTCATTTTGAGTAGGTAAATAATTAGCTATGGGTCTCAAACTTCACCATGTGAAAGCTCTCCCAAAAGTAGGTGAATGAGTTATTTGAGAAAAATTGGCTATCTGCAATACTTTTAGAGATAATTCGCATTTACTCATTTTTGAGTAGGTGAGTAATTAGCTATGGGTCTGAAACTTCACCAAGTGAAAGCTCTTCCAAAAGTAGGCAAATGAGTTATTTGAGAAAAATTGGCCATCGGCAATACTTTTAGAGGTAATTCGCATTTACTGTTTTTGAGTAGGTGAGCAATTAGCTATGGGTCTGAAACTTCACCAATGAAAGCTCTTTGGGATTGCTGCTCTGCAGAGATACCCTGAAGATCAAAAATTTCGTCGAAATCGCTCTATGTAGCACGGTTTTCGAAATATTAGCATTTTTGTGTTTTGCAATTTTTGCGAAAAAAATCGAAAATTCAAAATGGCCGCCATTTTTGGCAAGACAAAATTTTTTTGAAAATTGGCATGGCTACTCTGCATAGATACCCTGTGGGTCAAAAATTTCGTCGAAATCGCTCTATCTAGCACGGTTTTCGAGATATAAGCATTTTTGTGTTTTGCAATTTTACGAAAAATTCGAAAATTCAAAATGGCCGCCATTTTTTGCGAGAAATTTTTTGTTTGAAAATTGGCATGACTACTCTGCAGAGATACCCTGCGGGTCAAAAATTTCGTCGAAATCGCTCTATCTAACAGGGTTTTTGAGATATAAGCATTTTTATGTTTTGCAATTTTTGCGAAAAATTCGAAAATTCAAAATGGCCGCCATTTTTGGCGAGACAAAATTTTTTTGAAAATTGGCATGGCTTCTCTGCAGATATACCCTGTGGGTCAAAAATTTCGTCGAAATCGCTCTATCTAGCAGGGTTTTCGAGATATAACCATTTTTATGTTTTGCAATTTTTGCGAAAAATTCGAAAATTCAAAATGGCCGCCATTTTTGGCGAGACAAAAAATTTTTCAAAACTGGGATAACTACTCTGCAGAGATACTCTGAGGGTCAAAAATTTCGTCGAAATCGCTCTATCTAGCACGGTTTTCGAGATATAAGCATTTTTGTGTTTTGCAATTTTTGCGAAAATTCAAAATGGCCGCCATTTTTGGCGAGACAAAAATTTTTTGAAAATTGGGAAAAGTACTCCGCAGAGATATCCCGCGGATCAAAAATTTTGTCGAAATTGCTCTATCTAGCACGGTTTTTGAGATATAAGCATTTTTGTGTTTTGCAATTTTTGCGAAAATTTCGAAAATTCAAAATGGCCGCCATTTTGGGCGAGACAAAATTTTTTTGAAAACTGGGAAAACTACTCTGCAGAGATACCCTGTGGGTCGAAAATTTCGTCGAAATCGCTCTATCTAGCACGGTTTTCGAGATATAAGCATTTTTGTGTTTTCCTTATTTGGAAAATTCGTAATGATTAATTAATCATTAATTAC
The DNA here is from genome assembly GCA_964017235.1 of Sabellastarte sp. h YS-2021. NCBI lineage: Eukaryota > Metazoa > Annelida > Polychaeta > Sabellida > Sabellidae > Sabellastarte > Sabellastarte sp. h YS-2021. Next base: position 145,798,089 of record OZ024931.1, read on the forward strand.
TGGGCCATTTCTTGACCAATCAATGCAAAAATCTAATGATTTCCAGATTTTAATAGAATGAATGTATTTGCCAAGGTTCAGGTGAATTGATAAAATTCCTTTCAAGTTATCATCCGGACAAGCTTCCCCATCGAAAAAAGACATTTTTGGTCATGTGACCTCTCTGATTGGTTGAAATGTCACTGCAGCATATTCAAAAAAATTCCCCAAGGCTACTGCCTAAACCTGCCAAATTTGAAAAGAATCCGCGTAACGGTTACAGAGTTATAAGGAAAACAAAATGCGGAGCCGGCGGAGCCGGCAGAGCCGGCGGAGCCGGTGGAGCCGGCGGAGCCTGAAGCTCTCCCATACACAAACAAGCGTCCCTTGCGGGACGCTTAATAAAAACAAGAGGAGAGTGCCCGTGAACAGGCACTGTGTCAGGTGACTGAGTGGTTTTAATTTGTGAAGGTGATAATGAGAGGAAAGCATAATTATCACGGAAAGTGCTGTACAGAAGTACAGTAAATGGTAATTGAACAGCATGTTCGAAAGAAATTCTGAAGCTGACAGGACAAAAAAGTTGTGCCCTGCAAATCTTATTATGAAGGAAGGTAACAAGGTAACTGTTTAAGTGTAAAAAGTAGGTCAAAGGGTCCAAGGTAAAATCCGACCACACAAAAACATTCCCAGTCTATGATTTCTATAGGTTGGTTTACCATCCCAAACCTCTAGGACCAATAATAAGCGAGTTATAAACACTTTTAAGTTTGGCTGTCCTCATTTGACCTGGAAGGAGGGGTCCAAAGGTCAACTCTGACCACACCAAAAGATTCCCAGTAAATGATTTCCTATAGGATGGTTTACCATCCCAAACCTCTAGGACCAATAATAAGCAAGTTATAGGCACCTTTAAGTTTTGCTATCCTTGTTTGACCTTGAAGGAGGGGTCCAAGGTCAAATCCGTCCACACCAAAAGATTCCCACCTCATGATTTCTTGTAGGCTGCTTTACCATCCCAAACCTGTAGGACCAATAATAAGCGAGTTATAAGCAATTTTAAGTTTGGCTATCCTCATTTGACCTTGAATAAGGGGTCCAAGGTAAAATCAGACCACACCAAAAGAATCCGAGCCCATGATTTCCTACATGTTGGTTTACCAACCCAAACCTCTAAGACCAATAATACGAGAGTTATAAGCACTTTAAGTTTGGCTATCTTCGTTTGACCTTGAAGGAGGGGTCCAAGGTCAAATCGGGCCCAATCAACAGAGTCCCGGCTAATGATTTCCTATAGGTTGGTTTACCATCCCAAACTTTTAGGACCATAATAAGTGAGTTATAACCACTTTTAAGTTTGGCTATCCTCATTTGATCTTGAAGGCAGGGTCCAAGGTCAAATCCGACCACACCAAAAGATTCCCAGTAAATGATTTCCTATAGGATGGTTTACCACCCCAAACCTCTAGGACCAATAATAAGCGAGTTATAGGCACCTTTAAGTTTTGCTATCCTTGTTTGACCTTGAAGGAGGGGTCCAAGGTCAAATCTGTCCACACCAAAAGATTCCCACCTCATGATTTCTTGTAGGTTGGTTTGCCATCCCAAACCTGTAGGACCAATAATAAGCGAGTTATAAGTAATTTTAAGTTTGGCTATCCTCATTTGACCTTGAATGAGGGGTCCAAGGTTAAATCAGACCACACCAAAAGAATCCGAGCCCATGATTTCCTATATGTTGGTTTACCAACCCAAACCTCTAAGACCAATAATACGAGAGTTATAAGCACTTTAAGTTTGGCTATCTTCGTTTGACCTTGAAGGAGGGGTCCAAGGTCAAATCGGACCCAACCAACAGAGTCCCAGCTCATGATTTCCTATAGGTTGGTTTGCCATCCCAAACTTCTAGGACCATAATAAGTGAGTTATAACCACTTATAAGTTTGGCTATCCTCATTTGATCTTGAAGGCAGGGTCCAAGGTCAAATCCGACCACACCAAAAGATTGCCAGCCCATAATTTTCTATAGGTTGATTTACCATCCCAAACCTCTAGGACCAATAATAAGCGAGTTATAAGGACTTTTAAGTTTGGCTGTCCTCATTTGACCTGGAAGGAGGCGTCCAAAGGTCAACTCTGACCACACCAAAAGATTCCCAGTCCATGATTTCCTATAGGATGGTTTACCACCCCAAACTTCTAGGACCAATAATAAGCGAGTTATAGGCACTTTTAAGTTTCGCTCTCCTTGTTTGACCTTGAAGGAGGGGTCCAATGTCAAATCCGACCACATCAAAAGATTCCCAGCTCATGATTTCCTGTAGGTTGGTTTACCATCCCAAACCTGTAGGGCCAATAATAAGCGAGTTATAAGCAATTTTAAGTTTGGCTATCCTCAATTGACCTTGAATGGGGGGTCCAAGGTCAAATCAGACCACATCAAAAGAATCTGAGCCCATGATTTCCTATATGTTGGTTTACCATCCCAAACCTCTAAGACCAATAATACGCGAGTTATAAGCACTTTGTGTTTGGCTATCTTCGTTTGACCTTGAAGGAGGGGTCCAAGGTCAAATCGGACCACATCAATAGAGTCCCAGCCAATGATTTCCTATAGGTTGGTTTACCATCCCAAACTTCTAGGACCATAATAAGTGAGTTATAAGCACTTTTAAGTTTGGCTATCCTCGTTTGATCTTGATGGTAGGGACCAAGGTCAAATCCGACCACAGCAAAAGATTTCCAGCCCATGATTTTCTATAGGTTGGTTTTCCATTCCAAACCTCTAGGACCAATAATAAGTGAGTTATAACCACTTTTAAGTTTGGCTATCCTTGTTTGACCTTGAAGAGGGGTCTAAGGTCATATCTGACCACACCAGAAGATTCCAAGCCCATGATTTCCTACAGGATGGTTTACCATCCCAAACCTCTAGGACCAATAATAAGAGAGATATAAGCACTTTTCATGACTGACAAAGAAATGCCCGTGGCGGCCATCTTGTTTATCAAAATGAGGCCAAAAACATTCCCAGTCAAGATTTGATCCTTCAAATTTGAGATCTCTACCCATAATACCCTTTGCTCTAGAGGGCCAACAAAAGTCCTTGTTTAAAGTCGAATAAACATCCCTCGCGGCCATCTTGTTTTTCAAAATGAGGCTAAAAATATTCCCAGGCAACATTTTATGGTTATTAATACATCCTGCAAACTTGAGAAGGCTAGCTATAGTATTTTTTCTGTTAGTGCGGTAATGGTGAAATCTCTCTACACACTGCGGCTATCCAGTGGATACAATGATTTATTCAACAGTGAGAACCTGAAAGTAGCTATTGCTCAGCTATGCCATGGCATACAGGTTTGCAATTTCACTAAGTTTTAGCTGACCAAAAATTATGTGAAAAACATATTTTAACAAAATACTCTAAATGCAATAGTTTTCAAGTTACAACTGATTTCTCAAGAGTGATAACCTCAAAGTGGCTATTACTCAGCTATGCAATGAGCTACATGTCTGAATTTTTACTATGTTATAGCTGACCCAAAAGTAGGTGAACAACATATTTAAGCCAAATACTGTAAATGCAATAGTTTTCAAGTTACAACTGATTTACTCAATAGTGAGAACCTGAAAATAGCTATTACTCAGCTATGCAATGAGCTACATGTCTGAATTTTTACTATGTTATAGCGGACCCATAAGTAGGTGAACAACATATTTTAACAAGATACTCCAAATGCAATATTTTTCTAGTTACAACTGATTTACTCAACAGTTAGTACCTGAAAATAGCTATTGTTTCGTTGTGCCATGAGCTACAGGTCTGTAATTTCACTATGTTATAGGTCACCCAAAAGTAGCTGAATAACATATTTATGCAAATAACTTCACTAAGTTATAGCTGACCCGAAAATAGGTGAATAACATATTGAAACAAAATACTCTAAATGCAATAATTTTCAAGTTATAAGTGATTTACTCAACAGTGATAACCTAAAAGTAGCTATTACTCTACTATGACATGAGCTACAGGTCTGAAATTTTACTATGTTATAACTGACCCAAAAGTAGCTGAATAACATATTTATACACAATTCTCTAAATGCAATAGTTTTCAAGTTACAAGTGATTTTACTCATGATGGAAGTTATTGAAAAGCCCAAAAGTAGCCATTACTCACTTAGCTATTGAGACAGACAACCAAGTTACTCACCATGTTGTAGCTATGGAAAAAGTAGCTGAACAACATATTTTAACAAAATGCTCTAAATGCAACACTTTTCAAGTTATAAGTGATTTAGTGCATGATTTCATGAATTTTAATGCATTAAAAAATATTAAAAAAAAATTATTTAAAAAAAAAATAAGACAGATCCAGGTCTCATACTCACACAAGAGAATCTACCTCTGGCCTAGTACATATATGCAAGATATGAGAGAAATCCTTCACATAGTCACTGAGAGAATTGTGATAAAGTGTTGAAATTTTCACACTTTTGGTGGGGTACCTCCCTTGTAATGTCTCTAGCAAACAGACGAAAAGACAGATTTGCATGCCTTGAAGAATTTTTCATCCTCGATAGATAAGGTATCTCTTAAAAAAACAGCATGTCTCTAGGCCTTGTAGTTTTGGAGAAGTTGTTCACGCGGACGCGTACGTACACGCCGCAGAGTGACGACATAAAAAACAGCCTGTGTCTGGGTGTTGTAGGTTTGGAGGAAAAGTTGTTCACGCAGAGGCGTACGCCACAGAGTGATGCCATGTCTGATTGATAAGACTGCAGTCATAACAAGCAATCAGTGCCCGTAAATGGGCTCTGTGTCAGCTGACTGTGTGTTTTGAGTTTCACAGTAGAAGTGACAGAAGAAAAGGACACAAAAGTTGTGCCCTGGAAATGGTGTTCAGAAGGAAAGTAAGAAGGTAACTGTTAGGATGTAAAAAGTAAGTTAAATTGCAAATTTAACTAGAGGATCGCTCGCAAAAAAAAAAGATAATGTTTTTGCATAGCAAAAACAAAGCGTCCCGAAAAGGATATAAAGGTGAGTGCTAAAGTATTAAGAAAATGCTTCGTTTCTAGCCTTATACTGTTGTGGCAACCAAAGTCAGCGCAGTCTGCTCTATCTAGCATGGTTTTCAAGATATAAGCATTTTTGTGTTTTGCAAAAAATAAAAAAATTAAAAATGTCCACTATATTTGGCGAGACAAAAATATTTTGAAAATTGGCATGGCTACTCTGCAGAGATACCCAGCAGGTCCAAAATTTTGTTGAGTTCGCTCCATATAGCACGGTTTTCGAGATATAAGCATTTTTGTGTTTTGCAAAAACTTTGAAAATTCAAAATGGCCACCATTTTTGGGGAGACAAAAATTTTTGTCAAGACCACTGCCGCGGTGTGTATCTCCCGCCGAGCATTAAAGCACAAGAAATAGCTTTTCCGAGATATTCACAATTTTTCATTTTCGTGTGTGAAAGCTCTTCCAAAAGTAGGTGGATGAGTTATTTGAGAAAAATTGGCTATCTGCAATACTATTAAGAGATAATTCACATTTACTCATTTTGAGTAGGTGAATAATTATCTATGGGTCTGAAACTTCACCAAGTGAAAGCTCTCCCAAAAGTAGGTGAATGAGTTATTTGAGAAAAATTGGTTATCTGCAATACTTTTAGAGATAATTCGCATTTACTCATTTTGAGTAGGTGAGTAATTAGCTATGGGTCTGAAACTTCACCATGTGAAAGCTCTCCCACAAGTAGATAAATGAGTATTTGATAAAAATTGGGTATCCGCAATACTTTTACAGATAATTAGCATTTACTCATTTTGAGTAGGTGAATAAATAGCTATGGGTCTGAAACTTCACCAAGTGAAAGCTCTCCCAAAAGTAGGTGAATGATTAATTTGAGAAAAATTGGCTATCTGCAATACTTTTAGAGATAATTCGCATTTACTCATTTTGAGTAGGTGAGTAATTAGCTATGGGTCTGAAACTTCACCAAGTGAAAGCTCTGCCAAAAGTAGGTGAATGAGTTATTTGAGAAAAATTGGCTATCTGCAATACTTTTAGAGATAATTCGCATTTACTCATTTTGAGTAGGTGAGTAATTAGCTATGGGTCTGAAACTTCACCAAGTGAAAGCTCTCCCAAAAGTAGGTGAATGATTAATTTGAGAAAAATTGGCTATCTGCAATACTTTTAGAGATAATTCGCATTTACTCATTTTGAGTAGGTGAGTAATTAGCTATGGGTCTGAAACTTCACCAAGTGAAAGCTCTCCCAAAAGTAGGTGAATTTTTGCGAAAAATTCGAAAATTCAAAATGGCCGCCATTTTTGGTGAGACAAAATTTTTTTCAAAATTGGGATAACTACTCTGCAGAGATACCCTGCGGATCAAAAATTTTGTCGAAATCGCTCTATCTAGCACGGTTTTCGAGATATAAGCATTTTTGTGTTTTGCAATTTTTGCGAAAATTACGAAAATTCAAAATGGCCGCCATTTTTGGCGAGACAAAATTTTTTTGAAAATTGGGAAAAGTACTCCGCAGAGATATCCTGTGGGTCAAAAATTTTGTCGAAATTGCTCTATCTAGCACTTTTTTTGAGATATAAGCATTTTTGTGTTTTGCAATTTTTACGAAAATTTCAAAAATTCAAAATGGCCGCCATTTTGGGCGAGACAAAATTTTTTTGAAAACTGGGAAAACTACTCCGCAGAGATACCCTGTGGGTCAAAAATTTCGTCGAAATCGCTCTATCTAGCACGGTTTTCGAGATATAAGCATTTTTGTGTTTTCCTTATTTGGAAAATTCGTAATGATTAATTAATCATTAATTACTCGGCCATTTCTTGACCAATCAATGTCAAAATCTAATGATTTCCAGATTTTAATAGAATGAATGTATTTGCCAAGTTTCAGGTGAATTGATAAAATTCCTTTCAAGTTATCATCCGGACAAGCTTCCCCATCGAAAAAAGATATTTTTGGTCATGTGACCTCTCTGATTGGTTGAAATGTCACTGCAGCATATTCAAAAAAATTCCCCAAGGCTACTGCCTAAACCTTGCGGGACGCTTAATAAGTAAATTAAATTTTTATAAGTTAATATCCTATCCAATGGACAATTGCTTTACTGGTCGGCGCAACCGGTCCCGCCAAAAGTCAGAAAAAGAAGTCCTGTATATAATACCGGCAGGACCGGTCAGGAGAGCGCATTCGCCAGGTGGCGCCTCATACTTCCTTGCAGTCTAGAGAACGTGACATGATAGCATCTTTTTCATGTCTAGTCCTAGTAAGACCCCTAGTAAGCTGATAGCTGGGCCGGTTGGGTGGGCCTTGCCTGTCCATTGGATTGGGTATTAACTTATAAAAATTTAATTTACTTATTAAATTTGCAATTTTATTGCATTAATACATCCTATCCAATGGACAATTGCTGAATAACTACCGCTTGGTAGGCTGGTAAGCAGCTAGGGACTTAAGTGAACTCATAACAAACAAAAACTGAGAAGGCCCATTTGACCTAGGGTCAGAGAACCCTGAGAGGTCAAGGTCGGCTGTCAACTAACCGGTTAACCGGGAGTCTACCGACACTGCCCCCTAGTGCTGGGAGATCGCTTGGATTTTCCGTGTCGATGTTCGTATCGGACATTTGTAACCAAACTTCGAACATTGCCGATTATGGAGTCGAAGTGTTAAAAAGACAGATAAAATATTAATATTATATTATATGAAGCAAAATACACACAAACTACCACAAATATGACCAAAATATAATCTAAAAGCCATTCACAGACGTCTCCCTCACTAACAGACCATGCTTGATGTATCCTCACTTGTGATTGGCTGATTTTATGATTACCTTGACAACAGTTGGAAAACCCCAAGGTGTTTCTATTTACGTTATTTTTATTGCATTCACGGCTAGTTTTGTGATTTTAACTGATGGATATTTCAGATTTTTACAAAATATTATTAAGGTTAGCATTTTATTGTGACCACAAGGCTGCAAAGAAATGGATTTAGCAAATATCGGTTTTACTTAAATGTTACCGATCATTGATTGGCAATGAGCCAGCGAGCGATAATACCGAAGTTTGCGAACATCGTCCCAGCACTACTGCCCCCCCTTTTTCTTTCCCTCCCAGTGATGATCTGGGAAGGGAAAGAGAGAGAGAGAGAGAGAGAGAGAGAGAGGGGCTCAGAGAGTTCAGTCCCAGAAGAAATAACTTCCCAAAGGAAGCAAGTCACAGTTTTTTTTTGTTTTTTTTTTAAATTATGTACATTTAACATATTTACATATATATAATATCTCCTCATTTCTGGGTTTGGTGGTGCACCTGTTGGGCAGCCACCACAGGTCCCAGGTGGAAGAGCTCTAAGTCAGCCCATGCAACATCCTTCAAATAGAACTGGGTGAAGGTGTTGTGGGATTTCCAGTGGCAGGCTGAAAAGATCTGATCTAAGGAGACCCCTGATTGGAAGGCCTTAGATGCAGCAAAGGCCCTAACATTATGGGCTTTAACCTGATGTAAGGAGAGGGCCTCCTGGTCAGAGAGCTCATAGCACAGAATCACAGTCTGTTTGATCCATGAGGAGATGGTGGCAGGTGAGATGTCTTTGTCAAACCCTTTCTTGAAGGAGACAAAAACTGGGATTTCCAGTGGCAGGCTGACAAGATCTGATCTAAGGAGACCCCTGATTGGAAGGCCTTAGATGCAGCAAAGGCCCTAACATCATGGGCTTTAACCTGATGTAAGAAGAGGGCCTCCTGGTCAGAGAGCTCATTGCACAGAATCACAGTCTGTTTGATCCATGAGGAGATGGTGGCAGGTGAGATGTCTTTGTCAAACCCTTTCTTGAAGGAGACAAAAACTAACTCCTTATTCTGCCTGAGGTCTGAAGCCCTGTCCAAGTAGTAGCGCAGGGCTCTGACTGGACATAGGGACCTGTCACCCTTGAATGACCTATCCAGAGATGGTGCCAGGGCTGGAATGACAACTGGAGCCACACTATCTGGACCCTCCTTAGCCAGCTGATTCTTGGATAGGAAGCTGGGTGAGTGGTACAAAGACACCTTAGACCAGTCTGACTGGTGTCTGATGTTCTTATGTAACCAAGCATGGATCTCACTCCTGCGTTCACCTGAACCCAAGGCCAGTAAGAAAACAGTCTTGAAAGTGATATGTTTCAAGGAGGCCTCTTTAAGGGGTTCAAAGGGAGCCTTTGTGAGCTGGTGCAGTACCAGGGAAAGGTTCCAGGAGGGGATGCCCCTCCTGCCCTTGGGTCTGTCTCTATGGAAACTATCCAGGAGACGAGTGAGATTCTCATCTTTGCTGACATCAATGGTTGAATTGCCCAGTTTGTCAGCAATGGCTGATCTGTCGCCATCAATAGTGCCTGGTTGTAACTTCTTGTCCTGAAACAAGTGCAGGAGGAAGTCAGCAATGGCTTTCAGAGGTGGTGCCCTGAAGTCCACCTGATTACTGAGGCACCACTTTGTAAAAATGGCCCATTTTGCCTCATAGACAGATCTGGTTGATCCTCTTTGAGGAGCCTCAATTCATGCTGCCACTGCCTCAGAGAAGCCTTGCTCCTTGATTGCTGAGGCTCTAGCAGCCAGGCATGTATGTTCAGATTCGACAGGTTCCTGTGAAGGACCTGGTTGAATGACTGAGACACAAGGTTGGGTATGCTGGGCAGACACAGTGGGATCTGGCTTGACATTGTTACCAGGTCCCAAAACCAGGCCATGTTGGGCCACCCTGGTGCAATCAGAATTATTCTGTTGCAGGGGTAGTCCTGGAGCTTCTCCACCACTTTGCCCAAGATAGCTGCCGGTGGGAAGGCGTATGGGTCCAGGTCCTCCCAGGATAGGCTGAGTGCATCCACTGCCCAAGCCTGGGGGTCTGGGACCAGTGAGACAAACTGTGGGAGTTTGTTGTTGAACCTGGGGGTAAACAGGTCCACTTGAGGGTGGTGCCACCGGTTGCATATAGCTTGGAACACTTCTGAATGAAGTGACCACTCTGTTTGAATGGTCTGGCCAAACCTGGATAGCTTGTCTGCTATCATGTTCATTCGGCCAGGGATGTGACGTGCCCTGAGGGTTACTTGCTGTCTGGTACACCAGGACAGTATTCTCCACAGTAGGGCACACAGGGAGCCCGACTTCATCCCCCCTCTTTGTTGATATAGGCAACCACTATCAACACTGTCTTGTTGCAGACGAGGGTTCGAAACTCTTTTAGAGCTAGAAATACTGCTTTCAGCTCTAAGTGGTTTATGTGTAATTTGATCTCTGGTAGGGACCAAGCTCCCCTTGCAGTGTGCTCGTCTAAGTGAGCGCCCCACCCTTCTTTTGATGCGTCTGTAAAGATTTGCAGAGCATGTTTTAGAGAATGTAATGGTTGACCTAGTAGCACATTGCTTTCCTCCAGCCACCACCTTAGATGGGGGTGGAGGGACTTAGGGACCGGGATCACCTTTTCCAGTGATTCTGGGACCCTCCAGTTGTTTTTCAGGTGCCACTGTATGGGCCTCATGTGGAGTCACCCTAGGTGGACTTGCTTTTCTGTTGCTGTGAGTAGACCTATGAGGGACATGAATTGTCAGACCGGGCAAACCAGATCCGACATTATGGATCTGATCTTGTCTGTCAAGGTCTGCCAACGATCTCCTGTTGGTCTGACCCTGCCCTCTTTCTGGTCGAACTGGTAACCTACAAAGTTGAAGACCTGTTTGGGGACCAGTTCTGACTTTTCCCTGTTCACCAGCCACCCTAGATCCTGACACAGTGTGACCAGGGTTTGAATATGCTGGAGACAGGTGTCGTGGGTAGAGGCTGTCACCAGCCAGTCGTCTAGGTACTGGTGGATCCTTATACCCTTCTGAAGTGCCATGAGTTTGACCTCTTTGGCCACCACTGTGAACTCCATGGGGGCTGTGGATAGACCAAAGGGTAAGGCTTTGAACTGGTAGGACCGACCCTGGAGGTGAAAACGCATGTACTTCCTGGACTGACTGTGAATTGGTATGTGGAAGTAAGCGTCTTTGAAATCTATGGATGTGACCCACTCCCCTGCCTGTAGGGAGGTTCTTATTGTCTCTGGGGTCTCCATCTTGAACGACCCTGTGTTTAAGAAGGTGTTCAAGGTGCTCAGGTCCAGGACCGGTCTCCACCGGTTATTGGGTACCAAAAATAGCCAGTTGTAAAAACCCAGTGAGTTTTGATTTTCTACCGGTTCGACTACATTCTTGTTTATCAGCTGATACAGTGCCTCTAAAAGGAAGGACTGCTTGGCTGAGTTGTGGCAGTTGCTTACTACAGTTGGTGACCTTGTCAAGTGGGGTCTGAACTGGAACGGGAGAGTATAACCCTCCCTCAGTGTGGTGACTACTTTTGGACTTGAACCCAGGGCTTCCCATTTCTCCCAATACTGGTTTAACCTCGCCCCTACAGGAGGATCTATAACAGCATGTTGGGCATTGGTGACAAGATTTACAGAAGACAAGTGACCTACACAAGAAACATCTTTCACATATTTTATTTCTGTGTATATTGAAATGCATTGGGATTTACGCCTTTCCTTTGTGGCAACCCGGTGACAATATGAGCATTTGCAACACACGAGTTTACAGTCAAATTTAATGTCACTTTGCTGTTCTCTGCTACCACTGGTGCTGGATCCAAGCCTCCCTGACTGGAAACACAAACAGAGTTCTTCTGACCTGTCACAAAATTTACACAGTAATTGTCATTTATGAGGCTTGCACCCCTTGGCAGGCTTCTGGAAGAAAGTGGAGGCCTTGCCTCGACCTCTCCTGGCTTGTTGTTTGTCCTTGATCTGCTTCCAAGCAGGGACGTTCTTCTTGTTGGTGTGGTGACTACTGGATCTATCAGTTGCAGCATATGGGTGGAAGCTACCCTGATGTCAGTGTGAAGTACCGGACGAACGCCTCTCCTCACTCTTACTGATTTCCTCTTCAGCCTTGGCAATCAGCTGATCCGGAAACAAGGCATTTAGGTGGACTGGAGACGTTCTCAAGGCATTCACAATATCTTGCTTCACCCCAGCATGTAAATAGTCCAAGTAACTATCCCTGCGGGCTAGGGTGAAGTTGGCCATGTTGATAAATACTGCTTCAGATAGATCTTGCATAGTCCTGGCCATGGCTTGGGAGATTGACCGGTTAAAGGTGGTCAAGTACTCTAGTTCACTCACAGCTGGCCTCATCTTCTGTGATGACTTCCCCTTACTGTCCAGACACAGGGTTTTCAACTGAGTGTTCATGGAGTCCTGAACCCTGGTCAATAGTGCTGTAACGAGTTGACCGAAACTCGAGTCGTAACTCGGTGGGCGATATTTGGGACCACATCGATTTACGTAATTTAAACTCGAGTTTTTAAGAAATAAATTATGATATACTAGTCTTGTTATAAAACCAGCACTTTTACAATTTATCTAACCATAAAGACAATAAATTCAATGAGCAATGGCCGTTTTTTTATTTCCTTATTTACGTGGATGTTCCATAATGTGCTCATACATACCTGTACAATTTAACCGGCAACAGAATATATTTCCTTGCAATAGAATGGTACTAAATACGTCAATGGCGGATCCCTTGATGACAATATTTGGACATTATTATTTTATTTATATTTGTGTCATTTACTCGAGTTCAACTCGAGTTCAACTCGCATCTAACAAGCGAGCGTCGATCTACAGAAATCACTGTTGATTACAGCTCCACTGGTCAAGCACCTTGACAAACCAGCAGCCTGGTTGCACATTACTGTCTGTTCCCGTGCTGCTCTCTCCCAATGCCTAAGCAGATCTTGACTGAAGGCCTGGGAGGGTGGGGCAGTAGGCATGTTTCTTCTTGCAACCCTGCTGAAGGAATGGTTGAGTTTGGCCGGGTCCGGTGACCAGGTGCGTACTGTTGAACTCTCATTGTCCTTCTCAGCATGCATACCTTACCATCTGGAAGGTCTAGGGGTTTTGATGAATTGATTCCTGAGGAGGCCAGTGTTGTCAGTGTTTCTGGTGGGGTAGCCCTCTCTGATGGTGAGGTTGATGCTGGACATCTTTCTGCAAAGCCAGTCGTCCACCGGTAGTTTAACACTGACTTTACAGGTTGGCTGTGCACGTGCACCGGCAAAGGGATTGTCATCAGCAGTGGAGGACACAGTTTCGAACTCAGGAACCCTGTGCCAGTTCATAAAACTTCTCACACCCCTCATGGTCTCTCTGTAGTTGGCCTCCTCAGTTGGTTCAGAGTCAGGGTCATCTCTGGAGGCATCTCTGTCTGCTGACCGGTCCCTGTGGATGTCACCATCCAGGGAACCGGTAGTTCTGAGCTGGTCAGCTTCACTGTCAGAGGCTGCACTCAGATCTTCATCACCGGTGGGCTGAACCTCTGGGAACGAACCGGGGGCCTGAACAGGCTGGGTTGCTATCCCTGCACCGGGAGCCCCAAGGGGCTGGGTGGCAGTCTGCATCTCCTCTACAGCATTACCGGTGGCCTGGTCAAGGCAGGGACCGGGTTTCTCAGTGGGCAGGCTCTTCTCAACAGGAAGCTTACTGGTGGTAGGCTCAAAAAATGGCTTCTCAGTGGGAGTCACATCAGAAGCTGGCTTCACAACCTGTTCAACCGGCACTGTGAAGGTCTTGGCTAGCAGCATTGCCTCAAGTCTGGAGAACCTCTGTGCCCACTTGTCGTCCAGTTCTTTGAGATCTTCAGCTGATGGTCTACTGCTTGAAGATCTCTTCTTGCTGGCAGACGGCTTAGGAGACTCACTATGTTTCGTCTTCTTGGTAGTAGGGGTAGACTGCACAGCCTTCACCTTCTCCACTTTACCCAACACACTAACGTGTGCAGGGTCCACGAGAGTGGGAGTGGAGAAGGTCGTAGTTTAAGTGTTCGTCTTCTCTTTTCTGTCCCTGTAGGTTGGAGTGGCCAACTGTAGGACTTGATCAGGGGTAAACCCCTTGCAGATAACACATTCTTTCTTCAAGACGCAGGGGTTGTCACCTAGCCCTTTGTCCCTACAATGTGCACACTTGGAGTGGGTGTTGAACCCAGCCATAGCGTGTCCGCAGGAACCTCTTCTCTGTCCTGGAGATGACATAGTAGTAGATAATACTTCTAAACTTCTTCAAAGATAAATTAAAACAGTTGAGTTTGTTGTAGAACGAAAATTTCCTTGTCGTTGAAAACACGTCTTCACTCTCCACGCGCCAAACGAAAAAGATGCTATGACATCACGTTGTCTAGACAGCAAGGAGGTACGAGGCGCCACCTGGCGAATGCGCTCTCCTGACCGGTCCTGCCGGTATTATATACAGGACGTCTTTTTCTGACGTTTGGCGGGACCGGTCGCGCCAACCGGTAAAGCAATTGTCCATTGGATAGGATGTATTAACGTAATAAAAAACATAGTTAAAGAAAATATTGCAAATGCAATAGTTGTAATTTTACTATGTTATACATGACCCCAAAATAGGTGAATAACATACTGAAACTAGACCTATCGCATCGGAGAACCGATGCAAATTGTATCCACCAGAAAGAAAGCTGACCAAAGCCATTAAAACATGCTTAACCTTGCAGAAGCCCAAGGACCATATCTGACCATATCAAAAGATTCTTAGCCCATAATTCCTATAGGTTGGTGTGACATTGCAAACCTCTAGGAACACAAATAAGAGAGATATAAGCACTGTTAATTTTGGCTATCCTCATTTGACCTTGAAGGAAGGTCCCAAGGTCAAATCCGACCACACCAAAAGAATCCAGGCCCATGATTTCCTATAGGTTGGTTTACCATCCCAAACCTCTAGGACCAATAATAAATGAGCTATAAGCGCTTTTAAGTTTGGCTGTCCACATTTGACCTTGAAGGAGAGGTTCAAGGTGAAATCCAACCACACCAAAAGATTCCCATACCCATGATTTCCTATAGGTTGGTTTACCATCCCAAACCTCCAGGACCAATAATAAGTGATTTATAAGCATTTTTAGTTGGCTATCCTCGTTTGACCTTGAAGGAGGGGTCCAAGGTCAAATCCGACCACACCAAAAGATTCCCAGCCCATGATTTCCTATAGGTTGGTTTACCATCACAAACCTCTAGGACCAATAATAAGTGAGTTATATCCACTATTAAGTTTGGCTATCTTCATTTGACCTTGAAGGAGGAGCTCACGGTGAAATGTGACCACACCGAAAGATTCCCAGCCAATGATTTCCTATAAGTTGGTTTACCATCCCAAACCTCTAGGACCAATAATAAGCGAGTTATAACCACTTTTAAGTTTAGCTATCCTTGTTTGACCTTGAAAGAGGGGTCCAAGGTCAAATCCGACCACACCAAAAGAATCCAGACCCATGATTTCCTATAGGTTGGTTTACCATCCCAAACCTCCAGGACTACTAATAAGCGAGTTGTAAGCACTTTTAAGTTCTTCTATCCTCATTTGACCTTGAAGGAGGGGTCAAAGGTTAAATCCGACCACACTAAAAGATTCCCAGCCCATGATTTCCTATAAGTCAGTTTGCCATCCCAAACCTCTAGGACCAATAATAAGCGAGTTATAACCACTTTTAAGCTTGGCTATCCATGTTTGACCTTGAAGGAGGGGTACGAAGTCAAATCTGACCATACCAAAAGATTCCCAGCCCATAATTTCCTATAGGTTGTTGACCATCCCAAACCTCTAGGACCAATAATAAGCGAGTTATAAGCACTGTTAAATTTGGCCATCTTCATTTGACCTTGAAGGAGGGGTCCAAGGTTAAATCCGACCACACCAAAAGATTCCCAGCCCATGATTTCCTATAGGTTGGTTTACCATCCCAAACCTCTAGGCCCAATAATAGGGAGATATAAGCACTTTTCATGACTGACAAAGTAACACCTGTGCCGGCCATCTCGTTTTTTTCAAAAATGAGGCCAAAACTATTTCCAGTCAAGATTTTATAATGAGGAACATATCATGCTATCCGGTGGATACAACTAAATAATCTAACTGCAATAGTTTTCGAGTCATAAGTGATTTACTCAACAGTGATAACCTAAAAGTAGCTATTACTCAGCTATTCCATGAGTTACAGGTCTGAAATTTTACTATGTTATAGCTGACCCAAAAGTAGCTGAATAACATATTTACACAAAATTCTCTGAATACAATAGTTTTCTCAAGTTACAAGCGATTTTTACTCATGATGGAAGTTACTGAAAAGTCCAAAAGTAGCTATTACTCACTTAGCTCTTGAGATAGACACCTAAGTTACTCAGCATGTTGTAGCTATGGAAAAAGTAGCTGAATAACATATTTTAAGAAAATGCTCTAAATGCAATACTTTTCAAGTTATAAATGATTTAGTGTTGAGTAAGAACCTCAAAGTAGCTATTACTCAGCTATGCCATGAGATACAGGTCTGAAATTTTACTATGTTATAGCTGACCAAAAAGTAGCTGAATAACATATTTTAATAAAATGCTCTACATGCAATACTTTTCAAGTTATACATGATTTAGTGTTGAGTAAGAACCTTAAAGTAGCTATTACTCAGCTATGCAATGAGCCACAAGTCTGGAATTTTATTATGTTATAGCTGACCCCAAAATAGGTGAATAACATTGAGAAACTAAATACTCTAAAATGCAATACTTTTCAAGTTATAAGTGATTTACTCAACAGTGATAACCTAATAGCAGCTATTACTCAGCTATGCCATGAGCTACAGGTCTGAAATTTTACTATGTTATTGCTGACCCAAAAGTAGCTGAATAACATATTTACACAAAATGCTCTAAATGCAATACTTTTAAAGTTATAAATGATTTAGTCTTGAGAAAGAACCTCAAAGTAGCTATTACTCAGCTACGTAATGAGCTACAGGTCTGAAATTTTACTATGTTATTGCTGACCCAAAAGTAGCTGAATAACATATTTACACAAAATGTTCTAAATGCAATACTTTTTAAGTTATAAATGATTTAGTCTTGAGTAAATACCTCAAAGTAGCTATTACTCAGCTATGCAATGAGCTACAGGTCTGAAATTCTACTATGTTATAGCTAACCCAAATGTAACTGAATAACATATGCACACAAAAAGCTCTAAATGCAATACTTTTTAAGTTATAAATGATTTAGTGTTGAGTAAGAACCTCAAAGTAGCTATTACTCAGCTATGCAATGAGCCACAGGTCTGGAATTTTACTATGTTATAGCTGACCCCAAAATAGGTGAATAACATATAAAACTAAATACTCTAAATGCAACATTTTTTAAGTTATAAGTGATTTACTCAACAGTGATAACCTCAAAGTAGCTATTACTCAGCTATGCAATGAGCTACAGGTCTGAAATTTTACTCTGTTATAGCTGACCCAAAAGTAGCTGAATAATATATTTACACAAAATTCTCTAAATGCAATAGTTTTCAAGTTACAAGTGATTTTACTCATGATGGAAGTTACTGAAAAGTCCAAAAGTAGCTATTACTCACTTAGCTATTGAGATAGACACCCAAGTTACTCAGCATGTTGTAGCTATGGAAAAAGTAGCTGAATAACATATTTTAACAAACTGATCTAAATGCAATACTTTTCAAGTTCTAATTGATTTAGTGCATGATTTCATTAATTTTAATGCATAAAAAATTATTTAAAAAATTCATAAAAAAATAATTAAGAAAGATCCAGGCCTGATACTCGCATTAGGGGATCTACTTGAGGCCTAGTACATATGTGCAAGATATGAGAGAAATCCCTGCAACAGTCACTGAGACAGTTGCAATAAAGTGTTGAAATTTTCACACTTAGGGTGGGGGGTACCTCACTTGTAATGGCTTTAGCAAACAGATGAACAGACCAACCTGCATGCCTTGAACAATTTTTCATCCTCGATAGATAAGGCATCTTTTTAAAAAACAGCAAGTCTCTAGGCCTTGTAGTTTTGGAGGAGAAGTCGTTCACGCGGACGCCGACGTCCACACTGCAGAGTGATGCCATAATGCTAGCTGACTGAGAAGTCAGCTGACATAAAAAGGACAGAAATGTTGTGAACTGCATGGTAAACTGTTAAGGAGCTACTCAGGACCTAGTTGTTATACAAAGGTAGAGTTAGAAAGGTAGGTGCATCATAACTAAAGATCTAGAGCTGACATCTCCAAAAAGTAACTGACTTCTGACCAAGAACATATTCGCCAAATCACAGAAAAAATTCTGAAAAGCTGTTAAAGTTAACTGATTAAGTGCATTATTTCATGAATTATAATGCATTATTTTAAAAGCTCATTAAAATAGAGATCCAGCCTCCAGGCCTGATACTCACACAGGGGAATCTACTGATGGCTTGGTACATAGATGACAAATCCATTCTATAGTCCCTGCACTCCAGGGGCTGGAAAATGGAGCTGACCTGGGGGATGGTCTCTTCCTGCCTAGGTGATTGAATCCGGGGAAATTTAGTGATACCTTGTTCTCCCTGCAAATAAAAACAATAACCAGGTATAGAAATTTGAGCTGTTATTTTACATACCTTACTAAAAATATAACATTGTTATCTAATATTTTCATGACTTGAATTCCCAACTACTGCAACTTATGTAATAAGATGGAATGTGTCAAGATTTTTTAATGATGAACATATCCTGCCAATTTGAGATCTATACCTATAATACCTTTTGCTCTAGGGGACCAACAAAAGTCCTTGCTTTAAGTCTAATAAATGTCTCTGGTGGCCATCTTGTTTTTCAAAATGAGGCCAAAAATATTCCCAGGCAACATTTTATGGTTACTATTATATCCTGCAAACTTCAAAAGGCCAGCTATAACATTTTTTTTCGTCAGAGCCGTAATAGTGAAATCTCTACACACTGCAGCTATCCAGTGGATACAATGATTTACTCAACAGTGAGAACCTGAAAGTAGCTTTTGTTCAGCTATGCCATGACATACCGGTCTGCAATTTCACTATGTCATAGCTGACCAAAAATTGTGTGATTTATTTATTTGGGGTTTTACGTCGCTTTCAACACTGTATAGGTCATATCACAACGGGTAGTTGGAAGGGCAGAGGAAACCAGTACATAGAGTTCGTTAGGGTTCTGTACTGTAAACTGCCGACCAACAGCAAGCAACTACCAGCTTTCCCACTTACGGCCATGACGGGGATCGAACCCCGGCCTCAGAGGTGGGAGGCGAGAGTGTTACCACTCTGCCACCGTGGCCCCTCAAAAATTGTGTGAAAAACACAATTAAATAAAATAATCTAAATGCAATAGTTTTCAAGTTGCAACAGTGATAAACTCAAAGTAGCTATTACTCAGCTATGCAATGAGCTACATGTCTGAATTTTTACTATGTTATAGCTGACCCAAAAGTAGGTGAACAACTTATTTAAACAAACTACTGTAAATGGAACAGTTTTCAAGTTATGACTGATTTACTCAACAGTAAGAACCTGAAAATAGCTATCACTCAGCTATGTAATGAGCTACAGGTCTGCAATTTCACTATGTTACAGCTGACCAAAAATTAGGCGAATACCATATTTAAACAAATACTCTATGTGCAAAAGTTTTCAAGTTAGAACTAATTACTCAAGAGTGATAACCTCAAAGTAGCTATTACTCAGCTATGCAATGAATTTTTACTATGTCATAGCTGAACCAAAAGTAGCTGAATAACCTTTTTTATTCAAAATTCTGTATATGCAATAGTTTTTTAACTGGTTTTGAAAACGTTTCGAAGATGCAATAGTTACAGGTGATTTTATTCATTATGGGAGGTACAGCCTGGACAAGATTTTATAGGTCAAGGTCAGTACGGCAGGGTCAAAGGTCAAATCAAGGTCACACCATGATGATGCACATCTACGACCCCCATCCAATATCCCTACCAAATATCAACTTCATACACCTTCGGGTTTCGAAGATATAGCCCAGACAAGATTTTATAGGTCAAGGTCACTACAGCAAAGTCAAAGGTCAAATCAAGGTCAGACTGTGACGTCGCACATCTTCACTCCCCAACCAATGTCTCTACCACATATCAACTAGTGGTGGGATCGGCAGGTTAAATGGTAGATCGAGCATCACTTGTTAGAAGCGAGTTGAACTCGAGTTAAACTCGAGTAATTTTCGGGATAAAGTATTTAATAATTTCGTGTGTTAGCCATTAATATGGCGAAATATTTTACATGACCGTACATGAGGCAAAACTTTGACCTGGAAATGGGTTTTCGCGATAGAATTTAAGTTAAATCTTCATTGATTTAAGCCAGAATAAAGTAAAAATACAATATATTTTTGAAAATTTCAGATATTTCTATTGTTTTGATGAAGTGTCAGCCTTAGATGGTGAAAATATTAACTATTTTCAAAAACTCGAGTTTCACTAGCGCAGATCGATGTGAGCCCAATTATCGCCCATTGACTTTCAACTCGAGTTTTCGTCAACTCGTCCCAGCACTAATATCAACTTCCTTCACCTTACAGCTTCCGAGATATAGCCTGGACAAAATTTTCAATCTTAAGGTCATTATAATACGGCAAGGTCAAAGGTCATATCAAGGTCACACCATGACGTTGCACACCTACACCCCCTAAGCAAGGTCCCTACCAAGTATCAACTTCCTATACCTTACAGTTTCTGAGATACAACCTGGACAACCTTTCCCGCCACCTGCCGGGACGCCCACCCAACCGCGCGCCCATCTGGACACTCCATGTACTCAACTTCTAAAGCCACTTTCAATAGTTTTCATGCAATATAGTCAGCATTAAGTGTGAAAATTAGTGCTGTGAAATCGCTTTGAATATTGGGTTCGATGTTTGGTACCTGTACAAGCTTGCGAACTTCGGTCTAGTTCGATCTTTGAAACGTTTTCAAAACCAATTAAAATGCAGAAATCTCACATAACATCTTGTCACTTTATTGAAAATATAGCAAAAATATAAAATCCATATTTTAAATAAATTCTGCCATTTTTTCAACAAAAGAAACAAGTTTTGTAGATGGGCGAAAATAGGATCCGTTGGGATGTGGTGTGATTTTGGAGATTTCTAGACGTTTTGCAAAGTCCGAATTTCAGACGTTTGAAACCGAATTCTGAATTCAGGGCAGTAAACGAGCGAAATATCGAACTTCTCAAAACATTGTCATGGTACTTTGGCGGTCTGTGGATGACCTTCAATTAAGAGCTTCAAGGTCAAATCTCTCCATGCCTACAGAGGACATATATATGTATTATATACACCAGCCATAGGGTAATCTAACTTTCTGTAAATGAGAACTCGGTCAAAATGTGAAAAAATGGTCAAAATCTGACATTTAAGAGGCCACCAGTGACCTTGAAATTGAAGATCAAGGTCACAAAAGCGTTCATGACATTGCCCGTATATATACCTACATACCAAATTTTAAAGGTCAAACTAAAATATTTTTAAGTGATCGTGTCTGAAAAGAAATTTCTGCAGCAGTGTGACCATCCTGAATCCCAAATATCCCCATCTTTTGTCCGGGCATACAATGAGATATAAGCCAAAATGTCAAGATCAACCATTTTATTACCACAGTTTGACCCCTACAGGAAGAGTAGGATTTTGACTTGCTTTCTAGTCCCAACCAAGTGCCACAACTTACGGAATCCAAGAAATAGCCCAGGCAAGATTTTAAAACTCATGATCACTACTACAAGGTCAAATGTCAAATGAAGATCACACAACAATATTGCATACCTACAACTCCTAAGCAATGTCCCTGAAAAGAAAGACTTTCCTACACCTTATGGTTTCTAAGATATAATAATAGTAGGATTTATATAGCGCAAAATTGATAGAAATCCTCTAATGCACTTGTGTCCAAGAAGGGAGGGTCCAGGGACCGCCAGGGTATAACTAAGGTGGTGGGTATTCCAGCCTAAACAAGTAGGTCTTTAGCTGGCTTCTGAAACCACCTATTGTTTGCTGACATCTGACAATCTGTGGCAGCTTGTTCCATTCAGCTGGTGCAGCTACTGCAAAACCACCCCTGCCTATGAGCTTCTTAGGGCGGGTTGAGGAGATAGATAGCCTGTTGCCGTGAGTGAGACTGCTCGATCTTATTAAAGATGAAAGATACGGGGGCTGGAAAAGATTAATAGCCTTGAATATCAAACGATTATACTTAAAGAGGATGCGATGTTGAAACCCAGACAAGATTATATAGGTCAAGGTCACTATGGCAAGGTCAGAGGTCAAATCAAGGTCACACCACAACGATGCACACCTAAAACTTCCAACCAATGTTGCTACAGATTATCAACTTCCTATACCTTACAGTTTCCCAGATATAGCCCGGACAAGATTATATAGGTCAAGGTCACTACAGCAAGGTCAAAGATCAAATCAATGTCACATTATTATGTTGCGCACCTGAAACTCCTGAGCAATGCCCCTACCAAGTGTCAACTTCTTGCACTGTACAGTTTCAGAGATGAGCCCACACAAAATAATCAAAGGCAAAGGTCACTATGGCACGATAAAAGGTCAATTCTAGGTAACACAATGACGGTGCCCCAACCAATGTCCCTGCCATATATCAACTTTCTACACCATATGGTTTCTAAGATATAGCCACGATAAGATTTTAAAGGTCAAAGTCCCTACGTCAAGATCAAAGGTCAAATGAAGGTCACACTATGAAGTTGCCTACCTGCAACCCCCAATCAATATTCCTAATTTCCTACCACAATGATGTTGCACACCTACAACCCCCAACCAATATCCCTACCAAGTATCAACTTCTACACCTTATGGTTTCTGAGATATATAGCCCGAACAAGATTTTCTTGGTCAAGGTCACTATATCAATGTCAAAGGTCATATACCTCAACAAAACCTCAACAGCCTTTAAGGACATATACCTCAACAATACCTCAACCGCCCTTAAGGACGGTGGGGTAAAAATTGATCCTTTGAGCTTTATGCATGAAAAAAAATTTTCTCATGCCTATAGAAGGAAATGTGAGGCCATAATGAAGTTTCCAGCAATATTTTACAAATATATAATCCAGCAATATTTTACTGTCACCTCACCTACTGTCTTCTTGCAATATTAAACAAATAAAATATCAAATGCTGGTAGTTGTACACAAGGAAATGTGAGGCCACAATGTTTCCAGTTATATTTTACAAATATATGATCCAGCAATATTTTATTGTCACCACATCTACACTGTCTTCTCGCAATATTAAACAAATAAAATATCAAATGCTGGTAGTTGTACACAAGGAAATGTGTGGCCATGGTATTTCCAGCAATTTTTTACAAATATATGACCCAGCAATATTTTACTGTCGCCTCACCTACGTACTGTCTACTCGCAATATTAAACAAATAAAATATCAAATGCTGGTGGTTGTACACAAGGAAATGTGAGGCCTCGATGTTTCCAAGACTTAAGAAGTGGTGAAAACAAGTAAGAGGTGGTAATGAGTTAGTAAGTGAGTTAATGACTTACTAAGTAAATGACTGAAGAAGTGGTGGGAACGACTTAGTAAGTGGTGGGAATGAGTTACTTAGTGGTGGGGATGACTTAGTAAATGGTCGGAACGAGTTAGCAAGTGGTTGGAACAAATTCATTATTGGTTTGAATGACTTAAGAAGTGGTGGGAACAAGTAAGTAAGTGGTGGTAATGAGTTAGTAAGGGGTGGGTCTGAATGAAAACACAAGGATTACTATCTTGTGGCAACCAATTGATATCTTGTTCCCACAAGTTAGTATCTTATTCCCACAACTCAGTATCTCATTCCCATAACTTAATATATCATTTCCACAACTTAGTATCTCATTACCAAGACTTACTAAGCTGGGGGGAATGATTTAGTACCTTGTGGTTACAACGTGCTAACTTGTGGGAACGACTTAGTATCTCATAGTAAAGACTTTCTAACTCCTGGTAACAAGATAAAAAATGATAGCAAAACAGTACTATATCCCTCCCTGGGCTCCGTTTCACACAATAATGAACAATTTGGTGGTTGTCTCATTAAAATATGAAGCATTTAATAGGGATTTTAACAAAGCCTTTGATTTTCCAGTGTTTTCCAATGGGGAAATTTTTTCATTGGATGTTGGTGTTCAATATCTTACTTTTAAGATATCTTACGTTAGGTTTCCAGATTAAATATCTATAAACGAACATTGTACATATAATAATGAATAATTTGATGCCTGTTTTTTTTAAATCTATCAGATATTAAGCAGTTTACAGGGCTTATAACATTGCCTTAGATTTCCCAGTGTTTTTTAATGTGGCAATTTTTCCATAGATTTAGTCCCTCAATATCTTACTTTTAAGATATCTTAATGTCAGGTTTCTAGTTTAATTATCTATGGACGACCATTCTACCCATAACAATGGACAATGTGGTGCTTGTCTTATTAAATTCAAACAAATATTAAGCATTTTACAGTTACTTTTTACAGTTATTTTTTTGGATATAGGGTGTCCAATATCTTACTTTTAAGATATCTTATGTGAAGTTTACAGATTAATTATAATAGACGAGCATTCTACACATAATGATGAACTATTTGGTTGTTGTCTTATTAAAATCAAGCAAATATTAAGCATTTTACAGGGATTTAAAAAAAGCTTTTGATTTCCCAGTGTTTTCCAATGGCACGATTTTTCTCCTGGATGTTGATGTTCAATATCTTACTTTTAAGATATGTTATGTTAGGTTTATAGATTACTTATATATGAGCGAACATTGTACACATAATAATGAACAATTTGATGGTTGTTTATTAAAATCAAACAAACATTAAACATTTTACAGGGATTTTAGCAAAGCCTTTGATTTCCCATTGTTTTCCAATGGGGCGATTTTTTCAGTAGATGTTGGTATTTAATATCTTATTTTAAAGATATGTTATGATACATTTCCAAATTAATTATCTATAGGCGAACATTGTACACATAATAATGAACAATTTAGTGATTGTCTTATAAAAATCAAGCATATATTAAGCATTTTACAGGGATTATAAAAAAGCCTTTGATTTCCCAGTGTTTTCCAATGGGACGATTTTTCCCCTGGATGTAGGCTGTTCAATATCTTACTTTTAAGATATGCTATGTTATGTTTACAGATTAATTATGGATAGACCAGCATTTTACACATACCAATGAACAATTTGGTGGTCTTATTGAAATCAAGCAAATATTAAGCATTTTTCAGGGATTTTAACAAAGCTTTTGATTCTCCAGTAAAACTTAATTGAACGCCTGTTTTAATAAAATCTATCAGATATTAAGCATTTTACAGGGCTTATAACATAACCTTGGATTTCCCAGTGTTTTCCAATGGGGTGATTTTTTTGGTAGATTTAGTCCCACAATATCTTGCTTTTAAGATATCTTATGGTAGGTTTGAATGTTAATTATCTATAGACAAGCATTCTACACGTAATAATGGACAATTTGGTGGTTGTCTTATAAAAACTTTAAGATACATTATGTTAATGTTCCAGTTTAACTATCTACAAGAAAGCATTTTACACATAATAATCAGCAATTTGATGTTGATATTATTAACATTGCCTAAATACTGATCATTTGTTAAGCATTTTATAAATGATTTATAATTGGCTGGCACTTAAGCCAGAATACCCAGTTTGTATATTTACATTTCTGTCAACATTTTTATTCAAACAAGTTTCAGTAAATATATGGAGTAGTTAAATAAAACAGAGTAGGTACATTGAGATATGCAGAATACATACAGGGAACTCAGTGTTAGAGATAAGAACTAATTACAACACAGCATGTGTTAAACAAGCATAACTGTGTTCTCATTGTGGAAATCTGAAGGTTGTTTGTTTATGGCATGTGCAGCCAGGAGTGGGGTAATTAGACTTGCACAAGGCTTAGGAGAAATAAGCTATATAATAGTGAATTTAATTAAAAATCCTGTAAAATGAATTTCCATCTAAAATATTGTCAAGTTACGTGAAATTATATTAAGAGACATAATTATTAAAGTTATCAATGTCAGATATTGACAGTTAAAACTTTGTCTTGTCTAATACAATTTTATAAAATAGTAGCCATGGAGAAGGCTAGTGTACATTCTGTTGGGTGTTTGTTAGTCATTTAGAGTGTAATCACAATAGAGAACAAGATAGAGAAAACAAGTTTGTAAAATATACATGTACATACTATCTGACAAGCTGACATTTTGGCATTTCTTATATTTTGCAGAAAATTTATCTGACACCAAACACAAATATTGGTTTAGATCTATGGTGTCCACTTGTTTAAAATGCCTGTCAAATGCTCAATTAAAATGAAGCAAATATTAAGCATTTTACAGGAATTTTAACAAAGCCCTTGATTTCCAGGTGTTACTTAATTGAGCGATTTTTCTGTGGATGTTGGTGCACAATATCTTATTTTTAAGATATCTTATGTTAAGTTTCCTTATTAACTATCTCCAAACAAGTATTCTACACATTATCATGAACAATGTGGTGTTTGTCTTATTGAAATCAATCAAATATTAAGCATTTTACAGGAATTTTAACAAAGCTATTGATTTCCAAGTGTTACTCAATTGAGAGATTTTCTCCATGGATCTTGGTATTTAATATCTTACTTTAAGGATATCTAATGTTAGGATTCCAGTCTAATTATCTATAAGCAAGTATTCTACACATAATAATGAACAATTTGGTGGTTGTTTATTAAAATCAAGCAAATATTAAGCATTTTACAGGGATTATAACAAAGACCTTGATTTCCAAGTGTTAATTAAATGATTTTTAAGTGGATATTGGTTTTTAATATCTTACTTTTAAGATATCTAATGTTAGACTTCCAGTCTAAATATCTATAAACGAGTATTCTACACATCATAATGAACAATTTGGTGGTTGTTTTATTAAAATCAAGCAAATATTAAGCATTTTACAGGGATTTTAACAAAGCCCTTGATTTCCCAGTGTTACTTAATTGGGCGATTGTTTACATAGATGTAGTCCCTCGATATCTTACTTTTAAGATATCTTATGTTATGTTTCCAGTCTAATTATCTATAAACGAGTATTCTACACATAATAATGGACAATTTGGTGTCAGTTTTATTAAAATCAAGCAAATATTAAGCATTTAACAGGGACTTTAATAAAGCCTTTGATTTTCCAGTCTCACTTAAATACACATTTTTTTTCCATGGATGTTGGTGTTTAATATCTTGCCTTCAAGACATCTTATATTGAGTTAATACTTTATTTATCATATAACGAGCATTGTACTCATAATAATGAACAATTTGATAGTTGATCGTTTTCCCACCACTTTTGGGGAGGGGGGGATCTTAAATTTCTCTGTTAAACGCAAAAAAACGTGTTTATCTCGGAAATGGAGCGACATAGAACGATTTCAACGAAATTTTTGACCCACAGGGTATCTGCACTGTCTACTTGCGACTTTTCGCAAAAATCATTTTCCCGCTACATTTTGCAGCCATCTTGCATTTCTACGCTAAACACAATAACCCGCTTATTTAAGAAATGAAGTGAGATAGAGCAACTTCAACAAAATTTTTGGCCCACAGGGTATCTGCACCGTCTACTGGCGACTTTTCGCAGAAATCACTTTCCCGCTACATTTTGCAGCCATCTTGCATTTCTGCAATAAACACAATAACCCACTTATTTCAGAAATAGAGCGAGATAGAGCAGTTTCGACGGAATTTTTGGGAATCGTTTTCCTGCCACTTTTGGCAGCCATCTTGAATTTCTGCATTAAACACAAAAACCCGTTTATCTTGAAAACGGATCGAGATAGAGTGATTTCAAAAGTTTTGACACGCAGGATATCTGCAGAGTCTATTGGCGACATTTTGCAAAATTCACTTTCCCACCACTTTTGGCGGCCTACTTGCATTACTTGAATTTCTGCGTTAAACAGAAAAATATGTTCATCTCGGAAACGAAGTAAGATAGAGAGATTTCAAAGAAATTTTTGACCCATAGGGTATCTTACTTTTGGCGGCCATCTTGAATTTCTGCGTTAAATGCAAAAACCAGTTTATCTAGGAAGCGGAGTGAGATTAAGCAATTTTGATGAAATTTTTGATGCACAGGGTATCTGCTGGGCTACTGACTTTTTGCAAAAATCGTTTTCCCACCACTTTTGGCGGCCATCTTGAATTTCTGCATTAAACACAAAAATGTGTTTATCTCGGAAACGGAGCGAGATAGAGCGATTTCGACGAAATTTCTGTTCCACAGGGTATCTGCACAGTCTACTGGCGACTTTTCACAAACATTGTTTTCCCGCCACTTTGGCGGCCATCTTGAATGTCTGCGTTAAACACAAAAACCCACTTTTTTTCAGAAATGGAGCGAGATAGAGCGACTTCAACAAAAATTTGGCTACATTTTTGTCTGTGTTGGCGAAAATATTGTCTGTGGTGTTGGTGGTGGAAATGTCAGCTGTATTGGTTATGTTTTCATCTGTGTTGGCGAAAATAACATCTGTGTTGGTGAAAATACCATCTGTGTTGGTGAAAATCTCATCTGTGTTGGCTACATTTTTGTCTGTGTTGGCAATAATACCATCTGTGGTGGCTATATTTTCATCTGTGTTGGCTTATGTATCATCTGTGTTGGCTAAAATCTTGTTTGTGGGTGCGAAGTTTTCATCTGTAAGTATTGGTGAAAATATCATCTGTCTTGGTTATATATTCATATATGTTGGTGAAGTTTTTATCTGTGTTGGCGAAAATATCATCAGTGTTGGCGAAAATATCATCTGTGTTGGCTATATTTTTGTCTAAAATATGTAAATTGTAAGTTGCCAACACCGATGTTTTCAACATAGACAACCCCACTGGTGGCGTTAATACTCTCTCATAGATGTCACATACAAACTGCTTGTCTGCTAAAAACTAAACTGGATTTTTCCTGTGGAATTTGCCCTGCAATATCTTACTTTCAAGGTATGTTTTAAAATGTTAAATTATTATAGACTGGAATTCTACACACAATGATGAACAATTTGGTGGTTGTTCCACAAAATAAAGCAAATATTAAGCATTTTACAGGGATTTTAACAAAGCGTTTGATTTCCAAGTGTTTTCAAATGGGGCAAATTTTTCCATGGATGTTACGTTTGATATCTTACTTTTAAAATATCTTATGTTAGTTTCCAGATTAATTGTATCCACTGGAGAGGACAGCCAAACTTAAAGTGCTTATAACTCACTTGTAATTGGTCCTAGAGGTTTGCAATGTAAAACCCATTTATAGGAAATCATTGGCTGGGAATCTTCTGATGTGGTCAGATTTGACCTTGGGGCCCTCCTTCAAGGTCAAATGAAGATAACCGAACTTAAAAGAGCTTATAACTCGCTTATTATTGGTCCTAGAGGTTTGCAATGTGAAACCAACTTATGGGAATTCATAGACGGGGAATCTTCTGATGTGGCCCTCCTTCAAGGTCAAACGGGGCCAATGGGGCTATTTTGGGGGGTAGATTTAGTAACTCAATACCTTAACTTTAAAATATCTTATGTTAGGTTTCCAGTTTAATTATCTATAAACGAAAAAACAAATATTCTTCATATTATAATGAACAGTTTGGTGGTGATCTCATTAAAATCTCTCAAATAAAAAGCATTTAACAGTCTTTTTAACAGAGCTTATAATTTACTAGTTCTTTTAGATTAGTCAATTTTTTCTCAGGATTTAGTCCCTAAATACCTTACCTTTAAGATATTTTATGCCAGGTTTCCAGTCTATTTATCTATAGACAAGAATTCTACACTTAATAATGGACAATTTGGTGGTTGTCTTAGTAAAATCAAGCAAATACTAAGCATTTTACAGTGACTTTAATAAAGCCCTTATTTTCGAGTGTTACTTAATTGGGCGATATGTTAGTTGTTGTATATCTTATTTTTATTATGTCTCATGATAACTTTACAATTAATTATTGATAGAGAGGCAATTTACACGTAATAATGAACAATTTGGTGGTTGTCTTATCAAAATCAAGCAAATATTAAGCATTCTACGGGGATTCTAACAAAGCCTTTGATTCTCCAGTATAACCAATATCTTACTTTCTAGATATCTTATGCTAGGTTTCCAAAATTATTATCCATAGACGAACATTGTACACATAATAATGAATAATTTGGTGTTTTAATAAAATTTTTCAAATATAAAGCATTTTACAGGGCTTATAACATGACCTTGGATTTCCAGTGTTTTCCAATGGGGCAATTTTGTCATAGATTCAGTCCTTCAATATGTTACTTTCAAGATATCTTATGCAAGGTTTCCACTTTAATTATCTATAAAGGAAAAAGAGTATTCTACATATTATAATGAACAATTTGGTGGTGATCTTTTTAAAATCTCTCAAATATTAAGAATTCAACAGTCGTTTTAACAGATCTTATAATTTACTAGTTATTTTCCATGAGGCGATTTTTTCCATGGACTTAGTCCCTCTATATCTTACTTTAAAATATCTTATATTAAGTTTCCAGTTTAATTATCTATAAACGAGTACTCTACACATTATAATGAACAGTTTGGTGGTGATCTAATTAAAATATCTCAAATATTAAGAATTTTACAGTCTTTTTAACAGAGCCTATAATTTACTAGTTATTTTCAATGGGGCGATGTTTTCCATGGATTTAGTCCCTCAATATCTTACTTTTAAGATATCTTATGTTAGGTTTCCAGTTTAATTATCTATAAACGACCATTCTACACAAAATAGTGGACAATTTTGTGGTTGTTTTATTCAAATTTTAAGATATATTATGTCAATGCTCTTAATTATCTATAAACAAGCATTCTACTCATAATAATGAGCAATTTGATGTTGATATTATGAACATCACCTTATTCTTGATCATTTGATAAGCATTTTATAAATGATTTAAAGTTGACTGTAACTTTAGCCAGAAAACCCACTTTTGGTGACCATCTTGAATTTCTGCATAAAACACAAAACATGTTTATCTTGGAAATGGAGCGAGCTAGAGGGATGTAAATGTAATTTTTCACCCTCAAGGTATATGTAGACTGTTTAGCTCTCTGGTGACCTTTAGCAAAATTTTTGACCCACAGGGTAACTACGGAGACTACTGGCGAGTTTTTGCCAAACTTATTTTGCCCCTACTTGGTGACCATCTTGAATTTCTGCGTAAAATGCAAAAATGCATTTATCTTGGAAACACAGTGAGCTAGAGCGATTCGGACAAAATTTTTGACCCACAGGGTATCTGCAGACTCTACTGGCTACCTTTCTCAAATTTAGTTTTCCCGCTACTTTTGGTGGCCATCTTGAATCTCTGCATAAAATGAAAAATGTGTTTATCTCAGAAACAGAGTGAGCAGGAGCGATTTCGACAAATTTTTTTGATGCACAGGGCATCTCCAGAGTCTACTAGTGACTTTTCCCCAAAATTGTTTTCCCGCCACTTTTTGCGGCCATCTTGAATGTCTGTGTAATACACAAAAGTGTGTGTATCTTGGAAACGTAGCGAGCTAGAGTGATTTCAACAAAAATTTTGACCCCAGGGTATATGCAGAATCTACTGTCGAGTTTTTGACAAAATTGTTCGCCCACCACTTTTGGCGGCCAAACTTAATTTCTGGGTAAAATGCAAAAACGCATTTATCTCAGAAACAGAGAGAGCTGGAGCTATTTCGACGAAATTTGACCCACACAGTATATGAAGATTCTACTGGCAACCTTTTCACAAAATTCTTGACCCACAGGGTATTTGCAGAGACAACTGGTGAGTTTTCGCCAAAATCATTTTCCTGCCACTTTTGCTGACCATCTTGAATTTCTGCATAAAACCAAAAAACGTGTTTATCTTCCAAACAGATCAAGGTAGAGCGATTTTGACGAAATGTTTGACCCACAGGGTATCTGCAGAGTCAACTGGCAACTTGGTTTTTCCGCTACAAATGGTTTTTCCGCTACTTTTGGTGGCCAACTTGAATTTCTGCGTAAAATGCAAATACACATTTATCTCAGAAGCTGAGAGAGCTAGAGTGATTTTGATGAAATTTTTTACCCACAGGGTATCTGCACAGTCTATTGCGGATTTTTGCAAAAGATTTTCCTGCCACTTTTGGTGGCCATCTTGAATTTCTGCTTAAAATGCAATAACATGTTTGTCTCACAAACAGAGAGAGCTAGAGTGATTTTGGTGAAACTTTTGTCCCCCAAGGTATCTGCAGAGTCTTCTGCCAAGTTTTTGCCAAAATCGTTCTTCCGCAACTTTTGGTGGCCATCTTGGATTTCTGTGCAAAATGGAGTGAGCTAGAGCGATTTTGATGAAATTTTTCACCCGCGGTGTATATGCAGACTTTACTGGCGACCTTTATCCAAATTTTTGACCCAAAGGGTATCTGGCGAATCTACTGGCAACTTTTCGACAAATTGTTTTTCCACCACTTTTGGCGGCCATCTTGAATTTCTGTGTAAAATGCAAATACATGTTGATCTCAGAAACAGCAAGGTAGAGCGATTTCGACCCACAAGGTATCTGCAGAGTCTATTGGGGACTTTTTCAAAAATAGCATTCCCGCCACTTTTGGCGGCCATCTGGAGTGAGCTAGAGCAATTTCAAAGATATTTTCGAGCCCACGGTATATGCAGACTTTACTGGAGACCTTGCTCAAAAATCATTTTCCCGCCACTTTTGGCATCTTGAATTTCTGCATAAAATGCAAAAATGCATTTATCTTGGAAACGAAGTGAGAGAGAGCGTGATTTCGATGACATTTTTGAACCACAGGGTATATGCAGTCTCCTGACGAGTTTTCACCAAAGTCGTTTTCCTGACACTTTTGATGGCCGTCTTGAATTTCTGCGTATAATGCAAAAACGCATTTATCTCAGAAACGGAGAGAGAGCTAGAGCAATTTTGGCAAAATTTTTGACCCACATGGTATCTGCAGAGACATGAAAGAAATGGAGCCAGCTAGAGCAATTTTGATGAGATTCTGTAGAGTAAACTGGTGACTTTTTGCCAAAATCATTTTCTGCCACTTTTGGTGGCCATCTTGAATTTCTGTGTAAATGCAAAAACATATTTATCTCGGAAACTGAGCGAGCTTGAGCGATACACTAGTTAACATGGAAACCTAACATAAGATATCTTAAAAGTAAAATAGTGAACACCAACAACCACCAAATTGTTCGATATTATGCGTAGATTGTTTGTCCATAGATAATTCAACTGGAAACTTTGCTTAAGATGTCTCAAAAGTAAGATATTGGGGGACAAATTCCATGAAAACATGATGTAAAAACCCAACTTAAGTGGACATTTAGTATATATCTTTGGAGGTAAAACCCTAACTTAAGTGGACATTTTGTATATATTTTAGGATGTAAAAACCCAACTTAAGTGGACATTTAATGTATATCTTAGGAGGTAAAAACCCAACTTAAGTGGACATTAAGTGTATATCTTTGGAGGTATAATGCCAACTTAAGTGGACATCTTGTATATATTTTAGGATGTAAAAACCCAACTTAAGTGGACATTTAATGTATATCTTATGAGGTAAAAACCCAACTTAAGTGGACATTAAGCGTATATCTTTGGAGTTAAAATGCCAACTTAAGTTGACATCTTGTATATATTTTAGGATGTAAAAACCCAACTTAAGTGGACATTTAGTGTACATCTTAGGATGGAGCACTCAACTTAAGAGGACATTTTGTGTACACCATACATGCACTATAAACATAAATATTTGGCATAATAGTTAGCAAGTAGTAACTTTCATGGAAATTTATTATTCAATTGATCATCTAACTAAAAAGAGAAAAATGTTGCAAGAATCTGAAAAATATCCAAATCAAACCAATTTTTAGAAGTATAGATACATGTATATGTCTGAATACAAAATGTATCAATTCTTTTTTTTAAGACCAATAGGATTTCTATTTTCAACTGGAATATTTATGTAGGAATCATAACTTTTCACTTGAGTATGAGATGACTGTTTTCAAAGTAAGCTTAAGTTGTGTTGAACCAAACTTAATAATTGTTACTTGTGTTGCATTGAATTTGTGCCAAAAATAAGCTAAAACTACATATAGAATGTCATGTATTTTAATACATATAACCATATATTTAGAATAAATACTATGGTAATTATTTTTGGATAATTTTATCTGATTTCCACTTTATATTTCTACACATTAAAGTGTCTACTTAATGTGGCTGTTTTTACACCACTTAAGGGGACAGTCTACTTAATGATGATTTTAATCGGGTAAAACATTAAGTAGACATTTTTAGGTAGACACTTGAGTTATATATTTTATTTCAAACTAAAAGCATTGCATCGATATATATTTAAAATCCTCATAATAGTTAAGTGTAATATATATATATATATATATATATATTACACTTTATTCATCGTTAAGTAGACAGTGTGTAAAAACCCAGCTTAAGTCGACACTAACCTATATCTTTCATTTTTAATGATAATAACTTGAGATTTAAAAAATTTCTTATATTTTGAATGAGGATTTTAAATATATATCCATGCAATGCTTTTAGTTTGAAATAAAATATATAACTCAAGTGTCTACCTAAAAATGTCTACTTAATGTTTTAAGTGGCGTAAAAACAGCCATATTAAGTAGACATTTTAATGTGTAGAAATAAGGAATTGGAAATCAGATAAAAAGATCCATAAATAATTGCTTTTGTATTTATTCTAAACCTATGGCTCTTTGTATAAAAATACATGGCATTCTGTATGACGTTTTAGCTTTATTTTTTGACAGATTCAATGCACAAGTGATAATTATTAAGTCTGGTTCAACACAATTTAAGCTTCCTTTGAAAACAGCCATCTCATTCTATTCAAGTGAAAAGTTCTGACTTTTACGTAAATATTCCAGTTGAAAATAGAAATCCTTTTGGTTTTTTTAAAAAGAATTGAAATATTTTTTGACTTAAATACATGTATCTATACTTCCTAAAATTGGTTTAATTTGGATTTTTTTAGGATTCTTTCAACAGTTTTCTCTTTTTAGTTTTAAATAGATAATCAATTGAATAATAAATTACTATGAAAGTTACTACTTGCTAAATTTTATGGACAACAAAACTTGTACAA
Source organism: Sabellastarte sp. h YS-2021 (assembly GCA_964017235.1). NCBI lineage: Eukaryota > Metazoa > Annelida > Polychaeta > Sabellida > Sabellidae > Sabellastarte > Sabellastarte sp. h YS-2021. The sequence goes on from OZ024931.1 coordinate 145,833,267, forward strand.
ATCGTCTCCGAATGCAGTTGGTTAGAAGTTATTTAGTACGAAATGCTTTGAACTATTACCTAATGAAATAAGAAAGCTGCCTACAGGTGTGATATTAGAATTACCAGATTCATTGTACGTGCAAGTAGCAGAAAAGAGTAGTGTTAGCCTATGTGGACTCCGTGTATTGGCTGGAATTATTGATCCGGACTATCGAGCACAAATATTTGTGGTACTACACAATATTACAAATAAAAAAAATTCATGGGACAAGACAAAGCCCATAGCACAGTTGATATTTCATTCAACCATTAACCCTTGCATCATAAAAACAGAAAACATTGTAGAAGAAACATTTCGAGGAAGTAAAGGATTTGGTGAGTGTACTGAATTGAAACATCAATTTTAAGACGATGTTGAGTGTTTTGGGAAACTCTTCGGAAGGGGGACTTAGTACAATCGTTTTACCATCAAATACTAAATGCGACTATTTTGAAAACAAAACATCAAACTTTGTGGTAGATTTATCCGAACCTATTACCTTAAAACCGGGGACAAAGATAGCTCTCGCTGAAATCATTTATCCAAACAGTATAATGAATGTGTTTGAACCAATGACTGAAATTCATCTTTCGAAGAAGAAAGGTATAAAAACAGGGCATTTTAACAGAACAATCCCCGGCAAAAATTACCTTAATATAGAACAATTAATACGGGCAATAAATACAGCTATCAAAAGTGCAAAGATGGAATCCACGTTGCGGGTAAACAACAGGACTGGATTGTGTAAAATTATTGTAGAGAGCAAAGAGACAATAGAGATCCACAGAAAGCTGGCAAATATTTTAGGATTTTTTGACAAGGTACAGTTTGCAAATGTAGGAAACAGACCCGCTTTACCAAGAGCATACGTAAGCGATGTGATACCCGACATTAATTTGCTCACTTTCAGTCTTTACATCTACAGTGATATTGTCTACCCTACTCGTGTGGGAGATAAGAATGTTCCAATTTTAGGGATCATTCACTGTGACACTCGTCTCGATTCACAATATACTCACAAAACACTTCCTATTTTAAACTATATCCCTGTGATAGGAAATGTACTAAGTAAAATTGAAATTAAAATCACAGACACTGATTCATTTTCAATTTGGAAAGGTGATAATCAGGCTTTCTTTATTTCAACCGGATTAAAAAATAAAGAAAAACATCACAAATTCAAAAATGTGTATAAGAGGTACAGAATTGAACTTCCCAGGTACAAGAAAATGGATGTGGAAATGTATTTATCAAAATCCTACTCGATGGTCAAAAATAAAATTAAAAAAGCATTGCGTAAATTGAAGAGTATTAAGATACAACTGTCACTGAGGGTAAAACTTAAAAAGTACAGACAAACAGAAGATGATTTTGTTTACATCAAACCGTACTTTACATCGGAAACAAGGGGAATTCTTTTGAAGGTACATATCAAAAAGATTATATCCGAATTAAATAAAGAGGTGGCATCTAGATTAGAAACATTTCTTCACCATGAAAGTAATTGGAACCTAGTCAAGATTTATAGTCTTGAATTGAAAATAGTGAAGTACGTCCCAATTTTGGGTGGGTGTAAACAAGGAAATCTTCCAAATTTTCTGAAAAACAAACACTGTTTACTCGACTTATCTTCCCCAGCAAACCAATGCTTCCTATACTCTGTAGCAGCTGGTATCTTACAACCACCAGCAAAGAATGCAAGTCGTGCGAGTCAGTACAAAACCTTGGTGGAAAAGTTTAACACAAATGGAATTTCGCTACCCATGACACTGGATAGTATCCAACTGTTTGAAGCACAAAATGAGGTTTCTATAAATTGTTATGAGATTAACCCGGTATCTCATGAACCCGGGGTGCTACACATAAGTTCTGAAGAAAACAAGAAACATCACGTAAATATATTGTTATACAAAGGACATTATTACACAATAAGGAGTCTTTCAAGATTTCTTTGTGGTTTTCGATGTTCAAACAGGAAAAAAGGTTATTACTGCAAAACCTGTTTGACAAAAAAGTATTCAGAGCAAGCTCTGAAAGAACATGAAAACTTTTGCAGTATAAATGGGGTCAAACCTAAAGGAAAAGTACAGTAGACTCTCGATTATGCGAACCTGTAGGGAGACATCATTGAAGTTCGGATAATCGGGAGGTTCGGATAGCCGAGAGTGAGGTCTACGTGCATTAGCGGTAACACCAATGGACGATAATAGAGTGATTTTGTCAATATTGCTTATATCTACATAAAAATGAAATAAAATATTCAAAAACCTATGTTATTCTGTTTTTTAATAAATAATCCACAATATTAGTTCACTAAAAGACATCAATATGTGCTTTATATCACGAGATTTCATGAAGACTGTAGTACTAGAAACAAAAAAAAAACGTAAGTTTTTGGAGATTTCTAAAATTGAAATTACTGGAGAATCAGAGGCATCTGGTTGTCCTGAAAATTTGCAAGATTAATAACTTTTACTTGTTATTTTTTTGCATATTTTTACACCTTATAAGTTCACTTAATGACTTGCTTCCCTTGTTTTTGTAAATGAAAACCAAAAATCCTTTGCCATAACCCCTGTTAAATAAAAGAGTGGAACATCTCAGTCCATTTTTGTATATGTACTGACAATATATTTTATCAGCCAAACAGTCTTTTTAGTAAATTAATGGATAGTGAATGTTGTAAGGCCTGTCACACTATTTTTATGATCAAAGGCCAAGTTCCAGGCTTTATTTGTGAAGGCTTTTCTTTTCTAGCCTCTAAACTAGAACAATGCATCTGAACCTTTTTTTGTTGATTTCCTAACCAATGTCCATTAATTTAACACACTGCCCTTTCAATGACAATAAATTCAGTGGACATTGTCATTTTATTGTGTACAGAGGGTTAATTACCTAACTGAATGCCTCACTTTGTAAAGCAAGCTGATCACCCAAACACTGGGTCCCCCTTTGTTCTGAATTTAGAAGACGCCTTAATTGCACTTAATCAATAGGAGACCTGGCATTGAGAAAGGGCTCAGCATGGAGGGATTACTGTGTGTTATGCTAAACAAAAGGTGGGAGATCAAGGAACTGGGTTAAATGGATGAATTTAATGGCTTTCACGATTTTTAGGTAGATAAATATGAAGATTTTATTAAAATCACCGATTATCGCCCATCGGACTCGGTAGTCAATGAAACCAAAATATGGGAGACATCAGAAAAGTGCGGTTAAGCCGGATTTTCGGATAATCGGGGTTCAGATAAGCGAGAGTGTACTGTACCAACTTTGGGATCTGGTGAAGACTTGTTACAATTTAGAAACTATGAGAAAAACTTCATGGCACCCTTTGTCATGTACATGGATTTTGAGACATATCAGAGTCGAGTGACCAACAAAAGATCCAGTGGAAAAAAAACTAAATTTAACACCCAGCATAAACAGTTAAGCATTGGCATGAAACGTGTATGTCATGTAAATGACAAGTTCAATGGACCTGTAAGGTGTTACACAGGAGAAAATTTTACCAAAAAAGCTATTGAAATGTTGATGGAAGAGCAAAGTCGCATCAATGTAATTTTGAACGAATGCAGATACCCTATGACCAACACTGCAGAAACTTGGCAAATGTTGAAAAAGGCTACCCAGTGTTATATATGTGATTCAGTTTTTCACCGTGACAAAAAAATGTAGGGATCACAACCACTTGCAAAGCCCCAAGGTCACAGAAGAACACCTTTTTGGGAATGTACTTGGTATAGCTTGTAATAGGTGCAACCTGAAATACTCTTCAATTTCCAATGAACCAAAAATTCCTGTATTTCTCCATAATGGATCGAAATACGACTTCAAATTGTTGATAAGAGATTTGTGTCAAAACAGTGAAAACCAATTAAAAATTATTCCAAGAACAAGCGAGACATTTGCGTGTATCTCTTTTCAAAATTTCCAGTTCATAGACACCTATGCTCATTTACCCAACAGTTTATCAAACCTGACAGACATTCTGAGAAGTGGGCAAGAAAGTAAGGATAAATTATTCAAACACACTAGACAATTATATCCGGAAGAATCTACATTTTTAAAATTGCTGAAAAAAGGTTTCTTCCCCTATGAGTATCTAACAGGGGTTGATGTTCTGAATGAATGCAAACTACCAGAACAAGAACACTTTTATAGTTCTCTTACAAAAAAGACTATCACCCCTGAACAGTATCAACATGCACAGTCAATGTTTACGGTTTTCAAATGTTCAAATTTAGGGGAATACTTAGAGGCCTACCTGAAATTAGATGTGACCTTACTGGCAGATGTTTTTTGAAAATTTCAGAGCAATAAACCATAAACTGTACGGGTTAGATGTTGCAAAATACTTAAGTCTACCAAGTTTCTCATTTGATGCAATGTTGCTTCAAACCAAAGTAAAACTCGAACTGATCACTGATCTTGAACAGTATGAATTCATACAGAAAGCTATTAGGGGTGGTATATCTGGTCAGTACACAAGGTATGCAAAAGCGAACTATCCAACATTACCAGACTACAACGAAGTAGAACCGCTAAGTTACCTCCACATGTTTGACTGCAATTCATTATATGCCTCCTGTTTGTCAACAAAACTACCTGTAGGTAAATTTAGGTGGTTAGAAAAGAATGAAATTTCAAACTTCCACATAGAAAACACGGCATCAAATACTGACCTAGGGTATATTTTAGAGGTTGACTTAGAATACCCGGAGAATTTGCATGTCAAACATTCAGATTTTCCACTGGCACCGATAAAGAAGAAAATAAAATACGATGAACTCAGTCCCTACAATCAAAATATCCAAAGATCGAGTGATATGAAAAATTTGTTCAGCGATGCAGAAAAATTAGTTCAAACACTAGAAGACAAGAAAAATTATGTAATACATTTTGAACTACTTAAACTGTACTTAAAACTCCGACTCAAACTGACAAAAATTCACAGAGTTCTCAGGTTTGAACAGAGGGCATTCATGAGGTCATTTATTGAGTTCAATATTGAAAGAAGAAAGGCGGCCAACTCAGAATTTGAGAGCAACAATCTAAAAATGGCAAACAATGCTCTTTATGGAAAAACCATAGAAAATATGTTTAAAAGAAGAAAAGTCAGACTAGTGAATTCTTCTGAAAAACTTCTGAAATTTGCAAACAAACCTACATTTCAAAGGGTGGAGTTACTTGACCCAAAAATTGCAGCAGTGGAACTAAAAAATCATACAGTTAAATTGGACAAACCAATTTTTATAGGATTCACAGTTTTAGAATTAGCAAAGAAAGTCATGTATCAATTTCTGTATCTATTTCTTCCAAAAATTTTTGGTACATGGTATACAGTACATCCATTATACAGTGACACAGATTCGTTCTTGTTAAAAATAGTGGCAAAGGATGAATCGGCTCCTACACCGAATGATATATACAGAGCTAACTCTAAGTACTTCGATTTTTCCAATTTTCCAACCACACATCCACTGTACCACACTAAAAATGCAAAAAATAAAGGTTATTTTTAATTCGAATACGGATCCCAAGAACTAACAGAGTTTGTGGGTTTAAAATCGAAACAATATTCCATATTATGTTCCTGTGACACCATCCATAGAGCCAAAGGAGTACCAAAGGCAGCTGCTAATGAATTAGTACATGCAGACTACCTGCATACTTTGAGAAAAAACCAACCGAAGACTGTTCACTTTTCTGCAATACGAAGTTTCAAACACAAACTCTACACAGTGGATACAGAAAAAATAGCCCTCAGCGCATTTGATGACAAAAGATATATACTAGAAGACGGTATTACTTCTTTAGCCTAAGGAGATTATCGAATAGCAAGATGGGATTCAAAGCAAAAGCTTTCAAAATAAATGCTCGTAAAAGGGCTTCGGTCACTAAATTCAAAGGGAAACTGTACTGTCACTTTTCTGATCAGTTCTCAAGAAAAAATGTGACATTTAACTATACCGAGTTGAAAAAGCTGAAGAAAATTTTACCTTTGTTATTAGATATTATAAAGAAATATGAGGGAAAAAAACAGAAAAAAAAGTCTGAGACACCCGACGAAATGGAAGACGGTTGTGACTCCCCTTACAATACCACACCTGAAAGCAGCGATATTGAGTCAGAATAATGAATTTAATTAGCATTAATGGAATTATGGGTGCGGAAAAAGTTATCTATTCAATTTATTAAAAGAAAATTTTGCAGACAATAAAAAAATTGGGTTTGTAGAGGAACCAGTGGAGAAATTTTTAAAATATTTACTGTACAATCCATTGAGGGAATATTACAGTGACCCAGTGAAAAATGCTGCAGTTTGTCAACCTACACAAAACCAATGACATGGATTACCTCATATTCGAGAGAAACTTGTACAGCACAGTTATTTTCATTAACACTCAGTATGAAAGAGGATACCTGACAGACTTGATTATCTTACAGATCGGGTACACGAAAAAATTGGGGAAACACTCAACAAAGACTGTAGGTTAGGTTGCAACAAGTTGGTGTACGTAGTCACAGATGTTGAGAGATGTTTGGAATGGATATTACAACGAAAAGAAGAAAGCACCATGATAGAATTACGGGACTACCTGCATTGTCTCCAAAAGGAGTACGATGAGTATTATCACATTTTTGTAGAACAAAATGGAAGTGACAGAGCCGAGAAATTGACTAACATCGATGAGGATGAAGTTCTTGTGAGAAAAGTTGAAAGACTGTTAAGAAAATCATAATTAAAGATGAAACTGGTAACCATAGAGGGACTTATGGGTGCTGGAAAAACTTCTCTCTTCGAAAAAATTAAAGGGGAGGATTGTTTCAAGAATGCTAGGTTTATTGAAGAACCCAGCTCCAAAGTTAAAAAGTATAAATACCACAAGCCTCTAGAGGAGTTTTATCGAAATCCTTACATGAACTGTGGGTTTATTCAACTTTACACATGCGAAATTTACAGAAAAAAGTTCAGTGAAAGTTCATACCCTTGTTCAGATGGGCTTTGCATATCGGTAAGAAATATGTACAGCATTCAAGTGTTTGCAAATGCGCAATATGAAATGGGTTACCTGAAGAACTTTCAATACGATTACTTGACAGATATCATTCAACAAAATATAACAGACACTCTACCCCAATCCTGCAAGTTAGGTTGCAATAGGCTAGTTTACATCGATACAGATGTTGCAACATGTTTGAAAAGAATCATGGACAGAAAAGGACAGAGCAACATGGAAAATTTTGAAGATTACCTGAACTGTTTACAACAAGCGTACGGAGACTACTGCAAAAAATTTTCAGAAGAAAATGGAAGGCATTACCTAGTAAGAGTAAAAAACTCTGATGCACAATTAGGTGTAAAAACATTGCTAGTTAACAATAATATGGCCGTGTGTCAAGACTGAACATGCCTTACAAACATAGCCTACAGCCCAACAATGGAGATTTCTTCGAATGATGAATCAGATGTTTCGTGTGAACAGATACAGTGTTGTTCCAAGGACAAGGTTTTGGTGAAAGGGAAAACCTACTGTCACGACTGTAAAAGTAATTGCTTCAGGGAATGTAAACGCTGCAAACGACCATTCCACGATGAAAAATACTTCACTTACTCGGAGACTAGATGTAACTCTTGTCACAAGAAATATTTAAACGAGAAGGTTAAACGAGAGCAAAGAAAGAGGAAACCCGTGGAAGACCCGGTGAACAACAAAAAACATCTGAAGTGGAGAAGGTTTAAGAAAAAAGTCTGTGTGAAAAAAGAAAAGCATTAAAGATAATAGGTTTCCTACCGGTGTTCTGTTTAGGACAGAAGTTAGAAAACCATGAAATTCAACAGGTGATAATAATACTGTTATTATCACCTGTTGTGAAACTGAAAAAAAGGCAGAAAGACCAAACTGACCATTCTGAGGTAGAAAAGAAAGGGTGTTGTCCATTTGTCCTAAGATTTAGATACAAAAAAGAATGAGCAGGAAAACAGACATTTTACTGAGGAAATTGTATTACGATGTCAAGAAACCAAGTTCATTTTCAAACAGCTACAAACTTTATAAATCAGCAAAGAGGAAAAACAGAAATATAACACTCTCCATAGTTCAAGATTTCTTAGCTGGGGAAGATGTTTATACACTACACAAACCAACCAGAAAACCTAAGAAATACAGGAAGACTATTGCACATGGTATTGACACTATACATCAAGCCGATCTTGTAGATGTCAGTGCCCTGTCTAGAGAAAATAAAGGAAATAAATTTATTCTCACTAACATTGACATTTTTTTGAGAAAGGCATGGGCAGTACCTATCAAAAATAAAACTGGAATATCGGTGAAAAATGCCTTTGAACTAATTCACAAAGAGAGTGTACCACAGAAAGTACATACCGACTTAGGCAGTGAGTTTTACAACAAAACTGTACAGGATTACTTCAAATCTAAAGGTATCACACATTACTCCTCTGCGTCCGACTTCAAAGCTGCCATTTGTGAAAGATTCAACAGGACACTAAAATCAAAAATGTGGAAGTATTTCAGCAAAACTGGGAAATTGAATTACACCTCTATCTTACAAGATATTGTACAAAGCTACAACAACAGTAAATATTCATCTATTGGAACGTCACCAAATCGTGTCACAAAGAGGAATGAGAGCAGAATTTGGAATCATCAATACAAAGATGAAATTAATAGACATCAGAGCAGACATAAGTACAAGATAGGAGACTTTGTGAGACTGCTACATTTAGACAATCCTTTCACTAAAAAATATCTTTCAAGATTTACAAAAGAAGTTTTCATTATAGCGGACAGACTTAATACCAAACCTGTGACACATAGAGTAATGGACCAAAAACAGGACATTATTAAAGGTGGATTTTATGACAATGAGTTGGTAAGAGTAAAGATAAAAGACTAATGAGACGTACCACCCACCTTCACCACTTCTTGTGGGTGTGTGTAGTTTGTTCATACACAAAAAACAATGAGTTTTGAAGTTTTTGATGCGCGTCTAAGGACATCATTTTCTGCAGTTGTAGCCGGTCCGAGCATGTGTGGAAAAACTCTGTTTGTTCTCAAGCTATTGGAGTCTTGGAATATATTGGTGGATAGTCAATTCGACTACATTTTGTGGTCATATGGTCAAAAAACTGAGGCATTAGAAAAAATTAAAAAATTATATGGTGACAAAATTACTCTTGTGGAAGGGATACCAGATGACTTGACCGGTTTCAGCAAACAGAAACAACATGGAGTATTTATCTTTGACGATTCTCAATCCGACATCTGTGATTCTTAAGAAATAGCGGATTTGTTCACCAAAAAATGTCACCACGAAAATATCAGCACCATTGTGATATTTTAAAATCTATTTTGTGAGGGAAACACAGAAAAACCATCTATAGGAACGCCTCATACCTTATCTTATTTAACAATCCTCTAGATTACACATTGGCTTATTCCCTAACCAGAAAAATCTATCCACAGAGGTCTAGCATATTTTTAGACATGTTTAAAAATGCAACGAAGAAACCTTATGGTTACTTATTTATAGATGGAAAAGTCAGCACACCAGAGGATGCTCGTTTTAGAACAGACTTGTTTGTTAAAAATTTCCAGAGAGTTCTTGTACCCAACAAGACATAAAAAATTATCCGTGTGACAGATTCAAACTACAGTTAGTGTAATAGTATGGAAGAAAAGAGACAAAAGATAATATGGGATCTGCTTTAAAGAGAAGAAATTATCTCACATTATTAGCAAATTCAAAAGATGTGAAAATAAGGAAGGCGCTTTTAGATGTAGCCACAAAACAAGAAATTGATGCTATATCAGAGTGCTTGTTAAACATAGTAAATGGCCGTGTGAGAATTTCACCCTCTAAAATTGGAAAGTTAAAGAAAATAAAAAGACACCTTAAAGATCTCACGAACAAAAGGTGTTCATTTAAGAAAAGAAAACAAATTCTGAAACAAGAAGGGGGATTCTTAACGAGTATATTACCGGTGGCATTGTCTGTGCTAGGTTCACTTTTTGGAGGTGGTAAATGAATTATAAAGAGGCTGTAATTGTTCCACTGGTAGTATTTAACAAGTGTAACTTTAACCCAGAGGAGAAAGAACTTCCCCCCCAAAAAACTGGTGGCATACTTAATGACGAAACTCTTCCTCCAGACATTAAAATTAAGCTTTATAATCAGAAAAAGAAATTGACCAAGAGACCCCTTCCAGAACCGCAACTTGTACAGATTAAAAAAGAGGCAGAAGCAGAGGCTCCATCCGAAGATATCATATTAAACCAATTTCCCTTGCGAACAAGACCTATGGTTAATTTAATTTTAAATATATGAAAGACTCGCGAGGTATCTTATCTTGGACAGATAACCTGGAAATTGTGATCGAGGGTGAAACAATACAGGACAGTAATATTATTCAGTTACTTAGATTTGTAACAAACAGTTTAACCATTACATCTGCTCAAGATATACCTGTGGGAGCAGAGGATTTTGTGGATACATTGGTGGATATTGGTGTTCCTAAGGCATACATAGAACTACCACGAAAGAGTCCGAGAAAGACTGAGTGGGTGAAATTTTGAATGGACCGTGTGATACTTTGAAAAGTGACACTTTTTTAATGTAAGGAAACAACAATTTTCCTCATGACATCAAGATGAGAATCATCAAATATTATCCAAACACAAAAGAAATAGAACACCATTATTGTCAATCCGGGGGGAATATACCCATTTTTGCTGGATCTCCCATTCAAAGAGGTAGTGGATTAGGACAAATATTATCTCGTTTATTCAAACGAGCACTCCCAATTCTAAAGAAAAAAGTATTACCAGCAGTTGTCCGTTCTGGAAAAGAGGTGTTATCAGATGTTATAATAAACAAGAAAGGGGTAAAACAAGCCTTATTAGACACTGGGAAGAATCGCATCTCAGAATGTGTGGGAAACACTCCTGTGACAGGTAGATCTAAGAAGCGTAAAAAGAGCTCTCCGCAAACCAGTGGGAAAAGAAGAAAGTTAAATCTTGTACTATAAATTAAAAAATATGGCTATTCACCCACAGTCCTGCGAGAGTGCGATGTCTAATCTAGAGCTCTTCACTGTACCGAGCACGCATATTTCAACTGAGGCATCGAGATACGTCGAGCACAAACCTATAAGCACTTTAGACAAAGGTAGTGATCTGCATTTCAAAATTAAAACCGACGATAGTGAATATTTAGATTTTAGCCAGTCATTGTTGCACCTAAAATGTAGAATACTAGCCGCAGATGGTGGAGTACTTAGAAGGAAAGTAGCCGATGACGATCCCACAGTACCAGATCGATCCATTGTATTTCCGGTCAATTATCTAATTGCAGCAATGTTTAAACAAGTAGAGGTTTATCTCGGAGGAAGATTAGTGTCTTCAAATGACACGATGTATCCGTACCGAGCTTTTCTGGAAACGTTACTCTCATATGACAAGGATGTTAAGAATGAATTTCTGGCAATGTCATTCTATTTTCCGGAAACAAAAGACTTAGAGGTGATAGCACCAGTAGCCCTTGCAGACACGAGCAATGTGAATCCTTCTGCAGTCACAAGATTTAACAAAACAAAATTTGGAAAATCATTCGAATTAATTGGAAGAATACATGCCAATATCTTTAACCAAGCAAGATACCTGATGGGAAAGTGCTCGGTAAAAGTGAAATTACACAGACACTCACCAAAATTCTTTCTGATGGCTACAACAGAGAACAATGAATACGTTTTAGAAATTGACAGCGCTTCTTTGTTTGTGAAACATGACACAATTATACCGTCTATAAGAGCCGCTCACTTAAAAAATCTACAGTCTGACCGGATAAGGTATCCCATAAAAAGAGTTGCGATGAAATATTTTACCAAAGGGGCCAACAGAGATGATTTGTCCGAGCAAAATCTATGTGATGGTCAACTACCAACAAGAATTGTTCTTGGGATGGTGAACTCTTCCGCCTTTAATGGAAATATAAAACAAAACCCTATCAATTTTCAACACTTCAATGTGCGGAGTATAGTACTGCGAGTCAATGGGAAAGCTGTTCCATTTGAGGATTTGGAGTTGGATTTCTCTTCAGGCAAATACCTTATGGGGTACCTTTCACTGTTTCAGGGGACAGATACCTTATACTCAAATCATTCAATGGGTATTACAACTGAAAATTATAAAAATGGTCATACCATTTATGCCTTTGACTTGGATACACACCAAACCAGGGACGCATTGGACTGCTATTTATTTACCATCGGTAAAGGAACCAATAGAATATTTTGATAGTTATGGGGGAGAACCAACTAATAAATACATTGTAAAATTCCTCGAAATGGTAGACCAGTATAGCTACAACAGCAGAAGAGTACAACATCTTTTCTCTACCGCATGTGGTCAACATTGTATCTACTTCATCTCAAACAGGTGTAAAGGTACATCCTACAATAACATCATGAATACGTACAACCATGAGGGTTACAGTAAAAATGACAAAATGGTCAAAGAGTTTTGTAAAAGGAAATTTGGTTTAGACATAAGTAAAAAAGTTTCAGAAGATTTCTTAACCAGACAAATTTTACGTCAGTTAATTGACAGTTTGCAGTAAATATTCTTTCTTTATATGAACTATGTGACAAGGCTAATTTTCACTGTACAAAGAAATGCTTATCCAAACCATGTTTTCAACGATACTCTTGTGGTCTTGCTTTGTAGTATCCACATTTACCAGTAAGTGTGGTAATCCACCCATTTGTTGGTGTACTAACGCTGTTGGAATTATCTTGTGTAAAAATATTGATACCTTTTTTTAATGAGGATGAAAATACTGCAATATTCTTAGACTTAATTAATACGGGCATAACAGAATTGCCCAATTTTAGGTCATGGCCTATCCTGGAAATGATTGTTATCAGAAACAGCACGCATCTGTGTAATATTACAATCGATAAAGCAGAACATGTTTGGCTTGATTCGGACTGTCCAGGCCACCCAACTCCTGAAAATATTATGCAGGGAGAACATCATTACAAATTAAGAACGGTGGATTGGCCATATCTCTTATTACTTATACCTCTTTTTTTCATTGGGCTATTTATTGGTTATGAAATAAGGATGAAAGGAAACACAATTCAACTTTATCGGAAAAAGGAGGGCAGTAAAACTTCAGATAATGTTAGCTTAACATACATAGATGACAGGAAGTAAGTGTTTCTTGGTGTTTATAAAGCTTTGTCCTGTATTAATAACTGTCATTGTTATTATGTATGTAAACTTTATAGTGGTAGTTCAAGGCATACTGTGTGGGTTATAATCATTGTGTATAATATAAAATAAGCAAATAACTATAAATGCTCTTGTTACAAAAAATAGAAGTTTTTTTTATAGTCATGATAACTCAAACATGTTATATTTTGTATGTAAATATATAATATACATGATGATTGTAGACTGTTAAATTTATAAAAAAAAAGTTATACCTACATAAAAGCATATTGTTACAACCGCAAAAAAATTAAATTTTGTTATGGTGGTAGTTCAAAGCATATTGTGTATGTAATGATGTAAGTTATATTGTGTATGTAAAGTAATAATAATAAGTGTTTCTTGGTGTTTACAAACCTTTGTCATGTATTAATAACTGTATTATTATTATGTATTAACAAAATGTTGTTACAATTACATATATTTTATGGTTGGTAGTTCAGAGCATACTGTGTGGGTTCTAATCATTGTCTAATATAAAAAGTACACAGGAACTGTAACTATAATGCTCTTGTTACGAAAAATAGAAGTTTTTTTTATAGCCATGATAATTCAAACATGCTGTGTTTTGTAGGTGTATATACATCATAATCGTAGAGTGTTAAATTAATAAAAAAAGGTAAAAAAAAAACAAAAACATGAAAGCATGTTGCTACAATTGTAAAAATTAAATTTTCATGTGGTGGTAGTTCAAAGCATATTCTGTGTGTAATGATGTAAGTTATATTGTGTATAAAGTAAAGAAATATGCATAGTTATAATTTTGCTTGTGTGTACAATGATGTAATCATGACTATACTTCGTATAACAAATTATTCAGTTATTAAAAAAGTAAAATCTATTAATTATAAGCACACTATTACACTATTGTACTTGTATTAACTCTACAAGTAATAAGACTTGTAAATAAATCTTGTTAAATTGTTTTAAATATTGTACATAAAATAAAGAAATGGTGATTGGTAGTCAAACCTGTGTATTTTTTTTTCTTTTCTAAGACAAAGAATATTATTACTTTTTATAGTACTCAATCTCTCTCTCTCTGTTATCAAACACACATAACAGGAAGGAAAAAAAGATCTTCGAAAATGACCAGACGGACGACATCAAAAACACAAACGAAACATAACAAAGGCAAAACAAGATCTTCGAAACTGAACGAACGAACGACGCCAAACAGAACATAATACCACCTAAAAAAAAACAAAAAAAACTCACTGTTCACAATCCATGATGACAACTGGGCGGGCTCTCAGAGAAACTGTGCTGTACATTTGGTTGCAGAAGACTACAGACATACATCATTCAGACACTACATGAACCTAAAACAAAAATACACACATATCTAAAACATATATCTTTGTGCATTTGTAATAATGATCTGAGAAAAACTTTCAACCTTTTAAGGTTTTCACATTTACAAGAGTAGGTCACACCAGGGAACATTATGTAGGCAAACTAAAATTTGAAACTTACTAATAATTACTAGGTCTAAATGATTAAAATATTCACATTTACTAAATAATTTCTAGATCCTACATCTCCAAGGTTCATGAAACTAGTACATTTTATTCTCTTGTCTAAAAGTGATTACAAACAACAACAAAAACTTCTCTATTATTATTATAATTTCTTCATGTCTGTGAATGTGGGAAGATCCATCAATGAATGAAAAAAAGGCCTCCAATGGTCAACAGCTGTGCTCACCAGGAAGAGAAAAAAAGAAACAGTTGACAGCTGAACACAAAAAAAACAATACACACAAACACACACATGAAAAACAGTCAGTCTTGTAAATATTGATCAAAAGTTATATTTGAATGGAAAGTCAAATGCTGTGCTCAGAAGGAAGTTCCACACTACACATCAAAACACAAATCAATTTGCAATCAATGTTAGCTTTGTTATTACCACCCTTTTCAAAACAGGCTATAGAAATTTTAAAATATATTTCCCTTTCTAACTAAATGCAAAGTAACAAACCTATATTCTATCAGTTTTATTAAAATAAAAAATACATTTTCAAAATTTTCACCACCAACCTTCTACCTTCCTATGCCAAATTGAAAGTGATATTTTTCCCCTCTACTCCCAGTACATTTATATATAATGCAAATACATTGTGTATTTTCTTGTATAAACAATCCAATTGTCCAAAAGCACAGCAAAAAAAAAAATGCCAATTTGTTTGTCTATAACAAACACAAAAGAAAAAAAACAATTACACCTACATATAAAGCAAATTGTTTTCATTAAGATAATTACACACAAAAACCTATTATTATGGTTAGAATGGGTGAAACAATACAAATAGATGCTAAGGAATATAAAAAACAAGCATAGAAATTTTGATCTTTCACCAATGTATCAAAACAAAGACATCTAAGACAAACATTTTATATAACAAAAAAATGAAAATATAAAAAAAATATATATTTAATTATGAGGCAGATGTGTCTAGTATTTACATTATAACTATTATCTTTTATATACATTCCACAAACATACATTATAAAGCAACCACTCACCAAACACATGCATGTGATGTATTCCTTAGGATTCTGCACTGTATCCATTCCAGTTATGCTGACACAAAATTTACAATTTCCTACGAATAAACTAAACAGATGTAAATAAGAAGAGGAGAAATTGATTTTTTTTTCTCAATTTCACACTGATATTGATTCAATTACCTCTTCAAATGCGTACTGAACAACACTGAAAGGTCATACCATTAACTATGCCTACAAGATTGATTTTCTCTTTCTTTCTTTTTCAATCGATAGATGACATTTGGATGTAAAAAAATTACATCTTGATTAATATATATAGAATAAATGGAACAAATACATAACAAAAAAAGTTTTCAAATTATAGAACCAGAACTGAATTATTTTATTTTTTTCTGGTGAGAATAATTGGTAGCCAATGATAACTGGTAACAGGGCAGCATTTAAACTATTACTGCCTGGCGCCATAACTTGGCACACCTTGGACACAAAATCCTTATTTTCGTTTGTTTTAAGTGAAGTTCCGTGGGTTTCTTTTTATTAAAAGATGTATTGACACAAGCGCAAGTTATAAAAATACTTTACTGACATAAAGTACACAAAATAAACTGTTTAGAATCGTTTTTAAGTGGCAAAATATATAATTTCTGCATGAAATCAGCGTCTCAAATTGGCATAATTTGTATACGGAAATTACCGAAGATATTTAAATTATTTCTGTCGTCACTTCCACTTCATTATTTGTTTAGCAGAAATGCACGAGTGTGAGCAATAAAGAACCATTGTTATTAAATATCTTAACTTCCGTTTTGTGCCAATTTGAGGTGTGTGCCAAGTTATGGCGCCAGGCAGTACTGTACAAAGAATTGTAAACTCACCATCTCTGTCTTCATATTTATTTCAAACTACAAACAGTCCACCATCTTTCTACAAACTAAATGGCTACATATTTTACAAAGAATTAAACCCACCGTCGTTTCCAAATACCTTTGCAAATATATTATATTTTATTTAATATCCATCTCTGCACTGCTAGTTCACGATACCCTTCCAAAGAGTAAACAAATACCGGTATGAAAATAATTACAAACTCCAAACTACAAGCAGTCCACGATCTTTGTACAAACTAACTGGCTACGAATTAAACAAAGAATTAAACCAACCGTCGTTTCCAAATACCTTTGCAAATATATATATATTTTATTTAATATCCATCTCTGCACTGCTAGTTCACGATACCCTTCCAAAGACAGTAAACAATGAAATATTTTAAACTAAACAAGCGAGTTCCGAGATTCGAGTGCGCATGCTCGAGGCGGGGGGATTTTCTCAAAAGTTTAATAACAAACGAGTTTCTTTTTTTTTTTTCTTTTTAATATTTTATTTCACAATATAGCACATTGGTTATTTGTACATTGTATTACATATGACCCAAATAAAATAGATATTCTACCACCGTTAGATTGTATTTACTTGTCACATTGCTTCATAGTATTTCAATACTTATATAATTCACATAGACATCCACTGACCAAAAAAGAGGTATTATCACGCTTGTACCAAAAAAGGGCAAAGACTTGTGTCAACTTCAAAATTGGCGTCCCATAAGCTTACTGAATGTAGATTATAAAATTTTAACTAAAGCTCTGGCCATGCGTTTGCAAAATGTTCTTAACAAAATAATAAGCACAGATCAAGTTGGATACATAACTGGTCGCTATATGGGAACAAATATTCGAACAACAGCTGACATTTTAAACTATTGCAATTCCAAAAATGATGAACAAGCCCTTATTGCCATGTTAGATTTTGAAAAAGCCTTTGATTCTGTTAAGTGGTCTTTCTTGTACCAATGCCTAAAAGCATTCAATTTTGGAAATTCCTTTATATCTTGGGTAAAAACCATATATACAGATATAGAGAGTTGTGTAACAAATAATGGCTTTTCATCTAATTTCTTCAAACTGAAAAGAGGAATAAGGCAAGGTTGCTGCCTAAGCGCCCTCTTATTCATAATAGTGGCTGAGGTTTTGGCTATCAATTTAAGATGTAATCGCTCGATACATGGGATTTTGATTGAAAATAACAATTTCAAAATATGTCAGCTGGCTGATGACACCATGCTTTTTCTAAGAGATATTCCTTCACTAAAGTCAGCATTATCCTTGCTGCAGGAGTTTTCCAAAATTTCAGGTTTAAAACTAAATAAATCAAAAACAGAAGTGTTTCCCATAAAGTTTGCTTCAAATTTAGATGAGTCAATTGGTATATCTTGGAAAAAAGACAACTTTAAAACTTTAGGAGTTTGGTTTTGCTTGGATGAACTCCAAATGGTTCAGCTTAATTTAGAAGGAAGAATTGAAGAAATAAGGAACACCTTAAATGTGTGGTGTGGTAGAAACATGACTATTTTTGGAAAGGTTATGGTCCTGAAGACATTGGTGCTGAGCAAAATAATAAATATAAGTAGTGTAATTCATGTCCCTGATACATTTATAACGGAAGTAGATGCATTGTTTTATGAGTTTCTTTGGGGAAAAGGGAAAAGAGCAAAGGTCCGAAGACAAATAGCCACCAATGATAAGAATTTGGGAGGGATCAAGATGATTGACTTTAAAAATATGGTTACATCCTTGAAAGCCATGTGGGTTAAAAGATTATTGTCAGAAAATACAGAGAATCCATACATTGAGAAATGGAAAGTCCTTGCATTGGCCAATGCTGGTATCACAGATCAAACTCTGTTACTACACAAACTAGACCCAACTATTTTTAGAAAATGCCAAACTAAATTCTATAGCGAGGTTCTAGAATCATGGTTTAAGTTCTTTGCAGTTGCTCCAAATAGCTTAGAAGAAATTCTCAATGAGAAATTGACATATAATAAATACATAACCATCGGAGGTAAAGTAATAGAACCTAGTTTTAGAGTCATTAAAGAGACAGGGATAACCAAAATAAGTCAACTATTTCATCATCAAACTTTGTTATCAAGGCTTAATTTTGAACAAAGATATAACTGCCACCTGCCTGACCTTGACTTCAATGCTTTGATATGCGCTATTCCATCAAACTGGAAGGCTAAACTAAAAACAGAGAACAGGCTTGATACAACTCCTGACTGTTATGATATTACCCACTTAAAAATAAATCAGAATAACCTCACAAATAAAAAGGTTTATGAAAGCATAACAAACAAACGAGTTTCTATCGAAATATATATTTTATAATATCCACGATCTTTTTGCAAACTAACTGGCTACATATTTTACAAAGAATTAAACAAAGAACGTAGTTTCCAAATAAAATATCTTTTATTTAATATCCATCTACTACATTGCTAGTTCACGATACCCTTCCAAAGACAGTAAACAATGAAATATTTTTAAATCCTGCTGGATTCGAGTACTGTAGTATGCTCAAATAGTATAATAAAAAACAAAGCACAGACTGGTTCCCCATAGGTCCCTTTTAAAAATGGTCTGGTAACCTTTTACAGCCAGTATTCAAAGATTTAAAATATTTTTGTCAATTTTTTTTCCATTATTCCCAGTTTTTATAATACAAATATATGTATGTTAGTTTTGAGCAAATACATGTATATGGATTTGGGCTATGACCAATGGACAAAACAACCCAGAAAGGCAATACTATGAATTTATTGGATAAAATATTTGAAATTGAAGATGAATAAGTTATTCAGGAGAACAAGAGATTGGATACAGCACCGGCTTGTAAGATTTGTATGGATGGTGATATTACAATGGTTCTTCTAGAAAGGCAATACCATTACAGCCGTGGATTTATTGGATGCAATATTTGAAATTGAAGATGAACAAGTTATTCAGGAGAAAAGAGATTAGATATAGCACCGGCTTGTAAGATTTGTATGGATGGTGACATTACAATGGTTCTCCTACCTTGTCGGCATCTGTTGTGTTGTGAGAGGTGTGCGGAACAACTACAGAAATGTCCGTGGTGCCGTAGTACAATACTAGGAACTCTTAAAACTTTTTTCACTGTTTAATTCCTGGACATACCCTTTTTAAAAATCATTCCTGGACATATTCAACCGCACAGTACTAACTTGCCTGGTTTCAGGATAATTTGGTTAAATGAAGGGTTAACTTTTGCCTCATTTTTAGGTGAGGGTAAAAGTTCATTGAGGGTTAAAGTAAGGCCATACAATGAGGCAAATGTTAAGCCTTCATATACTACTGACGGCCACTGATTGGACACAGTTTTTTGCCATCAGTAACAGTGAGATGATAATACTACAAATGTTGGTCACCAAGAAGCTACCTGCATTAACCTCAACTCACCTTTGGTAGCCATCTGATGAACAGGTGGTGAAATTACAAATACCTGAACTCACATTACCTGAGCATATTACACCGAAAGATGATCAAATCACAACCTCATGTACACCATGGACCATACATTCGTTTACTATAGTACGAAATTCATATGAGCATGCGTGAAATAATCTGTACATGCCCAAAGTACTGAATTCGGAGGCAGGAAAATTCAAATATGTCATAACCTTGGTAGGATGCGCAAGGTGATGGACATTTCGCTACTGACTTACAAGGTCGCAAATGGATGTCAGGCAGTGATCAAAGGACAGGTACGTTTCACCAAAAGCGGGTTACCGTGGATGATACCGCCTGTAGTGTGAAAGGGTATTACCTTATATAATATTTTATACTCTGACCTAACACCAGGACTTCCCAGGAGTAATTAATATGCTAACAAAAATATCAGAAATTTTTGGTAGAAATTTTGCTGCAGTCAGTGCAAAAACACTACATTAAAAAAAACAGATGGCATTGAACTTTTCAGAAAACAATTTAAAAGCCATTATTTTTGATTGGGGGTATATATAATGTTATCTAGCTTAATTGTTTACTCCACTACAGAACACTTTACTTTAATAATATTTATACTACTTTAATAATATTTTTGGGGAGGTTTATTAGTTTTCAAAGAATAGTGCTAAAAAATTCATATTATGTTATTTTACTATAGCTTACATGGTACACTCAACTAAGAACAAAGTCGCCAGAAACACAGATAAACAAGGCCAAAAGGTGTTTTGGTCCCCTAGCGCTAGCGCAAAGCCATCAGAGACATGAGTAGTGCACTAGAATTTACTAAAGTCTCATGACACAAAGAAATTCCAACTTAGATACATCCCACAGCTGGTCCCAAACTGAGACGGTCACCCATCCAAGTACTAACATCGCCCATTCCTGCTTAACTTTATTGAGCAGAGGAACTGTAATCACTCTGTGCCACAACTCGTGAAAGTCTAATGCCAGAAGGACATATGTATGGAAATAATGCAAAATGACATGTGTCATATTAGGTACTGGAGAGCAAGATAGCTAACATCAGAATGGACAGGTATTATAAATGTAATGAAACTCCTGACACAAAAGGACAAATGTATGCTTAACACTAATACCACTTCCCCCAATTCCCCAGTAGTAAACCATCACCATCACATTCACGACTTGCCAGTCGAATGCGATAATTTAGACCTTAGTCCCGCTGTACCAACACAATGTTCAACTGTTGATGGATTTACTAGGGAAGAGGTCGTGCCACTGTACATATGGAATAATAAGAATGCATTCAAAGATTATAAAGCTTGAATCCAGACAGGTGGAGACACTATCTAATTGCACTATCGGAATAAGCAGCTCCCAGACCTTATACAATATGGGGTGCCCTTAGATTTTAGCAGGCAATGTTCCCATATCTTCTTCTACCACTAATTATGCTTCTGCACTCAAATATGAAACTTATGTTGAGGAATACATTAGTGAAGTACTTGAACATTTGGCCCTTTATGGACCTTTGGAAGACCTAAATCTTGATATTCATTTTTTCCCTCTGATCACCAGGGAGAAGCAAAACTCTACTCAATGACGTACAATAATGGACCTCAGTTGGGCTAAGTTGTTTTCTGGGAATGATTCCATTCTTAAATGTAAATATTTAGATTCTTATTTTTATTTACATTACCCATCTGTTGACCATATTATTGAAAAAATTAGACAGATATGTCCTGGGTCATAATTGTACAAGGTAGATATTAGAAGAGCATTTAGCTACATTTGCATTTATCTGGGCGACATAGATCTGCAATGATTACATCACAAACAAGCATATCTGGATGGATTTATGCCATTCAGATATTGTCTCGGATCCAGAATTTTTGAAAGGTGTAGTGATGCCATTAGGTACATCATGAATATCCATAGCTATGACAGCCTAATGAATTATATAGATGATTTAATATATATAGGGTTGCCCTCAAAAAAACACCATTCTTATCAATTTTTGTTATCTCTTTTGCAAGATCAAGGCTTGCAGGTAAGTTAGAGTAAGCTCGTATCACCACACACTGAGGTTACTTGCTTAATTATAGTAGTAAATACCATTAAAAGTACTATTTCCATACCAGCTGACAAAATAGAAGAAATTCATAATTTGTATACCCATTGGACCTAACTCTACCGGTACCAAAAGGAAGTTGCTGTCTTTGCTAGGGTTGCTGTACATTACAAAATGCATAAGACCTGCTGGGGCCTTCTTAAGCATAATGTTACAGGTTCTTAGGAACAGTCACAGTATTTCTTACATTAATTTGTCCAAAATATTCCATATGGATCTTAACTGGTTTAGGGTTTTCCTCAAGCACTACAATGGGGTTACTTTCTTTAATCACAAACCAGTTGATTTGCAAGTGTAACTGGATGCCTCACTGTTGGGACTGGGGGTGTATTTGATCCATCAGTATATGCCCTGCCTCTAGGTACCAAATTTCAACATTTTCATGTCACCCAATTAAAAATGTTAAATGTTGTTGTTGCCCTTAAAGGTTGAGCCAAACTTTGGGCAGACAAAAAAGTAAAAATCTATGGCGACAACCAAGCTGTAGTAGAAGTACTTAATACTGACAAGACCAAAAATCCATTTCTAGCCATTTGTGCCAGGAATATTTGGCTTATAACTGCCTTTTTTAACATAGAAATCATTGTAATCCATGTGCCAGGTAAACATAGTCAGAGAGCGGATCTCTTATCTAGATGGGTGATAACTGTTAATGAAGAACATAAACTCAGGCAATGTTTGTCAAATTTCATATGGATTAACACACACATTGATTTGACCAAACTCAATTTCTGTATATAATTCTATGTTTCAGATATGTCTTTGCCTGCAGCCCAGCTAGCCACCTCAGCCTGTGTCAGATCGGCTTTTGCCTTCAGACCAGCCACCAGGAAGACCTTTTTGGCATTTCCTGGCATTCTTGGTGGCAACTGGGCTGTCCACCTTTCAGGTAAACCATTTTTGCTTGTTAGCTTTCATGCAGTACTTCCATCAAAACCGTTTATCTCCAGCCAACATACAAAATTATATGACAGGTATCAGGTCACAGTTCATAATCTATAATGTGGACACTTCACCATTCCCGCATCAGCAATTGCAGTTTTTTCATAAGTCTATAAAAATCGATAGACCTCTGCAGCCTAAGGCTCATACCTATATAGATATTCCCCTATTGACATCACTAGTGGCATTGACAGAGGCCTTCCCCAACCTTTAATTCCACTAGACAGCTAGCCAGAGGAGATATATTTATATATTTTTCTCACCTGAAGGGGTTACCCTTCTTATTAAATGGTCCAAGACCCTTCAATCCAGATCTGACATCAGGACCATTCAACTTCCGTCACTCAAAAATTCACCACTTTGTCCAGAAACTGCTTTGCATACACTTCTTACAACACAGCCAGGCTCAAGTAATGATCATGTATTTTGCCTTTCCTGGTCACATGCATTAGTCCCCTTGACTGATTCTGTTGCTAGAAAGTTTCTGAATAGACTTTCATATATTTTGCATATTTCACCAAAATTGACTTTCCACGATTTCGGACGGTCTGGGACCCGGTCCCTCTTCAACAAATAATGCATCATGGTACCTGGAAATCAGATGCCATCTGGTCTTAAATACAGAATGTTCCTACTGCCTCCTCTGTTTCCTAAACTTTCAACAGCACCTACATTCATAGTTTGGCTGTTTGTACAAGTATCTTGATATATCAGATAAAATCCATACAAACCAATCTGTCTCAGAGATTAGTCTGTATTTCTCTTTCAATTCTGCCAGTCAGAAGTGTGGCTTGTATGACACCTGTTCTGTCACAATAGATCCGTCAGCAGGCCAACTGTATTAAAAGATGGGTATGTGGATTGATAAAACAATGGTCAATTGTCTTTGAATCAATTTAATCTAATACATTCCCAACACCGTTGATCAGATATGTAATGCTAAAAACCTTTATAATGTCCTACAAAATCAAACTCTTGTATTAATGACATTATTCTTTTTTTCTCTTTTTCTTATAACAGGTGGATGGTTGGAGTGGAATGCAAACAGAAATCAAGACATGTGTCTGTATGTTGTGTTCATGTTGTTTCCTTCCTGTTTGTCCATTGCCTTATTTTGGCAATTGTAATATTATTTTTGTCTACAAGAAAAAACATATCATAGACACTGCTTAGTTTATACTTTTCCTAAAGCTCATTTCTGTAAATATTTGTTTTCTAGTTGATGACAGGGCCACAGTGGGGCAGTGGTAACAAACACGCCTCCCACTTCTGAGATCAGAGTTGGAATCCTAGGGCCGACTTGGCCAAGGGTCTTAGCTGGGAATAAGGCTAAGTATGGAATTTAAATGGATTTTACAAAGGGTGCTTAGCTAAGTCTAACCTTATCGAATAGCTACAGTGGCGTTCAGTGTCATGTTCACCTTTTATTTCTATTAAAAATCCTATTGGCGACAAATATCATTATTGACACATTTTATCAGAAGAAAAATGGTGTTGAAATTGAAAACCTTGGTTTCACATGAAAACTTTCCAAAGATTACTTCAATAAAATTTTATAGCAGTTATATTTAAGTCTTTGTTTACAAAAGTTAAGCCCACTGCCAGATGGACTTATCTGAAACTTAGACTTCGCAGCTTTGTGAAACCCTTTGAGTGTAAGACCAGGGACTTAGCCAGGATTAAAGACAAAACTCTTAACTTTAAGTCAAAGTCCTGGCTAAGTACCTTTGTGAAATTGGCTCTTGGCCTAATTTGATATGACAAAGCTGGTAGTTCTATGCCATAGGCCAGCAGTTTACAGTACAGAACCTTGACCAACTGTATGTACTGGTTGACTCTGCCCTTCCACCTACCTGTCACAATAAAATCAATAAGGCACTGGGCATGATGCAACACACGTAATAAATAAAAAATAAATGAATTCTACTTGATGACCCCGTCTATATGCCTCAAAATAGACACCTCATGTCTGGGTAGTGCATGTTAAAGAAACATCTACCTTGTGTATGAACTCCTCTCTCACAAGCCAAGCCTACAAAGGAACTCATGAGAGGAGGTGACAGTTATTTCAAACGATTTTAGTTCCTAGTAAGGTTGCTAGGTTTGGCATCTAATCACAGACTGTCACCTCTGTGTTGGTTGACTCCCATAAGTGACAAAGCTGAGGATCTGTCCTAATATGATTATCAGTTGGTATTGTCAAAGGGGGTAAAGCTCAAGTTAACCAAAAACTCAGCTCATGCTTACAGCTGTTTAGGCTAAACTTGAGCTAATTTTAAGCTAGATCGCTATTTGTGAATACGACCCCTGGCTGTTAAACGGGACATTCATCCAAATTAAACATGTCCAACCCAAGGGTGAATCCACCAAAAGAATCCTTTCCTGACACACAATATCACAACTAAAAATAGACAATGATTTACTTGTTTACTGAAACTACATTACCTCATATATGTCACTTAATTTTTGTGTTTATGCCAATCTTTCAACAGACGTCGTATTAAGAAAGTTGTTAGCCAAGTTTAAGGCTTAACGTTTATATGCAAATATAGCCAACTTGACCCTACAATTGTTGCTGACACCTTTGATTAATACAACCCTAGGTTTCGTCAAGGTACTTTTATAATATTTTATGGGGAATTTATATTTTGCAGATTTTGTTTACAAGGTATCACAAAATGCCAGGTTTCTCCACCACATCATTCACATGACCACTATGAGTGCATGTATACCCTGTCTCTTTGATTGCAAGAACACTCTGGGCTGTCTGTCCAGTGTGAACCCAAAAATGCTACCATCGCAACAGTCACAAAAAATGGTATCGCTTATACAGATGCAGCTGTTTATTGTGAGTTAGATATTGGTGACTGTAATTATTAATTTGACTGAATAAATTGCGGAAAAGTTGTCTGAATTGTAATTTACAACTGTTAATATATATGTCGAGGGCAATATTTAAAAGTAGTGGATTTTTCACCGTGGTAACCTGTAACAAAGAGACTTATGAGGCCATTAAATATTACATGTGAGAGTTTTAGATTTGTTAATAGTGTTCAACATTTCTTACAAGTGAACATTTACTCCTCTTAGTGATTCTGAGCCAACATGGATACATATTTGCACAGATACCTTTCAACATTCATTTTAACTGATGACCATCAAATCTGAAAAACCCAAAAATTCAAAGCAGCAATATATAAACCAAAATAATAATATTGAAGAGGAGATCAAAACCACACCTTATAAAACCGAGATTGGTGACTTATTATTGGTGATTTATTGTGCCAAATATCGATTACTTTTACATAATAGAGAGTTAACATTACATTATTTTTCACAACGTATTGTTATTTTTACTTTATCAGTGGGCATCCTGCAAAGATCAGAAGGGTGTTACTATTGAAATCACCCTAGAATAAGGAACCCATTTCACTGAAAGAGTCAGTCCCATAAACTCCATGCCTCTTCAAATTTTTACTTTATAATTTATTCTTGATTTCTATTTTTCTGCAAGTTGCCCATATTCAACAGCTACAATCTTCAAATGATCCAGTTTTGTAAAACTCTTTTTCGCATACCAAATATATTTAATTTTTACAGGAAATAAGAATTTCTTGTTTAGCATTCCAACTTGTCTCACTGCTTCTTTATAGTTCTGATTTATGTTTAACAAAGTTATTAAAGTAGATCTTACTAACCAAGATATCTGGTATGTGAAAAAGAATATATAGTCTTGTTATCCAGAACTCACATGGTTGTGAGTGTTTTTCTATTAATTTCAAACCATTTTATTTAGTTAAGTATATTTACATTAACACTGTAGTCTTGACCTACTTGTCATTTAGATACTCTCTAGGTTGTCTACTTCTCTAGATAATACAGAACCAGCAGAATTAACCAAATCACCAATAATTCTTATGCTTTGCTTTTCCCACTGAGGGAAGAACATCTTCTCTGTGTATATCATCACTGAGACATAGCTCATGTATTTGTAGTAAAACTAATTAAGATTATAAGATTGTAGTCTTCCTGTGTAACAGTAACTGTGACATGAGTACTTTCATGGCAGTAATGGTAATTAAATTCACAAGAGTTTTTAAATAACTTCTTAAAGCATTGGTATCCCCAGGCAGTCATACATTCATTTAAATATAACTTCAATGGGGACTGGATACATATAACATTGCTAGTAGTCAGTAACTGTAGAATTCTTGAGACATTAATAAATAACAGTTAACCTTGATGTACTGATAACCATTGTTGTGATTATAACATTTAACTTGCTAATGTTAACATGAATAAAGCCAAAGATTTATTTCAGTAATGAGTACTTTTATTGAGTTCCCCTCCCTTGGACTGACGTTTCTGGGAATAACGATCTAAGTCTTGAAGGATTACCCATCTCGGTCTAGTTTCATGGTAAACCATATGTAAGTCATAACCCAAACACCTGTCAATCTCTCATTGGTCAGCTTTTGCACATACACACAGATGTTTCAAACCTGCCTGTCTCTTTCTCGAGCAAATGCTGCAATTATTTAGAAATAACTAAGACCAGCAAACCATAGCTTTATATGTTGATTTTAAAGAGGACCTGTAATGTTTTGCACAATTTCTCAAAAACTACCAATGGCGTCTCCATTTACAACCAAGTGGACCACGGTGGCACAGTGGTAACACACTCACCTCCCACCTCTGAGATCAGAGTTCAGACCCTGGCCTGGCCTCAACTGGTTTCCTCTGCCCTTCCAACTATCTGTCGTGGTATGACCAGTACAGTGTTGAAAGCGAGGCAAAACCCCAGATAAAATAAAAAAATAAATTTACAACCGTGTCTATAAATGTCAAGTTGAATAACTAGATCAATTTCTTGACGGCCTAGGTGGTGTGTTAAAAATATCTTATTACCACCTTCTCGTAGAAACATTATAGAAACCTCAACAAAGTCCATCTTGCGATGGTAAATTTACAATGTGAACCCACCAAAGAGCCATAAAAAGAAGTGTAAGTAGGTACAAAAGGAAGCAGAAACAGGGGTTTGGCCACAGGTAAATTCTGGGACCTATTGCCCCTGTTCCACCGAAGGATTAAGCTCCGATTCTTCCTGGGACCCTAAAAACATGAATAATGGGTGGGGCAATGAAATTCTGATCCAGGCCTGGAATCAAACCCAGATAGTCCCCAGGAAGCCTCAGACCTCCTCAGACAACTCACAATCATTCCCCGACTAAGAGGCGATTAAGCCATGATTGTGATAGGATTCAACACCGTTAATGTCTGGGACTCAGACTGGTCTGAGACTTCCTTAGACTTCCTGGGACTAATAACAGATTTCCTCAGACAGCTATGGCCTATTTTTTTCTGCTGCATAGGGGGGTCGGGGTTAAATCTTGGATTACATTCAGGACTCCTGGGACTAAAAAAAGTCCACCTGGCATTAAGAGTCCCAGGAAGACTCAGACAACCCAAGATTGTGTAAATTTGGGTCTGAGGAGGTCTCAGGAAGTCTGAGACTGGAATATTTGTGGGTAGGGGCAAATAAGGATCGGTTACAGTTGTGAAAAATGTCAAACATGTTTGATTTTTAAACAGACCCCAACAGACACAAGCAGACTGTCTGGGACTCCACAGTTTTAGAAAACAGATCCCCAAAATACCTTAACTGGGAGCCTTAGTCGTGTGCTGGAACAGGGGCATATCCTGAATTGTTTTTAATAATCTCATATTCGACAATCTGAAAAATGAAATGATAAAGTGCATTGAGAACCAATGGGTTTCAAAAGTTTTCACAGTATTGGAGCTAACAATTGAAGATCAATAGGAACTACTATCTCACATGTCAATTGCCTATTCATTTTCAAAAAACTCAAGTATTTGGATCCTCTGGTCCCTAAGAGACCACATTCTACCACATAGGTCTCCATATTTTCTTAGCAACCATAACATTAGTTATCTCTTGATGTTATTATCGCCAAAATCCAGAGGGAAAGGAATCGTGTATACCATATCCCAAGAAACATTCTGTCAAGCCTGTGAATGAGGCATCTAGGAAGATATTAGTAGTGAAATAATACTTATGGTAGCATATAAAACTAATGTACTCTCCTAAAAAAGCATTAACTCAACATAAATCCCTGAAAAATTCTACATTTACCTTTATGACTGTCTCAACGTGATTGTTCCTAAACAAGATCAGAATTTTGTTCAAGAAAAACTGAGTAGTTTTAACACACTTACACATATATAATACACAACCTAAAATTAACAGTAATTCATTTTTCCTGCAAACTGTTTTATAAGCCAAGAATACACGTTTGTCACGAATTTTGACGCTGAAACAGATATAGTTTTATCTTTACAATGGACAATGGTGCCCAAACAGATTAAATGTGTGGTAGAAGTGAATCAAATTTTCCTGGCTGACATCTAGATCTAAACCTGATAATAAAGTCAAAAGCTTTGTATATTTCAGAGTGTAGACCCGCATATACCAGATCATCTAAGTAGTTCAAAAGATGGGAAAAACCATTTTGTTTCATAATATGACGCATGGTGTCTGAACAACACTGGAAAATTACTGAAACATGACACATATCACTACAGCTACAATATAGTGCCTTATATGTTTACCTTATAGTAATCTAGTATATCTGGACCTTATTTCAGGCTCTCTTAAATAACTTTAAGCTACCCAGAGTAAATTTCAGTAATACAATTTACTTTAAGTATATTTAACCTTTCTGATATTAATAGCCCTGTGTAAACTTTGTGCCATATTCTGATTTGTTAACATTACTACTATAATCATTGTAACAACATTACAAATATAGAGACACAATCACTCTCAATAATGATTTGTTTTCAGCTCTGTAACTTCCACATCAAACCATATCAAAGTCAGTATTGGTGTTTTATGCCCCACCCAACAACCAGAGTCAGACATTGACAGCCCCACACCATTTCAACTTTTTGGGAACAGAACCAGACATAGCTGACATCCTATGATTAGATGCCAAACTTGCTTACCATAATGTCATGGATGACCTCAAACCATGTAAAATTGAGCACTATGTGAATGATCACAAAGTGGTGCCTAGGGAGGGGATCTAGAACCTTAGCAAAAAAGTCAAAACTCTAAGAATGTATAATGCAGTTCAGGATCATCAATCAAAAACAGTCACAGGTGAATCCACCTTATGTGAAAATATTATCTGTACCTGATGTAAGGTTTTTAAATTATGCACATGGGGATACAAACATATGGATGCAACTGTAGCACAACTGTGCCTCTCCTTCAGGAGGCTAGGTAATTACTTTCTAAGACAAGATCTCCCAAAATGTGAGGGAGTTTAATAGAAAGTTTATCCCAAGGCAAATTTGGCTGATGTACTCGTCTCCTTATGGACACTAATGGTTATTACACACTTGTTATTATTGGCAATGGAATGATGAGTTTGGCCAGGCATCACTGATGAATCCATACCTAGATTATCCACTTATTTACTCTAGGAAAGAACTGTATAACTAGATAACTAAGTCTCTCTTTATCTTGCCTTTAGGACAGTATTCACAGAAATGTGTGAAGTTGTGTATTTTAGGTTATACCCAAATTCCACCGATATGGCTGCTTACTGATGCCCAGGAATTTACAGTACAGGTTCTGGAACAACTATGATGTACTGGTTTCCTCTGCCCTTAAAACTTGACCTCGTGATTTGATGCATACAGTGACCTGTAAGTGATGTTAAACCCTTCAAAATCATATCAATCCAGTAATAGGTGTTCACCTCCCAAATACCCTAAAACTAAAGTACAGAGCAAAGTGTTATTGATTTTAATATGTCATGAAGGTCGGTAGCATAACCATGACAACAATAAACATTCCCCCTATTTTTAATTTGTAACATGTCCCTTCAGTCCACTTATTACATGAAATGACCAGTCTTTCCATAAGAAAGCCTTGTTCCTGGAGATCATTAGTTTAAAAGGGACTTGTGGTTATATATTTTGCAAAGAAACATTTTTGTGTGTTGAAGAGAGGAGCATCTTGTAGAAAAAGGCTTTGTTTGAAGAAATATTCTAGGCAGAAGCGATTGGAGTTAACTGTACAGCCTCCAAAATAACTCCTGAGGGTGTAGCAGTTTTAATCCTGAGAATACATTTGTGATAATTTTCTTTCTTCCTTTTATGTTGATATTTTTATTTGAAACTCATCCTTTAAAAATCTATTGTTTACAGAAATAGCTTTGATTGTTTTTAATTCCTTAAGTAATAATATTGTTTTTAATTTCCCCCAAAAATGATTTCATTGCATAAGAATTTCTTACCCGCCTTTGGCATTTCTCAATAAGAGTATGACATTTTGTATCAATGGTTGGGCACATGAAGCCTTTTGATATTATCATAAATAAATTAACATCTTGAAATAAACTAGATAATATCATGACTAACATCTTTGATGGCTTTACAACTGTTAACTAAATTCTATCTGTTTTCTAGGGCACCATAGTTTCTAACTCAGCTCATGATTCTGTGATAAGGACGACTGTTATGCTCACAGACTGTTGAATTTTGTAATAGTAATTATGACAATTGTGACTCAGAATCTCCTTTAATGCAATATTAAGCATCCTAAAAATCCAGTGTAGAAGAGAATATGGATATATTATTGTTCACTACCGTTTTGACCCCCAAGCCGTTTAAAACGGCGGGGCCCGCCGTTTTAAATGGCAGACTCTGCCATTTTTATTCACTAGGTTTGCATAAGGGTTCTAAATGGCTGAGCCATTTAAAACAGCGGGCTCCAGCTCTCAGCCATTTTAACTATTTTTCTAGTTATCAGTTTGTTAACTATTGAATTTTTGTTTGTCTTCTGTGGGATACAACTTTAATGTTTCATGAAAATTATTTAATTTCTTTTGTTTCCATTATTTGTCATTTAAGCTTAAACATTTTAAAAAGTGAAAAATTAAATAGCAATATAATTATATCAATATATAATAATTATGAATTTTCCAAAAAATATTCAAACAGCTTTAACACTATCAAGTTAATTGTTTCAGTCAAAGCTAATTTTGTGATACCCTAACAATAGGGACAAATCCAATTAATATGTGATCACTTGATTAATAGCCATTCTTATCATGCAGGATTACTTTATGATGTATTGTCTTATATGTAGTCTGGCTTTTAACAGGCTGAGGTTAACATAATGGACTAAAGTCAATTGGTACATATGTCATTATTGCATACTATCATATGAAATATGTATTCCTGTTATCTACTTGGCTGAGCCATTAAAAATGGCAGCCTGCTGTTTAAAATGGCGGACTGCCATTTAAAACGGCGGACCTTTTTTCATAATTGATGGAAATTTTTGCTACAATCAACAGGCCATACTTGCACGGAAATATAATTTGATCTCAATTGTTTTTAGTTATACCATTTATCTTTTTTTCACCTATTTCCTTTGAAAGATTAACAAGTTCTTTCATCAATCATAATTTTCCTTTGAAAACATATAAGAGCCACTAATTGATTTTTGTCTATTGAAACTTAAGCAGTAATGAAAAGGTTTTTGGATTTAAATTACTTATAGCTCATACATAATATGTAGCTGTGTCTTTGTAACCACCAATAGATTCCCCAAATCATGATTTTCTGTAACCGTCATGAAATGTGTCACTATTTCAACCAACTAAAACTCATCTATTATCAAGTTATCAAACACTTTGTACTAAGACTGGTTCATTCCTTCAATTCCTGACTAGTGGTAATTAACCTACCACTGTGACAAACTAATTAACACACTCGCCTGGGAAAACCAAGGTTTAATCAGATACATAGTGTCTTATAAACAATCAACTAGAATGGCTGTCATCTGTCATTGGGCCACATTGCCAGTAGCAAACTAAAGAACCTAAAAGATATTGATGAAATAGCCATACCTGAGCCTCTGTCTTTCAGAAGGGAATATCAGTTACTAGAGAGCTTGGACTTGTACTGGTGCAGTTGGATGGGCTAAACTGTGCTTTGAGTCCTGTAGTACGTAGAGATATTGCACTTGACTATAAAACAAGGCAAAAAGGTGTTTTGGTCCACTAGTGCGAACGCAAAGGCATAAGAGACATGAGTAGTACACTAGAATTTAGGTATTGGAGAGAAATAGAGGGAAATTCAGAATGTAAAGTCAGGTGTTGTCAATGTCATCAAAGTATGGAGACAAAAGGACAAATGGATATTCCAAAGCTGAAAAGACTTGTGTCCTTTTAGGTACTGGAGTGCTGTCCATGTCATCAAAGTCCAGAGTCAAAAGGACACATGTATGGGAAAAAGCCAAACAGACCTTTGTGTCCTTTTAGCTGGACAGCAAGAGAGGTAGGTTCAGAATGGACAGGCAAATTTCATCAAAGTTCGGAGACAAAAGAAACAAGGCCAAAAGGTGTTTTGGTCACCTAGCACAAGCGCAAAGCCATAAGAGACACGAGCAGTGTAGTAGAATTTACAAAAGTCTGGTTACACAATATATGCCGACTAAAACACATCCCACAGTTGGTGCAAAACTCAGACGGTCACCCATCCAAGTACTAACGTAGCCCATTGCCTCTTAACTTCAGTGAACAGACAAATACTCATCCCGCTAAGCCAAAGCTGATGAAAGTCCGGAGACAAGAAAAAAGAAAAAGTGATCTGTAGAAGCGCGAGCTCTATCGAGGCTATACTAAAACATAAAAATATACACTAAAACCTTTTCATCTTTTTCCTCAAGAAACCTCAACAGGCTACACAAATGGGTGAAGTATTTTCTCCATAGGATAAATTTTAGCTTTTTTCTTCTGAGGGCTTTTTATGTAAGAGCTGTTTTCCTTTTCCCTTCCTGTGGATTTGGAAAATAAGAACAGGTTTTTGCCCCTTTGATCTGGCCATCTGTTGGGTATCCCAGGGTTTACACATGAAGGACTGAATTGTCCAAACAATATCTAAAACTGGTATGAGACTTGAAAATGCTAAATTTTCACATCCTATAGGGTGGAGTAAATAGACAAATATCTGAGCAAACTTTTGGCACTAGAATTAGATTTCCAATACAATTCTATCAGCTTATATCTAAATGAATATGAATCTCTTCAAAAAGGAAAAAATGTATACTCTTGTAAGCCAGTATCTTATTGATACTAATTGTATCATACATAAACACATAAGGTAAGAGAATCTGCAATTTCAAATAAGTTCCAATTTTTTTGAAGAAATTTTGTTATAGTCTGTACAACTCCTCTGATAATGTCAATAAAATGATTAGCCCTGAATGATACTTGGATATTTGGAATACAAAGATTGAATTTTCAGTGCTTTTTAATATAAAACCAGGATTGTCTGCAGAGATTCAGGATGATTTCAAGGAGCATTTTTATCTTTCCTTCTTGGATTTTATTATGCTTACAAGGTGAGAAGTAATAATATTAGTGATAATAATATTATTATTATTATATTAATATAGTAATAATAATAATAACATAACGTTTACTATTAATTTATAGTTATTATTATTATTTCCCATTATGTATGAATCATTTGTGCTACGCATAGTATTCTGTATCTAAGGATTTCCTGATAAATGTAAAGGTGTATTTAAGGTCACATCATCAAGCAAATAACAGTATTGAACAACCTCCTTGGTATATTTACATTTTTTTCTTGCCTAAAAGTAAAAGCTGCTTGACAACAGAGGAGTTTAAGTGAATGTAGTCCCAAGTCTTTTCTTATTGTCTTCTTACAGCTCCAGTATCATGTGACACCTGCAATAGGGTCACGTGTCACAATGGAGGCACATGTGAAGCGAGGCCAACTTATTTCTGGTGTGAATGCAGTAAGGGTTGGACCAGAAGAAGCTGTAGTCTCAACGGTAGGATCCATTCCTACCTAACAATGTCCAATGGTCCAGTCATGTCAAATCAGTCTAATGCAATTGTAAAGCTTCCCAAGTAACATATGGTAAACATATCACGATTAAAGATAGCAATATTATTGGAGTGTGTAGCATAAGTACTATGTTGTCAATCTTCACGAGTGATACAGCTTTTGTATATGTTTAATGAATGATGTTTTGAATTTATTATGAACCATTTTCTCTAAGTAATCAGTAAAATTAATCCATCCTCAAAGAAAAAGTGCAAAGAAATGTTGTCGCATGGTTATCATCTATATGATAAATAAATAAATAAGTGTTGTGTGTCAGTGAGAGTTGTCCCTGAATAACCTTGCCTTATATTGTCCAAAATGTTTGGCAATATTTTGAAAAAACTTTTTATTTTCTCATCACAGGCTGAATAGTCATCCCATCTTTGGTCCTGAGGTGTAAAAAACCAATCCACTTGTGTCCGCTAAATTTGGCAGATAATCCGCCAAATAGAGCCTCTAAAATGAGGATTTGGCGGATTAGGTGTTTATTTGATGTTTTTAGGTGTTTTTTGGAGGGAAACACATGACAAATGTAAAGAAATGGGTTATTTTATGTATTATCAATTTAATAACCCAGAGATATCTATGGGATAGCTCAGGACAAGAGATTATGCATCTATAACAGTAAAACATGCCATGTGTATTAAGTATCAGATCAACATTCATGATTTATGGTTATGAATGTTTGAATAAATGTAGGTGCAAAATTTACAGGACAATGGGAATAAGGAGCATAGTAGCTCCATAAATTAATTAGAATGATCAATGGGCACAAAGATTGGCAGTAAGGTAGCTGTCCAACTGAATGCCTGATTGTAAAAGTCTCAACACATGTGGAGTAGTGAACTAAAGCAGACATTTCATATTGTGATGACTGAATAGAGATGTGTGTGTCGACACTAGTCTGGTTATGTGTGTGTAGGCCCACCAGTAGTTGTCTCAAATCAGTATGTGATGACTGACAACAACTGAACCAAATATACTTTTTAGATATTGGTTAATAAAATTAATTTTGGACTACTTTGGCGAGAATTAAGTGGAATTAATGTGGAAAACGTAAGTTTTCCAACAAGAGCTCCAATTCAGGGCCCAATATGCTTTTGGTAAATCACAAAATAAGATGTGAAATATTCATTTGTTTAAATTGATTTTTGGATATCATAGCAATCGCCCTTTTTAAATTGTGGGGATGTTAAAATAATGGTGATATCTTTGAAAAAAGTATATTAAGAAAAAAAATGAAATCTTCAACTTTAGCATTTTATAGTCGCCATTTAATGAATAAAAAGTGAGTTAACATGTATATACACATATATAGAGAGTAATGGTATTAGGTGGTACCAGAACTTTTAATGGTTTTTACAGCTTTAAGTAAATAACATAATAAATAATATAAGTATTGTTAACCATAGAATCAAAAGAAATAGAAATAAAATACCTTAAAATTAACTTGTGTGTTAACTAAAGCAGAGCTCTTCTAGGTATTCCATTAACTGGAACTTGGGAGAGTTCCTGAGTTGGGGAGAGTTGCCCCAGGCTCTAGGGGAATTATCCAAATGAGGAGGAAGAGGGTTTTCACCATCATCTGATTGGTTGGCACCTTGATAGGTAACACTCTCAGGGAGATTGAGTTGGCGCCTTCTAGCCTGGTACTCGCTAGTGAAGTAGCAAGGGATGTCTACTTCAGGAGTGAGGGGAGGACTGTCCACTGGGGAGTCCCAACCTTGGAGTGGTTTATGGTCAACTTGCAGAACATGTGGTGATGTTCCAACTTCAGAGCTAATGACTCCAAACTGGATGCTCCTGTCCCTGGTGAATTTAGGTGTGGTGTTAGTGCCTGTGTGGATTTGGTGTCTAGTGGGTGGGAGAGAGCAGATATCTGTCTGGCTTCCCTGTGTAACTTGACTGTTGTTTGGCTCAGTGGGCAAACATTGCTTAATCACTGGGTTGGTCTCAATGGAGATTGGCGGATTTTCAATTCTCATTGGTGAAAATAGAGGTCTTATAACAACCCTATATAATAAACCCACAGATACTCACCTGTATCTGGAACACTCCTCAGCACACCCTAATAGTATCCTCACTAAGGGGCCATATGGACAATACCTACGGCTCAGAAGGATTTGCAGTCTGTACCATGACTTTGAGTTTAACTGCAAAAAACTCACTGGTTACTATCTCAAAAGAGGGTATCCATTTAAGTCCTTAAAGAAACATTACCACAGAGCAAGGAAATTCTCCCAAGATGAATTACTTGACACTGCTCCACAGTCACAAAATGAAGCACCAGTGATGGTCACTCAGTTTAACCCCACCAATCCACCCATTGGTACTCTGGTGAGGGATAATTGGAACATTATTCAAAATACAGAAGAACTCACTCAGATCTTCAAGGATAAACCTTTAGTTGGATATAGGAGACTACCAAATCTCAGAGATATACTGACTAGTAGTAGGATCAATTACCCACCTGTCCGTAAACCTTTAGGAACACCCAGCCCAAAATGTACCTGCCCAAAAATCAAAAAAGTGAAACAAATCACCAGCTTCCACAGCAAAAGGGTATTCAAATGTCAAGCACTTCCACCCAAACACAAAATCACTTGTGAGCTATCTAATGTAATTTACAGGATAAATTGCAACCAATGTGTAGTAGTAGGATCAATTACCCACCTGTCCGTAAACCTTTAGGAACACCCAGAGTGCATATACCATTATGCACTAGATTAGGTAAATGTACCTGCCCAAAAATCAAAAAAGTGAAACAAATCACCAGCTTCCACAGCAAAAGGGTATTCAAATGTCAAGCACTTCCACCCAAACACAAAATCACTTGTGAGCTATCTAATGTAATTTACAGGATAAATTGCAACCAATGTGGTCTCCAATATACAGGAGAGACCAAAAGGCCATTCAGAAAGAGAATGTATGAACACTGCAGTAGTGTTCAGAGATTCCAAGCCGATAAGGCCACCCCAGTCTCAAGGCACTTCACACAGAAA
Organism: Sabellastarte sp. h YS-2021; assembly: GCA_964017235.1. Taxonomy (NCBI): domain Eukaryota; kingdom Metazoa; phylum Annelida; class Polychaeta; order Sabellida; family Sabellidae; genus Sabellastarte; species Sabellastarte sp. h YS-2021. The sequence continues at coordinate 145,871,463 of OZ024931.1, forward strand.
AATCATTCTGTGAAAAATATGGAATTTAGCATCTTGCAATGGATGGGGATCCAACAAGTCCAAATGCCACCAACAGGCACAGGCGCCAAGAATTATTTTATATTTGGGCATTCCCTACACTCCACCCAGCAGGCATCAACATGTTTGTTTGAAGCTATGCCCTCTTATAGCACCCTTTACCCAGGTGCTCCTTTCTTTCCCTTTATCATCTATATGATGTACCAATAAATATGAAGACTTCCTGTACCAATCCTGTATCGATCTAATGCAACAAAAATTAACAGAAGTTCTGTAATAACACCCTTCTAATGGTGCATTTAGCATATTTGTATGCAACAGCGTTTCAGAAATACTGACAAGAAAATTGATGTTTATTGATAAATTTGCAATGCTAATTATGCACAATAAGTATCTCTAGTAAAACCAAAAAAATATATTTCTCTGTATGTAAATGAACCCTATTCAGTGCAAATAGTGCATGTGGTTGATCATGAAATCAGACACAAAACACACTGAGACAGCAACACAAGCTGAAGAATGTGGTAAAGAACCATTAAGATCAGTCCAACAATAAAGAGGTGATTTTAACCTCCAAGAGGTAGGTATACGTTTTTGTTTGCAAAACAGTTACAAAAAGTGATGAATTGGTCAGGAAATGTCCACACTGACACAATATATATTTTAACTTTGTTGTTGATCCAGACCATAGTTTGGATTTAGGAATACTTTAACTGAGCTTTTACCATTACCCTCATAAGCCATAGGTAAGGTATTAAGACCGTGGATGAGGCTTGCATTCTTCAAGTGCTTTTCCTGCTAATTTGAAAGTGGAACCTGTGATAAATGCTGATGATTCCAAAAATCCAATGAATATGGGAGAATATTCCAAAGAAAAATGTTTTTAGTACTGGTATGTATTTCGGCACAAGTATAAGGGTTTTACATCCTATTCAACAGCTAGGGTCATATTGGGGACAGGTCCTCACCATTGTCACTTGTGGGAGTTGAAGCCACCTGTGTTTAGATCCCAGACTAGTTAACTCACTAGGTCACCCTTGGCCTTTGGATTAGTTTTGGTGATCCATAGTGGTTTCTCTTTGTCCTGTATTATAGAATCGGGTCATCTCAGCTCACAAGAATGTTGGTGTGTAAAGGCATGAGAATGTACCTGATAACATTTCTTATGTAAACAAGATGTTAGAGTAAGACTTTTGACAAAAGCCTCTCAAAACAGAAAATTTGGCTGTTTTAGTAAAGTGGCAATTGTAAGAGGGTAGAACTGACCTTATAAAAAGTAAGGTTTGGGTAATGTGTCCAGCAACTTATAACTGTCATTTAGTTATACTATTAATTTTGTTACATTAGTTTGCTGATTTAATATTCAAGCAACTAAAGCATATACTCAAGTTAAGATTTTTTTTTCTTAATTGACATATTCAAGTTATGGAGTTCTTTTACCATTAAATTATATATTGAAATTCATTATTCCTATTCAGGTTAAGTTGAATCTACCTGTTGCGAAAATAAAATTTGGTTTTAATTTTTTTCATTAAGTTGTAAAAAGGCAAAACAAAAAGGGTTAACTTGCACATTCAAAGCAAGAGTTAGCACAAAATACTAACTTAAATATGAGAGTTAGTAACTTGAACTTTCAAATTACCAAATAAATAAATTTTATCATTTCAAGTTCCAAGCTACTGCAATATAATTTTTGACCTAAAGTTTATCTGCTGTCAGCATGTCGTGTGAAGGTTGGCACATTGTATTTTGCAAATTATATAATCTCATTTATAGCATGCACAGAGAAGAAATATCTAAAGGTCATAGATGCCTCAATCTCTGGGTACAATGCCATAAGCCTTCAAGACATTGATCTCTTTAGCTGCATGGACATCTGTGAAAACAACAACTGTGCCAGTATTGATTACCAACCAACTGTATGTTCTGAGCTAACATTTGATCTGTGGTTAAAACCCATCTAAAATTAACAGTACTTGAAATAGCAAATTTTATAACCCTCACCAAGCCTAGTGGCAAGAGAGATTAATGCTATCTTTGGAATTCTGTTAGTTTCTGCTTCATTATGTTAGTAAAATTAGAAAAAAAAATTATGGATTTACATCAGTTTTTTAGTCGTTGGGTCTTTGGCTTAGATATAACTGATTGGCAACCAGTTCTACATCCAGGAGGTTTTTAAAGGATACTCTTGTTAATTATGTAAGACATTAAAGCACAAGAGTGGGATTGGCTAGTTGGGATTTTCCTTATGACTCAGTAGTATGCAGGTCTTGAGAGAAACAAGGCCAAAAGGGTTTCGGTCTTCTAGTATGAACTGTTAAACTATCAGAGACATGAGTAGTGCACTGAGGTGGTCTCTTATCTAAGTATTAAACTACCCCATTGCTGCTTAACTTCGGTGATTAGACACATATTGATCACGCTACAGCTCACACTTAAAAGAATGTTGTTTTTCAATGTTGTGATATGTGGTGCCAAATTCGGGGCTGTCTGTTTGGGGTAATGACATAGTAGAAGAATAATGGCAGCTTTTACTCTCAAGACACATTTCTTAGTTAACTGATAAAATATGAAAAAAAACTTTTCCAAGGATGCCTAAAATTGCTTTAAGACTCATTTTAAACACAGTTTAAGCTATAGATAATATTATTTTTGCCCTTTTAATACTTAATGTATATGAGAAATTGTCAAAACGTATTTAGCCCTTGTTAGGAGTTTACAGAATATATCTTATGTCAAGTAAACGACAAGTCTCACAAGATAATTACAATATGCAGACAACTGCCATGTGTATGAGATCTTGGCATGACATGACTGTGTCAATAGACTTATGATTATTCAATGTTTCTATGTATAGTTGTTGCTTGGGGCTTGTAAAGTGATGGAGATTAAGCACTATAAATTTTCTGATTAGATAATATATTCGACCATATCCTTATAATACTTCCATGGAGCCAAATTTGTCATGGAGTACATTAAAAATTCTTGAAAAAAGCATGGTAGAATTTCACTTGTATTCAGACAAAATATCATGGCATTAGACGAAAACTTTAATACACATTTTTAATCTTTACTTTATTAATGTCAAGAATCATTGTATCTTCAGGCTCAAGCATGCTTCATTCAACATGTCAGCCGGCATTCAGTACCTTTGACGATTGGTACAGGATACAATCACTATAAATTCTGTGGTAAGTATCAACACAAAATGACGTGTTTGTACTGTCAAATTCATTAACATTCATTAAGGGATTGTTTGATTATTCACAGAAGACAAAAAGCAAAGAAACCTTTCAGTCATGGACGAGATCTTAGTACTCACCGCGGAGATGCTCTTTGGAAATCTCATTACAATAACAGTCGTTTTTATGTATATGTGGCACATTTTAGAAGGACTCACTATCTTACATATTAATTTTTATGTCATTTTCTTATTTTCAGCCTGTTTATATCTATATGTACCCCCAGTACATTACTATATCAACTTCCACAAAAAGCGGGTATTATCACCCTTTTTACCGGGAATTACTGATGTAATTTGATCAATGTCTCCCCTACTTCAAGCACTGGGTATTATTCATAATCTAATTTGTGACTTGTAAGTTCACTTTAACTTTTTTCCAATCAGTATATAGACATTTTCCTATTGTTGGTGTCTGGTGGTATTGTCATTTAGCTTAAGGTGAGGCTGTAGTGTGGGGTGTTAGGGTGCCTGTGAGTTGCCCACAGGACAAAGAGTTGTGACTGTTGAGGTGTAGGGTTGTATTCTTGAGGCCCCCACTGTTGAGCTTAGACTAGGGGTTCTTACTGATGAGCAACCCCACCAGTCATGTTTAGTCCTCAGGTACTCCTCTTCATGGCCCTGTTTGCAGTGGCACTGCCCCACAAGTATGATTGGTTCAGCACTAGAGCCTCTTATACATCATGTTTTCCTTTGACACAGGTGGCAAAAAATTTCTGATATTTGTGTGCTTGATGAAAATTTCCGACCATGGTTAATGGAAGAGGGCTTATGTTGTTACTGCTACTGGGTGGAGAAGTATCCCTCAACCCTGGTCCATTTACACTTGGTGTTTTGAATGCTAGATCTGTAAAGAATAAGGGTCCACTCCTTGCTGATATGGTTGCTTCATATGACCTTCATTTTCTATGCCTCATGGAAACACACAAACGCCCATTTGACTCAGACAGCTTCTTACGGTCTATAACTCCTCCTGATTTTAATTTTCCTCACAAGCCTCATCCCTCAGGTATTGGTGGTGGTGTGGGTTTTTTCATCAGATCCTCCTGCAGATCCAATATAATAGAAACTCCATTTTGTCAGTCATTTGAAAATATGGTGGTGTCAATCAGGCTTCAAGGCCATTTATTGTTGGTTGCCTGCATCTATCGCCTTCCAAGATCATGTACCTTTAACTTTTTCAACTGAAAGAATTCATTTTATTTGTTGATTACCTTTCATCCAATAATTCTTCACATTACGTTTGTGGCGACTTCAACATTCATGTTGACGTTCCAGTTGGTGACGGTCATAAATTCATTACCTTTCTTGATTCATGTGACCTGAAGCAGTTAGTCGATAAACCTACTCATCTACATGGTCACATATTGGACCTCATTTTATCCCCCAGTGACCAGGACACCATTGCTGATGTTAAAATTTGCGACTTTGTTTCTGATCATGCATTAGTCAGTTGCCTTCCCTTGTCAAGTGTCTCACACTCCAAATGTGGTACAATACAGAAGGTACCACTGTATCATTTTGTCAGACTTCCCGTTAGATCTCAAAAATACTTCCTTTGTCAAGTCTCCAACTGATGCTGTTGTCAATCTCTATGAACAATATGTACATGATTTGAGTTATGTTCTGGACAGGCATGAACCTCTCATATCTAGACTGATGAAAAAAATTCCGCAGATTGGATGTCTGATGATTATTGATGTGCAAAGTCCCTTAGGCACCAATTTGAGAGAACCTGGCATAGGGCTAAAAGTGCGCTTAACAGGAGTAGGCTTCGTCGCCATATTGCTCGATGCAATGCACTTGTAAATAAAGATAAATCAGACTCATGACTCTCGAAAACTTTGCCATGAGCTCCATAAAACTCTGAACAGGGTTTCTAATACCTCACTTCCATCCCATGAGTCTGAAAAGTCATTGGCTGGCAAGTTTGCCTTCTTCTTCTCCAACAAAATTAAGAAAATTATAGATAATTTTGCTTCCTTTGGTACTGAATATGATGTTAACCCTCTTTCAGATCCTCCAAAAATTACTATCTTTAGGCAAGTTTCTGAAGAGGCTGTTGATAAAATAATTAAAGTATCACCAACAAAATCATGCCTGTTGGACTCTTTGACGACATTCCTTATCAAGGAATGTGTTGATATACTACTACCATCCCTATAGTTTCTGTATATCTTCCTGAGAGACATGTTTAAAAACCAAGAAAACAGGAGGCTCCAGGAGGGCGGAATCTCAAAAGAATCAGGATGTGAGAATGTTTCAAGAATGTCAGAGATCTTATGTGCAAAAAAGAGACAAATTGATCAGCCAGTGCTAGTGATTTCACGGATTCATGAGAAGGAAGAACTTTATCAATGATCCTGTAAAGTGCCTTGCCTGTTGCCTGCCATAACATTTTTGAGTCCTGCCTATTTTCAGAGATGAGATTTCTATAGTACAAAACTTTCTCCTTGTTTACCAGTGTATTTCACCCCTCTTTAATTAAGGTGGCAGACTTTAGTAATGGAACTTCTGTATGTGTGATCAACATCACAGTAACTCCCTGTTCCTTGATCTTTTTAGTCTAGACCATTCAATAAAATAACTTCAAAGAAGTGTTAAATTTTGTAAATAGCGTTCTAGCTGAAAATCACATTGATGCCTTGCTAGGATTAAGATTAAGTTTCACAGCAGCCATCCAGATATACACTGTCTCAAAGCAACAATATAGTTCTGAAAGATCAGTTTTAACACTTCTACTATCCAGGGGTGGTATTCACTAACATGGGTTAAGATCAGATCAAATTTGAGAAAAAAGTTTCAAGTGAGCCAGTGGATCAAATAGCTATTCACAAAGCAGTGATCACTTGAGCTGAAAAGATCAAATGTTTGATCTGTTTTTGTAATCATTACTAGTCTCCCTATTTGTAGTTTCTTACTGTTTTCAGTTACAATTCCTCTTGATTTATGAGCCTTCCATTATCTGAACAAAAATCTCACTCCCAACCTGTTCAAATAATAAAGGTTCAAACCGTACTATACCGAAAGCATCACTGCTCACAAATTATTTTGTCTCCAAAAACACTTTAGTGATGTATTTATCCATTGTTTTCAATAAATTCTTTTAGACCATATTACAATAAGATTTACCGTTCAGAAGAAAAACAAAATAACAGTGCTATAGATAATATTAAGCACTGAAATATTGTTTCCCAAATCTTGGGCAACAATTTCTCTTATGTTTTTTTTTCTAGAGATACCCAGTGTAAAATATATCCATAGTTTTGACAAATGTCTTAGAGCCATATGTCTTTCTTTTTCTGCACACAAACATATTAGAAATATATCCATATAGCTGTATTTTAGTGACATATATTTTAGTACTTTGCTGCATATATAAACATAAAAAATATTCCCATTGTTTAAACAATTGTGTTTTAGAGCTACATATAGTTTTCCCTGGTAAAATATACACATTGTTTTGAAAACTGTTGAAGAAACACATAATATGCAAACCTTGGCATGCTGTCCTCTATTGGGTTTATGATTGAAGAAATCTGATTGGTTATACCAAGAAATGCAAACATAAGTGTGCCTTTGGTTTCACCCTACATGTGTCAATATGTCAAAATCAATACATGCAAAGTGCACTGAGTAGGTACGATCTGTATCTGTGTCAAGGACAGTAAACAAAAACATATGTTTGGGGGCAACATATTTTTTCAGGGGGAAAATAAAAATTTCTCCTTTTTGTATTTGTGTCAGCAAAATGACATGAACATTTTTTATAGCAGTTTGTTTTTCAGTAGTTTGTTTTTTTTGAAGTGCATGTGTTAGATTTATATAAACAAAAGAAGTAATTCTAGTTACAATATCTCACAGACATATGATAACCAAAAGGGGTAATTTATTTGCACATTAGGATACACACAATTGCTTAAATGAACCTGTACACATGTTCTCCATGTGTGTATATTTACAAACAATGGCATAAAATCACTATGCTGTTGACAAACTTAAGTTTAAGCATGACTTGAGTTTGAGCATTAACTCAGAGGTTTTTTTGTCTTACATGAGATTACTTTTAAAATACAAATTTCAACATAATCTCATGTGTGACAAAAACTGAGATTATGTGTCTGAGTTAAGTGTGAGTTTACGAAAACAAGTAATCATTGAACAATGCACTGAAAATTCCAGTGTCAGTCATAAATCTATTAGTTCCTCTGTCTCTGTGGTCCCTAATTAAAAGATCCACCTTGATATGAAAGTTAATCCAACAAAGTACATGGATCAAATTTAATCCAAAATTTGATCAGAAAGTTAGATCAAATGTTTCATGAATACCAATCTTTGTTGATCCAAAAATCTGATCAAAAGTTAATCATTTTTGCTCAAATTTGATCTGATCTTTACTGATCCGTGTTCGTGAATACCGCCCCAGGGCTATATAGATGTGTGTAATATGCATAAGAGGTGATGTGTCAACAGAAACTGTGACATGAAATATGTCCAAGAAAAAACCACATCTCATAGGGCAATACTCTGTAAGACATTAGGAAATAATATATCCCGTATACCAATTGATTATATGTATACTTACATTCACAAAAACAAGAAGTGATGCTGCACTAGTGGTGTGTCAGCTGAATCTGTGATATTAAAAAATGGCAAAACATGGGAAAATGGCATCTCTTAGAAAACTATGATTTGAAATAGGGTACGATGCTGATACTTCTTGTAATACTACAATCATTTTAATTTATTTTGTTCAGTGGCATGTGTGACACAAAACTTGATACAGTATTGAATTTAAAAGATCAACAGACAGACAGAAGCTCAGACCATTTGTCAAGGGTTGGAGGTTCCTTAGCCTGTCACTCGGGCTATTAATTTGCAAAATAGATCCAATGCTATGACTTAACAAAGACAAGGCTCAGATTTAAGCCCATGACTTAGCCACAATCAGGCCTGAATTAATATGAAAGATTGTCCAGTGGTATAACATAAGTATCGTATTGTGATCTTTTAAAGTGATATATTACTTTTTTACATGTTGAATGATGGGATTTTTATTTATTGTCCAACTGTTTGGTTGAATAAAGCAAAGACAATAAGTTATTCTTAATAGTGTACATTAGCACCATAATGCACAAAAATTAGATGAATTGATTTATGAATGTATTGCTCCACATCCATCAGTATTCATGCTTTCTTCTGTGGACAAGTTTAGGAGTGTTATACTTGGGGAACACCATTCCAGGATAGAGAACTGTATATCCTTTGCTCAGTGTCTTTTCCCAGCAAAGTGTTTAGAAACTGGGGTTACTCTACAGTCATTACCTTTTTATTCACAGAAACTTTATGTTCATTGATCCTGGTTTTGAATGTGGCTCTACCTGTCTTGCCTGCATAATACTTGCCACATTTTCAGTCTGTCATCACTTAATTCACAGGATATTCAATTGGAGGTACATTGTATTGTGTTGTTCAATGCTAGGAGATTAATGTCTCATCTGATATTCTTTATTTGGCCATGAGAGTGTCTGCAGATCTCAGCTCTATGTCATCAGTTTATAGATCCAGCTTAGATATGACAGAAACCAGAGAGTAGTACTAGGTCGGTCAATCAAACAACATATGTCGCAAAGGTTGATCTAAAGTGATCGGAAAAATTATCTAGATCACTATTGATAGGTTATTGGGTGATGATGGTGCAATACTGGACATTGATGGGTGATCTAGGACACAGAATATTGCAAGCTGATGGTGTAATACTAGTCTTTGCTGTATCACAGATGAGAATCAGATTATTGCTAGCTGATGGTGTAATACTAGTGTTGGACATATTGTAGTGAGAATAAGAATAACAATACTATGAACTACATGATAGGTGATAGGTTAATCGAACAATGTTAGCTGATAGTGCAATACTACATTGTCTATGGCGTCTCCGTGGTACTGGACTTGGCAACGGCTATGGACAGATGATTTCTTAAACTTGATTTTTGGTGTTGCGCCTTAGAGTCTGCCTTGCAGAGATTAAGCGCTATAAAAGTACAGAATAGAATAGAATTGAACTGAAGGACCTCAGCTCTGGTACTTTTTACAAGTCATCTATGAAATATATCTTCAGATGGGAAAAAGAATGTTGCTGAAAAATTCATTGCACTCAAGGACCTCAACTAATCTAAGAAATTAATAATATATGTATCCCCAAAAATATAAATTTGGACAGCTTATTAAGTTAAACTTGTGTCTTGCTCTAACTACAACATGGCTGGTACTATCACACCGTGGGAGTTATATTTTCAAGTGAAGAATTTCCAATTGAAGAAACCAGCTGACTTTATGTTGTTAGTTTTAAAAGACTTTCCAATAAACAGTCCTGGAAGATTTGGAATTTCAGCCTATTATATGGCATTATTTTATTGGCATTATCCCTTCCATTTTTTCTCTCTCCTATCAGCCTCTGTCCAGATATGTACATATAAAATATCTGGCACCTACCGACAGTGGAAGAATAAGATGAATACTTTTTCACCTATGGAAAGGTTTTACACAGAACAAGCCCAGGACATAATAAGAAGAATATAAGGTGGGAGATGGAGTTGCAGATATATGAGACATTTACTTCATGCTACTTAATGTATATAGAAATATGTAATAAAAATGTAGATAATATTTTGAACTCTTTTCTTTCAAGCCATTATAACAGATCTCTTGTAGCAGTCCTAGATATGCAATATGTCATAATCGTAGGAAATTCTTGCATCATTAATAATTGGATAATAACTCTCCCATATGGTCTTGGGAAACTTCGCATGATCAGTAATATGTAAATCAAAATTGCATATGTATGCAATCACAAATTGCTTCATCATCACTAGATAATCTTATAAATAAACCTCCACATCATCTCCACAATTTATCAATTTTTTTAAGTGTTATAATGTAATTCAAATGTTCATTCTGTCAATGTGATATACTTTGTTTTTTTTTTGTTGAAAATTCATTTGAAGTTGTGTAACAAAGTTATATCTCAGAGAAAAACTTCTAAACTGAAATTTGACTGTGATGTCAATATGGCATGCTTAACCAATAATGTTGAACTGTCATAAGACGGTATGTCCTAAGAACAAGGATAATTTGGAGAAATGTAACAAATGTGACAAGGAATTCAACTCATCACAGCTATTGTTTCAACATTACATAAAGTGTGGGAAGTTTCTTTGCTTTCAATGTGACTATCCATTTATTAGTGCCAAAGCCCTGAATTCTTATATTCAACACTCTCATTGGACCCAGGAGAATGCAGTTAATAATGTTCCATTTGTTCCAACACATATGCCAAAGTAGGAAGGAACTGTACACTCACCGTATGTCTCAACATGGTGGAAATGATGCATACTAAACTCCACCATATATGGAAGATCTGCACAGAGGCTTCAACAAAGGTAGAGGACATTTGACACAAATATATAATACTTTTAGAATAAACATGTGTCCATTGTGTCTCTGAATTCCTCTACCTCTGTAAATTTGCTATATGAATCATTTGTTGAAAGTGAAAATGTAATATATTTGAACAAATAGGAAAATCTTCTGAGTTACACAACAGATTATTCCAAGGTTGCTAACAAATTTCAATGTGAAAAATGTAATAAAAAATGTTTAAAAGACATTGGCATCTTAGAAGACATTATACTAATTGTTATGACAGAATTTTCCTGAAGGCTTTCATAAAAATCAAGAAACGATATTTGATAGAGTCCCTGACTATATATGCACCAGAAAAGGATAGATATTACCCTACTTTTATTGTTTGGGACATGGAGGCTGTATTAATGAAGACAAATACCTCATCCACTGACTAACTGCATTTTTGTCCAAACATATTCCACTAAGTGTAAGTGTTTCCTCAAATGTTCAAGATTTTTGCAAACCCAAATGTTTTGTAGATATATCCTCAAATAATCTAATATCTAAGATGGTGACTTAACTGATTGAAATAAGTTCAGCAAATCTAAGTAGACCAAAAGTGAAATATGACTACGTATTTCGAGAATTAGATGACATTATGATAAAATATAGCATGGATCCAGAAAGAGATCAAGACTTTTTAGACACCTCATCTACAGAGTCGTCTAATGAAAATTCTAAGTTCTAAAGCCAGAACTTGTTTTTTAGTAGAATTGTTGATCTTCAGCAGAAAGTCGAGTTGTATCTGTCGCAAATACCTGTCATAGGTTTTAATTTGGGTAAATATGACATAAACTTATTTACAGAGGACATCATGTTTTATGTAGCCAGTAATTATCCAGAAAAAGGTTGTGACATACCGAAAGGATTTTTTCCTTATGAATGATTTAATTCATTTGATAAACTCAGCTTCACATCTCTACCTGGATTGGAGGACTTTTATCCCACCTTATCAAATTCAAATCCAGTGAAGTCGGAAGCTGAATATCTTAAATTGTAAGAAATATGGAGACTCAAGGAATGCAAACCTTTGAAGATTATCTGGTACATTACAATAACTTAGATGCAGACCATTTTGTTACAGCACTCTCATCATTTGTTAGCCTTTACACAGAGCAGAAAATCAATATTTTTAAAGATTATGTAGCTTTACCAGGTGTTGCAAAGAAGCTTTTATATGCATCTACTGATTCTAATTTTTCCCTGATCAATCAACATAATGCTAATTTGTATTATACTTACAGAAAAAAATATTGTGGTTGGACATAGCAAAATATTTTCTCGTTATCATGAAAAAGGGGTTTCTAAGATTAAGAAAATAGAAGGCAATAAATGTCAATCTATAGTAGGTTACCATTGCAATGGTTTGTACTCATACATTATTAAACAAAATATGTCTACATGTGTATATGTAAGAAGAAATCATGCTAATAAATTTTGACCAGAAATTTCTGAGAAATATATAGATTCATATGTTCGGATGGATTATATTATGGTAAAACAAAATATCAAGGTTTTGCATAAATTAAATAATTTCAAAGAAATTAGAATTGGAAATTTTCTGGTAGATGGTCATACACCTACTGCTAAAACTGTTTAGAAATTTCAGGGTTGTTATTATCATTACTGTAAGAATGATTGTCCCATCATTAAAAATAGAGTCTTGCCATTGGCTTAAACAATTTAGAAGACCCAGATTAAAGATATCAGAAAGAAACAATTTATTATCTCTATGGGATAATTTTATGACCATCATTAAAAAATAAGGGTTCATTAACTGAAAGTAAAATAAAATCAGATATTGCTAATGGACAGTTGTTTGGTGTAGATATACCCATGAAAGAGGAATTTAAACATTTCTTTTCCGAATTTCTACCTTTTTGTACTATGACAGAATATTGTACTCAAACTGACATTAAATTTGATTAAAAGAAACTTTTACTTAGTGGAACTTCAGCCTCAAAAATATTATTGTCTACTCCACTTCTGCATTGGTGTCTGAAGAATAATTGTGAAATTACCAAAATTTATACGATAATAGAACATCAACCTGAACTATCTTTTAGATCTTTTATCGAAAGAGTAACCAAACATCAATTGGAGGGTGATCGAAATCCTGACAAAGCATCATTGGAGAAACCTATATATTGGTCAGTAATAGCTCATATGGATCCCTACCAATGGACAAGGCCAAGCATATCAATGTTAAATATTTAATGAATAAAAGTAAGGTCTGCAAATTGATCAATTCATCCGTATTCAAAAATATGAATATATTAGGTCAGGATTTATATGAAGTAGAGACACACAAAACTTGTATATCTGTAGACACTCCCATCCAAATCGGAAATTTTATTTTACAATATGCAAAGTTAAGAATGTTAGAATTTCATTATGATTGCATTAACCTTTATCTTAACAAAATTCATTTGAATTTACAAACAGACACAGATAGTATTTACATGACTATAAACCAATTAGATCTCGATCAATGTAAATCCAAAAAATGTAAGAATAGATATCAGAATGAAATTTTTAACTCCTGTTCGGACAAAATTTCTCCTCCTTGGTTCCCTAGGAGATGTTGTGTCCATCATATTGCACTATATTGCTGTAGGGTTGGGATCTTTAAGAAAGGGTTTGAATATTGCCAGATGATTTCCCTATGTTCTAAATCTTACATTATTCAAGATTCTGAGGGAAAACAAAATATATTTTGCAAAGGAATTTCTAAAAAACAACTGATTGATCCCATGAGTAAATTTCAGCAAATATTAAATGAAAAGCTAATTAATTAATCAACTAATGTTTGATTATGATTAAGAGGTAGTAAAATATATATATATTTACAAGAAAAATTGGATTCAAGTACTTCTATTCTAAAAGATTCGTTGAGAATGATAAACTAAGTACAAGACCTTTAGATATGGTTCTGTGTCCATGGGACGAAGATGTCGTGTTGGTAAAAAAATTCAATCTTCTCTTTCTAATATTTTTTTCGTTAAATTAAGATACAAGAATTAAAGTTTCTATTCATTTGAGCAACTTTATTTCTATTTATTAGCCAAACACTATCAAAATAATGAATTATGTGAACAATTAACTGTAGAAAATTATTTCTTTAAAATAGCTGAAATAATGAAACCTTATAAAGATGTATATATGTATTTAGAGCTTAGAGAATGCATTATGAGATTTGCAGTACTTCAAAAATTTATTCAGTGTTCCATATTTAGAGTGAATTTACTGTAGAATAAAAATCTTGTGTACAAACAACCAACTTTTAACAGTGAAGAAGCTATTTTTGGGGGGTTTCTACTCAATCGAGACTTGTTTCTGTGTTGAAACCATCCTCTTTAACTGGAAATAATTTAGTGGGACTGGAGATTGCAAACTGGAGATTCTTGTTCTTTATGTATATTCTTGTTCTTTATGTATATTTGAATTCGACTAAAATTTAGGTTTTTAACAGGTAAATAGTAAATTTTATTGATAAATAATTGATATTTATTCAAATTTGTTTGAGGTAACAGCCTTAATACACCTTGCATCGAGTTCCTAACATACGAGTAATCTACAATATCTGAAAATTAATACAAGGATTCCTTGGTTACAGTACTAGCATAGAAATCATATATCCCTACTTCTCATTCTCCACTTAAACTAGTCCTCTCAGGTACCTCCACTGTAAAATTATAAGCCTTGTTATTTGGATGAAAGTTTAAGGAATCTATGGAAGACAAGAAAAAGTAAATGCTTTCTTCTTCCATCTTCATCTCAACTTGAAAATGTTAAATTATGAAATGCTTTATATATATTTTAATGTTTATATATTTTCCACCTCTTTTTCTGGAATCCATGAGTTGAACTTTGATGGCCATCCCTTCCATTTCATTAATATCTCCACCTCTCCACAATTTTTCTTCCTTTTTTTAAGAATTTCTTCAATTTTATACAATATGTCATTACCAATATATGCTAATTGCAATTCAGGTTCATAAAAGAAACCTTGAATTGCCCCCATTATTGTAACTCATACATTGGAATATTTTGATTTAAATTACGATTAATTATAGTAAAAATTTTCCCCAGACCATTTCACATTATATTCTTTGTCAAACACATTTTAAGATGACTTATCTTAACTTTGTCAGATATATTGAACTTAAACATTTTTTTTTATTTAAGGTTTGCATTAGCTTTAGATTTTGATATTGTTTTTTGAAAATAAAAAAAAACTTTTAGGGTATTTCAGGTAATCATATTGGGATTTCCAAAGGAAATACGGATTCTTTGATTTTGCATGTTTTGGGCTCATCTTTATTGATCTATGGATCAAATTATTGTAACCATAGGTTAAGTCAGACAGAATGACAATCCATCTTAAGGTTTCTTTTTCAGTTAAATATTTCATTATTTTGTTTTTAATAGTTTTAATAACTCTTTCAGCATAATTAGCTTTGGTTTCATAATATGTGTACAAATGGTTTATTTTATTTTCATTTAATATCCTATAAAAAGCTTGATTCTTATAATTCACTTTCATGGTCAGTTCTTAGAATTTGAGGTTTCTCATCTATTTTTCTAATTATTCTTTGAAATATGACTACCATTTCCTCGCCCCTTAAGGTTTTCAATGGTGCTGTGCGCAAGTATCGAGTAAATATATCTATGAATACTAGAAAGTATGTGTATTCATTGTTGTCTCTCCTTGGAGGCGGGTAAAAAGTTGTGCATGTTTCCTGTTTAGCTAACCACTTCTTCAAATACCTAGGGGTTACATGGTATTTTGCATCCCTGTTAATATGTGGATATAACTTACTGTAACTGCTGTAAGCTACTGGACTCCTGATGTCATAATAAATGTTATGAAGATATGTATAAATTTTATTTCCAGGATTAAAATTTTTTGTTCCATTTTTTTATCCATTCATTTGCTCCACGCCCTTTTTGGATTTTGCTTCCATATTTTCTGATTTTTGAGAGGTAAATGTCTTTACTGTAACCCACATCTGCGGAAAGACCTGGTGGTAGGAGGGGGTGTATTAATGCTGCTTTGTGTTGTGACTTATCACTTGGCTGACTACGCTCGTGGTTGTCTAACAGAAGCTTTGATTTTTTTTATCTAATTTATTATTATTATTATTTATTTTGAACTTTTTCCCTTTTAGAATTTTTAGGCTTATTCTCATCTATTTTTTCAAGGATATCCACCTTATAATTTTCAGAATTATTATCATAGACTGCTTCTTGCGTGCTTTCTGCATTTTTGTTTCCTTTTTATTGACTAATTTTTTTTGGAAACGCTCATATTGTTCATGTGGTATAAATACATATTCATTTATTCTAAAACTTTTTTTATATAATACTTTATTGATAGAAGCAGATTTGTTAATCTTTTAAAACGTTTTCTTGCTATACTTCTCCCTCTTTCCTCGGACTTTGCAATTTTTTTCAATATTTTTAGTTAACTTAAAAGATTTTTCTCTTTTTTTCTTAGTTAAAGGAAGTTAGAATACATTATAAAAAATTGCTTTCAACTGAGATGGAGTCACATGAATGAGTATATGTCTATTTAGGTCTAAATCATTCTCCAGTAACAGCAAAATGAAATGTTTAGACTGCTTGAGATTCCTCGACATTTTAAACTCTATAAACAAGGCATAGATCTTTATATAGAAAAAAGCAGTACGAAAATAGGAAACTTTTTGTAACTTTCAGATATTTCGAATTTGTAGATTATAATTCATGTATGTTTATAGGTATGTTTATATGTTTCATCTGTAGTGAAAATTGAAATTTTTAATCCTATTTCTCTATTATTTCATGTTCATCAGGAAATTTTCGACTTCCCAGCCTGTAAGTATCATTAATCCCAGGTGATAAATTGATTAATAGGTAACCAAAAGCATTCTCAGTAGCATCTAAATAAACTTCTAATAATTTTTGCATGCCTAATTGTCATCGCAGTAATTCATTTTGTTCAATATCTCTAGGATTTTTAAATAAAACAAAATAATGAAGATTTACTTACGGAAGCTCTGAACTGCCAAAGTTTTTTTATTTTACTAAATTGAATATACCAGTTAGTTAACTTGAATATACCAGTTAGTAACTAGAATATACAAGTTAATAACTGGAATATACCAGTTACTAACTTGAACATAACTGAACAGTTAACTAACTTTAATGTACCAGTTAGCTAACATAAATATGCAAGTTAGGTAACTGGAATATACCAGTTAGCTAACTTGAATATACCAGTTAGGAAACTGGAATATACGAGTTAATAATTGGAATATATGAGTTAGTAACTTGAATATACCAGTTAGTTAACTGGAATATACCAGTTAACTAACTAGAACATACGAATTAGCTAACTTGAATATACTAGTTTGCTAACTCATGTATACCAGTTACTAACTTGTATATTCAAGTTAGCTAACTTGTATATTCCAGTTACTAACTTGTATAGTCAAATTAGCTAACTCGTATGTTTAAGTTAGCTAACTCATGCATTCCAGTTAGCTAACTCGTATATTCAAGTTAGTTAACTGGTATATTCAAGTTAGTTAACTCAAATATTCAAGTTAGTTAACTGAAATATTCATATTAGTAAGTCGTATATTCCAGTTAGTAACTTGAATATTCAAGTTAGGCTAACCAGTTGTATCTGAGAGTAATGAAAGCTGTGCAGCCTTACTGCTGCAGCCTCACTCCATCTCATCTGTCCATTTTATATCTGTTTACAAACTGTAGTGGAGTAGTTACTCTCTTTAGTATTAACAGTTTCTTGTTTCATATGCTTTTTTCTTACAATAAAATTGTATCAGGATTCAGCTGTGATTATGCAGAATGGACTTGTATGGATGACATGATAACCTGTATTGGTGTTACAGCATCTAGGTTCAAATATAGGGCCCCAGTTACCATGCTCTATATGGATAATGTACAAGTAGTGAATTTGATGGATATCATAAAGAGTTTGCCAAATTTACGATATTTGAGTTTAATAAATATGAAATATTTTAACTGCAAATGGCTCATGGAATTACCTAAGCATCTATATGTCAGGACTAACATGTGTTTGAATTTTTCAACCATTACTCAATATTCGTCAACAAGTGAGACTGCTATTGAAATGACTGAGCAACAAGGTAAGGCCTCAAACCAGATAACTGACCAAATAGATAAGATGCTATCTACCCCAGATCACTCAAATATCCTATCAACTTACAATGAGGAATTCTCACTAGAAAGCTCAACCTACATCAACAAAGACTTCCAATAGATTAGAGGCAAAGAGCAAATACAAGTATATTTGGTGGATTTTATTAGGTCTCACCTCCTGTGTTATAATATTAATTATTTCCATCATATATCTATACAGAAAAAGTACCTCACAAGAACTGAACCTCAGGACATAGAGGATATGGATGATAGTTCTATACCATTATCCCAATGCCTTAATGAAGAAAACACCTTCAGAGATGAAGAGTAAGTTATCTTTGTTATAAGTTATTACCTTGATATGGCTTCAAAAAATTAAATTAAATGTTTATGCAACAAAGTAAATCCTGATGGATCTAAAAATATAATTGCAATATTTAAGATGCAAATATCTTAGATGGCAACCTATCTGTCATATCAAATTCGTCCTGGCATATGATGAAAGAAATTGATTGCCATTTCCACTCAGATATAGGTAATAAGTCTCGACACTATAACTTTTGTAATATAACGTCATATTTCATGTACTGTGACATCATTAATGATATTTCACTTCCTTTCCACATTATGGTTTTACCATAAAAGGTTCTCATAATACTTTTATCAATGGCGTATAGTAAACATTGAACAAATTTGTTTTTCTCCTGAGCATTTGATTATCAGTGTTTAAGATGAGGTTTATTTCATTTATTGTTTTGTTTGTTATATCCTGTGTTTATGAAAATGTGTACACTTACTTGACAGTATGTAGGACTGAGGGCAGTGAGGTTTAGATTTCGAACTTTAATGGACACGGTGAACAGAATATCAACATTTTCTTCTGTAAAGATGATCAACTGATAAGGACATATACAAGTTGCCATGTGAATTATAACAATCTACCCATTGCAAAATTATCAGAACTTTCTCTGCAGTTAGACTGATAAACTGGGATTGTATCAGACTCTGTTATGTCCAGGGTTCCATTGATGAGATTACAGTAAAAGGATGCATGAAAGGTGAATTTTTGAATTTCTTTTTTTTTTTAAATTAAATCTAATTGGTAAGGAGGTATCCCTGTTGAGATCAGAGGTGCATAGAGTAAATAATGAAGTGAAATCAGCGTCTGTTTAAACTGAGTCTGACCGAGTAATTGCATTGTGTGTGTATGTGACACACCTATTTTTTAATTAATTTTTTTCAGTGAATATGGAGAAAATAGAGAAGAGGGGCAACAAGAAGTTTCTGTATCTTAGCTGAGACTAAATTATGTGTTGTTTGTTCTGCCACTGGTGGTGGTATTTGGTGCCATATCATTAGCTTATATCAAGCATTGCATTCAAAATCGAATTTGCAATCTTGGATTTGTGGATAATTACCTCATCTCTGCAGATGTGGAGGACCCAGATCAAACCCCACTAAAAGTTTTAGAAATGTTGGATTGTACTGATACTGATGATGTTGACTTGCCATCTGATCTGATACGGGATGATTCAATTGAGAAAAATGCTCAGATATTAATTGATGAGATCAGTAATCCAGGACAGGAAGTCAATCCAAAAGAAGTCAATCCCAAGGATCAAGATTATGGTCATTCAAACAATACATCTATCATTCATGTTAATGTGGACGATTATCTAAAACTTTTTAATGTAGAAAAAAATTCGGATAATCAGAATGTTGTTTCCAAATGTAATCCTGTGGATAGTGACTAGCTCCCAATTTCATCTTCTAATTCATAACGTCAACCAAAGTTCCAGCATTTCCAGATTTGAGGATTCTCACAGGAATTCTATGTCTAAGTACCTCAACACACCTGAACATTTTCCATCTTTCAATGTGCATATGTTTACTTTAGATTCTGAAAATTCTGAAGATGATTCTGACCTCAAAGTTGAAGTCGATCAAAAAATTAAAACAAGGTCTGGTAAGATTTACAAAACAATGTAAATGAAACAATTTTTTTGATTATACATATATTTTTATACAAAACAATGGAATATATTTCATACATGAACAGGAGCCTTTGATAATATGAAACAGTTGAATCTTTAATTTGATCTTAAAGTTAAACATTACAAGAATGTGCAATACTAACCTGACCTATGTAAAGCTATGAGCTCTGGCTACCTTTGCAAACAAAGTCAATTGTCTTTGTAAATATACATGTTACAGTAATTGTGAAAGTAATACAACATTCTTGCCTACTTTTGAATGTATTCAAATACACGCTGCTGCTTTCTGAATAAGTCAGATATATACAATGTAAATATACATATTAAGACATTGACTTCTGCATGTACATAAATTTTTTGTACCCAGAATTTTTTTCATATAACATATTTCATACTTCTTTTCATTTTGAAACTTGGATAAATATATCATTGCTGAATATATAATACCATCTAGAGTAGAGATAAACTGCTCTCAAATATATGTATAATGATTCATGTTTTACATCAGAGTTGTGCGAAAGTAATATAACATTCTTGCCTACTTTTGAATATATTCAAATACACACTGCTACTTTCTGAATAAGTCAGATATATACAATGTAAATATTTATATTAAGACACTGAGTTCCGAATGTACATAATTTTTTGTACCCAGAATTTTTTTCATATAAGATATTTCTTCTTCTTTACATTTTGAAACTTGGATAAATATATTATTGCTGGATATATAATTCCATATAGGGTCGATATAATGCTCTCAAATACATGCATTATGATTCATATTTACATCAGAGTTGTAAGACAGTTTATAATGGACATGTTACATATATGAATAGCACTCTTGTAATCAGATATGTAATTAACCATAATCATATTTAAATTCTTCTGTGTGTTTTGTGGAGATATATGTATAATGTAAAACATTTTCAGATAGACAATTTCTGAGTGTTTTCCCTTATTTTATAACCTAGCATTCTTCTTTTATTCTTGAGTATATGTCTGTAATTATGGATGAGCTAAGTTACATACTTGTTTCAATGCACTAAAATGAGGTAAAACATTCATCAATGCCAACTGAAAAAGTCTATGAAAACACATCAATATGTAGATTGAGTGTGTTTATCTAGCTCTATCTATGTATATATGTATGTAGATTTCATTTTATAATATTTTAATTTGTGACCTGCATATTTTATAGCTATAATATTTTTCATTGGAAATGATATATGAAAATTCTCGCCCTATTGGAATGTCTAGAACTAACTCACTCAACCTACATGTTGATGTGTTTTCATCAGCTTTTTCAATCTGTTAGTTTAAGATGATTCCAAATTTAAAATTGTAGTTACTTCACTTGATAGATCTATGCATCTTAATAGCTCTTGTATAAACATGTGATTGGTATATGGAATGACAATAAAGCATCTTATCTTCTTCTTATCTTCAAGACTATGTTATCACTGTTTTACAAATGAACATGTATACGAAAGGCTAAGCATTGGACAGTATAATGATAAACATACCATTATACAGGACACATGAATACTGCTGGTAAATCACCTGTTTCAATGTTTTGTAACCATTCACAACATTCCAATGGATCTGTCCTCTCTTTTGAATCATATAAGCAGCACATATGGTGCAGTAAAAGTGCCCACATTTACTCATAAACAAACCACTGAGCTCGAACTTACAAAGAGGAACATGTGACATTTCTTACTTTTTGGTAATAGTACTCCTCCCATTCATTGTAAAGGGATGAATCAACATCATCTGGTAGATGGTCAAGCATAAAGCATGTTGAAAAGGCCTTGAATTAGTTGCCCTCTCAGAGTTTTTGTTTATTTAGGTTCACTGATCTCCATGTGATCTGCATATGTCACCATATTTCAGACATTATTATTATTGAATTTTTTCCCATCACCTTTAAATAAATCACATATGTCTAGAATATATATATCGTGCAACATTTATGTACAAAATCAATTTTAATTTTGCTTTTATACTGGTAATTTTCATATACAGTGGAATGTCCTCTTTGACCTCCCATCTACAGAAATTCCCTTGAGCTGTTTTCAATTCTTCACAGCTATTCATATCATGTCCAGATCTATCTTCATCCTGAATACAGGGTTCACTAAAATACATTTTTTAATATTCTGTATACATCCTTTGTGCTACTTTTATGAATTCATTCCACTCATTAAACTTAAATGAGATTCCTTCCAATGTAGGATATCTTTTTCCATTAGCTGTTTTCCAGTATCTAACACATACATTTCGATATTGAAATGCACAGGTAACATAAATGCCAGAGCCTAAGTGATATCTGGAGCTCACCTCTTTTTTACCATGTGAAATTTTCAAAATGAGCTCCACGTAATGTAAAATTACAACTTATTAAGGGACCAACAGTTCAATGCCTTGATTTATCACCTCACCATCTTCCAATTACTTCAAATAAATGTTTTCAATAAGTCCTTGAGAACCTTAAAAGATTACATATTTTGATCTGCCAATATGAAATGTTCTCTTAATAACAGGTTATCCACCTTTATTCGGATTGTATGCAGGTTATTCACCTTTATTCGGATTGTATGCAGTTGCTTTCCCTTTCCCAATCATGGCAGTTTGAATTACTGTAAAATATTTGTTGTATCAATTCATTAATTACCAGTGTCCAGCAGAAATATAGATTACATAAGTATTAAGTACTGAATCCACATCTTAGACTATATGTCTATATACTTCAATATTCATTTCAATATTCAATAATTTATATACACACTTGAGTAAATACCACTGCAGGATCCAAAGGGAGAATTAGGGCCACGGTGGCAGAGTGGTAACACTCCCTCCTACCACCTCTGAGGCCGGGGTTTGGCTCGTAGCACGGCCTCAAGTGGGGAAGCTGGTAGTTGCTTGCGGTTGGTCGGCAGTTTGCAGTACAGAACCCTAACGAACTGTATGTACTGGTTTCCTCTGCCCTTCCAACTACCCGTCGTGATATGACCTGTACAGTGTTGAAAGTGACGTAAAACCCCAAACAAACAAATCCACATGAGAATTCACCTTCTGGGGAACTGATGTTACTTGTTTTACCCAAAATTTAGACAGCACCGCTACTAAGTTTACTAAGACAATTAATATTACAGCACAAAATACCCCAAGAGAGACACTAAAGTGTAGCTTGTTTGTAAACTGTTGGACCTGGCTTGTTGAGAGGCAGCATGTAAAAGAGCATGTGAATTAGCAAGTGGTAGTGCTTTTATCTTGTTTAAATATTTTACTGAACCTAAGCTTTGATTGTATAACTGGGGACCAGCCACAATATTCCTAAACTGATCTGGATTGACTTGAAACTTGCTCATTTCAATCTCACTCTCAAACTGTGTTATTGCTACTTGACTTGATTTTCCAATCTACGAGAATTGAATTGGGATAGAAAAATACTTTGAGGAAATATGGGATTCTTTGGACTATTTTAAAACTTGCACACCTGGCTCAATATGCATTGTGATAATTTTATCCTTGCAGGTAATTGTTATCTAGAAAGTGGATGGGGTGGATAAAAGCCAATTATTTTCAAATAATTGTGTTATTATGGGAATCCTAGATGTTTCTCCGTATATTTTCCTGCAATTTTGTTGTATCTTGATTTATCTTTCAAATGCGGAGCCATAACACAAGATAGCAAAATTAATAAATAATATAAGGGAATATTAAGTTTGCATATTATTTCTGAATGGCATTGCCCAAAATCATGCTTGGAAATACAAGCAAACTGATTCTTATCTGAAGAAACTGTAACATAATCACCCTCAATGTGATATATGGCGGACAGTGAACCTTTTGGTTCTGGGTTGGGTACTGATACAATCTCATAAACATTATATTTTGATGCATGATCAACAAGTGGTAAAGCCAAAGCAATATGAAAAGTGTCTCCGTCAGATATAACCAGTGGATGCAAATGCTTGCAGTATTTCAAAAGTGATATTCCAGAGATTTCATAGGGCAGAGCCAAATTTCCTTCTAGCCGTTTTGTAATATCAGTTAACAGAGACATAAACTTTTGTGGCTTTATCATATCCATTGACAGATCATTATTCACAGCTTCACTGAGGTGCGGCAGCAAAACATGAAGGGATCTTTTAGTATCCAACATTGCTCTGGTAATCATCTGAAATATTCCTCTTATGTGTAAACTTAGTTCAACATGTTGTAGTCGAGGAAATGAATTTTCACTTTCTGCATGTACAAACTCAACTCTTCATTCAAGCATGTTTGTAACATTCACAAAGGCGTTAATTGCAACTCTGTTTTCATTCACCTAAGAATGATTCTTATTCACAACTGATATACTTTCAGAGACTACGTGAATTGTTTTTGCTTGAGAATCTCTGTGATGATGAAGCTAATTGGAGCTGTTCGAGGTTCCCTTTTGTAGCTGTCCCAAATAGATATGACAATGCAGAATCTACAAGTGATAACATTGCTCGGGTATGTTGACTCCTATTTAGATTTGATACCAACCAAATGGCTTGTATCAATCCTTTAACCCTGTCACACTGGATATTCAGGAGACCCTCCTTACGACGAACTGCTACCAACAAGTTATTTCTTAAACTCACAAGCTGTGAATTTTTACCATACATGTGAGTTTGATTTCTATTTTGGTAAATACTTCTGACAAGCTGGTATAGGTTTGTGTTAGATTGTCCAATTAGATTTGGAATATGATTGGTCTTGATATGGTATGGTTCAATATCAACTGTATAAGTCATCAATCAGCTACTGTACCCAGAGTAAACTTCACCTTTGTGGACAAAATATGGGTTAGAACTCACTGCAAGAGCAATGGAGCACAACATCAAGAACTCCTGGTAATTTATATCTAAAGAATGCATAAACAAAGGAAATATATACAAATTGGCCTATCTCAGAATATCTATACACATGTATCACTTTTCACATAAGGATGACATAAAACAGTCAATCCAACAGGATTACAGCACTAATTTCTCATTTTAAATGGATAGCATGAGACAGCAATCCATAGTCCTATGTAATTTAACATAATGCTGCATTCCAGCCCAGAACCAGTGCTAGGATGTGGCTTTAGCATAACTTCCAGTACATCACTCAGTCTCTTGAAATCTTGTGGTTCAGGAGACATTTCCTCTAACCTTCTTTTCTGATGATGATTCTGGTCTTCAATAGAATCTGGGGAAACCTCAGAATCAAGATATCTCTTCCCTCTTGAGTCACAGTAGGATTTTGAGAAACCTCCAAATCAAGGTTTTCTCCTTCTGGACAACTTTGAGTCTCATCT
This sequence comes from Sabellastarte sp. h YS-2021, assembly GCA_964017235.1. Classification (NCBI taxonomy): domain Eukaryota; kingdom Metazoa; phylum Annelida; class Polychaeta; order Sabellida; family Sabellidae; genus Sabellastarte; species Sabellastarte sp. h YS-2021. The sequence continues at coordinate 145,896,685 of OZ024931.1, forward strand.
GGCTCTTTTTGAGCTTGTAGTGGGTCTGACATGTCAGTGCCAGCATCTGCTCATGTTTTCCCCGTCATTTGGATGCAGCGCAAACTGTGCCTCATGGGTGGAGGACTGAAACAAACTCCACTGCTGTCATCTGGAAAAGCCAGACATGTTTTCCCTGTTGGGAGAAAACGTGTCCCTGATTCTTTAGTATCAGGACTCAGTTCCTGATAAATGTTTCTTTCTGCATCCCAAACAGACAATCCTGTAATGAGGTTTCCAGTGAAGGGTCAGTTTCTCAGAGTGAACAAGTGTAGTTGTTGGGTTATAATAAAACACAGCATCACTTGGTTCATACTGGCATGACACAGCCCCTTTTCATTGATTTTTCTTTTGTTTTTGTCTCTGGCTTCTTGCATGTTTTGTTTTACATCGCTGTATGCGACATGTAACCGTTGCAGCATGCACGGGAACTATATTTTACACCCATGTACTCAAGTTGTGGATTTAGCAAAAGGATGCAACTCAGGTATAATTGGGTCCCTACCATAGACAAGGAAGAAAGGTGAGAAATGGGTTGTTTCATTGACAGATGTCCTGTACGCCATTAGCATTCCTGGAATATACTGATCCTAGGTAAATTGGTCTTGCTGGGTATACTTGGCCAACACACTATTCATAAAACGATGGAATCTCTCTGTTTTTCCATTGTTTTGTGGGTGAAACAAGTTTGTATTATGCGACTGACTTTCAGTCTTTCAAGCAATAAACCCACAATATGGTTTACAAATTCAGTACCACAGTCTGATAAATCACTCTAGGAGATCCATGCTGAGGAACAAACTGCTCGATCAGGAGTGAGGCTATGGTGTCTGCAGTTTTGTCAGGAACTGCACAGGCTTCCAGTCAAGAGGAAAAATGGCCGACAAGTGTGACAACATATTTATTCCCTTTGGCACTTGATGGTAAAGGTCCACAAGTGTCAATTCCCACTATTTTGAATGGAAATACAGGAATGGGCATATCCTACATTGGGATTCTTGCCTATATCATCCTTTTTGCCTTACACAGCTCATAGGGGCCACGGTGGTAACACTCTCGCCTCCCACCTCTGCGGCCGGGGATCGATCCCCGTCATGGCCGTAAGTGGGAAAGCTGGTAGTTGCTTGCCGTTGGTCGGCAGTTTACAGTACACAACCCTAGCGAACTCTATGTACTGGTTTCCTCTGCCCTTCCAACTACCCATCGTGATATGACCTGTACAGTGTTGAAAGCGACGTTAAACCCCAAATAAATAAATAAAATACACAGCTCATAGTGATTGACAAAATTGACAACATCCCTATACTTCTCATAAGTAGCTACTTCTCAAATTGTCATATATCTTGTCAATCCCAGTGTGGCTTCCTCCAAACTCTGAACAGTGGATTCCTTCCAAAAATCCCTTCTGCATGCTACAAGATGCAACAAGTTGCATCCTTTTGTGGTTGTCATTTTTAACAGGCTGTGATATATGGTATAATAGACCATCCTGCAAGACATATTCTGTAATTTCATTTTCCTGCTTAAGAAGACCAATAATTTTATTGACAGACTGATCTTTCTCCTGTGATTTCTGTATTGACTGAGCTAGAGTCTCACTAATGGGCTCTTCCTCAAAGCACTCAGATCCATGGTGTGAGCAACTGGCAGCTTCCTCATTTTGGCGGTAACCACTATCTTTTACTGCTATTTCATCTGCTACACTCTATGGGGATATAGCGGCCACGGTGCCAGAGTGGTAACACTCTCCCCTCCCACCTCTGAGGCCGGGGTTTGATTCCCGTCATGGCCTCAAGTGGGAAAGCTAGTAGTTGCTTGCGGTTGGTCAGCAGTTTACAGTACAGAACCCTAACAAACTGTATGTACTGGTTTCCTCTGCCCTTCCAACTACCCATCGTGATATGACCTGTACAGTGTTGAAAGCGATGCAAAACCCAAGATAAATAAATAAATAAATCTACGGGGGTATAGTTGACAACATATCAGCTATGACATTTATTTTCCCACTCTTTTTTCAACGCCACAGCCATATTCTGCCAACAGTATTGTCCACCTTTGCACCCTAACATTTTTCATTTCTGTAGTAAACAAACTACATAGAGGCTTGTGGCCAGTAAAGATGGTAAATTTTGAACATAACAGAAAATGCCTCAAGTTGTTTACAGCGAAAAGAATGGCATATGCTTCCCTCTCAATGACAAGCCATTTTTGATGCCCTGGTGTTAGTTTTTTTGAAAGATATTGGATTACATTCTGGAAATTCTTGGGCTAGCACTGCTCAGACAGCATGCAGGCTTGCATCTGTTTACAGCTTGTATGGCAGTGTAAAATCTGGGTGTCCAAGTACTGGGGCACTTGATAGCTCATACTTCAGCATCTTAAATGCCTTTTGGTGACTTTCAGTCCACTGAAATCTCACATTATTTTTAGTTAGATTTGTGAGATGCTGAACAACTTCATTAAAATGATCAACGAATCTTCTATAAAAGGAAGCCATTCCAACAAAAGACCTTACTTCTTTTACAGTTCGTAGTGGTATGAGCTCTTTTATCACCTAAAATTTTGATGGATCTGGCTTAAAACCATCTTCTGATATTATATGGCCAAGGTATTTGATTTGTTGTTGGCAGAAGGAACATTTGGATAATTTTAGTTTTACTCCAGGTGTCTTTAGTTTTTCAAATACCTTTTTCAGGTGTAGTAAATGTTCAGCATGTTTTTTTGAAAAAATAATAATGTCATCAAGAAAAGCAATTTTGATTTTTCTGCCATTTTGATCTGACAATATCCAGATTTTAAATCCATGCATGAAAACACTTTTGCACCATTTATCATTGAAAATATATGCTCAGCCACAGGAAGAGGATATGAATTTTGAGTGGACACAATGCTAATGATTGATCCTGTATTTAATGCATGGTCTCCAAGTGCAGGTACTATTACAACAGGGCTAGCCCATGGGCTTGTAGATGGCCTGATTATATTGACCTTTACCATCTCATTGACATGTTTCTCAAAAAAGGCCATCATGAATATGGTGTTCTATATGGATGCTGCCAAATAGGTGGGTGGTCACCTACATCTATTGTCATTTCTACTAAACCAGTGCAACCCAGATCAGTATCTTTCACAGCAAAAAGATCCTTATATGTACATAGCAATTTCAAAAATGGCTCTGCTTTGCGGGGAGAAAGATGCTGTTAAACTGGACAAAATTTCTGCACAGCAGAATCATTTGAATTTGCAGCAGCGTTCAGCACTTCCCTGTTCACCTGACTTTTTAACTGTTTTTTTCTACACATGCAATAGTATCACCCTTTTTAATCTTACAAGACTTATGAGTTTTATTCACTAGTGGCACCCTAATCACTCATTTTTCCTTAGCAATCAAGATATTTGGCATCGTGAGGCCTGGCTCATTGGAATTGTCCTGGGGTATAAGCAATCTATTCTGTTTTTGAGCCCCTGGGCAACACTACAGGGACAAACACGACAGATCTTGAGTCCACATTAACTGCTTTTTCGGTCCTAACTTAAGCAGTGTCACAGTCTCCTGACTTGGTAGGTTTATCTTTCAATAAGACAACTTCATGACCAATAATCATAGTTCTGTTTGAAAAATCTAGTGTTGCACCTAAATTTGACATAAAGTCACTACCTAGGAGTGCTGGATGCCCCAATATGTCTGCTATCACAAATGAATGAACCAGTTCTTTGGACTTTATTCTAACAGGCAAATTAATTTTTCCTTTAATTTTGAGAGACTGGTCTGTAACCCCTCTCACTGATAATTTACAAGGATGGGACAAAATTTTGATTCCAGATTTTCTTAGGCTGTTTAAAAACTCACTTGAAACTAAGGAAATGTCTGCACCAGTGTCCAATAAGGTATGTGTTTTAGACTTAAATATAGACACTGGGCACACTTTTGCTTTCTTATCACTAGTAGGGCGGGATGGCACACCTAGTTCCTTTGCCCTGCTAGAGCTAGGCCGTACTGGTTTCCCTGATGCTGGTTTTGTTTTTTGGTCAGTTTTAAAACACTTTCTCTTCACATGTCCGGGCTTGTTACAGTAGGAATTGGCTTTCAATCTGCTGTCCATTTATGTTTAGTTTTGGTTGCCTCATTATTAATAATCTCTTCTTCCTCTAGTATTGACCCAAGCTGATTACTCAAAACCTCAATACAGTTCTCCATTTCTTTCCACTTTCCCTTATTTGAATCCCCATCTGATCTAAGCACATATATATCCATTGGCTCTTCTACCCTCCTTAAACTAAACGATTTGGAAGCCTGTTGCTCCCTTGTGGCACCATCCAAGGCTCCTGCTAACGTATCTGGGGCTTCGTAGATTAACCTTCAAGCTATGGCATCATTTAAAACCTCCTCTACTAGAACTTCAACCAGTGAGCTTTGTATTAATGGCCTATTTGGGTTCTGACCAACATATGGCTCGTCTGCAAGGGACAAAATTCTCTTTGAAATTTTGGACAGATTCGACTTTTGCTTGCTTTAACCTTCTGATTTTTAACAGAGCCAAATGGGCCTCCCCTCATCACTATACTGTCTTAAAAGTTGTTGCCTTAACTGTGGCCAAGTGATTTGGGGAAACAAAGTCTGCTGCAGGGCCTCTCAGGGTTTGTAAGGTGCTTGACTTATATCGGTCATGATCAGCATTTAGAGCATTGCCTACTGTTTCAATATCCTTTAACCAATCCTGGAAAAGCTTTGTTCCCTCCCCAGAAAAGTCTCTAATTTGTTTCACCAAACCTTGTGCCCTCATTTCCTTTTGGAAGAGCCTAAAACTATCATGCATAACTTGCACTGGTACTTCAGCCTGATGTGCTTGTTGGGGATCCATTGTTTTGAGTAAAATATCACCACAAGAACTTTTGAACACAAAAAGGTACAGTGAAATATACTTAAAATTTAATGTTAATTTTCATACTGCAGTGTTTTCAACTAACATAACCGTTACAGTGGGGGATAATATTGTACAGTAGTACTTGCCTGCCAGTCTTAAAAAAATGAAATGTTTGTCTTTCAATAAGAGCAGATTTCAATCTTTTCTGCACACCAAAAATATAATGTTAATTAACAGTTTTCTGAGTCTGGCTTACACACTGTAGCTGTCACAGTTCATGAAAGTTTCAGCACCAAATGAACAGTAAAAATAATTTCCATTGGTAACTTCAGGACTACTGAACACTGTAGATATCACACAATTTATTAGACTTGGGTTGACACATTATCAAAGCAAAATGGCACCAAATGGTCACAAGAGGTTCAGCACATCTAGCTAACTTTTCAGCCAAAATAACCAGTAATCCACAATTCAGTGCATCTTTCTATTTCTGGGTGGATGGTTCCATTTTTTCTCTGCTGTATTTAATCAGTCCTCCTTTAATCCTGAAGAGTTGAGACGCTTCCTTATTGGCACAGGGCACAGCTAATTTCTGCATACACAATCACTGATGATTTATATAAATTAACTGCATTTTCTTCATAAAAATGTTTTTCCATCAATCAGCATCTTCAATCCAATTGTCACACAGCATAGACCATGAAGGTATTATATTCAGTGAATATTTTACTCCCAGATCATTATTATTCAATGTGATTTTCTTTTATCAGTAATTTTAGGTTTTATTTTGTCTTAGTTTAATTGTCCAATATTTTATTTTCCTTTATTTTTCACTTTCCCGGCCGATGCACCATTGTAAGTCCAGGATCCTTTTTATGCTGTCTCAGCTATCTTTCAATAACTGACAGAAAATTTTAAACAAAGATTCAAAGTTCAATTCAAGCAAAGTTTATTTAATTAATCTTCATGTTTAACATATGGGTAATTTACAAATAGTAAATTGTGAAATTCCTGCCATGTGGGACTTGTACACAGTGATAAGCAAATTCATATGCAACAAATTTTAGATTTCTGAATTATAACTGGATAATTTTGAGATGTTAAATTTTGAAGTAGTTTTAGAAGCATGTCCAAAAGGTTCAAAAGCAAGCCAAAAACTACTTCTTTAATTAAACTTCTGTTTGGAAACAGAGCTGGGCTCTCCAGATGTTTTCATTCATTCTTGACATGGTAACTGGTGGAGTGGAGTTGCTAATCACTGTCATTGATTTTGTTTACCCAAAAGCAGCACATAATACACCATGTCTGATAGCAAAGTTCAGGTTATATTTTGTTAGCCTTTATTCTGGCTCATGGTTACCTATCACAGTTATAGTTATTGTCATGTTACACAACTATCAGATAGATGTGAAAGTTTTCAGAGTAGATTCAATGACAATCAGCATTATCTGGGAGTTTATATAGAAAGCATGTCCAGGCATGTTTCATGTTGATTAAGGCCATATGTTGCAATATGACCTATAAAAATTAACTCATTTGTCAGATGATGCAATCTTGAGAAATATTTCTCAAATAGCCTCATTAAGAACAAGTTCAGACTTGTTCTTAAAATGAAACCTATTCCACATATTAATTTGATTAAATGTTTCAATAAATGTACTCATTGGCCCACAAATTGAGGCCTATGGAGTTTTAGCATATGGATTATGAAAATTAGTGTGATTTGTTTAGTGTCCATATCTGTATTGTATTGAGCTATAGATCTTGATTTGGATTTCAAATACAGAGAAAAATGAAATTTACCCTTTTTAGGTTTATTCTTTTTGCAGGTACACATATTATGTACCCCTCTGCATCAATGAATGCTAATAAAAATTCAGTATTAACATTTCAAATTAATTGTCATGACATATTGTAAATTGCATTCACGTTTATTGCAACATTTTGTGTAATGTATTCCAAATCAATGTCAAAGAAGCAAATGATTTCTCAATCATCCAGGCATTTGAAATAGGTCGATTGATATATTTAAACATATTGCAATATCTTGTTATATGCACCTAATGACAAGATAGGGGAATCTTTGTGAGATATTGACAGATAAAGATATTGAAAAAAACATTATATAATTTTCACAATATTATATAATTTTCACAAATGATAATTGAGAAATGCTCTCACACTCTGTTAGGTTAAGTTTACACCAAGGGCAGATGCCCTTATCTCCTTCGCCAGAATAATAGAAACCAGCTTTGACATATCTCTGAGCAGATATTGGGTGAGATTTCGGCCATGTAGCAAAAGTAGATATTCTGTTATCATATCTGAAAAATTCATCTGCAGGGTAAACTTTGCATTTCGGATCTGATCTAAAACCTCTAGGATCCAATGATCTGTCATTTCTTACATCTGCCCTGTCATGCCTTTCTGATGTAAGTGGGAAGCTAGCAATATGTCCACTTCTTTCTAATTTGCTCCTAGTACTTAGAGCAAAACCTCCAAAGGTTGGCTTCATACCCTTACTGTCAGTACCATCACTTGATTCATTGCAATTATTAGCAGTCAATCTCAGGGAATAAGAAGGCTTGGAAGCAGCCTTACAGATATTTGTACTCGATTCAGATTTATTGGACATTTTTTGAGGTTGATGATTGCAGAAAAGTTAAAATCAGAATGATATTTGACAATTTGTGAGCCATTTATATATAATTTTCCAATGACATTTTGACAATGACAATGAGTTTGATTTTTAACAAAAAAATTGATGAAATGTTTTCATTTATAGCACTTATTAGAGTTTTTCAGAAAATTTAGAAAAAAAGAGTGCCTCAATTTAATGCAGCTATCCTAATAGTTGATTAGATACAATCGAAAAAGTGACAGAATATTGAGAAAAATGTCGGATATAAGAGTATTTGGACGTGTTAGATTGAGGTCTTTTCAAATTTGAAACCTAAGATTTGTAGTTAAAGTGTAGGTAAAAATTCAAGATCTCCGTACATTTATACAGATTGTATTATAATACAGATAATAAAGATTAGTTTGCATTATATAAGTTCATTCTCAAGTAAATGGTCTCAGGTTCAAATAGTTGCTATTACCCTATGCAGTATTGCACCATGAAAAGTATTGAACCATCACCTACCCACCCAGTATTGCACGCACCATCAGCTAGCAATATTCTTGTGTTCACCCAGTTATTTACAGCATCAGTAACGTTACAGCATCAGTAAATTTTTACTACTTATGTTGTTTGATTGACCCACATTGTATAACTCCAGAGTAGAGGGACTAGAACTTACAGATGCCACACTCATAGATAAAAATAAATAAGATAAACTGCATTGCTATTAGTCAGTGGTAATGTTCACACTTTATGTTATCATTAATTGAATTGCACAATATTATTTACTGGTATTGTGTTTCAAAAGTTGTCAATCAACTTTCTCATCAGAGGCTGGAGATGTGTTGGTAACTACCCCCTGAAGTACTGTTTTTATGTGCAATTGCACCAGCTAAACTGCACCGATGTACCAGTGCTATGTGTGTGCAAAGTGACTTTCTCTTCCAATTAACACAGCCAAGGAGGGTATGTTTTGGTGAGTCTTTTTTGTTTCAGCTGTTTGTTTGTGTTATAACTTTAAAATTAATGAAGTTTATGTATAGGTAGAGCCTGACAACAAAAAAGTGCTTACATTTTCTGATCATAGTCTGGACACAAAAAGAAATTAAAAATTTCAACAGTCCCAATTTCTATGATTTGGGGATTTGGGGTAGAGATTGCTGTAGAAATGATTTACAAATCTAACTAAATGTTTGTATTGTGCATGGCCTGACCAAAGAAAGAATTCATTAGATTTTGACAATGAAGTGGACAATATTTTGCAATCAATTATATTTCTTTTTTGTTCAATATCACTTTGAAAGTTCTAATATTTTTGGTGTTCAGATTATCTTAGTATTTGGGGAAAATTGCAATATAGGGATAGTTGACTGCTTTAATGGATATGTGGGTTCTAGAAGTACCTTTTGTTTTATGTGTTATTTTCAGCAAGAAGAACACAATACATTGATGTCTAGCAGTATGGAAGCGGTCTCAGCTTTCATTCATTCAAGGATTGCCCTTGATGTTTTTTCATAAGTTATGAAATAAAAATAGACATTAACACAAATAATAAAAGCAGTTGAAACAAATCTTTGCAAAAGGATTATTGAAGCAAAGAATAAAAGAAAAAATCATCAAAGCAGAAAAAACTATGGAGCATTGATAGGCTCTGCATCCTCTGAATCCACAAAGGTTTTTCATTCATTGTGAGTTTATGTCGTCTCATGTAATCAACCACGGGCTAAAATAAAAGAAAAAAAATTGAATAAAAATGCTTGATACATGTATTGTGTTCGACAATTTTATATAGTAATATAATTTGCTTTAAGATTGACTCCATATTATTTGAAAGAAATTATAGTTTCCAGACATCCACTTGAGTTGCTTTTCTAAATATGCTGAATGATCTGGATCTTGTCCAAACTTTAAACATTTCTTCATTTGGCCAGATCCAGCCAGCATAAGAATTTTGTGAAACTCAGCTCATTACTTTTGCAGCCATATCACCAAAAAGTCTAAGTCATTAAAATTACATTAAAGATATGGTATCACACAAAAAATTGTATAAATATCTAACTACTTTTGTAGTAATTACCGACATAAAAAGAAAAACAGAAAAACAAAAGCATGCAAAAAAAAAACAAACAACCTGATGGAGGTAACAATAGCACTGCCAAAAGCAATACAGTTGCACCTTTATCTAATATTATTCATTCATGTACTACAGGAGCTATTCATTAGAAACTGCCAACCATCCTACTTTTAATCCTAGGGCTGTATTTACAAAAAGACTTAGCCCAGCCTTACATTTGAGGTAGGACATTTGTCTTAAAGTTTCATTTCTGGTCTTATTTATATCTTGATAATCTTTCTATATATCTATGTATGCCCCTATTTAGGCCAAATATGAATGGTGGTTGATAATATATTACAACATATCCTGGTCAAGAGAAATGAATGCATGCAAATTAAAAATATATTACAACATATCCTGGTCAAGAGAAATGAATGCATGCAAATTTGAAAAAAAACTTACTTCCACTAAAGCCTGGCATGACTTTTTTATTTTTGGTACCTGTCAATGTAAATGAACAGATTAATTAAATCCAATGAAATTATGTAGAGTTTAAAGCCTCAAAGTTAGAGCAAATTCTGTTAATTTAGCATTACTGGAAAGGAAAATTTTAATAATTTCATATTAACCATGCCTCTTTTAAGACATATGATACATAGCTGGGAACAGTTAAGAAATACATATTAATGATGCTATGTCTGGAATCACTTTGAACTATGTCAGGAGTCAGGTTAGTATAAGTTATAGTTGCATTTAAAAATTGTAAATATTACTATTTCCAACTAGTAAGCATTCTCACAGCACGAACCTCAGTCCAGGGAGTGTGAGATGGCCCATCCAAAAATTTTAGGTTCTTTTCTGTATACAATCTATATGTTTTTCAAAATGTCCTAACTTCATCAAGATCCACTCATTAATTTTGGGATGAAAATTGAAAATACATTGAAAATGGGACATTAGAAAACATGGAATTTTATCTGTCGAGAATATGATCCTCATCTTTCCCAAATCTAATCACTTTTTGGCCAGGTCCTACCAAGGTATGAAAATTCAGAGGGATCCATTCATTATTTTTGAGTTGTTGTGAACACAGTCATTGTGATTTGTAAATCATAATTTCCAGGCATAGGTAATATATAATAGAAATAGTTCCCAAAAGTGTCAGTAAAACATAATAGGGCTGAGGCTACACAGTACAGGGGAAATTCAAATTTACATTTAACTACTGCAGTGAGATAACTTATTAGAAAATTTGTCCATATAGAGTCGTGAAAGTTAAAACTGTATAAATCATAAACTACAAATTTAAACAACTGTGGACAGTGATGAGAGAAGACCAAAAAGTGAAACAGCCTAAGTACATTTACTTTTGCAAGAGACCAAAAATGAACTGTGTATAATTACCTGGCAGAGACAAGCATAAGAGGATATTAGTAATAATAATACAGATGAAGAGCCAACTTAAAGTTTCTGAAGCTAGTTTGTATGGACTTACAGTCACAATTGTGCCAGTTTTCCGACCCAAAAACATTATCAGTGGCAATAGAACACTATGCAGTGATGAGAGTAGACAAAAATGTGAAACCAGATAGACAAAGAACTTTTACTTATGCAAGACAGTTAAGAGACCTTAACAAATGAAATACTTATAATTTACTGGCACAGAAATAAAAACAAAGATAATGATGTGAGTAAATATAATGCAGAATTTAATCAATTTAAACTTTCTCAAGCTATGTCTTATGTACTTACAGCCACAATTGAGCCAGTTTCCTGAGTTAGATATATAATCAGCGGTAGTGGAACACCAGGGTTTATCATGATCAAGAGCTGTACATCTTGTGTATTGCTTTCCCTTGTAAGTGAATGGAAATATGCAGTCCTCAAAAGTATCTGGGCAATCCCAGCCTAGATACATATTTAAAATCAATTTCAAATTAACAAAATCACAGCAAAACAACCACTGCAATCACTTGTGCTATTTAAAAATATGATAGGACATATACAGGGGAAACAAGGCAAATCATGCACACAAAAATATGTAAATCAAAGAAAATCTGGGTCAAATATTTCATTGATGGGGTCTCAAGCTAAAAACAAACAGCATTGTCTACTTTCAGTTTCAGAATTGACCTCATTTGATCCACTTCAATTTTTGGTTGGAGGGAATTGATGGGATATGCATTTGGCCGGACATCTTTGTTATGATTCAATACAAAAAGCGTTTTGCATTTTGGGTGGCTATTTGACTATTCTTTTGGCTATTTCACTTACCATGACCTTTCTCAAGCTGTATAAAATTACTCATGCTGGAGCGTTAAAAGGGATTTAGATATATAGACAGAGCAGCTTGTTTTTAGCATGCACCCTCCAGATACAAGTTCACTTTTCATAGCAACAGAGACAATATTTTTAAGAGGAAATCATGTAGTACAGATATGACTGTAAGGAAAGGTGTGATCTAAGCCTAAGTTTCTTGGCAACATCCTATCTTTATTTATCTTTTTTGGTTTTAATGTCGCTTTCAACACATTGTATAGGTCATATGAGGATGGGTAGTTTTATGGCAGATGAAAACAGTACATACAGTTGGTGAAGGTTGTGGCCTTTAAACTGCCAACCAACAGCACGCAACTACCAGCTTTTCTTACTTGAGGTAGGGTCAGGTACAGAACCTTGATCTGAGAGATGGGAGCAAGAGTGTTACTGCTCAGTCCCCATATCTTGCCAGCCTATCTTGTCAGAAAAAGCTTAATAGTTTAGATATTCCAAAAATAGATGAATTATTGGTATGTTATGAACTAAAAATAAGGGGAGCAGCTATTATTTTTTTATCTGTCAGTATCAAATAATTAGCTAAAGTAATTTTTCTGTCATGATCGAGAGGAGTAACCTGTTTGCTCTTTGTCAGTGGTCCATGCCGAATGTGTTGAGTATGTGTATGGCAAACTAATAAACAACATTTATACCCACTTTTTCAAAGGGATCACATCTGAGGTAAATGATTTTAACTTAAGGTATAATACTGCAACTATTTAACAAAGTTGGATTATATAGCTATATTAAGTACCAACTGACAGCTTGAGACCCCTGTCAAACCATGCTAATGCTGAACCTGTGTGCAGATTTGCCTTTTCAGTTAATATTGTGTGTCTATGAAAAGATACAAAATGAAAATAAAAAGACCAGGTAGTATATTTTGCAGCATTAAACCCATTATAAGTTTTTATTCTCCATTATTTGATGTACTAACACACAATTAAAAAATATAGTAATAGTACAATAATGTGATTTATTAGGGCATTATAGGTTTTTACAGGCACGCCATGAATCATTACAGCCCAAGGGCCGTTAGGGCTGATGACAGTTATGATTTATGAAGTGGACCACTTCCTGAATTCCAGGAAGAGTATTTGTTCTGCCCAACTGACCCTGGAGACTGGAAAAAGTGGAGAAGATCAGAACCAGATAGAATGTCCCTCACACTCATGGGCACTACATGGTAAGCATATATGACTGCTTGCATGACTGGTTTGGTCTATATGGTACTGTTTTGTTGTGGATCAAATTGTATCTTTCAAATTGTAAACAAAAAATTAAAATAGGTGATAGTTTCTCTGAGCTGTTAATTCTCCCTTTCGGGGGCCCCCAAGACTCCGTACTGGGTGCTCTCCTTTTCACCGTTTACACTAGTCCCACATTGTTTTAACATGTGTGGTGTTGCATAATATACTCAGGACACACCAGAGCCAATAAATGATGTTATTGCCTTACAACATGTTATTTATGGGTATTGTGTTTCAAAAGTTGAGGTGTAGGTAACTATCCCTGAAGTACTATTTTAAAGTGCAATTGTACTGGCCAAACTGCACCAGTGCACCAAAGTGACTTTCTTTTTCAATTAACCCAGCCAAGAAGGTAATGTTTTGGTGAGTCTTTTTTGTTTCATCTGTTTGTTTGTCTTATATCACCAAAATTGATAAATAAAATCAATAAAGTCATAAAGTTTTTTGTGTAGTGAGAGCCTTACAACAAGGAGACGTGCTTACATTTTCTTAAACATCCAGATCACACTCTGGAATCAAAAAGAATTTCAACAATTCAACAATTAACACAGCCAAGGAGGGTATGTTTTGGTGAGTCTTTTTTGTTTCAGCTGTTTGTTTGTGTTATAACTTTAAAATTAATGAAGTTTATGTATAGGTAGAGCCTGACAACAAAAAAGTGCTTACATTTTCTGATCATAGTCTGGACACAAAAAGAAATTAAAAATTTCAACAGTCCCAATTTCTATGATTTGGGGATTTGGGGTAGAGATTGCTGTAGAAATGATTTACAAATCTAACTGAATGTTTGTATTGTGCATGGCTTGACCAAAGAAAGAATTCATTAGATTTTGACAATGATCTGGACAATGTTTTTGCATTCAATGATTTTTCTTTTGTGTTCAACATCACTCAAAAAATAATTTGGAATTTTTAACAAATCCCAATATTTTTGGTGTTCAGATTGTCTTAGTATTTGGAGTCAAATAAGTAAAACAGTATTTGGGAAAAATTGCAATAAAGGGACAGTTAGCTACTTTAGTGGATATCTGGGTTTTAAAAGTACTGTGGCGACCCTTATGCCCAAGTGTTTAAAAATTATGCAGGTTTCGCGTTGTGTTCAAAGTGGGCCAATCACTAAAGATGTGTCCAGGTAATTCATTGGAATTGGCTTACAGGATGATTTTATTGAAGCCTGGTATCAGTAAGCCGATGAAGCCAAAGTATTGTTGATGAACAGTAAAAACTTTCAGATGAAAGTTTCAACAATATATTATAATCATATAACTTGGTTCAACAATGGTAAATAACAAAATATACAATATAAATATATTATAACAACATTTAAGAAACTCGGTCTACAGTGAGATATATTATCAATTTATCATGGAAAAATATCAGGCTATATAACCCATAAATTGTCCCTACACAAATGCCAACAATAGCCTGATAGCAACAAATAAATACTGATATAAGCACATTAAAACACCATCAATGAAATATACTATAACTCTGTACTAACAACTGTCAAAAACATGTGCTTCTATTTACAAACACTGGGGGCCAAAACAATTGTCTGACAGAAATGAAATATAATTAGTCAAATCATGGTCCGAATTTAGTAAAAATGTCAGACAATGTGTGAATAAATTATACAATCATAATAAAATCAAACAGATCCGGATTATGGACGGTCAAACCGAAGTAATTAAATAAATTGACAGATTAAATGAAAGATGGATGTACCCGTTGGACCGGTAAAGCACAACCGCCAAAAACAGGACCTGCCTGCCTTATATAGAGGAGCAGAATCCGATTCGTGGGCTAATTTGCATACACCGAACACCGCATCGGTGTACAAAACAACACCGACAGCTCATTAACATAAAACAAACACGGCTTCAGTGTATCTAATATGCATACACCGAACTCTGCCTCGGTGGCAGTTCGTCACTGGATCGCTTACAGCAAATAGAAATATATGTCGGTGTTGAACTCGAAGAGTGATGACGTCATCAACACAAAGATGGACAAACACAGATCTCAGCAATATTCAACAAAAATCAAATAAAATACTGTGAATATCTTAGGTGACAAGCTTAAGTATAATATTTAAAACGATCTACACATAAACTGACACGGAATGAGATCTTTCACAACTGTAAAATAATTTGTTATAAACATGACCGCATATTATTTTAAAGAAATCATAGTTTGCAGTCTTCCACTTGGCTTGCTTTTCCAATTATTCTGAATGATCTAGATCTTTTCAAAAATTTAAACATTTGTTCCTTTGGCCGGATCTCACCATAAGAATTTCAAGCTCAGCTCATTACTTTTGCTGCTATGTCAACAAATCCAAGCCATTAATATTGCATTAAATATGAGACTTTTGAAAATTCAGGATTTTTAATCCAAGATATGGCCTAGAGTTTTCACAAAATTTAATAACTTGTTCTTCCTATGGTCAGGTCTTATCACACAGATATTTTATAAAGATCTGATAACTACTTTTGGAATTATTACCAACATACATAGAAAAACAGACAAACAAAAGAATCCCAAAAAATAACATCATGGTGGAACTAACAATACCACTACCAAAAGCATTACAGTTAGACCTTTATTTAATATTAGTCATTCATGTACTACAGGAGCTATTCATAAGAAACTGCCAACTCTTCAATTTTAGTCCTAGGGCTTCTTTACAAATGGACTGATCCCTCTCTCTTTGAAGTAAGGATTTTTGTTTTAAAGTTTCATTTCTGGTCTTATATATATCGCATCATGGTTGACTATATAACTTGGCAATGTTAATGAACTCTCATTCAGTATGTTTATTTAGGCTGTATACAGATAAAGTTGAATGGAATTATGAGTTTGAAACCTGAAAGTGAGCAAATTCTGTGAATTCAGCATCACCAGAAAGGAAAAGTTTTATTATTTCATATTAACCATACTTCTTTTAAAACATATGATACATAATTAGGACCAGGTGAGAAATACATATTAATGCCACTATGTCTAGCCTCACTTTGAACTATATTAGGAGTCAGGTTAGGATAAGTTTTACTGTAATTTTGAAATTGTAAATATTACTATTTCAAAGTATTAAGCACTTTCACAGCACGAACCTCAATCCAGGGAGTGGGAGTGTGCCTTTCCATAAATTTTCAGTTTCTTTTCTGTATACAATCTATATGTTTATCAAAATCACATGACTTCTATCTTTGACCAGGAGCTGCACAGATAAAAAATTTCATAATGAACTACCCATTAATGTTTGGGATGAAAAGTTAAAACACGTTGAAAATGGGACCTTAGAAAATATAGAATTTTATCTGTTGAGAATATGATCCTCATCTTTACCAAATGTAATCACTTTTTGGTCCGGGTCCTACCCAGGTAAGAAATTCACAGGGGTCCATTCATTACTTTTCACTACTTTTGGAGTTATTGTGAACACTGTCATTGTGAACCCACAATTAAATTTCCATCCACAGGTTACATGTAATAGAAATAGATCCCCAAAGAGGCCCCCAAGCAGGACAGGGTTGAGGATCCACAGTACAGGAGAACTTCAAATTTACATTGAACTACTGCAGTGAGCTAACTTATTAGAAAATTTGTCCACATATAGTCACCAAATGTAAAAGTTTATTAACTAAACAACTGCGACTAGTGATGAGAGTGGACTAAAAAACTGAAACAGCCTAAGAACAACTTTTGCAAAACAGATGAGAGACCAAAAATGAACTATTTATAATTAACGGGCAGAGAAAAGCATAAGACGATATTTGTAAACATAGTACAATTAAGAAAGACCTTAAACTTTCTGAAGCTAGTTTGTATGGACTTACAGTTATAATAACGGCAGTTTCCAGACGGAAGAACATAATCAGCGGAAGTAGAATACCAGGCAGGTAGAGTAGACCAAAAAGTCAAACCAGACAGAGAACAAGCAATTTTACTTATACAAGACAGTAAAGAGACCTTAAGAAATTAACTACATCAATCAATCAATCAATCAATTAGTTGTCCAAGTGCTTAATCTCCGTATCTACGGATTCTAAGGCACAACATCCAGTTCATAAGCATAAATCATCAAAATGTAAGACATATAATTTAGTGGCAGAGAAAAAATTAAGATAATGATGTTAGTAAATATAATACAGATTATAACCAATTTAAATTTTCTCAAGCTAGCTCTTACAGACTTACATTCACAATTGATCCAGTTTCTTGACTTATGAACATAAGCAGTTGTAGTGGAACACCACTGTCGATAATGATCACGACTTATACATCCATAGTAACTCTGGTGCATGTAAATGAATGGAATTGCGCAGGCATTAGGAATTTGGCAAACCCCGTATCCTATTTAAAAATATGATAGGTCACATACAATGCAAAACAATGCAAATCATGCACACAAAAATATGTTAATCAAAGAAAATATACGTGAAACCTTACCTTGCTGGGGTCTCAAGCTAAAACCAGACAGGCTTGTCTACTTTCAATTTCATAATTGACCACATTTGATCCACTTCATATTATGATTTGAGGCAATTGATGGGATATGCATTTGGCCAGGACATCTATATTGTGATTCAGTACAAAAAGTGTTTTGCATTTTGGGTGGATATTTGAAATGTCTGAAACAATTACCATGACCTTTCTCAAGCTGTGTAACATTATACATGCTAGAACAATGAAGGGGCTTGATATATATATATATACAAAGCAGCTTGTTTTTCAGCATACACCATCCAGATGCAAGGTTACTTTCTATAATCATAAGGACAGTGTTTTTAAGGGGAAATCAAGTAGCACAGATATGACTGTAAGGAAAAGTGTGATCTAAGTTTCTTGGCAACATCCCATCTTGCCAGATAATGTTAATAGTTTAAATATTCTAACAAGAGTTATTGAATATTTATTGACTATTAATTAGTTATTGCTATGTTATGAACTAAAAATAATGGGAATAGCCATTGTTTCTCTGTGAGTATCAAATAATAAACTAAAGTATTTTTTGTATTCTATTGAGAATTTTAATTAAACTACTTGTTCTACATGATTTAGATGAATAACCTATTTGGTCTTTGTCAATGATCAAGTTCTGGGTATGTCAAGAATGTGTACAGAGAACTAATAAACAACGTTTCTACCCACTTTTTCAAAGGGATCACATCTGAGCTAAATGGTTTGTTGATGATGAGAATATTTGTGATTTAACTTTATGTATACTACAGCATTCTATTTGATAAAGTTGGATTATATAACTATATTAAGTACCAACTGACAACTTGAGACCCCTGCCTAACCAGGTTAATGATGAACCTGCATGCAGATTTGCTTTTTTAATTAATATTATGTATCTATGAAAATCTTGACATAAAAAGAACAGGTAGTATATTTTGTGGCCATAAACGCATTATTAAGTTTTTATTCCACCTTTTTTCAATGTGATGAACACAAAAATAATAATAATACAAGAATTTGATTTTGTAGGGCATTATAGGTTTTTGCAGGGACACCATGAATCATTTCAGACCAAGGCCCTTAGGCAATGATTCAGAAAGTGCCTGTAAATCCTATAATGCCTGTGCAAAATCACATTTTTACTATTATTACTGGAGCCACATTTATGAATATTATTCATCTAAAATCTCATAAATAATATTATTACTAACAAATTCTTGCAAAACTGTACTACCTAACCATACATTTTGATTCAATTGTTTATTTGTAACAGTAAACACACTCAAACAACTTATGAACTAAAACTTTAATACTCCAACTTTTGAATGAAAAAATTAAAGAAAGTATATCACTGAGTGGACTTGAACCCCCACCCATAAGATAATGAGAAGTGTATTTTATCCTCAGAGAAACATAGTTTCATAGAATGTGAACCTGTAAAATGTTATTTATTTCTCCACCCATAATGCACTCATTCAAAACATTTGTAGATATTGAAAAAATGGTTAACCTAATAATATACTGGATGAAAATTGTTACACTGCTTTTCATTTTTATTTGACGAAAATCCATAAAAAATAAGGGAGATATCGTTACTTGAAAATTTGAATTGGGGTGAAATATTTGTAAACAAATACTTGATGATGTCAGTCAGGCCTTTAATAGTTCAGCACTCTCATTAACTGTCTAACGCTCAGTGAAGCATGAATTATATTGTTTCAGTGTACATATAAAGTATTGTTATGTGCTTGCAATGCATGCATGTCTAATAATAAAATGTAAAAAGAGACCAAAAATAATTTGTCTTACATGACTTCTATTCTGAAAATGACATGCATGTCTATGTATATTATTTCATTGCTTGCACTACTATTGAATTAATCTGCCACCTTTGTTATTCATCGTAATCCTTTCAAGTTGGAACATTTTTTCATTACTTTCATTTTTTTTGTACAAGCCGAATTCTCAATTGCAATGTCGATGCTTTATATTGAATTAAACAATTAATACTTTATTATATTAGCAGTCTTGATGGTTGCACATGTCCTGTGGACCATGTATCAGATGATGGGCAATGATGACATCACATCACATGATTAAATGCTGCAATCTGATTGGTTGAAGAAATAACATCAAATGACTAAATGCTGCAATCTTGTTTGAGGGATGACATCAAATCATGTGACTAAATACAGCCATCTGATTGGTTGAGGAGTGATGATATCACAGAACCCCCGAGCTGATTTAATACAGACTGATATCCTGGGCTACCAGAATATTGTCAGGATGCCACCTGCCTTTTTTGGCCTCATTGAAGAATGCCTACTCCACCATATCAAGAAGTGAGTCACCAATTTTAGGAAGTCCCTAGAAGTTGGATTGAAACTGGCTATTACACTGAGACACTTGCAACTGGAGAAAGCTACACCTCCTTGCAATATCACTGGCTGGTTGGCTTAACCACTGTCTGTACATTTGTGCACCAGGTCTGCTGAGAGATCATTGCTGAATTCCAGGAACAGTATTTATGCTGCTGGTAGTTGGTTATCACATCAAAATGAAAAATGAAATCTCAGAGTGACTATTACAACTACAAGGGCTTCTTTTGCCGTCTCACAGCCCTGGTTGACGTGGAATACAGATTCCTGTAGGTAGATGTTGAGTAAAGTGTATCTTCATCAGATGCAGAGATATTTATCAGAAGCGAGTTGAGGAAGAAGATCAAGAATAACACCTTGGGGCTACCAGCATCTGAACACCTCGGGAGAAGGACTAGATTTGCACTATTTCTTGCTGGGTGACAATGCCTTAGCCTTAATGCCATGGATGGTGAAACTCTATAGCAGAGGAAGCCCACAAGTGAAGAAAAATAGCTGACTACAGGATCTCCAGAGGCAGGAAGTTGGTGGAGAAAATATTTGAAATATTAATGAGTAGATTCAGGGTAGTACTGGGCAGAATGGAGTACAGTCCAGAGGTTGTCAGATACATTGTTTTATTTGTGATGGTGTTGATCCCAACAAATGCCCCCAAAACTATATTTCAAACATGTTTCAAAACTATTTCCAACCAAATCACCAAATCCCTCAACACAAGTTCTGTAAAAATGTACCAGATTTTTTCAACCTTAAATGATAAACTAAAAGATAAATTTAAAAGATAGCATAGAAAGATACATGTTTAAACATCTTTTTTTTGTTTTTCTAACTTTTTCTAAGTTTTTCTAACTTCAAATTTTTTCTCACTCACTCACGCATGGATTCACTCATTTCATTTTTGCTTGGGTTTATATGTGTTTGGTGAGGGGCAGTGTAATACTTCTTTGTTTCAAGATTTTTGTTTAAGACCAAGCTATTAATTGTTTTAGAAGAATTGGATGGTCCGGAGAAGGAAATAAAAATTTTACAGCAGGGTGCTGAAAAGGACTGATTGTAGCCAAGTGCAGTGGTTTTACTGCTGCTGTTGCTTTGGATCAGCTGACTGCTAGGGAGGCTGAAGCTGGACTGGTTGCTGCTGATGTTTTTGCTGTGTGGTGGTGGTTGGGGTAGAGGCGGCTTCTGGATGCTTGTCACTTTGTGAAAATGTTTGTTGTGTGTTGATCTGCTGATAGCTGATGACTGACTGTAGATTCCAAAAGAAGCAAGATAGTCCTGATATGTTGTATTGATTTTCTTTGCCTGTGGTAGAGGCAACTGACTGTGGGTTGAAGTGCTTTGTCTGGGTCAGTGCAAAAGTGGTCTTAAAGACCCAGGTTGTTGGTCATGAATATGAAAGAAGTTTGCTGCCCTCTGGGTTCCTGCTGTCCTTTAAAATTATATAAGCTTGTGTGAGAGTCATAATATACACCTGCCTTACAAACTAATCTATGTGACTGATTATTTTGATTGTCCTTTCTGCAATCTCACCCGAGGCTTAAAATAAAAAAGTCCCAAACTCAGGCCCTAAGGCCCAAAAAGTGACTGCTTGACTCCCATTATTTATGAAAATCCTGGCTCCCAAAGTGGGAGTTTTGACTCCCAAATTAGGATACCCTGAAGTGGGATTCACTTTGTGTTCGAAAATGGGGACACCAAAGGTAGTCTAATTTTGTGATAGGTTACTTGCACTGGTGTGGCCAATTGGTTAAACTGGTTGTCATGGGGATAGTGTTACCATGGAAACCAGGGAATTAGTGACTGAAATTATCCATTATTTCACTGGTTATAAGTTAGGTAATTCCAAAGTTAGTTGGCTTTGGTGGATAGATGCTTCTTCAGGTAAGGGTTCACTCTAGGGATTAGTGCTATGATAACCAATGAGTTGTCATGGCAACCAATAATGAGATCAATTAAGTCAAAATTGGGCTCATCAATATTCCTGCATACTGTCACGCTCGTGTTACTAGTTATCACACTGTAATTTCGTTGCTATGGAATCTAATGTTTTATGATAGCAACCAGTAGTTGATGCTACTTTTAAATTGTGAGTGATAATGAGGTCAGTCGAGTGAAATGTGGGCTCGATAGGATACCTGCATAATGTCAGGGTTGAGTTACTAGTGGATTATCACAGGCAGTTGATTGATTGACTAAATAATAGGTAAAGTGACTATTAATTGTGGAGATTTGGTACATGGATGATAACCTCTAAACAGAAGGAACCCAAGTGGTGTAGGTTTTATGTCCCTCTGAACAGCATCCTTTACCCAGGTGCAGCCCTTCTTGATTTCCTGCTGTCCTTTGTTTTCAACTTGGCTCTGCTGAGCTGGTTGTATGAACTGCCTTGCTGGCATTTGACTCTCTGATATGGCTTAAATGTATTCCTTGGCAGCTGGTGCTGCTTGCTGTGGCTGCTGAAAAGTTTGTGGCACATAAAAACAAGTTGCACTGGAGCTGGAGAAAATGAAGGTTGCTGGGATTGTTCGGGTTGAAGTCTACTTTACTCTGTCTGACCCTGGGTGCCACTTAAACATTTCACACCATCATAACTGAATGTTTAAAAAGCTTCTAACGCCTCCATCTCAGATGCCAGGTACATGTAGGAGGCTGCTCTGGTAGTCTCCTACCTTGACTTTGGGACTTGAAGCCCGCTGATTTGAAGACTTGAGTCCCTTGTGTCTTATGTGTGTCTTCATTACCCAACAATAGGTTAAATTTATCCTAATAATCCAGTTCTATCTCTGTCCATTTCCAGGTAGCCTGGCCAGACTTGGACTGCCTGAGTTTGCTGTAGCAAGTCATTAGGGATTCAAACCAAGTCTTGCACACTTTAATAGACAGCTTCCAGCTGTTGCTGACCCTCTCCTACTGGCATTCCTTCCTGGCCTTGTCCTTAAAGTGGCCATTGGACTTATCGTAAAGCTCTTCATGCACCTTGACAAAGTCCACAACAGTCTGTCCTTTCATGCTTTTCCGCCACTCCCTCTTCTCAGTTGTAGTTTCCTCCCCCATGCCTTTCTCCCCCTGCCTCTATTCACTCTATTTTTATGCTGCCTCCTTCTCTCTCTGATCCCTCTCTTCCCTCCTACTCCTTATGTCCGCAGCCGTATCCCCCAACTCATACTGTGCAGGTGTGTCTGTGGTGACTTCTATCTTCCTCACTATTCCCCCTTTTTAGCACGGATTTTTCTTTGAACCTAACCACAAGTCAGCCCAACTTGTATCTCAATACTAGCTCCTAATTAATTTGTAAAAAACCAAAAGCCTTATCTTACACACTGTTACATGTTATCTGTTGGATGCCAGATTCCATATGATGCATTGCACAAACCAACTTGCTTATATAGTCATAGATTTCATTGTCGATAAGCTGTGGGTATATCAAATGAGGCCGGCTTGTCTTACACACTTCCTGGCTTGTCTGTTGTGGAAACCACCTCGTCAATTTCTGTTTATGGTTTATTGTGATGTATTCCTGGCTTGTCCTGCTGAGATGTTATCAACTCTATGGTTGTAGACTTGGAGACTTCCAGTCTTGATGAGAAGTGATCGACTCAGGTTTGTCATGTTTACGAAAGTCTGGTTTGCGAGTTCCAAATACAGTCAATTTATGTCTACAGCCTGTCGGGAGATGGTTTCCTGATACTGAACCACAAGAGGCTAGGAAGTGCTTTCAAACAATACTTTTAAGGTATAGGACAAGGCAGGGAGTGTTTCCAACAAGCCATAGAGACCAGCTTGGTGGGTTAGTGAAATATGAAAAATGCATGATATTTTGCCAATCCAGTGCAAGCCTAGAAATTACAACTGATCCTTTGTTACCAATAAGAGGACCCCAGTGGAACACCCCCATTAACATGTGCTTATCTGGCTTTTCAATGAGACATAAAACCCCAGCTTTTACCTTTGCTAACAAACTGCAAAATTAAACTGATTTCAGCTTCCTTAAACTTAAATACCTGGTCATACAGATTTGACATAAGTTACCCACAGTATTGATTGAACTGACTATGTTCCTCCATTTAGTGTGAAATTCCAGTATGCTTGTGAATATAGCTGAACAAAATATATTGATCTACATAATTGGAATCTGTGTCACACAATAAAATTTCTGCCAAATAATTTTGATTTTGACTATCTATCAAAATCATTGTATTTCCTTAAGTTATAATAACACACATTAAACTTCCTAATTGTTAAAAAATGTTTGTCAAAATTTTCAAAAAGATACATGTACTAAGTCATAGAATCTAGGTTATTCTGAAGTTTAATATTTAGCTCAATTAGTGATAACAAGCAAACCATGTTTATGATAAAACAAACCAGAGATGCAAACTGCCATATTTACAGCCATCAGAATAAACAGCTTCATCTTGATCATAGTTCTTTTTAAACTGCCACAACTAGAACAGGTCTCTCTTATCTATTGGATCTGTCCCTTTAAGTCTATACAATGTTCAGATTTTTCATGCATATATAGGCATTCCCTAGTCACAGTTTAGTACTAGTGTATTGCTTGTGCACCATACAATCTAATGACATAAAATAACAAAAATAAAAAGTTATTTGAATGTTCTTGAAAGTATAAAAACCCATTCATGAGATCAATAAAACCTTTTTATTACATAAGAAATATTATTAAATGCATGTGATTTAATTAAATCTGTAACATATGTTATGTAAGAACTCCAACAGTAGACGACTCACTAAAAAGTAATAAAATGATCATTTTCACATATTGCATATATTTTACCATATATACACAATATTTTCAATTCAGCAATATAGCAAGAGACATTTGAATAGAAGCATTTTATCATATAATAAGAAATGTACAAATGTAACAGCAAGCAGGGCACAAAAAAGCAGTCACTATATCCTTGAAACATTTAATATACCTTGAGAGAATTGAAGAATATTTGCAAAACTTTCACCAAAAATATAATTTAATTATTACTTTTATACTGCTCAATATCCATGACATGAAAAGGAGATGGAAATACTTTCAAGGTTAAGCTTTTCTGAATAGATACATGTCTTCTTTTTGTGCCTGAAAGATGATAATGGAACTATATTTTGGGGATCATAAGGAAACTGTTTCAGAAAAGTAGTAGTTTCATGTGAAAAGCTGCATCTGTGGTATTGCAAGCTAGCACCATGCCTTTCAGTTTACTGGGACAAAAAAAAGGCAAAGAAATCTACCTCTTTAAAAATTTCCAATGATGAAAAAATACTGGTATGTTTTAAGCTTGTCATGGCATAGGGGTGCTGTGTTTGACAGCTGGAAGATACCTGAGTTTGAAAGTAAAACTTGAAGATAAAGCTACTAAAAATTTGCCTCCAACGGTGGCAACTTCATTTTATGTTAAAACTGCATTTGATATCCCACAAATTTTATTAACCTATTTTCACATTTAACAGAACCATTATGTACAGCATTTTTGGAGCATATGTTTTGGAAGTATTGCAAGCCAGACCTTAGATGATCTATGTGTGCAATACCGATCGAACAGACAACCCAGAACAGGGTTCAAGCTAAGGTCAGACTATATGGGAGCTGGACAAATCGTCCCTTGGCAAATGAACCCCCTAAAAAGTCAGCCCTCCGCAAATCAGCTCCCTAAACTTTTGACCCTTGGCAAATCGCTGCCCCAGTTGAAAACAAACCATCTATAGAATTTATATACCTGCACAAAGCATTCAACTGGGTTGTAAAATATATTTTTCAGCATCATTAAAACTGAAAAATAAACGATCCTTTTCAACAGAAAGTGCATGCCTTACTTGAAATGATGTTGAATTATAATCTGGTCTGTGCTAATCTGCGAGGTGGCATCTGGGTGCCACCAAGTTCATTCCTGGAGGGCCCCTTTTTCCCCCTTTCAAAATTTCGGATCAGGCATCAGATTTTAGTATGCATGACCATGCTGTTTTGTAAACAGCGTTTCTATTGGCTCACAGGTTTTTGACCTCAAGATGTGCCCTTCATTCTGCCATTTATATGATTGGCAGCAGGAGGGTAACATCTCTTGAAGTTAAATATCAGTGATTCTTTTAGTTACGTTATTTTTAGTTTTTATTTTTAGTTACTTTTTATTCTATCACTGGTGTTTCACTTCATCAAAAGTATGTCGGATAGAAAGCAAAGCAGTATAATTTACGCTCCACTAAACCTGACCAAGTACATATGCCGGTACATAAACAGTTGTGCAATGATAGGGAATTTTTGGATGAAATGTTGAGTAAACAATCGGATCCGGCTGATAAATTTTTAGAATCGGATCTGTCTGCATCGGACAGTGAGCTCGATTGTAGTGGCCTGCTTTCACAGTCAGACAATGAGGCAAATTCCAGCGAGACAGATATCTGTACTTGTAAAAAATTTGGTACGGAAAGACATGTACCTTCTACTAGTGAGGACACTGGTTCGAATCCGGTTTCACCAATTCTCATTAACCAGCAAATCCTTCATCAGCTCACAGTACTTAGTGAACAGCTAGACAGTATTGAAACTGCTTCAGTGAAGAAAACAAATGACCAAACAAAAATCAAGAAAACACGTTCTAAAAAAACAAAAATAAGTACTCAAGCAATAACAGTTGATAAACCTGCACAGGAGTACAATTCCTCCCCTACTGATAAGTTCCCTGATCTTGCTGCCTTGAGACAAAATTCCCATATACAGAAACAAGTCGAACAGAGGTTGAGAGAGCCTACTGCTTTGCAATCAGGTACTGGCCAAAAAATTAAGTCCCAGAGGGGTGGGGTTGAAGTTATGGTCAAAAACAGGCCCCATGAGTTTGTTCTTACCGGAAGTACCAAAGAACGAGTGTCATATGACCATTTGGCCCCCATACAGTGGATGGCTGGCTTTTGCCGCACTATGAAAGAGAAGAAAAATGTAGAAATGAATGAACATATGCTTGATTATGTCATTGCATTATTAGAAGATGCCAATGATTTCTCCTGGGCTGTGGCAAAGGCCAGCCATGCAGTGTCATTGTGTCGCGTGGAACAAGGGGAGGTTTCTGATTATTTGGATATCCAAAAAATTGATAGGATCCGACGTGCAAATGCTCAAAAGCACACAACCCACACTTCATCCTCACAAAGTACTTTTACGAAGAAAATTGGGGGAAAGAATACTAGATCCATGCCCTGTAGCTATTACAATCAAGATTCCTGTGTTCATGACAAGACCCATGAAACAAAGGGCA
Source organism: Sabellastarte sp. h YS-2021 (assembly GCA_964017235.1). Taxonomy (NCBI): domain Eukaryota; kingdom Metazoa; phylum Annelida; class Polychaeta; order Sabellida; family Sabellidae; genus Sabellastarte; species Sabellastarte sp. h YS-2021. The sequence continues at coordinate 145,923,911 of OZ024931.1, forward strand.
CACTTTATAAGCATATATGCTCAGCATGCTTTGCAAATGGGGGTAGAAGTTTCATGCACCCAGAAACTCAAAGTAAGAATAAAAACACAAAATCCCAGTCAAAAAACGAGTAACCTGGGGTACAGAAGCTTCCTGTACCCATGTTTGCAAACCCTATAGGCAAGGTTTTTCAGACAAATTTGTTTATGCAAAAAATACTCAAGATTGGAAATTTTTTGAAGAAAGATATGCCAACAAAGATACTTGGTGTTCATGGTTTCATAAGTCCAAGGATGCTACTGTAAATATGAGGTCTTATGCTGATGTAGTTAGTGGCAAAATATTACTTGATCCCAGCCCATTAACAAGTCTGTACACCCTCACTCCCAGTTCAAGGTCAAATTGAATACTAATCAAACTACTCTGGCCAAAATAAAAGTACTGGAAAGACACAAACATCAATCACCAGTTGCAGCTACAAATGTTATTAGTCCTAAGGCCATTGTCAAAAATACTGGGACTTCTCGGCTCAGACCAAACAGCAAATTTGAACTAGATCTCTAGAACAGGTTTATTCCATTGCAGGACTTGGGTTCAAAATCCCCAGAAGCAAATATTATGGTTCCAAAACCCAGTAGGTTGACATCTTCCACATCTCCAAATACTACACATGTCCTTCATAAAAAGCCATGTAAAGGAAAAAAATTAAATGATAACTGTGAACTTGAGCTGTCTGTGGCAGTACAATCTGCTCATCAGACACTGAAGTGTGAAGATATTTTTCAGCCTGAACTAAAACAAGGAAAAATTCCACCATATATTCTATCTAGCAAGATGAATTGTGTAGATTATGTTAAATGTTCTCACAAGAATGGTACTCAGTTTGGTTTTATACCACTAACTCCATTGAGAATTTACACTGGTAAACAATCTAGTAATCAAAGTATACACAATATTGTAGACTTACACCACAAGGTGAAGGCCAGTAGTTGTCGAAATTTCATGGCTTGTAGAATTCCTCTACAATCTCAACTCAATATCAACAATTGGAGGAAGTACCTGGTTGAGTACTGGGACCAGCAACTAGTGGATTTATTAGATTTTGGTTTTCCCTTAGATTTTGATCACGAGTACCCTTTACAACCCACTGAAACCAACCATGCTTCTGCTGTTGCTCATGCTGAACATATAGATAAATATTTACAAGATGAAATGAAATTTGGTGTCATATATTGTCCTTTTGATTCAAAACCTTTCCCATTACATGTGTCTCCATTCATGACAAGAGAAAAGTCTGGTACCAATAAATGTAGAGCTATTGTAGACTTAAGTTGGCCACATGGTTTTTCTGTTAACGCTGGTGTGGCAAAGCATAATACTTAGGTACTTATTTTGAACTAAGATACCTTTCCATTGATAATATTGTACAAGCAGTCAAAGAAGTTGGTCCCTCAGCTCTTATGTTCAAGATAGATATCAGTCATGCATTTAGGCACTTAAAATTGACCCTGGGGACTTGGATCTGTTAGGCCTCTGCCATAATATGTACTTTATTGATGGATAGCTGCCTTTTGGGTTTAGACACGGAAGTACTTTCTTCCAGCATTGCTCAGATGCCATTAGGTATATTATGGCTTCTTAGGGCTATAGCAGGCTGTACAATTATATAGCTGATCTTGTATATATTGGCACCCCTGATGATATTTACAATGCTTATCACTATCTTATTGACCTCCTCCAACAGCTAGGTCTAGAAATAAGCAAGGAAAAACTCGTCCATCCCACTACTTCTCTTGTATGTCTGGGTATCCAGGTGGACGTCATTCAAAAAACAATATCTATACCTCAAGACAAATTGCTTCAAATACATAATGAATGCAAAAATTGGGTGGCTAAAAGGACGTGTACCAAGAGACAATTGCAATCCTTGCTAGGGTCCCTCCTGTATATCACCAAATGTGTGAGATATTCCAGATATTTCCTTAATAGAATGCTGGCAGTTTTACGCCAGCATACAAATAAAAACATTTGTAAATTGAATAATGAATTTTTCAAAGATTTACATTGGTTTTTGGCCCTTTTAGACCAGTATAATGGGGTCACCTTTTATGACAATAAAAAACCCTTTCAACCTGTGCATTTGGATGCCTCTCTTACAGGCTTGGGTGGGGTCTATGGCTAAATGGTTTATGCTCTTGATATAACAGAAGATTACATGAACTATTCCATTGTCCACCTTGAGATACTAAATATTATGGTAACCCTCAAAGTGTGGGGACATTATTGGAAAGATAAGTATATTGAGTTTTTTTGTGACAATCTTGCAGTTGTGCAGGTATTACAAACAGGCAAGGCCAGAGATAGTCAATTAGCCACATTTGTAAGAAATATATGGCTTCTGACCTCAATATTTAATATACATTTAGCTATAACTCATAATCTTGAAGAATCAAGAATAATTCAACAGCAGATCTGTTGTCTAGATAGAATGTTACCCCTGGAAATACAAACAAATTGGCTTCCATGAAACCTATGTATTAGTGGGTTCCTACTCACATTGATTTAACACTTGTTACTATGACATATAATTGTACAGCATTCTGTCATTTGTTTTTTATATTTTAGATAATACTGTCCTGGGCCAGCTCACCACCAGTGCCAATCAGAGATTAGCCCAGGGGTTTCGTCCCAACACTCTCAAGATTTTCTCAATTTCCTGGTGGTGACTGGCCTAGCTATCAATCAGGCATCATCCCACACTTTACTATGTTTCATGGAATTCCTAGTCCAGAATCACTTTTGACATGCTAATATCGCCAATTACATGGCTGCAATCGGAGCTTCTTTCATAATATACACTATTCCTACTACTCCTTTTACAGATGACAGATTGCAACTATTTTTGAAATCTGTAAAAATCAACTCCAATTTCATGCCAACCCTACATTCTTCCATCACTATTGATATATTGCATCAGATTATCCAAGCTTGTACTGTACTTCCCAGTCCAGAGACATTTACTGCATTATACTTGTTTGCATTTCTCTCTGTTCTAAGACTGTCAAACATCTTACCTCATTCACTAAAAGCTTTTGATAGTACCAGACAACTATGTCGAGGTGATATCATATTCTCCACCAGCCATGCGGTTGTTATAGTTCAATGGTCAAAAATTTTACAGGATAGGAAGACTTTTGCCACTGTTGCGATTTCTGTCCTAGATCACTCTCACTTGTGTCCAGTGGCAGCTCTCCAAACAATGTTGCAGAAAATTCCTGGTTCTAATAATGATCCTTTATTTCAGAAGTTTTCTGCTGGCCGGTGGGTTCCTCTTACAGATTCCATTGTCAGGAAGCACCTCAAGAAAGTTTCTTATTTACTTAATGTACAGCCCACTTTTACTTTTCATGACTTCAGGCGGGCAGGTACTTCTTGGGGTTTTCACCATGTGGTGTCACTAGAGCACATAATGCAACCTGGAAGTCTAATACAGTTTGGAAATATATTTCTGCTGATGCACCTGACCCTTCTGCGTTGTCAAACACTTTCCATTTTCATTTACATCAGTCGTTGTATCCCTTCCATTTCTCTGCCCCTTCCTTGGTGTTTGGGGTTGTGCCTTCAACTCCACTTTGACCTTACAGGTCATTTTTCGGACCTTATTATACTATCTCTTATCAAAATCTTTCAAAAATTCTACTTTTGCATACTGGCCCCTAGTGGCCTCTCTTGGGCCTTCGGGCCTCCAAGTGGGGACACTGGCGGCCTCTATTGCCTGTGGGCATATATCACATTTAAGTTTGGCAAATTACATTGCTTAGTATTGGTGTGACTATATAATGCACTCAAACATGGTGACCATACATGTTGAACACTTTACAAGTGTACTATGATATTATAACATTAAAAATCCCACTTTTCATTATTGATGGTACTATAATTCACTGACCATTTCTGGTCAATAGACAATTTACAGTGATTCTAGAACTTATATTGTCGTTTTATTATAAAATATTTTTAAACTGAATTTAAAAAGAATTTGTTAAATAAAAAATTTATAATCCCAATGTGGCTTTCTTTTGGGGGGGTCCCTCGGGGAATGTTGACTAAAGGGAGATACTTCTATATAATTATGCATAATGATGAGAACTTCTTAAGTTATATTTGACTAAGTTTCATTAACACAAAAGATAATTGGATGTTGTAATCAATCCCTTTTAACCTATATTGTTTATATTTTTATTTATGTCAGAATTATTAAAATTGCAATATTATTAAATGCATAGCCTCTGCAGAAGGCATATTAACATCTATGATGTTTTAAGAGCAGTTAGCTTTTAATGTTTGCTACTGCTTGATTAGTATATGTGCTAATAATCCTTCTGCTTAGACATTAAACTATTTTGTAACTCTTGTGGTTTTTGAGAACAACTGACTTTATGATCTTTATGTTCAAATTTTTTTTAGGATGATAAATTCCATTTATGAATTAAAACTTAAAAGAATTAAATGAATGTTTTTTCAGTTATTTGATAGTTTTAACACTTAGCTTGAGATAATGTAAACAATAAATTTAGAAATGACATTGTTATTCCTGACTATCTGAGCAGGTTCAAATTTCCAGGGTCTAATTTTACCAGGGTGTTATGTTCAATGGGGACACTTTGACCTGAGTACGTTTTTCTGGGGGCCGATTTGGCGGGGCTGAATTGGTAAAGGGACAAATTTTCTATGATTCAATTATTCCATGTCAATGTTAAGATAATTGGATGCTGTAATCAACACCTTGAACATACATCCTTTAGATTTATGTCAGAATTATTAAAATTGTTTTATATGGTAGTAAAGGACAAAGAATAATAATATTATTAATATAGCACTTAATAGTGCTTCACAGTTTTAAAATGTAATAAAACAATTTTGCATAATTATTATTGAAAAGCCTTTCTGATTAAGTATGTTTTAAGATTTTATGAACACACTATAAATCACAGAAAGAATCTCATAAGACTGTCAACCAATGAAACTATCTGTACTGGAACCAAACTACAACACCATAAATACTTTCACATAGTCCATGAGATCTATCTCTCCAATGGCTAATCAGCCCACTAATATTCCCCAACAACAATGGATCAGTGTCCTGTACTGCTTTCTAAATGTATATGTTTAAATGTTGAGACTCTTGTTTTTCTTATATTATCAATTAATCACATTTGTGCTACAGTAAAACCCAGTGGTGTACTAATGTATACTGGTTGTGTTTTCACAAAGTGTTATTTCTTCAGTAAACAATCAAGGACTTGTGCAAGTTTAAGTAGTAGGATTGTAGTAAATCAAATGTCTTGAAATAATTACCTGCAAAGGGTAATTACCTGCACAAGGTCATGTTTTTCTGTGTGTTTGTCTGTGTTCCAGGTTACTTCAACAGCTATGAATAATTTTTTATGATTTTTATTTTCTATATGGGAAGGGTGAGACCAGTGATTGAATATTTAGAAAGATCCAGAACATACTCTAGATTGAAAAAATATGGAATTTTAAAGGTTCAGTTTTTAAATGTATGAGTCAAACTAGGGTTGTCATATAGCAAATTTTCTTTTTTTGGCCTTATAAATATCTCCTTTATTATTGCTTTTAAAATTTACTCTGTATCAGGAGGTAATATGAAGCCATGAATATGGTATTTAGAAATTGGGTTAGATTCCTCCCCCTGGCCCTGACTGGTCAAACATGAGTCATAATATTAACCAAATATTTCAACAAACCCTTTAAACACCCAATTTTAAAATTTAAAGTAAGTAAGTAAGTAAGAAACACTTATAAAGCGCCAATATTGATGTAAACATTCTCTAAGGCGCTGATGTGTAAAAAGGGATAGTCTAGTTCCAAAAAGAGGTCCATTTCCATATTAGCATCCGATAGAGGAGATAGTGAAGGATAAGCTAATCTGAAACGATATGTTTTCAACTGTTTTCTGAAACCAGAAATGCTTTCTATGGTTTGAGTAGACTGAGGAAGCTTGTTCCACTCTGTGGGAGCCCATACTATGAAGCTGCTCAGCCCAGAGCGTTTATTTGGTTTAGATGAGGAAATTGGTAGGTGATTTCCCCGTGTGAGATCGCTCCGCCTAATTAGAGTGGAAAGATGTGGAGGTTGACTGAAATGTATTGCTTTGTAAGGAGATTGTATTTGAACAATATACGGTAATGAATTGGGAGCCAGTGTAGTTTGTGAAGGAATGGTGTGACATGACAATATTTATTTAGCTTGCACACTGTACGACATAAGGCATTTTGAACTCTCTGTAGTCTGGTAGTATATGTCTTTTTGTGTTGTAAAGCAGTGAGTTACAGTAATACAAGCGACTGCTAACCAAGGCATTTTCCACCTTTACAGCTGTTTCATGATTTAAGTACCTGTGGACCCTTCACAGTTCCTGGAGATGGTAGTAACTTATGCGACATAGATTAACCATGTGTCTTTGCATAGAATTTTCAGCATCCAGGATAACATCAAGGTTTTTGACCGATTCAGCTGGTTCCATGCTGTTACCAAGCGAACCCACTGGGGAAGATGACTTCAAGGAGCTTCTAATTTGATCATCACCAATCACTATGAATTCCATCTTCTCAGGATTTAATTTAAGTTTATTATTTTGCATCCAATCCTGGACAGCCTCGAGGCAATTTGTGAGTTCAGTGATACTAGAATCGAAGTTTCTAGAGTCAAGTTCCAAGTAAATTTGTGTGTCATCTGCATATAAATGATGGGTTACGTTGAATTAAGATATGACTGAACTGAGATGGGTTGTATATAGGGTAAAAAGGAGTGGCCCCAGAACTGAGCCCTGGGGAACCCCATAAGGGAGTTGAAAAGCTTCTGAAAGATGTTCATCTAATTTGATCCTCTGTTTCCTTGAATTTAGGTATGACTGAATCCACTTAAGCACTACCCCATCAATGCCATACCAATGCTGAAGTCAGTTGAATAGGATTGAGTGGTCTTTTTTATCGAACGCTGCGGATAAGTCCAAAAGGAATAATCTAACAGCTGCGCCCTTGTCCATTGAGGTGTCTGGGTCATTTTGTATTTTTAGCAATGCTGTTTCAGTTGAGTGAAAAACTCTATATGCAGGCTGATTTTTGTTGGATATACCCTCATGAGCAATGTGGTTATTTATCTGCCTGCCCACAGCTTTCTCTATGAGTTTGGAGATGTAGCTGAGGTTGGACACTGGTTGATTATTCATGAGAATATTTCTGTCAGGACCAGCTTTTTTCAACAAGGGTGTAACATGTGAAGTCTTAAAACAGGATGAGAAACTGCCCTCCTGTATGGAGTAGTTCACAATATTTGTAATAGGAGTCAAGAGCACACAGATACAATCAAGGACCAATGATGTCGGGATTGGATCCAAGTCACATGATTTATTTGGTGTGGGCTTTATGATTTTAAGGACTTCTTCCTCTGACATGATCCGGAAAGAAACAAACTTACTTTTGTAGGAACCCGAGACACGGGGATCGGCATCAGTAGACAATAATCCAGATCTTAGTTCAGTAATTTTGTCAACAAAATACCTGCCAAAAGTGTTGATTAAACTGTTGATGGTAGTATGATCTGGAAGTACAATTTTTGGTGATCTATGGAGGACTTTCTTTATGCAATTCCACAAAGACTTGGGGTTATCCTCATTTTCCCTGACCATATTATTATAGTATTTGGTTTTCGCACATTCCAAGAGGTGGTTGAAATAGTTCACTGCAGTTCTATACCTACTACGATTTATGGCAGAGTTGTTCTTTCGCCACTCCCTTTCAAGTTTGGGCTTGCGTCTTTTTGCTGCCAAAATCTTGCTGTTTATGAACCCTTTGTTAACATGTTGTGAAGTTTTGTGTTCATGTACATGAGCGTGCTTGTCAAGAAAGTTCCTAAGGGTATGAAAATATTGGTGTGAAAGTAAGCTGGCTGTTTTGTAAGGAGCCTAGATAAGCTCAGAATTTGCAATATCAGACATGAATTCAGTTTTATTTATCTTGCCAAGTTTTCTGATTTTTAAGCATTTTACTCTGCAGGAAATTTTGACCGGAAATTTTGTGAAAAAGACAGCCAGGTGGTCTGATATGCCACATGGTTTGAACCATATGCCATATTTTTTAAAAGGATTAAACCAACACCTGCAACAATTAAAAGTTAAAGGGCTTGAACCCTAGACTCCCAAAATTTAAAATTAGTCCAAGGACACATCTGTGATCAGATACTAAATGTGTCCACTGGAACAGGACAACTAATATGGATTTGAAGATAAATGTACCACCATGGACACTGATATGGAACTATAAGCTATGCACACTGCACATGTGATTAGTTTGGATTTGACACTGTACATCTCATATAACTTCAGCAAACTTCCAAGATAGAGGAAAGCAGTCCATTCTACCTAGTCAAGATCCTGTACTCAAAGCAATCTGATAAAATTCAAAGATTAAAACCCCAACCCTGACGTCACCTAGTGGGTAAGCAAATTTGACACATAATCACAGGTGTGTTGTTACCTCTCTTTAGGATTGAGTCTTACAAGTGTCCATGTGGGGGTACCTGTCGAAATATGGTCTTGGTTGTTGACAGGACTTAAAACTATGAACATTTTCAAAACCACTATTATTATGGGGGTGTTCCAGTGGAGCTAAGTAACTAGTTATTTTTCGAGGGTTGGGAGAAATGTTTACAGAGTTGGTTAGGATTGGTTGTAGTTTCCCAGCTTGTCGTAGTGGACCAACAAAACACTATGACTCTATTACTCTGTATACAGACCTTGGCTCCGCCCAGCTTAAAACCATCCTGTTATGGATCTCTATGGGTTGTAGGTATTACTTCCCATCTTGTCCTATATTCTAACCTTCTTTTCTAGAAGAAATTTCCGGCCTGTCATGTTTAAGTACTGGGACAACACCTGACAGGCCATACACACAATGCAACTGTACTTGAAAACTGGGAGTTTATCTTGTGTTACTCTAGGAATAAATCAGTCAAGTCTGAGTGTGTCTGGAAAATGTTCCAGTGATGTCTGTTTATCAGTGCTGTTGGTTTGTCACAGTAGCTCTAGTGGAACACTCCCATTAGAGATGAAAGTCAAGTGCAATATTGTTTATCAATATTGTGTGCCTGCTTATGATAAAAATTTAGAAAAATTTACATTTGTTTTGCCCACATAAAATGTCATTCTCCAGTGTCAATCATCTATCATTTTTAGTAAGGAACCTTATGAGGATGACAGATGTGCCAAAGAGAGTGTTTGCACGGGTAATTTCTTTAAATAAAGCAGATACTTTTGTCAAAATCTTTAAATTAATGCCATAAAAGACTAATGCTGTTGTTACGGTCACGGGCAAGCGCGGTAGCAATTACCGGTTGTCTTTAAGTTGTAACAGAAAAAGCAAAAAGTTAAACTTAACAAATTTATTTAATAGTCAACAATAATAATTACAGTGAACTGGTATGCTCTTAACTAAACACACTAATATAATAATAAGATCTAGCTGACCTGACCACTGAGATTAAGAATAAGTTTATCCGCCGTATCCCGCAATCTGTTCTGTAATCCGTCCTGTGGTATATTCTGTGATCTGTCCAATGTCCTGTGGTCTATCCCGTGATCTGTCCAGCGTTCACTCGCACACAGATGTCTATATTCTGTGACCTGTCCCACACTCAACAACACAAAAGGTGCTTGTCCTGCTATCCTTTATATATACAGTCACACAGAAGGTCTGTCTGGAGATTTTTAGAGAGATAACACAATTGTACTGTCTGCTCCAAGATATGGACAATGTCCAAAATGCAGTAAATCCACTCTCTGTTATATAACTGTACAATATCCAAAAATATCCAAAGTGCAATAAATCTGTCCAGACAATGTATCTAGTTCACTCCAGTAAAAGTTCATATTCCAAAACACAATAGCTCTCCTTATAGCCAGCGAATACAAAGTTCACTTGTGGTCAGATGTACATTCCTTATATACATTCACAGATTTTTCTGGAATTATACAGAACCAACTCAAAAAGGCTTGAGCCATCTAGGCCAAAGGAGGAAGTTCTAGAAACTACTGGCAATTGGGTTTCCCCAAATCTGACATAACCACTGAGGGGGGGGGGGATTTCCCCCAGTCTGTGAACAGATCAATAAACACTAAAACACAAAAGTCAATAACTCCCTTACTTTAAATGTCAACACACAAAAAGAACCAACAACACAATTATCTTTTATGACAATGTATAAACATAAAGCTTAAATTAAACAATGCACTAATATAGTACCTAATATATGTAATATACAATGTACTAATATAGTGTCCAATATATGTAACAGCTGTATTTCAAATAATAATAATCCATATACAATGGGGAAGTATAGTTTTTATTAAAGGACAGAACAGTTTAGGGTAATGGTATTGTTTTTTGTGAGTGTTGTCTACATAAGCTTTGAACAGGTAAATTTAAACAGCATAATTTGGATAAAGACAAATTTTGCATATATGTCTGTATAAATAGAAAAATTTAATTTAATTTAACTTCCACATGTTCTGGTAAATAAGCATAAATTGTATCTGGCTGTTTCACAAAGTGACCAGGAAGGTCTCTGTTTTATATCCTAAACAGTTTATAGATAAAACAAAACTAACTATCTAGATGGGGGAAACCTCCAAAGCTGAGAAATGTCTAATCATGTATGCCTAAATGGAGAAAGAAATAAGGAGTACAATAAATCACTTGAACATGACTGTAGTAAAATTTACGATGCACGCTGTGCAGTGGAATCATTGTCAACAAACACTCTAAGCCAGGTCATCTCAGATACAAGTATGCTAATGTGTAGGGGGAATCCTCTGGGATGTGTGCATTAATTTAAATGTGGTAAAAGGCATTACAGGAAAATTCCCCCCACAGGCTGAGACAAGTCTTTGTATTTCAAATAAGTTTTTGTATTGTATGGATTATTAATGATTCCATGTATGTAGGATTTGATGGAATAAGAAATACAAACACTTGCAGCAAGTCCAGATGATCTTATATTCAATGCAATATTAGATTAGAAGCCAGTGTAGTGCTCTGAGTACCTATGTGATCCAACCCTACTTTATTATTCCACAAATAATATGTGCAGTGGCATTCTGAACTAACTGCAGTTTATGAAGTAGAGAATTTGCCATAATAGTAGAGGCATTGCCATAATCAAATATCAACGGGACAAGTGCTTGCACAAGGGTCTGAGCAACATTTTGTGTGATGAAAGAACATATTTTATATCTGATAAACATTTACATGTAGGGCTGACTTGCTAACTTAATGTATTCGATGATCACATCAATACTGTGATAAAATACATTGTATAAACTGATATTGGGAATATGTCAGAAATAATAATACTCAAATCTAAGATAAAATAAAATGTTGTTTAGCTCATGTTATTCATTTATTAATAGTCATAATAGGAAACCTTTCTTTTCTGTACACACTGTACAACAGTGCAACAATAAGTAAAATTTTTACAAGTGAAAAAGACTGTGCATTTTGAACCCCACATTTGCCTTCTGTTCGATAAAACTTCTTGCCGGATGTTATTATTGCCTGCAGTGTAAACACTCCAATGTCTGAACACAAACCATGGCAGGAGAAAGGGGTGAGTTTCACAGTGACTAAGGTGCAGGAGTGATTTGGTTTGTGTTATATCTAGACCATGCAGAGCATTTATTGATATTAACAAACCACTAAGAAGTGTCTTTGGCATCACTAGAAAGACAGACATAGATCACACAGAATTCACCATTGAGGAAATATCAGCAAAAGAGGATATGACTACCAAGCTAGCCAGAGAAGCTTATACACATACATTGCAATTACCAACAATGGTAAATTCTAATTTACGACATATCAACAAGATGATTAAAGATTTACACTCAGAGGTATTAATGATATTCAGGAAGGAACAACACATTAAAAATAATTATTTCTTGTTGTTTGATTAGAAAAAGACATTACTTGATTAAAATTTCTATCCTGGTATATTAGTGATGACATGCAAATGTGTAACTTCAATAGGTGAATTATTATAGGGCCATATATCACCCACATTGATACCAGAACATGAAATAAAACATGGAATTAGATATATACATGATGCACACAATAAACACTTCCCATTAAACACCATTTCCACTCATGCAACACAAGCTTTTAACAACTACTCACCATTTTATGTACACAACATATGTCAACTCTATACCATAAAACATCAACCATATCCATTAGGGATCAAATCAGATAAAAAGGCAAAGTTACACTCTGTTGACAGGTAATACTACTTTTGGAACAACAAGCCTTGTTATTACACTGTTTGCAATAGATATACATGTTTCTACACTGATGTGTGTGAATACCACATAATACACCAACTGTTAAAACTGTATATATACACATTTGATCACACCAGTTATATACTATCAAATGTTTCACAATACCAAATTAATTGTGGCAACAAATTTGAACCCAAGAACAGTTGTTTTTGCAGTTTATTGAAACTTTCTTGTGAATGCACGGTCATCATTAGAATAAAAATAGAATAATTATTTCTTGCATGTCATCACCCAAATACTATACAAAAGTGACTGTATAGTATATTCCCAAACCTTAACTTGTCTTGGAGAAAAGTTTGTAAAAAAGTGTGAGTAGCAAGGAAATTCTGTTTTCACTCCTTGTGTTAATTCACAATTTGTAGGTTTTTCTGCATTCATAATTTGACATTCTTAATGCAGTCTTCTAATTTAGAAAATGATATATCACAGTCACTGTGATGACAAAAAACATTTGTAGTCAACTAACGCATCCTGGTATGTAACATTTAATAGTATATTGATGATGAAATAAACTATGATCATAGCTCGGTCACAGAAAATAGTTGAGGGAGTGTTAAAAGAACATGTGTTTGAATGAACAAATGTTATGATTTGTGGTAATACAGTCAACTGATTTACAAGTTCAATAGACGGATTTAGGACATTGTTACAGACTAGTCTTGATCAAAGTTCATTTCCTGACTTACTTACAAACAATAAATAAACACCAGCTACACTACCAAAAAAGGAGTCACATAAAAATGTCAAGGCACATAATAATTATTAGTCAAGATGACATAATTCTTCTATCAACACATTTTGACCAAAGCAATCAGTCATCTTCTTCATCATAAAATAAAGCCTAGGCAAAAGTTTTGCAAAGGCAAGTACCACACGTCAGTGGAAATGAGAAACATCAATTACTTGTGTTTGAGACAAAAGTCCTATTACTTGTGTTTGAGACAAAAGTCCTATCCCAAAGTTAACAAATTGAAACTAAAGGTAATATCCTGTGTAAAAGGTCCCCAATAACAAAATATGTGAAAAGCTCAATACAAACAGAAAGCCGTGTGGTATTAGCAAGCAGTCCCAAACTTTAGTGGTGAACAAGAGTTTCCATCTATTCGACATAAATTTTAAAACTGTGCATTTGAATGAACAAATAAAATGAGGCCAGAGTCATTACTATGATGCATTTTATCATTAAAGTGAGAGGTTACGAGTTTGCAAATCGTGTCATCACAAATCAGAAACAAATAAGGTACAGATATGATTAAGTACAACAGGACATCATAGCCCGAAAAAATTAAAGAAATGGTGGCTGCAGACATAATAAAGGCATCAAAGAGTGACTATTTGAGCCCAGTAATATTGATCAAGAGACAAAATCTCCTAAATGATCTGACATGGGGGAAAGTACCGTTTTTTTCTAAATTATAAGTATACAATGAAATATCCATAATTCAACACCCTCCCCGTTTCCCTCTTTATTGTTTCTCATTTCACTAACAACTTTTGTATGTAGTACACCCTTTTGACATAATTATTAGATAATCACACAAATGAATTCCTTATTTATCGTGTGATCCCCTTTTATCGCTCACATTCCCCGTTATCGGGGACCATCACTCTCACAAGATACACCCACCAACCACACAATTCCCCAAATTTTTATTTTCAGTTTTTAAACTAAAAGTCACCCAAGTTCACAAATATGATTTTTCTCCATATCCTACTGGCAATCCAACCAGTCATTGCTGCATATCAGCACCACACTAACTCAACCATTCAATGTCCTGATGTCAGTTTCTGCCCCTTCTTAACATATTATTGCTTTTGGACTAGACTTTCCTCAACTACTGTTGTCTTAGGCATTATATGAGGACTAAATGACTTTTTTCAAGGATTAAGTTCTGACAAAAGGTATTTTCTTATAGGTGACAGGAAGTGGTTGTCCACCTAGTGAGAAAAATTCCTTAAAACTTTCAGCTAATTAAAACATACGTCCCTGTGTTTAAATAACAACACACTCACAGTCTTTGTGGTTAATCTCCCTCTGGCTGATCAGCCCACTTATATTCCTCCAAAAATGGCTTAATGTACAATGTACTGCTGTTCTTAATGTATATGTTAATTTATCCAGAGTCTTGTTTTTCTTATACAATAAAGCAATAATATTGTGCTACAGTAACAGCCAGTGGTGTACTGACATATGCTGATTGTGTTTTGACAATAGTTGGGGCCATGGTCAGAGCGTGGTAATACTCTGGCCTCCCAGCTCTGAAGCCTCGGTTTGGTTTCCGGCACGGCCTCAAATGTGAAAGCCGGTAGTTCCTTGCTGTTGGTCAGCAGTTTACAGTACAGAACCCTGACAAACTGTATGTACTGGTTTCCTATGCCCTTCCAACTACCCGTCGTGATATGACCTGTACAGTGTTGAAAGCAACATAAAACCCCAAATAAAAAAAATAAATTTCACAACAGTTATTTAATTTAGTAAATGTTAAAGGACATGTTTGAGATTAAGCAGTAATAAATCAAGGTTTTGTGTGCAACACAACTGAAATCAGTAAATCAATTTTAATGTTGGATAAAAAGAGGTTTAGTGAATTAAATGTGTTGAAATAATTAAGTGCACAAGGTTATGTTTTCCGAGTTATTTTCAGTGATGCAGATTACTCCATCCAACAGTAATGAATAGTTCTTTCTGATTTTCATTTTTACATGTAAAGGGTTTGATCATTGATTAAATTTCTGAAAGATCCAGACCATATTCTGGATTGAAAAATATGAACTGTTAAAGGGTCCATTTTCAAAATTGGGTTTTCATATAGAAGATTTAATATTTTCACTTAAATTTCTCCTTATATCTAGATTACTTTAATTTAGGCTGTATCAGGAGGTAGCATGAAACCATGTATATGGTGTCTAGAAATTATTCTTCTCCTGGCCCCCACTTACTGGCCGAATGTTGGTTATAAAATTTGTATTTCAACAAATCCTTTAAACCCCCAAAATATATCAGGAGGGGCGGGGTTAAAACCCTCTTTTCCCCATATTTTAAAGAAAATAAACCCAAAATCTGCCACAAGTAAAAGCTTGATTCCTAGACCTGCAAAACTAAATGTGACAGGGTTACCAAAGAATTCAAAATTTTAAAGTTAAAGGGCTTGAATCCTAGACTGCAAGAATTTAAAGCTAGTCCAAGGAGGTATCTATGGCCAGATGGAAGATGTATCCTCTCGAAAAGAACAACTAACATGGTTTTGAAGATAAATGACAATTTTAAAGATCTCGGCCAACGTTCAGAAAATCCAAAGTATTAAGACATTAAAGGAGTGGTCTTTATAGTCAAGTATGGTAATATTTGGCAAATATTGCTTTACCATTTCCATAAAATTCATAATGGCAACCAAAATTTGGAAAAGTCATGATTTTTCAGAGGTCCTAGAGGAGTAGTATACTTACTACAACAGAGCTCCTGAATTTACCTAAAATTGCTCTGTCTCTAATAGTTTTTGAGATATGACATTTTCCATTCCTGCCAAAAACTAAATTTTCAGCATTCATAGAGGAGTAGTCCTTAATTGCCTGAAGTCACTCTAAATTGTATGGTTTTCAAGAGAAACAATATTAATCATTTCTGCAAATATTTAAGAGGGTGGGCAAAATTCGTAAAAGTCTAAATTTTTCAGAGATCGTAGAGGAGTAGTTTTCAATACTCTACAGAGCCAAAAATTTACCAATAATCACTCTGTCTCTTATGATTTTCAAATAAATAACATTTTCATTTCTGCCAAAACCCAAGATAGTGGCTTAAATTCAGAAAAGGCTCAATTTTTCAGAGGTCCTAGAGAAGTAGTTGTTAGTATCCAGAGGGTCCAAATTTTGCACCAAATTGCTTTAACTCTTAAGGTTTTTTGAGATTGTTCTTTTCCATTTTTAGACATTTTCCATTTCTGACAAAATATAGAATGGTGCCTAAAGAAAAAAAAATCTCAATTTTTCACAAGCCATAAGGGAATAGTCCTTAGTATCACGGTGTCCAAAATTCGTCCAAAATCATTCATTGGCAAAATGTCAAACTATTTTTCATTTAGTTAGCACTGTAGCTACAGCTCAGAGATGATGCTGAGTATTAAAAAGTAGCTGCACAACATATTTCATAACAAAACCCTCAAAAATTTAATGTTTTCGAAGTTATAACGTGATTTACTCATTAGCAAAATAGAAAAGTAGGTATTACTGAATTAGCAGTGGAGCTGTAGATATGAAAATTTCTCAAAGCTGAATTATAAAAGTAGCTATAACTCAGTTGGCTGTGGTGCTACAGCATTGGAAACATGCCATGACACATAACATCAAAGATAGCATTGGAGATGCATTTATCCAACATCCGGGAAAATATTTTTTAATACCTTGAGATGTAGAAGAAGTGAAACAGTACAAAGACCAGGAGCCTTTCAGAGCAAATGATGTCAGTTATGTAAAGATGGAAATAATGTTAGCAGAGAAAATAGCATTGATGAGAAAAAATATCTGTAAACTATGAAGTTGTAAAATTGATTACTTGAATATAGATATCAGTAGAAATGGCACAATTAAGTAAAGTTACACATAACAAGACCTCTGAAGTGGTCATTTATTTCTTGCCCTGAGGCTGTATTTTTTGTAAAGATACATGTAGTTAAATAATTAATTCATGAGACAGTATTGATGAAATCGGCAAATGTTTGGACACATATTCTGAATGTCACACATATTTCTTTAGGAAAAATAGATGTTTGATTATGGGAAGTTACTAAATTCAACATTTCAAACTGTAAGATCTGTAATAAGTGAGTTCTAGGCCCTTTAAAGATGGTTGACCCTGGTTGGGCCTTGAACAAGGATCAAAGTTCAAATCTGACCACATCAGAAGACTCCCAGCCCATGCTTTTCTAGAGGTCTGTATCACATCCTAAAACTCTAGGATCAATAATAAGTGAGTTATAAGTACTTTTAAGTTTGGCTACCCTTGACTGACTGCGAAGGAGGGGCCCAAGGTTAAGTCTGACCAAATAAGAAGCCCATAATTATATGTATGTTGGTTTCACATTATAAACCTTAAGGACCAATAAAAAGTGAGTTATAAGTACTTTTACATTTGGCTATCCTCATTTGACCCTGAAGGAGGGGCCCAAGGTCAAATCTGACCACATCAGAAGACTCACTTCCCATCATTTCCAATGGTTGGTTTCACATCCCAAAACTCTAAAATGAATAATACGCAAGTTATAAGCACTTTTAAGTTTGGCTAGCCTCGTTTGACCTTGAAGAAAGGGTTAAAGGTCAATTCTGACCACATCAAAAGATTTCCAGCCATGATTTCCTATAAGTTGGTTTCACACTAACTAGTACTTTTAAGTTTGGTTACCCTCATTTGACCTTGGATCAGGATTCCAAGCCGATGGTTTCCTATAGATTCGTTTCATATTGAGAACTTCTAGGACCAATAATTGGTAAGCTAAAACACTTTTAAATTTGCCTATCCTCATTTTACCTTAAACAAGGAACCCAAGGTCAAATCTG
This sequence comes from Sabellastarte sp. h YS-2021, assembly GCA_964017235.1. NCBI lineage: Eukaryota > Metazoa > Annelida > Polychaeta > Sabellida > Sabellidae > Sabellastarte > Sabellastarte sp. h YS-2021. The sequence continues at coordinate 145,941,858 of OZ024931.1, forward strand.
ACCATATCAGAAGATTCCTAGCCCATAATTTTACATAGGTGCTCTTTATATGCGATGCCTCTATGACAAATAATTAGGGAGATATAAGCACTTTCATGACTGAAAATAATAGCATGTGGCGGCCATGTTGTTTTTTCAAATGAGGGAATGATATTCCCTGGAAACAGGAAAATCTCTGCACACTGTAGGGGATTTCATATAGCCACTTGGACATGCCTTAAATTTCACTATTCACTGAATGAAACCCTAAGCAGAGAGTAAAACTCTTAGGGATATGTTGAGAGTTTTATACTTGACATTTTTATCTACAGTCTCCACTCAAAAGACAGTTAAACATAAACTGAGGGCAGTTCTTTATTTATATTCATAGCTTAGATATGTAATCTTAATGGATGTATAAATGTAATAAAACTAGTACTAAAAATATTTACAGCTTGAGTAGATATATATGTACATATGATCATACTTATGTAAATGTAATTAATGATTCAATGAATAATATGCATGCTAATAGCAATTAAGCAGTTGTAGATAAGTACAGTTCTAGAGTTCATAGTTCAATATAACAACTGCATAAGTAAGGATTACATATGATAATAACAAAAGTTAAAGCTAAATTACTAAAGGTGACTTTAAATGAAACAGCTAGTTCAATTTTGTCATTACAAGTTCAGCCAAAACAACCATCCCCTTTAATGACATCATCAGAACAAATGTTTAGTTTAAGCATTGTTTGAATAATACAATCTTGCCAACTCAAAGAAATCTTGTAGAAATTCTGTTGTGTCTTCTGCCTGAGTTGCTGTGAACATGGGGCAAGCCCAAAATCAGACCCGTCATATGAGATTTTATGACAACAGGTCCTTAGTGAGTGCTGGTAGTAGATGTTCATGATGTGATGATGTGGCTACCATTGTTGATGTGAAGGTCATTTTAATAGATAATCTGATTCAACATTAAACATGTGATATGACAAAAGTTAGGCCAAAACGTTTCCCAGGCAAAATATTTGCAGACCAGGACTTTACATGCTCTGTCTACATTCTGGAGCCATAGCACCAATAATAAGTGATAAATAAGGACGTTTTAGTGTAAAGACGCCATTTAACCTTGAAGCAGGGGTCAAAGATCAAATTCAACACCTAGAAAATATTCCCAGGTTTTGACTTCCTGCAAGTTGTTTTCACATTCTGAACCTCAAGGAGCAATATTAGGGGAGATATAAGGCCTTTTTAATAGGATAATCCCGTATGACATTAAACATGTGATATGGCAGCCATTTTGTCTTAAGAACTAGGCCAAAATTACTACGAGGCTAGCTTTTCTAGCCATATACTTTTGTGCAAATTTGATGAAGCTAGCTGGAATATTTCAAGATTTAGAGCACCTTTATGATTTTTAAACAATTAGCTATGTCAGCCTTTTTTTCAAAATGAGACCAAAATTTTACACAGACAGGTTTTAATAGCCATAAACATTCCCTGCAAATTTGGCTGCAGGTGGGAGATAATAAACTAGTAGGTTGTACTTGATACTGACTTATGTACTGCTTGGTGTCATGACATGGCAAACGCCTTGTCACTTGGCACAAAGCTTAAAACAGAATGTTTATTTACAATTGGAAAAACTCATCTATTTCTGACAGTCAATCATATCAAAGAAGGTACCATTGATGGTAACTGAAGTGATGATGGACATAAATAAATTGGTTTTTATTTCTATTTAAAATTTTTTCCTTGATGGGGTGCTGATATCAAGAACTTGTATAAACTACACTAAAAAGAGTGCAGACAATATTTTTGGGCTAAAGTGTATTTCTGGCTTGCACTTTTGTCAGTGCATGCTTTAATCAATAAAATCTGCATTATTACAGACAAAATAAACAGAAATAAGGACAAGGTGCGTGGAATAATGTCATATTTTTATACCTTAATATTATAGTATCTTGTAAAGGTACTTTAATATTTTTAAGCTCATTTATTGATTTGCATAAGTTGACTAATAGATTAACAATTAATCGATGTTTCTCCTTAATATTGTACATTTCACACCTTTGTCTTACTTGTGTTCACTTATAATCTTGATAACAGGAAACAGACCCATCCAGAAAAGAAATTAAAAAAATTAAGCAAGTTACCTTTTTGAGATAATTAGTTAAGGTAGGCAAAGTAGCAATTTTCAATGTGACATTACTACTCATATGTAAATGATTACGCCTTCTTTTATTTCAAAACTTTCCCCGTACAATACAAAAACTGTTCTACACTTGGCATTTACAATGAGGTCCTCAGTGACCTAGTGGTTAATCATAACTGGTGTCTGTGCATCAGACTTGTCAGTCCCTCACCCCAGAGATAAGCTAAGCAGTATGAATTGGCCTTGAGTAACCTCATTCCGGGATTGCTAGCAAGCCTTTGACTGGGTAGCCCATTTTGCTAAGGCCAGTATTTAAGGGAAAATTCAAGTTGGAGGTATTTGAAACCAATGTGTTATTTAAAACCAATGAGAAAGGACATGTCAAACAGCTTAATATTATGTTTACCGAGGATTTTATTTGTTTTAGTATAGCTTTTTGCTGAGAGACGGTCATTAAGTTTTGTGCTCTACAGTCTACAGGTCAGCACCACGGAGTAGCTATAAGAGAAAATGAGCTCAGGAGGATATGCCTTTGCGTAGAGATAGGTTTTGAGCTTCTTTCTAAAAGAGGCAATAGTGGGTGATGCACGTATGTCTTCAGAAAGTGAATTCCAAACAGTGGGAGCATCAAAGGCAAAACTGAAGCCAAACAGCCTAGTGGATTTGTGAATTGTAGGTTAAAAGTTTGGTACATTGAGGAAGTTGGCAACACTCTGACTATGTCCATTATTGTAAGAAGACGGTATGAGGATAGATATGGAGCAAAATATTTATGGAAACCAGTATGAATCAACTTGTACACCAGGGTAGCCAGTTTGAACTCTGAGCAAAACTGAATAGGGAACCAATGGAGTTTAGTGAGTAATGGAGTTATCCGAGTGAATTTACTCAATTTGTAACAATTTTAGCTGCACTATTTTGGATAGACTGTAATGTAGGAAGATTGAATTGGAGAGACTCTTAAAAAGTAAGTTACAGTAATCCAACCGACTATTAACCAAAGCACTGGCAACTGACACAGCTGCATCCTGAGTCAAAAACTGCCTAATATTTCTAAAATCCCTCAGTTGAATAAAGCAGAATTTACAAACATTCTTGACATGTTAAGAGAAGGAAAACTCAGAGTCAAACCACACACCCAGATTCCTGACTGACTCAGTGGGGTGAAGGGGTTGCCCAAGATGTTGATTGGGAAACATGCTTTTAACCTCTCTCTCTCTGTTGGAGCCAAAAAGTATGAACTCAGTTTTATCAAGATTTAGTTTAAGTTTGCCAGCCGACATGCACTCATTAACATCTTGAAGGCATCTGTTCAACTTTTCAAAATCATCTGAGGCATGCATGTGTGACAGATAGACATAAACTTGTTTGTTGTCGGCATAGAAATGGAATTTTATGCCTTTGTGTTTTTCAATCAGTGTACTAAGGGGACGTGTGTACAGAGAGAACAGCATAGAACCCAAAACAGGACCCTGAGGCATGCCAAACAGCATTTTTTGTAAATTAGACAAAGTAGAGTCAATCTTAACAGACTGAAAATCTTCTGTCAGATAAGAAGAGAACCATTTGAGAATGGAGTTGCCTACACTGAACCAATCCAGAAGACAGCTGAGGACAGTAGAATGATCAATAGTATCAAAGGCAGCAGAGAGATCAAGAATTACCAATGTAGTAGCTTCACCCCGAGATAGTGACAAATGAATATCATTTTTTATGGAAAGCAGAGTTACCTGACTTATACGCTGACTGGTATCAGTTATCCAAGCTATGTTGATGCATATGATCAACCAGCTGTTTAGCAACTACACATTCCACCAGTTTAGAAATGAAGCTATGTCTAGATACTGGGCATTAGTTTTCCAAATCCTTAACAGGAAGAGAGGCCTTCTTAATAAGTGGAGTGACCACAGCCTTTTTTCAATCATCTGGAACCAGTCCCTCACAGAATGAACAATTTACCAATTTGGTTATAGATGGTAGAAGGATGTCAATGCATTCCTTAATGACGAATGTAGGCAATGGGTCCAACAGGCATGATTTGGTCAGAAGAAGATGACAGTCAGTATTGACACCCAAGCACTAGTACTAAAAGAACTATGCAGGCTGAATGACAGACACTGTCAAAGATCGGATGGCCAGCTCTTCAATGACCAGTACTCATAGGAAAGGACACAAGTTAAGTAGTGGTATTCATAAAATATTGATTGTAAAAATCTGATTTCCTGTAAAGAAAATCAAGAAGTCAATAGTTCATCCTCGGAAGAAGAGGAGCTACCAAGCTCAGCAGCTATTAGATCCTCTCTTCAGATCCATACACAAATTGACAGGAGAATTGGGGATAGGCAAAGCCAAGTAAACATAGAAGGTAATGGCCTAGGGGGGGAAAAACAAATCCAAATATGGGAAAATGTGAATATTTTGGCTAAAAAGAAGGTGGCCTGGCCACAATATGTCATTTTGGCTGGGGTCACGAGTCAGTGGGACAGTTATGACCAACTTACTTTAACACAGTTATTTAGGGCATTACCAAAAATTTTCTTGATGAGTCGGATCCAATTACGAGGGAAAAATAATGCTGTCCTACATGAGTGACCTCATGGAGGACGTGACAGATTTTTCCTGGACAAATGCCAAGACTGCCCCCACTGTACTCCTCTGTGGTATAGAGAAGGGCACATTGTGCTTGACTGACACAGACAGCATAGATATAATAAGAATGGCACATAGCCATAAACATTCTGCTGGTAGAATGAAAACCCAGTTTTGTAAAGCCTAATTGGGGATGTGTACTCACACAAAATACCATGAAGTGATTGGTAAACTTCAGAAAGATACCTGTGCTTTCTGTTTCACCCAGGACAAAATTTTACATCATCCTGAAAGAATTTTTACTTTAGTAAACGTGTGTCACAGAACAAGCAGCTAGTTGGTCAGTGAGTAACAAAACTCTGGGAAGTGGTGTAACTAGTGATGTGTGATTTATCAGAAAAGTATAGTGTAAAAAGTGTGTGAATTATTGTGTGTTGATTTTAAACAAGATGTATATGTAAAAAATTATACTAGTGCAAAAACAAACATTAGTACAGTTCCCATTAAAAGCAGGGTTGCTGATAATTTGGCTCTGAACAAAAAACAGTGGGAGGGCCTCATTGCTGGAAGAAGCAAAACACTATAGGCCACAGGCAATCACAAAATCGTGTAATCATAATCATACACAACAGAAATAAAGTCCCTAGTAGCAACAAAACAAAAGACTTGAATCAGAAACACAATGCAGTTGAAGGCTTTATTGAACTCGACAAGTCCATTGTTCATGCTGGGGCTTCTATCACACCTTCCAGTGGAACAATGGGTGAGCCTGAGGTGACAAGTCTAACAATGATTGCCATTCACTTGATGAATGGCCTGCCATAGTGGTTAACAATGGCACCCCTTGCAACAAAGCTTGAATCATTGTACACCAAGCAATGAATTGGAGACAAATGATAAAGTGTCACCAACTTCTGACACTTGAAATAAGTATTAAATACTGACTTAGACCCTGTTCACCTTTATGATATTAACGAACAATTATCAGAAAATCAGTTCATTGATGCTTTGCTAACAAAGGATTTGTGGAAAAAACAAATATCTTGGCTAGAGGAAAACTGTGATTATTTTACGTCTTGGAGAGCACAAACCAATTATGACTTTAGTTTTCGACCAATGGCTAACTTCCTGTTACCTGACACCTCCATTGCTAATGGCCTCTCTTTAGAGTTTCCAATATCACAGCACATGTAGGTCTAAAAATGGGATTGTCTGAATTTCATAGGTCCCAGGATCCTAGTGAAGTCTGAACTCAACATAAGTGCATGGAAAAAGGTTCAGGCTGATTATTGGGGCAAGCAATTAATACAATTTGTAAAGTTTGGTTTTCCCCCTTGATTCCAACAGACAGTGCAACTTCATTAACGACACAAAATCATTCCTCTGACACTCGGTACCCTAATGACGTCAGACAAACCAAATTTCGATAATAGACTAGTTATCATTGATCTATCTCTACCTCATGGAAATACGGTTATTGCAGGTATAGAATCTGAATTAGGTCCCAGGAACCTAGTGAAGTCTGAACTCAACATAAGTGCATGGATAAAGGTTCAGGCTGATTATTGGGGCAAGGAATTAATGCAATTTGTAAAGTTTGGCTTTCCCCTTGATTCCAACAGACAGTGCAACTTTATTAACGACACAAAAAACATTCCTCTGACACTCGGTACCCTAATGACGTCAAACAAACCAAATTTCGATAATAGACTAGTTATCATTGATCTATCTCTACCTTATGGAAATACGGTTATTGCAGGTATAGGATCTGAATTTGCTCTAACTTTTCCCACTGTAGACCATATTACCAATAAACTTAAGTGTTTCGGCCCTGGATCTCACTTATTCAAAATTGATATAAATCGTGTATTCAGGTATATCAGGATTGACCCCTCTGACCTCCTGGGTTTATGCTGGGACAAAATGTACAATAACACCTGCCTGCCATTGGAAAAGGCATGGGAGCCAGATCTTCCAACATGTCAGCGATGCCGTCAGGTATGGGTTTTGTTGCCAAGGATATGATGTCATAAATTATTGTGATATTTTGTTGGGTGTGGCATGCAGGATGTTACAAGAAAGACTTTTTCATGTTTACATGACTCATTAGACAAATAAGGCCAAAATGTCATCCAGAAAAAGATGCTGGTAAAAGCCAGCTTGCCCTTGCCCTGACCCGTTGTGTAGAATGTCATCCAGTCAAAGCCAACATTGTGCATAATTTTCCTTGGCATCTGCATTGACACTGTCAGTGGCACCATTTTAATACCTCCTGACAAGGTACAACTTATCTCACTCAATGGCACAGTCGCAAGCATTGCATGCAAAATCAACTGCAATCCTTGCTTGGACAACAGCTCGCGAAACAACCAAGACTCTTTTTGAGACTCATTAACTTGAGACTTGACTTCATGAGAGATATCAGGTGATTTACAATGTTTAAAAGACGTTACCAAGTACAATGACACCTCTATCCATAACCATAGGCCTGTGGACATTACAATTTTGTGTACCACCTTTTCTTCCCTTTACACTGCAAGAATCTCACAATAGTGCAGTTAGAAATGATAAATATACTGGCAGCTCTTAGGACATTTGCTGCCATCAGGGCCCAAAGAAAGGTACTCATAAAATGTGACAACCATGCTGTTTTCCAAGTCCTCACAAATAATACAACAAAAGACCCTGGGAGCATGCCCCAGAAACATATGGTATTTTACTGATATGTATGACATAGATATGACATATGTTCATGTTATTAGAAAACACAATATTATAGCTGATGGTCTTTCTAAGCGGAAGAATTCAGAGGTAGATCAACGATTACTTTTTTCACAGTTACAGGACCCATTTTGGGTGGTTGTTTCATTGGAACTCCTTGAATTTGACAATGAATAAAATTCTGATAAGTTAAGATGTGCCCTTTGTTTTGTAGCTTCCCAGGCCAGGAAGGACCTTTATCAAGGGGCCAAACAATGTCTCAAACAAGCCTTCAGTTTGAAGACACAAAAAGTGCCATGAAATGCTTTTCAACATTTTTGTGTTTTTTTCTATTTTGCATTAAAATTTCCATGACCTGTTTTGCCGCCAATGATGCTTTTGTCTTATCTGGAACGCTTAGTAAGAAAGAATGTGCCAAGTAATATGTTAGCCAATCATATGTCAGCTGTCAGGGCCAACTTTGTCATCAGAGGCCTAAATTTCTTTTTATGGGTTCACCCCAACATCAAATACTTCCAAAATTAAAAATAAAATGGTCCAAGACAATGCAAATTAGGTACAAGGTGCACATTATCTCTCTCCTTAGGCCAAAAGACTCTGTTTCAGTTTAAATTATCCCACACTTGGCAAATCCTTACTGACTCAAAAATCAGAATGCTTCCTATGATCAACCTTTCTATGGGCCTTTCACAGCATTTATCACACTATTTACTCCTGTTTCACTCCTTCAGCTGCTCAGCGGCCATCCTAGCCTATAATGTCTACATTCGTATTCAACAGATTAAACATCATGGCTCCTGAGCTTCTATAGAGATCAAACTTACTACATCTGTTGCTGCTGCATTGTAATAATGTAATTATATTGTAATAATGGTCATATTCTTACTCGTTGGGTTTGGAGTCCTTATGGTTGTCATATATAATTTTGGTAAACTTATCATGTCTCTTATCAACAGCTTCCTGGCAAGGTTCTAACTTATCAACAGCTTCCTGGCAAGGTTCTAACTTTATTAGGGTCAATCTCAACTTATTGGTTCTCTTTGGCTTGGAATTTTTAAGATATTAAGATTTGAACCTAGCTTGCCCTGCTTCAGGGTCCTCCTTGTGTATAAAGATAAGGTGATCTTAACTTCACCTCTAAGTATTTACATTGTGTAGTTTTTATAATTCATCAGTCTTGGGTGACCTTGATTTCATGGATTAAGTCAACTTTATGTTCACCTTTTTATAAAGTCTTGGTGAACTTTACGATAAATTAAGTCAACTTTATGTTCACCTTTCACCTTGTAAAGGCTTGGTGAACTTTGTAATGTATGTTAAGGCCACCTCACTTGTTGTTAACATATATCTTTTACAGTTGTACATAGAATTTAGATTCAATTTACAAGTAGTAGTCATATTTATTCTTTTATACATTATCATATTTTGTAATATACAATGTTAATATGTAAGAAAGATTATGTTCTGCATTGTTGACCTTTCTTTAACCTCTGGGGTGAGGGGACTGGCAGTGTATCATCTAATTGCAGACTGTCACCTCTGTGTTTGACAATAACAATGCTGTGAACCTGTCCCAATATAACGTTCTCTGTTTAACTTGATTCAAAACCATAAATTGGATTTGGAACTTTACTGGCAACCTCATGGTTAGTGATTCCATGCACTGATATACCTCATCACAAAGATTTAGCAGAAATTAGTTGAAGTTTTATTAAAACTGACTTCATTCTCCTGTTTAATGTAAAATTCTTATATACTTATGAATATATGTGCGTTTCTTTTAAGAAATAAATAACTAACATTATTTATTTTAACAACAATGATATGGAGCAGCCACAAAATAAGTATCTAATAAAGTCAAAAGTTTTCACTGAATCATGATACCACACAGTAACCTTCTCCTTTGCTATGCTTAAAAAAATATAAAATTAACAAAAAAAAAAATTATATTAACTGAATATACATTGAACAAGTCATAAAGTCTGGAAGTTATTCAGAAGTTTAGTGTAAACTTAAACTGGTGCAAACATATGTCTATGATTAGATAAACCAGATGTGCAAACCACTATGCAAAGAGTGATCACAAGAAACACCTTTATTTTTATATGGCTCCTTTCAAATACAGAACTGGTCTACATCTCTTTGATCTCCCTCTGTTGGTCTACTGAAAGTCTGATTCTCCCCAGTTACAGTTTAGTACTCCGATAATGCTTGTACACTGCACATGACATGAAGAAACATCAATAAAAAGTTATTTGAATGTTAATCAAAAGTACCAAAAACTCTTTGACGAGATCAATAAAAGCATTTTATATTAAACAATATACACATAAATGCACATTATGTAATAAGGCATGAAACATTAGGCATGTTACAACACAAATAATAGAGATCTATCTAAAAAGTTGTAAAAAGTTAATACTTTCACATATTACATACACAACATTTCTGCATGACCAGAGACATTTGATAAGGAAAAACATTTTCTCATAAATTTCTCAGATATGTACAAATGTTACAACAAATAGTGCACAAGTAAGCATACATCATTTCCCATGCATATTTGATATACCATAAGAAAACTGAAGAGTATTTCTTTAGTGTCTTATGTCATGGCTCGTACCTTTGTTTCGATTATATTTTGAAAGGTAGTTGGAAGGGCAGAGAAACTAGTACATACACTATGTCAAGGTTCTGTTCTGTAAACCACCAACCAATGGGACGAAACTGCCAGTTTTCTCACTTAAGGGCAGGCCAGAACTCAAACTCTGATCTCAGGGGTGGGGAACAAGTGTTGTTACCACTTCACAACTGTGGCGACCTAAATAATACAACGTATGAAAACTTTCACCAACAATATAATGTAGTGAGTGCTTTCATACTGCTTAATCTAAATAGTATGTCATATTGTATGGTGGTGGAGATACTAAATATCAGAAAGATAAATTACAAACCCCAAAATACCAAGGAGATGATGGTAGCTGACCTAGCTGACCTTTACTGTTTGATAGCTATCAGGCAATTAAAAAATGTGTCACAATGCTGGGTTGTCACACCTAGATTCTTTGGTTATCAGTCAGGAAATAATTTAGTTTTTTTAATTAATTTGTTATAAATCGACAACCCACTTATGTTAGTGGCTGAAATTCATAGCTATCACTGTCAAACTGATGTGAAAATTCAATAGGCTCCAACGATATTTCTTTTATGCTGAATCTCATCCCTTTTATATAAACTCCACAACCTGAAGCAACAAATTTTACCATTGCAGTTTATTTTAAAGCACAAGTAACTTGTTAACTTGAAAGCTTCTAATACACACCTGACATACATCTGACTACTTCTAACAGATGACTGACAGAAGGAATTTCTTTATTTCTTTTACATACAAATTATTCCTCCAGAACATAATAGTGACAGAGATTATTCTATATGTAAAATATATATGCAACATTTTACTGGAATTTTGTCCATTCAATTAACCATTCTTGATGACATTGACAAATTCTCAGCGCTGATCATATTTTATTTATTGACTATATTCTTTACAAACAAATAATACTACCACATGCGCATGTGCAGAGTAATTTGACACAATGTGGCCTGCTTTAATTCCATGTAATAAACCCCAAAACATGCAGAGAAATAAAAAGTGTCCCTAATGGGATTACCTTAGCCAGATAAGAGGCAACCTTATTTTATGAATAACAAAGCAATCTCATTGAATTATACAAAGCAATTGCCTCAATGATTTACATACCAGACAGCAAGCTATACTAAACTTTATTGTGCTTCCTTCAAAACTCATTAGATAATCAGAGCCATTGTTTTTCATACATTTTACCTTCATCTAGTTGTTTTGTGATGTATTTGTATACAAACACCAGATAATCAACTAGACCACTGTAATTATTATATGAGATCTATGGAGCCAGTTATTCTCTATCACATTGTTTACCAACCTGATAAAATGTGTCATATTACACCCTGCTTTGAAAACTTTACTGGCTCCCTTACAGTTAAGGCCATAATTTTTTTTGAAATTTCCATATTTAACATATTTTTTCGGGCTGGCATCAAGGTGCCAGCAAGTTCAGCCCTGGGGGTGTCCTATTTTCAGACAGTTGGTATATTAGTATTGATCATTAATTGATTTGTTATCTCGCATTTCATTGGTGGTCAAGTGGTCACCTTGTAGCAGTCCTTCAAGCTCTGCCATTTGAATTTTGGAGGTGAATGGGGTCACACTGATTTTTACATCAAGAAAATTTTATTATATATTTTAGGTTTTTAGTTTTTTATTCTTTAGTTACTGATATTTGACGATATGGCAGAAGCAGCCACTCATCCATACAACCTAAGATCGAGGGAGCAAGTTGTGGAGGTGCCTGTGCAGTTACACTTGGCTGATGACGAGAAATTCATATCAGATCTGCTGGCCGGCGATAGGACACAGACTGGGCAAGTTTCGGGTTCTGATTCTTCATTAAGTCATACTGACTGTGATGCGTTGATTAATAGCCCTCTCGCCAAGGCGAGTAGTTCAGGCCTTTCTGGTAACACTACAAAGTACGTGTCAGATCCGAGTTTGTCAGATGGTAATGTTATTAGCCAACAAGTTATAAGTATGCAAATATTGAGCCAGTTGAAGTCCTTGGGTCAAAGGTTAGATGATATGGAGACAAAAAATTACAAAAAAACAGTGATCAAAGCAAAGTCAAATCAAAAAGTGTCACGAAAAAGGTCAAGAGCACTGATATTCCGGTCACAGTGGCCTCAAATATCTCCATTACCACTCCAGGTTTGAATGCCTTAAGGCAAGATGCGTTGATTCAGCTTAAGGTGGAGCAAAGGCTCAAGGAGTTGCAGGAAACCGAAAAGCAAGGTAAATTGAAATCTCTCCGGGGTGGTTCTATTGAGTTTTTGTAAGGCTTAAAAGAATACATTTTTATTTTGAAGGATTTATATATCACATTGAAAAATACTGGGACATGGTCTAATTTGCTGGAAAATTTTTTCAAATTTTGCTTTCATTTCATTCGCAAACTTCCCAGTAAACCTGTGAAACATTTTTAAAAACCCTGTCTTATGGTTTTCAAAACATGTCAAGGGAAATGTTTATGCTGTTTAAAAAAATGTTTTATGAACATTCAAAATACAAACATTTTTACTAAACACATCTATCAATTGTTAATAAAATAACTAAGTAACTAGGTTTGACCTGAAACATTTTTAAACATGTATAATAAAGCTGAAGAAATGAAGGCTATGATAGAAATGTTTTCCAAACATTAATCATGAAATGGTTGATAATATGTTTGAACTACATTATTGAGCAAATGTTTTAAAAACATTCTGTCAAAAACATTTTTAAACCCATATTTTCAGAATGTCTATTAAACCTCTACCTTCAAACATGTCCAAAGAAAGATGGTGGTGAGCAATAATAGGGGATTTTAGAGGATTTTGTCAAACATTACATCACATGCAATACCTAAAAGTCAGAATTGAATGGGGCACAATTTTTGAGTTACTCTACCGTAATTAGACATGAAAATAATATTTTCATTAGTGAGCAACCTTTAAAAGATATTGAATTTGACCTCTGACCCCAGATAATATTATGTTCATTTGTAATGTTTTTTCAGCGTTTGTGAAAAAATGTTTAATAAACAGAAGACATATACCATTTTAAGCACATTCCATTACAATTGATTTTTGTACCCATCATTTTTTCACCTTTGCCAAATATTTCCTATCGAACGTTAAGATAACCAAAAAATATTTACTTTGATAAACATAGTTGTTCTTCATTTTTTCAAACAAATTGTAAAGGTCATATAAGCTTGTCACATTTGTTGCTGGTCTAGGATCTTAGATTTTGAAGGGTTTGAAAACAGCTGCTGGCAGGTGCATAGTAGCTTAGATGACCACTTAAGAGACCAGTGTTCTGTCATTGGGGCCTTTCCCCAGTTATCAGTCACTAGAGTGTTTTTGCTATATAGGAGTTTACCATTATTTATGGGCTTCTCTTTACTATAAGCAAATCTAGGAATTATGTAATAGAATTTTGTTGATGTTTTTATTGTTTTCATACCTTGCAAAGTATCTTGATGTACTACAGGAATCAAAGACTTTTTTCATTGACCCGAATTGACTGACACTCTTCCAACTGAAAGGCAGAGTCTCAGACCATTAAACAATGGTCGGAGGTTCTTTTGAATGACACTGTGGACATGACCCCAAAACAGAGAACAACCATTTTTAGTGATCAATCCAGCCAACAGTATCTGAGTGGGATTGAACCCATATTCTCTGTGTTCCTTTCATGTCTATATTATAGACTTTTGACATTATATTGAGTTGTGTAGAATTATGCCCAATTCATAGTAAAGGTGGTAGATCAAAGCTTTAAACTGTACAAATTTCGACCTGACACATTACGTCAACTAAATAATCCTAATGCTGGTGTTTGATTAAGTTCAGATCTCCATAGGAAGCCTCAGATATCCTCAGAGAAGTCACGATTGTTCCACAACTAAGAACCAATTAAGCACCTTTTGTAGTCAGTTTCAACCTCGGTCGAGTCTGGGATTTTTCAACTTCCTCAGGCCTCCTGGGACTAAGCACCAAACTGATTTGTTTTGGTCAATCTCTGGGGGTATATATCGGGACATGGATCTAATTTTTGAATTACTTTTCCACACAGAAAGCAATATGCCATGTTTCAATAGTAGAGATTTTCATAGGTGACTTGGGCATTTTTAGTTTTCAATCAGCTACATTTATTGATGTATAGGCTATTATAACTTCAGTCAAAGCAGCCACCACATCAACCACCACCACAAGCCAGACAAGCACCCAGAAGAAAACATAACATGTGGGTCAGGCCATGGATAATGCAGAGGGAAGAAAAGGGGGCTTACCATACCCATACCATACCTCACCAATTTTATGAGGATGACGGCTGAATTCTTTGAAATGATAAAGGTCAGAGTATAACTATGTCCAGTCCAGCAAGCAACCAACAACCGAGCTCCACTGAGTGTTGGGATGAATTTAGCCATCACCCATCTGGCCACTTGAGAGCCTTACACATCACTGTCCTGCCAGTTTACGGTTGGAAAATCCTGTATTTCAAACTTTGTACCAAAAATCTGTAGGGCAATCCAGGAAGAGTTCAAAGGGGAATACTTGAGGTGTCCGAGTACTAGAATTAAGGAACAAATGGATTGTACCTCATGCTGTGGGAGACCTAGAAGAGAAACATGTAGCAAAGAAAGAAAAAAAAACTGGTGCCTTGTACCACAATTATAAGGGATTATTTTCCATTGTAATGCTGGCCCTGGTAGATGGAGAGTATAAATTTAGATGAGTGGATGCAGGCACATCTGGTTCCTGTTCAGATACAAAGATTTTCAATGACTCTCACCTTAGTAAATAGTATTGACCTGTGTAGTGCTTCACAACATACTTAGAAGTCAGTACAATGGTCAGCGTGGTGGTCAGCAACCAGAGGATGATGAGGTGATTGGTGATGGTCAGTTGGTTGGTGGTGATGGTAGTCATGACAGAAACCAACCCAGAGAGGCCAAATGTCAGAGGCACTACCTGAGAGACTACTTTAACAATAAGGGAGCGGTGGCCAGGCAAGATGATAGAATATAAACAGTTCTTTTAAGAACTGCTATAAACAAATCAGTCCTTTTCAGGGCTATTAATTATATAAAACACAATTAACGGCTGTTTTTGTTCTAAAGCCCCCCAAACCCACAAACAAACAAATCTGCAACCCACAAACAAACCAACAAACTCACAAACACACTGATAAGTAAACCTACAAAACAACAAACCAATAAACCCACTGACAAGCAATCCCATAAACCCACTGACAGCCAAACCCACAACCAAGAAACTCACTGAAAAGCAAACCCACAAACCAACAAACCTTGTTCTAACACAACTATAAAAATTATTCCAAATCTCTACTCACTGAAACAATTTCATTTTTCTGGCCAAAAATATACCAAAGCGAGTGCATTTTATATAGAAAAGAATCAATGTTTTATTAAAAAAGTTTTACGCACACTGGGTTTGTTGGTTTGCTGCCTAGTTGGTTTTTTGGCTTGCACTATATATCATAAAAATAGTCTTGAACTTTTACATCACTCTATCTCTGCCAAAACAATTCATACAGTATCATCTTAAAAAATTAATATTTTTTATCTTAAAAGAATTCCATGGATTTTAACTTATAAATGTCTATATTTCATTAGCCATATGGGACTATTATGTGGCCTATGTTTGTAATGTGTTTACCATGGGTTGACTGTAAGGATGGTGTAAGTGTTGGGCTTGTTTTTATTTTTGTTTTTATATTGAACTTTTGTTGTATCAGGGACTGGAATTGGGAACAGAACCATGTACCTAAATAATTGTTTTTGGAAAAATTGGTGGCCCTGAAAAGGGCCTATGGGAGCCATCCCGCTAAGACTGATTGGCTACTGAGGTGGCTACTATTGCTGCGGTCTTGACATAGTGATGAACAGCTGTTGCTGTTGTTGCTGCTGTGGCTGCTGCTGGTCGTTGATATGTTTTTCCAGGTTATGTAGTTGGCTAAGTAAGCCTGACAGGTTGTATCGGCTTTCCTTATATGCTACTTGCAGGTTCACTGATGGAGGGTTTCCAAAACCAATAGGCCTTGGTGTGTAGTAGAAACTGTACTTGCTACTGGTGGCTGCACTCATTTGGCTGTTGGTAGATGACTGTGCTGCTGTTGGCAGTATCCTGACCCTCTTTGACTCAGCTATAATAGTAGCAGATCTCTTTGGCAAGGGTTGTCTGCTTGTTGTTGACTTGACATTCTGAATAGCATTGAAGACTAGAATCTTAAAATTTTCTTATTCTTCTGGAGACATCTTGTCAGCTTCTGAGGCAACATAGTAATAAAATAATTATAAGCCATAATCCTTGAATCTGTAGGTGTAGATGACTGTAAAGGCAAACAAGTGGATGCACAGACACTGGACTCAAGGCTATCCCCATCAGTGGTTGAACAACTTGACTCATCATGCTGCTTGGTGGTACTTGAGTTGAGACCTAAACTTCTGTTGGCACCTTTCCTTCTGATGTGGGAAACTCATCTGTTCATAAACCCATGACTGTCTTTGGGTAAGCACTCTGGATGCCTGTCCATACTGTTGTTGTAAAAGTTTGCCATTTCTTGTTCTTGTTGGGACTTGAACCAACGCTTGACATCAATGGCTGTCAGGTTCAATTCTGACCACAGCTTTTTTCTGTGCCTGTCGTGGAATCTCTCATTCTCCTTTGCGTACAGCTAAGGGTGGTCCTTGACAAATTCACCAATGGCTGTCCCCTGACTATCTAAGAAGACTGCTGAAACAGTAGGTCTCTTGGCTGCAGAATGAGATTCAAAATCTTCCTTTTCATACCTCTCTTCTTTTTTGCAAACTTCCTCAGTAGTCCTTTCAATTTTATCTTTTCTGTCTGCAGTTCTTTTTTCAACCTCTCTGTCCTCCTAACATCCCTCTCAACCTCCATCTCTTTCTCAGTCCTTTCCTCACTCCTCTTCTTTCTTCTCTTTCTCATGATAATAAAAGGTAAAAAAGTAAAAGTGTGTATCCTAACTGTTTTATTTGCCCTAAACTAAAGTATATAATTTAGAATAAAAAGTGAAAACCCCTAGCAAAACACACACCTTTCAGTAAAGCCAGTCAGTCTGTAACACTGAATGCATGTGTGCAGTCCCTTGTATAGTCTCAGACCCCACTCCCCCTTTTTCTTCTGTCTGCGCAGCTTCTGCGCAGGTGGTCCCGTGGAAAAGAATTGGCTCTTAGTTGGTTGTTAATCCCAGACTTCCTCAGACAGCTTAGTTGGTTGTTAATCCCAGACTTCCTCAGACAGACTTCCTGAGACCTCCGGGAACTAAAATTGTGTTGTCTATGGGGCCTCTGGAGGTTGGTTTGGGTCGGCTTCTCTTAACCATTTCACTGCTTTGTGACGAACATTGTATGATACATTTTATCAATCCAATGTGTTTTTTGACATACCATCACAATGTCTTGTTGTTTTATTCTATATTCAAGCACACTTGAATACATATCCCTCGCAGTGTAAGGGTTAATCAAACCTTAATCAGGGACCACTACTTCTTAGGCTTCCTGAAACTAAGGAAACCGATTATGATTCACATGTGGAAAACCTGTTCAAGTTTTTTCTTTCCAATGGTGGGTCGGGGACTTTTCTGCGACAAAGTCCAGTCTTCCTGGAACTAAGCTAAGGTGTCTTGCGATTAAGAGTCTCAACACCCCTCAAACAACATAGGAGACTAGGAGTTAAGCACCAGACTAGGAAATATGTGGGTAGGTGTGAAAAGTGGATGGGTTACAATTGTGACAAATATCGTGACAAATATCTGACATGTTTGAAATTTATACCAACCATAAACGGCCCTAACAGACTTAAGCCAATTGTCCAGGACTGTATATTTCGAGGAAACCGATCCACAAAAGTCCTTAATTGGGAACATTAATTGTGTGGTGTAACATAGCCACAAACTCCAGGTAACCTTTTAATTACTTACTTAATATTGTGTGTTTTAAGTGACCTCACTTATTTAGCTTATTGGCCTGAGTTCTAAAGACCGTAAGGTGAGGTTACCGTACATTGTGTAGTTTGATGCTCAGTTGTTGCTTAAACTGGGGTGTCCTCAAATTGTTTTATAAATTTGAAGTTTGCAATTCAATACATATATAAATTATATATGTGTTGTAAATAAAATTTTAAAAACCCCATTGAGGGCTTTTCATTTCCTACATCTTAGATCTGAGGCAATGAGAGTGATCTAGATCCCTGTCTGGAAACAAAAAAATCCGTATTTTCCCATTAACTTTTTCGCTTGGTGGAGGAATGCGCTCTCCATGTTTTCTTGTTTTATGAAGCAAAGTGGTGGATGAATATGTAAAACAAATCTCTTTGGGAATTCTATTAATTTTCCTTCTCTTGTTGAAAAAGTTGAAGTTATACATCACTATATTTTTTGTATTATATTGTTATCCGAACATATCCAGACAATATGTAAATTTCTTCATACTTATGAGAACTTAGAATTTTGACAATCCTAATAAACATTGCAACCATAGTCAACAGATAATGTGAGGGTTCCTAAGATATGCACACAGCTTTACAAGAAGTTTGAGGATATTTTATTGTGCATGTTAGTTAAATACTATTATGTAGTACACAGAGAATTTTAAAATTGCAAAAAACTTTCAAGCTTTAAAAGGTTCTTTTACCTTAGCAGAGGACAGCTACCCCAGATGTTATTTCAAAATGCTTTGCGACCCTATACTTATTTTGTGTTTTATATCACACCTTGTATCTTATACATTATATTGTGACAGGTACTTGCAAGGCAGAGGACACCAATGCATACAGTTGATGAAGATTCTGTTCTGTAAACTGGTGACTAATGGCAAGCAAGTACTAACTTTCCCACATGAGGTCAGGCTGGAACTCAAACTCAGATCTGACAGATGGGAGTTGAGTGTTACCACTGGGCCAATGTGTCCCCTAATAAGGGTTATACACAAAACTATGCATAAAATAAAGCCTCATCAAGTAAAAATGTCATCTTCAACCAGAGGCCAATTTCAATAAGGTTCTCACATTTAGCCGATACTTAACCTCAGTAAGGGATTGAAATCTGAGCCTTTGCTCCTAGCTAAGTCTTGGATTTAAATCGATGTTATAAAGATTGACTTAGCCAGAGTGGATTTCCATTTCATGTGACCTTTCATTTCAAATCAAAAGGTTCTACTGGTGACATTTGTTCATTGTTTAACACATTTTATCTTTAGAAAGTTGCTGTTTTGCAATAAAAAACTGGGCAACTATATCAAACATTCAAAAATTATATAAGGGAGGTATATTTTAATCTTTTTATACTTTATGTTCATGCATTTCAAATTATAAAGTGGTAAAATAATTACGCCACCCATGTTTTAAGTCTTTGTTAACAAAGTTCAACCCATTCTTAGGTAGACTTAACTCAGCCCAAGACTTATCCAAAGATTATCTGCTTTGCAAAATCTGCAACGTCTAAGACCACAAACTTAAACTGAGTTAACAATAAAGGTTTGGTCTTAGTCCTTTTGTGGAACCAGTAGGAGAATGTTTTTTAACTTTTACATGACTCCCTTTCACTGGGATCATAGAATCTCATAGTCTAACCAGACTGCCAAGGTCCTTAAAGTAGAACAGCAAGTAGTCAAAATTATTGACAAAACCCTGCCTTGGTACTGCTCGACTTGTCTGCTGCCTTCAACACAATTGATCACTCTACTCTTCTGGGTTGCCTCCAAAACTGGTTTGGGGTCAGTGGCTCCGTTCTGAAATGGTTCACATCCTACCTAATGGACCATTACCAATCAGTAAAAATTGGTTCTACTTTGTCAGATGTTTGTAAACTCCTATTTGGGGTTCCCCAAGGTTCTGTCCTGGGTACTTTGTTGTTCTCATTGTACACTACCCCCCTCAGTTCCATTATCAGCAAACATAATGGAATAAAGTTTCATTTCTATGCAGATGATAGCATTTTATAGCACTTTATATACATTTATCCCAGAATAATGCATCTGCTGCCTTTGAAAAGCTAAATAAGTGCCTAAATGATGTTAAAGAGTGGATGACAACTAGTAAGCTCAAACTGAATCCTGATAAGACTGAGTTTATCATCTTTGGTTCGAAGAGACAAAGGAATAAGTTGAAAGCATGTTTTCCAATTGATATCCTGGGCAACTCACTCTGCCCTGCAGATTCAGTAAGAAATCTGGGTGTGTGGTTTGATTCAGATTTCTCTTTGTCCAAGCATGTTCAGAATGTCTGCAAAAGTTGTTTTGTTAAACTCTGTGACTTCAGACATGTCAGGTGGTTTCTTACTCATGATATTTCTGTTCTTGTGGCCAACGCTCTTGTTAGTAGTCGGTTGGATTACTGCAACTCACTTTTCAGGAGCCTGTCCAAGTTCAATCTACGCAAATTACAGTGCATCCAAAATAGTGCAGCTAGAATTGTATCAAACACCAGTCGATACACCAGCATAACTCCTGTGCTAAAGAAACTGCATTGCCTTCCTGTTGAACAGAGCATTGTGTTCAAGACAGTCACACTTGTTTATAAGTATCTTCACACAGGTATTCCCAGGTATTTTTCACCACATCTTTCTTCCTACAGCAGTTCTTATAGTACCAGGCGCAGTCAAAGTGGTGGTAATTTCCTAGTTATTCCAAAGTTCTGCCCCTCTGCTCATAAATCTGTCAAACAGTTTGGTAATGGTTTTGCGTTTGATGCTCCTACTGTGTGGAATACTCTCCCTGATGTGATTCGTGCCTCTCCATCCCTGGCCTCCTTCAGAAAACAGCTTAAAACCTACCTGTACACCAAAGCATATCCACCCTAGCCTGAATCATCCCCCTGGCGTTCTCTGTGGTGTTCGACCCCTCTTATGTCCCTGGACACAGAATTTTGTTGACTGCTTTTTGTTTTGTTGCGCCTTAGAGTCCTCTTGTTTGGGGAGATTAAGCACTATAAAAGTCCAATTAGAATTAGAATTAGAATTATTGAGGGTATTCCAGGGTCCACTAGGTGTGCCTTAGGCGCTTAATATACTAGACGTATCTGATACCATACACAGATACAGGTCAACCAAGTCTCTCAGAGCATCCCTGTGCCTGCCTTCAAGTCACTCAGACCACCTTGGCCCAGCCTTCAAGGCCTAGTACATAGCATCCATCTGGCTTGCAAGCTTATTGTTATAGACCTACATCAATGCATGTAGACCTCCTCGACAATGTCAAGTTGAGAGGGCCAGATCAAGAGTTTGTCATGAAAGATCTCACTTGTAAGTTCTAGTTAAGCTAAACTACAGTAAATTCTTTGCATTAAATGAAGCAATGGAAGTGAAAACAGGAGGGTGGGGGTGGTGGGTAAAATTTTTAGTGTTTGCGGCATGGGTGCTATGTAGAATGCCATCACAAAGTGCAGGATCATACCAATAGATTTCATTGCATTTTGTCAACCATTAAATTTTAAGGCTGATATAAACTTCTATAGCTGGCTCTTAACAGGGCGGGTACCTAGGTACTCTCCCTGATGGGTGATAGTAGGTGATACTACAAAAATGTCCATATTTGCAAACTTAAAAGTCACAGAACTTCAAACATTTGATTTATTTCTTATCTTCCACCTTTTTAAATGAAAGACACAGTAATCCTGTATATTAGGATAACATTGTTTTTGCCTCACCCATCAATTCATTCAAAACACTAGGATACAGAAGAAATTCTGTAAGATTATGTGTTATTTTACATACACTTAAAAATAAATTACAACTGATTTACTCAGTTTTCTGTGATTTTGTAGTGATCTACTTACTGAAAGTTTATTGTTATTTTTAAAAGTTTAGATAGAGTGTAGTCAGGCATCTCATTTCAGAATCATGTAGATATTTGACGATCAGGTGCCCAGTTAGTTGGATACCCATTGAGATCAATAGTCAGGAAGAGGCAAATTATAGTTTGAACTTTGTAGTACAGTGTCAATTAAGTGTAAGGTATAAATGCACAATAGAAAAACATCCCAATAATCTACATTATACTTACATCAGATTATACTGAATAAAAGCCGATAACTGATATAAATATCTTACAGCATATTGGCCTATTTGACATCAGATGTATTTTTTGCATGACTTGGCATCTTTAATGATACAGTTTCAGCTCACAAACCATCTCTTTGTGTAGATGACACATACATCTATGTTGTCCTGGATAATCTATGTGATAATATGCTACCAATGCACCATTGCGGCTCTCTTAAAATGAACAAGAGATCTGTTTGTCTTAATAACCACTCTGTATAATCAGATGGATATTCAATAAAACTATTATTGTGAATCATTTCTAAGTCTGAAGTGAGAACAGTAAGATCCAAATGTGACAATGAACTAGATTAAAATATTTTACAGACCCTTCTGATTTTAAAAACATTAGTAAAAATCACATTTGGTGTTTTCCTGTTGATTCTGTATTATTCTCTGTTTTGATTTGCAATTCACCAAAATAAACTTCATTGACCCAGAATTAAAGAATTAGATCCCAATAAGCAAGTGCCAGAAAAGATAATTGTGGAGCACAAAGATTTAGTAAGACTAACACAGCTAAACTTCAGCATGTTCAGCAATTATTCCAGATAAAAATCTGGACTCATATAGCATCTTTTCTAAACAGCTCCACTGGCTGATTATAATTTTTAACTACTTTAAGTCAAGTAGTTTGCAGTGCAGAATTTATTTGCAGTCTCTGGTTTAACAACCTTAAAAATATGCCTTAAAAACTCAATTAATGTGAGTCTATACACCTAATATAAAAGCTATTTTAGGCAAAGGATTTATGTACAATGTTTTAATGTGCACTTAATTTGATTATTCTACCTTTCTTTTGACAAGGATTACTGATAAATGACAGTAAATAAAATTTTGATGTGCATCAAAATAAAAAATGTCATTTTATTATGTTATTATGTTTTTTCATAAAAATTATACTACATAACCTGCACAAATGATCAATACCTGGTTTTTTACATAGTAAAGCATTAGTTTAATACAAAATCTAACTCCTTTGTCCTCCAGTTCTTGTCACCCAACTGAAAACACAACTTCTGGTTAGTATTATCCAATAATTCCTGTGAGCCATTTGCAATCTCTCTTCATCATTACATACCCCACTATAGCACTCTTTTACCTTTCTCAATCTATTGAAACTTTTGGTCTTGTTTCATAGCCAGGAGGGCTTCTAGGAAAGTTAGGTTCACAATTTTCTGGGGTTTTACAAGTAGTTTTGAATTGCATTTTTTATTGTTGTTTGCTCCTAGTTGTGTCTGTCTTTATATGTTTTACTCAGTTGAAAATGTTAATGGCTAAGACTGTAATGTTTTTAGGCTATATTCTACAATGCCATTGCTTACAGGGACAAGATAAAACAATGAATGCTTAGTTTTCTACCAACAATGTTACTTCTGAATATCACCTTTTCACCCTCTCTCTTTGCAAATTTTACAGCTGTCACTGATAAACAGATTCTCAAAACCATTATGAAGTTTCTACTAAGTCCTTTCTATCAGACACAATAAAAACATTGTTTGCATCAACATGCTATTGCCATCCTCTACCAAAATGGTAAATTTTTCATTATCAGATTGCTATGTACTAGCCTGTTTTACAAAGACTATTATAACCCCTTGCTGGTTGAAGATGACCTACCAGCCTTAATCTGGTCTCCATGTCATGTCAAAGGTGGTTGTGTTGTGGCATCATAGCTTAATAGAGTTTTTACACTGTCACCATTCCTACCGAGGGAAGTACACTGATCTATTTATGATTACCAATGAAATCATTTAACAGGTATGTGGATGGAGCTTGAAGTAACCATGATGGTGAGTGGTCATTTGAAGATTTTGCTGTGATGTTCTTTTTGATAAATGATAAGTAACTGCAATCCATAGTATACTTTACTATTTAATTTAGTGTTTTATTTTGTTGTTTCTAAAATTACAAAGGCAAATTGGGATTGAAAATTGCAGCATAGAGTAGTTTGAAGAGGAAATGCAATACCCATTTCAGTATTATCAACCATTGCATTAGCAACTACATATTATGTATAGGGTTTTCTCCATGATCTAGAGAAATTGTGTATTGCTCTCCTATATGGGTGTAAAAAGCTATATTAGTTTTTGTCTAACTGTAGGGGTTTACAACTAAGGGACTAGCATATACACTAATGAAATGTGATTTGTTTACTTTCAAACTCCAACAGTTAATTTCCCAAACTATAAAAGTGTTACAATAAAAGTGTTAGCTCTCAAATTAGAATTATATTTTCTATTGTCAACAGAAGAGTTTATAGGCTTTATAGGCTGAAATATGACAATTGTTTGTAAGAATGCCCACACACTGATTTATAATAAAATGACTAGCAAACAAGAAAAAGTAACACACACTTTTCATTACCAGTGACTTGAGATGACAAAATACTTGTCAGCCCTTTAGGGTTCCTACAGATACATATTGTCCAGTTTTGGAAGATACCTTGATTATCGAGGATGATAAATCCTAAAATTGATGCAGATCTGTCTGTTCGTCTGTTCCCCAGAGCCATTAGAAGTGAGGTACTCCCACCAAAGTGTGAAAATTGCAACACTTTATCACAATTTTCTCATTGTCTATTGAAGGGATTTCTCTCTTATTTTACATATATGTACTAGGCCACAGTGAGATCCCTTTGTGTCTGTGTAAGACCTGGATATTTCTTAATTATTTTTTATAATTTTTAAAGCATTAAAATTCATAAAACCATGTACTAAATCTTAACTTAGAGCATTTTGTTAAAATATATTATTCAGCTACTTTTTCCAGTTACAACTTTCTACACCTTACAGTTTCTGAGATGTAGCCTGGACAAGATTTTAAACAGTAAGGTCACTACAGGAAGGTTAAAGGTGAAAATAAAGTCAATCTATGACAATACAAACCTACACCCCAACCAATGTTCCTACCAGGTTTCAACTTTCAACTCATTTTACCATAGAAAGTTGTCTGCATTTGTCACATTATACTAGATTGTAAGCAGATATTTTCTCTAATCATTGTGAAACTATTTGTTTATCCTCAAACAGGTATTATTGCCCACTGATAATTTTCCGCAGTTCTTTTCTATTGGTTTCAACAATAACCAAATTATCTGTATTACATACAAAGCACAGAAATGCAATAACCAAATAAATTGTATTAAACGTAAACCCCAGATATACCTTCTATACCTAGCTTCCTTTCTATTGTTTTACACAACTACCAAATTAAGTCCAGATATATTATAACCAAATGAAAGCCCTGATAGACCATCCATACCACAATTTTGTTTGACCAATTTTTTTATTTCATCTACTCCATAGATATGCACTAATCTTTTGCTACTTTCACAATCTATTACAACTTTTTTTCTTTTTGGCTCCATTGTAAAAGACAGGTTTGTACATAGGAAAAGTAAGTACACTTTTTAAATGCACTTTTAGTTCAACTAATCCACAAAGTAGATTTGTCATCATTTCATATTTTTGTTCTTAGTTATACAGTTTTAGTCATATATATATTTCCTACAATATTCTCCAAAATGCAACTCTTGCATTCTGCTATTTGCCTCATATTGACCAGCATCAGAATCTGTAACTCATCTAAACCCACCATGCACTCAGGTCATCCTGTGATCATTGAGTTGGGGATTCCCCGATGCGCAGATAGCATCAATTGCACCTATCTGGCTTTCATAGTTTGCGGAATATCAGTCCATGGACTGCATTGCTCCTAGCTCTTTGGGGTGATATCAGTTTCAATCCAGGCCCTGCTTCTAGATCTCTCAATGGTTGTCTTCTCAACATTAGATCTATTGAAAATAAATCATTGTATTTTCTGGAGTGTATCAAAGATAACAATGCTTATCTTATAGCTGTCATCGAGACATGGCTTAGGCCAGAAGATAGTGAAAGTTTTTTTCTACTATCACCCCTCCTCGATATAAGTTCACTAATGTACCTCAAAATGTCTAGAAAGGGGGCCGAGTTGGCTTTTATTCAAGGAGGACCTGAGTTTTGAGCAAGTTTCAAAAACAATTGTCAGGCTTTTAAAAGTACCTCCATTCAGATTTGCACTGAGTGTGCTATATTCCGTGTACTCTATAGACCCCCAAATCTCTCAAAGTCGCAATTCCTGGATGAATTTGGCATGTTTCTCGGTGCTGCTTCGTCAGGCTGTGAAAATATTTTCCTTAGTGATCTTAATTTTTATCTGGATCAACATGACAGCTGGACACTAAAATTTTATGATATCCTCGAGCAATTTAGTTTAACACAAATTGTGAATACACCTACACAATTTCAGGGTCATATTTTGGATGTATGAGGGATTCCATCCCCTGGGCTATTAGTCCCAATGTACTGTTAGACTATCAGACCACTAGCTTTATTTTCCCATCAGAGAGTCCTGTAAGTTTCAACGTGTCTCAATCTGTAAAATTCACAAGATAAATATCTTAAATTTTAAAATGGATATAATGAAATCTGACTTCATTAGATGCCCATCCAAAACTGTCAGTCTTCTCAGTCATCAATTCTTCAATACCTTGAGAAGCCTCCTTGACAAGCATGCCCCAAGAAGAAAAATACACCGAGACATGCCAAGACTGGTTTCATGAACTGTGACATCCTCAAGGAAATACGAGCCGCCACGGAAGCGTAAAAACTCAGCCAGCAATCATAGCGGATACCAGGCTGCAATCAACCACTATAATATCCTGCTTGAGAAGTCCAAATGCAATCATTATACCAACATTGTGGCTAAAATCAAGGAAAAACTAAGGCTTTGAGGAACTGTTTCAGAGATTTTACACAGGTCCTCTGTTGCTTTTCTAC
The DNA here is from genome assembly GCA_964017235.1 of Sabellastarte sp. h YS-2021. NCBI lineage: Eukaryota > Metazoa > Annelida > Polychaeta > Sabellida > Sabellidae > Sabellastarte > Sabellastarte sp. h YS-2021. Next base: position 145,968,843 of record OZ024931.1, read on the forward strand.
CAGACTGTACAAATAAAACTGACCTTGCAAACACTTTGTGTAAGTTCTTCTAGGACAAATCCTTAAAATAAGATCCACACTGTAGTCATCAACACTATCTTCAGTCACTAGACCAAACTCCACTAAAAATACTCTGTCCTCTTTCACACCTGTGTCCGAGGAAAATCTACTCAAAATTCTAAAGTCCTCATCATCCAAATCTTGTGACCGTGACCCAATTCCAATGTCACTGGTCAAGAAGTGTGCTGATATTCTCATTACCCCTATCACTAAAATTGTAAATTATTCAAACAAAGAAGGTACCAGCTGAAAGGAACAAGCTCCCACAAATTGTCAGATCTCAGCAAACGATAGATGGTTTCAGAAGCAAGCTAAAGACTCACTTGTTCAGGCTGGCACACCTTAGTTACACCCCACAATGGAGAAAGAAATAATGAGTTCAATAAATCACTTGAGTGTGCCTGTAATAAAATTTACAATCCACACTGCATCAGAATTATCTGGCTATCTGTATCAATAAACACTCCTAGCCAGGTCATCTCAGAAGTAAACACAAGGATATTAATATGTAATGGAATCCTCTGGGAGCTGTGCATTAATTTAAATGTGGTAAAACTCATTAAAGGGAAACCCCCTTGGCTGAGACATGTCTTTATATTTCACTATAGAGTGATAGCGCCACTAGTCATGATGGCTTCATAATGATTCAGTGTATGTCAGATTTGATGGAACAAGAAATACAAAGGCTTGAAGCAAGTCTAAACCTAGTGTGGTAGGTTAACAAGAATAATATTCATAGGGATAATCAATAGATGATCTAGGTTAGTAATTCAAAGTGCTGGGTGTGAATAGAGGGTAGAGTACTAAGTGGGGAAGCGTGAGTTAAAACGGTGAGTTTTAAGATGTTTTGTAAAGGATGTTACAGAGAAATTCCAAAGGGTTGTGACATAATGATTGAAGGATTTAGAAAAATATTTACATGCTGTGTGAACCTTATAGTAAAAGAGGGTATATGAACAAAAATTAGGGCTGCTGTCTACTATTTCTACATGTGGTGTATGGATGGATTGTTTGTATGTGATATGCCTATTTTAAATTACACCCTGTACTTATCTGAAAGATAATGGTTTTTGTTATTGGGGTGACATGGGAATGCTTGGACAAATGAATGACAACCCTGAAGAGTAAGTTTTGGATGTATTGCATTCTTCTCAACTCAAAGTCAGTGAGTGATGCAAACAGGGAATTCAAGTATTCCAATCTGCCGCTCACTAAATAAAGCATTTGCCAGAAGGATGGATGTTTTCAGGTCTAAAAGGTTATGAATTCTATAAAAGTTGACACAAAGACCAAGAGGGACAATTTCAGTTAAAACACCACAACAAGATTCTTGGCATTTGGAGCCCATGAGACCTGATTACCAAGGATATTGATAGCAAACAGAGAAAAGAGTTGTGTACAATTCCAGTTTGATCAGGGTTTAGTTTTAATTTCTTTGTCAACATAAATTTTGAATGTCTCTGAGGTATGCTTGAGTATATAGAGTGAGAAAATTTGTTGGTGATAGCATTATGTATAGTTTGTTACAGTCATAGAGCACGTGGAGTAGCAATAACTGGTTGCTTTTAAGTTGCAACAGGAAAAGACAAAGATTTTACTCAACAAATTTATAACAATTCAAATAATGATTACATTCAACTGAGATGCTCTTAATGATTCAAACAATATTTTAATGAAATCAATCTTACCTGACCACAGTCCTATCCATGAAATTAACATTTAAGTTTGCTGTATCCAGCAATCTGTCCTGTGTCTGTGCAACATGAACTAACACACAAAATGTCTAATAGCGTAAAGTATCCATATCCTGGGATCCTTTCAGTGTCCACTTACACAAACTCTCTATCTCCCAATATAAGGAATGTCTGCACACCTGTTCACTCCAAAATATGAATAACATCCAAAATACAGCAAATCCACAATCTGGTAGATTCATACACTATATTCAGTTCACTCCAATAAGGTTCACCACAAAATGTATATACCAAGCAGTCTTTATGCACTTGAACTTGAAAGTAAAATGTAGCAACAAAAGGCTATGGTGCCATAGCAGCTTTAAGACACAATTAACTTTCCCTATATCAAGTGAAGTCAGCTGGAAAATGTCCAGAAGATTATAGAAATCATTTGATACAAACTGTTAGAAGAACTACTGAGAAGGTTCTACAAACTTAGGGGATTTTCCCTAAAACTATAAATAAATCACTCCAACAGAGTGTAACAATTATCAGTAATAACTTGATCAGTTGCATAGAACACAGAAAAATCAACTCAATGACCTTAGGTGGCAACATGAACAACACTTTCCTCGGATTAAATGATGCAATGGCACAGTACCCAATTATGTAACGAGTTGGGTGTAATTAGCAAAAGAGTGTTACTTAATACTACTGTATGACCAAATGATTGAACTGAAAGGGTTTGCTTTAAGAGAAGTGATAAAGTACTACCTACTTTGAGTGACTATGTGGCAGGTATGATTATCAGATTGCTGACACCATAATATTTAAGCATGGTGAGAGTTGTAACAGACCATCTAGCCATATTAAAGGAGAGGTTATTTTGTATATTAAGGAGAACACGTTCAGTGGAAAGATGTTTTCTATAAGCTGATTGGAATCCAGCCATAAGACCAGCTTCTTCAATGTGGGCTGGATGTTGGACAGCTTCTACATCTTTCAAGAATCTTTGAGATAAAATTAAGGTTGGGAGACCTATAGCTTCTGATCACCTTTTTATTTAAGGATGATTTTTCAAGAGTGGAGTAACAATGGCCAGTTTGAAAAACTTAGGGCATTTACATTCTTCAAGTGAAGAAGGGGTAATAAGGATGTTCTAATAATCTAGATGGAGAGTTGGCCACAGGTCAAGAAAACATTATTTGCTTGGAGAGTTTATAATATTTATGGCAATCTAATCCTCAGTGTAAGTGGAGAAAGTGGAAAAGGCAGTGAGAGGAGATCAGGAACTATGGGTTGTGCAGTGTACGATAGAGTAAAAGCTGAACACTGATATTTTTAATTATGTAAAAAACAAATTATTCTGCCAGAAACTGAGTTGGGAGTTTTTTCGATGTAAACAATATGACTAATTGGTAATCTGTGTAACACTTTACCTGGTACCTGATGTAATTTTTGTGGCTTATGATAATTATCTGGTATCTTTGTTTTAAAGAATTGGGATTTGGCTTTCATAGATAACGATCTGTTGCAGTTGTATGAATTTTTGTACCAGATGTGTTCCTATAGACCTTTGATAGATTTTGCACTATTACACTTTCATTTTCCAATCCTAGGTTTATTTATAGATTTATTTGTTGTTTTACGTCACGTCTCAACAGCCAGGGTCATATTGCGACGGATAGTTTACAGGTGGAGGAAACCAGTGCATATTGCACTGTAAACCACCGGGCATCGTCTAGTAACCAACTTTCCAACATGAAGCACCCTGGCCGATTCGAATCTCGGGCTGGGCGCTTCATGTTTGAAAGTTGGTAGTTACTTGCAGATGCCCAGTCGTTTACAGTGCAGTATGCACTGGTTTCCACCCCCTGTAAAATACCCGTCGCAATATGACCCTCGCTGTTGAACGCGACGTTAAACAACAAATTAATCTAAATCTGCTGGCTTTGCAAAACATCAGTAAAAGCATCAGTTTTGGACCCAAGGGTTATGCGATTTAGATTGAAACTAGTACATGAAAATGACCCGAGAAGGCATCAGTGATATGGATGAGAAATATTGTCATTATTGATTTTTCGTTTAAACTAGTCAATAGTGTGTTTATCAATATGAGTTGGGAAGTTCAATTTTTATATAACTTTGAACAGGTTGTTTTAATATGTATATTGAATCACCAATGATCACCAGGTTATCAGATATGAGATGTATTTTTTGAGAAGTGACTGGATTTGTTCTATAAAGGTTACAGTGCTACTTGACAGTAATTTGTATACACAGTAGAACTTCAGTTTTTAACTCAGTGGTGGACGTACAACCAGTCCGGATAATTGAGGGTTTCAATTAGATCAAATGGAGTCCTGTTTGGACAAAACCTGGGGTTGTATGGGTAATAATCAGTGAATTTAACTTTTATTACTAAAATGGAGATATCATAGTATAATTTGATAACTAAACAGCTTTTACAGTGCCTTTATTCTTCCCTTGTCATTTTAAAGCATTAACTACACCTTAAAGTTACTTTATTCAAGATATATTAATGATAAACATCATCGTGCATTTTGTAAATTGAAAAGATTATTATTTACAAAACTCAAATTGAGCACACATTCAGTGATTGGGTTAGTGTGCTTTTTAATGCATTATAGATGTTAATCCTTTGATACACTTTGTCAATGTGTGAAATGCTACTCTTGGAGTTTATTATTGCAAAACCAAATTGAATACACTTTCAGTGATTGGCCCATTATCACAGAAGTTGTGTAGTGGAGTCATGGAATTTAATAAATCCCTCTGCTGTTGTAACAATGATGATAAAGATCAAACAAATTAGGGTGTGGACAGTATGTTTTATGAAGAATTAGAATTAATTGTTCCGAAGAATGTGTAAAATCTTGTATTATCGCTCATGCTAGACCATGCATTATGCATGAATTTTGGGTGACAAGGTTTCAGATTGCTTAATCTGGAGCTTTGGATGATAGAGGGCTGGGCAATTGAGGCTCTACTGTATTTAAAAAGAATTTAGTGTGAAGAAATTTTCAAGGAGTTATAAATATCAGTGGGAACTACACGAGAGTCTATATCATTTTTGACAAAATCCCCACGCTTGTCCCACATTGGGTCTCATGGAGCTGTTAGTATAATTTGTGGCTTGGTGGAGTGATCCCACACATATGACCACTGCTGGTGTAACGTCTGATCCAAGTCTTGGATAGAGCAAACAGATCTTTGTCATTTGTTTGATATTGATCTAATATTTGTGTTAGAAATATTTCAGGACTTGGAGCAATATGAAAAACCAGAGAGGTAGTAATGATGGTGACAAAGAGTTTCTGTCTCTGGTTCTGAATTTTTTCTTCTCTGATTTTGGCTCCAGTGCCTTTAGAGTCTCACATATGATAGAGATTAAGTAGTATAAAAGTACCCACTGCATTATAATGTAAGTGAAACTTTTGCAAATACTATCAAACATTTCATGGAATTCAATGTCTAGTTTATTGTGCCCTGTATTTTGTAACATTTCTCCATTGCTCATGATATAATAAAATTATTTTAACTTATCAAATGTCTTGTCATATTATTGAATCAAAGCTGTTGTATACATAATGTGTGCCAATAAAAACTTTTATGACTTTTATTTAGACATCTATTATTGGTGCTGTTAATACCATATGTCACAGACCTTATTATATTATGTGCATTTATTTTATTTTTTATTTAATAAAATGACTTTATAGATCTTGTGAACGAGTTTTAATGCTTTTCAAAAACATTCAAATAATATTTTGTTGATGTTTCTTCATGGCCTAAGATTGTGGAGTGTACCAGGCTACCAGCATTACCCAAGTAATCAACAGTGACCAGGGGATGCTTATATATGCAACAGAAAAATGAACAAGTTATGTGGAACAAAGGAAGTACATCAAATAGGAAGATAAGATAGAACAGTTTTATAAATCACCATTTGAGAGGAACTATATCAATAAGAAGCTGCTTATTGTGATCACTCTTTGTGTGGGGGTTTGCATATTTGGTTTGTTTAATGGACCTAGTATGTTTGTACTGGTTGAACTTTATATCTAGCTTTAAATGACCACCAGATTATATGACTTGTTGTATGTATATTGAGATGAAAATAATACTTATGACTGGCATTTTCTATGATCTGAACAATATCCAAAGCTCAGCAAATCCACTCTCTGACACATCCAGACACCATATCCAGTTCACTCTAATTAAAGTTCATCACAAAATGTATATGACAAGCAGTTTGTCTCTATTTGATACACAAACAAGTCAATCCAAATTATAGCAGCTTCAAAGACCACTGCCCACATATCACACCGGTATACACAACTAAACTGTGGCCAGGTTTTCAGTCCTTAAAAAGCTGCTCTGAATTCTAGAGCATCCTAGAGTGCAATATAGAGAATTTAATATATTTCCAGGACAAAGAAAATATAGAGAAGGCTCTAGAAAACTTCTCGAACTAACTATATTGTCACACATACAATCTGCAAGAAACATCAGTACTAACTGGACAAGCTCTGTAGAAAACAGAGCAAATCAATAATTAAGTCTCCTTATGTGTTAAAAGAACTCTGCTCTCACACACATAAGATTGTCCTTGTTAAAATACATAATGATACATTGCCCTCTTACATTGAAATAATCTTAGTTCATTTATTTTATAAAAGAGGTTCCACTCATGTGTAACATCACATATTTTTAACAAGTATACAAGAATTTTAGATTAAGTAGGATATTAAACTATGTTTAAACAATACTTTAACTCACCAGGTTATCAGATATGAGCTGCATTTTTTCCAGAAGTGACTGGATTTGTTCGATAAAAGTTAAGTGCTACATGACAGTAATTTGTATACAAAGTAGAACCTCACTTTTTAACACAATGGGGGCCAAGGGTCTAGGGAACATGATTTACTAGAACTGGTAATAATTTTGGTAACTTGATCCTCTGTTACAGTCGATAAAGTGGAGAACATAGGGGGAGGAGAGTCAGGGTTGATGTGTTGCAAATTGGCAGAAGCAGACAAAAGTTCATTCTCATAGGTTCCCAAAAAATCGTTCTCAACTCCTCTCTCACTTCTCTATCAATATTCTGGGAAATCAGGTCTAGCCAGCACAAAGTGTCAGGAACCTCGGAGTGGTGTTCGACTCTAATTTTAAATTTTCAACCCACGTGTCACAGGTCATCAAGTCCACTAGAGTACATGCGAGAGACCTCTACAGAACTCTTCAGCTTCTAGACCTGAATACATCAGTGCTGTTAGCGAATGCTTTGGTCAGCAGCAGGCTGGACTACAGCAATTCCCTCTTCTTATCACTCACTGATTTTGAGTTAAGGAGAATGCAGTTAGTCCAAAACTCACTCACCAGGGTTGTCACCCGTTCCTCTAAATTCTCTCACATTACCCCTCAACTAAAAAACTCCATTGGCTACCAGTCAGATACAGGGTACAATTTAAAATTGGTCTTATTACATATAAAATTCTCAATTAGGGTCAACCAGTTTACCTAAGAGGATTAATCCACCCCTACACCTCTTCCAGAAACACAAGACAAAGTACCCCCAAACTCAAGTTCCTCCAAACCCCCACTTTTGATCGCAGAGTTCACAAATCAATTAAACACTTTTCTAATTCATTCAGTCACTATGCTCCTGCCCTTTGGAACACTTTCCCTTTCCATGTAAGAAATAGTCCCTCTGTTGCATCTTTTAGGAAGCACCTCAAGACTCATCTCTTCAGCTCTAGCTTCCCAACTTAGTTTTCCTTCCCTCCTGATCACACCCACAATCCTGGATTACCAACCTTGAACGCCCCTCGACTTCAATATGATAATGATCTGGTTTAATTAGCGCACTGAGTTCCCCATTGTGGGGAAGATATTGCAAAGCAGTAGATTAGATTGGATTAGATGTTAAAAGCCCTGTAAAATGCTTGATATTTGATACATTTTAGTGGAAAAATCGTCTAAGCAAGTTATACTGGAGAATCAAAGGCTTTGTTAAAATCTCTGAAAAATGCTTAACATTTGTTTGATTTTAATAAGACAACCACCAAATTGTTCATTATTATATAAAGAATACTTGTCTATCGATGTAATTAATCTAGAAACCTAACAAGATATCTTAAAAGTAAGATATTCAATCCAACATCCATGAAAAAAACGCCCAATTAAGTAACACTGGAAAATAAGGACTTCATTAAAGGAACTGTAAAATGCTTAATATTTGCTTGATTATAATAAGACAAGCACCAAATTGTCTATTAGTATGTGTAAAATGCTCATCTGTAGATAAGTAAATCGGAAATTTAACATAAAATATCTTAAAAGTAAGATATTGAGGGACTAAATCCACGGAAAAAGTCGCTGAATGAAAATAGCTAGTAAATTATAAACTCTGTTAAAAATACTGTTGATTTCTTAATATTTGAGAGATTTTAAAGAGACAACCAAACTGTTCATTATGATATGTAGAATACTCGTTTTAGTCATTTATAAATAATTAAACTGGAAACCTAACATAAGATATCTTAGAAGTAAGATATTGAGGAATAAATCTACATAAAAATCGTCCCATTGGAAAACACTGGATAGTCCAAGGTTATGTTAAAAGCCCTGTAAATTGCTTAATAATTGATAGCTTTTTGTAAAACAGCCACCTAATTATTCATTATTATGTGTACAATGCTCGTCTATAGATCATGAATCTGGAAACCTAACATAAGATATTTAAAAGATATTGAACACCAACATCCATGGAAAAATCGCCTAATTAAATTATACTGGAGAATAAAAGGCTTTGTTACAATCAACCACCAAATTGTTCATTATTATATGTAAATTGCTCGTCTTTAGATCATTAATCTAGAAACCTAACATAAGATATGCTGAAAGTAAAACATTGAACACCAACATCCACTGAAAAAATCGCGCAAGTAAGTAACACTTGGAATTCAAAGCTTTGTTAAAATCCCTTAGTAATTGCTTGATTTTAATAAGACAACCAACAAATTGTTTATTATTACTTGTAGAATGCTTGTCTATCACTAATTAAACTAGAAACCTAACATAAGATATCTTAAAAGCAAGATATTGAAAACCATCATCCAATGAAATAATCACCCCATTGGAAAACACTGGAAAATAAAAAGGTTTGCTAAAATCCCTGCAAAATGTTTAATATTTGCTTTATTTTAATGAGACAACCACCACATGGTTCATTATTGTGTGTAGAATGCCCGTCTATAGATACTTTTACTGGACACTATGTAAAAGATATCTTGAAAGTAAGATATTCAGGGGCATATTCTACAGAAAAAAATCCAGTTTAGTTTTCTGCAGACAAGGATTATGTATGTAACATCAAGCAAATTGTTGTTTGTCTTGTTAAAATTCACTAATTATTGAGCATCTCATAGGAATCTTAAAATAGCCTTTGATTTCCCAGAAGAAATACTTACGGCGCCTGGGAAATGACATACAACTGTTTAGTTATCATTTTTTATCTTGTTACAACAAGTCAGCAAGTCATTACCACAAGATACTAAGTCGTTCCCCAAGATAGCAAGTTGTTACTACAAAATACTAAATCATTCATCCAACTTAGTAAGTCGTGGTAATGAGATACTAAGTTGTGGTAATGAGATACTAAGCCATGGGAATGAGATACTTACTTGTGGGAACAAGATACTTAGTGGCTACCACAACAGAGTAAATCCTTGTGTTTTTATTCATACTCACTCCTTACTTACACATTGTCACCATTTACTTACTTGTCATTCAGACCACTTGCTAAGTTGTTCCCACCACTTGTTAACTTGTTCCCAAGACTTGCTTACTCGTTCCCACCACTTACTAACTTATTCTCACCACTTTCTTTCTCATTCCCACCACTTGTTAAGTCTCATTTATGGCAATGAGATGCTAAGTCGTGGTAATGAGATAGTTAGTCTTAGGAATGAGATACTTACTTGTTGGAATAAGATATTAAGTGGTTACCACACAACAGTAAATCCTTGTATTTCAGTCATACCCATGCCGTACTAACTCATTCCCATCCCTTACTAACTCGTCCCCATCACTTACTAACTTGGTCCCACCACTTACTAAGTCATTCCAACCACTTACTAATTCATTCCCACCACTTACAAAGTCATTCCCAACACTTACTATGTTGTTTCAACCACTAAGTAAGTCATTCCCACCACTTAATCACGGGAATGACTTGCTATCTTGTGGAAACAACTTAGTATTTTGTAGTAATGACTTGCTAACTTATTGGAACGACTTAGAATCCTGTGGTAACAAATTACTAACTTGTAAGAAGGAATTAGTATCTTGTGGTAACGACTTGTTATCTTGTGGCAACAAGTTATTATCTTGTGGGAATGAGTTACTATCTCATGGTAAGAAGATAAAAATGAAGGGACATAAAACTGTTTTCCTATGATTTTTTTATATTTTGACCACAAGATAGGTAGTTGTTCCCATAATATGTTTAGTCTTTCCCACAAGATAGAAAGTTAGCAAATTGTTACAAAAAGCTACTATTTCATGCCCATGAGTTAGCAAGTTGGTACCGCAAGATACTAAGTCATTCCCACAAGATACTGAGTCATGCTTTCATACATTTTTGTATGCAATACCACACTTATCTTGAGGGAACAACATAGTATCTCTTGATAATAATTTTTTAACTGGTGGAAATATCTTTGAAAGTGGTGGGAACGAATTAGTAAGTGGTGGGAATGAGTTAACAAGTGGTGGGAACGAGATGGCAAGTGGTGGGAATGAGTTATTAAGTGATGGGAACGACTTATAAAGTGGTGGAAATGACTTAGTAAGTGGTGAGAACAAACACAAGGATTTACTGTCTTGTGATAACTACTTTGTATCTTGTTCCCACAAGTAAATATCTCATTCCAATGACTTAGCATCTCATTGCCACAACTTAACTCGTGGAAATGACTTAACAAATGATGGGAGCAAGTTAGTAAGTGGTGGGAATGAGTTTACTTGCAGGCACCTAGGTGCATGCGGGTTCATTCCTTTGGGGGACCATGATTATCTAAGGTTTCTGGGCATTAGTATGCAGACCATGGCGCTGTTTGTTAAGTTTAATTCTATTGATCCACTCTAATTCAAGGCTAATATTCTGCATGCACTCTTCCATTTGCATTCAAGATTTGGAATGGGTAACATAAAATATGTACAGTGATTAATATTATTTTCAATACATCATATGTAGAGTAAGAAATGTGAAATTCGCCACTTTCAACATGTTTTTAGACTGTTTTCATGCATTACCCCGCTTTTAATAAAGCAATATGTGTCAAATTTTACAAAAAACAAGTCTAAACCATTAGCAATTGTCTGTATCATTGTTTTTGAAATATATCATACTGTTGCCATGGATAAATAAAGTTAAAGTTGACAGATTAAGAAGATTGTTAGAAATGTGAAATTTGCCACCTCACGAATTTTTTGAATGGTTACATTATTGATAATGGCTATTTACTTATAGTATCGATTACCCAGTACATCAAGTATCTAGTGATAGCTCAGTTGGTAAGGTGCAGGAGTTGCGTGTGGATGGCTGGAGTTCAATACTTATTGAAATTCACGGAGAAAACATCTTATCATTATGTACTCATATAAGACATTTTAATATTATTTATTCATTGAATGCATTAGTGGGACATTCACTCACCAGGGGCGCTACCTTACAGTGAATTTCTATTGAAAGGCAATATTCAAACCCAGGTTCGATCCCAGCCAAGTCCAATGTTTTTTTCTCTTGGGAAAAGTAGTTTTTTTCATATTAAGTTTTATGAAGTGTACAGTTCACCATTCTCCATGGATATTTGAACATCAATGCCAATGGTCAATACATTGGAGATAAATCCAAAGGCAAATATGTTAAATTTGTTGTTCAGGTACTTTATATTTACATATAAGATACTCTTTAGTTTGGAGCTCTGCTGCATTAGCTAAGTAAGCAATAGCTACTTTCTGATTTGTAGCAAAATTTTAAAATCAGAACATTTAAATATCTTTGAAAGTATTGCACATAGTAATTTTCTTTGATTATTTCAACAAAATAACAAAGAAATAAATTTTTTTCATTCAGGATATTTCCCCAGCAATCAAAAACAATGAGAATTGGAAAGTATATTTTATTGCATCTTCAACATGAGTTGACATGTGTATATTTAAATCTGCATAAATGATATACATCTTTCCACATCGAGCAAGAATCCACATTGCAAGGAATGTTATAACTTAAATTGAAATAAAATAAGAAAACTTCCCGAATGACATATACATAAAAAATATATCATGAATAAAAATAACACAAGCATGATATTGTTAATCTTCATGAAGGATATATTTCTTCTGTATATGTCTAATAATGGATGTTTTAATTTTATTATCAAAATAGCTGACATATATACAGGAGCACTAGTAAAACAAAAACCTCAAAATTTCCAGAAATCACAGAATGAGCTGTGGATTTGTGTTAGAACGTTTCGTGGGGGGAAAGCAAATTGGAGATTTTTTTTCAACAGAAACCTCAAACTTGGGTTTGAAAATGCAGAAAACAAAATGTCATTTGCAAGGTTGATCATTAAGTCAATCATCTAGTACCCCCACTTTCATAGGGATCAACAAGATGAAAGCTTTGTTACAAGATGATCGATTACATCTATAGAACAAAAAATTGTACATAGATTTTATGCTAGTTGTATTATAATAAACTAGATGGTTTATTTATGTATTGAGGTAATATTTTGGTGTTTATTTCAGAAAATATAAAAATATATCTGCTTGAAACATATTTCACGACTATTTTTGTAGAATATATTCAAGAAAAGGGTGTTTGTTTATTTGCAAATCCAAGTGAAGTTTGCCATGTGCAGCAAAGCTGTCAATGCTGACCGATCGGCTTAATGAGCATATCGACATTATGATCATCTACTATACTAATTGGCAATTATGTTTATCTGAAATAGATTTTAGAATCTGGAAAACATGCCAAGTGTAAAGCACAAATAAACAGTAAGAAAGACATTTCTAAAGGGAGACAGGTTCATTTGTCATTCATATGTTATAAAAACATTTAAAAGTGTCATATTTATAAATTACACACCATAAGTAATGAAGTTTTTCTGGGCATACCAAACAAAGCAAAACACATCTGTAAACCTGTACACAAAGACTAATGAACGTGTACTTGAATAACACAATTAGAGCAAAGTAAACAGCTTTAATTTTTGTGCGTGGTTTTCTTTTTGGAGGGGAAAAAGGTCAAGGATATAGGGGAAATGGGAGGGGTATGATATTGATTGATTTACTGGAATGGGAAGTACAAAAGTACACCAACAGTGCACCTGCTTTTGTACGGCATGAAAATGTAGCTTTAAAATTAATAACATGGCAAAATATCTGTTAATATTACTGAAACCTATAATTTTCTCCATAATCACTACACTAGCGTTTTAAGAGGGCAATATGGATCATCATGCTCTCATATAAAACTTGAGACTTTTTTATTGATTGGTTTACTTGGTGCTAGTGGAAATAAATACTAAGTCGCAGGTAAATCACTATCTCTCAGTTTAGCTCTAAAATTCCCCCGATAGACTGCAAATGTTGAAACAATGTTGAAACAAAGATGAAACACCATTCTCCAATAAGGTCTCTGTTTCTCAAAATATGGAACAACAAATATCCAATGATATCTCTCTATTTTAATGTTGAAACAATATTGAAACAAAGATGAAAGACTATTATCCAATAAGGTATCTGCTTTCCCAAAGATGGAACAAAGATGAAACAGCGACTATCCAAGGACATCTTTCTATTAAAAAGTTGAAACAATATTGACATCAAAGTTGAAACCAATATTGAAATACCAAAGCCAATTACACAATAGGATTTCATAAAAGATAAAACACCATAGAAACATATGTTGTATGTAAACAAATGCGCCATGTTTGAAATTCTTTTTTGTTTGTTTGATATAATTGAACTACAACACAAGCAGGAAAATCATGCACTTAATTAACTACACATACATGTCACCAGATTGGCTGATTACTTGGTAGCCCTGAAGGACCAATCAGTATTATCACTCAGCAATGCAATGTTCAAGCCAGTGAAATCATAACTCTGTGGCAGAGGCTGAGTGATAATGACAAGCAGAGAATTGTTTACTCCGAGTGCTTTCAACGAAAACAGCCGCAGGGACATTTTAAATCTGCCAGGTCAACTGTATCCCCAAGAGTTGAAAGCACTAAAAGGTTTCAGTAACTATTTTATATGTAACAGGAAAACTTCTCGAATGACAAAAATATATCACAAATGAAGATAATATTACACGAGTGCGTAGCATGAGTATTATATTGTTAATTTTCATGAGTGTCAAATCAGAGATGTTTAAATTTTATTATCAACCATTTTAATGATTTCTAAGTAAAATTTACCTATATTAAGGACCAACTGCAGAAAGGCTGGCATATACATACTAGCACAAATTAAAATAAATGTTTGAATTTTCAATTTGTGATTTCTCAGCTATTTCTTAATGTATTTTTATGCAACAAACATGATGCATCGTAAATATTTGTGGGTTATATAGTTTTTCGAGATATTAGTAAAGCCAGAAGTTATTGACACTGATTATCCATGGTACATTGGCACCGTTATTTACCAAAATATATATATGTATATCCTGTTCTGTATACCACCATATAAGATCAAATACATTGCACAGTGGATAATAAAAATTGTTTTCAACATTTACTTTCAAGGAATACTTAAATGAAAGAGCTGCTGTAACAATAGGTAGTATTATTTTGAATATAAAGTCCTGCAGCAATTTTCAGAAATTTTTTTTGTGTGTTTGGTTAAGTGAATGTGACAAGATAATTTAATTTTTTTTAATTTTAAATGCTTAAAACAAATTATTTGTTGCAATATTCAATCTCCCATTACATTTCAAAAGAAAGGCTTTTTCCTGTTTGGTTGTTTCATGAACTGGATGGACATACACACAGTAAATATGCCTACTTAATGATATTGAGGGATTGCAAGTACTCGGTGACTATTCCAAAATTTCATCACATTAATGACTCACAGCACAGACTGACTGTGACATAAGGGTTATTTATCATTTTTTCATTCAAATATTTACAGAGCTTTCATAGGAGAATATGGCTCTCCAGCTCAGTGGCCTGACTGTAGCCGACTGGTTGAGGCAGTTTGTCTGAAACTGTGTCACCAGCATCCTTCACCTAGGAAATATGGCAACAGCAGATTTTCAAGATGGGCTGCCACTATCAAAGACTATCACCACATCAGGCAAGTGATTTTGTTGAACCCAGGGAAGGTCGCATCCCAGGTGCTACCTTAATCAGTGGCACTTGAATTGTTCGCAAAATACCTTAAAACTTATGTAATGTAACCTTTGACCTTTGTAACTTATTTTTCCCGCCTTTTCCTTCAAATTTCCCTCCTGCCTCACTTTTACTCCAGTTTCCAGTGAGGCAAGTCGCCATTTTATATAACTTTAACAAGAATTTGCCCACACCCCTCCCTTGAACCAACTAATTCTAGTGTAGTTTCAGATCACGAAATACTGTTAAAATCTGCGAGGAGCACACAGATGGAGATGCTATGGCCTGCACATGGAGCCCTTCCTCTTTCAGCTTTACAGCCTCATAAGCTGATGTGTAGTGTCAAGTGGCTGCTGTCAGTGCAAGGTGTCATAGTGTTCCTCATTAGTGTCAAAGTGTAGTGCTCCGGTCAGTTAAGAAGGTTAAAAGCAATCTAAATATATGCTGGGGCAGAGTGCTCCAGGTCAGGATCCTTCCACAACATGCTCCAGATTCTGGCTTCCGCGTCAGGTCTCTCATGTCACACATTCTTGCCAGCCCCAGGTGTCAGGGCAGCGCTGATCTCTGGATCCTGTGCAATCTAAGGGGGTTCCTGCTGTGGTTCTGGTGGATTGCTGCTCTGCTTGAGGACATGATAGTTAATCTGATCTATTTAGTAAATTCCCTGTTTCCCTTATTTAGTGTGATTTGTGAGGTCTTGTCTTGGTTTCTGGACTGAATAATTTAAAAGTTTGTTTTGTATTAGGTCATCTTATGTAATACATGTCAACAGATCATTGCATAATACCATGGATGCTGTTATGTGTGCACTTAAATGTGTCAAAATGTATGTGAATTGTATGTGCCACAGGTGAATTTAATAAGCACTAATGATGTCTGCATATCAACTGTGAAGTAATTACGCAAAATTTCAAAACGGTAAAATTGGGGTGTCAAACCAGGGTCCCCTAAGGTTTTAACTTGTGTAGCGGTTTAGGGTGGGTCGTAATGCTCGATCCCTTAAGGTATTGTGTGTTTATAGCTAGATACTCTGGTTCCTAATTTTACATTAATTTTGTTATGTTACTAAGACATGTTTTTCTCGTTATAAGATATCTAGGGTTATGTACTAGTTTTGATACAGAACTTAACATCAGTAACCTCGTGAGAATAAGTAACTCATCAAAATGTGTCATATTATAGTAATAATTAGGGTATACTTCAAGTTTCATTGATTACTTGCTTGCAGATAACTAATGTGTATAGTTTAACCATAAGTTTAAACTTAAACTCGTATAAGGTGTATGATCACCTTATCTTGCAACTAAACTAGTTTAAGGCCACCTTTAGGTCATATCATGTAGATTAGGTGACCTTAGGGTCTCCTCAAATCCAATTTTAGTATATAGTTTAAGGTGGCCTTAGTTATGCTTGTAAGTTTAAACTTAAACTTGTTTAAGGTGCCTAGTCACCTTCTTTTCACAGTAAACTATCTGAAGGCCACCTTTATGTCAAATAATGTGAATTAGGTGACCTTAGGGTCTCCTCATGTTTGGCTTTTAATACATAGGTTAAGGTGGCCTTAGTTGTTCGTGTATATGTTGATGTCATGGTAATAGTAGTATGTGCAGTATGTAAATATTTTATAGTATGTAGATTTTAATAAATATATTATCCCCAGTGTGATTTTTACTGACTTAATCATTCAAGGTCAGGACACTGATTGCATACCTTTCTTATTCAGCTTCTTTTTGCCCATAGCTATGCAACACTCATCATAAATAGCCTGAAGCTTATGGTTATCTACACTCAAGGTATTGTGGGCAATATCGATGTTAATGCCCAGGCATGTAAGAGCTTTAGTGGGAGGAACCCGCTTATCCGGATTCATGGGAAGGCCTAGATCCTCTAAAAGCTCAGATAATTGAATAAAAGCCCTCTCAGCCTCCCCCTTGGTTGAGACAATGATGTAATCATCAATATAAGCAAAAATTGTATGACCTAATTTTTTCATGAGGAAAACGACGGCATCAGATGCTCTCTGAAACGCTGAACAGCCATGGACCCAGCCAAACGCCAACGCAACGTTGACGTAATAATTACCTTTCCAAAATATGCCAAACTTCAAAGCATCAGCTTGATCCACCCTAAGATTTCTAAAAGCACAAGCAACATCAATTTTTGCCAAGTATGGATCATCAGTAGTGATAATTTTTTGTACAATATCATCAATACCCGGAAATTTAAGAGCAAAAGCATCTTGATCAAAAGCAATTCTATTAACATTATCATTAACTGATTGACCTTTAGGAAATGACAAATCCAAAATAACTCTTCTCCGAATCTTTAGGTCTAGTAAGAAGACGTGAACAATGAATATTAATTGCAGAAATATCCGAAATAGGACCAATAATAGCCCCAGCTTTCATCTCTTTGTTCAGATATCTATCAACTTCTTCCGGATATTGTAAAGCAGAAACATGATTTTTAATGTTCTTGTTAACCAAAGTCTCTGGTTCGTTAAGCAACAAAGGAAAGCCAAAAGCCAAATATTGAAGCAACTTTTTGTCCGGATAATCGAATAACAATCTGTTCCAAGCCTCGAGGTTAAGACCAGATTTTTTAGGGTACCTGGCTTCCATATAGTTAGGTTTAACTGTAATCCGAATGTGTTTAGCAATCTCTAGACACTGTCTAATATTCGTAATTTCGACCATCTGTCTATCCGGCCCGATAAAAGCAAAATCAATGCTATCTTTTGCCAAGTAACCCAACCTTTTATCCGAAAAATTATAATCTGAATCAGAAGCACTGTGAACACTGTTGGAGTTGATATGCGAAACCTGCAATACTATTACTGGTAACTGGTGGCAAGGTATCGACTTTATGCTGAGTTTCATAAACAAACGCAGCCGTATCATTAAAGTCCAACAATTTATCAATTATATATTCCACATAGTGGTTATATGAAATACCAAATGTATCCTTTATAAAACATTCCTTTTTATAATCCTGCACACAATTTTTGGATCCACTTCATTAACATATTTACTGTCGAATAAACTTGCTATATCTTCAACCATATTCCTTTGAACAAGTAAATACTCAGTATGAGTGAACTCAAGAATACCAGGAGGCAAGTGTTCACATGCGAATAAGAGAAATTCAGAAAAATCCCAATATTTTACAAAATATGCGAATCTACTCTTGAAACCAGTCCTATGAAGTAGGACAATATACACAGTTGTTCTATTAATAGGACAATTGTACTCATGAGAAGTAAAATCTATTCTGGTTTCAAACAATAAAAATCTTCCACAAATATCTTCTTTATATGGGTACATGCTGCACTGACCAGTATTCAATTCAATACTATTAGTAAAGCAATGTTCACACTGTATCGAAAACATATTTCCACAATTAGTACAATACAAATAATCAGAAACGTGTTTCATTACTACATAGAGCTAACTACATAGTTACAAAGAGATGAATATACACAGCTATCTGACAGAACATTTACGTCATTACCAACTGCATTTATATTTAAACTGTCAGTAAAGCTCCCACTGTCATTTACATTGCAGTCAAAATTATCAGAAATACTATTATATCCTGGGAGCAGCTGCTTAGGTGGCGTCTGACTCTCCTATTTACCCTGTATGACCTTGTCTTGACCTTTGTTCTTTGCAAAACACTTGACCTCTGGATGGGCCACATAACGACAACTTCTAGCACAGAAAGAACAGTTGTGACGAAACTGACCATGATGACCATCATGACTGCATGAGCCCTCGTTGTAATAACGACAAACCTTTCTCTGTGGAGCTGTCTGCTGGTTCACCATGGATAACTGTGATGCACTTAAACGATTTAAGGACCACTGGGTTGCGTCATTCCATCCTAAATGACCATCTTCCAGCTCGTGCATAGACATGGCCCATGCTCCCCTCACCACAGGCCATGGAAGTGAAGTTGCGTCTCGTAGCGAAAGAACTACCTGTAGCAAAGCTTGCTTCATGAGAGCTGTATGTTTGATCTGCAATACATTCGTCAGCTGACCAGCAGCCCACTGGGGAAGGGTTAAGTCATCATAACCAATACGCTTGTTACCTGAGGATACTTGAAACCCTCCATTCGGCCATCTTGCTTCGGGAAGGGCTGTGCACAGATCAGTTAAGTTAAAATGACCCGACTTCTTGCCAGAATGTGGCTTACCTTGAATAGCTTGAAGCCTAGACTGCTGATCATAAGAAGCCAACACTCTTGAAACAGCGTCAGAAATACCGGGATTATTTCTGATCACATTAATATCTGGCAGGATAGCATCTCTGTCATCAGAAGCACCTGTCACAGGCATCACACGTGGATTGGCTGTCAGACCAGCAGCAATCTGACCAGAAAGTGGATCCGATCTGTCACCACATCCAGACATCACCACCTGATCACTACCTTGTGGTGAATGATGGGTAGATACTCCCTCCTGGAAACGCAAAGTCTGACTTGGATTTGAGCCCTGGCCCATAGCTTGAAAAAACCCATCAGCAGGAACATCAGGGAATTGTGAACGCTGCCTGATCTGAATAGGGGTAGAATTAGTGGTATGTTCAATATGTTCAACACGACGTGCCAGAGCTTGTGTTGAGGCGTCAATTTTCGGCAGATACTGTAAAATGTCAGCATTGCTGGCAGAAGAAGATGAAGAAGCCATTGGTGAAGGTGAAATCAAATTACATGAGTAAACCATGGCTCAGTAAAGGTCTTGTTAATGCATGTAATGGCTTTTTTAAATCAATGGATGTTTTTTCATAAAATAGCAGCAAGATAAAAGGATTAAAAGTTAAACTGCATCAGAAAAATGTTTTTCAGTTAATAACAAACTTACCTGAGTGATATATAAACTAAATGTTATAACAATAAAAAATTACTAGACTGCACCAAGGCAACCAAGTATCCTGATATTGTAATTTTACACAAATACTGATTTTTATTTTAACCTACAAAATGAGTTCATATGAATGTCATTCTTCACTGAATTGCTGAAAATTTGGTATTCCTTTGCATGCAGAGTTACAATTTGGATCCTTTCCAAAATTTCATCATATCTTTATTTGGTCTGGCCCCTCCCACATAACAGATTCACGACGATACTTTTACTGGTTTTCTATATATCGTGAACACAGGAAAGTGACAAAGAAACAGACAGACAAACCAACAATTATATGAACACACTAAAACATAGCTACCTGGACTGATGTTACAAGATATTCTAATTCTATGCATGTAAAACCTGGATAGCACTTATAGTAATCTCCGAAAATAATAAATGCAAAGGTTATTGAATAAGAACTTCCAATCAGGATAATAGCTGTTTCCTGACCTTCCAGCCTGCATAAACTAGCAAGATTGTAGGCATAATGTACACTGTATGTAGTAGTCTCCTCACCAGGTAAACTTAATAAATATATTAGCACATATCGCAAAATAATTATAATGCAGTCAGGCAGTTGTGTCTATACTATACATATAAACGCCTGTTGCAAGGCTAGTAATAGCTTTGACCTTTGTGATTGGAGATGGTCAACATGAAGTCATATTTATCCTTGCTATCGGATGAGTCTGTTTGTTTGTTTGTTTGTTCGCCTGTCTGCCTGATACATTGACTAAAAACTATCCATCGGACTTGCATAATAATTTCACAGCTGTGTCCTCCTCAATATTGGTCTGGATCTTGAGCTTGATCTCAAATCCAAATTTGATTGTGTGAGTTTTTGGCAATAATAATCTTAGAACTTATCTCAGACATAATATTGCAGCATATTAGTCCACATAAACATGGGTGTGCAATATACAATAGTAGTTAAAGATAATTGATGTCTAAAATAAGAAATCTACATATGAGTCCATACAATGATAAGTAAGTAAACAAGTAGTTGCAGTGAAAACTTCTTAATTTACCAGTTCACCACACAGGGCTGATTAGTCAACTTGACATATCTACATGGATAAGTAAAGAATTGTACATAAAATCAGATCAGAGTTTTATTTCCACGCAAGATGTGCTTTATCTCTGCCTGATGCCTTCTCAAAGTTGAGAAGGATCTGAATTGAACAAGGCCAAAAGGTGTTTTGGTCACCTAGCGTGAGCGCAAAGCCATCAGAGACATGAGTAGTGCAGTAGAATTTACGAAAGTCTGGTTACACAAAGAAATTCCAACTAAAACATATCCCACAGCAAGAGAGGTAAATTCAGAATTCACAGGTCTTGTAAAGGTCATCAAACTCCGGAGAGAAAAGGACATATGTCCTTTTAACTACTGCAATGTTGCCATGTCATCCAAATGGGAGCAAAAGAGATCATCAAACTCCAGAGAGAAAAGGACGTGTGCTTTTAACTACTGCAGTGTTGTCATGTCATCCAAACGGGAGCAAAAGAGGTAAATTCAGAGTACAGAGGTAAAAGTCTGGAGACAAAAAAAGTGATCTGCAGAAAATCGGTATTTCTTTTTAGTACTACTCAGGGGAAAGGGTTTGTGCATTCTGAGTCCTTGTTTTTATTGTAATTTTAAATGTCTTCTAACATTACAAACTATGTAATATGAGAGAGTTGTTTCTAGGAAACCTTACTCATTATCAGAAAGAAATATTACCGCTTCGTGAAGATTGCCAAATTTTAGAAGGAACACTTGGAATAAAGAATATATTGTACTAGCAGTGAAAAACAATGAAATGATAATTTTACTGAAGTCATTCTTTGTGTTTTGTTCATGCATGGCTATGCATTCCCTGTACTAAAAGTTGGATTCGCATTTGCTTTATATATATTTCTGAACAAATTGGAGGAGAAAGCTTTGATTTGTGGTGTTATCCAATATCTTTATCCTCTCCCTCAGGGTTAGTATGTGTACAACTGTATGAATTCTTGTAGGCGATTATGTCCTCAATATTTACTTGCACTTTAATGATAACAGAAGACTTTAATACTCTTACCTGAATAATATTTTGAAACTTTATAGGAACCATGTACAGGTTTAAAGATAAAGAGGTAATGTAAATATATTTTTATTTCAAACATAGTTTTGAAGGTCAAACCTTGGCAGCAATGAAATACTATGGTCATTAGTCCAACCGGGCTCCCTCTGGCAACTGATTAAGGCTTATTAACATGTGTTCTGTGCACTTCTTAAAGTAACATGCTTGACATAAAACAGTCACATGTCTTCACTATATACATATTAAGGCATTATAAATATCAAAAGCATTGTATTAATCTCATTAATCTTGATAAACCATTGGTAATGAAAAAGGAAAGAGTTTCAATATTTTGCCAGTACTTTTTTCATTCACTGTTGTTACTTTATATAAGAGCATGTGTCAAAGATTTTATATTCTCCAGCTAAATATTGACTTCATCATCATAGGTGGATGAGATATCTATATTTGTCCATCAAATGTATCCATGATTTCTCTTGTTACTGTGTCAAATCTTGACACCTGGCATCTGTGACATCATGTATTATACACCATTTTATTACCTAATCTAATGTTTTTATTTTCAATGTTTTAATGAGATTTAACACTAGCTTGGAAAAGTTCTTAAGTTTATTGATTTGGTAGAGTCTTGATGTTTTTGCTTGGCTATAGCATTGTCTTGGCGTGGCTATTTTATCTTTATTTATACAATCACAGTTTTTGTAAATGTCACTTATTTCAATATCCTTGTTGATTCTCATGCAAATTTATTCTGAATTCATTTCTTACTGAAATATCACAAATAAATACACTTTAGGACATGAAACAAAATGAAACCGAATTTATAATAGAATGTTATATTTATTATTCATCAACGTCAAATTTGAGAATTTTGAAATAACAGAAAGATAAATAGCAATGTTTGAATTTGTACATTTCCTAAATATAAATACATTTTGAAAGTAGAAATTCAGAATTGAATTTAGATAGAGACAAATTAATTTTACTGTTGCTAGTTCTGATGTTGATCTTTCTAATCTGCACCATGAGAGATCTGTGAGTACCCAACTAATAAGCTTTGTTTGTGAGGTTATATTTCCTGATTGGCTATATCTATCTCGTAATGTCTGGAGAGATTTTGCGTTATTGTTGAATGGAATGATTTAGAAATTGACCTTCAAGGTCAAATAGAGGTCAAAAGATCTTTCTTACAAGCTACACAACCAGACTCATGTTATGATTGTCAGTCAGATGTCTCTAATGAATAATGATAACTATGGTGACTACATTATGGGTCTTTAACGTATTATAAATGTATATAATCTTAGTGATAACATAGGAGTTAAGGACCAAATAGTCTTAAAGTATTGACTTATTGGAAAGAAATAGCTTAACCAGGCGTTTAACTAATGGTGCTATATAGTTTGAAAAGATAATAGTTCTTGACCTTGACAAAAGAAACTATTGGGTAACAATAACTAATTGTACAGTAACTGTCTTAACCAACAACTAATATGTGTGTTTTAACAGTTTTAACAAACTCCAAATATTGTTAATAATAATAAAAATAAATTCATTGTTGTCTGAAATGAAGTTTATTATTATTGGACTCCATCCCTTGCAACTGTTGAATGGAATGATAGAGAAAGAAATGTGTCTTGCTTAACTATTTAAATATTATTTGTGCTCACTGGGAATTACGTGGTTTGTCTTTCATTTTCTATATAATTATGTTTTGTTAATTATAATAAGCTTGAATAGTACGGGAGTACATTACTGATGCAAAATGTTGGATAATGAAAGTAAATAATAACTCATTAGACAAATATTAAAAATATATGACTCATGAAGATAGTTTATGTAGCATTCTTTGTGTGTATTTATATTTGTTTTATTCATGATACATTTCTTCTATGTCATTAGGGAAGTTTTCCTGTTATACCCATAAAGGTAGTTCTTTGTTGTTGCCCCAATGTTGTAGGTGCCCTATGTCTGAGAAAGTGCCACAATGTTTCTTTTTAAGTGTTTGACATGCTGATAGATATTTTACAGCTCACTGGTGAAAACCAACAATGACCCAGAGTGCTTAGATGGAATGACAATTCTTTTGAAGGAGGTTGTTTCATAAACGTCAATTTATCATTGATTATTAGCATTTGCAGTTCTACAGATAATTGGAACATTTACGACTGTTGCATAAGATTCTTTAATTGTCACTGGTAAAAGTAAAGAAAATGTCTTTTGTTGGGCTTAATTGCAATAAAACATATCATGTGGATATACACCTACAAAAATGAGGTGGGGGCTCGGTGTTGTGGCGGTTAGAGTTCTCGCCTCCAACCTCTGAGACCGCTGGTTGGAATCTCGGGCCGGGCACTTCTTGTTGGAAACTTGGTAGTTACTTGCCAATGCCCAGTGGTTTACAGTAGAGTATGCACTGGTTTCCTCCACCTGTAATCTACCCATCGAAATATGACCCTGGCTGTTTAACGCGCCATAAAACACCAAAAAGTAAAAAATAAACCTACAAAAATGACCTTTGAGAAGGTTATAAATTTTATCCACACTTTTCTATTACAGACTCTTAATGTACATAGTTTTAAACATGCTTTTCCTTTTAGTCCAATTTCAAGTTCAACAGTTTGCCTCCCTATCTCCATTTTGATTGAGTTGCGTGGTTTTTAAAAGTGACCAGGGTTTAAGGACAGTTTCTCTCCAGGCAAAACTGGCTTATTTGTTCTGCTTCTTTCTGGCACTATTGACCACTGCACACTGTGTTATTATAAGCAATTGATCAGTGAGTGTAGCAGGTCAGCCATCTTTGATTTATCCACATAACCATTGTTCACTAGTTTACTACATGAAAGAGTTTTAATTTGTTACAAAACCAGGTATCTTTATCTTGCCCTCGGGAGTGTATTCTTGCAAATGTGTTAAGATGAGTATTTTAGTTTAAACCTTAATTTCTCCAAATGCAGTTTGATTCCCCAAACAATCTGACAATGCAGTATAGAGCATCATGTTATTAATTTTGTAATTCTAATTGGACTTTTATAGCACTTAATCTCCCCATACAAGATGACTCTAAGGCGCAACAAAACAAAAAAAAGTAGTAGACGAAACTTCAATATTCAGAGACAGAAGAGGAGTCAAGCACCACAGAGAACGCCAGGGGATGCTCTAAGCTAAGGTGGATATGCATTGGTGTACAGGTAGGTTTTAAACTGCTTTCTGAAACAGGCCAAGGATGAAGAGGCACGAATCACATCTGGAATAGCATTCCAAACAGTGAGAGCATCAAAAGCAAAACTATTACTAAACTGCTTGACAGATCTATGAACAGAAAGTTAGAATTTCAGAATGACAAGGAAATTGCCACTACTTTGGCTGAGCCTGGTGCTATTAGAACTGCTGTAGGAAGAAAGATATGGAGCAAAATGCCTAGGAAAACCTGTGTGAAGAAACTTCACAAGTGTGGCTGTCTTAAACACCATACACTATTCAACATGAAGCCAATGCAATTTCTTAATTAACAATTAAGAATTTCTTAACTCATTATTACCTTTGTCAAGGAGATATTAAATTTATGATGGTTTGTTTGTCTATTTGTCCATTAGTTTGCCTGTTTCTTTGCAGGATGGCATAAATACTACTGGTTGGATCTTCATGAAAAAATGAGATGATTTTCCGGATTAACATCTAGATACAAAAATATCAATAAAAGTATAAAGTAAATATAAAAAATCATCTGAAATTACCCATTTAATTATTTTGGGAATGTTTTCTTTAGAAAAGAGAGATAGGGTTACAATGTAAACTGTATATGCCTTCACAGAGGCGTGCACTCTCTGAGTGCTCTTGCTTTAATTTATGAAGTTTACAAACATTATTGCAATAATGATAAATTTTTGTATATCTGGACATACCCCCTTCGACAAATTGTGCATAATTTATTTCAGACATAGATACATTTCAACCTGTCCTTGAGATTTACTTATTTGTATGACCGATGACCAGTCTTCCCATAAATATTGGGCTGAGTGGATGTTTAGTCCTGGAAAGAAGTTATTTAAGCCATGATGATTTGCTTGTCTGTTTGTTAATAGGATTATGCAAATACTACTGCTTGGATATTAGATGAAGTGCCTTCGTCAAATTTAGATGCCATTTTAAATTGAGACTGATCCAAATCTCTGTCTGGATGAAATAATCAATTTTGTTCTCAATGTACGCTTTATAACATACCTTTGTGAAGGTATGCTCAGTGCCCAAAGAAGGTTAAGTGGTCATAAGAATACTACTGAGGTTGGGATTACTATTTATTCTATAATTAACAATACTAAGATAATATTTACATACAATGTTGAGATGATAAGTCCACCTTAACATAAAATACAAAAATTAAGATAAGGTTACATAATGGAAAGTTAAGGTGGCCTCAGCCGAGGCCCCAGCCCAAGAGATGTGACCTTAACATATAGGTGTATAGGAGGAAAGTTACCTTAAGGTTGGACCTTAAGCCAGAGAAGTTTTGAGGATTTTACAAAGGTCACCTTAACTTGAGAGGGGGCCACAGCTAATTACATATGGTGAGGAAGTTACATGTATGATATTTAAAGTTACTGGTTGTAGTATAGCAATATATAAGGGTTACTACAGATAGGAAGGTAAGTATAGGAGCTACCCCAAACCCCAGTAGTGTAGAATTTAGATAGAAAGTAGGGATTGAAAAGTGGAAGCAACTTTATCATTAACATTATGGTCCTGGGTGATATAAGACCAAACACAGTCAGAGGACCAGGTCCCATGACTCTGGATATCTTGAAGTGGAACACTGGAATTAAACGCCAGGGTGGCACCACTTCTCCTGAAGGAGTGAAATGTGATTTTAGAGTTATGCAACTGGAGGGAAAGGAGAATGGAATGCAATGCCCTTCCTAGTCTGGAATCTGTCAGAGGAACCCATTTTTGTTTGTATTTGATTTGGAATTGAGGTTTGTTGTCACCAGAGGGTGTGATTGAC
Source organism: Sabellastarte sp. h YS-2021 (assembly GCA_964017235.1). Lineage (NCBI taxonomy): Eukaryota > Metazoa > Annelida > Polychaeta > Sabellida > Sabellidae > Sabellastarte > Sabellastarte sp. h YS-2021. The sequence continues at coordinate 145,995,986 of OZ024931.1, forward strand.
AGTAAGTTTTTAAGGGCAGCCACTGGACATAGGGGTGAGTTAGTGAGTGAGGGAATTTTTAGAAGACGTACCTGGTTTTTGGATTGGAGTGTCTTAGACCATTTAATCAAAATATGGGCCCCAGGGTGGGCAAAAAATATGTCAGCTCTTGCTAGTTGTTCCAGTGGATTGAATGTTTGCATGGAGTGTGGAACTAAGTTGGAAATACGTAAGAAGGAAAGAAATGAAAGTAGGAATGCAGCTTTAAAAATCTGACCCATATACATGGTATCACACTTTACTACAATAGCCTTGAGTGTATCTATGTCAATAACTGTTTTCAGTGAGATTTTTAAAGGTGCAGCAAGGGTAAGGGATCTGGTGAAATACTTTATCTGTGGGTGAGCAAAGGGGGAGACATCAACACCGTATGTGGGTAACTTAGCTTTGATAGCCGACAAGTAATTTGCAATGCTGGCAGTGGATGTACCATTAAAGACTAAAAATTCGAGGAAAACTAGTATATGATTAGTGTTAAGGTGACAAATGGAAAGATGGGCAAAAATGCAAAAAGCTATGAAAATTCTAAATTTGGTAGTATAAGCCTTGGTGGTGGAGTGTCTAAATGCCGATTGTAGACGCTGATGGGCCTTTGACAGCAATGGACTAGTCTTTGCAGATAATCCTATAGAATATATTATATATCATAATCAATAAACAGAGTACTATCAGCTGGGACTACCCAGGTGGCCTGGGGAAGTAAATTCTTGACGTTTGCTTTATGTAAATCACCAGTATAATACCTAGATAAACTATCAGCTATAACATTATGTATTCCCAAGATGTGAATTAATCTAAGATTTATGTCAGCTAGAGCCACTTCCATGGCAATGTTACGTGCAATTGCCGCCAAAACCACATCTTTAGTTTTGCCTGTATTTATAACTGAAACCACTGCTTGGTTATCACAAGTTATTACAATGGTTTTGCCTCTCCATTGGTTAGCCCAGACACGAACAGCTACCAAAACATTTAACATCTCTAACTGCACAATGTGAAAATGGTTATAGCCTCTAACCAGGGGTATGGCATATATTTGATCATTAAAATAAGCACCAAAACCTTCTAAAGAAGCATCTAGCTCAATTTTTGCATATACATGAGCATGGTTAAAATATGAAGTACCATTGAACTTTGGGGCAAATTTCAAAAACCATGCCAAATCTTGGATGAACTCAGGAGTAAGATTTATTGTAGTTTCTTTATGAGTTTGTCGTAACAAGTCAAGCATGCAATTTAGAAAGTTACGCGAGTACCGTACACACTTTGCAATGTATAACAGGGATCCTAGTAGGGACTGAAGGTCTTTCCTGGTGTATTGGGTTTTATTTCGCCATTGTTGACAAACAGCCAGTATTTCTGTGAGCTTTTGCTGTGGAATGGAGAGAGTAGAGTTAACAGTATCAACTTCAATACCCAGACATACACATTTAGTGGTGGGGGTTACTAACTTGTTCTGACTAATGGTGAGGCCTAATTCTTGGAGCAATTCTTTTAATTTTTGAAAAGCAGGTTCTGTCTGACTTACAGTTGCATTCCCAATCAGATCATCTATATAATTTGTCTGTTTGTAACCAGATTCGGCCATAAGTACCTAACTGAGTCTGTTATTTGCTGGACGATGGCCGAACCGTGCCGATAGCCGAAGGGTAGGCAAGTATCGAGATAGTACTTATCTAACTTGAGACCTAACAAAAAATAACTATCAGGATCTATCTTGACATGTCTGAATGCACGAGAGATATCTATCTTGTAGATTAGTGAGCCTTTGCCATATTTACGAATTTTTCTGAGTGATGTTATCAATAGTAGTGAAGGAGAGAATGAATGCAGTGTTGAGGTATTGGTCAGAAGAGACACCTTGGTTGACAGATTGACCTTTAGGAAAAGTGAGTTCAATTATGACACATCTGTGATCAGAAGAGGGCTTGGGTCTGGTCATAAATGGAGAAATATGCAAATTTCGTATAGGAGGTGTGCCAAATGGACCTAAAATGGCTTTGAAACTTGTTTCTTCCTGCAAGTAATGTAATACATCTCTGGTAAATAAGTTAGCTGAAGCATGGTTCACTTCTTCATGTTGTAGAGGGGAGGCAGGATTAAAGTCAAGGGGAAATCTGTACCGTATTAACAGTGGCAGTTGTTTGTCCCAATAATTTTTAAATACTTGTCCCATGCATCAGGGTTTAGTTATGATTCAATTTCAATTTGTGCTCCCATGAAATTGTGGGTATTAGAATCAACAATGGTTCTATGTATGTTGAATATGGTGGCTAGAGATGAATTTTTATTATTTTTTTCAGGCAATACCATTTCAGAAAGGGGAATAAAGCCATATTTATCACTTGTTTGCTTATCCCAATCTTTGAATAATTTGCAATTCTTGGCTTTAGCCACCGCTTCCCTATGACGTGGCCTAAACCTCAGGTCAAGGTCATATTTATCAGGGTTCGAGTCAACAGAGTTCTTGACACCTTGGTTAATGTTTGAAGATACTATTGAACTTTGCAATTTTAAATTATTGACAGTTTGTGCTGCCTCAACTATACTGGGGCTATCAACTGTAAGAGCCCTAACTGCTGATTCAACACTATCAGACACCTCAAAACTGCAAGGGTTGTCTGTTAATCTTTTACAGTTATTGTTAACTTGGACACTAGTAACATTGCAGTTTGAACTGGGAACCCGAGTATTACTACTTTGGGATACCACATCGTGTGTTCATTTTTCATAGTCCTTTTGGACGTTATTTTTACTGACAGTAGAACTGTCAGACAATACTGACCAAGTATTGTCATCTGACACTTGTTGCACACAAGCAAATCTATTTACATCGTTAAAACACAATTTGTTTGCAGTTGGCTATTATTTGGACGTGCTGAATTGACTTTAAGCTCAAGTTTGTTATTTGAACCATAGTTAACATTACTGACATTACAACTACCAATGCGGGGCCACGGTGGCAGAGTGTAACACTCTCGCCTCCCACCTCTGAGGTCCGGGGTTCGATCCCCATCACAGCCTCAAGTGGGAAAGCTGGTAGTTGCTTGCCGTTGGTCTGCAATTTACAGTACAGAACCCTAGCGAACTCTATGTACTGGTTTCCTCTGCCCTTCCAACTACCCGTCGTGATATGACCTGTACAGTGTTGAAAGCGACGTAAAACCCAAATAAATAAATACAACTACCAATGTTAAGCTTCTTACCTATAACTGGACAGGTAGTTGACAGTTAACTTTTTCACGAGGTTTTCCAACATTTTTACACTGAACCGTCGAGTTTTTGGCACATATGACACGCTTGTTAGTATTGAAACTAGTATTGACAACGTGTGCACCCAGATTTGACACTTTGCTATTTATATTCTGCACTTTGTTTGCCTTCAAATGACGGTTAACCTTTAAAGGACAATTGACAGAATTTTTACCATATGTGCGGTGAATTGTGCCTTTGACAATATCTGCATACGATACATTAGAATAGTGATACCAAGTTTCTTTCCAGTTATGAGCCGCTATGCTTTTCAGCTGAGAGTTATAAATAACTCGGTCTGGGAATTTTTTACAATTTTTAACACTGGTAGGCACTGTATTTAAGCAGTGCCCAAGTCGTTTTTTGACTTTTTTTTACAATCTTTGACAGAATGGGGGTAAGATTTTCCTTGTACATAGCAATGCTGACAAACATGGAGATACATTTGACCATTATTCTCATGATCACCTTTCTGCATACAAGAGCCCCTCTGATAAAATTTGCAAACTAAGGGACCTTTGGCAGTGATACATTTGGTTTGAGGGGTAGGGGCCACTCTTTGGGCATGAACCCGACGCAACCTATCAATTTTATGGGTATCTTGCCACTGAATTTTGTTTTCCTCCATTCTACATAGGAGGACAGCATGACTTCCCTCAGCAGACTGCCACCCGAAGTCATGACTGTCCTCCATCAACTCAGCCAAATAATCAAGCATATGGTTTTTGACAGTCTCGTCACTTTCTTCCCTTACAATTTGGGCAAAGCCTGAGACCCATTGACTCATTGACAAGGCATCATAGGTGACCCTATTTTTTTTGAACCTCCCAAGATAAAGTTTTGGGGCCAGGGGACCTCTTTTTTGACCCAAACAGTGTCTTTGCCCCCCCCCCCCTTTGCGACTTAAACTTGCCCTGTTCATTGAGGTCCTTCAGTTGCTGGATCCTCTGGTCAACCTGGGCCTGCATGCGTTTGGACTGCTGCAATGACTTGATGGATGGCAGGATGAGTTCATCGTCTTCTTCTTCGCTGTCTTCTACTGGGGTTGTCGTCTTGCTGCTACCAGCCAAGCTTGAACCTGGGGAGTGGATCATACCGTCGACCTTCCATTCCATTTACCGCCATTCTGCCGCTGAGACTCTTGAGTTCCTGCAGTATCAATGAATTAGTGTCCATGGTATCTGCACTAGCTTCATGTACATCATTATTTTGAGTTTCAAATTAACATTTTGAATTTATGTGGCGCGGATGACTGCCTCCACATTTACTACAGTCAAAATTTTTCTTGGGCATTCTGAAATGCAAAGTGCACCCCTCGTTTTGGATCTGCTTGTATAGATACTATTGGAACGAAGAAAAGAGAGTTGAAAGTAAGAAAAGTAAACTCAGCCCTCAAATCCTGCTCCACAGAGCTATCCAAGCAGACTCAAATTAGTAATAACGGCTCAAAAGCCAGGGCTCGAACTCAGCAACACAGCATCAGCACAGCATTGACACCACTGGACAGCAATTCTGTAAAACACTGAAACTCTAACGTTTCAGTGCTCTGAAACCCCAGAGTTTCCAATACAATTAAACATTGTTACGGTCACGGGCAAGCACGGTAGCAATTACCGGTTGTCTTTAAGTTGTAACAGAAAAAGCAAAAAGTTAAACTTAACAAATTTATTTAATAGTCAACAATAATGATTACAGTCAACTGATATGCTCTTAACCAAACACACATTAATACAATAACAAGATCTAGCTGACCTGACCACAGTGAATAACAAATAAGTTTATCCGCCGTATCCAGCAATCTGTTCCGTAATCCATCCCGTGGTGTGTTCTGTGATCTGTCCAATGTCCTGTGGTCTGTCCTGTGACCCGTCCAGTGTTCACTCACACACTGATGTCTATATCCTATGACCTGTCACGTGCTCAACAAAACAAAAGGTCTTTGTCCTGCTATCTTTTATATATCCAATTATACAGAATGTCTGTCTGGAGATATTTAGAGGGTTAACACAACTGTACTGTCTGGTCCAAGATGTGGACAATGTCCAAAATGCAGTAAATTCACTCTCTGTTATGTGACTGTACAATATCCAAAATATCCAAAGTACAATAAATCTGTCCAGATGATGTATCCAGTTCACTCCAGTAAAAGTTCACAGTGATATAAGCATATATTATATTCCAAAACACAATAGCTCTCCTTATAGCAAGCGAATACAAAGTTCACTTGTGGTCAGATGTACATTCCTTATATACCTCCACAGATTCCTCTGGAACTGTACAGAACCAACTCAAAAGAAGATTGAGCCATCTAGGCCAAATGAGGAAGTTCTAGAAACTACTGGCAATTGGGTTTCCCCAAATCTAACATAACCACTGAGGGGGGGATTTCCCCCAGTCTGTGAACAGACCAATAAACACTAAAACACAAAAATCAATAACTCCCTTACTTTAAATGTCAACACACAAAAAGAACCAACAACACAATTATCTTTTATGACAATGTATAAACATAAAGCTTAAATTAAACAATGCACTAATATAGTGCCTAATATATGTAATATACAATGTAATAATATAGTGTCCAGTATATGTAACACCTCCCCCCTTAAAGAAAAATTTTGGAAGCCAAAGGGTTACAAAATTTTACAAGAGATTTTTACCATGTATACATACACAGGTAATAACTTTTTACAAAACATATTTATCTAAATGCAAAAGTAAAATTGATACCATGTATAACTTTTATAAACTTACTAATTACAGGTATATAAATCACACATTAAATACAGCTTCTGGACAGGGCGTCCGCACAGATATTATCCTTTCCTTTAACATGTTCTATTTGAAGATTGTGTTCTTGCAACATTAAACTCCAGTTCAATAATCTTCTATTTTTGTTTTTCATTTTGTGCAAGAAGACTAAAGGATTGTGATCTGTGTATACAACGGTGGGTTTTGACGATGAAGATATGTATATGTCAAAATGCTGGATGGCCAAAATGAGTGCTAAACATTCTTTTTCTATTGTAGAGTAGTTCTTTTGATGAACATTAAATTTTTTTGAAAAATAGCAGATGGGATGTTCAATATCTTCATTATCACATTGCAGTAAAACTGCACCTGCACCCACATCACTGGCGTCTACAGCCAGCTGGAAAGGTTTACTAAAGTCCGGAGCAGTTAGTACGGGCTCTAAACAGAGAAGGTTCTTTACTTTGTCAAATGATTTTTGACAAGTCTCTGACCAGTGATATTTTACATTCTTTTTCAGTAGCTCAGTCAGTGGAGCAGTGACCTCTGAAAAATTTTTGCAAAATTTTCTATAATATCCTGCCATTCCAAGAAACCTCATTAAGCTTTTCTTATTTTCAGGAATGGGGTAGTCAATGATACTTTTGACCTTGGCTTTGATTGGTGTCACAACTCCATGACCTACTACATGCCCTAAGTAAATAACTTTGGCTTTTACAAAGTCACTCTTTGACAAATTTACAGTGAGGTTTGCCTCTTTGAGCCGAAACAAGACTTGTTCAAGCCTTTTTAAATGTTCTTCCCAAGTATCACTAAAGATGACAATATCATCCACATACACTTCAACACCTTCTAAGTCTTTTAAACATATATTCATTAGTCTTTGAAATGTGGCTTGGGAGTTCTTCATGCCAAATGGCATCACCTTGTACTGATATAGACCATCAGGGGTCACGAAGGCTGATATTTCTTTGGCCCGCTCAGTGAGAGGCACACACCAATATCCTTTCAGTAAATCACACTTTGTGATGTATTTGGCATTGCCAATCTGATCAATACAGTCTTCCATCCTTGGGATAGGGAAGGAATCCGTTTTACTCAAAACATTGACCTTTCTGTAGTCGGTGCAATATATGATTGAACCGTCTGGTTTCGGGACCAAAACACAAGGAGATGCCCAACTACTTTGACTTGGTTCAATTATATCTTTTTCTAGCATATATTGCACTTCCTGCCTTAATTTTTCGAGTTTCATAGGATTTACCCGATACGGATGCTGTTTGATCGGACGGGCATCGCCGACATCGACATCATGCATGAGTATATTTGTCCTATTAGGGGCATTTGGGAACACTGACTTATACTTTAAGAGCAATTCAATAAGTGGAACCCTCTCATCTGGTGGTACATGACTCAGTTTGGTTTCCAAATCATCAAGGATCTCAGAATTACTCAACCTAATTTTACATTCAACATCAAGATCAGGCGTGTCGTCCCATATTTCATGCTCCTGATTACTGTTATTTTCTATGTTACAGTCTGTAACCATAACAGACTTTTTCACACCCCTTTCAAAGTATGGTTTTACCATATTAACATGACACAGTTGAGTTGACTTCCTCCTGTCCGGGGTTTCAATGATATAGTCCAGGTCACCTACTCTCCTTAACACTTTGTATGGCCCATGATATCTGGCCTGTAACGTATTTCCCTGGACAGGTAGTAACACTAAAACCTTGTCACCTTGTTTGAAAATACGGTTTTGCGACTTCCTATCGTAAAGCATCTTCATTTTTGACTGAGAATTTTTCAAATTTTGTTGCGCCAGCTCACAAGCCTTCTTTAACTTATTTCTGAACCTTGAGACATAATCTAACAGATTTAGGCTCTCGATGTTCTCAGATAAACAATTTTCCTTCAACAGCTTGAGAGGACCATGGACTGAATGACCAAAAACCAACTCAAAGGGACTAAAGCCTAAAGATTCTTGAACAGACTCTCTAACTGCGAACAACAATAAGCTAATGCCTTCGTCCCAGTCTTTTTCATTATCTAAACAATATGTCCTAATCATATTCTTCAAAGTGGAATGGAACCTTTCAAGTGCGCCTTGTGATTCTGGGTGATAAGCACTAGATTTGATCTGTTTGGCACCTAGTTGAAATACAACCTGTTGAAATAGTCCTGACATAAAATTTGACCCTTGATCTGACTGGATCTCTTTTGGTAAGCCAACTAAAGTAAAGAAATTGACTAGAGCTTTTGAGATTTTGGGAGCTGTTATGTTGGTCAAAGGTATGGCTTCGGGAAATCTGGTTGAAGCACACATAATTGTCAAAAGATATTGGTTTCTGGATTTAGTTTTTGGTAAGGGACCTACACAGTCAATTATCACTTTGCTAAATGGTTCCTCAAATGCTGGAATGGGTTTGAGAGGAGCTACAGGAATTTTTTGGTTTGGCTTCCCTACCATTTGACAAATGTGACAAGTCTTGCAAAATTCTGCCACACAGTGCCGAATTTGAGGCCAATAGAAATGTTTGGTTATCTTGTTGTAAGTTTTGTTGATGCCTAAATGGCCACCCATTGGAGATTCATGAGCCAATTTTAATATCTCACTTTGGTACACTTTTGGCACAACAATCTGGTGTACTACTGACCATTCTTCAGATGCAGGGACATTTGGTGGCCTCCACTTTCGCATAAGCACACCATTTCTGACATAATAGCCTACAGGGACCTTATCTAGCTCTACTGGTGGCAAGACCAACTTGAATAAAGGAGCTAATTCAGGATCATTTTCCTGCTCTGAAATCAATTTTGATTTTGAAAGTGATACATCTTGACAGTCAATTGAGTCTTGTTTCTCAGAATCTACCCTAGCCTTGGGATTAGTATCACTAGAATTCTGTACATCATGGTCATAGTTGTTTAAGAATGTATCTGACAAATCAACTAAGACATCTGTAGATTGTTTACAATCTTTTGGTTCTTCTTGGGCCTTTTTGGCCATAGCTCGAGTCACAGCACAGGAGGGAAAAATACCAGGAATAACCTCTTCTAATTTCTCAGTGCTAACCAAAGTGATCGGCTTAGAAGTAACCTTAGGATCAGCAACTACCTTTCCACCTGCAAGATCATTTCCCAACAACAAAGATACCCCTTTAATGGGTAAAGTGGGCCTGGTACCCACAACAACAGAACCAGTGACTAAGTCTGATACTAAGTTGACCTTATGCAAGGGAACGTTCACACAGCCTCCTTCAATAACTTGAGCAATGACACTCTCACCAGTAGATGTGCTTATACTCAATGGCAATACACCTTCTAAAAGTAAGGACTGAGTAGCTCCAGTGTCTCTTAATATTTTAATGGGGACCTGACTGGAACTACTTTCCAAGGATACAAAACCCTCAGACACAAAAGGTTTGAACTCTTCCCTAATAATCTCAGACTTGTCTAAACCAATACTAGACTCTGCTCTATTGGGATTTGAATGCCAGTTAGACTTGCTAGACACAAAGGCGTTGGGCGTTGCTTCCTTTTCTCTTCTCTTCTTTAAGAGCCAACAGTCAGACATAACATGCCCAGGTTTCTTACAATAATGGCACACAGGAGCAAAGGATCTGGGTTTCCTATCCTTACTCATAGTCTGATTTGAGGTTTGACCCTTATCTGAACTCTTTTCTGGAGCTACATTTTCAGATTTTTTCCCTATTTCTGGATAAGACTTTTTAGCAGGACCAAAGGACTTGTGAGTTAGCGCATAGTCATCAGCATACGCTGCTGCTTTTGCCAAATTTTCAACTTTCTGTTCATCTAAATAGGTTTTAATGTCATCACGAACACACCTTTTGAACTCTTCAATCAAAATAACTTGCCTAAGTTTTTCAAAGTCTGTACCTACTTCCCTAGAATTACACCATCTGTCAAAGTACACTTCTTTCTCATGGGCAAATTCAACATGAGTTTGACTTTCTTGTTTACGATAATTTCTGAATTTTTGACGATATGCTTCTGGTACCAACTCATATGCTTTCAAAATAGCATTTTTGACAGAGTTATAGTCCACACATTCAGAAATTGGCAAAGCCGTGTATGCCTCCTGGGCCTTTCCCCTCAAAACACTTTGCAGCAATAAAGGCCACTGGTCTATAGGCCATTTCAAATTTTGAGCTACTCTTTCAAAGTGTTGAAAGTACTTATCGACCTCCGACTCATTAAAAGGTGGTACCAGTCGCACATTTTTACCCAGATCAAATTTAGTAGCAATGGACTCTTCATGGGCAATTCTACGGGCATTGAGTTCTAAAGCTCTCATTTCTCTTTCATGTTTCAGCTCAAGTTCCTTTTCTCGCTGTTGAGCTTCAAGCTCTTCTTTTCGCTGCTGAGCTCGAGCTTCAAGCTCTTCTTTTCGCTGTTGAACTTCAAGCTCTTCTTTTCGTTGTTGAGCTTGAGCTTCAAGCTCTCTTTCTCTAGCCTCAAATTCTCTGAGTTTTAGCTCTCTCTCAATTTCTAATCGCCTGATCTCATATTGCCCAGAAGGTTCCATTGGTAGAGGCTTATACACTTCTAAACAACTATCAGGTAAAACATCTTCATCAACTAACTGTTCAACAATAAGCCTCTTAAGTTCATGTTTACGTGTTGACCTTTTCACCTCTAACTGTAACTCTTGTGCTATCTGCATTAACATATCTTTTTTAAAAGTTTCTAGAACTTCCATAGATGGTGATTGTACAAACTCTTTAGCACTAGCCATTTTTGAGCACTGTTGACTGTAATAAGTTGTCAAATTAAATGAGTTTTCAAAATGTTAACCGAATGGATGGATCAAATGGTTGGAATCAAATGGTTGTATCCCGGACGAGCCCCCAAATTTCCTGTTACGGTCACGGGCAAGCACGGTAGCAATTACCGGTTGTCTTTAAGTTGTAACAGAAAAAGCAAAAAGTTAAACTTAACAAATTTATTTAATAGTCAACAATAATGATTACAGTCAACTGATATGCTCTTAACCAAACACACATTAATACAATAACAAGATCTAGCTGACCTGACCACAGTGAATAACAAATAAGTTTATCCGCCGTATCCAGCAATCTGTTCTGTAATCCGTCCCGTGGTGTGTTCTGTGATCTGTCCAATGTCCTGTGGTCTGTCCTGTGACCCGTCCAGTGTTCACTCACACACTGATGTCTATATCCTATGACCTGTCACGTGCTCAACAAAACAAAAGGTCTTTGTCCTGCTATCTTTTATATATCCAATTATACAGAATGTCTATCTGGAGATATTTAGAGAGTTAACACAACTGTACTGTCTGCTCCAAGATGTGGACAATGTCCAAAATGCAGTAAATTCACTCTCTGTTATATGACTGTACAATATCCAAAATATCCAAAGTACAATAAATCTGTCCAGATGATGTATCCAGTTCACTCCAGTAAAAGTTCACAGTGATATAAGCATATATTATATTCCAAAACACAATAGCTCTCCTTATAGCAAGCGAATACAAAGTTCACTTGTGGTCAGATGTACATTCCTTATATACCTCCACAGATTCCTCTGGAACTGTACAGAACCAACTCAAAAGAAGATTGAGCCATCTAGGCCAAATGAGGAAGTTCTAGAAACTACTGGCAATTGGGTTTCCCCAAATCTAACATAACCACTGAGGGGGGGATTTCCCCCAGTCTGTGAACAGACCAATAAACACTAAAACACAAAAATCAATAACTCCCTTACTTTAAATGTCAACACACAAAAAGAACCAACAACACAATTATCTTTTATGACAATGTATAAACATAAAGCTTAAATTAAACAATGCACTAATATAGTGCCTAATATATGTAATATACAATGTAATAATATAGTGTCCAGTATATGTAACAACATATATGCATAAAATCGAATAAAATCATTTGTTAAAAGACGTGTTGCATGTTTGGTTTCAAAATTTAAACCGAATATGGCTACTTTTGGCGGGAGGTTAAAGGTCATGAACTGGGTTAACCAATTACATAACTATGTCAGTTCACAAACAAGAAAAACCTTTAGTAGCACTGAATACGGTAGCACCCTATTTGCTACCCTAGCACTTTCTGAGATCTGTTGTAAAATAAGATGAATCTGAAATGGGAGGGTTATTGGATTGAACATGTCTTTGTATTCCAAGTTTTCATGCCAGAACAATTAATAGACGGACACTAAGGTGAACAGCAAAAAGCCCTTAAGGACAAAAGGAAATATTTTTGTGATAATTAATCAATTGCAATGGACTGGACATCCTCAAATGAACTTTTTCGTTCACTTCAATAAACTTTTCATTTCTAATGCTAAGAATTATCTGTACATTTATGACACTTGTTTTTCATATTTTCATGTTGATTTTTTTGTGGGAATCAGTCCTTTAATTTTAATAGGACAAGATGTCAATTAGAATTCAAGTCATATTTTGTAGAATTATGTCTGATTGCTGCAGCTCAGACTTGTGGAGAATAATAATAAGTACCCAATACTATAATATATTAAATTGTGAAGTACCCATTCAAATCCGTAGATTGAATTTAAAGAAAAATGTACATATAGGAGAAATGTTTGATACTTTATGTTTAATTCCTTTGGAAACAGGCTGTTTTGTATTTCCTGAAAAACAACATATTGTATTATTTCCACAAGGGTTTTTACGAGGCCTATTAGTAACAGGAATTTCCATTTTTACGAGGCCTATTATAAACAAGAATTTCTATGTTTATGATATAATATTTATAACCAGCCAGAAATGTACTAGTTTTATAAGTTATATATTCATTTTGCTTTAATTAACTGCATATCGTGGAACAAAATTAAAGTTGTTGAACTACCATCATAGACAGTGTTCCAATTGTGATTCTCAGTAACAATACCTGATGATATTGATTCCATTAACATGAAGGTTATTTTGTTTGTTTTTTTTGTTTGTAGTTGCACAGTGCTTGACTAAGAGAGGTGAAGAAATACTTTGGGAAAAACGAGCAGTGAGGTACTAGTACAGCTGATCATTGCAGCTTCTTGTACACAATTACTTCCCGACATGTCTGGGATGATGTATATGAGGAAAGTAGATTCTGCATGCCTTGTAACATGAGTAAGAAAAGGAAAAATTCCCCTCAAACCAAATCCGAACGTTTCTGACACGATAAGCAGAAATCACAAAGAAAACCCATAACATTGATTGGAAAATAGGAAGTATATTTGCTTTGTAGGTGAATTACGTAATTTGTCATTCTTGTACTAATTATATCAGAATAAATGACAATCTTACAATCAACATGTTCATAGTTTTTGATTTCATGGCAATTATTTAAGTATAAACTAATGTGTTACCTCTATTTTCCTGTCAATATATGTTAAGAAAATATAATAAAGAATATTTAAAAATACTCTTTGGAGTTTTGCAATTCAGACATGCCTTAAAGGCAAAGAACTGGACATATTGTGAATATAAAGTTATTTCTAAAGCAGTTTTCGAGGCCATATCATTGGATTTTATTCATATGCTCAGTGCACCTGCTATATGTCCGAGGGTTTATAATTACAAATGATACATTAATTGTCTAAACGTCATATAATGCTTGTAAGATGGCAAACTTCTTAGCACTCTGCCTAGCAACAGCTTTGTCAATGTTTGGTAATGCAAAACTATAATTTGGTCTGTTTACTGTGTAAAATATAGTTACCTAACTCACAATATTATACAAGTATTATTGATCTATTATCTCTGAATTATATTTGCAGGAGGAAGATATATTGGATTGTTGTTATTTTTAGTGTAAAGGAATTGTACATCATTAAAGATTACAGATTTCCTTTTGAAATTTTGATAAGCCATCACGGAGTGACATTTGAAAAAAAAGAGGCAATGCTAACAAAACTAATTAATCTAAACCAATAAAACGGGACTGTATTCAGAGACTCAGTATGGTTTACATGGAAGAGCCTTATGCTTGAATTTTTCATTTTGTTCCACTTACGAGGTGAGGACATTTTGTATTATGGTTAATTATCATCACATTGTAAGATAATGATAATAATGAAATAGTAATAATCTTAGGATCTACAACTTTTAAAACTGCCTGTTTTGTGCTTAAGAATAATTTAGTTTGTGATGTCATGCCTAAATAATTAAAATTATTACCTAATTAGACTTATCACTATGGAGGGTAACTTTGCAGGAAGGAACTAAAAACAGCCAAAGTTACATTTTCTAAAGTAGGGAGGGCGGGGCATACCTCTGGTATGCGCTAAGTTTATCTCTTCTGCTTCTCAAAAGTGATTGGGACTTGCTAATCTTAATATGTACAATTATTTGGTCACATGAATCCCTTTAAGGGAAACAACGTCAGCATGGTTTGTCACTTTTTATATCCTTTTCACACTACAGGTGGTAGGCCACATTTTGGTGAATTGTTCCTGTTTTTTGATCACCGTCTCATGTCCATCTGCAAACTTGCAAGTCAATGGTGAACTGTCTCCATTACCTTGTGGATCCTACTGAAATTTTAAATTGTTTTAAAATTGTGCCTTGGGCATGCGCCGATGAATGTCTTACGAAAGTGTGGCCCACGTTGTACATAAGGTTGTGATTTGGTCGTCTTGTGATGTATTATGGCAGCATAAGGTGTTTTAAGGTATTAGATGTTTCGCCACTGTATCACAAGGGTTGTTGGCAGACAGGGGTATTTTCCAAATGCCTATAACAATAAATTACACCACCTGTAGTGTAATAAACTGGGACAAAATGACTCAGCCTAGTAGTCGGTTTTGCTGCCGAGTAAAACTTCTAGTCTCGGGATACATGACCTGGGCCGGGATTCACAAAAGGTCTTAAGCAAAAAATTGTCATAACTTTAAGAGAAAAGTCTTAACTCTGCAAGAATTTTGTCATAAAGTTAAGACTTTTTTTGCTTAGACAAAATGAGATTCACAGAAGGTCTTAGACAAAAATTTGTCTTAGATTTTGTCATAAGTTTAAGACCACTGCAGGGCAGACTTAAGACAATTTTAAAATATTCCATTGCATGTATTTACATTTTACCCTTTGTTATGCCAACAAAATATATACTATGGGGATCTATACTTCCTATAAAAGTAATTTCTGTGGATTGTAATAAAAATTTACATCATTTAATTACCTATAAATTTCCACATTATATCTTCTTGTGATAAAAATAATGTCATAAAAATGGCTGACTCACAATAAAACATAAAGACTACTATTTTTATATAATTTTACAAAAAAAGTAACAAATCTGTTTTATAATTTTGAAGAGCATGTTTGGTGTATTTATTGATTAAAAATGTTTTTCTTTTACTAAAATTTGTTAATTTGAATTCAAAGTAGTTAAGACTTTTTGCACAAATTTTGTCTCAGCTAAGATTTTGCTAAGCACTTTTTGTGAATCCCAATTTAAGAGAAATCTTAGCTAAGACAAAAGTCATAACTTTAAGATTTGTCTAAGCCAAAAAATTGCCTAAACTTAAGACCTTTCGTGAATCCCGGCCCTGTAGTCTGAAATGGGCATTAACAAGAATGGGTTTAGTATGGCCTACAGTGACCTTCACCTATCATTAATGCTGCATTCTTTGGCATGTTGTGAGCTGGTGTTCACATGATTTGCAATGTTTTAATGAGTTTTATCAATATCTGATTACAGCTGTTGGCGGAAAGCTTAATTTCTTAGAGTATCACCATTTAAAACATTAAGGCTTTAAGGATTTGATTAAGGACATTCATGTCTTGTATTTATGTTAGTACACAGTTTAAGCCAAAAAATATCCATGTGGGTGCACACAAAATAAACAAAATATAGGGTTTTTTTTATTCAAGTTAACAATATATTTATACTAATATTATATTTTAACTGTGAATCTGTAAAAAGAAACAGCTTAAATTTTATGTAGAAATATCATCTATTCACTTCTCTGAATGCGATATTTGCAAGATCAACTGCATTTATTCTTTCTGAGCATTTTTATTTAGTCTGCTTTTTATTCCCAAGGTTGATTCAAAACATTTCACTTTTTGTAAAAAGAAAACTGATTTAAAATTTATCTATTTGTTATTTCCTATTGAAAAAAAATCTGCACCATTTCAGTAATGGGTTGTATTAACATATTAGAATCTATTCATTTATTTTCTGATGATTATAATTCTTACAGGTATTTAAGTGGCTTGGTGGTGTAGTGGTTAGAGTTTTCGCCTCCAACCTCTGATGCTGCCGGTTCGAATCTTGGGCCGGGCGCTTCATGTTGGAAAGTTGGTAGTTACTTGCCGATGCCCGGTGGTTTACAGTGCAGTTTTTAACTGGTTTCCTCCACCTGTAAACTACCTGTTGCAAAATATGACCCTGGCTGTTGAAAGCGACATAAAAGTACAAATAAATCGAATCTTACAAGTATTAATTTGATGAAACCTTTTTCAAGATGTTCAGTAAAGGAAAGAGTCACTCTACTTTGGCTTTAGTTTAAATATATTTTATTCACAATTAGGCAACAATTGATTTAACAATTATATCAAGCCTTCTTGCACAATGGGATATATTTACAATGATAAATGAAATGAGACTGCACTATCACAACATGAATACCTTGCACAATTAAAACCGCTTGCTTTGAGCAATAAATCTGTGGGCTGCATTAAAAATAACTTCATTTTGATCATATTTTAAATTTCTACTTCCGTATAAGAGTAAATTTGCATTTATTGTTATTTGGCCTTGTATAAAGTGAAGGGATTCTACTTTGGCTTTGATGTCATACATAGCTTTTGCAAAATTAGTTTTTTGGTCCTTGTAATTTAAGCACACAATCAATAATGTTTTACCTTGTCTGTTACTGGTTTTTCTTTGTGGGAACATAAACTTAATTTTGGAAAGCTTCACAATTGTGAATGTACTTTGGCTGACACATTGTTTAAACAGGGATATATAGACTTGGCTAGTAACAATTAATATAGGGATCTTTTATTTACAGAAAGCTTTTCCCGAAAAATTATGGTTCTTCACATGACACTTTCGTTGCCATGAATTTTGTCATGCTAAACTACATTTGGTTCTTAACAATAACATTATCACTTTTTTGTGTTTCATGGTTTTAAAGTACTACACAGTAAATAATTAGTTTTATTTCCTGTCTTTGTCCTGCCTTTATAAAATTCAAGAGAATTCATTAGATTTTTATTTTGGTCTTCCTTTGTCTATATCTTAAGTTTCTCTCATATCCATTCATACGTATATACGTGAAGTGTGTTACAAATATTGTTGAAAAATGTAGCCTGGTAGTGGGGTAGCAAAGATTTGTATGTGCAAACAAGGTGAATTCTCCCCACAAAAGTGTCACCACTTAAATATCAAAGAACAGTCTGTGACTAGCTACAGGTTGTACAGTGGGTTTATATACACGCAAGGTACACCTAAGTGTATTGTACGGCACATGTAACCTCTGTAAGTAAATGGCGGGAACCTACAACACTAGGAAGGAGAATGCACCTGCCCAAGTATCTCATATATTACCCTTGAGCAATAGATACATTTGTAACTACATTGCATAGACACGGAGAATAATGTACATGGCAATTTTAAATCAGGGGATCTCTGCCACCTTGATTCTGTTATCTGTTATTTTCTATTATCAAATTGCACGTGTAACTTAAGCCTTGCAACTTAAACCTTGCAACTTTATCTGTAACCAAGACACACATGCACGTATAGCCTCTCTTACATCCTGTTGTATGTGCACGTACGTCCTGGTTACAGAGAAAAATCGCCTGATTTGCAAGGGACCTTCAAGGCACACTTGCGATTTTAGAACAAGTATATCAAGGCCACACAGGCCCTGCAATGAAAATTGGCATGCACATTTTCTCTGCGTGCACGCAGGATGTCTACAAACGCATCCATGCCTCAAGGGTAACTTAAGGGAGACTTATGCAGCACACTTACGTGTCTATACACCTACGACAGGATGTAAGAGAGGCTTTATAAAGCCCAGTGATTCTTATGTTAGCATGTATTGAGTTTATGAGCACAACTGTTTATGTGGTTATAACCTAAAGATTGTCTGAGTACAACATATTCACGTCATCCTCACATGGTCACCACGTCTTTTGATGATCACTGCAAAATAAGCTAGCCATAGATTATTATTTGGTGTCATTTACTTTGATGCAGTTACTGTATCATCTAGTGATCATGAAATAAGTCACACAAGCACCAGGAACGGGGCCACGGTGGCAGAGTGGTAACACTCACGCCTCCCACCTCTGAGGCCGGGGATCGATTCCCGGCACAGCCTCAAGTGGGAAAGCTGGTAGTTGCTTGCCGTTGGTCGGCAGTTTACAGTACACAACCCTAGCGAATTCTATGTACTTGTTTCCTCTGCCCTTCCAACTACCCGTCGTGATATGACCTGTACAGTGTTAAAAGCGACGTAAAACCCCAAATAAACAAATAAACACAAGCACCAGAAGAGGTTGTGCTCATGACAAAGTAAGTAGTGAGCACCCCTTTCATCTGGCGATCACAACCTACCAAATCACTAAAAGATCTTTTTCATGAATGTAGTAGATGGGGGGATTATATGAATTTCATGCAGAATTAAAACATAACACATTGTAAAAGTATCCACTGAACCAATTAATAAAAAAGTTGGGAAACCAATGCAGTATTGCATGCTTTGTATTGTGGATTACTTCAATGGGAAACACCCTTTCATCATTAACTTGATAGAAAATAATCCAGTATTAATTGTCCGTTTTGCCAAAAACAACAGAGAGAATAAACAATAGCAAGTTCACCAGTGTGTGTTGTATTACATGTTATTTTTTTTCATTGTATCTCAAATATTTATTTATTTTGGGGGGTTGTATGTCATTTTTAACACTGTACAGGTCATATCACGACAGGTTGTTGGAATGGCAGAGAAAACCAGTACATACAGTTTGTCAGGGTTCTGTACTGTAAACTGTCGACCAATGGCCAGCAACTACCCCACTTGAGGCCGTGCCGGGAACCGAACCCCGGCCTCAGAGGTGGAAGGCGAGAGTGTTACCGTGGCCCCCTTGTATCTCAAATAGAGCCTTCGCATACATAGTTTACTTTTACAGTGACGCACATAATGCTCACATTTCTCCCATTTAAATATGATCTTGTTGATTATTTAAGAAGAAAAATTACTGCACTAGTTCTGCTTCACAAAAAATCTCTGCCAAACTGAATATTTCCTTAACTCTGCAGAATTCTCTTCATTGTATGAGATATCCTTATATATGGCGGCTCTGTTACTACCAGACTTCCAGTGAATCCCCACCTCAGCTGCTTTTGTTTATTTATTTTTGTTGTTGTATAATCACAGAAACACATGTATATATAGGCGCATATGTATGGTTTGTTTACAAGATTTAAGTACTGCTGTTTACCTTTATAAAGGGATCTCAAAGTTCAAGAGGAGGTCATTCCCATAAACTGGTACAGTTAACATCTGGATTTTATTCTCAACTTTACAACTGTCTTAACCTGCCTCCAAAGTCTCTACTTACAACTATATACCTCTAAATAAGGCCCAAGGCCAAATTTAACCACATCAGAAGATTCCTAGCTTATAGTTTCCCATAGGTTGGTTTCATATTGCAAACCCTAGGACCAATAATTGAGGAAAACAAATTATTAGAAAGCTATGTTATCTGAAGATAACGTCAGTGATACATTTGTGTGTGTGTGTGTGTGTAATCCTAAGGCACTTGCACTGAGCCTCAGAAGAGACCATCAGTAATGTCTCCACATTTACATGTTGTCTAGTCCTGCTACCCCCTGGAGCCAAGTAAGTTGAAGTGTAATAATTTATCCATTTTTAAGACTTAATGACCGTGATTTGGATCACTCCCAATTTTATTGTCATCTTAGTTGGACCCATCTTACATGTTCTTCCTTCATGAAGGTCCGGCCAGTAGTGTTTTCATAGTCCTGCAACAAATAATCTGACAGACAAATAAACAGTCATGAATGTAATACACGTCTTCTATTTTATCGATTACTTGCAGTACCAGTGTCATGTGACACCTGTGCTGGAGTCACGTGTCAAAATGGAGGTACATGTGTGGCAGGACCTGTAGACTTTTGGTGTGAGTGTGTTAAAGGGTGGACTGGCAGGAACTGTGACTTGGATGGTAAGTACACTTTAGAATAGAATAGACTAAATAGAAGAACTATATATCAGACATATAAGTAAGCTATGGTCCATATTAAACAAACAGGTTCCAAGAAAGTGAGTAAATATATACAAGAGAAAAAAACACTCTACATCATTCAGTTTGCTTTACATAAATCCAAACCGATGTTACAAATAACATATTATTCTATTTTGTGATTAATTTAGAATATTTCATCATATAACTGAAGTAATAATTGCTGATAAATTTATCTTTACATTTTATAATACCATTTAAACAAACTAGCACGACGAAATCTCACTAATTCTTTGAAGGTCATAGTTCTGTTTCCCACAAAGATTGGAAAGGCATTACAATAACTA
Organism: Sabellastarte sp. h YS-2021; assembly: GCA_964017235.1. Classification (NCBI taxonomy): domain Eukaryota; kingdom Metazoa; phylum Annelida; class Polychaeta; order Sabellida; family Sabellidae; genus Sabellastarte; species Sabellastarte sp. h YS-2021. The sequence continues at coordinate 146,016,605 of OZ024931.1, forward strand.
GGATAGTTCATTAGAGACCTACGGCTATTATTGTAAGACACTGCAAGCTTCACATAAACATCATAGGAATAGGAATTCCACAAATAACAGCAATATTGACTATATATATATGGTCTGAATAAGAGACACTTTACATCAGGAGAACAGTATTTGAAAGTATGACTCAGCATATTTGCTCTAGCATAAACCTTTTTATATAACAATTTCTATATAACAACAATAAGGAAAGGAAAGACACATCAAACCACTACAAATTATTCTGTCAACATAAGTTTGGATTGAAGTTTTATTTCCTGTAAAAATGTTATGCTAAGTTCACCAGTTCTTTTTCATGTAAATTATTTTCTTATCTTGCTTTCAGCATGCACAGAGAAGAAATACCTGAAGTTCGCAAATATTAGACTCCATGAACCCGGCAAAGTGACATTTGATGGCATTGATCTTTACTTCTGTATGAAACTATGTGAAGAGAGCAGCTGTGGTAGCATTGGTTATCACCAAGCTGTATGTACTTAGATAATGTTTGGATCTGTCAGTAAAACACATCTATACCAAACATTTTTAAATGAAAATAACGGACATCATTAGTAATGAATATGCATATCCCATAATAGGTTTTTACATGAAATGTTAATCCACATTTAAAAGCTGCTACACCTAAATAAATAATATAATGTAGATTTTAGTATTAACTGAGTGATTTGGATTTAATATGCGTTGCACCTACTAGCTGGACAAGATTCTGTGCTGGAAACAATCAATTATTGCCAAAAAAAACTAACAAGTTGAAGTCAAAATCCATTGATCTGAAATTATGACCTGGAACTTAGAAGGAAATTCCCTTACCCACTTTACTGTCTAATTTGAAAAATGTATTGTCACAGTAATCCAAGAAATGATTCAAGTAGTATAACTGTCTTGATTAGTAAACATTTTCATAAGAGGTGACCAGGCAGCATATTGGCCTATTCAGTAAAAGGATATGAGTTCAAATCCTCTGGAAACTTGGGCTAGGGTAGTTTCCATTAATTACTCAGTGAAGAGCCAGTCAATACTGCTAACAAGTAAGAAACATGGCACTGGTTTCAGTGTCCAAGAAAGGATCCATTACCACTATTGGTCTGTTTATTAGGGATTTCCATCGTGATTAGCTTCATACTGTGGGCCTTAACAGTAAAAGTTTGTGGGTTTATAAACTTGTGCTTTGACATTTAGCTTCAATGTTGAGGATATCACACTGAACTAACCACACTTCAGAGAAATAATAATAGTGTTTACTCTAAGACTCTCCTTTTAGTTAATGCTTAAAATAAGAACACATTGCTTTAACTAATTTTCAAAAGGTGTTTTGATAAAATGAGGGAGATCTTTCTTAATAACAAAATGAACCTCATTTAATGTTTGTGATTAGTTTACAAATATTGTTAAAATACTGTACACAGATATCAAAAGTTGTGGAACAAACAAGATAAGTTACCTGTCTTTCTAAAGTTACATTGCAGTATTCATCAAGGATGCTGCTCAAGTGCATTCCTGTTTATAATTTAAGTAGAGTTGTTCACTATATTGATCAGAGGAAATAAAGCTATTAAAAGTATTATCAAACTTTTTTATGTTTGCTCTGGAGATAAATTAAGTAAATCAAAGAGAGAACTAATTACGCTGAATGGGAATCTTAAAAAGGACAAAAACCTACATATGCCATGGCATAAGGAACCTTTAGCAACTCTTGTTGATGCATGCTTCAGGAATTCTAATGAGAATATGTTTGATTTAATCTTTAGAGATAAACTGCCCACATAAAACAAACCCTAAACATATTGTCAGGCCATATGAAATTACCATTATAAAAACCTTATCATCAGTAGAATTGTTAACATTTGTCGTATGATGCACATACCTACTGACTTCATTAACGAAGACGATCCACTTTAGCTCACTTTTCTTTGGGTCGAAAGCAAATGACTGAAAGTTATCAGAGGTGTTATAACAAATAAGATATTGATTGATGGGTGGTCCCAATATGGTTTCTTTTTAGAAATATAATCAAATGCTTAAAGGCAGGACGACTACTCTGAATCCAAAAATTAATATAATAAATAGGCACATACTGCTTCAAAAGTAAGGGGGCCATGGTGGCAGAGTGGTAACACTCTCGCATCCCACGTCTGAGGCCGGGTTTCGATTTCCGGCACAGCCTCAAGTGGGAAAGCTCGTAGTTGCTTGCCATTGGTCGGCAGTTAATAGGGCAAAATTCTGACCAACTGTATGTACTGGTTTCCTCTGCCCTTCCAACTACCCATCGTGAATTGACCTGTACAGTGTTGAAAGTGATGTAAAACCCCAAATAAATAAATAAATGCTTCAAAAATAAATACAATTATATCTGTCAGACATTTTGTAATTTTGTATGCTAAATAATACATACGATTGGTAAGATATACCACAAAAACTTTCTATAATCATGTTTCTTGTCAGTCTAAGAAATAGATTAAATTTAGCAGAGGTATACATTTAAAAATACTTCTTACAAATTGAAGCTAAACTATTTTATATGAATATTTATACCAAGGCTGTGTAAGTTATTGTTTTGTAAAATGATGATTTAATAAAATTAGTTTTAAAAATATTTTAATAAGCATGAATATAAAATTGTTTTAAGACTCCATTTAAATACATATTTGTCAATATAGGTGAATTTACTTTTAGGCTCAGGTAGTGTCTGAGAATACATCATCCCTCGCCTTTAGATATTTCTGAAAATATCACCCCAAATAATGGAAACACTGTTCCAGATTTGTAATTAAGATGCAGATTTTCATTGAGAAGGACTTAGCTATGGTTAGACCGAATTTTGAATGACAATATGACTCAGATATGAGTAGAGTTTTTGAATATGTGACTAGATAGACACACACACCGACAGAGAGAACCCAAATGGGTGGGGCATGGGGTCAGCAATGCCCATTCCTTAGCTTCTGCAGATTTATTTGATATATATATTTGAGATATATTTTCTGGTTTTTTGTCGCTTTCAACACTCTACAGGTCATATCAGGTTGTGGAGTTGGAAGGGCAGAGGAAACCAGTGCATAGAGTTCGTCGGGGATCTGTACTGTAAACTGCCGACCAACGGCAAGCAACTACCAGCTTTCCCACTTGAGGCCGTCCCAGGAACCAAACCCTGGCCTTAGTGGGTGGGAGACGAGAGTGTTACCACTCTGCCACCATGCCATCCTAAGCATATATGTTCATCCACTCTTTATGTATATAACAAATTTCCATTTGAAAGAAAAGAAATAATGTTAACTACCAGATGTGACTCAAACCTCAGTGAAACTAGGGCAAAGCCTGGGTAAACTGTATGGTGCTATGAAGGTCTGAATAAAATACCCCACATTTAACTTTGGCTTAGTGCAATGGTAGTAGATTCAAATCCTTCTACCCAACTGTTGATGTTCCATTCAAATATAAACACTACCTTTGGATTAGGATTGAAAGACTCATTGTCAATTTAACTAAATCAATTGAGTGTACCAGCAATCCACAGTAGACAGGATAATTAACATACAAGTATTGCAGAAGAGCAATTAAATCAAATAACAGTTCACAGCCCAAATATGTAAGATAGCCTCTGTGGAAAATGTACTGCTAAATAAGTGTCCTTAGTGCCAGTAATTCTATAAGAAATAATCATAATGCCACCATGCTTGTATGCTTAACTATCCTGAAAATGTACCAAAGGACTCTCGGTGATCAAATAATGCCTCCAGGTGAAATATTATGAATGATAAGCGGTATGCTAAATGTAATATTTACTACAGAACAAAGTTTTCCTGTACCAAAATTACAGTGTTTCATAAAGATTTTATGCATCATTTTGTAGCTGAGTTAATACTTTTTAAGTTTATTGTACAAATATGTTTGTAGACTTTTTCCCAGTATGTTTTTGAGTATGCTCAAAAATAAATGAATTGGTCAATAATTAAATATAGTTGAAAAATTTGCAAGTTGTATGGACTATTTTTGTGCCTATCATTGTCACCACTCATCTGGCCATAAAATGATGAGAGTGATCTGGATATTTGTGTTTATATTTTGAATATTAATTGATTCATTAATTAACCAATTCATTGACTTATACTTGCAGGAAAGTACAGATACGTTCGTAAAATGTCATGTGATGTATCAGAAGAAATTTTCACTAACCAATCTGTGTCAGAGTTCAGTTGTCCAGAGCTGTGTGATGACAAGATAGAGTGTCTGTACTTCTTCTTCAATTCCAGCCATCAGCAGTGTACCATGTATGGCACTTTTTCTGCCAATGTGAATCAATCTATAGGTCCACTCTATCAGAAGATGGGTATGTGGCCTGATAAAGCCTTGATGAAATGTTTTTGTTCAGTCTTGGCTCAAAAAGCCCTAACACCATTTATATAGACAGTTTAGATTCGAGGGACAAACATATGAAATTAAATCATTCTCCTACTTTTTAAAATATATTTGATCCATTGTGCATTAATAAGTTTGTTCTGATTATCTCTATGTAATTTTAAGTTATGATCTTTTTGAATGGTACAACCTACCATTATCGTCTTATTTTATGATGTGATTATAATCTTCTTCAATGATCTTGTTTAGAAAGTGTCTCTCCTGCCTTGTCAATAGTGTTGATGCACTGATATTGCGAATGTTAAACTGTTATTCTGGTGATTGAAAGAACATTATAAGGCCTATGTTTTCCACTAGTTAAAGTTACTTCTCTCGTCATAAGCCTTTCTTCTATCTGATTCAATTTTGAACAATCACAGTAGAAACCTGATATTAAAATTGATTTGTCCAGCAAAAACTCTCGACAGTGAAACCCGGGTATATACTATTAAGTCTTTCCTTGTGGATTAAAGGATAGCTGTTTTACACTTCATTATTGGCTCTAAAATTAAAGGGACCATTCCATTAGATGATCAAATTGGATCTGTGTAAATCAGGTGGAAATGGATTAAATATTTACAATACCAACTTCACACCTTAACCCTAGGATTTCATTAAACATAGCCCTAGCTCTAAACCTCTCTGTGAATTCTAACCCCATTATTATAACATATAGATATCGAGTTATTTTCACATGTAATAGATAACAATATTTATCTATTATTAATATTATTGTTATTTAATAGGGGTATTAATCAAGCTTAATCTTCAAGACTTGATAGACTCCAAGGACCACTAGGACATAAACAGAGTGAATTATCAAAAGCCAAGTAACATAGCCAAGTAATACCAGAGGAGACACAGGCATTGTGGGAATGCTAAGCCTTTGCAAATGGGTCAGTTTTGAGCTTTCCCTGAAGGTCATTCTACATCTAAGGATCATCAAAGGCAAAACTATAGTGCAAGTGTTTCACGGACTTGTAGAGTGTGGAGTGGAAAGGTGGAACTGTGAAGTATTGATGGTCAGGTTGACGGACGAAAATAGTTTGGAGTACCACCATGGTGAAATTTGTAAACCAATGTTAGGGTTTTGAATATGCAGGTATGACATGAGGAAACCTTCTGTCATTTGTGACAAGTGCAAGAGTAATCTGAATACATGTAATTGTAATCCAAACAACTTCTAACCATGTCATTTGCAGCAAGAATCAGAGACAGCATATTACCCACTTTATGGGTAAGATACTAAATTGATGAAGGTCATGAATTTGGAAAAAGCAGGATTTACAAGTCTTCTAAACTTTTTCTGAGAAAGAAAAATCTGCATTGAACCACACACTTAAATTTTTGACAATGTCAGCAGGATGAAATGCTGGACAATGCCGACAAATTTGTTTGCTCTGATGTTGAGCCTTAGAACATTAAACAAATTCTATTGCATCAGGGTTGATGTTCAATTTAGAGCCATTCATCATGTGTACATCTTGAAGGCAGGCATACAGCTTGGTAAGAGCAGCAGAAATATTCTTGTGAGTCACGTGGACATACAATTGGGTTTCACTTACAAAAAAATGGAATTTTATACCAAGATAACTGCTGATGATTATGTTCAGTGGAGTTGTATAAAGTAAGAAAAACAGTGGAGAAAACACAGTTCTTTAGGAGACTCCATGCTTGAGCTTTCTCAATTAGGAGAGTGTCAAACCTTCCTTAATGGTCTGACAGAGTAGGAGACAAACCACTTGATGACAGTTCCACCAAGACGAAACAACAATTTAAGAGAGCCGAGGAGAGTATGGTGGTCAATAGTGTCAAAGTCTGATGACAGGTCAAGCAACACCAAAAAGTGTGTTCACCTCACTGCAGAGACAGATGAACCCCATTTTGTTTGTCAGTTAATTGGTTGCATAGCCTCTGAATGAATGTTGAGATTGAAGATGTGAGAGAAAAAAAAGAGGACCATCAGAATCAGAGGGCCTTGTTTGAGTTCAAAAATGGAAGTAATAGAAGGTTTTTTTTAAATTTCAGTTCAGGAGAAAGCTGTTTTCTCTATTATGGCTCAGGCAGATACTCAAAAAACTAGTCAGTAGTACAAAGTTTTTTGCAAAAATGCCCTGAGACACATTACTAGAAACTGACACTTGGTAGCCAGACTGAAGTGATCGATGAGAGTGTCCATTTACACGGCAACTACTCAAGATTGCGTTATGAAAGTTTTAATGCAATGCACAATCAAGCGTTTGTACCTATGACATATCTATATTCACTTTTTTACAACAGGTGGTTGGTTGGAGTGGTCTGCCTGGTCCAGCTCAAGCACACTGGGACTTTACAGTAGGTCACGGATGTGGGGGTATACTGAAACATCAAGAAGTGCCCAAGCACAAAACAAGACGTGCATTGGTAAGTTGTGACAATGTAATTTTGTAATTGTTTATTGAGTATGAGTGAAGGTACCGATTGACTAATTATGATATTTCCAATATCTTTGTGTGTATATGGAAGCCTATCATAAGTGTAATGCTTTGGTTACAAGTTTTCCTGTACAGTGGCTACTCAACATATTTGCTTTTCCTTCTATGATCTCATTTTATATTTCCAAAAAGAGACCCCATATCTGTGTAATGCTTGTTAAAAATAGCCAGGCAACATTGAGAATTGGGAAAATCTTAGGAACAACTTCAGTTGTAAGTATTATAGAGCACCTACAAGATGTTGTCAGACGTAAGCCATAGTTTCCTGCAATATTTTAAGTTTTAGAACATATCAATGATTTTTCGAACAATTGGCTATGGCAGCCATATTTTTTTTCAAATCAGGTCAAAATATTTTACACAAGTGTTGTCACAGCTATAAACTTTCTCTGCAAATTTAGTGAAGATATCTTCATAAATAAAGACATAAAGCATGGCATTCAAACAACCCCATTTGCAGCAAGAGCATCATGAATTACTTGAATGATCTTCAGTTCTTATTTTCAGTGCACAAATAAAAAGGTACTTTAACCACATGTTTGCATTTGATTCTCAACTTTCGGTGATTAAACTCTCTCATGATATCAAAACAACAGTGTCTCATTATCTTTCAACATCAAGTTGAACAAGGCCAAAATGTGCATGAGCGCAAAGCCATCAAAGACATGAGTAGTGAAGTAGAATTTACGAAAGTCTGATTACACAAAGAAATTCCAACTAAAACACATCCCACAGCAAGAGGTAAATTCAGAATTCACAGGTGGTGTAAAGGTCATCAAACTCCGGAGTAACTACTGCAGTGTTCTTTTGTCATCCAAACGGGTTGGAAAGGGGGGGAAATGTGTCCTTTTAAATATTGCAGTGTTGTCATGCCATCCAAACGGGTTGGAAGAGGTAAATTTAGGGTAGAGAGGTAAATTTCATCAAAGTCCGGAGACAAAAAAAAGTGATCTGTAGAAGCGATGTTTTAATGCCCTGCAAAATCAAACTTTTGTACTTATGACATATTTATATTCATTTTTACAACAGGTAGTTGGTTGGAGTGGTCTGCCTGGTCCAGCTCAGGCACACTGGGATTTACAGTAGGGCACGGATGTGGAGGTACATTGAAACATCAAGAAGTGCCCAAGCACAAAACAAGACCTGCATTGGTAGGTTGTGACAATGTCATTTTGTTACTGTTTATGAAAATATGAGTGAAGGTACCAATCGCCTAATTATGATATTTTCAATACCATTGTGTGTATGGAAGCCTACCATAAGTGTAATGCTTAGGTTACAAGTTTCTACTCAAGTGGTTACTCAATATATTTGCCTTTACGTCAATGATCTCACCTTTATATTTCCAAAAATAGACCCCATATCTGTGTAGTGCATGTTGAAATTAGTCACCTATGACAGGTAAGACTCCCAATCCACAGGTACATATAAATGAGAAACACCATTGAGAACTGGGAAAATCTTAGGAACAACTTCAGTTGTAAGAATTATAGAGCACCTACGAGACATTGGTAGATGTTAAATTTACAGGCCATGATTTGGTGAAGATACCTTAATAAATGAATAAGATATATAGGTTGATGTTAAAATGTGACAAACACACACATGCATGCATGCACCAATGCACAGAAGGCGTTTCATAACTTCCCAATCCAAGGCCTTTTTGCCAGGGGGAGATAAAAAGGCAACAGTAGTAATATCAGTTTAATAGCAACCCTTTTTTCAATTAAGAAGTTTAAGACTAAAATACATTCAAAGTATTGTCATGGTATCCTGAAAATTTGGAGAAAATCCATAAATTGGTTTAGGCTGTAGAACATCAACAAAGTTAAGTGTTGCCATGGCAACAGTGGCTGCCGGAAAGACTCCCCAGAATCTAATCGTCCCTAGATTCTCTTGGGTAAACATATCATGAAACTGTGGTGAAAATCCATGGATGTGTTTAGGCAGTTGAACATCCAAAAGGTTTATGCCTGCTGTCCCAGCCAGTGCCCGGACAACACAGAGGACAACTATAACCCTGGCCTTTATGGGCTCTCTATGACCATACCCCCCTCCTCATCATTCCTCCGTAATGTATATTCAAATGCAACTTGTTCAAAGGATGTAACAGCTTTTCAGGCTAAATCTTTTATGAAATTGACACTAGGCATATTAGTCATAATGTAAATCACTAAATAAATAAATAACCTACCTTACTGAAGCATGTCGTTCAAACCAGGTGCAGCAAGACCATCATAAAACTGAATGTTTTTTTTTCAGTTCTTATCTTCAGTGCATGTATGAAAAGTACTTTAACCACATCTTTGCATTTTGATTCTCAAACTTTGTGTTTAAAACTCTCTGATGACATCAATGACAGTCTCATTACCTCTGGGGCTCCTCATCTCACATTGGTAAAACAGCCAATAGTATTCTGCTCGGGGCTCCATTATTTGGGTGATCAGGAGGGAAGATCACAACAATGGAATCACTGAATTTCATGAATTCATTATTTGTGTCTTTTTTCATTAATTCATTTTTTTGTCTTTTTTCTTAAATTCATTATTTTTTGTCTGTTTTCATAAATTCATTATTTCTGGGTTCTTCTTATAAATTAAAATTGTTTGCTTAAATGAAGCTTAATTTTACTCAGCTATTTTATGCTAAACATAGGCTGCTATCTATTAATATAAACCCTTAACAAATGTTTGACACATGATTTCCTTTTCACTGAAACTATATACCAACATTGGCCATATAAACTTTTGTGAGCAAATATAGCCAACTTAAGCATGAAATTTGTTCTGCATCTTGGATGAATATGACCTTAGGTTTCCCCAAAATCTCTGATTATTCTCAAATTTTATATTTTGCAGGTTTTGTTTATAAACTGCTGAGAAATGTCAGGCTTCTCAACCATGTCAGTCACATGACCGCTGTGAGTGCATATGCATCTTGTCTATTTGACTGTATGAACACTTTGGGTTTGTCTGTCTGTCAATGTATGGCCTAATGGATCTGCAGAATTCTGGTGTGAACTCAATAATGCTATTGCAACAGCGATGCAAAATGATATGACTTATACAGTCGCAAATATGTATTATGAGTTAGATATCAGTCATTGTAACTAATAAACTATTTAACTGAATAATATTTTTGTAGAAAACTTGCAGGAATTGTTATTGACAATAGCTTGTGTAATGAAAGGGCCAAACTGATTCAATATTTGAAAAAAAAATGATTGAGGAAGTGATCCATTGTTCTTCTCTGTGCCATGTGGGCTTTTATTTCTATTCCAAATATACTATTAGTGACATATATCACTTGTCTGATGCATTTTTTCTGAGGAAAATGATGTTTTAAAATATAAAACCTTGTTTCCACATAAAAGCTTTATAAAGACTACTTTATAGAGGCATTCTCTATATTTGTAGTTTATTTACAGCCATTTAAACTTTTGAAACAGAAAAAAAAATGATGGTGGCTATATTTATGTTATGATTCTAAGATCCAGAATTAAAGACAAAAGTCTTAACTTTATATCAAAATCCAGGCTTGGTGTGATCCAACTTTCAATAGAAATTCAATGATGCTGGTTTTATTTAGTTTTTGTTTAAATATTTCTATCTTAAAAAGTAGTACAATTGCAATAGAGAATAACACACAAGTAGTTCAATTACAATAGATAACAATGCACAAGGAAAAAGAAATAATAATGATAAATATATGAATTAATTGTATGATGTCATGGTATCAATGGCCAATAATATTTGTTACAGATAATCACAAGCTTTAATTTTATACAAAGCCCATTAAATGAATGGATGGGTGATAATTTCAGTGTCTGGGGCAGATTTCATGATAGGTCTCAGACTACGCCCAGTCAAATCTGAGCCTTTTGGCTCAAGGCAAGTCTTTGCCTCAAATGGTTTACACAGAAGGGGTCTCAGTTGAGACCAGGCTTATCTAATCTAATCTAATCCACTGCTTTGCAAGTGCAATATCTTCCCCATGAAGGGGAACTCAGTGCGCTAACCAAACAAAATCATAATCTTAGGGAAGTTGAGGGGCATTCAAGGACGGCAATCCAGGATTGTGGGTGTGACCGGGAGGGAAGAAAGACTAAGTTGGGAAGCTAGAGCTGAAGAGGTGAGTTTTAAAGTGCTTCCTAAAAGATTCAACAGAGGGACTATTTCTTACATGGAAAGGGAAGAGTTCCAAAGGGAAGGGGCATAGTGACTGAAGGAGTTAGAAAAGTGATTTTTTGACTTGTGAACTCTGCGATCAAAGGTGGGGGTTTGAAGGAACTTGAGTTTTGGGGTGCTTTGCCTTGTGATTCTGGAAGAGGAGTAAGGGTGGATTAATTCTCTTAGGTAAACTGGTTGACCCTGGTTGAGAATTTTGTATGTAATAAGACCAATTTTGAATTGTATCCTGTATCTGACTGGTAGCCAATGGAGTTTTTTCAGTTGAGGGGTAATGTGAGAGAATTTAGAGGAACCGGTGACAAACCTGCACAGTAAATTTGGGACTGGCTGCAATCTCCTTAACTCAAAGTCAGTGAGGGATAAGAAGAGTGAATTGCAGTAGTCCAGCCTGTGTCTCACCAAAGCATTCGCTAGGAGGACTGATGTATTCATGTCTAAAAGGGTACGAATTCTGTAGAGGTCTCTTGCCTGTACTCTAGTGAACTTAATGACCTGTGACAGGTGGTTTGAGAAATTAAAATTAGAGTCAAAACACCACTCCGAGGTTCCTGACACTTTGTACTGGGGGGACCTGATTTCTCAGAATATTGATAAAGAAGTGAGGGAGGAGTTGGCTACGATTTCTTTTGGAGCCAATGAGAATGAACGCGGTTTTGTCTGGGCTGAGTTTTAACTTATTTGCAAACATGAAATTTTGAATGTCGTTTAGGCAGTTCTTTAGTTTTTGGACAGAATGGGAGAAATTTTCTGGTGAAAGTGTAATGTATAGCTGGGTATCATCAGCATAAAAGTTGTAGTTGATGCTACTGTGAGAATGCATGATTGAGCTGATTAAGTTGGTGTAGAGAGAGAAAAGGATTGGTCCAATGACAGAGCCCTGGGGTACCCCATAATGGAGCACAGCAGGATGGGAGAGTGTACTGCCTACCTTGACCGAGTGTGTCCTTCCGGACAAGTCTGATTTGAACCAGCCAAGTGCTAGTTCACTGATTCCATAATAAACATTGAGTCTGTCCAGGAGAATGGTGTGGTCAGTGGTATCGAAAGCGGCGCATAGATCCAGAAGGGTAAGGACAGTGACAGAACCTTTGGCCATGTTAATAAGAATGTCGTTTTGAATATTGAGGAGGGTGCTTTCAGTAGAGTGGTGTTTTCTATAAGCTGATTGGAAGCCAGTCATAAGACCGGCTTCATCAAGATGAGTTTGTAGCTGGACCGCTGCGACCCTTTCAAGTATCTTTGAGATAAAGTTTAAATTTGAGACAGGCCTGTAGTTTTTAAAAACTTCTTTATCTAAGGATATTTTTTTGAGGATAGGGGTAACATGGGCCAGTTTGGACACTTACCTTGTTCAAGAGAAGCATTGATTATTGAGGTGATGGGGGTAATGAGAATATCCAGATAATCAAGAACAAGGAAGGTGCAGAAACCAGTGCATACTGCACTGTAAACCACCGGGCATTGGCAAGTAACTACCAACTTTCCAACATGAAGCGCCCGGCCCGAGATTCGAACCAGCGGCCTCAAAGGTTGGAGGCGAGAACTCTAACTGCTACACCACCGAGCCCCCTGATTTACTAGGAGAATTGGTAATAATTTTAATTACTTGATCCTCTGTTACAGTAGAAAAAGTGGAGAACATGGGGGAGGGGAGTCAGGGGTGATTTGTTGTAAATTGACAGAAGCGGAGAATGTTGAATGTATTTTTAAAATTTTTTCTGTGAAGAACTCCACAAACCTGTCAGCCAAAAGCTGAGGGGGCTTTATCGATGGGAGGATCTTGGCTGGAAGTCTGTGCAGGACATCACTCAGGACACGCCATAATTTTTGTGGATTGTTGTGATTGTACTGAATTTTGGCTTTAAGGAATTGAGATTTGGCTTGCATGCAGATTCTATTTTCTTGATGAACTTTCTGAATGTACCGGGATCTATTGAAGGTGGATTTATCTCTTCGGCAAATGCATTCAAACAAACGTTTGGTCTCTTTTGCTGCAATTACAGTGTCATTATCAAATAACCACAGTGGTTTTTGGTGTCATGTGACCCTTTTTTGTAGTAGAAATATTCTGCTGATGACATATATGTTTCTTGTTTGACACATAATATCTCTGATCAAATGCTGTTTTCCAATGGGAGACCTTATAAACATGTAAAACCACCCATACACTACTTTAGTTTTATACATTTCTACCTTATTTTCAGACATTTCAAATTTTGAAGTGGAGAAAGAATTATGGCGGCCATATTTGAGTCTTTCTTTACAAAACTTAAGTCCACTTTCTATCAGTCTCAGCAATTAAGCCAGTGGCTGAGCCAAAGCTGAGACTGAGCCCTTTGTGAAATCCATAAAGGCTGAGCCCATGGGCCCAAGAAAAATATTCCAATAATTTGAGACAAAGTCTCAAATTTGAGCCTCAGATCGGTGTTACATATATTGGACACTATATTAGTACATTGTATATTACATATAATAGGCACTATATTAGTGCATTGTTTGATTTGAGCTTTATGTTTATACATTGTCATAAAAGATAATTGTGTTGTTGGTTCTTTTTGTGTGTTGACATTTAAAGTAAGGGAGTTATTGATTTTTGTGTTTTAGTGTTTATTGATCTGTTCACAGACTGGGGGAAATCCCCCCTCAGTGGTTATGTTAGATTTGGGGAAACCCAATTACCAGTAGTTTCTAGAACTTCCTCCTTTGGCCTAGATGGCTCCAGCTTCTTTTGAGTTGGTTCTGTACAATTCCAGAAGGAATCTGTGAATGTATATAAGGAATGTACATCTGACCACAAGGGAACTTTGTATTCGCTTGCTATAAGGAGAGCTATTGTGTTTTGGAGTATAATATATGCTTATATCACTGTGAACTTTTACTGCAGTGAACTGGATACATCATCTGGACAGATTTATTGTACTTTGGATATTTTGGATATTGTACATTCATATAACAGAGAGTGAATTTACTGCATTTTGGACATTGTCCACATCTTGGAGCAGACAGTACAGTTGTGTTAACTCTCTAAATATCTCCAGACAGACATTCTGTGTGACTGGATATATAAAGGATAGCAGGACAAGCACCTTTTGTGTTGTTGAGTGTGGGACGGGTCACAGGATATAGATATCTGTGTGCGAGTGAACGTTGGACAGATCACGGGACAGACCACAGGACATTGGACAGATCACAGAATATACCACAGGACGGATTACAAAACAGATTGTGGGATACGGCGGATAAACTTATTCTTAATCTCAGTGGTCAGGTCAGCTAGATCTTGTTATTGTATTAGTGTGCTTAGTTAAGGGCATACCAGTTGACTGTAATGATTATTGTTAATCGCTAAATAAATTTGTTAAGTTAAGCTTTTTGCTTTTTTTTCTGTTACAACTTAAAGACAACGGGTAATTGATACCGTGCTTGCCCGTGACCGTAACAGGAAAATTGGGGGCTTGTCCGGGATCCAACCATTTGATTACAACTATTTGATCAACCGTTCAATTAACATTTTGAAAATCCATTTGATTTAGTAATTGGTTACAGTCAACAGTGCTCAAAATGGCTAGTGCTAAAGAGTTTGTACAGTCACCATCTATGGAAGTTCTAGAAACTTTTAAGAAAGATATGTTAATGCAAATAGCACAAGAATTACAGTTGCAGGTGAAAAGGTCAACACGTAAACATGAACTTAAAAGGCTTATTGTTGAACAGTTAGTTGATGAAGATGTTTTACCTGATAGTTGTTTAGAAGTGTATAAGCCTCTACCAATGGAACCTTCTGGGCAATATGAGATCAGGCGATTAGAAATTGAAAGAGAGCTAAAACTTAGAGAATTTGAAGCTAGAGAAAGAGAGCTTGAAGCTCAACAGCGAAAAGAAGAGCTTGAAGCTCAACAGCGAGAAAAGGAACTTGAGCTTAAACATGAAAGAGAAATGAGAGCTTTAGAACTCAATGCCCGTAGAATTGCCCATGAAGAGTCCATTGCTACCAAATTTGATTTGGGTAAAAATGTGCGACTGGTACCACCTTTTAATGAGTCAGAGGTCGATAAGTACTTTCAACACTTTGAAAGAGTAGCTCAAAATTTGAAATGGCCTATAGACCAGTGGCCTTTATTGCTGCAAAGTGTTTTGAGGGGAAAGGCCCAGGAGGCATACACAGCTTTGCCAATTTCTGAATGTGTGGACTATAACTCTGTCAAAAATGCTATTTTGAAAGCATATGAGTTGGTACCAGAAGCATATCGTCAAAAATTCAGAAATTATCGTAAACAAGAAAGTCAAACTCATGTTGAATTTCCCCATGAGAAAGAAGTGTACTTTGACAGATGGTGTAATTCTAGGGAAGTAGGTACAGACTTTGAAAAACTTAGGCAAGTTATTTTGATTGAAGAGTTCAAAAGGTGTGTTCGTGATGACATTAAAACCTATCTAGATGAACAGAAAGTTGAAAATTTGGCAAAAGCAGCAGCTTATGCTGATGACTATGCGCTAACTCACAAGTCCACTTTCAACAAGAATAAGTCCTTTGGTCCTGCTAAAAAGTCCTATCCAGAAATAGGAAAGAAATCTGAAAATGTAGCTCCAGAAAAGAGTTCAGATAAGGGTCAAACTTCAAATCAGACTATGAGTAAGGATAGGAAGCCCAGATCCTTTGCTCCTGTGTGCCATTATTGTAAGAAACCTGGGCATGTTATGTCTGACTGTTGGCTCTTAAAGAAGAGAAGAGAAAAGGAGGCAACGTCCAACGCCTTTGTGTCTAGCAAGTCTAACTGGCGTTCAAATCTCAATAGAGCAGAGTCTAGTATTGGTTTAGACAAGTCTGAGATTATTAGGGAAGAGTTCAAACCTTTTGTGTCTGAGGGTTTTGTATCCTTGGAAAGTAGTTCCAGTCAGGTCCCCATTAATATATTAAGAGACACTGGAGCTACTCAGTCCTTACTTTTAGAAGGTGTATTGCCATTGAGTGTAAGCACATCTACTGGTGAGAGTGTCATTGCTCAAGGTATTGAAGGAGGCTGTGTGAACGTTCCCTTGCATAAGGTCAAGTTAGTATCAGACTTAGTTACTGGTTCTGTTGTTGTGGGTACCAGGCCCACCATTAAAGGGGTATCTTTGTTGTTGGGAAATGATCTTGCAGGTGGAAAGGTAGTTGCTGATCCTAAGGTTACTTCTAAGCCGATCACTTTGGTTAGCACTGAGAAATTAGAAGAGGTTATTCCTGGTATTTTTCCCTCCTGTGCTGTGACTCGAGCTATGGCCAAAAAGGCCCAAGAAGAACCAAAAGATTGTAAACAATCTACAGATGTCTTAGTTGATTTGTCAGATACATTCTTAAACAACTATGACCATGATGTGCGGAATTCTAGTGATACAAATCCCAAGGCCAGGGTAGATGCTGAAAAACAAGACTCAATTGACTGTCAAGATGTATCACTTTTAAAATCAAAATTGATTTCAGAGCAGGAAGATGATCCTGAATTAGCTCCTTTATTCAAGTTGATCTTGCCACCAGTAGAGCTAGATAAGGTCCCTGTAGGCTATTATGTCAGAAATGGTGTGCTTATGCGAAAGTGGAGGCCACCAAATATCCCTGCATCTGAAGAATGGTCAGTAGTACACCAGATTGTTGTGCTAAAAGTGTACCAAAGTGAGATATTAAAATTGGCTCATGAATCTCCAATGGGTGGCCATTTAGGCATCAACAAAACTTACAACAAGATAACCAAACATTTCTATTGGCCTCAAATTCGGCACTGTGTGGCAGAATTTTGCAAGACTTGTCACATTTGTCAAATGGTAGGAAAGCCAAACCAAAAAATTCCTGTAGCTCCTCTCAAACCCATTCCAGCATTTGAGGAACCATTTAGCAAAGTGATAATTGACTGTGTAGGTCCCTTACCAAAAACTAAATCCAGAAACCAATATCTTTTGACCATTATGTGCGCCTCAACCAGATTTCCCGAAGCCATACCATTGACCAACATAACAGCTCCCAAAATCTCAAAAGCTCTGGTTAATTTTTTTACTCTAGTTGGCTTACCAAAAGAGATCCAGTCAGATCAACGGTCAAATTTTATGTCAGGACTATTTCAACAGGTTGTATTTCAGTTAGGTGCCAAACAGATCAAATCTAGTGCTTATCACCCAGAATCCCAAGGTGCCCTTGAAAGGTTCCATTCCACTTTGAATAATATGATTAGGACATATTGTTTAGACAATGAAAAAGACTGGGATGAAGGCATCAGCTTATTATTGTTTGCAGTTAGAGAATCTGTTCAAGAGTCTTTAGGCTTTAGTCCCTTTGAGTTGGTCTTTGGCCATTCAGTCCGTGGTCCTCTCAAGCTGTTGAAGGAAAATTGGTTATCTGAGAACACCGAGAGCCTAAATCTGTTAGATTATGTCTCAAGGTTCAGAAATAAGTTAAAGAAGGCTTGTGAGCTGGTGCAACAAAATTTGAAAACTTCTCAGTCAAAAATGAAGATGCTTTATGATAAGAAATTACAAAATCGTATCTTCAATCCTGGAGGCAAGGCTTCAGTGTCATCACCTGGCCAAATGAATAAACTACAGGCCAGAGATCTAGGGTCATACCCAGTAGCAAGGAGAGTAGAAACTCTCCAAAAGACCATTAAAAACTGTGATAACAGACATTCAAACCAAATGTGGGAAAATAACTATGGTAAAGCCATACTTCAAAAGAGGTATAACATAGCTTATGATGGCTATTAATAGAAACACTGTTAAAGATAGGAATTCAGTGTATAAACAGGATTTTGAAAAAGTAACATATGGCGTCCGCATGGATACACCCTATCCAGAAGCTGTATTTAAAGTGTAATTTATATACCTGTAATTAGTAAGTTTATAAAAGTTATACATGGTATCAATTTTACTTTTGTATTTAGATAAATATGTTTTGTAAAATGTTATTACCTGTGTGTATATACCTGGTGAAAATCTCTTGTAAAATTTTGTAACCCCTTGGCTTCCAAAATTTTTCTTTAAGGGGGGAGGTGTTACATATATTGGACACTATATTAGTACATTGTATATTACATATATTAGGCACTATATTAGTGCATTGTTTGATTTAAGCTTTATGTTTATACATTGTCATAAAAGATAATTGTGTTGTTGGTTCTTTTTGTGTGTTGACATTTAAAGTAAGGGAGTTATTGATTTTTGTGTTTTAGTGTTTATTGATCTGTTCACAGACTGGGGGAAATCCCCCCCTCAGTGGTTATGTTAGATTTGGGGAAACCCAATTACCAGTAGTTTCTAGAACTTCCTCCTTTGGCCTAGATGGCTCCAGCTTCTTTTGAGTTGGTTCTGTACAATTCCAGAAGGAATCTGTGAATGTATATAAGGAATGTACATCTGATCACAAGGGAACTTTGTATTCGCTTGCTATAAGGAGAGCTATTGTGTTTTGGAGTATAATATATGCTTATATCACTGTGAACTTTTACTGGAGTGAACTGGATACATCATCTGGACAGATTTATTGTACTTTGGATATTTTGGATATTGTACATTCATATAACAGAGAGTGAATTTACTGCATTTTGGACATTGTCCACATCTTGGAGCAGACAGTACAGTTGTGTTAACTCTCTAAATATCTCCAGACAGACATTCTGTGTGACTGGATATATAAAGGATAGCAGGACAAGCACCTTTTGTGTTGTTGAGTGTGGGACGGGTCACAGGATATAGATATCTGTGTGCGAGTGAACGTTGGACAGATCACGGGACAGACCACAGGACATTGGACAGATCACAGAATATACCACAGGACGGATTACAGAACAGATTGCGGGATACGGCGGATAAACTTATTCTTAATCTCAGTGGTCAGGTCAGCTAGATCTTGTTATTGTATTAGTGTGCTTAGTTAAGGGCATACCAGTTGACTGTAATCATTATTGTTAATCGCTAAATAAATTTGTTAAGTTAAGCTTTTTGCTTTTTTTCTGTTACAACTTAAAGACAACGGGTAATTGATACCGTGCTTGCCCGTGACCGTAACAGGAAAATTGGGGGCTCGTCCGGGATCCAACCATTTGATTACAACTATTTGATCAACCGTTCAATTAACATTTTGAAAATCCATTTGATTTAGTAATTGGTTACAGTCAACAGTGCTCAAAATGGCTAGTGCTAAAGAATTTGTACAGTCACCATCTATGGAAGTTCTAGAAACTTTTAAGAAAGATATGTTAATGCAAATAGCACAAGAATTACAGTTGCAGGTGAAAAGGTCAACACGTAAACATGAACTTAAAAGGCTTATTGTTGAACAGTTAGTTGATGAAGATGTTTTACCTGATAGTTGTTTAGAAGTGTATAAGCCTCTACCAATGGAACCTTCTGGGCAATATGAGATCAGGCGATTAGAAATTGAAAGAGAGCTAAAACTTAGAGAATTTGAAGCTAGAGAAAGAGAGCTTGAAGCTCAACAGCGAAAAGAAGAGCTTGAAGCTCAACAGCGAGAAAAGGAACTTGAGCTTAAACATGAAAGAGAAATGAGAGCTTTAGAACTCAATGCCCGTAGAATTGCCCATGAAGAGTCCATTGCTACCAAATTTGATTTGGGTAAAAATGTGCGACTGGTACCACCTTTTAATGAGTCAGAGGTCGATAAGTACTTTCAACACTTTGAAAGAGTAGCTCAAAATTTGAAATGGCCTATAGACCAGTGGCCTTTATTGCTGCAAAGTGTTTTGAGGGGAAAGGCCCAGGAGGCATACACAGCTTTGCCAATTTCTGAATGTGTGGACTATAACTCTGTCAAAAATGCTATTTTGAAAGCATATGAGTTGGTACCAGAAGCATATCGTCAAAAATTCAGAAATTATCGTAAACAAGAAAGTCAAACTCATGTTGAATTTCCCCATGAGAAAGAAGTGTACTTTGACAGATGGTGTAATTCTAGGAAAGTAGGTACAGACTTTGAAAAACTTAGGCAAGTTATTTTGATTGAAGAGTTCAAAAGGTGTGTTCGTGATGACATTAAAACCTATCTAGATGAACAGAAAGTTGAAAATTTGGCAAAAGCAGCAGCTTATGCTGATGACTATGCGCTAACTCACAAGTCCACTTTCAAGAAGAATAAGTCCTTTGGTCCTGCTAAAAAGTCCTATCCAGAAATAGGAAAGAAATCTGAAAATGTAGCTCCAGAAAAGAGTTCAGATAAGGGTCAAACTTCAAATCAGACTATGAGTAAGGATAGGAAGCCCAGATCCTTTGCTCCTGTGTGCCATTATTGTAAGAAACCTGGGCATGTTATGTCTGACTGTTGGCTCTTAAAGAAGAGAAGAGAAAAGGAGGCAACGCCCAACGCCTTTGTGTCTAGCAAGTCTAACTGGCGTTCAAATCCCAATAGAGCAGAGTCTAGTATTGGTTTAGACAAGTCTGAGATTATTAGGGAAGAGTTCAAACCTTTTGTGTCTGAGGGTTTTGTATCCTTGGAAAGTAGTTCCAGTCAGGTCCCCATTAATATATTAAGAGACACTGGAGCTACTCAGTCCTTACTTTTAGAAGGTGTATTGCCATTGAGTGTAAGCACATCTACTGGTGAGAGTGTCATTGCTCAAGGTATTGAAGGAGGCTGTGTGAACGTTCCCTTGCATAAGGTCAAGTTAGTATCAGACTTAGTTACTGGTTCTGTTGTTGTGGGTACCAGGCCCACCATTAAAGGGGTATCTTTGTTGTTGGGAAATGATCTTGCAGGTGGAAAGGTAGTTGCTGATCCTAAGGTTACTTCTAAGCCGATCACTTTGGTTAGCACTGAGAAATTAGAAGAGGTTATTCCTGGTATTTTTCCCTCCTGTGCTGTGACTCGAGCTATGGCCAAAAAGGCCCAAGAAGAACCAAAAGATTGTAAACAATCTACAGATGTCTTAGTTGATTTGTCAGATACATTCTTAAACAACTATGACCATGATGTGCAGAATTCTAGTGATACAAATCCCAAGGCCAGGGTAGATGCTGAAAAACAAGACTCAATTGACTGTCAAGATGTATCACTTTTAAAATCAAAATTGATTTCAGAGCAGGAAGATGATCCTGAATTAGCTCCTTTATTCAAGTTGATCTTGCCACCAGTAGAGCTAGATAAGGTCCCTGTAGGCTATTATGTCAGAAATGGTGTGCTTATGCGAAAGTGGAGGCCACCAAATATCCCTGCATCTGAAGAATGGTCAGTAGTACACCAGATTGTTGTGCCAAAAGTGTACCAAAGTGAGATATTAAAATTGGCTCATGAATCTCCAATGGGTGGCCATTTAGGCATCAACAAAACTTACAACAAGATAACCAAACATTTCTATTGGCTTCAAATTCGGCACTGTGTGGCAGAATTTTGCAAGACTTGTCACATTTGTCAAATGGTAGGAAAGCCAAACCAAAAAATTCCTGTAGCTCCTCTCAAACCCATTCCAGCATTTGAGGAACCATTTAGCAAAGTGATAATTGACTGTGTAGGTCCCTTACCAAAAACTAAATCCAGAAACCAATATCTTTTGACCATTATGTGCGCCTCAACCAGATTTCCCGAAGCCATACCATTGACCAACATAACAGCTCCCAAAATCTCAAAAGCTCTGGTTAATTTCTTTACTCTAGTTGGCTTACCAAAAGAGATCCAGTCAGATCAAGGGTCAAATTTTATGTCAGGACTATTTCAACAGGTTGTATTTCAGTTAGGTGCCAAACAGATCAAATCTAGTGCTTATCACCCAGAATCCCAAGGTGCCCTTGAAAGGTTCCATTCCACTTTGAAGAATATGATTAGGACATATTGTTTAGACAATGAAAAAGACTGGGATGAAGGCATCAGCTTATTATTGTTTGCAGTTAGAGAATCTGTTCAAGAGTCTTTAGGCTTTAGTCCCTTTGAGTTGGTCTTTGGCCATTCAGTCCGTGGTACTCTCAAGGTGTTGAAGGAAAATTGGTTATCTGAGAACACCGAGAGCCTAAATCTGTTAGATTATGTCTCAAGGTTCAGAAATGAGTTAAAGAAGGCTTGTGAGCTGGTGCAACAAAATTTGAAAACTTCTCAGTCAAAAATGAAGATGCTTTATGATAAGAAATTACAAAATCGTATCTTCAATCCTGGAGGCAAGGCTTCAGTGTCATCACCTGGCCAAATGAATAAACTACAGGCCAGAGATCTAGGGTCATACCCAGTAGCAAGGAGAGTAGAAACTCTCCAAAAGACCATTAAAAACTGTGATAACAGACATTCAAACCAAATGTGGGAAAATAACTATGGTAAAGCCATACTTCAAAAGAGGTATAACATAGCTTATGATGGCTATTAATAGAAACACTGTTAAAGATAGGAATTCAGTGTATAAACAGGATTTTGAAAAAGTAACATATGGCGTCCGCATGGATACGCCCTATCCAGAAGCTGTATTTAAAGTGTAATTTATATACCTGTAATTAGTAAGTTTATAAAAGTTATACATGGTATCAATTTTACTTTTGTATTTAGATAAATATGTTTTGTAAAATGTTATTACCTGTGTGTATATACCTGGTGAAAATCTCTTGTAAAATTTTGCAACCCCTTGGCTTCCAAAATTTTTCTTTAAGGGGGGAGGTGTTACATATATTGGACACTATATTAGTACATTGTATATTACATATATTAGGCACTATATTAGTGCATTGTTTGATTTGAGCTTTATGTTTATACATTGTCATAAAAGATAATTGTGTTGTTGGTTCTTTTTGTGTGTTGACATTTAAAGTAAGGGAGTTATTGATTTTTGTACAGTGAGACTCCTCTCAAGAAATACATCTTTGCCAAAATAGTTATTACTAGGTATTGCTATTTTAAGATGATACTTGTTGGTATCATAGTTTCTGCAAGTTATGACCTTTAACTTTGACCTTTTGCTCACTAGGGATACAGTGCATACTACTTCCTGTCTATAATAAGGGATACTAATACGGTAATACCTGTCAGTTTATTAAGCCACTAGAATTTCAATGCAAAGTTTGGGAGAATGGTTTCATGACCAAACTTAGTACATGAATTGGATTGCTCGGGGGCTGGATTGACGTTACTGTTAGGCAAATTATGGAACATTTTACTTGTAATATGGATTTGACTGGTTGGCATAAGCTGTGAGTGTTTGCATTAGGATGAAATATACAATACCCCTTTGACCTTCCAGTGTGACCTTTTGGAGTAATGGGTCAATGGGTATACTGCTAGTCTCTTCTTGTTACTGATTAACACAGTTCAAACTTAAAGAGACTCATGGGTAGGGAGGTGGGGGAATGGGTTGTAAAGTTCACATTTGGCATGATCTAATGTTGATTTTTATCAACTATATTGCACCATAGATTAACAAATTATTGTGTATACATGCCATGCAAAGTTTTAGTAGAATATATTAATCAAGAGGATCAATAATTTGGTTTCTTGTGAAAACATCTCATGACACATTGAAAAATAAATCTAGTTCAAATTAATTTTATAGTGCTTAATCTCTACACAGAAGCACTGCAAGTAACAATACACAAGAACATTCAATTTCAAAATCCATCTTCAAGCCAAAAGTTCAACATTACAGTGATACAGGGTTAATAAAAATGCTATGGTGGATATGCTTTAAGGGAGGTTAAAACCTAAGTTCGGTTCTATATGAGGTAATAGAGGAGACGGCATGAACCACAACCCATTATGACACTCATTATATGTCATAAATATATTAACATCATAACCGTAACAAAAATATTGCGCAAATTTTTGAATGGATAAGCAACACTGTTTACCTTTGCCTTGAGACCTAGTATCGTACAGAAAGATGTGCGTCATAATAACCAGTTTAACCAGTAACCAGTTTAAAGAAGCTTGTGGATGAGTGAAGCAGATTTTAACACAGTAACATTCACAAGTCAACAAGTATAAGGTTCTTGGAGAATTGAAATTATTCTACGTATCTGTTTGAGATAATTTTCTGACAGAATTCTTTTGAATACACTTCAGCCTGTGTGGATTGAATTTGAAAAGACTTCTAAAATGTGAATTGCAGCTGTCCAAATGTCTTTTAATAGGAGTATTCTTTTTTGGTTTGTTACTTACCACAAGGTTCGTAGTGATCATATTCTGTACCAGAGTCCAAAGGCACTGTATACTGGTTGGCGTTCTTCATGTAGCATATTCCATTCTGAACATACAATAGACACGGATTAACTGAAAAGTGAATCCTAGAGCTTCATTGTAATCTAACACTGTCACCGAGTTTTAACAGAAGAAAAAATAAAAATGAAACCTATAAAATGAGTGTTAAAATTTTTAATTCACAGATAAAATGTCGTTGAATATTGAATAAGAACAAGTAAAAATAGGTAAAAACTGCTAACTCACTCAGACACTCATTCAGTCAGTCAGTCAGTCATTCGGTCACTCACTCACTCACTCACTCACTCACACTCCATCAATCATTCAATCTGCTGAATACGTACTAATGGTTCGTAGTCTATACTGCTGCAACTGTTTATACAAGCATCCACACAGCTGTAGGGATCCATGTTGTAGAGCTGCAGGATGTCATATCCAGATATTGAATGATTGGCCAGCCTCAGATATTTCTTCTCTGTGCACACTGTGAAAGAGGTTTGTATCAGTCAAAAAAATAAATTTCACTTTTGCACAAATAGTCATGTGACCGAAATATAGAAAGCAATTTAAATTTATAAATTAAAATAAATTAAATTATGTCATGCCTAGTACCTAAGTTATATATTGAGAGGTAGTTGGGGATATTCCTTTAATATCAATGAACTTAATAAATACTTATGAAGGAAACTATATACAGTCTTTCAAAGTACACCTTTAAGGTACGTCCGATCTTAATTACCAATAAGAATGTAGTGTAGTGCTATGTACACCATAATGAATAGTATTTTTTTTCATGGAAAAGTTCAGATTCAGGCTTTTCCAAGTGTATGCATCATACCCATAACAATTTTGTCATTTTAGTTAAAATACATTAATCTAAACGGGAGGATTTGATTGGTTAAAGACTTCAGACTGAAAGACCTACTTTTCAATTTGTTTGGGATTTTAAAAGGTTTTAAAATTTAAAAAAAATCACTCTTAAAACATTTCAAAACTCAGTGTTAAATAGTTAATGCCAGATTTACACTAGAGGTGGTATATCCCACAGTTAGAGGTTTTACTCGGCGGTGGAACTGCCTCCGAGGATGCCACATACCTTATGATTTTGGTGCATTATTTACACTAGATGCTGTATAATTTGCAGTTATAGGCATTGGGTGAAATGACCCTCTCCTTTGACTACCTTCCGAGGTTTTGTATGCGACCTTGGGACATACTGGTGAAACATCAATTTACGTCCACTCACGTTATGTTGCTGTGTTACACCGAAAGACGACCGAGTCACAACTCTGTATACACATGGCCATGGTACGAATTTCAGAGGCAGAAATTTCAAGCATATTAAAACTTCCATAGACCGTGCAAGGTAATGGACTTTTTCTCCATTGTGTAACAAGGTCACATAGAACCTCATACAGTAGTTGAGGGACAGAGGCATTTTGAAAAACACCGATAACCATGGGACGTACCACCTGCAGTGCGAATGGGATATTAAAGGTTTGACATATAAATAGTTATTACTGGGTGGTATTGGGTTTGAACCCAGCTCTTGGCAATGCTTGGGTTTCACTGATATGAACCTACCTGTGGAAAGGGACATACAATTCTGACTTTGACTTCTATTCACAACATGTTAATATTTGTTGAAGCCAGGTTAAAATCTCTAATAACTTGACTTGAGATGTGTCATATTTCATGAACAATGTCTCTCTCAAAGATCACAAGGTTGAATACAAATTAAATCTACTTTACTTTTAAATATCTTCTAATGTAGATAACCTTGTCATATGTATGACATTGGAGATATTTGTATTACACATTGCATTGATGTTTACACAAAAATTAGGGTTTACTGTCACAGGAGATCATTGGCCCAAAGGCAAAGAGTGTGGATGGTCCTCATGGTGTTTTGATTGCCATCAAAAGAGTTTACAATGATAGAGTTGTTCCAAATTATAAAATACCAAAAAACGTAAGGCTGATCGGCACAATACAATACATAATGAAGTTCAAACTGGTCTGATATACATCAGAAATATACAAACAATCAACCTTATAATTTGATAAAAACGTTCAGTGACGATTGGACTTATGTGATTGGAAGGTATCAACAGCAGAGAGCAAATAAACCTCCAGTTAAAATGAAAACAATAAAATGACTAAAACTATTGCCACAATTTAATGAAATTTTCAGAAATTGTGAACAATAACACAAGGAACAAATGTTTAAATTTTCGCGGTGATCTAGATCACCATCGGAGCAGAAAATGTTTTAAAGGATTTTTTTTATCACTGACCTCATGAGCAATATAAGAGGTGTTGGGACTTGGCAGATGTATGTCCTCTCCGATTGTTTCTTTTTAAAAATTCTAGCGAGGCTCACTCTTGTAGAGATCCCTTTTTCGGTTTTTTTTGTCTCCGGACTTTCATGAATTGTACCATGGCCACAATGACTGTCCGTCTTTTACAGAAGTTGAGGGGTGATGGGCTACGTTAGTACTGGGATGGGTTACCGCTTTGGTGCACTACTTGTGTCTCTGATGGGTTTGCGCTGACGTTAGGGGACCGAAACCCCCTTGCGACTTTTTGGGGGCTGATTTCAACTTTTCACCATTTAGTTCAGTAGGATAAGGGATGCTATATCAAAATATTGTGTGAGATTGGATATTGTCTTTAACTGCCATGTAAGTATAGCTGATAATGATAACTTTTTATACTTGTTCACCTTGTATTGTGTATTGACCAATGCCAGTACAAATTTTACCCCTTAATTTAAGAAATTTTATACGCATATGGCACAAAACCATTATTGCTAGGCATTGCAGCTTGACAAAACACAAGATCCTTCTTATGCCCAACGCCAATGAAAGAGAGGATTGTGCCTATTGTGAATCAAAGACTATTCAGGCCTTTACAAATTTCATCCCCATCAGATCAGCCCCTAAGTTAAAATACCTCAGACAATTCAGCCCCCCCCCCCCTCCCGGGAAAGACACCCTACTTACACTTGCCCCTAAATATTTACTCTACTCTCAAAGAAGATATGTTAAATGAAGGGAAAGAAATCTTCAAATTTTGTGCTAGTGAAACCATGAGTTTAACTTGACATATAGTCTAATAAAAAACTTTTATAACAATTAATGAGCATTAAAAGAATACCACTCTTGATGATTCTGTTACAAGTAAGCAAAAGACAAAAGCTGAAAGTATTGATTACACCATCAAAAATCTTTGATATATGTTAATTGTACTTGTGATAATTGTGACTAAAGTAGCTGTTTTGCTGATTTACTGAGAGCTGATATAGCAAAGGGTTGATTTCTCCAGCTTCAAACTATTGTAGTAGTGTAGTTAAATTTGTCCACATTCATAACTCAAATACAGTGCTCGAGTGATATCACCCACTGCATAAGTGCTCAACGATGACTTGGGTAGAGATCATCACTCCAGAATTATGGAGGTATTTTTCACAATATCTGCTCCATAACTTATACCCCTTTTACACTAGAAGTGATATAACCTGTGGTAGTAGGTGTTGGGTAAAATGCCCCTGTTTTTAGCTACCGTCTGATGTCCATATGTGAACTTGTGACACAGTGGCAAACCTACCAATTCCTTGAGCATCCTTCAGAAATTTTTAAATGCTTAGATTTTCCACCTCCGAATTTCTCACTGTGACCTTTCTCAGATAATTTTTTTGTGCATTTACTGAAGGCGACATCTGTGGTTGTGTTTCAGTAGCACATGTCTTACCAAAGGTGAGTCCTACCAAAGGTTACCTCTCATTGACCAAAGTTTGTACTACTGTTCTTCTGCTGTTATTCACGGTTACACACCAAGTCCCATCACTGGTCATGTGTGTGATAACTTATGAATGCACCAAATCTTGGAAGATATCAGGCATCCTGGGAGGATATTCAACCACCGAGTGAAACTTCTAACCACAGGGTATACCACTCGTAGTGTTAATGGGGTATTTTAGAAACTACAGATCATACTTGAGATGCTGGCTGTTGAACGGGACGTAAAACCCCAACTTTGACCTTTGTCATACTTGAGATGGGATCTTCCCCTGACACTGTTCTGCTGAAAGTTTATATTTGATACTGTGATTTATATTGTGATTTAATAAGCCCGAGGACAAGTTATATTGCCTTCAGTTACAAAATATATAACACTTTTATTTCCAAATTTTGCACTAATTTGCTTACATTTTTCTATCCATCATATAAAAAATGTTGCAATGTTTACATACACAATGCATACACATTGACAATATTGAGGCAAAAAGGGCATCAGAGTGATATTTTTCATCCAAAAAGGGGCAATATAATGTCATATTGCCAGTAAATACTTCAATCTGATTGGCTGAAACTCACTTGGTGTATAATAAAATGACATTACACTCAAAATCACTGACCTGACTAGTGGAAAACAGATATTGGTTTAAAAATGATGTTCACAGTCTCTCTTATATCTTATTATTGATCCTGGGCCGAGGGTACTCAGACATTGTTTGTGCTTGTTTTGTGTGTAACCGAGTTTTCAAATATCCATATAAATCACCAACGTTGATTTAATCAATTAGTAGAACACACTTTCCTAGTATTTATTTATTTGGGGTTTTACATCGCTTTCAACACTGTACAGGTTATATCACGATGGGTAGTTAGAAGGGCAGAGGAAACCAGTACATAGAGTTCATCAGGGTTCTGTACTGTAAACTGCCAACCAACAGCAAGCAACTACAAACTTTCCAACTTGAGGCCGTGCCGGGAACCGAACCCCGGCCTCAGAGGTGGGAGGCAAGAGTGTTACCACTCTGCCAGCGTGGCCCCCCACTTTCCTAGTAACACAGATGACTACGATTCATGCCTAGGTGCAGGCAGATACACAGTGGTTCGCATGACTATTGTAATGTCCTCACGAATATCAGTTCTATTAATACCTGGGCTCCTGGGGATTCCCCTTTAGCTCAGCTGGTTAAAGATATAGACTTGTATTTATTTCTGTGTGTAATGAGAGGGCTGTAGGATCGACTTCCAACAGAACTAATCAATGGTCTCTCTTCCCAGTATAGTATTGAAAATGTCTGCCCTCTGTCAATGGGTCCTATCTCAAGTAATAGACTGAAAGACCTCAGAGATGTTGATAAATGGTTACCCATGAGCCTCTACCTTTCAGTTATGGAAATGGCAGGGACTAGAGAGCTTGGGCTGTCCTTGTGCAGCAGGGATGGTTCAAACAGCACTTTGAGTCCTGTAGCAAAGGATAAATTGGAATCAGTATAAACACAGAGCAATAAAATTCCTACCATTCAAATCACAGTTTCTGCCAGTCCATCCTTTCCTGCACTCACACCAGAAATCTGCAGGACCAGCCTCACATGTTCCTCCATTTTGACATGTGACTCCATCACAGGTCTCACATGACACTGGTGCTAAATCAGGACAATACATCAAGACTTACTTCAAACGAATAACTACCTGATTGAGTTATATTTTCACACTTTTTCTCCTTGAGTAATAATTTTCAAATATACTTCTCAAGAGTTATTTTACATTCTAACATGACACGGATGTGTCCATGAATTTGATTGGCTAATTAAAGAAATATTTCATGGGTAAAATCACAATAACCTGTGACTTTCTATTATCGTTCATTATGGCTTCATCTTCGGAGTTTATAAACTCTAACCATGGTAAAATTCTGTGTATATCATGGTTTGTCGGGGGTTATTCGTACATTCATTATTGTTGAATGAACAACGAGTAAAGTAAGTCAATATTGAAAAAATTACAAAATATTATGACATGTTTGCATACAAAGTGACATCAGTGAATTTAAGAATTTAAATTTTTAAATTAAGATTTGTCAGCCATTTTTTTGCAGATTTTAGTTCAACCAAAACAAAAAGAAGCTCTGTAAATATATGTTTCTATAAATCTATCTAATATTGGTAAGTTACATATGAATTGAAATATTAACGACAAATCCTCACTTGTTCAAACACTTTTAACCCCAATGCAAATTTAGGCATCTTGATAATTTACTTACATTGAAAAAGAGTAATAAAGGCGGATAAAATGAGACGCAAATGAAATAACTAAAAGTTATTTGCATGAATTCAAATAATAACCTCAAATGTTAAACAAAAACAAGGATGCATAGAATTCCAATATGTTATCTATATGTTACTTAAAATGAAATGCTTAGTGTATTTCAGTTCTTCATTTTCAAGAATTATACAATTTTTAATAATCTTGAGGTTATATATATATTCCTTTTCATATTTTAAATAATAACAATAATCGGATACAATTGCCATATTTGAACATTTTATAAAAATTCTGTCACCTTTGAAGTACAAAAAAATCCAAAAGATTAACAACCCAACCCTCCATGCAGCCATTCCGGATGTCTGACCACAATTCTTAGCTTCAAGTTAAACAGTCAATACAATATTTCCTTTTATAGATTTCAAATCTTGGTCATTGATACCCACAGGTTCTGTGGAACATATAGAACTAAAACAATGTAGATTATTGTCCAATCTTCAAATTTATCCACAAAACTCTTTGTTACTATGGAATATAGTTTTTGCATAAAATATAAAGATCTTAATGACCTTTATACTATTAAAGTTTTAAAACTTTGGTTTAAGGGTAAGAAAGAGTTACCAATATAGCACTGGAACCCTATAGACTGATAATGCTTTTGGTATTTATGATCCCCTAATATATAAATTGTGAAGACTACTTCATTGTTAAATATGTGACTTTAATAAATACACAGAATATGTGTAAATATGTCCAAAATAGTCGCCAGAGGCATCTACACGGAGTAGTGAATTTAAGTTTTGATTACTTCAAGGTTTGACCTTTAAAACTGTCTTTGGAATGGGAATATATTTACATTATTTCATTGTCTTTAAGCTTGCGCATGAAACATTTTTAACGCTCAAAATAGTAGGAACATAATCTTACTAAATATCTCCTAATTAAAAGACAAACAAATATTAAGGACACAAACCCCTACAAGAACTTATACATTTTTTCCATATACACCCCTGGGGTGAGGATAAAGATATTGGACAAAATCAACACGAACAAATCAAAGGTCTGTTCTGTAATTTGTTCATAAATTAAGTAAATGTGTGTCCAACATTAGTACAAGGCATGCACAACAGAACATGGACTAAATAAACAGGATGATCGCCAAAATATACAATTTTATTGGCAATGAAGACTGAATTTACAGTTCTCATTAGCGATGAAAAACAGGGCAAATAGGTAAGCTATTGGCCCTGGGGTATATATCTGTGTCTAGCTTTGCATTAGCGAGATTTTTATTACAGAAATATATCCTTTATTTCAAATGTCCGCTTTAATACACTGTTTGTAAATGACCTTCTTCACTGAGCATTAAAAGTAGCAATTCATGTTTCATAGAAATAATATAGCATCATTTTAATGCTAAGAGACAATTCAAATGGCAACAAAAATGCTTCAGTATTGTCCATCTCCTATTGAAATTATCCAAGCTGGTTTTATGCAATCTGACAAACATTTCCTCTTCAATAACCTTTGTATCTATAGGTTTCACCATTAGATTATGTTTTAAATACATTCTGTGTTTGTTTGTCTGTTCAGGATAACTGCAAGATTAATGAATGCATCTTCACGAAATTTTAATGTGAATAGCACCTGATCAAAGGAAGAAGATTTTAAATTTCTGGAAAAATCTTGATTATATTTATATTCTGACCACCAAAAAAAAATCTAAAATTTCGAGATCCTATTTTTAATGTATTTTCAATGACCGTGCCTTTCTGGTTGATATCACTTCAAAGTGATGAGCAGATCTTTGTCTTCTATGATTATGACAAAATCAAATCCTCTTTGAGTTCTGTACACACAAAAATGTAATATATTGTTACCTCAGCCAGAGAGGCTATGTTTTAGGCATGTTTTCTCTCTGTCTGTCTGTCTGTCTGATTACTCAAAAGCTAATGAATATATCTTCATGAAACTTTTTGTGTAAGTGGCACCTTATCAAAGTAGTAATTAACTTTTGAGAAAGATCTGGATCCTCCTCCAGATCAGACTTTCATGGTCATGTTATCCTGTTATGAGTGTTAAAATATTTGAAAAACAGTATTCTAGTAAAATTACAATATTAGGAAGATTTTCTACCTTGGATGACATCTTTGCTCTACCAGTATTTGTTTTAGGTATCAATAATACAAAATCAATAGTCCAAAAAGAGTGTTTCTTATATCCTTAAATTCTATCATGTTTTTGATTTAATAAACAAACTGTTTTCATTCCCATGTCTCCATTTAATTTTGACCAGTTTTAGGGAAATGACATACTATAGTAAAAGTAAGTTTTAATAAAATTTTAAATGTATATTTAACTCATTAGTAGAAACTGAACTGGTTTAGTGAAAGGTAAAGGGCCAACACCAATGGGGATATATTCATTTTATTTACAGGTATACAATTAAACTATATCATAACTGCATAATTCTTTCTATAATCTACTATCATCTATCTTGTGTTAGCGTTAATCGGTCTATGGGTCTAATTTTGGTGAATATTTAAGGTTGAGCCCTAACAAGGCTCACGCTTCTAGGGATTACTTGTTTGTGTTTTTTTCATGTTTTATTTTTCTTGGCCTCAGGACTGTAATGAATTGTGTCATAGCATGATAAGTACCTGTCATATCACTGAAGTTAAGCATCAATGGGCTATGTTAGTATTTGGATGGGCAACCACCTCCGTGCACTACTGGTATCTCTGATGGCTTTTTGGCTCACTCTAGTTGACTGAAACCCCTTTCAGCCTTGTTTACCTTGAACTTAAGCAAAACAAACAATATTGTGTGAATTTTTTATGTCAATAGTTCAAAAATAGGTCTGTTATCCCTTTATCACAGTGATTTGACCAAGAAATGACGCCGTCATTTACTTGATGCATCAAAAGAGCATGTGTGCCTTTAGCTGCTGCCAATGTGAAATCACAAGCATCTTGAACCAGTTCCATCAGATAATCTATCATGTTTTCTCTTACTGTTGGATCCTGTTCCTCTTGTCGTATCCTTAGGAAATCCCAAAGCCACTGTAATGATGTCAGCTGATCATATGTTGGTCTCTTGCGCTGTGCTCCAATGAAAACCATGTCCTGAGGCCATTTGACTTAGGTTTTTGCATGTTTTTGAGAATGTTTATGTAACTGTTCTAAAAAGTCTCAAAATTACCTTTTTGTCCTCCTGATAGTGCATCCTCCAGATTTGTGTATCTTTGATTCACCTTTGTATGGATGTCAGCCACGTTCTTCAATGCCTGAATTGTTGGAATGACCTGGTGTTCAGTCCATTCTGCTTGAGACCTGTTCCCATTGAGAGCTGTTGCAGTCATGGAGTTGTTGGTGTTTCCTGATTGCTGATTGGTTTGAGCCTGTGACCTCTGATTGCATTTCCACTGAGCAGCGCACAACGCACACACTGAGAACCCACTAGCAGCCAGGTACCCATTACTCCTGTGTGGAGAGAGGCACAGTCCAGGTTAACATCTTGCCCAAGGATGTTATCCCACATAGAACAGTCAGCATCACCGGGGATCAAACCCATGACGGTTGGATTATGAGTCCAAAACCCTACCAACTGAGCCACATGAGACTCTGTGTCTTACCCCACTGGGCGATCCACCTGATGGAGATATGCTGGAGCATGTTTAATGCTGACATACATGTCTAATGGTATATGCAACAACATATCTCTCAATAATTTTAAGAAATCTTTCAGTAACTTTAGAATCATCCTCTCACAACAAGGAAAGTGATATAATTCACAAATCTACACTTGTCGACGAATCAACATATCTCTAATTAGGTCGTCACATGACTAATCAACCAATGTACTATATAAACCTTTTTCGGGATCAACTGTCTGCGAATTATCAAATAACAAACTAGGTCACGAAAAAAAGTTGTCACAGAGAATGGTATATAAACAATTTTAAGCAAAAGGAGGATCAAGTGTGGACTTATCATCAAATAGAAATCGCCTCATCACGTGATATTTGCAATAATCTCATACATAAAAAGCAGTAAGTAACAGACACTGTATTAATGGTATTCTTCTAATGAAAAGCTTAATGTTTTATCTGAAGAAACATGTATTAATATGCAAAAGCTCTTTTTTAATATTGTAATTTGATGAAACACCATGCAAATCCACACAGTGACAGTATACAGTGGCCTAAGTCTATGCAAGGCAGGGAAGTGAAGACAACTTGGGGAAATTAGTTTATTCTATGTTACAACTATCATGTTAATTACATACTCTAAATAAGGTCACCATAACTCAGGGTTACACATACTTATACACAATTAAAGGTGACCTTAAGACACCAATGACATTAACTACAAATGATTTATTACTGAATTACTGCTAGAGATGTTTATGAACTATTACAAGTACTATTATATTAAATGTTATGAAAGCTTTAAACATAATGACCTTGACAAGGTCACAGTTACCTTTTATAATAATGTAATATGAGTCATTATATGTAATTTTTATGAGTAATATAATAATACTGTATATACAATCAGTAGTATGTAGATTACTGGTATTTTAAGTATATTTACAACAAGCTTTACAACAAGATTGGGGTAATATATTTACAGTGGTCAGAACCCCAAACCCCAAGTAGAGGTAGCTAAGTGGATAGACGGTGTTGGAAAGTAGTAGCTACAACATCAGAAGCTCTATGGTCTTGTGTGCTGTAGGACCACACCGCCTCCGACATCCAGGTGCCATGACTTTGGATGTGTTGCAAACGTATATTCGAATTTAACGCCAAAGTGGCGGAGGGAGTGAAAGGTGAGATTCTTATGTGTCCAGCCAAGGGAAAAAATGATTTTTGACAGACATTTTCGCAGCCTGGTGTCAGTCAAAGGAACCCAGTGACCATAGCATTTAATTTGAAATAGAGAGAAATTGGGAGAACCTGGATACAACTTGAGGATAGCCTTCAGGGCAGCTACTGGACAGATGATAGATGAGCCCAGAGCAGGAATTTTAATTATTCTAATTGTGCTACGAAATTGAAGGGTTTTGGACCATTTTATTAAAATGTGGGCTCCTGGGGGGGGGGGGGGGATATAACATCAGCTCTGGCTAATTGCTTCATATAATCAAAGGAAGATAGAGAATGTGGTACAAGATTAGAGATTCTCAAAAAACTGAAGAAGGAAGTTAGAAAAGTAGCTTTAAAAATGTGACCAATGTATAAGCTATCACACTGAGTAACCAAGCTTGTTAACATGGGAATGTCAATTATAGACTTAATATGTGGATTGAAAAGAGAATGACGAAATAGAGCTTTGTTATACACCTTGATACGATTATCTTGAAAGCAATCAATGTCAATGCCAAAATTAGATAGTCTGGTTTTAGTGGCAGACAAAAAATTTGAAATACCACAGTGTGAAACTTTATTGAAAGTTAAAAATTCCATGAAAGCTAGAATAATTTGAACCGAAAGATTATGAAGGTTTGCTGAGGCAAAGCAACAGAAAGCAATGAAAATTCTGAACTTTGAATGGTAAGCTTTGTTTGTAGAGGAAGCATATGTGGAGTTCAGCCTTGCTTTTGCTCTTGATAAGAGTGCCTGTATCTGACGAGAATCACCTGAAATTAAATATCCCCATTTATATCAAGGGCATTGTAAGGGACTTGAATCCAGATGGGTTTTTTTATCAAATAGTAGACACGTTCTTTGTATCTGTCACCTATAAAAATCTCGATAAGTTATCTGCAACTTCATTATTTTTTCCACTAATATGAACAGTTGTAAGACAAAAGTCATATGCTGCAGTTTTATTAAGATGTTACGTGCAATGGCTGCCAATACCTCATCTCTAGTCTTACCAGTGGTAAGAACACTTACCACAGATTGATTGTCACAATGAATCTTGATATTTTTACCTTGCCATGAGGTGCCCCAGGTTCGAATTGCAACTAGGATGTTTAACATCTCCAGATATACAATGCCCATACCTTCATAATTAAGTGGAATTGGTATGGTATATACTTGATCTCCACATCTTGCCCCCAAACCTTGAAGGCAAGCATCTAATTCAATTTCATAACAGATATTTTGATATACAAAGAAAGCAGTACCATTGAATTTTGGTATGAAATTTTGAAACCATTTTAAATCTCTATGAAAATCTTTAGTCAGTTTTATTTTTTCTCTTTTGTGACTACTTCTGAGGAGTTCAAGCATTCTATTCAGGAAAAACCGGGATGATTTGACGCATTTGGCAATGTATAACAATTTTCCTAATAAAGACTGTAACTCCCTCTTTATGCAGCAATTTTTTGTACACCAAGAACGACATATGTTCAAGATTTTAGTAATTTTTTCAGTAGTTATTGAGACTGTAAAATTCATGGTGTCGATATCTACTCCCAAACAAGTGACTTTTGTGCTATGGGTAACAATTTTCTTTTGGCTAATGTCAAAACCTAGGTTTGTGAGGAGTTTATAAAGGGTGTGGAATGAATCAGATGCCTAGCTATAAACTGAATGACCAATTATATCATCAATATAATTTGTGACTTTAAAACCTAGGGAATTCATGATGTATCTTATGGCATCGCTAATTCGCTGGGAAATGATCGAACCGTGCTTGAACCTGAAAGGTAGGCACGAATCATTGTATATTTCATTGGAAATTTGTAAGCCAAGAAGATTATAATCTTTAGGATCAATTTTTATGTGACAAAAAGCTCTACTTACGTCAATTTTATATAACATTGAACCCTTGCCATTTTGTTTGACTTTCTGAGTAATATTATCCAAAGTAGGAAGTGTAAGGAGGAAAGGAGTATCAAGATATTTATCAGAATCGACCCCTTCATTAATTGAGAGAACTTCAGGAAAGCTGAGATCAACAATAAATCTCCTATGGGGGGCTCCAGGTTTTTATCTGGTTAAAAACGGGGGGAAATGCATATTATCTAATGGTTCACTATTATATGGACCCAAAATGGCCCCAAATTGTTTTTCTTCCTTCAAATAAGCTGTAACATCTTCCTCATACTGATTAGCCGTGCTATGATTCTTAAATTCGTAATGTAAGGGAGAATCTTGATTGGGATCCAGAGGAAATCTGTACCGTATGAGGAAACACACTTGTTTGTCCCAATAGTTACTTAGATAGAAGTCCCATACGTCCGGTTTTAGCTGAGAAACAACCTGAATTTGTGAGACAAGAAAATTGAAAAAAAATTTTCACTATCGTGTAATTTTTGGATGTCATCAATGGTAGGATTTTTTGCATTATGATCCGGAAGTACCAAATTCCCTAGTGGGATAAACCCGTATTTGTCTTCCATCTGGTGATCCTAATTTTTGAATGAACAGCAATTTTTTGCTTCATTAATACGTTGCCTATGTTTTGGTTTGAATCTTAACTCCAAATCATATTTGTCTTCGTGATCTTTCAACACAACTTCCCTATCAAGAAGCTTAATCCTGTATTTGGTTTGTCATATTTTTTATGGCTGACTCGCCCTTTTTTGACTAATTTTTTGACAAATCCCTTTTCTTCACTGACATTAATGTTATCAACATTTTCATGTCCGTGTTTATCCTCAGTCCGATTCTGTGTGTTTACATAGTTAACACTGTCAATGCTACGTTCATTCTGCTGAACATTGTGTCAGTCAATATCATGAATACTATTCACTTCGTGTGATTCAATACCATGCATATTATTAAACACATGAAATCTGTTGTGTAAATCGAGGGGTACATAATTCACCCGATTTGAAGTGTTATTTTTAACATTTCTGACAGAATGTGTTATTCTTATGTTACTATGCACATCTGAGCGTTTGATCAAGGACTTTGTATGGTTGAGTGGTTTAACTGAGGTTTTTGGTACATAGGTTCGATAACAACTTTTATTTACTTGTGAACCTACCAGACCCTTTTCAGGATTATTTACCCCTTTCAAAACACACCAATTACTTTTAACAATGTCTGCATAAGACACTCCTGCAAGCATTTTGTAATCTAGTCTCCAGTTATTACTTTGCATATTTGACAGTTGACTATTTACAAAAATTCGACTTTGATATTTGAAATTTTTACTTCTTTGTTTAGGCACTGCAGAGCAGTGCAGAGCAGTGTCTCATTCGTTTTTTACATTCTTTTTGCAATCCTTCAATGCTTGTGGATTCTTCTTACCAGTTGCAAAACAGTAACTACACACATGGAGGTACATGTGATTGTTTGTTTCATGATCGACTTTGTGTGAACATGTCCCCTTTTGGTAAAATTTACATGGTGTTGGGTTGTCTTTGCCAAAATTTTTCTTTATGTTAGGTACATTCGAATTTTGACTTTGGACTTTATGAGCATAGGCCCGCCTAACCCAATCAATTTTGTGGGTATCAGACCAGTCCAATCTGCCCTCCTCCATCTTACATAGAAGGACGGCATGGACCCCTTTTGCTACCCCCCCCCCCCACACACACACACACAAAAAAATCATGACTATGTTCTATTATTTCAGAAAGATATTCAAGCATGTTTTGTTTTACTTGTGCATTTTGTCATCTTTTATAATAGTCACAAAGCCTGAAACCCATTGTGATATAGAAAGACTGTCATAACTCACTCTAGACTTATTGCTACCACCTAATATAAAGTTCTGAGGCCAAGGTACCTCCTTTTTTTACAAAGACAGTTTCAGATCCACCTCTTTGAGACTTTAACTTGCCTTTATCTGTAGCTGTTTGCAGATCCCGGATCCGAGCATCCACCTGTTCCTGTATATCTCTTGAAGTATGCAGGTTGTTCAAGGATGGCAGTATTAGGTCCTCTTCTGGGTCCTCGTGTGGCCTTCTACTGCATACACTGGAGACTAGGGATCTGCCGCTAGCACTGGTACTGGGAGATCTGTTCACCTCCAATGACTGAACTTTGCTTTCCATCTGAGTCATTCTACTACTTAATGTCTTTAATTCATGCAAAATTAATGAATTTGTGTCACTTTCAGGTTGCATATTAGATGTTTTTAGTTCTTTGCAGTTACGGTTGATTGGTCTTGCATGGTGCCCTCTACATTTCACACAATCAAAAGTTTTAACCATGATTAATATGGATCTAAGATCACAATACTGTCAAAGTTTATGACTGAAAATATAAAAGAATCCACTGTGCTGAGACTTAAGCTAGACAGCTTGATGAATGCTTGCCACAAACTCGACCATGATCGGCTATACAACAAGGATAATAGGTTAGACCGTCCCTTTAACTTATGGCAAACAAGCATGAAGCTGTCTAGTAGACTCAACACAATGTTGTTATAACAACACCAACATCCATAGTCTCATTTAATAGTGTCCAGTTCAACTGTAATAAGCACAATTATCTATATATTTGAATGTTTCTTTTAAAATACACATAAAAGTTGAAATAAAATCGCAAAATAAAAGTATAAAATAAATTTTTTTGAGTTTAAAATGGTGTCTAGCAAATGGTAGCAAAAACCGGGAAAATATTGGGGTAATTAGGTCAAAGTTGACCAATGGTATGTTAACAAGAATTACTGAAACTCTGCCACTGAATAAGGTGGCACCCAAGATGTCACCTTCCCAATCTATCACAACGAATCTGAAAACTGATCTGAGAAATGTTTTCCAACAACACTAGATTCACCTCTAAGCAGTCAGATTCGACTGTCAAAGAAAGAATCTGACATTCTTAAACCAGCTGCTAAACCCTCCTCTAATTTTGGTGCTGGTGGATATTCACTTTCGAACAATCATCGCATAAGATATGCATTTAAAAACCCACTCTTTTGGACAAAGTATAATGAATAACCAAGGTTTAATGACGAATTGTGACCTTAAAGATAATTTATTTCAATTTGATCCACAGGTATGTTATAAATATGTTACCAGATATGAAACCTTGAAGACATGGCCCAAATTACATCTAGTGAGACCTTAACAACTATGCAGAGCAGGATTTGTTTACACAGGAGAGGGAAATAAGGTCATGTGTCCATGGTGTAAGCTCAAGCTGATATAATGGGAGTCATAAGATCTTCCATTTCAAGAACATAGAATACATTCAGCCTCCTGCGACTTTTTGAAGATGCTAATGCTGTAAGGACACACAAATTTATTTAACTGTTAAATGAATATTTTGTGTTAGACGTATGTAATTTAACAATATGCTGTCACAATTTAGTTTGTGTATTTATGCATGTGACTTAATTTGTAAATATGCAGAAATGAAGTTCACATGCACACACTAATCTACCATACCTACTACCAATGTAATAACCTCACGTAATACACACAACTTTCTATTACACTGGTATCCTGGACTTTAATTGTGTAACTGAAATGCAGAATTTATTCAACACACATCTACGCCTCTAACTGACATGTCAGAACACAATGTAATGTCTCACCGAAGCTGCAATGATTTTATTTGTACAAGACGATCTAATAACCCATATGCAAATCACATTGTTATTTGATCTTCAAGGACTCTTATTATGTACATATCTAATAATTTGAGGAATGGGCATACTGGATTCACCTCAAAACAGGTCTTGGAGAACTCAAACATTCACAGTCATAGGGTCTGGACCTGTAAAACCATTTTTTTTCTTTCTTATCCTAAACATAATCCTAATATTATGTCGATGTTTGAACCCAATATCTCTGTTATTTTAATATAAAGCATTCAGTAGTATTTTATCTATTTGTGCTGAAAATACACCTACAGCCACAAGTTTGCCTGATCATCAATTTTTCCATGAAGGAGGCGATATTTTTGCTATAGGAATCCAAAGTTTTGACATGTCTGACACACAACTTTAATTTAAAATTTCGTGTTGTGCAAGCATCTTTAACACAATGAACCCCCCTTCAATTACTGTTATAATACGGTTTAGTACGCACCACGGAGAACGCTTCTTTTCGAATCTGTAGTGAAAAACGATATTTTATGGCCAATATACAGTACATTTTTATTCTATTACTCAATATTTTAGGTTTATTTTAATTATACACCTTATGTTTATTTCATGTTTTATCCCCTATAACTCTTACTGTGATTTTACAATATTTCGGGTATTATCGCCCATCTAGCCGGGAATTACCAGTAACTGTTTTTCAATGTATCATCCCAAATGTGTATTGTTGCTAATTGTGTGAAATTTTAAATTGGTTCATTACTCTCATAGATGGTTTATTATTGTATTGCAGCTTCTTTTGGCAGTTTCCCTTGTATTTCATTATAAAAAATACTCCTTGTGTTGTGGTTGGTTTTCAGTTCATAAGGTTGGCTTTAGTGTGGGTTGCTAGGGTG
Organism: Sabellastarte sp. h YS-2021; assembly: GCA_964017235.1. NCBI lineage: Eukaryota > Metazoa > Annelida > Polychaeta > Sabellida > Sabellidae > Sabellastarte > Sabellastarte sp. h YS-2021. The sequence goes on from OZ024931.1 coordinate 146,058,259, forward strand.
CCTGTGAGTCGCCCACGGGACAAAGTTTCAAGGGTTAGTCCTTAAGGCCATAAAGGTTAGGCCACCCACAGGTGATTTTGATCCTAGGGCATTGTCAATTCAAACAACCCAACCAAGATGATTGCCATACGCATTTTTCTTTTCTGCACCATGTTGATGGCTGCCACTCATGTCAGGAGTGTCTCCCAAAATTTCACTGGAAGTGAATTCCTCATTCCATCCATGTTGTGGATTGCTAAAAATTACTCTTATAGCTGTTCCTGTCATGATTTTCCTCCTACTGTAAAACAGAGTGGGCTTGTGTTATTACTTCCTATGTGTGGTGATGTTGCCATGAATCCTGGCTCGGTAAATGTGAGGTCAATCCGAAATAAGGGCCCTCGCCTCTCTGATACAATTGCATCTCACGCCTTTGATTTCCTCTGTCTCACAGAAACACACATTCGTACCACTGATTGTGATAGTTTTCTTCGTTCCCTCACCCCTGATGGATTCTCATTGATACATAGGCCACGTTCAACAGGTATTGGTGGTGATGTTGGTTTCTTCATTCGTGAATCATACAAATGACTTCAAAGTATATACCTCAAATTATAGCTCCTTTGAAAATATTGTCATATCAGTTTCAGTGCCAGGTCGAACTTTGCTCCTAGCTTCTATCTATCGTCCTCCTGGGCCATGTTCTTCTATTTTTTTAGATGAATTTATGTCCTTTGTTTGTTTTCTGTCTTCTGTTGATGGCAATTACTTCATCTGCAGTGATTTCAATATACATGTTGATGTAACTTGTGCTGATAGTTACAAATTGGAATCCCTGTTAGAATCATGCAATTTAACACAGTCAGTTAACAATACCGCTCATTTGCACGGTCATATCCTTGATCTCATTCTTTCCCCCAGTGATCAAGATATGTGTGTGCATTTTGACGTCTGTGAATTCATATCTGACCATGCAGTCATTAAATGTGTTATTGACTTTCCTTCCTCTCTTGCTAACTGCCAAACAAGAATTTTCTATAGGAGGTACCATCATATAAATATGTCCAACTTTAGGTCTGACCTTAAAGATATGCCTTTTGTGAAATGTCCAGCAAATTCTGTCTCACTGCTCTATGATCAGTACGTACATGACTTGAGTCGTATCCTTGATAGGCATGCTCCTCTTGTGTCCAGTTTGAAGACGAAACAGCGTGCTGACTGGCTGTCAGAGAGCTATCGCCTTGCAAAGTCACTCAGACGTCAATTTGAACGTGCTTGGCGAAAAGATAAAAGTCAATACAACAGGAGTCGTTTTCAGCGTCAAATCACCTGGTGTAATCGTCTAGCCAACAGGGACAAGACTGTCTATTATAGGAAACTTATCTCCGACAACAGCCACGCCTCCAAGAAACTATGGCGGGAGTTACACAAAGTCCTACATAGATCCCACAGCACTACTTTGCCCACTTGTGAATCCTCAAAGTCATTGGCTGATCGTTTTGCTACATTTTTCTCAAATAAAATCATGAAAATCTGTGAGAGTTTCTCCTCATCTGAGTCTTGCAACATGGTACATCCCCCCTTTGACCCTCCTACATTAACAGTCTTTACTCAAGTCACTCAAGATGAAATTAATCAGTAAATCACCCACCAAATCATGCCTGTTGGACCCATTGCCCACATTCTTAATCAAGGAATGTATTGACATCCTTCTACCATCCATAACCAAATTGGTTAATTGTTCGCTCTGGGAGGGACTGGTTCCAGATGGGTTCAAAAAAGCTGTAGTCACTCCACTTATAAAGAAGGCCTCGCTTCCTGTTGATGATTTGAAAAACTACCGCCCAGTATCAGGACTTAGCTTTATTTCCAAACTGGTGGAAAGTGTAGTTGCTAAACGGCTGATTGACCATATTCATCAACATGGCTTGGATAACCCATACCAGTCTGCATATAAGTCAGGTCACTCAATGGAAACGGCTCTACTTTCCATCAAAAATGATATTCATTTGTCACTATCCCGGGGTGAAGCTACTGCCTTAGTACTTCTGGATCTCTCGGCCACTTTCGACACTATTGATCATACCACTCTCCTCAGCTGCCTTCTGGATTGGTTTGGTGTTTGTGGTTCTGCTCTGAAATGGTTTTCTTTCTATGTCAGATGTAGTTAATGCAAGTAATAGCAGTTTGTGGTTACCATATCCTGTACTAGTTTATATTTGCTATGCACTGTGATGACCTGTGCATGTGCTCTAACAAAGGCAATTAAAACATTCATTGTGTGTGTGTGAAGCATACAACATGTGTTAAAATCTATTCTTTAATAATATACTTTAATTCTAAAAGCTTTGTGTTTTAATCCATATTCACACACACAAACATTCTATTTGACGGAACGTTTTCAATCTGTTAAAATTGGGTCTACCTTGTCTGACGTACAAAAATTGCTGTTTGGCATACCTCAGGGTTCTGTTCTGGGTCCTCTGCTATTCTCTCTTTACACATCTCCCCTTAGTATTCTGATTGGTAAACACAAAGGCGTAAAATTTCATTTCTACGCCGACGATTCACAATTTTATGTCCATCTGTCGCACATGAATGCCTCAGCTGCTTTTGATAAGTTGAACAGATGCCTTCAAGATGTTAAGGAATGGATGTCGGCTAGTAAACTCAAACTTAATCCAGATAAAACTGATTAAATGTATGTTTCCCAATTGACATCTTGGGTAACCCCCTTCACCCCACCAAGTCAGTCAGGAACCTGGGTGTGTGGTTTGACTCTGATTTTTCTTACTCTAAACACATCCAGAATGTTTGTAAAAATTGCTTTCTTCAACTGAGGGATTTTAAAAATATTAGGCAGTTCTTGACTCATGATGCAGCTGTGTCAGTTGCCAATGCTTTTGTTAGTAGTTGGTTGGACTACTGTAACTCACTTTTCAGGAGTCTCTCCAAATTCAATCTTCACAGATTACAGTCTATCCAAAATAGTGCAGCTAGAATTGTTACAACTTCGAGTAAGTTTACTAGGATAACTCCCATCCTTAGGAAACTCCATTGGCTCCCTGTTCAGTTTCGCTCAGAGTTCAAACTGGCTACCCTGGTGTACAAGTTTATTCACACTGGCTTCCCTAAATACTTTGCTTCATATCTCTCCACATACCACAATACTTACAATACTACACGCAGTCAGAGTGTTGCAAATTTCCTTAATGTTCCAAAGTTTCAACCTAAAATTCACAAGTCCACTAAACAGTTTGGTTTCAGTTTTGCTTTTGATGCTCCCACTGTTTCGAATTCACTCCCTGAAGACATTCAGGCATCACTCATTATTGCCTCTTTTAGAAAGAAACTCAAAACCTATCTCTACGCAAAGGCTTATCCTCCTTAGCTCATTTTCTCTTATGGCTTCTCCGTGGTGCCGACCTATTTCTGTCCCTGGATTTTGAATTTTGCATATTGCTATTGCCTTGTTGCACCTTATAGTTCACAACTCAGTGGAGATTAAGCGCTATAAAAGTCAAATTAGAATTAGAATTATAAAACCCTGAGATCTGCCACCTATCCATCCAAATCTCCTCAGGGGTTGAGAAACAAATTTGCTACTCCAAAAAAATATGCGAGGTTTCTGATCACAGGTACATTTGAAAATTATAATGGCAGAGGCTAGATTAAATCTTCCTTTGAAAACACAACTAGCAAGAAGAGAAAGAATGAGCAGTCACAGTTTTCTAAAGTCAAGAAAGCTATGATGATAACACAGCAGAATGTGGAAGGGGTGTAGACTTCGGTCAACCGTCTACAGATCTCAGTAAGGCACGGAGTGTTGTAGTAACCAAACCTTTCAGGAAAAATTTTCATCTAGGGGGCAAGAAATATGACATCTTTTATGGCAAAAAGATGCTGTCAAACGAATACAGATTAAAGAATGGGATGGTAATTAGGGACGGCGTTAAATTAAATCTTTCTATATTTTAATGATTCTCCACAATGTGGTAATTTTGAACCATACCCTAGACAAAATTTTGAAAGGGGAGGATAACTTGAACTCTAGGATTCACATAGGAGGATCCTATTATTTATCAGCTAATAGCCCTTATAAAACTGTGGCTGTAAGAATGTAGAGAAAAGGGGAAAATGGGGAATATTTTCCCACAAAGAATGGTAGAAGCGTGAATCAGTTTATGGGTCTAATTTTGGTGAATTGTTGACTTTGAACCTGAATAACACAAAGAGTATTTCATATATTTTCAATGTTAATGCCTCAAATAATAGGTGTGTTATCCCTTTATTACTGTACCAAATATTAATTCCCCAATATTTATGCAAATATTAAAAATATTACTTTTTCTGTCTATAATTGACCAAAACCCTTGAATCAGTTTTTGGGTCTATTTGGAAAAAAAATGTCACACTTGACTGAACCCCCAGCTGTTTCAAGTTCACTATATATAGACTGTAACACAAGGACACTGACCAAATTTTCAACCTATTTTGGCAAGTATTTTGTGTAGTGGTGTGTCTTCAAGTACTTCAATTATAAAAAAATTTGTGTGTGGGATGTATAATTACAAATATAAACACATATTTATGTTCGGGTGTTTTATTACAACATTTTTATTTTTCTGTTCATCACTTTTGATAAAGTCTAACAGTCTGGGGAAATAGCATTGGACAACATTACATAAAGAACTTGCATTGTAAGTTATACTAATGTGCAAGACAAATAACAACTAAGAGGGATAAAATGTATGCAAAGTATCAAAACAAGGCAACATCAAATCATTAATTGGTAAACTAAAAGTTGTGAAGCTTTAAAATTTATCAATTGAGGTATTGCTGTCAATGGAAATGACAGAATTAAGTAGAATTACCTATAACCAGAGCACTTGGGAGAGTGCATACTTCTGCCAATGCATGTAATAATAAGTAAATAGATAAATCCAGGTTATTTTTTGTATCCAGATGATAATCCAGATCACTCTAAAAGTTTAACAGGATCTAAGTTGGACACATCTTCTGATTTCTTTTCAGGAAGATCCAACTAGTAGTATTTACAATATCCTGCTAATGACAAGCAAACAAAGAGACAAGCAAACAGTTACAAAAATATTTATTTGGGTTTTTGCGTCGCTTTCAACACTGTAACACTGATCATATCATGATGGGTAGTTGGAAGGGAAGAGGAAACAAGTACATATAATTGGTCAAGCTTCTGTACTGTAAACTGCTGGCCAAGGGCAAGCCACTTTCGCGCTTGAAGTCAGGCCAGGATTCGAACTCTGATCTCAGAGGTGGGAGACGAGTGTGTTACCACTGTGCCTCCGAGGCCCCGTTATAAAACTGATACCTCCTTGGCGGAGGTAATAATCAGTTGCAGCAATCTATATATCATTGTCATGAGAGAAATAGGTTTGAAATATTTCTGTAGAAAACATTTTGACAGAGTCAAGGTCAAAGGTCAGACTAAGGTTACAGTATGACATTGCACATCTATAACCCCTAACCTATAACCCTATCAAGTGTGAACATCCTTCGTAACATCTAACAGATTCTAAGATACAGGCCAGACAAGATATTTGCCCCTACCCACCTGCCCACCCATCCATTCACCTGTCAGCACAGCTAGATGCCATGGGTGAAAACAATACCTGCACATGGACAATTTGAAATCATGATTTGGTCAGTCCTAAGTGACCACAGATAACAGTACATATGTAAATCTCTGAAGTGATGTCAAGTATAACATTTTTTTCCAAAATAGACCCATACACCCATACACCCATACATACTCACAGGGTTTTCAGCACAAAGAGACAAAAAGACAATGTGTTTAATATTTCTACAAATATTTAGAAAATGATATCTGGTACAATGATACAGGGATAACATCTGAGCTATCACCATGAAAACAAATGAAATACTGGATGTGTTATTAAGTTTTTGAACTAAAAAAGATACCAAAATTAGACCCATGAACTGATCATTACTTCCACCTAGAACACTTCATATTCTAGAAATATAAACATACAGAGACACTACTTCACATTTGAAATTGGTAAAACAGCCTCATTGTTTGATTACTGACCACATAGAACAATGCCATATATGGTACACTTCATATAGTTGAAGTATTCAGTCAGTGTTTACCTTTTTTTTAAAATAGACCCAAAAACTGATTCAAGGGTTTTGGTCAATTAGAGACAGAAAAAGTAGTATTTTTAATATTTGCATAAATATTAGAGGATTAATATTTAGCACAGTAATAAAGGGATAACACACCTATTATTTGAGGTATTAACATTGAAAATATATAAAATACTTTTTGCGTTATTCAGGTTCAAAGTCAAAAATTCACCAAAATTAGACCCATAAACTGATTCACGCTTCTATAACTTTGAACAGCAGGGAATGGAATGAACTGACAAAAATAACCAATAGATTATACTAGCAACAAATGGAAGTTTTCACACATATTCCATGTATTATGCAACCTGATTAACCAGGGCACAACAAGGCTTTTTGTTCTGAATGTTCTGATTCAGATCAAACACCAATGTGTGAGGTTGACATTGACATACCCATTTAAGGATGTTTTTATCAATTTTACATTAAGGGTCAAAAACTCGGATGTAATTATTTAAAGTCTTTGTAATAACTTGTATAGTAGCCTTAACCATATTATTTGTATTAAATCTTAACAGGACAGGTATATCATTGTTGATACTGTTTTGAAAAATGGAGGGTGGGTATGGACATATCTCTGAACCTCGGAGGTCCTAGGCTTAGCTAAGGGCGAGTTGAGACAAATCTTAATCTACCTTTCGTCTGACCTGGGTTATAAAATCTTCAAACTCATAGAGATCTGCCTCTTCTTTCCTCAGAATTTTGATCTGTGAAATTTGCAAGGAGGGCTGTCTTATGTGACATAAAACAGGTGCAGAAATTTGTAACCAGCTTTTATTAATTTAATTTGTTTTGATTAAAGCCTGAACAATAAAAGCAGAAAAGTTAGATGGATTTGGCACAGATGGATATGAACCTATTTTGGGGGAATAGGTATGACGTGTTTTATCCATTGCATATTCCCTCTTCGATGGTGACGTTCATGCGCCTCATACAACCATAGAAACTAAGAACTTCAAGCAAGACTTCAACTGTATCACCTTACCAGCAAAGTACTTCCAAAGTGCATTATGTAAGTACAAAATTCACAATTTGTCTTTGGTAATTTTATGAAATCAGTCACTGATAGATACTAACACTAAAAGAAGAATGCCTTCTCAAAGTTATTAATTTGATTCGCTTAGCTTAATTACCTAATTTTGGCACGTTCTGTGTAAACTATGGTATAATTACAATAACCCTGTCTCGTGTACCTACTATCTACAATTTGGGGAAAAACAGGATCAAGTGTCGATGAATAATCAAATCTCAATTTAGGTAATTGTTATGATTAATAGAAGCATGATATCTACTACAATTTCTACCTTTGCTGAATACTGCTGCGTAAAATAGACAGCACAGTTTTTACCTCAGTTTTTGTTTTGTAAACAAGATTGTTAACATTGTGTGAGAATATTATGGGTTTCTAGCATTACAGGGAATATGTTTCAATATTCATCGTGTTAAATTAACATTGTAAATATTTAAAAGGATGAAAAACATCAGTAAACACACAAAAACATGGTAATGTTCTGTTCTGATTTTCACAGATATCATGAGATAGGCCAATGGTGTCACTGTTAGATGCTACATTATCCTACGTACCACTGTTGTTATTTGACCTGTGTGATAAACATATTTCATAAAGTGCAGTCTTGTGCTAATTGGGCCTTGTCATATCACAGTCTGTTCTGACACAACTCCACTCAGTACATATTGATGACCAGCACTCTCTTTCTGCAATGATGCATTCTCAGGAAACTTTCTAATTAATCAGCATTTTTACCTATTGCTGACACAGATGCCAAATAAATTTTAGTGATATAATGACAGTAGTATTAAGTGCACAGTTTGAACAGATACCTTGATGAATGTACTTAATGTACCTAAACATCAAGACAGTGATATTTTCAGGGAAAAACTATATTTAATAAGGGTAGTTATTAATTCAAATTTCCTTATTAATTTAGCTGTAGACCACATACTGTTTTAGATTTTGTAGAAAATGTGAAAAAATGAAAAAGTGTCTAAACCCTCAAATAACAAGAATATAACCCAGATATTTACCCAAAAACAGAATCATTCATACCTTTGGCAAGACCCTACATGAATAAAAATGTATAATGTTATGCATAATGACATAATATTATCTGAAAAACTGAAGTAGGTTTTTTTAAAAAGGAAGAATATTTTTGTACCTAAGTTATAAACTGAATTATATCCAAAATTTAATTATTTATTTTTATGGACAGGCCTTTCCCGATTAAATATTTCACAGATATCTGTTACTTTTGTCATCATAGTAAAAACAGGTGAACAGACAAATGTAAAAACACACCCATAAACATAAGTTCCTTGAGGAAGGATATCATTTAGATCATTGTACACACCTCTTTAATCAGCAGTTCTTAATCTACAGTCACATTGTCCTTGTAAATTATTTACAGGACATGTTATTTTAACATTAGTACTGCTTTATGACTTAGAAGAGGTAAATGACAAAAAAAAGTTTGTTTGTTGCCATTTAATGACCACTGTATATACTTCTCCGGTTGTTCCATCACAAGGTGCAGACACCTAGAAATTTAATAAAGCAAATTTTCACATAACAGTAGATAACAACTGTTGGAATGATTATTTTGAAGAATCTTCACAGGAGTGGAGGGTATTCCCAACATACAGATAGCCTGACACCATGGATAGAAGAATACCATAGCAGAATAATACCAGTGGTAAAACTTGGTTGTAATAGGATCGGACATCTTACATTCATGTCTTCATTCTCTGCAAAATACAAGTAATTTTCTAACATAAGCAAAAACATTTCAAATTATGTATTACATTATATTACTGACACCCTCACTCACTAACAATTGCAATGGAACCCATGAACAGTTATAACCAAGTGATTAAGAGCCAAACTTATCAATCACTTACTCATGAGGCTCTGCAAGGACCCTTATATACATTGATTTTATCTGCATTATGTTGAAACTAATCATGTAAACTTAACCAGGGGAGTAAAGTTAAGATTATACTTCCACAAGGTTAAAGTAATTACAAAAAAAGCATGCAGCAAAGTCATGTTACAATTTAACTGCACAGCTGAATTGACCTTGTGATATGTACACATACCTGAGCTGCTGCTCACTGCTAGCTGTCAAACGGATGCTTTGGATCATGTCTTCTGCCCTACATTAAACACAGAAGCAGCTTCAGATGTGACATTTGTAGGAGCACAAGTACTCAAATATTTTCATAATGCAAATATTCATTAAATATTAGTCAATAAAATTAATACGACAACCAAAACAAGAGTGCAATAGCTGACTTTCTGCCAACCACGGAGTCGAATCTTTGGCCAACACTGGGTTTGAAATATTTAAAATGTTCTGTTATCACTCGCTTTTGCAAACCGCTTGCAAAGATGTTGTTTGCAGATTTATGTAGAGAAATGTTTTGGACACTGCTAGTGCAGTGACCATAAATATTTTGAAGAGAGAAGATGTATCTTAAATTTGAAGGATGTATTTTATAACATTAGCGAACTACTCAGTAGTAACATATATAAAACCATTTTGATTAAAAAGTGTGTTATATTGATATTTTACTCAACCTCACTGTAAGTATTTTTTAACAAAATATTCAATTTCAGTTAAAATAAGAAAATATATTGCTTCAAATAATCAAGGTCTATGTACTACACGAAGCAGTCAGCACATTTTCGGTAGTTTCCGGTGCTGTCTTCCTCAAATATTTTTCACATTTTCGCAGACATATTGTACATTTGTAAATATAATATTGTACATATTATAAATATAAAAAAGTTAAATTGCATTATTTTCACAAGAAATACATTTCTTTTTAACCTTTGAAAAATCTTTGTAGTACTAGTTTTATATGTTGATGAAAGCAAATTTTTTCTTACACTTAATCTCACAGATGAGCTTATGAATAGTAATGAGATGTACAAGATCACAAATAGTACTGTATGGTATTTTAAGATTGAAGTGAACATATAAAAAAATTAGCAAACTAGTTTATATAATAAATATAAATCTATTTAGAATATGCATATAAAAGTGCATTATATGGATATTTTACACAAGAACACAGAAATCGTGTGATATATTCGAGGAACACATCAAGTACTCAGTTGTCAAACAATTAAACCACAAAGAAATTAATCAATGAAATGACGTCATTGTAATACAATATAGTGGTCTGATGACAAGAGCCACCAATAAAAATATATTGGGGATGTACAGACAATGATTTTACACAAACAGTGACTATGTGACGCTTGAGGGTTATGCATCAACATTTATGACAATGAAATGTGTGAGTTAATTTGCTTTTATATATGTTTGTAGATATTTATTTATATTTCTCATAATTGCATATATATCATTCCGTATACTGTGCCTCTCTTATTACAAAACCTGTTAGTTAAGTTATAGAATCTTAAAATATCAGCTTCCAAAATAGATAGAAAAATGAATGGATGTAATTTTACTACGGATTGATTTCGTGACAAGAGCCATCAGTGATCATTTTGTGCTTACAGTTAACCAGCGTGAAAGGTGCATACAACATTAAAAACAAATAAAAACTGCATCATACTTTTGTACATGAAATAAAATGTTGTTATTAAATGTTAATACCAAATAAATGAGAACGTTTCAGGAGTTTACTCTCTTTGAAGTATGTCTACACAACTGGAGCTGTGTTTTTATCAAGCCATTTCTAATGGTCACAATTAGATTTTGATTAATTGTATATGACTATAAAATATAAATTAAGACACATAATGTCAAGACAGGTTACATGTGCGAAACAAATTCTCAAAATGGTGACCTCAAATTAGCAAGTGACATTCTTATTAAAAATACCTTGAATTACTAGAAAACATAAATTGCAATTATGGTAGGTAATTAGGTGCATAGCCTCTGCAGAGGGGATATTAACTTCTGTGATGTTTTAAGAGCAATTAGCCTTTAATGTATGCTACTGCATAGGGGCAGAGGGGATATTAACTTCTGTAATGTTTTGTGCATTTAGCTTTCAATGTATGCTACTGCCTGATTAGTATCTGTGCTAATAATCCCTCTACTTAGACATTAAACTGTTTTGTTACCTTTGTGATCATTTGAGAACAATTGGCTTTAAGTCATTAATATTTGTGTAATATTTGTATAAATTTGTTTGATTAATATTTGTGTAATATTTGTGTAAGTTTTTAGACTGAGCTGAATAATCTTTATGCTCATATTTTATCTGAAATTTAGGAATGACATTGCTACTCCTGAATATTTACTCAGATTTATATGCATTTAACATCTAGGGGCCGATTTGACCAGGTCAAAATTTCCAGGGGCCGATTTGACTAGGGTGTTATTTCCATGGGGGCCGATTTGACCAGAATACTTTTTTCTGGGGGCCGATTTGACGGGGGCCGAATTGGTAAAGGGCCGAATTGTTTATGATTCATATATATCATGAACGAATATAACAATATTATACGAGTGTGTAGCACGTATACTATGTTGTTTATCTTCATGGTATACCTTTTCTGTATATGTCTAATGAGGATGTTTGACTTTTATTATACACCATTGTGTATGTTTTATTGACTTAAATAAATCAATATTTAAAGAGAGAATGTGAAAAGGATCTCGCGTACAGGATCACCCATGAATAAAAACCTCAATCCTTAACTTGCAATTTCTCAAATATTTCTATGTGTATTTTTATGCAAGAAACATGAGCAGAAGTGCTGTAAAATACCTTTCTAATGATATATTATAATTATTTGTAGGTCACACAGTTTCTGAGATATTGGCAAAAAACGGAAGTTACTGACACTAATCCATAGTACACCGGACGCAAAATATCTCTCTATATGGATCAATTACAACTCTCGATGAAAAATTTAAAAAAAACCCAGCTTATTATAACAATCCACTTTTACGCTCAAGCCGCATTCCAAGTTTAAGTGAAACTTTAAAAAATGTATAAGGTCCTTGTTGGGGTAAGAACTCGAAACTACTTCATTCCTTACAGTTTTTAAGATGAACAACATATTTCATTTCTGCAAAAAATTCCAGATGGTAGGCGATATTTGAAAATGCAATTTTTGCAGAAGCAAAGAAGGTATTGTCACCTCTAAGAGGGTGTAAAGATTGTTTAAAATCGCTCTATCTCTTATAAATTATGAGACAAAAGAAATTTTGATTTCAGGCAAAATTTAAGATAACAGCCAAAATTTGTAATATCAAATATTTTTAGAGCAGGAAAAGAAGAAGTCTATACTCTAAGAGGTCCAATATTTGCCCGAAATTGCTCAGTTTTTGAGATAAAAATCGTTTTCAATTTCGGTCAGAGCGTGGCACAAGTCTCTCCCCCGTAAGCCTACTGTCAGGGATTTGATGTGATGCCAATACTGACTAGAATGGCTGGTATATTGTACTCGCTTCAACTGACTCTCAACTTTATTTCCCTTACTGAAATAATGTGATGTAGTTTTTCAATATTAAAATTCTGTAAAAATCTGTGTTTAACATTCAAAACATTCAAATACCCTTCCAATGTAAATTTAATTATTTATTTCATTTTAACATCGCTTTCAACACTGTATAGGTCACATCACAGGTACTTTTAGGGGCAGAGGAAATCAGTACATATAGTTGGTCAAGGTTCTGTTTTGTAAACTGCCAATCATCGGTAATCAACTACCAACTTTCCCACACAAGGTCCAGGCTTTCGACCTCAGAGGTGGAAGAGAGTGTGTTACCACTGTGCTACTGTGGCCCAACCCCTCCAATGTTCAAATCTATCTGAGGAAACAGTTTAGCCAATGGGAAAATGTCAGAAAGATCTAAGTCCCACAATACAACTAATCTTAAAGTCCACAGTGCATGAAAAAAAAGTTTCTTTAAAACTTTGTATGTGTGTGCCAGAGAGTAAGATGATCCCGGTAAAGAAAACCAGACATCAATCAGCACATCCTGCATTGAGATACAGCCTCTCAAAGTGGCATATAGAATAACATTCCTGAAAACATGTGTGGAGGTGTTGTGATGAAATAAAAGGTACACAACTGCACATTTGCCATGGTTTCTGTTATAAATGTATTGGGAAGGATTGGATGTAATTGAATATGTAGCTGATTAAATTGCATTTTGAAGTGATTTTTTTAAGTTTAACTTTAAATGAATAAGGATAATTTTGTTTGAAAACTTTTTACAATTTAGCATGATAATTGGCATTTATTCCTTTATGTGAAAGTTGTCAATCAGAATCCATCTAAAATTGTCAGTGATAGAGAGGAATAGAGAGTGTGTGAGAGTGAGGATTCTGTAAAGATAACATTTCAAATATTTACCATAAGTAATGAGTCTAAGAGATCGTTTGGTTACAGTCATACATATATGAATGTGTATCAATCATTGTTAGTAACTTCTTATTTTTATTTTGGCTTGGGTTGCAAAACTTTTAATGAAACCTTCAAGTATAGTCTTTAACTTGGTTATTTCTTGCATACAATTCCACCAAATTACATTAAAATGTTTTATAATCAACAAAGTACGCTACTCTATGACTACAAGAATTTCATACATTTAAAAATCCAAACTTTCAGGTGCAAATTTACATGATAATTACAATCTGATGCCTACAGTTATTAAAAGTAGATGTATGAAAGACACACTGTTGTCAATAAAATGTCAGAATGTGGTTCCGATCTCCAGTGTATTAAACTCTACATCCTGGTACTGAACCATTTCAGACTGCTTACTTTCAATATTGGCAGCCATTTAGCCTCATTTTATGACCAGATGGTTTTATAAATTGTTACTGTCAGTTCTTAATGGTCAACTAAAACTAGTAATGAATATTGATCTGTTCATTCAAAAATAATACAATGTACCATTTACTGTTGAACCTTGGGCTAACTTTTGCTGTTCTGATAATAAGGAGTTTGGATAATCAAGAATGCTGTAAAATTGATCCCACTTTGAGAAAATGTGGAAAAGAACTGGGTGAAGAACATGCTTATCAGTACATTTAAAAACTGACACACTATCAGAAGCTGCATTGTTATACTATAAACTACACACTTATTCACTATTTTGGACACAAGTTACAGTCAAATTGTAGTGTTAATTATTAATTATAAGACGATTATTTGTGTGTGACCATAATAAATTTCAAGTTCATTTGATAGAAGAATCTTTGCACTAAATGCACTAAAATTGAATTTTTGGACTGAAGCTGACCCTTTCCATGACAGTTTATAAAACACTAATTTCACTTCATTTTACACTATTTTGTATTGTGAACATTGAGATCAGATTTCTAAATCACCTTGTGTGACATGCCACAGTTTCAGAGAGGGATCTATTTGTTTTTCCCAAGTGTCAGATTTAACTGGTTTTTAATGTGCTTTCTAGTGGGAGTTTGAAGATGAGACTTGGCAGGTGTGTTGTTACACACATAATCTGTACATGGATGCCAAAAAAATTTCATGCACTGTGGTCTTTAAAACTACTTTTAGAATATAACAACATTTGCATAATATGCTAGTACTGGAAAATTTTGCTTTCCACTTCTGAAATTTTAGCATTTACTCTTGAGAGATCTATACCAGTTTTAATATTTACTTAAAACTGCTCTGTCTCTTAAACATTGCAAATTGTTGTTATACTTAAAAGGTGTCAAAGAAATAAAGATGGATTTTTTTTACACTGTGTTAATAATTTATAAAGATTAGGATGTCAGGAAACAAATCTGTACACTTTGCAGTAAGGAAATAGGAAAGAAAATCTACCCTGAAAATTAAAAGTTTTGGCAAAAAATATTATTTTAACATTTGGCAATATGTGTTATAAATAGCACTTATATTTGTTCAATATGCAATACTTTATTTGCATGTTATAAAAATAACTGATAGAACGTCTACATTAGATTAAAAACTTATGCATTGTCAATGATTGAAACAATTCTTTAGTCTCTAAACTCCTCATACCTTTGCTGCAGTTTTCACAAGTATGATCGTTAATTTTCTTGTGATAAACTTTCCTTATTTCTGCTGCATGCTGTCCCTTGCCTATGTCTTCCTTACTCAGAACATGTAACAACTCATCAACCATATGTGGATCGAGAGACTGATTAAATGCCTGTTGTACAAATATAAGACTTGTGTCATCTTGTGACCTGTTAGCAGATTATATTAAAATCGATATTATCTGAAAAGCTTAAGTTACGGAATATTATCCACAATGGGAATACCAGTGTATATAAATAGTTTTAACTGTGGATTTTTCTACCATTCGAAGAACTTGTTTACACATTTCTAATGTTTTTTAACAAGAATAACTCATGCAGAGGACTTAATAATATGTGGTTATAATCCTCAGTCAATTTGAGTATCTAGATTTTATGAGAAGTTAACATAGAATTAATAGTAAGGCTACAACCAACTTCATGCTCCTATATGTGACTTATGGATAATACAAAGGGCAAAAATTACAGGTACAAATTCAAAGTTAATATATAAAGGAAATTATTTAAAAACTTTAAATAGTTTGTAATGCTATCACAAAAATAACAGATTTAAAGTGAAAAAAAGTTAAAACATTAAACAGAAATGAAAAAAAAAGAATATCCAAATTAATGCTTATATCATATATTTAATAAAAAATAAAACATGTAGATTTACCATACGAATGTGAAACAAAGCCTCTGCATCGGTGGTTGCTTTAAAAATCTCTTGTTGCATGTTGAGAGGAATAATTTCCCTCGTCAAATAGGCACAAAAGCTTCTACCCACATCACCTAATACATTAATAACATCTTTGTCTCCAACAGTTGTTTTTGCAACAGTCAGTCGGCATTTGTCACTGAGTTTGGGAAAGTTTTCTTCATATCTGTCCTGCTGATATTGTTGAATGAAAAAAATAACCAGTAAAACCTGACACCTTAAGTAACTATACGACTATTTTACAATGTGCTCTTATAAATGACAAACTATTTAATAAAATGTTAATTGGTGCTTGCGTTTTTTTTATTTTGCTAGGCTTCATAAAAAAGCATTAGTGATATTGAAATAGCCATATTGTTTGCCAAAGTGTGTAGGCCACTGACATTTCCAGTACACAAAATACTGAAAAGCATAAACATAGTAAACTCTAAGAAAATTGGTGTACACAGATACAGTACACATAATTGTAAATATCCAGAAAAAGGATTTCTACAAGTTTAAAGTCCAAAAGCCCCAAAGTTTAAAGGAAGGGGAAATATGAAATAGTATGCTGTTGAAATTTTCCTTATACAGAAAATAATCACCCCAGAAGCAATTTTGTAAAGTTTTAGTCAAATGGTCCCTGTTTAATAGATTTTTTATTCTTATTTACTTTTTGATTGTGAAGAAATATAGCAAAAGGCGCGTTCTTTTTTGTTCTGAAGAAAAACTAATCTTTTGGAGTATATAACTGGATAGTGCCAATAGAAAGACATTAATTGGCCTATTCCACTGGAGCCATCCTGTTGGCAGCTAAGAATTTTCTCAGAGTCTGGAGCAATATTTACATAGTCCGTTAGGCTAGGTTGTAGTTTCTCAGCTTATGGTGGGACGGCAAAATATGAAACATGTTTGATATTTTACAGACCTCCCAAACTCTTTATCCCAACTCTAGATCCGCCCAATTATAAACCGGCTTGTCCTAGTGACTTCCAGACTTGTTCTTATCACTTCCAGTCTTATCCTATCATGAAACCGGCTTGTCTTTGTCATTTAAGTCTTGCTCATTTTTAATCCATTTCCAGTATAACATGAGGTAAACATATGGCAAAATATAAAGAAACCTTAAAAGTGCTTTTGTTTGGTTACAAATAATAAAATTTCCTCTTTCAACAGAACAATTTCTGCGAAAAAAGGGATTGACCAATGAAAAGTGTTGACCAATAAAAAATTAATAAATCAGTTCAAGGACAGTGAACCAAATATTTGGATCCCATCATGTGATAATTTTTCCTCAGCTAGAAAACCCATCAGCAATTTCTAGAAAAAAAGGGATTGAATGTCGATCAATAGGTCAATATTAAATATTTGGACCCCCATAACTTGACCAAAACTACAACATTGAAATTTTTGTATTTTTTCATTATAGTTTTCATGTTAGGGGTTTAAAATCATATAAAATACACCAACTTATTTCTGCTTCTGATTATATGACAGAAATGGCCACTTAAAATAGAATTTCTAGTTGTAAAGTAATGCATCCTGTTCAAACAAGAAGAGGGAGATGTACCTCTGATAATGTTTCACGTGACAATGACGATCCTCTTATGCTCCTCTTATCCTCTTTATTCCTGGCTCTTATGCTGCAAATTTGGACTTCTGGTAAAGCCACCTTTAAAATTTCGTCCCTGGGAGCATATTTACATTTATACCAAATAAATCCTAGCCTCTAGGAAATACCCAGTTCCCATGTAAGGGTAAATGTGCTGTAGATCTGGTCCCATGATGGGATCCAAATATTTTTTAGTATTTAACTAGTTTTCCATTTTTTATGGGTCACATGATGGGATTTAAATATTTAGTATTTAACTAGTTTCCTCATTTTATGATTGGTTGACACTTGTTTCTTCCTTTTCCCATAAATTCATCAAAAATGGACGATCTTGTCGCGATGACCTGCAGCTTGTTTGTTATATATACCTCTGGGGCTTGTCCTTATAGTTTCCCATCCAGTTGTGGAGAAAAGAACTACGATCCCAAGTCAGGTAGGGATCTGGACCCCAGACAAGCTGGGATGCATTACGTCCTGTCTGGGAGGTATAACTGTTCCATATTTTCCCTCTGCTTTTCCCTGGACTTTTTTCTCTAATCCCCAACTCAGCAAACTGACTCTAGAGTTACAGGGTCAGTGGTAATGTCAGCTCCAGTGGAACAGGTCAATAACAAATGTTATAAATGTCCAAGTCTTGGGTGATTGAATAGAAGTACAAAAATAGACAACACTTTTTGAACAAAATAAACATTAAACAGTGAAAATAAAAGTATTTTAAGACTTTCATTAAGTATAATGTTCAGTTTTTATGACACATATCCTCAGTGCCTAGTCAGCAGACTTGTTTTGTAAGTATCAAATTTCTCCATCATCATACTTGCCACAACAAGACAGACCCAGTTAACCTATTACTGGTACCTCAATGCTCTAGCAGTTCTGTTTGCTCTGCTATTAAATAGGATGGTGAGGAAGAGGTGTTGGCAGTTTCAGTTGACCAAATCACCTGTGTGCACCAAGAGGACTAGTTAGGAGACACGGGACTCTGAAGATATTTTGAATCTCTTAAAGACGGGTAACAAATGGACACAGAAGACATTGGAGCAGATTGGCAGTACCTTGTCTACTCCAACTCCTGACCTGAAGAAGTCCTCGTGCCTTTGGATATAGGCATCCATGACGGACATCCACCCATCTTTATGGAGGTCCTTCCACGACCAGTCTTACCAGATGATCATACAGAATGTTGATCAGACCGGTGTTATCAAGTAAACTTTTACTAGACAGATGGAGCTGCAGTATCTTGCATCTTGTGCAAGTCTTTCCACATGTCAGGCCTCACAGGTGCCCACTCTTCCCAGGGTGTTATCTGCTGCTTTCTTGGTATTAGACCTTGGCAATGTTTCTTTCAACCTTTCTAGGGATGTGCCTAATCTGTCTGTTACCCCAACTGCCTTAATAGAGGACACTCGGTAAGTGTTTCAGTTGTGTTTTGTTTTTTGCTTTTGGACATTAAAGGCCCAGAACACTGTGGATTGTTGGACCAAGTTTAGAGTTATATGTGATAACACTGAAATGGTGCACACTTTTGTTTCTAATTATGGGATCTTTTACACTTCCATTGGTATGGTTTGATATGGTTTACTAAATTTTTAGTTTGATTTTCTGTGTCAACACTCTGCATCATTTCCACCAATTGACTTTCACCAAATGTAATGGAAACAAAGTAGGCTCAAAAGGTAATTGAAAACAATGGTTATATTTCAAGATTTTTTGAGCCTAGCACCTGTACCAGAATAGTATCACTGAAAAGTGGCATTATTACTCTGGTGTAGGATTCAGGCTTTAAGACCTCAAAGTACACATTTATCCAAATAAATCTTGGTTTAACTTTACTTTCATTGCATTTGGTGAAGATTTTTATTTGGGTTAAATTGCTCATAACTCTAACATTGTTACCACAATGTACAGTGTTTTGGGTATTTAATGTCTGTTAATTATTATTGTGTTTATTTTTATTACAGGTCTAAATGTTTTCTTTTTGGCCTGTGTATCCTGCATTTACTTATCTGTGATATTATTTTATGTCACAGATTGTATGCTCGCAGTAGTACCTTTCACGTTGCTTGGGTGTAGTTTTAACGTTTGAGGTTTATAAACTGTAGGTACCACTTTTGGTGTTATTGTAAGTGTAAATATTGAGAGTAACTTGATAAGTGTTGTCTGTATTACTGTTAGCATAGAGTAATGTTTAGTAATCTCTCAAGTAACACTGTCATTGCTGATGGTTAGTGCTGTTGGCCAGTATGTTTTCTTCTAGTAATTACTGCTGATAGTAGCACTAATGGTAAAATGGTAAATAAAGTTTGGCATGTGTAATACTATAGGTTTTTTCACTGCTGTTGGTACTATTGGTCTTACACTTTAAGTATGATAAATAATTTGCTTACTGCTGACGGTGTCACTGTTAGTGTGTTCATTTTTCAGCTAGATTTGGAGTAAGGGTGTTCTAGCCTATGGTTAAACTGTTGACCTATTGTATTTTTTTTCTTAACATTTCACGTAGTTACAACTGCCAGTAGTAATGTTTGTATGTGTGGCTTTTAGTTTGAGAGTTTAAATGTTTGTGGTAGATTAAATATAATATTACTGCTATTGGTGGGTTTTAGCGTTCGCCATTGGAGACGTGGTTTTTAAATTCTTGTTCAAAATATTTATTTCAGCAAAAGATATTGGTCGGTATTTATAATATTTTACTGATACTGTTTGCATTGGATGGAAAATCCCTAAACCAACAGATTAGAGGTTGTCCGTGTGTGAAGATATTAGCTCATAGTATTGTTTGTCATTGAGCGGGTATTATCTCCCACCCGATAATTCCCACGGAAGCACTTTCAATGTTTCACACACAAAGTACACCAAGTATATTATATGTAAAATAGACATATATTATAAAAATACTGGCTATTATTACCAATCCACATTCCCTGTCCACTGTTTGTTAAATTTTAATCATATACATCTATCAAACACATGCACCAATCTACTCCTTCCTAACCTAATATCTTTTGATTTTGGTACTGTGATGTTGTAATAGAAAGGTTTGTACGCAGGGAAGGTAGGTGCACCTTTTTCTAAATTTTAAATTTGGCTTTCATTGGTCAGGCATTGCACTTTTTGGTTCTGTTTTTCCATCCTTTTGACTGCTCAGTCAACAGCCCCCACCAACAAAAGTAGATTGCCATCACCAAAAATTATTCACCTAAGTTTACTATCCTCTCTGGACAGTTGCAACATTGCTTTTGTCGCCTGCAGGCCCACTGTTGTCATGTGACACACTGTTTCAGAAATGTCAACCCTTGGTGGTCCATCATCCTGATTCTTTCTGGTGACATTAGCTTGAACCCATGTCCATCGGTCAGAAATATCAAAGCCTATCTGCTTAACGCCTGGTCATTACGTAACAAAACATTGGCTTTTAGCGATTTTGTTTTGTCAATGACCTTGACATGATTTGTGTGACTGAGACTTGGCTAAGGCCATCAGACACACAGGGCCTAGTAGATGAGATAACCCCTGCAGGTTTCCAGCTTTACCATGTCCCAAGCAGAAACAAGAAAGGAGGAGGAGTTGCTGTCTTTGTCAGGAATGACATTGATGGCATGCTTTATCAAACTGATCAGCGGGACACTTTCGAACATATTACCGTCAAACTGTCAGAGCGACAGTCAAGCCAGCTCCTGGTACACATCATTTACCGACCTCTGAACACCAGTAAAAGCAAATTAATTGAGGAATTCACCTGTTTCATGGAAGCAGCTGCTTTATCACCACATCAAAACATTGTCCTGGGAGATGCCAATATCCAGCTAGACAGTCAAAACTGCTGGACAGATAATTTCAACACAGTTCTGTTGGATTTTGATTTTATTAAACATGTGTCAACATCTACACATATACAAGGACATATACTTGATGTACTCTGCACTAGTAAATCCCTAACTTCTTCAATTCAATATTATGTAAAAGTTGGCATATCAGACCACCTGGCTGTCTTGTTCACCACAACTTTTCCGGTCAAAAATTCCTGCAGAGTAAAACACTTAAAATCAGAAAAATTGGCAAGATAAACAAAACCAAGTTCATGTCTGATATTGCAAATTCTGAGCTTATCCAGGCTCCTTACAAAACAGCCAGCTTACTATCACACCAGTATTTTCATACCCTTTGAAATTTACCAGACAAGCATGCACCTGTACATGAACGCAAAACTCAACAACATGTCAAGAAAGGGTTCATAGACAGCGAGATTTTGGCAGCAAAAAGATGCAAGCTCAAACTCAAAAGGGAGTGGTGAAGGGACAACTCCGCCATTAATCGCAGTAGGTATAGAGCCACAGTGAACGATTTCAACCGCCTCTTGGAATGTGCGAAAACCAAATACTATAGCAATATGGTTAGGAAAAAATGAGAATAACCCCAAGGCCTTGTGGAATTCCATAAAGAAAGTCCTCCATAGATCAATAAAAATTGGGCTTCCAGATCATACTACCATCAATAGTTTAACCAACATTTTTGGCAGGTATTATTGGATTATTTGGATTATTATCTACTGATGTTGATCCCCCTGTCTCATGTTCCTACAAAGATAAGTTTGTTTCTTTCTGGACCATGTCAGAGGAAGATGTCCTTAAAATCATTAAGTCCACACCAAATAAATCTTGTGACTTGGATCCAATCCCAACATCATTAGTCCTTGATTGTATCAGTGTGCTCTTAACTCCTATTACAAACATTGCGAACTACTCCCTACAGGAGGGTAGTTTAGCATTGTGTTTTAAGACTGCACATCTTACACCCTTGTTGAAAAAAACGGGTCTTGACAGAAATATTCTCAAAAATTATCGACCAGTGTCAAACCTCAGCTACATCTCCAAACTCATAGAGAAAGCTGTGGCCAGGCAGATAAATGAGCACATTGGCCACGAGGGTATATCCAACGAAAATCAGTCAGCATATAGAGTCTTTCACTCAACTGAAACGGCATTGTTAAAAATACAAAATGACATTGCCATCTCAATGGACAAGGGTGCAGCTGTTGGATTAGTCCTTTTGGACTTATCTGCAGTCTTCGAAACCAATAGACCACTCAGTCTTATTCAACTGCCTTCAGCACTGGTATGGCATTGATTGGTAGTGCTTAAGTGGGTTCAGTCATACCTCAATTCAAGGAAACAGCCGATTAAAATAGATGGACATCTTTCAGATACTTTACAACTCCCTTATGGGGTTCCCGAGGGCTCAGTCCTAGGGCCACTCCTTTTTACCCTATATACATCCCCGCTCAGTTCAGTCATATCTCAATTCAACGTGACCCATCACTTATATGCAGATGGCACACAAATTTACTTGGAAGTTGACTCTAGGAACTTCGATTCTAGTATCATTGAACTGACAAATTGCCTTGAGGCGGTCCAGGCTTGGATGGGAAATAAAAAACTTAAATTAAATCAAGACAGAATTCATAGTGATTGGTGATGATCAAATTAGAAGCTCCCTGAAGTCATCTTTCCCAGTGAGTTTGCTTGGCAACAGCATGGAACCAGCTGAATCACTGAAAAACCTTGGTGTCATCCTGGATGCGGAAAACTCAATACAAAGACAAGTGACTAATCTCTGTCGCATAAGTTACTACCATCTCCGGGAACTACAAAGGGTCCGCAGGTACTTAAATCATGAAACAGCTGTAAAGGTGGCAAATGCCTTGGTTAGCACTCACCTGGATTACTGTAGCTCACTACTTTACAACACAAAAAAGGCATATACTATCAGACTACAGAGGGTTTAAAATGCCTTATGTTGTGCGGTATGCAAGCTAAAAAAATATTGTCATGTCACACCCTTCCTGCACAAACTACACTGGCTCCCCATCCATTATCGTATATTGTTCAAATACAATCTCCTTACTTATAAAGCAATACATTTCAGCCAACCTCCATATCTTTCCTCTCTGATTAGGCGGAGTGATCTCACACGGGGCAATCGCGTATCAATTTCCTCATCTAGACCAAATAAATGCTCAGGGCTCCGCAGTTTCACAGTAGGGGCTCCCACAGAGTGGAACAAGCTTCATCAAACCATTAGAATCATAAAAAAGCATTTCTGGTTTCAGAAAACAGTTGAAAAACATCTTTTCAGATTAGCTTATCCTCCAACCATAGCCTATCTCCCCTATCGGACGCTAATATGATAACGGACCTTGTTTTGGAACTGGACTATCCCTTTTTGCACATCACCGCCTTAGAGGATGTTTACATCAATTCGGCGCTATATTAGTGTTTCTTACTTACTGGTGTATCTGTAACTTTTAAGATTCCATGTAACTTTGCACAGCTGCCGGTGTTGGTCCTGGTTTTGGGTGTATGCCTTTTCAAGTTTCACACTTGGTCATTTATTGCTAATGGTTTTACCTGTTGGCTTATTTCAATTTTTTTCACTTTTATTACCTTTCGTATGGTCAATTGTCAGTAGTACTTTTGGCCTTTGTGTGGTTGATTTTTGATTTGTAACATTTGTGTTTTTTCATAGTTGACCGTACTACTGATAGTCAGTCTGGTGCTGATTTTACAGGTGAAGTTAAGAGCTGGTTATGTAGTTGTGGGCGCTTGTCATGTGTTTTAGGGTAACTTTTAAAACCATTTTAGTATACCTTAAGTATACACTTATCTGTCATATACCTCTCTGCCCTGTTACGATATGTCCTTATGGTTTCTATAATGAATTTATAAAACAATTTTTTTAAAAACTGGTAAATTACTGTGCCTATACAGTGCTGGCCAAAATTTCTCTGAAATTGCTCTATCTGGTACCAGCGACTTATGCAGAAATTCAACATGGCCACAAAAATGGCGAGAAAATGATTTTTAGCAAAAGGTGTGAGACGACTGCACATACCCAACAGGCTAAAAATTTCATCAAAATCACCCAATCTCACACCGTTTCCTAGATAAATACGTTTTTGTATTTTATGCAGAAATTCAAGATGGCAGGAAAACGACTTTTGGAAAATCTGGCAGATGACTCTGCCAACAAAATCAAATTTTTTTCTCAGAAAAATTTTTTTAGGCATTTTGCACTAAAGTTAAAGATTCATGGCAAAATTAGTGGAAATTTTTTTTTCAAAAGCCCGGCAGATGTCTCCGCATATACACCCATATTGAAAAATTTCATCCAAATTGTTCTGTCTCAAACCATTTTTGCTTTTTACAGAGAATTTCAAGATGGCCACAAAAAGTGTCAGGAAAACGATTTTTGGAAAGCCTGGAAGACCTCTCTGCATATACCCTGTAACCCAAATATTTTGTCCAAATGGACCTATCTCTCACTGTTTCAGAGATAATGTGTTTTTTGCACTTTTTTCAGATATTCAAGATGGTTGTCAGACATGGCGGGAGACTGGTTTTTAAAATACCTGGCAGATAACTCTGTCTGGAGTGTGATGTTCTAACTTAGCCAAAAATGGCTCTCACATTTTCCAGAACCGAGGGCGAAGAAGAAAACAAGCCTTGAAGGTCAATTGCTCTCAGGAGGCCTCCCTAAGGAGCTCAAAAGAAGCCTTTGTGAGCACGTCAAGAACCAGGGAAAGGTTCCAAGATACCCCAGCAACCCTTAGGTCTGTCTTCTTGGAAACTATCCATGAGACGAATGAGATTTTCATCCTTGCTCACATTAATAGTACAGTCACAGGAGAGCCAGAAGGAGACAGACTACAAAAGAAGCATCTTTCATAGGCTTTCTTTGGATTTTTTTCTGTATCGGGACTGACACCTTTCTTTTGTACAGGAAGCATCAGCTCTCTAGCGAATGATGAGGGCATTTCCGGTATGGCCAGAGGACACCCAGGACATCTTTTTCTGATGTTTGGCAGCTCACAATGACCCCAATGGCAGCAGTCTGTTAGGCAAGATATTAACTAATAAAAATTTAATTCTATCTGTACCTACATTGTCTAATTATTTGTAAATCTCTAATTATTCTTCTATATGAGAGTCTTATGTTTAATATATACTTGTAGTTTGCAAAATGTTGGTCTCATAGAGTCAAACTGATATGGAAAAAAAAACATTTAAACTATTTTCTGTTTGAGGTCCAAACACAGCAAACATATTAAATTAAAGGACACAACTCCCTCATTTTATAGACATGTTTTATATCCAACAATCATGAAGATGTTTCCTTTTCAGATAAAGTTTGAAATGAGAAATCAAAATTTCACAATTTCTGTCTGAATTATTAACAATTTTAGTATTAAAACCGGTGTAAAATTATAGTTTATTCAGCTTGAATGCTACTCAGACAGTGATATTTCATATTTTCACCTTGGACGTGAAAATGCAAGTATTTCCTGTCCTGTAGGTTTATTGGTATATGGAAGTAAGCGTCCTGAAACCTATGGACGTTACCCATTCCCCTCTCTGCTTTCCAACCCATTCTGTTCTCTGGGGTCTCCATTTTTGAATTTCTCTGATTTCAGATAATTCTTCACTTAGCTCCTTAGATCTAGGATAGGCCTCACCTTGTTGTCGAGTTTTGGGACCAAGAAAAGCTTGTTAAAGAAAACCAGAGATTTCTGATGAAGGACCGTTTCTACTACATTCTTTTCTGTGTAGAATGCCTCCATCAGGTAGCTGTTCCTGAGAGGATGTACATAGCCACTATTATTGGAGACCTGGTAAATTTGGTCTGTTCGGAAAGGGGTGGATGTAGCCTTCATTGAGTATTCTTGTGACCTTGGAGCTGGCCACTATGACGATTCATAACAATACAGTCTACAATATAATGATTCATAGCAATACAATTGTATATATAAAGTCTGACAATTGTCCACACACATTTCTGTCCTTCTGACCGGCTCCACAAATCCCATCTGGGCTATACAATAATTGTCATTTCTAACAACTTTGTCCCTTGGCTGGTCACTGTGAATAATTGGAGGCCTTGTCAAGACCTCTACTGAACTGCCCACAATAGCTCAGCTGTTTCTATTCTGGTGGTCTTGGCTTTCTTGTGAGATTTCTGAGGTTACTTAATGAGGAAACAGATAGTACCATCTGAATTCTTGTGAGAACCACCAGAGTAATTGCAGTACATGTCATCATGATGGCTAATTTCCTCCACTGCCTTGGCTATAGCATTGTCTGAGAACAGAGAGGATATATGAAGGGATGAGTTTCTCATAACTGTCATTGTGTTGACCTTGAACCCTGGTAGTCTAATTGCATCAGTAATGCGAGTAGGATACCCTTCTGTCAGTGTCAGGTTTAATTTCTCTAATTTCCTGCAAAGTAAGTCATCAGATGGTAGTTTGCAGAAATTTTACTGGTTGATTCGTTTCTAGGACTGGCAAACGGGTTGTCAGTCTGTGCAGAGACTTAGCACTCAAATTTAAATGCCTGGTTGAAACACATATATGATCTGACCCCTCTAACGGTATCCCATAGGTTTGCTGTTTTGATGCAACCTGATCAGGTTCCTCTTCTGGTGTACTGGTTTTTGGTTAGTCACTTCTCCGTCTTCCTTAAGATGATGGACAAGGGAAGTGGGGTCAGATTGCTGATCAAAGTCAAAGTCTGTATACTGAGAAGCAGCTCCAGCAGTTGAGGTAGAAAGAAGAGGTTTGTCACTAATACCTGCCACCGGTTGGGTGGTAGTAGTCTGACTGGCCAGTCTACCAGGTTGGAGCTATGGAATCTTATCTTAGCCAGTTACAGAGCCAGTTGAAGATCATCATCAGGAACTGATGTAGCAAGTCGACTGTTACATATATAGGTACTGTGCCTGTGCATTATTTGATCTAAGCTTTATATGTATGTGTTAACATTTAAAGTAGAGGAGCTATTGATTTTTGTGTTATGTGTTATGGTGTTTGTTGATCCATTTATGGACTGGGGGGAATCCCTCTAGGCTAACCTCGGTGATGCTATTAACAGATTTGGGGACACCCTGTAAAATACCTGTAGGTTCTAGAACTTCCTCACTTAATCTAGTTACTGATGTTAACTTCATGTTAGTTCTATAAGACTCTAGATGCTTCTATGAGCATATATAAGGACTGTACACCTGACCACAAGGGAACTTAGTATTCACTGGCTATAAGGAAGGCTATTGTGTCTTGGGATTTAAAGTGCTTGTGTTGCTGTGAACTTTTACTGGAGTGAACTGGATACATTGTCTGGATAGATTTACTGTACTTTGGATATTCTTGAATATTGTATATTCATATAACAGAGAGTGGATTTATTACATTTTGGACATCGTCCATATCTTGAAGCAGACAGTACAGTTGTGCAGATTCTCTGAATATTTCTATGCAGACATTAGGTGTAATTGAATATCGAAATCGTCATAGGATAAGAATATTTTGTGTTATCGGATACTGAACAGATCACAGGATACGGATATCTGTGTTAGTGGACATCAGACGGATCACAGGACAAATCACAGGACAGATTACTGGATACAGTGGACAAACTTTATTGTCAGTTATAGTGGCCAGGTCAGATTGGTTTCTTTATTGTGTCATTATATGTATTGTTAAGAGCATACCTGTTGACTGTAACCTTTAATTCTAAATGCTAAATAAATTTGTTAAGTTAAACTTTTTGTCTTTTCCTGTTGTAACTTTAAGGCAACCAGTAATTGCTACTACGCTTGCCCGTGACCGTAACATCGACCCTTTTGGTAGGTACTAGCAGTAGCCTGGTTGGCAGTACACTGGTTGCCCGGTCCAGTAGCTTGAGCCTCTGGAATTTCATCAACAGCAACCGATGTAACAGGCCGACCCTCTTGGTTGGTACTGGTAGGGCCTGAATGGTAGCAAAAATCACGGGAATGGTGTAATTTTATCAAAATCGACAACTGGCTGGCTTGAGGTCTGGCTAACTAGTCCGGTTGATAGAATAAGTGGTCTTCCAGTAGACAGTACACCAACCGGTGACTGTCTTTTAGGTGAAAACAGCATTGAGACCTGTTGGTTGACTATAAGTCTGTTGAAATATCTTAGCAATTAATATTGCCTCCAGTCTGGAAAATCAGTGTGATGACTTCATGTCCATTTGTTTAATCTCATCAAAAGTACTGGACGACTTAGCAGACTTTTTCTGGGTGGATTTTTTTCCTTAGCAGGAAGACCTTCCTCTTATCAGAGGTAGATTTCTGTATATCATCATTGCTGGCATATACATGGCGAAAGATCTTAACAAATCTTGGCTCAACAAGTGAGATGGCCTGTGACTGCTTGACTTCTTCCTTTACAGGTTTTATATGTGGGAGGGGCCAACTGATCTTTCTTCAACACATATGGATCAGACCCCAAACTCTTCTAACCACATCTTAACGGGCGGGTGCCTGGGTACTCTTGGTGATGAGAGATAGTAGGTAATACTATGAATATCTCTACATTTACAAACTTAAACCTCTCATGAATCAAATGTTTTTTTTTTCATTTCTGATCTGCCACATTTTTAATTTAAAGAATGGCAGAGTAATCCTGTATATAAGAATGACATTATTTTTACGTCACTGTTGGTGCATTCAAAACACTAGGACACAGAAGAAATGTTAAATAAAAAGAGACTTCTATACATTCTAAGTATTTTAAAATAAATATTGAAATCCGAAGATATAGAATTCTGTATGATGACTGTATTACTGCACATACACTTTCAAAAACACAGTTAATTTACTCACTATTGTGTAACATTTAGCAAACTAGTTCTTTAAAGGACAAATAAGCTACGTTTTACTCTTGAAACTACATTTAGGTCACGTGGCTCCATTTTTGCCGAATTGGATGTGGCAAACACCAAAAAATATCAATGAAAGACATGAAAGTTTATGGCTATTTTAAAAAGCTTAGATGGATATTCGGACACCAACTAAGATCACTAATTCACTTATTATAAATAAATTTTCAAAATAAAATGTCGTTACAGAGTATATTACAAAAAAAATTTTTTTACAACTTTCAAAAAAGCATCTGAATACACATGCGCAAATCCAAAAAGATACCATGATATCACATTTTATTGACTGGAAAGAAGTCTGATGCACAACCTAGTGAATGCACACTACGACTGGATCTGCAGGTGCTTACAAAAAGAGTATGTTCACCGGGAATGTTTGAGCCGTCCAGTATAGCTGTTGTGCCATTAGGTAAGATGTATTAAAGCAATAAAAGTATAATTCTTTTCAGAGGTCCCACATGACTACTCCTTAATACCCTGGAGTTCCAAAATTTGCCAGAAATCGTTCTATCTCCTATGGTTTTTGTGACAAATAACATTTTATATTTTCGCCAAAATTCAAAATGGCTGCTAAACATTAGAGAAATCAAAAATTTTCAGAGGTTTTGGAGGAGTAGTCTTTAGTACCCTAAGGATAACATATTTGATAACAAACTTCTAATACTTTTGAAGTTACAAGTGAGTTTCTCATTTGCAAAATGTAAAAGTAGCTATATCTCAGTTAGCATTATAGCTACAGCTCTGAAACAGAAGATCAGAAAGTAGATAAACAACATATTTCACCAAAAACCATTAAATTTTATACTTTTGAAGTTACAAGTCATTTACTCATTAGCAAAATAACAATTTGGCTATCACTTAGTTAGCTCTGAAAAATCAGCTGTGAAAAATTGTCATAATGCGGAACATTGAAAAGTATCCGAATAATATATTTGATAGAAAGCATCTAATTAAATAGTTTTGCAATTACAAGTAACTTATTCATTAGTAAAATGTTGAAATATCTATTACCAGTTGCACTGAAGCTATAGCTATAAAAATACGCCATGACACAGAACATAAAGAAGTAGCTGAATATGTTTCACATAAAAATGCTGTAAATTCAATAGTTTTGTAGTTATTTACTCAAAGTAGCTATTACTCAGTTACATACTGAACTACAGTTTTAAAAATATGCCATGACACACATCATGAAAAAGTACACGAAGAAAATATTTGATAAAAAACTCTAAATTTAATACCGGTACATTTGATTTACAAGTGATTTACTAGTTATAAAAATAGCAAAGTAGCTGTGCAGCCTTTGCTGTGAAAATTTGCCATGATACAGATCATCAAAAAGAAATTGAACAACAAACTATAGCGGTTAAAAGGTAAATGCCATTCAGTCATTTCCTCACTTTTAAACACAGAAAATAACCTTTACTTGTTTAGCTACTGATATAGCCCTAAATAACAGGTACAAGCTTGTAGGTACAGAGAAAGTAGCTGAACAACATATTTTAGTGAAATGCTGTAAATGTAGTCATTTAAGAGTTATAAAAAAATTCTTAAAGTAGCTAGTAGAACAATAATTCACTTAGGTATGCACCTAGATCTGAAAGCAGGAACAATATTGAAATATTGAATAGATAACAAACTTAGGTAAATTTATTAAAACCTGTAAATCCAAGTGTTGTAGTTATACGTAAGTTACTGAATTACAAAATATGGACTTAGTGGGTCATTTTAGGGCTCAAAGGTTGACCTTGCAGGACAAGCTTCAAGATCAAATGTCTGTTGGTTATACAGGAAACATATATCTATATAAATATAAATCATAGAGAGATTAAACTTTCAACCGATGACAGAATTACTCAGAATGTGTAAACTTCTGAGTGACCATCAAAGAAACCCTGTGGTTGCCATCTGGTTTTTCAAAATGAGACCAAAAATATTCCTCACTGACAAAGAAACGCCTTTGGTGGCCATCTTGTTTTTCAAAAGGAGGCCATAGATACTTCAAGGCAAAATTTTAAAATGATGCACATATCCTACAAATTTGAAATCTCTGCCTATATTAGCTTTTGCTTTATAAATGTATCTGAACTCCTTGCTGAAAGACGCCCGTGGTGGCCATCTTATTTTTCAGAATGAGGGCAAAAATACTCCCAGGCAAGATTTTGCAGTGATGAATATATTCTGCAAATTTGACAAGTTTACCTATAATACCTTATCCTCTAGAGGTGTAACGGGAAAGTCTCTCTACATCCGTAGTGGCCTTATACTCATGCACAATCCATAGTTCCCAGTTGATTCAGCAGTGTGGCTAAATACCCTGGTGCTGTGTACAAAGGATGTCATACCCTTGATGAAGTTACAGAAATGCTTGATTTGCATCCTGATACTCCCATTGTACATCATAAACGGTGAATTTACACGGATGGAGTTTAAAATACTAAAAAAACATATACTCCCTGTACATGGTTTTATTTTGACCTCCTAGCACATTTGAGAGTGGTTAAAACAACAATAAAGAAGACATAAGCCACAAATTCAAAATATTGTGATATTAGAACCGTTGTTTGACCCAAACAGGTGGCCAGGGGTAAAATGTATTATTGAGAGTAGGAATGAATAGGTATGCTCCTACTATATAAATAAATTAAAACATTTGAAATGCAATATATGGATAAAGCGCAGAAATTGATTTTAATACAATTTAATGCTTACATTTGTACATTGTTTCGCCAAGTACTCCAGCAATTTTTTGTGGCATCGTTTGGCATCTTCCTTTTCTAAAATATAAAGATTGGACTACATATTTTGCAATTCCTTTTTCAAGTTGGACAGTAAAATTCAATGGAGATGGAATTAGCAGGCACACTAGAAACTGAAATTACAGTGAATCCACATATGTATGATTTGACTGAAGAAAACAGGTGAATTTTATTAACATTAAAGCAATTTAGGTAAGCCTTATATGAATTAAAATAAATCCAAGTGTATTTAAAAATCCTTGAAAATGTTATCAATTGGTGTTTACAGTTAATCCAGTCAACTCTTACTACATGATGAACATCTTGAAACAATTTTCGGAACATGAATAACCTTGCTTGGTCTCCATATCTTAATATCAAGAATGTATTGAAAGAAATTGTTCAGTGCCATACCTTTAGGCAGAGGCTTGATGAGAGCCAGCGGAATGTTCTTCTGCCCACATTTGAAGGTATCTTTCAGCTTTGAACAGAGTAGCCCTTTCAATGCACATGAGAATTTGTTGTCATTTGTTTCAATGGTACAATGGGTACAGGTGAGCACATAGTCTAAAGGTAATCCAGGATACTTAGAATTTCTGGTATGCACAACCTCTCTATCTATGAATGCCACATACTCAAACAGAAGTGTGTGACCTTCAATCTCACTAATGTTGGCCTGAAGGAGAATTTTAACTGAGTTGCCTTCGTAATACATCAGCAGTCTTCCATCACATTCATCCAGATATACTAGCATCCCCTTGTCCCAAACTTCCACATTATCACCAATTCGAAGTAATTCTGGAATTTTTTTGCAGATCTTCACCTGTAGTTCATTAAAAAATGACAAAGGTATGTCATAATTCAGGGTGGTTTCCAATGAAAGGATTTTCGCTTTGCACCTCGACATCTCCTTTATTGTATCCTTTATGTTTGGCAAAGGAGGCATAGGTTTCAGAAAGTAAGGAATAAAAAGTTTTTGTTTATCATCTATACCTGTCTTGAAGATGATTGCAATGCAGACACTAGATAACATCTGTGCCACTGCCTTAGCTTCAATCAAGCAATTACTTCTCTTGAGCAGAAATCCAAGGAGTGTCAGAGACATAATGCCTTGTTGATGTAATGATTTCCTGTGCTCATCAAACTTGCTCTGCTGCTCATAAAACTGAAGACATAAGTCATCATCATGATCAAAGGTGAGGAGTGAGTCTAAATTATGATGAAATACACATCTGAGGATGTTTACAAGAGTGGATAAGTCATGGAATATAATATCATCATCCTTAAGCTCCCTGTCTCTATCATCATCATCAAGCTCCCTGTCTATGAAGTACCTAAGCAGTCCCCTTTCCTTAATGTTTTCAAGACTTTTCTTCAATTCTTTTCGTATTTTAATTGACAAATCATTTTCTGGTATGTCCTCTTGGTAATGATGGGTGTATATGACTTTAAATTCATCTAGTACCTCTTTGAATGTTAAAAATTTCTGCTGCATCATGGTTGAGGTATGTTGTGGTTGTGGCTGGTTATCATTGCTTTCCACATATGTTCTTTCTAACTCTATTTCTTTTGGGTCTTGTCTTTCTGTACGTATTCTTTTTGATTTTATTTCCTCTAGCTCATGACTTTCTGCATTTCGTTTCCTTTGTTTGTGTGTCTCACCAGACATTTCTTCACTCTGTCCTGTCATGTTTTGTTTGATTCCAAGTTTTCCTATTTTCATATATAATTCTTTTTCTATTGGCCTCAGTCTAATTACCTGATGGTCTCCGTGTTCTGCAAATTTCTTCAGGCGGTGGATGACAGCTTCAACTGAGGCTTCATTTCCATGCTTACAGGAGATCTCCAGTGTGGAATATTGCCCATCAGAAGATTCAATCTGCTTTTTCAGATGACTGTAGTTGCAGATCCATTTTTCATATAAACTTTTGTTTGAGTCTGAGCATTTATTCAGATGCCTTTTTGTCAAGCCTATTTCCTTGTCAATGAGGGGACCTAATCCTTTGACAAAAGCATCCCTTCTGATATCCAATTCTTCTTTGTTTGCTAGATCTGTTTTAGTAAGCAGCATCTGAATTTTGCTGTTGGGAGCATTGCGTTGACAGATCTTAATCCATGACATTGTTTTATGATAGTCAGATGACAATATATCATGACACACCAAACTAATCATCTGGGCTGAGTCAACCTGAATTGAAAGGGAAGAAAATACCATTCAGTGTTTCTGTTCAGACTATTATACTTATCACTTGTATGGAAAAAACACGATAACAAGAGAGAAATCAATAAAAACATCCACTACTTTGTTCATTTACCGCCATTATTTTATTTACTGAAAATGGTTAATTTTTATTCTTTAGCACATGATTCAGCACTATATCCCAAACTTAAGTAGGGGTAAAGATCTTTCTAAAGATTTAAGATTATGTTTAAGCACTATGTACATTATTTCCTATAAGTTTATCACTACTTAAAGAAAAAGTTCAACAATTGCTTTCGAATGTGGTAATCATTAGATCACAGAAGCCCACTAAATATGGCTATATTATAAAATAAGTTTTTTACAGTGTGACCAGTCCTATCCGGGGTAGTACACACTGCCCAAGTTATAAACTACCAATGCAGTGACAGTGGTTTATGAGTGTATGCGTGTTAATGAGTGTTTAATCCCATTAGCCGAGAAATCTTTAATATAAGCCACTTTGTTGAAGGGATGAGGAAATAAGCTAAACATTTCTACATAGCTGGTAGAGGTCCTCGATGACCTAGTGGTTAGCAAGTTTAGCACCTAATCACAGGCAGTCAGCTCTGTGTGGGTTGGACATTCTGCAAGTATCAATGTTGACTACCATTTATCAAATTATCAATTCAATGTACCAATACAATTAGCTTTGTCCACGGGCTTTACAAATATTATGCTGGGTTTTGAATGAGTTATGAAAATTAGGTCTTTCAACTTGGGCACTTGGGCTCATATGTTTAGGTTAGAATTAAGTCAAATGTAACTTTGGTTAATATTTTTAAAATTTTTCATACTTAGATATCAAATGTTGGCCTGGTGTGTGCTTAGCACTAGAGTGCTGATCCTTTTTTGTTTTGTATAGGTCAGGCTGTTTCAAAAAGTCTAATTACATGGTTCTTTCAGTCACACTCAGTTCCAGCATTCATATTGCTATATGCATATCAAAGGAAAATAGAGGTCTTCAGTGGCCCAGTGGTTAGCAAGTTCGACATCTATCACCTGATGTCATGTCTGTGTGAGTCTCACTCCTGCAAATGAGGACCTGTCCCAATATGACCTTCACTGTTGGGATGCAAAACACCAACATTGACTTTAACTTTGTTGGGAAAATATCTTCGAGTCAGCCTAGAACAAGATTATCCACACAGAAGGTTTACAAGACCATGCATACAAGATCTTGTGAGTTAATCATTTGCCCATTGAAGAACAGTCATATTTGGTCACACTATTTTCAAAAGGTATACTGCGTCCTTCATCCCTCTAACATAATGGGTTCATATTAAAATTTTCTTAGTTAATGAGCTTAAATGCCCCCTGTAAACCACTTACCACGCATACAACCCTTGTTGGTTACTTCAAGCTCCACCCCCATGCCACTGTTTAAACTCTACCCAGACAAGCCTATCCCCCCATAGTCTTCTCCACTCTCGGACGCTGATTTTGGCACATACTGGTTTGGCAATTGGATAATTGTTACTTTTATCATCAGCTATTTAGAAGACAACTGCATCAATTTGGTGTTGTATAAATACCTTGTATAAATTATTATTATTATTACTACTCTTATTATTATTACATAGGTTGCAAAAAGACATTCAAAAACACACTTTTCTCTTTATACTTTTATTTTCAAATGGCAGCTATAAGAACTTTATCAGGCTAGCATGTTTGAGAAGCATAACTTTACACTCTGACTCAAAGTGGATTGTTTGTCCCTACTCTAGCTCCATATCATATACAATACACATTAAATGTCATTTGTAGTTTCAGAATATATGTGTACATATAAACTTTACATGGGAATCATTGCAATATTTTAGTTCTTGTCATAGTAAGTAACTACCATATAAAACATTTTGTCCTAGTGCTACCCCTTATAATGGCTTGTTATTTGGTTAACTGTAAATATAAAGCATGTGAGAGGCTTATTTTTTGGAAGTGTTGTCCAAATCTGATTACTTTTAACATATGTACATTGGTTGATCTTTTTATCAATTTAACATACTTTTCACATAGGGATATTGCATTGGACAAAATTTCACCCTGGTGTCTCTGGCCTGCTATGACTCTATATTCTGACTTTTTCTTTCTTCCTTTATGGCTCTTATGTCTCAGAGTCCGTTATATGATGGCGATTCAGCGCTATAAAAGTATTAATTATGTTACATAATCTTGTTACAAGTCAGATATAGTACTTCAAAGACCCACCTGGAATACATGTGCCGTGTTTTTGTAAGACTCATGGCCGCCGACATCATACAGCATGAAGATAGTCTCCTGCATGTCAGTTGGTGACCAGCTGGTCAACTCTGCCACCTCTGTAGGCACATGCTCTTCAGTTGGCAGGAAAGTCTTATTTTTGATCTTACTGAAATACACAAGTATTGCACAAATCATCAATTGAGCACATGGCAAAAGTTCTTATGCTACAATTTTGTTTGCCCTATATGCACTTCATTCAGAAATGTAACTTGAATCTGTGGCATAAAGCTTTCATCTGATGTACATTGAACTTTTTCTCATACCATGAATTTATATTGCTGGTAATTGTTTTCTATTTCCTTATTATTCCTTGTTCTATGCAATATGTGTAGGTTAGTAGAAACTAGGGAAAAACATTCAGTCAAGATCTCTATGATAAGCCTGTCACAAATGCAATTTCTTGGTGATTTATAAATTTAACTTATAGTTGGGGTAAAGTGAGGTCCTATTCAAGTGAACAGCCTTATAGTGTACCTGTACTATGACATATTTGACTGGCGATAACTGCTTTTGTACCTACATTATAGCATCATCCACTTTTAACAAGTAAACCTGGATTGAGATCTGTATGAAAAGTTAAAGTTAAAGGCATCCCTGCATTCTGTGTTCAGAGAAGCTTTTTCACTGGAGTTCATCAATACCAATGTGCACCTCACTCCTCTGTATTTCTACTCTGTATTTCACTGGTTGGTATGTTACCTGAGCAGTGTGGTTTTTCCAGCTTTGGTTTCCCCAACAGGTACCACAATAAAGATCTGATACCCCACAAGTGTCTCTCTCTCTTCCTTGGTGTAGTTTTTTGTCATGTCAATGGATGGCACCTCCAGGTCCGGATCTGAAACACATGTTACAGCAGAATCTGGATGATTTGATATACTGAAAGATTATTTTCATCATCTTGGTACATTTGCTTGGAGGACAGGATCTGAGATGGGAGCTACCCTAGGGACAGAAGAAGCTGGCATCTATCAGTCCATTTCAAGACTTCCAGGTATTCCAAGAGCTTTTATTTAGCTGGTGTGCTGCAATTTCCACCAAATATTAAAATATCCAACTGTAAAACTTGAAAAAAAATTGTAAACCTTCACAGAGAATTTTTTTTCTTTCAAAATTTATTTTCTGGCAAATTTGCAAGATATTTCAAAATAAAAAACTTTCTTAGTTATGAAAATCTTTTGAGAAATTAAAAAGATTCTCAATTGTCAAATCTGTAAAAGTCTGATCAAGTTCAAAATCATTCTCAAAAATATCAAAGAATCTTTAAAGTCAAAGTGATTGCTAAGGCTTTTAGAAAATGGTGTGGTGGCCAAACTTTCCTTTTTTGGGTCCATGTTTTGGTGTTGTTGTTTTTTTTGATAATGTGTTTTCGGTTTCCTTTCTCATAACTACAGTCAGTTTGTGTCTATGACCTGTCACAAAGTTGTGTTCAGGTACTGAACCACGATCTGCATGCAAGTGTTTCCAGGCAAGATGGTTGCAATATACGACAAGACAAGAAGCGTGTCCGACAAATTGTAAAGACACACAACAGGACAGTTACTAGATGAGTGGATCTAATAGGAGGATAGAAAATTGATGGGGGTCGGTGAAATATCAAACATGTTGGATATTTTACTGACCCACCACAACAAACCAGGAAACTATAAACTATCTTAAGCGGCTCTGTAAACATTACTCTCAATCCATAGCTACCGACAAGACAGAACAAGTGGAACAGTCCCATTAGTTGTCACATAACAACCGTAAACTGATAACATTAATGAAAAGTTTAGCCCTCCAAAGATCACATCTGAGTGCAGCTTTTTGTCCTCTTCTGATCTTCAAGTTGGTGCGTTTTAATGTTAAAATATAACTTACCAGTGTCACAGCTGATTGGTCATGCTCGTTTATTTAGGAAAATATACGAGATGTGATACAGTCTAGTTGTAAAAAGAATTAAATAATAAAGGAGAGTGGCACTGGGTCAGAAGTACTAAAGTTGTGATTTACACACATGGTTAAAGTGTCTCATTGATTCCATTGTCTTATTTGTACTCCACATTGCATTTCATAGGATATGCAGAAATATTTATCATTTCTCAATTTACTTCTTGTAATCAAAATGTACATTTGACAGTAGACTTTTGGAAATGACTTAAAGTTACAGGTGAGTAAAACATGATAATTTCAATGACTTTGTAACATAATCATTAAAATGCCAAAACGTTTGACTGTTGAACCTATCTTGGAAAAAAATGGATATTGGCCACTACAGGGCCGGGATTCACAAAGTAAGTACAACATTTGTGGTTATATTTAACTTTTAAATGTTGTACTTAAGTAAGAATTCTTACTTAAGAATCTTTGTGAATCCCAGCCCTGATATCCAGTGGACAGATAAGGTCAATTTTAATCTCTGTGAGGGAATGTTTTTCTGCAAGCTTTTCTTAGAATCAGTATTCAACAAACAAGCTTAAGGAATGTTTTAGAATACGACTTCATAATTTCCTGCTTGAAATCTAAAACAATACTTAAAACTTAGTTAGGACTTTTAAGTATTGTTTGTGAATACAACCCCAGATCACGTGATGATGTAGATATAATTTGATGATCTGGTAATCACGTTAAATTCGTTACCTGTAAGTTATTTTCCTGTGATCACCACATGATATATAGATAAATATATTATTTGGTAATGGCAATTTTCTTGTTGTGCATACAAGATCATCTTATTTTCACATCATCTGGTGGTCACTATATCATTGCTTGAGAAACAGAAGATTAAGTTTTAATGTTTTTTTGGTTAGAATGACATGAATAAAATTGTACTCACAAGATCTTCTGATGATCATGACATGGTACATGTTATAAATCACTAAATATAGCTTTATTTCATTTTCATGATATAGCAGCGTAAATTATTTTAAACAATAAACAATGTGCAGCATATTCAGACTTACCTTTTTTAGATTCTTTTGTCGTGTCTGCAGAGAATTCTGGCTTACTCTCTGTTGTGTCTGTAGAGGATTCTGGCAAACTAAAAATATGAACATCATTCACACTTTATTTTTAATCTAAACCAAATATTTGGG
Source organism: Sabellastarte sp. h YS-2021 (assembly GCA_964017235.1). Taxonomy (NCBI): domain Eukaryota; kingdom Metazoa; phylum Annelida; class Polychaeta; order Sabellida; family Sabellidae; genus Sabellastarte; species Sabellastarte sp. h YS-2021. The sequence continues at coordinate 146,097,808 of OZ024931.1, forward strand.
ATAGTACAGATTATAGGTTTAGAAAGGAGCAAAAAAATGTTGATATAACTGTTGATTCAGTAACATTCCATGAGTAACTGATGAAGATTTATCCTTATTTCTACAGAACATACCTTATTTTTAAGGCTTATTCTTCCTTCCAATGATATGCAAGTATTGACTGCACAGTATACACTTTTGGTGTCTCAGTTTTATCGCTTAAATTTTAGTAACAATGTATTGTTGCTTCCCAATACACTGAGGCTGTAGTAAATTTGTTTATTTGGGGTTTTACGTCGCTTTCAACACTCTACAGGTCATATCACGATGGGTAGTTGGAAGGGCAGAGGAAACCAGTACATAGAGTTCGCTAGGGTTGTGTACTGTAAACTGCCGACCAACGGCAAGAAACTACCAGCTTTCCCACTTAAGGCCGTGACGGGGATCGAACCCCCAACCTCAGAGGTGGGAGGCGAGAGTGTTACCCCTCCTGTAGTAAAATTATAAAGGTAAAGTTTAAGGGAGGTTTGTCAAACATTATTTGTAGAACCATCTGCCATAATTGTTCAGTTTAAAAGAACCAGAAAAGATAGTGATAAATAAACTCCACCATCCTGAATTATACAGAATAAAATTCATAACACCGTCACAAATTATTAAAAAAGGAAAAGAAATGGAAATAGCAGTTGTCAAAATCAAACAATTGTTAATATTGTTTCATATCTACTGCAAAAACTGGTAATGTCTCTATCATATCTGCAAGAATATGAATATATTCAAGGAGACTTATCAAGTTGCAAGGTATTCTTTGCAAATAACAGAGAGTAATATGAATAACAGTTAACTCGGGCATGACATTATCAAATTCCAGATTGTCTATTATTTGCCTCTAAAGGATACGCCCATTTCTGGATTTGATCCAACTTTATGAGAAGGTTCTGATATGCACCAGAAGCAATGATTTGTCACTTTTTTGTTTCATTAAAAGGCGGCATTTTGCAAAAGAAGTTTTCTAGCATTTAATTAGGAAACCTGTCATTTAGATGAAGTTAAAACCACTGAACTTGTACCCTCATTCTTGCAGTTGTCTGTACACTGGTTATCCAAGTATAAACAGTTGAATACACGAAAACATGCATATTATTGTCAAAGAATCTTCAATCTATTTGTTGTCAAAAACACAATGTCATCACAAATATTTAACACAATTAATACTTATAATTTAAATTATGTGATTATGCTTAGTTGTTTGTTCTTCTGTGTAAAGGTATTGTGAAATCTCTCGATCAACAGATAATTGACTCCAAATCATTATGAATGTTTTTAATACAAACCTAATATATAACCCTATTTTGGAAACATAATATTAGGAAAGCAAAGTATCAAATGGCAGAACTCATACATTAGTTGAAAAAGGGGACAAACGTGCATTGTTAGACCAGTTTGTCACAGATCCACATACATCCACATCTAGTTATATTTTGAAAGAGATGAAGTATTTGCCATCAATCTTGTTTCACACAGCAACAGACATTTTCTGCATTTATGAAAAAGATGCGTGAAAAAGATGTGTGATTTTAATTGGTGTGTTCCTCTGGTGGCGTCTTGTCAGTAACTATAGATGTTTACAGATTTGGTGAGTGTCAGTCACACTTTCCCCCGTTTGTTGCAGTGGAACAGCAAAATATCAAACATGTTTGGTATTTCACCAAACCCTCCGCGACTCTTGATAATGACTGTGGCTCTGCCCACATCAAAATCATCCTATCATGTTTTTCTACAGCTTGCCGTAGTCACTTCCCCTTTTGTCACTCACTGTTATTGTCTTGTCTGGAAACACTTGCTGTCCTTTTTGTAGTCAAGTAGCAGGACACCACTCCAGAAAGGCCATAAAAAACAAATGAACACTTGAAAGCAAATCGGCCTGTTTTAATCGACCGTGACAACTTGGTAGGCATCTATCAAGATAGGAAGTCTCCACATCTTGGGTCGCTGAGTCAGTAATAGGGTCAATAGGTCAAGAAAGGAACACAACACAACAAGGCATAAAAACAAACCGACAGAGCAATTACAACAACAGACAAGCTGGGAAGTGTGTAAGACATGCAGGCAATATTTTCCCAACTTATGCCTTGTAGATTATGCAACCTTTAGGTATAAACGATTAATCACTTTATGCAATGCATCAAGTGGATTTTAGACAATGACAGATTACACCTGGCAGTTTCTTAGACAAGGCTTCTGCTTTTTAGTGGTTAAACACAAGCTGGTTTTTGGATGTGATTTATAAAATGGGTCCTAAACATGAAAGAAGGAATGTGAGGAAGATAGAGGTCCAGCAGATACACCTTCAGAATCTGAATTGGGATATACAACCGCTGACGGATATACAACCGCTGACGTACAGAGAAGACAGGTGACAGTTCAGAGAGACAGAATGAGTCAAGGAAACAACAGAGGCAGGAGAGGGAGAGGGATGAGGCCAGAAGGCAGAAACTCCAGTCACTCAGAGAGGAGGCAGGGGCAAAAAAGAGCAAGAACTGATAGGAGGGAAAGTGCAATAGACAAATAGGGTTGAGGAGACGCTGGTACATCTCAATTCCAATCAACACTCAAGAAATTACATATGATGAAAATTTACTTAACAGGCTCAGAGGAGGAGGCTATTGTGGACTTTGTCAAGGATTATTAGGAGCCTTAGGGGAAGGACAATGAACACTTTAAGAACAAGGCCGGGAATGATAGCCTGTGGAAAAGGTTTGTCAGCTGCCACAACTCTTTTAAGTGTGCAAGACCTGGTTCATATCCCAAATGACTCGTTATGGAAAACTCACCTAGTCCAAGTCTGTCCAGGCTCCCAAGGAAATGCCAGAGAGACAGAATTTGATACACTAATTTAACTTCTTGAAAACACACATCAGATGCATACAACTAAGCAAATCTTCAAGCCTCAAGTTCCCTGCCCCAAAGAGCCTTTGCAACCGCATCCTCAGCACAGAACATCTCCAGAGGTTCTACCTACACAGACAGTATGAAGATCAGCAAACAATCAGACAACACACAACAGCCATCGGTTGCAAACCCCAATTCGGTTTCCCAGTGTTCAACAGTCGACCAGCAGTTCATGGACAATTTGCACAGAAAAACATCATGCTATCATCTTTGGTAGGGCTAAGATAAGAGATCACCAGAACAGCCTTACTCAGCTACCTGGTACCTGTGATTAAGGCTTTACAAAAGCAAACTTTCAAAAAATCAGAAATGATGCTGGAAAATTTTGAAGCGGGATCCAAAGCAGCACAGAGAAAATGAGCCATCAGCCCCAGCAACCTACATTTGCAAGGAGTTCTAATGACACTGCCAGATTTATGAGCAGTCACAGCAACAATCACCGGGTGCCAGGGAATAAATCTTGCTTATTCCAGAGACTCAGATGTCAACAGGCCAGACCATCAAACATGCTTAGCAGAACCAAGTGGCACCCTAGGATAGCAGCAGAGGATCACAGACTTTATGCCTATTTGTTAACGAGCAACAATCCCACCCTTCAAGACAGCTACATTTTACTATTAACCCATTCAAGCACTTCAACCCATGATCAGTAGCCTATGGAACAGCTGAAGAAAATTCACACAACGTACCAGGGCCATCTAGCATTTCTGACAATCTACAGTCAGTCAGGAGCTACCTGCAGATGGATACAGCTCAGTTGTTTTCACCAAGTGACCCACATCAACACGTGTTCTCTCCTCCAACCACTCAGCAGTATGAGCCTCTTGAGCAGCTAACCAAACCCCAGCCCTGCCAGCAATCATCTGATCCCAAGCTACTACACTTGCCTACAATTTGTACTTTTCAGGACCACTGCTGTAAGATGTCCTTTTCAGGACAACTGCTGATTCATAAGAACTTCTTAGGACCACACGAATCTTCCAGAAACAATAGGCTGCTTGTTTTAAAAAAATCACATAACAAAAACATTACACTGACCCACACCAAACACATAGCCCCCAAACACACACACAAAAAAAAAATTAAGTGAATTAGTGAGTGAGTGAGTGATTAAACATTTCGAAGTTACAAACGTCTTCAAATAATTTGAACATACATGGAAATAAAGCAGAAATTGGCAAAAAACATAAAATTTTGCAAAAATAACTTAAAATAATGGCCAAAGAATAACAAATATAACTTTGCCAAAGAATTAAAAAAAATGCTACTTTGGTTAACAAAAAAAATAAAACCTTGGAAAAAATCTTGAAAAAAATCAGAAAGATTCAAAGTGTTTCAAATATTTTGCAAATTTGCAACAAATAAAACATATACTAAAACAATTGTTAACTTTGAAGGTGTAAATAAGTGCATTATAATGTCAGACATGTTATGTTGAAGTTATTAAACAGTATTCTGGGAATTATGATTTTGTTTGAAATATTTTTGGTTAATACTTGGAAATGCATTGAATTGCTGGGGTATATTTGTTGGGAATTTGTGCGACCCCAGCTCAAATGAACGTTCTTGGAATAATTAGATAGTCATAAAAAGACTAACAGATGCCAGCTTCTTCTGCCCCCAGGGTAGTTTTCATCTCAGATCCTATCCTGCCCAGCCAATGCACCAATGTGATTTAAGTAATTTTTAGTAGGTCTCACCCGATTTTTGGTCTTAGTTGAAGGATTCCTGTGTTTGTCATCAGGCACATACACTACCTCTTCATTCTGTAGGGCTGATGTGTCATAAGCTGGGCTGAATGCCCTGTCTGCATCGCCATAGTGTGTCATCAGCATGATGTACAAATCAAAACATATCCAAACTATGTGTCTGACAACCTTCGGTCTTCACTCCACTTTACCCAGCAAAACCCTGAATCTCCTCACTAATATTCCATAAGGCATTATCAACCACCATCCGCCTCTGGAGGTCCTGTATTTTGCTTTTCTTTCTTCCCTTTTGAGTTGTCTTTTGCTGTACGGTTTCGCAAGCCATGGCATTAAGGTAAAGGTGTCGTCAACCAGCCAATAGTTGTGCAAATCTGGCGTTCCCTCCCTCAGTATGTCAGGTGGCGATATTCCCAAGGTGCCATTCTCAATCTATTTCCTCAACTTTCTATGGTTAAAAATTTGTGTCTCTGTCAGCGCATTCACTTAATTCACTTAATTAAAGATTTCTTTATTTCTGTAAAATTTAATGTGAATTATAATATGACAACGTCATGTTAAAAATTAATGAAGTACAGAATGAAAAATACACAACCTTATGTATACTGCTTTCTTATCTCAGCTATGTAAATAAAACTAAATATGAGAAACTTATGGATCAACTTCTTGTTTTAATAAAAAAAGTTTCATCAGTGACCCCCTATTTTTAATGGTAGCGGATACCATTTAGTAGTGATTGTCCTTAACACAATTAAACAGTATGTCCTTCTCTATTAAAGAAGAAGGGGCCACGGTGGCAGAGTGGTAACACTCTCGCCTCCCACCTCTGAGGCTGGGGATCGATCCCGTCATGGCCTTAAGTGGGAAAGCTGGTAGTTGCTTGCTGTTGGTGGGCAGTTTACAGTACACAACCCTAGCGAACTGTATGTAGTGGTTTTTTCTGCCCTTCCAACTACCCATCGTGATATGACCTGTACAGTGTTGAAAGCGACGTTAAACCCCAAATAAACAAATAAATCTGATAATTACAGTTACAAGTATAAGTATTTCAAAGATGTCCTTTATAATATGTATTATGTATTATCCTCTGTGCATATTATTATTTCCTATGGTGTAAAATGCTATAAACTTAAGTGGTTTAAGACAAGAAGAAAGGTTAATCACACCAAATGAAACTCACGTGACCAATATTAATCTCAAAACCTAAAAGGATTATTTCTGTACCTGTGGTTATTAATATGATAATATAAAAATACAATCATATACAATTTTTGAAAATAGACATTTTCTTCTTTTTTCATATATACATTTTGTCCAAATACTTTTTGTCCAAATGCTTTTGTCCTGCATTCAAGTGAAATAGACTATTGAACGGAAAGAGAAACTTGTTCTGTTTATCTTTCCGTCTCCGGGAATCTGTGAAACATCTTTAGAAAAAAGTAGATTCTTTGTTGTCTTTAGTTTCCACTCTCCAATCCACATGTAATTAACTTTTTGCAGCCAGTTATATATATGATTGCAGCAAGATTAGTACGGAACAAAACCCTATTAGAAAAATATCTATAGAAATAACACAGGAAAAATATCTTGTAGAAAATCGGTGTGTGTTGTACACTCGTTGGTATTGCCTGTGTATTTCAATCCATGCTCCTTAGTGCTTTAAGTTGGCTTCAAGTCATTAACATATATTTAACCTTGTCACTTTTTACTTTGATCCTGGATGAGCTATACACGTAAATTTTATCGTAACCATTTACATTCTATTATAACTTGGAAATTAATGTATATGAGTTTCTATTCACTTCAGCAAGAGTTTTTAAATAGAGGTTTTCAAATGTGGGGTTTTTCTATAGGTTTTTTTACTGGGATTTTAAAAATCTGGCCAAAGAAACAATTTCAACAAAATATCGCTTTATCTGTAAATAATGTTTAAACTAATGTTAAAATTAATCATGACATGAAACATATCTTAAATATTATTCTATAACACTTGTAGTCTGGTTCAGAAAAAACATGGTTAATAATAGACAAAATGGAGGAGAAAAATGAACAGTAAGGGTGTAAATATACAAATGTGAATATAAAATACAATAGTAGGTTCTTGTACACGTTCTAAACACATAGTAAATCATGTTCACGTATGTTAAAAAGTCCACGTGAGTTCCTTTGTTACAAAACACGCACACTGAGAGACAAACAAAATGGAGTACACAGAAGGAACTATCAAGTAAAAACACTTCAAATAATTAATTAACCAAATAGAGTTTGAATAAATGCTCTTACCTTCCCAAAGAACCTATATTCTTGAAATATTCCCGTATTGACTCCAATCTGTTATTAAATATATCTTCAGGAGGTTGTCTCAGAAGCCCAGTCCCAAACCCACACTTAGTTAACATAGTGTAACCCTCTGCATTTTTAAAAAAACTTTCTCCTAGCTTGTTGATAACCAGGAATTCTAAACTGTTGTTCTGTGTGTTTATACTTGTTATTTCATTACCACAAAGATTTAATTCCCTGAGGTGTTTGTGTCCACTCAAATCACACACCTCTGTTATCTGATTGTTCATCATGTATACATCCTGCATGTTTTCAGGGAATATCAATCTATCAACTGTTGTGAGTTTGTTTTCTGACACACCAAGTTTAACGAGTTCTTTGAGACCACTCAAATCACCTAACTCACTGATTTCATTGCCATGCAAGATTAATTCCTGTATGTTTACAGGGAGTTTTGACACATGAAATGTTGAGAATTTGTTACTTTGCGCATCCAGATTAACAAGTTTGTGGAAACCACTTAGATCACACAACTCGCTGATTTTGTTGTGACCCATATATAATTCTTTGAGGTTTGCAGGGAGTTTTGATGTGTCAATTGTTGTGACTTTGTTTTTTCCAACATTTAGTTTAATAAGTTTGTGGCAAACACTCAGATCACCCAACTCACTGATTTTATTTTCACCAATGAGTAACACCTGTATGTTCTCAGGGAGTTTTGACACATCTATTGCTGTGAGTTTGTTTTTTGATACAACCAGGTCAACAAGTTTGTGGAAACCACTTAGATCACACAACTCACTGATCTTATTGTCATACATCAGTAACTCCTGTATGTTTACTGGGAGTTTTGATGCCTCAATTGTTGTCAGTTTGTTCCATGACACAAGCAGTTTGACAAGATTGTGGAAACCACTCAGATCACACAACTCACTGATGTTATTGTTGTACATGCATAACTCCTGTATGTTGGAAGGAAGTTTTGACATGTCAATTGTTGTGAGTTTGTTTTTTTGCACATCCAGTTTAACAAGTTTGTGGAGACCACTCAGATCACCCCACTCACTGATTTTGTTGTTGCTCATGTATAACTTCTCTGTGCTTTGGAACTGTTTATAACGTGTTAGGTCTGGCATGGTTTGCAGTCTATTGCGTGATAGATACACCACTGTATATGCGTCATCTTCACTCAGTTCATTAAGTTGAGTTAACAGCTCACTGTCTGTGAGATTCCGTCCACGCCAATCCAACACAGCCATATTTGATGTCACTTGTACCTAAAATGAGAGAATCCACTTTATACAACCTGAAGTGCTGTCAGTAAAAGATTACTTTTACATTACTTTTATATTTAAATACACATGTTCATTTTCGACAACTTAAAGAAAATGTATATATAACTCATAAGTTTCCCTTGTTCAGTGCTGCAAAGTTGTAAATAATGATCTGATAGACCACGTATTTCTGCACAGGACATGTGGTTTTCACAGAAAGAGCATTTGGATTCAAAATGTATTTCTTTTATTTTGTACCTGCCAGTTTCCATTATTCGTTGGACATTCCCAGAAACGGTGATGGGCAGCGATGAACAGATCATTTGTAATGCTACCGTACTCACAAGCACTGGTTCATTATTATTGTCTTTATGCTTATTTTAAAAAGATTCTGATAAGATTCTGTAAATGCAATTTTTTTTTGAAAATATGCAAGTTACTAGTTGTAAATTATAATCTGGGCCATTTCCTCTCTGTGTCTAATATTTTGCATATATCACCCTGCCAGAACCTTCATACAGGTCTTCTTCTTATATATATTTTAATTTATATGCCCCTTGTGACATTTATAAACAAAAACTGAAAATATGTCTCATATAAAAAGGTTCATTCCAAGTTGTTGTAAGATTTTTATGATACTTGTTTTCCTTTTAATGGTTGTTTGTTATAAACAGAAGATCAGTTGATGACAATAGGTCAAAACACACATCAGAAAGACAGAGTGCCTGTGTAGGTTTGTAACAAATCCTTGTTGTACTTAAACGGGCATTACTAATTTGTGGTGCCAACAAACTACAGAGTTGATAGAAATTGGTTAATGATTAAAATAACTGAAAGATCACATAGTAATACAAATATATAAATGCACGAATTATTCAGAAAATGCACACCATAAACAGTAAATAAATACAACATTTAGAAGGCCTATCTCTATGAAGGGGCATTTGTGAATTTCAAAGTTAAATTTCACATCTACATAATTTCAGCAAAAATACTTTAAAATACGTGAACAGTAGCTAATACCCTAAGCCCCATCCCTCCAACAAATTCACACTTCATTTGGTGTCATAAAAACACAAGCTGATAACAGGTGTTTACACTTGTCTTTTCAAATGTTAATATTTTTAGAAATAGACACTAAAGTCAATATTAATATTCAATATTTTAGGAAATAAGGGAACATGAATAAACATGACATTTTTGGTGAATGTAATTCTTGTAATATTTATTTATATTGAGCGACGTAGCTTTCATTTGAAAATCACTTTAACAGCTAATCACTTTTACGGGGAAATTTAGATCTTCAGTGGCCTTGTGGGCCAGCAAGTTTGGCATCTAATTACCTGTGTCCCCTCTGTATATTTCCATAATTTCCATATTTTGTCGAACATAATTGGATTTGATTTAGCATGAAAAGGCAAGTTCTGCTTTGAAAATACTCTACGTACTTCATTTTGAAGATTGAATATATTTAATCTGAGTTCTTTATGTAGTGTCATTGTTATTGCTTCTTACATGGTGGGTATCAGGGCCACTGTGCCCAATCAAGGGGAGTCTTTGCTGGTTGCAAATGATTTGGCAGAAATTAAAAGAGGTAAAATTGGGAGAGGTTATTCCTGTTTTTCCCTCTTGTGTTGTGACTTCAGCTATGGCTAAAAAGCGCAAGAAGAACCAAAAGGTGATAAACACCATACAGATGTCTTGATTCATGAGATACAATTTTGAACAACTATGACCATGATGTGCATGCAGAATCATAGGGATACTGACCCTATGGTTAGGAAAGATTTTTAGAAACTACAAAAGAAACAAGAAACATAATATGGTCCATATCTCTCACTTTCAAAATCCAAATTGATTTCAGAGCATGATAATGGCCTGAATTAACTGCTCTGTTCAAATCTATCTTACCACTAGTTGAGCTGATAAGGTCTCAACTATTCAGTCAGAAATGGTGTGGTTTTGTGTTAATGGATGCTGCCAAATGTCCCTGCATTATAGAAATAGCGAATAACACACCAGAATGTTGCAACAAATATTTACGAAAGTGATATATTGAAGTTAGTTCATGAATCTTCAATGGGTTGCCAATTAGGTTTCAATAAAACCTATAACAAAACATGCATTCTACTGGAACAAAATACCGCACTGTGTGGCAGAATTGTGTTAACTTGACACATTTGCTAAGATGTAGAAAAAAAAACCCAAATGATTCCTTTATTTCCACTGAAACCCATTTAAGGATTTAAGGAACCATTCAGGAAAATGATAATTGATTGTGTAGGTACCTTGCCAAAAACTAAGTCTAAGGAACCAATATCTATTGGCCATTTTGTGCGTCTCAATCAGATTTCCAGAAGCCATAGAAGAAAACCAACATAAAAGCTAACCAAACCCAGAAAGCTTTAGTTATTTTCTTTGCATCAGTTGGCTTACCAAAAGAGATCCAATCAAATCAACGTTCGAATTTCATGTCAGAACTATTTCAACAGTTTGTATTTCAGCCAAATAGAGTAAATCTAGTGCTTAACACCCATAATTAAGCAGTGTTCTTGAAAGGTTCCATTCAACATTGAAAAATATGACATATTGTTTACATTATGTATAAGACTGGGACAAAAGCATTATTTTTTTGCTTGCAGTTAGGAAATTAGCTCAAGAGTCTTAAGGCTTTAAACCCTTTGCTTTGGTCTTTGATCATTCAGTCGCTGATCCTCTCAAATTTGTTATCTGCTATCAATGAAAGCTTAAACCTATTGAATTATACATCAAAATTTAATAGTAGGTTGAGAAAGGCTTGTGAGCTGATGTAGCAAACTTGAAAACTTCTTAATCTAAAATGAAACTGCTTTATAAAAGAAAGTCACAAAATCATATTTTCAAACAAACAGACTAGGTTTTAGTGTTATTAACTATCCTGGGGAACACATTACAGGCCAGAAATGATGATTGACACTTGCAAGGTGCTAAAGAGAGTAGACAATCCGGACTATATTATTGAAACCAAGGACAGACGAAAGTTAACCCAGGTGTGTCATATGAATATGGTAAAACAATAATTTTTGTAAAAGATGTGACAAAACCTGTTATGATTACTGACTGTAATGTAGCAAATGACATGAATCAGGCCCATAGAGTATGGGGTGATAATCCTAGTGCTGAAGTTGAATGTAACAAGATTGTAACAAAACTGAATCATGTACCTCCAGATAATAGGATCAACCTATTCAGTCACTCTTGCAGTATAAGTCAATATTCCCAGATATCGCAACATGACCTATATACTCAAGCATGATGTCGATGTTGGCAATTCCATTCGGCATCAGTATCATGCAAACCCAATCAAACTTGACAAATTAAGAAAGATGTCCAATACATCTAATACTAAGCTGTAACTGAACAAAGTTAAAGCAGTTTTGTGGTGTTTCAGTCAGAAAACCAGATAATTAAATTAGATATTGCAAAGAGTATAGAAAAGTAAATGTTTTCAGTCAAACCAATTCATTTCCTATATCAAAACTGGAAAAAGTATTGATCAGATTCGTAAAGCCAATTATATCACAAAGTCTGACTTACTGAAAGGTTTCTGATTTGTACCACTCACTAAGGAGGCTAAGGATACATCAGCATTTGTAAGTACCAATGGTCTACACCAACACAAGTTAATGCCATTTTTCATAAAAATAGGCCAAGTGACATTTCATAGACTAATAAATATGTGTTTGAGGGAGTTAGAAGGTAAGCACCACAGAGAACGTGTCCCCATTGTCTACTCTTGCTAATTTTGTGTAATTTTAATGTGGTAACTTTACTCGCATATATGGCTCTTTATTGCATTGTTTTGGTTTGTTTTGTCAGGTTTCTCTTGTATTTCAGTATCAAAATCTTATGGGCGTGTGCTTGGTTTTGAGTTCATAAGGTTGGCTTTAGTGTGGGTTGTTAGGGTGTCATTGAGTTGCCCACGCGATGAAGTTTCAAGGGTTAGTCCTTAAGGCCATAAAGGTTAGGTCACCCACAAGTGATTTTGATCCAAGGGCATTATCATTTAACCAACCCAACCAAGATGATTGCCATGCACATTTTACTCTTCTGCACCATGTTGATGGCTGCCACTCATTTCAGGAGTGTCTCACAAAATTTCACTCGAAGTGGATTCCTTATTACATCCATCCATGCTTTTCCCCTTACCATAAAACAGAGTGGGCTTGTGCTATTGATTCTTATGTGTGGTTTTGTTGCCATAGGTCCTGGACTGGTCATACTTGACTCAGTGGGTGCGAGGTGGGGCTGGAATAAGCTCCCTCTCCTCTCTGATACAATAGCATCTCTTGCCTTTGATTCCTTCTGTCTCATAGAGATGTTCATACCACTGATTTGGATAGTTTCCTTTGTTCCCTCACCCTTGATGGGCTATCATTGATTCATAGACCATGTTCATCAGGTATATTTAGTTCTGTTGGTTTCTTCATTCGTGAATCATACAAATATCGCAGGGTGGATACCCCAAATTATAGTTCCTTTGGAAATATTGTCATGTCGGTTTCGGCTTCATGCCAACTTTGCTCCTGGCTTCTGTCTGTCCTGGGCCGTGCTCTTCCATTTTTGGGGGGAGGTTGGTTTGTGCCCTTGCAATTACTTTGTCTACGGTGGTTTCAAGATACACATTGATGTACCTTGTACTGATAGTTACAAATTGGAATCCCTTTTAGAATCATGTGTCACAGTCGGTTGACGATGCCACTCACTTGCAAGGTCATATCCTTGATCTCATTCTTTTCCCCAGTGATCAAGATATGTGCGGTACGTTTTGACATCTGTGAATTCATATCTTATCATGCAGTCATTAAATGTGCTATTGACTTTCCTCCCTGTCTTGCTAACTGTCAACAAGAATTCCCTATAGGAGATACCATCGCATAAATATGTCCAGCATTCGGTCTGACCTTGGGGGTGTCCGACCGATTCTGTCTCGCGGCTCTGTGATCTGTGTGTAAAGGGCTTGAATTGTGTACTTGGCAGGCATGCTTCTCTTGTGTCCCGTTTGAAGATTAAAACAGCGTCCTGACTTGCTGTTAGAGAGCTATCACCTTGCAAAGTCACTCAGACGTCAATTTGAATGTGCATGGCGAAAAGATAAAAGTCAATGCAACAGGAGTCGTCTTCGGCATCGGGTCGCCTAGTGTAATCGTTTCGCCAACAATGACAAGACTGTCTCTTGCGCGAAACTTATCTCCGACAACTGTCATGATTCTAAGAAACTATGGCTGGAGTTACACAAAGTCCATCATTGATCCCACAGCACTACTTTGCCCACTTGTGAATTAGTCATTGGCTGATCGTTTTGCTATTTTTTTTCTCAAATAAAATAATGAAAATTCGTGAGAGTTTCTCCTCATCTGAGCCCTGTAACATGGCACATCCCCCCTTTGACCCTAATAAATTTACAGTCTTTACTCAGGTCACTCAAGATGAAATCCGTAAAATAATGAGCACATCACTCACCAAATCATGCCCGTTGGACCCATTGCCCACATTCCTTATTAAGGAATGCACTAACATCCTTCTACCATCTATAAACAAATTGGTTAATTGTTCACTCCAGGCTTCAGTTTTGCCTTTGATGCTCCCACTGTTTGGAATTCACTTCCTGAAGATATTCTTGCATCACACATTCTTGCCTCTTTTAGAAAGAAGCTCAAAACCTAAATCTACACAAAGGCATATCCCCCTTAGCCCATTTTATCTTATGCCTTCTCCATGGTGCTGACCTGTTTCTGTCCCTGGACTTTGAATCTGCATATTGCTATTGTCTTGTTGTCCACTACTCAATGGAGATTAAGCGCTATAAAAGTAAAATTAGAATAAGAATTAGAAGGTGTTGAAACATAATTGGATGATAATGTCATCTTTCGTGATTATAATTCAAGACAGTCAACCAATTTCAGTTATCTGGGGGCAGAAAATAGGTCAAGCACCACCTAGAATGCCATGTTTAAGATTAAGTTAGGAATGCCTTTGTGTATGTTTTAAGCTGCTTTTTGAAAGAGGCTTGGGGGAATGTACAAAAATTTCGTCAGGAAGAGCATTCAAAACAGTGGAAGCATCAAAACAAAAGCTATAACCAAAATGTTTGGCATACTTATCAGTAAAAAGGTAGAGCTTTGGAACAATAAGGACATTTTCACCACTCTGACTGCTCCTGGTACTGTAACAACTAATTTAAGAAGAAAGATACGGGGTAAAATACTTGGAAAACCAGTGTAAAGAAACTTGTACAAGCGTGGCTGTTTTAAACAGTGAATGGTGTTTAACAGGGAGCCAATACAAATTCTTAAGAACAGGAGTTATACTGGTGTATATACTGGTGTTTTTCAGGATTTAATTTGAGTTTGCTAGCTGACATTCACTCTTCTACATCATCAACGGACCTGTTTAATTGTTCAAAAGGACAATATTGTCATTAAAAAATCAAAGTGCAAAAAATAACTGATTTTCAACATTATAAAGAAGCTTGCATAACTTGTCAATGTGTCAATGGGTAGCTGGTTTTGCGATGATATTGTGGGAAAAAATATTAAAAGGTTAAAAGTGTCATGCTTGGGTATTTAGGATAGATCAAGGAAAATGATTGGATTTTAAATGGCAATCAGCGGAGGCCTCACAGACTGTTTTACTAAGTTCTGTGGAAGATGCTAAGGTTAAATGGTTAGAAACCACAAAGATAGATAGAATTTGACGTGTATCTGCGCAAAGGGGTGGTCAAACTAGTAACTAGAAATTTGGTTTGAAACATCAGAAAATTCTTGACCAAAAACCTGTCCATGCGGATATTTTCAAATAGAATAGTTTTAAAGTTAAAGTCCCAGATACCATGAAAATAACTTAATATTTTACAAACCTGTGTGTTCACCTTGTTATCATCATGGCAAAGAAAACAGTCATATGTCAAAATACTAAAGGTCCAATGCTGATTCATAAAACTAGTAGGGCAGTGCCTGGGAGCAGTGCATGGATTGGAGTTTAAACATTGCAGTTAGGCCTAAGTATGTATATATAAGTAAAGTGTTTTTGAATTCATATATTGTATGTACATTTGGCAGAAGCAATTGGAGAGCTGACTGGTATAGTTTCATATGCCACAGCAATAAAAATAGAAGAATTTGCTCAAATGGGTTACGAAACCATGGAATGATCTCAAAATTGAAATGAAAAATTCAACAACCGATTCTGGTAAATGGTAAAATAATTATATCAATTATTGGCAAGCCAGCCTGATCTCAAGTTGTCACTATATTGCACTGAGCAATTTTGCATCCAATCTGACTTCTATTCACTAAATTTTTCTCTGATTAGTTCCTAATGGACGTCGATAAGACAACCAATCTGCAGAATCTTTCTTTGTCAGTATGGAAATACGTGGATATCAAGATAATCAAAACAAATCAAGCACATTTTGTTCATATAAATCAACTAAAGAATTAGCTGGAGATTTGACAAAGTATCTTTTAGATCAGAGCGGAGGTCAAAAATACTGACAAGGTAATATTTCCTGTATTACACTGTGTTTGGTACAATGAGTTGCTTGGTAAGGAAAGGCAATTGAATATGTGATCAGATATGAAATCACAAACTATTACGTAAACAATGGTATTCTAATAATATGGGATAGACTAGGAAGTGTGACTAGGAAGCACTATAGAAACCTGTACTATCATATTATTTTATTAGATATTAAAAATTATGAATTACAATGCAAAAAAAAACCCAATTATTATAATTCACTAAACACCATAATCTTTACTTAGAGATTTTAAGGTATTACAGTAGAACCTCAATTATCCGAACACCATTGGAGACATACAATCCGGCCAGATAATCGAGGGGTTCGGATAGATGAAGGAAGACAAAATTCATGGTCTGTGGGTTATCAAGTGGGCGATAATAGAAGAATTGTTGTTTTTATGCAATGAACGTAGATGTTGGTGGTCATCGATAAAATAATTTAATACATTTGTCTCATATAATATAAGTGACCCTTCAATGGTCGCTTATTTGTTCCATATCCATGGATATTAATATTTTTATTTAAAATATTACGCAGACATTAGCTGGGCATGTTTGGTTTGGTACATATATGTTGACATTTTAATTTTGGATAAACATCGTTATGCATTGTGTCAACTGAAAAACTCCGGGAGATTATTTATTGTAAAACCCGAACAAACATGTCTTCAGTAATAGATGTCTTTGGTTAGTAATGCGCTGTTGACATCTTTTCGCTTTTATACACGTTGTCAGTCTGTAGAACCTACTCCGGGAGATTATAAATTGCAACAGCCAACATGCTTTCATTGATTCGCGCATTATAAACGAAGTTGTGTAGCGGGATCGGGTAATTAAAATAATCCCTCCCCCATAGTAACAATGGTGATAAAGAAGTTAGGCATTTCTGTGAATGATACGTTTTATAAAGTACTATAATTAATACTTTCAGAGACTGTGAAAAATCCTGTATTATCGCTCACGGTGTCAGAATTGGTTCAGTTAATCCGGAGTTTTCAGAAAATAGAAGGCCCAATAATCGACGTTTTACTGTACTCAGTTAATTGAGACATCTTTCTCCCAAAACATTCAAGAACCACACATCCAATAGAAAGTTTAAGATACAATTACACCTCCTAACGTATATTGCAAAGGGAACAGATGACGTCATTTTTGACTTTTTTTCCAAACTCAATACGTCAAGCTACAAGTACGCAACGTGAAAAACCAGTTCTACAAGTAAGGGCAAAACATGAGTTTACCTGAACTTTTTATTATTAAATCTTCATTTTATGTAATCAACTTTTTAGCCACAATATATTCAAGTATCTTAAAATTATATATATGTTGCTAAAATGCAGTTTTATGTAAAAAATACACTTGAAAACACTGTTTTTAAAAAAACAGTTTTGGCCATAATCTACAGATTAGAAACGGACCATTCCTTATCATATTGTGTTGTATTTACCTTTGTGGGAAGTATTTTTAAAAAAAAAACAATGAAAAACTTAAAATTCAATAGTGTATATATGTTTTTGCCTATTCTGTTGCTAATCTTTACTTTACAATTGGATGATTTTAAGTAACTTTATAAAATTTTGAGTAAGTTTATATCACATTGAATCAGAGTTGATCATGAAAACAAATGGTCCATCCCTCTACCGTGTTTTCCTCACAGTGAAATTGACTCTGTTTCCAAGCATAAAGAACCAAATGGGGAGGGGACCTTCCTTCATGACGTAGTACTTGTATCTTAACCAGAAATTGTAAATGGGAAACGTCTAGGTATACTTATAGATTTTGCAGTACATGTAATATCCAAAACGTATATCTTAAACTCTCTAATAATCCCAGACCTCACGTGAATGAGACAACCAATCAAAATGTGACAAGTCAAGAAAAAATTCATATACAATTGTTATTGTTACAACAGTTCCTTTCTCTCCGAATTCTCATTTGGTGGTAATGAAGGAAAAGTTGAATCTAATGTTGAGGTGGCACAAATGTGAATATTTTTACAAAAATAATTTGTCCACATTCCCATGTAAACAAAAACAAATAGTTGGACAAGGAGTTAAAAGCATGCAGTAAACTAGACATTCACAACTGAGACAACTTACTATCATAATCTCCATCAATAGAACATTATTTAGGGCTTGTAACAACTTATTTTGTATCAACGACTTATTTTGTATTACATGACTTATTTCTTATCAATTTTTGACTTATTTCATATTACTGACTTATTTTGTAGTAAAACTGCCTTATTTCGTATTACTTGGCCAACTTATTTCATACCAACAGTTGACTTAATATGTTACAAAACGGTGCGCAAAATTTTGACAAGATTTCAGGGTGATACAAAATAAGTCGATAATACAAAATAAGCGGCTCTATATACAACTTGTTTTGTATGGGAGCTGGACGAATCGGCCCTTTGCCAAATCGGCCCTCGGCAAATCGGTCCCCTAAAAAAGTCGGCCCTGGACAAATCGGCCCCCTAAAAATTCGGCACTGGGCAAATCGGACCCCAGTTGAAAACTTTTGTAATTAAAACTTATAAATAAGGGGTCCTTTTCAACAGAACCGACATGCCTTAATTGAAATAGTGATGAAGTAAAATCTTTATAATTGTGTATAAGGTGAGAACTTTGGCTAGGTGTCATTGATACACATCAAAGATAATTGGATCATGTAATTAATGCCTTGTAACCTAAGAATTATTAAAAGTGCAATTACATTGCCTGCACAGCCTCTGTTGATGGGATTATAACTTTAGTGATCTTTGGTATTTGTTTAATTTAGGGAAACTAGCTAAACAAATAGTATTAGACATCAAAAGCTGATTGTTCCTTTTGATGTCCATGCAGAGGATAATTATCTCCCCCTTGTGGGCATCAAAGAGAACAATGAACATTTTATTTATTCATAATATTTTACCTATTCTTGTGACTGGTAAAATACAATAACTATTTGGGGAAAAATAAAATAATATCAGTCACTGTGCAGATTTTGAATACAAATCTATGAGAAGGTCAGAGTGTAGAGTACAGAGTGTGTTGCCTAACCCTAATAGGCAGTTTATAGCTTATACATAGGTCCATTCTTATCATGATACCATGCTACTTTAGTGGTTTCACTAAAACTACACCTAGGAGCGTTTTGTTTTTGTGTATATTTCTAATCTTTCTTCATATTGTTATGCACATACATATACTGTTAGAAGATTTCATACTGACCTGTAAGCCTAAATGGCTGGGTGTTATTATATTCTGTTTCAGTAAAACTGTTGTATAAACTTTCTGTTTATATATGTAACTCTGGATAACACACCGTCAGTAAAATAAAAATATTATCTATCTATCTACTTTGGACTTCCAAAGCTGAATAATATTTGGAGAAATAAGAAGCCCTTTTATAGATTTAATGCATCAATTAATTATAATCAGGCCTTATCAAATTACTAGGTTGGGTGATATGCATGACAATGTTATGACAACAGTGTTGATTGTTTATGTGTTGTTTTACTAAGTGTAATTAATACATATGAATGATGTCAGCTCATGTCAAGATACTGTAATCAATCCTTTGTAACCTATGTGCCTCTGTTGATGGCATTATAATTTTAGTGATCTTTGGTATTTGTTTAATTTAGGGATAACTAGCTTAAGTGTTAATCAAACAGTATTAGACATTAAAAGATGATTGTTCCCTTTGATGTACATGCAGAGGATTATATCATCTCCCCCCTTGTGGGCATCAAAGCGAACAATAGGCATTAAGTTCATATCTGCAAAATTTAATACAAATAATTAATATTATTACTATTGTTATCATTAATTTTATAATTTATCTCACAGGTAACCCCAATGTATATGGGTTGTTGTGAAAAAAAACCATAAATCATATATACACTTATCT
Source organism: Sabellastarte sp. h YS-2021 (assembly GCA_964017235.1). NCBI lineage: Eukaryota > Metazoa > Annelida > Polychaeta > Sabellida > Sabellidae > Sabellastarte > Sabellastarte sp. h YS-2021. The sequence continues at coordinate 146,117,462 of OZ024931.1, forward strand.
ATCTATATCTAGGGGGCCAATTTGACCATATATTATTTTATAAGGGGCCGATTTGACCATAAATTATTTTATAGGGGGCCGATTTGACCAGGTAATTTTATTTTGGGGGCCGATTTGACGGGGGGCGATTTGGCAAAGGGCCGATTTGTCTATGATTCTTTTGTATCACTGACTTGTTTTGTATTATCAGATTATAAAACTCCACAATGTGTAAGAAATTTTGTTTTTAAAACTGTGGAACTCTTTGTTTATTCATTATTTTTATTTTACATTATATGGAAGCTCTGGACTGCCAATTTTTTTATTTTAATAACTTGAATATACCAGTTAGTTAGCATGAGTATTCGAGTTAATAAGTTACCTAACTTGAATATATCAGTTCACTAACTTGAATATATGAATTAGCTAACTTGAATATACGAGTTAGCTAACTGGAATATATGAGATACTAACTGGAATATTTGAGTTAGTTACTGGAATATACAAGTTACTAAATTGAATTTATGAGTTAGGAACTGGAATACACAAGTTACTAAGTTGAATATACCAGTTAACTAGCTTGAATATGCAAATTAGCTAACTTGAATATACAAATTAGTTAACTTGAATATATGAGTTACTAAGTTCAAAATAACATTCAAGTTAGGTAACTGGTATTTTCACTGACTGATTTTGTAGTAATTTCAATTCAACTTTTATAGTGTCTTGTCTCCATCAAAGGATGGACTCAAATGAATTTAATCCTTACTGTATTCAATTTTGTAGTCCATTTACCATTTGCCTGATAGCAATTCTTATTTTCAGCACTGAATTTCACAGAGATATAATTGATTAGACTAGTCAGTAGTAAGTTGAAAATTATAACTGTATCTGTAAATGAATTTGAGATGGTGTTAAATCTTGGAGTGGAATATATTTGTGGATGTATGAATGCCTTTGTTGAATCAGATAAAGTTTACATATAGAGAGCTCAGATTTGGTTTATTGGTAGGAACACTAGCACAAAATCCTACAAACTTGGGAAAAATCAATGAACTTCATGAGATAGATCTTAAAATGTACACTTTGTACACTCAAGAAACCTCTAGCTAAATATTACATTAATGTTCAACATTACAGAGTAAACGTTATAGGCAGCATTGATGTAAGATTATAAATTTGAACACTGTTAGACTACATATTGCTAACCTACATTTCCTAACCAATATCCCTACCAAGTATCAACCTCCTACACCTTACAGTTTGAAGGATATGAGCCGGATGAGATCAAAGTCACTACAGCAAGGTCAAAGGTCAAATCAAGGTCATACTATGATGTTGTACACCTACACTCCCTAACCACTTTCTCTCAATGTCTCTATCAAGGCTCAACATCCTAACCCTAATGGTTTATTAGATACAGCATAGAGAAGTTAATACTGAACCAGCCCTCCCACTTGGCAGAGAGACTGCCCAACTGTCCAGCCTGACACCACGGGTGACAACAATACCTGCACAGCGTAAAAACTACATATATCCCAAATTCTATTATGCAAAATGTACAATTCTATAGACAACATGCAAATGTTAATCACATGTTAGCTCAGCATTATTCAATAGAATATAGAAAAGGTGGCAAATGTGTTTATCCATTGGTAGCATTAAGCATTTTTGTATGCATCAGAAAAAAACAAGAATGACTGTGCATCATTTTAATAGCCAAAGTCTTTGCAAGTACTAAAATTTCAGGGATAAATACAATTTTTCCAATTCTTATGTGCTAATTAACATTGTAAGAAGTCCTTCTTTCACAAAATTATCATTGAAATTACATGAAAAGGGTGAAAAAATCATGTCAAGTTTTAAATTGTACACAAACAAATTCAACCATAAATTATCATAGAATAAAATGTCATTGGCCTTGATAATAAATCTCTGTGAGGTCAAATTGCCTTGAAAATTGCTGATTGACAAGTTCCTATTATACAGTTGTGTTACAATTGCTATGCTTGTTCAAAACAAAATATATATGCACCTTTCTGAATATTTAGTAATCTGTGCAAAAGTTTTAATGTTACAGAAGCTCTGGACTACCAAAGTTTTTTTTTATTTTGCTAACTTGAATATACCAGTTATTTGACTTGAATATAGTAGTTAGAAACTGGAATATACGAGTTAATAACTGGAATAAACCAGTCACTAACTTGAATATACAAATTAACAAACTGGGATATATACAAGTTAGCTAACTTGAAAAAACAAGTTTGGTAACTGGAATATGCCAGTTAGGTCACTTAAATATAACAGTTAGTAACTGGAATATACGAGTTAGTAACTTGAATGTTCAAGTTACTAACTGGAATATACGACTTACTAACTTCAATATTCCAGTAAACTAACAAGAATATACAAGTTAACTAACTTGAATATACAAGTTAGCTAACTTGAATATGCAAGTTAACCAACTGGAATATACGAGTTAGCTTACTGGAATAAACAAACTAATAACTGGATTATATGACTTACTATCTGGAATATACCAGATAGCTAACTTGAATATACAAGTTAGATAACTGGAATATACAAGTTAGCTAACTTGAACATACGAGTTAGCTAACTTGAACATACGAGTTACCTAACTGGAATATACAAGTTGCCTAACTGGAATATACAAGTTAGCTAACTTGAACATACGAGTTAGCTAACTTGAACATACGAGTTACCTAACTGGAATATACAAGTTGCCTAACTGGAATATACAAGTTAGCTAACTTCAATATACAAGTTAGCTAACGTGAATATACAAGTTACCTATCTGGAATATATGAGTTAGTAACTTGAATATACAAGTTAGCTAACATGAATATACCGATTAGTAACTGGAATATACAAGTTAGAAACTGGAATATTCAAGTTTATATCTTGAATATGCAAGTAAGCTAACTGGAAAATACCAGTTACCTAACTTGAATATTCAAGTAAGCTAACTCGTATTTTGAAGTTAGTAACTCATATATTCAAGTTAGCTAATTTGCATATTCAAGTTAGTTAACTGGTATATTCAAATTAGTAACTTGTGTATTCCAGTTCCTAACTCACAAATTCAATTTAGTAACTTGTATATTCCAGTAACTAACTCAAATATTCCAGTTAGTATCTCATATATTCCAGTTAGCTAACTCATATATTCAAGTTAGCTCATTCATATATTCAAGTTAGGTAACTGGTATATTCAAGTTGGCAACTTGTACATTCAAGTTACTAACTCGAATATTCTAGTTATTAACTCGAATATTCAAGCTAACTAACTGGTATATTCAAGTTGTTAAAATAAAAAAGAAAATGGCAGTCCAGAGCTTCCGTATAATGTAAAATAAAAATAATGAATAAACAAAGAGTTCCACAGTTTAAAAAACAAAATTTCTTACACAGTGTGGAGTTTTATAACCTGATAATACAAAATAAGTCAGTGATACAAAACAAGTTGTCTATAGAGCAGCTTATTTTGTATTAGCGACTTATTTTGTATCACCCTGAAATCTTGTCAAAATTCTGCGCACCGTTTTGTAACATATTAAGTCAACTGTTGGTACGAAATAAGTTGGCCAAGTAATACGAAATAAGGCAATTTTACTACAAAATAAGTCAGTAATACAAAATAAGTCAAAAATTGATACGAAATAAGTCATGTAATACAAAATAAGTCATTGATACAAAATAAGTTGTTACAGGGCTTATTCGGTGCAAACTTAAAGTTAGTAAATTGTGTGTAGAAAAATATTCACATATGGATGTTTTTAGCTTGGTTGTTGCTTCTTAAAAGATGATTGAAGCTAAAATGGCCCTAATTTGTCCTTTAATTTTACCTTTATCACATATAGCATTTATTACTTTTAAAAAGAGAGAATTACTACACAAATGAGCATATTTAGGAAAGGATATCAAAATAAATTAGGATATAACAAGAAAAATAGATATAGATATTTACAAACTTAAGTTTTCATCTGTCATTATCATGCATGTTTCCGTAATGTAAGCCTCTGAACAGGCATGTAGTGGTGACTGATACAAGCTTTAGTAAAGACGAAATAGGTAAAAAGGTATATTTAATACTGGATGTTTAGTATATTTATAGTAAAAACTGATTGGGATTGTTGGGATGAAAAGTGATTAAAGAGGATATGATTGTGAATTGACTATGTACTGAAGATTATTGTAAACAAGATAAATTTGGAACTGTAGACAATATTTGTGTCTTCATTCTTGTTTGAATGTGTATAACTTTAGTTATACGCACCTCATTGCTTCAGTTTTAATAACAGTTATTCTTGTTTCTGTACAAATTATTTCATTGGTTGACCTCTTGACCTAGGGTCAATAGTTTCCCGCTTAAAACTATTGTAGCTTCATTTTTCAATTAAAAGTCGAGCAAGGCAGTCGCCATTTTACAAAAAATTAAGCAAAGAATTTTAAGTTTTATTTTGTTATGTTTTATTTTTAAGTCCTTGGTATACATCGTGAGGGTTTGGGGCTCTCAACTCAAACCTCTACTCATCTCCCTCTTTTCATTTGCAAATTAAACTAAAATTCTCAAAATTTTATATGAAACTATCACCTGTGATCCAAAAATAAATACATCTATGTAAAATTTTAAATCTGAACTGAAACTCACAGGTTTTCATAAAACTTAACTTTGAGGTCACCCTAAACTCTCTCATTTTCTATAAACCTCAACCTCAAACATCTAAACTTTAGGTTGACCTTAACTCTATATAAGCCTGGAGCTAAGGCCACCCTAACCTCTTTACATCTAACCTTACTGTAAATTTTAACTTTCTACCTCTTTAGGGTCACCTCAAATACGTGCATAGCTATGCCAATGAAGATTATATATATGAACTAGTTAATGACACAGCCATTGACATATTATGTATAAAAATTGTAAATATCTGGTCAATGGCTAAAAATTTTTAAATGTTATCTACGTCCTAAGTAAAATAATTTAATTGTAAATAAAAGATAGAGTAGTACTTGTTAATGTATAATAAAACATATTTTGTCCCCACCCTGGGGTTTTCATTTCTACCTTGACCTAACTGGAGGCAATGGATCACAGGACAATCCCAAATACCATTGTCCAATTTCCACTATATTGATGGATAGGACAATTTGATGGTTTCCTTTCACAGAAACAGAAAATTCCACCTCATCCAAGCGAAGAATTAAAACATCTTAATAATAGAACATATAGACACTCTTATAAAATATCTTATGAAGACCTAAAATAGGTATCACTATGTGATGATGTTGGGTAACAATGAAGACAGCCAACCAAAATTTGACAGCAAAAAAGACATTAAACTCACTAGATGGACAGATATAGATATCTGACCAGATATAATGCACATAAGTTAGAAAACAAAGGACTAGAAAAATTGAATAAAAATTCCCCCGAAAGAGAGAGGAGCGGAACATAAATGAAGGACCCAATGGAAGAAGAAGACAACAACACTGAAGAAGAAGAAGGGGACCACAGTAATGACAAGGAATCAACAGAGGAAGATTTCACATCAGATTCAAGCCAATAAAAGCTCAGCGGTAGCCACAACTGCTGCAGTGTCAGGCACATGCACATCAGTGATGAATGACACCACGTCATCACCATCTCCTGGTATTTGAATCTTAACCACTAGCTGGCACCCAGGACCATTACCAACACCATCAGTCTCAAACCAATTCGGTGTCCTCCACTTCCACCATTAATCACAACATTAAAACCCCCAACATTCGCAGTGACACAGAACAAAGACAGAGTTTCAACACGATTTCTTTGAGCTGGCTGCCTAGTATCATTTAGACAATGCTCAAACTAAACATTTGTTTATGATGTCATTGAAAGATATGGTAAAATGATGGTTCAGGGCGAGGTATAGGACATATGACCACTTGTTTGCAATTAAATGTTGAAAGAGTTCAAGAGACAATTCTATCCCGAGGGTAAAGACTGGTAAAAAGAAATCAAATACGACTTGTGAAGCAACAATATGGAGTCAGGCACAGTTATGTGCTTAGGGTCGAATAATTGGAGACCAAACTCAAGAAATCTGATACTGTGATGACGCAAACCATAACAGGGCTCCTACCTACATATAAAAGACAGGTACTTAGCAGGCCCGACTTCAAAGAATCATTTGACATTACACTTCTACAACAGAGTGCAGAGTTGATTGCTCAGGTGGGGGTAAATCAGGAGTTTACTAACACAAACTTCAGAAAACCAACTTCAGTAAACATTGGATGCAGCCAGCTACTTTACATCAGGAAAGGAAACTTAAGTAACGTCACAGACAAGGGTGAGTCACAAACTAGTTACTGTCTCAGGACCAAAATCTGTTACAAGCTATAACTGTGGTAAAAAGAGTCATCTAAAAGTAAATCACCATTTAAAATGGTGATTATTCAGCAATAGAATATTGATTATAAAAACTTTATGTCTCATTATTTTATAAATAAACATAATGATAGATATATTAACAATATAGTCCTGTCAGTACATGGATATTAGGTTTTCAATGAACGTGCATGAAAAGTTTGAAGTGGTAGTATGTATATATACATATAATTAAAGTAATATAAAATCACAAAGTGAAAGTACATTGAATACATCATCCTCAACATGGTAAAATTATTTAGACTACATCAATTTGTATTTTATCAAAGCACACAAATTAGGTGAAAGAGTTTATATTTTTGAAATTTTCTAATTACAACGGAAATTTGTGAGATAAACCAAAAATTATTTCTGAAAAATTATATCAACAAACATATTCATATTCTACGCCATATTTCATCTCAGATTGTACACATCAGTGTAGTGGGTTAAATACCTTGAACATTCATATTACACTGAATTAGAAAACAAATTCATGCATTTTTATTTCCCACCACCAACTGCATTTTCAATACATCTGTGGACATACAGGTGCCACCTAGCCATGGACAATTAGCGCTCAGAAAGTTGGTCAATAACTGCCAAATTTTTGTTAATTTTTCGGAAGCTGTGTAAAATACAAATAAGTTATATATATCATTAGAAAGGTATTATCACAGAGCTTCTGTTCATTTTAGTTGTGTTATAGTTTATGCACTAATGGCAGAGAAATTCCAAGTTCAAAATTAAATTTTCTATATTATCTGGGGTCCACATGCATAAGAGTCATTTCTGTCATTTCTTTGTTTAAAATATGGATATAGGATTCATCACCATATAAATACATTCACACATGCACATAAACTGTGTTTTCAGGAATTACTTACTGTGTACTGTCAGCCACTATGTATTTCTCAGCCTGGTACCACCAGATAAACTATTTTCATTTTGTACAGAATTAAGTCTAAAACTTTTCCATTAGCTCCCTCTATCAAGATACACAATTATTCAAAACACAACTCCAGACAACAAATAAATCACACTTTGTGATAATATTAACAAATGTTCTTATCAGTGCGTCACTGTGTAAACATATAGCACATCATGTACACACACTGACAAATCAAACAAATAAAAAGAAATTAATGTGAAACATTATTTGCATATCAGGTACAAGAGGGCCTCTGACATTAAGATAATTGCTTTATGTATCACTTAATAGTGTGTCCTTATCAGCTGAGATTGGTTCCCATTGAGGCATATTAAGTCATATCGAGACATATAAATTAGAATCATTAAGAAAAGTGGCAAGTCAAGTATCCCAATGAGACAGAGTCAAGACAGTGTAATCTCTTAGAAGGAAAAGAGGCTCGTTAGGTGGAAGTTTGAAGTTTGAAAGCAAAAGCTGAAGGGTTTAAATATGACACATACGTGGGTTAGAAACTGAAACTAACCCTAAGTACAACTCTCTGGAGAGTGCCAAGTTTTGGCCATACATCAGTGTGACATGTAATCTAGGGTAGGGAAAACGAATATTATTGCACAACAAATGTCTTTTTTGGTCAAAGCCTTTCCTCAAAAAGGAGCCACATCTGACATACTTAGCAAGGCATATTAAAGTAAGAAGGAAAGCAGCCTGCTAATCGAATGAACTTTCAAATACATCAAAGAGTATAGATATATCATACATCTGACACAACGAGAAGGGGCCCTGGGGATTGTGAGCTGGACATAGCAGGGGCGTAGCAAGTAATTTTTGGTTGGGGGGACGAGAATTAGATTGCACCGACTCAACTCGACACCAACAATTTTGGTTAATTTTACGGAATGTATTGCATGTTGGTAATGTACAAATTCAAATGGTGCAATTAAAATATTTTTAAGTTCCTTTACCAAAGGAAATCTTTGTGATGACAGTGTAACTGACATCAATCCTAAGTTTAACCAATCTTGTCGGGGTATAGAAATACATATAGCCACCTCTGCATTTTAAAGGTATTTCTAATGTCTTTACATGTTTCCAGAACCTGTGATATTTCCTTCAAGTGCCAATCTGATACAAGATCTATTTTAGCAAGATTAATCCCCAAATTGAGGAAGAGGTATAATGATGGGACTGGGTAGGTCCAATACACACAGTAAAAAAGGAAGAGTTTTCTGGGAAAAATCTTATCAGCTGACAAATTGCTGAGCTAAACCATTCCTCTGTGTGAATTTCAAACTTCATGTCTAAGTTCTAAATAATTAGCAACACGATAAATTAAATGTAGGTTACTATATGTATGATTTGGATCTACATAAGTGAAACATTTCGCAGAATTTTACAAATCCAATGATAGGTTAACTGAAAAATGTTCCTTTTACAAATCATAAAAGTAAATATTATGTAGTTCAAATGGTAGCTTACATAATGGTACATGTGAGCAGTGAACAAAGTAAAAGTGTAATTTGACTACATATTATTGAGTTACCTGTAAAAATTTACATTAACTTCAAAATTGGAGTTTAGTTGTATTGCAAAAAGTTGAGGGGGGCGAAAAGATACCTCCGCCCCCCCCAACTTTATGATTGGGAGGGCGGCCGCCCCCCGCTGCCCCCCCCAGTTCATACGCCTATGCATAGTGTTATCAATGCCTTTCACAGCATTATCCAAAGGGCCATCAAATACAAGAACATCTAAAAGGAATCTTAGTTATCATAGTTATAATTGAGGTTAGATAAGGAAGATTTTTTCCAAAAATTCTAAGAAAAGCAATTTTGAAATAACACTCCAATGCTTGGAGGTGCTCAGAAATAAAAAGAGCAACATAAATTTAAAATTGTCTTTGACATTGGGGTGTGTATGCTGTGCATTTTGTACTGGGTTATGAAGGTCTAGCCAATGAGATGAAATGGAACAGGGACAGTATATGCTACAGACTCCCAAATCCCCCTTCCTTTTGCAAACTCGTATCTACAAAAACTGAATAATGAACAGGACAAGGAACATAACCACCCAACTTTGAAAAGTTTTTGAAACAACATCAAGTTCCAATAAAAGCATCATCCAATATAATATTAGAGGTGGTAGTATACCAGACAGATGTTAACATAGGACTAACAAATACATGGGGATCCTTTCACACATCAAGAGATGTACAACAGTTTCTGAAACGATTCCTGCAACTCTCATTTAAAGAGACAAACATCTCTACACCAAGGGTTATGATCTAACATAACTTTGCCTTAATACCAAACTTTGTTTTGCCAATGTCCACTCTCATAATCATTTTAGACAAACTTTTGGGGGATTAATAAAAGGCCTAAATTTACTAAATCTAGCATGCTATCTAAGGCATGAAATGGAATGTTAGCTTCATCTGTACTGCAATAAGTGTAAATGCTGTCTTATTAGTTAAATCCTTTGACCCTTCCTAGCCAAGATAAACCTAATAAAATGGGTTATTCTCTCAGAGATAGTGTTGTGTAATGGTATATGTTATTTCAGAGTTTTTGTGTGCATTGTGTATTTTTATTAATGCAGGAATTTGATCTTCCAAACATGGTTGTGAGCATTATGTTGTAAATCAAGGGTCCAGTTAAATTGGTGTCAATTAGTTTGTGATACAGAGATTTGTCCACATTGTTTTGCTAACCAAGAGTTCTGTTTTGTGGGTAGCAGAGTGTCTGAGGTCACTGGGGGCTTTGGCTTAGTAAAAGTAGTGGTCATTTATATTGATTTCTAATATGGAAATATTGCTTGTTTTATTTTGGTGGGCTCGTTCTGTTGTTCTGTCTCACAAAGTTTGTACTCAGGGTGACACAAGTTGTGTTTGGGTTATTTCAGTGGGATGTTGTATAATATAAGTATTTCTTTGCAAATTTTATTTGTTATATATTATGACACAGTACTTGTGTAATTGTCTGTACAGTCCTGTGTATTTGATAATCTCTTGCCCATATTTAATTGTGCTTTGTACAGCCGGCCTGTAGTTAATTTGGAAGTTGTAATGTAGTTATTAATCAATGATATATTATAAACAAATTTATGAACCAAGTTATATTACAACTAGCACCTCTTGTGGTAATGCTTATGTTGTCCTTCTCTTTAGCTGTAATTGCTTACCTTAGTATCAAGAGCACTACTTATGCTTTAGCTACTGTAGCTTATTCATATCTTATTTCTTTTTAAGGTGTTGCTCAATCTAGTTACTAAAGATTACCTTTTATTGTAGACTATTGTGAGCACCACCCTGTAGGCCTGTACTACCTGATTTGGATCACATTCGTGGTGGAACATCTTACCATCCCATTTATCGCTTGTATATGTGCTAGTTCCTCAGAGAATCCTTTTATGACTAGGGATATTAGTAAATGTGCTGTCTATCTCACCTACCTGAGAAGTGTCGGGAGCAAAATGTGAATTTACTTGGCGGATGAATCTTGGTATCTTCACCAGTCCTGCTTACCAGTACTTATCTGTGATTTGAGACTATATTGAACTTGAATATAAAAAAATTATAATTGACTCAAGTATTCTAAAGAACGCTGATGGTCTACATGTTATTTTCTACTTTACCTGTCTTCTTGTCTAAAATGGTTGTTTTGACATGAATTGTTTTATGCTGGTACCGGCTTGTATATTGGTAGTTTTTGGGATTATATATTTACAATAAACTTGAATGACATTATATGATTTCATGCCTGCATTTAACCCATAAATGTAACAGATAGCATTGCCATGAACTGCTCCAAAAGTAGAAAAAATTATCAAGGTAATATGTCATTTCCAGTTGATAACCATATGAATTGCATCTCTGTGATCAAAGGAATATTTATTTTTTATTTTTTTTTTAATTTCTTTTTTACGAAGCAAATGTACAAACAAAATGGCATACACGAATTGCATACCTATAACAAATACTGGTCATGCATAAATAATAAAAATCAATCAGCACACAGACACAAATATTCACAATAGAAATATTATGTAAATCCAGGAATACAAAGAAAACATGCTACTCTTTTTTTTTCAATCTGTGAAATACAGACCAACTTGTCTGGAATTTTTCTGTGTTACAGCTAATTGAAGCAATATATTCCTGGTCACTAAATATACTTTTAAACAAGGCTCTATATCTATTCAAATTCAGTACTTTAGAATTTTTTGCACTGTCAAAAATGAAATTTCAGAATAAAATAATTTTGAGAATTTCAAAATAAAATAGTACAACTTTCGGGGAAAAAATCTAAATAATTTTCAAGAACACCAAATATAATCAACTGTGGATTGAGTTCAAGTATAAAATGAAGATTAACTGATACTGAAGCAGTTTTTTGTGGGGAGGCAAAAAAGGTCTTGCAACATCAAGCTCATTGAGATCACAGTCATTTAGGAACCCTTCCTAAGGTCTTTCAATTCTCAAATACTCAAAAAAATTGATTTAACTCCATATTGAAGCCTGATTTCATCTAAGGGTTTAGGTTACCATCATTATTAAGTAAATAGATAGCTGTTAGAATACCTGCCTTGTACTAGTGGGGGTGGAAGATTGGCCAAGTTAAAATCCTAGAATTGGATCAGATTTGACATGACAACAATTCAAATTTAGCATATTTAGCAGACTGCCTTTTATCAAGCAAAGAGCCCCATGCCATTAAAACGTCCTTTCGAAATGTATTTGAAATATTACTAGCTGTAATTCGGGTCAAAAGAGGGCCTAGTAATAGAACTTTTTAGCACAGATTAAACTTGAAGTATAGCCCAAGGAGCCTTAAGTGATTAAATCAATTGCTTCACTCAAAATCCTTTTTTGACTTTTTATAAAAACATCAATATCAACCATTTTTAGGCCTCATTGAAAGTAAGAGTTTGTTATCTGTTTTCTATTTACTTTGTCAGACTTATTGTCCCATATGAAAGAGTATAAAAGATTATTTAAAGTTTTGATCAGAAATGTATTTTCAGCTGGAAGAGAAGTAAAAATATTGTTAAAACTCGATAATATCAATGTTTTTATAACTGTGGTTGAATCATAGACAAATCGGCCCTTTGCCAAATCGGCCCCCGTCAAATCGGCCCCCAAAATAAAATTAGCTGGTCAAATTGGCCCCCTGTAAAATAATTTATGGTCAAATCGGCCCCTCATAAAATAATTTCTGGTCAAATCGGCCCCATGGATATAGATAGATAAGTGTACATATGATTTATGTATGTTTTCACAATTTCACACCCCCTAGACATTGGGGTTACGTTTGACTTTTATATATCTATTCAGTTTATTCTGACCTTCTCATACAACTCTCATAGATTTGAATTTAAAATCTTCACAGTGACTGTTCCCCCAATAGTTGTATTATTATCATTTTAAAGTCACATTATCTATTAAAATACAAATCTAATAAAAGTTACTAGAATAGACAAAATATTATCTATTAAAATACAAGATTAATAACTAATTAATAATCGCACATTGTTCTCTTTGATGCCCAAAAGAGGGGAGATGATATAATCCTCTGCATGGACATCAAAAGGAACAATCACCTTTTAATGTCTAACACTGTTTAACATTTTAGCTAGTAATCCCTATACTAAACAAATATCAAAGATCACTAAAGTTATAATCCCACCAGAGGCTGTGTAGACAATGTAATTGCACTTTTAATAATTCTAATATAAACAAGTCTTATTACACATAGGTTACAAGGGATTGATGTAAGTATCTTGACATCTTTCATATGTGTCAATGACACTTAGTTTAACAACACATAAACAATTGGCATTACTGTCATAACATTGTCATCCATATTTATCCACCCATCATTTTAATGAGAGCCTGATTACAATTAAATGATGCATTTTTTCTATAAAAGGGCTTCTTTTTTCTCCAATTATCATTCAGGTTTGGAAGTCCAATGTAGCATGATATCATTATAAGGAAAAAAATTCCAATTTATCTAGGTATAAGCTGTAAATTGCATATTAGAGAAGAGATAGCTTCATATCTTCATCAACCCAGTCGAATGCTCTCTGTAGGTCTATAAATAAGTTCTAATCACAGTAGTTTTCAATGGCGTTCCGGCGTACTAATAGTAGCGTGTACCCGAATCCAGGTGGCGCCGTTATCGATGTGACCTTTAAAACACAGTAACTAATGTAAACAAATGTCGGAAATTCTTGATAAATTCTTGTTCTGTTATATACAGCAGAGTTATTCGAAAAAATATATATAATACTTATCAATTGATGCATAATACTTCTTTAGATGCAGTTTATGACAGCTGCCATTTTTTATTTGTAGTGTATTTATCATGTAAAATGGGCGATAATAGGGGTGTCTGAAACTCAAACAGCCTGTCAGGAGTGCTTACATGTTTTACAATGGTACACCTGTTCGCCATCGCCGGATTATGGCCACCCCTGAATAACTACTTTGTCTTTGGAATTGTTTTTACTTCAGTGTACTTTGTTTTAAACGATAGGGATGAGAATTTGGGGGATATACATCAATTTTATGGTTACCTTAAATTGTAAATATTAATGTAGCTCTATATGTCGTCCTTAAAGTAATAAAATTTGAATAAAACCCTCTGGCTCCTTTATTTTCCATTTATAAAAGTCTAACTAATCACTGATGTTGAAGAAGACCAAAAAAAAAAAAAAATAAATAAATAAATAAAAAGACCCTGGCTACCTTAATATTTCAATATTTATTATGTTATAATTTTGTTATACAGTCAGTGAGTATTTAATTTATAAAAATGTCCTCAGATGCTTTAAATACCATTACAATCAGTAAAAAAATTATCCATTATTTGAGACATATTGCTCAAAGGCAAAATATTCTTAAAGTTATATCATAATTTTTTTTGTTGTTGTTTTCATTCTTGTAACATACTTATTTATTTATTTGGGGTTTTACATCGCTTTCAACACTGTACAGGTCATATCACGATGGGTAGTTGGAAGGGCAGATGAAACGAGAACATACAGTTCGCTAGGGCTGTTCATTCTTGTAACAAAATATTAACTGTCCGCTCAGACTGGGAGACCTGGGTTTGATTCCCAGTGATGTGGAATGAGACATCATAGCTCAGTGACAGAGCACTCAGTCTGTTATTTTGTTGCTGCAATACTATAACACAAAAAAATTATATATATATATTAAAGAAAATTTGCTTTTTTTGTATTGGTACATATCTCTTACTGAGGACCTAACATGAGTTTAAAATACCCCTTTTTGACCCCAGCCAGCCATATTCTATTTTGTGTGTATTTAGCTTGTTGCCTGTACTATAATAGGGGTTTCCAAGAGTTATTTAGCAGACACGTTTGGGAGTGCTTATTTGTTTTCAGGTTGGTTCGATTGATCGCTGCCACTGGATTATGTGGTAGGGATGTTGGTTGGGGATGCCACCGATTGATCGCTGCTGCTAGATTATGTGGTATGGATGTTGGTTGGGGGTGTGACCAATCCCACCAAACTCCAAAAAAGACATCCTGTATATACTATTGGCAGGACCGGTCACGGAGTGTGCATTCGCTAGGCGTCACCTTGTACTTCCTTTCTGTCCAGACAGCATGACATCATAGCATCTTTTTTGTTGTCTAGTGCTATGAATACCTCTGGTAGGCTGATAGCGGGGCTGGATGGGTGGGCCTTGCCAGTCCATTGGATAGGGTATCAACTTATAAAAATTTAATTTACTTATTAAATTTGCAATTCTGTAAGTGTACCGTCCTGTTGGGGAGGTGCAACCGACCTAGTATTTTCCCGCCCTTTTTTGTGAATTTTTATCCCTGACCACCCGACTTTTGTAGACAAGATTTTGAACTCATGGCCACTATGACAAGGTCAAATGTCAAATTGAGATCACACCATAATGTTGCATACACCTTACAGTTCCCAGGATATAGCCCAGACAAGATTTGCAAACTCAAGGTCACTATGGCAAGGTCAAAGGTCAAATCAAACTTTTTCCGGCTATCCACCTGCCCGAATGCCCATCAGGACACCATGGGTGAAAACAATGTCCTGACAGCCCTTAAGGGTGTTGGGGGTAAAGATGTATCATAATTAGTGGTGTTTGACTCATTGGGCTCTTGTTCACTAAAATATTTTATGAAAAAAAATTGAAATTAATTAATTGATAATCTATTTCTACTTACAACTTTCACTTTCTAAGATATAGCCAGGAAAAGAATTTTAATCACATGCAGAAACTGTAAGATTTTAAAGTTCAAGGTCACTACAGCAAAGTCCAAGGTCACGCCATGACCTTGCACACTATGTAGAAACTGTAAGATTTAAAGTTCAAGGTCACTACAGCAAGGTCAAAGGTCACACCATGACCTTTCACACTATGTAACCCAGAGATGTGTTCTATATATCACTAGTAAGGTATTTCCTCAGTGCTTCTGCTCATATGTAGTCCCTAAAAATCCATGCAGAATGTATTTTGAATAAATAATAAAAGAGTAACATAACTGACAAACTGAGTGCTTTATCACTAAGCTATGATGTTTTTGAAGGAACACCACTGGGAATCAAACCCAGGTCTCCCAATATGTCAGAATGTGCTACTGTATTACTTATTGTTGTAAAATGTAATGTATTGTAAATCCAAGAAGTATACCCTTGTCTAATAATTTCCATACAGAATTTTTAGGGGGCTCAGTGGTGTAGCGGTTAGAGTTCTGTCTAACCTCTGAGGGCGCCGGTTTGAATCTCGGGCCAGGCGCTTCATGTTGGAAAGTTGGTAGTTACTTGTTGATGCCTGGTGGTTTACAGTGCAGTATGCACTGGTTTCCTCCACCTGTAAACTACCCGTCGCAATATGACCCTGGCTGTTGAATGCGACGTAAACCAACAAATAAATAAATAAAATCCATGCAGAATTTCCTGGCATTTCTTTGAAAATTTTTTTTATTTGAAATAAACATTAAAATATTAGCTAATAAATTTAGAAAATGGTTGAGAACACCAGTAATTGGTACGTACATGTTAATAAGTTGAAAATATTTGTGTATTTGCCAAAAAAAATTGGCAAAAAAAGTTTTCAGAAAATTTTAGATAAAATAACATGTACACTACACACACTAAGCTTAATTTTTTATATAAAAATATAAATATAGATCTACAGAATAGTGGGGTTTTTTGGCCAAGAAAAGGTACTTTGAAATTTTTTTTTGTTCTTCTGAGATGGGCGAAATGGGGTTTATTTAACCAGTTATTTTTGGAGATGATTTTTGACTGATTATTTAATTTATAATAGGATAATAATGGGAAAATAGTACAAAAATATTAGAAAATAGGTACATAAATATATGAAACAATTTATTGGGTGTTTTATTTATTATCCACCAGTTTGTTTAAATAATAAGTAGAATAAGTCCATAAATAAAAAAAAAATTAAAAAAATTTGGGATGAAATTACAAAAAAAAAAAAAAAAAAAATTTGTATGTATATAACATATTTGTGATTTAAATATTTTTGGAAATATCAAAGAAAATGAGGCTTTATTGAAGAAATAAATTTCTTTTAAATATTTCTTTTTTCTGATTTCCTCTAAAAATTTCTTTTCATTAGATTCAAACCAGTATTTTTTTCTGAAACAGATCTTCGTTAGTGGCATTCTACCAGTAAACGCCCATGCTGAAGTGAATATATTGAATTTTAATTTGATTGACAGCTTTATATTTTATTCTTCTACAAACTGGTTGTCTAATAATATACAATACAATTATTATTTGAGGTACATTTTGTTTCAAAATGTTACAGTATATTTTAGCAAGAGTCTATTGATCGGGTTCCCGTTCGTTAGAAACGCTAGCTATCGATCAGGTACCCTGTAATATGATATATTGCATATATTATGTATGACTGTCTTTTGTTGTGTCATGATTTTAATGAGATAAAATAAAGCTAAAATAAGTTGAAAGGAGAAATATAGTGGCAATTTATAATGAAAAAAAAAAGTTTTTCGCCACACTAGTACTGGATCCGAGAATTGTATGAGTGCATTATGATCTACCGATATTTTACTCTCACTGCACCTACTGTTTAACTTGCATTTAATATTTTTTTCTCAATTATCGGCCGTTTTTACCGCAAACCGGAAATACCAGTGAACGCCCATTTTGTAAACATGTAAGAGGATTTGTCCTTCACCTCTAACAAAGATATATAAGGCGGGCGTTCATTGGTAGGCTGGCATTCACTGGTAGAATGTCACTACTAGTACTCTGTTTAGCTACATCTGGGCGAAAATAGGGGATTTATGTTAAAACTGCTACAAATATCTCACACAAATTCTATATTCTTCACGGAACTAATTTATGTTATTTATTACACTATTTCCATTATATTTTTTATAAGATAAATGCGTGTATATCCAGAAATCAGATAAATTAATATTAGCTACTTCCTGGTTCTTCTGTCGCATACGTTTTTTGTTTAGGTCACATCGATTGTGGCGCCGCCCTGGTGAGTATTTTGTGCTGGAACCCCATTGGGGGCCGATTTGCCCAGGGCCAATTTTTTTAGGGGGCCGATTTGCCCATGGCCAACTTTTTAGGGGGCCGATTTGCCGAAGGCCGAATTGGCAAAGGGCCGATTTGTCCAGCTCCCCTGTGGTTTTACCCAGCAGAGACAGTTTTTGTCTTTTCCATCGGTTTTCATAAAATATCACAAGATACAAAGTTTTGAGCAGAAAATGGAAAAAGATATAAAGCGTATAGCAGAAAATCGGATAAGTGACCAGACTGAAGACCTAAAGCTTAATATTTTTAATCAAAACATTTATTCAGTGACAAAAATCCCTTCCAAAATCATAAAACTTGAGCACATTATTCAGGAATAGCTAAGAGAAAAAAACATCAGAGATGCCGATAGCCCACAGCCTAGGGAAAAATTTTTAACACCATGAGATATAGAAGTACTGTACCAGTACAAACTTCAGGATACTTTCAGCACTGTCAGTTATATAAAGGTCCAAACAATGTTTAAATGGAGAAATAATGTTTAAAAGAAAGATAATGCGTATAAAGATGAAGTATTAAAACAAGACAATTCAATAACAAGATGACAGCATTAATCAGTAAACTAAAATTCAACACTCTTTATCTACATCTGCATGGCCGAATTATGGTTTAGATGGTTTGAATATTACCATGCATACAGAAGTGGTAATAGATTTAATGAATGCTTATTGTGGTGTTGGAGCAAAATCTGTGGCTCACTTGATGAAATTCTATCTTTATAATGGGAAGTTATGAAAGTAAAATTCTTAATAAATTCTAATATGACTTTTGTTTAACCTGCATCAAAAGACAGACCCAAAGGTCCATGAAGATTTTAAAGGTCAAGGTCTCTACGACAAGGTAAAAGGTCAAATGAAGGTCACACTATGATAATACACACCTATAGCCCCTAACCAATGTCCCTACCAAGTATCAACTTCCTACACGTTACGGTTTCTGAGATATAGCCCTGACAAGATTTTATAGGTCAAGGTCACTATGGCAAGGTCAAAGGTCAAATCAAGGTCACACCATGTTGCTGCACATCTACACCCCCTAACCAATGTCTCTACCAAATATCAATTTCCTACACCTTACAGTTTCCGAGATATAGCCTGGACAAGATTTTATAGGTCAAGGCCCCAACGGCAAGGTCAAAGGTCAAATCAAGGTCAGATCATGACGTTGCACAACTACTCCCCCTAATCAATGTCCCTAATAAGTATCAACTTCCTACACCTTATGGTTTCCGAGATACAGCCTGGACATGATTTTATAGGTCAAGGTCACTATGACAAGGTCAAAGGTCAAATCCTGGTCAGGACATGACGTTGCACACCTACACAGCCTAACCAATGTCCCTACCAAATATCAACTTCCTACACCTTACGGTGTCCGAGATAAGATTTTATAGGTCGAGGTCACTACGGCAAGGTAAAAGGTCAAATCAAGGTCAGACCATTATGTTGCACACCTACACCCCCTGACCAATATCCCTACCAAGTATCAACTTCTTACACCTTACGCTTTCTGAGATATAGCCCGGACAATATTTTATGGGTCAAGGCCACTACGGCAAGGTCAAAGGTCAAATCAAGGTGACACCATGAAGCTACACACCTACACCCCCTAACCAATGTCCCTACCAAATATCAACTTCCTACACCTTACGGTTTCTGAGATACAGCCCAGACAAACTATTTCCCGCTGCCCGCCCAACCGCCCGCCCGCCCGCCCGCCCGGACACCCATCCGGACACCATGGGTGAAAACAATACCCTTAAGGGCTGTGGGGTAAAAAAGTCAACCAACATTAGCTGGCCTGGTAGCTAGTTTTTTCAAAAGACGTGTATTTCCTTTTAAAACCAGACTGTGTATTATTAAGAACAGTTTTTAATCCATTGGCAATTGCGGTGGGAGCTATCTTATACACGACAGATGAGAGCGAGATTGGCTGCCAGTTCTTTAAAAACTTACTTAGTTTTTCACCTCTTGGTAGGCAGCTTATTACACATGTTCTAATGCCCCCGTTCCACAGAGCGATTAAGGCCCACGATTAAGGAAAGTCGTGAGTGAATCTTGGGTAAGTCGCAGACTGTCTCGTGTAGTCGACTGGCTTAATCGTGAACCTTAATCTTGTTGAATCTGCCTCAGGATGTCCCAGATGGCCTCAGACAGAATTTTGGTCAGTCTGCGACAGTCTTATGCATTCTTTAACTGCTAGTCTCCGATCAAGAAAATATTTCCCAGGCAGCCTGCGCCTGGTGGCCGACTAACGCATGTATATTTTTCCCACGCTTTCTTATCCGTGACCCTTAGTTGCAGACTGTCGGCGAACATCAAAGATTGTCTGAGCCTGGGAAAGCCGGCTAACAGTCGGCAACAATTCTCACACTCACACAAGATTCTTGCGCGTGCAAGACTGCCCCAGGCAAACGCAGAGAAAGAGAAGGCAGCCTGCGAACGTCGGGGATTGTCTGGGGCGGCCTGAGATCAAAGGCAAGATTTCGTGACAGAATGTGTGGTGGGTTTGTCTGCGCATGTTGGATGCGCACTAGTTTTTCTCGTGGTCGGCGACTACATAAGGAGACCCCCAGTTTGCTTTCACTTTAACTGGTACTGGCTGGCTACTGAGAATGTCGATTGTGTCAGAGGGGATTTCAGTTTTTATTTTGATATATAAGTTGAGCTTAGGGCAAGTTTCACAGATAGACACATTTTACATTTTTTTTATTTTACGAGATGTATAAGAGGAAAAGGAAGAGCAAGCAACAGGAGGAGAGGAGAGAAGAGGCTACAGAGGAGGAACCCACTGATACTGTTGCAAAGCCTACATCACTCCAAGCTCCACCTAGTGATGAGATACTGCTTACTACTGAGGCAGCCGTTGATGATGAAGAGGAGGAGCAAGTCCCACAGAATGCACCACTACCTGTTATTTCAAAGAGATGTAGGCTAGTGACAGCCTTCACAGATAAGGCATGTCCTTTATGCGTGGCCACATCCGCAGGATTCCAGGGTGCACAACGACAGTACTCACTCCAGTACGGACGTTGAATCATTAGACGCAAGTGGCAGATCACCTGTTAACTTGGGGCCGTTATCTACAGACCACAAGTTATTGGAACATTATGAAACCATGAAGACTATGGTGTCCAAGTCTGTTGAGAAGCCAGCGGATGAAAAAACACTTTTTTTTTACTTTGTGGCATCTGAAGCGAGCAAGTTGAGCGAAGAGCAGTACCACACTTTGAAGGGGCAGGTCTTCAACACACTGCAGAACGTCACTGCCAGCAATTTGAAACCCGCAACTCCAAGTAAAGCTCCAGCCCCAGCTCAACCACCGACTCCAAGGCAAGCAGCATCCCTGCCAAGAAGAACAGCTACCGTAACTTCAGATACACAGGCAATGGGGATTTTACCACCACAGGGATCCACGAGACAAGCTGCAGCTTCAGCTTCCAGCAGCAGCCTGCTGTATTACACTCCGTCACAAATGGGATTTGGACAGGACGAGAGCAGTCGTCACAACCTGTCTGGATTTTTAAGTTTATCGGACCTCACAGGAGTTACAGATGTCAACACTCCACAAGTCTTCATTGCGTCACCAGCAACACCTTCAACTTCCCAGCAACCTCTGCAACAGCAACAGCCGCCTTAGTAGCCAGCCAGGATCCCAGCCTGCTTCCGGCCCTTTTAAGGGCCCCCAAATCTTCCAAGAACTTTTATTAAGCTGTGTTGCTATACTCATCCCTCCCCAAACACATACAAAGCTCAGTACAAATACTTACAAAAAAAACTAAAATAAAAAGTAAAAGTCCAACACTCACACTGACCCCTAAAAACACAGAAATAACAGTACTGATTTTCAACAAAGGCCACATACATAACTTGAAGTAATTTCCCCTATCAAATATGGCCATAGAAATGCTAGTTTAATTGCCCCTAGATAAATAAAAAATTTAAAGTTTCAAAGAGGAATAATTTTTTAAAGCTTTATCAAAACCAAAACCTTTAAAAAATATAAGAAAACGGGTCTGTTGAGGTCTCCATTTATAAAGATATGTTGAAAAGTTGAATAAATATTTGGGCTTTTGATTTCGGCTATTCTAAATTTTCTGTCATTCTTCCAAATTAATAGTGTTGAAGAATAGATATTTGGCTATTTCCAAATTGTACACGTTACAAAAACAACCTTTAAAACCTTTGAGGTCTACATTTATAAAGAATCAAAGATGATATATATTATAACTATATTACATTATATTATAATTATTCAAAATATTATAGTTATATTTTTTCTATTATTTATAAAGTCTTTTGGATTACTAAAGGCATTATTATGGGGTGACTTTAAAGTTGATTTTTTAATGATATTATGTGTAAATGACAAGATACATATAAATATATATTTTATATAAAAAATTTAGGTCAAAAATGATCAAAATGTCAAACCAAAAATCGCAATTGCTGCCTGGGGAGCCCTGGGGTCATCCTGCGACTAGTCCCAGGCTTCCTCAGACGGCCTCAGACGTTCTGCGGGAGTCTTACACCTTTCTTGGGACAATCGCCGATTATTCTTTGGTCTGGTCGCAGGCAGCCTGGGGTTGCCTGAGGTTGCCTGCTACAAATCTTGGGCAGTCATGGAGGGTTACAGGCTTAATCTTGGCCCAGTCTGGGACTGGTCACGAGATAGTCGGGGACAATCTGAGGCTACTGCAGGCAGCCTGGGATTAATCTTGAGGTCTGCTCAAGACGACCACAAGACTGGTTACTCCACCCTTTTTTGTCAAGAATGTACAAGATTCTACAGGAATAAGGGTCACAGAATGAGTCGGCATAAAGGAGACAGACAATGCTTCTGTATCAAAAGCAAAATGCTAGGCTCTCAAAACAAAGAATTTTAGTTTTATTACAGAAAGTTTTAAAAAATTCTGCTGGAAATCCATCAACACCCGGACACTTATTGGTTTTTATTTGTTTCAAAGCACTACTTATTTCTTCTAGTTTTAGCTTACCTTCGAATCAGTAAGTGTTAGTTTGTATATGCTCTTTGCTGCAAAAAGAGTAGAGTACAATTTTGCTAGTTCATCAAAAATACCTTTTTCATCAGTTAATGCTTCACCATTATCAGGTTGAATACATTTCATTGTTTTCTCAATATAAATATACTTTTCCAGAGAAGAAAATACTTTTGTCTTCAAAAGTTTTGAAACATTTTCAAAGTGTTGATTTCACTTTTTAGCCTGTTTTCACACTCATTCTCTTGTTTTTTACAATATGAAGTGTATTTAACTGTTTACCCTCAAATTCCTAGTAGCAGCATTTTTATAAAAAATTCTGTCACTTATGGTAAACACAGTATCTTCACTAGACAATATGTTTAAATCGTTTAAGTTGTACACCAGGATAGTATATTTAGTTTGTCTTCTGTATAAGTTTATTAGCAAGACTTATATATTTATCATCCTTTAGAAGGCTGCAGTTAAACTTCCACTGTCCCCTACCACGGTCATATTTACTAAGCAGTATTTTTATTTGAACACTTGAATGGTCACTTCTGTAACCTGGATTAAATGAAGAGTTGATTGTGATATCATGCATTGGATGGGAAACCAAAAATGGTCAAGTTGCGCTTGAGATAAATGATCATAAGTCTAAATGTATCCTTTAAATCAAAGGAATTCATTAGTTCAATAACAGTGTCACGAGATGTATGACTTGCTTGTAATGGTCACAGTCAAGCTGCGTATTCAGTACTAAATTAAGATCTCCACAGATTATTGTATATAGAATAGATTGCTTGTATTTAACTATTCAAATATGACTAGCTCCCCTAAGTGTGCAAAGAGACGTTTTACATTACCATAACACCAAACAAGGAATAACGAATCAATAAATGTGTAAATTATTGAAAATCGTGAACCTAGGTTGTTAATAACACTAAGCAGATCTCAGTGGAAAATAAAATAACTTCAGTTCAAACAGAAATTCAAGATTAACAACTTTTAATATGCACAGGTTTAAATATACAATATTTCATTGCCCCAGATTATGAAGGGTTGTGAAATTTAAAGACTGTGTGGGGATAACATAATTTATTCAAAACACTATATGTAATAGATGACAATGGCACTTTTATCTGGTTAACTTTATAATGCACAGTGATTCCACCAAAAGTCAAGCCAAATAAGGTAAAGTTTAGGGTGGTTGTAACCCTGAACCAGGAACTAAGGTCACCCTAAGGTCACCCTAAAATTTTGAGTTAAGGTAAGGTTGGCTCAAACAACTTAAGGTTACCACTATATTAATCACACATCAAGTAAGTACGGTTTAGAAGTGAGATACTTAAATTAAGCAAGTGGTGAGAATAATTATGAAATTGCTTATTTATTGTAAAGCACATCCCTGCCAATAAAACAAACTAAAAGAAAATAACTACTAAAAGTTGCAGAGTAGATCATAAGCAGATACTTGCACCAAAAAAGGTGAACAATGTGGCTTTCTCAAAATTCATTAAATTTGTCTAATAATGCAATATACCTCACAGGTGAATATATCTAAGTTACCTTTATTACAATCGAGTCCACTTACTAACATTTAAGGAATTATCTAACCTAAAAGTAATTTGAAACAGTATAACAATAGCTATAAATTTAAGAGTTATTATTACTTTAAACATTATATAATTTTTCTCTTTTGTGCCAGAATTACAAACATTTTGATTCATGTTAAGAGTAGAGCTATATCAATACTGTTATGGCTGTAAGGCAATCACGAACTAACAATATTTAGACACAACTAGAAAATAACTTGTAAAATGTGACATATAAAGTAGCTACAAAGATATTTGAAGTAGACACAAAGTATCCTATTAGTCATGTGTGCAAAACATCTTAAACACCTGAATTTACACACTCAGAAATGTGACTGAGATACAATAAAATATGACAGGCAAGATATATATACAATAAGTATTCAGTTATGGAGTATATAATGAACATTCAATATTGATGCTAAGATTACTGATATATCAATGCTGTTA
Source organism: Sabellastarte sp. h YS-2021 (assembly GCA_964017235.1). NCBI lineage: Eukaryota > Metazoa > Annelida > Polychaeta > Sabellida > Sabellidae > Sabellastarte > Sabellastarte sp. h YS-2021. The sequence continues at coordinate 146,142,416 of OZ024931.1, forward strand.
TGGCTGTAAGGCAACTAAGAACCTATGTGACTAAATGACATTTAAATTATATACGGCCACAATGACTGCATACCATTTAATAACAACGTAAACATTAACATTTAGTACTGAGGTGAGCTTGACCCTGTATCATAGCCTTTATACTATTGAACAATCATGAAAGTTAAATATAACTATTTAAAAAGCATAAACTATTAAAAGACCAATATGGTCGTGGAACTGACCTTTGATATGGAAACAGACAACCTTCACATTGCCAAAATTTTACATAAATTTCATTCCAAAGATGAAAACAATAGAACACATGACAGAATGAAAATTCTTTCCATTAGTATAGAGAATTTAGACATTTATGCAACACATGTAACTTTTGAAAAAAACACACCAATTAATACAACCACCAATTCCCTTGTGGCATCTGAGACCCTCGAGGGTGGGAAGGGCATCCTCTACGAACGTGGTCGCGACATAAGGGAGACTTTATTCTGGCAGGTGGATGAGTGCAAAAAGAGCAGTAATCAAACTATGATGCCTATAGAAGGCTAATTGACGCTGAGGATGACACTGCTGGTCTGGTTTTTATTATGATAGTGAAGAAGTAATCATGTGAGATACCCAGGTGAAAGCTGGATATGTGGATCTGGAGGTTAAATTCTCAACGTCCAGCTACTGGGACACCCACCAGTAGGATAAAATAACTTGATGTGGAGAGAGCCAAAGGTCAGGGGAGCTGCTCAGCAATGGCTTCCTGGTAACTGAAAATAGACTTACAGCAGTAATCTGTTCATGGTTTTTAGGGTGGGTTAGAGGGAATTTAGTTTACAGCTTTTAAATGGCGTCTGCCTTGTCTGACTTGTCCAAATGGCCCAAGGTTAAATGTCATCCAATCATGTTTTTAAAGACCTTGATAGTCTGCTGACAACACTACTACTACTACACTTGATTAAATGTATCCGAACAGCCTTCGGAAATATTTGTTTATTTGGGGTTTTACCTGACTTTCAACACTGTACAGGTCATATCACGATGGGTAGTTGGAAGGGCAGAGGAAACCAGTACATAGAGTTCGTTAGGGTTTTGTACTGTAAACTGCTGACCAACAGCAAGCAACTACCAGCTTTCCCACTTGAGGCCATGACAGGGATCGAACCCTGGCCTCAGAGGTGGGAGGCGAGAGTGTTACCACTCTGCCACTGTGGCCCCCTGCCTTCGAAAATAAATAGACACCTTGAGATACAGAAGGTACTCTGTAAGTTGTACAAAGTGCAGGACAATCCAGGAGCAAGATCAGATCATTAATTAGTAAACTAACAATCCATGTATTTTTGTGATAAGAGAAGTATATCTGCAATATGCAGAATACATTTTGGCAGAGTCAAAGTTAGAGTCACACTAAGGTCACACTGACATATTGCACATATACAACTGCTAAACAGAGTTCCTACCTAGTATCAACCTTCTACACTTTACAGCCTCTGCGATACAGAGGTCTAGGTCACTACAGCAAGGTCAAAGAGCAAATTAATGTCATACAATGATTATGCACACTGACAATTCCTTGCCAATTTCTCTGCCAAATGTCAACGTCCAACACATTATAGTTTCTGAGCTACAGCTCTGACAAGATATTTCCTGACGCCATGGGTGAAAACACTAGCTACGTTTGGACTATGTAGATTCATTATTTGTTTATTCGTGAGTAAAAACGGGAAACAGTACATACAGTGTAAATCTTTGATATAATCAGTCAAGTGTGGCATTATATTTTTTTCAACATAGAGCCATAAACTGACCACAGGCTTTTCAACAACAAGAGACCCGGTGAGCAATGATTTCAATATTTCTAAAAATATTTGGGACACAATATCTAACACAATGACAAAGGAATGACATCTGAGCTGTCAATGTTACAAAAAAAAACTATTCAATACCAGATGTCTTATTAAGGTTTAAATTCCAATATTCACCAAAATTAAACCCGTTTACTGATCAGTACTTTCACCAAACAATACTTCTTTTCTAGCACTAGAAACATGCAGACACTCATCCACACTTGATTTGGAGAAAATAGGCCCATGTTTTCACTACTGGCCACATGGGAAACTTCCAATAGTGGATTTATTTATTTATCTGGGATTTTACGTCCCTTTCAACGCTGTACAGGTCATATCACGACGGGTAGTTTTATGAGCAGAGGAAACCAGTACATACAGTTGGTCAAGGTTCTGTACTGTAAACTGCCGATCATCGGTAAGAAAATTCCAACTATCCCAATTAAGGTACTGGCTTGAACTGCCAACCTTAGAGGTGGAAGGCAAGTGTGTTACCACTGCGCCACTGTGATCCTCCAATAATTGAAGTATTCATTCAGTGTTTGACATTTTTTTAAAATAGACCTGTAAACTGATTCCAGTGTTTTTATAAATTAGAGACAGAAAAATTAATAGTTTTAATATTTGAATTAATGCTACAGAAATGGTATTTGGTGCAGTAATAAAGGGATAGCACACCTATTATTTGAGGTATAAAAGTATATGAAACACTCTTTGTGTAATTGAGGTTCAAATTCTAAATTCACCAAAAGTAAATCCATAAACTGATTAAGGCACAAAAAGCGTTGGATTCCTTACCATAGTAAGGACATCGTAACTGATGTGCTATATGGGCAGAGGTGCTTGAAAGTGATATACTGTAGATTAGTTGTATGTGTCAAGTGAATACAAATGCTTATACTTAGTGGATGCTTAGTACTTAATAGTATTCTTGTAAATTGCCACATTTATTCTGATACCCTCAGCTTTGGATTTCTTGGCTAAATCATAATGTACTAAAGTATGTAGCTAGATAATCTCAGCATATGTTTAAATGTTTGGGGTAAATCATACTGTACTAATGTAGGTTAGCATAATCACTTTTCTAAGATGGGCCCATAAATTCGGGGTTATCTCTCTGCTTTCATGTCTAAACATACTGTCCTATGGAGCTTTCTAGTGATAGTAAAATTGTGTATGAATACAGTAATATTTTAGTTCATTGAAACAAATACAAAGTCCCATCCAGTCATCTTATTTAGATCCTGGGGAAATGTGGCCTAAATTCTTGAAAAAAAAATTAAAGAAGTAAAATCATTATGATCACAAGCTTTCCTTGGATAACACACACAAACACCCACAAGGTCGGTTGTACCTTATACTGACTGATATATTACTATGGTTGAGAGAGATTACAAGTTTAAAATTGTTGAAAGTCAGTTGGTCATTCTACACTCATATAATATATGACATAGAGAAAGATCTTATGAATTTTGGGGCCACGGTTACACAGTGGTACACACTGGCCTCCAGGTTTTGGGACCAGAGTTCATATCACAGTCCGGATCTAAAGTGGGAAAGCTGGTAGTTGCTTGCTATTGGTCAGCATTTACGGTACAGGACCTTGACCAAGTGTATGTACCTGTTTATTCAACCATTCCTACCACCTACCACAATAAGAATGATACAGAGACACTAGGCATGACACAAAACATCAAATAAATAAATAAAGAGATAGGCCAATAAATAGACAACGGGGCAGTGTGAAATGTCACTGAATCCTAAACACATTGACACATAATTGCCATGCTTATAGTCCCATTTGGTCTGCAGAGGTAGGTCTTAAAGACATACTTCTGTCCTTGACCCTTCTGTCTGACTGGTTCTTTACAATTCATCATTAAAAATAGGCTTATAATTTGATGACTGGGTGAAATAGGGTAAAATTTAAATGCTTGGGGTATTCAGTCACATTCTGTGGTGTCCAATAAACAGAGATATAAATTTATAGCTGGGTGTTGAAAAATACAGAGGATATTCTCAAAAAACGAAAACTTTCAATATTTGTATCATTATAAATATAAGGAATATTATTTGATACCATGATAAAACTTACCTATCGATATATATCCATTAATATTGTTGCCCCAAAAGTACGGCTTAGTTTTCATTGTGTTTGTCTGTTCTCTGTATTTGTGATTGTTCAAAGTTACATCTTTAAAAAGTCAAAAACATCATTGAACAAGATCTAGGTGTCAATTGGTTTAAACTGGTTTCCAATTGTCAAGGGATGGCATTTTCACCCCCCCCCCCCCTCCCACCTCACCTCCCCCGTGTGGAGCAGCAAGAGTGTTATCATCTTGTAAATATATGTGTCTCTCTGTCTATATCCATGCCTATAAACCTATACTTTGGGCTGGGATCATATTTCTACACATGGTGGTTTGTACCCTTGGCTTTGTCCTTCTTAAAGATGGACTAAATCTGGATTCAGATGGAGACTCCGGGATTTATTCAGACATTTTCCAGTAGTATTTTGCAATTGTAGGTATGCATAACTTGACAACTATCTATCCATTCGGGATCATATTTTATACGGCGAGGTCTACCCCTGGATTAGCCCCCCATATAGATAATCCAGATACCATATTTGAATGGTATAATTTCTTTCTGGATACATCACCAATATCCTGCTCTGGATTCCGGGGCATGGCTTCCTTTAGCCATTGTTTGTTATTAATGGATTATCGTGAGGCAAAAGTAACATATTTGTAATATTATTGCACACATGTTTACAAATATACACAATCAATTGCCTGGGGGGCTCATTGGTGTAGTGGTTAGAGGACTCACCTTAAACCTCTGAGGTCGCTGGTTTGACTCTTGGCCCGGACGCCTCATGTTGGAAAGTTGGCAGTTAGTTGCAGATGCCCGGTGGTTTTCAGTGCAGAATGTTGACTAACTACTATTCATTGGTTTCTCCACCCATAAACTATGTAAGCCTGGCATTTGAATGCGATCTTAAATTAAAAATAAATCTAAATCTAAACCATTGCCCTTACATAGTAACTGAGAAAGATCTTCCCCACAAAAATCTGGATTTGTTAGCCAAGGGTTAAACCCCACGTGGTATAACAATATTCATGAGCTGATATTCATGAGTTTTTAAATAATGCAAATGGACAGACAAACAAAGAAACAAACTTGATAACAATACACCTCATGACTCCCCTTCATGGGATTAGTGTAGTAAAGTCCATAGATATGATTGATCATGTAAGCATTTATCATAGGAAGCCATATAAGGTAAGTTTCAATAAAATAGCTCCAAAACCCATAAATTATTTATACCAGACTGAACAGGGCATCAACATTCACTGAAGCATTTCCAAACGCACTTAACAAGGTCAGGATGTTTATATTTAATGTAAATTTCTGAGATTGAAAGGGAAAATAACTTCTGTTGTATATCTTATATACATATTTTGTAAAAATTGCAACTCAAATTAGTAGATGCTTTTATTTTATACTAAGTAATATGTAAATTTAATATAGAGATTTAATAATTATCAAGGAAAAAAAAATTGACAGTGAAAATTAGGCCCTGAATCAGGCCTGTCTACACCTCTCACAGTTCACTTGGTAGATATCCCAAATAACCTTCATTTGAAATGTTTTGAGATGTCAAATTGCTGTATGTTTTGCTTGCGTTAGTTTGTCTGTTTGTCTGTTTTAAAAACTGAATTACAGATTATTTTTTTTGTGGGTAGGACCTGACCAAAGGAAGTGGGGGATCACATTCAGTGAAGGATTTTGGATGCAAACTATCTCAAAGTTTAGCTAATGTACCCCTTGTTGAAGTTTTCATTCATCAAGTGTTCCCTGGAATTTACTGTGTTTAGTCTGAACAGGTGTATATTATTATATTTTTTACTCCCAAACTTTTAAAGAAACATAAAAGGTCAAACCTGACGTTTTAACATCCCTTAAATAGCTTAAGTTATAGCAAGTAGAGAAAGCTTACAAAAACCCCAGAAATAGATTATACATTAATTACCATCGCCAAGGAGTTTTCACATGGGTTTGTCTGTTTGTGATCAAGATAACTCACGGACGGATTTTGATAAGATTTTCAGGATATGTCTGAAATGGTGAAAGGAAGATGTGATTAGGTTTTTGGGAGTGATTCGGATCACTGTCTGGATCTTCTGGACACATGAAATTTAATTTTTAAAGAAAGATAGCTCAAAAACTTATGCAGGAATCTTGATGAAATTTTAAGGATGTGTGAGAACTTGGCAAAGGAAGAAGTGATTAGATTTTGGGATTGATCCGGATCACCATCTGAATCTTCTGGATCCCTGAATTCTTTAATGGAAGACAATTCGAAAACTTATGGATGGATTCAGATGAAATTTTCATGACATGTCCCAAATGGGACAAGGAAGAAGTTATTAGACCTTGGGTGCGATCTGGATCATTGTCTGGATCTTCTGGATCCCGTTATTTTTTAAAGAAAGATAACTCAAAAAGTTATGGATGGATATGGATGATATTTTCATTAAATGTCTGAAGTGGGACAAGGAACAAAGCGTAAAAATACAATATCAATGCTGATAGTAGGTTTTCAAAGCCCAGGAATAATTTTGTGGAGTAGACATAGTATTGGGGGACTGAGCTGCCTTGGCGGAGGTCTGCACTCTCTGTGTGATCTTGCTATTTTATAAATACAAATAACAAATTTATCAATTAATACTTTTGCAAGGCCTCAAATAGGGTATTCTCTTAAGGTGTTGATATTCAAATAAAACTCAAAACTCCCATGAAACTGATTGGAATTAAAAAGGGTTAATTTCACACTATGACAAGTGCTTATTTTGCCATGAATTGGACTCAAAGTCTGTACTATAGAGACCAGAATCAAGTAGTCATAATATTTCAAACTCAGCCACTCTATTCTTTCTATTTTTGACAATTTACAGAGTGTCTATGTGCACCAATTGGAAATGGTTTTGAAAATCTAAACCCTCTGAAACGTCTGTTGCAGAAGGTTTAAAAATTACCTTTTTGATTCATATCTGTAAGAGTTGAATTAATTATAAAGTGTGAATTTAATATATATATATGTGAACAAATAAAAGACAAACGGAAACAAAAAATAGGTTCCTTAAGACTGAATGTTGTAAAATTCTCAATGAATAAGATTTGAGCCATGTGTTATATTATATTTAAGGGGGTTTTTATCTTACAAAGTCTGCCAACAACTCATAGTAACATATTTGATCCATATTTACAAAAACATACAACTCATACTTATACTCAGATACTTAATCTTAGTTTTCCTCACACCTGAAATTTTGTTGAAATTAGTATTTTCGTAAGTATTCTCACTTAAGCATAAACTTAAACTCTGCGTTTCTGCTTAAGCTTAAGTATTTGTTTATCAACAGCAGATTCTGTACTTTTTGGAGTTGTTTCATTTCGGGACCGTCGTTTACACACATGGATAACAAAAATAAAGGAAAGAAGGCAGCCAACTGTCCTTTTTGAAGTTAAGTATAAACTCAGACAATAATTTTATGTATAAACTTCCAAATATGACTAAGAAATTTCTATTTTCTGGACGGTTTTAGTTGAAACCTATAACAGGAGTTTAGGTTTAAAAATATTTCCAAATACAGGCCCTAGCAAAGGTATGAAAAAAAAGGAAAGAAGGTAGCAAACTATTGTCTTTCACTCTAAGTGTAAACTCAGAAAACTAGTCTATGCATGAGGCTTAAAGTGAGTTCAATTCTAATGATCATTTGAAACGTTTGAATTGAAATACAACCTCCTAAAAATTGGTTTGTGGGTTTAAGTTTAAGAATATTTGTAAGTACAAGCTCAGGAAACCCAAAAGAAATGAGAGAAGGTAGGCAAATTTTCACTTTGAGTTTAAGTATTAAACTCAGAAATTATGTTTTATGTATGAATTGTAAGATGAATTACAGTTTACAAATTTCTATATTGTGTATCGTTTGAGTAAAAGCAAAAGCTTTTAAAAATGAATTAAATCTGTTTTAGTGAATTTAAAGTTCAAGAGATCTTTATAAATATTGGCCCAGATTTAATATCGGCCTTGAAAGCATTTTGTTAACCAGACAATTTTAGGTCATAATAATTGAAATAATTTAATCAATAAGTTATTGTACCTCCAAGAGGCCAGGAAGAAGTTACTCAGACGAGAGATTTTAATGTCAACAAAAATATTTTCAATTTTGATAGAATGGAATAGTATTGACAAAATATGTTATTCACTGGGGAAATAAATGAATCTCTGCATTGTATTTCTATAGAAGGTTTTCGTTTGATGTAGATGTCAATAGCAGATCTTGTAGCGAAATTACTTTCTCATCTAAAACTCTTTACACGTGATAAGTTTACAAAAGTTTCCTTCAAGTATGAAACAACACTTTCAATGTCAATGGGCTTTAAATCTTAAGTGTTTCAATTAGCGTGGGTTTCCACCTCAGAAAATTTGAGAGTATATATGTCTCCTTTTATAGTACGATCAAGTATATATTTGAATGTAACTGGTTAACTATTGTAAAATAACCCAGTAATAAACATTTATATAGTACTTTTCTATTCTATGTATATGAACAAACCCACAGCATTTTATAAACATTATTAAATTGAGTGAACAATTCTGCAGAAGGATTAGGCTAGATCATTTTTTTTTTGAGAATTTCAGTTTCATCCATCATAGAGTGATAATTTACTTTAGAGTTTTTGACTGACAATAGAAAAACTTCCTATCTGCAGTTTCCGACAGATATTTTGGTTGGTATGGCAATTCTTTCCTTAGAAGACATTGTGTGTACACGAGTGGTGAGGTGTTATATGAGGTTATGCAGGTGAAGTCAATGAAGGCCTTTGCAACATTAATTGAGGAGCTATGTAATGTAATCTGATGTGGACTTTTATGGCTTTTAATCTCCATCAACTGACAGACTCTGATGCACACCTAATCATAGCCCTAAAATAGGCCGTTATATCTAATAGCGGTGAACCGCTGACATAACGTCCTATCGGCTTCCATTTGAAAATCTCAGGCATTTCAAACTTTCGACTTTATACTCTTTAAATAGAAATAATATTCTTCGTTACTCACTAGCTTTATGTTCAATGTCAATAGTTTTAACAGTCTAAAACCAAACATTTACTTTTAAAAGATACAACTGGAATATTCTGCTATTATATTTAGCCCCTTCTGTAGCCATAATGAAACCCGTCAGCATTACCTGCATTGAATGAAGCATAAACAAAACATCTTTATATTGGTATTATTATGTGGATTATAACTGCTTTATTGTTTTAGACTGATAATACTACATACAAGGCATATTCAAACTGTAAGTAACCAATATTTATTTGATACATGTAAGAGTATAAAACCAAAGTTTGAAATGCCTGAGATTTTCAAATGGAAACCGATAGGACGTTAGTATGCGGTATCGCAAATTTACTAATGGCCTACATTAGGGCTAACCTAATCATAAACAATTTGAAAAGTCTTGGGTTGGTGTATGTGGGTGTTCCACTGGTGCTGACCATAACCCATCCTAACTGCTTCTAGTGTCAGAAAGGCAAGTAGTGAGTCTGGGCTTATGAAGCACAGGAAAATGATGGATGGCTTGAATCTTCAACACAGAATGTAGTACATCCTGGCTTGTCTGTAATTCATCTACTGATATATCTTGGGGTTGGACTATTTTTCTGTAACATTGAACGTAAAAGGCCTGGGACATGTTCCAGAGGCAAGCAGAGATGTAGTAACTTTGCAAGGATAACCAGTAGTGGCAACCCAATGAGAGTGAAGTATTGTTCAGACTCATCCCGACCAGACTTATAAATTGCTAGCAGTTGGGACTGCTAGTCCAGTTTCAGTGGAGAAGGAAGTCTGATCCCTTCTCCTCAGCTGTAACAACCCATCAACAATGTCAAGGGAAAAGAGGGAACAAGTGTTGACCAATAAAATATTGAAATCAGATCGAAATCATGATATATTCATATACAAAAAAATAATAACCTATCTTTTTCTGTTGATTCATCATCCTTGACATATCCTGATTGATACTAAGCTTGACACCATTGCGGAAGTTCCAAAAGAAATTTGAAAGAAGTTGCATTCTTACATAAAATTATCGTCTTACAACAAATGAATTTTAAATCTAAAAAAATTAAATATCCATTGAACTATATAAATGTTAAAATTAAAGCCAAGAAAAAATGAACTTTTGTGACTGCTAACATTTTTTAGAAATTTTGTAATCATGTCAAAATCAGTAACATCAACTCTTGATTTGGCACATGTTTCACCTTTGACATGTTCGCTAATCTAAATCCATCGCACTCGCTAGGTAAAATCAACAAATGTTGGGTTCAGTACAGCAAAAATAGCACATGTTTGACCTTACGTAAACTCAGCCTACAAATAAAACCCCCAGCACAAAAAGTCATATTCAATGTCACTGATGACCCATTCATACTACAGGGGAATGCCTCACGCTGATAGGTTTTACTTGTTGGGATACCACCTCCTATTATGCCTCATATCATCCGACATTTGGACTTTCCATAAGGTATCACATGCACAGCCACTATGGGGGGCAAAACTTGATAGGGGCCCTCTGGTGCAGTTTTTGTCCCCCACTTTAAGTTTCGAATATTTGACCACTACTTTAAATTTCAATACATTGAACGCTTTTGCTAAAAGCTTCACCTATATCCATTCTTGCCTTTGGTTTGGTGCCAATACCCATTCTTGTCACTCTGGACTTAGATTTTGAAGAAGTAGCAAGTATTTTAACCCACCTCCCACTACTAGTACATTGTAACCATTCCTCCTACAGCTTGTCCCCACTGTAATGTAGTAATTCAGGGATTCCAGGTGGGGTGAATCCAGATTCAGCACCCCTTCCTGATATGACTTGTTGGGTACTTGATCTACCCCCAACAATATGTGTGATCACTGGAAGTTTAGGTCCCCCGAGCTTAGTACTCTCAGGTTTATAATGCATCTCTACCTTTTACCTTACCCTCTTTGATCTGGACCCCTACTCCACTGTCCCGGGGGTAGGTAAGTCTCCACTAGGATTGATTTGGGTCTTGGAGTTGCAGGGATAGGCTAGCCCAGGCTGACCCTGGTGTCCCCCTACTGATTTGATTTCGCTTTTGAGCTCTTTTCTTTGATCAGGAACTGAGTGGATTTTGATCACTGGTAGTTGAGTTCCCCTGAGCTTTGTACTCTCAGGTTATAATATCTCCACCTTTCATTTAACCTTCTTGACCTTGACCCATACCCTTTGTCCCGGAGGTAGAAAGTTCTCCGCTGGGATTGATATGGGTCTGGGAGTTATAGAGATAGGCTGATCTTGGTGTCCAACTACTTGTTTAATTTTGAATTTCGACTTCTTTTGACTCATCCGGATTGACTAACTGACACACTGAACAAGTGACATAATAGTATAGTGTAGTATTCTTGTAGCTGTGTATTATGGTTGTATTTTGCATTAAAATAACTGTGTGATGTACTTTAACGTCACTGTTTCTACCTAGTGGTATTATCGCGTGTTGGCTGGGGCTTTGCCTCCTTTATTGTATGGCACTTTAAAATTTCCTTTATTTCTCTTGAAAATTTTAAATGTTTATTAACATGTAAATAAAAACCCCAAACTTGTCTTTTATTGTCTTCTGTGTGTGTTCTACCTTCTGACTGAATATGATTTCATTTAAATTTCACTCTACTCGGGGTTCGAAACCCACTACCATTGGCAATGAGACCTGTTATAGCGCCAATCTCACTTTGACCTCACAATTGACCTTTTGACTCTCCTAATGTGAGACAGTAAACTAATTGGGCACTGTATACAACCTTAGATAACAGTAGGACGATAGTACTACAAACATTGATCACAAAGAGACAACTTCATTTAACCTTAACTCACCTTTGGTAGCTGGTGGATGAACAAGTGCTACCAAAAACTAAACCTTATCACAATATTATATATACCACAGACCATACCCTCAGTTACCATATGAGAAATTTATCTGCTGAATGTCACTTGAATGGAAGGTCTGAGATTGAGACACACATATAAAGGCATGCTAGTAGTAATGATAAGGGATGGTGACTGGCAGTGAGTGGAAGTGTGCTGGTCTGAGAGAGAAATTTTATAGATTTGGTGGGATGCTCAAGTAGCTGGATGTTTTGTCACTGTGGCACAAGCTCACACATGGATATAAGATGGTATTTGAAGGACTGGGGCTTTTGGTCCAATGGATACTACTGCTGGGTTTTCCGCCTGTAGTCTATATGGGGTATTTACAACAAAGAAAAAGTGATTGGTTTACTCTGAAAGTATCTGAAATGAAATGTTGTCAGTAAAAATAACAAACGTGGTCAATGGAAAGGATCCTACACTCAGAGATGGATTTAAGGCCTCTGAGTATATATTTCACTAGATGCTTTCTATTGGAAATCAAAAATCAAATGTGCATTGCTTAACAATGGAGGCAAGTTCATTTCAAACATTCCAAATAGCAAGGACTCAGAAATTTGTCTGTTGTATTCTGATAATTCACATTGATGAAGTTCTGGAAACTTTGTATATCTTAGACTGACCTTGGACTCATCAGCAGCACTGTACACCAGTACAGATGTGTAATACTTAAAATCCAGAGACAGGATCTGTAGATTCATCACGAGAAGGATGGCACAAATTGATTGTGGGAAAACTAACTCACACATCAAAGTAATCTCCAATGAGAGTGATTTCTTTCTCTTGCTGATTCACTTGATGAACAAATGGCTGAATATAAGAATTGGAAGTTCAAGTTTGTGGAGATCATTGTAGACATTCATCAAACAGCAACCTAGCACAAAAAGATTGCCAAATATCTTATCAGGATGTGACACCATTTCACATGTGTTTGGAACTGGGAAGGTCACTGCATTGAAGGTACTAGTGGGCAGAAAACACATCAGAGTACTTGGTAAGCTTGGACCTGCTGAATTATATCTGATCACTCAGATATGAATTCAATGCTGCCTGTAAGAACTACAAAATGGAAGGTGATATCACAAAGCCATCATTATCAGTTGGAGCAAAAATAATAAGATGGTTAAAGCAAAAGTAAATTCTTCCCTGAAATTGAAGTTGTTGCATTGTGTTTTTTGGGGGCATGTGCTCTAAGACCAACACCTAGCAATCATATGGAAATCTACCACCTAGTTAAATCAACCAGATATGGAACTCATGTAATAGGATTGCATGGTGATGACAAAGGCAGAAATTGTATCCAGTCACATCATCAGGGTGAAATGCTTGTCCTGACAGAAGTAATAAACAAACCATGGAAGTAGCAGCCCTTCCAGATGAGGTTAATAACACTGTTTATAGTTAGATAGTAATATTCATTTCTATGCTTTTCTATATATGTATTTTCAGAATTGTCTATTACCGCTTTGGCAATATTTATGATCAAGTAAAGTATGTAAATGGAGATGTAACATTGTTGAAATTACATGCACTTATGTTCCATAGTCATTCTTTGAAGAGGTGTGTCTTTAGCTTTTTTAAAAAGAGTTGACTGATGTGCAGGATCGGAGGTGAATTGGTAAACCATTCTAAAGTCCAAGAGTCGAGTTACGAAATGCCTTGTCATCACATGTTTTTGAGTCTCCTCAGAACCGTAAACTGTCAGAAGACCTGCGTACATGGTGTGGTGTGTGTGGTATAAGGAGATAAGGCTTGACTCGACCTATTCTAGTCAGACACTTAGAGGTAGTTAAAAGGTATTTGGAACTTTGTCCTTTGTTTCACTGGAAGCCAATGGAGTTTATCAAAGTGGAGCAACAGAGTTTACTTTCTTCTCATGAAAAATGAGTTTTTGCTGAACAGGACTCACTCGAGATTGTTTTCCATGAGGTTTGGCCATTTGTAGGGCAAACAGTTGTAGAAGTCAAGACAAAAAGCATGTACAAGAGTAACACACGCACTTGTGGCCAGGTTTCTTCAATTTTGAACAGATTTCTGAGATGACACCAAACCACTAATTAAATGTTTCATTGTCACTTCAGAATCAATGTGTGATGTTCTATTGGTGCCATTTATTATTAAATCAGGTCAAAGTCAAACTTTTTAAATTGTTATAATCAATTTCCATAATCTCTTTATTCATTGGCATAGCCTCACACACGTTGAATTTTTAGGTACATATATATATTTTTAAAACAAACATCCTTATCATTAGGACATAAATAGATGTAGATGAATGTATTGTTTATTTAACAGTTCATTGTGAGCAGTGACCTCTACCTGTTCAGGTTACGGGCTTGCAATAAAAAATAAATTTACTGTTCTTAATTGCATGCCGGTTGTAAATAACAAATGCATTTTAACAGAAAGAGACCAAAGTTGGTAATAAACTATTTATTGCAAAATTATTTCCATTGTTACTATAAAAGTGTAAAAACATTGTCTAAAGTTTGTTACATTTATTACCCATCAAGTGAAATATACTAATTCATAATTATTGTTCAATAGAAAAAGCAACAAAATCCTTTCAGGAAAGCAGACAGTGCCATCCACCATTGCATGGTTCCCTAAAATATATATGACAGGATTCATTACAAACTATTCTGGCTAATCAATTATACATATGTTAAAATGTTATGTTTTTAACAAAATATATTTTACTAAAATCTATCTGTCATACACTAGATATCAGTACTTGTCAGGTTTAACTATGTTATACAAACTCATTTCCAGCTACCCCTTCCCCAAGACAATGAAAAATGATATGGGATAATATTTTTATTATTATAATAATGCATTCTTTATGTCATAGTAATGTATTACTTCATGCTATAACACAGTAGGCGGTTATTTATTTGAAATAAAATTCTGTCACTAAACCAAACAGACAGGTAAGTAAACATCACCTTCCCACAAAATTAAAACCCAAGTTTCCATATAACCCAGGCTCCATTCGGGTGTGCAAATTTCTTTGCAGACTCGAAAAGCAGCAATTAAAGTATTTAATTTATCCATGAACCCCATGAAATGTGACAGTAAGGCCATTTAGATAATATTTAAATCTATACAATTAAAGCCTGGCCATTATAGAAGGAGACATTATGAATAATGTCTAAATTTTATATTTTCCAAACCCTGTCACCAAATGATAAGCAAGCTACAATAGCAAACCATGCCCAAAATAAAGGTTATAAAACTCCAGTTTTCCATAAGACATCCCAAGCAAGGGTCGGGTGCCCAACCAAGGTTGAGGACCCGACCAAAGCAGTAACAATTAAAATTTTTGTTTGAACATTGAGTTACCCCATTAAAAGTGACAGAGAAAGCCGGCACTGCTACAGATTTACTTGGAACTTTACAAGAGCAATGCATAGCTTATTATAAAATTGTATTGCAGTTTTAATTACTTTATATTAGAAAACATGATAATACGTAAAAAAAGACTGCAACCGCCAATGTAAAAATATTAAAACATGACTCGTTATGCAAAAACAAGATAAGCACAAGTAACATACAATATAACAGTATAACTGTCTTAGATGTCCAAGAAACACCAGGAAATATCACATAGATCATTGAAATGTCCATATTCATAAGAAGAGGCATGCCCATGTAAAATTAATAAACTACTATGAAAATTAATATTGCTATGACTTATTCAACTATATGCTATAAATAGCATAAGCTAGCCTCAATATCAACAAGAGATAGTACTGAGCCACCAGACTGTTCATAACGCCAGATGGAAAAGGCACTTCCATTAATGGCCATAAGCCAGCTAACACTAGGATCCGAGCTCCAGCTCCAACCCAAGAACGTGAAGTGGCCCAGCTCACGCTGCCAATGCATACAAATAGCTTGAACCCAAAGGCTGTAGATGGTGAACCTGGCAACCCTGCCATGACATCGACGTCTTTACCTGAAAATACAACCAAAGGAAGTAATCTGTTCCTAACATAAAAAGAAAGGGGGCGGGGAACCATGAGACCAGAAGGGTGGGGCATGAATATTTCTGTGTGTGTCCTCGTTGCTTGTCAATGTTAAAGTGGAGGAGTGCATGTAGAAAATCAAAGAGGTCCCACGCTGGTCAGTCTTGACCAATAGAAGAGAGTTATGCAAATTTTTTGGTTGTCACTAAATGAAGGAACAAGGGAGCCGAAATGAGTCTGATGGCACCCCAATGCCATCCTCCACATTTCCAGCTACCCCTTCCCCAAGACAATGAAAAATGATATGGGATAATATTTTTATTATTATAATAATGCATTCTTTATGTCATAGTAATGTATTACTTCATGCTATAACACAGTAGGCGGTTATTTATTTGAAATAAAATTCTGTCACTAAACCAAACAGACAGGTAAGTAAACATCACCTTCCCACAAAATTAAAACCCTAGTTTCCATATAACCCAGGCTCCATTCGGGTGTGCAAATTTCTTTGCAGACCCGAAAAGCAGCAATTAAAGTATTTAATTTATCCATGAACCCCATGAAATGTGACAGTAAGGCCATTTAGATAATATTTAAATCTATACAATTAAAGCCTGGCCATTATAGAAGGAGACATTATGAATAATGTCTAAATTTTATATTTTCCAAACCCTGTCACCAAATGATAAGCAAGCTACAATAGCAAACCATGCCCAAAATAAAGGTTATAAAACCCCAGTTTTCCATAAGACATCCCAAGCAAGGGTCGGGTGCCCAACCAAGGTTGAGGACCCGACCAAAGCAGTAACAATTAAAATTTTTGTTTGAACATTGAGTTACCCCATTAAAAGTGACAGAGAAAGCCGGCACTGCTACAGATTTACTTGGAACTTTACAAGAGCAATGCATAGCTTATTATAAAATTGTATTGCAGTTTTAATTACTTTATATTAGAAAACATGATAATACGTAAAAGAAGACTGCCAAATGCCAAACTAAAGAGAAAGATGGTGCTGAAAGGCACGTGAAACCTGAGAGGAAGCAGCAGGGACAGATTTAATGTAAGACCAAACTGCCTGGGAAGACCAAGTCCCATGTTTCATGATCTCTTGCAAAGAGACCCCATTGTGAAAGGCCCATGTGGTGGCCGATTTTCGAAAAGAATGAAAAGTAAAGTGTGGAGATACTTGGAGTGCATGTAACGAGGGTACCACTAAACGGCAAATCAGTCCAAACCACCCCTTAAAGTTGCTGTATCTGGCTCAAATTTTCACAGAAAACTCAGTTTATATCAGAGAATAAAATTGCATTGGTCTGAACGACTGGTCTGAATTAGGCAGGGAGTGATAAATAAATAGAATATAATCATGCAGGTAAGTTGTCAGGTTGACTTTTTCTGTGTTCATTTTGCAAGACTAATAGACTGGCAAACCTATATTCATCATATTGAAGAGGAATACTCTAAGTCTTGTGAATGACCATAGCAGAAATGACTAAGTTATAAAATGATACATTAATTTTAAATTGCTTTGATACCAACCTTTATTCCTTGAGGACAAACAAACTTCCATTAGGCTCAGGAACTATGCTACACTTCTCATAGAAGTTACACTTATATCTTCCTCCACCTATTCGGTCAAGAGCAACAGCTTTGCAACTTTTCATACCACAATGTATAATACATTTATCTGGATATCTTGTATCAATTGATGCTGTAGGTTCACCATCACATCCCTTGTTTTGCAATTGGTAAAAGTCTTCCTTAGTGAGAACTGAAAAAGGAGACATTTTTAAAAGTTGTGATTTTGTATTAATAAATATAGCCGTTTGACTCATTCTGGATTTCTTGTTTTAAATATATTTCTCACAGAAAGATCAAAGTTCAATGTTAAATAGAGATTCAGAATCATAGGTGCTATATATAATTATTACATGTAGTAAAGCTGTGACACTGCTGATAATATATAAGGGTTTAAAGTAGATTTCCTTGAAACAGATGTAAGGAAATATTCCAGCATCCATTTGGGTTTGTTGATTAGTGTAGATATCACCTCTACACATGCTTAAGAAAAAAAATATAACAAGATTGCTGTCTAGAAGCAGAAAATTCCTCTTTTCAGTAATATTATGAAATGGCTTGGCTACTGTCATTGACATATTTACGACTATATATTTTGCTTACCAGTGGCACTAAATTGATGGTAATTTTCATAGAAGTCCTTTCAGTCTTTCCCACTATTGTAATATTTAATTTATGCAGTATAGTGGTTTCATAGTATTTCAATTTGAAATAAATACATGTTTTGGAATGAAAAAATATACTTCATTTCTTGTCAAATACATAAATAACCACAGTGTAACAGAATTCACCTCATTACTCTGAACGCTATGGCCAAAAATATTAAAAATTGACCAGAACTGAAGGAGTTATAGTTAATTAAAGTAAGGATAAATGTAACAATGAAGTACCACAATTATATATTTTCCCCATTATCACCCATTCAAAATCACTATCTACAGGTGATGGCTTCCGAAAGACAATACTGGGTTACCAATCACCGGACATACAGCCCTGCTATGTTAATATTAATCAACATTTCAAGAGGATTGTTATACTAAGTGGTTAAATAAATAAATTTTTAAATTACTGTTTATGAAAATATCCATATACTAATACTAATGCCCCTGTTCCACCAAAGGATTAAGCCCCGATCCTGTCGGCGACCCGTGGACAGTCTGTGAAAAAAGCAAAAATGGGGGGAAACTGGATCGGTGTCAAAGTCTGGGATTTAAGAGCAGATCGGCCTCAGGGGGCCTGAGGAGGCCCCAGGTGGCCCCAGACAGTTCCTAACTGGTCTGGGACTAAGAACCGACTAAGCCATTTTTCTGGTCGGTTTGAACCATGATCCTGTCATAGGCAAACCGACTGGGTCCCAGGACACCTCAGGCCTCCTGAGACTAAGCCCCGACTAACCCACAATTAAGTCCCGACCCCCCCAGGTGTCCTGAGGCATCCTCAGGCTTCCCCAGACCGAGATGGCCGATTCTTGTTTTGCATTGGGACTAAGGGCAGCAGGAGGCCTGGGACTAAGGCACTAAGGGTCAGGGACTAAGGGTCGCAGGCGGCCTGGGACAACATAGGACTGTGAAAATTGGTCTGAGGAGGCCTGAGGAAGCCTGGGACTGGACATTTTGTTTATGGCGGGAAAAAATAATCGGGTTGAATCTGGAGAAATATCAAATATGTTTGATTTTTCACACGGCCCCAACCGACCACAACCGACCCTTACAAAGGAAATTTTTCGAACCGACCCTCAAAAACCCTTAATCGGGAGCCTTAGTCGTGTGATGGAACACCCACATTAGTCAGAAAAGCATGCACAAAGAGTGATGCACTGGACAGACATTACAAGGAAATGTGTCATTGGGACATGCTTCAATTTGACACAAATGGAAGTAGATATAAATTATAACATAAATGCCTAATAACTCAACAATTGGTTGTCATCAGGGAATGTCATATATTTCCGGGGATGTATCAATGCCATATTGGCTGACATTTACATGGCAATTTGCCTTGGGATTATCTTTATGCAAAGTCTGTGATTTGTGCCAATTAAAGGCCCTGATTAATATAGAGCAGAAAATATATTATCACCCTGTAGAAAGTGCTGTAAAAATGATTGGACTTTTGACTGTGGAGGTTAGTTTAGAGCTTGGTCTTGTCCCAGTGCATATTTAAAGCAATACGAAGACCGCATTATACACACAAAAGCCAAAGGTCGGTATTTTGTTGTTAAGACAGTGAAAACAATATGGAGGGTTGCCATAGAAATGAAATTGTAAACAATACGACAAAAGCAATATTGTTAAATTTATTTATGCAAAGGTATGAGGTGAGTTAATTAGAGGTAGAGGGTTAATTGCAAGTTTTAGAATTAACTTATAACTACCTTTTTTGCTAAATTTAGAGATTTAATTTAACTAGAATTAATTTCAGTGATGGTTAGTTGAGAAATTAAATTAAAAATAACAATTCACTAATAATTAGTTATTATCTTTCCAATCTCATTCGTTAAAATAAATAAAATTGATGCACATTATAAATTTCAATCTAAACAGTATCTTACAAAAATAGCTCTTCCTAGAAATGAAAAGATAGCATTGTCTCATAAATATTACACAGTCTTGTCTTGTTAGTATAATTGACATAATATAGAAAGATTTGTGTCAATTAGAATTTGTATCTCATCAATACAAGAGAAATCCAACTTGTACTAGTTGGTTATATTTAAAAAATATCCAGCCTTTTCTTGTAACACTTTCTTGTACTTCTGACATTCCCAGTAAACATTTGAAACGTTTTTAAATGGTTTAAACGTTTACAAGATGTTTTAAAACCTAATTAAACCCTATCTTTGGTTTTCTAAACATTTCTAAGTAAATGTTTATGCTGTAATGTTTAAAAACGTTTTATAAACATTCTCTATACAATTGTTTTTGCTGAAAACGTTTATTAAATGTTTAGAAAATAACTCAAGAAGCTTGGTTTGACTGGAAATGTTTTTTAAAACATTTATAAAATAGCTGAAGAAATTAAGGTTTTGCTGGAAACATTTTTCAAACATTCATCATGAAATGTTTGAAAAACATTCTATGAAAAACGTTTTGTAAACCTATAATTTTAAACCTTCACCTTCAAACATGTCCAAACAAAGAAGGTGGTGAGCAATAATAGGGGATTTTAGAGGACTTTGTCAAAAATTGCCCCACATGCAATCCTTAAAAGTTAGAATTGAAGGGGGGGACAGTTTCTAAGCCACTATCTTACAATTTTAGACATAAAATAATACTTTCAATAGTGAGCAACCATACAAAGATAGTGAATTTGACCTCTGACCCCATTATTATTCAGACATTATTATGTTCATTTAAAACATTTTTCTAACATTTATCGCTAAACGTTTAATAAACGGTTTTCAAAAAACATTTTAAAAACATTCTATTACAAATGGTTTTCGTACCCATCATTTTTTAACCATTGCCAAACGTTTCCTTTCAAACGTTTGAAAAACCCAAAAATGTTTACTGGGTTAAGACTTCCTACTCTTAAATTATCTGCATGCAAAAGATAAAGGAAATACTTCAGAAAATATGATATGACTATACTTACATTTATTCCCAGATGGACCATCACTGTAAAAAATAAAATGAATGTATGTTAGTGCATGTGTACAGTTCCCTGTTTACTACAAAAGGGTGATAAGGGCTTAGTGTAAACTCCAAGCTTTGTAAATCATAACAGTTCATAACGACAATATTTTCAGTGATACGGTCAATCTTTTTAATCAGGAAAAATCACATGGTTTGGACATTTCGCCACCCTTTTTGATAACATCAATAATGGAAGTAGCCTCAGTAGTATAATATTACACTTACATAACTAATAAATAGCTTTAATTCACAATAATGGACTGTTTTAAAGATAAGGTATAAACCCAGAATAACCATAACATTGTCTCTTAGTATTTACTATAAGCTATTAAGTTATACCTGGAAAGCATTCGTAGAATAAAGACGCCCTTGAGAGGTAGTAGCTAAGAGTCCCTACACAGAAATTTCACCAAAATAGCACATCAAAATGGGACCATTTAAAACTCTGGATTCTTTTTCTTTTGTATCCAGAGTATGAATCAGATCTTTCCCAAAATTTAATCACTTCTTCATTTGGACAAATTCTAGTCACATTTAAAAATTCATAAAGATGTATTCTTCAGTTTTTTAGTGAAAACGAACAGAGATGAACAGACAAAGAAAAGCAGCCCAAAACATAACCTTCTTATCGAAGGTAAATGTAATTTTTTGGTTGTTGACAATTTCCAATTGATTAAATATGCACCCTAATTATGTACACTAATTTGTTCACAATAATTATATGTAGTGTTTCTTTTTTACCTTTTCCAACAAGAAAAGAGATAAAATGGCTAAGCCATCTGCCATATATACAAGTTACTAACGTCTATATAAATGTGACTGAGTTATATATAAATATGACTAACTTCTATATAAATACTGCTACTGTATTGTTAAGCTTGTGTATTGTTAAGTAACATATTTAAAATTTTTTAAGATAAACTAAGTTGGTAACTCATATATTCAAGCTTTTAATTCATTTCTTCAAGCTATTGGCATATATAAGTTGGAAAACAAAACAAAAACAGTCTATCATAAGGTTCTGTAATAACTGGGCCATCCCTCTCCATATGGTCATTTCTGTACGTATTTGATTTTGGCACCAAATCCTCCTATTTGTGATTTTTGAAGAGACTTTAGTACATGGTTTGCCCGTATAACAATGTATAACCATCCAGTCACATCCCTTACCACCTCCCAAAAATGTAGAGTTTGATATGGTTTTAATGACAGGATGTGGCAGGTTGAAAACTAAGGCTGGATCAGTAGCAAAAATGTGTACATCGGGAGGCCAACAATGCAAAACCATACCGATTCCAGGACTCTTCATTTTAGTACACCCTAACCAAACATGGACCTTTCCTCTTAATGACATCACAATAAAAGTGCTCAAAACACAAAATATGAGATAAAGGCTTGTATTTTTCTTTATATTTCTTGTTTGTTCCCAATATTTGAAGTTTTCCTTCAATTATATGAGCTGACAAGCGAGATTACAGTTATAAAGTGTCATAATTAAAACATGGCAGTTTTGGTCAACATAATCGCTAATACTGTATAAAGTCTGCAAATGCATAAAAATAAAAGCTTGTAATTTCTTCAGATTTTGGTTATGTTTCTAATATATTAACCTTTCCTTCCATCCTTAAATGCGCTGACAGGCGAAGTGGCAGTTGTAAAGTTTTGTTACAGTATTTCAGTAAACTAGTCTCAAAACTGAAACACCTGGACTACCAACCCATCCCTGTTTAAAACACAAATAAAAATTGCCTGAAAACACTGTGTCCTGTGTTCTGTCTAATGCATCCCTCCTAAAAATGGGAATCCCACTAAACTGGGTTGAATGAGTCCTCCCAAGACAGCAGGCAAACCACACCACAAGGAACCACAACTGAAAGATCACAAACCAGTTAAGTTGTTGATTGTGACCCCAGCACACAAGGAGGGGGCTCGGTGGTGCAGCAGTTAGAGTTCTCAGCTCCAACCTCTGAGGCTGCTGGTTCAAATCTCGGGCCGGGCACTTCATGTTGGAAAGTTGGTAGTTATTTGCCGATGCCCGGTGGTTTACAGTGCAGTATGCACTGGTTTCCTCCACCTGTAAACTACCCCTTGCTATATAGCACCCTGGCTGTTGAACGCGGCATGAAAGAACAAATAAATCTAAATTAACCCAGCACACAAGGTTGAGACAATGGGGTAATAATAGCTAAAAGAAACTGTAAGATTTGAGTACAGGGAACCTAACCTTTCAAGACTGTACAATTCAGTTCCAGTAACCCCATTCTCTTCTTCACATCTCTCATACAGTTGGCAGTCTATAATTTTTTCCCATGATAATCTATATCTGTCAAGGTGAATGCTTTACACCACTTCTGTCGAAGACAATCTGTCGGGCAGTCTTCATACTTTTTAGCATAGAAATAGAAAGTGCTTTTCCCTGAACATGCTGTACTCTCCTTTCTGGTGAAGCCCTTGAACTGGAGGACTGCAACAATAAGAGTTTTTAATGTGGATGTGTGTCACAAAGTCTGGCAATAGGATAAATACTTTTTTATCAGTTGGGCATTTGAATAAATGACTAATAATTGACAGTAAAATGATATAAACTAAAGCTTATGAAGCAATTGTTCTTTGAAATATGTGGCATGTAATGTAAACCACAACTTATTAACTGGCATATATTCTGATTACCTTTTTGTTTGGTTGTTACCTATTTGAAAGCAAGCTGATAGTAAATTTCCAAAAGGGTAAATTGTAATGTTTTGTCAGAAGAAAATGTGCTTGAAATATTTAGTGTTTTACATATTTAAACAAAAATAACTTTCTTGTGCAAGAAACAATCATTTAATCCATTTAAATTGAAAACACTATCTTGTGAATACCACACATATGTAATGGTGAAGAATGTAAATGAAACTGTTTAATTATTAATAATCCTTAAATTCCATAAAAGACAGGCAAAGTGTCTCAGTAAATTAACTCTCATTGGACTTAACAGTATAAATCAATAGTCACATAGCACACCGCCTCTAATAATAGCCTCAGCCAATCCCTGTCTCTTTGAGAAAGACCTCTCAGAAAACAAACCCAGAAATTGGCGACAAGTAATATGTATTAGTGTACAGAGCTTCAGTCTTTGAGCTGAAGAGACAGTGAAGTAAGAGTGGTTACACAGACAGATAATAGGTGGTGAATAAAGAGAGAGAACAGAAGAGAGAACATGAAATAACATGCAGAGGGGGAGAGCCTAGCTTGCTCTCTCGCATGAGAGAATGTGTTGAATTGTAATTGTAACTTGTGTTTATTGAACTAGAATAAACTGTGAAAGAGTAATCAAGTGTTTTGCTTCTGTCATTGTGGCAACCCTGGACCTCTCATAAATACAGCCGAGTGAGTACCTACAGAAGCAGACATAGTGGAGATCTGGTAATCCACAGCTGCCTCAAGGCACTGCTGGAGTCCACCTTTAAACACCCCCTAACCAACATTTGGACAATATACCACATCATTCCAAGGTTCTCTAATTTATTGAAAGAAAATATCTTTTACCTGTGATCTCTTTTGGCTTTCATATCTAACTAACAAATAAGTATTTCAAAAATATATTTACCTTCAGACTCTTCAGGTTCTTTCACAGCAGGTGGTGCACTGCTAAAATTGAAAGAAAGTATGTTATTACATTATTATGTCAGGGGACACTTTACGCATTACCTAAAATCCTGTAAGTACTGTTTGTACAACTCCTCTCATCTAATATAGGTCTAACATATTTTCCTGGAGTGAAAGGACTGTGGGGCAAAGTCATTGAATAAAGTGTGACATTATCGTAAGAGGGCTGTTCCACTTTGGTCATAATGCTATACGATTGGTTTATGATCCGGTTGTATTGTCAGCTCGTTAGGTAGATATTTTAAATTACAACAGTCTGAAAGACATTGTAAACCATTTGTGTACAGAAGTTATAGTACTTCCTAATTGGTTTGCTATTTGATAAGCTCATCAGACCCCAGAGAACAGTTCATGACAATATTAAACCATTTGAAACTATTGCAAACTGCTCCTGATCCTTACCAGATTTTTATAATCGTAAACCCATCTTAAACCTTTTCACTCGTAAGGTCAGCATTTTGATCTAACAGTGAAGTTAAACCCATCTTAACAGTCGCAAAGCAATCTTTTTCACCCTACAGCAATCATAAATCTTTAGTTTCAGGGGCCTGGTCCACGTGACCCCACCCCCCCCCCCCCCCCCAAAAAAAAAAAAAAAAAAAAAAAAAACTGTGGATCATCAATGCTTTCAATACTTTGGATCGGGACCTGGATTTACGGTTGGCTCACAAAGATGGAACAACCTTTTAATAAAGGAAGTGAAGGTGTGTTGGCTAATAATGTTGATACCCAGCACACATGTTTAACTGTGGTGGTATCTGTATGGATTAGAATCCCACTCGATGACCTCATCTATAAACCTGCAAATAGAAAACTCGTATCTAGCTAGTGCAGATCAAGGAATGCCTCACACCAAATAGTCACCCTCTCCCCTCACCCACCAACAAGCATATTTTAATAAATCTCATTAGAGGACATAAAGGCTGTTTCAGACATTTAAGCAAGCTGTCACAATGCCAATCATGTTCTGAGTTGTGTTTATTTATTTGAAGCTTTTTGTCGCTTTCAACACTGCACAGATCATGATGGGTAGTTGGAAGGGCAGAGGAAACCATTACATACATTCCTTATGCATGAAAATAAAATTTGCAATATAATTTGCATCCATAGTTGGCTTAAGTTGGGCATAAGACTAATAGTCATAAAACAAGTAAGTTATAAGGATAGTATTATCAGGTTTCACCAAATTACTATACAACTAACAACTAACCTTTGTTTGAGCCTGTACAAATCGGTGCCTGTGACCCCATCTTTTGGTTCACATTTTGATTACATTCTACAAACCTTGCTTCCCGGGTGACCCTCCCATGCTGCCAGGGTAAATGCAGTACACCACTTCTTTACACCACACTGTGCTGGACAAACCTTATCTCTGCTGACTGGGATTACATAGTCCTCTGCACCTTCGCATGCTGTGTCTTCAGTCTTCTCAAAGTCTATCATCTGAAGATCTACGACACAGAAATATGTATTGTAATTATTCTTTTTAATAAGGTTTTACACAAACGATAGACAGAAACTAAGATTAAAAATGAAGTAAAAAGTTAGTCAAAGTAATAAGTACTTGGTAATAATGATATCTGATCCAGTATCTATCATATTGAAGGGATACTGCACCTCTTATATTAATATTGCCTCCATTCCTACAATATCAATTTATTTATTGCCGGTTTTACGTTGCTTTCAACACTGTACAGGTCATATCATGACGGGTAGTTGGAATGGCAGAGGAAACCAGTACATACAGTTTATTAGGGTTCTGTACTGTAAACTGCCGACCAATGGCAAGCAACTACCAGCTTTCCCACTTGACGCCATACCGGGAACCAAACCCTGGCCTCAGAGGTGGGAGGTGAGTGTGTTACCACTCTGCCACTGTGGCCCCCTGCTACAACATCAAAAGCATATATGCTTCACTATATATAACTAAACTGACTTGTTATCTCTGATCATGTTTGGTGGGAACCGTTTGTTTGTTTGTCAGTTTGCCTGTAGTTGTGCCTGTTACTCCAGAACTAGTATGGATAACTTTATGATTTTTATGTGGATAAGACCTGACCAAGGGAAGAAGTGATTAAGTTTTGGGAAAAGATCCTAATCATATTCTTGAGACAAAAGCAAAATTCCAAATGCAATCTGTTTTGCAATGAGTAGTTAGGTGAAGTTATAATATGGAGAGATTGGGCTTACTTGGCTCACATCTGCACTGGGATAGTGCGTTCTAGAAGCATCAAGAATGTTTTCATAAACAGATGACATAATTCTATTCTCGGCCGCCTTACCAAAGAAACCTTGTTATGTAATGGATCCTGTTATAATATTGCTCTTGGTACAATATTGGGCGACATTATTTGACAACATCTCTTTAGATGTAACATCTAATCTAATGTGGACTTTTAATGAGCACCAATTGACAGACTATAAGGCACAAATGATTATAAACAAAGTAATTAATGCCAATCCAAGACATAGCCAGGTCATACCAAGAAGACACAGGGGTGACAGGGGAGGCTATGGCGGGATAGGCTTTTGCAAACAGGTAAGTTTTAAGCTTTTCTTCTGCAGGAGGCAATTGGTGCTGTGCTGTGTACATTATCAAGGAGTTCATTCAAGATGTGGGGATCATCTAAAGCAAAGCCAGATAAATGTATTATACATTGTGGTATGAAAAGTTGCAAAGCTGTTGCTCTTGACCGAATAGGTGGAGGAAGATATAAGTGTAACTTCTATGAGAAGTGTAGCATAGTTCCTGAGCCTAATGGAAGTTTGTTTGTCCTCAAGGAATAAAGGTTGGTATCAAAGCAATTTAAAATTAATGTATCATTTTATAACTTAGTCATTTCTGCTATGGTCATTCACAAGACTTAGAGTATTCCTCTTCAATATGATGAATATAGGTTTGCCAGTCTATTAGTCTTGCAAAATGAACACAGAAAAAGTCAACCTGACAACTTACCTGCATGATTATATTCTATTTATTTATCACTCCCTGCCTAATTCAGACCAGTCGTTCAGACCAATGCAATTTTATTCTCTGATATAAACTGAGTTTTCTGTGAAAATTTGAGCCAGATACAGCAACTTTAAGGGGTGGTTTGGACTGATTTGCCGTTTAGTGGTACCCTCGTTACATGCACTCCAAGTATCTCCACACTTTACTTTTCATTCTTTTCGAAAATCGGCCACCACATGGGCCTTTCACAATGGGGTCTCTTTGCAAGAGATCATGAAACATGGGACTTGGTCTTCCCAGGCAGTTTGGTCTTACATTAAATCTGTCCCTGCTGCTTCCTCTCAGGTTTCACGTGCCTTTCAGCACCATCTTTCTCTTTAGTTTGGCATTTGGCAGTCTTCTTTTACGTATTATCATGTTTTCTAATATAAAGTAATTAAAACTGCAATACAATTTTATAATAAGCTATGCATTGCTCTTGTAAAGTTCCAAGTAAATCTGTAGCAGTGCCGGCTTTCTCTGTCACTTTTAATGGGGTAACTCAATGTTCAAACAAAAATTTTAATTGTTACTGCTTTGGTCGGGTCCTCAACCTTGGTTGGGCACCCGACCCTTGCTTGGGATGTCTTATGGAAAACTGGGGTTTTATAACCTTTATTTTGGGCATGGTTTGCTATTGTAGCTTGCTTATCATTTGGTGACAGGGTTTGGAAAATATAAAATTTAGACATTATTCATAATGTCTCCTTCTATAATGGCCAGGCTTTAATTGTATAGATTTAAATATTATCTAAATGGCCTTACTGTCACATTTCATGGGGTTCATGGATAAATTAAATACTTTAATTGCTGCTTTTCGGGTCTGCAAAGAAATTTGCACACCCGAATGGAGCCTGGGTTATATGGAAACTAGGGTTTTAATTTTGTGGGAAGGTGATGTTTACTTACCTGTCTGTTTGGTTTAGTGACAGAATTTTATTTCAAATAAATAACCGCCTACTGTGTTATAGCATGAAGTAATACATTACTATGACATAAAGAATGCATTATTATAATAATAAAAATATTATCCCATATCATTTTTCATTGTCTTGGGGAAGGGGTAGCTGGAAATGAGTTTGTATAACATAGTTAAACCTGACAAGTACTGATATCTAGTGTATGACAGATAGATTTTAGTAAAATATATTTTGTTAAAAACATAACATTTTAACATATGTATAATTGATTAGCCAGAATAGTTTGTAATGAATCCTGTCATATATATTTTAGGGAACCATGCAATGGTGGATGGCACTGTCTGCTTTCCTGAAAGGATTTTGTTGCTTTTTCTATTGAACAATAATTATGAATTAGTATATTTCACTTGATGGGTAATAAATGTAACAAACTTTAGACAATGTTTTTACACTTTTATAGTAACAATGGAAATAATTTTGCAATAAATAGTTTATTACCAACTTTGGTCTCTTTCTGTTAAAATGCATTTGTTATTTACAACCGGCATGTAATTAAGAACAGTAAATTTATTTTTTATTGCAAGCCCGTAACCTGAACAGGTAGAGGTCACTGCTCACAATGAACTGTTAAATAAACAATACATTCATCTACATCTATTTATGTCCTAATGATAAGGATGTTTGTTTTAAAAATATATATATGTACCTAAAAATTCAACGTGTGTGAGGCTATGCCAATGAATAAAGAGATTATGGAAATTGATTATAACAATTTAAAAAGTTTGACTTTGACCTGATTTAATAATAAATGGCACCAATAGAACATCACACATTGATTCTGAAGTGACAATGAAACATTTAATTAGTGGTTTGGTGTCATCTCAGAAATCTGTTCAAAATTGAAGAAACCTGGCCACAAGTGCGTGTGTTACTCTTGTACATGCTTTTTGTCTTGACTTCTACAACTGTTTGCCCTACAAATGGCCAAACCTCATGGAAAACAATCTCGAGTGAGTCCTGTTCAGCAAAAACTCATTTTTCATGAGAAGAAAGTAAACTCTGTTGCTCCACTTTGATAAACTCCATTGGCTTCCAGTGAAACAAAGGACAAAGTTCCAAATACCTTTTAACTACCTCTAAGTGTCTGACTAGAATAGGTCGAGTCAAGCCTTATCTCCTTATACCACACACACCACACCATGTACGCAGGTCTTCTGACAGTTTACGGTTCTGAGGAGACTCAAAAACATGTGATGACAAGGCATTTCGTAACTCGACTCTTGGACTTTAGAATGGTTTACCAATTCACCTCCGATCCTGCACATCAGTCAACTCTTTTTAAAAAAGCTAAAGACACACCTCTTCAAAGAATGACTATGGAACATAAGTGCATGTAATTTCAACAATGTTACATCTCCATTTACATACTTTACTTGATCATAAATATTGCCAAAGCGGTAATAGACAATTCTGAAAATACATATATAGAAAAGCATAGAAATGAATATTACTATCTAACTATAAACAGTGTTATTAACCTCATCTGGAAGGGCTGCTACTTCCATGGTTTGTTTATTACTTCTGTCAGGACAAGCATTTCACCCTGATGATGTGACTGGATACAATTTCTGCCTTTGTCATCACCATGCAATCCTATTACATGAGTTCCATATCTGGTTGATTTAACTAGGTGGTAGATTTCCATATGATTACTAGGTGTTGGTCTTAGAGCACATGCCCCCAAAAAACACAATGCAACAACTTCAATTTCAGGGCAGAATTTACTTTTGCTTTAACCATCTTATTATTTTTGCTCCAACTGATAATGATGGCTTTGTGATATCACCTTCCATTTTGTAGTTCTTACAGGCAGCATTGAATTCATATCTGAGTGATCAGATATAATTCAGCAGGTCCAAGCTTACCAAGTACTCTGATGTGTTTTCTGCCCACTAGTACCTTCAATGCAGTGACCTTCCCAGTTCCAAACACATGTGAAATGGTGTCACATCCTGATAAGATATTTGGCAATCTTTTTGTGCTAGGTTGCTGTTTGATGAATGTCTACAATGATCTCCACAAACTTGAACTTCCAATTCTTATATTCAGCCATTTGTTCATCAAGTGAATCAGCAAGAGAAAGAAATCACTCTCATTGGAGATTACTTTGATGTGTGAGTTAGTTTTCCCACAATCAATTTGTGCCATCCTTCTCGTGATGAATCTACAGATCCTGTCTCTGGATTTTAAGTATTACACATCTGTACTGGTGTACAGTGCTGCTGATGAGTCCAAGGTCAGTCTAAGATATACAAAGTTTCCAGAACTTCATCAATGTGAATTATCAGAATACAACAGACAAATTTCTGAGTCCTTGCTATTTGGAATGTTTGAAATGAACTTGCCTCCATTGTTAAGCAATGCACATTTGATTTTTGATTTCCAATAGAAAGCATCTAGTGAAATATATACTCAGAGGCCTTAAATCCATCTCTGAGTGTAGGATCCTTTCCATTGACCACGTTTGTTATTTTTACTGACAACATTTCATTTCAGATACTTTCAGAGTAAACCAATCACTTTTTCTTTGTTGTAAATACCCCATATAGACTACAGGCGGAAAACCCAGCAGTAGTATCCATTGGACCAAAAGCCCCAGTCCTTCAAATACCATCTTATATCCATGTGTGAGCTTGTGCCACAGTGACAAAACATCCAGCTACTTGAGCATCCCACCAAATCTATAAAATTTCTCTCTCAGACCAGCACACTTCCACTCACTGCCAGTCACCATCCCTTATCATTACTACTAGCATGCCTTTATATGTGTGTCTCAATCTCAGACCTTCCATTCAAGTGACATTCAGCAGATAAATTTCTCATATGGTAACTGAGGGTATGGTCTGTGGTATATATAATATTGTGATAAGGTTTAGTTTTTGGTAGCACTTGTTCATCCACCAGCTACCAAAGGTGAGTTAAGGTTAAATGAAGTTGTCTCTTTGTGATCAATGTTTGTAGTACTATCGTCCTACTGTTATCTAAGGTTGTATACAGTGCCCAATTAGTTTACTGTCTCACATTAGGAGAGTCAAAAGGTCAATTGTGAGGTCAAAGTGAGATTGGCGCTATAACAGGTCTCATTGCCAATGGTAGTGGGTTTCGAACCCCGAGTAGAGTGAAATTTAAATGAAATCATATTCAGTCAGAAGGTAGAACACACACAGAAGACAATAAAAGACAAGTTTGGGGTTTTTATTTACATGTTAATAAACATTTAAAATTTTCAAGAGAAATAAAGGAAATTTTAAAGTGCCATACAATAAAGGAGGCAAAGCCCCAGCCAACACGCGATAATACCACTAGGTAGAAACAGTGACGTTAAAGTACATCACACAGTTATTTTAATGCAAAATACAACCATAATACACAGCTACAAGAATACTACACTATACTATTATGTCACTTGTTCAGTGTGTCAGTTAGTCAATCCGGATGAGTCAAAAGAAGTCGAAATTCAAAATTAAACAAGTAGTTGGACACCAAGATCAGCCTATCTCTATAACTCCCAGACCCATATCAATCCCAGCGGAGAACTTTCTACCTCCGGGACAAAGGGTATGGGTCAAGGTCAAGAAGGTTAAATGAAAGGTGGAGATATTATAACCTGAGAGTACAAAGCTCAGGGGAACTCAACTACCAGTGATCAAAATCCACTCAGTTCCTGATCAAAGAAAAGAGCTCAAAAGCGAAATCAAATCAGTAGGGGGACACCAGGGTCAGCCTGGGCTAGCCTATCCCTGCAACTCCAAGACCCAAATCAATCCTAGTGGAGACTTACCTACCCCCGGGACAGTGGAGTAGGGGTCCAGATCAAAGAGGGTAAGGTAAAAGGTAGAGATGCATTATAAACCTGAGAGTACTAAGCTCGGGGGACCTAAACTTCCAGTGATCACACATATTGTTGGGGGTAGATCAAGTACCCAACAAGTCATATCAGGAAGGGGTGCTGAATCTGGATTCACCCCACCTGGAATCCCTGAATTACTACATTACAGTGGGGACAAGCTGTAGGAGGAATGGTTACAATGTACTAGTAGTGGGAGGTGGGTTAAAATACTTGCTACTTCTTCAAAATCTAAGTCCAGAGTGACAAGAATGGGTATTGGCACCAAACCAAAGGCAAGAATGGATATAGGTGAAGCTTTTAGCAAAAGCGTTCAATGTATTGAAATTTAAAGTAGTGGTCAAATATTCGAAACTTAAAGTGGGGGACAAAAACTGCACCAGAGGGCCCCTATCAAGTTTTGCCCCCCATAGTGGCTGTGCATGTGATACCTTATGGAAAGTCCAAATGTCGGATGATATGAGGCATAATAGGAGGTGGTATCCCAACAAGTAAAACCTATCAGCGTGAGGCATTCCCCTGTAGTATGAATGGGTCATCAGTGACATTGAATATGACTTTTTGTGCTGGGGGGTTTATTTGTAGGCTGAGTTTACGTAAGGTCAAACATGTGCTATTTTTGCTGTACTGAACCCAACATTTGTTGATTTTACCTAGCGAGTGCGATGGATTTAGATTAGCGAACATGTCAAAGGTGAAACATGTGCCAAATCAAGAGTTGATGTTACTGATTTTGACATGATTACAAAATTTCTAAAAAATGTTAGCAGTCACAAAAGTTCATTTTTTCTTGGCTTTAATTTTAACATTTATATAGTTCAATGGATATTTAATTTTTTTAGATTTAAAATTCATTTGTTGTAAGACGATAATTTTATGTAAGAATGCAACTTCTTTCAAATTTCTTTTGGAACTTCCGCAATGGTGTCAAGCTTAGTATCAATCAGGATATGTCAAGGATGATGAATCAACAGAAAAAGATAGGTTATTATTTTTTTGTATATGAATATATCATGATTTCGATCTGATTTCAATATTTTATTGGTCAACACTTGTTCCCTCTTTTCCCTTGACATTGTTGATGGGTTGTTACAGCTGAGGAGAAGGGATCAGACTTCCTTCTCCACTGAAACTGGACTAGCAGTCCCAACTGCTAGCAATTTATAAGTCTGGTCGGGATGAGTCTGAACAATACTTCACTCTCATTGGGTTGCCACTACTGGTTATCCTTGCAAAGTTACTACATCTCTGCTTGCCTCTGGAACATGTCCCAGGCCTTTTACGTTCAATGTTACAGAAAAATAGTCCAACCCCAAGATATATCAGTAGATGAATTACAGACAAGCCAGGATGTACTACATTCTGTGTTGAAGATTCAAGCCATCCATCATTTTCCTGTGCTTCATAAGCCCAGACTCACTACTTGCCTTTCTGACACTAGAAGCAGTTAGGATGGGTTATGGTCAGCACCAGTGGAACACCCACATACACCAACCCAAGACTTTTCAAATTGTTTATGATTAGGTTAGCCCTAATGTAGGCCATTAGTAAATTTGCGATACCGCATACTAACGTCCTATCGGTTTCCATTTGAAAATCTCAGGCATTTCAAACTTTGGTTTTATACTCTTACATGTATCAAATAAATATTGGTTACTTACAGTTTGAATATGCCTTGTATGTAGTATTATCAGTCTAAAACAATAAAGCAGTTATAATCCACATAATAATACCAATATAAAGATGTTTTGTTTATGCTTCATTCAATGCAGGTAATGCTGACGGGTTTCATTATGGCTACAGAAGGGGCTAAATATAATAGCAGAATATTCCAGTTGTATCTTTTAAAAGTAAATGTTTGGTTTTAGACTGTTAAAACTATTGACATTGAACATAAAGCTAGTGAGTAACGAAGAATATTATTTCTATTTAAAGAGTATAAAGTCGAAAGTTTGAAATGCCTGAGATTTTCAAATGGAAGCCGATAGGACGTTATGTCAGCGGTTCACCGCTATTAGATATAACGGCCTATTTTAGGGCTATGATTAGGTGTGCATCAGAGTCTGTCAGTTGATGGAGATTAAAAGCCATAAAAGTCCACATCAGATTACATTACATAGCTCCTCAATTAATGTTGCAAAGGCCTTCATTGACTTCACCTGCATAACCTCATATAACACCTCACCACTCGTGTACACACAATGTCTTCTAAGGAAAGAATTGCCATACCAACCAAAATATCTGTCGGAAACTGCAGATAGGAAGTTTTTCTATTGTCAGTCAAAAACTCTAAAGTAAATTATCACTCTATGATGGATGAAACTGAAATTCTCAAAAAAAAAATGATCTAGCCTAATCCTTCTGCAGAATTGTTCACTCAATTTAATAATGTTTATAAAATGCTGTGGGTTTGTTCATATACATAGAATAGAAAAGTACTATATAAATGTTTATTACTGGGTTATTTTACAATAGTTAACCAGTTACATTCAAATATATACTTGATCGTACTATAAAAGGAGACATATATACTCTCAAATTTTCTGAGGTGGAAACCCACGCTAATTGAAACACTTAAGATTTAAAGCCCATTGACATTGAAAGTGTTGTTTCATACTTGAAGGAAACTTTTGTAAACTTATCACGTGTAAAGAGTTTTAGATGAGAAAGTAATTTCGCTACAAGATCTGCTATTGACATCTACATCAAACGAAAACCTTCTATAGAAATACAATGCAGAGATTCATTTATTTCCCCAGTGAATAACATATTTTGTCAATACTATTCCATTCTATCAAAATTGAAAATATTTTTGTTGACATTAAAATCTCTCGTCTGAGTAACTTCTTCCTGGCCTCTTGGAGGTACAATAACTTATTGATTAAATTATTTCAATTATTATGACCTAAAATTGTCTGGTTAACAAAATGCTTTCAAGGCCGATATTAAATCTGGGCCAATATTTATAAAGATCTCTTGAACTTTAAATTCACTAAAACAGATTTAATTCATTTTTAAAAGCTTTTGCTTTTACTCAAACGATACACAATATAGAAATTTGTAAACTGTAATTCATCTTACAATTCATACATAAAACATAATTTCTGAGTTTAATACTTAAACTCAAAGTGAAAATTTGCCTACCTTCTCTCATTTCTTTTGGGTTTCCTGAGCTTGTACTTACAAATATTCTTAAACTTAAACCCACAAACCAATTTTTAGGAGGTTGTATTTCAATTCAAACGTTTCAAATGATCATTAGAATTGAACTCACTTTAAGCCTCATGCATAGACTAGTTTTCTGAGTTTACACTTAGAGTGAAAGACAATAGTTTGCTACCTTCTTTCCTTTTTTTTCATACCTTTGCTAGGGCCTGTATTTGGAAATATTTTTAAACCTAAACTCCTGTTATAGGTTTCAACTAAAACCGTCCAGAAAATAGAAATTTCTTAGTCATATTTGGAAGTTTATACATAAAATTATTGTCTGAGTTTATACTTAACTTCAAAAAGGACAGTTGG
Organism: Sabellastarte sp. h YS-2021; assembly: GCA_964017235.1. Classification (NCBI taxonomy): domain Eukaryota; kingdom Metazoa; phylum Annelida; class Polychaeta; order Sabellida; family Sabellidae; genus Sabellastarte; species Sabellastarte sp. h YS-2021. The sequence goes on from OZ024931.1 coordinate 146,178,444, forward strand.
CTGCCTTCTTTCCTTTATTTTTGTTATCCATGTGTGTAAACGACGGTCCCGAAATGAAACAACTCCAAAAAGTACAGAATCTGCTGTTGATAAACAAATACTTAAGCTTAAGCAGAAACGCAGAGTTTAAGTTTATGCTTAAGTGAGAATACTTACGAAAATACTAATTTCAACAAAATTTCAGGTGTGAGGAAAACTAAGATTAAGTATCTGAGTATAAGTATGAGTTGTATGTTTTTGTAAATATGGATCAAATATGTTACTATGAGTTGTTGGCAGACTTTGTAAGATAAAAACCCCCTTAAATATAATATAACACATGGCTCAAATCTTATTCATTGAGAATTTTACAACATTCAGTCTTAAGGAACCTATTTTTTGTTTCCGTTTGTCTTTTATTTGTTCACATATATATATATTAAATTCACACTTTATAATTAATTCAACTCTTACAGATATGAATCAAAAAGGTAATTTTTAAACCTTCTGCAACAGACGTTTCAGAGGGTTTAGATTTTCAAAACCATTTCCAATTTGTGCACATAGACACTCTGTAAATTGTCAAAAATAGAAAGAATAGAGTGGCTGAGTTTGAAATATTATGACTACTTGATTCTGGTCTCTATAGTACAGACTTTGAGTCCAATTCATGGCAAAATAAGCACTTGTCATAGTGTGAAATTAACCCTTTTTAATTCCAATCAGTTTCATGGGAGTTTTGAGTTTTATTTGAATATCAACACCTTAAGAGAATACCCTATTTGAGGCCTTGCAAAAGTATTAATTGATAAATTTGTTATTTGTATTTATAAAATAGCAAGATCACACAGAGAGTGCAGACCTCCGCCAAGGCAGCTCAGTCCCCCAATACTATGTCTACTCCACAAAATTATTCCTGGGCTTTGAAAACCTACTATCAGCATTGATATTGTATTTTTACGCTTTGTTCCTTGTCCCACTTCAGACATTTAATGAAAATATCATCCATATCCATCCATAACTTTTTGAGTTATCTTTCTTTAAAAAATAACGGGATCCAGAAGATCCAGACAATGATCCAGATCGCACCCAAGGTCTAATAACTTCTTCCTTGTCCCATTTGGGACATGTCATGAAAATTTCATCTGAATCCATCCATAAGTTTTCGAATTGTCTTCCATTAAAGAATTCAGGGATCCAGAAGATTCAGATGGTGATCCGGATCAATCCCAAAATCTAATCACTTCTTCCTTTGCCAAGTTCTCACACATCCTTAAAATTTCATCAAGATTCCTGCATAAGTTTTTGAGCTATCTTTCTTTAAAAATTAAATTTCATGTGTCCAGAAGATCCAGACAGTGATCCGAATCACTCCCAAAAACCTAATCACATCTTCCTTTCACCATTTCAGACATATCCTGAAAATCTTATCAAAATCCGTCCGTGAGTTATCTTGATCACAAACAGACAAACCCATGTGAAAACTCCTTGGCGATGGTAATTAATGTATAATCTATTTCTGGGGTTTTTGTAAGCTTTCTCTACTTGCTATAACTTAAGCTATTTAAGGGATGTTAAAACGTCAGGTTTGACCTTTTATGTTTCTTTAAAAGTTTGGGAGTAAAAAATATAATAATATACACCTGTTCAGACTAAACACAGTAAATTCCAGGGAACACTTGATGAATGAAAACTTCAACAAGGGGTACATTAGCTAAACTTTGAGATAGTTTGCATCCAAAATCCTTCACTGAATGTGATCCCCCACTTCCTTTGGTCAGGTCCTACCCACAAAAAAAATAATCTGTAATTCAGTTTTTAAAACAGACAAACAGACAAACTAACGCAAGCAAAACATACAGCAATTTGACATCTCAAAACATTTCAAATGAAGGTTATTTGGGATATCTACCAAGTGAACTGTGAGAGGTGTAGACAGGCCTGATTCAGGGCCTAATTTTCACTGTCAATTTTTTTTTCCTTGATAATTATTAAATCTCTATATTAAATTTACATATTACTTAGTATAAAATAAAAGCATCTACTAATTTGAGTTGCAATTTTTACAAAATATGTATATAAGATATACAACAGAAGTTATTTTCCCTTTCAATCTCAGAAATTTACATTAAATATAAACATCCTGACCTTGTTAAGTGCGTTTGGAAATGCTTCAGTGAATGTTGATGCCCTGTTCAGTCTGGTATAAATAATTTATGGGTTTTGGAGCTATTTTATTGAAACTTACCTTATATGGCTTCCTATGATAAATGCTTACATGATCAATCATATCTATGGACTTTACTACACTAATCCCATGAAGGGGAGTCATGAGGTGTATTGTTATCAAGTTTGTTTCTTTGTTTGTCTGTCCATTTGCATTATTTAAAAACTCATGAATATCAGCTCATGAATATTGTTATACCACGTGGGGTTTAACCCTTGGCTAACAAATCCAGATTTTTGTGGGGAAGATCTTTCTCAGTTACTATGTAAGGGCAATGGTTTAGATTTAGATTTATTTTTAATTTAAGATCGCATTCAAATGCCAGGCTTACATAGTTTATGGGTGGAGAAACCAATGAATAGTAGTTAGTCAACATTCTGCACTGAAAACCACCGGGCATTTGCAACTAACTGCCAACTTTCCAACATGAGGCGTCCGGGCCAAGAGTCAAACCAGCGACCTCAGAGGTTTAAGGTGAGTCCTCTAACCACTACACCAATGAGCCCCCCAGGCAATTGATTGTGTATATTTGTAAACATGTGTGCAATAATATTACAAATATGTTACTTTTGCCTCACGATAATCCATTAATAACAAACAATGGCTAAAGGAAGCCATGCCCCGGAATCCAGAGCAGGATATTGGTGATGTATCCAGAAAGAAATTATACCATTCAAATATGGTATCTGGATTATCTATATGGGGGGCTAATCCAGGGGTAGACCTCGCCGTATAAAATATGATCCCGAATGGATAGATAGTTGTCAAGTTATGCATACCTACAATTGCAAAATACTACTGGAAAATGTCTGAATAAATCCCGGAGTCTCCATCTGAATCCAGATTTAGTCCATCTTTAAGAAGGACAAAGCCAAGGGTACAAACCACCATGTGTAGAAATATGATCCCAGCCCAAAGTATAGGTTTATAGGCATGGATATAGACAGAGAGACACATATATTTACAAGATGATAACACTCTTGCTGCTCCACACGGGGGAGGTGAGGTGGGAGGGGGGGGGGGTGAAAATGCCATCCCTTGACAATTGGAAACCAGTTTAAACCAATTGACACCTAGATCTTGTTCAATGATGTTTTTGACTTTTTAAAGATGTAACTTTGAACAATCACAAATACAGAGAACAGACAAACACAATGAAAACTAAGCCGTACTTTTGGGGCAACAATATTAATGGATATATATCGATAGGTAAGTTTTATCATGGTATCAAATAATATTCCTTATATTTATAATGATACAAATATTGAAAGTTTTCGTTTTTTGAGAATATCCTCTGTATTTTTCAACACCCAGCTATAAATTTATATCTCTGTTTATTGGACACCACAGAATGTGACTGAATACCCCAAGCATTTAAATTTTACCCTATTTCACCCAGTCATCAAATTATAAGCCTATTTTTAATGATGAATTGTAAAGAACCAGTCAGACAGAAGGGTCAAGGACAGAAGTATGTCTTTAAGACCTACCTCTGCAGACCAAATGGGACTATAAGCATGGCAATTATGTGTCAATGTGTTTAGGATTCAGTGACATTTCACACTGCCCCGTTGTCTATTTATTGGCCTATCTCTTTATTTATTTATTTGATGTTTTGTGTCATGCCTAGTGTCTCTGTATCATTCTTATTGTGGTAGGTGGTAGGAATGGTTGAATAAACAGGTACATACACTTGGTCAAGGTCCTGTACCGTAAATGCTGACCAATAGCAAGCAACTACCAGCTTTCCCACTTTAGATCCGGACTGTGATATGAACTCTGGTCCCAAAACCTGGAGGCCAGTGTGTACCACTGTGTAACCGTGGCCCCAAAATTCATAAGATCTTTCTCTATGTCATATATTATATGAGTGTAGAATGACCAACTGACTTTCAACAATTTTAAACTTGTAATCTCTCTCAACCATAGTAATATATCAGTCAGTATAAGGTACAACCGACCTTGTGGGTGTTTGTGTGTGTTATCCAAGGAAAGCTTGTGATCATAATGATTTTACTTCTTTAATTTTTTTTTCAAGAATTTAGGCCACATTTCCCCAGGATCTAAATAAGATGACTGGATGGGACTTTGTATTTGTTTCAATGAACTAAAATATTACTGTATTCATACACAATTTTACTATCACTAGAAAGCTCCATAGGACAGTATGTTTAGACATGAAAGCAGAGAGATAACCCCGAATTTATGGGCCCATCTTAGAAAAGTGATTATGCTAACCTACATTAGTACAGTATGATTTACCCCAAACATTTAAACATATGCTGAGATTATCTAGCTACATACTTTAGTACATTATGATTTAGCCAAGAAATCCAAAGCTGAGGGTATCAGAATAAATGTGGCAATTTACAAGAATACTATTAAGTACTAAGCATCCACTAAGTATAAGCATTTGTATTCACTTGACACATACAACTAATCTACAGTATATCACTTTCAAGCACCTCTGCCCATATAGCACATCAGTTACGATGTCCTTACTATGGTAAGGAATCCAACACTTTTTGTGCCTTAATCAGTTTATGGATTTACTTTTGGTGAATTTAGAATTTGAACCTCAATTACACAAAGAGTGTTTCATATACTTTTATACCTCAAATAATAGGTGTGCTATCCCTTTATTACTGCACCAAATACCATTTCTGTAGCATTAATTCAAATATTAAAACTATTAATTTTTCTGTCTCTAATTTATAAAAACACTGGAATCAGTTTACAGGTCTATTTTAAAAAAATGTCAAACACTGAATGAGGATCACAGTGGCGCAGTGGTAACACACTTGCCTTCCACCTCTAAGGTTGGCAGTTCAAGCCAGTACCTTAATTGGGATAGTTGGAATTTTCTTACCGATGATCGGCAGTTTACAGTACAGAACCTTGACCAACTGTATGTACTGGTTTCCTCTGCTCATAAAACTACCCGTCGTGATATGACCTGTACAGCGTTGAAAGGGACGTAAAATCCCAGATAAATAAATAAATCCACTATTGGAAGTTTCCCATGTGGCCAGTAGTGAAAACATGGGCCTATTTTCTCCAAATCAAGTGTGGATGAGTGTCTGCATGTTTCTAGTGCTAGAAAAGAAGTATTGTTTGGTGAAAGTACTGATCAGTAAACGGGTTTAATTTTGGTGAATATTGGAATTTAAACCTTAATAAGACATCTGGTATTGAATAGTTTTTTTTTGTAACATTGACAGCTCAGATGTCATTCCTTTGTCATTGTGTTAGATATTGTGTCCCAAATATTTTTAGAAATATTGAAATCATTGCTCACCGGGTCTCTTGTTGTTGAAAAGCCTGTGGTCAGTTTATGGCTCTATGTTGAAAAAAATATAATGCCACACTTGACTGATTATATCAAAGATTTACACTGTATGTACTGTTTCCCGTTTTTACTCACGAATAAACAAATAATGAATCTACATAGTCCAAACGTAGCTAGTGTTTTCACCCATGGCGTCAGGAAATATCTTGTCAGAGCTGTAGCTCAGAAACTATAATGTGTTGGACGTTGACATTTGGCAGAGAAATTGGCAAGGAATTGTCAGTGTGCATAATCATTGTATGACATTAATTTGCTCTTTGACCTTGCTGTAGTGACCTAGACCTCTGTATCGCAGAGGCTGTAAAGTGTAGAAGGTTGATACTAGGTAGGAACTCTGTTTAGCAGTTGTATATGTGCAATATGTCAGTGTGACCTTAGTGTGACTCTAACTTTGACTCTGCCAAAATGTATTCTGCATATTGCAGATATACTTCTCTTATCACAAAAATACATGGATTGTTAGTTTACTAATTAATGATCTGATCTTGCTCCTGGATTGTCCTGCACTTTGTACAACTTACAGAGTACCTTCTGTATCTCAAGGTGTCTATTTATTTTCGAAGGCAGGGGGCCACAGTGGCAGAGTGGTAACACTCTCGCCTCCCACCTCTGAGGCCGGGGTTCGATCCCTGTCATGGCCTCAAGTGGGAAAGCTGGTAGTTGCTTGCTGTTGGTCAGCAGTTTACAGTACAAAACCCTAACGAACTCTATGTACTGGTTTCCTCTGCCCTTCCAACTACCCATCGTGATATGACCTGTACAGTGTTGAAAGTCAGGTAAAACCCCAAATAAACAAATATTTCCGAAGGCTGTTCGGATACATTTAATCAAGTGTAGTAGTAGTAGTGTTGTCAGCAGACTATCAAGGTCTTTAAAAACATGATTGGATGACATTTAACCTTGGGCCATTTGGACAAGTCAGACAAGGCAGACGCCATTTAAAAGCTGTAAACTAAATTCCCTCTAACCCACCCTAAAAACCATGAACAGATTACTGCTGTAAGTCTATTTTCAGTTACCAGGAAGCCATTGCTGAGCAGCTCCCCTGACCTTTGGCTCTCTCCACATCAAGTTATTTTATCCTACTGGTGGGTGTCCCAGTAGCTGGACGTTGAGAATTTAACCTCCAGATCCACATATCCAGCTTTCACCTGGGTATCTCACATGATTACTTCTTCACTATCATAATAAAAACCAGACCAGCAGTGTCATCCTCAGCGTCAATTAGCCTTCTATAGGCATCATAGTTTGATTACTGCTCTTTTTGCACTCATCCACCTGCCAGAATAAAGTCTCCCTTATGTCGCGACCACGTTCGTAGAGGATGCCCTTCCCACCCTCGAGGGTCTCAGATGCCACAAGGGAATTGGTGGTTGTATTAATTGGTGTGTTTTTTTCAAAAGTTACATGTGTTGCATAAATGTCTAAATTCTCTATACTAATGGAAAGAATTTTCATTCTGTCATGTGTTCTATTGTTTTCATCTTTGGAATGAAATTTATGTAAAATTTTGGCAATGTGAAGGTTGTCTGTTTCCATATCAAAGGTCAGTTCCACGACCATATTGGTCTTTTAATAGTTTATGCTTTTTAAATAGTTATATTTAACTTTCATGATTGTTCAATAGTATAAAGGCTATGATACAGGGTCAAGCTCACCTCAGTACTAAATGTTAATGTTTACGTTGTTATTAAATGGTATGCAGTCATTGTGGCCGTATATAATTTAAATGTCATTTAGTCACATAGGTTCTTAGTTGCCTTACAGCCATAACAGCATTGATATATCAGTAATCTTAGCATCAATATTGAATGTTCATTATATACTCCATAACTGAATACTTATTGTATATATATCTTGCCTGTCATATTTTATTGTATCTCAGTCACATTTCTGAGTGTGTAAATTCAGGTGTTTAAGATGTTTTGCACACATGACTAATAGGATACTTTGTGTCTACTTCAAATATCTTTGTAGCTACTTTATATGTCACATTTTACAAGTTATTTTCTAGTTGTGTCTAAATATTGTTAGTTCGTGATTGCCTTACAGCCATAACAGTATTGATATAGCTCTACTCTTAACATGAATCAAAATGTTTGTAATTCTGGCACAAAAGAGAAAAATTATATAATGTTTAAAGTAATAATAACTCTTAAATTTATAGCTATTGTTATACTGTTTCAAATTACTTTTAGGTTAGATAATTCCTTAAATGTTAGTAAGTGGACTCGATTGTAATAAAGGTAACTTAGATATATTCACCTGTGAGGTATATTGCATTATTAGACAAATTTAATGAATTTTGAGAAAGCCACATTGTTCACCTTTTTTGGTGCAAGTATCTGCTTATGATCTACTCTGCAACTTTTAGTAGTTATTTTCTTTTAGTTTGTTTTATTGGCAGGGATGTGCTTTACAATAAATAAGCAATTTCATAATTATTCTCACCACTTGCTTAATTTAAGTATCTCACTTCTAAACCGTACTTACTTGATGTGTGATTAATATAGTGGTAACCTTAAGTTGTTTGAGCCAACCTTACCTTAACTCAAAATTTTAGGGTGACCTTAGGGTGACCTTAGTTCCTGGTTCAGGGTTACAACCACCCTAAACTTTACCTTATTTGGCTTGACTTTTGGTGGAATCACTGTGCATTATAAAGTTAACCAGATAAAAGTGCCATTGTCATCTATTACATATAGTGTTTTGAATAAATTATGTTATCCCCACACAGTCTTTAAATTTCACAACCCTTCATAATCTGGGGCAATGAAATATTGTATATTTAAACCTGTGCATATTAAAAGTTGTTAATCTTGAATTTCTGTTTGAACTGAAGTTATTTTATTTTCCACTGAGATCTGCTTAGTGTTATTAACAACCTAGGTTCACGATTTTCAATAATTTACACATTTATTGATTCGTTATTCCTTGTTTGGTGTTATGGTAATGTAAAACGTCTCTTTGCACACTTAGGGGAGCTAGTCATATTTGAATAGTTAAATACAAGCAATCTATTCTATATACAATAATCTGTGGAGATCTTAATTTAGTACTGAATACGCAGCTTGACTGTGACCATTACAAGCAAGTCATACATCTCGTGACACTGTTATTGAACTAATGAATTCCTTTGATTTAAAGGATACATTTAGACTTATGATCATTTATCTCAAGCGCAACTTGACCATTTTTGGTTTCCCATCCAATGCATGATATCACAATCAACTCTTCATTTAATCCAGGTTACAGAAGTGACCATTCAAGTGTTCAAATAAAAATACTGCTTAGTAAATATGACCGTGGTAGGGGACAGTGGAAGTTTAACTGCAGCCTTCTAAAGGATGATAAATATATAAGTCTTGCTAATAAACTTATACAGAAGACAAACTAAATATACTATCCTGGTGTACAACTTAAACGATTTAAACATATTGTCTAGTGAAGATACTGTGTTTACCATAAGTGACAGAATTTTTTATAAAAATGCTGCTACTAGGAATTTGAGGGTAAACAGTTAAATACACTTCATATTGTAAAAAACAAGAGAATGAGTGTGAAAACAGGCTAAAAAGTGAAATCAACACTTTGAAAATGTTTCAAAACTTTTGAAGACAAAAGTATTTTCTTCTCTGGAAAAGTATATTTATATTGAGAAAACAATGAAATGTATTCAACCTGATAATGGTGAAGCATTAACTGATGAAAAAGGTATTTTTGATGAACTAGCAAAATTGTACTCTACTCTTTTTGCAGCAAAGAGCATATACAAACTAACACTTACTGATTCGAAGGTAAGCTAAAACTAGAAGAAATAAGTAGTGCTTTGAAACAAATAAAAACCAATAAGTGTCCGGGTGTTGATGGATTTCCAGCAGAATTTTTTAAAACTTTCTGTAATAAAACTAAAATTCTTTGTTTTGAGAGCCTAGCATTTTGCTTTTGATACAGAAGCATTGTCTGTCTCCTTTATGCCGACTCATTCTGTGACCCTTATTCCTGTAGAATCTTGTACATTCTTGACAAAAAAGGGTGGAGTAACCAGTCTTGTGGTCGTCTTGAGCAGACCTCAAGATTAATCCCAGGCTGCCTGCAGTAGCCTCAGATTGTCCCCGACTATCTCGTGACCAGTCCCAGACTGGGCCAAGATTAAGCCTGTAACCCTCCATGACTGCCCAAGATTTGTAGCAGGCAACCTCAGGCAACCCCAGGCTGCCTGCGACCAGACCAAAGAATAATCGGCGATTGTCCCAAGAAAGGTGTAAGACTCCCGCAGAACGTCTGAGGCCGTCTGAGGAAGCCTGGGACTAGTCGCAGGATGACCCCAGGGCTCCCCAGGCAGCAATTGCGATTTTTGGTTTGACATTTTGATCATTTTTGACCTAAATTTTTTATATAAAATATATATTTATATGTATCTTGTCATTTACACATAATATCATTAAAAAATCAACTTTAAAGTCACCCCATAATAATGCCTTTAGTAATCCAAAAGACTTTATAAATAATAGAAAAAATATAACTATAATATTTTGAATAATTATAATATAATGTAATATAGTTATAATATATATCATCTTTGATTCTTTATAAATGTAGACCTCAAAGGTTTTAAAGGTTGTTTTTGTAACGTGTACAATTTGGAAATAGCCAAATATCTATTCTTCAACACTATTAATTTGGAAGAATGACAGAAAATTTAGAATAGCCGAAATCAAAAGCCCAAATATTTATTCAACTTTTCAACATATCTTTATAAATGGAGACCTCAACAGACCCGTTTTCTTATATTTTTTAAAGGTTTTGGTTTTGATAAAGCTTTAAAAAATTATTCCTCTTTGAAACTTTAAATTTTTTATTTATCTAGGGGCAATTAAACTAGCATTTCTATGGCCATATTTGATAGGGGAAATTACTTCAAGTTATGTATGTGGCCTTTGTTGAAAATCAGTACTGTTATTTCTGTGTTTTTAGGGGTCAGTGTGAGTGTTGGACTTTTACTTTTTATTTTAGTTTTTTTTGTAAGTATTTGTACTGAGCTTTGTATGTGTTTGGGGAGGGATGAGTATAGCAACACAGCTTAATAAAAGTTCTTGGAAGATTTGGGGGCCCTTAAAAGGGCCGGAAGCAGGCTGGGATCCTGGCTGGCTACTAAGGCGGCTGTTGCTGTTGCAGAGGTTGCTGGGAAGTTGAAGGTGTTGCTGGTGACGCAATGAAGACTTGTGGAGTGTTGACATCTGTAACTCCTGTGAGGTCCGATAAACTTAAAAATCCAGACAGGTTGTGACGACTGCTCTCGTCCTGTCCAAATCCCATTTGTGACGGAGTGTAATACAGCAGGCTGCTGCTGGAAGCTGAAGCTGCAGCTTGTCTCGTGGATCCCTGTGGTGGTAAAATCCCCATTGCCTGTGTATCTGAAGTTACGGTAGCTGTTCTTCTTGGCAGGGATGCTGCTTGCCTTGGAGTCGGTGGTTGAGCTGGGGCTGGAGCTTTACTTGGAGTTGCGGGTTTCAAATTGCTGGCAGTGACGTTCTGCAGTGTGTTGAAGACCTGCCCCTTCAAAGTGTGGTACTGCTCTTCGCTCAACTTGCTCGCTTCAGATGCCACAAAGTAAAAAAAAAGTGTTTTTTCATCCGCTGGCTTCTCAACAGACTTGGACACCATAGTCTTCATGGTTTCATAATGTTCCAATAACTTGTGGTCTGTAGATAACGGCCCCAAGTTAACAGGTGATCTGCCACTTGCGTCTAATGATTCAACGTCCGTACTGGAGTGAGTACTGTCGTTGTGCACCCTGGAATCCTGCGGATGTGGCCACGCATAAAGGACATGCCTTATCTGTGAAGGCTGTCACTAGCCTACATCTCTTTGAAATAACAGGTAGTGGTGCATTCTGTGGGACTTGCTCCTCCTCTTCATCATCAACGGCTGCCTCAGTAGTAAGCAGTATCTCATCACTAGGTGGAGCTTGGAGTGATGTAGGCTTTGCAACAGTATCAGTGGGTTCCTCCTCTGTAGCCTCTTCTCTCCTCTCCTCCTGTTGCTTGCTCTTCCTTTTCCTCTTATACATCTCGTAAAATAAAAAAAATGTAAAATGTGTCTATCTGTGAAACTTGCCCTAAGCTCAACTTATATATCAAAATAAAAACTGAAATCCCCTCTGACACAATCGACATTCTCAGTAGCCAGCCAGTACCAGTTAAAGTGAAAGCAAACTGGGGGTCTCCTTATGTAGTCGCCGACCACGAGAAAAACTAGTGCGCATCCAACATGCGCAGACAAACCCACCACACATTCTGTCACGAAATCTTGCCTTTGATCTCAGGCCGCCCCAGACAATCCCCGACGTTCGCAGGCTGCCTTCTCTTTCTCTGCGTTTGCCTGGGGCAGTCTTGCACGCGCAAGAATCTTGTGTGAGTGTGAGAATTGTTGCCGACTGTTAGCCGGCTTTCCCAGGCTCAGACAATCTTTGATGTTCGCCGACAGTCTGCAACTAAGGGTCACGGATAAGAAAGCGTGGGAAAAATATACATGCGTTAGTCGGCCACCAGGCGCAGGCTGCCTGGGAAATATTTTCTTGATCGGAGACTAGCAGTTAAAGAATGCATAAGACTGTCGCAGACTGACCAAAATTCTGTCTGAGGCCATCTGGGACATCCTGAGGCAGATTCAACAAGATTAAGGTTCACGATTAAGCCAGTCGACTACACGAGACAGTCTGCGACTTACCCAAGATTCACTCACGACTTTCCTTAATCGTGGGCCTTAATCGCTCTGTGGAACGGGGGCATTAGAACATGTGTAATAAGCTGCCTACCAAGAGGTGAAAAACTAAGTAAGTTTTTAAAGAACTGGCAGCCAATCTCGCTCTCATCTGTCGTGTATAAGATAGCTCCCACCGCAATTGCCAATGGATTAAAAACTGTTCTTAATAATACACAGTCTGGTTTTAAAAGGAAATACACGTCTTTTGAAAAAACTAGCTACCAGGCCAGCTAATGTTGGTTGACTTTTTTACCCCACAGCCCTTAAGGGTATTGTTTTCACCCATGGTGTCCGGATGGGTGTCCGGGCGGGCGGGCGGGCGGTTGGGCGGGCAGCGGGAAATAGTTTGTCTGGGCTGTATCTCAGAAACCGTAAGGTGTAGGAAGTTGATATTTGGTAGGGACATTGGTTAGGGGGTGTAGGTGTGTAGCTTCATGGTGTCACCTTGATTTGACCTTTGACCTTGCCGTAGTGGCCTTGACCCATAAAATATTGTCCGGGCTATATCTCAGAAAGCGTAAGGTGTAAGAAGTTGATACTTGGTAGGGATATTGGTCAGGGGGTGTAGGTGTGCAACATAATGGTCTGACCTTGATTTGACCTTTTACCTTGCCGTAGTGACCTCGACCTATAAAATCTTATCTCGGACACCGTAAGGTGTAGGAAGTTGATATTTGGTAGGGACATTGGTTAGGCTGTGTAGGTGTGCAACGTCATGTCCTGACCAGGATTTGACCTTTGACCTTGTCATAGTGACCTTGACCTATAAAATCATGTCCAGGCTGTATCTCGGAAACCATAAGGTGTAGGAAGTTGATACTTATTAGGGACATTGATTAGGGGGAGTAGTTGTGCAACGTCATGATCTGACCTTGATTTGACCTTTGACCTTGCCGTTGGGGCCTTGACCTATAAAATCTTGTCCAGGCTATATCTCGGAAACTGTAAGGTGTAGGAAATTGATATTTGGTAGAGACATTGGTTAGGGGGTGTAGATGTGCAGCAACATGGTGTGACCTTGATTTGACCTTTGACCTTGCCATAGTGACCTTGACCTATAAAATCTTGTCAGGGCTATATCTCAGAAACCGTAACGTGTAGGAAGTTGATACTTGGTAGGGACATTGGTTAGGGGCTATAGGTGTGTATTATCATAGTGTGACCTTCATTTGACCTTTTACCTTGTCGTAGAGACCTTGACCTTTAAAATCTTCATGGACCTTTGGGTCTGTCTTTTGATGCAGGTTAAACAAAAGTCATATTAGAATTTATTAAGAATTTTACTTTCATAACTTCCCATTATAAAGATAGAATTTCATCAAGTGAGCCACAGATTTTGCTCCAACACCACAATAAGCATTCATTAAATCTATTACCACTTCTGTATGCATGGTAATATTCAAACCATCTAAACCATAATTCGGCCATGCAGATGTAGATAAAGAGTGTTGAATTTTAGTTTACTGATTAATGCTGTCATCTTGTTATTGAATTGTCTTGTTTTAATACTTCATCTTTATACGCATTATCTTTCTTTTAAACATTATTTCTCCATTTAAACATTGTTTGGACCTTTATATAACTGACAGTGCTGAAAGTATCCTGAAGTTTGTACTGGTACAGTACTTCTATATCTCATGGTGTTAAAAATTTTTCCCTAGGCTGTGGGCTATCGGCATCTCTGATGTTTTTTTCTCTTAGCTATTCCTGAATAATGTGCTCAAGTTTTATGATTTTGGAAGGGATTTTTGTCACTGAATAAATGTTTTGATTAAAAATATTAAGCTTTAGGTCTTCAGTCTGGTCACTTATCCGATTTTCTGCTATACGCTTTATATCTTTTTCCATTTTCTGCTCAAAACTTTGTATCTTGTGATATTTTATGAAAACCGATGGAAAAGACAAAAACTGTCTCTGCTGGGTAAAACCACAGGGGAGCTGGACAAATCGGCCCTTTGCCAATTCGGCCTTCGGCAAATCGGCCCCCTAAAAAGTTGGCCATGGGCAAATCGGCCCCCTAAAAAAATTGGCCCTGGGCAAATCGGCCCCCAATGGGGTTCCAGCACAAAATACTCACCAGGGCGGCGCCACAATCGATGTGACCTAAACAAAAAACGTATGCGACAGAAGAACCAGGAAGTAGCTAATATTAATTTATCTGATTTCTGGATATACACGCATTTATCTTATAAAAAATATAATGGAAATAGTGTAATAAATAACATAAATTAGTTCCGTGAAGAATATAGAATTTGTGTGAGATATTTGTAGCAGTTTTAACATAAATCCCCTATTTTCGCCCAGATGTAGCTAAACAGAGTACTAGTAGTGACATTCTACCAGTGAATGCCAGCCTACCAATGAACGCCCGCCTTATATATCTTTGTTAGAGGTGAAGGACAAATCCTCTTACATGTTTACAAAATGGGCGTTCACTGGTATTTCCGGTTTGCGGTAAAAACGGCCGATAATTGAGAAAAAAATATTAAATGCAAGTTAAACAGTAGGTGCAGTGAGAGTAAAATATCGGTAGATCATAATGCACTCATACAATTCTCGGATCCAGTACTAGTGTGGCGAAAAACTTTTTTTTTTCATTATAAATTGCCACTATATTTCTCCTTTCAACTTATTTTAGCTTTATTTTATCTCATTAAAATCATGACACAACAAAAGACAGTCATACATAATATATGCAATATATCATATTACAGGGTACCTGATCGATAGCTAGCGTTTCTAACGAACGGGAACCCGATCAATAGACTCTTGCTAAAATATACTGTAACATTTTCAAACAAAATGTACCTCAAATAATAATTGTATTGTATATTATTAGACAACCAGTTTGTAGAAGAATAAAATATAAAGCTGTCAATCAAATTAAAATTCAATATATTCACTTCAGCATGGGCGTTTACTGGTAGAATGCCACTAACGAAGATCTGTTTCAGAAAAAAATACTGGTTTGAATCTAATGAAAAGAAATTTTTAGAGGAAATCAGAAAAAAGAAATATTTAAAAGAAATTTATTTCTTCAATAAAGCCTCATTTTCTTTGATATTTCCAAAATTATTTAAATCACAAATATGTTATATACATACAAATTTTTTTTTTTTTTTTTTTTTGTAATTTCATCCCAAATTTTTTTAATTTTTTTTTTATTTATGGACTTATTCTACTTATTATTTAAACAAACTGGTGGATAATAAATAAAACACCCAATAAATTGTTTCATATATTTATGTACCTATTTCCTAATATTTTTGTACTATTTTCCCATTATTATCCTATTATAAATTAAATAATCAGTCAAAAATCATCTCCAAAAATAACTGGTTAAATAAACCCCATTTCGCCCATCTCAGAAGAACAAAAAAAAATTTCAAAGTACCTTTTCTTGGCCAAAAAACCCCACTATTCTGTAGATCTATATTTATATTTTTATATAAAAAATTAAGCTTAGTGTGTGTAGTGTACATGTTATTTTATCTAAAATTTTCTGAAAACTTTTTTTGCCAATTTTTTTTGGCAAATACACAAATATTTTCAACTTATTAACATGTACGTACCAATTACTGGTGTTCTCAACCATTTTCTAAATTTATTAGCTAATATTTTAATGTTTATTTCAAATAAAAAAAATTTTCAAAGAAATGCCAGGAAATTCTGCATGGATTTTATTTATTTATTTGTTGGTTTACGTCGCATTCAACAGCCAGGGTCATATTGCGACGGGTAGTTTACAGGTGGAGGAAACCAGTGCATACTGCACTGTAAACCACCAGGCATCAACAAGTAACTACCAACTTTCCAACATGAAGCGCCTGGCCCGAGATTCAAACCGGCGCCCTCAGAGGTTAGACAGAACTCTAACCGCTACACCACTGAGCCCCCTAAAAATTCTGTATGGAAATTATTAGACAAGGGTATACTTCTTGGATTTACAATACATTACATTTTACAACAATAAGTAATACAGTAGCACATTCTGACATATTGGGAGACCTGGGTTTGATTCCCAGTGGTGTTCCTTCAAAAACATCATAGCTTAGTGATAAAGCACTCAGTTTGTCAGTTATGTTACTCTTTTATTATTTATTCAAAATACATTCTGCATGGATTTTTAGGGACTACATATGAGCAGAAGCACTGAGGAAATACCTTACTAGTGATATATAGAACACATCTCTGGGTTACATAGTGTGAAAGGTCATGGTGTGACCTTTGACCTTGCTGTAGTGACCTTGAACTTTAAATCTTACAGTTTCTACATAGTGTGCAAGGTCATGGCGTGACCTTGGACTTTGCTGTAGTGACCTTGAACTTTAAAATCTTACAGTTTCTGCATGTGATTAAAATTCTTTTCCTGGCTATATCTTAGAAAGTGAAAGTTGTAAGTAGAAATAGATTATCAATTAATTAATTTCAATTTTTTTTCATAAAATATTTTAGTGAACAAGAGCCCAATGAGTCAAACACCACTAATTATGATACATCTTTACCCCCAACACCCTTAAGGGCTGTCAGGACATTGTTTTCACCCATGGTGTCCTGATGGGCATTCGGGCAGGTGGATAGCCGGAAAAAGTTTGATTTGACCTTTGACCTTGCCATAGTGACCTTGAGTTTGCAAATCTTGTCTGGGCTATATCCTGGGAACTGTAAGGTGTATGCAACATTATGGTGTGATCTCAATTTGACATTTGACCTTGTCATAGTGGCCATGAGTTCAAAATCTTGTCTACAAAAGTCGGGTGGTCAGGGATAAAAATTCACAAAAAAGGGCGGGAAAATACTAGGTCGGTTGCACCTCCCCAACAGGACGGTACACTTACAGAATTGCAAATTTAATAAGTAAATTAAATTTTTATAAGTTGATACCCTATCCAATGGACTGGCAAGGCCCACCCATCCAGCCCCGCTATCAGCCTACCAGAGGTATTCATAGCACTAGACAACAAAAAAGATGCTATGATGTCATGCTGTCTGGACAGAAAGGAAGTACAAGGTGACGCCTAGCGAATGCACACTCCGTGACCGGTCCTGCCAATAGTATATACAGGATGTCTTTTTTGGAGTTTGGTGGGATTGGTCACACCCCCAACCAACATCCATACCACATAATCTAGCAGCAGCGATCAATCGGTGGCATCCCCAACCAACATCCCTACCACATAATCCAGTGGCAGCGATCAATCGAACCAACCTGAAAACAAATAAGCACTCCCAAACGTGTCTGCTAAATAACTCTTGGAAACCCCTATTATAGTACAGGCAACAAGCTAAATACACACAAAATAGAATATGGCTGGCTGGGGTCAAAAAGGGGTATTTTAAACTCATGTTAGGTCCTCAGTAAGAGATATGTACCAATACAAAAAAAGCAAATTTTCTTTAATATATATATATAATTTTTTTGTGTTATAGTATTGCAGCAACAAAATAACAGACTGAGTGCTCTGTCACTGAGCTATGATGTCTCATTCCACATCACTGGGAATCAAACCCAGGTCTCCCAGTCTGAGCGGACAGTTAATATTTTGTTACAAGAATGAACAGCCCTAGCGAACTGTATGTTCTCGTTTCATCTGCCCTTCCAACTACCCATCGTGATATGACCTGTACAGTGTTGAAAGCGATGTAAAACCCCAAATAAATAAATAAGTATGTTACAAGAATGAAAACAACAACAAAAAAAATTATGATATAACTTTAAGAATATTTTGCCTTTGAGCAATATGTCTCAAATAATGGATAATTTTTTTACTGATTGTAATGGTATTTAAAGCATCTGAGGACATTTTTATAAATTAAATACTCACTGACTGTATAACAAAATTATAACATAATAAATATTGAAATATTAAGGTAGCCAGGGTCTTTTTATTTATTTATTTATTTTTTTTTTTTTTTGGTCTTCTTCAACATCAGTGATTAGTTAGACTTTTATAAATGGAAAATAAAGGAGCCAGAGGGTTTTATTCAAATTTTATTACTTTAAGGACGACATATAGAGCTACATTAATATTTACAATTTAAGGTAACCATAAAATTGATGTATATCCCCCAAATTCTCATCCCTATCGTTTAAAACAAAGTACACTGAAGTAAAAACAATTCCAAAGACAAAGTAGTTATTCAGGGGTGGCCATAATCCGGCGATGGCGAACAGGTGTACCATTGTAAAACATGTAAGCACTCCTGACAGGCTGTTTGAGTTTCAGACACCCCTATTATCGCCCATTTTACATGATAAATACACTACAAATAAAAAATGGCAGCTGTCATAAACTGCATCTAAAGAAGTATTATGCATCAATTGATAAGTATTATATATATTTTTTCGAATAACTCTGCTGTATATAACAGAACAAGAATTTATCAAGAATTTCCGACATTTGTTTACATTAGTTACTGTGTTTTAAAGGTCACATCGATAACGGCGCCACCTGGATTCGGGTACACGCTACTATTAGTACGCCGGAACGCCATTGAAAACTACTGTGATTAGAACTTATTTATAGACCTACAGAGAGCATTTGACTGGGTTGATGAAGATATGAAGCTATCTCTTCTCTAATATGCAATTTACAGCTTATACCTAGATAAATTGGAATTTTTTTCCTTATAATGATATCATGCTACATTGGACTTCCAAACCTGAATGATAATTGGAGAAAAAAGAAGCCCTTTTATAGAAAAAATGCATCATTTAATTGTAATCAGGCTCTCATTAAAATGATGGGTGGATAAATATGGATGACAATGTTATGACAGTAATGCCAATTGTTTATGTGTTGTTAAACTAAGTGTCATTGACACATATGAAAGATGTCAAGATACTTACATCAATCCCTTGTAACCTATGTGTAATAAGACTTGTTTATATTAGAATTATTAAAAGTGCAATTACATTGTCTACACAGCCTCTGGTGGGATTATAACTTTAGTGATCTTTGATATTTGTTTAGTATAGGGATTACTAGCTAAAATGTTAAACAGTGTTAGACATTAAAAGGTGATTGTTCCTTTTGATGTCCATGCAGAGGATTATATCATCTCCCCTCTTTTGGGCATCAAAGAGAACAATGTGCGATTATTAATTAGTTATTAATCTTGTATTTTAATAGATAATATTTTGTCTATTCTAGTAACTTTTATTAGATTTGTATTTTAATAGATAATGTGACTTTAAAATGATAATAATACAACTATTGGGGGAACAGTCACTGTGAAGATTTTAAATTCAAATCTATGAGAGTTGTATGAGAAGGTCAGAATAAACTGAATAGATATATAAAAGTCAAACGTAACCCCAATGTCTAGGGGGTGTGAAATTGTGAAAACATACATAAATCATATGTACACTTATCTATCTATATCCATGGGGCCGATTTGACCAGAAATTATTTTATGAGGGGCCGATTTGACCATAAATTATTTTACAGGGGGCCAATTTGACCAGCTAATTTTATTTTGGGGGCCGATTTGACGGGGGCCGATTTGGCAAAGGGCCGATTTGTCTATGATTCAACCACAGTTATAAAAACATTGATATTATCGAGTTTTAACAATATTTTTACTTCTCTTCCAGCTGAAAATACATTTCTGATCAAAACTTTAAATAATCTTTTATACTCTTTCATATGGGACAATAAGTCTGACAAAGTAAATAGAAAACAGATAACAAACTCTTACTTTCAATGAGGCCTAAAAATGGTTGATATTGATGTTTTTATAAAAAGTCAAAAAAGGATTTTGAGTGAAGCAATTGATTTAATCACTTAAGGCTCCTTGGGCTATACTTCAAGTTTAATCTGTGCTAAAAAGTTCTATTACTAGGCCCTCTTTTGACCCGAATTACAGCTAGTAATATTTCAAATACATTTCGAAAGGACGTTTTAATGGCATGGGGCTCTTTGCTTGATAAAAGGCAGTCTGCTAAATATGCTAAATTTGAATTGTTGTCATGTCAAATCTGATCCAATTCTAGGATTTTAACTTGGCCAATCTTCCACCCCCACTAGTACAAGGCAGGTATTCTAACAGCTATCTATTTACTTAATAATGATGGTAACCTAAACCCTTAGATGAAATCAGGCTTCAATATGGAGTTAAATCAATTTTTTTGAGTATTTGAGAATTGAAAGACCTTAGGAAGGGTTCCTAAATGACTGTGATCTCAATGAGCTTGATGTTGCAAGACCTTTTTTGCCTCCCCACAAAAAACTGCTTCAGTATCAGTTAATCTTCAGTTTATACTTGAACTCAATCCACAGTTGATTATATTTGGTGTTCTTGAAAATTATTTAGATTTTTTCCCCGAAAGTTGTACTATTTTATTTTGAAATTCTCAAAATTATTTTATTCTGAAATTTCATTTTTGACAGTGCAAAAAATTCTAAAGTACTGAATTTGAATAGATATAGAGCCTTGTTTAAAAGTATATTTAGTGACCAGGAATATATTGCTTCAATTAGCTGTAACACAGAAAAATTCCAGACAAGTTGGTCTGTATTTCACAGATTGAAAAAAAAAGAGTAGCATGTTTTCTTTGTATTCCTGGATTTACATAATATTTCTATTGTGAATATTTGTGTCTGTGTGCTGATTGATTTTTATTATTTATGCATGACCAGTATTTGTTATAGGTATGCAATTCGTGTATGCCATTTTGTTTGTACATTTGCTTCGTAAAAAAGAAATTAAAAAAAAAATAAAAAATAAATATTCCTTTGATCACAGAGATGCAATTCATATGGTTATCAACTGGAAATGACATATTACCTTGATAATTTTTTCTACTTTTGGAGCAGTTCATGGCAATGCTATCTGTTACATTTATGGGTTAAATGCAGGCATGAAATCATATAATGTCATTCAAGTTTATTGTAAATATATAATCCCAAAAACTACCAATATACAAGCCGGTACCAGCATAAAACAATTCATGTCAAAACAACCATTTTAGACAAGAAGACAGGTAAAGTAGAAAATAACATGTAGACCATCAGCGTTCTTTAGAATACTTGAGTCAATTATAATTTTTTTATATTCAAGTTCAATATAGTCTCAAATCACAGATAAGTACTGGTAAGCAGGACTGGTGAAGATACCAAGATTCATCCGCCAAGTAAATTCACATTTTGCTCCCGACACTTCTCAGGTAGGTGAGATAGACAGCACATTTACTAATATCCCTAGTCATAAAAGGATTCTCTGAGGAACTAGCACATATACAAGCGATAAATGGGATGGTAAGATGTTCCACCACGAATGTGATCCAAATCAGGTAGTACAGGCCTACAGGGTGGTGCTCACAATAGTCTACAATAAAAGGTAATCTTTAGTAACTAGATTGAGCAACACCTTAAAAAGAAATAAGATATGAATAAGCTACAGTAGCTAAAGCATAAGTAGTGCTCTTGATACTAAGGTAAGCAATTACAGCTAAAGAGAAGGACAACATAAGCATTACCACAAGAGGTGCTAGTTGTAATATAACTTGGTTCATAAATTTGTTTATAATATATCATTGATTAATAACTACATTACAACTTCCAAATTAACTACAGGCCGGCTGTACAAAGCACAATTAAATATGGGCAAGAGATTATCAAATACACAGGACTGTACAGACAATTACACAAGTACTGTGTCATAATATATAACAAATAAAATTTGCAAAGAAATACTTATATTATACAACATCCCACTGAAATAACCCAAACACAACTTGTGTCACCCTGAGTACAAACTTTGTGAGACAGAACAACAGAACGAGCCCACCAAAATAAAACAAGCAATATTTCCATATTAGAAATCAATATAAATGACCACTACTTTTACTAAGCCAAAGCCCCCAGTGACCTCAGACACTCTGCTACCCACAAAACAGAACTCTTGGTTAGCAAAACAATGTGGACAAATCTCTGTATCACAAACTAATTGACACCAATTTAACTGGACCCTTGATTTACAACATAATGCTCACAACCATGTTTGGAAGATCAAATTCCTGCATTAATAAAAATACACAATGCACACAAAAACTCTGAAATAACATATACCATTACACAACACTATCTCTGAGAGAATAACCCATTTTATTAGGTTTATCTTGGCTAGGAAGGGTCAAAGGATTTAACTAATAAGACAGCATTTACACTTATTGCAGTACAGATGAAGCTAACATTCCATTTCATGCCTTAGATAGCATGCTAGATTTAGTAAATTTAGGCCTTTTATTAATCCCCCAAAAGTTTGTCTAAAATGATTATGAGAGTGGACATTGGCAAAACAAAGTTTGGTATTAAGGCAAAGTTATGTTAGATCATAACCCTTGGTGTAGAGATGTTTGTCTCTTTAAATGAGAGTTGCAGGAATCGTTTCAGAAACTGTTGTACATCTCTTGATGTGTGAAAGGATCCCCATGTATTTGTTAGTCCTATGTTAACATCTGTCTGGTATACTACCACCTCTAATATTATATTGGATGATGCTTTTATTGGAACTTGATGTTGTTTCAAAAACTTTTCAAAGTTGGGTGGTTATGTTCCTTGTCCTGTTCATTATTCAGTTTTTGTAGATACGAGTTTGCAAAAGGAAGGGGGATTTGGGAGTCTGTAGCATATACTGTCCCTGTTCCATTTCATCTCATTGGCTAGACCTTCATAACCCAGTACAAAATGCACAGCATACACACCCCAATGTCAAAGACAATTTTAAATTTATGTTGCTCTTTTTATTTCTGAGCACCTCCAAGCATTGGAGTGTTATTTCAAAATTGCTTTTCTTAGAATTTTTGGAAAAAATCTTCCTTATCTAACCTCAATTATAACTATGATAACTAAGATTCCTTTTAGATGTTCTTGTATTTGATGGCCCTTTGGATAATGCTGTGAAAGGCATTGATAACACTATGCATAGGCGTATGAACTGGGGGGGGCAGCGGGGGGCGGCCGCCCTCCCAATCATAAAGTTGGGGGGGACGGAGGTATCTTTTCGCCCCCCTCAACTTTTTGCAATACAACTAAACTCCAATTTTGAAGTTAATGTAAATTTTTACAGGTAACTCAATAATATGTAGTCAAATTACACTTTTACTTTGTTCACTGCTCACATGTACCATTATGTAAGCTACCATTTGAACTACATAATATTTACTTTTATGATTTGTAAAAGGAACATTTTTCAGTTAACCTATCATTGGATTTGTAAAATTCTGCGAAATGTTTCACTTATGTAGATCCAAATCATACATATAGTAACCTACATTTAATTTATCGTGTTGCTAATTATTTAGAACTTAGACATGAAGTTTGAAATTCACACAGAGGAATGGTTTAGCTCAGCAATTTGTCAGCTGATAAGATTTTTCCCAGAAAACTCTTCCTTTTTTACTGTGTGTATTGGACCTACCCAGTCCCATCATTATACCTCTTCCTCAATTTGGGGATTAATCTTGCTAAAATAGATCTTGTATCAGATTGGCACTTGAAGGAAATATCACAGGTTCTGGAAACATGTAAAGACATTAGAAATACCTTTAAAATGCAGAGGTGGCTATATGTATTTCTATACCCCGACAAGATTGGTTAAACTTAGGATTGATGTCAGTTACACTGTCATCACAAAGATTTCCTTTGGTAAAGGAACTTAAAAATATTTTAATTGCACCATTTGAATTTGTACATTACCAACATGCAATACATTCCGTAAAATTAACCAAAATTGTTGGTGTCGAGTTGAGTCGGTGCAATCTAATTCTCGTCCCCCCAACCAAAAATTACTTGCTACGCCCCTGCTATGTCCAGCTCACAATCCCCAGGGCCCCTTCTCGTTGTGTCAGATGTATGATATATCTATACTCTTTGATGTATTTGAAAGTTCATTCGATTAGCAGGCTGCTTTCCTTCTTACTTTAATATGCCTTGCTAAGTATGTCAGATGTGGCTCCTTTTTGAGGAAAGGCTTTGACCAAAAAAGACATTTGTTGTGCAATAATATTCGTTTTCCCTACCCTAGATTACATGTCACACTGATGTATGGCCAAAACTTGGCACTCTCCAGAGAGTTGTACTTAGGGTTAGTTTCAGTTTCTAACCCACGTATGTGTCATATTTAAACCCTTCAGCTTTTGCTTTCAAACTTCAAACTTCCACCTAACGAGCCTCTTTTCCTTCTAAGAGATTACACTGTCTTGACTCTGTCTCATTGGGATACTTGACTTGCCACTTTTCTTAATGATTCTAATTTATATGTCTCGATATGACTTAATATGCCTCAATGGGAACCAATCTCAGCTGATAAGGACACACTATTAAGTGATACATAAAGCAATTATCTTAATGTCAGAGGCCCTCTTGTACCTGATATGCAAATAATGTTTCACATTAATTTCTTTTTATTTGTTTGATTTGTCAGTGTGTGTACATGATGTGCTATATGTTTACACAGTGACGCACTGATAAGAACATTTGTTAATATTATCACAAAGTGTGATTTATTTGTTGTCTGGAGTTGTGTTTTGAATAATTGTGTATCTTGATAGAGGGAGCTAATGGAAAAGTTTTAGACTTAATTCTGTACAAAATGAAAATAGTTTATCTGGTGGTACCAGGCTGAGAAATACATAGTGGCTGACAGTACACAGTAAGTAATTCCTGAAAACACAGTTTATGTGCATGTGTGAATGTATTTATATGGTGATGAATCCTATATCCATATTTTAAACAAAGAAATGACAGAAATGACTCTTATGCATGTGGACCCCAGATAATATAGAAAATTTAATTTTGAACTTGGAATTTCTCTGCCATTAGTGCATAAACTATAACACAACTAAAATGAACAGAAGCTCTGTGATAATACCTTTCTAATGATATATATAACTTATTTGTATTTTACACAGCTTCCGAAAAATTAACAAAAATTTGGCAGTTATTGACCAACTTTCTGAGCGCTAATTGTCCATGGCTAGGTGGCACCTGTATGTCCACAGATGTATTGAAAATGCAGTTGGTGGTGGGAAATAAAAATGCATGAATTTGTTTTCTAATTCAGTGTAATATGAATGTTCAAGGTATTTAACCCACTACACTGATGTGTACAATCTGAGATGAAATATGGCGTAGAATATGAATATGTTTGTTGATATAATTTTTCAGAAATAATTTTTGGTTTATCTCACAAATTTCCGTTGTAATTAGAAAATTTCAAAAATATAAACTCTTTCACCTAATTTGTGTGCTTTGATAAAATACAAATTGATGTAGTCTAAATAATTTTACCATGTTGAGGATGATGTATTCAATGTACTTTCACTTTGTGATTTTATATTACTTTAATTATATGTATATATACATACTACCACTTCAAACTTTTCATGCACGTTCATTGAAAACCTAATATCCATGTACTGACAGGACTATATTGTTAATATATCTATCATTATGTTTATTTATAAAATAATGAGACATAAAGTTTTTATAATCAATATTCTATTGCTGAATAATCACCATTTTAAATGGTGATTTACTTTTAGATGACTCTTTTTACCACAGTTATAGCTTGTAACAGATTTTGGTCCTGAGACAGTAACTAGTTTGTGACTCACCCTTGTCTGTGACGTTACTTAAGTTTCCTTTCCTGATGTAAAGTAGCTGGCTGCATCCAATGTTTACTGAAGTTGGTTTTCTGAAGTTTCTGTTAGTAAACTCCTGATTTACCCCCACCTGAGCAATCAACTCTGCACTCTGTTGTAGAAGTGTAATGTCAAATGATTCTTTGAAGTCGGGCCTGCTAAGTACCTGTCTTTTATATGTAGGTAGGAGCCCTGTTATGGTTTGCGTCATCACAGTATCAGATTTCTTGAGTTTGGTCTCCAATTATTCGACCCTAAGCACATAACTGTGCCTGACTCCATATTGTTGCTTCACAAGTCGTATTTGATTTCTTTTTACCAGTCTTTACCCTCGGGATAGAATTGTCTCTTGAACTCTTTCAACATTTAATTGCAAACAAGTGGTCATATGTCCTATACCTCGCCCTGAACCATCATTTTACCATATCTTTCAATGACATCATAAACAAATGTTTAGTTTGAGCATTGTCTAAATGATACTAGGCAGCCAGCTCAAAGAAATCGTGTTGAAACTCTGTCTTTGTTCTGTGTCACTGCGAATGTTGGGGGTTTTAATGTTGTGATTAATGGTGGAAGTGGAGGACACCGAATTGGTTTGAGACTGATGGTGTTGGTAATGGTCCTGGGTGCCAGCTAGTGGTTAAGATTCAAATACCAGGAGATGGTGATGACGTGGTGTCATTCATCACTGATGTGCATGTGCCTGACACTGCAGCAGTTGTGGCTACCGCTGAGCTTTTATTGGCTTGAATCTGATGTGAAATCTTCCTCTGTTGATTCCTTGTCATTACTGTGGTCCCCTTCTTCTTCTTCAGTGTTGTTGTCTTCTTCTTCCATTGGGTCCTTCATTTATGTTCCGCTCCTCTCTCTTTCGGGGGAATTTTTATTCAATTTTTCTAGTCCTTTGTTTTCTAACTTATGTGCATTATATCTGGTCAGATATCTATATCTGTCCATCTAGTGAGTTTAATGTCTTTTTTGCTGTCAAATTTTGGTTGGCTGTCTTCATTGTTACCCAACATCATCACATAGTGATACCTATTTTAGGTCTTCATAAGATATTTTATAAGAGTGTCTATATGTTCTATTATTAAGATGTTTTAATTCTTCGCTTGGATGAGGTGGAATTTTCTGTTTCTGTGAAAGGAAACCATCAAATTGTCCTATCCATCAATATAGTGGAAATTGGACAATGGTATTTGGGATTGTCCTGTGATCCATTGCCTCCAGTTAGGTCAAGGTAGAAATGAAAACCCCAGGGTGGGGACAAAATATGTTTTATTATACATTAACAAGTACTACTCTATCTTTTATTTACAATTAAATTATTTTACTTAGGACGTAGATAACATTTAAAAATTTTTAGCCATTGACCAGATATTTACAATTTTTATACATAATATGTCAATGGCTGTGTCATTAACTAGTTCATATATATAATCTTCATTGGCATAGCTATGCACGTATTTGAGGTGACCCTAAAGAGGTAGAAAGTTAAAATTTACAGTAAGGTTAGATGTAAAGAGGTTAGGGTGGCCTTAGCTCCAGGCTTATATAGAGTTAAGGTCAACCTAAAGTTTAGATGTTTGAGGTTGAGGTTTATAGAAAATGAGAGAGTTTAGGGTGACCTCAAAGTTAAGTTTTATGAAAACCTGTGAGTTTCAGTTCAGATTTAAAATTTTACATAGATGTATTTATTTTTGGATCACAGGTGATAGTTTCATATAAAATTTTGAGAATTTTAGTTTAATTTGCAAATGAAAAGAGGGAGATGAGTAGAGGTTTGAGTTGAGAGCCCCAAACCCTCACGATGTATACCAAGGACTTAAAAATAAAACATAACAAAATAAAACTTAAAATTCTTTGCTTAATTTTTTGTAAAATGGCGACTGCCTTGCTCGACTTTTAATTGAAAAATGAAGCTACAATAGTTTTAAGCGGGAAACTATTGACCCTAGGTCAAGAGGTCAACCAATGAAATAATTTGTACAGAAACAAGAATAACTGTTATTAAAACTGAAGCAATGAGGTGCGTATAACTAAAGTTATACACATTCAAACAAGAATGAAGACACAAATATTGTCTACAGTTCCAAATTTATCTTGTTTACAATAATCTTCAGTACATAGTCAATTCACAATCATATCCTCTTTAATCACTTTTCATCCCAACAATCCCAATCAGTTTTTACTATAAATATACTAAACATCCAGTATTAAATATACCTTTTTACCTATTTCGTCTTTACTAAAGCTTGTATCAGTCACCACTACATGCCTGTTCAGAGGCTTACATTACGGAAACATGCATGATAATGACAGATGAAAACTTAAGTTTGTAAATATCTATATCTATTTTTCTTGTTATATCCTAATTTATTTTGATATCCTTTCCTAAATATGCTCATTTGTGTAGTAATTCTCTCTTTTTAAAAGTAATAAATGCTATATGTGATAAAGGTAAAATTAAAGGACAAATTAGGGCCATTTTAGCTTCAATCATCTTTTAAGAAGCAACAACCAAGCTAAAAACATCCATATGTGAATATTTTTCTACACACAATTTACTAACTTTAAGTTTGCACCGAATAAGCCCTGTAACAACTTATTTTGTATCAATGACTTATTTTGTATTACATGACTTATTTCGTATCAATTTTTGACTTATTTTGTATTACTGACTTATTTTGTAGTAAAATTGCCTTATTTCGTATTACTTGGCCAACTTATTTCGTACCAACAGTTGACTTAATATGTTACAAAACGGTGCGCAGAATTTTGACAAGATTTCAGGGTGATACAAAATAAGTCGCTAATACAAAATAAGCTGCTCTATAGACAACTTGTTTTGTATCACTGACTTATTTTGTATTATCAGGTTATAAAACTCCACACTGTGTAAGAAATTTTGTTTTTTAAACTGTGGAACTCTTTGTTTATTCATTATTTTTATTTTACATTATACGGAAGCTCTGGACTGCCATTTTCTTTTTTATTTTAACAACTTGAATATACCAGTTAGTTAGCTTGAATATTCGAGTTAATAACTAGAATATTCGAGTTAGTAACTTGAATGTACAAGTTGCCAACTTGAATATACCAGTTACCTAACTTGAATATATGAATGAGCTAACTTGAATATATGAGTTAGCTAACTGGAATATATGAGATACTAACTGGAATATTTGAGTTAGTTACTGGAATATACAAGTTACTAAATTGAATTTGTGAGTTAGGAACTGGAATACACAAGTTACTAATTTGAATATACCAGTTAACTAACTTGAATATGCAAATTAGCTAACTTGAATATATGAGTTACTAACTTCAAAATACGAGTTAGCTTACTTGAATATTCAAGTTAGGTAACTGGTATTTTCCAGTTAGCTTACTTGCATATTCAAGATATAAACTTGAATATTCCAGTTTCTAACTTGTATATTCCAGTTACTAATCGGTATATTCATGTTAGCTAACTTGTATATTCAAGTTACTAACTCATATATTCCAGATAGGTAACTTGTATATTCACGTTAGCTAACTTGTATATTGAAGTTAGCTAACTTGTATATTCCAGTTAGGCAACTTGTATATTCCAGTTAGGTAACTCGTATGTTCAAGTTAGCTAACTCGTATGTTCAAGTTAGCTAACTTGTATATTCCAGTTAGGCAACTTGTATATTCCAGTTAGGTAACTCGTATGTTCAAGTTAGCTAACTCGTATGTTCAAGTTAGCTAACTTGTATATTCCAGTTATCTAACTTGTATATTCAAGTTAGCTATCTGGTATATTCCAGATAGTAAGTCATATAATCCAGTTATTAGTTTGTTTATTCCAGTAAGCTAACTCGTATATTCCAGTTGGTTAACTTGCATATTCAAGTTAGCTAACTTGTATATTCAAGTTAGTTAACTTGTATATTCTTGTTAGTTTACTGGAATATTGAAGTTAGTAAGTCGTATATTCCAGTTAGTAACTTGAACATTCAAGTTACTAACTCGTATATTCCAGTTACTAACTGTTATATTTAAGTGACCTAACTGGCATATTCCAGTTACCAAACTTGTTTTTTCAAGTTAGCTAACTTGTATATATCCCAGTTTGTTAACTTGTATATTCAAGTTAGTGACTGGTTTATTCCAGTTATTAACTCATATATTCCAGTTTCTAACTACTATATTCAAGTCAAATAACTGGTATATTCAAGTTAGCAAAATAAAAAAAAACTTTGGTAGTCCAGAGCTTCTGTAACATTAAAACTTTTGCACAGATTACTAAATATTCAGAAAGGTGCATATATATTTTGTTTTGAACAAGCATAGCAATTGTAACACAACTGTATAATAGGAACTTGTCAATCAGCAATTTTCAAGGCAATTTGACCTCACAGAGATTTATTATCAAGGCCAATGACATTTTATTCTATGATAATTTATGGTTGAATTTGTTTGTGTACAATTTAAAACTTGACATGATTTTTTCACCCTTTTCATGTAATTTCAATGATAATTTTGTGAAAGAAGGACTTCTTACAATGTTAATTAGCACATAAGAATTGGAAAAATTGTATTTATCCCTGAAATTTTAGTACTTGCAAAGACTTTGGCTATTAAAATGATGCACAGTCATTCTTGTTTTTTTCTGATGCATACAAAAATGCTTAATGCTACCAATGGATAAACACATTTGCCACCTTTTCTATATTCTATTGAATAATGCTGAGCTAACATGTGATTAACATTTGCATGTTGTCTATAGAATTGTACATTTTGCATAATAGAATTTGGGATATATGTAGTTTTTACGCTGTGCAGGTATTGTTGTCACCCGTGGTGTCAGGCTGGACAGTTGGGCAGTCTCTCTGCCAAGTGGGAGGGCTGGTTCAGTATTAACTTCTCTATGCTGTATCTAATAAACCATTAGGGTTAGGATGTTGAGCCTTGATAGAGACATTGAGAGAAAGTGGTTAGGGAGTGTAGGTGTACAACATCATAGTATGACCTTGATTTGACCTTTGACCTTGCTGTAGTGACTTTGATCTCATCCGGCTCATATCCTTCAAACTGTAAGGTGTAGGAGGTTGATACTTGGTAGGGATATTGGTTAGGAAATGTAGGTTAGCAATATGTAGTCTAACAGTGTTCAAATTTATAATCTTACATCAATGCTGCCTATAACGTTTACTCTGTAATGTTGAACATTAATGTAATATTTAGCTAGAGGTTTCTTGAGTGTACAAAGTGTACATTTTAAGATCTATCTCATGAAGTTCATTGATTTTTCCCAAGTTTGTAGGATTTTGTGCTAGTGTTCCTACCAATAAACCAAATCTGAGCTCTCTATATGTAAACTTTATCTGATTCAACAAAGGCATTCATACATCCACAAATATATTCCACTCCAAGATTTAACACCATCTCAAATTCATTTACAGATACAGTTATAATTTTCAACTTACTACTGACTAGTCTAATCAATTATATCTCTGTGAAATTCAGTGCTGAAAATAAGAATTGCTATCAGGCAAATGGTAAATGGACTACAAAATTGAATACAGTAAGGATTAAATTCATTTGAGTCCATCCTTTGATGGAGACAAGACACTATAAAAGTTGAATTGAAATTACTACAAAATCAGTCAGTGAAAATACCAGTTACCTAACTTGAATGTTATTTTGAACTTAGTAACTCATATATTCAAGTTAACTAATTTGTATATTCAAGTTAGCTAATTTGCATATTCAAGCTAGTTAACTGGTATATTCAACTTAGTAACTTGTGTATTCCAGTTCCTAACTCATAAATTCAATTTAGTAACTTGTATATTCCAGTAACTAACTCAAATATTCCAGTTAGTATCTCATATATTCCAGTTAGCTAACTCGTATATTCAAGTTAGCTAATTCATATATTCAAGTTAGTGAACTGATATATTCAAGTTAGGTAACTTATTAACTCGAATACTCATGCTAACTAACTGGTATATTCAAGTTATTAAAATAAAAAAATTGGCAGTCCAGAGCTTCCATATAATGTAAAATAAAAATAATGAATAAACAAAGAGTTCCACAGTTTTAAAAACAAAATTTCTTACACATTGTGGAGTTTTATAATCTGATAATACAAAACAAGTCAGTGATACAAAAGAATCATAGACAAATCGGCCCTTTGCCAAATCGCCCCCCGTCAAATCGGCCCCCAAAATAAAATTACCTGGTCAAATCGGCCCCCTATAAAATAATTTATGGTCAAATCGGCCCCTTATAAAATAATATATGGTCAAATTGGCCCCCTAGATATAGATAGATAAGTGTATATATGATTTATGGGTTTTTTTCACAACAACCCATATACATTGGGGTTACCTGTGAGATAAATTATAAAATTAATGATAACAATAGTAATAATATTAATTATTTGTATTAAATTTTGCAGATATGAACTTAATGCCTATTGTTCGCTTTGATGCCCACAAGGGGGGAGATGATATAATCCTCTGCATGTACATCAAAGGGAACAATCATCTTTTAATGTCTAATACTGTTTGATTAACACTTAAGCTAGTTATCCCTAAATTAAACAAATACCAAAGATCACTAAAATTATAATGCCATCAACAGAGGCACATAGGTTACAAAGGATTGATTACAGTATCTTGACATGAGCTGACATCATTCATATGTATTAATTACACTTAGTAAAACAACACATAAACAATCAACACTGTTGTCATAACATTGTCATGCATATCACCCAACCTAGTAATTTGATAAGGCCTGATTATAATTAATTGATGCATTAAATCTATAAAAGGGCTTCTTATTTCTCCAAATATTATTCAGCTTTGGAAGTCCAAAGTAGATAGATAGATAATATTTTTATTTTACTGACGGTGTGTTATCCAGAGTTACATATATAAACAGAAAGTTTATACAACAGTTTTACTGAAACAGAATATAATAACACCCAGCCATTTAGGCTTACAGGTCAGTATGAAATCTTCTAACAGTATATGTATGTGCATAACAATATGAAGAAAGATTAGAAATATACACAAAAACAAAAACGCTCCTAGGTGTAGTTTTAGTGAAACCACTAAAGTAGCATGGTATCATGATAAGAATGGACCTATGTATAAGCTATAAACTGCCTATTAGGGTTAGGCAACACACTCTGTACTCTACACTCTGACCTTCTCATAGATTTGTATTCAAAATCTGCACAGTGACTGATATTATTTTATTTTTCCCCAAATAGTTATTGTATTTTACCAGTCACAAGAATAGGTAAAATATTATGAATAAATAAAATGTTCATTGTTCTCTTTGATGCCCACAAGGGGGAGATAATTATCCTCTGCATGGACATCAAAAGGAACAATCAGCTTTTGATGTCTAATACTATTTGTTTAGCTAGTTTCCCTAAATTAAACAAATACCAAAGATCACTAAAGTTATAATCCCATCAACAGAGGCTGTGCAGGCAATGTAATTGCACTTTTAATAATTCTTAGGTTACAAGGCATTAATTACATGATCCAATTATCTTTGATGTGTATCAATGACACCTAGCCAAAGTTCTCACCTTATACACAATTATAAAGATTTTACTTCATCACTATTTCAATTAAGGCATGTCGGTTCTGTTGAAAAGGACCCCTTATTTATAAGTTTTAATTACAAAAGTTTTCAACTGGGGTCCGATTTGCCCAGTGCCGAATTTTTAGGGGGCCGATTTGTCCAGGGCCGACTTTTTTAGGGGACCGATTTGCCGAGGGCCGATTTGGCAAAGGGCCGATTCGTCCAGCTCCCATACAAAACAAGTTGTATATAGAGCCGCTTATTTTGTATTATCGACTTATTTTGTATCACCCTGAAATCTTGTCAAAATTTTGCGCACCGTTTTGTAACATATTAAGTCAACTGTTGGTATGAAATAAGTTGGCCAAGTAATACGAAATAAGGCAGTTTTACTACAAAATAAGTCAGTAATATGAAATAAGTCAAAAATTGATACGAAATAAGTCATGTAATACAAAATAAGTCGTTGATACAAAATAAGTTGTTACAAGCCCTAAATAATGTTCTATTGATGGAGATTATGATAGTAAGTTGTCTCAGTTGTGAATGTCTAGTTTACTGCATGCTTTTAACTCCTTGTCCAACTATTTGTTTTTGTTTACATGGGAATGTGGACAAATTATTTTTGTAAAAATATTCACATTTGTGCCACCTCAACATTAGATTCAACTTTTCCTTCATTACCACCAAATGAGAATTCGGAGAGAAAGGAACTGTTGTAACAATAACAATTGTATATGAATTTTTTCTTGACTTGTCACATTTTGATTGGTTGTCTCATTCACGTGAGGTCTGGGATTATTAGAGAGTTTAAGATATACGTTTTGGATATTACATGTACTGCAAAATCTATAAGTATACCTAGACGTTTCCCATTTACAATTTCTGGTTAAGATACAAGTACTACGTCATGAAGGAAGGTCCCCTCCCCATTTGGTTCTTTATGCTTGGAAACAGAGTCAATTTCACTGTGAGGAAAACACGGTAGAGGGATGGACCATTTGTTTTCATGATCAACTCTGATTCAATGTGATATAAACTTACTCAAAATTTTATAAAGTTACTTAAAATCATCCAATTGTAAAGTAAAGATTAGCAACAGAATAGGCAAAAACATATATACACTATTGAATTTTAAGTTTTTCATTGTTTTTTTTTTAAAAATACTTCCCACAAAGGTAAATACAACACAATATGATAAGGAATGGTCCGTTTCTAATCTGTAGATTATGGCCAAAACTGTTTTTTTAAAAACAGTGTTTTCAAGTGTATTTTTTACATAAAACTGCATTTTAGCAACATATATATAATTTTAAGATACTTGAATATATTGTGGCTAAAAAGTTGATTACATAAAATGAAGATTTAATAATAAAAAGTTCAGGTAAACTCATGTTTTGCCCTTACTTGTAGAACTGGTTTTTCACGTTGCGTACTTGTAGCTTGACGTATTGAGTTTGGAAAAAAAGTCAAAAATGACGTCATCTGTTCCCTTTGCAATATACGTTAGGAGGTGTAATTGTATCTTAAACTTTCTATTGGATGTGTGGTTCTTGAATGTTTTGGGAGAAAGATGTCTCAATTAACTGAGTACAGTAAAACGTCGATTATTGGGCCTTCTATTTTCTGAAAACTCCGGATTAACTGAACCAATTCTGACACCGTGAGCGATAATACAGGATTTTTCACAGTCTCTGAAAGTATTAATTATAGTACTTTATAAAACGTATCATTCACAGAAATGCCTAACTTCTTTATCACCATTGTTACTATGGGGGAGGGATTATTTTAATTACCCGATCCCGCTACACAACTTCGTTTATAATGCGCGAATCAATGAAAGCATGTTGGCTGTTGCAATTTATAATCTCCCGGAGTAGGTTCTACAGACTGACAACGTGTATAAAAGCGAAAAGATGTCAACAGCGCATTACTAACCAAAGACATCTATTACTGAAGACATGTTTGTTCGGGTTTTACAATAAATAATCTCCCGGAGTTTTTCAGTTGACACAATGCATAACGATGTTTATCCAAAATTAAAATGTCAACATATATGTACCAAACCAAACATGCCCAGCTAATGTCTGCGTAATATTTTAAATAAAAATATTAATATCCATGGATATGGAACAAATAAGCGACCATTGAAGGGTCACTTATATTATATGAGACAAATGTATTAAATTATTTTATCGATGACCACCAACATCTACGTTCATTGCATAAAAACAACAATTCTTCTATTATCGCCCACTTGATAACCCACAGACCATGAATTTTGTCTTCCTTCATCTATCCGAACCCCTCGATTATCTGGCCGGATTGTATGTCTCCAATGGTGTTCGGATAATTGAGGTTCT
Source organism: Sabellastarte sp. h YS-2021 (assembly GCA_964017235.1). Classification (NCBI taxonomy): domain Eukaryota; kingdom Metazoa; phylum Annelida; class Polychaeta; order Sabellida; family Sabellidae; genus Sabellastarte; species Sabellastarte sp. h YS-2021. Next base: position 146,214,359 of record OZ024931.1, read on the forward strand.
ACTGTAATACCTTAAAATCTCTAAGTAAAGATTATGGTGTTTAGTGAATTATAATAATTGGGGTTTTTTTTGCATTGTAATTCATAATTTTTAATATCTAATAAAATAATATGATAGTACAGGTTTCTATAGTGCTTCCTAGTCACACTTCCTAGTCTATCCCATATTATTAGAATACCATTGTTTACGTAATAGTTTGTGATTTCATATCTGATCACATATTCAATTGCCTTTCCTTACCAAGCAACTCATTGTACCAAACACAGTGTAATACAGGAAATATTACCTTGTCAGTATTTTTGACCTCCGCTCTGATCTAAAAGATACTTTGTCAAATCTCCAGCTAATTCTTTAGTTGATTTATATGAACAAAATGTGCTTGATTTGTTTTGATTATCTTGATATCCACGTATTTCCATACTGACAAAGAAAGATTCTGCAGATTGGTTGTCTTATCGACGTCCATTAGGAACTAATCAGAGAAAAATTTAGTGAATAGAAGTCAGATTGGATGCAAAATTGCTCAGTGCAATATAGTGACAACTTGAGATCAGGCTGGCTTGCCAATAATTGATATAATTATTTTACCATTTACCAGAATCGGTTGTTGAATTTTTCATTTCAATTTTGAGATCATTCCATGGTTTCGTAACCCATTTGAGCAAATTCTTCTATTTTTATTGCTGTGGCATATGAAACTATACCAGTCAGCTCTCCAATTGCTTCTGCCAAATGTACATACAATATATGAATTCAAAAACACTTTACTTATATATACATACTTAGGCCTAACTGCAATGTTTAAACTCCAATCCATGCACTGCTCCCAGGCACTGCCCTACTAGTTTTATGAATCAGCATTGGACCTTTAGTATTTTGACATATGACTGTTTTCTTTGCCATGATGATAACAAGGTGAACACACAGGTTTGTAAAATATTAAGTTATTTTCATGGTATCTGGGACTTTAACTTAAAAACTATTCTATTTGAAAATATCCGCATGGACAGGTTTTTGGTCAAGAATTTTCTGATGTTTCAAACCAAATTTCTAGTTACTAGTTTGACCACCCCTTTGCGCAGATACACGTCAAATTCTATCTATCTTTGTGGTTTCTAACCATTTAACCTTAGCATCTTCCACAGAACTTAGTAAAACAGTCTGTGAGGCCTCCGCTGATTGCCATTTAAAATCCAATCATTTTCCTTGATCTATCCTAAATACCCAAGCATGACACTTTTAACCTTTTAATATTTTTTCCCACAATATCATCGCAAAACCAGCTACCCATTGACACATTGACAAGTTATGCAAGCTTCTTTATAATGTTGAAAATCAGTTATTTTTTGCACTTTGATTTTTTAATGACAATATTGTCCTTTTGAACAATTAAACAGGTCCGTTGATGATGTAGAAGAGTGAATGTCAGCTAGCAAACTCAAATTAAATCCTGAAAAACACCAGTATATACACCAGTATAACTCCTGTTCTTAAGAATTTGTATTGGCTCCCTGTTAAACACCATTCACTGTTTAAAACAGCCACGCTTGTACAAGTTTCTTTACACTGGTTTTCCAAGTATTTTACCCCGTATCTTTCTTCTTAAATTAGTTGTTACAGTACCAGGAGCAGTCAGAGTGGTGAAAATGTCCTTATTGTTCCAAAGCTCTACCTTTTTACTGATAAGTATGCCAAACATTTTGGTTATAGCTTTTGTTTTGATGCTTCCACTGTTTTGAATGCTCTTCCTGACGAAATTTTTGTACATTCCCCCAAGCCTCTTTCAAAAAGCAGCTTAAAACATACACAAAGGCATTCCTAACTTAATCTTAAACATGGCATTCTAGGTGGTGCTTGACCTATTTTCTGCCCCCAGATAACTGAAATTGGTTGACTGTCTTGAATTATAATCACGAAAGATGACATTATCATCCAATTATGTTTCAACACCTTCTAATTCTTATTCTAATTTTACTTTTATAGCGCTTAATCTCCATTGAGTAGTGGACAACAAGACAATAGCAATATGCAGATTCAAAGTCCAGGGACAGAAACAGGTCAGCACCATGGAGAAGGCATAAGATAAAATGGGCTAAGGGGGATATGCCTTTGTGTAGATTTAGGTTTTGAGCTTCTTTCTAAAAGAGGCAAGAATGTGTGATGCAAGAATATCTTCAGGAAGTGAATTCCAAACAGTGGGAGCATCAAAGGCAAAACTGAAGCCTGGAGTGAACAATTAACCAATTTGTTTATAGATGGTAGAAGGATGTTAGTGCATTCCTTAATAAGGAATGTGGGCAATGGGTCCAACGGGCATGATTTGGTGAGTGATGTGCTCATTATTTTACGGATTTCATCTTGAGTGACCTGAGTAAAGACTGTAAATTTATTAGGGTCAAAGGGGGGATGTGCCATGTTACAGGGCTCAGATGAGGAGAAACTCTCACGAATTTTCATTATTTTATTTGAGAAAAAAAATAGCAAAACGATCAGCCAATGACTAATTCACAAGTGGGCAAAGTAGTGCTGTGGGATCAATGATGGACTTTGTGTAACTCCAGCCATAGTTTCTTAGAATCATGACAGTTGTCGGAGATAAGTTTCGCGCAAGAGACAGTCTTGTCATTGTTGGCGAAACGATTACACTAGGCGACCCGATGCCGAAGACGACTCCTGTTGCATTGACTTTTATCTTTTCGCCATGCACATTCAAATTGACGTCTGAGTGACTTTGCAAGGTGATAGCTCTCTAACAGCAAGTCAGGACGCTGTTTTAATCTTCAAACGGGACACAAGAGAAGCATGCCTGCCAAGTACACAATTCAAGCCCTTTACACACAGATCACAGAGCCGCGAGACAGAATCGGTCGGACACCCCCAAGGTCAGACCGAATGCTGGACATATTTATGCGATGGTATCTCCTATAGGGAATTCTTGTTGACAGTTAGCAAGACAGGGAGGAAAGTCAATAGCACATTTAATGACTGCATGATAAGATATGAATTCACAGATGTCAAAACGTACCGCACATATCTTGATCACTGGGGAAAAGAATGAGATCAAGGATATGACCTTGCAAGTGAGTGGCATCGTCAACCGACTGTGACACACGATTCTAAAAGGGATTCCAATTTGTAACTATCAGTACAAGGTACATCAATGTGTATCTTGAAACCACCGTAGACAAAGTAATTGCAAGGGCACAAACCAACCTCCCCCCAAAAATGGAAGAGCACGGCCCAGGACAGACAGAAGCCAGGAGCAAAGTTGGCATGAAGCCGAAACCGACATGACAATATTTCCAAAGGAACTATAATTTGGGGTATCCACCCTGCGATATTTGTATGATTCACGAATGAAGAAACCAACAGAACTAAATATACCTGATGAACATGGTCTATGAATCAATGATAGCCCATCAAGGGTGAGGGAACAAAGGAAACTATCCAAATCAGTGGTATGAACATCTCTATGAGACAGAAGGAATCAAAGGCAAGAGATGCTATTGTATCAGAGAGGAGAGGGAGCTTATTCCAGCCCCACCTCGCACCCACTGAGTCAAGTATGACCAGTCCAGGACCTATGGCAACAAAACCACACATAAGAATCAATAGCACAAGCCCACTCTGTTTTATGGTAAGGGGAAAAGCATGGATGGATGTAATAAGGAATCCACTTCGAGTGAAATTTTGTGAGACACTCCTGAAATGAGTGGCAGCCATCAACATGGTGCAGAAGAGTAAAATGTGCATGGCAATCATCTTGGTTGGGTTGGTTAAATGATAATGCCCTTGGATCAAAATCACTTGTGGGTGACCTAACCTTTATGGCCTTAAGGACTAACCCTTGAAACTTCATCGCGTGGGCAACTCAATGACACCCTAACAACCCACACTAAAGCCAACCTTATGAACTCAAAACCAAGCACACGCCCATAAGATTTTGATACTGAAATACAAGAGAAACCTGACAAAACAAACCAAAACAATGCAATAAAGAGCCATATATGCGAGTAAAGTTACCACATTAAAATTACACAAAATTAGCAAGAGTAGACAATGGGGACACGTTCTCTGTGGTGCTTACCTTCTAACTCCCTCAAACACATATTTATTAGTCTATGAAATGTCACTTGGCCTATTTTTATGAAAAATGGCATTAACTTGTGTTGGTGTAGACCATTGGTACTTACAAATGCTGATGTATCCTTAGCCTCCTTAGTGAGTGGTACAAATCAGAAACCTTTCAGTAAGTCAGACTTTGTGATATAATTGGCTTTACGAATCTGATCAATACTTTTTCCAGTTTTGATATAGGAAATGAATTGGTTTGACTGAAAACATTTACTTTTCTATACTCTTTGCAATATCTAATTTAATTATCTGGTTTTCTGACTGAAACACCACAAAACTGCTTTAACTTTGTTCAGTTACAGCTTAGTATTAGATGTATTGGACATCTTTCTTAATTTGTCAAGTTTGATTGGGTTTGCATGATACTGATGCCGAATGGAATTGCCAACATTGACATCATGCTTGAGTATATAGGTCATGTTGCGATATCTGGGAATATTGACTTATACTGCAAGAGTGACTGAATAGGTTGATCCTATTATCTGGAGGTACATGATTCAGTTTTGTTACAATCTTGTTACATTCAACTTCAGCACTAGGATTATCACCCCATACTCTATGGGCCTGATTCATGTCATTTGCTACATTACAGTCAGTAATCATAACAGGTTTTGTCACATCTTTTACAAAAATTATTGTTTTACCATATTCATATGACACACCTGGGTTAACTTTCGTCTGTCCTTGGTTTCAATAATATAGTCCGGATTGTCTACTCTCTTTAGCACCTTGCAAGTGTCAATCATCATTTCTGGCCTGTAATGTGTTCCCCAGGATAGTTAATAACACTAAAACCTAGTCTGTTTGTTTGAAAATATGATTTTGTGACTTTCTTTTATAAAGCAGTTTCATTTTAGATTAAGAAGTTTTCAAGTTTGCTACATCAGCTCACAAGCCTTTCTCAACCTACTATTAAATTTTGATGTATAATTCAATAGGTTTAAGCTTTCATTGATAGCAGATAACAAATTTGAGAGGATCAGCGACTGAATGATCAAAGACCAAAGCAAAGGGTTTAAAGCCTTAAGACTCTTGAGCTAATTTCCTAACTGCAAGCAAAAAAATAATGCTTTTGTCCCAGTCTTATACATAATGTAAACAATATGTCATATTTTTCAATGTTGAATGGAACCTTTCAAGAACACTGCTTAATTATGGGTGTTAAGCACTAGATTTACTCTATTTGGCTGAAATACAAACTGTTGAAATAGTTCTGACATGAAATTCGAACGTTGATTTGATTGGATCTCTTTTGGTAGGCCAACTGATGCAAAGAAAATAACTAAAGCTTTCTGGGTTTGGTTAGCTTTTATGTTGGTTTTCTTCTATGGCTTCTGGAAATCTGATTGAGACGCACAAAATGGCCAATAGATATTGGTTCCTTAGACTTAGTTTTTGGCAAGGTACCTACACAATCAATTATCATTTTCCTGAATGGTTCCTTAAATCCTTAAATGGGTTTCAGTGGAATTAAAGGAATCATTTGGGTTTTTTTTTCTACATCTTAGCAAATGTGTCAAGTTAACACAATTCTGCCACACAGTGCGGTATTTTGTTCCAGTAGAATGCATGTTTTGTTATAGGTTTTATTGAAACCTAATTGGCAACCCATTGAAGATTCATGAACTAACTTCAATATATCACTTTCGTAAATATTTGTTGCAACATTCTGGTGTGTTATTCGCTATTTCTATAATGCAGGGACATTTGGCAGCATCCATTAACACAAAACCACACCATTTCTGACTGAATAGTTGAGACCTTATCAGCTCAACTAGTGGTAAGATAGATTTGAACAGAGCAGTTAATTCAGGCCATTATCATGCTCTGAAATCAATTTGGATTTTGAAAGTGAGAGATATGGACCATATTATGTTTCTTGTTTCTTTTGTAGTTTCTAAAAATCTTTCCTAACCATAGGGTCAGTATCCCTATGATTCTGCATGCACATCATGGTCATAGTTGTTCAAAATTGTATCTCATGAATCAAGACATCTGTATGGTGTTTATCACCTTTTGGTTCTTCTTGCGCTTTTTAGCCATAGCTGAAGTCACAACACAAGAGGGAAAAACAGGAATAACCTCTCCCAATTTTACCTCTTTTAATTTCTGCCAAATCATTTGCAACCAGCAAAGACTCCCCTTGATTGGGCACAGTGGCCCTGATACCCACCATGTAAGAAGCAATAACAATGACACTACATAAAGAACTCAGATTAAATATATTCAATCTTCAAAATGAAGTACGTAGAGTATTTTCAAAGCAGAACTTGCCTTTTCATGCTAAATCAAATCCAATTATGTTCGACAAAATATGGAAATTATGGAAATATACAGAGGGGACACAGGTAATTAGATGCCAAACTTGCTGGCCCACAAGGCCACTGAAGATCTAAATTTCCCCGTAAAAGTGATTAGCTGTTAAAGTGATTTTCAAATGAAAGCTACGTCGCTCAATATAAATAAATATTACAAGAATTACATTCACCAAAAATGTCATGTTTATTCATGTTCCCTTATTTCCTAAAATATTGAATATTAATATTGACTTTAGTGTCTATTTCTAAAAATATTAACATTTGAAAAGACAAGTGTAAACACCTGTTATCAGCTTGTGTTTTTATGACACCAAATGAAGTGTGAATTTGTTGGAGGGATGGGGCTTAGGGTATTAGCTACTGTTCACGTATTTTAAAGTATTTTTGCTGAAATTATGTAGATGTGAAATTTAACTTTGAAATTCACAAATGCCCCTTCATAGAGATAGGCCTTCTAAATGTTGTATTTATTTACTGTTTATGGTGTGCATTTTCTGAATAATTCGTGCATTTATATATTTGTATTACTATGTGATCTTTCAGTTATTTTAATCATTAACCAATTTCTATCAACTCTGTAGTTTGTTGGCACCACAAATTAGTAATGCCCGTTTAAGTACAACAAGGATTTGTTACAAACCTACACAGGCACTCTGTCTTTCTGATGTGTGTTTTGACCTATTGTCATCAACTGATCTTCTGTTTATAACAAACAACCATTAAAAGGAAAACAAGTATCATAAAAATCTTACAACAACTTGGAATGAACCTTTTTATATGAGACATATTTTCAGTTTTTGTTTATAAATGTCACAAGGGGCATATAAATTAAAATATATATAAGAAGAAGACCTGTATGAAGGTTCTGGCAGGGTGATATATGCAAAATATTAGACACAGAGAGGAAATGGCCCAGATTATAATTTACAACTAGTAACTTGCATATTTTCAAAAAAAAATTGCATTTACAGAATCTTATCAGAATCTTTTTAAAATAAGCATAAAGACAATAATAATGAACCAGTGCTTGTGAGTACGGTAGCATTACAAATGATCTGTTCATCGCTGCCCATCACCGTTTCTGGGAATGTCCAACGAATAATGGAAACTGGCAGGTACAAAATAATATTTACACCCTTACTGTTCATTTTTCTCCTCCATTTTGTCTATTATTAACCATGTTTTTTCTGAACCAGACTACAAGTGTTATAGAATAATATTTAAGATATGTTTCATGTCATGATTAATTTTAACATTAGTTTAAACATTATTTACAGATAAAGCGATATTTTGTTGAAATTGTTTCTTTGGCCAGATTTTTAAAATCCCAGTAAAAAAACCTATAGAAAAACCCCACATTTGAAAACCTCTATTTAAAAACTCTTGCTGAAGTGAATAGAAACTCATATACATTAATTTCCAAGTTATAATAGAATGTAAATGGTTACGATAAAATTTACGTGTATAGCTCATCCAGGATCAAAGTAAAAAGTGACAAGGTTAAATATATGTTAATGACTTGAAGCCAACTTAAAGCACTAAGGAGCATGGATTGAAATACACAGGCAATACCAACGAGTGTACAACACACACCGATTTTCTACAAGATATTTTTCCTGTGTTATTTCTATAGATATTTTTCTAATAGGGTTTTGTTCCGTACTAATCTTGCTGCAATCATATATATAACTGGCTGCAAAAAGTTAATTACATGTGGATTGGAGAGTGGAAACTAAAGACAACAAAGAATCTACTTTTTTCTAAAGATGTTTCACAGATTCCCGGAGACGGAAAGATAAACAGAACAAGTTTCTCTTTCCGTTCAATAGTCTATTTCACTTGAATGCAGGACAAAAGCATTTGGACAAAAAGTATTTGGACAAAATGTATATATGAAAAAAGAAGAAAATGTCTATTTTCAAAAATTGTATATGATTGTATTTTTATATTATCATATTAATAACCACAGGTACAGAAATAATCCTTTTAGGTTTTGAGATTAATATTGGTCACGTGAGTTTCATTTGGTGTGATTAACCTTTCTTCTTGTCTTAAACCACTTAAGTTTATAGCATTTTACACCATAGGAAATAATAATATGCACAGAGGATAATACATAATACATATTATAAAGGACATCTTTGAAATACTTATACTTGTAACTGTAATTATCAGATTTATTTGTTTATTTGGGGTTTAACGTCGCTTTCAACACTGTACAGGTCATATCACGATGGGTAGTTGGAAGGGCAGAAAAAACCACTACATACAGTTCGCTAGGGTTGTGTACTGTAAACTGCCCACCAACAGCAAGCAACTACCAGCTTTCCCACTTAAGGCCATGACGGGATCGATCCCCAGCCTCAGAGGTGGGAGGCGAGAGTGTTACCACTCTGCCACCGTGGCCCCTTCTTCTTTAATAGAGAAGGACATACTGTTTAATTGTGTTAAGGACAATCACTACTAAATGGTATCCGCTACCATTAAAAATAGGGGGTCACTGATGAAACTTTTTTTATTAAAACAAGAAGTTGATCCATAAGTTTCTCATATTTAGTTTTATTTACATAGCTGAGATAAGAAAGCAGTATACATAAGGTTGTGTATTTTTCATTCTGTACTTCATTAATTTTTAACATGACGTTGTCATATTATAATTCACATTAAATTTTACAGAAATAAAGAAATCTTTAATTAAGTGAATTAAGTGAATGCGCTGACAGAGACACAAATTTTTAACCATAGAAAGTTGAGGAAATAGATTGAGAATGGCACCTTGGGAATATCGCCACCTGACATACTGAGGGAGGGAACGCCAGATTTGCACAACTATTGGCTGGTTGACGACACCTTTACCTTAATGCCATGGCTTGCGAAACCGTACAGCAAAAGACAACTCAAAAGGGAAGAAAGAAAAGCAAAATACAGGACCTCCAGAGGCGGATGGTGGTTGATAATGCCTTATGGAATATTAGTGAGGAGATTCAGGGTTTTGCTGGGTAAAGTGGAGTGAAGACCGAAGGTTGTCAGACACATAGTTTGGATATGTTTTGATTTGTACATCATGCTGATGACACACTATGGCGATGCAGACAGGGCATTCAGCCCAGCTTATGACACATCAGCCCTACAGAATGAAGAGGTAGTGTATGTGCCTGATGACAAACACAGGAATCCTTCAACTAAGACCAAAAATCGGGTGAGACCTACTAAAAATTACTTAAATCACATTGGTGCATTGGCTGGGCAGGATAGGATCTGAGATGAAAACTACCCTGGGGGCAGAAGAAGCTGGCATCTGTTAGTCTTTTTATGACTATCTAATTATTCCAAGAACGTTCATTTGAGCTGGGGTCGCACAAATTCCCAACAAATATACCCCAGCAATTCAATGCATTTCCAAGTATTAACCAAAAATATTTCAAACAAAATCATAATTCCCAGAATACTGTTTAATAACTTCAACATAACATGTCTGACATTATAATGCACTTATTTACACCTTCAAAGTTAACAATTGTTTTAGTATATGTTTTATTTGTTGCAAATTTGCAAAATATTTGAAACACTTTGAATCTTTCTGATTTTTTTCAAGATTTTTTCCAAGGTTTTATTTTTTTTGTTAACCAAAGTAGCATTTTTTTTAATTCTTTGGCAAAGTTATATTTGTTATTCTTTGGCCATTATTTTAAGTTATTTTTGCAAAATTTTATGTTTTTTGCCAATTTCTGCTTTATTTCCATGTATGTTCAAATTATTTGAAGACGTTTGTAACTTCGAAATGTTTAATCACTCACTCACTCACTAATTCACTTAATTTTTTTTTTGTGTGTGTGTTTGGGGGCTATGTGTTTGGTGTGGGTCAGTGTAATGTTTTTGTTATGTGATTTTTTTAAAACAAGCAGCCTATTGTTTCTGGAAGATTCGTGTGGTCCTAAGAAGTTCTTATGAATCAGCAGTTGTCCTGAAAAGGACATCTTACAGCAGTGGTCCTGAAAAGTACAAATTGTAGGCAAGTGTAGTAGCTTGGGATCAGATGATTGCTGGCAGGGCTGGGGTTTGGTTAGCTGCTCAAGAGGCTCATACTGCTGAGTGGTTGGAGGAGAGAACACGTGTTGATGTGGGTCACTTGGTGAAAACAACTGAGCTGTATCCATCTGCAGGTAGCTCCTGACTGACTGTAGATTGTCAGAAATGCTAGATGGCCCTGGTACGTTGTGTGAATTTTCTTCAGCTGTTCCATAGGCTACTGATCATGGGTTGAAGTGCTTGAATGGGTTAATAGTAAAATGTAGCTGTCTTGAAGGGTGGGATTGTTGCTCGTTAACAAATAGGCATAAAGTCTGTGATCCTCTGCTGCTATCCTAGGGTGCCACTTGGTTCTGCTAAGCATGTTTGATGGTCTGGCCTGTTGACATCTGAGTCTCTGGAATAAGCAAGATTTATTCCCTGGCACCCGGTGATTGTTGCTGTGACTGCTCATAAATCTGGCAGTGTCATTAGAACTCCTTGCAAATGTAGGTTGCTGGGGCTGATGGCTCATTTTCTCTGTGCTGCTTTGGATCCCGCTTCAAAATTTTCCAGCATCATTTCTGATTTTTTGAAAGTTTGCTTTTGTAAAGCCTTAATCACAGGTACCAGGTAGCTGAGTAAGGCTGTTCTGGTGATCTCTTATCTTAGCCCTACCAAAGATGATAGCATGATGTTTTTCTGTGCAAATTGTCCATGAACTGCTGGTCGACTGTTGAACACTGGGAAACCGAATTGGGGTTTGCAACCGATGGCTGTTGTGTGTTGTCTGATTGTTTGCTGATCTTCATACTGTCTGTGTAGGTAGAACCTCTGGAGATGTTCTGTGCTGAGGATGCGGTTGCAAAGGCTCTTTGGGGCAGGGAACTTGAGGCTTGAAGATTTGCTTAGTTGTATGCATCTGATGTGTGTTTTCAAGAAGTTAAATTAGTGTATCAAATTCTGTCTCTCTGGCATTTCCTTGGGAGCCTGGACAGACTTGGACTAGGTGAGTTTTCCATAACGAGTCATTTGGGATATGAACCAGGTCTTGCACACTTAAAAGAGTTGTGGCAGCTGACAAACCTTTTCCACAGGCTATCATTCCCGGCCTTGTTCTTAAAGTGTTCATTGTCCTTCCCCTAAGGCTCCTAATAATCCTTGACAAAGTCCACAATAGCCTCCTCCTCTGAGCCTGTTAAGTAAATTTTCATCATATGTAATTTCTTGAGTGTTGATTGGAATTGAGATGTACCAGCGTCTCCTCAACCCTATTTGTCTATTGCACTTTCCCTCCTATCAGTTCTTGCTCTTTTTTGCCCCTGCCTCCTCTCTGAGTGACTGGAGTTTCTGCCTTCTGGCCTCATCCCTCTCCCTCTCCTGCCTCTGTTGTTTCCTTGACTCATTCTGTCTCTCTGAACTGTCACCTGTCTTCTCTGTACGTCAGCGGTTGTATATCCGTCAGCGGTTGTATATCCCAATTCAGATTCTGAAGGTGTATCTGCTGGACCTCTATCTTCCTCACATTCCTTCTTTCATGTTTAGGACCCATTTTATAAATCACATCCAAAAACCAGCTTGTGTTTAACCACTAAAAAGCAGAAGCCTTGTCTAAGAAACTGCCAGGTGTAATCTGTCATTGTCTAAAATCCACTTGATGCATTGCATAAAGTGATTAATCGTTTATACCTAAAGGTTGCATAATCTACAAGGCATAAGTTGGGAAAATATTGCCTGCATGTCTTACACACTTCCCAGCTTGTCTGTTGTTGTAATTGCTCTGTCGGTTTGTTTTTATGCCTTGTTGTGTTGTGTTCCTTTCTTGACCTATTGACCCTATTACTGACTCAGCGACCCAAGATGTGGAGACTTCCTATCTTGATAGATGCCTACCAAGTTGTCACGGTCGATTAAAACAGGCCGATTTGCTTTCAAGTGTTCATTTGTTTTTTATGGCCTTTCTGGAGTGGTGTCCTGCTACTTGACTACAAAAAGGACAGCAAGTGTTTCCAGACAAGACAATAACAGTGAGTGACAAAAGGGGAAGTGACTACGGCAAGCTGTAGAAAAACATGATAGGATGATTTTGATGTGGGCAGAGCCACAGTCATTATCAAGAGTCGCGGAGGGTTTGGTGAAATACCAAACATGTTTGATATTTTGCTGTTCCACTGCAACAAACGGGGGAAAGTGTGACTGACACTCACCAAATCTGTAAACATCTATAGTTACTGACAAGACGCCACCAGAGGAACACACCAATTAAAATCACACATCTTTTTCACGCATCTTTTTCATAAATGCAGAAAATGTCTGTTGCTGTGTGAAACAAGATTGATGGCAAATACTTCATCTCTTTCAAAATATAACTAGATGTGGATGTATGTGGATCTGTGACAAACTGGTCTAACAATGCACGTTTGTCCCCTTTTTCAACTAATGTATGAGTTCTGCCATTTGATACTTTGCTTTCCTAATATTATGTTTCCAAAATAGGGTTATATATTAGGTTTGTATTAAAAACATTCATAATGATTTGGAGTCAATTATCTGTTGATCGAGAGATTTCACAATACCTTTACACAGAAGAACAAACAACTAAGCATAATCACATAATTTAAATTATAAGTATTAATTGTGTTAAATATTTGTGATGACATTGTGTTTTTGACAACAAATAGATTGAAGATTCTTTGACAATAATATGCATGTTTTCGTGTATTCAACTGTTTATACTTGGATAACCAGTGTACAGACAACTGCAAGAATGAGGGTACAAGTTCAGTGGTTTTAACTTCATCTAAATGACAGGTTTCCTAATTAAATGCTAGAAAACTTCTTTTGCAAAATGCCGCCTTTTAATGAAACAAAAAAGTGACAAATCATTGCTTCTGGTGCATATCAGAACCTTCTCATAAAGTTGGATCAAATCCAGAAATGGGCGTATCCTTTAGAGGCAAATAATAGACAATCTGGAATTTGATAATGTCATGCCCGAGTTAACTGTTATTCATATTACTCTCTGTTATTTGCAAAGAATACCTTGCAACTTGATAAGTCTCCTTGAATATATTCATATTCTTGCAGATATGATAGAGACATTACCAGTTTTTGCAGTAGATATGAAACAATATTAACAATTGTTTGATTTTGACAACTGCTATTTCCATTTCTTTTCCTTTTTTAATAATTTGTGACGGTGTTATGAATTTTATTCTGTATAATTCAGGATGGTGGAGTTTATTTATCACTATCTTTTCTGGTTCTTTTAAACTGAACAATTATGGCAGATGGTTCTACAAATAATGTTTGACAAACCTCCCTTAAACTTTACCTTTATAATTTTACTACAGGAGGGGTAACACTCTCGCCTCCCACCTCTGAGGTTGGGGGTTCGATCCCCGTCACGGCCTTAAGTGGGAAAGCTGGTAGTTTCTTGCCGTTGGTCGGCAGTTTACAGTACACAACCCTAGCGAACTCTATGTACTGGTTTCCTCTGCCCTTCCAACTACCCATCGTGATATGACCTGTAGAGTGTTGAAAGCGACGTAAAACCCCAAATAAACAAATTTACTACAGCCTCAGTGTATTGGGAAGCAACAATACATTGTTACTAAAATTTAAGCGATAAAACTGAGACACCAAAAGTGTATACTGTGCAGTCAATACTTGCATATCATTGGAAGGAAGAATAAGCCTTAAAAATAAGGTATGTTCTGTAGAAATAAGGATAAATCTTCATCAGTTACTCATGGAATGTTACTGAATCAACAGTTATATCAACATTTTTTTGCTCCTTTCTAAACCTATAATCTGTACTATCCCAAATATTTGGTTTAGATTAAAAATAAAGTGTGAATGATGTTCATATTTTTAGTTTGCCAGAATCCTCTACAGACACAACAGAGAGTAAGCCAGAATTCTCTGCAGACACGACAAAAGAATCTAAAAAAGGTAAGTCTGAATATGCTGCACATTGTTTATTGTTTAAAATAATTTACGCTGCTATATCATGAAAATGAAATAAAGCTATATTTAGTGATTTATAACATGTACCATGTCATGATCATCAGAAGATCTTGTGAGTACAATTTTATTCATGTCATTCTAACCAAAAAAACATTAAAACTTAATCTTCTGTTTCTCAAGCAATGATATAGTGACCACCAGATGATGTGAAAATAAGATGATCTTGTATGCACAACAAGAAAATTGCCATTACCAAATAATATATTTATCTATATATCATGTGGTGATCACAGGAAAATAACTTACAGGTAACGAATTTAACGTGATTACCAGATCATCAAATTATATCTACATCATCACGTGATCTGGGGTTGTATTCACAAACAATACTTAAAAGTCCTAACTAAGTTTTAAGTATTGTTTTAGATTTCAAGCAGGAAATTATGAAGTCGTATTCTAAAACATTCCTTAAGCTTGTTTGTTGAATACTGATTCTAAGAAAAGCTTGCAGAAAAACATTCCCTCACAGAGATTAAAATTGACCTTATCTGTCCACTGGATATCAGGGCTGGGATTCACAAAGATTCTTAAGTAAGAATTCTTACTTAAGTACAACATTTAAAAGTTAAATATAACCACAAATGTTGTACTTACTTTGTGAATCCCGGCCCTGTAGTGGCCAATATCCATTTTTTTCCAAGATAGGTTCAACAGTCAAACGTTTTGGCATTTTAATGATTATGTTACAAAGTCATTGAAATTATCATGTTTTACTCACCTGTAACTTTAAGTCATTTCCAAAAGTCTACTGTCAAATGTACATTTTGATTACAAGAAGTAAATTGAGAAATGATAAATATTTCTGCATATCCTATGAAATGCAATGTGGAGTACAAATAAGACAATGGAATCAATGAGACACTTTAACCATGTGTGTAAATCACAACTTTAGTACTTCTGACCCAGTGCCACTCTCCTTTATTATTTAATTCTTTTTACAACTAGACTGTATCACATCTCGTATATTTTCCTAAATAAACGAGCATGACCAATCAGCTGTGACACTGGTAAGTTATATTTTAACATTAAAACGCACCAACTTGAAGATCAGAAGAGGACAAAAAGCTGCACTCAGATGTGATCTTTGGAGGGCTAAACTTTTCATTAATGTTATCAGTTTACGGTTGTTATGTGACAACTAATGGGACTGTTCCACTTGTTCTGTCTTGTCGGTAGCTATGGATTGAGAGTAATGTTTACAGAGCCGCTTAAGATAGTTTATAGTTTCCTGGTTTGTTGTGGTGGGTCAGTAAAATATCCAACATGTTTGATATTTCACCGACCCCCATCAATTTTCTATCCTCCTATTAGATCCACTCATCTAGTAACTGTCCTGTTGTGTGTCTTTACAATTTGTCGGACACGCTTCTTGTGTTGTCGTATATTGCAACCATCTTGCCTGGAAACACTTGCATGCAGATCGTGGTTCAGTACCTGAACACAACTTTGTGACAGGTCATAGACACAAACTGACTGTAGTTATGAGAAAGGAAACCGAAAACACATTATCAAAAAAAACAACAACACCAAAACATGGACCCAAAAAAGGAAAGTTTGGCCACCACACCATTTTCTAAAAGCCTTAGCAATCACTTTGACTTTAAAGATTCTTTGATATTTTTGAGAATGATTTTGAACTTGATCAGACTTTTACAGATTTGACAATTGAGAATCTTTTTAATTTCTCAAAAGATTTTCATAACTAAGAAAGTTTTTTATTTTGAAATATCTTGCAAATTTGCCAGAAAATAAATTTTGAAAGAAAAAAAATTCTCTGTGAAGGTTTACAATTTTTTTTCAAGTTTTACAGTTGGATATTTTAATATTTGGTGGAAATTGCAGCACACCAGCTAAATAAAAGCTCTTGGAATACCTGGAAGTCTTGAAATGGACTGATAGATGCCAGCTTCTTCTGTCCCTAGGGTAGCTCCCATCTCAGATCCTGTCCTCCAAGCAAATGTACCAAGATGATGAAAATAATCTTTCAGTATATCAAATCATCCAGATTCTGCTGTAACATGTGTTTCAGATCCGGACCTGGAGGTGCCATCCATTGACATGACAAAAAACTACACCAAGGAAGAGAGAGAGACACTTGTGGGGTATCAGATCTTTATTGTGGTACCTGTTGGGGAAACCAAAGCTGGAAAAACCACACTGCTCAGGTAACATACCAACCAGTGAAATACAGAGTAGAAATACAGAGGAGTGAGGTGCACATTGGTATTGATGAACTCCAGTGAAAAAGCTTCTCTGAACACAGAATGCAGGGATGCCTTTAACTTTAACTTTTCATACAGATCTCAATCCAGGTTTACTTGTTAAAAGTGGATGATGCTATAATGTAGGTACAAAAGCAGTTATCGCCAGTCAAATATGTCATAGTACAGGTACACTATAAGGCTGTTCACTTGAATAGGACCTCACTTTACCCCAACTATAAGTTAAATTTATAAATCACCAAGAAATTGCATTTGTGACAGGCTTATCATAGAGATCTTGACTGAATGTTTTTCCCTAGTTTCTACTAACCTACACATATTGCATAGAACAAGGAATAATAAGGAAATAGAAAACAATTACCAGCAATATAAATTCATGGTATGAGAAAAAGTTCAATGTACATCAGATGAAAGCTTTATGCCACAGATTCAAGTTACATTTCTGAATGAAGTGCATATAGGGCAAACAAAATTGTAGCATAAGAACTTTTGCCATGTGCTCAATTGATGATTTGTGCAATACTTGTGTATTTCAGTAAGATCAAAAATAAGACTTTCCAGCCAACTGAAGAGCATGTGCCTACAGAGGTGGCAGAGTTGACCAGCTGGTCACCAACTGACATGCAGGAGACTATCTTCATGCTGTATGATGTCGGCGGCCATGAGTCTTACAAAAACACGGCACATGTATTCCAGGTGGGTCTTTGAAGTACTATATCTGACTTGTAACAAGATTATGTAACATAATTAATACTTTTATAGCGCTGAATCGCCATCATATAACGGACTCTGAGACATAAGAGCCATAAAGGAAGAAAGAAAAAGTCAGAATATAGAGTCATAGCAGGCCAGAGACACCAGGGTGAAATTTTGTCCAATGCAATATCCCTATGTGAAAAGTATGTTAAATTGATAAAAAGATCAACCAATGTACATATGTTAAAAGTAATCAGATTTGGACAACACTTCCAAAAAATAAGCCTCTCACATGCTTTATATTTACAGTTAACCAAATAACAAGCCATTATAAGGGGTAGCACTAGGACAAAATGTTTTATATGGTAGTTACTTACTATGACAAGAACTAAAATATTGCAATGATTCCCATGTAAAGTTTATATGTACACATATATTCTGAAACTACAAATGACATTTAATGTGTATTGTATATGATATGGAGCTAGAGTAGGGACAAACAATCCACTTTGAGTCAGAGTGTAAAGTTATGCTTCTCAAACATGCTAGCCTGATAAAGTTCTTATAGCTGCCATTTGAAAATAAAAGTATAAAGAGAAAAGTGTGTTTTTGAATGTCTTTTTGCAACCTATGTAATAATAATAAGAGTAGTAATAATAATAATAATTTATACAAGGTATTTATACAACACCAAATTGATGCAGTTGTCTTCTAAATAGCTGATGATAAAAGTAACAATTATCCAATTGCCAAACCAGTATGTGCCAAAATCAGCGTCCGAGAGTGGAGAAGACTATGGGGGGATAGGCTTGTCTGGGTAGAGTTTAAACAGTGGCATGGGGGTGGAGCTTGAAGTAACCAACAAGGGTTGTATGCGTGGTAAGTGGTTTACAGGGGGCATTTAAGCTCATTAACTAAGAAAATTTTAATATGAACCCATTATGTTAGAGGGATGAAGGACGCAGTATACCTTTTGAAAATAGTGTGACCAAATATGACTGTTCTTCAATGGGCAAATGATTAACTCACAAGATCTTGTATGCATGGTCTTGTAAACCTTCTGTGTGGATAATCTTGTTCTAGGCTGACTCGAAGATATTTTCCCAACAAAGTTAAAGTCAATGTTGGTGTTTTGCATCCCAACAGTGAAGGTCATATTGGGACAGGTCCTCATTTGCAGGAGTGAGACTCACACAGACATGACATCAGGTGATAGATGTCGAACTTGCTAACCACTGGGCCACTGAAGACCTCTATTTTCCTTTGATATGCATATAGCAATATGAATGCTGGAACTGAGTGTGACTGAAAGAACCATGTAATTAGACTTTTTGAAACAGCCTGACCTATACAAAACAAAAAAGGATCAGCACTCTAGTGCTAAGCACACACCAGGCCAACATTTGATATCTAAGTATGAAAATTTTTAAAAATATTAACCAAAGTTACATTTGACTTAATTCTAACCTAAACATATGAGCCCAAGTGCCCAAGTTGAAAGACCTAATTTTCATAACTCATTCAAAACCCAGCATAATATTTGTAAAGCCCGTGGACAAAGCTAATTGTATTGGTACATTGAATTGATAATTTGATAAATGGTAGTCAACATTGATACTTGCAGAATGTCCAACCCACACAGAGCTGACTGCCTGTGATTAGGTGCTAAACTTGCTAACCACTAGGTCATCGAGGACCTCTACCAGCTATGTAGAAATGTTTAGCTTATTTCCTCATCCCTTCAACAAAGTGGCTTATATTAAAGATTTCTCGGCTAATGGGATTAAACACTCATTAACACGCATACACTCATAAACCACTGTCACTGCATTGGTAGTTTATAACTTGGGCAGTGTGTACTACCCCGGATAGGACTGGTCACACTGTAAAAAACTTATTTTATAATATAGCCATATTTAGTGGGCTTCTGTGATCTAATGATTACCACATTCGAAAGCAATTGTTGAACTTTTTCTTTAAGTAGTGATAAACTTATAGGAAATAATGTACATAGTGCTTAAACATAATCTTAAATCTTTAGAAAGATCTTTACCCCTACTTAAGTTTGGGATATAGTGCTGAATCATGTGCTAAAGAATAAAAATTAACCATTTTCAGTAAATAAAATAATGGCGGTAAATGAACAAAGTAGTGGATGTTTTTATTGATTTCTCTCTTGTTATCGTGTTTTTTCCATACAAGTGATAAGTATAATAGTCTGAACAGAAACACTGAATGGTATTTTCTTCCCTTTCAATTCAGGTTGACTCAGCCCAGATGATTAGTTTGGTGTGTCATGATATATTGTCATCTGACTATCATAAAACAATGTCATGGATTAAGATCTGTCAACGCAATGCTCCCAACAGCAAAATTCAGATGCTGCTTACTAAAACAGATCTAGCAAACAAAGAAGAATTGGATATCAGAAGGGATGCTTTTGTCAAAGGATTAGGTCCCCTCATTGACAAGGAAATAGGCTTGACAAAAAGGCATCTGAATAAATGCTCAGACTCAAACAAAAGTTTATATGAAAAATGGATCTGCAACTACAGTCATCTGAAAAAGCAGATTGAATCTTCTGATGGGCAATATTCCACACTGGAGATCTCCTGTAAGCATGGAAATGAAGCCTCAGTTGAAGCTGTCATCCACCGCCTGAAGAAATTTGCAGAACACGGAGACCATCAGGTAATTAGACTGAGGCCAATAGAAAAAGAATTATATATGAAAATAGGAAAACTTGGAATCAAACAAAACATGACAGGACAGAGTGAAGAAATGTCTGGTGAGACACACAAACAAAGGAAACGAAATGCAGAAAGTCATGAGCTAGAGGAAATAAAATCAAAAAGAATACGTACAGAAAGACAAGACCCAAAAGAAATAGAGTTAGAAAGAACATATGTGGAAAGCAATGATAACCAGCCACAACCACAACATACCTCAACCATGATGCAGCAGAAATTTTTAACATTCAAAGAGGTACTAGATGAATTTAAAGTCATATACACCCATCATTACCAAGAGGACATACCAGAAAATGATTTGTCAATTAAAATACGAAAAGAATTGAAGAAAAGTCTTGAAAACATTAAGGAAAGGGGACTGCTTAGGTACTTCATAGACAGGGAGCTTGATGATGATGATAGAGACAGGGAGCTTAAGGATGATGATATTATATTCCATGACTTATCCACTCTTGTAAACATCCTCAGATGTGTATTTCATCATAATTTAGACTCACTCCTCACCTTTGATCATGATGATGACTTATGTCTTCAGTTTTATGAGCAGCAGAGCAAGTTTGATGAGCACAGGAAATCATTACATCAACAAGGCATTATGTCTCTGACACTCCTTGGATTTCTGCTCAAGAGAAGTAATTGCTTGATTGAAGCTAAGGCAGTGGCACAGATGTTATCTAGTGTCTGCATTGCAATCATCTTCAAGACAGGTATAGATGATAAACAAAAACTTTTTATTCCTTACTTTCTGAAACCTATGCCTCCTTTGCCAAACATAAAGGATACAATAAAGGAGATGTCGAGGTGCAAAGCGAAAATCCTTTCATTGGAAACCACCCTGAATTATGACATACCTTTGTCATTTTTTAATGAACTACAGGTGAAGATCTGCAAAAAAATTCCAGAATTACTTCGAATTGGTGATAATGTGGAAGTTTGGGACAAGGGGATGCTAGTATATCTGGATGAATGTGATGGAAGACTGCTGATGTATTACGAAGGCAACTCAGTTAAAATTCTCCTTCAGGCCAACATTAGTGAGATTGAAGGTCACACACTTCTGTTTGAGTATGTGGCATTCATAGATAGAGAGGTTGTGCATACCAGAAATTCTAAGTATCCTGGATTACCTTTAGACTATGTGCTCACCTGTACCCATTGTACCATTGAAACAAATGACAACAAATTCTCATGTGCATTGAAAGGGCTACTCTGTTCAAAGCTGAAAGATACCTTCAAATGTGGGCAGAAGAACATTCCGCTGGCTCTCATCAAGCCTCTGCCTAAAGGTATGGCACTGAACAATTTCTTGCAATACATTCTTGATATTAAGATATGGAGACCAAGCAAGGTTATTCATGTTCCGAAAATTGTTTCAAGATGTTCATCATGTAGTAAGAGTTGACTGGATTAACTGTAAACACCAATTGATAACATTTTCAAGGATTTTTAAATACACTTGGATTTATTTTAATTCATATAAGGCTTACCTAAATTGCTTTAATGTTAATAAAATTCACCTGTTTTCTTCAGTCAAATCATACATATGTGGATTCACTGTAATTTCAGTTTCTAGTGTGCCTGCTAATTCCATCTCCATTGAATTTTACTGTCCAACTTGAAAAAGGAATTGCAAAATATGTAGTCCAATCTTTATATTTTAGAAAAGGAAGATGCCAAACGATGCCACAAAAAATTGCTGGAGTACTTGGCGAAACAATGTACAAATGTAAGCATTAAATTGTATTAAAATCAATTTCTGCGCTTTATCCATATATTGCATTTCAAATGTTTTAATTTATTTATATAGTAGGAGCATACCTATTCATTCCTACTCTCAATAATACATTTTACCCCTGGCCACCTGTTTGGGTCAAACAACGGTTCTAATATCACAATATTTTGAATTTGTGGCTTATGTCTTCTTTATTGTTGTTTTAACCACTCTCAAATGTGCTAGGAGGTCAAAATAAAACCATGTACAGGGAGTATATGTTTTTTTAGTATTTTAAACTCCATCCGTGTAAATTCACCGTTTATGATGTACAATGGGAGTATCAGGATGCAAATCAAGCATTTCTGTAACTTCATCAAGGGTATGACATCCTTTGTACACAGCACCAGGGTATTTAGCCACACTGCTGAATCAACTGGGAACTATGGATTGTGCATGAGTATAAGGCCACTACGGATGTAGAGAGACTTTCCCGTTACACCTCTAGAGGATAAGGTATTATAGGTAAACTTGTCAAATTTGCAGAATATATTCATCACTGCAAAATCTTGCCTGGGAGTATTTTTGCCCTCATTCTGAAAAATAAGATGGCCACCACGGGCGTCTTTCAGCAAGGAGTTCAGATACATTTATAAAGCAAAAGCTAATATAGGCAGAGATTTCAAATTTGTAGGATATGTGCATCATTTTAAAATTTTGCCTTGAAGTATCTATGGCCTCCTTTTGAAAAACAAGATGGCCACCAAAGGCGTTTCTTTGTCAGTGAGGAATATTTTTGGTCTCATTTTGAAAAACCAGATGGCAACCACAGGGTTTCTTTGATGGTCACTCAGAAGTTTACACATTCTGAGTAATTCTGTCATCGGTTGAAAGTTTAATCTCTCTATGATTTATATTTATATAGATATATGTTTCCTGTATAACCAACAGACATTTGATCTTGAAGCTTGTCCTGCAAGGTCAACCTTTGAGCCCTAAAATGACCCACTAAGTCCATATTTTGTAATTCAGTAACTTACGTATAACTACAACACTTGGATTTACAGGTTTTAATAAATTTACCTAAGTTTGTTATCTATTCAATATTTCAATATTGTTCCTGCTTTCAGATCTAGGTGCATACCTAAGTGAATTATTGTTCTACTAGCTACTTTAAGAATTTTTTTATAACTCTTAAATGACTACATTTACAGCATTTCACTAAAATATGTTGTTCAGCTACTTTCTCTGTACCTACAAGCTTGTACCTGTTATTTAGGGCTATATCAGTAGCTAAACAAGTAAAGGTTATTTTCTGTGTTTAAAAGTGAGGAAATGACTGAATGGCATTTACCTTTTAACCGCTATAGTTTGTTGTTCAATTTCTTTTTGATGATCTGTATCATGGCAAATTTTCACAGCAAAGGCTGCACAGCTACTTTGCTATTTTTATAACTAGTAAATCACTTGTAAATCAAATGTACCGGTATTAAATTTAGAGTTTTTTATCAAATATTTTCTTCGTGTACTTTTTCATGATGTGTGTCATGGCATATTTTTAAAACTGTAGTTCAGTATGTAACTGAGTAATAGCTACTTTGAGTAAATAACTACAAAACTATTGAATTTACAGCATTTTTATGTGAAACATATTCAGCTACTTCTTTATGTTCTGTGTCATGGCGTATTTTTATAGCTATAGCTTCAGTGCAACTGGTAATAGATATTTCAACATTTTACTAATGAATAAGTTACTTGTAATTGCAAAACTATTTAATTAGATGCTTTCTATCAAATATATTATTCGGATACTTTTCAATGTTCCGCATTATGACAATTTTTCACAGCTGATTTTTCAGAGCTAACTAAGTGATAGCCAAATTGTTATTTTGCTAATGAGTAAATGACTTGTAACTTCAAAAGTATAAAATTTAATGGTTTTTGGTGAAATATGTTGTTTATCTACTTTCTGATCTTCTGTTTCAGAGCTGTAGCTATAATGCTAACTGAGATATAGCTACTTTTACATTTTGCAAATGAGAAACTCACTTGTAACTTCAAAAGTATTAGAAGTTTGTTATCAAATATGTTATCCTTAGGGTACTAAAGACTACTCCTCCAAAACCTCTGAAAATTTTTGATTTCTCTAATGTTTAGCAGCCATTTTGAATTTTGGCGAAAATATAAAATGTTATTTGTCACAAAAACCATAGGAGATAGAACGATTTCTGGCAAATTTTGGAACTCCAGGGTATTAAGGAGTAGTCATGTGGGACCTCTGAAAAGAATTATACTTTTATTGCTTTAATACATCTTACCTAATGGCACAACAGCTATACTGGACGGCTCAAACATTCCCGGTGAACATACTCTTTTTGTAAGCACCTGCAGATCCAGTCGTAGTGTGCATTCACTAGGTTGTGCATCAGACTTCTTTCCAGTCAATAAAATGTGATATCATGGTATCTTTTTGGATTTGCGCATGTGTATTCAGATGCTTTTTTGAAAGTTGTAAAAAAATTTTTTTTGTAATATACTCTGTAACGACATTTTATTTTGAAAATTTATTTATAATAAGTGAATTAGTGATCTTAGTTGGTGTCCGAATATCCATCTAAGCTTTTTAAAATAGCCATAAACTTTCATGTCTTTCATTGATATTTTTTGGTGTTTGCCACATCCAATTCGGCAAAAATGGAGCCACGTGACCTAAATGTAGTTTCAAGAGTAAAACGTAGCTTATTTGTCCTTTAAAGAACTAGTTTGCTAAATGTTACACAATAGTGAGTAAATTAACTGTGTTTTTGAAAGTGTATGTGCAGTAATACAGTCATCATACAGAATTCTATATCTTCGGATTTCAATATTTATTTTAAAATACTTAGAATGTATAGAAGTCTCTTTTTATTTAACATTTCTTCTGTGTCCTAGTGTTTTGAATGCACCAACAGTGACGTAAAAATAATGTCATTCTTATATACAGGATTACTCTGCCATTCTTTAAATTAAAAATGTGGCAGATCAGAAATGAAAAAAAAAACATTTGATTCATGAGAGGTTTAAGTTTGTAAATGTAGAGATATTCATAGTATTACCTACTATCTCTCATCACCAAGAGTACCCAGGCACCCGCCCGTTAAGATGTGGTTAGAAGAGTTTGGGGTCTGATCCATATGTGTTGAAGAAAGATCAGTTGGCCCCTCCCACATATAAAACCTGTAAAGGAAGAAGTCAAGCAGTCACAGGCCATCTCACTTGTTGAGCCAAGATTTGTTAAGATCTTTCGCCATGTATATGCCAGCAATGATGATATACAGAAATCTACCTCTGATAAGAGGAAGGTCTTCCTGCTAAGGAAAAAAATCCACCCAGAAAAAGTCTGCTAAGTCGTCCAGTACTTTTGATGAGATTAAACAAATGGACATGAAGTCATCACACTGATTTTCCAGACTGGAGGCAATATTAATTGCTAAGATATTTCAACAGACTTATAGTCAACCAACAGGTCTCAATGCTGTTTTCACCTAAAAGACAGTCACCGGTTGGTGTACTGTCTACTGGAAGACCACTTATTCTATCAACCGGACTAGTTAGCCAGACCTCAAGCCAGCCAGTTGTCGATTTTGATAAAATTACACCATTCCCGTGATTTTTGCTACCATTCAGGCCCTACCAGTACCAACCAAGAGGGTCGGCCTGTTACATCGGTTGCTGTTGATGAAATTCCAGGGGCTCAAGCTACTGGACCGGGCAACCAGTGTACTGCCAACCAGGCTACTGCTAGTACCTACCAAAAGGGTCGATGTTACGGTCACGGGCAAGCGTAGTAGCAATTACTGGTTGCCTTAAAGTTACAACAGGAAAAGACAAAAAGTTTAACTTAACAAATTTATTTAGCATTTAGAATTAAAGGTTACAGTCAACAGGTATGCTCTTAACAATACATATAATGACACAATAAAGAAACCAATCTGACCTGGCCACTATAACTGACAATAAAGTTTGTCCACTGTATCCAGTAATCTGTCCTGTGATTTGTCCTGTGATCCGTCTGATGTCCACTAACACAGATATCCGTATCCTGTGATCTGTTCAGTATCCGATAACACAAAATATTCTTATCCTATGACGATTTCGATATTCAATTACACCTAATGTCTGCATAGAAATATTCAGAGAATCTGCACAACTGTACTGTCTGCTTCAAGATATGGACGATGTCCAAAATGTAATAAATCCACTCTCTGTTATATGAATATACAATATTCAAGAATATCCAAAGTACAGTAAATCTATCCAGACAATGTATCCAGTTCACTCCAGTAAAAGTTCACAGCAACACAAGCACTTTAAATCCCAAGACACAATAGCCTTCCTTATAGCCAGTGAATACTAAGTTCCCTTGTGGTCAGGTGTACAGTCCTTATATATGCTCATAGAAGCATCTAGAGTCTTATAGAACTAACATGAAGTTAACATCAGTAACTAGATTAAGTGAGGAAGTTCTAGAACCTACAGGTATTTTACAGGGTGTCCCCAAATCTGTTAATAGCATCACCGAGGTTAGCCTAGAGGGATTCCCCCCAGTCCATAAATGGATCAACAAACACCATAACACATAACACAAAAATCAATAGCTCCTCTACTTTAAATGTTAACACATACATATAAAGCTTAGATCAAATAATGCACAGGCACAGTACCTATATATGTAACAGTCGACTTGCTACATCAGTTCCTGATGATGATCTTCAACTGGCTCTGTAACTGGCTAAGATAAGATTCCATAGCTCCAACCTGGTAGACTGGCCAGTCAGACTACTACCACCCAACCGGTGGCAGGTATTAGTGACAAACCTCTTCTTTCTACCTCAACTGCTGGAGCTGCTTCTCAGTATACAGACTTTGACTTTGATCAGCAATCTGACCCCACTTCCCTTGTCCATCATCTTAAGGAAGACGGAGAAGTGACTAACCAAAAACCAGTACACCAGAAGAGGAACCTGATCAGGTTGCATCAAAACAGCAAACCTATGGGATACCGTTAGAGGGGTCAGATCATATATGTGTTTCAACCAGGCATTTAAATTTGAGTGCTAAGTCTCTGCACAGACTGACAACCCGTTTGCCAGTCCTAGAAACGAATCAACCAGTAAAATTTCTGCAAACTACCATCTGATGACTTACTTTGCAGGAAATTAGAGAAATTAAACCTGACACTGACAGAAGGGTATCCTACTCGCATTACTGATGCAATTAGACTACCAGGGTTCAAGGTCAACACAATGACAGTTATGAGAAACTCATCCCTTCATATATCCTCTCTGTTCTCAGACAATGCTATAGCCAAGGCAGTGGAGGAAATTAGCCATCATGATGACATGTACTGCAATTACTCTGGTGGTTCTCACAAGAATTCAGATGGTACTATCTGTTTCCTCATTAAGTAACCTCAGAAATCTCACAAGAAAGCCAAGACCACCAGAATAGAAACAGCTGAGCTATTGTGGGCAGTTCAGTAGAGGTCTTGACAAGGCCTCCAATTATTCACAGTGACCAGCCAAGGGACAAAGTTGTTAGAAATGACAATTATTGTATAGCCCAGATGGGATTTGTGGAGCCGGTCAGAAGGACAGAAATGTGTGTGGACAATTGTCAGACTTTATATATACAATTGTATTGCTATGAATCATTATATTGTAGACTGTATTGTTATGAATCGTCATAGTGGCCAGCTCCAAGGTCACAAGAATACTCAATGAAGGCTACATCCACCCCTTTCCGAACAGACCAAATTTACCAGGTCTCCAATAATAGTGGCTATGTACATCCTCTCAGGAACAGCTACCTGATGGAGGCATTCTACACAGAAAAGAATGTAGTAGAAACGGTCCTTCATCAGAAATCTCTGGTTTTCTTTAACAAGCTTTTCTTGGTCCCAAAACTCGACAACAAGGTGAGGCCTATCCTAGATCTAAGGAGCTAAGTGAAGAATTATCTGAAATCAGAGAAATTCAAAAATGGAGACCCCAGAGAACAGAATGGGTTGGAAAGCAGAGAGGGGAATGGGTAACGTCCATAGGTTTCAGGACGCTTACTTCCATATACCAATAAACCTACAGGACAGGAAATACTTGCATTTTCACGTCCAAGGTGAAAATATGAAATATCACTGTCTGAGTAGCATTCAAGCTGAATAAACTATAATTTTACACCGGTTTTAATACTAAAATTGTTAATAATTCAGACAGAAATTGTGAAATTTTGATTTCTCATTTCAAACTTTATCTGAAAAGGAAACATCTTCATGATTGTTGGATATAAAACATGTCTATAAAATGAGGGAGTTGTGTCCTTTAATTTAATATGTTTGCTGTGTTTGGACCTCAAACAGAAAATAGTTTAAATGTTTTTTTTTCCATATCAGTTTGACTCTATGAGACCAACATTTTGCAAACTACAAGTATATATTAAACATAAGACTCTCATATAGAAGAATAATTAGAGATTTACAAATAATTAGACAATGTAGGTACAGATAGAATTAAATTTTTATTAGTTAATATCTTGCCTAACAGACTGCTGCCATTGGGGTCATTGTGAGCTGCCAAACATCAGAAAAAGATGTCCTGGGTGTCCTCTGGCCATACCGGAAATGCCCTCATCATTCGCTAGAGAGCTGATGCTTCCTGTACAAAAGAAAGGTGTCAGTCCCGATACAGAAAAAAATCCAAAGAAAGCCTATGAAAGATGCTTCTTTTGTAGTCTGTCTCCTTCTGGCTCTCCTGTGACTGTACTATTAATGTGAGCAAGGATGAAAATCTCATTCGTCTCATGGATAGTTTCCAAGAAGACAGACCTAAGGGTTGCTGGGGTATCTTGGAACCTTTCCCTGGTTCTTGACGTGCTCACAAAGGCTTCTTTTGAGCTCCTTAGGGAGGCCTCCTGAGAGCAATTGACCTTCAAGGCTTGTTTTCTTCTTCGCCCTCGGTTCTGGAAAATGTGAGAGCCATTTTTGGCTAAGTTAGAACATCACACTCCAGACAGAGTTATCTGCCAGGTATTTTAAAAACCAGTCTCCCGCCATGTCTGACAACCATCTTGAATATCTGAAAAAAGTGCAAAAAACACATTATCTCTGAAACAGTGAGAGATAGGTCCATTTGGACAAAATATTTGGGTTACAGGGTATATGCAGAGAGGTCTTCCAGGCTTTCCAAAAATCGTTTTCCTGACACTTTTTGTGGCCATCTTGAAATTCTCTGTAAAAAGCAAAAATGGTTTGAGACAGAACAATTTGGATGAAATTTTTCAATATGGGTGTATATGCGGAGACATCTGCCGGGCTTTTGAAAAAAAAATTTCCACTAATTTTGCCATGAATCTTTAACTTTAGTGCAAAATGCCTAAAAAAATTTTTCTGAGAAAAAAATTTGATTTTGTTGGCAGAGTCATCTGCCAGATTTTCCAAAAGTCGTTTTCCTGCCATCTTGAATTTCTGCATAAAATACAAAAACGTATTTATCTAGGAAACGGTGTGAGATTGGGTGATTTTGATGAAATTTTTAGCCTGTTGGGTATGTGCAGTCGTCTCACACCTTTTGCTAAAAATCATTTTCTCGCCATTTTTGTGGCCATGTTGAATTTCTGCATAAGTCGCTGGTACCAGATAGAGCAATTTCAGAGAAATTTTGGCCAGCACTGTATAGGCACAGTAATTTACCAGTTTTTAAAAAAATTGTTTTATAAATTCATTATAGAAACCATAAGGACATATCGTAACAGGGCAGAGAGGTATATGACAGATAAGTGTATACTTAAGGTATACTAAAATGGTTTTAAAAGTTACCCTAAAACACATGACAAGCGCCCACAACTACATAACCAGCTCTTAACTTCACCTGTAAAATCAGCACCAGACTGACTATCAGTAGTACGGTCAACTATGAAAAAACACAAATGTTACAAATCAAAAATCAACCACACAAAGGCCAAAAGTACTACTGACAATTGACCATACGAAAGGTAATAAAAGTGAAAAAAATTGAAATAAGCCAACAGGTAAAACCATTAGCAATAAATGACCAAGTGTGAAACTTGAAAAGGCATACACCCAAAACCAGGACCAACACCGGCAGCTGTGCAAAGTTACATGGAATCTTAAAAGTTACAGATACACCAGTAAGTAAGAAACACTAATATAGCGCCGAATTGATGTAAACATCCTCTAAGGCGGTGATGTGCAAAAAGGGATAGTCCAGTTCCAAAACAAGGTCCGTTATCATATTAGCGTCCGATAGGGGAGATAGGCTATGGTTGGAGGATAAGCTAATCTGAAAAGATGTTTTTCAACTGTTTTCTGAAACCAGAAATGCTTTTTTATGATTCTAATGGTTTGATGAAGCTTGTTCCACTCTGTGGGAGCCCCTACTGTGAAACTGCGGAGCCCTGAGCATTTATTTGGTCTAGATGAGGAAATTGATACGCGATTGCCCCGTGTGAGATCACTCCGCCTAATCAGAGAGGAAAGATATGGAGGTTGGCTGAAATGTATTGCTTTATAAGTAAGGAGATTGTATTTGAACAATATACGATAATGGATGGGGAGCCAGTGTAGTTTGTGCAGGAAGGGTGTGACATGACAATATTTTTTTAGCTTGCATACCGCACAACATAAGGCATTTTAAACCCTCTGTAGTCTGATAGTATATGCCTTTTTTGTGTTGTAAAGTAGTGAGCTACAGTAATCCAGGTGAGTGCTAACCAAGGCATTTGCCACCTTTACAGCTGTTTCATGATTTAAGTACCTGCGGACCCTTTGTAGTTCCCGGAGATGGTAGTAACTTATGCGACAGAGATTAGTCACTTGTCTTTGTATTGAGTTTTCCGCATCCAGGATGACACCAAGGTTTTTCAGTGATTCAGCTGGTTCCATGCTGTTGCCAAGCAAACTCACTGGGAAAGATGACTTCAGGGAGCTTCTAATTTGATCATCACCAATCACTATGAATTCTGTCTTGATTTAATTTAAGTTTTTTATTTCCCATCCAAGCCTGGACCGCCTCAAGGCAATTTGTCAGTTCAATGATACTAGAATCGAAGTTCCTAGAGTCAACTTCCAAGTAAATTTGTGTGCCATCTGCATATAAGTGATGGGTCACGTTGAATTGAGATATGACTGAACTGAGCGGGGATGTATATAGGGTAAAAAGGAGTGGCCCTAGGACTGAGCCCTCGGGAACCCCATAAGGGAGTTGTAAAGTATCTGAAAGATGTCCATCTATTTTAATCGGCTGTTTCCTTGAATTGAGGTATGACTGAACCCACTTAAGCACTACCAATCAATGCCATACCAGTGCTGAAGGCAGTTGAATAAGACTGAGTGGTCTATTGGTTTCGAAGACTGCAGATAAGTCCAAAAGGACTAATCCAACAGCTGCACCCTTGTCCATTGAGATGGCAATGTCATTTTGTATTTTTAACAATGCCGTTTCAGTTGAGTGAAAGACTCTATATGCTGACTGATTTTCGTTGGATATACCCTCGTGGCCAATGTGCTCATTTATCTGCCTGGCCACAGCTTTCTCTATGAGTTTGGAGATGTAGCTGAGGTTTGACACTGGTCGATAATTTTTGAGAATATTTCTGTCAAGACCCGTTTTTTTCAACAAGGGTGTAAGATGTGCAGTCTTAAAACACAATGCTAAACTACCCTCCTGTAGGGAGTAGTTCGCAATGTTTGTAATAGGAGTTAAGAGCACACTGATACAATCAAGGACTAATGATGTTGGGATTGGATCCAAGTCACAAGATTTATTTGGTGTGGACTTAATGATTTTAAGGACATCTTCCTCTGACATGGTCCAGAAAGAAACAAACTTATCTTTGTAGGAACATGAGACAGGGGGATCAACATCAGTAGATAATAATCCAAATAATCCAATAATACCTGCCAAAAATGTTGGTTAAACTATTGATGGTAGTATGATCTGGAAGCCCAATTTTTATTGATCTATGGAGGACTTTCTTTATGGAATTCCACAAGGCCTTGGGGTTATTCTCATTTTTTCCTAACCATATTGCTATAGTATTTGGTTTTCGCACATTCCAAGAGGCGGTTGAAATCGTTCACTGTGGCTCTATACCTACTGCGATTAATGGCGGAGTTGTCCCTTCACCACTCCCTTTTGAGTTTGAGCTTGCATCTTTTTGCTGCCAAAATCTCGCTGTCTATGAACCCTTTCTTGACATGTTGTTGAGTTTTGCGTTCATGTACAGGTGCATGCTTGTCTGGTAAATTTCAAAGGGTATGAAAATACTGGTGTGATAGTAAGCTGGCTGTTTTGTAAGGAGCCTGGATAAGCTCAGAATTTGCAATATCAGACATGAACTTGGTTTTGTTTATCTTGCCAATTTTTCTGATTTTAAGTGTTTTACTCTGCAGGAATTTTTGACCGGAAAAGTTGTGGTGAACAAGACAGCCAGGTGGTCTGATATGCCAACTTTTACATAATATTGAATTGAAGAAGTTAGGGATTTACTAGTGCAGAGTACATCAAGTATATGTCCTTGTATATGTGTAGATGTTGACACATGTTTAATAAAATCAAAATCCAACAGAACTGTGTTGAAATTATCTGTCCAGCAGTTTTGACTGTCTAGCTGGATATTGGCATCTCCCAGGACAATGTTTTGATGTGGTGATAAAGCAGCTGCTTCCATGAAACAGGTGAATTCCTCAATTAATTTGCTTTTACTGGTGTTCAGAGGTCGGTAAATGATGTGTACCAGGAGCTGGCTTGACTGTCGCTCTGACAGTTTGACGGTAATATGTTCGAAAGTGTCCCGCTGATCAGTTTGATAAAGCATGCCATCAATGTCATTCCTGACAAAGACAGCAACTCCTCCTCCTTTCTTGTTTCTGCTTGGGACATGGTAAAGCTGGAAACCTGCAGGGGTTATCTCATCTACTAGGCCCTGTGTGTCTGATGGCCTTAGCCAAGTCTCAGTCACACAAATCATGTCAAGGTCATTGACAAAACAAAATCGCTAAAAGCCAATGTTTTGTTACGTAATGACCAGGCGTTAAGCAGATAGGCTTTGATATTTCTGACCGATGGACATGGGTTCAAGCTAATGTCACCAGAAAGAATCAGGATGATGGACCACCAAGGGTTGACATTTCTGAAACAGTGTGTCACATGACAACAGTGGGCCTGCAGGCGACAAAAGCAATGTTGCAACTGTCCAGAGAGGATAGTAAACTTAGGTGAATAATTTTTGGTGATGGCAATCTACTTTTGTTGGTGGGGGCTGTTGACTGAGCAGTCAAAAGGATGGAAAAACAGAACCAAAAAGTGCAATGCCTGACCAATGAAAGCCAAATTTAAAATTTAGAAAAAGGTGCACCTACCTTCCCTGCGTACAAACCTTTCTATTACAACATCACAGTACCAAAATCAAAAGATATTAGGTTAGGAAGGAGTAGATTGGTGCATGTGTTTGATAGATGTATATGATTAAAATTTAACAAACAGTGGACAGGGAATGTGGATTGGTAATAATAGCCAGTATTTTTATAATATATGTCTATTTTACATATAATATACTTGGTGTACTTTGTGTGTGAAACATTGAAAGTGCTTCCGTGGGAATTATCGGGTGGGAGATAATACCCGCTCAATGACAAACAATACTATGAGCTAATATCTTCACACACGGACAACCTCTAATCTGTTGGTTTAGGGATTTTCCATCCAATGCAAACAGTATCAGTAAAATATTATAAATACCGACCAATATCTTTTGCTGAAATAAATATTTTGAACAAGAATTTAAAAACCACGTCTCCAATGGCGAACGCTAAAACCCACCAATAGCAGTAATATTATATTTAATCTACCACAAACATTTAAACTCTCAAACTAAAAGCCACACATACAAACATTACTACTGGCAGTTGTAACTACGTGAAATGTTAAGAAAAAAAATACAATAGGTCAACAGTTTAACCATAGGCTAGAACACCCTTACTCCAAATCTAGCTGAAAAATGAACACACTAACAGTGACACCGTCAGCAGTAAGCAAATTATTTATCATACTTAAAGTGTAAGACCAATAGTACCAACAGCAGTGAAAAAACCTATAGTATTACACATGCCAAACTTTATTTACCATTTTACCATTAGTGCTACTATCAGCAGTAATTACTAGAAGAAAACATACTGGCCAACAGCACTAACCATCAGCAATGACAGTGTTACTTGAGAGATTACTAAACATTACTCTATGCTAACAGTAATACAGACAACACTTATCAAGTTACTCTCAATATTTACACTTACAATAACACCAAAAGTGGTACCTACAGTTTATAAACCTCAAACGTTAAAACTACACCCAAGCAACGTGAAAGGTACTACTGCGAGCATACAATCTGTGACATAAAATAATATCACAGATAAGTAAATGCAGGATACACAGGCCAAAAAGAAAACATTTAGACCTGTAATAAAAATAAACACAATAATAATTAACAGACATTAAATACCCAAAACACTGTACATTGTGGTAACAATGTTAGAGTTATGAGCAATTTAACCCAAATAAAAATCTTCACCAAATGCAATGAAAGTAAAGTTAAACCAAGATTTATTTGGATAAATGTGTACTTTGAGGTCTTAAAGCCTGAATCCTACACCAGAGTAATAATGCCACTTTTCAGTGATACTATTCTGGTACAGGTGCTAGGCTCAAAAAATCTTGAAATATAACCATTGTTTTCAATTACCTTTTGAGCCTACTTTGTTTCCATTACATTTGGTGAAAGTCAATTGGTGGAAATGATGCAGAGTGTTGACACAGAAAATCAAACTAAAAATTTAGTAAACCATATCAAACCATACCAATGGAAGTGTAAAAGATCCCATAATTAGAAACAAAAGTGTGCACCATTTCAGTGTTATCACATATAACTCTAAACTTGGTCCAACAATCCACAGTGTTCTGGGCCTTTAATGTCCAAAAGCAAAAAACAAAACACAACTGAAACACTTACCGAGTGTCCTCTATTAAGGCAGTTGGGGTAACAGACAGATTAGGCACATCCCTAGAAAGGTTGAAAGAAACATTGCCAAGGTCTAATACCAAGAAAGCAGCAGATAACACCCTGGGAAGAGTGGGCACCTGTGAGGCCTGACATGTGGAAAGACTTGCACAAGATGCAAGATACTGCAGCTCCATCTGTCTAGTAAAAGTTTACTTGATAACACCGGTCTGATCAACATTCTGTATGATCATCTGGTAAGACTGGTCGTGGAAGGACCTCCATAAAGATGGGTGGATGTCCGTCATGGATGCCTATATCCAAAGGCACGAGGACTTCTTCAGGTCAGGAGTTGGAGTAGACAAGGTACTGCCAATCTGCTCCAATGTCTTCTGTGTCCATTTGTTACCCGTCTTTAAGAGATTCAAAATATCTTCAGAGTCCCGTGTCTCCTAACTAGTCCTCTTGGTGCACACAGGTGATTTGGTCAACTGAAACTGCCAACACCTCTTCCTCACCATCCTATTTAATAGCAGAGCAAACAGAACTGCTAGAGCATTGAGGTACCAGTAATAGGTTAACTGGGTCTGTCTTGTTGTGGCAAGTATGATGATGGAGAAATTTGATACTTACAAAACAAGTCTGCTGACTAGGCACTGAGGATATGTGTCATAAAAACTGAACATTATACTTAATGAAAGTCTTAAAATACTTTTATTTTCACTGTTTAATGTTTATTTTGTTCAAAAAGTGTTGTCTATTTTTGTACTTCTATTCAATCACCCAAGACTTGGACATTTATAACATTTGTTATTGACCTGTTCCACTGGAGCTGACATTACCACTGACCCTGTAACTCTAGAGTCAGTTTGCTGAGTTGGGGATTAGAGAAAAAAGTCCAGGGAAAAGCAGAGGGAAAATATGGAACAGTTATACCTCCCAGACAGGACGTAATGCATCCCAGCTTGTCTGGGGTCCAGATCCCTACCTGACTTGGGATCGTAGTTCTTTTCTCCACAACTGGATGGGAAACTATAAGGACAAGCCCCAGAGGTATATATAACAAACAAGCTGCAGGTCATCGCGACAAGATCGTCCATTTTTGATGAATTTATGGGAAAAGGAAGAAACAAGTGTCAACCAATCATAAAATGAGGAAACTAGTTAAATACTAAATATTTAAATCCCATCATGTGACCCATAAAAAATGGAAAACTAGTTAAATACTAAAAAATATTTGGATCCCATCATGGGACCAGATCTACAGCACATTTACCCTTACATGGGAACTGGGTATTTCCTAGAGGCTAGGATTTATTTGGTATAAATGTAAATATGCTCCCAGGGACGAAATTTTAAAGGTGGCTTTACCAGAAGTCCAAATTTGCAGCATAAGAGCCAGGAATAAAGAGGATAAGAGGAGCATAAGAGGATCGTCATTGTCACGTGAAACATTATCAGAGGTACATCTCCCTCTTCTTGTTTGAACAGGATGCATTACTTTACAACTAGAAATTCTATTTTAAGTGGCCATTTCTGTCATATAATCAGAAGCAGAAATAAGTTGGTGTATTTTATATGATTTTAAACCCCTAACATGAAAACTATAATGAAAAAATACAAAAATTTCAATGTTGTAGTTTTGGTCAAGTTATGGGGGTCCAAATATTTAATATTGACCTATTGATCGACATTCAATCCCTTTTTTTCTAGAAATTGCTGATGGGTTTTCTAGCTGAGGAAAAATTATCACATGATGGGATCCAAATATTTGGTTCACTGTCCTTGAACTGATTTATTAATTTTTTATTGGTCAACACTTTTCATTGGTCAATCCCTTTTTTCGCAGAAATTGTTCTGTTGAAAGAGGAAATTTTATTATTTGTAACCAAACAAAAGCACTTTTAAGGTTTCTTTATATTTTGCCATATGTTTACCTCATGTTATACTGGAAATGGATTAAAAATGAGCAAGACTTAAATGACAAAGACAAGCCGGTTTCATGATAGGATAAGACTGGAAGTGATAAGAACAAGTCTGGAAGTCACTAGGACAAGCCGGTTTATAATTGGGCGGATCTAGAGTTGGGATAAAGAGTTTGGGAGGTCTGTAAAATATCAAACATGTTTCATATTTTGCCGTCCCACCATAAGCTGAGAAACTACAACCTAGCCTAACGGACTATGTAAATATTGCTCCAGACTCTGAGAAAATTCTTAGCTGCCAACAGGATGGCTCCAGTGGAATAGGCCAATTAATGTCTTTCTATTGGCACTATCCAGTTATATACTCCAAAAGATTAGTTTTTCTTCAGAACAAAAAAGAACGCGCCTTTTGCTATATTTCTTCACAATCAAAAAGTAAATAAGAATAAAAAATCTATTAAACAGGGACCATTTGACTAAAACTTTACAAAATTGCTTCTGGGGTGATTATTTTCTGTATAAGGAAAATTTCAACAGCATACTATTTCATATTTCCCCTTCCTTTAAACTTTGGGGCTTTTGGACTTTAAACTTGTAGAAATCCTTTTTCTGGATATTTACAATTATGTGTACTGTATCTGTGTACACCAATTTTCTTAGAGTTTACTATGTTTATGCTTTTCAGTATTTTGTGTACTGGAAATGTCAGTGGCCTACACACTTTGGCAAACAATATGGCTATTTCAATATCACTAATGCTTTTTTATGAAGCCTAGCAAAATAAAAAAAACGCAAGCACCAATTAACATTTTATTAAATAGTTTGTCATTTATAAGAGCACATTGTAAAATAGTCGTATAGTTACTTAAGGTGTCAGGTTTTACTGGTTATTTTTTTCATTCAACAATATCAGCAGGACAGATATGAAGAAAACTTTCCCAAACTCAGTGACAAATGCCGACTGACTGTTGCAAAAACAACTGTTGGAGACAAAGATGTTATTAATGTATTAGGTGATGTGGGTAGAAGCTTTTGTGCCTATTTGACGAGGGAAATTATTCCTCTCAACATGCAACAAGAGATTTTTAAAGCAACCACCGATGCAGAGGCTTTGTTTCACATTCGTATGGTAAATCTACATGTTTTATTTTTTATTAAATATATGATATAAGCATTAATTTGGATATTCTTTTTTTTTCATTTCTGTTTAATGTTTTAACTTTTTTTCACTTTAAATCTGTTATTTTTGTGATAGCATTACAAACTATTTAAAGTTTTTAAATAATTTCCTTTATATATTAACTTTGAATTTGTACCTGTAATTTTTGCCCTTTGTATTATCCATAAGTCACATATAGGAGCATGAAGTTGGTTGTAGCCTTACTATTAATTCTATGTTAACTTCTCATAAAATCTAGATACTCAAATTGACTGAGGATTATAACCACATATTATTAAGTCCTCTGCATGAGTTATTCTTGTTAAAAAACATTAGAAATGTGTAAACAAGTTCTTCGAATGGTAGAAAAATCCACAGTTAAAACTATTTATATACACTGGTATTCCCATTGTGGATAATATTCCGTAACTTAAGCTTTTCAGATAATATCGATTTTAATATAATCTGCTAACAGGTCACAAGATGACACAAGTCTTATATTTGTACAACAGGCATTTAATCAGTCTCTCGATCCACATATGGTTGATGAGTTGTTACATGTTCTGAGTAAGGAAGACATAGGCAAGGGACAGCATGCAGCAGAAATAAGGAAAGTTTATCACAAGAAAATTAACGATCATACTTGTGAAAACTGCAGCAAAGGTATGAGGAGTTTAGAGACTAAAGAATTGTTTCAATCATTGACAATGCATAAGTTTTTAATCTAATGTAGACGTTCTATCAGTTATTTTTATAACATGCAAATAAAGTATTGCATATTGAACAAATATAAGTGCTATTTATAACACATATTGCCAAATGTTAAAATAATATTTTTTGCCAAAACTTTTAATTTTCAGGGTAGATTTTCTTTCCTATTTCCTTACTGCAAAGTGTACAGATTTGTTTCCTGACATCCTAATCTTTATAAATTATTAACACAGTGTAAAAAAAATCCATCTTTATTTCTTTGACACCTTTTAAGTATAACAACAATTTGCAATGTTTAAGAGACAGAGCAGTTTTAAGTAAATATTAAAACTGGTATAGATCTCTCAAGAGTAAATGCTAAAATTTCAGAAGTGGAAAGCAAAATTTTCCAGTACTAGCATATTATGCAAATGTTGTTATATTCTAAAAGTAGTTTTAAAGACCACAGTGCATGAAATTTTTTTGGCATCCATGTACAGATTATGTGTGTAACAACACACCTGCCAAGTCTCATCTTCAAACTCCCACTAGAAAGCACATTAAAAACCAGTTAAATCTGACACTTGGGAAAAACAAATAGATCCCTCTCTGAAACTGTGGCATGTCACACAAGGTGATTTAGAAATCTGATCTCAATGTTCACAATACAAAATAGTGTAAAATGAAGTGAAATTAGTGTTTTATAAACTGTCATGGAAAGGGTCAGCTTCAGTCCAAAAATTCAATTTTAGTGCATTTAGTGCAAAGATTCTTCTATCAAATGAACTTGAAATTTATTATGGTCACACACAAATAATCGTCTTATAATTAATAATTAACACTACAATTTGACTGTAACTTGTGTCCAAAATAGTGAATAAGTGTGTAGTTTATAGTATAACAATGCAGCTTCTGATAGTGTGTCAGTTTTTAAATGTACTGATAAGCATGTTCTTCACCCAGTTCTTTTCCACATTTTCTCAAAGTGGGATCAATTTTACAGCATTCTTGATTATCCAAACTCCTTATTATCAGAACAGCAAAAGTTAGCCCAAGGTTCAACAGTAAATGGTACATTGTATTATTTTTGAATGAACAGATCAATATTCATTACTAGTTTTAGTTGACCATTAAGAACTGACAGTAACAATTTATAAAACCATCTGGTCATAAAATGAGGCTAAATGGCTGCCAATATTGAAAGTAAGCAGTCTGAAATGGTTCAGTACCAGGATGTAGAGTTTAATACACTGGAGATCGGAACCACATTCTGACATTTTATTGACAACAGTGTGTCTTTCATACATCTACTTTTAATAACTGTAGGCATCAGATTGTAATTATCATGTAAATTTGCACCTGAAAGTTTGGATTTTTAAATGTATGAAATTCTTGTAGTCATAGAGTAGCGTACTTTGTTGATTATAAAACATTTTAATGTAATTTGGTGGAATTGTATGCAAGAAATAACCAAGTTAAAGACTATACTTGAAGGTTTCATTAAAAGTTTTGCAACCCAAGCCAAAATAAAAATAAGAAGTTACTAACAATGATTGATACACATTCATATATGTATGACTGTAACCAAACGATCTCTTAGACTCATTACTTATGGTAAATATTTGAAATGTTATCTTTACAGAATCCTCACTCTCACACACTCTCTATTCCTCTCTATCACTGACAATTTTAGATGGATTCTGATTGACAACTTTCACATAAAGGAATAAATGCCAATTATCATGCTAAATTGTAAAAAGTTTTCAAACAAAATTATCCTTATTCATTTAAAGTTAAACTTAAAAAAATCACTTCAAAATGCAATTTAATCAGCTACATATTCAATTACATCCAATCCTTCCCAATACATTTATAACAGAAACCATGGCAAATGTGCAGTTGTGTACCTTTTATTTCATCACAACACCTCCACACATGTTTTCAGGAATGTTATTCTATATGCCACTTTGAGAGGCTGTATCTCAATGCAGGATGTGCTGATTGATGTCT
Source organism: Sabellastarte sp. h YS-2021 (assembly GCA_964017235.1). Lineage (NCBI taxonomy): Eukaryota > Metazoa > Annelida > Polychaeta > Sabellida > Sabellidae > Sabellastarte > Sabellastarte sp. h YS-2021. Next base: position 146,255,058 of record OZ024931.1, read on the forward strand.
GGTTTTCTTTACCGGGATCATCTTACTCTCTGGCACACACATACAAAGTTTTAAAGAAACTTTTTTTTCATGCACTGTGGACTTTAAGATTAGTTGTATTGTGGGACTTAGATCTTTCTGACATTTTCCCATTGGCTAAACTGTTTCCTCAGATAGATTTGAACATTGGAGGGGTTGGGCCACAGTAGCACAGTGGTAACACACTCTCTTCCACCTCTGAGGTCGAAAGCCTGGACCTTGTGTGGGAAAGTTGGTAGTTGATTACCGATGATTGGCAGTTTACAAAACAGAACCTTGACCAACTATATGTACTGATTTCCTCTGCCCCTAAAAGTACCTGTGATGTGACCTATACAGTGTTGAAAGCGATGTTAAAATGAAATAAATAATTAAATTTACATTGGAAGGGTATTTGAATGTTTTGAATGTTAAACACAGATTTTTACAGAATTTTAATATTGAAAAACTACATCACATTATTTCAGTAAGGGAAATAAAGTTGAGAGTCAGTTGAAGCGAGTACAATATACCAGCCATTCTAGTCAGTATTGGCATCACATCAAATCCCTGACAGTAGGCTTACGGGGGAGAGACTTGTGCCACGCTCTGACCGAAATTGAAAACGATTTTTATCTCAAAAACTGAGCAATTTCGGGCAAATATTGGACCTCTTAGAGTATAGACTTCTTCTTTTCCTGCTCTAAAAATATTTGATATTACAAATTTTGGCTGTTATCTTAAATTTTGCCTGAAATCAAAATTTCTTTTGTCTCATAATTTATAAGAGATAGAGCGATTTTAAACAATCTTTACACCCTCTTAGAGGTGACAATACCTTCTTTGCTTCTGCAAAAATTGCATTTTCAAATATCGCCTACCATCTGGAATTTTTTGCAGAAATGAAATATGTTGTTCATCTTAAAAACTGTAAGGAATGAAGTAGTTTCGAGTTCTTACCCCAACAAGGACCTTATACATTTTTTAAAGTTTCACTTAAACTTGGAATGCGGCTTGAGCGTAAAAGTGGATTGTTATAATAAGCTGGTTTTTTTTTAAATTTTTCATCGAGAGTTGTAATTGATCCATATAGAGAGATATTTTGCGTCCGGTGTACTATGGATTAGTGTCAGTAACTTCCGTTTTTTGCCAATATCTCAGAAACTGTGTGACCTACAAATAATTATAATATATCATTAGAAAGGTATTTTACAGCACTTCTGCTCATGTTTCTTGCATAAAAATACACATAGAAATATTTGAGAAATTGCAAGTTAAGGATTGAGGTTTTTATTCATGGGTGATCCTGTACGCGAGATCCTTTTCACATTCTCTCTTTAAATATTGATTTATTTAAGTCAATAAAACATACACAATGGTGTATAATAAAAGTCAAACATCCTCATTAGACATATACAGAAAAGGTATACCATGAAGATAAACAACATAGTATACGTGCTACACACTCGTATAATATTGTTATATTCGTTCATGATATATATGAATCATAAACAATTCGGCCCTTTACCAATTCGGCCCCCGTCAAATCGGCCCCCAGAAAAAAGTATTCTGGTCAAATCGGCCCCCATGGAAATAACACCCTAGTCAAATCGGCCCCTGGAAATTTTGACCTGGTCAAATCGGCCCCTAGATGTTAAATGCATATAAATCTGAGTAAATATTCAGGAGTAGCAATGTCATTCCTAAATTTCAGATAAAATATGAGCATAAAGATTATTCAGCTCAGTCTAAAAACTTACACAAATATTACACAAATATTAATCAAACAAATTTATACAAATATTACACAAATATTAATGACTTAAAGCCAATTGTTCTCAAATGATCACAAAGGTAACAAAACAGTTTAATGTCTAAGTAGAGGGATTATTAGCACAGATACTAATCAGGCAGTAGCATACATTGAAAGCTAAATGCACAAAACATTACAGAAGTTAATATCCCCTCTGCCCCTATGCAGTAGCATACATTAAAGGCTAATTGCTCTTAAAACATCACAGAAGTTAATATCCCCTCTGCAGAGGCTATGCACCTAATTACCTACCATAATTGCAATTTATGTTTTCTAGTAATTCAAGGTATTTTTAATAAGAATGTCACTTGCTAATTTGAGGTCACCATTTTGAGAATTTGTTTCGCACATGTAACCTGTCTTGACATTATGTGTCTTAATTTATATTTTATAGTCATATACAATTAATCAAAATCTAATTGTGACCATTAGAAATGGCTTGATAAAAACACAGCTCCAGTTGTGTAGACATACTTCAAAGAGAGTAAACTCCTGAAACGTTCTCATTTATTTGGTATTAACATTTAATAACAACATTTTATTTCATGTACAAAAGTATGATGCAGTTTTTATTTGTTTTTAATGTTGTATGCACCTTTCACGCTGGTTAACTGTAAGCACAAAATGATCACTGATGGCTCTTGTCACGAAATCAATCCGTAGTAAAATTACATCCATTCATTTTTCTATCTATTTTGGAAGCTGATATTTTAAGATTCTATAACTTAACTAACAGGTTTTGTAATAAGAGAGGCACAGTATACGGAATGATATATATGCAATTATGAGAAATATAAATAAATATCTACAAACATATATAAAAGCAAATTAACTCACACATTTCATTGTCATAAATGTTGATGCATAACCCTCAAGCGTCACATAGTCACTGTTTGTGTAAAATCATTGTCTGTACATCCCCAATATATTTTTATTGGTGGCTCTTGTCATCAGACCACTATATTGTATTACAATGACGTCATTTCATTGATTAATTTCTTTGTGGTTTAATTGTTTGACAACTGAGTACTTGATGTGTTCCTCGAATATATCACACGATTTCTGTGTTCTTGTGTAAAATATCCATATAATGCACTTTTATATGCATATTCTAAATAGATTTATATTTATTATATAAACTAGTTTGCTAATTTTTTTATATGTTCACTTCAATCTTAAAATACCATACAGTACTATTTGTGATCTTGTACATCTCATTACTATTCATGAGCTCATCTGTGAGATTAAGTGTAAGAAAAAATTTGCTTTCATCAACATATAAAACTAGTACTACAAAGATTTTTCAAAGGTTAAAAAGAAATGTATTTCTTGTGAAAATAATGCAATTTAACTTTTTTATATTTATAATATGTACAATATTATATTTACAAATGTACAATATGTCTGCGAAAATGTGAAAAATATTTGAGGAAGACAGCACCGGAAACTACCGAAAATGTGCTGACTGCTTCGTGTAGTACATAGACCTTGATTATTTGAAGCAATATATTTTCTTATTTTAACTGAAATTGAATATTTTGTTAAAAAATACTTACAGTGAGGTTGAGTAAAATATCAATATAACACACTTTTTAATCAAAATGGTTTTATATATGTTACTACTGAGTAGTTCGCTAATGTTATAAAATACATCCTTCAAATTTAAGATACATCTTCTCTCTTCAAAATATTTATGGTCACTGCACTAGCAGTGTCCAAAACATTTCTCTACATAAATCTGCAAACAACATCTTTGCAAGCGGTTTGCAAAAGCGAGTGATAACAGAACATTTTAAATATTTCAAACCCAGTGTTGGCCAAAGATTCGACTCCGTGGTTGGCAGAAAGTCAGCTATTGCACTCTTGTTTTGGTTGTCGTATTAATTTTATTGACTAATATTTAATGAATATTTGCATTATGAAAATATTTGAGTACTTGTGCTCCTACAAATGTCACATCTGAAGCTGCTTCTGTGTTTAATGTAGGGCAGAAGACATGATCCAAAGCATCCGTTTGACAGCTAGCAGTGAGCAGCAGCTCAGGTATGTGTACATATCACAAGGTCAATTCAGCTGTGCAGTTAAATTGTAACATGACTTTGCTGCATGCTTTTTTTGTAATTACTTTAACCTTGTGGAAGTATAATCTTAACTTTACTCCCCTGGTTAAGTTTACATGATTAGTTTCAACATAATGCAGATAAAATCAATGTATATAAGGGTCCTTGCAGAGCCTCATGAGTAAGTGATTGATAAGTTTGGCTCTTAATCACTTGGTTATAACTGTTCATGGGTTCCATTGCAATTGTTAGTGAGTGAGGGTGTCAGTAATATAATGTAATACATAATTTGAAATGTTTTTGCTTATGTTAGAAAATTACTTGTATTTTGCAGAGAATGAAGACATGAATGTAAGATGTCCGATCCTATTACAACCAAGTTTTACCACTGGTATTATTCTGCTATGGTATTCTTCTATCCATGGTGTCAGGCTATCTGTATGTTGGGAATACCCTCCACTCCTGTGAAGATTCTTCAAAATAATCATTCCAACAGTTGTTATCTACTGTTATGTGAAAATTTGCTTTATTAAATTTCTAGGTGTCTGCACCTTGTGATGGAACAACCGGAGAAGTATATACAGTGGTCATTAAATGGCAACAAACAAACTTTTTTTTGTCATTTACCTCTTCTAAGTCATAAAGCAGTACTAATGTTAAAATAACATGTCCTGTAAATTATTTACAAGGACAATGTGACTGTAGATTAAGAACTGCTGATTAAAGAGGTGTGTACAATGATCTAAATGATATCCTTCCTCAAGGAACTTATGTTTATGGGTGTGTTTTTACATTTGTCTGTTCACCTGTTTTTACTATGATGACAAAAGTAACAGATATCTATGAAATATTTAATCGGGAAAGGCCTGTCCATAAAAATAAATAATTAAATTTTGGATATAATTCAGTTTATAACTTAGGTACAAAAATATTCTTCCTTTTTAAAAAAACCTACTTCAGTTTTTCAGATAATATTATGTCATTATGCATAACATTATACATTTTTATTCATGTAGGGTCTTGCCAAAGGTATGAATGATTCTGTTTTTGGGTAAATATCTGGGTTATATTCTTGTTATTTGAGGGTTTAGACACTTTTTCATTTTTTCACATTTTCTACAAAATCTAAAACAGTATGTGGTCTACAGCTAAATTAATAAGGAAATTTGAATTAATAACTACCCTTATTAAATATAGTTTTTCCCTGAAAATATCACTGTCTTGATGTTTAGGTACATTAAGTACATTCATCAAGGTATCTGTTCAAACTGTGCACTTAATACTACTGTCATTATATCACTAAAATTTATTTGGCATCTGTGTCAGCAATAGGTAAAAATGCTGATTAATTAGAAAGTTTCCTGAGAATGCATCATTGCAGAAAGAGAGTGCTGGTCATCAATATGTACTGAGTGGAGTTGTGTCAGAACAGACTGTGATATGACAAGGCCCAATTAGCACAAGACTGCACTTTATGAAATATGTTTATCACACAGGTCAAATAACAACAGTGGTACGTAGGATAATGTAGCATCTAACAGTGACACCATTGGCCTATCTCATGATATCTGTGAAAATCAGAACAGAACATTACCATGTTTTTGTGTGTTTACTGATGTTTTTCATCCTTTTAAATATTTACAATGTTAATTTAACACGATGAATATTGAAACATATTCCCTGTAATGCTAGAAACCCATAATATTCTCACACAATGTTAACAATCTTGTTTACAAAACAAAAACTGAGGTAAAAACTGTGCTGTCTATTTTACGCAGCAGTATTCAGCAAAGGTAGAAATTGTAGTAGATATCATGCTTCTATTAATCATAACAATTACCTAAATTGAGATTTGATTATTCATCGACACTTGATCCTGTTTTTCCCCAAATTGTAGATAGTAGGTACACGAGACAGGGTTATTGTAATTATACCATAGTTTACACAGAACGTGCCAAAATTAGGTAATTAAGCTAAGCGAATCAAATTAATAACTTTGAGAAGGCATTCTTCTTTTAGTGTTAGTATCTATCAGTGACTGATTTCATAAAATTACCAAAGACAAATTGTGAATTTTGTACTTACATAATGCACTTTGGAAGTACTTTGCTGGTAAGGTGATACAGTTGAAGTCTTGCTTGAAGTTCTTAGTTTCTATGGTTGTATGAGGCGCATGAACGTCACCATCGAAGAGGGAATATGCAATGGATAAAACACGTCATACCTATTCCCCCAAAATAGGTTCATATCCATCTGTGCCAAATCCATCTAACTTTTCTGCTTTTATTGTTCAGGCTTTAATCAAAACAAATTAAATTAATAAAAGCTGGTTACAAATTTCTGCACCTGTTTTATGTCACATAAGACAGCCCTCCTTGCAAATTTCACAGATCAAAATTCTGAGGAAAGAAGAGGCAGATCTCTATGAGTTTGAAGATTTTATAACCCAGGTCAGACGAAAGGTAGATTAAGATTTGTCTCAACTCGCCCTTAGCTAAGCCTAGGACCTCCGAGGTTCAGAGATATGTCCATACCCACCCTCCATTTTTCAAAACAGTATCAACAATGATATACCTGTCCTGTTAAGATTTAATACAAATAATATGGTTAAGGCTACTATACAAGTTATTACAAAGACTTTAAATAATTACATCCGAGTTTTTGACCCTTAATGTAAAATTGATAAAAACATCCTTAAATGGGTATGTCAATGTCAACCTCACACATTGGTGTTTGATCTGAATCAGAACATTCAGAACAAAAAGCCTTGTTGTGCCCTGGTTAATCAGGTTGCATAATACATGGAATATGTGTGAAAACTTCCATTCGTTGCTAGTATAATCTATTGGTTATTTTTGTCAGTTCATTCCATTCCCTGCTGTTCAAAGTTATAGAAGCGTGAATCAGTTTATGGGTCTAATTTTGGTGAATTTTTGACTTTGAACCTGAATAACGCAAAAAGTATTTTATATATTTTCAATGTTAATACCTCAAATAATAGGTGTGTTATCCCTTTATTACTGTGCTAAATATTAATCCTCTAATATTTATGCAAATATTAAAAATACTACTTTTTCTGTCTCTAATTGACCAAAACCCTTGAATCAGTTTTTGGGTCTATTTTAAAAAAAAGGTAAACACTGACTGAATACTTCAACTATATGAAGTGTACCATATATGGCATTGTTCTATGTGGTCAGTAATCAAACAATGAGGCTGTTTTACCAATTTCAAATGTGAAGTAGTGTCTCTGTATGTTTATATTTCTAGAATATGAAGTGTTCTAGGTGGAAGTAATGATCAGTTCATGGGTCTAATTTTGGTATCTTTTTTAGTTCAAAAACTTAATAACACATCCAGTATTTCATTTGTTTTCATGGTGATAGCTCAGATGTTATCCCTGTATCATTGTACCAGATATCATTTTCTAAATATTTGTAGAAATATTAAACACATTGTCTTTTTGTCTCTTTGTGCTGAAAACCCTGTGAGTATGTATGGGTGTATGGGTGTATGGGTCTATTTTGGAAAAAAATGTTATACTTGACATCACTTCAGAGATTTACATATGTACTGTTATCTGTGGTCACTTAGGACTGACCAAATCATGATTTCAAATTGTCCATGTGCAGGTATTGTTTTCACCCATGGCATCTAGCTGTGCTGACAGGTGAATGGATGGGTGGGCAGGTGGGTAGGGGCAAATATCTTGTCTGGCCTGTATCTTAGAATCTGTTAGATGTTACGAAGGATGTTCACACTTGATAGGGTTATAGGTTAGGGGTTATAGATGTGCAATGTCATACTGTAACCTTAGTCTGACCTTTGACCTTGACTCTGTCAAAATGTTTTCTACAGAAATATTTCAAACCTATTTCTCTCATGACAATGATATATAGATTGCTGCAACTGATTATTACCTCCGCCAAGGAGGTATCAGTTTTATAACGGGGCCTCGGAGGCACAGTGGTAACACACTCGTCTCCCACCTCTGAGATCAGAGTTCGAATCCTGGCCTGACTTCAAGCGCGAAAGTGGCTTGCCCTTGGCCAGCAGTTTACAGTACAGAAGCTTGACCAATTATATGTACTTGTTTCCTCTTCCCTTCCAACTACCCATCATGATATGATCAGTGTTACAGTGTTGAAAGCGACGCAAAAACCCAAATAAATATTTTTGTAACTGTTTGCTTGTCTCTTTGTTTGCTTGTCATTAGCAGGATATTGTAAATACTACTAGTTGGATCTTCCTGAAAAGAAATCAGAAGATGTGTCCAACTTAGATCCTGTTAAACTTTTAGAGTGATCTGGATTATCATCTGGATACAAAAAATAACCTGGATTTATCTATTTACTTATTATTACATGCATTGGCAGAAGTATGCACTCTCCCAAGTGCTCTGGTTATAGGTAATTCTACTTAATTCTGTCATTTCCATTGACAGCAATACCTCAATTGATAAATTTTAAAGCTTCTCAACTTTTAGTTTACCAATTAATGATTTGATGTTGCCTTGTTTTGATACTTTGCATACATTTTATCCCTCTTAGTTGTTATTTGTCTTGCACATTAGTATAACTTACAATGCAAGTTCTTTATGTAATGTTGTCCAATGCTATTTCCCCAGACTGTTAGACTTTATCAAAAGTGATGAACAGAAAAATAAAAATGTTGTAATAAAACACCCGAACATAAATATGTGTTTATATTTGTAATTATACATCCCACACACAAATTTTTTTATAATTGAAGTACTTGAAGACACACCACTACACAAAATACTTGCCAAAATAGGTTGAAAATTTGGTCAGTGTCCTTGTGTTACAGTCTATATATAGTGAACTTGAAACAGCTGGGGGTTCAGTCAAGTGTGACATTTTTTTTCCAAATAGACCCAAAAACTGATTCAAGGGTTTTGGTCAATTATAGACAGAAAAAGTAATATTTTTAATATTTGCATAAATATTGGGGAATTAATATTTGGTACAGTAATAAAGGGATAACACACCTATTATTTGAGGCATTAACATTGAAAATATATGAAATACTCTTTGTGTTATTCAGGTTCAAAGTCAACAATTCACCAAAATTAGACCCATAAACTGATTCACGCTTCTACCATTCTTTGTGGGAAAATATTCCCCATTTTCCCCTTTTCTCTACATTCTTACAGCCACAGTTTTATAAGGGCTATTAGCTGATAAATAATAGGATCCTCCTATGTGAATCCTAGAGTTCAAGTTATCCTCCCCTTTCAAAATTTTGTCTAGGGTATGGTTCAAAATTACCACATTGTGGAGAATCATTAAAATATAGAAAGATTTAATTTAACGCCGTCCCTAATTACCATCCCATTCTTTAATCTGTATTCGTTTGACAGCATCTTTTTGCCATAAAAGATGTCATATTTCTTGCCCCCTAGATGAAAATTTTTCCTGAAAGGTTTGGTTACTACAACACTCCGCGCCTTACTGAGATCTGTAGACGGTTGACCGAAGTCTACACCCCTTCCACATTCTGCTGTGTTATCATCATAGCTTTCTTGACTTTAGAAAACTGTGACTGCTCATTCTTTCTCTTCTTGCTAGTTGTGTTTTCAAAGGAAGATTTAATCTAGCCTCTGCCATTATAATTTTCAAATGTACCTGTGATCAGAAACCTCGCATATTTTTTTGGAGTAGCAAATTTGTTTCTCAACCCCTGAGGAGATTTGGATGGATAGGTGGCAGATCTCAGGGTTTTATAATTCTAATTCTAATTTGACTTTTATAGCGCTTAATCTCCACTGAGTTGTGAACTATAAGGTGCAACAAGGCAATAGCAATATGCAAAATTCAAAATCCAGGGACAGAAATAGGTCGGCACCACGGAGAAGCCATAAGAGAAAATGAGCTAAGGAGGATAAGCCTTTGCGTAGAGATAGGTTTTGAGTTTCTTTCTAAAAGAGGCAATAATGAGTGATGCCTGAATGTCTTCAGGGAGTGAATTCGAAACAGTGGGAGCATCAAAAGCAAAACTGAAACCAAACTGTTTAGTGGACTTGTGAATTTTAGGTTGAAACTTTGGAACATTAAGGAAATTTGCAACACTCTGACTGCGTGTAGTATTGTAAGTATTGTGGTATGTGGAGAGATATGAAGCAAAGTATTTAGGGAAGCCAGTGTGAATAAACTTGTACACCAGGGTAGCCAGTTTGAACTCTGAGCGAAACTGAACAGGGAGCCAATGGAGTTTCCTAAGGATGGGAGTTATCCTAGTAAACTTACTCGAAGTTGTAACAATTCTAGCTGCACTATTTTGGATAGACTGTAATCTGTGAAGATTGAATTTGGAGAGACTCCTGAAAAGTGAGTTACAGTAGTCCAACCAACTACTAACAAAAGCATTGGCAACTGACACAGCTGCATCATGAGTCAAGAACTGCCTAATATTTTTAAAATCCCTCAGTTGAAGAAAGCAATTTTTACAAACATTCTGGATGTGTTTAGAGTAAGAAAAATCAGAGTCAAACCACACACCCAGGTTCCTGACTGACTTGGTGGGGTGAAGGGGGTTACCCAAGATGTCAATTGGGAAACATACATTTAATCAGTTTTATCTGGATTAAGTTTGAGTTTACTAGCCGACATCCATTCCTTAACATCTTGAAGGCATCTGTTCAACTTATCAAAAGCAGCTGAGGCATTCATGTGCGACAGATGGACATAAAATTGTGAATCGTCGGCGTAGAAATGAAATTTTACGCCTTTGTGTTTACCAATCAGAATACTAAGGGGAGATGTGTAAAGAGAGAATAGCAGAGGACCCAGAACAGAACCCTGAGGTATGCCAAACAGCAATTTTTGTACGTCAGACAAGGTAGACCCAATTTTAACAGATTGAAAACGTTCCGTCAAATAGAATGTTTGTGTGTGTGAATATGGATTAAAACACAAAGCTTTTAGAATTAAAGTATATTATTAAAGAATAGATTTTAACACATGTTGTATGCTTCACACACACACAATGAATGTTTTAATTGCCTTTGTTAGAGCACATGCACAGGTCATCACAGTGCATAGCAAATATAAACTAGTACAGGATATGGTAACCACAAACTGCTATTACTTGCATTAACTACATCTGACATAGAAAGAAAACCATTTCAGAGCAGAACCACAAACACCAAACCAATCCAGAAGGCAGCTGAGGAGAGTGGTATGATCAATAGTGTCGAAAGTGGCCGAGAGATCCAGAAGTACTAAGGCAGTAGCTTCACCCCGGGATAGTGACAAATGAATATCATTTTTGATGGAAAGTAGAGCCGTTTCCATTGAGTGACCTGACTTATATGCAGACTGGTATGGGTTATCCAAGCCATGTTGATGAATATGGTCAATCAGCCGTTTAGCAACTACACTTTCCACCAGTTTGGAAATAAAGCTAAGTCCTGATACTGGGCGGTAGTTTTTCAAATCATCAACAGGAAGCGAGGCCTTCTTTATAAGTGGAGTGACTACAGCTTTTTTGAACCCATCTGGAACCAGTCCCTCCCAGAGCGAACAATTAACCAATTTGGTTATGGATGGTAGAAGGATGTCAATACATTCCTTGATTAAGAATGTGGGCAATGGGTCCAACAGGCATGATTTGGTGGGTGATTTACTGATTAATTTCATCTTGAGTGACTTGAGTAAAGACTGTTAATGTAGGAGGGTCAAAGGGGGGATGTACCATGTTGCAAGACTCAGATGAGGAGAAACTCTCACAGATTTTCATGATTTTATTTGAGAAAAATGTAGCAAAACGATCAGCCAATGACTTTGAGGATTCACAAGTGGGCAAAGTAGTGCTGTGGGATCTATGTAGGACTTTGTGTAACTCCCGCCATAGTTTCTTGGAGGCGTGGCTGTTGTCGGAGATAAGTTTCCTATAATAGACAGTCTTGTCCCTGTTGGCTAGACGATTACACCAGGTGATTTGACGCTGAAAACGACTCCTGTTGTATTGACTTTTATCTTTTCGCCAAGCACGTTCAAATTGACGTCTGAGTGACTTTGCAAGGCGATAGCTCTCTGACAGCCAGTCAGCACGCTGTTTCGTCTTCAAACTGGACACAAGAGGAGCATGCCTATCAAGGATACGACTCAAGTCATGTACGTACTGATCATAGAGCAGTGAGACAGAATTTGCTGGACATTTCACAAAAGGCATATCTTTAAGGTCAGACCTAAAGTTGGACATATTTATATGATGGTACCTCCTATAGAAAATTCTTGTTTGGCAGTTAGCAAGAGAGGAAGGAAAGTCAATAACACATTTAATGACTGCATGGTCAGATATGAATTCACAGACGTCAAAATGCACACACATATCTTGATCACTGGGGGAAAGAATGAGATCAAGGATATGACCGTGCAAATGAGCGGTATTGTTAACTGACTGTGTTAAATTGCATGATTCTAACAGGGATTCCAATTTGTAACTATCAGCACAAGTTACATCAACATGTATATTGAAATCACTGCAGATGAAGTAATTGCCATCAACAGAAGACAGAAAACAAACAAAGGACATAAATTCATCTAAAAAAATAGAAGAACATGGCCCAGGAGGACGATAGATAGAAGCTAGGAGCAAAGTTCGACCTGGCACTGAAACTGATATGACAATATTTTCAAAGGAGCTATAATTTGAGGTATATACTTTGAAGTCATTTGTATGATTCACGAATGAAGAAACCAACATCACCACCAATACCTGTTGAACGTGGCCTATGTATCAATGAGAATCCATCAGGGGTGAGGGAACGAAGGAAACTATCACAATCAGTGGTACGAATGTGTGTTTCTGTGAGACAGAGGAAATCAAAGGCGTGAGATGCAATTGTATCAGAGAGGCGAGGGCCCTTATTTCGGATTGACCTCACATTTACCGAGCCAGGATTCATGGCAACATCACCACACATAGGAAGTAATAACACAAGCCCACTCTGTTTTACAGTAGGAGGAAAATCATGACAGGAACAGCTATAAGAGTAATTTTTAGCAATCCACAACATGGATGGAATGAGGAATTCACTTCCAGTGAAATTTTGGGAGACACTCCTGACATGAGTGGCAGCCATCAACATGGTGCAGAAAAGAAAAATGCGTATGGCAATCATCTTGGTTGGGTTGTTTGAATTGACAATGCCCTAGGATCAAAATCACCTGTGGGTGGCCTAACCTTTATGGCCTTAAGGACTAACCCTTGAAACTTTGTCCCGTGGGCGACTCACAGGCACCCTAGCAACCCACACTAAAGCCAACCTTATGAACTGAAAACCAACCACAACACAAGGAGTATTTTTTATAATGAAATACAAGGGAAACTGCCAAAAGAAGCTGCAATACAATAATAAACCATCTATGAGAGTAATGAACCAATTTAAAATTTCACACAATTAGCAACAATACACATTTGGGATGATACATTGAAAAACAGTTACTGGTAATTCCCGGCTAGATGGGCGATAATACCCGAAATATTGTAAAATCACAGTAAGAGTTATAGGGGATAAAACATGAAATAAACATAAGGTGTATAATTAAAATAAACCTAAAATATTGAGTAATAGAATAAAAATGTACTGTATATTGGCCATAAAATATCGTTTTTCACTACAGATTCGAAAAGAAGCGTTCTCCGTGGTGCGTACTAAACCGTATTATAACAGTAATTGAAGGGGGGTTCATTGTGTTAAAGATGCTTGCACAACACGAAATTTTAAATTAAAGTTGTGTGTCAGACATGTCAAAACTTTGGATTCCTATAGCAAAAATATCGCCTCCTTCATGGAAAAATTGATGATCAGGCAAACTTGTGGCTGTAGGTGTATTTTCAGCACAAATAGATAAAATACTACTGAATGCTTTATATTAAAATAACAGAGATATTGGGTTCAAACATCGACATAATATTAGGATTATGTTTAGGATAAGAAAGAAAAAAAATGGTTTTACAGGTCCAGACCCTATGACTGTGAATGTTTGAGTTCTCCAAGACCTGTTTTGAGGTGAATCCAGTATGCCCATTCCTCAAATTATTAGATATGTACATAATAAGAGTCCTTGAAGATCAAATAACAATGTGATTTGCATATGGGTTATTAGATCGTCTTGTACAAATAAAATCATTGCAGCTTCGGTGAGACATTACATTGTGTTCTGACATGTCAGTTAGAGGCGTAGATGTGTGTTGAATAAATTCTGCATTTCAGTTACACAATTAAAGTCCAGGATACCAGTGTAATAGAAAGTTGTGTGTATTACGTGAGGTTATTACATTGGTAGTAGGTATGGTAGATTAGTGTGTGCATGTGAACTTCATTTCTGCATATTTACAAATTAAGTCACATGCATAAATACACAAACTAAATTGTGACAGCATATTGTTAAATTACATACGTCTAACACAAAATATTCATTTAACAGTTAAATAAATTTGTGTGTCCTTACAGCATTAGCATCTTCAAAAAGTCGCAGGAGGCTGAATGTATTCTATGTTCTTGAAATGGAAGATCTTATGACTCCCATTATATCAGCTTGAGCTTACACCATGGACACATGACCTTATTTCCCTCTCCTGTGTAAACAAATCCTGCTCTGCATAGTTGTTAAGGTCTCACTAGATGTAATTTGGGCCATGTCTTCAAGGTTTCATATCTGGTAACATATTTATAACATACCTGTGGATCAAATTGAAATAAATTATCTTTAAGGTCACAATTCGTCATTAAACCTTGGTTATTCATTATACTTTGTCCAAAAGAGTGGGTTTTTAAATGCATATCTTATGCGATGATTGTTCGAAAGTGAATATCCACCAGCACCAAAATTAGAGGAGGGTTTAGCAGCTGGTTTAAGAATGTCAGATTCTTTCTTTGACAGTCGAATCTGACTGCTTAGAGGTGAATCTAGTGTTGTTGGAAAACATTTCTCAGATCAGTTTTCAGATTCGTTGTGATAGATTGGGAAGGTGACATCTTGGGTGCCACCTTATTCAGTGGCAGAGTTTCAGTAATTCTTGTTAACATACCATTGGTCAACTTTGACCTAATTACCCCAATATTTTCCCGGTTTTTGCTACCATTTGCTAGACACCATTTTAAACTCAAAAAAATTTATTTTATACTTTTATTTTGCGATTTTATTTCAACTTTTATGTGTATTTTAAAAGAAACATTCAAATATATAGATAATTGTGCTTATTACAGTTGAACTGGACACTATTAAATGAGACTATGGATGTTGGTGTTGTTATAACAACATTGTGTTGAGTCTACTAGACAGCTTCATGCTTGTTTGCCATAAGTTAAAGGGACGGTCTAACCTATTATCCTTGTTGTATAGCCGATCATGGTCGAGTTTGTGGCAAGCATTCATCAAGCTGTCTAGCTTAAGTCTCAGCACAGTGGATTCTTTTATATTTTCAGTCATAAACTTTGACAGTATTGTGATCTTAGATCCATATTAATCATGGTTAAAACTTTTGATTGTGTGAAATGTAGAGGGCACCATGCAAGACCAATCAACCGTAACTGCAAAGAACTAAAAACATCTAATATGCAACCTGAAAGTGACACAAATTCATTAATTTTGCATGAATTAAAGACATTAAGTAGTAGAATGACTCAGATGGAAAGCAAAGTTCAGTCATTGGAGGTGAACAGATCTCCCAGTACCAGTGCTAGCGGCAGATCCCTAGTCTCCAGTGTATGCAGTAGAAGGCCACACGAGGACCCAGAAGAGGACCTAATACTGCCATCCTTGAACAACCTGCATACTTCAAGAGATATACAGGAACAGGTGGATGCTCGGATCCGGGATCTGCAAACAGCTACAGATAAAGGCAAGTTAAAGTCTCAAAGAGGTGGATCTGAAACTGTCTTTGTAAAAAAAGGAGGTACCTTGGCCTCAGAACTTTATATTAGGTGGTAGCAATAAGTCTAGAGTGAGTTATGACAGTCTTTCTATATCACAATGGGTTTCAGGCTTTGTGACTATTATAAAAGATGACAAAATGCACAAGTAAAACAAAACATGCTTGAATATCTTTCTGAAATAATAGAACATAGTCATGATTTTTTTGTGTGTGTGTGTGGGGGGGGGGGGGGTAGCAAAAGGGGTCCATGCCGTCCTTCTATGTAAGATGGAGGAGGGCAGATTGGACTGGTCTGATACCCACAAAATTGATTGGGTTAGGCGGGCCTATGCTCATAAAGTCCAAAGTCAAAATTCGAATGTACCTAACATAAAGAAAAATTTTGGCAAAGACAACCCAACACCATGTAAATTTTACCAAAAGGGGACATGTTCACACAAAGTCGATCATGAAACAAACAATCACATGTACCTCCATGTGTGTAGTTACTGTTTTGCAACTGGTAAGAAGAATCCACAAGCATTGAAGGATTGCAAAAAGAATGTAAAAAACGAATGAGACACTGCTCTGCACTGCTCTGCAGTGCCTAAACAAAGAAGTAAAAATTTCAAATATCAAAGTCGAATTTTTGTAAATAGTCAACTGTCAAATATGCAAAGTAATAACTGGAGACTAGATTACAAAATGCTTGCAGGAGTGTCTTATGCAGACATTGTTAAAAGTAATTGGTGTGTTTTGAAAGGGGTAAATAATCCTGAAAAGGGTCTGGTAGGTTCACAAGTAAATAAAAGTTGTTATCGAACCTATGTACCAAAAACCTCAGTTAAACCACTCAACCATACAAAGTCCTTGATCAAACGCTCAGATGTGCATAGTAACATAAGAATAACACATTCTGTCAGAAATGTTAAAAATAACACTTCAAATCGGGTGAATTATGTACCCCTCGATTTACACAACAGATTTCATGTGTTTAATAATATGCATGGTATTGAATCACACGAAGTGAATAGTATTCATGATATTGACTGACACAATGTTCAGCAGAATGAACGTAGCATTGACAGTGTTAACTATGTAAACACACAGAATCGGACTGAGGATAAACACGGACATGAAAATGTTGATAACATTAATGTCAGTGAAGAAAAGGGATTTGTCAAAAAATTAGTCAAAAAAGGGCGAGTCAGCCATAAAAAATATGACAAACCAAATACAGGATTAAGCTTCTTGATAGGGAAGTTGTGTTGAAAGATCACGAAGACAAATATGATTTGGAGTTAAGATTCAAACCAAAACATAGGCAACGTATTAATGAAGCAAAAAATTGCTGTTCATTCAAAAATTAGGATCACCAGATGGAAGACAAATACGGGTTTATCCCACTAGGGAATTTGGTACTTCCGGATCATAATGCAAAAAATCCTACCATTGATGACATCCAAAAATTACACGATAGTGAAAATTTTTTTTCAATTTTCTTGTCTCACAAATTCAGGTTGTTTCTCAGCTAAAACCGGACGTATGGGACTTCTATCTAAGTAACTATTGGGACAAACAAGTGTGTTTCCTCATACGGTACAGATTTCCTCTGGATCCCAATCAAGATTCTCCCTTACATTACGAATTTAAGAATCATAGCACGGCTAATCAGTATGAGGAAGATGTTACAGCTTATTTGAAGGAAGAAAAACAATTTGGGGCCATTTTGGGTCCATATAATAGTGAACCATTAGATAATATGCATTTCCCCCCGTTTTTAACCAGATAAAAACCTGGAGCCCCCCATAGGAGATTTATTGTTGATCTCAGCTTTCCTGAAGTTCTCTCAATTAATGAAGGGGTCGATTCTGATAAATATCTTGATACTCCTTTCCTCCTTACACTTCCTACTTTGGATAATATTACTCAGAAAGTCAAACAAAATGGCAAGGGTTCAATGTTATATAAAATTGACGTAAGTAGAGCTTTTTGTCACATAAAAATTGATCCTAAAGATTATAATCTTCTTGGCTTACAAATTTCCAATGAAATATACAATGATTCGTGCCTACCTTTCAGGTTCAAGCACGGTTCGATCATTTCCCAGCGAATTAGCGATGCCATAAGATACATCATGAATTCCCTAGGTTTTAAAGTCACAAATTATATTGATGATATAATTGGTCATTCAGTTTATAGCTAGGCATCTGATTCATTCCACACCCTTTATAAACTCCTCACAAACCTAGGTTTTGACATTAGCCAAAAGAAAATTGTTACCCATAGCACAAAAGTCACTTGTTTGGGAGTAGATATCGACACCATGAATTTTACAGTCTCAATAACTACTGAAAAAATTACTAAAATCTTGAACATATGTCGTTCTTGGTGTACAAAAAATTGCTGCATAAAGAGGGAGTTACAGTCTTTATTAGGAAAATTGTTATACATTGCCAAATGCGTCAAATCATCCCGGTTTTTCCTGAATAGAATGCTTGAACTCCTCAGAAGTAGTCACAAAAGAGAAAAAATAAAACTGACTAAAGATTTTCATAGAGATTTAAAATGGTTTCAAAATTTCATACCAAAATTCAATGGTACTGCTTTCTTTGTATATCAAAATATCTGTTATGAAATTGAATTAGATGCTTGCCTTCAAGGTTTGGGGGCAAGATGTGGAGATCAAGTATATACCATACCAATTCCACTTAATTATGAAGGTATGGGCATTGTATATCTGGAGATGTTAAACATCCTAGTTGCAATTCGAACCTGGGGCACCTCATGGCAAGGTAAAAATATCAAGATTCATTGTGACAATCAATCTGTGGTAAGTGTTCTTACCACTGGTAAGACTAGAGATGAGGTATTGGCAGCCATTGCACGTAACATCTTAATAAAACTGCAGCATATGACTTTTGTCTTACAACTGTTCATATTAGTGGAAAAAATAATGAAGTTGCAGATAACTTATCGAGATTTTTATAGGTGACAGATACAAAGAACGTGTCTACTATTTGATAAAAAAACCCATCTGGATTCAAGTCCCTTACAATGCCCTTGATATAAATGGGGATATTTAATTTCAGGTGATTCTCGTCAGATACAGGCACTCTTATCAAGAGCAAAAGCAAGGCTGAACTCCACATATGCTTCCTCTACAAACAAAGCTTACCATTCAAAGTTCAGAATTTTCATTGCTTTCTGTTGCTTTGCCTCAGCAAACCTTCATAATCTTTCGGTTCAAATTATTCTAGCTTTCATGGAATTTTTAACTTTCAATAAAGTTTCACACTGTGGTATTTCAAATTTTTTGTCTGCCACTAAAACCAGACTATCTAATTTTGGCATTGACATTGATTGCTTTCAAGATAATCGTATCAAGGTGTATAACAAAGCTCTATTTCGTCATTCTCTTTTCAATCCACATATTAAGTCTATAATTGACATTCCCATGTTAACAAGCTTGGTTACTCAGTGTGATAGCTTATACATTGGTCACATTTTTAAAGCTACTTTTCTAACTTCCTTCTTCAGTTTTTTGAGAATCTCTAATCTTGTACCACATTCTCTATCTTCCTTTGATTATATGAAGCAATTAGCCAGAGCTGATGTTATATCCCCCCCCCCCCCAGGAGCCCACATTTTAATAAAATGGTCCAAAACCCTTCAATTTCGTAGCACAATTAGAATAATTAAAATTCCTGCTCTGGGCTCATCTATCATCTGTCCAGTAGCTGCCCTGAAGGCTATCCTCAAGTTGTATCCAGGTTCTCCCAATTTCTCTCTATTTCAAATTAAATGCTATGGTCACTGGGTTCCTTTGACTGACACCAGGCTGCGAAAATGTCTGTCAAAAATCATTTTTTCCCTTGGCTGGACACATAAGAATCTCACCTTTCACTCCCTCCGCCACTTTGGCGTTAAATTCGAATATACGTTTGCAACACATCCAAAGTCATGGCACCTGGATGTCGGAGGCGGTGTGGTCCTACAGCACACAAGACCATAGAGCTTCTGATGTTGTAGCTACTACTTTCCAACACCGTCTATCCACTTAGCTACCTCTACTTGGGGTTTGGGGTTCTGACCACTGTAAATATATTACCCCAATCTTGTTGTAAAGCTTGTTGTAAATATACTTAAAATACCAGTAATCTACATACTACTGATTGTATATACAGTATTATTATATTACTCATAAAAATTACATATAATGACTCATATTACATTATTATAAAAGGTAACTGTGACCTTGTCAAGGTCATTATGTTTAAAGCTTTCATAACATTTAATATAATAGTACTTGTAATAGTTCATAAACATCTCTAGCAGTAATTCAGTAATAAATCATTTGTAGTTAATGTCATTGGTGTCTTAAGGTCACCTTTAATTGTGTATAAGTATGTGTAACCCTGAGTTATGGTGACCTTATTTAGAGTATGTAATTAACATGATAGTTGTAACATAGAATAAACTAATTTCCCCAAGTTGTCTTCACTTCCCTGCCTTGCATAGACTTAGGCCACTGTATACTGTCACTGTGTGGATTTGCATGGTGTTTCATCAAATTACAATATTAAAAAAGAGCTTTTGCATATTAATACATGTTTCTTCAGATAAAACATTAAGCTTTTCATTAGAAGAATACCATTAATACAGTGTCTGTTACTTACTGCTTTTTATGTATGAGATTATTGCAAATATCACGTGATGAGGCGATTTCTATTTGATGATAAGTCCACACTTGATCCTCCTTTTGCTTAAAATTGTTTATATACCATTCTCTGTGACAACTTTTTTTCGTGACCTAGTTTGTTATTTGATAATTCGCAGACAGTTGATCCCGAAAAAGGTTTATATAGTACATTGGTTGATTAGTCATGTGACGACCTAATTAGAGATATGTTGATTCGTCGACAAGTGTAGATTTGTGAATTATATCACTTTCCTTGTTGTGAGAGGATGATTCTAAAGTTACTGAAAGATTTCTTAAAATTATTGAGAGATATGTTGTTGCATATACCATTAGACATGTATGTCAGCATTAAACATGCTCCAGCATATCTCCATCAGGTGGATCGCCCAGTGGGGTAAGACACAGAGTCTCATGTGGCTCAGTTGGTAGGGTGTTGGACTCATAATCCAACCGTCATGGGTTTGATCCCCGGTGATGCTGACTGTTCTATGTGGGATAACATCCTTGGGCAAGATGTTAACCTGGACTGTGCCTCTCTCCACACAGGAGTAATGGGTACCTGGCTGCTAGTGGGTTCTCAGTGTGTGCGTTGTGCGCTGCTCAGTGGAAATGCAATCAGAGGTCACAGGCTCAAACCAATCAGCAATCAGGAAACACCAACAACTCCATGACTGCAACAGCTCTCAATGGGAACAGGTCTCAAGCAGAATGGACTGAACACCAGGTCATTCCAACAATTCAGGCATTGAAGAACGTGGCTGACATCCATACAAAGGTGAATCAAAGATACACAAATCTGGAGGATGCACTATCAGGAGGACAAAAAGGTAATTTTGAGACTTTTTAGAACAGTTACATAAACATTCTCAAAAACATGCAAAAACCTAAGTCAAATGGCCTCAGGACATGGTTTTCATTGGAGCACAGCGCAAGAGACCAACATATGATCAGCTGACATCATTACAGTGGCTTTGGGATTTCCTAAGGATACGACAAGAGGAACAGGATCCAACAGTAAGAGAAAACATGATAGATTATCTGATGGAACTGGTTCAAGATGCTTGTGATTTCACATTGGCAGCAGCTAAAGGCACACATGCTCTTTTGATGCATCAAGTAAATGACGGCGTCATTTCTTGGTCAAATCACTGTGATAAAGGGATAACAGACCTATTTTTGAACTATTGACATAAAAAATTCACACAATATTGTTTGTTTTGCTTAAGTTCAAGGTAAACAAGGCTGAAAGGGGTTTCAGTCAACTAGAGTGAGCCAAAAAGCCATCAGAGATACCAGTAGTGCACGGAGGTGGTTGCCCATCCAAATACTAACATAGCCCATTGATGCTTAACTTCAGTGATATGACAGGTACTTATCATGCTATGACACAATTCATTACAGTCCTGAGGCCAAGAAAAATAAAACATGAAAAAAACACAAACAAGTAATCCCTAGAAGCGTGAGCCTTGTTAGGGCTCAACCTTAAATATTCACCAAAATTAGACCCATAGACCGATTAACGCTAACACAAGATAGATGATAGTAGATTATAGAAAGAATTATGCAGTTATGATATAGTTTAATTGTATACCTGTAAATAAAATGAATATATCCCCATTGGTGTTGGCCCTTTACCTTTCACTAAACCAGTTCAGTTTCTACTAATGAGTTAAATATACATTTAAAATTTTATTAAAACTTACTTTTACTATAGTATGTCATTTCCCTAAAACTGGTCAAAATTAAATGGAGACATGGGAATGAAAACAGTTTGTTTATTAAATCAAAAACATGATAGAATTTAAGGATATAAGAAACACTCTTTTTGGACTATTGATTTTGTATTATTGATACCTAAAACAAATACTGGTAGAGCAAAGATGTCATCCAAGGTAGAAAATCTTCCTAATATTGTAATTTTACTAGAATACTGTTTTTCAAATATTTTAACACTCATAACAGGATAACATGACCATGAAAGTCTGATCTGGAGGAGGATCCAGATCTTTCTCAAAAGTTAATTACTACTTTGATAAGGTGCCACTTACACAAAAAGTTTCATGAAGATATATTCATTAGCTTTTGAGTAATCAGACAGACAGACAGACAGAGAGAAAACATGCCTAAAACATAGCCTCTCTGGCTGAGGTAACAATATATTACATTTTTGTGTGTACAGAACTCAAAGAGGATTTGATTTTATCATAATCATAGAAGACAAAGATCTGCTCATCACTTTGAAGTGATATCAACCAGAAAGGCACGGTCATTGAAAATACATTAAAAATAGGATCTCGAAATTTTAGATTTTTTTTTGGTGGTCAGAATATAAATATAATCAAGATTTTTCCAGAAATTTAAAATCTTCTTCCTTTGATCAGGTGCTATTCACATTAAAATTTCGTGAAGATGCATTCATTAATCTTGCAGTTATCCTGAACAGACAAACAAACACAGAATGTATTTAAAACATAATCTAATGGTGAAACCTATAGATACAAAGGTTATTGAAGAGGAAATGTTTGTCAGATTGCATAAAACCAGCTTGGATAATTTCAATAGGAGATGGACAATACTGAAGCATTTTTGTTGCCATTTGAATTGTCTCTTAGCATTAAAATGATGCTATATTATTTCTATGAAACATGAATTGCTACTTTTAATGCTCAGTGAAGAAGGTCATTTACAAACAGTGTATTAAAGCGGACATTTGAAATAAAGGATATATTTCTGTAATAAAAATCTCGCTAATGCAAAGCTAGACACAGATATATACCCCAGGGCCAATAGCTTACCTATTTGCCCTGTTTTTCATCGCTAATGAGAACTGTAAATTCAGTCTTCATTGCCAATAAAATTGTATATTTTGGCGATCATCCTGTTTATTTAGTCCATGTTCTGTTGTGCATGCCTTGTACTAATGTTGGACACACATTTACTTAATTTATGAACAAATTACAGAACAGACCTTTGATTTGTTCGTGTTGATTTTGTCCAATATCTTTATCCTCACCCCAGGGGTGTATATGGAAAAAATGTATAAGTTCTTGTAGGGGTTTGTGTCCTTAATATTTGTTTGTCTTTTAATTAGGAGATATTTAGTAAGATTATGTTCCTACTATTTTGAGCGTTAAAAATGTTTCATGCGCAAGCTTAAAGACAATGAAATAATGTAAATATATTCCCATTCCAAAGACAGTTTTAAAGGTCAAACCTTGAAGTAATCAAAACTTAAATTCACTACTCCGTGTAGATGCCTCTGGCGACTATTTTGGACATATTTACACATATTCTGTGTATTTATTAAAGTCACATATTTAACAATGAAGTAGTCTTCACAATTTATATATTAGGGGATCATAAATACCAAAAGCATTATCAGTCTATAGGGTTCCAGTGCTATATTGGTAACTCTTTCTTACCCTTAAACCAAAGTTTTAAAACTTTAATAGTATAAAGGTCATTAAGATCTTTATATTTTATGCAAAAACTATATTCCATAGTAACAAAGAGTTTTGTGGATAAATTTGAAGATTGGACAATAATCTACATTGTTTTAGTTCTATATGTTCCACAGAACCTGTGGGTATCAATGACCAAGATTTGAAATCTATAAAAGGAAATATTGTATTGACTGTTTAACTTGAAGCTAAGAATTGTGGTCAGACATCCGGAATGGCTGCATGGAGGGTTGGGTTGTTAATCTTTTGGATTTTTTTGTACTTCAAAGGTGACAGAATTTTTATAAAATGTTCAAATATGGCAATTGTATCCGATTATTGTTATTATTTAAAATATGAAAAGGAATATATATATAACCTCAAGATTATTAAAAATTGTATAATTCTTGAAAATGAAGAACTGAAATACACTAAGCATTTCATTTTAAGTAACATATAGATAACATATTGGAATTCTATGCATCCTTGTTTTTGTTTAACATTTGAGGTTATTATTTGAATTCATGCAAATAACTTTTAGTTATTTCATTTGCGTCTCATTTTATCCGCCTTTATTACTCTTTTTCAATGTAAGTAAATTATCAAGATGCCTAAATTTGCATTGGGGTTAAAAGTGTTTGAACAAGTGAGGATTTGTCGTTAATATTTCAATTCATATGTAACTTACCAATATTAGATAGATTTATAGAAACATATATTTACAGAGCTTCTTTTTGTTTTGGTTGAACTAAAATCTGCAAAAAAATGGCTGACAAATCTTAATTTAAAAATTTAAATTCTTAAATTCACTGATGTCACTTTGTATGCAAACATGTCATAATATTTTGTAATTTTTTCAATATTGACTTACTTTACTCGTTGTTCATTCAACAATAATGAATGTACGAATAACCCCCGACAAACCATGATATACACAGAATTTTACCATGGTTAGAGTTTATAAACTCCGAAGATGAAGCCATAATGAACGATAATAGAAAGTCACAGGTTATTGTGATTTTACCCATGAAATATTTCTTTAATTAGCCAATCAAATTCATGGACACATCCGTGTCATGTTAGAATGTAAAATAACTCTTGAGAAGTATATTTGAAAATTATTACTCAAGGAGAAAAAGTGTGAAAATATAACTCAATCAGGTAGTTATTCGTTTGAAGTAAGTCTTGATGTATTGTCCTGATTTAGCACCAGTGTCATGTGAGACCTGTGATGGAGTCACATGTCAAAATGGAGGAACATGTGAGGCTGGTCCTGCAGATTTCTGGTGTGAGTGCAGGAAAGGATGGACTGGCAGAAACTGTGATTTGAATGGTAGGAATTTTATTGCTCTGTGTTTATACTGATTCCAATTTATCCTTTGCTACAGGACTCAAAGTGCTGTTTGAACCATCCCTGCTGCACAAGGACAGCCCAAGCTCTCTAGTCCCTGCCATTTCCATAACTGAAAGGTAGAGGCTCATGGGTAACCATTTATCAACATCTCTGAGGTCTTTCAGTCTATTACTTGAGATAGGACCCATTGACAGAGGGCAGACATTTTCAATACTATACTGGGAAGAGAGACCATTGATTAGTTCTGTTGGAAGTCGATCCTACAGCCCTCTCATTACACACAGAAATAAATACAAGTCTATATCTTTAACCAGCTGAGCTAAAGGGGAATCCCCAGGAGCCCAGGTATTAATAGAACTGATATTCGTGAGGACATTACAATAGTCATGCGAACCACTGTGTATCTGCCTGCACCTAGGCATGAATCGTAGTCATCTGTGTTACTAGGAAAGTGGGGGGCCACGCTGGCAGAGTGGTAACACTCTTGCCTCCCACCTCTGAGGCCGGGGTTCGGTTCCCGGCACGGCCTCAAGTTGGAAAGTTTGTAGTTGCTTGCTGTTGGTTGGCAGTTTACAGTACAGAACCCTGATGAACTCTATGTACTGGTTTCCTCTGCCCTTCTAACTACCCATCGTGATATAACCTGTACAGTGTTGAAAGCGATGTAAAACCCCAAATAAATAAATACTAGGAAAGTGTGTTCTACTAATTGATTAAATCAACGTTGGTGATTTATATGGATATTTGAAAACTCGGTTACACACAAAACAAGCACAAACAATGTCTGAGTACCCTCGGCCCAGGATCAATAATAAGATATAAGAGAGACTGTGAACATCATTTTTAAACCAATATCTGTTTTCCACTAGTCAGGTCAGTGATTTTGAGTGTAATGTCATTTTATTATACACCAAGTGAGTTTCAGCCAATCAGATTGAAGTATTTACTGGCAATATGACATTATATTGCCCCTTTTTGGATGAAAAATATCACTCTGATGCCCTTTTTGCCTCAATATTGTCAATGTGTATGCATTGTGTATGTAAACATTGCAACATTTTTTATATGATGGATAGAAAAATGTAAGCAAATTAGTGCAAAATTTGGAAATAAAAGTGTTATATATTTTGTAACTGAAGGCAATATAACTTGTCCTCGGGCTTATTAAATCACAATATAAATCACAGTATCAAATATAAACTTTCAGCAGAACAGTGTCAGGGGAAGATCCCATCTCAAGTATGACAAAGGTCAAAGTTGGGGTTTTACGTCCCGTTCAACAGCCAGCATCTCAAGTATGATCTGTAGTTTCTAAAATACCCCATTAACACTACGAGTGGTATACCCTGTGGTTAGAAGTTTCACTCGGTGGTTGAATATCCTCCCAGGATGCCTGATATCTTCCAAGATTTGGTGCATTCATAAGTTATCACACACATGACCAGTGATGGGACTTGGTGTGTAACCGTGAATAACAGCAGAAGAACAGTAGTACAAACTTTGGTCAATGAGAGGTAACCTTTGGTAGGACTCACCTTTGGTAAGACATGTGCTACTGAAACACAACCACAGATGTCGCCTTCAGTAAATGCACAAAAAAATTATCTGAGAAAGGTCACAGTGAGAAATTCGGAGGTGGAAAATCTAAGCATTTAAAAATTTCTGAAGGATGCTCAAGGAATTGGTAGGTTTGCCACTGTGTCACAAGTTCACATATGGACATCAGACGGTAGCTAAAAACAGGGGCATTTTACCCAACACCTACTACCACAGGTTATATCACTTCTAGTGTAAAAGGGGTATAAGTTATGGAGCAGATATTGTGAAAAATACCTCCATAATTCTGGAGTGATGATCTCTACCCAAGTCATCGTTGAGCACTTATGCAGTGGGTGATATCACTCGAGCACTGTATTTGAGTTATGAATGTGGACAAATTTAACTACACTACTACAATAGTTTGAAGCTGGAGAAATCAACCCTTTGCTATATCAGCTCTCAGTAAATCAGCAAAACAGCTACTTTAGTCACAATTATCACAAGTACAATTAACATATATCAAAGATTTTTGATGGTGTAATCAATACTTTCAGCTTTTGTCTTTTGCTTACTTGTAACAGAATCATCAAGAGTGGTATTCTTTTAATGCTCATTAATTGTTATAAAAGTTTTTTATTAGACTATATGTCAAGTTAAACTCATGGTTTCACTAGCACAAAATTTGAAGATTTCTTTCCCTTCATTTAACATATCTTCTTTGAGAGTAGAGTAAATATTTAGGGGCAAGTGTAAGTAGGGTGTCTTTCCCGGGAGGGGGGGGGGGGGCTGAATTGTCTGAGGTATTTTAACTTAGGGGCTGATCTGATGGGGATGAAATTTGTAAAGGCCTGAATAGTCTTTGATTCACAATAGACACAATCCTCTCTTTCATTGGCGTTGGGCATAAGAAGGATCTTGTGTTTTGTCAAGCTGCAATGCCTAGCAATAATGGTTTTGTGCCATATGCGTATAAAATTTCTTAAATTAAGGGGTAAAATTTGTACTGGCATTGGTCAATACACAATACAAGGTGAACAAGTATAAAAAGTTATCATTATCAGCTATACTTACATGGCAGTTAAAGACAATATCCAATCTCACACAATATTTTGATATAGCATCCCTTATCCTACTGAACTAAATGGTGAAAAGTTGAAATCAGCCCCCAAAAAGTCGCAAGGGGGTTTCGGTCCCCTAACGTCAGCGCAAACCCATCAGAGACACAAGTAGTGCACCAAAGCGGTAACCCATCCCAGTACTAACGTAGCCCATCACCCCTCAACTTCTGTAAAAGACGGACAGTCATTGTGGCCATGGTACAATTCATGAAAGTCCGGAGACAAAAAAAAACGAAAAAGGGATCTCTACAAGAGTGAGCCTCGCTAGAATTTTTAAAAAGAAACAATCGGAGAGGACATACATCTGCCAAGTCCCAACACCTCTTATATTGCTCATGAGGTCAGTGATAAAAAAAATCCTTTAAAACATTTTCTGCTCCGATGGTGATCTAGATCACCGCGAAAATTTAAACATTTGTTCCTTGTGTTATTGTTCACAATTTCTGAAAATTTCATTAAATTGTGGCAATAGTTTTAGTCATTTTATTGTTTTCATTTTAACTGGAGGTTTATTTGCTCTCTGCTGTTGATACCTTCCAATCACATAAGTCCAATCGTCACTGAACGTTTTTATCAAATTATAAGGTTGATTGTTTGTATATTTCTGATGTATATCAGACCAGTTTGAACTTCATTATGTATTGTATTGTGCCGATCAGCCTTACGTTTTTTGGTATTTTATAATTTGGAACAACTCTATCATTGTAAACTCTTTTGATGGCAATCAAAACACCATGAGGACCATCCACACTCTTTGCCTTTGGGCCAATGATCTCCTGTGACAGTAAACCCTAATTTTTGTGTAAACATCAATGCAATGTGTAATACAAATATCTCCAATGTCATACATATGACAAGGTTATCTACATTAGAAGATATTTAAAAGTAAAGTAGATTTAATTTGTATTCAACCTTGTGATCTTTGAGAGAGACATTGTTCATGAAATATGACACATCTCAAGTCAAGTTATTAGAGATTTTAACCTGGCTTCAACAAATATTAACATGTTGTGAATAGAAGTCAAAGTCAGAATTGTATGTCCCTTTCCACAGGTAGGTTCATATCAGTGAAACCCAAGCATTGCCAAGAGCTGGGTTCAAACCCAATACCACCCAGTAATAACTATTTATATGTCAAACCTTTAATATCCCATTCGCACTGCAGGTGGTACGTCCCATGGTTATCGGTGTTTTTCAAAATGCCTCTGTCCCTCAACTACTGTATGAGGTTCTATGTGACCTTGTTACACAATGGAGAAAAAGTCCATTACCTTGCACGGTCTATGGAAGTTTTAATATGCTTGAAATTTCTGCCTCTGAAATTCGTACCATGGCCATGTGTATACAGAGTTGTGACTCGGTCGTCTTTCGGTGTAACACAGCAACATAACGTGAGTGGACGTAAATTGATGTTTCACCAGTATGTCCCAAGGTCGCATACAAAACCTCGGAAGGTAGTCAAAGGAGAGGGTCATTTCACCCAATGCCTATAACTGCAAATTATACAGCATCTAGTGTAAATAATGCACCAAAATCATAAGGTATGTGGCATCCTCGGAGGCAGTTCCACCGCCGAGTAAAACCTCTAACTGTGGGATATACCACCTCTAGTGTAAATCTGGCATTAACTATTTAACACTGAGTTTTGAAATGTTTTAAGAGTGATTTTTTTTAAATTTTAAAACCTTTTAAAATCCCAAACAAATTGAAAAGTAGGTCTTTCAGTCTGAAGTCTTTAACCAATCAAATCCTCCCGTTTAGATTAATGTATTTTAACTAAAATGACAAAATTGTTATGGGTATGATGCATACACTTGGAAAAGCCTGAATCTGAACTTTTCCATGAAAAAAAATACTATTCATTATGGTGTACATAGCACTACACTACATTCTTATTGGTAATTAAGATCGGACGTACCTTAAAGGTGTACTTTGAAAGACTGTATATAGTTTCCTTCATAAGTATTTATTAAGTTCATTGATATTAAAGGAATATCCCCAACTACCTCTCAATATATAACTTAGGTACTAGGCATGACATAATTTAATTTATTTTAATTTATAAATTTAAATTGCTTTCTATATTTCGGGCACATGACTATTTGTGCAAAAGTGAAATTTATTTTTTTGACTGATACAAACCTCTTTCACAGTGTGCACAGAGAAGAAATATCTGAGGCTGGCCAATCATTCAATATCTGGATATGACATCCTGCAGCTCTACAACATGGATCCCTACAGCTGTGTGGATGCTTGTATAAACAGTTGCAGCAGTATAGACTACGAACCATTAGTACGTATTCAGCAGATTGAATGATTGATGGAGTGTGAGTGAGTGAGTGAGTGAGTGACCGAATGACTGACTGACTGACTGAATGAGTGTCTGAGTGAGTTAGCAGTTTTTACCTATTTTTACTTGTTCTTATTCAATATTCAACGACATTTTATCTGTGAATTAAAAATTTTAACACTCATTTTATAGGTTTCATTTTTATTTTTTCTTCTGTTAAAACTCGGTGACAGTGTTAGATTACAATGAAGCTCTAGGATTCACTTTTCAGTTAATCCGTGTCTATTGTATGTTCAGAATGGAATATGCTACATGAAGAACGCCAACCAGTATACAGTGCCTTTGGACTCTGGTACAGAATATGATCACTACGAACCTTGTGGTAAGTAACAAACCAAAAAAGAATACTCCTATTAAAAGACATTTGGACAGCTGCAATTCACATTTTAGAAGTCTTTTCAAATTCAATCCACACAGGCTGAAGTGTATTCAAAAGAATTCTGTCAGAAAATTATCTCAAACAGATACGTAGAATAATTTCAATTCTCCAAGAACCTTATACTTGTTGACTTGTGAATGTTACTGTGTTAAAATCTGCTTCACTCATCCACAAGCTTCTTTAAACTGGTTACTGGTTAAACTGGTTATTATGACGCACATCTTTCTGTACGATACTAGGTCTCAAGGCAAAGGTAAACAGTGTTGCTTATCCATTCAAAAATTTGCGCAATATTTTTGTTACGGTTATGATGTTAATATATTTATGACATATAATGAGTGTCATAATGGGTTGTGGTTCATGCCGTCTCCTCTATTACCTCATATAGAACCGAACTTAGGTTTTAACCTCCCTTAAAGCATATCCACCATAGCATTTTTATTAACCCTGTATCACTGTAATGTTGAACTTTTGGCTTGAAGATGGATTTTGAAATTGAATGTTCTTGTGTATTGTTACTTGCAGTGCTTCTGTGTAGAGATTAAGCACTATAAAATTAATTTGAACTAGATTTATTTTTCAATGTGTCATGAGATGTTTTCACAAGAAACCAAATTATTGATCCTCTTGATTAATATATTCTACTAAAACTTTGCATGGCATGTATACACAATAATTTGTTAATCTATGGTGCAATATAGTTGATAAAAATCAACATTAGATCATGCCAAATGTGAACTTTACAACCCATTCCCCCACCTCCCTACCCATGAGTCTCTTTAAGTTTGAACTGTGTTAATCAGTAACAAGAAGAGACTAGCAGTATACCCATTGACCCATTACTCCAAAAGGTCACACTGGAAGGTCAAAGGGGTATTGTATATTTCATCCTAATGCAAACACTCACAGCTTATGCCAACCAGTCAAATCCATATTACAAGTAAAATGTTCCATAATTTGCCTAACAGTAACGTCAATCCAGCCCCCGAGCAATCCAATTCATGTACTAAGTTTGGTCATGAAACCATTCTCCCAAACTTTGCATTGAAATTCTAGTGGCTTAATAAACTGACAGGTATTACCGTATTAGTATCCCTTATTATAGACAGGAAGTAGTATGCACTGTATCCCTAGTGAGCAAAAGGTCAAAGTTAAAGGTCATAACTTGCAGAAACTATGATACCAACAAGTATCATCTTAAAATAGCAATACCTAGTAATAACTATTTTGGCAAAGATGTATTTCTTGAGAGGAAAAATGTGCCCCAAACACCAACACAACCATGCAGGGTAATATATCAGCTAAAGTTACTGAATGTAAAGATGGGTTTTATACATATATGCATAATACGTCTATTTACCTGATACTAAGTGTAATGGTGAAGAATTTAAATGAAACTGTTTAATTATTAATAATCCTTAAATTCCATAAAAGACGGGCAAAGAACATGAAATAGTATGCAGACGGGGAGAGCTTAGTTGGCTCCCTCACTCGAGAGAATGTATTGAATTGTAATTGTGACTTGTGTTTATTGAACTAGAATAAACTGTGAAAGAGTAATCAAGTGTTTCGCTTCTGTCGTGGCGACCTGGAGCTCTCATAAAAAGCAGTCAAGTGAGTACCGACAAAAGTGGACATAGTGGAGATCTGGTGATCCACAGCTGCCCCAAGGCACTGCTGGAGTCCACCTTCAAAGCACCCCCAAATCAACATTTGGACACTAAGTCAGTTAGGTTGTGAAGTCAAAGTTGGGGTTTTTCATCCCATTCAACAGCCAGGATCATATTGGGACACGGAGGTGACTGCCTATGATTAGAGGCCAAGCTTGCTGACCACTAAGCCACTGTGGACCTGTCAGTCAGATTGTAACCACGATCTATATAACTGTAACTCTAACCAAATTTTTAGCAATATTTATAGCATTTAATTGTTACTCAAAATCAGACTCTAGGTCACAGCTGCCACGACAATATTCAATCTCAAAGATATATGTGACATAAATAGGCTTCCACCATGGAGAAACAGAGTCAAGGAAGAGAACATGGTATATTTGCTTTGAAAAAAGAATTTTTCTCCGAAACCAGTACATACAGTTCGTCAGGGTTTTGTACTGTAAACTGCCGACCAACGGCAAGCAACTACCAGCTTTTCCTCTTGAGGCTGTGCCAGGAACCAAACCCCGGCCTCAGAGGTGGGAGGCGCGAGTGTTACCACTCTGCCAAAGTGGCCCCTGAGACAGAGGTTCAAGTAGAAAGAACTACTGATGAAGTCTGCAATGAAGATGAGAGGTGTGAGGAAGAGGCCTCGTAATTTCATTCAACAGTCAAGCGAGCCAGAATATCATCTGTCTTCTCTGACAGTCAAGAGCAGTGATTGTCGAATTCATAATACAACACCCTGAACTGTTTGACAAAGAGCATGAGAGGTTCCACGACAGGCACAGAAAAGAAGCCTTGTGGTCTGAAATTTCAGAAGAATTGAAGCTGGAACCCAGAGATGTCAAGCAATGGTTCGATCAAAGGTCAAAGTTGGGGTTTTACGTCCCGTTCAACAGCCAGGGTCATATTGGGACAGGTCCTCAGAATTGCCACTTGTGGGACTCGAACCCACAGAGGTGACAGCCTATGATTAGATGCCAAACTTGCTAACCACTAGGCCACTGAGGACCTGAGCAATGGTTCGAATCACAAAGAACTAGATATGAGAAACTTGGAAAGCAACAGTCTGGACAGGGTTTCTTGAAGACTCATATCAGAAGGAAAGGTGCCAACAGAAGTTTGGGATTCGAAACCAGTACCACCAGACAGCCTAGCGACTCCAGGGGTTCAACCACTGATGTAGAAAGCACAGAGTGCAGTGTTCAAGGAAGCCAAACCACGTTACCGTTGCATTCATCAACCTGTGTCTACAAATACCAGGATTCTTGAACAGTTTGAGCAGATGAGAACACTGATCTAAGACTTTCTACAGCAGAAGTCAACAAGTGACAGGCAGCCCTTCTATGACTACGTTACATCAGAAGCTGACAAGATGTCTCCAGAAGAATATAAAAATTTCAAAATTCATGTCTTTAATCTTATCCAGAATGTGAAGTCAAAATCCAAGAGACAAGCCTTGCCAAAGAGATCAGCCACTATTACAACAGAGTCTCAAAGGGTCGGGATACTTCCACCAGCAGGATAGCAGTCTACCAACAGCCAAACAAGTGTAGCCACCAGCAGAAGCTAAAGTGTCTACTACACACCAAGTCCTATTGCTTTTGGGAACCCTCCATTAGTAAACCTGCAAGTAGCAGATGAGGGAAGTCGACACAACCTGCAGGCATACTTAACCAGCTACCCGACCTGTCATCACAGATAATCAACCCACAACAGCCGCAACAACAGCTGTTCATCACACCTGCACCACCTCAACAGCAGGTAGCCGCCTTAGTAGCCAGTCAGTCTTAGGAGGATGGCCTCCATAGGCCCTTTTAAGGGCCACCAAATTTTGAAAAAAAATTAATAGGCTACATGTTGCTGTTCACAATCCCTGCCCCTCATATCCAATCAAGTTCAGTACAAAAACTTACTCACAAAACAATAAAAAAGTGCAGCCACCAGTAGCAGCTACAGTGTCTTCTACACACACCAAGCCCTATGGCCTTTGGAAACCCTCCATGAGAAACCTGCAAGTAGCAGATGAAGAAAGTCGACACAACCTGTCTCAGGCATATCTAGGCAGCGACCTGACCTGTCATCACAGTTCATCGGCCAGCAGCAGCCACAGCAGTAACAACAACAGCTGTTCATCATGCCTGCACCGTCTCAACAGCAGCAGCTGCCTGAGTAGCCAGTCAGTCTTAGGGGGGCACACACAAAAAGGTCCTACACTTACACCATCCCTACAGTAAGTCAAATAAAAAAAAACAAATAACTCATGGTTAAGCACATTACGCAATCAGCCATTGCTGTCTGAGGAAATCTGTTACTAGTCCAAGGAAATCTGAGGAAGTCTCAGACCAGTCTGAGACCCAGACACCGACCACAATCGTGGTTTAATTGTCTCTTGGTTGGTGAACGGTCCTGAGTTGTCTGAGGATGTCTGAGACTTCCTGAAAACAATCTGGCATTAAACCCAGACCTCCATCAGGACTCCATTTTCCCGCTCATTTGCTCTGGTTTTTTTTCACCGACTCTCAAGGATTAAGGGTCGGGGAACAAATCGGGGCTTAGTCTTGTTGTGGAACAGGAGCATAATCTGTTTTCCTTTGTACCAGTGCCTCAGAGGGTGACCTATGTGTTTTTAAGCACAAAAGGTTGATTACGCATTATGTTAGATATTTTTTCTATGTCCACGGTGGTATAGCGGGTCAGCAAGTCTGACAACCAATCACAGTTTGTCGTCTCTTTGTAGTTTGGACTCCACAAATGATATGAACAAAATCACCAAAATGCTCACAATATGACTCTAGTTGTCAAAGAAGACGTAAAATGTTGAACCTCATGTATTATTATTTTTAGGCTGTAATGATCACAGTGATGACATTGCCTCCTACATATCTGATGGCTCAATATCACCAACATGTTTCATGACAAGCACCTCCTCTGTGGTAGAGCTGACTTGTCCTGCAGGATACACATTTGAAGGAACCAATTCCACCACACTTCAGACAGAGTGTATATGTGCTGAGGATTCAGGATATCCTACTATCAATGCCAACTGTTTGTGTAAGTGTACTTGTTGGTACCAGTTTATTGCTTTGGTCTTTAACAAGATATTAGTTACTTTTATCAACTGCATCAGTATTAAGCATCATCACTCTACTTCCAAGTAGCTACAAAAAAGAAGGTTTCTTGTTTCTAAAAAATGAATTTTTAACCTGAGAAAATAAAATATAAAAAGGATAAAGAGGATATAACACTGTTAAGTATATTTGTCTATGCTGCGTATATTGCTGTCTCAATATATGTCACTGTTTTTTTATTAAATGCAAAAGTAAAAAACAAAATTGTGTTGAACAATATTCATTCATCTTGGTATTGTAGGGGCCATGGTGGCAGAGTGGTAACACTCTCGCCTCCCACCTCTGAGGCCCGGGTTCAGTTCCCGGCACAGTCTCAAGTGGGAAAGCTGGTGGTTGCTTACCGTTGGTCGGCAGTTTACAGTACAGAATCCGAACGAACTGTATGTACTGGTTTCCTCTGCCCTTCCAACTACGCGGCATGATATGACTTGTAGAGTGTTGAAAGCGACGTAAAACCCCACATAAATAAATCCATCTTATTAAGGTTGGAACTTGCTGATGCCAATATTAGCAAATTACTGATATTCTTTTTTCTGATGTAGCCATTAAAAACGAAACAAATTTGCCATTTTATTAATCTACAGTTGCAGGGAAGTACAGTTTTCTTGGTGAAATGTCATGTGATGAGTCTGAAGAAATCTGCACCAACCAGTCTGTTTCTAAGTCCAGTTGTTCACAACTGTGTGATGACAATGCAGCATGCTTGTACTTCTCCTTCAATTCCAGCAGTCAGAAGTGTGCAATATATAAAAATTGTTCCATCACAGTGGATCTGTCGGAAGGTGAACTCTATAACAAAATGGGTGTGTGGTCTTATGAACACCTTGATCATATTGGTAAACATTGTTACTCTTAAAATGATTTTTATTTTTTTAATTTTCTAAGCAAAAAGCCATTTTCTACGACATAAAATTACAATTAGAAAAAATAATAATAAATATTTTTATAATGATTTTTTTTTAGATTTTTTTTAATTGCAAGATGGATACTACAACTGTGTGAACAGGTAGAAAACGTATTCAAGCTGTTGATCTACATACATTACGAAAAAAATCTTATTCTTAGAGCTTTTTACTAAAAATACATTTAGATTTATCATTGGGAAGGTATGTGAGCAAGTACCTGGTCTTTTCCATTGCATTAAAACCCATGAAGAAATCGTGGATTAATAGGTAGATATTGAAACTTTTTCGTTCACCTGTGCCTCTTGGTATGGTTGTGCTAAACATCTGACTTTTAAAAATTTTATAAAAGAAATATGGACTGATTATATAAATTTTTAACACCAATGACAATTAATAAATTTCAAATGACCACTATGTCTTTTTTTAAATTGCCAGATTACACCAACTTTTCCCAGCAGATCATACTTTTTTTCTCATGATCAAATTTGAAAATATTTATCATTTAACCTAAGTTTTGTGATATCTCTTAATTTTCCCACAAAAGGTGGCTTTTTGGAGTGGTCTGGCTGGTCTGACCTTGATACATCAGGATGTTTAAGCAGATCGCGGATGTGGCAGTACCCAGATGGCTCCAATACGGTCCACTCTGAAAGCAGCTTTTGTTCTAGTAAGTTATGACCATAATATCAGTAAATATGCCCATTATTAACACAAATCACAGACAGAGAATTAAATAATACATGGAAAATCATATTTAAATGAAGGCTAATCAAGGACTATGGTGATGCAGTGGTAACACACTCGCCTTCAATCTCTGAGGTCTGCATTGCTCAATAATGTTCCTTCAAACCCCCACCTTTGATCGCAGAGTTCACAAGTCAATAAAACATTTTTCTAACTGTTTTAGTCACTATGCCCCTTCCCTTTGAAACTCTTTCCCTTTCCATGTAAGAAATAGTCCCTCTGTTGCTTCTTTTAGGAAGCACCTTAAAACTCACCTCTTCAGCTCTAGCTTCCCAACTTAGTCTTTCTTCCCTCCTGGTCACACCCACAATCCTGGATTGCTGACCTTGAATGCCCCTCGACTTCCCTAAGATTATGATTTTGTTTGGTTAGCGAACTGAGTTCCCCTTTATGGGGAAGATATTGAGCTTGCAAAGCAGTAGATTAGATTAGATAATGTAAAAATTGATAGTTCTTCTGCACATACTGCAATTTCTACAAAACCTCAGTTTATTCATTTTACACCTATTATTATTATTATTTTTGTTACCTCATACAACCGCAGATATTGAATCAACTACCTTCACAATCGACAATATCACCACCGACAATTACTCCAGCACTCTAATGTCAACACAAACTGCATCAAACAATTTGTCTTCCACTGAAACTATATCATCCAGCTATCAGGTTTTGGATGAAAATACCGGTCAGATATCGACTTTCTCTACCTCAACAGACCTAAGTAATCCCTCAGTCACCAGTGAAAATAATGATAGCTCCAGCCTTAATGTCACACAGAATCGTACCTCAAAGCCAGTGGTATCATCAACAGCAAGAGAGTTCAGCCAAAAACAAACTGGTAAGACAGATATAGTATAAAAGACTTAGAATCAGCCAGAATTGGTTTTCCTAACTCAAATTTATGACATATTAAGAGATATATATAATGATTTTATCATCCATATGGAGGACATAAGAAGTCAAACTTGTGACTTAATAACTTGTCTATAAGAGTATCTCTTATATACCAGTAAGTATATTGAATCTATATATAACTTAATAAGTTGTAACTTAGCATATCATAACTGAATTATGCCACTTAGCCTTAATGTAAGATAAATGTGCTGTAGTCTCATTTGACAACATTTTAGAGATTGTTTCATAACAACACAAGTCTACTTTGTGTACTTGGTGTGTCTCCACACACAACTAGACTTGTATTACAAATACCAAAATAATTAACCTCACTTCTAACTTGTCATTAGAGAGGTTTAGTGATACGTTTTGACTATCAAAACCTAAACGCATACTTATTTATGCCAGCAGTAGATGTATACCAGGTGGCTTTTAGCGTTTTTAGAGTTGAATATCTTATGTTTTATATGTAAAGGGTGACTTGCTTACGTTCATTCACCCATATCTATTTTATTAAAAAACTACATGCTACAAATAGATATGTTACAGCCCAACAGGCAGATAAATATGTACAAGAGGCATTTTTGCAAAGCAGGCTTGTTTTGTAGTACATCAAAGAAACTATGTTGACCTTCATTCCTTTATATTGATGTATAACTAAACCTTAATATGATAAACACATCCACTTGAAACGTAACTTTGGGTAGCACGGCCTGTTAGGGGCCTGCTACATCAGTTTACTTGATACCTTAAAAATTTCGGTTTACATTTGGTTAGAATGACATTACATAACAACCAATCAGATTCTAATTGGGGTTCAAGTTTTTAAACCCATGTCATTGTGGAGCCATATTGATTCTGAGATTTGAAGGTGACACAAGTATTCAAGGAATTTTACTGTCTTCTTTTAGGGTTTTATTTATTTTTAATTATGCCGGGTAACCGAAAAAAATCCCCTGCAACAGAAGGAAAGAGGAAGACAAGGGCTTCTGACAAAGCAAGGTCGACGCCTAGGAAAAGCAAGAAACAGAAGTCTGCGTCATTTAACGACGGTTCATATCTACAGTCGTCTGGACAACAGCCACCAGTAAGTACTGCTGATTCTTCAACACAACCCCTGTTATCAGCCACTACTGGTCAGGCCATACTTGATATGCTTAGCAAGCTAGATGCATCCAACCAGGAACTCTCCAGGAGAATGGACAGATTTGAACGGAATGGTAGCATTAGCTCAACACCTCTGACCTCACCCACTATTCAACCAGTTAATCGGGGACCTAGGGCTACCTCCTCACATCAGGCGGCTTTCATACATCCAACTCATCAGAACATCCCTGCTCAGCTGGCGACGGCAGGGGCGGATAGCCACGGTACTACCACGGAAGGTAAACGACCCCCACTTTCTGCCAGTGACGCTAGGGATGCGGTGGCACCTAAGGTGGACGCTCTGAGATCTATTCCAAGTATATCTACAGCAGTGTCTCAGTTATTGGCCAGCTATGAGCAACAGTGTGACAGGGAGGTACTGCAAGGTAAGGCCACGGTTCTGCGAAAGAAGTCAGGCCGCTACAATACCACCGACACAACATCTATGGGTCCCCAGTTTCGCTGGCCTAACGAGGGGTTGGTTTCGGCTTCACATTTAAAGAAGCCAGCTTATGACGAACTGACTTTGGCCCAATGGGTTTCTGGACAACTGGCAAACATTCTGCAGATTGATGATCATGTTTTGGCGAGAAACGTTTTAATCCAGATGACTGCTTCTATGAAAGACGCCGTATCGCTTCCGTGGGCTGCCGTTAGGTCAGCTTGGGCGGTGTCCATGACTGACATTGAGGAGGGCCGCCTCGGATGGGCTGATTCCACGCAATGGTCCATAAATAGGATCAGCAACTCTCAGTTAGCCATGCATAATGTTCAAACCGTAGCATCATCGGGCAGCAAGGTCAGGATCTGTCGTTTCTTCAATGAAGGTACTTGTAATAGTGAGGGGCATCATGGGACTTACAAGCATTTCTGTGCATATTGTTTTAAGCTTGGACGTTCGTTGGGTCACCCAGAAACTAGATGTTATAGTCGCAATACCAATGGTGGCCAGGATCAAAGATCATCTGTAACAAAATAGGAACTTGGTCGACCTCTGGGCCACTCTGCAGCTATGTGGCCGGATCCGAAGTTATTTCCTGCAAAGACAGATAATAATCAAGTACATTTTGACAATGACATTTGTAACATCACTAGAAATTCTGAATCTTTTAATATAGAAGTTAAAGATACACTTAATATATCTCATCCTTTGAACAATGACTATTTGAACGATTCCATACATTATGAACATTGTTGTGCTGGTGGTGATGTAGCCATGGCCACTGATCTTATGTGTAACTATGATACTGGGTGCGAATATTATCCCCAGGGCCAGGCCTATCATTATAGTAACAACTTGAGCGGCTGTTGTGGTTTTATAGCTGAAGGTGGCCATGGGTATGAATATTATCCCCAGGGCAATGACCATACCTGTGACATGTCTGGATACTGTGGTTTAGCACACTACCGTGGTTATGGGTATGAATATTATCCCCACTATGATTATCATTGTAACAGGGAAGGAAAGTATGGCCATATGCTTACTAACCAGGTTGCGCAAATTCATAATATTGGAGTGCATACCAACTTTGAGGTGCCTATGATCCGGATTTATGATAGCACGGGCACATACTGTTATGCTGCTATGAGTCACATAGACCATCAGGGACATTTGACTAATATGACCAACCCTGGAAATGACCAAATCACCATGAGTGTTACCAATCATGTTAGATGGTTCAAGGGTAACTGGGCTACTGTAGTCTATCTCCATGGGGGTTCAGATCAGAACTGGGGTTATCATTTGTACATACATCCCCAGGGGGGGCAATTTGGTACCCTCATACCGTATGCTAGCCCTGTAGAAGCATTTTTACAGATTATACATAGAGTTGAGCTAGAAATACTCCCATACAACTCATATGTAAGAAGTCACGAGGAACATAGTAACCCTAAATTGGCATATAGCAATTATTGTGAGGATATTAGGACTCATGAATATTATGGCTGTACATATGAAAAGTACATGCTGGATATTATTGACTCGATGTTGACAAATATTAATCCTGATTATGACACTTCTCCAGTTAGTAGACCTGACTGGGATTGCTTGGATGTCGATACGACTACCACTCACGACAAGCCGCGTTCGTTTGACAACATACCTGTCAATGATCTTGTAGATCCCTGTAAGACTCCATGTTTTGACAAGCGTACGGCAGTTGATTTTAACTATCCAGATAAGACAGTTGGCTATTTGAACCAAGCCCCTACTGATTTCACCTTCATTGGTCCAGATAGGGCCCCTGTTGAGATTTCTTCTGTTGATAAGCTATTGCAAATCGCTGATGTTATCTTGAGTACAGGCGTTCCTAATTATCGTATGGCCAGGATACCCATCAAGTCTGGTCTCAATGTGGAAGCATGGGAACACCATCTTCGTGACTACGCGGACAAACGCGTCATCCAGTATATTAGGTTTGGCTATCCATTGTCTCTGCATAACCCACAAGAATTATGTAACAAAGAAATCACTAATCACTTTTCTGCCTGTCAATATCCCAGTCAAGTTCAAAGTTATCTTGATAAGGAAAGTAAATTGGGTGCTTTATTAGGTCCTGTTAATAATATTAATCATGACCAATATCATTGCTCTCCACTTCTAACCAGACCTAAAGATACAGACAAGAGGCGGGTAATATTGAACCTTTCCCACCCTCATGGCCATTCAGTTAATGATCACGTAAACAAGGACAACTACGACTCCACCCCTTTCATATTGAAGTTCCCCACTATTGATGATATTGTGAGGGACATTTCAAACGCGGTAGACGACACAGTCCTGTTCAAGGTGGATGTCGCTCGAGCATTTCGCAACCTTAGGGTTGATCCCGCTGATGCTTTGAAACTGGGTATTCGTTGGAAGGATGCGTTCTATGTGGATCTGGCGATCGCGTTCGGCTGGACCCACGGATCCGGATCATTTCAGATTTTATCCGACGCTATTGCTCACATCATGGCCAGACACGGTGTAAAGTTGCATTGCTATATAGATGATTACATTGTGGTTGCCCCTAAATCTAAGGCTG
The DNA here is from genome assembly GCA_964017235.1 of Sabellastarte sp. h YS-2021. Classification (NCBI taxonomy): domain Eukaryota; kingdom Metazoa; phylum Annelida; class Polychaeta; order Sabellida; family Sabellidae; genus Sabellastarte; species Sabellastarte sp. h YS-2021. The sequence continues at coordinate 146,297,200 of OZ024931.1, forward strand.
ATGCCCAGTTTGCAACTCTATGTGATCTATTGAAAGACTTGGGTTTACCCTTAAATCAGGACAAGGTCACCCCCCCAACAAAGAAACTCGGGTGTCTGGGCATAGATATTGATATAAATACCAATACTATGAGTATTGCTCAAGAAAAATTGCGGGAAATCTATGAGGCCTGTATACAAGCCAGTCAAAAGACACACCTTTCTAGGCAAGCTTTTCAATCTTTACTAGGGAAATTGATCTACATACACAAGTGTGTTAAACCTTCCAGGATTTTCATTAATAGAATTCTCGAATTATTTAGGAAGAATCACCATTGCAGGAAGATATATTTGAATGTGGACTTTCATAGAGACTTGCAATGGTTTCTCACCTTTTTGCCCACTTACAATGGCATATCTTACATAATTAAATCTGATGTTGATGAGGTCCAGTCCCTTTACCTAGACGCTTGCCTTACGGGTATGGGAGCAGTTTGGCGGGATAGGGTATATGCCACCCCTATACATAACTGTGGCGACCTTGAACTCACCATAGTTCATTTAGAGATGATGAACATTGTGATTGCCCTTCGGATTTGGGGCCAATTTTGGCAACATGGCTCTATTTCAGTCAATTGTGACAACCTCGGAGTGGTCCAGGTGGTCAAGACCAGCAAAACCAGGGATCCTTTCCTTGCCCTTTGTATAAGGAACATATGGCTCATCACTTCCGCTTATGACATTGACCTTAATATCAAGCATATTCCTGGGGTCAAGAATGTGATAGCTGACACCCTTTCTAGGATTTATTCTGATAAACCTGTTAACCATAACATTTTCCTTGAGTTAAAACAGAATTATAAATGGGATAGGGTTTTTCCAAGCCATTTTGACCTTCATACTCACTTGTGATTTCAGATTCGAACCTTCCTTCATCTTCATTGGTGAGATCTGCTCTGGACAGAACCAAGAACGCATTCAGACCGTCCACTATGAATGCTCACAGAACACATTTGAGAACTTATTTGTCTTTTACTACATTCATGTCTCTTTCCCCTATCCCTTCGGTTCATTCTCTTCTGGCTTTCATGGAATATCTATATGCTAATTCCTTGTCCCATAAAGTAATTCATAACTATATCTCATCTATTAAGTCAGCTGCAAAACGTTTTCATTGGCCTATTCCCCCTTTTTCACATCATTTGGTCACTTCTTACCTCAGAAGTATTTCAATCAACTCCACACTTCCTCCTACCCCTAGGGGCGTTTTTGACCTTTCGACCTTGGCTGCCATTTCCAGAGCTTGTAGTATTCTGGATGACCCTGACCTGTTTAGAGCTGTCTTCTTAGTAGCTTTCTTTGCCTTTCTCAGGATGTCCAATGTGGCTCCTCACTCCAGGTTCAAATTTGATCCCCTAAGGCACATCCTTAGACAGGATGTTATTTTCCAGGACCCCGGGGCCCACATTTTGATTAAGTGGACCAAGACCTTGCAGGATAGGTCTGCACATCATTTTGTCCAGATACCAGCTCTTAGCAATAAGACATTGTGTCCAGTGTCAGCTATTCAGAAAGTGCTAACTTCCAGACAATTGCCTGGGACTTCCCCTTTATTTTCACATAAAAACATTCCTTACCATCCAGTTATTGACACTACCATTAGGGACAGTTTGAGGAAAGTTCTTTCACATCTTGGCATCCCCTTGCTGGGGCATGGCTTCCATACTTTCAGGCGTTCTGGGGCCACTCTAGCCTACGATAATAACATCCAACTACAGCACATCATGGCCCATGGCTTATGGCGGAGTGCCGCGGTTTGGACCTACCTCCAGAACGCCTCTTTGGCTCCCTCAATTATTCCCTCCACTTTTGCGGCAATAATTCCCCATTCTATCTAGTTGGGCTTGGTGTTTTTAAAACCTTTCAAATTCTTGAAATCTTTTAAAACTTATTTGCAAATTTATTAACATGTAAATAAATTCCTCAAATGGAGCTTCACCCTCTTTCCTTTGGACATCACAAATGTGACCTTTACCTGACCTTGTTGTATGACCTTGACTTAGGAAACTGTGGGTAGCACGGCCTGTTAGGGGCCTGCTACATCAGTTTACTTGATACCTTAAAAATTTCGGTTTACATTTGGTTAGAATGACATTACATAACAACCAATCAGATTCTAATTGGGGTTCAAGTTTTTAAACCCATGTCATTGTGGAGCCATATTGATTCTGAGATTTGAAGGTGACACAAGTATTCAAGGAATTTTACCCACCCCCCCTCCCTGGTACACCATTTTAAGTTGTGACACATGGTCGGGTTTGACCTTAGGCGGCTCCAGGCTGACCCTGGATGACCCCCTCTCGATTTTACAATTAAACAATGCACATTTATTGTAGTCCAAGGTAGGGCCAGGCAGTTCCCTGGTAGCCCCCTCTCTTGGCTCCTCACTAACACATTATTATTTTGTAGGACACGAGTTGTCCACATATGCTTATTATGTCTGTACATGAATTGTCTGCGATTTTCTTTTTATTTTTTACACGAGTTGTCTGTGATTGTTTTATGTATGGTGTTTTTAAAACCTTTCAAATTCTTGAAATCTTTTAAAACTTATTTGCAAATTTATTAACATGTAAATAAATTCCTCAAATGGAGCTTCACCCTCTTTCCTTTGGACATCACAAATGTGACCTTTACCTGACCTTGTTGTATGACCTTGACTTAGGAAACTGATCTCTGACAGAAATTATTTAACATTACGTGCCTTTCCAAACGTTATACTAAACCTCACTAATATTAATTTTCATTAACACACACAACTTCAATTATACAACGAATGTGTGAAATAACCTTTACAATCATTTCTAAAATCTATTTAAAACAGAAAATGTTTTTTTCACAAATGTAGTACCTAAAACAGATTCTATATAGAGTAGTGAGACTCCATTTATGAAAAAAAATTAAAATGTAATCTTGTAATTTAATATTGTAATGTACCTTAACATATAGTAATTTTTTATTTATGTCTTTTCTTACAGATGAAAAAGTCCTGATAGCTGTCATCTTATCTACTTCAGCGTTTGGTCTGCTATTTTTGGCAATTATTGCCTGGTCTTGCGTGAAATGTCACTCAAATTCTGTTAGAAAGAGAAAAATAAGCAGTCTAACGAAGTCAAAGGTATCTCTAAGAAGTATAGAAAATCTTGAATAGACTTATGTACAGACATAATGTACAGATAAAATGCTGATTCTTAGTGTGTTCCTTTGTTTGTTTTATTTGTCTCTGTTCAGAATAACTTCCAAAGTAGCACACACATCCTTCCGAAATTTTATGTAGGTAGGGACTGATAAAAAAATGTGATCACATTTTCAAGGGAAATCCGGATTAGATACAAGCACAAATGCCAAATTTTCAAAAATAAGTACAATGCAATGAAATGTGGCTGACTAAAGCCTCTCTTACATCCCATCCTACGTGCACGTACGTCCTGGTTATAGAGAAAAATCGGCTGATTTGCAAGGGACACTTAAGGTACACTTGCGATTTTATAACAAAATATCAAGGTCGCACAGGCCCTGCAATGAAAGTTGACATGCACATTATTCTCTGCGTGTACACAGCATGTCTACAAATGCATCCATGCCTCAAGGATAACTTACGAGAAACTTAGGCAGGTGCATTCTCCTTGCAAGTGTTGTAGGTTCTCCTAATTTACTTACATTGTTTAGACATGCTGTAAGATACACTCACATGTACCTTGAATGTATATAAACCCCCTGTACGACCTGTAACTAGTACCAGTCTGTTCTTTGATCTTCAAGTTGTGACACTGTCATTGCAAGAATGCACCCTGTTTGCATAAACCTCTGCTACCCCACTACCAGGCTAAGTTCATATTTTTCAATAATATTTACAGCACACTTACGTGTCTATACATGTACTACAGGATGTAAGAGAGGCTTAAGAGAAGGTCTGTGTTCTAAGAGTGTTCTCCGTTTTAAAACTCTTTTTCACCACATAGTGTAGGATCATATCAGGACATGGATTTGGATGGATGGAGAAAACCCATGCATACTATTATGTCAGATAATCTAATCAGACTAATCATTCATGTAAAAGCGACTTTTACTCTGCAGGTCTGGCCAGGGATAGAACACAAGACCTGAGAGGATGAATATGCGTAATGTTGCCCACTAATGACCCCTATCTCCGGAGAAATGAAAACTCATGAAAAATATAGAATAAATGTAGATGTTAATTTTGTAGGTATAATTGGGGTTTTACCTAAACTACTGTTAGACTATAAGCACTCCGGATCTTTTCTTAAATGTAATAACTATTTCATTTGGTCAGTTCATAACCACATAAAGATTAAAGAAGGCCTGTAGCAACTTATTTTGTATCAACATTTTATTTTGTATCAATTTTGATTGATTTTGTATTACTGACTTATTTTGTATCATCCTGAAATCTTGTCAAAATTCTGCGCACCGTTGTGTAACATATTAAGTCAACTGTTGGTAGGAAATAAGTCAGCCTAGTAATACGAAATAAGACAATTTTACTACAAAATAAGTCAGTAATACAAAATAAGTAAAAAATTGAAACAAAATAGGTCATGTAATACAAAATAAGTCGTTGATACAAAATAAGTTGTTACAAGGCCTGGTCCTTACTTTTGAAAAAAAATGTTAATCAGAAAGCCAAAATCAATGAGAATACAATTATAATGGGACATTTGAAAATTCTAACTATCTTTGTGTACAGAATTGTTTCCAAATCTTTCACAACTTTTAGGCACTTCTTCCTTTTGTCAGACAATATACTCATAATAAATTGATAAAAATCTATTTGCTATTGTTGGAATAGACAAACACAAACTAAAAATCAGTGCATGTTATCAATTGTAAGTCATCAGAACCATCAGCTGCAATGTGAAACTGTAGTTTTAATGTGGTTGATTTGATCAAATTTATATCTTGTTTTAAAGCGTTAAGTGTTAATGTCTCGATAGCATTGATCTCTCAGATGACACTCTTGTCCAAGTCCATTATATAATGCATCCACCAAATTCAAATCAAATTTTTTTGCATGTCTGTTTAACCCTACTTATTATTATAACATTACAAGCACTCTATTACATAAATCATGGCACTTTCAGGTCAAAAATGTAACTTTGTAAAGTGTTTCACACTAAAAGACAGGAATTAGGTAAAAGTACTAAACGACTACTTCTACTAGGCTTGTAATTTATATCTTCATCCTAGTTGTAAAGTTGTGTTTCTTTGTTTGAGCACCTTTATCACCAGTAAAAATCTTCCTAGTTTAGACAGGAAGGATCCGAATATATATGACGACCAGAATTTAGTGATTAAACTAATAAGGTGACTTATATTAGGGAGAAGAAGAATCATTTTAATTACTATTAATTGTTTAATTGATCTTAGTAAAATTAATCAGTAAAATATAGATCTGAAATACTTTCAAACATCATAAGTATACTTATGATATACAGTAGATGTCAAAATAGTTTATATGTTTAGGTAAGATGCATGCATTACCATTTATACAAACATCTCTCTTCTGTTTGTGCTTAGTGTGTGTTAGTGTTAGCATGAAGTTCATTTGCTTGCTGCCATTCACAGCACATACTCAGTGTTGTTAAATATCATGCCATCCTAAATATGCTGTGTTTATAAGACTTGTCATAGACCGATGTTAATTAAATCACTTCTTTTAACATAAGCAATCAGAATAATTAATTTGTAAATGAAATAAAAGAAATAAGCCAGTACATCTATAATCCAGGGTCAATATTTAGTAGAAATATTATGACAAGTTGTTCTGTGTAAACAGTTGAATACAAATGTAGTTATTAATCAAGGGTTCATATGTTATAACAATCAGTGTTTTATATGGTGCATTTTAATTACTTATTCTTAGTTCCAGTAATTAAAGTTTACATTTTGTTACAATATCAAAAGAACTCTGGTCATTTTTATATAAGTCAGAAGGTTATACAAGTACAGGGAATGAGAAGCATGGCTTCATAGCTTAGGAATCCAGACACAGGAACATCTTTCCATATTTAGAAATGAGTTTGGCAAAATATGTGGTCACATGACATTCTCAAGCTTAAGAACCAGTCTTTCCCATAATTCCCTGCTAGTCACATGACCCTCCATATTAGGTACTGTTATCTGCAAAACTCTTAGATAATAGGTCACATGACCACCACCAGTTCTTATTCCTTGGTCACATGGTTACCTGCATTTCTTATGAAGACAGGTCACATGACCCCTTATGGATCCTTTTTAGGCAATGTTTTGGTCACATGACCAAAATGTATATAAGAATTTACTAAATTACTAAAATCCTTGATCATGTGACTTCCGTATTTGGACATCTTACTGAATTATGTGAACATGTGACCATTAGTTCCTGTAGCATTCCAGAGAGAGAAATGTTTGTGACTCGGGGCTTGCATTCCACAGTTTGTTATAAAAAGGGCCAGTTTAGCTAGAGAGGCAGGATTTTTCATCAGAGAGACTTTTGACCAGAGTAGAGAACAGAACAGGATTATAACTGAGGCACCATCAAAAGACTTTGTAACTTTTTTGTGAAAAATAACTTTGTTGAAATAAAGAATTATTTGTTGAAAATTACATCTTGTATATTTTATTTGAATTCAACCAATTGTCAAGTAGACAACCCAGGAAAACCAAGAAGAAAACAAACACTACAAAAATACTAACCGTCCTCTACTTGACAATTTTGGAGGCTCTGCTGGGATGAACTTCACGAGAAGCTGAAAAAAAAAGCCAGAAAAAATATGGGACCTAAAGCAAACCCCAAACACAACAAACAGAATGATGGTGCCTCAACCAGTGGACAGGGAAATGCAGATCAGCCTCCACAGCCTCAACAGCAAGAAATACCAGTCAGAAACTACACCCCTAGGTACAACATGCCCATGCCAAATAAATTTACTGGTACAGAGAATGTGAGGACATGGGTTCAAGATTTTGAATCCTACTGTAACCTAGCACACATTGACAACAATGACAGGGGGTTGCTGATGTACCATAACCTTGGCGGCCTTGCTCAAGCCTGGGCAAGAAGTGATGCAGTAAATATACAGGACTTTGCCATCTTTCGCCAGGCCTTATTGACGAAGTTTGACACCAGAAACAGCCAGAGGAGAAGGAGGTATAAAATCCATTCAAGGAAACAGGGGCCACGGGAAACTGTGTTCCAGTACACCAGAGACATGCTGGAACTGTTTTCCACAGTAGACCAGGCAGAGGATGAACGTATCCAGATATATACTGACAACCTCAGACCAGACCTCAGGCAATTTGTGTATGGGAGAAACGTAAACACCCTGGATGAAGCAGAAGAGGCAGCCCTTCTGGGGGAGAGTCTGTTCCCCAACTCCATTGATGCCAGCCTGCGGGAAGAAATATGTGAGTTGAAACAATGTTTCCAGCAGCTACAAATGGTAAACACCCTACCACCACCGCCACCACCATCAACATCCAGACAGGAAGTGACTGAGCTGGTAGAATTGGTCAAATCCCTCACAAATAGATCAAGCCGTACAACTGATGGCAGGTTGGTATGCTACAAATGTGGGAGACCAGGCCATTTTGCAAGGGAGTGCCGAGTACCAAACAGAGCACGTCAACAAATGAGACACCCAAACCAGCCACAGCAACCACAGCAACAGAATTTCAACTTCAACCAGGGACCTTATTGTAGTTATTGTCAGATGTCAGGACACAGTACAGATGCATGCCTGAAGAAGAAGGGAGTTGTGTGCTCTTTTTGCAACATTCTGGGCCACTACGAGGCACAATGCAGGAGGAAAGCAGAACAACACCAGTTCCAGGGAAGAAGAAGTGGAGAGCAAGTTCCTTTAAACTAGAAGGTGCCCCATCTCATTCACTCAACCAGATGGGGCAGCAAAGTGAAGCTCAACCAGTTACAGAGACAATAAGAAAAGACATTGACAAAGCAGTGACAGGAACACAGATCAAACCAAGAGCAGTACCAAAAGGGACACAGACAGAACAGGAAGCAGTGCTGACAGGGACACAGACAAGAAAGGAAACAAGACTACCAAAGACTGTAAGTGAAAAAATTCATGTTATACCATTTGTAGGTTCACATAGTAATGTTGTTGCAGGAAAGTTGTTTGGTAAAGATGTAAAATTTCTTTGTGGTCCTGGAGCAACAATATCAATTCTAAATGAAGCAGCTTATAGAGAATTGTGTAAACAGAGCAAGATCAATTTGAATACTGACACTGATAGGTTGGTTGCAAAAACAGTAAATGGTCAAAATCTCCAGATCCATGTCAAGGTTATGTTGAATTTTAAGCTGGGCAGTAAGGGTTTTCAGCACACATTTTATGTCACCAACACCAATCACCCTGCCATTTTAGGGTTTGATTTTCTTACAAAACACCAGGCCAAACTAGACTGCTCCACTGGTATTCTGCATATTAAGGGTCAAGATGTGCCACTAGGAGAATGTGCTTCACATGAAGTATCCAATTCAAATAGCTTTGAAGTAGATTTAGTTGTCAGTGAAACAGTTACCATTGAACCATGGACCAAAAATGTCATTCTGGTTGATTGTGACCACCCAGATGTAAAAATCTTTGAAAACAAAACTGGTATTGTACAACCAAAGTTGCCAAATAGGTGGAATATGTTAGCAGGGGAAGTCTTGACCAAAATCCAAAACACACAGGTCCCTGTCCTCATAGTGAATCCTGGTGATACAAGTGTAACAATGCACAAAAAGACTAAAATAGGGAGATTTTCAGGAGTCAATGATGTTGACATTTGCAGTGTACAAGAAACAGGTGACATGGAAAACCACCAAACTTGAATATCAACCTAGACAAAACAAATTTGAACCCAAATGAGAAAGAAAAGCTCGCAAATTTGATACATGAGTTCTCAGATATATTTGCTGAAGATGCCAGTCAATTGGGAAGAACTTCAGTGATAAAACACCACATAGATACAAGAGATCACCACCCAGTAAGGCAAAAACCATACAGAGTTTCACCTTTTAAGAAAGGAATTATCACTGAGCATGTTAAGGAAATGGTCAAAAACAACATAATTAGACCCAGTTGTTCACCATGGAGTTCCCCAATTGTTCTAGTTGGGAAAATAAGTGATGATGGTGCAGTAAAATCTACCTTTAAAAACACAGAAAATGTGAACCCTACTGATGTTTACAAACAATACAGGCCATGTATTGATTATCGCTACCTGAACCTTCTGACGAAAAAGGACAGTTACAGGATTCCAAGAATAGATGACACTCTGGATGCCCTATCCCAGAACAATGGTAGTGGACCAGGTATTTTCACCACCCTAGACATGTTCTCAGGCTATTTCCAAATAGAGCTAGATGAAAAGTCCAAAGAAAAGACAGCATTTTCAACACCTCATATGGGATTGTGGGAATTCAATGTGATGCCTTTTGGCCTAACAAATGCACCCTGAACTTACCAAAGACTGATGGAAAGTTTATTCAGGGGATTAGTACCATCCATTTGCTTATTGTACATTGATGATCTGATTTGTCATTCAATGAATTGCTGAAGCTCACAAAATGCAATTTTGCACAACCATCAGTAAAGTTCTTAGGTCATATTGTGTCAAAGGAGGGCATAAAACCAGACCCCAATAACATTAAGGTTGTGAGAGATTTCAAAACACCAACTAAGGTTCATGATGTTCAAAGCTGGTTAGGCCTAGCAAACTACTGCAGAAAGTTTGTAAAGAATTTCAGTGAGATAGCTAAACCCTTAACCAATCTCTTAAAGAAGGGCACACCATTTATTTGGGATGAGAAATGTGACAAAGCATTCACAGAGATGAAACAGAGGTTAATAGAACCACCACTCTTAGGGTATCCAAGTTTTGACCATCCATTCACATTATACACAGATGCAAGTGGATTTTCACTGGGAGCAGTGCTCTCCCAACAAATAGGTGACCAGCCGGAGAAAGTTATAGCCTATGCAGGAAGGGATCTCAAGCCAAATGAACTAAAGTATTCTACAACAGAAAAAGAATGCCTAGCCCTGGTAGATGCAGTGAAAAGATTTTCACACTACCTAGAAGGAAGAAGATTTACAGTAGTCACTGACCACCACAGTTTGAAGTGGCTGATGCAAAACCAAGACAATAATTCCAGATTGCAAAGGTGGGCATTAAGACTACAAGCATATGATTTTGAGATCACTTATAGGCCAGGGAGAGTCCACCAGAATGCTGATACACTTTCCAGGACCACACACAACCCATATGTCATGCAATGTGATGCAGAAGAAAATGTAAAACTAGAGGAACTCAAAAGGGCTCAAGTAGCAGATAGTTGGGGCAAAAACATATTGCAGTACCTTGTACATGGACTTTTACCAGATGATGCAATTGAAGCTAAAAGGGTAGCAGCAGAATCACACAAATATGTGCTAAATGATGGTGTCCTCTATTATGTCCAGAGTCATGGTTTACCCAAACTCAAAGTAGAAGAGAAGCTATATGTTCCAAAGTCCATGAGACACCAGATCTTAGAGGTTTTCCATGATAACCTAACAGGTGGGCACTTGAGTATCAACAAGGTTTACCCAAAATTAGCAGCCCGATACTTTTGGCCAGAAATGTATGCATACACTAAGTAATGGATTGACACATGTGCAGACTGTGCAACCAAAAAGACACCAACTCAAAAGAAAAATGCCCCATTGGTCAACATGCCAGCTGTATCAGAAGTTTTTGAAAGGGTCGGAGTTGATATCTGCGGCCCATTTGTCAAAAGCAACCAAGGCAATAAGTACATTATTGTATTTACTGACTATTTGACCAGATATGCAATGGCATTCCCACTTGAAACCACTGATAGTGTAACAGTAGCCAATGTTCTAGTTGACAAGGTTATTTTTAGATTTGGGGCAATGAACCAATTACTCAGTGATAGGGGAAGCAACTTCCTGTCCAAAATAATACAAGAGACCTGCAAATGTCTAGGTATTAAGAAAATAAACACTACAAGTTTCCACCCCCAGTGCAATTCCCTGACAGAAAGAATCAACAAAACTTTAGTTGAGATGATGAGCATGTACACCAATTCAAAACACACAGACTGGGACAGGTATCTTGATGCAGTGCTATTTGCTTACAATACTTCAGTATCCGCAGGGACTGGGTTCACACTATTTTTCTTGATGCATGGATATGAAGCCAAACTACCAGTGGACCATAACATATTGTCAAGGCCAAAGGAAACAATTGAACTACATGAGTTCATGGGTAAATTGGAGGAGAAACTTACTCAAGCTAGGAGTGAAGCCAAACTGACATTACAACAAAGCCAAGTGAATTCCAAGGAGAGATATGACAGAAATACTGCAGCACCTACATTCCAAGTTGGGTACAAAGTATGGGTATTCATACCAAAACCAAAGAAGGGATTGACCAAAAAGTTGCTACATTTCTGGCATGGACCTTATGAGATTCTTCAAAAGACATCCTCAGTGAATTACAAAATTGTTCACCACAGAAGAGGAAATCCCTTTTTAGTGCACAGTAATCGCTTGAAACTGTGCCATACTGCCCAAAGAACTCTTGATGAAAAAAGTGTGGAAAATGACCAAATAAATGACCGGTGCACAGAGAACGGCGGACAAACAAACAACCTACCTGAAGCATCTGATGGTACCACTGAATCCACCATAAACACAGACATTGTTGATGTTCTTTATGACAGTCATACTTCACACAATCTACAATCAAATGATCAAACAGAACACACACAAATTATTCCTGAAGGTGGAGATATTTTCTACATTGAGAAAATTCTTGGTAAAAAGATGATTAAGGGGAAAGCTCATTATCTGATTAAGTGGCAAGGCTTTAGTGACAAACACAATACTTACAATATGAGCCAGAGGAAAACATATTCAATAAGACTTTGATACTGAATTTTGAGAGAAATCATTTCAAAAAGGGAGGTGGTACTGAAAAATCACTTGTAAACAAACACTAAGGAATGTGCACTGAACTGACCCACCCAGACTTTTCTCTCACTTTCTCACCCCACACACAACCATCCCAAAGCATACACACATTGAGTCTTATCCACTGACAAGGTCTGTCATTTCCATGAAATGTATTTTAAATTGTTTGCGGAGGCCCAAAGGTGACACTTTAATCTGTCATAACTCAGGCTTCAATAGATTGATAAAAAGATTCCAAGATTGCTTGAAAATTGCTAAATAGCTTGTAGTGTATCTGAGTTTGACCATTTATTATTTTTGAAGATATGTTGTATTTTATTAAATAGTATCAAAACAATTGTACTCATAAAATATGGTTGTATGTGTATTCTGTACTAAGTCAAAGTGAATGTCTTATTGCTGAAATGCTGAAATATGAATAAATAATGTCTACATGTAAATATATTGCTTGCATTTCAGTCATGATTGTTAATTCTGTGTATTATGGATTAAACTCTATACATATTTTACATTAATTAGTTTAATCTTCAAGCGAATTATTTATTTTGTTCTGTATCTTTGTGTCCAGTTAGAAGCTTGTGCAGTGCTAAGTTGTTTCAATTTGTCTAATTACATCAGTATATGAACTATTGTTGATGTGTAATATTGTATTTTGGTTTCACTCACCAAGTTTGCATGTAATGGTATCCAACACTATCATATCCAGATCATTCAAGAATAAACACAAAAACACTATTATATATATTAATTTAATTTTAATCATCACATTCATCCACTAAATTGTATTTCAGTTTGTTTTTAATTGTCACTCTTCTGGCCTCACTTTCTGCAAATAATCTGTACCCTGAAAATAGACAAGAATGACAGATACATAACTGTTTGCTTGGATATCATTCATGAAATATTACTGCACAAAGTTACATACAGTATGACTACAAAATAACCTTATCATATTTGTATTCATATTGTATAATTACATGCTTGAAAAATAACTGTGTTAGATTTTTATAGTTAATTTCACATTTTTGCATTTCTTTTCAAAGTATATTAACTTAAAAAGTAAAACATCCATTTATTTACCGTAAAAAAAAAACTCACCAAAAACACCTCCTCCACCACATTCAGAGCTTCTACTATGATGGCATCATCCCCAGGCAGGTCAGGCAGTTCTCCTGAATTCTGAAGTTATAATAAAATAAACCTACAATTTGCTTTGTGTGTATCATAGATGAAGCACTATTGTACAGTGTTGTTTAATGTTTATATTTTAATGTTTCTGAAACTGCTTTAAAAACCTATGCTTGAAAACTGTTAAATGCTTTATTGTACATTTTTGTTCCTATTATTAATGTCATTTTTTTTTCTTTTTCACAATATCATATTCAAATGAAAAAAGGGGAGAGTATGCTTACCACAAACACTTCATACTCAGCTAGGGCCTCATCCACTTCATTCTCATGTCCAGATCTTTCCTCAGTTGTCCTATAATTAAAGTAAAAATTGTGACTATCTCAGACAGTAGAAACTTTTATTTTCACAAAAAAATACTATTTTATTTTATAACTATACCAATAACACTGATCCATCATCAATACATATTTACTTTTTTTTTGTAAGGACAATTAAATATACTTGCCATATAATAAATAAATAAAAAAAACACAAAAAATTAAATTAATTTTGCAAAGAATAATTCTACTTACTGATTTGTAGTCTCCATCTCTTTTTGTTGTTTCTTTTTCTTCCTTCTCTTCTTTACTGTTCTGACCCAAGCTATGTAGACCAAGGATTTTATACCCCAGCTGTGCCATCTTCCAAATATTCATACCCTTCAATATTATTAAAAATCCTCAAAATCCACTTGCATCATCAGACCCTGGATATTGTCCTACATCTCCAAAAAAGGCAAGCCTTTCCATGTTACTGACATTATGTTCCTCCAGGTCACTTAATATCACCAGCCTCATATAGAAATTTGGTCAATATTATTGAATGAAGTTGGTTTCATAATAAAGTGTTTATATATTATTGACATCAATCTCCCTTTTATTTATTAATAAGTTATATCTTGGACCTATACTTTATTCTATCTATTTCTTGCAAATACAAACCTGTCATTCCAGGCTAAAATAGTCCCTTTCCACATTTCCTTCCAACCCCAAATATTCTTCCAGGTAATGACCTTCAAGCTTGATTTGTATTTTAGGAATATGTAAAGTATATCTACATTTCTGTTTTAAGTTCTTATATGCTTCACATTTATTGTTTTATTTAATGTGCCACTAAGTCTGCTGTCTGTTTGAAGTTTATAGTGTGTGTCAATCAGTTACAATGTGGTTTAACTGTAATTTTGGGGTTTATTACTTTACACTACAAATATGTTAGTTCTGTTTGTATTTTCATGTAGTTAATTTAGTACTCAGTTATCTCTTATGTTTGAACTAAGTCATGAGGACATGACTTCTGTTGAAGGGGGGAGAATATTATTAGGGAGAAGAAGAATCATTTTAATTACTATTAATTGTTTAATTGATCTTAGTAAAATTAATCAGTAAAATATAGATCTGAAATACTTTCAAACATCATAAGTATACTTATGATATACAGTAGATGTCAAAATAGTTTATATGTTTAGGTAAGATGCATGCATTACCATTTATACAAACATCTCTCTTCTGTTTGTGCTTAGTGTGTGTTAGTGTTAGCATGAAGTTCATTTGCTTGCTGTCATTCACAGCACATACTCAGTGTTGTTAAATATCATGCCATCCTAAATATGCTGTGTTTATAAGACTTGTCATAGACCGATGTTAATTAAATCACTTCTATTAACATAAGCAATCAGAATAATTAATTTGTAAATGAAATAAAAGAAATAAGCCAGTACATCTATAATCCAGGGTCAATATTTAGTAGAAATATTATGACAAGTTGTTCTGTGTAAACAGTTGAATACAAATGTAGTTATTAATCAAGGGTTCATATGTTATAACAATCAGTGTTTTATATGGTGCATTTTAATTACTTATTCTTAGTTCCAGTAATTAAAGTTTACATTTTGTTACAATATCAAAAGAACTCTGGTCATTTTTATATAAGTTAGAAGGTTATACAAGTACAGGGGATGAGAAGCATGGCTTCATAGCTTAGGAATCCAGACACAGGAATATCTTTCCATATTTAGAAATGAGTTTGGCAAAATATGTGGTCACATGACATTCTCAAGCTTAAGGACCAGTCTTTCCCATAATTCCCTGCTAGTCACATGACCCTCCATATTAGGTACTGTTATCTGCAAAACTCTTAGATAATAGGTCACATGACCACCACCAGTTCTTATTCCTTGGTCACATGGTTACCTGCATTTCTTATGAAGACAGGTCACATGACCCCTTATGGATCCTTTTTAGGCAATGTTTTGGTCACATGACCAAAATGTATATAAGAATTTACTAAATTACTAAAATCCTTGATCATGTGACTTCCGTATTTGGACATCTTACTGAATTATGTGAACATGTGACCATTAGTTCCTGTAGCATTCCAGAGAGAGAAATGTTTGTGACTCAGGGCTTGCATTCCACAGTTTGTTATAAAAAGGGCCAGTTTAGCTAGAGAGGCAGGATTTTTCATCAGAGAGACTTTTGACCAGAGTAGTGAACAGAACAGGATTATAACTGAGGCACCATCAAAAGACTTTGTAACTTTTTTGTGAAAAATAACTTGAAATAAAGATATATTTGTTGAAAATTACATCTTGTATATTTTATTTGAATTCAACCAATTGTCAAGTAGACAACCCAGGAAAACCAAGAAGAAAACAAACACTACAAAAATACTAACCATCCTCTACTTGACACTTAATATTGAGCAACATAAAATCAAATATAGTTATAACATGCAAATAATATTTTGTTAATTGGCATTGTAGGTTATCTTCAACATATTGTTGCTGTTGTTTTTGTTAATGTACCTCATGACGTATTTTTCTTTTATGGTTGCTGTTGTTAATGCTGTTGTAGTTGCTCTACTTGTTGCCACTATTTTATTAATGTTCCTGTAGTTGTAGCTGCTGTTGGTGCTGCTGACATTGTTATTGTATTGGTAAAATATTCATAGACATATAAATGTGTGTATGAATGTTTTATACAGCTTTCCATTGCCGTCACTCTCAAAGTACAATAGACATGTAAAAATGGCAAAAAATCACAATAAAACAGAAATAGGTTCCTCAAATGTCCTGAGAGAGCACAAATGTTGTATCATTGTGTGTCCATTTGTCAAAAGCAACTTACCTCCTTTATTGAGAGTTAATGTTACTTTTCCTCTTTATGTTGCTTAAACCTCACAATATCCTGTGCACACTGTCCCATGTGGTCGCACACATTTTGTGAACTTTGCTTCACGACCTTGTCTGTATCTCTTTTAAAATTACACCTGAGATATATTATTTTATTAAAAGTGCGCAATATCTTTCACCATTGTGCAGTTGTTCCACTCTGTGAGTTTGATTACATTTTGAAGCCTTTTTACACATGTCCAAAGAAACACCTTCTACATTTATTTCAACTAAAATGATCACTAAAACCCCAAAATACATACCAGAAATATAGGAACGAAAAGTAAGGGTGTTAAAAACCATCTTTAAAATTACAATTAAAGGAATGGGTGCAATTTAAATAAATTAATAGTCTTGTAAGTTTCCAATATTAGAAAATAGTAGATTGTTGACTCGGTCCCTTTGGGACCTTGTCAACATTTCATTATTTTAAAATACTGGAAACTTACTATGTAATCTATATGTAAATGAATCTGATTAGGTGGACAGTGCACAATTAAAATCAAACCCCCCATATAGTTATTCCACCCCCCTCATCAATCTGGCAAAATAGTTTAGTTTAGCATCTGAGAGCTCATGGCAGGTTTTTCAAATATTTTGAAATATCAAATGCTGTCAGTGTTTTGTCAAACACACCCTACCTAAATACATGATCCCAAATTATTAAACCTATGCAGGGGCGGATCCGGCCTTTAAGTAAGGTGGGGGTTCACATCAGAGTAAGGTGGGGGTTCACATCAGAGTAAGGTGGGGGTTCACATCAGACATACCATAACTAAGGGGGTTGCCTCCCGCCTGGATCCGCTAGTGCTATGGATACTACCAAACCACAAAATAGATCGAGCCAGAAAGAAGCCCTGACAAGGTTGATATTTTGTGCTGGTATGTAGCTTGTGAAGCAGGTATGGAACAGTGTAAGAGTTAGATATCAGTCACTGTAACTAAATAAGTATTTGACTGAATACTGAATTCAGAGTTGTTTGAATCGCTATTTACAATTGTTTATGTATATGTTAAGGGCAATGTTTAAAAATAATGGATTTTTGATGTGGTTCTTTGTGTAAGTACACTTATGAGGCTATTCAAAATAGCGTCCAATATTTTTTATCGATCAACAGTTGAAGTGAAAACCTTTCCAGACATATATTTGCACATAAACTTTTAACATATAATTTAACTAAATGTCCACAAACATGTAAAACCCAAAAATACATACAGAAATATAGAAACAGAAATAATAAAAGTAAACAAGATATTAAAAATTCCCGTCTTCTTACTAAACACACATAAAACACAGGTGGGTTACCCTATACATGTAAACTATCAATTATATTTGCATAATGTAGAGTTAACACTACATTATTTTCTAACAATGTAATGTTGTTGTTTATATTGGATCAGTGGGGATCCTGGAAAAACAGAAATGTGTTTCCCACTGAATTCACATTGAGCATAATGCATGCAATGCTGAATAGGTTTTAAAACATTTGTTCATATAAACAAGTTTAGTGGTTCTGATTACAATGTGTTTGTTGAAAGCTTATCAGTTGGTACCAGAAGCATATTGTCAAAAATTCAGAAACAAGATGGTCAAACTCATGTTGAATTCGCCCATGAGAAAGAAGTGTACTTTGACAGATGGTGTAATTCTAGGGAATTAGGTAAAGACTTGAAAAGCTTACGCAAGTTATTTTGATTGAAGGGTTCAAAAGGTGAGTTCGCGATGACATTAAACCCTATCTAGATGAACATAAAATTTGGCAAAAGCAGCAGCTTATGCTGATGACTATGCACTGACTCACAAGTTCACATTTAGACTTAGTGTAGATCCTTTGTTTCCACAAAGAAGTCTTATACTGAAGTAGGAAAGAAATCTGAAAATGTAGCTTCAGAAAAGGGTTCAGATAACGGTCAAACCTCAAATCACACTATGAGTAAGGATAGGAAACCCAGATCCTTTGCTCCTGTGTCTATTATGTAAAAACCTGGGCATGTTATGTTTGACTGTTGGCTCTTAATGAAAAGGAGAGAAAAGGAGGCAATGCCCAACGCTTTTGTTGTTCTAGTTCTAGTAAATCTAATTGGTATTCAAATCCCAAAAGAGCAGAATCTAGTACTGGTTTAGACAGGCCTGAGATTATTAGAGGAGAGTTCAAACCTTTTGTATCAGAGAGTTTTGTATGCTTAGAAAGTAGTTCCAGTCCAGTTCTTACTTTTAGAAGGTGTATTGCCACTGAGTGTCAGCACTTCTCCTGGTGAGATTGTTATTGCTCAAGGTATTGAAGAAGGATGTATGAACATTCCCTTACATAAGGTCAACTTAGTATCAGCCTTAGTTACTGGTTATGTTGTTGGTACCAGGTGCAGTTTGCCCTCTAAATGGGTATCTTTGTTAATAGAGTTTTTACATTGAAACCATTCCTACCCAGGGTAGTACACTGACCTATTTGTGAATTACCAATGAAATCATTTAAAAGGCATGTGGGTGGAGCTTAAAGTAACCATCAGGGGTAGTATTGGTGGTCAGTGGTGTACAAAGGGTGTTTTAGCTCATTAACAAAGAAAATTTTAATATTAACCCATTTTATTGGAGGGATGAAGGGCATAGTTCCCAATTCACCATTAGCAGGGCCAAATATGACTGTTCTTCTTTATGCAAATGGTCAGTGCAAAGGAACATGTATGTACAGTATTGTACACCTTTTGGCTTTTGCTAGTCTTATTCTCGGCTCTTAGATATTTTTTAAAGTTTCATATTTTATATATTTTTCTATATTTTTTATATTTTTCCAATAGCAAGTACTAAGTGTAACTGAAAGAAACAATCTGACCTACAGAAAACATAATTAATTTTCAAAGGGAATCAGCATTACATTTTATGGTACATTCTACTTAATTCTAACCAGAGCCTATTAGCTAAGGTCCAGGATCTAATACCAAGTTTTTATGTTTCATGTAAAAGCCAGCGTAGTATTCATACAGACTTACAATATTTTATGTATTCAGTCACGGGCTTTGGTACAGACCATGGGCAAGGCTAGATATATTGGGACACTGAATTGATAATATGATACACCAGGGTGTGGGGTTGGTGTATTGAAAATATCACTTGAAGTATATGTATGGAAAAGTATTAGTGCCACAGAAAATTTTTTTTTTGAATTGTCGACTCAGTATCTCCACATGTCGACATAATATCTCAACATGTTGAGTTACTATCTTAACATTTACATAGTGAAGAACAATTACTTAATATCTCAAAAAAAAGCTTTTTTTAATTGTCAACTTATTATCTCAACCTGTTGAGTTAGTACCTCAACATGTTGACTTAGTATCTTAACATATTGACTTAATATCGCAACTTGTTGAGTTAATATCTCAACTTGTTGAGTTAGTATCTCAACATGTTGACTTACCATCGCAACACGTTGAGATACTAAGTCAACATGTTGAGATATTAACTCAACATGTTGAGATACTAAGTCAACATGTTGAGATACTAACTCAACATGTTGAGATAATAAGTTGACGATTAAAAAAAAGCTTCTTTTTCTGTGGCACTAACACTCTTCCATATTTCAATGATGTGTAAAATTTATCAAGTTACACAAATAACAATTTCTTGGTACTTCCTTTTTCCAAAATATCCTGCACCAGTTTATCGTCATGTAAAGTATAGAAAAGCCCTACAGAGAAAACCCATACAGAAAAAAGTCATACAATTTGTGGACCTCATTGAAAACACCCTACACCATTTTTGAGACTGGATAGTCCTTTTCAGATAGTACAATGTGCAAACATAAACTGTTTCCAAGTTACATATCATTTTTATTTTTTCAAAATTATCATTGTTTTTTACTGAGCCCAGGAAGGTACATAGAACTGTTTTCTTGGCATTTTTTTATCTCGTTCCAATGAGATAGGAAGTTATGGCCATGAGTTAGCAACTCATTACCACAAGTTACAAGTTTTTCCTACAATTTAGCAAGTTGTTCCCACAAGATAGCAAGTCATATAAAAAATTATTGTATTACTATTGAAAGGAAAATAAATAAATCCCAATTGTCAAAAACAAATTCTAAGTTCAACTGACTAAAAATTCTGGAACATAACTTCATTTCTACTTGAACTTTCACTGCAATGTTCTTTTTGATCAGTTATCATTGAGAGATTGAGTAACTGTAATCAAGTGTGGTTTTATTTTGCTAACAAAGGGACTATTTTATTATTTCTAAAACTACAAAGGAGCGTGGGGATTGAAAATTACAGCACATGGTAGTTTGAATAGCAATTGAAATACCCTTTAAGTAATGATCAACCCTTTCCTTTGTAAACTAACCATAATTTATAGGGCTTTCTCCAAGCTCTAAAAATGGTATCTTGCATTTCTACATGGATATTAAAAACTGTTGGGCTTTTTTCCTGTAGGGCTTTTCTTTGTAGGGCTTTTTTCCCATTTCCAATCAATAACACTTTAAAACTAGCCACTTGAGACTTCATAATAGATTCTACTGGCCAGTCCTTAAAAGGTTCCAACAGACAATACATCATATTGTCCAGTTTTTTATGTGAATACAAATATTGCTCTACACATACATAAAGTTGCCACCCCTTAAATTTTATTTAAATCAGGCACTGCCATATTAGGCATGTCACTACCCGGCTTACTTCCCACTGGTGTACAATGTAAAAACTCTATTGGCAAATGATCTGGCAGGTGGTTGCCCATCCTTAGAAGTACTAAGGCAGTCACTTTGGTTAGCACAGAGAAATTAGAAGAGGTTATACCTGGTGTTTTTCCCTCCAGTTGTCAACTATCAAAGTTGACCCTAGATCCCACATCAGGTCAAAGGTCAAACCGGAGATACAAGGTCATAACAATTGAGTTAAGGTTTGGGATATTTTATTTACACATTAGTAAATTGTAAATGATTTAAAATATAGAAGTCAAGGAAAGCCCAAAAATTTGGGAATTTCCAGACACCAATACTAAAAAAAACTAGAAAGCCAACTAGTGGCAAAATAACGCACAGCATTGTACACAGTAGCAATATAAAATAATATAAACAACATATAGTATCACATTAAATGAAAACACACAGACTGGAAGGTCAAACATGGCCAAAATTCAAAAGACCTCATGAGCCCTCCTAGATCACTGAGAGGGAGCTACCAGGGAATTGCCTGGCCCTACCTAGAGCTCATCGAACTCTGATCCATATGCTGAAAGTCACAATCGAGAGGGGGAATCAGGGAACTGCCTGACTCTACCTAATTTCACATCCTGTCTCAGGGAGGGGTGGTGGGAAACAAATCTTTTCTTCATGTATATGTTCGTCCTTTCAATGACAAATTCAAAGTGACTCTCTGATCTACTAGCCACGAACCCTTGCACATAAAATCAATGAAGCAGAAAAGGTCAATTATTGGGAAGGACAAAATAACAATACCTAAACTTTTAAAGTAAACAACTGACCAAGCAGGCCCCTACCCAGGCCGTGCTTCCCACAGTTGTCAACTATCAAAGTTGACCCTAGATCTCACATCAGGTCAAAGGTCAAACCGGAGATACAAGGTCATAACAATTGAGTTAAGGTTTGGGATATTTTATTTACACATTAGTAAATTGTAAATGATTTAAAATATAGAAGTCAAGGAAAGCCCAAAAATTGGGGAATTTCCAGACACCAAACCCAATCAGTTAACCAGAGAAGCAAAAGCTAAAGGTACAGAGGAAGGGGCCACTGAGGAAGTTTGAAAGTAATTCCACACAGCTTCAGATCTCCATAAACCATGAGCCATAATATGTTCCAGGGGAACCTGGTTGTCAAATGCCACAGTGGCCCCAGATCTATGAAACGCATGGAAACCAAAGCCAGACGACGGAAGTCCAATATGCGAAAGAACCCTCCTGAGAGCCTCCCTGATGGAAGTGTCGACCACCAGAAGGCAAACTGGCTTTGCGTGCACAAATAAAGGCGCCATACAAGGCAAGGGTCTGGATTGCAACAAAGCTTTTAAAGCAGTCACAGGGCACAGGTTTAAGTCCGAAAGCTGGGGAATTTGAACAAACTGGTGAGCAATTCTATTCTGCATGGTTTTGCTTCACTTCAAGAGGATATGGGCCCCAGGGGATGCAAATATGACATCCTGCCTTAATAAATGTCTGCCTGGGTCAAATTTGACTCTGGAGTGAGGGGCTATGTTAGACATGCACAGGAAGGCAAAAAATGCAGTAAGAAAAATTGCTCTGTATAAGAGAGGGTCTTGTAACCTATCACAAGCTTTAGAAATACTGACCAGGGTCTCAAGATCAAAAGTTCCCCTAGGAATGGGTTTGAAAGTTGAATTTATAGAAATACTTCTAATATATGCCGACACCAATTGGTGGTGCAATGGTTCAGGATCCCATTTATATCTAACTGCCGCTGTCTTCAAAGAGGAAACATAGTTACTTATGACACGAGGTGAAACCGAGTTAGAATACAAAAATTCGAGAAAAGATAACACAGTTTGAATTGTGAGTTGAGGCTGTATGCCCATGTAGGTGACAAAAGCCAGATAGGTCCTGAGGTGCGTTCTCTGTGCAGCTATAGTAGAAGGTCTGTATGCTGACCTGGTTCGAACTAAAGCCTTCTGAACATAGCCTGGCGTAGAGGGAGACACACCTGAAATTACAAGTGAAGGTCAAGGTCAAAATATTGTACTGGGATATGATCCCAAATGTAATTTCTTCTTAAGACACTTAGTACACCTTCATCAACTGTGCTATCAGAGTATATCCTAGATAGAGTATCAGCCTCAACATTTTTCTTTCCCCTGATATGCCTAATTTTGATCTCCACGTCGTGGAGGGCTGCTAACAGCCATATGTTCCTCAAACATAAAGCAAGAAATTCATCCCTAGTTTTATTGGTCCTCACCACATGGACCACTGCCATATTGTCACAGTGAAATACGACCTTAGTGTGCTGCCATAAGCTGGCCCATGTACGAAGAGCAATCACTAAGTTTAACATCTCCAGATGTACTATGGTCAACATGAAATTTGGTACTTGAACAACAGGGGTAGCATAAACCCTATTTCTCAATATTGCACCGATACCAATAAGGCATGCATCAAGATATAAGGATTGGTCCTTATCAAGGAGATGTCTAGATATATAAGTAACCCCATTGAAATGAGGAAGGAAAACAATAAACCAATGGAGGTCCTGATAGAATTCATCAGTAAGTCGTATTCTGCCAGAGATATGCGACCTAAACAAAGCCAGCATCCTATTCACGAATATGCGCGATGGTTTAACACATTTCTGTATGTACAACAACTTCCCTAGCAGGGATTGAAATTGCTTCTTAGTAAGATGCGTTTTCTGATGGACCAAAAGACACTGTTGGTGAATAGCATGCAACTTATCAGGGGCTATACGCAAAACATTTGCTTCAATGTCCACTTCAATACCTAGGCAGGTGAGTCGTTTTGTAGGTGGAGTAAGCTTGTCCTGGTTAACAGGTAAACCTAAAGTATGTAGAAGTGTACGCAAACACTGAAACGCAGCCTCAGCCCTGACTCTGGGTACAACAGCCACATAATCATCAATATAGCAATGTAATTTAACATTTTCTTTTGACATAATGAATGCTATAACGTCGGAACATAACTGAAATGCCGCCGTCCCGAGGGTCCACCCGAACGCAATCGCTATGTCCAGGTACAGCTCATCCTGCCATTGTATACCCAATTTCAAACTATCAGCAGGATACACTCGCAAATTGCGAAATGCGCGAGCGACATCTATCTTAAACAATACTGGATCATCTTTACAAGCAGTTATATCCTCTGTGATGTCATCAACCGTAGGAAAACGAAGTGTAAACTGAGTACCATCGAACGCGTCCCCATCTATGAAGTCATTCACAGCATTACCTCTAGGGAAAGACAGGTCCATGATGACTCGACGTTTACCAACATCTTTTGGTCTGGTGAGAAGGGGAGAGCAATGAAATGCTGCATGATTAATCTCAGTGACTGGACCTACAATGGCACGTTCTTTTATCTCTTTATGCAAGTAATCTAAAATTGCATCTGGAAACTGGCGAGCTGAAAAGTGATTAGTCACATCGTGGTTACTTAATGCCTGGCCCTCCTTAATTGACAAAGGGAAACCAAAAGTAAGGTACTGGAGGAGTCGCTGATCCGAGTAATCTGCTAGGTACTGGCCCCAAGCCAAAAGATTCAATCCTGACCTAATAAGAATCCTAGCCATCTTATAATTTGGCAAACCAGTAGCCAATATGACATCTGCTACCTCCAGACACTTTTGGACTGAATCAATTAGGACAAAGTCCTTATCAGGGCCTATAAACTGGAAAGATGTATCAAATGGACCAAATGGCCCCTATTCTTATTAGGGAAATTATAATCGACCATCCTATTTCGAGTAACCTTGCCTTTATAGGCTAAACCACTACTCAAGTTCACATTACATGGCGGAAACGACGGAACCCGACAACTCTCGGCGGTACGAACATCACTGCAACTACAGTCGTCGCCAGCATAATCCACAGCACCACTACTCTCATGGTGACACAAAATATCAATAATATGAGTGACATAGGTCGTATATGAACAACCATAGTACTGGAAACACTGAATGTCCTTACAATAGTTGTCATAATGAAGCCTAGGGTTAATATCTTTATCAAGCAGTTGTGTACGCCTAACTATGATAGTAAATGCATCAACCAACTGCATGAACCCCCCAACCCTCTATTTTCTTTTGAATTACATGTACTTTAAACTCCCTATGCCAACAAGCATGATAAATTCCATTTACATACTGATCAACACAACCCATAATTTGGAATATATAATCAGACCTACAGCCAAAAACATCTGAAACCTTGTAAACAGACAATGTGGCCCTTAACTCTGTGGTATTTACCATTATATCAGATTCCAAATATGGAGTGAAACGTGAACCAGTACCCATCAACCCTCCAACTGAATCACACAAAAGAAAAGTACTGGTATCAATGTCACTATGTGTATCTTGTTTACTAAACCACGAATCGTGGTAAAATTTAACCATTTTTTTTAAATTTTTTTTATTGACATACAAAGGTACAGAGCAAAAAGTGTTTTACAAGAATAACATTTTCCATACAATTTAAAATTCTATACCAACACAATGGTGAGAATGTATAAAGTGTTATGACAATTAATAAATTCAGAAATTTTTGGATTACAATACAGTGACTTCAAAGTCCTTTAGAAAAAAAGAATCAATGACAGGAAAATACTCAGACACCCTGGGTAAGAAGAGAAAGCAAGCTCCAACTACTACCAAATTTCTGGTCAGTTAGGGAGATAGTTGCCAGATATTGTTGTTCCTCATATTTTCGTTTGAAAAATTTTTGAAATGCAGTGAAAGTAGGGGGAGTATTACTGACCAGTCCTTTGAAGATGTACAGTTTAACTAATAACAATATGATCTCAAGTTGTTTTTTATCTGCAAGCCCTAGGAGCACTGTTCTGACATTGAGACTAAAAGATAGATCTATAGTGTCATGAATCCACAGCTTGGTTTTTTGCCAGAATTCATGCAGAATGGAGCACTGGATAAATACATGTGATATTGTTTCTGGTGAGCTGGTACAGAAACGACACAAATTATTATTGGATTTTTTAATCTTAAATAGAAGACTCTTTGTTCCTAAAATACGATTTATAATCCTATACTGCAACCAAATTATCTCATTATCTTGAATGACTTTAAAACAATGTTTATAAATTGTTTTCCAATCCTCATGGTCCAATTTGTCACCAACTTCCCACTTTGCTTTATAACAGAGAGTATCAAGATGACTTGTATTAGTGAGCAACTTATAGAAATCTTTACTTCCTTTTTTGGATTTTGTCAAAATTTCTATGATGGTCGGCCATACAGGTTTGACAATTGGATCCTGTGGATGTATAGTAAAGTTTTTTTTCAAACAAGTTTTTACACGGTGATACTCCAGAAAGTTAGTCTTTATTTTTAAAGTTCCCGTCAAGTCCTTTAAAGACAATAATTTACTTTCACAGAATAGGTCTGCAGTAAATATTATACCCTTATTATACCAGTGTTGGTAGAATAAGGGGACAGCTGAGATGATCGGATTATACCAGAGAGGACTATTGAGGACTTTATTGTTTTGATATTTTGATATGCTATCTATTACTTTGGCCCAAGATAGCAAAATACTCTTCCAAAATTTGTTGGTGATCTTTTTTGCTAGAGTTTTATGCCATCGAGAGTGCAAATTAAAGCATTTTTCATAGTCTTTTAGATTATAAAGACATAGTTCATACCATGGAGAGTGTTTTTGCGTCAGCAAACGTCTCATCCAAGTGCATTTTAGACTGCATATGAAGTTCTCTAAATCAATCATACAGAGTCCTCCTCTCATATAATCACTACACAATTGTTTCCTACCTATTTTATCTGGTTTGTCATCCCATATAAATTGAAAAAAGGTAGACTGTAACTTATTTATAACACTTTGATCAGGGTTCGGGATGGACATGAATAAATGGTTTAGCTTAGATAGGATAAGAGTTTTTAGCACAGTGATTTTGCCCAGAGGTGTAAGGAATCTTTTCCTCCATACACTCAGGAATTTGCTGATATCGTCAAGTATTGGATCATAGTTAAGGCTTATTACTAAGTCCAAATCAACTGAAAATTGGATTCCCAAGAGATTGAATGTGTCCTTTCCCCAAACTAGATCTTTAGTTACAGTTAATTTTTCCTTACAATGCTTTCTCTTACCTATCCAGACTATCTGAGTTTTTTCGGTATTCATCCTTAAACCGGAGAGAGTCCCAAATATTTCTAAAGTGTTTAATGTTGCTTGGAGTGAACTCGTAGTGCCATCTAATACAAGTGTAGTGTCATCGGCAAATTGAGTCAATTTAATTTCTTTTTTTTTTATCTTTATGCCTTTTATTGCTTGGTTTCTAGAGACCATTATTTGTAATATTTGTGCACCAAGAATAAACAGATAGGAGGAAATAGGGTCCCCTTGTCTACAACCGCGGTTAATAGGGAATGGCTGTGAAAGGAAACCGCTTTGCAGGACATAGCCTATAATATTGGTGTTGAATAGTGTAATCCATTTAATCATTTTAGGTCCAAAGCCCAACAGTTTTAATGTTTCGTAGAGAAACTCCCATGATGCTGAGTCAAAGGCCTTCTCAAAATCTATAAGCATAAGAAGTCCAGGGATATTTTCTTTCTCAGTGTAATGAAGAATGTCATAGATTAGACGAGTGTTTTCACCGATAAATCTTCCTGCCACAAATCCTGTTTGGATTTCGGATACTAATTTACTTAAAACAGTTTCAATTCTATTAGCAATGGCTGAAGATAAAATCTTGTATACAACTGAGAGTTTAACCATTTTACTCTGTTCCCCACTGTTGGTGTCACCCACAACAGCAGGATAAAGACAGCCACCAAAAGCAACTATTTTTCCGGTATCAAAATTTTTACCATCTAAACACCCACATCTATCCACCTGATCAGGTAGTACAGAAAGTGGCTCACTGTTAAGTTGTAAATTATTATTATTGCACAATTCTACTGAAATGTTAGCATGAGAATTTTTTGACTTTTCATAATCTTTACAGTTCAAAACAAAGTTCTCATTGGTACTACACTTAACTATGTTATTGTCTTGATCAGCAGAGTTCCTTCCTGAAGACGACTGTAGACGTTGGTCGTGTCCATGTGGTGAGAAAGCCTCCTACCTGAGTGGAGCCGCGTTCTCGTGAGGTTTAGAAGACGACTTCACAGAACACTTAACCTCAGGATGTGTGAGAGAACGTCCGTTCTTAAAACAGCTGGAACAGAAGTGACGATAAACCCCATGATGCGATTCGTGGCTACATGAGCCCTCGTTGAAAAACTTACACAGCCTGGATTTGTTGGATACATTACTCACTGCTTGGCCATTTAAAACAGCTACCTGCGAACTATTAATTCTGTTCAAAGACCACTGTGTTTGGTCAGACCAGTGAAGACGACCTTCCTCCAACTGGGTCATAGAAACACCCCAAGCTGCTCTGACAGCAGCCCAAGGAATAGCAACTGCATCCCTGACAAATAAAATCACCTGCTGTAGCATCATTTTTACTAACGTTGGGTCATCTACCTGAGAAATGTTGTGCAACTGACCTGCCACCCATTGAGCCATATTCATGTCTTCGTAGGCTGGCTTCTTCGCGCTGGAGTTTGTGATATAACCTTCATTGGGCCACTTAAATTCTGGTTTAACATTCGTGGTGTCAGTTACATTGTAACGTCCCGACTTCCTACTACTAAATGGACCCTTACCTTGCATCACCTCCGTTTCTGCCTGCTCATCATAATAAGCCAACAAACGCGTCACGGCCCTGGACACATCTGATGAAGATCTGACTGCTTCCAATGTGGGATCTGGCCTCGAACCTGCACTTGTCTGCTGGATAACAGACCCCTCCTGCCCGACCCCTTGGGCTTGCTCTCTCCACCCAACAGCATCTGTGATCCTGGGGTGCCCCTGTTGTCCGGCTGGCCCACCAAGATATGGATTAGTCGTGGCAAGAGCATTCTGTGCGCTCACATCGCGTTGTACCTGTGTGACAGGAGAACTAGCACACACAACTGGAGCGTTCGGTTTCTCCATCTTCTCAACACGCTGGGCAAGGTCCTTATTAGATTGCTCAATTCTGTGCAACATTGTCATCAAATCCGACTGATATGAAGAGGATGCTGTTAAAATACCTTGCCCTGTGTCCATGGCATCACTAGTCGTGGGTTGAGGCGACAAGTAGGAACCCTCCAAGTCCGTGTGTTTCAACTTCGACTTTCCTTTGCTACCAGCTTTACCCTTTACTGTAGACTGCGCTTTCTTCTTACCCATAATGATGGATTAAAACAGTTAAAACTTGTAAAATCCAGATAAAACAACTTCATAAAACGTATCTTGTATATAAAACAAATCTTTTCTTCATGTATATGTTCGTCCTTTCAATGACAAATTCAAAGTGACTCTCTGATCTACTAGCCACAAACCCTTGCACATAAAATCAATGAAGCAGAAAAGGTCAATTATTGGGAAGGACAAAATAACAATACCTAAACTTTTAAAGTCAACAACTGACCAAGCAGGCCCCTACCCAGGCCATGCTTCCCACTGTGCTGTGACTCGAGCTATGGCTAAAAATGCCAAAGAAGAACTAAAAGATTGTAAACAATGTATGGATGTCTTAGTTGATTTGTCAGATTCATTTTTGAACTATGACCATGATATGCAAAATGCTAGTGATACTAACCCCAAGGCTAGGACAGGTTCTGAAAAACAAGACACAATTGATGGTCCTGTTGTGTCACTTTTAAAATAAAAATTGATTTCAGAGCAGGAAAGTGACTCTGAATTAGCTCCTTTATTCAAATTGGTCTTGCCACCGGTAGACTTAGATAAAGTCCCTGTAGGCTATTATGTCAGAAGTGGTGTGCTTATGCGAAAGTGGAGGCCACCAAATGTCCCTGCATCTGAGGAATGGTTGGTAATACACCAGATTGTTGTGCCAAAAGTGTACCAAAATGAAATTTTGTAATTGACCCATGAATCTTCAATGGGTGGCCACTTGGACATCAATAAAACCTATAGCAAGATAACCAAACATTTCTATTTGCCTCAAATTTGGCACTGTGTTTCAGAATTGGTAGGAAACCAAACCAAAAGATTCTTGTAGCTCCTCTTACACCCATTCCAGCATTTGAGGAATCATTTAGCAAAGTGGGGGCCATGGTGGCAGAGTGGTAACACTCTCGCCTCCCACCTCTGAGGCCGGGGTTTGATCCCCATGACGGCCTTAAGTGGGAAAGCTGGTAGTTGCTTGCCATTGGTCGGCAGTTTACAGTACACAACCCTAGCAAACTGTATGTACTGGTGTCCTCTGCCCTTCCAACTACCCATCGTGATATGACCTGTACAGTGTTGAAAGCGACGTAAAAACCCCAAATAAATAAATAAAATAAATTTAGCAAAGTGATATTTGATTGTGTAGGCCCCTTGCCAAAAAGTAAATTTAGAAACCAGTATCTTTTGACTATTGTGTGTGACTCAACCAGATTGCCGGAAGCCATACCTTTGACCAACATAACAGCACCAAAAATTTCAAAAGACCTAGTCAATTTTTTTACTTTAGTTGGCTTACAAAAAGAGATCCAGCCAGATCAAGTGTAAAATTTTATGCCAGGACTATTTCAACAGGTTGTATTTCAGCTAGGTGTCAAACAGATAAAATCACAAGGCACACATGAAAGGTTCCATTCAGCTTTGAAGAATATTGGACATATTGTTTAGACAATGAAAAAGACTGGGATGAAGTTATCAGCTCATTCTTTTTGCAGTTAGGGAGTCAGTTCAGGAGTCCTTAAGGTTTAGCTCCTTTGAGTTGTTCTTTGGTCATTCAGTCTGTGGTCCTCTCAAGCTGTTGAAAGAAAACTGGTTATTAGAGAACACTGAGAGTCAGTGTTTCCAGATGTCCCTAACAGGACCAGTGTACTGAGGTATGATACAGATGTTGGCAATACCCATTCAATAAAACAGCATCTGTATCAGGTAAACCCTATCAAACATAAAAATTCAAGGCAGGAAGTGCAGTACATGTTGGACAAAGATATAAATTAACCAAATCAAAGTAGTTGGGCATCTCTTTGCGTTTTGGTCTCGAAACCAGATTTTTCAATCAGACATTGCAGGAAAGTCAATGTTTTGAGTAAAACAGACTCATTCCCTATCCCAAGGATGGAAGACTGTATTGATTGGATTGGCAATGCCAAATATATCACAAAGTGTGATTTACTGAAAGCATACTGGTGTGTACCTCTTACTTAGTGGGCTAAAGAAATATCAGCCTTTGTGCCTCCAGATGCTTTGTATGAATACAAGGTAATGCCATTTGGCGTGAAGTATTCTCAAGCCACTTTTCAAAGGCTAATGAATCTGTGTTTGAAGGACTTAGAAGGTGTTGAGGTGTATGTTGATGATATTGTCATATTTAGTGATACTTGGGAATAACACTTAAAACGGCTTGATCAAGTTTTGTTTTGCCTCAAACAGACAAACCTTACTGTAAATTTATAAAAGAATGACTTTATGAAAGCAAAGGTTATTTACCTAGGGCATGTAGTATGTCATGTTCCTGTGACACCAATTAAAGCAAAAGATAAAAGCATCATTGACTACCCCATTCCTGAAAATAAGAAGAGTTTAATGAGTATCCTTGGAATGACGGGGTATTATAGAAAATTTTGCAAAAAATTCTCAGAGGTCACTGCTCCACTGACTGAGTTACTGAAAAAGGGTATAAAAATATCACTGGTCTGAGGGTTGTCAAAAATCATTTGACAAAGTAAAAAACCTTCTCTGTTCGGAACCCATATTAACTGTTCCAAACTTCATTAAGCCTTTCCAGCTGCCAGTGATGTGGGAGCAGGTGCAGTTTTATTACAATATGATGATGAAGATATAGAACATCCTGTTTGCTATTTTTCAAAAAAAAATTATTGTACATCAAAAAAACTACTCCACAATAGAAAAAGAATGTTTAGCCCTCATTTTGGCCATTCAACATTTTGATATTTACATATCTTCATCATCAAAATTCACTGTTGTACACACAGATCACAACCCTTTAGTCTTCTTGCAAAAAATGAAGAACAAAAATAGAAGATTACTGAACTGGAGTTTAATGTTGCAAGAATACAGTCTACAAATAGAATATGTTAAAGGAAGGGATAACATCTGTGCGGATGCTCTATCCAGAAACTGTGTTTAAACTACAAAAGTATAATTTGTAAACTTATAAAAGTTATACATGATATAAATGTTACTTTTGCAATAAGACAAATATGCTTTGTGAAAGGTTATTACCTGTGATTATGTGTATTAACTGTAAAATTTTGTAACCACTTGGCTTCCATGTTACATTTACAGGCACTGTGCCAATGAATTGTTTAATCTAAGCCTTATATGAATGTATTAACATTATCTGTAATAGAGTTATTGATTTCTGTGTTATATGGTGTTTTCTGTTGTATGATACTGATCTATTTATACACTGGGGAAATCCTTCTAATAATCTCAGTGATTATATTAATAGAAATGGGAAAACCCATTTAAACTGGTTTCTAGAACTTTCTCACTTGTTCTGGTGACAGGTGTTGCTTTCAAGTTAGTTTTAGAACATTCTATAAGGTTCTATAGGCTTCTGGCCATTTTCATAACCATATATAAGGACAATACACCTGACCACGGATGAACATAGTATTCACTGGCTATAAGGAAGGCTATTCATGCCTTAAAACTGTACTTTGGATACTTTTTACGTCTGCATGCAGTGTGTGTTCTACCGGAGGGTGGATTCACTAAAATTTGGACATTGTTCATATCTTAAAGCAGACAGGACAGTTGTGTGACATTGAACAGATAACAGGATACAGATATCTGTGTATTTGTGGACATTGGACAGATCACAGGGCAGATCATAGAAGAGATTACTGGATACATTGGATAAATTTAAATGTCAGTTACAGTGGTTAGGTCAGATTGGTTTCATTATTGTGGCATACCAGTTGACTGTATTCTTTTTTAAATTATTAAATAAATTTGTTAAGTTAAACTTTTTGTCTTTTCCTGTTTAAACTTAAAGGTAACCGGTAATTGCTATCATGCTTGTCTGTGACCATAACACCACACTTGAATACAAATTGCATATTCCCATTTGGAAGACCAAGTTTTATCCATCAGCATCAGGCTCATTGGGAATGAAAGGTATCTTACTTTGTTGCACCTCTCTTTACACAGCATATTCTATTAGTGACTGCACATTAACCTTATAGTATTCTTGTATATTGGACTTATTTCAAGTTGTGTTTTATAACCTTGACTAAACAAATGGAAGCCTTTGTTATTTATTAACTTTAAGTACACTTAGCCTTACTAATGTTAAACTAAACTACTTGTGCTAAGATGAACCATCTTGATTTAAGACAGCTAAAGAATTTTAATATCTTCAAGTATATCAGTTCTGCTAACACCTGGGCTTCTGCGGATTCGCTGTTAGCTCAGGTAGTTAAAGCGCTAGACTTGTGTAATCAGAAGGTCCTGGGATCAACTCTCAGCAGAACCAATCAATAATCTTTCTTCCCGGTACAAAATGTATATGTGTAACTGATTTGTAAATGTTATTTAAATCATGTATTTAAATAGTAAAAAAAATATTTTTTTCTGGAGTTTTAAGGGCATGTTCCTAATATATCGACAATATTAGTATTTTCTTGCCTCAATGTTGTAGGCACCCTATGTCTGAAAGAGCGCCACATTTTGTTCCTTAAGTGTGTGGCATTCTTATAGATGGCATGCCAAAAACAACAACTACCCAGACTGCCTAAATGAAACTACAAAAGAATGTTGCTAAACAATTTGCAATTTTCCATTGATCACTTGCATTGGCAATTCTATAGATAATTCCAGGTTATCTGAAATTAACTTTGCCCGGGGATCTAGAGTGTTAGTAGAAATATCTAAGAATGAACCAATGCAGTTCTGGATCATGGAGAGATGCACCAGACACCACCTTGTGTAAAAATATGATCCTGATCTGTTGTGTGTAAGGTTTTTGAGTCAGGCACAGGAAAAGGTAAAACATATCCAAAAATGTTAGATGTTTAAGAAAAGTTTTATCCCAGGCAAATCTGGCTGCTGTACTGTTTTTCTCTCTCTGTTAATGATTATTGCACACTTTATTATTATTGGCAATGGAGTGAGGAGTTTTGACAGTCATCTCTGATGAATCCATACCTAGACTGCCCACTTATTTACTCAAGGAAAGAGCTTAATTGGTTGGATAACCAGGTTTCTTTATCTTGCCCTTAGGAGTGTATTCATAGGAATCTGTGAAGTCGTATATTTTAGGTTATACCCCAATTCCACTGATACTGCTGCTTACCGACGTCTGGGAGCTTACAGTGCAGAATCCTACACAACTTGTATGCACTGGTTTCCCCAGCCCTTAAAACTTCCCGCTATGATTTAATGTACACAATAACTTGTGGGCGAAATAAGAGGGCCACAATGGTGCAGTGGTAAAACACTCGCCTACCACCTCTGAGGTCTGTGGTTCAAACCCGGTCTCTATATTGGGAAGTTGGTAATTCCTTACCAATGGTCAGCAGTTTAGAGTACACAACCTTGACCAACCTTATGTATTGATTTCTACTTCCCATGAACTCCCAGTAGTGCTATGACATATACAGTGTTCAAAGCGACATTAAAATCCAAATAAATGTAAGTCATGTAAACCCAAATAAAGCATGGTGTCAATCCACTACTACGAGGTTGTCTCCCAAGTTCCCTAAAATGGAGTACAGAGTTAAATGTTATTGATTGCATGACCAATTATTTAACTAATGAAGGTCACAAGCATAACCACAATAAACATTAATCCCATTGAAAAAAATATGTGGGCATTTCCTGCTGACCACTCGTCCAGTATTTTTCAGACAGAGGTATATTGCAATGATTCTCTAATCTAGTCACCTAATTACATGTTGTTTGATGCATAAAGTCTTTTGCTATTATGATCAAAATATGAATTAAACTTCACAGTGGCCGGACTACTATATGGAATGGGTTTACAGATGTATAACTCAAGTTGTATCCGTTTTTCAAGATTAAGGCACAATAGTTTCTGATTCAGCTGCTGTTCCTACAGTAACAACCACTTATTATGATTAAATACAGATATCAAGCCCCATAAAAGTCCAGTGTAGAATAGAATAGAATATTTCACTTATCAGTCTGTGTAATTGATGGTAATTACCTGTGAAATTTTAAGGAACACATAATTCCACCGTAATTTCTTTTGTTGTGGGAAGAGAGATTATTGATTGATTCTACTAGGAGTCGATCCCACAGATTTTGGATTACACGGAGATATAAACACAAGTCTAGCTCTTTAACCAGCTGAGCTAAAGGGGAATTCACAGAACCCCAGGTGTTAAACAGAACTGAAATACATGAGCATATTACACTTTGCTCTAGTATTTCTCTTTTAAGACGTGTGCTCTACCAAGGCTCAGGCTTCTAGAGATCTTTTGTTGTTGTTGCTGTTGTGTTCCTTTGTCACCAGACTTTCATGAATTCTCACCAGTCTCATCACTGAAGATAAGTAGCAATGGGCTATGTACGTTGATGGGAGACCATGTGAGTTCTAGGTTCGGAATTTCTTTTTGTTACCAGACCTTCAAAAATTCTGACGGCTTTTGGCCTTGTTTTAACTATTTAAAACTTTAAAAATAACAGATTCTTTCATCATTTTCCTTTGAAAACATAGCAGCAATCCATCGATCTGAGTCAGTTAAGAAATTAACCAGAACATCTGCCACTGTGGCCTGGCGGGTAACACACTTGTCTAGAAACTCAGAGGACGTGGGTTCAAACCCAGGTACAGGCAGATACATAGTGCCTCAGATGACCACTTAAAATGGCAATCTCTGTTATTGGGTCCTATCCCCAGTGGCAGGCTAAAGAACCTCAAGGATGTTGATAAATGGTCATCATACTTAAAGTCATTATATAATATATAATACATAGCTGAGACTTTGCTTTCTGTAACCGTCATCTTAAAAATTTGTGAACATGATAATCACCTGATATTTGTCTTTAAAGCTTAAAATGGGGCCCACGGTGGCAGAGTGGTACCACTCTCGCCTCCCACCTCTGAGGCCGGGGATTGGTTCCCAGCACACCCTCAAGTGAGAAAGCTAGTAGTTGCTTGCCGTTGGTCGGCAGTTTGCACTACAGAACCCTGACGAACTGTATGTACTGGTTTCCTCTGCTCTTCCAACTATCCGTCGTGATATGACCTGTACGGTGTTGAAAATGACGTAAAAACCCAAATAAATAAATTAAAGCTTAAAACTCACTAGTCTTGCATATGCATACTCATGTGGGAATACGCAAGAAAAGCTTTCAATGTAAATTACAGTACTTGAACTGACTGCGTTGAGAGGCATATGAAAGCTACAGGGGACCTTTTTACACATATGCAATGCATAGAATTGACTTCCAGACAACATTTTTCGTGGGTACTTAAGTTTAAAAAGGTGATCACCTTACCTTATAACATTAACAAGTATCAGTCACATCCACTGAATCCCATGTGTTTATCACGTAAAATAAAACACACTGACTCACACTGATGCACTTAGAAATGCAAGTTAATGTATGTGTCAGGATAAAAAAAACTTCCCCCATTATGTTGTTAATCTTTCTCAGCCACATAAATGGTGTTTGTGTAGTGGCCAATTATTTGTATTCTGGCTGTTCAATCCATTAAACGGTAGATTTCAAGAGCCTAGTATTTTACTACTTGTTGTAAAGGCAAAACTACTCAGATGTTACAATTCTTACCTTAGCACAGAAATAAAGTTGTTTGATTAACCCTATTAAAACTCAGTGGTTTTGAATGTAGACCACTATGAAAATGGCTTAAATTATGGATGTGTCTTGTAATGGAGATTTAAAAGGGCTACCTAAAAAGTCATTTGAGAGTGTAATCTTAATGATGTATCCAAACAACTTAAAAAGGGGCATTGGAAATCGTAGGTCTGTATACCCGCTGAGTGACAAGGCCCGCACAAAGCTTGGCTGGGATAAAACACGACTAGTAAGAGATTGTCAGTAGATTCTATAGAAGACAAAAAGGTGTATGTTGTCTAAAGTGATTGTGTATTGGCATTTTATGTCAGATAGTTTCCCTTCTTTTTAACTTTACAACTGTTTTATACTTCTGGCTAAATGTCATAATAAATCGTTCACCAGCACAATACAGTATATACATAAAATCTATGCAGGACCAAAACAGGTGTTTACACTGACTGCAAGGCTATGTACGCATATGTCTACACAAGTCTAGTCAGTTTCAACCTTAATCAAGTTAAATCACTCAGTACTTTTGCGGGGATGGTGGGGGTAATTCCTTCAATTTCTCATTTTTTCACTGTAGTCTAGTGGGTAACACACTAACCTAGGAACAGTCAGATACATAGTGGCTAGGATGACCATTTAAAATGGTGGCCATCTGTCATTGGCTTTTATCAGCAATACCAAGCTAAAGAACCTCAAGGACGTTGATAAATGGTCATCCTTCAGCGTCTGTCTTTCAGTTTGGGTAATGTCTCTAACTTGACAGCTGGGACTGTATTAGTGCAGTTATATTGGTAATACAACCCTTTGAGTCCTGTAGAACATGGATATATTGCCCTGAGTATAAAAAATATACAATGTAAGCTTTAATTAAGAGTCCTCCAGAAAGAGAGCATCCCTCCACAGGCTGCAACAAATGCATGAGAAATTTTTCTCTACAGGCGAAATTTGAGTGGTTTTCTCCTGAGGGCTTTTCAATCCATTCCTGGGATTTACCAAAAGGTTTTTTGTGTGTGTGTTCACATGATTTGTGCATCTGTTAAGTGTCCCAGGGTTTACACATGAAACAATGAATTGTCCAAATAACATCTATAACTGATATAAGACTTGCCATGTGGCACCCTATACGTGACAGAAAATAGACAAATAGCTCAACAAACTTTGGGCACTGTCCAGCTGGACTTCCAATATAATTTTACCAGCTTATGTCTAAACACACATGAATCTTTTCACAATAGTACACAAAAGTGTTTACTCTTGTAATCCAGTATCTTGATTGTACTATTTGCAGCATGTGCACTTATTGGATATTTATTACATGCAATAGAAGAATCCACAATTTTAACTAACTTCCAAAATTATTCATGGAATCTTGTTATAATCTGCACAATTCCGTTGGTGATATTAATATAATAAGTAGCTCTGAATAATGTTTGAAATGTAAAAAGAGAAACTTGTATTGCATCTTAACCTAAAAAGAAGATTTTCTTCAGAAACTCGGAATGATTTCAAGGAGAAATTTTCTGTTTGCGTCTTGGATTTTATTGCACTTACAAGGTGAGAAAATTTTGAATTATTGTCAGTTGATAATAATAATAATTTTTCCTTATGTTGTATGAATCTATGAAAGAACTAGATTTCTTCTAACTACACTCCCTCCAAAGAAGAGAGGTGAAGGTATTGTAATTGGGTCTGTCCGGCTGTTTGTCTGTCTGGGGTATATACATGCTCAGGCACCATGTTTAGGTTTTCTATGCCACTGACAGTAGTGGATTTCCATTTGCTATTAGTGTATTGTGTAATGCAAACATGCTTACACAAGGAAATTCTTGCACCAGGAATTATACTTACCAGATAATCTTCACAACAAAATAATCTTTGTCAAAAGTAGGCAATTATTTTTGGAAAAAATATCAACGGGTTCCTTATAGAACAATATATGTTAAGTAAAAAAACATATTAAAGGGTTTCCTTATAAAACAAGGTATGTAAAGTAAAAAAAATATCAAAGGGTTTCCTTATAGAACAATGTATGTAAAGTAAGAAAAAAATTATCAAAGGGTTTCCTTATAGAACAAGGCCAAAAGGGGTTTCGGTCCACGAGCGCAAGCGCGAAGCCATCAGAGACATGAGTACTGCACTGAAGTGGTAACCCACCCCCAGTACTAACATAGGCTATAGCCACTCAATTTCTGAAAAGACAGACAGTCATTGTGGCCACAGCACAATTCATGAAAGTCTGGAGACAAAAAAGAAATGAAAAACATTTGATCTCTCACGCTTAATAAAATATAAAGGAGCACTTAGTGCTTTGAAGGTCAAGCAGATATTAGGGATAATAGTTCTCAATTGAGATTTTTATTTTGGCAAACCCCTTTTCAGATTTTTATTGTCAAACCGTAAAAGCTCCTTGAAAACAAAGGAGGCTTAACTATATTTTCTTATTGTCTTTTTATGTACAGCATCGGTATCATGTGACACCTGCGATGGAGTCACGTGTCACAATGGAGGGACGTGTGTGGCAGGTCCTGCTGATTTCTGGTGTGAGTGCAATAAGGGATGGACTGGCAGAAACTGTACTCTCAATGGTAAGACCAATTCCCACACAGAAATGTGCAATTGTCCATTATATCAAAGCATTGCAATCCAATATCACAACCGAATATGACAATATTATAGGAGTGTGTAGTATCACATCATTACAGTCTGCGGCACAAATAAAGAGAAGCTCTGTGATAAGGTGTTTTAAATAATGCAAAATAGGTTCCAAAATTAGTAATTCCCTATTCAAGTTAATTTGCATCTACTCGGAGGAATACAGGTTTATGTTGTTTCGTTTTGTTAAGTTATAACAGTTAGCAAAGCAACAATGGGTAACTTCTATAATCAAAGTGAGATTTAGCATATAAATCTAACTTTGAAGTTAGTAGCTTGAATATTCAATATAGGAAAAGAATATGTTAATAAATTAAGAACAGAAGCTCTAGGCTACCATCAATATAAGTGTGGACTTAAAGTTTATTTCCTATGAACATGTTATGTGGATGTTACCTCAGTCTTTTTATCTCATTGACAGCATGCACAGAGAAGAAATATCTGAAGTTCACAGATGCTTCAATATCTGGATACAATGACATAGTACTTAGTGACATTGATCTCTATAGCTGCATGGCCATCTGTGAAGACAACAGCTGTGCCAGCATTGATTACCAACCAACTGTATGTGCTGAGTTAACATTTGAATTTGTAGTCTATAACTTACAGCACTTAAATAACAGATATTATTACCTCGGGCAAGCCTAGCGGCCACAAAGGTTAAGTAATCATTGGGATTCTGTTTGTGTGTATGTTACCAAAATTACCAAGTATGGATTTACATCAATTTTTACAATTGTTGGGTTTTTGCCTTATAGGGAACTGATTGGATCATCAACCAGTTTTAGTTCCTGGAGGGTTTTTTTCATGTTTTATTGTTTCCCATATTTGTAATAACCATATACACAATTCACAATGTTGTACACTCTATCAGATAAAGTTACAATTCCAGAATAAAAGAGAATTTAAATCAAATAATAGGACTAATCAACATATAATACAAAAAAAAACAATATACAATTTGTTACATGCTACATAATTGAAAAGACACTATAACATGTACATTTGAAAGAAAAAAAATAAAAATTACTTCAAGATTAATTCAAACTTTTAAAATCTTTATTCTGAAAATACTCAAAGCCAGGTTTTGACAAATTTTTCTTCCATTTTACCAATCTTTGATAACAGACCTTTGTCTGTATATATCTGACAAAGCTTATGCTTAACGGCTGATATGTTTAGTCTACTGCCAGATTTGGATGTTTCAAAAATGTATTTCTTGGTGACAATAATTAATGTGTTAATTGGGATATTGTTTTGATCATGCAAGGGATAACCACAGATTACAATAAAGTCAGTAAATTTTATTTTAACGCTATCACTACCATGTGTGTCGACTGCAGTCGACAGTAATATGTATTATAATATACCATGCCTGTCGAGCAGTGTCGACGGCCGTTAAATATATTTGTTTTCCCTTCAGTCATCTACTATACACTTTCTGTGTTATATCAGTATTAAAACGATTGTTTAAAATAAAATGTATGTAATATGTGCTATATTTTCGATAAATAACCCCATTTTTATTGGTTTTCATCATTATTTTGTAGTTAAATAGTCGCAAATACCGCAAATCTAATATATAAGGAAATATTGATTCTCGTGGTTATTTTTGTAATGGGGGAATCCCCAAGTTATTTTTATTCGACAGTTCAACAGTTCTAGGCGAAATATACCTAAAACTACCGCAAAATAAAGTATATAAGGTAGTGGGATCACTTTTTCCTGTATTGTTTGACATCTATTTTCCTTGGTCAGTGGCTATTAAAATGCTTTGGTAGTGAAAGGGTTAAAGTTAATTTTTTCAACAAGATACTTTTCGATAGCTTCCCAAAAAAGTTGCACTTGACCACATTGATAAAGAGTGCAAAATACTTTCTGATACATTGTTACATCTGAGACACAAGGAACAATCGGACAACTCCACTTTTTGAAGATACTGTTTTGTCCCGAGTATTCTGTACAATACTTTCATCTGGAACCATGTCGGGTTATTGTTTAGGATAGTTTTGAAACATGTTCTGTAAATATACTTCCACTGTTGTTCATTTATGTGTGTGTTTAAATCCATACTCCATCGTTTTTTTGAAGAATGATTATTTTTTTCCATGGATATCAAACATCTATAAAAATTACTGATCCCTTTAGATGACTTGAATATAATCCGGATATGGTTCAGTATAAAGGGTCTTGCTAGAGAGTCGTTGTCTTGTTGATCATTATCCTTTAAAAATTTAAGGGCATTAAGTTTTACACGAAGGTATGAAAGAAAGTTGACATGATCCAAATTATAAAGTCTCTGTAACTGATTGCAGCTCATAATTGTACCCCTTGGGTCTAATATATCACTGACTGTTATTATACCTTTTAAGTACCAATCAGAAAAAATAGGGGTTCAGCTGAAATTTTGTTGTTATACCAAATAGGAGATGTTAGTAAGTGACTTTTAGACTGAAAGATTTGGTTGTTTAGGACATTATACCATGAATCAAATGTGTGTAGCCAAAACTTATTTGTTGTCCATTGCTTCAGTAATTTAATATATTCTGGGCCAAGCGTTAGAATTCTGTCAACTTTGGAGTATACTGT
Organism: Sabellastarte sp. h YS-2021; assembly: GCA_964017235.1. NCBI lineage: Eukaryota > Metazoa > Annelida > Polychaeta > Sabellida > Sabellidae > Sabellastarte > Sabellastarte sp. h YS-2021. Next base: position 146,339,334 of record OZ024931.1, read on the forward strand.
GAGTTGAAATAACTTAATCCAAGGGGTGGAATCTTTTTCTCTGAATAGTCTTCGAAGCCAACTTGTTTTAAGAGAACTTAAAAATAGTTTTACATTTATCATTTTTATTCCCCCCAGGCAATTTTCCTTCATTAAAGTTCTCCAATTTATCTTGTCTGGCTTATCAGACCAAATGAATTTGAATAATATATCATTTAATTGGGTTAACCATATATCATTTGGATTTGGTATACTTAGAGACAGATGATTTAATTTGGCCAGAAAAAAGGTCTTTATTACAGTCACTTTTCCTATTGGTGTGAGATATCTTCTGTTCCATATATTGATGAGATCTTTAATTTCGGTTAGTTTTGCACTAAGATTCAGGTCTAACATACTATCTAGATCTACTGAAAAAGTTAATCCCAGGAGGTCAAACTGAGTACATCCCCATTGTAATCCTTTGGTAATTAATTTATCTTTGCAATGTTTTTTCTTTCCTTTCCAAATTAATTTTGTCTTGTCTGTGTTGACCTTTAAACCTGAGATTGAGCAAAAATTTCCAATACATTTAAGGCTGCTTGTAAAGAAGAATGCGAACCATCTAAAAAAGGGTGGTATCATCTGCATATTGTGTAATTTTGAATTCCAAATTATTAATGGATATCCCCTTTACATCAATGCATTGTGAAATAAGAATTGTGAAATCTGTACAACCAAAATATATAAATAAGCTGAAATTGGGTCGCCTTGTCTACAACCTCGGCCGATATTGATGGTTTCTGATGTGATACCACATTGTATAACTCTTGCCTGTATATCTTTATTGAATAATTGTATCCATTGTACAAAGTTTCTCCCAAAACCCAGATAAGTCAAAGTTTTATATATAAAATTCCATGATATCGAAACGAACGCTTTTCAAAATCAATTAGCATGAGGAGCCCAGGTATATTTTTGGTTTCCGTGAAGTTCATAATGTCAGACTAATCTGCTGCTCTCGCCGATATATCTGCCAGAAACAAAACCAGTTTGGGAAGGGCTTATTAAATTATCTAAATATGGTTTGATTCGATTAGCAATAGAAGCAGAAGCTATTTTCTATAGAACAGACAGCATGGATAAGGGTCGCCAATTTTTTAGGAATTCTCTAGATTCACCCTTCTTTGGTATGCATGTTATAATACATTGTCTTAAGGAAATTGTGAATGTCCCTTTTTCAAAACACTGATTTAGCGCCTTCAATATCCAATGACTAACATTTTTCCAAAATAGTTTTAAAAAATTCCGCAGGAAACCCATCAATTCCTGGTGTTTTGTTATTTTTCATTTGCTTTACAGTCAATGATATTTCTTTATATGTTAAGGGTCCGTCAAGGCTTCTACTTTGTTCAGCACTAAGCGTATTTACTTGATAACCAGCTAGTAGTTGATTTAAGTCGATATCTTCTAATTGATGATCAAAAGATTTGAAAAGGTTTGAGTACAAATTTTTTAATTCAAACATGATATCATTTTGGTCTACCAAAAATGTTCCATCATGCTTTATTATTTTTTTGATAGTTTTATCAGTGTAGTTATGGCGTTCTAAGGAACAAAAATATTTGCTGGGTTTTTCTCCATCACCTAGCCATTGTATACGTGAGCGAATCTGATGGCCCCTAATAGTTTCTCCCCTGATGTTTTCCAGCTCCAACTTTTTTTGTCCAAAATATTAATATTTTCAGATAAATTTTCTTGCTCTAAAGCATTTATTTCAGATATCAGTTTCTTTTCACTTTCAACAGTCTTTCAGCATGTTTGTGTTAAGTTTCCAAATACCACGACCTCTTCTGAAATTATTTATCAGCAATGACATTAAGATGATGGAGTGATCAGATTTATAACCGGCTTGTATATCAAAATTAGATACTAAGCTAGTTAAGGAAGAAGTAGTGATGAAGTAATCAAGTCTTCCTTGCTTAATGGGGTTCCGTCTGCACCAAGTGTAATGCTTACAGTTTGGGTTAAAGTATCTATACATGTCAACTAAATTATAATCATGTATTATATTAAGTAATGTGTTTCGGGACTTTGGATTGTTTAAATTTACATAATTGTGGCTGTCTAGGTCAGGATTAAGTATAATGTTGAAGTCACCACACCAAATAACATAATCTTGTTCATTATCTTGTAAAAGATCTCTAATTTTATTGAAGAAACTACAATCATCAGTGTTTGGCCCATATATATTTATTAATCGAATCTTTATATCGCTAATGATCATGTCTAAAAGAAACATATTTCCTATAGCATCACCTTCGGAATGGCTTACTTTGTACTCAATATTATTGCTAATTAGAACTGCAACACCTCTGGCATTCATTTTATATCCATTCAAAAAAATGTCTCCTTCCCATATAGTTTTAAGCCAATGGAAGTCGTGATTTGTAAGATGTGTATCTTGAAGGCATATTACCTTTGCACCCATATTTTTTAAATAATTAATGACATCATATATTTTGTCTTTATTCTGTAGGCCTTGACAATTAAATGAAGCTTTAGAAACTGATTCCCCTATTTTTGTACTCATTTTGTTGTTATTACAAATTGTGCTTGATTATTTAAATACATAGTGTAGTTAAAGTATGTGTTACATAATAAGCTGAATCCTATTATACCTTTTGCTTGATCATCAAACATATATCTACTGTATGCAAGAAACCTGTTAACAGAGTTCACTGAAAAAAGTACATCAACATCAATATATGGATACATAGCATATTTGTAGAGGACGGAACATGGGAAAATGAAAAGGAAAACAGAAATATATATAGAAGTTTTAAATAAATTCTAAAAAAAAGAAAGGAAAGAAAAAAAACACTTTGGTGTGTGCTTTGTAACATGAAAAGGAGGTTTTTAAGGAATTTTCTTGTTAAATATGGCAGACTTTCAAGCACCAGATTGAGATGAGTACTCAAACCAAGTGTGGGAATGTTGGTCAACGGTAGACAACGGTGTCTGTCCAAATCCTCTTGTGAATAACACACGGGCATTTCTCCCTCGTTATAGGTTTTCACATGAAGTGGTCAAACTATATGTATAGCCTTTTTGATTAATTCATTGATTGACTGACTGAATAACTGACTAACTGACTGACTGACTGATTGATTGATTGATTTTGAGTAGATACCACTCTCCACACACTATATCTAGGCCCAATAATGGAAGACGGAAGAGAATACCACTGCATACTAGTTGGACAACATTCTTCTTTGAAAACCATCTGTCATTACCAAGGAACTATCAACCTTTGAAACTTAGATGAAGGTCCATCCAATTGAAATGGGAACCTGAAAGGCTGGGCAAAGGTCTCGTACCCACTTAACGGCCTACTAATATTTTAAAACTTATATTATCATCTAATGAGTGACTAAAGTAAATCTAACTGGTTTAATCAGTTCGGACCTCTCTGATAGTTGACTGGGCAGCGGATGGACATAAGCAGTAAGAGGATCAGGGTTCAAATCAAATGAGTGTGGTTATATTTATCACACAGTCAATAATCTAATGGGGTTTCCAAAAAATCACCTTTGTCAGAGTAAATAACATTTCCTTAAGAAAAGCATGGCAGTGTTTTGTTTGTATTCAGATGCACTATCATGACACCTTCAGACTGAAGCTTAAGCCTCATTTTTTAAATCTTTACATTATTTATCACTGTATCTTCAGCAACAAAAATGCTTCATTCAACAAGTCAACCAACATTCTGTAGCTTTGACACATGGTACAGGATTCAACCACTATGAATTCTGTGGTAAGTATCAATACAAAGTGACATGTGTGTACTGTCAAATTTTATCAAATTGCACAAGAGGATTGTGTGATTATTTAAGATAAAAGCAAAGAAACCTTTCGGTCTCCATTCTAAAAGTTTATTTTAACAACATACATGGTTTTATAAAATGTAAGGACAGTTATAGATTAGCCAGAGATATATTTCATCTGTTAAAATCTCATATTAACTCTTCTGCATGACTGAATTTCCTGTCAATATAGATCATAGCAACCCACACACAGGGCCATGCAACTGACGGACAAATCAAAAGTATGAACACGACATGGAAAATGCACTTTCTGCAAAATACACAGCTTTAGCAGTAACCAGATAATATCAACCACAAGTGTATTTACTTACCACACAAACCATGTAACAATTGTGAAATACAAAATATTATATTTAATTTAATGCAGATTTGCTAATTTTTTATAAAACTGAGCATTCACAACTAGTATGCATGAACAGACAGTTTTACAAAGATTATTATGACGAAATCCATACCAGTCGCATAATTTTAACTTAGAAGGCCATTCTCACAAACTCACAGTGACTCATAAATCAAAATAACCCATATACACAACCTCTGAGCAGAGACAAAGAATTGGAATTTATCTGGGACATTCTCACTATACTCCCTATTGGCATGAACTAATCTATGTAATAAATATTTATCTAAATGTACAGTAGCTGGCGCAAAACAATCCTTTATCCTTTTACTCTGAATATGCCTAGAAAATGAGAAATCTGAATGAACAAGGCCAAAAGGTGTTTCGGTCCCCTTCCTCGAGCAGAAATCCATCAGAGACACCAGTAGTGCACTAGAATTTACAAAAGTTTGGGGACCTCAAAAAAGCACACACCCAGGTTTTTCACCACTCCACCACATTTGCACCACACCACCACTTTCACCAAGATGCAATAGATTAACTAGTATATTGACTAGCTAGCAACTCTTCAGGTTTTCACGCTCCTCCCTGAACCAAAAAATGAGTAAAAGAACTTTTTTCAGTATTAAGTTTTGGATTAGTTGCCAATGGCAATTTTTGAGTGTGTCATCACCATAAAAGTAAAACATAATATGAAGGTGCTGTCAATCACCTTACTGAGAGGAACAGGATTTGATGAAAATAACATGGATCCCAAGACTTAACCCTGAGGGATACCATACAAAGCTTCCTGAGTTCTGAAAATGTGGATCCAGCCTTACACTGAAAGTGATCTCCAAAGTAGGACTTAAGCCATACTGATGCAGTGCTAACAGCACCAATTATTTCAAACATCACAAAATGATCAAGCAGTACTACAACAGAAACTCCCCCTCTTGATAAAAAAGTGGACATCATTTTGTATAGACAGCAGTGCTGTTTCAGCTGTGTGGACAACCTTATAGAGACCATGATTCTTGTTGTCCAGTCCAATGGAATTTACATAATCAGCAACTAATGTTTGACCTTTAATTACATGTAACCACGTGCAACTAACACCATGACACTGGCCATTCAACAGAATGTAAACAAGTAACTTATTGTAAATTTTCAGGCTGTAGCCATTTTATAAAAAGTTGTGCCTAGTTGCCTTATACGTTTGGCCTGTAACAATTTTGTAGATAGCTGCACCTAATTGTTTTGCCCTCTCAGATAGAAACCATTTATTAGAAAGCTTTACCGGATGGTTAAGTACTTTCGTGATGGAACATTTTGGTAGACAACTGGACTTAAATACTTAATCCAAACTGCTAAATCCATTTGGAAGTTAGCTGTATTTCATTATTATATTGTTTCAGGCTCTAACTGTTTGGGGGTAAATATACTTAATCCTTTGATCTATTCAACTATAATCATTTAGTAGGTAAGAGTTCATTGTTTCTCATCATTTCAAGCCTTAACCATTCGGGCAATATTTGTTCTCAATTGTTTGACCATTTTGGTTGTTACCGCTTTAGACATTTGTATCTTACTGATTGATCACTTCAGGATACCAGGTGCTCGGTGACTTAGAGGTGAGAAAGTTTGGTCTGATCACAAGCTGTCAACTCTGTGTAGGCTTGACCCTAACTTTGACTTTGACATTTTATGCTGTAACCACTTGGTAGACAACTGTACCTAACCGCTTATTCCTTTCAGACTGCTACCATTCGGTAGATAGTTGTGCTAATGTGCTTTAACTTTTTCAGGCTCTAACCACATGGTAGATAGGTTTACCTAATTGTTATATCCTCCAAGGCTATTATAATTTGGATGACAGCTGAACCTAACTATTTGATCCGTCTAGACTGAAAACATGTGGTTGGCAACCGAACCTATTTAGTAAATATCTGTACCGGATTGTTAGATCCTTTCAGTCTTGAACCATGTGATATACAATAGTCCCTAGTTGTTTCATCGCTGGCTGTAAAGGTTTGGTTTATAAATGTACCTAATTGATTCTTTCCATCTGCAATCTGATGTAGATAGTTGCACCATATTGACCTTGAACAATTTATTTAAAACTTACTTAATTTATGATCTATTCAAATTGTAACTATTTTGTAGATATATGTACTAGATCTGTAATCCTTGCAGGCTGTAATGATTACAGTGATGGCATTGCCTCTCTTATCTCTGATGCATCACTCTCCGTAACATGTTACATGACAAGTACATCCTCTGTGGTAGAGCTGACTTGTCCTATGGGATACACATTTGAAGGAACCAACTCCACAACAGTTCAGACAGAGTGTGTGTGTACTGAATATATGGGATATCCTTCTTTCAATGGGACCTGTCTGTGTATGTATTGTGGCTAGTGACCAGTCCATGACAATGCTTCATTTAATTGTTTAAAATTAAATTGTATTTACAATATCAATAAAATTCACTTCTGATATATGAATACCTTTAATATACATTCAATTACATATTTTTTTAAACACAAAAGCACTGACTTTGCACAAATGTATACCACTTGGTCATTATATGTATAACCAATATCAAATTCAAAGAAACCGAATTTACAGGAGGGTAAAAACTCAACATGAACCACAAGGTCTTTTGTTAATCATATTTTTGACTGCATTTATGAGCTGAAATTTAATTGTGCTTAAATATTCACATGTTGTTCTTTACATTTTGAGTATGTTCAATAAAATATTTAATTAATTTACACCTTTCAAGAAGTTGCAAGTTTTATGGAATAAGTCTATGCTTGTCAAGATTTGTCAGGCAATAATTCATCTTTTGATATTGAATACCTAATTATTATATTGACCGATTTATCTATAGTTCACGTATTTATCTGCAGTTGCAGGGAAGTACAGCTGCCTTGGAGAAATGGCATGTGATGTGTCAGCAGAAATCCACACCAACCATTTCTGTCTCTGAGTTCAGTTGTTCAGAACTGTGTGATGACAACACAGCTTGTTTGTACTTCTCTTTCAACTCCAGCAGTCAGCAGTGTGTTATGTATGAAACATGTTCTGTCACAATGGATCCATCAGCAGGTCAACTCTATCAAAAGATGGGTATGCAGAGTTATCAAGCCTTGTTGAAATGTTTTGACCTATCATTTCTAATGTAGTTCCTTCATTGTATGTCGACACAGATGACATTAGGGGAACAAACGACTGCCAAAAGAAATCATAATCAATACTTTTGGAAATATGTTTGAAAGGCTTTGTGCATAAGTATTAATGTCCTCAATGTATGTGTCCAGTCATGCTGTGTTATGACCTATCGTTTGAGTTGACTTATCTTTATAATCATGCGATCTATCTTGTCCCCCCCTTTTTGATATGACCAATCTGACTAAATGATCTTGTCTTTTGAGTCACCAGCTTAATGTTTTATCTTGCCAACAGTGATTAGGACTCGGTATTATGAATTTCCTTCTCGAATCTTGGCAGTTAACTTGGAGACTAAACTTTTTGATAGTATGACTTATATCTTCATTTGTAATGCATTTTTGTGAATAATCATAAGAAACAGCCATCTTTATAATTGGCTAGGTCCTACAATATTTATTTGGGGTGTAAGTGATATATATATATTATTTCATCTGTCTGTGAATTTAGGAATTATTTTGGTTGTTTTTATTATTGAACATTAATAAACATAACAATATAAATTTATTTTTAATGATTAAGTCACACCCAGTACCTCGCCAGTTATGTAGTGGTGGGTAGTTGGAAGGGCAGAGGAAACCAGTACATGCAGTTACTCAAGTTACTCAAGTTACTCAAGGTCGTGTATTGTAAACTGTCATCTAATATCCAGCAACTACCAGCTTTCATACATGAGGCCAGGCTGGGATTCAAACTTTTATCTCAGAGGAGGGAGGCGAATGTGTCATCACCATGGCCCTTGAAATCAGTTTATTGTCATAACATAATATGTAGCAATAGTTATGTTATAACAGACGTTTGCTGGCCTTAGACTGTAACTAATCAAGGTTGGGCAGCTAAAAATCTTTAATGCATTGTAAAATCAAATTATTGTACTATGATATTTTCTTCTTATTTTCTTAAAAAGGTAGTTGGCTAGAGTGGTCTCACTGGTCAAACTTAAACAGACTGAGACTTTACAGTAGATCACGGATGTGGAAATACCCTGAAAACTCCAGAAGTGTCCAAACAGTAAACAAGACGTGCTTTGGTAAGTTGTGACCATGTCATAACTTACCTGTTATAGTCCAGCTACTGAAAATCATCACATGTCTTATTTGTTATACTTGCAGCATTTACCTTTATCAGTCAGTGAAAGTATTCCATAAGTGTATCATAACTACTAGTAACGTCTCTGTGTTTTATTCCAACAGATTGCTTTGAGGTGGTAGTTGTAGTAATAGAAGCAGCGGGAACTTCCAAATTTTATTCTCCATCTCAACTAATCAGTCTCTTCCCAAAACTTTGGTCTTGTGCTATCTCTTATTCTTGCTTCTTGAACCACAAAAAATGTCAATTTTAAAATGTTCATTAACTTGCTACAGGCATCGCAAGTTTTCTGTTTCTTGTTAGACAACAACAATATGAAGTTCCAATTAAGTGTTTCTTGTATCTTTGAATGACATAGCACGTTTCAAATCAAAATTGCCTGGTTAGAATTTAAGCTAAACACACCAATAATTTTTAAATGTTAAGCTTTTAAATACACCACCATCACATTTTATTTCCTTTCATTTTAAGAAATAAATTGTATGGGATAAAAATTACCACATTGGTCTTCAGTCATGTAATCATGTATCATATACAGTTACCAAATTGGTGTTCAATCAGGGCATTGCATACGAGATAGAATTACCACATCAGTGTTCAATAACGTAATCATGTATGAAATACAATTACCACCTTTGTGTTTAATCATGCAATCACATATGATATACAATTGCCACATTGGTGTTAAATCTTGTAATCAAATCTAATATATAGTTCCCACATTTTAAGCATGTTTAAGCATGTATTCATATATGACATACAATAGACACATTGATGTAGAATATGATATAGAATAACCCCATTAGTGTTTAATTGTGCAATTACATATGATATAGAATTACCATCTTGGTGGTACATCAACTTATAACATGTAATTGCCACTTTGGCGTTAAATCATGTAATCATATATGATGTATCAATACCACGTTGGTGTTCAATCATGTATTCATATATGATATACAATAACTACATTGGTGTTCAATCGTGTAAACACATATGATATACAATTACCACATTGGTGTTCAAATGTCCAATGACAAATGATATACAAATACCACATTGTAGTTCAATCATATAATCATGTGACATACAATTGCCATATTGGTGTTCAGTTCTGACATTACATATGATATCCAGTTACCACATTGGTGTCAAATCATATAATCACATTTGATATGTAATTAGCACATTAGTGTTCAATCATGTAATTATATGTGATACACAATTACCACATTGGCGCCCAATCACGTAATCATATATGATATACAATCACCAGATTTGTGCTCAATCATGTAAGTAAATATCTTGATACAATTTTTTGAATTTTTCCTCCTAAAGTTAGATCACATTCTTTCCCCTGTCACTCTCCACCTGCAGTTCTTTCTTCAGCTCAGTGTGGTCCATAGATGTTCTTTGTCTCACTTCTTCCACGATTTTCAGAGCTTAACCGTCTTTGTGACCCAAATGATAAAGTGCTAAAGTCCAAAAAATGTCCACTTCGTATATGTATAATGAGGGATGTTTTACTTTTATTTACTGTCATGTATTTTGAAGATGAACAATACAATACTCGAGCTAGGAACTCCTGTGATATTGTTGCCTTCATTTTATATTTTTATATTATCATTTTGTATTATATTTTATGGGAAATTTATCTTTTATAGGTTTTGTTTATAAAGTAACAAGAAACTCCAGGCTTCTACGCCATGCGGGTTACGTGACCACAGTGAGTGAACACACACTATGTCTCTTTGACTGTATGAACACTTTGAGCTGTCTGTCTGTCAATGTGTGGTCAGATGAGTCTGCAGGATTCCGGTGTGAACTCAATAATGCTACCATGGCAACAGTCACACGAAATTATATCTCTTATGCAGATACATATGTGTATTATGAGTTAGACATCACTCACTGTAGTTAAATTAGTGTTTGATTGAATGATCTTTTCAGAGAATAGTCGACTGGATTGTTATTGGAAATTGTTTGGTTGTAGATTAGTGGTCAAATAGTGCCCAATATTTGAAGATAATGGACTGTTGACAAGGTCTCAAAAGACAGTTTCGAGGTAATGAACCTCTTTGAATTACATCTGGGAGTTTTTCTGTTGTATGTTATAAGTGTCCAATATTTGTTTAATTATGGACAGTATAGTGACTATGGTCATGCATAGAAACCTTTTTGGACTCACATTTCCAAAGAAGCCCCTTTTCCCTCACGTCATCTAAATGACCACAAAGGTGATATAAATCAAGATATCAGCAATTTTTATCACCAAACACATATGTATAAAATAATACTGCCCTTCACCTCTTTTATACATTCACTATAAAACTTCAGTGAATGAAATGTGTCTATTATTTTTAAGAACAAACCTTGACAAATTTAATCGGTCCAATGGGAGAATCTGGGTTAATTTTCAAGGGATATAAAATTGCAAACCCATGTATTTATTTGGGGTTTTACATTGCTTTCAACACTGTACAGGTCATATCACGACAGGTAGTTGGAAGGGCAGAGGAAACCAGTACATACAGTTGGTCAATGTTCTGCACTGTAAACTGCCGACCAACTTCAAGCAACTACCAGCTTTCCCACTTGAGGTACAGCCGTGAACCAAACCCCGGCCTCAGAGGTGGGAGGTGAGAGTGTTACCACTCTGCCACAGTGGCCCCTCAAACCCATATACCATCATTTACTTCACCATCTTTTTGGGGTATATCTAATGTTTTTTAATTAGGAGAGCCTGACTAATTGATGATCCGTATCATATTCTGGATAAAAAATCCAGATTTCCACTATATTATCAGTGACTTGGGCTTTCTGGTTGGCATTAATCCTAAAGTAATGAGTAACCTGCATTAAATTTGTAATTTACATTGGGTCTGGTAAAAGGACAACTCGATAGTAATTTAGGAAAGATTTAGATGGCATCTTAGATACAAAAAGATAGAAATGACCACTGAAATTTGCACTGTACAAATGCTTTTTTTTAGTTTAGAAACTGTTTGTCTTCACGTGATGGATTGATTTTTGGTTAAGCTTTTTTCAACACATTGTATAAGTCCAATCATTAGAGTCAGTTAAGACAATAAAGGAGAAACATATTCATTAATCAATAAACTTAAATTCGCAACAAAATCATAGAGTGCCTGATAATGTACAAATCCTGGTCCGAATGTAATATACTGAAAAAAGTAATATGGATAATTTTTAATTTTTAGATGGAACAAGCCATTCTATCATGCCACCTTGTGTCAAAATATAACTCCAATCTAATGAACAATATTTTGACTCTTATAATGTGAATATTGTAGAAAAATCCTAAAAAATAACCACAGTCTGAAAATGGATCATCATTGAGGAGTGATAAGCAATGGTAGACTCTATCTTGTGTGAAAACATGACCCAGGTCTGATGTATAGTTTCTGAGAAATAAAGTATCCCTAATATATTGCCTTTATTTGATATATTTTCTTTGCATATATATTTTTCAGTCTTAAGTATTATTTCTCCTGCACCTTTACATAAGTTAAAGTGTTTTGAAAGGTGGCCACTTCTATTGAACTTTCTGATCACCACTTTACATCATGGCATGCAATGAGATCTCTCCAGGCTATGGGTTAATGGCATTTCCGATGCTATTTTAAAGATTATTTCAGACCAACATGTCTGTTGTGTGTAATTTGTGTCTCCGTATGCATACCTGTACTTGTATAATAATTGCTACAATAATCAACCTCACTTCTTGCATGATTAGTATTGATTTTTAAATATCCTCATAATTTCAAATTAATTGTTGAACCCAGGGTAAAACTACTTTTACAATAAGTTATAAAATGTATTTACAATAAGTTACAAAATGTATTTAAAACAGAAAATTTTCATTCATAAAACTATCGCCTTAGAATTATTTCTAAGAATAAGAATTTTCTTAGTTGAGAAAAGTAAACAGACACATGTGCATACATATAGATTTTGATGTCACATGATCAGTCATGCGACATACATGTATTTACACCTGTTTTACTTGCAATGGAGTCAGAATGAGGTGCCGGATTTACAAAAGGTCTTAATATTATCCTTTCCTTAGGCTTAGCCCAGTCTTTAATACAAGTTATATTTCAGATAAAAATTTTCATAAATAGGTATTCATAAAGCAGGTTTTAGCTTGGACAAAAGTCATCAACTTAAGACCAAGACTGATTTTTTTCATATAACTAAATTTATTGAACATAAATCACAAAGCGCTGTACATATTAACTGTAAAATATATCCCATACAAGTAAAACATCAATATTAACTGATTAACTCATCTCCTGACAGCAATAAAATGAGTGCATTAACCTAACTATTTTCATCATTCTTATATTAATACTTCTTAAAATCATAAAATTCCAGAATAAGACATTTCAAATCAGATTTACACTTCAAAAGGAAAACAAAATTACAGTGCTGCAGTAATTATAAGCACTGAAATAGGGGTTTCCCGATATCATGTATCTTATTTTTTTTCAAAGAACAAACATAAATATCCAATAAAAAGACATACAAAAGGTCAAACCCAAGTATAACGACCAAAGGTCAGCAAAGGTCAAAGGTCAAGAGATCTGTTCTCATTGTAGCCAATCCCTAGTGATAAATAAAAGAAGCCTTTGAAATAGTAAAGTAAAATAGGTATATAATATCACTGCAAAATAATGTAAAGGGGGAAAAACAGCCCCATTCAATCCATAAGGGTAGATTCAAGCAATTGCACATCAGAGGATGACAGAATTTGATATCCACAAAGTATTTCAGCAATTATGTAAACTACAAAATTGTTATAAGCATTATAATGTCTTAGAGGGGCCACGGTGGCAGAGTGGTAACACTCTCGCCTCCCACCTCTGAGGCCGGGGTTCGATCCCCGTGACAGGCTTAAGTGGGAAAGCTGGTAGTTGCTTGCCGTTGGTCAGCAGTTTACAGTACACAACCCTAGCGAACTCTATGTACTGGTTTCCTCTGCCCTTCCAACTACCCGTCGTGATATGACCTGTACAGTGTTGAAAGCGACGTAAAACCCCAAATAAATAAATAAATATAATGTCTTAGAGTATCTCGTCTAGCTTTGATAATGTACTAATACAGCACCTTGTACACTGCATGTGTATGTGTATGGGAGGATGCACATGTGCATGGCCCTGAGCCTGTTGCAGGTTCTGTACAAATGTGTTAATAAATAGCTTAGTTAAAACATTGAATCAATTCGGATTCAAAACATTACCTGCATCATTTGAATGGGATTATATAGACCTTGTGCTCATTTTTGTTGGATTTAAATCTTTACAGAAATTATGGTGGAATCTCTAGTTGAAGTTCAAGTTTTTATGTTCAATGGTGCCTGTAAATTTGGATATGTTTCAAAGCAATTTTTTGCATTGTTGTAAATATGAACTTAGTTTATGTAGTGGTGAATAATGAAAATAAAACATCAATCATTAGACATACACAAAAAAATGTCCCTCTGGAAAATAAGCTTTATAATTCATGAAAAAATCCTCCTTTATGTCATCAGGGAAGTTTCCCACAAAATTTGTTCTTTCTTGCCCCAAGGTTGTAGGGACTCTATTTCTGAGAAAGTGTTATAATTTTTCTTCTTAAGTGTTTGACATGCTTATAGATGTTGATGTAAACCATTTATGACACAGGCTGCTAAGATGATATAACAATTCTTCTTAAATAAATGTCAATTTACCATTGATCATTAGCATTAGGAGTTCTGTAGATAATTGGGACATTTATATATTTTCTTTCAATTCTTTTTATGTAAGAACGACTCCTCCATAAATTTTTTTATTTTTCACAGATAAAAATATTTCAAATGAAATTCATTGGGTTAGATTTAAACACTTTCAGTCTCATTTCAAGGTCATCAGTTTGCCTCCCTATTTACCTGATAATACAGTCACAAACCTTTTAAATGTGAACAGGGTTTCAGGAACAGAAAAGCTTCAGGCAAATGTGGCTTATTTCTTCTGCTTAATTCTCGCACTATTGACAACTGCACACCATGTTATTATAAGCAATTGCTCAGTGAGTTTTGACAGCCATCTTTGTGTAATTCATACCATTATTGTACAATAGTTTACCATAAAAAAGAACTTTGATTGATTGAATAACCAGGTTTCGTCATCTTACCCTCAGGAGTGTATTTATGGAAATGTGTGAAGTTGTGTATTTTAGTTTATACCATAATTTCTCCAAACTGAGTTTGCCTCTCAAGCTCCTTTGCAAACCAGAGCAAAATGTTATTAATTGTGTGGCCCATTATTACTTCTGTCAAAGAGCTATGAATTCATGATGGTTTGTGTTTCAGTTTGTCCATTTGTCTGTCTGTGTGCTTGTTTGCAGGATTACACAAAGATACTACCGATAAAACAACATTGACCTTCGTAAAAAAATTAGAAGACAAGTCTTGATCCAACTTAGTTTCCATATTTGGAGAGATATCTGGATCAACGTCTAGATACAAAAAAAATCAAAGATCTGGGGTCAGTTTCACGAAGCCTCCTTTGAAAAGGACCTCCTTTAGTAAAGCAATGTCATTTTTCCTTTGGTAAGGCCATCTTAAATTTCAATTTCACAAGGCCTCCTTTTAATTCTCCTTACCAAAGGTCTTCCCTAAAACTTAAGGAGGGAGCAAATGTCCTTTAAAATTATAAAACATTCTTTGAAGGACACTTAGGTTCTTAGCTCCCTTGAAATTTAAGAAAGGTGGCTTTGTGAAACTGAGATTTTAAGGGAGGGTGAAATTCAAGGAAATCCTTAAATTTAAGGTGACCTTTATTTTAAGGAGGCTTTGGGAAACCGGCCCCTGGACTTTTCCATTTACTTATTATTGATATGTTATGCTTTAGAAAAGAGACATAAAATACTCAAATAAACTACACATGCCTTGGCAGAAGTCTAGACTATTCAAGTGCACTTGCCTTTTACTTATGAAGTTTACAATAACGATAAACATTTGCAACATTATCGCTAAACATATCTGGAAATTTCCCCTCTGACAAATTGTGTACAATTTATTTTCACACATGGATACACTCCAACATGTCCATTAGATCCACTCATTTATATGACCAATGACCAGTCTTCCCATAAATATAGGCCTGAGTGGATTTTTTAACCCTACCAAGAAGATATTTAATTCATGACCAATTATCTGTTTGTTAACAGGATTTGCAAATACTACTGCTTGGATCTTAATCTAAAAGTGAGAATATGTTCATTTGTCTAACGTAGATCCCATTTAAGTTCGAGAGTAATGCGAATCTCTGTCCGGATAAAATAATCAAAGATCTGGATTTTCCAAGTTTATTTTTATACAAAACCTTTGTGAAGGTATGCGCGTTCTGAGTTCTCTTGTTATAAAATGAGATGAGTCTAAAATGGGGGAGTTATTGGGTTGTACATGTCTTTCGCAATCCAACTTTTCATGCCAGGACAATTTATACTATACCAGGCCTTTTATCCATAAGAATTCTAATATTTTCTGGATATAATATTTATAACCAGCCCAAAAATGTATACATTTTCTAAGTTATATAACAACTTTGCTTTTATGAACTGAATATAATGGAATAAACTTAAAGTCGTTTAGGTACCATTATCAATGGTTTTACAAATGTAACAATACCTGATGGTAGTGATTCCATTAACATGAAATAAATACTTCTTGCTTACACACTGTTGAAGTTACATTTACAAATACAGCAGTAATTTGGATAATGGTAACATATGTCAGACTTGAATCTAAGAATTTTTCGCCAACAACAAACGTAGGGATCTTAATATCACAAGTGAAGTGTACTGGAACAAGGACAATGTCAAATTTGTGGGGTTATGTATACGCAAGTAGGCATCATAACTAAGCAAGTAACATTTTTGTCAGTTATGGGATAATGATAAACAGATGCTCACTAAGTTGAGATACAATTTATCTCTAGCTGATAAGGTCCATTTAAACTATTTAGATATAAACAGAAATAAGCACAAAATAATTGACATTAGGAATATTGGATGGATGTGATTTCAGTAAGCTGACGTGAACTGAAGTTATCTTCTATATTTGAATGGCCCTTTAGTGTAACATAAATCAGTAATCAATTAATCCTACAAGACTGTAAGTGATTCAAATGATCATAGATCACTTCATCTAAGTAGCCCTAGGATTTCAGTAACAATAACTTGAGTTCAATATCTATCACATGATTAGGCATATTACTCTGGAGTGTAACTTTGTAGGAAAGAACTACACGCACACAAAGTTTAATTCTCTAAATGTCGGGTATACCTTTGGTATGTGTTAAGTTTATCTCTTCTGCTTCTCAAGAGTGCTCAGGACTTGCTAGTCTTTTGTACAATGATTTGGTCACATAAATCCCTTTAGTTGGAACTTGTTTAGTCTGGCCTGCCATTCCCTTTAACAAGAATGGGTCTAGTGTGGCTCATGGTGGTCTTCACATATCATTTATTTGCCACTGTGGCCTAGCAGGTAACACACTTGTCTAGGAACTCAGAGGACGTTGGTACACACCCAGGTACAGGCAGATACATAGTGGCTTGGATGACCACTTAAAATGGCGGTCCCCTGTCATTGGGTTCTGTCCCCAGAGGCAGGTTAAAGAACCTCAAGGACTTTGATAAATAGTCATCCTTGAGCCTCTATCTTCCAGTTAGGGGAATGTCAGTTACTTGTGAGTTGGGGCTGTACCTGTGCAGTTGGATAGGTTAAATAGCGCTTTGAGTTCTGTAGTATATGAAGATATTGCGCTGAGTATAAATAAATACAAAAAAATGCTGCATTCTTTGGCATGTTATTTTAATGATAAATCCCCTTAATTAACAAGAATGGGTCTAGTATGACTTTCCCTATGATAATTATTTTGTTAAGTCAGCGCACTGAGTTCCCCTTTGTGGGGAAGATATTGCGCCTGCAAAGCAGTAGATTAGATTAGATTAGTTCTGTGCCTTTTTACAAGCCTTGAACTGCAGTCATGAATAGACAAAAGAATGCAACACTGACTTGTCATTTTTGGGGGGAATGTCCCGTTTTTCACCAGTATATTGTGTAAATCATGCCTCAAGAGTTCCATATCATACTGAATTGATAGTGGTATTCAGTGGGGCAGTCCTGTTCCAAAAGTGTTGGGTTAGGGTACCAGTACAAAGATATTTTTGGTTTATGACACCATCAAGAGGTACATAAGGAAGTGTCATATTGAACTTAGAATTGGCTTCATAGTTTAAGTCAATTAGGTGATGCTCATCATTCACAAAATGACTGTGTTGCAATTCCAGGTCCCCGGCAATCAGCAGACAAAGACACGCAATGGGGCACACATCAGTTAATTTGGTGGTTATCTCCCTTGTTTGTTCAGTTATATACAGGATATTCCTGGTTCTTAGGGCTATGCTATAAACAAATTTTTTCTCATTGGATCTGGCCTCTATAAACTTGGCATTTTATGTGTTCTTGGCCATGTTAGTTGTGAAAGTCATCCTAGTGGTATGTTTTCTCTGTGTTGGATTTTGTGTAACTGGCTGAATGCTGACAGGAGTCAGAATTGTGAAAAGATTGACAGGAGTATCCCTTCTATTTTTCGTCTTTCTGTCGTGGTCCGTAAATATTGTTACAATAGCGACACAAAACAGGTTCCTCCACAACTGAAATTTAAAAACCTACTACTACTCCTTTTGTTGTGTGGCGATGTTGCTTCAAACCCTGGCCCCACCAATTTTGGATTTGTCAGTTGTACATCCATTCACAATAAAGGCCCTCTCCTGCATGATCTGATAAAATGCGGTGACCTAGATATCCTGGGTCTAGTTGAGACTCATATTAGACCAAATGATACTGATGGTCTCCTGAGTTGATTACACCGGCTGATTACAATTTCATCCAAAAACCAAGGTGTACTGGTCGGGGATGTGGTGTTGGTTTTCTGTGTAGAAAAACCTTTTTTCACAGTATTGTCTCTTCACCAGTCTTCAGGTAATTTGAAATTATCATACTTTCATTCAAGTCTGACTACAATAGCTTTGTTACTGCTTGTGTATACCGTCCTCCTGGTTCATGTACTACTCAGTTTCTGGAAGATTTTTTGGCTCTTTCTGGCTTTCTGTCTTCGACTGGCTCCCGTTTCATCATTTGTGGCAATATAAATGTCCATCTGGATGTTGAGTGTGGTGATAGGTCCAGGTTTAATGACTTCCTACAGTGTTGTGGTTTGGTTCAAAGTGTCTGTGGCCCGACTCATTTATTGGGTCACACTCTGGATGTTCTGATATCTCCCTGTGACTCAGATTTTGTCCGCAATGTCAGTGTTGGAGATTTCATTTCTGACCATGCTGCCATAAGATGCCAACTGGATTTCTCTCACCCATCTACCAGCATCGACAAATGGGTCTCTTATCGTCAGTACTACAGGATTGATATCGACCAGTTCAGAAATGACCTTAAAAATATACCGTTTGTACGGTCCCCTGAAGGTACTGCTGCAGAACTTTATGATCAGTACATAACTGGTGTTACACAGGTACTTGACAAGCATGCTCCTATCATTTCATGCAAGGCTAAACAACAGTCTGATGAGTGGTTGTCTGATTCGTATCACAATGCTCAATTTCTTAGGCGGCAATTTGAACAAAGGTGGCGAAAACATAAGTCAGAGTTGAATAGATCAAGACTCCGCAGGCAAATTGCCTGGTGTAATCAACTGGGCAATAAAGACAAGGGTTCATACTATACAAATCTCATAACTGCAAATAGTCGTGACCCCAAGAAGTTATGGCAGTCATTGAGGAAGGTCTTGCATCGCAGTTCTGAGACTGTCCTGCCTGCTCATAGCTCAGATAAAAGCCTCGCGGACATGTTTGCTTCTTTTTTCTCCAATAAAATAAGCAAAATCAGGGACACCTTCTCTACTTCTGGCTCTTTCAATGATGCACCGGATTCGTTGCCTCCTGCTTTCAATGCCTTTATGCCTGTCACTGAAGATGAGGTCTATAAATGTATTAGTGAATCCCCACTAAATCTTGCTTGCTAGACCCTATACCAACATTCCTCCTTAAGGATTGTCTTGATATCCTCCTCTCTTCTATTACCAAGTTGGTAAATCATTCTCTCATTGAAGGATCTTTCCCAAATTCTTTCAAAAAGGCGGTTGTCACCCCCCTCATAAAAAGGCTTCCCTTCCCAGAGACGACCTTAAAAATTATCGCCCAGTGTCTGGTCTTTGCTTCCTGTCAAAGTTGGTTGAGCGAGTCGTTGCTAGGCAGCTAACATCACACATTAATAACAACAAACTGGACAATCCTCATCAGTCAGCATATAAGCCAGGACATTCCACGGAAACTGCTTTATTGTCTATAAAAATGAGGTTCATCTCTCTCTGGCACGCGGTGAACCCACAGCTCTAGTACTTCTTGACTTATTAGCCGCATTTGACACTATAGACCATAATATTCTACTTGGTTACCTTAAATCCTGGTTTGGTCTTGGTGGAACAGTTCTAAGGTGGTTAGCTTCCTACTTAAGAAATTGTTGCCAGGCCATTAAAATAGGCTCCACACTATCTGAATTAAGCAATCTCATCTATGGAGTTCCGCAAGGTTCTGTTCTGGGTCCGTTACCGTTTTCACTCTATACAACACTACTTAGTAAAATTATTCGCCTCCACCCACATATTAAATTACATTTTTATGTGGATGATACTCAGTTATACATCCATCTCTCTCACAAGAATGCTTCTTCGGCTCTCGCCAAGCTAAATGCCTGCCTTCATGATGTCCAAGAGTGGATGTCTCTCAGTAAATTGAAGCTCAACCCTGAAAAAACTGAGTTTATTGTCTTTGTTTCCAAGGCTCAACGTCAGAAGATTTCCTCTCACTTTCCTGTTAGCATTCTTGGTAGCCTTCTTCATCTGGTTGATTCTGTTAGAAATCTAGGTGTGTGGTTTGATGCAGATTTTTCATTCTCAAGAGGACTTGCAAAGCGTGCTTCCTTCAGATGCGTGACCTCCGTAGAATTAGAAAGTATCTCACTCCTGAAGTGGCAGACCTTGCTGCAAATGCCTTGGTTAGTAGTCGTCTGGACTATTGTAACTCTCTGTTTAGAGGTTTGTCTGGTTTCAATCAGTACAAATTGCAAAGTATTCAGAACACCCTGGCTCGTGTTGTTACAAATCATGGAAAGTATGCGCATGTTACACCCATTCTACAGAAACTCCACTGGTTGCCTGTTAGGTACCGTTGCATTTTCAAAACTGCAACACTTGTGTATAAATTTTTGCATAGTGGTTCTCCTTCTTATTTCGAACCGTTCTTGTCTTTTAGTAGTCACCCAGATCTTTATACCTTACAGTTCCTCCTTTCCATTCATCAGTCTTCAAGTCAGCCAAACATTTCGGCCATAGTTTTGCCTTTGATGCTCCTGAGATCTGGAATGACCTCCCTCAAGATGTTCGCGGAGCAACATCAGTTGCCTCCTTCAGAAAGAAGCTTAAAACATACCTGTTTGCAAAAGCCTACCCACCATAGCCTCCCCTGTCACATCTGTGTCTCCTTGGTACGACCTGGCTATGTCCCTTGATTAAGGCTAACTGCCTTGCTTTATGTTTAGATGCGCCTTAGAGTCCATCAGTGATGGAGATTAAGCGCTATAAAAGTCCACATTAGATTAGATTAGATTAGATCAATAGTTGCACTTTGCAGTTTCCCGTCTCAAAGGTCAGAGAGGTCACTATCAAAGGTCAAAGGTCAGAGAGGTTAGATGGGAGAGATAAAATGAAGTTTGAGGCATTTATTGTACAAGTTAGTAGGTATAGACAGGATTAAAACTTTTTCAAATTTCAAGAATTTGCAAATTTTAAAAGCACCACACAGTGTAAAACAGTTTAAACACTCGGCAACTAGTGCCTACATATCACAGACATATATCAGCTTAACATCAAGCATACTGAACAATAAT
The DNA here is from genome assembly GCA_964017235.1 of Sabellastarte sp. h YS-2021. NCBI lineage: Eukaryota > Metazoa > Annelida > Polychaeta > Sabellida > Sabellidae > Sabellastarte > Sabellastarte sp. h YS-2021. The sequence goes on from OZ024931.1 coordinate 146,360,829, forward strand.
ACTGCAACTCGTGCCATAACAATGAGTTCATGTCGAATTCAGGAGGGACCTAGTGTCAAGTAAAAAGTGAGGGTCATGATAGGGGGCTACCAGGGTACTGTCTTGACCCACAAGCTCTGTGAATTGGTTACAGTCAAATTCGAGAGGGGGTCACCCAGGGTCAGCCTGGGGCCGCCTAAAGTATAGCTTGAGTGCACCAGGGAGGGATGGTGGGAAATAAAATTCCTTGCTAGTTCCTATGTGTTCAATTACTGAATTCAAAATGGCCCTCCAAAACCAAAGTGAGGCCAATATATTGAACCCCAATGATCTGATTGAAAAGAAGGGCCTGAAAGGTCAGAGGTCAGCAAGTGTTAATGCAGTTTTAAGGTCGAGAGGAAACTGATTCAGCAGGCCCCTAACAGGCCGTGCTGGGCAAACTTAAACTCATTGATGTTTTCACCTTCTAGGCTATGTACTGCTACATTAATATATGAATCTAGATAATAGGGAGTTGGGGTGAATATATTGTTCATTCATGTGATTATTATTGAGGGTGAATAGGGGTGACCATATTGTTTATATACTTTAGGTCATTCTTTTCTGGCAACTCCCCTTAACTTACTAAAGTAAGAAAGGAATCTCTTCACCTCGATTTCAGGTCATATTTGGTTAACAATAGAATTGATCTCACTTGGGTTTCTACCAATTAACGTGATTTGAAGCTCTTTATTTAATTTAACTGTTTGTAATTAGGTAATGGAAATGTTGGTATATGGACTCAGCTTTAACATTTATCCAAATATGACTGTAAGTTATTTATATTAGCTCATTGCTACTATTGCATAAGCATTACCAATATATCAATAACTTGATGATGTGATGTTACAGTGGAAAATGTTGCAATAGTAGGTAATTGCTACTATTGCATAAACATTACCAATATATCAATAACTTGACGATGTGATGTTATAGTGGAAAATGTCGACCACTTAATGCATACTGGTTCGCTCTGTCCTTAAAACTGCCTGTCCTGATACAACCAAGACAATGTGTTAAAATTGATATTAAACCCAGGTAAATCAAATCAAGTCAATATACAAATGTATATAAACGACTTGTAAAGAAGTTCTAGGATCAGATTTATATATATAACAAGTAACGATGTATTCACTGGCTTTTCCACGGGGTGGGGCGGGGCTTTTGCATTTTTTTATAATACTCAGTTTTCTCCTTATGACAAACTCTAAAACTCAAGTTCATTTTTTTTATTTTTGTGCTGAAGATTGGATCTGTGGAACCACAATGTACTCCCTGCTATGTGTGCTATGTCTGGTGTTGGTGCAGGATGCTTGACTAAGACAGGAGCAGAAATACTTTGGTAAAGCCATCAGTGAGATTCCTGTACACTCGAACATTGCAGCTTCCCATCAAACATAATTTTCTGATGTCTGAGATTATGCATCTGTTCAAAGCAGCCTCCACATAGTTCCTTAACATGCATAGCAAATGCAAACATACCCTAAAACCATACCCTGATGTTTCTAACACTATCAGTAGAAACAAAGAGTCACCCAGAATATTGATTGGAAAATAGGAATTCTGTTTGCTTTGTTGATGAATTACTTAACTTGTCATTCTTGTTCAAATTATATCAAAATAAATGACAATCTTACAATCAACAGGTTCATACTTTTAGCTTCCATGGAAATTTATTTTTAAGTATAAGCCGATCTGTAAGCGTTATTTTCCTGTTAATATATATAAAGAATATATTATAAAGAATATTTATATTTTCTCTTTCAATTATAGCAATTTATACAGCACTTAAAGACAAGGAGTTGGATATATATATTATTAATATATTGTTATTTCTTTAGAAAGCATTTTTCAAGGCCATATCATTGGATTTTATTCATACGCTTTGTGCACCTGCTAACTGTCCCAGGGTTTACAATTACAAATGATGCACTAATTGTCTAAACAACATGTAATACTTGTAAGTTGGCAAACTTTTCAGCACTCTGCCTGGCATCAGCTCTATCAATTTTTGGTAATGAAAAACTCTAATTTGGTCAATTTCTGTATAAAATACATTTATCTATTTCTATTATCTCTTTTGGCTCAGAATAATATTTACAGAAGGAGGATACATTGGATTTTTTACTGTAAAGGAATTATATATTATTAAAGATTACATTTTAATAAGCATCACTGAGTAATATTTGAAAAAAGAGGCAATGCGAGCAAAACTAATTAAACTAAACCATTAAACCAGAGCTGTATTCAGAGACTCAGGATGATTGCATGGAAGAGTCTTCTGTTTGTTTTTTGCATATTGTTCCACATACGAGGTGAGGAAATTTTGCATTAAGGTTAATTATCATCATATTGGTAGATAATGATAATAATAAAATAGTAATAATCTTATGATCAACAGTTTCATATTTTTAAACTGCCTGTTTTGTCTTTAAGAATAATTTAGTGTGTGATGTCATGCCTAAATAATTTGAATTATTACCTAATAGGCATATCACTATAGAGAGTAACTTTGTAGGAAAGAACTGCATACAGCCAAACTTAAATTTTATAAGGTACGGGGGCATACATCCGGTATGTGCTAAGTTTATATCTTCTGCTTCTCAAAAGTGATTGGGACTTGCTGGTCTTAATATGTACAATAATTTGGTCACATAAAATCCCTTTAGTTGGAACAACTTTAGCCTGGTTTGTCATTCCTCTTATACTCCTTCACACTACAGGCGGTATCCCCTGCTGTAGGCCACATCTGGTGCAATCTTCCCACTTTGCAACACCGTCTCATGTACATTTGCAAACTTTGCAAGTCAGTGGCAAACTGCCCGTTACCTTGTGCATCCTACTGAAATATTTTAAATTGTTCGAAATTTGTGCCTCTGAATTTGGTTCTGTGTGCATGCACAGATGATTATGCACATGCGCATATGAATTTCTTACTACCGTAGTTAAAGACGTGGTCCTAGGTGTAGATATGGTTGTGATTTAGTCGTCTTTCTGTGTAACACGGCAACATAAGGTGAGTTATGGTATTAAATGTTTCCGGTGTCACAAGGTTGCAGACAAATCCCAAAGGGTAGCTGAAGGACAGGGGTGTTTTGCCAAATACCTCTAACCATGAATTACACTGGCTCTAGGGTGAACAACTCGGACAAAATGGGGAACGTAATTTACAATTTTCAATGATTTTATCAGTGTCTCATTACAGGCTGTTGCCGAAAAGCTTGTTGATCTAGAATGAGACTAATCCTTTTTCTTGCAGTATCACAACTTAATGATTTGATTAAGGAAATTCATGCCTTATATATATGTTAGTAAACAGTTTAAACCAAAAATATCCAGGTGAGTGCAAATAAAATCATATCATATCATTACTTATATAGTGCTTAACATACTAAGTGCTTCACAGTTTAAAAATGTAATAAAACCAATTTTGCATTATCATCATTGATAAGTCTTTCTGAATAAGTATGTCTTAAGATATTTTTTGAACACCAATATAGAGTTTTGAGCTTGGAGCTATGATGGTGTGCTTTTCCAGAGACGAGGTGCCACTACACTAAATGCACCACGGGCGGATCCAGCCTTTACGTAAGGTGTGGGTTCACATCAGAGTAAGGTGGGGGTTCACATCAGACATACCATAACTAAGGGGGTAGGGGGGCATGCTCCCCCTGGAAAAAAACTAATTTTTGGTAAAAATATAGTACATTTCCTGTAAATTTAGCACCACTCTCAAGAAATAATTTTTTACTTTGGGTTGAACCCCTTTACATTATTTGAACCCCCCCCCCCCCCCGATCCGCTAGTGTGCACGATCCCCAAAAGTTTTGCATCTGGTTCTTGGTACTTCTAGGAGGTTAAGTGAGTTTGATCACACAAATATGGGTTTTTTATTCGAGTTAGCAGTATATTTTAACAAATATTATACTTTGACTGTGTAGCCTGAACCTGTAAAGAGAAACAGCTTAAATTTTGTGTTTTTGGTCCTCAAATGTTGCTAGGTATGTTGCTATATTTTGGTCCAGTGCATGTTGTCGTCTGTCTGTTGGATCCACTGGTCTCTCTGATAAGTTGCAGCATGTTTACAACAGTTACGAATATGAAAATGGAGATTATAGCAATCAGCAATAGTGCTTCTCTGCATATCTTGCAGAAGGGCTTTGGGAAGAAACATAATCCACTTCTCTAAATGTAATATTTGCAAGCTCAACAACATTTGCCTCTCTGAGCATTTCTATTTAGTCCTACTTTTTATTCACAAGGTTGATTTAAAACATGGATTTTAATTGGACTTTGTAAATGGAAAAAGTGATGAACTAACATTTATCTATTTGTTATTTCCTATTGAAAAGAAATCTGCACAATTTCAATAATGGGTTGTATTGACATATTAGAATCTATTCCGTTATTTTCTCATGATTATGATTTGCTACAAGTGTAAATGTGATAACATATTTTCGATATGTGCAGTAAGAAAGGAATCTCTCCTACTTTGGCTTTAATACCATACGTAGCTTTTGCAAAATTAATTCTGTTGTCCTAGTAATTTCAGAACACAATCAATTTTACCCTGTCTGTTCCTGGTTTTTCTTTGTGGGAACAAATACTTATTTTGGAAAGCTTCACAGTTGTGAATGTACTTACTTTGGTTGACACAAAATTTAAACATGGATATAGACTTGGATAGTAACAATGGATATAGGGATCTGTTAATTTGAAAATGCTTTTCTACGAAAAATTTGACTTTCTTCACATGGCACTGATATAAAAAAATACAAACAATTGATTATGTGGCTATATCCTTAAGATTTTTGGGAAATATAACATATTCACTGACACCATCCTGTGTCCACCACCTTTTTTGGTTATCACTACAAAATAAACCGTCAACATATTAGTTAGTGCCATTTACTATGTTGTAATTACTGTATCATCTAGTGCTCATGAAAAAATAAGTCTCAAGCACCAGATGATGTCGTTATCATGACAAGGTAAGTTGTGAGTGAGCACCCTTTCATCTGGTGATCACCACCAACCAAGTGATGGAAACATCTTTTTTACGAATGTCACAGATGGGGCACCATTTTGTGTGAATTTCATTCAGAATTAAAACAAAAAAAAACAACAATATAAATACAAATAGTCCACAGAACCTCTATAAAATACATTAAATAGTTAGAAAATAATGCAGTGTTAATTGTCTGTTTTGGAAAAAAACCACAGAGAGAAGAAACAGTAGAAGGTTCACCAGTGTGTATTTTAGATTATTTTTTCATTGAGTCACAAATAAAGCCTGTGTATATATAATTCTCTTTTATAGCAATTCACAACATGCTCACATTTCTCACATTTAAAAATGATCATTTGTTAATCAGTAAAAGAAAGAAATTACTGCACTGGTCTGCTTCACGAAAAAGGCTTAACTGTACTAAGTTGACATGGCTCTACCAAACTAAATATTACCTTGGCTCCCCAGAATTCTCTTTATTATATGATATCCTCACATATAGAGGTTCTCTTATCACCAGACTTCCAGGAGCCCCCCCCCCCCCCCCCCTTTAGCTCAGCTTTTTAAATAGCTAAACTTGTTTGTTTATGTGTGTCATCCTAAGGCACTGGGTTTCAGCCAAAGCAAGCAATAATTTCTCAACCTTGCCTAATGCTGGAACCCCTTCGAGCCAAGTAAGTTGAAGTGCAATAATTTATTCATGTAAGATTTAGGGAGAGTGATTTGGATCTCTCCAAAATTTAATGTCATCTTAGTTAGACCCATCTCCCAAATTTTTCATTCATGACGGTGCAACCAGTAGTATTTTCATCATCCTGCAACAAATGAAATGACAAACAGACACACAAACAGTCATAAAAGTAACACATGTTTTCTATTTTATTGATTACTTGCAGCACCAGTGTCATGTGACACCTGTGTTGGAGTCACGTGTTACAATGGAGGGACATGTGTGGCAGGACCTGCAGACTTCTGGTGCGAGTGTGTTAAAGGATGGACTGGCAGAAATTGTGACTTGGATGGTAAGTTCAATTTAGAATAGAACAGAATACAAGAACTTTGTTTCAGACACATAAATAAGGTATGGTCCATATTATACGGCCAGGTTAAAAGGAAGTGAGCAAATATACAAGATAAATTAATTGTTTATAAAAAACACTGTACATCATTCAGCTTGTTTCACATAAATCCAAACCTATGTTATAAATAACATGTTATTCCAGTTTGTGATTAATTTAGAATATTTCATAATATAACTGAAGTTATAATTGCTGATAAATTTATCTTTACCTTTTATAATTCTATTTAAACAAACTAGCACAATGAAATCTCACTATTTCTTTGAGGTCATAGTTCTGTTTTTCACAAACATTTGAGAGGCACTACAATAAATAGGATAGTTCATTAGAGAACTCAAACTATTATTGTATGACATTACAAGTTTTGCATAAACATAATAGAAATAGGAATTCCACAAGCAACAGCAATATTGACTGTACATATATGTTCTGAATAAAATTCACTTTACATCAGGAGAACAGTTTTTGAAAGTACGACTCAACATATTTGCTCTAGCATAAACTTTCTATTCTATATAACAATAAGGAAAGGAATGGCACTATAATTTAAACTGTCAACATTAATCTGGATTGAAGTTTTATTTTCTGTCAACATGTTATGCTAAGGTTACCAGCTCTTTTTCAAGCAAATTATTTTCTTATCTTGTTTTTAGCATGCACAGAGAAGAAATACCTGAAGTTCGCAAATATTAGAATCTATGAACCCGGCAAAATAACACATGATGGCATTGATCTTTACACCTGTATGACATTATGTGAAGAGAGCAGCTGTGGAAGCATTGGTTATCGCCAAGCTGTATGTACTTAGATAATGTTTGGATCTGTCAGTAAACTCATCAATACATACATGGGTTAAATAGTGCTTTGAGTCCTGTAGTATATGAAGATATTGCGCTGAGTATAAATACATAATAATAATAATAATAATAATATCATTTTTAATGAAAATAACAGACATCATAAGTAATGAATAAGCATCTCATAATAGATTTTTACATGAAATGTGAGGTCAACCTTTAAAATCTGCTACACCTAAATAAGATGTATTATAAGGTAGATTTAACTGAGTGATTTGGGTTTAATACATTGTACCTACTAGCTGGACAAGATTTTGTGCTGGAAACAGTCAACTATTGCCAAGAAAGTAACAAGTTTACAGGTCACAGGAAAAGAAAACTAAAGTTTACTTATATTCTTCAGTACACAGAAGCATAAACATAAAAACCTATTCTAAGCCTATTTATGTGTAGAAAACTGCTGTGTGTGGTTTTTTTCTCTTCCCAGTTCTCTTCAGCTATCAAGTAAACAAACCTCTGCACTTGGTGGTTTCCGTGAGGCATTTCAATGCCACGTAATAGTTACTAAACATTTCCCTCCAAATGTACACAGTTATTAGCTGAGTCAGGCTTTCATACACGTACTGTTGTTTATAAAATTGAAAATCTACTACAGTAAAGTGTTGTAGTCATTGTCATAGTTAGAATTTAATCACATAATATATTATAGTATTAGTTTTATAGTTTTACAAATGATAATCTGACAGAATGGTTATGTGTTTTGCTTGGGGTTGTAACAAGGCTTGTGGGAAGGCTTTTTTTTCTTTTACAAAGGATTTATATTTTTATATATTTTTATTATGAGTAGTGTGTGGAAAGTATATATAGGAAGTTTTTGAGCTAATAATTAACTATCACTAATCAAGTGGTAAATTCAAATATGATTATTCTGAAGACTAATAATGAGATACACACAAAACTGTTGAACTACATGTAATTTTATATCAAACTAGTAGAAAGAAGTTTTGGTAAAGATTTTAAAGATTTATAATAAGTCACAGCCTCTAATTATTGATTTATAGAGCATGATTTCACAGTGCCACTTTAGAAAGAGTGGAGAAATAAGAAGCTGGCTCTGTTTTACATGAAAATAGCCATATCCATTTGTAGACCCCTCATCTGTGTTTGTTAAAAGACATTTTATATTGTATTTTAGAAGCACTGAGAGTATATTAACTGAGATTCATGTCCAAAAAGAAATGTCATTTTGAGGTAAATTACAGTAATTATGAATGTCATAAAAATTTTCAAAAGATATAAGCTACTTTAAATATATATAACAAGTGAACCACTAACCACCTTCCTGTATTATCATTGATTGAAACACTTTAGCTTTCACTAGAACTTTACTTTTCAATGGCTCATGAAAATATGGCTCTGTTTTATATTCCAAATTAACTTTTGTACATTCACTGCTTGTGTTAGAGTTACAATTCTATCTGTATGCAATGATTATTCATTAAATTTAGAAATACCTTATTTCTTCTACAAACAAAATCCCACAAGTTAAAAGTATGGCAACAAACTCCTCAAACTATGACAGAAATGATGGGTCCACGTAGATATGCCTAATGTTTATGAGTGTGTGTTAGATTAAATCTGAAATAACACTGGAAAACAATCCAGCAGTACTCTCACCTTAAACTATTAATAGAGTCAGTAGTATGAAATACAGGTCATCACAACAGACACTATGATAAAACATGCAATGAAAAGCAAAATTAAAACAAAGTGAAAAGGATCCCAGTCAAAAGTACAAGAATGAAAATTAGGACTTATGTCATTAGTTCTATTATAACATTTTCAAAAAGAAGGAAATCATTTTACATTTGCAAATATAATTAGTGATTATAATATTTGCCTATTTTTATAGATAATGTAGATTAAAAATGTCAATTAAGTTGGAAGTGTTATATGTCTGGGGCAAGCTTGGAGTGATTCCCTATATAAATACATGGTAAAGCATGGAGTGGAGAAAAGTTTGTTTAGTGGCTCTGACGTCACTCAAAGTGCAGACACTCGGAGAGACTTCAGCCTGGATTGGCCTTGAGAAGCACATGTGCTTGTTCAGCTAAACATTTACTGCTGTGATTGTTTGTGGTGTGTTTTATTACTTCTAAATAGATGTTTTGGTTATGTTTCTTCCCTACCACAACACTAAAGCCAAAAAAAAATTGTTTTCCTGTGACCTTTAACTCAAACTCCATTGATCTGAAATTATGACCTGGAATTTAGAAGGAAACTCCCTTACCCACTTAAATGTAATGTCACAGTAATCCAAGAAGTGATTCAAATTAGTCTAACTGTCTTGACTGGTAAACATTTTCATAAGAGGTGACCAGGCAGCAGATTGGCCCATTCAGTAAAAGGGTATGAGTTCAAATCCTCTTGAATCTTTGGCTAGGGTAGTTTGCATTAATTACTCGGTGAAGAGCCAGTCGATACTGCTGACAAGTAAGAAGCATGGCACTGGTTTCATTGTCCAAGAAATGATCAATTACCCCTATTGGCCTGTCTATTAGGGATTTCCATTGTGATTAGCTTCATAGTGAGAGCGCTAACAGTAAGAGTTTGTGGGTTTATCAACTTGTGCTATGACATTTGGCGTCAAATGGATGGAGGATGTCACACTGGACTAACCACACTTCAGAGAAATACTAATAGTGTTTACTCTAAGACTGTCCTTCTGGTTAATTCTTAAAATAAGAACAAACACATTGCTTTAATTAATTTTCAAAAGGCTTTTGATAAAATAAGGGGATCTTTCTTAATAACAAAACTCATTTAATTTTTGTGATTAGTTTACAAATATTGTTAAAATGCTGTACACAGATATCGAATGTTGTGTATGTTAACAAGGTAAGTTATCTGTCTTTTTAAAATTACATTACAGTATTCATCAAGGATGCTGCTTAAGTGCATTCCTGTTTATAATTTAAGAGGAAGTAAAGGTATTTAAAGAAGTATCAAACTTTTTGATATTTGCTCTAGAGTTAAATTAAGTAAATCAAAGAGAGAACTAATTACACTGAATGGAAATCTTTAAAAGGACAAAAACCTACATATGCCATGGCATAAGGGACCTTTAACAATTCTTGGCGCATGCCTCAGGAATACTAATGAGAATATGTTTGATTTAATCTTTAGAGATAAACTGCCCACATAAAACAAACCCTAAACATATGGTAAGGCCATATGAAATTACCATGATAAAAACCTTGTCATCAGTAAAATTCTTAACATTTGTCATATGATGTACATACCTACTGATTTCATTAAAGAAGGTGATCCACTTTAGCCCAATATGGTTTCTTTTTAAAAATATACTCAAATCCTTAAAGGCAGGATGACTACTCTGAATCCAAAAATTAATATAATAAATAGGCACATTCTGCCTTCAAAAATAAATACAATTATATCTGTCAGACATTTCGTAATTTTGAATGCTAAATAATACATACGGTTGGTAAAATATACCGCAAAAACTTTCTATAATCATCTTTCTTGTCAGTCTAAGAAATAGATTACATTCAGCAGAGGTATACATTTCAAAAATACTGCTTACACAATGTAGCTAAAGTATTTTATATGAATATTTATGCCAACGCTGTGTAAATTATTGTTTTGTAAAATGATGATTTAATAAAATTATTTAAAAAAATTCATAAGCATGAATATAAAATTGCTTTAAGACTCCATTTTAATATATCTTTGTTAATTTAGGTAAATTTACTTTTAGGCTCAGGTAACAGAAACAGTAAAAATTTATGTCAAAGGTATTGCCTGAGAATACATCATCCCTAGTCTTAGAGTATTGCTGAAAATAGAGAGTTTAAAATACCTGTTCCCGTTGTGACTGGTACTCCAAAGTGTTATAATGACGTCATCAGCTCATGGGTAAAACTTCAAACTTGAAGGTTTACAATGTGGAGGAGGTGATTTGAAGTTTATCAAAACTGGTAAAGTTTTGTAGCTTTTATAACAAACTATATACATGAATATTGCAGAAAAGTGGGAGTCTAATATGTGTTTAAACCTTATTTATATAAAACATTAAATCAGGACAACCTTTCCCTTTTAAAAAAGTGCTGTTTAAAAAATTTTGGTATTTCTGTATAAAACCATGGCCTATGAAGGTACAAACTATTTAATATTGGTCTGGGTGTACTGGTTTGGTCTGCCCATTCAAAAATAGTGTGGTCTGAAACTTAAAACCTTTAATGTATTTTTTTTCAAATTTTGAAACATGAGTTGCTGTTAAATCCTTTGCAAATGAACGTAGGAAAGAAAGTCACCCTGAACTAAAAATAGAAAATAAGTACAGGCAATGAGTACCAAAAAAGTGAAAAAAGTTAGTCCCTTCACTCTCATCAACACCTAAGACTGTTGATATATGAAAGAGGATTTTCACTTCTGCACACCAGACGTGTATTTTAACTGAAAAGCCCCTCAACTGGAAGGTGTACCTGTACTTGTGGTTTTCGGAGTACAGGTCATCACGTGTATGGGTATTTTAAACTCTCTAATATCACGCAAAAATGGACACACTGTTCCAGATTTGTGATTAAGATGCAGATTTTCATAGAGGAGGACTTATCTATGGTTAGACCCCACCTTGAGTGAAAATATGACTAAGATTTGAGTAGAGTTTTTGAGTATGTGCATAGATAGACAGACACACAGAAAGAAAAAAACAGATGGGTGGCACTGGGGCTCAGGGGTAAAGCTGGGGAATGCGTCAGCAATGTCCATGCCTTAGCTCCTGTAGAAAGTACCTTTGCTAGTTTCTATTAAACCTCTTCAGGATAAGCATCTTAATTCCAACCTTTTGTCTAGATTCAATAACATTTTATCTTTAGACTCAATCTCTGTTTATTTAGTGTTCTACGCCACCCCTACCTGGTACCTTATTGGTCATATTGTGATGCAAATTTAGAAGGGAGGAGAAAACGGGTGCATGCCGAAATTTTGCCCTGTAAATTACTAACCAATGGCAAGTAACTACCAGCTTTCCCACATGAGGCCAGGCCGGGATTTGAATTCCAGTCTCAAAGATTGGGAGAATGTGTGTTACCACTGTGCCACCATTGTCCCTAAAACTCAGTCTCTAAGACTCTCATTTTAACTTTTACTTACTTTGTTCATGGCAAGATTCAATAACATTATATCTTCAGACTCAAACATGCAACATTCAAACAGGCAATCAAGATTCTGGGTCCTTCACTTATGTTCCTGGAGACGACCACTACGAAATCTGCGGTGAGTACCAAAACAAAAAAATATTAATAATATCTAATTTAAAAATTTCCATGAAAGCATTCTACTTTTCAAAAGTGTATTATCAATTATTGTTTTTTTTGTTATTTAATGTAGGGACGGATTAGGCACATGCATATTTAACGAGTAATAGTTGATTTGGATTGTTCTTTTATTTCTGTTGATTTTATTAAAATAAGTAGTTGGTCTTTTTATTTTATTATTTTCAGTGAGGTTACTTTTCATTCCAAACTAATAAACCATTAGTAAATGATTAGTCCCAATTTATGATCTATTCAGACAATAAATACTTGGTGAAAAATGGATTTAATTATTTGATCCTTTTGCATTGTAACCATTTTTGTGGAAAGCTCTAATAAATTCTTTCATTCTAATTGTCCTCGTCCTCCTAATCCTAAGATCCTAATTCTTTGTACCAAATTATTTTATTTTATTTAGCTGTAGTCATTTTGTAGATAGCTTACCAAATTGTTTGTTCTTTTTAGGTTGGGAGATTGTGGGTAGCCTAGTGGTTAGCACGTTTGGCCATCTAATCATAGCTGTCACTCTTTGCAGGTTCAACTCCAACAAATAGCTATGTTGAGGGCATGTCCCAATTTAACCCCTGGATGTTGAGTTGCACCTAAAACCAGAGGTTTGGTATTTTAGGGTGTAACTATTTGGCAGATAGTTGTACCTTATTGGTTGATTCTATAAGGCTGTAAACATGTGAAGGTAGATGTACCTAATTGTTGAATCATGTAAGGCTGAAAAGATTTCGTGTAGATCTACTTGATGTTTCATCCTTTCTGACTGTATTTGTTTAATAGGTTGTCATACCCTATTAGCTGCAGCCATTTAGAAGTAAACTTACCTTGTTTGTAATATATTCAAATATGTGGTAGATAACAATGTCTGAAATGTAATTATTCTAGGCTGTAATGATCACAACCATGAAATTGTGTCTTACATATCTGATGCCTCACTCTCCCTGACATGTCAAATGACATCTACCTCTTCTGTGGTAGAGCTGACATGTCCTGCAGGAACAACTTTTGAAGGAACCAACTCCACAACACTTCAAACAGAGTGTGTGTGTGCTGATGATACAGGATATCCCTCTGTCAATGCCATCTGTCTATGTATGTATAGTTGTTAGGGGTCAATCAATGCTTTGGATTTGCAATTTAAATTATACAATATTTAACCTTCATTTTATTGAATCAAATTTACCCTTACACGCACATTCCCTATGCACATATGTTCAGCCATTCTTTATATGTATAACAAATTTTCATTTGAAAGAAATGGAAGAATGTTAACTGGCCAGATATGACGAAAACGAAACCTAGGACGAAACCATTTGATAAACTGTAAAGTGCTTTGATCGTCTGAATAAAATCCCCACATTTAACTTTGTCGTACCACAATGGTGGTAGATTCAAATCCTTCTACCCAACTGTTTGATGTTCCATTCAAATATGACACCACATTGCGATTGCGACTTAAGCATTCATTGTCAATCTAACTAGTTCAATTGAGCATACCAGCTATCCACAATAGGCATGATAATTAACATACAAATATTTCAGAAGAGCAATTAAATCATATAACAATTTACAGCCCAAATAAGTAAGATAGCCTTTGTGGAAAATGTTCTGCTAATAAAAGTATTCCTGGTGCCAGTTATTCTATTAGTAATATTCATAGTTCTAACAAAGTTCTAGCACCTACTGTTAACTATCCTGAAAAAGCACCAAAGAACTCTCAGTTCCCAAATAATGCCTCCGAGTGAAATATCTTGAACTGGAAGCAGTTTGCTAAATGTAATGTTTACTACAGAACAAAGTTTTTCCTGGTCCAAAATTAAAGTTTTGTTGAATATTTTATAAAGATTTCATAAATTATTTTGTAGGTGAATTAATATTTTATAATTTTATTGTAGAAGTACGTTTGTAGTATTTTTTGCAAGTATGTTCTTGTGAGTGGGTTCTATAAATTGCTGAATTGATAAATAAATGAATATCATTGAAAACTTGCAAGTTTAGACTATTTTTGTGTCTATCTTTGTCAAGACACATCTGGCCGTAGAGATGATGAGATTAATCCAGATATTTGTGTTTATGTTTAAAAAAATGATTCAATATTTGTCTGATTCATTGGCCTATAGTTTCAGGAAAGTACAGATACCTTCGTGAAATGTCATGTGATGTATCAGAGGAAATCTTCACCAACCAATCTGCCTCAGAGTTCAGTTGTTCAGAAGTGTGTGATGGCAACATAGAGTGTCTGTACTTCTCCTTCAATTCCAGCCATCAGCAGTGTACCATGTATGGCACTTGTTCTGTCACAGTGGATCCATCTGTAGGTCCACTGTATCAGAAGATGGGTATGTGGCCATATAAAGCCTTGGTCAAATGTATTTGATCAATCTTGGCTTAAACAGCCCCAACACCATTTATACACACAGTTTAGATTAGAGGGGCAAACATTTGAAATGAAATCATTTTCCTACTTTTTAAAATATATTTCATCCATTGTGCATCAGTAATTTTGTTCTGATTATCTCTATGTAATCTTGAGATATGATCTTTTTTGGATGGTACAACTTACCATTATCGTCTTACAACCGATTTTATGATGTGATTATAATCTTCTTCAGTGATCTTGTTTGGAAAGTGTCTCTCCTGCCTTGTCAATAGTGTTCGTGCATTGATATTGCGAATGTTTGCCTGTTATCCTGGTGATTGAACAAAGATTATAAGGCCTATGTTTTCCAGTACTACAACTTACTTCTTTGGTCATAAGTCATTTTTCTACCGGATTCAATGTGAACAATCACAACAGAAACCTGATATTAAAATTGGTTTGTCAAGCACAAAACTCTCGACAATGAATTGGATTAAAGGATAACTGTTTTACAATTCATGATTGGCTCTAAAGTTAAGGAGCCATACCATTTACACGATCATATTGGATTTGTGTAAATCAGGTGGATATGAATTAAATATTTACAATACCAAGTTCACCACTTAACCCTAGGATTTCATTAACCAGAACCCTAACTCTAAACCTCTCTATGAACTCTAACCCCATTATAATCATACCGATATCAAATTATTTTCAAATGTAATACATAATAACATTTATCTAATAATAATATTGCTCCTATCTAATGTGGCTTTTTGTCGAGCTTAATCTTCATCATCTGATAGACTCTGAGGCGCAACTGGACATAAATAGGATGAATAATCAAAAACCAAGTAACATAGCCAAGTAATACCAGAGAAGACACAGGTGTCGTGGGAATGCTAGGCTTTTGCAAATGGGTCAGTTTTGAGCTTTTCCTGAAGGAAGCAATAGGTGTTGCACTCAATACAATGCCAGGAAGGTCATTCTAAATCTTATGATCACTAAAGGCAAAGCTATAGCTAAAGTGTTTCACAGACTTGTAGAATGTGGAGTAGAAAGGTGGAACTGTGAAGTATTGATGCTCTGGTTTTCGGACGAAAAAACTTTGGAGAACAACCATAGAGAAATTTGTAAACCAATGTTAGGGTTTTGAATATGCAGCAGTCATTGACAGGCAGCCTGTGGAGTCACAATAGGATAGGTGTGACATGAGTAAACCTTCTATCATTTGTCACAAGTGCAAGAGTAATCTGAATACATGTAGTTGTAATCCAAACAATTACTAACCATGTCATTTGCAGCAAGGATCGGAGACAGTATATTACCCACTTTATGAGTCAGATACTAAGTTGATGAAGGTCATGAATTTGGAGAAAGCAGGATTTACAAGTCTTCTGAACTTTTTCTGAGAAAGAAATATCTGCATTGAACCACACACCAAAATTTTTGACAATGTCAGCAGGATGAAATGTGGGACAATACAGACAAATTTGTTTTCTTTGACATTGAGCCTTAGATTTTCAATTTAGAGCCATTTATCATTGTACATCTTGAAGGCAGCCATTCAGCTTGGTAAGAGCAGCAGAAGTATTCTTGCGAGACCCGTGGACATAGAATTGGGTGTCACTTGCATAAAAATGGAATTCTAGATCAAGATAAATGCTGATGATTTTGTTCATTGGAGTTGTATAAAGTGAGAAAAACAGTGCTCTATGCTTGAGCTTTCTCAATTAGGATAGTGCCAAAGCTTTCTTAATGGCCTGGCACCGTAGGAGACAAACCACTTGAAGACAGTTCCACTAAGACGAAACCACAGTTTGAGATGGCCGAGGAGAGTATGGTGGTCAATAGTGTCAAAAGCTGATGACAAGTCAAGCAACACCAGAAAAGTGGGTTCACCTCGCTGCAGAGAGAGATGAGCCCCATTTTTTGGTCAATTAAGTAGTTCCATAGCTTCTGAATGAATGTTGAGATTGATGATGTGAGAGGAAAAAAGGGCCATCAGAATCAGAGAGCCTCGTTTGAGTTTATGCAAGCGATAGGATTTCCATTTTATGAAGTCATGGATAAGACAGTCATTATTGTGAATAGACCCACAATTTCTAAATCTGAAATTGCCTAGGCCAGGCTTTAAACCGACACCACCACAAAAACGGAAGTAGTAGAAGGTTTATTTAAATTTCAGTTCAGGAGAAAGCTGGTTTATGTTGATGACGTAATAATTGTACACTCTTCTGCCTGATGACGTAATAATTGTACACTCTTCTGCCTATTTTGGCTTAGGCAGAAACTCAAAAAAATTAATCAATAGCACAACTTTTTGTGCAAAAATGCCATGAGACACATTACTAGAAACTGACAGTAGTAGGATGTTATTAGGCTAACAAACAGACTGACAAATGAAAAGTGCTGTTAAAAGGGAAAACAAAAACAAAGAAGCTCACATCAAACTGGAAACTGAGACCTGACAGGACCCCTCAGAGCACAAAACCCTATTGTAAGAAACCAGATAATTGGCCAGACTGAAGTGATCAATGATAGTGTCTCATTGCACAGCAACCAATCAAATTTGCGCTATAAAAGTTTTAATGCCCTGCAAAATCAAGCTTTTGTACTTTGCATATCTATATTCATTTTTTTACAACAGGTAGTTGGTTGGAGTGGTCTGCCTGGTCCAGCTCAAGCACACTGGGACTTTACAGTAGGTCACGGATGTGGAGGTACATTGAAACATCCAGAAGTGCCCAAGCACAAAACAAGACCTGCATTGGTAAGTTATGACAATGTCATTTCGTAACTGTTTATGGAGTATGAGTGAAGGGACCAATTGCCTAATTATGATATTTTCAATATCTTTGTGTGTATATAGAAGCCATAAGTGTACTGCTTAGGTTACAAGTTTCCTTATAGTGGCTATGCAATATATTTGCTTTTAAGTCGATGATCTGACCTTTATATACCCAAAAAGATACCCCCATATCTGTGCAGTGCATGTTGAAATTGGTCAGTTTCGACCAGCAAAACCCCCAACCCGCAGGTACATGTAAATGGGAAACAACATTGAGAATTGGGAAAATCTTAGGAACAACTTCAGTTGTTAGAATTATAGAGCACCTAAATGATGACATAATTTAACAGCCATAAACATTCTCTGCAAATTTGGTGAAGATATCTTAATAAATGAATGAGGCATAAAGGTTGATGTTAAAGGGTGACAAACGCATACATGCATTCATGCACCAAGGCACGGAAGGTGTTTCATAACCTCCCAACCCAAGGCCGTTTTGCCAGTGGGAGATAAAAAGGCAACTGTAGTAATATCAGTTTAATAGCACCCCTTTTTTCAATTAAGACGTTTAAGACTGAAATGCATTCAAAGTATTGTCAGATACCCTAGAAAATGTAATCATCTCTGGCTCCACTTTCGGTTAACATATCCTGAAAATTTGGAGAAAATCCATGAATTGGTTTAGGCTGTGGAACACCAACAAAGTTAAGTATTGCCATGGCAACATTTACTGCCAGATAGCCTCCCCAGAACCTAATCAGCACTAGATTCTCTTGGGTAAACATATCCTTAAACTGTGTTGAAAATCCATGCATGGGTTTAGTCAGTTGAACACCCACAAGGTTTATGCCTGCTGTCGCCGCCACTGCCCGGACAGCACAGAGGACAACTATAACACCGGCCTTTATGGGTTCTCTATGACCATACCCCCTCCCCATCATCCCTGTATCATGTATATTCAAATGCAACTCATGAGAGGACGTAACGGCTTTTCAGACTGTTGCAAGATCTTTTATGAAATTGGCAACACTCTTATTCTCCCTACACAAGCACAGTCAAAGTTTCTGATGACTGACATTCCCCAAACTGATAGCCTAGGCATAGGACCCATTGACAAATTTTCTCAATTTGTCATCTGAGCAACTGTGTATCTGCTGGTAAGTAGGTTTGGACCCACAAAGTAGTTATCCACTCTGTGATATATTAAACATGTCTTTCATAAATTATATAATTTGTCTGTACTAAAATCTGAAAACTAACACCTAATTCACACATTTAATGAGATGTGGGTAAAATAGCTACTTCACAGGGGCCGATTTTACAAAGGGACTTAAGTCCAGATTTAGACTTAAATCTAAGACTTTGGTTTTAAATTTTGTCAAAAGAATGTTAAGTCTGTGGTCTTAGACTTAGCGGATTTCACAAAGCAGTCAGTGGACTTAACTTTAAATCTGGGAGGTAGTGGGCTTAAATTTTGTGAAGAGGACTTAAATATGGCCGCCATAAACTTTTTTCCACTTCAAAATTTGAAATGTCCAGATTTAGACTTAAATCTAGACTTTGGTCTTAAATTGTGTCAAAAGAATGTTAAGTCTGTGGTCTTAGACTTAGCGGATTTCACAAAGCAGTCAGTGGACTTAACTTTATGTCTGGGATGTAGTGGGCTTAAATTTTGTAAAGAGGACTTAAATATGGCCGCCATAAACTTTTCTCTACTTCAGAATTTGAAATGGCTGTAAATAAATTATAATTATACAGAACACCTCACTAAAGTAGTGTTTGGGAAGTTTATATGTGGTAACAAGGTTTTCCATTTCAAAACAGCACTTATCCTTAGATAAAATACATCAAATGAAGAATATGTGGCACCAATATTATATTTTGAATAGATACAAAAGGTCACATGACACAGAAAGCCACTGTGGTTATTTGATAAGCTTGGACTTAGCTAAGTCACCTTTGTCAAATCCATTTTAAGTCCCAGACCTAGCTAAGACCAAAGTCTTAGATTTAAGTCCAAGACTTAGCCAATAAAGGGACTTAGTTTAAGTCATTTAGTGAAATCGGCCCTAGGGGCTAATTTGTGATTTCATGCATTTCCTGTTTTGGTAATACCAATAAGGTTTTAAAAGTAAGGAATAATGAAAATCTTCTCTTGACGGTTATGATTCTTGAGCACTATTATTCTCTGTTCAAAAGTTTGCTAAATCCAATGTCAAAAAACAAGTGTGTCCAAAATAGTCTAGCTAGAATAATAGCAAACAGTAGCAAATTTTCTAGAATCACAACTTTTCTTTAAGATTTACACTGGTTTGAACAATGTTCCAATTTGAAAACTGTCTCAGACTACATTATACAAATACCACCACACAAGTGTGTCTACACTTCTCCACACACACCTAATTCATCCCAAGTTTACTCAAGGGATCAACTGTGACACACTGGTAATACTTGCCCCCACCTCTGGGATGAAAATTTATATCCCCACCTGACTTTATGTGCAAAAGCTGGTAATTGCTTGCCATTGGTTGGCAGGTAACAGTATCAAACCTCGACCGACTGTATATAGTGTACTCTGCCTGTCCAACTACCCAATCATAATATAACTGATAAGGTACAAGGCATGATGTAAATCACTAAATAAATAAATTAATAACCTACCTTACTGAAGCATGACGTTCAAACCAGGTGCAGCAAGACCATCACAACTTATTTGAATTTTTTTCAATTCTTATCTTCAGTGCAGGTATAAAAAAGTACTTTAACCACATTTTTGCATTTTGATTCTCAAACTTTGTGTTATAAACTTTCTGATGACATCACTGACAGTGTCTCATTATCTTTCAACCTCAATTGAAAACATATTTCTTTAGTAAAGTCTTCCCGCTGGGGTTCTTCATCTCACATTGGTCAAACAGCCAATAGCATTCTGATTGGGGCTCCATTATTTGGGTGGTCGGGAGGGAAGATCACAACAATGGAATCACTGAATTTCATGAATTCATTATTTGTGTCTTTTTTCATTAATTCATTGTTTTTTGTCTTTTTTCTTAAATTCATTATTTATTTTCTTTCATAAATTCAAATTGTTTGTGTAATCTTTTACGCTGACAATTATCACAAGGCAATGTAATTTTAATAAATATATGCGTGTCAAAGAACTAAATATGTCTGTTTAACATTGACATGAAGCTTAATTTTACTCAGCTATTTTATGTTAAACATTATTAATATAAACCCCTAACAAATATTTGACACATGATTTCCTTTTCACTGAAACTATATACCTCTTATCTGTTACTAATTGTTTATAATACTTCAACATTGGCCATATAAACTTTTGTAAGAAAATATAGCCAACTTAAGCATAAAATTTGTTCTGCATCTTTGATGAATATGACCTTAGATTTCCTAAAAATCCCTTATTATTCCCAAATTTTATATTTTGCAGGTTTTGCTTACAAGCTACTGAGAAATGTCAGGCTTCTCAACCATGTAAATCACATGACCACTGTGAGTGCATATGCACCTTGTTTATTTGACTGTATGAACACTTTGGGCTGCCTGTCTGTCAATGTCTGGCCTAATCAGTCTGCAGAATTCTGGTGTGAACTCAATAATGCTACTCTTGCAACAGTCATGCGAAATGAAATGACTTATACAGTCGCAAATATGTATTATGAGTTAGATGTAACTCATTGTAACTAATAAACTATTTAGCTGAATAATATTTTTGTAGAAAAATTGGCGAATTGTTATTGACAATAGCTTGTGTAATTAAAGGGCCAAATATATTTAATATTCAAAAAAAAAACTTGATTAAGGATGTGGTCCATTGTGCTTCTCTGAGCCATGTGAGCTTTTATTTCTATTCCAAATATACTGTTAGTGACATATATCACTTTTTGATGCATTATATCTGAATAAAATGATGTTTTAAAATATAAAACCTTGTCTCCACATAAAAACTTCACAAAGACTACTTTAGGGAGGTATTCCCTATATTTGTAGTTTATTTACAGCCATTTAAACTTTTAAAACAGAAAAAAATGATGGTGGCTATATTTATGTTATGATTCTAAGATCCACAATTAGTCCAGGATAAGTCCTTTTGTGAAACTTGTCCCAGGAATTGTTATGGAGGTACAATCCAACTTTCAATAGATATTCAATGATGCTGGCTTTCAATTGCAATAGAGAATAATACACAAATAGTTCAATAACAATAGATAACAATGCACAAGGAAATAGAAATAATACTGATACATATATTAATTAATTGTATGATGTAATGGTATCAATGGTCAATAAAATTTGTTGTAGATAATCCCAAGCTTTAATTTTATACAAAGCCCACTAAATGAATGGATGAATGATAATTTCAGTGTCTGATTTGCATATCCAGCAGGCATTTTAAACCTGACAGTCTGATATAGCAGTCTTGAGCTTTCCTGAATTTTCAGAAATGCCCCCAACACCTAGTAGAGGTCTGCCTTCTGTACGTGTTTTCTAATTTAATAATAGGTAGTCTTCAAACCAAGGATTGATTTAGATTTACTGTAAATTCACAATATACATATTTAGTCAAGATACATGAGCATTAGTAACACTAACACAGCAGTGCCTGAGAGTGTACAAACATCTGCCTGTAGGAAGTGATAGAAAAAAATGGATTTTTGGTTCCAATTTGGATCAATTTTGTGGATGACCAAATCATAGGCAGCTCCCCCTACCTTTTGTAAAAATATGACATAGCTCCTCTTCATGAGTGATACATCTTTCTTAAATATTTGATGGTGGATGCTTTTCTTATACAATCCACCATTTTCTATAAATATTAAATGTTATGGTTACAGGCAAGTGCGGTAGTAACTACTGGTTGCTTTTAAGTTGCAATAGAAAAGACCAAAAGTTTTACTTAAGAAATTTATTTTGACAATTAGAATAATGATTACAGTCAACTGATATGCTCTTAAAGATTTGCACAATGAAACAATAATACAATATGTTCTCTCCACATAACTAACAGTTAAGTTTTTCCACTATATCCAGCAATTTGTCCTGTGATCCTTTCAGCTTCCACTAACACACTGTCAGTATTTGGTAGAATAATGATTACAGTCAACTGATATGCTCTTAAAGGTTTGCACAATGAAGCAATAATACAATATGTTCTCTCCACATAACTAACAGTTAAGTTTTTCCACCATATCCAGCAATCTATCCTGTGATCCTTTCAGCTTCCACTAACACACTGTCAGTATTTGGTGATCAATTCAGTGTCCACTAGCACACAATGTTTGTATCCTGTGAACCGTTCAGTGTCCATTCATACAAAATATCTATATCCAGATGTTTTGGGTGTGCACAACTATGCTGTTCACTATGTAAGGATATAAACAATATCCAAAAGACAGCAAATCCACTCTCAGGAAGATCCACACACTATATCCAATTCACTCCAGTAAGTGCACCACAAAATGTAAATAATACAAGCAGTTTATATCCCCTTGACACAGCATAGCAGTCCCACAAAAAACTCTGCTCTGTGGCCAAGTTTTCAAACCTTTTTCTACTGGAGATTATTGAAGGTTCTAGAAAAATCTATATGTTACACCCAATCTGTGAAATTGCCCATTTGCACTTCTCAAAAAGTACCTTAGGGGGTTAGGTTACCGCCACTCTCCAGCCTCTGATGAGACAGATTATTTACACTGTTGAAATACAGTGGTGACTAGAAATCACATACAGTATAAGGCAAACAACACATCTGTGTTACCAAAAAGTGACCTTCAGCTGTGACTTCTTTACACTTCTGAAATTCTTTTCTGTTTGTTTAACATGAGTGTGGCCTCAGAAAGTGCTAGTCATAGCACCCTGTTAAGTGCCTTTTCTGAGCTAGACCTACAGTCAGACAACTTGGAAGCAAGAGGAGTGGACTCATCCATCCCTCAAAAAATGACTCTCTATGAGACCCTCAATCCCACTATCTGCACTAGACTCGGGAAATACACATACTGGCCACTGATAAAAAAGACTCATTGAGGTACAATGTTAAAACACACACAAAATTACCAAACACTCCAGTGCCCATAACACACTACATGCCAACTAAATGACATAACTCACCTAATCACATACAGAAGGTGTAGTAATTACCGAGTAGGAGAAACAGGGTGATAGAGTAGGAAGATACCCTTCCAAAAAGACCCACAGTCATAAAACTATGGAATCCAGCATCTCAAATCATTTCACTGAGAAGGGATTGTGTGTAAGGGATGTGCAATTCTCCCTTGTGGAATAGTGTTCCCTGAAGTATAACACTACCCAATCTGAACAGGGAAAGATGGGAGGGAAATGGTGATGTGGAATATTGGGGCTACACATCTAATAGGCATTAATCATTTTTTAAAATAAAATGTTCCATTAATATCCCTGCACACTCTGGACATTACCCTTCTTTTTCCCTTTACCATATATTATAGTGCTAAAATGATTAACCATGCTGGTACACTTTTATTAGAAAAAAATATATTTCATGCAATTAGACATTATGATATTCAAATAAAATTATCTTTCTTCAATCAACTACACTCTAAGCTTATATTTATTGTAAATCATTCCCTCACCCCCAAAAGTGATGGTAAAAGGCCAAAGTGGACCACTGAGGTCAAAACTACCACGAATGATGCAACAAGAGCAATTCATATAACTTCTATGGCGGTTAAAGTGTATGGGCTAGTTCATATCTGCCCAGACTTAAAGTGACCTTCAGGTCCAATCATTGTAAGGTCAAAAACAGAGATACCTAACCAAGTTACCAAAGCAAGGTAAGGGCTAGAATGGTTTAATAATGCTGAACTGAAAGTTCAGTACTGAGAGATGAAATTAACCTCCAAGTCAAGAATAAGGTCAGGTAGCAAATTATAGTCTCCTCACCAAGATGAGAGGTCAAAGGTGATTACAAGGTCAAGGGTTAACTCTGATGCTATAATGCGTATGCATTTCAACACAGGAAATACCCCATTGGGTTTTTAATTTTTATTATACAATTACACACAAATTTCTATCACTAAATGTTACTTTTAAGACACACAATATAATCACACTATGTTTAAAAATATGACTTATGTTTCATCTGCAGCCTTGACGGACGCGGTGCCCGAGCCCGCAGCACTGCCAAGGCATAAACCATAAATGTGGCTACGGAAAAGCCCGGCACCAAACTGGAAATTTTTATAAATTTTACATAAATTTTTACATATGACTAAGATGCAGATGATGAATAATGTACTCCTGTAGTTAACATTTTTGACACGAAGCTCTAATATAATATGAAATTTAAATTTCTGTAGACATTAACTGCAATGCCATATAACAGCTGGCAAATAATAAGCTGGAAGCCACAGTTGTGAATATAATGCCCAGTTTAACAATTATTAAGAACAAAGAGGTTAACCTCGAATAGGAAGTTAAGTTTTGGGTGATATCGAAATATAATGAATATTAGAAAATGTGACCCCCCCTGAAATGCCCGAGGGGAACTTCCCCTGAATTTTCTTACTTACTGGATTATAATAAGGAGACATGATCATGAAACATAGCAACATTCGGCCAAACACCCATCAATAGGGTAGGTGTAGTTGAAAGGCTTGTAAGAGAGGATCAGAGTGAGTGTGACTAGTTGTATGAATATATCACCATACGCAATCTGACTTCCATGTGCCTTAACTTTTTATGGCCTCAATGGGGACCCCATGTTGGAAGGCCCAAGAGGCCCCAGACCTTCTAAAGGTATGGAAAGTGATGTGCTTATACGAATGATACGTGTCAGATGCTTCCTAACTATACTGTCAGTAAGAGGAACCCAAGAACCTTGCCTACATATTGAAAACAGTGGGTCATCCTGAGATCCAGGAACCATGGCCAGCATACGTTTTAGAGCTGTGACAGGGCATAGCCTGGAGTCAGGCAATACTGGGATATGTATACGTGCAATCTTATCCCTAGCCTGTAAGGTTTTTGACCATTTAACAATAATAATGGCCATGTCATGAGAAAAAATAATGTCACCTCTCGCCAGGTGTCTAGAACCATGAAAATTTTTAAAACTGTGTGGAACCATGTTGGAAAGTCTCAAAAATGAGAAGAAAGCCAGCAGGTAGAGTGATGTAAAGACCCGTGGGGCCTCCAGCTTTGCAGTGACCTCCAGAATACTAATCAACATGTCCTGTGTAAGTATGGGAGTATTTTTGATCACATTGATCTATTGATTTTTAGAGATCTAATAAACATTTGAATCTTTTTGTCTCTAAATGATATGGTAGGAATATTGTAAATGACACAGTAAGCTCGAATACCAGCCAAATAATTGGAGATATTTGAGGGGGTATGGTGATGATATAAGTATTCCATAAAAGCCAATAATGTATGGACATTTACCTGAGATGGCAGCACTCCAGCCACCACCAGAAATGCCATGAAGTCTGAGAACATTCTACTGTAAGCTTGTCGTGTAGCTGGCCTGAAGGATTGAAGCAACCGAGCAAATGCCCTGGTGGTCAGCTGGACTGCTGCAGGAGGCATATCTACAATCATAAAATCATGGCAATGAATGCCAGGAGGCGGTATCAAACCTATCTAAACCTAGATAACAGGTCAGCAACTACATTATTTTTACCTGGAATATGCTCAATATGAATGATTATGTTAAATATTGCTGATATAAGCCATATATTACGGGCACACAATGCAAGTACAGAATCTTTGGTCCTACCAGAGGTCAAAATCATGGCCATATTGTCGCATTTGATTCGTAATTTTTTGCATGACCACTGAGTGGCCCAGACTTTTAGAGCTACAACTATGTTAAGCATCTCCAGGTGTACAATGGATTAGTTATTGAAATTCTTTGGCATGGGAAGGGCATAGCACTGATTAAGAAATATAAGCCCAAAGCCTGTCAAACAGGCATCTAGATGCAACTCAGCTTGGACTGGTTTTACATCATAATAAACTACGCCATTGAACTGTTTCAAAAAGGTGGCAAACCATTTTAAATCCTTAAACAATTCCACAGTTAACCTAGTAGAGGAATTACCTTCCATTGACCTAAGAAACTGAAGCATACGGTTAAGAAAAGTCCTAGCTGGTCGGACACATTTTGACACATATCAGAGAGATCCTAACAGGGATTGTAGCTCTCTTTTTGAGCATGATTTTTTGTTTCCCATTCAGCACACATTTGAATAATATTTTCTAATTTTTCAGGGGGAACAGACATAGTTCTAGTCTCAGTGTCAATTAGTATACCTAAACACACCATAGAAGTGGTGGGAGATACTAACTTCTTGCTATTCAATGTCAAACCCAACTGATCGAGGAGATCAACTAAAAATTGAAAAGCAGGGTGGATTTTAGAGGGCGTGCCACAGAGCATTATATCATCCACATAATTTAACAGGTCCTGAAAACCATGTTTCCTCATGATGAATCTAATGCTATCTGTCACTTTTTCAAAGAAAATTGAGCCATGTCTGTACCCGAATGGTACCGATTGATCAATATAATAAGAATGTAACTTCAAACCTAGCAAATTAATATCCCCTGGGTCAACTTTGAGTTGGCAAAGGCCAGACTGATATCGACTTTACTTAATAGAGATCCAGGTTCCAGTTCAATAAGTCTTTTTACAATATCATTGACCGAAGAATAATTAAGAATAAAATCTGAGCCTAAGTATTTATCTTTTTGTACTCCAGCATTAACAGACTGGCCTTTTGGCCAGCTTAAGTCGACAATAGTTCGCCTGGTGGCTGAGTCAGGTTTATCCCTTGTCATGAAAGGTGAGATGTGAAGTGGAATGGGCTTGTGTTTAAATGGCCCCAATATGGCTCCTTGCTTTAATTCTTCCCCAATATAAGTTTGAACATGAGAAGAAAACTGTTTAGCTGAAGTATGATTTTCTTCAGTAGAGATAAGGTCAGTAGTGGTGTCGAAATCGAGAGGAAATCCGAATTCCAGTAGGTCAAGTAACTGAGTATCCCAGTAATCCCTTAAGTGAAATTTCCAACTATCCATGTTCAAATTTGAAACCACTGGAACCCGAGCCCCCAGAAAATTTGGACAGCCAAAGCATTTGACAAACTTGTGTAACTGCAAGGGGTCACAAATGGGTTGGTTTTTTATCTCTGGGCCTTCATACTTTTGCAAAGTACTTAGGGGTATCACCCATTTGATTTTTACAAGCTACATAATCAGAACAGTTCTTTTGCATGCCTAATGACACCAGGGTCAACTCTTTTCTTTATCAATGCTTTATCAAATTTATCACAATCATAGTTTTTACTATGATATGAACTTACAGTCTGCCCAGTATCGCCAGGCACAGTGCCCACTGCCTGGATTTCACATTCAAGCATATCAAAGTCATCTGAGAACAAATTTTCTTCCATCAAAGGTTCAAACCTGTTATTACACACGATAATGTGCTCATTTTTGGTGGTTTTACAAGACCTAATTTCTTGCCGATGAGCATGATGTGGAGTATTATCAGACAGCATAACACCCTCCTTGAACAACTCAAGAGGCTCACCTGGTTTGCTTGCAACTTGAGTACCCACCAGAGGTGTAGCTTGTCCACGGCCCAAGTTAGCCCTAACCACATCAGCAAAAGACTTGCCAGCAACAACATGCTTATAACTGTTGCTGGCGTTGAACCACTCAGTCCAGTCCCTTCTAGATGCTTGACATTCAGTAACTACAGTTTTCCTACAAAAAGAACTGTTAAAAACATACCTATCAACAAACTTTTGATTTGTACAAAATTTTTCAACATTTTTCTGGACACAATCAGGCTGCCATGTAGCCTTATAGACTATGCCCAGAGTTAATCGTTTTTTGAATTTTTTGTCTTGCAATCCAGGGCACTGTGGGCAGTGACCTTGCCATCCTGGGCCAAACATGTACTACATATATGTCGGTAGAAAACCCCTTTTGTCTCATGATGTTTTTGAAAGTTACAAGAATTATCATTGTAATACACACAGGGCATTGACTTACTTGCTTTCTGGCAGACTGATTTGCGAAATTTTTGTTAGCTATTGGAAGCCTGTGTAGGCACGACATGTCTCTGAGCATTTGCCCGTCTGATCCGGTCAATTTTTTCCGTATCTGACCAACCGGTCACCTCCCCTTGCTCCATGCGACATAAAAGCACAGCATGGCTGGCCTTTGCTGCTTGCCACGAGAAATCATTAGAATCATCAAGGAGGGCAATTAAATAGTCTAACATGTGGTCCCTAATTTTTGGGCAATTTTCATCTCTCAAAATTCTGCAGAAACCAGACATCCACTGTGTGATATCTAACTGATTATACGTAATTCTGTCCTTGGTACTACCTGCCAATACAAATTCATTTGGCCATTTAACTCTTTCTTTGACAAAAATGTCCATAGCACCACCCCGCTGTGATTTATATTTCGGATCCGTACCTTTAACATAATTGTTTGACAATTGCCTGATCCGGGCTTCAACCTGATCCTGAACGGATTTATCATGTCTCAAGGTATGCAATTCTGGTAATTTTTTGACCGAATCACCCTCAGAAAAACTTCCATTGAGACTTGAACTAGCAGTACCCCTAACAGTGACTTTTTTGGCCTTAGGCCTAGCAGCAGAAGCCGAACTCTGTTCTATAGCAGTCAAACGCTTACCAATTGCGTCCAGTTGAGAAAGTATACTTTCATTAATGACTATCTGATCTGGCTGACTTCCAGCCGTAACCTCCCTGCTTCTTGAATTTTTGAAATGTGAAGGTCTGTCTCATTTTTTGAATTTTTTGGTCTGTACATGCACAGGAGATTCGTCAACAGAATCCTCACTTTCCTGTGACAACAGAGTACCTATTTCCAAATCAATACTAGTATTAGAATCAGTATCAGACCTAGATTTTGAACTCTAACCCAGTTCCCATTGAGAGGCAAATTCATTCAGAAAAGCATTGTCATTATTTAATTGAAGTTCTATGTGAATCTCAACTTTCCGACGCAAATTGTTAGAGTTACCTGCAGTCCTGTGCTTCTGTTTAGCTGTCATCATTAGTAAATATTCAACAGACAAGACCCCTAAAACTATGTATGAGCAAGATAAAAATAAAATAATTTAAATAAATAGAAAACAAATAAATTCTTTATAAAATAAAACAGGTCTTGTCTTGCCGACTGCCAGTTCAAATCTGGCCATTCTCTCCTTGACCACAGCAAGGGTCAAAGCCTTGACCAATCAGAAACGACCATGTGGCCAGTAAACCCATTTACAATATAGGGGTGTTTCAAAAATTAGGGGTGAAGGAATGATTAAGGTTGGCACCTCAATGCCAACCCGCAAAAATAACATTTTCAGTGTTAATGATTTACAAGTCATGGCATATTGTCTTGTTATTAATCCACACTGTCAAAAATTGGTCTAAACCTTTGTAACCACATGATCAAATTGTAACCACACCTCAGGACCTGTGTTTCTAGGGGTCCAATGGTAAATTGCAAGTGACAATACTGATAGTTTGACCCGATAAAACATGAATGCTAGTCCTACTGAAGAGACCATTCCAGTTTCTTTCATTGGATAGGACACACAATTTACAGTTTAGCTTTTGATCTAACATTAAAGAAAGTACTTTGAATAATGGATCTTTTTATTTCATATTTTGGCGACATAAATATTGTAAAGACGTAAGTTGTGTAAGTAAGTTACTCTAAAAAAGCAGATATTTTATAAGATTCATTCATGTAACTGTCAAACAAACATGTTTAAAAATACCGAGACAGAAAAAAACACAATATATTTACACCTTTCCTTTGAAGTAACAGTTTTAATATTTGTTACATATTTGTAGAAGTTTTTTCTCCATATATGCATGGAAATTATATTTTATTCCCCAGAGGGAACCAAAATTGAAAACCCAAGAAATGGATTATTTTTATTCTACTATTCATTGTACGGAGCCCCTAATAGGACATGGTAAAATAAAAATTGCATTAAGTTGTGTACTTGTTATCATGAATTATTATCTCATTATAATGAGATCATCTCATTATCATGACTTATTTTCTCATTATCACGAGATCATCTTGTGTGCACGACTTAATAAATGGTGCAATTTTTATTTTACAATGTCCTATTAGGGGCTCCGTATCATTGACTGTTTGTTAACATACAAGAGAACATAATAACATGTTTCATTGATACAACTTCAGATGTCTAAATGGTATAATGTACCAGGTACTGAATATAGTTTGCATAATGATAACCATTGAACTGATTTAACAACAACATCTTGAAAACAATGAAACAGGGCTGGGCACACTGGTAATAAAGCAAGAACTAATAAACTACAAGCCAAACATTGGTTGAAAAGCACCCCCAAATATATAAGGTTATATTATGAATGAACATTAAAGTGTGCCCAGAAACCAAATTTCATAGATTGGACTTTTCAAAGTACAGCATAGTTGAAAATATGAAATATGAGTGAATTACATAAAAGTTATGAGCAAAAAAAAGAGAAAATGTGTGGCTAAGATGTAAAGAGGCACCCAAACAGCCAAACAAAGTAAATCATAGGTGCAGGGGGCGTTGGAAGGTGGAAGAGACTGGCGAAGCCACTTGAGGTGTAGATTTAATGTATTTCCAAACAGAGTCAGATTTTAAGGTGCCATGATGCATAATATGTTGTAAACGGACCCCATTATGAAAAGCCCAAGTTGCCCCTGAATGCCTGAAATCGTGGAATTTCAGTGGAGGAACAATTTCTAATTTCTAAGAAACAGAGTGTAGGTACCTACGAGCTACATAGTTGGTCAGGGGAACTGCACCATGGGACCTGGAGACTGATAATAAAGGATCATTTGAAGTTCATGTTGAAACAAATGTGTTAAGGCCCTATAAGGGCATAAGGGGGACTGTCCCGGCATGGGTATGGGGGTGGTATGTATATGTGTTCTATTTTGGATTGTTTGAGACCATTTTATAATAATATTTGCTCCATTATCAGTAAGTCTGTTTATTTTAATGGCTTTTGAGAATATACGAGTCGACATGTGGGTGTTGGCAAGGTCAGCACTGGGGGGAGGTCAGTAGTACGAAAATGTTAAAAAATTTAGAAATTTCCTTCTCCTCTACTGTGTGAGTCTCGGATTGGCTGACCACTGGTCAATTGAAATAACTGACCATGCCTCTTCCATTTGCATGCTGACAACCCACGAGGAAACATCTAAAAATTTACAATGACAGTTTACACAGATTTTTACATTATTATTCTAGGGTTTTTAGTTTTTATTGTTTACTGTGATAGTTATGTCTGAGAAGAGAACATACAACTTGCGTTCTGGTGGCAGTGAGGCTGTTATACCCGTAACGTTTGAAGTGTCAGATGATAGATTCATTTGCAGTGTCAACAGAATACTTCCAAAACAGGTGAGGTGTCAGATTCCGATTCTGATAGTGAACATAATGACAGTATGTCGAATGTAGAAACAGATACTGAACAAACTGGGGCTAGTGAAAGTACTGGGGTTGATAAAAAAGTACCAGGTAGTTCAATTCAACCCAGTAGTTCAAATTCTGGCGTTATTTCTCAGCAAGAAATCAATGTAAAGATTCTGGCACAGAGTATTACTGAACCTTTAGATATGATAGGAAATAAAAAATGTAAGAAAAGTAACAATGTTACTAGGTTGAAAAGTAAAAGCAAAAAACAAACTGTAGCACCTCAACCCCCGGTAACACTGCCTCCCACACAAGTATATGCTCAAACACTTCTGAGGGATGATGCATACATTCAAGCTCAAGTTGAGCAGAGATTGAAAAATCTGGTAGAAGATAACAGATCAGGTACAAAAATAAAATCACTTAGGGGTGGACCCGTTGAAGTGGTAGTCCCACATAGGCTAAAATGGCCACAAGAATATGTTTTGGCTGGTTCAAAAAAAGAATGTATACAGTATGATCAGCTATCTATGTCCCAATGGGTGGGTGGCTTTTGCCGCATCATGAGAGATGAGACAAACTTCAAAAATAAAGATTCTATGTTGGATTATTTGATTTCCCTATTGGGAGATGCTCAGGATTTCTCCTGGGATGTGGCAAGAGCCAGCCACGCTGTACTGTTGTGCAGAATGGAGCAAGGTGATGTTAAAAATTACACAGATGTAGAAATAATTGATAGGATTAGGCGTGCAAATGCACAGAGGCACATTGCTCCATCTGCCAATGTTTCAAATATCAAAAACACAACCAAAAACAAGTAAAGCATTACCATGTACCTATTACAATCAAGGTACTTGCTCTTTTGCTAGGACTCACGACACCAAAGGTGTCACATACAAACACATTTGTGCAGCATGTTTTGCTATGGGTGGGAAGACTTATCCTCATCCAGAAAATGAATGTAGAACCAAAAACAGAAAAAAATGTTACAAAAAACAAATAGGTCGGGGGATGGAGGTTCCGGGACATGCCTTGACCTACAAAACTAGGATGTTTCACAACAATATTCTGTCTAATTCAAAATTGGAATATCAGGCAAGCAAAAATTTGGCTTTCAAATGGTTTTACGGTTGGAAAACATATCAAAAAACAGTTCCCGGGAAAACATATGCACAAGCACTTTCTTTTGGTCAACAATTTACTCACACAAGTCGTACATTGCACGCCAATAGTTGTACAAATCCTGCAGTTTGAGAACTGTTAAAAATACATTACAAGCAGGAAAGGAAACTTTGAAAGTGCATGTGCCCTCTGTTGTTCGCAGTGTGGCCAGGGTTTCTAGTACAGAGGCCTCTAATTATGGCCAGGTGCCATTGAAAAATAGGTTTCAACTGTTGCAAGATAATGAGAAACACATGTCTCAGCACATTCAAAGGTCCCCAAAATATCGAGTTACTGCAACAAAAATACAGCCAGTACCAAGAAAATTTTGGCCACTCGAATGACGCATTCAAGCAATGGTCAAAATTTCCAGAATATTCAAACCATTAATGGTGAGTCCATGGTTAAAAAGTTAAATGCACCTCTCCACAAGGATTCACATGATTGTAATTGGAAGGTTAGTCAAAAGCAGGGAGGTGGTGTGAAGGAAATTGATAATCACGTGACTGATTCGCAATTGCATTTAACCGGAAACTGTGATCCTGATAATAGCAATCAAACCAACATATGTCTTTGACATAAATAGGGCATGCAAATCAATTGGAATGTGTGTTGAAAAACAGAGTTGCATATCACAAACTGGGGGATACTTTGGTTTTGTACCTGAAACTTCGCTTAAACTCTATCAAGGCCCATTAGTCCAATGGAAAGAAATTCCAAGTACATTGCAGGCTCACGCCTTAATCAAAAACAGTGGTAGTCATAATTATTTAAAATGTAGAATACCAGTGAATTCTCATTTGAATATTGATAGATGGCAACACCATCTTCAGCATTATTTGGACCAACAGAGAGTGGATTTACTCGATTATAGTTTCCCCTTGGATTTTGATAGAGATTGTTTACTTACATTCACATATAATAATCACACTTCAGCCTTTACCGACATCGAACATGTTAGGTGAGCTTCAGCATGTGGAGGAAGAGCTTCAGTATGAAGCAATCATTGGTCCATTTGATACAGTACCATATTCACTACACATTTCACCATTAATGACCAGGGCAAAACAAGATTCGGAAAAAACATACAATCATGGACATAAGTTGGCCACCTAATTTCTCAGTTAATGCTGGGGTTAAGAGAGATATTTATCTTGATACCAGTTATTCACTTCATTACCCTTCGATTGACAATATCACAGATTCACTAGTCAACTTAGGCCCTGCTGCCCAGCTGTTTAAAATATATATTAGTCGGGTTTTTTCGCCACCTTAGAGTAGACCCAGCAGATATTGACTTATTGGATTTCCAAGTTGACCAGCGTCACTATATTAACGTTTTGACGCCGTTCGGATTTCGTCATGGTTCTTTATTTTTTCAGAAGTGTTCTGACGCAATTAGGTATATCATGACGTCACATGGTCATGCAGGTTTGTTTAATTATATAGACGACCTCATATATACTGGTCTTCCCTCTGAAATGCATAGGTCTCACTCTATAATGGGAGGTTTTATGTTTTAAAATTAAAACTAGTTCACATTTTTATGATATTTTATTGTGCCAGATAAAAGAAAGGTAGATTAATATATTTATAAACCCAATCCATGGTGTTTTATTTATTCGGCCACCAGGGTGCTGACTGTATTTGTTCATGCCTAAATGGGGATGTATCTATGTCATAGATTATACATTGTGATTTAATGCCAGCCATATAATTGGTAATGTTGGCTGCTGACAAGCCATTTTCTGATAGGAATTGCATAAACATAATCAAAACTAAATGGTTTACATGATGGCGGCACAACCCAGTTGCCACCGGCAAGGCCATGAAGTCTGTAAACATGCGACGATATGTCCTTGCAGTGGCTGGTCGAAAAGCCATTTTTAACTGGTGCCTAACCTTGGTGGCAAGCTGGGAAGTGAAAGATAGATAGATAGATTTTATTTCAAGCTCATGGCCCATATTAAAAAGTTACATGTATAAAATATAGTACACTAAAAATAAAAAATGTAGGCATAAAAAAGACCGTATGGATGATCATTAAATATTCATGCACTAGTTAAAAACTACATAATACATATCACCAAAGTGTATATAGAGCTGCTTGCCAGAACCTATAAATAGTACCACAGCTGTTCAGATAAAAATTATCACATATACTTTTAACAATAGAGTTGTTGTATGTTTCAACACGCATTTTTAGATTGAGCATATTTCTTCTCAGAACAACTTTCATAGAGTTCAGATTATTAGTGACAAACATTTGAGTAGCACTGTTTCTGTAGTCATACCCCAGTAACCGATGTGCAATATTGTTATATGCACCCTTAACTTTATTGTAAGTTGTTTTGTTATAACTGGTCCACAATGAACAGTAGTAAAAATTTGCACAGTAGGATTGGAATAATTGTTGCATTACCTCACTTGAACAGAGACCAAACTTTCTAACAAGAACTTTACCATGGGCATATAGGCTCTTAGTTTGTTTCATTATTTCCTCATCATCTTATAATTTGTCAGTCAGAATAACTCCAAGATATTTGACAGAATTTATATTTGGTACATCTGTCCCAGCAAGAGACAATGTGGGGCAATTTAGTTTATACCATTTTGGTTTAAAACTACACTGTAGGATTTCTTTGCATTGAACACAATGTCATGATCAGCACCATATTCATAACAAACGTTTATGATTTGTTGTAGGGCCATGGCTGTAGGAGCCAAGAGGCAAAAGTCATCAGCATAGAACAAATGATTTACACAAGTACCAACATTGCAGCCAATGCTTCATTTGTTTAGTACTACAGATAACTTATCTAAATATACATCAAACAGCTTAGTTGATAAAATCCAACCTTGTCTCACACCATTAGAGATTTTGAAACTGTCTAACATATGTGGACCCCACCTGATGTAAAACAGCTGCATTCTGTACCAGTATACAATTACATGTACAAGTAACAATGGTACCTTACAGTCAATTAGTTTAGAAAATACTGTCCAGTGATTCACATGGTCAAATGCTTTAGAAGCATCCAAGAAGCAAGTATAGACAGGACTATTTTGTCTTCTGTAGTAGTCAATGACATTTTTAATTGTGAAAGTACACATATCAGTGGCATGTTTGCTCTTAAATCCAAACTGATTATCAGTTGTTTGAAGGTACACGTCAATAAAATCCAACAGGATCAACTCAAACAGCTTCGAACAGGAAGTAACAAGGGCAATAGGCCTTCAAATCTAAAACATAAAAGCCCTCAAATCTAAAACATAAATTAAATGTCATGATTAAGGCTCATGAGATCTACATGTGTATGCAGCCACATAAATTGTGGTAACAGCTGTGGCAAATTAAATAGTGGATCTTTAGTTATTGTCCATCTGGAAAGCAATCAGCAACATGATTTGATTTCCCTGGGATATGCCATATACGTATTTGTATATTAAATATGGCACATGTGAGCCAGAAAAGTATCTTTTGTTTTGCCAGAAGTGAGTACTTCTACTACAGCCAAATTATCACATCTAATATCAATTACTTTATTTGTCCATAAGCCCATACCTTCAAAGCCATAACCACATTTAATTTTTCTAATTGTGTTATATGTAGGTGTTGATAATGAGAAGGAATAGGTAACGTATAGACCATATCCCCGAATATGGATCCCATACCAGCCATAGAGGCATCTAAATACATAGTATGGTCATGTGCTTTGTTATTGAAGCAAGTTATACCAGTGTACTGTTCCAAGAAAGTTATTGAACCAACACAAATCTTTAAAAAATCAGCATTCAGAACAAATCTTTTAGAATCATGATGAGACCTCAAAACCTGGAGCATACAATTTAAAAAGATGCGAGCAAGTTTGACACATTTAGTGATGTATAACAAAGATCCTAGTAGGGATTGAAATTGTTGTTTAGTACAAGCTTTCTTATGTGTCCCATGATTTACACAGCATTTAATTTCTTGTAGTTTTTTGTTAGGGATTGATAAAATTTTGTGTACAGTATCTACTTGGATACCTAAACATGTGACACGTGTACAGGGAGGAACCAATTTGGAATCACTCACCTCCAATCCCAGATCTTGCAACAAAGATAACGAAAAAGTATAAGATTCATGAATTTTAGAAGGTAAACCAATATATATGAGGTCATCAATGTAATTTAGGAGTGTATTATGATTACGTTTTTTTTTCGTAATGACCCTAATAGCATCCAAACACCTTTCAAAGAATCCAGATCCGAGATGAAATCCAAATGGCAGAGATCATCCAGGAATAGATCCCTATGGAGTATTCCCAGCAGATCTATGTCACCCGGATCAATTCATAAATGACGAAATGCTCTGCTAATGTCAACTTTGTACAACAATGAACCTGGACCCAAATGTTTAACTTTATCAACAATATGATCAATATATGGATAAGATAAAGAAAGATATTTATCCAAATATTTAAACTTATGAATAGCATTATTAATGAAAGCCCCTTTGGGCCAACTAAGGTCCATTATTGTACAGTGTTTATCAGAGTTTTGTTTAGCCTTGGTCATAAGCGGAGACACTAGGACTGGAAATGGCAATTCTTTGAATGGGCCGTATGTTGCCCCATATCTTAATTCTAAGATCAATTCAATTCAAAGATAATTATCAATTTGATTAACATACTGAATAGCATGATTCTCATAAGTTGGCTGTAATTTATAATTTCTGTCAATATCTAAAGGGAGTCCGTATTTAATCAAATCCGGAAATTGCTTATCTCCGTAATCTTGTAGATGAAATTACCATCTGTCAGGGTTGAGTTGGGTGACCACAGATATTCTTGCTTTCAAGAAATTTGGAACCCCACTGTTATATATTATCTTATGAGCCTCTAAAGAACTGGAGGACCATTGTAAATTTTCAAATCATTTAATGGAATGTAGCCAAAATCCCCTCCATTTTGTGCAAGACATGCTAAATGGTCCCAACTATAATGTTATGCTGCCAAACATGTAAAGGATTTTTTTCTTTATCTACAGAAGACTGAGAGCTTCTTTCCTTTTAGACATGTTTATATGTTCTGTTATTGAGAGAAATGACACCATCAGAAACATTTGCATTGTTGGATAAGGGAATTATATTCATTTGTTTGTCCTGACATAGAGATGCATTCCCACTTGTCTGTTCACCATCTTTCTTTAACTGCAAATTTGCAGTAGTCCCATCAGTATGTTTTGTCGTTTTAATATTATGGACTTGTTTACTGTTTGACCTATGTTTTGCATTGATGATGTGCATCAGTATCATGTGACAGGACATTAGAGATTTTCCAGAGCTGCACCCCACCACCAAACTCCTGTTTCCCTGTTTAACGATTTCGTGATGATTCATCTTCTAAATCTGCCAAAATTGTAAACCTGTTAGTGAGAAACATCTTCTGATCAGAAGCTGGACTGTCCCTATTGGTTTTGGCCCATTTTTGGGAGGAAGGGGTCTGTTTAAGGAAGGTGCAGCCCTGGTGATTTGTACTCACCTTGGAAAGGGTAACGAATCTTAACTTGGCATTTGCATTTTCGCTATTGACAGTGACGATGCTGGGAGCCCAGGTGCAGGGAAGTGGCAATTGTTTAAGTTCAAGTCTGCATTTTTTGGAAACTTGGGTATAAGTTCTGTGATCCCTTGTGTTATCAAAAGCTTACAAAGAATAGAACCAATGAAAAACCTATGTAATTTTCTACATTATAACTAGCGAAGATATTATCATGAGAATTTTTTGTGTTACAAAATATTCTACTTTTATGATGGCACAAGGAAGACTGGTGAACACCCAAGTTTACTCGTTTTTTTTGTATTTTTAAGCTTTGTTTTGCAATCCATTTCTGAATGTGAAAAGGCTTTGTCATTTTTGGTAAAACAATGGTTGCAAACATGTTTGTACACTACCCCTTTTGTTTCATGAGTTGCCTGATGAATGCATGATCCTTGATTGAAAAACTGACAAATCATGGTCCTACTATTTCTGTCACGATTTGTGGAATTTTTGGAAAGATTTTAAGTGGAAGGAGTGTGTCTTTGAGATCAGTTTGAGTATAATCTAAAATTTCGTCTTGCTCCATGCGACATAGGAGCACTGCATGGCAGGCTTTTGCAGAAGCCCACAAAAATCATTAGAATCATCCAATAAAGAAATAAGATAATCTAACATGGCATCTTTGTTTTGAATACAATTTTTCTCCGTCATGGTCCTGCAAAAACCTGCCATCCATTGACCCATGGTCAACTGGTCAAAAAAAAACCTTTTTTGGGAACCCCCCCCCCAAACATATTCATGTGGCCATTTTACTCTATTTTTCACGAAAACATCAACTTGACCACCTCTTTGTGATTGTATTTTGTTTTCAGGCATACCTGATTTTGCAAGTTGTTGTAACTCGTTGATTCTTTCTTCAACACTACGTTGAATTTGATTATTTTGGTTAGCACCTGATTGAGAACAACATTCAGTAGTAGATGCAGGAGTATTTTTTTCCACTTCAACACTTTTGGTTTTGTTGACACGAGTACTCTTGGGTTCCTTCCCAGCACAGCTGCCCTTTATTTTTAAAATGTCATTAGTTTTCTTTGTAGGTTTCTTTTCCAATTTATCAAGTCTATCGCTAATGGTAGTTAACTGCGACAGAATTTGTTGGTTAACCAAAGACTGAGTTTCTTGAAATTGCAAATCATGGGCAACCTTACTGGGAGTTGCCACTTCTAAACGGTCAAACAAACTCCTACTTGCACCCACATCATCAATGTTGGACTGAATAATGTTATCATAATGAAGTTCACTCCTTGAAAGTAATGAATCTGAATCTTGGGACATATCAGCTTTTTCAAGTTCATCACAAAATCGTTATCATCTGACAAATGTAATTGCAGTGGTATCTGAATTGTATCAGTTTTTGTCGAACGGAAGTTATATTTCTTCTCCATATACAACAGGTTGAATGAAGCTAAGATATACTTGTAAAATAAAATACTAAAATCAACAACTTGAAGTACACCAAGAAGAAGAAATAACAAAAATAAATTAAAATGTCTCTCCAGATGTTACCCCTTCCAAGTGTGAAATGCAAATTGAAGAAGGGTCTAGAATCTCTGTCTAAAGAAGCCCTGAGTTTATTTATGGGTTTACGTCGCTTTCAACACTGTACAGGTCATATCACGAAGGGTAGTTGGAAGGGCAGAGGAAACCAGTACATACAGTTGGTCAAGGTTCTGTACTGCAAACTGCCGACCATTGGTAAGCAACTACCAGCTTTCCCACTTGAGGCCATGCCGGGAATCGAATCCCAACCTCAGAGTTGGGAGGCCACTGTGGCCCCGAGTGCCCTTATAAGTAACATAAGTAAAAATAGCACTCGGGGAGTACATACCTGTGATCTTAAAAATTGAAATAATAAGTCAACAGGAAAATCTATACTTTTGGGATTTAATGTGGAGCAATACCCTGGTAGGATCTTCGTGAACAAAATGAGAAGGATGGGTCACTGGTGGTTTACAATTTACACCATGTTAGCTTCACTGATGATTTTTAGTTGGTTATAACTACAACACATTTCCTGAATTTAGATCTTCTCAGATGAATTCCTGGCTTAGTTTTTCACAGCCTTATCAAAATGCCTCATTTGTTGGATCTTTTTAAATAATCATATTTTGATTGAATACATATGTAGCAAATTGTAGTTAAAACTTGATTTTGAGAAGAAAAAGAAATCAAAACAGGAGCTGTCATGTGGTTTGTGTTACTGATTGCAGTTCTATTTAGTACATGTGTCCAAATGACAATTAATGGGGGAATTTTTATTGGAATTTGTGAGTTTATTCTCTGAGCTAAAAACACATTCCTCACACCCAAAGACAAATAAATATGATGGATTATATACTGCTTGGCACAAACCTCAACATGACACAAAACCACAGATAGGACATTTATTGATATTTGCTTGAGTACCAAAAAGGAAGTAAATCTGATGACAGTAATAAAATTAATAACGTTGGTACTTTCCATATGCAAATTTTGCCAAGTTCATTCCTTGAAGGACACTTCCTTAAATGTAAGGTAGGTCCTTAGCTTCCTTGAAATTTAAGTTAGTTTTCAAGATCTCTTTTATTGAAGGAGGCTTTTCGTACCTGAGATTTTTTAAAGGAGGGAGAAATTCAAGGAAATCCTTGAATTTAAGGTGACCTTTATGTTAAGGAAACTTCTTGAAACCGACCCCAGATCTCAGCAATAGAGAGGTGAGTATGTTACCGCTTCAACAGCCCGGGCACTTTATTTGCTGAAAGGTACCTGATGACTGACCTAGATATATCAGCCTCGGTGGCTGATTGGCTCACAAGCTTGGCATTTATTTGTTTGACTTGCCAACTTCGTGTGGCAAATATGTTTTACTAAAAAGACAATTGCTTGTCATTCATTTGTTTGACTCTCACCTCTGTGGATTTAAAATAACTTCGTGTGGCAAATATATTTTACTAAAAAGATAAAAGTAAACAACAGTAACAAGTTATATGAACAATTGTGATCATCAGAAAGTGGAGAAGCATTTAAGGCTACCTGAAGTTAAAACTACAAGACAAGTTATGCTTATATTAAAAGTAATTTTAAATGAAGTTAAGGTTAATAACTTATTGACAGTTACCACTCCTATTTGACAGAACCTTAAAGAAATGAAAAACTGGCAGTTTAAGGCTATGCTGAAGCTTAAATCATAATTGGTAATAATAGAGTTTGACCTATTTGAGAGACCAACTTTGTATCAAAACCTAGCTCTATATAAAGACCATTTTCTTTAAATGAAAGATTGTATATCCCCTTATTTTTACATCAAAATAAAGATTCCCCCCCCCCTCAAAAAAAAAAATTTCTTTTCCCCTTGGGTGGTTTTTAGACACATTTTTCATTATACATGTATAACACAGTTATTTCAATTGTCTCCCCCACAGGGAATAAAATCTAAAATCATTGCCCATAAAATGTTTAAAGATCTGTGGGTGAAACCCATCTAAAACAGCGTTATAAAGAAAATAACGGATACCATTAATAATGAACATGCAATTTACCCTTGTAATAGGTTTTCACATTGCATGCTGTGTCGGCATTTAAAGCTTGTCTAAAAATCAATGAAATTGTTTTTATTGATGAACCTCACTATTAACACACTTTATCTTGGCAAAGTAACAGCAGCTGATTGAAATTATTTAGGAAAAGTACATAGTAGCTGGACAAGATTCCTCACTGAAATCCATTGGGCACTGGCAATCTCTCCCACTTCAGACTAAATTCCAGTATTTGAACCCATTGCCTTGAAGTCAATCAAAATTCAAAATGTCATCATGCCATGGTGCCTGTCTAAGGAAAAAAACAGAAGTACTGTTAAAACAGTTCTCTGAAGAAGCACATACATCTCTGTACTACTGCTGGTCTAGAAGAGACTTTCCAATATTAAGATTTGTTTCACATATGCTATCTTATGCTGCAGTTCCACATTGACAATCCCTCATAAAAACTACCTCTTTTTATTGTCTGAGCCCTGCCATGAGCAATCCTTGCATAACACAGAATTTGAAATGTGTGAAAAGTCATGGGTCAAGAGTCACACCATTTGCACTTGATCACAACGATTCAAGGAGATAGGTTCAAGTCACGAGTGTACAGAAGATTAATTGGGATACTGAAATTACTTACTTTCTCATAGACAAGATCAGCTTAATTTTTACAGAAATTTTTACTTTAGTATGAAAATGCTGTACAAAGCTAATCTTACTACTTTATAGATAAATTATGTCACCGAATAACAAGTAACAAACGCTAGATCTGGAAACACAGGATGCCAATATTTGGAGATATAGAGGCTTACCCTTAAAGAGTTTAAAACATATTTGCAAATTAGACAGGGGTTTGCAATTACTGTGACATGCTTGTTGAGCACCAACTCGCGATCGGGAGCATATTGAGATTGTCCTTGCACAAACTCAAGATCTTGTGTTGAGGCAAACATCTCGAGATAGAACACCCATCGCAGAATCAGGCTGCACAAACTTAAGATGTTTACCTAGGGCTGTGATTGGCTAATTAATTGAGGGCTACTAATAACTGATTGGCTAATTTTAGTGAATAGGCAATTAATGTGTGTGCTCACTCAGTCAGATAGTTATTGCCATATATAATTGCAAATACTGTGGCATTATATATATATATATCTTTATTCGTACCCAGAGTACATACCATACACTTATTACAATGACAAGGAAAGAAACATCAGATCTATTTACAAAAGTATATGATCATCTCATTAATTTCATCCAATGAAAATAGAGAATGTTTGTAATCTCTCATCTTTATAAGATCAATGACATTTGATACAACTACATAATCATCCGTGTTTAACGGACTAAAATTGGACTCAATGAGTTTATTTACCTTAATATAACTTGCTGGTTCATATTTTGAATATTTGACACTGTATCTATACCATATGTAGTTTATATTTTTGCATATTGTGGAATCACTTCCATTTAGTGCTAATTCACCGCATACTTTTACAATAGTATTACTACTCGAGATAACAGATTGAAAGAACTTTGCAAAACGTAAATGAATTTGACTCTCAACTGAAATATCATTAACAAGCAAATGTAAATAACGACTATGTGTTGTGGGAGGTACACTGAGCAGTCTGCGTATGCATTTTCTCCATGTTACATAGAATCTTTCCACGTAAAAATCTGACATATTCCACATAACACATCCATATAGGGACATACAAAAAGATTTAAACAGTCTATACTTTTTTTCAGTATCACAATATCTAAATGAAGCCATTAGATAATTAAACATTTGAATAAAATAACATACAGTATTATCCACCATAATTTGGTCTGAATTTGTGCCGAGACTATTTCCCAAGTGAGTAACACAATTTTCATTAAGAATTTTAGTTCCTGGAAATTATGA
The DNA here is from genome assembly GCA_964017235.1 of Sabellastarte sp. h YS-2021. Taxonomy (NCBI): domain Eukaryota; kingdom Metazoa; phylum Annelida; class Polychaeta; order Sabellida; family Sabellidae; genus Sabellastarte; species Sabellastarte sp. h YS-2021. Next base: position 146,404,869 of record OZ024931.1, read on the forward strand.
TGAGCATTTTGTTGTTTTTCTTTCTGTATAACTACAAAGAATCAAACAGATTCAACACTATCAAAGTGCAATTGAACAGTAAAGGAAACACCTGACAGACAGCAAATGTACACCGACAATTATAGAAGTGCAATTAAGCAGTTCATAAAAAGTTTAGGCAACATTTTACACAAACAAATTCCTTTGATTAGATTTTGAAAGAGTGCTATATTCAATACAGTTGTAATCCTTTGCCAGATAATATTTGGAAGCCACACTTGTGGGCTTCTTCTAAATACTACCATGTTCAGTAATATCATCTTAAGTTTGGGCAGCACCAAATCGAGATGTTCTGCACAATCTCGAGATGTTTGCCTCAACTCAAGATCCTGAGTTTGTGCAAGGACAATTTCGAGATGTTCCAGATTGCGAGTTGGGGCCTAACATGCTCATGAATTCACCTTCAAAAACATAATTTTATTGTATATTAATTCTCAGTGTAAAATCTCCGTGCACTACAGCACTCATCATAGTGTTATTTAACCCATACTGACTACACAACTACAGTCCAAGCTCTCATGACATACCTGTGGCAGAAAGACAGAATGTCAGTGAAGAACATTTACGAATGTTTGTGAGGTTCTGTATCCTTCAATAGGGTAGAGGGCCCAGTAACAGAGGACCACCATGTTAAGTAGTCATCTCAGCTATTATAAACCTGTCTCTACTTCTGATCAAACCCACATCTACTGTATTCATAGGTGACTGTGTTACCAAATAGAGTTTTTACATTGTAACCGTTCCTACCCAGGGTAGTACACTGACCTATTTGTGTTTTACCAATGAAATCATTTAACAGGCATGTGGGTGGAGCTTGAAGTAACCATCAAGGGTAGTATGGGTGGTTAGTGGTGTACAAGGGGTATTTAAGCTCATTAACAAAGAAAATTTTAATATGAATCCATTATGTTTGAGGGATGAAGGACTTGGTACACATTTCCGAAACAACAGGGCCAAATATGACTGTTCATCACTATGCAAATGATTAACACAAAAGAACATGTATGTACAATATTGTACACCTTTTGATTCTGGGTAGTCTTCTTCTAGGCTCTGAGATATTTTTTATGTTTAATATTTTTTATATTTTTCTGTATTTTTATATTTTTTCATCAGCAAGTATCCACGTTATTCAAACAGCAAGTTGAATACTGGAACTAAGTGTAACTGAAAGAAAACAATCTGACCTGTACAAAACATACTTAATTTTTTAAAGGAATCAGCATGACATTTACATTATATTCTACTTAGTTCAAACCAAAGTCTATTAGCTAAGGTCCAAGATCAAATACCAAATTTTTATGTTTCATTTAAAAGCCAACATAATATTTGTACAGACTTACAGTATTTTATACATTGAGCCAGGGGCTCTGGTACAGCCCATAGGCAAGGCTAGATGTATTGGTACACTGAATTGATAATATGATCAACTAGGGTGTGGGGTCAGTGTTTTAAAATATCACTTGAACAATTGTTAAGTTTGAGGAAACATTATTTATAACATGTCTACCAGAATTCATTTCACAGAGCCTAAAATAAAAACTCCAGAATTTTAAGGATAATACATATTTCACTGGTGTGTAAAATTTATCAAGTTACAGAAATAACAATCTCTTGGTACTTCCTTTTTCCAAAATATTCTGCACCATTTTTTTTCATTATGTAAAGTATAAAAAAGCTCTACAGAGAGAAAATCCATACAGAGAAAACTCACACAATTTGTTGACTCCCCCCATGGAGAAATTCCCTACACCATTTTTGAGACTGTGGATAAAGTCCTTTTCAGGTAGCACAATGTACAAACATAAACTGTTTCAAGTTATATATCACTTTTATTATTTCAAAAAAAAAATTTTTCCCACTTATTATTTCAAAATTATTATTGTTTTTAGTATTTGCTATATGACATATACATTTAGTGTTCTGCAAACTAAAATTTAAACAAATACTTTAACATTCACAATGCAAATAACATATTAAAAATATTGTATTACTAATTAAAGGAAAGTAAACAAATCCCAATCTTCAAGAACAAATTCTAAGTTCAACTGACTGTAAAAATTCTGGAACAAACTTCATTTCCACTTGAAGATTTCACTGCAACATTCTTTTTAATCAGTTATCATCTAGAGATTGAGTGATTTTAAGAGGGGTTTTACCTTGCTAACAAATTAATTTATTTTATTGTTTCTGAAACTACAAAGGGCCATTAAGATTGAAAATTACAGGACTGATTAGTTTGAAAAGCAGTTGAAATACCCTTTAAGTAAAGATCAACCCTTTTATTTGTAAACTAAATATCATGTATAGGGCTTTCTTCAAGATCTAGAAAATGGTGTATGTTTTTCTACACAGATATAAAAAAACTGTAGCACTTTTCTCCTGTAGGGCTTTTCTTTGTAGGGCTTTTTTCCAGTTTCCAATAAATAACTGAGGGGCTGGCATATTACATTTATGAAATGCCATCGCTTCACTTTCAAAACTTCAATAGTTAATTTACCCATTAATGTGGTTCACTAATGTGATCACAGTTTAGCAAGAACACACATGCACCAATTTGTCAAAAAAAACAGGCACCACACACTTTCTATAACCAGCCACTTGACATGTCGTAATACTGGCCAGTCCTTAAAAGGTTCCAACAGAAATACATCATATCGTCCAGTTTTGGATGTGTACACAAATATTGCTCTACACATATATAAAGTTGACACCCCTCAAAATTTATTTAAATCAGGCATTGCCATATTAGGCATGTAACTACCCAGCTTACTTCCCACTGGTGTACAATGTAAAAACTCTACTAGGCCAAACAATGTCTTTGGTGGTCTTGTAGTTAGCAAATTTGCGGTTTAATTATAGGTTGTGACCTCTGTGTTGGTTGGAACCCACAAGTGGCAATGCTGAGAATGTGAGCCAATATTACCCTTGCTGTCAAATATTAAAGACTATCTTTCAACATCTGACTGACCATGAACAACCATGCCTTCGTTCAGAAACAAATTTACCTATTTAGAGCTGCTTTTTGGCTTACCTACCACAGATCTATTTTATGAATGCCATCAAATGGATAAGAGAGAAGATCTGTGCAGTTATTTGGTCCCTGGACCCTTTTGTGTATGTTTTTGAGCTTAATTCCAATTACCTCAGCTACTCAACTAAGGAGGTATTATTTGCATGACTATTTGTCTGTTTTTCAATTTTTCTGTTTGTTAGTAGGTTACACAAACTCTAAAATCAAGAGATGCCCATTTACTTATTATGTATCCTTGCAGTGGTATGCACCTCAGGAGCACTCTTTTGTTATTGCTATATTTATTGTCCTTAAACAGCATCAAAGAACACATTCTTAGATACTTCAGGCAGAAAAAACAGAGACACAAAAATAAAAAAATCCAGGGATATTGATAAAGATGTGGCATACTTGAGGAATCCAATAAAATAAAATTAAAATACTGCCTTGTGTGCCGAACTACTTCTAGCCAAAAGTGAGTGTAAATAATAAGCCAATTACAATAGAGGTTTAAGTTGGAACAGCCATCCTCTTAAGGAACAAGCCACATTTGGGATCAGTAATTGACCAATCAGAAGCCATGTGGTCACTAACTAGTACTTTACATTAGGGGATTAAGTTGCTGCAGCCACAACTGAAGATGGTGCCCTAATCTTGAAATGTTTGCCACAACTTTCCTCCACAAGTTGGTTCAAGGAAGAGCTAGAGTTGCTCAGTGCCATGAGTTGGTGCCCAACAATTATACTAACAAATTATGCCTGGTCGTACAGGCTTATACATAAACTACTCCACCTAGTTCAGGTGACTTTTCCTTGTATTAATTTAGACTATTTCTATTTGTTTTTTATTTTAAAAAACTGATACAACCATAAAGGAAAACCAGAGGCTGGGTTTGGATCAAGATTAAAGGGTGTTGCACACAGGAAACGACCCTACACGATCCGATCAGACAAAATATATAGCACATGGTGTTTTATTGTAATGTATGCACACACACTCTGATCCTATCAGATAAGACACTGCAAGACACGACCCGACATTTCTAAATTAGAAAAGTTTCTAATTTTTATCTGGTCGTAGGGAGGGGGAAAGGGGGGTTCTCTATTGCCCATGTTATTCCAAGAGAACTGTGTGTAATAAATGCCTTGGAAAGGAGAGAGGAAACAGGCTGCATCAATGAAAGGCATGTTATTGGTACAACATAGTCTTACACAAAGCTCAATTTTTTTTATATTGAGCTAAAATATTAGTGGACACAGCAAAATCTAAAATATTCTCTTAACTATCTTAGCTTTTAAATTAATTTACTTATTATTCTTCCTCTCCTAAACACGCAATACTTCATTATGACACCAGATATTTATATTTTAAAAACATATAATGAACTTCTAAGCTCAGGTAAAGGCTGTGCAAATTACAAGATGTACAAGCAAAGAGAAAAAAACTGTTGTAAAATAGCAAAACAATCGGATTGGATCCGGTGTGTTCTGACATGCCTGTTGATCTCCAAGCAAATTGTGGTTAATATGTTGGATCGTGTCGGGTCGTTTCCTGTTTGCAACACCCTTAAGGATATCACAAATTTATATAAAAATGTAAACAGCGCACATAAAAATTCATATAGATAGAAAGATTTTGTTGCAGACGTGAAGTCCATATATAAGTTATATCAAATTCAAGAATGTAATAATAAATAACAAGAAATAGGTATTTCAGACAGAAACAAATAAGCATACATAAAAATGCATAAAAAATGGATTTCATTTGAACATACCAAATAGCAGACAGCACTTATAGCAAAATACCAAGCAATTCACATACAAGAAGAAAACTGAACTGCAATAATACTTGTAGTAATATGTAGTAATACAGCTATGTAAAAACTGAAATAGTAGTAAATGTTTTATGAGGTATTTGATTTATGAAAAGCTACATAGAGGGGCTATGTACCTATTCATATAAGGACTTGCATAGAAGTGAATGCACTCTGATAAACATTTAATTATATGGTTATCGCATGTTACAAGTCATGTATAAAATTCATGAAGGGATTTCCTGATTAGGACATTAAGGGAATCCACATTGTTTGCTACAAACATTTCACCCAGCATTATACCGAAAACTATCTATTTTCTACAATAGGAGTCTGCGAAGGCCTTTGTTATAAGTGGTACACAATTTGGCAACCGCTGCCTTGTCTGAGTTGTACCATAACTATACACAATATAAGTTACAGCAAAATGACTGGAAAAGTTTGATTTTGATATCTGTTGAACAGGCCACGAAATTTTAGATAAGCATATTTCTCTTACAGTATATTGCTGAGAGCTGTCACGCTATGTCAAAATTATCAGAACAATCACCAGTTAAAATAACACAAAGGTATTTAACTTTATGTACAAACTGTAAGATATTCCCATTTATTGTAAGAGTTGGTGTGTAATCAATTTTCAGAGTTTTTTCCTGTAAACACATGCACATACTCTTTTTAGGAATAAATATGATGTCATAGTTCTTTCCATACTTGTCACATATGTCAATAAGCTTTTTAAGCCTTTTGGAGAAGCCTTTAGAATTCAAAGAAACTTATCAATAATCTACGAACTATAAGAGAAATGCACTGTAAAAACAACAATAAAGCTGCTTTATTTTTGTTATAACATCAAAGTCGCTTGCTTGTTAGTTATAAACCCGTTATCAGAGTACATATCTGTTCTTCAAACACACTTCACAGTGCAATGAATCAACACAATACATGCAATACAAACCTGGCAGTCCATGAATAACTAAGAACTTACCAATGCCATCTTTGTTTGCACAACCACATAATGCAATTATAATTGCCTTACCATTATTTACATGAAAAATTCATGCTCCAATTTGGTCCCTGATACAATAAATTGTCAAATGACAAAAACATCCAATTTAGACAATGGAATGGTTTATTTTGTTTCTATTATAATACTTGCAGGCTTATAAGCTTATAATAGTCTGACATAGTCTATCAATTTTAAAAGGATGAAATATGATTATAAAATAGATTGTGGATGATGTTTTGGGGTATGTTTGTCCATCTATTTGTTTGTGTTCACAGTAATTTCAAAGGTAATGAATGGATCTGTGTGACTATTTTAGTTAGTAGGGCCTGACCAAGAAACGTACCGAATTTTCAAAGATACAATTTTCAATATATTTGCAATAATTTGCAATACCCTGGTTGACATTACTCGAAAAGCAATGATTAGATCTTTCTTATGAAAATTTTCATGTGGGGAGCGCCTGAGCAAAGGAAAAAAGTGATTACATTTTGAGAGAGATCAGAATCATATTCTGGATAAAAAACCCATATTTTTGGAAATGCACCCTGGTGGCGGTTTAAACTCTGTGAGTGCCTTCAAGCTTACAATTATATTTGACATGATTACCACAAAGAAATATAATAAGTTGTAGCTTATACACCAAATCATTTCACGATAAGATCCTCTTTTATGGCCAGATTTGGTAAAGTACTCCATGAAATTCTGCAGTTGTGATTGTCTTTGAACGGGACCCCAAAATTTTTGTGAAGAAATATGATCAACATATATTTTTTATTTATGTGCACGAAAAATAAACAGAGAAAACAAATGGATGCACTAACAATTGATAGGATGCAATAACACTAACCATTGCCAGGGTGCAAGAAGAATTGATAGAATGCAATAACAACAGATAGCGTGTAATATCTATTTTAATGAGGGCACTCTTTACAACGCTTAATCTCCACCACTTGAATATAAACTTCTTACTACCATTGCCTCCTAATGGAGATGCTTGAATATGTTCTAATCTTGTTAATTTGTCTGTCTGTTTGTTAATCCGTGTGCATAACTTTGAAACTATTTATTTGTTCAGGGTCATATTTTACAGATGATGGGGTGTATCCATTGTTGAGTCCTTCTCAAAGACGATCCTTTTCTGATCCCTAGAGTATCTTAAAGATTTTAAACCAACAACTGTTCCTTAATTCACAAACTAATAACGTCATTGTAATCTTATTTTGACATTAGGTGGCTCTGTCTTAGGCAATAATAATTGATATCTGCAATTGGGTACTGTAATTGTACTGTAACTGGGTACTTATTGTAATAAGTGATTTTTTACCAGTACCTGGTTCTAGGTACTGTTTATGCTGGTATTGTGGAATTTAACATGCACACTTCTACTGTTAAATGGGTATTGGTACAATTTTGAACCATGTAAATGTAATTAACACAACAAATGGCAGAGTGATTAAATGTTGACAAAGGGTGTTTAATTGGTGATAACGTAAGTTTGCATAAAATTACACAGCCAATGAACAACGGGAATACAAAGCATTTTTTAAAATATCAACCACCTCGATTGGCTGCACATTGAACCGATTGTTAAGAACAATAACGGACAAATTTTGCCATTAAAAAAATTACAGAGTCTAGTTGTAAAGTGATAATTGAAAACCCCATGATCTTGTACATTTGAAGTAAATTTTGCATACACAACACCATTAATGGAAATAAATAATTAATTAGTTGTGTTCAAGTTAAGCATAAGAATTGAATGGCACAACACAGATTGAAGTACTAAATTATTAATGTGTGGTGTATTATGTTGGGATTTACTTGTAAATTGTGTCATGTTAGTTTGGGACAATCTTTTTTAGAAATCAATGTAAAATGCCAAAGTCAAAAATTGGTGTTTTTGTGTCCTGTTCAATAGCCAGGCTTTCATTGAGACAGGACATCATCATTGTCACTTGTGAGAGTTAGACCTACAAAGAGGTGACAGCCTGTGAGTTAATGTCAATTTACCACTAGATCACTGAGGACCTCTAATTACAACTGGATGTCTACACTTTACTGCAATGATGGGTGTGTTTTCACAATATACCGTCTTTATCAGAGAATCATTTCAGATTGTGTTCTATTATTGCTAGTGCACAGAAGCCTTAATAAAAAGAACTGGGCCGTTTCCATTTCCTGTGTTCTACAGAACGCACAAAACTAACACTCCTTATTTAAATCATTGCCGTGCAATCAGGGATTGGTGCCTCCAACTGCACTGAATCTTGACAAATACAGTCATGACTTGAAGGCCAGTATTTATAATCATGGAAATTAAATGTTTTTGTTGACATAATGTCACTGTATGTTTTAATATAAATTAAACCAATACCTGATTATCATAACAGATAGTGTTTCATTGTGCCTTTTATTACATGATTAATTGTTAAACAAGGGAACGACTCCAGCCTTTCTATGTGGAATAAAAGGAATCTGTGCTGCAGATAATATATTTAAGTGTTAAAAAGATCAACGGGTGAGGATTTTGTTAATTTCTAGTTTATTCATTTTCATGTTGGACCCATAAGCTACATAGATGCCATTTATTTTTTATTTGTCTGAGCTTGTTTGTGGATTGGTGTGTTTTGTGTTTTTGGTAGTATCTGCTTTGTAAAGTAAGTTAAAATTTAAGTGCATAAATACTTTGTGTCATACATAGTGTCAACTAGGCAAAATACATAAAAAGATGACCAAAAATACAAATGAAACTAAAAACAACACATACAGCTTAAAACAAAAATATATTAAGCAATATTTAAATAGAATCTGTACATGACAAACTAAGATCATAATAAAACAAGAAACTGAAAAGAAACTAAGATCATAATAAAACAAGAAACTGAAAAGAAAGAAGAAATACAATAAACTGATACAAGGCATAAAGAGAATAAAACTCTTTAAAATTATCAAATAATATTCTGATATTTAATGTTCTGTCCCCATTTGATCATGACACACATGAGGAAATGTTGGGCCTATCGTACTTTGTGGAGCCACAGGGGGATAGTAATATCTGCTCAGTTTCATAAACATAAATAAGTCAAGATTCAATTTAGGTAGGACACATTTTTCTACAGCACAGACCATGTTTCTAGCATGCAGTTGGTTTTTTATTGTTTGAAAACCTTACCACAAGCTGTTCTCTGCCAAACTAAAATGTACATGTCAGAGAGGTAAGAGGGGTGGAAGGGCTAATACAGGTTAGCTGGTCTGCAAACATGCACTAGCAAGATGCAAGGTCTCTTTCAGTGACATCTTGACAAGGTCATGCAGAAAAATCAAAAACAAATGTCAATAACTCACCCAACTGAGCAAACAGGCCAAATTGAGAAAATTTCCTGTTTTTTTTAGAAAAAAGTATTTCAGTAGAGAACACAAATTAGTACAAAGCAGGTCGGTTCTTTGGTGTTTGTATGTTTTATACCTCTTGGTATATAAAGCATAAACATATTCCCTGCACACATTTTTTTCAGTACAGCAAAATTTATTGTCATGAGTTTGCTATCTGACCCTACTGATCAGCCTCTTAAAATAAAGCTGAATGATATTGTCAAAGGTGATCAGATTATTAGTATGATTCTGCTGAATAATCTTCAGTCAGAGTGTTGATAGCTTGCTTGCACCAAAGCCTGTTCAACAGTTTAGTTCAGCTGTTGCCTTCTCCAAAATGAGGTTTAAATTCCTTCCTCAACATCCAGGCATATTGACTTTAGTCTCAATATCTGCCTTGATATCTCTATGGTGCTTAACCCTTTCACAATCCGATGAAATTGAAATTTGGTTGTTTATATTATGTTGATGTACCTCAGGTACCCTTTTGTCCAACTAACATTACATTGGATTTTAAGAGTGATTTGAATCACATTCTGGACACAAAAAATTCTAGATTTTTAACATTAACTTATATTTATATGTACATTTACAAAGGTATGCTTGTTCAGAGTCCCCTTATATAAATTAAAATTTAATGTTCCTTTTTTCTTCATCAACAGACACATTCTTAGACACTTTAGGCAGAGGAAACAGAGACAAAAAGTTAAAAAAAATCCAGGAATATTTAGAAAGGTGTGGCACAATTGAAGAATCTATTATGTACATATCTGCACAAAGGCAAATATACTTTTGTAAACAGAAAATATTTCAGCTTACTATTTCAAGAAGAAACAGAAATGGCTGAGGTGATATTGTCAGGTAATTCATTCCTTACTTTTGGAGCATCCTAGGCAAATCTGAAACAAAACTACTTGGTAGACTTGTACACTGTCATAAAAAAACTGCGGATCCTCAAGAACTTCTCAGTCCACAGGGGTGAAGCTAGGACTTTTGATTTGGTACAATAACAGAAATGTACTGTAATGTTGCTTGCCTGTTATTTATAGACCCATTGCAAGAATGAATAAACACAGAAAATGCCAAACCAGCCAGATAGTCCATGAATAACTAAAAACTCACTGATGTCATTTTTGTTTGTTCATCCACATAATACAATTATAATTACTTTACCATTACTTACATGGATAATTCATGGCCCAATTTTGTCTCGGATGCGATAAATTATCAAGTAATAAAAAAATCCAACTTAGATTGATTGTAATGCTTTCTTTGTTCTATTATTGAATTTTCAGGTTATAATAGTGAGCCAAATTTATGATATTTTAAAAACATTAAATATTATTATAAATGGTGCTTGTGATGGATATTCTTTACCTCCGCCAAAAAGGTTATGTTTTGGGGTATGATTTCTGTCTGTGTGTATGTTTGTTTGTCTGTGTTACCAATAACCCCAAAAGTCCTGAATATACCTGTATGACTTGTTATATATGACTAGGGCCAGATCAAAGATTAATGATTTCAATTTCCTGGTTGACAATACTGTAAAAGTAATGATCAGATCTTCTTCATGAAATTGTTTTTGTGGGTAGGGCTTGACCTAAGAAAGAAGTGATTGGATTTTGGGAAACACCTGAATTATATTGTGGAAACAAAAAAAGATTTTTCAGAAATGTACCCTGGCGGTAGTCTAGACTCTATGAGTACCTTCCAGTTTACAATTATGTTTGACATGATTACCTCAAATAAATATATATATTATTACTTGTACCTTATACCCCAATTCATAATTTCTTGATAAGATCCTCTTGTATGGCCCGATTTGGAAAAATACTCCACTATAAGTTTCAATGTGCTATTCTGCCAGCACCTGGTTCCAGATCATTTGAAAAGTATTTGTGCTCTCAGGCACTGTTTATGCTATTATTATATTATTTAATTAACATGCATATTTCTAGTGTTAAATAAGTACACAAGGGAACCATGTTAATATACTTTACGTAACAAATGGCAAAGTAGTTAATCCTCACTAACGGTTTTAAGAGGCAATAAAGGTAATATTACATGAGATTACATAACCAATCAACAAAGAGCTTACAAATCTTTTTTTTAATATTAGACACCTCGCTTGGCTCCACAATGACCCTATTGTTAACTTCAATCATATGCCAATTTTTGACATATGCCAAAGCATAAAATCTAGTAGTAAATTGGTAATTGAGAGATCCCTCAGTGATATACGTATGAAGAAAATGATATCTAAAGTATTTACATCCCACAAACCCATTAATAAAACTATATAAATTAGTTGTGTTTACATTAAGCACAAGCATGGAATGCAGAACACAGATTGAGGTACTAAATCATTAATGTGCACAGTATGGGATTTACTTTTGAACAGTTATAACTAGAGTTCTACACTGCATGCTGATGATGGGTGTGCAATGACAAAATATATCGTCTTTATTACAGAATCATATGAGATTGTGTTCTATTATGGCTTATGTCAGATGCCTTTGTAAAAGGAACTGTGCCATTTCCATTTCTTGTTTTCCCACAGAACGCCCCAAACTAACACAGTCTATGTAAATAGTGCATCATAGCATTGCAATCACTGGGAGTGCTGCCTCCACACGGATATTAAATTTTGTTTTTGATAAGAAACCACTGTTTGTTGATACAACTTTAACCAATACCTGACTGTCATAACAAATGGTGTCTCGTCATACATTTATTACAGGATTAATTGACCCAAACCTTTTCTGGGAGTAAAAGTAAACAATCTGTGCTCAACAGGTGAGGATTTTGTTAACACCTAGTACAAACAATTTCATGTTGGTCTCATAAACTACATAGAAGCGAAAAAAATTAAATTTCTCAAAGCTTGTTTGTGGATTGGTGTATTTTGTATTTTGGTAGCATCTCCATAGTAAAGTAAGTAAAACATTAGGTGCTTTAACAGCTTTGAGTCATACAACTAAAGTTAATAATACATTAACTGGGGCAGAATACACAAAAACATGACCAAAAATACAAGTGAAACACACAACTGCACATACAGTTTAAAAGAGAAATACATTAGGCGATATTTAAATTGAATCTGTACATAAAAAGAACGACAAACTATGATCATATTAAAACAGCAAACTCAAAAAAATGAAGAAATACAAAAAATAGATACAAGGCATAAATAGAAAAAAAAGGTAAAATAAATAAGGAAAATAAAATCATAAACTTTACAGTGTGCAATATAGTCCAGTTTTAATATTCTGATATTTCATGTTTAATGTAACTATACCCCATTTTGTCAAGACACACATTAGTAAATGTTGGACCTATTGTACTTTGTTGTACTTGCCTGTGTTAGTATCTGCCTAGTTTTACAAGAAATAAAGAAGTCATGATTCGTATTTAGGGATTAACACATTTTGACTAGACTGTGTTTCTAGCACACATTTAATTTCTGTAATATTTGAAAACCTTACCACAAGCTTTTCTCTGATAAACTAAAATATATACGTCAGCAGGATGAGAGGGATGGAACCACTATACAGGGTGGCTGGTCTGCAAACATGCACTACCAAGATGTAAGGTCTCTTTTCAGTGCCATAAGGACAATATCATGAAGAAAAAATCAAAAACAAATGTTAATGCCTCACCGATCTGAGCAAACAGGCCTTTATGGGAGAATTTCCTAGTTTTTTTTGTTTTTGTTAAAAATTCCCATTAGGGAAAACAAATTGGTACAAACCAAGTCTCTACTATGGTGTTTGTGTGTTTTATACTTATTTCTTGTAAAATATTAACAAATTCTCCTCACGCATTTTTTTCGGGGCAGCAATTCTATGGTCAATATATAGTTTGCTATCTGACAACTCCACTTCAACCAGGAGAGTCATACAACCAATTGTTGGTGGCAACGATGGAAACAATAGTAGATGCCTTTGTGAGTAAGCATGTCTGTGCCCTGTCCTTGAGACTGATATTTTGAGTTGTAACTGCATTAAAGCCCATATATGGATGTACAACCTAACTCTTTCACTTGCAGAACCTATCTTGTCCACTCTATTTATGACCCTACCAATCAGCCTCTTAGGACAGAGCTGATTCATACTGTCCCAGATTATCTGATTATTCGTATGATCCTGCTAAATAATCTTCTCTACTTTGTCCAAGGACCATCAGGATTGTGTTATGAGGTGCAGTCAGAGGGTTGGTAGTTTCCTTGTACCTAAGTTTGAACCATGTACTCGAAAGCCTGCTCAACATTTTGGTTATAACTTTGTTGTGGATGCCAACACTGTTTGAAATGCTCCTCCTGATGAAATACCCACGTTAGTCTCAATATCTGCCTCGTATTCTCCATAGTGCTTAACCCTTTTTCCATCCCTTATTGAAATGGTATTGAAATGTGGTTGTCTCTATTGTAATGATCTGTCTTAGATTCTGTTCAATAAAGGGGCAAATAAATGCTATAATAGTTCAATTTAAATCAGATTAGACAGCATATCATGGAACTCATGAGTAAAATGTGAAACTTAATTGATAATTGTATGACTGATGTTTTGTCGCCATGGTCAAATCACTTCTCTTGCAATTGATTACCAATCTTGAATTTTAATATTGACATTCAGAAGGTATACTTCGCAGTCTGCTATTTATTTATTATTATTTTTCCCATTAAAAACACCAATTTAAGCACATATTTAAGTTTAGATTTGCATTAACTCTGGGTGTTATTACCCAGTTTTGCTTCCAAAAACCTAACAGAAGACTTACTGTTACCTTACTATTGGTATTAACTTTTTATGACACTGTCCTCACACACTGGTGTGTCACACTGTAATAATCAATATACCAATGCATATAGCTTTACCCATGACCTATACTTGAGGCCCCAGCTCAAATGCACAAAATACTTAAAGTCTGTGCAAATATTGTGCTGATTTCTGAATGAACATAAAAACTAGGTTTTTTACTTTGGACCTTTGGACCTCATATTATCTTTTTAAAATTAGTGTTCTCAATATGTCAATTCTTGTGGAACCACGTGGGTAGTCATGTTGATGGACAGGTACAGAGATACCCTCACGGATTGTGATGGGCGATAATGAGTGATGTTACAAAAATGTTCACATTTTAACTATGACACAGTAATTCGGCACAATGATATTTTTCCCGTCGTCCACTCTGCCTTTGTACATTCAAAACTCTGGGTCATAGAAGAAATGTTAAATAAGAAGACTTCCATGTCCATATATTCAGGCCACTAAGGTAATTTATTTTTAGTGTTTTAGGTCATACCTAATATCTTATTAGCTATATTGTCACAGGCAGTTGGTAGGGCAGAGGAAACTGGTACATACAGTTGGCTAAGGTTATGTACTGTAAACTGCCTGGCAATGTCAAGCAACTACGAACTTTTCCACATAAGGTCAGGCGGGGATTCAAACTCTGGGGCTGGTTTCATGAAGCCTTGCTTTGGAAAGGACCTCCTTTAGTAAAGAAAGGTCATTTTTATTCCTTTGGGAAGGTCACCTAAAAAGTCAGTTTAACAAAGCCTCCTTCAACTCTCCTTACCAAAGGTCTACCTTGAAACTCAAGGAGGGAGTAAATGTTCTTTACAGTTATTAAACATTTCTTGAACGACACTTCCTTAAATTTAAGGGTCTCATGTACCTCATTTGGTAGGGTGTTGGACTAATAATCAAAGGGTGGTGGGTTTGATCCCCAGTGATGTCAACTGTTTCATGTGGGATAACATCCTTGGGCAAGATGTCAACCTGGACTGTCCCTCTCTCCACCGAGGGGAAATATGGGTACACATCTATAAGGAATACTGGCTTCTGCACCTTGCATGGCAGTAATGGGTAAGGTTAACAGGGCTAGCTATCCATGCCGAGGTAATACTGTGTAAAGCGCTTTGAGTTAATAATAGAAAACGCACTATATAAGTGCCCAGTATTATTATAAGGTAGGTCCTTAGGTTCCTTGAAATTTAAGGCAGCTTCTAATGTAGTAATAAATACTGAGTGTGAGGGCGTTTGTTACAGGATATACGCCCGGCAAAAATTCCAAATAATGCCAGAGCGCCGCTAGGCGCGAGGGCATTATTAAAGAATTTTTGCCGGGTGTATATCCTGTAACAAACGCCCGAGCATGAGGTATTTATTACTATTATAAAGACCGGCCTATCTGGTTTCAAGAAAGATGCCTTTATTTTTATGAGGTGAAACGAACAAGGACGCCGCCATATTGTTTTGAATGCATGATCGCTCTCGTAAAAGCAGACAATCTTACTACTGACACACAATCGAGCAATCGAAACAACACTTCCGTTTCTAAGCGGGCCGTTATTGGAGGTTTTACTCCGTGCTAATTCTATGCGCACAGACGGATTTTCGTTCACTGCGCATTTCCAGTCTTTATAATTTATCCTTTACGGAGGAGGCTTTCTGAAACTGAGATGTTTTAAAGGAGGGAGAAATTCAAGGAAATCCTTTTCCAAAAGACAGTGCTGTAAAAACAAACAAATATATAAAATAAAATTGATTTTATACTCCAGTATGGAGTTCTCCAGTGCTCCGACCTTGGAAAAATTCTGTTCTCTCTCTACACTAACCCAATCAGCTCAATCATTCATTCCCACAGTAGCACCAACTACTATTTTTACGCCGATGACACCCAGTTCTACGTAACACTTTCACCAGCAAATTTCTCTCACTCTATGCAAAACTAAAGAAATGCCTAAACGACATTCAAAATTTGATGTTTACAAATAAATTAAAACTTAATCTAGAGTTTATTCCAAGTTTATTCTCATAGGCTCCCAAAATATCATTAAGAACTCCTCCCTCACTTCCCTATCAATATTCTGTTAAATCAGGCCTTGCCTGCACAAAGTGTCAGGAACCTGGGAGTGGTGTTTGACTCCAATTTCAATTTCTTAAACCACGTGTCACAGGTCATAAAGTCCACTAGGGTACATGCAAGAGACCTCTACAGAATTTGTCCCCTTCTAGACCTTAATACATCAGTGCTATTAGTGAATACTTTGGTGAGCAGCAAGCTGGAATACTGCAATTCACTCTTCTTATCCCTCACTGATTTTGAGTTAAGGATATTACAGCTAGTCCAAAACTCACTCTGCAGGGTTGTCACCCATTTCTCTAAATTCTCCCATATTACCCCTCAACTAAAAAAACTCCATTGGCTCCCAGTCAGATACAGAGCACAATTTAAAATTGGCATTATTACATACAAAATTCTCAACCAAGGTTCACCAGTTTACCGAAGAGAATTAATCTACCCCTACACCTCTTCCAGAAATACAAGGCGAAGTTCTGCCAAACTCAAGTTTCTTCAAACCCCCACTTTTGATCATAGAGTTCACAAATCAATCAAACACTTTTCTAATTCCTTCAGTCACTATGCCCAGTCCTTTCGAACTCTTTCCCCTTTCATGTAAGAAACAGTCCCTCTGTTGCATCTTTTAGGAAGCACCTTGAAACCCATCTCTTCAGCTCTAGTTTCCACACTTAGCTTTCTTCCCTCCTGGTCACTCCCACAATCCTGGATTACTGACCTTGAGTGCCCCTCGACTCTCCCTATGAAAATGATTTTGTTTAATTAGCGCATTGAGTTCCCCTTTGTGGGGAAAATATTGTGCTTGCAAAGCAGTAGATTAAATTAGATTACATTAGATTTTTAATCCAGATAAAGATTCCCCCAACAGGCTTGATGTCGTGAAACCACTTTTGATTATCCTGCTTTAAGGGACAAAAGAACAATTTCAAATGTGATATGTCAATTTGTATTTAGTGTCACACATCAACATACAGATTACTTTACTATGGCTATAGCTTGAAAATGTTTTTCACTTCCTCTTTCTGTTCATGTTAAAGCTTCTGACTTACCAAGCTACAGATCAGTAGAGCTTTGCTTCTCCTATACCATAAGTAAAACATTATTGTTGAACGTTGTAATTGATATGGGTTCCTTGAAACTTTAACATTTATCTTTGAAATATTTGTTTTATTTTTCAGCTGACTTCACTACAGAAAAGATTATTGATTTGACTCGAGTGAATGAAGATGTCTCTCAAGTTGTTTCTGTTAGCTCTGTCCTTACTTCACAATGGTCTGTAATAACATTTGCCAAAGTTTGAACAATTTATGTTACTATCTAATTATGTGAGTCTTTTATATTTTACTTGATGTATAACCAGCTGTATGGTACCTGGCCAAGTTAGATATGAGTTATGAGGATTACTTGTCAGTCTATATAAATATGTGTCAACAGATTCATGATATTGTCATCTTTAGCTGAAGTTGATGAAACATACACGCAAGATAAGAGCTCATTGTAGTCCCTATTTTATGAAAAAATGTTCTCTTGAGAAACTAAGATTGATAATGGCCTTTAATGTTTACCTTATCCCAAGTAACAGATTTGAAAAAGTGGCAATTTACGATAGAAATCTACCAATTGTCCTGTGTAGCATTTGTTTTTACCAAAAGGAGGACCTTATCTTGTATGTTCTAAAAATCTTACCGTCAGTGGTCATCCTTTTGAGTGCTATAACATTTATAACAGCCAGGGTCATATTGGGGCAGGTTCTCACTATTGTCACTTGTGGGATTCAAACTATGTATAGGTGACAACCTGTGGTTAGATGCAAAACATGCTAACCCCTGGGCAGACCTCAAAGCTTTTTAATTCAATGTCTCTTTTATAAGAAGGCCAAATTGCACATTCTCTTCCCTACTTACAGTACTAGTGTCATGTGACACCTGTGATGGAGTCACGTGTCACAATGGAGGGACATGTGAGGCGGGATCTGTAGATTTCTGGTGTGAGTGCAGTAAAGGATGGACTGGCCGAAACTGTAATCTCAATGGTATGTATTACTTCATTAGTAACATTAAAATCAACTTTACTATAAAATGATATAGGATAACATGGCAATACTGATATAATTATACTAGAATTCCAATTATTCTACTCAGGTTTACATTAGCTAAGGCTTCAATTTAGTTAATCATTCAACCTTAGCAAGGTTAAGCTGAACGTGTATTGTTTTGAAATAAGTGCCTCTATTTTCTCTGTCCATACACCAAGAATATATACTCCTTACAAAGGTATTTTCCACATATTTTATCACTTCATAAAATATACACAATTTAAAGCTATGTGTGTGTGTACTATTTTGTATATGAAGCGGGGGCCACGGTGGCAGAGTGGTAACACTCTCGCCTCCCACCTCTGAGGCCGGGGTTCGATTCCCGTCATGGCCTCAAGTGGGAAAGCTGGTAGTTGCTTGCCGTTGGTCGGCAGTTTACAGTACAGAACCCTAATGAACTGTTTGTACTGGTTTCCTCTGCCCTTCCAACTACCCGTCGTGATATGACCTGTACAATGTTGAAAGCGATGTAAAACGCCAAATAAACAATAAACAAATTGTATATGAAGGTGCTATAGTTTATCTTTGGGTGAGCTTCCCACCGTATCATTGCCTTTGCTTGCATTAAATCATTTTAAATTTTACACATATATTTGAACGCTCGTATATATTCATGTCCTGTTTACTTCAAACCCTTATGGCTGACCCATGATATATTAATCTCCATTGTTGTATCAGGACACGTAAAAGTTGTAGCAGGTGTTTCAAGTAAAAAATACTTAAAGTGATGAACAAATAGTGGTTACTTGTGCAATTTGAAACATTTATTACTTAATGATGTGGTTTAGTTTTGCATATAATTTCCATGGGGCAAATTACAAAAAAAAATGTTTCCTTATTTATTCTAAAAATGCCTAAGAAATATATTTTCCTGATAAGATTTTGCAGGATTCGGCCGTTTTTTCGGTTAGATAACTGTTCAATTATAGTGATACACCCATCGTTACAGAAGTTTGCAATAGGTTCCCAATTGGAAGGATTGCAAGCCCATCGCTAACAGTTTACAACAATATTAAATTGTTTAAAATTATTGCAAATTACTAGCAAACCTTGTCAGATATCTATTATCTTAAAACCCATTGCAACCTATCGCACCCCTATCGGTTCGTTCCCAAAGTCATCATTTGGATTTTACAGCAACACCAACTCAAACCTATCTCCACACTCGCATAGTAATCTTTTACATCTTACAGAGAATTTAAACTCAACTTTTTGAATTTAAGTCAATATTTTAAGGTTCCATTGTAAACATAACAACAACTTTTCAGAATGTTATGTCTTGCAGTCTCTGCATTATCGCAGAACAATCCACCCATGGATTGTGCAATATTTTTCTATTTTCACATGTTAAATTACGTTTACGATCCAATAGCTATAATAACAGCCATCTATAATAATGATATACAAAAACAAATTTTTGTTAGCTGATTTTATTCAGTGAAGCTTTTGATACAGTTATGCTGGCACTCTCACTTTCCAGCAAATTGGTTATGTTTTGGGTGCATTTGTGTATTTTTTTTATTTCTCCAAAATCAGTGAGCAGTTTTTGTAAAATTTTTATGTGTCTCAGCCTGACCAAAGGAGGAAGTGATTGAATTTTGGGGAAAGATCTGGGCCTGTATTCACTAACATTTTTATACTTAGAATAAGCTTTTTCTTGAAATTTTTCTTAGAAAATTCTAAGAAATAGAATTTTTGGTATTCACTTAATTCTTTTTTCTTAGAAATTTTTCTAAGAATGATGTTCAAATCTAAGAATGATCAAGACCCTTTGTAAGTTAAGAAAAAAGTGACATATTTCATGTTTTTATATCAATTGCATGTAAATAGCAATTGCATGTTTGTTTTTTGATCAGACTGATTGTTTTGACATGTGGTTTTGAGTTAAATGGTGGAGTAAGTCATTCATGCTATCATGTTGATTGGTTTTAAATATGGCCGCCATGTATATTTACCCACTTCAAAATTTCAAATGGCTAGAATTTAATTAAAAATACTCACACACCTCTCTTTGCATGTTTTTAAGTAGTTAGAAAACTCTCTCCACAAAACATATCCCTTTCTGATCCAAGAGTCAGCAGTAAGGGGACAAATTTTGCAGTGTACATCAACACATATTCTGAGAAAAATATATGCATGAGAATACAGTATACATCAACAGCATTTAGCACATGTCCAGTTGAATACATATGTCCACATTGATTTTATGTACATATCCCAATGTGGAAGTTTTATTTTTACTCTTCAAATTATTTTATCCATTTAGCTTAGCTATTTTATTATACAATTTTATATATATCCCCCAAAAGATACCCCCACAAACAATAGCAAGTGCACTACTACAACAAACTGATATAAAATACATAAATGCTTGAGGTTGTCCGTTTCTCTAGAAATATGCTTTGCTTACTGACCTTGACACAACTGTAAGCACTACAATGACATGATTTGATCAGAACACTTCTCATTTATTGACTTTTATCAAAAAGGCACATGTAAGGTCAAACTAATAGCTCTTTTGCCTGTACATTCCCCGGTTTAAATCAATCATATTAAGTGAACTCAATGAAGGCCAGCAGGGCAATATTTATGTTTAGTGCAGAATACATATTTGTGGCTATATATTCGTCTGTAAAATAGCTGTTAAAACAATATGGATATTTTTTTCAATGTATATATATATATATATATGTTCTGTAAAAAGTCACATATCTCTAAAATGTTTGTGTTAACATTTTGGATGTAAGCAAGTTGTATATATATATATATATAAACAAAAGATAATACAGCTAAGATTCATACATTTGTCAAACAATGTGTATCTTTAATTTTAATTACAGCAAAAAAACAATCGAAATCTAGCTCCAAAATCCTGTGTGTGTGGATACCTTCTGTTTTATTGGATATTGACATTGTTCTTACAAAAATATGATACATGAAATTGGGAAACCATATTTCAGTGATTATAATTACTGCAGCACTGTAATTTTGTTTTCCTTTTGAAGTGTAAATCTGATTTGAAATGTCTTATTATGAAATTTTATGATTTTAAGATGTATTTATATGAGTATTTATATGAGTGAGCAGTGATGAGAATGGATATGTTAATGCACTCATTTTATTGCTGATTTATGTTTGATAAATTTTGTTATATGAAAAAAGCAGTCTTTGTCTTATGTTGATGACTATTATTCTAGATACCACCGGTTTTGTGAATACCTATTTATACAAATTCTTGCAGCATAAGTGAAAAATCTTTTATAGACTGGGCTAAGCCTTTGAAAAGACTAAAGTTAAGTTTAGGCAGCTATGTATGAAGTTGCAGTATGCAGCTTACAGGTGCGGGTTGCAGTAAAACCTTTGATTGCGGGTGCGGGCTGCAGCTTATGTTAATTTTTGGCCAAGGATCAAATTTTCCCACAAGCCTAAGGAACATGGGATATATATTCTGTAAATATTTAAGGTTATTTGGTTTCAAATGAACTGATGGCAATGATAAAAGAATTTTTAAAACTCGGATAAGAAATAAGGAAATAATGGACATTTAAAGAGTGGTTTTCTAGTTATGTTAATTTATTTACAGCAAAGATATACAAATAATAATCACAACACACATCTCTGTACAAGGACGTCTATACTTAGACCTTTTGGGAATCCAGCAACTAATTTTGACTCCATTGCAGGTGTAAATAAATCACATGACGATCATGTGACATCAAAAAACTACATGCATATTTCTGTTTACTTCTCTTAACTAAGAAAACTATTATTCTTATAAATAACTCTTAACTAAGAGTTGCTTTCTTAATACAATTATTTCTAAGATAAGAAAATTTCTTAGAAAAGAAAACGTTCTAATTCTAAGCAAAATTCTTACTCTAAGAATAAGAATGTTAGTGAATATGGGCTCTTGATCATACTTTGGATCACCACAAAATCCTATCCTGAATTTTGTGGGTATTGCCTGACAAAAGGAATAATTCATTACCTGTTGGGACATGTGTGGATCATATTCTGCATTCTCTAGTGCCTTGGCAGAGGTCATCACTCTAAGAGGTGTTTTTCAGTATTTCATTAAATTGGAACCATTTTAATGTAATCAAGTCTTGTTTTTTGCAGCATGTACGGAGACGAAGTATTTGAGGTTGATTCACTACTCAATATCTGGGTACAATGACATGACACTTTCTGACAAAGATCCTTACGCCTGCATGGAGATTTGTGAAGAAAACAACTGTTTAAGTATTGACTATGCACCAGGTGTATGTATTCAGCCAATATGTTTCATAACCATGTTATGAAAAAAACTGAATAATTGAACAAAAATATTTCCTTTTTGTTGCCTCTACAAGGAGGTTTTGCTCTTGTGTGTGTTTCTTTCTTATTCTAATAGTATTTTTATAGCGCTTAATCTCCATCTAAAGAATCTAGGTGCACTAAACAGAAAAATCAGACAATTATAATCATTAATGAGTCCTAGAAGGGGACAGTGCCACAGAGAGATGCCAGGAAAGGCTAAAATAAGTGTGAATATGCTTGTGATAGGTGAATGAGTGGAGAGACATAAGTAAACGTACAGCATCAGGCAAATCATTCCAAATCATTGTAGCATCATAAGCAAAGCTGAGGCTAAAATGCTTAGTAGACGTATGTACTGAAGTGGCAAAGTGCGGGACCTGAAGAAACACACCATCAGCTTGGGTTTTCACATGTGTTGTAAGAAAATCTGGTTTGTTCCCGATAACAATAAAAGCAGTGAGCAGATCCTTCTGAAATTATTTATTTGGGTTGGTCCCAGTCAAAGTAAGAAGTGATTTTATTTGCTGAATGAAAATGCAACCATGGGGAGGTCTGCGTTCACCGAGTGCTTTCTTGTTGAACATATTTTTGGCCTATGGATTTTGTTGTTGAGGAGGTGATATTCCTTTATGGGTAAACATTACATAAAAGAACTGATTTTTTCACAAGAGAAGTATACTTTTATAGCACTTTTGAAAAAATTCTTATTCTTTCTCGTGGAGAGTCTGTATCCAGAAAAGGTGCATCAAGTAGTGCCTAAGAGAGTGCAAACTGATGCCTGGCATCCAGCATCAGACAATGGAGAAAAATCCAATAAAAAATTCTATAGTCCCAATGCAGATCAAATCATCTTTGAGGGAGATGCTTTGGAGAGGGAAAGCACACATTATGTGGATATAAGAGTTGAGTATGTTTCATAGTTTTCATAGTTATCGAGCAGATAAAATTCTAGTGTTTCAATCTAAAGCCGATCTAAATATGAATGCAAATATGATAACAATCTAATGTAGGTTAGGCATTTTGACAATCAAACAAACAAATCGATACAATTACAATGCAGTTGTCCCATCCTTTCTTTCAGAAGGGATGAGATGAAAGTTTAAGCAAAATCAGATTGATTTGGTTTGTGTTCCTACCTTCTTTACCAGAAGGCTTTTGTTTGGAGATGTGTGTATAGCCTTATATGGTACAGGCATATTTTGAGAATTAGTACTTTGTATCTTCAGTCAAGAACGTGCTACATTCAAAATGTCAACCAACATTCTGTGACGTTATCATCAGGAACTGGCTACCATCACTACGAATTCTGTGGTAAGAAATACACCAATGTAATTAAATACACTGTTGATTGATGGATCGATTTGCTGATCCATTGACTGATCTATAGAGAGGTGCATTCATTGGTTGATTGATTGATTGATTGACTGGTTGCTTAAGTGATTGACTTGTTGACTGATTGATTGATTAATATATTGATTCATTGGAAGATATATTGGTTGGTTGATTGATAGATTGATTAGTTGAATTGTTGATTGATCAATTGACTGACTGGCTGGTTGATTGATTGATTGGTTGACTTTACATATGTCACATGACCGGTAAGGATCTGCGCAGTTCAACACTGCCAAACAAACGCACGTAACTACAAGTTTTCAAACTTAAAGCCAGGCCGGGATTCAAACTCTGATCTCAGAGGTGGGAGCAAAGTGTTTTATCATTATGTTACCATGGCCCCTCAACTTTTGTTTCTAGTTACCAATACAATGAAGTTAATAGTACATCGAAATAATGCTAATACAAGCATAATTTACAATGCCATGGAAATATGGTTAATCTTAAATCCACGATGTCGTGGAAGTACGTAAAATATTTGAATCTGAGTCTGTGGGCTCAGCTAAATAGTGATAAACATTTGAACTGAATGTCTCAGATTTGAGTTTGGAACCAGGCTTAAACCTTTTCGTCGTTAAACAGGCCCAGCTTAGTCTGAAGGATGAAGCTATAGTGTTCTCGAGTGATACATTTTAGAAACATATGTTACCTAGGTCGCATCTTAATGTACTGGGGTCACGAGGTACACCCAAACATGGATGTCCACCTTTTGTTGTGATTGAGCCATGTTCAGTCTGGGCGATATGATACAACTAGGCTAGTGATTTGATTATGAGACCATTTCTATAAAATGCTATTACTCTCAAAGCTTTCTTAAACTCATCACAGTGGAGGGGTGAGGAGGTTGGGATGGATATAAGTAGTATATATCGAGTGTATATCGAGTCGAGTTTCCCATCAATCATGTCACTTTTTGACAGCTGTGCAGCTGTTGCTGCAGATGTTAGATGGATGGCTAGATAGGGTAGGGTCGATACTAGCTCTATACAGGTTATTGGGCTCTATACAGGTTCTTGAGACTGGCTCAATGGGGATTTTTTTTAGTTTGATAGTTATTACTCAGATGAATCATCAGCTGTGCAGCTGTTGCTGCAGATGGT
The DNA here is from genome assembly GCA_964017235.1 of Sabellastarte sp. h YS-2021. Classification (NCBI taxonomy): domain Eukaryota; kingdom Metazoa; phylum Annelida; class Polychaeta; order Sabellida; family Sabellidae; genus Sabellastarte; species Sabellastarte sp. h YS-2021. The sequence goes on from OZ024931.1 coordinate 146,429,865, forward strand.
AGATGTGGATGGTTAGATTGGGGAGGGACGATACTAGCTCTATACAGGTTATTGGGTTCTATCAATGGGGACTTTTAGTTTGATAGTTATTACTCAGATGAATCATCACACAGCTGTGGGTTTTAATAATGGGTGCTGATTGTCTGCTCATCACACAGCTGTTTTATTTTAATGGGGCTTTGTCTGCTAGCCAAGCTAGATCATTATTACCTATGTACACATGAATCATCACACAGCTGTGATGCTTTAATGGGGTTTTATCTGCTAGCCAAGCTGTTAATAGGTTTTTGTCAGCTGATGGGGCTTTGTCTCCTAACCCAAGCCTGTTTGTCTTCTAGCTTACTGCATCATATTACTAGAGAAAATGAATCATCGCACAGCTGTCTTGTTTAATGGGTCTTTGTCTGCTGGAACTGTTTTAATGGGGCTTTGCCTGCTAGCCAGTTAATGGGGGGCTTTGAAAACTACCCTACTAGAACAATATTACTTGTGAAAAAATGAATCACCAAAGCTATATTTGATTTGTCACACAATGTATGCTAGTTACATCAGAGGTCTGTTGAAAATCCCCATTCCCAATTAAAATTAACGGGAAATTTCGAACCTCAGAGTAAGCACACGAACGCAATATCTCGCCTCATATACAGTCGCAGTTCAATCTCGTACTTTCATACACACTTTTGATTAGGGTTAGGGCTTTGGGGTTAACTCGCCTCATATACAGTCGCATTTCAATCTCGTACTTGCATACACACTTTTGATTAGGGTTAGGGCTTTGGGGTTAACTAATAATCACTGACTCCTGGGTTTTCTTTGGAAAACTGCTGAATACTAGAATTTTATCAGTCTTTTTAAACGCTAAAAATCAGGTTATAAACTCAATAGGTTTTCCAACTATCAAGCTAACAGCATCTTCTAGCAACATGTTTTCTAATACTGCATCCAACATAAATGATAGGGATAGTGAGATAGTTCATCCAGCAAGTAAACCAGTTGAAGACCAGACTGATGCTAGGACATCTTATCTACAGTCTGCCTCTACTCAATCTGCAGCCTCATTTGGAGGCTTTTCATTGAATTCTTCAGCTAGATATAACTCCAATCCAAGAATTCAACCACCCTGTGGTAACTCTGCTGGGTTACATTTATGTCATAAACCCACACCCTATGTGGGAAGATGGATATTTAAGGTTCCTGATTATTCTGGATATGATGAGAGATATGCTACATTTAGAACATGGCCGAAGTCTCACCCCATTCGCCCAGATGCTCTAACTCGTGCTGGTTTCCTCTATACAGGGGAGGGGGATAAGGTTACCTGCCCCTGGTGTAAAATATCTCTTATTGAATGGGAGACATATGATGTACCAATGGATGAACATAAGAGGCATGCACCCACCTGTGAATTTGTGAAAATGGTAATGCCTAAAAATAGTTTTTTCTCTCCTACCTCCTGAAGATAAAGAGACATTAAAATAAGTGAATGAATTGAATAGTTACGAGATGCTACCTTACACAGATGGAAGAAAGACACCTGTGATGTTTTAGAAGAATACTCTACCTAAGACAGATGGAAGACAGACATCTGTGAATTTTGAAAAATACTCTACCTAAGACAGATGGCAGACATGAACCCTGAAGATAAAAGAGATGAATAACTATTAAAGAAACATTGAAAAATTGAAGAACTGAATAGTTAAATGTGATCAAGAGAAAATGTTACCTTATACAGCTGTCTATATGGTGCATGGAATAAATGTCTTGGTTAGAAACTTATTATTAGAATTTTAGTTATATTTTTATACCTGGACACAGATATAAAGGACGGGCAGATGTCTAGTGATTTTACAATTATTAAGTACCTCTGTATCAATAAAATCTGGTTTTAATCACTCTTGTATTTTTCTTGTCTTTTAATTCGTAGATATATTAGTCTGGTTGAAGTCTCCCCACAAAGCATTAGTTTTTTCCACACAAAGCTTTTGCTGAGTAGAATAACCTTTACACAATGCATTTTGATGACTAAGTAGTCCCACACAATGCATATGCTGACTAGTCATTTTTAGGAGAAAATGCTGAGTCGTGCTATATATTTATCCCTCAAAGTCTATAAAAAACCCATCCTCTCGCTCTACTCCTTACACATTCATCTGAACCAGTAATCTAGTGAAAAAAATCTAAGAGATAATCACTCAAGGATTATGGCAGAGGCTCAAGTCTTTGGGAAACCTGCTCTGAAGAAGAACAAGAAGGATCTCTCACTACAGATAAAAAATAAGAAAAAAGATCTTGCTTTAGAACCTCAGACCTATGGGACGATGTCGACAATGAAATATACAGAGTCATCTCTCCCTGTCGCCTATAGAAGAACCTTTCATTTGGGCTCCAAGAAGTATGTAGTGTTCCATGGCGAGGTTGGTCAAGTGCAGTCTATTCATTTAAAGGAATGGGACGGTCAGAATGTTACTAAGCCAGGGATTAAGCTCAACATTTCAAAACTGGTGGTGTTAGTTCATTTTTCTGAAATAATTAACCAAGCGCTGCAAGCTATTGTTAAGGGAGACAAAGCAATTGAGAAGAAAGTACATGTAGGTGGGTCTTATTATGTAGCCTGCAATAGTCCCTATAAATCTGTAGGTATCAGGAAATGGAAGACCAATGCTAAAGGAGACCTATTTCCAACTACAGAAGGTATATCCTGCAAACCTAAAGAATGGGAAGAATTTTTGAAAGTATGCAACCAGATGTATAGCGAACGTATGGAACTGTATACATATGTTCCATGTTTAATTCAACCAGATCAACCCCAACATAATAGGTTAACCTGTGAAGAATGTGGACATTTAGATGAATCTGCCAGGGGGGAGGTAGACGTGGAAATTCCCCTTTAAAAAGAGAAGGGAGTCTGAGACAATATATCATGTAAGCCTAACCAAACCATTTCCCCTCCCCTTATAGAAACCCATTAAATTTTTTTCTCAAGAATTTTTTAATCAGAGATAGTGGTAACAGATTTTTATAGATACTTTATAAAAGACCCCAGCCCTATGAATCTCCACCACAAGTTCGTCAGTTTACACTGGTTATTCTGCTAGTAGTTAATTCAATTGGTTGTGATGGATAATTATGTACAGATGGGCCGTAGAATGGACGTATTTCGTCCTACCCATGTTATCTCTAATCTGATAACATTTTTCGAGATGTTGAATCTGATTGATAATGGCCAGTTCCAGGCTGCGATGGTCGTCTACCTGTTCCTCAACGATGTCTTGCCAGCCTTTGTAGTGTAAGTACTGAATATATAATCTTTTAATGGTTTCCTTTGGTGTAATTTTACTTAAGAAGATTCATAAGGTCTCATTATTGTTTACTAATTTATATAAAAATAATTATATAAAAAATAATAAATCACCTCTCTGACATCTGTAATGGAGACGGTATGCAGAACAATCTGTCATGAAAAGTCTAATCGTACTCCTGTTGCGAGTATCAACCCTTATTGGTGGTCCTTAATAATTTATGAGCTCTCTAATTCAAAAGGCTAGAGAGGGTTTTTGGAATTTTTTATCAAAATGCATGCATATAAAGCGCATGTTTTAATTTCTTTTTTGTTCATAAGAAAAATTATTATTAATATTATACTATTATGTCTGAGGAGCTAACCTCTAGTTATTTTCAAAATGTGTACTTTCCTGTTAAATTTTTTGGATTGGGGATTTTCAACAGAGTTCCCCAGTCTGTACCTTCCCAGTTTACTCTCATTGCCTCCAGAGCGGCACAGAAGAAAGCATTGCCTCATTAATATGTTTATGAGGTGCTTTCCTTCGGGTTCGAAATTTCCGTTAATTTTAATTGGGAATGGAGATTTTCAACAGAGTTCCTCAGCATGTACTGTCACAGCTTACTGTCATTGCGTTCACAGAAGCAAAGAAGACAATACCTCATTAATATGTTTAGAAATTTCCTGTTAATTTTAATTAGGAATGGGGGACTCCATACACCCTCTAAGCAAAATGTGGATTTAAGGTCGATGACTTTGAGGTGGCAATTCTGACCTTAAACTCCTCTCCATTAAATCACATGGGTTTGTAAATATAAACGAAATTTAATGTCAGTGGTAATTTCGGAATTTTTAATATAATTACTGTATCCAATTTCTCAAGATTTTGTTTTTCCAATGCCATGTCATTATCCTGCCTAGTACGTATTCTCAAAAATTTGACATATATATTTTCAGGAGAAAATATCCAGATTTCGTGCAGTACGTGGGGGATTTCCTGAGAGCTGCCGAGTGCCCTGTCTGCAAAGACAACCTGGATCAGACCGAAATCATCCTGACGAATCCATGTGGCCACATACTCTGTGCAGATTGCTCCTGTCAGTATTCCAGGATGTGGCAAGATGGGGCAGAACCTCACCTGAGGTGCCCTGTATGTCGCACCAGCCTAGTGGAACACAAATTTTCAAAACCTTACTCCATCAGAACCACAAAAATGAATGCCACATCCCTGTTTACATGGGTTCCCACCTCTCTATACGTTAACACAAATTATGACCAACTTTTGATAGAGGCTCTGACCAACAGGGATTTTGAAATGGCATTTGGGTGCGCCTTTTTTCTAGGCAAAACCCCTGATGAAGTGGAAAACATGATAGCTCCTCAATGGGGAGCCTATTATCAGGAGCATGTGGGTAATATGACCTGCTCCTGCTGTAAAATAGATCTGCCTCTAGCAAGAGCTTTTATGAGCTCTTGCTATCATTTTTACTGTACCACCTGCTCGGCGATGATCTCAGGAAACATGAGACATCACAACAGCAGGTGTCTAAATTGTAACACACTATGGGAGGCAGATCCTAGTGGATGTAGTATGCTCCGTCCCTCTACCATAAACCACTAGTGGTTAACTTTAAAAAGATTTCTTCCTAATCAAAATTTGGTTTGAACCTAGTGGTTGCATTATGCCTCCAGCCTCCACCAGCATCAACCAGTGGTTAGACACTAAAATATTTTAACTTGGTCTGACTTTATAGGTGTACCTCTCATCCCATATCCAGGAATACTGTGTAACCTCAATCTGTACAGAGTAGTCTGAAGTAGCTAGCAGTGGATACTTTTTAAAAAATGAGAAGAAATGTATCATCTTGTCACAGACCAAGCTGAAGATATGGAGCTATCATCAGACATTATCAATGGACTCAAAGTAAATCTATATATATGTTTAAATATTTTTCAACCTCAATTCCATTCAATGTGACTGGTTCATTACATGGTTAATTTATAACCAATTATCTGGGATAATTTTGTTCATTTGACAATTGAGTAGTATATTTTTTTATAGAAAAGATATGGGTAAACAGCCATGTAAATAATTGTCTATGTAAATATTTAGACTTGCTAGACATTTCATCTATTCTCTACTCTGTCATGAATTTGATTTATTAGGAAACTCTCTGTGAGAGGTTTCATTTAAAGTTAATATTGATTTTTAGTCTATTACATAGGTATCTAATTTCATTCACCCTCAATTCCATACAATGTGACTGAATTATTACTTTTCACTGTGTGACGCTGATTTTTTAAATTTTTTTTAAAGTCATTCTATGTGGAATCCTCTGTTAAAGATATCATTAATATGCTCTACGCCATGATACCTGTATAGGATTTTTTTATTGAAATTCTTATGTATATATTGTTTGAAAAGGGTTATATGGTTATTTGACAATAAAAGATGGAAAATTATCACATATGTTATTCTTTATGAACTATTCTCACAAGAAAAATTACATATATGTATATATCAGAGAGACATAATAATAATCAAAGGATGATAATTAGTACAATTAAAAAGAATTAAAAATATAATATTCTTCCAAAAAAATTCTCTGATGAGATATGTCTGACTAAATTGTCAGAGATGATATGAAATTAAAAAAGATAAATTAGAATAAAATTTAAAGAAACACCTCTCTCCGTCTATACCTCTTTCATTTACTAAGTCATATCAAGTTACAGTGTAACTAATCTGTAACCATTCACATGTCATTTAAATATTATAAAATCAATCTAAAACAAATCTTCTAGTATAAATATCTGACTTCAAAAGATATAAAATTACATAATAATATATAATATTTTTTCTACAAAGATCTCTCTGAATTACAGATCAAGAAATCACGTCAAATTAAAGTATCTGGACAAGTCCTTAACTATAAAATACAATACAATACAAAATGTCTGTCTATAATTTTACTTTTTTAATATAAAGACTTTCTTGTATCTTCGACCAGATCTGGTCTCGATGAAACTGGTTTCTTGCAGATCAGAAACCTGGTCAGATTCATTTGATACATCTACAGATCTCAGGACTGAGAGATCATCCATTTCGATCTCAAAGTCTGTAGACTTAGTGTCAGATACCTGAGTGGCCTTATCAAGAACCTCAACGATACTTGAAGATAGATCTGTAGTAATTATCCTCTCCTCCCCTATATTTTCAAATATTTTCCTAGCATCAGTCTGTATCCGATCATTCCAGGTATCACCGGATACTGAGGTCTCAGGATAGGTGGAACTTAATTCATCTGATGAAAATTTCAGATTAACAAATCTTTCCTTAGGACAGGTAGATTCAACAGCTGTGCTATCAGTCTCAGCCATGTGAGATTCATTTCCCTCATCACTCCCTAGACAGTCAAATATTCTATCCAATAGTATGAACAACAACCTGTCTTTGAAGCGACGAATGATGAAAACTGCGACCCCACCCAGAAATCCTAGAATAGGAATGACTAGAAGTCCATACAAATCATCGTCATCATCATCATCAATATCTAAATCATCAGCATCATCGTAATTGTCATAGTCCTGGTCAGTTTCTTTATGATCTGATGTCTGATCTAAAACACAAAACCAGGAAAATATTATATGAACTGACTATTACACCCTGTGCTTCAAATATTATGAATATATTTGATGAATTGTCATCTCTAACCCCAAAGCCCTAACCCTAATATGCATATCACTAGAGAGATACCATAGAGAGCATTGGTCACTCGAATTGCTTTCATAAAATGTGACTGAAAATCTTCAGAGATATTGCTTTCGTGTGCTTACTCTGACGTTCGAAATTTCCCGTTAATTTTAATTGGGAATGGAGATTTTCAACAGGGCTGAGCATTGCTAATAAAATAACTGGCTGATAAATGTAATTCCTCTCCAAAATAACTAGTGCATAATATCAAAGGTCTAAGGTGATATATAATTATATATCCATATTTACATATACCTGGAGACATTAAACCTCCCAAAACGCCCCAAAAATAAGACTAAATATATCGTATCACTTACCCGAGTTACATCCAATGACAGTGACTATGCTATCTGAGTATTCACATTCCCCCTCACAGTTCCAGTATAGGATTCTGAGCTTAGCATAATTCTTAAGAATAGTCCTAAGGGGTAAGATGATCTTTCCAATGTAACATTTCTCATATATCAAAACGTCTAGGTCATAATCACCACATTTTTCACCGTAATTTTCAAAGTCCTGCATCAACCTCAAGCCCACAATATGCAATGTGCCTGTCTCCTCGTGGAAATTACACTCCACATGATAACAGTTTGTAGTTGTTGTAAGAAAACAAACAAAAATCAAAATAAAACTGAAATACGCCATCCTTCCGTAAAATATAAACAGAAATATATGATTTCAAGGCGTCAAAATACGTCATAGGGTTTCTAAATTACGTCACAAGCTATGGAGGCATGTTTCCGTGTAATGTGACGTCACAATTCGTTTTCTCGCAGGAAAACTATTAATTGAAGAATATTAATTTATATTTCTTACCTTTCTTTAGGATCCATGCGATTAGAAATGCAGACAAAATGCATGAGATGCCGGTTGAGAACATAAGCCAGTAGCATCTTAGGATGTGTGAGCTATTGTTTGCTGTAATTTTTGTCATATTATAGACAGATCCTTTGGATGAATACTGAGCAGTGCTAGTGGAATTCCAGAGATCTGTTGATGGGACTGAGGAATGGTTAAGATTCCATAGCTCTCTCGCTGTTGTAGCTAATTAAGAAAAAATAGTCAAAAATTACACTTTGTTATAATTCACCATTGACATTAAATACTAACAGGAAATAGCTAAAAGCTGAACCAATGAAGGTTAGCTCTGCCATTACAGACCTACGAGGACTGTTGAAAATCTCCAGTCCCAATTAAAAATAACAGGAAATTTCGAACCCGAAGGTAAGCTTGATAAAACATATTAATGAGGTATTGCTGCTAGTGCTTCGCTTTGGACGCAATGACAGTAAGCTCTGGATGTACAGAATGTGGAGGTCTGTTGAAATTCTCCATTCCCAATTAAAATTAACAGGAAATTTCGAACCCGAAGGTAAGCACCTCATAAACATATTAATGAGGTATTGCTGTTACTGCGCCTGTTTGGACGCAATGAGAGTAAGCTGTGAATGTACAGACTGTGGAGGTCTGTTGAAATTCTCCATTCCCAATTAAAAATAACAGGAAATTTTGAACCTGAGGGTAAGCATCCCAACGCATTTTTCTCTGAATATTACATTATAATTTTAACTACATAGGATAATATACTCACCTTTCTGGACATTTTCTGTGCACATATTAGTGACTACTATAATTTCCACCGGAATTTCTTTAATCCTAGTGCAGTTGAGGTACATTATATCCAATATTGTCCAATATTTTAAAGAGGGAAAATTTTCCAAGACTAGATAGATATCTAGAAATTCCAACTTTTTTAAATATAAAATACGGATTTTTGGATTATAGGTAAATTTCACCCATACAACATCCATACATACAGCCATATCTTCCTCACAGTTACACATTCCCTGGAAACAAGCTTTAGATTTCAGTAATCCGGGTAAAAGGGCTAAGAGGATAAACATTTGTGTCTGCATTTTGACATTTGTATGTACTCTATGCGACAACAGTACATGAGAACAATACATGCAAAACTCTTTGTGTAGGATATCTGGCAGGTATTGGGCTATCTGGCAAGCAGGCGAATGTAATCTTGGCAGGTGAAATAATATAAATAGAGAGGAGACTAAACAGCTTTCTGATTGTTTACCGTGTGACTAAGGAGATAAGATAGTGATAACAATGTTCAGATTTTTTTCACCCACTACTGCAATGATTACAGGTCCTACAGGCTCTGGAAAGACAAAGTTTGTGTTTAAGCTATTGGAGAATTTAAATACTATGTTTGATGTTCCAGTGGATAAGGTGTACTATTTTTATGGGGTATGGCAGGATTCTTTTGATAACAAAGTAATTGAAAATTTGGAATTTATTCAGGGACTTCCTGACGAGACTCGAATTAAGCAAATTGCTGACTCTAAGCATAATCTGATTATTATTGATGATTTACAAATGTCAGCAGTGAATAGTCCCTCCATTACCAATCTATTTAGTAGGGATTCACATCATAGAAAACTCAGCGTCTTTTTAATACTACAAAATTTCTATCATTCTGGAAAGTACAGTAGAGACATTACCCTGAATACTCATTATTTTATTTTGTTTAAAAATCCTAGGGATATAAATCAAATAAAAATTTTAGGAAATCAGTTAGGAATGTGTGATAAGGTCTGTCTGGCCTATGAAGACGCCACTACAGAATCTTACAGTTACTTGCTGATAGATCTGTCTCCTACCAGGGATAAGAGCTCATGGTTACGCACCCATATATTTCCTGATGAATACCTAACTATATATAAATAGCTATAAATACTTGCTAGATCAAAGACTACTGATCAGTATGTCTTCTAATCTCCTTAGATCAAAGCATTTTCTAAAGGTTATATTGGATAACAATAAAAATTTAAATAAGTATATGTTCTCAGAGGCTAATCAGTCACAAGTAAAAGCCATTGCAGAGATTTTCTTCAATATTTTTCGTCTACCACTAAGTAAAAAGACCAAGGCAAAATTTGACAAGTATTCTGCCTTGATTAAACGATTTCTAAGAAGGGTTAGAGGGCGGCTTCAATTACTGAAGAGACATCACAGAATTTTTACAGATTTATTATATACCATAAGGAATTATATCAAACAAATTTTACAATGAATAAATTTGTAATGATACCTCATGAACAATTTTTAAAATTTAAAAAATATCTCGAGAGTGAAAAGCAGAACGCATATAAAGACAAAACTACTGAGCAGGAATCAGAGCAATCTGAAAATGCTGTAACATCATCCAAGGCTGAGACTGGAAGCAATGAGAGCCTATATATGTCACCACCACCAGGAATACCTGAGATCAGTGTAGACAAACGATTCAGTGATGATGAAAAAAACCCAACTAATTCAACTGGAGGAAGGGTTAAACAGCAAGGAGGAACAGCTACAAAACAGAGGGGAGGCAGCAGGGAGTCTATCAGAGAGCGCAAACCAAAATGGATTAAATTCTGGAATAAAAATCTCTCCTGATGTGGAGGTACTCCTTAAAGATGCATATTATAACCCCAGTAGTCCTGCCTCCTTCAGCGGGGTTGAAAAATTGTACAATTTCGTGAAAAAAAAAGATCAATATAAGATTTCAAAGAGATCTATTAAACAGTGGCTAGCTAAACAGGAGACCTATACTTCACATCATCCTGTCAGGAGACGTTTCAAGAGACCCAAGGTCCTTTCCTTCTCCAAAAATTATCAATGGGATACAGATACTGCTAATATGGTGAAATACAGAAAATCGAATGATAATTATGGCTATTTTGTGGTTTTTATCGATATATTTACTCGTTATCTCTATACCAAACCAATGTATACTCTCACAGGAAAGGAAATGAAGCAAGTCATGTCTAATATTTTTGAGGAATCAGGGGTGAAACCACAGAAAATAAGAAGTGACCAAGGTAGTGAATATAAAAATTCAGAGGTGACCAAATTTTTGAGAACCTCGAAGGTGGATCAGATATTTACTTATTATGAAACTAAAGCTAATTACGCAGAGAGAGTAATAAAAACAATTAAACTCAAGATATTCAAATATTTAACAGCTACAGAATCCTTCAGATGGGTAGATAATTTACAAAACTTTACTGCTAGTTACAACAATGCCAGCCATAGATCTATTAAGATGACCCCCACAAAGGCTCAGAGTTCAAACCAATATGATATATGGTCTTATCAATACGGCCTCAAAACTACGGGTATTAAGAAAGATAAAAGCATGAAGAAGACCAGACCTAACCCTAAAAGGGTGAAATTTAAGTATAAGGTCGGCGATAGGGTTAAAATAAGTTATCTAAAGAATAGTTTTGATCGAGAATATGCTGAAAAATGGTCTGGTGAGATTTTTACAATCATTGATAGAAAACTAAACCAAGATATTCCAATGTATCAACTAAAAGATTATCAAAATGAGGTCATAACGTCATATTTTTATGAGCCTGAATTACAAGTAGCATTTTTGGATGAAAATATGGTTTACAAAATAGAAAAAATTCTTAAAAAAAGGAAAAGAAAGAGGATATCAGAGGTGCTGGTAAAATGGAAAGGATGGCCAAACAAATTTAATTCCTGGATACCAGCTACAGATATGGAAGAGCTATAAATAGCCAATGCTGCCCTGTCTTTGTATTAAGGCGCTCATAATTGAATGAAAAAGAGGGAGAATGACAGAGGGAGACTTTTACATTTTCTTAAGTTCGAAGGATTCCTTAAGGTTTCATCCTGATAACAAGGGTTATAACTTCACTGTGGAACTTCCTGAGAGAGTGGAATTGAGGGGGAATTGGAAAGTGGCGCTCTGCAATATTTTTTTAAATGAAAAAATATCAGAGACCCTCATGGTTTTTTCAGATATCTGCGATTATAGTTTTGTTAGAGATTCCTTAGAACCAATTTTAAGAATGGTAATGCCAAACAATAAAAGAAGCCAATTATTTCCAGACAGGTTTTATTTGGGGGTGAGGCAGTCGAATTTAGGTCGAATCAAAATCTATATAAAAGATAGCTCCTTTAACAATGCTCTAGCATTAAAGGGGGAGATACAGCTCACATTACACCTTAAAAAAGAAAATGGATAAATATTTAAACTTTTGCAAGAAATGTATTGAGGGAAGAGTCGCATATAACCCAAATTTTTATGAATTAAATCCTAAAAATTCAGAAACAGATAGGGTCAATGACAAACCAGTGGAGGTTACATTAGTTACACCTACAGAGGCAACAGTGGAGCAGGCCAAGAGTGAGATAAAATTGAAAAAGGGTATAAATAGCATGGTTGGAACCCACAAAGGTCAAACTGGTGGGAAGACTAGAAAGAGTAAGATTACAAAGAAATCCTCAAGAAAAATTTCTTCCAAGAATAAAAATAAAACTAGGAAAGGTAGCAGCACTAGGAGAGCATCAACATCTGTCCAGAAGGGGTTAAAAGTAAAGAGTAAGAAGAAAAAAATCAATTCTCAATCATTATGGATATAATTCAAACACCTTTAACCATCTTCCAACCACCACCCATAGATAAGACTATTCAGAAAGAATATTGGGTGGAGTTCAATCCAATTGCCGCTATCACAGATAGCAGTGTAATAGAATTTAATATCCCAGGGACCTCAGTAGATTATATCAATTTAGCTAAAACCAGGTTACATGTAAAATACATCATTACAGATGAGAAGGGGGTTCCTATTCATAATAAGCCACCATCAGCTGGTCAACCTGCAACCCTACTCACCAGGTGGCGCCTATAAACTTGACCCTCCATTCAATTTTTAGACAGGTTGATATTGCATTAAATCAAAAAGTAGTATCCTCAGATGTGGGTGCTAATTATCCGTATAAGGCAATGATTGATTTTCTTCTATCAACCAACAACAACATGGTTCAATCAGAGGGTGAGGCAGCATTGTTTCATAAAGATCAACCAGGGGCTATGGAGGCTATCACCTACACAGGGGGTAATCCAGGCTTTACAGAGAGAGGCAGACCAACTAGAAGTGGAGGAACGGCTAGTGTGGAGGGTTTACTCTATACAGACTTTGGAATAGATCAACCCAGGGCTATAATAAATGGGGTGGCGGTTACCTTGAAGTTTTTTCAATCCTTCAATGAGTTCAGATTAATGAGAGATGGGAAAGAAAAGTTGAGGTTAAAAATCACAGAGGCTATTTTAAAAGTTTGTTATATCTCTTTGAATCCAGATATGTTAGTCGCCCATAATGAGGCTTTGAAAACAAGTCCTGCACTCTACCCATTCTGGAGAAGTGATATTAAAAGCTTCAGTATTGCAAAAGGATCTCACACATTTATGACTGATAATATCTTCCATGGTAAAGTTCCCAGCAAGATTGTGGTTGGTTTAGTTTCAAATGCAGCCTATTCTGGAGATTACACTAAAAATCCGTTTAACTTTCAAAATATGGATCTCAATTATATGGAATTGAGTGTGGATGGACAGCCTGTACCAAATAGACCCTTTAAACCCAATTTCAATGAAAAAGATTATGTAGCCTCTTATCTAAGTCTGGTACCAAACGATTCTGATCGGAAAAATGGTCTGATTATTCAACTTTCAGATTATCCCAAGGGATATGCATTGTATCAATTCGACATACAGAGTTTCCTATCTGGTCAGGTGATGACAACTTCCGGAAGTGGACATGTGAGATTAAGTCTAAGATTTGGGACTGCCCTTCCAGAAACTATAAATATTATTGTCTACGCAAAATTCCCTGAAATATTAAAGATAGATCAAGCTAGAATGGTAAATGTTGGGTGATGGATAGCTACGAAATTGCAAGGTATATGAGGTTGGATGAAAAAATTCGAGATCAATTCTATGGGGTATATTCCCTAGACCTTATCCCTAAAAAACTACCCATTCCCTCCCTAGTTATTGTTAATCTGGATTACTCCACTGACAAGGGAAGCCATTGGATGGTATTGCATCGGGTGAATAATGAGGTTGTGGAACACTTCGATTCAGCAGGAAAACAACCAAAGAGAGACATAGTTAATAATTTATTCAGTAATGCATTATCATACAAATACAATAATAAGAGAGTGCAAAATTATCAGACAGATACATGTGGATTATTTTGTTTGTATTATAGCTATCACAGTAGCAGAGGAAGAACCATGCAAAGTATTTTATCAGATTTTTCAGTAAACCTAAAGAGTAATGAGGAGATGATCATTAGTTTTTTTAATAATAACTTTGTAAAGTAACGATTCACTATAAGAAATAAAGGTATTAGATTAAAATATATTTTCTCTGTTATTTCTTCAAAAAAATATTTGCACACTTGAATCATCTGTGTCCTGCTCAACAGAGTTCCTCAGTCAGTACTATCACAAAACGCTGACAACTATTCAGAGTCAATGCGTTCGGGTGCTTACCTTCGGGTTCGAAATTTCCTGTTAATTTTAATTGGGAATGGAGATTTTCAACAGAGTTCCTCAGTCAGTACTATCACAAAACGCTGACAACTATTCAGAGCCAATGTGTTCGGGTGCTTACCTTCGGGTTCGAAATTTCCTGTTAATTTTAATTGGGAATGGAGATTTTCAACAGAGTTCCTCAGTCTGTACTGTCGCAGCAAAAAGTGACAGGAATTCAGAGGCAATGCGTTGGGGTCCTTACCTTCTGGTTCAAAATTTCCTGTTAATTTTAATTGGGAATGGAGATTTTAGTAGAAAATTTTCGGCAGCATTCCATAAGTAATTCACCCATGATGTTATTCCCAGCTAGAGAATTATGGGGAAGCACAGAAATAAGTTTACTGGGGTTACTGACACCCCAATAGGTCTCATCCTCTCTATTGTAATTAGGCTGCTTATAATAAATAGTCTTACCATTAACAGATTCTAGTCGATCTCGAAATTTTTGACAATGTCTAAACTTTTCAGAGACACATAGGTTCATAATATCCTTCTTAATTTCTTCATTTCTAGTTTTTGAGATAAATGTTTTGTCAAGATGATTGTATACATTAAGGGGATCTGTTTCCAGCAAAATCTTATGACAAAGTGTAATATTTTTGTAATGTTTGGCTAAAAGGTGATAAAACATTTGTTCAATTGAATGATAAGACAAGGCGTCTACTCTCATGTGAGAATAGTACAGATTAGATAAGGGATCCTGTACCTCTGATACGACCAGGGATTCTCTTTCCCATGGTGAGAGGGTTATATTTAAAGGTCTGGTTGTGATCCCATCATCTTGCACCTCTCTCTTACAATAAAAATAATTGAATCCTATTTTAGTTTGTGAATAGGTAAACATATTAGCATCCCTCATTCTAAATCCTAAATTGGTGGAGAAACTTGTCTCTCCAGTGCTTAGAGTGTGAGAAAATTTAGCCATAGCATCAGTTAATTTTTTTTTAGAAATACCTTTAGAAGATATTTTCTGTTTACCATCCTGATCCTCTATGATATAGGATTTTGAACAGAGTGATAACATTCGAAATCCAGAGAATTCTTTCTTAAAAATCCCTGGGATTTTCTTATCTATGGTGATATGGTGGGAGCAGCAGCGTCTTGGAAACCAGAGTGCATTCACCTCATCAGAACAGGACCCAAAAATTTCCTTATGATATTCCTGTCGGTATCTCCCCCTAGCACAAAGATCTAGATCAGATTGGTTTATGGCATATACAGACTATCGGTGTCGGTTTCCGTTAATTCAAATGACTGGGGTCTAAGGTATTTCAGTAAGCAGTCATAATAAAATTCCAACATTCTTAACTTTGCATATTGTAAAATAAAAAAACCAATTTGTATAGGGTTATCCATCACAATTCTAGACTTATAGGTCTCTACCTCAAAAACTCCATTAATATCCTGCATATCTTTAAAAATGCAGGAGTTTATTATTTTTCGGACTTTATTCTTATCCACTAGATATCTCACATTAGAATGTTTAGTTTTATTCATGAGAAAGGAACCATAACTGGAATTACTTATCAATTTGAAGGTGTCCCCTATAATTGCTTTATCCGCCTCTAATTCACCCTGAATCCTGTGATGGGTCACCTTATCTATGAATGAAGTGAATGAGGGTTTGGGTTGAAATTCGATTATCTGATAGATTTTTGAGACTTGACATTTATTTTTCAGATACCACTGCAAAAGGGGGGTGGCAAGTAAAATTTTGCGAGCCTTAAGCCCACTAATCAGAAGTCTTTTACTTTTAAATTGAATGTCATTGGCGTTACAATAGGAGGGCATATGTGAACCTATTACCTCCATTGGCACCTCACAAGTAGCAAAAAAAGGGGGATATTCTTGAAAGAAGTCTTCATGCCCCTCCTCCACCTCGATATCTACCTCTAATGCACCAAACAATCTTCCATTTTTAACATCTGTTAAGATCTTTGAGTGTGTTAAATCCCCCTTATTTTTCCTGTAGTAAGATGGAAGGTAATGTTCATAAAATCGGAGGCATTTGGGTTTTATTTTGGAGATAAATTGACATTGCTGAATAGCTACAAATTTATAACCCTGTGAAATTATGTAGTTCTTTCTAGCTTTATCCCTCTGTTGCACTTTTTTCAGTCTTTCTGACCAGGTTTTATTTTTTAAATTTTTAACTATAAAGCAGTTAAATTTACAACCGTGGTAATAACATCCGTTAAATTCATAAACTGTTTTATTTTGATAACAAAAACCATCTACCCTAAAGTTCCCTATTCTCACCTCTTTTTGATTATTTAATTTATGTCGAATTTTTATTCCCTCTTTACAGCTGAGATAATCTAACCAAACGTATGAATCTATGTACCTTTCGCTAACCTCTGGTCTAAAATTGTTCTCAGGGAATCTTCTCACATACACACCAGCTGGCATTAGTTGCTTGATAGCATAGGAATAGAGGCCATTACAGTCATAACCCACTACGCTCTCACATAAGTTATTTTCTACATTTTTAATTTTTGTTACCCCTTTTTCTTGGTATCTAGTAAATATAATGCTAGGACCTCCCACAATATTTTGTTTAAATGTATAGTATAGGTCTGCGTTATCTGAATTGAAGAGTGCAAAATTACTCTCTGAGGAGGTATAGATCATTTTTCTGGCAACACCAGGCAAGGTGATGTAATCTTTAAAAATGTCTATCCCTTCCGATATGTAAAGATCTATGAAAGTAGTGAGGGCTTCACAGAAGGGTCCAGTATCTAGATTATTGTAATGTATTAAATAATCCCTAAAAGTCCTCATACCATTCTTATTCCAAAGATTTCTAAGCTCTTCATATTCAGACTCAGATTCTAATGGGTTAGACATCTTCATTGTAGAATAGAAATCTTTCATTTCCGGTAAGGAGGTGCAGTCTAATTTTTCAAGAGAATCAAACCATTCATAAGGAAAAACACCTTTTGGAATATCACAGCCATAGGCTTTAAGAAACTTCTCATAGGAACATCCAGCTGCTAAATAATTAGAAATATCTAAAAATTTCATATGTGGAGTACCTATGGTGAGATAGCTGTTTTCTTTTTTGATGGTGAAGATTTCATTTTCTGTGTAATTTAAACTTATATACTTGAGAATATCAGTCTTAATTAAATTTAGATCGTATCTACCTGAATTAAATCCGATAATAGGTAGTTGGGAAATGTAAGTAAGAAACTCTTTCTTAACTTGTTGAATATTGGATATGAAATGTGACAGAATCTTTTTACTTGGAGTAAAAACAATATCGGATTCTGATTGGGATTCGTCCGACTCGAGTTCCTCTTCCCAGTCCTCTGATTCAAAATCCGAATCCGCCTGCTCCCCATCCTCTTTATATTTCTGAATGAGCTCATCCAGTTCATATAAAACATGAAAATATTTGCAGGAGATTTGTTTACGAGCGGTTATACTAATCAGTCTGAGATATTCCATCATATTTTGAATCAAAATTGTCGGATCCGGATTGATAAAACATCTCGGTGATTCAAAATTGGTTATGTTAGAAGCTACACTCACACTAATGGGAACATGTTTGGATATCCAGTTCAATTTAGTTGTGGTGCTGTGGTTCGTTTTTTGAAGCATGGCCTCCATATCCCAGACTGCAAAGAGTTTATAATATCTAGATTCCTCAGAGGTATGTATTCCTAGAGATTCGAGTTTTTCGAATATGGTTAAGGGTGACTTATGGAAGCCACCTGGAAAATGGTAGATAGTTCTATCATAACATACTTTGTAGTGTCTTTGCATGTTCCACTCTCTTGTGAACAACTTAAGACACTTCTCACATTGAAATTTTTTAGCGAATTTATTTATATCTACAATATAACTAAGGTGGTTTTCATGTACATTAAGATACATCTTACTATCATAATTATTTACAGATTTATACAGATTACAGACAACTCCATCTGGTGACAGAGAATATATCAAACTTTTTACATTAAAACATCTTTCTAGATCCAACATCTCGTCCATAGTCACACCAGTAAATTGTCCAGTAGAATTTCCTAATTTTTCTGATTTTTTAAAATTCATCCATACACGAAAATATTGGAGGAAATCTTTGTTACCTTTAAAATGTTGTCGAAGACATCTAAAGAAACATAAATTGTCTGTATATGGTTTGCCTGTCCATTTGTCTATATACATTGTCTTCAGATTCCTATTCTGTTTGATGTAATCTGGCAGGTCTTCAGCATTTCCCAATGGAAACTCTGTTTTAAAAACTACATACTGCACATTAGTTATGAAGGCGAGGCTCCAGGCAGTAGAGGGTCTATCTGATCTTGCTTGTGTAATTATATTGATTCCAGCTAACTTATTCATCAAAAAACGAATACTATTCATATTCGAAATTCGAAAAGGATATTGAAGAATCTTACTGTTGTAATGTGGAACAAAATATCTGTATTCCCTTGTTTCATTGTTAAATAAAAGGCGAGATTAATCCTGAAGGCATTGTGTAGGTTCTGATAGATTTCCCTCACCTGGGTTCGAATCTCCCTGTAACCCCCATGCAGATTATTGGTTGAAAAATTGTAGATATTCTTAAGTTCAGTCTCTTGATGGTCAGCCTGTATATGATCTATGTTTGTAACGTAAATCTCACGTAAATTTTCGTCATCATTATCTAGAATAAAGGCTGGTAGGACAGGGTCATCATTGTTGCCTCCATGTTGTCTCATTCTATGGGTGTACAGAGCCCTCCTACCCTCAAAATTGCATTTACAAATCCCACATCTGTACGATTTAGCACCTGTAGATTTCTTATGAAATGTCTCCAAATGCGAGTTGAGGGCCTCTGTTGTAAGAAATGGAAGATCACACTTCCAACAGATATATTTTCCACATTTTTGAAGATGTAAAGACAAAGTCTGGTAATCATCGAATTGTTGATCACATATCCTGCATTTCTCTTGTATCTTATCTGTAACTTGGTGACAATACTTCTGGTGATGAAGTAGATTTTTCTGATTCAGAAGGTTAGAGCCACACAAGGAACATCTACAATCCATGGTACAGGGTATTCAGATATGAAAAATAAGGAGATATTATAATATGTTGAAGATTTTTCCAGTTTATATAGGGGAGTGTCTTGCTATTATTATTATTGATTTTGTTGATGATTTCGGATGATTAATGAGTTCTAGACAGAGTGAATGCCTTCGTCTTCAGAGTCTGAATCATTGATTTCCATACCCATCTGTCTCATAACCTGTCTACGCATTCTCTGACCTGAAACCATTCTATTGATCATAATTCTTCGCATTTGCTGAGCCTGAGTCGAATATGTTTTCATCCTCTTTCTCCATCCTAAATATGATTTAATAAGTTTGTTCTTGTAGGCTCTAAAGGCTGTAAGAAGAATCCTGTGAGTATAGGATGGATAATGCCAGATAAAGCATGAAATATAAAACAAAGATACCCCTAGGCGTATACAATTCTTAATCTGAAAGGTATTGAGTGCCATCTCTAAGAAATAATCTGGGTGCTGAAGGTTCATATCTCCCACCTGTATAAACAGATCCCTAAGAGTTATTCCTGATTGAGACATTTTTTAACAATTCTTTTTTGATGAAATTAATTTTTCCGAAGAATTCCACATGAGTTATAGGCATTAAATATTTCAGATAAGCAGATTTTCCAAGGTTTATATAGTCACTGGGGGAGTTTATAATCGCTACAGAAAAGATTCATTTAAGTAAATGTGTTAGGAAAAGGTGTCAGGATCTTATGTCAGAGAAAAATTATAAAAAGCAAGCTCAGCATTTCACTACCAGTATAAATAGACCATGTTACATAAAACAAGAGTTATTAGACAGATGTGAGTGAAATGAGAAAGTCTAAATATAGAAAAATAAAATTAAGGCAGTCTTTGTACTAGACAGATATTTTGTCAGTTAACGTATGAGCTCCTAATGACAGTCACATAATGAAATAGATTTGAGAAATAAGAAAGGGTGGGTTTGAGGGGGTTGGGGAGGTCTTTGTGAGGGCTATAATATTTATGTAAAAATTTATGATAAAATAAGTGAAGCATTTTTATTATTACAACAATGGGGCTTCTGTCAAAGATGCAGATGGGGGAAATATAAAAGAGAACAGGTGAGAGGGGTAACATATTGGGTGGAAACCATACAAAGGAAATAGAGTAATAAAGGAGAGTAGATTCAGATTTGATATTAAATTTTTTATCTAGTACATTAACTGATTTAATGGTCTTTGTGATGTAAAGAAAATTAAAGATTTGGATGCAAATGAGATTTACTTTTTCGTATGAGTTTGTTTATTGTCATTATCATCTCTAACACCAAAGCCCTTTACCGAATAGACATATCATTAAAGATTCCTTGTACAAAATGTCAGATATCATAGAGAGTAGTTGTTTCTTTGTTTGTTTTTTTTGTTTCGTTTTTTGTTTTGTTTTCATAAACCCACAGCAGTAAGCAAGTGATATTTAGTCATATCAGTATTAGTTAACCCAAAGCCCTAAGCCTAATCAAAAATGTGGCTATAGAGTGATTAGTATCAGCTAACCCCAAAGCCCTAACCCTAATCAGAAAGTGTGAATGAAAGCAGTGGAAATAACCTGTGAGTGTATATGAGGCGACAGATTGCGTTCGTGTGCTTACTCTGGGGTTCGAATTTTCCCGTTAATTTTAATTGGGAATGGAGATTTTCAGCAGACCTCCAATGTAGCTTGTATACATTGTGTGAGATATCAAATGCAAGTGCTGATGCTTTACCTAGATTTATTTCATTTTTAAAAATTTATAACTAGTTGTGATTCAGATTTTTTTTTCCAAAGGTTATATTGATCTACCTTGGCTAGCAGACAAAGCCTCATAAAATAGTCTCAGTATACAAAGCCCCATGAAACAGTCTCAGTAGACAAAGCCTCATTAAACATTTCTAGCGGAGAAAGACCCATTAAAAGATTTGCTAGCAGACAAAGCCCCATTAAACAAGACAGTTGTGGTGATGATTCATTTTTCAGTAGTAATATTACACAGCATCGCCGGCAAACAAAGGCCCATTAAAAGCTTGGCTAGCAGATAAAACCCATTAAACATTTGCAAAAACTCATTAAAATAGCTTGGCTAGCAGACAAAGCCCCATTAAAATAAAACAGCTGTGTGATGAGCAGACAATCAGCACCCATTATTAAAACCCACAGCTGTGTGATGATTCATCTGAGTAATAACTATCAAACTAAAAGTCCCCATTGATAGAACCCAATAACCTGTATAGAGCTAGTATCGTCCCTCCCCAATCTAACCATCCACATCTACCATCTGCAGCAACAGCTGCACAGCTGATGATTCATCTGAGTAATAACTATCAAACTAAAAAAAATCCCCATTGAGCCAGTCTCAAGAACCTGTATAGAGCCCAATAACCTGTATAGAGCTAGTATCGACCCTACCCTATCTAGCCATCCATCTAACATCTGCAGCAACAGCTGCACAGCTGTCAAAAAGTGACATGATTGATGGGAAACTCGACTCGATATACACTCGATATATACTACTGATATATGGGGCGGGTATCTACAGCATGCAACAGCAAGATATGAGATCTATTTTTAAAACTTGCGATTGTCTCAAATGAAAACAACTGTACGCCAGTATACATATACTGTTCCCCTGCCATAACCTAACAAAACTTGATATATATGTAATACAACTGATGACTATTGACTAAAATATACATTGACACAAGTGTATGTTATAAATAGAGTGTAACTGCTCCCAGTGAACATTACATACATTTGTAAATGCTTAAAAATATTTACAACATTTAGTAATGAAATATCAACACTTTACAGACTTAAAATTGGGCCTATTTGGTCAATCTACAGGGGCCAATTTCACAAAGGGACTTAAGTCCAGATTTAGATTTATATTTAATACTTTGGTCTTAAAGTCTGTTGCCTTAGACTTAGCCAATTTCACAAAGCAGGTAAGTCCATGAAATTGCTAAGTCACTGGACTTAACTTTAAGTCTGGGAGGTAGTGGGCTCAAATTTTGTAAAGAGGACTTAAATGTGGCCGCCATAAACTTTTCTGCACTTCAAAATTGGAAATGGCTGTAAATAAAGTATAATTACACAGAACACCTCACTAAAGTAGTCGTTGGGAAGTTTATATGTGGCAACAAGGTTTTCCATTTAAAACATCCCTTATCCTTAGATAAAATACATCAAATGAAGGATACATGACACCAATATTATATTATGAATAGATATAAAAGGTCACATGACACAGAAAACCACTGTGGTTTTTGTTAAGCTTGGACTTAGCTATGTCCAATGACATTAACTTCCAACTTCCATCTCCTAATATTTGAAGAACATGTTCTAATAACAAAATCACTTTCAATTTACTTGTACCCCTGTGGACTATTTACCTTTAAGACTGATATTGTTTCTACCAGGCACAATGGTTATATTTACAATGAAAGTCACATTTAATAATGTACCTACACACAACTTATAAATATCAACTTGCATAAAGTATTGCTTGCATTCATTAATGAATATATGTAAACCTTACTGTGCAACATAAATGTGCATGAAGCAACTTTTTAAATTTTTTAATATACTCTATCATTCCCTCACCCCAAAAGTTATGGTCAAAGGTCAAAGTGGACCACTAAGGTCAAAACTACCACTAGTTGTGCAACGAGAGCAATTTATCTAACTTCTATGGCAGTTAAAGTACATGGGCTAATTCATATTTACCCAACACATGCAGTGACCTTCAGGTCCAATCCCTGTAAGGTCAGAAAGGTCAAAAATCCCTAATCAAGTGAAAAGAGCAAGCTAAAGGCCTACAAAGCATTTTATATTCTCTCACATTTTATAATCACTCTCTGTGGTGAGAGGTGAATTGACCTCAAAGTCAGTCAATAAGGTAAAGTAGCAAGTTATAATATCCTTTTCGAGATAATTAAGGTCAGAGGTGATTACAAGGTCACAGGGTTAATTCTGATGCTATAATGCATATCTGCATTTCAATACATAGAAACATTCACCCAAACACCCATCAATGGGGTAGGTGTCGTCGAAAAGCTTGTAAGAGAGGATCAGAATCAGTTTTAGTATGTGTATGAATATATCGCCATACGCAATCTGAATTCCATGTGCCTTGTTTTTTAATAGTATCAATGGGGACCCCACGTTGGAAGGCCCAAGAGGCCCCAAAACTTCTGAAGGTGTGGAATGTAATCTGCATATGTTCCCAACCTAACATACGAGTAATACGTTTTTGATGCTTCCTAACTATACTATCAGTAAGGGGAACCCAATGACCTTGCCTACATAAAGAGAACAATGGGTCATCCTGAGATCCTGGTACAATGGCCCGCATATGTTTTAAAGCTGTAACAGGGCATAGCCTGGATCCAGGCAGGACTGGGATATGAATATGTGCACTATTGTCCCTAGACTGTATGGTTTTTGACCATTTAACAAAAATGATGGCCATGTCATGAGAAAAGATTATGTCGCCTCTAGCCAGGTGTCTAGAAGCATAAAAATTTTTGAAGCTATGAGGAACGATATGAGAAAGTCTCAAGAATGAGACGAAAGCCAGCAGGTAGAGTGATGTAAAGACCTGTGGGGCCTCCAACTTTGCAGTAACTTCTAACATGGCCATTATCATGTCATATGTGAGTACAGACATATTCTTGATCATAAGGGGTCTGTTGCTTTTTAGAGATCTAATAAACATTTGGATCCTTTCATCTCTGAAAGAAGTGGTGGGAATGTTATAGATCACATAGTAAGCTCGAACACCAGCTAAATAATTGGAGATATTTGAAGGGGTAAACTTATTCTGGCATAAGTATTCCATGAAAGCTAATAATACAAGCACATTTACCTGAGATGGCAGCAGTCCAGCCACCACCAGAAATGCCATGAAGCCAGAGAACATTCTATTATAAGCTCTTTGTGTAGCTGGCCTGAAGGATTGCAGCAACCGAGCAAATGCACTGGTGGTCAGCTGGACTGCTGCAGAAGGCATATCTACAATCACAAATCATGGTTTAACTTTGTCAGATCAATATGTGTGTAAATCCATATAAAATTAGGGACATATTGTTGTAGTGATTGCCATGAGGCAGTATCAAACTTAAACCTAGATAAAAGATCGACCACAACATTGTTTTTACCTGGTGTATACTAAATATGAATGGAAATATTATATATGGCAGATAGCAGCCATATGTTACGAGCACATACTGCAAGTATGGAGTCTTTTGTCTTACCAGATGTCAAAACATCAACCACAGCCATGTTGTCATATTTAATACATAGTTTTTTGCAAGATCACTGAGTGGCCCAGATCTTCAGAGTTACTACTATGTTCAGCATCTCCAGATGTACAATGGAGTATTTATTAAAATTTTTTGGTATAGGAAGGGCATAACACTGGTTGTCAAAAATACCCCCAAAGCCTGTCAAACAGGCATATAAATGCAGCTCAGCTTGAACTGGTTTATGTCATAATAGACTACACCATTGAACTGTTTCATAAATGTGGCAAACCATTTTAAATCCTTAAAGAATTCTGCTGTTAACCTAGTGGAGGAATTCCCTTCCATTGACCTAAGGAAGTGAAGCATACAGTTTAGGAATGTCCTGGCTGGTCTGACATTTTGACACATATAAGATAGATCCTAGAAAAGATTGTAACTATCTTTTTGAACAATATTTTTTATTTTGCCATTTGGCACACATTTGAATAATATTTTCTAATTTTTCAGGGGGAACAGACATGGTCCTAGTCTCAGCGTCGATTGATATATCTAAACACACCATAGAAGTAGGGGGAGATACTAACTTCTTGCTATTCAATGTGACACCCAACTGATCAAGGAGATCAACTAAAAATTGAAAACCAGGGTGAATTTTTGAGGGGATGACACAGTATATTATATCAACCACATAATTAAACAGATCAAGAAAACCATGATTCCTCATAATAAAGCTAATGCTATCTGTCACTTTTTCAAAGAAAATCGAGCCATGTCTGTACCCGAATGGTACCGATTGATCGATATAATAAGAATCTAACTTTAAACCTAACAAATTAATGTCCCCTGGGTCATCTTTAAGTTAGTGAAAGGCCCGACTGATATCAACTTTATATAACAAAGATCCAGGTCCCAGTTCAATAATTCTTTTTACAACATCATCAACAGATGGGTAATTAAGAATAAAATCTGAGCTTAAAATATTTATCTTTTTGCACTCCAGCATTAACAGACTGGCCCTTAGGCCAGCTTAAGTCGACAACAGTTCGCCTAGTGTCTGAGTCAGGTTTATCCCTTGTCATGAAAGGTGAGATGTGCAATGTGATGGGCTTATGTTTGAATGGCCACAATATGGCCCCATGTTTTAGTTCTTCTCAAATATAAGTCTGAACATGAGAAGAACACTGCTTAGCTGAAGCACGATTTTTTTCAGTAGAGGTGAGAGCAGTATTGGTGTCAAAATCGAGAGGAAACTCTAATTCCAATAGGTCAATAAATGAGTGTCCAAATAATCACTTAAATGAAATTTCCAGCTATCTATTTTCAAATTTGAAACCACTGGAGCCCGAGCACCCAAGAAGTTTGGACAGCCAAACTGTTTGACTAAAGATTCCCCCATTGATTTTTGCATGCGACATAATTTTTTTGCCTGCATTATGACACCAGGGTCAACTCTTTTATTTAGCAATGCTTGATCAAATCTTGCAAATTTTCATTTATGAAACGAGCTCACAGTCTGCCCAGTATCGCCAGGTACAGTGTCCACTGCCTGGATTTCATATTCAAGCATATCAAAGTCGTCTGACAACAAATTTTCGTCCATCAAGGGTTCAAACCTATTATTACAGACAATTGTGGTTTTACAAGATCTTCATCTCTCAAAATTCTACAGAAACCAGACATCCACTGTGTGATATTCAACTGATTATAAGTAATTCTGTCTATGGTAATATCCGCCAGTACAAATTCATGGGGCCATTTAACTCTTTCTTTGAGGGGCCACGGTGGCAGAGTGGTAACACTCTCGCCTCCCACCTCTGCGGCCGGGGTTCGATCCCCGTCATGGCCGTAAGTGGGAAAGCTCGTAGTTGCTTGCCGTTGGTCGGCAGTTTACAGTAGAGAACCCTAGCGAACTATATGTACTGGTTTCCTCTGCCCTTCCAACTACCCGTCGTGATATGACCTGTACAGTGTTGAAAGCGATGTAAAACCCCAAATAAACAAACAATAAACAAACAATTAACTCTTTCTTTGACAAAAATGTCCATAGAACCACCCCACTGCGACTTGTATTTCAGATCCGTACCTTTAACATCAGTATTTGACAGTTGTCTGATCCTAGCTTCGACTTGATCCCGAATGGATCTATCATGTCTCAATTCTGGTATTTTTTGATCGAATCACCCTCAGTAAAACTTTCATTGAGACTTGAACTAGCAGTACCCCTAGAAACAGTAACTTTTTTGGCCTTAGGCCGAGCAGCAGAAGCCAAACTCTCTTCAATAGCAGTTAAATGCTTTCCAATTGCGTCCAGCTGAGTAAGTATCCTCTCATTAATCTGATTAGTCTGATCTGGTTGGCTTCCAACTGTAACCTCCCTACTTCTTGAATTTTTGAACCGTGAAGGTCTATCTGATTTTTTTAAATTTTTGGTATGGACATGTACAGGCGATTCTTCAACAGAATCCTCACTTTTCTGTGACAACAGAGTACCGATTTCCAAATCAATACTAGTATCAGATTCAGTATCAGACTTAGATTTTGAACTCTGACCCGGTTCCGGTTGAGAGGCAAATTCATTCAAAAAAGCATTGTCATTATTTAACTGGAATTCTATTGTAATCTCAACCTTCCGACGCAAATTGTAAGAGTTACCTGCAGTTCTGTGCTTCTGTTTTGCTGCCATCATTTACCAAACAATCAATTGACAAGACCCCTAAAATCTCCGTACGAGCAAGAATAAATAAAATAAATTGAAAACAAATAAATTCTTTGTAAAATAATATACAGGTCTTGTCTTGTCAATTGCCAGTTCAAATCTGGCCACAGCAAGGGTGAGACTTTTAACCAATCAGAAACGGCCATGTGGCCAGTAAACCCATTTATGTTATAGGGAAGTTTCAAAAATTAGGGGTGAAGGAATGATTAAGGTTGGCACCTCAATGCCAACCCTCAAAAAGCTGAATGTGGATCAGGTTAATGCAGGAATATGTTCGGCAATGTTGATGTATATTTCTTTTTCAAAATGTTTGGATACCAATGATTGTACTGCTTTCAATTTCAAATAAAAATAACTGTAAATAAATCATTGCAAATATGCAAAAATAGCTTTACTGTAATATTCATATGCAACAGTATTTTATGCGATGTTAAAAACTAATAAACAATTGCAAAGCTATATCCAGAGGAAATATATAAAATAATATTGATGTATAGCAATAAATAGCAATAAACATAAATAAACCCGTTATACCAGGCTTGTTGTTTTGATTTGATTTGGAGGCTGATTTCAATATAGCTGTCATTTTTTTAGATTTTGTTTTTATTATTATTTATTCATGTGCAACAAATTATTAAAATTGTTCTTAATATTTAAGTATTATGTTAAACATTAATAAACATTTTCAAAGCTATCAAAAGGATATATGCAAAAGAACTTGAGGTATACAAATAATTATAAATAAACCCTATATACCAGCCTCATTTTGAAGATGCTGATGTTATGATATATGTTATGACATTTTTGGGGGGTTGAGAAAAAATACTGGTATGTATATCTATTTATATTACAGTTTATCCATTCAATCAGTTAAAATGCACTACGATTTAAGTATGGGGCTTTATTATAGCATAACAATGATTGATGTGTAGTAAATAGTGTATTGCATTTGTTTTAATATAGGCACTTTTTATTGGGAGCATTGCATTTAAGGAAGGAAGTGCATTACTGAAAAAGACAAACTTTAGTTATTGGTTTTAGTACAGAAATTTCTTTATTTTAAATATCATCAAGAATCATTTCAGTGAAGAATAAGTTGGATTTATCATAAATGATACGATTGTCTCTGTTGTTAACCACTCACATTTTTAAATGGAAATTGTTTATAAACATCTATAAATGATTCCAAATATTTTACATATTAATTTAAGGCTGAGATATTCATTAAACAACTCATGACAGCATTAAAGATACCAAGAAACAGCAAGCTGTTGGGGAAGCTTTGAAATACTTGAGAAATTGCAAGTGGTGAAGATTTTGGTGAACAAAGGCTTTGCTGCATACCTTTTCGGATTAGTTATTGTGTCACCCCATTGGGAATAGACATATTATTTTTCATCCTAGAGATCACCTTTTTCATTTTTTTCTCCAGACTTTCATGAATAATGGAATAGTGTGATGAGTGCCTGTCTCTTCACTGAAGTTAAGCAGCAATGGGCTATGTTAGTACTGGGATGGACGACTACTTCAGTGCACTACTTGTGTCTCATGTGGCTTTGCAGCTCACGCCAGTAGACCGATACCCCTTTCAGCCTTGTTGTCCCACACTTCCACTTAAGCGGAAAGATGGACATTAAATCTTGTTCATCAATCTGTCAGTTTGTCTGTCACAAAACTTTTGACCTGACCCATAACTTCCAAATCTATTCATAGATTTTCACCAAATATGATGGAAAGGTGTATGACAAAGAGGTCTTGTTTCGGATACCTTGAAAACTGCTGCCATGGCTGTTTTTATTCAAATCTTCATGTTTTGGGAATTTGTGTTGTAGGCTTAACCTCTTTTCCAGAATATTATCAAATTTGGTGAAAATATGTACCCCGTAGACAACTACTACTCATTACATTTTCTATTTGATCCAACAAAACTGCTGTCATGGTAACCATTATGGGTTTTAGACTTTGTTGGCACAGACTGAACCCTTTGTAGTGTAAAATATGTGCCCTGAAGAGAGCTCAATTTCATTCACTTTTGGGCCAAAAAACCTGTTGCCATGGTAAGCATTATGTTCCAAATATTTAGGTTTTGTCTGTCTATCCAGAACAAAATCCACAACCTAACCAATAACATTCAAATCCCTTGAAAGATGTTTACCAAATCTGGTAGAAAGGGTGTATCCAAAAGAGGTTTACAGTTGATTAGACTTTGGGCCAGATCCAAAGAAAACTGTTACCATGGCATCCATTTTTTTAATTTTCCTTTTTGGGAATTGACGCTGTAGACTGAACCATTTGCAGCAGATTTGGTGAAAATGTGACCCCTAAAAAGATCTATGCATCATTAAGCTTTGGGCATGACCCAAAAAAGCTCTTTCCATGTCAGCCATTTCTGTTTTAGTGTTTTGGTTCTTGGACTTTATTTGTTGCCACAGACTGAGCCTGTTAACAGATTTTAAACCTGTAGATTTAACAAACATAAAATGGCGGTCCTCTGTCATTGGGTCCTATCCCCAGTGGCAGGCTAAAGAACCTCAAGGACGTTGATAATTGGTCATCCTTGAGCCTCTATCTTTCAGTTAGGGGAATGTGAGTTACTTCTGATTTGGGACTGTACCTGTGCAGTCAGATGGGTTAAATAGCGTAGTGAGTCAAGTAGTATATGGAGATATTGCACCAAGTATAAAAATAAATACACACAAATACACACAAATTTGTTGATTTACATCAGGTTTGGTGAAAATGTGTAGGCTAAAGAAATATAGTCCTCATTAAGTTATGGATATGATCCAATAAAAGCTGTTGCCACAGCCAATTATTTTTAGAAATATCACATTTTCTGCAATTTATTACTACTTATGACTGATCTTGTGGACAGATATTTACCAGGTGTTGTGGGAAAATGTGTGCCTTAAAGAGATATATGCCTCATCCAGTTCATTTCTTGTTTCAATTTACAGGTTTTTTGGACTTTTTATCCATGCCACAGACTAAACTCTTTGACAGAGTTTTTGATTTTGTGTAATGACATATAAAAAACCCTCAAGATATTCCAGTAATATCTTAATGAATAATGTATCTTAGAGATCTATTTCATCCCAAACTGAGGGACAAGAATTGTCTGAATTTGCTTATTTTTCAGCATTTCTTAAAATTTGCTGTTTGTATAAACCGGAATGCTTAAAGTTTCAACTGTGGTGATTGATACTTATAATTTCCTGTTCCGCCTTTGATATAGTTTGTGAGTACCACTCATAGGAAGTCATGTGATCTGAATCTTTTTGTTTGGATGAGATTGGAACCTGGACCCTTCTTTCAAAGGCCAATGCAGTCCTTCATAGTAATACATGTAATGTGCTGTATGTCCTTCCTATTACTCCCAGAGGTTTGGGGTGCGGGGACTACTTAAAGGTTATCATGTGGACATAATCCTTTTGAGTGATCAAATATATCTGTTCTTTAAAATATACTCAGCAATAAACATATATCATGTGCCTTACCATTCATTTACAGAATTGCTGAATTTTCTGTATGTTGTACCATCACCTGTCTCAGTATGAAATATCTAGCTATCATTAATTCTATGTAGTTTTTATTGTTACTGTTTTGGCTGCATATACCTCTGTCAGTGTAATTGTATATTTAGCCCCATAACTGAAATCAAATGTGCCTGTCCTGTTTGATGTATATCATAAAAAGGCAGTGAAACCTTTTCTATATTAACTTATCAGTAATAACTTTAACTTGTCAATGTCACTGTAATACTTGTCGTGCATCAATATTACCAAGATTGTTCTTGATTTGGGTAGACTGCTTTTCTGTTACAGTGTGCAAAATCTTATCAAATGCTTATGAGAAATAATGTTAGAACTTACAAATAATTGGCAGTGTGGATCTTTTTTCATTTACAGAGTTTATTATTTTCTTGAAGGCGCCATATTAAATAACTTTAATTAATTTTTAATGCTTTAAAGGCTGCTTAGAACGGCCCCATACACAAAGGGTGGCTCATATAGCAGCTACTGCAGCAAGACCAACGAAAAGCCAAGCAGAGTATCACACATCTAAATTAAGAAAGTGACATTTTGATACAATATGCACATTCTTGCTTGTCTTGACCAAACATATATTGATAATTATCATATCAAGAAATGTTGATTAAGTTGGCATTTAAAATGTTAATAGTAGCAACATTGAGAAACAATTGTGAATTTAGCATTAAAATATGTTGAAATTGTTAATATTAATAAAATTTATGAAATAAGCATTGATAATACACTTACATTCACAAAGGTCAATAAATGTACAAACATGTTAAAATCATCAACATTCAAACTCGTTGGAATTGCCAACATTGATGAATGATGAAATCACCAACATTTATCAATGTAAATAATGTTATGAAATAATCTTATAATGCATGAAAAACACAGATAAACATTGAAATCTACACATTGTACCTGTTTTCATTAATGTTTAATGTGTATGTTCATAAACGTTTTTTAACGTATGAAATGGCCACTGGGCAAAAGCATCAGACCAGTTAATCTTTAGGAGAGCGGTAAAATAATCACTGTCTAAAATCAGTGCCTAAATTAGACACAATTTACATATGGAAATTCCCGGCTTTGCGTATTGTTAAACAGCCAGAGTCATATTGATAGAGGTCCTCAGCAGTACCACTTGTGGAACTCAAACCCACATAGAGGTGACAGGCTGTGATCTAGATGCCAAACTTACTAACCATTAGGCTACCAAGAACCTCTCAATTTATGTCTGCTATCACTTCAGCTAATTCATACGGTATAGAGACATTTCCGGCAATGCATGGGTGCCACTGTAAACTGTTACAAAGTAAACTGTTAATAGATATTCTATGTTCTGGTTTGTGCTAATTTAAGGTGGTTACAACTCGAGGAAGCTGTCCTGATATGACCCTGGATGTTGAACAGAACATAAAGCCCAACTTTGAACTTGGCCAAGTTGTAGTGTTTGTTGATATGTGTGTATTTATTCTTCAGACTGTAATGGACATTCTGATGACATCACACCCTATATCTCTGAAACTTCACTCTCCTCAACATGCTACATGACAGAAACCTCCTCTGTGGTAGAACTGACTTGTCCTCCAGGGCAGATATTTGAGTCAAACAATTCTTCTAGACTACTGATAGAGTGTGTGTGTGGTGGTGATACTGGTTATCCCTCTGTCAGTATTAACTGTGTCGGTATGTATATTGCCTGAAACCATACAGCTTTATGTAACATCCTTTCATTCCATTTACATCAGCAAATTACAATTTCATAAGTCCCTCTAAAGTTACTAAAGAAGTAGCTAAGTCAGCCAGTAAGCAAGTTAATAAGGTAATGTTAAAGGAAAAATTAAATCGGTAAATCAGTATGTCAATGAATAAGTAAGTCAGTAAGGCAATAAGAGAAAATGTCACTCAGTAAGTAAATCAGCTGAGTGACAGCCGACATTTATTAAATAAGTTAGTAAGAACTGACTCAGTGTCTTTCTATCTACCATACATGAGCACTTTA
This sequence comes from Sabellastarte sp. h YS-2021, assembly GCA_964017235.1. NCBI lineage: Eukaryota > Metazoa > Annelida > Polychaeta > Sabellida > Sabellidae > Sabellastarte > Sabellastarte sp. h YS-2021. The sequence continues at coordinate 146,462,850 of OZ024931.1, forward strand.
AACTTCGACAAGTCCTGTCTCAATGAAAGTCAGTGATGCTGAAAAATGTGTCATTATCATTAGCACATAGTCTAGTACTAGGAGATTACTGTTTCAAAAGTATAAAAATACTTAATTTGGCACTTAAGTGATCCAAGAATGTACACTGGACATTATTGACTAGGTTTCCAAATTTTCATTAAATTATTGAATCACACAAACTGTCCTGTTTTTGTCAGTACACTTCTCATTATTTTTTTTCGCTTTTGTGTTATATGAGTGTTTATCAGCAAATAAACACACACTAAAAACTAATGAAAACTAATAGAAATCTTAATATAAGCTTTGACTAAGTCTATATACATAAAATATCTAATATTATCTAAGTTCATAATGCTAGTAATAACAAAATTTTTACAGGCCATATAGTGTAAAAATAGACAATTATCGGTGATTGTTGATTTGTCACATACCGGCATAGTTGACAAGTCTAGGACAATAATGACAAATAATGGATGTGTTAAACCAATAATGTGTTATGGCAGTTGATTTTAACAGCATATGTCCCTATAAAATCACATTATTGTGCCATAACTGTGCTCTTGTAGATACATTGATCTTTTCACTGTCTATCTGACCAAAATACACATGAATACAAAGACTTGCAGCAATCCTGGCAAATGCCAAACACTTCTTATCCATTTTGGCATAATTGGATTTCTGATGTGATATCATTTGGTGGCAACAAACATATTTGATGAATTTTAGCTATCTGTAATATGCATCTATCCAAGAAAAATTTTATCAGGGAAATTATTATATCTCAAAATACTTTTATGTCCTAGGTTATGTCATTTGTGAGAAACAAGTATCAATTTACAGATACAAACAGAATCTACAAGAAAGTAAAAATAATGTTTAATTGTTATGAAGATGTTATGTATGATTTCATAGCCACTGGCTTCAAAGGATATACTATTTACATCTAGTAGTCGGAAGTTTCAAGAGATCATTTAAACTATATTTTACAGTATATTTCAGTGTATATTTATCACATAAAATGTATTAATATGCTGTACCTTGAACCCAATAAAAGCGATGAAGTGCTCAATCAATAGCATTTGATTCACTGTAAATTATCCCTCAATTTCAGTATAGGTTAATGCCAAGTAAGTGTCCAATACTGGGACCGATTCAACAGTCCATTATTTTCTAATATTGGACACTTACGAAGCTATTAACCTATTTAAATTACACCTTTTCCTTAATTTATAATTTTTAAGATGTTGTTTAACATCATTACTTTTCATTTCCATATTCCTGATCATTTTAGTTGAAATAAATGTAAAAGGGTTTCTTTGAATCTGTGCCAAAAAGACTTCTATATATGGTCAGAATCACAAAGTGACCAATAGTGAAAGATAATGGACACTTTTAACAAAGGAAAAACTCTCAGGTGTAATTTAATTGTAAATAACCAATGTTTCATTTATTTCAAAGCCTGAGAAACAGTTTTGACAGGTCTGACCTCCTGACTCACTATAAAAGTACATTTGAAATGATGTGTTGTATACAGAGACTGGAAGATACAGTTACCTTGGAGAAAAAACTTGTGCTTCATCAGGGAGAATGGACAGCAGTGAAGTTGACATTGAATCAAGTTGCTCTATAAAATGTGATGACAATCCACTATGTCTGTTTTACCATTACAATCCTGCTTATCTCAGTTGCATCCTGTATGAAGCTTGTTCCATCACATATCACACATCTGGATATCATCTACATCAAAGACTAGGTAAGCAAAATAACTGGAGAGATTTCTAGAGACATCTAAAGTATCTAAAAGTGTAATTTCCCTCATGTCCAAATAGGTTAACTCAGGGAATGAGCTTTGTAGTGTACTGGCATGACATGTCTGTACTTAATTTCATGTAAATAGAATTTAATTAAGGCTAAAATTTCTCACAATACAGCATTAATCAACCCAAGTCATTGAATCAGCACGTTATTACATCAGCTATTAATGCAAGCAATCCAGACACGATATAAGCTAATGCAGACAACGCCTCACTCTCTTGATTAGTGGTGACAATCATTGAGCTGGACAAACAGACAGATTGGCAGGCAAACTTGTGACATCTTAAAATGAAATTAAAACAGAAGGAAATCAAAGAAACAATGGACTGGAAGAAATATAAAATTTATATTCCAGAGAACCATATGAAATTGTGGTATTAGCGAAACAATGAAACTTATGTTAAATTGAACAATTATATTTGTGGAAATTTGGTTAACAATTTAATCGTGGACTAAGTTTGATATTGGATATATTGTTGACAAATAAAGGTGAACATTGTAGTTGAAATAAAATAGTTCTAGAGTATAAAGGGTGTTTCAACTAATCTTCCATGGTAAACAGTTGCTGATTAACCTCTCAAAGCCAAGCTACTACAAGAGCTACACAAACACCTCATTCACCCCTACAAACAATGAGAAGGAAGGCATTAAACCACCCAGCGTTAACAACAAAGAAAGATCCCACAGACCAGTGATGTTACAGCACACACATGCTGGTTATTACAGAAAGTATATAGTATAAAATATTTTAGCTGTGTTGATGATAGGAGTTTACAGAAGGGAATATCAGAATAATGTTAGTAAACTTCTGCATTATGTAGCAATTTCCTAATCACTAATCAACAACATGCGGAAATGTTTTTTTACTGAAAACAAATCCCTCAAAGAAATCGCAAGAAATTCTGGGAATTTAACAAGAACTATATTATATTTTTATATTAATATATAATAATTCAATAACATTGTATATGGCAATTTAACTCACAATTTATCTACATGTGATCCACATACTAGGAACTAAAGAACGGGGTAACTAACAAATTAGGGCTAATTACTATGGACATGTGTTGTCATTTTTGTGCAAATTAATACTCATTTTTGTTCGCATATCTAACACTATGTAATCTGTATATAGGTTACAATGCAATCTGCTCTATTTTGTGGCATTTAAGTCTTAAGTTTTTGTGTTTTTTGTGTTTTGTGTAGGTAAATATGGGCATATGCTAATTATTATTCTTTAACCAATATTGTGCATAATAAATGTGATGTATATTATTTGGGGTTTTACGTCACTTTCAACACTGTACAGGTCATCTCACAACGGGTAGTTTTGTGGGCAGAGGAAACCAGTAGATACAGTACTGTAATCGTTAACTTTCTTAACTTGGTCTTAAATCATTATGGTTAAATTATTATCAACATAATCATGATCACCTAAAGTTTAAAAAGTTAAAGTTTTATTTCCTTTTTGTTTGTTAAATACTTGTGTAATTCGTGTAAAAAACAAATTTCGAAGCCAATCTTCACATCCATTGCAACAGCGATAGTCATGTCAGTGCATAACAAATTTTTGCAATAACGACGACAGTAATAACGGCCTCCTCAATAAATTGCACACTAGATAGCCAATTGCAAAGTGAGACCTCTGACATATTTGTGTGTAATATAATAACAAATAAATGTGACTGACATTATTCATTTTTGTGTTAAAAAGACCATAAAAAATTGCCAGCGTTGGGCCTGTGTGTGTTGTTTAAGGGAGTTTGCAGGAGTGGTCTGAATGGTCCAGTTTCACTACATCAGGATCATTCAGCAGATCAAGGGCATGGCAATATCCAGATAATTCTCAAAGTGTCACGACAGAAAGAAAAGACTGCAGAGGTAAGCTGGTCATTGTCCTACTTGTGACAAAGTGTCATCTTTGAACTTTGCAGTAACTGCATGTTTGCTGTTACATTTTACTTATCTGTCTTTATGTTTAATTGTCACTAAAAGAAGGTGAAATATCTCCCTTGGCAAGGTGACCATTAACACAATATTTACTAAGGCTTTTTTATGGTTTCCTTGCCAAAGGATTATATGCTATCTCATTGCTAAAGTAACCATATAATCTCTGTTCACTAAGGCTGCTCCTTTATCTTTCTGTTATTTAAGAACTGTTTTTTTAATCTCTTATTTGCATATTATTTTATGTAGTTCAGGATTTTTAACGTCTCATTTAAATATAAGGAATGGAAGTTAGGTTCCTTTCTTTTTAGGGGAAAGCTTATGGCATGCCAAAGTAAAGGAAGGGGTGACAAATAACGGAAATCCTTAATCTTTGATGGTTTTGTGGCGAAAAGAAGATTCTATTAATATGGGTCCTGACTTAAACATCAAATCAGCAAGGAATTCATTATTATACAATCTCCACATTTTATCAGCGGTAATAAAACAAATGTCCACTCTGACCACCTATCTCGTTTTTATGGTCCAGTAGCACTGGGTAAATTCCTCTATTATCGCCAATTTAGATGGCTATGGCTCACATCTGTATATTTTAATTTTACAATAAAACTTTAGTGTTATTTTTTGCATAAAAACCTTCTATAGAACAAGCAAAAATAACACAGCTTAAGAATTAGAGTAGTTTTAATTAAGTTAATTCTGAAGGACCAGCATAAATGCTGTAAAACAGTTTTTGGTCTATCAAGAGAAAAATATGGATAAAAGGCACTAAACCCAATAACTGTGATTATATGAACTTAAAGTGAAGGTCTAAAAGGTATATTGATAATTTGAATCAGTATTTTTGTGTATTGAATTATTAATCTGTTTTGCATTCAGAACTTGTGCCTCCTAAAGGCTTGGTGGAGTTTGGAGGAAGGTTGGTCATCATTAGTTTAATATTTAGTCACAATATGTCGCCAAATTACCAAATCATGTAAAGCATATCGATGTGGACCTTTTTAAGTTTCAGCCACACATTTAATGTGTGCATATTGACACAAGGTTCAAGTTTGAAATATTTGTGATTTTTAGAATTGTCTTGTATTCTTGATAGTGTAATTCAGATTTTTACATATTTCAGCTGCATAATGTTTAGCATCTGTTCACGCAGTTGTATTGTCATACTTGAATACTAAAACAGTCGAAATTTTAGCTGGAATAATGGATACTTTCTACTTCATATATTAATATGGATTTGAAATTTCACTCAGAATTAGTTTTCAGTATTTAACCTAAATAGATAAATAGCTTAACATTAATGCCTTGTAAAAATTTAAATGTATGCAATATCACACTTCAGACTTTCCTATTTGACAATAGGACTAACCACTGGATAATCTAACCAGCCTATGAAAAGAAAGATCTTTCACAAGAAAGGTTGAAAGTCTGAATTTGAACACAAGCTGGCCACTTTTAGTATTGGCTCATCATAGATTATGTGGACCTTAGAAGCAGATAGTACACTTGTTAATATTTGTTGCTTATAGAGCATGAAGCTTTAAAAATCAACACCTGCCATATATATTCAGCAGTGTTATAAACTCTAACCTTTATACAGATATTCCATTGGCCATTTTAATTTGTAACTGCTTGCACAACCATCCATACACTGCCAATCACAAAGACTTTTCTGTCCAGAATAATTTTTTGACTGAATTTATGACAGAAAAGTCAAATTTACCCAACAATCCATGAAGAGATATGTTTAGTGCAGAATGGACCTCTAATCAATCTTAGGGTTGTGTACTGGTAACTCCTGACTAGGAACTCACAACGGTGATCCACCATATGTCAAAGGCTATTGGACATATTAAGGAAGAGTCAGGCTAAATATATGACAGTCTATAAGAGACAAGTAATGGAACTTTTACACCTCTCATCTAGTAACAAGGCCAAAAGGGGGTTTCGGTCTACTAGCGCGAGCACAAAGCCATCAGAAAGATGAGTAGTGCACTGAAACAGTCACCCAATCAAGTACTAACGTAGTCCATTTCCTGCTTAACTTTATTGATGAGACTGGTAGTCATCCCTCTGCATCACAATTCATAAAAGTCCGGAGACAAAAATAAAACTTAACAATGTGTTATGTTTGGTGTATCTTTAAACAGCAGTTTTATACATACGGCTGAGCTAAGTAATTGAGCACATGCCTGAAGTCAGTGCACGCATTTTATAAACAATGAATGCAATTTTTAGCCAGTGATGATCCCAAGAAGAACAATAAGACATTATAAGCTGCATGTTCATTGGTAACGTTCCCATCAGCTTCATGTAACAAGTGTATAGGTAACACATAAAAATCCCCCAAAAGTTTGTCAATGTGCTGTTTTGTTGTGTACTTGTGAAAATTGAAAAGCACTTTGAGAGAGCAGACCTCCATGATCCAATGCTTCCAATAGAGCTAATGACTGCCATCTTAAAATCTTTTAAAAATCCTCAGAATCAGATGTTGATCTGGATCACCACAATACTTTTAATAACATATTATTTGTGCCATTGTCGACATTTCCTACAAATTTCATTAAAATTGTTTGGTTATTTTACAGAAATACACTCTCTAGTCTCCAATTGCATATAGGGGGCCACGGTGGCAGAGTGGTAACACTCTCGCCTCCCACCTCTGCAGCCGGGGTTCGATCCCCGTCATGGCCGTAAGTGGGAAAGCTCGTAGTTGCTTGCCGTTGGTCGGCAGTTTACAGTACAGAACCCTAGCGAACTATATGTACTGGTTTCCTCTGCCCTTCCAACTACCCGTCGTGATATGACCTGTACAGTGTTGAAAGCGACGTAAAACCCCAAATAAACAAATAAACCAATTGCATATAGATTATCGTTGGATGTCAAAAGGACTCAATTGACCACAACCAATTATTGCACATATTACAAATCTGTTGTTTTTATTTTAGCAATTCAGATTGGATATTTGGCATTTATTATTTATATCATCATATTTGCAATAATTTAAGGTCTGTGAAAAATAAGACTTGCAATTTCATTGATTTTTTTACTTCTCGATGATTTCAGGTTATCTTTGCCAGTTGACAAGAGGCCTGAAGCTGTTAAATCATGTTATAAAAATCATGGAAGTTAATGCTGAAATCAAGTGTCTGGGTGCCTGCATTCAAATGGTGGGATGTCGGTCAGTCAATATGTGGTCAGGTCAGCCTGCAGGTCACCAGTGTGAACTCAACAATGCCACCATTACATCAGCTACACAGGCTGATGTCTCTAATACAGGGGGAAATGAGTATTATGAGTTAGATATTTCTCAGTGTATCGAACAAGAACATGACTGAAATAGATTACAATGCTTGATTTTAATTAATTGTTTCGGGATAAACACAGCTTTCAAGAAATTATATTGCTCATATTATGATAGGGTTATTTGAGAGTATAAACAATGCATACTCTATGGTCTTGCTTCTTCACATTATACTATATGACATTGCCAAGCAACTTTCAAACTTTTCTCACTTTATGATGGACCAGGAATTAAACCCAAGCGGCGGGAAAAAATTTGTCCAGGCTGTATCTCAGAAACCTTTAGGTGTAGAGGTTGATACTCAGTAGGGACATTGGTTAGTAGGTGTAGGTGTGCAACGTCATGGTCTGACCTTGATTTGACCTTTGACCTTGCCGTAGTGACCTTCACCTATAAAATCTTGTCCGGGCTATATCTTGGAAACCGTAAGGTGTAGGAGGTTGATGCTTGCTAGGGACATTGGTTAGGGGTTGTAGGTGTGCAGCATCATGGTGTGATCTTGATTTGACCTTTAACCTTGTCGTAGTAACCTTGACCTTTAAAATCTTGTTGCACCTTTGGGTCTGTCTTTTGATGCAGATTAAGCACTGTTATAGTCATATTAGAATTCATTAAGAATTTTACTTTTACAACTTCCCATTGTAACAGATGGAATTTCATCAAGTAAGCTACAGACTTTGCTCCAACACCACACATAAGCATTCAGTGAATGTATTGCCACTTCAGTATGCATGGTAATATTCAAAACATCCAAACCATAATTAATGTAGATAAAGAGTGTCGTAATGTTTAGTTTACTGATTAATGCTGTCATCTTGTTATTGAATTGTCTTGTTTTAATACTTTATCTTCACATGCATTATCTTTCTCTTAGACATTATTTTTTTCTATTTAAACATTGTTTGGACCTTTATATAACTGACAGTGCTCTGAAAGTATCCTGAACTTTGTACTGATACAGTACTTCTATATCTCATGGTGTTAAAAATATTTCCCTAGACTGTGGGGTACGGGCATCTCTGATGCTATTTTAAAACCTAGGTCAACCCTTTCTTTGATTGAGTCATGAACTACGAATTAAATGGGTATTGTATTTGTGACTGTCAACTGTTTTGATATGGTTTGCTTCATGTCTTGGTAGCACATTTTCAGCACCATTCAGTGCATTGATCAATGTTAATACCTTGATAATCCCTAACTGGGCTTGGATAATGAGCTGCTTGGGTAGATTTTATGCTAATTGACGTTTTAATGTAGGATGCGTTTAATGTCTGCTACTGTGGCCTAGTGTGTACCACACTAGTCAGATGGGTCATATAGAGCATTGAGTCCTGTAGTACATGGAGATGTTGTGCTGAGTATAAATACAATACAAAAAAACTATATGATTTGTGCTAATGATAGGCTTTTTTTTCAAAATGTCTGCAAGACCTTTCACAAACTCATAAAAACTGTACTACAACATAAAGTAGGGCAAAATCAATCAATCAGTTGTCAAAGTGCTTAATCTCCGTATCTACAGATTCTAAGGCACACCATCCAGTTTGTAAGGAACAAATCATCAAGACATTAGACATGTTCCAAGTCGTACCCAGGGAGGCGATACCCAGAAGGGCAAAAGGTCTGAAGGCAGCAGTGGGATGGATATGCAGGACAGCTCATTCTTCAATGTGCACTAGCCAGATTCAAGGTCTCTTTTTGGAAGCACAAGATCAAGAAGTGAAAATGTCTGCACGGAAAGCTGTGAACTAGGCATTAGTTTCTATGTCCCTTCTAAAAGCTAAGAATGTATCATAACAGGCTCTCTAAGCATTAAATGTATTTCCATGAGTTAGATTTGAAACCACAACTGCAAAGATGAGAGCCAAGCAAGAAGATATCAACCCTGTAACTACTCAATGTTATTTATTTGTTATTAACGGCACTTTCAACAATGTATTGGTCATATCACGATGAGTAGTTTTATGGCCAGAGGAACCAGTATATTTGATCGAGGTTTTGCACGGTAAACTGCCAACCATAGATAAGCAACTACCAACCTAAGAGGTGGGTAACTACACTGTAGCTTACATAATGCCAATTGTAAATAAAGGTTATTTCAGCATGAGATACATGGATGGTCAAATTATTTAATATTGTGTTATGAGACTTTTGTCTTTCAACCATAAAGACATAGGATTAAATCTCTGCCTTGTCCTTAATTTGAAAAATTCTTAGCAGTTGCCTTAAAATGCCAGATTGTTTAAAGTGTTTAATCGTGACACTGACTATCATGCATTGAATTTCTTGGTGGTTACAATTGCCTGCTGTGATATGACTTATACTATATGTTAGAAATGAATACATGGATGACTTTCTTCCATGTTGGCCTCAAGAGCTACATATTAGAAGAAATTTAACCTCTCTGGTTTGTTTATGGCTCTGTGCATTTTATGTGTTTTGGTAGTGTTAATAAGGTTTAATAAATCCAGGTTTATATTTGGGTTAGGATGAGTCTGACATAACAAAGGCAGCCTTTTGCAATGCTTGAAAGTGAAAGGACACCTCAGGTTAGATGATCCGGCTTCTCAGCCCAGTGAGTCGGAAGTCTCAAAGCAGTTATGTCCTGTATTAAAATATACACCCAAGAGAGGTGAAGGTCCGGCAGTATCACTTTAAACACAAACTATCCACATATGTAGCCTACTTATCGAACAATAAGGACAAGGTCATGGCGCAAAAGTCAAATACCACTTGTTACGACCAAAGGGAACACTGTGAATGGGCCTTTTGTCAAATGGAATATGTATCTACTAGAACAAAATGGCCCATTGTTGCATTTATGTGACATTGAGATCTGTAGTTTTTGGTCCATGATTGTTTCTGTGCTGTTGAATTTTTGGAGTAGTTTTAACAATAGTACATGACTTCATCAATGTCTTTTTTGTTTGTTTTCTAAAATGTAACTAAATATATTTGACATCATTATATCCAAAATAATCGAACTGTTTGGTTTTTAGCAAAGAAGACTCCGAGTTTGCCTGAAATACTTTAAAAAATAGTTTTATGCATTACTTGTACTACATCATTCAGGCTACTAAGAAAGACAAAGTCTACAACTGAAAACCCTGGATTTTAGTACAACTATAATTGAAAACAAAACAATTAGTACATCAACATCTACTATCTAACATCAACTATCAGTCACTTGACTCCAAATAACATCAAATACATGGTTAAGAAGAGTAATAAATAATGTCATATATAGTCCTTCAAGAACTTGATAGGCTGTAAAGTATGTAACAACCATCTTAAGAAAAGAATATTATTTACACTCTCTAAAGTTACTAAGATAAAAATTTCTGTTTAATCAGTGAATTTGTCAAGGATTGGATTAACATAATTCAAACATATTTACACTACACAGATAAACATAACCCTAAATGCAGTGTAAAATAACTTCCTCTTTACTTCTTTTAGAATTATACACAGATAAATATAACCCATATAACACATATAAATTAAATCCATTAAGACCGTTAAATAAGTGTAAAATAACTTCCTCTTTACTCTTGTTAGGATTACAATCAATTGTTACAAATTAAGTTTAAACATCAAAAGTAAAATTGTGAAACAGGCTAAGCTAAACATGTAGGATTTAAGCTCAGTTTTTAAATAATTTTTGAAGGCTGTAACTACTACTGCAGCAGGCTTCAGTGACCATGCAACCTAATCTTATCCATGGACACCTGTTGGTCAAAGGCCAAGGGACCTCATTCCTACTAAAGGTCTGGATCGAAATTAAAGATTTTAAAGCCCAGACAGAGCATATTTGAACACAACTTGGTAACTGGATAACTTGAAACTCTGAAGCTTGAAGCTTTCTGCATAGCTTTATCACCATATGAAGCCCTTGAGGGGCTCACGCTAAGCCTTGAACAATCTGAAATAAATTGATATCAAATAAATTTGCAGAATTAGGAATTGACGTAACCAGTGAAAAACATTCAAAAAGGCTCTGAAATACAAGGCTTTAAATGTTACTGCATTATCTAAAGTGTCAGTTAAGGTCATCAACTGACGCAACATTGACACTGATGAAACACCTGTAATCTTGATTGCCCTCGAGACATTAACTTAAAGACATTAACTTAAAGGAATCATCTTTCTAGAAGTAAGGGCAGCCACTGGCCAGTGATACACAGCAAACAAGTGAAGAAGCACAGGGATTGTGCACTGAAGTGTTACAGCTGGGAGTTCTTGCCGAACCAGGTACACAAAGATGGAGGATTAGCACCAGGGGCAGCAATGAGAGCTGCGTACACACCATGAGAGCCAAAAAAGAGAAAAACAGAATTGTAGCTTCTGTGAGTCCTAGTCCTAGGGAGAAACCCAGGCACCATCTGTTATCAACAGATCTCATCAACAAGTTGACCACACCATGACTTAATATAAAAGAAAGGCATGACATTACTGATGCTTATCCTAATCAGGACAAGCCCCAAGATAGAAAAGGTGGGTAACATGACATTACTGTGAGGTGTAAAAGTATTGACATGTGAACATCTTATTTCTTTCTTGTTAAATTTATCTTTGCAAAAGTGCCAACATTAATATTATCAGTTACATCACACATACCACGCAGTTCTCAAATAGGCAGACAGAAATTCATAACTGATTTTATCATGAAAGAATAATCATCACATCATACTCTACATGAATTAGTTCTAAGAAAAGGGGCCAAGCATGTAAGAGCCACTAATATGTGTGCTACTTCAAATGAACAATAAAATAGTATCATATAATATGAATAATATGAATGGCATATACACGACCTTCCAAGAAACGTGTCCATGCCCTGTAATGAAATGTCAACATATAAATATATGTTTAGAATGAACATAATCTTTATAAATTTCAACAGAACCATTGAAACTGTCAGAAAAGATCTAACTAATAGTTGACTTAATATGTTACAAAACAGTGCGCAGAACAGGGTAATACAAGATAAGTCGATAATACAAAATAAGCTGCTCTATAGACAACTTGTTTTGTATTACTGACTTATTTTGTATTATTAGGTTATAAAACTCCAAACTGTGTGAGTAATTTGGTTTTTAAAACTGGAGAACTCTTTGTTTATTCATTATTTTTATGTTACTTTAAGACTTTTGCATAGAATACGTAGATCATAAGTTAGAAAATACATCCAAATTGTTATAATTTTCAAATAGTTGCCTCTCATTAGCCATTCCAAGAAAGACCATGCAATTTTCCTTGGATGTGTAGCCATTGCAAATTGAATATCCTTGGACATCTCAAAAACTACAATAGCTGCAATATGTTAAAAAAGAGATAACAATCGTTTGGAATGAAGATAAATGTGCCAAACTAGACATTATTTTTTCATTATTTTCATGTAATTATCATAAAATTTTGTGGAACAAGGACTTCTCACAATGGCAATTAGCACATTTTGGTTATTAAAATGATACATAGTCATTCTTGTTTTCTGTTTGATGCATAAAAGTGCTTAATGCTACCAATGGATAAACACATTTGCCTTTTTCTCTATATTCTATTGAATAATGCTGAGCTGACATTTGATTACCATTTGCCTGTTGTCTATAGAATTATCCATTTGGAATAATAGGATTTTGGGATATATGCCCAGGCTGGGCAGTTGGGTGGTCTCTCAGCCAAGCGGGCAGGCTGGCTTCAGTAATATTTGCCCCTGCTGTATTTTATAAACCATAAGGGGTAGGATGTTGAGCCTTGATAGAGACATTAAGAGACCTTGGTTGGGGGTTTAGGTGTACAACATCATAGTATGACCTTGATTTGACCTTTGACCTTGCCGTAGTGACCTTGATCTTTAAAATCTTATCCGGCCCATATCTTTCAAACTGTAAGGTATAGGATTTTGATACTTGGTAGGGATATTGGTTAGAAATAGTAGGTTAACAACGTGCAGTGTAACATGTTCATAGCAATGCTAACCTTTATAGCCTTTAGAAAGTTTATACTTCACATTAACATTGCCTGGGGGACAAGTGTATTGGCCAACTTCATAGTCTTACATCAATGCTCCCTATAACTTTTACTCTGTAAAGTTGAACATGAATGTAACATTTAGGTAAATGTTTAGGCAATTATGAAATCACCATAAAATCTTGGATCTGTGGTTTACCATTTTGGTTAAGCAGTGTTTAGACATTCTTCTGCCCTCACACACCAATCGGCGGCTTTTGATACCACTGACGATGACACACTCCTAGATTGTCTGAGTCCTTTGTTTGGTGTTGGTGGCATAGTTTTGGATTGGTTCAAGTCCTGTCTTTCTGATTGTTTGCAGTGTGTTAAGATTGGCTCTATCCTGTCTGATACTCTATCCTGTATGATGCTCTGTCCTGGATCTAATACTCTTTCCCTTGTATACTACTTCCCTCAGCAAAGTCATTCAAAATCATCCCGGCAGTAGGTTTCCACTTTTAGGCAGACGATAAACAGCTATATGTCCATCTCACACATAAGAATGTGGCTCACGCCCTTGACAGATTAAAAAGTTGCTTGGATGATGTCAAAAAGTGATTGTCTGCATATAAGCTGAAGCTGAACCCAGATAAAACAGAATTCATCATTTTTGGTTCAAAATTACAACGTGAAAAACAAACAACAAATCTTTTCCAGTTAATATTCTTGGTAGCCCCCTCTCTCCTGTAAGGGCGGCCAGGAACCTTGGTGTATACTTTGATAGTGATTTTTCCTTTTTGAGGCATGTCCAAAATATTTGCAAGTCCTGTTTTGCTCAAATCACGGATCTTATCTCGGAGGTTATCTGACATGTCATGCTGCTCTTATGGTTGTGAATGCTTTGTTTGGGAGTTGACTTGATTACTGTAGTAGCTTGTTTAGGAGTCTCTCAGCTCTTGATCTTTGTAAGCTGCAATGTGTTCAAAATAGTCTGGTTAGAACTGTTACCAACACCACTAAGTATTCACACATCACCTGTTAGGAAGACTCTCCTTTGGTTGCCTATTGAACACCGTTCCATATTCAAGACTGCCTTACTGGTGTGTAAGTTCCTACATAGTGGTTATCCAAAATATTTTGTACCTTTCCTTAAACCTAGACATAGTGTTTATAACACAGGTAAAAGTCAAGCTGATGGTGTGTCCCTTGAGGTCCCACACTTTGGCCTCTTCAAGTCCACTAAGCATTTTGGTTTAAAGATTTGGAATGATTTGCCTGATGATGTACGTTCGGCCACTTCTCTCCACTCTTTCAGAAACAAGCTCAAAACCTATCTCTTTGCACAAGCATATCCACCCTAATATCCCCTTTTCCTGGTTTGTCTCTGTGGTGCTGACCCTTGCTATATGTCTCAGGCTAATGATTATAGTTTTTTTTCTGCTTTTTCTGTTTGATGCGCCTAGAGTCTGTCTTTAGATGGAGGTTAAGCGCTGTAAAAATACTTACTTACTTACTTGGCCAAATAATATGAAATAAGGCAATTTTACTACAAAATAAGTCGGTAATATGAAATAAGTCAAAAATTGATACGAAATAAGTTGGTAATACGAAATAAGTCAAAAGTTGATACGAAATAAGTCAGGTAATACAAAATAAGTCGTTGATACAAAATAACCTCCAAACCCATCTCTTTGCACAAGCATATCCACCCTAATATCCCCTTTTTCTGGTTTGTCTCTGTGGTGCTGACCCTTGCTATATGTCTCAGGCTAATGATTATAGTTTTTCTGCTTTTTCTGTTTGGTCCGCCTAGAGTCTGTCTTTAGATGGAGGTTAAGCGCTGTAAAAATACTTACTTACTTACTTGTAGTGTACTTACTAGTGTACATTTTAACATCTAATCTCATAGAGTTCATTGATTTTTTCCAAGGTTGTGGGATCTGGGCATCTCTGATGCTATTTTATATCTGGAAACACAACATGTTTGTTTCTACCAGTTGCAGCATTTTAACCTTTTTATGCTAGTTTTTCTATCAATAAACCAAATCTGAGCTCTCTATATGTAAACGTTATCTGATTCAACAAGGGCATTCATACTTCCATAAATATATTCCAGTCCAAGATTTAACACCAAACTCGACTAGTCAAATTAATTATATCTCTGTGAAATGGCAAGGCTGAAAATAAGAATTACTATCAGGTAAATGGTAAATGGGCTACAGTAAGGATTAAATTCCTTTGAGTCCATGCTTTGATGGAGACAAGGCACTTTACAAGGTGAATTGAAATTACTACAAAATAAGTCAGTGATACAAAACAAGTTGTCTATAGAACAGCTTATTTTGTATCATTGACTTAGTATGTAACATTACAGTTAAAGGATAATGATCCAGAATTCACATTCAAAGGAAACTTCTATTGCTAAAATTCACAAGAAACTTGAATACCATAGTGTTTGAGAAAAGAACACCAATGCAAAAATTTAACCACAAAGAACAAAAACCCTAATCATCTTATAATTAAAAGCACCTGAACTTTAAACCAAGAAGTGAACATCCAAGTGACCATCTCTTCCACTGAAGGTGCTACTAATATTCATCAGTACAAATGGAATAATAACAATGCGTATTGAAACCAGAAATTATTGATTGTTCTGCCGGAAGTCGATCCAACAACCTTCTGATTACACATAGTAATAAACACAAGTGTAGCTCTTTAACCAGCTCAGCTAAAGGGAAATCCCTGGAAGCCCAGGTATTAATAGAACTGATATAACTGAGAATATTACATACCAACCTCCTTCAAGGAAAGACCTATCCCCAAGTCTTACATGAATACATTATCACACTTTAAGTCACTTTGGTGTGAGAGGGAGGGATCTTTAGGGATCTCCACCATTAACTGTAAAGACAGAAATAATTGACTGGTTCTGCTGTGGGTCTATCCCAAAGCCTTCTGATTACACACTGGAATGAACACTAGCTCTTTAACCAGCTGAGATAAAGGTAGCATCGAACATGTTTTGTCCAATACAAAAATTATTATTATTATTATTACCATGAAAATATTGTGAATTTTATAGTGAACAAAGAACCTTTTCTCCGACAAACATACTAAACACATTGCAAGCTGATTAATGTTACCTCTTCAGAGAACGGGAAGCATTTTACTGTTATTCCAGTAACTTCTGGTCAAACTATTGTTCTGGGTCACATATTTACATATATATATATATATATATCGGTAGGTACATGGGGTAGGCTTTATCCATGCAAATTGTACAGGTAAATACAACAATCATGCTGCTCTAATTTTATGTCACAATATTTCCTGTAATCAATATATATACCAATATTGTAGAAAATCAGGAAAAAGAAATTCGAAAAGAAGATTTTGTACCAAAACCACTGTGGACCGTGTTAGCTTAGTATTAAGATTATATTGATCTTCAAACTGTTTCTGGAGCTTGTTGTTTAGATACATTCATGCACGCCACCTATGAAAATATATCTTTTGGAGACAGCTATGGTGACATTCAAGGTATAATCGTATTATATAAATGCTCCAAATGGTACGGTTTGTGAAAACCTGATTATTTTATTTGTACATGAATACAATACCAGAATTATTGTATGCTGCATATGTCTGATTAGAGGCCAATAGACACTTTCATAATATTTACACTAGTGTTAGAAACCTTCAAACCAACACATTGTCTCCTTTTTCACTAACTTTAGTCAAATGGCAACTTCCTCGACCTTGACCCTCTGATTAACACCACACATATTGTCTGCATTATTCACAAAATACAGGTCACCAATACTTCCATGATACAGAACAGGAGTGACAACCCTAACAGAAACCTTGAAAATTGGACTCCATTCAAATCAGTAACAACATGCAGTCCCTGCATTAAAAATATGCTGACTGGCCACACTAACTGGAAAGCCTATGGTGATATCTGTAAACTGATGAGGACTAGCATTTTAAGTAATATGTTACAGTTCTGACAACCAACATCTTCTGACACTGAATCCACACTAGAATTTTCATGAATATTGTAATGAGAAGTTTGACCTTCAAAGGTCACATCTGCATAAGTCTGGCAAGGGGGCGTAGGAAAGGGGGATTGTGATATGTTAAACACGCTGGTACCCTGATGTCCTCAATGTACCAAAATTTCAACCTACAATTTACAAGTCCACTAAGCAGTTTGGCTTCAGTTTTGCCTTTGATGCTCCCAGTGTTTGGAATTCACTTCCTGAAGACATCCGCGCATCACCCACTATTGCCACTTTTAGAAAGAAGCTCAAAACCTATCTCTACGCAAAGGCATATCCTCCTTAGCTCATTTTCTCTTATGGCTTCTCCGTGGTGCCAACCTGTTTTTGTCCCTGGACTTTGAATTTTGCATATTGCTATTGTTTTGTTGCACCTTAGAGTCCACTACTCAGTGGAGATTAAGCGCTATAAGTCAAAATTAGGATGTATAAAGTCAAATTAGAATTAGAATGTATTCTTGTTATCATTAATAAGTCTATGACATGTTGCCTTTGGATGTGCAAATTTTTACATGTTGCCATAAAAGTGCTAATATGAAATACATTTCTCAACGTCATTTTGCTTGTTGCTCTTACAAGTTATTTTCTGAAAAAAGTTTATAAATATACGTTTATTCTGAATTTTTAACCACTTTATTCTGGAGCTTCTCAAAGAAGATAGCAACAGTGCCCAATAACTAGTCAACCTTCTCTGTTACATGGCCATGTAAGACGGCCATGTAAGACGCACCCTCCCCAGCTGTCTTAGCTCTAAGTTTACTCTTTTCATAGTTAACAAACCGAAAATTCCGACTCGATAAATTAATACAGAGCTTGACTAAAAGTCAATGTTGGGAATATATGCTGAAATCAGTGACCCAAATGTCAAACCATGTTACACGTAGAAATGAAGAAAACATGCTTTTATATAGACCATAAGCAGACATAAGAAGTACCAAAGTTCATGCAAATTCTAAAGCACAAAATCTACATTGGCACTTATACAACTCATTGATGCCAGCTTAGCAACCGTTACAGGGATTGTTACTTGAGTGATAGAGTAACTTTAGAACACAACTAATCAACATGCTCCTTACAAAAGTATGGTTTTGCCTAGATGATCCAGATTGGCTGAATATTTGCACTTTCTTATCACATTTAAAGTGTGTGCAAATTTATCAATCCAAGCAGTGCATTGGAAACATGTACTTTGTAGTTTTATATCTTGGTGATAGTAGCATACATAAATTCACTGTTGAGTTTTTACATTCCAACAGATAAAGGTCCACAGTAAATCAAACACATTTCAATTGGTTAGATTCAAACCCATGACTATAGGGGTGAGAACAAAGTGATTATATGCCAAAGTACTAAACATTAACCAATAAACACTTCCCAATTTGCTCTTATGGTATTGAAAGTGTGTTATATCCCTTTCATGCTATAAGCAGTATACCCCGCAATAACCTGCATTTGGTGGAATGTCCCTGTCCTTGAATCACCGCCTGGCATCCGTTTGCAAACTTGCGAGTCAATGGCCCACCGCCCCAATCCTTACACGAAACACAGAAATTTTGAAAAGTTTAAAAATTTTGCCTCTGATTTCGGAACTGTGAGCATGCGCAGATGATTCCACACATGTGCATATGAATTTCTTACTATGGTCACTGAAGGTGTAGTCCACGGTTGTGACTCGACCCTCCTTCAGTGTAACAAGGTGACATAAAGGTGAGTGGGGTACTGGTCGTTTTGCCACATGTTCGTTCGACGGCTACCTAAGGTGAGTTGAGGTTAATGGAGGTTGCTTCTCAGCCACCAAAGTTTGTAGTACTGTCATCGTACTGTTTTTCATGGTTAAAAAACTATGCCCAATCAGTGGCCGTCCGCAGTGTGAACAACTCGGACAAAATGGGATGACCTGAGAGGTGGTTCCACCATCGAGTAATACTTCTAACCGTGGGACGTACTGCCTGTAGTGTGAAAGGGGCATTAGGTAGACTTCACATGTTCAACAACAACAGTTGTTATTTTGGAGCAATTTTATTCATGATGGTTTTTGAAAAAAATATGTTGTGTCATATTCCAAGAAGCTTAAATCATTATTCAAATATCTTTTAAAGTGTAGTGGTTTGCATATAAAAATTTCAAGAATGAAGTTGTGGTAGTTTTTGTGAAAGAATCTTGAACTCAAAATAAAGATTTGGAATATTTTGATTTTTCTGTGGAATAGTAGAGTCTATAAAGTTTTACCTCTCAGTTATACAACATGCCTCATTCAGTAATTGACCACTGTATAGTAAGTGAAGGGTTTTTCAACTCCCACAGGGGACAAATGCTGAGGACCTGTCCCAATATGACCCTGGCTGTTGATCTGGACATAAAACCCCAACTTTAAACTTTAAATTTCTCACCATCATATAAAGCTGAAATTAAACTTTTATATTTCAATTGTAACCACATACAGTTTACTAAACTAGATAACATTTAGGTCATAGTTCTGATGATCTGTCAATGCATGATGCTGTAAACAGTCTAATTGTGAAGATGATGATACTGTTTTGATGTTTTGATTTAGATTTAGGTTCATTTGTTGTTTTACATTGCGTTCAACAGCCAGGGTCATATTGTAATGTTTAGTTTATGGGTGGAGGAACCAGTGCATACTAGTTGGTCAAGATGCTGCACTGTAAACCACCAACATCGGCAAGTAAGTACCAACTTTCCAACATGAAGCCCCCAGGCCGGTATTTGAACCAGTGAGCACTCTAACCTCTACACCACCAAACACCTTTGATGTTTGGAAGTGAAAACACCAAAGTTTAGTACCATCTTGTAAAAAGTTTTGCAATGTTTCTGCAGAAGTATTTCCGTAAGAAGTGAGGCTCGTCCTTCTAGAGATTACTTTTCTTGTCTCTGGAAAAGAATTGTGAATTCATGAATTGTGGCATAGTGTGATGAGTGCCTGTCTTTTCACTGAAGTTAAGCAGCAATGGGCTACGTTAGTACTTGGATGGGTGACTGCTTCCGTGCACTACTTGTGTCTTGGCGGCTCTCGCTAGTAGACCAAAACCCCTTTTGCACTTGTTTTCTTTTATCTTATTTTGCACTTGTGTTCCTTAGTTTTCTTTGTTAGTTTTTTGTCATTGTATGATGAATGTTGTGAAACAATGTTAAGCACTATTGAATAAAGAATAATTTGTTATTCCTATGTATACAAAAGCTGGGAAGCAGAGACCAGGAAATATTTGTAACACAATATATTTAGGTTAAGATATATTGAGCATAACATTTACATATTTCATCAGAGACAGGGGAAATGTCTGCATATTTTATTAGAAACAGAGGAAATGCCTATTTGCATATTTTATGAGATACAAAGGAAACTACCCTTTACATATTTCATTCTAAAGTACAGCAAAAGTCAACATTTTTTGATCTAATTTTTGAGAAAGGGCACAGTATGCAGAATATCTTGTATAAATTTTGATAATACCATATATTTAAACCACTTTGCATAAATAGATATGGACAAGTAATGGCTTGGATTTGGTTTTGTGCAATAACACTTTTTGCTAAATTTTCTTTCCACTTCTCATTTTATAAAACATATTTATCAGGTGAATAATGTTTTGTTGTACACCATTAAGATATATACTTTTGGCTATAAATAGGAGAAACTTAAGTCAGCAAAATTATGGGTCAGAGATTAAATAGCCTAGTATCCTCATTATTTAATTAACAGTAAAACTGAATCCTATCTCGTGGAAAATCCTTTTGTTGAAATTTTCCCATAGCCTCCCATTCACCAGAAAGAAATGTTTTACATTCTTGACTGTCGTTTTACAAAAGCAACAATAATTTGTATGATTTTTAGTTCCCAAAAATCATAAAATATGCAATATTGATACCACATTAATTTATTGCCTGTTTATCAGAAATCCCTGTTATTTCTTTTCGTAAAAACTAAAATATTTAACAAGAGCCCTTTTTAAACACCAATAAGGATATTTTTAAGCAAAAACTCTAGAGAGGGCGGCACTTCCAGAGATCACTTGTTTTTTCCCTTCTTTTTTGTCTCCACACTTTTCATGAATTGTGGCGTAGTGTGATGGGTGTCTGTCTTTTCTGAAGTTATGCGGGAATTGGCTACATTAGTACTGGGATGGGTTACTGCTTCAGTGCACTACTCGTGTCTCTGATGGCTTTGCGCTCTTGCTTGTAAACCAAAATCCTGTTCAGCCTCGTCATTACTAATATGACAAATTTTTAGCCCAAAAAGTGACCATCGTTGTTTCTTTTAATATACCCAAGTATTTTATAGAATCTGCTATTGCTATATTTCTATCACAACTTTTTTTTTTTTTTTTTGGGGGGGGGGGGACCACGGGTTACAGTTTCAGAAGGAATGTTAGTACACATTTTTTCTCATAGTTCTTGTTCATCTATTATTTGCGAATTACAACACAATTGAGTTTCATACTGGTAACACAGTGTATAAGTGAGTAATAACTACTTTTAAAAATGAGTAATATAATAGCTACATTTGTACTCTTACAGTTGAACAAATTCCTTATATCTTTTTGGCTAATGCATTTTTAGCGTTTTCACAAGATGTACTTTGCCAGTTATTCAATGTATAATTTAACACAGTAGCGGGGTTATAGCTACTTTCTCACTTTCCAGATTCCTTTGGTTATTAAAGATTGCTTATGAAGAGCTTTTGAAATAATTGAGTTTTCTGCATTTTGGCTTCCATCTTAAATGGAAATGGGAATTTCGCAAAAATCAAAAACTGATATTGGCCACATTTTGAACCCCCTTCAGAAGTAAAGACTATTTCCCTGTTACGGTCACGGGCAAGCACGGTAGCAATTACCGGTTGTCTTTAAGTTGTAACAGAAAAAGCAAAAAGTTGAACTTAACAAATTTATTTAATAGTCAACAATAATGATTACAGTCAACTGGTATGCTCTTAACTAAACACACTAATACAATAATAAGATCTAGCTGACCTGACCACAGAGATTATGAGTTAAATTTATCCGCCGTATCCAGCAATCTGTTCCGTAATCCGTCCTGTAATATATTCTGTGGTCTGTCCAATGTCCTGTGGTCTGTCCTGTGATCTGTCCAATGTTCACTCACACACAGATATCTATATCTTGTGACCTGTCTCACACTCAACAACACAAAAGGTTCTTGTCCTGCTATTCTTTGTATATCCAGTCACACAGAATGTCTGTCTGGAGATATTTAGAGAGTTAACACAACTGTCCTGTCTGCTCCAAGATGTGGACAATGTCCAAAATGCAGTAAATTCACTCTCTGTTATATGAATGTACAATATCCAAAATATCCAAAGTACAATAAATCTGTCCAGACAATGTATCTAGTTCACTCCAGTAAAAGTTCACAGTGATATAAGTATATATTATATTCCAAAACACAATAGCTCTCCTTATAGCAAGCGAATACAAAGTTCACTTGTGGTCAGATGTACATTCCTTATATACATTCACAGATTCCTTCTGGAATTGTACAGAACCAACTCAAAAGAAGCTGGAGCCATCTAGGCCAAAGGAGGAAGTTCTAGAAACTACTGGCAATTGGGTTTCCCCAAATCTAACATAACCACTGAGGGGGGGATTTCCCCCAGTCTGTGAACAAATCAATAAATTCTAAAACACAAAAATCAATAACTCCCTTACTTTAAATGTTAACACAAAAAGAACCAACAACACAATTATCTTTTATGACAATGTATAAACATAAAGCTTAAATCAAACAATGCACTAATATAGTGCCCAATATATGTAATATACAATATACTAATATAGTGTCCAATATATGTAACACCTCCCCGCTTAAAGAAAAATTTTGGAAGCCAAGGGCCATACAAGTGTTAAAGAGAGTAGGTGACCTGGACTATATCATTGAAATCCCGGACGAGCCCCCAATTTTCCTGTTACGGTCACGGGCAAGCACGGTAGCAATTACCGGTTGTCTTTAAGTTGTAACAGAAAAAGCAAAAAGTTGAACTTAACAAATTTATTTAATAGTCAACAATAATGATTACAGTCAACTGGTATGCTCTTAACTAAACACACAAATACAATAATAAGATCTAGCTGACCTGACCACAGAGATTATGAGTTAAATTTATCCGCCGTATCCAGCAATCTGTTCCGTAATCCATCCTGTAATATATTCTGTGGTCTGTCCAATGTCCTGTGGTCTGTCCTGTGATCTGTCCAATGTTCACTCACACACAGATATCTATATCTTGTGACCTGTCTCACACTCAACAACACAAAAGGTTCTTGTCCTGCTATTCTTTGTATATCCAGTCACACAGAATGTCTGTCTGGAGATATTTAGAGAGTTAACACAACTGTCCTGTCTGCTCCAAGATGTGGACAATGTCCAAAATGCAGTAAATTCACTCTCTGTTATATGAATGTACAATATCCAAAATATCCAAAGTACAATAAATCTGTCCATACAATGTATCTAGTTCACTCCAGTAAAAGTTCACAGTGATATAAGTATATATTATATTCCAAAACACAATAGCTCTCCTTATAGCAAGCGAATACAAAGTTCACTTGTGGTCAGATGTACATTCCTTATATACATTCACAGATTCCTTCTGGAATTGTACAGAACCAACTCAAAAGAAGCTGGAGCCATCTAGGCCAAAGGAGGAAGTTCTAGAAACTACTGGCAATTGGGTTTCCCCAAATCTAACATAACCACTGAGGGGGGATTTCCCCCAGTCTGTGAACAAATCAATAAACACTAAAACACAAAAATCAATAACTCCCTTACTTTAAATGTTAACACAAAAAGAACCAACAACACAATTATCTTTTATGACAATGTATAAACATAAAGCTTAAATCAAACAATGCACTAATATAGTGCCTAATATATGTAATATACAATGTACTAATATAGTGTCCAATATATGTAACATTCCCTTTCCTCTGAAAAAAAATGAATTGGTTAAATTCAGGGAACAATCTTGAATTTTAGCAGAAACTGAAAAGATCTTTAGGAATAAAGTACTGAGGAAGAGATCATTATTACACTATAAATGCACTCATAGAAATATAATAATAAACGAGTGTCCATGGGCTTTTATCAGGACCTTTTTGATATAATTTTATCTTAAAATTTTGGATATTATTGATGGTGAACACAGTCATCTTGGGTGTTCCATCAGTCGAATGGAGAGCTGTGTAGTTGACAAAAATGAACCACTGCACATTTAGTGGGACGAAACAAAAAGCAGAAAACGTTCTTGCTTTTCTCACTGAATATCCTTTAAATAAAATAGTAAGTCCTACTGGTCAAATCAATGGTCTTATGCTCTGTAATTAGAACAGTGTGTATTTGTAGCTTTATATTGTGATGAATAAGTCCTGTGCACTGCTGTGTTTTGCATTGTCTGCTCACTTTCGGTTTTTATAATAAGATATAAATATGAATACATTAAAATAACAAGTGTTTTACATCCTAATACATTACACATTGAACTAATAATTAACTACTTGTGTTAAAATTAAGCATAAACACTGAATAACCAGGGACGTTGGAAGCAATTTTTGGTTGGGGGGGCAAGGAACTAGATTACACCGAATGCATGTAGGTAATATATAAATTCAAATGGTCCAAGTAAAATATTTGAAGTTCCTTTACCAAAGGAAGTCTTTGTGTCGACACTGTGACTGACATCAATCCTAAGTTTCCCCGACCTTGTCCAGGTACAGATTTACATATAGTCACCTCTGCATTTGAAAGGTATTTCTAATGTCTCGACTACATGTTTCCAGAACTTGTGAGCTTTCCTTTAGGGCCGAGCTGATTCAAGACCTATTTTTTCAGGGTTAATCCCCAAACTGAACGGGATATATAATCATTGGACTGGCTTGGTCCAATAAATACGTAGTAAAGAAAGAAGAGTTTTCTTGGAAAAATCTTATCAGCTGAAAAATTGCTGTGCTAAACAGTTGCTCTACGTGAATTTGAAACTACATGTCTAAGTTCTAAATAATTAGCAATATGGTAAATTAAATGCAGAAGATTACTGTATGTATGATTTTGGTCTGCATAAGTGAAACTTTTCCAGAATTTCGCAAATATCATGACAGGTTAACTAAAAATGTTCCTTTTGCAAATCATAAAAATAAATATTTTATAGTTCAAATGTTAGATTCCACAACGGTTCATGTGAGCAGTGGATAGGTAAATGTAATTTGACCGCATATTATTGAGTTATCTGTGATAATTTACATAACTTCAAAATTGGAGTTTAGTTCTGTTGCAAAAGTTGGGGGGGGGGCGAAAAGATATCCCCGCCACCCCAACTTTATGGTTGGGGGGCAGCCGCCCCCGCTGCCCCACCAGTTCCTACACCTATGAATGACAGGATTCAGATTGTATCATTTGACTATTACTCTCCCCTGTCTTATGTTGGATTTGTTGGGGACGATGCTTGGTTAATTTGAAACAAATTTTTTCCAAAGGACTAGTACATGAATAGCAGATCTTATTATAAGCAAACTACAGACCTGTGTTCCTAAATAGTTTATTAATAGATTGAAGAAAAAAATCAAAAATGGCAGATTTAATATGCATATTGATGTCTATACCTGCTCACATATTTTTAGTGATCAAACGACGCATTGTCTAAATCTGCAAGGCTTATAGTGAATTCACACCTTTCCTATTGGTTATATCTACACAAATTTGTTTTGTGCTTGGAAACCTCATGTTAATGGTTCTAAAAGGAGACTCTTTTATCTGGGTAATACATGTTGAAAATCAATCTTTCCCCACCTGCAATTGATCCCTCCAGTTCGTACAGTTTGCACCAGCCCATCAATGCTCATGGGAGTATTTCAAATATTTGTAAAAAATTGTCCCGAAAGAAATAAAAATGTCAGAAACTTACAAATCTTGGGCAAATCAGTTTCCAGTAATTTTCAGAACACCCCAATCTTACACAACCTATATTAATTATGCATGACTGATATGAGATCATTGAGGTTATGCCTTCAATTGCACTGATCCTCAAAACCAAAGCTTTAACCTGAATGTTAGCATTTACAATCATGAATATCTAATGACGTTGACAAAAATATCACTGTGTTTGTTCACATAAATTAAACAGGTCCCTGATGTCATAAACACTGCCATATATATTACACATGTAGATGAATTGTTGAGAGGGAGGTAAAACTCCAAACTATGACCTTTTACTTTGGTACATATGGAAAGAAGAGGATAATTTGTTTCACAGATACCTGATTTTAGATTCACAAAATAACATACTCAGTGGGTGAGTATTGTGTTTAAGTGACATATGTATTTTCTTTTTTTTGATGGGGGTTAATCATGAAAAAATGCAAATAGATACAAGCTTAGTCCATACTAATGAGGATTGTATGTTATGTCTTATCGAGTGCTAAAAGTTTACAATTTTGTTCACGTGGGTTGATTCATACCCCAATTTTGAATATTGAAGTTGGTCGAAAGTGTGACTCTTGTGAAAGTTAGGAGTACAGTGATAGTGATTCTAAATGCCTTTTTCATTGACTGTTTACTTTCCAATTACTTACTATCTTTTCGTTTATAACACGCATTCAGCTAGGTGTATGATGTCCATTTGTTCCTTGATCTGACATACCTTCCCTCAAATATTGAGCTGGGTGTTATTGTCCCAAGAAGAGATTAATAATTTAAATTAAATTTGTTGATTATTCTTCTCATCTTTATAAGGGAGATTGGTCCAGCATCCCTTTGAGTGGTCTTTATGGTGGAAGCAGTACATATAACCTCTGTTTTTGAGTGTAATGCTCAATCTGTTCACTTTAGAAAAAAATCATATTTTTTCAGGATTTTCAATGGACCGGTTTTATAAGGGTGTTATACTTAGCTAATTTTAAAGGGCAAGTAAACTGAAACTGATTTAGGAAATAGCCATAGTGGGTACATACATTTTAACTTAGGCTATATGTTATTTTGCCTCGGAAATCCTTGCAACCACATAAACACTACCTTGACAAATTTTTTGTGGTATTCTGTGAATTTAGATATTATTTTCAGCCATTTCATATTTTGAGGAGAACATTTATGTCGTCCACATTTCATTCTTTGTTAAGCTCCTCTCAGGTAGACCTAACATCTGGCTCAAAACTTAACCAAAGATAAAAAAATGAAATCTACTATGTTTACAGCCACAGACGTAGCCTAATTATAAGGCAAAAGTCATAAGATCAGTCTTTGTACCTTGCCCCCTTGAGTTTAAAATCAGCTGGGCCTTACAATTGACCATAAATGTAGCATTAGGATATTGATTTTTTAATTGTCCATTATCATCTACCACTGACACTGTAGCCTACTGGCTAACACACTCACCAAGGAACATAGAGGACTAGGCTTCAAATCAAAGTACAAGCAGATACAAAATGGCTCTGATGACCTCATTAAATATTAGTACTTTATTATTGGGCCCTAGCACCAGTAGCAGGTTAAAGAACCGCAGGGGCATTGATAAATGGTCACCCTTGAGCCTCTGTCTTTCAGCTAGGGAAATGTCAGTCACTTCAGTATTTGAACTGTACCTGTACAGTCATATTGGTGAAAAAACATTTTGAGTTCTGTAGCACAATATTTAATTATTTATTTATTTCGGATTTTACATCGCTTTCAACACTGTATAGGTCATTCCACACCAGGTAGTTTTGTGGGTAGAGGAAACTGGCACAAACAGTTGGTCAAGGTTCTGCACTGTAAACTGCTGACCATCGGTAAGAAACTACCATCTTCCCCACATAGGATCCGGGTTTTGAATCCAAGACCTCAGAGGTGGTAGACAAGTATGTTACTGCTGGAATTGTTTTAATGCTTATTTTAGTGTGTTAAAAGTGACATTATACCTCTATTAATTAATCTCTAAAATATTTTAACCATACCAGATATTCATATATGACTTCAAACGGATACATTGAGATATTTGTTTCCCTTTTTGTTACACAGAAATAAAACTGAGCAACAAGCAAAAATGAGTTAAAATATACACTTGTGTAAAGGGGAAATAACACATTTGTCCACATTAAGCATTCTCAAAAAAATATTTGCAACAAGAAAACAACCTCTCTTTCAGTATCTGTAGTGTCTGTGACCTTTTGTACACTTACTCAGGATAGTTTATTTAATAATCCTATCTCCATATACACAAAAAAATCAATTTGGATGTTTAAGACATCAAGAAAATATATACTTAAAAGTTATCTTTATAAATATAACATTTTATTATAATACAGCATCATTCATAAAAAGTAAAAATTGCTCAAAGTTTCTCTAAGGATTTCTTTTAGATAAAAATCTATTAAGGTGGGGAAGAACACATTACTCCTTTTAGAAGTGACATGCAAATGAGAACAATATTGGTTTTTAATATATAATATATAAAATCACATAAGTCTGTTGAAGCATTTACTAGAACAAAGTTATACTAACACAACAAAGTATTACCAGTTAAGCTATCTTTGGATCACCCTAAGATTAATTGTGTATGTGAGAAGTATCAGATAGCTCTGCAAGAGTTAATTTCTATAAGGCCACTTTGTCACCATACCATGTTATGTTCTGTTACCTGTGATGGTTCCCAGAATAAATTTCTTGCAACTTTTTACGGGGTATATTATTGTAGCCTTATACATGCACATAGGTTTGTTAATTCAGTAAAATTATTTTTACTTATTACATGTAACGTATTGTGCTTTTATTGCTGTAGCAACCATTGATCCAAACACAATGTTTACATATAATTCACACAATATCACTTAAACTAATATTGTTGTACACAGAATATTGGTAATCTTTAGTAGTGGTAAGACACTCTAGTATATTATGTAATTATTATGTTTGAAATTTGAGTCTTTTTCAGCTGTCGTACTGTTTTGAATACTGTGACAAATATCTGTTTATTAAAGTTTACATGTTTATCAACTAGCTTACTATTTTTTCTTTGCAGAGAATATTAAAGATTTAACACCATTGAATCAAAATGACTTTCCACTGGATTCTATCAGCAGTGTCCGTTCTGTTGCTTCACAATGGTCAGTTAAATATTACGTGATATTTGCAAAACATATATGAACTGTAAATCTGTGAATTAATTCTGCTTTATTGTTGATAAGCTAATGATCTTATAGGAAATGGGTTCATATTTGATGGCTACTACTAGCCTGGAGAAGTCTCAGTAGTCCACTCCAATATTATTCATATATCATAAAAAATAAGCTTCCTCCAATCAGTAGCTCACATAAAGCAGCATCCTAAATGAACAATTATCTTAAGACCTCTTCACACAGGCCTGTTTCTTTTTCCAGCTCTCCTCTAATCTGTATCAGTGTTTATGTTGATCTAAAAGTACCTGTGAAACTCACCATTTTTACAGATAATAAATTTCTATATGACACAGGCTATCAACTAAACTTACTTTTTCAAATAAAGTTTGAGTTCACATAAATATTAATGTGAACAAAGTCATAATTGATGTCACTCTTGGTAATGTCTGTCAACATAAACATTTATTTTACAAAAAAAAAAAAAAAATACAAAACCATGTCATGTGTGTTTTATCTATGATGTTTTAGTTTTGTCATACCAAAATTGCTGTAAATACTCTGGGTTTCTACAAATTCTGGCTGACCCCAAAGGTTACTCCTTTAAAATAATTTTCATTGCTGTGCTATTGTCTATTCTCTTTTCTGGTTACAGTTTTAGTGTCAGGTAACTTCTGCAAGTCTGTTACGTGTTCAAATGGAGGGACATGTGAGGAACAAAAGGAAGATTATTGGTGTAAATGTAGTAAAGGATGGACCGGCAGAAAGTGTGATTTTGATGGTAAGTATTTATGAATATCATTGCTTCTTGTGAATTTACATGTTCTTAGGTTAGTGTAATCTGTAATGTTAATGTAACATAATCTAGGTAAAGTTTATACTGTATCTTGTTACTTTTTCATGGGGGTTGCTCCATTAAGTTAACCTAAGACTGCTAATCCAGAACCTGAGGAATCAGTTGTCTTTTGTGAACTGTGCAAGCAGCATGGACTGTGTGATATTTAGAAGTAGCATTCAATCATATATAAGTCAATAAACTGACATTCCCGCAGCCTTGTGTAGTGAAGTTGTATTATCTGGAATGTTTGTGACAGATAATTGATGTGAAAACTGAGCACGCAGTTCAGACCGATGTCTATTTTTACCATTTCAAATGCTTTGGGACTGTGTTCCATATAGGACAAGAAAACATACCCCTTACTACTCTCATATTTTTGAGCCCTCCATTTTTCAAGTTTTCGACCAATCACAGTCACAATTTGCTTTGTGTCAGAAACCACAGCACAGGGGCCCATGGTGGCTAAGTGGCAGCACTCTCGCCTCCCACCTCTGAGGTCTGGGTTTGATCCCCATCACGGCCTCAAGTGGAAAAGATGGTAGTTGCTTGTTGTTGGTCAGCAGTTTACAGTACAGAACCCTAATGAACTCTATGTAGTGGTTTCTTCTGTCCTTCCAACTACCAGTCGTGATATGACCTGTACAGTGTTGAAAGCAACGTAAAACCCAAAATAAAGAAAGAAAGAAACCACACTAATAATCAAGAGTTAACTATTATTTTTACCATTATAAGTGAATTAGTTGAAAAAGTTAAATTCTAACTTAATTTGACTATAAACATCGACCACATAAAACAAAGTAACTTTCAGTTTCAATTGTCTAAATTGAATAGACCTATAGTATTTCTACAGCTGACATATTTCGACATTGCTTTAGAAAAATAATGGAAAATAAATATAAAGGCCATTTTTCTTCTAAAATGGTACATTCTTTATGGTTGCACATTTGCTAATCTATTGCAACCTGAAATTGCATTTATCAGGTTAAACTGCTGGTTTATGGCATAATGATATATATATTAAATGTGTTCAACTGGCTGTTCATTTAGGTCACATAATTGGTGTGAATACAAAAGTAAAGGTGATTGATCAAGCAATCAATGCATTTAATGTTGCTCTGTACAGTATACTTAATACATTTCAACATGCTAATGTCAATGTAAAATACAAATTATTTAAAACTTTTTGCATGCTTCTTTATGGCAGTGTGTTATGGGATTTTGGATCTAGAGAAATATTATAATTTTACACAGAATGGAGAAAAGCCATAAGAAGGTTATTTAACTTCTCTAATAGAATTCATAGTAGATATCTCCATCTTATATGTGATGATTCCCCTATCAATATACAATTATTCAAGAGGTTTAATAAATTCATTGATACAGTACTAAATAGTGACAATAATTGTATCAAATTAGCTGGTAGAATGGTTGTTTGTGGAAGTCAATCCAATGTTAGTAAAAATATTAATTTTATTGCGAAGGAGTTAAACTGCACTCAAGAACTTGTTTCTGAAACACCTGTAAGATTCAAAAACAGAAGTGATATCTATTAACATTCTCAGACTAATATTAATGATAAAGTCATACGTGGCAATATTAAATACCTTATTTGTATCATAGAGAGTAATCACACCAAATTCAGCTATGAAGAATATCTCATATGATAGAATATTTGTGTACCTGTTAGGTGATGTTGGTGTGATTAAATCTTATGTATTTCTAAACTGCATAATGTATATATGTATGTATGCATTTATTATCAGTGTATATCTTGGAATGTTTATTTTCCACCTCCTATGTTTGTATACTACGTGTATGATGTAATAAATAAATATCCTTAAATTTATTTTCATTTTTACATCATGCCTAGTACCTTTGTGTCATTTATATTTTGATGGAAATTTGGAAGGGCAGAGGAAACCAGTACATTTAGTTTAGCCAGGTTCTGAAGTGTAAAGCACTGACCAATGGTAAGCAACTACCAGGTTTTTCCACTTGAGGTCAGGGCAGGATTGAAACTCCATTCTTAGAGGTGGGAGGCAATTGTGTTAGCACTGAACCAGAATGACCCCCTCCTCCCAAATATCTTGAAATAAACTTTGCATACACAATCTATACTGGTAGTGTTTGCATGTATGCATGGGGATAGGACCCAATGACAAGAGGACTGAGTTTCTAGACAAGTGTGTTACCCGCTAGGCCACAGTGGCAGGTAAATATCAATATTGCACCAGCTGGATATGAGCCAGATATGACTCGTATGTGACCACATATGAGGCTATAGAGACTATGCCTGACTATATATACTCAGACATAACATTGCAAAGTGACAGCTAAATGAATCAAAACTTGAGAATATCTTTCA
This sequence comes from Sabellastarte sp. h YS-2021, assembly GCA_964017235.1. Lineage (NCBI taxonomy): Eukaryota > Metazoa > Annelida > Polychaeta > Sabellida > Sabellidae > Sabellastarte > Sabellastarte sp. h YS-2021. Next base: position 146,495,269 of record OZ024931.1, read on the forward strand.
CACTTGGCCTTCTTGTTAATGCATATAGGTGATATATTACTTCAACTACAATATTTCTTGTAATAAAGCAGCTGAATACCTTATTAAATTATAAATAGATATATTTATCAAATGTGCTTTCAAATTGAAATGATATCAAGTTCAATTGAATAAAATGTTTTTTCTTCAGTATGTACAAAGAAGAAGTTTTTGCGGCGGCCTAATAGAAGAATAATTGAACACGATGTCCAGACCATTCGCGAAAGGAATCCCTTCTATTGCATGAATTTTTGTGAAGAAAACAGCTTTTTAAGTTTTGAATATCTGGAAGATGTATGTATTCAACCAAAATTTTGGATAGCCATAGTCTAAAAGAACCCACAAGAGACCAAATTAAACGAGTAATATTTTTCTTGAAAATTATTTTTAATTTATGAATTTGGTTTTATTAACAAGCTTTAGAACCTTTAAGAGTGCAAATTATTAGAAATAATTTAACATATTACAGGTTAGCAAGCATTGCTTGAACCTGTACAAAGCCTTTCGCTGGGGTCTAGTGCACAAAATAGCACAAAAAAATTTGCATTTTAATCCAGACCAAATGTGTTGAATTCAAAGCCGCAGGTAGGTTTTAGATTGTATTAAATTATAGCTCTGATCTGATGAATCCATACCTTGTATTAAATTATAGCTCTGATCTGATGAATCCATACCTTGTATTAAATTATAGCTCTGATCTGATAAATGCATACCTTGTATTAAATTATACCTCTGATCTGATGAATACATACCTTGTATTAAATTATAGCTCTGGTCTGATGAATACACACCTTATATTAAATTATACCTCTGATCTGATGTATACATACCTTGTATTAAATTATACCTGTAATCTGATGAATGCACATCTTGTATTAAATTATAGCTCTGATCTGATGAATACATATCTTGTATTAAATAATAGCTCTGATCTGATAAATACATACCTTGTATTAAATTAACCTCTGATCTGATGAACACACCTTGTATTAAATTATAGCTCTGATCTGATGTATACATACCTTGTATTAAATTATACCTGTAATCTGATGAATACATACCTTGTATTAAATTATACCTCTGATCTGATGAATACACACCTTGTATTAAATTATAGCACTGATCTGATGAATACATACTCTGTATTAAATTATAGCTCTGATCTGATGAATACATACCTTGTATTAAATTATACCTCTGATCTGATGAATACACTTTGAGGTATGCATAAGGCTGTTGAAAAAAAATTCTGGATCCCTGATCAGTGTTTATATTTGTGGAGGACCGAGCCATGGGTCGACCCATCTTGTTTTAAAATATGAACTCAATCCAATGTATCATTTTCAAGTTATGTGCATGTATAAACTCACAAACCGTCTGATGCTCTCACAATGCCTTTCAGTGGGTGAGGGTAAAGAAAGCAGAGTTTTTTTCAGCAAGAATTGCTGTCAGTTTAATTATTTGTTTATTTATTTGGGTTTTAACATTGCTTTTATTGCTGTGCTGTAAACTGCCAACCATCAATAAGCCACTACCAACTTTCGCATATTGGGTTTCGGGTTTGATCTGCAGACATCAGAGGTGGGAGGCAAGAAATACTGTCCAGCATGAATAGTAGCTTTAATACATTATATATTGAATGGTCAGTGTGGGTATATATTTTTTCTGAAACTTGGAAGAGGTTGTACAAGGCAGATAGACCAAAATCTCCTGTGAACGGGGACATTTTTAATATCATATTGATAACTAATGTTATTCTATTCTGTTCTATCCTGTTTTAATCGACCTTTTATAGTTCCTAATCTCTACCTTGAATACAGATTCTAAGGCACATAATCAAAGAACAAAATTATAAATCAAACACCTAAGGACATAAGTGGAAGTCAGCCTCATAGAAAACTAGCTATATGTTCATCTTTAGTACATGTGACCTGTCCCTTCAGTTATGGTTGTTTTACAACCCATCGTTTGGGTGTTTCAGATAAACTGGGTAAACTAAAACAAAGAGAAGAAAAGATAAACTGATCTACCAATTAATTTTAGGTGCAGAGAAATAAGATTTCCATGTCACAATAATCTTCTGGCAGTCGTGTGTTTTAAGGCTGAGCTTCATCATTGTCACATGATGTATCTTCTGTCATTGAGGAACAAAGTTTTTCAGTCCCTTTATTACCCTCCACACCATCTGTAGGTATTTTATCCATGATGTCAAGATGGGTGAGTGGGTGATCAGAGTGGCAATGGGGGCTGGCTGGACACTGGAAGTTGATACTTAAGTAGGCACATAAGTTAGAGAGTGTTGGTGTGCATTGTCTTTGTGTAACCTTAATTTGCTTTTGTGTAACCTTTGACCCTGCTGTAGTGGTCTTAACCTTAAAAGTTTTGTCCGCATAATATCTTGGAAACAATAGTTGTAGGTATACAACTGGAAGATGTGGCCTGGATTTGAAGTTTCTCCTTGGCATAACGACCTGCACTTTTGAATTATAGTCTGGACTATATCTAGGTAACCCTAAGGATTAGGAAGTTGACACTTGGTGGGTACATCAGTTACGGGGTGTAGGGAATGATATGGCCTTAATTTGTCAATGATTGGAAAGTGTAGATACCCTAAATAATGGTGTCAGCTTTAACCTTGGCTCTGCCAAAGTGTTTCCACTTGCCATATTTCGGACATATTTTCCTAATCAAAAAGATATATGGATTGCTGGAACTGATAATTGTATGTACTTTCACTTAATTGAGTTAGTTCCATTTACAGCATACTTAATAAAGGTCAGCTAGGTGAACTAGTAGGGGCTTCATTTTCTGCTCACCTGGTATAGTGTGAGTCTCTAAATTGGGAGATTATGGGTTTGAATCCAGTCTTAGTTCAAATGGTGATGGCTGAAATGGTTTTCCAGACTGTATAGTTTTAAAAGTGGTAGCATTTTTACAAAAGTATAATAGATCCAAAAAGTAAGGGAATAAATTACCCATCATTTGGCTAGTAGACATAAAATAATTTGCCAGGTAGATTAAATGCTTTTACAGTAGAATGTACTTGGTTTTAGCCACTGTACACAGGATAATTAAATTAGTGGTTTATATTCTCTCTATATATTTTTCATTATTATCATTATTTCTGATTAAAATTAATGCTGATCTTATAATCTTTGAGAATAAGAATTTTTTTATACACTAACCAAGATTCTTCTCAGGTAGCACAAAGATTTCATCTATTCATCAGCATGATAATATTGTTAGTCCAAACAATAAATTAGACGTAATACAATGGAAAATTCTTATTCTCACTAATACTTCTTGTCCTTATAATTTTCACAAAAAATTCTAATATTTTATCCAATTTAAATAGCATATAATCTTTATTAAAGTCTAAGTATTAGAAGTCTCAGACTATTTTCTATGAAAGAATCTTGAATAGGATAAATGTAAGTATTATAATGTTAGTGAATACGGATAAAGCTACACAAAGCCTCATACTGTATTGTATATTCTATAGGTTGAGGGAAGAGTTGGTAACAGTGGAGAGTTTGCGAACATCGTTTTTGATACCCGTATCTACTACCCGCTACGTCACTCGTCATTGATTTCTGTGTGTGACGTAATTTCATAAGGTTTTATCTGCAGAAGGTTACGTTTTTTCACGTGGCAAATGCCTTCACCACGTAATTTGTTTCCCTTGTGGATTTAATAATTATTTTAGCAATAAAGTGTGTTATACATATCAGAATAGAGTTCTTACGAGACTATAGATTAGTTTTAGCAACTTTGTCAATTTTTGAAAAAGCCAAGTGTACAACGACCAGCCTTTTTTCATTCCCTGCCTTTCAAGTAATGAACACAATCCTCCAAAGTTTTATGTACGTGTGTTTTATAGGCTATTTAACTTGTGGGTTTATTGGTTGTTGGGTCCATAAAATCTGTAATATATTTCAGTACACAGTTCATTCAGTACTGTAGATGATTAAAATTAGTGTATTTATCTTTATTGACTTGTATACTTCCCAATTCATTTAAAAGAAATATTTGTAAGAATCATTGTTCAAATGCTGTTTGCAAACAAAACTGACCCCCTTAATGGCTTTCTCCTGTAATGATTAATTATGTTGGGTGTTTTTACAAGGAACGTTTATGAAACGTTGTTCGTAAACTCTCTATTAGCACTCACACCGTAACTTGGCACAGCTAGACCACAAAAGTCTTACCTGTGACTTGTTTTTGTCTGTGTGTGTACTAACATGGATATGACAAAATGTGCAGTCACAAGCTATAAATAAACTGAAAAAAAAAACAAGTCAATTTCCTTTTTAACAATCCCTTTAAAGGCCTATAATGTAATTTCTACTTGAAGTTAATGCTAATACTTTGCAAAACTGCAATTGGGAAATTCTTGAAAATAATTTATCTATCTAATTGACATCTAATTTGTCAACCAATATTTCTGTCTTCCAGAACCAAGCGGAGCTGTGTGCCAAGTTATGATGTCAAGCAGTAATGAATAGATTTAAGCTATTTGGGTATATGTGGTGATGTTAGGTATCCTGTTCAACTGCAAACCATAACCCCGAAGATGTGCGAACAGGGCTTAATATCCATATTTCATAACTTTGTATCTTCAGGGCAGGAAGTGCGTCATGCAAAGAGTCAACCAACATTCTGTGAGCCTAACATTCAAAAATGATGTTCATTACTTTGAGTACTGTGGTAAGAATTATATCATTGTTATATATTGATTGATTGGTTTGATGAGTATGTGCACTACCGTATCAATGCCCCTAGCACTGTTATGGGTGAGGCTTAAAATTGATGTGACAAATTATGAGAAAGTATGATATCTATTACCTTTTCAATTCTTTTCTCATTTGAAGGCAACATTAATACCAGATAGGATCCATCATTCAAACTTCAATATTATGATGTATGAAATATTATATTTTACATTTTACATATTTGAAGTCTTAGGTCATACTTAAGGGTTTCTGCATACAGACATACGTTTAATAAAAGGCAATGTTTTATGCAAAACCACAACAATCCTACAGGCCTTTACAAACATAAACAATGGGTTTAAAAATAGTCTGGTTGACAAATGAGGCTGCATGAAATTACAGAGATGCCTGATGAGAAATATTTTGTCAAACTATTTTGCCAAAGGGAGTTTATTCCTTTGCTTTTGATGAGCAACTGAAACATTTCTTCAGCAAATAAATTTTAACTGATATTTTGGTACAGTAGAGCATTTTTGTCATCCTGAGAATGCAGTGTTCGTTGAGTGGTGTAAGGTCTTGTGAGTTCCCTAAGATTATAAGGGAAAAATTCATGAACAGTTTTGAATACACTAAGTGACACATATTATGTGATTTTTTGTTTTATTGGAAGCCAGTAGAGATGCTTCAGATTTTGCTTTGTTGAGAATTTAGTTGTATGACCAAACTTTCTGCAATATTTTTCAACATTCGTAAGTTTATATATTGGTTCTTAGCTAATCTTGCAAGTGTGTTGCAGAAAACTAATCTATATATTACTATTGCGTGTACAAACTCCTTTGGAGCCTTTAGTGTAAGAAATCTTCTGACTTTATATATTTGTCCTATATTTTGGTAACAGATTTTGGTGGTATATACAATATGGATTTCTATATTTAATTGGCTATATCCATAAGAAGTCCAAGGTGCCTACGCATGACAGTCCCTGGAATAATGTCCTGACTGAGCTATAATCAACAATCAACATTAAGGTGTTCTCTGTACCAAACAATTTTTCTGTTTTGTATTCATTTATCTTCAGTGATTATGATACATCCACCCATTATGATACATCCAAACATTTCTGGGTTTTGCAAACGTTTAAATGGAAACGTAAAAAATTGAAAATATTATTTTATGTCTAAAATTTTAAGATAGTGCCTTAGAAATTGTGCCCCCGTTCAATTCCTACTTTCAGGGATTGCATTTGGGGCAATTTTTGTCAAAATCCTCTAAGATCCCCTATTATTGCTCACCGCCATCTTTGTTTGGACATGTTTAAAGGTGAAGGTTTAAAAATATAGGTTTAAAAACGTTTTTGATAAAATGTTTTTAAAACATTTGACAAGTAATGTTTTTCAAACATTTCATGATGAATGTTTGAAAAACAGTTCCAGCAAAACCTTCATTTCTTCAGCTATTTATAAATGTTTTAAAAATGTTTCCAGTCAAACCTAGCTTCTTGAGTTATTTTATAAACGTTTAATAAATGTTTTCAGTCAAAACATTTGTATGGAGAATGTTTATAGACGTTTTTTAAACATTACAGCATAAATACTTACTTGGGAACATTTAGAACACCATAAGATATGGTTTAATTAGGTTTTAAAAACGCATTCTAAACATTTAAACCATTTAAAAACGTTCCTAATGTTTACTGGGCACTGACTTTCTGCCATTCTCAATTCAATGAAAGCTATATTTGATGACTGATATCCTGTTTGTAAATGTGTATCATTAGCATGTAGGTGATAATTAAGTTTTATTTCATGTATCAAATGAAGTAGGAAGACTAATAGATTTGAACTCCTATCAATGGCACACTTATACCAGAGCTAGGCTTACATATTGTAGAATTATTCAACAAGTATATGAATAAGCTGCAATGATATTCTTTATGTAAGTCACAAATGTCACCAAATACAAGCATAAGTCATAAACTATTACTGGGCTGAGGTGACATATCAAAGTACAAGTTTAAATTGGTGTGGTACATCATTTTCAACAGCCAGAGTTATACTGGGACAGGTTTTCAACACTCAAACTCATACAGAGGTGACAGCCTGTGATTAGATGTCAAACTTGCTGATCACCTTTTCATCAACATAGTTACAATACAATGATCGTCACCAAATTATATATATGATCTCCTGCTCTCATAATGCTTTAATAGGCTTGTAGACAAAGGAGTATCTCAGCCATTTTGCACTACTAAGTTGTTCAGGTATCAGTATGAAGGAAATTGGCATAAACACAAGAGATCTAACAGGTCAAGACTCTACAAGCCAATATTATGGTGGAAAAACAAAAGCAGGAACACTACACAAAACGGAAATGCTTCACTTAACCTGTACTGCTATCCATTTAATGGACCACGGGGAAGGTGTGGTAGGAATTACCAATTGCTTTTAAGTTGTAAAATTAGACAAAGCTTTACATTGCAAATGTATTTGCCATCTGAGAAACTCTTGACAGTTCATACAATAATATAAAAATGATCTGACTCTGATCAATCTGATCTGACTACAGCCCTATCTACATAATTAACAGCTAAACAAGTTGTCTACTCTATCCAGCAATATGTCCAGTGATCTGGTCAGTGTCCTCTAAAACAAAATGTTTGTATCCAGACACTCAGAGTTTCTGCACAGCTACCCAATGTCTGTATAGGACTGTTCAGGATGTTTTTTTTCTGTGTGCTCCCAGTGTGAAGAGTATCCAATATACAGCAAATCCTCTGTCTGGTAGATCCTCACACTATTTCAAGTTCACTCCAATAAGAATTTGCCATAATATGTAAAAATATGTAGTTTGTTTACTTAACACATAAAAATATTATCCACAATATAGTAGCTTACAAGACTACTGTCCATACAGCACACCAGTTTTACAATGACTGTGGGACTGCCTTTCTATACTTTGTATAGTTCTCTGGCTTCCAGAATTTTGAAGAAAGGATTGTAAACAGAAATAAACAGATACACAGAAGGTTGTAGAAGCCTAATTTGTAAATACATCCCTCCTGTAGAGAGCAAGGAATATCAGCGCCAATTCTGTAGAATACAGAAGAATCAATAATTCAGTGACCCTACATGGTAATAAAAAACTGTACTCTTATCTAACGCTGCATGGATACAGCAGCCTTATATGCAACACCATAAAAAGTTTTTTACCTCTGATTTGAGTTGAGCCCAGTCCCTTGATGCTGCTTGAACTGTTAACAGCACTTTTCATTATTCACAAATCCAGACTTTTTTCATGGCAATCAAGGTCTATTCTGCTTTGACATGTGCAAGCTCTTGTATGGTATGACACAGGGTTTAAATCCTTTTTTTTCCTTTTATACAAGCTCCTTAGCAGAGTTATTGGGAGGTGAAATAACAAAGTTCTACTTCTATGCTGATGACACTGAGCTCTATATCCACCTTGCACGAGAGAACGCTGCTGCTGCATTTCAGAAATTAAATCAATATTTGCACAATGTTAAGCATATTCTACATATTAGAGAGTTTGTGAACAACGTTTCATAAATGCCCCTTGCAAAAACACGCAACATAATTAATCAATATGGGAGAAAGCCATCGAGGGGGACAGTTTCGTTTGTGAACAGTATTTGAACTAGGATTTTTACATGCATTTCATTGGCAATTATACAAGTCAATAAAGATAAATCCACTGGTTTTATTCATCTACAGTACTAAATGAGCTGGGTACTGACATATAATACAAACTTTATTGTCCCAATCACCAGTAAACCCACAAGTTAAATAGCTTATAAAACACACGTACATGAAACTTTGGAAGATTGTGTTCATTACCTCAAAAAATTTATGACAGGGGATGAAGAAAGGCTGGTCGTTGTACACTTGGGTTTCTCAAAAACTGACAAAGTTGCTAAAAATAGTCTACAGTCTCTCAAGAACTCTGTACTGACATGTATAACACACTTTATTGCTCCAGTAATTAATAAATCCACAAGGAGAAACAGATTAAAAAACGTAAAAAACGTAACCTTGTGCAGTTAAAACCTTATGAAATGACATCACACACAGAAATCAATGACGTGTAATTTAGCGGAAAGTAGATACGGGTATCAAAAACGTTGTTTGCAAACTCTCTATTATATCCAATAACAGGCCCTATCTAAATCATAACAAAACTTATTTTTGGTATTTTTGTTCAAAACAACAGCAAACATACAATTCACAAGTAACATTCTGAGTACATATTTGTTTCATGCAAATTGTCAGAAATCTTGGAGTTTGGTTCTGTTTAGGGTATTCATTTCGTACCAATGTCCAGAAGGTGTCCAGAGGCTGCTTCATTCAGATGTATGATCTTAGAAATATATGAGAAAGTACCCCACAGGTTAACATGCAATATTAGCTGGTAAAGGCTTGATTATTGTAATTTTCTGTTCAAACTTCTGTCCAAGTCTAATATAAAAATCTACAGCTTGACCAAAATGCCCTAACTAAAATAATGACAAATGACGAGGAATGGTAAGATATGTTTATAAAGGCAGGGAGGTATTTTCATCATTAAGGGAGGTTTTAATGTAATCATATTTACTTTACATTAGAAATAGTATCACATATATATTTATTTTTCTTTTGAATCTTTTGAGTTTCCATTTCCAGTTGCCATGTTTCGTGTTTCTGAATATGAAATCCAAAGCTTAACTTTAGGAAAAAATTCTTATATATTGCTGTTTCTTAACACTATGCCCAATATTTGTTATGAAGAATCTTTTTCTCTGGCTGAAGGATTTTGTCACAGAGATTTTTGAAAAAGCTATTGTTACTCCAGTAATTAAAGCATGAGATGGTGTAAAAATTATTGACCTGTGTCTGGTTTGTGGTTTATTTCTAATGTACTGGGTGTGTTGTTGGTTCTAAGTTGAATGATCATGTCACTTGAAATGGATTAGATAATAGAAATTAGGCTGCATACAAGGTGGGTTACTCAATTGAATATTCATTGTTATCAATATACAATCGATCATGTAACACTTCAATATTGCTTAAAATCATGGTTTGGTGCTCGTGGCCTGGGGCTTAGGTGTTTCAAGTCTTACCTCACTGATCACTCTATGCTAGAAAATTCAAGTATGCTATTCCACTAGTTTTTGCTTTGACTGTTCGTATTGTGCACCACTCAAAGTAAGGTCATTGGTATTTATCTTCACATCAAGTTTCACACAGCTGATGACACACAGCTCAATATACATCTCACACACAAGAAGACAACACAGGCTTTTGAAAGGTTAAATGATGCTTGGATGATGTAAAGAAATGCATTGTTTTCACACAAAAAAAGTTAAAGATGAATCTAGACAAAATAGTTTTCACATCTGGGTCAAGGTGTAAAATGAAAGCTTACAAAAATTCTTCCAGTCAGCAAATTGGTTAAATTCCTTCTCTCCTGTTGGCACAGTCTAGAACATTGTTGCCTATTATAAAACATATATGTGTAATTTCTGATTATAATGTTGAATAAAATAAATGGAAAGGTGACTCCAATGTTATAGAAATAGCTATTCTGTTTACAATTTATGCTAACTTACTAAGCTTAGCAGTGTGTCTACTATATAATAAATAGTTTAGTGTCTTTGTACATGAATGTAATCTTGCAAACAATTTGTGCAGGCCCACTCAAGACACTCTGCTATCAACCCAACTCAGTGTGTTTCCTAATGAAGTTATCATTAGGTAAATGTTATAAACTCTCAATTTTATGATTGCTTTTGGGATCCATATGTTTGGGTGCATTTTAATAGGCACAAATAAAATAGGTAACACATAAACTACTAAATATCAATTTTGTTTACCTTTTTAACAAACTGTGATATGAATGTTATTATTTTTGTTGTCAAATAGCACAATTTATGTAAAGTTTCTTTACAGTTAGATAGTTGTGGGTTGTGGTAGCATTTCTTATCATGGAACACTGAGTGATACTCTATGGTGGCATACTTGAGGGGCCATTCGTCCACAACACATATCCAAGGTGTTTGACTTCTTTTTCAAGCATGTCCAGTTATATAAAGTCTGACATGCTCAAAATATTTCTTAATAGGTATGTGTTTCATTCTGCAGACTGTAATGGACATGCTGATGACATCACACCTTATATCTCTGATGCCTCACTCTCGCCAATATGCTATATGACATTAACCTCCTCTGTGGTAGAACTGACGTGTCCCCCAGGGCAGATATTTGAGTCAAACAACTCTTCTAGACTAGTGATAGAGTGTGTCTGTGGTGGCAACACTGGTTATGCCTCTGTCAGCGTTAACTGTGTGGGTATGTATATGGTCTGAAAACATATAGCCGAACCTTATGTGACATCCTTCCATAGCATTTACATCAGTAAATTACAATTTCATAAGTTCCTCTAAGGTTATTAAAGAAGTACTAAGTTGGTAGGTAAGCCAGACTACTAATAGAGTGTTTGTGGCGGTGACACAGGATATCCCTCTGTCAGTGTTAATTGTGTGGGTGTGTATATTGTCTGATTTATTTGTTTATTTATTTGGGGTTTTATGTCACTCTCAACACCGTTCAGGTCATATTTTCATATTGTATGAAAGTAAATAGTCAGGCCTTATGTAACATTTTCTCATTCCATTTACATAAGCATATATTAGCTTCATCAGTCAGTAAGTTTGTTAATAAGGTTAATGAGTAAAAGTAAATTGCTAAGTCAATTAATAAGTAGGCTAGTAAGCTAGTAAGGTGGTAAAAGAAAATGTCGCTTAGTTAGTAAATTAGTCAGTAAATCAAATAACAGACAGCTGACAGTCAATCAATCAAGTTTGTGAGCAAGAACTTGCTCAATATTTTTCATTCTAGCTATTATATAGAATCACATTATTACTTCAACAAGTCCTGTCCCTCTCAAGGAAAGTCAGTGATGCTGAGAAATGTGTCATTATCATTAGCTTAGAGTCTAGCACTGGTAGTACATGTATTATTTGTTAAAAACACTAAATTTGCAGGAAGATGATCCATAGAGGGATACTGGACATCATTGGACCGGGTTTTGAAATTTCACTGAAATATTATTTCACACCATATTTTTGGGTTAATGTTAGTATATTTGTCATTGTTTTATTTTACTTCCTTTGTGTTCAGTGTTTAATAATGTTAAAATGATACATGACCATTTATCAGCAATACTAGCATAGTTAGCCAGTCTTGTACAATAATAACCAGTAATTGATGTACTAAACCAATTATGATTTTTGACAGTTAATTTTGACAACATACAGCCCTATAAAATCACAGGTACCCTTTTAGATACCTTAATCTTTTCACTGTCTATGTGATAAAAATACACAGACACAAAGATTTGTAGCAAGCCCAGCAAATATCAAATATTACTTATCAATTTGGCATAATTTCATTTCTGCTATGACATAATATGGTGACACCAAATACATTTCTTGAATTTTAGTTACTTATAACATGCATCTATCCAAGGAAAGTTATGTCAAGAATTTTTTGTATTTCAAAATACAAAAAATGTTCTAGGTTGTAGGTATGTATTTTATGTATTTGATTTTATTTCTAGTTTGCTTTACCAATTGTGTAGGTTTTGTTTGTCAAGTAGACGTTCTACTAAAATAATTAATTTCATTTGAAATTGAATATGATATTTAAATCACTAAGACATAAATGTTCTAAAAAGTCTGAAAGAAACATTTTAGATTTTTAAAATGTTGAGACATTATATTCGGATCTTTTATACATTAATTGACATTGCATATTAGCTTCACAAGGATGTGGTCTCTAATGTAAGCAGGGGGTCTCGGTTCTTGCAGCCAACCTCTGAGGCCGCCAGTTCGAATCTCGGGCCAGGCACTTCATGTTGAAAAGTTGGTAGTTACCTGCCGATGCCTTGTGGTTTAAAGTGCAGTATGCAATGGTTTCCTCCACCTGTAAACTACCCATTGCAATATGTCCCTGGCTGTTGCATGTGACGTAAAACAACAAATAAATCTAATGTAAGTAAAAAGGCTTCAAATGACATGCTTTTTATCCATGAGTCTGAACTTTCAATAGATCATTTGGAGTATATTTTACAACTGTAGAGTATAAATTAGTGTATATATATATACATATATTTGTAATCTAAATATATGTTAATATGGTGTTCGTTAAACACCAAGAAGGAGACAAAATACTCAAATATTTGCCCCCAAAAATTATGAAATATTTTTACAAAAACCAGGTTTCAAATCAGGAATTTTAATGCTTCTTAAATAAAATTTAGGAATAGTGATTTTAATATAAATAATATGTACAACACAATATTGGTGTGAACAATCTTAAAGATGCTGAATTTTGAAGAAGAGATAGTAGAGTAATTTCGATAGTTTGAAGAAGGATAGTTCATTATTGACAGTTATCGATTATTTCACTGTAAATCCACACATAATTTTACAGTAAATACCAAATATTTCATTTATTTCAATGCCTCATGAACCATTTTGACTAACCTTACCTCCTGACAGTACATTGGGAATGATTTGCTGTATACAGAGACTGGAAGATACAGTTACCTTGGAGAAAAAACATGTGCTTCATCAGGGAGGATTGACAGCAGCAAAGTTGAGACGGAATCAAGTTGCACTGTGAAATGTGAGGACAATCCACTTTGTCTATTTTACCAATTCAATCCTGCCTTCCTCGACTGCATCCAGTATGGTGATTGTTCCATCACATCTCACACATCTGGATATCATCTGCATCAAAAGCTAGGTAAGCAACATAACTGTAGACATCTCTATAAACATCTGAAGCATCTTTATGTGTCATTTTCCTCATATCTAAATATGTTCTTTTAGAGATTCATCTGTATAGTCTAGATCGCATTTACTATATAGATAATGGCCAAGTGGCATTGCATTATGTAAACTTAATGGCCTGAGGCCCTGAAAGGGCCAAAGGTTATTAAGTTTACATAATGGAAGCACCATGCGGCAATTATCTATTATAAAACCCTGTAAATTAAAACCATTTTATTACTTCAATGATTTAACACCTTCTACCAAATGATCAACCTACACAATCTTTGCATGGTTTCCTTTGGTGTGCATACCATATGGGGCTTTCACTAAATTAGTTCTATGGTTGTTGTTTTTTTATTTCAATACACAATCAACATTGTTTCACCATGTGTACCACTGGTTTTCCTTTATGGAAAAATATAATTTTGGATAAAGCTAAAAAAGCTTTAATATATAATCTGACTGCCACAAAGTTTAACCATGGATAATGATAATCGATAAAATATGGAGAGTGACTTACAGAAAGCACTTTCCAGAAAAAAAATAGACTGCTTATTTAACAATACTGTGGATAATTTGTTGTCGTGAGCAATTCATGTTACTTTATTAATCTGTGCTTATTTTAAGACAGTAAGCTAATATTTTTGTGCTTCAGGCATTAAAAGTACTAGAAACTGGAGAATTACTTACTTGTTTTATTTTGTGTTGAAGTTTTGGGGTTTCTCAAGATTTTTATTTGGTGTGCTTCATTATCTCTTAATTTTGAATCAAGGAAAAATGCCTCCTGGACAGATTATCTCCTGCACAAAAGCCTCAACGAAAGAATGCCTACTCTACATTTTGTATTTCAGTAATACCTATAAAAACTAATCCACAACATTAAGAAAAATTCATTTTAACTGCAGTGTATCATTTTAGAAGTATATAACAAACTGTAATAAGGTAAATTAAAATCTTTGCTGTGAACTCAAAAACATTGAAAATTTAAATCAAATTTAAACCCAGCAGTACTGCCTTTGAGAAATGCATTTTTGCACTACATTTTTTTTTTCATTTTACTTGAGTAAATTTTGAGCCACTAAAAACATTCCTTTTAATATAGTATGCTGGGTTAGATTTTACAAATTAAAAAATATTCTACTTTACAAATTAAATTGCTTGTTTTATATTTCTCAGAAGGTATTTTTTCAAGGTAGCATTTTTCCATGAGGTATTTTTCTATGAACAATGAATGTCATTCAGAATTGAAAAGACTTTGTGAATGTACCCACTGAACTAATTATTATGAAAGAAGTTGTGAAAACATTTCAATATTGAATGCATTGTGCTGTGGATGACTTGGAAGTACTAAGTACCCTTTTGTTCTTGGCAGACTGGCCATTGAACTGAATCATAATCCACTGTTAGAAAATAATGTAGTGTTAACTCTCCATTATGCAAAAAATAATGGAGACTTGAGACAATGGAAGGGTCCCCCGTCTTGGTTTTATAAGAAAATAATCAATCTCTGAGATTACTGTTACCTATGTGAATGCTATTAAAATTTAGAAAGAACAATCGTGTTTACAGAACAGGATATCAAAAAATTGTTAACATACGTTTGCAACAGTCTAGTCCCTAAACATCCTTACATTGACTTGTTTTTCACTGAAAAAAAAACACTCAAAGAAATAACAAGGAATTTTGGGAATATACCAAGAACTATGTAATTCACACACTTGAAGCATATGGTAGCTACTAAGGGCTTAAAATAAATAAAGAATAAAGAAAGGACAGAGATAACATGGATCAGCATGAAGACATTCACAAAGGAAAAGCTAAAAAATCCCATTAGCATAACACAGAATTTACACTTTTGTGATTGGATTTTTTCAGTAGATTTAAGATTCAAAAGCATATAAAAACATGCAAAAGAAATAAAAAAGTTGAAACTATAGAAAACTCACACCATTTGGAAAAAATAGTTTAATCAAAACAAATATTGTACCAAATATCATTCCTTTATTAACATCCCTTCCAACACCTGAAAAATTCTTGAAGAAGATCAATGACATTGTCTTTTCATTTCTTTGGGATAATACACCTGATAAGATTGAATGAGTAACATTTTGTGAAGACTATGACAACGGGGGACTTGAAATGTTAAATATATTCTCTTTCAAAAAGGTTAATTGGGACAAAAGACATTTATTGCAAACAGAATCCCAATTTAGTAAGCTAATTACTGAAATTCTGGGTAACAAACTTGGAAGAAAATATTGTAATATTTTTATTCATCAGATGAACATGTTTTGATAAAATGTATTTAAATATTGGAGTCTGTCGTGCACATACCCAAAGTCCCAACCCAAGAGGTCCATAATAAAAAATTTCTGGGCTTTAAAAATTTATTGTTTCTACTACTCCATTTGTTGATAACATATATATTACCCAAAAGTAAGTCACACTAGCTTTGAAAGTTAATATCATCACACCATCTATAGATATGAATATGCACAACATGAATCATTTACATGCAACATTTATGTTGTGAATGAAGTTACTATATGCAACAGTTAAAACTTTTTAAGTCCATTATTACTTTGCATTAAGTATACCAATAAGTAATGTTCATATTTACTGTCCATATAACATACTTTAGAAGATGCAACATTTAACATTTGTGATATAAAGAATTGAATTTCCAATAAATGTGATAGGCTGAAGGTTAAGGACGCACAGATGTACAAAGAAGTTACTAGATTATAAAACAATGAAATTTATGGAATTTAAGTAAACCTTTGACAAAGCAGAGGTAGAACCAGTGTGAAATTGATATTAAGAACTCATATCCTGTAGGGTTTTAGAACATTTAAGTATGATGGTTGCTTTATCTGGGCCGAAGATGACATCTGCTCTAGCCAAATGTCTGGTAATGTCAAAAGAACCTACTGTTTGAGAGAGTACATATGAAATCCTTAGGAAAGAAAAAAAAACAAAATAAATATAGGGTTTTGAAGATGAAGGGGTGGGGCATTGTAATTGCAAGCAATGAAATGTTAGCCAGAGTATCAATATCAATGAGGGGCTTGATATCTGGTACAAATGTTGCATTATTCTTTACAGAGTTGAGGAACAAAGCAATCCTGGGATCTTGAAAGTGTGGTATGTCCAATCCATACACTACAAACATACTTTTTATAGCAGAAATATTGTTGGCAATATTCATATGTGAGTACCCATTATGCACTAAATACTCCATGTAAGCCAGGAGCGTACTAGCATTCACCTGATTAACTGGTAGCTTCCAGAAGACAAGAAAAGCAAGAAAGTCTTGGTACATTCTGGTGTAGGTGTTCCTGGTTTTAGGCCTGAAGGCGAGAAGAAGCCTGTTGGAAGCCTCTCTGGCTAAAGGCAAAACCATCGGATCTAGGAAGAATCATAGACAAATTGGCCCTTTGCCAAATCGGCCCCCATCAATTCGGCCCCCAAAATAAAATTACCTGGTCAAATCGGCCCCCTATAAAATAATTTATGGACAAATCGGCCCCTTATAAAATAATATATGGTCAAATTGGCCCCCTAGATATAGTTAGATAAGTGTACATATTATTTATGGTTTTTTCACAACAACAACCCATATACATTGGGGTTACCTGTGAGATAAATTATAAAATTAATAATAACAATAGTAATAATATTAATTATTTGTACTTAATTATGCAGATATGAACTTAATGACTATTTTTCTCTTTGATGCCCACAAGGGGGGAGATGATATAATCCTCTGCATGTACATCAAAGGGAACAATCATCTTTTAATGTCTAATGCTATTTGTTTAACACTTAAGCTAGTTATCCCTATATTAAACAAATACCAAAGATCACTAAAATTATAATCCCATTAACAGAGGCTGTTCTCTATAAAAGGCTTCTTATTTTCTCTAAAAAGATCACAAAAGTTATGATCCCATCTGCAGAAGCTATGCATTTAATATAATTGCATTTTCAATAATTCTTACATAAACAAGTATGTAATGGATATAGGTTAAAAGGGATTAATTACACGATCCAATTATCTTTGATGTGTATCATTGACACCTAGCCAAAGTTCTCACCTTATACATAATTATAAAGATTTTAATTCATCACTGTTTCAATTAAGGCATGTCGTTTTTTGTAGAAAATGACCCCTTATTTTTCTGTTTTAATAATCCTGAAGAAATATCTTGATCAACCCAGTCGAATGCTCTCTGCAGGTCTGTAAATAAGTTTTAATTAGAAAAGTTTTCAACTGGGGTCCGATTTGCCCAGGGCCGAATTTTTAGGGGGCCAATTTGTCCAGGTCTGACTTTTTTAGGGGGCCAATTTGCCGAGGGCCGATTTGGCAAAGGGCCGATTCGTCCAGCTTCCATCTAGGAACACAGGAATACAAAGAACATGGTTATAGTATTTATGTTCATTTACGGTTGTCAAATCAATATGACATGGCATCCAAATGGGGTTAAGAATCAATTGGAGCAACTTGATCATGTCTGAAAAAGAGTTGGACCATCTGGAGAGAAGATCAGCAGTAGTATTAACTGCACCTGCAATATGTTGACAAGAAAAATGTATGTTGAATTTTGCTGTAAGTATCCAGATGTTTCTGGCAATAGTAGCCATGACAGGGTCACGGGCTCAGCCCATCTGGATGACTTCTACTGCAGCCATGTTATCACATTTAATAAAGATTTTCTTATCAACCCAATAACTGGCCCACACTTTAAGGGCAACCAATATATTTAACAACTCTAATTGGGCTATATTATATTTTTGAAAACCCATTGGAATGGGAAGATGGTAGACCATAGTATCGTACACACCACCAAATCCTACTAGACAAGCATCTAGCTCAATGACTGCAAAGCCAGGCTTGTTATCGTAGAATGTAACCCCATTGTAATCACACAAGAAAGTATTAAACCAATCTAAATCCGAAGCAAATTCTGAATTCAGCTGTATGAATGTATTATTATGATTATTTTTTAATAGTTGCAGCATGCGATTGAGAAAATAACGAGCAGGTTTTATGCATTTAGTTATGTATAACAGCATTCCTAATAATGACTGTAATTCTTGTTTCGTACAATAACATTTGTAAGTCCAATGGTGACACATTTGGACAATTTTTTGCAATTTTTCTGAAGGGACTGAAATGATTCTAGCCACTGTATCTACTAGTATACCCAGGCAAACTGCAGCAGTGGTGGGTGGTACTAATTTTTTCGCACTGATGGGTAAACCTGACTGTTGAAGAAGATGTAGTAAAAATTCATATGAATGGTCAATTTTAGACGGTAAATCACATTGAATTAAATCATCTAAATAATTTATTAGGCCTGGGTGGCCATTATTGGACATGATATATCTGATAGAGTCACTACATCTCTGGAAGAATCCGGATCCGCTCCTGAATCCAAAAGGTACCGAAAGATCCAGGAAGTAGTTATTACACTTAATACCTAGCATATCAATATCTCTTGGGTCGACTCTCAACTGTCTAAAAGCTGGTAGACAGTTCTGGTATCTGGTATATTCTGATAGTATGTAGGATCCCCAGTGTATAGTTTCAGGGAACTCACCGGAATAAAGCCATATCCTTCTTTATTTTGATGCATACATGCCAAATAATCCACACAAGTTTGTTTACTTTCCATTACTTCCTTTGGAATACCTGGTTCAGTATCGAGTACTACTGTGTCACTATGATCACCTTGATACTCAACATTGTCAGAAACCTTTTTAATATCCCCTAATACAATGTTTTCTGCACTACGTGAATTAGCAAGTTTATTACTGGCAGTACAACTCTTTATACTGCTGTTTGACTTTGAAGAAGCCTTTGCATCACATACAGATTTCACATTTAAAGGTTGGATTGCTTGCATGTTACCAGTGTGGACTAGTGGACAGTCCATGCTGTTTAAGACAGCAAACCTATTGCTTGTTTCAATAACAAAAGGAGTATATTCTTTGTGTGGAATGGAATATGACTTATGAGACTCTCTGTTTGAGTCAAGGGTTCGAACCTGGGGGACACTGATTCGTGTGCTTCGTTTATATGTGTGCTGAAGGACTTTGTTCTTATGTACAACCTTAACAGATGCTTTTCTCACAGTTTTACCAGTTTTAAGTTTAAGAACTTTAGCATAATCTCTACAATTATATACATTCGAATATGCCCTAGCTTTAGAAAACCAAGCAAACCAATCTTGTTTTTCTGCTGATAAGGCAGTTACATCCCCAGATTTTGAATGAAAATACCTAGTTTTATACACATGATGTAAATCCTGGACATGAGAATCTATATGTAGTCCCATGCCCTTCATACCTCGTTTTTGAGTATTTGGACTTATTTCTATCTTCATGTTCAGGATGTGGAAAACATTTGTTGTCAATGGCAAAACATGCTGAACAAATGTGCTTGTACAGAGTTCCTTTTGTCTCATGATTTTTTGAGTGTGGACAAGTCCCCTGATTAAAATATACACAGGGCATGGTTTTTTGTGTTTTGACAAAAGATTTTGCTGTATGAGTTCTGTTTTGGTGTGTGCCAGAAGCAGAGGGGACATGTTTTTGGGCGTTGGCCCTCCTGACCTTGTCAATTTTCTCTACCTGACTCCAATCTGCAATCTCCCCCTGCTCCATGCGACACAAATGAACGGCGTGGCTGGCCTTTGCTGCTTGCCAGGAGAAATCCTGAGCATCATCTAAGAGACAAATCATGTAATCTAACATGTGCTCCCTGAAGCTCATGTCATGTTCCTCCTTCATTGTCCGGCAAAAACCAGCCACCCATTGCAACATTGTCAAATTATTATAAGAAACTCTTTCCTTGGAGGGACCCGCCAAAACAAACTCATGGGGCCACTTGACCCTATTTTTTACAAAAATGTCCACTGGACCTCCCCGTTGAGATTTTATTTTGGTTTCAGTACCTTGAGAAAGACTTGAAAGTTCTTTTAACCTCTCAGCAACTTGCTGCTGTATCAATTTATCACTCCTGAGGGTTGAGAGGGGAGGCACAGACTGCTCTGAGAGTGTTTTCTGTTCATTTGAAGCGTCATAATTGTGACCTTGTACATTCTTGCTAGCTTTGACAGAACAATGCTTAGTTTTGCTTTTATTTTGGCAGTGTCAACAGACTTTTTACACACATTTGACTTTTCAATATTGTCTAAACCTTTTCCAATGCTAGCTAATTGGGTCAATATGGCTTGATTGATGGTATCCTGGGTGACAGATTGGTTACTACTATCAAGAACAGGTCTGTCATTTGAAAATTTACAGTACTTAGTACTAGGTGTATCACTATCTAAATCATTGTCAGACTGATTTACCAACTCATCAATATCAACGCTACTTGCATCAGAATCATAAACAGAAACCTGACATTTGTCTGTGTCTTGTGTAGAGGTCCCAGGTTCAGTCACCATGACGCCTTCTCTTTGAATCTGTAGCTGGACAGGAATCTGCACAGAAGTGGTCTTTCCTGATCTAAGGTTGTACTGCTTGGGTTTACTAGTCATCACACTAAAAGCTTATAAATTGTTGAAATATAAAAAACTAAAATCAAACAGAGTAAAAATAATTTTTCATGATGTGTGCCTGTTGACAGCCAAATTCAATGTGACCTCTTGCACATTCAAAATCAGGGAGGCCAGAAACTGGCCAATGAAAAGCTCTGTAACAGAATGACACATTGGTTGACGCCAAAAACTACCTAAGATTGGAACTCCATGAATGAGCTGGTAGACCACCCCAATGTCTGTCCGCAAAAACCAACCTAAGAATTCAAACAGATATATTGCAGTCTTGCTTATGGTTCAATACACAAATCTCTTTAGAGTCCTTTTACTATCTTGGTAGAGTAAAGAACAGGATTTTATTTGTTGGTGATTTAGTGGTTATCTAATTAGTCATGGGAACTAATTATGTCTTACAATAAGTTTTATCTAATTTGGGGCTATAAATTACTTTACCAAACTTTTGTAATTCATATAAATTATACATTTAAAAGTCAGTTTTATGTCCCATTCAGCAGCAAAGGTTTTACTGATTAATAACAGAGTGTTGTTGGTGTTGCTGTTGAACATAGCATTAAAATGTCAGCTTTACCTTATGTATATATTTTCAGGGAATTGGCAGGAATGGTCTGTTTGGTCAAGTTTAGGTATATCAGGATCTTTCCGTAGATCAAGGGCATGGCATTATCCAGATAACTCTCAAAGTGTGACAACTGAAAGAAAAGACTGTAGAGGTAAATTAGTCATTTGACCTAGTTGTAATAAATCACCATCTTTGAGCTTGGTGTTATTTGCATGTTTTCCATTTTAGTTTTTCACTTTTTTATTAATTTCTATGAAACTGGACTGAACAGCATTGTACAAAGTTAATTATTATAAATCTCCGAGTTTTATTGGTCACCTATCTCCTTTTTCTTATCCAGTACAGCAATGGAATAATTGCCTCTATTATTGTTCATTGATATGAACCATATCATATTTTTACAATAAAATCTTTAGTGAGCTCAAAATATGAAATAACTTCAGCATTCAATCACTTTAATTATCCTATAGATCACTTTGTAAAAGGAAAAATCCTATATAACTGTGATTTTATGAATCCAAAGTGATCATAAATAAACTTTCAGGGAAAACTCGGGGAATCCTCAAAGTTGGAGTCAACCCGCTAGTGTAAGCATTCAGGCAAAAATTGTCATGAAACAACCAGCTATTAGTAATTGTTTTAACAGTTGGTCAAGGTTTTCTAAAGTGCCAGCCATTTCTACCACCACCAAATACCACCTTCCCATCTAGGGTCCGGGATCTGAACCACCAACCTCAGAGTTAGCAATATCATTACCTCCCTTAATACAGAGTCATTTACAGGTTATTTATATCGTCACACACAACATAGGATGTGAATTCAGTTGCACCCCCCCAAAAAGGTAACTTAGACAAAATATGTTTAAGTGTATAAATTCAGATGTTCTCTTTGAGTCACTTAGTAGTTAGTCTTACACAAATATACTTTATTTTATAACTGTGTTTTAAAAGTTATTTGGATGAGATTTCTCATAAGGGACAGAGATTTTTAGGTGACAACTCCCTGAAGTACTGTTGAAATGAGCAAACTGCAATGAGACTGGTTCTATTGAACATCTTGCACCTATTTACTCGTGCGAAGGTGTTTGTAGTCAAAATTGGTGTGTTTTGAATTATTAGGAGTGAATACAATGCATCTTATGGGATTTATATTGCATTCAGATGCACTGTCTCCTCAAGACTTGGGAAGGGATGAGTATGAGAAGCTTGATATTTATCCATACTATGTTACCCAAATACAAGTTATGTAGTCCATATCAATATGGGCCTTTGTTTACTTCTATCTCAAATGTGGCCATATAGACACCAGGTTCAAGTTTAAAATGTTTGAGGTTTCCAGCACTAGTTTGTATTCTAGAAAGTGTAATTCAGGTTTGATATCTTTCAAACTGTATGATGTTTAACATGTTGTTGAAAGAGTTGGATGTCATATCTTACTTTCCTCAGTATCATGACTGCTATAAACAGATATTCTATAATGAAGAGTATTACTCCAATCCATGTTTCTGTAGTCAGACCCTACATATTTAATGAAATGACAAACTACTAATAGTAAAGCAACAAATCTAAGGATAGGTCTTCCAAAAGATGTCAAAACGTTGAGGTATGTGAAGAAACCATGGCCAGTTTTGAGTATTAACCAAAACTGATTTGCTTAAAACCAAACATCAAGTGGAACCTAGAAAAAAAAATTAAACTTGTAATATTTTGTTACTTAAGGGCATAATGCTTTAGAAATTAACATCTGTCTCTCAATCTACTGTGTTATAAGCCCTTACCTTTAGACTGCTTTTCCCTTGGCCATTTTTATAGACAACTAGCCACACAACTCACCATGCATGACCAATCACTGAGAATTTTCTGTCAAGCATGATTTTGTAAACTTTTCACAACAGACACTGACGAGAAATGTCCAGTTGATGGGATGCCCACCAGTCTTAGTGTTGTGTTTTTGTAATTCATGAATAGGTCAAAAGTCAAAAATTGGGGTTTTACACCCTTTATAACAGCCAGAGTCAAAAGGGACAGATCCTCGGCTTTGTCTCTTATAGGAGGAGAGCTCTTACTAGCCAGACATCTCATAAAACAGTCTGAAAAACAAGCAATGGAACTCCTGTGTCTGTCAAGTGGTTATTTTAAAGAGCAAAACAATACATTATGCATATATTTAGACAACAGTTTTGTATATGCTGCTTTGCTGAGTAATTCAGGAAATACCTGAAATCAGAGCACAGATGATATTTACAATAAATACAAGTTATAGCCAACCATGGTCTGTAATAGAATAATAGAGCATTCTAATCTATCTGTTGATAGGCAAAGTCCCCAATTTTATTTAAAAATTGCATTATTACCATATAAGAAACTCTAATTTATCACTGGGGTTGTTTTGCTGTGTGAAGTACATATAAAAACTTGTGTTTGTGCTTATGTGTGCTTGTGTTTATGAAAAATATCAATAAAAATAGGCATACATAAAGGTGGCAAATGGCAATGGACCCCAACCAGTCAATATACATATTACAAACTTCTTTTTTATTTTAACACTTCTGATTGGTTAGAACATGTATTTATTGTTTACTTCATATTTTTGATACATCAAGGTCTGTACCAAATCAGACATACTATTTTAGGTTTCTTCTTTACTACTTCACTATTTCAGGTTATCTCTGCCAATTGACAAGAGATGTAAAACTATTAAATCATGTGATGAAAACAATGAAAGTTGATGCTGAAATCAAGTGTCTGGGTGCCTGCATTCGAACTGCTGGATGTCTGTCAGTCAACATTCTGCCACATCAGCCAACAGGTCACCAGTGTGAGCTCAATAATGCCACCATTACACCAGCTACACAGGCTGATGTCTCTAATACAGAGGGAAATGAGTATTACGAGTTAGATATTTCTCAGTGTATTGAACAAGAACATGACTGAAATACATTGCAACATTTGATTTCATAGATTAATCTGAGATAAACATAGCTTTTGAGACAGTATTAGTTATATCGTAATGGGTATTTTAGAGGGTGGAGGAAAACAGTGTATACTGGTTGACCTCGCTACTTCAATTTAACCTATTGGACACTGCTAAGCAACCTTCAACTTCCCTTCTTTAGTGAACTCAAGCAATTGAACCCAAGACCTCTGTGGGTAGAGTTAAGTGTGCTACCCATAATGCCTACTTGATAGTTGAAATATGTATATCATTCAGAGCTTTATCTTGATAACCTACTGACTAGCTCATGTGTGATAACATCATACTGAATGATCAATGTTTATACATTGGCCACACTGTGCTGGAGTCATGAGCTACAAAAATACAATGAAATCCCAAAGGTCGATAACAGCTATCGTAATATCTTAATTTAACCAACCATTTGGTTTCTGCAAAGAAAAATCATGGTTTCAAACATTTTGTCTAAGACACTTTTGTGTTTTGTGCATTATTGTGGCTATATCCCTAAAGTTTAATTTAAAGAGATTGTTGAAATTTCTATAATGATTTGAAAGCAAGATATTTTATTGTACATCATGTTGACTTAGGGATTTCTTTACCAAATTAACCTTGTGGTGTCAATTTCAGATTATATAACAATTTCTACAAAGATTTAGAAAAAAGTAATGCTGGAGTTAGACATTTTGCCAGAAGATACACAAATTTTGAAATAATGTTGGATTCTTATCATAACTGATGGTGCAATATCTCTATATACCTTTTCAAACCCCATTTGCATCTTACATCAGCCTTATTGTAATTAATTTCAGGAATGCTTTCAGAATTTGTAGACATATATGACAGATATTGACCATACTTGACAAGGTAATTTCTGCAAACTTACAGCACAAAGTCTACATCTTCACTCATACAAGTTCTAGACATGCTCTGCTAAAGTACAAGTTACAACTGCATCAGTGTGACATTTTAACCCAACCAATCAACGTAAAGCTTACAAGGTTATAGTTTTACTTTGGTGATCTCAATTGGCTTAGTGTTTGCACATTTAGGTCAAATATTAGGTGATTATAAATTTACCAATCCAAGTAATTATTTGGTACATTTTGGTGGTAACAGTATAAATGTTGAATTTTTACCTCTGTGAATTCCATATGTTACTATGAACTGGTTTTGAATCCATGACCACAGACATGAGAGCCAAGCGATGTAATGCCAAATTAGTGAGCATTAATCACTAAACAATTACAATGTGACTGGAGTACAACAGAACTACAGTGCCTTAGTATCAACTAAGTTTGATGAAATGAAACACATCCTTAATCTAGTCCAAACTTTTCCCATCCAATTCTGACATCAGAGTTTGAATCCTGGCCTGATCTCATGTGAGAAATCTGAGTTGTTCCTTGCCATACATCAGCAATTTACAGTACAGAACCGTGTCCAACTGTATGGAATGGTTTCTTTTGCTCTTCTAACTACCTGTCATAATATAATCAATACAAGGTACCAGATGTGACATAACACACTAAACAAATAAATCTAATGCCTAGTTTATTCCACAGTTCTTCATGTAACACTGTGAATCCCATTGTCCGGCCTATTGACCTTATCTTATTGTATTGTATTGCACTGTATTGTGTATTAATACTCAACGTAATATCTCCATGCACCACAGGACTCAAAGCCTCAAAGACCTTAAGGACTTAAGGAAAATTACTATATATTTGTACATTGCTAGGAATGCACTGAAAAGAAAGTCTCTAATTTGCAGTGATTTATGTAGAGTGAAGAATAATCTGGCAAAAGCGATAAATTGTGTCTTTGTATTTGCTAAGAATGAATTTAAAAGAAAATTACTACATTAGTGTGGTTCCATGTACCGCTTATTGTATAAAAACCAAATAACAATCAATGTAGTTCTTTGGTATGGCCAAAAATAAATGGTAAAAAATATGATTAATTGGGCTAGTAATGCAATAGCAGACATAAACCATAAAAGTGGACGTTGAGGGATTATAAAAAGTGTTTATGTGCAAACAGTTTGTAGCAGCCTTCCACCAACAATGGCATCAAACCTCAGTGTCAACTCTAAGCAAAAAACTTCAAACCAACAGCACACTTGTACCACCACACATCAATATGTCAGTACACCTGAAAGTAGTCCCAGTCAGTCACACCAAGTCCATCATAAAACCATGGAATAATCAGTGAAATCTTAACAGTCATCCGAAAACGTGATTGTCACCTTCAAACACAACTAAACCATTCTTTCACCAAACACCCTATCATGACCACCTCAGATAAATTTCAAACCCTTTCTCAACAAAGATTTAGTGCCACACCTATTTACAACCTACAACTATCCATCAATAGTCTAGTCTCAAACATAAAATACTGCAATTTACACATTAGTCATCGACCATCCAAAACAATAACATTCACCCTCAAACATAAAATACTGCAATTACACATTAGTCATCGACCACCCAAAACATTAACATTCACCCTCAAACATAAAATACTGCAATTTACACATTAGATCATCGACCACCCAAACCATTAACATTCACCCTCAAACATAAAATACTGCAAGTTACACATTAGTCATCGACCATCCAAAACATTAACATTCACCCTCAAACATAAAATACTGCAATTTACACATTAGTTATCGACCACCCAAAACATTAACATTCACCCTCAAACATTAAATACTGCAATTTACACATTAGTCATCGACCACCCAAAACATTAACATTCACTGCTGCATGCTCCAGCAAGTTCTACCTTTTGGGATTCAGTAAATGGATATTGGAATTAGGTCTGCCCTGTTGAACTGTATTATTACAGAATCTAAAGTCCCAGCTGATATGACCTTATATTATACCTTAGGTGGTTGCCATATCTACTAATTTCTATTTCATTCAGTCGAGTATCCCCTTACAGTTTTAGGGTGGTTGGGAGTTGATTACGACATACCAATAAATTTCCACTGGCACATTGTTGTGTACTTATTAACTGCGAGGTGTCACATTATGTACAAATTGAATAAAATATAGAATTTGTGTTCATAACCTGTGTGCTGGTTTTCATTTGAGCAAGGTGAACATGCTAAACAGAATTAAAGCCGAGTTGTATTTACCAAATCTTTGGTGCATATTTCAGTTAAAAAATCCATATTTATTAAGTATCACACAGAGGCTTTATTGAAATTTCTCTGGAATATGCCACAATAATGGACCTTTTACTAAAAACTTTCAACTATATTTTAAAAGGGAATCCTTAATGGCATTTTGATTTGACGTTTTCAGTTAAAGCTGTGATTTAAAATAAAAATCAATGGCAGTACATGGGTGTTGTTAATTGTTATTTAAGTAATTGTCACGTTTCTTTTTATCAATGAAAATTACTCCTAATTGAACGATGAATAAAAATATAACCATAAATCCTAGTACAAAAACACACTTTTGTGCCGGGTATGTTGATTGGCTATGTGCAGATTTAGTGCATAATTTTATGAAGAAATCATTTTAACTGAAGTATATATAATTTTCATTAAAAGAACCCACATTGCTACACAGATGGATACTTTGCTTCATTTTTGTGTAATTGAGATAGGTTTTATTAAGATTGTGCATTGACATCAAAGTGCAACACAGTAGTTTACTTAGCAGAACAAAATTGGAAATAACATTGTAAATGTAATTTTTCCTTTAATGGTCGCACAACTGATCTACTGATCTTAAGATCAAGCAAGTGATCCCAAGTGCTAAAGATTGAGTTTATTGGTAGAGAAATTATCGGTCTACTTATAAAAATGGATTGGTTGTGACCTTAAACTAACCCATATAGACTAAAATGCATTATGGTATAGAGGTTTGCAAAATTTACAAAGGAACTATATTTCATTAACTAGCAAGTAATAAGTTGTTGATTTCTAGTCTGAATTTGCTGTTTATAAAGCCTGCTTCCTTCAGAGGTATGACCTGGGTAGAATTAGACAGTATCTTACTCATGAAGTGGTTCCTTGCTACAAATGACTTGGTCAGTAGTCTGGACTACTGTAAGTCTCTGTTAAGAGGTTTGTCATGTTTCTATCAGCACAACCTGCACAGTATTCAGAATATTATTGTATGTAATGTCACAAATCATAGAAAGTATGCTCATGTTACTCCCATCCTAAACCAATTCCACGACTCCACTGGCTGCCTGTCATCTACTGCTGCATTTTCAAAACTGCAACATTGAATAATAATTTTTACACTGTGGTTTTCCTAGCTATTGGGGACCTCCCTTGTTTCTGAGCAGTTGCTCCAGACACAGTTACCTTGATCATCAATACCTGTCAGTTCCTCCTTTCCACTCCTCACTCTACACGTCAGTGAAACACTTTCGCCAAAGTTTTGCTTTGATGCTCCTAAGATCTGGAATGATCTTCATGATAATGTATGCAGTCCAACATCTATTGCCTCCTGTAGGAAAACTCAAAACCTACATCTTTGCAAAATCCTATCAAAAGCCGCCCCATCACCCCTGTGTCTTCTTTGGTATGACCTGGCTATGTCATTGGACTTATTATTTTTATTTATTTATTTGGGGTTTTACGTCGCTTTCAACACTGTACAGGTCATATCACGACAGGTAGTTCGAAGGGCAGAGGAAACCAGTACATACAGTTTGTCAGGGTTCTGTACTGTAAACTGCCAACCAACGGCAAGCAACTACCAGCTTTCCAACTTGAGCTCGTCCTGGGAACTGAACCCTGGCCTCAGTGGTGGGAAGCGAGAGTGTTACCACTCTGCCACCCTGACCCCTTGGACCTATTATTCTTCACCTTGTTGTTCAGTTGAGCCTGAGAGTCTGTCAATTGATGGAGAGTGTCATTAAAGTTCATATTAAAGTAGATTACATTTTCCATTTAATAAATATTTTCTTAAGTAATTATCCCAGTATATTAGACAAAATAAGTGGGATATAAGTTGACAAGAAACATTAAATTAACCACCACAAGCCATATATGACCCATATAGGGGCATACACAGAGGAGGCTATATGGTTTTGCATACAGCAGACCCCCTTAACATGGATAATTTGCGGATAATTTGTACATCCTTGTGCTCCTGTATATATGGCACCCTAGTTTACATTGTTTATTTAAATATTGACTTATATAACCAATAGCCAAAAACAACTAGTGGATCATAAAAGCAAAACATCCCTCATTAGACATCACAAATATATCACTCATAAAGAATAACAACATAATACTTGTACTACACACTTATATAATATTGTTATCTTCATTCATGACTTAGTTTTTATACATCTCAAATGGGAAATTTTCATATTATCTTACCTTTTTTCTGTGCTATTGCTAAGTGCTATTGAAACTGGATTCTTTTCCACAGAGAATAACAGTACTGCAACCAGACTAATTTTTGGTTTAATTCAATTTGGTGCCAAGTTAAAGCATGTACCAAATTGCCAAACGAAATTACCAATAATGCGTTCACTGAGAATATTTAGTGTTTGAAAATATTAACTGCATAAACAGAAAAAAAGAATCTGTGTCCATTTTCCAAAAGTTTACCTTTATCATGATTATATTGTAGTGACAGATAAATTTAAATACTTCCCTCATTAGATTACAGATTCACTCTGTGATAGTGAAAGGATACGAACAAAATCAGTGTTTCTTGTTGCCCACAAGAAGTGCTAAAAAGACATAACATTCTGGACTTGCCATCCAGAAACAGACCATCTTTGAGAAAGTCAGAAACATTGAATAAGAGCAAAATTAGTGTTTTTTGTTGCCCACATTAATTGCTAAAAAGACATAACCTTCTGGACTTGCCATTCAGAAACAGACCTTGACTTTGAGGAAGTCAGAAACATTGGTAGACCCCACATGGATTAAAAATACTAGTCTGATCCAATGTATAGTTTTTAAGTCATGAACACAGATGGAAAAGAAACAAACAAGTATTTCTGATTACAATACAAAGAGAGATACTTTTTTTACACATTTAAAGACTGCTCCTAATGCCTGTTCACACTAGAGGCAGTACATACCGCAGTTAGAGGTTTTACTTGGCGGTAGAAGCCCTTCCAAGGACATCACATACCAAGTTTTGGTGTATCATTCATACGACAGGCAGTATAAACACCCCTGTCCATACCATCTGAGATTCGTATGCAAACTTGTTACACAATGACAAAATATCCATTTACCTCCACTTGCCTTATGTCACACTGAAAGATGGCTGAGTCACAACCTTATGAACAAGGCCGAAAGGTGTTTTGGTCCCCTAGCATGAGCGCAAAGCCATCAGAGACACGAGTGGTGCGCTAGAATTTACGAAACTCTGGTGACACAAATATCAACTCAGACATATCCCACAGCTGTACCACCACTCCAAGTACTAAAGTAGCCCATTGCCGCTTAACTTCAGTGAGCAAATACTCATCATGCTGCGCCACAATTCATGAAAGTCCGAAGACAAAAAAAGTGATTCCTAGAAGCGCGAGCTCTATCGAGGCTCGCACTTAAAAAGAGTTACTTCAGTTACTGTAGCAAGAAATTCATCTGTGGATGCTCACAGAACCAAATTCAGAGGTGGAACTTTTGTATGATGTGCAAGGTAAATGGACATTTCACCTCTGTGTCACAAGTTCGCATACAAACCTCAGACAGTAGTTTCTGGACTGAGGCGTTTTGTCAAATGCCTGTAGTATGAATGGAGGTATAATATATCAAAATTGGTTTTGGAAGAAGCAATAACTGTTGGTGTTCGAGGTGGAGATATTTTACTAATCATGCTTTTAAAAGTAGGTTGCGTCATGTAATATTTATTTATTTATTTATTTGGGGTTTTACATCGCTTTCAACACTGTACAGGTCATATCACGACGGGTAGTTGGAAGGGCAGAGGAAACCAGTACATACAGTTCGTTAGGGTTCTGTACTGTAAACTGCCGACCAACGGCAAGCAACTACCAGCTTTCCCACTTAAGGCCATGACGGGGATCGAACCCCGGCCTCAGAGGTGGGAGGCGAGAGTGTTACCACTCTGCCACCGTGGCCCCGCATCATGTAATAAGAGTTGTGTGTAATTAGTTAGACATAGTTTAATGTGCAGTGCTTAGCATATGCATTTTGAAAACATATTAGACAGGATGCTCTCAGAGTGAGCAAAACCCTCGACTTGTTGTGAGCTGACTCGCAAGTGTTATAAAGTATTTTATTACTGCCCATCAATTGTGGGAAATTTTAAGCTGTGAAGGAAAACAGTGACCAAAATGCTTAAGTGTAAAATGCTTGCAAAAGCCACAATAGGGGATTCATCTGTATGGCTTCGAAGTGTACATACAAAGTAAGAGTGAATTAGGGAATTTTTTTTTATAAAACAAATAAAACTAAGCCATTTGGATTAGTGTATAAAAGTGTGTTATTTGGATATTTTGCACAAGGAAACTGTAGTTTTTTATAAAATATTTAATGAT
The DNA here is from genome assembly GCA_964017235.1 of Sabellastarte sp. h YS-2021. Taxonomy (NCBI): domain Eukaryota; kingdom Metazoa; phylum Annelida; class Polychaeta; order Sabellida; family Sabellidae; genus Sabellastarte; species Sabellastarte sp. h YS-2021. The sequence goes on from OZ024931.1 coordinate 146,527,417, forward strand.
CTACAGTGAAAATTTGAAAATATGTTACTGTGAAATGTCCATGGTTTGAGTACATGTAGCACTTGATACTTAAAATGTTCATGAAGTGTTCTGTGCAGTCTCCCTCCAGATCTATTTGTTGTGGATATATTCAGTAGAGAGGTTGTGTACTACGTTTTTCACCTTCATTTTATTACATCATGAATTGTTGTGTGAAACGTCATTTGGACAGAAATACCGTAGAAAATAGCGTTTTGTACGTAAGTGAGGCTGGAGTTACGTACATAGTTTCCCTAGATGTTTTTTTTTTGTGTATTTATAAGTGTTATATCACTGCACAATCATTTAAAACACTAAGTGTATCCATCAAAATGTAAAATGGTGCTTGATAACTTTTTCATCCACACCATGATATTTAAGGCCAAGCTCATGTAAATCACTACTATACAAGAACACTGTTATTTTTTGCCCATAATTTTTATGTTAGCTTTTTTCTTATAAAATAAAAGAATGTATTCATTCATTTTTGGAAAAAAGTATGCTTTATTGTACAGGATATAATTATTTTGGCAGGTTTAACACAGGTTTTGATTACACATCAAACATATATTAAAATACCTTTGGCCTAAATCGTTGAAACTCTTCTATGCTGCTGTGCACAACCGCTCCAATGCTTATAAATATTTTAAAGTAAAATAAAACTGCCTTATTTTTATAAGAAATACATTGCTTTCAAACCCTTGCATATCTTTGTAGCAGTTATGTCTCACTATCGAGGGCATGTTACTGTAATACCGTAATGAGATTTTGAAACTACCATTTCACTTGCGTACCGAGATAATGGAAGAGGATAATATTAGAAACATACCCAAAATCTGAAGAAATTAAAAGCTTTTGTCGCATATTTTCGTGAATTTGCAGACTTTCATATTGATTACGTAGATCAGAAAGGTCATGTTTTGGTTATGAATCTGTATAACTTCAATCTCACTTGTCAATACATAAAATAGAAGCAAAACTATAAAATATTGGAAACAAACCAGAAATCTGAAGAAATTACACTGTTTTATCCCATATTTTGTGCATTTGGAGACTTTCATTGCAATGCCGTTAAGAGGAAACATCCATGTTTGTTTGGGGTGTACTAAAAACAGTCTTGAAATCAGTATGGCTTTGCATTGGTGACCTCCCATTGTACACATTTTCATACCGACCCATCCCTAATTTAAAACATTGGTTTATATGTGTTGACTTGGATGACTTAGATTTGGTTTTAATACAGTAACTCTTGTTTGATAAATCTTACTTTTATTCTTTCTTTTACAAAATGCATATATCAAGTGGATAGTTTTTATTGTACACCATATGATATATTTTCTGGTTATCAATTAAAAGAAAATTAAGTGGTCACAAAACAGCCTGGTAGCCTAAAAGTTTGGACAAAAGTAAAAGTAAACAGCCAGGTAGCCTCAAATTTTGGACAAAAGTAAAAGTAATTCCTGTAATTTGCTTATATTTTCCCATAATTGACAAGCACATGCATATCAATTAAAAAGGTTTTTTATATCTTGGATTTTCGGTCTACAAAAGTTACAATATTTTTTGGCTTTGTAAATAGTCTCCAGTCCCAAGATTTTATAAACAATGTAATATTGAAACCAAATTAATTCATTGTCTTCAGTGATTCTGAGACATATTCTGGATACCATTTCTCTGTTAGTTTTACACTGACATGTTAAGACAAAAAAGGCTTATTCCAGATTATTTCAAACAATGGTGTTTCTTCATCATAAATATATGTAAAATACTACAAGCCTCATTTATGTCTAATGCACTTATCAATTGGAATACACAAGTTGAAGCTTCAAAACCCAATTTTCTACTCTATTCTTGTAATAAAGGCTTTCAAATTTTCTGGCACGGTGTAGTAGTTGAAATTGTAAAATTGACAGTAAATTTGTTGTTTAAATCTTCCACATTTAAGATTTCACCATCTATATTGATGATATCTCCAACTAAATAGATTACAAAAATCAACAAAGCCAAATGGTTGCATTGGGGATATTGTAATTCATCTGTTTGAAAGGGTGATATGGAACATGACAGTGAAATAGTACATAAAATCTTGTATTTACAGCAGTGTAAGGGCTAGGTCAGTGTATAAAAATCAGTAATTTTTAATGGTTATTTATTGCATTGCATATTGCAATGGAAAATTCTTCTTGGTACTGACTTATTAGATTAAGTCACTGATAAATATTATTTTTTATGTAATTATTTTTAAATTATGAATTAATTAATTGTTCACAATCACTACCCAATTTTGTAGACATTTTTGATTTTATTCACTCAAATAACTATCTGATCCTCCAAATCTGACATCAGATCAACTGGATCTGAGTGGAGGCCATTTCAGAACCTCAGAAACTGTTCCCAGTCACAGCCTCTGATGAGAACTGTCATATCCAGATCGAAGTATTCAGAAATATTAACTTTGAATATAAGGCACAGATATTTAAAGTCTGACTCACTCTTCACTGACACAAGTTACTGTTTCTCCAGTTTTCATATGGACTAAGAATTTTCTAAAATAAAGCATCCCTAAATTATGCTGTACAAATACTTTAGAAAAGGAAGGTCTCAGCTGTTCAGTGGTTTATACATTTCATGTTTAGTCATGTGATTCAAATGTGAGAATTGACAGACGGTGTTATGATGTAAATGGTGTCAAACCTAACTCACAAATGTTTTGCACCCTACAGCATTGAATTAAATAATTAACTAGGTATGCTTTAAATAAGCATACACACTGAATTATAGGACACAATTTTGAGTCACTGGATAATTAATGTGTCCTGTCTTTTGTTTGGACTAACCTTGGTATTTTGTCGGGCTAGCTTGAAACCTTTTTTTCCAAGGGACTAGAGAGGTCCACGGTGGCCTAGGGATTAGCAAGTTTTGTATCTAATCACAGGAGGTACCTCTGTGTGCTTTTGTCTTCCAGAAGTGGCAATGCTGAGGACCTATCCTAATATGACCCTGGCTGTTGAACGGGATGTAAAACCCCAACTTTGACTTTGTGAAAATGACTAGACTTATTTGGGTTTTAAAGTCACTTTCAACACTGTGCAGGTTACATCACAACAGGTAGTATTATGGGTAGCGGAAACCAGTACATACAGTAGGGCATGTTTCTGTACTGTATACTGCTGACCATAGGTAAAGAACTACCAATTTCCCACATGTGGTTCAGGGTTTGAACCACAGACCTCAGAGGTGAGTGGCAAGTGTGTTACCACTGCGCCACAGTGGGCCCTGGCAAGGGCTAGAAGATGCAAAGTTGTTCTCCTGCAAGCAAACTATAGAACTGTGTTTGGAAATAACTATTAATTGCTTGGCAATAACAATGCTTTGTGGTGCCAAAATTAGAATCCTACTGTCATAACTTATTTATGTAAACTATGCATGTGTGGAAAGTTGCAAGGCTTATAGTGCACTTGTTTTCAACTTGAACACCGAGTATGTATGGCTCCAAAAATAGACCACCACAACTGGGTAGAGCAGGTTAGAGAACAAGCTGCCCTGAGTATTCATCCAACATCTCTTCACCCCTCCAGTATGTAGCTTTCTACAGCTCATGAAGATGCATGAGAGGTTTTTTAAATATTTCAAAAAGCAGTATTGTAAAACATTTTCCGAGCTATGTCAAGAATCTTACTGAAATGTGAATCCCAAAAACTAAATCCTTGCAAAATATAAAACAGATGGGACTGGAAGCAAAAGTAGACAAGCCTGTTCAGCTATAAGGTAAGAGAAGGTATTAAGAAGTACCAATCTAAATGTGTGTATGCACAGAAATGATTAAATAAAATACACTATACAAGATACAAGCCCTATTTAAGCCTTCACTCCCCCACCCCAAGTAAATGGCAGTACTATAAAAAATCTCAGAGCAGAAAGCTCTGAGAAGATTCAAACCCAAGACTACCGAGTTAGATATAACCACATTAATGCAGAGATCAAAGGTCAAATCCCAAGTTCAACTAATGTGAGATAAAGTTGGGGCAAATGATTACTAGACGTTTTACATAATTTAGAAGCTAAAATAAGTTAGAAGCCGTTGCAAATGAAAAATTATACAATCTGGGATTTGATCAGATGACCTAATGAGGTGAAAGCAAGGTCAAGATAAGGTCAAACCTTCCACCTGAGTGATCAAAGCTATGCTAAACACAGACATGTTTTACGCAATAAGACTGATACAGTTCACAAAACAGCAGGAACTGACCACAATCTGCGTTCAAGCAAATTTGACCTTAACATGAAAACAATGTCAAGAAAGGTCATATAGGTAACCTGACACACCAAGGGGACTTTTACTCAACAAAAACTGAGAGAAGTGGCAGAGCAGATCCAATCGATTTGCAATCTGGGTTCAGTCAAATCTGACCTTAAGGTAAAAACAAGGTCAATGAAAGGTCACAAGACTCACCCCACACGCCAAGGGTTGTCACAAAAACAAGAAGAGAAACCTTCAGTGGGTTTTATATTTCTATTAATCTTTTACATTCACACCTACAAACTAAAATTTCTTTGCAATTCATATAATTATTAGTAATTAGTAATAATACATCAATGACTAGATATGATAGCGATTATGAGATTTCAATTCATAACGTACCCATACAGTGTGACAGCAGGCAGGGCTGACCCTGGCCTTAAAGTATTATAAAATAAAATTCGTAAAATGTTAAGAGAGAACTGCCACATGTATTAATAACAATAATAACCCGCCCCAGCAGATTACCATAAATGTATTAATATAGGAACTCAAGTTACTGTCAGTACAGACCACAAGCAGTGGGTTATTCCCAAGTAATGGACAAAATCTCACCCAAACCACCCATCAAGGGAGTAGATGTAGTTGGAATGCTTGGGTAAGAGGTGAAGTGGAGGGACTGGTTTTCTGTATGTACCTCCAAACACAGTCAGAGGACCAATTCCCCTCCTGTTTGATAATTTCAATGGGGACCCCATGATCGAAAGCCCAAGAGGCCCTAGACCTCCTAAAGGTGTGGAATGTAAAATTATGATGTTGGAATTGTAATAAAAGCAAAACCCTCTTCAAATGCTTTCTAACCATGCTATCTGTAAGAGGAGACCATTTGTTGGCCTTAAAATGGCAAACAAAGGATCATTTTTTGAACCAGGGACCAACTGCAACATGTTAGATAGTGCTGTGACTGGGCACAATTTGGACCCTGGAAGTTCTGGAATGGCCACATGAGCAACCTTGTCCCAAGATTGGATGGTTTGGGACCATTTTACAAGAACAATAGCCTCTTTATCAGAAAAAATGATATCACCTCAAGCTAAATGGCGAGAGGGGTCAAAGCCATTTTTTGCATGTGAGACCATATGTGGGACAATCTTAACAATGAAAAGAATGCCAAAATATCTCTAGTGTCTCTGTTGCGGCAACAATGTCCAGCAGCATTTGTTCAGTGAATATGGAGTTTGGCTTAACCGTAAGTGGCCTGTTTATTCTTACAGATTTGACAAACATTTGGATGTTTTCATCCCTAAAGGGTCGAGTGGGAAGGTTATGTATTATGAACATGGTCCTGAGGCCTGCCAGATAATTGCAAATATTGGCAACAGATAAGGAACTATCTACCAGATATTCAAGAAAAGCCAAAATAATATCCACATTTACCTGGCAGGGGGTCAGCCCAGTGACCACCAGAAAAGCCAAAAAAAATCAGCCAACATCCTGCTATACATTCTCTAAGTTGCAGAACTGAGTGAATCCCGGAGCCGGACATACGCTCTGGTGGTCACCTGGGCTGAGCCAACAACATAATCTGAAACTATATATCATAATATATACATGTTAAATCAATATGAGTGGGGACCCATGACACATTAGGGACATATGTTGAAAGCAATTCATAAGACTGTTGACCAAATTTAAACCTAGAAAGTAGATCAGAAATTACATTTGATTTACCAGAAATATGCTCAATATGGATAGAAATATTAAACAGGGCAGATAACATCCATATATTACAAGCAAATGTACCCAATATGCCATCTTTTGTCTTGCCCGAGGTAAGAACCTCCACAACTGCCATGTTATCACATTTGACTCTAATTTTCTTGTCTTTTCACTGATAAGCCCAAATTTTTAAGGCCACCAAAATATTGATCATTTCAAGGTGAACGATGGAGAAATTTTGAAATTTTTTTGGAAATGGCAAAGCATAACACTGGTTGTCAAAAATCCCCCCCCCCCCCCCCCCCCCCCCCCCCATACAAGTAAGGGAGGAATCCAAATGTTATTCCGCCTGAAAGGGCTTAATGCCCGGAATCCGGCTTCTCCCTGGTCATAAAAGGAGGTATGTGCGAAGGTATTGGTTTCTGGTCAAATGGTCCTAGCATGAACCCATGTTTCAGTTCTTCTTGAATATAACATTCTATATCATATGCATGATCTTGCCCAGAAGCATGATTCTCTGCAGTAGACTATAGTTCAAAATTCCTGTCGAAATCGAGAGGGAAGCCGAATTCCAGTAAGTCTACAAGTTGTTTGTCCCAGTCATCAGCCAAAATTATTTCCAGTTTTTAATTTTGAGGACACTGGAATCCGGATACCCATATAATTTGGACAATTAGAATCTTTCACAGCCCTAAGTAAAGTCAGAATGTCAGAAGTAGAAGCATTATTGGTTCTTGGACCTTGATAAAGCATTAGAGGTGACACTGGGATGACACCAAACACATTACCCATTTGTTGTTTGCAAGCCACGTATTCCGGACACGACCTAGCCTGTTGAACCAGTTTCTGATCTACTCTTTTTTTCAACAATAATTTGTCAAAATCATCATAATTTGCAACATTTACGCTGTTCTCAGAATTCAGTTCCAGGATGCCAAGGTCACCCTCATGGTCAGAGAATTTATAATCAATATCATTCAATGTGTCATTGACACTAGTTTAATTTAAATCTTCAACTTCATACAAGGGAGAAAATCTATTATAGACAGCTACTGGTCTTTGTAATTGGTCAGGTGTAACCTTAGCGTTTACCTTGGCAATATTTTTATAAGCTGGTCTGTGAGAACTGATATTTAAGTTCTTGGTGGGTGCAAGGTACCCCCATCCAGCAAGCTTGCCCAGTGGGCGCCTATGCTGGGTGCTCAGCATAAGACTCACCAGGTATGACAGGTTTGCATCTATCACTAGCTATTAGCCATTCCTTCCAAGTAGCTCTAGTAGCCGACATTTCCTGCTTCAAAATATTTAAATCAGAAATTGATTGACTATACACAAACCTACAAGAATATTATTTATTTACAATTTTCCCAGGACTACTGTATACAAATGTAGGGTTACTTTTAGAAGAATTAAGAAAATCTTCCTGGACATGATCAGGCTGTGACTGAGCCCTGGTAACCATGTCCAGGGTTAATCGTTTTTTACTAATTTTTTGCAATCACTGGCACTATGAGTACTGGCCTTGCCATCCTGTGCAAAACAAGAACTGCATGTGTTTGGTAAACAAAAGTACAAAAGTACAAGAGTTGTCATTGAAATTTACGCATGGCGCTGATTTGGCACTTTTCTGATAAGTCTGACCTTGTATTTGAATTTTTGGCCACCACTGTTGACAAGGGGTCAGGATGTATGTTTCTGTGCATTTCCTCATCGAATCCAATCGATTTTCTCTGTTTCAACCCAGCTAGCAATTTTACCTTACTCCATTATACATAAGAGCACTGCATGGCTAGCTTTCACTGCTTGCCACGAAAACTCATTGGAGTCGTCCAATAAAGCAATAAGGTAATCGAGCATATGACCTCTTGTTTGTAAATTTTCCTCATGTCTCATGATCTGACAAAATCCGGCCCTCCACTGTGTGATATTTAGTTGGTTATAATTTAACCTATCTTTGGAAGTTCCAGCTAGTACAAATTCATGTGGCCATTTGACTCTTTGATTCACGTATACATCAACCGCCCCTCCATCTGGGATTTTTGAATCAATACCTTTTTATTGAGGCCAGATAATTATTTGAGGCAATTCTCAGCTTGCTCTTACATAAATCTATCATGACGCATAGTTTGTAAATTTGGCAGTTTTTCTTGCAAGTCAGCCTCCCCCTGGGAGACAGTGGGATTTGAACTCACAGCTACAGGTTTACACACAGATTTCTTAACCTTAGAGCGATATTTAGGCACAGATTTACTTTCAATGACATTCAAACACTTACCAATTGTGTCAAGCTGAGACAAAATCTTTGCATTAATCAAAGCTTGATCCGATCTTGTCGGATCCGACCTCTGTTCCACATGTGGTGCTCTTTCAGATTTCCTAACATCCAATCTGTGTTTTGAAGCGACAGAATCGTGATCTGAATCACTACTACTGCCATTAACAAGTGCATCAATATCACTAACAATATCACTCTCAATATCAGTATCATATTTTGAACTGGATTGACCCGGGGTTGGTTGTGAAGAAAATTCGTTCCAAAATGCACCATCATCTTCAACCTGCAATTCAACTAGAATCTCAACTTTTCTACGCAAATTGTAAGGTTTACCAGCCATTCTGTGCTTCTGACGACTTGCCATCTGTTGAATGTAGTGTGTAACCAGAGACAAGACTGTATTACTTCAAGTTAAAACTAATAAAAAGCTAAATAATGATAAAAACAAATTTTGTAAAAATATTTAGTCTTGTCATGTCGACTGCCAGTTCCGATCTGACCATTATCCCCTTGGTCAACCAAAGGGTCGAGCTGCTGACCAATCAGAACTACCCAACCAAATAATCAGTAACTTTACAAAAACTGAATAAATCGATTAAATTGGGGTGCAGGAGTGATTAAGGTTGACACCTAAATGTCAATCCCCGAAAAATATTTTCAATACTGGACCAGAAATTCTGTTAATTTTAATTGCGGATCAACTAAATATTGAAAAATAAAATTGGTGCTTTATCGGATTGCATCATTTATAAATATCACTGGCAACTATATAATTAGTTCAAATTGAATCATCTCATGTATACCAACATTAGTACATGAGGAACTTAATGACAAAAACTGAGGCAATATAATTTCCAGTAACTTTCAGAACACCCCAAACTAACACAACCTATATTAATGATGCATGACTGATATGACGTCAGAGAGTTAGTGCCTTCAGTTGCACTGAACCTCAAAACCTTCACCGGAAAGTTACAATCAAGCATGAAAAATAAGGTTCATAAATTACTGTTCATTATAAATTAAACAGATATTTAGTAGATAACAGATTGCCATAACCACTGACATATTTATTGTACACGTGGATGAATTTTTGAGAGGGGGGTAAAAATCCTACCTTAGAACTTTTTTACATATGAGAAAAAGAGAATAAAGTTTGCTGAAAAGTGATTTAAGGTTCTGAAAGAAACATACTAAAGTTTGTGAGTATTTTATTTTTAATGAGAAAATGAGCCAACTGACCTATTTTTTTGCTGTTTCTGTTATGAGAGAATACAAACAGATAAAACATTGTATTATACAGGAATAAATGAGATATTTGAGTGCTTTGAGATGTTTTTGAGCTAGCGATCAGCTTTATCAAATATCCCAAGCCCAAAGGGCTGAGTGGTTTAAATACTGCTGACCAATACTCAGGAGGCATAAGAATTTGTCATTTATTCCTATTTCAAAATAGTTACATTAATATGTTGATCAAAATAAGGCATAAATATTACCTAATGAAAGGAAATCCATGGTCATGTTGGCTCTTCCATTAATGAAACATACACGGTGAAATTTTGTGTTACTATATTTTCATGCAAAGTGTTATGAAATATTAAGAGATTATCATTATAAATGCTTTTCTTGTAAGCTTTTAAAACGATATGCTATTTGTAAAAATCAACCAAGAAATGACAATCTTATCAATTGTGAGGTGTTTGTTTATATTGGAAAGCCAAGGGATGATACATATATAATTCAAGAGAATTATTTTATTTATCATTCCATATTGGTGATTCCAGAATTGCACAAAAAATGTATCCACGGTCACTTTCCAGCCTGCCATTTTAGAATGAGGACTTTATGTCTTCTCATGCGATAAAATATTTAAACAATCTTCACAGGGGTTGGATCATACCCCAATTTCCAATGTTGCATTTGGTCAAAAGTGTAATCATTTTGGTTATATTACCAATCTTCACACTCGTAACGGTCGGGAGCATTGTGCTAGTGATCGATGTTTTTGAGTGACTGTTTATTCCGATTACTTACTATCAATCATTTTGTCTATATCTTAGACTTTTATCTACATCTTAGACTTTTGATTGGGCCTAACTTTGGACTTCAGTGGATTTCACAAAATGGAACATAGTGCTGACTGATTTATTAAATAACCACAGTAGTTTTTCTGTATCATGTGACCCTTAATTTCTACTCAAAGTATACAACTGATGACATTGTATCCTTTTTTGATGTATTTTAGGTTAGGATATATACTATTTTGACACGGAAAACTTCCAAGGACTACTTCGGCAAGGAGTTCTGTAATAATGCAATAACGTAATCAAGCATATGTTCCTCCATTTCTAAATTTTTTTCCTCTTTCATAGTGCGACAAAAATCAGCCATCCACTGTATTGGAGTCAACTGGTCGTATGACACTCTTTCCTTTGTACTTTCGGTGAGTACAAACTCATGGGGCCATTTAAGTCTGTTTTTTACCATAACTTCCACCCCACCCCTCTGAGACTTAGTTTTTTGTTCACTACCTGATTGCAAAGCAGTAAGCTCTTTCAACCTCTGTTCGACTTGTTTTTGTATGAACGAATCTTGTCTCAAGGCAGCAAGATTGGGTAACTTGTTAACGGGGGAGGGATTGCACTCTTGTGCAGATTTACTAGCTTCTGTTGCTTGAGTACTTATTTTTGTTTTTTTAACACGTGTTTTCTTAATTTTGATTTGCTCATTTGTTTTCTTGACTGACGCAGTTTCAATACTGTCAAGCTGTTTACTCAAAACTGTGAGCTGATGAAGGACCTGTTGGTTAATGAGGTTCCAAGAAAGCGGATCCGAACTGGTGTCCCTACTGTGGGAAGGCATGTCTCTTTCTGTGGCAAATTTTTTATAAGTACAACTATCTGTCTTACTCGAATGTGCCTCATTTTCTGACTGTGAAACCAAGCCACTACAATCTATATCACTATCCAAAGCAGAAATGTTCGAATCATGGGAAGAGATATCACCCCTATCCAACTGTTTACCCAGTATTTCTTTCAAAAATTTTCTATCATCGCACAGTTGTCTATGTATCGGCATATGTACTTGCCCCTGTTTGTTGGAGCATAAATTGTACTGCTTTGCTTTTCTATCCGACATAACCGTCAAGAAGTAAAACACCAGTGATAGAATAAAAATATAGAAACTAAAATTAACATAACCAAAAAATGCAGTATCACTGGTATTTAGCTTCAAGAGATGTTACCCCTCTGCTGCCAATCGTACAAATGGCAGAATGAAGGGCAGCACTTGAGGTCAAAAACCTGTAAACCAATAGAATTTTTTTTTTTACAAAACAGCATGGTCATGCACACTAAATCTGGTGTCTGATCCGAAATTTTTTGAAAGGGGGGAAAGGGACTCTCCAGGAATGAACTTGGTGGCACCCAGATGCCACCTCGCATTATTTTCAGCCATTTGAAAGTTTAAGGAAGAGAAATATATGGCAGCATTATATTATGCTTATTTTTTCCAAAGTTAAGCCCACTTCCAGGTAGGCTTAACTCTGTGCTCAAGACTAAGCCATTGGTGGCAATTTCTTGCTTTGCAAAATCCACCAAGTGTAAGACTACAGACTTAGCCTAAGTTTATAACAGCAGCCATAATATCAGTCATAGTAGCTTTCCCGCTTGAGTTAAAAAAAATTAGCTTGGCCTTATTATCAGTCCTGAAGACACAAGCAGGGTTTATTGACTTACTCACCTGCTCCCTATCTTATATCACTGCCTCAGGATACAGAGGACTTTGGTTCATACCCCACTACATGCAGACAAATAGTGGCTCAAACGACCCCTGAAAATGGTGGTCTGCTGTCATTGTTTCCTATCCACAGACGCAGACCAAAGAACCTTGGGGATGTTGATAACTTGTCATTCTTGAGCCTCTGTCTTTCAGTTGGAGGAATGTCAGTCACTCAAGAGTTTGAACTGTACTTGCATAGTCGGATAGGTCAAATAGCTCTTTTAGTCCTGTACGAGATATTGTGCTGGGTATAACTATATGATATACTATGTTTTGTAAACAATATTTAAAACATATTACAATCACCAGGCAATTTTTTGGTATTTATAATTGACAAACATATTCTCAAAACTATATTAAACTAACTTTAATGACTTAGTTGGCATTTTGTAACAGAATAGCTAAATTCAATAAGCAGTTTCTTGGAAGACTTTTGAAAAAAATAAACTGTGACAGTGCTTTTGTTTTCTGTTATATGAAAATCAACACAGCAACAAGGAAGAAATAAAAATTAGAAATTATATTTGCGTAGAAATTAAAACACACATTTATCCATAGTAAGCAGTTCCTAGAGGTCCAGAGGTGAGGATAAACACAGTGACCTTAAAGGTCAAGTTGAAAGAAGCATTGCGGATAATATGTATTTATTTTACACAAAGTACTATACTATGATTATGTACAAGCCAAACAGAATTGTTTGTTAAAGGCATAGGGTCACCTTAACTAGCACAGATTTAGGTGACCTTAACATAAATACTAGAATGGTGAAATTTAGAAGATAAAGTATAGGAGTGCATAATGAGAGGTGACCCTATGCCTTGTTTCTTGAGTGAATACAAAATGAATTATTGTACTAAAATGAAATTACTTTTAAAAATATTTGTAAATAAATCAGCCAACAAAGTATCACAGATAGAATTCAATTCATGAGTCCATAACCTTTGGCTGAATCACAATTAGAGTTACATACACTTAAAGTTTACAGTTACATTAAAACATGAGAATTAAAATAATTATTACTGATACATAATACGTAAAGCCACTTTAACATACATAAGGCTTGAAATGACATAATCATAGATGTAACAATAGTCATACACTTTAAAACCAATAAGTTAAAACATGTTACACGTTACATTTGTTTTAAGAACATTGAATACTGTTGCTACACGTGATGATGTTAAAGTACTACAGCTTATTACACCTCATACTATAACGAGAAGTAATACTATGACATATTATTGGAAATTTCTGATGATTAATGTTTAAAGCATGGGTATGAACTAGCATAATTCCACCATAATATGTCTCTGTGGGTTGTTACTATAGGTTATGCAACATGTATACAGTGATAGATGAAAGTTACTGTAATTTACTAAATGTTAAACAATTTATAGTTACTGTGGTCTTGAGGATGAGGAACATACCTAACTACATATTCTGACATATGTCGAAACACTTTGCATTACTGAATGGTGTTACTAGTATGGGTGACTACACATTTGATTTACACATTGTCGCGTTATCTTGATAGTATCAACAGTTACATAGGTGATAATACATACAATAATCATGATACTAAAATTACATAAAATGTTAAATTATACCACACAAGGTGTCACTTATGTAATACCATGATATGTTACTATATACAAGCCACACTCATTCAATCTACTTGTATTGATATCACACAGTAAGCTATGAGGGTGATTGAGCAAGCCATACTAAACATGTTACTTATAGTCATAGGATTGCAATTGCCATCAAATTTATGATAGTAAGGCTTGAGCAAGCCATAAGGGGATTGCAATTGCCATGAAATTTATAATCACAAGGCTTACAGCCTAATGTACACTACTGCTACCTTTACATGAAACCTCGCTTCAAAAGCTCAGAGATGCCCCTAAAGGACTGAATAATACAGCCCTACAGTCAATCTTACTAAACCTCGAGCTAGTAACTTTGAGGTTACCTTAAATTTACATTTTACATTGACAAAGCCATATCACCGTCCATCATTTAACCCCAACTGAGGTTAAGCACGCAAGATGTAACCACATCCAGACAGCAAGCTTCGCTTAGGTAGCAGGAGTGTGGCCTTGCTCCACCACCATCCCACTTAAAGTCACGGTTCGAGTATTTGTTGGTGTGTTTGAAAATATATGAAGAACATCTGAGTATGCATATCTACCATACAAGGGGGGGGGGGGGGGGGGGTACAATACATTATTTCAAAGTAATACACAGTTAGATAATAGGGGGGGGGGGCTCAAAACATGTCAATCCTTCAAATTTTAAACGAGTGTGGCGCCAACATTCAACAAAGGCTGGCTATTATATCAAAAACTAATGATGCATATCACCCACAATGCCTAGCATTAGTCTGGTCCCAGATCTGAAAGCGATGACCACCCTGTGGTCATTATCCATAGTAAGCATTTTCTTATGAAATACTGTGCAATAAGAGAACAACTCTCTTTCAGTAACTGTAGTGTCTATGGCCTTTTGTACACCAAGGCAGAATAGTTTACCCAATATTTCTATCAGGATATATGCAACAACAATTTGATTTAAATATATAAAACAACATTAATATATATTTTAATTAATAATATGTTTATATTTATAATATCACATAATAATAAAGCATCAATTATAAAAAAAAATGCATTATACATTATACACAATTTAAAAACATAATTCACACAATAATATGAAGCTAATACTGCTGAATGTAATAGTCCCGGTAGTCAAGCTTTTGCTGTGTTGAACCATTAGCAATGTTAAGTCTATGGAGAACATTATGTAAAATGTTATTATTTGAAAACTGTAACAGACATCTGTTCATTAAAGCTTTGTAGAATATTAAAGTTTGAACTTTATATGTTTATCAGCTATCTTACTGTTTTTGCAGAAAGCATTAAAGATTTAACACCATCGAATCGAAATGACTTTCCAATGGCTTCTGTCAGCAGTGTCCTTTCTCTTGCTTCACAACGGTCAGTTAAATATTACCCAATATTTGAAAAATATATATGCTTCATAAATCTGTGAATAAATTTCACTTTCTTGGTGTATAGTTAATAAAAATTTGGTTGTTCAAGTTAGATTAAATATGTACTTTCAATACTTTTCCACTGTTCTGAAGTCACGTGTCAATCATATATCATAAAATATTAAGCTTTCCCCAATCATTAGCTCACAGAAAAAAAACAGCCTCCAATTTGATCAATTATCTGAAGGCTTAATTCTTCACATAAGTCTATTTCTCTTTCCAGACACTCCTTTGACCTGATTTAGTGTTCCACAACTGTTGAAGCATTCAACAATTTGTATCCATAACAAATCTCTATATTACAGAGGCTGTCAAGTAACTTACTTTTCTAAGTATGATTGACTTCACATAAATTGTTTATTTGATAAAACCCATAACTTATGTTACTCTTGTTAATGTGTATTAACATAAATATCTCCTTCACCAAAAATAAAGTCCATCTTGTGCATTATATATCTGTGATGAGTGGATTGAGTCCTACTCAAATTACTTTCGACTTTTTGCCTCCTAATAATTTTTAAAGACTGACTGACCTCCAGACTTGACCATCCAATGGCACTCAGTGACATGCTATCGTATTTACTACTTACAGTGTTAGTGTTAGGTGACCCCTGTGAAAGTGTTACATGTCATACTGGAGGGACCGGTGAGATACAAAATGAAGATTTTTGGTGTGAATGTAGTAAAGGATGGACTGGCAGAAACTGTAATCTCAATGGTAAGTATTGGTTCATTTGTTCACATCAAAGAATTGATTTCGATATTAAATAATATGGTATAATAAGTAGTGATATAATCTCATTACCATTGTTTCTGTGAAATTACATGTTCTTATGGTTGTGCAATCTGTATTCTTAATATAAGTTGTATCTGGCTGAGATTTATAATTAACTACATGTTTATTACCGTTTGGGGGTTTATCTCAGTTTAAGTTAACCTTTGGCTGGTGTTCCACAGCCTCAGCTCTCAGTCATCTGTGGTGCATTTGGTAAGGGTCATGGACTGTATGGTATTTGGTAGTAGCATTTAATTATGTTAATATACCCACAGGGTTGTAATCAACCTGTATTCACTAGTATGAACATATCAGAGAATATGACAGATGATAATGTAAAAATTTTTACAAAGTTGTGTATATGGATGTTTCTTTGTACCAGTTCAAATCTTAAGAGACTGTACTTAAAATAAGACAAGAATAAATACCTCTTACTGGTGACAGATTTATGAACCCTCCTTTTTTGCTTCCCACGATTCCACCATTCACAGTTACTGTTGGTTTAATTTGTATCAGGAACAAGAGTAATAGTCATTATTCAGGTCTGAATAGCTTAAGTAATAAGTGTATTATTCCTTTAGCACTATAACAAGTATCATTGCACTAGTATTGGAGAAAACATTAATGCTATTTGGTATAGTGATAAAGAGATAACACACCTATTATTTAAGCTATTAACATTAAAAAATATAAAATACTTTATATAAAATACTGTTTGTGTTATTGAGGTTCAAAGTCAAAAGTTCACCAAAATTAGACCCATAAACTGATTAACACTTTTATAGTATTCCTATAAGAGGCATATTGGGACATGGCTTTAGAAATGTAATTAAAAAGAATATAAGGGGCAACTTTCTAAATTAATACTTCTAATAGTACAGGGGTAGCAGTCTTGAAAGAAAATTCGTTAAAAAGTCATAGCATGTCAGCTAAGAAAATGAATGGGTATGTTGATGTCACACTGACATTGCAAAGCCACTGGTTATTATAAATATATACAGTACCACTAACTTGCCAGAATTACTGCAGATTGAGCCTTGGAATTATTTGGAAGGTCATACAGACAAAACACTTTAGTAGGAGGAGACATCAATCTATCCCAGAAGTAATAATAAATAAGAAAGGTGGGGACTTAGAGAGTATATCATCTTGTAGAAACAACTTGATAGCGCTGATGAAAAAATTCTCCTTGGTCGATATTTGGAGAGTTAAAAATTTTGGAAGTCAAACTTTGGAAGGCAAAAAATATGTCACACTAAACAAATGCCAGAATTAGTATCTCAACACAGAACAGCAAGGGAAAGGGTGAGATTGGGCTCTCAGACGGGTCTAAAAATAATACTTCAGGTTTTCAATTTTTGAAGTTTTTAAAGCCCTGATGAGACTGATCCAACTTTGGACGCCAAGGTATAAGCCTAAAGACTCTATATCAGGTTGCTAAATCCCTCTGAGGACATAACTGCTATATTTTATCAAATATACACTTACTGTTCTTTGACCCTCTTGGGGAGGATAACATTCTGGATTCCAAAGTTGTGGAGCCTTTAAATTTTAGCATTAAACGTGAAAAGTCATTAACTTATCAGGGTTGTGCAGGGACAAAGTTACGGCAACCTGAACCAATGTTACATTCATCAAGTTAAACTAGCATGTGTAGCCTTAAATAAACTCTGTATTCACAAATTTACAAATTAGTCATATTACATGTACATATTATTGGTGATAGAGTTAATGCTCCCAATTAAGAGTGCCATTCCGTTTTGGGGTGGAGGGGACTCTATATTGCCAGCATATATGAATATGCACCCAAGACAAAGCAATGTGAAAGCCAAGTAATTATTTTCCAAACTTGATAAGTCCCCTGTCACACTTTGACTTATTGTTATTGTATACAGGTGATCTATTATACCCTTGTCACTAATGTTAGACAGCATTAATATTAGACGAGTTGTCATTATATTGTCTGATTTTATGTAACTCCCTTAAATTATTAAGAAATACCATAAATGAACAATGATTTATATGTATCAATGTATATGTATCACATAAAATGGGTTTTACCTGTTATATATCATTGTCTGACATCAATGCCGTCTACCATTAGTGACAGGGGTGTACTTCAAACTTAACATCTCTTTAGGTATAGAACACAGATAAATGAATATTAAGTTATATTAAGTTAAGGGTCTCATGTGGCTCAGTTGGTAGGGTGTTGGACTCATAATCCAAGAGTTGGGGTTTGATCCCCACTGATGCCAACTGTTTCATGTGGGACAACATCCTTGGGCAAGATGTGAACCTGGAATGTGCCTCTCTCCACCCAGGGGAAAATATGGGTACCCAGCTATAAGGGATACTGGCTTCTGCGCCTTGCATGGCAGCAATAGGTAAGGTTACCAAGGATAGCTATCCTTGCTGGGGTAATACTGTGTAAAGCACTTTGATTATTAATAATATAAAAAGCCCTATATAAGAGCCCAGTATTATTATTAGTATTATTATTAAGTTGTGCCTTCATTCAGTGTAGCTTTTTATACCTTTGTATTGAAGTTATGTCAAAATCAATTCAATAAAATGTTCTTTCATTTCTTTAGCATGTACAGAGAACAAGTATTTGAGGCTGGCTGACCATGGCTTACCTGGACATAATGCCACGGAACTTTATGACATGGATCCCTACTCTTACATGGATATTTGTGAAAGAAATAGCTGTTTAAGTTTTAACTATATACAAGAGGCATGTATTCAGCCAATATTTTCCATAAGGCATAGTGTGATAGAGACCAAATTAAACCAATACTATTGAAATTCTTTTTGGCTTATGAATTTTGTTTTATAGATGGCAAGGTTTTATATATATTAAAATGTCATTGGTAAGCCCTTTCTTGTTTGAAAAGTAGCCATTGATTTGATGAATACATCTCGAGTTAGCCAAGTAGATATTGCTGCAAAAACAATTCTTGATCTGCAATCCATGATCACATTCGTGCACTTGAGGCCAAAAAGGAAAAGTCAAGGGACATGTGGGGTCAAAATTTTAATTTAGCGCCCGCCGCGGGAGATATACTATGGTGGAGGGTATACAAGTCTAAACCAGGTTTTTAACTGGCTTTGAAACCCTGTTATTGTGTTCTGTGATCGGGCCGATTGTGTGAGTCTGTTCCATGCAGTGGGAGAAGCCATCCATGGCTGGACCCATCTTGTTTAAAAACATGCCCCCTAGTGTGGTTTATAGTTTTCAAGTTATGTTCATGTACAAACACACAGATTGATGCTGTAGCAAGGCCCTTCATGAGGCGAAGGTAATCTTGTTATTTAACAAGAAATGCTGTTTATATCATACCTTAGGTACCTTTTATATGAAATGGTTGTGTGGACATCCAGCTTTTCTGAAATTTGCAAAATCAAATGTGATGCGTGTGGTGGCAATTCGAATATTATAGTGATAAATAATTTTATTCTATTTTATCCTATTTTAGCGCTTAATCTTTGTCAGGAAGACAGAAACATAAATCAAATACCCAAGGACATAAGCGGAGATAAGCATCGCAGAGAAATCATGCGAAATCATACCCTCATCAGAATAACCTGTGACCAGTCTTTTTCATCATATCTGTTTTATGACTTATCTTTTGGACCTATCGTTTCAGCGGTATAATGTATCTTGTCCCCTCTCGTAATGAAATGACTAATTTTCAAGTTAAACCGGAGGTCAGTGAACTAGAATAAAGATAAGTCACACCAATCTACCAATTAATTATCTTTGCTGAGAAATCAGATTTTGGAGTCACAAGCAATCTTCATGATTTGTGGCAGTCGGGGGCATGGGGGGGGGAGGGGCGAGTTGGCCTTTTTTATATTGGATCAATGATAGAACCCCCAAGGTTAAGAGTCAGTATGTCACATCTCAATCCCATCAAAGGAACAAGGGCATGTATGGTGAAGTATCTGAGTTACATACATATGTAATGTATATTGTTATGTAACATGCCATCGTAGTGAACAACGATCACCATTATGCACAGGTATTGAAATTAGTAAAAGAATGAAAGGAGTTAATTAAAAACTTACTACTACTGGGCTAGCCAGTAGGAAGTTCACTTCCAACTAAACTGGTAGAATGATCATCACCCTTCAAATCGTCCCTACATTTTGGACAATAATGGTGGTCGTCCCATTCCGCTATAAAATGGCCACAAAACGAACTTTTCTTTGCCCTTTTTTAATCTTCTCCTGAGAAGACATAGTAAACACTGATGCCTTACCACAGAATAGAAAAATCCACAAATAATCCACTTAATTTCCAAAAACACGCAGTATTCCACAAAACACATCCACACTCAAGGATGGCAAACAAAAACAATGAATGGCGCCTATTGGCGTGGTCACATGACCATTGGTGGGCTTCCTAGTCCCCACTCACTCACTGGCTTCTTAAGGTACCTTAAAAACGTTTCTCAACGTTGGCCAGTGAGTTGGATGGCTCCACCATATAGCTGGGGTCAGGAAATGGTAAGTGTATTTTTCTCAATAAAATGGGAGCCTCTAGGGTCAGAGGCTATGGGTTGAATCAGCTGTGACCTCAAGTGGCGAAAGTGGCAGTGGCTTTCTGATTCTCTTTGGCCTTAATAACTTTGGATCTGCCTTCGTGATTCTAATATTGTTCATCATTCTAAAATCTCCTGTAACCCCTCGCTCGTCGTTGTCTATTTCTATAGTGCCACCCGCCATAACTTGGAAGAGCTTGACCAAAAATGTCTTGTGTTTTGCTTGTGTGTAACAACCTGGAGTTTTATTGACTAAAATATACACTGACACAAGCTATAAATAGACTTCAACTAAAGAAAGATAAAATGAATGAACCTTTGTCAGTGCATTTAATGGGCGTTAATGTAATTTACACTTGACATTATTGTCCCCAGTTAGCACAATATCCATTTGAAAAGGCTCTCACCTTATTTGGTAGATACACTCCCAGAAATGTACTAGTGTTGCCAATGACATCCAATTGTCAATACATATTTCTGTCTTTCAGTCTTTTGTGTTAAGTGGAGCTGTGTATCAAGTTACAATGCCAAGTCACTGACAAACAGAGTTAAACAGTTCGAGTCTTTCTCAATACAAATCTGAAATGGGGCTATCTATATACAAAAGCACAATCACTAAGCAATACGATGATGGTGGTGGTGCTTTTGATTGTTGTTTATGTATTTGAATTGGTTTGTTCATGTTCTGTTGAAGGAGTGAGGCTCCGAAACGTCAATAAATTTATATATTTGCTCTTTTATAATAACATTTCTTTTATTTTTGTTTTTGAAGAAACAAAGAGCGAAGCAGCATGTGTCAAAGTTTATCTATGTTTATGTTCCTTGTTCAACTGGAGATGGTTTTCTGAGAATGTGTGAACAGAGCTTAATATTCACATTTCATGACTTTGTATCTTCAGAATAGGACGTGCTTAACTCAAGATGCCACCCAGCATGGTGTGACTTTATTGTCTGCACCTGGTTAGTATTACTTCGAGTTTTGTGGTAATATTCGACTGTTTCATTGATTACTTGATTAATTGTTTGATTGATCGATTAATTGATCGATTGATTGATTGATTGATTGATTGATTGATTGATTGATTGATTGATTGATTGATTTGGCATTGGTAAACAACAACACCTTTCCAACTTCTTCCAACTCAGGAAGTGAGGGGTAAACATTATTAGTTTGAGAATAAGAATTTTCTGAGATTTTTCTCACAAAAAGCTTTTGTAAAACAGTATATTTTCAATATATTGTTATTTTTTTCAAATAATAGTGTATTACTATTTCAACCTCTTTTCTACACAAATATTGTATGCACTTTGTCACTATAACATTCAAAAGTTTGAAAGTTTCCCTGAATTTAAAATTATTATTCTCATAATTTTGTCTTATTTCACTGCGATTCTGTTACATATGACTTTTTTAGGACTAAGATAGGAATGTTAGTGACTACTGCCCCAAATGCTTTTGAACATTTGGATCACTACTGGACACTTGTGACAGATCAGAACATATTCACTGTTCTGTTTATCTACGTGGCCACATATTGGACCTTTTGCTCAGTCCATCTGACTCTGATTATGCAAATTATGTTTAACTGGTATTTTGTCTCAAATCATGCAATAGTTAAATGCCATCTTGGCTTTGCTTTGGTCCAAAAAATAACATTATGCTAACATAAATTGGTTAAATAAAAAATCTCCTTCAGACTTCCTCTGTTCAGTCCCTTACTGAATAAACTGTATAAAACTGACATCACTATATTAACTGATTTACCTGCTGTTCCGGTCTCAAAATATTTTGATGGGCCTACAGACAAATGAGTATCTTAACTTTCTGCACTGTTAAATTGTTGATGTCAGTACGAAGAAATCTGGAAATAATACAAAACTCGTGCTCAAAGATCCAGAATTTACAAGCAGATATCCTGGTGCAAAAGGCAGCTCAACAAAAACATGCAGGGTCACTGCAAAAAACTGCATAGTGTCTGTACAAAATGAGGTTCACTTGTCTTTGGCTCAATGTGAGCCCGCCACCTTGGCACTGCCTCACTTTTTTGCAGTGTATGTTATTGTAGACAAATTAACACTTTGTTTTCCACAAAAAAACGTTAGAAATCTTGGGGGTTTCATTTTACGTACGGTTCTTATTCAGTACCAATGTTAAGAAGGTCTGTGGAGGCTGATTCATTCAGTTGTGTTGACTCATACACACTAGGAAGTTTCTCACAGGTGAAGCTGTAATTTTAGTTTGTAATACTAGAGTCACTTTGACTCAGACCAAAACCAATATGAAAAACTACTGTCATAACAAATAGTAGCAAATTTCTAGAAACACACAAGTTAGTAAATATCTTACACCTTACTCAAGTACCATTTACCTACAACACCAGGCAAGCAAATCTGATAGAAATTAGCAAATGGTACCACATTGCTTGTGTTCAGTGCACACATCAGAAAGCTACAACATTGCATTTGTTGCTCCAAGTTTATAGAATGAGCTCCCTGATGGCATTCGAGCTCTCTGATTGACATTCAGTAGTTTATCTGTGAAAATTATGGCACAAATTGAAGACATACCTCGTCTGTAAAGTCATCTCCCAGGTGTATCTGGTGTTGGCCTGTTGTGTCTCTTGATTCTGACTTTCTTACTTTAGACCTTTATGCCTCTGGCGCCTTAGAGTCTGCCATATGATGGAGACTAGGCACTATAAGAGTATGTATTATATTACAAAAGCCAAATGGGTCTTCATTTGATCAAAGCAGCTGTATTTTATGTAATAGTCCAATCTCCTGATGAGGTAAATAATTTGGGACTTGTTTAACATGACTTTTTCAAATCCAACAAATCCTCTACATAATGCTGTTCGTTGCACCCATGGCAACATTTGTTGTGAAGGAGTGTTTTGACATTCTTCTTCCCTTAATCACCAAATTAGAAAATTGTTCTCCAGCTTTGAGTTTGTTACAGAGCATTTCAAAAAGCTATTGATGAATCCATTTAATGAAATCAAAAATTATTGACCAATGTCTGGTTTATGATTTTTTGGTGTGTTTTTTTATCAGTTGAATGATCATGTCACTTTAATTGGACTAGGTAATGAGAATAAGGCTGCATACAAGGTGGATCACTCGATTAAAACTGCACTGTTATTAATAAAACAAAAAGGTCATCCCTCCCTGTTAAAGTTGAAGCTAGGGACCATGGTGGCGCAGCGGCAACACATTTGACTCCCAACTCTGAGGTCTGTGGTTCAAACCCCGGACCTTACATTGGAAAGTTGGTAGTTGCTTACCGATAGTTGACAGTTTATAGCACAGAATCTTGACCAACTGTATACACTGTATGTACCATAAAACTACCCACTGTGATATGACCTGTACAGTGTTGAAGGCAACATTCAAACCCAAATAAATGAATAAATATTAAAACGTGAAGCTTTGTGGTGGCACTGCATGACAAAATGCAGCTTTGGACACAAATTACTGCAAAATCGTGGTTTAGTGTTGGTGCCCTGGTGCTTGGGTGGTTCAAGACTTACCTCTCTGATCACTCTCATTGGTTCTACACCTTCTGTTGTTAGAAAGTTCAAGTATGGTATTCCCCAAGGTTAGGTTCGCAGTGCAATACTGTTTGCATTATGCATCACTACTCTTAGTAAGGTTATTGGTGGTCACCTCATTATATTTCACTTTTATGCTGATGACACACATCTCTATATACATCGCACTCACAAGAATGCAGCACAGGCTTTTGAAAGGTTAAATTGTTGCCTGGATGATGTCAGGAAATGTTTTCTGCAACTAAGTTGAAGTTGAATCCAGATAAAACAGGTTTTTTTATGTTTGAGTCAAAGGTGCAACATGAGAAGTTTGCGATTTTTTTTCAGGTTAACATGTTTGTTAAATTCCATCTCTTCTACTTAAGTGATGTGAAATTATGTTTACCTTTTGAAAACCATAAATTTGTACCTTCTGATTATATCATTAAATAAAAGAAGTTCACACCAATGGCACAGATAATGATATTCAGAATCTCAGAAACAATTTGTGCATATGCACTCCAGACATTCTGCTAGTGAAGGAACTCAGTATGTTTCTAAATATAAGTTATGGGGAAGTAAATGTTTTACATTCTTAATTTTAAAATTGCTATTGAGATTCATGTATTTGGCTGCATTTTAATAGACCAAAAAATAGACAACACATAAACTACCAAATATCAATTCATTCAATTTTATTATAAATTGATTTATCAATTTACAAATATTGTTCTCAAATAGCACACTAGTTATATAAAGAAAGCTATTGGAATCATTTATGTAGCATTTGTTTACATTTAAATCATCAAGCTAACACATGTTGGAAGTCTGTGTGATACTCAGCCTATTGGGTATTATTCAGGAAGCCCATTTTCATATTGCTTAGCCCAAATCCAATGTGTTTGACTTCTCTTCCCAGCTTGTGTATTTATATGGTTAAACATACACATAAATCTTTGTTGATATGAATGAGTTTTATTCTTCAGACTGCAATAGACATATTGATGACATCACACCCTATATCTCTCAAGCCTCACTCTCCCCCAAATGTTACATGACAAAAACCTCATCTGTACTAGAACTGACTTGTCCTCCAGGGACGATATTTTATTCAAACGGGGCCTCCAGACTTCTGATTATGTGTGTGTGTGGTGGTAACACAGGTTATTCCTCTGCCAAAATCTTCTGCAGTGGTACGTATATATTGCCTGAAACTGATTACATTATGTAACACTGTACATCCCTTTACACTAGCACATTATAATTTCAGTATATACAATCAATTTGAGTTAATTCGTATTTATGGGTAAGTCAGCAAGTCAAATACCCCAGTCTTTCAATAAATAAGTTAATTAGTAAGTAAATTAATAAGTAAGGCTAAAGGGAGAAAGTAGGTCAGTAAATCGGAAAGTAATTCAGAATGGAAGAAGTAGTAAGGTAACAAGAGAAAACCCAGAAATTGGTCAGTTTTTAAGACAGCTGATCAATGAGTCAATAAGTTTGTGCTTTTACAAACAGGAAGTGTAGAAGCAGTTTAGATATGCAGTGGCAAATCATTCCAGAGTTTTGGAGCATCATATTGAAAGCACAAGGCCATTTTTTAACAATTTTGCAATCTAGTAATCACCTGCCAGATGAGGATGATTATAGTAGTAGGTATATACGTATAAACAGATAAGTCTTAAGTGGGAGCCTGTTCCATCCAACTGGTCGGGCCATGGCAAAACTGGGCTTGCCTATGACCTTTCTGGGACGGGCTAAGGAAATCAATTTCCATGAATCAGACTACTAATTAAAATTTATCCAGAAAGGGCGAAGAAATCTTAAGCTAAAATTGAAATTTTTATATTCCCTAATGCAACTAGTTTTACAGCTACTTTTAGCATTTTTAGCCTTCTCTGGGTCAGATTTTCTTTACTTTTTCATTCTTTGTTTTTGGTTTTGTGTATTAATTTCATGTTTTTACTGTTACTGACAATTTTTGTTGTATTTTGTTCAGATTCTATGTCTTTTCCATTATTTTTCCTTTTTTTGCGAACAATTGCCATTATTTCAGAGATGAATACAAATAACAGAGGTGATATAGACTCTGCTCAACTCTACTCTACTCAGAATAACTGGAGAAGAATCCATTATTGCTTATACCTGTAAATAGCATTTTGACCTATTCTATTAAATTCTCTTCAAACTCAAGGCTTCTGTTTTAAAGAGGATGACAATCCAAAAATGACCAAAATCTTTTTTTTAATCTACCAAAAGTATAAAACTAGGTATATGGATCAAACCTATATTTTTCACCAAGCTACCAATCCTTGGTATAACAAACCTGGTCTGCTTGAATCAGTTTTGATACCACTTCCTGAGATCTACTGGTAAGTTTTTTCCTAAGCCAAAGGATGTATTGTTTTTATCTCTGTTTATCATTCCGTCATTTTGTCTGTTTCTTAGCAGGATCACAAAAACACTACTGCTTGGATCTTCCTGAAAAAAGTCAGAAGATGGGTCTTGGTCCAATTTAGATCCCATGAAATTTTCATCTGGATCATCATCTAGATACTTTCCATTTACTTTTTGTGCCTTGGTTTTTCAGGATTACACAGTTGCTACTTTTTGGATCTTCTTGAAAAGAAATCAGAAATGGGTCTTTGTCTTAGATTAAATTTTGAGACTGATCCGGATCACAGCCTGGAAACAAAAATAGAAAAGTCAGAATTTTCCCATTTAGTTATTAGTGAGCCTTTTATAAAACATATATATATATAACTTCTAAACTTTGCATCTACTAGTCTCCATTTAATGAGGTGTTATTTTCAAGATGTTTGTTTCTCTATTTCTTTGTTCATAAGATTACGCAACTGCTTGGATCTTCTTGAAAAAAATCAGAAGATGGGTCTTGCTCTAACTAAGACCATATTAAATTTTCAGAACTGATCTGGATCGCTCCCTGCAAACAAAGAATAATCAAGAGCTTTTGTCCATTTCTCTGTTTGTTAGCAGGATTATGCAAATACTACAGCTTACATCTTCCTGAACAGAAAAAAAAGAAAACTGATCTGTGTCCAACTTACATCCCATTAAATTTTAAAGGGTCATCTGGATCACTGTCTGGATAATTCTAATTCTAATTGGACTTTTATAGCGCTTAATCTCTCCTGTTCAAAGGGGACTCTAAGGGGCAACAAAACAAAAACAGTCAACCAACTTCAATATCCAGGGACAGAAAACAGTCTAAGCACCACAGAGAAAACCAGGGGGTAAGTAAGACTAAGGAGGGTATGCCTTGGTGTAAAGGTAGGTTTTG
The DNA here is from genome assembly GCA_964017235.1 of Sabellastarte sp. h YS-2021. Lineage (NCBI taxonomy): Eukaryota > Metazoa > Annelida > Polychaeta > Sabellida > Sabellidae > Sabellastarte > Sabellastarte sp. h YS-2021. Next base: position 146,554,657 of record OZ024931.1, read on the forward strand.
AGGCGTTTTCTGAAGGAGGCCAGAGAGGGGGATGCACGAATCTCCTAAGGAAGAGTATTCCAAACAGTGGGCACATCAAAAGCAAAACTATAACCAAACTGTTTAACGGATTTATGGACTGAGGGTTGAAACTTGGGAATGACAAGGAAATTACCACCAGTCTGACAGCGTCTGGTACTGTAGAAACTGCTGGATACCAAAAATTATAAGGATTTTCTCTTTTGCTTATTCTTACATGCCTAGACTTTTAATAATAAGTATTGGGGGCACAGTTTCTGTTCTTGGTGTACATATGATCAGACAAGTAACTGTAATCTCTTGTTGGTACTGTTAGTTTCCCATTCACTTATTAGTCAGGGGTATGTTGAATTCATGACTGTTTCTTTGTCTTTTTGCTGTTTGTTCATTTGTCTTTTTCGTTGTTTGTTAGCTGGATTTTGAAAACTACTATTGGTTGTAGCTTCCTCAAAAATGGGTCTTTGTCTAACTTAGATTCCAATAAATTTTGAGACTGATACAGATCCCCATGATTTTCATTGTACTTCACCATATCCAGTCCAAGCATACACTGCACTGAATTGAAGCTTTTTCTGGTTATATTCCCTTGGCGGTGGTAGCTCTCTCTGAGTGCTCTTGTTCTAATTTTAATCAAATTTATAATACTTATAGATCTACACTTTAAAGTAGTATATGCCATCACATGGTATGGGTATCAGATTTAATATACCTCTCTGCTGATCACTGGATAAGACGTTATTTTTGAAAGAATAATAAGAGTCTAAAAGTCTAAACAGAAAAATAAAATTTATAAAGTCTGCTCTGGAATCTTCCGTTCAAGTAAACTTTAGATCTGTTGGGTTTTGTATTCTCCAAATATGACACAAGTTATACTGCTATGCAAGTAGCCTTATTTATCCAATCTGAGATTTAAAGGTATATTGAAATTAACCACTATGATCATACTTTTATATAATTTAAAATTCCAAATTGTAATTTTGCATGATCCTGGGTTGGAGAATACAGATTAATAATTTGTAATAGATTTTTATTTATATCACACTCAATAATGATAATTTACCTTCTTGGTCTCTTTCAATGCTAGTGATATTTATTTAATTTATTATATTTTGTGGTATCAGAATTGCTACCCCTTTACTTTGGCCAGAACTATGACAAAAGTATACATTCCCTCCCCATTAATGCATCCATTTGACTTTATCGGTTGTTATTGAATGTATTTCTTGTAGAAGGGTTGTTCACATATGTTCCAATATGAGTTGAGCATTATTTGTTATTTTTTCCAATGTCATATTAAATCATGTTCAAGACAACACACTCGTATATATTGCCATTTTCCTTTGTGATTTATATTTTATTTGTGTAGGTTATTCAGGAGCTTCCTGTTTATCCAAGGTACAGAATCCTTTATCAAACAAATACGCTCTAGCGAGGCTGGTACTTCTAGAGATCACTTTTTTCTCCGTACTTTCATGAATTGTGGCATAGCATGATGAGTCCCTGTTTCTTCACTGAAGTTAAGCAGCAATGGGCAGGGTTAGTACTGGGATTGGTGACGGCTTCAATGCACTACTAGTGTCTCTGATGGCTTTGCAGCTGGCACAAGTGGACTGAAACCCCTTTCAGCCTTGTTACCTGTTTGTGTTAGTGGTTTTAATTCTGGTCATTTTTGCCAATAAGTTAGCTTGGAAAAATCATTCAGTAAGCCTTAGGTTATTCAACCTTAGGTTAATTGAATGTGATCTTCATGTCCCTGCCTTAGAGTTTCGATATAAAATCAATATATCTGTACATACAATATAAGAAAAAGTGGCCAGATATGTTTAATAAATTCAATCTGTGTATACAGATATATTTCACTGATCTTTTTAAAAAAAATGTATCATTTATGTAATCTTTTGTACAATGAGTGTGATAAATAAGTAGGAATATTTGATAACCTGCCCGATCTCTATGTTTCTGTTCGCAGTTTAAAAGTACATTCCAAATGCTGTTGTTTCTAGAGTCAGGAAGATCCAGATACCTTGGACAGAAAACATGTTCATCATTGGGGAGAATCAAAAGCCTTAATATTGAGATAGAATCCAGTTGCCTAGAGAAATGCATTGAAAATCAACTGTGTCTGTTTTTCCACCACAATCCTAGCAATCAAGAATGTGTCCTGTATGATAATTGTTCTGTCACAACTGACACATCTGGACATCATCTGCATCAGCTAGGTATGGAAGAACCTTAAGGCATCTCCTTAACTGCAGTGAAAGAGATGGATTTATTTTGATTTAATATTGTATTTCAACAACCTTGCATTGGGCACATTAACTAATTTCCATCGTGTGATGTGTTTCACCTAAGTACAAGGAATTAAAGATTCAGTTATATTTTCCATACCCTGGGACCTCTTACTTTGGATGTATTTTCCCATTTTTTTCGAAAAGAGTGCCAATGTTTTGTTAGTTTTCCTTACACTATATAACATACAAATGTGCTATAATCATCAATGTAGAACTGTTTTATAAGGTAACCGCTCCTTTCTGTTGCATTAAAATTCATGCAAGAGTGTCAGAGAAATACTAGTGACAAAATTTCTATATTTACTGATGTCCCTAAGTATAAGCCCATTTCAGGACTGTCATTTTACATTCTTCTATAACATATGGGCACAGTTTACTTATTATTAAAACAAATTAGTGGATAATAAATATTTAATAACCTTGTCGAACTGTAAATTTTGAAGAAAGCACACATTATTCTGCACTACTCATTCAAACTTCTTCTATGGATATTCTAAGCCAGATCAAAATATATGCTGCAAAATCAAGAAAATCAGATATAATTTTCCATCACCACTCAGGTGTTATTTTATCATACCATTCCATAGAAATAGTGTTACATTATGGTTAAATCTAATCATTCTGATAATTTAATGTTTATGGTTTCATTTCCTTTTTGTCATAAATATTACTTCAAAACACTGTTGAATTCACAGCTTAATGAAATAGTTTGATAATGTATAAATTTCCAAGGTAAGGCTTTGTGTCCCTTTCAATAGCAAAGGTCATATAAGTGCATCCAACATTTTGTAATGCTCTGAATCCAAACCCCTGTGATAGTGATATTATTTTTTTTCAAAAATAAGGTAGTTGGCAGGCATGGTCCGACTGGTCCAGCCTAAGTACTGTAGGATCTTTTGGAAGGTTAAGGATGTGGCAATACCACGATAATGTTCTACAAGACAGTCTACAAATATTGAGAAAAGACTGCCGAGGTGAGTTGGTTGTTGTCCTACTTTTTTTTATTTTTTTTTTTTATTTCATTACACTACTGTTCAGCTACCCAAGTTTGTGCCTACCCAAGTTTGTCACCTGCATTTATTGACAATATTTAAACCTATTAGCAATTAACTTTCTTTGTAGGGTAATGCATCAATGTTATAAGCACTTGTTCCGCTTGTTTCAGTATCAAGATTGCTTGTCCTTTTCAGTTTTTAAGGCAGGTGACGAACTTGGTTTGCTGAGCAGTAAACTGTACCAGTTTTAAGTTTATTAACACAAGATCATTTAAATAGAACAGCTGAACATAAATTTGCAAGACACACAACGGGAACTTGTCTTTAACATCAACATCACTAAATAAGAATCTTGACATTTAAGTGGTATTACGAAAACTAAATGGATGGCAGGCATTAATTCTCTATAACTGGGAATGCATGCATCGAAAGTGACCGTATATTTAAAAATATATCCTGTACTACAATTTGGGGTCCACGGTGGCAGAGTGGTAACACTCTCACCTCCCACCTCTGAGGCCGGGGTTAGATCCCCGGCATGGCCTCAAGTGGGAAAGCTGGTAGTTGCTTGCCGTTGGTCACCAGTTTACAGTACAGAACCCTAACGAACTATATGTACTGGTTTCCTCTGCCCTTCCAACTACCCGTCGTGATATGACCTGTACAGTGTTGAAAGTGATGTAAAACCTCAAATAAATAAATAAATGTACTACAATTTGTAAATGGAAATCCTCCAAAATAATTAATATATGTCCGTCATTACTGTGTTGTTGTTGTTTTTTTTTGGTTTGTGGAAATGTACAAGTGTTGTCAATGACACTCAAGTGATTTCTTTACAAAAGTTTAATATGTCCTTATTATATAATTCTATTTTGTGCCAACTTAAGGTGTGTGCAAACTGATCATACCAAGCATTATGTTACTTATTTAAGGAGTTGGTGTTCAAGGACTACATTGTTTACTATTTTTGAACATGGTACACATTTGACTTTCCTTCCCAACAGTGCATACCTTCAACATGCAAAACACCTCTGTTATGGTATATGGAACAAGCACGGTAGAAATTACTGGTTTCTTTCAAGTTGTAACAGGAACCAGACAAAATGTAGACAGGAACAAGACAAAATGTTAAATTTAACAAATTTATTTAACAATGAAAAAGGTAGTTACAGTCAACTGAGATACTCTCAACAGTTTGTCCTTATTTCAGGAAATAAGGAACACTTACATCACTAACAAGGAGAACACACGTGCCCAAGCCTCTCGTAAGTCTCCCTTGACAGATGGATCCATTTGTAGCCATACTATGTGCAAGCAGAGAATAATTTGCATGCCAGTTTTCGTTCTGAGGTCTCTGTGAACATGAAATTCTGTTTAAAAAAATCACACATGTAAGTTTAGTGTCCCGATTTTTCTCTGTTACCAGTACATACGTGCATGTACGATGGGCTGTAAGAGTGGCTTTATATGGCAAAAGAACTTTGCATTCACAACAGACACAGTTGTTGAAAGACAGACTGGCAGAGTACAACCTCCAATATTGGTAACAAAAAGGTCATTAAAATTTTTAATGGGTGGGCAGGTATTACTAGAAAGAAAAAAACTGACTCGAATTGGACTTTAAGTAATTATTACTGAGTAGAGAAATACTCACTTGTACTCGGTTTTAAGTCATTTCAATGTTCGGGTACTCATTACTGAGAAGAGAAATACTCGGAGGCAGTGGTTTTGAAATAATTCTAATGGGTATTTACAATTGTTGTTTACATACTATTGACCTTAACAAGTAAACGGATAAGTTGTATGATCAGTAAGATTGTGTTCACAACTGCATTATACAGACAGATGTTCTAGAGGCAAACTTACAAGAGGTTATTAGCAGTATGATTTTGATGCATCCAACGTGTGAACTTTTTGATGCATAGTTCAATTATAATTGTAAAATTTTTCTTTTTGATGCATAGTTCAATTATAATTGTAAAATTCAGGGACAATGAGATATTTGACTGATATATGTCTGTCTAAACAATGAGCACCAGCCCTTATTAATTTGATATTGCTTCTTTAATTTCTATGTAATACAAATTTTACTTATCACTTAATATGCCCTGTGCGACGTAATGGAATATAATATTCTATAGTTGTTATATACTTGGGAGGCTTGGATGTCCTCAAAAATAATTCTTATCTGCATCTGGATCACTGAACCAGAATTGTTGATACATTAGCAATTTCCACATGCATAAATAAGAAAGTCTATTTGTACCACATTGTGCTCATGACTTGGTCATCGCCATAGAGTGTCAAGAATTATTTTCCTTATGTTTTGTAAAGTAGTGTATAGGGGTTATTAAGTGCAGACCAACAAAGATTGACAAAAAAGGGGAAAGCAGAAAACAAAAGTAGAAAAGACAGGGAATATGTACTTTGGGGGTCACTAGCTACAAAACAATTACAATGGAGAAATGAGAAGACATGAAATATTGGTACTTAATGCCCAAAAAGAGCGATACCATAGAACACAATATGTAAAAGACAAGGTGCTAAATAAGTGAAAACCCATGTACAAACCCAGAAGTAGATTTTTTTCATTATTCGTAATTTTTAGCAACAGTTGCAGTTGAGGGTGTGGGCGTTATGCATAGTTATACATTGCTCTATTTATTAAAGCATGTTAACTCAGGAGAGAAACTAAAAAAAACACTTTTAGGATTCCTCATAGAGAGAGCTGGCTAAATTGGCCCTCAGCAAATAGGGCCTCTTACAACTCTGCCCTCAGCACATAAGGCCTCTTAAAACTCGGATCTGGCAAACTAGGCCATCAGGTAAAACGTTGTTTATAAAGTGCAATGCAATAAGATTATTTTTATCCTCTGTCCTCGACTCTCTTGTTTATTTTATTTTATGTTTTTTCAAACTCTTTATTTTCCCTTTTTTATACACAGGTGCAACAGTTTCTGGAGGGGCAAGGGAAGCGAACCCCCCCTTCAGAAACCTTACAGTGTTTATCATACATGATGTCAACTAATTTTTAATTTATTTACACTTTTTTCAACTTTAGAATACACTTTTAACTGGGAAATAGAGCTTTTTTTCACACATATATATATATATATATACACTAAACACAGATACACTCATACAAGACAGGACAGAACACAAAGAACAACAATAGGTGTGTTTATTATTCAATTTTCTTTATACTTTACTCACAAACTTTTTAATTTCCTGTACTATTTTGTATTTCGATGTGTTTTTTGTTGCTAAGATATATATTGAGACGCAATATTTCAAATGGACAAAGAATTCCGGCAAATTGACACTTTTTTCTTTTAAATGACAATTGTAAATGTATGCTTTTGCTTGCAAAATTAGAGTGTTCAAAGGTTTGTGCATAGTAATGTCATCTGTATTATAGCCAAACAAAATATCTTTCATACTATATTGTATATTATATTCATTATTGCAAACATTCCAAAATTCAAGCAATTTAATCCAAAAATTTTTGATGTACGGGCACTCTAAAATTAGATGTTCAATAGTTTGAACTTGAAACAAACACCATCTGCAATTTGGATTGTTTATTTTCTTGATTTTATACAAAAGCTTATTAGTTGTAAGAAACCTAAATAGAATTTTATATTGAATATCTCGTATTTTATTTTCTACTGGCAAAGTATGAGACAACAAGAAAATATTTTGCCAATCTTTCTCTGTGATCTGACCAAATATTGAATTATAATGTTCTATATTCTTGTAGGTGAATGTACTCTTTTTTTCAAAGTTTTAATTTTTATTTTGCTCAAACTAATTCTTTTACCAGATAGCTCTATTCCTGTAAAAATATTAATCTCCGAAATATCATTTAACTCTTGTATCTTTTTCTTAACTGTCATTTCAACAAGAGAGATAACTTTTCTCAAAGCAAGGTAATGTTTATATGTTACTCCTCTTTTAAGCCAAATTTCAAATGATACTATTTTGCCCTCTTTGTCAAATATGTCCTTAATGTACCATAAACCAGCCTGAAACAATGATTTGTTATAAAATGGTCCATCATCTTTTCTAAATACATCTGAGTTATACCAAACAAACTGACTTTTTATTTCTTGTACATTGTCATTATTTTTATATTTTACAAACTTCCAGTGTGTAAAAACTTCTTTGTAAAATAACGGTAATTTAGAAAAGGATGGAACCATATACTCTGTATATTTGCTTCTAAATAGTATATTAATATTTTCTTTACCTAAAACTTCTAAAATGTATCCTTTCCACATATTATTATTTTCATCTAGTAAATATTTCATCCACATTATTTTTAAACTTTTGTCAACTGTATTAAAATCATGCATATTGTACCCACCATTACATATCTTTTGCATAAATATATTTCTACGAACTTTATCTGTATTACCATTCCATATACAGTTATAAATTAACCGATCAATTTCATTTTTGATTAATATTAGAATATGCATCACCTTGGATAAGAATAAAAATTTTGATAATCCTAATGTTTTGGCTATTAGCACTTTTCCTTTCAATGATAAATACCTTCCCTTCCATGCATTTAGGGTTTGTTTTAATGATAATAAAAGTTTTTCAAAATTGGCCTTTTCAACTTCTGTTGTTTCGTGTCCCACATATACACCTAATATTCATATTGGAGTCTTTGGCCATGCTATGTCAAATGGGGTTTCACTATTTCCTTTATTTTTTCCTAACCATAGTCCTTCAGTTTTGGTTTTGTCAACTCATAGCCCTGAACAGGATTCAAATCGATTAAACAATTTAAATAATTCACCACCTGATTTTATATCCATCAATGAGCAGGTTAAATCGTCCGCAAACTGTAATAATTTTATTTCATTTTCTACTATTTTTATACCTTTGATTTGATCATTTTGTCTTATTGCAATTGACAGTAATTCAATGCATATAATGAATAGATAAGGTGACAATGGGTCACCTTGTCTTACCCCTAGTCCAATTTGGAAATATTGGCATGTGTGTCCATTGTTTAATATACAGCTAGAAATGTTATTATAAAAAGTTTGAATCCATTTAATAAAATCCTGTCCAAAATTGAATTTTTCTAGAGATTTAACAATAAAGTTCCATTCAAGAAAATCAAAAGCTTTTTCAAAATCCACAAATAAAAAATAAGATAAAAGATCATTTTCATCTGAATAGTACATCAAATCTTGAATTGTCCTAACAGTGAATTCAAATTTTCTGTTAGAAATAAATCCTGATTGGTTTTCATGAATTATATCTGGTAGTATATCCTGTATTCTCTGACAAATTGTTTTGGTCAAAATTTTGTAGTCCAAATTTAATAAAGATATTGGTCTCCAGTTGGACAAAAGTAATCTATCTTTTCCAGGTTTTTGTAACAGTGTTATGACCGCTTGTTTTTGGCTGGTACTTAATTCACCTTTTTCAAAACTTTCATTGAAGCTGTTGACCACAACTTCTTTAATGCTATTCCAAAAAAAATTGTAAAATTCAATGGTTAACCCATCATTTCCAGGAGATTTATTTTCTTTGAAACTTTTTAATACATTGGTACACTCTTCTATCGTAACTTTCCCTTCACAACTAAGTTTTTGTTGCCTGCTTAACTTTGGGATATTTTTTTGATTTAAAAAATATTTTAAATTTTCATTATTTATTTTTATGTTTTTTGGACCAAGTAATTCAGAATAATATTTTCTTTGGTGCTGTGCAATTTCTTTAGGGTTAGTGATGATTTCACCTGTTTTTGTTTGTAGTTTTCGTATATGTTTTTTAACAAAGTTATTCTTTTCCATACTAAAGAAAAATTTTGAACTTTTTTCTCCTTGCTCTACCCATTTAATTCTTGATCTTACAATCGCACCATTTAATTTATCATTATCTATTTTTTCAAGTTGTTTTTTTACACTTTGTATCTCTGTAAATATTTCTTCAGTGGGGTTTATTGCAAAGCTTCTTTCAAGATTTTCTAAAGTATTTAAAAGAACTTTTTCGGAACCTCTTTCCTTCTTCTTATTTTTTTGGGAATAGTTTATTGTGAATTTTCTAATTTCATATTTAATTAGTTCCCAGAGACCTTGTTTGCTCTGAAATTCTTCATAGAGACTTCTCCATTCCATTAGTTTCTTCTTTAAATTTTCCACATAATCGGTTTGCTTTAAAAGTGAACTGTTAAATTTCCAATATCCTTTTCCTCTATTGTCATTTTTTAATAGTTTTGCACCTAAAATAATTGCTGAATGGTCCGAGTGAAGACTTGGAATGATATCTGTCACTGTTATTATATCTTGTATAGAATTTGAAATCATCCAGTAGTCCAATCTACTTTGATATAATGGCTTTTTGGTTCTGTAGGTATATCTTTTAGTTTGTGGGTTTCTAACTCTCCAAATATCATATAAGTCAAATTGAGTTATCATATTATTCAAATTATTTAAAGATTTTTCATCACCTAAAACATGAGTTTTTGTATTCTGACTCTTATTTTTGACTCCTTATGACAATTTTATTGCAGATGTAGAGCCAATGTGACTAAGGATTGCCTTGTTACATTGACACTGTGAATGTTAACCAAAACTGTAAGAAATTGAAAAAAGCTTATTTCTGAGTTAATATAGGAGCATATGAATAATTAATGTTATTGTATTATTTACAAGCTCACAGATAGGTCTTGACTCCTTATCACAAGTTTATTGTGGATGGAGAGCCAATGTGACTTAAGATTGCTTTGCTCCATTGCTACTACTTCCTGGTATTAATTATAATTCTATAGATATATGAAAGTGTGTGTTCTGCTCTCAGATCACTAAAAAACTGAATCATTAATTTTAAAAGAAAAAAGATTATATGACAGAATAACACATATAGAACTCAACATATCATTGGAACGAGACTACCAAAACTTACATAGTCTTAAAATGGAATGGGAAGACATTCTAGATATAAAGGCGAAAGGTAGTATGATGAGATCCAAAGCAAAATGGATTGAATTTGGAGAAAAAAAATTCAAAATATTTTCGGAACCTAGAGAAGAGAAATTATACATATAAATATATCAAGAAAATTATAACAGAAAATAATATTGTTATTGCAAAACCCAAGGATCATTTTAAAAGAACAAGCAAAGCTTTATCAGAACTAAAAAATGACAAATCTCCCAGATTAGATGGTTTCTTAAAAAACTTCTACAAAATATTTTGGGAAGAATTGAAATATACATTATGGGAAAGCTGTCACTACTCATTTGATAATGGAGAACTGCCTATAAGCCTAAGAACAGGTATGATCAATCTGATCCCCAAAGAGGACAAAGACCATAGATTTCTAAAATCATGGAGGCCCGTTAGCCTACTAAATACAGATTATAAAACACTGACAAAAGCTTTGGCAAATAAACTTCAGAAAGTCATCCCCAAGATAGTCAATACAGATCTGGTCAGATATATCAGAGGTAGGCATATAGGTGAAAACATCCGAATAATAGAAGACCTAATTAAGAGATGACACATTAAGAAAATTCAAGGGTTTATAGCACTAATAGACTTTCAAAATGCCTTTTACTCTATTGAGTGGCTGTTCTTGTTCGAAACTATTGTATTTTTCAACTTTGGTAAAAAGTTCATCAGGTGGATTCAGCTATTGCACAAAAGTATTAAGGCATGTACAACTAATAATGGGTATTTATCAGATTTTTTTGAACTCCAAAGGGGAATTAAACAGGGCTGTCCTATATCAGCATTATTGTTTTTCTTAGTTGCAAAGATAATATCCAATAAAGTCAGAAATAATAAAAACATAATGGGAATAATGATAAACAATACAGAATTTAAAATATGTCAACTAGCCAATGACACCACTCTCTTCTTGAAAGAAAAACTTTCGCTAAAACTGGCAATAAATCACTTATTAAAATTTGAGTGATTATCAGGCCTAAAATTAAATCTAGAAAAAAATGAAATAATATCAATTGGAAAAACCTTGAGTAAAGGTGATATGCCTAGCCTTGCTTAAGGCTCAAGTTTCTTTGCAGTAAGGGAAAGTTTTCTGTTCAGATAATGGAGTTTTAGTTTCTGTAACATACTCATACACGTACTGACTATACAGCTAAGAGAAAGAGCCTTGTAAACTTTGCTTGAAGTCAAATCCCTCTTAGCCCTACCTCCCTGCATGCATTCTGTTTTCTTTATATCTACAAGGGCCTAACGTAAAAAGCCACATAGTGAGTTCATGTGGCCTTTATCTCCTGAGACCCAGATTACAGCAAATGTGTAACACAACACCTTGTAAAGTGTACCTGTCTTTACAGTGGTATATAAATGTGGTATAAACTTATAAACTTGAGTCTGCTTTTCTGTGGTCTAAATTTTTTTATAAACTTTGAAGTGTTTACTCTGAAATATTTTCTTTTTAGAAAATATTCATGAAATACCCATTTATTCCTGTGAATATTATTGCCAAAAAGATCTTGCAACTATGTATCACACCAACAACCAACTTTTCCAAAGTTGTATTATACAGACTTAAGAATTTAATTTGCTTTGTAAATTATTTTCACTCTTTATTTTCATCTACTGATAGCTGTGATTGAAATCTAATTCATCACAGTACAACCAAATATTGATTTTAAATTTTATGTGAATAATCAAGAAAAAGGGTATTATAATAATCTGAAGGCACCAGGCATAAATAAGAAATAAACTAGAAAGTACTCAAGGAGTGCAGACATCCACCAATAGTGTTTTCTTTCCCAAATGTAATAACTACATATCCATATAAAATGCAGAAAGAACTATTCATTGTATCCCCAATTTTCGGGGTTCATGCATGGTCATCTTACATGCACATTTCCTTTTAAAAGTCCGCATCCACAGAGATTTCTTGTGTTCAACCTACAAGGCACATTTCTCTTGGGATTCTTTTGAAACTTTGCAAGTGACTTGCTTCGGCAGAGATCTGACCACCCTTTTGGTGGCCCGGGAGTCAAAATTATGCTCTGTTGAGTAAATCAGTTGTAACTTGTTATTTATGAGTCCCTATAAACACAGAGTAAGGGGGTGTTCCACTGGAGCCATCCCTACAACTGACCCTATGACTCCATAGAGTTGGTTAGCCGAGTCGGTGATCAGGGACAAAAATTCAGAAAAAAGTGTTGGACAAATATGGGTCAGTTTGATCTGCCCGACCAGATGTAATAGGCTGGGAATTTTATTATTGTGTAACCAAATAAAAACACTTTTTCAGGTTTCTTAATATATTACAACATACACATGGACCTTTCCTATCTGTTAACTTTAAGATTACATGCACTCCTTTCTACAAGTTGTTTTCACATTCCGAACCTCTAAGAGCAATATTAGGGGAGATATAAGGCCTTTTTAATAGGATAACCCTATTTGACATCAAACAAGTGATGCGGTGGCCATTTTGTTTTTGAACTAGGCCAAATTTACTACCAGGCTTTTCTAGCCATATAGCTTTTGTGCAAATTTGATAAAGCTAGCTGGAATATTTCAAGATTTAGAGCACTTTATGATTTGTAAATAATTAGCTATGTCGGCCATTTTGTTTTTCAAAATGAGGCTAAAATTTACACAGACAGGTTTTTATAACCATAACCATTCCCTGCAAATTTGATGAAGATATCTTTATAAATGAAAGAGATATTAAGGTTTATGCATACTGACGGACGCACATACGGAAGGCGTTTTATAATCTCCCGACCATGCCTTTCAGCCGTAGGCGGGATATAACAAGCTAGTTTCATGATAGGACAAGACTTGAACTCATAATGACAAGACTGTAATTGATAAAAAAAGACTGGAAGTAATAAGACAAGACTGGAAGTGGACAAGACAGGAAGTGACTAGGACAACCTGGTTTCCAGCTGGGCAGAGCCACAGTCCGGATCAAGAGTCAGAGAAGGTCGGTGAAATATCAAACGTGTGTGATATTTTGCTGACCCAACACGGCAAGCCAGGAAACTATAACTGACCCTAACCGACTCTGTAAACAATGTTCCCAACCCTCAGTTACCAAACAGAGAAACAAACATAACCTCCTTTTGGCCTAATGCAAGCAAATATACATAAATGTCCTTATAAAATATGAAGTAAATATTATTGAACAATCCTGTGTAATTCTTCCTATCCATTCCGTTTTACAAATTTTCTGTCATCCAAATAAAATCTAACTGTCTCAACATGGTTGGATAACAGAGGCTCAACTCTATATTTAGTTGCAAATTTAATATTTTGACACATTTTGTTGTTTCTAAAGCAATGTATTTTTAGATCCTGTTTCAGCCACTGTCAGTGTAAATTGGCCTTAGGTAAAGATTTCCCCTATGTTAAGTATGTGTGTTTGAAACTGGCCTCCTCTCAGTATTGTGTGATTAACACATTGCCTTGATATAGAAGGCAAGGGATTAAATAATTTATTACAATGAAATAAATTTTAAATGTAAACTAAGCAGCTTACACAAAGAAAATTATCTCAAATAATGAAATACTTTTTGTTTTTAAAAATGCATATGAGTTGAGAGAGCAAGATCATTGGAAAAGCTTTTATCTGTGATTGGCACTTCAAATGGGTTAACCACAGAAGTATGCATTATAATGTACACAGATGGAGTGCTGTGCATGTCATAAAACACACATGGTTCCAGGTAACTGGAGTTTGGGGGAATACTTCCCTCAGAAGACTGCCTGTCAATCATTTGGTAGTCATGGTAATGGGAGATTGCAAAGCTGAACTGTCTGCAAAGTTTACAAGGCTCTCTGTCTGATGCAGTTCTTTCTCTTAACATGTATGGGTGCTTTATGAATGCCAAATATTTGTGTGTATGTTTGAAAAGATATCATGCAAATTTGAGCCGTAAGCAAGGCTATGATATGCCTAAAGCATTACACAATGTCCAATTAAAATCCCTCCCCTTCAAAACTCTGGGAATATGGTTTGCAAAGGACACTGAAGAAGCTGCAACATTAAACTATAAAAACACAGCCAGTAGAGCCAAAAAGAACTTGGTATATGGCAATTAAATGGAAAATTACTTACATTAAATCCTTGATATTTCCTAAATTTGTGCATCTATTTATCTCAACCTTCACCCCAAACCACACCCTTCAGGATATTCATAAGACAATAGTAAACTTCATATGGAACAACAAACCCCAAAAGTGAAATTTGAAACCATGATTGGAGTTTTTGGCGATGGAGGCCTCAAATTACCTGACATATGCAGTATACATACAGCACAAAAAATTTACTGGATTAGAAATCTGTTGAGTGACAGTAACAGCAATCAAAGAATCTAGCCTTAAGTTGCTGAACATAGACACACCTCTGTTAAATCGCAAGCTACAACCAGAAATGAGTAAACAAGCCAAACTTTTCTACAATCCTAACAATTCAAAGCTATTATTAGAATTATAAATTGTAAGCATAACTTACACAAATGGAAAATTATAGAAAGCGTGATATGCACAAACTGTCTGAATAACCAAATATACACTATTGAACACTTTTGGACAAATGTTGAAAAACTATTAGAAAAAAGTCTCTCAATAAAACTATGCTTTACCATCTGTGAAATTATCTTTTGGAATACATATAGAACATGATACTTTTTTTAGCAGCAAGTTCACTTTACCAATGATTGATAGGACTACTTTATTATATGCTGCATGGAAAACTTACACAAGCCACACTGAACAGTTCAGCTGTACAATTTATATCTCACACACTATTTTGTACATTTTTGATTATTATTCCACTTTAATCATGTTACAATAATTATAATAGTTTAAAAAGAAGTGAATCTAACCTTAAGTTGCTGAACATAGACACACCTCTGTTAAATCGCAAGCTACAACCAGAAATGAGTAAACAAGCCAAACTTTTCTACAATCCTAACAATTCAAAGCTATTAACAGAATTATAAATTGTAAGCATAACTTACACAAATGGAAAATTATAGAAAGCGTGATATGCACAAACTGTCTGAATAACCAAATATACACTATTGAACACCACCTGTTTGTGAATACACTTTTGGACAAATGTTGAAAAACTATTAGAAAAAAGTCTCTCAATAAAACTATGCTTTACCATCTGTGAAATTATCTTTTGGAATACATATAGAACATGATACTTTTTTTTATAGTGATGTTGATATATTTGTACACAAGTAAAATAAAATTATTTTAGCAGATTTTCCATTGGTGAAATATTTTAATTATATCAAAAAAAAATAATAAAACATTTTGAAAAAGCAAATCTCATGGGAAATATTACACATAGTATTTATTACTTTTCCTTTGTTACTTTTGCAGCAAGTTCACTTTACCAATGATTGATAGGACTACTTTATTATATGCTGCATCGAAAACTTACACAAGCCACACTGAACAGTTCAGCTGTACAATTTATATCTCACACACTATTTTGTACATTTTTGATTATTATTCCACTTTAATCATGTTACAATAATTATAATAGTTTAAAAAGAAGTGGTGTAAGCAAAAATCATTATTACAACCAACTTACTACTTATGCTTTTTACATTCCCATTAGTAAGAGAGAGTCTACAGAGACACAATTTCTACTAAGTACTATAATTATAATTCTGCTTCATTTAACTATATTTTTATTCAATTAAAAGGCTTTTTAATTTATCATACAACTCATCATCCGCTCTCTCAACTGCAGGCATATTGATATTTCTATATTAAGTCTATTTTGTCTTTGCAATTTGTAGGAATTCAGTAAATACAATATTTTGTTCTTATGATCTACAATAATTAATAAACCATTTACCCCAATAATTGTGGTTGTTATATTCGGCTTTTAAAACAACGAATAGCCAAACATTATTTCACAAATTGTGAAGGTTAGTTTTTCACTTAGCTTGACTAAATCCACCAACCAATTTTCCACATTTTCCCAAAATAGTTTGCTAAAGCCACAGAGATAAAATTGGTGTTGAATGGTATCAAAAAGGGATTTCTTTAATGTTCCATTTATACAAGTTGTACTTACAATTTATTATTATGTGTACAACCTTGTACTGAAACGATTGTAAGTAGGTTTCAATAGCACAGTGATGTACAGCATTAAAAATTTTATACCACTTTACTGCATGTAAAAACGGGTAAAGGTCAATCCATGTATTGATGGCGGATGCTTGTATTTATTTGTTTCCTATCAGCTCCCAATATATGTCTTTATTTTTCATTTGCATTAAACGGATCAGCTGACCTCTAACTGGCACTGTAATGTTACTATATAAATTCATATTAGGTACATTATCTGACATTTTCCTTTTCCATTCTGTATGTAGTTTATTTATTTGGGGTTTTACGTCGCTTTAAACACTGTACAGGTCATATCACGACGGGTAGTTGGAAGGGCCGAGGAAACCAGTACATACAGTTTGTCAGGGTTCTGTACTGTAAACTGCTGACCAACGGCAAGCAACTACCAGCTTTTCCACTTGAAGGGTGTGCTGGGAACTGAACCCCGGCCTCAGCGGTGGGAGGCAAGAGTGTTACCACTCTACCACCGTGGCCCCCCCATTCTGTAGGTAGGGATCTTCGAATAATGTTATAGTCATAAATACTAATATTCCATTTCAGCCGTTCCTTTATTTCCCCTAAAGTTAAAAAAAGGGGCCACGGTGGCAGAGTGGTAACACTCACCTCCCACCTCTGAGGCCGGGGTTCGATCCCCGTGATGGCCCTAAGTGGGAAAGCTGGTAGTTGCTTGCCGTTTGTCGGCAGTTTACAGTACACAACCCTAGGGAACTCTATGTACTGGTTTCCTCTGCCCTTCCAACTACCCGTCGTGATATGACCTGTACAGTGTTGAAAGCGACGTAAAACCCCAAATAAATAAATAAATAAAGTTAAAAAATGTCCATTATCATTAATTATACATTTTACTGTTAATTCCTTGAGAGACTCATGTACTCCTATAAAATCTATTAGTTTTAAAGGTTTGTTATTTGAACACACAAACTTATTGGCAAATATATATTCATTTTGAATTTCTTCCACATTTTGTGGTGGTCGGCTTTTGAATAAGAGCCAACACTCCATTAACTGTTTATGAAAAGGAATTACACAAGTTTTAATATAGCTATGAGGCAATTTATGATTCAAATCATTTTTATCAAAGTTTAGCATGGCCCACATGAGTTTAGCCCATGTGGCATTAGTATTAAAGTCCATAGCTAATCTTTTGATCCAACTGATTTTTGCTTTTCATGAACTATGAAAATATCTGGTATCCTTATCCCTCCCGCACTGAAGTTTGAAACAACTATTTCTCTTTTAATTTTGAGGGGTTTACCATCCCATAAAAAGTCAAAGATTAATTTATCAATTTTCTCTAGAGCTTCTTTTGGGTAATAAAGCACTGAAAGAAGATGTTGAATTACTGATAAAGCCAAAGTTTTAATAATTATAATTTTCCCTTTGAGTAACAATTTTCTTAAAGACCAACTATGCAACAACTTTTCCAGTGATACAATTTTATTATCAAAATTTAGCTTTATCATTTCGTCAGTGTTTTCTGAAAACCAAATTCCTAGTGTTTTAAATTATTTTGAGACAACAGGTACTTTTTTACATTCCTTTGAAAGAATAAGTTTATTAAATTTATTTAGGCCAATGGGAATAAAAGTTGATCTTTCAAGGTTGACCTTTAAACCTGAAGTTCAAACTGTTTAACTATTGTAAAAGCTAAACCAATTTACCTATTATCTTTCAAAAACAAGGTTGTATCATCTGCCAGCTGGCATAATTTGATCTCAACATTATTAATCTTTATAACCCTTAATGATTTTTCTTGTCTAATTTTTTATTGCAAGTGTTTCTACTACTAAAATACAGAGTAGAGCAGATATTGGGCATCCTTGTCTTATTCCTCTTGTCAGATTAAAGTAACCAGAATAGAAACCATTATTTCCAACACAAGATTGAATCTTGTTGTAAAATATTTTTATCCATTTGATAAAATTACTCCCAAAATTGTATGACTTCAAGCATTCAATTAAAAAAGACCACTCAATTATAGAACATGATACTATTATAAACTTTGTAAATTACATAATAATTCTTGGAAAATGGTATATTAATAATTGTAGAACGAATGCTAAAAGAATACAAATTAATGAATTTCAAGAGAAAGTTGAAAATCCTACTTACACTAAAACCCTCACATGAGAAGGAGAGCATGTATAAAATGATAATAAAAATATTTAATGTCCCTTCTCCGCTAAAGGGATTTTATTTCCATTCCCTTTCTCTCTATCAAATGTCTTTTCGATACAATACTTCATGTATATTGTCTGTGTGTAAATGGTCTTGTTATACATCCAGATTGTATTTTTGAAATGTATTGATGTCTACGTGATTGCATATGACCCAAAAAGATTAATAAAAAATATTTTAGAATTTGGCACACAGAAAACTGACATCTTAAATATTATCCATGGAAATATTCCAAATGTTTCTTTTTATTTCAAGCAATCTTGATTGGTTAGATTTTACAATTATTGTTAACTTCATATTCATTATAATTTAAGAAATGTTCCATTATGCTTAGTTCTGTACTACTTCACTATTTCAGGTTATCCCTGCCAGTTGACAAGAGGCCTAAAGCTATTAAATCATGTAATGAAAACAATGAAAGTTGAAGCTGGAATCAAGTGCCTGGGTGCTTGCATTTATACTGTGGGATGTAGGTCAGTCAACATGTGGTCAGATAAGCCTACTGGTCACCAGTGTGAGCTTAATGATGTCATTATGGCATCAGCTACAGAGGCTGATGTCTCAAATGCAGATGGAAATGAATATTATGAGTTAAATATTGCTGAGTGTATTGAACAATAACTTGACTGAAGTACATTGCAACAATTGATTTTAATTGATTGATTGGGATTATTATTTTATTGCGTCTTCAACATATTGTATTGATCATATAATGATGGATATTTGAGAGGAAGGAGGGAAGCAGTGCATACTAGTTGGTCCTGTTTCTTAACTGAAAATATCAGGCACTGAAAAGCAGCTTCCACTTTTTCCACTCTAGGATGGACAAGGAATTGAATTCAAAACCACAGAGATTAGAGTTGAATGTGCTACCCACAATAACTTCTTGATAGTTGAAATATGATATCTATCAGAGCTTCATCTTGACAACTTAGTTACTGGGTCATAAATGAGATTATGATGCCGAATGATTAATTTGTATATCTGTGTTGCAACTTTCTGTGCTAAGGGTATGAGCTACAAATGAATGCACTAGTATACTTCCATTGTGGGTTGTTATGGTCCACGTTTTGCTTCTGACAAGCTTTACTACAATATAGACACTGAATTACTGAAGGAGGCAGTCAGATTGACATACGGCATGGCTCTTTCAGAACTAGCATTATACAGAGTCTCTTTTCTGAAGCAAAAGGATAACATGGTGAAGCAGATACTCAAATAATAACAGGAATGACCACAGCTAACAACTAAGATTATATCATAATAGGTCTTTTGTACATCATACATGTTGCCATTGTCCTGGAATTGCAATCCCTAAAGGTTCAAAATATGCCTCTTCAAGCTGGCTTAAAACCAAAGAGATAAGAGTCAAGCACTCAAATACAACACCTGCTAACTACTCAAACATTGAAACATGGATAATGCTAATTAAACAAAGAAAAAACATTTCAGCATATGATACATGGATTGCCAAATTATTTACTACTGTGTGGTGAGACTCTTGCATTTCATCCTTTAGTATATAAAATCTCCCTATCTTGAGTGTGGAAACTTGGTGGCTGTTTCCTTTAATTACTTGATGGTTTAAAGTGTACAATCTTGACTTTTTATTGCAACTACCTGCTGTGATAAATAGAAATAATGTTACAAATTACAAAATTCAAAAGACCAATAACAGATAACCTCATGGCATATGTTTCTGTGTTGCTGAATTTTTATCAATAGGGCAAGCTTATCCTTGACAATATTTTTCTAAAATGTAACCAAAGTATATTTAAATGTGATATGATACAAAAACATTGATATGATATTTAAGTATTAAGTTTCTACAATTATTTTAATGCAAGATATTTCTTCGGGCTTCATTCTGATTTTAAATTCTCTTTAAAATGGTCCATTTCAGATTGCAAAACAGTTGCACAGTATTAATAAAACATAATTCTGGAGTAAGAAGTGTTGTTGGAGGATAAATAATTATTGAGATAAAGTGTAGATTTTAATCAAACTTATATGTGTAATATATCTATATATAAATTTTTTCTGTCTCTTTTTTGTATATTATCATCACCTCTGTTGTAATTAATTTCAGCGAGGATTACCAAATTTATACGAAATTTTAACAATGCTTTGTGATTTTTTGCAAAACTACAGCATAAAATCTGGGTTAGTAATTATATCGGTTAGTTTTGGCATAGATTTGGTTTGATTTAAAATAAGGATTATACAAGTTACATATAAACTTTATCAAACCAGCCAACATATCAATCTTTTACCTACTTGTTATATGTGATTTAGGTTTATTCTTTATTTGGGTTTTAACGTACTTTCAATATATTGTATAGGTCATATCACAAAAGGAAATTTTATAGGCAGAGGAAACCACTACATACAGTTGGCCAAAGTTCTGCACTGTAAAATGCTGACCAATGGCAGACAACTACCAGTTTTTCCACTTAAGGTTGGGCTGGGATTGGAACTCCGATGTCAGAGGTAGGAGGAGAGAGTGTTACCGCTCTGCCACCGTGGCCCCTCACATGTGACTATAGAACACAATAAATCAACATACAGCCTACAAAAATGTACTTTTGTTTAGGCAGTTCAGATTGCCTGAATGCTTACACTTTTTGATCAGTCCTATGGATGGGGAAGGAAACAACTCTGTTAAACTGACTTTGCTTTATTTATTAGTATTGTTACACATTAAAACTTGTTAATAAACAATGTTACTGCTACTAATAGATTATTTCTTTTTTAGATACCACCATCAATTAGCTTTAACAATTTATTTACATAGTTCCTGATTAAGTTTAAAGTACATGAGACTATATCACTGTTAAGGAACCACAATGCATTAAGAGTTATTTAAGAACATTTCCTATGCCTGTTAACCTGTTGCATTGTTACATACTGATTACTTCTTGTACATATAACCTCACATTCAAGTTCAAGGTCAAACCAATCTAAGTTAAGTTTACATCATAAAACTACACAACCCAAGGTACTGGTCAAAATCTAGATAATTCATCAACTAGCTATTCCAATAGTACCATCTGGTTGGCTATCATAATGTTATACAACTTGACCTTGCAATGACCTTTAGACTGGAGCTATGTTATATAAAGAAGCACAGCCAAATGAAATGTACCAAGCCAAGAGAGTTCATAAGAGTGTAGGGGTCATGTAATATGTTGTTGAAAGGCAAAAGCTATGACAGATGCAGCCTTTGGAGTATCTGACAGATATGACCATATTGCATCTGACTTCCAATGACCATGAATTTTTATGTTTTCAAGAGGAACTTAATTCTAAAGCCAAAGTGGCGCCACTTCGCCTAAAACAATGGAAACCATAGTCTTTAGGGTTCAATTGCATTTGTTTAACCACTACTGTTAGAACATTACGAACTTTCAATGCTGTGAGAGGGATTTTTTGATCATCAATGATCAACAGGAATAATGGATCAGTTTGTTGAGACTTGACATACTTTAACATACGTTTAACAGCCTGAACTGGACATATTTCTGGAACTTGAAGCTTTGGAACATGGATAATCCTATATGCATCATGGGCCTGCATATTTTTTGTAAACTTAAGAATAATTTGCATACCACTTGATGTAAAAATAACATCACGTACTAAAGGAAACCTAGAGGGATCAAATCTTTTGACAGTTGTGGGGACAAGGGATGCCAACCTAAAAAATCCAAAGAACCCCAACAACATAATGGCTCTATATGTCAGATAATTTGGCATAACTTGTAACTTTTCTACCAATAACTTCAACATTTGCATTGACATTACACCTTTAACCTTTGGTTTCATCACAGAGTTCATTTTTACAGATTTAATCAACAATACTGTTCGTCTAGCTTGCAACACAGCCTTCGGCCAGGCATGCATAGAGAAATAGTGGCCTAACACAGTTACATAGTTCTGTAGTGAAGCTGCAGACAAGGAATTTTGAGCCAGGAACTCGAGAAATGTGATGACTGATAACTCTGTCCAAGGTCGTTGTATACCCACATACACAGAAAAGGCGATGAAAAGTTTGAAGTTGCTGGCATACACAGTACTGGTACGATGACACAAACCCTTCTCAGCTCATTGCACTACTTTCTTTGTCAGCAACTGCAGTTGGTTGTTATCTACAAACATAGCGGCAAGGCAGTATTGATGCTACACTAAGAGGAGTGAACCCCTCCTTTAAAGTAGGTGTCATTAAATATTAAAGTTTGGAAACATATCCTGTACTTTTGGGTAATACCAAATGCATTTTTTAATTAGTTCCACCTGAGGATTTTTTACCATTCTGTATACATGCCACCTTGAAAGCATATCAGCATAGTTATTGGATTTACCTGAAATGTGCTTGACTACTGATTTTATATTAAAAATGGCACAAGTGAGCCAAACTGAACGAACACATGCCATTATAAATGGGTCCTGTATTCTAAGAGATTGGAAAGAATTTACAACAGCCTCATTGTCGCACCAAATAATACATTCATAATTTAATAATAATTTTCCCGAAGTTCTGACAGCCAACATAACATTAGCCGCCTCAAGGTGAACTATAGTACATACTTCCTGAAGTTGATTATCTATGGCCATGCCATACACTTTATTGCCAAATTTTGCCCCCATACCTTTTAAAGATGCATCCACAAAAATATGATTAGTAAACACATTAATAGGGTGCATTTTTACCATTCCATTAAATTCAACCAAGAAGTCACAAAACCATGTAATATCTTTATAAAAAGCCGCACTCAGTTTTCCAGTACCTGACATTGGAGCATTACGTAACACAAAAAGTATAAGATTTGTAAACAATCTAGCTGGTGGAATACACTTGTGGAGATACAAAAGGTTGCCAACTAGCTTTTGGAGCTGGTTTCTTGTTTCTTTACTTTTAAACATCCAGTTATGACACATAATTTTAATTTTTTTATCCGGAATAGTTAGTGTACCAACCTTTGCATCAATTTCAATGCCTAAGCAAGTAATTTTGTGACTAGGTGCTTCTACTTTTTTAGAATTGATAGGTAAACCTAAAGCTTGAAGGAGATTAGATAAAGTGAGAAATTCAGCCTGTGCCTTATCTGGATCAGCCACTCCCACTAAATCATCTAAGTAGGCCATGATCCAGGTATTCTGAGTCCACATAAGATACGTGATGGCATCTGTGGCCATCTGGCAGCTAGAAGCCACTTGTTTGAATCCAAAAGGCAACGCAATGTCAACGTTTGTCATACCATGGCATTGGAGACCCAATACATGGTAATCACCTGGATCAATACGGAAATTATGGAATGCACGTTGCAAATCAATCTTAAACAATAGAGATTTCAAAACCAAAACCCTAAGTTTTTGAATAGCATTATCGATAGTGGGATATTTTAATTTAAATTCAATTTTATCAAAAGTGTCCATAGGAACACAACTATTCACACTACTGCCATGAGGCCATG
This sequence comes from Sabellastarte sp. h YS-2021, assembly GCA_964017235.1. Taxonomy (NCBI): domain Eukaryota; kingdom Metazoa; phylum Annelida; class Polychaeta; order Sabellida; family Sabellidae; genus Sabellastarte; species Sabellastarte sp. h YS-2021. The sequence goes on from OZ024931.1 coordinate 146,578,725, forward strand.
ATAAGTCCACTATAACACGAGTACTGCCATCTGGCTTTGGTCTAGCCATTAATGGCGAAAAATATACTTTTTTCAAATGGTTGTGTGGTGAGGGGTCCCACCATTGCCCCATACCCAACTTCCGCTGCAAACTATTCATCTACCCCCACCATAGCATGCCTGGCAGAAGGATGGTTAGTAACATTCTCATTAAATTGAAATAATTCGTAATCAATGTTTAAAGGGAACCCAAATTCCAAATAATCACACAAAATTTTAAAATCATAATTCTTGAGGTACCTCCTCCAGTTAGATATATTTAAACTAGAAGGAACTTTGATCCTTGCTTGCTGATAATTAAAACATTTGGTATTACGAACCCTTTTATTTGAATGCCTAATATATTCAACCATATCTGTAACATTGATCTCCTGACTACCACTTAAGGTTTCGAAGTGACCGACCACTGATGGGAGCTATACATTCACATTTGGGAACGAAAGTTTTTGCAAAATCATTGAAGTTAAAGTTGTGATCTACAGATTTTTCCACTACACAATTTAGATCATTGCTAACTTTGTCAGATGATTCAACCCTGTTGGGAGGAAGTTCTTCGATCCCACCAGAATTACACACACCCATGTTATCAATCACAGGACTTATGCCTGATATACTATATGAATTTATAAATAAACTTGGTGCCTCGCCTTTGAATAAGTATTTATTTCCTACTGTATCAAAACGGGCCTGAACATAATTGCTAAACCTTCTGTGAAGTTTGACTTTCTTTTTTCTCATTTTTCAATCTTAAACACGCATGCTTTTGGTGGTCATATTTTCTACCTGTGTTTGCAAATCAGTTAGTGCAAAAATGCTGATAGGCGATACCTTTATCTGTATGTTCTGCCTGCTTCTCGTATCTACATGTTCCCTTGTTATACAGCTTGCATAACATAATTTTTTCACTACTTTCAGAAGCCCCAACCCTACCATTGGGAATCTGCACCACTCTTTGAGTGTTTCTACTTCTAATTTTTTCTACTTTTTCTGGCTGTAACAAATTAACATTACCTCTTTCCATTTCCTGCAAAATAAACCCATGTGCTCTTCTAACAGTTGGAAAGGATAGCTCAATGGCATCTTGCATTGCACTTATAAAGTGCTTCAACATATTTTCTTTTACTAGATTATCTGTTTCTTCTAAAACACATTGAATATAACATTGGGACCACTGAAAACTATTCAACTCATCGTATGTAGGCTGTTTGTTACCACCTAAAACAGTACAGTAGTCTTGTGGCCAGTTTACAAACTTTTTAACTTTATGGACACCTGGTCAAAAACGACCTGACTTTAAAGCATCAACTGCCTTACTTTTTGTTTCTAATCTGGATGTGTGGTTGTACTGATGTAATCTATGTTGAACTTCAGCCTGAATCTTGTCATCAGAACGCAACTCGTCGAAGGTCGGTAGTTTGTGGTCGCTGTCGCCCTTATGAATTCTGAGGGAACTAGGGGCGGATGGGACTGGCGAAAGTTCTCGAAGACGTGACTTCTGTTCATGTTGATCAATCCTTCCCTCCATAACTGCCACAGTGTCGAGTAGTTTGTCCAACTTCTGCTCCAGTGCGACTAGCTTGTTATCTTCACCAGATTTTTGAGAATCTTGAGTTTCAGATGTCTTAAGTTTTTCCTTTCCCATAATGGCAGTGTATGCCGCTACTACCAAGATATTCCAACAGTGTACAATGAAAGTGTCCAGGTAAATAAAACAACTAAAATAATAAAATCACCTCACTAAAACACTGTTTGGAATACTGGCTAGTGTACAATACCAGCCCCCTCAGTACTAGAGAAATGCACAGAACCCATGCTGCCCACAGTATTTAACCTCTATTGCAGACATCAGGTGATTTTTTCCCGCAATATAACTCATGAATATTCATCAGGCAGACCCCAACAGAGTAATTCAACCTCCCACGTATTACCAATACATGTGAATTAATACCAAATAACTAGTTTTAGAAGGCCCCATACAATATAATTTCCCCCATCAAGACTCAACTACTTTGCTACCTCTTGACGCACCACCCTTACACACTGGAGATGTGCATAAATTAACCAATCACAGAAGGCCATTTGAAATATTAGTGTTACATCCATTATGCAGCTAAGGGTCCTTAGTAAATCTACACATTTTTCATGAGCTATGTGATGAAAACCCAAGTTAGTTTACATTAATCAATACAAAAGTTTACTATCGACCAAGTGTGAAGAAATGAAAAAAAAATCATTAATAATTTCACACCAACTTGATCACACTGTTCTTCATGTAACGCTAAGAATCAGCTAAAAGAATAAGTTCTAAAGTTCTTGATGATTGCTAATAATACTTTATAAGGAAAAATAACTAAATTGCTATTTGATGTATTATTACGAAACTGAAACTAAACCAACTAAATGTGGCTTTGCGTATTTTTCTAAGGCTAAATTGAAATGAAACTTACTAAATTACAATGTTTTTGTGTATTGTTCATGTGAATAAAAAGAGGAAAAATATATTTGTTTTCTTTTGTATGTCCAAGAATGAAATGAAAGAAAATTTACTTATAATAATAATGCAATAGCAGCCATAACCGTAAGAGTGTTGGCCATTGATATATATTTAAAAATAACAGCCTTATGTTTACAGTTGTAATCAGGTCTGTTTGTCTGCCTGTTTGTTTGTTTGTTTGCTTGTCTGTCTGTCTGCGTGCATATCTCGAAAACTATATATTGGACTGTAGTCATATTTTGTAGCAATAGCTGTGACTGAGATTATTTGCAATCTCAGATACTTCCTATAAGGGTATTATTTTTGTAGGCGAGGCAGTTTCACTGGGAATATAAACATATTCATTTTCACACAGATCTATTTATTAAAAATAAATAACAACTGAAAACAAATCCACAATTAGCAAACCATACAACATTGACATTTAAAAGTCTTTTTGGCAAGCGATTGAGGAATGACATGAGAAGAACTGGTAAGTCCTTAACATATTTATAAGCGCTGGGAATACATTATGCATATAAAAGGTATGATCAGGAACATGAACTTCCACTTTGCATGCATATCAGTAAAGAACTGTACATACTGGTTTCCTCTTCTTACAACCCTGCCCATCGTAATATGACCTGTACAGTGTTGAATGTGACCTAAACCCCAAATAAATAAATCAGGTCTCAAATACAGAGTGAAATGACCATTAAGAGTTAGACATTTTTCAATATGCTGAACAAGAAAATCACTAAAATACATTCCACAGCTTGATTTTGATTGGTTAAATAGGTTTAAGCATCAGTTTCAGCACTATATATTGGTCACACTATAGCAGGTAGTCCAGAGGATGAAGGAAAGCAGTGTTTTCTAGTTGGTCAAGATTCTATATATAAACCATTGGGCACTGGTAAGCAAGTACTCAGTTTTAAATCTTCCAGAGAAGATAGGTAGGTGAACAATATAAAATTTCAGTGTTTTATCTGTTCAAAAGATCTAATATGAATAAATCTATCTAGCTAAGGCTAACTGTGAGATCAAGAGGTTTTCAAGATTGTGGTTTATGTTTAAGTTATGAATCAGTTTTTGCCTTTTATGTGAAAAGCTTTTTTTTGTGTGTTTTTTTTTTTCTGTTAAGTGATTCCAGTTATACCGAATGAATGCTAATTTGTCTCACTTGGTTATTTTTCCTAAACCATATCAGTTATTTCAAATTGTACCCATATATTGTTGACATATAAGCGGTCTCTCCTATGTAATTTCATTTTGAATATCAAGCTGTAGTTATTTTCTTTAATTGTTTCAGTGTTGCTCAGTAGATATATCATGTATTTGTTTACTTTATATGATTTGTTAAAATCACCCAAAAAAAATTTCAAAAAAAAAAGATTCCATACTGAAATCCACCAGGCTCTGGTAATTAACTACAACATTCCCACTTTGGTTTGGTACAGGGAATAAACCCTAGACCTAAGAGATTTAAGTCTAGTGTAATACAAACAATGCAACAGTCACCCTTGGATAGTTAAAACATGGTAAAATATACTAGTATTCAGAAATATATTCAGAGCTTAATTACGAAGTTCAAAGTCAGGGTTTTACATCCTGTTCAACAGCAAGGGCGCTTAATTTAAATAACTTATGTATGAAAAGCAATTCTGAAACAATGACTATTGTTCAGTCTCCAAGTCCCTTTCAACAGTGAACACCATACCAGAGCAGTCCTACTGTGTGTATCAAGTATGTTATTTGATGGGATTGAACCCATCATAACAGAGATAAAGGTCTTGATAACCCATCACTGACAGATGCCTCGATAATCCTAGAATAAATGCAATTCAAACATGTGATACATGGTCTGCCCTATTGTTTGATATTATATTGTGAAATTCTTGACTTTCACATTCAAGGACATAGGTTCAATTATCAGCCAAGTCCATATTTAAAAACTTGATGGTTATTGCTTGCAAATGTCTGATGGTGTAACCTGCACAGTCATAATAGAATGCATTGAATTCCTAAAGCCCCATTAACACAAGAGGCAGTATGTCCCCCGGTTATAAATTTTTCTCCTCAATGTCATCAGAGTTGTTCACACTACAGGTGGACGGCTACTGATAGGACACACTCTTTTGACCATCAGTAGGTAACAGTACCACAAATGTGGGTCACCAAGAGATAACCTCCATTAATCTCAACTCACCTTCGGTAGCTGTCGGACGAACACATGGTGAAACTACTAATACCTTAACTCACCTTATGTCACCAGATTTCACCAAAAGGCGACCAAATCAAAATTTTATATACACTGTGGACCACCCCTTTGGTTACCATAGAAAGAAGGTCATACGCCCATGCGCAAAATCGTGTGGGAATGGCCATGGTATGGAATTCAGAGGTGGAAACTTCAATTAAGTTAAAACTTCGGTAGGACTCGGAAGATAATGGACGGTTTGTCAGTGACTCGCAAGGTCATCTATGAATGTCAGATGATGATCCAAGGACATGGACCTTTTAACAAATGCAGGTACCACCTGCAGTGTGAATGGGGTTTTAGTGATTTCAGCTATTCATGATTACCAGGTTATAAATTAAGCCAAATTCTTAAGATAGGAAATAGAACAACAACAAAATGACAATTGTATTTCTTTCTTTGGGGAATGAGCCTTGAATCAGTAAAAAGGAGAATATTTTCTATATCTTTTGTGTCAAAAGTGCCCAAATCGGGAGTACCGTGTTGATGGTTTATTGATTGTAGATACAGTATTTGGCCACAATTTCCATTCCGTAAATCTGAATTCTTGGTGAGATTTCAACATCATTATTTGACTCATCCCTGTCAAATATTTTTCAAAGTGTCCCCATAATAATTCCAACTGCAATATCTGAATGAATTTAACTGTTTGGATTCTAAAAAATGAATCCAATTCTCGAAGAGTTGGTTTATTTGGGGTTTAACGTCGCTTTCAACACTGTACAGGTCATATCACGACGGGTAGTTGGAAGGGCAGAGGAAACCAGTACATATAGTTCGCTAGGGTTCTGTACTGTAAACTGCCGACCAACGGCAAGCAACTACCAGCTTTCCCACTTACGACCATGACGGGGATCGAACCCCGGCTGCAGAGGTGGGAGGCGAGAGTGTTACCACTCTGCCACCGTGGCCCCTCCAATTCTCGAAGAGATTTTGCCAGAAATGGTTTGGTGCCTCATTGTAGTACTAATACAAATCATGGTATAAATCAAACTTATTATTCTATTCTAATTGCTGTGGTTTTTTCATTTGTTTTACACCTCACCATAGGTTCTGTTTAATTGTTTTTACATTTGCAGAAACGTTTGACAAATATTAATCACCAGTTTGGCTTGGTAATCTCGGCAAAACAACAACAGAAATCTGTCTTTGTATTTATTTGTTTTTAAACCATGAGTTGTACAAGAACAAATATATATTTACCATATATATTTTTACATTTCTAAGAATCACTTGAAAGGAAAATTACTTTATTATAACTAATTTTGTACATTGTATTGGGTAAATAAACAGAAAAATTATTGTTTAATTTTTTTTTCATTTATTATTTAATTTATATATCTGAACAGCTAAGAATGAATTGAAATGAATTTGGTTTATAAAATTTTAAAGAGTTTAATAGCAGCTATAAAACATAGTATTGCTTCTTTTATCAGCAATGTGACAGTGATTTAGTCTCAGACCATGCATTGGTAAAATGTCATCTGGATTTTGCATGTCCTGCGATACCAAAGGTTAACACTATTTTTATTGAAGGTATGATAAAATCAACATGCAGATTCTTTGTGATGATCTTGCAAATACGCCATATGTCTGGTTTCCTGGTAACACAGAAGCTGACCTATATGATTAGTAGATTTGTGACCTTTGTGGTGTTATATACATGCATGCACCATTGATTTGTCAAAAAGCTAAGAAAAAACTAGTTATCGTAGGGCGAAATATATCAGGCACCAACATGAGACATAAAGAAAAGTTGAGTAGAACTAGATTGCGTAGATTGGCTGGTGCAATGCAATCATTTAGATTTATTTTTTTATTTTATATATCTTTCAACAGCCGGGGTCATATTGCGACTGGTAGTTTATGGTTGGAGAACCCAGTGCATAATAATTGGTCAATATTCTGAACTGTAAACCACCAGGTATCGGCAAGTAACTACCAATTTTCCAACATCATGTGGCCTGGCCAAGATTCAAACCAAAGACCACGGAGATTGAAGGTGAGCACTCTAACCACTAAACCGAACCCCCTGCAATGCAATCATAAACAGAGACAAGGCTGAATACTTTAGCACGGTCACTAATGACAACAGCCAATGACCCAAAGAAGCTATGACAGGTGCTACAACATGTCCTCGATAAGTGTTATGAGTTGATTCTTCCTCCACACCAGACAAATCCTTCTTTCTTCAATAAAAATCAACGTGCACAGCTTCTTCCATAACAGTTTTACCACCAAGGTGTCCACCTCTCTATCTATTTCATTATAATGAGCTAGTCATAGAGGACAAGATACTTAACATCAATAAAAATTCCTCTAAAAACCATGTCTTTTACACACTCATATAATACTGTTATCTCTATTCGTGATACATTTTTTTCCATATATGTCATTTGGGAAGTTTTCCTATTACATTATCCTGTATCAGTTCTCCATTATTACTCTCGCCCCTTGAAGTTATAATGCTATTTCCTGGTTAGATCTTCATTGTGTAGAAATTAGTCCTGTTTGCATTACACAAATGAAGGTGTTCCAGGGGTTTTAGACCCCTTACAAATACCCAAAGCAGTTTTCAAGTCTTTTCAGACAAATTTCATATGGTATGCTTGTCAACAGCCAGGGTCATATTGGGACGGATTCTCAGCATTGTCAGTTGTAGGAGTGGAGGGGACAGCGTGTGATTAGATGCAAAACTTGCTAGCCACTAGGACCTGTTATGCCTGTAAGTTATACACTAAAACTCAATGAGACACTTGCATGGGGCCATAATTACCTCTGTCAAGGTTATGTTTTTCATGCATTTGTTTGTGTGTGTGTGTTCATTATGACTTTAAAACTAATTAACACACCTTTATCAATTTTTTTATATAGGTAGTACTTCACCAAAGGAAGACACAGGATACCAGAAAAACCCTGAATTTCCAACAGAGCCATTTTCAATAATAATTGGTTTGTACTCGATATTACTTAAAATATTTAACAGTGTTTGGGTAAAATAACAAAAAAAATGGGAACATTTGGTTACCTTGGCTGAGGCCTGCACTCTGAGAGTGATTTCTAGTTCAAACAGGAAATATCTAGGCAAGAAGCTTCAAAGTTAATTAATTCAATTTTTCAATTATAAATCATTAATGGGAAATGTTTCAATACATTTATAAGATTATTTTGATTTATTAGTAGGGATGAGTTGGTAGACTGGATGTCTTAATATCATGAGAATTTTAATAAATTACTGTGATGAGATTTTACAACTGCCACTTTGCTCTGTCAGCACTTGTAATGGACGGGAGACTTTAAATATTAGAAACAAACCCATATCTGAAAAATACAAGTTTTTATCACATATTTTTGTACATTTTCAGACTTTTATAGCCATTATGTTGAGCAGAACTGCCATGTTTTGATTCTAACACTTTATAACCTCTATCTCATCTGTTAACACATATAATCAGAGTATTGGAAACAAATTGCAAATTTGAAGCAACTGCAACGTAATACCATAATTTTTTTACATTTAGGGAATTTTATTGTGATTGTGATGACAGGAAGTGTCCAGTACTTCACAAATACTTGAAACCATAAAATGCGAAATATTAGTCAACAAAAAGAACTGTACACTGGATGAAATTCATTTCTGTACATTTTTCAGGAGTAATTAATGGACAAATAATGTCATCTTTGATATTCTCCTAAAATGATAACACAGCATAATCAAGAAAACAAATTTTTAAAATAATGTAATCTTCAGTAATATCTATTTTAGAAATCAAATACTTCTTGTTAGTCTTTATTGATGGTTCAATCAAAAAACACCTTCAAATAAAGGGAGCTGGTCTTCAATTTACGATGAGGAGTTTAAAAACAGTAGATATTATATTCTACCAGATTGTGTCAAGATTCTGCATTGGTGAGCACCTACTAACATTCCGACATGAGGTCCAGGGTTTGAACCACAGACCTCAGTGGTGGGAGGGAAGATGACCTTTGTCTTTCATTAGAGGCTATAATGTGACTGACTTATCAAAGATCTAGATTTTCTCATTTACTTATTACTGATCCATTTTGCTTTAGCAAAGAGAGATGAGATTCTTCTATAAGCTATACATGTCTTGGCTGAGGTCTGAGCTCTCTGAGTGCTCTTGTTGGAGGCTATCCTTTAATTGAATTGATGATAAGGTATATACAGTTGTAGTTTATTTCTTCAAAACCCAATATATATCATTTGTTAATTTTATATATTAAAAATAAAAATTTAGTTTTGTCTGTTCCAATGTAATAACAAAATATTTGTCTAATTACGAGTATGAACCGATCCCAAGCTACTAACATACAGCCAAGGAATCTTCTTAAGCACTGGTATGCAATTTACTGTTGGGATCCACCATCTTAGTGTAATGTTTCTGTCCTTTCCTGGTGATTAAGGAAATCACTACCAGGGTTAGAAGAAAGATGCACAGGGCGACTCCGGCAGCTATGATAGCGATATAATAACCCCAGTCAAAGTGCAGGTCACCGCTTCGTCCCATCGTCACCCCATCATCTTTATTGGCTCCAATACCAAAAACCACCACACCTGAGACAATAGCTCCAAAGCCGAGAAAGTTGGAGGCAATCAACAGGGAGGAACATTCGGGGTTACGTAGATGCTTGAAAAACAGGACGTTGCTGCAGCCAGCAGCCACAAAGTAAACACAGGTGGCAGCACCGACTAGAGCCCTTGTGGCGGCCAACCAGTCTGAAAGCACAAAGGTCATATCTTTCTTTAAAATATCCTTAAAATTGTCATAACTTGTATAAGCTGTAACTGTATGTCCCAATATTTCAATAAAATATCACCCATGGTAGACAATAGGAAAATAACAGGTTAAAGTTGGGGTTTTATGTCCCCCTCAACAGCCAGGGTCATATTGGGACAGGTCCCCGGCATTTGCCACTCGTGGGAGTCGAACTCACACATAGGTCTGTGATAAGTTGCCAAACTTGCTAACCAGTAGGCCATTGGGGATCACTGGGAAATAACTGGAGTGGTATTTATTTTTATTAATTTCATAACAAGACAAAACAATTAAAACAATTTGTAAAATTTGAAATATGCACCAAAAATGGTTGCTTTAATTTTATAGTTCACTTTACTTAAGAAATATGTAAAATATTACCATATTTATAAAAAGAAAGCCAAAAAATAGCTATGGTATATAAACATAGGGTTAGGTAACTGTGAATGTAAAAACTTCAATCTCTTAACTGGATATTTGTCTAACATTATTGCATAAACCTGAAAACAGCTAAAAGGAACAGAAGCTCAGTCAAAGTGTTATTGATGTAGGTAGCATATGTATGTCATAGATATAGTATATAGTATGTCTCCTTATTTCGATAAAATATCACCCGGAGTAGATAACAAAACAAAATATTTTATTTTGGTATGTTATGTAAATGGCTTTTATTCCACCACCTGAAAGCACCACCTGCAAAACTCACCCCCACCAAAAAAAATTAATTAATTAATTTTTAAAAAATATAGTGAAAAGAATTGTTTTCCTATTTTCCAAAAGTATTTGACATATGTCAGACACAAAAGGAGTCGGGCTGCATAGAAGACATAATACAGAAGGCAAGAAAGATACGTAGTGGTGTAATGCGGGTCCACATTTAGGTGTGGACGAGTTTATTCCTTCAAACCCTGTCCAAGCTTTAGCAAGCACACTTGTCCCAGTTCTTCTTCCCTCTGATTGGTCACACTTGAGTGCTTTACAATCCTTCACTTGACATTGCCATTCAAACTACAGCTGGCAGTGGAGTCACATTGAAAACAGCAGACATCTTGTCTTCTAGTCAAACTGGACTTTGGTTTTATATTTTCATTTTATATTATACTCTTTTACATGTTTTAGTTTTTTATATTTACCTATGTATTTGATGTACCGTTAATACACATATCTTTTCACTAATTCTAGACTCTACATGTAATGATGTGCAGTTAACGCACATAGAAGTTACCATTATTTTCTATATGTATTGATATACCGTTAGCGCATATAGGAATATTATTTCACATATTTTATGATGTACCGTTAGCGCACATATGTAATTCAATAATTATTCTATATGGTTTGAGATTCTGTTAGTGCATATAGAAATCTTGTGTATAAACCTTGTTTCTGCAAGGTGATTGTATTATAGAGTACAGTAGTATATAGTGAGTTTCATGTTAGGTTAACTTATCACCTGGAATTGGCTTGCCGGTTTCTTTAAACCATGTACAGTCTTTCAAAGCACTGGATTTAGCTGCATTGGTTGTACTACAGTAAACTACCAAACCTGTAAATGAATATACAGGTACGCCGTATGTGAAACTTGAATTTTTTACATCCACCTGAACAGCTGAAGTGTAAAGGTAAACAGCAACAGTACTTAATGTGTCAGGAATATCACAATTTGTGCATAACAAATATTAATCATGTTTAGCAATATACAAATGTCAAGTTTTGGGTTTTTCTCCCTTTTAACTGAAAAAGGTTATATAAGGACTACTAGTCAATAGTATCCTCAAATGGAGTAAATTACAAACTATGAAAACAAATGTACGAGTCAGGTAATTCAGTGCCAAACAATATGCCACCAAGGCTTTGATAAATACTTGTCCCTTTAGACTACTGATAATCACTAGGCCAATAAAACCCCCAATAAGCACTAGACCACCAGAAACATCAGGCCAAAAAAATGAGTTTTGATAACCATTAGACCATTGAAGTTTGTGATAGAAATTATTTCGTTGAAGCTTCTTATAAACACTAGACCACTTAAGCTTCTGTTAAACTTCAGGCCACAGAAGCTTCTTTTAAAGACTAGACCACTGAAGCTTTTGTTAAAAACACTAGGCCACTAAAGCTTCTGAAACACTAGACCACTGAAGCTTCTATTAAACTTTAGGCCACAGAGTTTTCTTTTAAACACTAGACCACTAAAGCTTCCGTTAAACACCAGACCACTGAAGCTTCTGATAAGTACCAAAGCATTAAACTTCTGATAAAAACTAGACTGCCGGGCTACTAAAGCGTCGTTTAAACACAAGACCATTGAAGCTTCTGACAAATACCTTAGGCCATTGAAGCTTCACACAAAAGTGCTTTTGATAAACACCAGGCCACTAAACTTCTGAAACTTTTTACAAACTCAAGACTTGGCTTCTAACAAACACAATGCTACTGAAACTTCTTTGTCGACACTAGATCAGTGAAGCTTCTGATATTAGCTGTGACTAATACAAGACAATTATGGGATCCGATAAACACCCAGTTCCCAGACACTGTCACTTCTAATAAACACTAATATCCAAGTATTCACAACATTCACAGAATGTTTTAGCTCACATTACTCACCCATGTGTAGCTCCATCTGAATGTCTTCGGATTGCCCTGGCACAGTAATGGTAGATGTCTGTGTGATCCAGGCTGGGGAGAAAAGACTTACTCCACAGGATCCAAACGCCAGCCAGGTGAGAGCCACAGTGGTGATAATAAGAGATGTAAATATAGTACTGTCCTCGCCCATAGTGGATCAGTAGGAGGCCAAACTATCTGAAAGTCCAAATCACAAACAACCTCAAAGTAGAAACAATATAACAAATCAATCAACTACAAAACTGCATCTTTAATATCCCTAAGGGGGCCTCGGTGGCCCAGTGGTAATACACTCGCCTCCCTCCTCTGAGGTCAACGGTTTAAACCCGGACCTTATGTGGGAAAGTTGGTAGTTGTTTACCGATGATCAGCAGTTTGACTAACTGTATGTGCTGGTTTCCTCTGCCCATAAAAATATCTATCGATATATGACCTGTACAGTGTTGAAATCAACGTAAAAGCCCAAATAAAGAAATATCCTCAGGGCCATTTTTGCAAGCTTTATCTCCAGACCGTCTGGATGATGTAGTCTGAATGGTTATGTTACGGACATAATCTTTTTATCAGGAGCATAAATGCAGCAATCACAGCCATTTTAAACATGTTTGAAAATTATTCTCAGTTATCATGAGTAATTCTATTTGGTTGAAAGTCAGGCTATTTGGCCTGAAGGCTGTTCAGGATTAATAAAGTGCTGCTAAAAACCCAATAATGCCTAATCAAAATCATGTTATTACTTTTATTATTAGATGGCCGTCATATAATAATAATAATATTATTATTTATTATACCTCAAGTGAGTTTCAGCCAATCAGATTGCAGTATTTGCGGGCAATATGACGTGATATTACCCGTTTTGAACAAAAAATATGACATAGATGCCCTTTTCGTCTTAGAATGTAATATCTTGGGCAATATCACTTGTCCTCTGGCTTCATAAATCACAATATTGCCCAGAATGACATGTTTTATTCTGTAATTATTATTATTAGATGACTGTAATTATATTATAAAAGCCTTGCCATTTTCAGTTTTTGCATTATTTTATTTTTAAAGTAAAACTGAGTACTACCTTATCTAAAGAAAAATATTAAGCGATACTTAATTTACAAAATTCTCGAATGGATTGAGGAGACTTAAGATGTATATTTATAATTAAATTGTCGATTGTTTCTTCCTTGTTTTCCATAACTAACTATACATTTCTACACAAATAAAGAACCTTTTTGATGTTTCTGAAAGATAGTTCTTGGTGACAATAACTAGTGTGAAATTTGGGCTATTACTTTGCTCATGTAAAGGATAAACAGAAATTTTGATAAAATCCAGAAATTTTATTTTAAAATAATTTTTCTTCAAAAAGATACCGTTTAATTGTTGTCCCCCAAAAGAAATTCACTTGATCACATTGACAGAAAGAGTGCAAAATACTTTATGATTCCCCATTACATCTGAGACACAAGGAACTATCAGACAACCCTATTTTTTGAAGATACTGTTTTGTCAATAGTATTCTGTACAATACTTTCATCTGGAACCATATCAGATTATTGTTTTGGATAGTTTTGAAACATGTTCTGTATATATAATTCCACCGTCGTTCATTTATATATACATTTAAATCTGTACTCCATAGATTTTTTTGAAGAATGCTTGTTTTTCATAGATATCAAATGTCTATATAAATCACAGACCCTTTAAATGACTTGAATATAAGCCAGATATGGTTTAGTATAAAGGGTCTTGCTATATAGTGTTTACTTGTTGATAATTATCCTTTCAAAATTTTAATACATGAAGTTTTACCAGAACATTTGAGAGAAAGTTTACATTATCCAAATTATAAAGTATCTACTGAATGAAGCTCATAATTGTACCATTTGGGTCAAATGTATCACCGAGTGTTATTATATCTTTCAAGTAACAATCACAAAAAATAAGGGTTCAGCTGATAACTTGTTGTTGTACCAAATCGGAGACTTTTACACTAAAACATTTGGTTGTTGAAGACTTTACAATGTAAGTCAATGTCTGTAGCCAAAGGTTGTTCATTGTCCCTTGTTTCAATAATTTATATATTCTGGACCAAGTGTTAGAATTAGGTCTAGCTTGAAGTTTGTTGCCAGTTGAAATAATTTAATCTAAGGGGTGGAATCTTATCCTCTAACCAGTCAGATAAGCGATCTTGTTTTAAAAGAATTTATAGTTTGACATTTGTCACTTTTATTTCCACCAGGCATTTTTTTCTTTTATTGGAGCTTTTCAATTTATCTTGTCTGGTTTATTGGACCAAACGAATTTAAATAATGCCATTTAATTCAGTCATACATGTCACTTAGATTTGGTAGGCTTAAAAATTGATTTAATTTGGCCAGAAAGAAAGTCTTTACTACAGTCATCTTCCATATTGGGGTGAGATTTCTTCTGTTCCATATGTGAATGAGATCTTTAATTTCTGTTAGTTTTGCCCTACGATTAGGGTCTAACAAACTATCTAGGTCCACCATAAAAGTTAGGAGGTCAGACTGAGTGCATCCCCATCTTAATTCTCTGGGCCCGTATTCACGGAAGGTCTTAGCCAGGGCTTAGGCTTAAAGTTGAGACCTGCCCAAAACCTGCTACGAATTTTGTCTTAGGCTTAGTGATATTCACAAAGAATTTAAGACTTGTCTTAGGCTTAGTCAAGGGCTCAACTTTAAGACTGGTTAGTAGTAGGCTTAAATTTTGTAAAGAAGACTTAAATATGGCTGCCATAAACTTTTCTCCACTTCAAAATTTGAAATGGCTGTAAATAAAGTATAATTATACAGAACATCTCACTAAAGCAGTCTTTAAAGTCTTAAAGAAGTTTATATGTGGTAAGAAGGTTTTCCATTTCAAAACAGCACTTTTCCTTAGATAAAATGCATTAAATGAAGGATATATGTCAACAATAGTATAGTTTGAATAGAAAAGAAAGGTCACATGACACAGAAAACCACTGTGGTTATTTGATAATGTTGGACTTAGCTAAGTCACCCTTTGTGAAAGTCAAAGTTGGGGTTTTACGTCCCGTTCAACAGCCAGGGTCATATTGGGACAGGTCCTCAGAATTGCCACTTGTGGGACTCGAACCCGTCACCCTTTGTGAATACAGTTTTAAGACAAAACTTAGCTGAGACAAAAGTCTTAACTTTAAGACTGGATTTAAGCCTAAGACCTGGCTAAGTCTAAGACCTTTCGTGAATACGGGCCCAGTTAATTTTTTTATCTTTGCATAGTTTCTCCTATCCAAATTAATCCTGCCTGATTTGTGTTGACCTTTAGACCAAGAATTGGATCAAGTCTAAGTAAAGAGCACGTTTCGTATCAAATCACAGGCTGTCACTTCTGTGTGTGGATTTGACTCCTACAAGTGACAATACTGAGGACCAGTTACCCTGGCTGTCGAACAGGTCGCAAAACCTTAGCTTTTACCTAAAGCTGTTAACAGAATAAAATTTAAAATCAGAATATTAACTATTTTAAAATTTAAAATCAGAATATTAACCAGGGCCGGGATTCACAAAAGGTCTTAAGCAAAAAAAATGTCATAACTTTAGGAGAAAAGTCTTAACTCTGCAAGAATTTAGTCATAAAGTTAAGACTTTTTTTTGCTTAGACAAAATGGGATTCACAAAAGGTCTTAGACGAAAATTTGTCTTAGATTTTGTCATAACTTTAAGACCACTGCAGGGCAGACTTAAGACAATTTTAAAATATTCCATTGCATGTATTTACATTTTACCCTTTGTTATGCCCACAAAATATATACTATGGGGATCTATACTTCCTATAAAAGTAATTTCTGTGGATTGTAATAAAAATTTACATCATTTAATTACCTCTAAATTTCCATATTTTACCTTCTTGTAGTAAAAATATTGTCATAAAAATGGCTGACTCACAACAAAACACAAATACTACTATTTTTACATAATTTTACAAAGAAAAAGTAACAAATCTGTTTTATAATTTTAAAGAGCATGTTTGGTGTATTTATTGATGAAAAATATTTTTGTTTTACTAAGATTAGTTCATTTGAATTCAAAATAGTTAAGATTTTTTGCACAAATTTTGTCTCAGCTAAGATTTTGCTAAGCACTTTTTGTGAATCCCAATTTAAGAGAAATCTTAGCTAAGACAAAAGTCATAACTTTAACATTTGTCTAAGCAAAAAAATTGCCTAAACTTAAGACCTTTTGTGAATCCCAGCCCTGGGGGGCACAGTGGCAGAGTGGTAACACTCTCGCCTCCCACCTCTGAGATTGGGGTTCACTTCCCGGCCTGACCTCAAGTGTGAAAGCTGGTAGTTGCTTGCCGTTGGACAACAACACAGAACCTTGACCAACTCTATGTACTGGTTTCCTCTGCCCTTCCAACTTACTACCTGTCGTGATATGTCCTGTACAGTGTTGAAAGCGATGTAAAACCCAAAATAAATAAACAGAATTTTAACCACAATGCGGGAATATGCTGACAAGTGTACTGTATACAAGTACTGTCTTACTTGTTTAAACACTAACTATATTATCTCAAATGATAATCCTTTGTATTAAATTACATTTGTTATTTTAAATAATAGTTTCCAACATTGCAAAAAAAATATAATTTCAATAACCTCA
Organism: Sabellastarte sp. h YS-2021; assembly: GCA_964017235.1. Classification (NCBI taxonomy): domain Eukaryota; kingdom Metazoa; phylum Annelida; class Polychaeta; order Sabellida; family Sabellidae; genus Sabellastarte; species Sabellastarte sp. h YS-2021. The sequence continues at coordinate 146,595,546 of OZ024931.1, forward strand.
CAAAACCTTACCATCCGAAAGAATGAAAACATATAAAACACATTGTCATTTTAATATTGATTTTCATATAACTAAACCTTATTCATGGTTCAGCACATCACATGTTTGCAAGGGTAATAACTAACACTAGTGAATGTTTCCATATGGGCGATTTGTGATATGCAAAACCACACTGTGGTTTTCTCTGAAGTGTTCCGGGGTGTGATAATTTAATCCAGCAGGACGAGCACAGCAATGCGAGTCCATTATGCAGGATATTCTTATAGAGGTTATGAAGTACTAACCCTCAAACTTTTTTCTGCTGGCAGCTTTACTGCCAACAAATCAGAAGGGTGGGAGATATGAACCCAGCATGTAGTATTTTATACATATGGTTGTACTGAAAACATATCTAAGTCTTATAGGTCGGGGTCCAAAGTTCTGGGGACTCCAAGTAAGGTTGATGCTGGTCAGGATTTCCAGAACAATCTGGTAGTTCCCCGACTGGTCCCAAGGGTCAAGCTGCATTTGAGTTTCTCCCAAATTTTTGGCACTTTTCCATCCCAATCCTCCCCGTCTTAAAAGTCGGGGCTTCTGTCCTGACACTCCCTAAATATGGAACCTTGCATAAAGAAATATGCTGCGTTTGAACCTAGTACGTTTCCTAAATAAGGGTTTGGCAATATGTTAATGTTTTTAGGAAAGAATAAAGGACAAAGCAATTTTTGTTTTTAATTCCTGCTGTCTTATTAAAACTATTAAAACAATCTAGATTTCATGAAGTTAACAAACTTTTTTTTGCTGATTTTCAGGATTATTAAGAAAAATAATTTTAATTTATTTTCAAATAACATCTGGAAGCACAGTTTCAATCATTCATATTTCTATCGCTACTAGATAAACAGATAATTTGTATTCCTTGGCCTAATCAGTCCACTCTCATGAGGGGGACAAAGCAATATTAATCTTTGTAAAGAGGGCGGTCAAAGTGTCAACCCACACAGATTTGACAGTCTATAATCAGACGCAAAGCCTGCTAACCCACTATTATTTATTTATTTACTTACCTGTTTATTTATTATTTCCTTATTTACCTATTTATTTATTGGGCTATTTATTTATTATTCTTAATGTTATTTGTTTAAAGTTATTTGTATATATTGATTGTAAGACAATTTGCGAAAGTAACATATATCACTAGCAAATAACAGCCGAAAACATATTTGTTTCAAAAATACCTTATATCAAGAATAGAAAAAGTAGTGCCGCTGCAGGAAGTTAATAGTGCCCTTAATAAATTTAGCAAACCTCAATAACGTGTCCATTTTAGGTCAACACAAATGTACTGGGAGAAACACAATGCCGTAGAACTGTGCCAATATCGTATACATTTGGAAAATCAAACACTAATTCTAGATGGGAATAAATATTCATACTTGATAACTCTGATGAAACAATTGGTGGGGACACGGCACAGATTCAGTTTGCATAATCAGAAAGTCTTGCACAAATGTAGGTTCCATACATGTTGCAGTACAGCCCAGGGGTTTTACATTAAAATCCGTCATTTAGTCAGCCCTGAACCAGACCAGCTTCACAAATTTGGTGAGACATTTATTAGTTTATTCTTAGCACAAATTTTAACAGATATGGTCATATTTATAACTCTGGGGGAGATGTATTGCAATCGGGCATGTTTGTCTGCAGTGGTAACACACTCGCCTCCCACATCTGAGGTCTGTGGTTCAACAGTGTGCACGAACAATTTTTACCCACCTTGTTATCTGCACCCTATTTCTTCCAATTTCTGGTGCTAATGGTTGATAGTCAGTTTCAGGTACCTGGGCGTGTGGTGAGCTGAGTCCTGGCTACAGGTTCATAGTTCTGAGAAGTGACAACTGCGCTACAGTATTTCTACGGAACAGGCCTCGTTGGTGTACTTCTGCCCTGGGTGCATCTGGATTAGCTACAACTAGAAGTTTGTCCCATTTGTTGCTGGTAATGGCTAGTGATTACTGGCGAATGGTGGGTACTTAGTTTGCTCATAAGCTGTGGCCTGGTCATTGGGTCAGAATCTCTGTTATGCTGGTGTTCCACTGGAGCCGATCTTTCGGTAACTAAGCATATTTGCAGGGTTGGGAACAATGTTTATATAGTCGGTTAGGGTCAGTTGTAGTTTCCAGGCCTGTCGAGGAGAGTCGGCAAAATATCAAACATGTTTGATACTTCCCTGAACCCTCTCCAACTCTTGTTCCCAATCTAGGCTCCGCCCCTCTGGTAACAGTCTTGTCCTAGTCACTTCCCGTCTTGTCTTATCACTTCCAGGCTTCTCTGTATCACTTCCAGGCTTGTCCTTACCACGTCCAGTCTTGTCCTATCATGAAACCGGCTTGTCTTTTGTCACTTTAGTATTGCTCATTTGCAGTCCATTTCCAGCATGATGTGTAATAAAAATATTACCAAGAATAATATAAAGAATAACAAAAACAGTGAAAGTAATCATAATTAAGGTCCACATGTATGCTGTAAATAACTGAGAAACCTGAAAAAGTGTTTTTATATGGTCGTATAATAATCAAATTCGCAGCCTATTTCAACAGAAGAATTTCTGGGGAAAATGAGGATCAAGTGTTGACCAATCAACGAATCACGAAACTTCGGTCAAGGGCAGTCAACAAGCTATTTGGATCCCATCACATGAGAATTTTTCTCACTGTAATACCCATAAGCAATTTCTGGAGAAAAGAGGGATCAAGTGTCGACCAATGAGCCTTACCCAACTTTCAGATTTGTTCATTGGTCGACACTTGATCCTTTTTTTCCCAAAAATTCATCAAAAAAGTATAATGACTATACCAACTGCACGTCTGGTCGTGGGGTTCTGTATGTTTCTCCAGTCCTGTCTGTTTGTTAGTACGGCTTGTCGGGACCTCCTACAGCTTGTCTGTTAGCGGTTTAGAGCTTGTCCTGGTAGTTTCCAGACCAGTCCTGCACAAAACATCCCGACCCCAAGGCAGGTCAGCCTCTAGTTACAGACAAGAACGAATGTATCAAGTCCTGGCGGGGAGGTGAAACTGACCAAGAATTTTCCCGCCCTTTTGCAGTCGACCCTAGAGTTGTAGGGTCGGCTTTAGGGTCAGCTCCAGTGGAACACCAGCATTACCTGGTGTGGAGGTGGCTTGGACTACTACTTCCGCATTTCTTTGCATTTTATTCCTGGATGGATGTTATGCTATGGTTTTGACAAGGAACTGGCTACTCTCATTGAGAAGGTACTGTTATGATACTGTTATGTGCATTGGAAACCTAGTCACCACAGAGTTTATTTTACAGACTTCCAGCTGGTGGGCTTACTGCTTAGTTACCTGTCAGGAAAGGACTGTTTGGCTGTAAACCCTGTATATAAATGTATTGTTCAAACAGCATGGTTCTGGCTATTAGATTTCATCACCTGTGTATCTTATGAATCTTATCTAGGTGCAACAGATTAACCTGTATACTTAGTTGAACTAGATAAGCTGGATGTGGTAGCAGACTTCCAGCTGTCACATTGAGCGTCTGCTTGTGATGGTGTGTCAGATTAGATGTATGTTATGGCTTAGGATGTTGGCTCACTTCTACTTCATCTGTTTATGCTATGTTCTTCTGGATACTGGAACAAGTCTACAATTTTCGCCTCTTATGTTTGAGGTTGACCATGTTACACTGACCTTTGTGCTTCTTGGCTGCTGTGGGATGTGCTTGGATCACAGAGACCGGCCTTGGACTTTAGTTTAACTTTAAATTGGCTACTTTTACATTTATGTGGCTACTTTTGGGTTGCTAAGTCTGGGATGTTTGGTGATTTAGCACTTTAACTCCTCTTGTAGCTTACAAGATAATTGTAAATTTGGTTTATATATGGTAATCACTATTATAATGGTTTTGGATAATGGTTTGGTATAATTTATCACTAGATTTGTTGGTTGGTTGTTAGGATATTTATTGGTTAATGGGTTTGTTAGCTCGCTAAGACTGATAACATCTGGAATTACACAGCTTGTTACAATTTAACTATGTTGTGGCACAAGGATGGTCACCAGTACATTTCATTAAATCTATGTATTTTTAACTGTAGGTGCATTCAATTGCTTTGAGCCTTATTGATTTACTTGAATCTGGAATTAGGTAATGTGAACAACAGATATGATGAATGTCAGTGTTTCTTTAACTTTCTTTATAATACGTTTAATCCTGGCTCCTTTGGTTCAAGTATTTACATTTTAATTTACAATGTTAGATTTTAGTGCTAGCACACTAGTCGTATTAGGCATAATTTTGGTTCTAATTGTCAGTGGTGTCAGGATTAAGTAATATGTCTAATAATAGCGGGTGTGCAACTTGTATGCTTACTACTCATTTATGCATTAATACTCCTAATTCTGAAAGTACCTGATTTAAGTACTTTATTTTAGTAACTGTACTTTTAAAAGAACTATTTTACTTGTAATGCAGTGGCCCAGGGGTGGTGTATTGGCCCTCTTGGGCTTGAATGGCTTATTATGTTAATAATTTCATGTGATATATGCTTCTTCAATCTACTTTAGGATTCTGCTCGGGGCTACCCCTTCTATTGATAACTTGTTGCTTTATTTAGTTATTCAGTTCATGTCCTCATGTAGGGCTTGAATGGTTAGGTTATAGAATTTGTATACATGTTTGCATTACTAGTATCTTAAAGTGTATAGTCTTGTCAGTAATGCAGCCTTTTAGTAGTCATATTTATATATTATGTTTAAGTATTAATAAATGTTTTAATCCCAGCTGCTTAATCATTGTCTTGGGGGTCCGGGGAATGATGTTGGAATTATATTATCACCACTAAAATATACTGTAAAATATTTATTGATTTGATTTTATGAGGGGCAAGTCTACATCATGTGCCTTTGTCAATGCATATTTTAATCTATGAAAATCCATAGTATAACCCACAAAACAAGCAAATACAAGAGTACTCGGAGATTGCAAACCTCCACCAAGGTATGCATAGTTCTATCTCAGAACACTATATCCAGTGACTAATGCAGAACAGCTCAAAAATAAGTTAGTGGGAAAGTCCGGATCTGTGATACTCTTATATCAAGACTGTGAGCCGAATCACTCTCAAATTTAAGGGAATCAAAGTTGGACCAAGACCCATTTTTTCACTGTTTTTCATAAAGATCTGACAAGCAGCATTTGCTTAATCCTGCTAACAAACAAACACATGAACAATCAACAGACTGACAGTCATGAATTTAATACCTCCAGTGCGGATGCAACTAGGCAATTTTAGTAAAAATGTGTGAACCTATGGTGGGGAGCTCTGATGGGCAATAGTATAGTACTTGGTTTGTCTTTATGTAGGGAGGCCACGGTGGCAGAGTGGTAACACTCTCGCCTCTCACCTCTGAGGCCGGGTTTCGATTCCCGGCACAGCCTCATGTGGGAAAGCTGGTAGTTGCTTGCCCTTGGTCGGCAGTTTACAGTACAGAACCCTAACGAACTGTATATACTTGTTTCCTCTGCCCTTCCACCTACCCGTCGTGATATGACCTGTACAGTGTTGAAAGCGACATAAAACCCCAAATAAATAAATTTTTATGTAGGGGCCATGGTGTCTCAGTGGTAACACACTCGCCTCCCACGTCTGGGGTCAGCAGTTCAAACCCCAGACCTTATGTGGGAAACTTGGTAGTTGCTTACCGATGGTCGGCAGTTTACAGTACAGAACCTTGACCAACTGTATGTACTGGTTGCATCTGCCTACAAAACTACCCATTGTGATATGACCTGTACAGTATAGAAAGCAATGTAAAACTCCAAATAAATAAATGTCTGTATGTACTCTATATATGTACACTGGAACTGTCCTTTGTTCACTCTTGCCTGTGGAAACAAGAGACATCTCTTTCACCAGGAACTCTCCTTAGCTATATCTTGGTCTACAGGTGTTTCTCTCCCATCCACCTTCTTTTTCCTTCAGTGCATACACTTTTCAGAGTTCTTCTGCTGCTGCAGCCTTTATACCTTTGAAACCTTACACCTCATCGGAGCTTCAAAGCTTTACTGTCACTCTGGCCTAGAGGGTACTACACTCGCCTACCCAGATAACATTCCACAGGTGGCCCAATGGCGTAAAGTAGACAGATTTTGCCACCATTGGGCCACAGGTGACTATTGATTACATATTTGCCACCATTGGGCCAACGGTGGCTTTCTAACCAATCTTCAGACTGCATATGTCTGTAGATTTTACCGCTAGTGGACCAACAGTGGACTTTTGTTAAAGATGGTAGTGAGTAATAATAAGGGATTTGAGGAAACTTTGTAAAAAATTATTCATTAGTGAGTTCACAATATTTAATTCATTATTTAGCAATTTTAGACATACAAACAATATTTTTATTATAAATTTACAATAGACAGTTGTCATTGCACATATTATAATTTTATCAATTAATTGTGGAATTTCATCTAAGGACTTCCATCCACCATTATTAATGTAAGACTAATTACATCATTGGTTTTGTGACTTATCACTGATTCCCTAAGGTAAGATATGCCCCGAACCTGTAAACCATTTGCCTTATCCACAAATGCCCAGATACCTGCAGGCTGCAATCTGATTGGCTGATGCTATTGCAGAATTTCAACCAGCACATTGCCACCAATGGGCCAACGTTGGCCCAATAGACACAAAGGCGGTGGCCCACTGGTGGTAGCCTCTAGTGGGCCAATGGATTTGCAGCTAGTGGCAGACCATTGTGCAGTCAGTGGTCTGTTATCTGGGTAGGAACATGGAACATCTGGGCTCATTTACAGGGAGAAATATAGAGGCTGAGTGGAGCACTCACAATGGTGGACCTCTGTCATTGGGTCCTATTCCCAGTGGCAGGCCAAAGATCCTCAGGGACCTTGATAGATGGTCATCCCAAAGCCTCTGTCTTTCAGTTAGGGGAATGTCAGTAATTAGAGTGATGAGGTTGTACTTGTGTAGTCAAGTGGGTCAAACGGTGATTTGAGTCATATAGTAATCAAGATATTGCACCATTACAATAAAATTCCAAAGAATTTTTTTTATATAAATATGTTTCTCTTCCCCGACACACACATATATATACTAAAATAGTACAGTCTGATGTGCATTTTACTTTTATTTCTCTGATCCCATACTAAAAGTAAATTATTTCCATTACTTAAACTATCACAAATATACTCCATCAAGCAAAAAATTAATAAAAAAATGTATCCCATTACCCATGTGTCTACCTCTACTTGTTCCCAATATATGTTCACACACTGTCTACTATACGTATTTGTCTTGTACAGGCTCTAATTAAGTATCCTTCTCATTGTGTTATGATATTTAATTAGTGCAGTCGTGTTGTTTTCTGATTGATATCCAGAGATCCATCAGTTTTCTTACTGAAAAGAGAAGAAGTGGAGTTTGATATTTAAGTGAAGTGTAAATATAAATATGTATTAAAGTTTATTTCTGCTCAAAGAAAGGTTTTCAAATATCAATAGTACAGTGCGCAATTATATACGGTATAGATGTTATTACTTCAATGTGCAATTATATAATAAGCTAAAGCAATTAAATTATCAATTTTCTGGAAGCATTTGTTGTATATCTGTTTGATCTGGTCAATTTCTATGATTTAGTTCTACATTTTTCTGCCAATCATTATGTATATGTATGTATTTGTTGTTGTAAATATTAATTAGTGTATTTATTATTTCATCATTTTAGTGCAGTATAACTCATAAGTGTTTTTGCACTTAAATGCTAACTAAGTATCCATATACCTGAAAGGATTGGGTAAATTTTATGTGGGGGCCAATGGGTAATGTAAGTCTACAGTATTGCTATCAATTCTTATGTCTCCCTGAAGCCAAGGTCCTGACATGCCTACATAATTTGGTTTTGCAGGTTACAAAATTTGCATCCTCTTACCAGTAAACTCTTTCTATAAATTTACCAAAATTAAAGATAATTGTAGAGAAATATACTGTAGTTTATTATCCACCACACAACTTATTTCAATATAAACAAGGACATCAAAAAGGGAATACTGTTTGTTGTATTCTTGAGCGCCCTTTGTCATGGATAATAAGTATTACATATGCAAAAACAAGTGTCAATCTTTCGTAAAATATTCATTGACCAGGTAACCTACAAACTTCATTAGAAAGGTATTTTACAGAGCAGCTGCTCTTTTTATTTTTTTTAACAAAATCTAAGGTTTTTATGAATTTTTATATTCACTAGTGTTTGTAAGAATCTTTCTTTTCGCATTTTTTCTGTAATTTTTTTTGCATTATTCTGGCAAATATAATCCTATTATACTTATTATTGAAGTGAGACGATGGATAACAAAAATAAAACATCACTCGTTAGACATATACAAAAATATATCGCTCATTAACATGATTTTATTAAAATATGCATTGACTCAAATGCTTGTTATACACAGAAAACATTTGTATGAATTTCCAAATTTTATTTATTTACTTATTTAATTCTTGCACTCAAGGTTAAAATTAATATGGCTTTTGTAAACCATAGTCTTACTGAGACTGAATGCTATTTTATGAAGGCTGTCTATGACTCCACCAACCCTATAAAAAAGTTCAATGGCCAAAGCGGATTTTAGGGGGTGATGGCATCCCGAGGTGAATTGATAATGTAACACATGCATACTTCCTCCTTAGAGTTGATATTTTATCCAAACATTCCAGTAAAATTTCAGAGGGGAGAGACTCGTCTACAACAACTACATTTAAACTTTATCTTGGAACAATAATTAATTGATTTGGGGTAAATTAAATCTGGGTGTCAATAATAAAGAAAGTAAAAACATGGATATGAAAACAGGAACTATGTTGAAATTAAGTTATGGCTTAAAACATTTATGTTTGAGGTATAATTGTGACAATATTTGTTTACGTATACATGGTTACTATGAAATAAAAGATGTGCAGATGATATTTGTGTTGTTAATGACTTTCCATGGACTAATGAAAAGACCCCAGTTGTCCAATATACATAGCCTAACATTACTCTCTGGCAGTCCTTAGGTCACAATAATTCATTACATTTAGAACTGTAACAGTCAAGACTTGACAAAATTATGGAAAACACTTTTACCAAATATCCATGTGTTGGTACCTGCTGAAGTACCTGACAAACCGGGATCCATCAAATTCTGAAAAGCATGACTTGTGAGATTGTGCTCCCCCTGTTTTACCCTGAGGCTGACTCCAATGAGATGAAGAAGAATCTTAGACCTGCTGAGCAGCAACTAATGTGTCCAGATATTAACATTTTCCAACTAGGTCAAATCTTTTAGATAGAAGTTAATAAACTTGTTGTGAGCTTTCCAGAGACATTTCTGCATGGTCTGTTCGATTGGTACTCAAACATAAAAAGGTTTAGAGGTAGCAAATCCTTTGATCTGCCACTGTGGCCTAGCGGGTAACATACTTGCCTAGGAAAATGTCTAGGACGTGGGTTCAAACCCAGGTACAGGCAGATGCATAGTGGTTCGGATGACCACTTAAAATGGCGGTCCTCTGTTACTGGGTCCTATCCCCAGTGGCAGGCTAAAGAACCTCGTTCATAAATGGTCATCTTTGAGCCTCTATCTTCCAGTTAGGGGAATGTCAGTTACTTGTGAGTTGGGACCGTATCTGTGCAGTCGGATTGGTTAAATAGCGCTTTGGGTTCTGTAGTATATGGAGATATCGCGTTGAGTATAAATACACAATACAATACAAGTGATGTCATGAGTTTTAACTTGGTTTGGACTTGGTTTCATGACCTTCTTGCTTATAGCACATCACGATTACCTTGTTAAAGCCACTAAGACAGAATACCTGATTCAACATCTGTAGTATGGCCTTTCTCTAAAAATAAACATGAAAGATATGTTCCCTCTTAGGTCCAGGGTATGGTCTTGATAGTATCTCAGAGAAAGGGCATAGACGTAGGTCTTGCGTGAACTTTTTGGCAAATATACTAGTTAATACTTGCTTTAGGCTATGATTTAGGTAAAGGAAAGAAATGGTTAATTTGTAAGTGCATTTAACGCAGCAGAAACATTTCACTGAGGTATAGTTCTGACACCTTTAAGGTTATCCATATGGAAACTTATTAAGAGTCTATTCATTTCCAAAAATTGTGTGACATGGCAACCATGCAACCACAATAGCCATCGATTGTGTTGAAGAACTCCTGTTTAGGTCATGATTTAAATACATACGGTATATGATACTTGCTTATTGTTTTGTTGGTTTAGGGAAGTCCCACTTAATTGACATACAGCTCTTGTTGATGTACTTGGGGGGGAAGTAATTATCTCCACCATGTCAGCAGAGAAATCTTGTTCTTGGAGTTTCTCATTCCCAGACACCAAGCATAAAGATTGATATACTGAGATTTGTTTGAAAAGTGTAGTGCAATGTCTGTTCAGAGTTGCACCAGGTCCAGGGCAATCCGGGCCAGCCCACATGTATCAGTATTATTACACAATTGTACTGTTAGAGCTTTTGAATTACTCTGAGCATTCAAGCAGTAGGAGGGTAGGTATAAGCTATGAGACCTGACTAATTCATATTGAGAGTAACTGTTTCCTAAGCATCCTGATCCAGAAGTCAGGAATATTACAGTGGAAGTTTCTGGTCATGTGGCACACAGGTATAGCTGAGGGGTGACCTGCTTTTACAAAGTTTGTTGAACACTTAAAGATTTTGTGACCACTCTGTTGACTGTATCCGAGTTTATGTGGATGCAGAATCTGCAATTACATTGAGAAATCCCGGAATGAATTTGGCATGTAGTGAATTCTTGCGATGGTGGCACCACTTTATTATCTTCCCCAGGAGATCTCCACAGAGTGATTTCCTTACTGATTGATACTGCTGTTGAATTGTCTAGACCAAATAGAATGGTCTTATTTTGCCACTTACTTTTGAACTGTTTCATGAGCACAGTCCTTCCATTGATTTGTGGTATAATGAGCACAAATCTGAAACACTGCCATCTGTAAAGATCAGTACACACTGTGGGTTCTACCGCCAGACAAAATGAGCTACTATGAATGTCCGACCAGGAAGGAGCCTGTCCAGTGACTGAAGAAAGAATCATATATGATTCGGCCCTTTACCAAATTGGCCCCCATCAAATCGGCCCCCAGAAAAACATCTCCTAGACAAATCGGCCCCCTTGGAAATAATACCCTAGTCAAATTGGCCCCCGGACCTGGTCAAATTGGCCCCTAGATATTAAATGCACATAATAATTACGTGTCTGTCTACATATATACAGGGATAACAACATCATTCCTTTATTTGTTTTATTTCAGTCCGTAATTAGGGGGCTGCGGTGGCAGAGTGGTAACACTCTCTCCTCCCACCTCTGAGGCCGGGGTTCGATTCCCGGCACAGCCTCAAGTGGGAAAGCTGGTAGTTGCTTGCTGTTGGTCGGCGGTTTACAGTACAGAACACTAACGAACTGTATGTACTGGTTTCCTCTGCCCTTCCAGCTACCCGTCGTGATATGACCTGTACAGTGTTGAAAGTGACGTAAAAGTCCAAATAAATAAATTCAGTCCATAATTTTGTTTTGCACTACCACAAGCTTAGTGTTGAAACTAACAAAAGAGTGAATAAATGTTCATTATTCTGTTAAGCTTTAATTCATACATGAATGAAATTCTTCATAAAACTAAATATAAAATAGTAAGAATATTAAGCCCAGTCTGAAATCTTATACAAATATTACATAAATGTTAATCAAACAAAGTTATATAAATATTACACGAATATTAATCAATTAACCCCAATTGTTTTTAAATATCACAAAAGTTACCAAACAGCTTGATGTCTAAGCAGAGGGATTATTAACATAAATTTGAAGTAATTATCGGTATATATTGAAAGCCATTTAAAAGGTTAAAAGGGATTGATTACACCATCCAATTATCTTTGATGTGTCTTAATCACCCTTAGACAAATATAACTTAAGAATTTATCATTATTATACATAAATACACAATTATTCCCAATTAATTAACATCAACATGGACCAGATAATAATTCATAACCATTTCAGTTAAAGCATGCGATTTTTTTATTCAAAATGACCCATTAGTTTTCTGTTGTAATGATGCTAAAAAAACTATTTTATTAACGCAGGCAAATGCTTTTTGAATGTCTATAAATGATTTCTAGTTATAAAAATTTTCAGCTGGGGGCTGATTTACCGAGGGCCCTGAGGGAAACCTCCAGTCCTCTTTCAGGTTCCACACAGAAACGGTTCTGTGTGGAGGCACCAAAGGCACTATATTTTCTGTTGATACCATCAACCCAATGACAGACATCAAGCATATTACACTCTTATACTATATATCCTGAGGATTACTGACTAACCTATGGTATTGGCCACCTCTCTTGAGTGGGTTTTACGATAGCTGAGCCTAGGTGTTACTTGTAACCAACAAATGACAACACTTGTTATGACAATCGGACTTGTTATGATTTAGGATCCATCCCAGACTTTGCATTAAATCCACCACCGTCTGTGTGTTGTGGAGTGCCTCCTATCTGATTAACCACTTGTGCGGGTACTTGTGAATTTTGATTCTCTTGCAAAAGGCCAAAGAATGGAGAACTCATAAGTTCTTGGCATCTAGTGTCAACCAGCTCAAACTCTAAGTCATTTCAGTGTATCTCCCAATAAACCATGGTTGCCCATGATGTACAGTCACGGATGGAGCATATGTGACATTGCCTTGCTTTGCAGGCTAAAGCTCTTTGCTTAATTTGCATTCATTGATCCAAATGGTCTAGGTAATCGTCTGTTTTGTAAGTGTTTCTCATGACCCTCTCAGGGTTAGCATCTCTTGTCTATTTGGTGTTTGCCTTGCTTTACAAGCACTTTAATATTATCCCTCCACTGCTCTAATATGGGATTGCATTCTGAAATCACCTGGATAAATGATGGTTACTCGGTCGAGTTATTTGAACTCTTCCTGTGAGAGGTCTGATATAGAGGGTTTTTCCTTTTCACTACCAGTTGTCGGGGTATTGTTTTCACCCGTGGTATCCAGATGGTTGGGCAGGCAGGCGTGCGGGGGGAAAAGTTTGTCCGGGCTATATCTCAGATAACCGTAAGGTGTAGGAAGTTGATACTTAGTAGGGACATTGGTTAGGATGTGAAGGTGTGCAACGTCATGGTTTGACCTTGATTTGACTTTGACCTTGCTGTAGTGACCTTGAGTTTGAAAATCTTGTCCGGGCTATATCTCGGAAACCGTAAGGTGTAGGAAGTTGATACTTGGTAGGGACATTGTTTAGGGGGTGTAGTGTGCAATGTCATGCTGTGACCTTGATTTGACCTTTGACCTTGCCGTAGTGACTTTGACCTATAAAATCTTGTCTGGGCTATATCTTGGAAACTAAAAGGTGTAGGAAGTTGATACTTGGTAGGGACATTGGCTAGGGGGTGTAGGTGTGCAACGTCATGGTCTGACCTTGATTTGACCTTTGATCTAGCTGTAGTGACTTTGACCTATAAAATCTTGTCCGGGCTATATCTCAGCATATTAGAATTCATTAAGAATTTTACTTTTACAACTTCCCATTGTAACAGATGGAATTTCATCAAGTGAGCCACAGATTTTGCTCCAATAACACACATAAGCATTCACTGAATGTATTGCCACTTCTGTATGCATGGTAATATTCAGAACATCTAAACCATAATTCGGCCATGCCAGATGTAGATAAGAGTACACGCATTATCTTTCTGTGAGACATTATTTTTATCTACTTAAATTCCAATTCCAATTCAACTTTTACAGCGCTTAATCTCTGCCGAAGTGACAGACTCTAAGGTGCAACATCATAAGCATAGTTACAAAAATCATTGTCCTTATCCATAGCTATGGTCGACATCACGGAGAACGCCATATGAGGTGGAAAATACTAAGGAGGATAAGCTTGGCAGAATAGGTATGCCTTAAGTTTTTTCTGAAGGAAGCAATAGAAGTGGCAGATCGTACATTATCAGGGAGTTCATTCCATATTTTGGGAGCATCATATGCAAAGCTTAGACCAAACTGCTTTGTGGATTTGTAAATAGATGGTTGGTATTGAGGAACATGTAGAATTATACCATCAGATTGACTCAACCGAGTATTATAGGCATATTGTTTAACTTTGAGAAATGGGCTGAAATATTTTGGACAGTTAGTATGTAGGTATTTATATACCAACAAGGCAGTCTTGAAGATGCAACGGTGCCTTATGGGTAGCCAATGAAGGGCTTTTCTTAGTGGAGTGGTGTGAGAAAGACATGTGGTTCTACAAACAATTCTGGCCAGACTGTTTTGAATGAATTGTAGCTTGCGTAGGTTAGCAACAGATAGACCCCTAAACAAGGAGTTACAGTAGTCAAGCCTACTGCCCACAAGTGCGTTTGCAGCCGTAAGAGCAGCATCACGAGTCAAGTACTGTCGAATTTGTCTAAGATCCCTCATCTGGATGAAACAAAGTTTACATACATTTTTAACATGTTTGGTGAAGGAAAAGTCTGAGTCAAACCAGACACCCAAATTCTTAACGGCATCTGAAGGTATCAGTGATTCACCCAATATATTTACTGGAAAGAATGGGTTAAACTTTTCTTGTTGAGACTTGGCGCCAAATATAATAAAGTCAGTCTTATCAGCATTCAGCTTTAATTTATTTGCAAACAGCCATAGTTTGACATCTTCGAGGCACTTTCCTAGCCGATCGAAGGCAATTTTTGCATTTTTGTGTTTGAGGTGAATAAACAGCTGTGTGTCATCTGCATAAAAGTGAAATTTGACATCTGGATGTTTAGAGATTACTTTGCTCAAAGGTGTGGTATACAATGAAAAAAGAATAGGACCAAGAACTGAACCTTGTGGTACACCAAACTTAAGCTTTCTAGCCTCAGACAGAACAGAACCAATCTTGATGCATTGGGTACGATCAGAAAGGTATGATTTGAACCAGTCAAGGCATCTACCCCTGACACCGAACCATTTACTTAAGCAATCAAGGAGTTTGTCATGATCAATGGTGTCAAACGCTGCAGATTGATCAAGCAGCACCACAGCTGTGGCCTCACCTCTGGCTAGAGATAGGTGGATCTGATTCTTTATAGACAAAAGAGCTGTTTCAGTTGAATGGCCACGTCTATAGGCAGATTGATACTCGTTTTCCAACCCATGGAGAGAGACATGTCTACTGAGTTGTGAGGCAACTACACGTTCCACATTGTTTGGTGCTTTATATAACTGACAGTGCTCTGAAAGTATTCTGAATTTTGTACTGATACTTCTACTTAAAAATACTTCCCTAGGCTGTGGGGTACGGGCATCTCTGATGCTATTTTACTGGTATAATGTTCTGTCTTTAATCTTTCCAATTTGCTGGTCAGTAAAACTAGTGCAAAAATCAGTGATACAAGATTCGTCATTCTTTCCTTTGTATTGACAGGTATGAAAACACCTATGGTTATCAAAGCTGACGGAATGGGTACATTGCTGAGCCCTTGCTTTGGGATATCAGACATTTTTTTGTGTTAGTAACCTATACAATCTGTTCAGACCAACGAACTCCTTTTCTTGGAGATGGTTGAGCTGAATACAGCCTTCCAATAATAGCATTCAGTCATTGTAGCGGTAATACTAATTTCATTTGTAATCAGTGCCCCTGATTAACACAAAACTTCACAAATATATATATTTAATCTATTCCCATGGTTGCTTTGGCTTAATCTCTCATCTGTTATCAACTGTCACCTATCATTAAGTACGGAGGCTCAGAACTGCCAAAATATATTTTATATTAAGTTGAATATATGACTTAGCATCTCATATATTCAATTTAATAACCTTTATATTTGACTAAGTATCTCGTATATATGTCTTAGTAACTCATATATACAGGTTCGAGTAAGTTATATGTATGAGTTATTATATGGTATCTAAAACTAAACTGAATATATGAGTTACTAAGTTGTAGATACAAGTTGACCGGTTGCACATATGAGTTACTAAGTTGTATATACGAGTTACTAAGTTGCATAGATGAGTGAGGATATGATATATATGAGTCCGTATCTTGAATATCTGTTAGAGCGCGGACTGGAAGCGTAAATTGTGTCTATTATTTACACTCTTCCAAATGCAAGCAGGCTTTTACTGTTCAGCTGCAAAAGCATAATTTGGTGCCAAAAATGTTGTTGCTCCAAATACTACATGTTCAAGTGTGTAGTTTCCATCTATTTTGTTAAGAAAATACTTCATTTTGACACATTTGCTTTTTAACATTAGAATGGGTGTCTACATATTTTTACACTTTGGCAAATAAGGGCAAAGTACTTTGTGAAAATTTCTTGATGCAGGAAATTTGTTTCATTTGACACTGATGATATTAATATAATTGCAAAATATTAGGGAACAAAAATATTTATATGCTTAATGTGGAAGAAAGGCTGTGTTTAGTTTACATGATCTTAGTGGGCATAAAGAATTTTTTACTTAATCTTCAGTGAAAAATTATTTATTTGGGTTTTAACATCGCTTTCAACACTAAATAGGTCATATCATGATGGGTAGTTTTATGGTCAGAGGAAACCAGTACATACAGTTGGTCAAGGATTTGTTCTGTAAACTACTGACCAACGCCTCAGAGGTGGGAAGTGAGTGTGTTACCAGTACACCACCATGGCCCCCAACATAAAATAAATATTTTTAAAATTTTAATGAAGCCAGGTAAAAGTGTTTAAAATTTAATTTCCCCTTAAACACAATGAATTTCATGGTGAAGAAAAGCTAAGCTTAAGAGTATTCTTTGGAGTAATGTCTGGCTGATGGTAAATTGTGATAAAAAATTGCTGTAAATAAATTTGTAATGTGTAAATATGCAGCATATTTTTCAGCATTAATTTTCAAAAATACCTTTGCAGTTGTGTAAAAATGCTTCCCATCAACTCATTTTCACACTCTTGCAGTTCCACAATTTTTGTTTGCAATCAAGTTGTAAATGTGTAAAATTGCAGGATTTATGGTTATATTCAGACTTAAATTTTTTGAAATTCAGCAAAGCAAATAACACTTCACTAGAACCATGATTTTTTAGTTTTAATAAATATTATTAAATTTTACCAAATTTTGTTTGTCTACATGTAAAATAGATAAATGACTAGACAAAAATCTTACCTGGGTGATATATGGGATTTTAGGATTAAAACACAAAAAGACAATAAAATGTATCTTATTTTCATTCATGTACAAAAAAACATACATGATTTAATTAAAACTATACACTAAATAAGCAGAAAATTAATCATTAACATGACAAAATAATGAAAATATCACCACACAAAATGGTGCTTAAGAGGAATTTCCCCAACCTCCTGCTTACATTTCAAGGAAAGCTTTTTTCAGCCCCAAATTACACTTTAATAAAAAAAGCCTGCATTTCAAATGCACTAAAAAAGCTACACTGAATTACTCTTATGCGCTCTAAAGGATATACCACTTTTTAACTTGTGTATAAGAGTTAATAACTAGTATATACAAGATATTAATTTGTATATGATACCTAATAGTGCGTTAAATATTTGAGATAGTAAATCGAATATACAAGATAGTATGTTGAATATAGGATATACTATGTCAAATGTATCGGATACTAGGTTGTATAAATGAGATACTAAGTCAAATGGATCAGTCATTAATCATATATTTGACTAAACATAGACTTTATGCAGCCCAGAGCTTCCATGGATAAGTAGACTCTAATTAGTTTTTTGGCCCAATTCAAACATGTGCAAAATTTGGACACCAGACAATGTTTAAAGAATACAAAGTAAGTAAAACTAAATAAAAAGATAATAAAATTGTTTTTGTAAAAAATGTATGTGTTGATTACCTAATTTAGCAGTACTGTCCCACACTGCATCTGGGTTAGTATCCCACCTCTCAAGAATGCTAAAAACAAAAATAAGGCCAAGTGAAACAGTTGGGAGTTTATGTCCCAATCAATAGCCAGAGTCATATCGGTACAAGCCACAGCATGGACACTCATGGCAATCAAATCTATACAGAGGTGACAGACTGTGATTCAATGATAAACTTTCTGACCACTAGACACCGAGGTCATCCTTTGTTATTCATGTGTGAGTCCAAGAAAATTCAGATATCTGGTGGTACGAGTAACATTTAGGCTTTTTTTCTGAAGGATTCTAGAGTGGTGACAGATTCAAAGTCATTTGGCAACTTATGTCATATTTTAGGTGCATGGTCAAAGCTATAGTTGAAATGTTTCTTGTGATCAGTGAATTGGTGGACAAAAAAGTGGAATTGGCAAAAACTTTGGTATATGGGAAAAGGTTTGCAGAGATATAGACAAACCGAAATCTTTAGAAAAACCCATATGGAAGCATTAAGCTACAGGCTGATCGGCACCTATGCATTGTACTTTCACAGGAGGTTTCATTTTTGGACAAAAGAGAAAAGAGAAGTATCTAAGCTTTCGGCATAATTGCATCCATGCCGAAGTACACTGCCTGTCAAATTTTCCTGGGTTTGAACCAAGGTAAAAACAAATACATAGCGGCTTGAATGACCACTTAAAATGGGTCTCCTCTATCATTGGATCCCATAAATAAAGACAATCTAAGAATCTCAGGGACATTGATAAATGGTCCTTCTTGAGCTTCTGTCTTTCAGTTAGGAGCATTTCAGTGACATAAAACCTTGGGCTGTACTTGTGCAGTCAGGAAGTGTCAAATAATGCTTCAAGTTATATAGTAGAAAGAGATACAGTGCTGATTATAAATGTACAATAAACAGTGAGTTCACTAGCAAACAGAGCCAGTCAAATAGCACACACAGCTAGTCCAAAAGCAAATACAGCCAGTTCAGGACCTAATCAAGTATGTTTCTTGAGGATCTGTCTCACAGCTAGGTTTACTGTTTTTTAATATTGCGCCATTTATGTATCGATTTATTACGAATAAGAGTTAGGTCTTAAAATACAATCACCCCAGTAACATAAAATAAACTTTCCTTTATTTCTGTCCTGAGCCAGTTTGGGCCATAATACTTAAGCTAAATGATTTGAATATATATTTTGGTGCTATAAATTCCTGGAGTAGTACCTACTATTTACCCATAATGTAATCTACATTAAGAAACCTTTAACCATTCTGTAAATTAATTTTCAATAGTGTGATTCGTAATTCTCCATATGTGCCATAGGTATGGACTATTAAAGCCATTTTAAGAAGCTGTAATGCAGCTGTGAATACAAAAGCATTGCCAGGAAGGCTCACCAGGACCCTCAAATCATCAGATGTAGCAGATACAACAACTGTATTTTCTATCTTGGATCCAAGAGTGTATATACCATATGTGTAAGAATAACAGCTTTTCAACTCAGCAAGTAGATTTAGAATAAGATAATCATCACCAAGGTTTTTCGAGTGATGTATCAGATATAAGTCTATATGAGGTTTTTGTATAGTTAGTTCATCTAGAAATGTCTGAATTAAATCCTGCTCAGAAAGTTTTCCTTTCAATTGCTACCTCAAAAGGTCTCATTCACAAAGATTTTTTCGGTAACGTTGGAAAGATCTGTCCCAGTTTGGCCTGAATATATTCAGAATGGTTCTTTAGTTGTTCTCATTATGTTTGGGATGTTATGCCCAATTACTGAGGATGTTATTCACCATTATTTGGGGGTATTATATTCCAGAATATGCGGGTATCAACGAAAATCCCCCAACCCCATATCCAAGTACACTACCAATGTAGAACAGACCTTTAAGTTCAATTGACACACACAATGCACAGAAGTATAACATGTAGTTATACAATAAATGAAATTTCTCACCTTGATCGAAATTCCCGGGCCACTTTAAGTTCTTCATATAATCATCAAAGACCTTGTTCCAAAGCTCACTGAACTCCTCTGGTTTCAATGTTAGTGGTTTTAATTTTAAAATTTCCTTGGCATCTTTTCCTAATAGACCAACGTAGAGCTCTAACTTCTTGATAATATCTTCTGATAGTCCAATTTGCAAAAGGTATGCCATATCAATTTTCCCAAGGTCAAGGGGACCAATCTGCACCCCACTGTAGATATAATAAAATGTGAAATTAGAAAATATAATTGAAGACGTTTTCATTGATAAATAATATTACACTTATATCTAGTTATTTCTATGTATATGTTACATATAAGGGTCATGTGCCCATGCAATGTTGTATGTGATTGCAGATTTCTTTTACCATATAAGGACATTGTATTTTGCAAAAGTGGCCTGGTTAGTGATCATCTTTCATATACTCTCATGGAGTGATCCATTTAAACATGGTGGGAAGAACCCCAAGCTTATAGAATTTATGTGTATCTGTTTTTATGGAAATGTGTCTGTTTTGTTTACATTCTCTTTCTGGAATATCCTAGAAACCAGAGCAATCTATAAACAGTTATTGTGGCCTATATTGTGGAATTGTTTATTTGTGCGTCAAGTGGATGCAAACTGGTTAACACATACATTTTGTTGTGAACTCTTATTGGGGTGAAATGGATATAGTGTGTGGATCTACCAGAGGGTTGATTTGCTGTACACTGGATTTTTGTTCATATCTTGGAGCAAACAGAGTGGGGAAATATACTGAACTGTTGGATACAGGCATTTTATTGCTGTATTTTGGACAGTGTTTACACTTAAAGCAAACAGAGTGGGCAAATATACTGAATAAACAAAGAGTAAGGGTGGACTACTGAGTGCATTGTAGTACAAGTAATATTCATAAAGGATCACACAAATTGGTTGATGCCAGTGGCGACTAGAGTATGCAATCTGAATATCCAACTCAACTTAGTTCGCCTTTGCCTCGTTGTGTTGGTTGACTCAAATTTTGGTGTGCACCACTCTAACACAGTGTCTGTGGTTATGGCCATCATTTTTAAATGTCATGAAACTGGTGTGATATATCCTTCTTTTTGAACTGATGCTTTATGTTCATAAATCCTTTTCCCAAGTGCCCTACTAGCCTCACCAACATAGCGCATGTGGTATTTAGTGCAAGATATATATCAGATATATGACATAAGGGATTTCATAAAGTGATGTGTTTTGGGAACTCCTTTGGTTTGCATGACTTATGAGTGAAGTTACATTGTATTGTCCCAATCTTTTCAATGAGTGGACAATAAGTACATTTGCCTAGTCTGGTATAAATTGTAGGAAATCTAGATGCAGATAAGTTACAGCCTCTGATGAGACTGATCCAAGTAATAAGACAGTTAAAATAGAATTAACATATAGTTAATCATATTATTTTATTGAAGCGTAGTCTGTATGAAGCAGCAAGCAGATTGCTAGAGAAATATACTGAACAGTTGGATACAAACATTGGATGGCTGTATATTGGATAGTGTTTATATGTTTGAACAAATATCACAGTGCAGACACTCTGAACATCTGGATACAGACATTATGTCTTAATGGATGCCGAACAGAGGACAGATTGCTGAAACAGCGGACAAAATTGTTTAACTGGTAATAAAATGGACAGGTCAGACTGGTTGTGTTATTGTATTTTTTGTATAAAGTATTAAGAGTATCTCAGTTGACTGTAATCATTCTTTTAATTGATAAAATATTTTGTCTTCCCTTTTGCAATTTGACGGCAATTGGATAATTGCTACCGTGCTTGCCGGTGGACCGTAATGTATAACTTTTAATGGCAGGATACATATTTTTTATTTCTTATCACATGCTGTATTTGACCCAAACTGGGGAACATACTGACGAGGTCATGTTTTTGTATTGCTTGACATAAATTACTTGTTTTTCATAAAAAATTTGATATATACATTATCAAAACAATTAGGTTTTTCAGAGCTTCTGCTCATTTTTGTTGTATTAAAATAAATGTTACAAAGGCTTAAAATAATCTTAAACGTTTTTAAGTTACTAGTGCCCATATATATCAAATCCTTTTGTGTATTCTTTCTCTACATATGGCCTACTTTCACTTTTTATTCATACAAAAAAGTGGATAACAAAATTAAGGCATCCTTCAAAAGAAAAAAGACCACTTATGAATATGAACAATATAACACTGGTTCACAGAGTTCCATGCTGGCCTAGAGCTACATATGAACATAAAATATGCAACTAAAAACTGAAAAAGGGACTATTCCTGACATATTTTTGTTTGTGTCATTAAGAAAGCTCTCCTATAATCTAAAATATTCAATATAATATAACCAATCCATTTCAAAATATTAAATATTAAATATATCATTATAGTGATAAAATTGACGTTATTTAGCATATAAATTTGGTAACAGAAATCAAGTATTAGGTGTTAACATACTTCCATTACTTTCTGCCAGAAAGGCAATGCAAAATCATACTCAAAACACTGACAATATGTTACACTGTACATTTCAATTGAGAATGGTGCTGATGTTAAAGAATTTGAAACAAAATAAGAAAATTTCACCACAACTTTGTTAATTCTAGTTCATACAGTTCTGTGCTGGTCTCATAAGCAACATACAAGCATAAACTTATTTATTTTGTCCAGGCTTTCTTTAAGGCTGGATGTGTTTCATACTTTTAGTAGTATCCATTAGGTTTCATAAGTGTACATAAGTCACGATTAGTATTCGGTAGGATGTGTTTGCCACAACATCGGCAGCATTACTTGATCAAAAAAGGGCTTTAAGTTTTTTTAAATAGTTGTTCCATCCTTCAGCTGTGTTAAATTAGACAAAAAGGAGGGGTAAAAGATCGCTTCACAGGGTTGTTCATTTCTTAATTTACATATAACATATATATGCACTGTGTCTGTGCATTATTTGATCTAAGCTTTATATGTATGTTTTGACATTTAAAGTAGGGGAGTTATTGAGTTTTGTGTTATGTGTTACTGATGTTTATTGATCTATTTATAGACCTGGGGAAATTCCTCTGAGTTTCTTTTATCTCATTATTTATAATATACTGATATATTAATAGATTTGTGGAAAACCTTAAAGTAGTTTCTGGAGCTTCCTCACTGCTTCTGGTGACAGTTGTTATGTTCTATAAGATTCTAGAATTTCCATGACAATATATAAGGACTGTGCATCTGACCACAAGTGAAGAAAGTATTCACTGGCTATACGGAAGGCTAGTTGTGTATTAAAACTAATAACAAGTGGATTTAAATTACTTGTGTTGTTATGAACTTTTGCTGGAGTGAACTTTCTACAGTGTCTGGATAGATTTGGTGTGCTTTGGATATTACTTACATATTATATACAGTATGTGATTCTAACAGAGAGTGGATATATTGCATTTTGGACATTGTCCATATCTTGGAGCGGACAGTACAGTTGTACAAACTCTCTGAATATCTCTATACAGACATTTTGTGTGATTGGATATCAAAAGTATTACAGGATAAGGACATTTTGTGTTACCAAACATTGAACAAATCACAGGATACAGATATCTGTGTGTTAGTGGACACCGGAGGGTTCACAGGACAGACCACAAGACAGAGTGCTGGATACAGTGGACAAACTTAACTGTGAGTTACAGTGGTCAGGTCAGATTGGTTTCATTATTGTATGTCCTATTGACAGCATACCAGTTGACTGTAATCATTATTTTTAATTGTTAAATAAATTTGTTAAGTTAAACTTTTTGTCTTTTCCTGTTGCAACTTAAAAGCAACTGGTAATTGCTAGCGTGCTTGCCCTGTGACCGTAATAGGAAAATTAGGGGCTCATCCAGGATCCAACCCTTTAAAACAACCATTCGATACAACCATTTGATTTAACCATTCAGTTAACATTTGAAAGTTCATTTTATTTAACAATTTGTTACAGTCAAGAGTACTCAAAATGGCTAGTGCTAAAGATTTTGTACAGTCGTCATCTATGGAAGTTCTAGAAACTTATAAAAAAGATATGTTAATGCAAATAACACAAGAATTACAGTTAGAGGTGAAAAGAACAACACTTAAACATGAACTTAAAAGACTTATTGTTGAACAGTTAGTTGATGAAGACATTTTACCTGATAGTTGTTCAGAAGTGTATAAATGATACAATAATGAAATCAATTTGACCTGGCCACTGTAACTGACAGTTAAGTTTGTCCACTGTATCCAGCAATCTGTCTTGTGACAATTATTGTTTGCTAAAATTTTTCAATGAAGAAGTTTAAGACAGAAAAATATTTAAAGCATTGCCATAGCAACAGGTGGGGTCAGATACCATCCCTAACCTACTTAGTGAAAATCCATGCATTGGTTTAGGCTGTGGAACACCCACAATCATCAACATCCAAAAACATTCAAAGCATTGCCATGACTACAATTGCTGCTAGATACCCCCCAACAACTAATCAACTCTTGATCCTCTTGGGGTAAACATATCCTGAAATTTGGTCAAAATCCATGCATGGGTTTAGGCTGTGAAACACCCACAAATTTGAAGATCCAAAATTTTTAAGATGTTGCCATGGCAACAGTTGTTATCAGATACCCACAAAAGCATAATTATCTCTAGATTCGATTCTCGTGGGGTAAACATAACCTGAAAATTTGGTGAAAATCGGACCATGGATTTAGGCTGTGGAACATCGACAATTTTTAAGACCGAAAAATTTTTTCATGGCAAGAGTAGTTGTCAGATACTTCCTTAAATCTAATGGGCTTTAGATCCTGTTGGGGTTAAACATACCCTAAAATTTTGGTGATATTCCATGCATGGGTTTAGCCTGTGGAACACCCACAAACTTAAAGACCAAAATAATCTTAAAACAGTAGCCATGGCAACATTTCTTGCCGGATACCCCCAACACTTAATCAGCATACTTAATTTAACATACCCTGAAAGCTTGGGTTTGAATGGGTTTTCGGCCACCCACCAGCTTTATGCCCACCCTCGCTGCCTGGACAGCAAAAGTAATGTTAACTGAAGTTAAAGTGATGTCACTTTTGATAGATCATGAGTTGAGTCACACTTTTAGAATTGATAATTAAATCAGTTAAATCAAGTAAACCAAACAAATTCTGTTAGGCTTACACAAAATAATATATTTTCTACATTATTTTTGAGTCTTACAATATTCCTGCAAGATACATGTCTCTCCTATATCAGATAAAAATTATGAAATATCATGTAACAAAGAAAGAAAACGAAAAAAGTATTTTTAAACTCACAACTTTTCCCAGTTATTTGTTGTTTCTGGTAGAGTGTATCCTTTTAGACCTATTTTTTGTGGAATCAGAATGAGGAGATTTTCAGGACAGAATTCTTTGCTTTTTACTGGCACAGGTGTAAATGTGCAATTGCATGTAGAATTTGAGAGAGTGGGTGTTGAATTAGGTATAGTAGAAGGTCTATATTTCAGAATGGATGTTGTAGGTTGGGTAGTGGTAGGTGTGAAAATAGCAGCAGTTGTACTAGTGAGGGTTGATTGGGTAGTAGACATTGGCATAGTTGTAGAGGAAGATGTTGTATCAAGTTCATCTGAAAATTATCAAATTTAAAGGATAATATCTTAATATTTATTACAAGTATGTGAACAGAAGGATCCTAGTAAGCACAAAACATACATTTGGGAAAAAAAATTAATGATTAGTATTTTTGTTTATTTGAGGTTTTACGTCGCTTTCAACACTGTACAGGTCATATCACGACGGGTAGTTGGAAGGGCAGAGGAAACCAGTACATATAGTTCGCTAGGGTTCTGTACTGTAAACTGCCGACAAACGGCAAGCAACTACCAGCTTTCCCACTTACGGCCATGACAAGGATCGAACCCCGGCCGCAGAGGTGGGAGGCGAGAGTGTTACCACTCTGCCACCGTGGCCCCTTTAATGATTAGTAATCAAACCAATTGTAAGTGATTAGTATAGCATTTAACTTGTCAATTATTTATTTGAGTTCTCATTCCATGCTATGTCAATTTCACTTATGTGTAAACGCAGGATCTTTTAGATCCAGAATCTTATACATAATCTTGTCCAATAAGTTATATGTTGTACCATAATGAAAGTTGCCAATATCACAAGTTCTATAACCTTTTTATAAATTTTTTTGCAACGAACATATTACAATATTTCATTGAACTTATTTTGCTCACTGACTACATTTCGAAGTAACCAATACATGATTGTCCTTTCGCTCTGACACTCCAAAAATTTAAAATGTAATTTCAAATTATTCTGGCCATCAGACAATTCAAACAAGTGGTTATGCTTTTGATAATTCACTTACCACGCTTTTTAAAGTCTTTTCCTCTGTCTCCTTCAGTAAAAAGCTCAAGATTTACCTGTTTGCAAAAGCCTATCTGCCATAGCCTGTTACCCCTGTGTCTCTTTAGTATGACCTGGCTATGTCCTTGAATTGACGCTAATTCCCTTTTTGTGTTCAGATGTGCCTTAGAGTCTGTCATTGATAGACATTAAGCACTATAAAAATCCTCATTAGATTAGACTAGATCAGATTTGAGTTTTTAATTCTACACTATGATTGACCACAGTTCAAATAAAATGTCATATTTGGTTTATTTTTCTCGGTGATTTACTCAAAAAAATGTTAATATGAATCCCAAACATTAATAATTTACACTGACAATTAATCAAAAGTGGTAATGCTTTTGATAATTCACTTACCACACTTTTTAAAGTCTTTTCCTCTGTCTTCTTCTAAATAGTCTGCTTCCTTGTTTCTTCTTGTTGGATATATATCTTTAAAATCTCTGAGTTCCTTAAGCAGGTCTTGCCAGTTCTAAAATGATGGTCGTAAATGAAAATTTTTAATTTACTCACATGCATAGGCCATATTGCATACTGTTTCTCCAAATCAAGTTGAGATTACATCATTTCCTAGTCTTATTAATTTCTTAAACACTCGGTGAAATTAAATTGAAGTATTGAACTAGAAAATCAAATTCTATAAAATGTTTCAGGAAAATCAGTATGTCATTAAAAGAAGCCTTCTGTTTTTTTATTTTGCTGTGCCTACCCTTCTTTCTTATTCCTGGAAAATAGAGACTAAACTATTCTTATTTCTTATGCTTAAGAGTCTACTGCTATGCACTACAACTGATTTAAATTACAATGAAAACATATTATAAATGAACAATTGGAATATTGAATTAACTTGCTGGATGAAACCTATTGTGTGTATGTTATAGTCTCAGTTTGTGAAAACAGTTTGGACATTATGGGAAAACCTTGATTTGTATGCACTCTGGTTGATCATTCCGAATGTCATTAAAATTACATTTGAAAATCTCTAAAGTAAACCGCACCTGTTCTATTGCATATTTCCAAAATTTAGGCACTTTTTCTGGGCTACCATATTGATATAAAACTGATGCTATCACTGTACGTTGTGAGATAGTCAGTTCACACCACTTCAGTTTGTCATTTGCTGAAAAGTATGTCATACATATCATCATTATCATCATCATTATTATTAAGAATGAGAACTCATCAGAAGTGGAGATGAATGTTCATTAATTTAGCTGAAGGTATGCATATTTTACTTGGATAGTCGGGAACTAGATTACAAAGTAGAAAAGAGTTAAAGTTAAGTTCTACACAGCTTCTAATCAGTTAAATTTATATTGAAGATAGGCCATCAATAATTCTGATATGTTGTCATGAGCTGTGATTCAGTTTGATGAATTCTGTTTATTTAATGGTTACCATAACAATCAACTTAACACACAGTATTCTGTTAGATTCTGGAATGAATCCGTTGTTGTATAATTATGCAGAATTAGTTAAATTTGAATATTTTATCACTGGATATTTTCTAGAATGATTTTAATAAACATCATCATTATGATTCAAAAATATAGATTGATTAATAATGATTTTACCAATTTGTTCATTGTATAACTTCTCAATGTCTTTCAATATTTTTTCTTTCACCTTCTTTGATAACTCTTTAGCTTCGTTTTCACCTAGTTTTAATGGGTTCTTTTGCAAAAGCTCTTTTGCTGCTTCTCCTGTAACACCTAAATATTTTTCCAGTTTCTTTATTGTCTCTTCCTTTACACCAAGGTCTTCAAAATACTTCCTGTCCTTGCTACCTAAGTCAATCCCATTTCCAATAGTAACACCACTGAAACAAATTTATTAATCAGGTTGACTTTCACACTAGACCCCAACTCTAAAACTTATGATTTAATACTTCATGTGGAACATATCTAATGTATTTTACCCAGTAAATGACCATGCATCAATGCATAGATTGACCAGGTAAGTGAAGGGAAATTATGGTAAGACTGCATAGTATTACATATAACAGGATTCAAATCATTTTACAGTGGCAAACTATTTTAATAATTACATTCTACTAAGACTGCACCGTATTACATATACATATAACAGGATTCAAATCATTTTACAGTGACAAACTATTTTATTCATTACATTCTACTAACCTATTGCCAAGAACATTTCCATTTTTGTCCATTGGAACATAACCATCTGTACGGAATCCTTCTAGTTCATTGATAAATTCTTCATCTATACAACAGTCATCTTCCTCCTCCTCCTCTTCTTTCTCTGTTGTTGTAGGAGTAGTTGTTGCAGTACAATGTACATTATGCATTCAACTTAAAAGGTTTATTTTTCATTTGCATGTACAAAACTGCAACACTGTTTTTTTTTTAAATTCTTACTTAGCGGTTCTCTTCCTATTTAGAACTGTTCTTGTCTCTTAGCAGCTGTTCCTATAGTACCAGGCGTAGTCACCCTGATCATCAATATTACAGTTCATTCATTCCACTCATCAAACCTTAAGTCAATCAAACATTTTGACCATACTTTTGCCTTTGATGCTCCTAAGATATGGAATGAATTCCTCAATGATATGCACAAACTATCAGTTGTATATAGCTCAACATCAGTTGTCTCCAGTAAAAAGCTCATAACTTACCTGTTTGCAAAAGCCTATCTGCCATAGCCTCCCCTGTCACCCCTGTGTCTCTTTAGTATGACCTGGCTATGTCCTTGAATTAATGCTAATTCCCTTTTTGTGTTCAGATGTGCCTTAGAGTCTGTCATTGATAGACATTAAGCACTATAAAAATCCTCATTAGATTAGACTAGATCAGATTTCAGTTTTTAATTCTACACTATGATTGACCACAGTTCAAATAAAATATCATATTTGGTTTCTTTTTCTCGGTGATTTACTCAAAAAATGTTAATATGAATCCCAAACATTAATAATTTACACCGACAAATAATCTATGCACATAAGTGGTTATGCTTTTGATAATTCACTTACCACGTTTTTTTAAGTCTTTTCCTCTGTCTTCTTCTAAATAGTCTGCTTCCTTGTTTCTTCTTGTTGGATATTTATCTTTAAAATCCCTGAGTTCCTTAAGCATCTCTTGCCAGTTCTAAAATGATGGTCGTAAATGAAAACTTTTAATTTACTCACATGGATAGGCCATATTTCATACTGTTTCTCCAATCAAGTTGAGATTACATCTTTTCCTAGTCTTATTAATTTCTTAAAAACATTTGGTGAAATTAAATTGAAGTATTAAACTAGAAAATCAAATTCTATAAAATGTTTCAGAAATCAGTATGTCGTTAAAAGAAGCCTTCTGTTTTTTTAATTTTTGCTGTGCTACCCTTCTTTCTTATTCCTGGAAAATAGAGACTAAACTATCTTTATTTCTTATGCTTAAGAGTCTACTGGTATGCACTACAGCTGGTTTAAATTACAATGGAAACGTATTATAAATGAACAATTGGAATATCAAATTAATTTGCTGGATGAAACCTATTGTGTGTATGTTATAGTCTCAGTTTGTGAAAACAGTTTGGATATTATGGGAAAACCTTGATTTGTATGCACTTTGGTTGATAATTCCTAATGTCATTAAAATTACATTTGAAAATCTGTAAAGTAAACTGCACCTGTTCTGTTGCATATTTCCAAAATTTAGGCACTTTTTCTGGGCTACCATATTGATATAAAACTGATGCTATCACTGTACGTTGTGAGATAGTCAGTTCACACCACTTCAGTTTGTCATTTGCTGAAAAGTATGTCATACATATCATCATTATCATCATCATTATTATTAAGAATGAGAACTCATCAGAAGTGGAGATGAATGTTCATTAATTTAGCTGAAGGTATGCATATTTTACTTGGATAGTCGGGAACTAGATTACAAAGTAGAAAAGAGTTAAAGTTAAGTTCTACACAGCTTCTAATCAGTTAAATTTATATTGAAGATAGGCCATCAATAATTCTGATATGTTGTCATGAGCTGTGATTCAGTTTGATGAATTCTGTTTATTTAATGGTTACCATAACAATCAACTTAACACACAGTATTCTGTTAGATTCTGGAATGAATCCGTTGTTGTATAATTATGCAGAATTAGTTAAATTTGAATATTTTATCACTGGATATTTTCTAGAATGATTTTAATAAACATCATCATTATGATTCAAAAATATAGATTGATTAATAATGATTTTACCAATTTGTTCATTGTATAACTTCTCAATGTCTTTCAATATTTTTTCCTTCACCTTCTTTGATAACTCTTTAGCTTCGTTTTCACCTAGTTTTAATGGGTTCTTTTGCAAAAGCTCTTTTGCTGCTTCTCCTGTAACACCTAAATATTTTTCCAGTTTCTTTATTGTCTCTTCCTTTACACCAAGGTCTTCAAAATACTTCCTGTCCTTGCTACCTAAGTCAATCCCATTTCCAATAGTAACACCACTGAAACAAATTTATTAATCAGGTTGACTTTCACACTAGACCCCAACTCTAAAACTTATGATTTAATACTTCATGTGGAACATATCTAATGTATTTTACCCAGTAAATGACCATGCATCAATGCATAGATTGACCAGGTAAGTGAAGGGAAATTATGGTAAGACTGCATAGTATTACATATAACAGGATTCAAATCATTTTACAGTGGCAAACTATTTTAATAATTACATTCTACTAAGACTGCACCGTATTACATATACATATAACAGGATTCAAATCATTTTACAGTGACAAACTATTTTATTCATTACATTCTACTAACCTATTGCCAAGAACATTTCCATTTTTGTCCATTGGAACATAACCATCTGTACGGAATCCTTCTAGTTCATTGATAAATTCTTCATCTATACAACAGTCATCTTCCTCCTCCTCCTCTTCTTTCTCTGTTGTTGTAGGAGTAGTTGTTGCAGTACAATGTACATTATGCATTCAACTTAAAAGGTTTATTTTTCATTTGCATGTACAAAACTGCAACACTGTTTTTTTTTTAAATTCTTACTTAGCGGTTCTCTTCCTATTTAGAACTGTTCTTGTCTCTTAGCAGCTGTTCCTATAGTACCAGGCGTAGTCACCCTGATCATCAATATTACAGTTCATTCATTCCACTCATCAAACCTTAAGTCAATCAAACATTTTGACCATACTTTTGCCTTTGATGCTCCTAAGATATGGAATGAATTCCTCAATGATATGCACAAACTATCAGTTGTATATAGCTCAACATCAGTTGTCTCCAGTAAAAAGCTCATAACTTACCTGTTTGCAAAAGCCTATCTGCCATAGCCTCCCCTGTCACCCCTGTGTCTCTTTAGTATGACCTGGCTATGTCCTTGAATTAATGCTAATTCCCTTTTTGTGTTCAGATGTGCCTTAGAGTCTGTCATTGATAGACATTAAGCACTATAAAAATCCTCATTAGATTAGACTAGATCAGATTTCAGTTTTTAATTCTACACTATGATTGACCACAGTTCAAATAAAATATCATATTTGGTTTCTTTTTCTCGGTGATTTACTCAAAAAATGTTAATATGAATCCCAAACATTAATAATTTACACCGACAAATAATCTATGCACATAAGTGGTTATGCTTTTGATAATTCACTTACCACGTTTTTTTAAGTCTTTTCCTCTGTCTTCTTCTAAATAGTCTGCTTCCTTGTTTCTTCTTGTTGGATATTTATCTTTAAAATCCCTGAGTTCCTTAAGCATCTCTTGCCAGTTCTAAAATGATGGTCGTAAATGAAAACTTTTAATTTACTCACATGGATAGGCCATATTTCATACTGTTTCTCCAATCAAGTTGAGATTACATCTTTTCCTAGTCTTATTAATTTCTTAAAAACATTTGGTGAAATTAAATTGAAGTATTAAACTAGAAAATCAAATTCTATAAAATGTTTCAGAAATCAGTATGTCGTTAAAAGAAGCCTTCTGTTTTTTTAATTTTTGCTGTGCTACCCTTCTTTCTTATTCCTGGAAAATAGAGACTAAACTATCTTTATTTCTTATGCTTAAGAGTCTACTGGTATGCACTACAGCTGGTTTAAATTACAATGGAAACGTATTATAAATGAACAATTGGAATATCAAATTAATTTGCTGGATGAAACCTATTGTGTGTATGTTATAGTCTCAGTTTGTGAAAACAGTTTGGATATTATGGGAAAACCTTGATTTGTATGCACTTTGGTTGATAATTCCTAATGTCATTAAAATTACATTTGAAAATCTGTAAAGTAAACTGCACCTGTTCTGTTGCATATTTCCAAAATTTAGGCACTTTTTCTGGGCTACCATATTGATATAAAACTGATGCTATCACTGTACGTTGTGAGATAGTCAGTTCACACCACTTCAGTTTGTCATTTGCTGAAAAGTATGTCATACATATCATCATTATCATCATCATTATTATTAAGAATGAGAACTCATCAGAAGTGGAGATGAATGTTCATTAATTTAGCTGAAGGTATGCATATTTTACTTGGATAGTCGGGAACTAGATTACAAAGTAGAAAAGAGTTAAAGTTAAGTTCTACACAGCTTCTAATCAGTTAAATTTATATTGAAGATAGGCCATCAATAATTCTGATATGTTGTCATGAGCTGTGATTCAGTTTGATGAATTCTGTTTATTTAATGGTTACCATAACAATCAACTTGACACACAGTATTCTGTTAGTTTCTGGAATGAATCTATTGCTATATAATTATGCAGAATTAGTTAAATTGGAATATTTTATCACTGGATATTTTCTAGAATGATTTTAATAAACATCATCATTATGATTTAAAAATATAGATTGATTAATAATGATTTTACCAATTTCTTCATTGTATAACTTCTCAATGTCCTTCAATATTTTTTCTTTCACCTTCTTTGATAACTCTTTAGCTTCGTTTTCACCTAGTTTTAATGGGTTCTTTTGCAAAAGCTCTTTTGCTGCTTCTCCTGTAACACCTAAATATTTTTCCAGTTTCTTTATTGTCTCTTCCTTTACACCAAGGTCTTCAAAATACTTCCTGTCCTTGCTACCTAAGTCAATCCCATTTCCAATAGTAACACCACTGAAACAAATTTATTAATCAGGTTGACTTTCACACTAGACCCCAACTCTAAAACTTATGATTTAATACTTCATGTGGAACATATCTAATGTATTTTACCCAGTAAATGACCATGCATCAATGCATAGATTGACCAGGTAAGTGAAGGGAGATTATGGTAAGACTGCATAGTATTACATATAACAGGATTCAAATCATTTTACAGTGGCAAACTATTTTAATAATTACATTCTACTAAGACTGCACCGTATTACATATACATATAACAGGATTCAAATCATTTTACAGTGACAAACTATTTTATTCATTACATTCTACTAACCTATTGCCAAGAACATTTCCATTTTTGTCCATTGGAACATAACCATCTGTACGGAATCCTTCTAGTTCATTGATAAATTCTTCATCTATACAACAGTCATCTTCCTCCTCCTCCTCTTCTTTCTCTGTTGTTGTAGGAGTAGTTGTTGCAGTACAATGTACATTATGCATTCAACTTAAAAGGTTTATTTTTCATTTGCATGTACAAAACTGCAACACTGTTTTTTTTTAAATTCTTACTTAGCGGTTCTCTTCCTATTTAGAACTGTTCTTGTCTCTTAGCAGCTGTTCCTATAGTACCAGGCGTAGTCACCCTGATCATCAATATTACAGTTCATTCATTCCACTCATCAAACCTTAAGTCAATCAAACATTTTGGCCATACTTTTGCCTTTGATGCTCTTAAGATATGGAATGAATTCCTCAATGATATGCACAGCTCAACATCAGTTGTCTCCTTCAGTAAAAAGCTCATAACTTACCTGTTTGCAAAAGCCTATCTGCCATAGCCTCCCCTGTCACCCCTGTGTCTCTTTAGTATGACCTGGCTATGTCCTTGAATTAATGCTAATTCCTTTTTTGTGTTCAGATGTGCCTTAGAGTCTGTCATTGATAGACATTAAGCACTATAAAAATCCTCATTAGATTAGACTAGATCAGATTTCAGTTTTTAATTCTACACTATGATTGACCACAGTTCAAATAAAATATCATATTTGGTTTCTTTTTCTCGGTGATTTACTCAAAAAATGTTAATATGAATCCCAAACATTAATAATTTTCACCCGACAAATAATCTATGCACATAAGTGGTAACGCTTTTGATAATTCACTTACCATGTTTTTTTAAGTCTTTTCCTCTGTCTTGTTCTAAATAGTCTGCTTCCTTGTTTCTTCTTGTTGGATATTTATCTTTAAAATCCCTGAGTTCCTTAAGCATCTCTTGCCAGTTCTAAAATGATGGTCGTAAATGAAAACTTTTAATTTACTCGCCAAAGGTCAAAGTTGGGGTTTTACGTCCCGTTCAACAGCCAGGGTCATATTGGGACAGGTCCTCAGAATTGCCACTTGTGGGACTCGAACCCACAGAGGTGACAGCCTATGATTAGATGCCAAATTTGCTAACCACTAGGCCACTGAGGACCTCTTTAATTTACTCGCATGCATAGGCCATATTTCATACTGTTTCTACAATCAAGTTGAGATTACATCTTTTCCTAGTCTTATTAATTTCTTAAAAACATTTGGTGAAATTAAATTGAAGTATTGAACTAGAAAATCAAATCCTTTAAAATGTTTCAGGTCCTCAGTGGCCTAGTGGTTAGCAAGTTTGGCATCTAATCATAGGCTGTCACCTCTGTGGGTTCGAGTCCCACAAGTGGCAATTCTGAGGACCTGTCCCAATATGACCCTGGCTGTTGAACGGGACGTAAAACCCCAACTTTGACTTTGTCTATAAAATGTTTCAGAAATCAGTATGTCGTTAAAAGAAGCCTTTTTTTATTTTTACTGTGCCTACCCTTCTTTCTTATTCCTGGAAAATAGAGACTAAATCGATCCTTATTTCTTATGCTTAAGAGTCTACTGCTATGCACTACAGAAGCTGATTTAAATTACAATGAAAACATATTATAAATGAACAATTGGAATATCAAATTAATTTGCTGGATGCAAAGTTATTGTGTGTATGTTATAGTCTCAGCCCCCAGGCGATCAAGTCAAAATGAAAACACAGGGTGGGTCAAAAATTTATATTTTGATACTAAATTCTTTGACATATGCACAATTTATCACAGTTATTTAACAACGAACATACTGGATCAAAGGTTGGAACCACCTTCAAACAAAACCAAAAGTCAAATAAAGGTCAAAATAATAAAAGACCAAGGTCACACAATTCGCTGCGACCTTGGACAAAGGTAAAGGTCAAACTGATGAAAATGAGGGTAAGGCCCAGTGACCTATGGGCAAAGCCAAGGTTAAAAACAAGGTGGTTCGAAACCAAAACCACTCAGTGGTATTACTTGACTTTATTAGTTGGAGGAATATTAAGTTACATCAGAGTACACTATTTGATTTCGTTGAATTTGAATATAGAATGGTGTGTGGTTAATATTGACAGTTTAACATAGAATTTTATGCGGTTGAGGCTAAAAATGAGGCACCCACTCCAACTGTGGATGAGAGAATTACATAGGAGTAGAGTAAGTAAGAAAATTGGGATAGACTTGGGTTATAGATGAATGCAAAATATTTATGAGCCCAGATATCAAGGCAAAGAATGAAGTTGGAAAAGTTGAAAGGTCAGAGATAGTCTAAGAAAAAGGTCAGAAATTAACTAAGACCAGAGTCTTAGGTGTTTACCAAATAAGGAAAGAAGTCAGTAAAACACACTGGATGTTATAGAATTGATGACCTGTGTAACCTATCTAGCTAAAATATAAGTATATGTTAAGTGACCAAATAATACAGCCCCTAGTCTAACAGCAAAACAACTCAGAAGTTAAAACGAACGTAAGGCCGCTCAATTATGAGTGTGCATATGTAAATTAAAACTTGTTAAGAAGATTTATGTACAGCATATTAATTATGTATTAATATAGAACTAATTGAAACAATAACTTGTATGTCAAATGCTGGTGTTTGCACAAAACATATAATTACAAGCAATATAAGAGACTAAGAATAATGTAAAATTATGAAACATAAATTATAAAAGCAATTATACATAATAGATAGATAAAACATTGAAATTATGCCAAAATAGATGCTTTAATGCAAAACAACAGATTTCTATAAACAGTTCTTTCACACAATTATTGGGGCCACGGTGTCAGAGTGGTAACACTCTTGCCTCCCATCTCTGAGGCCGGGGTTCTATTCCCGGCATGGCTTCAAGTGGGAAAGCTGGTAGTTGCTTGCCGTTGGTCAGCAGTTTACAGTACAGAACCCTAACAAACTGTATGTACTGGTTTCCTCTGCCCTTCCAACTACCCGTCGTGATATGACCTGTACAGTGTTGAAAGCGACGTAAAATCCCAAATAAATAAATAAATTCACACAATTATTGATCAAGCACTGTGACACTCTGGAAAAATGTGATTGCTTCCTCATGACAAACATCGAACTCTGGATAACAGTTGCAGGTTCAAATCCTCTAGAAAGTGGATGAAAGGAGATCATAAACAATATATTGTGTCCAAGAGGAAATTTAAACTGGAAACTGGCCATATTAAGCCAGGAACCACCATGTATTTGAAGTGTGATATACAGAGTGTCAACATCTACCATTATAAATCATGGCAATCTGAAAATATAATAAAGGCAGTAATCTGTCCACATAACAGTCATACATATACTGAAGGGAGCGTTGAATTAAAGGTGGGGGAAATTTTCAATGTCACCCTGGTCACCTCTAGATTTGAAATGAAAGGACAATGTTGACTTCAAGGTGACTAATCAACAGCCAATAGAAAAGTATGATACAGTCCCACAGTGTAGACATACTAAATTTTTGTGTGATCGATAATAGGGTCTCCCCAGGGCTGAACTTGCTGGTACCCCAATACCGGCACGAACAGCCCCCAGGCGATCAAGTCAGAATGAAAACACAGAGTGAGTTTAAAATTTCTATTTTGATACTAAATTCTTTGACATATGCACAATTTATCACAGTTATCTAACAATGAACATACTGGATCAAAGGTTGGAACCACCTTCAAACAAAACCAAAATTCAAATGAAGGTCAAAATAATAGAAGGCCAAGGTCACCCAATTCGCTGCGACCTTGGACAAAGGTAAAGGTCAAACTGACGAAAATGAGGGCAAGGCCCAGTGACCTATGGGCAAAGCCAAGGTTAAAAGGAAGGTGGTTCGAACCGAAAAAAGTACACCATTTGAATACGTTGAATTTGGAATATAGAATGGTGTGTGGTTCATATTAACAGTTTAACATGGAAATTTAGGTGGCTGAGGCTAAAAATGAGGCACCCAAACCCCAAGTAGACGAAGAATATAGGGCAGCTTGAAAAGCAAGAGAAACAGGGGAAGAAGTAGAAGAAGTCCAAATGGCAACAGACTTCCAAGGCCCACGAATCATAATGTGCTCTAGAGGAATGCTGTTTTTGGCTGCCTGTGAAGGCTCCGCCCTCCTGAATGCATGGCAAGTCAAGGGGTGTCTATGGAGGTTAATGGATATCTTTTAAAGATGTTTTCTGGCAGCAGAATCAGTAAGTGTAACTAAAGCCATTTTTACGAGGAATCAAAAACAATGGATCCTCAGCATTGGTGGGGTATAAATCAATCATTTGATGCAAAGCAGTAACTGGGCAAAGTGGGGACGACCCCAAGTAGGCAAGGGGAACTGTGGCAGTTGTTTTGCGATCCTGAAGTGTTTTTGAATATTTAATCAGAATAACTGCATTCTGTGAAGACGAGATGAAATCAGCTCTGACCAATTGCCTGGTAGCATCAAATGATGATAGGGAGTGAGGCAATATGTTTGATAACTTAATAAATGAGAAGAAAGACAGGAGGTACAGGGATCTGAAAACAACAGGAATCTCAAAAGCTTCACATGAGTGGATTATAAGGTTGAGGGTGTGAATATCAAAGGTTGTATTCTTTGGTCCTGGAAGGGATGAGTATCCAGACCATAAATAATGTGGAAAGATCTCAAAGCAGCCATATAATTGGTTATGGTTGGTTTTGATTGTGAATTTCCATACAAGTATTCCATGAATGAGAGAAGTATATGAATATTTACCTGACAGTGAGGCAACCCAGCCACCACCTGGAAGGCCAAGAAATCAGTCCACATCCTTTGATACTGCCTAAGAGTAGAAGGCCTGAAGCCATGGAGAATTCTGGCAGAAACCAAGGTGGCAGGCTGGGCTGCCGTGTGAGGAAGATCTGAAAAATATTAAGTGTGATTAAATCATATTATTCAGGAGTGTTAGGTCAGTATGAGTGGGGATCCATACATAGTTGGGAAGCAAATGGACTAGTTTGAGATCAGGATTAGGAGTAGTGGCCTAACGGGACAGCAAATCTGCTATAACATTAGTTTTGCCTGGTATGTGTGTCACAATGAAATCAATATTAAAGAGTGCTGCAATTAACCTTAAATTTCTTGCACATGCAGCAATTATGGAGTCTCTAGCTTTACCTGTATTAAGGACTTGGACAACAGCTAAATTGTCACAAAGGAGCTGAATTCTTTTGTTAGACCAGTGGCTTGCCCAACTTTTTGTAGCCACAATGAGATTTGTCATTTCAAGATGAACTATATCATAAATTTGAAAATGTTGATAATTTGGTAAGGTATAAACTATGTCACAATAATGGCCCCCTAAGCCTGTTAACAAGGCATCTAGATGGACTTTTTCATAGGAAAATTTTTGTTGATAGTACGTGACACAATTTATGTTGCCAGGAAAGTGTTGAACCAGGATAGATCTTTATAAAAAGACGCATCTAACAATATTTTATTAACATGAGCATGGGCTCAAAGCAAAGCCGGAATTCTGTTCAGAAAATACCAGGCTTGACACATTTGGTAATGTAGAGTAAACTACCTAACAAAAATTGAAGTGCTCATTTACTGCAAAATGTTTTACTAATCCAAGAAAGGCAGAGTTTTGAAATTTCTTGTAATTAAACAGGGGTATAGAATAGTTTTTTGGGTTGTATTTATCTGAATACCGAGACAGACTGCCGAGGTATTGGGAGGGACCAATTTTCGATCCAATATCTGGAGGCCAAGGTTCTGCAACAATTGCTTTAGAAAACTGAAACATGATCTATATCTGAAGGCAAACCAATATATATTAAATCATCAATATAGTTCTACAAATTGTAGAAATTGCTGAAAAATTTTACTTCCATGTCAGAAGCCAAAGGGAACCAACAGATCCAGGAAATAGTGATTATCAACTTTCAAGCCTAAAAGATCAATGTCTGTAGTATTAATTTTTATCTGAGTAGTTTCCAAGTTTACTTTCTCCTTCATGATACGGCAAAAGCCAGCCACCCATTGTGTGATGGACAAGTGATCATATTATACCCTTTCTTTAGCAGAATGAGAAAGAACGTACTCGTGTGGCTATTTGATTTTATTGGGCACAATAACCTCAACATTCCCACCTCTCAAGACTTGATTTTCGTACCTGGCTTATTTGTTTCTGTTAATTCCTTCAATCTTTGTTCAACACGAGCTTGCAATAACACATCTTGCCTAATAGTCTGCAAATCTGGTATTTGAGGTGTTCTCAGGTGACCTGATAGCTGTGTGACCGAGGCCTTAGCCTTTGTACCTTTGTTTTAAACTTTCTGAGAATCAGTACTTTTCTTACATGAACTGGCCTCCATGGCATCTAAACACTTGCCTAGGGATTGTAATTGTTGTAAAATTTCCACATTATCAGCTTGCTGAGAAATATTTGCACATCTGATGTACTCGGATCCGAATCTAAACTTTTACACTGTTTTTCAGACTGAGAAGGTACAGAACTTTGTTCCGGATCCAAATTTGCTATTAATGCCTCACACTCTGATTCACTTAATGATGCATCAGAATCAACTTGCCCGGATATGGAAGTTCTTTGTGTAGCAGGAGGTCCAACAGGAAAGTTGCATCATCCGACATCTGAATCTCTACATGCAATTCTTGTTGTCTTCCAGATCTTAAATTGTAATGACGAGTAGCAGGTTCAGCCATGTCGTCAAATTGTGTAAACAAGAAAAAATAAAACCCTTAAATTGTAAAAGTACTTGATCAAGTTGACTAACAAATTTTTAATGTCACCCTGGTCGCCTCTAGATTTGAAATGAAAGAAGGACAATGTTGGCTTCAAGGTGACCAATCGACAGCCAAAAGAAAAGCATGATAAAACCCATAGTGTGGACATACTAAATTTTTGTGTGATCGATAATAGGATCCCCCCAGGGCTGAACTTGACAGTACCCCAATACCAGGCCAAACAGTTTGTGAAAACAGTTTAGACATTATGGGCAATCCTTGATTTGTATGCACTTTGGTTGATCATTCCTAATGTCATTAAAATTACATTTGAAAATCTGTAAGGTAAACCACACCTGTTCTGTTGCATATTTCCAAAATTTAGGCACTTTTTCTGGGCTACCATATTGATAT
The DNA here is from genome assembly GCA_964017235.1 of Sabellastarte sp. h YS-2021. Classification (NCBI taxonomy): domain Eukaryota; kingdom Metazoa; phylum Annelida; class Polychaeta; order Sabellida; family Sabellidae; genus Sabellastarte; species Sabellastarte sp. h YS-2021. The sequence goes on from OZ024931.1 coordinate 146,636,494, forward strand.
AAAACTGATGCTATCACTGTACGTTGTGAGATAGTCAGTTCACACCACTTCAGTTTGTCATTTGCTGAAAAGTGATACAACATATGTCATACATATCATCATTATCATCATCATTATTATTAAGAATGAGAACTCATCAGAAGTGGAGATGAATGTTCATTAATTTAGCTGAAGGTATGCATAGTCGGGAACTAGATTACAAAGTAGAAAAGAGTTAAAGTTAAGTTCTACACACCTTCTAAACAGTTAAATTTATATTGAAGATAGGCCATCAATAATTCTGATATGTTGTCATAAGCTTTGATTCAGTCTGATGAATTCTGTTTATTTAATGGTTACCATAACAATCAACTTGACACACAGTATTCTATTTAGATTCTGGAATAAATCTGTTTTTATATAATTATGCAGAATTAGTTAAAATTAAATATATTATCACAGGATATTTTCTAAAATGATTTTAATAAACATAGTCATTATTATTATTTAAAAATATAGATTGATTAATAATCATTTTACCAATTTGTTCATTGTATAACTTCTCAATGTCCTTCAATACTTTTTCCTTCACCTTCTTTGATAACTCTTTAGCTTCGTTTTCACCTAGTTTTAATGGGTTCTTTTGCAAAAGCTCTTTTGCTGCTTCTCCTGTAACACCTAAATATTTTTCCAGTTTCTTTATTGTCTCTTCCTTTACACCAAGGTCTTCAAAATACTTCCTGTCCTTGCTACCTAAGTCAATCCCATTTCCAATAGTAACACCACTGAAACAAATTTATTAATCAAGTTGACTTTCACACTAGACCCCAACTCTAAAACTTATGATTTAATACTTCATGTGGAACATATCTAATGTATTTTACCCAGTAAATGACCATGCATCAATGCATAGATTGACCAGGTAAGTGAAGGGAAATTATGGTAAGACTTCATAGTATTACATATAAATATAACAGGATTCAAATCGTTTTACAGTGGCAATGTATTTTAATAATTACATTCTACTAAGACTGCACCGTATTACATATACATATAACAGGATTCAAATCATTTTACAGTGACAAACTATTTTATTCATTACATTCTACTAACCTATTGCCAAGAACATTTCCATTTTTGTCCATTGGAACATAACCATCTGTACGGAATCCTTCTAGTTCATTGATAAATTCTTCATCTATACAACAGTCATCTTCCTCCTCCTCTTGCTCTGTTGTTGTAGGAGTAGGTGTTGATATCATAGAAGTTGGTGAATCAGTAGGGGTTGTTGTAGTAGTTATGACAGCTGTATAAACAGGTGTTGCTGTAGGAGTAGGTGTTGTGGTAGTGGATATTGGTGTAGGATGAGGCGATGATATTGTAGAAGTTGGTGCACTTGTAGGGGTTGACTCCCCATGCTCCTTCTCTGTTGTTGTAGGAGTAGGTGTTGTGGTAGTTGATATTGGTGAATGATGATGAGGTGAATCTGTCGGGGTTGTTGTAGTAGCTGTTATGATAGCTGTAGAAACAGGTGTTGTTGTAGGAGTAGGTGTTGTGGTAGTGGATATTGGTGTAGAATGAGGTGATGATATTGTAGAAGTTGGTGCAATTGTAGGGATTGACTCCCCCTGCTCCTTCTCTGTTGTTGTAGGAGTAGGTGTTGTGGTAGTTGATATTGGTGTAGGATGATGAGGTGAATCTGTCGGGGTTGTTGTAGTAGCTGTTATGATAGCTGTAGAAACAGGTGTTATTGTAGGAGTAGGTGTTGTGGTAGTGGATATTGGTGTAGGATGAGGTGACGATATTGTAGAAGTTGGTGCAACTGTAGGGGTTGACTCCCCCTGCTCCTTCTCTGTTGTTGTAGGGGTAGATGTTATGGTAGTTGATATTGGTGTAGGATAAGGTGTTGATATTGTAGAAGTTGGTGTATCAGTAGGGATTGTTGTAGTAGTTGTTGGGATAGCTGTAAAAACAGGTGTTGATGTGAGAGCAGGTGATGGAGTAGGTTTAAATGAAGTAGTTTTTGATGTGTTAAATGTTTGTCTATGTGAAGGTATTGACGTTGTTGGTATTGAGGTATTAGTAAGACTTGATGTTGTATTAGATGCTGGTGTAGAAGTAGAGGGATTTGTTTGATCAGCTTTATATATATATACATACATACATTATTTTTTAAATCTGAAAACATCATGTATTAAGCAAGCAACTAATTCAACATATCTGAATAGATTGTTTCTTCAATTTAATTTAACCCTGGAATATTTCATTCACAAGCTATGCCCAAATGGATGTTGTGGGTATTCTGTGTTCTTCAATAGTTTCCTGCTACATGAATAATGTATCACAATTAACCAAATGCTGTATCAAACAGGTTGACTTACATTCTCACATTCACAAAATCCTTGCCAAATTGAACAAAGCTTAACTTACCATATGTTTTCATTAAATTACTTTTCTATGAACTGTATCCAGTACTATTTATAAGGCAATTAGTCAGGCTATATAAAGCTTTAAAAATCTTAATTCTAATAGTATTTTATAGCACCTAACCTCCATCTAAAGACAGACTCTAGGCGCACCAAACAGGAAGCAGTAAACTATAATCATGAATCTGAGACATAGCAAGGGTCAGCCCCACAGAGAGAAACCACGGAAAGCAGAAGTTAGCGTGGATATGCTTGTGCAAAGAGATAGGTTTTGAGCTTCCTTCTAAATGAGTGGAGAGAAGTGTCCCGAGTGTACATCATCAGGCAAATCATTCCAAACTTTGGAGCGTCATAATCAAACCTGAGGCCAAAATGCTTAGAAGACTTATATATTGAAGTGGCAAAATGGGGGACCTCAAGGCACACACCATCAGCTTGGCTTTTGCATGTGTTATAGACACTTTGTCTAAGAAAAGATGCAAAATATTTTGGATAACTACAATATAGGAACTTGTACACCAGTAAGGCAGTCTTGAATATGGAACGGTGTTCAATAGGCAACCAATGGAAAATCTTACTAACAGGACTGATGTGTGAGTACTTGGTGGTATTTGTGACAATTCTAGCCAGACTATTTTGAACACATTGCAGCTTACAAAGATCAAGAGCTGAGAGACTCCTAAACAAGGAATTACAGTAGTTAAATGAACTTCCAACCAAAGCATTTGCAGCCATAAGAGCAGCATGATGTGTCAGGTAATCTCTGAGACGCTTAAGATCTCTGATTTGAGCAAAACAGGACTTACAGATATTTTGAACATGCCTCAAAAAGGAAAAATCACTATCAAACCATACACCAAGGTTCCTGACCGCTCCTACAGGAGAGAGGAAATTGCCAAGAATATTAACTGGAAAGGATTGGTTGAGTTTTTCACACTGTACACGCTTGAACCAAAAACAATGAATTTGTTTCTATCAGGGTTCAACTTATTTGCAGACAACCACTTTTTGACATCCACCAAGCAACCTTTCAACCTATCAAAGGCATGAGCCACATTCTTATGTGTGAGATAAACATATAACTGTGTATCATCTGCATAAAAGTAGAAACCTATGCAGGGATGATTTTGAATGACTTTGCTGAGGGGAGTAGTATATATGGAAAAGAGTATTGGACATAAGATAGAGCCTTGAGGCACACAAAACAAGTGCTTCTTTGCGTTAGATAGGATAGAGCCAATCTTAAAGCACTGCAAATGATCAGAGAGGCAGGACAAGAACCATTCCAAAACTATGCCACCTATGACAAACCAACAACTCAGACAATCTAGGAGTGTGCCATGGTCAATTGTATCAAATGATGCCGATTGGTCAAGCAGCACAACAGCAGTGGCATCACCTCTAGCCAGAGCAAGATGTACATTATTTTAATTGATAGCAGTGCAGTTTCAGTCGAGTGACCTAACTTATAAGCTGGCTGTTTGTCACTGCCAAGTCCATTTGAACAGACATAGTCTTTTAAGTGGGAGGCAACCCCATGCTGGACAAGTTTGGAGATGAAGCACAAGCCTGACACAGGTCAGTAGTTCTTGAGATTGTCAGGTGGTAGTGAGACTTTTTTGATCAGTGGAGTAACCACAGCTTTTTTGAAATCGACAGGAACAACACCTTCAGACAGAGAACAATTAACAAGTTTGGTGATTGAGGATACAAGAATGTCAAGACATTCCTTGACCAAAAATGTAGACCATGGATCCAACAGACAACATTTTGTTGTTGATTTCATAATTGCCTTTTGGATTTCTTTATTAGAAACTGTTTTAAAGGAGTCAAAGCTAGGTAGGTCTGAGAAGGCAGGTAGTCTGAAAGAGTCAGTGCTGGAGAATGAGTCCCTAATCTTGGTAATTTTGTCTGAGAAATAAGTCACAAAACGATTAGCAAGACACAGCTACTCGTGAGAAGGGAGTACACTTTCGGGATCGGAATGTAATGCAGAACGTAAGACCTGCCACAATTTCTTTGAATCCTGACAATTTTCATTGAAAACATTTCTGTCATAATTGGATTTATCCTTGTTTACAGGCAATCTGCTTACACAGTCTAGCTTGATTTTGTGGTGATTTATCCTTGCGCCATATGCATTTGAACTGATGCCTGACAGCCTTTGCCAGCAGATAAGAATCTGAGAGCCATTTAGCAGGACCTTTGATAAAAGTGTGAGACACCTCATGAGCGTGTTTGTCAAGCAAATCATTCAGGTCATTTGTATATTGCTCGTAAAGAACACTAGCAGTATTACCAGGGCATTTAACAAATGAACAGTTTGCCAGATCAACTGTCCATTTTGATCTCATCTGCAAAAGGTAACAGTTTTTGACCGGGGTACAGAAGGGATGGTAAAATCAAGCTGATCCAGCACCAGGGCATGGTCTGAGATGAAATCACTGACCCGAACATTTGAAACAGAACTGGAATCATCGGGAGTGAGGATGAGATCAAGAGTGTGTCCATGTAGGTGAGTTGGTTTGTGAACATGTTGATTAATATTGCATGACTCAAGGCAATTCAGAAACTTTTCACTGTCCTTGGAGGTGATATCCACATGTATGTTAAAATCACCACATATCAAGAAATTTTGGCTCACTGAAGACAGGCACTCAAATATACTGAAAAATTCAGCACAGAATGCATCAGAACATGAACTAGGTGGTCGATAAACACACGCTATCACAAAAGCTGGAGAACCAATGGTAATTGCAATATTTTCAAATGATTTATAGGAAGGATTATCAACTATTTTAAACTAGATGTTATGATTTACAAAAATGCCGACACCCCCACTAAGACCATGAGCACGAGGTCTGTGACACAATATATATCCTGGTGGTGTTATTGAGTGAAACAAACTGTCAGTGTCAGTGGGTCATATATGTGCTTCTGTAATGACAATTTGGTCCAATACCAAGAAGACACAATGTCAGCAATAGTGGGACCTTTATTTCTGACTGATCGACAGTTGATCACACCAAAGGATACAGGACCAGAGTTTAGCGAAATATCTCCACATAATAAAAGTAAAACAGAGATGCCTCTGAACTTGGTTGCAGTAGGAAAATTTTTCCACATTATGGCAATAGCTTACCTGCCTGAAAGAACAAGGGAGCAGTAGACTAGAGCCATGAGCAGTCTTCGTGACATAGAGCTCCATACCTTTGCATGATATTTTTATGGAGAAAAGACCCAGTAAAATCAGACAATATAAAGTGTACATTTCTGAGCAAGGGCAGTGTACATACTCCGGCAGCCTTAAAGAAAAAGGACCGTGGGGAGTCTCACCAGTTTAGGCCTTAAAAACTCAGTCCTCACTGTGTCTGACTGTCAAGCCCAAAAAGTAGATCAAAGGTTAATTACTTGCTTTCAATTCCTCTCAATAACAATGTGTTTAATTTACACTGACTAAACTCCTGAACCACTCATAAACTACTTGACATGGTGGGATACAACATCACTCTTGCAAGAACGACTCTCAATTGGCTATAAATAGGTTATCCTATTTTGGAATGTTTTGTTAAACCTAGATTTATTTGTTGTTTTACGTCACGTTCAACAGCCAGGGTCATATTGTGACGGGTAGTTTACCGGTGGAGAAACCAGTTCATACTAGTTTCAAGATTCTGCACTGTAAACCACCGGGCATCGGCAAGTAACTACCAACTCTCAAACATGAAGTGCCCGGCCCAAGATTCGAACCAGCGACCTCAGAGGTTGGAGGCGAGCACTCTAATCGCTACTCCACCGAGCCCCCTTTTGTTAAACCTAGACACAGAGTGACAATACTTGTAGAAGTTCAGCAGATGGTGTGGTGTTGGAGTCCAACACTTTGCCTCATCAGTATATAACTTGACAGGCACTTTGTCATGATGCTACAAAGATATGAAATGATCTGCCTGATCATGTATGTTGAGGTACTTCTGTCTCTTCCGTGTTTGTAAAAGCATACCCACCCTAATTCAGTTTTTTTCAGAGCCTTTCTCCATGGCACACACTCCTGCTATGTCTCTGGTTAAATGATTATGTATCTCTGCTTTTCTGTATTATGTGCCTAGAATTTGCCTTTAGAGTGAGGTTAATGCTATAAAAATATTATTAGAATACGAATTATTTCAAGACATATGCCCATATCATGTGCTAAAAATTTAGAATTGCAAAATTCCGTGCATTTACTAAATGGAATTTTGATACCCTGCATCAAAAGCTTGGCCTCAGCATTTCTTCTTTCAGGGAAATTGTCACCAAAATGGCTTAATAGTTCAGTGGTGGCTTCCCAGTCCTGGAAGTATATGAAGCAACTTTTGAATATGATAAGATAATTGCACATAATTTGTAATATTCACCAGGGGCCATGGTGGCAGAGTGGTAACACTCTCGCCTCCCACCTCTGAGGCTGGAGTTTGATTCCCGGCATGGCCTCAAGTGGGAAAGCTGGTAGTTGCTTGCCGTTGGTCGGCAGTTTACAGTACACAACCCTAACGAACTCAATGTACTGGTTTCCTCTGCCCTTCCAACTACCTGTCGTGATATGACCTGTACAGTGTTGAAAGCAACGTAAAACCCCAAATAAATAAATAAATTGTAATATTCACCAAAACCCTGATAACGTTAAATTGCTTTTAGATTTGGCTAGTTGATTTATATTTCAATATGTGATTATGTTTATATTATAACCCAATCATTGCTCTTGGCTACAGTGATTTTTTTTTTCATATTCCCTACAGCATTTTTAACATTGATATAAATGTATTAAGAAATTTCTTTTTTTTTTCAATATTTCAATAGCTATGTACAGTTATGATGTACAGTTCTCTATTAAAAGGGTATTTTCAATGAATTTGATTATTGTTCTTTTTTTTAGTCTGCACTTTCATCAATTGTGGCATAATATAATTGGTACAACCCTCTTTACTAAGTTAAGCAGCATTGCGCTACATCAGTACTTGGAAGGGTGACCGTCTCGGCTCTGGGGCAGGTATGGGATGTATGCGGGAATTCGTTTTTATCACCAGATTTTCATAAATTCTAGTGCACTACTTGTGCATCTGACAGCTTTGCAGCTTGTACGTGTATACCAAACAGAATACAGAAAGAGAACAACTAATGCCTAGGGCCACACAGTTGCGAACTTTAATGGCAAATATCTTTGAATATCAAATTTATCAAAATTTTTGGAGGATTCTTCATTATTTTTTATTTGTCTTCAGTCCTCATCATTATTCTCCATGTTATGGCAACAACAACCTGATGTTCAAAATTGTCACTGATATTCACTGATTTCTAGCGATTTAATTTATCTATGATTCTTATAGCATATATGTTATAGCTCTGACGTAGCGCAGTCACCGTGCAGTTGTACTACGTTTTTGCTTCCAGTATATTCACCAGATATTCTTCCTTGTTCTCACCTCAGTCTTTCTTTATGGCAGAAAATTCTTCATAGATCTTATTCATTCTCTCAAACCTGTAGCTAATTCGTGGAGTAATTGAAGGAAAAATCACCAGATATCTTCATTATCTTGTAAGATATTCTCAATATGATCTTGGTTTCTTAAGGCCTAATCTCAAAACACTGTACAATGTTGTAGAAGTCTGCATATCTCTCTATCGCATGATCACTATTTCTTACCTCTTTTTGATGAATTCTGGTGAATTTAAAATCGCCTGTATCCTTCTATTATCACCAAGATGATCGTAGCACCCTACATTCTCAAGAAATTTAGGAAAAACTCCAGGTAACATTAATCTACAGCTGATAAAATAAGATGAACAAAAGTAGAATTTCAAATAGGATTCTGACACTTCCCATCTGACAGGTTCCTGACCCTTCCCACATTGTTGCATTAAAATTTTGCATTAAGTGTGGACAAGGCTAAACTTAAAAATACAATTTTCATATTCACTGTTCCCCTACCTATGCATGCATCATTTCTTGTGAATTCAACATTCTACTCAAGGTATTGGGTTTGCCAAGAATCGGTGTTTATTTCAAGAACAGAATTTCTGCATATGTTACCTGCGAAGTAACCTCCTGCCAAAATGCTGGTATACTTCGAACTTTGGGGTAGTCAAACAGAACCGAAGATATGACAGTACGCTGATTGACATTTAGTTCACACCATTCCATGTTGCTAACCCCTGAAAGAAGACAAATCAATTGCTCAATTTACCAGGTAATAATAACCTGTCTAAAAACTATAACAAATGTTTTATCTTATACTTGAGTATGTTTTTCCTTGTGCCCTCATCGATAATATATAATTTTATTTAAAACCATTGGTTATATGACTTATATTTTGGCCATAAATGTCAAGCGATAATTGAGGGGATGGTAGATGCTGTTATCATTTTCATCACATTTAAATACCTTTGCTTAAACGACACTTACATCCCACCATACAGGTTGTAACACGTGCAGGCCATTCCATATTTCGTGAAATTTATGGCTGTGGACAGGCTGTGGTGATAGTAAATCTTTACAAGTATGTCTTAAGCCTCTCTTACATCCCATCGTACTTGCACATACATCCTAGTGATAGAGAGAAATCGGCTGATTTGCAAGGGACACTTTAGCTCCACTTGCGATTTTATGACAGATATTTGAGGTTGTAGACACCTTGCAATGAAAATTGGCACGCACATTCATGGTGTGCTGTCTGATGGAATTCCTTAATCCTCTCTTACATCCCATCGTACGTGCACGTACGTCCTGGTTACAGAGAAAAATCGGCTGATTTGCAAGGGACCCTCAAGGCTCACTTGCGATTTTATAACAGAATCTCAAGGTCGCACAGACCTTGCAAGGGAAATTGACATGCACATTTTCTGTGCGTGCACGCAGTGTGTTCATTAATATTTAACTAATGACACTCTTGTTGGGAGAATTCACCTTGTTATCACATGTAAATCTCTGCTACCCCACTACCAGGCTACGGTCATATTTTTCAACAATATTTGCAGCACACTTACGTGTCTATACACGTACGACGGGAAGTAAGAGAAGCTTAAAGTAGACTAGCGTTTCACTTACTTGTCTCTTGCAATTTTATTCTCATGGCCAGCAAATAGTGATGCATACGGTGTAATGTAAGAGAGGTTTTGTACATTATGCTATTTTCATAGCAATAAATCTACAAGGTAAAATGACTTATGCAGACCATAAAAGTTCTGTATGTGTTTTTCTGTAATAAAATTATTAATATGCAAACTTGCTATACACACCCTTATAAGGACATTGAGATTTTTCTGTTAGCATTTACCGAAGCATGATCACAAAGAGGTCCATGATGATAACAGTTGATCTTGTGTGACCGACCTAGTATGTTGTCATAGCAAGATCATATGAAGATCATCAGGTGATTTTATTATATGAACAGGAGATCACAGGAAACAAGATGTGAACATCAACAGATTTTTTCTGAATATTTATATTCTGCACAACATAATTTTCACGGCCTTTCTTCATGGTGCACACTCCTGCTATATCTCTGGTTAAATAATTATGGATATATTTTTACTTTAACTAGAATTTGACTTTAGATAGAGGTTAATGCTTTAAAATTATTATTAGAATAAGAATTATTTCAAGACATTAGCCCATATCATGTGCATAAATATTTGGAATTGCAAAATTTTGTACATTTACAAAATGGAATTTTTATATCCTGCATCATAAGCTTGGACTCAGCATTTCTTCTTTCAGGGAAATTGTCGCCAAAATGTCTTCTCTTTGACGCATCCCAAGTACACAAGTACAGCTAAACAGAAACACAGACAATCCCTTCACAGAAAGAAGGAAATGACCAATTGTCAGTATCCCTGGGGTACTTCAGCCTGCCACTGAGGATAGGACCACAAGACAGAGAACATCCATTTTAAGTGGTCATATGAGCCACTGCCTATCTGTACGTGCATGTGATTGATCCCAGGTCCACTGTGTTACTAGGCCAGTGTGTTACCCACAAGGCAACAGTGACTGATAAATGATCACATTACATTGTATAACATATAATTGACACAAGATGATGTGTGTTTATCAGGTCATTATTACAACTTAAGAGGTAGGAGTGTGATTTATTGATCCTGAGAGTATAAATTTTGATTACAACATCATATGGAGCTTATATGACTTACAATAAGAACACAAACCGCCGCCAAGATTTTTATGTGTAAAGACAGTGATCCAGATCATTCTCAAAATTGAATGGAATCTAAGTTGAACCTAGACCCATCTTTTTATTTTTTGGAGCTCCAACCGGTAGTATGTGCGTAACCCTGGTAACAAACAAACAATCAATTGGTCACGAAAAAATACCTCTTTGGGGGTGGTAATTACTCATCATAAATATACTAATATTTCCATAGCTATGTACATACTGAATATTCACTTTGATTCTGACCATTATTTGCATACCTTTAGCTTCATTGTATTTCTTTTCAAATGTTGCAACAGTTTTTGCAATGGCTTTGTCTGACAGAATCTTGGCCTGTGCTTCAGTCAAGATTAGCTCTTTCTTTTTCAGGCTTTTCAGAGCCGATGGTCCTTTTTTGTTAATGTAGGGTTGTATCTTCTTAAATAACCTTTCAGTAAGATCCAGGCTTTGGAAATAAGATTCCTTTTTGGCTCCCAAATTTATTCCATAACCAATGATAACTCCACTGAAAAAATAACACGAAAGATACACTTTGGCCTAAGAGCTTAAGGGTGTAACTCAGTAAAGAGACAAACATTAAATTCTCTATGTTTATTCCTTTAATCTAATAACAATGGGACCACTGTGGAAAAGTGGCAACACTCTGGCCTCCCACCTCTGAGATCGGGGTTCGGTTCCCGGCCTGACCTCAAGTGGGAAAGCTGGTAGTTGCTTGTCATTGGTCAGCAGTTTACAGTACAGAACCTTGACCAACTGTATGTACTGGTTTCCTCTGCCCATAAAACTACCTGTAGTGATGCGACCTATGCAAGGTGTTGAAAGCAACATTAAAATCCAAACAAATAAATTAATTAATTAATCTAATAACAAACGCACAAGTCCAACCTCTGCCCAAAGTTCCACTGTATTTAAAATATGGACATCTTAATAGATGTAGAACCAAAGGTATAAAGTCCCTAACCACGGTGTGAGTCTAGAGCCTAGCGATCTTCTGTGGAACACCTGTTCTTGGACTGGCTGCTTAGAATGTCAAATATCCAGTACTCTCATATTATCTGTATGCTTTGCCCACTCAAGGATTTATAGGAGTAACAAAAGTCTTCAGTAGAACCTATTTTTTGAATGGCCGTATTATATGATATTGCAATTAATTTTTTGCTTGAGCAGAACACTGCACGCCTATCAAGGTGAAAATAAATGGGTCAGTATGTCGATATTTTCCAAAATTTTAAGTTGTAGCTATAACAGAAATGGAATGAAAGTGCGCTTAAATGGATGAAATGAGGAAAAGATAAGAGACACAGCTGCATCATACTATGGAATAGCCAGTTTCACCAGGTTCCAACCCAAGGTAATAGATGTAATATGAAAATTAATATTGTGATATATCTTTTTAACATATAATATCAGCAACAACAAAAGTTAAGACGTATTTATAAAGTGCTAAATTGATGCAGACATCCTCAAAGGCACTAAGCACAAAACGGGATATGCCAATTACCAAAAAATATTCAGGTATTAAATTATGAAGGGAACTGGCTAGCCTAAATAGACAAGTCTAAATCAAGGTACTTACTTCAAAAAGAAACAATTTTTTTTATAGTTTTGGGGGCTGATAGGTTAACATTCAGCATTCCTCTTAAGGTTAGGTTGCAGAAAGACAACCTGCATGTAACTGGTGACTCGTCTTGCACCTGCAATTAACCCATTGAGGACACATCATGCTTTTCCTGTTTTTGCCCTGTCAGATAAACAGATGAACGCTTGTGGTCATTACCCCTTTCTGATAAGTCAGTAATTCTTGACCAGCAGTGACCTGTTTGTATAACCTCATATTTACATCATCTGTAAATACTTCACCCTAAAAGAGGACATAATATAATTGTATTTTACGATTGTTGCCTAATTGCTAATAAAATATGTTTAAATTAAATCAAGTGAAAACTCCGGGGTCCTCATAGCTTAACATAGTTTGTTCCATTCCATAGGATGAGCTACATTCATTCCATAAGGGCAGCTGCGTACCCCCATGTATTTATTGTGACTTATTAATGGAGCAGTACCACTGGGGCCATCTTGCTAGCAATTAAGGATTTTTCCGAGGGCTGGGAGCAGTCTTTAGAGAGTCTGTTAGGGTCAGTTGTGATTTCTCGGCTTGTCATAGAAGGTCTGCAAAATATCAAACTGACATTTCACTGATCCTCCACGACACTTGATCCTGACTGTGGTTCCTCCCACCTGGCAACTGCCTTGTCTTTTCTCTCTACATCCTGTTGCAGTCACTTATGGACCTGTCATCTGATGTTTTTTTAAAGGGACACACTTTCCGGCTTGTATGTTGCTGTAACTACCTTGTCGACTTCCTTTTACGTCTTGTCCTGTATTCTTGGCTTGTCCTGTTGTGATGGAACAGACTCTGTGACAAAACACTTGGATACTTCTCATCTTAATGGGAAGTGACCAAGTAAGTGTTGGTTGGTTACAAAAGACCTTTCAAGTACAGTTGGAATTGTTCTACAGCTTGTCATGGAGTGATGTAGTGGTACTTAATATGACAGGCCGGCATCTGTCCAAAAGGGTGGGGGCTGTAGAAGCCTCATAAGCAAATGTTAGGGAGGTGAATCTTCAAAGACTGACTTATGATCATCTTACATTATCCCAGTTTGTTCAAGGGTTTGTCAAAAATATTACGGACGAGAAGAATAGAAAATGTAGGAATAGAATGTTAAAGTTACTTTGGGGATATGATAAAAGACACAACTGATTTCAGTTGGGGAAGTGCAAAATCCGCACATGATGTTCTAATGCGTGAGATGGAGAGGGGGTAGCCGACTGGTTTGATTCTTATAGAATTGATACAATTCAAAGGGCTCATGCCCAGCTTCATAGTAATGCCGGTAGGCCAAACTGAAGTAAAACTTTTTACCCATCAAAATGTCCTTAGTTCTGTAAATTGGTTTGGCTCGATTTAGTAGGGAACATGAGGTGAAGGTCACTTACACAAGCACATATGTGTCTTTTGTTTGACACAAAATAGGGTTTTAGCCCACCCTGAGAAAGATTACCACTTTCAAAATTGCTGCCTCAAAAAATGAGACCGTCTCGTTTATTTTAGGAAGGTGAGAAGCTCCTTGGTGAAAATGTCAAAATGCTTGTCCTACGGGTATGACTGAGCAAGTACACAAGCCAGCCCTGGGTCAAGTGTGCTCAAGTGGTGATACTGTTAGCAAAAACGTGGTCCATACTTGGTTATTTTCCAGTTCTAATATTGATGAGGAGAATGTCAGAGGATTATTAGCAAATGATAACAAATGTAAGCCCATTGTCAAAGGCCATGGGGAAAATCATGTAAAAGCTCATGTTTCTGAACTATTAAATCCCAGAGCATTTCACAGAAGTGACTTGAATTGGAAGAATGCAGGTAAAATGGCGAAGCTTGGAATTCAGGACCCTGGTAGGGGGCAATTTGATCAGGGACTGGTAAAACAGTGCAGTGAACAGAGTCACAGGTAAGGCTTGTAAAGAGGTCACAGGCTAAAGTGCACCTAATATGTTTTTACTTAATGATGTGTCAATACATCAATACTGACATCAAGTGTCAATACTGTAATCCTCAAGGCCTTGTGAAAAATTAACCAAGATTAAAAACCTTGTAAATTATTTACACAACAGCAACATCAGTGGCACTTTGACTTGAGGTTTGTACCTTTGTCCCACTTTTTCATGCCAGAAAATGCTAATTATGTGGCCTCTGCAATCAGTTGTCCACTCAAATTTTACCAAAAGGTCAAGGTTAGTGGTCAGTTGAATTACATGGCTTGTAGAGTACCAGTAAAGTGTCGGTTAAATGTGGCAGCCTTGGTCGAAGTGACAAAAGGTTACTCAGACACCCAGTTACTTGAACTCATAAAGTTTGGCTTTCCTCTGGATTTAAATAGAAACCGTGTTTTACAATCTGATCACAAAAATCATTCTTCTACTTTGCAATTAATACATCAGCCACGTTGATACTTATCTAGAGGAAGAAACCCACTTTGGTGCCATTTTGGACCCATTAGAGGAAAATCCAATAGCCAATGCTCATGCTCATGCAAGAGTAGTTCCAAAAATAGGCGTGTCATTATAGACCTTTCATGGCTTAAACGTAGCTCTGTGAATGCAGGCATTAATAAACGCTTGTATCTGGGTAAAGATTTTGCCCTCATATTCCCATCAGTTGCCCATATTACAAAAGAACTGGAGCATTTAGGTATTGCTGCTCACAGGGTAGGACTTTTCCAGCTTGACCCCTCTGACCTTGACTTATTAGGTTTGGAGTGATGTGACGATGCATACGTCTACACATGTCTTCCATCTGGCGTGTGTCATAGGACGCAAAATCTTTCAGAAACTCAGTATTTTGGTATGCAACAGCGTGGCTATGATGTTAACTATGTCAATGATTTAATTGGTGTGGCAACACTCGCGCATGAGTCACTGGATGAGTTATGCATTCTGTTGCGTCAATTACGATTGGACTTAGTTTTAAAACATTTACCCCTCCAAGTACTAAATCAATTTGCTTGGTGTTGAGATTGACACCATATGACGCACTGTGTCTGTTCCCCAAGATAAGCTGAAACACATTCAATGGTAAATGAGTGGTCTTCAAAGCATTTTGTTCTGCGTGTCACCTTCAGTCTCTCTTAGGTCATTTGATGAATATTCAAAAAAATATTAAACCATCACGTATCTCTGTCAACAGGATGCTGGATATGATTCAGCACAACTATGACGCTTCATCCATAACTCTGGATAAAGATTTTGGAGATTTGAGGTGGCCTCAGTGCTTTCTCTACCAATATAATGGTAATTCATTCTATGATCATGATGACACATAGGGTTGCGGACACTTGCCTAGTTGGTTTTGGAGGTAGATGTGGCCAGTCAGTCTATCATCTGTCCATTGTTAAGCACTACCTTAATCTCACAATAGTGCACCTGGAGATGGTGAATATTCTGGTGGCTGTCAGAATTTTTGCTCACTGTTGGTAAAATATAAAAGTCTGGTCAAGTGTGACAACCACAGCAAGGTTGTTAGCCCAGTGTGGCTTAATGATAGGGCAAAATCACTTGAAATTAACAATGAGATATAATACTGGTATTAACAGATTCTACCTTTATTGCAGGTCAGAGGCAGTTGACGCACTTACTGGCTGGGGCTTCTCAAACTGTTTTTAGATCCAAGACTACTTTTCAGAAACTTCCTCGGTTTCTGTTGTTTAGCTAATATTTTGGTAAAGGGTGTTAGCCTGCATTCTATGATGGCCTATCTTGAAATTTTGGCACGAAATGGTGTGTCTGTAGATTGCCAATAATGTTGCTGCCATTTAGGCTGAGTTTGGGATGTACGGTATTAACCATTCTTTGATGGACCATCCAAGGACTACATAAAATCAATGAGAATCAAGAGACTTGCCTGTCCCCAAAAGAAATATTATTTCTTTCGAAAGATTATTTATTACATATTACAGATTTGTGTGACCACATTCTTCATGATAAAGTCCTCACAGCTGTGTTTTTGATAGCACTTTTTGGTTATTTAAGAATCTTCAATGTAGATCCACATGGAATTGGAGCCATTGACTCTGTTCAATGTGAAAATTTCCAAAAAAAGATATGACTCTTTCTATAAAGTGGTTACAGACCAATCAGAATAGAGAAACGATCCATAACATCACTTTGCCTAGGTTGTGAGGCAATTCATTATGCCATGTGGCAGCTTTAAAAAATGCCATAAAGCTCTATGTCCCTAGTTGTTCGGATCCCCTGTTTCAGATTAGGACTTTGTCAGGCTGGGCAGTTTTAATTGATTCAAGGAGAAGAAAAGTTTGGCAAAAAAATAATACAAGGCTAGGTCTGCCTACACTTTTCACTCTGTCAGGCGTTCAAGAGCCACCCTGGCTTATAATGCCTATGTTCCATCAAAGTTTAAGTGCCATGGCTCCTGGAGGTCAGACTGTGACCAATATCCAAACAAACAAAAATTCTACAAAATATATTGCTTCCTTGTTTACCCACTTGATTAATAATGCTTAATATTCCTACTTATACTGGGCCTTTGAGTGTTTTTGTTTAGTTGCTCTAGCAAAATGTAACATTAGGCATAAATTATGGTGTTCTGCCTGCCCTGCGGTCGTGGGGGTGTTTTGAAACCCCTTTGCATGCCTGGTCTGCAGTTTGCATCTCACTAGCAGAGGGGCAGTCTTGTTTGACTAGACATTTTATGGTAACTTTATTTGTTTAATCAATTTGAAATAGCATTATATCATTACTGCAGTAATGTAATTGCATGAATAATATTATAATCCATGCCTGACTTAGCAGTGTAATTCTTGTGAATGACTGACTTGAACTGTAAAATATTAGTAGTATTAGTTGTATTTCTTGTATTTTACTGACTGTTGTGTGATGATAAACTTTATCCTGCACATTTTATTACTGTGTCCCAGGGGCTTGAGAATTAGTTTTTGTCAACAAACTTTCACAAATTTAAGCGAACTACCTGTGACTTTTGTTATTTTTCAATAAATATGCATCTGAAGTTTTATTTTCTGCAAACCTCTATGGAGGGGAGGTGTTACATTTGTAGGCACTGTGCCAAGCCATTGTTTAATCTAAGGATTGAGTTATTGATTTTTATATTCTGTGCAAGTTGTCTAGTTAACACTCATGTATGTTACACTATATATAGACTGGGGGAAACCCCTCTGGGCTTCAACAACCTCAGAGATTCTATTATTAGATTTGGGGAAACCCCATAAACTGGTTTCTAGAGCTTCCTCAGTGACTCGAATGACAGTGTTTACTTTCCAATAAGTTGTATAACCTTCTGGCCATTTCCTAACGTATATATAAGTGCTATATATTTGACCATGATGGTGGCAGATCTTGCTTGCTATGAGGAAAACTAATTGTATATTAGAAGTGCTGTACTGTGTTATTTACATTTTATTGTGAGTTCTTGGTGGAGTGTATTAGATACAGTGTCTACAGTGGACCTACCAGGGAGTAGATTTGCTGTACTTTGGGTATTGTTTGCATCTGGATACAGTGTGTGGATCTACCAGAGTGTGGATTGCTGTGCTTCGGATATAGTTTGTATCTGGATATACTGTGTAGTTCTACCAGAGAGTCGATTTGCTGTATTTTGAACATCAATCAATCAATCAGTTGTCCACGTGCTTAATCTCCGTATCAACGGATTCTAAGGCACACCATCCAATTCATAAGGCATAAGTCATAAGACATCAGACATGTTCCGAGTAGTTCCCAGAGAGGTGGTCTGGTGTTCGGTAGTAAGAAGCTATGGTGGGAATGATTTCTGAAATAGGTAGGTTTTGAGTCGACTTTTGAAACTGGAGAGATCTGGAGCACTGCGTATATCATATGGAAGATCACTCCATAACTTAGGGGCATCATATGAGAAACTATTGTTAAAATGGACCTTTGATTTATGGATGGAAGCACAGTAAGAGGGAACCTGAAGGAACAAATTTTTGGGATTGGAACGTCTTGTATTCATGGCAGATTTGTACAAGGGGAGATATGGTGCAAAATACTTAGGCTGGCCAGTGGTGCGGTACTTATAAACCAAAACTAGGGTTTTGAAGATAATACGTTGTCTAATGGGTAGCCAATGAAGTGTCCTAAGGGTGGATGTAATGTGAGTGTACTTTGAAGCACCAGTGACAAACCGTGCACGCGCATTTTGAACATATTGGAGCCTTGTAGCATTTTGGGATGACAAACTGCGAAAAAGAGAATTGCAATAATCCAAACAACTACTGACCAGAGCATTTGCAATCACCACTGATGTATCCACAGAAAGAAACCTCCTGATGCAATGAAGGTCCCTGAGGCTAATAAAACAGGATTTGATAACAGAATTTACGTGATTAGTGAAACAAAACTTTGCATCAAACAGAACACCCAGATTGCATACAACATCTGCGAGAGAGAGGCAATTACCCAGGATATTGACAGGAAATGAGTCACTGAGCCATTTGTGTCTGTCTTTGGCACCGAAGACTATGAATTCTGTTTTATCAGGATTTAGCTTGAGTTTGTTTTCAGACATCCAGACCTGAATATCATTCAAACACGATTTAAGACGGTCAAAAGACTTGAGACTATCATCAGGGGATAAGTGAATGAACAGCTGAGTGTCATCTGCATAGAAGTGGTAACGGACTCCGGTATATTTTCTGATGACTTGACCAAGAGGTGTTGTGTAGAGGGAAAACAGAAGAGGACCTAAGACAGAACCTTGGGGGACTCCAAACTTCAATTTGAACAGATTTGAAAGACTGGAACCAATCTTGACTGACAGAAAACGATCCTGGAGGTAGGATCTAAACCATTTTAGTGCCGATCCAGCAAAACCAAATCTAGATGACAAACAGGATAGGAGTGTATCATGATCGATAGTGTCAAAAGCCGCGAACAGGTCGAGTAGCACTAGTGCTGTAGGCATGCCCTTGGACAGAGATAAGTGAATCTCATTTTTGATGCACAACAAGGCAGTTTCTGTTGAGTGCCCCAACTTATAGGCTGACTGGAAATTAAGTGTTACCAAGATCATGAGAATCCATGTGAGATCTAATTTGGGCAGCCACAATTCGCTCGACCAATTTTGACAAGAAGCTAAGACCGGACACCGGTCGATAGCTCTTCAAGTCCTCTTTTGAAAGGTAGACTTTTTAAGGAGGAGTGTGACAATAGCCTGTTTGAAAGGATTAGGGAAAATGCCATTTTTGAGAAACAAGTTAACCAGTTTAGTCAATGAAGGGAGAAGAATTTCAATACATTGTTTCACAATGTGAGTGGGGCATGGATCAAGGGAGCAAGTTTTTGAAGGGGACTCCTTGATAAACTTAAGGACTTCAGTATCAGTGACAACTTGAAAGGAACTGAAAGTCGGCGGCTCCTTGTCTGGGTGAAGAACCTGAGATCTGGTGTATTTAAAGGTGTCTCAAATCTTTTTAACTTTATCAATGAAAAACAAACCAAATCTGTTTGCTAAAGATTTTTCATCATCAAAGGATGGGAGGACAGTAGAATTTGACCGACTCAATGTTCTATTTAGTGCATGCCATAACCTCTTACTATCACCGCAATTTTCACTAACTAGATCACGGTAGAAACACCCCTTGTTTCTATTTAGAATGTGGTTACATCTGTTTATCTGCCATCGAAGATGGGAACGATTTTCAGAGGATTTGTCTCTTCTCCAGGCGCCTTCATACTGCCTTCTCATGCACTTGGCAGTTCTATACTCATCGGTTATCCAGATTGGGGCTGGTTTGATGAGCTGTTTAGTCCTCACTGGTGCATGAATAACTAGAAGGCCAGACAAACCAGACATGTACTGTTCATGCAATAAATTGCAACATTGTCCATATCTTGTCGCCGACAGCATATTTCTGTAAACTTTTGGAATATCAATATACTGACATTTTGTGTTGTTGGATGTTGAAAGGAACACAGGATAAGGACATTTCACGTTGTTTTACATTGAACATATCACAGGATACAGATATCTGTGTGTTAGTGGACAGCAGATGGATCACAGGACAAATTGCTGGATACAGTGGACAAACTTAACTGCTATATGGATAGGATTGTGGCCATGTAAGATTGATTTCATTATTGTATCACTGTACGTACTATTGGGAGCATCCCAGTTGACTGTAATCATTATTTTCAATTGTTAAATAAATTTATTAAGTAAAACTTCTGTCTTTTCCTACTGCAATTTTAAAAGCAAAAGGTAATTGTTAAGGCGCTTGCCCGTAACATAAATGTTTTTTCAAACACTGGTATACCTAAGAATGAGGAATTAAAATAAATTGTACCAATTCAGTCTACTTTATTCTGCTCACACCCATGCATATTTCTATCTCAAAAGTACACACTACTTCTATAAACTAGAGTGTCTTATTTTTAAAACATCACCAATAAATTATAAACTTGTAAATATTCTGAGTCTTAATTCTCAAAATGAGGACAGAAAATGTCAACAACAATAAAACTAAATATCATTATTAAATGCATTACAAATATAGTACTTCAAACAAATTTGGAAATACTTGACTTCTCGCCTTACATTTATATAATGTGCAAGTGAAGTAACAAATAGTGTAATAATACCCAAAAATAATGTCCAAATATATGTATATATTTGATCAAGGCATTAAAATGACTGGCAACAGTAAGATTTGAACCATACATATTTGTTTCAGTGAAATACTTTATATTATACATATATATTCAGAAACCTCTATTTTGCAAACTTCTCTTATCTAAATAATATATTTGTACTGTTTTCAATTTGTACTGTTTTACACTTAACAGTCCCCCCACCCCTGGGAACTCAGAAAAAACACATGCTTGCGAGATATCTTTACTGACTATGCATATATATATATATATATATATATATATGTTTTCTAGTGTTTTCTACTTTATGTATAGTCCTTTTATTTTATATGCAGGTTAAATACAACTTATTTATATGAATCACAGATAATACTAGGATGACCTTAAGGTCATATACTGATGTTTATGATTATTATAGTGACCTCAATGACCTTGAGGTCAAAGCTCATGCAAGTTACAGTTCACCTGACCTTGAGGTCACCTAAGGAGAAGGCTGTAGTTAAACTCTTGGGACTCTACCCCGACCCCGGCTAGCAGCCCCCATTAGGTCAAAGTGACAAGCTAGCTCAAAGGTCAAATCAAGGTCACTCTAGCCCCACACTCGGGTCAGAGTGAGCAGTAAGAGAAATTATGGGTGGATCACCAGTCAGTACCAACTGAAGTGACCTCAAGTTTACAATACAATGTAACAAGACATTTATACTACAGTAAAGCATGTAAAATCCGCCCTACAGTAAAGCATGTAAAATCCGTACTTCAACACATGATAAACATAAATACTAAAAACAGCGAAAAATTATAAACTAAAACCAGATTAAGAACAAGGATATCACAGGAACTACTAAATAGGGTGAGGCGGGTGGGCAAATAAATTTAATGTCCCTGTTTACTGGTCGGCTTTCAAATTCAAACTAAGGAAAAATCCCAAGGCTATGAATGTGACCAGTGTACTAGCCAATGATCAGTCAGCATCCGCAAATTGTCATTTGTTTGAAAGCTTCCCCCAACAGATTGCTGATTGTTGTCGCCTTGAATGCTCACATGATTTTTTCTATGAATATCTAAACCTAAAATTGATATGCAATAAACTCAGAAACTTTTTAAAACATTTATACACATTTTGCATTTAAAAATGCTAGTATAACAATTTCATGGATAAAAGCACAGACAGTCTTACCAATTAGGTTAAATCCAACTTATTCTTCACTGAAATGGTATTTCATGAAGTTTAAAATAAAGAAATTTCTGCACTAAGCCAATAGCTAAAGTTTGTATTTTAAGTAATACACTTACAGCCTTAAATTCAGTGTTCCTTATAAAACTGTTTATATTAAAAAATACAAAAAAATATTTACTACACACTAGTTCTTGTAATGCTATAATAAAACCCATACTTAAAACTAGTTCATTTTAACTGATTGGATATATAAACTGAGATATAAATGGATACACTTACCAGTGTTTTTTCTCTATCCCAAAACAAAATGGCAAACAGCTATGATGACATCAGCATCCGAATTCAAAATGAGGCTGGTATATATGGTTTATTTATGTTTATTGCTGTATATCAACGTGCTTTTACATATATCCTTTGGACATCTTTAACATCACACATTTTAACATCACACTAACATATTGTAAAAAATTAAGAAAATTTGTTCCATATGAATATTATGATAAAGATATGTTTATTATTGCATATTCACAATGATTTATTTATAGCAATTTTCAGTTGAAGTTGAATCAGTACAATTTTGGTATCCAAACATTATGAAAAAGAAATACATATCGACATTGCAAGATATATTCCTGCATAACAATGATCCACAGTTAGCTTTATTGAGTACATTAAAAGAAACAAATTAAACATCAACACCAATCACAATCTTTTTTTTAAAGAAAAAAACATATATCAATCTTTAAGTTGCTTAATGTATATTTATGTTATGTTTCCATTTAAGTAATCACAGCTTATTTATATTCATTATTTTTTTAACGTAATACTTTATTCAATTTGATATTTATAAATGTTGATATACATTATTAAATGTAACTTTCATTGTAAGTAAAACCAGTGTGTCTGATATAAACAATATCAGTCTTGGAAGTAAATAATTTAAAAGAGTACAAGTTCCCCAAGTGAAGGGGATTTTGTCATTAGAACATGAGACAGATGGGTTGATTGGAAGTTGTCAGGATATTTTAAATGTAACTATCAATGTATTAAAAATAAAGGTGTTTTATATAAATTAAAAGAAATATGCACATTTCTGTAAGAAAATTGTAGACTGAAAAACATGATAAAAATCATATCCATTTCAATACTGTTCTCTTTATCTCAAAAACACCTGTTTATGTTTGAAAACATTTAGAACTGCTTCAGCACCATTTAATGGGTAACTGTTGACAAACCTTTTGAACATCTATAGTTTGACCAAATTGGCCAACTTTCTTTGTTTTAGGTCTGTAGGGTGTTGATATTTCATTGATAAATGTTGTCAGTGTTTATAAACATTTACAAATGTATGCAATATTCACTGGGAAATTGTTTGAAAATATAATGTATAATTTAATTTATAGTTTTCGAAAGATATGAATAGAGAAAAGACAAAAACTCAAGCAGACATATAATCAGTACCTCTACCCCTCCACTTCAGGAGGATTGGGTAATTACTTTAACTTGTTTGATTCCACCCTAATTTTTTTTCTACTTACATGGTCTTGATTGGCTTTCCTTTCTTTTTCGGTACATAGCCTTGAGTCGTAAATTCCCGAATCTCTTTGATGAATGTTGTGTTTACATCGCACTGGTTGTCAGGTATACTCCGACAGGCTACAATTTTATTTAGTATTTATGTCACTCCTAGTTCGTTATTGGTTATATTGTGATGAGTAGTTGAAAGGGCAGAGGAAACCAGTACATACAGTTGGTCAAGGTTCTGTCCTATAAAATGCTGATAGGGGGCCACGGTGGCAGAGTGGTAACACTCTCGCCTCCCACCTCTGAGGCCTGAAGTGGGAAAGCTGGTAATTGCTTGCCGTTGGTCAGCAGTTTACAGTACCGAACCCTAATGAACTGTATGTACTGGTTTCCTCTGCCCTTCCAACTACCCGTCGTGATATGACCTGTACAGTGTTGAAAGCGACATAAAACCCCAAATATATGTATATAAAATGCTGATCTATGGCAAGCAACTACTAGCTTACTATAAATTTGGCCAGTTTGATCAAACTATGAGGCCAGGCTGGGATATTGAACTCCCCACCACCATGGGCCCTGGCTACAATTTGAAAGCATACGATAATTACAGTGGCAGATCCAGTTTTAAACATGGAAGGGGTTTCAATTGTGTGTAGGCATGAAAAGCTAGGGAGGTGGGGAGATTTATATAACATCAATTTCAGGGGTTTTATATATACAAAGGTTTTTCAACTGTTTCCAGTGCCGGATGTTTAACTGTGTCTCTTTACATTTTTAAAGGGGAGTTCTAACAAACTGAACCCCCTCTGGGTCCCCTAGTGAAATCTTATTCTAATCAACTTCTACAGAGCTTAATCTCCATTCAAAAAGAAGACTGTAAGTCACAGTAGTCAGAATGATATATAGTCTCAAAGATCAGCTAGCTTGCTCTTTTGTCAATGTGTATTTAAACAAAAAGATATCAGTGTTACAGCTCTGAAAACAAGAGCCAATGTGGATTTTGCGTCTAAGTTGGGCAAAGTATCATCATGAACACAGACTATGAAGCAGGCACGCAACTTTGAAATCAGGTTGAATCCAATGGTGAAATCTGGTTGAAATACATGGTTGAACTAAGGTTGAAACCAATGCGTGAAATCTGGTTGAAATACATGTAGATTTTGCAAACTGTTTTAAAGGGATCCAACAGTTGAAATCATGTTAAAATCAACATGTGAAATCATGTTGAATACAAAGGTGAAATCTGGTGATAATACATGTAGATTTTACAAATAGTTTTAGTTGAATCCAATGGGTGAAATCATGTTGAAATCAGTGGATGAAATCTGGTTGAAATACACATAGATTTTGCAAACTGTTTTAGTTGGATACAACCAGTGATATCAGGTTGAATCCAATGGGTGAAATAATGTTCGAAGTATGTTTTGAATTTGCAAATCATTCTTACTTAGATCCAATGTTTTAACCTATGTTACTCCAACACAGATTTACTTTTTAATAATCATTGCACTTATATACCTTTTATCTCTCATTTAGTAGCTCAAACTATTCTCATTAGGCAATCTGAATTCTCATGATAATAATATCTCATCATAATACCAGTCAATAATATTGAGTGAGAATGCATTTGAACTTCATCACTCAATGTATGGTTATATATTATGATCTTTTGTATTTTCCACCTAGACATCCATTATTTTACCTTTATGCAGTAGGATAATCCAAATTTAATCTCACAAATTCTTGGTAATTTTTAAAACAAATTAAATATTTGTGAAGTGACTTTCTCTGTGTCTATTTTATCCAGTCCAACTTTGTTAAATAGTTTATAAAAAATAGATATTGCAATTAGAAAGAAACTCTCAAGTAAAGTCACATTGTTTTTTCCCATCCCTCAAAATATTCACCTTTTGAATGTAGTTTGGAAAAACACAACCAAGCTAAATATGTACAACTTCACTACACTGCTACATTCAGCTTAGTTTTCAAATTTTACCACAAAAGAGTGGACCTAGCTAGACAAGCCCACACCATTCTATGGAGAAAGAGTAAACACTTCCTTTTGTGTGGTCCTTTCAGTAATTAGTTTTAGTCACAGGCCTAGGGGCGAGTATTCCAAGGAGTACTGATAAGATAAGTATGTGAACCCCATGAAACCACT
Organism: Sabellastarte sp. h YS-2021; assembly: GCA_964017235.1. Taxonomy (NCBI): domain Eukaryota; kingdom Metazoa; phylum Annelida; class Polychaeta; order Sabellida; family Sabellidae; genus Sabellastarte; species Sabellastarte sp. h YS-2021. The sequence goes on from OZ024931.1 coordinate 146,662,165, forward strand.
GAGTTCTTGTGTTCTCATAGTGATAAAATGTTATAACTGAACAGCTTAGGTTTATGCTGCCTTTGACAAATGATTTTCTTATTCTATCTAAATACATTTGTCTTGTACAAAGGAATGGCTGTAGCATATAGATTTTAGCTCATAGTTTTCAGTGTGGAATTACAATTTAAAGACTGATAACCTGTTTGATTGTTATCCTTTGAGACTAGAGCTACTATTAAAACAAAAATATATACATTTTTTTTAATAATTTCATACCCACATATATTGCAATTAAACAAACTAATAAAAAGTATTCCTTGAAGTAAAATGCACAACTTAAAAAGGAGAATGTACTTAGAAGCATGAATCTAAATTATCTAGCTATATCAATTTTCTTTTGACCAGTTCACCACTTTGGGGAAAATACACAATTGCATATTCATATCATACATTTTCTCATATTCAGTATGTTTTTACTCCAAAATATGACTACCTTTTTTGCCAGAAATCAAACTTGAATTTACTGTTGAAAAGTGTACATTAATTTTAGGATCAATTTTCAACCCCACATCACCAAGATTCTAGTCTAAAACAACCACTGTTAAATGTTGAAAACATAAACAATATTTAGTGTTGATTATTCTTGTGAAACATGACTACTTTTTCTTGTCAGAAATCTAACTTAGCTTTAGTGTTGAAAATATGTCAGGATCAATTTTCAATGCTAAATCACCAGAATTTTATGTCTAAAATATAATTACCTTCTCATGTTGGAAAACTAACTTAGAATTAGCGTTGAAAAAGAGTATATCAATGTCAGGATCAATTTTCAACACTAAATCAACATGTTTTCAAAGGTCTGTACCTGCTGGGTATGTCACTTACCAGCTAACTGCAAGTTGAGAATCCACCATAAGAGACACAGGTTAAACTGTAACCTCATTTTTATCTTCTTGGCTTAACACAATCTGTTTTTAAAACAATAAAAAGATTTATTGGTTAATGTCTTTACCATCACTTGTTATATATTAAAGCTGTGAAGCAGTCTAACATATCTCCTGCGGAGGGTCCTCATATGCATGAGGATTTGATTTCTTGAGGCCCAGTCATGCAGTTCTGTGCAGTCGTATCAATTCAAATTTCAATTGTGGTCCACAAGTTGCCACTTAGATAGACTTTGTATGTTTACTGCACATTTAAAATGTGTATATTTACCGCATATTTAAAAAAATGATCTGCCCTTATATATATTGGAGAAATCTGTTGGGTGTCAACTTTAGGCAAAACCTGACACAGGATACCAATCAACAGTTTGCAATGAAAGTGTAGAATCTTTAAAATGCCAGACACATTTTTTATAAAATATTTTCTAAAAACATGACTAGCTAGAAAGTACTAGCAGAGCGCAGACTCCCAACATGGAGAGTTTCTAAAATATTAGGCTTTCTTTTTGTATCTATAGAGTACGATCCAGATCTTTCTCCAAAATTTAGTCACTTACCTGTGATTAATCCCTACCTACATTAAAGACTTTATGAAGACCGGCTCATTACTTTTAGAGTAATGTCAACCAGAAAGTTGAAATCATTAAAAATGCCCTAGATATGGAACCCTGAAAATTTGGGATGTTTTGTATTCAAAGTACGATCCAGATCTTTTTCCAAAATGTATTATCACATCTTCCTTGAGTCATGTCTTACCAGCATAAAAAACTTCTGAAGGATCCGTTCATCACTTTTGGAATTATCACAGACAAACAGACTTAAAAATATAATCTCCTTGTGATGGAAATGAACATTTTGTGAATTATGTAGCATTCATACAGGTCAGTCCAGACTGGCATACCATAGTCTCAATCCTCTGTCTGGTTTGGACTGTCTTTTACTGGATTCCAGTGCATTAGAGGATATTTTGTTAATTTTGTGCCATATTAGTGTTTATTTATTATTTATTATTATTTATGTAATTTATTAAGTACGTAACACTCATACCCCAAATACTGAGATTAAAAACTAATTTACTATGATAATGGTATTTATAACCTGTTGTGACCTGATCAAAGTTAAACACCTACCCCAATGTCCAACAGATCCACATGGGAGTGCTTTCTGTATCCACTGCATTCGTAGTATGGTTTGTGACAGGAATTTGTTTACTTCAGTTGATAAGCATACAGACATATACGTAAATGTTATGTCCAATCTACGAACTTGCCTGTTTCATGAAACAGATACCATTCTTTACCAAGGAGGTATTATTTTCATGACCGTTAATCGGTATCTTTGTCAGCAGGATTATGCAACTAATACTGTGGTTGGATCTTCCTTAAAAATGAGATGGGCTTTGGTTCAACTTAGATTCCATTAAATTTTGAGAGTAATCTAGATCACCATCTGGATAAAAAATAATCTGAATTTTCCCATTTACTTTTTGCTATGCGCCTTGACAACGATGTGCCCTCTCCAAGAGCTTTTTGTTTATCTTTTTAAATCATGCAGTTTCAATATGTATCACATATTGGAAGATCTTGTGTTAACATGAGTGACAAAATTCTTTGTCTATTGACAGAATCTAAGATGCGTAATGCCAGAAATCAGAGATCATCATTATTAAATCAGAGACATTGCACAGAGAAAGACAGAAACAAAACCAGAAAACACTAAGGTGGGTCAGTTTTTGCAAAGAGATAAGTTTTCAGCTTCTTCCTGAATGAAGAAAGAGATTTGGCTGAGTGCACACCATCAGGCAGATTATTCCAAATCCTGGAAGCATCATATGCAAAGCTGAGGCCAAAATACTTTCTTAAGCTTGTTTGCAGGAAGCCACTTTTTGACATCGTCTAAGCAATTTTTCAGCCTATCAAAGGCCTGAGTGACATGCTTATGTGTAAGATGAATGTATAACTGTGTGTCATCCACATAACAGTGGACACGTATGTCAGGACGATTTTGAATAACTTTGCTGAGGGGAGTAGTGTATAATGAGAACAGGATTGTCCCCAAGAAAGAGCCCTGGGGCACACCATACAATAGCCTTTTTGCATCAGATGAAACAGAACCAATCTTGATACATTGATAGCGATCACAGAGGTATGACTTGAACTACTCTAGAACCACTCTAGACATTCGATGAGCATATTATGATCAATGGTATCGAAAGCTGCTGATTGGTCCAAGAGAACAACAGCAGTAGCTTCACCTCCAGCAAGAGCAAGATGGACTTAATTGTTAATAGACAGCAGTGTAGTTTTGGTCGAGTGATCATGCTTATAGGCTGACTAACATTTTCAAGTCTATTGGAGGTGACATGATCATTTAACTGAGAAGCCACTACCTTCTCAACAAGTTTAGAAATGAAGCTCAAGCCAGAGACAGGCCAGTAGTCTTTTAATTCATCCGGTGGTAGTGAGGCCTTTTTAATCAGTGTAGAGACAATGTTTTTAAAATCACCTGGGACAACACCTTTAGGTAGGGAACAGTTGACAAGCTTAGTAATTGAGGGCAAGAGAATATCCAATCACTCCTTAACTAGGAAATTAGGCCATGGGTTTAGCAGGCAAGATTTTATTGGTGATTTGGTAATCGAATTTCATCCTCAGAAACAGATTTAAAGAGGTTAAAATTGGGTACATCAGAGGAAACAGGAAGAATGAAGGAGTCAGTGTTTGAAAAGGCGTTCCTGATCTCACTTATTTTATCTGAGAAAAAAAAGAGACAAAATGGTTGGCAAGACCTGTCTGAGAGACATGAGAGGGGAGTACCTTTTCAGGAACAGAGTATAGTACAGAGCGTAAAACCTGCCACAGTTTCTTTGAATCCTGAGCATTGTTACTGATAAGGTTTCTGTAATAGTTGGATTTGTCCCTGGTCACTAGGGAATTGCACTGAGCAATCTGTGTGCGGAGTCTAGCCAGATTTTGTGGGGACTTGTCTTTGCTCCAGATATATTCTAATTGGCCTTTTGTAAAAGTTTGGGACATAATAGGAGCATGTTTGTCAAGCAAGCCACTTAAATTCCTTGTGTATTGCTCATAAAGGGCACTGACTGCACTACCAAGACTTAGAACAATTTGGCAAGATCACACATCAGACTCTGCATGTTTATCTTGCAATCCCTCCGAAATGTAACTGTGGTTGACTTAGGTGCACAGGGACAAATGATCAGCGAAGCTGACCATGCACCAGGGCAGGATCCGAAATGAATCCACCAACTCGAACATTGGAAACAACATTACGCTCGGTGGGTGTGAGGACAAGGTCAAGGGATGTGTCCATGAAGGTGGGTTGGTGTGTGAACGTGCCCAGTGATATTGCATGAATACAGACAATTCAGAAATTTAACACTATCACTGGAAGTTGTATCAACATGAATATTGAAATCATAATACACAAACGAGGAATTAACAGGTACAGGTACTCAAAGAGATTGACAAAATGGTCAAAAATGTTAAATAAATTGTCCATTAAATCAAATATTCATGTCAGCTGCATATTTCATGCAAAGGGCGAAATTCATGAAATTGGCAATTTCATGGATTGGGCCTAACAATTATATCTCTCTATATATAGCAACAGCAAAATCTAGCAACCTTTGCAATAAACAACATTGAACAGCAGAGCTTTGATGTCCGAAAGCACAAAGGGTAGTTTCACACATACAGGATTGATGCAAATCAATTAGATTATTAGACATTTCCAGCAACATATCAAAATAGTTGCACGTGCCAATAATGAAAGCACGAACCTATTACACCTCCAAATCCCTTCAAATAACCAATCCTTTGAAGCAGGGTAAATCAACATTTATTGCAGTTATATTCAACATGACAAATAGAATTTGGAAATTTTATTAGCCGACAAGTTATTCAGCAAAAATAGCCTTTGCAAGCTAGTCCGCCAAAGTCCAGAAATGACATCTTGAGCCAGATTCAGGTCATATGGCCCCCAACTACAAACTGTCATCTAATTAATAACAAGTTTTCATTTTGCTCAAAGTGAATCACATCCGCTTTTTGATAACATCCTTTTATGTAAAAGCTTCACCACCTCCACCACAAGGTATTAAAGCAATGACCGTTTACTTGTCTGTAGTATGATTAAATAAATACTACTGGCCAGTTAAAAATTAATTGGAAAAATCCAAACCTTCAGCATTTCCTTGTATCCAGATAGAGATCCGGAATACTCTAAAAAAACGGAATCTAAGTTGGACCATGCCCAATCTTATTATTTTTCATGAAGATCCAACTTGTAGCATTTGCATAATCCTGCTAACAAACAGATAAGCAGTGATGAAAATGGAGGTAAATAGTCCCCTCAGCCACCTTCAAGAAACCCCCTTTAGATCACCCTGATCTAATGAAGCTTCTGAACCACTCTTTAACTCCAACAACCCTGGATTACTGACCCAGACAATCCCCGGACCAACAATTCTGCAAAAGTTGGTAGTTTTGGGCACATTGAGCGAAAGTCATTAAGCCAACAGAAGATTATCTTAAGATTAGTTAAGTCAACTACTAACCACTAAGAGTATATATCTTTGGGACTAGTTTGTCAAAGCACTTAAGGAAGTTAATTCACAGCCGTGGAAGAGGGGTACAATAAGTACTTGTACCTATCCTTGTAATCCTTGTAAAGAGTATAACAATGTGATTCAATAATAATACTGGCTGCTAAAATCCAGCAAATATACAAATTTCTGGCCGCAAAAATCCAGTCACATTTAGAAATTTGCAAAAAAAATGAATAAACAGGCTGAACAGACAAATCTGGAAACCTCCGATACATATCAAACATCTCCATGAATGGTCCCACTTATTGATCACATGGACATGCAGTGCTTCGGATCCAGACCCTGATATATATTCAAGCCAGTCTCCATTGACCTTTAGGAGCAGTGTTACACCAAAGCTATAGACACATTGGGGAAAAAAGCTAGGATTTAAACATTAAAATCTCAGAGTAAATTGAAGCAGTTTCTTTCTTTTTCTATCTACATTCTTTCATTTTGAACACCAAAGACTAGCAAAAAGTGGCAGCAGTTTTTTATAGAAATAATAGGTTAAAGTTCTCAGTCATTTATTGTCTCAACTCTCTTCAAACAGTACAGTCTGTAGGAACTGCTTTGAAATGGCGTGCCCTTTGATATATAAGGTGCCAACTGTATGATCTGATTCAAGCAATGGCTGAGGATGATGTTCAACAGATGTTATCCACATCAAAACTCTAAAGAGTCACTGGTTTGGTACACCTGTGTCACCAATGTTAGACTATTCTTGGACAGGTTGTCTTAAATTTGTCCAATTTTTCGCGATTTCCTTAAAATGATAAGAAAGGGAGTGAATACTTTAATATATTTAGCCATTCATTTATGCAGTATTTTAAAACACACCTACCAACTTACCAATTTTATTTTATTAAGTACCAGATTTCCCACATGAGGTCAGTCTGGGATTTGAACTCTAATCTCAGCAGTTGGAGGCGAATGTGTTACAACCGTGCCACCATGGCCCCTTAAGAAATGCATTAAGTTAATCCTGAAATAAGTTAACCCTGATTTATATGAACCAATGTATATTTATCACATAACCAGATATGGCTACCTCTTCTGCATTACTGTCTTACATTAGTATGTCCTCTTGAAGTTTAGTCCTGCACCTTGTGAACCCTGCTGCTTGACTGGATACATAGGAGCTTTCCCTTTTGGCCTTCTAATTACATACACTCTTTTGAAAAGGGGACAGCCGGGGGAAGTAACTCTTAGAACCAGAAAGTTTTGCCACCCTAGAAAACACACTGCCAAGTTTTGTAGCATCACAGCCCCAATAGGGAACTTGCCTAGCTGGACAAGAAGAGCTGTGATAACAGAATGAAGCCCATACTGGCAAAGTTGGACTTTGGGTGGGCAGAGGAATGGATCTGTATGGAACCTCCCAGGTTCAGAGTTATGGGTCTCAGAACCAATCTGAGTAGTAGACGTCATGGCTTTCCATTTACGGCAGAACCAGTTATCCGATAACAAATACTTTGCTGATAGGCTGAGACATGCTATCAGAAAAAGGATTGTCTTTAATGGTAGCTCCAGTGCTATCCAAATCAGGCATAAAAAAGTCCAGCCCATGTATGACCTAATTCCTCAGTTTTTCATGACAAGATTGTGTCCTCAGATATACTGGATTCTTTTTCCTATGGTAGGTCCAGTTCAGAACTGGTCAATTCGCCTTTCTCCTCTTCTGGAGCTGGTGAAGAATCGGCTGGATCCGGTAGCCCAGTATGGAAAATCATTTCTTGGTCACCAGAAACAAGATCAGAAGAAGTGGAGATCAGCCGGAGTTCATTTCATGTTCATGTTAGGTTCACTACTGGCTCATCTAGATCCTGAGCTGAAGCAACCAGACCGGAAGTCATTACATTGGAATAAAAAAGAGAGTGTTAGAAACGGGTACAAAAGTGAAAGAGTCAGGAACTTGAGAGTTAAGAATGCTTCCAAGCATGTGAATCTTAGCCCATTCATCTTGTAGGCTTTCCATTTCTTTTTGAACATCCAGGATTCATAGGTGGATGGTGGTTTAGAAGAAACACGGGCCGTAGCTGGCCTTACTGGGAGGCAGACATATTTGATTTTTCAGAGTCAACAGCATGTAACACTGTTACTTTAGCTTGATCTACCAACCCTTGTCAGACAACAGTTTTACTTTCCTTATATGGGAGTGTTCAGAGGTTTGTCCGGTTTCAATCAGCACAAATTGCAAAGTATTCAGAACACCCTTGCTCGTATTGTTACAAATCATAGAAAGTATGCTCATGTTACACCCATTCTACAGAAACTCCACTGGTTGCCTGTTAAGTATCGTTGTATTTTCAAAACCGCAACACTTGTGTATAAATTTTTGCATAGTGGTTCTCCTTCTTACTTCGAACCGTTCTTGTCTTTTAGTAGTTGTCCCTATAGCACTAGGCATAGTCACCCAGATCATCAATACCTTACAGTTCCTCCTTTCCATTCATCAGTCTTTAAGTCAGCCAAACATTTTGGCCATAGTTTTGCCTTTGATGCTCCTAAGATCTGCAATGACCTCCCTCAAGATGTTCGTAGTGCAACATCAGATGCCTCCTTCAGAAAGAAGCTTAAAACTTACCTGTTTGCAAAAGCCTACCCACCATAGCCTCTCCCGTCACATCCGTGTCTCTTTGGTACGACCTGGCTATGTCCCTTGATTAACGCTAACTGCCTTGCTTTATGTTTAGATGCGCCTTAGAGTCCATCAGTGATGGAGATTAAGCGCTATAAAAGTCCACATTAGATTAGATTAGATTGCTAATTTTACTTAACTGCTGTGTCGACAAAAAATTACACAACTCACAGTTCTGTCCTGAAAGACAGGGATCAGGTCCGATACCCTTCTCTTCACATCTAGCACACTTCTGATGGGGATCATAAAAAGCCATTAAATGACTATATGTTCCCTATTTCTGTCCCACAGATGGCATTATAGTGAACCAAATAAAAATATTGTCGCAAAAGTACTAAATCCTTCAAAATATTCCAAAAAATATAGACACTGGTAAAGCAAATGGCTCCAAATCAAAAGATGAAGTCACATGACTCACCCACAAATTACGATTGGCGGAGAGTGCTGCCATCTAGCGAGTCCTTGGGATGTGACCGATCTGGCAGGAGTATTGAGCAGGTCGCCTTTCTTCTGGAGGGACCAGCTGTCGCCGGATTATAGCTAATGTCTGTTGGGTAAGATATTAACTGAAAACAATTATTAAACAACAGGAGAGTGCCCGTGAACAGCCACTGTGTCAGCTGACTGAGTGTTTTTGATTTGTGAAGGTGATAATGAGAGGAAAGCATAATTATCAGGGAAAGTGCTGTACAGAAATACAGTAAATGGTAATTGAACAGCAAGTTCGAAAGAAATTCCGAAGCTGACAAAAAAGTTGTGCCCTGCAAATGGTGTTATGAAGGAAAGTAACAAGGTAATTGTCTAAGTGTAAAAAGTAGGCTAAAACATATTTAAAGAAATACTGCAAATGCAATATCCTCGCTCGACCTTGAAGAAGGGGTCCAAGGTCAAATCCAACCACACAAAAACATTCCCAGCCCATGATTTCCTATAGGTTGGTTTACCATCCCAAACCTCTAGGACCAATAATAAGCGATTTATAAGCACTTTTAAGTTTGGCTGTCGTTATTTGACCTTGAGGGAGTGGTCCAACAATCAAATCTGACCACACCAAAATATTCACAGCCCATGATTTCCTACAGCATGGTTTACCATCCCAAACCTGTAGGACCAATAATAAGCGAGTTATAGGCACTTTTAAGTTTCGCTATCCCTGTTTGACCTTGAAGGAGGGGTCCAAGGTCAAATCCGACAACACGAAAAGATTCCCAGCCCATGATTTTCTGTAGGTTGGTTACCATCCCAAACCTGTAGGACCAATAATAAGCGAGTTATAAGCAATTTTAAGTTTGGCCAACTCCGTTTGACCTTGAAGGAGGGGTCCAAGGTCAAATCTGACCACACCAATAGATTCCCAGCCAATGATTTCCTATAGGTTGGTTTACCATCCGAAACTTCTAGGACCAATAATAAGCGAGTTATAAGCACTTTTAAGTTTGGCTATCCTCATTTGACCTTGAAGGAGGGGTCCAAGGTAAAATCGGACCACATCAACAGATTTCCAGCCCATGATTTCCTATATGTCTGTTTACCATCGCAAACCTCTAGGACCAATAATAAGGGAGATATAAGCACTTTTCATGACTGCAAAGAAACGCCTGTGGCGGCCATCTTGTTTTTTAAAATGAGGCCAAAAATACTCCCAGTCAAGATTTTATAATGAGGAACATATCCTGCGAATTTGAGATCTCCACCTATAATACCCTTTGCTCTAGGGGACCAACAAAAGTCCTTGTTTAAAGTCGAATAAACGTCCATGACGGCCATCTTGTTTTTCAAAATGAGGCCAAAAATATTCCCAGGCAACATTTCATGGTTATTAAGATACCCTGCAAACTTACAAAGGCTAGCTATAATATTTTTTTCGTTAGAGCGGTAATGGTGAAATCTCTCTACACACTGTGGCTATTCAGTGGATACAATGATTTACTCAACAGTGAGAACCTGAAAGTAGCTATTGCTCAGCTATGCCATGACATAGAGGTCTGTAATTTCACTATGTTATAGCTGACCAAAACTTATGTGAATAACATATTTAAACAAAATACTCTAAATGTAATAGTTTTCACGTTACAATTGATTTACTCAACAGTGATAACCTCAAAGTAGCTATTACTCAGCTATGCAATGAGCTACATGTCTGAATTTTTACTATGTTATAGCTGACCCAAAAGTAGATGAACAACATATTTAAGCAAATTACTGTAAATGCAATAGTTTTTAAGTTACAACTGATTTACTCAATAGTGAGAACCTCAAAATAGCTATTGCTCAGCTATGCTATGAGCTATAGGTCTGTAATTTCACTATGTTATAGCTGACCCAAAAGTAGGTGAACAACATATTTTAGCAAAATACTCCAAATGCAATATTTTTCAAGTTACAGCTGATTTACTCAACAGTCAGCACCTAAAAATAGCTATTGCTCAGTTGTGCCATGAGCTACAGGTCTGTAATTTTACTATGTTATAGCTGACCCAAAAGTAGCTGAATAACATATTTATACAAATTTCTGTAAATGCAATAGTTTTCCAATTACAACTGATTTACTCAACAGTGAGAACTTCAAAGTAGCTATTACTCAGCTATGCAAGGAGTCACAGGTCTGGAACTTCACTATGTTATAGCTGACCCCAAAATAGGTGAATAACATATTGAAACAAATACTCTAAATGCAATAGTTTTCAAGTTATAAGTAATTTACTCAGCAGTGATAACCTAAAAGTAGCTATTACTCAGCTATGCCATGAGCTACAGGTCTGAAATTTTACTATGTTATAGCTGACCCAAAAGTAGCTGAATAATATATTTATACAAAATTCTCTAAATGCAATTGTTTTCAAGTTATAAGTGATTTTACTCATGATGGAAGTTACTGAAAAGCCCAAAAGTAGCTATTACTCACTTAGCTATTGAGACAGACACCCAAGTTACTCACCATGTTGTAGCTATGAAAAAAGTAGCTGAATAACAAATTTTAACAAAATGCTCTAAATGCTATACTTTTCAAGTTATAAGTGATTTAGTGCATGATTTCATGAATTTTAATGCATTAAAAATTATTAAAAAAATTTATTAAAAAAAAATTAAGACAGATCCAGGTCTCATACTCACACAAGAGAATCTACCTCTGGCCTAGTATATATATGCAAGATATGAGAGAAATCCCTGCAATAGTCACTGAGAAAATTGTGATAAAGCGTTAAAATTTTCACACTTTTGGTCGGGGTACCCCCCTTGTAATGTCTCTAGCAAACAGACGAACAGACAGATTTGCATGCCTTGAACAATTTTTCATCCTCGATAGATAAGGTATCTTTTAAAAAAACAGCATGTCTCTAGGCCTTGTAGTTTTGTAGAAGTTGTTCACGCGGATGCAGACGCCCACGCCGCAGAGTGACGACATAAAAACACCAGATCAGACTTGTGTAATGTCTTTATTCTTGCAAATACATGAGTTTAAAATGAAATGACACAAACATAATTACATCCATTCAGATATTAACCCTGAATACACATTGGTGTGGTTAGTAATCAAGCAATTTTATCAATGTTACAAGTCTGTTTCCTTGCAACGTTTTGGGGGAGATTTCATCAACATACAAAATTTCCATAATAAAACAGAAATCATCGTGTGGTAATAATTCTAGGAATGTTATGTAAACTTTAAGATGTTAATTAAAAAGAGTGGGAGGGGGGCCAACCCACACCTCTGCGGAACCCACAGCCTGGGGAAATAATTTTCAATACCATGAGATATAGAACCTAACCAATGTCCCTACCAAGTGTCAATGTTCTACATCTTATGGAAACCAAGAAATACCCCGGACAAGATTTTAAAACTCCTGGTCACTATGACTAGGTCAAAGCTCAAATCAAGATTGCAGCAACATCTAAGCAATGTCCCTACCAAGCATCAAGATCCTACACTTAATGGTTTCAGAGATATTGCCCGGAAAAAATTTTAAAGGTCAAGGTCTTTACGGTAAGATCAAAAGTCAAATCAAGGTCACATCATGACACTCCAAACCTACAATTCACAACCAATGTCCCTACCAAGTATTACCTTCCTACACCTTACAGTTTTCTGAGATATAGCCCGGACAAGATTTTAAAGGTCAAGGTCATTATGGCAATGTCAAAGGTCAAATCAAGGACAAAGAATGACGTTGCACACCTACACCCCCTAACCAATGTTCCAACCAAGTATCAACTTCCTACACCTTACAGTTTTTGGGATATAACCCAGATAAGATTTTACAGGTCAAGGTCACCAGGACAAGGTCAAAGATCAAAGGTCACACCATGACATTGCATGCCTACACCCCCTTAACAAATGTCCCTACCAAGTACCAACTTCCTACATCTTACGGTTTCCGATATATAGTCCAGATAAGATATTATAGGTCAAGGTCACTACAGCAAGGTCGGAAGGTCAACTCAAAATCACACCATGACATTGCACACCTTCTAACCAATGTCCCTACCAAGTATCAACTTCCTACACCTTATGGTTCCTGAGATATAACCCAGACAAGATTTTATAGGTCAAAGTCAATACAGCAAGGTCAAAGGTCAAATCAAGGTCACACCATGACGCTGCACACCTACAACCCCAAACCAATGTCCCTACCAAGTATCAACTTCCTATGTAAAATATTTTCCATATTAATGACTAACAAAATACTTTATCCTGAAAATTACTTGAGTTAAACTCGAGTTAAACTCGCTTCTAACAAGTGATGCTCGATCTGCCATTTAAGCTGGCGATCCCACCACTAATGCTAAATACCTCATTTTTTTTCTTTGAAGATGCTATAACTTCAAAAGCACTAGGAGGTTAGCTTTGCCAGATAACAGAAATTATGTTTAAAGTATACATGTGGCAGGTGTGGTTTTAAAAAGTCTTAAAATAAATGAAGTGGGAGTAAAAACTATATATTTATTATGTTAAGATGGCCAAAGTCTCTTAAATACAGGAATTTTAAGTAAAAAAGTCATTAAAATCTTCCTTGAGCTTAATCAATGTGTCAAGTTGAACCGATGTCATTGAACGATGTCATTGAACAGTTGGGAGCTGAAAACCCTCATTTTTACTTCAAGATGGCAATGACTATACTTTAATTGGAAGTCCAAGGTGGACAGAAAATAAGAATTTCCCTATTGTTATCTTTAATAAGTGTGCAAAATTAAACTGAGGTCAGCTGAACAATACAATAGCTGGATGTTAAAAACTCTACAATTTCACTAGGTGGCCATAACTTCATTCATATTGGGACTTTAAGGTGACCATAACATTGGAATGTCCCTTTTGTCATCCTTTATATGTGCATAAAGTTATAGCTGAGGTTAGTTGAAAAATAAGATAGCTGGAGGCTGAAACCTTCCTTTTTTCACTGTAAGGTGACCATAACTTCATGCATATTGCAACTTTAACGTGACCGTAAAATGAGAATGTCCCTTCTGCCAACCTTTATAAATGTGCCAAGTTTTATTTTAATAATTTTAGCATTAACTGAGCTAAGGGCTGAAAAACCCTATATTTTAAATTTAAGATGACCATAACATGATTAATATTTAAATTATAAGGTAGTAAGTCTTCTTTTGATCTACTTCAATATCAATACACATTAGATATGGAAAAAGAAAGAGGCCAGATCACTTTATTCCAATTTTAAGACTTTATGGGGGGGGGGGGGGGGGCATAGCTCCAATTATATTAACAGTTTAAGGTCACCATAAAGCCAGGTTAATCTTTTGGTAAATCTTAATATATATGCCAAGTTTGGTTGAAAAAAGTGAAAAACTTAGTGAACTGGAGGGCTAAAACCCCCTTTTTTGACATTAAGGTGACCTTAAGATTGCAGATACAGGGCTAAAACTTTGATTATCAAAAAGTAGCTGAATAAGTTATTCCAACAAAACGCCGAAATCCTGACCATTTTTGAGATACAGATCAAGTACCCATTTGAAAAAAATTACGAATATAAAACGCCTCCCATTCAGGCATCTATGGTCAGATTGATCAGGAAATCCTTTCCGACCTGCGGATTTAGGTCTAGAATGTACATGATAAATTTTATAGCAGAGGTGTGTGTTGCTTTTATCTGAAACGCAATGACAGAGTGTTTTTGAAAAATGCTTAAGGTTACCTTAAGTAAAGCGTAAGGTCTCCACAAAGTATCCCAAAAATGTTTCCCGCCCCTATAGTTTTAAAGAAAGATAAGAAGGAAAGAAAAATTTGAAAGACCAAGAAATTATTCAAGGGGGACCATAATCCCGCGGGGGCGGCGGCTGCGGCGGTGATCACTCAAACTTACGTGAAAACAAATAAGCGCCCCTGACAGGACGCTTAATTTTGGCTCATCTACAGACACAATTAACTTTTACCATATCCGTGTTGAGCGTACAAAACATCGGATTTTGTTTGTTTTAAAGACCCGGAAAACAACTTTGATTTTTATAAACAGTTTGACCATTAAATTCAGAAAGGGAAATACCGCACTGCCCTTCAAGTTTTTCTTAAGGTCTGGTTATTAACCCTACCTTCCTGACCCCCTTCTCTAGTGGATGTTTCAGTATAAATAAAACACCCCTTACAACACCAGACTTCATACAATATACATGTATTGCTATGAACTGACCTAGATTTTCACACTCTTCAATAAATTATTCAGATGTACAAACGATCAATATTTTTAATGTCGTCCCGAGTTATTTGGATTATACAATATTTTGATTTGAGGACATCTCATTTTTCACATATTTATAGGGCTACAGGTACCTTAGTTCTTAAATAACTCTACTGAATCAGTCTGAATGTCACATAGGTTTGATAATTGTATCCCCGGCTCAAAGCGGGTGGCAGGTGGCTTCATATGGTGGACGACTCGCCACCCTATCTTTTTCGTAGGATTTATGTCTAAATTAGGCCTGTGGTAGACAAAAATGTCTAAAATGTGGAATATTGCTTGTTAGCGACCCACAGTCCACATTTCTTTCCAGATTTTTTTATATTTGGCAGGTGGCTTGGTATGCTAGAGGACTCACCACCCTATCTTTTTGGTAGCGTTTTTGTCTAAATTAGGCCTGTGGTAGACAAAAATGTCTAAAATCACCTACTCAAAATGAGTAAATGCGAATTATCTCTTAAAAGTAGTGCAGATAGCCAATTTTTCTCAAATAACTCATTCACCTACTTTTGGGAGAGCTTTCACATGGTGAAGTTCCAGACCCGTAGGTATAATTACTCACCTACTCACAATGAGTAAATGCGAATTATCTCTTAAAAGTATTGCAGATAGCCAATTTTTATCAAATAACTCATTCACCTGCTTTTGGAAGAGCTTTCACTTGGTGAAGTTTCAGACCCGTAGCTAATTATTCACCTACTCAAAATGAGTAAATGCTAATTATCTCTAAAAGTATTGCAGATAGCCAATTTTTCTCAAATAACTCATCCATCTACTTTTGGAAGAGCTTTCACATGGTGAAGTTCCAGACCCGTAGGTAATTACTCACCTACTCACAATGAGTAAATGCGAATTATCTCTTAAAAGTATTGCAGATAGCCAATTTTTATCAAATAACTCATTCACCTGCTTTTGGGAGAGCTTTCACTTGGTGAAGTTTCAGACCCGTAGCTAATTACTCACCTACTCAAAATGAGTAAATGCGAATTATCTCTAAAAGTATTGCAGATAGCCAAATCTTCTCAAATAACTCATTTACCTACTTTTGGGAGAGCTTCCACCTGCTAAAGTTTTTTTATGAATTTTTAAAATAATTTTTAATGCATATAATTAATTAAATCATGCACTAAATCAATTATAACTTGCATTTAGAGCACTTTGTGAAAATATGATATTCAGCTATTTTTTTCATAGCTACAACATGGTCAGTAACTTGGGTGTCTATCTCAATAGCTAAGTGAGTAATAGCTACTTTTGGATTTTTCACTAACTTCCATCATGAGTAAAATCACTTGTAACTTGAAAACTATTACATTTAGAGAATTTTGTGCAAATATGTTATTCATCTACTTTTCGGTCAGCTATAACATAATAAAATTTCAGACCTGTAGCTCATGGCATAGCTGAGTAATAGCTACTTTTAGGTTATCACTGTTGAGTAAATCACTTATAACTTGAAAACTGTTGCATTTAGATTATTTACTTTCAATATGTTATTCACCTATTTTGAGGCAGCTATAACATAGTAAAATTCCAGACCTGTGGCTCATTGCCTAGCTGAGTAATAGCTACTTTTGAGGTTCTTACTCAACACTAAACCATTTATAACTTGAAAAGTATTGCATTTAGAGCATTTACTTAAAATATGTTATTCAGCTTTTCAGTAACTTCCAACATGAGTAAAATAACTTGCAACTTGAAAACTATTGCATTTAGAGAATTTCGTATAAATATGTTATTCAGCTACTTTTGGGTCGCTATAACATAGTAAAATTTCAGACCTCTACCTCGTGGCATAGCTGAGCAATAGCTACTTTTGCCTTTGCCGGTGGATACATTCACAGATGTGACAGATGCGTCCTTGGTCTAGTTCATATTGGTGGTGGTAGGAAATGCCCCCAAATTTACGTGGTCAATTAATCATACAGTTTGTTGACAAATGATCAAAGCAGAATCGATCATCTTGCTGGCCATTACACCATAAAAAACTTTCCAGCGTGAAACATGTATCAGTCTGGTTATCATTCTGGTTGGTTCTAAGTTTTCAACTTGTAGCATGAACCAAAAATGTTCACTTCCTGTAAATATTAACACACCAAAGACGTGAGAAATCTTGTCGGTTTGTTAAATAAAAACTGCCTAAAATATTTTAAAAGCACATACTTATATTAGATACTCGGATATATATATAGAAAGGTAAAACTTATGGTAACTAACATATCATAAAAAAATAACATGAGAGATGCCCGTACCCCACAGCCTGGGAAAATTGTTTTCAATACCATGAGATATAGAAGTAGTATAACAGTACAAAGTTCAAGATACTTTCAGAGCAGTGTCAGTTATATTAAGGTCCAAATAATGCTTAAGTAGAGAAAATAATATCTAAGGAAAAGAAATGTATGTAAAGATGAAGTATTAAAACAAAACAATTCAATAATAAAATAACAGCACTTGTCAGTAAACCAAAAATGGCTGAATTATGGTTTAGCTGTTTTGAATATTACCCATGCATACAGAAGTGGCAATACATTCAATGAATGCTTATGTGTGGTGTTGGAGCAAAGTCTGTGGCTCACTTGATGAAATTCCATCTGTTACAATGGGAACTTGCAAAAGGAAATTCTTAATGAATTCTAATATGACTTTAACAGTGCTTAATCTGCATCAACAGACAGACCTAAAGGTACAACAAGATTTTAAAGGTCAATACAGCAAGGTCAAAGGTTAATCAGTGTCACACCATGACGTGGCATACCTAAAACCCTCAACCAATGTCCCTACCAAGTATCAACTTCCTACACTGAGATATAGCCTGGACAAGATTTTATAGGTCAAGGTCACTACACCAAGACCAAAGGTCAAATCAAGGTCACACTATGACGTAGCACACCTATACCCCCTAACCAATGTCCCTACCAAGTATCAACTTCCTACACCTTACAGTTGCTGAGATATAGCCCGGACAAGGTTTTATAGGTCAAGGTCACTACGGCAAGGTCAAAGGTCAAATCAAGGTCAGACCATGATGTTGCACACCTACTACTCCTAACCAATGTTCCTACCACATATCAACTTCCTCCACCTCACGGTTTCCGAGATATAACCCGGACAAGATTTTGATAGGTCAAGGTCACTACGGCAAGGTCAAAGGTCAAATCAAGGTCAGACAATGACGTTGCACACCTACACCCCCTAACCAATGTCCCTACCACGTATCAACTTCCTACACCTTACGGTTTCCGAGATATAGCCCGGACAAGATTTTATAGGTCAAGGTCACTACGGCAAGGTCAAATCAAGGTCAGACCATGACGTTGCACACCTACAACCCCTAACTAATGTCCCTGCCAAGTATCAACTTCCTACACCTTATGGTTGCCGAGATATAGCCCGGACAAAATTTTCAAACTCAAGGTCACTACGGCAAGGTCAAATCAAGGTCAGACCATGACGTTGCACACCTACACCCCTTAACCAATGTCCCTGCCACGTATGAACTTCCTACACCTTACGGTTTCTGAGATACAGCCCGGACAAACTATTTCCCGCCGCCCGCCCGCCCATCCGGACACCATGGGTGAAAACAATACCCCAACAGCCCTTAAGGGCTGTGGGGTAAAAATTATCAGTAATCAACCTTTATGACACTCTGTCACCGACAATTAATCGACCACATGTCTCATTGTCCCAACACTCACAAGTACTTATTTTGCACTACAGTACTTTTTCAGTATTACTCTACTGTTTAGCGAGTACTTTTTTCTCTTTTATAACCAATCAAGGGTGAAACTTATTCTTTAAAAATTAACAGAAATCGATTAATGTTGTCTCAATTTGTATGTAAAAATTATGAAAAAAACAGCCAAACTCTTTGTAAAAAATGTAACATTTCCTTAATTCTGTAATTTAAATACTCCAAA
Source organism: Sabellastarte sp. h YS-2021 (assembly GCA_964017235.1). NCBI lineage: Eukaryota > Metazoa > Annelida > Polychaeta > Sabellida > Sabellidae > Sabellastarte > Sabellastarte sp. h YS-2021. The sequence continues at coordinate 146,680,953 of OZ024931.1, forward strand.
CATCTAGTCTTCAATTAGGAAGTACTCATAGAGCACAGACCTCCACAAAAATTAAGGAAAGTTTTTGTATCTAGAATATGATCTGGATCTTTCCCAACATTTAATCACTTCTTCCTTTGGTCATGCTATATCCTTATAAAAATCTTTTAGAAAAAATTTGTTAATTACTTTTAGGGTAGTCATGAACACAGACAAACAAAACAGACAGACAGATACACCCGAAAAGATAACCGCCTGTTGCAGATACTGAATTACAGTCCTAATACAATGAAGTTTTCCTATGTTTTCCATTCTGTCAACTTTCGCCGCCTGCCTGTGCATTGGTTGATGTGGTAACTGACTTCCCCGTGTGTAGTTTGGCAAACTCCTGCATGAGGGCGCTTAAGTGAGGGTTTCCTCCGAGTGCAGCAATCTGAGACAACAATCTGAAAAGACACCAGACGAAACAACAAGATATGAGAAAAATTTCTTCTAATGGACAGTAGGGGTCCGATTGGTAGTGAAAAAAACAGGGGCAGTGGAGATTGGATTACTCAAGGTTTAGCTGCAACCAACCATAAACAAGGAGAAACAACCAGTGTGATGTACAGCCCTTTATAAAAGCGTGACACACACTCAATAACACACGAACACACGCACGCACGGAATGCGTTTTATAATCTCCCGCCCGGCCGGCGGGAGATAATAATAGTAAAGCTGATACGGCAGTTAATGCAAGCATGTTCACTTTTTAAAACAAGAAAGCACTTGCAGAGCACAGTTATAGGCGTTGGGCGAGACCCCCTGTCCTTCAACTACTGCCCGAGGTTTGCATGTGACCTAGTGACACAGTGACGACAGGCCTATTTACCTCGGACCATGTTACAGTGACAGACGACCGAGTCACAACCTGATATACACTGCGGACTACACCTTCGGTTACCATAACAAACAAGAGGAGAGTGCCCGTGAACGGGCACTGTGTCAGCTGACTGAATGTTTTTGATTTGTGATGGTGATAATGAGAGGAAAGCATAATTATCAGGGAAAGGGCTGTACAGAAATACAGTAAATGGTAACTGGACAGCATGTTCGAAAGATATTCCGAAGCTGACAGAAGAAAAGGACAAAAAAGTTGTGCCCTGCAAATGGTATTATGAAATAAAGTAACAAGGTAATTGTTTAAGTGTAAAAAGTAGGTTAAAAATATTTAAAGAAATACTATAAATGCAATATCCTCGTTTGACCATGAAAAAGGGGTCCAAAGGTCAAATCTGACCATACCAAAAGATTCCCAGCCAAAGAATTTAGGATGGTTTACCATCCCAAACCTCTCGGGCCAATAATAAGTGAGTCATAGGCACTTTTTAAGTTTGGCTCTCCTTGTTTGACCTTGAAGGAGGGGGTCCAAGGTCAAATCCGACCACACAAAAAAATTCCCAGCCCATGATTTCCTGTAGCTTTTTTACCATCCCAAACTTGTAGGACCAATAATAAGCGAGTTCTAAGCAATTGTAAGTTTGGCTATCCTCAACTGACCTTGAAGGAGGGGTCCCAGGTCAAATCTGACCACACCAAAAGAATCCCAGCCCATGATTTCCTATATGTTGGTTTACCATCCCAAACATCCAAGACCAATAATACGCGAGTTATAAGCACTTTAAGTTTGGCTATCTTCGTTTGACCTGGAAGGAGGGGTCTAAGGTCAAATCCGACCACACCAAAAGATTCCCAGCCCATGATTTTCTATAGGTTGGTTTTCCATTCGAAACCTCTAGGACCAATAATAAGTGAGTTATAAGCACTTTTAAGTTTGGCTATCCTCATTTGACCTTGAAGGAGGGGTCCAAGGTGAAATCCGACCACACCAAAAAATTCCCAGCTCATGATTTTCTATAGGTTGGTTTTCATTCCAACCTCTAGGACCAATAATAAGCGAGTTATAAGCACTTTTATGTTTGGCTATCCTCATTGGACCTTGAAGGAGGGTTCCAAGGTCAAATCGGACCATATTAACAGATTCCCAGCCCATGATTTCCTACAGGTTGGATACAATGATTTACTCAACAGTGAGAACCTGAAAGAAGCTATTGCTCAGCTATGCCATGACAGAGAGGTCTGCAATTTCACTATGTTATAGCTGACCAAAACGTCTGTGAATAACATATTTAACAAAATACTCTAAATGTAATAATTTTCAAGTTACAACTGATTTACTCAAGAGTGAGAACCTCAAAGTAACTATTACTCAGCTATGCAATGAGCTACACGTCTGAATTTTTACTCTGTTATAGCTGACCTAAAAGTAGGTGAACAACATATTTAAGCAAAATACTGTAAATGCAATAGTTTTCAAGTTACAACTGATTTACTCAATAGTGAGAACCTGAAAATAGCTATTGCTCAGCTATGCCATGAGCTATAGGTCTGTAATTTCACTATGTTATAGCTAACCCAAAAGTAGGTGAACAATATATTTTAACAAAATACTCCAAATGCAATATTTTTCAAGTTATAGCTGATTTACTCAACAGTCAGTCCCTGAGAATAGCTATTGCTCAGTTGTGCCATGAGCTACAGGTCTGTAATTTCACTATGTTATAGCTGACCCAAAATTAGCTGAATAACATATTTGCACAAATTTCTGTAAAGGCAATAGTTTTCCAATTACAACTGATTTACTCAACAGTGAGAACTTCAAAGTAGCTATTACTCAGCTATGCAATGAGCCACAGGTCTGGAACTTCACTATGTTATAGCTGACCCCAAAATAGGTGAATAACATATGGCAACAAAATACTCTAAATGCAATAGTTTTCAAGTTATAAGTGATTTACTCAACAGTGATAACCTAAAAGTAGCTATTACTCAGCTATGCCATGAGCTACAGGTCTGAAATTTTACTATGTTATAGCTGACCCAAAAGTAGCTGAATAACATATTTTTACTAAATTCTCTAAATGCAATAGTTTTCAAATTACAAGTGATTTACTCAACATTGAGAACTTCAAAGTAGCTATTACTCAGCTATGCAATGAGTCACAGGTCTGGAACTTCACTATGTTATAGCTGACCCCAAAATAGGTGAATAACATATTGCAACAAAATACTCTAAATGCAATAATTTCCAAGTTATAAGCGATTTACTCAACAGTGATAACCTAAAAGTAGCTATTATTCAGCTATGCCATGAGCTACACGTCTGAAATTTTACTATGTTATAGCTGACCCAAAAGTAGGTGAACAACATATTTAGGCAAAATACTGTAAATGCAATAGTTTTCAAGTTACAACTGATTTACTCAATCGTGATGACCTAAAAGTAGCTATTACTCAGCTATGCCATGAGCTACAGGTCTGAAATTTTACTATGTTATAGCTGACCCAAAAGTAGCTGAATAACATATTTATACTAAATTCTCTAAATGCAATAGTTTTGCAATTACAACTGATTTACTCAATAGTGAGAACCTCAAAGTAGTTATAACTCAGCTATGCAATGAGCTACAGGTCTGAAATTTTACTATGTTATAGCTGACCCAAAAGTAGGTGAACAACATATTTAACCAAAATACTGTAAATGCAATAGTTTTCAAGTTACAACTGATTTACTCAATAGTGATGACCTAAAAGTAGCTATTACTCAGCTATGTCATGAGCTACAGGTCTGAAATTTTACTATGTTATAGCTGACCCAAAAGTAGCTGAATAACATATTTATACGAAATTCTCTAAATGCAATAGTTTTCCAATTACAACTGATTTACTCAATAGTGAGAACTTCAAAGTAGCTATTACTCAGCTATGCAATGAGCCACAGATCTGAAACTTCACTATGTTATAGCTGATCCCAAAATAGGTGAATAACATATTGAAACAAAATACTCTAAATGCAATAGTTTCCAAGTTATAAGCGATTTACTCAACAGTGATAACCTAAAAGTAGCTATTACTCAGCTATGCCATGAGCTACAGGTCTGAAATTTTACTATGTTATAGCTGACCCAAAAGTAGCTGAACAACATATTTATACGAAATTCTCTAAATGCAATAGTTTTGAAGTTATACGCGATTTACTCAACAGTGATAACCTAAAAGTAGCTATTACTCAGCTATGCCATGAGCTACAGGTCTAAAATTTTACTATGTTATAGCTGACCCAAAAGTAGCTGAATAACATATTTATACAAAATTCTCTAAATGCAATAGTTTTTAAGTTACAAGTGATTCTACTCATGATGGAAGTTACTGAAAAGCCCAAAAGTAGCTATTACTCACTTAGCTATTGAGACAGGCACCCAACTTACTCACCATATTGTAGCTATGAAAAAAGTAGCTGAATAACATATTTTAACAAAATGCTCTAGATGCAACAGTTTTCAAGTTATAAATGATTTTGTGCATGATTTCATGAATTTTAATGCATTAAAAATTATTAAAAAAATTTATTAAAAAAAAATTAAGACAGATCCAGGTCTCATACTCACACAAGAGAATCTACCTCTGGCCTAGTACATATATGCAAGATATGAGAGAAATCCCTGCAATAGTCACTGAGAAAATTGTGATAAAAAGTTGAAATTTTCACACTTTTGGTGGGGGTACCCCCCTTGTAATGTCTCTAGCAAACAGACAGATTTGCATGCCTTGAACAGTTTTTCATCCTCGATAGATAAGGTATCTTTTAAAAAAAACAGCATGTCTCTAGGCCTTGTAGTTTTGGAGAAGAAGTTGTTCACGCGGACGCGGACGCGTACGCCCACGCCGCAGAGTGATGACATAATGTCAGCTGACTGACAAGTCAGCTGACATAAAAATTCATCCGCGCCAGCTTGCATTCGTCTGTGACATGCTCACGGTACCAAATTCAGAGGCGGAAATTTTAAACATTTTAGAACTTCCGTAGGACGTGCAAGGTAACAGACATCTCCCCACTGTGTCACGCAAGTTTGCATACAAACCTCGGACGGAAGTTGAATGACAGGGGTGTTTCACCCATTGCCAATACCCTTGGGTTATGCCGCCCGTAATGTGAATGGGTAGATGGTTAAAAAAATTGAACATTTTGAGAAGCAGCAAGGCATGCAAAAATATGTTAAAATGTGAACACAGTAAACATATTACCACTGGCTGATACTTACTCGTCTCTCAGTTTATTGAGCACCGTTTCTGTGTATGCAAATGCACCCTGGCTTCTGATTTTTTCCACGCAATACTTCTTCACGTCAAAGTCCTTTGTCCGTTGTCTCAAGATGCCTGTGTAAAAAAGCTCAGGAAAACGAAACTAGACCATGGCTATACTGTCCACAAAAAGCATTCTCTGGGTAATAAGATTAGATTTAGCATGAATTAATCATTAATAAGAGTGAAACACTGCAGCTGGTCACTGTATATTTAAAGTAATCAATTATTCGGCATAAAATCCTGCATTTCTATATATAACTAAATATTTGTGTTCTTTTAATAAATTTTATACAATTTTAGTTCCACCAAAGAGATTACAAGGTGGGGGGCAACAGTATTTTGCCCATAAAAACACCAAAAATGCAGTTTCTTGAGAAGAAATATGCAATGTGGTTTTATAAAAATTATCAGAATGAAAAAAGGTTCCTCAAACTGTAAAATGATAGAAAGATCCTAAAATACATTTTGTGATAAGTACAAATACATCCATAGAACTTGTAGTCGCAATAAAATTGGGGCTGTCGCAAAGTGACATTTCGCTAATTATTTTATACTGTTCCCAAAAGGTTACAAAGACTGTTTAACACTTTGCATGCAATCACTAAACCTGAAGATCGAGTGTTATCACCGCATCCTGGCATATGATGAAGTTATAAGTAGTATTTATATTGACCACAAACACAGTTTCGAGAACATACAGCTCTTTGTATCAATCAGATGCAGTTTGTTAGGCATATTTTTCATCGCTTAAAAAATCGAAATCGTTTAAAATTTTGGGTTAGATGCTGGTGGTTCTAGCAGCTAGCGAACTTTAATGTAGTTCGGATCATTGAACCGACATTTGTAAAACCAGTAAAAACACAGAAATCTTGTCACTCCATAAAAAAATATGGAGAAAATATAAAAACCATAGATATTTTACATAAATTTCACTATATTCTGAATAAAACGCAAATTTTATATACATGGGCGAAAATGTGTAGAACAGGAGGTCGCCAATACAATACCATTCCAATTCTGGGACTCCACATTTTAGTACTCCCCAATCAAACAGACCAGTAACAGGAAGCAAAATTAGTGAAACCAAACGTTGAGGTTTCTGCTCAAGGAAATCGTAATAAATGAAATAATAATGATGGAATAAAAGTATGTGATTTATTCATATATGTGATTTGTTTCGAATATTTTAAGTTTTCCTTCCATTATATGTGTTTACAAGCCAGATGTCAGTTCTAAAATTTTGTCACTGTATTTCAGTAAAATGTTCTCGATACCGAGAACCCACGGCTACCGACCCATCCCTGGTTACTGGTGACCTACAAATGACTGGTACAAGTACGTAATGAGTATATGAACAAAGCTACTATTGACGTAGGACTGACACCACTAGCTCACACAAGGATACTCATGACCTGTTCATCTCTGGGATCCTGTCTGATGGCATGGATGACTGGGAAGGAGAACTTTCCCTCAGTGAGATCTTCTGCAAAGGTTTTGTTGGCTTCGTACTGTAAACCATAACAAATTTCATGAGCAAGGATACAGCGATCCCCTGCTATACAAGCTGCCTTGGTACCATATTGTCTAACTTTCTAATTAGTGGTGAGAATGGTTAACCGGCACCTCGTATTTCATTTCGTTTAGGTAGAAATGACGAAATCCACATAGAATATTTAAGTACCAGTTATTGAAAATGTCATTTTATTAGGTTTTCCGCTGGTTAATACTTCATCAAAACAATGAAGAACATAAATTTGAGGAAATATCTTACATTTTTACTTTATATTTATTGTCAATAAAGTTTAAAAACTTCAAAATATCTCGCAAACACAGATTTCCTCTTTAAAATATGGCTCATGCACGCTCCCGGTAAATTCACACCACATCAGTGCAACCACTTGAAAAAATCCCAGATTTTGTTCAGTTTCAAAGCCCTGGAAACCGGCTTGTATTTTTTGACCTGGTCTGACCACTAATTCTAACACTTAGAATACTTTATTCTGATAATAATTTTCACCAAGGTTATGTTTTCTTCACCATGTATTTGTCTGTTTGTTTGCAAATGAACTTGAACCAGTTACACATTTTGATGAAAATTCCAGGAAATGTTGACAATGACACAAGGAACAAATGATTCAATTTCTGTGAGTGAGTCACATGAATATCTAGATCCAGGGATTTCTGGATGTTTAATTACTGCACTCATAAGCAATATTTACAGGGTTGGGTCCTGGTGGAGGTTTGTCCTCCCCTAGTGCTCTCATTTCCTATGAAAACAGTCAGGTTAAGTACAAAGTGGTTATTTACTTAATGGCTATGTACCTAAGTGAATTTTTGGCCTTTGGGTAAGCAACGAATACAAATTGACAAATTGTGGCAAGCTCCCAACTGAAAGTTTCAATCTCTTTATGGGTGTAATGTTTAAGAGATATACAGATATATATGTCACCTATAAGCATGGTGGCATTTGACCTTTGTACTTGTCATTCAGGGTCATCCACAGTGTTAGAACTACTCCACCTGGCCACACTTAAAAGTACCTTTCACTCATTTATTATTGGTCTTAGAGGTTTTGGATCTGATATTAATATGAAAGAAATCATGGGTGACAAATGTCTCTGAATGGGCAGATTTGACCTTTAACTCAGGATCCAAGGTCAAACCAGGTCATCACTTTAAAGCCTTTGTATCTGACTATTGTCAGGTGTCTGAGATTCAGAACGTGAATATACTTCATTACAAATCGCAAGCTGCAAATCCTTCCAAAGGATCATACTTAACCACAGACCCCTGGTTCAATATTGGTCAAACGTGGCCTTTATTTTGGACAAATTACAAAGCTATCCAGCTGTTTCAATGTCTTCCATTTCTCTGTGTATTATGCTTCAGTTTATCTGGTAATGCATTGTTTCAAAATGCATTGGTTCGAGAGACTGTAACAACAAAAGCAATATAATGCTACTGTACTTTTGTGGGAATATTTACTCATTTATAAAACAATACAATTTGGCGAGATGTTAAGATTTGTCAGGTCTGAAATATCCAAAGTTAATGAGAGAGAAGTTGTACAATCTACCGCCGGAAAGTAAATACTAAATTAATTTTTCCCCATTACCTTCAGTGTAAAATTATGCATGTATCCGGACTTGCCATATCAGGTCGATCTAGTGGGAACAGGCTATGAATCTTACCTCTTTTGATACAAGATTTGCGTAGTCGTCTCTGATTTGGAAGTACAGACCCAGGTTATCCAGTAGTGGTTTGAGGTTGCTGAAAACAGTGACATGTCAGGTCTAAGTTCTGTTTATATATATCCATATTCAACACGAATAACAACACACAATATCAATATAGGTTAACAACACAAAGTAATAGTCTTTTATTATTTCTTTGATAGTTTCATACTGCAAGTACAATAAAATTACATACTTTTCTTGAAACCCCCCCCCCCCCCCCCCCCCAAAAAAGCACCTTTTCTGTAATTACTGATTTTAGATGATTGTAAAATTAAATCAACTCCCCCCCCCCCCCCCCCCCAATATTTTTTACATTCTGTTAAAGCATTTTGTAATATTTTATACAAAAACTGAGTTACTATAACACTAACTTCACAGTTTTCTTGGGAAAAAGCTACTGACAAAAGGTTTCATTTCTTTCATTGATAAAAACCTGTTTCCCTATGTGCAGGGTAAAATAAAAGAGCTATGGCCAAATGAGAAAACTATTTTCAAAGACATATCTCAAGAGTGAAAAGTGAATGTTAAGTGACCAGGGATATACCTAAAATATTTAGGACTTTAAATAATTCAATGCTGCAAAGATGGCCACAAATATCTTGCAAAATTCCTGCAAAAATTGCAAATTTAATAAGTAAATTGCAAATTTAATAAGTAAATTAAATTTTTATAAGTTAATACCCTATCCAATGGACAATAGCTTATCCGGTCGGCGCGGACCGGCCCGCCAAACGTCAGAAAAAGACGTCCTGTGTCTCCACCGGCTAGGCCGGCCCAGTACTGTGCACTCGCCAGATGGCGTGTCATACTTCCTTCCTGTCTAGACAGAGTGACGTCATAGCATCTTTTTTGTTGTCTAAACCTTATTAGACCCCTAGTGAACTGATAGTGGGGTCGGTGGGAGGGCCTTGTGTGTCCATTGGATAGGGTATTAACTTATAAAAATTTAATTTACTTATTAAATTTGCAATTTTATTGTGTTAATACATCCTATCCAATGGACAATAGCTAAATAACTACCGCTTGGTCGGCGGGTAAGTTACTAGGGATCAAATTGAACTCATACTCAGTAGTGAAGATAGGTACCTTGTAAGCCTGGGTAGACCTTGAGGTCGGTAACCCATAAGGGCTGTGGTCGAATATCATCATCCGGTAATAGGGTGTAACCGTCAGAAACGACCTTGATACCGTATACCCCCCCCCCTTTTATTATCAGACCTACTCTGAGGTAAGGGAGGAGAGGGATGAGTTCAGTCCCAAAGGCAAGTCTCCCGAAGGAAATACATCTGAGAAGATTTTTTTTTTTTTTTTTTTTTTGATGAATTATTCTTAACTATATTTACAAATGTACAAATCTCCTCTAGGTAGTGGTCTGTTGGTGGATCTGCTGGGCAGCCACCACAGGACCAAGATGAAAAAGCTCTGAATCAGCCCAAGCCAAGTCCTTCAGGTAAAACTGCGTGAAGGTATTGTGGGATTTCCAGTGGCAAGCTGATAAGATCTGATCTAAGGAAACTCCCGATTGGAAGGCCTTAGAAGCGGCGAAAGCCGGAACATCATGAGCTTTAACTTGATGTAGGGTATGGGCTTGATGATCTGAGAGCTCGTAGCAGAGGATCACAGTTTGCTTGATCCAAGAGGAGATGGTAGCAGGGGAGATATCCTTGTCGAAGCCTTTCTTGAAGGAGACAAAGACTAATTCTTTACCCTGTCTGATGTCTGATGTCCTGTCCAGATAGTAGCGCAAGGCTCTGATCGGACAAAGGGACCAGTCAGATTTGAGGGATCTGTCCAGGGTAGGAGCCAGTGCTGGTATGACCACTGGGGCTACACTCTCTGGACCCTCTTTGGCCAGCTGATTCTTTGAAAGAAAGCTGGGAGATGGAACCAGGGACACCTTAGACCAATCGGACTGGTGTCTGATGTTTTTGTGTTGCCATGCATGGATCTCACTCCTTCTTTTACCCGACCCTAGGGCCAAAAGGAAAACAGTCTTGAAGGTTACATGCTTCAGGGATGCCTCCCTAAGAGGTTCGAAAGGGGCCTTTGTTAGCTGGTGCAGCACCAGGGAAAGGTTCCAGGAGGGTACTCCCCTCCGCCCTTTAGGTCTATCTCTGTGGAAACTGTCCAGGAGACGGGTGAGATTACCATCTTTGCTGATATTAACTGTTGTATCACCTAGTTTATCAGCAATGGCAGACCTGTAGCCATCAATGGTACTGGGCTGCAGCTTCTTAGTCTCAAAGAGGTACATTAGGAAGTCAGCCACAGACTTTACAGGTGGTGACCTGAAGTCCACCTGATTAGTGACGCACCACTTTTTAAAAATGGTCCACTTTGCCTCATAGACTGATCTGGTTGATTGTCTTTGAGGAGCCTCAATTCTTGCTGCCACTGCCTCAGAGAAGCCCTGCTCTTTGATTTTTGTGGCTCTAGGAGCCAGGCATGGAGATTTAGATTTGTCAGATCTCTGTGAGGGGTCTGATTGAAGGGCTGTGTCAACAGATTGGGCAGGTTGGGTAGGCTGAGAGGGACCTGGCTGGACATGGTCACTAAGTCCCAAAACCAAGGCATGTTGGGCCAACCCGGAGCAATCAGAATGAATCTCTTGCAAGGGGAGTCCAGTAGTTTCTCCACCACTTTGCTCAATATGGCGGTCGGTGGGAAGGCGTATGCGTCCAGATCCTCCCATGGCAGAGTGAGTGCATCCACTGCTACAGCCAGGGTGTCCGGTACTGGAGAGACAAAGCGAGGTAACTTGTGGTTGAACCTCGTGGCAAATAGGTCTATCTGAGGCCGGTGCCACTTGCTGCATAATCTTTGGAAAATGTCCGGAAGGAGGGACCATTCTGTTTGAATGGTTTGATTTAGCCTGGATAGCTTGTCTGCTATCACATTTAGTCGGCCAGGGATATGCCGGGCTTTGAGGGTTACTTGTCGCTGGGAACACCAGGTCAAGATTCTCCACAGTAGGGCACAGAGAGGGCCCGACTTCATGCCTCCTTCTTTGTTTATGTAGGCCACTACAGTGGTATTGTCTGTGGCCACTAGGACTATTTGGTTTGTGCATAGGTCCTGGAACTCTTTCAAAGCCAAGAAAACTGCTTTTAGCTCCAGGTGATTTATGTGCAGCTTGCTTTCCGGCACTGACCAGGACCCCCTTGCAGTGAGCTCGTTTAAGTGAGCGCCCCACCCTTCTTTTGATGCGTCTGTAAAAATTTGCAGGGCATGCTTTATGGGGTGTAATGGTTGACCTTGAAGCACATTGCTTTCTTCTAGCCACCATTGTAGATGTGGGTGCAGGGATCTGGGTAGAGGGATGACCTTCTCTAGAGATTCCGGTACCCTCCAATTGTTCTTGAGATGCCACTGTATGGGTCTCATGTGCAACCGGCCTAGGTGAACTTGTTTCTCTGTGGCAGTTAACAGACCTATCAAGGAAATGAACTGTCGGACCGGACAGGCCGGTAGTAACAGCAGTGTTTGTATTTTCCCTTGAAGGTTTTGCCACCGGTCCGGTGTCAGTCTGACCCGGCCGGACCTGAGGTCGAACTGGTAGCCTACGAAGTTGAAAACTTGTTTGGGCTCCAGTTCCGATTTTTCTAAGTTCACCAGCCAGCCCAGATCCTGGCACATCTTGACCAGAATTTGGGTGTGTTGGATACAGGTTTGGAGGGATCTGGCTCTGACCAACCAGTCGTCTAGGTACTGGTGGATCCTTATACCCTTGTGTGTGGCCATCAGTTTCACCTCTTTTGCTACCACTGTGATCTCCATTGGAGCTGTGGACAGGCCGAAGGGCAGTGCCTTGAATTGGTAGTTCCGGCCCTGGATATGAAATCTGAGGTATTTCCTGGATTGTTCCTGAATTGGTATGTGGAAGTAGGCATCTTTGAAGTCTACTGAGGTGACCCACTCCCCTTGTTGGAGGGAAGTTCTGATGGTTTCCGGTGTTTCCATCTTGAATTTCTCCACTTTGAGGAAGAGGTTTAATTTGCTCAGATCCAAGATGGGCCTCCATTTGTTGTTGGGTTTGGGAACTAGGAAAAGTCTGTTGAAAAACCCCAGAGAGGTTGGGTTTTGGACCAGCTCTATTGCATTTTTGTCCATAAGCTGATGCAATGCCTCCAACAGGTAGCTGTTCCTGTGAGGATTGGCATAACAACTTATGACTGTCGGAGATCTTGTGAGTTTGGGTCGGATCCGGAAGGGGAGGGTATAACCTTCCCTCAAGTTTTGGATTGTTTTGGGTCCGGCCCCCAGTTCTAGCCAAGTTTCCCAGAAGTTTTGAAGTCTGGCCCCTACAGGCGGACTTTGGGCAACATTTGGTACATTTGAGACAGAAGTGGCAAGAGACAATGGAGTGACACACAAAGCACTTTTCACAGATTTTAATTTGTAATCTTTGGTAGTACAAACTGCTGGCCCGGGACTTAAATCTTTCTTTTGCGATTGCCCGGGCGCAGTAGTGACAGAATGAGCAACATGAACTTTTACATTTAAAAGGTCTCTTGTCTGTTGATGAGCTTTTACATTTAAAAAGTCTCTTGTCTGTTGGTGATGTGGGCTCCCGGCCAGCAGTCGTATAGGGAGCTTGTTTAAACTGTAACTGTCATTTGTACGACTGCTGGCCCTTGGCAGGTCTTGAGGAGTAAGAGGTAGACCGACCCTTGCCTTTCCTGAACTGCTTTTTCCCAATAGTTTTCCAGGCTGGCTTTTCTTGTCTTGAGTCCTTGTTGTTTCCGGACTTCTTTTCTGCCCGTTCATAGGGGTGATAACGACCCTTGCTGTGTCCGGAAGCAGAGTGGCTTTTAGCTTCAAATTGGGCAATCTCCTCTTCGGCCCGCTTAATTGTGGCATCAGGGAAGAGAGTGGAGATGTGGAGAGGTGCCGTACGCAGAGCTGTGAGGGTGTCCTGTTTTATGCCAGTTCTTAGATGGCTGAGGTACGCATCCCGGCGGACTAAAGTGAGATTCCCCATGGTGATGAACACGAATTCGGACAAATGTTCCATGGACTTTGCTGCCGCCTGAGAGATGCTGGCATTGAAGTCCAATAAATATTGTAATTCCTCAACAGCCGGTGACACTTTGGCTGAACCCTTGCCTTTCTGTTCGGATCTTAAAACCTTGAGTTGATCTTTCATACTCTGCTGGACCTTAACTCTGGCAGACCTTTCCCACCTTCTTAAAGTTTCTTGTGAAATTCTGCGGGAAGCAGGAGGGGTAGAACCAAGTCCTGTATACCTTGCTATCCGGCTGTAACTACTGTTAAGCTTCACTGAGTCGGTATGCCATGTTGAAACTTTAGATGGTTCTGCTTTCTGATCGGTATGTAGACCATACCACTTAGCTTGGGAACGTGGTGGCCTGAGAAAAACGTCCTTGGCCAGACCTCCGGCTTCAGAACCTCTGGAAGGGTATCCTTCCGACAAACTTAAGTTGAGCTTGGAGAGTTTCTTGCACAGCCATTCTTCTGTGGGCATTTTAACAGAGACTTTACCAGGAGTAACAGCTTTGGGCCCGGCAAAGGGGTTGTCTTCAGCTGTAGTAGCAGAACTGTCTACTTCTGGAATATGGGTCCAGCCCATATAAGAGCGAATGCCCTGCATGGTGTCCCGGTAGGTCTGCTCTGACCGGATAAGCTATTGTCCATTGGATAAGATGTATTAACGCAATAAAATTAAATTTTTATAAGTTAATACCCTATCCAATGGACAATATGCTAAACCGGTCGGCGCAGACCGGCCCGCCAAACGCCAGAAAAAGACGTCCTGTGTTTCCACCGGCTGGCCGGTCCGTAGTACTGTGCACTCGCCAGATGGCGCCTCGTACTTCCTTCCTGTCTAGACAACCTGACGTCATAGCATCTTTTTCGTTGTCTAAACCTCTTAGACCCCTAGTAAGCTGATAGCGGGGTTGGTGGGAGGGTCTTGTGTGTCCATTGGATAGGGTATTAACTTATAAAAATTTAATTTACTTATTAAATTTGCAATTTTATTGCGTTAATACATCCTATCCAATGGACAATATGCTGAATAACTACCGCTTGGTCGGCGGGTAAGTTACTAGGGACTTATGTGAACTCACAAATGATAATAAATTTTAACCTACAGTCTAGGCTGACTTCGTCAGGAGACCTATAGGCCCAGGCCTGGATTGACCTTAAGGTCAGGAAACCCTATAAGGCCTTGGTCGGCTGCCAACAGCCGGATACCCGGGGCTATACCGACGTCGCCCCCCCCCCCCCTTTAACAGACCTGCTCTGAGGTAGGGGGAAGAGAGGGATGAGTTCAGTCCCAGAATGTCAACAAACCTCCCAAAGGAAGCACATCACATTTTTACTATGTACATGTAGAAAATGTTTATACTATGTACATATATACAAATCTCCTCAATCTAAGGGCCACCTGTTGAGCAGCCACTACCGAGCCCAATTGGTAAAGCTTCGAGTCAGCCCAAGCCACACCCTTCAGATAGAACTGTGTGAGGGTTATTATGTGACTTCAGTGGCAGGCTGACAAGATTGGATCTAAGGAGACTCCCGACTGGAAGACCTTAGGAGCAGCAAAGGCCCCAACATCATGGGTTTTAACCTGATGTAAAGAGTGGGTCTCCTGGTCAGAGAGCTCATAACATAGGATCACAGTCTGCTTGATCTAAGAGGAGATAGAGGCAGATGTCTTGTTGGAACCTTTCTTAAAGGAGACAAAACAACCACCTCCTTATTCTACTTGAGGTCTGAGGTCCTGTCCAAATAGTAGCGCAATGCTCTAACCGGAAAAAAGGGGACCAGTCAGACTTGAGGGATCTATCCAGAGATGGGGGCCAGGGTTGTTATAACCACTGGGGCCACACTGTCTGGACCCTCCTGACCAGCTGATTCTTGGATAGAAAGCTGGCTAATGGATACAGGGACACCGTTGACCAATTGGATTCATGGATTGGTGTCTAATGTTTTTGGTTTGCCAAGCATGAATTTCACTTCTGCGTTTGCCCGACCCAAGGGCCAAGAAGAATACCGTCTTGAAGGTCAAATGCTTCAAGGAGGCCTCCTTGATTGGTTCAAACGGAGCCTTATTCAGTTGGTGCAAAACCAGTGAGAGGTTCCAGGAGGGTATGCCCCTCCTGCCTTTGGGTCTGTCTCTGTGGAAACTATCCAGGAGACGAGCGAGATTTTTGTCCTTGCTGATGTTGAAGGGTGAATTTCCCAGTTTATCAGCAATGGCTGAACTGTAACCATCAATGGTGCTGGGCTGTATCTTCCTGTCCTTATAAGGTACATAAGGAAGTGAGCAACTGACTTTACAGGAGTACCCTGAGGTCCACCTGATTAGCGATGCACCACTTGTAACAATGGTCCACTTTGCCTCATAGACTGATCTGGTTGATCCCTTTTGAAGAGCCTCAATTCTTGCTGCCACCGCCTCAGCGAAGCCCTGCTCCTCGAATGCTGAGGCTCCAGGAGCCAAGCATCGAGATTAAGATTTGTCAGATTTCTGTGAGGGATCTGATTGAATGGTTGTGTCAACAGGTTGGGCAGATTGGGCAGGCTCAGTGGGATTTGGCTGGACATGGCCACTGGATCCCAAAACCAAGGCATGATGGGCCACCCCGGAGCAATCACCGCTTTGCCCAATATGGCTGACAGTGGGAAGGTGTATGCTTCCTGATGCTACCATGGCAAACTGAGCACATTCACTGCTGTAACCAGGGGATCCGGTACCGGTGACACAAACAAGGGCAACTTGTTGTTGAACCTCGTGGCAAATAGATCTAGTTGAGGCCGGTGCCACCTGTTGCATATTGCTTGGAAGACCTCCTAAAGGAGATACCACTCTGTTTGGGTGGTCTGGTCTAGCCTGGATAGCTTGTCAGCGACCACACTCAGCCAGCCTGTGTCGGGCTTTTAGAGTTACTTGATTTCTGGCGCACCAGGTCAAGATTCTCCATAGTAAAGCACAAAGTGGGCCCGACCTCATGCCTCCTTCCCTGTTTATGTATGACACCACTGTGGTGTTGTCTGTCTCTACAAGTACTATCTTGTGCATACAGAGGTCTTGGAACTCTTGTAAGGCTAGGAAGACTGCCTGGAGTTCTAGGTAATTGATATGCAACTTGCTTTCCAGGAGGGACTAGGTGCCTCCTGCAGTGTGTTCGTTCAAGTGAGCACCCCACCCTGCTTTTGATGAATCTGTAAAATTTGCAGATCATGTTTTATTTGGGTGTAATGGTTGGCCTGTAAGGACATTGTCCTCTTGCAACCACCCTTGTAAATGTGGATGCAACACCTTGGTATTGGAATCACCTTTTCTAGTGACTCTGGTACCCTCCAGTTCTTTTTGAGATGCCACTGTATGGGTCTCCTATGAAGTCGGCCTAGGTGAATTTGCTTTCCTGTGGCTGTTAGTAAACCTATCAGACATGAACTGCTGGACCGGACAAGCCAGTAGTGACAGACTGACAGTATTTGTAGTATGATAGTTCTGCCAACGGTCCGGTGTCGGTCGGACCCAACCGGCCCTGAGGTCAGACTGGTAACCTACAAAATCGAAGATCCGCTTTGGTTCCAGTTCCGACTTTTCCAAATTCACCTGCCAACCTAGTTTTTGGCATATTTTCAACAGATGTTGAGTATGCTGGAGACCAACTTGTTGGGATGCAGCTCTCACCAACCTATCATCTAGGTACTGGTGGATTTTATATCCTTTTTATATCCTACATGGCCATCAGTTTCACCTCCTTGTTATTACAGTGAACAGTGAGCTTTGAATAGGTATGTCCAACCCTGGATATGAAATCTCAGATATTTCCTGGACTGTTCCTGTAATGGTATATGGAAGTAGGTATCCTTGAAAAACTACAGAGGTAACCCACTCCCCTTGTTGGAGGAAGGTTAATCTGATGGTTTCCAGTGTCTCCATTTTTTTTTTTTTTTTTTTTTTTTTATATGCTGATGTAATGTCTGTGACAGGTAGAGGTTCCTGTGGTGATTGACATAGCAGCTTATGATGTTCAGGGTCCTTGTCAAGCCTGGTCTGGTCTGGAAAGGGGGGTGTGTGGCCCTCCTTCTAAATTGTACTACCTGGGGACCAGCTCCCAAGGCTTCAGATGAGTTTAGTTTACAACCCTTGGTAGACTGATAAACATTTACTGTCCCTCTGGACCCTGGTCCGACCTGGTGACAGTGATACCAGTTAACAGTTTACTTGTTCTTGCTGTGGTCCAGCCCGGGTGGGGCTGACATAATTCACATTACATAGACTCTTGACCCTAGACCAGCCGCCTGTAAGGTGGAGTATGTAAACATTGTCATTTGTATGATGGCTGACCCCTGACCAGACACAATGCAAATTGTCGGATTGTGAACCACATTTTCTCTTGCTGTTCAGAAGGCCCATTTGATTTCTATGTAACCAGCAATTTTGGCCACAGCATTTTGTAGCCCATAGTTCTCTGTAACCAGTAAAACTGGCAGGCTAGGCTGACCATTGAATTTAGTTACTGGTCTACTAACTAGGTAGCCCCCAAGTGGTCTGCCGGTCAGTTCCGGTCCTTTGAAACCAGTATGAAAAGGGCCAGACAGCAATTGCACCAGATAGCAGGTCGGTAGTCTCTGTAACTGGTTGGTGTGAAGCAGAAACTGCTCACTGAAAACTGTATAGCTAGAAACTGCTTGGTGACCTCTGTAACCAGATGAAGCAGTTTCTGTGCAGGAAAAAACTTCCTGTCAGGGACTACACATTATTAGGCCCATCATCAGGCTTAGGCCGGTGAATAGGCTGCTGATGAGGAGTGGTCAGCTGGTAGGAGACCTTTGGGTTGGTGACTCTTAGTGCTGGTTGGAAAGGCAAGAAGGCTGGTAGCTGGCTAATATGAAGTGAGCTGTTCAGTGCAGGCTGTGTCGCCGGTACCTGGTCAGTACACTCTGTAACCAGTTGACGAAACTGTACAAGGCTGTGTAGCCGGTACCCTGCCGGTACACTGTAACCAGTTGTTAAAGCCACTGTATAAGGCTGTGTAGCCGGTCGGTACACTGTAACCAGTTGTAAAAGTAACTGTACAAGGCCGTTTTTGAAGCTAGTGTACAAGGTAGTGTACAAGGCTGTCTAGCCGGTCGGTACACTGTAACCAGTTGTTGAAGTAACTGTACAAGGCCGTTTTTGAAGCTAGTGTACAAGGTAGTGTACAAGGCTGTGTAGCCGGTCGGTACACTGTAACCAGTTGTTGAAGTAAATGAACTATCTTGTGTTGAAATTCAGCTTACTGCACTTTTCCTCCATTAATTAAAATATTTCTTTGAACGCACGTCTTATTTGTAGATTTGACAGTTGCTGGGAAAGCCCTTGTGAGCTATATTTAGAACCGATTGTTAGTCGGTGTGTCACGTGACCAGCTTGTTGGTCGGAGGGAGAACGTGATTGGCTGATTGGAGATGACGATCAGCTTCGTGACCTGGTCGGTGAATCACGTGACCGGCTTCGGATCTTCCGAACATTTCCGACCTTCTTGTTCGGTGATTCACGTGATTAACTTCGTGACCTGGTCGGTGAAAACACGTGACCAGCTTTGTGATTGGTCGGAAGGACACGCGATTGGCTAACTGGAGATGACGTCAGTATTCACGTTCTTTGTGTGATGCTTTCCCGGCAACTTTACAGTCCACAAAACCATAATACCAACAACAAGGCCGGGTCTGCAAGGCAGGGACTGGAATCACAGTAGACGTGAGTTCTGAAGGAACGCACTTCCGACCTCCGTGGTCGGTGAAAACACGTGACCTGCTTCGTGATTGGTCGGAAGGACACGCAATTGGCTGACTGGATATGACGTCAGAGGTCGCGTTCTTTTGAGCTGGCCGGTCGGCTGATGCTTTTAAAGCAGTGAAGCCTGGACCAGTGCGCTCTGTAGATGAAATTCCTGGCCGGTCTGAAGTCGGTTCTTCTTCTGAGCCGGCTGTACACTCAAACCAGTTTCCTGGCCATCCACTGCCCTTATTACCGACACAAGTGCCGGGTCCACAAGGGTGGGACCGAGAGTGAAAAAGTTCCTTCTATGTAGAAAATACTTGAGAGGTCGGTTGAAGAAATCTGAAGAATTCACCTCCTGCTTCTGATGAAAAAAAAAAAAAACTCGAGCTAGGCTGGTGTGGCTGATGCTTTACAGCAGAGAAGTCTGTACCAGTGCGCTCTGATGAAGAATGCACCTTTCATAAGGGGAATTCCCTCTATATACAGTGTTCAAAACTACGTAGACTGAAGTTTCCCGTGATTTGCATTTGTAGTACTAGAAAAGACGTTTCTATGGTGACTGTAGCTGGAATGTTACAGAAGGTACATTCAAACAAAAGACACGGATAAAAATACCTGTAAGTACAAAATCCATAATTCCTCAATATTGTCGATCTGCCCCTAACAACACAATGGTTGAATGGGAGGAAACTAGCAAAATTGCTGCCTTCATATATATCGTCGATTACTGCCCTATCATCAACACTAAATTGAGTCAGCTAGGGAGAGTTTCCTGCAGATTTCTTAAGATATATCCGTGCTTGATATGAAGAAACCATTTCTACACTAAATATATTCCCAAAATAAGGTGAAATCCGTCATAATGCACACTTTTCTTTGAAAACTCTGGAGATGTTGAAAACACGTCTGCACAGTACACGCGCCAAACGAAAAAGATGCTATGACGTCAGGTTGTCTAGACAGGAAGGAAGTACGAGGCGCCATATGGCGAGTGCACAGTACTACGTACCGGCCAGCCGGTGGAAACACAGGACGTCTTTTTCTGGCGTTTGGCGGGCCGGTCTGCGCCGACCGGTTTAGCATATTGTCCATTGGATAGGATGTATTAACGCAATAAAAAGGATATTTTACACTCTTTTCAATACATCTGATGGTTTTTCTTCTCACTTTACGGTTCTAGCACCTTAGAATCTGTCATATGATAGAAACTAGAAATAGGACGCATTGGCATGTATTATGTCCACCCAAAGGGAAGCATGAGTTTTGCTCTAAAACTTGGACAAAATTGGCAAGAGTAGATTGCTGAGATACCCTATGGGTGGAAGATTTTGACGAAATCGCTCTATCTCACACGGTTAAGGAGATAAAAGGAAACTTGTGTTTTTGCATTTTTGGCAACAATTTGAAAATTCAAAATGGCCGCCATTTTTGGGGAGAGAAAATTTTTTGAAAATTGCCAAAAGTACATTGTTTAGATACCCTATGGGTCGAAAATTTTGATGAAATCACACTATCTCGCACGGTTAAGGAGATAGAAACAAATTTGTGTTTTTTTCATTTTTGGCAAAAGTTCGAAAATTCAAAATGGCCGCCATTTTTGGGGAGAGTAAAATTTTTTGAAAATTGTCAGAAGTACATTGCTTAGATACCCTGTGGCTCGAAAATTTTGACGAAATCGCTCTATCTCGCACGGTTTAGGAGATAGACATATTTATGTTTTTTGCTAAGTAGCTATTACTCAGGAGGTTAAAGCTATTACCACCAACAACAATAGTACAATACCAACAATTGACGCTATAAACCTTCACACCAAATTTTACAAATATGAGTTAAATATGTTTCCTTTAAAAGAGTGAAAACAGAAATGCAATTCAGAGTAGGCTCAAAGTAGCAAAGCAGCTATTACTCAGATAGCTACAAAGCTATCATCGACGAAAAGCTATCCTGGCCAAACTATTGACCCAATTATCCTTCACATAAGTTTTTGTGAAGATAGAAAACATTGTTTTATTAAAATTTCCAGAAAAAGTCAACTCAAAATAGCATAATAGTTGTATAGCACGGTAGCTATTACTCAGTTAGCTATAAAGGTATTATCACCAAAAGCAATCCCAAGCAAGCTACTGATCCAATAATCCTCCATCCCAAATTTTGTGAACATAGGTGAAATACTTTTCCTTTAAAATGTTTAAAATAAAAAAGCTACTAAAAGTAGCTAAGTAGCTATTACTCAGTCAGTTATATAGCTATTATCACTAAAAGTAATCCCAAGCAAGCTATTGACCTAACTATTGCTCATACCAAATTTAGTAGATATGTCAAATATTTTTCCTTAAAATGCCCGGAAACAAAAGAAGTATACAAAAGTAGCTAAGTAGCTATTCCTCAGTTAGCTATAGAGCTATCTTCACCAAAAGCAATCCCATACAAGCTAATAACCCAATAAACACCCATACCAAATATGATATAGATAAATACTTTTCCTGAACATAGGTGAAATACTTTTCCTTTAAAATGCTTAAAATAAAAAAGCTACTAAAAGTAGCTAAGTAGCTATTACTCAGTCAGTTATAGAGCTATTATCACTAAAAGCAATCCCAAGCAAGCTATTGACCTAACTATTGCTCATACCAAATTTGGTAAAGATATGTCAAATATTTTTTCCTTAAAATGCCCGGAAACAAAAGAAGTACACAAAAGTAACAAAGTAGCTATTACTCCGTTAGCTATAGCGCTATCTTCACCAAAAGCAATCCCATGCAAGCTATTAACCCAATTAACACCCATACCAAATTTGGTAAACATAGGATAAATACTTTTCCTTGAAATGACCGGAAACCAAGCGTGACGGACGGCAGACGCGGACGCCGGAAAAAGCGAGAATAATATGTCCACCCCCAGTGGGGTGGACATAATTAAGCACCATAAATGTACTCATTATATGAAATTGCACTCAAAAACTAAAGCATTCAGAGATGAAACCATACCTCTTATTGTCACTGAATAACTGCATCAACCTGACAGCCAGACCAAACAAACCTCCAGTCTCTGAAAATATCAAATGTAAAATCAACTAGGAAAGACTCCTTGGAAGGTTTTCAGTGCAGTCTGCTTTAAACCCTAGACCAATAATAGAGTGATATTCAACTGTACCAAAGGAAATTCTGTGACGAAGAGGTTACAGACAGTTTAAATTGTCAAAACGTACACCACAAATGCCCCTCATCATCTATAAGGTCCTCATACATAATATTTTAAACAACATATTTCAGTTTGTCCAGAGTTTTCATTCCACAGTGCTAAAGTAAAGAAACTATTCCGTGGATGTCACCTGCTTGTTGACAGACATGCCACTGACGAATACACTTCACTGTCAACTGCTGATTAATATATTAGGTCCTTACGAGGCTAAGGTGGCTCAAATGTACAAGAGAGTGGAATATTCAAATTACTTTAAATATACCTCGAAGGTATAGGTCTATTTAAAAAGATACCATAATTTCATTTTTTATTCTGACAATATCAGTATACAATAATTACAGAAATATCTTGGGTTAATTTGGAGATGTGATTTTATGCAAGATGACTGGCAAAATATTATCTGTTTCTCGGGTGTAGGTTTGCCTGCGTTCGAATTTACAATGTTGATACAGATATTTTTTTTAATACTGGCCATTAGTGTGTTGATTAAAGTCACCATAATTGAGGTTTGTTTTGAACTGTAAGATTATCATTTTGACATTTGCCGGAGGAGAAAGTACAAAAAAGAAGACAAGATACTTTCTTCAACAGATACCTTAAATGCCGCATCTTTCAACTGTAACATTATTCAACTGTAACACCAGACAAAATGATAGTTTACATGAAACAAATCTGACCTATTTCACTTACTTCTGATGACCATGAGCCTGTACTCATCCTCTGTAGGACACTGGTACGTGTCTCTCCAGTAAATGTCCATCCCTTGCCCGCGGTGAAGCTCCAACAGCTGCTCTTTAAAAATACACACAAAAATACTGACATATTATTAACTGTAACCACTTGCCACTGGTACATGATATTTATCCTGTTTTGAAAAGATTTTATTGTAATTTTTGACTATTTCCATTTTTTGGATGGGTCAGTATGAAAAATATGTACATCGGGAGGTTGCCAATGTAAAACCGTACCGATTTTGGGACTCTGTATTTTAATACACCCCAAACAAACATGGACGCTTCCTCATAACGAAATCACAATAGAAGTCTCTAACTCTCTATATGCACAAAATATGGGATACAAGCGTATAATATCATCATAATTCTGGTTTCTGTCCAACATTTTAAGTTTTCCTTCCATGATATGTGTTGACAAGCAAGAATGAGGTTAAGTGTCACAACCAAAACATGGCAGTTCTACTCAACGTATAAAAGTCTGCAAATGGATGAAAATGGAAAATTTCTTTAAATTTTGGGCATGTTTCTAATATATTAACTATTCCTTCCACTATATTTGTTGGCAAGCGCAGTGACGGTTTCAAAATCTCATCACTATATATCAGTAACATGCTCTTGACACTGAGATACCAGGAATATCGATCCTTTTAATGACTTTGGTTGAATATTAGTCATTATACTGGATAAAATGTCCTCCATGCCGAGGGTTACCTCACACAAGAAAGAAGTTGCAAAAACAAACTTCACTACTCCCCTTTTCTTTATGAATTTTAATGCAACACAAACAAGATGACATTTCTGCAACAAAAATGAGGAGATAAAATACACAATCTTCATTCAAGACTCGGATTTTATAAATTATTTATCACATCAAATAAATTTTAAATGTTCGTTACTCGGGCAGTTTTCCTGATACCCCATCTACATAGAGTAAGAAATCTAAAATTCGCCACATGTCTGAAATTTGCCACATATGGAAATACTAATAAAAATAATGAATTCAGGTGAGATCTGTTGAATGTAGAGTAAATGAAGGCTTTTTGAACTGAAATATACCAAGTTTAAGACAAAGCATCATTTTCTTCATAGAATTAACTAAGATTTTAGAGGTGGCAAATTTTAGATTTCTGGCGAATTTTAGATTTCTTACTCTATGCATTTTTACAGGATGGGTTGAGCTAATTTAAACAATTTTTTTTTTTTTCAGGAAACTATAAAATGAATATGATCAAAACAGGGGTTTTCTCATTCCCTTTTCAAAACTAAGTACTAACATAAACTTGTCATTGATCTTACAATATACAAACACTACCTGTGTAGACTTTTGTAGCATCGGGATGATTCAACGAGAAGACTTTCTCAAGGCCCAGAAAGTACGCATAGTTAGCAGCATTGATTGTAGAGGCAACACCAAAGATGTGATGTGCAACAGGAATACCACGCCGCAAGCTGGAGTTATCTTCTATGTCATCTATGCTGGAATAAAGAGAACATTTTAATGGATTCCTGTCATATCACAATTATATTTAAGAAATCAAGTTACTCTCAAAACACACTCAATGCAATTAAGCCTTGTTTAGTGATAGAACGATTGTCTACAGACATTAAGGCTGAAAACCAAATATTCGATATTCGTTATTCGTCTGCCAGCAGTACTATTCCAATATCATCCGACAACAACAACAAATATTTGGTAACTTTTTATTACCTATGAAATTTACACATTTAAGGTAGGGATGAGTCCGTACCAAAAATGTGTACATCGGGATATCGCCATTGCAAAACCATGCCGATTTCTGGACTCCGCGTTTTAGTACACCCAAACCAAACACGGACGTTTTGCTCTTCACGACATCGCAATAAAAGTGTCCATATGCACAAAATATGCGATAAAAGCTCATAATTTCTTTAGATTTCTGGTTTATTCCCAATGTTTTAAGTTTTCCTTCAATTATAAGACCTGACAAGCGACATTGAGGTTATAAAGTGTCGTAACCAAAACATGGCAGTTCTGCTCAACGTAATCGCCAGTACTGTATAAAGTCTGCAAATGCATGAAAATTGGGGATAAAAGTGAATAATATCTTCAGATTTGGGGTATGTATCTAATATCTCAACTCGTCCTTTCATTACGTGTTGACAAGCGAAGTGGCGGTTTGTAAATTCTCATCACGGTATTTCAGTAAAATTCTCTCGATATCGAGATACCGGGCCTACCGACCCATCCCTAATGTAAAGTGCCTTTCCTTCAAATGTTTCTAAAAAAATGTAAACCTTGTCCTCATTAGCATTTCTTGGATGTCAAATTTCCCTATCACTAATTTCACAACTGTAATATCAATCTCAGGTAAAAAGAAAGCTGACCTCTAATCCAGGTAGATATTAAAATGTATGGCAACGTTTAATGTTTCATGATGATTTTTGTAAATTATATGATTACTGGAAGAAATTATACAGTTTTTGTACAAGAAACCAGCTACATTATAAAACTTCAACACAGACACTAAATATTCGCATATTTGTCAAATATCATAATCAAATATTCAATCTGGAAGTAGTGCCCATCGATTCATCATTAATACTGATAATTTTATAAAATTTTGTTACCTTTCCTTATGTATCTAAATAACCACATGTTTTTAAATATTTTGGTCAGTTTGATCAAATTAACATCTGTCACAAATTTGCAAATTTAATAAGTAAACTAGATTGGGCCAACTCGGCGCCAACATATCCCCAGACAGGTCATCACTCACGCCACAGGTTTTGATCGGGAATTTTTTAAAACATAATTACCCATTATTATATGAACTTCAGCACATCAATCTGCTCTGTTTATATCTCCCCAAGGAAGATGGTGTATCCCCAGATGCCGAATACATAACTCAAATTATATTTTCAATCTTCCTGCAATGATAACTCTAAACCTATTTTCAAAGTATTTAAATGATTGATGATTGAATGTCCATTCTAAAATAATAATCCCAAAAGAGCATATCTGTTTCTATATTTGTTGACAAATAAAATATTATTTTTAACTCAACTCATCATATTTTTCAATCTTCCTTCAAAGTATTTAAATGATTGATGATTCAATGTCCATTCTAAAATTCATAATCCCAAAAGCGCATATCTGTTTCTATAGTTGTTCACAAATAAAATATTATTTAAAAAAAAATTATTTATATTATTATTTTATTATATTATTTTTAGAATTTGCAAATTGTTTTCAGTTATTCATTTCCTCTATACCTATATATGTGGTCCATATATATGCAACCTAAATATGTGACACAATCTCAGTTCTGACTCCCCTTTGTGTTATATGTAATGAAGCCCACCACCTCCCACCCCCACCCCTCTCCCCTTCTCCACACCTCTCTCACTATTACACAAGATCTGCAACCCCATTGAGTTCTTTGTTTCTCATCTGATATCATTAAATACCTTTGTTTATTTAGTGTCACTCAATATAGCTGGAGGTCCCAGAGGTGGGTGGATGTGGGTTGAGCATAAATGGTAAACAAACAATCTATATAAAAGGGGTACTCAAATACAAAAAGAATTGAGAATTTTAAGTATGTGATTATCAACTGAAATGAGTTCATAACTGTAGGAGTTGTGCCAAAATTAACTGAGGCAAGTTGAATAAAACTGGGCTAGTTGAGGGTTAAAAATCCCCTAGTTTTACTACATAAGGATATAATTTCATTAATATTGGGACTTAAAGCTCACTTAAAGTGTCCATTTTGTCTACTTCAATATGTTTCACCAGTTTCATTTTAAAAAGTGAAAAACTCAGCAAGCAGAGGTATAACACACAAAAATAAGTTCTTAAAAGACTAAGATAGCCATAACATTATTAATATTCAAAATTTAAATAGACAGGCATTTCCTTTTAAAAATTCAAAGATTTCAGCTCTATAACCCACATAGTTTGACAGTTACTGGGCTTTAAAGTGGCATAATATCCATAAATTGGGTTTCTGTGAGCATTTTACAATTGTTAAAGAGACCTTAGTAATTAAACTACAGATCTGAAACTTTTTGGGGGGACATACATAACAAACAAAAATCATATATAATACAGTTTAAGACTTGTCACACTAAGCATTTCCAAATAACAGGGCAAAATACGGAAAAAATGTCAAAAAAGGCACTTGGGCGAGTGTCTATGGCCCTCATACACAGGTTAAATGTCTACTAAAAACCTTGATTTTCGGCATATGTAAAAAGGACATAATAATGCATTCCCAGATGGGATTTCAGCTCCATCAATCACATAGTTTAACAGTTACAGGGCTTAAAGGTGGTAAAAAGTCCAAATATTGGGTCATTGTGGGCCTTTTAGAGATCTCGATGTGGCTTTCAAATTAAAGCTTCAGACTTAAAATTTGTTACATACTAAGATTACACATAGAATATGTATCTAATAAAGTTTGAAACTTCTCAGACTTACCATTTCCAAGTTACAGAGCAAAATATGTGAAAAATGTCTTAAAAGGGTCACTCAGGTGGGTGTTAAAGGTCCTCATACACAGGTTAAATGTCTACTTGAAGCCTTGATTTTTGGCACATGTAAAAAGAACATAATAATGTATTCCCAGATGAGATTTCAGCTCTATCAGTCACATAGTTTAACAGTCACAGGCCTTAAAATTGGCAAAAAGTCCAAATACTGGGTCTTTATGGGGCCTTCTAGAGACCTAAATGTGGCCTTCAAATTAAAGCTTCAGACTTAAAATTTGTCACATACTAAGATTACACATAGAATATGCATCTAATACAGTTTGAAACTTCTTAGACTTACCATTTCCAAGTTACAGGGAAAAATATGTGAAAAATGTCTAAAAATGGTCACTCGGGTGGGGATTTATGGTCCTCATACACAGGTTAAATGTCTTCTTAAAGCCTTAATTTTTGGCACATATAAAAATAACATACTAATATCTTCTCAGATAGGATTTGAGCTCTATCAGTCACATAGTTTGACAGTCACAGGGCTTAAAAGTAGCAAAAAGTCCAAATATTGGGTCTTTGGGAGCCTTTTAGAGACCTCAATTTGACCTTCAAAATTAAAGCTTCAGACTTAAAATCTGTTACATACTAAGATTACACAGAATATATATCTAATACAGTTTGAAACTTCTCAGACTTACCATTTCCAAGTTACAGGGAAAAAGATGTGAAAAATGTCTTATAAGGGTCACTCGGGTGGGTGTTTATGGTCCTGATACACAGGTTAACTGTCTATTAAAGGCCTAAATGTTGGGGCACATATAAGAAAACACATAGATATATTCCCAGATGATATTTAACTTAGATGAGAGACATAGTTTGAAAGCTACAGTGCTTGAAAGTGGCAAAAAGTGCATAAATTGGGTCTCTGTGGGCACTTTTGAGACCTTAAGTCGACCCCTTTGGGTAAACCTACAGCCCTAAAATTTTCTACAGACAAGGATTACATATCAAAGTTATACTTAGCGCAGTTTGAGACTCATCAGAATTATCACTTCCAAATTATAGGGCAAAATATGTGTAAAGTATAGCAAAAAATCCCTAAGTGGGGGTATTTATGGGCCTCAAACACAATTTTCTCCTCAACTTAAAGTCATGATTTTCGGCACATGTACTAAGAACATATTAATGTGTTGTCAGGTTAAATTTCAGCCAGCTGAGCATCATAGTTTGTGACCTACAGGGCTCTAAGTGGCCAAAAGTGCAATTTCTGACCTTAAGGTGGCCATAAGTTCTTTTTTACTGGGAGTTTAAGGTCACCTTAAAATAGGGATCTTCCTTTGGGCACCCTTAACATGTGTACCAAGTTTGAAAAAAAAATATTAATTTGTTTTTGAGTTATCGCGTCCACAAGGAAATTTCTACGGCGGCGGCGGCGGCGCGACGGACCTGAATCCAATATATCCCCGACTTTCGTCTGGGGATATAATTAAATTTTTATAAGTTAATACCCTATCCAATGGACAATTGCTAATCCGGTCGGCGCAGACCGGCCCGCCAAACGCCAGAAAAAGACGTCCTGTGTTGCCACCGGCTGGCCGGTCCGTAGTACTGTGCACTCCCCAGATGGCGCCTCGTACTTCCTTCCTGTCTAGACAACCTGACGTCATAGCATCTTTTTCGTTGTCTAAACCTCTTAGACCCCTAGTAAGTTGATAGCGGGGTCGGTGGGAGGGTCTTGTGTGTCCATTGGATAGGGTATTAACTTATAAAAATTTAATTTACTTATTAAATTTGCAATTTTATTGCGTTAATACATCCTATCCAATGGACAATTGCTGAATAACTACCGCTTGGTCGGCGGGTAAGTTACTAGGGACTTATGTGAACTCACAAGTAATAGCAAATTTTAACCTACGGTCTAGGCTGACTTCGTCAGGAGACCTATAGGCCCAGGCCTGGGTTGACCCTAAGGTCAGGAAACCCTGTAAGACCTTGGTCGGTTGCCAACAGCCGGTTACCCGGGGGCTATACCGACGTCGCCCCCCCCCCTTTTTTTTAACAGACCTGCTCTGAGGTAGGGGAAGAGAGGGATGAGTTCAGTCCCAGAAAGCCAATAAACCTCCCGAAGGAAGCACATCATATTTGATACTATGTGTTTGTAGAACTGTTACATTATGTACATATATACAAATCTCCTCATTCTAAGGGCCACTTGTGGTTCTGCTGAGCAGCCCAACACCAAGCCCAATTGGTAAAGCTCTGAGTCAGTCCAAACCACACCCTTCAGAAAGCACTGTGTGAAGGTATTGTGACTTCAGTGGCAGGTTCACAAGATTGGATCTAAGGAGACTCCCAACTGGAAGACCTTAGAAGCAGCAAAGGCACTGACATCATGGGCTTTAACCTGATGTCAAGTGTGGGCCTCCTGGTCAGAGAGCCCATAACATAGGATCACAGTCTTGTTGATCCAAGGGGAGATAGTGGAAGGTGAGATGTCTTGTTGAAAACTTTCTTAAAAGGGGACAAGAACCACCTCTTTATTCTGCCTGATGTCTAAGGTCCTGTCCAAATAGTAGCACAGTGCTCTGACCGCAGAGAGGGACCTGTCAGACTTGAGGGATCTATCCAGAGTTGGGGGCCAGGGCTGTTATAACCCCAGGGGCCACCCTGTCTGGACCCGCTTTGGCCAGCTGATTCTAGGATAGAAAGCTGGGTGATGGAAACAGGGACACCTTTGACCAATCGGATTGGTGTCCAATATATCAGTTTTGCCAAGCATGAATCTCACTTCTGTACTTGCCCGACCCAAGGGCCAAGAGGGATACCGTCTTGAAGGTCAAATGCTTCAAGGGGTCCTCCTTGATTGGATCAAAAGGAGTCTTAGCTGGTGCACGGCCAGTGAGAAGTTCCAGGAGGGTATGCCACTCCTGCCTTTGGGTCTGTCTCTGAGGAAACTATCCAGGAGACGAGCGAGATTTTTGTCCTTCCTGATGTTGAAAAGTGAATTTCCCAATTTATCAACAATGGGTGACCTATAAGCATCAATGGTGCTGGGCTGTTTGCCAAGCATGTATCTCACTTCTAGGCTTGCTCGAACCCAGGCCAAGAGGGAAACTGCCTTGAAGGTCAAATGCTTCAAGGAGGCCTTTAATTGGTTCAAATTAACCTTGTCAGCTGGTGCAAAAAAACAGGGAGAGGTTCCAGGAGGGGGATTCCCCTCCGGCCTTTGGGTCTGTCTCAGTGGAAGCTATCCAGGAGACGAGTGAGATTTTCATTGATGGGCAAATTTCCAGCAATGGCTGATCTGTAACCAACAATAGTACTGGGCTGCAACTTCCTGTCCTGAAACAGGTACCTAAGGAAGTCAGCAACTGACTTTACATGTGGTGCCCGAAGTACACCTGATGAATGATACATCACTTGGTAAAAAAGAACCATTTGCCTCATAGGCTGATCTGATTGACCCCCCCTTTGAGGAGCCTCAATTCTTGCTGCCACTGCCTCAGACAAGTCCTGCTCCTCTATTGCTGAGGCTCTAGGAGCCCTGCATGGGGATTAAGATTTGTCAGATTTCTGTGAGGGATCTGATCGAATGGCTGTGAACAGGCTGGACAGATTGGGCAGGCTCAGCGGGATGTGGCTGGACATGGCCACTAGATCCCAAAACCAAGGCATGTTGGGCCACCCTGGAGCAATGAGAATGAATCTCTTGCATGGGGAGTCTTGCAACTTCTCCACCACTTGCCCAATATGGCTGATGGTGGGAAGGTGTATGCTTTCAGATCCTACCATGGCATACTGAGTGTATCCACTGCTGTGGCCAGGGGATCCGGTACCGGTGACACAAACAGAGGCAACTTGTTGTTGAACCTCATAGCAAATAAGTCTATTTGAGCCGGTGCCACCTGCTGCAGATTGAGTGGAAGACCTCTGGAAGGAGAGACCACTCTGTTTGAATGGTCTGCCCTAGCCGGGATAGCTTGTCTGCTACCACATTCAGCCAGCCTGGAATGTGTTGGGCTTAGAGTCACTTGTTTCCTGGTACACCAGGTCAAGCTTCCCCATAGTAGGGCACACGTGGGCCCGACCTCATGCCTCCTTCCTTGTCTATGTATGACACTACTGTGGAGTTGTCAGTTGCTACAAGTACTATCTTGTTTGAGCAAAGTTCCTGGAACTCTTTTAAAGCCAGGAAGCCTGCTTTAAATTCTAGATAGTTATGTGCAGCTTGCTTCCCGGGAGGGACCCGGTTCCTCCTGCAGTGTGCTCGTTTAAGTGAGCACCCCACCCTTTTATTGATGCGTCTGTAAATATTTGCAGAGCATGCTTTCTTGGGTATAATGGTTGGCCTGTAAGTACATCGTCTTCCTTCAGCCACCATTGTAAATGGAGGTGCAGGGACCTAGGGACTTGGATCACCTTTTCCAGTGATTCTGGTACCCTCCAGTTGTTTTGAGATGCCACTGTATGGGTCTCATATGAAGTCGACCTAGTTTAACTTGCTTTTCTGTAGCCGTCAGTAACCTATCAAGGACATGAATTCCCGGACCGGGCAAGCCGGTAGGGATAGCAGTTTTAACATAGTCTCTTGAAGGTTCTGTCACCGGTCCAGAGTCGGTCGGAACCGATCAGACCTGAAGTCGAACTGGTAGCCTACAAAATCAAGGTCTTGTTTGGGCTCCCGCTCTGATTTCTGTAAGTTCATCAGCCAACCCAGTGGCTGACACATTATTTACTAGTTCCTGTGAATGTTGGAGACAAGCCAGGGATCTGGCTCTCACCAACCAGTCGTCTAGGTACTGGTGGCTTCTTAAGTCCTTGTGTATGGTCACAAGTTTCACCTCCTTTGGTATCACAGTGAACTCCAAAGGTGCTGTGGACAAAACCGAATAGCAGGCATTACCTGGATTGTTCTTGTATAGGTATATGGGAGTAAGTATCCCTCCTTGAACATTTGTAATACCTAGGGTCCAGCCCCCAAGGCTTCCTAAGTTCCCGAAAAAGGGCTTAGTCTGGACCCTACAGGCCGATTGTGTGCCACATTTGGGACATTTGGTATTTTTGATAAACATTTTCTGTCCCTCCGGACACTGGTCCGGTCTGGTGACAATGATCCAGGTTAACAATCTCTCTGTTCTTATTGTGGTCTGGTGGGACTGACACAACTTTTCATATTAATAGACTCTCCGCCCCGGGCCGGCATCCTGCAAGGTGCAGCATTTACAGAGCAATTGTCATTCGTGAGATGTCTGACCCCTGGCCGGACATGACAAAATTTATTATTATCTCTCCAGCCAAGTCCAGCACTGATAACAGGTTGTTGAGAGATGTGATAAGGGAAGGTTGCCTGGCAGTAGGTTGGGACACTGGCATGTCACATCACCAAGACCACTGACCGGTCTAAGAATTCTCTGTAACCAAAATTAACCTTAGGCAACTCTGTCCGGTACCAGGACTCCATACCCGGTACTTAACTGTATCCAGCAATTCCCTGTAACCGGCAGAAAACTGGCAGGCTGGGGTCACCAATCAATTTGACAGCTACTGGCCTATATTTAGCCAGCCTCTTTTTTTTTTTTTTTTTTTTGTAACCAGTTGGCTCGCAGCATTATTCAGTAAGGACTGTGTAGCCAGCACCCTGTTAGTAGACTTGTAACCCGTAGGTTGAAGCAAGTGTACTAGGCTGTGTAGCCAATACCAGTCGGTACACTGTGTAACCATTTGTTGAAGCAAGTGTACTAGGCTGTGTGTAATCAGTTGTTGAAGCAAGTGTACTAGGCTGTGTAGCCAGTACCAGCCGGTACACTCTGTAACCAGTTGTTGAGGCAAGTGTACACGGCTGTGTAGCCAGTACCAGCCGGTACACTCTGTAACAGTTGTAGCCAGTAATAAAAAAACTGTAACTGTAACTGGCAAGAAACTGGCAGGCTGTGGTCAGCAACGAATTTAGACAGCCACTGGTCTATATTTAGTCAGCTTATGTAACTAGTTGGGTGAAAAACAGCACAGTAAGGACTGTGTAGCCAGTGCCCTGCCGGTAGACTTGTAACCGGTAGGTTGAAGTCATATGTAGCCAATTGCTAAAAGAAGGGTACAAGGCTGTATAGCCGGTACCGGCCGGTACACTCTGTAACCAGTTGTTGAGGCAAGTGTACAAGGCTGTGTAGCCGGTACAGGTCGGTACACTCTGTAACCAGTTGTTGAGGCAAGGGTATAAAGGCTGTGTAGCCAGTATTGGTCAGTACACTCTGTAACCAGTTGATGAAGCAAGTGTACAAGGCTGTGTAGTCGGTAACCCATTGCTAAAGCAATTTTACAACTATATTTTGTGTTGAATTCAGCTGGCTGTAGGTTTCCTCCATTAATAAAAGTTTTTGTTTGAACGCACGTCTTAATTGTAGATTTGACAGTTGCTGGGAAAGCCCTTGTGAGCTATAATTAGAAACGAATGTTGGTCGGTGTATCACGTGACCAGGGAGGGGCAACGTGATTGGCTGAGAAGAAATGACGATCAGCTTCGTGCCCTGGTCGGTGAAGCACGTGATTAACTTTGTGACCTGGTCGGTGAATCACGTGACCAGCTTCGTGAGTTGGAAGGAAGGACGCGATTGGCTGACTGGATATGACGTCAAAGGTCGCGTTCGTTTTAGCTGGTCGGCCGGGTGATGCTTTAAAAGGCAGGAAAGCCTGGACCAGCGCGCTCTGAAGATTTGTAGATGAAATTTCTTCTTCCTTTCGTGATAAAACCAGTGAACTGGCCATCCACAACCCTCACTACCGACAACAAAGCCGGGTCCACAAGGGAGGGACTGATATCACAGTAGACGTGAGATCAAACTTCCTGCACTTCTGAAGGAATTCCTTCTTTGTAGATGTACATATATATAAGCTTACCGGTCGACTAATGCTTTACAGCAAAGATGTCTGGACCAGTGCGCTCTGAAGAAATCTGAAGAATGCATCTCTTGCTGCTGATGTACATATATATAAGCTTACCGGTCGACTAATGCTTTAAAGCAAAGATGTCTGGACCAGTGCACTCTGAAGAAATCTGAAGAATTCATCTCTTGCTTCTGATGAAGAAACACTGAATACTCGAGCTAGGCTGGTGTGACTGATGCTATACAGCAGAGAAGTCGGTACCAGTGCGCTCTGAAGATGAAGAATGCATCTTGCTGGGGGAATTCCTTTTTAACAGTGTTCAAAACTACGTAGACTGAAGTTTCCCGTGATTTCTACTTGTAGTAATAGAAAAGACGTTTCTATGGTGATTGTAGCTGGAAGGTCACAGCAGGTACATTCAAACAAAAAACACGGATAAAAATACCTTGTAAGTAGTATATCCATTATATTTCTAAATATTGTCGATCTGCCCCTAACAACACAATTGTTGAATGGGAGGAAACTAGAAAATGGCTGCCTTCATATTCTCGTAGATTACTGCCCTATCATCAACACTAAATTGAGTCAACTAGGGAGCGTTTCCAGCAGATTTCTCGATGTATATCCGTGCTTGATATGAAGGTAACACTTTTACAATAAATTATTTGCAAATAAGGTATAAAATCCGTCATAATGCACACTTTTCTTTAAAATATCTGGAGATTGTGAAAACACGTCTGCACAGTACACGCGCCAAACGAAAAAGATGCTATGACGTCAGGTTGTCTAGACAGGAAGGAAGTACGAGGCGCCATCTGGGGAGTGCACAGTACTACGGACCGGCCAGCCGGTGGCAACACAGGACGTCTTTTTCTGGCGTTTGGCGGGCCGGACTGCGCCGACCGGATTAGCAATTGTCCATTGGATAGGATGTATTAACGCAATAAAATTGTCACTGTATAAACAAACAGTTCATTCCAAAATGTTTTTTTCATAATATATAACCAACAAATGGAATCAATTATGGCTTGATCATTGGTTAGAAAAATGGACGATTAATCGACCATGCAAATTGGAGGTGATCCCCATCATTAGCCTTGTTACTAGTGAATGATTCTATGAATGTCTGAGAAACTTTCATCTCAATTTTTATGTACATTCATAATTTTTGTGTTTAATTTATGATGGATGTTTTACCACCATATTAAGAGTAAATATCTGTCTGAGAAATCTTTCATCTCAATTTTTATGTACATTCATAATTTTTGTGTTTAATTTATGATGGATGTTTTACCACCATATTAAGAGTAAATATCTTTATTTAAAGGCGGTAGGCAAAATGTTGAGAAAAAATTGATTTTCTGTTGGAAAATAGAAAAAAAATATGCACTAACACACAGAATATATGTCTTAAGTGCCCCATATAATCTCTAGTACTCTGTGTAGAAAAATACATTTTCCCCACTCACATTAGGCTTGCATTGTGCAGCATCTGAGTGACTTCAGCTATGATGGCCAGCTTGTCATCTGGTATCTTCAGCCAGTGATTGAATGCCTGAAATGTGGAGTATCACAAGTAATCAGTAGTGCTACGACAGTGATTGTAGAAGTTCAATCAAACAAGAAAATGGCAGTTTTTGCACACAAAAACAAAGCATCCCTTGGAGATGGAAAGTAGTATGCCACTGAAAATAAATAGAGCTGCGGAAGTAATTGGCACTATATTTGTAAGAAAACTGCAGGCATAGAGGATAACCATGGAAAATTGCAATACTAGAATAGGTCTTGTGAATTGTATGTACATATAAAACTTTCAGAGTTTGGCTATTATGGGAAGGCCGGGCATTTAAGGTATTCTCCTATTCTGTGAAGGCTAAATGGGGGGCGGGGGATATCTGATGCTGAAGGTTTGTGTTTTCCTTTACCTCACATCCTTTCAAGACATCGGCCATTTATTTATTGACTTTTGGGTCATGTGACACAGCAATGCATAAATATGCCAAAAGTTGATTTTTCACAGGCGACATATACGGTAGACTTAGCAAGTCCCTGCTTGTCAAAAATTTGCTGCAAATAGTTTTATCTTGCTCCGTCTTCAAGATATCAGTCAATCCTTCTTTTTTTAATTATTTTTGTCATGTGATCTTAGGACACCTGGTTCATAATGGGACAGGCCCTCATCATTTCCAAGGTCTGACCCACACAGAGGTGACAGCCTGTGATTAGATGCCAAATCTACTAAACCACTAGGCCACTGAGGACTTTGCTTTATCATTAAAACATAGAATTGAAAGTGTGAACTACTCACTGTGGCCAGCTTCAGTCGCACCTTTTTGCCAGGAATCTGCAAGACGTAGCGGTATGGTTCAAGCAGAACCTGTAATGTAAGAGTTTATCACACAAATGTAATATTTAGGGACGTCGACACTGAATAACTGTAGAATTTATAAAATACCACAAATTTATGCTTCATATTTTGAAATGTGATGAAAACATGAATATGTTAAATAAAATGAAAATATATGTCCATAATCAGTAAAATTCAATAAATTTGTAACTTTCTTGCGACTTCTGATACATTTTGTCAGACAGTAAGTGGGTGACATATGAGGACTATGGTACTTCCTGTTTTATGCGACTACATAAACAAGACAGAAGACATGGCTGTAGTTTTGTTTACCCCACAGCCCTTAAGGGCTGTTGGGGTATTGTTTTCACCCATGGTGTCCAGATGGGCGGGCAGGCGGCGGGAAAATGTTTGTCCAGGCTGTATCTCAGAAACCGTAAGGTGTAGGAAGTTGATACTTGGTAGGGACATTGGTTAGGGGGTGTACGAGTGCAACGTCATGGTGTGACCTTGATTTGACCTTTGACCTTGACGTAGTGACCTTGACCTATAAAATCTTGTCCGGGCTATATCTCAGAAACCATAAGGTGTGGGAAGTTAATACTTGGTAGCGAAATTGGTAAGGGAGTGTAGGTGTGCAATGTCATGGCCTGACCTTGATTTGACCTCTCACCTTGCCATAGTGACCTTGACCTATAAAATCTTGTCTGGGCTATATCTCGGAAACCGTAAGGTGTAGGAAGTTCATACTTGGTAGGAACATCGGTTAAGGGTTGTAGGTGTCATGGTCTGACTTTGATTTGACCTTGCCCTAGTAACCTTGACTTATAAAATTTTGTCCTGGTTATATCTCAGAAACCATAAGGTGTAGGAAGTTGATACTTGGTATGGACATTTGTTAGGGGGGTGTAGGTGTGCAACGTCATGGTCTGACCTTGATTTGACCTTTGACCTTACCGTAGAGATCTAGACCTATAAAATCTATTCCCGGGCTATATCTCGGAAACTGTAAGGTGTAGGAAGTTGATGCTTTGTAGGGACATTGGTTAGCGGTTGTAGGTGTGCAGCATCATGGTGTTACCTTGATTTGACCTTTGACCTTGTCGTAGTGACCTTGACCTTTAAAGTCTTAACCTTTGAGTCTGTCTTCTGATGCGGATTAAGCACTGTTAAAGTCATATTAGAATTCATTAAGAATTTTACAACTGTCGATTGTAACAGATGGAATTTTATCAAGTGAGCCACAGACTTTGCTCCAAAACCACACATAAGCATTCATTGAATGTATTGCCACTTCTGTATGCATGGTAATATTCAAATGTTTAGTTTACTGATTAATGCTGTCATCTCGTTATTGAATTGTCTCGTTTTAATACTTCATTTTTACATGCATCATCTTTCTCTTAGACATTATTTTCTCTATTTAAACATTGTTTGGACCTTTCTGACTTTAAAAAGTTGAAACACCAGCCTCCCTAGATTGTAGGGGTGTTGCAGCAGCGATTTTTTCCTTGAGGTTTCATGTCTGCTACTTCCCGGTCAGTTACCGGTTAACCGTCTCTTATTTAACAAAACAGCAGGACTTTATTATATGTTGACATATTGCATGTTATAAAACAATTAAAATGCGTACAACAGGAAAGATTGTGGATAACTGATGGAATTTTAGAATAAAGGTGCATTTGTAATGCAAAATACAGGAAACTTTAACCATTTTTATATTGCAAGCTTTGAGGCATCTTCGAAATATGTTATATCAAAGGTAGAGGATATTTACCCAACGGCTGTGTATGCTAGTAATGGTGTCAGTCTAACATACCCGATCGCTGTGTACACAAGATCAATATCACTACTACTGTGTCCAATGGCTGTGTACGCAAGAACTCTATCACTGCTAGATTATCCAGTGGCTGTGCACCCAAGATTTATATCACTGCTAGCATACCCGATGGCTGTGTACAGAATTGGCATACCCAACTACCCTGTACTCAAAGCAGTGAACTCTGGCTAAAACTACTATGTTTCCAATGGTTATGCGCCCAAGATCAATCATTGCTATCATACCCAGCAACTGTGTACACAAGGCCTGTACCACTGCTAGCATAACCAGCAGTTGTGTACACTAGCAGTGATCTTGGTATAGTGTACCCAGTGGTTGTGTACACAAGATCTATATTACTGCTAGCATACCCAACAACTCCCCCCTTTTTTAGTGTACCCATTTTCTTGGTACCTAAGGCAGTAAACAGTATGTACTGAATAGTTGTGCACTCGACATCAGGACCTTTTACAGCATACAACATGTCCGTACCCAAGGTATTATGAAGTAAGTAGTTTTTAAGGAAATTTTTTGAGTAATCAGAAATGAGCCCAGGATCACTCTCTGGATGAAAATTATTGGGCTTGGCATAGGTTAGCACTGTATGCTGATTCTGTATACAGCAGTTGGGTATGTCAATTGTGAACACACCCATTGGGTACACTGGCGATGATATAAATCTAGAGTGCACAACCGTTGGGAAAATAATGCCTTAATTGGATACAGGATAGGTGTGTATGCCAGTAGTGTATGTACACAGCCATTGGGTAAACTAGTAGTGAAATAAATCTTGTGTACCTAGCCGTTGGGTATGCTAGCATTCATATAGATCTTGCATAGACAGCTGTTGGGTACACTACACCAATATCACAATTAGCGCACACAGCCGTTGGGTATATTAAAATGCCATTTTATAAAAACATTGTCACACACAAATTGTAACAAATTTTATTGTAATTTAACTTTTTGTAAGTTAAATACTTACCTTATCCTCACAAATGCTTACTTGGTTTTGTGGAGGCAAAACGCGGCGACCAACAAGAATATTAAAAAATTATTCTTGTTCGAGAGGTGAACCCCGTAGTTAGTGATAGGTGCGCATGCGCACAACACATTGTCGGTTGGACTTTGTCGAGAGATCCTCATTTAATTTTTGGTCCCCTATGAAAACAAACTTCTGAGGGGAGGAAGGGTGGGTCTGTCCTTGTGAGGATAAGGTAAGTATTTAACTTACAAAAAGTTAAATTACAATAAAATTTGTTACATTTTATTGCGTAAAATAGCCTTACCTTATCCTCACAAATGCTTGATTCCAACCATAACAGGAGGAGGGGTTTGTTTTGCAACCTCCCTGCTAATAGATTATGGGGTTCACCATGGAAGCATTTGATAGAGAGGATAAGATAAGCTTAAGTATGCTACAACAGAATTTTCCATTACTGTAAAATATCTGTAAAGATAAGTAATGATAGGTAATCTCATGAATATTCATGATGTACTGTTGTAGTTGACACTTGTCCAATGTAAGATAAAGTTGTCCTATATCTAAACCATCACCCATAACTGTGTGGTGGGGAATGGCTTCCTGGGTCCCTCGAGCTGGGAGCTGTCATCCAGCAAGAAGGCACCCCAAGCTGGCTTCTGTGATTTACAAAATACAGTCATGAGGCCATTTGCCACAGAAGAAGACATATGTCCATACAAGATACTGGTATGGAAGGAAGAGTAAAGTATGTAAGCCATATGAAATATGCAAGAACATACTCAAAGCCAATCACATGCTGAGCAGAAACCACTGGGCCTAATTGTAATCTGTTTGGTCTGTGGACTGCCAAGACACATAGCTTAAAAGGTAGAAAATGTGTTGTGGCTCTTCCAATGGCAGGAGCCTAAAATCTGCCCATCCTTGAATATTAAAGAGGCAGACATGGACCTAACCTCATGGACCTTAACCTGTAGGTCCTGTGTATCAAAATAGGATGACTGATAAGCCAATAAGACAGTCTGTCTGATCCAAGAAGAGATAGTAGATCCCATGAGACCTCTGTCAAAGCCTTCCTTAAAGGACATAAACAAGAGATACTTTCCCTTCTTTAAAGCACTAGTTCTGTCTAGATAGTATCTAAGTGCTCTGACAGGGTATAAAGTCATATCCCCAGTCAAGTCTGAGCTCAAAAAAGGTTTAAAAGCTGGAAGGACCACTGGTCTTAGCGAATCTGGGCAATCAGAAGCCAACTGATTCTTTGCTAAGAAGGCAGGAGAAGGAGAAATAGTGACCTCCTTCCAGTGAGGTTTATGTCTGAGGGAAGAGAATGTCCAAGCGTGCACCTCCCCCCTTCTTTTGCCAGATGCCAAAGCCATCAGGAAAACAGTCTTGAAAGTCAAAATCTTAAGACTTGCATCCTTCAAAGGTTCAAAAGGAGCCTCAGACAAAGACATAAGAACCAAAGATAGTTCCCAAGAGGGAAAACCCCTATTTAGAATGGGTTTGTCCCTGTAAAAGCTTGCAAGGAGTCTATTTAGGTGCAAACTCTTGCCTACTTCCTGGCC
Organism: Sabellastarte sp. h YS-2021; assembly: GCA_964017235.1. NCBI lineage: Eukaryota > Metazoa > Annelida > Polychaeta > Sabellida > Sabellidae > Sabellastarte > Sabellastarte sp. h YS-2021. Next base: position 146,722,096 of record OZ024931.1, read on the forward strand.
AAAAGGTCCCAAATGGTCAGCTATTGCAGTTCTGTAGCCAGCAATTGTGGCAGGTTTCAAATTTTTGACCGTAAATAAGTGGTCAAAAATTCTTCTATGCCCGAGGTAGAAGGCTCTGCGCTGACCACCTTGTACTGTTGGCACCAGAGTTCCAAAATGGACCACCTTGACTCATAGAATCTTCTAGATGAGGGTCTTTGAGGTGCCTTAATTCTATCTGCCACCTGCTCAGAGAATGATTCAAGTGATTCTAAGTGGTGTCTAGGTGCCAAACATGCAGATTCAGATACATGAGATTCTGATGGAACTTCTGACTGAACGGTTGTTTTAACAGATGAGGCCATTGAGGTAGTTGTAATGGGGCTTGGTTGACAGATTCACTAGATCCCAAAACCAAAGCATTCTGGGCCACCCTGGTGCTACTACTATCATCTTGCACCTGTAGGTGTTCATTTTCTGTATGACTTTTGGTATGAGTGCTACAGAACAAAAGGCATAGCCGTCCAGACCCTCCCAGGAGATGTTCAAAGCATCTATGTTCACAGCATTTGGATCTGGGACTGGTGAGACATGGATTGGTAGTTTGTGATTCAATTTGGTGGCAAATATATCCACCATTGGTTTGTGCCAAACTTTGCCAAATTAGGCTGAATATTTGAGGATGAAGTGACCATTCTGTTTGAATTATTTGTCCTTCCTGGAGAGACTGTCGGCTATGACATTGAGACAACCCTGAATGTGACTGGCTCTTATGAGTATGTTTCGAGGATTGCAGTAGGCCAAGATGCGCCAAACCAGGAAACACATGTCCCATGAGTGTGTTCCCCCTTGTTTGTTCAGATAACTGACCACAGTGGCGCTGTCTGTTACTCTCAGAACTCTTTTGTCTAGAATGTTGTTTTAAAAGCTTTTTAAGGCCAGAAATACTGCCTTTAACTCTAGGACATAGATATGAAGTAATTTCTCTTGATCTGTCCAATAGCCACTGACTGTCATGTTTTGTAAATGAGCTCCCCAAACCTGATTTGACGCATCTGTGAAAATAAGGGTATTGTGTTCCTGTGGAAGAAAAGGACAACCCATTTTAGAATTTTTTGGATCTTCCACCACTGAAGATGCTTTTTCAGAAGGTTTGAAACAGGAATCTTCAGGTCTAGAGACTGGGGATCCTGCCAGTTTATTTTTAGGTACCACTGGAAAAGGCCCATATATAACTGACCCATTGGTATTGTCTTTTCTAGGGATGCTAGTACACCTATCAGGGACATAAGCAACCTTGGGGTTGTTTGTGATGCGATCTCCATGACTTTTCCTGTATCAAGTCGAAATGGTAACCCAGAAAGTCGATTTTTTGTGTAGGTTCGAGCTCTGATTTTTCTAAATTTATCACAAAGCCGAGTTCTTGAATCTCATGGATGAGTTCTTTTGTGTAGAGCTGACACTGGTGTCTGGTATTTGCTCTTAACAACCAGTCGTCCAGGTATTGGTGAACTCGAATTCCGCGAGACTGAAGAACGAGCCTCTTTTACAATCCGCATGAACTATAGCGGTGCAGTCACCAACCGCAATGGCAGTGCTTTGAATTGATACATTTGCTTGTCTACATGGAAACATAGCCAATGTTGAGAATCTGGGTGTATGGGCACGTGAAAGAACGCGTCTTTCAGGTCTATCGAAACTAGCCATTCTCCTTTTATGACCGAGTTTCCGAATATCACTGCTGTCCCCATTTTAAAATTTGGAACTAGCAGGCATTTGTCCAGGACACTGAGATCTATCACAGGGCGCCATTTATTGCCGGGTTCTGGTACAAGAAATAATCTGCTGTAAACCTGGAGTTGTGCAATCCTTGAGGTAGTAACTTGTGCCTTTTTGAAGCATTTGCGACACTCTTAGGTAGCCATGTTTTTCCTGTCTGTAACCGCTTTAAATTATGGGATGTACAGACATGGGTGGATTCGACTGGAATATTATTCGATAAACCTTCTCAAGATTTGCACAACCCTTGTATTTGGTACGGAGATCTGTTGAAACTGGTCATTAACCTTTTGTGATCGAGTTTCTTTATAAAATTTGTCAACTCCATTCACAGCTTGGAGGGACAAACGCATGTTGAAGACACAAAGATCCCTACTGGCCAAAGATATTGTGGGATTAATGCAAAGAAAATGCCAGGAATGGTCATCCATCCACGGACTAACCTTGCCCAATGCTGTTTAACTTCCTTGAATAGAGAAGAACTCCTGGTGCAGCCTGTCCGTACTGTACACTTATAAAGCACATAGCACATCAACGATCTATGTCTTGATAAACAAAATAATATTTTCATCCATAAGAAGCACCATTGAGTCAGATATGATAGAAGTAACAATTTTACTGAGAAAATCCAGCGACTTGTAGTCATTTACAGAATAAATTGTGTGTAAATGAACATAGTAAATGTAACACAATATTATCAGCAACATGGCGGATTGTTTTCCTGTCTGTAGCACCTGCAGTAGAGCTACATGAAAGGGGAGTTTCGATTGGAGGGCTACATAGTACCCATTCAAAAACTGCACAACTCTGAGATGGCAATAATATTTCCAATTAAACCAGCAATTTATAGTTATTTCTTCTACTACACCAGAATCCCCTATTTCATTGAGAATAATGGTGGGAAAGCATATGTATTATGTTCTCTATAATGAAGTAATAAATGGTCCACCAGCCAGTTGTAGAATAAAGACAAGGCAATGGAGGAAATTAACCATCTTGATGCCTGGTTTGTAGGTTGAAAGCAACGTTGATAAACTTCTGAAGCAGATCTTGTAGGACTGACTGTTTTTCAGGCTACAGGAAATCAGCTAACTGCTGGTATGGTAGAGTACTATTGAATGGTTACTGCTGCATTCATTCATAAAAATCCACCAGGACTTCATGAGAGGAATTTGTTATTGGACGATCTGAAGTATATTTTTGGATTCGAGATGAAGGGTCACCTTCTGTGTGTCTACCAAGTAGACAGGCTACTAGCTTTCTGGAGGTTTAATTAATAACCCCAGAAAACGAGTTTTAATCTGCCCAGCTATCAAATCTCAACATCATCTGGTGTTGCAAAAGCAAACTCTAGTAGATCTTCTACTGCTAGCTGTTTTTTAGTCGCAGGAGACCTCTTAACGCCATCTTCAGGAAAATGTGGCTAGTTGAAAGACTTCTGATGAACATCCCTCATAAATGAAGAGGTAGGCAGCTTGAACCAAAAAACTGAAGAATCTCCTGTAACAGATCCTCTACCAAAAGCTGTTTTACAGCCAAGGGGGATCTAAGAATGCTGTCATGGATTACTCAACCTTCAGCATGAAATATTGTACTTCAGATCTGTAGAATAGGAAGTTTTAAACTTCTTTCTTCTTAGCACGAACTCTATGAATTCTAAAAGAATGCATCTGCCGTCTTGGAAATGGGCAGAGTTGAAAAAGCTTCACGTGTTGCCTCCTCGACGGCCAAAAATTGAATGAGGATCTCTCGACAAAGTCCAACCGACAATGTGTTGTGCGCATGCGCACCTATCACTAACTACGGGGTTCACCTCTCGAACAAGAATAATTTTTTAATATTCTTGTTGGTCGCCGCGTTTTGCCTCCACAAAACCAAGTAAGCATTTGTGAGGATAAGGTAAGGCTATTTTACGCAATAAAATTAAAACTTGCAACTGCTTAAAATATAAAAACTGAAAACACAAACACCTTATATTAGAAAAATATATAAATGTATTTAAAGAATAATTTGATTTTGTATAGATTTTACGCCTATTTTTAGCTGTTTTGAGGACCCCAGTATTAAACTGAATCATTTCATCTTATAAAAACAAATCATCTCTGCAAATAAAAGTGGATTATGACATTTATTTTGTATATTAGGTTAGTAAAGTTACTCTACACTGAAGTGTAAGCGGAAAACAGGTAGCTGAACTTTATGGCGGTTTGCAATAATTTACTTACCGTACTGATGATACCGATACTATCACAACACCCCTACTAGTTTCCACCTTATCAATATATACAGCTCGTCAAGTAACAGGGTGTCTGCCACCGCATTATTTAAGTTTCACTGTGTTTGTATTTTGAAATATAAACTTGTTTTTGATGTACAAAATGACATGCCATCACAAACCTTGTCTAGTGGGTCAGAGTCGGGACATAATCTTTTTTCTGCTGACTCAGCACTTTTGACTTCATCCTGTGGACACACTTTATCAGACATTTTTGCTTTCCTGCAAAAACAGAACACAATACAATAAAATTCGTGAGAAAAAATTTAAAGGTGTTATATATTGGGATATATCGCAAAAATCTATTACTGCAAAATTAGATCATGAATTGGAGGCTTTGGACCATAAAGGCATGACAAAACATAAACTAGACCTAGCGCATCGGAAAACCGATGCAAATTGTATCCACCGTAAAGACAATGCACCAAAACCTCTAGGACCAATAATAAGCAAGTTATAAGCACTTTTAAGTTTGGCTGTCCTCATTTGACCTTGAAGGAGGGGCCCAAGGTCAAATCCGACCACACCAGAAGATTCCCAGCCCATGATTTTCTATATGTTGGTTTACCATCCCAAACCTCTGGGACCAATAATAAGCGAGTTATAGGCACTTTTACCTTTGGCTATCCTCGGTTGACCTTGAAGGAGGGACCCAAGGTCAAATCCGACCACACCAGAAGATTCCCAGCCCATGAATTCCTATATGCTGGTTTACCATGCCAAACCTCTAGGACCAATAATAAGCGAGTTATAAGCACTTTTAAGTTTGGCTGTCCTCGTTGACCTTGAAGGAGGGGCCCAAGGTCAAATCCAACCATGCCAGAAGATTCCCCGCCCATGATTTCCTGTATGTTGGTTTACCATCCCAAACCACTGGGATCAATAATAAGCGAGTTATAAGCACTTTTAAGTTTGGCTATCCTCGTTTGACCTCGAAGGAGGGGCCCAAGGTCAAATCCGACCACACCAGAAGATTCTCAGCCCATGATTTCCTATAGGTTGTTTTACCATCCCAAACCTCTAGAACCAATAATAAGCGAGTTATAAGCACTTTTAAGTTTCGCTGTCCTCATTTGACCTTGAAGGAGGGGCCCAAGGTCAAATCTGACCACACCAGAAGATTCCCAGCCCATGATTTCCTATATGTTGGTTTACCATCCCAAACCTCTAGAACCAATAATAAGTGAGTTATAAGCACTTTTAAGTTTGGCTGTCCTCATTTGACCTTGAACGAGGGGCCAAAGGTCAAATCCGACCACACCAGAAGATTCCCAGCCCATGATTTCCTATAGGTTGGTTTACCATCCCAAACCTCTAGGGCCAATAATAAGCGAGTTATAAGCACTTTTACCCATGGCTATCCTCATTTGACCTTCAAGGAGGGACCCAAGGTCAAATCCGACCACACCAGAAGATTCCCAGCCCATGATTTTCTATATGCTGGTTTACCATCCCAAACCTCTAGGACCAATAATAAGCGAGTTATAAGCACTTTTAAGTTTGGCTGTCCTCATTTGACCTTGAATGAGGGGCCCAAGGTCAAATCCGACCACACCAGAAGATTCCCAGCCCATGATTTTCTATATGTTGGTTTACCATCCCAAACCTCTAGGACCAATAATAAGTGAGTTATAGGCACTTTTACCTTTGGCTATCCTCGGTTGACCTTGAAGGAGGGGCCCAAGGTCAAATCCGACCACACCAGAAGATTCCCAGCTCATGATTTCCTATATGCTGGTTTACCATCCCAAACCTCTAGGACCAATAATAAGCAAGTTATAAGCACTTTTAAGTTTGGCTGTCCTCATTTGACCTTGAAGGAGGGGCCCAAGGTCAAATCCGACCACACCAGAAGATTCCCAGCCCATGATTTCCTATATGTTGGTTTACCATCCCAAACCTCTAGGATCGATAATAAGCGAGTTATAAGCACTTTTAAGTTTGGCTATCCTCGTTTGACCTTGAAGGAGGGGTCCAAGGTCAAATCTGACCACATCAGAAGATTCACAGCACATGATTTCCTATATGTTGGTTTACCGTCCCAAACCTCTAGGATCGATAATAAGCGAGTTATAAGCACTTTTAAGTTTGGCTATCCTCGTTTGACCTTGAAGGAGGGGTCCAAGGTCAAATCTGACCACATCAGAAGATTCGCAGCACATGATTTCCTATAGGTTGGCTTCACATTGCAAACCTCTAGGACCAATAATAAGGGAGATGTAGGCACTTTTAAAGTCCTCTATGTGGGTTACTTCGGCACTCCGTGGATGACCTTGAGTTAGGACTTTCAAGGTCAAATGTGTGCAAGGTTGTAGAGGACATGTATATGTGTCATACATATCACCTATGAAGAGATTCAACCTTCTACCTATGAGGAACAGCCAGTTGAAAAATGTAGATTATTTTCAAAGAAATGCCCATGGCGGCCATCTGGTTTTTCAGAATGAGGCTATTTTCCTTCCCAGAGAAGCTTACCCCCCCAATGAAGATATCCTGCAAATTTGGTGAACCTAACTGCTGTTGTTTTCCTCTTAGAGTGTTAACGCCGAAAATCTCTCTACGCGCGGCGGCGGCGTAGCAAACGCTAAACCAAAGTATCCACCGAATGCTTACGGTGGATACAAATATTTAACTGTGAACAAATTTTGCGGCTTAATGGTGGTCTGGACTTTCTGGGGCAAAATAAAATGGCTGTTCATTCTGTAGAGGGAATATCATGAATCAGACAATTTGAAAGTTTGTGAAAATTTAGAATTACAGTTTTCTGCCAATCTGATTCACTGTATCTATGTCTTCACTTTGACTTAGGAAAACAAAACATGGCAGTTGCCTCTCACTGAAATCACAACAAAAGTCCGCAATGTGCAATAATATAGAGTAAGAAATCTAAAATTCGACAGGAATATAAAATTCACCACCTCTAAAACCTTAGTTAATTTTATGAAGAAAATGATGTTTTTGTCCAAAAATTGGTATTTTTCAGTTCAAAAAGCCTTAATTTACTATACAGTCAACAAATCTCACCACAATTTATTTATTTTATTAGTATTTTCACATGTGGCGAATTTCAGATATGTGGCGAATTTTAGATTTCTTACTCTAGTACAAAAATTATAAACATTTCTTCAGACTTAAGGCTTGTTTCCCACATTTTAACTTTTCCTTCAATCATGCGTGTTGAAAATCGAGATGGCATTTGTAAAATGTTGAAAATTTCAGTAAAAATGCTCTTGATACTGATATACCTGGGTAACCAATACATCCATATCTCAAATATGTCAGTGTGTATTTATGTCAGTTATTGCCCTTTTGGTGTGAAAAATATCACTCCAAAAAACAGCTGACAAAAAGTACTAGATGAGTTTACAGATACCCTGGCGATCAAAAATTTCGTTGAAATAACTCTACCTCACACCGCTTAGGAACTAATGCAAGTTTTTTCGTAACTTTACGCAGAAATTCAAGATGGCCGCCAAAAATGGCAGGGTAACGATTTTTGGCAAAGAGTAACAGATGACTTCAGCGATTTCTGAAGTGTGGCCCCTGTCAATTGTCATCAGGGTATGTCCATCTTTATTCTTCAATGTACCTGGACTTGGTTATGGAGATATATCTTCTAAATAGCTGCTAATTGATATCAGACTCCCCTTTCCCCTTGAACTGATTAAAGAGCTGTTTGATAATTAGATTGGGCCAACTTGGCACCAACATATCCCCAGACATTTCATCACTCATGCAACATGCTTTGACTGGGTATTTTCCATGGGACCCCTTCGGTGTGATATAATTTTGAGGGGAAAGATAATCAACCACTTATAGAAGAACTTGAGTAATTCAATCTTACAATATTTTTATTTTGCAAAGCAAAATTGTATCCCCAGACGATGGATGAGAATCCAGGAACTTTGCCCACAAGAACTTTGTCCAATGCAAACTCTATCCACAGGCACCTTGCCCACAAGGAACTACACCCACAACAATCATGACAGGGTAGGATGTTCACCCACAATATAAATTTTTCTAACCACATAGACATTTTCATTTTTTAACAATCAATCAATCCATATAGAAAACAACTCAGGACATATAGTGTTAAAAGAGATAAACATTAACTGAACTTCCTAAGATGCACTATATAAAGTATGTAAGTTGATTTCATCAGCATTTAATTCAGTGTTGATAGATAATTCAGTGTTGATAGATTTACATAGTAGTGAAAACAATAAAACATACCAGAGGTGGCCAAAACCTTTGCAATGAAGAATACATGTATACTAAAAAGGTTTTAAGAAAGTCCAAAGGTCGTTGAGAATATTATTACATTGCAACATTACACCCTTATAATTCAATAATATAATAAGAAGCTGACCTTTAATACGGTAGATATTGTACACTTATACTTCAATAAAACATTAAAAAGCTAATTTTGCAGATATTATTTTATATCATTATTTTATGCAAAGTTCCTCCAATGTTGAAATGTTGGGGGCAAAGTCTTTTGTGGGCAAAGGTCCTGTGGGCAAGAGTCCTTGTGGGCAAAGGTCCAACCACAAGTTTATCTGTTTCTATGTTTTAATATATTAGTGGATAGATGAAACATTATAAAACAAATATGCAATTAGATTTTCTTTTTTTTTCTACATAATTTGACATGTATCCTTTCAAGCCTTTTACAATGTGAATTAAAGCTGGTTTCACAGTTTCATTTATAATAAGAAGAAACAGTAAGATCTGACAATATCACTTGTCAGTTCCTTACAAACAAAATGAAGTTTTAGTTTATATAGTGCTACATATGCCAGGTTTTATACCATAATACTGCTTAAATAAAGAAGGCGAGTGCTTTTTTATATATCTGTAGAGCGAAAAAAAAAGGAAGACATGGTATAAATCTGACTGATGTATGATGATCATCTCATTAAACATTTAACATTATTACTGAAGATCTAACACTCCACCCCTTTGTCCTATTAGGTAATGTAGTCCCTCCTCTGGGGACCTCCAGCTATTGAGTGACACTAAATAAACAAAGGTATTGAAATGATATCAAATGAGAAACAGAGAACTAGGCTGGTCAGTATGGTTGCAGATCTCCTGTAATAGTGATGGTATAAAATAAGAAACACCCTGATATATACAAAAGGGGTATCTGCCACTGTGGCCTAGCGGTAACACACTTGTCTAGGAACTCAGAGGACGTGGGTTCAAACCCAGGTACAGGCAGATACATAGTAGCTCAGATGACCACTTCAAATGGTGGTCCTCTGTCATTGGGTCCTATCCCCTGAAGGATGTTGACAAATTGTCATCCTTGAGCCTCTATCTTCCAGTTAGGGGAATGTCAGTTACTTGTGAGTTGGGGCTGTATCTGTGCAGTTGGATGGGTTAAATAGCGCTTTGAGTCCTGTAGTATATGGAGATATTGTGCTGAGTATAAAATACAATACAATACAATATGGGTAATAAACTACTCAGAAATCAATGGTCCAGTCTATCTATTTTATAACCTTGCCCCAAATAGCTCAGTTAATCTTATGACCAATAAATAATAAATAACCAATAAATGACCAATAAATATAAATAAGGAATGTCCAACAGGAAAATTATACGTCCAACAGGAAAATTATACTTCCATATTTATATATAAACTAGAAAAAGGTTTTTGCTAAGAAAAACAAGCAGCCCAGATGGAGACTTGAGTTAATAAAGCTGTAGTAGTTGTGGTATGAGACTGTAAGCAGAACATAAACTTTACTGTGTTTTGTATCTGATCGAAAAGTGGATTATTTAAAAACTGTAGCAGTTGCAGTATTAAACTGTAAGCAGAATGTCAGCTTTATTGTGTTTCGTAGTAATGTAAAAAATACACAAATCATGTTGTCAGATGTTACTGTTAACATTTTTCATTCACACATGACACTATATCTGAATATCATGAAACTCCAAGGTTTTTATATAAGGCTTTTTCCATTCTCTCAAAACAGACAAGGCATTCTTTCCACAAGGCTCTACTTCCATGAACCTAAAGATAAATGTCCTTGACTGTTTGAATTGTTTTCCCCCACAAAAAGATTTACTGTAAGCATATCCCTTAATGAAAAGAAATGAATAGATCTTGAATCTTGATATCCCTTTTCAACCTTTTCAGCCGACACATTATTATGTAACACAGATGTTAACACAAAAAAGCACAGTGGGGCATAAGTGAGGAGTGGGACTTTCCATGAATCTACCTCCAGATAGTTATCACAAAAAAGCAAATACAGAGTTGGAGGAGAAAAAAGAGACAGCTCACTCTTTAATAATTAGTTGGAGATACATAAAATACTGTACAAGAAAAACTGTTTATGAGAAAGTGTTTTTTCCCAGTCATCTTATCTTCGGAATTCTAATTCGACTTTTATAGCGCTTAATCTCCACTGAGTAGTGGAATCTAATGCGCAACAAGACAATAGCAATATGCAAATTCAAAGTTCAGGGACAGAAATAGGTCAGCACCACGTGGAAGCCATAAGAGAAAATGAGCCAAGGAGGATATGCCTTTGCGTAGAGATAGGTTGTCAGCTTCTTTCTAAAAGAGGCAATAGTAGGTAATGCACGAAGGTCTTCAGGAAGTGAATTCCAAACATTGGGTGCATCAAAGGCAAAACTGAAGCCAAACTGCTTACTGAACTTTTGAATTGTAGGTTGAAATTTTGGTACATTAAGGAAATTGGCAACACTCTGTCTACGTCTAGTATTGTAAGAAGTGCGGTATGTGGATAGATATGGAGCAAAATATTTAGGGAAACCATTATGAATAAACTGAAAGAAGTCAAGTCTATACATTTGACCAATTTACATAGTCTATGTGAATAAGCAGCTACATTAACAACTCCTGCTGCAAAACAAAAGCTGAATTAATTAAAGGTTTTCCCCCAAAAAGGAAAAGTCATATCCACACAATTTCACAAGAATGAAATCAGAAGAATGTTGGATTTTTTAATGTGCCTAAAATTGGGAATTTATATTTTATGAACACTGATCAGTTACAATATGTTAATAACCACATCAGTGCATGCTAAATACCTCATTTTTTCTTTCAAGATGCTATATATTCAAAAACACCAGGAGGTTAGCTTTGCCAGATAACAGAAATTTTGTTTTAAGTATACATGTGGCAGGTGTGGTTTTAAAAAGTCTTAAAATAAATGCGGTGGGAGCAAAAACTATAAATTTATTATGTTAAGATGGCCAAAGTCTCTTAACTACAGGAATTGTAAGCAAAAAGGTCATAAAAAGCTTCCTTAAGCTTAATCTATGTGTTACGTTGAACTGATTTTATTGAACAGTAAGTCAGTGGGGGGTTGAAAACCCTCATTTTACTTCAAGATGGCCATGACTGTACTTGCAGTGGAACTCCAAGGTGGAAAGAAATAAGAATGTCCATATTGTCATGTTTAATAAGTGTGAAAAATTTAACTAAGGTCACCTGAACAATACGATAGCTGGAGATTACAACTCCATAATTTCACTGCAAGGTGGCCATAAATTCATTCATACTGGGACTTTAAGATGAACATAAAATAAGACTGACCCTTTTTGTCATCCTTTACAACTGCATAAAGTTTAGCTGAGGTCAGTTGAACAATAACATTGCTGGAGGCTGAAAACTTCCTTTTTTCACTGCAAGGTGACCATAACTTCATTCATATTGGGACTTTAAGGTGACCATTAATCAGAATGTCCCTTCTGCCAACCTTTATAAATGTGCCAAGTTTTATTTTAAAAATTTAAACATTAATCGAGCTTAGGGATGAAAAATCCTACATTTTAAGTTTAAGATGGCCATAACATTATTAATATTTAAATCATAAGGTAGTAAGAGTCTTCTTTTGATCTACTTCAATATCAATATCTGTTCAAAATGGAAAAAGAAAGGGGTCAGATAGTTTTATTCCAATTTTATGACTTTAGTCGGGTCATAGCTCCAATAACATTACCAGTTTAAGGTCACCATAAAGTCAGGATAATCCTTTGGTAAGTCTTAATGTATATGCCAAGTTTGGTTGAAAAAGATGAAAAACTAAGTGAACTGGAGGGTTAAAACCCACTTTTTTTTCACTTCAGCATGTGAAAGATTATCAAAAAGTAGCTGAATAAGTTATTCCAACAACCGAAATCCTGACCATTTTTGAGATACAGACAGAGTACCTATTTTTTAAAAATTTACAAAAATCAAATGCCTCCCATTCAGGCATCTATGGTCCGATTGATCAGGAAATCCTTTCCGGCCTGCAGATGTAGGTTTAGAATGTACCTGATAAATTTTATAGCACTGGTGTGTGTTTTTTTTCCGAAATGCGATGACGAGGTGTTTTTGAAAAATGCTTAAGGTTACTTTAAGTACAGTTTAAGGTCTCCTCAAAGACAAAGTATCCCAAAAATTTTTCCCGCCCCTGTAGTTTTAAAGTAAGATAAGAAGGAAACACAAATTTTAAAGCCCAAGAAGTTATTCAAGGAAGACCATAATCCGGCGGCCACGGTGATCAGTCGAACTCACGTGAAAACAAATAAGCGTCCCTGACGGGCCGCTTAATTATTAAACCACAAGAACTGATTTATAACTAGATTGGGCCAACTCGGCGCCAACATATCCCCAGACAGGTCATCACTCACGCCACAGGTTTTGATCGGGAATTTTTAAAAACATAATTACCCATTATTATATGAACTTCAGCACATCAATCTACTCTGTTTATATCTTCCAAGGAAGATGGTGTATCCCCAGACGCCGAATACATAACTCAAATTATATTTTCAATCTTCCTGCAATGATAACTCTAAACCTATTTTCAAAGTATTTAAATGATTGATGATTGAATGTCCATTCTAAAATAATAATCCCAAAAGAGCATATCTGTTTCTATATTTGTTGACACATAAAATATTATTTTTAACGCTGTGGCTATGGATCCGTGTGTCACGGTTCAATAGCTTACCAGTCTATCGATCAGTGTAGTGTTTTCACGGTTGAATAGTGCTAATATATCCGTGATTTTGAGTAAATAGTGACAGAAACAGCAATAACTGTAACTATTTTAATTGATGATATACACTGAAACACAAAAGCACTCCCTGTATATCTTACGAAAAATAGCACTCTGTACAACTGACTTTTATTTACAACCGGGGAATATGACCACAATATTTACTTTAAAAACACATGTAGGCTAGCCCTGCCTTCTAGGCTGTCTAAACCAGAATGCAAACACGAAATATTTTTGCCATAATGTAAATTGTATCAGAGGCCTTTCCTGTCTGGGAGACTCATCAGCTAGCTAAGCTACATAAATATATGAGAACATTATGAAAAATAATTATAATGCAATTAACCAGTTGTGTCTATACTATACATTAACACCTGGGACAAGGCTGGGACACAGAAGTAACATATACTTCACATTACATGCATAGGTGAAACTGGGACTTATATTATCTGCCAACTTTCAGACACTACAAAGTACACATAAGTCTACTTTCAAAATAAACGTGAACACAAGGACTGACAGATTTATGGTTTTTAACAGCAGGCAGTCAGATAGGCTCAAAATCCATTTGAAATTTCCAACTGGAGTTTTTCCTTAGACTGATGAGTGGAATTATTAACACTTTTAAAAATGACATGCCATCATCCTCAGTGTAATGCCCCTTCCATTGATATAACCGGCTGCTAATTGCAATTATCAGCTCAAGTGAAAGTGACAGTGTTGTGAGTTTACAGTCATGTAATATTTCAAATCTTCTTGTGTGTGAAACTTATCACAGTGGTTGTGTTTGGCATTTTCCTGCCATTATTTCTCATAATTCACGGAACTGTAAGTGTTTATAAACTACACGGACCAACAGACCATTAAACTATTGAACCGCGAAACACGGATCAGCAGCCACTCCGTATTTTTAACTCAACTCATCATACTTTTCAATCTTCCTTCAAAGTATTTAAATGATTGATGATTCAATGTCCATTCTAAAATTCATAATCCCAAAAGCGCATATCTGTTTCTATATTTGTTCACAAATAAAATATTATTTAAAAAAAAATTATTTATATTATTATTTTATTATATTATTTTTAGAATTTGCAAATTGTTTTCAGTTATTCATTTCCTCTATACCTATATATGTGGTCCATATATATGCAACCTAAATATGTGACACAATCTCTGTTCTGACTCCCCTTTGTGTTATATGTAATGAAGCCCACCACCTCCCACCCCCACCCCTCTCCCCTTCTCCACACATCTCTCACTATTACACAAGATCTGCAACCCCATTGAGGTCTTTGTTTCTCATCTGATATCATTAAATACCTAGTTTGTTTATTTAGTGTCACTCAATATAGCTGGAGGTCCCAGAGGTGGGTGGGGGGAATCCGGGTGGGGGATGTGGGTTGGGACTTAGTTTAGTTTATTAGTTTATTATAGTGACATGTTTTATGTTGACAAGGATTATACAAAAACTATTGAAGTAATACCCAGCCCTATATGGGCTTATAAGTCACTTTAAATAGAGAGTTAATAACAAACAGAGCAAACATATTTTGAGGTAAGATACAGTAAATAAAGACAGCAATTCAATACATAAAAATTAACAATATAATTTACTTTTTCTTTCTTGCCACAAATCAAAAATAAAATTAATAACCATATTGACATTCATATCAGTTAATACCCTTGATAATTGATCTATTAATAATTCAGATTTATCTATATTTAAAATTTTGAAATATTTCATACGAATCAGCTCTAAAGCTGGACAAACACAAACAAAATGTATCTCATCTTCTACATCTTTTTTACACAGTTTACATGTTCTCTCAAAGAGATGGAGTGCTACAGCATAAATGGTAAACAAACAATCTATATAAAAGGGGTACTCAAATACAAAAAGAATTGAGAATTTTAAGTATGTGATTATCAACTGAAATGAGTTCATAACTGTAGGAGCTGTGTCAAAATTAACTGAGGCAAGTTGAATAAAACTGGGCTAGTTGAGGGTTAAAAATCCCCTAGTTTTACTACATACGGATATAATTTCATTAATATTGGGACTTAAAGCTCACTTAAAGTGTCCATTTTGTCTACTTGAATATGTTTAACCGGCGTTTAACCAGTTTCATTTTAAAAAGTGAAAAACTCAGCAAGCAGAGGTATAACACACAAAAATAAGTTCTTAAAAGACTAAGATAGCCATAACATTATTAATATTCAAAATTTAAATAGACAGGCATTTCCTTTTAAAAATTCAAAGATTTCAGCTCTATAACCCACATAGTTTGACAGTTACTGGGCTTTAAAGTGGCATAATGTCCATACATTGGGTTTCTGTGGGCATTTTACAATTGTTAAAGAGACCTTAGCAATTAAACTACAGATCTGAAACTTTTTGGGGGACATACATAACAAACAAAAATTATATATAATACAGTTTAAGACTTGTCACACTAAGCATTTCCAAATAACAGGGCAAAATACGGAAAAAATGTCCAAAAAGGCACTTGGGCGAGTGTCTATGGCCCTCATACACAGGTTAAATGTCTACTAAAAACCTTGATTTTCGCCATATGTAAAAAGGACATAATAATGCATTCCCAGATGGGATTTCAGCTCCATCAATCACATAGTTTAACAGTCACAGGGCTTAAAGGTGGCAAAAAGTCCAAATATTGGGTCTCTGTGGGCCTTTTAGAGATCTCGATGTGGCTTTCAAATTAAAGCTTCAGACTTAAAATTTGTTACATACTAAGATTACACATAGAATATGTATCTAATAAAGTTTGAAACTTCTCAGACTTACCATTTCCAAGTTACAGAGCAAAATATGTGAAAAATGTCTTAAAAGGGTCACTCAGGTGGGTGTTCAAGGTCCTCATACACAGGTTAAATGTCTACTTGAAGCCTTGATTTTTGGCACATGTAAAAAGAACATAATAATGTATTCCCAGATGAGATTTCAACTCTATCAGTCACATAGTTTAACAGTCACAGGCCTTAAAATTGGCAAAAAGTCCAAATACTGGGTCTTTATGGGGCCTTCTAGAGACCTAAATGTGGCCTTCAAATTAAAGCTGCAGACTTAAAATTTGTCACATACTAAGATTACACATAGAATATGCATCTAATACAGTTTGAAACTTCTTAGACTTACCATTTCCAAGTTACAGGGCAAAATATGTGAAAAATGTCTAAAAATGGTCACTCGGGTGGGGATTTATGGTCCTCATACACAGGTTAAATGTCTTCTTAAAGCCTCAATTTTTGGCACATATATAAATAACATACTAATATCTTCCCAGATAGGATTTGAGCTCTATCAGTCACATAGTTTGACAGTCACAGGGCTTAAAAGTAGCAAAAAGTCCAAATATTGGGTCTTTGGGAGCCTTTTAGAGACCTCAATTTGACCTTCAAAATTAAAGCTTTAGACTTAAAATCTGTTACATACTAAGATTACACACAGAATATATATCTAATACAGTTTGAAACTTCTCAGACTTACCATTTCCAAGTTACAGGGAAAAAGATGTGAAAAATGTCTTATAAGGGTCACTCGGGTGGGTGTTTATGGTCCTGATACACAGGTTAACTGTCTATTAAAGGCCTAAATGTTGGGGCACATATAAGAAAACACATAGATATATTCCCAGATGATATTTAACTTAGATGAGAGACATAGTTTGAAAGCTACAGTGCTTGAAAGTGGCAAAAAGTGCATAAATTGGGTCTCTGTGGGCACTTTTGAGACCTTAAGTCGACCCCTTTGGGTAAACCTACAGCCCTAAAATTTTCTACAGACAAGGATTACATATCAAAGTTATACCTAGCACAGTTTGAGACTCATCAGAATTACCACTTCCAAATTATAGGGCAAAATATGTGAAAAGTATAGCAAAAAATCCCTAAGTGGGGGTATTTATGGGCCTCAAAGACAATTTTCTCCTCAACTTAAAGTCGTGATTTTCGGCACATGTACTAAGAACATATTAATGTGTTGTCAGGTAAAATTTCAGCCAGCTGAGCATCATAGTTTGTGACCTACAGGGCTCTAAGTGGCCAAAATTCCAATTTCTGACCTTAAGGTGGCCATAAGTTCTTTTTTACTGGGAGTTTAAGGTCACCTTAAAATAGGGATCATCCTTTGGGCACCCTTAACATGTGTACCAAGTTTGAAAAAAAAAAATTAATTTGTTTTTGAGTTATCGCGTCCACAAGGAAATTTCTACGGCGGCGGCGGCGCGACGGACCTGAATCCAATATATCCCCGACTTTCGTCTGGGGATATAATTATAATTCAGAATTGAGATTTATACATGTGTGATTATCAACTGAAATAAGTTCATAACTCTAGGAGCTGTGTCAAAATTAACTGATGCAAGTTGATTAATACTGGGCTAGTCAAGGGCTAAAAATCGCCTACTTTCACTACATAAGGGTATAATTCCATTAATATTGGGACCTAAAGCTCACCAGAAAATAACAATGAACATTTTGCCTACTTTAATATGTAGAACCAGTTTCATTTTAATAACTTAAAAACCTCAGCAAGCAGAGGGATAAAGCACAAAAATAATTTCTTAAAAGCCTTAGCAGACAGCCATAACATCATCAATATTCAAAATTTAAATATACAGGCCTACAACCCCCAAACAATATCCCTACCAAGTATCAACTTCCTACACCTTACGGTTTCCGAGATATAGCCCGGACAAGATTTTAAATATCAAGGTCACTACGGCAAGGTCAAACTAGAGGATCGCTCGCAAAAAAAAAAGATAATGTTTTTGCGTCCCGAAAAGGATATAAAGGTGAGGGCTAAAGTATTAAGAAAATGCTTCGTTTCTAGCCTTATACTGTTGTGGCAACCAAAGTCAGCGCAGTCTGCTCTATCTAGCACGGTTTTCAAGATATAAGCATTTTTGTGTTTTGCAAAAAATAAAAAAATTAAAAATGTCCGCTATATTTGGCGAGACAAAAATATTTTGAAAATTGGCATGGCTACTCTGCAGAGATACCCAGCAGGTCAAAAATTTTGTTAAGTTCGCTCCATATAGCACGGTTTTCGAGATATAAGCATTTTTGTGTTTTGCAAAAACTTTGAAAATTCAAAATGGCCACCATTTTTGGGGAGACAAAAATTTTTGTCAAGACCACTGCCGTGGTGTGTATCTCCCGCCGAGCATTAAAGCAGAAGAAATAGCTTTTCCGAGATATTCACAATTTTTCATTTTCGTGTGTGAAAGGTCTTCCAAAAGGAGGTGAATGAGTTATTTGAGAAAAATTGGCTATCTGCAATACTATTAAGAGATAATTCACATTTACTCATTTTGAGTAGGTGAATAATTATCTATGGGTCTGAAACTTCACCAAGTGAAAGCTCTCCCAAAAGTACATGAATGAGTTATTTGAGAAAAATTGGCTATCTGCAATACTTTTAGAGATAATTCGCATTTACTCATTTTGAGTAGGTGAGTAATTAGCTATGGGTCTGAAACTTCACCATGTGAAAGCTCTCCCACAAGTAGATGAATGAGTATTTGATAAAAATTGGGTATCCGCAATACTTTTACAGATAATTAGCATTTACTCATTTTGAGTAGGTCAATAAATAGCTATGGGTCTGAAACTTCACAGAGTGAAAGCTCTCCCAAAAGTAGGTGAATGAGTTATTTGAGAAAAATTGGCTATCTGCAATACTTTTAGAGATAATTCACATTTACTCATTTTGAGTAGGTGAATAATTAGCTATGGGTCTGAAACTTGACCAAGTGAAAGCTCTGCCAAAAGTAGGTGAATGACTTATTTGAGAAAAATTGGCTATCTGCAATACTTTTAGAGATAATTCGCATTTACTCATTTTGAGTAGGTGAGTAATTAGCTATGGGTCTGAAACTTCACCAAGTGAAAGCTCTCCCAAAAGTAGGTGAATGAGTTATTTGAGAAAAATTGGCTATCTGCAATACTTTTAGAGATAATTCGCATTTACTCATTTTGAGTAGGTGAGTAATTAGCTATGGGTCTGAAACTTCACAGAGTGAAAGCTCTGCCAAAAGTAGGTGAATGAGTTATTTGAGAAAAATTGGCTATCTGCAATACTTTTAGAGATAATTCGTATTTACTCATTTTGAGTAGGTGAGTAATTAGCTATGGGTCTGAAACTTCACAGAGTGAAAGCTCTCCCAAAAGTAGGTGAATGAGTTATTTGAGAAAAATTGGCTATCTGCAATACTTTTAGAGATAATTCGCATTTACTCATCTTGAGTAGGTGAGTAATTAGCTATGGGTCTGAAACTTCACCAAGTGAAAGCTCTCCCAAAAGTAGGTGAATGATTAATTTGACAAAAATTGGCTATCTGCAATACTTTTAGAGATAATTCGCATTTACTCATTTTGAGTAGGTGAGTAATTAGCTATGGGTCTGAAACTTCACCAAGTGAAAGCTCTCCCAAAAGTAGGTGAATGAGTTATTTGAGAAAAATTGGCTATCTGCAATACTTTTAGAGATAATTCGCATTTACTCATTTTGAGTAGGTGAGTAATTAGCTATGGGTCTGAAACTTCACCAAGTGAAAGCTCTCCCAAAAGTAGGTGAATGAGTTATTTGAGAAAAATTGGCTATCTGCAATACTTTTAGAGATAATTCGCATTTACTCATTTTGAGTAGGTGAGTAATTAGCTATGGGTCTAAAACTTCACCATGTGAAAGCTCTCCCACAAGTAGATGAATGAGTTATTTCATAAAAATTGGGTATCCGCAATACTTTTACAGATAATTAGCATTTACTCATTTTGAGTAGGTAAATAATTAGCTATGGGTCTGAAACTTCACCATGTGAAAGCTCTCCCAAAAGTAGGTGAATGAGTTATTGAGAAAAATTGGCTATCTGCAATACTTTTAGAGATAATTCGCATTTACTCATTTTGAGTAGGTGAGTAATTGGCTATGGGTCTGAAACTTCACCATGTGAAAGCTCTTCCAAAAGTAGGTGAATGAGTTATTTGAGAAAAATTGGCCATCTGCAATACTTTTAGAGGTAATTCGCATTTACTCTTTTTGAGTAGGTGAGCAATTAGCTATGGGTCTGAAACTTCACCAAGTGAAAGCTCTTTGGGATAGCTGCTCTGCAGAGATACCCTGAAGATAAAAAATTTCGTCGAAATCGCTCTATCTAGCACGGTTTTCGAAATATTAGCATTTTTGTGTTTTGCAATTTTCGCGCAAAAATTCGAAAATTCAAAATGGCCGCCATTTTTGGCAAGACAAAATTTTTTTGAAAATTGGCATGGATACTCTGCAGAGATACCCTGTGGGTCAAAAATTTCGTCGAAATCGCTCTATCTAGCACGGTTTTCGAGATATAAGCATTTTTGTGTTTTGCAATTTTGCGAAAAATTCGAAAATTCAAAATGGCCGCCATTTTTTGCGAGAAATTTTTTGTTTGAAAATTGGCATGGCTACTCTGCAGAGATACCCTGCGGGTCAAAAATTTCGTCGAAATCGCTCTATCTAGCAGGGTTTTTGAGATATAAGCATTTTTATGTTTTGCAATTTTTGCGAAAAATTCGAAAATTCAAAATGGCCGCCATTTTTGGCGAGACAAAATTTTTTTGAAAATTGCCATGGCTACTCTGCAGATATACCCTGTGGGTCAAAAATTTCGTCGAAATCGCTCTATCTAGCAGGGTTTTTGAGATATAAGCATTTTTGTGTTTTGCAATTTTGCGAAAAATTCGAAAATTCAAAATGGCCGCCATTTTTGGCAAGACAAAATTTTTTTGAAAATTGGCATGGATACTCTGCAGAGATACCCTGTGGGTCAAAAATTTCGTCGAAATCGCTCTATCTAGCACGGTTTTCGAGATATAAGCATTTTTGTGTTTTGCAATTTTGCGAAAAATTCGAAAATTCAAAATGGCCGCCATTTTTTGCGAGAAATTTTTTGTTTGAAAATTGGCATGGCTACTCTGCAGAGATACCCTGCGGGTCAAAAATTTCGTCGAAATCGCTCTATCTAGCAGGGTTTTTGAGATATAAGCATTTTTATGTTTTGCAATTTTTGCGAAAAATTCGAAAATTCAAAATGGCCGCCATTTTTGGCGAGACAAAATTTTTTTGAAAATTGCCATGGCTACTCTGCAGATATACCCTGTGGGTCAAAAATTTCGTCGAAATCGCTCTATCTAGCAGGGTTTTTGAGATATAAGCATTTTTGTGTTTTGCAATTTTGCGAAAAATTCGAAAATTCAAAATGGCCGCCATTTTTTGCGAGAAATTTTTTGTTTGAAAATTGGCATGGCTACTCTGCAGAGATACCCTGCGGGTCAAAAATTTCGTCGAAATCGCTCTATCTAGCAGGGTTTTTGAGATATAAGCATTTTTATGTTTTGCAATTTTTGCGAAAAATTCGAAAATTCAAAATGGCCGCCATTTTTGGCGAGACAAAATTTTTTTGAAAATTGCCATGGCTACTCTGCAGATATACCCTGTGGGTCAAAAATTTCGTCGAAATCGCTCTATCTAGCAGGGTTTTTGAGATATAAGCATTTTTATGTTTTGCAATTTTTGCGAAAAATTCGAAAATTCAAAATGGCCGCCATTTTTGGCGAGACAAAAATATTTTCAAAATTGGGATAACTACTCTGCAGAGATACCCTGTGGGTCAAAAATTTCGTCAAAATCGCTCTATCTAGCACAGTTTTCGAGATATAAGCATTTTTGTGTTTTGCAATTTTTGCGAAAATTCAAAATGGCCGCCATTTTTGGCGAGACAAAAATTTTTTGAAAATTGCGAAAAGTACTCCGCAGAGATATCCTGCGGGTCAAAAATTTTGTCGAAATTGCTCTATCTAGCACGGTTTTTGAGATATAAGCATTTTTGTGTTTTGCAATTTTTGCGAAAATTTCGAAAATTCAAAATGGCCGCCATTTTGGGCGAGACAAAAATTTTTTGAAAATTGGGAAAACTACTCCGCAGAGATACCCTGTGGGTCAAAAATCTCGTCGAAATCGCTCTATCTAGCACGGTTTTCGAGATATAAGCATTTTTGTGTTTTCCTTATTTGGAAAATTCGTAGATTAATTAATCATTAATTACTCGGCCATTTCTTGACCAATCAATGCCAAAATCTAATGATTTCCAGATTTTAATAGAATGAATGTATTTGCCAAGTTTCAGGTGAATTGATAAAATTCCTTTCAAGTTATCATCCGGACAAGCTTCCCCATCGAAAAAAGACATTTTTGGTCATGTGACCTCTCTGATTGGTTGAAATGTCACTGCAGCATATTCAAAAAAATTCCCCAAGACTACTGCCTAAACCTGCCAAATTTGAAAAGAATCCGCCTAACGGTTACAGAGTTATAAGGAAAACAAAATGCGGAGCCGCCGGAGCCGCCGGAGCCTGAAGCTCTCCCATACACAAACAAAAACGAAGGTCACACCATAACATTGCACACCTACACCCCCTAACCAATTTCCCTACCAAGTATCAACTTCCTAAACCTTACAGTTTCTGAGATACAGCCTGGACAAACTTTTTCCCACCGCCCGTTGGAAGGCCCATCTGGACACCAAGGGTGAAAACAATACCCCGACAGGTGACAGCCCTTAAGGGCTGTGGGGTAAAAAAAAACAAACTTTAAATATTATACAGTTTGAGACTTAGCAAACACTTAGCATTTCCAAATTACAGGGCAAAATACAGGAAAAAATGTCAAAAAAGGTCACTTGGGTGGGTGTCTATGGTCCTCATACACAGGTTAAATCTCTACTTAAAGCCTTGATTTTCGGCATATGTAAAAAGAACATATTATATATTCCCAGAAGAGATTTTAGCTCTATCAGTCACATAGTTTAACAGTCACAGGACTTAAAAGTGGCAAAAAGTCCAAATATTGGGTCTCTGTGGGCCTCTTAGAGACCTCAATGTGACCTTCATGTTAAAGCTTCAGATTTCAAATCTGTTACAAGCAAAGATTACACATAGAATGTATATCTTATACAGTTTGAAACGTCTCAGACTTACCATTTTCCAAGTTACAGGGCAAAATATGTGAAAAATGTCACAAAAGGGTCACTCGGGTGGGCATTTATGGTCCTTATACACAGGTTAAATATCTATTAAAGGCCTAAATTTTGGGGCACATATAAGAAAAACATATTGACATATTCCAAGATGATATTTCACCTAGATGAGAGATATAGTTTGAACACTACAGTGCTTGAAAGTGGCAAAAAGTCCATAAATTGGGTCTCTGTGGCCAATTTTCAGACCTTAAGTCCACCTTATAGTTAAACATACAGCCCTTAAATTTTTTTACAGACAAGGATTACAAATAAAAGTTATACCTATTGCAGTTTGAGACTCATCAGAATTACCACTTCCAAATTATAGGGCACAATATGTGAAAAATGTAGGAAAAAAATCTCTAAGTCGGGTCTTTGTTGGCCTCAAATACAATTGTATCCTCAACTTAAAGTCTTGATTTTTGACACATGTACTAAGAATATAGTAATGTGTTCTCAGAAGTGTTGGTTTCGAATAATAACATATATATCGATATCAAACAATATTATTTCCTTCTGTATTGATCGATATTGAAATATCGGGTCATAGATGTCTTCCGAGAGAGACCTTCCAAACTTTTTTGCAAGTTTTAGTAGTTTACCGAAACATAAACAAATATGCCGTTTCCGCTTTAGCAATAAATGAAAATTGACAAAAATGATATGAAAACCAATCTATTTCTCCAATTCTGTATTTTATTTGAATGGAAAACAACTTTATTGCATCTATTAAATGGTATGTTCTGATATTGTTATTGTACCCTGCATGATCGATATCGGCATATTTAGCACGAAATGATGAATTCTAGCCAGATGAGCCTCATAGTTTGTGACCTAGGGGACGCTAAGTGGCCAAAAGTCAAATTTCTGACCTTAAGGTGGCCATCTCCTGAATTTGCAAGTGGATCATTTATATAGTGGATTCCTTTTCGTTCAAAATTTTCCTTTTTAAGCAAAATATTACGGTTTTGTAAAAAGTAGGTGTTCCAAATTGGATAGGTCCTGACGTTTATTTCATTAGAAAAATTTTCTTAGTATGTAATCCAGGATTTAAAAACATCTTTCCAAAAGACATTTCGAACATAGTTTTTTAGTTTCTTTAGAGAAACAACATCGAACAGCCAAACTTCTTTTTTTTTGTTTTGCTATGTTATTCTCAAAAAATATGTTGCCAACTGCCATCCTTTTTTATCAAATTATTAATGTATGTCATTTTTAGATCTTGTCTAAAAAGTCGAGCCTTGTTAACTTAAGGACACCATCTTGAATATCCTCCTCAAGTTGGGCTAGTGTTATTCTTGGTTTTTTTATCATCCCAAAGGAAGCGTTTAAAAATTATCTCCATTTGTTTTAGAAGTTCTGAAGTAGGGGAAGGTAGTACTTGCATAATATATACCAGTTGTGGGACAATTAGAGTCTTTAGTACAGTTACGTTACCTACAAGGGAGAGTTTTCGCCTTTTGTAACAATGAATGATTTTTTTTCTATGGTATGAAGTTTTGAGTTGTAAATCTCTGCAACCATTATGTCTTTATCAACATTAAAGTCTATACCCAACAGTGTGAAGCTCTTTGCCCATTTTAAGTTTACTGCTACCCTGCATAAGTTGGCCGCCCTCACCACATCTCCATATGAGTAGCCTACTACACTCTGAAATCATGTATTATTGTTAAACTTATTATATGCAACAGTTTTCATTGGTGTACAATAAGCTATTTGTCTTTTTGGAGCCTGTAGATGAGCCGCGGCCAACTTATGTCTGCGGCCAACTTATGCAGGGTAGTGGCTTTCTACCAGTGAACGCCCGCCTACTAGTGAACGCCCGCCTTCTACTTCTTTGTTAGAGGTCAAGGACAAATTCTTCTATATATCAACAAAATGATAGAGATGAAATGTTAAAATATAAAGTGTTGAAACAAATTTAACAAAATGTATCTCAGATAATAATTGTAGTGCATATCATTTGACAATCTGGTGGTGGAAGAATAAAATATAAAGCTGTTGCTCTAATTTAAATTCAATATATTAACTTCAGCATGGGCGTTTACTGGTAGAATGCCACTAGTAGCAGTAGATCGTAGCACAGTGTTATGTAAGATACGTAGTTTCATTGCCCCTAACCACACTGCGAATGTTTTATCAAACTTTCATTTAAGACCACTGCAAAGGTAAAATTCTTCAAAAAAAGAAACAAAAATTAATTAAAATGCCGAAAATCGGCAACGCAAGGATACACCCGTGGCGTTTGAAGCGAATGGCATACGTGTATAAACGTAAGCCGTAAATCAAAAGAGCAATGTTACAAAATACATATTTGGTGAATGAAAAGTACTTACCATTAAGCTTCAATTCACGCTCTTTTGATTAATATCCATGGTTTGCAGGAATTTAAAATGGGGCAAAACTTCAAAAGTCAACACAAACCTAAAGTGGTGTTTGATTCGAACAGGAGAGTAGAAAATTCTTATCTGTAATCTGATTGGCTCTTGGCTCTTTACAGTAAAGCTCTCAAAGAAAATTTTTAAGGTACCCAAAAAACAATATGTCCTGCACCCAGGAATATTGAAGTCATGTGGCAATGAATGAAGTAACATGCAATAGTTGTGTATAGCATAAGCCAGATATATTTAATTTATTTTGTTTGTTCATATTACATTGTTTTACACAAAAATACACCATGAAAGATGTTTTCTTTTTTCAATGGAATTCAAAGCCATTTCAAAGGCATCCTGCTCATAATTTCTAATATAGTTGCCACTTTTTGTAAAAAGTAAAATACCCCTGTCAAGTAATGCAATGGATAGTTCGGCCCCCTATTCCAAATCACTTGTAAAATGAAAATTATAAAAAAATTAGAGTAAATAATATGGCAAAAAATATATGGTTCAAACCTTTCAACACCTTTGTCATGAAAAATTCAATCCAGATGCAAGTTCAATGGGGGAGGGTTCAAACTCTGCCACACCTCTGACATGTAAAGTCCAAACAAGATGTAAGATCAATGGGACAGGATTCAAACTATGCCAAGCATCTGTCATGCAAAGTCCAAACAAGATGTAATTACAATGGGGGAGGATTCAAACCATGTCACACATCTGTCATGCAAAGTCCAAAGAAGATGTAAGTTTAATAGGGGAGGGTTCAAACCTTGCCACACCTTTGGCATGTAATGTCCAAACTAGATGTAGGTTCATTGGGGGAGGTTCCAGAGTTGATTCAATGAATTCCAGTTAATTTGAAGAAACATAGATTTATTGTGACTGTTAAAAGATATATTCATACAACAGTCATCTTCCATTCTGTTGGTTATTATAAATCAGTCAATTTATCACTTAGCTCAAAAGGAACTATTTTTGAAACTTTAAGCTTTTCATGGGTCAGAAATATAAGTTTCTGTTGACATATGCCAACATCTGTATTTACAAAGATTCTTACAATTGTCCCTAGAATTACACTTGTAATATATATATTTATACTGTCTTAGAAGAATTCTTACCTATGCACACATTTTTTTTAGCTTCTATTCTTACAGTTATTCTTATCTAAGATTTGTTTTGTGATTAGGTATTTATTCTAAGAATAACAAAATTGTGAATACAGGTTCTGATCAACAGGTTGTGAAAATAGGCTTGCCACTCAGAAGTTGATATAAACACAAATTAAAATCTCGTATTTCGGTATTTTCAAAAAATCCTCAAAAATCAGTCATTATAACTATATCTATAAGTTTATATATTTAGAAAGATTTGGAAATCAACTTTCTTGTGTTATATACTTAGAAATTAGTAAAGTTAAAGATTCCAGTGTCTATCATATATATATCAAAAGTGTCATTAATGAATGACAGAACCTAGATTTTCTAGAAGCAACAAGGTAGATATATGGTTAGCCTTTGTAGAGAAAGCAATTTGGATGTGTTTTATAAAACTATAAATACCAAAGCACCATTTTATGTTGTAAAAAGTGAAAATAGACGCTCTTATATTCAAGAAAAACGGCCATACTCGAATTAACAAGACCCTCGAATCAAGGATACTGGACTATTCTATATCAAATTTAAGTTTTAGTAACCCCCAGAGACCCTCCCACAAATCTCTCAATGCTTCAGTATGTTTTGAATGGAATATTAGTAGGCGTATTTCACAACCGTAATCCGTCAAATCTAGATTCGTCAGATCAACGGATTTGCTTGTTTTGTGACTTGAATCTGAATCTGGATTATGAAGCCGTTGATCTACATCGAGAGGTAGATCAACAGATTCAGAGTCCTTGGATTACCCATAATTCTTTGTAAAATAACGGCAGCAACATGTGGGTAAAAATTTTAACATTTGGGAAATTTTATTATATTGTAATATGATAATATTAATTTACTATATATTGGCATATATTAATATGTTATATTTATGTCGGTTCATCTTATTTTCATATTTTAGATTCAGATCTATACTGGTCAGCTACCCAAGTTCATCGCCTACCCAAGTTCGTTGCCTGCACTTTTTGACAATATTTAAACCTACCGGTATTTGCAATTATCTTTCTTTGTAGAGTAATACATTAGCATTATAAGCACTTGTTCTGCTTGTTTCAGTATCAATATTGCTTGTCCTTTTCAGTTTTTAAGGCAGGTGACGAACATGGGTAGGCGACGAACTTGGGTAGCTGAGCAGTAGAAAATTGCATTTCACGAATCTAGCTAATCCAACGAATCCAAATCTGAATCTAGATTCGACGGATTGTGCAGATTCTTGGTTGTGAAATATAGCCTTACGTCTTGGTGATTCGCGAGTTTTAACGTTTTAGTTATGAGCTTATTTCATGTCTAAATATTTTATTTTGCAGTAATTTGGATGTGTTTTATAAAACTATAACCACCAAAGCATCATTTTATGTTATAAAAAGTGAAAATTGATGCTCTTATATTAATGAAAAACGGTCATACTCGAATCAACAACACCCTCGAATCAAGGATACTTGACTATACGCCTAGTGGTAAATCGTTCGATTCAAACGCCACCGGCAATAGAAGACACAACGATACGTCCATGGGGCAAACGCCGATTGGACGATAAACTGTGACTTGATATCTCCACTACAAATGAGGTTGTGCAGAACACTACCAAGAAATACTACATACAACCTTTGAATTAATTTTCCTGGCAATGTGCTAAAAACCTGTTTCAGTCAAGTATTAAATCTAAATATTTAGCAACTTTCTCATCGCATTGGTCATATTTACATACGTTGATAAATTGTCTTTTAATATATAAGCCGTTTAAAATTAACAGTATCCACTTAATACTTTCAACTTCAAATACTAAAAGGCCATCCATGGAACAATTTTTGCCAGAATTGCTTTCAACTTATATAAGCACAAACTACAATCAAAATTTAAACTGTTGTTTTTCCAAATATTAGAAGGCCATGAAGCAATGTTAGCCAGGATTGCATTTAATTGACCTAAACAAAAATTACAATCAGAATGTTAAACTTGTTTTTCTACTCTGTCTTTAATGGGCCCTGTATACCAATTTGAGATAGAATTGCTATTACAGTTTTTAAAAGAATATTCCCTAATTGCAATGGGTTCATATGTAGTGCTTTGTCATAGTACTAATTCCATTATGTATTTAAATATTACTTATATGTAATATTGCAATCAAATATAGTGGGAATGACTATAAATAATAGCAGCTTCTGGGCAAGGTCATTATTGTTTCAGGATATATCATGCTGACACACGTATAGTTCTCACAGATAAAATTATAATATTGTAATTGAATATTATTGAGTGCTGACTGCAGAACTTTAGCAATATCTCTAATAAGTCAAACAACTATATTACAAATCCTAGTGTACTCAAAACTTAGTCAGATGGCTGCCCTGCGGCCTAACTGGTTCAAGGGTCCAGCTAGTATATTTAGCAACTTCAATCCTCATTAGATTGAAGATAAAGAGCTTGGACTCAGTTTCTATAGCTTAGAACAAGGGTACCAGCACCAGTGTGCTATGTTTAATGGCTATGAAGATGTTGCAGAAGAAATCCTGAATGTGATGTCAACTTTGTAAATTGAGAACCTGGGTTTTAATCTGTAAGTGATGAAATTTATTTTTATGAACGGAGTTTGGAAGGGATTTGTGTTTGTGATGGGGAATGTTTTTGGTGAAATTGAATTTACATAAAATTGTTAGAAAATGGGGGTTATTTTTGGGGCAACTCTTTCCTAAATAAAACTTCTTGGATTTTTTGGGTAGTCCTGAAAAGGACTGATAGATGACAGCATGTTCTCCCCCTCAGTCTTCTTAAACTCTGTCCTCCTGCCCAGCCAGTGTCCCTACATGATTGAAATAGTCTTTCAGTAGGTGTCGTTGATGTTTGGCCTCCCTCGATGGGTTTCTCAAGTTCTCATTGTGTCCCTGTCCGCCCTGGTCTGCCTGTGGTGCTAGTATGTAGTCGGCTGGAGTGGGTTGTCTGTCTGCCCCCCCTGATGGCTTCTCAACATGTTATGTAGTACTACACATGTTAACACAATCTCTCTGACTACTTTTGGCCTCTGCTCCATGGTGGTCAACAGCACCCTCAATCGCCAATGAGTTCTCGACCAACTTCCTCCCCCTGGATATCCTGTAGTTGGCTAAGATCTCCTCCCTGGTCAGTTGTCGTCTATTGTATGGCTTGACCAGCCAAGGCATAAGGGCAAAGGCATTGTCCTCCAGCAAGAAGTAGTGTAGATTTGGCCCTCAGGTCCAAGTGGTTCAGGTGGTGGTAGTCCCAAGGTTCCATTCTCAATTCTTCTTTTCAGTTTGCTACGGTTGAATATATGAGCATCAGATGATGACCCACTGGCCCCCACATTGACCCACAGGAATTTGTAATCTGTATTGACTAAAGCCATAAGTACCAGGCACACTGAAAACCAAAAGTTGGTAGACAGAACTAAGATCCATTAGTTAAATCAAAATTTAACTAACACCTTAGTTTCTAAAACTAAGAGCCCTGTTTGGTCCAGCTAAGTTTGAGTTTGAGCATGCACCATATGAATTGTTTACATTTGGATTTTGGCGCAATTATTTGAATCAGGGATAAGTTATTTTCCTCATATATGACAATATTAGTGTCTACATTTGTTAAAATGATTTAAATTTAATAAATTAAATAGATTAAAATGATGTGCATTGCAATCAATTTTCATACAAAATAAGTTATGTAGAGAGGTTTGTAAATTTGAGGTGGATAAGATCTTGTATTACTGCCCACTAAAATAAATACTGTTAAATATTCACTTTATTTGATGTATTTCATGGAAAATCCCACAGTAACATTAATCCTTTATGTATTATTACTGTTTTGCTTTCTTTTGAAATATGTTAACAATACAAAATTGAGTGTAGTAATAATTTTTATTTTGTTTAACTAATTGTATTTGTTAGTGAAACTAACACGT
Organism: Sabellastarte sp. h YS-2021; assembly: GCA_964017235.1. Taxonomy (NCBI): domain Eukaryota; kingdom Metazoa; phylum Annelida; class Polychaeta; order Sabellida; family Sabellidae; genus Sabellastarte; species Sabellastarte sp. h YS-2021. The sequence continues at coordinate 146,752,679 of OZ024931.1, forward strand.
TGGTTTGGTTAACCAATCTGATTTGTAGGGGCTACAGACTTCGAGTTGGTTAGCCAAACTAACATACATTTGTTAGAATTAGTTGTCGCAACTACTTTAGGTTGGTTAATTTTTACAATATTTTATTTTCACAATTCCTATTTTTTTAGCTTTATGTCACAGTTTGAAGACCAATCAATTAATAAATCTATTAAATTTGAATACTATATATCTCAGATGAAGTTCTGTGTGCACTCAAGTAGTGAAATCATTTTCAGAGGCAGATACAGGATTTCCCGAAAGGGGGGGCGTGGGGTGTCGCGGGTATGGATATTTCATACTTGGACATTTTGTAGTGGGACATATTGTGCGGTGCACGGACAAAATACTGGGGGACAAAATGCCAGTCGAAATTGCAAGGGGGAACAAAATGCCGGCCATTTTATGGGACAGGGAGGGTAAAATGCCAATATTATCAAAACATATTATTTTTGACACTGATGATCAAGTAAACTGAAAAAGCCTCTAGCAGAAAAAAGCCTATGTAAAAACCTGCAGCAGAAAATACCTCAGTATAAAATCCCTAAATTGTACATGACGCATTTACACACAGTCTTCTACTGTGACTTTTTCTGCAGTTTTTTTCTGTTGGGGCTTTTTGTGCACTCAATTGTCAGACATATACAGCAGTTTACTGACATGAATACAAATACATGAAACCTAAAATAAACTTCAAAGGGGCTTCCCCCAATAAACAATGGTATAACTGTGAAGAAAATTAAATTGGAGGGAAACATACTTGAAATCTAAATTTATATGCCACAATGTTTCTTCAACATCTTTATTTTAAAATAACTGATTCTTTCATTATGTGTCTTTAACAACACATAAACCAGTTCATTAAATTTGATGAAATGTTTTCAGAATTTAACTCTTTTTTTGGAATTTAATGTTATCATAGCCACTGTAGCAAATTAAAACTGAAACACAGAAGTGAAGTAATTAATAATTAATTGGGGTGAGTGATTCCAGTTTTGTAAACATACACTTTTGTACAAAAAAGGTTTATAAACAAAGTTATCCACAAAAGATGTAATCCTCAGTTTGTTTGAGGATGAGACCTAACTTAGTAAGTTAGTATACACACAAAAGAGCCTAATCCCCTTTGATACTGGACAGTGACACAGGTATAATAACTGTCACTTTAAACAGGTATATTACCCTAGTAAAGACAGATCTTGGGGTGGGGGATTGAAGGGGGGCGTGGACAGAGACAAAAAGCCCCATGACTAAAGTTTCCAACTCTGAAAGGGGGGGCGTGCGCCCTCCACGCCCCCCCTAGATCTGCCACTGATTTTATTTATATTTATGTAGCCTCCTTTATTTAACGCAATGAGTTGGATACCAGAACAAGAAGTACCAAATGTGAAAACAAGAAAGTAGAGTTCAACATTGTCATGCCATTGTAGCCAATTGGTTACGCTTGATGAAGAAGTCATGGGGATAAATCAACTTTTTCGAGGAAAGTCAGAAAGTAAAGGTATTAATATGTAGTATTTAATTGCAATATTAATATGAAATTTTAATGCTGTTTTGCATGTTTATGATTGATTTATGTGTATTGCAAACTCCAAGTGACAGCTGAACTATTTCTTCATATCTGTTGATATAAAATATGTTACTTGTAAAAGAATTTTATAAAAGTGTTATATTTTAATAATTTTGGTGTAAAAAAAAAAAAATGTAAAAGATGGTAGCAAAATATTAAATTTTGTGCAATATTTTATAATTTTGATTTTTTTGGTTCAGTGAAAACTATAAGTTTAAAAGCACTGATGTTTGAATATTTCATTCACATGATAAATTTTGCAGTTTCTTTAGATAAGTTATTAACCCTTTTCAACCCTTTTGTTGTATTTTAATTTGTATACCCATCAGGTAGGTGGTGGTATGAGTTCAACCTAAACAAACTACATATTTCATGTAACATACAAAAAAGGGGGCTTGGTGGTGTAGTGCTGAGGCTGCAGGTTCGAAGCTCGGGCCAGGAGCTTCATGTTGGAAAATTGGTAGTTACTCGCCGATGCCTGGTGGTTTACAGTGCAGAATCTTGACCAACTAGTATGCACTGGTTCCTCCACCCATAAACTATCCATCACAATATGACCCTGGTTGTTGAATGCGACGTAAAACAACAAATAATTCTAATTCATGTAACAATAAAAGCATACTTTTTTTCAAAATCTTAGCATCAGATCAGTTACACAGTCGGTAGTACACTGGAAGGGATAATTTGCTAGTGTCACACCCCTTAATTGCACCCTATCAAATGTTTTTGAGTGTCTTAGTCATTGAATATTTCATGACTAAAGCAAAAGTCACATTACATCTGGATACACACATTAAATGTTTTTTAATTTCTCACGTGAATATATTTAATAGAGAAATTCTTTATCTCGCCAACAAACACCATGTTTTTGTTTTACAGAATGGAAACATTGTTGAAGACATACCAGTGATCACAATCCAATAATGATGATTCTGCAACATAGCAAGAAAGAATCTATAGCAGATTTGGAATTACACACATTTGTACAACTGACTGGACCTGGTTACAGAGATGAACAAAGAGTAGATATAGTAGTTGAAGCAGGGTTGACTTAAAGTTACTTGAGCCTGTATATAATATCAACATTAAATATTCACTGTGCAGTGCGGATTAAATATCAAATATACAGTACAACTTGCTTTCAGTGTGAAGTTAGTTTGGTTACACTTTTCATTATTGGATTTCTAAAGTGTTTTTATTTTGGCTACATTTAAGTCAAATTTCATCTGAAATTAAATGATATACAAGGCCTGCATTCAAAAAAATACTGAGACAAATTTGTCTTAAGTTTTGGTCTCAAGAATGAGACAATTTTTTTATTTTAAACTACTTAGTTATTAACACAATAAATTAGACCAAATCTCAACTTTAGACTGATGCATTGTTGTCTTAGATATTTTAATAAAAGGTTCAAGTGTTATTCCCACTTCTGATCTTAACATGTACATAGGTATTAGAATTTATTAAAACACAAGTTGTTGCATGAAGGTCTCAGTGAAATGTGTGGGAATCTTTCTACATTTTAATCTCCCCTGTATATTATAACAACATACAGGAGATCAGATTATCTGGTCACTGACACTTTAACATAATGAGAGGGATCTGGAAAACCTTACTAGCCTGGAAAATGACTCTAACATTTAACATCCACAACAATATTTTTCTTGCTGAGAAACTGTGAATTTAAAGTTGACACTATTTTGTCTCAGAATTAAGACCTCTTTGTAAATAGTGGCCTCTGGGTACAATTATCACTTTAATATTTTTGTGGTATTGTAAGTTTTAAATACAAAAATGTATTAGTGATATAGTTTATTTTCTGTATATATGCAAAAACCTTTTTTTGTTAATGTTCCTTCAAATGCTAATATGAAAATATGTTGATGTAATTTAAACCTCTTGTGTCTAACCTATAAAGACCCAAAATGACTTTTTGCTTAAAAACAAATCCAAGTAACCAGATAAAGTTCAGTTTGAACCCTGGGCCAACCTATGTGAGAAAGTTGGTAGTTGCTGATCAATGCCCACATTTTACACTGTAGAATCTTGGCCAACCAGTATGTACTGGTTTGGAAGATAAAATTCCTAATAAAATTGCTGGATAATAAATTTCATAAATAAATTCCTAGTTATAAGCTGTTTGATGCCATTAGTGATGCTGGATTAATGAAGTTCTTGGTGTGAAACTTTGCCTTGGTGTTAAAATTGAAATGTTTATTTTATCACCTCATCATCAGATGTTACAATAAAGTATTTTGATATATGGGTCACTTGTTTCTTGTTGCATTGTCATGCAAAGCATTATTTTAAAAAAGTGTAGTTATAAACTTGTTTGCCATGCATGTAGTCAGTAATATTTAATCAATTTGATTAAATAAAAACTCATCTAATTGGATTAATAAACCTACTTATAGCTCTTACTAATGAAGTCAGTTTGGGTAACCAACTTACATTGGCCTTACCAATTTACCAAATTAATTCAAGTAACTAACTTACTTGGTTAGACAAACCAAGTTAACTGGTAGAACAAACAAATGACTTTAGTTGTAGTAACCAACATGGTTTGTTTGTGGAACCAACTTAGTTTGTTAAGTCTTACAAACTTTCTTTGTTGACCAACCAACACACTTAGTTAATATAACCAACTTAATTGGTTAAATTAGACATCGTAGGATCAACCAACTTTTCTTTGTTAGACTAACCAACTTTTGTTTTCAGTGCAGAAGTAGCCGTTGTAATTGAAATATTCACTGCCTGACTTCTTCGGCTTCTTAATAGCAATGTGTTTTCCATCTAATGCACCGACTGCATGGGGGACATTCCATCTGTTTTTAAATCTTTCTTCAATTTTCTTCCAGTCTTCAGGATCAGTGGGACAGATCAAGTACTCATGTTGAAATTCTTTCAAAATGGCTTTTGCAGACCTGGGGGACAAATTTGCAGATGGCCGTTCTTCCAAACCTCCATTGGTATTGCAGTGAAGTGTAGCTTTCCCCTGTGGATAAGTGTCTCAAAGTAACTGCCAGTTTCAATCTGACTTCCAGTAGCTTCCTGAAGTTGGTGATTGACTTCCTGAGATGGGGGGTGATTCTTTCTTCAATCAAATAAAAAAGTGCTGGTTCCATCCTGGTGAAGTTTCTGTAGCCTGGTATGTCAGTAGTGATTAACTCGTCCAAGAGTGTTCTGTAGCAACCTCTCTCCTCTCTCCGCAGTATCCAGGGCATGACCCATGGATTCTGTGACTTCCTTCTCCATGGGGGTGGTGGGGGTGATGGTGATGCTGGCTGGGCTGGTGCTGGGTTCTACTGTCTTCTGTGTCTTGAAATCATCATGTACAATAAAATATTTAACTCAATAAAAAACAAAAGGACCCTCAAGTGATCAAGCAGTTGCTCTTGATGTGTTCCTGTCATCTTTGAAGTGTGAAATGAATGGCACATCACAGTGGAGGGGGGTTTATATAGTGTGATATGGATCATGGATCTGGATCTCAACTCTAGATATTGACCCACAAAAACAATCAGTCCTGTTGGGAAGGGTCGGGAACATGCTCCTGGCTTGTCTGCTTGTGATCCGACTAGTCTGTTAGGGGTTTAGGGCTTGTCGTAATACTTCTACATCTGGCTGTGCAAAAAACGTCCCTGACCCTACGTCTTGTCGTGATGGCCATTACGACCTGTCTGTAACTGTACCGTCCTGTCGGGGATTTCATAACAGACTCAGCATTTTCGCGTGCTTTTTCGCACGACCCTACGACTTTTGCAACCAACCCTAGGATCGTAGGGTTGGTTACAGGGTCGGCTCCAGTGGAACACCTGCATTAACTTTAATTTGTCATATTTTCTCAAGATCAGCTTTTTTGTCAGATAATACATCAAAATGTACATCTGATGTTATATTTAATTTTTCACATTCTTCAATGTCCCTAATAAGTGTTTTCTGCTTGAAATTTGTTTCTTCAAAAATGAATCAAACTTGATTTTCTCCCCGAATTTGGAGAAATATCATTTTTAACAAAATATAGCTATCCACTGTGTAAAGGTAATCTTACCATAATTTTCTGGATTATTTAAGATATCATAATCATAGACTGGTATTGCATATTTTAGAACTTCCTGCTGAATTATCTTATTGATAAGATCAAGGTGTTTCATATTGCTAAGGAGACTATTATTAAATTTCCAAACCCCTTTGTATTTTCTAAAACAATCTAGTAATATATCCATTTTAATTATAGAATGATCTGATCTATATCTTGCTTTGATATCACTCTTTGTTATGAGATTAGAAAAAATCAAGATGTGCTTGTTTTAAAAGTCTTCGTTTGCACCAGGTATAACAGTGTTTATTAGGATTTTGATATCTGTATATATCAAGCAAGTCAAATTCGCTTATCATATCTAAAACTGTTTTGTGTGCATTTTGGTTATTTACATGTTTATAATTGTGGGTATCTATGCCTGGGTTTAAAACTAAATTAAAATCTCCACATATTACAAAAAATCTGCTTTAAAGTTTTTTAAAATATTTTTAATTCATTAAAAAAAGCAGGATCATTGTTATTAGGTGCATAGTCTGTGATTACACTCAATGTCATAGAGTTTAATTTTAGCAGCAAATGAAGATAATTTCCTTGAGTATCTTTACTGACTTCCAATACTTCATACTCAAAAGTATTCTTCAAAAGTATTGCTACCCCATGTGAATTTGTTTTCACACCATGAATGTAGCAATCGTTACCCCAAAATTCTGAATGTCACTATCTACCCAGTGGGTGTCCTGCAAACATAAAATGTTTATATTTATTTCTTTAAAATTTGATAAGAACATCTCACCTTTTGTCTAACTTTTGTAATCCTTGACAGTTTGCAGACAATACCTGAATGTTATTCCCAACAACTGACATTAATAGTTATGAAAAGATTCTCCACAGGCAGTATTCGATATTCCTTTGCAAAATTATTATTATTCCATTTACACATAGTATTGTTTGTTTTGTACAACTGGTGGTCCTCATTGTATTCCTCCTTATCCTTACTTTGATGTGAACACCTTGTTTTTAGAGACATTAAAACTAAAAAGTATGCCCAAGTATGTCAAAACAAGTACAAAACAAGATATACTTATTACGATGAACCCTATTAAAGTAAACAAAAGCAATCAACAAAATCAAATGTAAACAAACTTTGTACACAATGTTCAACATAAAACTTGACTTCAAAAACTTATCTTGGAATCACTATCATATATGCATACAGATATAAATACATACAAGAGACCATATCTAGAATGCAAGAGGATTTTTTTGTCTGTGATTGACAATACATACCATCAATAAATGTTGTAAGGCTTTAAACTGAGAGTATGGAAATATGGTCTGTACATTAAAACCAAAAGTACTGCACCAGGAAATAGTTGTGCCTTAAGTTACTTCACAGTTAACAAGGTTATGTTAAAAAGAAATAAAAAACGACAATTTGATTTTTGAAATACATTTTTAAATTTTTAAACTAGATTTTCTGAATTTATTTCACTTCTGAATGTTTATTATATATTCATTATTTATTAAATCAATTGTTTGACCTTGGGGTAGCACTTAAAAACAAGTTTATAACGTACTGGTTCTGTTTTGTATAATGGGACTAATTTTAATCATGATCATTAACTACTTTGAATTTTCTTCCACTCCAATTTAACAGGAGATAAGAAAAAAGAAAATCAAATGTCTGACCTTGCAGAAGTATTATACTGAAAAAGATATCACAATAATTCGCTAACTATACACTTTGTAAAGCTTCATTAGCTACCTGCTTTATGAGTTCAAACCTTTTTTTGCCAAGTTTGTAGCCACCATATTTACATGTCACTACCAGCATAGCTTCTGTCAGTCCCTTTTGTTGCAACAAGTCCCTCAATATACAGCTGGTGTTCCACTCTCCATCATCACTATATCCCTGTACTGTCTGTCCATCAAGGTCTACATACTTGTAGGCATAAATAACATGATCACTATCAGATACAACCTTGTTTTGGTGAAGTGCTCTGAGAACTTGTTTGGCTTCTTTTTGGATGTGAATGGGGTGGAAGTGAGCTTGAAATACACTATCCTCCATAATGATTCGAGTAGAGTGTTGTATAGTATCAAAACTGATATCATCTTCTGTGGGAGTGACATATTTCACTGGATTTGATTCAAACGTATCAGATTTAAGTTTGTTGTTTACAATCAACTTGTCCTTTACAAGTTTGATGTCAGCAGAAACATTCTTACTCTGGGCCTCATTGCGGAGTTTGATCATCTGTGGGATCTGGGCTGTTCTCCATTCATGTACTGATGGTGGAAGCTGTTCACTAATGGAGAAGGGAGTAGATTTTAATTGCTTAGAGTATGACATGACCATGCACATACCCTGTTGTGTTGTGAATGATGCAACAACTGGTCTTGGTCTCGTTCCTCTCTGGCCAATGCAGTGTACCATATCCAACCTCCCTTGAGCACAAGGGTTCTGCTTTGATAACAAAATTGTATCAGGGATCTTAAGGATAGATGACAGAAAGTTTTGCATTTCTAAATGGAGATTTTCATCAGTTTTCTCAGTAATATTGTAAAAGATGAGAGTTTTTTTTTCATACTTTGCATTTTCAAAGACTACAACTTCTTTTTCCATTGATGCAATCCTGGAAGATAGCCTGGCAATAATGCCATCTGATTCTTGCTGATTTAGCTTTACTGTCTATTCTCATTTTCCAAGGTACTGATATCAATGGATACTTCCACCTTTTGAGCTTTGAGAAGATGAAGAATTTCATCTATTTTTTGTTCAAGTGATTGACTGTTTGAAGTGCTCTCAGAGGTATTTTGTGTAGCTCTCATGGGTGTGTCATCACTTTGTCTTCTGAAAGTGCTGAGTTCAAATTCATTTTTAAAGTTTTAGGTGGGTTAGCAGCTGGGCTGGGTATACTTATATCAGACAATTCACTAAGATATCTTTTCTTAGAAATATCCATCTGACGGAGATGTCTGGCATACAACTTATTTCTTTGTCAAAATAGTATGTGTTCTGCTTCAAACTTATGAAGTTTGTTTACTTTAATATGTGCTCTGTTTTAAAATTCTTGCATTTCTTTATTTTACTGCACTTTTGGGGTTATGTTGTCACATATTATACAACACATGTATTTAACAGTTTGGCATTCACTTTTCAGGTTATTTTGTTGCTGGCATTGCCTACACATTAAAAAGACACAACAGAAATCCTTCGTCAACTTTTTCATTCCAAAAACAAAGGCTTTATTTTATATTGTTCTTAATTAAGCGTCCACACACTAGTGTCCCACATTCGAAAAAAATTTTACTGGTGTCACACAATTCACTCCAGCCACCAATTTATGAAGGTGTGTTTTTATTCACATTGTCAACAGAATAAGTGCACCTGCACTAAAATGTCATATACACATGGCTTGTTTTAACCATATATTTCAGAAAATGTTCATTTTTACTTCTCACATATTTATCAATAACACATTATCCTAATACTTGTATGGCAATAAAATATTATCTATATCCTTTTAAAAACCAGTGAGTATAAAATATTCCATGATTCCAGCCATCTTCTAATGGAAAATTAACAACATTTTTTCTCCCTCAAAAAACACAGCATGCATTCTTCAAAACCCTACTTCTATTTTCAAGACTACATTCTTAGCCTGAGTTTAAAACAAAAGTCTTATGTGAACATGAACCTAGAATTTTTGCTTTTGCTTTTAACCCTCAGAAACAAGCTCACCAAACTATGGCATACTCACAAACACCCTCTTTTTGTTTACAAAGTTTCAGAAGTTTTTGACTTGTAAACATTTGTAAGTAGAATTTTCACAGTGTCACCATTCCTACCCAGGGTAGTACACTGACCTATTCATAAATTGCCAATGAAATCATTCAGAAGGCATGTGGGTGGAGCTTGAAGTTACCTAAAGGAGTAGTATGGGGGGTGAGTGACTTGCAAGGGATATTTAAGCCATTAACTCACACTTTTAATATGAACCCATTTTGGTGGAGGGATGAAAGACTAAGTACACCTTTTCCAAAGAGATGGGCCAAATAAGGAGCATGTGTGAATACCTTTTGGATAGTCTTGAAGAAGATATCCATGATATGCAAATAACAAATTGAATACTGAAACTAATTATGACTGAAGATTTATTTATTTATTTGTTTATTTATTTACCCATTTTTTATTTATTTTGTTTTACACCACTTTCAACAGCCTCAGTCATATTGCGACTGGTAGTTTACAGGTGGAGGAACCAGTGCATACTAGGTGGTCAAGATTCTGCACTGTAAGAAACATGTAATCAGTCATTTACTTGAAATTGTGGAAATATCTATTTTTCCTGTAAGTCAGTGGACAAAAGCTAATTCAGATATTTAGAATTTGGTCACCATCAATGATGATGTTAGTGAAATAAAAATAAATGTTCATATCTGAATGTGACAACTTTTAAACCTGGAATATGCCTCAGTTTCTGATTTTGATGCATGTGGAACTCTTATTAATCAACCAATTAGCAGCCCTACCATATATCCAATAACATGTAGTAGTGTTAGAGCACTGGTCTCTATGCTCATAGCCTCATGCTCAGCAGGCATTGGGCTCAAACTTTGATTTCAAGGAAGCAACCTCCACCCAGTTCTAAAAGCACAGACCCTTGTACCCCCTATCTAAGCATATTTAAATAATAATAATAGTAATAATACAAACAAAATATCCGTGAAAGGTGAAAAATTTAACTTTTCAAAACCCTTTTTATAGTTTTTTTCAATTTCAACATCCCAAGCATGGACCACAGTGGCACAGCAGTAACACACTTGCCTGTGATCTCTGAGGTCTGCGTTTCAAACCCCTGACCCTATGTTGGAAAGTTGGTAGTTGCGTGCTGATGGTCGGCAATTTACAGTGCAGAACTGAGTAACTGTATGTACTGATTTCATCATGCTCATAATACTACCCATCGTGACATGGCCTATACAGTGTTGAAAATAAAAAAAAAATAAACAAACTGGCATCAAAATCCATACAAATGGAGTCATATGCAATTGGAAGCTAAAACATAGCTTAAATGTAAATTCAGAAACACAACTTTATTTGTCACTACAGAAAATGACACTACAGAAACTAAAGGTCACTACGGAAAATGACAAAATAATATGTGGATCAACTGTAGATTTATTTATTCAATATGTATGCATCATCGTATAGCCATAAAACAGTATTTTACATATTTGAAATCACATCTTTGTTTCGATATACTCTTGATTTTTTCTGGGTCTTGTATCTGACAATGCATAATCAACTAGAATGAAAGACATGTTATCCAACACTTTTGAGCTAAGGTTAAAGGTCAAAGACATTGTTTTCATGTACCATACAAAAATCAGCATAACACCGAATACCAGTGACAATTTTGAACACCTGTTGTTATCATTGTGACGCCCTGAAAGATACATAGGACAGAAGACAAAGAGGAAATAAAGAGGAATCCACCAAAATATTGATGAATGTACTATTTGTGGACATTTACCATTAAAATTTGCTACTGTCTGACCCAGGCCTAAGCAAGAACATACTCATTCTAATTTGTACTAATGCAGTGTTCTTACCGCTTGTAAACACAAGTTCACGACCAGTACAAATATGCCAAGAACGGAGTCACAGACTGCAATTACCACTCGTTAGCAGGGTGCCTCCAAAACTTTCCAATTTGTGGCCTTCACCTCTGATGACAACAAACTGCTGAATACATGTGTTTTCATTATATTTTATTTATTTATTTGGGGTTTTATGTTGCTTTCAACACTGTACAGGACATATCATGACGGGTAGTTGGAAGGGTAGAGGAAACCAGTACATACAGTTTATCAGGGTTCGGCACTGTAAACTGCCGACCAACGGCGAGCAACTACCAGATTTCCTACTTGAATCGGTGCTGGGAACTGAACCCTGGCCTCAGAGGTGGGAGGCGAGAGTGTTACCCCTCTGCCACCATGGCCCCCCGTGTTATCGTTATAAAAATGCATGTTAAATAAAGTGTTTCAGCTCTCTGGATTTTGTAAATATCTAAGAAAATGTATAACAAATGATATATACATCTTATGCATGGTGGATAGTGACCCACTTGTCACTTGGGTTTGTTTACATTTACATATAAACACACAGGCCGTGAATTAGTTATAGCCTCTCTTACATCCCATTGTATGTGCACGTACGTGTGTACATGGTTACGGATAAAATTTTGGCTGATTTGCAAGGGACACTTAAGCTACACTTGTGAATTTTTAACAGAATATTAAGATCACACAAATCCCACAATAAAAATTGGCATAAACATTTCCTCTGCATGCATGCAGTATTCCTACAAACACATCCATGTCTCAAGGGTAGCTTATGAGAGACACGCGCATGTGCATTCCCCTTGCTTGTGTTGCAAGATCTCCGTATTCAATTGCAGGGTTTGTACATGCTGTATGATACACTCAAGTGTACCTTGCATTAATATTAACCCACTGTGGGGCCTCTATCTAATCGCAGTCTGTTCTTTGATGTTCAAGTACTGATACTCTTGTCAGAAAAATATACTTTGTTTGCACGGGCAAATCTCTGCTACCCCACTACCAGGCTATGCTCATATTTTTAAACAATATTTGCAGCACACTTACATGTGTATACACGTATGATGGGATGTAAGAGAAGCTTAAGAATGGTCAAAGCTTTCTACTGGCAATTACCAACTCATGAGTGGTGTGCACGGGCCCATGTCCTACTCTTGAATGCAGCCTAAGCACTAGAAAACAGACTCACATTCCATACCCAGGAACCCTTGATGTCATAAAACTGGTTTTTGTTCAGTTTTAGATGTATACACCAGCACTGATTTACACATATATAAAGTTATGCGATAGGTAAAGTATGAAAAAGTGTGCCTTTCTGGGAAAAAGTGTGCCTTACTAGGAAAATAATGCACACTTTAAGAGACCCCAAAGGGGTCGAATAAAAGTGTGCATTATTTTCCCAGTCTTACTTTACCGAACTTAAAGCTCACAAACTTTTGGATACAACCCCCTAAAATAATGCCACTTTTATAGAATTGTTTCAAAACCTCTTGACAAACCAATTAACTTAAATCTTGATATACTTGATTTGTGGCTATTTATATTTGCCTTTGTATATTGCTCCTGTGTTAGTATTGGTTTCTGGTATTTCTTCTGTTCTGTAGAATTTTTACTCTAAAATGGATCGCAGGAATAAAAGTGATTGTAAGAATTTGTTTATAATTCAGAACTCTTTGTAACTCAGAACACTTTTTGAGCAAATGAACTGGATAATTCAACTAAAATACTAGAATTAAAACATGTCATCCTTGATAAAAAGGTGAATTATTTCGTAATGTACAATTTTCTGGTTTAGAAAGTGGACACCATAAGCGAGTTCACAGTTTCAGAGGTCTCGTTCTCGTTGTCGATCTCGTAGCGTAGGTCAAAGGTCAAGAGGTGTAGGAAGTAAATCCACGGATAAGAACTTGCGAAAGTAAATCATGTAAATACCTGTATTATGGGGCATTTTTTATTAGAATTGTAAGTGGACATAAAAATATACATATAGATTTACAAAATAGGCGTTTTATGTTTGGAAAAAATATTTTAAACTATGTTTTACAGCCTTCTTAGATGGGCGAAAATAGGGGATATTTGAGGCTTAACAGTCTTTAAAATGCATATATTTTACAAACCAATTGCTCCCTTGTTAATGGACGGATTTAGATGAAATAAAATGTAAAATGCTGTCATCATTGCGGTTGGTGGAACTGCTCAATAGTTTGTTGAAAATATTTTCAAAAATATTATAAAATCTCACTACTGCAGGTCGTTTCTGCCTTTGCAGGAATAGACAAAAATATTTATTTTATATTTCTGTTATCATTTTAATAACGTTCGAGTCCCACAAGTGGCAATTCTGAGGGCCTGTCCCAATATGACCCTGGCTGTTGAACAGGACGTAAAACCCCAACTTTGACTTTGTCTAATAACATCATTCCTGGTTGTTTGTGAAAGAAATAGCCTGATAAAAGCATTAAACTACACTACTTCGTCACTTGAACCCCTTCACCAAAGGAATTACTTGTTTCTTGCCATGTTGTCAGTCCGCCGTCCCCACCGCCGAATATATAACAATATGTGAAACATATATGTGTAACAATATGTACAGATTGACAGATTTTTGAGGTATTTTTTAAAATGTGCATAAAAATTCTTTTTCCATGCAATTGTGTTTCATTCAGTTGTTATATACAAAGTATTTATTTCTGCAACAGTTGTCTTCAAGCATTTAATTTTTTTATGTATTTTCAGGTAAATAATATGAGGCATAACATGAAGAACAATGATGCAAATGAAGATGCCAGATACATGTACAATTGTGTCTTATCCTAAATTAACTTGAATGACTTTGCTGTCCCACAGAATGGATATTTTTTCAAGGCTGATTGACTGATAAACCTCATTACTGACCAGATAATGATAAATCATTTAATGAAATCGAATGAAATTGGCTTTAGAAATTATTTAATGGAATAAGAGTTGTCTTTATATTTATAGTTATAATTTGCACAAGCATTAGCTATGTAGTGGATTAAGTAATATTTTATGCACTTAAGTTCATGTTGTTTTAATAATATTAATATACATGTACTTTATAAAAAAAGAATATTAATGTAAAGAACTTGTGAAATAAACAACACAAATGGAGTGTGAATATGAATAAACAAATTATATGAAATCAAAAAAAAGACTTTTCACCCCCTGCATGGAGCAGCTCCATACAAACCTGGAGTAAACCCTACAAGCATAGTGAAGGTGGATGGTCCCCAGTCAAAACAATTTTGCAATTCCCAATTATTTGGGGGTTTTTTAACGTCACTTTCAACACTGTATACCGTAGGTTATATCACAATGAGTGTTTTTTTGGGCAGAGGTAACCAGCACATACAGTTGTACAAGGTTCTGTACCAAAAGCTACCAACCATTGGTAAGCAACCACCAATTTCCCCACATAGGGTCTGGAACATTTAGGGTCACCATAAAGTCATATTTACATTTTTATTCTGATACTGTGGTATATACACTAGGTATAATAAACCAAAATGAGCCACAGTGCGAGTTCTGGGATAGAAACCTCATTTTAAAAATTTAAGGTGGCCCTAACACTAGTGGCACTGGTATTGACACCTGCAACATTAATTCACTTCTTACTTAAGAATATATGGAAACTCTGAAAAGTTGAAGAAAATCCATTCGCAACTTTTTGAGTTACGCTGTTCACTAAAAGGCGGACAAACCCCAATGATTACATAACCTCAGCTGGTGGCTGTAATGATACTAATAAAACTGTGGGAGATACATGGCATGATTTTTTGATTAGTCGATCCTGTCTGACCTTGAGGCAAGAGTCAAAGGTTAGATGAACAAAAGCACTCAACCTCTGAGGTCGCTGGTTTGAAACTTCGAATCTCGGCCCGGTTGTTAGAAAGTTGGTAGTTACCTGCTGATGCCCGGTGGTTTACAGTGCAGAATATTGACCAACTAGTATGTACTGGTTCCTCCACCTGTAAACTACCTGTCACAATATGACCCTGGCTGTTGAACTTGACATAAAACAAAAAAATAAATCTAAATTTAAGGGTAGCAATAACTGCTAGCCATAGACCAATATCCAACATACATCAGTCCAACAGTGGAATCGTATCTGGGTAAATAAGAGCACTCGGAGCTTGCATACCTCTGCCTAGGTTCAATGTCACCTGTATTGCAATACTGAGTTCAATGACGGAAAAAAAATTTTTTTTTGAAATTTAATGGCAACCTTAAGATTAATGAAGGAGTACAGTTAAATCTATAACTGAGAAAAACTCGTCCAACAATTTACAAGGGCATTTGTAAGCCCTTAATAACAACAGTACTACAATCATATACTTTTTCCATATTTACAAAACTCTAGAAAATCAGGAAAATGCTCAGACATAAATGGCCTTAAATCAGTGAAAAGCTACAATTCTGACTTTCAGGTGGCCTTAATTTAAAATATATCTATTGGAAAATGCCAAAGTTATTCAGGATTTAATAGCCCTGGTATTTAAAAAAATGTATTAAAATCTGACATTTTCGCTTTTCAAAAATTTTTCAAAAATCAGTCGTTCAACCTACATCCATTAAACTTATATCATTGGAAAGCTATGAAAATAACCTTTCTTCTGGTTTTTATTTCATGAAAATCCGTTCAGAAATGCCAAAGTTATTTAAGGTTTTGCAACACCCTGTCGCAAAAAAAGTAAAAGTACCATTATATGCAATGAGCGATAATCGGTTATCAATGGTCAAAAGTTTCCTTTTACAAAATGACACAAGCAAAGTGATGTGGATTGCATTGGTTTAGTATATCATACAACGTTTTGTATTAAAATACTTTTCAAACAATCAATACTTTGTTTACATTAAAGAAAAATTTAAAACTGGTTTCTGTTATTCCAAGTTACTTCCTACACCTCTCGAACTTTGACCCGGAAACAATACGACCTGTTACCGCATGCACACTTCCAAACTGTGAACTCGCTTATTCGACTGTTTCAGATGTCTGTAAATTAGAACAGAAAAAGTGTGCATTACCTAAAAATAATGCACACTTTTAACAATAGAATGACGTCACAAGTGTGCTTTAACACCCCTTAAACTCTATGTAAATCGGACACTGCTTCCATTAGAAATTAACTGCCCAAATTGCTTCCTGCTTGAGTATAGTGTAAGAACTGTATGGCCACCTTTTATGGAAACAGGTCAGGTATGGCAACATTTATCATATTCTTTATGTTAAGCGTTTGTCTTTAAGATTTGTTTTTATACAGATAAAAGTCAAATTTAATGGTCATATTGAGATAGCCCTGTCACTTTGGCTGGGCTTCTGGACTGCTAACTCAGCAATAAAGGGTCCGGTATGGGCCCACCATTTTCAACATTTAGGTCAGCTCATATAGACCTTTCCACGACGTCAATTAAAATCGGCAAAATCGGCAAATATCCTGTTTACTGCAATAGCAACAACCAATCATTTCCTCCGATTTTCATTGGCGCCATTTTGAATTACAAAAACGTGGCCATTTTTAGGGACATATTTGTAGTTATTATTACTAGTCCAACAAAATAAAACCAAAGTGTAATTTGATAAAAAATTTATACCATCAATCCTACCTACTTTAAAATGTCTGAAATGTATATATATGTCCCAAGGCTGCCATTGTTTACATTTTACTGCAATGCACGAGGATTTGTTTTGATCAAAAAATCGTTTATTTATTTATTTTCTAATTTTTGTCACAATAAAACAAATATACATTGTTATATAATTTCTTATTCTATGTCCCATGTAATCATATAGTACATCTTTTTTCTTGTATATCTTGAAGTTCTCAATGTTTATGTTTGATTTCCCGCCATTTTCGCCAGTTGTTTGTCAGACATGAGGGTCATTCGCGTGGGAAAATTTGCGGCAAGTAAAATAAGCTCCGCCCATATGCGCAGTAACAACCAGTACTTACTGGAAACACTACCACAAAAATGAAAAAAGCAAGTACTACACCATGATGTCATTTCTTTTAAATCTGATTGGCAGTTATTTTTATAAATGAGGTTGATTCCACGTGGGTATTTGGAGGTATTAGAAATATGTTCTAAACTTTTGATTTATTTCTTTAGCCCATTTTTAATCAATAACTTTACATATAAACTCACAAATTGTTATGAAAATTGTATAATTGTTGCATAAACTATTCAATAGTAGGGGTGTGTACATAATATATTTTCCATGGTAGGTTTTATTAAATTGAATTTGAAGCCTTTTACTTCTGATTTTTATCAAATGAAACGAGTTATTTAATCTTAAAAAGTGTGACAAAGGTGTAAATGTTTTATTTCTTTCATAGCTTTCTGCTGATATTGCAATAATAAAAAAATAAACAATTCTACAATAAAATATGTAATTGATTCCCCTGACCTTTGTTTTATCACGTGACTTACTTACTACAAAATCAGAGGAGATATGTCGATCACTTCAGTACTTACTTGTTTACCCGGAAGCTACCACACAAATAGAAAAAAGTATCTTCCAGTAACTTCTGGCAGGTATAGTAAGTACTGAAACGACCAGTCGAACGTGGGAATGGTCTAACATGGAGACAACTAAAATACAGGAAACTAGGAAGTGGGCCTGGCCTATGGAACAGTCTATAACTCAGTCTGAACTTTTATTGTGATACAGTAACCCAGA
This sequence comes from Sabellastarte sp. h YS-2021, assembly GCA_964017235.1. Taxonomy (NCBI): domain Eukaryota; kingdom Metazoa; phylum Annelida; class Polychaeta; order Sabellida; family Sabellidae; genus Sabellastarte; species Sabellastarte sp. h YS-2021. The sequence goes on from OZ024931.1 coordinate 146,770,637, forward strand.
TAGCATGCCGCCGTCGGACCAACGTTGGCTGTTGGTCGCAAGGTCGGCAGATTTTGCCGACGTTGGGCCGACGTTGGGCCAACGGCTGACTGCCAACCACAACTCTGGTTATATATCTCTACATTTTGCCGACGTTGGGCCGACGTTGGGCCAATGGTGGATTTTTATTCAAGATGGTGGCGAGCAATAATAGGGGATTTTGTGAAACTTAGTAAAAAATTATTTATTATGGTATGTCTAAAAATCATATTTCAGTGAGCTCACAAATTTTAACCAACTATTTCATAATTTTAGAAATAAAAATAACATTCTCATTATAAATTCACACTGAAAAAGTTGTTTATGGACAATCTGATTGGTCGATGCCATACAATGAGTAATTTTTTTTCGGTGGCTTGCCGACATTGGGCCAACGTCGGGCCGCCGGTCAAAAAGCCGTTGGGCCAACGTCGGCAGCCATCGTCGGGCCGACGGATGTGCCGACGTTGGCCCAACGTCAGCATGCTATCTGGGAAAACAGTGGTTAAAGAATAAGAAAGAATATATTTCCCAAAAAAACTCTAAATTCAATATTGATGAAGTTACGAGTGATTTACTCATTGGAACATATTTAACCAAAACACTGCCATAACAGTTATAAAGAAAAAAAGTCATTCAGTTATTTTACTCACTGTTATATGCATAAAATAGCAATTACTCACTTAGCTCTTGAGATAGACCTCTAAAACAGGTTTGGGCAAACATTTAGTTAACTCACTACATAAAATTTCATGAAAGAGCATTTGCAGTTTTACAATATGGCTTATAATTAAGTTTTACCATATCTATGGCACGTATACAAAACACTGGATCATGTTTTTTTTTTCTTTTTTCCCGAGATGGGTCTTTTTATTGATCAAAAATTGAATTACAAAAAGTTAAGGTACAATTGCTCTAGGAACAAAATACTAAAATTAGTACAAACATATACATAAATCATTACATTTTGCAAAACTCAAAAACTGTACCTCTTTTCTCTTTTTACAGAAAGGAACATTAAGTGATCATTTTTTAATGTAACAAAGGAAAAAAAAACATTTGAAAATGTGGTTGTGGAGTACATGACTGTTAATGCAGAAAAAAAATGGGGATGAAACCAAAAGGAAATGGAATTCAGATTTATTCACAGTTTTGGTTTCAACTTTAAAAGTGCTAAACTATGATCTTTTCTTGAAACAGAAAATATATAATTCTTTGTTCCCAATATAATTGTATTCAATGGAATAAAGTAATCGGATTTCAGGTATCCAAATAAAATTTCTGGTACACTCAATTTTACCTTAATATTGGTCCTAAAATGAATCCAATTTTCTATGTCTTTCCATAGTATTATAACTTGTGGACATAGACAGAACAAGTGGATCAATGTTTCAGGTGAATTATCACATAAGAGACATTTCCCATTGTATTTTATTGACATTTTATGGAGTAATTCTTCAGTCCCAAGTATTTTATAGATGATTATGTATTGGAATCATATAAGGTTTTTATCGTTTATAACTTTAAAACAAATAGTGAATATCTTAGTCCAAGACTGTTTCTCAATTTTACAATTCAATTCATTTTTCCATTTTTCGTTAAGGTGAACATGCAGATCCCGTGGCTTTTCAATCAGAATTTTATAAAAACCCTTTGCCTTTTCCTTGTTAGATAATGCATAAAGGATACATCTAGGTATTTGAGTTCGTTCAAAGTGAACAGGTAATTTAATATTTTGAACTGATATATATTTTCTGATTAGCCATTTTAACCTATAGGTCTCTAAAAAATTTGGTTGTTTTACACTGTATTTTTGCTCCAGACAGTTACTATCAAGAAATTCACAGTTACTGTCAATTATGTCACCAACACTTTTCATTAGAAATGTTACAGTTATACCATAATGGACTTGAAAGTACATCATTTTCAGTTTTTAAAGGTATTTTACCACAAAAATCAGCCCAAGTTTGTACAACTTCAATCCAAAATTTGTTAGTTATTGTGTTACTTACATGTTTGCACCAGATGGGTCCAAATTCTGTAATTTTGTAAATTGGACACACTGATTGGTCAAAAATGTCTATCCATGAGGAACTTGTTGACTTGAACAGTCTAGACATCCAAGTAAGTTTCAATGATTGTATAAAACATTGTAGTTCCAGCATTCTGAGACCTCCTTTATTAAAATCTTTGATGATAATGCTCCTTTTTATTTGTCAGGTTTCTGATTCCACAGATAGCCAAATAAAAGGGAATTTATTTCTTTACTAAATTGATGATCAGGGGAAGGAATTGTAGTAAACAAATGTACGAATTTTGATAAAATGAAAGTCTTTATAACTGTTATTCTACCAATAGGTGTTACAGGTCTCCATTTCCAAGACTGTAAAAGGTTCTTTGCTTTTACAAAAGCAAGAGAATAATTTAAAGTAGTCATTTCGTCTAGATTAACAGAAAACAGATACAAGCTTATAAAGTACATTTAAAAGTGAAATAGGTGTCCAGTTTTTTAGAAGGATTCTCTCTTTACTTCCTTTACGAATGCAATTAATCAATGCATGTCTTATGCTTATTGATAATTCACCTTTATGAAAGCAATGGTTCAAAGCTCTAGTTACAAGAAATTTTAATTTACTCCAGAACATTTTGAAAAATGCAGCTTGAAAGCCATCTATCCCTGGTGTTTTATTATTTTTCATATCTTTTAGGATTTTTCCAAGTTCATCAGATGTTAAAGGTTTCCCCAAACCTTTAGTTTATTGATATGTCTATTTTCAAAAGGTTTGTTAAGATCAATATCAAATATTTCTGTATCTCTGCTTTGAAATAATTTGGGAATAAAAGTGTTCTATTTCCTTCAAGATGTCAGCTTGATCTGTAATTATGCGTCTTTCTTCTGTTTGGATTTTTCTAACAGTTTTTTCAATATAGTGTTTTTGCTCCAGAGAACAGAAGAATTTTGTCGGTCTTTCTCCAAGATGTGACCACTGAACCCTTGCACGGACCATGTGTCCTTTTAATTTTGATTCTCTTATTGCCCGTAGTTCTAATTTCCAATTGTCCAAATTTTCATGATCACACTGATCAGTACAAATTGGATTTGAAATATAACTTTCAGATTTTTCAATAAGTTTCATTAATGTTTTTTCTCTATTCAGTTTTTCTTTTTTAAGATTTGATGAGAATTTCAAAGATGTACCCCTGATTTCAAGCAACATCACCTCTAATAGGAGGTCAATATCTATTGTAAACTGTTAAACAAGGTCATTTGCCTCATTTATATAGTCTTGAGCATAGACAGGAATGGAATATCTAGAACGAAGCTCTTGAATAGTTTGGTTAACAGTCCTAATGTAGTCTAAGTTTTGCAATAGTTCACAGTTTAATTTCCATATCCCCTTTCCCTGTTGAAATGAGTTGATCAGAATATTTAGTTGCAAAGAAGAATGATCTGATCTATAACCAGGGTTTATTTTACAAGTTGTAATAATGTCTAAAAGCGGTTCATTAACAATGAAATAGTCCAGCCTAGCCTGCTTAATTGGATGTTTATGTCGCCATGTATATCTCCTTAAATTTGGGTACAGAAATCTAAATACATCTTTTAATTTACAACTTCCCATAGTATTTAAGAGAGTTTGTCTTGATCTTGGATTGTTAATGTTGATATATTTGTCACAATCCATTTCAAAATCCAAAACTAGATTAAAGTCGCCACATATAGCAACATAATTTTGCTCATTCTCTTGTACTATATTTTGTAAATGATCAAAAAGAAGGTGTATCATTATTGGGTGCATATATGTTAATGAGCCTTAAGGAAAATGATTGAAGCTCAATATCTAAATAGATATAGTTACCATTTTTATCAATTTCCATCTTAATTGTTTTGTATTCAAAATTGCTGCAGAGTACTATAGCAACCCCTCTAGAGTTTGTACGAAAGCCACTTAAATGACAATGACATTTAAAAATATCTTTATAAGATTTGATTCATTTTCTAACAGATGGGTGTCTTGGAGACATATAATATTTATTCCACCTTGTTTCAAATAGTTCAAAACATCAAGTCTTTTATTTTTATCTCGCAAACCTTGACAATTTGCAGACACAATTTTCAATGATTTCTCATTGGCCATTGTCACATGATTTTGGATTAAAAAAAACCTTAACCATGAAAAAATAAGCTGTACTCCACAACACCACAGAATAAGTGGCTTACAACAAAAACATACTGTAAAATATTTACACATGTACAATATTAGTCGAAAAATAAACTGACAGCACATATATTCAAGTACAAATTATGTATTCCCAACTAGAATTATTACTGGAATCATTACGGTTATACACTAAGGTTATTTTACACATATCATGCAGCAAAAGCATTAAATTAAGCGAAAATAAATTTTTATAGATATGTCTGCACAATATAATCAAATACACACAGAAACTTTACATTTAAGACTATTATATAAGAGGTAATATGGCCATTTAATATAAGATACACAGTTATGAGGTACAATGTGTTTAGTGAGGTTGTACTTTGACATTGCAAAACAAATTAAATGCAATAGTTTTTGAGTTACAACTGATTTACTGAGATTACAGTGAGAATCTCAAATTAGCTTTTCCTCAGCTTTGCACTGAGCTACACATTTAAAAAAAATACTGTAAATGCAATAGTTACCAACTCACAACTGATATACTCAACAGTGAGAACCTCCTAGTAGTTATTGCTCATCTATGTAATAAGCTACATGTCAGCAATTTTACTTTGTTGTTTGCCCCAAAGTAGGTGAATAATATACTTAAATAAAGTTCTCTTAATGCAATACTTTTTGAGTTAAAACCAATTTACTCAACAGTGAGAACCTCGAAGTAGCAATTGCTCAACTATGTTATAAGCTACAGGTCTGCAATTCTACTATGGTATAGCTTACCCAAAAGCAGCTGAATAACGTATATATATACACAATAATAATAATAACAAAACAGCAGGTCTCTGGGCCTTGTAGTTTGGGAGAAGTCATTCACGTGGCAGAGTGATGACATAAAGTCAGTTGACTGACAAATCACCTGACATAAAAATGTAAGCTTCATTTTGTTTTGTTTGGTCATAAATTGTGAAGTTTATTTAATAAATGCTATAGTTTGTAAGAAGAGTAGTTTTAAAGAGATATAAGACAAAAACAGAAAATTGGCTATTTTATGACCCCACTTTGACCCATAAAGGGGGGTTAGGGGGAAAATCCCACCAGCGATATAAACTTTGCACATGTATATTTTCCCAATACTTGTTAATACATTCTAAAGCTGTAAAAGCATTAATAAAGGAGATATAATGCAGAAACACAAAATTGGCTATTTGATGACCCCCGTTTGACCCATAAAGGGAGGTCGGGGGGTAAATCTGACCAGCTATATAAACTCTGGACATATGGTTTCCCAATACCTCAATACATTCTAGAGCTGTAAGAGCATTAATAAAGGAGATATAAGGCAGAAACACAAATCAGGTATTTTATGACCCCAGTATGACCCATAAGGGGAGTCAGGGTATAAATCTGACCAGCTATATAAACTCTGCACATATGGTTTCTCAAGAAATAATACATTCTCAAACCATAAAAGCATTAATAAGGGAGATATAAGGCAAAAGCACAAAATCAGCTATTTTATGACCCCAATGCCAAAATCGGGTATTTCCTGTATTAAGAGCGGGTAACATATTTTATAATAATAATTCAAGTATCCAAGTAATACAGATTAGTTATTCACTGCTCAGAGAGGAGTTACAAACAAAAATAAATCCTGTGATTTATTGGCAGCAAGTACCTGGACCTGGATGCTAAGGGCCAGTAGATACACACAAGATGATCTACTAGAAGTCACAACAAAAGATGTCACTTCTACCCCTGTCATGACTACTACCTTTAACCCCCAGAACCCCGACATAAAGGGTTTCATCCATGACAACTGGAACATTATCCAACATAGCAATGACTGCTCTAGTACATTCCCAGATAAACCAATCATTGGCTTCAAGAGGTTACCTAACCTTAGAGATATGCTTACTAAAGCCTCCATTTCATACCCACCAAAAGAAATGGTAAGGACAAAACTAATACCCACCCATTGTACCCGGCTGTGTAAATGCACTTATTGCCCTCTAATCATTAAAATAAGTGAAATTACCTGCAACATCAGTAGAGACAAATACCAACCAAAAAGCCTCCCCAAACTAATTTCATGTGAACTTAGTGATATTGTGTATTTAATCACATGTAAAAAATGTGGTAAATATTATGTTGGAGAAACAGGGAGGGCGTTCAGACAAAGAACGTATGAACACAGACTCTCAGTAAAGAAACCTAAGGATAATAGAGTGACACCAGTTTCCAACACTTTACTGGAACAAGTCACTCTATTAAGGATATGCAGTTCTCTATCTTAGAATGGTGCACTCCTAAATACAACACACCATCAACAGCCCACAGAAGAAGGCGTGAGCAGTGGTGGATGTGGAATATTGGAGCTGTCCATCCAATAGGCATAAATCAATTCATTTGAATATTATGCATTTTGTGGTCTTTTATTCACGCTCATGGAGACCAAAACCCCCCTTATTTGCTTTAAGTACCTGGATCATGTTTGGTTCAACGACCTAGAAACCAATTTTAGCTTCCACACACACTTTGCCCATTAACTTCAGAGGGGAGAATACTACACTCTCCTTAACTATACCTTTTTAACCCTCTTGGTAGATATTTTCAGTATACAGATCACACCCCTTACAACAGCAAGAGTTAATTCAGTATATTACTATGAACTGGTCTATATAATCATACTTTGCCTTCAATAAATTATTCAAATGTTTTTTTAAGTGATCAATGATTCTAATGTTGTTGTCCTGTGCTGTTGCCACCATATCTATTATATACCATTTTGTTTATACAATATTTTGGTTTGACGACATCCCATTTTTCACAAATTTATATGGCTACAGGAACCTTATGTCTTAAATAACTCTAAGAAATATGGCATAGGTTTTAGTATGGGTACTAGTCGTGGGAAATGCCCCCATTGTTTCATGGTTAATTAATCCCCCACTTTGGTGACCAATGACTAAGGCAGAATCGATTATTTTGCCTAAAAGTTGGTCATTATACCACAATACAGTCCAGGATGAAGTATATGTGTCAATTTGTTTACCATTTTGGTGCTATCTAAGCTTCCTAATTTTGGCATGAACCAAAAATGCTTACTTCCTTGACACAAACTAAAACCGTGTGGCAAATCTTGTCAATAGGTTATATATAACTTTCTCATATATTTTAAAAGCAGATATATATTCAGATATATAGAAAGGTAAAACTTATGATGACTACTCGATCAGTTAAAATGATCAGTTACCAACCTTGATGACACACTTTCACCAACAGTTAACAGACCACACACCTCATCATACCAACACTTAAAAGTACATGCTGTTGGACTAAAGTACTTTGTCATTATTACTCTACTCTTCAGCCAGCTTGCATCTTCTTTTCTATTTTTCTCCTAATTTTTTTGTTTGTTTATACAATGTAACCATAAAAGGGTGAAACTTCTTACTCAAAAAAGTTACAGAAATTGATAGATTTTATCTCAATTTGTATGGAAAATATTAGAAAAAAATCTCTAACCCTTTTTTTTTTGCAAAGTGAACTATTTCCTTAATTGTGTAATGTGGATAATCCAAACCTCTAGCCATTAATGAGAAAGCACAAATAGAGCACAGATCTCCACCAGGGTATGTTTCCAAAAATTAAAGATTTCGTTTGTATCAAGAACATGATCCAGATCTTCCTCAAAATGTAATTAATTCTTCCTTCTACTATACTGCAGCTTTCCTCTGTTTTACATTCTATCAACTCTCGTCATCTGCTTGTGAATTAGATGATGAGGATTCTGATGTCTCCATGTGTAGTTTGGCAAACTCCTCTATGAGGACGCTCAAGTGAGGGTTTCCTCCGAGTGCAGCGATCTGAGACATCAAGCTGAAAAGAAACCAAACAGAATAAGATATCAGAAAAATCCCATCCAATATGTTGTTGGGTCTCTTAATTGAGGCAAAAAAAATTAGACAGAAATTGGTTTACCTGTGTTTTGGCTGCAAACAACTGTAAGTGATAATAAAGCAAATATAGCAGTTAATGGAATCAAATTTATCAAAATTTAGTATCAAAGATGTCTAGAAATTATAGCCAGGGAAAATATTGAACACCATGAGATATAGAATAAGTGAAATAGTACCAAAAATTCAGGAGACTTTCAGAAGAGACAGTGTAATGGTGCCACGAGAAATAACACATGAGAGGGACAAAATGTATGTCAAGAAAAATAGCATCAGAGATGCCACAGCCCGGGGAAATGGTTTTCAACACCATGAGATATAGAAGTAGTGAAACAGTACAAAAATCAGGATACTTTCAGAGAAGTGTCAGTTATATAATATAGAGAAAATAACATCTAAGAGAAGGAAATGTATGTAAGTAATAAAACAAGACAATTCAATAGCAAGATGACAGCATTAATCAGTAAGCTAAAAACTATAAAGCTGTAAAATGGAAATATCACAATTATGTAAAAGTACAGATAATAATCAGTTGCAGCAATCCATATACCTTTGTCCTAAGAGAAACATGTCTCAAATATGACAGGTGAACACACTTTGGCAGAGCCAAAGTTAAGAGTCAAACCATGATGCACACCTACACCCTCTAACCACAAGTTGACGCTGCACACCTACAACCCCCAACCAATGTCCCTGCCAAGTATAAACTTGCTACACGTTATGGTTTTCAAGAAACAGCCCAGACAAGATTTTATAACTCAAGGTCACTATGTCAAAGTCAAAGGTCGAATCAAGGTCATAGATGTTGCACATCTACATCCCCCAACCAACGTCCCAAAAAGTATCAACTTCCTATACTTTCTGTTTTCCGAGACACATTCCAGACAAGATTTTATAGGTCAAGGTCACTACAGCAAGGTCAAATCAAGGTCACACCATGATGCTGCACACCTACATCTCATAACCACTGTCCCTACCAAGTATCAACTTCCTACACTTTACGGTTCCTGAGATACAGCCTGGACAAAATTTTATAGGTCAAGGTCACTATGGCAAGGTCAAAGGTCAAATCAAGATTACTTGTTACTTGTGAATTGGGGCTGTACCTGTGCAGTCGGATGGGTTAAATAGATATTGAGTATAAATACACAATACAATCAAGGTCACACCATGATGTTGCACATCTACAACCCCAAACCAATGTCCCTACCAATAATCACCTTCCTACACCTTACAGTTTCCAAGATATAGCCCGGACAAGATTTTGAGGGTCAAGGTTACTTTGGCAAGGTCAAAGGTCAAATCAAGGTCACACCATGATGTTGCACACATACATCCCCTAACCAATGTCCTAAACAAGTATCAACTTCATACACCTTACAGTTTCTCTGAACAGGGCGGACAAATTTTTTCATGATGCCCACCCGCCTCGACCGCCCACCTGAAAGCCCACCCATCCGGATACCATGGGTGAAAACAATACCCCAATGGCCCTTAAAGGCTTTGGGACAAAAAGTATTAAACAAAACAATTCAATACCAAGATGACAACATTAATTAGTTAACTAAAAGTTATAAAGTAAAACATTTATTAATTGACCTATGGTTGTCCATGGAGTAATGAGCTAAATAGTACATGAAACAATCAGTTACAACAATCCACATATCTTTATGATAGGAGAAATATGTTTGAAATATGGCACTAGAAAGCAAAGTATTCAGTAGCACACTGTATGCAATACATAAGTATCAGCACAACATCCTCTAGTTTATGAATAGGTTCCAACATTCTGTGCTGATTTCATGAGTCAGAAACACTTAATTCCTTTGTCTTGATCTGGGGCCGGTTTCAAGAAGCCTCCTTTAGAAAGGACCGCCTTAAGTAAAGGAAGAGTACCTTTTTCCTTTGGAAAGGCCACCTTAAAAATCAGTTTCACAAAGCCTCATTTAACTCTCCTTTCCTGAAACTTAAGGAGGAACAAATGTTCTTTAAAATGATTAAACATAACTGGATGAACACTTCCTTAAATTTGGTCCTTAGCTTCCTTGAAATTGAAGGTAGTCTTCAATGTCACCTTTAAGGAATGAGGCTTTTGTGAAACTGAGAATCTTTAGGAGAAATTTAAGGAAATCCTTGAATTTAAGGTGACCTTTATCTCAAGCAGGCTTCGTGAAACTGGCCAATAGTCCTGAAGGCTCCAAAATGAGAATTTTTAAGTTGACAGAACAAGTTGAAGAATAAGCCACCCTGTGTATGCATCCTGCCCCCTCATCCCTACCCCTCCCTCCACTGTGTACATCTCAGTTTCTCTTGTGAGAGCTCACAACAGTTTTTTTAATATTCAAAAAAGGAACGGAATGCAAATTACTATCTGAGCTGTGTCAAAAAAGTCTTAGAATTCTACTTGTGATCAAAATGATCCACAAAGGACACAAGCCCATTTGGTGGTGGCTCATCAAACTATCCGAAAAATGTGTGTCCCAGTTAAATTACTTTAATGAACATATCCCAAAACAAATGTGCCATTGCGTGCTTAAAATGCTAATATGATAACCACAGCTTGAATATTATTTCAATGTTACATTAAATTATTTGTCAAACTCATTAGAAATAGTCTGCATCAAGGCTGCATTGGGATTTTAACTGTTAGATCAGAGTCTTATTTTAACAAAAAGTGGGGTTACTTACAACACAATTACAAGATAATAATACAGAAGTAATTTTATTCCAGAATATTAATGAATTTTTGGAAATATCTGGTTTATGGTCTAATTCATATGCTGCCTTTTATAATAGCAACAAGGTTAATTGTGACAGTTGGTATGTTGAGGGTGGGTACATGCGTAACTCATATCCTGTATTAAAACAAGTACCGCCAGCATAATGAGGGTGTTCCACTGGGGCTGATTTGTGTGTAACTATGGATTTTTTGAGGGTCGGAAGCAATGTTTACAGAGTCAGTAAGGATTGGTTGTAGTTTCTTGGCTTGTTGTTTTGGATCGGCAAAATATCAAACATGTTTGATATTTCACCAACTTACCCCGCCTCTGTATTCAGACTTTGGCTCTGCCCACCTGAAGCCATGTTGTCAAAGTTCAGACACACTATACCATAGCCATCTTATCTGGAAAAACTTCCTGTCATGGTTATGTACCTGAACACCGCCTCTCGACAGGCCATACACATGAACTGACCGTACTTGAAAGGAAACCGGCCTGTCATAAACATAACCAAACTGACTTGGTCACTTCCCATCAAGACGAGAAGTCCTCAAGTCTTCATCCATAGGGTTGGCAACATCTCAGCAGGACAAGCCATGAACACATCATGACAAGCCATAAACAGCAACAGACAAGCTAGGAAGTGTGTAGAACAAGCTGGCATTGTTTTACTGACTCACAGCTTGTCGGCTATGAAAGCTATGACTGCTTTAAGTTGGGCGTTACAACTGCTGATATACAGATGGGGGGGGGGGGGGGGAGAGTAAGGCAAGAGAAAGGGTGCAAGAGGTGCAGAAACAGAGGGAATAGAGGCAGAGGGGGAAAGAGGAAACTACACGCTCAGCAGATGAAGGAGTGGCAGAAAAGCATGCAAGGACAGACAGAAGTGACACAGAAATGGACACAGAGGGTGGAGGAAAGGCAAAGGAAATATCAATTAAAATCAAAGTACAAGAAGGTCACATGACAAACATCTACCTGATGGACTCAGATGAGGAGGCAATTGTGGACTTGAAAGACTGTGACAAGACCAATGAACATTTTAAGGATAGGGCCAGGAAGGAATACCTGTGGAAGAGGTTCACCAACAGTCACGAGCTGTCCCAAAGAATCCCAAAGGACTCACTATGGCAAACTCACAGAGTCCAAGTCTGGCCAGGCTCCAAAAGAAATGACAGGCAGAACTGAATTCATTATAAATTTAACTTCTTGAAGATGCACATTACACAAGGGACTCAACAAATCTTCAGGCTTTGAGGAGCTAGTGCTTCCGCTGCCACAGCAAACAGCATCTCCAGAGGTTCAAAAGACATGGATAGTATAGTGATCAGCATGCAATCAGACACCACAATACAGCCTACAGTTACAAGCCCCAGCACACTTGTGTTCTCTGGTCAACCAGCAGGTCATGGACCAGTTTGCACAGATGAAAACTATGCTGTCATCATTTCTCAAGGCAGGAGACCACCAGAACAGCATTCTGCAACTACCTGGCATCTGAGGTGGAGGCCTTAGATGACAGAGACTTTCAAACAAGGCTGAAACAAGGCTGTGAAACTTTACAGCGCAATCCAGAGCAGGGCAGGGGAAAGGAGTCATCAGCCCCAGCAACAACAGCAGCAACTTCAACATTTGAGCCACATCCCATAGACTGAGATGCCAGCAAGCCAGGTCATATAACGCACTCAGCAGAGCCAAGTGGCAACCAAATGACTGCAGCAATACAGAGGGCAGCTGACTTCCTTCGTAGCTATTGACAACCAGCAGCCAGGGCCTTCAAAACTGCTTACCTTCATACTTACCCCGATGGAGTACTTCAACCTGCCCTCAGTTGCCTCTGCCACAGGTGAAAAAGTCAACATATCAAGACTCTCAAGCTTCTATGAGAATATACAGTCAGTGATGAGCTAGCAACAGATTAACCCACCACAGCCATTTTCACCAACAGACCCGCACCAACAGGCCGTCTCTCCTCCAACCACCATGGAGCAAGAACATCAGCAGCAACCAGCCCAGCTTCAGTCTCCCCAGCAGTCAACAGACCCAAACAGCAGCAGCAGTAGCAATTTGAAACAGTTTTGAAAATTGTTGGAACTGGGTTGGATTTTCTTTGGAAATTTGTTAGAAATTTTGAGTAACACCAGCTTAAATAAAAGTTATTGGAATAATTGGGTTGTCCTGAAAAGGACTGATGGGTAGGTCCCATCTTAGATCACGTTGTGCAACACCACACATGCATAAACAATGTCTCTGACAACCCTTGGCCTTTGATCCATGGTGCCCAGTAGTACCTTGAATCTCCTCAATAATATTCCAAATGCATTCTCCACCACCATCTTGCCTCTGGAGATCCTGTAGTTGTAGAAGCCCCAAGGTGCCATCCTTGATCTTCTCCCTCAAATCACTTCCGTTGAAAATCTGTGTATCTGATGAAGATCCACTTGACCCACAATCTATCCAGAGGAATATGTATTCTGCATCGACCAGGGCTAGCAGCAGCAGGGAAAAGAAGCCCTTGTCATTGTAAGAGTCACTTCCAGATTTTTTTGCTTCTTCATGGTGATAGTCTAGTGCCCGTACAGCATGGGGGACATTCCGTCTGGTTTTGAACTTCTCCACTTTTTTCCAGTCTCCAGGGTCAATGGGGCAGGACAAATACCCTTCCTGGAATTCAACAAGGATGGCTCGGCATACCTGGGGGGAAATTTACAGATGCTGGTTCGGCCAAACAGCCAGTGATACTGAGGTTTCTCCTGTTACCAGTGTCTCAGCATTATTGCCAGTTTCAATCCAGCCTCTAAGGGCTTCCTGAAATTGGTGACTGACTTCTTGATGCGGTGATGTATGCATTCTTTGATGAGGTAAAAAAGGCAGGTGGACAAAATTCTGGTATCCAAAGATATCAGTCTGTATTAAGTTGGTCAGTAGGTTGTTGTAGCATCCTTTTTCTTGTTTTTGAATTATTTAGGGCATGACCCAGGGGTTTGATGGTTTTCTTCTTCTCCTAGGGGCTGCCTCTTGCTGAGACTGGGTGCTGGCTGCAGAGCAGGTGCTGGTTTTGGATTCAGATGTGTCATGTCCTGTCTGCCAATCATGATGAACATCAAAATATTAAACTTAATAAAAACAAAAGCACCCTAAGCTTCTGTAGAAGGTCTCTTATGTGTAGATGGCATCTTTGCATTGACAAGTGATGAATCATGACAGCCAGAGGGCTGTTATATAGTGTTGGTTTGGTCCTGAATCTTGATCCTGACTCCAGGAATTAATCAGTCCAGACGGGGTGAGTCTGGAAAAATGCTCCAGTCCTGTTAGTTTGTCAGTACGGCTTGTTGGGGCTTGATACAGCTTGTCAGGGATTTTTTACTTGTCCTGGTAGTTTTCCATCTTTTCTTGGAGAAAATCCTCCTGCTCCTAAGTCAGGTTGGGAGGTAGATCTACATAAGCCAGGATGTGCTACGTCCCCTCAGGGAGATGAAACTGACCACAGTGCATGAAATTGTTTTTCCATTCCTGTACAGAATATGTGTGTAACAACACCCCTGCCAAGTCCCATCTTCAAACTTCCACAAGAAAACACATTAAAAGCCAGTTAAATCTGACAATTGGAAAAACAAACAGATCCCTCCCTGAAACTGTGCCACGTCTCACAAGGTAATTTGCTTTTTTGACATGGCGACAACTTCTGTCTTTTACAGAAGTTCAGTGGCTACATCAGTACTGAGATGGGTTACCATTTCAGTGCACTACTTGTGTCTCTGATGGCTTTGTGCTTGCACTAGGGGACCAAAACACCCGGCCTTATTTATGAACAGATTAACATTCATTACTAGCTCTAGTTGACCATTATGAACTGACAGTGACAATTTATAAAGCCAGCTGGTCAAAACACACTATTACTAAGTGTGCCTCTTTTATTTGGCTACATTTTTGCCAATATTGAATGTAAGCAGTCTAAAATGACCAATGTTTAAGTACCAGGTACTAGAGTTTAATATACTGGAGATCTGAACCACATTCTGACATTTTATTGATAACAGTGTGTTTTTCATTGCATCTACTTTTAATAACTCTAGGCATTAGATCACAGTGTTCATGCAAATTTGCACCTGAAATATCGTATTTTTAATTGTGAATTTCTTGTAGTTATAGAGAGGAGCAGTGTACTTTGTTGATTATAAAACATTTTAATGTACTTTATAGGAATTGTGTGCAAGTTAAGGACAATGCTTGAAGGTTTCATTGAACTTTTTTCAACCCGAGTCAAAACAAAAAACTGACAATTTACCAGCAGTAACCCAACCAGCTCTTAGAATCACACTATTTATGGTTAATATTTGAACTGTTATCTCTACAGAATCCTCACTCTCATACACTCTCTCTATTGCAAGCTCAGATATTAAAGAGTAAATGCTAATTATTAAATTATAAAAACTTTTCAAACAACATGATCCTTGTTCAGTTAAATTTTTAAAAAATACTTCAAAATACAATAAAATCAGTTATATATTCAGTTACATCCAATCCTTCCCAATACATTTTATAACAAAAATCATTGCAAATGTACAGTTGTGTGCCTTTTGTTTCGTCACAAATCCTCCACACATATTTCTAGGAATGTTATTCTATATGCCACTTTGGGAGGTCATATCTCAGTGGGGGATGCTTTAATTGATATGTGGTTTTCTTTACTGGGGTGGTCTTAATCTCTGATATACACATACAAAGATTTAAAGGAGTCTAAAACTCAGTTATCTTATCAGTTAAGCTTTTAATCTGATCTAATTTTGATCTGAGGGATATAAGGCAGATGGTCACTTATCATCAGGTGCATCAAAACTGTGGTTGGAATATGTTTCTTTAATCAGTAGATGATAAAAAACTTGTTGAACATATTAAGAACCACCATGACATATATAAATAAGTCAGAATGTGCATACAGTAAACACATTACCACTGGCTGACACTTACCCGTCCCTCAGTTTATTGAGAACTTTTTCTGTATATGCAAATGCACCCTGGCTTCTGATTTTCTCGACACAGTATTTCTTTACTGCAAAGTCCTTCGTCCGCTGTCTCAAGATATCTGTGTAAAAAGCTTAGGAAAAGTCAGACAATAACACTCAGAGAATGCAGACCACTGCCAAGGTATGTATGACTTTTTAAACAGCTTAGTAATAAGTAAATGGAAATATCTGGATCTTTGATATTTATTTATATCCAGGCAGTGATTGGGACGACTCTATAGGATCTAAGTTAGACAAAGACCCATCTTCTCATTTTTTCATGAAGATTCAACCAGGAGTATTTGTGCAATTCTGATAAAACACCAACATGACAAATAAATGCTCATGAACTGAATACCTCCTTGGCGGAGGTAAAATTGACATTTTTAATTTCTTAAATGTAGCTATTATAAGCTACAACCATATCATCTTGGACTAAGTGCTGTTCTTGGGAGGCCTCTCGCGGCTTGACTAACTCAAGAAACAAGAGCTGTATTAACTGAGTCACCTGCTAGATGTCACTAGCAGTCCAAACTGACCAAGGTAGTGACATATAAGAGTGCTTCCTTCTTTAAGTTGGAATTTTGCCCTTACCAATCAACTACAATACAGCAGGGAGGTAAGGAGGGATTCCCCTTAGTCCCAGATAGTAAGCTTGTAGCTTATAAAAGCAATATTTAAGTAATTAAAATTTCCAATTTATTGTGCTACAAAGATGGGACCAAATGCTGAATCCAGCTGAGACTGGATGTATTATCACATTTTCGTTGTTATCTGTGATAAAACTTAATTAGAAATCTGTATTCCAGTATGAGTCCCAATTACAGTACACAAGCCTACCAGGCACTGTAGTAGAGAAAAATTCAATGATAGTCGCATGACAGAAGATAGTAGACTTACTGTCTGGATATCTGGACTTTTGATTCATTTTTATGACATACACAATACATCAATGGATGAAATCACTCCAAGCAGCTTTAACAATATATTCCCAAATCTGTTATTAAAACAAATTGCAGTTGTTTGCCAGTGAATATTCTTGCTCGATTTTAATTTAGTTTTAAAAGATGCAAGAATAAGTTTCAAAAAAAAGTTTTTTTTTACAATCTCTTGATGCACTCATAAAGTGTTTACCCATTAGTACAATATAATTGACACAGTAAAAAAGAGATTCATTGTAATGAAGATAACCTAGCAGAACTTCAACAACAGTAAATTTTAAAAGAATTGATAAAGATGCCATACAATCGTTTATTTTACCCCAAAAATGATGAACTTCATTGCAATAGTAGAAAAAGTGCACCAAGTTGTCTATAAGTCCACACCTGAAACAATCAGGGGAGCTCCTTCCCCAAACAGATAATTTGGTAGTTAAAGTTAAATATCCTGTGCAAAATCTTAAAGTGGGATGTAACTAAAAGGGAGTGTTAAGTCTGTTTTGGGACGAAGGTATAAATCAGCTTTTCTAATAATGGGCAATATTCAGTCCATTTACTTTAACAAGTAGCAGTTTGTTTATTTATTTGGAGTTTTACGTCATTTTCAACACTGTACAGGTCATATCACGACAGGTAGGTTGAAGGGCAGAGGAAACCAGTACATACAGTTGCTCAAGGTTCTGTACTGTAAACTGTTGACCAACAGCAAGCAACTACCAGCTTTCCCACTTGAGGTCAGGCCGGGATTTGAACTCTAATATCAGAGGTGAGAGGCAAGTGTGTTACAACTGGGCCACAAGCCACAAGCTTATCAAATAATCATAGTGTTTTTTGTGTCATGTGACTCTTTTTTGTGATTTAAATATTCTTCTGATGGCAAATGTTCCTTCTTTGACATATATTATCTTTGGTCAAATGTTATTATGCAATGGAAACCTTGTTAACATGTAGAAACACCTTAAGACTAGCTTAGGCAGTTGTTTTATACACTTGTACCTTATTTTTCAGCCATTTCAAATTTTGAAGTGGAGAATGAATTATGGCAGCCATATTTGAGCCTTTGTTTACAAAATTTAAGCCCTCTACCTACCAGTCTCAGAATTTGAGCCAGTGACTCAGCCAAAGCTGAGACTGAGACCTTTTGTGAAATCCATGAAGGCTGAGACCATGGGCTCAAGAAAAATGTTCCAATAATTTCAGACAAAAGTCTCAAGTTTGAGCCTGAGACCAGGCTAAGATCTTTCTTGAAATCCGTCCTTGGATTTATGAAGGAAGGAGGGGAGTCCCTTGCAAAACGATCAAAAGTAGCCCAACAATGTTTCACAGTCTATGAACAGGATTTTTTTCTCAGGCAAAAAAATAAGAATTAAAAATACAAAAAATAATAAGAAATACTTATCTTCACTGGAAATTGCCACAAATATGTTACCAAACAAATAAAATATCAATATCCAAAATTGTGTATCCGCTAGCAAGAAATGCAATCGTTTCTGTCAGTAAATTTTTGTTGAGCAATATGGCGGATAACAAGGAGGAAGCATTGTTATACATCACTTTTTACTTCACCTCGGACTGCTAGCAACATCTCACAGACAGCAGCGGTTTCATTGCTCTTTTTCTTGAATTGGCCGAGATAATAGTAGCCTTTTGAGTACGTGTACAGCACTTAGTTCCAGATGGTAAACTATTGTAATACAATAAAAATGAGTCATGTCAAAAAATGGGATTCTACTGCTAGATGATCAGATGCAGAGAGATCTAATTCTTGGTAACAGTGTAAAATTGCTTCCGGTCAGTGAAATTTTTATGTAATCGATTATTCAATATAAGCTCATATATTTCTGTATATAACTAAATATTCATGTTTTAAACATATTTTATGCAGTCGTAATTCCTCCAAATAGGAAAAGTATTTGGGTGCATTTGTTTTACTGTTTGTCTATGTAAGCGATTACTCTAAAACTAAATATAACTAATGACTGCATCTTTATAAATATTTTTATGTGGGTAGGACTTGACAAAGGGAAAAAGTGATTAAATTTTGGTTAAGTTCCACATCGTATTCTAGATATAAAAAATCCCAGGATTCAACAGTCCCAGTATTTAGGTCAAGTTATATGTAGTGTTGTTCTATTGTTGCATTATTGTGGTATTAAGCATTAGTTGTGTTTAGTTCGCTATAATGTTATGCTTGTTTTATTATTGCATTTGCTTTATTTTTATGGAGTGCCTGTAAACTTTATCCTGGTGTAGCAAAATTTGCTGAGTTTATTGTGGTTTAGTTGAGTTTGTATACACATTGCTGAGTTTGTTGAATCAATGCAGTGTTCAGATTTCACAACAATGTGTACACCGGGAGGTCACCAATGCAAAATGCTTCTGTCATTCCACATTTTAGTACAACCCCAATCAAACCGGCCACTGACTAGACGGGAAACAGCCACCTTTAACAATAAAGGGACTGGTATCAGCCACGATGGCCTTGACATACATCATTGCTAGCTATCATTATCGGGAAATCTCGATCATTATTTTAATTACTTATATGCTTTTTGTATGTATTTACAACATTTTAAACATTTATTATTGAAATTATAACATCAAATATTGTGAATTAAACTTTAAAATATTTTGAAATGACAATAATGTTTAGAAGTAAATACATGTTTGGGTGATAATAGAAGATCGACAGCACTTAAACTGGTTCACGTTTTTAGTTAGGTAACTACGGAAGCGTAGTACCCAAGATGGTGGGCGATACCCGACCCTATATTGCAGAGTAGGGTCAGCGGAAACCAGACTAGCTACTGAGGCAAAAATTTCTTCAGATTTGTCAGGCTTGTTTCCAATTTTTTAAAGTTTTCATTCCATCCCTATTTCTAGTGACCTACAAATGACTTGTTCAAGTACAGTTGCTTTTGCTTGGTGACTTTGGTGATGGACAAACACCACTAGCTGACACAAGGATACGCATGACCTGTCCATCACTGGGATCATGTCTGATGGCGTGGATGACTGGGAAGGAGAACTTGCCCTCAGTGAGATCTTCTGCAAATGTCTTGTTGGCAGCGTACTGAAAGACACAAGAACAAGGTCATTAGCAAGTATACAGAGATCCCCTGCTATACCAGCTGTCCTGGTACCATATTCATTAACATTGTAATATTTATAATACTTTTATTCTGATGATAACTTCCATCAAGGTTATGTAGAGGTTATGTCCTAATATGACCCTGGCTGTTGAACGGGACATAAAACCCCAACGTTTTGTTTTATTTATCTTTTTATTGACATATAAAGGTTACAGAAACAAAACATTTTATCAGAAGCACATCATTGTCCATATAATTTATAGTTCTTGAACCAACATAACAATAAGAACGGTAAGTTTAAAAAAAACCCACAGATATTACTCAGATGTCCTGGACAAGAAGAGAAAGCAAACTCCAACTACTCCTAAATTTTTGGTCGGTAATGGAGATAATTGCCAGATAGTGTTGCTCCTCATATTTTTGTTTAAAAATTTTTTGAAAGGCAGTGAAAACCCTTTGGTTAATCAAGCTAATGTTTTTTTGATTCTAATAAATATGTAGATAATAAGATACTCACAAATCATTTGTGACCACATGAAAGTGAAGATTGCCTGGTTTCAAGGTATAATATTCATTTTCAATTAGATAGAGATATATAAAATACTGTAGAAGAAAAAGTGTACAAGAGAATTTTTATGTCATCTTATCTTCTGAAAGACAAGTCTATATATTTGACCAGTTTTCATAGTCTACATTAATAAATAGATCAACAACTCATTTTGGAAAACAAAAGCTGAAGTAATGTTAGTTTAGAAATCATAAGTAACAAAATAAAGCAACAGGTAAACATTTCAATAAACGGGCTAATAAACTGCCAGTTATATTATAACTCTAGTACATTTAATCTAATAGAGATTTTTTCAATAAAATAAAGTTATATCCCCATAATTCCACAAGCATAGAACCAGAAGACTGTGCAATTTTTGTAATGTGCTTAAAATTGTGAATTTATATATCTGTACAATGATTAACTAAAGCATGTTAATAACCACAGTGAGTGCTAAATACAAAAAAACTATGAGGTTAAGTTTGCCAGATAACATAAATTTTAAGTATATAAGATGTGCTTTTAGAAAGTCTGACACTAAATGAGGTGGGAGTAAAAGCTATATATTTATTATGTTAAGATGGCCATAAAGGAGCAGAGAGTTTTATTTAATATTTCCACTTTAAGGAGGCCATAGCTCTATTAATATTTACAGGTTAAGGTCATTCCAATTCCAATTCCAATTCAACTTTTATAACGCCTAATCTCTGCCAAAGTGACAGACTCTAAGGTGCAACATCATAAGCATAGTCACAAAAATCATTGTCCTTATCCATAGCAATGGTCGATATCACGGAGAACGCCATATGAGGTTAAAAATACTAAGGAGGATAAGCTTGGCAGAATAGGTATGCTTTAAGTTTTTTTCTGAAGGAAGCAATAGAAGTGGCAGATCGTACATCATACGGGAGTTCATTCCATATTTTGGGAGCATCATATGCAAAGCTTAGACCAAACTGCTTTGTGGATTTATAAATAGATTGTTGGTATTGAGGAACATGTAGAATTATACCATCAGATTGACTCAACCGAGTATTATAGGCACATTGTCTAACTTTGAGAAATGGGCTGAAATATTTTGGACAGTTAGTATGTAGGTATTTGTATACCAGCAAGGCAGTCTTGAAGATGCAACGGTGCCTTATGGGTATCCAATAAAGGGCTTTTCTTAGTGGAGTGGTATAAGAAAGACATGTGGCTCTACAAACAATTCTGGCCAGACTGTCTTGAATGCATTGTAGCTTGTGTAGGTTAGAAACAAATAGACCCCTAAACAAGGAGTTACAGTAGTCAAGTCTACTCCCCATAAGTGTGTTTGCAGCCATAAGAGCAGCATCACAAGTCAAGTACTGTCGAATTTGTTTAAGATCCCTCATCTGGATGAAACAAAGTTTACATACATTTTTAACATGTTTGGTGAAGGAAAACTCTGAGTCAAACCAGACACCCAAATTCTTAACGGCATCTGAAGGTATCAGTGATTCACCCAATATGTTTACTGGAAAGAATGGGTTTAACTTTTCTTGTTGAGACTTGGAGCCAAATATAATAAAGTCGGTCTTATCGGCATTCAGCTTTAGTTTATTTGCATACAACCACAGTTTGACATCTTCGAGACACTTTCCTAGCCGATCGAAGGCAATTTTTGCATTTTTGTGTGTCAGGTCAATAAACAGCTGGGTATCATCGGCATAGAAGTGAAATTTGACATCTGGATGTTTAGAGATTACTTTGCTCAAAGGTGTGGTATACAACGAAAAAAGAAAAGGACCAAGAACTGAACCTTGAGGAACACCAAACTTAAGCTTTCTAGTCTCAGAGAGAACAGAGCCAATCTTGATGCATTGGGTACGATCAGAAAGGTATGACTTGAACCAGTCAAGGCATCTACCCCCGACACCGAACCATTTTCTTAAGCAATCAAGGAGTTTGTCATGATCAATGGTGTCAAAAGCTGCAGATTGATCAAGCAGCACCACAGCTGTGGCCTCACCTCTGGCTAGAGATAGGTGAATCTGATTCTTTATAGACAAAAGAGCTGTTTCAGTTGAATGGCCATGTCTATAGGCAGACTGATTCTCATTTTTCAACCCATGGAGAGAGACATGTCTACTCAGTTGTGAGGCAACTACATGTTCCACGAGTTTTGAGATAAAACTCAGCCCAGACACAGGGCGATAGTTTTTTAGATCGTCTTTTGATAAAGAAGATTTCTTTATCACTGGAGTGACAACAGCACTTTTGAAGCCATCTGGGACAGCACCTTCCAACAAAGAACAATTCACAAGTTTTGTGATAGAAGGAAGCAGTATATCAAGGCAATCCTTAACTAGGAAAGTAGGCCAAGGATCCAGGAGACAGGATTTTGTAGGTGAATTTTTGATTACCTTCACAATATCATCAGGTGAGGCATCATCAAATTTGACGAGTCCTGGCGGATTCACAGGAGATGGCAAGGAAAAGGATGAAGAACTGGAAAAAGACTCTCGCATTTTAGCAATCTTGTTGGTTAAAAAAGCAGCAAACTGATCAGCCTATTTGATGGAAGAACCTTGTCAGGGATACAGTGTAAGGTAGAACGCAGAGCTTGTCACAGTTTTTTAGGGTCTTCACCATTTTCATTTACAAAAGCTCTGTAATATGTGGCTTTGTCTTTATTGGCAAGTGAATTACACCTGGCAATTTGTTTGCGCAGCCTTGCACGGTTAAGAGGAGTTTTCTTTTTACGCCAGATGCATTCAAACTGTCGTCGGATGGATTTGGCATTTTTTAGGTATCTGATAGCCACTTTGCTGGCTCCTTGGCAAGACAGCGAGTAACCTCTGGAGCATGTTTGTCCAGTAGGTTGGAAAGATCATTAGTGTATTGATCATACAGTTTTTTCGCAGTGTCACCCAGACAAGCAACAAAGGAACAATGGCTCAAGTCATTGCGTAGAGTGTCTATGTTTATTTTATGATATCTCCTGTAAGTCACTCTGTTAGCTTGTGAGTTAGCAGTTGTTGGAGTTTCAACTTGGCATTTGATCATTGCATGATCGGAGATGTAGTCACTGACAACCACATTTAAAACCAGAGAACTATCCGAAGTAAGGATGAGATCTAGGGTGTGGCCATGAAGATGGGTAGTACAATGAACATGTTGAGTAATATTGCAGGAGTCAAGAATATTAAGGAAATTAACACTATCCCTTGATGTTGTGTCAATATGAATATTAAACTCGCCACAAATGATGAAGGAGGAATTTGTAGATGAGAGGAACTCAACCAGCGTATAAAACTCATCATAAAAAGGATTGGAACATGAACCTGGAGGACGATAAACACAAGCAACCAATGTAGAATGAGCATTCGATCCAATACTGACTACCAGACATTCAAAGTTGGTGAAAGTGGGATGATCCACAATTCTATGAGACAGGCTGCTGTTTATGAGCAAGCCGACCCCGCCACCCGAGCCATGTGCACGAGGTCTTTGACACAGTTTATCAGATGGTGGTGTGATGGATTGAAGCAGACAATCGGTATCAGTCGGGCGAATATGAGTTTCAACCAGTGATAATATGTCCAGTGAGTGATTGAACAAAGCGTCAGAAATCATTGGACCCTTGTTTCTTACAGACTGACAGTTAGCTACCCCCATCACAATAGGTCATCATAAAGTCAGGATATTTCTTTAGCAAATCTTAATATATGTGTCAAGTTTTACTGACAAAAGTGGAAACTGATGAACTGGAGGGTTAAAAGCCCCTTATTGACATTAAGGTTGCAGATACAGGGCTGAAACTTTTCTGCATGTGAAAGATTATCAAAAATAAATAATAGATTTAAGTACCGATTTTTTAAACAAAATTGCAAAAATGAAATGCCTTCAAATCAGTGTGTGGATTTAGTTCTACAATGTACCTGCAAAACTTTGTAGCGCTGGTGTGTGTGACTTTTTTCTGAAATGTGACAATGGGTGTTTTTAAATTGCTCAAGGTTAGCTTTAGTAAAGTTTAAGGTCTCCTCAAAGTAGCCTAAGTATATTTCCCACCCCTATTGTGTGAAAGAAAGATAGTAAGCGTAAACAATTCCAAAGACGTTGTTTCAAGGAGACCATATTCCAGCTCTGTGACATGATCAGTTTAACCAACATGAAAACAAATAAGTTCCCCTGAAGAGATGCTTAACTATGATGATAAGATTCAGCAATATGTTCAGTTTTATCAAAACTAATAAGTCCAAACTTAATGAGATTATGAATAATTAGACTGTAGTTGCATAATCTCCCACCCAGCAGTAAATACTAAATGATTTTTTTCCCTATTCTGTTCAATGTTAAAAAAAATGCTTGCATCAAACCCTGTTGTGACAGATCGAACAAGTGTGAACAGGCCTTTAATCATACCTCTTTTGATACAAGATTTGCGTAGTCGTCTCTGATTTGGACGTACAGACCCAAGTTGTCCAGTAGTGGTTTGAGGTTGCTGAAAACAGTGAGATGTGTAGTGTAAGTATTGCTCTTATGTCCATACTAAACATGAATAACGACACACAATAGCAATATTGATTACCAAAATGAAATATTGTTTCAATATTTCTTTGTTAAAATACAGTAGTGACGTCACTCTATTCTTAAAACAGTAGATTCGTACAAAAGAATGTACTATTTTTGTTATACCGTTTTTGTAAATAGAGCCAAAGTACAAATCTTGACCATTTACGGTTTAGCCTTCAAATATCGCTACGTTTTGAATTCCTATATCAGTATTTTACATTCTTTGAAAATGCTTTCAAAATAGGCTGTTTTTCTGTGTGATATTCATAATTTTAATGCAATACAAGTTGGGATTTAAGAACTATGTAAAAATGTGTTAACATTTACCTACATTAATTTTGTTGTGTAAAACTTTAAAGGGAAAATATTAAATATGCCAATATTTAAGGTTTTACGTTTTGCAATACTATATGTAATATGTATACTCAGTCAAAACCCAGATCGATTTGGCATTCTAATTTCTACACTTTGTTTTGGCTGAAATGTTTATAATTTGACAAATTTACAACAACTAATGGTAATACTTCAAGTACAATAAAATGGAATTACGCTATAATATGAAGATTTTAAAATTTCCTATATTTCGACTGATATACTGACAAAAAATGCCAAAACTGTTACTATCATACTATGAAACAGTATTTTAAGTCAGAGAAAGCACTTGGAACAGTAGATTCGTAGATACGAATGTACGAGGGCCGAATATTCCTTGTGCTTTCTCCATGACTTAATTTCATACACCAGGTACAAAACATACACACAAAAAGTAAACTACAGGTTTCTTTATTTTTTAACTTAAACTTGTAGATGGTTGTAGAACTAAAGTCAAAAGCCAAAACCGACATCCATGACATTTCTCAAAAGGAGGATTATAAAAGTTCAAGTTAAATGACAGGGAAAATCCTTTATTACTTGGACTTCAAGAATTCACTGTTGCTAAGACTGTCACAAATATCTTGATAGCTTGATTCTCGTTACTAAGAAGTATATATTTGATACATCTAGAGACGGCAAGAGACTAATTCTAAAGTCACTAAAACATAGATTGAATAGCCTGTTAAGAGATGAGGAATATTGTGCCAAATTGTGAAAAAGAAACAGAGTTAATTTTCTCACGTTTGGGATAGATGGGCATCTGTATTTAGGAGTGTGCATTAGAATTACAAAAAAAATTGATCAAAATGAAGATGTATAGGGTATTGCTTTAATTACTATAATAAATTGTGGTGTGTGAAAAGTTACTCTTGATCCCTATCAGGGATAATTCTTTATGCTTCATTTGTTTTGTGTATGTTTTTTTTCTTTGCCTAAAAGTGACAAGTATGTGTTTAATTTTTTATATGTAAATGTTTTTTTTTTGCACCTGTTATGAAAAAAATAAAAATATATAAAAAAAAAGACTGTCACAAATATATCTTAAATTCATGAAAAAAAATTAACTCTAAATTCTTCAAAATATTTTATGTCACACTCGCAAACTCAAAGATTTATAGATTAAATCTTACCTTTTATTGTCACTGAATAACTGCATCAACCTGACAGCCAGGCCAAATAAACCTCCAGTCTCTGAAAACATCAAAATTACACTATGAAAGACACCCTAGTAGAATTGGGAGTCTTTCAGTGCATTATGATTTAACCCCTTCATCACTAATGGAGCAATATCCAACTGCATCAAAGGAAATTCTGTGGTGAAGAGCATATATAAATCCTAAGATGGTAACTAATTGAAGTGCATAAAAATCAGCTTTTTGGAGTGGACCCCTACCAAAAATAAGAAAGACGGAGATGTACATGTTAGCAACCTCGCTGTCAGGTTCTATTACCACAGCAACTACAGTTTACCCTAAAAGGTGCTGATAAGCAAGTCCTTGGAAACAGTAATTTGGTCATGGGATTTTGCGAAGTATGACAGGTCAAATACAGGATATAACAATTTTCAAGGTCAACTTAACATATACCCAAAATTGGAATAAAATCCACCCAATAGTTTTAGAAAATTAGGAACAGGAGACATTGGAAGAGCAGGGGCCGATTTTACTAATGGACTTAAGCCCAGATTTAGACTTAAATTTAAGACTTTGATCTTAAATTTTGTCAACAGAATGCTAAGTCTGTGGTCTTAGACTTAGCAGATTTTACAAAGCACCCAAGTCCATGAAATTGCTAGGTCAGTAGACTTAACTTTAAGTCTGGGAGGTAGTGCACTTAAATTTTGTAAAGAGGACTTAAATATGGCCGCCATAAATTTTTCTCCAATTCAAAATTTGAAATGGCTGTAAATAAAGTATAATTATACAGAACACCTCACTAAAGTAGTCTTTGGGAAGTTTATATGTGGTAACAAGGTTTTCTATTTCAAAACAGCAATTATCCTTAGATAAAATACATCAAATGAAGGATACATGTCACATGCAATAGTATATTTTAGTATATTAGGTCACATGACACAGAAAACCACTGTGCTTATATGATAAGCTTGGACTTAGCTAAGTCACCCTTTGTGAAATCCGTTTAAGTCCCAGACCTAGTTAAGACCAAAGTCTTAGATTTAAGTCCCTGACTTAGCCAAGGTTTTAAGTCCCTTTGTGAAATCGGCCCCAGGTGGTAACTTTCATAGACGAAAACATGGGAGTGAAGTTAGATCCCGTGGATATCTCTGCATGCTAGATGCCTAAAGGCAAAAGAAAACCACCTAGTACAGGGGTACATTTAACCAGCAGAAAATTTAAGACTAAGGTCTTGAAAGCATCAAAACATCTTAGGGGATCCAAGGTATATATAAATGAGCATTTGACCTAAAAAATGGACTATCAGCAAAAACATCAATACATCTGAAAAAAAGAAGGAAAGATATCAAATACATGGACTAGAAACTCTAAAATATTAATAAAGTTATGTGGGCAAATACAGATTCTGATGAATTTTCAAATTAAAGATATGGCAGACTTTGTGAGGTTCAAACTCATTGACCACACTTAATAGTTACAAACAGAGTTAATGGTAACTAACTAACATAATGGACTGTTTCCCTGTTGGTATTTAACTTGTAAGCAATATTGTGTAGTTCATACTTTTTGAATATTATCTAAATAATAATATAATTCGTATGTCAAAGTTAAACTGTCAGTGTGGTATTTGCTCAAAAGATGTATACTCTAATGCAGTAGAATGTTGTCTTTATATTGGATACACCAGAAATGTAAAGGGTTAACAAGAAAGGAATTAACTCTGTTAAAAAATAACAACTGGAGGTGTAAAACTTGTTTGCAGGTTTTACCATTTCATGGTATATCAAATGATGAATTAACTTAATTGAAATTATATAATGAACAGAGTGATATTGTAATATTTAATGAAAAAAGTAATGGTAATGTTTTTGAAAGATCAGGAAATACTAAGTTAAAATTAGCTCAAGGTAACTTTACAGGATATGAAAAGGGGGACTTTGAGAGCAATATTGATCCAAATAACAACTATTTTAATTCAGTTAATATGTTGTGTCTTTATTATTATTAAACTAATGAAACATTTAATAACATGACCAATAATTTTAAAGGTGCCTCAATAATTCGCTTCAATAAAAGGAGTTAAAATAGAAATTTTACTGGTGTCAAAGATTTATTATCTGAACATTTTAATATTGATATTAAAGCCGTTATGGAAACTTGGTTGGATCCAGAAAGTATTGAATACTGTAAATTGCATGGATATCAGATATTCAATCAGTTAAGAGAGAATAAACGAAGTGGGGGTATTGTTTATTTGTCAAAAGCAGTTATAAATGTAATATAGTTGAGAGCACGTGTTGTTCCATAATGGATAATTTTGAGTGTGCACTATAGAGATGTGCCCTAAAAATAGGAAAAATGTCATAATTTCCTGTGTTTACAGGACACCTGGATCTAAAGTAGATAATTTTAAAGCTTGATAAAACATTTATGCATCTTAAATGTAATAACAAAGTAGCATATGTATGTGGTGATTTCAATGAAAATTTGTCAAATACAGACACTCATAAAGATACAAAAATATTCAGTGAAACGATGCGTGGACATGGTCTATTTCCATTAATTGACAAACCTACTGGAATTGATATTCATAGTTCAAGTTTAATTGATAATATTCTTACCAACAATGTCAGCTGTAACTCGTATAGTGGTATACTATTGAATTATGTTTCTGATCATTTGCCCATATTTACATGCTGTGAACAGCAGTAAATTGAAAACAGAACAATGCAGTTTAAATTTGTGAGGGAAAATAAAAATGAAAATATACGTAATCTAAAAGGACAACTCCTTGATAGAAACTGGGATGAACTGTACCGATGGGTTGATGTAAATGATGTATAATAAATTTATATTTGAATTGAATTCTGCATATAACAACTGTTGTCCAGTCAAAAAAAAACAAGATTTATAGTGATGTTACTAAACCATGGTTTACACTAGGTTTAAAATGCATGTAAAAAGAAAATATAAAGTATATAAAATAAGTTCACCACTATTCGTAGACTAGCTGAGAAAAATTACTGTGATAGATTGTTAGAAAAAAATAAGAGTGATGTAAAATAAATGTGAAGTACTCTGAAAGTATTAGGTAAATCTAAAGTATCTAACTTTTATCCAGAAGAATTCATATTAATAACAATATATTAAACAAGATTCAGAAGTAACTGAATGGCACTAATTGAATTGATAGAAGAATTAACAAATAGTATTGATGACAAAAAACAACTGTTGGTGTTTTCATTGACCTGAAGAAGGCTTTTGACACAACTGATCATAAATTATTGTAAAACAATTGGAATTTTATGGGATTAGGGGCATAATTTTGAAATGGGTTGAATCATACTTGTCAAATAGAAAGCAGTATGTTTATTTGAATGGTTCAAGGTCAGATCTATTACAAATTGAATGTGGTGTACCTAAGGGATCAATACTTGGACCTAAATTATTTATATAATATATTAATGATATAGGTAACTGTTCCAATATTTTGCAGTTTATTTTATTTGCTGATGACACTAATATATTTTATTCAAGTTCACAATATGAAGTCTTAAGTACAGCCATAAGTAATGAACTATCAAGTTTAAGAACATGCTTTGCACTGAACAAATAATCATTAACTGTATTCAAAACAAATTATATGATATTCACCAATAAAACTCTATGTAATACTATTAACACAGTTTTTGATAAGCAGCTAATATAAAGAGTACATACGACCAAATTTTTAGGTGTAATTATAGATGATGAACTCTCCTGGTACCATCATATTGCATATATGTACGTAAAAAGCTAAACAAAAGGTTATCAGTCATTTATAAAGTAAAAAATATATTTAATGTTGATTCCTTAAAATATCTGTATAATGCTCTTATTTTAGCATATCCCAGTTTACTTTTGTGAGGTTTGGGGAAATGCTTCTAGCTATTTAATAGAAAGAGCAGCCCTTTTACAAAAAACACTATCAGGGTAATAAGTAAGAAAGAATTCATCGCCCATACACTTCCCTTATTCAGCTAATATAAGTTATTAAAGTTATAGTGATATAGTTCAGTTTAAGACATTGTTATTTAAGCAATAAAACCAAAGAAGGCAGTGTACCTGCTATCATACAATTGTTTTTCAAAATCAAGACACCAGAGAAGAAGGAAAATTTTATGTGGTTTTTGCCAGGACAAAATTAAAATCAAAATGTATTTCCATATGTGGAGTGAAATTGTGGAACACGTTAGATATAGTCCAGTAGAAATTTGAAAAAGCGTGAAATTTAGTATGAACAAGGTTTTTTTGCTGAAATCATTTCTTTAGGGGGTGTAGATCAATAATCTGATGGGTGCCGCTCTGGCATTGTTGAGCAATTTTTTTTATTTAGCAAAATTCAAGATGGCCGCCATATCAATATTGTTCTATTAAAAATGGCCATTAAATTGTTATTTCTTAATCAATTTTCATGTGTAATATATCATTTTTTTCAGACTTTTGTACTCTATCACACGGTCAAAACAGATGTTAGTTTTTCTCAAAATTTAAAGTGGCCATAGTGATAGACCTTCACAAAATTACGATTATACAGTCATTTTGCAAAGTGACAATAAATTGTAGATGCAGTCTGTTACTGACTAATTTTACTTAGACCTAAAATAACAAATGCATAGATTTAATATAAACATATTTATTAGCATATATTAGAAGACTTAAATCATAATATTTGTATTACAAATAAAGTAAGTCTTCATTCAAATCATCTCACATCAAAAAATGAAAACCATCAACATACTGAACCGATATATATGAAAGAGCTTCATAGACATCAAAATAAAAATTCTATTCTTCATCTGAGTCATCAGTAAAACACAGAGCTTGCACAAATACAGTGCTTTCATTTCCACAGTTCAATTCTGCTTCACAGTGGCACAAAGATGTGCATGATAGTCCAGCTTTACGGCAACTACAGTGATTACTATTACATGGAATTTGTGATGAACATCAGCAAGCTACAACTTGTAGAAGACTTGCTGGTGCAACTGCTGCAGGCCCATAATAGGCCACAACTCTCCTTTATCCTTAATTTTCCAAACTAACTTTGTTATTTAGAAAATTTATTTAAGTAAATTAAATTTTTATAAGTTAATATCTTACCTAACAGACTAATGGAATTTGCCCGGTGCAAGCTGGCCCCACCAAACATCAGAAAAGGATGTCCTGAGTCTCCTCCAGCAGAACCGGCCATGGTGCCACCCCCACTCACTAGGGGGCTAGTGTATCCCTCACTTGCCAGGTGGCCAGTGACGTCACTTCTTTATTTGAAAATCTTGACCATTGTGAACCCTAGTAAGGCAGATTTGCAGGGTCGGAGGGTGGGACTCTCCCGTTTGTTAGGTAGCTTAAAGATATTACCTTATAAAAATTTTATTTACTTGTTAAATTTTGTATTTTATTGCATTGATATATCTTACCTAACAGACTAATACCACAATAACTACCAAAAGCATGGTGGGTAGCTTACTGAAGGGGCAAGATAGAACTCTAAGGAGGAATTTCACAGAAAATCTCTCTTGTCAGGTCTTAGGTCTGACCGGTTGACCAGTTACCGGAATGGGTAGAACAGGGAAACATTGACAGAACTTGTAACTCTTACAGCAGCAAGATGGAGAGGTTCCGTGAACAAAGTAGAATCTATAGAATGAAAGTACCCTTTTGCTGGTTTTCCAGAAAAGTTTTCCCTCTCAAATATCTAAACAAGATACAACAGGTGGAAGAAAAACTAGATTTTATAGTACAGGCACTCAATGGTGAATTTGATGTGCTGCCACTATGGGACCCAAGTGATAATGTTCAGAATCAGCCCAAGCAACATCCTTTAGGTAGAACTGAGTGAAGGTTTTGTGAGACTTCCAATGACAAGCCAAGAGGATTTACTGTAAGGAAACTCCTCCTTGAAAGACTTTGCAGGCAGCAAAGGCCCTAACATCATGGGCCTTTACCTGATACACTGGCAGGGACTCCTGGTCAGAGGGCTTGTAACACTGGAGTACTGACTGTTTAATCCAAGAAGAAATTGTAGCAGGGGATACGCCCCTGTCACAATTCTTCTTAAAAGAGATGAAAACCAGTTGTTTGTTTCCTCTGAGGTCCTTAATTCTGTCCAGGTAGTAGCATAGTGCAGGGATTTGTCCAAGGCAGGGGGAAGTGCTGGGATGACCAGTGGAGCTACATTGTTGGGACCCTATGAGATTTCAGTGATTTGTCCAAGGCAGGGGCCAGTGCAGGGATAACCACTGGAGCTACACTGTTGGGACCCTCACAGGGGTAAAGAGAGACTTGAGACCAGTCCTCCCAGCGGTGAATGTTCCTATTCACCCAGGCATGGATTTTACTTCTACGTTTTCCTGATGCCAGAGCCAATAGAAAGACAGTCTTGAAGGCGAGGTGTTTCAGGGAGGCCTTCCTGAGAGGCTCACAGGGGGCCTTGGTCAGTTGATGTAAAACAAGAGATAGGTTCCAAGAGGGGATATCCCTGCGACGTTTTGGCCTATCTCTGTGGAAACTTCATACTTACTTATTCCAGAGTAATTGCCAACCTTAACAGCTATGGCAGTTCTGTAACCAACTATGGTGGAGGGCTGAAGTTTCCTTTCCCGGAACATGTAGAGAAAGAATTCAGCTATTTAGTTTATAGATGGTGTTTTAAACAAAAATGATCCACTTCATCTCATAGACTGCTCTTGTTGAGCATCTCCGAGGAGCCTCAATTTGTTCTGCCACTTGACCAGAGAAACCTTGGACTCTGATGGTCAAAGCTCTGGAAGCCAAGCATGGAGATTCAGATTGAGGAGGTCTCTGTATAGGTTCCCATTGAATAGTTGAGTTAGAAGGTTGGGTTGGTAAGGTAGGCAAACGGGAGCTGGGATGACAGGCTCACTAGATCCCAAAACCACAACATGTTGGGCCAGCCAGGAGCTATGACTATTATCCTCTGACAGTCGTTTCTGAGAATCTTGTTTATGACATTCGCTATCAGGGGAGTTGGTGGAAAGGCATACTTGATGAACATATTGTAGATGATGTGGGGGTTGGCTTACTGGGACATTGTCTTCCTCCACTTTAGGTGTTTGTGGGGAGACTTTGGAACAGGGATAGACCTTTCTTAGGACTCTGGGACATGCCAATTTGCCTTTACGTGCCACTAGATAGGCCTCATGTGTAGGCAGCCTGAAGGAACTTGCTTCTCAGTGGCAGTGAGCAGACCTATCAATGACATGAACTGCCTCACCGTACACTGCTTTTGCTTTAAAAGAGCCCCTATTTTGAGTTCAGGGCCTCCCATCTGTCTGAGGTGGGCCTAACTAGTCCTTGTCTGAGGTCGTACTGATAGCCTACAAATGAAACAGCATAAAGACTTAGAAGTAGGTGTATCACTTTATTACCCTTACATGCCTTAATAGGTTGTGATACTGTATCATACCCCTTTGGAAGGGGAAAATCAGTGCTGCTAACCTCCTACTCAAATCAGAGGTATATATGATGACATCAATTTAGAACTGGGATCAACAGTATTGCTATACCTTTATGGTTGCACATCTATAGAAACTGACCTTAATAGCTACTGATACCAACTCTTCAACGAAAAAAGGAAATCTCCCTAAGCTTAACGTCCTGCCACCGACTAATAAAGCTGCATTTTCACATCAAGATAACACACTTACAAACTCGGCTTTGTTGTGTAGTAGATTCCAATGAGCCCCCAATACGTTTGGCTGGGAAACTAAGGATAAAGGATAATTGTGACCTATTTATGGGCCTGCAGCAGTTGCACCAGCAGTTGTCCTCTACAAGTTGTATCTTGCTCATTCTATTCTTCATCTGAGTCATCAGTAAAACACAGTGCTTACAAATTCTGCCTCACAGTGACAGTAATCACTGTTGCTGTAAAGCTGGACTATCATACACATTTTACTGCCACTGTGAGGCAGAATCTAACTGTGGAAATAAAAGTAACTGTAACTGTGTAAGCATTGTGTTTCACTAATGACTCAGATGAAGAATAGAATATTTATTTTGATGTCTATGAAGCTCTTTTAAATATATCAGTTCAGTATGTTGATGGTTTTCACTTTTTGACGTGAAATGATTTGAGCGAAGACTTACTTTATTTGTAATATAAACATTATGATTTAAGTCATCTAATATATGCTAATAAATATGTTTATATTAAATCTATGCATTTGCTATTTTGTGTCTACGTAAACTTAGTAACAGACTGCATCAACAATTTATTGCCACTTCGGAAAATGACTGTATAATCACAATTATGGAAGGTCTGTTACTGTGGCTATTTTAAATTTTGGGGAAAACTAACATCTGTTTTGAGCATGTGATAGAGTATAAACGTCTGAAAAAAATGATATATTACACATGAAAATTGATTAAGAAATAACGATTTAATGGCCATTTTTGAATCGATATGGCGGCCATCTTGAATTTTGCTAAATTTAAAAAATTGCTCAACACCGCCAGAGCGGCACCCATCAGATTATTGATCTACTCCCCATTAAGAATTGATTTCAGCAAAAAAACGTTGTTCATACTGATTTTCACGCTTCAGCTAATTTGGGGGGTTTGTCTACTGGACTAATAGTAATATCAGTGGAATAAAGTTTAAAAAAAATTTAAATCAATGCTAAAGAAATAGAAAAGTAGGTACAACCAGCAGATATATATGCGTGACGTTGTTCTCATGAGTGTAATGTTACCTTGAGAGTTGGACCTTAGTATAAATAAAAGTTTTAATACAAGTACCTTTAAAATCTTTTAGTACAAGTATCAGTACATTTTTACTCATAAATACTTTTCAAATACTTTTCATAGGTATTTAGTACAAGTACTTTTTCATGCGTACAAAATTATTTCTCAACAATATATTTCTTTTTTGCAATCCATTGCAATCCATACGAAAACATCTAAGACAAATTGCAACAGATGAACATCAAGCCTTCAAATGTTCTGAATATCCAAACTTCCTGTTAAAAGAATATTATTTGACAAAAATCACTACATGATGAATGTGACAGAATTTTGTTCATCTTTTTAAGTCGAGTAATTATACACTATTCGCATTGATTTTTACACATTTCTGAATTATTCTGTGTTAAACATGGTGTTAAGCAAGGAGGAGTGCTATCTCCTGTGTTATTTTCTATTTACTTTGATGAACTCATGACCAGGTTAAGAACAGCTGGCTATGGCTGTCATGTTGGTAGTTGTTATGTTGGATCCTTTGTTTATGCAGATGATATTATCCTACTGGCTCCAACTATTACATCCCTCCGGTTAATGTTAAAGATTGTGCATAACTTTGGAAATGATTATTGTATTAATTTTAACCCAAGCAAAAGTGACTACCTAGTATTTGGAAACTCTCATGAAGAATATGATACCTATGTACAGTGTAATAGCCTATCACTTGAAGCCAAAAATCTGTCTAAACATCTTGGTACACCTTTTGGTCCACATTGTATGAAAGATCAAGTTACGGAATTAATAAATGATATGGTTAAAAGATTTAACACTATGCTAAGTACAATTGAATGTTGTTCTTTTCACGTAAAATACAAATTATTTAAGTCTTATTATATGTCACTGTATGGTTCTGTTTTGTGTGATTTTTTTCTAAACAAATTCTCCGTTTGTACACCACTTGGAGGAAGTGTCTAAGACAACTTCTGCAAATTACACATGTTGCTCATGGTAAATACTTGCCTTTTATTGTTGAGGATTTTCCGATTGAAGGACAGTTGGTGAAAAGATTTATAAAATTTTACAATAGTATTATACATAGCGACAATAATATACTTCAATTCTGTGGTCAACTTGTAACAAATGGAAGCAATTCTGCTGTATGTAAAAGTGTTATGTATGTAAAAAGTAAACAAAATCCCAAATATAAGTGTGATAATCTTTTGTCAATAAAAGAATTGTACACTGAATTAGGAAAATATGCCGAGTCTCACAGTGACAATGATATTGAAAACATTGCAGCAATTAGAGACCTCTTATTTCTTCAAGATAGACATTCATGCTTCACATATGAAGAGTTTAATGTCCTAATTGACTATTTTTGTGTTAAATAGCCTTTAAGTTATATTGTGTTCTTTTGTATATGTAATGTATTTGTGTAGACTACATTGTGCATCTTTCACTTTTTTTTCTTTTCTATATTTCTAAATACCTGCAGTTAATCTTTTAAAATGTATGTTTATATGTATGTAATGTATTTATATATAAACATGATAACATAAAATAAAATAAATTAACTTTCTTGGAAGATTTCCCTATTTTAGATAATTTGGAAAGATTTATTCTAAGCAGCTACCATAATTGTTTCTGTCTGTACTACACACAGATTTAATTCTGTCTTTGATGTCATTTGATTGATAAAACTAGGAGGGAGGATAAAATTTAGGGTTTGACTGTCACCTTTCAGGGAACAGATAGCAACTAGGGAAATTATAGTCTTAACCCTCAATACCAATTACTGATTAAAGACAGAGCAGGTGTCACTTTAAACAATTAACCTGTCAGT
Source organism: Sabellastarte sp. h YS-2021 (assembly GCA_964017235.1). Lineage (NCBI taxonomy): Eukaryota > Metazoa > Annelida > Polychaeta > Sabellida > Sabellidae > Sabellastarte > Sabellastarte sp. h YS-2021. Next base: position 146,807,712 of record OZ024931.1, read on the forward strand.
TCTCTGAGACTAATAAAATAGAGCATTCAGAAAAAAATGCTTCAACAATAACATAAATAAAACCCAAATAGGATAGAAAGTCATAAACATAATTCAATAAAACTGAAATATAACAATTTTTCAAAAGGTAAATGATGAGTCCAATTCTGTACATTTAATTTTTAAATGTTTTCAAATTTCATATTGATAATACTCAAGGCAAAAAGATGCTTATATGTAATGCACAACAAACATTAAATCACTGATAAAAATTATAATGTGCAAAAAGGAAATAAGATTACTAAAAGTACGTTTGAAATCTCCTGGGTACAAGTACCAGTGCATTTTAAAAACATTAGTACTTATTTCTTCTTAGTACATCAAAATTTGTATTTTAGAACATTAGTACTTTAGTACAAATGTACCTTACCCATGTTACCTTAATATTATATTTTCCTAGGGTGTAGGTTTTACTGTGTAGGAATTACCAAGTCAAAACAGACATTTTTGAATATCGGCCATAAGAGTAATGACCATAAAGTCCGTATAATTGAGTTTTTTTTTCAACTTTAGGGTCATCATAGAGTAGATATTTCCCTGAGAGGAAAGTACAAAAATCATTTAAAACCTCAAGATAGGATATTTTGGTAAACAGATGAAGTACCTGCAATATAGTTTGAATCTGACACTGTTTTAGTCTAACACCACAGGTAATAGTTCATGTGAAACATATCTGACCTAATCCACTTACTTTTGATGACCATGATCCTGTACTCATCCTCTGTAGGACACTGGAACGTGTCTCTCCAGTAAATGTCCATCCCTTGCCCGCGGTGAAGCTCCAACAGCTGCTCTGTGAAAACACGTTTTTAGCTGTAAACACTTTCTACTGGTTATTTATACTTTTTTTCAAAGCATTTGGTTGTACTATTTTACCAATTTATACAATTAAATTTGGTTGAGTATCAGCCAGATTATTAAACAAAATGTCCTGCACACCTAGGGTAATCTCCAGCAAGGAATAACTTACAAAAACAAACTTCACTTCCCCCTCATTTAGAAGCAGTATATGCTGTACAATGCAAGCCTAATATGAGTGGGTAAAATTGTAATATTTCCTGGTGTGAATGGATATTAATGAAAAAAGTTTACCTTTCTGCAACAGTAATGGGAGGATAAAATATACAACTCTCAGATTCGGATTTTATGGTCAGCAATTTTCTTACTACCTCATCTACATATGCATTTTTACAGCTCATATTACATTAATCCAAACAATTTTGTCAGATTTCTCAGGAAACTAAAAATAATTACAATAGAGGTACATGGTTATCCAATTCCCTTTCCAAACATAATGCTAATATAGACTTGTCATTGAGCTTGGGGTATACAAACACTACCTGTGTAGACTGTAGCAGCATCAGGATGGTTCAATGAGAAGACTTTCTCAAGGCACAGAAAACACACATAGTTAGCTGCATTGATTGTGGAGGCAACACCAAAAATATGGTGGGCAACAGGAATACCTCGCCGCAAGCTGGAGTTGTCTTCTATGTCATCTAAACTGGAATGGAAGAAAATCAAACTTTCTGTAATATCACCATTATCTTAAAAAATGCAACTACTCTGAAAATACATTCAGTGTGATGGAGCCTTGAAACTAGTGAATGATTAATAAGATAAATCACCAATGTTGGGAAGGAGACATAAATATCAAAATATACATCATACTGTAAAAAATTACAATTTTCCCACTCACATTAGGCTTGCATTGTGCAGCATATCAGTGATTTCAGCTATGATGGCCAACTTGTCTTCTGGTATCTTCAGCCAGTGGTTGAAAGCCTGAAAGTGGAAGTGAGTCTCATAAGTAAGTATCAATGCTAAGATAATTAGAATTACGCTGACTTAACACCAACATATCCCCAGACAGGCCATCTCTAATGCCACAAACATTCACTGGGTATTTTCGTAGCACCCATTTTGTATGACTAACAATTATTATAAAGCATTTCTTTTGCTTTAATCTTCCTAAAATGATAAGATTAATTCTTTTTCCAAGTATTTAAATGGTTTTCTGTACTTTATAAAATATATTAGTGGAGGGATGAAATCATAAAATACTGTGATTATATCTTAGCAGGATTTTTTATGTCTCAAGAATTTTGGATTATTTTCTTATATATAGTAAAAACAAATACACTCAGGTACACACACATATAGACAACCCCACATTTAGATTTATCATACACAAATTCCCACTATCTGGAACCTCTAATGCTTATGCAAATAGAAGATTTACTCATTATGGGACATGCCCCCAAGGGAATATGCATGCTAATATTCAGTTTCATACTGAGGGATATGGAGATAGTGAGGGGGAAAAGCTAAGAGAAAGATGTTGATATTTGTCACTGTACACAGGATAAGTTTTGCTTTAAATACGCCCAGTACCTAATATGTATTACAGCTAAAAGGCTTATGTTTGTACATAACTTACATTAAGAAGTAGGATAGCTAAGATTATGTAGGTTTAGAAGCTCTGGGCAAAATATAAACAGATAATCAGTCACTTTCCAAACAATCATTTATCACCTGATTGATCTTAATATTGACTGAAATGAGATAAAGATATGTTACATAGCGTCTGAGAAAAAGTGGCCCAAAAGGTATAAACTGGGTCCGTATTATAATTTTATAGACTTTAATCTGACCTTAAAATTAAAGCTACACAACTCAGTCTCCCCATAGACAAAGATTACATATAGAAGTTAAATCTATTACAATTTGAGACTTGTAAAACTTACTTTTTCCAAATTACAGGGTAAATTATGTGAAAATGTAGAGAAAAGGTCACTCAGGTGGGTGTTTATGGTCCTCATACACAGGTTAAATATCTATTTAAAGACTTAAATTTTTGGCACATGTTAAAAGAACATATTAGTTTATTCCCAAATGAGCTTTTAGCTTTATCAGTGACACAGTTTGACAGCTATAGGGCTTAAAAGTGGCAAAAAGTCCATAAATTGGCTCTTTGTTGGGTACTTTAGAGACCTTGAGGTGACCTTAAAATTAAAGTTATAGACTTTAAATTTTCCACAGACAAAGGTTCCATATAAAAGTTGTATCCAGTACAGTTTGAGAGTCATTAGAATTACCAAACAATAGCAAAATATGTCAAAAATGTAGAAAATGTCAAAAAATTCCCTAAGTAGGGCTTTATGGCCTCAAAGACAATTTTAACCTCAACATAAAGTCTTGAGTCTTGGCATATGTAAGACGAATATATGAATGTGTTCTGAGCTAAAATTTTAGCCAAATGAGCCACATAGCTTGTGACCCTAGAGGGCATTAAGTGACCTTAATGTGGCCATAACTTGTTTTTTCCTATTGCATTAATATATCTTACCTTGTGCATAAATTGCATATGTCCAGTGCACTGCCGGTCTTACCAAATATTAGAAAAAAATGACTGACGCTGGGCTGTGGCTGGGACTGGTAGTATCCTGTTCGCTCACAAGGTGGCCACAATTGTCCAAGCTCTCACTAGATGGAGCAGCGTACTTCTTCTTTTTGTTTGGCACTGGACGGATTAAACGATTGGAAATTTTAGCGATTTTTTGTTGATTTTTTATATCAAACACAATAATTTACAAAGGGAAATGAGTATTATGTACAATAATATATATAGAAGCACATTTTGTGTTCTTCTGCTGGCCAGGATTGCAGAGCATGTGGGTATTTAATGGTGTCTTTTGACCCTGCAGCTATGGCCTCTTCACAGAAGTTAAGCAGCATTTTTTACTATTAGTACCTGGATAGATTACCATTGATTATTGCTTTAAATTATCTAGCATATTGTTTTACATTTATTTTGTCACTAAACCCCACCTGCCTGGTGCTACAACACCAAAAGACATACACGGGGTGCCATATCCAACTGGTCAGGTATTGTTTACAGTAGCCCTCTTACAGAAAACAATTTTCTCATTATTGTGTCTGTTGCTGTTCATGTGGCAAGACACATAATCATACACAGAGGTCCAGAGCCTACTGGTCCGGTATTGGCTACAGTTACCAACTTACATTGCCAGAGTATTTTTTTTTGTTACCCACCAATCCATTGATGGTCATGTGACAACACACCTAAACATACATAGGGTCACAGTGCCTACCCGTCCAGTACTGGCTACAGTTGCCCTTTCACAGCACAGAAAACAGAAAATGTTTTCATTATTTGTCACTACCTCCCACCAGTCTGGTGCCAGCCATGTGACATGACACATACACAGGGGTCCAGATCCTACCAGTTCGATACTGGCTATAGTAACCAAATTACATCAGAATATTTTCTATTTTGTCTTCCACTGATCTGTGTTTGTCATGCTGCAACACCTAAACATACATAGGGGTCCAGAGCCTGCCGGTCCTGTACTGTCTATGGTTACCCTCTTACATTCCCAGATTATTTATATTTTGTGACCCTACAAGTGGCAAGGCTGAGGAGCTGTCCCAATATGACCCTGGCTGTTGAATGGGATGCAAAGCCCAACTTTGACTTTGTCCTGTAATTTAATATTGTTTGATTTTCATTTTTCACAAAAACATATTTCTTATATTTTCAGGCAACACAACAAATTTCTCAAATCATCTAAAAAGAAGCCACCCCGAACTGTATGCTCAAGAAGAAGGTCAAAATTCTGCTCAACAGGAAACTATTACAAGTCACTTTGCCTCTAGTAGCAAAGTCAATGAGTTACCTTTGCCATCTTCACACATTGACTGACTTGATCAATCTCTTAAGAACTATGTAATTGCATCAATGGAGCCACTCAGTACTGTGAAGTCAAGACCTTAGATCCCAGATATCAGTTAACATGTAGGAAATCCTTAAAGGATAAATTACAAAATAAGTATACAGCAATGAAAGAAAGTCTAAAAAGTGAAGTGAAGACAAACTGTTTTTTGTCTCAAACTCTGGTGACAATCTATGCCGCAAATGGAGTCAAAGCTGCCTCAATTATCAACTGGCTAAGACTTAGCTGTATGGGTCATAACATAAATCTGATTGTTGCTGCAGGTGTAAAAGAAGTACAATAGTTAATAAAAACTCTAGTTGCTTTTTCCATCGAAGTCCTCTAGCAACAGGTGCCTTCTTGGAGAAACAGAACTTGTTGCTGTCAGAGGCAGCTCAGGGTCACAAATTTATAAAAGACTGTCCAACAAATTGGATCTCCTGCTTGGACATGCTTGAAAGACTGTGTGAACATGGCTAACTGCTGTGGCTACTGACAAAGACATTGACTTCAAATGTAACATCAAGTCTAAAATTTATACTTTGGAAGACTCATATCACTTGACATCTTTGTTAGACCCTAGAACAAAGACATTGGCATTTATGTGCCTACAAGAGAGGGGAGACATCTACCAGCAACTAAAAACTGAATGCATTGAAAGGTTGAAATCAAAAGTGAAGCTTCAATTTAAAAAGAAGCATGTTGAGCCTACAGAAGACAGTGGTAGAGTGATGTCACCTGAGTCTAACCTAGCTGAACCTGAGGGTGAGGCTTCAGTATTTCTTCTTCCTCAGTTGCCCAACTTACCTTCACTACCATCAGTGGCTGATCGATTTGATTCCAATGTGAATGTGGTCCCTGTTAGAAAGAAACTTAAGACTGAAATTGATGAGGTGAACAAAACTTCACACGAAAGCAAGCCATCTACTACTGACTGGTTAGATGATGTTGTCTGCACAGAAAGAGACCAGCCTCAATTCTCTGATGAGGAAGTTGCTTGCAGAGAAATTGATTCTTACCTTATGGAGAGTCAAATTCCATCAGATCAGTGTCCATTAAAATGGTGGCAAAGTAAAGTACAATATCCCCATGTTTCTGTTCTAGCTAAAAAGTACCTGTGTATCCCTGCCTCTTCTGTTTCATCAGAGAGAATTTTTAGTTTGGCAGGTTCCATTGTTAACAAAAAGAAAACACAACTAACTTCTGAAACTTTCAATATGCTTATATTTCTCAACAAGAACTGTAAGTAATAAGCAGCACTGTAGTACTGACTCATTGAAAAACATACAGTATCCTCAAATAGGAAAACAAATGACAAAGTCTATTTTGTCAATGTTAGTGACTCGAAAAAATTGAACATCATTATTCTTTAATTTTCATTTTATTATTCATTTCAATTATTTGGTATTTTCTGTAAAGAATTCACTGTCAAATTACTGAAAAGAATAAATAAAAATTTCATGTACATTGAAATGAAAAACACAGTATTTTACTTAAATTACGTAATCTTCACATGTTAACCTTTTAATAGTTTAAATTTTGTGGAATTTTCATGAAAATTACTGTTACAGCTAAAGCTGACTGATTTATTATAAACCCCTCTATGGCTGAATCCTAATATGACTCTGTCTGCTATTTAGGATTACCTGGACGAGACATAGAACCCAAATTAATATTTTTATGGAAGGAATTTTGTAAAATTCCCTGTGTGACCCAATAATCAAGTCGACTTGATTAATCATCTCTGGACTTTTCAGTAAATATATTTTATATGGACTTCAGTTAACTTTGTAAATGTTTTAAATTGTATATCTGTTATTTGTATAAATATAATTATCTGTGTTTTGTGTAACCTTGTATAAATTTTGTGAATATAGTATATTTTTTGTATCGTTGTGTGTCCTTGTGATGTTATATGTGTTAATATATGTTTTATTAATGTTATATTATTTTTGCCAATCTATAAACAAGATCTGATTACGTTTGTTGCAGGACATATATAAATAAAATACATAATCCTGCATATTGTTTAAATCTTTCACCACTCCTTATCAGAACTCTGTGACATTGGAGAACCCTCTAACTCAACCATTCATTGAGTGTCAACACAGGCTCTCCAGAACCTGAACCTTTATCCTTGGCTTCTAGAGGGACAGCCATACAGAAGCAAGGTTTCTGTGAAGGTTTTCTGTGACCATAGATGGTTATAGAACTGTTATATCAGTCAGGATGAAAACTTTAATAGACTCTTTGACAGTTTTCATAGGGACTGAACCAAGGGACGGAAGGACAGGAAGGAAGGAAGGTTTGGCGAGACCACCAGTGTCCACTAGGTAAGGTATTAACTCAGAAAAATTTAATTTAATTGTTAAATTTTTCCATTATTGTGGGTTAAGGTCACCTTAAAATAAGGCTCCACTCTTGATTCAAATACATGTGTGTGCAAGGTTTTAATGAAATCAGTGAAAACATTTTTGAGTCATCAGGCACACTAGTCAAAATGTACGGCAGTGGCCTGAAACCAGTATATCCCCGACTTTTTCCAGGGGATAAAATGATTGTAGAAATTTGAACAAGCTAGAAAATGGCAGGTCTTGCTGGGATAACCAATAAAAATTGCAATAATAGGACAAGTTTTATGAATTTCAATTACATATAAAAATTTTAGAGTTTGGCTATTATAGTGAGAGAGGGAATTTCAGGTATTTTTTTTATTCTGTAAAGCTAAATGGGGTTATTCAATGCTGGAACTGTGTTTTGCTTTATTTCACTTCTTATTTAAGATATCAGCCTTTTTCATGATTTGTTTTTTGGTCATGTGACACAGCAATACCAAAAAGTTGATTTTTAAATGCAATACACAGCAGACTTGGCACAGCGTTAGCATGGCTACCTGTGGGGGTTTATCCCACACATAGGTGAAATCTTGTGATTAGATGCCGAACCTACTAACCTACTTGGCCACTGAGGACCTTGCCTTATTGTTAAACACAGACTTTAAAATGTGATCTACTCACAATGGCCAGCTTCATTGGCACTTTTTCGCCAGGAATCTGCAAGATGTAGTGGTATGGATCCAATAGAACCTGTAATGTAAGATTTTACTACACAAAAATAACATTTCACAACACAATTTTCCTCACAAACTACACTGGAGCTTTCTGAAATCTTATTCAATGTTCATCAACAAGAAACAGCTAGTATGCATGTATGTGACTTCTGCTGAGATCAACTTAAACATTAGAGGACATTTACTCTGTTTTCTGCAATTCTACTTTAGTAGATGTATATCTTACCGAGTCCTTTAGATATGGCTTTAAAAAGTTCAACCAGTTTTATAGTACCAGGTTCATAGTCTGCACCTGCCTTATTTAAATGGAGTTTCCCTTTTTATATTTTGAAATAAATTTGCTCCATATGTATGCAAATGCCATCACATACCTTGTCTAGTGAATCAGAGTCACACCATAATTTTTTTTCTGCTGAATCGGCTGCTTTGAATTCTTCCTGTGGACACACTGTATGAGTTGTTTTTAATTTCCTGCAGAAAAAAACACAATACAATGATGGATCTTGTACAAAGTCACAAAGATAACTTCAAAGATCATATTGAGACCACCCATGAAAGTCTACGATTAGTACAAATTTAGATCATGAAGTGGAGGCTTTCGGTCACAATGACACAACAAAATATTGACAAGTGATAATTTTTTGCTGTTTAATGTTGGTCTGGACCTTAAGGGGCAAAATAAAATGGCTGTTCATTCTGCAAGACAGCATATCATGATGCAGCGAATTTCAGTGTTTGTGACAGATAAAACTAGGCTTTTGTTAACAAAAGTGAAGAGTCCCTGATGTAAAAAAAGTCAGTTATTTAAAAACAATAGCAGTTGAAACATTAGACTGTAAGCAGAATGTCAGCATTGTTGTGCTTTGTAAGGTAATATATTTCACAAAGTTAACCTAGTCAAGGCTATAGGTTGGCAAAAGACAAATGTTTTGTAAAAGTTACCTGCTAGAAAGAATGCTTGTAGAGAAATTTATACATAGGGGCAATCACACAACACAAATATGGTAATGGAGCAGAAACAAAAGAGGCACAATTTAGTATTAATTCTGCTGCTTTACCTCTTATTAATAAATCTACTGTAAAGAGGGAAAATAATGGTAATTGTAATATTTAGAAAGATAATATTGCTCACAAATCTCTTAACTGTTACTACATCAACGTGAAAATTGACTGGTTTCAAGGTATAATATTCATTTTCAATTTGAATAGCAAGGCCTGTTAGGGGCCTGCTTAGGCAGTTGTCAGCCACCTTAACCACTGACTTTGCTTGGCCTAAACCCAATTTTATGGTTTTGGGCCTTGGCCAATCACGATCAAGGCCACATACCATCACCCCTTTCTGTGTGTGGAAGGGTCACTTTCAAACTGGCAGCCATTGCGCCAACATCTGGGGAAAAATTTTTATATAAGAACACTACAACGGAATGCATACTTTATTAGTGGTTTTAGGCTTTTAGGTTTGAGTTTTTAATCAATTTTATATAACCACTGCATTTTATAATTGTGCATAATGGGAAATGACAAGAAGAAGACACCCAAAACGACATTAAGGAAAAGGGTTACAGCTTCAGCCAGGGCTCACGTTTCAACCACCAAGAGGAAACAAGCAAGATCTGGCCAGCAAGAGGGATCCTTCTTACAGCAACTCTACAATGACTCTGTAAGTAATAGTTTAGCGTCAACTTCCAACGCCACAGGGCCCTCTATTCAGACCCATGCCGTCGACTCACCCAACCAAGAAATGCTTGACCTACTGAGGGGTCTCTCCGAATCCAACAAGGCTTTAACAGCCAGAATGAACAAGATGGAAGAAACTCTTTCAAACCCACACCTTTCCAACGCTAGGCTTCAGGATCATGATGGCCAGTCTATCACCACAACCTTAGGCCATGGTCCCCACCAGCCGAATCTAAGACTTGCTAACAATACCGACCCTCGGGCCTATCAGCAGCCACTTCACTCATCCCCACAGAGGGCAGGCTATCTTCCGGGACCTCCAGTAGACAGGACACAGGGGAACAAACCATTAGGTTTAACTGGCCATCCTGTTACCGATGACGCACGGAATGACGCTATCGCTCCAAATATTGATGTGTTAAGAAGAATTCCTTCTGTATCAGAAGCAGTTAACAAGGTCCTTGCCACATATGATGCCCAACTACAGTCGGACCTTAGTCAAGGTAAGAACAACACAAAGAAATCTGGTAGATTCAATACAGTAGACATTGTTACCGCCCCTGCCCACCTCAGATGGCCCAATGAGGGATTTCAAGGGGTTCAGGGCAGGAAACGTCTGGCTTACGACGACCTTACTTTACCACAGTGGGTTTCTGGGCAACTTTCTAACGTTTATAACATTCAAGACCCCTCTGTTGTTAAACATGCTTTGCTACAACTAATCATGGCCACCAAGGATGCCTCATCCCTTCCATGGCCCACCGTCCGTGATGCATGGGCGGTCTCCATGCATGCAGTTGAAGAAGGTAGGCTTGGTTGGGAGGACACCAACCAGTGGTCATTTAACAGACTAGGGGCGTCACAGATCGCGTTATCCAACCGTCAACCAACCGTTCAAGCTAACAGAAAGATCTGTAAGTACTACAACGACGGCTCATGCTCTCATGAGAACCATCATGGATCATACAGCCACCATTGTAACTTTTGCATGAAGCAGGGTAGGACTTTATCCCACCCTGAGTCCAAGTGTAATTTTAAGGTCAGGGGGCAGGTGAAAACGAACAGTAATTAACATCAGACAGAGCTACCTGGACAGCAGTCACTTTCTCGATCACAGAACTATAAGCTATATTTAGAAAAACTACATAATCTGACATTGAACCGTAGAGAACTTAATATCAACCAAGTTCATAGAGACTTTACTCAGAGTGATACTGACTTTTCATGCTATAATCATGTTAATTGTATGTTTGTAGGTCGAAATGACACTTGTAGACAGTGCACTGATGAGTACAATATGGCAATGGACAGTGCAGTTTACCCCTGTACTTATGGTGATGGGTTTGTACCTTACAACTATACTAACACTGATTTGGCCAGAGCGTCATGGTGTCAATATTGTCATTTGAATTTTGAAAAATTTACTAAGATTACATGTGTCGAAACTAACACTAAGCAGACTGGCATCCAACCAAAAATTTCATATTGTTCGGTACAAATATTAAACTGGTTTACATGTGGCCCTCAGGGCATGGCCCCCATAATATACTTGATTGATTATCATGAACCTTGCAACAATGGCTTTTATTTTGTGTATGAAACTAATCATGTGGAAGCCAGTCTCTTTAGATGTTACGTTTGCCCTGATTTACCATTACATGTCCTGAGAGTTAATGTAAATATCAGGGTTTATCGTGGTCATACTGTAAAGTCTGACAATTTGGCTTTTGATACATCTATGCAACCTAAAATGGCTTATGAGGATTGTTATAAAGATGTTTGTTGTTGGGATAATTATAAAACTGATTATAACAAGCATATGGTAAACATTATAGATGAATTAATCTCAATACAGGATAATCTGGAAAATAGAAATAATTTGGATGACACAGCTCTGGCAAATCTTGTACATGGTTCTAACACTACTAACATCAATGCTAACTCAGATACAGACTGCATAACTGAGGACGACTTGAATTTCTGTAGGGGTGTTCCATTCAATAGTGACTCCCCTGATGTTAACTTTCCCGACAAAAAATGGGGTTTTATAGTGACAGAAAGAAATTTTTTCTCGTTCATTGGCCCAGATAGGCCCTATCCTGTTATAAAATCCCCTCAGGACTATATACAAATGGCCCATATGATCAGGGAATCAGGCGTGCCGAACTAAAGATTAGCTAGAATCCACATACACTCTGACCTCAGATTCGACGCCTGGGAGCGTCATCTACAGGGCTATCCTGACACCAGGCTTATACACTACCTGAAGTATGGCTTCCCCCTGTCTATTAAAAGTCATGATAAACTTCCTATCACTGAAGTTAGAAACCATTTTTCAGCCATAGCACATAGTCAGGCTGTAGAAGAGTACCTTACTAAGGAAATTTCGGCTGGAGCCATTTTAGGGCCTTTTGATATAGACCCGGCCCATGGTATCCATTCTTCCCCCCTTTTAACTAGGCCCAAAGACGTTGACAAGCGTCGAGTCATCTTAAACCTATCTCACCCTTCCGGATCATCTCTAAACGACCAGGTGGATAGGATGCGGTTTGACGGCGTCACTTTTAGGCTAAGATTTCCATCCATAGACAACATCATGGAAGAAATACTCAAAGTTGGCGAGTGCGTCACTCTGGCCAAAGTCGACGTTTCTCGGGCGTTTAGGAACCTCAGGATCGATCCAGGTGATGCCTTGAATTTCGGAATTCAATGGCGAGGGCTTCAATATCTCGACGCAGCGGCAGCGTTCAGATGGGTCCATGGGAGCGGGGCGTTCCAGATGGCGTCCGACGCAATTGCCTTCCTCATGGCCAAGAGAGGTTACAAGATGTTCCCTTATATTGACGATTACATTCTCGTGACGCATAGGGACAACGCAGATGACGCCTTCCAATATCTAGTTTATCTTCTTACTGATCTTGGCCTCCCAATGAATCCTGACAAGCTTTGTCCTCCCACCACCTCCCTTACTTGCCTTGGCATAACAATTAATGTAGAACAGCATACTCTTAGTATTGAAAATACAAAAATTAGGGCCATTTGGCAGGAATGCTGTTTGATCCCCAATAAAAAAATATCTCAGTAGAAACAAATTTCAATCTCTCCTAGGAAAATTACTTTACATACACAAATGTGTCAGACCTGCCAGAATATTTATTAATAGGATGCTGGCCCTATTCAGATCTAATCATAACCACAATAGAATCCATCTTACTCAGGGATTCTTTCAGGACCTAGCCTGGTTTATCAAATTCATACCAAGTTTCAATGGTCACACTTACTTTAATAAGGGTTTACCATCTGCTGATAACCAGGTCTTCATTGATGCCAGTTTAACAGGTTTGGGAGCTTATTGGAATGGCAGAGCTTATGCTACCCCTGTATACTCTATCTTGGGCTTTAAACTGGGCATTGTGCAGCTCGAAATGTTCAACATTCTTTTAGCTTTAAGAAGTTGGGCCAAGCTTTGGGCTCACCAGTCCATTCTCATCCACTGCGACAACATGGCTGTTGTCCAGGTAGTTCGCTCGGGGAAGTCAAGAGATGACTTCCTTTCAGCTTGTCTAAGGAATATCTGGCTTCTCATAGCTGCTTTTGATGTAGACCTCCATATCACTCATATACAGGGATGTAATAACACCATAGCTGATGCCCTATCTAGGATATATTCGGATAACCCTACTAGCTCTGAGATATTTCAAAATATTAGACATAATTGCATTTTCCATAGCATTCCCCTTCATTATTTTAATCTTGACTTATCTTTGTGATTGTAGGTTCATCCAGCACCTCATCACCCCTCATTTCTTCGGCTTATGAGAGAATCAAGCAAGCTTATAGACCTTCAACTGCTTCAGCACACAGAACCCATATACGATCTTACTTTGCTTTTCTTCATATTATGCAGCTACCTCCCACCACCTCATTGCACAATATTTTGGTTTTCATTGAATATCTCCACCAAAACTTGCTTTCCTACAAGGTCATATCATCTTATGTCTCCTCCATCAAATCCATGGCCATATTATACAACATACCTTCAGAAAATTTCTCACATCCTGCTGTATCTCGACTTCTTAGGAGTCTTAGTCTTACCTCACACTTCGCTCCTACCCCTAGGGGCTTATTTGACATTCCCACACTATACAACATTTCTCTCTCATGTGATTCAACAAATGACCCCCACCTATACAGGGCCATTTTTCTAGTGGCCTTTTACGGCTTTTTAAGAATGTCCAATATTGCACCTCATAGTGTCAAAAATTTCAACAAATCCCAACATTTTCTTAGGCAGGATGTGATCTTTGGCCCTCCAGGGGTTCACCTAGTTCTGAAATGGACTAAAACCATGCAGGATCGCAAATCCCACCATGTCATTCAGCTCCCTACCATCAGCAATAAATATCTTTGCCCTGTTCAGGCACTTAGTGCTCTCCTGAGATCTAGGACCCTCTCCCCCCAAGACCCCTTGTTTGCATCTATTTCACCACCCCACAGGCCCATTATTGATACACACATTAGAGATGTCCTCAGGAATATCCTCCTAAGTAGAAATATTTCCCCTAGCTCTCATGGTTTTCATACCTTTCGGAGGTCGGGGGCCACCTTTGCTTTCGACCATAGTGTCCCTCTTCAAAATATTATGTCCCATGGCCTTTGGAAAAGTTCTGCTGTGTGGACCTACCTACAAAATGCATCAGTGGCACCCTCCCTGGTCCCTTCCACCTTCTCAGCTTTCATCCCTTCCTCTTTCTAGCTGGGCTTGGTGTTTTTAAAAATTTCTACAAAATTTTAAAAACTTTACTTGTACGACTATACTAACATGTAAAATAAAGTTTCCCAATGTGTTTTCTTGTGTTCAATCTTATAGATACAACATAATTGCTTTGACCTTCACTTGACCTTTACCTTAACCTTTGGCTTGTCACATCCGAGTCATTAGCTCGGCCAACCTGCTTGATATAGTACTTGATCTCGGAGTAACTACCCTCAGTCAGTGGCAGAACAACTGTGAATAGCAAGGCCTGTTAGGGGCCTGCTTAGGCAGTTGTCAGCCACCTTAACCACTGACTTTGCTTGGCCTAAACCCAATTTTATGGTTTTGGGCCTTGGCCAATCACCATTAAGGCCACATACCATCACCCCCTTCTGTGTGTGGAAGGGTCACTTTCAAACTGGCAGCCATTGCGCCAACATCTGGGGAAAAATTTTTATCCCTCCTACCCCCCTCTGGTACATCCAGATATGACCTACAGGCATTATATAACTGTAAACCACCTAATTTCCCAACTCACAGAGTTGCTTCACTTTGTACAGTACCTGGACCCCGGGGTAGCTGTCCACTCCCCGGGAGGTCTCTGCGGATTGATGTGGGTACTGTTAGATTGGACCATAGGTAGGGCCCGGCTGACCCGGGTTCCCCCTCTCTATCTTGACCTTTCGTTTCGACCTCCTTTTTCTGGACCCCTACCACTTGACCCAGGGTAGGGCGTTCCTTTGGATGTAGAATTAGGAGTTGGGGTTATTTCACAAAGTGTTGCTTTCTCTAGTTAAAAAAAATTTTGTTCTTTACAGTTAGGGCATATCCCCCCTATAATGCCCCTTAACACTAAGACTCAGACATACTAACTTATTGCTAACATTATGTACAAATGATCCATTTGCTACTGTAATTTATCTTGCTGATAGGAAGTTATACGCTTTTCACAAGTATAGTTATTGTAATTTAACTGTTACCTCATAAGAGGTCATATGAAGCTTACGCTTGAAGTCTTCTTCCTGTATGTGTAATTGTACCTTTGTGGTAACCCCTGTTGGGGTATGGTGTTTTTAAAAATTTCTACAAAATTTTAAAAACTTTACTTGTACGACTATACTAACATGTAAAATAAAGTTTCCCAATGTGTTTTCTTGTGTTCAATCTTATAGATACAACATAATTGCTTTGACCTTCACTTGACCTTTACCTTAACCTTTGGCTTGTCACATCCGAGTCATTAGCTCGGCCAACCTGCTTGATATAGTACTTGATCTCAGAGTAACTACCCTCAGTCAGTGGCAGAACAACTGAGCTAGAGATATATAAAACACTGTGCAAGAAAAACTATACAGGGGGAATTGTTTTCTTATTCAGCTTTTGTTGTCTATACATTTGAGCAATGTGCATAGTCTACATGAATAAGTAGATCAACAACTCATTTTGCAAAACAAAAGCTGAATTAATGTTAATTTAGAAATCCTGTGTAACAAAAAGCAACAGATAAACATTTCAATGAATGTGCCAATAAACTGCTAGTAATATTATAACTGTTGTAAATGTAACCTAAAAGAGATGTATTTTTTCCAAAAAGGAAAGTTAAATCCTCACAATCCCACAATAATGGAATCAGAAGAATATGGGAGTTTTAATGTATTTAAAATTGGGAATCTATATATATATGTAAATTGATCAACTGAATTATACTAGTAACCACAATCAGTGGGTACTAAATACCCCATTTTTGAAGATGCCATAAATTTATAACACTGGGCAGTTACATTTGCTAGATAACAGAAATTTTAATTATATGTGTGGCAAATGTGCTTCCAAAAAGTCCAACACTAAATGCAGTGGAAGAAACTATATATTTATAATATTAAGATGGCCATAGCATAGAACTGGAAAGAAGATACAAATCCTCTTTTGGGTAAGCTTAATTGATGTGCAAGTTAAACTGATATTAGTTTATCAATAAGGCAGTTGTGGGCTACAGTTTTACTGTAAAATGGTCATAATGTTATTATTTTCATAATAAAAATAAGAATGCCCCTTTTGTCACTTATTAAAAGTGTAAAAATTTTAACTGAGGTCAGTTGAATAATAAGATAGCCGGAGGTTGAAAACCCCATAAAATAAAAATGTTCCTTTTACCAACCTTTATAAATGTAGCTAAGTTTTATTTTACAATTTAAATACTAACTGAGCTGAGGCTAAGTCTTACATTTTAAGTTTAGGATGACCATAACATTGTGAATAATTAAATCATAAGGTAGTCAGAGTCTTCTTTTCATCTACTTCAATATCAGTGATAAGTTCGATTTTAAAAAATGGAACAACATATAGAGCCAGAGGGTTTATTCCAATTTTATGACTTTAAGGAGGCCACAGGTCACCATTAAAAACATTAAAATGTATGGAAATACAAAGTATCTAGATGACAATGTAATAGTAAGACGGTAGCATTATTTTGTGAAATAAAAGTTATGAAGCTGTAAAATTTATTATTTGAACTACTTATTAATTAAGGTATAGCTGTTGATGAAGATTGCACATATAGGCAAAAGACTAAAATCCCACATGAACCTAGAATAACCAAGCATGGCATTTCCTCTCAATAAAAGTACAATGAAAGTCCCCAAATGTACAAAAATATGATATAAAAGTTTGCAATTTCTCCAGATTCAGGACTTCTTTCCAACACTTCAATCTTTCCTTCAATGACATGTTGAAAATCTAAATGGCAATTGTTAAATGTTATGGTATTTCAGAAAAATACTCTCAGTACCAAGATAACATGTCATCCTACCCATCTCTAGTGGGAAGGGAGATTATTGATTGGTTCTGCTGTGTCTCGAACTCACAGCCTTCTGATTACAGAAATAAACACAAGTCTAGCTCATTAACCAGCTGAGCTAAAGGGGAATCCCTGGAAGCCCAGGTATTAATAGAACTGATATACGTGAGGATATTACACCATCCCTATTTTAAATATGTCAATATTTTTATTATGCATGTCTTATACACATTTATGAGTGTCACCATATATGTACGTAGGTTTCTTGGTTAATTGATGACTGTGGAGCACAGGCTGATATTAGCCCTACAGGAGGGATATTCAAGAAACACTGAACAAATAAAAACTTCAGCTATCCTTATTTTTCTTCAATCACTTTGGTTATTGTTGTCCATAATACCCAGGGACCGTATTCACAAAAGGTCTTATCTTAATCTTAGTCTTAAATCTAAGACTTTTGTCATAATTTTGGACAACAATAGGTTGTGACATTTGTCTTAGTCTTAGAGCAATTCACAAAATATCTTAGTCTTATCTTTGGTCATGACTCTAAGACTGAGTGGAGGTTGTCTTAAATATTTAAGACCAGTCTTAAATATAGCCGCCATGTCATGTCTTTCCCACTTCAAAACTTGAAATGGCTAAAATTAAGTATCAAATACTTACATTTCTCTGTAAAGTATTTAATTTTATATTTTAAAGTGGTTAGAAGGGTTTCAGCTGCAAAACGTATCCCTTTCTCATTTATGTATTACCAGTAAGTGGACAAGTTTTACAGTGTACATCAACACATAGTCAGATAAATACATAACAACAACATTTCCCTACATAACAAATATTTAACATATTTTTTACTTGTTGTAATACATTTAATTCATAACTGGTTACAATTAAAATACTCTCATAGCCATGTACTGAACTTACAAAATGAACAAGTCTGTAATAATAATGTGTAAGTAAAAAACAATACATGGATATACGTGCCATGGTAGAAAGCCCAATCTGGTAGAATTATGTATGTTTTTATTTCAGTTATTTTCTACAGTGTGATTATAAAAGACTAAAAATAATATGAATAATTATGATACCCTAATCTGTGCATATTAATATACATGCATTGTTTATTTGAATTTATGAGTTTCCAGCATGATATATGGTGTGATATCAGAGCATGTCATATATTATTAATATAATTTTCACACAACAGTTGATTTAGCTCAAATATCTAAATTCTAGACTTCCCAACACGACTGTATGGCAGTTAACAAAATATGTGATAGATGGTGCTCCCCCTCATTACACTTGTGATGCCTGTAGTGCACCTATGTTTTCCCCATACATATTTTGTACCTGTCAGGATGCAAGAGAATTTATAAGTAACTGATTTCAAGTTGCATAAATTTACCTTGTTATTGTGTTTAGCTGTGTCAAATTCATATTCAATTAAAATTATTATTTTTGGTATCCCAAAAGTGCTGTCTGACATACCACCAATAATGTATTATCTGTGTAACTACATAAAATGTACAAAATGATGTCACATGACAAAGAAAACGAATGTGGTTATATGAAAAATTAGTCTTAATTTAGTCTTAAGTTTATGACATTTGTCCTGGTTAAAACTTGCTTTGTGAATGCCTATTTACGACAATTCTTAGCTGGGACAAAAATCTTAGATTTAAGACTGGGCTAAGCCTAAGATAAGACTAAGATTATGACCTTTCGGGAATATGGCCCCAGGATCTTTTGTTATAACAATTGTCATTATATCTGTCTGTGGCAAAGAAGAATGGAAATCTTTTTTCATCATTAACTTGGGTAACTACCATACTTTTTATACCAAAATATCCAGCATATCATAGTGGATATGAACAAGTAAGGAAGGACAGTTAATTTCGCACTTTACTCAACCTGCTTCATGATAGCATTCTCTCATAAGATACAGCCCAATTTATACCGCCACACAACACAGGTTGTCACAATTCCACGAGTGTCACAAATTAGTCCAAGAGACAGAAAGAAAATCATAATAATAAGAACAACAAATTACACCCAAATTCAGTACATTTCCCAAGGCCCCTCCAGAGCACAGAAAATGTAACTGGGATTAAAATATTTTTATTAACATTACAGTTAATTTGACATGATACACCACTACTAATGACCTTTTTATCAACACAAAAAGTACTTGATTTATAAAATTAATCTGGAGCACCAGTAAACTGTAATCTCAGTACAATCTATTTCCAAGTCAGAAGTCAACTTATTTATTTGGGGTTTTACGTCGCTTTCAACACTGTACAGGTCATATCACGACGGGTAGTTGGAAGGTCAGAGGAAACCAGTACATAGAGTTCGTTAGGGTTCTGTACTGTAAACTGCCGACCAACGGCAAGCAACTACCAGCTTTCCCACTTGAGGCTGTGACTGGGATCGAACCCCGGCCTCAGAGGTGGGAGGCGAGAGTGTTACCACTCTGCCACCATGGCCCCAAGTCAGAAGTCAAAGGCATATTATGTCACATTCACTGTCAAACTACCAGGTCCAGTAAGCAAACTGCCAAGACGCTAGCGGACCCCCAAGTACTAGTAATGTTTGTCAGTTAAAGTAAATAATTGAATTTGAGATAGCTAATAATTCCTAAGTCTAGAACCTAACAATAACCATGTCACCAACGGGGGGAGAAAGTAAGTAAAAACCATATTCAGTAATTCACTGAATAATTTTAAGCCCACCTATCCACAAAGGTGGATGTAGCTGGGGAAGACATGTAAGCATGTATGTAAATATTCACTGTTTAACCACCATCCCTAGTGCCCAGTATATGTCGTAAGGAAAAGACTAATAGTAGGATATATGTCCACTGTAATCTTGTAAAAAGATAATGTACAGGTGAAAAGTACCTCCCAAATGCCCAGTAGTCTAGTACTGTAGGTACTGACAAAAAGTGGAGGATACATAGGACTGTGATTGATGCGGTAAATTAATGTGTCTCCCCCCAGACACACTGCAAGTAACCATTACCTTCTGAAACTAGTCTGGTTCCGGACCCTACTTTGCAATATATGGTCAGGTATCGCCCACCATCTTGGGTACTACGCTTCCGTAGTTACTACCTAGCAATAATCAAGAAGAAATTAAATAAAAATATTTCTAATTAACATATTTGGTGCAGATTTTGACACAATATCCCCGTTTTACTGTGTAATGATATCCTTTAATAATAAAACACCATTTGTGGTAAATAAAAAATGTGCATGATTTTAAGTGTTGTCGATCTTCTATTATCGCCTATTATTTGCTTCTAAAGATTGTCGATCTTCTATTATCGCCTATTATTTGCTTCTAAAGATTATTGTCATTCCAAAATATTTTTAAATATAATTCGCAATATTTGATCTTATAAGTCCATTAATAAATGTAAAAAATATTTTAAATACATACAAAATGCATATATATAATTAAAATAATGATCAAGATTTCCCAATACACGATAGCTAACAATGATGCATTCTTTTGGTTATTCAGCAATGGTACTTACTAGTTCACATCAGGGAAAAATGCGGTTGAAAATGCAAACAACTGTTTCGCGGGAAAATAGCACCATCTCACGACGTAAAAAAGAATGCAGCAAGGTCATCGTGGGCGATACCAGTCCCTTTATTATTAAAGATTGGCTGGTTCCCCGTCTATCTGAAAGCATGAAATAAGGTGGGCTGGTAGGTGTAATTCACCAGACATTAACTTCAAATATTTTCTGGCCATGGAGTCAGTTCGGGATCCACTTGCCATGCTTATAAAGAGGAAACAAACAATCATTGGAGCCCTCGGGAGGAAGATGCAGTAATTTTGTAATAGCAGTATCAGGACATAAAATTGTCACAATGACGCTGTTAATGTTCCTAAATTTTTAAAGCCATCACAATATTCACCATTGCTAATTGGACTATGCTGCCCATTAGGGGTACTGGTATGTGATATACCAAATTGCTAATTGCTCGAAGGCCAGCAAGGGATGCATCTACAGGGTGATGTTAAAACTCTGTCTATGGCGATGATATGGAAAGCCATTATACTGGACTTAAGAAAAGACTAAACCAATTTAAGACTTCGGCAAAATCTTCATTGGATTGGATAAATTTACTGTGAGTATTACCTCTAAGGACCTGGACCTGGAGCATCCTATTTAAGAAATGCCTGCAGGTCGTACACGTTTGGTGATATAAAGGAGTGGAGCAAAGAGAGATTGTTATTCACGTTTTGTACATGTGGCATTTTTACACCAACTAGTACACATTGGCACTATATCAGAAAGTTAACTTTAGGTACGAATAAGGTATGATTAAAAGAGTCGACCAGGATGCCCAAACAAATGACGGCAGTGTTAGAAGGACACAATTTTCTCTGACTGACATCCAGTCCTAGTTAAGTCAGTAATTTTTATTTTAATTATAAGCCACTAGGATTTGAGAAGGCAGTCCACAAAACAATAAATCATCTATATATTTCAGAAGTGCATTATAGAAATGTTTATTCATGATATAACACACTCCATTTTTTATTTTCTGAAAGACATTTTATTCTAATCTAATCTTTAGGCAGAGCTAGATCCAGATAGTAGGAATCTATATTTTTAGACCTAATAAGTCAGTATCTCTAAGGCCAATACAAATGTGCCTAAATGCATGACTTATATCCACCTTGAATATCAAGGCAGCAGGAATTAATAATCTAGGTTTTTGAAGTTCATCTATTCATTCTTAAACCCCACAGTTAACTTTTGCCTGCAATGGACAAGTTAAATAAATAACTGTACTCCTAGTATCAGATTGTGACTTGTCCAAGTCATAAACAGAAACACATGAATATCACCAGGCTTACTGGAAAAAGGCCACAATATAGCCCCATACTGAAGTTCCCCAGCAAGATATTTATCAATAGGTCCATGATATTTAAGTGCTGAAGTATGGTTTTGTTCATTAGAAAGCAAAGAACTATGATCGAAATCCTAAGAAAATCCATACTCAATGAGATTGACTAATTGCTGATAGCAACTGTTTCTTTTAAAGAGTGCCACCACATGATCATATTCAGTTGAGTTTGAACTGAAATTCACCAACCCAAATAGTTTGGTATGCCTGATTGCCTGATCACATGAGGAGCTGTAATAATATCTGGTAAGCAGTAAGCAGGTGACCCAGTATACAATTTCAAGGGACCCAGTGGAATGCGATCAAAATCCACCCCAATTAGTTCTTCACATTTTACATAAGCTTCAGCTGTAGGTTCTGAAACAGATTAATCTTGCACAGGGTCTACCTTATAAAAGGCCTTATCAAGATCAAGCAACAAGTGTTTTGACTGCACAGGCCACAATCATAATAATGCATAATTATGTGATCCTTAGCTGAATTAGTAACCAGCAACTGTGCAGTCCATACATTAGTTTTCAAACCAAAATCACATAAAGATGCATTGACAATTTCATCTTCTACACAACCCTGTAAGACTGGAAACTGGTTAGTTAAAGGAAGACTATGTTCTTTTGTTGACTTCAAACAAGCTTCAGATACCATTGTTGTCGACACAGTGAACTGTGGTTGCATATTGGGTACATAGATTTTCTGATTGTACTTGACCCCATTGGGGGAATGTTTTAAAACTTTATTGTTGAACACCCAATAGTTGTTTATGCACTTGAAATCTTTGAACACACTTTACCTTATGTACACTACGATTTGTGCATAACTTTCATGTGTGACCTTATTAGCAAAAGCATTTCCTCTTTGAAAGGACTGGGCTAACTGTGTCTTATCAAGCACAAATTATTATCAGTACGCATACTGTCAAGAAACCCTAAATAAATCTGTGACCTCATTTCCTCATTAATATTAATGAGCTGGATTTAGTGTACACAAGTATGTAAATTTGACAGATTTAAATAATTCGTGTTTCAGCCCACCTAATATTTTATAGCTAGAAGCCAATGACAAATGCTTCTATATGCTTCATTTACAGGAATTTCCATGTTTGAGGTAAACATGACCGACAGTAGAGATACATTGTCTGAATATACACTTTGAAAGAAATTTTGAACAGCACAATCAAAGCATTAATTGTGCCGTATATCATTTAATAATTTGATTAAAGAACAATATATGTTAATCCTGCTAATATAACATACATTTTAAATATTATCTAAAGCATGGGTGTTTACTAGTAGAAAGTCACTACTTGTAGTGAGGTTCCATTGGGGTAGACACCGATTAGATAAATAAACTGTGAATTGTTCACCCAAACAGAATTTGCACAGAACACTACAAAGAAATACTGCATTCAACCGTTAAATTAATTTTCCCGATTATGCATCATACACTTGTTTTCAACTAAATAATAATTCTAAATGTAGCAACTCTCTCTTTCATCTGTAATTGTCATAAGTGACCTAGTTAGAAATAGGTCAAATGGGTAAGGTCTAATGGCTGCATGTCTTGATTAGGTCCAGATATTATACAGATTAGTTGAAAAACAAACATTGAAAATTACGACATACTCTATTTCAAACTTCTGGTACCAGGCACATACTAAATGCAGGACAACTTAATGTCGTTACATCTCCCTTTCCTTTAACAATTGCATATTTAAATTTCCACAATTACCAAACAAAATTATGTCTTCAAAAAAAGTCTAATACTGTCTTTTAAACTATTATAGAAATGGTGTAAAACATATTTCTTGTCTGTCCCTGAAAAAAAACAAAAGTATTTCTGTTTGAATTTTTGTCCATGTATCAGTTTATGTCACAGTTCACCATACGTAATGCAATGGGGCAGAGTTTGGCAATCACCCCTACTTTAAACTAGAAAAAAAATTATTACACACCATTGCATCATTTAACTGGATCTTGTATCAATGGTAGGTGTTGCTGATACTTTGGTAGATGGTAGATTGGACTTTTGTTGGTCTGGGGCTAGCCTGGTTTTCCAGACTGTCTCAACCATAATGCAAACGTGAAATATTTTTGGCCATAATGCATACTATATCAGAGGCCTTTCTAGTCTGGGAGTTTTAGTCTAGGATAAGTAAATGTATGAGAGCATTATGAAAAATACTTATAATGCAATCAAACAGTTGTGTCTATATTATATATATAAATGCCTGTGACAAGGCTAGTCTAGGATCCTCCTGTGATTCTCCTGGGGCCAGTTTCACAAAGGGGCTTAGACTTAGCCAGGTTTTTGGCTAAGTCTAAGACTCAAATCTAATACTTTTGTTTTCATTTAGTTTAGGGCTTAAATGGATTTCACAGAGGGTTGCTTATCTAATTCAAATGTCTCAGCTGCCTAACTCTTTTTTTCTGTATAACCACACATGAAGGGATGATAACCCTATTACAACCCAGAGCCATAACAAGGCTAATCACAAAGTATAGTCTACTTCTTTAAAAAATGGTGGAAAATAGACCAATGCGAGACAGAACTGTAAACTGGTGACTGAGTGAAACAGATCTTTTGAAGGAAAGTTCCATAAACATAATTATGCTTTAAACAGTGCTTTTGGGTAATATATTATTAGTGGATCAAGTTAAGAAGAAATTGAAAAACATCAAGTGTTCTGCAATGAGTTCTGTGAGACAATACAACAGCTACAGCAAAGGAACAGGTAATTTTACACACTATAAATTATGTATGTACTATGCAACACATACCATTCCATTTTCTGCTGTGATATTCCAAGGCCCTGTAATGAAAACTGTCTCCTTAATATATGTATACAAAAACAAGCCACACTCTCTGCATATGCACGTGGTTGTGAAAACCAGACACAATATCCGATTGTAGAGTGCAGGGGCCACGGTGGCAGAGTGGTAACACTCTCGCCTCCCACCTCTGAGGCCAGGGTTCGATTCCCGGAACGGCCTCAAGTGGGAAAGCTGGTAGTTGCTTGCCGTTGGTCGGCAGTTTACAGTACAGAACCCTAGCGAACTCTATGTACTGGTTTCCTCTGCCCTTCCAACTACCCATGGTGATATGACCTGTGCAGTGTTGAAGGCGATGTAAAAACCCAAATAAATAAAAAAATAAATAAAAAGATTGTAGAGTGCAAATTTATCAATATATACTCGACACAACAATATAAAAGAACAATGTCCAAAATTCAAACAGAATGCACTATTTATAATAGAATTTACAGTGAAGAACCTATATAGTATAAAAGTGAGGTTCTGCCACTCCATGCAGAAACAAGTTCACTTTTTTTTAAGATGACTTGTATCCTATTCAATTGCCACATGATTCAAAGTTGAGTGCATATAGTTAGAAAGAAAAAGCATACAATATGTCAGTGAAATAATATGCATGACAAATTGTAAATGGTTTCATGTTAGGGTGTTTGTATGCTATATCATATAATTTGTTCACAATGTTTCATCTGTAAACCACAATTGTCTAACTATGCCGCTGACAGAACACAACATATTTTCTCAAGTAGTTTTGATGCTTCTAAAAGTTACATAACCCATGAATGGCAATGAAATCCCAATATTCCCAACTCTTTATACATGTTAGTTTATTGACGTATTCATCAGTTGTAATATTTGAAACTCTTAGTACTAAAGTTTTCAGGCGATACCTGTTATTTAAAGCAGTAAAAGCATGTTTCCACATTTTAATTTGGTAGGACAAGTGAACAGTAGGTGCTCATCTGTTTCTTCAGAATTACAAAGCATACAGCTTTCACTTTGAACAACTTACCGTTTGTATAGCTTTTTTTATTCATATTTGTGTAGATGTGTTACAAAGAAGGTATTGAAAAACAAAATAATATAACTACTTGCTTTGGTACTAATACAAACTACACCTGTTACAGCAAGAGTGATACATTCATTTTTTTGAATAGATGTGTTACAAGGAATGTATTGAGATTACAAAATATAGTGTCAAACAAATTACTACATCAAAGCAACTACATCTTCCATGGTAAGGTAAAATAAAAAAAAATAAACATTAAAATAGTTTTAATCTGACTCACTGCACTGACACAACATTCATTATCCCATCACATTATATTATCAAGACCAGGTAATTAAATTTTCAGTTTTTCTGCTAGAATACCAAATCTATCATTAAAAACCTTGTTCTGGCCTTGACTGTCATAAGAAAACTTGTTAACGGATAAAAAGTTTTTCAGCATTTTTTTTAAATAATCCCAT
The DNA here is from genome assembly GCA_964017235.1 of Sabellastarte sp. h YS-2021. NCBI lineage: Eukaryota > Metazoa > Annelida > Polychaeta > Sabellida > Sabellidae > Sabellastarte > Sabellastarte sp. h YS-2021. Next base: position 146,833,998 of record OZ024931.1, read on the forward strand.
GAAAGACTTTTATTATTTAGTTTACTTTTGTTTATGAAATATTTTCCATATAGTAATATCAAATTTATTACTTAGAAGTACATTTTATCTAGGTTGTAGCATCCCAAAAGAATATCTAAATTTGCAAACTTTTTTGCTACTGGAAACATGCTATTCACCCAGATTTCAATTTTATCCCAGAATCTGTTATCTGTATCACAGTAGTAGAAATAATGTTCTAAATAATCAGTCAGATGACACTCTATACATGCTGAAGAATCTCTTACACCCCACAAAACTAATTTGTAATTGCAGTTGAAAACCCTGTGCAATACTCTCAAGAATGACACTTATCAAATACATAGTCCTGACAAATTTGGTTGGAAGAAAATAAATATTTTCCAGTTAAGCTGTTCCAAAAAAGGGAAATACTCAATCTATTTATTCTGACTAGTTGGAATTCGATATAACTGTACTGGCAATACACCTGTTGACTTGTTACTTTTTTTACTTTCCTCAAACATAGTTTTTGAATTTTATTGTCTTTTTCTATTGACCTAGGCATTATTTTTGGTGTTTTTGTTAAGACTGATTTTATAGATCTAACAATTTGGTAAAATTTTAAAGATGGAATTCTAATCCTGAATTTGTTTTCAAATTCAATTCTTGAAAAAAGGTTCCATCACTATTCAAAATATCGATGACTAACTCTATAACCTGCTTGTTTCCAATCAAGGTATTCATTACATATATGTGACCCTCCAATTTGAAAAATGTCAGTATTAAATAATGGCTCCTGAAGTTGTTCCTCAAGGCTCATCGGTTTAACTGAGTATAATTCAAAGCAAACCTGCAGTAAACCTTTGTAAAAATTACTTTTGGGAGAAGATTTTATCGTAGAAAAATATAATTTCTTAAATGACAGCTCTTTTTTAACACCCGTCAAATTGTAAGATAAGGTTTTCCATTTTGCATTTATAGATTTTGTCGGCCTTTTTATCCACATAATCTTTGCAGTTTTAAAAACATCAAGTGCTGACATTTCTAAACCACCTAGATCTATTGATCAAAGTATCTTTAGTTATTATTGGATGTGCTTTATTCCAAAGAAAATCAAGCATCAGTTTATCAATATCTTCAAGCACACTTTTTCAATATGCAAAATTGAAGCTAATATATTAAAATATGGCAAAACCAAAGATTTAAAAATAGTTATTTTACCTTTTAAAGTTAGTGGTCTCGTTTGCCAGGTATTTAATATACCTTTAACTGTTTTAATTTTTTCATTTATACTTAAACTTTTGGTTGTCTCACAGTCGAGTGAGAAGTGGGTTCCCAAAGTTTGAAAGGTATTCTGGGTCCAGCGAATACCCAGATTTTCATTTTCATATAAATTACCACCATTTTTTACAATAATACCAATAATTGTTTTTGATTTGTTAAGCTTTAGTCCAGCGTATCTGTAAAATTCTTCAAAAACCTGAATTACATCATATACTGAGGGATTGTCACTCAAAAATAATGTCTTGTCATCAGCAAATTGACATAGCTTAAAACATATATTGTTCACCACAATTCCCTTAATGTTTACCAAGCTATGCAAAATTATGGCAACAATTTCAGCTGGTAGCAGAAATAGGAGTGCACTAAGGGGACAGCCCTGTCTGATCCCTCGGGATATTTTAAAGTATTCTGATTGGTAAACATTATTGGTAATACAACTCTCAATGTCACAATAAAGGGTAGATATCCATTTCTGAAAAATTTCACCAAATCAAAATCTTTTTAAGCAGGTATGTAGAAAGTTCCAGTTTATTTTATGAAAGGCCTTTTCAAAGTCAGCCAGTAATATAATACATGGGATTTTACTTAACTTACAGAAGTCAATCATATCGGCAATAAGTCTAATATTCTCACTATAAAATCAACCTTCCATGTATCCAACTTGATCTGGATTTATAATCTCACTCATTGCTAGCTTTAGCCTTTTTGTCAAAACTTTTGCTAAAATCTAATAGTCTGTATTCAAAATTGAAAGGGGTCGCCAGGATTCTAATTTAGTCAGGTCCTTTCCTTTTTTGGTATAAGACACAAAACACCTTGTTTCTGAGATTTTGTTAAGAAGCCATTGTTAAATGCATCATGAAAACTTTTCAAAAGTAGATCAGAAATATCATTCCAAAATATTTTATAGAATTCTCCTGGTAAACTTGGTGCTTTATTAATTTGTAATTCTTGGACAGCTTCTTCTGGCTCACTTATTGTAATGACTCAATCACAGACCTCCTTTGTGCTGTTTGATAATTTTGGAGTCATTACTTTGTCTAAGTTATGGTCACAATCACCCTGTGTCATATTAAAATCTGTTTGAGAACATGAAAAAAAGTTTACCATAAAACACTTTTCGGGCTTCTAAAGTTTGTGATGGATTACTGATCCGCTGACCATCTATGTTTAAAGCGCTAATATGCAACTTTTCTTGTCTTACTTTTTCCAAATTCAAGAAATGTTTAGAAGGTTTTTCATACTCATTAATGAATTGCATCTTGAGCAAATTAAGGTACCTTTGGCTCATAATATTGTTCTATTTCAGATTTCAGATTTTCATACTCTTCAAGTTGAAGTAGGGATGGTGAAGTAGTTATTCTTTCTTCAATGTGTACCAGCCTCTCTGACAATGTGTTTATATAATTACATTGTTTTTTAATCTTTTTAATAGCAAAGGATATAGATTCTGTCCTTATTCGACATTTAATATAATCCCAGGCCATATGTTTAACATTAAGATTTGGTATATCTAATCTTCCTTCTTGTATTGTGGATTTAATAAGTTTAATATAATTGTCATCTTGAAGCAAACTTGTATTTAATTTCCAAAGACCCCTCCCACATTTGGGTAGGTTTTCTAACAAAATAGTTACCTTCAAATGACTATGGTTGGATTTCAGGCCGGGATAAATATCTGCTGTTTCAATCACATACTCTAAATGACTGGTGACAAGAAAGTAGTCTATTCTCAACTGGACAGGTCCATAGCAGGTGTTTTCACACCTAATGAATCTATAAACACAGGGATTCTTAAGATTCCAAATATGTACAATGTTGTGGGTTTCAATTTACTGTAGCAGGTATCTACTGTAATCTAATCTAATGGGGACTTTTATAGCACTTAATCTCCATCACTGATGGACTCTAAGGCGCAACTGAACATAAAGCAAGGCAGTTAACATTAATACGAGGTAATACCAATGAGACACAGGGTGATAGGGGAGGCTATGGCTGATAGGCTTTTGCAAACAGGTAAGTTTTAAGCTTCTTTCTGAAGGAGGCAACTGATGCTGCACTGCGCACATCATGAGGGAGTTCATTCCAGATCTTAGGAGCATCAAAGGCAAAGCTGTGATCAAAATGTTTGACTGACTTGAAGACTGATGAGCACATTAAACATTCTACCCTTGTCCTTTACTAAGAGTTACTATGCTGTCACAAGCATTATAGTCATCTACAATGATTACATATGGTTACCTCCAGCTATTAATGCTGCATTCTTTTGTGCATCGTGAAGTGGTGTTCAATACCCGTGAAACAGTTCTTTGCATTTTAACCGCATTTTTGCAGGATGTGAACCAGTAAGTACCAGTGCTGAATAGATATTATACAGATTATCAGATAAACAAACATTAAAAATTACTACATACTTTATTAAAAACTTCTAGTAGGCACATTCTAAAACATAGGACAACACAATATTACTACATTTCTCTTTCCTTTAACAATTACATATTTTAAATTTTCACAAATACAAAACAAAATTGTGCCTTCAAATAAAATGTAATACTGTCTTATAAACTGTTACTGGTATGGTGTACAACACATTTCTTCGCCCTCCCTAAAAACTTAAGTATTTGTTTTAATTTTTGTGTACACATCACTTTTTGTCACAGTTCACCATATGCAATATAATGGGGCAGCTTTCGTCATTCAACCCTGCTTTAAACTAAAAAAAATCTTTGAAAATGACACTTTCAAGTAACTATATATATATACAGGTTTAGATATAAGTGTAGGACAGCATTCAGCATGCACCCTTATACTGGAATGTGTTGACTTATTATGCTACACAATATTGAAAATGTTGTGGTCATTTCACTTCGACTGAATGGGGAAAACTTGGCACTGGTATCTATGATTGCTGGCGACGTAATGGTAGATGTTGTGGATACTTTGGCAGGTTACACTTTTGTTGGTCTGGGGGCATAGGCTTCAACTGAATATATTTTCTGCAGTACGTTCTAGTTGAAGTTTAACAAGATATGATGGCTATGTTTGTTTTTCTTAAATAGTACCAAACTGATTTCTGTGACGAACAAATACTTCCTTTTAGAGATGATTCTAATTCTAATTGGACTTTTATTACACTTAATCTCCCCTATTCAAAGGGGATTTTAAGGCGCAACAAAACAAAAACAGTCAACCAATTTCAATATCCAGGGACAGAAAAGAGTCCCAGCACCATGGAGACAGCCAGGGGTAAGTAAGACTAAGGAAGGTATGCCTTGGTGTAAAGGTAGGTTTTGAGGCGTTTTCTGAAGGAGGCCAGAGAGGGGGGACACAGGAATCTCCTCAGGAAGAGCATTCCAAACAGTGGGAGCATCAAAAGCAAAGCTATAACCAAATGATAATGCCTTTGCAGCGTGATGGTGGTCAAAGTTTTACTTCATCTTAAGTCTGTATTCTTTTCTTGATTTTAAAGATTTTCACTAGGTAATCAGGAAGCAGAAGGTATGGCCACCTTTGTGCATATGCGATGTGACATGAGGAGTTCTGCCAGGGCTGTAACTATTGCTAAGAGGTGTGGTCCTGAAACTCATTAGTGCTGCATATGGATCTGTACTTCCTCACAACAGCTATTTTTACAGTACAAACTGCCCTTTCAGCTTTTCTATTTGCTGAAAGATGTCCAAGACTCCAAGTGAGATGAAGGAACCCATAACTCTGAGCATAAATAGAAAACTATCAACCTCAAAACTGAGGGCCATGCTTTGACATTAGACACAGGGGAATTCCATGAAAGTTGATTTTGTCATCAGGTTTGGAAAACATAGTTGCACCAACTATTTGACCTAATTAATGTTCAACTGAGGGCCATATCTCTCTCTGCAAGCAGCAGCATTGAGTTTCATCAGATCGATACTAATCCTGACATCTCCACTAGATTTTGCTACAACTATAGCACCACATCAAGTAGTCGGTTCAGTGACTGGAGTAAAGACTACTAGAGACTGAATATTACTAAGTTTACTTTCATCTTCCTGTATAATGACAATACAATGTGGCAATTGAGGATGTCTTCCAACACATCATGTTGAATATGTCCAATTTGCATGTTCATGTTTAAGTTTACAAGTCCAAGTTTCTCACGTGCTTCCTTTGACAAAAGCTGAATGTGAACTGATTTGGTTCTATGTTTGATCTCCGCATTGAAATGTCCACAGGTTTTAATTTCAGTCCAGACCTCTTAGTTTCGATGCAGATTTCATAAGGAGCTGACCTTGAAATTGACCATCAAAGGTATCCTTTTGATTATTGTGATGCGATCCAATGTCAACACAGAAAGAAGTAGGGATGCCAATCAACTTCACAATCACATCCTGTGAAGACGAGGAAAAAATTCCACCCAGGTTTAATTGTAAGATATCCAAGATATCCACATAGATTTGTGAACATGCACTGTCCTGTACATAATATAGTTTTTTGGTCCTTTTTATGGCTGACTGATTTATAATGTCCCAAGTCATGGCAATAATTACACATTGCTTCACGTGCAGGACAAATCCTCCTGTAAAGGGACTCAAAACCATCTACATTTGCTGGTGTTTTAGCTTTATTTTTCCGATTTTGAGTTTTTCAAATATATTTCGGCCTTGATTTTCTCTACTTAATGTATTCTGTCCATGTACCATGACCAGATGTGTTGTCTACTGAAGCTCCTTGGCTTTTACCTCTACTGTGACCTGTAGCATTTTCCCACAACATACTGTATTTTCTGAAAGTATCTGACCTTGAGTATGTTTAAAAGAATCAACTTCACTAGCGGTAGCTTCCCAGGCCTGGCAAGCATCCACTACTTTGTTTTGAAACAAATCTTCTCTGAGTTTTACCAATCGTTCCCTAAAACCAGCATTATAAATTCCAACAACAATTCAGTCTCACATCATTTGATCCACCATGTTACTGCAATCACCAATCTGTGACAGTGCCCAGCACCGCCTGATAGGGGCCTGCTGCCTCAGTTTCCTCACCACCTTAAATTTGTATTGATACTTAAGTGACCTTTGACCTATAAGGGGCCTTCCAATCAAAAAATTGGGGTTCAGCTTACTGGCCTCACTTTGAATTTGGAGGGCCATTTTGAATTCAGGAATCAAAGAAACAAGAAGTGGAAAATGTTTTATTCCCTACCTTCCCTCCCTGTTACACTTGGGCTATGTGATCAAGGTAGGGCCAGGCATTACCCTGGTAGCCCCCTCTCATTCCTTCACTTCTTACTTGACACTAGGGAAGCCAGGACATGTTGGCTTCCTCTCGATTTGACATTAACTTACCATAACTACTGTGGCACTAGTTGCTATTATGCTAGACAATCTAGCTGTATTAATTATTACTAGTCTGTGTTTCTGTGATATGGAAGGCCTTAGTTGCCCTATGCTTTATAGTATTGTATGTGTTGTATTGTGTTTTATGTTTCAAACCCTTGAAATTTTAAAGTTTTACCCCTGTACATACCTACTAACATGTAAATAAATTCCTCAAACATATTTCACCTTTTAACTTCCTATAAACCTCTTTTGACCTCTGACCTTGACTCCCTTTTGTACGGCATGACCTTTGTCTTGGGAAACTGCTGACACAAGTCCAAATAAAACTTTCAGTTATCTGTTGTTCAACAAATATCTTTCATAAATGGTATTCTTGTGTGGAGTAGAATTCTTCAAATTTGTTTAAAGTATTATCTGGATTTTCTTTATTTTCACCTGGTGTATCCCCTGGAACTGCTGGCCATGTGAAACCATTATAGACCTTCACAGCTTCTGGTAATATGCAATAAAACATTTGGCCTTATTTTGTTTTCCTTTGTGTCCAGTCCTGTTGCTCTCCTGTAGATTAGGTTTGCCCGTTCAAATTGTTTGAAGTTTTGGGCTACCAAACCTGTGAAAAACAGTGGATCAAGGGGTTGTAAACTGTCTATGATTGCTTATTATTCTAATTGGCAGTAAATATCCAGTTACGTGAAATCTATTTCACAACACTTGATAACATGTAATGATTAAATGTCCTGATTGGGTCCAGATATTGTACAGATTAGCTGATAACATTGAAAATTAAAACATTCCAAACTTCTGGTAGGCACATACTAAACATAGGACATTGTAGCTCAAAGAAAAAACAAAGCAAAAGACTATAAATTTACAAAATGAAAACAAAAGATTATTCAACATTGTAAATATTATTAGTTAAAGAGATACAGTGTACTGGTCTTTTGCTATGTATTAAGCACATTAATTTATATATGTAAATATGATTTTTTTATTAATTCTTTATTATCACCCACTGAGAAAATATGGAAAGCAGTTTTAAATTTTGGTTTAAAATCACAAACTTGCGAATTCTTTGAATAACATTTTAATATCAGAAGTTTTATGACATAATAAGACACTGTAGTCCTTTAAGGTTTGCTTCTGTCATTTCGCAAATAAGAACTTTTTAGTAGTTTTAACCAATTATCGGTCAGTGTATTTGGGTTACTTTCACTGTTTCTGTGACAGTAGGTTTTCAAAACATTAAACTTTTAGCAGTGATGAATTTTCACGAAATGAAAACCATTTGAAAGTTTATTTCCATAGCTTTCAAATGATACAAGGTTTTCAAGTCTAGGTGCTGATTGCTGATTTTTAAGAATTGTGTAAATGTTCCAAAATATAACTTCCTAGATTTTGATGCATTTTTTTATCCATTGGGTTCCAATTTACTAATATTCGTGTGTACCAAAATTCAGGGAGTGCTGTTAATATTTCTGAAACTGTGTAACCTACACATTTACTAGAAAAAGGTTTTTAAAAAGTAAAACAGAACGTCCCAACAATTTTAAAAACTAAAAAGTGTTCAAGTTTAAAGGAAGGGGAAAAGGGAATAGTATATTCAAAATATCCTCACACAGAAATAATCATCACAGAAGCACTTTAGTAAGGTTATTATTAAAAATTAAACAGTGTGGAACAGATGTTACAAAATGATATGATGCAATATTCCCCTGAGGTATTTATCATGAGATAGAACAACACCATTGCTGAAGGAACAGGTTGCTTTGTAAATAAGAGAAATAAACATTAACATAAACATTTCTTGGTATCATGTACTATTACATATACACATGGTGCACTTTACATCAGCAATTTCCTAATGTGTACGAGTGTCTCTATGTGTACATGTTTGAAAATGGTATGGTAAAATTTGAGCCTAAAGCAAGGCTAGGGAAAGACATAAAATCAGTTTGTAAAATATACCATTTTCAGACAAAGAGACAGTGAGATAAACATTGAACTCTGATGAAAAAAAATTCCAGTGTTGTTTTTCTTAGTGAAAAGTGACTAAGACGGCTAGGATTTGTAGACTCCCTGTAAATGGTTTCCTTTTACCTCATAAAGCGCATACGCTCTACCAGCCAAAAATCTAATGCACGGTTTTTCTTTGAGGTCTGAAAAATGGTGTAAGGCCTTTCACAAAAGTCTGACAAATGATGTAAGGCTTTTTTGCCATGGGTGTCAAAATTGTAGGGTCTGTCTCCTATTGGGCTTTTTTCTCCCAGATTCCCTTATAATATAATCGCCAACATTTGCTATTACCTCATAATATATTTGACAGCTCTAAAAGCAGTACCAAAAGACATATGAGGCATAAACAACACGGGGGTGGGGGCAGGGGTAAATCTGACCAGTGTTTTAAACTTAGTGTATACAGTTTCCTTTTATCTTATAAGATATCTGACAGGTCTAAATGCAATAATAAATTAGATATAACCAAAAACACAAAACCTGTATTTTATGACCCCCATTTCACCCCTAAGGGAACCACAGGGTAAATTTGACTGAGTATACAGACTTCCTGTATACGGTTTCTTATTGCCAACACATTCAAAACCTGCAAAAACCAATAATAAAGGAGAAAACAACAAAAATAAAATCTGTGATTTTATAACCCCAATTTTACCTATAAGGGGGACCAGGAAGTTAAGCTGACTGTCTCTCTAAACTCTGTACATATGGTTTCCTATAATCTCTCAATATATAGAAAAACTCTAAAGGCAGAAATTAAAGATATAACAGCGAAAATTATAAAATCTGTTTTACCCCTAAGGGGGCCAGAGGGTAAATTTTATTGACTATATAGATTCCCTGTATATGGTTTCTTGTTACCTACCAACATATTCAAAACCTATAAAAGCAATAATAAAAGGAGAGAAAGGCCAAAACACAAAATCTGTGATTTTATAACCATGTATATGGTTTTCTATTCAAAGTCAAAGTTGGGTTTTATGTCCAGGGCCTGTATTCACAAAGATACTTAGAATTTTTCTTAGAATTACACTTAAGTCTAAGAAAAATTCTGTGCTAAGAATTTTCTTATTCTTAAAATAAAATCGTATTCACAAAACAATTCTTAGCTAAGAATAATTCTAAGAATTGAAGTAAAAAGAAATGTGTGCACAGGTTGGACTAAGTGTAATTCAAAGAAAACTTCTAAAAATCTTTGTGAATACATGCCCAGAAGTGACTTTCTGTATTTGGATGCATTTCTGGTGTCAAGAATAAGACTTTTGTGTATTTAGCAATTTCTTATTCTTAGAAAAATTCTAAGAATAAGTATAATTCTAAGAATAAAAATCTTTGCGAATAGGAACATTCTTACTCTTAGAAATTTTCTAAGAAAAACGACAATTCTAAGAAAAATTCTAAGAATAACAATAATTCTAAGAATAAGAATCTTTGTGAATACAGGCCCTGTTCAACAGCTAGGGTCATATTGGGACAGGTCATCAGTATTGCTACTTGTGGGGATCAAGCCCACAGAGGTGACAGCCTGTGATTAGATGCCAAACTTGTTAACCACTAGGCCACCGAGGGCCGATGGTTTACTATTACCTCCCGATACCCTGAAAACCTATAAAAGGAAAATTATAGGAGATAAAAGCCAAAAACAAAAAGTGTAGCAATAATGATAGCAACAAGTAAAAATCTGAATCAGGCAATCATGAAAGAAATATATATAGCAACAAGTAAAAAATCTCCCCATAGGGGAGGCCAGGGATGAAGCTGACAGCATCTTGAGACTGTGCATTTGGTTTTCTATTTCCACCCAATACATTTAAAACCTCTACAAGCAATAACAAAGAACTTAAAATACGAAAACACAAAATCTGTAATTTTACGACCCCAGTATGACCTATAATTTAAATTCTAATTTGACTTTAATAGCACTTAATCTTTCCTATTCAAAGGCGCAACAGAACCAAAACAGTCAACCAATTTCAGTAACCAGGGACAGAAAAGAGTTCAAGCACAAAAGAGAATGCCAGGTAATGAGTAAGCCTAAGGTAAGTATGCCTTGGTGTAGAGGTAGGTTTTGAGTTCCTTTCTGAAAGAGGCTAGGGAGGGGGACACTAGAATCTCATCAGCAAGAGCATTCCAAACAGTGGGGGCATCAAAAAGCAAAACTATAACCAAACTGCTTGACAGATTTATGAATGGAGGGTTGGAATTTTGTAATGACAAGGAAATTACTCCCACCCTGACTTTGCCTGATACTATAAGAGCTGCTGTAGGAAGAGATCTATGGAGCAAAAAACTTGGAAAAACGAGTGTAAAGAAACATGTAAACAAGTGTGGCTGTTTTATAAACTGAGCTATGTTCAACAGGAAGCCAATGCAATTTCTAAAGCACAGGAGTTATACTAGTGTATCTACAGGTATCTTATACCATTCTAGCTGAACTATTTTGGATGCACTGTAATTTACGAAAACTGAACTTAGGGAGACTCCTGAAATTTGAGTTACAGTAATCCAACCAACTAATTAACAAGAGCATTGGCCACAAGTATAGAAGGATGATGAGTAAGAAACTGCCTGTCTAACCACATGTCTAAAGTCACGGAGTTGCACAAAAAACTTTTGCAGGCATTTTGAACATGTTTGGACAAGGATAAATCAGAATCAAAGCACACACCCAAATTCTTGACTGACTCAGCAGAGTAGAGATGATTATGCAAAATGGTATTTGAGAAAATGCTCTCAACTTATCCCTCTGTCTTTTTGAACCAAATACAATAAACTCAGTCTGAGTCAAACTGAGGATTCAGTTTGAGTTTACTAGTTGACGTCCACTCTTTTAAATCATCTAGGCACCTGTTCAACTATTCAAAGGCAGCAGATGAGTTCTTCTGGGATAGATGGACATAAACCTGGAGTCATCTGCATAAAATGAAACTTTATTCCTTTGTGCTTACCATAAGCAAACTGAGGGGAGTAGTGTAGAATAAAAACAATAAAGGACCCAAGACAGAACCTTGGGGCTCACCAAATAGAAGATCAGGGAGAGTAGAACCAATTTTTATTGACTGATAGTGCTCAGATAGGTAGGAAGTGAACCATTTCAGAACAAAACCCCCAACTCCAAACCAAGTCTGAAGAAAACTAAGAAGAGTTGAATGATCAATGGTGTCAAATACTGCTGAGAGGTCAATCAATATCAATGCAGTAGGTTTACCTATTGACAAGGTTAAGTTAGCTTCATTTTTATGGAGGGAAGAGCTGTCTCTATCCAGTGACCTGTTTTATATGCAGACTTGTATGGATTGTCTAAGTTATGGACATGGATATGTTGTAACAGTTGCTTAGCAACCGCCCATTAAACCAATATTGATATGAAGCTAAGGCCAGATACAGGACAGTAATTCTTCAAATCATCCGCAACTGATGGTAGTATACCTGCACTCCTTGATGAGAAATGTTGGCCATGGATCCAACAGATAGGATTTTGTAGGTGATTTTCTAATTATTTTATCAACAGCATCTTCAGAAACTTGAGTAAAGGCAGTAATTTTTGGAGCATCTAATTTTCTTAATTTTATTCACGGAAAAGGAGGCAAACTGGTCAGCCAATGACTTGTCAGACTCATGAGATGGAAGTGTCACTTCAGAAAGCCTATTCTAGGTTTTTTGCACAACACATGCCGTAATTTTCTAGAGTCATGACTATTGTCTGAGATCAGTTTACTACAATAGTCTGACTTATCCTTGTTAACAAGCATATTGCACCAAGCAATTTGGCAATGAATCAATCAGTTCAATCAGTTGTCCAGGTGCTTAATCTCCGTATCAACGGATTCTAAGGTACACCATCCAATCCGTAAGGCATAAATCATGAGACATTAGACATGTTCCAAGTCGTTGCCAGGGAGGCGGTCCGGTATTCGGTAGTAAGAAGCTATGGTGGGAATGATTTCTGAAATAGGTAGGTTTTGAGTCGACTTTTGAAACTGGAGAGATTTGGAGCACTGCGTATATCATATGGAAGATCATTCCATAACTTAGGGGCATCATATGAGAAACTATTGTTAAAATGGACCTTTGATTTATGGATGGAAGGACAGTAAGAGGGAACCAGAAGGAACAAATTTTTGGGATTGGAACGTCTTGTATTCACGGCAGATTTGTACAAGGGGAGATATGGTGCAAAATACTTAGGCTGGCCAGTGGTGAGGTACTTATAGACCAAAACTAGGGTTTTGTAGATAATACGTTGTCTAACGGGTAGCCAATGGAGTGTCCTAAGGGTGGATGTAATGTGAGTGTACTTTGAAGCACCAGTGACAAACCGTGCAAGCGCATTTTGAACATATTGGAGCCTTGTAGCATTTCGGGATGACAAACTGCGAAAAAGAGAGTTGCAATAATCCAAACGACTACTGACCAGAGCATTTGCAATCACCACTGATGTATCCACAGAAAGAAACCTCCTGATACGATGAAGGTCCCTGAGGCTGATAAAGCAGTATTTGATAACAGAATTTACGTGATTGGTGAAACAAAACTTTGCATCAAACAGAACACCCAGATTGCGTACAACATCTGCGGGAGAGAGGCAATTACCCAGGATATTGACAGGTAGTGAGTCACTGAGCCATTTGTGTCTGTCTTTGGCACCGAAGACTATGAATTCTGTTTTATCAGGATTTAGCTTGAGTTTGTTTTCAGACATCCAGACCTGAATATCATTCAAGCATGATTTAAGACGGTCAAAAGACTTGAGACTATCATCAGGGGATAAGTGAATGAACAACTGAGTGTCGTCTGCATAGAAGTGGTAACGGACTCCGGTATATTTTCTGATGACTTGACCAAGAGGTGTTGTGTAGAGGGAAAACAGAAGGGGACCTAAGACAGAACCTTGGGGGACTCCAAACAACTTCAATTTGAACAAATTCGAAAGACTAGAACCAATCTTGTCTGACTGAAAACGATCCTGGAGATAGGATCTAAACCATTTTAATGCCGATCCAGCAAAACCAAATCTAGACGACAGACAGGATAGGAGTGTGTCATGATCGATAGTATCAAATGCCGCAGACAGGTCGAGTAGCACTAGTGCTGTAGGCATGCCCTTGGACAGAGATAAGTGAATCTCATTTTTGATGCACAACAAGGCAGTTTCTGTCGAGTGCCCCACCTTGTAGGCTGACTGGAAAGTATTACCAAGATCATGAGAATCCATATGAGATCTAATTTGGGCAGCCACAATTCGCTCGACCAATTTTGACAAGAAGCTAAGACCGGACACTGGTCGGTAGCTCTTCAAATCCTCTTTTGAAAGGGTGGACTTTTTGAGGAGGGGAGTGACAATAGCCTGTTTGACAGGATTAGGGAAAATGCCGTTTTTGAGGGACAAGTTAACTAGTTTAGTCAATGAAGGGAGAAGAATGTCAATACATTGTTTCACAATGTAAGTGGGGCATGGATCAAGGGAGCAAGTTTTAGAAGGGGATTCCTTGATAAACTTAAGGACTTCAGTCTCAGTGACAGCTTGAAAGGAACAGAAAGTCGGCGGCTCCTTGTCTGGAGGCAATGAAGCCGACTTCTGTTCTGTGGATTCTTGGCCCTTAGCCAAGTTCTTTCAAATTGGTGCCTAAGGGACTTTGCACATCGATAAGAATCAGACAACAAATCCACAGAATCTTTCTTTTTCAGTCTCAATACCAGTGGTATGCCATTGGCCTTCTGACAGAGGTCTGCACTCTTTGAGAGCTTTTTCTAATTGATCACGTGATCTTGATAAAGGTTGAAGGTCAAAAATAAACATGTGGCAAAATTTTCCATGACTAAGGTACATAAGTGCCAAACCTGCTTAGTATCTACCCACTAATAAACGAAATATTCTAGGGAGTTGATAATGCGGCAGAACCGGCAGTGGAAAAAATCAACATGAAAACAAATAAGCGCCCTTTTCAATGGATGCTTAATTATGTATTTCATTAGAAGGGAAAGTTTCTTCTTGTTTAGGTTGTATAAAAATCGTTGAAGAAATAGAGCAGAAATCGCAGTTTAAAAATGGGAAGTTTTAATATTTACTAACCCCTGCCCAGAAATCAGACTGTCACCCATTCGAGTACTAACCAAACTCAATGATTGCTAGGCAAGTTTCCATCAGTAATTTCTGTGAAAAAAAAGAGGGATCAAGTGTCAACCAATCAGAAGATTGAAAAAGGGTCACATAATAAAATTAGGTCAACAGAATATTTGGATCCCATCATGTGATTAGGACTACGGCATTCAGATTTTAATTTTCTTGGCATATTTCTGATTCTGATAATATGACAAAAATAACAGCTTAAAATAAAAAAAAAATCATTTACAGTATTGCATCCTATTGAAAGGTCAATGTCAAAATTGGGGTTTTACATCCCGTTCAACAGCCAGTGTTATAATGGGACAGGTCCTCAGCTCTGTTACTTGTCAGAACTGAACTCACACAGAAGTGACAGCCTGTGATTAGATGCCAAATTTGCTAACCCACTGGGTGACTGAGAACCTAAATGCATCCTATGCAAACATGCAGACATGTCATGGTGACGCAGTTGTAATAAACTTTCCTCCCGCCTCTGAGGCCTATAGTTCAAACCCCAGACCCCATGTGAAAAAGTTGGGAGTTTCTTACAGATGGTCAGCAGTTTACAGAACAGAACCTTGATCAATTGTATGTACTGCTTTCCTCTGCCCATAAAACTACCTGTTATGATATGACCGAAACGGTGTTCAAAGCGATATTAAAAGCAATATAAATAAAGAAATCAATCAGGCAGACAGATATATGCTTCTGACAATATTTCCCATAACAATGCTTACAGTCTTGCTTGGTCCTGACTTTTATAATCCAAATTCGGACCTCTGGAAAGATTCTTCTGATTGGTTGATACTTTATCCCTTTTTCCAGAAATTGTTGTCGGAATAAGCTGAGAATTTGATTATTATGTGACAAAATAATCACTTTTTCATACTTCTTTATATTTACAGCATACATGTCAACCAAATCTACCTTTTAACTTCAGGAATTTGATAACTTGCACTGTTTTTATCTGCTCATTAACATAATTAGTTACTATATTTTTACTTCACATCATACTGGAACTGGACTGGAAGTGAGTATGATGAGACTTAAAGTGGCAAGGACAAGCCAGTTTGATATTTGATACATAACTGACCCACCAAGTAAAGCTAGGAACCCCTAACTAACCCTAGTCAACATTGTAAATAAAGCAAACTGACCATAATGTCAGGAAGGGTTGGTTTCAGTAGAACACCCCTATAATCAAGAAGACTCAAGGTCAAATGTCATCCGCTAAGAATCCTTAAACGAAAACACAGTGTTTCTCTGAAATGTTTAAACATTGTAACAACAAAATAACAGACTGAGTGTTGTATCACTTAGCACTGATCCTTGCTTTACATCACTGAGAATTAAACCCAGACCTGTCAGTCTAGGGTGACCCTTTTTAAAGCACACTAAGGAAAATAATATATAGGCATAATTTAACCTGTTTGACCTTAAAATATGGCCCAAAGCTCAGATAAACAAAAACCTCAGAGATCTATATCAACACAAAACGTTTTTCTCGTGATCCAATGTTAACTGAAATGGTCCCTTCTATAGGAAAGTAAAAGCTGAAATATATAAAAAGATAGGTAAAATGGTTCTTCACAGAGGAATGTTTGCACTCTCTGTCTAACCTTAGAGAGTCAAGGTCAATTTTGAATTTTTTTGAAACACAGGCCAAAGGTCAAATCAAGCTCACACCATAATGAAGCACACCTACACTCCCATGCAACCAATATCCCTACCAAGTATCAACTTTTTACACTTTACAGTCTTGAGATATAGCCCAGACAAAATTGTTGTTTTCCCACTGCCTTTCCACCCTCCCATCTGTCCACCTGGCTGGAAACTATGCACGAAAACAATACCTAAACAGCCTTTAAAGGCACACAACTTGTGCAAAATATGAATATTTTGAACTCTGGGAATCATTTCATAAGGTTTCAGTTCAATATATTTCAAATAAAATAAGCAAAATGAAAATCTCATGTCCCAGTTTTCATGAATTTTCCAAATAATACAATATCACAAACTTATATCATAAATAACTTACAAATATTTCAAAATACGAAAATAAACTATAAAACATTTTTGATTAGACGGTGTGAAATAAACAAAAAAATAGCTCTTACATTGTACAGGTCACCTTTAAAATATAGAAAAACAAAGAAAACTAGAGGCGTTTGGAAGACATCTTTTTCCTATATTCTTATCAACGGCAAAAATAATGACAGTAATATTATCCGATACGTATTTTTAAATCTCGAAATATCGCTCATTAGGTACCCTCTATCAGTGATTGCTACGGTGCCTTTCTTTGGATAAAGTCTCTTACACATATGGTAGTTGATTGGGGATCCGTTAATTGTTTTTTAAGGCAAACAAGTTCAGTATCTAGTGGCATTCTGTACACGGGTGGTCATTGAGATAAGGTAGAGGATATTTACCCAACGGCTGTGTACGCTAGATCAGTTTCACTGCTAGTGTACCCAACGGTTGTGTACGCAAGATCTGTTTGACTGCTAGCGTACCCAACGGTTGGGTACGCAAGATTTATATCACTGCTAGCGTACCCAATGGTTGGGTACGCTAACAGAGATATCAGTCTAGCGTACCCAACGGCTGTGTACCCAACATTTATATCAGTGCTAGTGTGACCAACGGCTGTGTACATACACTACTGGCATATCCAACTACCCTGCACCCCAGGCATTGAACCCTATGTTCCCAAAGGATGTGTACACTAGATCAGTTTCACTGCTAGCATAGCCAATGGTTGGGTACGCTAACAGGGATATCGGTCTATCGTACCCAACGGCTGTGTATGCAAGATTTATATCAGTGCTAGTCTGCCCAACAGCTGTGTATATACACTACTGGCATACCCAACTACCCTGCACCCAAGGCACTGAACCCTATGTCCACAATGGCTGTGTACACTAGATCAGTTTCACTGCTAGTGTAGCCAATGGTTGGGTACGCAAGATGTATTACACTGCTAGCGTTCCCAATGGTTGTGTACGTAAGATCTATTTCACTGCTACCGCACCCAACGGTTGTGAATGCTAGCAGTGATATTGGTCTAGCATAACCAACGGTTCTGTACGCAAGATTTATATCGCAGCTAGCCTACCCAATGGCTGTATACATACACTACTGGCATACCCAACTACCCTGCACTCAAGGCAGTGAACCCTATGTTCCCAATGGTTGTGCACCCTAGGTCAATAGCTTTCTTAGCATACCCAACAGTTGTGTATGCAAGATCTATTTCACTGCTAGCCTACGAAACGGTTGTGTACGTTAGCAGTGATATGGGTCTAGCTCACCCAAAGACTGTGTATGGAAGACCCATATCACTGCTAGCATACCCAACAGCTGTGTATGTACACTAACGGCATATCCAATTATCCTGCAATCAAAGCAGTGAACCCTTTGTTCCCAATGGTTGTGCACCCTGCATCAATAGCATTGTTAGTGTACCCAACTGTTGTGTACACAAGATGTCTTTCACTGCTAGTGTACCCAACGGTTGTGTACTCGACAGTGATATCGGTCTAGCCTACCCAACACGGTTGTGTACACAAGATCTATATCACTGCTAGCATACCCAACGGCTGTGTATGTACACTAGGGCCGTCACGACTAACCGACTAATCGACAACGGTTAGAATAATGCTATTTACCGATTCATATTTTAAAGTTGGAATAATCGTCTAATGTAGTGTAAAAGATGGCAGAAGGTCTGAATCTATGAAATATGTCCATATTGTCACATAAAATAAGCTGAAATCCAGAAACAGCCACGTTTTTTGCACTGTTTATGCATTCACGTAAAACCGGAAGTACCATATACCTCTTATATCGCCCACTTCCTGTCTGTAATAAACGAAGCAAAAGTTGCAGGAAAACATCAATTTTATTAAACTTTATATATTGTATACACATATTTTCATTTTATTTCACTTATTTATCGTTTTCAATGCTTTTTACAATATGAAACTTAAGTTTTATTGCGTTAATACATCCTATCCAATGGACAATTGCTAATCCGGTCGGCGCAGACCGGCCCGCCAAACGCCAGAAAAAGACGTCCTGTGTTGCCACCAGCTGGCCGGTCCGTAGTACTGTGCACTCCCCAGATGGCGCCTCATACTTCCTTCCTGTCTAGACAACCTGACGTCATAGCATCTTTTTCGTTTGGCGCGTGTACTGTGCAGACGTGTTTTCAACATCTCCAGAATTTTAAAGGAAAAGTGTGCTTTATGACGGATTTTAAACCTTATATGTGGAGAGTTTCTTTGTAAAGTGTTACCAGCTGGTCAAGCACGGATATACATTTAGAAATCTGCTGGAAACGCTCCCTAGTTGGCTCAATTTATTATTGATGATAGGGCAGTAATCGACGAGATATATGAAGGCAGCCATTTTGCTAGTTTCCTCCCATTCAACCTTTGTGTTGTTAGGGGCAGATCAACAATATTGAGGAATTATGGATATACTTCTAACAGGTATTTTTATCCGTGTCTTTTGTTTGAATTTTTCATCTATAACCTTCCAGCTACAATCACCATAGAAACGTCTCTACACGAGATCTTCAGTCTACGTAGTTTTGAAATCTGTGAATGGAAGGAAATCCCCATCACAGATGCATTCTTCAGAGCGCACTGGTACCGACTTCTCTGCTGTAAAGCATCAGTCACACCAGCCCAGCTCGAGTATTTGGTGTTTTTTAATCAGAAGCATGAGATGAATTCTTCAGATTTCTTCAGAGCGCACTGGTACCGACTTCTCTGCTGTTTAGCATCAGTCACACCAGCCTAGCTCGAATATTTTTCATCAGAAACAAGAGGTGAATTCTTCAGATTTCTTCAACCGACCTCTTAAGTTTTCTACATAGAAGGAACTTTTGTCACTCTCAGTCCCACCCTTATGGACCCGGCACTTGTGTCGGTAGTAAGGGCAGTGGATGGCCAGGAAACTGGTTTGAGTGTACAGCCGGCTGAGAAGAAGAACCGACTTCAGACCGGCCAGGAATTTCATCTACAGAGTGCACTGGTCCAAGCTTTTCTGCTTTTAAAGCATCAACCGACCGGCCAGCTAAAAGAACGCGACCTCTGACGTCATACCCAGTCAGCCAATCGCGTGTCTTCACGAAGCTGGTCACGTGTTTTCACCGACCAGTCACGAAGTTTATCACGTGATTCACCGAACAAGAAGGTCGGAAGTACATTCTTTGCACTCACGTCTACTGTGATTCCAGTTTTTTTAGTTCCTGTAATCCACCTCCAACGTACTGGTACAGACTTCTCTGCTACAGACATCAGTCGACCAGTAAGCTTACGTTTACTGTGATATAAGGAAAGAACACCTCTAGTGAGGGCGTGTCCCCGAAGTTGGTCACGTGATTTTCCGACCAGTTCACGAAGCTGATCGTCATCTCCAACCAGCCAATCACGTTGTCCCTCCGACCAGCCAGCTGGTCACGTGACACACCGACCAACATTTGTTTCTAAATATAGCTCACAAGGGCTTCCCCAGCAACTGTCAAAATCTACAAATAAGACGTGCGTTTAAAGATAGTTGAAAAATTTTGTTTCAACAACTGGTTACAGAGTGTATCGACCAGTACCGGCTATACAGCCTTGTACACTTGTTTTCAACAACTGGTTACAGAGTGTACCGGCTATACAGCCTTGTACACTTGCTTCAACAACCGGTTACAGAGGAATTAATGGAGGAAACTGAATTCAACACAAGATAGTTGTAAACTTCATTCAGCAACTGGTTACAGGGTGTACCTACTGGCTACACAGCCTTGTACACTTACTTCAACAACTGGTTACAGAGTGTACCGACTGACTACCGGCTAAACAGCCTTGTACAGTTACTTCAATGACTGGTTACAGTATGTACCGACCGGCTACCGGCTTCACAGCCTTATACAGTAGCCTCAACTGGTTACAGTGTACCGGCTACACAGCCTTGTACACTGGCTTCAACAACTGGGTACAGAGTGTACCGGCTGGTACTGGCTACACAGCCTTGTACACTTCAGCAACTAGCTACAGAGTGTACCGACTGGTACTGGCTACACAGCCTTGTACACTTGCTTCATTCTATGGGTTACAAGTCTACTAACAGGGTGTTGGCTACACAGTCCTTACTGTAGTGCTTCAACCCAACTGTCGAAATTCGTTGGTGACTCCAACCTGCCAGTTTTTGCCGGTTACAAGAATTACTGGTTACAGTAAAGTACCGGGTATGGAGTCCGGGTACCGGACAGAGTTGCCTAAGGTTAATTGGGTTACAGAGAATTCTTAAACTGGTCAGTGATCTTGATGATAGGACAGTTTCCCAAGCTACTGCCAGGCAACCTTCCCTTATCACACCTCTCAACAACCTGTTATCAGTGCTGGACTTGACTGCAGCAATAATAATCATTTTTGTCATCAGGTCCGGCCAGGGGTACTGACATCTCACATATTACAATTGCTCTGTAAATGCTGCACCTTGCGGGCTGCTGGCCCGGGGCAAAGAGTTTATTAATGTGAAAATAAGACCACAATAAAAACAGAGAGACTGTTAACCTGGATCATTGTCACCAGACCGGACCAGTGTCCGGAGGGACAGGAAATATTGTCAGAATACCAAATGTCCCAAATGTGGCACACAATCTGCCTATAAGGTCCAGACTAAGCCCTCTTTTTGGGAACTTAGGAAGCCTTGGGGACTGGACTTTAGGTAGTACAACTGTTGAAGGAGGGATACCTACGTCCATATACCTATACAAGAACAATCCAGGAAATGCCTGAGATTTCACATCCAAGGTCGGGCATACCAACTCAAGGCCCGGCCATTCGGGTTGTCCACAGCACCTTTTGAGTTCACCGTGATACCAGCAGGTGAAATTGATGGCCATACACAAGGATTTAAGAGGCCACCAGTACCTAGATGGCTGGTTGGTGAGAGCCAGATCCCACCAGGCTTGTCTCCAAAATACACAGGAACTAGTAAATAATGTGTCAGCAACTGGGTTGGCGAATGAACTTAGAGAAATCAGAGCTGGAGTCCAATCAAGACTTTGATTTTGTAGGCTACCAGTTTCGACTTCAGGTCTGATCGGTTCCGACCGACCCTGGACTGGGTACAGAACCCTCAAGAGACTGTTAAAACTGCTATCCCTACCGGCTTGCCCGGTCCGGGAATTCATGTCCTTGATAGGTTACTAACATCTACAGAAAAGCATGTTAATCTAGGCAGACTTCATATGAGACCCATACAGGGCATCTCAAAAACAACTGGAGGGTACCAGAATCACTGGAAAAGGTGATCCAAGTCCCCAGGTCCCTGCACCCCCATTTACAATGGTGGCTGAAGGAAGACAATGCACTTACAGGCCAACCATTACACCCAATAAAACATGCTCTGCAAATATTTACAGACGCATCAATAGAAGGGTGGGGCACTCACTTAGATGAGCACTTGGCAGGAGCAACTTGGCCCCCTCCGGGAAGCAAGTTGTATATATAAACTATCTAGAACTTTAAGCAGTTTTTCTGACTTTAAAGAGTTCTAAGACCTTTGCTTAAACAAGATAGTACTTGTAGCAACTGACAACACCACAGTAGTGTCATACATAAAGGAAGGATGAATGAGGTCGGGCCCACTTTGTGCCCTACTATGGAGAATCTTGACCTGGGTACCAGGAAACAAGTGACTCTAAGCACGACACATTCCAAGCCGGCCTAATGTGGTAGCAGACAAGCTGTCCAGGCTAGGCCAGACCATCCAAACAGTGGTTTCTCCTTCCAGAGGTCTTCCACTCTATGCAGTAGGTGGCATCGGCCCAAATAAACTTATTTGCCACGAGGTTCAACAACAAGTCGCCTCTGTTTTGTGTCACCGGTACCGGATCCCCTGGCCACAGCAGTGGATGTACTCAGTCGGCCATGGTAGGATCTAAAAGCATACACCTCACCATCAGCCATATTGGGCAAAGTGGTGAAGTTGCAAGACTCCCCATGTAAGAGAATCATTCTGATTGCTCCGGGGTGGCCCAACATGCCTTGGTTTTGGGATCTAGTGGCCATGTCCAGCCACATCCCGCTGAGCCTGCCCAATCTGTCCAGCCTGTTTACAGCTATTCGATCAGATCCCTCACAGAAATCTGACAAATCTTAATCTCCATGCAGGGCTCCTAGAGCCTCAGCAATCGAGGAGCAGGACTTGTCTGAGGCAGTGGCAGCAAGAATTGAGGCTCCTCAAAGGGGGGTCAATCAGATCAGTCTATGAGGCAAATGGGTCTTTTTTACCAAGTGATGCATCATTCATCAGGTGGACTTCGGGCACCACCTGTAAAGTCAGTTGTTTACTTCCTTAGGTACCTGTTTCAGGACAGGAAGTTGCAGCCCAGTACCATTGATGGTTACAGGTCAGCCATTGCTGATGGTCTAGAAATTTGCCCATCAATGTTAGTAAGGATGAAAATCTCACTCGTCTCCTGGATAGCTTCCACTGAGACAGACCCAAAGGCCGGAGGGTAACCCCTTTCTGGAACCTCTCCCTGGTTTTTGCACCAGCTGACAAGGTTCATTTTGAACCAATTAAAGGCCTCCTTGAAGCATTTGACCTTCAAGTCAGTTTTCCTCTTGGGCCTGGGTTCGGGCAAGCGTAGAAGTGAGATACATGCTTGGCAAACAGCCCAACACCATTGATGGTTATAGGTCACTCTTTGTTGATAAACTGGAAATTCACCCTTTAACATCAGTAAGGACGAAAATCTCGCTCGTCTCCTGGATAGTTTCCTGAGAGACAGACCCAGAGGCAGGAGTGGCATATCCTCCTGGAACTTCTCACTGGCCGTGCACCAGCTGAGACTCCTTTTGATCCAATCAAGGAGGCCCCCTTGAAGCATTTGACCTTCAAGACGGTATTCCTCTTGGCCCTTGGGTCGGGCAAGTGCAAAGTGAGATTCATGCCTGGCAAACTGATATATTGGACACCAATCCGATTGGTCAAAGGTGTCCCTGTATCCATCACCCAGCTTTCTATCCTAGAATCAGCTGGCCATAGAGTGTCCAGTGTGGCCCCTGGGGTTATAACAGCCCTGGCCTCGACTCTGGATAGATCCCTCAAGTCTGACAGGTCCCTCTCTCCGGTCAGAGCATTATGCTACTATGTGGACAGGACCTCAGACATCGGGCAGAATAAGGAGGTGGCTTTTGTCTCCTTTAAGAAAGGTTTCAACAAAGACATCTCACCTGCCACTATCTCCTCTTGGATCAAGCAGACTGTGATCCTATGTTATGAGCTCTCTGACCAGTAGGCCCACATTTAACATCAGGTTAAAGCCCATGATGTCAGGGCCTTTGCTGCTTCTAAGGCCTTCCAGTCGGGAGTCTCCTTAGAGCCAATCTTGTCAGCCTGCCACTGAAGTCACAATACCTTCACACAGTTCTATATGAAGGGCGGGGCTTGGGCTGATTCAGAGCTTTACCAATTGGGCTCGGTAGTGGCTGCTCAGCAGATCCACAAGTGGCCCGTAGATTGAGGAGATTTGTATATATGTATAAACAGTTTCTTCATGTACATAAGAATTAAGTGTGGCGTGCTTCCTTTGGGAGGTTTATTTGCATTCTGGGACTGAACTCATCCCTCTCTTCCCCTACCTCAGAGCAGGTCTGCAAAAAAAGGGGGGGGGGGGGCCACGGCGGTATACCCCCGGGTAACCGGCTGCTGGCAACCGACCATGGCCTTGCAGGGTTTCCTGACCTTAAAGTCAACCCAGGCCTGGATCTATAGGTCTCCTGACGAAGTCAGCCTAGACCGTAGGTTAAAATTTGCTATTACTTGTGAGTTCACATAAGTCCCTAGTAACTTACCCGCCGACCAAGCGGTAGTTATTCAGCAATTGTCCATTGGATAGGATGTATTAACGCAATAAAATTGCAAATTTAATAAGTAAATTAAATTTTTATAAGTTAATACCCTATCCAATGGACACACAAGACCCTCCCACCGACCCCGCTATCAGCTTACTAGGGGTCTAAGAGGTTTAGACAACGAAAAAGATGCTATGACGTCAGGTTGTCTAGACAGGAAGGAAGTATGAGGCGCCATCTGGGGAGTGCACAGTACTACGGACCGGCCAGCTGGTGGCAACACAGGACGTCTTTTTCTGGCGTTTGGCGGGCCGGTCTGCGCCGACCGGATTAGCAATTGTCCATTGGATAGGGTATTAACTTATAAAAATTTAATTTACTTATTAAATTTGCAAATTTTTGGTTATTTTATAAATTCGACGGCTATTCGGTGTCGACACGAATAGTATTTACCGATTAGTCGACATGAAATATTTGGAGTCGTGACGTCCCTAATGTACACTAATGGCATATGCAACTCTCCTGCATCCAGTTAAAGCACTAAGTTCTGTTTTCCCAATGGTTATGTACCCTAGATTAACATCATTGATATTTTCTTTTGTTAGTGTAACCAAAAGCTGTTTAAGGTACTGGCATACCCAACTACCCTGTACCCAAGGCAGTAAACTCTGTGTTCCCAATGGTTTTGCACCCAAAATCAGTATCATTGCTGGCATACCCAGTGGCTGTGTACACAAGATCCATATCACTGCTAGCGTACCCAGCAGTTGTGGTATTGGTCTAGTGTACCCAGTGGTTGTGCACACAAGACCTAAATCGCTGCTAGTGTAGCCAACAGCCTGCCCAATTTCTCATTACCCAAGGTAGTATGCACTCAATGGTTGTGCACTGGATATCAGTACCATTCATAGCGTACTCAACAGGTCTGTATCCAAGGCATTGTGAAGTAATTAGTTTTTAAGGATTTTTTTGAGTAGTCAGAAATGGGCCAAGGACCACTCTCTGAATTAAACTTATTCAGCTTATTGTTACATTTTAACAAAGTTAATTTAAGGAAGAAGTGATTAAAATATGGGTACACTAGCACTGATCTTGTCTACATAGCCGTTGGGTACGCTAGCGATGATATAAATCTTGTATATACAGCCGTTGGGTACGCTAGACCAATATCACAACTAGCGTACACAGCCGTTGGGTAAATAACCACTCCGTTGAGATAAACGGTCTTAAGAAATTATCACACCAAAAAAGTTTAAAGGGTTTAATAATGATATAACTCAAACCGAATGTCAGGATAAGCGTTGTTTAAATATTTGAAGTGACTCCTGTCACGGCATTGTGGTTTTAATATTCTGTCTAAAGTCACGGTATCGCAAAAAAATCAAAGTCAAGACACTGTGAATTTATTTGTGGTGTATTTGTTACGGGCTGTTTCAGCTCCATGAGCCATTTCGACCTGGCGCACTCAATATGTGCGCCGTTTCAACACCTTTTCTTGGTGAAAATGGCTCAAATTATAACATTTAGAGGTCATTTGAAAGCAAATGGCACATAACGAAAGGTTTTATCTCTACCTTTATGTTTTGTCACGCCAGACAGGTTTATTTCTAAAAAAAAAATCTCGCAATATAACATCCAAACACAAAAAACTCCCTTCAGAAGTTTCACCAGCCTGTCATATATATTTACCATATGTATATGTATTTACCATATCATAACTTGAAGTGTAATGATAAGCTACTGCCTGGATACCAATTATGGTCACGTCTGTGTAGGAAAATTAATTCCTGTGATTCAATAAATGAAAATAACACTACAGATATTAATTAGTGTGTGTTTATTTTACTAATCCAAAGTTTTGCCTTCGTTTCAGCACAATCAATTTCCTCTGTACATGTACATTGCACCAAAAATGCCCTATTATCACCCAAACAGCTGGAATTTCTTCATACCAATTATGGTCACCCCATTATATTAGCCACTGATATAACAGAAAATAATGTTTGATCTGTGGTGCTCTGCAAATATAACTTAATGTTTAGCCTTTAAAAATATATTTTAATAATCTTTTGTTATTTAGAATAGGATTATTCTAGCTGTTTATAATTACTTCATGTTTTCCTCACCATGGCATTTACTTTTATTTGACCAGCTGGGGGTGACCATAATTGGTACACTGACCATAATTGGTGGCAAGGCAGTAGTGTTTGAAAGACCCTTGTATATTCATCCCAGCTACCTACTCAGGCCTGTATAAAACAACGTAAATTAACCGTGGTGTTGAAACGGCGCAGTGAGCCGTTTCGACCCGGCGCTGGTGTCTAAACGGCCCGATACATATTTGCTTGATAATAAAATATGAGGTCATAGAATTTCGTGGGGTTTTCCAAAACGATATTTTCTATTTCAAGATTAAATACTTCAAATTCGAGGATGAACGGTACAACTCATGAATATATTGAATCAGCAGCATTCGACACCATTGATCATAGTACGCTCATTGAATGTTTGAGTTCCTGGTTTGGTGTTCGAGGTGTACGTGGTTCTGGACTGGTTCAGGTCGTACCTTTCTGACCGCTATCAGTACATCAAGATTGGTTCTGTTTTATCTGATGCTAAAAGGCTATTGTATGGTGTGCCCCAGGGCTCTGTCCTGGGGCCGATCCTTTTCTCATTATACACTACACCCCTAAGTAATGTTATTCGAAAGCATCCCGGCATACGTTTCCACTTTTATGTGGACGACACGCAGTTATACGTTCATGTCACACACAAGCATGCCACTCTGGCCTTTGAAAGGCTGAAAAACTGCTTGGATGATGTTGGAAAGTTGCTCTCAGTAAACAAGCTTAAACTTAATCCTGATAAGACAGAGTTTATTCTGTTCGGTTAAAAAAATATCCGTACAAAACTTGGCAAATTTTTCCCAGTTAGTATACTTGGTACCCTCCTGTCACCTGCCGAGGCAATTAGGAACCTTGGTGTCTGGTTTGATTCTGATTTTTCCTTCTCTTGCCATGTCAGGAATATCTGTAAGGCTAGTTTTGTTCATATCAAGGATTTAAAGCGACTCAGAGGGTATCTTACACGTGAAGCTGCACTCTTGGTTGCAAATGCCTTGGTTGGAAGTCGGCTAGACTACTGTATTTCTCTTTTCAGAAGTCTCTCTGCTCTTGACCTTCATAGGCTCCAATGTGTCCAGAACAGTCTAGCTAGAATCGTGGCGAATACCACCAAGTACTCGCATATGACTCCTGTAAGAAAGAGTCTTCATTGGTTGCCTATCAAGCATCGCTCTATTTTCAAGGTTGCCCTTTTGGTGTACAAGTTTCTACATAGTGGCCATCCAAAATACTTCGAACCTTTCCTTAAACCTAGACACAATATGTACAGAACGCGTAGAAGTCAATCTCAGGGTGTTTTGCTTGAGGTCCCACATTTTGCATCAATATATAAGTCAAAAAAGCATTTTGGCCTTAGCTTTGCATGCGATGCTCCGATGATTTGGAATGATCTCCCTGACGATGTACGCTCAGCTAAATCTCTCTCCTCATTCAGGAAGAAGTTGAAAACTTACCTCTTTGAAAAAGCCTACCCACCCTAGTTTTTTCCTCAGTTTTCATTTCGTCTTTCTCCAAGGTGCCGACCCCTGCAGTGTTACGATCTCTGATTTTTGGCTTTATGCATCTTAGAGTCTGTCAATAGATAGAGATTAAGCGCTATAAAAGTACTATTATTAGAATTAGAATATTCATGTATCTGTACAATAAATTTGACAATTCTACTGCTCAGCCAGTGAATTTCGTCACCCCAGTGAAGTTCATCACTCATATTTTATGACAACTTCTTTGCTGTGATCTTCCTGCAAACAATTATACCTTGCTCTCCAAGGCAACTATTCCACTTTTTTAAATGTGGATATTGCTAGTCCTTGAACACTTTTATAGCAGGTGACGAACTTAACTCTGGTGACGAAATTCACTGGCTGAGCAGTATGGGATTTCTTAACACTATTTTACTTGAAGATCAAAATACGTGGACAACTCATTAATATTTATGAGGTTACAGAAGTCCGTGGGATTTCCCTAGAATTCCATGATGGTGTTTCTTAACAATACTTTACTTGAAGATCAAAATTCCGTGAAGGACAACTCATTAATATTCATGAGGTCACGGTCAGACTTGTAAACAAAGTAATAGATGTAATAGAAAAGTAATAGATTTCAGTTGAGACCGATGTAATAGTAATAGATTGAATTTTTTTAAATGTAATAGTAATAGATTGAAATTTCATCTATTATATCTATTACTCTCTATTACTTTTCTATTACAACCCAACTTTTGTTGTTTTTTGCCTCTGTTTAGGATGGGAAAAGAAAAATTCATCAGATGATTGCTTGATTTTGTACAATTTAAATGCCATAAATAAGCTTTGATATGACTACAGGGATGGAAATTTTTATTCATTAATTTAACAAAAATGAGACACATCTGTTAAAGGCTATGCATAATACTCCATATATTTTATAGATAATCCACACTTCCAGACATGGATTCCACAGAATAATTGTAACTTTATATCTTGTTGCAGTATAAACATCCCATTATTTTTTTTATTGAGCTGAAATAAAAAGAGATAAACATTTGAGGAGATTGCCTTATTGGTTCTAAATAGGGTGCTCTAACAGCAATTGTGACATATGAAAGCCAATTGTACACACAACAAAGGTTTAAAACAAATAACTTGAAACAATCAAGCCACCTTTAACTGTTTTCCTTTGATTAAATATTCTAAAGCATCAGTTTCTTTGAAGTGGTATAAATAAAGATTTAATGGGGGACAGTTAAACTGAAGTGGGTTTTGAAGGGATTAACTTAATGCTGCTAAATAGACTGCTCTAATAGCAATTGTGACACATGAAAGCCAAGTATACAAGTCTGTTTTGGGTATAAATAAGGGCAAAAGAGTGGCATGTGTCAGTTGTTTCAAAGATTTATATATGAATACCAGTTGAGTTATTATTTAAAGCAAACATGTCACTTTGGAATCATTTTGAAGTAGACTCTGACAACAAGGAAACTAGCTCTTTGACAGCTGTTTGTAAACATTGTTCATCAAGCATTTCATACAATAGCATGAGTTCTTCAAACCTGAGTACTCATCTCAAAGTGAGTAAATATTTTTATTGTTTGATCAACTTAATAAATAAATTTCTGAAAAGATAGTTACTGGTAATTTAGAATAACATGATTTTGCATCAGTATTTTAAAAATCTTTCTATAATGCATTGATTAAAGCTCTAATTTTAGATAATACTGAGTTTTTAACAAGCAACTTGTTATAGACAGAAGATTAATTATCTGTGTACATATTAATACATATACTTTCTTTTTATGTTCTGATGAAGTTTGATTTTTCTTTTTCTTTTCCTATATCTTATGTTCCTATATTGAATTGTAAATATACCAAGTGGTATATTTGTGATATTTTATCCTTGTATGGCATAATCTGAAGCATTTTCAATAAAATTATATGTATAGAGTATCCTGTCAGTTTTATTTCTGTGTTAAAATTACCTCTCAACTTTGCGCCAAATTGTAATAGAATGTAATAGAAAGTAATAGAAGTAATAGATGCCAGAGTAATAGTAATATATTTAAAATTTTCAAATGTAAAAGTAATAGTAATAGATTGGATATTTTCAAATGTAATAGTAATAGATTGGCTGTAATAGATTACAAGTCTGGTCACGGTATTCTGTGGGGTCCCTTACATATTTTATTTGCAGAGCATGTGACTATTTGTAGGCATTGAGTTTATTATGGCTAAATTTGCAATGCCATGACTTTAGATGAAAACTTAAAACCACGATACCGTGACAGGAGTCACTTCGTTAAATATTTTTGGTCACTTAGTTTGTGCAATTTTGTTATTTACACCACTTAGATGTAAAAGGTTTGAAGACCGTTTATCTCTACTCTGTGACCGTTTATCTTTATGACCACCCGTGTACCCGTACTGTAAACGCCCATGCTGAAGTTAATGTTCTGGGGCCGATTTCACAAAGGGACTTAAGTCCAGACTTAGACTTAAATTTAAGACTTTGGTCTTAAATTTTGTCAACAGAATGTTAAGTCTGTGGTATAAGACTTAGCGGATTTCACAAAGCAGCTAAGTCCATCCAATTGCTAAGTCAGTGGACTTAACTTTAAGTCTGGTAGGTAGTGGGCTTAAATTTTGTAAAGAGCACTTAAATATGGCCGCTATAAACTTTTCTCCACTTCAAAATTTGAAGTGGCTGTCAATAAAGAATAATTATACAGAACACCTCACTATTTATATTAGGGCTGGGATGGGTGCTGAAAAACGGCACTGAGTACTCGCCCTCTGACAACCGGCCCAAATTCGACCTTTAGAAGTCTTCTGTACACAAATAGTCGGTTCCAGAAATGAAACTTTTGAAGAAAAATGTCTTCTACTAGATATTATAGAATATGGAGTAAATTATACGTTTTCAAGTGAAAATAACAACTTTAATTGATATTATGTGCCAGAAATGCTGAAATGTAGCATATTTTACACAAGTGTTTCATTACGTGGGCGATAATACAATACCTCGCAAGTAACCGAGTATTTAAAATGGAGTCGATCGAGGCTTGAGTACCCGTTCGCAGCCCTAATTTGTATGTGGTAACAAGGTTTTCCATTTTAAAACAGCACTCACCTTATGGATAAAATGCATCAAATGAAGGATATATATCACCAATAGTATATTTTGAACAGAAATAAAAGGTCACATGACACAGAAAACAACTGTGGTTATTTGATAAACTTGTACTTACCTAAGTCATCCTTTGTGAAATCCATTTAAGTCCCAGACCTAGCTAATGCAGTGTTTCCACTGAAACCGACAGGCCGGTAACTATGCATTTTTGGAGGGTCGGGACCAATGTTTACATGGTTGGTTAGGGTCGGTTGCAAGTTACCGGCCTGTCAGGGAGAGTCGGTGAAATATCAAACATGTTTGATAGTTCTACGACCGTTCCCGACCCTTGTATCCGACCCTAATTTCAGCCCCCTAGCAACAGGCCTGTTGGTTAACTTAACGGCCTGTCGGTTACACTTCCCGGCTTGTCGGTTAATCAAACAGGCCTGTCTGTAACAAGTATCCGGCTTGTCCCAAATATGGACTTCCAGACTGTATGTGATGACTCACCGACCGTACGGGAAGTGTTACAATACAGTCAGTAACTTTTAGCCGGCCTGTCTGTAACTGTTCCCGGCAGGCCTGAAAAGTTTACCGGCCAGTCGGTAACTTTTACAGACTGGGTCCTAGAGTCGGGAAAATTTGTAACCGACAGGCCGTAAACTGAAACAGACAAGCCGTAAACAATAACCGACAGGCCTGTAACACTAACAGACAAGCCGGGAAATGTAACCGACAGGCCGGCAATATTTTTGCGTCTTACGGCCTGTCAGCTTCAAAGTCTGTGGGTATAAAAAGGCGAGTCGGTAGACAATCTGCGTATATTTGGGCTTGACTTGTCGAGAGATAACTTGGTGTTCAGCTTTGATTTTAGGTTTTTATTTTTTGGAAATTAGCTTAAGTACTGAGCTAGGCTGGACTGGTTGGGAGTGATATCTGTTCTGTGAAGTTTCACTTTTATTTTAAGTTTTGTTTTTTAAAACAAGCTGTACAATTGATTGATTGATCATCATGCGAAAGGGCAGAAGGAGAAAGATTGAAGTACCAACTGGAGACACTCAACCACAGTTTGAGTTAGGAGATACAGCTGAGGATATAGAGAGAAGGAGGAGGGAGAGGGGGGAGAGAGAGAGGAGAGAGCAGGAGGAGAGGGATGGAGAGAGAGGGGGAAGAGAGCCCGGAGAAGAGAGTGCAAACTGATACGGATACTGATGTAGAATCAACTCAATCCAGACAGAAGAAGGGCCAGATGAAGTCCATTTTCCTGAGTGATTCAGACGAAGAAGCCATCGTAGAGTTTGTTAAACAGCATGAGGAACTTTATGACAAGACCAACGACAGTTTCAAAGACAAGCAGAAGAAGGAAAGACTTTGGGAGCAGCTAGCATTTAGCAGAAACTTGCCCGTCAAGACTGTGAAGAAGTGGTTCGACACTCAATGTACCAGATATGGCAAGCTCACTCAGACGAAGTCAGGACAAGCAGCTGAGAAGAGCACAGAACGTTAGACATGGCTGAAGGACAGTTTCAGTTTTCTACGAGGTCACATCAGAAGGAAGGGAGTTTCCAAGTCTTCTGCATTCAAGTCACCCCGGAGCCCTCTGCAGCCGCAGCTTCAGCTTCAGTTCCAGATACATCCAGGGACACAGAATCTGAGATGGAAATCAGCATTGCATCAGATGTTACTCATCAGCCTTCAAGCACCAGTCCCAAGCGACGACAGCCTCCAGTCGCGACTACCACCACGTCTGCAGATCCAGTCTTAGATCAGTTCCAGCAGATGAGGTCGATGATTTCCACATTTCTGGGTGCATGTCAGGACCCCACTCCAAGTCCTCGACAGTCGTTCTGCAACTATCTCCACTCTGAGATTGAACATCTTGAAGAAAGGGACATGAGACAGTGAAGCTTCTCAGTGAAATACAGTACAAGGCCGAAGAACGCAAGAGACAGGTCACCAAAAGTCAAGAGGTCACCACATATCAACTTCCAGTCACAGTCCACAGCAGGGCAGGAATACGTACTCACCATACCGGAAACTCAACCAGTCTCCATTCCACTTGTGCAGCCTCAGCAGACTACCACAGGACAGCCTGTTACAGTGATTGTGAAAGTACAGCAACCATCAGGGCCTCCATCATTGTCAGCACAGCAACTTCTTACGTAGTTGTGGATGACCAACAGTCTGGGACTTCCAGACAGATGATTTTCAACCCACCTTCAGTTGCACCTTGCACTCATCATGAACATTTAAGACCTCCCAGCCAGTCCAGCCAGCATAGTCAAAGTCAGCCCAAATCAGCGGATTAGCCCGCACAAGTTGCACCAAACTTTCTCAGGGCCACCCGAATCGTCCAAAAACAATTAACAAGCTACATTTTTGTGCTCAAAAACATAAAAAGCACACCGTCCAACACTTACACCTCCCCACAGTACCAAAAAAAAAAAAAAAAAAATGTGTGAATTAATGTGTGAATGTTAAATAAATATAAATAAACTTCCACCACAAAACAAAAACAAAAAAAAAACAAAACAAAAAAAAATTCCCCTTAAAAAAAATAATCCCCTAGGAAATCAAAGTAAAACCACCACCAACCAAACAAAACAAAATTTAAAAAAAAATCCCCCCCCCCACCCCCAAAAAACAAAGATGTGGACTCAAACCCACAACTCCCCAAAAAAGATTTGGACTCAAACCCACAACCCCCCAAAAAAGATGTGGACTCAAACCCACGTCCCCCAAAAACCAAGATGTGGACTCAAACACACGTCCTTCATAAACCAAGACGTGGACTCAAACCCACGTCCCTCGAAACCAAGATGTGGACTGAACCCACGTCCCTCAAAAACCAAGATCCAGACTCAAACCCACGTCCCTGTCTCACAAAACTCCATTTCAAAAAAAAATTCACAAAAATGTGAGTGGCAAATGGATTGATAAAAAAAAATTATTGGAACTGGAAAGCTTGTATAATTTTGTTTTGCAAATTTCCTAGCATTTTTTTAAAATTTTTGTGAATTCTTTGCAGAAATATTTCCAGGTATTTATTTGGAAACTTTTTTTTTAATACCACTTTGTAAATTATTTTTTCAGGGAATTAAGCCAGGTCATGTTGGGGTGGGATGGCAACTTTGTTTAGTGAGGACCTGGGTTTGAATGTGTAAGTGATATATTTTACTTTTTTCAACTGAGTGTGGGATGGATTGGTGTTTGTGATGGGGAATATTTTTGGTGAAATTGAATTTGAATTAAATTGTTGGAAAATTGGGGTTATTTTTGAAGCAACACTTTGCTAAATAAAAGTTCTTGGATTATTTGGGTAGTCCTGAAAAGGACTGATATATGACAGCATGTTCTCCCCTCTGTTTTCTCCCCTCAGTCTTCTTAAACTCTGTCCTCCTGCCCAGCCAGCGCCCCCACATGATTGAAGTAGTCTTTCAGTAGGTCTCGTTGATGTTTGGCCTCCCTCGATGGGTTTCTGAAGTTCTCTTGATGTCTCTGTTCCCCCTGGTCCTCCTGTGGTGGTTGTATATCGTCAGCTGGAGTTGGTGGTCTGTCTGCAGCCCCCTGATGGCTTCTCAACATGTTATGTAGTACCACACATGTTAACACAATGTCTCTCACAACTTTTGGCCTCTGCTCCATGGTGGTCAACAGCACCCTGAATCGCTTGACAAATATACCAAATGAATTCTTGACCACCCTTCTCCCCCTGGATATCCTGTAGTTGGCTGTTCTCTCTTCTCTGGTCAGTTGGCGTCTACTGTAAGGCTTGACGAGCCAAGGCATCAGGGCAAGGCGTCGTCCCCCAGCAGGAAGTAGTGTAGATCTGACCCCCCCAGGTCCAAGTGGTTCAGGTGGTGGTAGTCCCAAGGTTCCATTTTCAATTCTTCTTTTCAGTTTGCTGCGGTTGAAAATCTGTGCATCAGATGATGACCCACTGGCCCCCGCGTTGACCCACAGAACTTGTAATCTGCATCGACTAAAGCCAAAAGTACCAGGGAGAAGTAGCCCTTGTAGTTGAAATATTCACTGCCTGACTTCTTGGGCTTCTTGATAGCAATGTGTTTTCCATCTAATGCACCAACTGCATGGGGGACATTCCATCTGTTTCTAAATCTTTGTTCAATTTTCGTCCAGTCTTCAGGATCAGACCAAGATCAGGTGGGGCACACCAGATACTCTTGTTGAAATTCTTTCAAAATGGCTTTGCAGACCTGGGGATAAACTTGCAGATGGTTGATCTTCCAACCCTCCAGTGGTATTGCAGTGAGGTGTGGCTTTCCCCTGTGGATAAGTGTCTCAAAGTAACTGCCAGTTTCAAGCCGACTTCCAGTGGCTGCCTGAAGTTGGTGATTGACTTCCTGAGGTGGGGGGGATTCTTTCTTCAATCAAATAAAAAAATGCTGGCTCCATCCTGGTGAAATTTCTGTAGCCTGGTATGTCACTAGTGATTTGTTCGTCCAAGAGTGTTCTGTAGCAACCTCTCTCCTCTCTCTGCAGTATCCAGGGCAGGACCCATGGATTCTGTGGCTTCCTTCTCCTTCTGGGTGGTGGGGGTGATGGTGATGCTAAAATGGTATGTTAACCCTTTTACAGGGTTTATGTAACATACCATAAAATTGCTATAATCTCCCATTCCAGGAGAATCATCATTACATGTAATTGTTACAATATTACAAGTTTCAATACTTAAATTTTTACACCCACCAAGACACAAGCCAACATTACATTTCTCGTTCACTTCATGCCATTAACACTTCACATTAACAGCCCCTTTTTATGCTAATTCTATAGATCTAACATTTTTTAAATTGTATTTACAAGATGACTTGCAAAAAATCTTTGCAATGTTAAGGATCCTGTTTGTGAGAGATGTAGCCCACCTTTATCGAAGTGGGTGTGTCTGGGTTTTCCTTGAAACATCACGGGTGTGTAACTTGGTAGGTATTCACAAAAGGTAAAGTCTTCACAAAATGCCTTAAGGCTATTGTTGGCCTCTACTAAATGGTCTTTATTTTCCCCCAAATCAAAAGGCCTAGGCAAAATAGCTGAGGCTAGAATAAAAATATTTGGGATATCTTCCCTAATAGCACTCAGTAGTGATTTAAACCTTTCCTTTATTGATGATACTGGTGTTCTAGTATGGGCTGGTAGTCTGATATTTGCCATTGAGCCTATTCCCTTTTGTCTGTACCATAAACATTCATTTTTAGGTGTAAGGTCATTAGTACCCACTAATAATAAGATTGCCCTGTAATTTTTCAGGCTGTAAGACTTGTATGAATAGTATCTTTTAGGGACTATATTGTAGCACCTGTCTTAGCTATAACAGTAACCCGATTAAGGTGACAAAAATTTTTCCCAATCGAGTCTGTGATGATTATACCATCTTTTCGGTTGAAAGGCGTTCCTGTTCTCCCTAAAAATACATTGATTTTATAAAAGTATAATGTATGGACGATGGTAACAAGAACCCTTTCTCATCGCTTACATATTTAATTCTAAGTGATGCAAGTTTTACTGAATATAGCATTTTGAAAAGGGGTTAAAACCTCTACATCTGCCCTTACTAAGGAGGGGTCGATAGGCCCGGTGTTTCGGTATCGAGTACATTTTACTGAAATACTGTGACTACAACCACCACTTCGCTTGTTGAAATTCTTTACGGATGTAAATGTCAAAAATTTCGAGATATACCCAAAAGCTGGAGAAATTATACGCTGTTATCCAATGTATTCATGTTTCCAGGCTTTTATTGCATTTTGGTTGAGCAGAATCTCCCTATTTTGATTATGCTCTTTTATCTCACTTGGCAAAAACATAAAATGGAATGAAAACTTAAGAGTATTGGAAACAAGCCAGAAATCTGAAACAGTGCACATGTTTATGTCCATTTTGGTGCATTTAGGCACTTTATTGCAATGTCTTTGACAGGAGACATCCATGTTTTATTGGAATCTAGCCAAACAAGAAGTCCCAGAATCAGAACAATTTTGTATTGACAGCCTCCCTATATATATATATTTTTTTTTATAAAAGTTCATCACTAGCACTTACACTTCTAGATTCCATGTAATGCCACTTCTTATTACACAACAGATATGTATTCACATTTTTCAGTTTGTTTACCTCATAATAATTACTGTCACACTGTTACAGCTAGAGCTGAATGATTATTCGTATTTATCAATTATTAGGTTATCAAAGCACTATTCGTAACCAATACTGTTAAACCGATTTATTTACATCTTGAAAACTTTAAATATTTCGAGTTAAGACCTAAAAATGTATCAAATTAAAGCATTTTATTTTTATATGATTTTTAAAATATCAAAATATTATATTATTAGCTAATTATACCCACCAATCTAGTGAAGTTTTTGCATTTCTGGCATCTGACGATCTGCCATTTTGTTTGTTGACATCCGCAACAGATGTCTTTTTCGGTATTTGTCAGACATGCCTCAGAAAACAGTTAATTGGTTAGTCAACTACCCAGCTAGCCAATTTTGCTATCGTCTCAGTGCTACCTGTAACTATAAAATTATATTGAAAATGCTAAGTTTACACTCCAAATTTGGACCACTATTGGACTATTTTATATTTGCGGAATTAATGACCTAACATTATTCAAGTTTCATAATCTACAAGTTTAGTACTTTTTACTCATAATAACAATACATTTTTGTAATTATCACGTTAATTTATGGTATCATGTCATATTTTTAGGCGGGTTGCGTGTAACCAACCCGCCTATTAGATTGATGTGTCCGACGTCCGTCTGTCCGTCTGTCTGTCTGTCCGTCTGTCCGTCCACATTTTTCGTTTCCGGACTCTAACTTTAAAACGGTTTGACCAATCAAATTCAAACTTCACAGGGAGATAGACCACCATCATAGCTAGGTTCCTTTCGAAATTGGTGAAATTCTGTGTGTTCGTTTGTCCGTTTTTCGTCCGTTTGTCTGTCCATCCATCTGTTTGTCCACATTTTCGTTTCCGGACTCTAACTTTAAAACGGTTTGACCAATCAAATTCAAACTTCACAGGGAGATAGATCACCATCATAGCTAGGTTCCTTTCGAAATTGGTGAAATTCCGTGTGTTCGTTTGTCCGTTTTTCGTCCGTTTGTCCATCCATCCATCTGTCCACATTTTCGTTTCCGGACTCTAACTTTAAAACGGTTTGACCAATCAAATTCAAACTTCACAGGGAGATAGATCACCATCATAGCTAGGTTCCTTTCGAAATTGGTGAAATTCCGTCTGTTTGTTTGTCCGTTTTTCCGTCCGTTTCTTCGTTTTTGTCCGTTTTTCTGTCCGTCCACATTTTTGTTTCCGGACTCTAACTCGAAAACTGTTACTCCAATCTAATTCAAACTTCACAGGGACATACATCACCATCATAGCTAGGTTCCTTTCGAAATTGGTGTAAATCCGTCCGTTCATTTGTCTTGTTTTTCTGTCCATTTTTTGTTCATTTGTCTGCCCGTCAAAAATTTTAGTTTCCGGACTCTAACTCGAAAACGGTTTGTCCAATCGAATTCAAACTTGACAGGGAGATAGATCACCATCATAGCTAGGTTCCTTTCGAAATTGGTGTAATTCCGTTTGTTTGTTTGTCCGTCAACATTTCCGTTTCCGGACTCTAACTCAAAAATGCTTTGTCCAATCGAATTCAAACTTGACAGGGAGATACATCACCATCATAGAGAAGTTGCTTTCGAAATTGGTGTAATGCTGTCCTTTCGTTTGTCCGTTTATAGCATAGATACAATTATGTAACCTAGATTACAACTTTTACATTTCTTAGCACATCTAACACATTCACCTTAACTGGGTGACCTAACATTTCTTTCCTTGTTCCTAAATGTAATTACAGCAGTCGCTAACCTTATTGCTGCCTGCGCAACCCGCCTTTTGGGGCATCTTTGACCCTCTTGTTCATTTTATTCTTAGTGTCTATGCAGGAATGATCTCATTTCCACCAACATTTTCCCCATAACGTTCCCTTCCAGCGACCATTTTTCAGGTAGCCATTCATCTGGATTATCTAGTCCCATTCCAATGCCCAAAAACTTAATTTTTAACTTAAATATCAATTAAGATATTTCTACTTCCATCAGGGGGATTCTGCATCAAGCCATTTACTTATGTTGACGAGGTCCACCAATATAAAAATGTCTGATTATATCGATGAGCTTGACAAGTGTAAAAGATTTTATTAGGTTGACATGGTCAACGGGTGGACAAATTAAAAAAAAAAAAATTAATTTGCAGCGTATTTGCAATTTCTGGGAAAAAGAGAGATCAAGTGTTGACCAATGAATAAATTGAAAAAGTATCACATGATCAAAGTCGATCAAGGACAGTCATTTGGATCTCATAAACTTTGCTGTTTGTGAGGTATCAATTTTCAGCATATTTGAAATTTCTAGGAAAATGAGGGATCAAGTGTCGACCTATTTGAATTTTTGTCGACTTTTCAACCATGTCTACCTGTCAACCTCATCTATTTCATAATATTACCAAATTACTAATTGCATAATTACCATAATTATTAGTCATTTTTTTTTTGGTAAAAATTTTCTAATCACCATATTTTCACTTCCGTCAGGGGGATTCTACAGTCGTACAGAAAATAAATTTAAAATCTGTTTTAAATAAATTTATTACACAGAAATAATGAATAACATGATGTTTACCAATAAAATGCTTGATTTTCAAGAGCATAGATATATTTCTATTTGTAAAATAGAATCCCACAACCTCATAAATATTAATGCTTTGTTCTGTCTGTAAATTTGAATTGTTTGAAGCAGCCTTTCTATTAAAATATTGTCAGAATATCCACTCACAGAGTTGTGTGACCTCATGAATATTAATGAGTTGTAAACAAATTATGATCTTCAAATAAAATATTGACAGGAAATCCCACTGAACTCTGTGACCTCATGTTTGATATGGAGTTGTTCTTGTGGTCATTCTTATTTACATTTATGAATGGAACAAAATAATGTGCAGTTAAAGTGTAATGTCTGCAAAGAAAAGTTAAAATGTGTTTCTTAAACATATATTAAGTTTTTGTATATTCATGCAATAAAGAGGGTACCGCTTATAATTTCTGAAACTGATTGTCAGTGAACAAAACAAAATAAAAAAGCCAAATTCTGGTTGTGGTCTGCGGCCATTTGCATATGTTGAATAATCTCTTTGTAGCCTCTCTGTGGCAATAAAAGTACTAACCGGAATAATATTACATAAAAATTTGTTACATTCAGTCATAAAAATTACAGAACTAACCATAAATACAAAAACATAAAGTAAACAGAAAATGTTTTGGGGTTTTCCTCACAATTGTTAAGGTAATCATAAAATCAGCTAATCACAAGCGCCTATACATAATATGATGCATGGATTGAAAGACAAGTTTGAAAAGAGCTTTTTGTTAATATTTTTTTTATATTTGTGCAGATTTGTGTCTGTTTGCAGGTTTTACCAGTGTATAAGCTTCATAAGCTAATTTAAATCTGAAATAAATGCAGTTTCAGGAAGCAGGGTATACAAAGAATGATTGATGGACTCAAAACTCATGTTGAAGCACCCACCACCAATCTTTTTGCATTTTAGTAAAGTCATTGGCATGTACTAAAACTCGTTGCAAATTTTCTGGGGCCGGTTTCATAAAGGGTCTTAGACTTAGCCAAGTTTATGGCTAAGTCATGGACTTAAATCTAAGACTTAGGTCTCAGCTAAGTCTGGGATGTAAATGGATTTCACAAAGGGTGACTTAGCTAAGCCCAAGCTTATCATATAACCACAGTGGTTTTCTGTGTCATGTGACCTTTTATTTCTATTCAAAATATAATATTGGTGACAAATATCCTTCATTTAACTCATTTTGTCTAAGGATGAGTGCCGTTTTCAAATGGAAAAACTTGTTATCATATAAAAACTTTCCAAAGACTACATCAGGGAGGTAGTTTATATATTTATACTTTATTTACAGCCATTTCCAGTTTTGAAGTGGAGAGAAATTTATGGCGGCCATATTTAAGTCTTTGTTTACAAAAGTTAAGCCCACTCCCAGGTAGGCTTAATTTTGAGCCCCAAAACTTAGTCAAAGCTTAGGAGTTATTGCTTTGTGAAATCTGCTAAGTCTAAGACCACGAACTTAGCATGATTTAAAGACAAATGTCTTGATTTTAAGTCTAAGTCCAGGCTAAGTCCTTTTGTGAAACCGACCCCAGAAAATGTCCAAAAAAAACACAAAATGATTTTTAGGTCACAGTTTTCATTTTCACCTTCTGTTCAGTGTTGCCATTACTAGATGTAATGTATAAAGTCTACAAATGCATGAAAACTGTTGATAAAAGCTTACGATTTCTTCAGATTCGGAGTATGTTTCTAATATTTTACCTCTTCCAACCAATATATGTGTTCTCAAGTGAGTTGGTGATTGTAAAATCTCATCATGGTATGTCAATAAATTGCTCTCGATACTGGGATACTGGGCCTACCAACCCATCCCTATTCCCTAGTTTGTATTACATTGAAAGCGTCCTACCCAAATACAATTCCTGACCTATGAAACTTAATGGATACTAATTAACTATTTTTGGCTTTGTGTATCTTGTGAACCAGGTATCGTTTTACCATGGCCTCTTCACTGTTATTATTTTGTTCTGTCACAGTTGACATGAGTGGGAAGAAGAAGTCCAAGATCCCCAGTACTAGTCCCTCTGGGGACATGCCGGAAATAGAGATGGCAGGACCCAGTCCGTGGCTGTCCGCCAGTGGTTTGCCTCCCGAGTTACTACTGGATACTGACAGTGTTGATTCTGGTACAACTGCATCGGCAAAGAAGCGGCGGCTAGAACTGGTAGGTGATGGTGGTTTTGATAGCTTTACACTGCTGGTGTAACAAGCCAGATTACCCCCTTCCCTTCACACAGCCAGTGTTAACCCAGGAGTTAACGTGGGCTAGCCCAAAATAAGCAAGGGGTTAGAGTTGGCTAGTCAATAATCGCAGGGGTGAAAAAGGTAAGCTTAGTGGTTTACACACAGCCATTATGGGGGTGACAGCGGTAACACACTCCACACTCATCTCCCACATCTGAGGTCTGCAGTTCAAACCCCGGACCGTATGTGGGAAAGTTGGTAGTTTCTTACCGATGGTTGGCAGTTTACAGTACAGAACCTTGACCAACTGTATGTACTGGTTTCCTCCTCCCATGAAACTGCCCGTCGTGATATGACCTGTACAGTGTCGA
Source organism: Sabellastarte sp. h YS-2021 (assembly GCA_964017235.1). Taxonomy (NCBI): domain Eukaryota; kingdom Metazoa; phylum Annelida; class Polychaeta; order Sabellida; family Sabellidae; genus Sabellastarte; species Sabellastarte sp. h YS-2021. Next base: position 146,876,544 of record OZ024931.1, read on the forward strand.
AAGCGCTGTTAAACCCTAATAAATAAATGACACGACAATAATGTGCAAAAGTTCTTATATTGAGATATCTTGCAAATAAACCGAGTCAGAATCTACTTAAATATTTTTTATTAGTTTCCAGCACCCATTAACCTTACACAACTTGTGTGCATTTGCTGATGAATATTTATATATCAGTTAATATTTTTCATGATAGATAGTCGAGAAACAGTGTAACCTAAATAAAACAATTCATTAAATATCAGTAGAAAAAAAGGCAACAGATTTTATGAATGAATGTTTCAGTTCCACTGGAGTTTTATATGTAGATTCAAAAGACAAAAATGTCATAGTTTAGAAACTTCTAAACTTGGTCGTTAATGTCTATTTTCAGCGCAAAAATTTGCTGACTATAAAATATTGCGTTTTTAAAGACTTTCCTTTGAAACAAGAATCTCGTAATAATGCACATTCAGCTAATAATAAAATAACAAAAGCTTTCTTAACGTCTTGATATTGTGAAGTTTTTACCCCACAGCCCTTAAGGACTGTCGGGGTATTTTCACCCGTGGTGTCCTGATGGGCTGGCGGGCGGCGGGAAAAAGTTTGTCTGAGCTGTATCTCAGAAACCGTCAAGTGTAGGAAGTTGATACTTGGTAGGGACATTGGTTAGGAGGTGTAGGTGTGCAACGTCATGGTCTGACCTTGATTTGACCTTTGACCTTGCTGTAGTAACCTTGACCTATAAAATCTTGTCCGGGCTATATCCCAGAAACCGTAAGGTGTAGGAAGTTGATACTTGGTAGAGACATTGGTTAGGGGGTGTAGGTGTGCATCGTCATGGTGTGACCTTGATTTGACCTTGCCGTAGTGACCTTGACGTATAAAATCTTGTCCGGGCTATATCTCGGAAACTGTAAGGTGTAAGAAATTGATACTTGGTAGGGACATTGGTTAGGGGGTGTAGGTGTGCATCATCATAGTCTGACCTTGATTTGACCTTTGACCTTGCCGTAGTGACCTTGACCTATAAAATATTGTCTGGGCTATATCTCAGAAACCGTAAGGTGTAGGAATTTGATGCTCGGTAGGGATATTGGTTAGGGGTTGTATGTGTGCAGCATCATTGTGTGACCTTGATTTGACCTTTGACCTTGCCGTAGTGACCTTGACCTTTAAAATTTTGTTGCACCTTTAGGTCTGTCTTTTGATGCAGATTAAGCACTGTTAAAGTCATATTAGAATTCATTAAGAATTTTACTTTTACAACTTCCCATTGTAACAGATGGAATTTCATCAAGTGAGATACAGACTTTGCTCCAACACCACACATAAGCATTCATTGAATGTCACTAGCAGATCCAGGGGGGGAGGGGGTGGGTTCAGGGGGTTTGAAAAATAATGTAAAGGCGTCAACCCAAAGTACAAAATTATTTCTTGCGAGTGGTGTTAAGTTTACAGGAAATGCACTATATTTTGACCAAAAATTAATTTTTTTTGCGGGGGGGGGGCATACCCCCAACCCCCTTAGTTATGGTATGTCTGATGTGAACCCCCACCTTACTTACAAGCTGCCTTAAAAGCTGGAGGCATTATTTTCTCTGTTAAAACATTGTTTGGACCTTTATATAACTGACAGTGCTCTGAAAGTATCCTCAACTTTGTACTGATACATTACTTCTATATCTCATGTGTTAAAAATATTTCCCTAGGCTGTGGGGTACGGGCATCTCTGATGCTATTTTTGTATTGAGACATCTCTGCCTATGTATGTTTCCTCAGGCCGGAGATTTGGTGGCAGAATCCGCATCTAACAGTCCACTTACCATCTCCGAGGTTACCACAGCAACCACATCCTACCCTTTCAAAGACACAAAGTTTGTGGTAAGTATCTAGTGGTTTGAGTCGATTAGCAGGCTCTGATTTGTTTGCAGAAGTCTGTGCATCAGAACGGTTTAAATGGCTGTATGTAACCATAGAGATATATTTTGGCAAAAAGTTAAACTAAGAATATTTTCACCTTATTTATTTTTCACTTAACATTAGTGTTGAAGAGGAAACCTATTTGCCGACTGAAAGACACTGATTCGGTTATGTTCTGTTTTCTTCTAATCAAAACTGGTTTCCTCACATATTCATTATTTTAACATAAGTTTACCCAAATATTCAACAACAACAAATATTTCACAGTATTTTACAGTATTCTTGCAATGTATTATGTTTTGCCCGCAAAAGTCTTCAAAAAACACATTGTGGTTCAGATTTATATGCAAGTTATAGCTCATTTAAAACTTATGCCTTTGCATTTACTAAATCAAACGTATCTGGTTTCTTGCCAAGTTTTCGCTTTCGGTAACCGGTTCTAAACTTCGTATTCAACGACAACACTACTGAACATCAATATAATGTGCCATCTCTTTAACGTTGGACATAACTACAAAAACGAAACGATATTCCGCATACCGGAAAACCGTTAACAACACTGTCCATTAGTTTACTTTTGTCTATGTTTTCCACCTTTAGAGATGAGTTGTTTGCAAATCTACTGTTTTGCTGTGTTATTCCAGTAATCTATTAACATAGCTCTTTGTGGCACAGAAATAGCCACAATTTGTACAATATCTTATTTTCAAAGTTAAGGCATTGTAATTGAATCACTTTTTGAATGTAGTCCTAGAATTGTGCAAAAATGTTAACTATTTTTGTATGTTAAAATTTCTGACATATGTCACATGATAGTGAACCATTTTTGTATGTTTTTATTGCAGAAAAAAGGGACACTTGGTGTAAGATTACTTTTGACTACTGAATTGGCCATTTGTTAAGGTTGTGAAAGGGAAACCAGTTTATCTTGTAATTGTCTTAAAAACCAACAAGCAAATATTTAGTTTTTAATGGTGTATGTTGCATTCACCATCAATATTTAATGTGTGTGTAAGTTTTTAGTCGTCTTTCAAAAAATATTATTAAAGGCTATATAAGTCTAACTGCTATGTGTAGAAATATCATATTATTTTTAACCATCTTAGCTTTTTTATGCCACTTACACTCGACGGGCAGTGTTCGACACTAACAGGAAATATACACTGGACCGTTGGGCCAGTAACTCTGGATATCTACTGGTCCTTTAGATTTTGTGGTAGTCATTAATTATGACAAATAAAACCGCACTATTTTATTCAAAATCTCGAGTGAAAGTGTTTCGTACAATCTAATGGCAAAAGGGGCCAGTAACTTTTAAACTATGCAAGTCATTAGAAAATTCTGCTGGCCATGGACCAGGGGCACAGCATTACTGTTGAACACTGATGACAGGCGGTACATCCCACAGTTAGAAGTTTTACCCAGGTCACCCCATTTCGCCTGAGTTGTTCAAACAACACCTGGTGTAATTAGTGGTTAGAGGCATTTGGTAAAATACCCCGTCCTTCAACTACTGTCCAAGATTCACATGTGACCTTGTGTCACAGTGGCGAAATGCCCAATACCTCAACTCACCTTATGTCATCGTATTACACAGAAAGACAACCGAGTCACAACCACACCTTTTGTTACCATAGTAAGAAATTCATATGCACATGTGGAGAATCATCTACGCATGCTCAAGGTATGAAATCCGAGGTGGAAATTTTAAACTTTTTAAAACAACCGTGGGACTCGCAAGGTAATGGATATTTCACCAGTGTGTTACAAGGTGTCATACGATCTGCGGACGGTAGTTAAAGGACAGGGGGCGTTTCGCCAAATGCCTATAAGCCACAGGGGATACAGTCTGTACTGTGAAAGTGGTATTAGCAAAAACCATAACATAGATTCACAACATAATTAAACGATAAGCTTTAGTTATAGTTTTGAAGAGATTTTTAACACATTTTAAAAACTGGTTAATAACCTGTTACTGCTTGATTTTGGAAACCAATATGATGTGCAAAATTAACCATTTCTTCTAGCCTCAGATGTTTGATTGGCATGGTAAAAAGGAGACCACAAGTGGGAAAGTTAATAGAGTTTTTTTGCCGTTGGTCGGCACTTTACAGTACAGAACCTTGACCAACTGTATGTACTGGTTGCCTCTGCTGTTCGAACTAGTTTTCACAAGATAACTGATACAAAGGTACTAGGCTTGACATAAAAACTAACTAAATAAATGACCTTTTGTTATTCTATTATAACAAGATTTATTAAATTATAACAGATTTCAACCAGTGATGATGTTGACATGATCTCTGTTTGATTTCTTAGTGATGTCAGTGTGACATTGATGTCAGTCACTTGAGAGCTTGGGCTGTACTTGTGCAGTCGGATGAGTCAAATATCACTTGGAGTCCTCTTTTATAAGGATATATAATAGCACTGAGTATAAATATACAATGCAATATAGTACATTTGTCTGTGATTAATGAGTCCTGTTTGTGTTATGGAATGATCTTCCACATGGTATCCGCAGTGCTCCAAATCTCTCGTGTTTCAAAAGTTGACTAAAAACCTACCTATTTGAGAAATCATTTCCACCATAGCTTCTAACTACCGAACACCGGATCGCCTCCCTGGGTACGACTTGGAACATGTCTAATGTCTTGATGATTTATACCTTACGAACTGGATGGTGTGCCTTAGAATCCGTAGATATGGAGATTAAGCACTTGGACAACTGATTGATTGATTTGATAACTGTCTGACCTACTTGTGAAAGGTTTGAACCACTATGACATCTCTGTGACCCCTGTGTGTAATATGTGACCTTTATCTAACCTTTGGCTTGTTTTTTTTTTCGTTTCCCCAAGCATTCCAGCAAAGGTCCGGGTGGAGGAAAGCGGACAAGAGTGTGGAAAAGCCTGAAACAGATTCTGTCGACAGAGAAGTCTCAGGCGTGGGGGGAGGAAGTGGTCACATGTGAGTAGTGACGTGGAAAATATCCATAGAAAGCTAAATATAGTGGTTGGACCGGTTTTGAAAATTAAAACCGATTTCCGGAGCTTTGTAGCCGAACGTTTTCAAATACTTGCACTAATGTACATGAGCCATAATTTTAACCATACATATATACCATCGAGATATTTTGAAGTTTGTTCATTTACATGGAACATTAAGTAAAATGTAAGATATTTCCTCAAATTTATGTGTTTTTTTTTATTCTTTGGGCAAGGTAATAATCAGTAGAAAGCCTATTTTAATGATGTTTTCAAAAACTGGTGCTTAAGTATTCTTTGCGGATTTCGTCATTTCTACCGAAATAATATGAAATGTAGTGTGCTGGTTTACCGTTTACACCACCAGCTAAATATCATGGATAGACTGGTAACAGCAAAATGCTATTTGTAAATTACATCTGCAATTATAGTTTAACCTGTGTGCCATATGATTGCATGTTGATGTGTTTGTTTCAACAGACGCTGCCATTGATGCCCCACCTTCCTTCACTCCTGCCAAGAAATACTCGGACCTCTCAGGACTGCCGGTAAGTCTGTGTGAAGTAGGCCAGGAATGGTACAGTGAAACCTCAGTCGTTAAACCCTGTCTGGTAATGGGTACTTTGTTTATTGATGTTTTCAATATCTATTGTTTGGCAGAGAGTTGCTGATAGTCATGTGCTAATACTCATATCACTATTGGCATAAAACCTAAATCTGAAGAAATTAGAAATTTTTATTTCTTATATTTCATAGATTTTAAAGTATTCATCAGAATTGGTATGTTTTTACTCCACAGCCCTTAAGGGCTGTCGGGTTATTGTTTTCACCCATGGTATCCGGATGGGCGGGTGGCGGGAAAAAGTTTATCCAGGCTGTATCTCAGAAACCATAGGGTGTAGGAAGTTGATACTTGTTAGGGATATTGGTTAGGGGGTGTAGGTGTGCAACATCATGGTCTGACCTTGTTTTGACCTTGCCGTAGTGACCTTGAGTTTGAAAATCTTGTCCGGGCTATATCTCGGAAACCGTAAGGTGTAGGAAGTTGATATTGGTAGGGACATTGGTTAGGGGGTGTAGGTGTGCAACATCATGGTTTGACCTTTGACCTTGTCGTAGTGACCTTGACCTGTAAAATCTTGTCCGGGCTATATCTCGGAAACAGTAAGGTGTAGGAAGTTGATACTTGGTAGGGACATTGGTTAGGGGTTGTAGGTGTGCATGATCATGGTGTGACCTTGATTTGACCTTTAACCTTGCCGTAGTGACCTTGACCTTTAAAATCTTGTTGCACCTTTGGGTCTGTCTTTTGATGCAGATTAAGCACTGTTAAAGTCATATTAGAATTCATTAAGAATTTTACTTTTACAACTTCCCATTGTAACAGATGGAATTTCATCAAGTGAGCCACAGATTTTGCTCCAACACCACACATAAGCATTCATTGAATATATTACCACTTCTGTATGCATGGTAATATTCAAAACATCTGAACCATAATTCGGCCATGCCAGATGTAGATTAAGAGTACATGCATTAACTTTCTCTTAGACATTATTTTCTCTATTTAAACATTGTTTGGACCTTTATATAACTGAGAGTGCTCTGAAAGTATCCTCAACTTTGTACTGATACAGTACTTCTATATCTCATGGTGTTAAAAATATTTCCCTAGGCTGTGGGGTACGGGTATCTCTGATGCTATTTTTGTTTTATTGAACTTTATCTCTTCCTAGTGGGCCTATTCGATCAGAAGAAATGCTAGAATCCAGGTTTTTCAGTTTCCCAGAATCAGAATGGTTATGGCCCATTCACACTGATTGTATCAACGTGTGAATTTTGCTTCACAACCTTTTTAAATGGACTTTAAGTTATGTTTAATTCTTTTTTTATATAACACATTTACATGGGCTCTAATTGGATGGACTAATGCACAGAGTTATAAACCAAACCGTTTTTCCTCTAGACCAATCGTATTCACTGATACAGTCATATCATATTAGAGTATGAAAGATGTATAATTTTTTTTATTACTGTTTTGTCTGTGTGTTGGTTGTTTAAACCTTTGTATTATTATTGTGCGCATATTGTCAAATTGATGTAATGAAAAAATGGAATGAAAGCAAAATAGAAACCATCTGTATTTGCAGTCACTGTACACAGATCCACAGACAAAGCTACGTTATGCCACAGCGGAAGAGTTTGCGCGTGTACGAGTGTTGCCATCTGATATCGTGGCCGGCTACCTGACACTGCGTAAAGCCAATCCCATCATGCCATAGCTAGTTGCCTCTGAGACTGTTACTATGGCCACCGCCTCTCAGGATGTGTGATGTTAAAGATTTGAACCCAGAACACTGATGGATAGTGTGGGATCAGTACCAAATCTATGGTCTCCAGAGATGCCCTGAATGTGAAAACGCAAAGCAGAAAAGACCAATTTCCCCGAGTTCCTGCCTTTGCAAGTCATTGAAATGCATTAGAAATTAACTCACTTCTAGTGTAAGCAAAGGACACTCTGTTTTGGCTTCTCAATAAAATTCTAGATTCTAGAGCATGGGATATTGTGCATGTTTTAGTGGCTAATCTATATTTTGGTACATTTGGTGCATTTGGTAAACATATGTTCGGCGTGTTTACAGAATTGATATACACTGAAACCTTTATTTTTTTGATGGTAAAGACAATATTGGGTTATTTTTGTTTAAAACTGGTATTTTGTGTGAAAGGATCATGAATGTTACATACTGGATAATTCTAAAAACCAGATACTTACAATAGTATGCAAACATTAATATTGATCCTTCATTGACTCAGTAAATGGCAGGTTCCCACCAAGCTCCCACATGTTTCAGACTGGGTGGGGAACTGGCCCTTGCTTCAAAATTTCTAAAATCGGCACTGAAGCTGTAGATTATTTTATATAACTCGGAAGTCAGCTGTTTTGTAAGAGAAGGTTTTTTAAGTTTTTCAATTTCTGTGAATTTTTTCGAATTCTAGATATACAATACCTGACAGTGTGCAGAAAATGTGGCAAAAATGTTTTTGTTATTTCTCAGTGTATGTTATTTTTATACTGAGAGTAGGTGTGGGCTTTTAAAACTCAATCCTGAGAAAACAGAGTTTATTCTGATGGGCTCCAAAAATAACCGTAAACAACTCCTTCCTCACTTTCCGATCAATATTCTCGGTAATCAGGTCTTACCAGCACGAAGTGGTGTTTGACTCCAATTTCTCATTCTCAGACCATGTGTCACAGGTCATAAAGTCCACCAGAGTTCATGCGAGAGACCTCTACAGAAATCGTCCCCTTCTAGACCTTAATACATCAGTTCTTTTAGCAAATGCTTTGGTGAGCAGCAGATTGGACTACTGCAATTCTCTATTCTTATCACTTACAGATTTTGAGTTAAAAAGATTGCAGTTAGTCCAAAACTCACTCTGTAGGGTTGTCACACGTTCCTCTAAATACTCTCACATTACCCCTCAACTGAAAAAACTCCACTGGCTCCCCGTCAAATATACGATTCAATTCAAAATTGGTCTCATTCCATACAAAATTCTCAACCAGGGTCAACCAGTTTACCTAAGAGAATTAATTCATCCCTACACCTCTTCCAGGAATACAAGGCGAAGTACCCCTAAACTCAGGTTCCTTCACACCCCCAATTTCGGCCGTAAGGTTCATAAATCAGTCAAACTTTTCTCCAATTCTTTCAGTCACTATGCCCCGGTTCGTTGGAACTCTTTTCACTTCCAATTTAGAAATAGCCCCTCTGTTGCATCTTTCAGGAAACACCTCAAAACCCACCTCTTTAATACCAGTTTCCCAACTCAGTTTCCTTCCCCCTTGGTCACACTCACAACTCCGGATTAATGACCTTGAACGCCCCTCGACTCTCCTTATGATAATGATTTTTGTTAAGTCAGCGCACTGAGTTCCGTTTGTGGGGAAGATATTGTGCCTGCAAAGCAGTAGATTAGAGTAGAGATTAGATAACAAGGCATTTCAAATTCTGACCACAGGAAGTTTGAAAATTGTACGGATGGCACAGTTTCACTGTTGTCTCGGTATCGAGAGCATTTTACTGAAATACTGCGATAACAATACATAATTGATGGAAAACCTAAAATATTAGCAACAAACCCTGAATCTGATGAAATTCACAAACTTCAAGCCCATATTTTTGTGTATTTTTAGATTTTTATAATGATTTACAATAGCAAAAGTCAATAGACCATTCAGATGTGTAATCCAGGATAGTAGGGTGGGGTGGGGTGGGGGGGTAGTGGGGGGGGGGTTCTGAAGACTAAATTCTAAAGGGTGTTGAAAGAATTAAAGAATATAAACAATGTCGCCATATATTTTTATTATATAATAAATAATACTGAAACAGAGATTTGTGTTTTAAAATCAACTTTAGGGCCTCAAAAAATAACAAATGTACAATTGCTGTTTAATTTTTATAAACTTCATGGAGACTTCTTTATCTAACTACTGACACAAGTAAAGGACCCAATATACTGCTGTACCAGCAGTAATGATGTCACATGACCTAACTGAATAAATAAAGAATACAATAACCATATATGACATTAACAAATAACCTGAAACGTATGTTCCTGTAATCCTAAAATGTAGTATATACCAAGCCATTTCTACACAACCACTCGATCAGAATTTATAAGGGACTTTTTCTGCTCAAACACATAAGGTCTAACACTCCGTAAAAAATTTAAGCCAACATTACAAGTTTCAAAATGCCACATTAGTTTGAACTCCCAATGTCCACCTTTGCCATTAATAACTATGTTACATGCAACTCCTATTTACTTAATATACTCTTAATTATGTCCAGTTATAATCCATACTTGGCCGGTCCAGTTGTATACTAATTGAAAAAAAAAAACAAAACAAAAAAACATTGTGACCGATAAAATTTTTCGGATATCAGCCAAAACTACAGTCATAATAGAAATCCTGTGCCTAATGCCAAGTATGTGCAATAATACAGTACAACCTGGATAATGTGAACCTGCTGGGGGAAATACACTATGTTTGGTTAACTAAAGGTTTCGCAAAACTAAATAGGCAATAGTTCAGTAGAAACCAGAAAGGAACTATGCATACATTTTGAAATAACAGTTGAAATGAAGTTATAACCAGCCATTATTTGGATTATAGACGGTGGTCTGATAGAATTTACACAATCTCTTTGTAAGTACTTAAATTTAACTATCCATAAAACATTTAATCTTATGTCTGTTTAATAAAAAACTGAAATTCACTGTATAGATATGCAACAACGAAAGCTTAGCTAGTGTATAAATATAGCAGTTTATATTGCTAGTTATTAATATGTAAGAAAATTGAATGAATCCTTATCTATTTGGAACTTAATTATTTATTTATCTTCTTTCTTGCTCTATGATTTAAATCTAAAATCACCACAGCTTTTAAATTGTTTGCTGAAAATTCAAACTTCTAACTCTATGCTAACAAATTTTTAAATTTCTTTTTTTTTTCATTTTAGGAGTACACATGAAATAAATCATAAATTAAAACACAATTTCTATTATTTATTTTAATGTGCTTAACAATATATACGGTTCTGATGCGGTGTACGGCTGGGTGAAAAACAGGGCCAGTTATCCACACTGAATAAAAAAAACATTATAGGCCTGGATACCTATATATTAGTATTTACATAGTACCAGAAGAGGAAATGTGGCATTTCATTCAGACACTTATAAAAAAAAGAGTGAATTTCAAATATCTGTGACAATCAAGACTGAAGATTTGGTTCAGCCATCTTATGTATGGAATTAAACAATATTTTATTAGTTTTACAAGCACCTACTTTACCAGTTTGCTTTGGATTTGAAGGCATCCTTGGTCTGTTTTTGGGTACTTGGACCGTCTGTCACAGCCCCTACTTTTAATGAGGTACACTGAAGGTTTGAGTTCTCCCTCCAGAAAGAAAAAAAAAACAAAACAGTATTTCTTGTGTATTTAACACTTACCCTGCTTAATCTTACATTAATAAAATATTAAGTTACCATGCCTTACACTACACTTACTGAATACTTTAAAATAATCACATCTGGTAAGACATAATACAAGAATACAATTGGTCACAACAACCCTGTTGATTCTTAAGAAAACCTGAACACTACAGATACGGTACATACTTCGGGTTAACCAGGTTCCTCACTTAACAGGTTAAGTTTCAATGGCTCATGGCAATGGTATTCCACTTATGAGAAATTCTACTTATAATAACAGTTTGGACTACTTGTCAACATATAACAGTGTATTTGTGGCAGTTATAATTTCTTCTTTACACTTCCAGGATAAAATTTCCTTGATGCATTACGCAAGACAGTTTTCCAACTGTATAATAAAAATAGTCCTTTTGCCACTTATCACAGTAATACTCAGGCCCAAACCTAATTGTAACTCGGGTAAATCCTTGTTAAAATACTTAGTATTGTGGCCTATTAGATGAAATTCTTCTAGAAAATCTTTAGAGTTTTGTGCAGTCAAGCAATTTACTAGAAATCTAGTTTAATGTAGAATTTGACTTTTAACACGGTGACACTTGGGTTGGTAAACATAATACAAATGAGATGTTTCTACATGGATGGCTAAGTCTTCCTGCGAGTGATGTGGTCGTAAATCACGATCTGAATGTACTTTGGTGACTCAATGATTGTCCGTGTGGAATTATCACCAGGAGAGGGAGCCTGAAAAATACAGAGAAATTGTCACACATTTAATATAGGGATTTGAAATATATAGAGAAAATATCACATAATTTATTGAATACAGGGGTTTGTAATACATTGAGAAAATATTATACCTTTTGCTTAAAAGTCTTTACTTTGTAGGGTGTCTGACATAATGAATGAGTGCACTTTGTAACAGTCTGTATTTTACATTCTCACTTAAACACCCCATTTACACTACGTACGGTATAACCCACGGTTATAGATGTTGGGTGAAATGCCTGTCCTTAGCGCATTCTATGGTAATTGAAGGACAGGGGCACTTCGCCCAACACCTATAACCGCAGTTTTTTCCGCCTGTAGTGCATTTTCCTTTTCTTCGGTTACTTCTACTCTGAAACTCAAAACACATGGTCAGCTGACACAGAGCCCGTTCATGGGCACTGATTGCCTGTTCAAATATCCGGCCTTGCTTGTCTATAGCTGCTTTCATTTACTTTTTCCAAACCTTTCAACCGGTTTCACATTATAAGATTTGTTAAGACAAGTCTACATGAAAAATACCACTTTTTGCCTGAGCACTGACCTTTGGATCGACATTGAGTATCTTGCGGTCACGTTTGTTTTTGAAGAGCAGGCCAGAAGCATTCTCTGCGATGACCTGGTAGTTGGGTGTGGGGTTTGAAGTGGAGGTCTGTGTCTCCCAGTTGTAGAAGCTGTAACAGTACAGTGTGGTTATATATGTGTGATTATATATGTGTGGTTAAATGCAAGAAGTGGTTACATGTAATTTATCCAATATGAGGTTATATGTAGATATGATGAAGTGGGGTTTTATACAGTGTGTGGTGCTAATATTTTTTTTCAAAACTAATTTAATAACTTTGTGACCAATGATAGTTCATATATAAGGAAAATGATTGGAAAATTATTATCCAGCTTTGCTGTCCTAAATATAATTAGTTTTAAAACCAATAAAACGATAGATTACAGTATGCAATCAATATCGGATTGATCACAGGCAAGAAATTTGGATGGTTAACCGACTCAATGAGGACAATTACTAAAATTATTTGTGTTTTAAAAGTGGTGAGTATCTGGCCAAGGGTGAATGAATGATTGCACCACATTGAGGCCACTTTTGATCGATATTAAACAGTCGGATCAAAATATGATTGAACCCTTTTAAGTTGCATCTGAACTAGTTCAGAAGAGAGTAGAAAAAGATTTCTATGTAACCAGATTTAATAATTCCATCTACTTGACAGGAAATTCTACTTAGTGGAACTGTATGTTGGGCTCGAATATGAATCATATTCAACTCACCTGAGATCGGAGGGTCGTGGCAGCAGACGCTTTTTGCCAGAGAAGTATGGGTCGAATTCTTCAGTCTTCAGCCTGTGGGCGTAATCAATATAGCCAGAGATCTCCTGACCCCGTGCATTCTTGTCACGTATAAAGATGATGGACTGAAATGGAAATTATGACAGAGGCAATAGTCAAAATGCCATTAGTAAAATTAAGACAGAGATAATTGTCAAAATACCATTAGTAAGACAGAGCTAGAGCATCAGTCTAGTACTGTCACTTGCGAATGCAAATATTATCAGACTATTGTTCACTTTAATTGACCAATTCCTAATAAACGTTTTGTCACTTCAAAATAAAGGTGCTGGATGGTGCTGGATGGTGCTGTAAAACGAGAAATGTTTGCAGACGATTTATTTGGCGAATTTCGCGATCGCGGGAAAAGCACAAAAATACATCGCCCGAAATTTAGTTTTGCACTAGTATACACCCAAATACGGGAATTACCGCTAAGAAAACGGGAAAAATCAACGAACTTTAATAGTGCCAATTAAATTTTAAAGGGAAAGCCACAAACTTTAACAGCTGTGAACATTTCTCGTTTTACAGTATAAAGATTTTTAAACCCTACATGGTTACATGTAACATCTTCAGTTTGGAGGAAATTATATATATTCTTATATCAATCAAACATAAGATAAATGTTTGTTTTTTTTTGCGCCGTAGCTTGGATCATGGTCAACTTTAGCAGGTTTAAACCCTGAGTTGGAACACCTGTCAATTTTTGCGAGTTGAAACTTGAGTTTCATTACCAGTCAACTGTTACAAGTGAAAAACTTGGAAGAGTATTGGAATCCTGTCACAAACACTTACTGTCATTTTGCCAGACCTATTGGCCTCTTCTCTTTGTGCCAGAGCTTTGAGGAATGGATCTTTGATGTCCTTCCCTGAACTGGCAAGTGTCCTGTTAATGGTGAGACACAACCATATAGAGTAAGAAATAAGAATTTATTTCAAAAATGTTGAATTTGCTACAGTGAAAATCCCTTCATTTTTCTTTGAATTAAGGGTGTGATATGTTACCCAAATGATTTGACTTTGTCAAGAAACACAAAACAAAGTAGCAGAATGGTCTCTCTCAAAAAAAAACTATAACTTTGTCTGCTTCACTGTTACTTTCATTGGGCTACCACTAAATTTCTGTCACCGGTACAGTATCAGTTCTTGTCGGATGAATACCTGGATCTGTTTTACTCCTTGAGTCAGCGATTTACTTTCAATTGAGAAAAAAAATCTATTTAAATATTATGTTATTTTTGCAACAAATTGCCATTTGAATTTGGCCAAAGGTCAAAGTTAGTGTCTTACATCACTTTCAGCAGCTAAAATCATATCAGAACCAGTCCCCAGTAAATCCCTCAAGTTGTCATCAGCAGGATTTGAACCCATGGGTTCAGAGATGAGAACTAAGCGGCTAAATGTCAAAGGTATTGACCAGTCGGGCAGTAAAGCCATTCATTTTATTTTGGCACATATTTTCTATATTTGTATAGTATAGATTGCTAGAGTAAGACTGGGGGTTCTTCTCCCCACAACCTACTTTTGCTGACTACGTTTAGACAGTCGACTTGCTTCTGCTGCTTGTTTTCTGGCTTCGAATTCTTCCCTCTTCAGAACCTCCCCACTGCCTCTGTAACCAAGCTCCACCAACTGGCGCGCGAGTTCTTCATCCTGTAATAAAGGGAAAGTTCAAGGCTTCTGCAAAGGTTTAGGATAAGTTCAAAAACCTGATGTCCTGATTCTGGTTTCCTTTGGAGTATATTCAAATTTGGAGAATCAAGAAACCAGATTTCTTTTTTTTTGGCCAATAAACCAATCCTTAAACTGGCTTAGGGTAATATATTTTGGCCCAAAATGCAACAGAATAATTATTTAATGGCTAAATTAATGGCCAATCCAATTTACAATGTGTGGGTTTACTCGAGTTATAGGAATTCAGTAGTGTACATTTAATTTGCCAAACATTTGGGCAATCACTGGTCAGTGAGGCCAGGCAACTATTGATGGCAGTATTTTACCATAGATTATGAAACTATCAATAAAAATTAAAACCTACCTAGTACCTTCTATATTCATTTCAATACTTAAATAGTTTTGCTACATATACAACTTTACACTGAAAATTATGATAGATTTGAAACAATCTGATATTTTGTTTACATTCATTACCATATTTACAGGTAGTACCTTCCACATATTACATAGTACTGAATGCTTTGTGTTTAGCATGACCCTACTCACAACTGGAGATTGGCTGTAAAGGCAACTGGTTCAATTGTATTTAAACTGATCATAAGGCAATTGATTCACCAAGAAAGGCACATTTGCTCAGATGACTTTCCAAATGTGAATAAAACTTGGTCAATGATTAAATACTGGTTTAAGCAATTATACCTCAAGTCATAGCTACAAAATGTAGTTGCAAAGCCAACTTCAACTTTTGTGTCTTTTATATCCCTTCTTTCTAAACAATTTTGACTTTAAAACTTGGTTTCTGTTTGTCTTACATATGAGCTTTATTAAAGGAGAAAGCAATATGGTCAAAACTTTGCAGTAGTGTAAAGAAGGTAAACCACATAAGTTACAAAACACATAAGGTCACCAAAATATTCTTCAACAAAAATATTTCAAAGACTTATATTATGTTCTATCAAAATTTAGCCATTTTCTTGAAAACCCTCTTCAAAATGCACAGTAGGGTTCAAATTGAATTCATATGTACGTACCATATGTACACATAGTGTTGAAGACATCAAACCGGAAACCTATTTGCCCACCTAAAGACAGCGATCTGGTTACGTTTTGTTTTCTTCTAACCAAAACCGGTGTCATCAGATATTCATTAATTTAACTTATGTTTATCAAAATATTGAACTACAACAAATATTTCCCAGTATTTTACATTATTCTATGAAAATATCAAACATGTTGTCAACGAAAGTCTTCAAAAAGCCCATCTCTAGTTCATATTTAT
Source organism: Sabellastarte sp. h YS-2021 (assembly GCA_964017235.1). Lineage (NCBI taxonomy): Eukaryota > Metazoa > Annelida > Polychaeta > Sabellida > Sabellidae > Sabellastarte > Sabellastarte sp. h YS-2021. Next base: position 146,892,504 of record OZ024931.1, read on the forward strand.
ATGCGAGTTACAGCTCATGTACACATTTGAGAACTTATGTCTTCACATTTAACAAATCAAATGTACCTGTTTTTTTCACAGAATTTCCACTTTTGGAAACCGGTTCTAAAATTCGCATTCAATCACAACACTATTGTACATAAGGCTAGAAATACACCTGTCCTTTATTGTGCCAGTACCCGCATCCCCGCCCTTATCTGCATCTGTAATACCCTAGAAATTTTGGTATAAAACAGTGACCTTCCGTCCGCATCCGCAGGTAAAGGGTCAAGATTCTTATTTTGCGGATGCAGACAATAGTTCACCCTTTAATACCAAACATCTAGGGTATCATGGATGCGGATACATAAATAAGGGCAGTACGTGTATTTTGTGAGTAACTTGTGATATGGCATTTACTAAAGGTAGAGGATATTTACCCAACAGCTGTGTACGCTAGATCAGTTTCGCTGCTAGCGTACCCAACGGTTGTGTACGCAAGTTCTATGTGACTGCTAGTGTACCCAATGATTGGGTACGCAAGATTTATGTCACTGCTAGTGTACCCAACAGTTGGGTACGCTAACACATATATCAGTCTAGCGTACCCAACGGCTGTGTACCCAAGATTTATATCAGTGCTAGTGTGCCCAACAGCTGTGTACATACACTACTGGCATACCCAACTACTAGAGCTGAAACAATTATTCGTACTAATCGACTAGTAGGTTATCAAAGCACTAGTCGATGCCAATATTATGAAATCGGTTAATTGTTTTCACCAAATAGCGGATTATATGTGATCATTAGATCTATGAGTATCTCGAGTTAAGACCTTAAAACCTATCAAGTTAAAGCATTTTATATGCATTTTATTTTTAAAATATCAAAATATTACATTGTTGGCCAATTTACCGAATAATCTGGTGAATTCTTTGCTTTTCAGCATCTCGTGATCCGCCATTTTGTTTGTTTATATCCGGAACACACGTTTTCGGTATTTCTCATACATGCTAAACGTCAGAAACAATTAATCGGTTAGTTGATGGTTAATGCAAGCGACTACCCGGCTACCAAATTTTGCTAATTGTTTCAGCTCTACCAACTACCCTGCACCCAAGGCACTGAACCCTATATTCCCAAAGGCTGTGCACACTAGATCAGCTTCACTGCGTGAACCCTTTGTTCCCAATGGTTGTGCACCCTACATTAATAGCATTGTTAGTGTACCCAACTGTTGTGCACACAAGATGTATTTCTCTACTAGTGTACCCAACAGTTGTGTACTCTAACAGTGGTATCGGTCTAGCGTACCCAATGGTTATGTACACAAGATCCATATCATTGCTCGCATACCCAACGGCTGTGTATGTACACTAATGGCATATGCAACTCTCCTGCATCCAGTTAAAGCACTAAGTTCTGTTTTGCCAATGGTTATGTACCCTAGATTAACGTCATTGATTTTTCTTTTGTTAGTGTAACCAAAAGCTGTGTAAGGTACTGGCATACCAAACTACCCTGTACACAAGGCAGTAAACTCTGTGTTTCCAATGGTTTTGCACCCAAGATCCAAGATCAATATCACTGTTGGCATACCCAGTGGCTGTGTACACAAGATCCATATCACTCCTACTAGTCTGCTAGTGTACCCAGCAGTTTTGATATTGGTCTAGTGTACCCTGTGGTTGTGCACTCAAGATCTATATCGCTGCTAGTGTAGCCAACAAATCCAAATTTTTTACAGCCTGCCCAATTTCTCATTACCCAAGTTAGTATGCACTCAATGGTTGTGCACTCGATATCAGTACCCTTTATAGCGTACTCAAGAAGTCTGTATCCAAAGCACTGTGCAGCAATTAGTTTTTAAGGAAATATTTCGAGTAGTCAACAATGGGCCAAGGACCACTCTCTGAATTAAACTTATTCAGCTTAGTGTGGGTTTGCCCTGTGAAACAGCAGAATAACTTGGTTATTGTTACATTTTGACAAAGTTAATTTAGGAAGAAGTGATTAAAATTTGGGTACACTAGCACTGATCTTGTGTACATAGCTGTTGAGTACGCTAGTGATGATATAAATCTTGTATACACAGCCGTTGGGTACGCTAGACCAATATTACAACTAGCGTACACAGCCGTTGGGTAAATAACCACTCTGATTACTAAATCAAACCTGCCCGACTTTTCTACAAATTTCCGCTGCTGGAACTGAGTTCCAAAATATGCAATCAATAACAACACTAATTTGCAGACACTCAATTGCTACTGCAATAATTAAGTTCCCCCCTTGACTCTGGCTTTAATAGAAAACTTGAGTTTTGGGGGTAATTTAAAAAAACAATGGGGAAATTTCATTTCTTTTGAGTAATATGTGTCTGCATGATGAGGTGAATATCACAAAACAGGTGTGGAAATACATATGGTTGTACGCAATGAATACGATGTGTGCTTCAAGCAAACTAGACGTGGTTACCTCAGCTCTACTTTACTTGCGTGTAGAGCCGTGGCAACACCCCACATAAAACTGGAGATTTGCATAAAATCCTTTTCTGTTGAATAAAACTTTATGAAATGACCAGAAATTATATAATGTAGTTAAAAATAATTAATATTAGGCCAAGGACACAGTATATACAGCATGTGTATAAAATACATGCTATTTTACACAACTTTTATAATAAAAGAAGATTTTTAACCCTTTCGCTACTGAAGGAACATTATTCCATGGGACTGTAGCCATATGACGTCATATCACGTCAGAAACGCCAATGAAATAAAATAATATTTCACTACCTTATACACTTTATTTGCGGTATTTTTCGGTATATTTCATTAGGAATTGATGAAAGTCGAATGGGAAAATTCGTGGGAATTCCCCAACTAAAAATAACCACGAGTAAACAATATGCAGTTATATGCCTTAAATACGGCAATATCTACAGAAAGCAGTTAAAATAGGTGAAATGGTGAATTTTTTGGTAAAATATATCATAACTTTCATATAAAATGCTTAAAAACTCGGTTTAATACTGATACACCAACAAAAATGTATAACAGTACACTGAAGGGAAAGAAGAAATATATATTATTGCCGTCGACCGCTAGTCGACAGACATGGTCCCTTGTAATACACTTTGATGTCGACTGCTAGTCGACAGACATGGTAGCGAAAGGGTTAAATTTTTAGAGAAATGGTCAAAAAATCATTGAAAATGAGGAAATGTCATTTATTTTTAGTTAACTAGTGGTGGTGGACCAATTCACGCCCGGGTACCAATTCAGGCCCACCCTCAATTTTCTTGAAGATTTATAATTTTTCATAGAGAAGATGTTAACCACATCATAGATAGATAATCATCAAATGGATCGTTTACATTTGTAATTTATTGTTTAGCTGTGATTGTTTTGGATAAATTGAGGGGTGGGCGTGAATTGGTACCCGGGCGTGAATTGGTCCACCACCACTATGTTTGCATGTTGCGATTTGTTGAAGAAAATGTGACAAAATAGTTGTGGGAACAGTTGTGTGTACATATTTGTATGGAATATGTGTTTTATGCAAATCTCCAGTTTTATGTGGGGTGGTGCCACGGCTCTACACGCAAGTAAAGTAGAGCCGAGGTAACCACGTCTACAAGCAAACGTCCAGTTTTCATGAGGGTACGTTGTACCAGACTGGCTCCCTCCTTGGCTCTCCACTCTCATTGTATCATGCCAGAACAAGATATATAAAACGTTATGTACCTCGAGGTAGTATAAATCTAAAGACGTGATTTGTGAATCTAAAAAGTCTTCATATGTATTGAATTCAGTGACAATATTGTCACTTCCAGTTGGTGCTTCCTCCTCCATTTTTCTTGACCGTTTTACCTCTTTGATGTAAACAAAGTGCTCCTGCGAGTTAAAATAATGTCATGAGTAATTTATTCAGGATGAATATACTGTCTCGCTAATATATTTTTCATCAATATCGAGACATAAAATTAATGAATGATAAAATAAATCCAAAGTAAAATAAGTGTTTTCTGGAGAAAAATAAAATACAACTGTCAAACTCTGTCCATCGCGTAATGATTTACAGTCGCAACCAGTCGCTAGGGGAAATCCTGTCAAGGTCACTCTCGTTTGAAGAAAACTATTTTATTAAACATTTATATTTAACGATTATATCTTTTCATTTGTACTGTAGACTATGTTTTAGTATTTATCTGATTACAAAAATGGGAGCCTTGTTTAAATAAATTACGTTTTAAAGATTTTTAATTGTGAATTGTATAGTAAACATCGCGAGATTATGTCGAGAGTTCCGGAATCGCCAAGACAACACAGAGAAGCTGTGTAAAATTTTTTCATATTTTGTCTTATTTATCACTCTTTGGATTTATAATTTTGTGTTTACTGGTATGTTTCAAAATGTCATCACTGCTTTTTAATCTATCAAATTTTAAAAACTTATTGACAGTGTCTTAGTATTGTTTGGCTTTGAAATTCATTATGGCCAGTAGACAACACCGGAGGTTTCGTACCATGGAGGTTTCGTCCCAAAAATGTGGAGGTTTCGTCCCGAAACTTAGGAGGTTTTGTCCCAACTGATATGAGAATAACTCATTAATACATCATGTATGCATGTTAATTGTGAGGTTATGGTATTCCATAGGGTTTTCTAACAATACTTTAGAAATTTTGCTTGAAGATTAAGTATTTTGCATGGAAACAGCTATTTAATTGAATATTAAATGCTTTAAATATACTCACTTGTAGAATTAATATTGATGAATGCATTTAAAGTGTGAGGTCACAGAATTCCTCAGGGTATCCCAACAATATTTTTTAAACAGAAATACTACTTGAAGATCAAGTATACTGCATGGAATCATTTATATTTATGTATATACATGACTATAAAAAAAGGTTCCAGAATTCCTCAGGGTTTCCCAACAATATTTTATAAATGCTGTTTTAAAACCAAGTGAATTAGATCAGTATTTATAGGGAAATATGAAAATAAATGGGACGAAACCTCCAGGGGACGAAACCTCCATGGTACGAAACCTCCGGATACCGGACCACCGACATCTTTTCTTCCAAAGGACCCCAAAATACGGTATTCGGCTATTTGAAGCTGAATGGAGTAATATGTATTCATTTGCTTATTTTGAGCACAACAAGAGAAAACGGTTAAAATTAAAGTAAAGTCCGCCATATTCATCAGGGTTTATGGCCAGTCCTCATATTTTGGGCCACATAAATTTTGTGTTTTAATAATGTCTCGCAAAATCCATCTGTCCTTAAAAGAAGTTCACTGTGTTATACTAAAATGTCTAGGGTATTACAGATGCGGATAAGGACGTGTATGCTAGTATGGACGCAATTAAGGACAGGTGCATTTCCAGCCTAAGAATTGTTTTTCAGCACCTGTCATTACAGGGGGGGTCATGTTAGCGAAAGGGACAGCCATAGCGAACGGCAATCTACCATGACATTTAAAACAATAGACAGGAGGGGGATAGGGTTCACCAGTGGTTAGATGATCATTTATTTATTCATATATTGAAATAAGTGGGTCTTGGAACCCTGTGTCCCTGCTATCTATCTTTTTAATGTTATGATAGATTGCCGTTCGCTATGGATGTCCAGTTCGCTAACGTGACCCCCCCCGGTACATCCATTTAAATTGAGCAACTGTAGTTAATTTATTGTAAGTAAATGTGCATGCATATTTTTAACAATTGCCATTGAAACAAACATTTACTACATAATTAGGGGGGAGCCAATAAAACCACCATTTATAGTGTTGGTGGACCAGTTCACACCCACCCCGAAGTTAATTATATAAAGACAATGACAGTACAAGAAATAATTACCAGTGTATGTTATCGAATATTCAATAGTTATCTTTGAAGTGTGTTTCATCACTTGCTTTTTACAAGCATAAAAAGAGATAAGTTCATGCAAACACATTTATTGCTTCTGACGCAAAGGGAATCCAGACATGAAAAGGGAGTGTGTGTGTGTATGTGTGTGCGCTGTGAGATGCCAGAGCTGTGTACACATTACAACATAAATACACATCTGGTTAAAAAAAGCCTTTCATTGGCTCCAGTAAATGAGATATATAAGTATGGATTGAACACATCATAACAAAGTGGTAAACTTATTTTCTGGTGGTGTTACAGAGTGGCGTTATGGGGGAGGCATTATGGTTTGGTGGCATTTTGACTGTATTTCATATGAAAGACCAAAACATACAAACCAGTACATGTGGAGAGGGTATGCCAGACAGCATTATGAGATTTGCCCAACATCTGTATGTCTGTCGGTCTGACATAACTAAAGCAGCCACTGTTTGCCCAATTAAGGTCTTTTTTGCTGATAGCGTGTGATAAGGGGGGAGGCTATGGTGTATCAGCAGCCCATTTTGCACCAACACTTAAATTTATTATGTACCCTTACTTTCATGTATTTTGCAATACATATTCTCCAGTGTAAAAAAAAACAATATAAATTTATATTACATATTTATTAATTTAAATATATATATGATCAAAAGACATGTATGGAACAAATGTGATATGTTCTTGGTATATCCCCAGCAGTCGTGCCTCCCTGATGCTAATTGCTTCTCTATGTTGCCAATTAATTATTACATTAGAGATATGGACGTATAATATTGCATATGAATATTTTGTGAAACATCATGGCAAGTTTGAAGGTACTCTACATCTGTCAATTGCAGTTAAAATCGCTAACATGTATCAAAAGGTGATCATTTGCCAGAATTATGTTTTATTTACTGTTTAATATTCATAAGTTGAATGAGTGAGAGACTTGGGCTTTGAGTCCCCTAAATCCTGGTTTTGTGTCCTTTGGCAACCAATGTGGATCTTGTTGGTGTGGTTGGAATGATCACACAGCAGAGAGGCGGTGGTACTGCATGCATGGTTGCCTTTTAAGAGGGTCGTAGCAAGCCATAAGTGTCAGTTATTACCTCCGACAGTGGAGGTTATGTAATAACTGGGGTTTGTTGGTCTGTCTGTTAGTGAACAGTGTAACTCAAAAAGTAATGAATGGATTTTCTTCAAACTTTCAGAGAGTGTTCATACGTGCTCAAGTAAGAAGTGATTAAATTTTGGAGGTGTCATTGCCACTGCCACCAGTGTTAGGGCCACCTTAAAGTAAAAAAATGAGGTTTTTATCTCATAACTCCCACTGTGACTCATTTTGGTCTGTCATACTCGGTGTATATGCCACAGCATCAGAATAAATTTGAAATCTGACTAACATTTTATTGTTTTCACCCATGGTGTCCGGATGGGCGGGCGGGCGACGGGAAATAGTTTGTCTGGGCTGTATCTCAGAAACTGTAAGGTGTAGGAAGTTCATACTTGGCAGGGACATTGGTTGGGGGGTGTAGGTGTGCAACGTCATGGTGTGATCTTGATTTGATCTTTGACCTTGTTGTAGTGACCTTGAGTTTTAAAATCTTGTCTGGGCTTTATCTCAGAAACTGTAAGGTGTAGAAGTTGATACTTGGTGGGGACATTAGTAAGAGGGGGTGGGGGTGAGGGGGTGGCAGGGGGGGGTGGCCTTGATTTAACCTTTGGTAGGGTGAGTATTTAGGTTGTGTAGGTGTGCATTATTATGGTTTGACTTTAACCTTGGCTCTACCAAAGTGAGTTCACCTGTCATATTTGGGATGTATTTCTCTTATGACAAAGATATATGGATTGCTGTAAGTAATTATTTATTATATATACTTAATAGCGCTATTTCCATTGGCGGCGGGAAATAGTTTGTCCGGGCTGTATCTCAGAAACCGTAAGGTGTAGGAAGTTCATACTTGGCAGGGACATTGGTTGGGGGGTGTAGGTGTGCAACGTCATGGTCTGACCTTGATTTGACCTTTGACCTTGCCATAGTGAACTTGAGTTTGAAAATCTTGTCCGGGCTATATCTCGGCAACCATAAGGTGTAGGAAGTTGATACTTGGCAGGGACATTAGTTAGGGGTGGTAGGTGTGCAACGTCATGGTCTTGATTGACCTTTGACCTTGCCATAGTGACCTTGACCTATAAAATCTTGTCCAGGCTATATCTCGAAAACTATAAGGTGTAGGAAGTTGATACTTGGTAGGGACAACGTCATGGTCTGACCTTGATTTGACCTTTGACCTTGCCGTAGTGACCTTGACCTATAAAATCTTGTCCAGGCTATATTTCAGAAACCGTAAGGTATAGGAAATGGATACTTGGCGGGGACATTAGTTAGGGGTTTTAGGTGTGCAACGTCATGGTCTGACCTTGATTTGACCTTTGACCTTGCCGTAGTGACCTTGACCTATAAAACCTTGTCCGGGCTATATCTCAGCAACTGTAAGGTGTAGGAAGTTGATACTTGGTAGGGACATTGGTTAGGGATTGTAGAGGTGCAACGTCATAGTGTGACCTTGATTTCACCTTTGCCGTAGTGACCTTGACCTATAAAATCTTGTCCAGGCTATATTTCAGAAACCGTTAGGTGTAGGAAATTGATACTTGGCGGGGACATTAGTTAGGGGTTGTAGGTGTGCAACGTCATGGTCTGACCTTGATTTGACCTTTGACCTTGCCGTCGTGACCTTGACCTATGAAATCTTGTCCGGGCTATATCTTGGAAACCGTAAGGTGCAGGAAGTTGATACTTGGTAGGGGCATTGGTTAGGAGGTGTAGGTGTGCAACGTCAAGATCTGATCTTGATTTGACCTTTGACCTTGCCATAGTGACCTTAACATATAAAATCTTGTCCGGGCTATATCTCGGAAACCGTGAGGTGTAGGAAGTTGATACTTACTAGGGACATTGGTTAGGGGGTGTAGGTGTGCAACGTCATGGTGTGACCTTGATTTGACCTTTGACCTCACCATAGTGACCTTGACCTATAAAATCCTGTCCGGGCTATATCTCGGAAACTGTATGGTATTCAAAGTTGATACTTGGTAGGGACATTGGTTAGGGGGTGTAGGTGTGCAATGTCATGGTCTGACCTTGATTTGACCTTGCCGTAGTGACCTTGACCTATAAAATCTTGTCCGGGCTATATCTTGGAAAGCGTAAGGTGCAGGAAGTTGATACTTGGTAGGGGCATTGGTTAGGAGGTGTAGCTGTGCAATGTCATGATCTGACCTTGATTTGACCTTTGACCTTGCCATAGTGACCTTAACCTATAAAATCTTGTCCGGGCTATATCTCGGAAACCGTGAGGTGTAGGAAGCTGATACTTACTATGGACATTGGTTATGGGGTGTAGGTGTGCAAAGTCATGGTGTGACCTTGATTTGACCTTTGACCTCACCATAGTGACCTTGACCTATAAAATCCTGTCCGGGGTATATCTCGGAAACCGTATGGTGTTCAAAGTTGATACTTGGTAGGGACATTGGTTAAGGGGTGTAGGTGTGCAATGTCATGGTCTGACCTTGATTTGACCTTTGACCTTGCTGATAGTGACCTTGACCTATAAAATCTTGTTCGGGCTATATCTCAAAAACCGTAAGGTACAGGAAGTTGATACTTGGTAGGGACAATGGTAGTGGTGTCTTCACGAGCGGCGATATCGCAGATTCACTGGTGATAAAAAAAGGGACGATAATCGAGGATTAATGATCTTCTGCGATGCATCTCATAAACATATTCAACCATTAACTTTAGCTTATTTTCGAAGGGATTTAATAAAAATATGGTGAAATATTCATTGATGACCTTTTCCACTTCCTACAGGAAGTGAAAAAAACGTAAGTTTTGTTTACTTTTTATTGCTTCAAATATCCACCATTTTGACAATTGACAGCACAAATGAACCATAAAATTTATTTTATTTCAGCATTAGTGGTCAATGCACATTATTTAAAGAGCAAATATAGGTTTAATTTGTGAAACGATGGCACCGCGATATCACTCACTGTTTTGTTCACGGTATCGAGACCTCATATATCCAGACAATGACACCACTCGACATTGGTTAGGAGGTGTAGGTGTGTAACGTCATGGTCTGACCAGGATTTGACCTTTGACTTTTCCGTAGTGACCTTGACCTATAAAATCTTGTCCAGGCTATATCTGGGAAACTGTGAGGTGTAGGAAGTAAATACATGTACTTACTAGGGACATTGGTTAGGGGGTGTAGGTATGCAATGTCATAGTGTGACCTTGATTTGGCCTTTGACCTGGTCATACTTACCTTGACCTTTAAAATCTTGTCGCACCTTTCGGTCTGTCTTTTGATGCAAATTAAGCACTGTTAAAGTCATATTAGAATTCATGAAGAATTTTACTTTTACAACTTCCCATTTAACAGATAGTATTTCATCAAGTGAGCCACAAATTTGGCTCCAACACCACACATAAGCATTTATTGAATGTATTACCACTTCTGTATGCATGGTAATATTCAAAACATCTAAACTATAATTCGACCATGCCAGATGTAGATAAAGTACATGCATTATCTTTCTCTTAGACAGTATTTTCTCTATTTAAACATTGTTTGGACCTTTATATAACTGACAGTGCTCTGAAAGTATCCTGAACTTTGTACTTCTATATCTCATGGTGTTAAAAATATTTCCCTAGGCTGTGGGGTACGGGGATCTCTGATGCTATTTTCATGAGTTTTTTTTCTACATTGCAGGTCTGATTTGTAGCCTTTTTCACCAGTATACATTAACAAGTCCAGTGAATGAAGTAGCCGTGTAGTCATGGGGTTAACTGATATGCCGTTTGACAGACCAAATCTGATCAATGACAGGTAATCTCTCCACACTTTATAACAACAAAATATCTGTAAAAGACAGGTCATCCTATTGGCCTTTTGGTTTACAAGCAAAAATTAGGCATTACTGACACATAATTTTGAAACTAAATTTAAACCCAGGGCTTACATTTGGCAGTAACAGCTATAAAGATTTGAACTGATTAAACTGGCATTAAATATATCTCAGTCTATCACATAATACAGTCATATTAGCAGGTTTTCAAACTATAATCTTCATTTTTACACACAGTGTACAAAACTAAGCTCTGCCTCCCCTGTCCAAGACCTGCATCTTCCTGCATTTAATAGTCCAGATGTGCTCTAACTTCAGAAACCCATTCCTACAATATGTACATTTTTTAATTGCCGAAATTGAAAGGAGTTTTACTTCTACCATGAAGGCAATAGGATTAAACCATTTATTTGCCACTTGGTCAATTTTGAAACTCATATTAATTTAATACTACATTGAAGAAGGGACTGGCAACTTTTTCTATTGACCTCTAATATTTGTCAGGTGCAGGTCAGGTTGACCTGAATTTTTCTGGTAAATTTCATGCACAGAACAGTGAGCACACAGTAGTAAGTTAGTAACAGACTAACAGGTTAAAAACACAACAGGTAAAGTGGATCAGAAAGTCCATGCCTTTTACAGTTTCACAGGGACAAGATAGGGTATTAAAAACTTTAAAAGTAGTACAAAACTTATAAAATTAGGTAGGTTATATTTTCTTCCATCAAGATTTTGTCATCCAAGTATAGGCCCATGGACCTATTTTCGGTAGTAATTTTTACCCACAGCCCTTAAGGGCTGTCGGTGTATTATTTCACCGATGGTATCCAGATGAATAGGGGGGCGGTTTCTGCAGAGGTGGGGGAAAAAGTTTGTCCGGGCTGTATCTCAGAAACTGTAAGGTGTAGGAAGTTTGTACTTGGTAGTTACATTGGTTAATGGTTAGGGGGTGTGGGTGTGCAATGTTATGGCGTGACCTTGATTTGTCCTTTGACCTTGCCGTAGTGACCTTGAGTTTGAAAATCAAAATAGTCCAGGCTATATCTCAGAAACTGTAATGTGTAGGAAGTTGATACGTGGTAGGGACATTGGTTGGGGGTTGTAGGTGTGCAATGTCATGGTGTGACCTTGATTTGACCTTGTCATATTGACCTTGACCTATTATATCTTGTCTGGGCTATATCTCGGCAACCGTAAGGTGTAGGAAGTTGATACCTGGTAGGGACATTGGTTAAGAGTTATCGGACTGGTGTACAACACCATGCTGTGACCTTGATTTGACCTTTGACTATGCAGTAGTGACCTTGACCTTTAAAATCTTGTCCGGGTTATATCTTTGAAACTGTAAGGTGTAGAAAGTTGATACTTGGTAGGGACATTGCCTGGGGGTTTTAGGTGTGCAACATCATGGTGTGATCTTGATTTGATCTTTGACCTTGTCGTAGTGACCTTGAGTTTTAAAATCTTGTCTGGGCTTTATCTCAGAAACTGTAAGGTGTAGAAGTTGATACTTGGTGGGGACATTAGTTAGAGGGGGTGGGGGTGGGGGGTGGCCTTGATTTAACCTTTGGTAGGGTGAGTATTTAGGTTGTGTAGGTGTGCATTATTATGGTTTGACTTTAACCTTGGCTCTACTAAAGTGAGTTCACCTGTCATATTTGGGACGTATTTCTCTTATGACAAAGATATATGGATTGATAGTAATTATTTATTATATATACTTAATAGCGCTATTTCCATTGGCAGCTATACTTCAGTTAATAAATTCTGCAGCTTCATAATTTTTCGTTTATTGATTAATGGAATAAGGATTATTGTCACTAATATTTATGGTAATATGTTACTATGGTTACAGGTACAGTCTGTTGCTACGTCCTGGTGAGAGAGGCATTGATGCAGGTTCCTCCGACTCTGAGGAAGAGGAAAGTGGTAAACCCCAACAGTATGCGGCTTTCCTTAAGTAAGTAAACATTGTCATTTAACAGCTAGGCTTAAGTAAGTAAATGTCAAGAATATACAACAGGGCCCATATTCATAAAATGGCTCAAGCTCAGTTAGCCACAAATCACCTCAAATATACAGCTGTTTATACAAGACTTGAGACGATTTTTGGCTCGTCTTGAGCTTGAAAACCTTTTGTCAATACGGCCCAAGCTTTACTTCAGTAAGTCAGTGTCCAACAACACAAATGGACCATATTATAAAGTAAACATTATCATTGTATGGCTTTACTTCAGTAATGTCAACAACATACGACTTTACTTCAGTAAGTACACAGTCACAGTATAAGGCTTTACTTAAGTATGTAAACAACTAAATATCAACAGTTAACAAAATTTACTTCAGTAAGTAAACATCATCAATCTACATGTTTAAGTAAATAAACCCCAATGCAATACATCTTTACTGTAGTAAGTAAACAGCCACAGTATACAGTTTTACCAAAATAATTATGAATCAGCTGTCTACCACTTTACCCGAGTAACTACACATAAACAGTATATACAGCTTTGTTAAAGTAAGTAAACAACACCAGTCTACAGCTTCATTCAAACAGTGATTAGTGTGTGTGACTTCAATGTCTCTGTAGTAACCAGTAGGTTGACATTTTGTACATTCCCCAGTGTTAACAACTTACTACTGTAGAGTCTGTGCAGTTAAACTTTTAGACCATGATGTTGTACACTATGTACTAATTAGGGCTGTTAAAGAGTACTCGAATACTCGTTAAAGATTAGATTACTAAATTATTTGGAGTACAAAATGAATAAAAGAGTACTATTTTACACTCAAAGTGGCCTTTTATAAACCATTCTTGATAAAAGTGACATAAACCGGGTAAATTTCTGTTAATTTTCAGGACAAAATGGCACATTTTGACATTTTGTTGTATTTATCACTAAAAAGAGTACTTGTTTTAGAGTAGAGTAATGGTGAGAGAGTACTCGAGTACAAAATTTGCCACTCGTGGCAACCCTACTACTAATGTATGTAATCAGCAGTGTGAAGCTGTCAGGCTCTTATAAATGTCTTATATTAGATATCAAAAAAATTCTTTGTGTAACATTTATGAATTTTTAGTCGAATCTTTGATTCGAGTTATGTACTGAGTTGCGGCCGCGATTTTAAAATGGCCGTTTAAGCCCTTAAATATCAAATTCTGCATAATATTTCTTCACATATCGGTACATTAAGGTCTATACTATACACTCTGCCATTTTGAAGATTTTTAATGCTTTTATTCAGTTATATTTTATAAAGTAAAAAGCTTGTCTAGCACTTCGTCTGGCTTTCTCTAAGGACCCGTATGTCCTAGAAACTATTGTGTTTGCCATTGTAATGGTCTACTCGAAGGAGTCTTTTTTAACGGTTTCGTCTGCTGGTTTCTAGACCTTAAACCCCAATTAATTTATTTGTCTGCAGGGTTTATCACGCAGTCACTGTAAAATTGCTGTCTGCCCATCTACGTGTACTCAATTATTTGTCAAACAAATAAACCGCAAAGAAATTAATGAATGAAGTGACGTCAGGTAGTACTATACATTTTTTGTTTAGCCAATCAAAATCGAGGGCACCTCTGTCACCGCACCTCACTCTGTCTTCTCGCAATATTTAAAACAAATATCAAATGCTGGTAGTTGTACACCCACAGAGTGCTGAAAACGTGAGGCTACGATGGGGGTTTCTAACAACATCTTACAAATATATAATCCAGCAATATTTTACTGTCACCACACCTCACTCTGTCTTCTCGCAATATATAAAACAAATAAAATATCAAATGCTGGTAGTTGTACACCCACAGAGTGCTGAAAACGTGAGGCTACGATGGGGGTTTCTAACAACATCTTACAAATATATAATCCAGCAATATTTTACTGTCACCGCACCTCACTCTGTCTTCTCGCAATATATAAAACAAATAAAATATAAAATGCTGGTAGTTGTACACCCACAGAGTGATGAAAACGTGAGGCTACAATGGTGTTTCTAACAATATTTTACAAATATATAATCCAGCAATATTTTACTGTCACCGCACCTCACTTTGTCTTGCGGGCGATAATACCAAGTTTATAGATTTCAACACCCACTGCTGTCCTAAGATTCGACTCTGTGGTTGGCAGAATGCCAACCACTTCACCCTAGTTGCATTTATTTTATACATAATATTCTGCTTCCTAGTTTCTACCCCCCCCCCCCCCCCCCCCCCCACCTCTGTCCTTATTGTACAGTACATTAACCAATGTTTTAATGTTGTTATTAATGCTGTACCACTATTGGTGTAGCAATATGACAGTCAGCCCAAGTGTTTATAAAGCCAAAAGGCAAATTCAAGATAGTTGTGATTTGTTTGCTGGAAAAAAAAAATAGGTTAAGTATTTCTTCAAGCCAACAGCCCCATATAGCTGGTGTGTATTTGTGGTTTCCTTGGCATGGTACAGTATTTCAACAATTCTAAACAGGATGCCAGCCTATTACAGGTTTACCTACACAACTGGTTTCTGGTACCCATTTGTATTGCCAAAGTAAAGTGGAAAAAAAATGTGTGTAACAAACTTTGTCCAAGGACACTATGTCTGTGAGTGTGCCACGGATTGAACCCCAGACCTTCTGCTCTGAATTTCAGCAACGAAACCACACAAGGTAACAGAGACCACATTCACAGTGGTACTATTCCTGTATAGAATGACAACAAAAAAATAGTCTGTTTTAATACCCACAAAATCCATTCATCTAGGGTACACAGAGAAATTATTCCAAAACAAAACACGCCAGAAGACTGATTGATATTTTTGATACAATTCCACCACTCTAGTGGTTTCTACTTGATTGCTTCAGTCCTGGATTACTATCACATACTTATGCAGTTTTTCATTGTTTATAAATGTGTTTGTTTTGATGTCAGGACATTAAGTAAAAAGGACAAGCGTACAGACAAGGAACGTCCCCACAGTGATGGCCCATCATGGCTCAGGTACTTAGTGCTTGCTCTGTGCCACAGGTGGCGCATTTGTGCTGTGTCTTTTTCTATTAAAAGCACTTTCAATGCTTGATATATGCCTTGGGTACGTGGCATTGGGTTGCTACTGACACTTTCCTGTACTATAATTCTCAGTTTGATAATCCGATTGCATGGTCGATTTAACGTTTGCAAGTCACTATATACTGTTGAGGTCATTTATTTACAATTTTGAATTATTTAATATTAAACATAAGACTTACCTTTCCACATATAACTGAATATCCGTGTGTTTTTAACATTAACATGCAAATAGTTGATAGATTTTTCACAATATTTTCTTTTGTTTACATTTACTGTCATATTAACAGGAGTATACTAAATCTTGGAAACTTTAAAATGACTTGATCAGCATAATTTTTTTGCCCAAATTGTGGTTCAATTTAGTAAAACTGGAGGATAATGGACGTTTGTCCAATCATCTTTTGGCTTAGTGTGCAATTTATCGACCATGAAAATGGAGGTGATTCTTAGCTCTAATTATATCACATTCATTTAAATTTTGATCCACCTGGTATATTTTGCTCTGTCTTTCTATGATTTGAAAAAAAGGGGGCCAATTTTACTTTACCGATACGGGATCTGCCATATTTGATAATTGCCGGAAATTGTCAAGGAAATATGAAATAAAATTAACAAAGTTATAAATGGGGGCAAGCTCCTAACCCCCATGAATAGTATTCCTGTTTATTACAACAAAATACAAAAGGATGGAATTGCTAAAAACGTTGAATTATATTATCGCCCAAATCTCGTACCGGTAAAGTAAAAGCTAGCCAAAACAAAAAACAAAAAAAACCTATTGCTTGATTTTTGCCCCAGGTGGCACAGTTGCTGTGTCTTTTTTTCATTAAAAACACTTGAGGTGCTTGATATTTGCCCTGGGTAGGTGGCACAGTTGTGATGCTATGTCATTTCTGTATTATAACACTTTTATAATGTAATTTTTGCCCTAGGTGTCTCTGTAGTGCTGTCTTTTTTATAACATATTTAATGCTTGATAGGTGCTATGGATAGATGCCAATTCTGTCTTTTGTCAATTAATACAAGTTGAATGCTTGATATGTCCCCAGGTGGCACAGATGTACTGGGTATTTTTAATATTAACACAAATTCAGTTTTTACCCCACAGCCGTTTAGGGGTGTCAGGGTATTGTTTTCACCCATGGTGTCCAGATGGGAGGGCGGACGGCGGGAAAAAGTTTGTCCGGGCTATATCTCAGAAACTGTAAGATGTAGGAAGTTGAAACTTGGAGGGGGGGGGGGGGGGGGGGGGGGGGACATTGCTTAGGGAAGGTAGGTGTGCAACATTAGCAACATTATAGTGTTACCTTGATTTGACCTTGCCATAGTGACCTTGAGTTTGAAAATCTTGCCCTGGCTATATCTCGGAAACCGTAAGGTGTAGGAAGTTGATACTTGGTAGGGACATTGGTTAGGGGGTGTAGATGTGCAGTGTAATGGTGTGACCTTGATTTGACCTTTGACCTTGTTGTAGCAACTTTGACCTATAAAATCTTGTCAGGGCTATATCTCAGAAACCAAAAGGTGTAGGAAGTTGATACTTGGTAGGGACATTGGTTAGGGGTTGTAGGTGTGCAACATCATGGTGTGACCTTGATTTGACCTTGCCGTAGTGACCTTGACCTACAATATCTTGTCCGGGCTATATCTCGGCAACCATAAAGTGTAGGAAGTTGATACTTGGTAGGGACATTGGTTAGGGTGTGTAGATGTAAAACGTGATGGTGTGACCTTGATTTGACCTTGCCGTAGTGACCCTGACCTATAATGCTTTGTCCGGGCTATATTTCAGAAAGCATAAGGTGTAGGAAGTTGATATTTGGTAGGGAGATTGGTCAGGGGGTTATAGGTGTGCATCGTCATGGTGTGACCTGGATTTGACCTTTGATCTTGCATATCTGATGCTATTTTAACTCTCTACAGGGATATGTGATACTATTTTATCTCTCTTATATATCTCATATCTTTTTACTTGAATCTTGGTTGTTGCACCTTTGGGTGTCTTTTGATGTAGATTAAGCACTGTTAAAGTCATATTATAATTCATTAAGGGTTTTACATTTGTAACTTCTCATTGTAACAGATGGTATTGCATCAAGTGAGTCACAGGTTTTGCCCCAACTCCACATGTAAGCATGTATTGCCACATCTGTATGTATGGGTAATATTCAAAACATTCAAACCATAATTTGACCATACATAATTCATGATAATTGTGATATTTTCATTGACAGCTGTTCTCCAGTTAAGAAATTTTACAGCTTCATAACTTTTAGTTTACTGAATTGCCTTGTTTTAATACTTAATCTTTACATGCAGTGCTCTGAAGTATTCCAATCTGTGTACTGGTTCACTACTTCTATATCTCATGGTGTTGAAAAATTATTTCCCCAGGCTGTGGGGTACAGGCATCTCTGATGCTATTTTAGTGAAGTATGAACCGTTAAAAAGCTCAAAATAATGACATTTTCAATTACGGTTCCCAAATATTCATTCTGGATTTTGTTGTTTCTACCACAACAAAACAATATACCGGATACCGGCATACCGTTTCTTTACCATTTTGATGATTCACCAAATTGTTTATAATGTTTACATCCATGGAGCATGTGACATTTCCACTCTTTGCTCAAGCATGCTATACATAGGAAATAATTTACTGGTTTCAACTGCTAATGCTGGAAATTACCAAGTGCACTAAATTATGCTAATAGTTTCAGCTAGTGCTGCGCTGATTAGTTGTCCATTCGATGCATTGATCGATGACCGCATTACTTTCAATGCATCGATCAAAAAACCAAAATTTGGGTTGCCGAAAAAGGGTTGAGTTCTAGTATGTTTCCAGTCAAATCAAACGAAAGAGGAAGTGATTTTCCGTAAAATAAACATGGAGCAGTTTTTGTCCCAAAGATATCGCCTTAGAATTGTTGAAATGTACAAAAATATTATATGAAAGTGTGGATTAGTTATGTACTCTGTAAGTTTTGTATGATTTTAATGTCTGCTGATGCATCGAATGATGCATCCATCACATGTGGGCGATAATTGAGTGATTTTTATGGACCGGGTCACAGCACTAGTTTCAGCTTTACCTGTCTCTGAGTTATCTTTTACTGTAGCTATTAATATTCTAGCAAAATGCTTTCTGACTATTTTCAAACTGCATTTTTCATATGTGTGAGTAAAGATATAATCATATCAGTATATGGCTTATTTAGTTCATTCTTGAAAATTTATACATTTTATCTAGTAAATGCTAATTGCTTTATGATATCCCTTTTCACACTTTTACAATGCCTGGATATTTCAAAAGTCTTGTGACACAAAACAGAAACATGGCTTCATTTGGCCTTATGAGGGAAATGTTTTTAGGCTTTCCTGGTACTGTATTCTACTACGACAATGGTGTCTGCATTTGACCTGTCTTTGTGATACAATATTCGGTAGTGGTGGAACGATTCGCCGAGAACTCGATTTCTAAACTCGAGTCCACATTTTAGCAACGACATCGATCCCTATTGGAAACGTCGGCGACGAAGAAAAAAAATGAAACCACAGAAGACGTTTTGAGTGGACGATAATAGAAATACTGGCTACAATGAAGGAATAACACACAACTAGCATGGTTTTACAACGAATAGGGTTATTAGTAACATGAAGGTGAGCCAACAAGCTACAATTTACAATATCTGATTCGTCAGCGGTAACCAAAGTGGTTTTAAATGGGCGATAATCGGGAATTTATGCGATTGCGGTACTTTGTTTTTATGTTTAATGTATGTTTAAATAGCCATAACTTCCTTATTTCTTGTCCAATTTTTTTAATTTTTTCACCATTATGTTCAGTTTAATTAGCTGAATTCTGTCCCACTGAGGATATTTTACGTTATTTCAACACATTGGTCACTATTTAGAAGTTGACATGTTAGTTATCATCTAGTTCTATGAAACTTAACTGCAAGTTGTGAAACTTTCTTGACAAAGTGACAGAACTTACATCCATTTTATTCCAGAAAATAACTATTATTATAATATATATTATAATAATTATTGTAACTATTATTGTAAATGAATTAAAGATAACATAGAACCACAGCTAGACCCTATTTTTTCCTGTATGACCCAAAAAATCGATTCGACTCGATTAATCATCTCTGGACTCCTCCGATTAATCGATTCCAATTTTCAAGCCCGATTCCCACCACTAATATTCGGTCATGTTAGAGACTTTCTTAATCCCTGTTTCCATTGAGATGCAGAGAAGTCATAGACTCATTACACTCAAGTGGTGTCATCATAATATCACAAAATTTTCTCAATCACACAGAAAGTAGTACATGGATATGGAGAACACAATTAACATAGTGATGTTACATTAGTGTCATGGAATACCTTTTGTGAACTGACCATTTATACTTCCTGTACGAGTCCTGAACACTGTCAAAAACATCACCTGGATCCAGAAAAGTTTTTCAGATATGAGGAATTGTTCATAAATGTATTCCATTTGATATTTGGGATATTTACTGTATTCATTTTAATTTTTGGGGGTATTTACTGTATTCTTACTATGTCCACCCACTGGGGGGTGGACATATTATTTTTGCTTTTTCCGGCGTCCGCCGTCCAGCGTCACACTTGGTTTCCAGACATTTTAGGCAACAGTTCTTATCCTATCTTTACCAAATTTGGCATGCAGGTTTATTGGGTTAATAGCTTGTATGGGAATGCTTTTGGTGATGATAGCTCGATAGCTAACTGAGTAATAGCTACTTTGCTACTTTTGAGTAGCTCTTTGGTTTCCAGACATTTTAAGGAATGCTATTAAGCCTATCTTTCTGAAATTTGGTATGGAGGTTCATTGGGTTAATAGCTTGTATGGGATCGCTTTTGGGGGGAATTGTTTCATACATCAGTGAGTAATTAATTAAATGAATGAGTAATTGGCTATGTTGAGTACTGAAAAAGGTAAATGTGCTCATATCTCCTAAACTGTGCGAGATAGAGCGATTTCGTCGAAATTTTCGACCCACAGGGTACCTAAGGATTGTAATCTTTGCAATTTTCAAAAAAAATTTCCCCTCCCCAAAAATGGCGGCCATTTTGAATTTTCGAATTTTTGCCAAAAATGGCAAAACACAAATTTGCTTCTATCTCCTTAACCGTGCGAGATAGGGCGATTTCGTCAAAATTTTTTGCAATTTTCAAAAAATTTTCCCCTCCCCCCAAAATGGCGGCCATTTTGAATTTTTGAATTTTTTGCCAAAAATGGCAAAACACGAATTTCCTTCTATCTCCTTAACCGTGCGAGACAGCGATTTCGTCGAATTTTACAACCCACAGGCTATCTGAGAAATGTACTCTTGGCAATTTTCAAAAAATTTTCCCCTCCCCAAAAAATGGCGGCCATTTTGAATTTTTGAATTTTTTGCCAAAAATGGCAAAACACAAATTTCCTTCTATCTCCTTAACCGTGCGAGATAGAGCGATTTCGTCGAAATTTTCAACCCATAGGGTAACTAAGGAATGTACTCTTTGTAATTTTCCAAAAATTTTCCCGTCCCCAAAAATGGCGGCCATTTTGAATTTTCGCATTTTTTGCCAAAAATAGCAAAACACGAATTTCCTTCTATCTCCTTAACCGTGCGAGACAGCGATTTCGTCGAATTTTTCAACCCACAGGCTATCTGAGCAATGTACTCTTGGCAATTTTCAAAAAATTTTCCCCTCCCCAAAAATGGCGGCCATTTTGAATTTTCGAATTTTTCCCCAAAATGGCAAAACACAAATATGCTTCTATCTCCTTAACGGGGCCACAGTGGCAGAGTGGTAACACTCTCGCCTCCCACCTCTGAGGCCGGGGTTCGATCCCCAGCACGACCTCAAGTGGGAAAGCTGGTAGTTGCTTGCCGTTGGTCGGCAGTTTACAGTACAGAACCCTAACGAACTGTATGTACTGGTTTCCTCTGCCCTTCCAACTACCCGTCGTGATATGACCTGTACAGTGTTGAAAGCGACGTAAAACCCCAAATAAATAAATCTATCTCCTTAACCGTGCGAGATAGAGCGATTTCGTCGAAATTTTCGACCCACAGGGTATCTGAGCAATGTACTCTTAGCAATTTTCAAAAAATTTTCCTCTTCCCACATATGGCGGCCATTTTGAATTTTCGAATTTTTGCCCAAAATGGCAAAACACAAAATTGATTCTATCTCCTTAACCGTGCGAGATAGAGCGATTTCATAGAAATTTTCGACCCACAGGGTATCTGACCAATGTAGTCTTGGCAATTTTCAAAAAAATTTTCCCCTCACCACACATGGCGGCCATTTTGAATTTTCAAATTTTTGCCCAAAATGCAAAAACACAAATTTGCTTCTATCTCCTTAACCGTGCAAAATAGAGTTATTTCGTTGAAATTTTCGACCCATAGGGTATCTAAGAAATGTACTCTTGGCAATTTTCAAAAAAATTTCCTCTTCACAAAAATG
Source organism: Sabellastarte sp. h YS-2021 (assembly GCA_964017235.1). Taxonomy (NCBI): domain Eukaryota; kingdom Metazoa; phylum Annelida; class Polychaeta; order Sabellida; family Sabellidae; genus Sabellastarte; species Sabellastarte sp. h YS-2021. The sequence goes on from OZ024931.1 coordinate 146,914,826, forward strand.
GCGGCCATTTTGAATTTTCCAATTTTTGCCAAAAATAGAAAAACAGAAATTTGCATCTATCTTCTTAACCATGCAAGATAGAGTGACTTCGTCGAAATTTTCGACCCAACCAGTTGTACACTAATAAAAATTTAAGCATCATTGATATATTTTACAAATGAAACAGGGTCTTGTAAGACTACTGTACAATTTTAGCAAAAGGTTCATGGGGTGGACATTTATTAACACATGATAATGTGTGGTCTTCTATGCTATCCTGTTTCTATTCATATGTCGCAGCTACTATCAACAGGGCGTCCTATTTCTAGTTGCTATTTGGGTATTTACGGTATTCTAATTGATATTTGGGTATTGATATTTGGCTTTAATTTTTGTTTGATATTTCGGGTATTTACTGTATTCTGGTTGATGCTTTTGAATTTAATGTATCCTGGATCTTGCAGAGACAAGGAACGCATGGTTGGTCCAGATGGATTCGTGGACTCACGGCGCCTGCAGCATCCATACAAAGTACACAAAGACAAGAAGGAACAGAAACGCAAGGCCACCAGCAGCAAGTCACAGAGCTTCACCGTTGTAGACCTTGCAGCTATCAAAGACAGGGACCAAAAGGATTATGACAAGAGGCTGAAAGTCATAGAGGTCAGTGCTCCGACGATGTTTGAAGAAGTTCGGTAGTTTGCTTGTTTACTGCCCCGATTTCGGAGTTCGGTTTAAAACGTCTGAAATTCGGACTTTGCAAAATGTTTAGAAATCCCCAATATCACACCACATCCCAATGGATCCTATTTTCGCCCATCTATAAAACTTGTTTCTTTTGTTGAAAATATGGCGGAATTTATTTAAAATATATATGGATTTTATATTTTTGCTATATTTCAATAAAGTGACAAGATTTTATGTGAGATTTCTGCGTTTTAACTGGTTTTGAAAACGTTGTTTTGAAGATCGAACTAGACTGAAGTTCGCTAGCTTATACAGATACCAAACATTGAACCCGATATTCGAAGCGATTTCACAGCACTAATAGAGGTGAGCAAGGGATGCAAGAGGTTATGCCCCATTCACATTACAGGCTGTACGTCCCGCGGTTAGAAGCTTTCTTCGGTGGAGGAACCTCCCCCAGTTCGCCCTATTCCGTCCCAGTTGTTCACACTACAGGCGGACGGCCACTGACATGGTTTTCACCTTCGCTAGCCATTGGACAAAGACATGGTCAAACAACCAATACCGTAACTCACCTAATGTCGCTGTGTTACTCCTAAAGATGACCGAATCACAACCTCATGTACACCCTGGACCACACCTGCGGTTACCGTAGAAAGAAATTCATACGCACATGCGCGAAATCGTCTGCGCATGCTCACGGTACTGAAATCAAATATTTTAAAACTTCCCAATTTATCCGTAGGATTCGCAAGGTAATGGACGGTTCGCCACTGACTTGCAAGGTCGTCTACGGATATCAGACAGTGATCCAAGGACAGAGACGTTTGCCCAAATACGTGTTACCGCCTGTAGTGTGAATTAGTGGTGGGATCGCCAGCTTAAATGGCAGATCGAGCATCACATGTTAGAAGCGAGTTGAACTCGAGTTAAGTATTTTCAGGATAAAGTATTTCATTTGTTAGCCATTAATATGGAAAATATTTTACATAACCGTACATGAGACAAAACTTTGACCTGGTTTCGCGATATAATTATGTCCACCCCATTGGGGGGTGGACATATTATTTTTGCTTTTTCCGCCGTCTGGCGTCCCACTTGGTTTCCAGACATTTTAGGCAACAGTTCTTATCCTATCTTTACCAAATTTGGCATGCAGGTTTATTGGGTTAATAGCTTGTATGGGATTGCTTTTGGTGATGATAGCTCTATAGCTAACTGAGTAATAGCTACTTTGCTACTTTTGAGTAACTCTTTGGTTTCCAGACATTTTAAGGAATGCTATTAAGCCTAGCTTTCTGAAATTTGGTATGGAGGTTCATTGGGTTACTAGCTTGTATGGGATTGCTTTTGGGGGGAATTGCTTCATAGATGAGTGAGTAATTAATTAAATAAATGAGTAATTAGCTATTTTGAATACTGAAAAAGGCAAATGTGCTCATATCTCCTAAACCGTGCGAGATAGAGCGATTTCGTCGAAATTTTCGATCCACAGGGAATCTAAGGAATGTACTCTTTGCAATTTTCAAAAAATTTTCCCCTCCCCAAAAATGGCGGTTATTTTGAATTTTCGAATTTTTGCCAAAAATGGCAAAACACAAATTTGCTTCTATCTCCTTAACCGTGCTAGATAGAGCGATTTCATCGAAATTTTCGACCCACAGGGTATCTAAGGGATGTAATCTTTGCAATTTTCAAAAAAATTTCCCCTCCCCAAAAATGGCGGCCATTTTGAATTTTCGAATTTTTGCCAAAAATGGCAAAACACAAATTTGCTTCTATCTCCTTAACCGTGCGAGATAGAGCGATTTCGTCGAAATTTTCGACCCACAGGGTATCTAAGGAATGTACTCTTTGCAATTTTCAAAAAATTTTCCCCTCCCCAAAAATGGCGGCCATTTTGATTTTTCGAATTTTTGCCAAAAATAGAAAAACAGGAATTTGCTTCTATCTTCTTAACCGTGCAAGATAGAGTGATTTCGTCAAAAAATTTTCGACCCAACCAATGCAAAAAGGCATGAAGCTGAAATAATTTACATCTACACTAATAAATATTTAAGCATCATTGATATATTTTACAAATGAAACAGGGTCTTGTAAGACTACTGTACAATTTTGGCAAAAGGTTCATGGGGTGGACATTACACATGATAATGTGTGTTCTTCTATGCTGTCCTGTTTCTATTCGCACCTACTATCAACAGGGCGTCCTATTTCTAGTTTAAGTTAAATCTTCATTGACTTAAGCCAGAATACAGTAAAAATGCAATATATTTTTGAAAATTTCAGATATTTAATAAGTGTCAGCCTTAGATGGTGAAAATATTGACGTTTTCAAAAACCGAGTTTCACTTGCGCAAGTCGATGTCATCCCCCATTATCGCCCATCGAGTTACAACTTGAGTTTCAGTCAACTCGTCCCAGCACTAGTGTGAATGCGGTTTTAAATGGTTAGAGTTAGTGCTGGGATCATCGGCGATTTTTGCAGATCGAGGATCATTTGTTAAAAACGAGTTGGACTCGAGTAAATATACAAAAATTAAAATAAGAAAAATCCAAATATTATTAGCAGTTGTATTAAGTACCTTTTTATTGCAAGAAAAAAATATTTTTTTGCCATTTAAAGTGTACAGGTATGTATGTGCACGTCATGGAACATCGACGCAGCTAAGGTTAATATTAAAACGGCCATTAATTATTGAGTTTTAAGTTTTGATGGTTTGATCAGTTCCAAAAATGTCCCTTTGAGACAAGGTAAGTATATCATTATTTATTTTGTGAAAACTCGAGTTTATATTGCGTAACTCGATGTTCTCCCCAAATATCGCCCACCGAGTTACGACTCGAGTTACCGTCAACTCGTCCCAGCACTAGTTAGAGTCATGGAGGTGAATTGATAAAAGTAATAGAATTCAACAAGAATTCAACATGATTAAAGATGTCGAGGTTAAAATTTAGGATTATACAAGTGAAAGCATTTAATGTTATAGTGCTGCAGTGTTAAGTTGTGGAGGTGAAAGGGTTAACTTTATTGCAGTGAAAAGGTTAAGGTCATCAGAGTTGCTTCTTGGATATGTTTTATGTGGGATTGCACACCCAGTAAACAGAAACGTTTTTAAATGGTTTGAACATTTACAAAACATTTTTAAGACCTAATTAAACCCTATCTTATGGCTTTCTAAACGTTTCCAAGTAAACGTTTACACTGTGATGTTTTAAAAAACGTTTTATAAACATTCTCTATACAAACGTTTTTACATTTATTAAACGTTTATAAAATAACTCAAGAAGCTAGGTTTGACTGGAAACGTTTTTCAAACATTAATAAAATAGCTGGAGAAATGAATGTTTTCCTGGAAATGCTTTTCAAGCGTTCATCGGGAAATGTTTGATAAACAGTCCACAAAAAATGTTTAAACAACATTGCTTGTCAAATGTTTTAAAAACATTCTATCAAAAATGTTTTTTAAACCTATATTTTTAAACCTTCAAATAGTGTTGTTAACGGTTTTCCGGTATGCGGAATATCGTTTTGTTTTAGTAGAAAAAACGAAATCCGCAAAGAATATTTGGGAACCGGTTATTGTAAAAGTTATTATTTAAGGCTTTGTTATTGCTGATACTTCATAGAAACGACAAAAAATATATATATATTGTAAAATATGTCCTAATTTTACTTTATATTGAGTAAAAATCATTTTTACGTACATAATAATATCTCGCGAAAGCCACTTCCATTTGCAAGTTATCGCTCATGTATGCCTGCGAATAATTTTCAATGCACAGAACAAGCATACGAAATACCGGATTTCGTTTCGTTTCAACGCCCCGGTAACCGGTTTTGACTTCTGTAAACGATGCCACCACTACCTTCAAACATGTCCAAACAAAGATGGCGGTGAACAATAATAGGGGATATTAGAGGACTGTCAAAAATTTCCCCATATGCAATCCCTAAAAGTAGGAATTGAATTGGGGCACAATTTCCAAGCCACTATCTTACAATTTTAGACATAAAAATAATATTTTCAATAGTGAGCAACCATATAAAGATATTGAAATTGACCTCTGACCCCATTATTATTCAGACATTATCATGTTCATTTATAACGTTTTTCTAACATTTATCGTTAAACGTTTAATAAACGGTATACATGAAACGTTTTAAAAATATTCTATTACAAATGGTTTTCGTAGCAATCATTTTTTTAACCTTTGTCAAATGTTTCCTTTCAAATGTTTGCAAAACCCAAAAATGTTTACTGGGCATTAGTTCACTTACAGATGTAGATTTTCATGAAGTCTGCGGCAACAAAGTTATACGAGAACACATAGTACATAAGGCAAATGGGAAGATATATGAAACAAAAAGATGAGAATCCTAGAAATTCAAAACGCTGCATAGATCTCGAGTGTGTTAAGGCTTTAAGTAATAAAGGTTTGGGAAAAGGTTTTTCAAAACCCTAGGTTTGCTGAAACCACGTAGAACCACATGTGGCAGATGTATTATCATTATACGTCATTTGTTTCATGCAAACTCCAATGTGAGATATATATAATATGGTAGTCTGTTATTTGCTTTCATGCAGGACCACATGTGGCAACACAAGCAGGAGGAGCGGGAGTTGAAGCGCGTCGAGGGGGACGTTATCAAGAACCAGAGGATCGTCAGAAAGGAGCTTAGAGACTATGAGAATGGTGAGAAAACAGTGACACACAAACAGTTAGAAAAAAGTGTCTTTCAAACAATTAGAATAGAATAAAAAACATTTATATAGCCCCCAAAAATTGATACAACGTCCTCTAATGCACTTGAGATCAAAAAAGGAAAAAATTCCAGGGATGTATCAGGTCGAGATCCAAAATAGCGCCCACTGGGGAGATGTACTATGGTGGAGGATAGGCTAGCCTAAACAAATAGGTTTTTAGCTAACTTCGGAAGCCTGTTATTGTGTGCTGTGATTGGACTGATTGTGGGAGTCTGTTCCATTCAGTGGGGGAAGCCATTGCAAAACCTTGCCTGCCAATGGCATTTCTAGGATAAACTGAGGAAAGATATAGCCTATTTCCACGAGTTAGGCTACTGGTTTTGATCAAGGATGATAAGTATGTGGGTTGGAAGAATTTGATGGCCTTGAAAGTAATTAGATTGTATTTAAACAAGATGTGTTATGTAATAGGGAGCCGGTGTAGTTTTTGAAGGAAGGGAGTAACATGGCTTGTTCTATCAAGTCTGAAAACAATTCTACAAAGGGCATTTTGAATCTTTTGCAGTTTAGCCATATTATATTTACTTACTTACAGTCTCCACACTGAGGAAATTGCGGATGCGTCTTAGATCCTTGAGGTGGTAGTAACAGGCACAACAAACCTTCGTTATGTGGCTAGTGAAGGTGTTTCCAGAATTAAATAATTAAGACAGTTATATTTTAAAGAATAAGATAGTTATATTTTACAAAAATTAATCAGTTTGGTCAATTAATAGCTCAATATCACAGCTGCAACAGGTCCATTTTTGTAAGGTCATTGCTATTTTTGACTTATCGAAAAGGGTTGATGTCAATGCTTGAGTCATTTGGATATTTTTAATTGTCTAAAACTTGGATGTTATCTATCACACATTGTTTTAGGTTGATATTTTTTCTTGTTGTAGCTATAACCAGAAAGAGGCTGGCTGAAGAGAAGAAGTTAAACCAAGGTCTTGAACGTTTCACCAACCTACAGAAACAGCATGTGCATCATAAAGAAGAGGTACAGTGTGTGTGTGCTGGATACAGAGTGTGTGCATTGGATAAAAAGTATGTGTGTGGGATACAGTATGTGTGAAATGGATATACTGTGTGTTTGTGAATACTCTTTGTTTATTGGAGGCGGAATAGGTACATTGGATACTGAATGCATGTGTTGGATTCATAATATCTGCTTTGAATACTAAATAATATATGTATTGGATACAGAATATGTGTATTGGATACTAAATGTGTGTATTGGATACAGAATAGCTGTAGTGGATACTGGATGTGTGTATTGGATACTGAATGTGTGTATTGTGTACTGAATGAGTGTATTGGATATTGAATAGATGTAGTGGATACTGAATGAGTGTATTGGATATTGAATGTATTGTGTACTGGATGTGTGTATTGCGTACTGAGTGTACATTGTTTATAAAAGTCTCTAGCCTTAATGTAACCATATTCATATTTGGTACTTAGTGACACAGGGTAGCATCTACCTTACATGACAGTGTTCTTCATTGTCTAAAGGCATAGGTCTGTAGATTAATTAGAAAAACAGATACTCTGTCCTGTGAGCTAATGATTTTTTTTTGTTGTTGTTGTTGGGGGGGGGGGGGGGGGGGGGGGGGGGGAAGCTTTCTTTTCTTTTCTGGTGATGTTTGCCAGACCTGTATAACTTTAAATATTTTGTTAAAATCTGCAAGGAAGCTTAACAAATAAATATGGTTATTTAATACTTAACACAAAGAGTTAAATGAGTCGGTCGAACTGGTACCAGCTAATGCAAGGGTGACCTGATATTCGCTTATTACAGTTAATTGTTTCAGCCGTAATATAAGTACAGAGTATATGAAGTCATCTGTATGCAATATTTGATACATTTCTTGTTAAATATTGTATCCATCTCTGACCAGATCTTGTAGATTTTTGTATGCATCAAACAGAAAGCCTGGCATCTGGTTTGTCCTGTTTAATGACGTCAATCTTGTATTATGAAGACCTCTCCACCTCCCTACCAATCCATTTGCTATATTTTCTTTTTTAGCTTGTGAACCAGAGACGTGACCAGAACGTTTCAGATGATCAGAGTGGAAAAGACGCCGGCCGAAAAGTACAGCTCACCACGTAAGATAAAATTATGTTAAAGTTTACAGTTTATGAGATTGTTTACTTCCCTTTGGCAAAGGGATGGCAATTTTAAAGTATGTTTAATCTGTAGATGGGTCGGTGGCCATGGTATCTGGAAATCAAGACCATGTTACAGACATTCCATGACAGCATTTTACAGCTACCATCTCTCTTATCTGTACACATATTTGAAGGAAAACATAAAATGGTAGACACAAATCCACAGTCTAGAGAAATTATAAACTTTACCCCATATATTTTGGGATTTTTATGTCAATTTCGTTGAGAGAAAACTACCATGTTTTGGTTTCATAAGTTTGACTTCTTGTCAGTGACCCATTCCATTAGAGGCATACTAAAGCTCATCTTTCTTTGTAACCCTAGAATTAAAACGGTTTTGCATTGGACGCCTCTCGATCTCCATATCTTTGCTATCGACCCATTCCTAGTTGATTGAATACAGTGTGTTACATATATGGGCACTATATAAGTGCATTGTTTAATCTAAGCTTTATGTCTCTATATTGCCATATAAGGTAATTGTGTTATTGATTCTTTTTATGTGTTATGCAGTACTGATCTATTTGTAGACTGGGGAAATCTTTCTTATCACCTCAGTGATTATATTAGTAGATTTGGGGAAACCCAATTATCAGTAGTCTCTAGAACTGCCTTGGTGAAACTGGTAACAGGTCTTAAATTCAAGTTAGTTCTGTAACTGTCTGGAAGTTTCCATGCTTGTATATAAGCACTGTACACCTGGCCACAGATGAACATAGTATTCGCTGGCTATACAGAAGGCTGTGTCTTAGAACTACATTGTAGTATCAACTGGATATATACTTGCCCGTGACCGTAACAAGTGCTAGATATGCATTCATTTCTCAATGGCTGATTGTGTAGGAAATTTGGCATACAGGCACTTGGATCTTAGTTCTGTTGGTTGTGGGTATGAGTCCATCTCATAGCAACACGCAGGATGCACTAAAGGCCTAATACCACTGTTACACTGTTGCAACTAAGTCTAAGACCTTGACGATTGACAATTTTAAACTCAAGGTGCTCTTTTGACTTATTAATTGATAAATCAGTTCGATATTGATATTTAATGTAAAAATATTTTCACTATTGGTTGATATTGGGGGTGGGGGTGGGGGGGTTTGAATATTGATCTTAGTTCTGGTGGTTGTGGGTACGAGTCCATCTCATAGCAACACGCAGATGCACTGAAGGCCTAATACCACTGTTGCAACTAAGTCTAAGACCTTGACGATTGACAGTTTTAAACTCAAGGTGCTGTTTTGAATTATTAATTGATAAATCATTTCGATATTGAATGTAAAAATATTTCAATATTGGTTGATATGGGGGGGGGGGGGGGGGGACGGGGAATATTGTTTACCAAGCAGTTCCTTCAGATTTAGGCTTTATTTCAAATATTTGCAGTGCAAGTTTACATTTTCTATGTCTTAGACATCGATATCAGCCACTCTGTCCCTAAGCAATGAATAGCGTTAATATCAATAAACAGTGTTTGTTCCCAGTATGATAGATTCTGTCAAAAAGATGAGTGAACCGACAAACCATGTCATTTGTCTCCAGTGAAAGGAATCACTTGTATCAGCAAAAAGATAGGCCTTACAACAACTTCTGAATGTTACGGTTCATGTAGAACACTTTGACCATTAAGCCCTGAGCATTAATCGCCAATTGGATTAATATTAAGCTTACTTGATTTGACCATTGACCATGCCATAGGGATTTTGATCTTTAAAATCCTGTCCAGACTATATCTCGGAAATCGTACAATGGAAACCGGAAGTTGAACCACAGTGATACCTAGCTGGGATATTGGTTTTGGGATTGTAGGTTTCAGCCTTCATGGCATCACCTTAATGTGCATCATTATGATGTGACCTTAGTGTGACCTTTGACTTGGGCTCTGTCAGAATGTTTCCTACTTACACATTTGAGACATATTTCTCCTATCACAAAGCTATTTTGATTGCTGCAAATGATTATTTTTTTATATTTTTACCTTATTGTACTATCTCCATTGACAACTATACTTTAATAAAGCTTAGTCTACCAATTAATGCTGTAATTTTGCTTTTATATTGTCTTATTTTCATATTTTGTCTTAAAATACATTCACTCTTCCTTAAGTGTTAATTCTCCTAGAACCTGCACCTTTACATAACTTTGGAAATGCTTCAATAACTATGTTACCCATAAATATTCCATTTATCTTATTGAAAAGGTGTTTTTACAGATCTTCTTGCTTTTGTTGTTATAAAATTTATGCAAAAATTGCAGAAAAATTTCAAATTAAGAATTATTTTTTTAAAAAGTTTAAGTTACACTCACTGGTGCTCCTTGCTATAATGTGTTTCATTTTTTTGATTTTTGCTAACTTCTGGCAAAGAAAATAATAGATTATAAATATAAAATAACCCTGATGAAATATGTTTTAAATTCTGTCACATGAAAAGACAAAAGAGAAACAACAACTCGTCTGACAGACTCAATATCCCAGGTTTCTATTTCTGGTTTTTCTTTTTCAGGAATCAACTTGCTCGTCAATATCGTACAAAACTCAGCGAACTCGAACTCAAGAGGTCTGAACTGAATAACCTCAGTGAGGATTTTGAAGCAAAACTACGACGGAAAGAGGTGGGTGGTTACTAACTAAAGGTGTTGTTTTAGCCAGAAACTCTCTCTCTTGGTATCTGGGTTGTCCCCCCTCCCCCTGCCAATCTGTGAAGCGATTCATACAATAACAAGACAGGATATGTGGAGTTTAGAAGTGGGACTTGGCACAACAAACAGGATTTGCATTTTCACTGTGTAATAACCGGACAAAGTGTGGGTATATAGGTTAAGTTGTAATCTACTGCAAGTTCCTATAGAGCCAATATTGAAAATGTATGTCAAATATCTCAGAAAATAGGAAAAATTGTAATAAAAATTAAAATAAACATTAGGTGAAGAAATTAATATAATAATGATATTTAACTTTACCATAATTGATTTTGGAAATACATAGCCTTGAGTCACACTACAGGCGGTTACCACCGTGGTTGGAGGTTTTACTCGGCGGCGGAACCGCCTACAAGGATGCCTTATATCTGTGGAGATTTGCTTTTCCCATCACACTACTAAGGTTATAGGCGTTGGGTAAAAACATTCGTGTCCTTTAACTACCATGTGACATTCGTATGCGACCTTGTAACTAGGGCTGTGACGGGTACAAAAAAACGGCATCAAGTACTCGCCCTCTGAAAAATTATGGAGTAAATAAGAGGTTTTCAAGCGAAAACAACAACTTTAATTGATGTTATGTGACGGAAATGCTGAAATGTAGCATATTTTACACAAACGTTTCATTACGTGGGCGATAATACAATGCCTCGCGAGTAACGGAGTACTTAAAATGGACTCGAGTACTAGCCAAGGTCAACTCATCTATCGAGGCTCGAGTACTCATTCGCAGCCCTACTTGTAACACAGTAGCAAAACTGTGCCTTATGTCGCCATATTACACTGAAGCAGAGTCACAACCTTATAGAGTAAGAAATCTAAAATTCGCCAGGAATCTAAAATTCGCCACCTCTAAAACCGTAGTTAAGTTTATGAAGAAAATGATGTTTTTGTCTAAAATTTGGTATTTTTCAGTTCAAAAAGCCTTAATTTACTATACCGTCAACAAATCTCACCACAATTCATTTATTTTATTAGTATTTTCACATGTGGCGAATTTCAGATATGTGGCGAATTTTAGATTTCTTACTCTATACACCGTGGAGCACACCTTCAGTTACCGTAGCCAAAAATTCCTCTGTATATGCTTTGCATTCATCTGTGCATGCTCACGGTGAGGTGATCAGAGGCGGAATTTTTAAACATTTTAAAACTTCCATGGGATGCTCAAGTATTGGGACGGTGGGCCACTGACTCGTAAGTTTGCAAATGGACAATTAGGCAATTATCGAAGGACAGGAATGTTTCAGCAATCATGTACTACCACGGGTAGTTCCATTTGTAGTGTGTGACTAGGGTGTAAAACTCAGGTTTCTTTGAACTTAGGAAAAAACGTACTTCCTCAATTTATGCCCAAACTCCTCAACCCTGTTAATAACATTTTTTGAACGACTAATGGTCAGAAATCAAAGCAGATAGTACACTCAGTAGTTTTAACATTTCTCAGTCTGGATATTATATGTCATAGCAATTAACTGAAACTCTATTGAAACATGAAATACTTACCACTTATGTGTGACAATTTATATTTAAATAATTATTATGTAGATAAATGACAGCTCAGTTCCACGTCCCTATCTGGTCAGGGGATAAATCGTTTGGCTGTGTGGATATCAATATTGAACGTAAAAATATTTCAATATCGGGCGATATCAGGGGTTAATATTGTCTACCAAACAGTATGAATTCGGGAAACCGAAAACATTTTATTTTAGTATATCCCGAACCGCTAACAGGAAGTGAAATTTATCAAACCAAAACATTGCAGTTTTCATAAAAAACGTATTGAAAACTTAACAAATGTGAGGTAAAAGTGTACAATTTCTTCAGATTTAGGCCAAATATATTCAGTGTAAGTTGACAGTTTTACTTAAAATGGCGATACTGAACGACATGTTTAGATCTCAATATCAGGAGCCTAGTTCCAAACAATAAATATCGGTAATATCGATAACCAATTTACCCTCTATATCTGGTGTATTTAGTACACCTTGTGTCTGTATTTGGTCTATTTAATACACTATTTGTCTCTGTTTAGTGTAACTATAATATATTTGTCGGTATTTGCTGTATTTTTGTATCTAGTGTGTTTTTTGCCCACCAGGAGGAGCAGTTCAAGCTGAAGCAGGAGCTGGCAGAGCTGGCCATTGCAATCAACATGGAGGCACAGAAAGGACGAGTACAGGATACTGAAAAGGCCGCGTGAGTGTCAAGCAATGAATGTTAAGTGTCAAACCATGAGTGATAGGTGTCAAACCATGAGTGTTATGTATTTAACCATGAGTGATAGGTGTCAAGCAATGAGTGTTGTGCGTCAAACCATGAGTGATACGTGTCAAGTTATGAGTGTTATGTATTTAACCATGAGCGATAGGTGCCAAGCCATGAGTGTCATGTGTCAAGCAATGAGTGTTTTGTGTCAAACCATGAGTGATATGCATCAATGCATGAGTGTTATGTGTCAAACCATGAATGTTATGTATTTAACTATGAGTGACAGGTGTCAAAACATAAGTGTTTTATTGCGTTAATACATCCTATCCAATGGACAATAGCTTATCCGGTCGGCGCGGACCGGCCCGCCAAACGTCAGAAAAAGACGTCCTGTGTCTCCACCGGCTAGGCCGGCCCAGTACTGTGCACTCGCCAGATGGCGTGTCGTACTTCCTTCCTGTCTAGACAGCGTGACGTCATAGCATCTTTTTCGTTTGGCGCATGTACTTGTGACACGGTTTTTTCTGAGATTATATATTTTCAAGTTTTATGTGAGAACTTTACGTTAATTGCTTTTATTTTTGTACTAACGATTTCTAGAAGACTTATAGCTCACTATGTCTTCTCCCAGTCAGCGACGGGGTAGTTGTGGCCACATGATGGCAGGTTATGATTCTCATTCATTTTGTGCACGCTGTCGTGACAAGAAGAAGGGTAAGGACCCTTGTGTAGAGAAGGAAGGGGCGGATTGCCTTCATTGTAATGCCCTTACACCAGAACAGTTAGTTCATTTATCTACCCCGTCTTATCAAATCAAGAAGGAGAAGAGGGAATCCAAGTCTTCTACACCAGCTAAGAAATCGTCTACAGACTCCACTCTCAGTCCCACCCTTGTGGACCCGTCCTTAGTGACGGTAATGGGGGTTGTGGATGGCCAGGGCACCTCTAGGTCGCCTGGTTTGAGTGATCAGCCGGTGGAAAAGAAAAAGAAGAAGGAGAACAAGAAGGCTTCCAGTGAAAAGTCGGTTAAAGCTGACAAGTCGGTCAAATCTTCATCTCACCGAACCTCTTCTACCTCTAGTACCGACCAGAAGTTAGAAGTAATGGAGCAGAAGTGGTCGGACCGGTTTAACCGGTTGGAGGCTCTCCTCCTCTCCAAATCTTTAGACCGACCTCAGGAACCTGTGTTTACGACGGTCAAGGTGGCACCTACTCATGCCCCCCCTGCTAGTGTCAGCACTGAACCTTTTCTGAAACCAACCGACCAGCCTGTTCACCGACCTCCCACCTCTACTCTACCGGCTACCGACCCTGCTAGCTCAGCTACTGCTTCACAGGCCGGATCAGATGTATCCCCGCCTTTTCAACCACCAGGAACTTCTAGTGTGTCCGACCGACCTACTGTTAAGAAGCATGTGCCCGGTACTTTGGATGTTACCAGGAAGGACACTTCTTCAAGTGACTCGGATGTGGATAGCATCACCTCCGACCGTCCTCCAGTAGATCTTTTCCCAGAAGAGGGCGAGCTCTCTGATGAACAAGATGTTTCCCTCACCGACCCGGATCAATCCCTCTCAGAGGAACAGTCCTACAGAGAGACCATGAGGGGCATCCGGTCCTATATGGGATGGAACCACATCCCTGACATGGACTCTGGCACTAAGTCATCAGACGACAACCCTTTTGCTGGGCCAAAAATGCAGACACCAGGGAAAGTTTCCGTCGCCTTACCCACCGACGAGTGGTTGTGTAGCAAACTGAGCAAGCTTAATCTCACCTTAACACAAGGTTATCCCTCACGTACCACTGAGGCAGGCACACTACAGAGGGACCAGTTTGTCCGGACGGCCAAGTCGCAGTCAAAATGGTACAGTTTACATTCTGAAGCTAAAACAGACAGTTCTGACTCTCTCAAGTCCTGGAATACGGGTTCCTCCAGGCTAAATAGTACCTACCTTAGAATAGCCCGACAAGCCGGCATCGCCTCTAACCCACCTTTGTCAAGGCCCATATCTCAAGAGAACCTCAGAAAATGGGAAAGGTCGGCCAGAGAGTCCTCTGTAATATGTAATCAGGCGGCCGGATTTAATCGCTGCCTTCTCAAGGTTCAGCAAAGCATGCAATCCCATCTCAAGACCATCCGGACAGAGTCAAAGGGCAAGTCGGCCAGTAAAGTTTCAACAGCCACTGACGAGCTGCAGTTTCTGCTAGATTTCAACGCTAGTGTGTGCCATGCTATGGCTCGGGCAATGGAACACTTGACCGACTTTGTTTTTGTCAATGTAGCAAACACGACCTTATTGAGAAGAGACTCCTACCTGTCATACCTGAAAGCCGGAGTCAAGGCTGACACTTTAAATGCTCTCAGGGCAGCTCCTCTGGATCTAGACACCCTCTTCCCTGATAAGATGGTCAAACAGGCGGAAGAGGACATAGCAGCCCTAGACAGAAATCGTTCCGGCTCAGTTTACAAAAAAGGGCGATACCACCCTTATGAGAAACATGACAAGAAGCCGGATAGTTCAAGACAGGATAGGCCGGCTTGGAAGAATATCTCTTCTCATGGCCAACACCGTAGAGGGAAAGGCAAGTACCAGTACTCCACCCGACCAGCCAAGGGCCAGCAGGCTTATAAATGACAGTCATTGTATAACACTTGTACAGGCAGGTCTGCTGGCCGGAAGCTCCTCACAGACAATAGACAATTCTTTAAGTGTAAAACCTTTGGTTGTTGCAAATGTTCATACTGCGCCCGGGCTTTCGCAAAAGAAAGAAATAAGTCCCGGGGCAGCAGTCTGTTATCAGAAAGAATGTACATTAAAATCTGTGAAAAGTGCTTCTTGTGTCATTCCATTGTCTTATGTTCAACCTGTAACAAGTGTCAAAAATGTTGCCTCAAATCTGCCTGTAGGGGCCAGACTTCAAAACTTTTGGCAAACTTGGCTGGATCTAGGGGCCGGTCCGAAAATAGTTCAAATCTTGAGAGAAGGTTACACCCTTCCCTTTCGGATCCGGCCAAATCTTACAAGGTCTCCCACTGTCGTAAGCCGTTATGTCAATCCCCGCAGGAACAGCTACCTGTTGGAGGCATTACATCAGCTTATGGACAAAAATGCAGTAGAATTGGTCCACAATCAAACATCTCTGGGGTTTTTCAATCGACTGTTTCTAGTTCCAAAACCCAACAACAAATGGAGGCCAATACTGGATCTGAGCAAACTAAACCTTTTCCTCAAGGTGGAGAAATTCAAAATGGAGACACCAGAAACCATCAGAACATCTCTCCAACAAGGAGAGTGGGTCACCTCAGTAGACTTCAAGGATGCCTACTTCCACATTCCAATACAGGAACAATCCAGGAAATACCTAAGATTTCATGTCCAAGGCCGGACTTACCAATTCAAGGCATTGCCCTTTGGTCTGTCCACAGCGCCCATGGAGTTCACTGTTTTGGCAAAGGAGGTGAAACTGATGGCCATAAACAAGGGTATAAGAATCCACCAGTACCTAGACGACTGGTTGGTGAGAGCCAGATCCCAAGAAACTTGTCTCCATCACACCCAAATCCTGGTCAGGA
Source organism: Sabellastarte sp. h YS-2021 (assembly GCA_964017235.1). NCBI lineage: Eukaryota > Metazoa > Annelida > Polychaeta > Sabellida > Sabellidae > Sabellastarte > Sabellastarte sp. h YS-2021. The sequence goes on from OZ024931.1 coordinate 146,930,909, forward strand.
TGTGCCAGGACCTCGGTTGGTTGGTGAATTTAGAAAAATCAGAGCTGGAACCCAAGCAGGTCTTCGACTTTGTAGGTTACCAGTTCGATCTCAGGTCCGGCCGGGTCAGACCGACCCCGGACCGGTGGCAAAGCCTTCAGGACAAGATACAAGTTCTTCTGTTATTACCGGCCTGTCCGGTTCGACAGTTCATGTCCCTGATAGGCCTCCTAACAGCCACAGAGAAACAAGTTCACCTCGGCCGACTGCACATGAGACCCCTGCAGTGGCATCTCAAAAACAATTGGAGGGTACCAGAATCTCTAGAGAAGATTATTCCCCTCCCGAGAACCCTGCACCCTCACTTACAATGGTGGCTAGACGAAGACAATGTGCTTCAAGGTCAACCATTACACCCAGTAAGGCATGCTCTGCAGATATTTACAGACGCATCAAAAGAAGGGTGGGGCGCTCACTTAAACGAGTTCACTGCAAGAGGGTCCTGGTCAGTGCCGGAAAGCAAGCTGCACATAAACTATCTGGAACTCAAAGCAGTGTTACTAGCCCTCAAAGAGTTCCAAGACCTCTGTGTAGACAAAATAGTGCTAGTGGCAACCGACAATACTACAGTGGTAGCTTACATAAACAAGGAAGGGGGCATGAGGTCGGGCCCACTGTGTGCCCTACTGTGGAGAATCTTGACCTGGTGTTCCCAGCGACAAGTGACTCTAAAAGCTCGACACATCCCAGGCCATCTCAATGTGATAGCAGACAAACTATCCAGGCTGGGTCAGACCATCCAAACAGAGTGGTCCCTCCTTCCGGAAGTTTTTCAACAAATATGCAACCGGTGGCACTGGCCGCAAATAGATCTCTTTGCTACGAGATTCAACCACAAGTTGCCTCAGTTTGTCTCTCCAGTACCGGACTCCCTGGCGGTAGCAGTGGATGCACTTACCCTGCCATGGGACGATCTGGATGCATACGCCTTCCCACCGACCGCCATATTGGGCAAAGTGGTGGAGAAGCTATTGGACTCCCCGTGCAAGAGACTTATTCTGATTGCCCCGGGGTGGCCCAACATGCCTTGGTTCTGGGACCTAGTGACCATGTCCAGCCAGGTCCCTCTCAGCCTTCCCAACCTGCCCAGGCTACTAACACAGCCCTTCAATCAGATCCCTCACAGAAATCTGACCAATCTAAATCTCCATGCCTGGCTCCTAGAGCCACAACTATCAAAGAACAGGGCTTCTCTGAGGCAGTGGCAGCAAGAATTGAGGCTCCTCAAAGAAGATCTACCAGATCAGTCTATGAGGCGAAGTGGACCATTTTTACAAAGTGGTGCGTCACTAATCAGGTGGACTTCAGGGCACCACCTATAAAGTCGGTAGCTGACTTCCTAATGTGCCTCTTTGAGGACAAGAAGTTACAGCCCAGCACCATTGATGGATACAGATCTGCCATTGCTGATAAACTGGGTCCTACAACAGTCAATATCAGCAAAGATGATAATCTCACTCGTCTCTTGGAAAGTTTCCACAGAGATAGACCCAAAGGGCGGAGGGGGATTCCCTCCTGGAACCTTTCCCTGGTGCTACACCAGCTGACAAAGGCTCCTTTTGAACCTCTTAGGGAGGCATCTCTGAAGCACCTCACCTTCAAAACTGTCTTCCTTTTAGCCCTAGGCTCTGGCAAAAGAAGGAGTGAGATCCATGCTTGGCAGCACAAGAACATCAGACACCAATCTGATTGGTCTAAGGTGTCCCTTTTTCCATCTCCCAGCTTTCTTTCTAAGAATCAGCTGGCCAAGGAGGGTCCAGAGAGTGTAGCCCCAGTGGTCATACCAGCCCTGGCTCCTACTCTAGATAAATCCCTCAAGTCTGACAGATCCTTGTGTCCAGTCAGAGCTTTGCGCTACTACTTGGACAGGACGTCGGACCTCAGGCAGAGCAAGGAGTTAGTCTTTGTTTCCTTCAAGAAAGGTTTCGACAAAGACATCTCCCCTGCCACTATCTCCTCATGGATCAAACAAACTGTGATCCTATGCTATGAGCTCTCTGATCAACAGGCCCACACCCTACATCAAGTTAAAGCTCATGATGTCAGGGCCTTTGCGGCTTCTAAGGCCTTCCAGTCGGGAATCTCCTTAGAGCAGATCCTAGCAGCCTGCCACTGGAAATCTCATAATACCTTCACCCAATTTTATCTGAAGGATGTGGCCTGGGCTGACTCAGAGCTCTACCATCTCGGACCAGTTGTGGCTGCCCAGCAGATCCACCAACAGACTGGCACCTAGAGGAGAAATGTACATATGTAAATACTTGTACATATTTGTATATATTGCACATATAATTAAGGAATATAAAAAAAAAAAAAAAAAAAAAAAAATCTCTCATGTACTTCCTCTGGGAGGATCAATTATGGGACTGAACTCATCCCTCTCTTCCCCTACCTCTGAGCAGGTCTGTTAAAAAAAAGGGGGGGGGGGCAAGGTCGACTCTGACGGTTCCATTCCGGATAACCGGATGATGATATTCGACCATAGCCCTAAGGGTTTAGACTTCAAGGTCTACCCGGGCTTTAGAAGGCATTGTCACTATTCCAAAATGAGTTCAAGTTCTTTAGTCCCTAGTAACTTACCCGCCTACCAAGCGGTAGTTATTCAGCTATTGTCCATTGGATAGGATGTATTAACGCAATAAAATTGCAAATTTAATAAGTAAATTAAATTTTTATAAGTTAATACCCTATCCAATGGACACACAAGACCCTCCCACCGACCCCGCTATCAGCTTACTAGGGGTCTAAGAGTTTTAGACAACGAAAAAGATGCTATGACGTCACGCTGTCTAGACAGGAAGGAAGTACGACACGCCATCTGGCGAGTGCACAGTACTGGGCCGGCCTAGCCGGTGGAGACACAGGACGTCTTTTTCTGACGTTTGGCGGGCCGGTCCGCGCCGACCGGATAAGCTATTGTCCATTGGATAGGGTATTAACTTATAAAAATTTAATTTACTTATTAAATTTGCAATTTTGTGCTGAACCACGGGTTATATGTGCTGACAATCAAGACCTTAATTATATCCCCAGACGAAAGTCGGGGATATATTGGATTCAGGTCCGTCGCGCCGCCGCCGTAGAAATTTCCTTGTGGACGCGATAACTCAAAAACACATGTTAAGGGTGCCCAAAGGAAGATCCCTATTTTAAGGTGACCTTAAACTCCCAGTAAAAAAGAACTTATGGCCACCTTAAGGTCAGAAATTGGACTTTTGGCCACTTAGAGCCCTGTAGGTCACAAACTATGATGCTCAGCTGGCTGAAATTTTACTTGACAACACATTAATATGTTCTTAGTACATGTGCCGAAAATCACGACTTTAAGTTGAGGAGAAAATTGTGTTTGAGGCCCATAAATACCCCCACTTAGGGATTTTTTGCTATACTTTTCACATATTTTGCCCTATAATTTGGAAGTGGTAATTCTGATGAGTCTCAAACTGCGCTAGTTATAACTTTGATATGTAATCCTTGTCTGTAGAAAATTTTAGGGCTGTAGGTTTACCCAAAGGGGTCGACTTAAGGTCTCGAAAGTGCCCACAGAGACCCAGTTTATGCACTTTTTGCCACTTTCAAGCACTGTAGCTTTCAAACTATGTCTCTCATCTAAGTTAAATATCATCTGGGAATATATCTATGTGTTTTCTTATATGTGCCCCAACATTTAGGCCTTTAATAGACAGTTAACCTGTGTATCAGGACCATAAACACCCACCCGAGTGACCCTTATAAGACATTTTTCACATCTTTTTCCCTGTAACTTGGAAATGGTAAGTCTGAGAAGTTTCAAACTGTATTAGATATATATTCTGTGTGTAATCTTAGTATGTAACAGATTTTAAGTCTGAAGCTTTAATTTTGAAGGTCAAATTGAGGTCTCTAAAAGGCTCCCAAAGACCCAGTATTTGGACTTTTTGCTACTTTTAAGCCCTGTGACTGTCAAACTATGTGACTGATAGAGCTCAAATCCTATCTGGGAAGATATTAGTATGTTATTTATATATGTGCCAAAAATTAAGGCTTTAAGAAGACATTTAACCTGTGTATGAGGACCATAAATCCCCACCCGAGTGACCATTTTTAGACATTTTTCACATATTTTGCCCTGTAACTTGGAAATGGTAAGTCTAAGAATTTTCAAACTGTATTAGATGCATATTCTATGTGTAATCTTAGTATGTGACAAATTTTAAGTCTGAAGCTTTAATTTGAAGGCCACATTTAGGTCTCTAGAAGGCCCCATAAAGACCCAGTATTTGGACTTTTTGCCAATTTTAAGGCCTGTGACCGTTAAACTATGTGACTGATAGAGCTGAAATCTCATCTGGGAATACATTATTATGTTCTTTTTACATGTGCCAAAAATCAAGGCTTCAAGTAGACATTTAACCTGTGTATGAGGACCTTAAACACCCACCTGAGTGACCCTTTTAAGACATTTTTCACATATTTTGCTCTGTAACTTGGAAATGGTAAGTCTGAGAAGTTTCAAACTTTATTAGATACATATTCTATGTGTAATCTTAGTATGTAACAAATTTTAAGTCTGAAGCTTTAATTTGAAAGCCACATCGAGATCTCTAAAAGGCCCACAGAGACCCAATATTTGGACTTTTTACCACCTTTAAGCCCTGTGACTGTTAAACTATGTGATTGATGGAGCTGAAATCCCATCTGGGAATGCATTATTATGTCCTTTTTACATATGCCGAAAATCAAGGTTTTTAGTAGACATTTAACCTGTGTATGAGGGCCATAGACACTCGCCCAAGTGCCTTTTTGGACATTTTTTCCGTATTTTGCCCTGTTATTTGGAAATGCTTAGTGTGACAAGTCTTAAACTGTATTATATATAATTTTTGTTATGTATGTCCCCCAAAAAGTTTCAGATCTGTAGTTTAATTGCTAAGGTCTCTTTAACAATTGTAAAATGCCCACAGAAACCCAATTTATGGACATTATGCCACTTTAAAGCCCAGTAACTGTCAAACTATGTGGGTTATAGAGCTGAAATCTTTGAATTTTTAAAAGGAAATGCCTGTCTATTTAAATTTTGAATATTAATAATGTTATGGCTATCTTAGTCTTTTAAGAACTTATTTTTGTGTGTTATACCTCTGCTTGCTGAGTTTTTAACTTTTTAAAATGAAACTGGTTAAACATATTCAAGTAGACAAAATGGACACTTTAAGTGAGCTTTAAGTCCCAATATTAATGAAATTATATCCTTATGTAGTAAAACTAAGGGATTTTTAACCCTCAACTAGCCCAGTTTTATTCAACTTGCCTCAGTTAATTTTGACACAGCTCCTACAGTTATGAACTCATTTCAGTTGATAATCACATACTTAAAATTCTCAATTCTTTTTGTATTTGAGTACCCCTTTTATATAGATTGTTTGTTTACCATTTATGCTGTAGCACTCCATCTCTTTGTAGTCCCAACCCACATCCCCCACCCGGATTCCCCCAACCCACCTCTGGGACCTCCAGCTATATTGAGTGACACTAAATAAACAAAGGTATTTAATGATATCAGATGAGAAACAAAGAACTCAATGGGGTTGCAGATCTTGTGTAATAGTGAGAGAGGTGTGGAGAAGGGGAGAGGGGTGGGGGTGGGAGGTGGTGAGCTTCATTACATATAACACAAAGGGGAGTCAGAACTGAGATTGTGTCACATATTTAGGTTGCATATATATGGACCACATATATAGGTATAGAGGAAATGAATAACTGAAAACAATTTGCAAATTCTAAAAATAATATAATAAAATAATAATATAAATAATTTTTTTTGAAATAATATTTTATTTGTGAACAAATATAGAAACAGATATGCGCTTTTGGGATTATGAATTTTAGAATGGACATTGAATCATCAATCATTTAAATACTTTGAAGGAAGATTGAAAAGTATGATGAGTTGAGTTAAAAATAATATTTTATTTGTCAACAAATATAGAAACAGATATGCTCTTTTGGGATTATTATTTTAGAATGGACATTCAATCATCAATCATTTAAATACTTTGAAAATAGGTTTAGAGTTATCATTGCAGGAAGATTGAAAATATAATTCGAGTTATGTATTCGGCGTCTGGGGATACACCATCTTCCTTGGGAAGATATAAACAGAGTAGATTGATGTGCTGAAGTTCATATAATAATGGGTAATTATGTTTTAAAAAATTCCCGATCAAAACCTGTGGCGTGAGTGATGACCTGTCTGGGGATATGTTGGCGCCGAGTTGGCCCAATCTAGTTATCATTATGTTTCTGTATTTCAGTCATCTCAATACCAGTGCTACTCTGCCATCGATAGATTTATTTAAGCATTTAGAATTTGATTATATAATCTGCATGTGTATGTCATGAAATTATATAGTAGTTTTGTCGCCACTGATCTTTCAGTTCATGAACTGACCTACAAGAAGCTTGTTTGATATATTTTCCTACTTTTATTTTGTTGTTTATTTTTTACAGGAATAAAAAAGCCCAAGAAAAGCAGAGAATTGAAAGTGATTTGAAGGCACAGAGAGATCTGGACTCCAAACTAGCGTGAGTGAAGTGTGCTCCAGTGAGGGCAACATATATCAATATTATAATTAGGGCTGCGAACGAGTACTCGAGCCTCGGTGTATGAGGCGGTCTTGGCTTGTACTCGAGTCCATCTTAAGTACTCGGTTACTCGCGACGTATTGTATTATCGCCCACGTAATGAAACGTTTGTGTAAAATATGCTGCATTTCAGCATTTCCGTCACATAACATCAATTAAAGTTGTTGTTTTCGCTTGAAAACCTATAATTTACTGCATAATCTATAATATCTGGTTAATTAGGGGACGTTTTTCTTCAAAAGTTTCGTTTCCGGAATCGACTATTTGTTTACAGAAGACTTCTAATGGTGGGAACTAAATCTCGCGGTTACTCGAATTCGGGCCGGTTTTCAGAGGGCGAGTACTCGATGCCATTTTTTTGTACCCGTCACAGCCCTAATTATAATATTAATCGATATGCCTCTCAGAATTTCAATACTGATACTAAAAGTGTTGATTTTTATACTGTGTCCAGCACCTACCAGGAAGAATCCTCAAAATATTGTTGTAGTTTATCATGGATATTCAAACCTAAGAAAATTTATTCTGAGAATTTTTATGAAAATAAGGATTCATATATTGATATTTTCATATCATTGCCATAGCTTTCTATGGTATTTGTATCCACCAGATCGCATCCGGTGGATACTATGGATTTCGCTTTGTTACGCCGACGCCGCAGTGTGTAGAGAGATTTCACCATTACCACTCTAACGAAATAAAATATTATAGCTAGCCTTCTCAAATTTGCAGGATATATTCATAGCCATAAATCTTGTCTGGGAATATTTTTGGCCTCATTTTGAAAAACAAGATGGCCGCCAGGGGCGTTTTTTCAACTTTCAGCAAGGAGTTTTGTTGGCCCTCTAGAGCAAAGGGTATTATAGGTGGAGATCTCAAATTTGCAGGATATGTTCCTCATTACAATATCTTGACTGGAAATATTTTTGGCCTCATTTTGAAAATCAAGGTGGCCGTCACGGGCGTTTCTTTGTCAGTCATGAAAAGTGCATATGTCTCCTTATAATTGGTCCTAGAGGCTTGGTGTGTGAAACCAACCAATTGGAAATCATGGACCAGGAAACTTTTGATGTGGTCAGATTTGACCTTGGACCCCTACTTTAAGGTCAAATCAGAAAAGCCAAAATTAAAGTTGTTTATAACTCGCTTATTCTTGGTCCTAGAGGTTTGGTATGTCAAGCCAACCTATAGGAAATCATGGGCTGGGAATCTTCTGATGTGGTCAGATTTGACCTTGGGCGCCTCCTTCAAGGTCAAACGAGGGTAGCCAAAGTTAAAAGTGCTTATAACTTGCTTATTATTGGCCCTAAAGGTTTACAATGTGAAAGCAACTTATAGGATATCATGGGATAAGAATCTTTTGATGTGGTAACATTTGACCATTGGCCCCTCCTTCATGGTCAAATGTGGATAGCCAAAATTAAAAGTGCTTATAATTCGCTTATTATGGTCCTAGAGGTTTGCAGTATGACATCAACCTATAGGAAATCATGGGCAAGGAATCTTTTGATGTGGTCAGATTTGACCTTGGTTAAGCGATGGTTGATTGGCTTTATTGAGTTGTCTTTCGGGTGGATACAATTTGCATCGGCTCTCCGATGTGCTAGATCCAGTTCAATATCGATACCAGAAGTGTTTGTTTCAATGTCATTTCTAAAGACCTGTCCACACCTTTCTGTTTCACAACCTTGCCCTTTTTCATCCATAAGTGGACCTCAGGTGTGGCTAAGTGCTTGTTGAAAAATTAACAGTCCCACAATATGATACAAGGCTTCCTCTACATGCTTCCCGTCTGTTTTAACATGGTTTATGCTGGAAACGTTGTATGTGTTGTGTTGAACGCATAGTATCTAAATACAGATCCTGACTTTTTTACATTTGTGAAACTTCATGGATGCTACCAGTATGAGAAAATTATTATGTCCACCCCACTGGGGGGTGGACATATTATTTTTGCTTTTTCCGCCGTCTGCCATCCGCCGTCCGGCGTCCCACTTGGTTTCCAGACATTTTAGGCAACAGTTCTTATCCTATCTTTACCAAATTTGGCATGCAGTTTTATTGGGTCAATAGCTTGTATGGGATTGCTTTTGGTGATGATAGCTCTATAGCTAACTGAGTAATAGCTACTTTGCTACTTTTGAGTAGCTCTTTGGTTTCCAGACATTTTAAGGAATGCTATTAAGCCTAGCTTTCTGAAATTTGGTATGGAGGTTCATTGGGTTAATAGCTTGTATGGGATTGCTTTTGGGGGGAATTGCTTCATAGATGAGTGAGTAATTAATTAAATAAATGAGTAATTAGCTATTTTGAATACTGAAAAATGTAAATGTGCTCATATCTCCTAAACCGTGCGAGATAGAGCGATTTCGTCGAAATTTTCGTCCCACAGGGTATCTAAGGAATGTACTCTTTGCAATTTTCCAAAAATTTTCCCCTCCCCAAAAATGGCGGCCATTTTGAATTTTCGAATTTTTGCCAAAAATGGCAAAACACAAATTTGCTTCAATCTCCTTAACCGTGCGAGATAGAGCGATTTCGTCGAAATTTTCGACCCACAGGGTATCTGAGCATTGTTTTCTTGGCAATTTTCAAAAAATTTTCCCCTCCCCAAAAATGGCGGCCATTTTGAATTTTCGAATTTTTGCCAAAAATGGCAAAACACAAATTTGCTTCTCTCTACTTAACCGTGCGAGATAGAGCGATTTCGTCAAAATTTTCGACCCACAGGGTATCTAAGGAATGTACTCTTTGCAATTTTCAAAAAATTTTCCCCTCCCCAAAAATGGCGGCCATTTTGTTAACCGTGCAAGATAGAGTGATTTCGTCGAAATTTTCGACCCAACCAATGCAAAAAGGCATGAAGCTGAAATAATTTACATCTACACTAATAAATATTTAAGCATCATTGATATATTTTACAAATGAAACAGGGTCTTGTAAGACTACTATACAATTTTGGCAAAAGGTTCATGGGGTGGACATTACACATGATAATGTGTGTTCTTCTATGCTATCCTGTTTCTATTCGCATCTACTATCAACAGGGCGTCCTATTTCTAGTTTATTTGGGGTTTTACATCGCTTTCAACACTGTACAGGTCATATTACGAGAGGTAGTTGGAAGGGAGGAGGAAACCAGTACATACAGTTGGTCAAGGTTCTGTACTGTAAACTGCTGACCAGCGGCAAGCAACTACCAGCTTTCCCACTTGAGGTAGGGCTGGGAACCGAACCCCGACCTCAGAGGTGGGAGGCAAGAGTGTTACCACTCTGTCACCGCAAACATCTCGTCTGTCTGTCCGTCCACATTTTCGTTTACGGACTCTAACTCGAAAACTTGACAGGGAGATAGATCACCATCATAGCTAGGTTCCTTTCGAAATTGGTGTAATTCCATCTGTTCGTTTGTCCGTATTTTGTCTGTTTGTCTGTCCGTCAAAATTTCCGTTTCCGGACTCTAACTTGAAAACGGTGTCCAATCGAATTCAAACTTGACAGGGAGATAGATCACCATCATAGCTAGGTTCCTTTCGAAATTGGTGTAATTCCGCCCGTTTGTTTGTCTGTTTGTCCGTCAACATTTCTGTTTCCGGACTCTAACTCGAAATCTGTCAAAATTTCCGTTTCCGGACTGTAACTCGAAAATGCTTTGTCCAATCGAATTTAAACTTGACAGGGAGATAGATCACCAACATAGCTAGGTTCCTTTCGAAATTGGTGGAATTCTGTCTGTTCGTTTGTCCATTTTTTGTCCGTTTGTCTGTCCATCAACGTTTCCGGACTGTAACTCGAAAATGCTTTGTCCAATCGAATTTAAACTTGACAGGGAGATAGATCACCATCGTAGCTAAGTTGCTTTTGAAATTGGTGTAATTCCGTCCTTTTGTTTTTCCGTTTATAGCATAGATACAATTATATAACCTAGATTACAAGATTTACATTATTTTTCTTAGCACGCCTAACACATTCACCTTAACTGGTGACCTAACATTTCTTTCCTTGTTTCTAAATATAATTACAGCAGTCGCTAACCTTATTGCTGCCTGCACAACCCCCCTTTTGGGGCATCTTTGACCCTCTTGTTTGGAAAATGAGGCACCTAAAATTTGACCAGCCAGATGTCTTCTGGCTGAATTTCAACTGTCCAAATATCTGGGATTTATTTAAGCCAGACATTCATTTTAAATCAGACTTATTTCACCAGGGTCAAGCCAACTCAAGAGAAGTGACCGATTAATTTGGTCACTGATTGCTTTTTTTAAATAACTTTAAAAAATATACAGTAACAAATTAACAATCAATGTATTAATTTGATTTCAGGAAGAGTGACGGAGTAACAAAGGCAGCCATTAACGAGAAGAGGAAACTGAGTGCAAACCTCACTCTGACACGTGCACATCTACAACTCAAACAGAGGGAGGGTGAGTACGGGCAGTCAAAGGGTTAACATGTGGACTGGCAATCTAAGGGTTAAACAATGTGTTGCAGTTAAAGGGTTAACCAGTGGGCTTACTGTCTGAGGGTTAACCCATGAACTGGAGTCAATGGGTTAACCAGAGTTTTCTCAACATAATTATATCTTCTCCAATAGACCAATATACAACTGTCCCAATGGAAATTCCGGGATGAAGAGCAATTTAAATTAGGGATAGGTTGATGGTTCAAGCATCTCTGTATCGAGAGCATTTTACTGAAATACCGTGACAATATTTAACTACTGGGATCTCACTTGTCAACAGATATAATAGAAGGTGAACTTAAAATAGTGAAAACAAATCCTAAATCTGAAGATATTTCACACTTTTATCCCATATTTTTGTGCATTTGGGGACTTTAATTGTGATTTCAGTGAGGGGTGTACTAAAATGCGTCTCTTTTGGGAATCCTGAAATCAGAACAATTTTTGCATTTGGTAGCATCCTGATGAGCACATTTTATTGCGCTACAATAGCTTACCATGTGGAACTGAATGCTAACTCGGCAGGCTGCAGGACTCCAGCCAACGACCAAGAAAAATGGACGTTTGGATTTGGCTGAGTCCGTTGTTTAGTATGTACCATAGCAGTGTCATTCAGTAGTTTGTCCTTCTTCTCTCGTGGTAATTTAGTCCATACCCCCCTCAGCTGAAATACAGCGGGGAGGCAGGGTGGGACTTTCCTCAGTTCCACATGGTAAGCTTGTAGCTTATAAAAGCTACATTTAAGTAATTAAAATTTTCAATTTTTGACACTAAACCATTCCTAGTTTAAATTGCTAAAACACACACGAGTGCTCCGTAATGTCCGAGTACATGTTATTTTAAACGATATATTCCAATACACCAAGAGTTTTAATTCCACAGTACTGAAGGAAAGTAAAATGTCCATATACTTGTGTTGACTGCAAGTCAGTAGATATAAAACTGATACATTCAACATATAAAGTTGTTAAGGTGTTAAAGTGGTAGGAAAATTAAATATATTAAACGCAATAAACGGCAATTTTTAAAGAGCGTGTTTCCTTTTAATTGACTTCACTTCCTATTATCGGGTCTATTTGATTGGAATAGCATGAGAAGTCTTGGGTACCAGCGAGCCTCTAACTTCCGAATCAGTCATTCCCAAGTTGTCCTGTTTTGCAGAAAGCCGTACAAAATATGACACTGAGCAGCGTCTGAAGACCAATCAGGCTGAACAGAGACAGCTGAACGAGGCTGCTATGTACACAGAACTTGACCTCAAACAGAAGAAAATCGACCAGCGTATTCAGGTCGGTGTCTGAAACTCTGAGCTTCTTTGAAATACGCCAATTTTCAGCATTGTTCAAGAAAAGCTGCCATTTTTACCTGAAAAAAAGGATGAAGAAAAAAAAATCATTTATATTTTTGAGCCACATTTTATGAAGTCGCTACAGATTCTAGTTTTACATAATGATAACTGTATAAAAAGCGCGGTAAAGATACAAAAAAACAAAGAAATGAAAAAAAAAAACAATATAAATTGAGTTGTTAATACCTCCATTTACAATAGTCCTTGTATTATGATCTGTAATGTGGATTCTGTTAACCTTACTAATAGATTATGAATATTACATTTTACTTTTAAGTACATATGACTATAATCTTTGTGCTGCAGTGTAAATAAAACATTAGAAAATGCATAATCTGAAAGAGGATTTTCATTCTTCTTGGAAAAATAAAATAAATTAAGTCTAAATGAAACAATCTCATATCCCCATATTGTAATTTCACTGAAATATTTTGAAATGAAACTGGTGAAAAATTTCACTGATGTATTTTTAGAAAATGAAACTGTTGAAAATTCGTGAATTTATATATAATGTGTTTTATAGCATGTAGTACATGGTTTATCTGGGTGGGCATCAGTATGGAGTGAAGATATATTTCAATATAAGCCCACATATGGTATTATAAAGTGTTTATATTCACATTGCAGGAACACAACTCACGGAAAACTGTTCAAATGATGACGCACGCAACCCAGAAAAAACGAGAAGACGAGGAACATGAAATCACTTTCTCTCACAAGTTTGCAAAGAGAGCCGCGGACCAGGCTAAGCGAGAACATGAAGACCATCTGAAACACTTCCAAGTGAGTCACTTAAACACTGACTTAAATACTGACTTAACACCAACTTACTGACTTAAACACCGACTTTTGACTCAAACACTGAATCTGTAATTTTACTGAACACTTCTAAATAACTTATGTAAACCCAGACTCAGTGATTAATCACCGTCTTAAGCAGTGCATTACAAATTTTAATCAGACCAGGATAGAGAGAAGCTTAACCATCTGAAACAATTCCTGGGGAGAGACTTAATGCATTCACTTCAAGACTACCTTGCTGATTTAAACAATGATTTGCTGCCTTGAGCCACACCAGGCTAGAAGAGAGCATAAAGACCATTTGAAACGCTTTCAGGTTGTTCCCATATTTTCCCCTAACCCCGAAAAGTGTGGGCGTTTTAAGCAATCATGGACATCTTGGAGACTTACCTAAGTGATCTGGGAGTATACTGGATGAATCTTGGACATTTTGGGCCCATCCGGCAAAGCTACCCAATATTAGGTGTTGTACATAATTTTGAAGGGGGGGGGGGGGGGGGGGGGGGGGCTATAGTGAGTACTACTCTCTGACTGTCACTTACCCATAACACACTGACTCGCACACTGACATGAAAACTGACTTACTGAGTTAAACATTTGCATAATCATTTAAACCAGACTACAGGAGAAGAGGAGGACCATTTGAAACACTACAATGTGACATACTTGTTTAGATACTCACTTGTTTAGATTAGCATAACCCCCACCTTAGTCATACCCTGGCTGGTGCTTTTTGGATATTTACTCATGTCTGTCCCTGGACTAATCCTTCTTGGACTTAAGCGCATCAGAGGATTTGTATCATAAATCCTTCTGTTATTATTATTATTCAGTGTTCATTTTACTATGCGTTTCCGCGTCTTTTGTCGCTATACTGGGGCGAAAAGACGCGTGCACGTTATGGTCCCGAGTCGCGGTGACGCATATATCTTGCATTATCGCCCGCGTTTTTGCTGTAAATATTGGGAAAGTTAGACGAATTTTGTTTCAAAATCAAAGAAAAGGACACATATATTGCCTTTTTAACCCAATTCCTCCATGTTTCCTTGCTTCTAAATGCCTTAATTTGATTGGTCGAGCGGAAACGGCACTGTCCAATCATACTTCGTTTAACAAAAATTCAGTATTTATCAATAGAAAACACGTTTATAGTAAGTGATGTAAACTCACCAGTGGCTTTAAATTTCCACTTTTTTCATAGTTTTGTTAAATATATGTAGAAATAAATATCTATTGCACAACAAGGTTTTATTATCCAGTTTTTAATATTTTCACTTTTTAAAGTATAGTTTTGCATAATGCACTCTTACAAGTGACTTCAAAGACAATTGTTAACAAGTAACAACAAACATTTTAAACTACTGTGGGACAAACTTTTAAAAAATTGCATCTATGTTAATAACAAATTTTCGACTGGAAAAAAGTTAAAAAATAATAATTTAACTTAAACTTTATATGGTATGTTATTGCTTTAAAACCAGTTGTTTTGTTTTGTTTTTTTCAAAAAGTGGCAAATTTATATCCATTTACATAAATAAATGTCCGGAGTTTTGTTGTATGAAATAAAAACAACTCCCTGAGTGAACCTATGTCAAGGTGAGTTAATTTTTTTTTTCTAGTTTTAGATAGTGCAGGGTTGGACCATATTTATTGAAACAAAAAACAAAAAAAAAAAAAAAAAAAATCAGTAAAAAATACTTTAATTGTTGCAAATCATGTACATCATAGGAAATATTGTACATCATGCTGACTAAAAATATGTCTTGAATTGAAATAAAGTTTTTTTCACAGTGAGTAGAGTTGTATTTGATTTAGTATTGCAAATTCATTTTGAAGATAGACTAATAGTACTTTTTTTCTCCTATTTAAGTCAATTTGCTCAACTGTAAGGTTAATTTTGGTCATTTGACTCATTGCATTTAGTAAATGTCTCACCAAAATTTAGTAAAGGAGTCATTTGACTCAAGTAGCTCCAACTCTAGAATGAACACTGTTATTGGTATACTTATAAACTAAAACTTTGAGGTACATACCTATTTTGGCACACTGACTTAAAAAGTAATGTATTTAAATAGTGACTTGCTGACTTAAACCAAATCAAGCTGGACTAGAACATCCGAGTGACTCTCATTCAGTATATTTTTGTATAGTCACATGATGGAGATTAAGCGCTATGAAAGATTAGGTTAGATTAAATACTGACTTACACATTGACAACATGCATAAATTATAGTACCAGGTCCTCGGTGGCCTAGTGGTCAGTAAGTTTGTCATCCTCTCTGTGTGTTTGACTCCCACAAGTGACAATGCTGAGGACCTGTCCCAATAAGACCCTGGAATATAAAAACGTAACTCAAAGTACACTCTGACTAAAGCACTAAGGTAAACATGATTATGAGAGCTTAAGGACTATCAGAAACATGTTCAGGTCAGTGACCTACTGACTTAGACTAGAGGCCACGGTGGCGCAGTGGTAACCGACTCGCCTCCCACATCTTGAGGTTTGCGGTTCAAACCCCATGTGGGAAAGGTGGTAATTGATTATCGATGGTCAGCAGTTTACAGTATAGAACCTTGACCAACTGTATGTACTGGTTTCCTCTGCCCACAAAACTACCCCGTGTGATATGACCTATACAGTACAGTGTTGAATGCGACGTAAAAACCCAAATAGACAAGTACTGATTTATACCAGACCAGGTTGAAAGAGAGTATGTTACAAAGGCTTTTTTCACACAAATTGATTTTTTAGCTAAAAGGACTCCCATTTGATTAAAGTAATGACTTAAAATCCAGAAATCTTACAGTAATACACTTGACTGACTTAACCAGTGACTTAAACTTGATATACAAATCTTACAGAAGTGACTTACATTTGACTTACTATTGGCGTAAGTAATGACTTAAACCTCTTGTTATCTTACAGAAATCTGTTCAGATGGGAGAGGAACAGGAATACATGCTGTACAACAAGGTGAAAAATGCCGAGTACGCCCGCCAGAAACAGGAGCAGACGGTGCGCAAGTTGCACGGAAAACTGCTCGAACGTAAACGCCAGAACGACGAGAAACTCAAGAAGGAGATGATAGAGGCAACCAAAGAGCAACGAGAGCTGGAATACAAACTGGAGAGAGAAAAGGCCAACCTTTCGAAGGTGAGTAGTTTGGGGGATAAGATGGAAAACTGGATGGGCAGTTGGCGTTTAACCAACCCGCCTATTGGATTGATGTGTCTGACGTCTGTCTGTCTGTCAATATTTTTGTTTGGGGACTCTAACTCAAACACGCTTCTGCCGATTGATTTGAAACTGCACAGGGTGGTATGGCACCACCTCAGCTAGGTTGCTTTTGAAATCGGTGCCATTTGGAAAAACAAGATGGCCGCCATAGCCACTATTTTGAAATTCCGTTTCCAAACTCTGACTCAAAGATGCTTCAGCCGATCGATTTGAAACTTAAGAGGGTGATAGGGCACCACCTTGGCTAGGTTGCTTTTGAAATTGGTGCCTCTTAAAAAAACAAGATGGCCTCCATCTTGAAATTCTGTTTGCAGACTGTAAGATGCTTTTGCTAATCAATTTCAAACATAAACTGGAAGGACAGAACCCAGCAGTATTATGACATGTTCAGGACCTGAATCGTAACTATCATGTTGCATGCATCTGGCATCCATCCACGCTGTAGACATGGCAAGTACTTGTATGTCTTGCCATCCCTGATACTGATTGCGCAACCCGCCTTTTAGTGTCCACAACCCCAGTTTTCTTGTATTAATAGTGCCTCTCACTATAACTTGCGCAGATGTTGCACAAAATTCTGTATTTGTAGCCTGTAGTCAGATGGCTATGTGCTATCAATGTAAACAGTGCTAACAATATGTGCAATTTCTGGGTGCTAGAAAAATCGATAATTTATATAAATTGTGATTTCGTAATCAAAATCTGATTTTATATTTTTAAGATAATGTACAGTAGTACACACAAATTACTTCAAATGTACACCTTGTGTAAGTTAAAATTCCAAATGTAAAGAAATCTCATGATTGCATGCAGTGAAATTAGGGAAGTCAATGTGTAATCTAAACTCCCTAAACAAGGCAAATTTTAACAAAATTCAATCCCAATTTAAAGGCCAAGTGCATGCATATATATATATAAATACCACATTAAAGTGGGTGCGTTTTTTACATGGTCGAACGTTAATAAGATACGTTACTTGCATTAAATCACATAACGCTCCATTTTTAACATGATGTTCACTATTTTATATGGTGACATCAGCTAATTCCAACAATTCAAGACTTTTATGTTATTTTTTTATGTTTACAAGAGCCACTATATTGGATGCTGTTTCCTGTCAGGGGGCATACAAAAATACAAAACACCGTGAGGGCTTGACATCAAGCTGAAATTACATCTATGATAAATCAACCTCAATTATTTGTACTAGTCACATCCCTAAGTAAAACTCCAGAAGAGATGATATTCCTAAGGAAACAGTAAATTGGTCAAACAATATTAGTTTGCATTTTGGTTACCCCAGGGATCAGTATGTCCTCATGTATTATGATCTGTATGTGTACATTGTGTGACTGTAAGCAGAATTCTGAAACAGATATCAAAAGAGAAAATGCCATGATACCTGTTTCATGTGTTCTGTATCGGTGCATAATAGCAAAGGTACCGGATTGATGGTTGTTCGACATTTTGTTTTGTTGTAGCAGAAGAGAATGACAGGTGTTTTGCATTGTGTAGAACTGATACTTAAAATGATAACAGTTTTACCCCGTTGCATGACCAATATTTCATCTTAGCAAAAAGAAAAAGTCTGTTTCTTTGTTTAAATATCTCATATGTTCATTTTATACCAGACCTGCTCCAATTCTTTGTAATTGTATCAGTCAGTATCCTGAACAGTTAAATTTAAATTTGAAACTTACAGGAGTTCATTATACCAAAAGCATTCAGGAGTGAGGGGGATAATATCTGAAAAACAGGACTGTCTGTTTCTCCAAAAGTCATACAGTACCCATATATAACACAAATAGACAAAAGGACTTGGTGAAAGTCTAATCTTATGTGGAATATCAGACTTTTGCTGGAGGGCAGTTAGATATGTACTTTAATTTTTGCAGTTTTCAATTCTTTAAATCGATAAATTGGTTGCAAGTTTTTGCTTTGTTTATGTTTACTACCATATTTACAGGAAACTGGTAGTTTCGGTAGATGGTAAATGTCCTCACTTCAAAACCACTAAATTATCAGATTGATATCTCCTTAATCCAAAAAAATGTTGTATTCAGGAACGACTCAAAGATATAATCAAAGTAGGTGAATAGTGGATTTGGGTTCTAGCATTGGTTAGCAGTATCGACAATTAATGGACCCAGAAATTTTCGGGCAGTTCCAAACACTAGAAGATTTTGTGTATCCAAATTCAATCCCGAAGTTTTAAGGTTAGGGAAGTCATGACTAGTCAACTGATCGACAACGGTTAGAATAGTGTTATATATCGGTATTATATTTTGTTTAAAGAAATAATCACTCCGCGTAGGAAAAGGTTCCAATCCATCAAGTACTTGCATATTGCCACATAAAATAACTTAACATTAAGCTACAGCCATATTTGTGTAATGTTTCTGCATTCACGTAAAACAGGAAGTGGCGTATAGATCTTATATCGCCCGCTTCCTCTCTGAACAAATGCATTAAAAGTTACAAGAAATTAGCAATTTGAATACATTTTATAGATTATGGACATGTATTTTGGACTTTGTGTATTTAATTTTTTATTAGTCTTTCCGAACATGTGACAGAAGACTTTTGATGTTTTTTATAAATTCGACGGTTATTCAGAACCAAGAAGATTAATACTTGGCAATAAGCTGTCATGAAATGTTTAGAGTTGTGACATCCCTGCTTTGTCTGGAGAAGTATGAAAGCTCCTTGACTATCTGTCCATTCTTCCTTGTTTGTTTTTGTCAGATTTAGTAGGTGTGTATCCCTCATTTATTATACATCACAAGTTGCCACTGATTTCTGTATGTTTTTCATTGTAGTTTTCACAGTCTTCAGTAACTTCCATTAGCAATTGTATTATTTTTCCTTGTTCGTTTTTGCAAATTGACACCCAATATGACATCAAACGTCCCCGAGTTCTTACAAGGTAAACAAACTGATCAAAGGATGCTCGTTAATTATAGATCCAAGACAATCTTGCCTTATTTGGTGTTAACCGTTCAAAGCTGGAGAAAGTCATAAATATTACACTGAGAAGTTAATGTACATTTCCATATACACTATCAGCGATAGTGCTGCAAATTAGCCATCGGATGTGGACTGAACTTTGTTTTAAAATAATGAATAAAATTTTGATTGGTAGTCAAACTTCTCATTAAGTTTTAGTATGACCCAATAATCTGGCAGGAAGTAAATGTTCAGGTCTATTGACTGCATTTGTGCGAAGTAAAATTTGATGTCAAAATTTATGAATACAATCAACTTTTTAAATAACCTTTGCCAATGGATCAACTTTCTTTGTAATTAGGAAAAAAAATATACAGTTAAGATATTAAAGATACACTTTATATAATGTACTCTACTGGCTTTTACATCAACATAATACTCTATCTGTCTCTGTGTGATGAGCTTATATCTCATTAACATGTGTGAGTGCTTAATAAATATCAAATATCTGAGTCCATTTTGAAAAAAAAATATTAGGGTACAAATTAAAGCCCTTAAGCAAGGCTACTTAGTACTCTTTATATGAAAATATTGCCAAACATATTTAAATTACACCTGAGAGTTTTTCATTTGTTAAAAGTGTCCAATATATTTCACTATTGGCTACTTTGTGATTTTGACCATATATAGAAGTCTTTTTAGCACATTTGCAAAGAAACTCTTTTACATTTATTTCAATTAAAATGATCATAAAAAAAACAAAAATGTACACCAGAAATTTAGGAATGAATAGCAAGGATGTTAAACAACATTTTTAAAATTAGAGATTAATTGAGGGGTGTAATTTAAATAGGTTAATAGCCTCGTAAGTGTCCACTATTGGATAATGATGGACTGTTGACTCGGTCCCTTCAGAACAGTCCATTATTATCCAATAGTGGACACTTACTTGGCCATTAACCTATATTTAAGAGTTGCATGCCTAGACTTTTCACAGCTATTGTTTCTTCATGGATGATAATAAAGTGTTGATTACATGCAATTCTAGTGTATATGAATTCTGAAAGGCGTGTGGCTCTGTAGCAGGGACGACATCATTTTCTGAAAAGTTTTTGAGACTTTGGAAAAAGAAACAGAAAAAAATGTTGCGAGATATGATTAAGTGTGAAAACTTTATTTTTGCACATTATAAAATAAAAATGTGACTTATTTCACCAAATATGTACACTTTTTGTTGTTTTCATGAAGTATCAGCCATTAGAAAGCCTTAATTAATGACATTTTCAAAAAAACGTTTCTTAAATATACCTTGCAGATTTCTTTGTTTCTACCAAAATAATACGCTGTACTGTATACCGGAATAGCGTTAACAACACTAACCATCACCAATCGGTTGCATGGAAACAAACACTAAAAGTAAGAATTCTGGTGTCTCAGAGTCAACTCGTTAAACCCTGACCATGTTTCTGGGCCAAAGTGCTGACAGGAAGTGTCAATGCTGTCGATCACTCTGGGATATGTCCAGGAATATCTATCGACAATATAATGTTTGGTTTTGGTAATTCAGCACAGCTACTGCATAAAACAAGAAAACTCAGAGAGTGCACACCTCCCCCAATATTCAACACCTGCAATATTACTTAGAGTGCAATAATAAAAACTTTAAAATTCCTCCATCCAGTGATCAGAATCCCCCATCAAAAATGAATTATCTGTTCTTTCTGCCATTATTGACATTTCCTGAAAATTTTAATTAAAAAACATCCGTAACTGTGTGAGCTATTTTGCAATAAGGCACATTCCCATAAACTTACCCTCCAATGTTAGAGGCTAAATAATTAAGTCATGTCAGTTTTCAGAAATATATCTCAATGTAGATGATCAATATAAATCTAGAAGTTTGATATATGTTTTCCAATATTCCATCAATATTAAAGTGTTGTCTCTCACGGTAGAATACATGACTTTGCATAATGCTTATAAAAGTTTCTGTATTTCAGTTAAACAGTCTTTTAACATGTTAATCCATTGCATGGAGAATTTCCTCCAGTCTTACAGATCAAACAATGGGCCATTCTGATGACCCAAGGTCAACCCATAATCGGTCATTCACTTTCTTGTGTTGGGAATTATATCATAAAATAGTTTTCCAATGGTGTTATACATCACTGTGGAAAATATTCTTTTGGTCTTAAATGTTTATTGTCGAACAAAGATAACCCCTTTCCTGTAAATATGGATATCTTGAATGAATAAAGCAATCCGTTTGTGGCCTAAAAGTGGTTCAAAATAAGATCAAATACACCAAAATATTACCTTTATATTTTCGTACTAATAGGACAGGTTTCTGTTAAATAATCACTCATTACCTCCGCCATTGAGGTTATGTTTTTGGGTGTGCTCGTTTGTCTGGCTGTCTTCTCAATTTTTCCAAAATTGTCAGTGACCTAAATGACCTAAATTTAGCCGAAAATTATGTTCTTGTTTTTTTTCAATTCTATTGTAAAAAGAAATTTTCTAATGATTATTATGTAAATTTAACTTTGAAATACTAAGCTTAGAATGGGCTTAAACTGGTCTAAAATCACTCAGATTCTTGTACATTAACCGCTGGGTGTAAATTGTCCACATTTTAAACCCTTTTGACACTGAGGTCACTTGGGAATATTTTCTTTGAAAGCCTTCCTGCATTGGGAACCAAATGGGACTCCTCATAAACTGCTCTTAGTGACCACATGTGAACATCTTTATTATTGTTTATTTCTGTCACTTTAAGTGACCAGTAAACTTTTTACAAACTCAAGCTAATTAGAGGTCAATGTTTTCATCCATGGAGACAAACCTATTAATATTTACTTTTTGGTTCAATGAGAGATGTCGTATCTTCAAGAGAATCAACAAAGCCACATGAATGCTGGGTTATTGTAATATTCATCTGTTTCACAGTGAAATCCTCCACAGATCCCCCATATTCATGGCACTGGTACACAGAATGTAATGCAGGTTCTGTAGTACTTAAAACATTCAAATGCTTGGACTTAATTAAGTTGCTTCATTGTTTTTTAAGAATAAAAACAATTTTCCAGGAATTAAGAGTTTTCAATTTCTGGACATTCTAAGAAAGTTTTAAAAGAAAATAATGAGAAGTCAGATGTAATATGTACTAATTACCCTTATATGGGCACTCTTGGAAAAATTTTTATTCTCAAAACTTTTCTTATAAATCCCCCATTTGTAAGAAATTTGTGTAAATAAGAATATTCTAAAGATAAAAATGTTGATGAATATTGAATAGATACTGACTGATCCTATTTCATTGTGAATTATCTCTCTTCAAATTGGTCTGGATTTTGTTTAGATCCAGATACAGTCACAGTCAGTATGAACTTTACCTTAACTGTTTAACGTGGGAAACTCCAGCTTTGATCTTTAAATTCTAGGGACCAAATGACCTGTGTTAAGAAGGGATTGCGGGTTGGGAGGGGGTGGGGGGATCCTCTTTGAGTGAGGTTAGGATTTCTGCTGTTTATGGCTGTGTAATTAACGAGTCATCCACACAATAGGGCGGGTTATTAATGGGAGTTTGGACTGTCTGCTGTGTGACCTGTTTGCCTGAGATTTCTCGCTCCCATTTGACAGATGCCGACCATTTACTAACTCTTGGATTTCTCGGCCTTCCTACTTTAGAGCCCAACTTGTTAAAGAGGCAGACTCATGCTTATTACCCTCAGCATAGGAAGGGTATTGTAATCGTATGCGTCTGTTTGTCCGTCTAATTGCTACCACTGGGACGATGTTTGCAAACTTCGGTATTATCACTCTCTGGCTCATTGCCAATCAATGATCGGTAAAATTGAAGTACAACCAACATTTGCTAAACTCATTTCTTTGTAGCCTTTTGATCACAATACAAAACTAACTCAAATAATACTTTGTAAAAATCTGAAACATTCATAACACATGATAAGTTAAAACCAGTAGCCATAAATGCAAAAAAAAATAAAGTAAACAGAAAATACCTTGGGTTTTTCCCACTGTTGTCACAGTGATTATAAAAACAGCTAATCACAAGTGAGGAAACATCAAGCATGGTCTGTTACTGAGGGAGTCAACAGTGAATAGCTTTTAGGTTGTATTTTGGTTAATATTTGTGGTGATTTGTGTGTATTTTACTGGTTATAATTTAATATTTGATGTTTCTGTCTGGTTTCTATTTTTGATCACATGATCAGAAATGTTCGAAGTTTTTCACAAATTTCCAATATAAACATTGACAGGTAAAATCATGACATTCTCCCCCAGCACTAGTACATGCTATGCATGGGGGCGGGGGGGGGGGGGGGGGGGGGGGGGGCATCATATTTTTACACAGGGTAGGATCTACCCTTGCCTTGGTCCTCCTGAAACACCATCTGGATCAAGGATCCAAAATTTTTCATTTTTTTTTTTACAACAGTATACACGTGCATAAATCAAGTCTTTCATCTGATTTGGAGTCACATTTTCCCAATAGATTTGGTCTACTCTGATCCTCCTCAAATTGGAGGATCTGGATCCAAAATCCATGATTTTGGGGTTTCTGTATTCTCTGACAGTGTTTCTTTCTATCCGTGTTAGGGTCAGCGAATTATGTCCGTTAACCATTTCTTCCCAAAGCATTGGTGTTTGCTGTTTGTTGTGAAGGCAGTCAGTGTGGCTATGTGTGACCTTGTACTAAGTGTCCAGCTGGCCCCATGAAATCAGCCTCCCAAATTACTGAAGGTTCCTCCCTTACGCAGAGAGAAAGATGCCTGTAAATAAAGCTGTAGCTTTGCAGAGTATCAGATAAATCCACAAAGTCAAAACAACATATGTCAAAACAATGTCTTTAGTGATGTCCATCAAACCAAGTTGCTAGTTTGTTTGTGTGTGTGAGTGTGTGGGTCTCTAAGATGTCTCTAAGATGATACCCTAGTTATACTTTCCAGATCGATTATAGTTTTGAAAACATTATAGGCCTGTTCCACTATTGCGATCCATTCGTAAAGCTAGCGTCCGATCAAAATTTTTCTTGGATCTGCTATTTTTTCTGTGATTGAGGGCACAGTAGTTTGGTAGCAGAAAAGGTTTTTAATGATTTGCGATCCTCTACTAAAGGTTCCCGATTAGGTTTGCTTTTGGATCCCGATCAACATGAAAAAGTATATGATCAACATACAGTCTCTGCAATAGGTATACAACAGACCCAATCAGGTAGTCAATGAAAAAGATTAGGTGTACGATCCCAAAAGAGAAGAAAAGATGGCGACACTAAACAGAAGTTCACTGGTCCTTAGAGAAACCAAACATTGAACCCAAAATTCTAAAACAATTTCTCAGCACTTATTGAGATCTGTAATAACTGGACATGGTTTACTGTGATTAACCATTTAAATATGTTAATGACTGACCAGTATAGTACACTATCACCAATGATTAATCAACCACACATCTAACCATACAACCCCTGCACTCACTCCCCCCCCCCCCCTTGTGGTATCTGTTACATTTCAACTGCGGTTATAGAAGGAGGAGATATAATTCTTCAATAACTTCTGTGATCTGCTTATAATAACTCGGCTTTAGTGCTTGGATATCAGTGAATTAAGTAACCTATGTAGATTAACAAAGGCTGTTTATTTCTGAATTCCCAGACACATTTCTGAGATAAGTCTAGGGTACATATTGTAGTTATTGTATATCTCTCTGTACAAGCTTGTTAGACGAGTTTGTTTTGTGAGTTAGCTGATATCTGACCGTGTAATGTACTCATTGACTCTGCCAGGCGAGTTGGTTTTCAAGTAACTAGGTTCTTTCATATAAGTCCTTATTTAACCCAATATGTATAACATATTAATTTTCTTTTTCTGATATTCCAGGGTATTTTTGCTGGCTTTTTACCAAGACAGTAGCAAAGAATTAAAGTTGTATATCACAGAACTTAAGATCAGATCATGTGTTAACAGTAACCCTATATGGTAAATACTTTTTAAAGCTGAAACAATTAATGGCCAATTAATTAATTGTGTAGCTGTAACAACTCATATTTAAGATTTCTTCACGACCTTTTCCTTCTGACCCTGAAGAGACCTGGACACTATTAAAACTCAAAACACGTCTATCTTTCCTGTGTACATGTTATTTGTACACAAGCCTGAGTTTCTTGGTGTACATGTAACGCATACACTAGTCTGAATATCCTCTTAACTTGTTATGTGTACACTTTTGACCTAGTCTGTGTTTCCCGTTTCTATGTGACCAGTGTACAAGTATGTGTTTCTCATTTATATGTTATGTATACATAAGTCTTGAGTTTTCTGTTTCCATATGATCTGTACCCACCTCTGTGTTTGTAGTTTCACTCTGAGCGGGAGGAGATGTACATGACACTACAGAAGCACAGGCATCGCCTGTCAGTGGACAGAGACGCACTCGGCAAACACGAGCGAGAGCACATCCGTCTGCAGAAAATCAGCTCCAAGGCTGAACAGCAGGCTGCTGCAGTAGGGGTACATTGAAGGGGTACAGTGAGGAGTACACTGGGGGTACCTAGGGTTAGAGGGGTAAGGTACTGGGAATATTGAAGAGGTACATTGAGGAGTAAAGTGGGGGTACCCAGGGGCAAAGTAAGGGGTATCAGGAACTAGCTAGTGGAAAAGTAATGGGGATATAAAGGGGCAACTGTGATAGGTACCCAGGGGTACAGTGAGATGGGACATAGAGGTACTGTGGGGTCAACACAGTGTTACAATGAGGTCTACACTGGGGTGAGGATGTAAACAGGGCTTCAGTAATGTGGTAATCATGTAAGCTATGAGGTATACATAAGTTACATTGAGGGTGCACTCATTATGAAACCTACACAGGGACTTTGAGCGGTTTACAGGAGTACAATACACAGGGGTACAGTGGGATATTTACAGGGAACATTGGGGCAACAGTCAGATCCACACAGGATTACAGAGAGGTCTACACTTCAAGGTACAACTCAGGGGTACACAGAAGTACCTTAAGGAGTACAGGTAGTACCGTGATAGTTGTAGGCAGAAGCTCACCGGTTTACATGGACACTGCGCCTATTATATTGAAAAGTAAATCAGGTAAAGTGGAGTACAGTGACAAAGAGGTGCTGAGGTACATTTGAGGGTGAATACGGTGAAATAGGTAATGATAGGCAATGGGGTACATAGGTACTGTCACAGAGGTACAGGGATGTGATGGAGGGTCCTTTCAGGGGGGGAGACGTTCTGGGTTTGAGCATTTTTTCAAGCTCATTTTGTGAATTGATTTGATCATCTGCATCATTTGACCTTCACCAAGGTCATTCTCGTGATATTTGTACTTTGAATTCATTACGTATCATGTTGTTTGATTTCATTTCTCACACAGCTGTTTCAGGGGCTTGTGTGTAGCTTGTTGTAAAAGTTTTGCCTGTTTCAGTAAACTCTGAATACAAAGGACTTCAAATATCAATAGCATTTGGTTCTGGTGATCTGTACATAGTAAACCAGTATTGTGCTATTTGTTACCTGGTGATAGAAAAATAAAAAATTTATAAGAAAATTAAAGGATCAGTTATTGAAAACATTGTTATGCATTATTCTGTTTCAAAGCCCCAAAAACAATGGCTCCTAACTTTTGTGTATACCATAAAAAAACACTATATTTTCTGATAGAGTTATCCTTCACCTGGTTCCGTTTTTCCATGTATTCATATTACTCTGGTTCTACTTACACAGAGTCTACTCTACTATTACAGGTAGAAAAGAGTGATATATTTTAATTAATCTCATGTTATTTGAGCTGTTTTGAGTAGAGATGGGAGCACAATATCTTCCTTATCATGATCCTGTGAATGTAAAACCATTCTGTCCCCAGGACACAGAAAAAGTTGTGTTTTAGTGTTGTCCACATTTATATAGGCCCGCCAACAGGAAGTGGAATCAATGAAAAAAAATGAAACAATTTCTTCAAAGTCACACAAGACAAAAATGTTATATAAGAAAAAAATGGGGGTCAAGGTTAGAAATTCTCGTTATTTATTGCCTGTTAGTTTGCCCACCATTTTGAGTTCTGATAACCGACATGAAGGTTACATTTTGGTTTTGGTACAGTGGATTTGGTATAATAAGTAGAATATTGCCACAAGTAGAAGTAGTTTTCCCAACAGTTTCCCCTAAAAGTTTGGTAAACAAAGTGTTATTTTTCAATGGGAATAACAATTTATAAGTAGAACCTACAATTCTTGTGTGCGTACAAAAGTGTCCAAATCTTTCAAGGATGTGACAAATTAGCACTAGTGTGTTACTCTGTACCTGTTTCCTCGCTATTGTGTTAATAAAATCTGAACACCAAACAGACTACCCAGTAGAGTGATAAAACAAGTGTTAATTATTGCAAGAGAGTTCAGCTGCATGATGCCTTCATTACTTCCTGTATTTCTCAAAGTGGGTATAACTTGAAGTAGTGTTGGTATCGAATAATAATGTATATATCTATATCAAAACCATATTTTTGCCTTCTGTATCGATCGATATTGAAATATCGGGTCATGGATGTTTTCCAAGAGAGACCTTCCAAACTTGTTCGCAAGTTTTAGTAGTTTCCTGAAACGTAAACAAATATGGCGATTGTGCTATAGTGGTAAGTGAAATTTGACAAAAATGATTGGAAAACCAATATATTTCTCAAATTTTGTATTTTATTTGAATGGAAAACAGCTTAATTGCATCTATTAAGTACTATTTTCCGGTATTGATATTGTACCCTACGTTATCGATATCAGTATACTTAACATGAATCGATAAATATTTCATTATTGATAAACAACACCAGCACTAACTTGAAGTTGCCATAAGTAGAAGTAAATGGCTGACATTTTGCAACTTCGACTCAGACCAAATCCACTGTATTTTGGTAAAATGATCTTTGCTATCAGTATACCGTTATTATTACCATCTCACCCTACTTTTAAATGTATGTAAACAAACCTTGGGGTATGTTATTAAACCGGTTTGTTTGCCTGTATGTTGTGTAAATTACTGTGAGTTGACTAGGTGTTTCTGTGCGATGTGATTGCAAGTGTTAGGTTTTTTGCCAGAGGTGATAAAACCTCAGATTCTGTGGCATCGCCATGACAGATGCAATGCATTCTCAGTAAATCTTTTTTACTTGTTTTATCAAATGATTATCCAGAATTTTTTTCTGTCTTTTTATATAGTGAGAGCATAATGAATAGTGTTACTTTTTGTTAAAGTTTGTTTTTGTGTTGTATTTGATATAAAAATGGCTGTCTCGACCACTTTAGTGAGTGAATTAGTGCATAATGTTAAAAAAGTTCAGCAGTATTCTAGTTGTGGATGTCTATTAATTCAGCCAGTTTTCACCCAGGCTTTCTTGCCCTAAACATTGAGAGGATTGGTTAAATGCAGTTGCAGTTTGTTTCAAGAAATAATTTTTTTTTTCAAGCAAATGAGAATATTTTGAGAATATTAATTTAAAACAAAAGTTACAATGTGCTATCTTTTCAATTTCCATTTCTTCTTTGCAGTTGTCACATATGTCTTTGAAGTGTCTATCTTTTTCACTTCTTAAGAAAATTGTATTCATTTTTGATTCAACATTTGCAAGGCACACCTCAGTAAAACAATTGTGTGGCACTTTGCTGGGTGAATTGAGGTATTTATGGTTATTTTGTAATAAAATATCCTGAGTATTAAAAGTATCTCTAATTTTACTTGAAATCTCAGAGAGGTTCGTTGTTTATAAAAAATGTTTTTAATTATAAACTAACAAGCAAATAGTGGCATCAGAACAAGAATTAGATGTTAAGCAATACATTTTAAATTGGTAAAAAAATATTATGAAAAATTTAATATATACCAAAGCATTATAAGTTAGTAATAAGCAAGAGAGTGAAATGTCAGAAATCTTAAGAATTTGGTTCTAAAAATACATTTTCATTAAATATACACTAGGGTGTATTGGATATTAGAAAGAGTTAGATGTCACACAATACATTTTAAGATAGTAAAAACAATGAAGTTCTAAAAATTTAACTGAGAATTAGATGTAAGACAATTCACTTAAAGTTGGTGAAAAAAAAACATAGCAAAGCAAAAAGAGAATTTTTAGTAAGAAGGAGATATTAATACATTTTTGTTTGTAGATCAATAAGAGGACCAGTTACGTAAGTCAAATTAAATGTGCAACTCTCTCTCTCAATAGTGTCACTTGTATGCCACAAGGTTTTTGTACAACAATTGGATTTGTGATTTTTTACTGAACCATATTTTGCCTATCAAGGTAATTACCCTCAACACAGAAGCAAAAGGCATAGTATTGAGGTGGTAATTGACTGGTAATGCGGGTGGGTGATAATAGGGGGGCGATTTACACAAGAAAGAATAAAGGGGTTAGTGGGGGATAATTGGGCTTTTAAGGTGCAGATAAGATGGGATGCCGCCAGGTGATAACATCTCTATTCAGATATATTATATGTTTCTGAGAAACCTCAGAGGATTGGCAGCAAAGTGGCTTAATAGAGCGAGAGTTTTTCCCTTTTGACAAAAGATCTTTTTTGATATATAAAAGAAACCTGGGTCTGTATTGAAATCTAGGGGTTACACGTGTGTGAACACAGGCTGCTGTCATAGGCTTTACCAAAATCAAACAAAGTGTATTTTAATACAAAGTAAATGCCAGGGAATGTTACAAGTCTGTTTAATCTTTTTAATGTTCCCTTACTGGCCTATTGTTAACATAAACTTTATATTTTGTAACAAAAAGGGTTTGTATTGAAATATGATTTTAATATGCATCTGTACAAATATAGACTGTCATAGGCTTAACTAAAATCTAACAAATTTCATTTTTGTTTTCAAAATTTACCACAAGTGAATATGATATAAGTCTGTTTAATGTCTCCACAGCCCCCTCCCCACCCACCTCATTGGCCTTAATAATAACCTTTACCTGTGTTAAAGATCACAAAAGATATACACTACTATAGTGTAAAAATGTGGATATCTTTTTGTTGGGGGAAAAATATCAAAATCTATCTTCCTTGTTTTGCAAGGGCCTTGTCTCGTTAAAATGCTCAGTGTTTTGGATGGAGGATCGTCAGTGTTTGATAGAGGTAGAGACAGATCTGGCTTTATGCGGAGTCACTCTGGGGTGAAACGCGGTCACTACAGACCCTCTATAGATTGTACAACAATCGGGTTTGAATCCATGTTGACACAGCGGTGAAAACACCCGCCTATTCAGGGTTAATACGGCGAACCAGTGATTACCAACCATTACAACTTCCAGCCAAGACATGAACAGCCTCATCAAATCACACGCAAAAAGAATGTCAATGAAAATATTTGGACAGGAAATCTAAAGCCCTGTGTGCAAGTGCGTGATGTTTTAATTATGTGGCTTGTTTGATAACCCGTTCAGTGAGTGTCTCCCCCATGCTGAAGGTATTATTGCCCGTCTGCACAGATTCCAAGGCCCCTTGTCTTGCCTTCTAATATGCCCTGTGTTTATCTTCTTTCTCGATATCGCCATTGTGTCCCTCTTGTGAAAACAACGACAGCTCATATGTTGACGTCAAAAAGTTGAGCTCGTGGAATTTTTTTCTGTTTTTTTTCAAGGGTTTGTTATTATTGTTTAGCTTTTCGAGATAGATTTTAATTAAAACAATGAGCTAACTCGCCTTTGAAATGTGAAATTTTTGTGTTTGAATAATTACATTGGTACCTGGATACATGAGATACACTTTCAAACAGCCACTATCTCCTGTGGGTTTACTTTGGCTTTGATAGGAGTCCATTTTGTTGTAAGATTCTTCTTACTAAACTAACTTTCGTTTTTCAAGGCTTTTGCAGGCCTTTCACCTTTACAGTGCCGAGTTTGAATCCTGGTGCCCAATATCTGGCAAAGTAGGTAGTTACTTAAGCTTATCAGTGCCTCACGTTTCTTAGTAAAGAAAGGTAAACAACTTGTATGCACTGATTTCCTCCATTCTGTCAACTACCTGTTATTATATACCAGTTAAATGTTTTGATAGCTAGTTTCAGAATCAACCAGTCAATGAAAGGCTTTGCAATATATTTCTTGGGTTTGGTTGATTGAATGAGGACCCATGACATGGTATTAAAAAAACTCAATTTTAGGGTTGAATATAATACCCCATAATTTAAGGTTAAACCTTAAGTTTGCACTTAAACTCAAATTTCATTTCCGGTCTCTGCTTTTGATGGGATTGTAATTGATATAACTTAGTTAACATTTATGTTAATGTTACACTGAGTTTCAGTAAGCCTGAGTTTAAGACAAAGTCTGATTTTTCCCTTATTTTTACCCCACAGCCCTTAAGGGCTGTCGGGGTATTGTTTTCACCCATGATGTTCGGATGGGCGGGCGGGCGGGCGGCGGGAAATAGTTTGTCCGGGCTGTATCTCAGAAACCGTAAGGTGTAGGAAGTTCATACTTGGCAGGGACATTGGTTGGGGGGTGTAGGTGTGCAACGTCATAGTCTGACCTTGATTTGACCTTGCCGTAGTGACCTTGAGTTTGAAAATCTTGTCCGGGCTATATCTCGGCAACCATAAGGTGTAGGAAGTTGATACTTGGCAGGGACATTAGTTAGGCGTTGTAGGTGTGCAACGTCATGGTCTGACCTTGATTTGACCTTTCTGTAGGGACCTTGACCTATAAAATCTTGTCCGGGCTATATCTCGGAAACTGTAAGGTAGAGGAAGTTGATACTTGTTAGGGACATTGGTTAGGGGGTGTAGGTGTGCATCGTCATGGTCTGACCTTGATTTGACCTTTGACCTTGCCGTAGTGACCTTGACCTATAAAACCTTGTCCGGGCTATATCTCAGCAACTGTAAGGTGTAGGAAGTTGATACTTGGTAGGGACATTGGTTAGGGGGTGTAGATGTGCAATGTCATAGTGTGACCTTGATTTGACCTTTGCCATAGAGACCTTGACTTATAAAATCTTGTCCGGGCTATATTTCGGAAACTGTAAGGTGTAGGAAGCTGATACTTGGTGAGGACATTGGTTGGGGGTAGTAGGTGTGCACCATCATGGTGTGACCTTGATTTGACCTTTGACCTTGCTGTAGTGAACTTGACCTATAAAACCTGGTCTGGGCTATATCTTGGAAACCGTAAGGTGTAGGAAGTTGATACTTGGTAGGGACATTGGTTAGGGGGTGTAGGTGTGCTATGTCATAGTGTGACCTTGATTTGACCTTTGACCTTGCTGTAGTGACCTTGACCTATAAAATCTTGTTCAGGCTATATCTCAGAGACTGTAAGGTGTAGTAAGTTTATACTTGGTAGGGACATTGGTTGAGGGTTTTAGGTGTGCCATGTCATGGTGTGACACTGATTGACCTTTGACCTTGCTGTATTGACCTTTAAAATCTTGTTGTACCTTTGGGTCTGTCTGTTGATGCAGATTAAGCACTGTTAAAGTCATATTAGAATTCATTAAGAATTTCCTTTTGCAAGTTTCCATTGTAACAGATGGAATTTCATCAAGTGAGCCACAGGCTTTTCTCCAACATCACACATAAGCATTCATTGAATGTATTGCCACTTCTGTATGCATGGTTAATATTCAAAACATCCAAACCATAATTCGGCAATTTTTGGTTTACTGATAGGTGCTGTCGTTTTATTATTGAATTGTTTTGTTTTAATACTTCATCTTTATATACATTTATTTTCCTTAGATATTATTTTCTCTACTTAAGCATTATTTGGACCTTAATATAACTGACACTGCTCTGAAAGTATCTTGAACTTTGTACTGTGATACTACTTCTCTATCTCATGGTGTTGAAAAATATTTCCCCAGGCTGTGGGGTACGGGCATCTCTGATGCTATTTTTTATTAATACAAACACCATTGTTGTATGAATCTCATATTTTGCAGGATGTCAAGTTACATCCTACTCGAGTATAACAATTA
Organism: Sabellastarte sp. h YS-2021; assembly: GCA_964017235.1. NCBI lineage: Eukaryota > Metazoa > Annelida > Polychaeta > Sabellida > Sabellidae > Sabellastarte > Sabellastarte sp. h YS-2021. The sequence continues at coordinate 146,964,363 of OZ024931.1, forward strand.
AGTTTCAGTTTAAAAGTCGCACATATATAAGGTTTTAAGCCCTAAATTATGAGAGAATATTTGTCTTGAGTTTGAGATTGATTCGTTTTATTAAATTCCAACCCAGGTAGCAGGTTTGAAAGGTACTCATTAATGGTTACATGTTAGTGCTCAGTAGTTTTCAATACAGAATCTTCACCAATTGTCTTGTACAGAACTTTCTTCCACTCCTGAAGCCACCCGTGGTACGATGTAAACAACTTAAAAGTGAAGTCGACATAATTTCCAAAGTAATTACGAGGACAAAAATCTGTGCATGTTTTTGTCCACCCGCTGGCCAGTGGATGATTAAAGAAGTCTGCATTATGACTGTCGTGATATGACTTCTGCAGTGAATTGAAGTCAATGTTAAACCCGAATAAATTCTGAAGGATAAAGTCAGCGCATGATTTCTTGCCTGCGTTTTTTGTCGACCCGCCGGCCACTGGCTGATTAAAGAGGCTGGCATTATGACCAGAGCTCTCTGATGTGACTTAATGTGACAGCAGTGTATTAGTGAGATGGAGTGAACATCTCAGAAGTGACTTAAACTCAGTTTTTAAGTTGTTCCTGCACAGAATATAAGGATATGAATCCTAACTTAAGCTTCTGATGTCTTAACATTATCAAAGATTATACTACTAGGCAGTGGGGACGCATTAAATAGACATAGACCATATTCATTTGGGTTAGTTTTTGTTAAAAATATACATTGGTAGATTTTCATAAAGCCTATGACAGTGTAGCCCCGAGCGAGAGAGAGGTTTGAGTGAAGAGTATGTAGGTGTATGTTAATGAGTCGCCACAGGCCTAGGACCCAGACTTCTAACAACACTCATTAGCATTCTGCAGAAAGCTGAAAAAAGAAAATCTAATGAAAGGCAAACACACAGAGATATAACACATATGCACACACGATAACAGAAGGTAACAAAACGCCAAGAACATGATCTTGTGTAAAGGACACTTCACTAAGAATTGTGGGTTCATTATTTCAGTTGGGTATGCGTCGAAATTAGATGAAGTGAGAGTATTATTTTGCAAAAAGAATCTGCTTGTTCACAGATCTCATGTTTAGTTTGTTATAACAAGTATTCATGCATGCAGGATTGTTAATGATTGGGTTATTGGGTTCTTCAAAACATTTTTCTCTTCTTTGATGCTCTTCCAGTAATAAGGTAACACATTTATCAAATGATTAGCTGAACCCTATGAAGCTTTGTCCCTTTGTTAAGGTCATCTAGAATTGTCTTTAGATAATCAAACTGTCACTCATGTGGCTCTTGTATATCATCCACTTGGTGTTTTGCCGATGACATTATAACTTTTGCAACTTCAATTCTTGTACAGTAATTATTCTTTGAGTTTTATGTTCTGTGCCAAAGCCTAGAGTTTGTCAATGATTCCTAGGTCTCATTTAAAGTATGGGTTACATGAAGCATGCATAGATATGCTTATGATGTGTTCTTGTTTGTCTTTTGGGCTTGTTCGTCGTTTTGTGATAAAAGGTTTTGAAATGCTTTAAACATTTTCTGGTTGAATGACCATTTATGGAAACTGCTGGGGACACGCCCACTCAACATGGAGACTGCATGAAAAGTATCAATAACAGTTCTGTTTCATTGTGGAATCAGAACAGATTAACACAACAAGCAATCAAACACCGTCTCTACATTAACACATAGATTAAGGGATAACTACTCAGTGTCAAAAACAGGACTAGACCTGACCCAATTCCTGGTATTCTTGGTTTAGTGTGAACCAACTGAAAGTATTACTCGATTATATATGGTCATTGATGGTAACAACTTCTTTGACAGTAAAACATCAGATATGTATATAAATAAGGAGACAGATGTTAGCCAGACATATCTCACTGGTAATTAAGTCTCACCAGTGCTGCTTATGGGAATAAATGATATTATAATAGCTTTAAAAATACCTGGTGTGCTGGTGTTGTACTCTGTTTCTCAACCGGGTCAGCCCTTTTTTGAGTTACTAGACACCACGCTAAAGCTGTGATATGTATCAGACTCATAGAACACAGAAGTTGTAAGACAAATTACTGTGGTTAATGAAAACTTGTCCCGACCATCTGTGATAATTGGAAATGATACCATTCATTTAAATGAGACCACTGTATAAACAAGATGGTGCTAAAATGCCAACACCCACTTCTGTGGGCTTCAGTTAATCAAATTCAGTGCCAAATCCACATGTTTATTTATCCTCAAAGTGCTCTGTACAGGCAGTCCAAGCATTGATAGACTCTCACAAAGCATTTGATAACTATTTTTTGTCTGTTTAGTCTGTTCACTGTTTTATAAAACAAGGAGTGTTTGTTTGAATCAGTGATTCATTGGCCATGTTTTACAAGTTCCAAATGAAGACTTAAAGTAACCAGTAGGAAATTTTAACCAATCCGCTTTTTGTCAAACTCAATCCATTGCTTTACTAATTCTTGATAAAATATTAAACATAATGTAAGTTTAAAGTAATACAAATTGTTATTTATGCAGAATGTAAGATTGGATTTTAGTACATACATGTAGCTATATATGGACATAACAGGATTGTATGTTTTTCCATTCTATTGTATCCATGTTAATGTATGTGTATGCTATTATTCTTTATAATGCTCTGTAGAGTTTTTTTGCAAACCTTTTGGGAAAGAGGTGGGGTAACTAGCTTATGAAATGTTAGTTAATATTCAAGAAACATGTAATAATTATGGTAAAATGTGTTTAAAGTTACATGTACATTGTTACGATCTAGCTTACAAACAAAATCACTTGTAGAAATGTTATGCAATTTGTTCTTCTGTGAAGCGATAGACTTTAATTACAATATTGTGTGTGCCAAATTTGTACTTTGCTCTTACTTTACACATAGAATTTTTTTTTTCAGTATGATATTACTTTGTCCGTGTCTCCAAGTATCGTAACATGTAGGAGTGTTATTTATTTCTATATGGAATTTCTCTGTGATGTCAGTATTATACTTCATGTGATCCATTGGATTTCCCAGTGTCAGATTTTGTGTACTAGCTTAGCCTTTCTGTCATTAAAGGAGCTTGCACATGTGCGCGGCACAGAACTTGAAAGATGTTAGACCTGATAAGATTGTAACATACAATGAAAGCACTAATTAATCTAATCTAATTGACTGCTGTTAAGGCACAATATCTTCACCATAATGGAGAAACTATTGGTACCAAATTAACCAAAAACATATTCAAAACGGAATAGCCAAGGGCATTAATTAGTGCTTTAAAAATTTAACCTGATTGATTTTAATGATTTAGTTGATTTTATTTAATTAGTTTATATTGCCTGTGCTTCATGTGGCCAGTAAAATAAAAGAATGATTATTTCAAAGGTGTTTCATAAAGAAACCTAAATGCTTTGAGTAGTAGACTAATAGTTGATCCAACAATGCCGTGCTGTTATCTGTAAAATTAGGAAATTTTCGACATTGAAATATCCACACTGCACTTTAATATTTGAGGGCAGTGCTGGCATGCTTTGCACTTTAAAAGCACCGCACACATGTGTAATGACCTTACATTGTTGTCTATAAGTGGTAAGTATTATTTAGATGTGTGTATATATATTATCTTGCATTAGAAACATATTTACATCTTTTATTCTATGTCAATTTTGTCATTTTCAAAACTGTATGGCAGATCGCATTAAGGTGTAATGACCACAAACTTATCATTATTTACCCTTGCTATGTGTACTTTATTACTGTGAATTTCTTTTGATTTGAATGTGGCATGAGCTATAATTAGACCTTTGCACAATGACGGCAAGCTAAATAACATTATAGAAGACGTTTTAAGGCTTAGTTTCCAGCTCATAGAGACTCTTGGGCTATGCACTGGGGGCATAAACTCATATGACCCCCGACTGTTGAATCAGATGTAAAGAAACTCCAAAGTTTGAAGTTTTAGGAGATGACAATACAATTTCTGCATGTTATCAGTGCCCAAAATTGGCAAACCAATCAACATACAGATTACACAAGTTACATTTGTTATGTGAACAGTCTTGAGTAGCTATGGTTGGAAATTCATGGTTTGCCGCGTATTTGTGCTGATTTTATTCATATTCCGAATCAGGGCAAGAAAAAGTGAAAAAAAAATCAATATCTCTTTGTTTTGATGTATTGTTCTTTTTGTAATAGCAATTCTGATTGGTCAGATTTTGAATATTCATTGCTTACGTCATGATTTTGCTGATTTAAGGCATTAGCTAAATTTTGGCAGTAAACGGTTTCAGAAAATTTAATAACAATAAATGTACTTTCACTATCAGTCAAGTTGGTGACTTAAATTCAGATATTGAGTAAATATATTTGTTTGCCATTGGTGTGCAAAATAATAATAGTAGTAATAATTAATTTATTGTATTTATAATTATTAGTAGATCTCCCTGGCTGAATTCATTATGATTGTGAGTGAGTTCTTACATGTATATACATATATACTTTCATTCAGTAGATGTTTATAGATGTTTTTACATGACAGACATCATGGTTTTTACACCAAATCGCCTGTGTTATAGATATGCAACCGTCTGTGATATGGTATACTTGTGATGTGTAATGTGCTGATATCTTTATTTCTGTAATATCACGTTTAAATATTAAATAAATATGCCAAAGAATATAATCAGTGTTCTCTTTAAAGAGTCCGTCAGTGGTCAAGTAGGTTAGCAGGTTTGGTATCTAATCACAGGCTTTCACCTCTGTGTGGGTTTGACTCCCCCAAGTGACAATGCTCAGGACCTGTCCCAATATAACCCTGGCTGTTTAATGTGATGGAAAAGCCATTGACTTACCAGGTATAACACGTAAAACACAAATCAAAATGAATAAATGAATTGCAGGGTAGTTAACTGCATACTCTGTACTGACACTGTAAAAATAAAAGTGACAGTAGGCATATTTGACTGGCTAAAAAATTGGGAAAAAAATAGATGTACAGGATCCACATTTTCAGTTTGGCTGGAACTTACGGTAGATGTTATCCATAGCAAAGTTGTTTGAAGCATGGTGACATACCAGTAAGCAAGGTTTTTTTTTTTTTTTTTTGAAGTCCCCAAAAATAATTTGCCATGTTTATAAAGAAGCTTAGTTGGCATTTAGATCTTGTGATTCCTATTGAAAAGTCACACTCGTTGCATTAAAATGAGGTTCTGTTTCTGCCCACTTTCTGAAAGGTGAAACTTTCAGTTATATTTATGATTTTACCATGAAAATTTTCGGGATTGACTTCGAAAATGACGTCTTTTATTGCGTTAATATATCTTACCTAGTGGACAGATGCATTTGTCCGGCGCGCTGCCGGTCCCGCCAAACGTTAGAAAAAAAAACGCCTCAAGCTGGGCTCTGGCCCGGACCGGTAGTGTCCTGTTTACTCGCAAGGTGTCGCATGCGTACTTCCTCCTTTTGTTTGGCGTGAAGACGAGAGGTCGTCTGTTTTTTGGAGAAACTTTTATTTTATTTTATATCTGTTACAGGATATATTTTGACAAATTCTTTGTGTAGAAGTGTTGTTTAATAACTATGGATTCACCAGGACAAAGGCGGGGATCGTGCGGCCATAAGATGGCTGGATTTGATATGCATGAGAAGTGTGCTCGTTGTCGAGACAAAGGTCTGGGTAAAGATCCCTGCATTGTGGGAGGTGCGATTTGCAAGATTTGTGACAATTTTACAGCTATTCAACGTGAAATGCTGGCCACTCCACAGTATCAGATTCGCAAGGACAAGAAAGCAGGTTTGCTGGTGTCACCACGAGAGGTAACTGTACTGTCACCAGTTAATTCTTCTCAACAGCCAGCTAGTACTGCGCATGCTCAGCAGACGATTTCCGAAGATGACAGTGCGCATGCGCAGCACCTCCCTGGGGGTAGCAATAATGTGAGTTCTTCAGATTTTTTTTCCAAAAAAGATTTTGACAAATTAAGTGACCAGTTAGACGAGAAATTCTCTTGTTTTGAAGCACTCTTATCAAGAGGCAATATATTTGCTACCCCCAAAGTACCGGTTCAGGTCTCAAACCCACCGGTTTCTGATCAGCCATTCATAGATCCTGCCTCTGCCAGAACCACCGGTCCGGTGCGGTTTCCGGCAGTACAGGCTAGTACATGATCAGATGGCAAGAAAGATTCAAAGAAAAAACACAAGGGGGAGCCTTTTATGGGAAGTCTTGCTTCTGCTGGTGGCTCAGATGATATGCCCAGTGTTGAACACCCCTTAGCAGATGTATTGCCTGGTGCTTCAGATGAACCACTCTTTGGGGATCATACATCACCAGATGTTTTGGTTAGGGCTCATACATCACCAGATGTTTTGGATAGCGAAGATGGTGAACTTTCTGAATCAGACACTGATAAACCAGACAAAAATGAAGAAATGAGTTACAGGGAAACGGTTCGTTCCATCAGGGCCTTTATGGGCTGGAACTTTATCCCAGACTTTGAGTTAGAGTACAGTGACCCGGATAAGTCCAACAATCCGTGGCGTGGAAAAAATCCTAAAACAAGTTCAAAAGTGTCAGTAGCCATGCCAGCAGACGATTGGCTATGTCATAAGCTGGAGAGGATTAATCTGACGGTAGCTGAAGGTTACCCTTCCCGAAGCCAGGAAGCAGGTGGTTTGCGTACTGACCAATTGATACGCACCCCTAAACCACAGGATAAATGGTATCCCATGCATAAGTTAAAGACAGATGGTCCCCAGCTGTTCAACTGGCATGGTTCTGAGGCGAAACTGAATGCCCAATTCTCAAGGATTGTCAAACCAGCTGTATATCTCGCAACAGGTCCCGTGTCTCGTCCCATATCGCAAGAAGTATTACACAGATGGGAAAGGTGCACCCGAGAGGGTACTTACACAGTGAACCATGCGGCTGGTTTCAGCAGATGCACTAGCGAGGTTCAAGATCAGATGGCACATCACATAACTTTCCTACAGAGTCATCTCAGTAAGGGCAAGTCAGCCAAGGAGGTGTCTGAGGCACTTAAGGGATTTATGTGCTTTTCACCAGAATGTATCCGTCTCTCTCGGGACAGCTTTACAGCACCTGGCTGATAGTCTTTTTGTGCAGCTTGGGAACTTCATTCTGATGCGTCGGGACTCTTATTTAGATCATGTTTGTCCCGGTATGAAGATGGACACTTGGAATGAACTGAGAAATGCTCCTCTTTTTGGATATGGGTTATTTCCCAATGCGGGCTTGAATGTCGCGTAACAAGATATCAACAAGTTTGAGACACAACATGTGTCGGTCCAGTCTCGCGTTGGTCCCCAGCACCAACAGAAGGCCAAGTATTGCTATAAACCGTATGAGAAGAAGGAGGCTAAGACCATGGTTCAGCCGTCATCTGCTCCTCAACAACCTTGGCGACAGTTTGGGTCACGAGGTCGTGGGCGTGGTTCTACTAACCACCGTTTTTCCAAGTATGCCCGGGGTGGCAAAAATTATAAATGACAATCATTGTACAGACCCACACAACCAGATAAATCCAAAAATAGTGGGTCAAAACATCAGCTCTCAAACCATTTCAAGGACTGTATACTCAAGAACTGCTGTAATTCCTGTTCCTATTGTTGTCGGTCCCGGGCAGCCGCAAAAGAAAGGACTAAGTCCCGATCTTTGTCAGACAGAAATAAAACATGTCAAAAGTGCTTCTTTTGTCTCTCCTTGTCGTTCTGTCCCTCCTGTACTAAGTGTCCACAGTGTTGCAGAAAATCCTCCTGTGGGAGGCAGGTTACAAAGGTTTTGGGAAACGTGGCTCAGCCTGGGTTCAAATCCTCGGGTAGTCTCCATCTTGAAGGATGGTTACAACTCCCTTTCAAGATGAGGCCCCCATTGATCAGGTCTCCTCTGATAGTCAGCGGATACGCCAATCCTCGCAGAAACAAGTATTTGAAAGAGGCGTTGCAGTCCCTGATTACAAAACAGGCCGTAGAAAAAGTAGTGGTTCAGGCTTCTCTGGCCTTTTACAACCGGCTGTTCATAGTTCCCAAACCAAACAACAAATGGCATCTGATCTTGGATTTGAGCAAACTCAATCTTTTCCTCCACTCGGAAACCTTCAAAATGGAAACCCCGGAGACCATCCGACTATCCCTTCAAAAAGGCGAATGGGTCACATCGCTGGATTTCAGCGATGCCTATTTCCAAATTCCCATCAACCCAAGGTCGAGGAAGTATCTCAGGTTTCACCTGCACGGTCAAACCTTCCAGTTCAGGGCTCTGCCGTTCGGCCTAGCGACGGCTCCTTTGGAATTCACAAAGGTGGTGAAGGAGGTGAAACTGATGGCCCAGTCTAGGGGTATAAGGATCCACCAGTACCTAGACGACTGGTTGCTTCGAGCTCCCTGTCGGGAGACTTGTGTAAACCAAACCCAGACCCTGATGGCTCTGTGCCAGGAGTTGGGGTGGGTAGTCAATTTGCAAAAGTCGGAACTTGTTCCCCAACAGGAGTTCAACTTTGTCGGTTATCATTTCGACCTCTCCAGGGGTCTAGTAAAGCCGACTCAGGAGAGGTGGCAAACCCTAAATCAGAAAATAAAGATGCTAATGAGCAGAGGGCATTGTTCGGTCCGAGAGTTCATGTCTCTCATAGGTTTGTTGACAGCCACAGAGAAACAGGTGGTTTCGGGTCGCCTTCAGATGAGACCGATTCAGTGGCACTTGAAGAATCACTGGCACATGCCAGAGGTCCTAGAGAAGGAGATTCCTCTTCCCAGATCTCTATATCCTCATCTGCAGTGATGGCTGGACAAAGACAATGTGCTCAGCGGCCAACCTCTTCATCCTCTACAGCATGCTCTGCAGTTGTTTACCGACACCTCAAACGAAGGTTGGGGCGCTCACTTAGGAGATCACATGGCAAAAGGAGTTTGGTCGGACTCAAAAAGCCAGTTGCACATAAACTTTCTCGAGCTAAAAGCGGTCCTTCTGGCCCTCAAGAAATTCGAGCAACTGTGTTGGGGCCAGATCATTTTGATAGCCATGGACAACACAACGGTTGTCTCATACATCAACAAGGAGGGGGGTATGAGATCAGGCTCACTCTGTGCCCTCCTCTGGAGACTGCTTTCCTGGTGCAATCGCAGACAGATAGTTCTAAGGGCCAGGCACATTCTGGGAAGGTTGAATGTGATAGCAGACAAACTATCCAGGAGCACGCAGGTTATTCAGACAGAATGGTCCCTCCTGCAGGAAGACTTCGACCACCTATGTGCCAGGTGGCACACTCCTCGAGCGGATCTCTTTGCAACAAGGTACAATCACAAACTACCCAAGTTTGTGTCTCCAGTGCCCGATCCACAGGCATGGAGGGTAGATGCTCTCAGCCTGAATTGGGAGAATATGGATGCCTACGCGTTCCCTCCTGTGTCTCTTCTGGGCAAGGTGGTCTCCAAGATCCTAGATCAGGGAGTTCACCGGTTGGTCCTAATTGCTCCAGGGTGGCCCAACATGCCTTGGTTCTGGGATCTGGTCTGTTCTGGGAGCATGTCTGTTCAGATTCCTCTCTCCCTTCCACAAGTGGAGAACCTGCTGACCCAACCGTTCAATCAGTGTCCACACAGAGATCTCCTAGGGCTCAACCTCCACGCCTGGCTCCTAGAGCCTCTAGCATACAAGCGCAAGGATTCTCTGATGAAGTGGCAACAAGAATTGAGGCTCCTCAGAGACAATCAACCAGAGCCGTCTATGAATCGAAGTGGTCCATATTTGTCAAATGGTGCGGGTCACACAAGGTGGACTTCAGGTCACCATCTTTAAATCAGGTAGCGGAATTTCTCCTATTCCTGTTCAAGGAGAAAAATCTTCAACCTAGCACCATAGATGGCTATAGGACTGCTATAGCCGACAAAATCGGGTGTGACAAGGTTAATTTTGGTAAACCTTACCCGGTTGCTAGACAGTTTCCATAGGGATAACCCAAGGGTCTTTGAGGAGTCCCTAGCTGGAATCTGTCTCTGGTTTTGCATCAGTTAACCCAGCCCCCCTTTGAACCCCTTCGAAAGGCTTCTCTGAAACATCTTACCTTCAAAACGGTGTTTCTCCTGGCTTTGGGCTCGGGCAAAAAAAGGAGTGAGATTCATGCCTGGGTACACAGGAACATTAGACATCAGGAAGATTGGGCGAATGTTTCTTTATTTCCTTCTCCTTGTTTCTTGTCCAAGAATCAGTTGGCTAGAGAAGGGCCTTCTTCAGTAGCTCCGGTAATTATTCCAGCCTTGGCCCCTACGTTGGACAAGTCTTTCAAGGATGATAGAACCTTATGTCCAGTTCGGGCTTTGCGTTATTACCTAGACAAGACCAAAGACCTCCGTTCAGGCAAACAGTTGGTCTTTGTGTCTTTCAAGAAGAACTTCAATAAGGACATCGCTCCTGCTACGATTTCTTCTTGGATTAAACAAACCATCTTGTTGTGCTATCAATTGTCCAATGAGGATGTACAGCAATTGCATCAGGTCAGGGCCCATGATTTGCGGGCCTTTGTAGCTTCTAAGGCTTTTCAAGGAGGTGTGTCCTTGGACCAGATCCTCTCAGCCTGCCACTGGAAGTCGCAGAATACCTTCACCCAATTTTATTTGAAGGATGTAGCATGGGCTGATGCTGACCTGTACCATTTAGGACCAGTGGTCGCAGCACAGCAGATACGCGAGTAACTGGTATCCTTGAAAGGGTAGCTTGTATATAGTGTAAAGCATTTAGAAGGAGCAGTTTGCTGTTTTCGTTGGCTCCTTCTTTTTAGTTATCATGTTTTGAAACCCCAGCACGCAGTTCTCAACCCGAAGGGCTGGTGTGGGGTATGGCTTATTTTCTGTTTTATCCTGTTCTGCTTCCTCCGGAATCCTTAGGGACTGAACTCTTACCTCCTCTCTCCTATAGTCCTAGCCCAGGTGGCTCTGGAGACAACAAGGAAAAAGGGGGGAGGAACCAACTATGGTTCAGGGTATGGGAAGAATCCCTAGAGTTCTGACAAGAGTCCCTGTTGAGTTTAGCTGCCCTCCATCCAATGGGTAGTTATTCTGCATCTGTCCACTAGGTAAGATATATTAACGCAATAAAATGGAAAATTTAATAAGTAAATTAAATTTTTATTAGTTAATATCTTACCTAGTGGACAGAGGAATTCCCACCCTGCCTTCCCCACAACAAACATTCCCAGGGGACTCAAACAGGGTGCAAACAAAAGGAGGAAGTACGCATGCACGCGCAATGCACCGGCAGGTAGGCTATACAGCCACCTTGCGAGTAAACAGGACACTACTGGTCCGGGCCAGAGCCCAGCTCGACGTGTTTTTTTCTAATGTTTGGCGGGACCGGCAGCGTGCCGGACAAATGCATCTGTCCACTAGGTAAGATATTAACTTTACTTATTAAATTTTCCAATTTATAGCAAATCTACTGTAGGTGAGAGTGAGGAACAATGCTATTGTTTTAAGCGCCTTTAAATCCTCAGAACTAAAGCACTATGAGTACAGAAATTAAGCACTATGAGGGCAGGATTAGATTACATTAATATCATATTTCTTACTTATAATTGAATATTCTGTTTTCATTTGCATTTTTAGCTCCTGTATAAAATTTGGTCTTACAACTTCATAAAAAAAGATGTTTTGAATCTATTGAGACACTTTGTTTTGTTGTCAATAAAATTATTTTAAAATGCTGATAGTTTACAATGAATTCTACATTATTCAATAATAAATAATCTATTAATAAGTCATAGCAGTAATATTAATAAGTAATAAGTCAGTTTTACATAAGTATTTGGAGAAATACACCACTCCTTTCATTTATTACACAAAAGCAGATAATGTAGATTTTCCATCAAAGTAAATTCCACAACAATTAATAAGTAGGGCAAAACCTCAGAATTTTGATAGTGAAAAATGTACAGTCAGAAAAGACTGCATGCTGAATGTAAATATTCATTCATCTTTAGGAAAACCCAGATACACAATATTAACAAGACTGAAAGGGGTTTCGGTCTACTGGCGTGAGCGTAGACACGGGTAGTGCAATGAAGCGGTCACCCATCCCAGTACTAACGTAGCCCATTGCCCACTTAACTGCAGTAAAGAGACCAGATATTCATCATGCTACACCACAATTCATGAAAGTCTGGAGACAAAAAAAAGAGATCTCTAGAAACGTGAGCCTCGCTAGAGCTCACGCTTAAAAAAGCCAGAATAATGGATTTAACAGATCCAATGAGAAGGAATGGAAGGGGGTGCATCTGCCATGAATAACAATTGTCAATGCACCTGTCCAAATTACATGTACAAATTTGTCCCCACAGAAACAGAGGCTATATTAGTTCTAAAATGCTGAAATGTGTCTTTTATAAATGTCAGAAATCACAGGTCACTGATACCTAAAGTATCAAGCATGTAAACATGAAGTTAGTTTGTTAAATCGGATGGATGTCAGATTCAGATTAATGTTACTTAAACACATTGCAGAGCCTTATCACAATGGGTAGCTTAGGGGATGGCCCAAAGCAGTACATACCAAAGAAAGAATTGATTGCTTTTTGGGCAAAACCCAGATCTAACTCTGGATACAACAAAAAAAAATCTCAAGTTAATTAGTTTTCGACAGTCCAATTTTCAATGGGTGTTTGGGTGGAATTAGAATATGGGTATACTCGATACTTGCCTTTGTGGATCTTTGCACTATTCGAATGCTTTTGGTAAACAATTATACTGTTTTACGTGGCCTAAAATCTGCATTACACAGATTAAACCCTTTGAAAGTTAGATTATGTTTGATCTATCCAGAGCTTAAAAGGGTAAATCTCTGTATGTATCAGAGTCAAAGCTTCACGATTAACTAAGAGGTGTTTGTGGTAGAATGTGAACACCAGTCTAGTAGACACAGACTGGTTCCCACTCGGCTTAATTATAGAACCCCTCTTCCACTATCACGAGTAATCTTAAGACAAAGCTGATTTTGAAGTCTGGGGAAGTTATGACTGATTGCGGTTGAAAAGGGGTCTTACCAGTTAAACTTATTTTGCATTACAACCAAAATGATCAGTTGCATGATCTGACAAACTGCTACAAACCGTGACTCATGAAGATTAATCCTTCACATAGGTCAGACCTTTCCATCCTGGAGTCATGAGCTAGAACTGAATGATCTTGTTGACCTTCAATTGTGATTTGACCATATTCGATCCGCTTTATATTTTGCTGAGACACATTTGGCGAGATATTTATTTGGTTTGCATGTTGTTGTGCTTCAATTTAACTGCAATTTAACATATTTATCATTGGGACTGCTTTAAAAAAGAAGTCCGAAAGGGGATTTGGTGTACTTGCACGAGCCACAAAGCCATCAGAGACACGAGTAATGCACTGAAGTGGTCATCCATCTTAGTACTAACGTAGCCCATTGCTGCTTAACTTCAGTGATGAGACATATACTCATCACTGCGCCACAATTTATGAAAGTCCAGAGACCAAAAAAAAAGGAAAAAAATGTGATGAAGCATGAGCCTTGCTAGAGCTTGCACTTGAAAAGTTTGAAATACCTCTCAAGAACTATCATGAGCCAAACTAAAGTATACAGTATGGTAGGGTGAAGTGGGTATGTATATCTGGGGGTGCTCGTTATTCAGTATGTACTAGCCACATATGAGTTCTCTCTTCGGAACCATAAGGATGAGGTTGCAAGATGGATATTAACTATATACAGATATGACTAACCGGAAATGTGTGACAGACGTATTAATACAAAGTCTCTATCACTTTTGAAAGCAGGGAAGATTAATCAGAAGACCTGCTTGACTTATCTTTACTTCTGACAAGTGCCTCCATTTTTATTACACGATAACTCCCCCTGTCATGAAAAGAGTGGACACAGAAAAGAAGGTTGTATAGCCTATGTCATAAGGTTATGAGGCAGGTAAGGCTTTAAAGCTAATACCCCATTCCCACAACAGGCGGTATCCCATGCAGTAGTCTGCAGTAAAACGTCTCTGTCCTTCGACTACCGTCCAATGTTTATATGCCACCTTGTAACACAGTGGCGAAATGTCCAGTACCTTTTGCGTCCTATGGAAGTCTAAAAATGTTTAAAATTTATGCCTCTGAATTTGGTACCGCGGGCATATGCAACGAGCGCAAGCATGTGCGATGAATATTTTTGCTAGAATTACTGAAGGTGTAGTCCACAGTGTATATAAGGTTGTCACTTGGTTGTCTTTCGGTGTAATAAGATGACATAAGACAAGTGGAGGTAAATGGACATTTGGCCACTGTATCACAAGGTGGCATACAAACTTCGGCATTCGTTGAAGGACAAGGACATTTTCCCAAATACGGACTACTGCGGGGATACCACCAGTCTGTAGTGTGAATGCTACACCAAATCTCGGAAGGTATGTGGCTTCCTTCGGCAGTTCTGCCTCCGCGGAAAATCTGTGGCAGCGGAACATAACACTGTTAGTGTGAAAGGGGCCATAAAATATGAGCAATTGGGGGAGAAATGTTTTCTTGCAAAGGACTTAGACCTTTTCGAAATATGGAATGCAGGCCTACGATGACTACAATGACTGTGATTATGTCCTTAACCTTCCTGACTCAAAAGATAGGTCACACGATCCCGACAAGATTAAGTTCCTAACCACATTACATTACTCACAACACAGACTTGTAACAGTGGAATTGGGATGTTACACTCTGCAATGACAAGCTGTTGTCTGTGATGCCAAATAGGTAACACAGTGGGAGGCTTTGCATGACACAGAAAACGAGTGATTCCAGTTGAAATGGGATGGTATCTCAGTTTAGAGACCATTTTACTAAAATATCAGTACCAGAGGATGGTTATACAAAGAATATTAAATCTAAGTCACAAATCCTTTCCTGCAGGTATACATAGTACTCAAGAAAAAGTGAGACACAAACTTACGCACCCAATTACAATAGCTTTACACCCCCTCCTTCACCCTTCTGGGGAAGGGTAATAAACATTGTCTGAGAATGTACAAATCATTACTTGCAGGGTGTGCTGTAAAAAGTTAAAAACGAACGAAAAGATTCTGGATTGTCCACCCAGATCCAGAACAGATCATCAAGATGAATTTACTTTGAGCACCAAGTCATTGTTACAGCCTATCTTGTGTATGACCTCAATCCTTTTTACACTGCAGGTGGTATGTCTATTTCCTTATTCTATGAGTCGGATGTTACATTTTGTCTTTCCTCTTAATAAAATTTGAAAATATATGTAGGTATATTTTTCCAATTATCATTACAAATTAACTCAAATGCCACAGGTGTCCTTACTGTGCATGCAAACTGGAGGAATTTCTCAATACAATCAACTCTTCTCAAAAACCAATGGTATGTCTCCCGGTGAAAATAAACAAAAAATAATTTCTACAGTTCTTTTTAAAACAGACTTCTGAGAAAAAAAATGGAGAATGCTAAAACGCGTTCAAAGAAAGTGTTTCTCTGTGTGTGTTTTTATAGTGTATGTCTTTTCTCTTTTTTTTTGGTAATCCAAGTAATGACATGTAACTTGATAGTGACAGAAAGGTTTTGACAAAGATCAAGGTAATTACTGAGTGAGAGAAGCCATTACTTCCCTATCCATTTCAGCTCATTCAAAACTCTTACAAATATGAAACCGCCAATTTCAGCTTTTTTGTATACATAATCAGAGAACTCCCAATTACCATCTGCAATTTAATTTTTGTATATTTCTTTTGGCCCCCATTTTTAGTTTAACTGGTTTCTTCTGTGTCACATAAGTTTGATGTTCACAAACCACCATTTATGTATATATTCATGTATGTTCTATGATGGCATTCAAAAAAGGACAAGTTCTTTCCCAGGTGCAAAGATTGAAAGAACAGGAACAAATAACTGTAAAAAATGACTAATAAACTCTCAATATTAAAAACTAATATTTCATACACACTTTTATTATCAGTCAAAAAAAGTAAAATACAAGTAAAATGAGATGTGGGCTGGTTGCACAAAGGGTCTTTGGCTTTGCCAGTCTTAAGCTTAGTGACTTACAGTTGAGTCTTTTGTTTTTGCCAAGTTTTGCGTTTTAGAGGATATCATAAAAGAGTGACTTAGCTAAGACTTAGCTAAGACTGACTGATCAAATAACCACAGTGGTTGTCTGTGTCATGTGACTATTTTATTTCCACTCAAGATATACCATTGGTGACATATAACCTTTGACTGATTTTTATTCATAAAAAAGACTGTTTTGCAATGGAAAACCATATAACCACATATAAAATCCCACAGACTAATTTAGGAGGTGTTCCATACATTTATCCAATGCACTTTATTTTTATCCTTTTTGAAGTGGAGAAAAAGTGATGGTAGCCATGTTAACGTCTTTATGGTCAAAGGTAAGCTCAATTACTCTTGCAATAGGACAATTTTCGATAACATTCTATTACTTCTCAAGGTTCACAGTGGCGTGGTGGGTGAGTAAGTTTGGAATCGAACTACCAGAAGCTGACTCCCACAAATGACAATGCTGGGGGCCTGTCTTCATATGGTTCTGGCTTTTAAATGGACTGCAAAACCCTAACTATGACCTTGACACTAGACTTGATCTTATCACTATGTAATTAAACCAGTGGCAGTATTGCCATGGGTTGCTCTCAAAGCCTTCGAGATGAGAGGCGAAGGATTTAAGTGCCACACTTTTTAACCACCACACTTGGGTTGATGTCAGGGTCCTTAAACTGTGAAAGAGGAAATTTTATAACATCCAACAAAGAGGGTATACATGATCATTCCAGTAATTTGTCAGTTTGTATCTTAGCAATATGGCAAAGAAATAAAAACTGATAGATTTACATCAAATTTTCACAGTATATGGGTTGTGGTACAACACAAAACTAATTTAACTGGGAATTGTTCAGAAACCAATTCCGGACCCAGAACTTCTAAAATGTTTTTTTTATCACAGCACCCATTGGCAATACTCGGAGATGTACGTTGCACCTCGCCAGAGGCATGCATTCTCCGAAGGCTCTTGTTAAAATATGGTTTCCACTCCACAAAATAAGACTCCCTTGGCTACACGGGTGAAAACACAATTGCCTCAGTAATTCGAAGGAATTTTGATTAATATATTTACCTCACATATTTTGATTTAATAAAAGTTTGTCCATTCTTGGGTTGGCTATTAAATTGTTCTTAAAAATTAATGCTTATTTTACATATATTAATAATAACTGTGGACATAAAATTATATTTTGTTGGAAGATTAAATTAATCACAAGCTTGTTTTTTTATGATATATTGGTTTGTTAAATGCCAAAATGATTGCTATTTTCACAAAGGATATGACATTACTGACCCGGATAATCTGAAACCAGTCTTTTGACAGACAGATAAATATTGACTCTCTGTATACACAGGTGGTATATAATAAATTTGAGAATACAAAATGAGAGATATATGAAAGATTGAAACCTTTTAAAATACTCATTACAACGTAGATTTTGATAATAGAAGTTAATGTGAAAAAGTCTCATTTGAAATCACAAACCAAATTTGTCATACCAAGTCTGCCATTTATGGCTCCTTCACACTTCTTCGGACAAACTCCTCCAATCTTACAGTTATCTCAAGTTCCACGGGGCACACCATATAAGGCAGGGCAGTGAGTTATAAAAAGTTGATAGAATTGTCAAAATTTTTTAAATATTTACTTGTGACGTCACAATGAAAACAGAGTTCAATATAGGAATAATCCTCGACATAACCATGGTATACGCAGAATTTTACCATGGTTTGAGGTTATAAACCCCGAAGGCGAACATAGTCATTCCATGGTGATTTTTAAACCACGGAAAAGTGACGGAATTCCGTGACGGAAACGGAAAATCGCCTAAAAATCGCCTAATATACATATATAGTGCATATGAGTATTCTACAGATAGCAATTAAGGATTACTTAGGTGATTGTTCAGTGGATTTTGTTCTTGATTTAAATTCGCATCTTACTTTTATGATACTAGCTTATGTTAAGTTTCCAGTTTAATTATCTATCTACGACTATTCTACACACTCTAATAAACAATTTGGTGGTTGTCTTATTGAAATCTTGCAAATATTGAGTATTTTACAGGGATTTTAATAAAGCCCTTGATTTCCCAGTATTTCTAAATTGGGCGATTTTTTTCCGTGGATGTTGGTGATGAATATTTTACTTTTAAGATATGTTATGTTAAGTTTCCAGTTTAATTATCTATCTACAACTATTCTACACACTCTAATAAACAATTTGGTGGTGGTCTTATTAAAATCAAGCAAATATTGAGCATTTTCAAGTGTTTTTAACATAGCCTTTGATTTCCCAGTGTTTTTAATTGGGTGATTTTTTCCGTGGATTTGCTCCTTGAATATATTACTTTTAAGGTATCTTTTGCAAAGTTTCCAGTTATGTTACCTATAAACGAGCATTCTCCACATAATTGTGAACAATTTGGTGGTTGTCTTATTAAAATCAAGCAAATATTGAGCATTTTACAGGTATTTTAACAAAGCCCTTGAATTTCCATTGTTTCTTAATTGGGCGATTTTTTCCGTGGATGTTGTTTCTAAAGTTCGGAATTTCCGTTGGGCGATACGGAAAATCGCCTAAAAATCGCCTAAAATCGCCCAAATATCGCCTAATTTACTTTAAAATGACCTCCTGAACAGCAACATCAAAAATTAAATCCACAACTCTTTTAGATTACAGATTTTGTGGAAGTATTAAAAAATAAAGTAAAAGAATAAAGTTGACCCTTCAATAAAGATAAAACAAGCAAGCAATCAACCAAAAGCATTTCCATTAACATAAGATATCTTAAAAATAAGATATTAATCACCAACATCCACGGAAAAAATCGCCCAATTAAGAAACAATGGAAATTCAAGGGCTTTGTTAAAATACCTGTAAAATGCTCAATATTTGCTTGATTTTAATAAGACAACCACCAAATTGTTCACAATTATGTGGAGAATGCTCGTTTGTAGGTAACATAACTGGAAACTTTGCAAAAGATACGTTAAAAGTAATATATTCAAGGAGCAAATCCACGGAAAAAAATCGCCCAATTAAGTTACACTGGGAAATCCAAGGCTATGTTAAAACACTTGTAAAATGCTCAATATTTGCTTGATTTTAATAAGAAAACCACCAATTTCTTCATTATAGTGTGTAAAATACTCATTTATATGTAACATAACTGGAAACTTTGCATAAGATGCCTTAAAAGTAATATATTCAAGGAGCAAATCCACGGAAAAAATCGCCCAATTAAAAACACTGGGAAATCAAAGGCTATGTTAAAAACACTTGAAAATGCTCAATATTTGCTTGATTTTAATAAGACCACCACCAAATTGTTTATTAGAGTGTGTAGAATAGTCGTAGATAGATAATTAAACTGGAAACTTAACATAACATATCTTAAAAGTAAAATATTTATCACCAACATCCACGGAAAAAAATCGCCCAATTTAGAAATACTGGAAAATCAAGGGCTTTGTTAAAATCCCTGTAAAATACTCAATATTTGCATGATTTCAATAAGACAACCACCAAATTGTTGATTAGAGTGTGTAGAATAGTCGTAGATAGATAATTAAACTGGAAGCTTAACATAAGCTAGTATCTTAAAAGTAAGATGCAAATTTAAATCAAGAACAAAATCCACTGAAAAATCACCTAAGTAATCCTTAATTGCTATCTGTAGAATACTCATATGCACTATATATGTATATTAGGTGATTTTTAGGCGATTTTCCGTTTCCGTCACGGAATTCCGTCACTTTTCCGTGGTTTAGAAATGTTTCTAAAGTTCGGAATTTCCGTTGGGCGATACGGAAAATCGCCTAAAAATCGCCTAAAATCGCCCAAATATCGCCTAATTTACTTTAAAATGACCTCCTGAACAGCAACATCAAAAATTAAATCCACAACTCTTTTAGATTACAGATTTTGTGGAAGTATTAAAAAATAAAGTAAAAGAATAAAGTTGACCCTTCAAAAAAGATAAAACAAGCAAGCAATCAACCAAAAGCATTTCCATTAACATAAGATATCTTAAAAGTAAGATATTAATCACCAACATCCACGGAAAAAATTGCCCAATTAAGAAACAATGGAAATTCAAGGGCTTTGATAAAATCCCTGTAAAATACTCAATATTTGCATGATTTCAATAAGACAACCACCAAATTGTTTATTAGAGTGTGTAGAATAGTCGTAGATAGATAATTAAACTGGAAACTTAACATAAGCTAGTATCTTAAAAGTAAGATGCGAATTTAAATCAAGAACAAAATCCACTGAAAAATCACCTAAGTAATCCTTAATTGCTATCTGTAGAATACTCATATGCACTATATATGTATATTAGGCGATTTTTAGGCGATTTTCCGTTTCCGTCACGGAATTCCGTCACTTTTCCGTGGTTTAGAAATCACCGAATTTTACCGGGGTTCTTAGCCAATCAGAATCGCGGACACAGCCGTATCATGTTAGAATAAGTTATTATGTGGTAAAACTAGAGTATATCCCATTTTGAAATTTCCCCCAAATTCTGTTTTTATTACCTCTGTCAAAGAGAATATGCTTTTTAAGTGTTTGTCTGCCTGTATGTTTGTCAGTCAAATGGCTTGACAGTCGATCTGTTTTCATTATGACAATTACTCTGAAAAGGAATAACATATATTTATGAAAGTTTGTGTTTGGTTAGGGCCTGGCATAAAGAAGAAGGGACTAGACCTTGGTGAGACACCTGGATCATAATCTGGATACAGAAAAATATCCCAAACTTTCAAAGGTTCCTTTTATTAGTGTATTGTCAATGATTTTGACTTTCTGATCATCATTACTACAAAACTAATGATCTGGGCCTGTATTCACAAAGATTCTTATTCTTAGAATTAGTCTTATTCTTATTTTTTTTAGACTTAAGTGTAATTCTAAGAAAAATTCTAAGAATCTTTGCGAATACAGGCCCAGGTCTTCATAAATTATTATGTGGGTGGGGCCTGGTGAAGGGAAGGAAGTGGTTACATTTTGGGAAAGATTTGGATCATATTCTTGATACAACAGCAAAAACAATCATCACTTCTTGAAAATGCCCATTGCTAGAGTAGTTATCCTATAAAATTGAGAAAATATATTTTTATATCTCACCTTGAACAAGAACCCTACCAAGAAAAATAATTTCACTCGCTCAATCTGTCCCACTGTCACATAAAGTTTCTGATCCTTCCCAAATGACCAGCTAGGTTTTAACATTCTTTGCAAATCTGGAGCCAAGTAATATAAATATTCCACTGCCAAGATAGATTGGGAGCAGGCCCGCTTTTGGCCCTCCCGGGTCATCCCTGTAGGTCCCCACTGGCTATCTTGTACATCTGGCCCTATCCGGGCCATTTTTCAGGCTGTCCGGTACAAAAATTGTCACCTGGGAAGATTCTAAACATGTTTAGAGTTTACAATGTACTACCACGTTGATCTCCTGCGTTTCCTAGTATTCTGAATTACCCAGGGTGATCTTCGTTGACACTGAGTAGCCTGCAAAAATAAAGCCTTTTCATGAGAAGAATTGTTGAATATCTGCTCATGAATGTCTCAAATATTACAACAACTTTTTATGTCATGACCAATGACCATCTGATCCCCCCCCCCCCCCCCCCCCCCCACACACACACACAAAGGCGTATGACTATTTCTAGTCTAATCTAATCTAATGTGGACTTTTATAGCGCTTAATCTCCATCACTGATGGGCTCTAAGGCGCATCTAAACATAAAGCAAGGCAGTTAGTGTTAATCAAGGGACATAGCCAGGTCGTACCAAGGAGACACAGATGTGACGGGGGAGGCTATGGTGGGTAGGCTTTTGCAAACAGGTATGTTTTAAGCTTCTTTCTGAAGGAGGCAACTGATGTTGCACTGCAAACATATTTCTGACCTAGTCCAACACTTTACACTAATGTCTAGGAAGATAAATGTTACCTGCTGCTTTGGAATCATTAGCCATTTCTGAAACAGTCAAGCTACAACCAAACGGTCTTGTTTACTTACGTTTTGAGTTTGATTCGATTCTATTCTGTACTTTTATGGCACTTAATCTCTGCCAGGAAGACTCTAAGACACAACACTAAAATCCAATTTCAAAAAGTCATTTATCCATAGCTGTGGCCAAGTCCAGCAGCTCGTAATTGGGTAAAACATCTTTGACGAGGATTAGCATTAAGGTAAGACATCTTTATTGGCATTCAGAAATTATTTTATGTTCAAGACCACTTTTTAAAGTATGACTTCTAGCAAGGCTTGCACTTCTAGAGATCACTTCTTTTTAAATGTCACCGAACTTTCATAAGAATTGGCGTAGCGTGATGAGTACCCGTCTCTTCACTAAAGTTAATGTCAGTACTTGGATGGGTGACCGTCTGAGTTCCAGTGCACTACTCGTGTTTCTGGTGGCTTTGCAGCCCACGCATGTAGACCGAAAAACGTTTTAACCCTGTGTTTTCGTCTCACGAGCCGTGCAGAAATTTTTTGCTCTGTGGGTGCAGGGGGGAATGATTATTTGGGGGGAGGCTCATTACTACCCAGATATCTAGGGTTTTTTTCTGAGGCATAAGGTCTTTGAACAGTCTATGGAATTGGCACTATATAAATGACACTATTATTATTATAAGGTCATGGTCGTGAAGGGAAAAACAAATACAAATGTGTAATATCCTGTATTATCGCTCATGCTAGACCATTTATGCAATGTATGTAGGGCAACAAGTTTTCTGATCAGTTAATCCAGAGATTCGGATGATAGGATGCTGGATAATGAAGGTTCAACTATATGTATAGAAATGACTGTAAGGATGGTGTGAATGGGCCATAAGGACTTAAGACCCAATTTATGAAACTGGTCCCTGGGAGAGTGTGTTTCAAACATATGAAGTCTTTTGTTGCAAGGAAGATATTAGATTTTAACCCACTGGTTAAAACCCACTTGTGTGTGTGTTTGTCACCAAATCTGTTCATGTTGTGGGTTACTTGTATTACACTGTGATTCATTAAGTGTCATCAGCAGCATGTTGACGTTGTCTACTATACTCTTAGCCTTGCTAAAGGCTCTAAATACATCTGCCAAGAAGGTATTATTTTCATGACCATTTGTTAGTCTGTATGTTTGTCCGCTTGACTGTTTTTTTTTCTTTTCCTTTTGGCACAATGACACAAATACTGCTGGATGGATCTTTGTGGAAAAAAATCAGAAGATGGGTCTTGCTCTAACTTGGATCCCAATAAATTTTTAGAGTGTTCTGGATCATCATCTGATGGCTTTTATGCTCGGATACAAACAAAACAAAAATCCAGAAATCCCCATTGACTAATTATAAAGTACCTTGGCGGAGATGTGCACTCTCGGAGTGCCCTTGTAGTCTCTATAGTTGAGACAAAATTCCTGTCAGTTTACCTAATGTGTTCTTAGATACACTGTTTTTTTACACCAAGGCACTTCTAAGTCACAGGCCGTCTGATGAGATAATATCCCAATAACCCCTAACAAATACAAGTGTTTTATACGAATAATAAACCTTTAATAAAGCCAGTAGTAGGTTTGATCCACTAGAGCTAGCCACAAAGCCCTCAGAGACACGAGTAGTGCACTGAGGCAGTCTCCCATCCAAGTACTTACGTAGCCCATTGCGGCTTAACTTCAGTGATGAGACAGGTACTCATCACACTATGCCACAATTCACGAAAGTCCAGAGACAAAAAAAACAAGGCCCAAAGGGGTTTCGGTCTACTAGCACAAGAGCAAAGCCATCAGAGACACGAGTAGTGCACTGAAGCGGTAACTCATCCCAGTACTAACATGGTCCATCGCCATTTAACTTCTGTAGAACACAGCCATTGTGGCCACGCCACAGCTTCTGTAAAGGACAGTTATTTTCCGCCGTGCCACCATTTATGAAAGTACAGGGAAAGTTCAAGTGATCTCTAGAAGTGCGAGCCTCGGTGCTTTAAAAGGTTCTTTGATAGAAATTTTGGTGTCACTGCACAGCAGTAAAACAATAAGTTCAATCACTAGCCAGTCAGATTCACTGATATAAAATTTATGTAAATTCTGTGTTCATTGGTCATGTGTCAACTCGGTTGCAAAAACAGAGCCTCAAGCATGGCTACTATCCCCTTACAAACTCGTGTCTAATGATTACAGTTTTCACAATACCTCACACAATGCAGGTAACTTGTCCATTAGACAAAATACAAACATTGCATACCTGGGCTATTATTAATTCCCCTGTCTTAATATTCCATTTCACCCCAATACCTGCCTCTTGAAAATGAAGATTATTTATCTTTTCATAAAATTCATATTTGATATAAGCAATACAACACAAACTACAGGAATTTATATATACATACTTAATAATAAATTGAACATTAAAAATTATAACTTTGGCTATGCCTGTAATTTTTCTACAAATGTTACCAAATAAGTAGCATTTTAGAAGGCACTATTTCTTGCTAGTGGGTCATGATAAAAAAAAACAATTCATAAAAAATCTGGATTTGCAATCTGGATCTATGAACAATAATTAGATAAGGTCACCTCATAGCTAAATAAGGGTTTTTCACCTAAGTTTTTTTTCTTGGAATCAGTATTCACCAAGCAAGAATTAGAAATTTTTGGGAATACAATTTAAGAATTTATTACTTGAAATCTTTCAGAAGGACTGACTCACAGATAGACTACACATGGTATGAAAATATGAGAATGTTTCAATGTATAGTTATTCAGTTTTTGTACACAGACAGACAACCAGGCCAAATTACAATATCTTCCAACCCTCTCTTGGTGATAAATGAATCCATGTTTTATCAGTGGATTCGTTCATCTGGGGAAGTGTGAAAGCCGTTTGTATCTTGTACTTTCTTCACAAACCACAACAAATGGCTTGACCCTGAAGAAGAATAAACACATATTTATACCCAGGATGTAAATTCTGAACTGACCACAAGTTTAGTGTATTGGTAGTAAATCTAGTTTAAGCCTCTCTTACAATCCATTGTATGTGCACGTACGTGCTGGTTACAGACAAAAAAATGACTAATTTGCAAGGGACACTTAAAGATTCTCTTACATCCCATAGTACGTGTATACACATGTGTATACACATGTAAGTATGCTGCAAGTATTGTTGAAAAATATTAACTCAGCCTGGTAGTGGGTAGCAGAGATTTGCACGTGCAAACAAGGAATATTTTTCTGACAAGAGTGTCAGTACTTGAACATCAAAGAATAGACTCCGACTAGCTACAGGTCCCACAGTGGGTTAATATAGATGTAAGGTACACATAAGTGTATTATACGACACGTGCCAACCCTGCAAGTGAATGGGGAGATCTTACAACACTTGCAAGGGAAATGCATGTGCGCAAGTCTCTCGTAAGTTACCCTTGAGAAATGGATGCATTTATAGCCATTCTGCATGCACACAGAAATAATTTGCATGTCAATTTTCATTGCGGGGTCTGGGCAGCCTTGATATTTTGTTATAAAATTGCAAGTGTGCCTTAAGTGTGCTTTGCAAATCCACCGATTTTTCTCTGTAAACAGGATGTATGTGCATGTACAATGGGATGTAAGAGTGGCTTTAAGCTACACATGTGATTTTATAACAAAATATCAACAGAGACCCCACAATAAAAATTGGCATGCACATTCTCTGCGTGCACACAGTATGGCTACAAAATGCATCCATATCTCAATGGACATTTACGAGAGGCTTGGGCACATGAGTTTTCCTTACAAGTGTTTCAAGTGTTCTGCATTTACTTGCAGGGTGTGTACGTGCCATATATTACACTCACGAGTACCTTGCATGTATATAAACCCACTGTGTGGCCTTTATGGGGGGGGGGGGGGGTTTCCACTGGGACAGACCGGCCGGTAACTAGGTATTTTTCAAGGGTAGGGAACTTTGTTTACATAATTGGTTAAGATCAGTTACACTTTCCAGGCTTGTTGTGGTGGATCGGCACCTTGTCCGGACCTTGGCTCCGCCCACCTGGTATTCATCCTATCGTGGATCTCTACAGCTTGTCGGTTACACTTCCTGTCTGGTCCTATACTGTTAGCATCCTGTCTGGAAAAACCTGCCGTCCTGTCCTGGTTAAGTACCACCTCCAAACAGGCTGGCTACACTAACTTGAAAGCAAACTGGCCTGTCGTAAACATAACCGACCTGACTTGGACACTTCTCGTCAAGACGGGAAGTCTCCCAGTCGTCAATCGTAGAGTCGGTAACATCTCAGCAGGACAAGCTGGGAACAGAAACAGACAAGCCACAAACCAAAACCAACAAGCCGGTTACACAACAGACAAGCCGGGAACTGTGTAGGACAAGCCAGCTTCAAGTTTACGACCCATGACTTGTCTGCTGATAACAATCTGTGACTGTATAAGGACAGTCAGTTTGCACACTGCATCATTTGGAATCTGACATCTCATGGATTACATCTGTCAGCGTTTCAAGAATAGGAGGAGTGCTGACTTCTTGATGCGGTAGTGGATGCGGTCCTCGGTGAGGCAGGTGGCATCCTGACAAAATTCTGGTATCCTGGGATGTCTATGTGTATGAGGTCGGCTAAGAGGTTGCTGTAACATCCCTTTTCTTGTCTTTGAAGGATCCAGGGTATGGCCCAGGGGTTTGATGGCTTTCTTCTTCTCCTGGGGGCTGGCTGGGGCTGTGGTGTTGGCTGTAGGGCAGGTGATGGTGCTTGGTTCAAATGTGGCCTTCTCTGTCGTCCCATCAATATGCAAATCAAAATATTAAACTCAATAAAAAAACAAAAGTACCCTAGTGTTGATTTATGAAGTTTCTGTGAAGTGTAGCTGGCATTTTTGCAGTGACAAATGATGTGTCTTGTTAGCTGGAGGGGGGGGGTTATATAGTTTTTGTTCGATCCCTACTCTGGATCCCGACTCCAGGATTCAATCAGTCTAGTTAGGGGGAGTCTGTAAAATGCTCCAGTCCTGTCGGTTTGTGACTACAGCTTGTTGGGGCCTGTTGTGGCTTGTGTGTTAGGGGTTTACGGCTTGTCAAGGTAGTTTCCCGTCTTGTCCTTGAGAAAATGATCCTGACCCCAAGTCAGGACGGGGTCTTGATCCAGACAAGCCGGTATGTGCTACATCCTCTCGGGGATATGTAACTGACCCAGCATTTTTGCACGCTTTTTTGTGGTTTTTGTCTCCAATTCCAAGACTTGTGCAATTGACCCAAGAGTCATAGGGTCGGTTATGGGGTCGTTTCCAGTGGAAACCCACCAGTTGCAGTCTGTTCTTGGATATTCCAGTTGTGACACTCTTGTTGGGACGATTCACCTTATTTTCACATGCAAATCGCAACTACTCCACTACCAGGCTATGCTCGTATTTTTCAACAGTGCATGTATTTGTAACACACAAATGTGTGTATTTACGTACAATGGGATGTAAAAGAAGCTTAAATGTAATCATAGATTATATGTGTTGTTTCTTGCGGGCCATAGCCAGAACTATGTAAAATATGTAAATCTACCTACTGCCCATAAATATATTATATTCTGTTTACAATACCAATTTTTTTTTACAAATACCTAAATTATAAAAGGCATTTAATAAAATTCTGTAAATGTTTAAAAACATTGTTATATACCAATATCCAGAGGTTGGATACACTTTATTCCTGAGTTAAATCTATATTCTGGCTTAATTCTAAGACATTTTGGCTTAAGTTGGGATTCATAAAAAACTTAAGCATTCTCTGGGTGGTTTGTTAATTTATTTGGGTTTTAACATCGCTTTCAACGCTGTACAGATCATATCACAATTGGTCAAGGTTCTGTACTGTAAACTGCCGACCATCGGTAAGCAACTACCAGCTTTCCCACATAAGGTCTGGGGTTTGAACCACTGACCTCAGAGGTGGAAAACGAGTGTGTTACTACTGCATCACCATGGCCCCTATCTTGGCGGTTTGGAACAATTCTGCAATGTGAAACAGGGGTGTAAACAAAACATTTTCATTTATAGACTGAGACAGTGGAAGGCCTTGATCTGACCTTCAAAACCTGCATGAATTGACATGAAATGACACCAATATCCAACACTAATGAGGGACATGTAATTACATCAGTTCTTTGGTTACATCTTCAGTGCAATGTATTCAATGGATGAAACAGTATTACAGTAAATTGCAACCTTCTAGTTTTTTCAGATAATAAAGCCTTGTGAGATTCTATAACATACCTGACAATTCTTGATTCATGTCAACACAGGTGTCTTGGTAGTAGTAACAGACAAAGTAAAATTGGAAAAATAGAACTGAAACCAGAATACTCGTAGAGTGCAGGCCTCCGCCAAGGCATGTAATATTAAGTAAATGAATAAAAAAATAAAAAAACTCTGGATTATTTTTTTTGTCTCCAAAGAGTGATCCAGACCACTCTCATAATTTAACAGTATCTTAGTTGGAAGAAGACCCATGTTTTGATTTTTTTTCATGAAGTTCCAACGAGTAGTATTTCCGTAATCCTGCTAACAGACAAATAAACGGTCATGAAAGTGATATCCCATTGGTGGAGGTAATAAGATTTGACCCCCTCATAGTTTTAAACGGCTAGGCAATGTAAAATCTTATCCATCTTGGTTAGTTATGGCTTCCAAACAATTTTGACTGGCTACCCTGCAAATGGCATAAAAACCAATCTGCAGGGGAGAAAATATAAAACTACCCAAGTGGTGTATATTTGTAAGTGGTATCATAGTAAATACAAATAAAATGTTATAGTTTTGTCCTTTCCTACACCGCCCTTGTTACAACTTTCACACGACATACTAAAACGTGTCCATGAGAAGATCTTGTGAGCAAAAGAAATTCATCTGTGCATGCTCGCATTCATCTGGGCATGCCCACAGTACCAAATCCAGAGGTGGAAATTATAAACATTTCAAAACTTCCGTAGGACGTGCAAGGTAATGGACATTTCGCTAATGTGTCACAAGTTTACATATGAACCTTGTATGGTAGTTGAAGGACAGGGATATTTCATCAAACGCCTATAACTGTGGGTTATACCACCTGTAGAGTGAATCATGATGGAATATAAATGAAAAAATATTGGTGAAGTGTAAAGTCCAAATTCCAAGCTTTGTGCCAATCTGGGATTTTGAATAACCTCTTGCAATGGTATTCGAAAAGTAATGTATCTGAATTTGTCTGGGTAAAGTAGATTCATAACTTGTATTTGTATCAGTAAGTATTCTAATCAATTAAAGTCTTTGAAAAATATTCATAAACCAGAAACAACCAGTGAAGAACCAACTAGTAAAGAGGACTTAAATATGGCCGCCATAAACTTTTCTCCACTTCAAAATTTGTAATGGCAGTAAATAAAGTATAATTACACAGAACACCTCACTAAAGTAGTCTTTGAAATGTTTATATGATGTAACATGGTTTTCTATTTCAAAACAGCACTTATCCTTAGACAAAATGCATCAAATGAAACATATAAAAGGTCATGTGACACAGAAAACCACTGTGGTTATTTGATAAGCTTGGACTTAGCTAAGTCACCCTTTATGAAATCCATTTAAGTCCCAGACATAGCTAAGACCAAAGTCTTAGATTTAAGTCCCTGACTTAGCCAAAAACTTGGGCAAGTCTAAGTCCCTTTGTGAAATCGGCCCCTGGATTCTGTATCCAGATCCAGGCCTGGACTAGCTGTAAAGAGGGCCAATCCATAATGTTCCCCGATCCAATGAATAGCTTTGAGTTATATATGTGTATGGATTTTACTGACAATCACAAAAAAAATCAGGATTCAAATTAGGAGGATTATCCTTTAGAACCAAGCCATGGATAGATTCTACCTTGTGTCATCCAAAGATGACCCTGATTCAATGTACAGTTTGCAAGTTACGTGTGTGGAGAAACAAACAGACAAACGTGCGAAATTGCAATACCCTTACCCTTGTCCTTCTAGGGCTAAGGATACTAAGGATTTTTGTTGAAAGCATACCAAGTTACCAACAGTTTATGATAATATTGGTAAATTTTGTCAAAGCACGCAAGGATTGGGGTGTTGAAATCTTGATTGTCTTGCACTGGACATAGACTAAATGAACCTCACTTCTATTTCTGGATCCAATAACATGTGACATCAGACTTCAAACACACCAGTGTCATAAAGACATCACGGATGAAAGAACAACGAAAAAGGTATTATTTGTAGGTGACATTTTGTTGCTGTTTACATACCTACAGTGGAACTCCCACACTCTAAAGTTATAACTAAGTTTCAGGGTTGAGAAGTAAGGAAAGTTTTGATTTATTATTGATAAACTCCAAACACACATTTCTAAGGGGATTGCAAACAGTACATGACATCAGTAGGAAGTCACTAAATGACAGAACTGTAACTATGACTTATTGTTGATAACCACTGTCTCACTGTTCCGTTTGTCTGACTCCTCCCCCCAGTAGGCCCTCTACCCTGTTTGGGAACTGGCTGGATGTTGTATGTTAGATCTTATACATGTTTGTGATGTGATTACCCACCCCATTCCCCCAAGGGAAAGTTCGAGGTTATTGTAAATCATAACCACTTGTCTGTTTGGGACCATAACTCAAAAACTACATGTCAGAGATCAGAGTCATATTTTTACACAAGGTGGCTTCTACCTGAAGCGCAGACTTCCTCACAGGGGATCCACAATGGGACTACAGAAACTTTTAGGGATTTTTGTTAATTTGGTTCCCAAAGTGAAGGCTTGTCCTCCCTCAGACACTTCCTGTTACAACCTGCAACTATGGCCTTGTGGGTAACATATTTGTAATTGGCTAGATACACAGAGAACCTGAGATCAATTCCAGGTACAGGCATATGAACAGTTGCTCTGAGAAACACTTATAATGGTGGTTCTCTATCATTGGGTCCTATCCCCAATGACAGGCTAAAGAACCTCAGGGATAAATGGTCATCCCTGAGTTTCTGTCTTTCAGTTAAGGGAATGTCAGCCACTAGAAATATTTATATTAATCAAAGTCACTGATCATAGGCCTGTCGGCCAAATATTCTGGTTCCAATTTTTCTCGGAAATTCAGAAGGGATGTCTTGACATAACATTTAACTCAGAAAATACTCTTTCTTCCATAATTCTTCTGTCTCCAGGATTGGTGAAAATTGAAATAGATTGTTTACAAAACAAAGATTCTTAAATCTGAAGGAACAATAGGGTCATTGAAATGGAGACAATATGTAAAGCCATCTTGTGACATGATGGGTTTCATATGAAGTAGTGTAACTTCTTTAAAATGTTTTCCTTTTTTTCATGAACAAAAAGTTTGATATAAAAACAATATAAAACCAATATGACACATATATGTGTCACAACAGACAGTGTATATCTTATAAACCAATTCCTGTTTTATAGAGGAACCATTCATAACAAAAAGTGAAGTAATTAATTGAGAGCTGTTTAGTGTTGTGTACCTGTCAGTAATTACTGTTATCATATATTTCAATCTAAAGCCTGTCACCTTTAAGTACCAGCTAAAGCACCCCTACCCAGAGTCCCCAGATCTCTATCTACACTAATTCACCCAGGTCCCTTTCAATTTGCCACATACCGCCCATCTGAGTCCCCGTTATTTATAGACTCTAAAAAGGCATTTGATAATGTAGATGTTTGGCTTTGACGGTAAATCGGCCTCTAATTGCGGTCCTGGCTAACCTCACATCTTCTCACATTACTCTGTAACTCTCTCTCCCCCTAGTGTGTGTGCGTTGTACTTTCAACTCCCCCTTCACCCCTCACCCCCTCTATAACCTCATCACTCCCATGTTGGCAAAACCTTGTATTGAGGAGGTGAAGTGGGGCGGAAACTAGTGGAGACAACACTACTTGTGGAACAATAAACTGAGGACAGATTGGGAGGAGAGATGACTATTAAAGCCTTGTTATAAGGACTAATCTGATTGTGTGGTCCCCTGGCCTGGAAACACTGGCTCAGTCAGCCAGAAGTGAAGTAGTGAATCTGCAGGGAAAGTCAACAGGGGAAAAACCTAATGTAAGTGGAAGGAAGAGGGGGGGAGGGTATAGCCAAACACTTTCTTCCATCTTAATAGTCACCTAGCCCTTCTCTAAATGTCTACAGTTTCTTCATTTATTTTGTCTTTTAATTTATTTGGGGTTTTACGTCGCTTTCAACACTGTACAGGTCATATAATGACGGGTAGTTGGAAGGGCAGAGGAAACCAGTACATAAAGCTTGTCAGGGTTCTGTAACTGTAAACTACTGACCAACGGCAAGCAACTACCAGCTTTCCCACTTGAGGGCGTACTGGGAACCAGACCCCAGCCTCAGAGGTGGGAGGCGAGAGTGTTACCATTCTACCACCGTGGCCCTCTATTTTGTCTTTTAAATATAAGACTTTACAAATGATAAAAGTTTGTTTAAAATGCATATATGTTATGCAAATGTCTTCATTTCCTCTGATTTGTGATGTTGGGTACGAGTCCAACTCTTGAGAACTTTTGTGAAGTACTAATGGCCCCTCCCATTGCATAGGTTAAATCACAATAGGTAGTTTTAGGGATAGAGGAAACCTATACACACTAGTCGGTCAAGATTTTGCATGATAAACTGCCAAGCATTGATAAACAATGACCAATTTTCCGACATAGGATCAGTTCCAGGATTTGAACCCCCAATGTCAGAGGTGGGGGTTGAGTTTGTTAACCATTTCCCCACCAAATCTCCAAGTCTATGTGACAATTCTTTTGTATGTAATAATAATAATAAATTTCTTTTCACGACCACTAGCCATAGTCATGTGTGTGGTTCACTGAAGGACCACAAACAAAGCCACAAATTGTACATTAAAAACCCCATTTCCTCTGTGATGTTTGGACAGAATGTGAGTTAAACATATAGCCCAGATGCAAGGCTACATTATACCCAAGCTGTGTTATAAAACAAATCAACTTCTTACTGAATTACTGAAGCTCCAAAAGTGACAATCACAAACTTGGCAGGTTTATGGGCGGGCGTTGAAGTCGCCATGTATGTCAATATTGTTGATATGTAGACATACCGACTGTGTTTCCTACTGCATGTTCCACGGGAAAGTCAATGAGTGTGTGACTCGATGTTGGGATGAAAGCCACTAGGGGAAAATATCCTGCATGGACAAAACCTCACACACAATCATATTGAGGGACTAACGAGTGTGGCATAAAATGATTGGTATGGTGGATGAAACATATTCAGTGGAAATGATTAATGTGTATAAAATCATATTAGGATTCTGACTCTCAGCCTTCATGGCTTCAAGGTAACCTGTAAAAGGGCTCCTGGTATGACTGAATGACAGACAAAACCCTGAAAATGTGGCTACTAGGACAAAACCTGGAGCAGATTCTAGAAGGTGGACACATCATCGAAGTTATAACTTCAAAAAAATTATTACATTATAAAACACATTCAAAGAAATGTATTTTTCATTCTTTACTGAGCAATCGATTATACATTGTAGATGAAAGGAAAGAAAGATTTGATATGGACATATATTATTACTACACAAAAATGCTATGAGTGGATTATGTTTTTGCTATTGGTTTGACCCTTTCCTGCGCATAGTGGTTTGGCTATTATTCTCTTTGAAATATATCATGCAAATTTTAATGTTTAACTGTAATACAATACTGAAAAAGATTAACCTACTAGCTACCAGTATAAGCACGACTATCCTGTGAACAAGCACTATACAAATACAAACATATGTATATAATTTTAAAATAACATGGTAATTTAAAAACATGGGATTTTTTCCAACCATATTAAAATTACATCCATGGTTATGTCCAAGTAGCCATACTTTTCTTGGGTTTTGTCCTACAGGGTTTGGTCCTGCGGGTTTGTGTCCATTTGCCGGTATGTGACTGAAAGAGAAGTTTGACAAGTTGATTAGTTTAAATACAGTTTTTCAGAGCTTTGTTCATTCACTTAAGTCTTACTTTGGTGGTCAAGGGTTTCAGATCCAGCTGACAGCAACATATTTGACTGACTGCAACCATGTGTTGATTTGATTATACCTGTTGAAAGCGACCTGAATGGATTGGAACCCTTCCGGGAGGGAACTTCTTGGATGGGATTCTTTCCAAGATGAAATCTTTCCCTGTGGGAACTTTTCAAATGTTATAAGCTTTGGACTTATTCGTGTTATCAACAATAATATATAAACTTAACTGGCTGCTGAGGTACATGTATTTACGAATCAAGTTGTAGGTGTAGAAAATTGGCCTCCCTTAAGTTCATTTCAATAATAATGAACAATATTGTAGACATAAATAAAGACTGAATAGAAAAAAAATTAACACTTTTATTGCAAACTTGACAACATATTAAATGATCCAACACTTACCATTTACAGGTTGGGATGTCTTCTCACCATCAAATCTGACTGAGAAGTTATGTGATTCTAAAAAGTCTTAATCCTTCAACTTTATCTTTCAAGAAACCTGCGCTTTTAAATCAATTACCCATTTCTTCAAGCATATCCATCACAGTTGCTTAACGTACCCTGCTTCTGGTGTTTTCCTATTTTTTCTTATTCCTGGATTTTGAAACAAGAACTTGTTTTCGTTTTTGCAAGTTAGATTCCCTCTTTTTGGATGAGATTAAGATGAGATTACTAAAAGCTCTAAAGTGAAAATATACTAGTTTCAGAATTGTTCAATTGTATCATACTTTCATAAAGAAGGCAAGGGGGTGTTTCTGCTTTGGGGTATTTGTGTGTTGGGCTTTGTCCTAGACTGAAACCTTTGCGGAAAGGGAGACAGTGTCTTGTCTCCATATAAGCACCTGACTTGTTGATTTACACTTGTACAAATTCATGTGTTTTTTTGGTGAGATTGTCATGAAGTATAATATCAACTAATGTAAACATTTGTGTGTCCCCCAAGTCTCGAAACAACTCATAAGATATTTTCAAAGTCGGTCAAAAAATGGGAGAAAGCTGATACGTAATTATGGCTTCATACATAATGGATATCAAATGAACGTCTATATCTAAGAGATAAGTGACTTTAAAAGATTAATGAACATTTAGACGCCATGTATAATCCCTCTTAATACCCGCCCCCATTTATTTCTGAAATCTTAAAACAACTTTGGATACCTAGAGTTAAGCTTTTAATTTGTTAGATCTCCCTAGCCTGCCTTAATCCCTTTAGCTTTGAGCCCCCTATGGCATAGACATAAACCCGTATTATAATCCCCTGACCTATTATTTGACTTCCCCTACCCCCCCCCCCCCCTAAAACTCAAGCTAGGATCTAAGTTAGGTCTCTACTTGAGGGGGGGGGGGGGGCTACTCTTTCTTAAAATTAAGACACCCCACAAGGCCTCTGTTACCATCTTTGTTGGTGAATCTTTGAACAAGAATTCAGGAAAGAATAAAATCCCTTTCTATTTTCGTTTTCTATCAAAAGATTGTTTTGTTAAAAAATCTGACTATTATTAACTGAAAGAAAAGGTTTGGAAACAGTTAGATCTAATAGATCTAGTTAGAGCAAGGCTTTGTGGGTTATTTTATTCTTTAGAAGTCACATGATAAATTGATGTGGTATCTATGGTTATATAATATAAATAATTACCATCAATATAAACGCAATATGTTCACTCAAGTGTGTTTACCCAAGCCCACAGTTTGTCTTTTCAAACCCCCTTTACACCTCTGGATAATTACCTTAATTTGGAGATTCCTACCCAGATTCATGTAACAGGTGATAGACATGTTAGAAGAACTTACTCACAATTTGGTTCTTTTTTTGGATAGCAGCCCTCACACTCCTCCGACAGGGAGTCCCGATATAGGCCCAGTTTTAAAACAGGTCTCCAAAATCTGAAGTCTCTAGCCAAATAAATCCTCTCTTTTAGTTTCTCAGACACTCAATGGATTGAAATACTATTGTAATAATTATGTTGAAGGCTAAAAATTAAAAAAAGATATCTGTGGCTGGAAATATAAGTCTTGTGGTCATTTTTAGCAAGCAGGGAACATTAACTCATAATTTCATTAAGACATATTTTCTCACGGCAAAGATTACTGACCGGAAGACCACTTCTCTCATGAAATGAGTGAACAGGAGTAGTTTTTGTTTTACTTGGTCGTCTAGTCACCTTTACGTTTTCCCCAAAACTTATATTACCAGTTGGCACTGTCTATATTTATAATACAAAAAGAGCCTTATAAATATTTTTCTGTACACGTGTGCATTGTCCATTCGGGGAAGTGTGAACTTGGACTAAGTAAGTGATTTGTCTTAGTAAATAACGTCTATACATAATGAGTTATTTTTTGGTTGTAAAGATGAAGCTAATACAATAACAAGGGTCACCTTGAAAGTCTGTTGTAATTACTCGCAGAGAAACCCATCCTACTCCCCCTTCCCCACCCCCTCCCTGAGGTCCAATATACTGACTTAGCTCTTGAGTAACTTGCTTATGATAATGAGTCATTCCAATATGTAGTTACAGGAGAATAATGAGAAACCTATTGTCTTTACTCAGGGGTTCAAACTACCCCTAATGTGGGAAGACAAAGCATGTAATTCGGCAAGTTTAATGGATAAAACTCTGGAGGACAAAAACCCCGGAAAACTATGTCTACTGGGACAAAAGTCCAGAGATAATTTTAAAGGGGGGACAGGCACATTTCATTTTTCACAACATAATGCAAAAATAAATACTTCTGAATGTCTGACCTAAAATGCACATACAAATCATGGCAAATATGACACTGAAGTAGAACACACATGGCACATTCTAAAACAGCCAAAAATAGAGGCTAAATGGCAAAAATGAATGGCTTAAAAGACAGTAGTAGAAAAGGGTGTAAACCTATTAACAAAAAAATAATTATCATTTGGTAATCTGGCTAAAATAACACAATCAAAATTTCCACTCTTATTTTGAGAATCTCAGCAAAACCAACCTAATTGACTGATTGATTGATTGATTGATTTATTGGTTGATTGATTGATATGATTTTGAAGTTGCTTTCCACACATAGTATGAGGTTACGTCACTTGTAGTTGTTGATAGGATGGAGAAAAGCAGTGTTACTAGTTTGTCAACCATCAGGCAATGGCAGGCAACGACCAAACTCCTCACTCCCCTTAAAAGTGTGTTGTGAGGCAAAATTTTGCAAGGGGGTACAAAATATCGCAAGCCCCATGCCAATTTTGTGTATTCCATTGCAAATATTGCAGATTATACATTTGCCTTGATTATTAAAGGGGTTAGAAAGCAGTAGATCTCTTTTTGAGGCTGTTTGGGTGGTTTCCTTTTTGATGACTTTACTTTTACACTTTATCCTTCAATATTTTTATATGTAGTTAATGGTTTCTTTCTTGAGAAATAATAAATGTTTCATGATACTCATACCATTGTCTTTATGGCTTTAATGAGTAGCTAAGACCAACTAAAGTCATTTCCAATCAACATATTTGAACACGTCACCCTTATTATTAGTACCTTTGTGAGACAATACCTTTGATTAAGACAAGGGGATGCACTTTTTGATGGGGATACACTATTTTGTTACAAATTTCTTCACCCATAATCCTCCTGTTGTTCGGGATGCAAAATGTTGCAGAAAAGTTATGCAGCCCCCAAAAGATCAAAGCATGGGATACAATATATAATGGGATGTATTTTTTTCGTTACACCGGCATTGAACCCGGGGTATGTAAGGTGGTATTTGAGTATGCTAACCACTCTATTACCATCACTGCCTCCACCTGAAATTAAGTTGAATAATTTATTCTTGTTAAACCAGATTAAGTAAAAAAAAAACGATACACTATTATGTTATTATAATATTCTGTTGGAGTTTGGCGCCATGAAGTTGGTGGTTGAGATGACCAGACAAACATGGTCACAGCAAGCAATAGGGCAGTAGCTGGTGTGTGTGTGGGTGTGTTTGTTTCAAAGTGGATGCTGTGGAGGGGGAAGGGTGACAGGTGTCTCTGTGAGCAGAAGTAAATAATGGGGTGATAATCATTAAAACAGGTGTCATATACAAAAACGCAGGACCTTAAATATCCCTCAATCATACAGGATAAATCACCAGGAGAACAATAGCTTAAAGGTCAAAATCCCAGAGACATTTGGGAGTTAGGAAAGTACACCAAATTAGTTTTCTGGGGTGGGTTTATTTTGTTTATTTGGGGTTTTACGTCGCTTTCAACACTGTACAGGTCATATCACGACGGGTAGTTGGAAGGGCAGAGGAAACCAGTACACATAGTTCGCTAGGGTTCTGTACTGTAAACTGCCGACCAGCGGCAAGCAACTACCAGCTTTCCCACTTACGGCCATGACGGGGATCGAACCCCGGCCGCAGAGGTGGGATGCGAGAGTGTTAATTACCACTCTACCACCGTGGCCCCCTATTTTGTCTTTTAAATATAAGACTTTACAAATGACACAGAGCTGGCATTTTGTCCACCCTGCCACAAACTGACCAACATTGAGCCTTGCAACATTGTCCGGCATTTTTTCCACTTGTATTTTGACCTGGATTCAAACCACACCAGTTCATTTAGATAAACGTGTATTTCTATTCATTTTTAACATATTTTAAAATAGTAACAGAATAATATATCTCTCGGGTAGTGACCAAAAATTAAAATACTAAGTTATTTTATGCATTATACATTCTTACTCACATTTCTTAATATATTTAGAGTTTTGTCCTCCTCTCACAGTAAAACTAGACAGGTGTTGCGTCCCAGGTCTAACATTTCTCTAGGATTTTGACTGAGGTAATTTTACTCTGAGGATTTTGCCCATATACTAAATTATATATATTTATTCATATACATGTATATTTAAATTTTTGTCATTCTATCAAAACATAAATAACGCAATATATATATATTAATATTAATTAAGTAACTCTTAACATTTTTATTTTGTTGTTGTAAAATGAGTGTAAAATAAAGTAACTTCTAAACTTAATGGTTGGAGTGCCTCGATTGTCTAGAAACGAGTTGGCCACTGTAATTAATGTTTGTATATTTGTAAATATTTTTGTATTAAAGTAACTAAGTAACTTAGTAACTTGTTAGTGAAGGAATCTAACAAGCAATGAAGTAACCTATACTGCTTTGCTTTCAAGGGATTCCCTTATGGCTCACCTGGTAGGATGTGGTTCTCCAGAATGGAAGGGTATGGGTTCTAATAAGTTTTTTTTTCTGATTTGTCTATAACAACTTTTGTGTGTTACATCCTGTTCAACAGCCAGGGTCATATTGGGACAGATCCTCAGCATCCCCACTAGTGGGAGTCGAACCCACACAGAGGCGACAGCCTGTGATTAGATGCCAAGTCTGCTAACCCGCCAGGCCACTGATGACCTCGACTTGGTTGGCAGGAACTTCCCTTAAAGCTAACTTGATCAGTGTGGGTCTTGAGACTAGCAGGTTGTGAGTTCGAACCTACTCTAAAACATTGTCCTGTGATACTACTATAAACTTGCATAAAACTGGTCTGCAGTATGAATAATTCAGGTAAAAATAAGTTAACATCATTTCTTCTCTAAATAATATTACCGGTTGTTCTTTTTCTGACTGAAAAGGATCTTCCTTCCATAACTATACTCCCCTCCTAAAATGCTGAAAAACTCTTCCTTTAAAATCACTGCTTTCCTGTAATTAAACATCTCTGCAGGGGGATCAGTGTTTATGTAAATATTTACACACCATTAATTAATTATAGAGGTCAATTACTGATGACTCAAGGGAGGGGGGGGTTATAACCATGAATAATCCACGGAAAAAACACAAGTGGAACCCTTGACAATGTAACAGGGCACCTGTTGCCTGCTGAGTGACGTCACTACATCTTCTAGCCAATCACATCCCAGGCTTTTGGGTTGTGCACTTTGCCTCTCGGATAAAACTAGGGGATTTTGTAATCAGATCCCAAAAGTATGGCTGGGTTTGCCAAATGTACAACGCTGTAATATTAAATAGAGACATATATTTATATTTATGTTTGTGTGTGTTGCTGCATATGAAACTAGATATATTGTCGTGTTTGAGAAGAATTTGTGGAAAGAAGCTATTAATATTTCAAAGAGATATTTCCCCCAGGTATGTCTTCTCTTATGTATTCTATGAATAATATATAATATATAAAATGGGGTGGGGGATATTGAGTGGATGTTTACAAAATAATTACGCCTCATGTGTGTTATTGGGCGTGGTAGTAAACAATTAAATAATGTTCTGTCAGTGTAAACTGAGATATATAAAAGAAACTAAGAGTTAAAATATGCATGCAATTACATGGCTTTTGTATACTTCTGAAAAAAACCAATTGCACTAAAGTAGCATGGTTTGCTCTGATTATTTAAATGAAATCTGGTTGATATATATGTGATTTAAATTCTTTTCAGTTGAAATAGAAATCAAAAGGGTTTTTGATGTTAATAAGGGGCTTCATAATGAGTTCTTATTTGACTTAGGAAAGAAGTAGGCTTGATTTAAAAACCATGCACTTAACTGCTTTGAACCATATTTTGACTGTAAATATTAGAAACATCAGTTATTTACTGGGGATATCACTAACCTCAACCAGTATTTACAAAAGTAACCATTCTCAATGGTATTGTGGTAAAGGGAGGATGTAACAATGTAACTAGTTAACTATCCAGTGTTTCAGACTTACTAAAGTAAACATTAAGCCATTATCTTTATATTGTTACAGGCTTGCATGCACCCAAACCAACAGTTAAAAGAAGTTTTTAATCCGGAGAGGGCGGAGTCTATGCGATTTCTGGTGTGCTCTGTGTTGATTGGTCAACTCCAGCTGTCAATCATTTGCCACACAGTTCCTGAGGTTTATATACTTGACATGTTGGAATGCTGTGAGTTTACAAAACACACGCCAAGTTAAAACAACACAGGAGGTAATCAGGGCTTCATTATGGTGAAATATGGATGCTTAATGATGTGAAACAGCTTCAATCTCAAAGGATTACTTAGTGAGTTTTTTTAAGAAGCAGGATATATATATAACATATACACTTACCTACGAAGGACACAGCAATAACTTCCCCATGTTGTTACAAGTTAGATTGAAGTTTACAAATACTCTAAAACACTGAAGTGACTATTTGGAAAGGCAAACCAGATTTTGGCGCCAACTGGGTTCAGTTGTCGTCTGCTGTTTGAGTTTGTCAGCAGCAGTTGTAGTTAAAGTGGACAGTGTGACGTCAGAGGAGAGGTTAGAAAAGTGAAATAGGTACATCTATGTTAAACAGAGAATTCATATTATAAAGTGCCTTAACAGTAATGGATACTGATGATTGATTTAAAATGTCTTGAAGTACTTTGATGTTAAGACTGAGAAACTGGTTTCCAATACAGATCTTAAAAGCTATGTAAGCTCTAAGTTTATACCTTATAAAGTGCAAGGCAGTTGGTTTGGGAATTTATTAAATCAATTTTATAATAAATGATTCATGATTTAAAGTACCAGTATATATTATTGTCTATTCTTAAGTTGACACTTTTAAAGTAAAAAAACAGTTTTAAAAGTTTGGAATTTCTTGGATAAGTTCAGCCCTCTTCAGACCATGTACTGGATATGTCATCTTCTGCTGCTGATGTCCATATCTTGGACTCGGCCAATGCAAGCGGCTCCCTCTGCACAACGGATTGCCAAACAAAATGCCATGCTACAAAATGGAGTAAAGACTTTGATGGGGTACAAGGACCTCCCCCTGGGTGAAAAAGGGGTGGTAAGGGGTACCCCCGATGGCAGGGTGGTACCGAGGTACATGCTGGATTTATACAGCAAGTTCAAAAATACCGACATCGTGACTGGTGGAGGGCTAGCAAATACTGTCCGGAGTATAAGTGCTGAAATAGGTGAGTAAATTTTAATAGTCTTAAGGCCTGTTCACACTGCCCCGTTCAGTCAAATCATTTCACTCCCCCCCACACACACACACACTCACTTCCAGTGTGCTGCATATTAGACCAGCACATGAATGGTTTGGGCAGAGTTTTCAAAAATATTGACAAAGCTGTTCTACCAAAATATGATTCTTGACGTATTAAATCTTACGGATACTACTATTAAAACATGAAATGCATCGAGCCAGAAACGGGCCTGGGCGAGATAAGTATTTTGCACTCCTATATAGGTTGTGTAACAAGCACATGAAATTGTGATTTAGGCATTGTCATAACCAGTTGTTTAATAGTCAGTATCTCTTGCCACATTTTCTAGATCTGTTAAATTATTTGACCTACTTTTTGACATTGCATGAAAACCATTACCAACACATTTTCTTTGCAAATATTTATAAAATACAATCTTGTTATTTTCCAGATAATTAGCCTCAATTTTTATCTTATATGTGTGACAATGAATTCAGTTATATCAATTCTAAAATGTACATTACAAGGTATTTTTTTTTACTTTTGTATCCACTATTTAACATACAATTGCACATGCATAATGCTTAATGGTCTGACCAGTTTTCTGCATGAGAATATATAGGATTAGTAACAACCTTAATTTTTCGTTTTCAGTAAATTTCCAATATGCAATTTTAAGCTATCACATGTCTGAGACGGACCTCAACCTAGCCATTTCAAATTTGTTCAAGAACCCATTTCAAACATGTATAGAAAGGCTAGGTATTCATAAAGCACTCTGGTATGTTAAGAAATATTATCTTGCCGAATAGAGTCTTAGCCTTTGTAGTTTC
Organism: Sabellastarte sp. h YS-2021; assembly: GCA_964017235.1. Lineage (NCBI taxonomy): Eukaryota > Metazoa > Annelida > Polychaeta > Sabellida > Sabellidae > Sabellastarte > Sabellastarte sp. h YS-2021. The sequence continues at coordinate 147,007,275 of OZ024931.1, forward strand.
TTCATGTTACAGGCTCTATATTAATAGTACACAATGAACAGTGAAAGCTGTTCCTAATTACATAAAGAACAAGCCTTGAACAAGGCTAATTTCTATTTAAAACAAGAACGAAGATAAAGCTTTGAAATATTATTCAGCATAATTGATATTTTAAAAGAAAAAAAAAATGAAATATTATATACTGATCTAAAGCTTTTAACTAACCAATATGTAATACTTGCTACACCCTACCATTTCATCTCTAACATGTAACATCTGTATTTGTGTCCTAGCCTTGTCTGAGGCTTTAATTTTTTTGCATTATGAAACAATTTCAGTTTACATGATAAAGTTTCAGCATATATAATGTACTCTTATATAGTCTGGTTGTTACATAAGTATACTACTATGCCAGAGACTCTGTCTGGTAAGCTTATATCTTGTAACATATGCAGTTGCTTTATGAATACTAAATACTTATATACATGTTTGAAAAAGATATGGTAAAAATTTGAGCCTTAACCAAGGCTACATTTCTGTGCAAGTGACCTCATATTAACAGCATCTCTGACTTTTTAGCACTACTATTTGACTCATGTGTTGGTGTAGAGACCCCTCATTACCAAGCCATCTGACAGCCACAGATGCCATGATCTTGGTAAATGTCCAACTTTTCTCTATATGTCCAGAAATGTCTATGAGAACCAAATGAAACAGAGTTACTAAAATAGAAACCACAGTATTGGCAGGTTTATCAGGAGAGTCTATTGACATATTTTGTTCTCACCCCAAAATGGATTTTTGGACAAAGGTTCAAGGTCAAAGTTGAAGGTCTACATCCTCTACAACATGCCTTTTCTCCTTAAGAGGTTAAATCTTATCTCTTTGCAAAAACATATCCTTTCTAGTTTATACTTTTTCTTATCCAATGTTTTCCCTGTGGTGCTTGAGGGCTCGATAGTGCAGTGGGCAAGACACTCGCCCCCCACCTCTGAGGTCTGCAGTTCAAACCCCGGACCCAGTGTGGCACACTTGGTAGTTGCCTACTAATGCTTGGTAGTTTACAGTGCGGAATTTTGGCCAACTAGTACATACTGGTTTCCTCTGGCCTTAAAACTATCAAAGTAATCAAATCATGGGTGGGAGATTCCAGTATAAACAGTCACTAAAGACAACCAAATGAAATGAAAACAGTTGTCCCCATGTCTTGAAGCTATTACATGGCTAAGACAATCCTTGAGAAGCACACGTGCTGCACACCCATACAAGCAACCATACTCACAACCATATACTACACTCTGGTCCCAATCTGTGTGACATACAAACACTTTCTAAATGTCCCCCAAAACACTTGACACTGGACTGTTAAATATTTGTACATCGTAAACCACACAAGTGCTCGGTAATCAATATGGCCGCCAGATGTGTGCTGTGTTTAAGAAATTTAAGGAAAAAACAGGAAATATAGTCATATAAATTGTTCTTCTTTAAAGGATATACATACATGTGTTAGTAAAGATTTAAAGGTGTACATAGGGGTCACGTTGGTGTAGTGGTAACTCGCCCGCCTCTCGACTCTGAGGTTGGCAGTTCAAACCCCCAAAACCCTATGTGGGAATGTTGGTAGTTTCTTACCGATGGTGGGCAGTTTACAGAAACTTGACCTACAGTATGTACTGGTTTCCACTGCCCATTAAACTACCCATCGTGATATGATCTTTTCAGTGTTGAAAGCGTCTTTAAACCCCAAATAAATAGCTTAAAGGTGAACATCTGTATCACATCGACTGGTCCTCATTGGCCAAAAGGTTTAAATACAAACTCAATGAAACATGTGTGATTTACTTATGGTCATAGCTTGTTGTAAAGGACACAAAATGCCAATTTTAACCTTTTACATCAGAGCCATGTGGCTAAATCCCAGAAATTGTGGTTGTTGCATTTTCATCAAACTAAGATCCCTGCAATACATGTACTACATGTTCCCATGATTTGGATTCGAACCTGTGCCCACAGTTATTCAAAGCCCAAACTTTTTAATACCTCTTGCAGGAAACAGTCTGCAATAAACACAACATACTTGATAACTAGTCACACATTGTACCCAGTTTGACCCCACCTTGGTATCCCACCCCCTCCCATTGCCTAACCCCTTCAAGTGTTTCATGCACATGGTCGGGGGGCTTGTCTCCCCGACCCCACAACTTGCAGATATGTCAAGCACTTAATTGTTCCAGTGTCTTTATCAAGTGGCAAAATATTGCATGACCCCTGACCCACTTAGGTCACGTGACTGCACGGAAGGGACAAAAGTGTGTGCAAGTGTATCATGCATAAGATTAGTACTAGCCTTTCTTGAGGTTCCTGTCTTTAGGTGATGAATTAAAACTTTATATTAGTTTACATAATGTACATTTACATATTCTGGCTTTTAGATCAAGATACTGTTAAGCCAGAGACCGTCTTCTGGGCCAATATGTCTTGACATATTGACATATGAGTGCTCAATGAATACTTTGCATTTGTGTACATGTTTAAAAGGGTTCTTGGTAAGGCTAGGTTTAAATATTGTATGAACTGGAAACATACTGTTTTAAAATTCAGCAGGGAGGGAGGGGATAAACCCACCATGTAAGAAAAACCACTAGCAGAACCCAAACCCTCACAAACAGAGGTTGAACCTATGTGTAGTGGCTAACAGATTTGACTCCTTACTCTGTGGACATTGGGTCAAACCCTGGTCCAGCTTCAGATTTGGAAAGCTGGTAGTTGCTGGTCGTGGCAGCATGGTTTTCAGTGGAGAATCTTGACCAACCAAGTCTCATGATAATGACCCAATACTGTGCATTTAAAGCAACAGACAGTCAGTCAGTCAATCAATCAATCAATCAATCAATCAATCAATCAATCAATCAACCAATCAACCAATCAGTCAATCAGTCAGTCAGTCAATCAGTCAGTCAGTCAATCAATCAATCAATCAATCAATCAATCATGTGAATAGTATAACAATCACATCACAATAATTTAATGATCAGAAAATTGATAACATGTGACCAATATCAATCATTATAGATCACTACACCATTACGCCAACAAAAAAGGGTTACAATTTAGATCGTGTTATTGGAAAATGGTTCTATCATATATCCTATGACGTCATGAGGCACGTATGCCCTAATTTGGCAAAAGAATTTAGCAAATCTTCCAATACGATTTAAAAGTTTAAGAGGTCCAAAGAATAGAGTGGAATTATTTAGATGTGGTGGTTTCTCATTTTTCATAGAAAACAAAAATCTTAATTTAAACAAATTCTGAAAAAAATAAGCCTGCAGAAGTGTTTTTCGCATTTTTGTCTTTCAACATTCAAAGAAAATAATACACAACTCTTTATTAAAACTCTTGTGATGAATCATTTGCACATTAAAAGCCTCCACTGAGTGAACACTAGCCTGGTCACACGGCTCTTATATATGTGGTCATTTATACAAGTTATTAATGTCTTTTAAAAAAATAAGTCACATAGTGATGTTTATTTAAAAGCATCTGATTGTAGCATAGATAGTAATAATACAAATTTTGCTTTTAAGGCCTAAATGTTTTAAAAACTAATTTTGTGTGAATGAATTTTGTATAGATCTCAGGAAATTTTAAGAATTGATTTTATAATTTTTATGTAAACAGCCCAAGCTGACAAGTTAAATGGTATTCAGATTCATCCATTCTTCTGTGAAATGTCAGGCTACAGTCAACATTCTGACATTTGTACATGGCAATTGTTTCCCTTCCAACAAACCGGGGGCTTCAGTTATCTGGTACTTGGTAAATGATAATTCAGCCCTCATTTCTGTGTTAGTGGGTTCGAACCCAATATGATATGCAAGAAATGCTGTTTACCTAATCCTGTTAAAAACTCAACTGTTAAAAGTGAATGTGAAAAACCAAACCCACTTTAAGTGACCACACAAGAGCCAAGCATCAAGGTTAGGTAAAATATAATTGCTTTCTTTTCAAGCATGAAAGCATGTCAATTATTAATCTCATCTCAAGTAATTTCCTTTTCTTTGGTAAGATTAAGAGTTTGAGATTAAACCAAAGACAAAGGAGGCATTTCACTTGACAAGGCTGAGAGGATAAGTGGTTCATTAAATATGCAAATATGCATGGCTGCCATATTGGGGTGAAGGTCAACTTCTGGACAGCAGACTTCCCGCCATCTGGCTGTGAAATGTCGTCTGCTCGTGGAGATTAGTGCCACAATGGCGGGTGATTAACCGCCTGGCCTCTTGGTCTGTTTAACCATATGGCAACAATATGGGCATCTGGATCTCCTATAGTTGTTTCATATTGTTTAGAATTATTTTGAGGAATCTAGAATATGATGTACATATCAATTACTAGATTGGACACATACAGGTCCCAAATAATGAGGTCAAGAAATGCTCTTGAAGTTTGTAATTGTTCTCGGCCGTTTTGAAACCCTGGCCGTTTCGAAACGGCCATTGGCCGTTTCGAAACGGCCAAATCATTTACTTGGCCGTTTTGAAACCTTCCTTGGTTTTGAAACGGCCTGGCCAGTTCAAAACCTGGTTTCAAAATTGCCAAATCAGTAAGCTGGCCGTTTTGAAACCTCACCTGATTTCTAAATTTTTCTGGCATAAAGAAGCCAATGTTAAATAGTTTTAAATTATGAAATTGAAATCATTGAAGTAGTTGATAGTAAATCTTTGGATATATGCTTGTATATGTAATTAACATTTAACACATGAATAAATTCAACAGAGTGTGCATGATGTATTCACTTCCATTTACAATATTTTTATAACTGTGGAGAAGAGCGTGCAGGATTAAAACTAAACAAATGGGCTTAAGGTGTTATATTATAAGCTATTGTTCTGCCCTGATCAGGTATACAGGGGGTTAAATGTAATTAACTTGTCATCAGTAGCTGATCAACATGAAAGGACTGGCTTCCTATTAACATAGAAATTAGGCCTGGGTAAATCTAATTAACTAATCATTCTAGAGAATAGCTGACCAGTAGCTAATCAGGATGAAAGAAATGGCTGCCTATTAACATGAGATATAAAGCTGGGGATGATTAGTTAATTGGATTTACGTAGGCCTTATGTTAATGAGCCCTCTTCAGCCTCATAATAGGAATCCATGCCCTTTATGTTGATTTGTCTGTTAACTGATTACTTTAAACCTTGATTAGACTGTGATCAGTCAGTTTTTGTCATAACAATAAAGGGGGTAAACTCTTTCACATAGGAAAAACTTCCTGCAATACTCTTTTTCAAATGCTTTTCAAATGACATACATATGTCCCACAGAAGGTTTACAAGATCAAAAAGTATTGAGCTGTAAATATATTAAAACTGCATTTTATATAAAAATCTAATCTGATTCCCCATAGTCTATATTTTGTAAAGGATTGTAAATGAAAAGCAAATACATAATTTGCATTGTATTGAATACACTGATGTATTGCATATTCATTACATATACAAGCAAAATATAATCAAAAGATTTACTATCAAACCTCTCATATGGTTTTCTTTTGTATGCACTAATAAATGTTGTTATATGTTCTGTTTCATATTTGTTTCACAATAAACAAAATGCAGTTCCAATAAATATATAAGTTTTTATTGTATTACAACTGTTACACTTAAAGGCAACAGAACAAACCTGTCCACCAATGTCAAACTGGTGAGGTATCAAAACGGCCAAGGCCAAGTTGGCCGTTTCGAAACGGCCAAGCCATTTCTAAACCTTGCAAAGGTATCAAAACGGCCACGGCCGTTTCGAAACGGCCACGGCCGTTTCGAAACGGCCAAAGGTTTTGAAACGGCAAGTAACATAATCACATGTAGTCTGAAAAGATAGATGATTACTTGAGACCAGCTTAAATTTTTTTATCTTAAAGCCCAAAGTTGGAAGATTTAAGGACATTCAGAATGACTCATTTCCCAGTGAAATGTTTTGCTGAAGTAAAAGATGGTGTCCCAATGCATATTCTGATCATCTTTGAAGATTATTGAGACTGATTTAGAATTTACTGCGAGTAAAAACAACACACGGATGCGATTTATACAGTTTTGAGTAGTAGAGCAGATATTGTGTACAATAACTTTTGGAGTTGAAATCACAAATGAAATTCTTGAGTTTTTAAATGTGGATCAAGATTACCTTTGGGGAAGATCAAGAGGTAGACCCCCACAATGTGTGAAATTATGACCCAATCAAATATATAGTTTTTAGAGGAGGGAATAGAACAGACATATTTCAAATCCAGTGTTAAATGTGTGTAAAGACAGACTGTTCAAACATATATTATCAAGTACTTAGCATCTGAACATAATAGGGGAGTTAACATTAGAGGTCACTACAAGGCACACCTGGGCCATCTTGAAATCACCTGTCTGGTTAGAGGAGGTCCCATTGACAAGTCCTTAGATACATGAAGGTTTTATATATATGCTACAAGCACAGGTCAAGTCACTTCACTGAATCACAATGGCTTCTCATCAGAAGTGCCTGTAATGTAAAACAGATTCCTCTCATAACATAAACACCATTTGATGTTGATTAACTACACTGAAATGAACTGCTGGCTTTACTAAGGTAAACACAACACTCCTTTGCAATATAGCTAGCAAGAATTGTACGAGGTCATGTGACCAACTTTTGTAGCATGTCAAGGACGGGTTACAACGATTAGGAACCGTTAAAATCGGAAGGTAAAATATTAATTCTTTCATTAACTGATTGAATGACTAAGCTGTTTGTTTGTTTGCTCACTGACTCACTGACTCACTCATTCATTCATTCATCCACTCACTCACGCACTCACCCATTCACTCACTCAGATGATTGATTGACATAATAATTGGTACATTCATTCACTCACCCATTCACCAATGAAGAAATTGATGTATTGATTGAATGAGTGAGTGATCAACCCATTCATTCATTCATTTATCCAGTTATAGAATTGATTGAGCTAGTGAGTGGTTAACTCACTGATTGATTAATCGATTTATTGATTGATTCAGTCAGTCACTCATTCATTCATTGTTCCAAGCCACTGTAATTTAAGCATTCCCGGTCAAACCTTCTAATAAACTGAACCTGAACCAGTGCACTTCCCTTGGCAAAAGAACACGCACTATAGTCACCACCAGAAACAGAACTGAAAAGACCCACCTTAAAAAACATAGTTATTTTCAAGTCTACTATGAACAAAACCATGCAAACAGTTTAACAAAATTGATATTTTTAACACTTGTAAGTAAACAAATGCCAGTCTCCATTCTTCTGACGTCACACGGTGATCATAAACAAACCCTGATGTTTTCGCAGTGTATGAGTGGTTTTGGAGCCCTTGTTTTGTGGGGATGCTAAACCATTCTCTGCAGGGTGCAGATCTCATCCTGGGCTGTGCATGCCTGTAATATTTAACCAGCTTCAAAAGATCCAACTACATCAAGGTTGACATACATATAATTCCTTGGCTCACACACCGTGTATGTACCTGTATATCTGTTTTAGTAGTCTTGCTAAATTCTGAAGTTTCTTTGTTTTCAGGGAAACCTTTCAGTTTAGATAATAAAGTTTCAGCTTATATGGTGGTCTTATACTGGATTTTATGTTAGCACACTGTCAGATGAGCGTATATTTCCCAACATGTATTAGTGCTTTGTGAACATTAATATCTATAGACATGTATGAAAAGATATAGTACAAATTTGAGCCTTAAGCAAGGCTAATGTTTCAGAAGTTTTTATTTACTTCCAATTTAAAAACACCTTCACTGGTTTCTCATGAAATGCAGATTACTTTTCAAACAGCTGTGTTGATGTTTGTATAAATTTCTGAATTCAGGATTTCCAGAACATTTTTATTCTTACCTGCCTAGCTCTGTGTACAAGTAAATATAACACAAGACAATTCAAATACCCTACAGTATTTTAGCCTTGCTTAACACATAAGTATGTACCATACCAAGTACAAATTTTTGGCATTCATAAAGCACACATACCTGTTAGTAAATATAAGCTCATCAATATGGCCATGTTAAAGCCAGCATATATAAAAGTACATTATATTAACCAAAACTTTCTTAACTTAGCTATAAGGTTTCCCTTTCTACAAAGAAGCTTTAAGCCTTTAGGAAAGACACAGTTTTTTTCTGCAATACCCTGAGTTTCTGGAATGGACTGTTCCATGATACCCATAACACTTCCCGCATGACCTGTTTCAGGGAAAGAGTTTGAAAACCTTATTCAGTTGCGGTTTTCACCTTTAGTTTTATCCTTGATTTAATCAATCGACCAATCAACCAGTCAGCCAGTCTAATGATTAGCCACTAATTGATTTATTTAGGGTTTTACGTCGCTTTCAATACTCTACAGGTCATGGTGTACGTTGATTTTATCCCCATTGAATTCATCCCCATTAAATTCCTCCCTTTTTTTTCACAAGGCTATAAATTCCTCCCCATGGGGCATTGATTTTGTCCCTTTTTATTTTTTATTAAATTGTGACAGAAATAGAAAGAAAATGTGCATTATAATTTTATTGAATATAATACACATTACATAAGGCATATAAATGGCACAACAACTCAGAACATTGCATATAATACACATTCTTCATACAAATGTAAGTCACAACAATTGAGCACTAAAGTCAGAAAGAAAGCACAATTTCATATTGTCAATTTAAGTTTTCTGCAAGTTTTTTCCAACACCTTCAAGGAAATCAACCATGTCTTTGTTTCCCTCATCATAGGCAATAACAAGTCTCTGTAGGCGTTGTTGAAGGTTGATATACACTTGGTGTGTGCGTTTGTTAGGAGGGTTCCCCATCCTTTCCTGGGCAATGGAAATTGACACAGTAGCATTTTCCTGCTGGAGGGCAATAATGAGCTTCCAAATGCTTGGATGGTGATGTCCTACCAGGCTTTGGAATCTTGTGTTCCAACCTTCACACAAATTATTGGTCCTCGCATTTCCTGTCAATGTAGCTTCATGTACGTTCCAAACTTGTGGAGCGAAGGGAGCAGGTACTCTTCTCACCCGCATTGTCACATCACCTATCAATGCAGGTTTGAAGCTCCCATTTACATAGGTGGCCCCAACATAGTCCAGGAGTTCCTGGCCCTCAGGTGGACATATGTTCTGCAAGTGGCTGTATCCATCAGGAACCTTTGTCACTGGTAGAAAGGCTAAGCCATCGATCATCCCACAGAAGATGCTGAAATCTTCATTTTGCTCATAGTGGGACACCAGTCCAAGACTTTGGATTTTCCTCCAAGTACATTGCCTTTTGTGATAGAAACAGCCTGAAACTTCCACCCCCAGGGCATTATTTGTGAAAATAAAAGGGGGGAAATCAGTGCCCATTGGAGGGGAATTCATAGCCTGGTAGAAAAAAATGGGGGAATTGAATGGGGAGGAATTTAATGGGGGGAGAATCATAGGCAATCACAGGTCATATCACGATGGGTAGTTGGAAGGGCAGAGGAAACCAGTACTTTCAGTTCGTCAGGGCTCTGTACTGTAAACTGCCGACCAACGGCAAGCAACTACCAGCTTTCCCACTTGAGACCATCCCGGGAACCGAACCCCGGCCTCAGAGGTGGGAGGCGAGAGTGTTACCACTTTGCCACCGTAGGCCACTAATCGAACGAATTGGTCAAACTATCTATCAGCAGTCAAACAGTCCATTGAATTATAAGTTAGCCTGTTGACCAGTCAATCAGTCAAGAAAATAAGCATTCAATCAAACTATCAATCAATCAGCCCATCATTCAGTCAAAGAATGAATTTGCTAGTCAATCAAACATTCAATCAAGCAATAAGCCAATCAACCATTCTTGAAAAGCTTCAGATTTTGGCCTTGAAGCTTTCTGTCTGAGGGATCTCTTACTTTGTAGTAAATCTAAATGAAAAAGAAAACTTGAAAAAAAAGCTTTACAAGAATAAGAATGTCAGAAGTAGGTCATGGCAGTTCTGAATGAATTGCCTACAACTGCCCTGGATTCAGGCCCGTAAGGTCTCACAGATCGTGTTTTTGTAGGAAATACTGCCTAGAACTAATGTTGATTTTGAAGAAGAGTTTTTTTCTGTTGTTTCACAGATTTAAGCTTGGGAGATAGAAGCTTTAAAATAAACAATCTTAAGAAAAATGGCAATGTGATGCCAGTGTGACAGAGTATGCTACTTGTCTGGCTGATTGATAGGTTGTGTATGGTTACATAAACTGCATGACACCATGAATATGTAATAAGATAATATTGACTTTGCAGTGTTCTATAACTAGATATTTCATGTAAATTTGAAGTTAAATGGATATAGAAAACAAGTTCATCTGTAACAACAGACTGATTTACAGGGACAAAAATGAAGTGTATTTTTGTATATATGCAACGGTGTATGTTAGGTCATGTGTATGTGTGTTAGCTTATATGTATGTGTGCATGTCAGGTTATGTGTATATAAGTGTGTATGCCTGTTTCTAGTATTATATCAACCTAAGTTGGATTTAAAAAAATCAATTGCCACAATAAACTCCTAAATCAAAGAAATTATAATTTCATAAACCTCATTTCAGAAAACAACCTTAAAATTTGAGATGAAACCATTGGAAGCAATAACCATCAGATTAAAGTTTAAAACATTCATTGTTATTTTAATGTCAATTACTACCCTAACAGCAAAAAAACCTCCAATAAGATATAACATGTGTTAGAAGGCAGGAAATAACAGAAATAACTCCAGGAAGAGGTGCCAACCATGTTTAAACATTTTTCTAGACTTTTTTGCCTTAACCTTCCATGGCCTTCCAGACTGTCTCCACCATAATGCAAAATGTATAATATTTTTGTCATAATGCACACTGTAGGTGAGGCCTTTCTAATATGAGATACTCTGCCAGCTAAGCTAAATATATATATGAGAGCATTATGAAAATGATTACAATGCAATCAAAAAGTTTTTCTCTACTATACATATTAATGCCTGCCTTAAGGCTAGTCTTATCCAAAACATTTAACTTCATTTAAATTGTCATATGTTTGCTCATTAATACTTAAGTGTCTAGATTTAATAATAATAATAATAATAGTAGGATTTATATAGTGCAAAATTGATACAAATCCTCTAATGCGCTTGAGTCCAAGAAGGGAGAGTCCAGGGACAGGCATGGGTCGACATCTAAAAAGCGCCCGCCCACCTTGTTGAGAAAATTTCTCAATTACTAATGCAAGTTGTTAAAACCCAGAAATCTGATTGGTCAAAGATGATATTTTAAGTTCATTTCATCTGGTATGGTCCAATCAAGACAAACCCTTCTGTGAATGTCACATGTTTGAAAGAACGGGGCTCATTTGAGGTTTAATCCTGTACAGATTTTAATTTTTCTACTACACGTCCTATCTGGCCTAAAGAGGGGGGGGACATACTGACAGGGATATAATTTTATGTATAGACAGGTGCCTCTAGCTATGGATAACTAGCCTTATAAATTTCATCAACAAGTGTTTATTTTTTGTTTATACATGTATATCGGAAATGACGTCATCTAGGAATATGTTATATATAGTCAGAAAGGTAATCTTGCAGACCTTCTGCTCATTTTTGTTGTATGAAAATCCATGCAGAAATGGTGGGGGAATCACAAACTAAAAGTTTTTAGAATCTCTGACTCCCCTTTAATCACAGCCTATTTTGTATTGCTTCTATAAATGTAGACATATACTAAAATTATTTGACTCATGAAGATTAACAATACATAATACTTATGATGTACACACTTGTATAATGTTGTCACCTTCATTTGTCATATAATTTTTCTCTTATACTCACTGCATGTATTCCACTCACCATCTTGGTCTATATTTTAGGTCTTGTGAACGGAGACAGCATGTTTATCTTTAACCTGACTGCAGTTCATAGCACGGAAGATATTCTCTCCAGTGACGTCCACATTTACCGCAAGAAGCGGCGGAGTGATACTCCATTGACCGTCACGCTATATGAGCTGGCACCGTATTACATCACAGAATTGGGAAAAAGTCGCTTACGGGAAGGCAAGTCAGGCTGGCAGGTATTCTCGGTTACCGAGGCAGTCAGGAGTTGCTTGGCAACGCGTAGAGCCACCCCACATATATTGGCACTTGGATTCTCTCGTACTAAGACTGGTGGCGCCCTCAAACGCCTGCAGCTGAAATCTTTCATTCATCACATCTCCAGACCTTTCCTGGTTGTACACTCAAACTCTAATGTTAATATTACAGAGGATCATATTCATGCCAGACTTAGTGAGGACAAGAATACCTACATCAACCCGGAGAATGGAAAGACTGAGACCTTTCGTAAAAAGCAAAAAGTACCCACAAAACAGGAAACAAAAAGCACAGAAACAGAAATGGTAAAACAGGATACAAGAGTTTCAAAAGAGGCCATAGAGAGTGGTAAGGATTCCATGGTCATAAAGACAAAGAAAGATAGTCCTATCGGTTACAAACAGGAAGTACTAAGACGGAAACTAACACTGCAGAAAAAGCAAAATGAAGCCCGTCGAAAGCGATCCATACTGACGAACGAAATACCAGAGGATCCTACAGTACCTCTCATACCACCCAATAAACACAAATCCAGTAAAAAACAGACACACATGAAAAGGCAGAGGGAGTTTTCCATGGAAGATTTCGACTTTAAAGACCAGCAAAGGAAGACATCCGTATCTCAAGAAAACCACAAGAAAAGGCGACGAAAACAGAAAAGCAAAGCAAACCTGAAAAATAAACCCACCAAAACGCAACAAGGCAGCAACAGGCAAAAGAATGAATTGCCTTCTCCAGAGGAATGGGGACTGGTGTACTCAGCAGGCACACAGTCAGCTGACAAAAAGTTGTGTGCAAGACAGAAACTTGTACTGGACTTTACAGACATTGGTTGGAGTAACTGGATCATTGCTCCAAAAGCCTTCGACAGCAACTACTGTGCAGGCCGCTGTCCATACCCACAGTCTCAGGTAAGCCAAAGACTGTTATTTATGTATGTTGGTTCTGACACTGTATGTGTTGCATCAGAGTTCCTTTTTGGCCTAGATGTAAATATGTTTGTCATCTAAACACAGGTTGTCACCTCTTTGTTGCTTTGACTCCCACAAGTAACAATGGCCAGTGCCTGTCTCAATATAACTCTGGCTTTATTTAGTGAGACACAACACACTAACTTTGACCTTTGTACAGGTCATATCAGGTTTTATTGGGGAAACAGTCACTCATCGATATATTGAAATATTGATATCAATAGAGGTTTCAGTTCTATCCAATATTGTTTACATTTACTACTGACCAAATATGGCACTTAAAATATGTTTCCACACATTTCAAATCAATTCCACACATATCAGAGCAGTAACAGAATTGGGAACATAAGTATTTCTGGGAAAAATTACTATCACATAGTTGATATGCAATATCTCTGTAACCTGTTAGGTTTGTTAATTATTGCACATAACACTTCTAAACACATTTATCCCCTGTCCAACTGCAAAAGCAATTGGAGGGCAGACCTCCATTAATTAGCTTGTCCTCCACTTTTAGTTTTTCCTACTATGGATCATATTATCCAGAACTTTGCTAAGATCCAGACCAAACTTAGGTAGATGCTATTGTGGGAATGTCCTGTTGGTTTTGCCCAAGAAATCTAATGAGTAGTTATGGATGTCTATACACATATACTGGAAACGACCGTATCTAGCAATAACCTTAAAAAATTCCTGGATCCAGACTGTGTCATCTAGATCACCACTAAAATTAAATCATGTGCTATCGTAATCGTCAACATTTCTTGAAAAGTTCATGAAAATCCAGCCATAACTTTTGTGTTTTTTTCTAACCAACAAGCAAACCAACTCTGCCACAAACACATCCTCCTTGCCAGAGGTAATAACGAAAACTACTACTTTTTAAGTATGCAAAAATTTCAAGGTAGAAGAAAATCCAGAGAAGTGTGAATCTAGAATTATGCAGCACTGAATTAACACACAACTTGTATGATTAAGGTGATAATGAGTTCACCACAGAACCTTTGATAATCAAAGAACCAGCTTTTGTGATAACAGAATAATTATATTGTTCCACACTTTTCCTTTAGTCTGATTGTTTTTCATCATATTCCATGAAATCATTTTTATGGCAAGACCCTGTTTCATATTTCAAGTGTCTACTTATAAACATGCCCTTATCTTTATGATTGTTAGTGCAACCCTCAACATAGCCTTGCTTAAGACGTAAGTTCGCGGAAAAAGTATTTTTAACAATGTACAAAATTCTACAATATGGTCAACAAATATAACCTCTCAGTGAAAAACTCCAATTGTACACCTAGAAACATCAGCCACTGCTCTTTATGATTATTAGTATGCTAATCCAACCCTCAACATAGCCTTGCTTAAGATGTAAGTTTGCGCAAAAATCCTTTTAAAACACATACATTTTTTTACAATTTAGTCAACCACAATAACAACCTCTCAGTGAATACTTCCAACCGTACACACCACCTAGAAATACCACACACAGCTTTCCAAATATAAGTGCTTGCAAATACCGTCTTTTGACTATATAAAATCCATTAATTATAAATTTTCCAAAGTTAGTCAGACATCATACATAAACCTTTTGGAACTCTCTTCTTTTTCATACAACAACCAGTCCATCAGTAATATCCCCAAACATATGAAAACTCGGTATGCGGAAAAAAGGCCTTGTGGAAAAAAGACCTTGTGGAAAAAAGGACTTGTCGAAAAAAGACCTTGTGGAAAAAAGGCCTAGTAAATATTTAGATATTGGAAAAAAGGCCTTGTGGAATAAATTTTTTGGCTATGATTTTATTTTATAATTTTATTTTTCTTTTAAAAGATTTAACAAGATTAAACATATTAAGAACATATTAAATCAAAAAGCACATTTATATTTGATTCACATTTAAAGACATCATATGTGAAAAGCTAGTGAACATAGAAAATCAGTTTAAAAAGCACAACTGTACAAAATAAATCAGTCCAGAAAGAACTACTATATATAATAAACAAAATAAATCAGTCCAGAAAGAACTACTATATATAATAAATCTGTGTAAAAGCACTTCTGTACACACTAAACCTGTTTAAAAAGCACTACTGCACACACTAAATCTGTTTAAAAAGCATTACTGTACATAGTAAATCAGTCTCTTTATTACAAACTTCTACTTTCCAATTAAAGAAAAGCCTCAAAGGTGAACTGCCTTTAGAAGGCTGCTCAGGATTGGATTGTAAAGCTGTTTAAAAATGTTGGCTTTAATAGTTATTGCAATTAGTTTCTTTATTAAAAACTTCTACTTTGCAAAAAAAGCCTCAAAGTTGTACTAGCTTCAGAAGACTGCTCAGGAATGGATTATAAAGCAATTTAAAATGGCTGGCCTCTTTCTATTTATTGCAATTAATTTCTTTATTATAAACTGCTATTAAAGATATTATAACTCATGAAAAGGTTCAGAGGCCAATTGGCTTTCAGAAAACTGCTCAGGATTGGATTAAAAGGAATTAAAAAAATATGTTGGCCTTTCTGTTGTTATTGGAGTTTATTATGAAATAATTAATTACAGAATGTTTGTGTTATATCTATGTATCTATATTTTTGATATTTGTCAACATATAATAATTCTGGTTTTGTGTTTGTCTCTGTGTGGCTTAATTATCCCCCATTACTTAATTCTATGCTCTACTTCACTTCCCATTACCTTCTAACTTTACTTCTGGCTTTAAAAATCTTGAAAATTTTTATTAAAATTTTTATTTCATTATTCAAAAATATTTGTACACAAGGCCTTTTTTCCAAATTTCCAAGAATGACAAGGCCTTTTTTCCACAAGTCCTTTTTACCACAAGGCCTTATTTCCACAAGGTCTTTTTTCCACAAGGCCTTTTTTCCCGGATTCACATAATTCGAAAACTCACCTCTTCAAGTCAAGCCTCCAGACTTTAAATCTTCCCCTCCTTCACACTCATAACCTTGGATAAATAATATCCAGAACATCCACTTTCACTGTTTGTGAAAGTGTGGGGAAGATATTGCACCTGCATATCAATATATTAGTTTAGATGTACATAACAGCTTGGTATTCATAAAACACTCGTATATGTTAGGGGATAACACCCCACCAGACACTCCATCATTCCATGACTTACAAGTATCTTGATGTGAAAAGTCTGTTTATGAATTTTGGTCAATTTAAAAGACATTGAGTATTAACTAAACTTTGCAAACTTGTAGGTAGAGAGATATAATGTGGTCTCGTAAAGACCTAAAGATAGATTGCAAAAACTAACACCAGGAAAATCTAGTATTTAATTGATTACATCAGTTGTAACTTAGTGATTGCCTTTTTTGGTAGTGAGTTCCAGTCAGGGTTTTGGGAACAAGTGTGGATTGACTGAGTGAGCCTTGTCCTGACTAAATACACAAATTTCATACAGTATTGTCTTCAGCAAAGGGTAGTACATTGTATTGACTAGGCTTGGCTACCTGGTAGGTTGATGAACAATTACTGAGTAAACTAACTGATAACCTAGGGCAAGGAAAACAATAACAATTTCTATAACTACATCAGGAGTGAAAACAACGGACTGTGAAACCTGAGACATAAATGTTTATGTGTAAAAAAGTAGGGAAGCTTCTAAGTATGTTATGCATAGTTCACACTTATTTTTTTATACTCAGCTTGAAATAGCTAAGGACCTTGTCATGCTGTGACCATTGTCATTGAGGGAAACCTCTTATTTGCACTATGATATTTAACAGCAGTTTAAAGTCTCCATGACTGAAATAAAGCAGATTGGGCACTATTGAATATAATCTGAAACAAGTTGACCCTGAACTAGATAATCTTGCAAAATCAAAATGATAACTTTACCCAGGTAGTTTTGAAATCTGCATGAATTTCAATTTTACAAGTGTCAACTAGTTTCCAGATATTGCCACTTTACCAGAGAATATTCCGTACAATTCAGATATGTACAAATGCATAATAATATACAGATAACCCATCTAAATTTCTATGGCAGTATGGGGTGAAGTCTATATAAATGACTCTTTTAAAAAGAAATTCAATAAATTCCACATAAAACTGGTTGTATAATAAACATAATCAAAGTAATTCATTTAATAGACTTAGAAGTATGAAGGTCAACTTTAAAAGGTTCTTTTTAAAATAAACGTCCCACATTTTACCCTAGTCTTGCAAAAGGCTGGACGTTTCCTTGTAATGGAGAAAGAAATTCGTTTGCATAATGTACTCAAACATAAGCTAGCTTTCACATCATAATAGAAAAGCTGTTAAGACAGTAAACCTATATTCTGACATATACGAGTACTTTATAAATACCTAGCTTTTGTGTACATATTTGAAAATGGATTTTATTATAAACTTGAGCCATTCGCAAGGCTATCTTAAAGTTTGTACTAAAAACAACACATATGCCATTGCTTCCTTATCACAGCAAATTTATCTAACCCTAGTGCGTCAGGGACACTTATCATATGCATTACATTTCGCTATGTACATTGAAACAAATAAAACAGACTATTTTTAAAAATTACCCTGCAGATAGAGTTTGTTACCAGCTAAAAATACAAATGTATCTTACTTCATGCATATTTTTAGTAGGAAATTCCACCTAATAACTGATAATATGTCTGAATATACTTTTGTGATAAGCTTGTTTGTGTAAATAAGATATTGGATACTGAATGTTTAGAAGTAGCCTAAATAAGTAGCCGTTTCCACAACTTAGGGCACTGATGGGAGACTGGTACCACACTTATCTCCTACACCAGAGATCTGGGTTCAAATCCTGGCCTGACCTAATGTGGCAAAGCTGGTAGGTGTTTATAGTACAGAATCTTGGCCAATGGTTTCTTCCTTCCTTTTAACTACCCATCACAATACAACCAATACAAAGGTAAAAAGGGTGACTCGAAATACAAAGCAGTCAAATAAAAAAATTTCGCAAAAGTACCTGCTGACACCTAATCATGCTATGATTCTAATTGTAAAAGTACTTCTATAGCGCTTAATCGCCATCTATTGACCGACTCTAAGGCACATAATGCCAAAAATCAGAGATGCGATCACTTTCGTTGATTTTATTTGATAGACTTGCTCATACTGTCAACGGATCACAGATCCGATGGTGGCAAAAGGAGAACAAAATGGGTAATTTTGGCATTAACGAAATACATAATAAATACATGGACGTTTTTATATGGTAAATGCATATTTAAATATTTTCTAAAATGTATTTGATTTTTAACATTTTTATCATATTTAACATGGAAGGAATCCATGAAATCAGATTGCAAAAAAGAGCACTAGGAGAGCACATACCTCTGCCAAGGCCTGAAACCTCCAATTTTGTTAATGAGTACA
Organism: Sabellastarte sp. h YS-2021; assembly: GCA_964017235.1. Taxonomy (NCBI): domain Eukaryota; kingdom Metazoa; phylum Annelida; class Polychaeta; order Sabellida; family Sabellidae; genus Sabellastarte; species Sabellastarte sp. h YS-2021. The sequence continues at coordinate 147,025,745 of OZ024931.1, forward strand.
AAGATAAAAACTAACCTCCTTTGCATGGGTAATAATAGACCTTCTGCAAGGTCCTTCCTTAGTGCACTATGATTCTTTGAGAGTATTTCCCTCTAGAAGGATGACTTCCACTGAGAGTGCAAAATTCAGACTGTTATAAAATGCATTCATTGTCTCAAAAACCCCTAAAGTAGAGACTTGTGAGCAAGTCTAGGGTGATAAGGACATTGTAACTTAAGAATACAAACCCATATACCAAAAAAAAATAAAAAAAATAAAATAAAGCAAAAAAAAAAGATATTTGTTATAGATTAAAAAGATAATGGATGATATCAACTATGTTGGACCAAAGAACTGGCCAACATTAATTGTGCGGCAGTGTTCGGCTTTATGGAAACATTGCTTAATGTAAGGAAATGTTTACAAAGATGTTAAGAGTGTATATTGCTGAAGGCAAAAGGAACTTCAGAAAAGCAAAGAATAGGTTTTGTATGTATATTTGTGTGTGTATAATAATAAAGGATAACAGGAGAAGTATTGGGCTCATTAAGGCTGTGTATCATGTGATCCAGCATAGAAGCAGTTCATATTTCAATGTTTTTGTTTTTAAACAAATTGGGCCTGGAGGTTGAGTGAGTTAGTAGAGGTTTAAACAAATACAAGGTTATAACTAACAAAAGAAGAATAGTTTTCTTGTTGTACAAAATATATTTTACAAAGATCTGATGTCTACATTAATTTAAAAAAATTTGATAAAAAAATAATGTTGTCGGCAACCTCACCCCATAAGTCAGAGATCTAAGTCTCTAAGTCATAGACCTCAGCACATCAGAAGAACCTTTAACAAAGGTCAGATAACTTAGCCAATGAGTAACAGAAGTGTAGTTGCATGGATGTCTTTTGATTAAAATGTGGATTAACACAAGAACAAAGGTCAAAGGTCAAAGTTGGGGTTTTACGTCCCGTTCAACAGCCAGGGTCATATTGGGACAGGTCCTCAGAATTGCCACTTGTGGGACTCGAACCCACAGAGGTGACAGCCTATGATTAGATGCCAAACTTGCTAACCACTAGGCCACTGAGGACCTTTTAATACAAGAACAAGTTATAAATGTATTTTACTGATGTAAAATCAAAATAATAAACATTTTACATTACTTTTTAAGGGTGATAATATAATTGCTACAAGAAATCAGTGCCCCAACTTTGCACACAGCAAATTCTGAATATATTTATTTCTCTCTTCACTTTAACTCCCTTACATTTTGTGAAAGTGCATGAATTTACCAATGATAACTAAATGTAAACAAATCTTTTGTCTTCCGGTTTGGGGAAAGTTGAGGTGTATGCAAAGTTTCAGCGTGGAGCAGTAAGGATGGTAGTTGTTTTCCCGGTTTGCAATTGTTTTCAGTGCAAAATCTTGACTAACTTGTATGTGCTGTGTTCCTCCATCTCCTCTCTTCATTTCATAAGATGGTGTATACAATATGTTGAAAGCAGTGTAACCCCAAACTAATTAATATATCCTTAAACAGTTAAAATATGAAAAAATGGAAAAGAAATTTGATTCGAAAAATGATACAGTATGGATGGCCGAAATAAAATGGACTTGATAAATATACTGATGTGATTTCTAAAGCTAAATTTAGTTCTTGAAAACAAATTAAAACTCCAAACTTTAATCATAACATTTTTTATTTATTTGGAGTTTTACGTCGCTTTCAACACTGTACAGGTCATATCACGATGGGTAGTTGGAAGGGCAGAGGAAACCAGTACATACAGTTCGTCAGGGTTCTGTACTGTAAACTGCCAACCAACGGCAAGCAACTACCAGCTTTCCCACTTGAGGCCGTGCCGGGAACCGAACCCCGGCCTCAGAGGTGGGAGGGGAGAGTGTTACCACTCTGCCACCATGCCACTATCTCTTAATCGTAACAGCTTAATGTTTACCCACAATCATTATAGCAGTAATCAATTGACTCTGGCTTCATATCATCGCCCACAATAAACCATACAATAAACTTCACAAGTACGTGTACTTATTTGCGTCTGTAATATTGATTTTCTATTTCTCTGTACTTTCAGAATCTCCCTGGCCTATCAAATCACGCCACGTTGCAGAGCCTGGTTCACGCAGTCGCAATCAACCCTCAAGTACCTGCGCCTTGCTGTGTACCTGCGGAAATGACGTCACTCAGTGTACTGTATTTCGATCAATATGACAACGTAGTATTAAAGAACTACCCCAATATGGCAGTCAAAAGTTGTCAATGTCAATAGTTGTTTATGTTAATATTATCTAATATTGTCACTGATGTTAACTGCAGGTTTAACTTGTTTCTTGTGTTATAAAACCTTAAGCAAATGTCAGAATGTTATTTGCACAGTTATGGATAATTTTGCAAAACAAGAACACGAACCCAATGTGTCTGGCAACATGATTTCAGCACACAGATGGGTTCAGTTTTGTTACACATGTGTAAGTACTGAGTGACTAGCATTCTGAGGCTAAAACATAATGGACAAACACTTCACCCAAAGGACTGGCCTGATGGATCCCTCAATATCGCCCAGTCTGTCAACATGGTAGACCCCATAATATATTATAAACATGCAATGCTTGCTACACAAACAGGGTACAAGTTGGGGTCAATACATGACAAGGCGGTGAAGAAGGGATGAATTTCCTGTTTAATACAGAGATTAGGACCACTAGAAGGAGACAGGTTGCCCTATGTGACAAGTGCCCGCCAAAAAGACTGCCAGGCAGACGACATTTTATCAGCATATCAAGTGGAGTGAGGGGAGACGCATACAGATAGGAAAAATATAAACCCAGCAACCTAATGATTTGAACTTAGTCTACTGATGGGATTATGAATTGGGTTTACACTATGAATTAATGGATTGAAACTAAAACAATAACATCCTGTAAAGAATGGAATATCTCAGACAGTGGTTCATGTGTAAGGAGTGTCTGATTGCAGAATAAGATATATGTCACTGTGTGTACATATATCTCAATTTCTACACTCCATAGATTAAGTCAAACTACATCTGGATTAACTTCACATGCTATCCTGATTCAAGTATAAATTGTAACAGATTTATTAATGACTTGGTCAATGTTTGTTTGAAATATAAACGTCTGCCATAAGTGTGTTTATTGTGGGAAAACACTTGAATGAGATTTGATATGAAGGCTTTTTTATCTCAATGAAATTCAAATCTCTCCAGGAAAATATGTAGAGTGTTGAAGAGGGTTTCACAAGTGCTCTGAAATGAAATGCTGATGTGTGTTAAGAGATCAGACTAAAGCATTTGATAGTGTGAAGTGACCGAATGATTTCTTGTACAGCATAGGCATAAATTCCAAGCTGTTGATGTATATTGTGAAATTCAGAAAGCTGGATTTAGAATGTAACAGATTTAGATGTAAAATACTGAGTTCTGAAAGTGATCTTTGTTTGCTATGTAGGGCTTAGTGAACGGGTTATTTACATGAAGTAGATTTTTACTATTGATAGCCGCGATGCAAGTTCGATCCTGTCCTTCTATCATTTGATGCTCAATTATTTCTGTATACCAGATTCCATTGACTGTTAAGACCACAAAATTGTCAGTGTAGCTGTCTGCAAATAATATTTACAAAAGCCTTGTTTCAGTTTAACTTACCTCTGTCTTGGGTATACACAGATTTTTCTCACAGAATAAGCCAGTAATAACCTAGACCTTGAGCCATAAAAGTCAACAGCCAGGCATCAGAAGAGGACCATATGTTACGTAAAACAGATACTTATAGAATTTATTGAGGCATTTGACAGCTAATATTTTGGTTGACTTGTGTGTACTGTATCACAACTGTATTTCAGTGCTATCTTAGCATTTATTCTGTCTGTACATAACTACTTGTAAATATGTTTTTATTTATTGAAGAATGTTTTTTTAATATTACTTCTAGATTCACACTTACTGCTAGATTCACACTTCTCCAATCTCCCATCCCTGATGTAATTCTAGAGGTAAACGATGGCCTTGTGATCGACAAGTTTGGCATCTAATTACAGGCTGTCACCTCTGAATGGTTTCAATTCCCAGAGGTAGCAAATACCATGGACCTGTCGCAATATGAACTTTGTTGGTCAATGGGACATAAAAACCAAATTTTGACTTTTAACCAAAGAAACTGTTACATGGTTCAATGGGGCAGTTCGAAAGTCTCAAAGTATCAATATATCGAAAGTCTTGAAAGTATCAATATTTTTTCTACCTTTCTCACAATAGCGACATATGTTATCATCGATAATCTAGTAGATTAAATATCAACACAATAGTGGTAATGGGTCTCTAAACTACGAGGGAAAGGCTGAAAATGTTCCCTTTACATGGCAAAAAAAAAAGAAAAATAATGGCTGTAAATATCCATGCTCAGGATTTTTCACCATAAGAGTTTTGATTGGTTTTTAAACATCACAGAGTAACATACATAATCAATTTAATCAGACAACTTTACAAAACAGTCTGATGTTCCAGAGTTTTGAAACATACTTCCAAATATTGGGTTTTTTATAGGACAAGTGTGAAGGAGGTGTTAATTGCAAACAACCTGGAAATCACACTGAGATTTCTTTGGTTCTTTGTGTGAATGTCTTTGTCACTGTACATAATTTGGATTATTTATTTCCTGTCTTTTGTTTTATCACTAATTGCCACTAAATATTTACTTATTAATCTAAAAGTTGTTGTTTGGATTAAGTGTGAGAAAAAAAAGAGATCTCGCTTAAAAAAATAACTGGAGAAAGTAATGGAGAAAGGTACTCGTATAGATTTTGTGGTGAAGTGAGTGATAATGTACCCTTTCAAGTTTTTGTATGTATTGGTGCACTTGTGATATGTTTTTAATAAACTACCTCTGTTATATGTTAGTCACTAGTTTCACTTCTGCTACGTGGGATTCTCCTGTTATCTCCCCCATGAAAGGGAGAGATGACGGAAAAATATTTTGTCTGTTTGCATAATTCCAAAATCTAGATTGGACTTGCATCATATTTCAAGGTCTGCCCATGGCTCGGCCCTGCTCAAAGATGACTCGCAAATTTGGAACTGCTTTAATAATGTTTCAGTAAAACCTGTATACACAAGTTAAAAACTTTTCATCACATCAGAGGCAGTATTTGTACACAAGGCTTGGTGATTCTCCGAGTACCTCTGGGTTAGTAGTACTGAACTCAATCTCAAAAATGCAGATGTTTTTTTTCTTTTTACTTAACATTACCTGCAGTCAATTTTATTTATTTGGATTTTTATTTTATTTATTTGGGGTTTTACATCACTTTCAACACTGTACAGGTCATATCACGACGGGTAGTTGGAAGGGCAGGAAACCAGTACATGTAGTTCTGTCAATTTATTTGGATTTTAATGTCGCTTTCAACACATTGTATGGTCATGTCATGACAGGTGGTTTTATGGGCAGAGGAAACCAGTACATACAGTTGGTCAAGGTTCTATACTGTAAACTGCCGACCAACGGCAAGCAACGACCAGCTTTCCCACTTGAGGTTGGGCTGGGAACCAAACCCTTATCTCAGAGATGGGAAGTGAGAGTATTACCACTCTGCCACCGTTGCCCCTTATTGCAGTCAAAGAATAGTGCTTGGTTACAAATTACAACCAATTATAAGTTTATCTTTTAAAAATTAGCAAGTAAAGAATGTGATTATCTATTATGTGTAATTCTGATGTATTTTGGTTGGTCAAAAGAAAAGTGGTGGTATCTCAAAAGGCAATGCAAACTAGCAATCATGTATTTCTCAGAATGTATCATAACTACAAAGCTCTCCTGAGAGTGCAGACTTCTCCCAAGACAGCCTAGTACAAACGACCAAATACAGCTTTTTATAATGTTTTTTGTTGGGGGTGGGGGTGGGGGGGGGGGGGGGCACAATCAAAGTCATTGAAAATGGGACTGTTGACAATCTGGAATTTTTTTTTGGTATCCAGAGGATGATCCGGATTTTCCCCCAAATTTACCAGATTTCTCCCTTTGGTCAGACTCTATATACATATTTCATAAGATTCATTCATTAGTCTCTGAGCAATCATAACAGAAAAACACAAACAGAAAAACACAGACACAAAACATAATGACAGAAACATAACTTCGACAGGTAATAAACAGGAAAAAACACAAACACACACTCATCCCCCAAAAACTTTGACAGAGGTTATATACTAGAGGTGATGGCTGAAAAGATCACGACAAAGATAAATTGTCTTTGCCAATTTGTGTGCAAATTTTGAGTTCGTACCTCTTAGGGCCACTGATTTTAAAAGTTAATTGATTTGATCGTGTGTGACTAAGGTTTATTTGCAACTTGAAGCTTGTGTTAATTTTAGGGGGCCACAGTAGCAGAGTGGTAACACTCTCGCCTCCCACCTCTGAGGCCGGGGTTCGATTCCCGGCACGGCCTCAAATGGGAAAGCTGGTAGTTGCTTGCCGTTGGTCGGCAGTTTACAGTACAGAACCCTAACCAACTGTATGTACTAGTTTCCTCTGCCCTTCCAACTACCCGTCGTGATATGACCTGTACAGTGTTGGAAGCGATGTAAAACCCCAAATAAATAAATTGTGTTAATTTATACTTTATATCAAAAGAAACCCACATTATTACACACAAAACAAGTATCAATAAGGATTACAATTGTGCCAAATTATGATGGGGACCAGCAATGGTCAAAATTGGCTTATAAATCTATCTTTGACCCCTGGGGCTGTATTCACAAAAAGGGATGAGTTTGTAGTTACTTATGCTAAAGTTGATTTTTGACTCCACCTTTTGATCCATTTTGCAAATATGGCCAAAGGTCAACAATTAGGGGAATCAATCTCAAATGAAGCATGAATGAGAGATCAAAGTCAAGATTGGGCTTTGTAAGACTTTTTCAACAGCTTAAGTTTAAACAGGAGGATGTCTTAGTGATTCCCACATGTTGTGATGAACTGGACTGAACCCATATCCGCAAATGTGAGAGGTAAGTAGGCATTAAATGCCAAACTCCTCAAAAACTCTAATCCAATATAATCTACTGCTTTGCAGGGGCAATATCTTCACGGCTATGGGTTCTTCAACTCCTTTTGTCTAAGGTATTATATGAGGACTGAATGGTCTTTTTACCAGAATTTGGGGCTAACAATCTATTTCATCAGGTTCCTAACTCATCAGGTGGATTCATAATGATTCCCGGCATGTCAGATTTGGTGGAATGAGAAATAAAAAGACTTGGAGTGAGTCTTGGCAATGGGCAACTCCATGCACTAGGTTAATAAGTAGTGCTCAAAAGGACAGTCAAGGGACAATCTAGGTCAGTAATCCAGGGTTGTGGGTATGATCTCATCACTCAGCCAATGAGGTCTCTGCATTTGGCTAGATCCTGTGATTTATTAAAATATCTGATTTTATTTCATTTAGACAATAAATTTCTATTACTAATAGAGACCATAACCTGACCAAAGGGCATGTTTTAGCCTACACATATTCAACAAGTCATGTTGCCTTTTGCGTAACATATGGTACTGTATGACTTTTGGAGAAACAGCTAGCCCGGACTTTCAGAAACTACCCCCACCCCTTTGCTCCAGAATCTTCGTGGTAAAAATGAAGTCCTGTAACTTTCCAGTTCAAATATAACTGCTCTGGTTAATGATGAATACAAATAGATAGACTCTAAGCAAGGCTACTTGGTTAACAAAACCACTTTAAGGATTACTGGATGATTTTCCATGTAATTTGTAAGATCTTGACTTATTGCAAGATCTTCTTAATTTACAAGTGGGAAGTCCTACTACCAGTCCTATCAAAAGGGGACAGGAAAAGTTTTCTTAACTGCCATTCAAATACCAACTTTAGGTTAGGCCAATAAATAAACCCAGAAACTAAGAGATATGTAGGTAAGTGTGTAATTTCCTTGCAATTCCAAAGTTCTGCCCTTCTATTCATAAATCAGTCAAACAGTTTGGTCATAGTGTTGGTTTTTGATGCCCCCACTGTTTGGAATGCTATTCCTGATGAGATTTGTGTGTCTCCCTCCCTCGCCTCTTTCAGAATGCAGCTTTAAACGTACCTTTACACCATGGCATATCCACCCTAGTGTCAATCTGGCGTTCTCTGTGGTGCCTGACCTCTTTTCTGTCCCTGGATACTGAAATTGGTTGACTATCATAGTAGTATAAGTATAATAAATAGTCTGGTTCCCATACTGTTTTCCCTTGTAGAAAAGGGTCTGGTATTGACCACCATGTTGGCTATTTTACCCTTTGCAATAGTTCGGAAAAATCGAACAAATTTTTTTTTACTTTAACATATATGGTGCATATTTTGATACTATTTCCCATTTTTATTGTATAGTGATAATTATTTAACAAGGGCACTCAGAAGTAAGTTGACCTCATACCTTGCAATTTTTTTTTTTTGCAAAGTCTATTACTCATTCTGTTTACAGGGCATTAAATAAATGATCTCATTGATTTCTATGGTAACGTAACTGAAAAATTGCTCCAGAATCAAACATATTGACATGATCAAGCCCACAATGAAGCTGTTACTGATGCTCCCTAAAAATTCATAACCATCCGTGCAGTAGTTTTGGAGTTATGCTGTAAACAAACAAACAAACAAATTTGCAATAAAACCAGTTTAAATGTTTGAATCCTTTTTCATTTTAAATAAACTACTAAACTAAATATATACATACATCTCTTAAAGCAAACTGGTATCCCCTCTATATAAAAATTATTATGAATCACTATTATTATCTCCGGGATATTATAAAATGCCTTCCGTATGTGCGTGCATGCGTCCATGAGTCTGTTCGTCACATTTTTACATAAACCTGAATATATCGTTCATTTATAAAAATATCTTCACCAAATTCGCAGGGAATGTTTATGGCTATGAAAAATTGTCTGTGCAAAAAATTTTGGCCTCATTTTGAAAAACAAAATGGCCGCCATAGCTACTTGTTTGAAAATCATAAAGGTGCTCTAAATCTTGAAATAGCTAGCTTCAACAAATTTGCACAAAAGCTATATGGCTAGAAAAGCAAGCCTGATAGTAATTTTGGCCTAGTTCAAAAACAAACCAAAATGGCTGCCATGTCACATGTTTAATGTCAGACGGGGTTATCCTATTAAAAAGGGCTTATATCTCCCCTAATATTGCTCTTAGAGGTTCGGAATGTGAAAACAACTTGTAGGAAGTGATGGCCTGGAAATTTTTTCCAGGTGTTGAATTTGACCTTTGACCCCTGCTTCAAGGTTGAATGGAGTTGTCACACTGAAACATTTTTTCTCCCTTATTATTAGTGCTGTGGCTTCAGAATGTAAAGACAGACCATGAAAAGTGAAGGCCGTGGTCGGGAGATTACAAAACTCCTTCCATACGTGCGTTCGTTTTTGCGTCCGTCCGTGTGTCCGTTCGTCACATTTTTACATAAACCTTAACATCTCATTCATTGATAAGGATATCTTCACAAAATTTGCAGGCAATGTTTAGGGCTATGAAAACCTGTCTGTGTAAAATTTTGGCCTCATGTTGAAAAACAAAATGGCTGCCATGACCACTTGTTTGAAAATCATAAAGGTGCTCTAAATCTTGAAATATTCCAACTAGCTTCATCAAACTTGCACAAAAGCTATATGACTAGAAAAGCTAGTCTGATACTAATTTTGGCTTAGCTCTAAAAACAAAATATCACATGTTTAATGTCAAACGGGGTTTTCCTATTAAAAAGGGCTTATACATGTATTTCCCCTAATATTGCTCCTATAGGTTCGAAATGTGAAAACAACTTGTAGGAAGTCATGGGAATCTTTTGCAGGTGTTGAATTTGACCTTTGAACCCTGCTTCAAGGTTAAACGGGGTCTAAAACATCCTTATTTCTCCCTTATTATTGATGCTATGGCTTCACAATGTAAAGACAGAGCATGAAAAGTCCTGGCCTGCAAATATTTTGCCTGAGAAAAATTTTGGCCTTATTTTGAAAAACAAAATGGTCTCCATAGCTAATTATTTCAAAATCCTTAAGTTGCTCTAAAACTTGAAATATTGCAGCAAAATTTGCACAGAATATCTATGGCTAGGAAAGTTAGCCTGATAGTAATTTGGCCTAGTTTTGAAAACAAAATGGTTGCACTATCACATGTTAAATGGGATTATCCTATTAAAAAGGCCTTATATCTCCCTTATCATTGCTACTAGGGGTTCCAAATATGAAAACAACTTAAAGGGAGTCATGGCCTCAGACTCTTTTCCGATAGCTGGCTTTTACCTTTGACCCCTTCTTCAATGTCAAGTGAGGTTATCTTACTACAAAGGCCTTATGTCTCCTTTAGTTCTCCATTATTACTGATTCTAAGGCGGGGGATAACCGCGGCGGCAGTGGCCTTGTTATAACGTAAAATTCAAATTTAATTTAAGTCAAACCTCAATGTCTATGTGTTGATAATCTTGAAGTGTGCATTATGACTGACAAAACACTGTTAGCCATTTATCAATTTCACTTTCCATTAAGAGTTATTGTATTTATTAAAAGCATAATGCCCTAATGTATGGGCGGGGAGGCAGAAAGAAAGCATGTTGTACAAGGTCTTTTTTAAACATGTAATGGGTTTAATTTTTAATGTTACCAGCCTTAGTTAATTACTTCACCTTTTATCCCAACAAGTGCCACAAACGAGACATTGTGTAGTATCATAATGTACTCTATAAACTAACTTGCATAGAGTCTTACACGAGAGCATTGTAAAACGATTTTAAGGTGTAATTCTAATTTTGCTTGAACTCTGTCTTTGTCATGAAGACAAACTCTAAGGTGCATAAACCATAAAAATATCCAGGGAAATAAGCCATGGTCAGTAGCATGGAAAAATATAAACTAGGTGCAAAAAGATAAGATTTCAGCTTTTTGCTAAATTAGAAAAGAGAAGTAGCAGAGAGAACAACATCTGTCAAACCATTCCAAGTCTTTGGAGCATCATAAGGAAACCTAAGGCCAAATTACTTAGTAGATTTATGTAATTATGGAACAAACTGTAGAATCTCAATTACAATACCATCAGCTGACATCTGTGAGTCTTATGCACATTATATAAGGGGTTTCAAAAGAGGTCTAACAGTTTGGGTAACCACTGTGTAGGAACCTATACACAAGTGAAGCCATCCTTAATGCAGAGCACTATTTAATCGGCAATCAATACAGGCCCACGATACTCCATTCACACTCGAGGCAATCTGTCCCGCGGTTAAAGGAGTTTGGTGAAACACCCCTGTCCTGAAACTCTCTTCGGAGACTCTTTTGCTACCTTTGGATTAAAATGTCCATTACCTTGAGCATCCTACAGAAGTTTCAAAATGTTTAAAATTTCTGCCTCTGTATTTTGGACCATGTGCATGCACAGATGAATGTGAGCATGCACAGACGAATTGTTGCTACGTTAACTGAAGGTGTAGTGAATATAAAGTTTTGACTCGGTCGAAATGTTACACGGTGACATTAGGTCAGTGGAGGTAAATGGACATTTTACCACTGTGTCATAAGGTTGCATACAAACCTCGGATGGTAAGTAAAGCTCAGGGATATTTCACCCGACACCTATAACTGCGGATTATACCGTACATAGTGTGAATGATACACCAAATCTCTGAAGGTATGTGGCTTCCTTGAGGCAGTTCCTCTTCCGCATAAAACCTCTAAACCTGGGACACACTGTCTGTAGTGTGAATGGGGAATTATATACAGGAGTTATGGGTCAGCACCTGGTTGTACTGTGACATTTCTGGAAATTCTGTTTTGGATGCATTGTAGCTATCAGAGATTCAATGCAGAGAGACTCCTAAAGAAAGACTTACATTAGTCCAGTCGACCATGTACAATAGCATTTGCAATCATAGCAGCTCTATACTGTGTGAGGTACTCTCTCAGTCGTGTCAAGTCCATGATTTAAACACAACATGCCTTGCAGTTTAAAACATGGCTAAAGGGTATCTCTGAGCAAATCCTGAGCAAATAAAAGCTATAAAAGGAAACATGATTGTGAAAATAAGTTCTTGTGATATCTTAAAGTCATAAAAATTTTAATGAAGCTGGCAGTATTTGGGGGGGGGGGGGGGGGGGGAATTCTTTAATGGTCTGTAAATTAAAGTGAATATTTCATGAAGCTAAAATCACTAGAGAGTACTCGTATAGTGCAGCAATCTGCCAAGCAGCAAAGTATCTCCATATTGTTATTTCATCCAAATACTCATTGAAAATGGAACTGTGGAAAATATGTGATATGTTTTTGTACCCAGTATGATACCATTATTTCCCAAATTTAATCACTTCTTCCTTTGGTCAGGGCCTAACCATATAAAAATTTATAAAGATGGAATCATAAGTTTTGGAGTTATCATGAACATAATTCTAATTCTAATAGTACTTTTTTAACCCCCTATCTCCATCTATTGACAGATTCTAAGGAGCATAATGCCAGAAATCAAAGATCATAATCGTTAAATCAGAAACACTACAGAGGGCGGCACCACAGAGTAAGACGGAAACAAGACAAGAAAAACTAAGGTGGGTGAGCTTTTGCAAAAAGATAGGTATTCAACTTCTTCCTGAAAGAAGAGAGATATTTGGCTGACTGTTCATCACCAGGGAGATCATTCCAAGTCCTTGAAACACAAACAGATATATACAAATTAATGCAGCCAAAAAAAAGATGATGATGATGCTGATGATGATGAAATAAAACGTGGACTAATTCAAGTGTGAATATTACCCCTGCTAAGGGTGTTTAACCCTTATAACAAGCCCAACAAACCGTGAATCATTCACAAACACCCTCTGAATGTTTACAAAGTTTTAGGCTTGAGAAGGTTTTTGACTTGTAAACATTTGGAAGCTGAAAACAAAGTCATTAGACGTGTGTCCGCCTTTTATGGAGTCATGACAGGCAATGCCAATTTACCATTAAATTTTTACTACTGACCTCCACTAATGAGTTAATATTTTCTTGACTGGTTGTTTGCCTGTTTGTTAACAGGATTACACAAGTACAATTGGTTAAAACGTCATGAAAAAAAATCAGAAGATGAGTTTGGTCCAGCTTAGATCTCTTTGATTTTTGAGTGTGATCTGGATGACTGTCTGGGTGCAAAACAATAATATGGATGTTTCCGCTTACGTATTAGTACGTGCTTGGTGAAGGTATGCAGTCAAATTCACGCAGGCCAGAGATGACCATAAACCCCAACGAGATTAACAAATACACGTGAGATTTGGGCACTACCATTTATTAGTATTCTATAGTGGTTAATATACATATAAACAATCTCACAACACGAGATTTGATTTTCATGATCAACATGATCCAACAAACGAGACTTGAATTAGACACAAAATAAGCCCACAACTAAAACATATGACCAATGGACCGAGATTACAATTACAAACTCTCGGAACGTGACTTAGTTTAAAACACAAAAAATACATAACATAAAACTCAAACCATCATAAAGGGAAGGGAATTGGGTGGAGATAAAATTTTAAAACATGTTGCTTGTTCAGATTTCAGAACATAAATGACAGCAGAGAAGCTTTCTTCACGCACGTGGTGAGTGGGACATTCTGATTGGTTAATGCTGAAAGAGGAAAGCTGATTGGTGTAGAGCATCAAGGTGAGTTCAAATGCGTGGACTAGTTCATTACGACTGAAATGCAACCCTTATGGGGGTGTTGCTACTACACTCTCCAAGTGCTTTGCATTAAGTTTATTTTTAAGAGTAGTTTTTGTTTAATATAGATAAAGGTCAAATTAGATATTTTGTGTACTGTTTGACTGCCGATATCCTACAGGCCCTCAGCTTTGTCACTTGTGGGAATGTAGCCCACACAGAGGTGACAGTCTTTGATTATATGCCAAACTTGATAACCCACCAGGTCACTGAAGAACTACATTTTGTATGGTAACTTAATCTTTTTTTGGGGTGTAATTATAGTGAATTACTTACCTTTAACCTCAATAACAAATCCATATTTCAGAACTATATTTTAATGGTAATATATCAAAGTTTTTTAACTCCGCCAAGTCACATATCTTCTGGCTGTATATGTTACTTTGCAAACTGTTTGAAAAGTGTACTGTAAAGAGAAATTATTGATTGGTTCCATTGGGTCTTGATCTCACAGCCTTTGGATTAAACACAGAAATAAACACAAGTCTAGCTCTTTAACCAGCTGAGCTAAACAGAAATTTCCCGGAAGCCCAGGTATTAATAGAACTGACATAAGTGAGGATATTACAGTCTGTTTGTTTGTTTACAGCATAACCCCAAAACTGCTTCACAGACGGTAATGATATTTTAAGGGAGCATCAGAACTGTGACAAGGAAGAATTGATTCAAATTTGGGCAGGATCAGGCCAATATCATTGATTCTAAAGCAATGCCCTGCTCCACTCACGCGCAAAAAATCTTGCAAAGTCTGTGCGCGACTGATTTGCTTGGTGGAGGTCTATATTCTCTAACTGCTTCTCTAGTTGTAAATATACAACATTTCTGGCTCTCATTGCAGACTGTATGGGTATATTTTGTACACATGACAACTACTGAATGCCTCGAGTATTGAGATTTTCTCATTTTCATTCTTTCAAATGTGGCCACTGATCAAGTTATGGGTCAGTTCTGACTTGGCCATATCCACATAGAGTTTCATGAAGATTCTATTCTATACTTTTATAGCACTTAATCTCTCCCAAGGCAGACTCCAAGTCACAACACCAGGTCCAATTCGGTAATCATCATTCCATAGACATATCCGGGTCGATACTACAGAGACACTGGATAGTTCATATGATGGAAAGGCCTTATCAAGAGCTTAGATTTTAGCCTTTTTTTCTGAAACAGGCAAGAGTTGGAGCAGAACAAACATCATCAGGTAAATCATTCCAAACTGTGAGGAGCATCAAAAGCAAAACTGTGGCCAAAGTGTTTTTTTTACTTGAGTACAGATGTGTAGTATTGCTCATTTCTTTCGGAGTTATGTGAAAGTCAATGTCATCAAAATGTGTTCAACATGAGACCTTTGAAAAGATCTGATTTTTCCCAAAATGTAATCACTTCTGACATAATGATTATGGATCTCTGCTTTTTTTGTATAATGCGCCTTAGATTTAGTTTATTTGGGATTTTACGTCACTTTCAACACTGTACAGGTCATATCACGACGGGTAGTTTTATGGGCATAAAAAGGCAGTACATACAGTTGGTCAAGGTTCTGTACTGTAAACTGCCGACCATCGGTAAGCAACTACCAACTTTCCCACATAGGGTTCAGGGTTTGAACCGCTGACCTCAGAGGTGGGAGGCAAGTGTGTTTCCACTGCACCACCTTGGCCCCCTAATGCACCTTAGAGTCTGTAATTAGACAGAGATTAAGCACTATAGAAGTACTATTAGAATTAAAATTCTTTTTTTTGGCGAGACCTTACTCACAAAAAAAAAAATCTGCTGATTACGTTTGGAGTAATCTAGAACACAAGCAAACAGACAGACAAACAAACAAATAAATCCTTAAAATATAACCTTCTTCTGGGAGGTTAAACTGGTGAAAAAAGTTTTCAAAATTCCCCAAGAAATAAAATGTCCTGTTCATTAATAACTGGGTTGACCAAGCAATATCTAAACCATACTTGAGTAGTAATTACTTTTATCATTTATTTTTTTACTTATAATGTGTTTTTATTGTTTCCAGTCTATTGTTAACCTTGTTAATAATAATGATTTGTAGAGAAGTGAAATAAACTTTATCTTTATCTTATATTAAAGCATTCCAGCACCTAGAAGGATTTTAATCTTGTTCACACTCTCACAGGACCCAATTTATAAAAATAAACCTTATTTTTTTTTGTTTGGACAATTCAAGTAGCCTGTTGTAAATGTCAGTTCAGGGGTGTGGGTAAGGTCTGTCCCCCCCCCCCCCCCCCCCCCCCCCCCCCCCCCCAGTTTGATGGACACATTGCCAGTTCATTACATTTGTTTCCACATCACTTTTTCTCTGTAGAATGTTAATACTTAGCTTTGTTAGTTTATAGCCTTTGGAGACCAATTTATTTTCACATGATTTAGTCTGATTTTAGTCAAAACATACCCCACTCCATTCATATCAAATCTGTTGTTTATTTGCCCTTGTTTACTCATAAATAGCCCTTTCAGTCATCTTTACTTTACTGAATGAAAGCTTCATCGAAGGGGGTTATCAGACGATGCAGACCAAGGTTCTGCCCACTCATAAAACCTCCAAACTTCCTTTTTTACCCTTTATATGATAAGAAATCATTGACCCTTGCGTGTGAGTCTGGTTTGACAAAAACACAAGCATAATTTCACATTTTAGGGCAAACCACTTCTTTCCTACACGTGTGTAGCAGCCATGCGTTCAGTGTAGTAATATTACAAAAAATAACTCTGTTTTATAACTTAGGTACTTTACAAAGAAACATTAAAGCTTTTTCTCATTTACTTATAGACAACATACTACAAAAAATTAGGTTAATATGGAATGGAATACTGCATGCAAGAAGATGTATTATATTTTTTAAATATATATGCTTAATATATGTAAATTAGGTAACACATACTTCGTGTGTAGCTAATTTGGCTTTAATTGGCATATACATAAATAAAACTGCTAATCTAAAAAATGTAAAATTAATAATTTGTAAACTGTAGGATAATTGGTCGTAAGTTTATTTAGGCCATTAATTTGCCGTGCAAATTACATTATTACTCTCTAGATTGCCCAACAACACCATAGTTAGTTATTACTTTTGTATATTAACTATTTTCTTAAGCTTAGCTAGTGTTAATAACCTGAAACCAGTGAAACTACATTGAAAATGTCACCTTTGAAAATTTGGGATTTTTTTGTATGCAGAATATGATTCAGATATTCTCCAAATTAATTCTTACTACCACCAGTTTCAACCCTTACAAAAAAAATAAATAAAAAAGTCCTATTTGTTTAATTTTGAGGATATCGCAAACAGAGGCAAATAAACAGACAAACATACCCCCCCAAAAACACAATGTCCTCTTAGAGATAACAAAGCAAGTGTAATATAGTATCTCTTGTTTTGCTCCAGTTATGGCAAATTACCACCCAAGCATAAAAAGGGGAACATGTAAACCCCTGAGGTCACAACAATATTGAGCAGATTATCAAGGCAATACAGTAATGATCTGATAGAGACTTAAGGTTTTTTGAAGTTTGTTTAAATGCCTCATATGATAGAAGTCTTATGATGTGTATTTTCACATGACAACTGAAATACCTTGGGGAGAATGACAAGAAGTTTATAATCTACAAACTACAAGCATTTGATATCATGGAGTAACTTCTGGATATAAGAGTTCTGGATAAAATCCTGACAGAATGGATAAGAAAATCAGAGTTGTTGTGACGTATGAATTCCCAGATACTGGTAGGTGACTTGAGCTTAGTTTCTTAATTTAATATGTGTCTTAAAATTGCACAGAATTTACTAATCAAACAAGTAAGAAAGAATGATAAAATACATTTAAAGACTACTTTCTATAATAGAAGTAACTATAAGAATTAAGGTTAACCCAATTTATCTGCATTATCGTAAGTCACCACAAATATCAAATAACAAAATAGAATACACTGTGGGTGACATTATTACTGATTGGTTATTTCCGGTATATCATTTATTGCCACATTAGGGAACATAACTAATAAGGCCCCAATTTCAAAGAAGTTTCTTAGTTAAGGCCCCCTTCCAAATGCATTCCTATTTATAGAACGACTTGTTTAACTAGTGTTTTACGCCATGTCTAGTACCTTAGTATTGGTTATCCTGTCGGGCCAGGATTTGAACTCAGAGGTGGGAGACGAGTCAGTTGATGCTGTGTGACCGTAGCCCATTTGAGCAAGAGTTTGTGTCTTTATGATTGCATAGTTTAAATTTTAAGAAAATCAAGCCAATTTTAAAACAAATATAATAAAATATAAGTTTAACTAAATTCATACCAAAGGACAATCGGAAGCACTGATACATGGGGTGGTAAATCTTGGTGTGAGCCTTATTTGTTGGCTGAAGTACCTTTTAAGACATATACAAGTAGAGCCTATTGATATGCCACCTTTTGAGAATTGGCTTGGGCGATATTTGAATGATTTATGGTGCAAACAAACCCAGTTGGATACAACTTTAATTGGCCTAATGGAATTTCAATACACAATATGGGATTACTTGTCTTTCCATCCAAACAGACACAAATTAACCTGGCAAATTATGATATAATAAAGGTGGTATTTCTGATTATATAAAAGTTTAGTTTAGGTTTAACATTCCATTCTTCAGTTAGGATTTATTTCAAAGGGAAAGTTCACCTTTTTGCCTATTTCACTGGCCCCAAATGACTATCAGTTTCCTCAGTCCGTCCCAGAAAGACCATAGGCAGGTGTGACTTTGCCTTGGCGGCATTAGTGGAATGGAACAGGCGCCAACTTAATGCCAGATCTCAATAGACTAATAGAAGCCAACTCTAAACTTTCCTGATTAACCTACCCACTATCATAGTCATTCTCTCCTGTTTAAACTGGGCAATTTTGAGACCTCAAGGTGACCATATAGTTAAACCTACAGCCCTTAAATTTTTAATTGGCGCTTACTGGGTTACTACTTTTGCTAGCTTTGTGGACTGTGCCTTTTTGGATTCAAGCACATTAGAGGATCCTAATCAATTTTTCAATATATGTTTCATGCTTCAATGTTGAATAATAATAATAATAATCTTCTTACTATTATTATTATAAAGGGTGTGTATAAGTAGAGTGAGAGACTGATGTTAAGTCCTTTCACTTTATTATCTCTGCCCTGAGTTCCATTGAATTCAGATTTTTGCCATGTCAATAGATGGAGAACCAGAAAAGTGAAAATCCCAGCCAGAGTGTGCTCAGTCTGGAGTTCTGAGCCTCTGTGGGTCACCTTCCTTTAGACTGTCTGCTTAGATTATCCAGAAGTCAGTAATTTCATAAACTCTACAGGCTTTGTCTACTTAAAGACTGACAGGAGTAACAAAGCTGCAATATAGTATCTGTTTTTTAGAATAGCCATGTTTCTTAGGAAAGGTGTAATGTACAATACCAAACCCAATTGACGGCTGAGGTATTAGGGTTTTTTTCTGTGTGACATTGAAATCCTGTAAAAACTCTGACCTCTCCACAGCAGTATTGTAGTTTTGATATGTATTTGCTTATTATATAGTACTGACCATGTATGTGTTTCTTTGAGAATTACATTGGACAAAAAAGTGAGCGATTTTAAGTAATCTTCGACCGTTGAACTTTGGAGCTTAAGCAGACACATAGTTTAGTTCTGTACAATTCAACAACCACTTTCTGTTTTCTCTTGTCAGTTGTTAATTAGGGCTGATTTTCTTTGATAACAAAGCGCTGAAATATGTTTTGGTTTGCATGAATGAGTTGCAAACCAACGAGAAATATGAGTAGTGCACTAGAGTAGTGCACTCTTCATGAAAGACTGCAGACAAAACAAGGCTGAAAGGGGTTTCAGTGTACTAGCATGAGCCGCAAAGCCATCAGAGACACGACTAGTGCACACAAGTGGTCACCCATCCAAATACTAATGTAGCAAATTGCCGCTTAACTTCAGTGAACAGACACTGCACCACAATTCATTAAAGTGTGAAGACAAAAACAAAACTGAAAAAAGCGATTCTTAGAAGAGCGAGCCTCGCTACAGCTTGCGCTTACAAAATCAAAACGAAAAAATCTTTTGATGTACAGGAGCAAGCCACAAGGCCATCAGTAGGGCGCTGACATCAAAGCTTGGAAGCAATCAGAAACATGAGTAGTGCACAGTGGAAGGGTAGATTCCTTGTTGAAAGCACACATTCCATAAAAGTCCGGTGACAAGAAAGCTCGCACTTAAAAATTTCTCATGACACAAATGGAACATATAATTGCACATTGCATAAAGACAGAATTTTGTATCCGGGATACTGATTGGTTAGAGTTCAATTAATCATTCACCCAATTTTATGCCAATTTACAGCATATGCCAAATTAGGGCATAGTGCGGTAGCAATACAGCAATACACAACATCTGACAGACAAGATCTGGCATAATCTGCTGTCGAGGATTTTATTAGAATATAAATGAATATTGCTTATATATCCACGCCAGTTTAAAATTCTAATTCTATTGATCTGGTTTTCACAAATGGAATTATCCATAAAATCATCCCAAAATGGTTACTCATACATAACCAACATACATAACAGTACATATGCTTTTCATTCCAGAGGCTGTATTTCTTCTGCCATCTCCTAATAGTCAAGTGTATTACCAGAAAGCATCTGATCCCAGCCTTGGGAAACTCTACTACTTTGGTTACGCCCTCAGTTTTATCGCTGCCGCCCTGTTAGCATGTGGTTTTGCCATAAACCAGGTATGTGGTGATTACCATTCAATAGCATACATCTAACTGCCTTGCTTTGCAGAAATAAATTTATTGTCTTAATTTTTTTACTAGCACCTAGTTCATGTATGTGGCTCACATAAATTTTTAAGCCGGGGCCGATTTCACAAAGGGACTGAGACTTAGCCAAGTTTTTGGCTAAGTCAGGAACTTAAATCTAAGACTTTGGTCTTAGCTAGGTCTTGGACTTAAATGGATTTCACAAAGGGTGGCTTAGCTAAGTCCAAGCATAACAAATAACCACAGTGGTTTTCTGTGTCATGTGACCTTTTATATCTATTCAAAATATACTATTGGTGATGTCTGTCCTTCATTTGATGCATTTTATCTGAAGATAAATGCTGTTTTGAAATGGAAAACCTTGTTACCACATATAAACTTCCCAAAGACTACTTTGGTGAGGTGTTCTGTGTCATTATACTATATTTACAGCCATTTCAAATTTTGAAGTGGAGAAAAGATTATGGCAGCCATATTTAAGCCCTCTGGAAAATTTAAGCCCACTACTTACTAGACTTAAAGTTAAGTCCACTGACTTAGAAATTTCATGGACTTAGCTGCTTTGTAAAGTCTAAGACCACGGACCTACCATTCTGTTGACAAAGTTTAAGACCAATTTTTAAATTTAAGTCTAAATCTGGGCTAGTCCCTTTGTAAAATTGGCCACAGTGTATGTGACTGCAAAAGCACCTACAAACATATAGTAGTTGCATTATCTGACAGTGTTTGTAGATCATGATTTCCTTCAACTAATAGGAGAGTTTTGGAAGAACAGAGGTAGTTAAGTATAAAACAATAATACTCCGATCACACTGTTCTGCCCTGGCTTCAAGGGGCTACATACAAGTGCCAAATATTTAACCAGTCAGGACTTGTTTCTGGCTCGATGCATTTTGTGTTTTGATAGTATCCATTTGGTTTAGATAGTCAGAATTTCTTTATGGGTAGGATGCTTTGAACACAACATAGACAGCATTTTAGGATAGGACAGCGTTTTGAAAATGTTTGAAAAATCTGTCACAGGCACTCATATAACAATCTAAATGTACTGAAGGGGTAAAGTGAGGCTGAATAGCTATACTTGTGGGCTGGTTTTGAAACATGTAGCACCAACATTCTAGGTCCAGTTATGGATTCCCATACATTGGGAACCAAAAAGGTACACTGAATTACTTCAGAAATATTTCCATCAGCCAAATTTTCAACATTCCATACAAATGGAATCCTAAAGCTCTTTTCAGAGTTGCAGTCGTATGTCGGCTGAAGTAGTATCAGGGCAGGCTCTTAATAAATGCCATGTATTGCCATCATGACCCAACCACATCTTTTGAACCAACAACCATAGAGGTACATCCCAATGTGTTAATCATTTGTCTATTAAAGGTTCTTCCTTATGCTAAACAATTCTGATATAAAATAATTATACAATATGTAATGATACAAATCACTCTTTAAGGTTCACCTATATGTTAATAACAGCTTTCCTTTCTTCAGATATTAGATGATGTCAGCAGTGTCTTCCAGCTGAACTTTGGCAAGTTCCTGTGCCTGTTTGGAGTGACCGTGTGCCATATGATTTTCTGTGGGAAGACACCTCAGCTAATTCTCAAAGCCAACTTCATCTACCTCTGTCTGTTTATCTCTTCCACCCTACTGGATACAGTGTTTGGTTTTCAGGCTGTCACCCATATTGCTGTAGGCACTGGATACGCCGTGGAGTCAGTGTGTTTTCTGGGCATCGTGATCCTGATCCGTGTCCTAAGGAGCCTATGTAGTAAGCTCTACCTCCAGCCAATTACTCTTGCCATAGACATAGCTGCTGTACTCATAGTATCTTTAGGCGTATTATTTATCGTGCAGCCAGATGCCATCTTCCACGGTATCAAATACTTTAGCAAGACCAATGAAGTGTACACCAGTGTCTGTAATGTGGATAGATTTGCAGCCCACCTTTCTGTGAATGCATCCAGTTCTGTGACAGACTTATACAAATCTCACAGTGTAGAGGGATATATTTTTGCAGCACTGGCAGGCCTATGCTGTGCAGTTAAAGTAGTGAGCGGTCACAAGTTACTAGAAGTAGAAAGTCTTCATACGATACTCTTTTGGACTTCGCTCGTTAATTCTTCTATTTGTTTCGCTGTCACTGCACTCACAAAAGGGTTCACCTATCCAACACTAACCTTCTGCATCATCATCTTATTCATCCACGCCTTCACCACAGGCATCCAGACATACCTCTTCTATATAGGTCTGTCCTACATCTCTTCTACGGATGTTGCTATAGCCGCAGGCTTTGTGTTACCGCTCCTGTTTTTGTGTCAGTTCACATTCTTAAGCTCTCTTAGCCCCACACCTAAGAATGCAGTGGCAGCCATAGCAGCTATGGTTGTATTGTTGGCTATTGTAGGTAAGCCCTTATTACAAGGGTTCCTGTCATATAAAGGATACTTAGAATAAGGACAAAAGATAACTTTGTTGGTGCAACGTATGCTGTATATTAGCCCATGTGATAGCCATGCACTGGAAAATGAGCCTTCTTTGTTGAGAAACTGAGCAGGATTTGTTGAACTTTGAACTATTAAAACCATTACAATATTGTTCAACATCCAAAAGTGGTACTGTTGAGACTTAATATTTAGAGAGGTTTGTTGGTCTAATATTCAGTGTTGTTGTTGTTTTTTGCATAATATTCCTTGTTATCAATTTTTTTGGATATTTCATTTTGAATGTGTAGCATTGATAAATTTGTTGTATAAATCAATTTGTTTCACTATAATTGTTCTACTAGTACTTCAAGCTGATTAAAATGTCCTCGGTGGCCTAGTGGTTAGCAAGTTTGGCATCTGATCACAGGCAGTCACATCTGTGTGGGTTCGAACCCCACAAGTGACAATACTGAGCACCTATCCCAGTATAATCCTGGCTGTTGAACAGGACGTAAAACCCCAACTTTCACTTTGAAGGTGATTCATATGAAACGAAGGGACCCACATCTAGGTCAGTAAAATCAATACTTGGCCCAACTTTCTCACCGTGTCAAACCTTATATAGGTTATGATTTTGTGTGGTAAAAAAAAACATTTATTTCTTTACAATTGGTTGTTGTAGGAAGACACTAATACCAAGGGTCTATTTATATAATTGCTTAATAATTTGGCTCACATCTTAATTTGGCTGATTATGAAGTAAGTAATAAATTGAAACACCAGCCAATCTTACTAATTGATGCGAGCTTTTATCATCTGTTGAAATAGGACTATTGTACCACGTTGGGGGCTGGTTTTTTCCAAGTAGAATTTATTTCATGCATATAATAGCAAAACTTCCCAAATGATAACATTATATGAGTGCATGACTATTGTATTGTTTATCTTCTAAAGTGAAATGTTATTTTTGCACGTGCACCATTTGTGTGCACAATGAGATAACAAAGTCATTTTTAAAATGTAAGAAACTCCTTTGCCAAAGACAGGGTCATCATTAAATAGAAAAACTTCAATTTGTAACTATTGACTTCTTTGCCATCTCTGCGTGTTGTAATGCAACTAAATGAGTAGAATCTCTGTAAAATACCTTTCTAATGACGTAAATAACATATTTGTAGGCTACATATTTTCCTCATTATTGAAGAAAAATTGTCACCCGTTGATCAACATTAATTATAATCCAGAGTAAATTGTGCTGGGCTATATAAAACATATTGACTGGTCTGTACGCCCCTCTGGACAAGTATAGCATGTGGTGGATAGTAAAGAAAAAACAATTGGCAATAATTCAAGTCACATTTTGTTCAATCCTAGTACTTAAAACCACCAGCCTATATAAGTCTGATTTTCTTCAGTAATTCATGTCAGTGGTGTGTATGGCCATAAGTGTATGTTTACATTGTGGTCTAGAGAATAAGACAGGGGCCACGGTAGCAGAGTGGTAACACTCTTGCCTCCCGCCTCTGAGACCAGGGTTCTAATCCCGGCCTGACCTCAAGTGGGAAAGCTGGTAGTTGCTTACCATTGGCGGCAGTTTACAGTATAGAACCTTGGCCAACTGTATATACTGGTTTCCTCTGCCCATAAAAACTGCCCGTCGTGATATGACCTATGCAACTGTTGAAAGCCATGTTAAAATCCAAATAAATAAATGGGTAAATAAATAAATACAGAATAAGAAGTCTTGGTGACAGAAAATGGAAGCATTCATAAAATAGCAAACTCACTAATACCTAATGACAGTTCAACGACACTTTTACTAAAGAATTCTTTGAGTAGTTGTTACACTGCCAGTAGGCATTACATTATGGTTAGAGATTCCCTCCGAATCATAATTGTAAATTGAAATATTTCAATTATTATAAAAAATTAAGTAAGTTATGCATAACCTTACTGTACAACACTCCAATAACTTTGTATCGTACAATAATTATAACTTTATATTTAGTTAGATGCATATTAAAGGGTTTACGTAACTAATACTTAACAACAGAGTGTGAGTTATTTCTAAAATTCAGGGTTTTTACGAAAACTTTAAGTAATAGTAAACTAAGGTATTGATTTACACAAGAGTTGTCTAGCTTAGGGGTAACTAAGAGCTAACACTACAAGTATTCCTGACCTGTATGTTTAATCGCTTGATTAATTGATTGACTATTTGACTGACTGACTGATTGATTTTGGTATAACATCATGACCATGTGTATATATCACGACAAATAGTTGAAAGGATGGAGGACAGTAGTGCAAACTAGTTGGTCAACATTCTGCACTGAACATCATTTCGTACCGGGAAGGTATTAATAACTATCCCACTTCAGTCACTGATGGAGATTAAGTGCTATAAAAGTCCATATTAGATTAGAATAGATTTAGCTCTGGGATTGGATATGAATCCACTATTTGAGAGGATGTAGATCAGTTTATTGCCCACTTCCCCCGATAGAATATATCAGTACATTATAGAACACCTATGTGCTGATGGTATGTATGAGGACATCATGGTATAATACCTCGGTTGACCCCCAATTTGTAAGAAGTTTGATTGAAGTAAGTGCATCTATTTTAGCACAGAATTAATGTGTAGGATCCACATATTTTCCAATATTTATTCACTTCTTACTTTAGTCAAGTTATTTCAAAATTCAATGTTACTCATCACCTGTATGCCGATGACACCCAGATGTACCTAGCAGTTGACTCCAGGAATTTTGACTCTAGCATGGAAGAGCTGACCGAGTGTCTCAAGTCTGTACAGGAGTGGATGGACGGTGTCAAACTAAAACTAAACCCAGAAAAAACTGAATTTATCATAATTGGTCAAAAAGCCATCAGAGAGTCGCTTGCACCAAATTTCCCTGTTCCACTCCTCCAAAACAATATCTCTCAGTCGGTGGAAGTAAAAAATCTGGGTGTTATTTTCGACTCAGACAACTCCTTTGACAATCATGTTGCCAAGGTTTGCAGAGCATGTTACTATCATCTTCGTGATTTGCGACGAATTCGCAAATTCCTTGGAGTTGAGACAGCAATACTTCTGGCAAATGCTATGGTGAGTAGTCGTCTAGACTACTGTAACTCTTTACTCTATGGGGTAAGCAAGTCCAACATAGCCAAACTACAGAGAGTCCAGAATGCTCTTTGCCGCATCATCTTCAGACTTGACAAAATGAGTCATGTTACACCCTTTTTGAAAACTCCACTGGCTCCCAATTCAACATCTCATCCTCTTTAAGTATAATCTTTTGGCATTCAAGGCTATTAATCTTTCACAGCCCCTGTATCTCTCAGCTTTAATAAGATCGAGCAGTCTCACTCGCAGCAACAGGCTATCTATCTCCTCAACCCGCCCTAAGAAGCACATAGGAAGGCGTGGCTTTGCAGTAGCTGCACCAGCTGAATGGAACAAGCTGCCACAGACTGTCAGATCTCAGCAAACAATAGATGGTTTCAGAAGCCAGCTAAAGACCTACTTGTTTAGGCTGGCATACCCCCCACCTTAGTCATACCCTGGCGGGCGCTTTTTAGATGTCGACCCATACCTGTCCCTGGACTCTCCCTTCTTGGTCTCAAGCGCATTAGAGGATTTGTATCAATTTTGCGCTATATAAATCCTACTATTATTATTATTAGTCATGTCTCCCCGCATAAACTGTTTCAGAAAGGATCCTCTCACTACTTTCGAAGTTATTGTAAACACAGACAAATGAACAAACAGGCTGAAAACAGACAGATAATTCTGAAAACATAACCTTTTAGTGGAGATGATAACTGCTCATGTATTGCTGAAAACATATAGGGGTATAGGGGCATCAACTATTCTCTAAGCTGAGAATTATTACACAAATTGATAAGTGCCAAACAAGTTCATGGTTGGGACATCCCAGATCAAGTGTAAATGTTTGGCTATAGTGCTTTATTCTAAATTTAATATATTGGCCAACCATTCAGTTACACTGATTTACATTGGAGAGTGGAAACCCCAGCAAAACCCGAATCATACATAATTGCTTATAAGTGCAACAGTAAAAATCTTACAAAAGATGGAGTTGTGGAGTTGCCAATCGTTCCCAAAATTAATCAATTCTGTATTAGAATAAGACCCACCTACTGTGATAATTACATGTAAATTTTTGCATTACTTTTCTTCATAATCATGTTAACAGACAGACAGAATCAGATAATGATCATATAATGTCCACAGATAGGTTTGGGAGAAGTATTTATTCATAATTTGTCTTCATTAAATCTGGTATATTGTACTTTCATATTGTACAATAAAAGTCAAAATGTTTTTCCTTTGACAATTGTTCACTTGTCAACAGTACTATATGAGTACATTATGCGTTCAGAAACCTATCATATTACAAATATCAAGTAAAACAAATGTTCAGTTCGGAATCACTTTTAACACCGAGAGAGATCATAAATGACCTTTAATCCTTCAAATTTTGGTGTAACATTTATATTGTATATTGTATTATAAGACAGCATGACAGTGTTTATTCTAATTTCTATCTTGCAGAAAACTAATTAGCTATTTAGCAGTGGTTCTTATTGTCAAATTTAAAATGAAATAAAGCACAAAAATAAACATATAATCAACGTTTTTACTTTATTAGAATTAGAATATACAATTCATTTAGTTTTCACTTGATCAATATAATCTGTGACACATTAATCCATGGCAAATGTTAAGGATCAGTGCTGCTTGGCTATTTCATATCAACACAATATTGTTTATTTCTGCTTGGTTTATACAAAGTGACATAACTTGTTGATTAACCCATGAATTAACATAAGCAAAGGTTTTAAATAAATAGGCCAAGTCAATTTTTAGATTTGTTTCCCATATGGGCGGTAGTTATTTCTGAATCTGTGAGATGAAGTTACTCTGAGTATTTCTACTACCTGCAGAGGATGCCAGTCTGTTGGAGGTTTACCTGCTGAATTATCAACAGTACCCATTTGAACTCTTGCTAAAAGAGGGACACATAGGTGGAAGGAAGCTTGACCAAGGGTACAATTTCCTTGAACTGGATAAAGAAGCAAACCCCAGGACATCTGAACTGATGTCCCCAAGCACAAGGCCATACACAGTCATACAGAGGACAGGTTGTAAATAAATTTGACACCAGAATAAATAACTTTCAACTCAATAACCCTTTACAGAGCTTTTCGGTTTATGGATGCATTGTGGGTAACAAATATTACCCGCAAACTTTTAGGTCCTCGGTTTGATATATCACCCAGTTTGAAGTGGGTTGGTTCAACTTGATTCGCAAAAAGGGATCAAGCTCAAGTTGAGCCAGAAATCAGCTCAAGTTTACAGCTGTTTATGCTAAACTTGAGCTGATTTTTGGCTCAACTTAATCTTGATCCCTTTTACGAATCCGGCCCCATCTCGCCAGTTCTCATTATTTTTCAGTACATAATGGTGACAAACTTGTATGCACTGATTTCCTCCATTCCCAACACATCCATAGTCATATGGGATAACACAGTGTATTGAAAGTGAAAGTCCAATCCGTCAATCAGTCCATCAGTTAGTCTCTCAATCAGTCCATCAATCAATCATATTCAGTGAAATTAGTGTTAAACATATCAGTATTAAACATACCAGCAATGACATTTCATTTTTAAAAACCACATATTTCTGTTAGGGATTCTAACTTCTCACAGCTGTAACTAATTTTTTACTCACCGTCTGCGCTGAATTAAGACCATGCCAAATTATCAAGGCAAGCATTTATTTTAAACCATGTATATTTATATGTTTTAATATTTATGCATATATTTGCACTGTCTGATTTCCTGTCAGTTCAATGAAACAAAATCATTAATAAAAAATATAAAAATCATAAATGCAGTCTTATGAAATTTTGTGATAATTTTATTGTAATCACAATGTCATCATGCCAGATGTATACCACACTTACACAGAAAGTCACACTGCTACAGCTCCCAGCCATAATTTGGCACACACCCTAAATTGGCACAAATATGAAATAAATATTGAATTTAGATCCTAGCCAATTGGGTTCGTAAGTACAAAAATTGTAATCTGCATATATTGATTAGTCATGTTTCAAGTTAGGGCGCCAATTTTTAGCGGAAAATTATCTTACCTATTAAAATGATCCCTAACTAATTAGCTTGTATTTTTGGTGTAGAGTATTTTTTTTCTGTTGGGCAAACTTGTACAATTAAGTATTTGGGTAAAATTGTGCCAATGTTAGGGCTAGGGGCAGTAGCCAATGAAAATTCTCCAAAATAAAATGAAAATAAACCAATGCTTAAACATAACTGTATAATATTGACTAGACACACTTTCATCTTTACAAGACAAATTTTGAGATTATAAATGTCTACCCTATACAAGCGAAGTTGGCGAGAGTTCACACCATTTTGGAAGAACGATTTAGCAACGAGTGACATTACACAATACTAAACATGGCTGAATGAATTTAATAGTGATGTTACATATCACTGTATGTTCAGAACCGAATCATTTGTTTATAAATTTTTACACAGTGGTTGTCCTAGCTATTTATCGACCATCCTTGTCTCTTAGCAGTTGCACCTACAGTTCCAGGCATAGCCACCCTGATCATCAATACCTGACAGTTCCTCCTTTCCACTCCTCAATCTACAAGCCAGTGAAACATTTTGGTCATAGTTTTGTTGATGATGCTCCAAAGATTTGGATTGGTCTTCCTAATGATGTATGCAGTGCAACATCTATTGCCTACTTCAGGAAAAGGCTCAAAAATATCCTGTCAGCAAACGCCTATCTGTCATCGCCTCGAAATCATCTCTGTGTCTTCTTGGTATAACCAGGCTATGTTATTGGACTTCGGATTATTCATATTGGTTTCATTGAGTTGCGCCTTACAGTCTTTCAATTGATAGAGATTAAGTGCTATAAAAGTCCACAATAGGTTACCTTGGAAACATTAAGCTTTATTTAGCTGCCGAGTATTAGCTGTCGACTGATTTCTGGTGTATAAAATCTTTAAGTAAATACAGAAAATTGCCAGTCCAGATAAAAATTTTGAGAATTTTCAAATACATAAAATGTTTTACATATTGTATCTTATTTAATCCACTTCTTCGAAGGCGTAATACCTTCTCAGAGGTCCTCAGTGGCCTAGTGGGTTAGCAAGATTGGCATCCAATCACAGGATGTCACCTCTGTGTGGGTTCCACTCCCACAAGTGACAATACTGAGGACCTGTCCCAATATGACCCTGCCGGTTAAACTGGACGTAAAACTTTGTCTTTGACCTTAATATCTTCTCAACAATGGAGAACTCAGTGGAGTAAGTTAATTTTATATGAATGTTCAAATACAGAGTCAGGGGCGATCTAGGTCAGTCATCCAGGGTTGTGGGTGCTAACAGAGGTAATCGTTGAGTTGAAAAGGTGACTCTTTAGATGGTTCCTAGAGTATATAACTGAGGGGCTGTTTCTTATGTGGAAGACAGTTCCAGAAGTTTGGTGTATAATGGCTGAAAGGAGTTGAAATTTTTTTCTGTGATTTGTGAACTTTAGAGTCTAAAGGGGGTGGAGGGGGGGGGGGTGAACTAAACCTGAAGGATATTGTTATTGTATTGGTTGTACAGGCAAAGTATGCCATGGTAATGTAAACTATATTATCAAATTATATCATTTCATATGTTGTTATCACTGGTACAGAAATGCTTTTAGACAGCTGGTCCAATGTCAAGATAGAGATATGAGCAGGCCTGGTTTGGCTCTCCAGGGCTATCCCTGTATGTTTGCATAGGCTTTCTTGTATATCAAGTACCATCTGGGATTACTTTGCTGGCCACCTGGTGAAAAAATCTTTTCCCTGGAAGATTATAAACATGTTTAGAATCTGCCCCAGTTGCTGAGGATGACTTCTTACTGTTACCAGCAGTCTGGGGTGACCCCTGGGTGACCTGTGTTGGCCCCAAGTTGTCCATGACAATATTTTTAGTCAAATTCCTATTTCTGATCTGTGCAATACTGTGTTTTTTATAAACAAATTGTTAACTATCTGGATCTAGCTCTAAAAGCTTGATATTTCATTTGGATCTGTGTGGTTAGATAGCCCCACTTATGAATCACAATCCAGTGTGTTCCCAGGGCCAACTGGGCCATTTTTATAATTTATTTTGGTATTTCCCCTTACCACCTCATCCTCAGACCACTCCAGATGTTAATCCAGGCACAGTGAGGGTCTCCATGGATAGTGGAGGCAGAGTTGCTCCCAGACAATCCTTCAGAGTGGAACAGGGCCATTAGTTTGAACCGTCTTTTATGAATAAAGGCAATGGTAAACAAAAATCGCTAAACTGTAAAATATAGATATTGTGCTATCTCAACAATTTACAGAAACACACACATATAAACACTGCAGTGGCATTGACCAATCACAGGACGGAAGTGAGACGCGGGCGTTTCCATGGTAACTATCACAACATAGGCGAGAGGAGCTAGAAGCAAGGTTTGACAGATTTGGCATGACAATTTTTTCTTCAAATGACAGATTTAATTTTCCTGTGAAATAAATTCCCATTAAATAAGCTACCTATGATTTGTTCCTGTGCTTGTATGGATGCATAAAACAAATATGACAGTATTTTATAAACTATTTAATAGTTTTATTTAAATTTACGTAACTTATCAATATTAATAATAAATCTGCAAATAATATTTGGGAACCAATTATTGGTAATAACTTATTTTTATGAAATTTAAAAACTATAAATTTTATAAAATACCTGACATTTTAACTTTATACTGGGTAAGTATGATATTTAATCACATCATAATAAATTGCTAAAGCCATTTCCAGTTCCAAATTATGGCTTGAGCACACTTGTGTTTAAGTTTTACCATGTCAGTAACGATCATATGAAACACTAGATTTTGTCCATTTAAAAGCCCTAGGAACATTTTTGAACTTTCCTACCACTAACCCATTTCTGCCAAGAGTGTGGTCATACTTTAAAATTAAATAATTGTCTAAAAAATTGTATGCCAAACCTGTCTAATGGAAGTACACTAAGTGTCAATAACCTTTACGCTTGATCATGGCAAAATGTGTGAACTCCAGGGTACCTTTATTGTGGTACCCTCTTTCCAAGGTACCTGTCATGCTGTACCCCAGTTGGAAGTCAGTGTTTGAGATATCTGTACTTAGTGTCAGTCTGAAATCTGGACATTCAGTCACATTTTTAAGCCGTCCCAAAACCAGCAAGTTTCCATTTCCTGTATCCACCATTTTACCCTTGCCGGCAGTTTTTGTCGAGCCGCATATCTGTACAACTTTACAGCGCTTCTTGTTCCACCAATAGGGTTTGAGTATCCAATACGTATGACAACTTGGTCTGGCCCAGCCTTCGTATGGAAACAACAACACCTGGTTCGGATGTCCCTCGGCTTGCAAAAGCTTGCGGGTATTTTGTCCACGACTTTCCCAGTAAAACAACTGCACCATGACTAGTCATTTATGTCACATCTGCCTATGTGGTCATGTGACTATATCTGGAGCAGTAAACAAACATCAGCAGTGTGTAACCATGACAACTAGGTCCTTCCAACACATCACGTTATGTACATGGATTGTATCTGTAACTTGGGCAAAATATTTTTGCATTGACAAGTTAATTCCTCAGACAATATAAATTCTGCGAATTTATCACAGAAAAGTGTCTTAGAGTACTTTAGCACCAAAAACACACTTTACCAATCAGAGGGGAGTATAGTGATCATGTGACAGGTAGCTTATCCCACAATGCAGTTGAAGTTTCTTTGTATATCTCCAATCAAAGAGCAGTACAAACATCACCTGATAGGAAGTATCCCATAATGTTTGTAGTATTATTTGAATGAACCAATCACTTGATTGGGACGTGGGAATCTTATCAATCTTGAAGATTCTCCTTTGTCGAAAACATCTCTGCAGTAATGGTCAACCCTCTATCTGAAAAGAAATAACAAAATTGTTAAATACTTCCTAAAAATGTGAATTTATAAAGGGTATTATTTCTAAAATAAAAGAAAAAAGAGTTGACTTAAAACTGATTCAACAAGAACACTTTGAGAGTGCAAACACCAGCCAAGGCCAAACATTTTCACTGAAGTTTAAAAGCTGAATGTTTATGAGTGCAAGGATATAAAATCCCTGATCCAGAATTTGCTCTGGCTCATTTCCAAAAGTTTTAAGTCAGGTCCATGTTAAACCAAGGGTCCCCTACTGTGAAATCTATGTAGTGTTTTTATCACAATCTTGCCAACATACAAACAAACAAAATCAAAGAATCAAATCACCACTTTGGTGGAGATAATAATTCAATGTTATAACAGTTCACCAAATAGCTTTAATATATTTTTCCTGTCTCAATATTTAACCAGTTTGGATGTTATTTTAACCACCAGTAGACATCATACACAATTAATATAAATATTTACTTTTATCTGTTGACCTGATGTCACCTGTAATTGCTACACCTGTGAATTATATCAATTCCACTCAAAACCTAATAAAACTTGGTGTAAATCTGAGAGAGGTCTGTTAATTAATGCAAGCTTGAAAAGGGTTCCCTAGTGTTATTGTTTAGACTGTCTAAGCATTAGACTTATTAAAGCTATAAATACAAAGGGGGTTATTGCTTGCTTCCATGTTTACGGTTGTCTCAGATCTTAGTTCTGCCCACAGTAAATTGGAGCAACTAGGACACAAATTAATGTACACCTGTTTTGTTGTAAAGATAAAATTTTGTTTTTGATAAAAACATACATTAACACAGGCATAAGTTTAAGATAGACTTTACACCAAAACATACGCAATAATTCACCTTTTGTGGCGTATGTCAAGGGACGATAAAACAATTTAG
The DNA here is from genome assembly GCA_964017235.1 of Sabellastarte sp. h YS-2021. Lineage (NCBI taxonomy): Eukaryota > Metazoa > Annelida > Polychaeta > Sabellida > Sabellidae > Sabellastarte > Sabellastarte sp. h YS-2021. Next base: position 147,059,676 of record OZ024931.1, read on the forward strand.
TGTTCACACATAACCAAAGCAATGCATGTTTACATACAATAAATGTACATACAATAATTCTAATTCAAGTTTATGATATACATACTAGATACCAATGGACTTAAAAGAGGTGGAAACAGGTACAGGTAGGATTTTAACTTTGATCTGAAGGATGTAAACAAGATAGCAGATTGGATGGCACCATGTCAATCAATCAATCAATCAATCAATCAATCAATCAATCAATTATCCAAGTGCTTAATCTCCATATCTGTGGCTTCTAAGGCACACCATCTGTCAATAACTAATGTTGAAATGTTTCTTTAACAGTGTATGGAAGGGACAAAACAGACACCCTTTGAAATAATCTCTCAGGCCTACTTTGCCGGGTATTGTGGGAAAAGGTAACAATGGGCCAAGATATTTAAGGGAACCTGTGTGAATATTTTTGTACACCAGTATGGCTGTTCTGAAACAGCAGCAATATTCAATAGGGAGTCAGTATAAACTTCTCAGAATATGTCATATTCCCATGTCTATTAGTGTTAGCAACTAGAAAATACTTTTTAGGTGATGGAATTTCAGTACCTAAAACATGACAGTAAATGAGACAAGGCTGTAAGGTCATTTGGTCTACATGCGTCAGCTGCAAAGTCACCAGAGACAGGAGTAGTGCACTAAAATTTATAAAAGTCTGATGACAAAAGCAAATTCTGAGTCAGATATAACCAATACCAGGGGCCGATTTCACTAAAGGACTTAAACTAAGTCCCTTTATTGGCTAAGTCGGGGACTTAAATCTAAGACTTTGGTCTTAGCTAGGTCTGGGACTTAAAATGGATTTCACAAAAGTGACTTAGCTAAGTTCAGGTTTATCAAATAACCACAGTGGTTTTCTGTGTCATGTGACCTTTTATATCTATTCAAAATATAATAATTTTACCATATATCCTTCATTTGATGTATTTTATCTAAGGATAAGGGCTCTTTTAAAATGGAAAACCTTGTTGTCACATATAAACTTCCCAAAGACTACTTTAGTGAGGTGTTCTGTATAATTATACTTTATTTACAGCCATTTCAAATTTTGAAGTGGAGAAAGTTTATGGCGGCCATATTTAAGTCCTCTTTACAAAATTTAAGCCCACTGCCTCCCAGACTTAAAGTTAAGTCCACTGACTTAGCAATTTCATGGACTTAGCTGCTTTGTGAAATCCTCTAAGTCTAAGACCACAGACTTAACATTCTTTTGACAAAATTTAAGACCAAAGTCTTAAATTTAAGTCTAAATCTGGACTTAAGTCCCTTTGTGAAATCGGCCCCAGGACCAGAACTCAGACGGTCACCCATCCAAGTAGCCCATTGCTGCTTAACTTCAGTGATGAGATGGGTACTTATCACACTACACCACAACTCACGAAAGACTGGTGACAAATAAGGAAAAAAAGTGATCTCTAGAAGTTGAAACCTTTCTAGAGTTCAAGCGTAAAATATTGGAGTTTGAAATTGGATTTGGATCAAATTTGAGAAGGTCTGAGCCATGGCAAGGCCAAACCTTGTATGAAAATATGAAGCCACTCCAACTAGAGTCATGTGTTCAAAGAAACAGACAGACAAACTAAAAGGAAAAGGAGAAAGGGGAAAGCGTAATCATGCTCTGGCAATATGCACGATAACTATTCAATATTTGCTGATTTAATGTGGATTTTACATTCTTTTATTGTTTGTTTTGACTAATTTTTATGGTCCACAATTCTTTTAATTTTGTATTTTCATTCATGCAAATATTGTAATCGGTTTGTTACGGCACGCTCCACTCGTAGGAATATATATTGACCAAATATGGAGAAAAGCATGAGATGATATGCAAATTTCTTGATCCAAAAGCTAGGTGGAATAAATGATTTTTAATTATTTATAATTATATAGTTCTTATATGGCACCTTTTCTGTAAGCTCAGAGCGGTTTACAATGAAAATGTTTCAGCGTTAAATTATAACTAAACATGCAATCGTGAACAAATGGGTTTTTATGAGTTTCCTAAACTTGGTGCAGCTAGTAGCCAGCCTTACTGAGAGTTTTTCATATAGTTGGGCCACACAGTGAGAAACCTCTGCCTGGCAATTTTGAAGTAGTACGAGGTACAACTAGACTATTTCCACTACTGGATCTGAGAAGTCTACTTGGATTGTATGACTGAATCATTTCATGTAAGTATACCGGAGCTTCACTGTGAATACATTTAAATAGAAAGGTGAAATAAATTCTCATTTGCATATATGAAAGCAATCAGTATTATTTGAGAAGGAGACAAAATGTCAAGTCATAATGCTTGAAATTACAAACTCTTATTCATTTGTCACTGTGTTCTTGCAGGTAACCATTGAATTCGAGGACCTGCTTTTGATCCAAGGCAGACAGATAGTGGCTTGGGTGATCACTTACAGTGCTACTCCTCTGTGATTTGGTCCTATCCCCAGTGGCAGGCTAAAGAATAACAAGGACATTGATAAATAGTCATTTCCCCCAAAACTCCATTGACTCCCAGTCAGGTACAGGGTACGATTAAAAATAGGCCTTATTACATACAAAATTCTAAAATGAAGCCAACCAGCTTACCTAAGTGAATTAATTCACCCCTCTTCAAGAAATACAAGATGCAACAGCACCACACTTAATTTCCTTCACATCCCCACCTTTGACCGCAAACTTCACAAATTACACAAACTTTTTCCCAATTCTTTCAGTCACTATGCCCCAGTTCTTTGGAAGTCTTTCCCTTTCCAAATAAGAAATAGTCCATCTGTCACATCCTTCATGAAACACCTGAAAACTTACCTGCTTAACTCCAGTTTCCCCACTTCGTCTCCTTCCCTTTTTGGTCATACCCATAATTCTGGATTGAAAGTCCCTCATCTATCCTTATGATAATTATATTTGTTAGATCAGGGTACTGAGTTCCCCATTGTGGGGAAGATATTGTGGCTTCAAAGCAGTAGATTAGATTAGATTAGATTAAACTAGACTGGATTAGATTAGATTCTTGAAAGATTTATTGCAATGAGCAGAACTGAGTAACAACACAGTTAAATTTAAAAATTGCACCAAAATATAAATTAAATTTGCATATCGATTTCACATAGGTTAGATTTAATGGTATTATAAAATCTAAGATGTGGCCTAGAATCGTGTGTATGTGAACATACACTTAGAGGCTGTGGAGACAATAGAGATGAATTATTGAAGAGACTTTGACTCATATAGGCTGAAGGATATATACACAGGGACCTAACACATTGTGAATTGAATTACTGGCGACTGTTTTCTCTGTATACAAGCTATTGTAAGTACCCAGGTTATTGTACAGGGTAGAATGGAAGTTAATAACAAATTGACATTCATTCCTTTTATACAGTGTTCACATTTCACCGATTAGATGTTACAATACACTCATTACAACTGGAAATGGGTCTTTTTTAGGGTGAAACTAGGTCAGAGGTGGCCTAGTAGTTACCAAGTTGGGCATGTAATCACAGGCTCTCACCTCTGTGAGAGTTTGACTTCTGAGAAGTGACAATGCTCAATATGGCCCTGGCTACTGAACAGGAAATAAAATTAGAAAATTGGCGAGTAGGGCATAATTGTAAAATTGTGTCATGACAGAAGACAAATCAGTCCAAGAAGAGATTGAATAACGGAGATTATGTGTTTTCTCTGCTCAAGTGATAAATTTCAGAAAACATTGCCCCAAGAGGGTTATTTTTAGCTTTTAATAGCTGCAACTTTATTTCACTAATAAGCAAAAATGACTCCATAATTACCAGATGAACGAAACAAATGTAAAATATTCCCATAGGTACATTGAATATAAAAAGTTTAGTTTTAAAATTGAGATTTCTCCACCATTTGTGGATAGATTTTAATGTGAGAAAAACAGACAGAAAGTTTTCAAAAACCACCTTTATAAATGATGTGTAAAACATATTTGTAATTTGTATAATTAATAAAATATTCACGAAAAAATCGATATTTTTTTGCATTTTTAACGCTGATGATCCATAGTAAGTGGCGCCGGAAATTTAAAGACAATAAATGCCCTGTTCTGTATTTTGAAAAAAAAATTACACCTTGATTTGATAATAAAACACTAGTTACTTAAGCCCCAAACTATGTGACATTGTTACCTATGGCAGGGAGGTAATGCTTATGGTGGGTTTTGTCAGCATGTCTGTATGTTTGCAAAATAAATGGGAAAGTTAGAACAGATTTTGATGAAATTTTCAGGAAATGTCGCCAATGGCATCCGGGGCCAGTTTCACAAAGCCTCCTTGAGATAAAGGTCACCTTAAATGTAAAGATTTCATTGAATTTCTCAATCCTTTAAAACTCAGTTTCACAAAGCCTCCTTGGGATAAAGGTCACCTTAAATTTAAAGATTTCATTGAATTTCTCAATCCTTTAAAACTCAGTTTCACAAAGCCTCCTTCCTTAAAGGAGACCATAAAATTTCAAGAAAACTTCCTTGAAGTTTAAGGAAGTGAAGGACGTACCTTAATAACAATAATAATAATAATAATAATACGTTTTGGGGGGAGGGGGTGGGGGGTGATACATTCACTGCTGAATTTGTCTGCCCAATTAAATTGTGTGAGAACTACATTGAAGACGTTACACTAGAGAAGTGTGAACTCTGTATTATGTTTATGGAATGTTTTTTCGCATTTTCTACTGCTTTTCCAGAAATCCTCTTGATATGCCTTGTTTTTTCAGTTGTGAATATGTTAAGTTGAAGAAAGTTAATTAAAATAATCCTGTAATCATATCAAAGGGTCCAATGTTTCTGTTCTATTAAATTAAAATCAAACATCTTCCTATTTTTTATATTTTACTTACTTTTTTAGATAGTTCATTGGATTACATTTTCAGAAGATTATTAATATAACTTTTGCTTTCTGAAATCATAAATATATTTCAAAGAGTGTGTCCAACATTATTGTTTTTGACATTATCACATAATCAAAGGTGATTATATATCAAACATAATCAAAGGTGATTATGTTTTCGTCAGTGTTTGTTTCTTTGTTTTCAAAATAAGTGGAAAAGTTATGAACGGATTTTCAATAAATTCGCAGGAAATGGCGCCAAATGGCAGAAGGAACATATGTTTAGATTTTGGTTAGCACCCCCGTCATGGCTTATCTGTGTAATGATAAAAACCCTTTACAATTTCCTGGATCAAGGAGGTGGTTCAGATCACCAGAAAAATTGTTCTGTTCCTTGTGTCATTATCAACATTTCCTTCAAAGTTAATCAAAATCTCTCCATATTTTTGCATGTTATTTTACCAACAAACAAACAAACGTGTGAAAAAGGTAACCTCCTCGGATTATTTAGAGCAATAAATTCTATGAATGTTACTGAACCAATAGAGTCAATGTTTTGATTTTACTGAAAAACTCAGCAACACTGCTTATACTTGGGAGGGGGGGCGTTACCCCCTCCCCATCTGTTAGCCCCTGAAGAATCCCTAAAAGTCATCTGAGGACAACTCATTAGCAGGAAGGCTCCAGGAGGGATCTGAGCTGAATACATGGCTAACACGATTAGCCCTGGCTATGTAAACAGGACCAATGCTAGCCTGGTTAGAGTCTCTTGTTTACAAAACCTGACTGTATTAACTTTAAGCCAATTGGGACATAAATTTCTTTTTTGCATTTTTTTATTTATTCTGTAGATATCACAAGATATCAAGATATCTTGAATGTTTTCAAACACAGGGACAAGGCTTGAATTTACTATATTTGCAAACAAAATTGATTAAGAACAAAATTAATTATTCATCAAATAATTCAAGCATCAATAACTTATTGGAATAGGAAACGTGCCTTATTGACAATAAGGCACGTTTCCTATTCACATTCATTGATTAGCGATGGGGTAATATCTACAGCTTTTACACCATAAATGTTAACAGCTAAATCTTGTATGTTTAATTAAGAAAAACTTCATCTTCAGCTAAATCTTGTATGTTTAATTAAGAAAAACTTCATCTTCGTGCAAGATGTTGACATTTCCTGAAAAAGTTCATCAAAATCTGTTTGTAACCTCTCAACTTATTTTACAAACAAACAGAAAATACACACTTTCTGTGTTATTTTGCAAACAGACCAACAAACACCCACTGACAATACACAACCTTCTTGGCTGAAATAAATTTGCATGTATCTTCATCTTCCTGTAAGAAAACATGTCAAATAAAGACACTGAATAATTTCATTGCCAGCCATTGGTGAATTGACTTTGGCATTACAAACTAATGTGGGTGTTCCACCACACGACTAAGGCTCCCGATTAAGGGATTTTGAGGGTCGGTTTCAAAAATATGCTTAGTCCCAGGCTTCCTGTAAGGGTCGGTTGTGGTCGGTTGAGGCCGTGTGAGAAATCAAACATGTTTGATATTTCTCCCGACCCCAACCGATTATTTTTTCCCGCCATAAACAAAATGTCCAGTCCCAGGCTTCCTCAGGCCTCCTCAGATCAAATTTACACAGTCCTATGTTGTCCCAGGCCGCCTGCGACCCTTAGTCGCCGACCCTTAGTCCCAGACCCTCTATACCTTAGTCCCAGGCTTCCTGCGACCCTTAGTCCCATTGCAAAGCAAAAATCGGCTATCTTGGTCTGGGGACGCCTGGGGACGCCTCAGGACACCTTGTGGGGTCGGGACTTAATCCTGGGTTAGTCGGGGCTTAGTCCCAGGAGGCCTGAGGCGTCCTGGGACCCAGTCGGTTTGTGTACGACAGGATCGTGGTTCAAACCGACCAGAAAAATGGCTTAGTCTGTTCTTAGTCCCAGACCAGTTAGGGACTGTCTGGGGCCTCCTGGGGCATCCTGAGGCCGATCTGTAGTTAATCCCAGACCTTCATACCGATTCTGTCTTCCACCCCATTGGTCAATTTTTTTTCCATTTTTTCCAAGACTACCCACGATTAAGGGTCGCCGACAGGATCGGGGCTTAATCCTTTGGTGGAACAAGGGCATTAGTTATATTTGAGTAATAGTTTTTGTGGAGCTCAATAAGTCGGGATTTTAAGGTATGTTTGACATTATGAGGTGAGAAAATACCCTTTTAACTGATAAGTGCAAGTAAATCTAATAGGAAAACTTCCCAGATGACAAATACAGAAAAAATATATTGCCAATGAAGATGACGATATTATACAAGTGAGTAGCACAAGTATTATATTGTTAATCTTCATGGGTGATGTATTTTTTCTATGTTTGTCTAATCAGGGATGTTTTACTTTTATTATCCACAAGTTTTTGATTTATGACTTGAAAAAATTCATATTTCTGGAGAATATGAAAAAAGACTGTAATTTTCATATGGGCACTATTGGATATAAAAACCTTAATCTTTAACTTGCTCTTTCTCAGCCATTTTCGTATTGATTTTTATGCAACAAACACAAGTGGAAGAGTTGTAAAAATACCTTTTTAATGATATATAATACATATTTGTAGGTAGTATAGTTTTCTGAGATATTAGTAAAAAATCGGAAGTTATTGACACCAATTATCCAGGATACAGAGCCTCCTGTTTTATACATAAAAATATATTCCGTTCTGAAAATCCCCAATACGGGTCAAATACTGCTTGGGTGGATAACAAAAATGTAGTTTAAGCCCCTCTTACATCCCATCGTATGTGCACGTACGTCCTGGTTACAGAGATAATCGCCTGATTTGCAAGGGATAATTAAGCTACACTTGTGATTTTATAACAGAATTTCAAGGTCACACAGACCCCGCAATGAAAACTGACATGCACATTTTTTCTGCGTGCACGCAGTATGCCTATAAACACATCCATTTCTCAAGGGTAACTTGAGATAGACTTGCGCACATGCATTTCCCTTGCAAGTGTTGTAAGATCTCCCCATTCACTTGCAGGGTTTGACATGCCGTATAATACACGCACATGTACCTTGCATCAATATTAACCCACTGTGGGACCTGTACCTAGTCGCAGTCTGTTCTTTGATATTCAAGTACTGACACTCTTGTCACAAAAATATTCCTTGTTTGCACTGCAAATCTCTGCTACCCACTACCAGACTATGTTCATATTTTTCAACAATATTTGCAGCACACTTACGTGTCTATACACGTATGATTGGATGTAAGAGAAGCTTTAAAACAATTTATGTCAGCACTCTAAGTTTGTACACTTGGCTAGGCCTTATTATTAGCCGTGCCAGTGTGACAGCACTTTTACTGAGAGTAAAAATCTTACATAATTAATAAGATAAGCTATTTATCTTTTTTTAATTACTGTTTATTAAAATAATATTGATTCTCATTATTGAAGTGTTTCATTGGTGTAAATGAAAAGTTGATCAATAGCTTGAAAATGTTTACGGAATAATGAACAACTGTTCTTTAATTGGAGGAAATGTGTAAATTAGTTCTTTTTGAAATTTGTCTTTTCTGAAAATTCCATTTTACAAAATCATTAATACCCTCGGAAAATTGTATTTTTGTAATGTTTTTCCAGAAAACATCTCTAATGTATTATAATTTATTTATTGCCTAAAACAACCTACATGCCCAGGCAGAGTCAATTAATTTGACTGTATGTGGTGCCGTTGCAAAGTATTATGCAGGTTTTTATCATTAAATTAATACGAAGAAAGAGAAACTTTTCAAAAACTAGAAATCTCTCGCGATCGTACAGCACAAACATCTACCTAATATCTTTCTGAAAATTCGGGAATTTTTTTTATTTTAGAGTAAAAGTTCCGGATCTTTTCCAAAATGTGATAACATCTTCCTTTGATTAAGTGTTATCTACATAAAACATTTCATAAAGATTCAATATTACCTTTGGAGGAATTTCAACCAAAATTCCGGGTTCTTTTTCGTATCCAGAATATGATACAGCACTTTTCTGATATCGAATCACTTCTATATAAAAAATGGAAGATCTATCAATTTATTTTGGGGTTAGACACAAATGTTTGCAAACAGAGAGAAAAATGAACATGCACACCATAACATGACATACCGGTGGTTGCAACAAGAGTAGACCATGATAGGTTTTATCTCCGGAAACTGTGAATCCACAACTTATTAAAACACCCTGTAACACCACAATCCTAGTTGACAAGGATTGGGGGTAGAAGCAGATTAAAACAGATTCATTTCAATCTGGGTTGAGTGTCCACACTTGAATTGAAAAGTATCTATTGAAAAAATTCTAAGAAAACGAATTTCAATATTTATAAGGAATCTTATTCTTGGAATCACACTTATTCTTAGAACTTTTCTAAGAATGGTTTTTATTCTTAGAATTTTTCTAACAATTGTCCTTTTTCTTATATATTTTCTAAGAATAAAAATTTGTCATTCACAAAACTCTTATTGTTAGAATATTCTAAAATTTTTATTTAACTATAAGATTGGCACATAGCATGCTTAACTTAAAAAATAGTTGCTTTGGTGATTATAGTGCAGCAACTGATTGCAAATCGACATTCAGAACAGAGTGTTACATATTAAGTTGTCTATTGTGTGTACTGTAATGAAATGCAGCCTCTTTACATTATTTTAAAAATTTCTAACTTTCTCTTCACATATGCCAAGATCTCTATTCACATAGATTCTTAGAATTTTTCTTATAATTACACTTAGTCTAAGAAAAAATCTGACCTGTGTATACATTTTTCTTGCATATATTCTTAGAATTATTCTTATCTCAGAATTCTTTTGTGGGTTTTCATTCTAAGAATAAGAAAGTTCTTAGTTAAGAATTAGTCTTAGACTTAAGTGTAATTCTAAGAAAAATTCTAAGAATCTTTGTGAATACTGGCCCAGTATTGAGAGAGGGTTCACAGTCCCCTATTCACTTCAGGCTGTGTTTATATCCTATTTAAATCAGTAGTCTTGAACGCCAGGCAAGGCTAGGTGTCATTGTGTGTCGCCATTATAGAACAAACAACGCTTTCAAGTCATTACATAGCATGCTTTTACTGACTGCAAATGTAATTTACCCCTTCAAAGCTTTTGGTTGCCATCTAGTTTGCAGTGCCAATTTTTGGAGATATAAGCACAAACACAAAAAGGACACATTTAAAGGGATGGTTTGTGGTGGGGGAACTGAGGTAAAGACCATGGCTCATTGGCTGTTTGAGCAAGTAACCCTTTAGAGATGTCATTTGACTGGATACAATGAATGCTATAAGGGAGTTTACATGTGGCTGGAATAGGACAAAGCAACTGTAATCGTTGCGTGGGTCACGGCATGATTGCATGATTTGCATCAAAAGAATCGGGTCGTTCAGTAATTTGTGTACAGGGCACATGAAAAAGTACAATGAATCCTAAGCCAGTCAAATATAAGAGAGTAGATTTAAAAATCATGGCAAGTCATACTTTCATCCAATATTTTCTGTGTTGAAAAATTTATTTTTTTTCAGTTGACAAGAGGTTATGTTTATAAATCAATGAAGCTACCTTGACCAAAAGTGATAAGAAATGTTAATAGATCATGTTGTATATTTATCTAAGACAACTGACATAATATTCATGTCCAATGGAATATGTTGACAACTTGACTAGTAGATCAACATATATAGTTACCTGAATTTATTGAGAAAAAAAATGAAAGTCGATAAATATGTATTTATCACTAATTGGATGAGTTCAAAACTTGACTGTGAGATCAAGAAATATAATTATCTAAATCCATAGAGATAATATCAACTCGATAAATATATATTTATATATAAATCTCTAAAGACTCATTTGTTTAGGCTGGCATACCCACCACCTTAGTTATACCTTGGCAGGCGCTTTTTAGATATCAACCCATGTCTGTCCCTGGATTCTCCCTTCTTGGACTTAAGCGCATTAGAGGATTTGTATCAATTTCGCGCTCTATAAATCCTACTATTATTTATTATTATTATTAATTAAATAATTTTATGACTGGGAAGGGCCTGTAGATAGATAGATAGTTAAAATTTCAGTGCAAAAACACAAATGTGTCATACTGCACTACATTAAAATAATAAATATACTAATTAATATTTACAACCAACAAATATATACAAACACACAATGATTGGAGAAAAAAAGAAATCACAAAAGCATAAAAGTTGACTAGAAAACACAAAAGATAAGTATACTACAAAGGTAAAAAAGAACAACAACAAAAAAGATAAAACATAGAAACAATATTTGAATAAAACACAATACAAGAAAAAGACTAGAGGAACGACAAATACAGACTACAAATACTTTTACTAAACAATATGTATAACATAATCAAATATAAAAAAATCATGACTAGAAATACAGATTAAAACTAAACCAGAATATACAACTAACGGTACAGATACAATAAAACAGGTACAAACCATAAATAGAACAAATTCTAAAAAGGAGTAAAATAAAAGAAAACATCAATAAAATCTAGTCAAAGTTTGTGTTGTTCTGTGATATCACACCCCCATTTAGTCGCCTCTTACGACACGCAGGAGGGCACGTTGGGGGGAAGGGCCTGTAAGAATATGCTATGATGCTTTTGTCCAATTATATTTTGAACTCCAAATTTGAACTGCTGTGACATGCCTTGTCTCTCTACACCACTGACAATATTATACAAGCCGGAACACAGCACTTTTCACTTAAAAGACATTTGTCCAACTTTTTTATCAGATCAGTTGGAACTGAACGTCCAGATAAAAAGGTTCTTGGAGGTTCCTTGATTCTGTCCATCTGCACATAAATCCCCAAAAACACTTTGGCCACAGCTTTGCTTTTCATGCTCCCATGGTTTGTAATGATTTACCTGGTGAGGTTTTTTCAGCCCCAAGTCTCACCTGTTTCAGAAAACAGTTAAAATTGTATCTCTTCAAAAAGGCTTTCCCAACTTATCATACACTCTATCCGGCGTCTCTGTGGTACTGGACTTGGCAACAGCAATGGAGTGATAATTTTTTATTTGGATTTTGGTGTTGCGCCTTAGAGTTTGCCTGGCAGAGATTAAGCACCATAAAAGTACAGAGTAGAATAGAATAGAACTGCCATCCTGTACTATACAACTCTTTTTACAAGTGACTAGAGGTTTCTTATTTCTGGATTGTCATTGATGTATACAATTTAAAGAGAACTCATACCTGAGTCGTATGTACTGTATCAGGTGAGATCGTATACATGTGTACAGTACTTTAACGGTGTTGCTTTAATAACTCTTCTGCAGATTTCTTTGAAATATATATTCTTTTTTTCATTCTTAAAAAACACCTCTGGTTGAATTGTTTAGAATGGGCATTTCGTAGTAGTCAAGTAACATCAGGCCCCTACCACCCGAGAGACACAAGAGCTGCGGATATTTATTTTATTGAATACACATAATACATGAGATTACTAAGTATTTACAGTCCTTCTTGATTTACATACAAGAGCAATTACATTGAATTACATCACAACAAATAATAAATTTACGCTTTCTTCCTCCTTAAGAATTGCCAGTGATAATATTAGATCCATATTCAGTAAATTGTGAAATAAAATGTTATACTCAAATAAATGAAAAGATTCATAAATATTCATCAGGCGCCATCTGGGGTGTTTTAGCTGAAAATTGGAGACATTAAGTCCAGTATTGGTTAGCTTTTATTGGCCATAAGTTGCTTTTTGCATGATGGGCAAAGATACCTATCCTGTTTTTATGACAAAACCCTCTAGTTTGGAGGGAACAAAACATCCCCATTTTATGTCCATCAGTTAAAACATTCTTGGTAGTTGATTTATTGTGATAAAAGCCTGGGTCTCACTTGTATGAATGGCTATTTTGGATATGCAAAATACCGCTGTTCGCATTATTCTTAGTTTATTATTAATTTCATTAGTATTTAGTTATTGTATTAACTAAATTCACAAGTATTGATTTATTTTACGTCATATCTCATTAGCATATATTTATTTTATGTCAGTCTTTATTACTATTGATTTAATTAATATTAATTTGATTAGTATTGACTTATATATGTTACTTTGAGTTAATACTGATATGCCAGTTTCCATTAGTATTGATTTATTTTATGTTAATTTCCATTAGTATTGATTTATTTTATATCAGTTTCTATTAGTATCGATTTATTTTATGTTAATTGGGGCTCACCAATTTTATTCCAAAAGTATCACCACGATGGAGCTTTACAAAAATCAATAATGGACATTTGAACAAAATTAATGATTATTTTTTGACAAGAATCAACTTTCTTGTACACAAAAATATTACGACAATTACACAATATTTATCATTATATAAACCTGACACATTTTAGGTACCCTCCAAAGGTTCCCCCAAACTTTCCTGAAACATATAAATTTCAAGTGCCAGTTTTAAATTTATTTTCCATTTTGTCGCCCTGCAGCAAACCTCCTCACACAGAACAAAGACATTAATAAATTATATCTGAGACAAGCTGACAGGAAATCAAGGGAAATGGATGGCCACATCTCAGGACCTCATATTCCGGATCAATAGCACACTTAAACCCCATTCACAATGTCCTGGAGCTCCAATAGCCCTTTGTTTGAATCCCATCATCTGGATACATACCTTACTTAAACCGCTGTCAAACAATTCTGTTTTTTTGTCTTCATTAGCCCCTTGTTAAAATATAATAACCGCGATCAATACCAGACTTATAACCCACTGTTCCAATGTTCAGGTTCTGTTGCCATAATAGGCCCATATTTAAACATCTTAATTTGGATCAGCACCACACTTAAGCTCCTGTCCTAATAATCTCTGCCCAGTGTCTAATTATTCCTTGTTTAAATTTTAATCTGGATCAAAACCACACTTAAACCCCTTTCCCTCTGGTCTGCTCTGATTTTTCATTACCATTTGTTTAAACATCTTACCTGTATCAATGCTACATTTTAACTAATATATTCACTGTTCTGGGACAGTTATGGAATATCCATGGTAGTTTATCCATTTTAACAGTCATCATGAAAAATTTGAAATGGATAATACAGTAATACAGTGAAACTCCGTAAAAATGGCCAATACCAGAAAATAATGGAGAGCGAAGCCCGATAGGGTCGAGATTTTCAATATTTTCTTGTTTTGGCCACTTTTGAGGTTTATGGCTTTGTAAATCCCACTCTATATATCCTATTTTTGCCTGGTCCCAAGATACATGATACTTTGTCTCCAAATTATTTAATGTCTCTTTTTACATGACCAAATTAATTCCCCAAAATGGTCATGGAGCGAGAGTGTCCTGCACTGATTAGCATTGAACATATCAATCAACAGTGAAAACCTGCAAGTGGGGTTTACATAGACGTACACATTAAGCTCTGTTTCCACTGCCCCGCTGTTGCAATTGTAAGACCTATACGATTGTAAACCCGGCATACTGCTACCAGTAGTTCTGTCCAAAAAGGGCCGGTAAATCTCACACAATTTCTCCTGAGTGATAAAGATTGGTTATCTGATGATAAAGATCAGCACTCTAGTAAAAGTGTTTAGGATTTCTTTATTTTTCTGGTCTGTTTCACCATTTTCTCTAGTTGAAGAAGATCTTGCATTTCAGATGATCATAATGGACCTGTCTAGAGTGTATTGACATTTAGTGTTAAAATTATTACTTCGAAAACTTTCGACGTATGTTGGTCAGTCGGTTTTTATATTTGCATGTTTGTTTGTTTGTTAGCGTGTGTTAGGTCACAATTTTAAAGATAAGATTCTCATATTTTACTATACCATTGTCATTGGTCAGAATAGAGCATAAACGAATTTCATCCAGATCAGTAGCATTTTCACATAGCTATGACCATTTTAACTACATAGCTACTGCATTCACAAATATTTGGTGAGATTTCAAAGTCTGCAACTCAGACCAGGGGATTTATATTAACATATCATTAGGTTCATACTAAGTTGGTTGGGGGTGGGGTTTCATTTCTTTCATTGAAGCCCCCTGTGGGTCCGGGGATGTAGAATAGGCCCAACGTATCCTCCTGCGTGTCGTAAGAGGCGACTAATTGGGGGCAGCCTGTTTGCCGTGGGTTGCGATCCGTGTCAGTGGAAGAGAGGATCCTGGCTGTTGAGCCAATTCTTTGTTGCGGCATTGAGGAGGCAATACACAGCTTTGGCCTCAATTTCACTTAGTCGGAAGGTTAAGATGGCCTGGCTTAATCAATCGGCTGGTAGTGCCAAGCCCTAGTGCTCCAAATTAGTTATGGCTTGTTGTTTCTAATGGTTTATACTGTTGTACTTGATTGTTGTATTCTGCTGGTGTTTGGTTTGTGCTTTTGTTTGGAGTATCTAGAAGGCGGCTGCTTAACAGGTCAATCAAGGTTCATGTCTGTGTTCTTTGAGTATATTGCTGATGTATCTCTGATATCAGTGTGCAGGGCTCAGCTCCACACTATTATGATATCCCCTTGTTGGGCTCGAAGGGTGGGTGGAGAGCATTGGCAACGAATAACCACTACAATATCATGGCTACACAAAATTCCCAACTGACTGATAGAAAAAGGATTAGAACTTCGCCTGAACTCATGATTACGAACTCGGATTCCGCGCAGATTTGTACATGGCCACGATTCCTACTAGTAAAAGGAACAGACAATGAGAGACCTTTGTCAAAACTGTCACCATTTGCTGTAAACAAGGCCATTGTTGCTGTACTTGGGTCTGATCCCTTTAATATAAAGAAATTAAGGAATGGAGACATCTTGATTGAAGTAGACAGAGAAAGTCAAAGCAGCAAACTGTTGAAAACGACTAAATTGAGCTTGACCATGGACAATGTGATCCCAATCAGTGTATCTCCTCACTATAGTTTAAACACAAAAAAAAGGAGTCATTAGATGTCCAGACATAAAAGACTGCACTGATGAAGAAATACTTGAAGGCCTAAAGGATGAGGGTGTCATCAAACTGGACAGGATAACTGTATTCAGAGATGGATTTAGGAAGCAAACAGGAACTTTTATATTGACATTTCAAAGCCAGACCTTACCAAAATATATCAGGGTGGGCTACTACAGGGTGGCTGTGTCACAGTTTATTCCTAATCCAATGAGATGTTATAAATGTCAGAAATTTGGCCACACTAAGTTCAACTGCAGGAAAAATGAGGTTTGCAATAAATGTGGGCAAGAAGATCACACTGACTCCCAGGAATGCAAAAATGAACCAAAATGTGTTAATTGCCAAGGAAATCATACATCAAATGACAAGACATGTCCAAAATGGAAAGAAGAGAAAGAAATACAGAGAATAAAAACTGAAAGAGGAATTTCCTACACAGAAGCCAAGAGGCAAATGGACATATTCAATTCAGTGAAGACAACCTATGCCCAAGCAGCTGCAGCAACCAAACCTGTAGTGAAAACTGTGAATGTAGAAACTCAAACAGAAATGACTTGGCCAGATGGTTCAAAATAAAACCAAAAAAGTGTGCAGTTGAAAAACAGACAACTAAAGAGAGCAAAACAAGTTCTTCCAGTCAGACAAGTGCGTCTCAAAATGACCCCATCAAATTGAAAATTAGCCAAAGTAAAGTATATTTGACTAAACAACATAAGGGATCTAATGACCCAATTGTACAGTACAACAAATATGATGCTTTGAGTGACAGTGAAATGAGTTGCGAAGAATCCCCAATCACAAATTCACAAGGGCGGAGTGGGAATAAAAGTGTAAATAATGGAACCAAACACAAATAAAAGTATACTACAGTGGAACTGTCGTGGCTTTAGGCCAAACTTTGAAGAAATTAAAAATTTAATTTCCAATTTTAAACCCTACATTTTAGCATTACAGGAAACACATTTAAAAGATACAGATAATGTAAATATTAGAGGATTTGATCATTACTTTAAAACATGTGTGTCAGAAGTAGATGGGAGAGCCACTGGTGGCTGCTCTATTTTTGTTAAAAAAGGGATACCCCATGAGGTACTTGAGTTAGATACAGAACTGCAGGCAGTTGCTGTAAAAGTATCTCTACATAAAACCATAACTGTATGTAATGTATATATTCCACCACGTTTTAATGTAGCACAAAGTGATCTTGATAATCTAGTCAACCAGTTACCTGCACCTTTTCTATTTATTGGAGATTTTAATGCACATAGTGATTTATGGGGTTGTTCCTCATCTAATAGTTTAGGTAATAAAGTTGAACATCTTCTTGAATCCTCTAATATTTGTTTGCTTAATGATAAGTCACCTACCTATTTTCATCCTGCATCTGGTTCATTCACCTCAATAGACTTGTCTTTATGTTCTGCATCTGTTTTTCTTGATTTTGCATGGCAGGTCCATTCAGATCAGTGTGGTAGTGACCATTTTCCTATTTTAATTGATATAGTTAAGAGTATGCCTAAGGATAATGTTCCTCGTTGGAATCTTAAAAAGGCCGATTGGCCAAAATTCAAACTCCAGTGTTCTTTAGATATCAATAGGCATAGTTTTACTGACATAACAGAAAAGTTTCCTGCATTTTTAGATAAGTTAAATGATATAAGAAGGCAATGTGTGCCAAAGTCAACTGGACAGTCCACTGGTAGTTACAAACCATGGTTCAACAGTGAATGCAAAAAAGCTGTTAAAGCTCGTCAAAATGCAATGGATAAATGCCGTACAAATCCTACATCAGATAACATAAATGAATATAAAAGCTGTCGAGCTAATGCTCGTAAAGTAATTAAAGAAAGTAAAAGGAAATCATGGCATGAATATGTATCAAAACTAAATGTGAAGACACCTGCTAAGAAGGTATGGGAAATGATCAGGAAAATAAGTGGCAAACAAAGTAACACCACAATACACCATCTGGAAAATAATGATGGAACCAAGATAACAGAAAGAGTAGATATAGCAAATAGGTTGGCCCAAGAAATTAGCAAGAATTCCAGCAGCAACAATTACCGTACAAAGTTTCAAAAATATCAAGAGAATGCTGAAAAAGAACACCTGGATTTTGACACAGAAAACTCTGAAAACTACAATGTACAATTTACCATTAGAGAATTATGTGATGCTCTGAAAAAGTCTCATGACACAGCCACTGGTCCAGATGAGATCCATTATCAGCTGCTAAAACATCTACCAAGAGACTCACGTATGGTGTTACTTGATATATTTAATGATATATGGGCTTCAGGTGAAATTCCTGAATGCTGGAAAGAGGCCACTGTAATACCTATTTCTAAACCAGGCAAAGACCCAAAAAACCCGTCCAATTACCGCCCCATATCTCTGACGAGCTGTTTATGCAAAACCATGGAAAGAATGATTAATACTAGATTAGTTTGGTTCCTCGAAAAAAATAATATTTTATCAAAATATCAAAGTGGTTTTAGAAAAGGTCGAACTACAACAGACCAATTAATAAGACTTGAATCTTTTATTAGAGATTCCTTTTTAAAAGGCAACCATGTAGTCTCTGTATTTTTTGATTTAGAAAAAGCCTACGACACAGTATGGAAGTATGGTGTAATAAGAGATCTACATAAAGTAGGCCTAAGGGGGCGAATGCCCATGTTTATTCAGAATTTTTTATCAAACAGAGTTTTTAGAGTTCGTTTAGGATCTATTTATTCAGATATGTGTGAACAAGAAATGGGTGTCCCTCAAGGCAGTATCCTATCTGTTACATTATTTATTTTAAAGATCAACAGTATTGCTGATGTGATTCCAACTAGCTTTGAAAAGTCTCTTTTTGTTGATGATTTCTCAATCACTTGTTCTTCTAGAAATATGGCTTCAATAGAAAGGCAACTTCAGTTATGTTTGAATAAGATAGAAAGATGGGCTGATGAAAATGGTTTTAAATTTTCTAAAACCAAAACTGTTTGCATGCATTTCTGTAATAAAAGAAAACTTCATCCAGACCCAACATTGACAATATATAATTCACAAATCCCTGCTGTTTCACAAACTAAGTTCCTTGGTGTTATATTTGACAATAAACTGAATTTTAAGGCACACATTGATTATATTCGCCAGAAATGTGAAAAAGCCATGAACTTACTGAAAGTAGTTGCCAAAATGGATTGGGGAGCAGATAGGAGTGTTTTATTGAGACTTTATCGTTCATTTGTTCGTTCTAGATTGGAATATGGTTGTGCTGTTTTTAGTTCTGCTCGAAAGTCATATCTTAAGAAATTGGAACCCATTCAAAACCAGGGCTTAAGAATATGCCTGGGAGCCTTCAGGACTTCTCCAATGCAAAGCTTGTATGTAGAGGCAAATGAACCACCCTTATATTTAAGGTTTGATAAGTTATGTATTCAGTATGCTTTGAAGTTGAGATGTAATCCTGACAATCCAGCTTATGATGTTGTTTTTAACCCCCAATTTTATGATCTTTATGACAAGAAACCATCTGCAATTAGATCTTTTGGGCATCGTGTAGAGGAAGATTTGTCTGCTGTCTGTCCTCAGCTGGATTTAATTCAGACTGTGTCATTGCCAGATGACCCACCCTGGACTATACAGAAACCTCACATAGACTTCTATCTCACCCATCAAAAGAAACATCTTGGTGATGATTGTCTTTTTCAAAGTCTATTTGCTGAGTTGAAAGGTTGTTATCCTGACCATAGGGCTATATATACTGATGGATCAAAAACAGAAAATAAGGTTGCTGCATCTGCTACATGTAATAACCTCAGTGCCCAAGTCAGACTTCCTGGCAATGCTAGTATATTCACAGCTGAATTACAGGCTCTTAAAATGGCTTTTAATATTGTGAAAAATTGTGATGGGGATCTTTTTATCATATTCACTGATTCTTTATCTAGTCTCCAAGCTCTTGATAGCAACAACTGTGATCATCCTTTCATTCAAGATATTTTAAAACTTTTTAATGATTGTTTGTCAGTGAATAAGAAAGTTGTTTTAGCTTGGGTTCCAAGTCACGTAGGCATAAAGGGCAATGAAAAAGCAGATGAGCTTGCCAAACAGGCCTTGAATTTTAATGTTTTAGACTTGAAAGTCCCCTATACAGACTTGAAAGTAAATGTAAATAGTGTTTTTAAACAAAAGTGGCAAGCTCAATGGAATGCGTGTCCTGATAATAAACTATTCCAAATAAACCCTACAGTAGGAGATTTTTATGTTTGGACGGGTTTATCTCGTAGGGAGGAAATAGTCATAACTCGAGCCCGTATAGGACACACTTATTTCACCCATACTTATCTGTTGAAAGGTGAAGATATGCCCTGGTGCATTCCATGTCATTGTCCCGATACAGTCAAGCATATATTATTAGACTGTATTGACCTACGTGACACTAGAATTAAATATTACAGAAATATAAACTCAATGAAAAATTTATTTAATGAAAATATTTTTAATGTTATCAATTATTTAAAAGAAGTTGGTTTGTTCAAAAAGTTTTAATTAATTTATTTTGTTCTCTGTTCCTCATGTTAATTTATTCTGTAAAATCTAGTCTTGTATAATATTGTGATAGTTATATTTTGGGTTTTTATTCATTCTTTTCTTGTTTATGTTTTTCTAGTCTCTCTATAAAATTATTTTGTAATAGTTAAACTCCATTATTATTTTTATGTTTTATCTTATTTGATGTTCTCTTTTACTTTTGTTTTATACTTATCTTTTTTGTCTTCTAGTCAACTTTAATAATCTTGTGATTTGTTTTTTTGCCAATTATTGTGTATTTGTATATATTTGTTTGTTGTAAATATTAATTAGTGTATTTATTATTTTATTTTTTAGTGCAGTATGACACACTTGTGTTTTTGCACTTAAATTTTAATTATCTTTATCTTTATCTTTCATTGAAGGTCATATGTGCCATCCGCAAATTGCCATCCGATAGACTTGAACCCATCAACACAGAGATAATAAAATGAGAAATTTATTGGCCACCCGACTGCTAGGATATGAACTGTTTTATCCACAGCGACATAGAAAATATCATTTTCATATAAGCCCAGTTAATTTACATCTGGGCAGTTGTTTTATTAGTTATTTTTTGGTTTTCAAAATAATCTTCACTTAACATACAAAAAAACCCGTCCATATTTTGTCCTAATTCTAATTCTAATTGGACTTTTATAGCGCTTAACCTCCCCAAACAAGAGGACTCTAAGGCGCAACAAACAAAAAGCAGTCAACAAAATTTCTGTTAATAAACAACCTTCACTGCATGAGAATCTAATTATGTACATGTCTTATTTTGGCAAAATCATGAAGTAAGCAATAAGTTAAAAAGTCTAACCAAATAGGATTGGTAATTAAAAATACATGTTTTATTACCTGTACCCTGATTGATTAACTGCCAATTTAGGGCACCAATTTAGGGAACAGCCTTACGTAGAATTTAAATTAGCAACCTTCAAAAATCACTCCAAATATTTTATCAGTTTGTTCTGAAGTGAAATCTCTTTATAACTTACACTTTTGTACATGAATTTTCATTTTTAAAAATCCACCCTGATTAACATTAAAACAGATAAAAATGTTTTTTTTTGTCGTCATTTTGATCCAAATTATTGCAGATAAGGTCACTTATCATGACATAAAATAAAAGTCACATATATAATCCCTTTGCCCCTAAATATTCCATGTCACCAGATCCGTGCATAACAGATTTCCTTACGCCCCCTCCCCACATCCTATATCTTCTCCCTGTCTGATTACTTTCCAGCATATGGTTATTAATACCCTGTTCACACTGTACTGATATTATTCCTCATTGTGCCTGCGTTTGGAAGTGCTTTTTCATGCTCGCTGGCCCAACTTCGCCAAACATAAAGAAAAAGCTTATTTTTCAGTTATTGTGCAATAACAAGCTAGAAATATAATTCATCCCAATTAATTAACCTTTTACAATGCATTGTAATGAGTGATAATCTAATATTTTTAGATAAAAGCAGTACCCCAAGACGGCACAGCATTCGAAACCTGTACTCAGGAATTACTGAATTCATTTTATTTCCAGCTTAACCATAACCACAAACCTTATATGGTATGATACAATTGTGGAAATGTAGCAGTGTTATCAATGACAGTAACTATCCACTATAAGTACTCTATATTTCTGTGCCAGATTTAGGTGTCTGCCAAGTTACCATGCAAAATAGAGATCACGAGATCTAGTCACATGGTTTTCTACAGTGTATAGGGCCTGCGTGTTTTCTTACCCATAAGAAAAGTCATATGGGATGATTTCCACTATTAAAGACTCTTGTGGCAGAAATCTGAAATCTACTAATAGTATTTGTATTATGTCCCTTTAGGACCCTTAAGGCCCTGTGTAAATTGTACCCCATGTCTGCAAGTACTTCAGTCTTTCAAGTGCAGGCCAAAGCAAGTTGGCAACCTCTCACTGACACTAAGGTCAGAAAATGCCTCAAGGCAATCAATGTGTCCTTGGGTTTGAATCCCCACTTCTTCACCTTCCACTCCTTCAGAAGGTCAGGTGCCACTTTTGCATACAACTCCCACGTGCCCATCCAACAAATTAAGCTCCATGGCACCTGGTCCTCGGAGTGCGTGTGGCGCTACATTCAAGCTGACCACTCTGCAGGTGAAAAACTAGCTCTCTCACTGGCTGCTGCTATAAATGTGTAATCTCCCTACTGTTGGGGTTGAGGGCCTTCATATGTCACTACATTATATAAAATGTAATTGTACACCTTTAGTTCTCATCACCTCCAGCTGTTAGGGTAACCTTAAATTCATGACAAATTACGTATCTTCAAACCACAACCTCACTTTCAGAGGTCATTTGCAATGTTAAAGTTTGACCTTTTACAAGTCAGGTTCCAATGTGACCTTCACCAAGGTCAAACCTTCTGCTGGGGTTCTTCAGACTTTTAGGATTTTATGTTTGTTGTTAAACCAAGTAATTTTAAATGTAACACTTTATCATGATCTATATGGACAATGACTCTAGATTGATTGATCATGAATTTACCAAGTTATTTATGCAATACTAACTTCTGATACTTTACTTACATATTTTAACGAGATTGTGTATATCAATTGACCTGTATATAACTTTTAGTAGTAACTATATATATATACATTTACTTTGTTAATTGTATAAAAATAAAGAGCCCTCAACTTCTTGTTTTACTGTCTTGGGGTGGGGACTGTTATGGCTGGGAACAGTCAGCTTCTGAACCTCAGATATATGTCTTACTTTGTATTTTAAAGTTTGTATAAATTCCACAAAAATTGGGCATTTGTTCTATTTTTGACATTTTCAATCTAATTAATTAAGTAATGTAATTAATTTTCTGTTTACGTCATATTTGTGCTGATTCAAATTGCTGTCCTCCTTTTGTTATGTAATACACCATAATTAAATCAGAAATAAATTGCAGACATTAGATCGGATAAATGTGAACTATGTTTTATTGTTATTAAATCCACCCTGTCTCAATATGCAGTCTTGATTGCATAATAAATCTCTGGGGAAATTCATTACAATTCTTTTATTTTTTTCCTGTCATTTCTGCCCTAAACTTGGCAGGAGACATAAGACTCCCCACACAGTTTGGCTGAAAAAATATATCACTGTATAATCCAGGATTATTAATATCCCTAGAATCCCCCCACTGCAGGGAATGCTATCCCATACTCTATGTGCTGTTAACCCACCATTTTTCTTAAACCCCAGAATTCCACCCTCCCCTCCAACCCATTTCTTCCTACAAAAACCCAGAGGGGGCTTTTTTGCCATTTGAGGGGGTCTATATGGCCTCTTCTCATACCCTCACATGCTCCAGTGAGCAGCTTAATGATATTGTCATCTTAGGGATTCTCTAGGATGGTAATACATGCATAAAGCTAGCTTAGTGAGTAGCCTTTGCTAAGGCACTTGGCTCTGTGGTAGAATGGATATTTATTTATTTAATGCTTTACATCAGGTGCAGTACCCTATCAGTCAAATTGTCATGGCTAGTTGGAAGGACAGAGGAAACTGGTACCTACAGTTGGTCAAGGTTCTGTACTGTAAACTTAAGACTAACAGTGAGAAACTTTCAACGTTCCCTCATTCCACATGAGGTCAGGCGTAGGTTCGAACTCTGATCTGAGAGGTGGGAGGCGAGTGTGTTATCATTGAACAACCATGGCTCCAGGTATAATGAGTAAGAACCGAATGCCTGGGTTCCATCCCAGGTACAGTTAGATATACAGTGACTCAGATGATCACTCAAAATGGCAGACTTCTGTCGTTGGGTCATTTCCCCAGTGGAGGTTAAAGAACCTTTGAGATAATAATTACTAGTTGTCCCTGAAGCCCTGACTACAATGTGATGGAATTCCAGTCACTTGAGAACTTGGACTATACTGGTAAAGTTGGGATTGGTCAAACTGCACTTTGATGCCTTAAGTTATGCCCCAGTCCACACTACAGGGGTACATCCCGAGGTTAAAGGTTTTACTTGACTGCGGAACTGTCTCCACGGACACCTCATAGCTTCCAAGATTTGGTGTATCCATCACACTGCAGGTGGTATGATTCACAATTATAGGCTTAATGCCCCTGTCCTTCAACTACCATCCAAGGATTTTATGCAAAATTGTGACACAGCCAGTAGGAAGGCTATTCAACCTAACTAGGACCCAGATGGCGTGAGGGAATGAGTCATTCCTGGTTTTCTTTGATGGAATGTGATTCTTTCCTTGCCAATCGTTGATAAGGCACGCACTCACTCTGCCAGACATCCAACCATCCAGTCACTTATTCAGTTAAAATCCCCAGTCACACTTTCCCAATGAGACGCAACGAGGTATTCTTCCACTTTGGGGTTTACATCACTTTCAGCACACTGTACAGGTCATATCACCATGGATAGTTTTGTGGGCAGAGGTAACCAGTACATACAGCTAGTCAAGGTTCTGTACTGTAAACTGCCGACCATCAGTAAAAAACTCCCATCTTTCCTACATAAGGTCTGGAGTTTGAACCACTGGCCTCGGAGGTGGGAGGTGAGTGTGTTACCACTGTGCCACAATGGCCGTTTCTTCTAATTGGAAAGGTGTCTCTAAAGTTTAAGACTCTGTCACCAGCCTGCAGCCTGTGCAGCCTGCAGTCTGTTTGTTTTTGGATTCTTTGGAAGCCCCCTAACCCTTACCTCAACCCCAGATATTATACATTTCTTGCATACTGGCATGGCACAAATCCCCCAAAAAGGCTTTGATTTTTTTCGATGCCTTAGGTCCAGTGAGAGACATGTTTCTATATTTTACTGGACCTTCTATGATCCAGTATGACAACAGTGTCAATGTTACATCTAAGTTAATAATACATTTGGCTGAAATGTATTGCTTTATAAATAAGTAGATTATATTTGAACAATATACGGTAATGAATGGGGAGCCAGTGTAGTTTGTGCAGGAAGGGTGTGACATGACTAAATTTATTTAGTTTGCACACAGCACGACATAAAGCATAGGTGTAGCTCATTAGAGTTCACAGGAGATATTTGAAACATATAAAAACATATTGCCAAATTCAGATTGTTTTCCAAGCAGTCTTGAATTGCCCAAAATGCATCCTGTCCGAATGTGACTCACACCGAATGCATCCTATCAAAATACAAGGTGGACTCTACCACAAGTCGCCTCCATGTTAGCATCTGATTTCAATGCATTTTACTTTATTCATAAAGAATTTCCATAACTTTTATATTTCAGAATAGACAATGTAATAAGAGGGTACTGATTTTTTCTGTCTATTTGACTTTGTCAGAAATACGTTGGAGACAATATTGATCGGATTAGTGTAAACATTGCATTAGTTCTGCTTTGCATGTCTTGACTAATTCCTCTTGCACCCCCTCACCTCATGTGCAGGCCAATTAGTGCCCTAGTTACTGCCATTACTAGCCTTGTTTAGGACTCCCATTTTTGAAATTGGTAACAAAAAATTCTATAACAATTGATTGAATGTATTCTTACAATTATTAGCTTTTACATCAAGATAGTTATAGACAGATATTGTCTCTTGGGTAAATATCTCTTAACTTATATTAGTGCTTTATGATTCAGAAGGCTTGGCGTTGATTCCATACAAGGTTTTTAATATAAATTTGCGTCTGAAACAAGGCTACTACCTGAAACAAGGCTACCTGTGCTGTCACCTAATGGTATCATCATTTCCTTGTGGCTTTTATGGTAAAAATCTAGCGTGCTTCCAAATGGGCAATTGATGTCATAGGGATTGGTTTTACAGTCAACTAAATATGTTTCATTGCTTATGCTATAAATAGATGATAGGGAAAGTTAAGACAAAATCAATTTACCCAAGCTATGTCTCAGGTTAATGATTATGGATTTCTGCTTTTTCTGTATTGTACGCCTAGAGTCTGTCTTTAGATGGAGATTAAGTGCTATAAAAATACTATTAGAATTAAAATTTCTGTTCTGTAAGATTATAACGAGATAGCATATGTCTAACAAAACTAGATCTGTGAAGGGAATCTGATAATCCTTTATTCAATGTTCACGTATGTTTGAATTTATCCGACGAGTAAGCGATCGCGAGAGACTCATTTTCTACGGATAATAGAAAGTTCCTACTTAGCTTGGTAATTTAAAGACTTTTGTCGCTAACAAATAGAAGACATTAATATATAATTTATCATCTGGAAGTTATATGTCAATTAGTCATGAACCGATTTTGGGCTCCGATGCCCATTAAAAATGATACTATGGCCTCCTCAAAGAACTCTAAAAATGATGATTGTCTTGATACTTTTTAATGTAAAGTATATTTATATTATTCGTTCGTTTTGCAATGCAAAGTTTAATCAAAATGAAATCCAGATTTACAAAAAATATAAGTACAGAATCAGTATTAGTCTGAGTGCAATAAATGCAGGTAGGGGACGAAGATATGTTCCATTTGTAGAGATTATAGCGACAGTTAAGAGTTCTATTCAAAATTTTATACTGGAATGATTGTAGATATGGTTCTTTAGTTATTTTGTATACTAGTGTGAACACAGAGTTCCATTCTATTTGTTGTAGAAAGGGAAATAAATTTAACCAGGTTTCTATTGCTGTTGGTGCTTTAACTACAT
The DNA here is from genome assembly GCA_964017235.1 of Sabellastarte sp. h YS-2021. NCBI lineage: Eukaryota > Metazoa > Annelida > Polychaeta > Sabellida > Sabellidae > Sabellastarte > Sabellastarte sp. h YS-2021. The sequence goes on from OZ024931.1 coordinate 147,086,766, forward strand.
GTCCGATTAGTTCTGAATAAACTTTCTTGCTTGTAATTTTGCTAATTTCTGTTATTCTGTGGTTTAATGATATACCAAATTTTGGGGTTTGGAGTATATTTATATATTTCATCATTTATTGTAGATTTCCACTGTTTTGGGATAGCATCCAGCAATGAGTATATATTTATAATATTAATACTCCAGTTTACTCTTCAGCTGTGGTAAATTTATTCTTTTTATTTAAAAGGTCTACAATCTCTAGATCAAGTAAATCATTATCTAATCCCAAATGTCTGGAGATGGAACTTAGAATTTGTATAATTATTCATGACTTTGCACCAAAAAGTTATGTTCCACGGAACAGTAAATGGGAAACGGAATACTTGATGTGTTTTTAAGGCTAGAAGTTCAAAGAAAATCACAAAAAATTGACCCATAAATTGATTCATGCTTTTATGTGCGAATTAAGTGATTGAGTTTTTCTTCAAGTTTTTTTCTTCCATCTTAGCCATCTATTTAGTATGTCATCCAGCCTGTTATTTTCTAAAACAAGTTACCAAAAAAAGGGAGTACAATCCAAGAATTAAGCAAACTCAGTGTTTGTTTAATAATGAAACAAGCTAAACAAAGGTTTTTCATAATTTTAGACATAATTCACTTTGTGAGTTTTGAAAACCACTTGATCACAATTGCCAGTAATGTTTCATTATTGTCTCCAGAGATCACTTTTAATACCTACAGGTACAAGGGAATCAAAATCAATGAACTTTACTCAGGAGAGAAAACAGTGCAAATTATTGTTTTTATTTGCATATAATTTGCAATCTGTTTGTAACTAAAGATAGTAGAAGGATGATTGTGACAGTAAAGAAATTGCAGAGTACATTTATTTACTTGAGTTCATGTAAAATCAATTAAGATTGCATAAAGTGGTCTATTTGTGCTTTACTTGCGTTTACAAACTCTCCCACAAGTTTGCGTTGGTAGGTAAATAATAATAAATATAATAAATAAACACTATCTATGAAGTTATATTGATCATTTAAAGATTCAAGGTAAGGTTTAAGTTTACTTGGGTTTTTACGTCACTTTCAATACTGTACAGGTCATATCAAGACGGGTAGTTTTGTGGGCAGAGGAAACCAGTACATACAGTTGGTCAAGGTTCTGTACTGTAAACTGCTGACCATCGGTAAGCAACTACCAACTTTCCCTCATAGGGTACAGGGTTTGAACCAAAGACCTCAGAGGTGGGAGTCGAGTGTGTTACCATTGCGCCACCATGGACCCTGGTTCAAACTAAGGTGTATACAAGAGGAAAATTTAAGCTCATGCTAGATAATAAAATGTGAAAGCTACCTAGTGACATATATTTCTTAAGGTTTATCCTGAGTAAGGACAAAATAAATTATATATAAATCTTCAGTATGAGGATATTATGCCTAGAGGACACTGTTCCTCTCCATATAAGCGCAAAATATTTAACTGGTCGGGGCATATTTGCTTTTCATATCTCAGTCGTATCCATTCGGTTTAATAAGTCATAAGTCGTGTGAATTCATAGGACGCATACAACACAGAACAGGGGCCTTTTGTGAACATAATAACTTTTGAAAATGTTTGCGAAAAATTTCCCTCAGACTCTTTCATGGTTTGTTTTTAAATGTGCACTGCCGACATGTACGAGATCCATTTACAAACAGTAAGGACAAAATTATGAAGCAAAATTTGATAAGCAAAGGAAATCCACATTTTACCTAAAATATACTTTGACTGTAATTGCATATAAAAATAGACGTGCATATGTATCCATAGTAAGCACCCATGAACATAAATGCTTCAAAGTCTCTTCAACAGTTTATGCACGGATTTAAAAACACAAAACAAGCAGCAGCTCTGTGAGCCCTTCTAGTATTATTATTTGTTTCTACGTGACATAGATTTTGAAATATTTATGAAAAGATAAGAGTTTTCCTTATCACCTATTATTATTATTATTATTGGGGAAAATACGACCATTCTTGAAACATTTAAATAGTGGGCAACATTGCTTTTTAACAGCCAGAAAATAATATTATTTTAAATTAAACAATAAATAATAACAAGACACAATTAATGTGAACTCACAATTCAATTGACACAGCACTCCAATCTAAATCCTCTTTCAATCCCAGAAATGATTGTAATTCCAGACTAATCTGAGTAATCCAAACAGCTCTTAACACACTCACATCCAAACTGTGTCAACAACACTACACTAGTAATCTGCTCTACTGAACAAAACCCCTGTGATCAGTTGTAACCCCATTCTGCTTCCCCCCTCACTCCCCCCTTACTCAGTTGATGTTACAATAGGAAGTTTTAACAACCCCCCATCTAGCCATCTAGAATGGTGGCTGTATGTCCCCCAATACCCCCCATAAACACATAGTTTTATACCAGTTCCCCCCTCCTAACGCAACCTTTCTTTCCAGAACAAGTTATGATAGATTCACACTGCTGTGATCTTACATTCTCTACTGCTGATAGATTGAATGATTTGTACTTATAGTAATTTCCAACAAAATGGACCTCAGAGAACGTGGGTTCAAACCCAGATACAGGCAGATATATAGTTTTATTTATTTATTTTATATATTTCTTCGGTTTTAACGTCGCTTTCAACACTGTACAGGTCATATCACGATGGGTAGTTGGAAGGGCAGAGGAAACCAGTACATACAGTTGGTCAAGGTTTTGTACTGTAAACTGTCTACCAACGGCAGGCAGCTACCAGCTTTCCCACTTGCGGTAGGGCTCGGAACCGAACCCCGACCTCAGAGGTGGGAGGCAAGAGTGTTACCACTCTACAACCATGGCCCCCGGCAGATACATAGTGGCTCAGGTGACCACTTAAAATGGCGACCTCTGTCATTGCATCCTTTCCCAAGTGGCAGGTTAAAGAACCTCATGGATGTTGATAAATGGTCATCCTTGAGCCTCTGCCTTTCAGTTAGGGGAATGTCAGTAATCAGAGTTGGGCTGTACTTGTTCAGTCAGATGGGTCAAATAGCACTTTGAGTCCTGTAGTGCATGGAGATATTGCGCTGAGTATAGATACAATCCAGTAGAAAAGATTGGAATGCCTTTATCAGCAAAGTCTGAATCTGGGGGCGGGGGGGTGGGTGGGTGGGTGGGTGGGTGTTGCAGACAGACATCTTGTATCAGGTAGCTCTTCCAGGATGATGATCCTATTTCAACTCCCCCCCCCCCCCCCCCCCCTTATTCGAGACAATGCTATTGCTCCCAAATTATTGGTTAGCCAAAACATTCCAAATAGTTCCCAAATTCTCTTGAATGGTTAAAGAACCTTACAAGGGACTATGTAATCACAAGGATTGCCTTGAGACAGAAAATATTGCTGTATGAATGTTAAGATAGCCTTAAGATTTCTGAATTAAAAATCTTATAAGGATCGTAGAAGATTGTAGACGTTTCACAAAAATTTTAAAATAGTTTAAACTTATCGGGAAGACAAATGCAATTGACCCCCAAATACAAAGATTGGCTCTGCAAGCTTCCTGAAGTTTAACCGCCAGTCTCGAACGGTCCCGCTTTTACAGCCTTTCATTAAAGTTTCCGAATGGCTAATTTTCAGTATCATAACCCAATAAGGGAGGATAATCACCATAGTTGAACAGGAGCCACTACGTTGTATCCCTATATAAAAGTCAAATTTGGGATTTTGGTCTTATTGGGACAGGTCCTCCGCATTGTCACTTGTGGGAGTTGAACCCACACAGATGTGACAACCTGTGATTAGATGACAAACCTGCTAACCAACTTATCTGCGGATAAATGTTTTTATAAAGGTCTAACTTTATTGCCCAAATATTCTGTTTGGATGAAACAAGATCCACTACAAATCGAGGAATATCTGTTGTTATTTTTATTGCAGAGAAAAACTCGGCATGCTTGTGTATGGCAATGAAACAAGGACAGTAAAAACCCCCTCACTTAGAGGGACAAGTAAACAGACACATACATAGACACAAACATACACACACACATACACACACTTCATGACCTCAGTCAATCCCCCCAATCCCCAATGTCTGCCAGAATCATTTGATTTGCTCACTATGAGGAAAGTCGATACAAATATAATGAAGTTATTTAGCGAGGCGCCAAGGGTACACCATTAAGGGTGAGGGGGTGGGTATGGGGGGTAGGGGTATTTTGGCAGAAAGGAACTTCACAGAGATCCCCGGGAATTTGTAAGGACACAATCAACCATTGAATTAGGCTTGCCTAATAGCAATCTAAAAACAAAAATAACAAAGAATTTTATATTATTGCACTTTTAATGCTTATATATAATTATATATTGTCTTTATTTAGGGTAAGACAGCCAAATATGGCATTAACAATAACTACTAAAGTTAGTTCTGGTCAAATTAGATCTTCAAAGACGTTTTACTTAACTCTTGTAAATTCAGCCACACTTATTTCTTGGGATCTTCGTTGCTACTCAAATAAATTGGAATGTCAAAATAGAAGTATTGGGTTGATCCCAGAGATATGAAGTGGAGGGATAAAAATGCTTGAGAGCCAATCTGAAGGGAGTATTGGACCTTATGCCAAGTTCACAGTTCTCCAGTCGATTAACTACAATGTACTTTTGTCATTGTATGACAAGTGATAATATCTGTGCATATAACTGATTAGCTAAGCTGGTTACTGCTATCCCCTGTAACTTGTCAGAACCTAGACACAAAAACCTTATTTTTGCTTGTTTTAATTGTAGTTTCGTGGATTTCTTTTTACTAAAATAAGAATTGATGGAAGCGCAGGTTATAAAAGTATTTTGCTGACACAGGATTAAAGCAATAAATCTGTTAATTCTTTAATGGGTGATAATTTCACTTCTATGTGTGCCCCAACTCAGTAAAATATGTATACAGAGACCACCAAAGTTATTTTATTAAGAAACATCATCACTTCTACTTCCCTTTTGGTATGAGAAACTTTTGCCAAATGACAAGCAAATGTTAATAGATATTCCATATTACGTTTTCTGCCATGTTAAGGTTCATGCCATTATATACCACCAGGTAGGTTAACCTCAAGTCAGACCTATATATTACTTCTGCTAAGCAGGTTATATATATTTGGCAGCTGTTTGTTTGAAAAATAACTAGAAAATTCATGGACTGATTTTTGAAGAAATTTAAAGAAATGTCAACAATGATTTTTTTAAATTGTTTAAAATTGTCTGAATCCAGAAATCTTTAGAGGATTTTCAATAATGGAGGCGTTAGGCCTTGCAGAGGTATGCACTCTCCAAGTATTCTTGTCTGTGTGTGTGATCCAAAGGCACTGGGATGGACTCCTAGGAGATACATGACAATTTGTTATTAACAGTTTATTACATGCAATCAGGCAGGGCAGGAGAGGTTGATAAAATCTGGAAAAGACAAGGTACTATAGTGGTTGAATGTGTCTATATTGTTGTCACAGTGGACAAAATCGTAGTTGTGATTTTACATCATGTTCAACAGCCAGGGGCATATTCGGGCAGGTCCTCAGTATTGTGACTTGTGGAAGTCAAACCTACACAGAAGTGACTGTTTGTGATTATACCAAGGTCAGACCTTTCTTTTCTGGGGTCAAGAGATCCAATTGAATAGGCTCATCTACCTTCAGTTCTGGTTTGACTATGTTTAGTCCACCTCGTAATTGGGTATGATGTCTTCAAGGTGATTTGCTTTTGGTAGAATGTATTCAGAATGATTTGCTTTTGGGTAGAATGTATTCGGGGTGATGTGCTTTTTGGTAGGATGTATTCGGGTGATGTGCTTTTGGGTAGGATACATTCAGGATGATGTGATTTTGGTTAAGATGTATCACACATAGTGACTTTCATAGTGACTTTCATTGAATACATAATTTACTATGTTGGGTAAGTTATGACATAATGAAGTTGCAGACCTGTATCTCATTCCATAGCTGAGCAAAAGCTACTTTCAGGATCTCGCTGTTGAGTAAATCACTTGTAACTTTAAAACTATTGCATTTAGAGTATTTTGTTGAAATATGTTATTCAGCTACTTTTGAATCAGCTATAACATAATCAAATTGCAGCCCTGTAGCTCATTCCATAGCTGAGTAATAGCTACTGTGAGGTTTTCACTGTTGAGCAAATCACTTGTAACTTGAAAACTATTGCATTTAGAGAATTTTGTTGAAATATGTTATTCACTTACTTTTAGGTTTTGGTGTAACATAGTAAAATTGTAGACCTGTAGCTCATTCCATAGCTGAGCAATAGCTACTTTAAGGTTGTCACTGTTGAGTAAATTGCTTGTAACTTTAAAACTATTGCATTTAGATTTATTTATTTGGGGTTTTACGTCGCTTTCAACACTGTACAGGTCATATCACGACGGGTAGTTGGAAGGGCAGAGGAAACCAGTACATACAGTTCGTTAGGGTTCTGTACTGTAAACTGCTGACCAACGGCAAGCAACTACCAGCTTTCCCACTTCAGGCCGTGACGGGGATCGAACCCCGGCCTCAGAGGTGGGAGGCGAGAGTGTTACCACTCTGCCACCGTGGCCCCTTATTGCATTTAGAGTATTTTGTTGAAATATTTTATTCACCTACTTTTAGGTCAGGTGTAACATAGTACAATTTCAAACCTGTAGCGCATTCCATGACTGAGTAATAGCTACTTTGAGGTTCTCACTGTTGAATAAATGGCTTGTAACTTTAAAACTATTACATTTAGAGTATTTTGTTGAAATATGCTATTCACCTACTTTTAGATCAGCCATACACATAGTAAAATTCCAGAACTGTAGCTCATTCCATAGCCGAGCAATATCTTCTTTGAGTTGGCCAAATTTGGACCCAATGCAAAAGTTGTGTAGTTGGAATCTTGTAATGCAGCAAGTTATTAGTAGACTGCAGCAAGATTTTGAAGTTACCACTCAGCTGCGGCCTGAGTGCTCGTCTTGAATTTTGAAGTGTATCCTGATAATACCTACTGATTTAATAAAACTTCAAGAGTTGTTCAAAAAATTGTTTTCTCATATTGAAAACTTCGCCACAGAAAACACCATTGAAGGCTAGTCTCAAAATATTAATAGGGCACAAAAACCTCAACATTATCAGTCTCAATGTAAAAAAATTAAGACAAAGATCAAGATTAAGGGATCCTTGAGTGGAAAAAGGTCAATGCACTCACAGAGATGGACTCACAAAGGACATGGAACTGTGGCAATGAGGAGTCATACACACAGGCATACAGATACACTAACAGTCACACATACTGTGACCATGTAGTAAGAAAACTGCTCATTTCATAAGGACCAAGCCCAAAACTGACACAATGACAAACTAATAACCCCAAGAAGTGTTGTAAACAACCACCAACAGCGTACACAAATGTTTCCATGGTATCAACTAATGGGCTCATAAGTGTAGTTATGAACACACTCCCCTCCCACCTCCAAGGTCGGCTGTTCGAACCCTGGATCTAACATTGTGTGATTAAGTTGGTAGTTGCTTACCAATTCCCATCAGTTTACAGTGCAGAATCTTGACCAACTAGTATGTACTGGTTTATTTTGCCCTTGAAACTACCTGTGGTGAATGTGATGTTAAACCCAAACAAATCAAATCAACCATGGTACTGACAGAGGACTTTTGATTGTCAATGGTAGATGCTAATTTTATCACTTTCAAAAAAGTTTATTTGAAGTATTTCAAACCTTCCAGGTGACATTCATATTCAGCACTTAAATGATACAAAAAGTTTCTTGCTTTAATCAAAAGACTCCTAATTTGGCCCCTATAATATACACTAGGAAGCAGCAGTTCACATGTATTCTTTGTAAGTAACACCATTGTCCTATGAGTATAAACTGTATGACTTTATAGGTGGACAATTATATCCTGGAAACAGTGAGAATACACACAAGCATATGACATAGCCATACAGGTAAACATGCAATCAGCCATAAAGAGGGTTCTGAATTTGTAGCCTTGCAATTTACAGCAATTATACGACCACAAAGCCAGCCATGTATTCAGCCATACATTCATTGATAGAGAGAGACATGTAGCAAAATTGTAACCTTGCAGACAGTAGACAGGCATCCACAGTCATGTACATAGCCAAACATTTAAACATGCACCCTAAGGATTTATAATCTATACACAGTACATATGCACAGACAAACACACAGCCATGTAGTTAAATATACAGCCAAACATGTACTAAATCACAGTAAAATTATAACCTTGTAGCTATACAAGGATACAACCAACCATAGAGACATACATATGGCCATGCAGTCAATGGTAATGACACATACACAGTACAACTGTAACGTCGTAAGACAAAGCTACAGTCATGGAGGATTAATTGTCATGTAGCATAAATGTCCCCCATTTTGATTGAGGCATTGACTTGAATAGCAACTGCATGTTTCCACACATGTGACTCTCTGTGATAAATTGGTAACACAACCAGTACTGCTCCTGACAGACAAAGGGTCGCATGAAAACACTATTTGCCCTACCCCTGGATTGAGTGTAATTATAGTAATGCGACTAAATGTACTGTAAATAGATAGTCGTTTGGACTTTTATGGAGAAAGACTATTAACTTTTGCATTACTATTGGATTAGTTTTGAAATATCATTAAAAGACGCATTGACATATAGGTAAGTTATGTAGACCTTACCCAAAACAAATAAATTGAATTAGTCTTGTACAATGTCTTTGAAGGGGCGATAATATAATTTCTTTAGATTTGTTATGATTCATGTACTGATTTTAGTTCAACAAAATCGAACAGAAGCTCTGAAAAGTACCTCTCCAATGATATATACAACATGTTTGTAGGTTATATATATATTTTTTTAAATATTTACAAAACATGACACTTTTTTGGTTGGGAATACACCCAACTTTCCCATAGTAAGGGGGGGGGGGGGGGTCAGGGAATAAAAATGTAAAAATATATATTAAACAAACTATATTTTCTCAGTGTTGATGTGAAATATAATAATATGGTGGATAAGAATTCTACAACAATCAGCCAACTCAACTGGTTGTTGGGGTGTTTACATATCATCTGTGTAACATTGAAATCCTCTGTAAGCCCTTATATAATCACATCAGTGTTATGGCTTTAATATAGGGGCCATGGTGGTGCAGTGGTAACACACTCGCCTCCCACCTCTGAGGTCAGCAGTTCAAACCCCGGACCAAATGTGGGAAAGTTGGTAGTTGTGTAACGATGTTCGGCAGTGTACTGCCACAAAACTACTTGTCTTGATATGACCTGTACGGTGTTGAAAGCCACGTAAAACCCCAAATAAATAAATAAATAGGCAAATAAATGGGTAAATAAATAAATACGGCTTTGATTTGTATGTTAATTATGTGACACTTAGCATCTATATGTTAGAATGTTTACTCAAGCATCACATCTAATAAACGAATGAATGATTGTGAACCTTCTTTTACCTTTCAAGTGAAAACTTTAATTTACAAACTACAAACAGAAGCTGGATAGCAAAACCCCCATTCTAATAAAGACAGACATTTAGAGCCAAGTCCAACATCTGTGATCTTTGCTACATATTCAGTCTTTTGCGAGACGAATAAATGCATCCTTAGGGACACATAAAGACAGTCTTTATTGGTGGAGTCAAGAAGACACACACACAGATAACCATGCATACACTCAGTCACATAGCCACACACATACCCTCTTTTTTCTAAGATTTTTGTTCCTATTGGTCCAACTGATCAAACAAGAAAGTCATTCAGCCAGTAACAAAGATTTGACTTGGCTTGTTACTTGTAGACTCTTGGGTACTGATGGTTTGTGATCTGACTACCAAAAAGTGTGACAACTTAAACCCCCTTCACATTTGTATGATTGTATTCCCAAACCCAGATAACCCCTTGCTAATCCCCCATTCCACTCTCGTGAATATTCCTCACAGCCCCAACCCCCATCTTGTAGCAACAAAGGAGTAGGTTTGAGTATTGTATCGTAGGTTTTTATTTTATTGATAGTCCTTTATTGCAATTATAAAGAACGGTATGCCTTTAACACAAAAACGTCTATTAATTCATTCAATAAATGTAGCTGTTGTAGGAACTATATCTTTGCTGAATTACAGGCATTTGGCTGACTGTGAAACCACTTTTACAGTCAGATCCCTCGCATTATAATGTACGCTAGCTATGATGCGTAGCAACGAGTTTTCGTTCACTCAGCACTTACGGACTTTATAATACCCAATAATGCAGCCTGGAGTGTAATCTAATTAGTCATGTGACTTATCTGTTTAGTAGTAAAAATCGGTAGCATAGTTATGGTGATTTTAGACACTCATTTGGTCATGAGTTAGCATATTTGTCTTGGATAGTAAAGACTGACTAAATCAGTTGTAAGTCACTGAAGAAATATCTTTGTGGTACCATGATTTATCATCACTGTGCTACGACTTATCCTGATGGTTGTAAACTAAGCTTGTACACTCTTCTATGAAAATTGAACTGAGCGATCCTGTCAGATGAGTAGATTAGTTCCGAGTTGTCCATTGATTAATTCATAAGAATTATTGTGGCTTGGTTTAAAGACTAATCTTTAATAGCCTGGAGCATGTTCTAGATCTTCTCTTACATCCAATCGTGTATGTATATACACATAAGTCTGCTATGAATACTGTTGAAAAACATGGATTAAGCCTGGTAGTGGGGTAGTAGAGATTTGCACGTGCAAACAAGGTGAATCTTCCAACCAGAGTGTCACTACTTGAATATGTTGGAAGAGTGTCACTACTTGAATATCCAAGAACAGACTGCGACTGGCTACAGGTCGCTCATTTTGGTTTATATACATGCAAGGTACATATGAGTGTATCGTATGGCACATACAAATCCTGTAAGCAAATGGGGTTCACCTGCAACACTAGCAAGGAAAATGCACATGCCCAACCCTCTTGTAAATTTCCCTTGAAATAGGAATGTGATTGTAGGCATACTGTGTGCACGCAGAGAATAATGTGCATACCAATTTCCAATGTGGGGTCTCTGTGTCCTTGGTATTCTCTTATAAAATCGCACGTGTAGCTTTAGTGTCCCTTGCAAATGAGCTGGTCAAAATATAACACCGCACATTTTACCCTACTTGGTGACAAAAGGTTCAAATTAAGCATATGATTTAGTTAAATTATAATGCCGCTAAGCTGAAAAGTTTTCATTTTAAAACCTGGTTTTGTGTGTGTGGGTTCACCTCCCACAAGTGACAATGTTGACGGTCTGTTCCAGTATAACCTTGGCTGTTAAATGGGATGTAAAACCTTCACTTTGACCTGTACTAAATTTAGTAAATTTAGTCACTTTCAACACTGTACAGGTCATATCACAATGGGTAGTTGTAAGGGCAGAAGAAACCAGTACATACAGTTGGTCAGGGTTCTGTACTGTAAACTGCCGACCAACGGCAAGCAACTACCAGCTTTCCCACTTGAGGCCTTGCCGGGAATCGAACCCTGGTCTCAGAGGTGGGAGGCCAGAGTGTTACCACTCTGCCACTGTGGCCTCCTCGATAATCTCCCAGTGAACAGGGCACACACCAAATAAGGAAGTCAGGTGCGTGAATGTGTCCATATTATTCTAATGTGAAATTATGACGTCACTATGACAATTGGAGATGAACAAACAACTGGAGCCTAGTTCTAGATACTGTGGCACGAAGAATAGAGTTTTAAAAACCCTCCGCTGAACCAGTTGCTAGTCTGTCATGGGTTTATCTATCCAACTAGTGCTGTTACCTATTTGTATTTCTGGGTGAAGAAAAGTGCATTTGCTGGTATTACATTGTCCAAGGGTGCCAACTCCATGACCTTTCCCAGGATTGAACACCGACCTTCTGGGTTTAAGTGTACTACGCTTACCAGAAGGCCACAGAGGACACTTCCCAGTAGTAACGCATCCCTGAACTATCAAGAAGAGTCTGGAAATGTAAGTAATATTTGATCAATAAAGAGCACTGAGAGAGTGCATAACTCCGCCAAATCCAAACACTTCCAATATTGTTTATGTTTGCAATAATAAAAAAAGTACTTAAAACATTCCTAGATCCAGATGGTGATCTAGATCGTCACCACAATAAATACCATCTGTTCCTTATTGAAGATGAAATTTTTTTTGAAATTCGTCCATAACCTTTTGAGTTTTTGGGCAAACAGACAAGCAAATGTACTCTGCCGAAAACATAACCTCCGTAATGGAGATAAAATCAGTCATGTTTACTCTTCCAATTGCAATAGCTTAAACCAGGGGACTATTTTTATAATGGTTATGAAAGCATGATTATTATCAAATTTATAAAAGAATATGAGAGGCCACGGTGGCAGAGTGCTTACACTCTCACCTCCCATCTCTGAGATCAGACTTCGAATCCCAGCCTGACCTCAAGTGGGAAAGCTGGTAGTTGCTTGCCGTTGGTCGCCAGTTTACAGTACAGAACTTTGACCAACTGTATGTACTGGTTTCCCCTGCCCATAAAACTACCCGTCGTGATATGACCTGTACAGTGTGTTGAAAGTGACATTAAAACCCAAATAAATAAATAAATATGAAAGAATGTGACACAGTACCAGAATATAGCATGCATATCTTAACAGTGGTAAATTGGAGTAAATTGTCAGAACAGTGTAAATGAGCTCTTAGCTCAGGTCTGCCGGGAGGGGGGGGATGACCCTAATGCCAGCTAGTTGACTAGGGGGACGTCTGCCTGCCAATGCTAATCTAGCATCCCCTGTGATTTGGTTGCTACACACAATGATAGCTAATGAATAGATGCTACATATTTACTTCTGCTCCCAATGGGTGGGAATGCTGTGTGAACTGAAGAAGACTTTTTGTCAGAAAATAATTCATAATGTTTGGTGTACCAACACATTTTTATATTTTGAGATATCACTATGTTGTATTTTATTATTCAACACAAGCTATATAGATCTATAGCCTAGGGGTATACTATGGGAAATCAAAATTTATTTTGTATTAAGTCCAATACTTGACATAGTATCTGATATATATGACTTAGTGTCTCATAAAAAGGACTGAGTATCTTGTGTGCAATAACTTGTATATTTGATTTACTATAACGTAGCATATACAAACAGTTAAATTGTATTTATGAGTTAATAACTAAATTACATCACTTAGTAAAAAGTGTATACTAGTTATTAAGTTGCATGTTTGACTTAATATGCCGTATATTCGAGTTACTAAGTAGTCGACCACTAAGTCTTATATATGAGTTAATATATAAAACAATTGACAGCCCCGAGTTTCCATAATATACATAACGGGATAAATTTTATGCATAAAACAGTGCCTCTAACCATATATAATTAGAGTCAACACCTGCTGATTTTTTGGATAAAACGGTGAAGAAATCACAAGTTAGAGATTGAGGGTTTTTTAATTCACTGGGCCCGACTTTTTTACGTAATACCTCCTCTCCTTAAATATAGATTTATTTAGCTCTTTAATCATACAAAATGATGGACAAGAAAAGAATAAAGCATCCCTTATAAGGCATAAATGAAAATATATCTATCACCCATGAAAATTAACAATATAATATTACAATAATGTTACAATATAACTGACATTACCTTAACTGAAAGATAGATTCTCTGGTTTGACCATTTATCAATTCCCTAAGTTCTTTAGCCTGCCACTGGTCATTTCAAATGTTCGTCCAAGATCAAATGTCACTGCCTGTGCCTGGGATAGAACTCAGGTCCAAGGTGTTCCTAGGCAAACATGTTACCCACTAGGTAAAGGATTTAGATGTTAACTTCAAGTGAATGACAATGCTTTTGTTAATTTCTTTCTTCACTTTTGGAGTGAGAAAATTTGTATTCATATATAGTTATATTGCACTGCTCAGTTAATTTGACTCCAAAGTGGATTTTTATATGTATTTCTTATGCAGTTGCTATAATCTTACATGTCAAAAAATGTGCACAATTTTCCTGTAAATATGGAACGATAAGCATTACACAATGTACTCATGTATCATAGTTTGTATGACGTACACTAGTAGACATGGAGTCACACACTTAAGGTGTTGGCACGTATAAGAGGTCCAACATGGGGTAAAGGTCACAGTATTGTGAACAAGCATAACATATCCTAAAAACTAAACCTGTATCTTTGTGAAAACATTTGATTTCATGGTTTTTGAATATTGACAAAATCTACAAAGGTTTATTAACAGAGCTGCCTATTGAACATCACCGTATTCAAGACTTCCTTACTGGTGTACAACATTCTAAATAGTGGTTATCCTAAATATTTTGAGTGTGTACAATAGTTGTTGAAGTCAAGCTGATAGTGTGTTTTGCTCGAGGTCCCTCACTTGCCTCATCAGTATATAAGTCCACTAAGCATTTTGGCTTCAGCTTTGCATGTGATGTCTCGAAGACTTTGGAATGATTTGCCTAATGATTGTACATTCAGCCATTTGTACATTATCTACTTGTTCATAAAGAAGTTGAAAACCTATCTCTTTGCAAAAGCATACCTTCCCTGGTTTCTGGATTTTTTCCTGTTCTTTCATTTAAATGCTCGGTAGTGTAGTGGTTACAGTAGCGTAGGAAGGGGGGGGGATGGGGGGATGCGACCGTACTTTTAAAACTGGGGTGACCATCAAATCTTTTGGGCCCCCCACTTTTTGACATTGGAAACCCATGATATTTGATAAATTTTGGAAACACTTTCAGGAAATTCACACTCTATCAGGGTTAAATATATTTTGAGATTAACTATTTAAACTATTGTAACGAGATGAATCAAACACAACTTAAATTTATGAAAATTATAACCTAAAACATGCAATATTAAGAAACATGTCCATGTAATTCAAAGTACAATGAGATGCTGATGTGGTATCCACTGTATGTTTTAAATATATTGCTAAATTTATGAGAAATGTCACATCCTTTGACTGTTGTTAGGGACTTTATGATGTCACTGCAATGTGTAGTAGGTAACTGAGACATAAGAGCATGTGGTCTTGGAAGTGTGTTAGTGTCCAAATTGTAGTACATATAACTTTCAAAAAAACTTGAGTTTTGACAGAAAGGCCTATCAGACAGCACTATACTTCAACTGGAGTGATTTTGGTTGGTATCTTCAAAAGTTTCCTATCTGTATTTTCTTTTGCAAAGATGGATACATTAAATGAAAGTTGTTAATGGTATTTTAATTACATGAAAGAGTTTTTTGAAGGGATGCTATATATGGGTGGGGGATTATCTATAACCAAACTGAGGTGTGTATACCATGGTTACATGTAGTGTCAATTTCTGGGAGATGATTGTAATTGGATCTTTGAGTATTATAATGATGGAAACAAGCATATGATTCATAAAGCCCAATCATGCCACAGTCACCGCCACATAGATTTGTTTTGGCATGTAATAACTTAAAAAATATTTTACTTAGAACTTTTAAATTTGGCATGTGGGTAACATAAGTAACATTGAAAGATCAAATTATAGGCAATCAAAATAAATGGTATTTATATACAACTTTATTCTTGTTTCTTTCTAAGGTTTTGGGCAAGAAATACATTGCTTGCTATTCAGTTCTACATGTATAGTGCATCTGTTTTTTGCAAGGAGGAAATGGTCATTGATTTAGTAAGTTTTTGGTATGTTGTGCCTGGCCCGAGTGGTTGTTTTCATGGGATGCCAAATCCAGTCATTGTGTAGCCCAATGACATTCATTGTTCAAGCCTCCTTATATGTTTTAAATGAATAACCCTCTGACACTATTAATGCTTGACTTAAAACCCAGGTTCCCATAAATATATAGTAAGTTTGTAATACAATAAAGGTTAAAGTATTGGGTTTTACATCCCATTCAATAGCCAGAATCATACAGGGATAGGCCCTCAGCATTTACCACATGTGGGATTTAAAATTCATTACCACAGAGATGGCTGCCTATGATTAGATGCCGAATACAACTATAACAAACTTTTATGCAGTTTAGGTTTGACTATTTGAAAATTAGTGTGGCTCCAGAATGGATATGAGTTTAGGGATCCTGTGGCTTAACGAAGGTCTTCTTTGAGCGATTTTCTGGTATCTGAATGCCCCCACCCTCCAACTATTTCTCAGATTTTGCTAATGTTAACTTGCAAGTTGGAATTTGATCATTTATTGTTCAATCATGCTACTGTTTTAATCAAAAGTAAGGGGCCACGGTGGCAGAGTGGTAACACTCTCGCCTCCCACCTCTGCAGCCGGGGTTCGATCCCGTCATGGCCGTAAGTGGGAAAGCTGGTAGTTGCTTGCCGTTGGTTGGCAGTTTACAGTACAGAACCCTAGCGAACTATATGTACTGGTTTCCTCTGCCCTTCCAACTACCCGTCGTGATATGACCTGTACAGTGTTGAAAGCGACGTAAAACCCCAAATAAACAAATAATCAAAAGTAACCATTGAATTTTTTTTTCATTTTCTGAATGATACAGTATCTTCTGTTAATGTCAGAGTTTGTTGTATATTCATGGAAGATTCATTTAAGATTAAAGAAAAAAATCTTCAAATTATATTGCATTGTATGCCCACTTTATTTTTGTTCCGCAAAAATGAGACTAAAAGGTTGAAAGAATATCATTAGGACTCAAAAACCAAAATATTACAAAATTATTTACATGTTTACTTAACATCCCCTTGACTCCTTGAGAATGGTACGTATTACTTCTACCGATGTCATAGGTTAACACAATGGCCGAGTTTAACTTTGCCCCCCCACTTTTCATATGCTTCCTATGCTACTGGGTTAGAGTGCTCACCTTCAACCTCTGAGGTCGCCGGTTCGAGTCTAGGGCTGGGCGCTTCATGTTGGAAAGTTGGTAGTTACTTGCCAGTGCCCAGTGGTTTACAGTGCAGAATCTTGAGCAACTAGTATGCATTGGTTCCTCCACCTGTAAACTACCCATCACAAGATGGTTATCGCAATATTTAGGATAACCACATTAAACAAAAAACAAAAAATAAATCGAATTTTCTGGTCTTTCGGCATGGTGCTTATCCATGCTATATCTCTGCATATATGATTATATAATCTAATCTAATCTAATGTACTGCTTTGCAGGTGCAATATCTTCCCCACTAAGGGGAACACAGTGCACTAGTTAAGAAAAATGATTTGTAATAAGGAGAGTTGAGGGGTGTTCAAGGTCAGTGTTCCAGAGTTGTGGGTGAGACCGAGAGGAAAGGATACTAAGTTGGGAAACTAGAATTGAAAAGGTGGGTTTTGAGGTGTTTCCTGAAAGATACGACAGAAGGACTGTTTCTTATTTGGAAGGGGAAAGAGTTCCAAAGAACTGGGGTGTAGTGACTAAAAGATTTAGAGAAGCGTGTAATTGATTTATAAACTCTACGATCAAAAGTGGGGGTATGAAGGAACTTGAAGTTAGGGGTACTACGCCTAGTATTTCTGAAGGAAGTGTAGGGGTGAATTAATTCTCGTAGGTAATCAGTTTGACCTTGGCTGAGGATTTTGAATGTAATGTGGCCTATTTTGAATTGAACCCTGTACCTGACTGGAAGCTAATGGAGTCTTTTGAGTTGAGGGGTGATGTGAGAAAATTTTGAGGAACGGCTGACAACACTGCAGAGTGAGTTTTGCACTAGTTGCAAACTCAAAATCAGAGAGTGATAAGAACAGGGAATTGCAGTAGTCCAATCTGCTGCTCACCAATTGCTAGAAGAACTGATGTGTTAAGGTGTAGAAGGGGGTTAATTCTGTAGAGGTCTCTTGCATGAACTCTAGTGGACTTTATGACCTGTGACACATAGTCAGAGAAGGTGAAATTGGAATCCAACACCACTCCGAGGTTCTTGACACTTTGTGCTGGTGAGACCTGATTAAATAGAATATTGATTGGAAAGTGAAGAAGGAGTTGTTTACGGGTGTTTTTCGAACCTATCAAAATGAACTCGGTTTTGTCATGGTTGAGTTTTAATTTATTTGTGAACATGAAATTTTGGATGTCGTTTAGGCAATTCTTTACTTTTTGTATACAGTGAGAAAAATTTGAGTGAAAGTGAAAATGTATAACTGGGTGTCATCGCCGTAGAAATGATAATTAATGCTACTGTGAGATTGAATGATGGAGCTGATTGGGTTGGTGTAGAGCGAAAAAAGAATTGGACCAAGGATGGAGCCCTGGGGGACCCCATATTGGAGGGCAACAGGATGTGAGAGTGTGCTGCCTACCTTGACCGAGTGTGTCCTTCCTGACAGGTATGATTTGAACCAGCCGAGTGCCAGTTCACTGATTGCATAGTAACCATTAAGTCTGTCCAGGAGAATTGTGTGTTCAATGGTATCGAATGCAGTGGAGAGATCTAGAAGGGTGAGGGCCGTAACAGACCCTTTGGCCATATTGAGAAGAATATCACTATGAATGTTAAGGCAGGCACTTTCAGTAGAATGGTGTTTTCTATAAGCCGATTGGAAAGCAGTCATCAGGCCGGCTTCATCAAGGTGAGTTTGTAGCTGGGCTGCTACTACACTTTCAAGTATCTTTGAAATAAAGTTTAGATTGGAGACAGGCCTGTAATTTTTGAAAACTTCTTTGTCTAAGGATGATTTTTTGAGGATTGGGGTTACATGGGCCTGCTTAGAAAATTAGGACACTTGCATAGTTTTAGAGAGGTGTTGATTATTGAAGTGATGGGGGTGATGAGAATGTCCAGATATTCAAGAAAAGTGGGCCAAGGGTCAAGGGAACATGATTTAGTAGGAGAATCTAGAATGATTTTGGTCACTTGATCTTCAGTTACAGTAGAGAAAAGGTAAACATGGGTGTAGGAGATTCTGGGTGATGTGTTGGAAATTCAGTGAAGAAGAGAAAATTGAGTGTATTTTTTTCAATTTTTTCTGTAAAGAACTCCACAAATCTGTTCACTAAAAGCGTAGTGGAATTTATCGACGGGAAGATCTTTACTGGGATTCTGTGTAACACCTCACCCAGGACTCGCCATAATTTTTGTGGGTTGCGGCGATTGTCCCGAATTTTTGCTTTAAGGAATTCAGATTTGGCCTGCATGCAGATTTTATTGTAGTGGTGGACTTCCTGCATGTATTGGGATCTAGTGAAGGTAGATTTATTTCGGCACCAAATACCTCCCAAATAAGGATGGACAAGGTAGTGTGATATTGTTTATAGAGAGTCTTGGCTTCCTTGGATGGATTATTAAATAGTTCAGAAGCAAGTAGATCTGTTTTCAATTTCTCTTTACCAATTTTGGGGTATTTATGAAAGGTGACAGCAGCATTAGTTTGGGATATTGGAGTTGAGAGATTTAGGGTAAAACTAATTGAAAAGTGGTTGGGAAAGGCATCAGTGGTATGGACATTGGAAATATTGTCATTGTTGGATTTGGTTAAAACCAGGTCAAGTGTATGTCCATGAATGTGGGTTGGGAAGTTAACTTTCTGAATTAAATCAAATGGCTCAATCAAAGAATGAAAGGTTTTGAATTTGAACATGTTGTTCGAGGTAAAAATTGAAGTCGCTGATGATCACCAGATTTTCCGTGGTATGATGAATATCTTCCAGAAGTGACTGAAACTGTTCATAAAGGATGTGGTACTGGAGGACGGTGGTCTATATATATTCAGAAGAAAAAAAAGGATTCTTTGTGAAGGGATATCTTGAGTAGGAAATTTTCAAAGGTATGTTTTTGATATATTGTTTTGACTATTTTTCATACATGTCTGAAATATGTGGTAACGGCTGTATATATATCATATTATTGCCCATATGTAGCCAATTAAATTGGCTACACTGTTGTGTGTTTTGCGCTCTTGCCACTAAATATTTCACAGATAATATTCCAGGGTTTACCTTATAATTGGTGTAAGATAAATGGTTATAGAATTAACGCACAATCTAAATTTTGGGGTACATCTTGAATTTTTCTGGAAAAAATTTAAATCTTGCTTATCTAAAAAAATTGCTGAGTGATTTTGAGAGTTTGAGTAACTTTTGCTTAGCCAGAGGGCTCTTGAAAGTGTATGGCAATAAAAAAAATAACTAAAAATATTATTGGCCATTAATCAGTACAATCTTAGTTCAAGTTTCTGAATCTTAATTGCTTGAAACGAGATTAGGTCTACATTAGATTTCAGCCTGAGCGTTTGGATTCAGCTAAAATTTATATAATATATGTCCAGACTCTGTGACTTTTTGCTGTGTCAATGTAGGCTTTGTTTATCAATATTTCGTCTTTTTATTTATTTATTAATAAGGTGGGCTGTATTGAACAGTTCTATAAGGTGTTAGTCCCTGTTAGATGGACACGTTACATGTGCAAATTCCTTGACAGAAAACATCAGCTACATACTTATCTGAAATTGTATATGTTGTGTTTTATTACCTTATTATTATCTTGTTTTATACATTCCCACTAAATTTTATGACTTTTCATTTCTTGGTGACCTATGACTTTCTTAGTGACATGACCTTCAGGGTCACCTTTAATTTCATCTATTATTTTCACAGGCCCCTGTAGATTTTACAACTTCTTAGAATAAAAGCATGGGTTTTTAACTCCCATTTATTTTTTAAATATCTTAATTACTGAGGTAATATTATTTGACTATTTCTTGATTTGACCTTTTGCTGTTGACCTTATCTTCATGAACTTGTACCTTATAGTGTCTGTCTTTGCCCACAAATCGTCTAAACATAATTCGAAACTCTAAATGTTCAGTTTACCTTCTAAACTGCTTCTTTTATCCCCAATATTTTCTATTGTGGTTTCAACCTAAAAAAAATCAAAATTCTTCCTCTTTTATCCAACTAAGTGGGTCCCTTGCTTTACCTCCTTAATACTCCTTGCGTCTGGGTTCAGTACTGTATACTACAGGGTGAGAATACTGTATTATTACAGTTATGAATTCCATATTGTCCTCATATAGGTTGCTTCCTTATGTATTGCATGCAGGTCTGGCAATGATGGGAGGTGGATTTCGAGATAACCTTTACTTTTCTATCTAAAAGTATTCCTGAATTATTTACATACTATCTTAGTGTTTGAGTAATATTTTTTATCTTACAAAAATGCTAGTGATAACATTAAAAAATAAACTAATTATTTAAATAAATGTTTTACCTAACTGGTGTATTTTTGGTCTCCCGGGAGGGGAAATGAGATTTGGTATGACTTATGTCGTACTTGCACCTTAGAGTCTGTAAAATAATAAAGATTAAGCACAGTAAACTTTCTTATTATATTAGATTAGATTGATTTCATTAATTTTTTTATTTTTGTCTATGATATTTACTCTGCATGCCTTTATAGATATGTTATTGCTAGTTATACTTATTATCAAAGCAGTGCTTATACCTCATTGCTTTAATATACAAAAACGTTCACTGCTTGTAAAGTGATGCTTCCTGGTTTGCTACATAGTAAAGTAAGTATCAGGGAAATGTAGGTTCATCTTGTTCTACAATTGTTCTGATTTTATTAAGCACAAGCATTGATAGAGCTTGATAGAGCTCACTTTTCTTTCAGTTTTTTTTTATAACCGGATTTTCAGGAATTGTGGCAAGGCCACAATGACTGTCCATCTTTTACAGAAGGTGTGGCGTGGAAGCAATAACTTAATTGTTGCAGAGAAGTTAAGCGGTGATTGGGCTACATTAGTAATTGAATGGGTGACTGCCTCAGTGCACTACTCTATTTCTGATGACTTTGCAGCTCGTGCTAGTAGACCAGAACCCCTCTTGGCCTTGTTCAATTTGGTCTTGTGTTGCACTCATTGGCTCTGACTGCCCGTTTTATGTTCCTTGTATTTGTATTATATATTTATGAATTGTTAACTCACATCACCACTTTAATATCTATATTTGGTAGCATCATGTATGCGTCTATCTTGGTATCTGGACCTCATAGCTCTGGTTTATCAGTATCCACCTTGCAATCGGCCCACTCAAATCTGGAAACACACCCCATTGTGTTCGGGAGTTCTGGTATTCATCCTTAGGGTATCATACTTATTTAGAAATCTCTAAACATTGCTGTCAGTTTTCTTTGATTCTTTCTAATGATATTAGCCTCAACCCTGGCCCTGATTTGAGACTTTTGCAGGCTTTAGATTTCCATAGGAATAATTCTGTTGCCTTTGTGGATTTTGCGAGTACAAATCTGGCTGATCTTATTGCGTTCACTGAAGCATGACTCAGGAGAGATGACATGGACACTTCCATTGCCAGTGTTGCTCTTTCAGGATCTAAATGCACTCATATAACCCTTGCTCTCATGAGGGGCCACAGAGTCCGTTTCTTTAAACATCAATATATATATTTTAATTTCTGCCGTAAAATGTTGTAATGTCATTTTCACACCCCTGAAAATACTTCTGTTCAGCTGATTTTCTTATGTACCGTATGTGTCCTTGAAGATTGCGACATGTTTTTTTGATAGAGATGATCTAGCAATTTGCAAAAACGTTTTTATACAATATTGATTAATATTTGGATAAACAATATTCATGGTAGCAAAAATTTAATGATGTCCTCAAGCAACATAGATTTTCCAAAATCATAAATTCACTCATACATATTCTTTCCGTTCTATCCACAAGTCATAATTGGGTCATCTGATCATTTACTGGTAGCTGAGGATGACATACTAAAAATTATTTTACCTTCTTGCACCAAATCATTTGACCTTGACCCATACCTACCTAATCGGTTAAGGAGTGAGTTAATATAATTTGTAGAACCATTATCATAACTGACTGACTCTAAGTAGGTAGTTTCTCCAACCCAGTCTAGATACAAAAGCTCTAAGAACTATATACCAGTGGCTAAACTCACCTTCATTTGTAAACTACCTGAAAGGGGGCCACGGTGGCAGAGTGATAACACTCTCGCCTCCCACCTCTGAGGCCAGGGTTCAGTTCCTGGCACGGCCTCAAGTGGGAAAGCTGGTAGTTGTTTGCCGTTGGATGGCAGTTTACAGTACAAAACCCTAACCAACTGTCTGTACTGGTTTCCTCTGCCCTTCCAACTACCTGATATCTCCTGTACAGTGTTGAAAGCTAGGTAAACCCCCAAATAAATAAATGAACTACCTGAAAAAAAAATTTGTCGACTTCACCATTCAAGAGGGCATCCATAATGTCTAGCAGTCTGCATAAAGGAGTTTACATTGCAATGGCACTTCTGAAGATCCAAAGTCGCAGAGCTACATTTGTAGACTTGCAGAAGGCAGTTCTTACATTGTTGGAATTCCTTGCAGCCTTTAATACTATTGATCACCCCATTTTATATGACTGTAAGACTGTTTGGTGTTGATGTGGATTAATTCATACCTCATAAACCCCAATCAGAAATTGAACTAGGGAACATCTTTACCGAGGCTTTCCTTCTCTGTTGTAGTTCCCCAAGGTTTTTTCTTGGACCCCCTTCTTTTCAGTTTCTACACCAGTCCACTCAGTCAGGTAATGTTAAAGTTTAATGTCATACACAATCCCTTGACTCCAGTTTTGCTGAGCTTACTGTCAAATCAGTTATGTTGTAAATGGATTGTGTCATAATCACACTTAATCCAGAGAAAACTGATTTCTTCAGCATTGGTCTGTACCATACCACAGAGTCACTTACTTCATATTCCTTCAAAATGTGAGTCTGTGTAAGGGGAAATATAATGCACATGTTACCTTTGACTCTGAAAACCCACTTGATAATCACACAACCAGCATTGTCATCAACTCAGTGATCAGTGATGCATTCATAATTTCCCCTGTAACGGTTGGTTTTTTTGTCATCAACTCAGTGATCAGTGTGAGTGGGTGACACCTTAGGGGTAACCCGTGTCAGTGGCACGAAAAAACTATTCTTGTTGTGTCCTCATAAAATCCTATTGGTTGACCTTTGACCTCTGGGTCACCATTTGGCGCCACAGAAGCCATTTTCTTTAAAAGTTTCATTCTGAGCTTGAAAATCAAACGGGACACATCCCATTTTAAACAAAAATTTTTAACTTTGTATTTTATTCCTTGCTAACTTACTGACTTCATGCAGAAGTCACTAAGTTAGTTGACTTCTGTGTTGTAGAGTGGATGATTAACAGTGCTGGGATTATAATGACTCTCCTTTGAGTTATGCGCGCTTGCTTCACTTTATTGGGAAGCCAGTCTTACAGGGCAGTTCTTAATTTAAATCATTATTGATTCTGAAATCATCCTGTTGCGTGCATCATTCAAGGCAGAGCCATTCTGTCCCTGTGTTACATTTATATTTAAAGCAAAATGCCACAGAAAAACTTTGAGTGCAATAAATGCCACGGACAGCATCCTAGGCCTGTCAATTCAAAATGTAAAAATGTGCCAGTGGACAATATGGGCACCTCGGATAGGCCAGAAGGACAATCCATGGACATGAGTACAAAAATTTTACAAGAACTCCAGTCACTTAGTGGACGTATGTCAAAAATTGAAGAAAAAGTGAATACCCAGCAGCAGCCAGCATCACCAGTGGAGCCAGCAGCTACGAGTCAGACGTCAACCAACACCAGTGATCCAGAACTAGATCTCATGATCCCCACAATGGAGGCGCTGAAGAAGTCAACCACGATCCAAGCGGCAGTAGACACCAGATTGAGGGAACTCAGCTCATTGTCAGAAAAAGGCAAGTTTAAATCCCAAAGGGGAGGGTCTGAAACGGTATGGGTCAAGAATGAAGTTCCCTGGCCCCATAATCATGTGTTAAGTGGTTCAAATAAGTCTAGAACCTCGTATGATGCCTTGTCTTTAAGCCAATGGGTTGCAGGTTTTTCATGTATTATAAGAGAGGAAGTCGACCCCAGTGTTAAAAATCATATGTTAGAATACATGACAGATCTGATGGAAGATAGTAACGATTTCGGTTGGCCCTTGCTTTTCAGTCCCAACTCCTACAATGACTACTTCTACCTGGGGTTAGGGCAAGTACCATTAATAACACCACTCACCAAGTGGAATAATACCAGTCATTAACCCTGAAGGGGATAAGGTACAAACAAGATTATTTAAGGCCACCCTAACTTGCGCCAGTATTAAATGGTAATTAAAATTTGAATATCAACCCCCACTATCTAACCACTTTATGTGTCATTTATTATTAACTCAGCTTCCATTATGTTAAGGTCATCTTAGGGCCACACACTCATCTGCTTTCAATCAACCACCAGTCACAGTTAAACTTAGTGTCACCTTAAATGACCTAACTTATGTATAAAGTCCATTTAATTTCTTAGTGTAACTTACTGTCTTCTTAATATTCAGTTTTACAGTGTTATACTCTGCTTTTAGTATTTTATAATCAGATTATGTATAGTAAAATGTCGTGTGTACAGTTATACAGTTGTCCAGTAACACTTGGCCACCCTAACTTAAGTATAATAGTTGCCGAGGTGCCAATAAAGTCAGCCATCTCAACAACATCATATGCACAGTATGCAGTTGTCTAGTAGCATAAGGCCACCTTATTTTAGGTGTAACAGTTGTGTTTAAGGTGGCCTTAAAGTCGGTAGTTGTATTTACAATGTTAAGTATGTACATAATATTTAGTAATGTGTATAGTAATAAAGTAATATACCCCATTCTGTGTCACTTACTAGTGTCTCACTTGGTTTTGAGTAAGGCCACTGATGCATTCATAATTTCCCCTGTAACAATACTGCAATTTAAGTAGCAAATACTACAATCAACAATTGACAGCATTACTGTTGTTCCTTACTGTTGGGTCAACAAAGATGTATTGAACTACAACACATTAAAATATCCGAATGAAATTCAATAATTTCATAACGCAAATGACACATAACGTCATCCCCACCTCAACTACAATGGCTTCCAGCCCATATACAGGGTACAGTTCAACAAAGATAGTGTTTTGCTAAACTTCAGAAATTTCAAAATACTTTCTGTCACATTGGATAGAATGAGTCAAGTCAAACCCTAAGCTTCACTGGCTTCCTGTTTCACATATCAAATCTTTACATTTTTGCAAGCTCAAAAACCACCATAACAACTCCTCCCTGTTTTCCCAATTTATAATTTTTGAAATCACTCCAGTTCTGTGTTCTACTCCAATTTGGCTCTCTTGGATCATGTGTCCCAAGTCACAAACATAGAGTCCATACAAGAGATCTTTATAGAATTTGTCACCTTCTAAATCTCAAAACACCAGTTCTTCTGTGTAATGCTTCAGTGATTAGCAGATTAGACTATTGCAATTCCCTGTTTGTATCACTCAATAATTTTGAATTCAAAGATTGTAGCTCATCCATCAAACACTCACTCTGCAGGGCTGTCACCCTTTTTCCTAGGTATTCCCACATCCCCACCTCATCTCCACGGGCTTCCACCCCATATACAGGGTACAGTTAAAAGTAGGCCTGGTCACTTAGAAAATTGCAAAGCATGCAAACCAGCATATCTGAATGAAATGATCTATCCATACACGTCATCCAGAAATACTAGATGTAGAAGGCTAAATTCAGAATTCTTTCAATTCCTCTCTTCCTGACCATAAAGTTCAGAAATCACAACGACATTTTTTCCACCTCCAATTATTATGCACCAACCTTCTAGAACTCTCTTGTTACATAAGAGATAGCCCATGGACTACATCCTTCAGGAAACATCTTAAGGCCTTTTTAACTCGAAACTTCCCCACTAAAGTACTCTTCCCGATGTTCACTACCACAAGACTGGTATACCGGTATATTTCATTCTGATATTACATATTTTTCTGAATAAGTTATTAGTATGTGTTATAATGTAGTGAAATCAATATATGGATTATATTGAGAGATATATCTATGCAGGCAGTTTATTACATTCTGAGTTTAAATTTGTTTTTTTGCTGAAAAAAGATGGTATAATAAATCTTAGAATTTGGATTATATCAAGGAATATGCCCATACAGATAGTTCATTATGTGTGCAAGATGAATGTCGAGACCTCAGTGTACATTTTAGCATATGATAGTCATATGTGAGAATCCACATTATTATTGTAAATTCATGATGGTGTGTCCATAATGTTACTCATATTATCAAATACAGACCTTTGTTAGATGAAATATATATCCATATATTCCCAAATCTAATATTCACGTTGCATGATTCCAGACATATCTCAAAATACATTTGAATTAAATGACAGAAACACGTAGTAAAATATTATATTGCTGATCACTAATATTAAATGAATAAATTCCAAAGATTTGAGATCCATTACTGTTGATGAGAAATATATTAATGACCCTATTTGGTACATAATGTTCCTCATTGAAAATACAGAGCTGAAATGAATACAGAAAATTTTTGAACCAAATTACAGATCAATTACCCGTCATATCCATTGAAAAGGATATGAGGCCTTTGTCTTGACCTTTTTACACTAGTATTGAACCCAGTTTTTTTTTACTTTTCACATTCTATGTTGCTGTTAAAGTTTTAACTCATAGCATATCAGTTAACCCAATAATTGAAATACATTGTCCTTCTGTCTCGTGGTCTGATTAATGATGGCATTCATTGTGTCCTCTGGTAGAATTTAGGGTGAGTGCGGTGGTTTATTTTCTGGAACCTTCACCCTAGGTTTGTCACCTGTGACCCTTTGGCAACATCGATAATTGGTCATACCACATTCAAGTATGAGGGCCAGAGGACTTTACTAGTCAGCCACTTGACTTCCTGACTGTCCATTTGTAACTTGAACATCATTTAAACTTCCTGCAGATCTCCCTCAACCTGTAATTGGCTTGCCATGTATCTGCATTGAATGGTGCAGGTTTTTCAGTAATAGCAGCAATATTCATCCTCTAAATGCCTCCTGAATAGTGGTAAGTGGTACTGCTGTTAAAGATGGGCTGCAAAGACCGGATCTGACACTTTTTGATCAAAAGATGGAATAAAAAGAAGCATTAATAATACAAGATTCAACACATCACTGACCAAGAGCAATAAATGCAAAAGAACACATACTGGACTCGAGGAAGAGTCCACAAATAAACAGCAACCCCCCCCCCCCCCCCCCGCAAAAAAACAACAACAAAAAAAACCCGGCGTTGTCACCTCATCCTTGTCAGAGATATACCGTCAGCCCATGAATTCACTTATACAGTTACAATGTTTATAAGGTTAAACATATAAAATTCAAACTATTTCTAAGTGCACTGAAGTTCAAACTTTTTACAAATATCTTATAAAATGGCTTGGGGCCTCTTTGAAATACAATTTAACAACTAAGAAGAAAAGTAGTGTCAAGTGAATAGTGAATGAGAATGGGGCTTAATCTGATATTTATGCAATAAAAAAATGTTTAAAGGCATTGGATGAGACTACAACATAGTTGTCATCTCTTTTAACAATCCAAGTTATGTTTAAACAAAATAGCGTGACCCAAACTTCACAGAATTAAGGAAAATATGAGTGAACATGTTCTTTGTTTAATTTTTATCTATTTTCTGATCTTGGGAATTCGATCTGGGTTTTTTTTTGCCGTAAAAACAACTATGTTACAACATAGATGCAAAGAAAGTAAAATGTATTGAAAATTTTGCTTAGAACATGTTTATTTCCTTCTGACTTCCTGAATTTTGACCATTTTTCCCTTTCCTTTGGACAGTTTTAGCCTGTTAGTGAGACTAGATCTGATAGCTCTTTCATTGTCCAACTCTTGCGAGAGTTCTTTGATTCATAAACAGGAGACATGATTCCCCTCTGCCAGACAAAACCATGTGTGAATGAATGACTGAATAACTGGACCCACAGATCCCAGAGGGAGAGATACTTTTTTTTAAGCGAGAGCTCTAACGAGACTTACACTTCTAGAGATCATTTTTATTCTCTCTTTTTCTTATTTTTTTCGTCTCCAGACCTTCATGAATTGCGGCAGAGTGTGATGAGTACCTGTCTCTTCACTGAAGTTAAACAGCAATGGGCTATGTTAGTACTGGGATGGGTCACCGCTTCAGTGCACTACTCATGTCTCAGATGGCTTTGTGGTTCATCCTAGTAGACTGAAACCCCCTCTTTTCGACCTTGTTTTGTTAGTTGATCAACTGTAGGGTAATGTTATAGTTGATTTCACAGTCAAATATTGTTGGTTTTCTACTCCTCATCTAAGTCAAAACTATAACAGAGTTATGATAATGGTTATTATTTCGAAACATGTTTTGGAAAGGCTAGAACATTCACTTGCATCTTTTACAGGGAAGTAAAGAATTAGATTATTTTGCAATAACTGCAATAACTGTGAGACCGCAGATAAATTTCACTTTTGTTATCTCCAGACATTCAATTCAGACGTCTGAAATAGTTTTCATCAAAGGATAATTTAAAGGAATTACATATTATTATATAAGTGGTCAGTATGTTAACATTTTTCACAAAATATACTCTGTAACATGACAGACAACATATAAATGATCTTCAGTCACAAGATTTGTTAGCGCTCTTATTACCAATGCAAAATCTAATCCTATAGTCAAAGTGTTGTAATTTGTTCATGTTTTTGAGGAGCATTAGGTTATGGAGTCTACATTTTGGTAATATTAAATTTTGACGTATAAAAATCAGACAATTTTAGTCTAGTACGGAATCTATATTTTGTAATATTGTTCCTTTTCATTTCGACTGGAAGCTGCAAATATACATATAGATGATCTATATTTGAGTTTAAGTATCTGTTTAACTATCTGTTGATCTACACCAAAAGTGTTGATCAGCATTTTGAATACGGAGTTTCTATTGAATTCTTTACATTATTATCTTCAGAACTTTAAAACCTACAAATGCAATTTGCTAAAAATTCTGAGTTTGGGAGGTAACTTAATGCATATAATATGAATTCAGTTATAAGGAGCATTCATTATGAAATATATATTTGAACATTGTTCTCAATTATGAATATTAATGGCTCTGTTTGTGTCTGGATTTCAGATTTTGAACACTGTTTGTGACTCAGTGAAGAATGATGAAGATCCTTTTGTTAGCTTTATTGCTTGCTGCCTGTGAAGGCCAGCTTACAACTAAACATGGGGGCGTGCCAGGAGGAAGCAGTTGTTTCATAGATAAGTCTGTTCATGAAGAATTGGAGATTTTGAAGAATCAGTTACTAGTAACCAATGGCAAACTGAAAGCAATGGAGTCAACACACCAATCTCAGCATGGTATGATCTTTGCAACTTCATTGAAACAACACACACAAGTGCGGGATGGCATTAGGGTGCCATCTAGGTCATTTCTGACACTTCCCCCCTTTGTAGTTTAGAGTGTCACCTTATTTGCATACTAAACTGTTATTGGTCAAGTGGTCAAGCGTGGGACCTCGCTGATTTCAACCCTTAATCCTGCCATTTATATGTTGGACACACGAGGACACACATCAAGAATTTAGAATTCTTATTCTAGTCAACTGAACACGTATTGTATTGTATGGTTTTTCCTTTTTATATGACTGTATTTTATATTTTTAGTATTTTATAGTAACAATTATTTTACATGTATTTCTGACTCGTGTGTCCGTACAATCTTCCAGACAAGTATTGTTGTCATTATACGTTACTGTGACCATTTATTTAACGTGTATACAGTGTCGGATACTAATTCATAGTACTTGGTGTTCATTCAACCGACATATACTGAGTTCTCCCACTGAAGTATGTACAATTTGCGATCTAATAAACAGAATACTGTGCATTTACCTATTGAAATACAACTTGCTGGAGATACACAGTTTATTGACTCAGTACTTCATACAAACTCTCATAATTCGGATTTTCCTGAAAATATGTCGGATTCTGACACTTCGGCTAGTGATTTGAATTGCAGTGATCTTATGCAAAACAGTTTTGACGGTGTTTCAGATGGCAAAAATTGTGCCAGTGGATCTAGTACTTCTAAATCCGACAAAGATTTGTCTGTTAAGAGTTCTGATTCGGATCAACAGGCGGTCATAAATGCACAAATATTGGAACAGTTGCATCGGATTGGCAAGAGGCTTGATCATATTGAACAGAAAGACTGTAAGAAAACTTCGGATAAAACAAAGATCAAAAATGTTAAAATTAAAGGAAAGAAAGTGAAGCAAACTTCTGATGTCACAGAACAGCGGCAATCTTTGCCAGTGCCACATAACTTATGGCAGTCTTCAGTTTCGGATGAAGCTCTTCTGCAACTCAGAGTTGATCAGAGATTGCAGGAACTTACAGATTTGGCAAAAACAGGTACAAATTCAAAAATTAAGTCACAAAGAGGTGGAAATTTTGAAGTTTTGGTTAAACAAAGGGTTAAATGGCCTCATGAGTATGTTTTGTCAGGCTTGAATAAAGAACGTGTCACTTATGATCAGTTGAATGTGACACAATGGGTGGCTGGTTTTGGTCGAACCATGAGGGATGAGTCTGATCCGATTATGAAACAACATATGTTAGAATATCTTATAGCCCTCATGGACGATGCCAATGATTTTTCGTGGACGTCGGCCAAAGCTAGCCATGCTGTCTTATTGTGTCGCATGGAGCAGGGAGAAATAAAAGATTTCTCAGACATTGCCTCTATCGATCGGATCCGACGAGCAAATGCTCAGAAACACGTGTCTGCAAGTGTTGCTGCAACTCATGCTTCAATGAATAAGAGGCAATCAAAGGTCACAAGGTCAATGCCCTGTACTTATTTTAATCAGGGAACCTGTATGCAGCAAAAAACCCATGAGACAAGGGGGGTCTTATATAAACACATTTGTGCTGTTTGCTTTGCAAATACTGGTCGAACTTTTTCACATGCAGAAACTGAGTGTAAAAATAAAAATAAACAGATGTCAAAAACGAGTAACTTTGGATGGGCAAAAAATTAGGCCCATCCATAAAACCAGAGTTATTCTTAATAGTTCTTTATCTCAAAATCAAGTTCAAGAACTGAAAGCAAATCAGGTCCAATGGGCTTTCTGGTTGGCTAAAGCCAATGCTTTCAAACATTCAGTTAGCAATCTCTCTTATGCTACCATATTGAAACGTGGCAAACAAGTGCTTCAATCTCGATCCAAAACTGGTCATATAAACCAAAAAGTCACAAAAAATTGCCATAATTCGATGATCAAAACACCTCGTTCTGAAAACAAGGACAAATGGACTTACAAACCAAAGAAAGGTCATATCACGGCTGTACAGGTTTCTCAAGTCAAGGAATGCCCTATTGTACTGTCAAATCGATTTGAAGTTCTGCAATATGAACAGGAACAAATAGAGGTAAATGAATTGACAAATGGTACAGTAACTCCCATTGCTACTGTTACTTCTTCTTTCAAGGGCAATAAAAACAAAACTGGGCAAAATCGGGTTACAGTAGCAAATATTGGAGATACTTATGATATTCACATGAATAATTTGGACAATACATTCACGGGCAATAAAAACAAAACTGGGCAAATATTGGGAAAATTGAAAGCATGTGATGACAACTCAGGTACCAATACACATACAAATGTCCAGCATGAATTAAATGGTCAACAGCATACCAATTCTCTTTTGTCGGTCAATAAAAACGGAACTGGGTCCAAATTGGGTAGTATGCTGGCCTCTGTCCACACTGACCAGGACAGTGCACACACTTTTAACGCACCTAGTGTTAAACATGTTAACCAAATTGTAGATGGCCATGAACAATTATGTTTCAGGGGCAATAAAAACAAAACTGGGCAAACATTGGGAATCATGGCCCCTTTGGCGGAAAATTCTTCTTTCTTGGGTTCACACATTGCCCTTGACCAATTGCAAGCAGTGGATCCTATTGTGGATCACAACCAACATACAATTGTATCTACAGCTCCACAAAAAATACCTGAGGATATCCTCAAAAATAGATTTCAATCATTGGACCATAAAAACTGTATATATCAGAATGAGAATACTTTCGGTTTTGTTCCGTTGAATGATCTTATGGTATATACGGGGAAGGAAGTGATTTGGGGTTCAATTCCAGATATTGTAGAAGCTCATAGGAAAATTCGGAATTCAGGTCTTCCAAATTTCATGGGACTTAGAATCCCAGTTCAGAGTCAGCTTAAAATATCATCTTGGAAAAAATATTTGAGACAATATTGGGATCACCAACTGTTAGATCTTATAGAATATGGTTTCCCTCTGGATTTTAATCGAACAGTCCAATTAACATCTACAGAAACCAATCATTATTCTGCTTTGCAATATCCTGACCATGTGTCAAAATATCTCCAGGAAGAAATTCAACATAAGGCGATTATCGGACCTTTTCAGCAAATGCCATTCCCTTGTCATATTTCCCCATTTCTCACCAGAGACAAACCCAATTCTACAAACAGAAGGGTTATCCTAGACCTTAGTTTTCCCCTAGGTCACTCTGTAAATGAAGGGGTACCTAAAAATAAATATCTAGGGACTTATTTTCAACTTTCGTACCCTTCTATAGATGATATGGTTTCCAAACTCAAACAACTTGGTCCTGAAGCCCTGATATACAAAATAGATATTAGCAGGGCCTTCAGACATATCAGGATAGATCCTGGTGACTTAGATCTTTTAGGACTTAAGCATGATAATTATTACGTTGACGTTACGTTACCGTTCGGATTTCGGCACGGTTCCGTATTCTTTCAGCGGTGTACGGATGCAGTACGGTATGTCATGAAAGAACATTTTCACTGTCCTAACTTATACAACTATATAGACGATTTAATCTATATTGCTTTGCCTGGTCACATTGATGAAGCGTACAGTGCCCTTATGAGCTTATTGACGGAACTAGGTCTTGATATTAGCATCTCCAAGCTCGTACCACCTACTACAGTGGCTATTTGTCTTGGTATTGAAATTGATACTGTTAATCAAAATTTGCGTATTCCAGATGACAAATTACAAGAAATACGACAAATGGTGCATAATTATTCAAAGAAAACTCAAGTAACTAAAAAACAGTTACAGTCTTTACTAGGATCCCTATTATACATCACCAAATGTGTTAAACCAGCAAGATATTTTCTCAACCGTATGCTGCACTTGCTACGAGCTAGCCATAATACTGCACATATTGTCTTGAATCAGCAATTCCATAGGGATCTTAACTGGTTTAATATATTTTTGAAGCAGTATAATGGAGTTACCTTTTATGATAACCATGACATTCAGGATACGGTTCACCTAGATGCTTCCCTTCAAGGCCTAGGGGGTGTGTATCAAAATATGGTGTATGCATTAAATATACCTCTAGGTTTTATGCAATACTCCATTGTTCATCTCGAAATACTTAATTTAATTGTAGCCCTTAAATTATGGGGTCACCTATGGAAAGATAAAGTCATTCAAATTAAATGTGATAACATGGCAGTTGTGGAAGTCATTAGGACTGGTCGAGCTAGAGATCAAATTTTGGCTACATGTGCCAGAAATATATGGCTACTGACTTCCATGTTTAACATTCAATTACTAGTTGATCATATTCCAGGAGTCAAAAACGTCATAGCCGATTTACTATCCAGATGGCAAGGTTCATCTGTTCAACATAATCAGTTACATATCTTGGTCCCACAGCATCACTGGATGCCTGTACATATTGATTTCACGAAGTTGAATCAACATATATAATATATATTTCTTTGCAGAAGTCAACGGTGCCACTGCCTGTTTGGCTTCTTGGGCCTTGCAAAGGTTGTACTCTGGCTTCAGACCAGCCACTTGGGCCCAGTACTCCAGGATGTTTAGGGACTTCCTGACATTCCTGGAGAAGTCACAAATTCCTATCTTTAAGGTGAACACATTGTTATTACTTTCATATATGGAATATCTACATCAGAAAGGATTCTCTCACGCTAACATATCCAATAACATGGCAGCCATACGTGCATCATTTATCATATATGGCTTGGAGACCACTTCTTTCAAAGATGAGAGAATCCCCCTCTTTATAAAAGCCTTGCGCATTAATGCTCCCTTGACATTGAAACCAAACCACAACATTTCTATTGAAATGTTGCAAAACATTATTCGCATTTGTGAGACCTTACAAGCACCTGTTGTGTTTAAAGCCTTATATCTATTCACTTATTTCTCATTTTTGAGGTTGTCTAACATCTTGCCTCATGCAGCCAAACAATTCGATCCTACAAGGCACTTAACCAGAGGAGACTTGATTTTTTCACCATCTTTTTGTACCATTATTATTAAATGGTCAAAAACTCTGCAAGACAGGAAATCATGCACTACCATCACCATCCCCCTTTTACCATCTTCACCTCTTTGTCCACTTACGGCTGTACAAGCCATGTTTGCAGCTATTCCAGCATCAAAAAATGAACCTCTGTTTTCCTTGTTCAAAGGTGGTGCTGTAGTCCCTTTGACGGATTCCGTAGCTAGAAAACATCTCAAACAAGTCTCCACAGTTTTAAATATTCACCCTTCTTTGACCTTCCACACCTTTAGAAGGTCAGCCACTACATGGGCTTTTCACAATGGCGTTCCTATGCAACATATCATGCATCAAGGTACTTGGTCATCTAATGCTGTGTGGAGATACATTCAATCCCTTCCCTCTCAGTCTTCCTTAGTTGCACAGACTTTCCAGCAGCACCTTTCACCCTAGTCTTTTAGTTTGGGGTTTGGCAGATTTTTACAGACATTTACTGCTATTATTATCAACATATCTGTATATTATCTCTTATTATACTAGTTACTTGCAAGGCAATACTATTTTACATACGTTTTATATATTAGTGTTTATATAGTGCCTTGCAGTTTGATAGTGTTTCCTGTCACGTTGTGATCATCTCACATCATGGGCTTAGTTAGTAAAGTTTATAAATTTGGGGGTGTAGGGCAATAACCTAATTATTCCCTCTTTTGACCTTGAGGGTTTTAAATTATTGCGTAATAGGCAATGTCCGAATTGTTAATAAATTATTCTATGTATAACTCACTCTTTGGGGGCAATAACATTGATTATTGCCTCCAATGTATTGGGGTCTAGGTGGCTTTCATTTATATCTTGAATTACTTATGTTAATTATTACTGTCGTGACAGGGACTGATGTACTGCCATACTTTGTTAACTATATATATGTGATACAAAACTGTTTTAATAACTATATAATATTATAAAATAATAAATATTTTAATCCCATTTTGTGGTATCATTGCTTTGGGGGGGGAAGTTCTTGGGAAATGTTATTGTTTGAAATGCTTCAAGTGATTGTGATTTTAGAATGGTTTTAAAACATAATATATGGCACATTATACCACTGATCTATACATCAGGGAGCAGTTTCCCAAAAGAACTTAGCCTGGACTTTGACTTACAGTTAAGACGTCTGTCGTAAACTCAGACTAAGTCTGTGGTCTTATATTTAGGGGTTTTCAGAAAGCTGCTAAGTCTAAGTTTTGGCTAAGTCTTGAGCTCAGAGTTAAGTGTACCCTGGCGTGAACCTAACTTTTGTAAATAAATATTTAAGTATGGTCACCGTAAATTTTCCTCATTTCAAAATTCGAACTGCATTAAATAAAGAAAAGAAATATATAGTATACCTCCCTTAATTAGTGGTTGGATGTTTTGTATGTGTATGTGATAACAAGGCTTTTACATTGAAGAACAGGATGTTACCAAAGATAAAATAGTTATTCAAAAGCTATATGTCACGAGTTTAATGTTTTGACTTGAAATAAAGGGTCACATCACACAGGAAACAACTGTTTTTTGATAAGCTTGGTCTTTGCTAAGACAACAAGTTTGAAATCTATTTAAATCCCTATATTTAGCTATGATATAAGGGTCAGATTTAAGTCCCTAACTTAGCCAGAGTCCAGGCTCAGTCTAAGACCCTTTATGAAACACGCCTGTGCCTAAGTGCTTAATAAGTTAAATCTATTTAGTTGTCTCTAGACAGGTCATAGTTTTGAATCCATCTAATGACACCATAATGGTTCCGCTTGGAGCCCATCACAACATAACCTTAACTGTCGATAGATACCCAGAGTACCAATTTTAACTTGCTATAAAGTAGTTAGACCAAGATATGTGTATTATAAAATGTACAACAACATAAAATTGCGAGTGTATTTGTCTTGCAGTGCAAACCAAATGCATATACTATTAGGCCATGTTTTGATCACGAAAAGAAGGGGAGGGGGGAGGCAGGGGAACATGGGTTATACTGACTCTGACTTTACAATATTGATTATTTTTCTTTTCTTGAATATCTGTCATTGCAAGTTGTCACCCAATACATATGTCGTGCGCAATTGCACTATGGCTTTCATATTTAAAAATCTGTGCATTACAGAATGTTATAATAACATACAAATTATGCCTCATTCACAATACAGATGGTACATCCCAGGGTGACAGGTTTTCTGAAGTGGTAGAACCACTTCCCAGGGCCGGTATTCACTAAACCTCCTTTATCCCAAGGAACCCCTAAAAAGTAAGGATTTCCTTAATTTCTTGCCCCCTCCTATGTTTTTGTATTCATTAAACTTCCCTCAAAGGAGCCTAACTTTCTTTTCTTTGAATTTCAAGGAAACCTTAAAAATCTAGGAAATTGCTAACTTTCAAGGTAATCTTGAACTTTGATATTCACTAACCTTCCTTAACTGAGGAATCCTTGTTTTTTTTCCTCAATTTTCAAGGTAAGTGTGTGACTACCTTTATGACAAAGGAGAGTTTTGGTGGTTTGATTTTTTAAAGTAAAAATTGAGGTAATTGGTGAACTGTTATGACATTTGCACATTTTTTTTGTCCATGCTACATCATTTATATCACCATATGCCTTAATTTGAAATTTTTTGGATATTCAGTTGATATGTCGTCAAACCCAATGAAGATGTATTTGAAGTGTGTGTCATAATATCTGTGTGAAAAGTGGATATTACCACAATAGGAAAACTTCCCCAATAACATATACAGAAAAATATATCACGAATGAAGATAACAATATATGATACAAGTGCATATTGTTTATCTTTATGAGTGATGTATTTTTTCTGTATATGCCTGATGAGGGATGTTTTACTTTTATTATCCACCATTTTGTATGATTTATGGGTTAAATAATATGAATATTTAATGAGAGGATGTGAAAAAGCATGTCAAAAAGCAGTGGCACTAGTGGATATAGAAACTGCAATCTTTAACCTGCAATATCATTTCTGCATGGATTTTAATGTAACAAGCATGAGCAGAAGCACTATAAGAAACCTTTCTAATGATATATAAATAATATATATCCCCTTCCGTATGTCCCTCTGTATGGGTCAAATAGCATTTGTGCACAGTGGATAATAAAATGTGGTATGCAATTCAAAAATCTTTAAAAGTTAGATATTTATTTCTTAAAATATGAAATATCATCTTAAACAGCAATAGAAAACACATCATAACACTAATCTTTTTCTAATAATAAAAATGGAAGGAAGGAGATACAAAAGCAAAGGAAAAATAAAGGAGCCTTTATGAACAAACGTTTTAACCAATCAGATGACTGAATGCACTCTTTTAGTAAAGGATCCTTTAAGGTCTCCTTTGGTAAGGAAACCATAAAGGAGGTTTAGTGAATAGCATTTTAAATGTCACGTTACCAAAGGAGATTTTTCACCTTCCTTTAATAACGAGACCTTAAAAATATAGGAGGTTTAATGAATACAGCCCCAGGTCGCTCCGTTTTCTCAGCATCTGGTCCCATGGTCATGTCACGTTGGTTTCTGCAGTTTATTCACTGTGGAAGGGGATTTCCACAAGGTTTGTTACTATCCTTTATGGTGTACGATGGTGAGGTCCTACTGCTGTTGTAGGTTTTGATGTGTTTTGATGCTACTCTGATGGTTACATAAGGTGAAACAAAGTTAATGGAGGTTTTCTGCTGGTGATGTACATTTTTAGTACTGTTGTGCTATTGTTACTGACAGTCGTGTATCGGCTGCAGTATGGCACCCAAATGTCTATAAAACCATACATCATAGTCGACCACATTATATCGCTTTGTGACTTC
Source organism: Sabellastarte sp. h YS-2021 (assembly GCA_964017235.1). Classification (NCBI taxonomy): domain Eukaryota; kingdom Metazoa; phylum Annelida; class Polychaeta; order Sabellida; family Sabellidae; genus Sabellastarte; species Sabellastarte sp. h YS-2021. The sequence continues at coordinate 147,125,880 of OZ024931.1, forward strand.
AAGTGATAAACTTCGCTATGATTATTCAGCCAGCTGACAGATTAAGATTGCTTGGTGGGTTCTGCGACTTGTGTGGTTCACCTTGCTTGGGCCCATCATTGAAGACGTAGGTGCTTGAGACAGTGTTGGGTTAGAAACTGGATACTGGAGAAGCCATTCTTTGGGCAGTATGAAGTTCTGATGGGCCAGCTGCTGAATTATAACTTATATAGCTACAGAAACTATGTGAGATTGTCTCCAGAACTCTTCAGACAGCTGGTGGAAAGCATTGCACCAATAATTGAGAAGGTAAAGACAAGATTTCATGAGCCATTTTCAATTGCATTGAAGGTAGGGACTTCTACAAGACCGTGATGTATGGTCAGGGTTGCTTTCAACACCATATCCCTCTTTGTGCTAGAGGTGTGTAAGGCAATCTATTAACTTTATAGAGAGCAGCAGCTTAAGTGTCAAAGTAACCCACAAGAATGGTGTGAGAAGTCAGTGCACATTGGTCAAAAGCGGAACTTTCAACATTCTGTGGGAGCCCTAGATGGGAAACATGTTGCAAAAACATGTCTCAGGCAGTCAGGGTCTAAATATTACAACCACAAGTGCTTCTTCTCAGTGGTTGTAACTATCTCTTGTGGACTACAGGTTTCTGTCGGCATATGTGGGGAGTAATGGGTCATGTTCTGATGCCCAGATCTTCAACGAGTGTCAGCTGAAGCAGACCATCCTTGATCAGACCATATGTTTTCCACATGCTGACCCATTGCAAGGTGATGATAGGATCATGCCATACTTCATTGTGAAAGATGATGCATTTGCATTGAGGACTTGAGACTAATAAAGCCTTTCTCTGGAAGAAACCTGAATAATGAGGAATGTATCCTCAACTACAGACTGCCAGAGCTAGAACGTTGGTGGAGAAGGCTTTAAGGATATAAGTCAATCATTTCAGATGCCTACTGACCAAAATTGCACATGATGTTGCAGAATGATATGATCTAGTTCAAGTACTATGATGCACTTTGTTATGAGACTGTTTTTGTTAATTGCATAAAGTAATTCTAATTTGTTAGGCAAGTGTTATTTAGTATTAAGTTAGTATAAAGTAATTTGTTAATTTATAACAAAAGTTTTTAAATCTTTTAAATCTTTTTTTCTTATATTTTTAATGACAAATATGTGAATAAATTTAGCTGGAGAGATGAAACTAAAGGTCAAATCTCGTAAAAGGTCAACAATTTCACATAATTATTCACTTCTTTGGTCAAAGGTCATATTGGAGGTCACCTTAAGGCACCTGATTATGATACTTTAAAAAAGTTATAGCGCATGATTATGACACTTTGGACAAGTTATAACAAGTACATTTCAAAAATGTACTGGCTGAAAAATTAAAAAGCAAGGTTTAGATGGAAATGACTGATTACAATTTACCATTACAGTAGTTATATTATACATTTGTGTAAGCAGTACATCCTGAGTGACACGTGTTACATATATGGGCACTGTGTCTGTCCATTATTTGATCTAGGTTTTATATGTATGTATTAACATTTAAAGTAAGGGAGTCATTGATTATGTGTTATGTGATACTGATGTTTATTGATCTATTTATAGCCTGGGGGAATCCTATTAATAGTTTTGGGGAAGTCCTATAAGCTACCTGTAGGTTCTACAACTTCCTCACTGCTTCTGGTGACAGCTGTTATGTTCTATAAGATTCTAGAATTTCTGTAAGTATATATAAAGACTGCACATCTGACCACAAATGACCTTAGTATTCGCTGGCTATAAGGAAGGCTATTGTGTCTTAGAATTAACATTCAAGTGGATAGAAACTGCCTGTGTTGTTGTGAACTTTTGCTGGAGTGAACTTTCTACAGTGCCTGGATAGATTTGCTGTACTTGGCTAATACTTATTATACACAGTGTATGATTCTACCAGAGAGTGGATTTACTGCATTTTAGACATTGTGCAAACTCTCTGAATATCTCTATAACAGACATTTTGTGTGATTGGATATCAAAAGGATCACAGGATAAGGACATTTTGTGTTATGGAACATTGACAGATCACAGAACAGATCACAGGACAGAGTGCTGGATACAGTGGATAAACTTAATTGTCAGTTACAGTGGTCAGGTCAGATAGGTTTCATTATTGTATCATTGTATGTATTATTGGGAGCATACCAGTTGACTGTAATCATTATTTTTAATTGTTAAATAAATTTGTTAAGTTAAACTTTTTGTCTTTTCCTGTTGCAACTTAAAAGCAACCGGTAATTGCTACCGTGCTTGCCCCATGACCGTAACAGGAAAATTGGGACTCATCTGGGATCCAGCCATTTGATCCAACCATTTGATCAACCATTTGATTCAACCATTCAATTAATATTTTGAAAATTCATTTGATTTAACAATTTGTTACAGTCAGTTACAGTGCTCAAAATGGCTAGTTTGTACAGTCATCATCTATGGAAGTTCTAGAAACTTTTAAAAAGGACATGCTCATGCAAATAGCACAAGAATTACAATTAGAGGTGAAAAGAACAACACATAAACATGAACTTAAAAGACTTCGTGTTGAACAATTAGTTGATGAAGTCCTTTTACCTGATAGATGTTTAGAAGTGTATAAACCTCTACCAATGGAACCTTCTGGGCAATTTGAGCTAAGGTGATTACAAATCAAGAGAGAGTTAAGACTTAAAGAGCTTGAAGCTGAAGCTCAACAATAAAAAGAAGAGCTTGAAGCTCAACAATGAAAAGAAGAGCTTGAAGCTTAAAATTAGGAAAAAGATCTTAAACATGAGAGAGAAATGAGAGCTTCAGAACTCAATGAGGATAGAATTGCCAGAGTCCATTGCTGCCAAATTTTGGGTAAAAACGTGCGACTGGTATCACCTTTCAATGAATCAGAAGTTGATAAATGCTTTCAACACTTTAAACGAGTGGCTCAAAATTTGAAATGGCCCACAGACCAGTGGCCTATATTACTGCAAAGTGTTTTGGAGGAAAAAGCCCAAGAGGCCTATACAGCCTTACCAATTTATGAATGTGTGGACTATAACTGTATCAAAAATGCTATTTTGAAAGCATATGTGTTGGTACCAGAAGCATATTGTCAAAAATTCAGAAATTATCATAAACAAGAAAGTCAAACTCATGTTGAATTTGCCCATGAGAAAGAAATGTATTTTGACAGATGGTGTAATTCTAGGGAAGTAGGTACAGACTTTGAAAAACTCAGGCAAGTTATTTTGATTGAAGAGTTCAAAAGGTGTGTTCGTGACAGCTTGCCCTGTAGTTTACTGTCTAGTCATGGAGAAAAGCATCTGAACCCTAAATCAGTTCGGAACGTAGATCTAGACAAGCCAGGATGTACTATGTCTTGTCTGGGAGATGAAACCCCTGGATTTTTCTAAATTTTAGCCCCCAAGGATTATCTTGTTGTCTCTCTAAAATGCCTACATGGTAAACTATTTCACTGCATCCGCTACCACAACCGAAGCCTACTCATCTACATCCAAAATACCCAAATAAATCTACATATAATTAAAAATTGTTGCATTTGTATTTATTTATACTCAGCGCAATATCTCCATGTACTACAGGACTCAAAGCACCCTGTGACCCATCCAACTGTACAAGTACAGTCCAACTTTCAAATTATTGACATTCCCCTAGCTGAAAGACAGAGGCACAACGATGAACATTTATAAATCTCCTTGAGGTTCCTTAACCTGCCACTGGGTATAGTACCCAATGACAGAGGACCCCCATTTTAAGTGGTCATCCGAGCCATTATGTATCTGTCTGTACCTGGGATTGAATCCACGTCCTCTGAGTTCCTAGACAAGTGTGTTACCCGCTAGGCCACAGTGGCAGATAAAAAATGAATCTTTTACAATGACAACAACAACGAAAAAAATATTCTATCCTTACTAAGAATTCCTTAGTAACAACATAACTTCCTTCACATACACATGTCACATGAACAAGACAGAAATGTGAAGCAATTATATTTTTAAAAGATATAACTTTTGGAAGATTTACCGTCTAACTTTTAAGTTTTGAACAGATAATATTAAAAACATGAAACTATGGTGTTATATTCATATGTACTTTTAAAACAGGACAAAACTTTTTATGCTATCGGAAAGACACTATTAAATTTGAGATTTGAAAAAGGAGATTAGAGAAAATCGTTTCTCTATTAGTCACAGGGATGCTAAAGTAGCACAAAAGGAGAAAATTGAAATGAAAAGGTAATTTAGCCCTGACTCTATCAAGTAGATATTCTGACTTACCCTCCAAACACATAGAAATGTTAGTCAAGTTCTCAATATCCCTGACCGCATGCCATTGTACTCAACTTCAGTCATGTGCCTGAATGCAGTTGCAATTAGAGGAACTTTGGCCGAAAGGGCCTTCTTCATTTCTCCCTGCAAAAAATCCCTTCCTTAAAGAGGCCCTCGAGAAGTTTAAACAAGAGTTCAAAATTGCTAATCTCCCGATTGGAAATTTATTAACAGGAAAGTGGCACAAAATGTTACATCCCTGCCTTGTAGAGTCGTTGCAGGACTTAAACAGAGACTTTACTAACATTTGCATCTCTCTAAAGCTCTCTACGACCCCATTGGGAAAGATCCCATATAAAGTTAGTCAACGAATTTGAATACAAAGACAGGAGAAGAATTCTGCCTTGAAAAGGCACTCTCAGGGCTTCAGATCCTATCAAACCAGCTCTTTCCTGGCACCCGCCATAACAGAAGAGTCAACTATAGAAACGGCTCCAGTGGTTGATATTCTACCCAAAGTAGCACCACGTTATTCTCCTCCTATTAGGAGTTCTAATAAAAGAGGCAACAAAGGTCAGTTCAGACCACACTGATGGGGTCAAGGGTGTGGCAAGCCCTCTGACTAATGACTATCAAACTTTAGCTGATCAACTTGTGCAAGGTCGCATCAGTTATTTCAGGGTAAAATAGCTGGAAGAAAACTGCCCAAACAAAATATTGAGCATTATCACAAAGGGTATGTTATACCATTCATCAACAAGTCTAAGCCTAACTAAGTCTAGCCAGACAATCCCCGATCCTCTTAGAATACAAAGACCATCAAAAGGATTTAGCTCTGGCCTTGTATCTCATCTCATCTGGTAATAGAGAAAGTAGAAAAAGTAATGTCTCTTGAGTTTAACAGTCGCCTGTCATAGACCTTAGCAGGCTAAACATCTTCCCAAAGGAGGAAAATTCAAAAATTATAACTCCAGAGTCCACTTGATCCTCTCTGACTTAAGGGAAATGGATCTTCTCAATAGACCTTTCAGATGCCTACCTTCGCATTCCCATGCCCCAAGCTCAAGAAATTATCTGCGGTTTACTCACAAGTTCATTGTTTACCAGTTCACCTCTCTACCCTTCAGGCCTTTAGGCTTACAAGAAAAGATTCCCAAAGTGTGTCACCAGTAATTATTTTTAACCACTACAGTCCTCTAAGCTTTGCATATGATGCTCCCAAAATATGGAATGAACCCGCGGATGATGTACTATCTGCCACTTCTATTGCTTCCTTCAGAAAAAAACTTAAGGCATACCTATTCTGCCAAGCCTATCCTTAGTATTTTCCACCTCATATGGTGTTCTCCGTGATGTCGGCCATTGCTATGGATAAGGACAATGATTTTTGTGACTATGCTTATGATGTTGCGCCTTAGAGTCTGTCACTTTGGCAGAGATTAAGCGCTATACATAGTTTGCGATAAATTGCGGGAAATCTCGTAAGCTGTTTCCGGCGGCCATTTGTAAGGTCAACAAACGTAAACAAAGCAGATAGTTTGAGATAGAAGTAAAATTGTACTTTCTTAATCCTTTAAGGTTTGCAAACAAGTAAAATTGGGTGAGAATGATGAAATTTCACTTTAGAGATAGTTCTTAATCCTTATATTTATAATTTTGTGTTTGTATGTGCAAATATAGCCATGTGCATCATATTATCGCCCACATGTGTTTATATTGGCGGTTTACTTCACCACTGTTGATTTTGCCACAGTTTGTCTTGCCACAGTTTTTCCTCAGCGATGTTGATTTTGCCACCACCATGGCCATTGATTTTGCCGGGGATCGTTGATTTTGCCACTCTTTGTTGCTTAATAATTATTATAAATTTTAAATAGAGAAATTCAGTGTATCAAATAGTGGTGGTGGACCAGTTCACGCCCGGGTACCAATTCACGCCCACCCCTAAATTTATCCAAAATAATCACAGTTAAACAATAAATTACAAATGTATATGATCAATTTGATGATAATCTATAATGTGGTAAACATCTTCTCGATGAAAAATCATAAATCTTCAAGAAAATTGAGGGTGGGCGTGAATTGGTACCCGGGCGTGAACTGGTCCACCACCACTAGTTATTAATACACAATGCATATTTTGATCCACTTTATGACGGTTGCCATGTTCTAATTTTGGTGTACTTAGTGTACATTTCCATACGCACTGATCCGCGATCCGTATCCGCGATGCAGATCTGCAATGCGTATGCAGATTGCATAAAATGTGTTTCCATACGCGCTTAAAAATAAGTGCATAAACAATGCAGATTTGTGAATAAATATAGCAAGCAGCATAGTTTTCAATTTGAATTGGTGGAAAAGTGTTGGCTAATAGTTAAATCCATGACAGAATATATTTTTATGAATTATTAAGATTTATAAATATTTCTTAAAGGCAGATTTTTCAATTTATCCATTTATATTTTATTGTTGTTGTTATATTTACTTAAAATATTATGAAATCAATCACATAACCAATGTAGATGTATTCTGCACATTACAAGCTTCAAAACGATACCTTATTTTTAAAAATTGAGCAAAAAATGACGATTTATGCCTGTTTGAGGAGAAAAAATAACAAAATCAGTGATCTTGACATTATATTTTACGTTGCGTGAATGCGTTTTTTTGCAGCATTGCTGCATTTTCTTCACGCATTGCGCATATGCATGCTTAACGCAATGAGCATCAGTGCATATGGAAACACTCGGTATTATTTATATAAGCTGCAAATAAACGCAAACGCATTCACGGATCTGCATTGCGGATACGCAATACGCATCAGTGTGTATGGAAATGGCCCCTTACTTTGTAATGTGGGCGATAATAAAGGTACCAGAGACATGGTTTCTCATATATTATTCTCTTTTAAGCAGCTCACGGGAGCGCCTACTTGTTTTCATGTTGGTTCGAATGATCGCCGCTGCCAGATTACAGTCTCCCTTGAATAACTTCTTTGGCTTTGGAATTGTTTTTCCTGCGTTCTTCTTTATTATGTCCACCCCTCCAATTATTTTTGCTTTTTCCGCCGTCCGCCATCCAGACACTTGGTTTCCGCTCATTTGAAGGAAAAGTATTTATCCTATCTTCACCAAATTTAGTATGGGTGTTTATTGGGTTAGTAGCTTGCATGGGATTGCTTTTGGTGAAGATAGCTCTATAGCTAACTGAGTAATAGCTACTTGGCTACTTTTGTGTAATTCTTTTGTTTCCGGGCATTTTAAGGAAAAATATTGGACATATCTTTACCAAATTTGGTATGAGCAATAGTTCATAGCTTGCTTGGGATTGCTTTTAGTGATAATAGCTATATAACTGACTGAGTAATAGGTACTTAGCTACTTTGCCAAAAATGGCAAAAGATAAATTTGCTTCTATCTCCTTAACCGTGCGAGATGGAGCGATTTGGCTAAGAAATATCCTGACTTTATGGTGACCTCACAGTGAACTGTCAATATTAACTCTCTTGGTGCTGTTGGCAACTAATATCGACACTAGGATAAAACGCGATATCACCGTAATTACTGTATGTTTTGGTGCAGAATTATTTTGTGTCGCACAAGTGTCAGTGGCACGTTTTGTCACAGATTGAATTGAAACATACAAGTGTCAATCTTAATCTGTGTTAGTGTACAGTATATATTGTGAATATTTGTAAATATAGTTTGCGATAAATTGCGGAAAATCTTGTAAGCTGTTTCCGGTGGCCATTTGTAAGGGCAGCAAACGTAAACAAAGCAGATAGTTTGAGATAGAAGTGAAATTGTACTTTCTTAATCCTCTAAGGCTTGCAAACAAGTAAAATTGGGTGAGAATGATGAAACTTACCGGTAACTTTAGAGATAGTTCTTAATCCTTATATTTATATTTGTGTGTTTGTATGTACAAATATACGTAACTTCACAGTCTCGTTTCGAGAGGTGAAGGTCATGTCGGAAAGGTATAAACAAACTTGTAAGTATAGATTAGTAAACAAAATGATTATTGGAAAACCGTAAACTTAGATGATAAAATGATAACAGTTATAAACGTAAGATATGTTGAAACACCATTTCATCCCTTAAGACTGGGTTATAGCTTTTCTGGTGTGTAAGTAAAGCCATAAATACCATATAATTGCCCATTTAGCAATCCACTTCCTGGTTTGTCTTGGAAGCAGAGGTTATAAAATGCTGAATAACTTTGGCATTTATCAATCGATTTTGGCCAAATAAAGACCACAAGAAAGTACATTGCCAAAGCTTTCCAAATATAAAAGATTAGCAGATATAAGTTCAACGACTGATTTTTGAGTAATTTTTTTTAAAAGCTTAAATATCAGATTTCAACATACATAAATTGCTTTAACATAAGATGAAAACATACATCCACTACTGTAAATCGATTATGCCTTTGCAGGTATACATGAAAAAAATATCTTTTATATTTTTTGAGATGCAGAACTATTTTTTTGGGGAATTGTTTATCTCTTCTTACAAAAAAATTAAGTGTTACCTCAGACTGAGAGGCCTGGGTTTGATTCCCAGTGATGTGTAAATCAAGACATCATAGCTTAGTGATAGAGCACTCAGTCTGGGTGTATGCAAATGGAAGCAAAATAAATATTAAGTTATGTACACTAACTTAAGACCTTGCCATATTAATTATTCAGCTGTATTTTCTTACCTTTTTACATCATGGTTATGTACATAACATAAATACAAGACAATACATGGAGCTATACAAGGTATTCAAGTGTAAGTGTCAATAGAAATAGCACAGTTAAGTAAAACTACGTATGTGGCCCAGAAAAAATTTTAAAGGTCAAGGTCACTGCAGCATGGTGAAAGGTCAAATCAAAGTCATACCAAGATGTTGTACAATGTACTGCATGGTGGTTCTCTGATGGCATGACAATAGTCAAGGTTGCTTATGAAGTTTATATTGCTTTAATATTTTGAAAAAATGCAGTCAGTGGTCCAGCAGTAGCCCAGTTGTGGCCCACTATATCCTGGCAGCCCTTAAGGGATGTGTTGTAAAAACATTTTGTTTGCACATTGTTGCATTTTTAAAAACAAGAGCTCTCGGAGAGCGCAGACCTCTGCCAAGCGCAGATCCAGATGATCCAGACAGCGATCCAGCTTTTATTTTTATGTCAGCTGACTTATCAGTCAGCTGACATTATGTCATCACTCTGCGGCGTGGGCGTCCGCGTCCGCGAACGTGTCCGCGTGAAGAACTTCTTCTCCAAAACTACAAGGCCTAGAGACATGCTGTTTTTTTTAAAAGATACCTTATCTATCGAGGATGAAAAATTGTTCAAGGCATGCAAATCTGTCTGTTCGTCTGTTTGCTAGAGACATTACAAGGGGGGTACCCCCACCAATAATAATAGCTACTTTTGGGCTTTTCAGTAACTTCCATCATGAGTAAAATCACTTGTAACTTAAAAACTATTGCATTTAGAGAATTTCGTATAAATATGTTATTCAGCTACTTTTGGGCCAGCTATAACATAGTAAAATTTCAGACCTGTAGCTCATGGCATAGCTGAGTAATAGCTACTTTTAGGTTATCACTGTTGAGTAAATCACTTATAACTTGAAAACTATTGCATTTAGAGTATTTTGTTTCAATATGTTATTCACCTATTTTGGGGTCAGCTATAACATAGTGAAGTTTCAGACCTGTGGCTCATTTCATAGCTGAGTAATAGCTACTTTGAAGTTCTCACTGTTGAGTAAATCAGTTATAATTGGAAAACTATTGCATTTACAGAAATTTGTGCAAATATGTTATTCAGCTACTTTTGGGTCAGCTATAACATAGTGAAATTATAGACCTATAGCTCATGGCACAACTGAGCGATAGCTATTCTCAGGTACTGACTGTTGAGTAAATCAGCTATAACTTGAAAAATATTGCATTTGGAGTATTTTGTTAAAATATATTGTTCACCTACTTTTGGGTCAGCTATAACATAGTGAAATTACAGACCTATAGCTCATGGCATAGCAGAGCAATAGCTATTTTCAGGTTCTCACTATTGAGTAAATCAGTTGTAGCTTGAAAACTATTGCATTTACAGTATTTTGCTTAAATATGTTGTTCACCTACTTTTGGGTTAGCTATAACATAGTAAAATTTCAGACATGTAGCTCATTGCATAGCTGAGTAATAGTTCCTTTGAGGTTCTCACTGTTGAGTAAATCAGTTGTAACTTGAAAACTATTACATTTAGAGTAATTTGTTAAATATGTTATTCACAGAATTTTTGGTCAGCTATAACATAGTGAAATTGCAGACCTCTATGTCATGGCATAGCTGAGCAATAGCTACTTTCAGGTTCTCACTGTTGAGTAAATCATTGTATCCACTGGATAGCCGCAGTGTGTAGAGAGAGATTTCACCATTACTGCTCTGATGAAAAAAAATATTATAGCTAGCTTTCTTAAGTTTGCAGTATATATTAATAACCATAAAATGTTGTCTGGGAATATTTTTGGCCTCATTTTGAGAAACAAGATGGCCGCCACAGGTGTTTTTTGTCAGTCATGAAAAGTGCTTTTATCTCCCTTATTATTGATCCTAGAGGTTTGGGATGATAAACCAACCTGTAGGAAATCATGGGGTGGGAATCTTTTGCTGTGGTCAGATTTGACCTTCAATGACCCCTCCTTCAAGGTCAAACAAGGATAGCCAAACTTAAAAGTGCTTATAACTCGCTTATTATTGGTCCCAGAGGTTTGGGATGGTAAACAGGCAGGAAATCATGGGCTGTGAATCTGTTGATATGGTCCGATTTGACCTTGGAACCCTCCTTCAAGGTCAAATGAGGATAGCGAAAATTGAAAGTGCCTACAACTCACTTATTATTGGTGAAAGAGATTTGGGATGGTAAACCATCCCATAGAAAATCATTGGCTCGAAATCTTTTGGTATGGTCAGATTTGACCTTTGGACCCCTCCTTCAAGGTCAAATGAGGACAGCCAAGCTTAAAAGTGCTTATAACTCATTTATAATTGGTCCTAGAGGTTTGGAATGGTAGACCATAGGAAATCATGGGCTGGGAATGTATTTGTGTGGTTAGATTTGACCTTGGACCCCTTCTTCAAGGTCGAACGAGGATATTGCATTTGTAGTATTTCTTTAAATATGTTTTAACCTATTTTTTACACTTAAACAATTACCTTGTTATTTTCCTTCATAATACCATTTACAGGGCACAACTTTTTTATCCTTTTCTTCTGTAAGCTTCGGAATTTCTTTCGAACTTGCTGTTCAGTTACCATTTACTGTATTTCTGTACAGCCCTTTTCCTGATAATTATTCTGTCCTCTAATCACCTTCACAAATCAAAAACACTCAGTCAGCTGACACAGTGCCCGTTCACGGGCACTCTCCTCTTGTTTTCATATACTTTCTTGTTGACCCAAGGTCGCCAATACAATCAAGTCATTGTGCTCACACCACCCATATCCCATTATGATTTTCTTCTCCTAGACAAAATCACTAGGATTATTCAGACCATGGCTACCATAATCAGGACTGCCAGGGGCTGATTTCACAAAGACTTAAGACTGGTTTTGGGCTTAAGTTTAAGACTTTGGTCTTAAATTCTGTCAAAAATGTGCTAAGTCAGCAGGCTTAGACTTAGTGGATTTCACAAAGGGGCTAAGTCCATGGATTTGCTAAGTCAGTGGACTTAGATTTAAGTCTGGGAGGTAGTGGGCTTAAATTTTGTAAAGAGGACTTAAATATGCCCGCCATAAACTTTTCTCCACTTCAACCTCTGAGGCCACCGGTTTGAATCTTGTGCCGGGCGCTTCATGTTGGAAAGTTGGTAGTTACTTGCCAATGCCCGGTGGTTTACAGTGCAGTATGCACTGGTTTCCTCCACCTGTAAACTACCCGTCTCAATATCACCCTGGCTGTTGAACAGGACGTAAAGCAACAAATAAATAAATAAAATGCAGACTGAGCGCTCTATCACTGAGCTATGATGTCTTGATTTACACATCACTGGGAATCAAACCCAGGCCTCTCAGTCTGAGGTTACACTTAATTTTTCTTAATAAGGATAAAAAGTTCCACTGACTTTTACATCTCAAAAACTGTTCTTAATTTCTCCAAGTTATGTAACAAATGTGCACAAATTGTAAGTTCTAGTAACACTGAGACAATATTTGAAAGGTCAAGTCGCTATGGCCTGACCTCAAGTGGGATTAAATATACATGGATTAAATAAATTTTTAAAATGTTGCTCATGAATATTCATATCTGCATAATAATTTCCTAAATTACCTTTAAAAAGACTTTACAAGAGTATAAATTCTAACAGATAAGCAGATAATAGGGAATTCTGACGAAATTGACCTTTATATGACCTCTGGGTCTTGGGTTTGAACTTAGATCTTTGCTGCCCTTTTGATTATTTCAGTACTCAGAGCAAACATACCTTCTCCAATGTTCAACACCTCCAATACTGCTTTTGAATAAAATGCTGAGAAAATCCTTTGATTTTTTTAAAAATTTTAATGTACCATTATAATTAATTAAAGAATACAGTTAAAATCATGAGCAAAAGCTAAAACCTTTGTCCCAGGAATCTTACTCAGTTAACATACTCTTCATCTTTTAAGTAGAGATTAAGTGCCACAAAAAGTCCTTGACATAAATTTGGAAATCTGCCCTGTTTGGCATAGTGTGATGAGTACCCATCTCATCACTGAAGTTAAGCAGCACTGGGCTTGGTTAGTACTTGGATGGGTGACCGTCTGAGTTCTAATCCAGGTATTAATGAATATATAAACTTGATTTTTAAACTGTGATTTCTCATCCATTTCTTTTGATTTTCATGCAGCAAAAAACGAGCAGAAGCTTTGCAAAAATATCTCTCTATCGATCTTTGTAACACATTTGTAGGTTTCAGAAAAATCAAAGAAATATTGGCACCTGTGAATAGTACTAGTAGTTTTCTACCATTTAACACCCGCCTACCAGTGAACGCCTGCCTTATATATCTTTGTTAGAGGTCTAGGACAAATGCTTCTATAAGTCTACAAAATGGGCGTTCACTGGTATTTCCGGTTTGCGGTAAAAACGGCCGATAATAGAGTTGAATTATTAAAATATAAAGCTTCGAAACAAATGTAGCAACATGCACCTGGATTGTTAATTGCTGTGTACATCATTTGACAATCTGGTGGAAGAAGAATAAAATAAAAATCTGTTTATATAACTTAAATTCAATATATTTACTTCTGCATGGGCGTTTACTGGTAGAATGCCACTACCTGACAGAAGAATCCTGTAAATGGGCGAAAATGAGAGATTTTAATACAAAACTACTATCAATACCTTGCAAAATGTCTGTAATGTGTGTGAAACTGCTATATAAAAATTAATACAACATACAAAATAGATTCATGCAGTTCCAAAAATCCCTATTTTCGCCCACCTTAGACTGAAAACAAAAGTTTAGAATATATTTTCACATTGAAAAATCACGATTTTGTACATCCATATGTATATTTTTTATAAAAATTAAGCATGGTGAGTGTTATGCACAAAAATATGTATAGTTTGGCATTTTTTTATGTTTAAATCACTTCCTGGTTTAGATCTACGTAGATTTGTTTATCCACATACATTTTCCACGAACGGAACTTCAATAAGGCTTATATTAACTTTAGCATGGGCGTTTACTGGTAGAATACCACTACTGTAGCTCAAGAATACTGCAAATGGGCGAAAATAAGAGATTTTAATACAAAACCACAATTAATACCTTGCAAAACGTCTGTACTGTGTCTGAAACTGCTATACAAAAATTAATACAACATTTCCACTGATAATTATTAGGATCTATGTAAATCCCAATTATGTTTTCTTGGTAAACTGTTTCTCCAAGCTGTAAACGGTTCCACTTTGTTTACAATCTGCTGCCCTCAAAGATGGCCGCCGAGAAACTCGCGGTAAAATTATGACGTCATCCGAAATCTATGTATAAAAGTTGAATTGGAATTGGAATAGACAATTAAAAAAAGAGAGGACCCTTTGCCAAGCATGGGTCCTGAGGTACTATCTGAATCTGCGAGGTGGTAAATCCTTACTTTTCATAAACTATTAGAAAGGTCATTCCTCAGATATCAGATCAGCTACCCCATCTGCTCGATTGAAGCAAACTATCCTTATGTGTTACTAATCAATCGGACCAACAAACCCTGGACTTTTTCCAGGTCAAAGCTCTCAAAATTAGTGCCTTTGCAGCCAAACCTTCCAGAGTCTAACTGCCCAGGAATATCAGATACTCTGGATACCACCTCAGGATATCTGGTAAGATTGCATTTATGTATTTCTATTATTGACATACATTTAATAATGGTTGATCCTTGAGGTGACCAAACAAAGAACATCAATAATAAACTGGATCAAGGATGCTTCTGGTGCCAGATGCAAAATATATCCACCAGAATAGGACAACTAACATGATTTTAAAGATAAACAGCATTTTCCACGAAGCAATCGAAATTAAGAAAAGTCTTTCTTATTCATAGACATTTAAGGTGGAGTCCTTATTACAAAGTGGGGCCAACATTTGTCTGAAATCACTCTATCTCTTACAGTCTTCAAGCTTAATGACAGTTTCCATTTCTACCAAAATTCAAGATGGTGGTCAAAGTTTGGAAAAAATCAAATTTTTCAGTGATCCTAGAGGGGTTGTGTAGTTAGTCCAAAGGATGTCCACAATTTACCCAAACTTATTCTATCTCTTACAGTTTCAAAATAAATTACATTTTCCTTTTGCACCAAAGGTCAAGAAGATGGCCAAAATTTGGAAATATCATAATGTGTCAGAGATCCTACAGGGGTAGTCCTTAGTACCCTGATTGTCTTAAATTTGCTCAAAATCGGTCTGTCGGTTATGGTTTTTGAGATAAACAACATTTTACATTTCTGCCAAATTCAAGGTAGCAGCCAAAATTTGGAAATTTCTAATTTTTCAGAGGTCCTGGAGGAGTTGTCCTTAGTGCCCTGGGGGGAACCAAAATTTGCCTGAAATTGCTTTATCTCTTACAGTTAAAAGAGAAAAATGGCATGGTCCAAAATGTGCTCAAAATCACACTATCGCTTATGCTTTTTGAGATAAACAACATTTTACATTTCTGCCAAAATTAGAGAGGGCAGCCAAAATTCAGAAGATTCAAAATTTTTCAGAGTTCCTAGAGGAGTAGTCCCCAGTACTATGGCGGACCTGAAATTTGCCTAAAATTGATCTATCTGTTACAGTTTTCAGAGATTATAAACCTCCTGGATGACCGTTAAAAATGGGGGCCACAAAATATTCATGGGAAAGCTTATGTTGCATGAAGAGATGTTTTACCTGTTTTGGGTCTATTGTGATAACCAATAATGTAATGTTAATTGCATAATTTTAATGCTTTTGTATCTACAGTTCCAAGTTTCAAAAAGTGTAATATAAATTAACTGACTGGCCCATCATGAAAAATTAGATTTAGAAGCATAATAAGTACATCAGTATAATGTGAATCATATTACATTAAGTAAGACATTACTTGCAATAGATATTAGCTACGAACAGGCAAAATGTACACAAGTGAAATGCATATATAACATACAAAATATGATGTTACTTATGTTTCTTCAAAGATACATAATCTTGTAAGGGGATACAATAATTTAGCAGCAGGTTACAAAATATTTCAAATTTTGCATGAAGAATCTGATCTAGCTCTTTTGTATTGAAATGAAATGAATTATTTCTTTGGTCAAGCAATATGCACGTAAAAACTATCAGAAAGATTTCTGCAGAATGTCTTGAGTAATCTTAATCACAAAGTAAAAATCATTAAATATGGGTCTTTTGAAAATTGAAGATCCTTTCGTCAAAAAAATGACCCTGTTTTTTCCCAAAATGTAATCACTTCTTCCATTCATCAGGCCCTGCCCACGACATTGTGAGGATGTGTTCATCAGTTTTAAAGTAAGTGTGAACACTGGCAAACAGACAGATAGACAAATGCACCCAGAATCATAATGTCCTTTGTAGATTTAAAATATATCAACAAAAAGTTGTCAATGCAATTAACTGTAAATCAATTCACAAGAATTATAAATAGAAATACATTGTTCACAGTGGCACTCAAAGGGGCCACGGTGGCAGAGTGGTAACACTCTCGCCTCCCACCTCTGCGGCCGGGGTTCGATCCCCGTCATGGCCGTAAGTGGGAAAGCGGGTAGTTGCTTGCCATTGGTCGGCAGTTTACAGTACAGAACCCTAGCGAACTATATGTACTGGTTTCCTCTGCCCTTCCAACTACCCGTCGTGATATGACCTGTACAGTGTTGAAAGCGACGTAAAACCCCAAATAAACAAATAAACACAGTGGCACTCATTAGCGGAATACATTCTGAATAAATGCTAAGTGTACACAAATACACAACCCATTTTCCATTAGCATATAATTTCACAGAAATCCAAATATATACAGAAAATACTGTGAAAAAAATAAATGCAATAAAAATCACAACTGTTTGCCACAAGTTACTATGTTTCCAGTGGGATTCGAACCCAGTGCCTTCTGATTACTGTACATATAGAAGTACACAAAAGTCTCAGTATTTTACAGTTTGGACTTTAACCCCACCATAATTTGGGACAGCTTGACTATAAAAGGCCCATATGGGCTTGTTCCATATGTAATAAAATGGTATTGATAAAAAAATATATTGAAAAAAGCCTGAGCTATGAATAAATCATATCCGTAAAATCAAATCGGTTAACCTTCTACAGTGCTTTTTCCAGATTTACATCCAAATGGTCTCTCAAGAATTTGTGTGTATTTTTAGAGTGAGCTGGTTCTCACGCTCTTCTTCTGCCCCTGTTTCACCACAAGGCTAAGGCTGCCGATTATGGGTTTTTGGAGATCGGATTCATAGTCCTGGACAGTCTGAGTCTGTTTGGATCTGTTGTGGTCCATATAAATATCAAACATGTTTGATATTTTTCACGACTGTAACCAATCCACTTTCGCCCCTACCCACAAATTCCCCAGTCTCAGGCTTCTGGGGCCTCCTCAGACCCAAATTTACACACTCCTATGCTGTCTGAGGTGTCCCGTGACTCTTAAACCCAGGACTCTGGACTTAGTCTCAGACCTCAACAAAAATCGGTTGTTGCTATCTTAGGAAATCTGCTATTAGTCTGAGAACCAGTCGGTATATCCCTGACAGGATCGGGGTTGAAACCGATCACAAATGAGACTTAATCGCCTCATAGTCTGGGAATGATCATGACTTGTCTGAGGATGTCTGAGGCTTCCTGAGGACGATCTGTGCTTGATCCCACACCTGCATCAAGAATCCATTTTTCCGCCCATTTTTCAGATTTTTTCCGCAGACTCTCAAGGATAGAGGGTCCCAGGATGAAACGGGGATTAATCATTTGGTGGAACAGGGGCATTCCATTTACAACGGTGTACTTTCAATATAGAGGACAGAAATGATAATGTAATGTACTCAGATTACTTACGGTGATGAAAAGTAACCATGCCATAGTAATCCAACTTAAAGTGAAATTTAATGGCTACGAATAAACTGGACCTCTTCTAAGCAAACAATGTTGTCATGATAAACCATTTGATTAAAATTTTAAAGATTGTAAGATAATTATGGAAACAACTAGCATTTGGGCTAGTTCACACTGCTTCATGCAGTTGCAACAACTCATGTTTTGCTTCACAACCTTGTTATTATGACTCCGCAAAGAAACCTTGTATCTTTCTTACTACTATGTGTTTCAAAACGAAATGTCCCGTATAGCTAATCCACAACCTCTCACCCCTCTGGTTGGTACCTTTCAATTTAGCATAGGAGACATAATCATTGGTTTATCAGTTTTTGTTTCAAAAAAGTGTATTAGATACACAAAAACGTTTATGTTCTGTGTCATAAATGTCATACACAAGTACAAATACTAATAAAATAATTTCCCTAAATACATAAAACATACCCAGCCCTAAATGAGTCCCGACAAGTTCAATATTCTCTGCTCATATATAGCTCTTGAGGCCAGCGTAGAAGTGTATGAAGTAGCTATTACATTATTGACTCCATGTAATGAAGTTTTACTGATTCATAATTGTTGCAGCTGTCACAGAAGACTACTCCTCACATAAAGTAGCCAAATCATAATATGCAAGGAAGAGCTGGAGCATCTTTGGAACAGGAAGCAGTTGTGTTTTATGGACGAGATCTGTTCCCAATAAGCCCCTAATCTGGATACGACAGATATCCAGCAACCTGCGGGGATAACTCCTGATCTCCTCTACCCAGGCATTGACTGGGGCATTCGAGCGGATGATATAACAATAGTCAAAGCAATGCAGAAACTCCAGTGGTACACCTACAGCATACAGCATCTTGGCAATGATAAGGTGACCTAAGTGGACTGCGGCTTCAAGTGGGCTGCAGAATGTAAATGCTCCTCCAAAAGAGCACCTGCCAATGTAGTGGGCCTGGCAGCCATATTGCAGCAGTGCTTGAACAGCTTTGGGCTGCTTCTTTAGGACAGCCGTCATCAAAGGTGTGTTGCCATCTGCGTCTGGTGCGTCAGCATGGATATGGTGGCGGAGTAAGGATTTGATACATGTGACCATGCCATGAGATGCCACATAGTGGAGCACGGTTCTTTTATTCCTCGACTGGGATGTAATGTCTGCTCCTGATTGTAATAAAGTCATCACACACTCCTCATGATTGCATTCAGCTGCATACAGCAGTGCAGTTACATTCCACATATTCTTGGCCTCAATATCAGGTTTTTGGTGTATCAGTAATTTAAGACACCCATTTCTACCATGCCGGGCTCCGTAGTGCAGTGCTGTGTCCCCTTCATTGTTGCTCAGGTTGATATCAGAGCCGTTGCTCAGCAGCACCTCCATAATGTCCTGATATCCTTTAGTGGCACACATCATGAGTGCACTGTCTCCATAGGTGTCCTGTATGTTCAGGTCACAGCCTGCTGCTATAAGCATCTCCACCATGCCCAGCTTGTGACTCCATACAGCAAGGTGAAGTGCACTCCGACCTTTGTCATCCATAAGGTCAATATTACACCCATAGTCCAGCAACAATTCTGCCACTCCTGAAGAAACAACAACACAAAATATATATAAAATGAAGAGTCACTTCTCTTGTTTTTCTTTTGCTTTTTATTTTTTCATCGATTTGAATAATCTGTAAAGCACCAAATGGACATTAACAGCCTCTAAGGCATGAAGGACCCTATGTGGGAATGTTGAGGTTTCCTTACCAATGCCTGACAGTTTAGAGTGCAGAATGCTGACCAACTAGTTTCACTGGTTTCCTTTGTGCTTAAAACTAACCATCATGATATAACCCATACAATGTTTTGAGAGCGACCCAAATACATCTAAGTCACTAAATACCTCAGATGGGCTAGCCCAATAGTAAAAAGGAGGTCAAAACCAAAAACAGCATCAACCATGACTGTTATGGTGGTGGGAAGGTAGGTCTGAAAGGATAAATCTTTGTTTCTGAAAGATTTTAGTGGTTTGTTTGGCTGTAATTTGTTCTACTGGTTTGGAGTCGTCTAGGATAACAAGGTCTACCACACTGACAGCAGCTGATAAATATTGAAGAGTGAGAGCCTCAGTCCCACCATTTACCAAGACAAAAAGAGATTCTTGAATTGTGTGAGAAACTGATAACTTTTTTCAGCTGTAAGAAATTTAATCCAAAAGTAGCACAGAACCACGTAATGGGCATCTTACAAACTTTATTTAGTATCAGTTGTCATGACTGGTGCACCTTACAGACAGTATGTTCTTCCCAATTATGTCAATTTACAACATATACTAAATTACAAAGTGAACACTAGTGGGACATTTCCCTTAAGTTTCGGATCCACCTTTACCTTTGTGGTCATTGGGTGCAGCGAGCATTAGTGGACTTTGTCCATCCATATCTTCACAGTCTGGATCTGCCCCTTGCCTTAGCAGTTCACCCACACTCTCACGACTTCCAGCCAGGGAAGCACGAACCAATGCATCATTCAGATCATCCTGGTTTAGAGGGCCAAACTCACCAGATAGTGCCTTTCTCAGCAGATCCATGTCATTATGGGCTGCAGCATCCAGCAAGGTTCTGAAAATGGTTGGTAATTACACTAAATGTGACCACAAATTATCAATTACTTTCATTATTCCACAGCTTCACATATTATAAGTCATTACCAATTTTAAACTTCTGAGGTTGTTACAAGTAATCCTGTAAACAAATTCCATTGTAGAATTTTATAGAGCTTAATCTCTTGCCAAGGCAGACGCTAAGGTGCAACTCCAGAAATCAATACAACTTCATAGACAGAGCCACTTCAATTCTAAATCTAATTGGACTTTTATAGCGAACAAAACAAAGAGGGCTCTAAGGCGCAATACCATGGTTTATATGCTAAGGTGGGAAAGCCTTTGTTTAAGAGATAAAATTTTAGCTTTTCGCTGAAAGGCAGAGAGGAGTCAGAACAAACATCATCAGGTAAATCTTTCCAAACTGTGGGAGCATCAAAACAAAACTGTGCTTGGTGTAAGAATTGAGGAACCTCCAAGAACTTTCTATCTGGATAGTTGTATCTTGTGCCATATCTACCACAACAAATGGATAAAGATATCCAAAATAGCTGGGATGACTACTGTGAAAAAAATCTATAAATCAAAGTGGCTGTTTTGAAGATACAGTGAAATTTGAATGGCAATCAATGGGGTAACTCGATATAGGTCTGAAAAACAATGCAACATATAAACTGGATATCTTATGTTTTTTTTTTTTTTGCACACATGGTTTCACACATAGCATGTCTTCACTTATTTTATTATTGGGAGAGCCTGATTCTTTGATTCACATTTTTAATTGTCTTCAGGAAAAATCACAGAAATAGCTGAAAAACCAGCAGATATCAGCTGCCTGCATTTATATAGACTAGACTTTGGCCATAACTATATTGTAATATACAGTTTGATTGGCTGCCTGAAATCAGTTAGTTTGTTGTGGTAAACTTAATCCCAAAGTCCTAGCTAGGTTACCCTTTGTGAATACAAATTAAAGCCAAAGCTTAATTGAGAAAAATGACTTAACTCTGAGCCCACAGTTAAGCCTAAGACCTCGTTAATTCTAAGACCCTTGGTGAGTACTGGGTCTGCTATATGTGCAGAAGCACATTTTCATCAACTGGCCAGATCTTTACTACCTCAGCCTAGGAAACATTACTTTCAATACCATTTGTCTGTTCGTCTGTATGTTTGCAGGATTATGCAAATACTACTGGTGGGATCTTCATAAAAAAAACAACAAAAGATGCGCCTTTCTCAAACATATATACCGTTAAAGTTTGAGAGTACTCTAGGTTACCATCTGGATACAAAAAGTACCAAAGATCCTGATTTTTCCATTATTTATTATCACATGTCTCAGCAGAAGTGTGCAGTCTATGTGTGCTCTTTTTTCAATGTGTTAAACTCTTTAAGTACAAGCTATAGGAAGACTCACGCTTCCAGAGATCAATTTTTTAATTTTCCTTTTGTCACTGGACTTAAATTAATTGTGGCATAGCATGATGAGTGTGCATCTTATCACCGAAGTTAAGCAGCCATGGGGTATATTAGTACTTGTATGGGTGACTGTCTGAGTTCTAGACCAGCAATGGGATGTGTCTGAGTCACTATTCCTTTTTCTCGCCAGACTTTTATAAATTCTGGTGCACTAGTGCTACTGAAAACGAGGGGGGGCAGGGTATTATAATTATAGAGAGTATTTTCAAAGAAACAGCTTGTCAATTATTATATTTATCCTTTATTTTAGCTTGGTGCCAATTTCATCCTCGTTCCATCGCCCGAAACCCCCACCCAACCACAAATTGCTTAATTATATACCCATTAGGCCATAAAATATTATATAAGCTAAATATACTTTTGAATCAGAGTATATTGTGTTTTAATTATGGAATCATTTTCTCTCTGTAGAAGTACAATCTAACTATCAAAATAGAATCATTGAAACAATATTACCTTGAATTTACAATCCATTTCCGCCAGTCTTTTTATGTGATATAATATTAAAATGAACACATACATATATGGGTGACATAATAATATTAACGATTTACTGACCTGTTCATAATTATGTATCTTGTAATCACAACAAAGTGTTTTGTAAGTCTGACAAATCTTCAGTAAGTTGCTGTTACTGCTGTAAAATATCCTTTGTGGAACTAATTGCGTATCACAAGGTAGCTTTGTTTACCAACAGAGAGACCACGTGACCTTGTAGCAGTGCTGACTCAAGTAGTCTGGATACTCACTGTGTACTCAATGCAGGATGGATATGTGATCCAGGTTTATTGTGGGATGCTTAAGCCAGTAATTCCACACTACCGATTGCTGATGTCCAGTTGCTGATGATCCCTGTTTTAATGCTTTAAAAGAGTTTGTGGGTTTTATGGAATCGCAGATTGGTGATTTTATCTGATTTACTTGTTTTGTTGGAAAGTTGATCCTAAGACAACACTTATGGCCAATTGCCTATAACAGCTTTCCTCTCTATGTAAGTAATAGCTACATTAGGTCATCTGTAAGAAAATATCAAATAAATATCCGACATATTACAAGTATATTTTAGAGGAAATATAAACATATTTGGTGTCAACATTCCTGTCTTTTCAAACTGTAGACAAAGAATGGACAAAATTAGGGATAAAAACACAAGTTATTGTTCATTGGAAAGCAGTCTAAAATGTATTTTTTTCGTGATGTAACTTTTTCCTGCTGGTCAGGCAGTAAACAATAATAATTTACAACAACAAGAACACTCAGAGAGTACATTCCTCCTCCTCTAAGACCCAAAATATTTAAAATATTTCTTAAGATTACAATGATAGAAAATCCCTTTAAAAATTCATTAATCCAGATCACCGGTAAAATCTAATTATGTGTTTATTGTGCAGTTGTTAACATTTCCTGAAATGAAAGAAATTATACCAATGCATATTGTAATATCTATATGCATATTTTGAAACAAATTCTGTGTTTTATTTTTCCGAGCACAATGGTAAAAAGAAACAACAAAATGTATAAGGAAACTAGAAAACACTCGTAGAGCACTGATCTCCACCAGGTGTTAGTTCTAAAAACTTTTAAATTTAAATAAGATCCAGATCATTCCCAAAATATATTGAAAAAATATTCCCATGTCCTGATTTTGTTTTAAAAATTGTTTATTACGTTTGATACTTGGATTTATAAACACTGTATAAGCCATATTACGATGAGTGGCTTTATAGGGAGAGTTGAAAACCCAGACGTTATGTGAGAAAGTTGGTAGTTGCTTACCCATGGTCGGTAGTTTACAGTACAGAACCCTTGACCAACTATATACTGGTTTCCTCTACCCATAAAACTACCCATTGTGATATGACCTGTACAGTGTTGAAATCAACTTAAAAATAACTAAACTTCAAAAGGAAAAGACAAAGTTATGGTCCACTGGCAAGAAGGTAAACTTCAAAAGGCTTTTAAGCCCAACCCCATCCACACACATGAAAAAGTCAGAAGCTTTGTAGTTATCTTGAATATAAACAGACCGGCACATGTAAAACAGAACTTTGAGGTTCCTTGTGTTAAAGTACACACAATGTTCGTTCTAATGTCTACATTTTTATTGTAGATTGGCAACCATCCAACCCTAGCATGATGTTATTTGAAGTGGCGAACTATCACCCTGTGTAGTTGTGCCATTTTTTCCTTATTGTGAGTTCATAACGAAGGACATTAAGTATTGGAAACTTACTCATCTCATTTATTTCTGTAGTTTGCATGCAATTTTAACGAGGGGCGGGGGGGGGGGGGGGGGGGGGGGGGGGGTAGTCAATATTTAAAGGTAGTATATCTTTCATTTTCACCTGATCTGGATCTTTTGAAATGTTTTCCTACCTTTAAATACTGTTTCACAAAGCCTCATTGGGTAATTAATGAGCTGCTGAATACACAGATCACATCTTCTTGTGTTTAGGCTGAAACTGAATGGGCTGTTCCATCCACCTCGTATTTTGGTAGGTGACATCTTCTGTGGAATTTACCAAGATTTGCCCTTTAGGTAGGCCGCCTTTGGGCAATTTGACCCAACCCATAAAACAATCTGCAATTTTGGATAATTTTTAAAACATTGCTTGAAATAGCTGTTACACACTCTAATGGGATGAAGGGATCCAGGATGGATTTGTAGGGTCTCTTCAACATGTACTACCAAGGATACTGGAAGAACTTGTGGCTGTGCTATTAGGGAACAAGTTTTCTTCTCACTGGGAAACATAGCCATACCATTTAAATACATATTTTCAATATACTTAATATTGCCAGTGAAATATATATTGACAAGATGTGCCTTACAGAAGCGGGAGGGGGCCACGGTGGCAGAGTGGTAACACTTTCGCCTCCCACCTCTGAGGCCGGGCTTCTATTTCCGGCATGGCCTCAAGTGGGAAAGCTGGTAGTTGCTTGCCGTTGGTCGGCAGTTTACAGTACAGAACCCTAACGAACTGTATGTACTGGTTTCCTCTGCCCTTCCAACTACCCGTCGTGATATGACTTGTACAGTGTTGAAAGCAACGTAAAACCCCAAATAAATAAATAAAGTAAATACAGAAGTGGGAGAAACAGAATAGACCTTCATTATATCACCACAGCAAGCCAGGGGGATAATCCTCAAAAGTGATCACTAGTTCGATCACTTGGTTTATGTTGGCCTTGTTTTTATAGATAGACCCAAAACACTTTATACCAAGGTCATACTATGCCGGCATATAAACCTAAAACATGTAGTTCATACGGGCTTGTGGCTTATGCATTTCGTATATTAGAAGAAGCCATTAGGTTTCATATCTTTTACAAATTACATTTATATAGGATGTATTCAATGTAACACTGGCAGCGTTTCCAGCTGCGGCAGACTTCGTAAAAGTTATGTCCTCTCACAATCTGTACTAAAATGTTCTGCTAGCATGGCCTAATAGGGACTATGCGGCTCAGGCCAGGAAGTTGTTTGTTACCTTAATGCCAGGCCTCCTTATATGACATAATTGCAAGTTGGGGTGTTAACATGTGACCATTATTGGCGGGTAAACTTGTTTACAATTGGAACTTGAACAAGAAGGACGTGTTTTAAGCTATTTAAACTTTAGTTGTTTTATCTTATTTTCTCTTAACTAGTCTTATACATATATATACATCGGAGTGACAGTATATGGAACACTTTAGTGCAAAGTGTAACTTATCTCACAGCAGACCAGTTGGAAGACGGTGCAATAAAGTGTGTATGGCCACTAATATATCCAGTGCTCAAGCCAGCCCTGCTGCCTCAGCAGTTCGCCTCAGAGAAACTGTAGATACTCCACTGAGTCCTATCTCATCATTGTGTATGGACACTTCTACTGGAATTGAACAACCTGGCACTAACTCGTTAGCCGCCTCACAGGCCCCTAATGTCGCACCCTCAAGAACTGAAGAACTAATCTAATTACAAAAACTATCTGCAAGAACGTCACAAATGGAACAAGAAATGCAACGGGATACATTTACCTCAACCCCTAGGAGAAGGAAAAGGGTATGTACAAGCAGAACTGGGCGAAACTCTGTTATGGGGACAAGTAACTTGACAGGCAACCAAAGTACATTAGACGATAGTGCTATTTCCAGTCAACAAAATCCTCGTGTATCAGTGCCAGTTCACACTCAACATGTAGTGAATACGACCATCACTACCACCACAAGCCTATTTTCACAAAGAAACCCATTATTAGGCAATCAAATCAGAGGACCCACAACAGTTGAGGGGCTGATACACAAGTAGTATTCTCAACCTGTCAAGCGCTCCACCCAGGGCAACACACAGCCATCAGACCATTCCAATTCAACTTTTATAGCGCTTAATCTCTGCTGAAGTGACAGACTTTAAGGCGCAACATCATAAGCATAGTTACAAAAATCATTGTCCTTATCCATAGCAATGGTCGACACCACGGACAACGCCATGTGAGGTGGAAAATACTAAGGAGGATAAGCTTGGCAGAATAGGTATGCCTTAAGTTTTTTTCTGAAGGAAGCAATAGAAGTGGCAGATCGTACATTATCAGGGAGTTCATACCATTAGGTAATAACAGCACTCCTGTTGTAACTACAGCTCCCAACTCTACTGTCCAACCCAGAGATGATCACACTGCTATCACAATGACAGCTTTACAGCAGGCAGCAGGGACAGCTCACAGATATACACAGTATATACACAGCAGAGTACAGTATCACAAGGTTTGGCAATGAATGCGACAGAATCAGGCATCAGAGAGCGGTTTAACCTCACGACAGGCAACTTATATGCCCAGGCAGGGCAGGTGGGCGTTGTTAGACAACAAACTACTCCAGTACTGCCCACTGTACCAGTCACAGGAGGAATCGTTGGTTTACAAGAGATGGCACAACTACAGCCTCCTAGTATCAGGGGACAACTTCCACTGCCTCATCAAACGACAGAGAACAATATCATTCCAAGTGTACAGGCCTTAAGGACTACAGCAGTCAACCAGGACCTGGTACAGCAGCGACTTACTGAATTACAGCAAGAAGCACTGCCACAAGCCACAGGTAATGCTGCATATAATAACTATAATAGTGAATTCAGTAGGGCAAGCGCCAGTGTTAAGAAAAGTAAAAAAGAAAAAAAATGTAAGTGGTCTGGCCACAGGACTGCGCATTTGTGGGACACTTAAGATCTCGAGTTACGTATGAACAGTTTACTCAGTCCCAGTTTGTACTGGGTTTCCTGCGCTCAGTACAGGAGGAATCTTACCCCTTCATTAGATCCAACACAATTGAGTACTTGACATCAATTTTCAGAATGTATGAGACTTTGGGTGGCAATCAGCTAAAGGCATGCACATCGTGGTAATGACAAAGATGGAGGAAGGGTTAGCATCTTGGGCAGATTTAAAGAAAGTGAACAAAATTAGAAAAACGTATGTTAGGGCAACAGGAACACACAACACAGTCTCAGACAACAACAACATAGGTAACCTTAAGAGGCAGAAGAAACCAAGTTCCATGCCTTGCAAGGAGTACCAGGAAGGAAAATGTAGTAAACAGAATGATCACAGCATAGGACTTATCACACAAAAGCACATCTGTGCATACTGCCTCTACAGCTTAAATCGAATGTATAGCCACCCAGAACATCTTTGTAACAACAAAAAGAAAGCAAAAAACGGTCAGAACCCACATCCACAGCAGTAGAGACAGTACCTAGTATAGATAAAGTTGTGGATGCAGTAGATAATCCAATAGTTAAAAACAGTACCGAATTAAAATTGAGTGGTGGTATTCTAGATCATGGTGTAGACAATTGTAACAGAAACGAGCATGTCAAAATATGCAGTTGTTATTTCATTGATGAAGTTAAAGGTGATAATGGTACTCAACAGTGTAAGTGTGATGGTGATAACCATGTGCGTAGCCAAGTACAGGAATTAGGCCAAAGCAATTGGTTATACCTTTCTAAAAATGATTTAGCTCAACTTGAGCTGTCAAAAATCGAGGATAACTGTCTTGACCTACAAAAATTCATGAGACAACAAAACCAACACACTGGATTTGTACCGTTATCTCCTTTACAGTTTGTAGGAATCAAAAGTTGTACAAAGTGTCTAGTTAACAGAGAGTTGTGTAAAGATCCAGTCAAACTTCATGAATATGTAACACAATTTCAGTGTCCTAACTTCATTGGAGCTAGGATCCAGGTGAACTATGATATAAACTTTGAACTGTTGGAACATCTGACACAAGATTATTGGGACTGGCAACTTCCCTTGTTCTTAAGGGTGATATTGTCAAACTTAGAAAATGCTAGATCCAGTCACGCCTGTGCTCTGCAATTTCCAGAGCACGTGTCAATGTATTTGAAAGATGAAATTGCACATAAAGCAATATATGGCCCGTATGTAAATAAACCTTTTGGGAATTTAACCCACATTTCACCATTGATTACTCGCTACAACAAACCTGACATTGACGAAAGGCGAGTCATAGTGGACCTTTCATGGCCAGAAAATGCAAGTGTTAACCACTTTACTAGTGGAATAGAATATGTAGGTACAGCTTTTAAACTTAATTACCCTCCTCATTCACACAGAGGCTTAAAAGCCTGGGAAGGGGGCCCTCATGCATAAAATAGATTTGTCACGAGCTTTCCGACAACTAAAGGTCGACCCCCTCGATTACCCACTATTGTGCTTAGAATGGCAAGGCCATTTCTACGTTGACAAATCGTACGCGTTCGGCCATCGCACAGGGGCAATGGGGTGTAGCCGACTCAGTGATTTTCTTCGTTATGTACATGAAAAAGCAGGTTTTTACACAATGTCCTACATTGAACACCTCTTGGGGACTGAGTTGCCAAGTAAAGCTAACAACAGTTTTCAGTTTATGGTTAAATTACTGGAAGATCCGAATATTCCTATCTCTCAGTCAAAAGTAACCCCCCCCCCCCCCCACTACAAAAATTACGTGTCTGGGCATAGAAGTGGACTCGGTGCCGGCAACACTTTCAATTCCCCCCCTCCCCCCTAAATTGGCAGAGATCCTGCAAGAGTGTGTCAAATTTAAAAAAACGAACACGTTTCACTAACAGGCTACTACAAAGTCTTATAGGCAAGCTAATGTTTGCCTATAAAGTGGTGAAGCCTGCCAGGTTATTCGTTAACAGACTCTTAAACCAGTTACGAAATATGGGGGGTGGGGGCTATGCCAACTTGTCAAGTGACATGGTTAAAGACATTAATTGGTTTTGTGAGTTCCTACAAATGTTCAATGGCACGTGTCATTATATTCACCTTCTTGGCTTGAAGCAGCAAGGGTGAGGGAAATGGGATTACTTTATAGGACAGCTCGTACATATTGTAGTGAATCGCGGGTGGAGACAATCTCGCCGTTAGAATAGCCACTTGCAAACGCGAATATAAAAGGTGAAGGTCGTCGTGACAACAAGAGATCCAATAGCCGTATCGAGAGATATAGTTTGAAGTGCCGCCATATTCGAAGACAATATGTAGTTACAGAGGAATATTAAATGGACAGATAATTGTGTAGAAAAGAAACATATAAAGAGAAAGACATTTATAAAGGATGTTTGTATCATCAGTGTACCACCAAGTGTCCAGAGAAATGGGATGCTGCAAACAGTAACTGGTGAGTTACGACACTGGTACCAGAAGTGGGTGAATTTGGTCCTAACTTCTAATGTCCTTCACAGGAACAAAACACTAAATCCTTTAAATGTCCATAAACAGTTCTTGTCAGCTTGACTTCAAATACACAACTAACAAATGTGGTCTATTTCTGGGAAGTCACGGTCACTGCACATACTTTCTTTATGTAAGGTTAAATGTGTCAATTAGTGTCAGCCGTGGTTCACCACAATTATTTTGTGGTTTAAGGTTGATGGGTAGTGAATATTGCATAAACCAATGTATTTTGTGTGTATTTTGATGTTCAGATTACTGTCAGTTTGAACATTAAATTACCGTGAATGTGACAGCTTGTGACATGAAAGCTGGGTTTGCCAGTTTTAAGGCTGGTGTACAATAAAGCCAAATTACTTTTAGTGCAGTAATTAAATTGAATTTACCTCCAGAATTGTGAATTTTTGGTGGATTTCAATTTGATTGAATAAATTTGGTGTTGACCATTGGTAAACCAATTTGGTCTGAAATTTGAATTACGGTCACTGTGTTTATCAAATTCATTAGGCAAAATTGGGCAAATCCAAATAAAATTTGGGATTATTTGAAATTGTTTATATTTAATCCATAACTTAGGTTTATTTGGAAATTTATTTGCAATATTCATTGAATTTTTTCCCATTCAGTAATTTCGAATTGTCATATAATTTTAAAATTATAATTTGATTATTACAGTTACATAAATCTTAATTTATATCTATATTGTTCAGTAAATTACTTTAATTTGACCATCAGTAAATTATTATTCAGTAAATTATTTTGAAATTAATTACTGTCAACTGTCATGGTTATTCACTGCCGAGACAGTATGGATTCCAGGAAGGCCACAGAGTTATGTTTGGACACCATGGGTAGTCAGCTATTCTCTAAACACCGTGGTTCTTATAAAATTCATATTCGAAGACAATATGTAGTTACAGAGGAATATTAAATGGACAGATAATTGTGTAGAAAAGAAACATATAAAGAGAAAGACATTTATAAAGGACGTTTGTATCATCAGTGTACCACCAAGTGTCCAGAGAAGTGGGATGCTGCAAACAGTAACTGGTGAGTTACAACAATATATAAAGTGCTATGCACAATATACAAAGTACTTGAACAGAATACTCGTGCAGAGTAACTGAATTACAGAAGCTGTGAGCTGTCGAAATTTATTTTATATTTAGTCGAATATTTGACTTACTATCTCATATATATGACTTAGTATCTCGTATATGCAACTTAGTAACCTTTTACACCAGGTAGAGTGATACACATTGTGGCTTTGATGACAATTGCGGATGTCTGTCATTGGGGCTAAAGATTCTCAAGGTTATTGATGAATGACCATTCATGAGAATCTGTCTTCAGCTAGGTTTAGTTTATTTGGGGTTTTACGTCGCTTTCAACACTGTACAGGTCATATCACGATGGGTAGTTGGAACGGCAGAGGAAACCAGTACATAGAGTTCATTAGGGATCTGTACTGTAAACTGCCGACCATCGGCAAGCAACTACCAGCTTTCCCACTTGAGGCCGTGACTGGGATCGAACCCCGGCCTCAGAGGTGGGAGGCGAGAGTGTTACCACTCTGTCACCGTGGCCCCTGTCTTCAGCTAGGGAAACTGGATTTGTACTCGTGCAGTCACGATAGGTCAGTGTTTTGAGTTCTGCAGAAAATTGGAGGTATTGTTCAAATGAAATATCCCATATAATACAATACAGAACTCCTCAGTATCCTTGTGGGGTAGTAGGTTTGGCATCTAATCACAGAATGTCAACTCTGAGCGTGGGTTTGACTCCACAACTGGGTAATGCTGAGGACCTGCTCTGGAAGTATTGACTGCCTTTAATTCGTCCCTAAAACTCTTGAGGTGTTTGATTTCAAAAGGTGGCTGCCAGCTTTAGTGTGAAAATTAGCAGTTATTGACCACTGTCACATACAGATTCTTGGCCAACAAGTTTTTTTTTGCTGGAGGACTTTTAAGTGTCAACCTTAAGCTTTCCGTCACCCCAATATTAAGTTTATCAATCACCATGGGGTATGGCTGTTTCTGATTGGTCGGTAGCCCCCCGTCCCCACTGATTCTAAAGGGGGACACCCTTCAGGTTTGAATTGACAGTAGGACAGGATGTGATTTTTTGTCAGTAGTCTTATATTGATTTTTATATTTTTAGTGTACATAAGTTTTAGTTCTGGTCACATTTAACAGCATGACAGCTACATATAGACAGAAGCAGTAATACAATTTGTGTAATCAGGTTGAAGTACCCATATTAGGTCCATAGCTATGTCATAGCTATTCGTGTATATTCTATTTTGTCACTTCATATTGAAATATCCATGTATGTATATATGAATATTTAAATTTAAATTCTGTTTTAATGCTAAAACTAAGAATAAGCTAATTTCATAATGGTTTAGGAAGTGGGTGTTAGCATTTATAAGTTTTTAACTTCAGCTATCAACCTTTTCACATAAATTCTGAGTTGTATAGTGAAATTTATGGCCATGTGAAATTTATCTCCATGTGGATGGTGGTGCCTTTTTTGGTGGTGCCTCAGTCTCGATCTGGTCAAACTATATCTAGTTATGATACTGATAGTTATAATGGTTCTAACATAGATTTTGAAACAGTATTTTCACGATAACAAAACACAAAACTACGATTAAATTTATTTATTTATTTGGGGTTTTACATGGCTTTCATAACTATAAAGTCATATCACGACATGTAGTTGTGTGGGCAGAGTAAACCATTAGATACAGTTGGTCAAGGTTCTGTATTGTAAACTGCCGACCATTGGTAAGCAACTGCCAACTTTCCCACATAACGTCTAGGTTTGAAATGCTGAACTCAGAGGTGGAAGGCGACCATGTTACCACTGGTTACAAAACTGGGATTAATAGGTTGAATGTTAACAGTAGTTGTCTAGATGCCATATAAAATTACTAGTGATTGTTTTTCTAGCCTGAAAGCCGAGGCGTATGCTGAAAAAAATAACTGCTAGTTATAAATATCTACAAATATGGAGAGTTAAAAACATGAACAAATTATTAGTTGGTCACACATTTTGTGGTCATCTCAATTACTTCCTTCAAAGTTTATAATGGTCCCACTACCTACAATGCTCCTGTGTCTGATCTATCATTAATGCTACATTAAATGTTTCACACTTTTGATATACCTAACAGCATGTGTCTCTGAGTTTTATTTCACATTTCCAGTTAAAAGTAAAGAAAAAAAAATGAAGCCTTTACTTTGGGCAATCAGTAAGTGGATTTACTGGAATTTTGGATTTCCTCTGGATTGTGATAACTTTGTCCTTAGTTTATGGTTTATCTACAAAAGAGGGCCATAGATCTTCAGTTCATTATTCTGATCATGTGGCCCAATATTCACAAGAGGAATTAAATCAAGGGACTATTTCGGGAAAAGATTTAAGATAAGTCCTTAGATTTACATGTCTCTCCCTTTATAACTAGGGATAAGCCTGACTCTTGATAGTGACATAAAACGGAAGTTGCTAGTTGGACACCTATCGTGTCTGTTAACTTTGGGGTTCAGAAAGACTTATAGATACACCACAGTTTGTATTAAATTACCTTTCAGTGGATTATATAGTTAACAAAGTCATTGAACTTGGACCTGGTTTTCTTATTTATAAAATAAACAACTTATGGTAAGGACCGGCCAAAGGAAGAAGTGATAGCAAAAGATCCGGAAGATCCATACTCTGGATACAAAATAAATCCCAAATTTTTGGAAATGCCCCCGGTGAAAGAAGACACCCTATGAGTGTTCTGTAGTTAGCACAAATGGCAATTGTAAAGAAATGCATTTAGAAAAAATTATTCATTGGTGATAAGTTTCAGTGTTCATAATGCAATCATATCCAGTAAAATATTGAAGAATAACACTCACAAGGGAAACTTGTTATTGGCAGGACTGGTACCCTGGTTCACCTCAATTGTTGTTAAAAGCTAGAATTAATTTCTGTACCACATGGGCCAAGTTATTCAATTCCAAATTTGCAAACCATTCCGTCTATGTGGTCATATTGGGACATATCCTAGCATTGTCACTTGTGGGAGTCAAACTCAGAGAGAAGTGACAAACCTGCTAACCCACTAAGCCACTGAGGAACTCTATTGCTTAGCAATGTCTTTATTTATTCATTTATTTATTCTTCAATTCGTATTCCAGATTTGTTTATTTGTTTATTTGGGGTTTAACGTCGCTTTCAACACTGTACAGGTC
The DNA here is from genome assembly GCA_964017235.1 of Sabellastarte sp. h YS-2021. Lineage (NCBI taxonomy): Eukaryota > Metazoa > Annelida > Polychaeta > Sabellida > Sabellidae > Sabellastarte > Sabellastarte sp. h YS-2021. The sequence continues at coordinate 147,159,819 of OZ024931.1, forward strand.
ATATCACAACGGGTAGTTGGAAGGGCAGAGGAAACCAGTACATAGAGTTCGCTAGGGTTGTGTACTGTAAACTGCCGACCAACGGCAAGCAACTACCAGCTTTCCCACTTAAGGCCGTCACGGGGATCGAACCCCCGACCTCAGAGGTGGGAGGCGAGAGTGTTACCACTCTGCCACCGTGGCCCCCATTCGTATTCGTATACAGAAAGTTACCATGAAATACAGTGAAAAAAGTATAACATCTACAAAGCATAAATCTCCAAAGAGATAAATAAGAAAAAATGGTTTGTAGAATTATACTTGTACAATCATGTGTGTCATATGTCAATCTGAACAAAGAACTTTAAGCAGACAGTTGATTTCATTCAGCTCTAACTTGGTACACTTGTAATCACGAATATAAAGTAGGTCTTTATATTGATATTTCCACCACCTTACAAAAGCATATGTTTTATTAATACAACTTTCACTTATCTTAAAGAAATGAGCTGTACTTGTACCAATTTCTGACTTTGCTATATTTAAATGCTGTGATATTTTATTTACGTTTTTACCAAATACAGAATTACTTCCATTAATCACTAGTTTGTAACACATGGAAACACATGGATTAGAACTTTTAGAAACATTCCAGATAAATTTCTTAAATCTCCTAAACAGCAGTAGTTCAACAGGTATGTCATCACATAATAGTGGCAGAAATGTTGAATGAGCCATAGGAGATAAATATAACAACTTACGTATACATTTACGCCATAAAGTGAAAAAAGAAAGAGCATCAGATCCAGCAAGGTTCCAAAAATTACAGCCATATAGGTCCATACAATAGGTTTTAAATAACCTGTATCTAACATTTACATGTGCTCCTGAAAATATTGCATTAATTCCTTGATATGAACTTTTTAGTAACTCTTAGGTGTAATTCTTTTTCGCTTCTCAGACCAATCACATGACCCAAATGATTTACATAGTCATGACATTTAATGAATATACCATTGTGTTTTATACCATGAATTTCTAGATACCTGGCATAATGGATAAGCTGAAACTTTTCTATGTTAAAAGTTACTGAGTATTCTGCTGCAAACTCATCACATATTTTTAACATCTGCTTGAGTGCAGATATTGATGGGGCCAGTAGAGCAATGTGATCAACATAACCAATAGCCCCCAAAAACATGTCACCAATAAAGCACCCTATCCTTTTTTCCTTTAGTTTCAGAAAAAGTATGTCCATATAAAGGGTAAAAAGAATAGGTGATAGGATACCTCCTTGTTTTTCACCATTTGATACAAACACATGATCAGACTTGACTTTACCCCATTTGATACAAACAGATTGGTATGTGTACATAAAAGCCAACAGTCGACAAATCAGAGGGCAAAGACCTTTATTATGCAAGACTTTGCAAAGTTTAATATATTGAATTTTATCAAATGCTTTGCTGGCATCAAGAAAGACTACATAGATATCCGTGTGCTTATTTTTATAGTATTGAATGATTTCAGTTAAAACAAAAGAACACTGAGTTGTTGGGTGATTAACTTTGAATCCAAAGTGTTGGTAACAACTAGTCAATATCTGCTTATTGATGTGAAGAATAATCAAGTCAAAGAGTTTACCTAACAAGCATCCTAAAGCAATCCCTCGGTAATTATTTGAGTCATTGAGAGAATGTTTCCTGTTTTTAGGAATTGGAAAAATTACAGAGCTAAGCATATTTTTTGAACAATAACCATGGACAAGCATTCCTTTAAAAAGTAACACATGTAATTTTTCTGGTCCCAAAATTATATGGTTGGAAGAATATTCACCAGAACAATCATGCTTATGTTGCTTTAACAGTACAACACAAGCTTTAACTTGAGCAACACTAACATTATGGTCAAAGTAACATTTATCCTGTTTACATCTAAGATTGACATCATTAGTAAAAGTTTTCTTTAACAAGTTGAATTCACTTGCTTTGTAAGATACACTATTATATAAAGCTTGATATTTTTGGCAAATATGTTACTTATACTTGTATCATCATACACATTATCAATATTATTTGGCACAGGAGTCTTATAAAAGTTAGCTTTTTTGACTGCACCCCAAAATTCTTTAGTGTTATTATACATCATATCTAAGGCCATTTTGTCAGCCAAAATTTTTTCTTTCTGAGATTTCACAAATTTAATACCCTGATGATACTTTCTTCTACTGTTTTTTCTGACACTAGTGAAAATACTGTCATGTGGTGATCCATTCTCCTTCCATACATAGTTCCAAAATAATGCTTTCTTGTGAAGGTCCTGCACATATTTTGACTATCCTGGGATTCTTCTTCCATTTTGGTTTCTATGGCTATACGAGAAAGCCAAATTCCCAGCACTGATACAGGACTGCACAGTGGAGTCATACAGGTTATCCAGGCTGTGTTTATGATCATCACAAGTACAGCTGAAGTTTGAACAACAGCACAAACTTGTTATTTTGACATTGGATAGAAAGCTATCTAGTAGATATTTGTAGATTTTAATCTGTTCTACAGTCACATACTTCCAGTTAATTGATGATTTGTTTTGTTTTAATTAATTGTTATTATTAAACATTATTTCAATTTTGAACTGCATGAAAACAGGCAGGTAGTCTGAGACATTATCCACATTATCGAGACAATTTTATGTTATAACTTTCTCACACAGATTTTCACTCAGTAGAAAATGGTCAATAAGTGATTTGTGGCCATTAGCTTTACTTTCAAAACTAAAACTGATGTCAGCTTGCTGGAGAATAGACCCCCACACAAAGTATGCTGTTCCATAAAATCCAGTAGAGTTGTCAAATTCTTTGTTTTCCGAACAAAAGAGGTGTTGAAGTCTCCGCCAATTACATCATGGTTGAAGTGTTCTGTCTCAATTACTGAGCTAAGTTCCATACAAATGTTACTAAATTCATCCTGATTGCCAAAACAGTCAGTGGGAATATGAACATTACACAGAGGCAAAGATGTGCTGTTGGACATGACTGATACAGCTCAAATTCAGCTAGACTTGCATAAGATTGGTGTTATCTTGGCCTTTAAGTCTTTTTGCCACAGAATTGCACAGCCACCAGTTACAATTCCCTTGTTTGGCATACCAGAAACACTATGACTGTGAACATTGCTAATACTATTAAATACAGCAGTTGTTTACTAAATAGCTAGTGTTCTTGGATAAAAACAATATCACAGAATCCACATAATTTATTTATATATTCCATACATCCTGCACCGCATCCATTACCATTGTAAGAAGCAATAGCTAGTGTATTTTTATCCATATCAGCATTTGTAAAAGAGAAGATTGATATTTGCTGAGTTATTAAATTATTTGCCAACTTGGCTTGCTGATCCTTTGTTTGGTACTATGAACTTTCTCACATGTATTCCTTCTGGCCATAATGATGAGTCAAATAACCTTTTAAACTGGCTAACAGGGACTGTCAGTTTAAATGAGCTAAATTTAGCTTCTGGTTTAGAAACACATTCCAGAGCACAGACCGTGAAGCCTGCATCGACAATGAGTTGCTGCAGATCATCAACAACAGTATGTTTATCAACACAATATATAAATAAGAATCTGTCAGGTTCTGGAGCTCCTTTGACCTTATCACCTAGGTTATTGGCTTTGCCTTGGATAACTCTATTTTTTACTTCTTTCCTTCTTTGACGTTTTAAGCGATATTTTGGAAACTGAAAGTCATTGTCTAAATTTCCTTCAGTAATCACTGGAACATCTTTACTGCTGGCTGTGAGTGGGATCTTGACATAGGTATTTGCACTTGTACCTGTGAAAACTGCCTTGCTAGTAGTTCTGGCTTCCTTGGGTTTAAGTGCACTCCATGTCACATAGGCTGTTTAACAGCACCCATGGTTGCAGTTGTAGTGTTCTGTGTGTGATTAAAGACATTAGCACTAGTTTTATTTACCATCCCAGCATAAGAAGTCATACTGCCCAGCTTATCCTGAAGGGTCATGTATTGAGCAAGTGATTTGTCAAGAAGAACTTGCATTTTTTCCATTCTTGATTCTACCTGATTCAGTCTATCACAGAGAGAAATGTCATTAAGTTCCTCTGGATGAGATCTTGAGATTACTCCAAGGGATGATGCATTAATGACTGTCAAAGAAAGTTTGTCACTCTTATCAAGTTTTGTGATAGCATTCAAGATATCAATAGTGTGAGCCTCCATTTCAGATCTTGATGCAGTTGATTTTATTTTTATTTTTTCACCAAGTGTAGCTGTTCTACAGAAATCCTTTGCCTCTACAATTTGCTGTTCACTAATGTGACCCATAATAGCTAATTTTATATTATTAAAGGTACCACTTTGAAAAGCGAATATTGCATATGCAATCAAAGGTTGCAAAAGGTAATGCTTTTTCTTTCGTTTAACAACATTAGACATTACATCACATGACAATCCACTTGGTTGAGAAGAAACAGAGACTTTAGATGGACTCTTAGATATACCTTCTTTGTTGGTGTCACTGGACCCTGAACCTTTGCTTGTCATTTGATTACTTGATGAGGTTTTATTTTGTACTTCTTCCACTAATGCTTGGCTGATAGGGGCACCAGTCATTTTTCTTCTGGACATTTCCAACAACAGCAGAGGTCTAATTCTGCATATCTGAAGTGAACATCCTTTCCTTTTGCTGAGTAAGGACAAGGGATATTGGGTAGACCAACACACTTTGGCATGTTTGTTTAACAATTTCACATCAGGGTGGCACTAGTTAAACAAGCTCCATGATATGTATTTATTTAAACTACATATTAAGTTCATAACTTTTTACATCCATAAATTATGATCTAGAGCAGTATCTAATCCAAAATTTATTTCTCATGTGAAAAACACACAGAAAAGCTTTAGTGTTATCTAATTTTTATATCCAAGAGTTTGGTGTAAACCATCCAAAAAATTTATTTTTATCCAGAGCACAACAAAAACACTTCTTGGTGTGTGCCACAACACTGATTTAGTATTTGAAATTGCTGTTTTTGTGTAACTGAAACCTCAGGCGGTATTCACTAAAGTAAACAAAACTAGCCAACGTACGCCTAAGATTTGGTCAAGACCTTTTTGTGAAAACAGACCCTGAATTTATTCACACACTTACTTACATATGCTTAATAAGTATGTGTTAAATCCAGTGAGACTAGATATTGGTAAATTTAAATGATTAATTCAGATATTGGCGAGACTTTCAGGTTACTTTGTTCAATGGTTATCTTCAATGGTTTTCGACTATTTGATACTTCTATGTTTTGTTGCACCTTATATCACTGATGTAGATTAAGCGCTATAAAACTCCATTTAAGATTAAATTATATAAAATTGCTTAATATTGCAATTGTCCTCTAAAATCATACATATAAAATAGAAAGTAATCAGATAAAAGTGTTCCAAGCCAAGGTCCATGTTTTGGCTTTTTGTCCAGTTCAACAGTCAGGGTCATATTGGGATATTCACAAAGCTTTTTACCACCTGTGGCCCATGAACAAATGATCATCTCATCAGATTATTTATGATTTTGTGCACGACATAGCTACGCTAAACCAGTTTATACTGTGTGTTGATAGTTTGGCTACAGTCAGTTAGTTAGATATTGACACCAATAGAAAGAAAATTCGATTTAATGAAAACACTTTCAAAAACACTGTTATCGATATATTGCATATGGGTCTACTGCAAACATATGTCGGACACAATTTGATTCAGATGGGTCACATTGGTAATGATCTTTATCATTATCTTTAGTACCTTTGATTTATGTCCTGTGTTTTGGATGGTGTGCCTTAGAATCCGCGAGAGTAAGCACTTGTATACCTGATATTGAGAAATATGTCTGCATAGATAGTTCATTACCTTCTGAGGTTACACAGTTTTTGCTGAATAAGATATTATAATTTATAAATTATAAAAACAGTACCTTTGAGAGATACGTCTATACAGATAGTTCTTTATGTAAGATCAATGAACTGATCTCAGAGTTTACACTTGGGTATATGGTAGAAATATGTGAGAATTCAAATTATTTGTCATATGTTGTAACTTCATGTGCTGTGTTTGTACTGTCACTCATATCATCAGCACAAAAGGCATATGTTAAATTAAACATGATCTGTCCATATATTCTGATATGTGACATTCATTTAATCAGAAAAAAGCCCCATTATTAGAGGCATATATCAAAATAAATTTGAATGTAATGACTGAAAACCTAGTGAAATTTTACATTGTTGATCACAGTTATTAGTTTTATTAAATGATTAATTACAAAGTTTTGAGCTAGATTGTTACTCATAAGAAATACATTATTCTACGTGGACCGGCTAATTATATACAGACTGTTACTGATTGATAATACAGAGATGAATGATCACAGACTCTTATTGAACCAATTTCAGATCAATGCCCTATCACATCCAAGGAAACTGATCATTCTAACATGACATGGCTGTGTCCGTTATTCTGATTGGCTATGACACGAAAAGTTGCTCTGTAAAACCCCGCATAACCTCATGAGTTCTATTTTATCACTCACAATGCTGCTCCGCAAAAAGAAAACTTGAAGTAACAGCCTAGATTTTTTTCATTAAATAGACAAATAATGGTAAACACAATATTCAGGGATTCTTACATTTGAACATAGAATATACTGATATGAATGTGTTGAAGTTTAAGGACCTTTAACAAAGAAAAGGTTATCTTAATTTGTGGCTCTTCCAATAATTCAACAGCACCCTCGAGAAAAAATTTTTTTATAGTGGTCAACGACTAGCGCATTAGAATCTCTCAGGCTCCTCCTTCGTGATCCTAATATTGCTAATCATTGTAAAATCGCCTATAACCCCTTGCTCATCATTGTCTATTTCTATATTAATCCTCAGTCATGTGACCCTCGTCTTGACCTTATAACACTGGTATTTTGATCTGTTACATTCCCTGCACTGTGGTAATAATCTTCATTCACAACATAGCAGTTTTCACAAACATTGAGATACAGTTGTTGCCCCCCCCCCCCCCCCCCATCCCCGCCACGTGGTCTAATTTGTGATGGCAGTTTGTTTGCGGGGTGGTTTAGTTTAAAACTACTTTGCAAACGTAGCTTTGCAACAGACCAATCCCTTGGTATGTGCAAAAATAATCCTCTTCAGGTGCATGACCCAAAGTATGATAGAATTTGAAATAATACAAAACTCAACACAGAAATATGATAGGAAAACTTCTCGACTGACATATAAAAAAAAAATATATATCATGAATAAAGATAACAATATCATAGGAGTGTGTAGCACAAGTATTATATTGTTAATCTTCATGAGTGATATATTTTTTCTGTATATGTCAAAATGAGGGATGTTTTACATTTATTACCCACATTTTATAGGATTTATGAGTTAAATAAATCAATATTAAATAAGAGAATGTGAAAAAGCCGTTAAAAAATCTTGGCCACCAGTGAATATAAAAACATCTATCTGTAACTTGCGATTTCTCAGCTATTTCTGCATTGATTTTAATGCAACGAAAACAAACAGAAGTGCTGTAAAAAGAAATTTCTAATGATATGTAACACATATATGTAGATTAAATAGTTTCTAAGATATTAGTTAAACATTAGAATTCGTTGATACTAATTACCCATGTATGTAGGCGCTATTGTATACCAAAAAATACATTCCACCCCGTATATCCCCTATAGGGATCAAATATGGCTTGCGGTGGACAACATCTCAGAACAAGAAACAGAACATCAAATTTACGACCCAAGAAAGAGTCAACAAATGTAACAGCAAACCTGTAAGGCAACACTCTGCTGTCAGCCTCGTCACAGATATACCACTGTAAACTCAATGAGCCCATGAATTAACTATCACATCAACTCTGTCATATTAGGCAGATACAAAACCATGAACTCCTTGACTAAAAGCTTGTATAACGTTCATAGGTTATGACACACCAACAAATCATTTCTTGAGGACATCATTTCTCTTGTCCACACCAACCATTTTACAAAATGGAGAATAGGGAAGCCAAATATTGGAGGGAAATATGAGACTAAGAATTCGGGCTCAACTCCATTATTTCACCATTTTAGGAAAAAGAAAATGTAACGTTTTTAAAGAGATACTGAATTAGAAAACCTGAGGTTTCATCTCCCTTTACAATACAAATCTAGTATACAAATAATATATAGCCTGGCCAAAATTATGACCCGAGAATTGTTTAAATCACAATTTCTAAGAAAATTTGAATGAACAGTCTTTTATAAATATTCTCAAACTGAACAGATTTGTACTCTATAAGACAAAGAATAATGTTTGAGGTATATGGTTTTGTCAATAAAGTTTTCTTAAGCTTCAGAGAACTGTGATTTATTGGTATCTAGTAACGTGGGGTCATCTGCCACTGTGGCCTAGTGGATAATGCACTCGCATAGGAACACAGAGGACTTGGGTTCAAACCCAGGTACAGGCAGATACATAGTGGCTTTGATGACCACTGAAAATTGGAGGCCACTATCATTGAGACCTTCAGTGGCAGGCTAAAGAACCTCAAGGATGTTGGTAAATGTTCATCTGTCTTTCAATAAGGAAAATATCAGCACCTTTAAACAAATAGCATTTTGAGTCATGTAGTTCACAGATTTGGATTTTAAAACTACGACTTCCTAATGTACAGGAATTTATTGACTGTGATTTTCTTGATTAGGGACATTTCACCTTGGACCCATGTTTCAGTTTCAAACTGGCATGGAACTCACTTCCCCCTCTCTCTATTTTGGATTCAAGTCCCACGTGGACCTGAATTTGGAAAGTTGGTTGTTGGATCCAGTGTCCAGTGGTTTTCAGTGCAGTATCCAATGTTTATAAACTGGTTTTCACTGCTTTCATCCATTCACTCAACAAAGCATTCCAATAATACTTAAATAACACTAAGCTAAAAGTGCTGGTGGGCCTTCCGTCTTTAGATTTGCACTGCGAAAATAACTTAGACGTTAGAAAGTATCAAAGGATAAATAAAATGTATTTATTTAGTTTACTAAAGAACATTTATATTTCCTGCTAACTTTCTGAATTTTCCACTTGAGTGTTTACCTCTTATTGGGAGGGTTTAGCCTGTGGGTTTGACTCTATCTACATGCTCTTTTATTGTCCAACTCCTGCAGGAGTTCTTTGAAACATAAAATAGGTCACATGATTCCCTGTCTGTCCCTCATATCCTCTCAGGGTATATGAATGATCTTATAATTGAAAACACAGGTCTAAGAGGAGGAGTTTTAGTAAATGAATCAAAATTTTTATTCTACTATTTTGCACGTCACATGCTATAGCAGAGTTATTATAATTATTTCAAACTATTTTGTGGAAAGGCTGCGTCATTTACTTGCATATTGTACATGGAAGTAAAGGATTAGATTATTCAGCAATACCTGCAAGACACAGATATATTTCACTTTCGTTATCTGCAGATATTCACTTCAGAGCTCTGAAATAGTTTTCATCTACGGATAATTTCAGGGAATTACATATAATTATATCAGTGGTCAGTATGTTACATTTTTCACAAAATATACTCTGTAACATGATTAATGACAATACAATCTTTAGTGAATTGTCTGAAAGAAATCACATGACTTTGTTAGCTCTATTATTCCAAGTGCGAAATATAATACTGTAGTCGTCAAAGTGTTGTAATTTGTTCCATTTTTTATGAAGTATTTATTTAAATGGTCTATATTTTAGTTACATTATATTTTAGTGTATTATATGAAATCAGAAAATTTTAGTTTATTATAGAATCTATATTTTTCTAATATGTGTATTAGTATACATTAGGAATCAGTCTTTTTCATTTAAACTACAAATATACACATAGATGGTCAATTTTAGAGATGGCCTTATCATGTACTCCAAAAATAAGAGGGAGAAAAACTATGACAATGATGCAAAACAGCATATGATGAATTCAGCAGCTGCTTGCATATGGGAGTGCATTAGGTTGTCTTAATGAAAGATATTAAATTAAGAAAATTTAATATTTCATTTGATTTTTATGGTGGATTAGCATTTTACATACAGATTTTGTACTGAATCCATTTATGTAATCTTCAGTGGCTGGTTTAAGGACTTTAGCCAAGACTTTGTCTAAAATTCAGGTTAAGTCTGTGGTCTGAGACTTAGACAGTTGCTCAGCCTTAGCCTTGGCTAAGTCTACCAGGGAGTGGACACTTTTGTAATCTAGTACTTAAATGTGGTTGCCGTAAATTTTTTCACTTCAAAGTTTAAAATACCTAAAAATATAATAAATATATAGAACACCTCCCTAAATTAGTCTTTGAATATTTTATGGCATAACAAAGTTTTCCATTGAAAAACAGCATTTGTCTGAAGATGAAAAAATAGATAAAATAGGTCACATGATTTCCTCTCTGCCCGTCATATCCTCTCAGGTTACGAGAATGATCATATAATTGAAGCCACAGGCCAAAGAGGAAGAGATTTTTTTTGTAAATGAATCAAAATTTTAATTCGAGGAGTTTTGCATGTCACATGTAACTCAACCATTATAACAGAGTTATAATACTTATTTCAAACTATTTTTTGGAAAGGCTGAATCATTTACTTGCATGTTGTACAGGGAAGTAAAGGATTAGATTATTCAGCAATACCTGCAAGACACAGATAAATTTCACTTTTGTTATCTGCAGATATTCACTTCAAAGCTCTGAAATAGTTTTTATCTACGGGTAATTTCAGGGAATTACATATAATTAAATCAGTGGTCAGTATGTTACATTTTTCACAAAATATACTCTGTAACATGATTAATGACAATACAATCTTTAGTGAATTGTCTGAAGAAAATCACATGACTTTGTTAGCTCTATTATTCCCAATGCGAAATATAATACTGTAGTCGTCAAAGTGTTGTAATTTGTTTCATTTTTTTGGTGAAGTATTTATTTAAATGGTCTATATTTTAGTTACATTATATCTTAGTGTATTATATAAAATCAGAAAAGTTTAGTTTCTTATAGAATCTATATTTTTCTAATATGTGTATTAGTATACATTAGGAATCAGTCTTTTTCATTTAAACTACAAATATACACATATATGGTCAATTTTAGAGATGGTCTTATCATGTACTCCAAAAATAAGAGGGAGAAAAACTGCTACAATGATGCAAAACAGCATATGATGAATTCAGCAGCTGCTTGCATATGGGAGTGCATTAGGTTGTCTTAATGAAAGATATTAAATTAAGAAAATTTAATATTTCATTTGATTTTTATGGTGGATTAGCATTTTACATACAGATTTTGTACTGAATCCATTTATATAATCTTCAGTGGCCAGTTTAATACTTAGCCCAGACTTTGTCTAAAACTCAGGCTAAGTCTGTGGTCTGGGACTTAGACAGTTTGACAAAGCTGCTCAGCCTCAGCCTTGGCTAAGTGTACCAGGGAGTGGACACTTTTGTTATCCTGTACTTAAATGTGGTTGCCATAAATTTTCTCACTTCAAAATTTAAAATACCTAAAAATATAATAAATATATAGAACACCTCCCTAAATTAGTCTTTGAATATTTTATGGCGTAACAAAGTTTTCCATTGAAAAACAGCATTTTTCTGAAGATGAAAAAATAGATAAAATAGGTCACATGATTTCCTCTCTGCCCGTCATATCCTCTCAGGTTACGAGAATGATCATATAATTGAAGCCACAGGCCAAAGAGGAAGAGATTTTTTTTGTAAATGAATCAAAATTTTAATTCGAGGATTTTTGCATGTCACATGTCACAGAGTTATAATACTTATTTCAAACTATTTTTTGGAAAGGTTGAATCATTTACTTGCATGTTGTACAGGGAAGTAAAGGATTAGATTATTCAGCAATACCTGCAAGACACAGATATATTTCACTTTTGTTATCTGCTGATATTCATTTCAAAGCTCTGAAATAGTTTTTATCTACGGGTAATTTCAGGGAATTACATATAATTAAATCAGTGGTCAGTATGTTACATTTTTCACAAAATATACTCTGTAACATGATTAATGACAATACAATCTTTAGTGAATTGTCTGAAGGAAATCACATGACTTTGTTAGCTCTATTATTCCCAGTGCGAAATATAATACTGTAGTCGTCAAAGTGTTGTAATTTGTTCCATTTTTTTGGTGAAGTATTTATTTAAATGGTCTATATTTTAGTTACATTATATTTTAGTGTATTATATAAAATCAGAAAATTTTAGTTTATTATAGAATCTATATTTTTTTAATATGTGTATTAGTATACATTAGGAATCAGTCTTTTTCATTTAAACTAAAAATATACACAGATTTTGTACTGAATCCATTTATATAATCTTCAGTGGCTGGTTTAAGGACTTTAGCCAAGACTTTGTCTAAAATTCAGGTTAAGTCTGTGGTCTGAGACTTAGACAGTTGCTCAGCCTTAGCCTTGGCTAAGTCTACCAGGGAGTGGACACTTTTGTAATCTAGTACTTAAATGTGGTTGCCGTAAATTTTTTCACTTCAAAGTTTAAAATGCCTAAAAATAGAATAAATATATAGAACACCTCCCTAAATTAGTCTTTGAATATTTTATGGGGTAACAAAGTCTTCCTTTGAAAAGCAACATTTTTCCGAAGATGAAAAATTTAAACAAACTATATATGTCACCAGTAAAATATTTTGACTGGAAAATAAAGGTTACATGACTCAGAAAACCACTACTGGTATTGCACAAACTTGGTCTCAGCTATTGTCACTCTTTTTGAAATTCATTTAAGTCCACAGACTTAAGGTTCAGAATTAAGTCCCTAATTTAGCCTAAGTCTAGGATAAATATTAAGACCCTTTGTGAAACCGGCACCAAAACTTTAAAACTGACAGGTGCATTTTGTTAATAATTCTCAGCCTGGGAGGTAAGTGAATACATATAATAATATGGGCATAAATACTAAAATATGTAGTTGAGTATTGCTCTCAATTATTAATTTTAGTGGTTCTGTTTCTGGATTTCGGACGACACTGGCATAGTGGTAACACACTCGCCTCCCACCTCTGAGGTCTGCAGTTCAAACCCCAAACCCTATGTTGGGAAGTTGGTAGGTTCTTACCAATGGTCAACAGTTTACAGTATAGAACCTTGACCAACTGTATGTACTGGTTTTCTTTGCTCATAAAACTACCCATTATGATAAGACCTATACAATGTTGAAAAGCGACGTTAAAACCCAAATAAATAAACTGTTTCCGGATTTCAGCTTTTGAGACACTGTTAGCCACTCAGTGAAGAACGATGAAGATCCTTTTCTTGGCTGTATTGTTTGCTACCTGTGAAGGCCAGCTTACAACTAAACATGGAAGCGTGCCAGGAGGAAGCAGTTGCTTCATTGATAAGAGTATGCACGAAGAATTGGAGATTTTGAAGAAACAGTTACTACTTACCAATGACAAACTGGAAGCAATGGAGTCAACCCACCAATCTCAGCATGGTTAGGCTCCTTGAAACTTGGCACTACACAAGTTATTTTTTGAAATTGTTTCAACTGATTGAGACTTTACGATATTATAGGGGATATCATACCACATGTATTGTACAACAGGTCTTACTATTTTATAACCTCAATCTACTTTTTGGATCCTACTCATGACAAATTTACTTAGATTCTATCTTGCAATAACATCAGCTGTTAATGGAGACCCAGAGTATCAACTTTAACTTGTTATGCAGTCAGTGGTTCAAGATATGTGTATTATAAACTGCAGGACAACATACAACATAAAAACGCCAGTTTATTTGTCTTATAGGAAAACCAGGAACCACGGTGGTGGAGTGGTAACACACTCACCTCCCACCTCTGAGGTTGGCGGTTTAAACCCTAAACCCTATGTAAGAATGTTGGTGGTTGTTTACCAATGGTTGGCAGTTTGCAGTACAGAACCTTAACCAACTGTATATACTGGTTTCCTCTGACCATAAAACTACCTGTCATGGTATGACCTGTACAGCGTTGAAAGTGATATAAAATCTCCAATAAATAAATATAATATAGGAAACCAAAATGCAAAAAGGTCACATTTTTGTTCACCAAAAACACACTGGGGGGAGGCAGTGTTATATGATAGCACAACGTAATGGAAATCTGGAATTTATTTACTAGTGCCAAATGGCCCATTGTGAACTAAAATCGTAACAAAATGTTAAGCACAAATCAATTAATCATTCAATTAAAAACAAACTTTTTTCTTAAGATATAGATAGACATGCAGAGAATACAAGTTTGAAAGATTATATGGCCAAAAAATTTGCAATACAAATTATCTTCACTAAACCTCTCTCATTATGATGATGACTTGATGAAAGAAATATGCAAGCATATCTTGGAAAAAAAGATTTTTTTTAAATGATAAAAAACTGTGTTACTGAGATTTGTAAATGTGCATTTATTTCATTACAGTTAACATCGATACCAAGTTTGAAGATGTAGAGAAGAAGCTCAATACTGTTGATACAAAACTAGAAGAAGTAGATGACAAGCTAACCATAGTTGACAACAAGGTAGAGGATGTGAAAGACAATCTGACTACAGTTGACAGTATACTAGATAATGTAGACACAGACCTTGGGGAAGTTAAAATACAACTTGCACAGATGACAGAGAGTAAGTATTCTACCGTACAACTGCTTGTTTCAAAAGTATGTATTGACAGTTTCAGTTCATGTATGGTACAAATTCTGACTTTGCATTATTGATTTTTCTTACTGCCCTTGAATATCTATCATTCACAGATAATTACACATTCAAGGAATTAAAGGGGCCAGTGATGGACAAGTTTTGTATTTAAAGACCACAGTACATGAATTTTGTTTTTTGCATCCTTGTACAGATTATGTGTGTAACAAAACAACTGCCAAGTCCCATCTTCAAACTCCCACTAGAAAGTACATTAAAAGCCAGTTAAATCTGACAGTTGGAAAATCAAAACCAGATCCATCTCTGAAACTGTGCTAAGTCACACAAGGTGATTTCTCACTCTGACCTCTGTGTGTACAATACAAAAGAGTGTAAAGTGAAGTGAAATTGGTGTTTTATAAACTGCCTTGGAAAGGGTCAGTTTCAGTCAAAAAAAGTTTTTTTCCTACACTTAGTGCAAATATTGTTTTATCAAATGAACTTCAAATATTGTGTGGTCAAACACAAATAATGGTCTTTTTTATAATAATTAACACTACAATTTGACTGTAACTTGTGTTCAAAATAGTGAATAAGTGTGTAGCTTTTACTGTAACAATGTAGCTTCTGACAGTGTGTCAGTTTTTAAATAAACTGATAAGCAAGTTTTTCACCTAGTTCCTGTCCACATTTTCTCAAAGTGTGATAAAATTTTAAGGCACCCTTGATTATCCAAACTCCTTAAGTTCAGAACAGAAAGAGTTAACCCCAAGATTCAATAGTCAATATTACATTGTATTAGTTCTTATGAACAGATCAATATTTATTACTAGCCAGAGTCAGAGTTGACCATTAAGAACTGACAGTGACAATTTATAAAACCAGCTGGTTGAAAACACACTGTAAAAGACATAGTGTATTAGGCTCTTTTATATTGGGCTACACTGCTGCCAATACTGAAAGTAAACAGTCTGAAATGACCAAATGTTTAAGCACACTGGTGCAGTACCAGAATGTAGAGTTTAATACACTGGAGATCTGAACCACATTCTGACATTTTATTGACAACAGTGTGTCTTTCATGATGTCTACATGTAATAGCTGTAGGGATCAGATTACAATGTTCATGTAAATTTGCACCTGAAAGTGGTTAATATTTATAATGTTATCTCTACTGAATCTTAACTCTCACACACTCTCTCTCACTGACAGTTTTAGATGGAGTCTGATTGAGAGCTTTCATGTTAAAGAATAAATGCTAATTATTCTATTGAATTATAACTTTTCAAACAAAATTATCCTTATTCAGTTAAAGTTAAACTTAAAAAAGTCACTTCCAAATGCAATTAAATCAGCTATATATTCAGTTACATCCAATAATTCCCAATACATTTATAACAAAAACCTTAGTAAATCTACACTTGTGTGCCTTGTGCTTCGTCAAAACTCCTCCACACATCTTTTCAGGGATGTTATTCTATATGCCACTTTGAGAGGCTATATCTCAGTGGGAGATGCTCTGATTGATGTCTGGTTTTCATTAGTGGGATTGTCTTACTCTCTGGCATACACATACAAAGTTTTAAGGAAACTTTTTTTTCATGCACTGTGGACTTTAATAACATGCCAACTCACAGAACAAAGCACATCATCAACCACCTTAAACAATTTTTGTCACAGGATAACCTTTTTGTGGCTGAAGCACCCGCAATGTCAATTGCTACCACTGCTTTACTTACCATAACCTACTCATCCACCTCTTACACCACCAAATTTTAAAACTTTCTTTGTTAAAGCAATTATCAAGATATATATTTAAAAACAAATGCTTCATTACAAAAATCAAATACTCTTTGCACTAAATACACCTCAATCACAAACACAATTCCGATGAACAATTATAATATTTCTCTCCTTTGTTTCACTGATTCCATTTTTCTATTAGTTTTACTCTATGTCGCATAGCAAAGTTTGACAAAGAAAAACAAATAGAACTGATTTTCTCACTTTAGAACTCAAATTTCAACACTTTATATAAGCAATAGTATTAAACTTTGTCAAGTCTTATTAACAAACATGCTCTATCTAAAGTAGCCCATAAAAATTATGATGCATACTGATGGGGATACTCCATCTGGGCTGTTTGTCGGTAATGTGGGTGTTCCACCACACGACTAAGCTTCCCAATTAAGGGTTTTTTGTAGTCAGTTTGAAGACATTGCTTAGTCCCAGGCATTCAGTATGGATCAGTAGTTGTTGGTTGGGGCCGTGAGAAATATCAAACATGTAGAGCTGCTGCTGTGGCTGCTGAGGCTGCTCAATGACACTTTTCTGCTTAGGGGTTTTCAGTTTTTTACAAATCACATTTTACTTGAATTAGGGCAAATTTAAAAGTTAGGAGATACATTTTAGTTTTTTTTTGCTTTTTTGTGATATTCACTGGAGTTATGAGGAAAGAGAAAGGAGGAAAGAAAGGAAAGAAGAAAATGGAGGAGAGGCAAGAGGAGGGGAGAAGGAAGGTGGAGAGTTGGAGGAGAGGAGAGAGGAAAGGACAGAGGAGGAGACAGACATTGATCTCAGGTTTCCTGCAGCAGAAATCAGACAGACAGCCCTTCTTTGACTACGTGGCATTACAGGCTGAAAAGATGACCCAAGAGGAGTTTGAGGACCTCAAGGGCAGGATGTTTAGAGACATTGAAGCAGTAAAGAACACTCATAGACGTCAAGTACTACCCAAGAGATCAGCCACTATTACCAGAGAGTCACAGAAGGTCGGGATACTGCCAACAACCACTCAACAGGTGTCTAGTTCCACCCAGGCAGCAGCAGGCAGCAGTTCCAGCAGTTACGTCTACTACACACCCAGCCCCACTGGCTTTGAAAACCCTCCTTCAGTGGTCACAGTACAGGACGAGGGCAGCAGACACAACTTAAGTGGAATACTAAGCCAGCTACTAGATCTAACAACAACACAGATCATTTAGCAGCCTCAGCAGCTACAGCAGCAGCTCTACACCATCACCACCACAGCACCGCCTCAACAGCAGCAGCCTCCTCAGTAGCCAGCCAGTTCGGGTGGGTCTCGTACCCCCCTCGGCCCTTTTCAGTGCCGCCCAAATCTTCCAAAAACAATTATTAAGCTGCAAGTTGTTCAAATTTCCCTCCCAAAACATAACAGTTCAGTACAAATACTTATTGCAAAACAAAAAAAGCCCAACACCCACACCACCCCAAACATGAAACAAATAACCCATGGTAATACACATAACAACAGAAAGCCAACATTGAACAACAACATTGAAGAAGAAATAACGAGAAATACTACTTATTATTATATATTGTAGACTTTCTATAAATTTCAAAATAAATTTGGTAAAACAATAAATATCAACAAGTACTAATTGTTTTACAAATATTTAAAAATATTTAAGTAACGAGACTCAGACATAATATATCATATATAATAAAGTATTCTGAAGAGTTCTTCTGTATATTTTTATTTCATTAAAATCCTTCACCAAATAAATGATGAAAATATCCAAAGTAATTTTTTGCAACTTGTAACCCCATCTATATTTTAAACAACATTTTATTGTATATGTCCATAGGAATTCAACATGTTTGATCATACAAAAGTGACACGATCAGTTTACTTTCAAAGTGCCATATTTATACTCAGTTTTTACACTTGTTGGCTGTTATTGCACCAATTTCCACGAAATTCAACTCACTAGAAACTACAATGATTCACCTTAAAAACAGTGTACATTAACTTACCTCTACCATACTTCTGTAAGGGGGGCAAAGTGGTAGCACACTTGCCTCACATCTCTGAGATCAAAAGCTGGAACCTTGCCTGGCCTAAGTTAGGAAAGCTGATAGTTGCTTGCTACTGGTCAACAGTACAGAACCTTTGAGCAACTATATGTTCTGGTTTCCTCCAAACCTCCCACGTACCTGTCACAATATAACTGATACAAAGGTACCAGGGGGCGAGGTACACTAAATAAATAAAAAAAACATTTCTCTCATAATATTGATAGTTTGGATCAAACAATGTAGAACAGTACATTAGTGCTAAGATTTCATGTGAATGATAAGGAAATTGTAGAGCTACTAAGGTTTGAAAATATGTATTTATCTCATTACAGATAGTGTCAATGCCAAACTGGAAGATGTAGATAGTAAGTTCAGTGCAGTTGATACAAGGCTAGGGGATGTGGATGAGAGGCTCAATGCAGTTGATACAAAACTGGGACATATAGATGAGAAGCTGACTGCAGTCGAGAACAATGTTGATGGCATAGATACAGATATTGTAGTAGTTAAGACACAGCTAGAACAAGTTACAGAGGGTAAGTATTTTTTGCTGTACAACTGCTTTTGTAAAAAGTGTTAGCAATTTCAGTACATATGAGAAACGCATTCTGTGTTAGCAATATGCATTTTTTATTATCTTTGAATATTTGTTATTCCAAGTTGTCACCGCAAACATCTGTCTTACACAAGTGCACTGTGGTTTTCATGTAGTAAAATATACTAGTGTCGTACATCAATGCATAATGGTTATCATAAAATAAAAATGTGACCTATTCAATTTGTAGTTTTCATATTTTAATAGTTATCAATGTCTAACAAACTTACACACCAGAAGAATTACAGGGCCTAATGACCACAAGTTTTATGTTTAATTATAATGCCCAATTGAATTTCTGGGTCTCATCATGGGTCTCAGTCATGATGACCTATACAGTTGTACTGACAGCTGTACTTGATTGATCAAAGAATATCAACTCTGAGTCAGGCCTTGACCAACTTTGACATTACACTAACTTAGAATGGATTTTACACAGTGACACTGGCAAAACACCAAACATGTTTCTCTGATTAAAAATAATGAAAACTGGTTTGGTTGGATTGTTATGTGTTATTCAGAAATAGAAACATATATTAATGTAAACTTCCTGATTGATTATTGATATTTGGTTCACACTGTGCTCAGTAACTATTAATAAATTATGTTGTCTATTATTGGAATTCATCTCATTGATTATTCTGTTTTCTTTTATCAATAGAGAAAGAAACCAGGGCAGCATCTGCATTCTTTGCAGAAGGTGTTCAGCATGGCTATGAAGACAGTGCCTACCAGTCTGGTGACAGGATGGTGTATGTCAACATCCTCCTGAATCCTGGTGGCCAGTACAACAACAACACTGGGGAATACAGCTGTGAGAAGACTGGAGTATATTATTTCACCTACAGCATATACGGATTTCAAATAGAGGATGGAGAGAGTACTAGCAGAGCATCTGTAACTCTGATGAAGGAACATGTTGTGCAAGGTAGAGTCTTTGTCAGTAATCATAACACTGAGCCTATCTACATCACACTGAGTCAGTCTCTAGTACTGCAGTGTAATGCTGGGGAGAAGGTCTGGGTTGAGAGTAGTACCAATAATAATTACATTTATGGATATCCTGAGAGAAATGTGTTTGCTGGTTTCCTTCTCTCAATGAACTGATTACTTCAACTGTCACTTCTAACATCAATATTTTTTTCTGAATAGAATGATATAATCTGAATATTTTTTTCTGGAATAAAGTGGACATGATGTGTGGACACCATGGTACTTGATTATATTTGATGTATTTTTTTACCAAGTTAAGGTAAAATAAGATTATAATTACCAGCACAAAATTTTAAAAAAACCCAATAAACCTGAACATGTAGAAACACTAATGTGCTACTGAACACAAAACCACCTAAATTGCTCTCATTAACAAAAATCTACATAAATGATATTTTGAATCATGTTTTGTGAATGTGTTTACTTAATTATTTTGAATATTTTTAAATGTTATAAACAAAACAATTACAAAAAGAAGTTTATGTGCGATGTCAATATTTTAAAAATTAGTGTTCATGTTGTTGCTGACGTGCACACAAGTAACATTAGAGATCTGAGTAGATACTTTCCAGAAACTTCAGATTTATGTACACTATTTACTTTCATGTTTTATTTGATCTGTATTTTTCAAATCTCGAAAGGGCACATGTGTAGTGATGTTTAAGTGTTAAATAAAAATAACACATTTTGTAACTGTAAACGTTGCTGTAAATGTAAAGTACTGATTTGATGTTGCGAATAAGACATCTACTTAATATGTAAATAGCTTTATTGTGTGTACCCTCTTTTTAAAACAGGAGCTATAAATGTCTGGATTTTAAGGAAATTCCACTGAATTTTGGAAAGATTTGACAATCTGATTCTTGTCAAAGCAACATTTTATTTAAAAATGCTTGATGTTGTGACCAATTTACATTAATTTGAAGTGAAAAATAGAGGTAATATATGATGTTTTTTGGTTTCTTGATTTATCTACATAGAATAATAGTTTTTTTTTGCAAATTAGTAAAATGCTTCATATAATTTATTTTTGGGGGTATTACAACTATTTTATTATTCCTTTAGGTACAAAAACTAAACATCTAAAGCTATGATGTTATAAGATTGCTCTTCGAGTGTTTTTGAAATTAAAAAAAATTAAATTCAAAAATTAAAAAAAATATGTCGCAAGTTTTGTGGCTTTGCAAAAGTAGCTACCCAGATGTCTTAGTAGTTAAGTATTTTTGAATACATTGTAGAACTTGAGTAACTTGTGTATCCAAATAATTATTTTGTTTTTCATCTATTTTAGTGTACTAGTTACTCAGATATCCCAGTTTACTCATATATAGTAGAACATTAGTTGCACCTCTGTGTCTTCTCTGTTATGACCTGGTTATGTTATTGGACTCACGATTATTCACCTTGCTTATGTTCAGCTGCGCCTTAAGTTCAGTCAATTGATGGATATTAAGCACTATAAAATGTCCACATTAGATTAGATCTCAACAGGGAGAAATGAGAACTAAAAGATGCTAAAATGTATTCAAGTTGTTTTGAAGAAAAGTTGTGAAAATACTATTAAAATATAAACATCTGGTTTATTTACAAACTGCTATTTTGTTCTAATATTTGCTTTTATATAGAATCAACCGATTCTTTTTATGTAGTTCTTTATTTACTCATTTATTATAAAGCATTAACTGCTTCTGTATCTCAGTAATTCTGCTGTTTACTTATTTATGGTATAGCATTAGCTACTAATTTATCTCTGCAATTCTACTGTTATCATCTGATGTAAAGCATTAGTTACTACTGTAATTTAGTAATTCTGCTACTTGCTCATCTAATGTAAAACATTAGTTACTACTGTAATTTAGTAATTCTGCTGCTTACTCATCTAATGTAAACAGTAGTTACTACTGTAATTTAGTAATTCTGCTGCTTACTCATCTAATGTAAAGCATCAGTTACTACTGGAATTTAGTAATTCTGCTGCTTACTCATCTAATGTAAAGCATTAGTTACTACTGTAATTTAGTAATTCTGCTGCTTACTCATCGAATGTAAACAGTAGTTACTACTGTAATTTAGTAATTCTGCTGCTTACTCATCTAATGTAAAGCATCAGTTACTACTGTAATTTAGTAATTCTGCTGCTTACTCATCTGATGTAAAGCATTAGTTACTACTGTAATTTAGTAATTCTGCTGCTTACTCATCTAATGTAAAACATTAGTTACTACTGTAATTTAGTAATTCTGCTGCTTACTCATCTAATGTAGAGTATTAGTTACTGCTGTATTTTAGTAATTCTGCTGTTTCCTCATCCACTGTAGAGCAATAGCTACTAATGCATCTCGGTAATTCTGCTGTTTACTCATCTATTGTACAGGATTAGGCATTAAGGCATCTCAGTAATCTTGTTACTTGTTCATCTGTTGTAAAGCACGAGCTACTAATGCATCTCAGTAATCCTGCTGTTAACTAATCTGTCACTACAACATTAGCTGAAATTAGCTGAAACCTGCTGTGTAGTCATTTATTGTAAAATAATTAATTATAAGTTGCTTTAAATATGTGAAAAACTGGAACATTAAAAAAATCTTGTCGATCACTAAGTATCTTGCACTTAGTAATTACTTGCACTTCTGGCAAAAACTGCATGATGTAAAAATATTTTCTCTGATTAAAATATATTTGGTTAACTTTGAGTATCAACATTAAAACTTGAATTTAAATTGACTGTATGACATAGCAAATTCAATTGCAATATGGTTGAGACTTACATTGTACTTTCTCACCGTGAAGTCTCTTTGATCAATTTTTAAATAAAATGAGTACACCAGCATATCCATGTGTTATTACTGAAAAACAACAAAGGCCAAAGTCAAGGTTTTGCATATTTTGTTAGAAAGGGTAAAAAACACCAGACCCTTGCTAAATGATCCCACATGGATGAGAGCAATGTACATTCAAATGAATCAACTGATTACAATCTCTGCAGGTTTCAAATCAATGTTTGTAGTTTATTATACAGCATGTGAATGTAACAGATGACTGGCTTGAAACACAACAGCCAAGGATACAACTATCTGGATTACCAACCATAAATATATATATAGGACTTTACCTTGTAACAGGAAGAAGTGATTAAAATTAGTAGACCATTGGCATAATCTTGTAGATTTTGTTGCAGCTTATAAGTTAAGCTTCTCTAACATCCCATTATATTTGTTTATACACGTAAGTGTGTTACTAATATTGTTGCAAAATACGAGCATAGACTGATAGCAGGGCAGTAGAGATTTGCATGTGCAAACAAGGTGTAATCTCCCAACATGAGTGTCACTATTTGATATCAAAGAACAGTCTTTAACTAGATACAGGCAGCACAGTGGGTTAAGCCTCTCTTACATCCTATCGTATGTGTATGCACACGTAAGTGTGCTGCAAATATTGTTGAAAAATGTGGACATAGCCTGGTAGTGGGGTAGCAGAGATTTACACTTAAAAGATTGTCACTTCTTTAATTTTAATGAACATACTGCGTGCACGCACAGAAATGTGCATGTCAATTTTCATTGCATGGCCTGTACGGGCCTGTACGACCTTGAGATTCTGTTATAAAATCACAAGTGTGCCTTGAGGGTCCCTTGCAAATCAGCCGATTTTTCTCTGTAACCAGGACGAGAAAAAATGGCTGATTTGCAAGGGACACATAAGCTACACTTGTGAATTTATAACAAAATATCGAGGTCGCACAGACCCCGCAATAAAAATTGGCACATTTCCTCTGCGTGCACGCAGCATGTCTTTTGATATTCAATAAGTGACACTCTTGTTAAAAGAAATACAAACATGTGTCTAAAGACCGCCCAAGGGAAATGCTAAAAAAGGTCTTTCGTAAGGGTTGGTCTTTATATGAAAACATTGTATGAATTCCTTTCCTTTCACTGCATTTCTCTGTCCATTCAATAAGCACTGCAATCCACAATCTGTTTGACATTAGCATATTAGAGATCAATAACAATGAAGCAAATACTTGAGAATAGTGGTAAAACTTACTGTCTTTGTGGAATCATAATTGGTTAAATGGTTTAAAATTATTATTTAACAAAACACAAAATGTACAGTTATCAGATATTTTGGATTAAAATATTTGTCATTACTAATTCTGCTTAAATCTCCCCTTCAGGTGTAATACCCATTTAAAGCTGGTTTGTTTTCTTTTCTTATGTCACACAGACCATGTTATAAATGTTTTCTGATTAATAGCCCTTGCAAAGTTCAGCCAGATCAGTTTTCTATTTTTCAAAAGTGTACTGATTGACACCCCACCCCCTTTTCCCCAGCTATTCATAAGTGACACCTTCTTTTAAAGGATTATAGAAATCCCTTGTTTTAGTGATCAAAGAAACTAGGCAGGTATTTCAAATCTGTGTTTATTGTTAGGTGGAGGCCTTAATTGAACATATGATGGGTTTTTATTTATTTATTTATTTGGGGTTTTACGTCGCTTTCAACACTGTACAGGTCATATCACGACGGGTAGTTGGAAGGGCAGAGGAAACCAGTACATAGAGTTCGTTAGAGTTCTGTACTGTAAACTGCCGACCAACGGCAAGCAACTACCAGCTTTCCCACTTGAGGTAGAGCCATGAACCGAACGCCGATCTCAGAGGTGGGAGGCGAGAGTGTTACCACTCTGCCACCGTGGTCATTTTCACAAAAACACAGAACAGTATTGATTCAGTATGTGTGTGTGTATGGCACCATGAATGCTTCTCGGGATAGGCTATTTAGCAAGACGAAGATTAAGTTAATACTTAGAATTCATAAATGTATGCCTACAACGAGGCTAGACAGTGAGTCACACTTTCCTAAACATACAAAAAACAATGTACTATTGATTTAACTCAGTGTGTGTCAATGCATATGTCTTAGTTGATCAGAATTACCCATGTCAGAAACTGATGGACAGATCTGTAGTTTAACCAGGGAGTAATTTTATCAAAAAAACAAAGGCCAATATTGATTTGGTATGTTTGACTGTATGTATGGCTCCACGAATGTGTTCTGGGGTGAGATATTTATCAAGATGACATTGAAGTTAATAATAGCTTCAATTCCTGAACGTTATGCTAATGTATGCATGAGAAATATGAGGGCACCAACTCCTAGGTTTTCTACTTCTACAGTGAGATGGTTTGTTCATTCACAACTTGTTTCATTTAGAATTGTGTACTCTTCAAGTTCAGCACTGAATTTATTAATTTATTTGTTTGGGGTTTACGTCACTTTTCAGGGTTCTGTACTGTAAACTGCCAATCAACGGCAAGCAACTACCAGCTTTCCCACTTGACCGGGACCTTGACAGGCTATCCATCTCCTCAGCCCACCCTAAGAAGCACATAGGCAGGCGTTTCTTTGCAGTAGCCGCACCAGCTGAATGGAATAAGCTGCCACAAACTGTCAGATCTCAGCAAACAATAGATGGTTTCAGAAGCCAGCTAAAGACTCACTTGTTTAGGCTGGCATACCCCCCGCTTTTTACATGTCAACCCACCCTCTCGCTTCTTAAACTTTAGCGCATTAGAGGATTTGTATCAATTTTTCGCTCTATAAATCCTATTATTATTATTATTGAGGTAGGGCCGGGAACCGAACCCCGATCTCAGAGGTGGGAAGTAAGAATGTTACCATTCTGCCACGGTGGCCCCTACTTCAGCACTGAAATTATAATTTTATTTCATAAAAATGTAATATACTCTACCATATGAAAACACTTGGGTAGGCGTGGCTTGGCGTTCGGTGACCGCCACATACACCATACATAGATTTAAAATATGAGGGGATACCCTCTTTAAACCTATATACTGGCTACCTTTGACCCCTGGTGACCTAATTCACTCTGCCATGCGCAGTAATACAGAAATAGTTCATTCTTTTTGTGGCGGTTGAACTACCAACAGGCGTTTTTGCGACCTCATTAAGACCTGCATCTTTTGCTGTTATATTCACCCCTGCTCCATTTTATTTACCTTTTACTTTGATTTCTGGTGAATTTATTGTATACTTTGTGCAATATTTTTACGTATTTTCAAAATTTGTATTATCGCTCATCTGGTCATTTGGTGTTAGAATGTCGGATTGCCTTTGGAAATATTTATTTCCTTGGTAAATTAATTCATTTTATGCACATCTACAGGCATTATAACTTTAATTTACGGTTTTCCTTCATTCTTTCCACGAAATTCTTCGTTTCACCACGTATTTTGACTGTATTGTCAACTTGAGTGTGCATTGTTTTCACATAGATACAAAGTTTGTATTATTGTTCATCAGGTCACGTGGTGTCAGAATGTTGGATTTCCTTTGGAAATAATTATTTCCGTGGTGAATTATTGCATTTCTTCACTTCTACTGGCTCTATAATTGCCAATTTAGGTTTTCCATCATTCTTAACACAAAATTCTTTATTTCACCGCGTATTTGACCTTATTTTTGAGCTTCATACGAATTATCTCACCAGGTCACATGATGATGACGTCATACTTAAAATGGAGGTCAACCGATCAGTTGTTTAAAAATATTCATTTTCTCAGTGATTACAGCATTTTCAGGTTTGTTTATGCATTCCTTTTTCATAATTCTTTGTTTATTATTCTGTCAGAGCATAATGTGTAATAATTCCCGTTGTTAACGCATATTTCATAGTGTAACATTACGGTATTTACTACCTACCATTCACGGTTCATTATTTGTACAGGCCCTTTCATTTGACATTTCTGGGATACGGATCCTGGTTTCAGTGATTTGGGGTTCAATTCTGAGGATGGGGGTTTACGGCTTTTGGGGGTTGACTTAGTCTTCCACCTTTGGAGATCCATCTCACTGTTACCAGTTTCCTACATTCCAATTTTATGTCATTTTGGTCATTTAGTTTCTCAGTCCATTTTTAGTCCTTTGGCCTCTTTTGTGCCTAAGGCTCAGCCTAATCAGGCTGTCTTTTTGGTGCTGGGATTACCTCCTCAAGACCATTTTTGTTAAGGGTCCCTTAAGAAGAGTTTATCAGTTGAATCCAACTGATTTTGCTACTTCCTAAACACAGCTCCATTCATTTTCTAAATATAGAAAAATGTTTGTTTGGGGCTTGGTGAAAATTTTGTTACTCAACAGCTTTTTATTGCATTTTCACCATTTCTTAGATCTGACTACCAATGGGCACTTCTCCCTTTTGGGTATGTTGGGGTCCCTCTGTCTATAGTTAACCTTTAGGCAGACTTCAGGGACCTTATTTCAACATTTTTGGTGCCTGTCTGTTGGACTTTATGGATGCTTAGGACTTCATCCTTCAATCTTTTCCACAGAAGATTTCAAGGCTTCCTGTCCAACATAATTAGGGAATAAATTTGACTGCTATTTCCTTTTGATCAGTCTTATTTTTCTCTAAGTCAACCACTGTTCCCAGGCTTAGACGTTCCTTCGTGAGGCCAGATTCTTACTTTCTGTCACTCATCTATTTTGGGATCTTCTCATTCTAAGTTTTATAGGTTGGTTAATTACTAGTGTTCTCAATAAACCCTTTTTAGTAGGACCTGGTAGGTACTGATTTCAACGGGCGGGTACCCGTGTACTCGTGCCGATGGGCGATAATAGCTGAAAGTACAAAAATCTCCATATTTACAGACTTAAAACCTACAGAAATAATGGGATCCAACCATTTGCTTTATTTCTTGTCGGCCACTTTTTTTGCATTCAAAACAATATTACATGGAAGAAATGTTAAATAACAGAGACTTCTGTACATTCAAAACACAGTTGTTTATATAAAAATGGAGTCACATGTAGTTTCGGAAGTGAATTTTATTAACGTAAAATTTTTAACTACTGTGTGAAAATATTGTACTCTTATTTATTTAAGGAGTGCATGTCACTATATATAGCCAATATACAGCGTTTTATGTACTCGGAATTAAGAAACTGTGTTGATATACTGACGATTTCCGAAAGGTATTTGACAATGTATAAACAACCAGAATAAAAGACAAATAAAATGCTATAATCGGTGTACAAGGGTGAGAAAACAATATTCTTGTGTATTTTAATTGAACAAGTCTAGATACGTCTGTACTCGGTCAGCCAACATGGGCAATATTAACAGAATTAAAGCTTAGATTCGGGTACTCGGGTATGTGATTTCAGATTCAGGTAAACATTCAGGGTTCGGGTACTCGGATATCCGGATATCCGTTGAGATCCCTAGTAATTACTCAAATTTACCTTCTAAAACTTAGTTTTGCCAGGTACAAACCCTCTTGGGGGTTTTTTTGGGTTGACTTCCTCAGGTTTCCGGACCTGGGATCTAGCCTGGTGGGTTTCTTTGCACCTTCTCTTCCCTAGGTAGAGGTCCTCTGCTATTAGGGAAGATCTGAGATGGACCTTAGGGTTCTTAGTACTCTGGGATTTTTTCCTTGTCCTGCTTTCTTGATCACTTAGTCAAGTTGATTGACCAGACAGTAGTTCTCAGTGGTCGTTTTCATCCACCAGGCTTTGGACATCTTCAATGGGTCTTCCAGCTTCTTTTTAGCTGTTTTATCTATGGCCTTTTCCAGCCACCAGTTCTCTTTGCACTTTGTTTGGAGAGATTTCTTTTCCATTTCCCTCACTTGTGTCTAGTCACGTTGTAGGGTAAATTGGGCCCTTGTTGGTCTTATACTGCTTTTTGTGGTGTCTCTCTTGAGATAATACCTTTTCTCACATATAACAGTATAAGCAGAAGCCTTTCATGTTGCCCTTACTAAAGGTGCTTCTTTTTAGCTTTCTGCTTTAGCCTCTTGAGGCAGACCTATAAGAGCCTTTCTCCTCCCATCTATGGAGTCTTCTCTCTAACTTAGTGCTTAAGGGATGTGTTCCTTTCCAGGTTCCAACATTCTGATGGTGGAATGCCTTCCACAGGTGGAGGCTCAGCCTCCACCTCTATAATGGTGTCCTTCAGGAGATAAGAATGGTTTGTATTATTCAAACTGGCTCTTACTTCCAGATCCCTCTACTTGCCAGTGGGAGGTCAACTGATTTCTTCCATTTCTATTTGAAATGTTTGGGTGCAGCCTTTCTTTTTCCAGCAATCTGGAACTTGGTTCATCCTCCAGTGGTCTCTCAGATTCCACTTTCCTGATTTCTTCTTTAGCTCTTCTCCACAGAAGAATGCTGTTCTTTCTCATTCAGTCTCACACTGTCTGTTCACATGAGCAGTTCAGTATCTTGAGCTCCTGTTTTCCTGATTTCTTTCAGGGACTAATCCTTGACAAAGATATACTGGAAACCACCATTAGATTTATATCTTTTCCTGGTTTTCCAGACTATCAGGATGCAACTTATCAGTTGATCATTTTCTCAATTGGCCAGTGGACCACTTCTCTTCCTCAATTTGCCTCCTTTCTCTCCTTTGGTTCACTCTTGCTCAGAGTTTTGCTTTTGGGCAGGGTGTACCACTTTGTGGCAATGCCTTAGGGCCTAGCCACTAGCCTTTCACTATTTACTTCCTTAGTCAAGGAAGTAAGGAAAGTTGGCTTTGAGGTTGGGCATCTCAGTGCACATGTGACTACAAATTGGCTCATTAGAGACAATAGTTGTCAGAGGCTCATTGGTCAACTCTCTTAGAGTTGACATTCAACTTGGAGTGGTTCTTAGCAGGAAGTGTTTAGATCTGTTCCTACAACAGGTTTCCTTCCTGGGTCAGGTTCTTAACCTGTCTAAAGGTGTTCCTCACAGGGACAAGGTTCTGTCTATTCAGCAGCTCATCCTTTCTCTGCCTTGGAACACCTTTAAATTACCTCTTCAACTGGGCACCTTTATTTCTCTTGGCTTCCACTTGGAAGCCACTTCTTCTTCAACGTCGCCTGCACATGACACTTCAGTGTCATCTCAGGACACTTTGATTTTCCTTCTCAAAGGTGCTCTGGATTATCCATTCTTTGATCCTTCTATGAAGGTTCATTCAAGATGGTACTATCCTGGGAACTATGTCTTTGCATACCTCCCTTTAATTCCCTAGTTTTTACATCTACTTTCATGGATGTTTCACTTCAAGGTTTGGGAGTTCTTTGTGCTCTGTGGACCACTTAAAGTCTATCTTTGATGTAGCAGTCCAATCTGTTCATCAGTTCTAGAGCTCATACCTTTCCTTTTTGCTCAGACATTTGTTCCTGTATTATCCTTTCATCAAATGATCATCCTTTCAGCCTCAAACAACACAGATGTCTTGTTCTCAAGACATTTGTTCCTCACTTGTCCTTTCTTTAAGGGATACTTCAGATAGTCTCAGGTAACACTGTTGTCTGGGCTTTCTTTTATATCAAGAGAGCTTCCCCTCTTGGGACATGTGTATTTATTTTGGCATCTTTTTGCCATTATTTTTACAAGAACAAGTCTGTTCTTCCACCTATTCATGTTCCAGGGGCATGAATCCTTGGCAGACCATCTCTGGAGGTCTTATCTCACCTTTCATATAAGGTGGTCCCTGAATTGTTGGATCTTCAGATGGTAGTCTCAGACTTCTCATCTGATTTAGATCTCTTTTGCCATGTGGTTCAATCACGCTTTAAGCTGCTCTTACATGTGCCTCCTGTGCTAGATCCTTTGGCTCTGGCAACAGATGCCATGGAGTGTTTGGGTCCGGAGTACTTGTTTTACTCCTTCCCTCCTGCAGCTCTTAGTTCTCTATGGCCAGGAAGTTAATCAACTTTCAGAGCTGTATCATTCTTCTTGTAGCCTTCCTTGGTATTTGCCAAGTTTTGGTCTCAAGATCTCCTTTAAGAAAGCCATTGGCTCTTCCTCTTATTCTTCTATAACAATCTCATCTAGAGTTTTGTTGTTAATTTTTTTGGAGTTGTTTTCCTCCAGCTTTCTGGCTGAAGTCTCCTTTCAGAAGAATTAGGGTCTTGGAAGATATCTTTATTCTCCATTACTGTCTACGAAACAATGTGGAACTGCTTCAAAAACTTGTGAGAAACATGGCCACTCTGCCATGCTTTAACGGTCCCATTCATTGCTGTTTGTTCCTTTTAAGGAAATATTTTCAGACAATAGGGATACAGGTCAGCTCTCTCCATGTACTACTTGGAGTTGGGTTCTTATAGGGAGCTAGGAAGTCTCATTTAGAGCTTCCTTAAGTCCAGAATTAGGGTAGTCGTCACCTGCCTGTTTGGTACTTAAACCTTGGTTCTGCAGGCTCTTACCAAGGCTCCTCTTGAACCCTTTTCATTTGCTGAGCCAAGTTTTTCACATTTTAGACAGTCTTTCTTACTCCCTTTGGGAAGCAGAAGGAGTGATTTTGATTCCTTTCTCTCACTCTCTAGGGATGGCCTAAGTCATCCTTTAGTCAGATCTTACTTTCCTGGCTTAAGCCAGTTATCTTCAGAAGGCTCTTCCTGCTTTGACTTTTTTCTTTGGTCAGGATGACTTAGAGGACCTCTCCTTTCCTACAGTCAGATTTGTAAGATACTATCTATCTAACTATTCTGACTTTCTTAGGAGGATTTCTTCTTGGTCTTTCCTCTGAAGTCCGAGGGTGATATTGCTGCTCAGACAATATCTTTTTGAATAACATTTTATTCCGTATTCCCTCAATCTTTGTTCCACATGGGAAGGCCCATAATGTTTTTGCCCAGTTTTCATTCTGGTCTCCTCGGTGGTCCCACTGCTTCACATCATGGGAGATTCCTCTTGGAATTCTTGCACTTCACTTATTTTCTTTCAGAGATGTTGTTCTTAAGATTCTCTATGGTTTCTTAAGTGGAGTTGACTTCTGTTTCCACTCAGCCAGTTCTCTCTCTTCTACTTAAATTCCTCAATTTAAGTCATTCTGAGACCTTTCAGTCTCAGAAAAAAGAGGGTGGCATTTCCCTTTTAGGGAATCTGTTTTTCATCTCCATTTTCAGAACCGTGCTTATTAGTGCCTCTTGGCATGTTCCTATTCTGAGCACAGTGGCATACTTATGCCCTCTCCTTTGAGCTGACCTAATAGGGTGTAGACAGCAGTGCTGAACTTCTTGCAGTGGTTAATTCTACTTTTTCAACTCAGTAGAGTTATTTCTTCAGCACAGAGGTTTTGGGTTCAATTGCACCAGGAAGTATCCTCTTTAAGCAATTTAACCTTAGGGTGGTTTTTCTCAGTCTGTCTTTTTCCCACCATCCTTCCATGTGGGCATTCAACCCAAGTGTTTTCATATGGTATATTACATTTTTATGAAATAAAATTTCATATTTTTAAATGTAAAATACATTTTTATGAAGAAAAATGTATATACTTACCATATGAAAACAGCAAATCACCCTCCCGCCTGCCCCGCTTTTAAAAGACCTTTTTCCAGCATTTATGTTTATTCTCAAAAAGAATGAACTATTTCTGTATTACTGCACATGGCAGAGTGAATTAGGTCACCAGGGGTCAAGGGTAGCAAGTATATAGGTCTCCCCTCATATTTTAAATCTATGTATGGTGTATGTGGTGGTCACTGAACGCCAAGCCACGCCTACCCAAGTGGTTTCATATGGTAAGTATATACATTTTTCTTCATAAAAATGTATTTTACATTTAAAAATATGACATTTTATTCATTATGGTTGCTCATCATCATGTAAAGTAACCAGTTCATAGTAATGCAAATTAAAATAAAACTTATAGTCCACAGTGTATGAAAAAATATTCCTTCAAAAGTTTGTATGTATATACCATAGATTAAGATAATCATAGTAAAGGAAACCCCATGTCAACTAAAGCACCCTCCACAAAGATACGGCCTCTAAAAGTGCCATTTAGAATAACATCCCTGAAAATATTCATGGACGAGTTGTGATGAAACAAAAGGCACACAACTGTACCTTTGCCATGGTTTTTGTCATAAATGTATTGTGAAGGATTAGGTGTAACTCAATATGTAGCTGATTTAATTGTATTTTGAAATGATTTTTTTTGGTAATTTAACCTTAACTGAATGAGGATCATTTTGCTTGAAATGTTTTTTATAATGTAATATGATAATTAGCATGTATTTTTAGTATGAAGCTCTCAATCAGGCTGCATCTGAAACTGTCAATGATAAAGAGAGAGTGTGTGAGAGTGAGGATTCTATAGAGATGGCATTTCAAATATTAATTATAAAAAATGTGATTGTAAGAGTTGGTTGGGTTATAGTCACATATTTTTTTATGTGTATAAATCGTTGTTAGTAAATTGTCAGTTTTTACCCCACAGGGACATTGGTTGGGGGTTATAAGTGTGCAACGTCATGGTGTGACCTTGATTTTTAATACTGTATCTTTACATACATTTTCCTTCTCTTAGATGTTATTTTCTCTACTTAAACATTATTTTACTGTTTCACTACCTCTATATCTCATGGTGTTGAAAACTATTTCCCTAGGCTGTGGGGTACGGGCATCTCTGATGCTATTTTTTTTTTTTTTTTGGGGGGGGGGGTTCCAAAACTTCCAATGAAACCTTTAATTCTTTAACTTGGTTATTTCATGCATACAATTACACCAAAGTACGTTAAAATAGTATATAATCAACAGAGTACACTTATCTTCTCTATGACTACAAGAATTTCATAATTTTAAAAATATAAAATTTCAGGTACAAATTTACATGAACACTGTGATCTTATGCCTACAGCTACTAAAAATAGATGTCAAGAAACACACACTGTTCATATCACCAGTGTATAAACTCTACATCCTGGTACTGCACCAGTGTGCTTAAACATTTGGTCACCAGGCTGCTTACATTTAATATTGGCAGCCGTGTAAACTCAATAAAAGAGGCTAATACATAGAGTCTTTAGCAGAGTGTTTTGACCACCTGTTTTTTTAAATTGTCACTGTCAGTTTTCAGTGGTCAACTAGAGCTAGTAATGAATATTAATCTGTTCACAAAAAAAACTATTGTGTGACCACAATATGTTTCAAGTTCATTCGATAAAAGAATATATCTACTAAGTGTAGGAAATTTGTTGTTTTTTGTACTGAAGCTGACCCTTTCTAATAAAGTACATAAAACAGTAATTTCACTTGATTTTACACTGTTTTTGTACTGGGCACACAAAGTTCTGGGTGACAAATATCCTTGTGTGACGTAGCATAGCTTCAGAGTGGGCTCTGTTCGCTTTTCTAAGTGTCAGATGTAATTGACTTTTAACATGCTTTCTAGTTGAAGTTTGAAGGTGGGTCTTAGGAGGTGTGTTGTTACACACATATTCTGTACAGGAATGCAAAAATGAACTAGCTGGATCATTATATAATTGCTAGAATTACAAGATAATTACTGAAACAAGACCTTAGTTACTACCAATACACACTTTTCCAGACAGTCGTAACAACTTGTATTTTAATTTTTCTTTGCGACCTAGTTCTTCTGACTTGTAGAAACATTGCATTAAGTTAGTGCACATTTCAAAGTAAGCTGTTCTGTATAGCTAATCCACAACCTCCCATCACTCTGGTGGATACCTATTAGGTTTGCCTGGGAGACCTCAACATTGGCTTATTCAAATATTTTTTTAGAAGTTGTTACATACACAAAATTGTTTCCGTTCTGTGTTATACATGTCCTACCGAAATACAAATACTGATAAGATAATTTGCCTAAATACACAAAACATATACAGCCACAAATGAGCCTGGACAACTTCAATTTTTTCTGCTCATAAATATACAGCTCATGAGACCAGTGCAGAAATGTGTGAACTATTACATTATTGACTCAATGTAATAAACTTTCACTTATTGATAATTTTTGCAGCTGTCTTAGAAGACTACTTCTTAAAAAATGTAGCCAAATCATGATACGCAAGAAAGTGCTGGAGCATTTTTGGAACTGGAAGCAGTTGTGTCTTGTGGATGAGATCTGTTCCCAGTAAGCTCCTGATGTGGATACGACAGATATCCAGCAAACTGCGAGGAAAACTCCTCATCTCCTGTACCCAGGCACTGACTGGGGCATTCAAGCGTATGATATAACAAAAGTCAAAGCAATGCAGGAACTCCAGTGGTACACCTACAGCATACAGCATCTTGGCAATAATAAGGTGACCTAAGTGGACTGCGGCTTCAAGTGGGCTGCAGAATGTAAATGCTCCTCCAATGGAACACCTGCCAATGGAGTGGACCTGGCAGCCATATTGTAGCAGTGTTTGAACAGTTTTAGGCTGGTTCTTTATGACCGCACCCATCAAAGGTGTGTTGCCATCTGCATCCGGTGCATCAACATGAATATGTTGGCAGAGTAGAGATTTGACACACCTGACCATGCCATGAGATGCCACATAGTGCAACACAGTTCTTTTGTTCCTCGACTGGGATGTGATGTCTGCGCCTGATTGTAATAAAGTTGTCACACACTCCTCATGATTGGATTCAGCTGCATAAAGCAATGAAGTTGCATTCCACATGTTCTTGGCTTCAATATCAGGCTTGTGGCATATCAGTAATTTCAGACATGTGTGTCTACCGTGCCGGGCTCCATAGTGCAGTGCTGTGTTCCCGTCATTGCTGCTCAGGTTGATTTCAGAGCCATTGTTCAGCAGCACTTCCATAATGTCCTCATATCCTTTAGTGGCACACACCATGAGTGCACTGTCTCCATTGCTGTCCTGTAGGTTCAGGTCACAGCCTGCTGCTATCAGCATCTCCACCATGCCCAGCTTGTGACTCCATACAGCAAGGTAAAGGGCACTCTGACCTTTGTCATTTATGACGTCAATTTTACACCCATAATCCAGCAACAATTCTGCCACTCCTGAAGAAACAACACAAACATATATTTAAAATAAAGGCTCAGTCCTCATTTCTAATTTGTTCAATTTTATTTGATTTGAATAATATGTGAACCACCAAATTGACATGAAACTCCTCTAAGGCATTGATCCCGGGCTCTGTGTGGGTAAGTTGGTGGTGGCTTACCAATGTAGGGCAGTTTACAGTCTAGAATCTGGACCAACTAGTTGTTCTGGTTTCCTCTTCCTTAGAACTATCTGTCATGAAAATCACCTACACTACTTGAATAAATCTGACAAAGTAACTGGCCAACATGGTCAATCCATTAGTAAGAAGGAGATCAGCCCCCAAAACAGCATCTACCAGGTGAGGGATAATTATGGTGGCAACAAGGCAACTCTGAAAAAGTGAGTCTTTCTACTAGAGGACTAACTTGTTATATTATTAAAGGTAACATATTCTACGAGGATGGAGTTCTCTAAAACAACTATAAGGTTTTAAGGTCAACTATACTGAAGGCAATTAAAAATCTTGAAGAATGAAAATAACCTTAAGACTGCCAAGCCAGACATTACTGAATTGTTTGCAACTTGTAGTTTTTTTTAGATTGAACCAGTATCAGCCTAATTCAGCACAGAACCAATAAATGTGTTTCTTACAACATGTATATTGTATCAGTGATCAAAACCTGCAGATAGTATGTTCTTCCTGTTTATGCCAATTTACAATAGGTGCTAAATTACGAAGTAAACAGTAAACATTTCCCTTCAGTTATGGATCCACCTTTACCTTTGTGGTCATTTGGTACAGCCATCATCAGTAGACTTTGTCCATCCATATCTGCACAGTCTGGATCTGACCCTTGCCTCAGCAGTTCACCCACAATCTCACGACTACCAGCCAGGGTAGCATGGATCAGAGCATCTTTCAGGTCATCTTGGGTTACAGGTCCTAGCTCACCAGATAGTGTCTGTCTCAGCAGATCCATGTCATTATGGGCTGCAGCATCATGCAAGATTCTGAAAATGGTTGGTAATTACACTCAGTCTGAACATAAATAATAAACTTGTTCTTTTTTCCGAATCTTACACCGATTGTATGTCCTTATCAATTTTATACTTGGAAGGCTGTTGCAACTGCTGCTACAAATATATTCTAGTCTAAATTTTTATAATACCTATCACAATGAACAGACAATTGAGACTGAAATAGCAGGGATGACATCTTTAAAGAAAGTTATAAACCAAAGTAGTTGTTTTGAAGATGCAGCAAAATTTGACTGCAACCAATGAGGTGGCCAGATACAAAACATGTGATATGTCCCAACAGTACGATATAGGTTTTATGACCAAAAGGATCAGTCTCACGACCAGCCCCAAACTTTAAGGATCAGTCTTATGACCAGCTCCCAACTTTAAGATACATCATATCATGAAAGATAAGTCATATATGGCTTGTCATAGGTTAAGATTCGGCGTGAGAAAAAATGTCCACACTCAAAGGATTGTAATTATGTTTAATATAATAATTGGATGCCAACACCATCACAATTTGTCTTCCAGTTGTCGCGACTGAAATGTTAAGTTGACCAACTTCCCTGGTTTTGGTGGAGACGGTAGACTCAGTACAGTGGGAAGGCAACATTAAAACAGGGCAACAGGGTTATGGAGTATAGCATTGAAATGGACTTGTGCAAACAAAGCTTCATATGGAGCATTTTGTCAGACATAAAAATTCTTTCGCAGAAATAAAACTACAAAATATGTAGATTTTATTGAAGTTTGACTCTCAAAACGACCTTATATAGTATTTATTAGTGCTAGGTAGGAGGTTGAGTAATTGGCAACGTTTGTTGTCTGGGTGTTTATTTGTAAAACAAAAAATCATGGATGGATCTTGACAAAATTTTCAGCCACTGTTCAGGCACTGGCACAAGAAACAGGTGGGTCAATTTGGTGATCCAAATCACCATTTGGAACCAGGGATTTTTTAAAGTGTTATTTTTAGCCTTTCACTCACAAGCCATACTGGTTTTGGACCTTGATTGATATCTGGGAGATACGGTGGCAGAATGGTAGCACTCTCGCCGCCCACCTCTGAGGCTGGGGTTTGGTTCCCGGCACGGCCTCAAGTGGGAAAGCTGGTAGTTGCTTGCCGTTGGTCGGCAGTTTACAGTACAGAACCCTGATGAACTGCATGTACTGGTTTCAACAAAATCGGTAGCATTCTCACATAACTATGACCATTTTAGCTACTTAGCTACTGCATTCACAAATATGTGGCAAGATTTCAAAGTCTACAACTTGGACGAGTGGATTTATTTTTTGTACGTTTGTTTGTTTGTTTGTTTACAGCATAACTCCAGTTCTACACAGATGGTAACAAAATTTTTAGGGAGCATCACAACCATTACAAGGAAGAACTGATTCAAATTCGGGCATGATTGGGTCAATGTCCTTGACTCTGGAACAAATTTTTCAGTTACGTTACCATAGAAAGCAATGAAATATTTTATTTAATGCCCTGTAAGCAGACCAGTGGCTCAGCAAAAACAAACAGCCAAACAGAATGAGTAATATACTTTGCTGCAAAAATTGTGCAAAACAAAAAGTCTGGACTCGGGTCACCTCTGAGTGTTCTTGTTATATATCAGTGTTTCTAGTTTGGTACTCTTGCTCTCCAAAGGGCAGGATTGAAGGTATTGTAATCTTGTCTGTCTGTCTGTCTGCATTACCAGTGAGTGAGAGTTTGTGTGTTTTCAGTCACACCTTGAGTTTATATACCTGTATTTCACTTTTCTGTTAACTTTATCCTCAAAACAATCCCCACATCCCCCAATGTATCAATTATATAACCGTTAAGCCAAAAAAAAACTTGTTTTATATTATCATACGTTGGAGTCAGAGCATTTTGTATTTTAAATATATAGAGAAAAAATAGCTTTTTTCTCTCTATTAACAGAAACACAATGCCACTGTGCCGTATTGGGTAACACACTTGCCTAGGAACAGAGAGGACGTGGGTTCAATCCTTGAGGCTCTGTCTTTCAGTTAAGGGAATGTCAGTAATTTGACTGTACTTGTACAGTTGGATGGGTCATATAGAGCTTTGAGTCCTGTAGTACATGGAGATATTGCACAAATGCAAAATACATGCAAATACAAACAATCTTACTCTTAAAATAGATTCATCATTACTAAAACAGTACAACCCATTATGTGATATAATTACATTATATTAAAATCAACTCATACACATTAACGACATAATAATTAATAATAACCACTCACTTGTTCATTATTGTGTATTTTATAATCACACCAAAGTGTTACGAAACTGTTACAAATCTTAAGGAACTTGCTGCTACTGCTGTTAAATATCCTTTGTGGATGTAATTGCTTATCACAAGGTAGGTTTGTTTCACCAAGAGATAGTCCACGTGAAGCACTGCTGACTAAAATAGTCTGCATATTCATTGTGGACTCAATACAGGACTCATTTCAAATCCAGGGATGTGTAAACCTGTATTTCCACACAGCCGATCGCCGACTGCCAATTTTAATGTTTTATAGGAGTTTGTGGGTGTTTTGAAATAGCGGGCTCCAGGTCACAGATTTTATCTGATTAATTTGTTTTATTAGCTCAGCCAAGGAGGTGTTAAATTCATGTCCATTTATGTGTTTGTTTGTTTGTTTGTTAGCAGGATTACACGAATACTACTCTTCTGATCTTCATGAGAAAAATACAAAGATGGATCTTGGTCTAACTTAAATCTCATAAAAAATTAGGAATGATGTTAATCAATCTGGATAGAAACTCCATCAAAGATCAGGGTTTCCCATTTAGTAATCATTGGGCCATTTGAAAAAAAGATGATACACGGCTTGGCAGATTTATGTGCTCCCCGAGTACTCTTGTTGGGAATCGATCTTAAAATTTGACATATTTAATTCATATAGCCAATCATAGTTTTCCGTCCATGTAAACAATAGTTAATAACGCCAATTGGCAAGGAAATATTAAACGCATATCAAACATAGTAAATGAAAATTTTATAGTATTTAAGCAGATTGGTATCATATATGTCGGTCTCTTCAAACTAAAGACAAAAAAATGAACAAAATCTGAGACAAATAAATAAAGTGACAGTTTCATAGAAAATAGTCCGTTTTATTTTCCCTATATCGATCGCTGATCTCAGTTTTTCCTTGTGGGAGGGCAGTAAGTAATAACAATTTAAAACAACAAATAGCACTTCTAGAGTGGCTACCTCACCCAAGACCAACCACATCAAATATCACTTATTTAGGAAATTCTTGTGTCCAGATGGTGATCTGGGGGGGATTTCATCAAAGGTCTCGGATTTAGCCCAGATTCAGGCTTAACCACTTGCTCAAATCAGAGTTTTTTTTGGCTCAGCTAAGTCTTTGTCTCAGTTTATTTATTTGGGGTTTTTGCGTCGCTTTCAACACTGTACAGGTCATATCACGACGGGTAGTTGGAAGGGCAGAGGAAACCAGTACATACAGTTCGTCAGGGTTTGTACTGTAAACTGCCGGCCAACGGCAAGCAACTACCAGCTTTCCCAATTGAGGCCATGCCGGGAACCGAACCCCAGCCTCAGAGGTGGGAGGCGAGAGTGTTACCACTCTGCCACCATGTCTCAAACGGTTTCATAGAAGGGGTCTTAGTTGAGACCAAAGTTTTCAAATTTTTCCACTATGGTTTCTTTTAGTCATGCAACCCTTTATTGTAGTAAATATATTCTACTGATGGCATACATATGTTCCTTGTTTTACACTTAATATATCTGGTCAAATGCTATTGCAATGGAAATGCAATGGGAAAACCTTGTAAGCATGTAAAAACACCCGAAGACTGCTTCAGGATGTTGTTTTATATACTTGTACATTATATTCAGTGACTTCAAATTTTGAAGTGGAGAATGTATTCTGGCGGCCATATTTGAGTCTCTGTTTACAAAACTTAAGCCCACTAACTACCAGTCTTAGTATTTGAGCCAGTGGCTTAATCTAAGTTGAAACTAAGACACTTTGCTGTGTTAGGGGATTCGGACCAGGGAATAATTCAACACTTAATTGGGCAGGGTAATTCTACTGCTATTAGGGCGTGC
The DNA here is from genome assembly GCA_964017235.1 of Sabellastarte sp. h YS-2021. Classification (NCBI taxonomy): domain Eukaryota; kingdom Metazoa; phylum Annelida; class Polychaeta; order Sabellida; family Sabellidae; genus Sabellastarte; species Sabellastarte sp. h YS-2021. Next base: position 147,200,855 of record OZ024931.1, read on the forward strand.
CCTGGAGGTATGAAAGTGAAAGATACTCAACAACTTGGCTATAGTAGTAGAAATGTACAGAATGTAATGAAATGTACTTTAGTAAAACAGAACGTGAGAAAAAATTAGGGTTGTGGAACCCACTGTGACGTAAGATTAGTGCCCTGAATGATTCCAGAATTATGACAATGTTGAGGATTTATCTTCTTAAGACTCAATTACCTGCAGACATGGTGTTGTTTGTTTGTAGTATTGTAACAAAAAGGGCGGAGGGCAATACATGGAAATAATCACTCACATGGAGACATTAGTTAACCCAGAGTGGATATTTTGGCTTTAGCTTGTGAAGGAACATGTGAAGCCTATGCTTCACATGGCGGCAGTGTATGTGAAGGCTTTGTTTGTGAAGGTAGTCTGTCTCGGAGGGGGGGGGGGGGGGAGACTTCACATAGCTTGTGGAAAACAGCTTGTGTAAATACTGCTAGGCTTCACGTAACTACAGCTATTATTGCTAGTTCAGAACCAGACTTGCCAAATTCTATAAATACAACACTCACAAGGATGGTATTAAGAAAGCTATTGTACAGTCCACTGTAGAACAATGCACAGATCTTAAATTATGCTTAAACAACAGAATAAAATGTCTTAGGCTTTCTTCCCATTAATGATTTGGCCTAAAGGCACACAGATCTTTCTTTAAAACCTTGCATCCTCCCCTCTTCTAAAATCAATTTTGAACTGTCTTTGAACATTTTTGAACTGTTTTGAGCAATTTTTGAACAGAAGATTTAGCCCATGATTATTGGGACTGGCAGCGTTTGTAAAATATGGATTTTCTTTGGATTTCCCATATTCCAAAGAAGCTTATTCAGAAAGTGGCACAGACAATCACGCTTCAGCTACCAACTTTCCCAGTCATGTTGAGAAATACTTAGAAACGATAATCAAAACATATTAAGAAACTAGACAGCCCTCGTAGAGCGCAGACCTCCACTAAAGTCTGTTTCTAAAAAATTGGGATTATTTATGATCCCAATAAAAAGACTAGAGTTCACTTTTTTTCGTTTTATTTCTGTGTCCAGACACAATGACTGTCTTTAACAGAAGTTGTAGCATGACCACAATGGCTGTGTTTTACAGAAGTAAAACAACTATGGACTACGTTAGTACTGGCATGGGTTACCACTTCACTGCACTACTCGTGTCTCTGATGGCTTTGCGCACATGCTAGTAGACCGAAACCCCTTTCAAACTTGTTTTTTTGTCTCTGGACTTTCATGAGTTGTGTCTGTCTTTTACAGAAGCTGTGTCGTAGCTACAATCACTGTTTTTTTTCTTGTACAGATATTTAGTGGCAATGGGCTACATTATTACTGGGATGGGTTACTGTTTCAGTATGTTACTGTTGTCTCTGATGGCTTTGCGCTCGCGCTAGGGGACCAAAACACATTTTCGGGCTTGTTAATACTTGTAATATCGCAGAAATGTTACTTTTATTGTGTACAACTTTTACAGCAGGACGTGTTTTTTGGACCAGCTAATTTTTTGCTACAAAGCTACAAGCTTTTATTACCCTCTATAATCCATATTTCACCCAAATTTGGAAACATACAGAGAGGGGATGCATTTTTATATTTTTTTGTAGCATTTAGCATTTCAAATTCGAATTTCAATTTCAAAATTTAGCCACTTTTTAAACAATATTCCTTTTATTATCGAACAAGCTAAAATGTGTGATATACAAAAGCAGAAAGGTATATTTACACAGCTTCTGTTTGTTGCTTCATTGGAATCCAGCCAGAAATGATGCCGGGATCTTAATTTAACAAGGCCAAAAAAAGTCTTTCTATCTACAAGCTGGAGCTACGAAGCCAATATTAGTGCACTACAGTAAGTTGCAAGTGAGGAAATTACGCAGACAAAAAAAAAGTATTAACAGTAATAGATCTTTAGGAACACAAGTCTCTTTGTGAGCTATAGCTTAAAATTGTAGTTCTTTTAACTAACTGGTGCCCTATATACAAGCCAGCCTTTTAGGCATTCTTTCTTTAAGTATGGGTTTATTTTATACATTATGTACACAAAATGGTGGATTATTAAAGTAAAAACAACCTTCATTTAATATTTACAGAAATATATAAAAATATCACTGTTGAAGATTAACTATATAATACTCGTGCTACAGGATGTCATTTGGAAGCTTTTCCATTAAAATGTGTAATGAAGAGATATAGGCACTCAATGTCTTCCATTGGATAGGAAATATCCAGAATGCAGTTTGGATAGATAGAAAAAAATCCCAAACTTTCAACAGTGCCATTTGTCGAGGATATTTAGTTTTCTCGCTGAAATTACTTCAACATAATAAAAAAAGTATTTGGGTGAAAGTACTGTATGGGGATCATTAATTGAATTAGCTGAGTTTTGCGCTGTAGGAATGCTTTCCAGTTGTTATTCTGTTGATGCTACTACACCAAACCAGAGAGTGTTTTAAAATCCATAATGTGAAACAAGTTAAGGGGGTTTGAGGCAAGTTGTTCATAATGTGCTTGTACAGGTTTAGCAGCTCAAAATCTATCTCTACACAAAGGCTTATCCTCATTAGCTCATTTTCTCTTATGGCTTCTCCTTGGTGCCGACCTACTTCTGTCCCTGGACTTTGAATTTGCATATTGCTATTGTCTTGTTGCACCTTAGAGTCCACTACTCAGTGGAGATTAAGCACTTTAAAAGTCAAATTAGAATTACAGTTTTAGCATCATGTGCTCTTATAGGTTTGATAAATTGGGGTAATTTGTGTTAAAAAGTAATGTAAAAAATCAACGTGAAAGAATTGTTAATATATTAATAAACATAATGGTACCATCTGGCTGGTTTGTTATTGTATTGTGAAGGACTTGTTTGAGGGAACTGTCACACTATATATGCTAAACAGTAAGCCCCTGTGGAGCACAGACGTCCACCAGGGTGCGTTTCTGAAAATTTAGGATTGTCTTCGTGTCATCATTTTGACTGTAGGATGGCAATAGTCCAACCCTAGCATGAAGTTGTGTTTGAAATAGTGAACTTTCAAATACATACTAGATTACATTACATTATTGTATCATTTCTGTGCTTATTGTGGGGTCATTGAAATATTACCTCCGCTGTGTATATCTGTAGTTCCCATATGGATGGGATGTAATCAATTTAAATGGAGTATAAAGCTTTGATTTTCACTTGTTGCTTTACTATCTGAATGGTTTCTTTTCATTGATTTCAGTTTCAAAAAGTCGCATTTGGTAATGATCTGCTTCTCTGAATGAGTTTTTTTCTTCCCTGGCAAAACTTACAAAGTTTTGAAATATATTTTGATTAAGATAATCAACTTCATATTGTTTACTAGCCTTGTTAATGCTCAAATTTACATGATATCTATTGAAACATGCACGCAGATATATGGTATTCATAAAGCACTCATACATGTTCATGTTAAGAGATAGAACTTTATCAGACAGAGATTTTCTATTACCTGTATGATGCTATAAAGTCAATACATGTATTAGTACATTGTAGAAACTGAAAATTTTCCCTAACTGCAAAGAAACTTGCACTTTCAGCAAAGGCTAATTGCTAACATGTGACTGATGGACGCTGTAGCAATACAATAGACCCAGGACTAATCCAATCTACATATCACAACAAAAGGCCAGGAGAAACAATACCACAGGGTGATCACCAGTTAACAGGATTTATTCAGACCTCAATTTTAATTGGGGCCAAAGCGCCTAAACACCTTATTAAGTAAACAATTTAGGGCAATTTTATATCCCTAGCCCTGCCTGGATCATAGATGCCTGCCCTTCTTGAAATATTGTGTGTTCTGATTCGAGACCACAAATTGATAGTAGTAGTAGTAGTAGTAGCAGTAGTAGTAGTAGTAGTAGTGGTAGTAGTAGTAGTAGCAGCAGCAGCAGCAGCAGCAGCAGTAGTAGTAGTAGTAGTAGTAGCAGCAGCAGCAGCAGCAGCAGTAGTAGTAGTAGTAGCAGCAGCAGCAACAGTAGCAGTAGTAGTAGTAGTAGTAGCAGAAGCAGTAGTAGTAGTAGTAGTAGTAGTACTTAGGGGCAGCCCAGTCCCCAGCAGAGACTTCTCTTATTTTCAGAATGAAAAACTTCAAGCCAGTTTGATGTCTGATAAACTTGAGTAACATTCAGTATTCTTCCAGTGTACATTTGAACCCCCACCATTGAGTGGCTTGCAGTGTACACATCATTTATACACAGTAGTTATACAAAGTACTTTTACAGGGTACTTGAAATATTTGGCCTGAGGACATACAGAGAATACTGATACAGAATAATTTATTGTGTAATAAAGGTGTCCGGTGAAAATTCTACCTGTGACATTTGGATATTTGAAAGGACATAAAAACACTACTTGGACCGACCACAACAAAAACACATTTTTCATAAATAGAAATATGTTTATTAAGAAACACGTAGCAAATTGTTGGTAAATACTGTCCACTAGTTTTCTTTGGAACACCTCCAACTGACCAAAAAATTTTAACTCTAGCCAATCAGGATCATCGATATAAAATTACATTAGAAAGTTGTATTTTGATTGGCCGTGCAACAGTTTGACTTCATAATTTGAAGCAGAAATTGTGTCTCCTTAAAAATCATTTCCAAACATACAGAAGTGAATGAAATTCCTTCCTTGCATTTCTGTTAATCTGTATATTAAACAAAAAAAGGCTATTATGTTAAATAATTCAAACATGCTCACAACAAAGATTTTGTGTTTAATTTTTACTAGATTTCAAAACAAGCAATAAAAGTTTTGCTGGAAAGTCAACGTACATAATGGGATCACACCTAACCACAGAGATAGACAGTCTTGCTAATATTGTTGCTAATACCATCAAGTATGCACATATCATGCCTGTAATAAAAACTTTTCACTGGTTTCCTATCAAGCATCGCACTGTTTGCAAGACAGCCCTATTGGTGTACAAGTTTCTACAAAATGATTATGTAAAAATTTTGAACTTTTCCTTAAACCCAGACACAGAACCTGTAGAAGTCAATCTGATCCCATGCTGCTAGAGGTGTCTCACAATTTGCATCAAAAATAGGTTTTAAAAGCATTTTTGCCTCAGCTTTGCATATGATGCTCCAAGGATTTGGAATGATCTGCCTGATGATGTACACTCAGCCAAATGTCTCTCTTAATTCAGGAAGAAATTGAAAACCTATCTCTTTTGCAAAGGCATACCCACCCAAGTTTTCTGGTGTTATCTTAGTCTTTCTCCATGTCACTGACTCCCTGCAATGTTTCTGGTTTATGATCTCTGTTTTCTGGTATTTTGTAAGGAGCTTCTTAAGTACAGTAATATGTATCTCCTATCCAATCTGGAAAAGGGCTCCTGTAAATGTCTGTGTCCTTCTAGTAGGAGCTGCCTAACCAAAATAAGTCATGTATCTTGTCTTTAAAAATGTCTCCTTTGAAATCTATTTCAAGCTATTTTCATGTCTCTGGTCAGTGGGTGGTGGTTGATAAATTCAGCTTCTACCACTGAGATCCCTGACTCGAACCCCATACGCAACCCTTTGTGGGAACGTTGGTACTTACTTACTAATGCCCGGTGTAGCGCCAGATAATGTATCCCCCACAAAGTGTGCAGGGATGCAAAATTTGGCATGAGGAGGCTGCCATAAAGGGTGTGGGGATATTAAATATGGCCAGGGTTGCTGCCACATTTTGTATCCCCTGCTAAATTCTGTCTAACTCAGGTCTAATGTTTCTTGGGCGCTCTAATCTCAATAGGAATCCACGTCTTTATGTTGATTTGTTTAACTATCTTTACATTTAAACTTCATTTATTATTTTCTACTTAAAATGTTACTTCTTTTTTGCTTCATTATTTATTGATAGGATTAATCTTTGTTGATTGATACCTTTGTTATTCCAATCTCTGTCTCAATTAATTTGACAATGAGAGGGTCTTTAGGTCATAAGGTGTCTATTGTTCAACCACTGCTTTCAACTTGATTTGTTTCACTTGTGGGGAGTGATTAGGCAACTGGATTAGACTGTGATATATCTATTGTTTCAACATTCTTTTTAAGTTTATCTGTTTGGCTATGTGCGTGACTAAGTAACTGGATTAGTCTTAGATTTACCTTTTGTTCTAGCATCCTTTTGAACTGGATTCCTTTCACCTTTGGTTGAGTGACTAGCTGACAGGACTAATTAGGAATTGTTGTAAGACTCTTTAAGGTGTTTTGGGGGTGATACTTTACATGTTTACATATTTGTAAACAAAATGATCAATTTAATTATAATTTTCAAATGTTTAATGTTAAGTTCTTAAATGGACATTTACCCATATAACCTAAAAGAAAAGACCAATTTTATGTGCTAATGTGTTTTATCAATTTTATGCATTAATGTGTTGTTTGACTAAATTCATCAAATTAACTTGGTTGAAATACAGATGAAGTACTTCTGTACAAAGGTCAGTTTAGTTTATCAATGTTAATGTCATCTTTTTCTTGAAAATAATTTCCATTTAAATAGTTTATATTATATTCAGCATAAAAATCATTCTTTGACTTTATAATCCTAACTTAGTATAAATGTCCCATCTTAAGATGGGCAAACCCGTCCCAGCCCATCTAAAGATTGGCTAGCCAGTCTTAACATTGGTAGCCAAACTTAGGATCCTAACTTGGGCTAGTGACAATCTTAAGATTGATGAGATCCTTTTTGCTCCAACAATTATATATCTTCATAACTCTTGCCTTACTTCCAACCCTATTCACTCTTGAGCGAATCAATACAAAAGTTGGTCAAAAGAGACAACTGACTTGCTTGACTGAGACCAATTAACCCAAACATTGGCAACTTAATCCTCTCCAGCTGTGTTTGTTATTTATATCCCCACCCATTACACCTCCTAACTGAGGGGATACAGAATATGATGGGGATACAATATGTGGCTGCCATATTTTGTATCCCCTTAATCCCCCTATTGTTGGGATACAAAATATGGCAGCCACATTTTGTATCCCCTAAGAGATCAAAGGGGGGGGATACAGAATATGGTAGGCATACAGAATATGGCATTACACCGGCAATTAACAATGCAGAATCTTGATCAATCAGTATGAACTGGCTTCCTCTGCCGCTAGAACATCCTGCCGTGATATAACCTATACAATGTTTTGAAAGTGATGCTAAACCCCAACAAAATAAATAAATAAAATAAAATTTCCATGTCTCTTTTAACTTCAACCACTAATTGTACTGCTTGAAACTTCAGTAAGGAGAAAACTGGCTCCTTTAGTTGAAAGAATTGTAACAAATTACTGATTTCAGCTATAGATAATACATTCAACTACTGATTTCAGCTATAGATAATAATTCAGCTTTAGATTCTGAGACCTATAGAAAGAAAGACTGTTCAAAATTCATCCAGTCTTGGGATGTGTGTGACACGAACCAACAAGGCTTGGAAAACAAGGGTGTTTTAAGGTGAACATCACCCGAAGTTCAAAGTTGGGGTTCAACAGCGAGAGTGATATTGGGACAGGTCTTCGGCATTTGTCACTTGTGGACTCGAACACACACAGAGGTGACAGCCTGTTATTAGGTGCCAAACTTAGTAACCCACTAGGTCTCTGTGGACCTGTGAATATTATTCAAGTTTCATAAGCAGATGTTAAGGGTTTTCCTGACACAGGTTACATCAGGTCTGATGACAAAGATGATTTGCTTTGAACTAATAAATAATACACAGTATGAAAGTACATACAAATGCCATAGAATTTCAAACACTACAGAATTGTACAATTAAATAGAAACACTCCCCAAATGACTTATTCAAAAATATACGGAATATATATCTACATAACTAACACTTTTCTAGTATTAATACACAGGTAATACTATTGTATTGTTAATACATAATTTGTATATGTCTGATAAGGATTTTTTTACTTTATAATCAACCATTTATATTGATAATAACTAAGTCCATATTTAAAGAAAAGATACAACATGTTAAAATTATAGAACTACATTATTAATGATGTATATAACATTTGTAGGGTACACAGTTTCAAAAATGTTAACAAAACTTGGCGCCTGTTGATGAATTTGTAATGCTAACTATACCAGTGAGGAAGACCAGCCCAAGTTAGGAGACCATTTTGTCCTTCACTCTATAAAATTGCTATATATTAATGCTGGAACATTTTGTATTATACATAAACTTGGGCAAAAAGAGCTGTTTTGATTTGAAAGAAATCTTCATAAGGTTATTAAGGTTATTTTGAATGTCAAATGCAAAGGCCATAACTTGTGCCTCTTCATTCCTACTTTGATTCCATACACATCAGAGGATTCTTGATATAATCTAAATAGGAATATTGAGCATACCATATGTGTAAAGTGATAAGCAATCCATATAAAAATTAATTTAGCTCAACAAAGATCCCATCCTGGCTTATTGTGATTTACACTCATGTAGAATACACAAGTCTAATGTTTTAACAAGTTCTCTGATTAATTTGCAAATCTTTGGAAATACGTACTATCTAATACATATCTTGTGTTTTAATATTCTGTAAGAATATGTCATTCTGTGTTAATACTAACATTCATTATGCATCATTCTGAACCTACCTTGCAGTGAGACACTTTTGTACAATAACCAAGTGTTTCATGCTCTTGCCAACAGTTTTCCAATCCTTAATTTACTATAATGCTAATTTCATTTACTACTTGCTTCTAATTCAAATTGCTTTTTAAATCTGAAATATCTTGAAATTATTCTGGCCTTCCAGGCTGTCTGCACCCAAATGCAAATGTGCAGCTTCTCATAATGTACACTGTATCAGAGACTTTTTTGCCATTGACCTAGTTTCTCACCACCAATCAGAATGTGTCTTAACCCTGACCCAGTTTTACTCCACCAATCAGAATGTTTCATGCTTCTGACCTAATGTTTCATCTCCCAGTCAGAGAGTTTCTTGCAGTATACCTTTATTGACCACACCCCCTTCAACGCTGACTCCTCCCACTGGCAGGTTGTCCATAGGCCCTGCCTCCAAGTGCTCACAGATCTCTGCCACCTTTTTCTCGCAGCTGTCGATCTTATCTGTTGAGGCCACGCCCACAACCAAGAATTTACCCTCCCTCCTGACATGTAAACATTCAGGGTCAGCACCAGCATTCAGACTATGTCCACTGATTTTGGTGGGAGTTACTGAGTCTTTATCCACAAGGAAAGACTTGTTTCCGATCTTGATGGTTGGCTTCTTGTAGAGCGACTTGCGACCCAATGCCCTACTGATGGTCTTCACATTAGTGCTTGCCAGTTGGAATCCCGGTGTCCATGCAGAGGCATTGTGTTCCAAACTATAAATGGCCAGGTGCCGCAGAGAACTCCGCGAGGCCTCAGTGAGCAGGAAGCGATCCCAGTCTGGCATGTTTCTGTGGTATTCTTCTAGCTGTAAAGAAACATAGATCTTATTTAGTTATAGCATAACTTTCAAGAGTGATATATATTCATGCTTGTTAAATGCTCTTCATATATTGAAGGGATGACCAATGCTGTGGTGAGTAATAAGGATGAAATCGTCCATTTTATTTTGTGACAGCTCTACAGCTACTAAGATGGGAGTTTTTTTACCTTAAAGGTAATAGGGCTATATCATTGCCAAAATGTGTTTGTGCATTATTTTAGCTATTTTAGTTTGGATGACTAAAATTTATTCACACTGAATTATTAAATATGCATTAATTTCCTGAAACTAACCATTGCTAAATATTAAGAGTGATTCTGCTAGAATTTGATAATCAGTAATATATTCTTCTTTCTAAATGTCAACTTATACTTTATTTGGTCAGTGAAAGCCTCAATGGCCTATGACTTTAGCTGCTAAAAAAACTCAACTTTTGCCTTATTTGGTCAACACCAAAAAGTACAACAAAGGTGGCATAAATCACAAATTTCAGGTTAACATCTTTAGCTGTGATAGATATTCCAGCCGAAGAAAAGATTATCTTTGGCCTCACTGTTTGCTCCTGCTGTTTAGCCATATCCAGTTCTTCCTCCATCCAGTTGAACTCTTCCCCTGGCTCTAGACCACTGACTGGCCGGGAGTTGGTGTTAGCGTACACCGGGTCAGACATGATGTGCAGCTCCTTCTGCCGGTATCTCTTTGGAGGAAGAGGCAAAGGTGGAGCATCAGAAGGTTTCTTGTTTCTGCAAGATAACAAATTCAAATTTGGTTAGTTGCAAACCTTACCAAACATTACACAGCATACATGCTGTTCTTTCTTACAATACAAATATCTAGACCTGGTAATTTTTTTTTCATTCTTACCACCATACATGAGGGCACTAGTCTCTTAGAAAGTCAGTGTCACAAGTTGACCAAACAGTATCATCATTACCATATATTAGGGCATTATGATTTCATAATGCACAATCCATATTTCAATATCTGCTGTATTTTAAAGAACAGTCAACTGAGTAAACGGAAAGGGTTCCTGGTATATCTACAGTATGGACACTGAGTGTCTATTTAAATATAATCACATAAACCGTGCCTTATTTATATGTAAACACAGAGAACCTCGTTTACATATAACCACATAAATAGTGCTTCATTTGCATATAATCAGCTTATAGTGTCTCATTTATATTTAGCAAGCGTTGACTCAATTATACATATTATTACAGGTTTATTGCTGCTAGATATTCTACGCGGGTGTCCCTTTGATGTCAGAGTGTCACTATAGCTTATATCATTTGCATTGCATGTATACACCGAGATCAGCTAGGCTTTGTGATATAATTTGGCATAGCAGCATGAAATTTAAACTATCTAATGATTGACTCTTAGTGACTCTTAAAATACATCCATACAATAATCAAGTGTTACATCTTTAAATCCTAAAAGAAGGTCAAGGTCTCTGCCACAGAGCTAATATAATAAGCAAGCTTGTAAAATGAGAATGCAGTCACTTTCAGTGGCTTGAAAAACAGTCTTCATAGAATGTAATTTGTACCTTGATCTGCAGCAACAGACTAATCCCACCAGTGCACTGCAGACCATACAGCTCATCACAGACACTACCACTGCCAGGACAATCACAAACCATGTCTCCCGGAGCAACCGCTGTTCTCTGGATGCCTGTGCTGTCACCTGTGATGATGTCACTGAGGAGGTCACATTGTCGCAGTTACCCAGATGCTCACAGGCTACAAAACAAGTCCAGAATTTATTAGAAAGGGTTGCGAACAGTCTTTTTTTAATATTTGTAGCAAAAAATCTCAACATAAATTAAAAGAAGGACATATGAAGTTGTCTCAATCATTCTCCATGTTAATGATCCCTACCATGTTTCTGGCTTAATAATTATGGACCTCAACTTTTTGGTATTATAAGCCTTAGAGTCTGTCAATAGATGTAGATTAAGTGCTATAAAAGTACTATTAGAATTAGAATTGACCTAACAAAGCCTATATCTACATTAACTCTGTTTGGCTGATACTGTAATAAACATGGCAAAGTACAAAAAATAGTTTAGTGGAAAATAGTTACAGGCTTCAAAAACGTTGCTTGCCACCTCTCTATTGTATTGCCTAACTTCTCTTATCTGTACTTATAACTATATGGTTTATCCCACTCCCCTAGATTTTGTATTTCCCTACTGTTTATACTCCACTGTTCAGATTTTTTCCTCCTCAGAACACCAGTTATATAGTCTGCAATGTTACTGTAATGGTCATATGACTTTTGTCATTAGGAAAATATTGGGAGAACATAGGTGAAGATAGAAGTTTGTCTTGAATAATAAAAATGTGTTACCAAGTATTTTGCTCCATATATGTCTTCTTATAATACTTTCTATAGCACCAGACACAGTCAGATTGTTGGTAATTTCCTTGTAGTGCCAACGTTTCATCCTTCTATTCAAAATATGTCAATTATTTTTTAAATAGTTTGATGCCCCCATTGTGTGGAAGGCTCCCCCCAATAAGATTTGTGCATCCCTCCAGTATTGCCTCTTTCAAAAAGAAGCTTAAATCCTATCTTTACACCAAGGCATACCCCACCTTGATCTTGCTTACGATATAGAATAGAATAGAAACATTTATATAGCACAAAATTGATGTAACATCCTCTAATGCACTTGAGGTCAAAAAGGAAAGTCCAGGGACGTATCAGGTCGAGATGCAAAATTAGCGCCCGCCAGGGAGATGTACTATGGTGGAGGATATGTTAGTCTTAACAAATAGGTCTTTAGCTAGCTATGGAAACCTGTTATTGTTTGTTGTGATCATACTGATTGTGGGAGTCTGTTCCATTCTGTGGGGGAAGCCATTGCAAAACCTCGCCTACCAATGGCCTTTTTGTGAGAGACTGAGGAAAGAGAAAGACGATTTCCATGTGTTAAACAACTGGTTTTGATCAAGGATGATAGGTATATGGGTTGAGAGAATTTGATAGCCTTGAAAGTAATTAGATTGTACATAAACAAGATGCGGTATGTGATAGGGAGTCAGTGTAGTTTTTGAAGAAAGGGAGTGACATGGCTAGTTCTATCAAGTCTAAAAACAATTCTATAAAGGGCATTTTGACTCTTTTGGAGTTTAGCTACATTGTATTTACTTACGCCATAAAGTAGGGAATTGCAGTAGTCAAGTCGACTGCTGATCATTGAGTTTGCAAGCAAGGCTGCAGTATCCACACTGAGGAATTTACGGATGCGTCTTAGGTCCTTAAGGTGGTAGTAACAGGCGCGACACATATTGGTTATGTGGCTAGTAAAGGTGTTTCCGGAGTCAAAAGTAACACCTAGGTGATGCCTTAAAGCCCCCTTGTAAAGGGGAGACTTAGCACTAAACAGCCCAGTTGGTATCACAATGTAAATTCGAATTAGATCATCTCTGACTAGTCATAGGTAATCTTTTAACCCTCGCCAGCTAAAAGAGAGAAGCAAATGTATTGTAATCGGGTCTGTTTTCTGTTTGTCTGTTTCTCCATATGTATAACTGAAAAATTGTACGTCAGACCTGGATCACATTATCACACAAGTTAGGGTCTACTTGTGGTTCAGTGCTCCTCATAAATGATTCTCATATGGATGCAGATCATGTTTCCATGGCCCGTATTCACGAGAGGTTTTAGCCAGGATTTAGGCTTAAAGTTGAGACTTTTGTCTCAAGTTTCTGCCCAAAACCTGCTAAGACTTTTGTCTTAGGCCTAGTGGTATTCACAAAGAATTTAAGACTGGTCTTAGGCTTAGCCAAGGGCTCAACTTTAAGACTGGTTAGTAGTGGGCTTAAATTTTGTAAAGAGGACTTAAATATGGCCGCCATAAACTTTTCTCCACTTCAAACTTTAAAATGGATGTAAATAAAGTTTAATTATACAGAACACCTCACTAAAGCAGTCTTTGGAAGTTTATATGTGGTAATAAGGTTTTCCATTTCAAAACAGCACTTTTCCTTAGATAAAATGCATTAAATGAAGGATATATGTCACCAATAGTATAGTTTGAATAGAAAAGAAAGGTCACATGACACAGAAAACCACTGTGGTTATTTGATAATCTTGGACTTAGCTAAGTCACCCTTTGTGAATATGGTTTTAAGACAAAACTGAGACAAAAGTCTTAACTTTAAGACTGGATTTAAGCCTAAGACCTGGCTAAGTCTAAGACCTTTCGTGAATACGGGCCCAGCTATTTTTAAACACAAGCCCTAGCGAGGCTCACACTTTTAGAGTCACATTTTTCATGTATATTTTTTTTGTCTCCAGACTTCCATGAACTGTGCCATAGTGTGATGAGTACCGGACTCATCACTGAAGTTAAGCAGCAATGGGCTAAGTTAGTACTTGGATGGGTGATCACCTCAGTGCACTACTCGTGTCGCTAGGGGCTTTGCGGCTTTCGGCCTTGTTTTCTTTATTTCTCACAAATGTTTTGTTCTTATTGCACCCAGAAGGTGACAGCTAAGAAGATTATATACAATAGATTTGAAGGGTGTGTGTAGCAGGGTCATTAAGTGCAATTTAAGTGCAGACTATTTAGTGCAGACTAGAGAAGACTATTGGGGGGATTGGCCAGTCCGAATAGGTAAGTCTTCAACTATTGTCTTGACTCAGTGACACTGGCCTGGATTCTGATGACTAAGCATGTTCGAATCAGTAGGAGGTATGGTGAATCTGGACATCTCCATGCATTTATTTCTAATAGTTTCTGGAGGCTTGGTAACTTATAGAAATCAGTACTCATGAGTTAAATCTTATAATTTCAATATAGTTCTTTTTAAATATATTATCCAATGCTGTGAAATTGTGAAGGTCAAAATGTTTTGTGAAATGAATTTATATGAAATAAGTTCACTGTAACTCATTTTTATTTTTTATGAAAAATGGTTACACTCTTTGTCAAGTACATTTTTCATAAAATTATTTTTGTATTTTATTTATCTGCATCAATCATTTGTAAACGGTTAACAATCAACAACAAGGAAGATCAGTAACAATTTATATGTAAAAAGGAGCACTAGGAAAGTGCAAACCTCTGCCAAGGCATGTATGATCTATAAAAAAAACCTGATTCAACAAGTAAAAGGTAAAATCCAGATCTTTCATATTTTTGTATTCAGGAGATAATCCGAATCACTTTTAAAACATCTAATCAACTGACATTTTCTAGTGCTTTTAAGGTGTCGTTAATATAATTTTTATTTGAAATCAGTGCCCCAACTTTCCACAAATCCCGGAAAAACCGGTTAATTTTTTGCCTATTGTCAATTTGGCTTACATTGTTCTACCCTTCTTTGGTATGGTCCACTTCTTCAGTAGAGGAGTGTTATAGGTGCCAGTCAACGAATAATAAACAACATGTATTCCACTTTGTGCCAATTTAAGGTGTGTGCCAAGTTATGAAGCCAATCAGTGGAATATTTTAAAGAGTAACTTTTTTTAAAATTAATTTGTACTGCATCGGTGGTTGCTTACATTCCCTTCATTTGGAAACCAGCCTGGAGCTGGACATTTCGGCCCTTTGCCAAATCGGCCCTCAGCAAATCGGCCCCCTAAAAACTCCTGGACAAGTCGGTCCCTGGGTTGAAAATAAATAAATGTAATGCAATAAGAGTACCTTTAAAGCACTTAATCTCCATCATATGACAGACTCTAATCTAATCTAGTGCTTTGCAGGCACAATATCTTCCCCACCAAGGGGAACTCAGTGCGCTAGTTAACCAAATATCATTTCTAATAAGGAGAGTTGAGGGGCGTTCAAGGTCAATGTTCCAGAGTTGTGGGTGAGACCGAGAGGGAAGGAGACTAAGTTGGGAAACTAGAATTGAAAAGGTGGGTTTTGAGGTGTTTACTATCAGCTACGACAGAGGGACTGTTTCTTAATTGGAGGGGGAAAGAGTCTCTAATACTAACAGATATTTAGTATGCACAGTACATCATGTGAGTATGTATTAGGTTATGGCGGATAATTATTTGTGATTATGTATCATATGGATGACAACTTCTAAAGTGATACTTGCAAAATATGAATAACAGATATCAAAGATATTTACACGTTTCATCGAGCTCTTTTAACTTATGACCTCCAGACACTTGCTTATAGTAGAATAATTATAAGTGCAATTATATAATCACATTATATCAAGGTTGGTAAGGTGGCAACTACTTCAGTGAAATAAACAAAAGTGCAAAATTAACATGTATCACAGATTTTTGGGGTGTTGTAATCAATATCTGTTACCCCTTGTCCTTTACTCTCTTATTTGTGTTAGTTTTATTAGCCCATCAATACTCACAAACACAGCTGTATTCTCGCTGTATGACGTCACAGGCACACGTCTGGGGACACGTGACACACCTGTCTGGGGTTAGACCTGCATTGGAGTTGACATGGGCATACACAGGGTCTGCGGAGCTGTCTGCAATTAGATTCCATTTTCACAAAGGGTCTGAGAGGTAGACTGGACTTAGGCTATATCAGGGACTTAAGTCTGAAACTTTTGTCTTTGCTAAGTCTTGGACTTAAATTGATGTTATTATCTATGACCAAGCATATCAAATAACCACAGTGGTTTTCTGTGCCATGTGACCTTATATTCTACTGGTGATATATCTCCTTTGTTTGACACAATTTTATCTTTGGAGAAATGCTGATTTGCATGGAAAACCTTGCAACCACATGTTCAGTTGGATGTCCAATGACTTTTTTAGAGAGGTGTTCTGTGTATTTATTCTATTTTCAGTCATTTCAAATTTTGAAGTAGAATAAATGTACAGCCACCATATTTAAGATTAAGTACAATAAAATATAAAAGCTTTATATATACAACTTTGTAATCATATATTTGTAGCTTACCTAATTTGTAAAATATAAATAAAAATTCGGCACTTGTTGTCACATTCGTACTGCAGGAATACAAAATTATAATCCAGTCTGTGTGTCCTAGTATTAAGGTTAAATATGGTGTTGTGTGGAAAATAGTTACAACATAACATAGTCTTATACTTCAACTCACCACTTCCCTCCTGCATTTTCTCTCTTAGTAACTTGGTCCATGTTTCCACACATGCAAAATGGTCACTGTCTTTTGCAACCTCACGCACCCTATTCTCCTCCTCAGTCGTATCTAGCCAGCCAGTAGGTGTCTGGCCAATAGCTGCCGAGAATAGGATCACTCCCTCTCCAGTCAAAACTCCAACAACCTCTTTCACCTTTTCAGTGTCTTGTGCATCTTCATTGTTGGCATCGCCATCGTAAAATGTCCAGAGTACCTGCTTGTGTTGATTATCATTTTGTTCCAGTGAGAGTTCGCTTCGGCGTGCAGTGAATATCTGGGAAGCTCTTTCTAAAGCTTGCCACACTTTGGTATTGGTTTCTTGGTCAGCTGGAGTTCTCAATGAGGCTATCCTTGACTCGACTTCGCAGGAATCAAATGTATGCTCCTCGCTTGAGATCCCTTCGAATTCGGCAGTGATCGTGGCTCCATAGGACAGCAGGGCAATCCTTCCAAAGTCCGGATGAAGGTAAAGCCGTGAGGTGCTCACCAATGTGTCAATTAATGCATGCACACCTTCCATCATATGGATATTGGTTGCATTAGTGACACTCTTGGATCTGTCAATTAACAGTATCAAGTCCAATTGACGTGGACCTCGCTCGAATGCGCTGAAGAGAGCATCTAGCTTTTGGTCCAGTTCTACTGGATTTTGAGTCTTGCATACCTCAGCATTTATATGGTAAGTCACTTGGATCAGAAGCACTGACAATGTAATGATAAAAAACTGGTTACATATTCCCTGGAAATGCATGTTGAGGTAGTCTGCACAGTAATTTAGCAAATGCCTTAAATCAGCAATATTGTGAAGTAAGTAATAAATTGAAACTAATCAATATATGTGCTAAGAAGCCCTGTGAATTGTGATTTGTAATCTTCATGTTGATTGGCTATGTGCTAATATAGGGCGCTGATTTAAAACAGAAGTCATATCTTCAGCCCCGTAAATTGTACTCCAAAGGGTATTATTGTGTGTGGTTCTCTTTTTTACTGTCCAAAATTTGCTATCTGCATATGCGCACTTTAACAAATACTGTAACACCAAAATAACCCTTTTTCTCAACTGTGTCACATTAAAATATGTCTTTTGTTTTATAAACCTCCTGTTATTATGAACAAATATCATATTCTCACAATAATAAACATATATTGTTTATTTATGCCCTTTTCTATCAACATAACCAAACCTACATTCCAGGTTGTATTTTGTGTCTTATACTATCTCATACACTTGTACTCCAAATTCTTGATATAAAACAATCAGTCAAAACAGGTGATAGAGCTATCACATTTTAACTGCCTCCAGAATACAGCCTTGAGGAATAAATAGACAACTTCTCATGTTGATTACCTTATAACAAAAGGCCAAACACATGTAAATGTTCTTTGATCTTTTTAAAAGAACAATTGGTTCTTGTAAGAAAGAATAAATTCACTGTTTACAGTAAAGACTTGTTTTTTCAGAATTTCCATTAATTTAACATGACTGATTTTCCCGTAAAGTCATGGTCTAATCCACTCTAAACTGTTATACTAATTTATAAACAGGAAACGTAAACAATTTTGTTTCTATTACATTAATTATCCTAGGCACAATTTCACACTCCACCTAAATTGACAGAAATATCGACAAAACAATAACATTAACCTCTGACCAATTAAGATAGACAAATAATCCTTGTTATCTGTAAGTTGATTGGTCGTGTACCAATTTAGGGCGCCAATTTTATGCATAAATTATATTATCGCCCTTGTAAAAGCACTGTTAAAGGTTCAGCAGTTAGTCGTTAGAGTGTAAAGTTCATCTAGAACTTGTGTCCATATATATTGTACTTAAACTATTCCCAAAGTAACTTCGACATAATAAACATAAAGATTTTCTAATCACGATTTGTCAAATTTCAGAGCCGATATAAGGAGTTTGTTTATTCCTGAGTTACACATAATAATATGATTCCGTAAACATTACTGCTGTCTGTCACTTACACTCAATTCACAGACCTATATGTTAAAGCTTTTCATTCAGAACCAGATGTGGCCCCAGGCGTTTTTATATTTGCATAGAGCAACATTTAAAACTTATATCAAAAGCCAACACAATGAAATAATGATTGATAGTTACAGGTGCTTTACTTAACAGCCGGTACTATGTTAAACCAATCTACAAACATTTGTACATGTCAATACATTCTTTATGTACACATAAACTTGTGTATAATAATTATCAATACATACCTATATAGATATTATATATTATAAACAGATATGTACATTGGTGGTTGGAAAGGTATTAGCTGCATTCTGTTTGTACTTACTCTTCTAAACCACGCCCACATGTGCAGTGAAGGGAACATACTTATTGGGAACCAACACACAAAGTCTGGTATTACAATAATAATTATAATAATAATAATAACTATAATAATAATAATAACAGAAACTTTTATATAGCACCAAACTAATATAGATCTTCTACTATCCTAGATTCGCATCTGCCCAAGAGGGGTGACTATAGTACGGTGGATACGACAGTCTGAACAGATAGGTCTTGAGTCGGTTCCAGAAACACTAGACGGTCTTCTGCAGTCTAACATTTAAAGGCAGCTTCTTACATATTTACTTTGGTAAGGGTGTAGTAACAATTCTAAGTGTGGTTAGCATGGCAATATCAAGGGGACCTAACCTAAATCAAGAACACTCGCAGAGTGCATACTTCTGCCAAGACACATAATAATAAGCAAACAGGAAGATCCAGATTATTGTTTTTGCATCCAGTTGATGATCCAGGTCACTGTCAAAATTTAACTGGATCTAAGTTGGACCAAGAACCATCTTCTGATTGTTTTTAAAGAAGATCCAACCAGCAGTATTTGTGTAATCCTGATAACAAAGAATCAGACAAACAGTCAAGAAAATAATACTTTCTTAGCAGATGTAACTATAACATCATTTTTATGAGAGTATAGGAGATACTGTGTCCACAGGTTGTAATGAGGATTGCATACAAACCTCAAACAGTAGTTGGGCATTTTGCCGAACCCTCATCACTGTGGGTGATACCACCTCTAGTGTTAATGGGGTACAACCACTGAAGAACTTAAACTTCCAGTAAGATAAGCCTTTTGGTTGTTGCATTACAGAATGAGTTCAGTTTACTGTGAAATCAGATAATGGTAAAACTGTGTTCACTGCTAATGAACTTAAATATGTACAATACAATTGTAATTCTTGATCCCCGCTTTGCTACATTTCTTTTAGGTGTGACCTATATTAAAGAGGTCCTGTGTTGATTTAGTATTAAAGGTAGCTGTATACTTCTCCGGACAAATGGCAGCAAGATTAAATCATCTCTGGTCTGGTTGAATAGTACACATCACAAATGTGGGTGAAATCTCACCTAATATATGAACTTTCATAGCACTTAATCTCTACCATGTGACGAATATATTGATCATTATGCAGAATATAATCCAGATCTTTCCAAAAAAGAGTTATCCCATTTGGTAAGGTCATTTGCTCCTAAAAAATTCAGAATGATTAGTTCATTATTTTTGGAGTTATCCCAATCACAAAGCCCAAATCATTGCAAACAGGGATATTCTAAATTTGAGATTTTTCCCTAAAAAAATTAATCAATTCCTCTGGTCAGCCCCTAACCACACTAGGCATCAAGATGTGTTCATCAGTTGTATAGTAATGTCATACGGACAAACAAACAGACAAAATATCAAATGAACACACACACACACACAAAACTCCCTTGATTAAGGTAATGAGCTTATTTATACCCAGAAAGACACTTCCATACAGCTAACTTAACAGCCTGTGTCCAAAAGAACCTGAGTGGTAGAATTTCATATGTTTTTTCTGGCAAGTCATTCAAGATTTTAGATGCATCAAGGGCAAAACTATGATTAAAATGTTTCACTGTTTTTTAACAGATGGGTGAAAATGTGAACCAGTCAAGTAGTTGTTGTCATGGCCATCCTGACTGGTGTTACCGAAGAAATTAGTGAGACACTAAAATAATTCAATCTTTGTTACACAACACAAAGCTACAGCCTTGCTTAAGGCTCAAATTTGTACTATATATTTTTTTTTAAATGCAAACAAATATTCAGTGTTTATAAAGCACTCATATATGTTATGAGATATAAGCTTAACAGAAAGAGACTCTGTCTTTGCCGTTTGCTAATGTAAAAGCATGCATGAGTACATTATATAAACTGAACCTTCATTGTCTGAATTTAACAATGTCCCTTAACTGTGAAGAAACTTGAGCCTTTGCACACGATAACAAACAAAGCCATTGCACACGATATACATTTATAGCCTCCGTCAAGGAGGTTATGTTTTCGACTGGGTTTGTTTGTGAGTTTTGTGCCTTTGTTTGTAAACAAGATAACTCAAAAACTTATGGACAGATTTTGATGAAATTTTCAGGATATGTCTGAAAATGTAAAAGGAAGAAATGATTCAATTTTGGGAGTGATCCAGATCACTATCTGGATCTTCTGGATTTATGAAATGTAATTTTTAAAGACAGATAACTCAAAAAGTTATGGACGGATTTTGATGAAATTTTCAGGAAATGTCCTAAATGGGACAAAGAACAAGTGATTAGATTTCAGGAGTAAAAAAATATATTGGGAGTGATCCGGATTGAGCTCCCTTGGCGGAGGTCAGCGGTCTCCAAGTGCTCTTGTTAAAACTACTTGACAACTGAAGTATCAAATACCTTAGTAGTTCAACATAACTGAGAGAGGTGATATTCATTCACGCCAGTTATTTTATTAAAGAACTTATGCACAAACCCTTGCCCACAGGTATTGCCCACTGTTAATTTATCTGTTTGTTAGAAGGATTAGGCAAATACAACTGGTGGGAACTTCATGAAAAAAATCAGAAGATGGGTCTTGGTCTAGTTTAGATCGCGTTAAATTGTGAGACTGATCTAGATCACCATCTGGATGCCCCCCCTCCCCCCCCCCCCCCCCCCCCAAAAAAAAATCTGCCTTATTATTACATACTATACCTTCAGTGAAAACAGAGTATGGTACACGAGTGCCAACTTCATTGTAGTACTGTAATGTGTAGTATCACCTTGTTCTGCAGAGGCCTTAAGGACTGGGTTTCTTTTCATAGAAATATGCGAGAGCCTTTATGGATGTTTTATAAAGGGTGATAACGCAATCACTACTAGATATCACCTCCTCAAATTGGCTCATGACCAATCAAAATTCTTCTTACAAATAATAATATTTATAACAATGCCCCTGATTGGTTGCGCTTGCTTGAATTATTATTTGCTTCATATTTGTGCCAATGTTAGGGAAATACAAAATTAGTAGCCCAGGCAGTGGGTATTAGTGAAGAATATCAATATGGGGCTACTTTAGGTCAGCTTAACTGAAAACTGTGAACTGTGTGTAAGACGACAAAGTCTTGTTGATCCGTTTTCAGATCAGTTTATTGAGCAATATCTTTATGTACAATTGGAGACGTTATTGGCTGTTTACTTAGCAAGGTACTAAGATCAACAAATAATCTGGAGACACACCTATTGGGCAAACCTTTCAGTACTAGTGTTAACAGATTACATGTTTTTATTAAGGCGGATCTGGGCGACCTGTGGGGTCAGTCTTGTAGGAATAAGTGCATTTAAGTATGTACTGGTTTAAAGACTGACATTTTATTAAGAATATGCCCCCCTTGAAACAAGAATTGATCCCTTTATGTTGTATAATTTATGTAATTTTACATGCAAAGTATTATATTTATAATTTAAAAACAATCAGGCCTGTCTCTCCATTGTTTTCAAACAAAACCCTATATAAACTGCAGCTCTTCCACATTTATGGATAATTGTAAGACCTGGCCATTTTTTTTAACTGCGAGCTCTAGACAGGCTTGCGCTTCTTTTTTCTCTTTTTTCCTGACTTGTCTTCCACAATTGTGGCGCAGTGTGAGGAGCATCTGTCTGTTCACTGAGGTTAAGTGGCGATGAGATATGTTAGTACTGGGATGATTGACCGTCTGAGTCCTACACGAGCTATGGGATGTGTCTGAGTTGGAATTTCTTCTTGTCACCAGACTTTTATAAATTCTAATGCACTACTCGTGTCTCTGATGGCTGTGCAGCTTGCTCATGTAAACCGAAAGACTTTTCGGCCTTGTTCCAGCTAGGGCACTGCTGTTAGGGAATCTGTTTTAAAGAGATAGGTACAAATATGAATTACTCAAATGTTTTTTAAGAAGGGTGAGGTGATCAGTCTTGTAAAGCAAAGAAGATTAGTCAGCAGACATGCAAGATTTAGCATAGGACCACTGATTTTTACTTTACATGGAGCTTAGTTGAACTGAGAGGACATTGGGTCATATTATTAGTAGTAGTAGTAGTAGTAGTAGTAGTAGTAGTAGTAGTAGTAGTAGTTTGCGACTCCAAAATTAATTTAGTGACTTATTTTGCAATATCTGTACACATAACCACAAAACTTACCAGATTGGGGTAATATTCTCACAATTGTTGGTGTCTACTCATGGATTCATCCATATTAAAATTGATCTAGTTCTGAATCAATAATCACGTTCCGGGATCTAAATTAGAAATCCAGTTTTTTTACGAGCTTTCAGACCTACCCACAAGCAATAGTTTGTGTGTTCTTAAGCACCACCAATTGCATATGTCGTGTAGCTTAACCAGTTAGCTTCTGATCACTGGAAGCTGAGCAGATCTGGGATTGGTTAGTACTTGGATGGGTGACCGTCTCAGTCTTCAACAGATACAAAGTGACTCGAATCATCACCTAGGGGCTCGGTGGTGTAGCGGTTAGAGTTCTTGCCTCCAACCTCTGAGGCCACCGGTTTGAATATCGTGCCAGGCGCTTCATGTTGGAAAGTTGGTAGTTACTTGCCGATACCCAGTGGTGCACTGGTTTCCTCCACCTGTAAACCACCCGTCGCAATATGACCCTGGTTGTTGAACCCGATGTAAAACAACAAATAAATCTAAGTCTAATCGAATCATCACCTAAATGACAGTCCTGTCACAGTATAACCTATACAAATAACCAGGTACAACATTAAGTCAATCATTTAATTAATCAATTAGTCTTTGGCACTGCTTGTACTTTCTTGAAAAGTATGGAGAAGATGGGTTAAACAAACTAAAGGATTTGTTTTGTATCTCTGAATAAGCTGATTGTGGGGGAGCTGCAACTGATTATTTCAACCACAAATCATCAGGAGAGAAAAACTTACCCACAAAGGCTGGATGAACCTCAGGGTTCGCCCTGATTATGTTCTCGATTTGTACAAGTAAAAACCATACATCCCCATGCTAACAAGGTAATATCTCAAAGGTATAGTTTAAAAGGGTTGTTGACACAGTGTTATTTGTCATTAAGTGTCCAAACGGAGGAGTGAGAGGGGGGCTAGTATCGCATCTATAACAGAACACATGAAAATTTCCATATAACAAAGCAATTTGATTGAAAAGAATTATTCTGTGGAATGTATGTGGAAAAAGTCGTATCTTTATTTGGAGCTAACCAGAGAAGGGTAGAACAATCAGCCATAGGGAACCATACAGATAGCCATTCTTGTGAGGGTTATCTGCCTGATGTGACTCAAACAGTTGGCTAGTTTTTGCGCATGTCATTGTATTGCAATAGGTTTGAATTTCAGTGAGTGATGTGTTTTGTCCCACAAACAATAGTTCTATACTTGCTTGGAATCGAACTATATCAATAATGAAATATGCTCATTTGTTGCAAGAACAGAATATAAGAAGAATAACTTAACACAACTTCAACAGAAAATCCTTGTTTGTCTTTGTGTAAATTATATAAAATGGATAAATTTTAATTGTTATATGCGTTAACACAATTATAGGTTATGGTAAGGTCACATTTTTCTTTACAGTCATATTTACGTTTATTTCCTGTTCCCTTGATAACCTCCTGCTTAAATGGCTGTCCCATTTTGGCGATAATGCTTTGTGATGGATTTACGATTCTGTAAGTTGTCAGATGACACAGTAGATTTTTTTTCATCACAGTTTTCTTAAGACCATTGCAAAGCCATCATGTACAGAAGTTACAGAACTTTGCAATAGGTTCCAGATTGGAGGAGATCACAAACCCATCGCCTAAAGTTTACCCAATATTACACCCTTTCAAATTATCACAAACTGCAAGCGATCCTTATCAGATTTTTGTCATCGTAAAACTATCGTACACCTATCTTCTCACTTACAAGTCATCTTTTTGATCATACAGCAATATGAAACATATCACCACACTTGCAAAGTAGTCTTATCCATCTAACAGAGATATTAAAACCATCTTTTGGATCTTTAATCGATCTTTTAAAGGTTTGTAAACTTATCGTAAACAAATTTGTGGGCAATCACTGCATTATTGCAAAGCTATCTTTTCTATCTTACATATATCTTAAACATATCTTAAACCCATTTCAAACTACACCTATAGATCGTGCAATATTTTATTTTTCTAACCTTAAACTAGGTTTATGATTCATTTAGCTAAGACCCCTTCTGAGACCATTTGAGATAAAAACTTAGCTGAGCCAAAAGGGCAATATTGAGCCAGTGGATCAGTCTGACACTGGGATAAGTCTTAGACCTTTCGTTTAATCAGGGCCCGTATTCACAAAAGGTCTTAGCCAGGGCTTAGGCTTAAAATAGAGACTTTGGTCTCAAGTTTCTGCCCAAAAGCTGCTAAAGACTTTTATCTTGGGCTTAGTTGTATTCACAAATAATTTAAGACTGGTTGGTAGTGGGCTTAAATTTTGTAAAGAGAACTTAAAGATGGCCCCCATAAACTTTGCTCCACTTAAAAATTTTAAATGGCTGTAAATAAAGTATAATTATACAGAACACCTCACTAAAGCAGTCTTTGAGAAGTTTATATGTGGTAACAAGGTTTTCCATTTCAAAACAACACTTTTCCTTAGATGAAATGCATTAAATGAAGGATTTATGTCATCAATAGTATAGTTTGAATAAAAAAAGAAAGGTCGCATGACACAGAAAACCACTGTGGTTATTTGATAATCTTGGACTTAGCTAAGTCACCCTTTGTGAATACAGTTTAAGACAAAACTTGGCTGAGACAAAAGTCGGGATTAAGACGGGATTTAAGTCTAAGACCTGGCTAAGTCTAAGACTTTTCATGAATACCAGCCCAGAAGTTATCACATGACTTCATTTATCTGTTTGTCTACATTTAAAACAATGATATTTGTGAGTTTCTAGATGTTTATACCTCATACTCTACCTTCCGGTCTCACATGAATGTTTTCCCCGGAAGTAAAATTTTAAGTACCTCAAGATTAATACTAAACCAGGAGTAAAACTTATTCTGTATTAATGTTGTTATATTATTGTTTAAGCATTATAATTTTTCCAAATATCCATAACTTACAAAATATGTTGAATATTCTGTGAAATATTAGTATTTTTATCATATAATACAACCATATGTACGGTGATTGGACCATAGTCGTAGAAAAATTTCATGACAGAAAAATTTCATGGGCAATCAAATACCTGTACTTGGCAATAAATGATCAGGCGTCAGCCACTAAGGTGAACCAGTTTAAGTGTTATAAATCTCCAATTATCACTCAAAGATACATAATTTAATCAAAATTATGAATACAAAAATTATCTTGTATAATCAGCAATAAGCCATTTTCCAAATATCATATATAAATTGAATTAATTGTATACATACAAAATTTATAAAGAATTAAATCATTTAAAATAAATCGCAATCAAGGCTTCTCAAGGCATGGTGGAGTAACTTTGTCGACTAAAGCTTGCTTTGGGTGGTTTGTGCATTTTATACACAAGATTCCTTAGATCTGGTTTTAATTTACTTGCATATATATTTGCTGTATTGCATTATGATCTTTACCTATCTAGTAACCTTCAGAGGTCACTAGTATAGTCCCTGAGTTACATTCACTTCTCGGGACAGGTATGCATTTTAGTTCCATTTCAACCCGTTGGTAGACTCATAATGTCTTCTTGTATATTTTTCACCTGTGGGAAGCTCACCTGCCTTCCTGTGTCTTATTTCTTTATTTCCTTATCATTTCCCTCACAGAGTTTGCGTATTTTTAATATTTTATAATTGATGACCAAAGAAACATGTGTATGGTAATCTGTTAATTATAGTAATCGGGTAATCTGTAATTATAGTAACAGGAATGTATACAGTACTGTGCCATAGTGCAAATATTACAAAGCCTGTTAGTTAACAGAGTGCTAGAACTTTCAAGTATTTTTCAAGTGTCAGCTGATATTTTGCAGGTCAAAAGTAAGATGAACAACAATAGGTTCGTATCTGGAGATCTAGGTTCACACTAGTTTAACTCAAATATTGGACTGCATGGTTGGTTGAAAAGCCACTGCATTCTTGTTAAAGACTCTGAAGAGGATGAAATTGAAAAGGTACAAGACACCTTTCTCTTCTTGAATGATGGAAGGTGAACTGCCACAGTTACAGTAACCTTAGTGTTTTGGCCAAGCAATATCTAGTGATACCTGCAACATCAACACAATCTGAGTAATATTTTCCCTCCTCTTGTAATACTGTTGTACATAAAGGGGTACTCTTTAGATCTTAATATGGTTAATTAACTAGTATTTTGTCATTCAACGGCATACAAAAGGTACTCAACTCAGCACGAAGTAAACCAGTTCCATAGGAATTGGGATCACAAACTCAAACAAAACCACTCGGAGAGCAAATGCCTCCGCCAAGGCATGTGATAATAAGCAAATATAATAAGCAAAATTATATAATTTTGCATACAGATGATGATCAAGATCACTCTCAAAATTTAATAGGGTCTAAGTTGGACCTTAGAACCATCTACTGATTTGTTTTCAAGAAGATCCAACCAGCAGTATTTGTGTTATGCTGAAAACAAACAAACGGATCAATGGTCATGAACATAATACCTCCTTGGCAGAGGTAGCTAGTGACAATACAGCAACAAGGCTAGAAAAATGAGTTCTATCTTTGGCAAGTAACTTTAACCATTTGTCTCAGAAAATGTCGCTCAGAACCTGAAGCCCTTAAATCAATAAGTTGGCTTTTCTTCAGTGATGAATTTTAATCAGGTTGTAAGGACAAACTACCAAGAGTACTGTCTTACATCCTCGAGAAGTCTGGAGTCCTGAACTATCCACTGTGGTATAACCGTGGTAATTCCGTTAAGAAAGTCAAGCTGTATATTAATGACAATAATTTTCTTCGGTACAAAATTTATCTTTCTGTAATATTAAAAAATAGTAAAGCTGCTCACACCAATATTAGTGAATCTCTGTTGATGACAGTTATTGTACATGATAGGTCTAACAATAGTTTAAACAGGAACACTCAGTGCATAACTCAGCCAAGATATGTATGATTTAAAAAAAAATCTGGATCTGTGATATTTTTGTATCCAGGCGGAGATCCAGATCCCTCTTAAAGTTTAATAGGATCTGATCTAATCTAATGTGCACTTTTATAGTGCTTAATCTCCATCATTTGACAGACTCCTAGGTGCAACAAACAAGGTGAAAATGGTAAGTCCAATGATATAGCCAGGTCATACCAAAGAAGATGCGGGGCTGATGGCGAGGCTATGGCAGATTATGCCACTAACAGATGGCAGGTATGTTAAACAGGTAGTTTTTGAGTGAAATGAGTGTAGTTGCTTTAGGATGGGTATAACATGAGCATACTTTTTCTGATTTGTGACAATATGTGCAAAAGTATTCTGAATACTCTGTAGCTTGTGCTGATTTAAACATGACAAACCTCTAAACAGAGAGTTACAATAGTCTAGACGGCTACTAATCTGCATCAAACCACACACCTAAGTTTTGGACGATGTCAACAGGATGAAGAAAACTTCCAAGAATACTGAAAGGAAAATGAAAGGAGATTTTCTGATGTTGAGCCTTAGAAACAAAAACAGCAAATTCAATTTATCAGGGTTGAATTTCAATTTACTGACAGCTTTTCATCAATGTACATCCTGAAGGCAGGCATTTAGCTTGGTAAGAGCAGCAGAACCATTTTTGTGACATAGATAAACATATAATTGGGTGTCATCTGTGTAAAAATTAAATTTTATATCAGGATGAAGGCTGATCTTTTTGGTTAGTGGAATTGTATGAAGTAAGAACATCAGTGGATATAACTCGGATCCTTGGGATACTCCAAAGATAAGCTTGTTCAAATAATGTTGAATCTATCATAATAGCCTGTCAACTATGAGATCAAGACCCATCTTCTTATTTTTTCATGACAATCCCACCAGTAGCAGTATTTACTACTGCCGTAACGAGTTGTCCGTAACTCGAGCCGTAACTTAGTGGGTGTCATTTAGAGATCACACTGATTTACTCAAGTTAAACTCGCGTTTAAAAGAAATAAATATAAAATAAATTATGACGTGCTAATCTTGTTACAAACTTCACATTTATCTGGGACAACAATTGCACTGCTGTTCCATCCTGTGTACATATTTTGTCATTGTTTTGTTATTTTCTTTTTATTCATTTATTATTTTATTTATTTTTGTTTTGTTTTTTTGTTTTTCATATTTTATTTACTACATATAATGATGACAAAAGACATTACAAATGACAATGACAACAACTTAGAAAGACAAATAACATAAAAGTGGCATGTAGAAAAACAATATTTTCAGACGGGTAATATGCAAATATGGTTCTTTAATTAAAGTATGTTTAAAATTGTTTGATAAACATTTTGGACAATATCACTTCCTTCTTTTTTTGAGTAAACATCATCTAAAATAGCGACTTTGCACTTGAGCTGGGAAAGGAAATCCTGGAAATGAATTGGGTTTTCTTCTGTCTTTCTTTTGTTTATATACCATTTTCCCAAAAGAAAAAGATAATTAGGCAAAAGGAGGTCTAAGTTTTTTGCATATGGTATCCCCAAAAGTACTTCGCAGATGGAGAATTGTAAAGTTATTTCAGTGTTAGTACTCAACCATAGCTTAAGATGCTCCCAGAAATCAGCACTGACAGGGCAAAGTACTAGGTGATGCTCTAGAGTGTCAATGGAATTATTATCGCAATATGTACATAAATCTGAAACTGCTATCTTCCAGTTGTGTAGATTGTGTTTACAGTTTAGCGTTCGGTTTAACACTTTATACTGAAAAGTTTGCAAGGGCGGTTCATGTGTAATTCTGTATGACAAGTTAAAAATGTCTGTCCAATCAATATTTTCCAAAAAAGGGAAAAGATCTATCCATGTTTCAAGTGATGTGGGACATTTTGACTTCCTATTGATTAATTCCCAATAAATGTCTTTGCTGCTTAATTTATTCAAAGGCCTGACTCTGTTTTTGACTTTGAGGCTTAAGTCTGTTGGGTTAGAGTCCAGCCTGCCAGGTTTTGTTTTGAGTTTCTCTTGCCAATTTTTTGGAATTGCATGTATTAGTCCTCTATATTCTAACTGAGACATCTTGAATGGCAAGTTAGCTTTGAAATCTTCAAAATTTAGGAAACAGCCCGTAGAGTCTAAGAGGTCCTTGATTTGGGTTTTTAAATACTCCTTATTTTGATTTATGATAGATTCAGTCAAGCAGGAGCCACCTATTTGTATGTATTTGTTGTACAACAAGTATTCGCTCATTATTTCATTACAGTGAATGGGTGTACAATTTTTAATATCAAACCAACATTCTAATAATTGTCAATGGTACTGTGTTCGTGCAGGCTGCTTATACATGTTCTCTGGTAACTTAAAGGAGAACAGGTTGATGTCAATACCCAAGAGTAATTGCTCGAGTTTTTTCCATTTTCGGTTATTGTTATCTGTTAGACGTTTAATCCACATTATTTTTTGCGAAGCATGTATGCTGTATATATCAGGCATTTTGAGACCGCCTTCACCATATCCGCTTATGATTGTACTCTTCTTTATTCTTGGTGGTTTGCCTGACCATAGGAAATCAAGGAATAATTTGTCAATTGTCTCAAGTAAACTATTGGGAACATAAACAGTGCCAAGTAGGTGTATTAGCTGTGGTACAATAAGTGATTTCAGAATAGTTATTTTACCCTTCCAAGATAATGTCCTCGATTTCCAAATGTTAAGAATTTTCTTTATATTTTCCACTTTTTCAATAAAATTTAAGCGGTTCGCTAGATCTATGTCTTTTGTGAACCATACTCCTAGCGTTTTGAAAGGCCCATTTACAGGTTTTATCCCTTTTAAAGTCCCTTTTAATTGTGAGTGCTGTAGATGGTATCCACCCAAAGGAATCAGTTCAGTTTTGTCTAGATTTACCTTGAGACCAGAAATTAGCCCAAATTTATTGAAGCGTGTGATAACTTGCTTCAGTGACTGTATATCTGACAGAAAGACAGTAGTGTCGTCTGCTAGCTGGGCAATCTTGAATTCGGTTTCCTTTATGGTGATTCCTTTGATGGAAGCGTCTGATCTTACATTTATTGACAATATTTCTGCAACTAAAATAAATAGCAGAGCAGAAATTGGGCATCCCTGTCTGATACCTCTACTTAGTGGAAAGTAATTGGAAATATAACCGTTGTTCGTTATACAAGAAAATATGTTTGTATATAGGAGTCTTATCCATGTTGCAAAATTTCCACCAAGGTCAAAAGTTTCCAGGGTCTCAAATAAGAATGACCATTCTACAGTATCGAATGCTTTTTCGAAATCAATCAAGGCTAAGATACCTGGTTTTTGATAGATTGATGAAGTCTGTATTAAATCATTAATTGTAATAATATTTTCCCCTATATACCTGCCCTTAATGTATCCCACTTGGTCTGGATGCACTAATGATGATATAACTTTTTGCAATCTTATGGCTAGGGCTTTAGCTAAAATCTTGTAATCTGTGGCCAGGAGGGAAACAGGACGCCATGATTTCAAATAGCGTAGATCTTTGTCCTTTTTAGGTATCAAGTTTAGAGTTCCTCTTCTTTGACCATCTGCTAGTTCACCATGTTTAAAGGCAAAAAGGTAACTGTCTAGGAGTGGTTGTTTTAAGTTGTCCCAGAAACACTTGTAAAAGTTTGTTGTTAGACCGTCAGGGCCGGGTGATTTATCAAGGGCCATTTCTTTTAATGCGTTAGATATTTCTAGTAAAGATAGGGGTTCATTGCATAATTGTTTAGCTTCCATATCTAGCTTAGGGATAGAACTGTTATTTAAAAATAATTTGCGGAGCTCAGTGTAGGAGTCCTCTTTACATTTACAGGAATACAAGTCTGCATAGAAACCTACTTGTTCTTGCAGAATTTCATTTGGTTCTGATGTTTCAGTACCATTTGGTTTGATTATTTTCTTTATATATTTTGTGCTATAGTTTCTTTTTTCAAGGTTAAAGAAATATTTAGAATTTTTTTCTCCATATTCGACCCATTTGGCTTTTGATCTTACCATGGCACCTTTAGTTTTTTCGTTTTGTAGATTTTCCCACTCAGTTTTTATTAATTGGTAATCTACATAGTTACATTCATTTTTGTCTAAATTTTTTTCTAGATAATCGAGTTTGGTCGAGAGCTCCATTTCTCTTTGACGCCTATGTTTTGCTTTTTGTCCAGAGTATAAAATTGTGTCCGATCTAATTTGACATTTTAAAAATTCCCATAACAAGTTCTTATCATCAAAATTTACTTCTTTTATCACTTTCAAAATTGTTGATTTAATGAGGTTTACATATGTTTTGTCATTGAGAAGACCATTATTAAATTTCCAAGTACCCTTACCCCTCCTTTTAATCTCTAATAGCTGTAAATGGAGATCCAGGATATTATGATCTGATTGATAACCAGGTTTGATGTAGACCTTGTTTGTACAATACTGTAGGGATGAAGATATGAACCAATAGTCAAGTCGTGATTGTACTAATCCTGAACGTGATTTTTCTCGCCTAGTGAATTGTTTCACTGAGTCATTTCTTATGCGCCAAATGTCAATCAATGAGTATTCTTCAAGAAGATTTATTAGATTTTTACAGTAAGGACTTTGTTCTTCGACCCTGCCCCCTAGTTTATCTTTACTGGGATTAAGGCAAACATTAAAATCACCACCAATCATGACCCTTTTGTCACTGTACTTGTCAATAATTGTATGAAGGTAATTTAAAAATTTGATTTGCAGTGCATACTTATCTTTGGTTGGTGCATATATATTTATAAGAACTAATTCATTTTCTTCAATTAAGCAGGTTAGAGCGATTAATCTCCCATCTTTATCGCACTCTACTTTAGATATATTAATATCTACATTTGAGGGCATCAAAATTGCGACTCCCTGTTTTGTAGTAGAACAATGCGAAAAGTAAATTTTTGAACCCCATTCTCTTTTCCATGTTGTTTCATCTGATTCTATTGAGTGGGTTTCTTGTAAAAAAATGATACCCTTGTACATATCTTTTAGCCAGTGAAATAGCCCAATTCGTTTATCAATATTTCTTAAACCTCTACAGTTAAAAGAGGATAGTGTTATAGAATCCACCATAACTTATTCTTTTATACATAGTATTATGAGAAGTGAGTCATACAGTTTGGATTTTGACATATTCAACATACTCACTTTAAAGAACCAAGATGCGAAAGATGTAGCTAACAACATCATATCACGTATAGTACATACCAAAAGAACGAAACACATTGACACATGAACAATTACAGCACTACAATTATAGTCCACATTAAGAAAAGCAAACAAGACAGATACAATACAAGTATGTAGCATGAGTAGGTAATAAAAAAGATGAAAAGGATCACATGGATGTGTAAATGGAACCTCAAAAGCCATTTTGATTTTTGAACAAAATTATCTTAATTATAGAGTTCCTAGGCTCTTGTTATTAATATTTCAAGGAGAGCTTGTTTGAATGCCATATCTGGGCATTTCTTTAAAGTAAAAAGCTTTTGTGTTGTCTATATTTAAATGCTGATAGACTATATTTTATGAATCAAACACTCATTGAGTTATACGAGCAATTTAGGTCCTCCAACCTTCAAGTACACATTTACAAACTACAAGGATGGTACATTAATACACCAGATGCACTTTGGTCTTTTCAATATTGAAACTACAGGCATAAACTGCCATTATCGCAGGTTAATCATTCCAACTTTAAACATATTGTACTAACTGAAGATGTAGTGTCAACATATTAACATATTTTTATTGATTTTATGAAATGACTGGGGGTTTATTTTATGTCAATACACTGTCGTTATGGGAATTCCATTGATCTACTTTTTGAGTTCAGATCTGACTTTCATAAGCATTTCGCCCAACCAATTCTTCCCGCTCCATTTCTCTGGCTTCCATAAGTCTTTGTCTTTCAAGGATTTTCCAGCGCCCCAAATTTTGTCTTGGCTCGCCTCCACTAGTTTAGTATCTCCGGTGGATAGCAAGAAGTCTTTCAGAAACTGATTCTGGGAAAATTTTGAAACTAAGCCTGCTTTAATCTTCCCTTCAGCAACACTCAACCATCGGTGATTGTCAAAGTGCTTAATTTTTTTCCCAATGTTTTTCATTGTAACAGGATCTGACTCTCTTTTAAGTGATCTGATTGCTTCCTGATCCCCAAACTCCTCAGCTTTAGTAACCATAAAGAACTGTTCCATGCAGTTGTAGGCTTCGCCATTTACTTTAAATTCTGAGGGGTAATGGTTTGACAATGGTGAGAATTTGCTAAAGAACGCAGTTATGTTGTTTTTGGATGGTGTCATCACATTCTCCAAATGCAACTGTTTTGGTAGCTGTGACAAATTGTGGACCCCATAGGTCTTGCCATTTATACGAAGCTTATCTTCAACTAGCTTTGGCTTGCTGTCTTCACGACAGTATTCCGGATAGGATTTAGCTGCATGCAAGATTGGAAGTAGTGTCCTACGTCTGGCTTCTACTTCTTGTGGCAAATCATCCATAATCCTAACTTGACATCTCTGGTAGATTTCACTGGAGTGACGTAGGAGTGATATTTTGTCTTTCAAGTGATGAAACCTGGCCATTATTGGTCTTTCACCGTATTTTTGTAGTCTGCCAAGTCTATGAACTTGTATAAAAGTACGGTCGTTGAAATCTGAGCAGAACGATTTAAACACATTCAGCAGTTTTTCTTCACAATTTTCATATGGATGCTCCTTTATGCCTAGCACTCTGATATTTTCTCTCCTCGAATATCTCTCTTGTCTTTCAATTTTCTCTCTCAGAAACCTATTTTCAGATTCAAGTTGCTGTATTCTATTTTCCAATTTTGCAGCATCTGGTATTTTTCCTAACTGCTCTAGTATTGGCTGTAGCTTCCGATCCATAAGAGAACTGATGTCTGATAAACTAAATGTTCCAACTGGACTGACATCCATTTCAGTATTGGGCCTTTTGAACGAATAGGGTGTGGAAGCTCCTAAGTCCTCAGCCATAGTTATTTCCAGAGTGGTAGAGTGGTAACAAATGAACAACGAAGGGTTCTGTAACACAACCAGTATCCCAATGTGTTGAAGACTTTTATTTTTGTTTTGTTATTTATTGTTTTTTATTTTATTTTGTTCCATCCTGCGTACACATTTTGACAAAATTCAATGGATGGAACAGCTGGTTGCTGAGGTCACCACAATGTACAAAACATGCATGAAACAATGTATTCCTTGTAAAATAGGGAAAAAATGAAAAAGTCTCATAAATAAACCTAAATGTCATGTTAGAATAGAAATAATCCACTGTAAGATTATAAATTTGCCAATAAGATTACTTTACGATATTATAAATATGATTAGAATCAACAAAGGTCTGGGCCAATTTCAAACAGTTAGAATTTCTTGTAAACTGTTCCCGTATGGTTTAAAAGTACTGCACTCGTAAGGCTATGGGGAAGTACCGTATTTTTTCCGGAAGTGCCATGGTTAAATGCAGTATACAAACCATCATCACTCGTGGACTATTTCTACATTAACAGACATTGCCTTTGATTACTTTAACCGGCTGACTTCAAAATGAACTAACAGTTGGGTTACAGAGTTTGATGCTGTCATCACAAGCTACAAATGAGTAGAAAATATTTATCATGGCTTGTTTCCTGTTGTGGTAGTATCCATTATGGGGTTGTTCCATTTCTGCGATATATCATAAACCCTGCTCCCGATTTTCAATTTTCAGGAATCGGGAACTGAATCTTTACAAGCTTAATGGTATTAAATCCATCATACATAGATCCTGTACTGAAAATATGGTACTTCCTCATAGGTTTACGAGTACAGCACTAAAAACCAATCAGGAACAGTTTAAGAGAAATTCAAATTGTTTGAAATTGTCGCATACCTTTGCCAATTCTTATCATATTTATAACATTGTAAACCAATCTTATGCCCCTGTTCCACCAAAGGACTAAGCCCAGTCCTGTCCGCGACCCTTAATCATGGACAGTCAGTGAAAAAAAAGGAAAAATGGGCGGGAATACCGAATCGGTATTAAAGCCTGGGATTAAGTTCAGATCAGCCTCGGAAAGCCTGAGGAGGCCCCAGGTGGCCCCACACAGTCCCCGACTGTTCTGTGACTAAGAACTGATTAAGCCATTTTTCTGGTCAGTTTAAACCACGATCTTGTCGTAGACATACTGACTGGGTCCCAGGACGCCTCAGGCCTCCTGGGACTAAACCCCGGCTAACCCCCGATTAAGTCCCAACTTCCTCAGGCGTCCTGAGTGTCAGTGTTCCTCAGTGTTCCCCAGACCACGATTGCCGATTCTTCTTTTGCAAAAAACTGGATTTTCTGGGTATATATATAAATTCCGGGATGTAATTATCATTAGTTTTCTAGGAACACAGCAGGATTCCACCTTTCAATGGAAGACAGCTTCAGCAACAAATTAGGGCTTTTTTGGTTTTTATTCAGTTACATATAATGATGTATTTGCTATTTCTACGTTGACCACAGCAACCAGCACCAACAGCAGCACCTCCAGCACCACCACCAGCCAGACAGAGACCTAGAAGAAGGCACAACATGTGGGTCAGGCCATGGCTACTAGAGAGAGGAGAGGGGGGCCTACCACAACATTATGGCTGAACTGTATGCCACAGACATTCCAGGATTCACCAATTTCATGAGGATGACCCCAGAATTATTTGAAATGATAAAGACCAGACTGGAACCACGTCTAGCCAGGCAGGCCACCAACTATAGAGCTGCAATCAGTATTGGGGAAAAGTTAGCCCTCACCATTAGATATCTGGCTACTGGAGAGTCATACACACCATTATCCTGTCAGTTCAGGGTTGGCAGATCCACCATTTCCAAGTTTCTACCACAGGTTTGCAGGGCCATCCAGGATGAGTTCACCAGAGAGTACCTCAGATGTCCTACTACTCCAGATGAGTGGACAGAACTAGAAACAGAATTCAGGATCAGGTGGAACGTTCCACATGCCCTGGGAGCCCTTGATGGCAAGCATGCGGCCCTGAAGAAACCCAAGAACTCTGGAGCCCTGTACCACAACTATAAGGGATTCTTTTCAATAGTAATGTTGGCCT
Source organism: Sabellastarte sp. h YS-2021 (assembly GCA_964017235.1). Classification (NCBI taxonomy): domain Eukaryota; kingdom Metazoa; phylum Annelida; class Polychaeta; order Sabellida; family Sabellidae; genus Sabellastarte; species Sabellastarte sp. h YS-2021. The sequence continues at coordinate 147,238,033 of OZ024931.1, forward strand.
TGGTTGATGGACAGTACAAGTTCAGATGGGTGGATGTGGGTACAGCTGGATCTTGCTCATATGCCCAGATATTTAATACCTGTCACCTGAAGAGGAAGATTGGTGATGGCAGCATAGGCTTCCCTGACCCAGCACCTATAACCCAGGGTGGTCAAGATGTCCCCTACTTCATTCTGGCAGATTATGTGTTTGCCACAAAGACCTGGCTGATGAAACCCTATGGCAGAAGAATGTTAACCAGGGAGGAAATATTACCAACTACAGAATATCAAGGGGCAGGAGAGTTGATGAAAATGCTTTTGGCATCCTGGTTTCAAGATTTAGAGTCATGATGACCACTATTGAACTACCCCCATAAGCAGTCAGGGATGTGGTCTTGACCTGTGTGGTTCTGCACAACATACTGAGAAGACAGTATCAAGGTCAGCATGGTGGTCAACAGCCTGGTGGTGATGATGATGATGATGTGCCTGGTGATGGTCGGTTGATTGGTGGTGCTGCCGATTGTGGTCGTGACAGAAACCCTGCCAGAGAAGCCAAAAGACTGAGGGATTACCTCAAGGACTACTTCAATAATGAGGGAGCAGTGGCCTGGCAAGATGGCAGAATATAACTGCTACTGCAGTAACCAGTCCTTTTCAGGACTACCAAATATTCCAAAAACAATTAATCAGCTGTGCTTGTTCCAAATAACCCAACCATTTCCAAACATAAGTCACCCAACCAACAAACAGACAAACCCAATGCCAAACATAAGTCCCCAACCAAGAAACAGACAAATGCAGTGCCAAACAAAAGTCACCCAACCAACAAACAGACAAACCCAATGCCAAACATAACTTGCTAAATGGAATAAATATTGCATACATTTTGAAAGCTACACCCTATTTTCACTTACATTTATCTTTTCTTCTGGAAAAATAACTGAAACTCAATTTTTTTTTCCTTTATTGCGAATCTCAAAATAAACTTTTTTTCTTCCACTTCAAGAAAATTTAGAAAATATAACCACCCAAATGGTTCTCTTTAGAGTATGGTTTATCTGTCTGTTGGTTGCGGGAGGTTATGTTTGCAAATGGGTTTGTCAGTACGTTGGTTGGTTTTATGTTTGGTATTGGGTTTGTCTGTTTGTGGGTTGGTGGCTATGTGATAGCATAATATCTTTTAACTCTAGAGATGGGGTCAGTGTTGGACTTTTTTATTACAGATTTAAACCTATCCCATGGATTTTAAGCTACAAATGGGCAGATTATTGGCCATATTTGGAGTTCATTTATCTCTTGTTTTTCTATGTGGCTTTCTGTTGTTATGTGTATTACCATGGGTTATTTGTTTCATGTTTGGGGTGATGTGGGTGTTGGGCTTTTTTGTGTGTGTTGTGATAAGTATTTGTACTGAACTTTTATGTTTTGGGAGGGGAATACGAATAACTTGCAGCTAATAATTGTTTTTGGAATATTTGGGCGGCCCTGAAAAGGGCCTATGGCGGGGTCAGAGACCCCCCCTGACTGGCTGGCTACTGAGGAGGCTGCTGCTGTTGAGGCGGTGCTGTGGTGGTGATGGTGTAGAGCTACTGCTGTTGCTGCTGCTGAGGCTGCTCAATGATCCGGTAGCTGGCTTAGTATTCCACTTAAGTTGTGTCTGCTGCCCTCGTCCTGTACTGTGACCAATGATGGAGGGTTTCCAAAGCCAATGGGGCTGGGTGTGTAGTAGACGTAACTGCTGGAACTGCTGCCTGCTGCTGCCTGGGTGGAATTAGTCGCCTGTTGAGTGGTTGTTGGCACTATCCCGACCCTCTGTGACTCTTTGGTAATAGTGGCTGATCTCTTGGGTAGTACTTGACGTCTATGAGTGTTCTTTACTGCTTCAATGTCTCTAAAAATCCTGCCCTTGAGGTCCTCAAACTCTTCTTGGGTCATCTTTTCAGCCTCTGATGCCATGTAGTCAAAGAAGGGCTGCCTGTCTGACTTCTGCTGCAGGAAACCTGAGATCAGTATCCTCATCTGGTCAAAGTGCTCGAGTATCTTGGAATCTGTAGAAACTGGTGTAGATGTAAGTATTGGTTGACTTCTACTCTCCCTCAGGACACTGGACTCAAGATGTTCTGTATCAGTAGTAGATCCACAAGATTCTTCATGCCTGCTGGTGTTGGGACTGGCCTCGAACCCAGAGCTTCTGTTGGCCCCCTTGCGTCTGATGTGGGTCTTAAGGAAACCCATCTGCTGGTAGACCCAGGACTGTCTTTTGGTCATCTCCCTTGGGGCTTAGCCAGACTGTTGCTTGGAGAGCTTGCCATGACGAGTTCTCTGTGACTCAACCACCTTCTGACATCAAAGGGCTGGAGCTTCAGTTCTGCAGAGATTTCTGCCCAGAGAGCCTCCTTCCTCTGTCTGTTGTGGAAACGTCCATGCTCCACAAACTCTACAATGGCATGTTCTTGGCTGTCAGTGAATGTAGTACAAACCCTGGCTCTCTTGGCTGCTGAGTGGCACGCTGATTCTTCCTCACACCTCTCATCTTCTTCGCAAGCTTCCTCAGTAACTTCTAAACCTTCCTCTGTATCCTCTATCCTCTCTCCTGTCTCTTCTGTCCCCTGATGGCCACTGATTGGACAGTTTTTTAACCATCAATAACAGCAGAATGACAGTACTGCAACACTGGTCACCAAGAAGCAACCTCCATTAACCTTAACTCACCTTTGGCAAAATGACGAATACCTTAACTCATCTTATGTTGCCATATTACACCAAAAGACAACCGAATCACAACCTTATGTACACCGTGGACTACACCTTTTGGTTACTGTAGTCAAAAATTCATATGCACACGCACAAAATCATCTGCACATGCTCACGGTGCCAAAATCAGATGCGGAAACTTCAAATATTTCAAACTTCAGCAGAATGCCCATGGTAATGTATTGTTTGCCACTGACTCACAAGGTAGCATACGGACGTCAGATGGTGATCCAAGGACAGCGACATTTCCCCAAATGCAGGTTACTGTGGGTGATACCAACTTCAGTGTAAAAGGGATATCTGTTGCTGCAAAATGTACAATGAAAAAGGGTGAAAGAGGATAGCAATGGCTATATGGGGCAATTATTTTTTAATATACACCACCCATTAACAAGGTCCATTTATGGAACAATAAGGCTAATCTTGTGAAGGTTAATTAAAATACAAGTTATGGAGTAACTGTGTGAAAAGGCCTTTAAGATTGATAACATTTAGACACTGTAGTTAAGATATTCAGTTGTCGGCATTGATGCTCATATTTAAGTGTTCAAAATAATTCTCAAGCCTCTTGATTACTCTTTAAAGTTCGAGTCAAATATAGGCAATATAGAAACACATGAAGAATGAAAACTACACATCAATGAACAAATACTTTATTTAACACATATTATGTAAATAATATTTACCTTATCAATGAGTTTAGTTCCGTATATAAATGCAAATTACATGTAATAAAACTAACTAAATATTTGTTATTGGCTAATGCTGTCCATACAGTACTGATGGTGAACAAATAATGCATAACGGTCATATCACTTATCTTACATGTAAGAAGTCAGAAGGCTTCAGATCATACATGTCTATCACACCTAAACATATAACATGAAAACTTTGAAAATAAGAATTCTGAAAAATGTACCACAAATGAAGATGACAGTATTATACAAGTGTGTAGTACGAGTATTGTATTATTAATTTTCATGATTGAATGAAATATTTTCAGTATATATATAGCAAGGTATGCTCTGATTATCCACCAAGTTTTTAATGGATAATAATTCATATAAATCCATATATAAGAATACATTCTCGTTGAGCAATACTTTGCACCAAAATTTGCAGAGAGAAATAGTGTATTACCTTTCAAAGTGTGGCTTATGTAAAAGTTCCAACATGGAAAATTTTCCACCAAGAAATTCTCAACCGGAAAGGTTCCCCACCTCCTGAAAAATTATTTATGTTTTCATCCACTTTCATATGCCTTTATTTTGCAAGGTTCAGAGGACTGGACCCACACTAGACGAGAGATGAATTTATCATATGACCCAAACTAATATGCTTTGTGGGAACAACATCTTCCCCACACTGGGAAACTCAGAGCACCAAATTAAGCAGAGATACTCTTCAAAATGGATAGTCAATGGACAATCTAGGACAATCTAGGTCAGCAATCTCAGAGTTGTGGGTGTGTGTGCTAAAAGTGGAAATTAAGTTGAATAGGTGAGTTTTGAGATGAGGGTCTCATTTTGATGTAGAAAGGTGAGTTTTTGATGTGGAATAGGTGAGTTTTGAGATGAGGGTCTCTTTTTGATGTGGAAAGTAAGAGAGTTCCAGAACCTTGGTGCATAATGGCTGCAGGAATTAGAAATTTATTTGTGTGATTTGTGAACTTTATAGGTGAAAGAGGGGACTTAAAGGAACATTTTAGGCTGCTATGTTCAGTGTTTTGGACAAAGTTTAAGGGCAGTCTAGATCACTGAATTATACTGGTTGGTAATGTTTTAGAATTTTTTATGTGATCAGGGTTATTTTAAACTGCACTCTGTATTTAATCGGAGAGTTTTAAAGAAGTGTTTCCTATGTAGTTTTTACACAACTCTATTGAAAGTACTAAAGAACAGTAGCAAGCCATATTCATAATAATTTTTGTGAGCATGTAAATTCTTCTGGCTAATATAACTTGTTTGTAGTCATTCCATTAACTATAGGCATATTTTTTTAAGAATTCTTAAAACGTTTTAAGAATTCTTTTGGTCGGGGGGGGGGGGGGCGCTTCAGGAGAGGCTTGGAAAACAAAATTTAAACTAGGCTTTTAAAGGACAAGAAATGCATTTTCCATAAAAGAAGGCTTTGTGATACAACATTAAGTTCCTTACTTTAGTTGGCTGATTACAAGTTGCCCATTTCAGTATCCTCATAACTTTAATTGCCTCTACCATGACTATTGTCAATGTTGTTTAGTTGTTGTTTGGTTGATTTTGTAGATGACTTTGTATCTCCCTAAAAACCTTTTCGCTTGCATCTTTGTGTTGTTCATCTCCAACCACAACAACCACATAACCTGCTTTCAAGCCTCCGAAGATGTATTCCCTTTGATGAGGCCGCCATGATCTCTCCTTCAGTCTAGAGCCTTGGAAGCTATGTTCTGAGACAAAACCTTGATCCAGAGTATATGTGTATCCACATGCTTTGATGGTGGCCTGTCTAGATCCACTAGTAATGATCTGTTCTATGTTCTGCTGTAGTTGGTGGTGTTCTATCAGCTTAAAACCAGATGTCCATGCTCCACGCTTCTCTGGACTACTCTGTGATGTGTGTACAAAGATCTCATTCAACTTTTCATCTGTGCTTGTCTCCAGTAGATATTTTCTCCAGCCAGGCATGTTTTCCTCAGTCTACGAAAAAAAGGTTAAATAAATTTAAAACTTACAATTAGGTTAGATGCTCCTTATTAAAACCTGTGGCCATATCTACAGTAACTATGAGAAAGTGCAAACCGACATTTGAAGTTTTATATTGTATATTTATTCTCAGCGCCATATACTACTGTACTACACTACTCAAAATGCTATGCGACACATTCTGACTGAACAAGTATAGGCTGACGAGCCTAATGCTTTCCTTTTTTGCATGACAGAGGCTAATTTATCAATATCCTTGAGGTTTTTTAGCCTGCCTGTTACATAAATGTGCACTGTTCCAATGCATGACTTAAACATCTACTGATGTCCTAATGATTTATCAGATACATTCTTGAAAAACTATAGCCATGATGTGCAGAATCATAGTGACACTGACCCTGAGGGTAGAAACGATTCTGAAAAAAAAGATACAATTGATGATCCAGATGTATCACTTTCAACATCAGAATTGATTTCACAGCTGGAAAATGACTGTAAATTAGTTTCTCTAATACGATAAGGTCTAATAAATGTAGAAAGAACAAAATAAATGATATTCCTTCAATAAGGTGTTGGGGTCAACGAGACAAGCATGATAATGGTTCCCAGTTGCTTCTAAGTTATTACAGGAAAACCAAAAAAAATTACTTAACAAATTTAATTAACAATCAAATTAATAATTACAGTCACCTGAGCTACCATGAAAATGAACAAGACATAATTAAATTATAATGAATCCAAATTGATTAAATTGATTTAACTAAAAGTTAAAATGAGTTTGAACAACTTCTGCACAACCTTTCTAGTACTTTTATGATATCTTGTTGCATCATCTTTAAATTAAAATTTTAATTACTCACAATGAGGTTTTCATAGTCCTCGAGCCTGCTCCCATTCTCATCCCTTCGAGGTACAAGTGCCCCACGTGACCTGGGTGGTACAGGAGGTGGTGGGTCTGCACGCCTAGGCAGGGTGAGGCCTCTGTTTTGAGTTGGATGTGGAATCGGAACAGATGGGAGTCGTTCTTGTGGCATGCTGGTTGGTTGTAAATCCAGATCCTCCCGCCCAGGAGCTTGGGTCGGAGGTGCAGAATTGTCTTTGTTTCTGGTAAAAAGAAGTTCACACAGGATATAGGAAATTGTCACCAAAATCTTTGGGATAGGTTGCAAAGTTTGACGACTAATACTTTGCTGTAAATATTCACTTGCTGTAAATACCTGTTTCACTGTGCCAATCAAAAAAGTTATCTAGTGTTACTCCTTTGCCCTGTAACAAATGGTCCGGCCCTGGGTATAACTAGTGCTTGTAGATACACTTGACAAGAGTACAAAACAGATTCTGTAATATACTTCTGCTCATCTTATATGGTGAACATTTTTAATACTTTGTCACCCTTTTAATACTTCAGCCATATAGGTATTCAATTCATGACTGTTTATTTGTGTGTTTGTCTGTTTGTATGTCCCCAGGATTATACAAATACCATTGGTTGGATCTGGTTGAAAAATATTAGAAACACAAATATCAAGATCCAGATCTTTTCATTTACTTATAATTGAGTTTTTTGGAAAAACTCATACATTCCTTGGTGGAGTATGCACTCTCTGAGTGCCCTTGCTGTTAAATATTATTGTATAAGAAAAATGTGTCTTTCAATATTTTCAACACATATACATACACATACTCATGGAAAAACTTCTCACACCGCAATTGTTATCTAATTACATAGGTAACACTTGATTTCAAACCACACTAACTTTACATTTTAACTAGCAATATCCAAAGTGCACTTCAAATACAGTTTGTGGTCAGTTGATCTGCACAAATACTATATTTTCCCTAACATGTTCCATTTGCATACTATTCTTGATATTTTAGTGATAAAATTAGTAGTGTAATATCCTCATGTATGTCAGTTCTGTTTACACCTGGGCTTTTGGAGATTCCCCTTTAGCTCAACTGGTTAAAGAGCTCGACTTATGTTCATTTCTGTGTGTAATCAGAGGGCCATGGTATTGACTCCCAGCAGAACCAATCAATAATTTATATTTACAGTAGCCGTGACAAGCTATGTTACATCCCATGAGCATTATGGTTTTACCATATTGACATCACACAGCTGGCTTCACTTTGTACTGGGTTTCAATAGTTAAGTCTAGAGTACCTTTTCTCTTTAATACGGAGCTTTAGTGGTTCAAACACACACCCACCCCCCCACACACACACACCAGAGGTTGGCAGTTAGAATACTGGGCCCGTATTCACGAAAGGTCTTAGGCTTAAAGTTGAGACTTTTGTCTCAAGTTTCTGCCCAAAAACTGCTAAAACTTTTGTCTTAGGCTTAGTGGTATTCACAAAGAATTTAAGACCGGTCTTAGGCTTAGCCAAGGGCTCAACTTTAAAACTGGTTGGTAGTGGGCTTAAATTTTGTAAAGAGGGTTTAAATATGGCTGCCATAAACTTTTCTCCACTTAAAAATTTGAAATGGCTGTAAATAAAGTATAATTATACAGAACATCTCACTAAAGCAGTCTTTGGGAGTTTATATGTGGAAACAAGGTTTTCCATTTCAAGACAGCACTTTTCCTTAGATAAAATGCATTAAACGAAGGTTATATGTCACCAATAGTATAGTTTAAATAGAAAAGAAAGGTCACATGACACAGAAAACCACTGTGGTTATTTGATAATTTTGGACTTAGCTAAGTCACCCTTTGTGAATACGGTTTTAAGACAAAACTTAGCTGAGACAAAAGTCTTAACTTTAAGACTTGATTTAAGCCTAAGACCTGGCTAAGTCTAAGACCTTTCGTGAATACGGCCCCTGGACATGGCATGGCGTGGGAGAGTTGGTAGTTTTATTGCTGATGCCCGGCAGTTTATAGTGCAGAATTTTGACCAACTTTCTGCAGTTCATATACCTTTCTAGACCTATGTATAAACTTTGATAAAAAACTTTTGTATAAACACAATCCAACATCTTTACGGTGCGAGTATTCTCAGAAAAAAAAACTATTTCTTTCAACAGCTTGAGGGGGTCACAGAGGGTACAACTAAATACAATTGTAATTCTAATAGTATTTTATAGTGCTTAATCTCCATATCCATATCTGCTGAATCTCTAATATGCTTGTACAAAGAGATAGATTTTGGGCTTCTATCTGAATGATCAAAATGGAATGGAACTAAAGCCTAGATATTATTAAATTAACTCTGTAACTGCAAAGACCAATAGGTATATATACCTGCATGACAGTATGTTTAACATTTGAAACAATATGTTCAAATATTTTTTAAGATTGTATGGAACCCCAACAATATATGTATACAAAGGGGAGTAACCCTGACCACAGAGTCAGTGGTGAACTGAACTGCTATGTAGATAGTAGTCTTTGCAGTTGCTATACTTAAATGTAGATTTTATTTATACATGCCAATTGGATACCAACTGTTAATAGTACAATAGAAATAATTTAATTATTGACGAATATTACTAAAGTTCTTAATTCATGACCACAATGCACTGCATTTCAGGCTTTTTCTTCAAAATGGACTGGTAACCGGTTTATTCAAACTACTGGTGTTCAACATACTTCCTGTATACAAAAATAGAACCAACCATTGAAACCACAGAATTTCTTACCACCATTTTTAATCAGAAACATCTGACAAATATAACTTAAACATTGCTAAATACAGTTGTCTTTAGTGACTTTGGCAAACATCACTACAGTAGTATTTTATATTATTTTTGCCTCACCAGTCAAATGGGTTTATTTATTTGGGGTTTTATGTCGCTTTCAACACCACAGGTCATAGCACAACGGGTAGTTGGAAGGGCAGAGGAAACCAGTGCATACAGTTCATTAGGGTTCTGTACTGTAAACTGCCGACCAACGGCAAGCAACTACCAGCTTTCCCACTTGAGGCCATGCCAAGAACCGAACCCCAGCCTCAGAGGAGGAGGCATATGAACTCTAAATATTCATTAATGGTAGCTCCTAAAATGATTCAAATTATCACTATTTTTATATATATAAATTATTGTAAGTAAACACAAACACTGGGAGAGAGTTCACCTCTGCCAAGGTTTAAATACCTTAAATATACCTTATGAGTAGAATATAAAAAATCTTGAACAAATGGGTCTACACAGTGAATCAGAATAAATACCTAAATCAAATCATCTGGTTTTTTTTTGGGTTTTTTTTTTGGGGGTGGGGGGGGTGGGGGGGATATTGTTAAGATTTTCTAAAAAAATTCATCAGAATTAGTCCATAACTTTTAGAGCTACTTTGAAAATGGACCAACAAGTGCTCACCAGAAAAAAATGTAACTTCCCTATCGAAGATATTTAGTCATTTAAAACTTTTGTCATAGAAACACATTGATAATTTTAGACATCCACTTTTTGTAACAACAGTGTTGTTAATTTTTTCCATTGTTTTCCAGCCATTTTATTGGTTTGTCAGAGGGGAAAAATACATGCCGATGAACAATATATACTCAGGCTACGTCCTATTATAATTTTGTCATTGATATTTATCACATATTTTTCAATTATATTTCAGGACCAGGGACGAATTTCATGAAAGGTCTTAGTCTGGTCTCAGGCTCAAACTTAAAACTTTTGTCTCAAATTATTGGAATACTTTCTTGATCCCATGGGCTTAGCTTTTATGGATTTCACAAAAGGTCTCAGTCTCAGCTATGGCTGAGCCACTGGGTCAAATGCTGAGATTGGTAGGTAGTGGGCTTAAGTTTTGTAAACAGAGGCTTAAATATGGCTGCCATAATTCACTCTCCACTTCAAAATTTGAAATGGTTGAAATAAGGTATAAGTACATAAAACAACCTCCTGAAGTAGTCTTTGGGTGTTCTATATGTTTTCCAGATTTCCCATTACATAATAGCATTTAACTAGAGGTATTATGTGTCAAACAAAGAACATATATGTCATCAGTAGAATATTTTCCCTCCACAAAGGGTTACATGACACCATTTTGAGTATTTGATAAGCTTGGACTCAACTGAGACCCCTTCTGTGAAAAGTTTGAGACAAAGACTTAGCTGAGCCAAAAGGTTTAGATTTGAACCAGTGGCTCACTCTGAAATTGGGCTAAGTCTGAGACATTTCATGAAATTCACCCAGTTTTTGTAACACTCTTGAAATGAGGAATTGACGCAGTTAGAAAGGTTAACTGAAATATTTTCAAAGCAAAGGAACAGGGGCCGATTTCACTAAAGAACTTAAACTAAATCCCTTTATTGGCTAAGTCAGGGACTTAAATCTAAGACTTTTGTCTTAGCTAGGTCTGGGACTTAACTGACTTATGAAATAACCACAGTGGTTTCTGTGTCATGTGGCCTCTTATATATCCTTCATTTGATGCATTTTATCAAGGATAAGTGCTTTTTTCAAATAGAAAACCTTGTTACATCATATAAACTTCCGAAAGACTACTTCAGTAAGGTGTTCTGCATAATTATACTTTATTTACAGCCATTTGAAATTTTGAAGTGGAGAAAAAAAGTTTATGGTGGCCATGTTTAAGTCCTCTTTACAAAATTTAAGCCCACTACCTCCCATTCTTTTAAGTTAAGTCCACTGACTTAGCAATTTCATGGACTTAGCTGCTTTGTGAAATCCACTAAGTCTAAGACCACGGACTTACCATTCTTTGGACAAAATTTAAGACTAAAATATTAAATTTAAGTCTAAATCTGGACTTAAGTCCCTTTGTGAAATCAGCCCGTGGTTAAACCCAGACATTCACCAGGGCATGTTCCAAAAAATTCTGATTATTTGGATGTCCAGAACAAGGTCCAGGTATTTCCCAATAATGTCAATGAGAAAGTCAAAGTCATTGAAAATACGTTGAAAATGGGGCATCTAGTATGTTCACGAGTTCAAAACCGTGGCAACATTCAGAATTCATTGAAAGACCTTTCCTGATGTAGTTATAGATATATATATATATATATAGACCTAATAGATAGATGTGGTCCTAATAAATTTATTTATTTGGGGTTTTACGTCGCTTTCAACACTGTACAGGTCATATCACGATGGGTAGTTGTAAGGGCAGAGGAAACCAGTACATACAGTTCATTAGGTTTCTGTACTGTAAACTGCCGACCAACGGCAAGCAACTACCAGCTTTCCCACATGAGGCCATTCCGGGAACCGCACCCAGGCCTCAGAGGTGGGAGGCGAGAGTGTTACCACTCTGCCACCGTGGCCCCTGTATATCTTAAAATGTTTAACCCCCAAATTTGCCTTAAACACACAAATCTCATCTGTCCTTACCTTCTCACACACCAACAACCAATCCCAATGATGAAACCTACGACCACAATTCCTGGCACAACAATCACAATTATAGACCAGTCTGTATGAAAGAAATTTTCTCCTGAATCCTGCATGGAACCTGGTTCTTCAGAGCAATCTTCATTATCCAGACAATCTGTGACTTTGTCTGTAAGAAAAGATAAATTCACTGGTGGTTATGTATATGGTTATATATAACATAACCATCTATGTGTGTTTAAGATCAGCCAGTGTCATATTGATGCCAAACCTGCTATTCTAACATGACACGGCTGTATCCGTGATTCTGATTGGTCAATCACCATTGTAAAACCGAGTAAAGGAAGGTGGGCGATAATCCCATTTCACTTTTTAAAAGCCAAATTACAAAGAATATACAGCACAAATCTTCATCAAAACAGTAAGAAGACAAGGAAAAATGTGAAAAAAAATGAAATGTCACGTTAGATTCGCAATAACACATATTCCATATATTGTTATATTCCATATAGCGAGTATTAGCAACCCACCCCCTTGCACGCATATGATCGAACAGCCACTCATTTTCAGTCATTTAGACATGTTTATTCCAAAAATTCTTTGCAGAACGTAATATTAAAATATTTGTCATGTTAGAATAGAAATAGGCAACTCTGAGCTTGGGGTTATAGGAGATTTTACAACGATGAGCATATTACAATCACTCAGGCTCTGCCTTCGTGATTCTAATATCGCTCATCATAGTAAAATCTCCTATAACCTCTCCCTCGTCGTTGTCTATTTCTATAACCAACTAGGTCACGGGGATCACTCTGTGTGTGCTTGTGATTATATACGTGGTTATATGATTTCACATAACCATCACACATTCATGATAAACCAGACAATCTGAGAAAAAGTCAAAATGTGAAAGGAAACTGGATGTTTATATGACTGTGCATGTCGTTACATGATTTAACAAAACCAGTTCCATATGTTATGGTTATATAATTGGTTGTCACTTAATTATATTGAGATCAAAATTTAGAAGCCAAGTTATTTTTAAGGACTAGGCCAATGAAATCCCAGTAACAAACTTGCCTACAGAACTCTGACATCTAGGTTCAAATATGTGAAAAATGCCTAAATACACTAAAATAAATCTGTAACAATACGGATCAATGGTTTATAACTTAAACATTTGACCCAAAATTAAAAAGCATATTTTGTTGGCGGAAATATTACTGGGGTTACACCTCATGAATATACTTGCTAATAAGACTTACCATCATCTTGGCAGGAATGTGTCTTTAGAATGACATCACAGACGCACTGTTTCCCTGTAGTACAAGTATTTGGGCAATCAGAACTCGGGCTCTCTGTGTATACTCTTTTTGCCTCTGCTACAACATTCATGTATAGCATTTTACAACTACCCGCAGTGTATACTTGAATTCCAAACATAATATGACTTTTATAATGCTAAAACTCTGCACAGATGTTTAGAAATAAAATATAAAGAGAATTTTTAAAGGGGGGCTCATGATTTTCTGTCTAGGTGTCCTTTCAGGACCACTTAAAACCTATCTGATCCTTCAATGTCCTTCTCTTTTTGTGTCCGACAAATGATTTTTTTTCGCTTACAAAGACTGCACCAATTTTACTATGTTTAAAGCTTCTAAGGCCTTACTTACCCACAAAATTTGAACTTAAACCTGAGTTTTAAATTAAACCAACAGTGCTTGGGAATGTACAAACCTGCATTTGCATGAAATACTGAATAGTCATATTATCATCCTAGATTCATAATTCACATCCAAACTTAAACGATGTTTGAGAAGGATCAAGTCATGGTCTATCCCCACATTGTGCAAAATATCACCCAGATACAACTTATAGTTTTAGAATTATGCACATTGGGAACAAATAAACAAATAGGGAAAAAGCCTGATAACAATACCCTTTTTTCAAAGGGGGGGGGGAGCTTCGTTACCTTCAGGTTCTGCGGGAGTGTTTTCTTTCAGTATCTCACTCCATGCCTCTAAACAAGCCACATGATCTTTATCTGAACCCAGTGACTGGAGTTTGTTGGCTTCCTCAGAATCATCCAGCCACTGCCCCAACCCTACTACAAACCGTACCAGGGAGGCACTTAGTGTAGGCATTGCCCCCTCACCACTTTTATCCTCCCCGTCATTAAATATCCATAAGATATTGGCATTTTCTGCATTTCCCAAATCTCTTTCCTTGAAGAGTCAGGCTGTTTTATTGATAGCATAAGAAAGAAATGATGCTGTTTCTCCTATGTGCTGTCCATATAGGCTTTTGATACGATTGATCACCTCACATCCACTGGTTGCACGACTAGAGCTAGAAATCCCATCAAACTCAGGAGTCAGTGTGCGGCCAAAGGAGACAATGGCTATCCGAGCATAGTCAGGGTGAACATACATCCTTCTGGTCCTGATCAGGAAGTTCATGAGATCCACACTGAGTTGTATAGATCTATTGTAAGCTGCATCAGTGACGATACTTTTAGAACGGTCTACAATCAATGCAAAGTTGATTTTCCTCTTGCCTTTTGGGAAACGACTTTCAAGAGCCTGCAATTTTAACTGTTTCTGTAGATCCAGAATCAAACATGGATCTGGCCCAGGTGTTATGTTAATTGGAACATTGGAAACTGTAGATGTCTTAAACAAGTTGAACATACAACTAAAAATGGTACTGAGAACTACAAAAGTAAAATACATTGTATGAATGGTATCCCTATATCTAAAACATTTACTTTACATCTTTCCTTTGTGCCCACAATACATTAATATTGTTATTTGTTGTCATGTTGTTATAATTGTATCTCAACTTTCTCTTTGTCATATTCATATATCATCTCTCCATTTCTAATGTCTAGAGTTTCTTTAGTAGAATTTATAACAAGGGAGAACTGAATAATATACTCAGTGTACTTCTGCATATGTTGTTGGGAATTCTTGTATACATGTCTATACACCCTAAAATGATATTCTACTTCCTTATACCGATTTTTATCTATTTATAAAACTAGTTACTGAAAGTTATTGATCCTCATAAGGCTGTTGACAAAGTAGGCTGAATCTGTTATTGTGTTATATCTAACATAATGAACAGGTCCCGCTGTGCAGAAGTTACTACAATGATCTCAGAAAATATATAGAAGACTAGAGGCAACTTCAAATTCACGAGAATTCGCCGAAAAACGATGGAAAGTGTGGTCACGTGATAAAAGATATCCATACTTCTGTGACTCTTCTATGATGTTCTACGATGCTGTTAGACTGTCCTGAGATTAACTATCGCCAAATAAAGAATATACTAAAATTACTGTACGAACTGGTGAAGATATGTGGGAATTTTACTACAAATACCAACCAGTTAGCTACAGGTAGGGAAGAATGAATGTGATCTTTGAAAAATCTTCGCCAACAAAGGAAGAACCAGTTGAGAACAAGGAAGAAAATCTTGCAAATTTACTGAGAACAAGAAGGTGGTACGATTTGTTGGTGAATGTCCTACCACAGAGCTATGATGTAGAAGAACATGCTGCCAATCGTGGCAAATTCTTTGGCGAACTTAAAGATCACCAAAAATTGGCAAATACTGGCGTCTGGTTTGAATATCAGGTTGTTGACGCCATGAAGTGGTGAATTATGAAGAGAACTGAAGACAAATAAAGAATAATGAGGAATTTGCCAAGAATACTGGATAATTTGATATTAGCCATTAAAATTCGCCACTGTGAGACCTGGGCATAACCACCCCTAACTAGAGGCACACTAGACTGGAAGAAAGAACTGTATTGGGAATGAATAAGTTATGTGTACCACATATTTTTGAGTGACTCACAACCTAAATCTAAATCCAAGTGTCCCTTTTCCAAAAAAATATATGCCCACAGTATCATATCTGGATTGATCATATTCATTTTCTTTTTCGTGACTTGGTGTGTGTTTTCACTATTCTTACCTGTGATTAATTGTGTCTCTTTTTATGTATTTTTTGTAAATGCCCCCACCCCAAATAAATAAATATGATAAAAATAAATGATTTAGCATGGATATGTACATACAAAATTTGATGCTTATATGCTGGTTTTTTTTAAAGTGCAATGTACAAAGGAACAGTTGATTTCTTTTAAGGGGAAAGAGTTACTGTTTTAGACCCCTGTCCCACTAGCATGCAGGAATCTTACCAAATGACTCCCCAGCCAAGATTTATTTATTTGGGGTTCTACATCGCTTTCAACACTGTACAGGTCATATCATGACGGGTAGTTGGAAGGGCAGAGGAAACCAGTACATACAGTTCATCAGGGTTCTGTACTGTAAACTGCCAAGCAATGTGAAGCAACTACCAGCTTTCCCACTTGAGGCCATGCCGGGAACCCCGGCCTCAGAGGTGGGAGGTGAGAGTGTTACCACTCTGCCACCGTGGCCCCCAGCCCAGATTGAAAAGTTAACAAATTTAAATCTCTATCCGTAGGTATGTGTTCTTAATATTAGAAATTGATTTTGGAAAAATTTAGTGTCCCACTTTTGATCTTGGTGTACACTGGTCTATTTTGTATGAAGTTATTATTTCTATTTTATCTTTAATTTATTGGGAAACCAAACAACAGAGGCTCTACCTCTTGGCTCAGTAATTTAGAAAATGTCATTTGGCACAAACAGCAAGTTAAACGTTATATATGAACTAATGTAACCAATCACAATTGTTAATACAAAACAATAAAGTGTTATAGCATTGTTAAAGCAATGTTCAGTGTATTTTTGCTAGCGAAACAAGTAAATCCCAAACAAATTATAAACTTTACTGCCTGAAGCCATAACTTGGCACATGCCTAAACTTGGCATGAAAGATAATATAGACTACAGATTCACCATTGGATATCAGTGGAACCACTTATATATTTCCAGAAATATATGTACCATAGAAAGTAAATCAGTTACCCTATAAAGGAAATGATTTCAGATTTTTGCGGCACTTTAGGGTGCTGATTTCATGTAGAAACTTTGCTTTACCCTTCAATATGGGAACAGAAATGTATTGTGGAAAGGATGAATTGATTCCGCCTTTGATGTGTACATTGTATGAATAAAAGAACACCAATCCACTTCTGTGAATGCGGCAACGTTCCACCTCTTTCGGTTTTTACTTTTTGTGTTTATTTTATTTTTTTGCAAATTATTTCTTGTTCTGACAATGGGTCTCTTTCCACAATTTGTTTTTAATTTTCTCCATTTCTGTTGAACAAGCTATTTTGAAGCGATGAAACTCCAAGGGCCTCCTTGTGGCAGTGAACCTCCTAGTCCCCCAGGCAAGAGTGAAAAAGGGGGTTAAACGAACTTTAAACACTCAACTTTATATGATTTTCCCAATCTTACAAAATGTTTAAATAATATAAGTTCTAATGGTGCCCGCAATAATTTGAAGACATCTTGGACACCAAAACTCAATTTTTTTTGTTTGACAGTGTAGGTTACGGTGATTAAAACTAGAACAAAATTTATAAAAGAAATCATCAAGAGCATCTGATTCACAATGCTAAAACACAGAGTAGTAGACAGAATTGACATTGCATCACCTGACTTTCACATTTATGGTTGTGATTTGACTCCAGCATTTTTTAAAAATGATTTAAATTTTTTTGAAAAGAATGAATTTAGATTTGAAAATTTTTATGGGATTCGAATTTGCATATCAGTCCTTGCCAAGGGATTAGACCCAAAGCCAGCTTCTTGCATGTGGGATACAAGAAAGGTCTGTGCCTTGAAATGTGTTGTTGAAATGCACTCAACAACCCCAATTTTAACTTTAATTTTGACCTCTACATTTTTAGATTTGAATCCTGACCTTTTGTCTGGTGGTCCATTTGTCCACGTGCTTTACTCGAAAAGTGTGCATCAGATTGAGGCTTTATTTTCATTCAAGATCATCCAAGGTGGGGGCCTTCTATCTAGGGTTCAGTATGCGTTGAAGACAATACAGTTATGGCAGACCTTAACCAGTGGGAGTATTTCCAAAAATTTGGGATTTTTGTGTCATGAATACAAATAATTGAAATAACGTTAATCAGAAAGCTAAGTTATCCCAAATAAATTGCCAATGGCATTAGGACATTAACCAGAATATGATCCAGATCTTTCCCAACATTTAAGCACTCCTTCCTTTAGTTAGGTCCTACCCACATAAAAATTCACAAAGATCTGTTTGTTACTATTGGAGTAATTATGAACACAGACATTTAGGAGTAGTTGGAGTTTGCTTTCTCTCCTTCCCCAGAACATCTGACTATTATCCTGTAGTTTTGGGATTATTGTGCTGCAATAAGAAAATGTTTGAATTTACTAGCTGTCAAAACACTTTTTACTTACCTTTCTTACTGTTGTGTTGGTGTAAGAATTATAAATTGTATGGACAATGATGTGCTTCTTGTAAAACACTTTTTGTTTTGTACCCTTTGTATGTCAATAAAAAAAATTATGAACACAGACAAACAGATACATAAACACACCCAAAAATATAACCTCATTGTGGAGGTAATAAATAGTTTTATAGACCACATTTCCACAATGTGTACAAAAGTGGATATGAATATCTCAGTTTTACTTATAAAATGTATGAATAAGAGTCTTTGTTATTTAAACATTTAAGAAAATTTAAACATTGTATATACGTTTCTACACAGGGGTAACCCCAAATACTTTGAACCCTTTCAAATACCCAGACATAGTGCATATAACACTCATCAAAGTCAATCTGATGGCATGTTTCTTGAGGTCCCCCACTTTGCTTCAGTTTTCAAGTCTCGAAAGCATTTTGGCCTCAGTTTTGCGTATGATGCACTTATGATTTGGAATGACCTCCCTGACGTGGTCCGCTCTGCAAAATCACTTGCCTCCTTCAGGTCAAGGCTGAAGTCTTACCTCTTTGGAAAAGCATATCCACCCTAATTTCTCCTTACTGCTCCTTCTCTCTCCACGGTGCTGACCCCTGCAATGTCTCTGGCTTATGCATATTGAACAATGTTTTATGGTGTGATGCGCTTTGAGTCTGTCTTTTGACAGAGATTAGGTGCTATAAAAATACTATTATAATTAGAATTCTTTCAGACAAAATAAGTAGGATCAGAGACTCCTTTTTTAACACTGACTCCTCCACTCTTCCCGCTACCCCTGAATGATACAAATTTGACTTTTTAAAATCCATTTCAGAGAATAATATTCAAAAAGTAATAATCACATGACCAACAAAAGCATGCTTGTTAGATCCATAGGCCACTGTTTTGGTTAAGGAGTACCTTGATATTCTTCTGCCCTCAATTACTAAGCTTATTAACTGTTCCTTATCTGAAGAGGTTGACCCAGTTGGTTTTAAAAAGCTGATGTCTCTCCATTCATTAAAAAGGCTTCTCTACCACCTGTTGAATTACAAAAATACCAACCTGTCTTTGGCCTGGGTATCATCATTAAACTTGTGCAATGTGTAATGGCTTCTCAGTTAATTTATCATCTCATTTGCAATGGACTTGATAATGTCAATCAGTCAGCCTATAAGCTCGGGCACCCGACTGAAACCGCATTACTGTTAATTACGAATGAAGTCCATCTTGTTCTTGCTAGAGGTGAGGCTACTGCTGGTGTTCTCCTGGACCAATCTTCAGTATTTGACACCATTGGTCATAGTATGCCTGTTGACACTCTGAATTCCTAGCTTGGTGTTTGTGGTGTGGTTCTAGACTGGTTCAAGTCTTACCACTCTGACCACTATCAGTGCAGATTAGCTCAGTTTTATCCGATGCTAAAAGGCTGTTGTACAGTGTGCCCCAGGGCTCTGTAGTGGGAACACTCCTATTTTCATTACATACTACTGCTCTCAGCGAGGTTATTCAAAATCATTCTTAAATAAGTTTCCACTTTTCTGCTAACGACATGCAGTTATATGTTCATCTTACAGACCAAAATGTTGCTCAGGCTTTTGATAGGCTGAAAAACTGCTTATATGACATCAAAATGTGTTTTTCTACAAACAAGCTTAAGTGTAATCCTGATAAGACAAAAGGTATTATGTTTGGATCAAGGACTGCT
This sequence comes from Sabellastarte sp. h YS-2021, assembly GCA_964017235.1. NCBI lineage: Eukaryota > Metazoa > Annelida > Polychaeta > Sabellida > Sabellidae > Sabellastarte > Sabellastarte sp. h YS-2021. The sequence goes on from OZ024931.1 coordinate 147,257,864, forward strand.
CTTGCAAAACTCGGCACATTTTTTCCTAGTTAATATATTTGTTAACATCCTGTCACTTGTTAAGGCAGTTGGCAACTTTGGTGTTTGGCTTGACAGATTTTTCCTTCTCTTGCGATGTCAGGAATACCCATAAGGCTTGTTTTGTTCACATAAGGAATCTTAAGTGACTCAGAGGGTATCTCATGTATGATGATGCTCTTTTGGATGCAAACATTTTCGTTGGAAATTGTCTTGACTACTGTAGTTCCTTGTTTAGAAGTCTCTTTGCTCTTGATCTTGGCAAACTCCAGTGTGTCCAAAACAGTCTCGCTGGAATTGTTGCAAATACCACAAAGTACTCACATATCACTCCTGTTGAAAAGACTCTTCATTGGCTGCTCATTCACGCACTTTTCAAGATGGCCCTATTGGTGTACAAGTTCCTACAAAGCAGTTATCCTAAATACTTTGAAACTTTTCTTAAACCTAGACATTGTGTGCATAAAGATTATTCGGTGTTCGGTAGGACCGTAATTGACGCGTATTTTAACAATATATAAAATTGATGGAAAATATCAAATAATCTGGGCTTTTAGTTGTACTTTTTCTTATTATTACTGCTTTCCATGACATACCCTCAGTTATTTATCCTTTTTGTGTTGTTCTGAATGTTCTTAACTGTACAATAGTTTTGCTAGTTGATATTGCGGGTATTGTCGCCCACTACCGGGGGTTACTCGGTGTTGTTTGGTTGTGTTTTACATTTTGAATATTTTGCTAGTTGATATTACGGGCATTACTGTCCTCTACCGGGAGTTACTCAGTCATTTTTGATTGTGGTTTGTATTTTATTTTCCTTTAATGTTTTTGCTGTGAATTTTTGCATGTTCCATTTTGTCTGTGGTTTGTGATTCCTTATGATGCGGATTGTTAGACTCCTTCTTTGTATTGTTGGCCTCTTTGTACATTGCCATAAGAGTCAAAACAGAATTCAGGCTAGGTGCGATGTCGGCCTGCATGGATGTAATGCCCAGGCCACACAGTGGCGAGGGTGCTACGATGATATCTGCGAATATAGAAGAACAGAGGCGACTTCAAATTCGCCAGAATTCGCCAAAAAAAGTAGGAAAGTGTAGTCATGTGATAAAAGATCTTCATACTTCTACGACCCCTCTACGATGTTCTACGATGCCTTTCGAATGTCCTGAGACAAAGCAAGAATTTTCAAAGAATACCCTACGAACTGGTGAAGATATCTGGCGAATTTACCCATGAATCAGCTACAAGTAGGGGAGAATGAATGCGATACTTGAAGAATCTTCTACAACAAAGGAAGAATCAGTTGAGAACAAGGAAGAATATCTGGCGAATTTACTGAGAACAAGAAGGTAGTACGATTTGCTGGAGAATGTCCTACCACAGAGCTATGATGTAGAAGAATCTGCTACCAATAGTGGCAAATTCTAATGGCGAACTAAAAAACGGCCACGAATCGGCGAATACCGGCGATAGTTTTGAACAGTTTGAAACTGTCGTAGCTAGATGACGATCCATGGAGAATGGTGGAGAACAGTAAAGATGGACCAAGAATTTGCTACCAACAGGGAAGAACTTAAGGATCGTGCATATTCACCACTAAAAGTCACCACAGTGTGACCTGGCTTTAAATATGATGGACCCACTGCCAAATCCATTTTGTTCATTTATGTCAGGACACATAGTCACTTTTTGTGAAAAGGCGTCTTTCAGGCAGCTTGCTCTGGTTCTACTGTCAGGTGATGTCACTCTAAATCCTGGGCCACTGAAGTTTGGGTTTGCTTGGTCCAATTCTCTGTGATGAAATCCAAACTGGAAATTTTGATGTTTTTGGTCTCACCGAGACCCATATTAAAACTCTAGACACACCCTCATTTCTAAATGAGTTAACGCCTGAAGATTTTTCCCTTGTTCACACCAACAGAGAAAACAAACGTGGTGGCGGCTTTTTTATAAAATCTACTCTTGATTTTAAAACCATTCATTCCCCTGAGTTCTCGTCCCATGAAAATCACACTGTCTGTCTCACTCTCGATGGGCGTCGCTTGTTTCTTGGGGTCATTTACCGGCCCCCTGCCTCATCTGTAGTTAAATTTTTTGAAGATTTTCTGTCATATGTGGGTTTTTTGTCTTCCTTATCCTCCTCCTTTGTCATTTGTGGTGATTTTAATCTTCATGTCAACATTATGTCTCCAACAGTCTCTGAATTTAAATCAGTCAGTGATTCTTGCTGTCTGTCCCAATATATTGATTTTCCAACTCACCTTCATGGTCATACCTTAGATTTGTTGATGGCTCCATCCGATTTCTCTGCAATTTCTGATGTGAAAGGTTCAGGCTTCATTAGTGATCACAAAATTATCTATTGTGTGGTTGACTTTCCATCTTTTGATACACCAATTCAGAAAGTTGTTACCTTCCATCAGTATCATAAATTGAATATTGATAAATTCAGAAGTGACCTCCTGACTATTCCGTTTGTTAGCTCACCATCTGATGACATAGATTTATTGCATGAACAGTACATGTCTGGTTTGTCTGGCCTTCTAGATATTCATGCACCAGTGAAGACTAAACAGCTCATCAAACCAGCCCCAAGCTGGATAACTGATGAGTATAGAACTGCCAAGTGCATGAGAAGGCAGTATGAACGTGCCTGGAGGAGAGACAAATCCTCTGAAATTCGTTCCCGTCTTCGATGGCAGATAAACAGATGTAATCACATTCTCAATAGAAACAAGGGGTGTTTCTACCATGATCTAGTTAGTGAAAATTGCGGTTATAGTAAGAGGTTATGGCATGCACTAAATAGAACATTGAGTCGGTCAAATTCTACTGTCCTCCCATCCTTTGATGATGAAAAATCTTTAGCAAACAGATTTGGTTCGTTTTTTATTGATAAAATTAAAAAGATTCGAGACACCTTTAAATACACCCGATCTCAGGTTCTTCACCCAGACAAGGGGCCGCCGATTTTCAGTTCCTTTCAAGTTGTCACTGATACTGAAGTCCTTAAGTTGCTCCCTTGATCCATGTCCCACTCACATTGTGAAACAATGTATTGACATTCTTCTCCCTTCATTGACTAAACTGGTTAACTTCTCCCTCAAAAATGGCATTTTCCCTAATCCTTTTAAACAGGCTATTGTCACACCCCTCCTCAAAAAGTCCACCCTTTCAAAATAGGACTTGAAGAGCTATCGACCGGTGTCTGGTCTTAGCTTCTTGTCAAAATTGGTCAAGGGAATTGTGGCTGCCCAAATTAGATTTCACATGGATTCTCATGATCTTGGTAACACTTTCCAGTCAGCCTATAAGTTGGGGCACTCAACAGAAACTGCCTTGTTGTGCATCAAAAATGAGATTCACTAATCTCTGTCCAAGGCCATGCCTACAGCACTAGTGCTACTCGACCTGTCCGCGGCTTTTGATATTATCGATCATGACACACTCCTATCCTGTTTGTCGTCTAGATTTGGTTTTGCTGGATCGGCACTAAAATGGTTTAGATCCTACCTCCAGGATCGTTTTCAGTCAGTCAAGATTGGTTCCAGTCTTTCGAATTTGTTCAAATTGAAGTTTGGAGTCCCCCAAGGTTCTGGGGAACATGACTCATTTCCAGTCAATATCCTGGGTAATTGCCTCTCTCCCGCAGATGTTGTACGCAATCTGGGTGTTCTGTTTGATGCAAAGTTTTGTTTCACCAATCACGTAAATTCTGTTATCAAATCCTGTTTTATTAGCCTCAGGGACCTTCATCGCATCAGGAGGTTTCTTTCTGTGGATACATCAGTGGTGATTGCAAATGCTCTGGTCAGTAGTCGTTTGGATTATTGCAATTCTCTTTTTCGCAGTTTGTCATCCCGAAATGCTACAAGGCTCCAATATGTTCAAAATGCGCTTGCACGGTTTGTCACTGGTGCTTCAAAGTACACTCACATTACATCCGCCCTTAGGACACTTCATTGGCTACCCATTAGACAACACAGTATCTACAAAACCCTAGTTTTGGTTTATAAGTACCTCACCACTGGCCAGCCTAAGTATTTTGCACCATATCTCCCCTTGTACAAATCTGCCATGAATACAATACTTTCCAATCCCAAAAATTTGTTCCTTCAGGTTCCCTCTTACTGTGCTTCCATCCATAAATCAAAGGTTCATTTTAACAATAGTTTCTCATATGATGCCCCTAAGTTATGGAATGATCTTCCATATGATATACGCAGTGCTCCAAATCTCTCGAGTTTCAAAAGTCGACTCAATTCGACCCTATTTCAGAAATCATTCCCACCATAGCTTCTTACTACCGAACACCGGACCGCCTCTCTGGGAATGACTCGGAACATGTCTAATGTCTTATGACTTATGCCTTACGAATTGGATGGTGTGCCTTAGAATCCATTGATTCGGAGATTAAGCACTTGGACAACTGATTGATTGATTGATTGATAGAAGTCAACCTCATGGCTTGCTGCTTTAGACACTTTGCATCACTATTAAAGTCTCAACAGTATTTTGGCCTTAGCTTTGCATGTGATGCCTCAGGGATTTGGAATGATTTGTCAGATGTCTCTCTTCATTCAGGAAGAAGTTGAAAATCTTATTCTGTGCAAAGGCATTCCCACCCTAGATTTCTTGTCTTGTCACTGTCTCTCTCTGTGGTGCTGACCCCTGCATGTTTCTGGATTAATGATTATGGATCTCTGCATTTTCGTCTTATGCACCTTAGTGTCTGTCAATAGATACATATTAAGTGCTGTAAAAGTACTATTAGAAGTACACATTAGAATTTGTGCAAGGCAACCTCAACTTAAAAACGACAGTAGCATATAGCAATGTTACTCCTACCACACGTTTTGTAGTAGAACCTATGTGAGACAGGGTCATCAGTCTATGGTGATGTTATATAGAGCTTTCACATTTTAATCAACAATATTAATCTAATCATAACTGAATAAACATAAACCCGACGCCCGTTTTCGAATTTATCTGACTGAATAAAGCTTTTATAGCACATGATCTGTGTATTACCATATTATAAGAATCATAGGTTAATTAACTACTCAACCATTGAACAAGTATATTTATGATTGCTGTTAGAGTGCTTGCCTTCAACCTCTGAGGTTGCCAGTTCGAATCTCGGCCTGGGCACTTGATGTTGGAAAGTTGGTAGTTACTTACTGATGCCCAGTGGTTTATATTGCAGAATCATTTTTAAATATTTTTATCTTTTATATAACAAAAACATATTGCATATTACAAAAGACACACAGTGTACTTGTGTTACTGTTTGTGTCAGTTTAGGTTTATATAATTAATGTTTTATATTTTGACAGGTATAGCATTAGTAACTTTTTAATAGCAACATGACATAGAAAATTATACATATTTTCAAAATATGTATTTTCCAAATTCCCAATTTTTTATTGAAAGCAGATATTTTTGCGTTAATCTCATACAGATGCTTTTGTTCAGTAAAAGACTTTTTGATTTCAGTTTGTAAAAGATATGTACTTGGACTGAAATTTTTCCGTGAGCACCAAAATATATACCTTTTTGTTGCATTGCAGAATCTTGACCATCAAGTATGCACTGGTTCCTCCACCCGTAAAATTCCCTTTGCTATATGACCCTGGCTATTGAATGCGACGTAAATAAAGATTGCATTCACAAGCAATAGGAGAAGCATTGGATCACCGAGGAGGTTTGCAGTCTGTGTGTTCTGTTTTTAGTTTATTTCAGTTTGACATAGACATGAACACAAAATCAGTCACCTTAAACAAGAATATTACATTGGTGCGAAAAATGTCAGAAAGCAAATACACATAAGAAAAAACTTCATCTTTGAAAAATGCCTATGAGGGCCCTAAATGCTCCCAATTGATAGGTGAAATAAGTAGGTTTTAAGCTTGTTCCTTACTGGAACATATTGAAGAGGATGCACTGCTGATATAAGTAAGGCAGTTCATGCCAGAGAATGTAACTGTTTAAGAGTTTTTGATATTGCTGAAGTGAGGCCTGTGATACAGGTTCTCCAACCAATATGACATACTCTGGCGCTTGAACGTGATGCCACTTGCAGCTAAATATTTCCACATTTTGTTATCTCCTGTTTGTGCAAGGAAATTGTCAACATATTGTTCAATCTGAAATGTGAAATTAGCTGTAAAATTAAACAAAAAACTGGGAACATCTTTCATCTAAAAAAGACAAATTTATTGGAATTTCAAAACAGATCAAATGAATGGCTGATAATTATCACAAAGAAATCCTTAGCTTAAATAAAGAAAATATATACTTTTAATTTAGGGAAATGTCTGAATAATTTTCACACCATGCTATTGAAAGTACTAAATATACTTCCCTGCCATATCTAATTCAAGTTTTGAGTGCATGTGGCATCCTCTGTGAGAAACAATTAGTTTGAACCTCTCCATAAAGCTGAAGGAGGCAGATTTCTGCTTCCTTAAAAAATTGGCACCAGAGGGGTGGTCAAACAGTAGCTGGACAGAATTTAAATGGGGAAAAACAAAGAGTGTTTCCTTTGCATTAGGAAAATTTTAACAAAAGGAGACTGTCATGCAAAGCAAAGTCCCTGAACTTAGTTGGCTGATTCTGAATTGCTAATTTCAACATTCTCACAACTTTCATTGCGTGTTCTATGACTGTTGTCACTGATGCCTGGTTGATTCAGCAGATGTTCTTGTATCTCATAGAAAACACTATTGCATGCATCTTTGTATTGTATATCTGAAGTCACAATGACCACATAGCCTGCATGTGCATTCTTGCCGGCTACGATATATTCACTTTGACTTGAGCCTTCCAATCTTTTCCTATAACCTTGGAGACTAAGTTTGTTGACATTGTCAGGGTCCAGAATGAATGTAGATGTATCTAATTTGATGGTAGCTGGTATGGTTCCACTTGTAAAGATCCGTTCTATTTCCCTCTGCTGTTGTTTTGTCATTTTAAAACCAGACGTCCATGCACCATGCGTCTCTGTATTACCAAGTTCTGTGTGTACAGAGATCCCATTCAAATTTTCATCTGTCTTTTTAGTTGCTAGATATTCTCCCCAACCAGGCATGTCTCTCTCAGTCTGCAGGAAGAAAATGGCATTTCAATTCAAAGGTTACAGTTAGCTGTGCCAAATTAGAAACTAGCCGTTGAAGTACAAACTTAAAGGGATAACAGTATTTAAATCAATCATTAATCTGCCAAATGTAATTATAACATAAACACACTGGCATATCAAGTGACTTACAATGGATACACATCTGAAACAAGCAGAACTACTGTTTACAGAGACGCTAGCGCTAGGTCAGTGCTGCAAAACCTCATTTATTCTTTGAAATAAAAAAATAAGCATTTCCTTTATTTATTAGGCCTTCTTTTGATATGATATTCAATACACTTGCCTAAATAATGGACTTCCTTAAAATTTTATAGCAAATCCTTGTCACTAACTGCCTTTATTATAACACGGAGCTCAACTTAACCTTTTAACCTTATATATGGATGCAAAAGTGACTTTCCAAGACGTCCAAAGTAAATCATTTTTCTCACTGACTAACCCATCGATCAGACTGTCTATTACCTTTCAAATAGGATAGGTCTGTCCTGGGGCCGGTTTCACAAAGGGTCTCAGACTTAGGCTAAGTCAGGGACTTAAATCTGAGTCTTTTGTCTTTGCCAAGTCCTAGACTTAAATGGATTTCACAAAGGGTGACTTAGCTTGTCATATAACCACAGTGGTTTTCTAGGTCATGTGACCCTTTATTTCTACTCAAAATATTTTAGTGGTAACATATATCCCTTGTTTAGCTCATTTTATCTTTGAAAAAATGCTGTATTTTTAAATGGGAAACCTTATAATCACACAGACATGTCCAAAGAATAATGTAGGGCAGTGTTCTATATATTTATTCTTTATTTTCAAGCATTTCAAATTTTGAAGTGAGAAAAATATATGGCGGCCATATTTAAGTCTTTGTTTACAAAAGATAAGCCCATTCTTGGGTAGACTTAGCCAAAGCATAGACTTAGCAGCTTTGTGAAATCCTCCAAGTCTAAGATCACAGACTTAGCCTCATTTTAAGACAAAAGTCTTCAATTTAAGTCTAAGTCTGGGCTAAGTCCTTTTGTGAAATCGACCCCTGGTCACTACCTCAAACCTCCTGCAACATTGGACTCAGATAAATTGAATATACAACCCCAGTCACATTAACATGAACAGCCAATCAAACTTCCATACTAGAGTTTTTACATTGTACACCAGTGGGAAGTAAGCTGGGTAGTTACATGCCTAATATGGCAATGCCTAATTTAAATAAATTTTAAGGGGTGGCAACTTTATATATGTGTAGAGCAATATTTGTGTACACATCCAAAACTGGACAATATGATGTATTGTCTGTTGGAACCTTTTAAAGTCTGGCCAGTATTATGACATGTCAAGTGGCTGGTTATAGAAAGTGTGTGGTGCCTGGTTTTTTTGACAAATTGGTGCATGTGTGTTCTTGCTAAACTGTGATCACATTAGTGAGCCACATTAGTGGGTAAATTAACTATTGGAGTTTTGAAAGTGAAGCGATCACATTTCAAAAGTGTAATATGCCAGCCCCTCAGTTATTGATTGAAGACTGGGGAAAAGCCCTACAAAGAAAAGCCCTACAGGAGAAAAGCGCTACAGTTCTTTTATATCCATGTAGAAAAGCATACACTATTCTCTAGATCTTGAAGAAAGCCCTATACATCATGTTCAGTTTACAAATGAAAGGGTTGATCATTACTTAAAGGGTATTTCAATTGCTATTCAAACTAACCAGTGCTGTAATTTCCAATCCTAATGCCCCTTTGTAGTTTCAGAAACAATAAAATAAATTAATTTGTTAGCAAGGTAAAACCCCTCTGGATTACAATTACTCAATCTCTAGATGATAACTGATTACGAAAAATGTTGCAGTGAAATCTTCAAGTGGAAATTGAGTTTGTTCCAGAATTTTTACAGTCAGTTGAACTTAGAATTTGTTCTTGAAGATTGCGATTTATTTACTTTCCTTTGATTAGTAATACAATATTTTTAATATGTTATTTGCATTGTGAATGTTAAAGTATTTTAGTTTGCAGAACAATAAATGTGTATGTCACATAGCAAATACTCGAAGCAATAATAATTTTGAAATAATAAAAGTGATACATACCATTTTTTCCCGAAATATCGCCCGGGTCCGAACGATCGCCGGGTCCGAATTAACGCCTGTATTTTAAACAAACAAAGATATTGAACGCCGGGTCCAAAAACACGCCCCCCCTCTACAAAAATAAACCCGCGAAAATATACAAATTCATTATCTTTGCTAATTGACGGCTGCAAAAAAATGTCTGCTGAAAAGCTGTAAACTGAGGATAGTTTCTCGTGGAAATGAAGCCTAAACAAAACAGATATACATGACAAGTAAGTATTTATTTTCTTTTATTTCTTGCTATGTCAATGAACGCCCTTACTCAAATTAACCCCGGGTCCGATCTAACGCCGGGGGTTATGGGAATTTGAAAACAATGAACGCACGGGCGATATTACGGGAAAAAACAGTTTGCCATCATTTTATCTAAAAAGGACTTTTATCCACAGTCTCAAAAATGGTGTAGGACATTTCTCGATGGGGGAGTCAACTAGTTGTGTGACTTTTCTCTGCATGGATTTTCTCTGTAGGGCTTTTCTATGCTTTACACAATGAAAAATTAGTGCAGAATATTTTGGAAAAAGGAAAATTGTTATTTCTGTAACTTAATAAATTTTACATACCAGTGAAATATGTATTATCCTTAAAATTCTGGAGTCTTTATTTTAGGCTCTGTGAAATGAATTCTGGTAGACATGTTATAAATAATGTTTCCTCCAGCTTAACAATAGTTCAAGTGATATTTTAAAACACTGACCCCACACCCTAGTTTATCATATTATCAATTCAGTGTACCAATACATCTAGCCTTGCCTATGGGCTTTACCTGAGCCCCTGGCTCAATGCTTTATTTTTATTTATTTGGAGTTTTATGTCAACACTGTACAGGTCATATCACGATGGGTAGTTGGAAGGGCAGAGGAAACTAGTACTTTCAGATCGTCAGGGTTCTGTACTGTAAACTACCAACCAACAGCAAGCAACTACCAGTTTTCCCACTTGAGGCCATGCCAGAAACTGAACCCCGGCCTCTGAGGGGGGAGGCGAGAGTGTGCCCCCCCCCCCGGCTCAATGCATAAAATAATGTAAGTCTGTACAAATATTATGTTGGCTTTTAAATGAAACATACAAACTTGGTATTTGATCTTGGACCTTAGCTAATCGACTTTGGTTTGAACTAAGTAGAATATAATGTAAATGTCATGCTCATTCCTTTTGAAAATTAATTATGTTTTGTAGAGGTCAGATTGTTTTTTTTTTCAGTTACACTTAGTTCCAGTATTCAATTTGCTGTTTGAATATCGTGGATACTTGCTGTTGAAAAAATATAAAAATACAGAAGTATATAAAAATATTAAACATAAAAAATATCTCAGAGCCTAGAAGACTAGCCAAAATCAAAAGGTGCATAATATTGTACATACATGTTCCTTGGTGTTAATCATTTGCATAGTGATGAAAAGTCATATTTGGCCCTGTTGTTTGGGAAATGTGTACCAAGTCCTTCATCCCTCCAACATAATGGATTCATATTAAAATTTTCTTTTTTAATGAGCTGAAACACCCCTTGTACACCACTAACCACCCAAACTACCCTTGACGGTTACTTCAAGCTCCACCCACATGCCTGTTAAATGATTTCATTGGTAATTCACAAATAGGTCAGTGTACTTCCCTGGGTAGGAATGGTTACAATGTAAAAACTCTACTTGGATAGAAAAGAAATAATTACAAAGACACCAGTCTAGGAACAAAACATGCTGTAAATGCCTTGTGATAAATATATGCCATCAACAACACATGGTGTTGTACCAGTTGGGTAGTAGGTTACTCTTCCACCACAACAAAGAGGAAGATTGATGTTGATCGAATCAAAAGCTAAATTATTGAATAAAAAATACAATCCTTAAGAAGAAGGAAGGAGACGAAACCCAAAAAGATGAAACACAAATCCCAAGTATGACAGACACCCCAGCCCAACCTACCACTGAGGGAGGCAATGAAACAGCTGACACCGGACACCATGCAGCCTGTGGTGATGGCACAGTAGAAAACCATCATGAAACCCGTGACCAAGACCCCAACCCAGAAGTTTCGGATAATGTAGAAGAAAACAGACCACATGATAAGATACAATTGTTTTCCTCCTCAAATACTGGACAGTTGGGATTTCCAATGGACATGGCCCTACAAAAGATCCCGCCTTTCACTGATGCTCAATTGAAATTTTTCATAGACTTTTATCAATATGCTCTGGTTAGCCCACTTGAACAAAAAATAAAAATGAAAGCTTGTCCATTATGTGCCTTCGTGAAGCAAAAGCATCGCTCATAAAGAAGGTAAAGAAATCTGTTCAAATGTACTTTTGACAATGGAGTGACAATGCACACACATACTCTACCTGATTCTCTTCCCTTAGGACAGATTTTACCTAAGTTTATGTGTAGCCTATTCTGAAAACGCTGACTCAACTCATACCTCAATAATTGCTTTAAGAAGTAGGCAAGGCATAATACTCTTTGTTATATGATTTTAAATGTGAGTTATCTGCTTTTATATGGTTAACGAATTTTGCAATTCACTGACCTAAGAGCTGCCATTAGTATTATGAATAATACTGGTGATATGCATACCTTCCCTAGATGATGGTGTAGACCAGAAATTGCTGATGCGACAGTCTTAGGTTACTACTTACAGGCCATAAAATCTGTACAGATGTTTGTTCAAATTTTATTCACTCACGTAGAGGTTCTGATCATCCTGAGGGGTGCTAGTAATCACATCAGCTGTAGGTCCAAGTGTACTAGATGACCTAGGTGGTACAAGCGACAGTGCTCTTCCAGGCATGGTATTACCTCTGTTTCGATGTGGGGATTGCGCCATTTCTAAGGGAGAAGGGGGATGCCCTTGAGACCGACTGGTATGAATTGTATCTGGAGTTGCTTCTTCTCTTCTTCCCTCTCTCCTTTGAAGTTGTCTTCTTCTGGAATAAAGTATACATGCATACTAATGTTATTAATTTTCCCCAAATGTTCTAATCATATTTATAGCCCATTTTAATGACTGATGCTTGATCCAAATTAAAACACTTGATTTACAACTACAATACTAAGCATTTCAGACAAATTACATGACAATCACCGTAGGCAATACCACTCTATTTTGTCTTACAGTGGAATGGTTATGTGGTCTAATGCAAGTACTGCAAATCGACACACAATCAGAAAAATTGTGCGATTGTCTCTTCAAAATATGATTGGTGACAACTTCACTGCAATGGTATTTGACGTATCTATTTATTTTAATTAGTGTTTTGCGTCATGGCTAGTTATTTGTGTCAGTTATATTGTCAGTGGTAGTCAGAAGGATTGAGAAAATCAGTACATACTGTTGGTCAAGGTTCTGTAATGCAAACTGAATTAGTTGGTGTAATGTAGGCTTCATCAGTCGTCTCCAGTATAAATAGTCATTTATGGTACTTCCTAAAATGGTTCATATCATCCTCCTTTTTATCCAAATCTGGAATATTTCTTTGTGACAAACAAAGAGTGCTTAGGCAGGGCAGACGTCTTGTAAGGCTCAAAATATCTCCAATATTGCCTTTAAGTGCAATGACAAAATCTTTTGAAAAATTGTTAGATCCGCACCATGATAAGGATCACTACCAACACCAAATCATCTGTGTAATCTGTTATTTTGAAACTTTGTATGCCACGGATTATTGCTCTTTGGGGATCTCTTACAAGAAATTAAAAGGACTTAAGGATTTGTATCTTGTTTTAAAAGCTCTTTGATTCGTAAAATAATATTCGAGCAATGAGTTCATCAGATCAGTCCATTTGAAGAATCAAAGTCTCTTACTGGGAAAATGTATGACATCAATGCACTGGATTATCTTACTAGATGAAGTTAACCAACAATAATAAAATTACTGCTTTCTTCAGACATTTGAGTATATAGCAACAGTTGTAATTTTCACGTTGATGGTATCAGTCTATCACTGTTAAAAAGTATTTTATGTACATGAAGGGCAATTTGGAATGTAATGCATTGACGCAAAGATTATTGAGGATGATGATCCTGATTGATGTATACACAGTGTTTTTAAAGTGCAAGCTCTAGCAAGGCTCATGCTTTTAGATATCATTTTATCAGCATAATCAAGTCTTCCCAATGAAATTCCTGACTGTTTACAGCCAGAGGATGACTTGATGCATCACCCTCAGCATCACTCTCTTCCCAACCACAGTCTTAGCCACAGAGGGGGGAAAGAAGCAAGGAGAGTGGAGGCAAGAGCGGAGGAATCATACTCGCAAGAGAAGGGACATCCAGAAAATGGCACATGACTGAGAAAAGTGACACAGTAACAGAGGCTACTATAGGAGAGGCGGGAACATCACAGTCACGCTACAAGAAGGTCCATATAACAAACATATATCTTACGGACTCTGATGAGGAAGCTATAGTTAATTTCGTGAAACACCATGGGGAGTTGTATGATAATGAGTTGTATGCAAAGACAAAGCAAGGAAGGAATGTCTCTGGGATCATTTCGCCAACAGTCACAAGTTGTCTGTCAAGGAGTGCAAGACCTGGTTGGAGTTGCAGAGGACATGTTGTGCCAAGCTCACACAGTCATTCTTGCTTGCGGTTGGTCGGCAGTTTACAGTACAGAACCTTGACCAACTGTATGTACTGGTTTCCTCTGCCCTTTCAACTACCCATCGAGATATGACCTGTACAGTGTTGAAAGCAACATAAAACCCCAAATAAGTAAAATAACACACAATCACTCTTCGGTCGACCAGCAGTTTCACACAGATGAGAACAATACTTTCTTCATTCCTCGGGCAAATCAGGAGACAACAACACACACAGCCTTGTGCAACTACCTGGCATAAGAGGTGGAGGGATTAGATGAGAAAGACTTTCAGACATCTAGAAACGAAGTTGTCAAGCACCGTAGCAACATTCAAATCAAGGCAGAAGAATGTGGCCTTCAGCCACAGCAGCCAGCTCCAGCTGCAAGGGAATACATCTTAACCATCCCAGAGACACAGATACCCACAAGCCACTTCATCTAACCCGCTCAGCAGAGCCAAGTGGCCAGCAAATGACAGAAGCAGCAAAGCAGAGGTCACCTGACTTCCTTCCTAGTCATTGACAAACAACAGGCTGGACCTTCAAGACCAGTTACATTCACATTGACACCGACAAAGCACTTTAACCCTCCATCAGGTGCCTCTGCTTCAGGCAAAGAAACCCAGCACTTTCACGCTTCTTCGAAAATCTTCAGTCTGTGATCAGCTACCAGCAGATTGACACACTGCAGCCGTTTTCATCTGCCAACACACCAGCACCAGCCACCTCTCCTCCAACCACCACTGCCACACAGCAAGAACATCAGCAGCTGCCAACCCAGCCTCCGCCTCCTTCAAAGTCAGTCGATGCCAAGCAGTAGGTCCTGTTCTGGACCACTGCTGTGAACAATTTAAAGGTCCTTTTCAGGACCACCCGAATCTTTCCAAAAGAATTATTGAGCTATGCTGTTTAAAAATCCCAAAACAGGAAGCATTACCCCACCCCACACAAAACACTTTGACCCCAAACCAAACAAAAACAAAAATTAAATGCATGACTGAATGAATGAGTGTCTGACTAAATAAAAACTTGAAGTTAAAGAAAAAACTTTCCATTTTTTTAAAAACAAATCTTAAAACATCTGGAACTTAGAAAAAAAACATTGATTCAGAAAGAAAGAAATAAAAAAAATTTAAAAAGAAATTGAAAATAAAATTTAAAAAAAAATCATAAAAACTAAAGAAACACTTGTCGCCCCCCCCCCCCCCCCCCCCAAAAAAAAAATGGGGGCAAAGGCAATGAAATTTTGGCCCTCCCCCCAAAAAACATAAATGCTTAGACTTTAAAGATGGTTTGACATTAGGGGAAGTATTTTGACTTTGAGGGTTTATAGTTTTTACAGTTAAGGGGGGCATTTACCTTTACATAGGTTTAATGCTTTAACAGCGGACTTGTGATTAGTTTGGAAAAAGTTTTAGAAAGTTTTGGAAATGAATTGGATTTGGTTTGGAAATTTGTGGGACATTTGAGCACCAATAGCTTAAAACAAAAGTTCTTGGAATAATTAGGCAGTCCTAAAAAGGACTGATAGATGCCAGCTTCTGCCCCCAGAGTTGTTGGTTGACACATCTCAGATCCTGTCTTCCTGCCCAGCCAATACCCCCACGTGCTTGAAATAGTCTTTCAATGGTTCTCGTTGATGTTTGGCCTCCCTCAAAGGATTCCTGTAGTTCTCATTGGGCACACATGTGGCCTGGTTATTTTGTAGGGCCGCTTCGCCCTGGTGAGTCCTCATCATGTTGTGCAACACCACACAAGTCTCTGACAACCCTTGGCCATTGCTCCATGGTGACCAGTAGTAGCCAAAACCTGCTCACTAAGATTCCAAAGGCGTTTCTCATCACCCTCCTGCCTCTGGAGATCCTGTAGTTGGCTATTTGTTCTTCCCTTGTGAGTTGTCTTCGGCTGTAGGGTTTTACCATCCATGGCATCAAGGCAAAGGCGTCATCACCCAGCAGGAAATAGTGCAAGTCTGGCCCTCCCTCCCCTAGTGGTTCAGATGCCGGAAGCCCCAAGGTGCCATCCTCGATCAGCTCCCTCAGCTCACTTCTGTTGAAAAATCTGTGCATCTGAGCAAGTACCACTTGACCCACAGTCTATCCACAGGAATCTGTATTCTGTGTCTGCCATGGCCAAGAGAACTATGGAAAAGAAGCCCTTGTAGTTTGTAATAGTCACTGCCTGTTTTCTTTGGCTTCTTCATATGCTTCCCGTCTATGGCCCCTACAGTGTTGGGAACATTCCATCTGGTTCGGAACTTCTCATCCATCCTTTTTCCATTCATCAGGGTTATTAGGGCAGCACAGATATTCATCCTAGAATTCAGCAAGGATGGCTCAGCAGACATGAGGGACAAATTTGTCGATGGTGCTTCTGCCAACCAGCCAGTGATACTGCAAGGAGGTGTATGTCTCTCCAGTGGCCATTTGTCTCAGGGTTATGGCCAGTTCAGTCCGACTTCCAGTGGCTTCTTGAAATTGGTGACTGACTTCTTGATGCGGTGGTGAATGCATTCCTCAATGAGGTTAAAAAGGCAGGTGGCATCCATACAAAATTCTGGTACCCTGGGATATCTGTGTGTATAAGGTATGCTAGGAGGTTGTTGTAGCATCCCATTTCTTATTTTGGAAGGATCCAGGGCATGACCCAGGAATTTGGTGACTTTCTTCATCTCCTAGGGGCTGGCTGGTGCTGAGGCTGTGCTGGTGGATTATGGCAGGAGATTGTGCTGGGTTCAAATGCGTCCTCTATCTTCCCATCAAGATGCAAATCAAAATATTAAACTCAATAAAAACCAAAAGTATGATAAGATGATGTATGAAGTCTCTGGGATGTCTAGCTCGCATCTTTGCAGTGACAAGCGATGTTTTTGTCAGCCAGAGGGAGTTACTATAGTTTTGGATCGATCCTGACTCTGGATCTTAACTCCAAGAAGTAATCAGTCCAGTCGGGGTGAGTCTGGAAAATACTCCAGTTCTGTCGGTTTGTCACTATGGTTGGTCGAGGGTTGCTATGGCTCGTCTGTTAGGGATTTATGTTTTGTTGTGGTAGTTTCCTATCTTGTCGTTAAGAAAATGATCCCGACCCAAAGTCAGGTATCTTGATCCAGACAAGCTGTTACGGTCTATGACTTTGTTGGGAAGATGTTACCCACCCACCATTTTTGTCCCTGATTCCACAACTTTTGCAACTGACCCTAGAGTCATAGGGTCGGTTATAGGGTCAGTTCCAGTGGAAACACCCCACTAGACTTGCATTGATTATATTATACTGGTTGAAGTAAATATGTGAAATCAGCGATGAAATATCATGTGGCATATATAAAAATATCCAAATGAATAAACAGTATTGTGTAAATTGTGTAATCTTGTTAATTCTAGGCATATGGTCAAATCCATGAGGTGGTTCGAGCCCCACAAGTGACAATGCTGAGAAGCTGTCCCAGTATGACCCTAGCTGTTGAATGGGACATAAAACTTTGATCAAATCCCTGAGGCCAAATTCCAGTCATTTGGCCAAATTACTAAATCCGTGAAATTTTCAGATGTGACCAAATCCCTGATTTGACACATTCACTGTAACATATCAACAACCAAAAATCTGAAACAGACAAGTTCTATTTTGTGAATTTCTAAAAAGTCTGTACACTATTAGAATGTCCTTTAAAATATGTAAATATTTAGATCTCTTTCAACAAAGCTCTAAAGCTGTAAATTGTTTTAATTACTGGTATAACCTTTACATACTATACGTATCACATATTGTTTGTAAAATACTATCAGTGTACGCACCACGGAGATGCTTCTTCTGAAAATAATCTCAACTACGGTCGTTTTTTACACACAAAGTATTTTACACAGCAATTCTACGTCTAATATTGCTTTTTATGTATTATCTGTAGTTAGATCATGTTTTTATATTTTTGTCTCCCCTCAGCTAACTGGTATACCTACTTCCTAAATTAGCGGGTATTATCGCCTATAAACCGGGAATTATCATGGTTTATTTCCATGAAATATTTTCCTAAAATCAAATATTAGGTGAATTTAACCAACTAACTTGTGTCTTGTTTGTTTTCTTTTTGTTAATTTTTATTCAGTTTATATATACCACTCCTGTTGTTGGTGGTGTGGTGGGTTAATTAGCACTTAGCTTAAGGTGAGGCTGTAGTCTGGGCTGTTAGGGTGCCTGTGATTCGCCCACAGGACGAAGAGTCGTAATTATGTTAGATTAGAGACATATTCTTGAGACCCCCCACGGTAGAATCTAGTTTAGGGTAACTTACTTGAACTGTCCCACCAGTCATGATTAGTCTTCGGGTATTCCTTTTTATGGCACTGTTCACATTTGCACTAGCTCATAGGTCTGAGTATTTCCAAACTTGTGCATCCAATACATTAAGTACCACAATGATTAGAATTGTAAACAAATTTTCATATTCTTGTTGATGTTGCAAATTGTCAACGAAAGAGGGCTAATGTTGTTACTATTACTGGGCAGAGATGTTTCCCTCAACCCTGGTGCTCTTACACTGGGTGTATTGAATACCAGATCCTTAAGGAATAAGGGCCCTCTCCTTGTCAATATTGTAGCATCAAATGACCTTGACATTCTTTGTCTCACCGAAACACATGTTCGTCCCTTTGACTCAGATAGCTTTTTACGATCCATTACTCCTGCTGAATACATATTTACTCAAAGGCCTCATCCCTCAGGTATCGGTGGCGGTGTTGGTTTTTTCATTAGATCATCCTACAGCCTACACAAAATGGAATCTCCTTTTTATCAGTCATTTGAGAACATGGTGGTGTCTCTTGGCCTTCATGGCTGTTCATTGTTGCTTGCCTGTGTCTCTCACCCTCCAGGATTATGTACCTGCAATTTTCAGGAAGAATTTATGTCCTTTGTTGGTTTCTTGTCCTCCATCAACTCCTCATATCATATTGTACCAGGTGGTGATGGTTATAAATTTATGACCTTTCTTGACTCATGTGATCTGCAACGGTTAGTTAATCAACCTACCCATTTGCATGGTCACACACTAGATCTCATTCTTTCTCCCAGTGATCAGGATACTATTGTTGATGTAAAAATTTGTGATTTTGTATCTTATTATGCATTAGTCAAATGCTCAATTGTCCTGCCTCATCATGCTGTTCATACTCCAATTAAGGTTCAATACAGAAGGTATTGTATCAACATGTGCATCTTCCGTTCTGATCTTAAAAATACTTCCTTTATCAAATCTCCTGCTAATGCTGTTGTAGACCTTTATCAGCAATATGTACATGACTTGGTAGATGTTCTCGACAAGCATATACCACTGATATCAAGACTGAAAAAGAAAGATTCTGCAGATTGGGTGTCTGATTTTTATTGATGTACTAAGTCCCTTAGACGTCAGTTTGAAAGAACTTTCCATAGGACCAAGAATTTACTGAACAGAAGTCGGCTTTGTCGCCAAATTGCTCGGTGTAATTCACTTGTTAACAAGGATAAGTCAGACTACTATAGTAAACTTATCTGTGATAATAATCAAGTCCCTAGGAAACTATGGCATGTGCTGCGAAAAACCCTGAATAGGGTCTCTGAAGTAATACTTCCACCTCACAAGTCTGACAAGACATTGGCTGAGCAGTTTGCTTCCTTTTTCCATAATAAAATTAAGACAATAAGAGATACTTTCATCCCCTCTGGCACTGAAAAGGATGTTCGTCCTTCTTCTGATCCGAAAATTACTGCCTTTACTGAAGTTCCTCAAGATACTGTCGATAAAATCATCAGAAACTTGCCTACGAAATCCTGTATGTTGGACCCTTGGCCTACATTTCTCATCAAAGAGTGTAGTGACATACTATTACCGTCAATTACAAAGTTAGTTAACTGCTCACTCATGGAGGGTTGTGTCCCTGATGGTTTCAAAACTGTTGTAGTTAGTCCTCTTCTTAAAAAGGCTACTATTCCTGCACATGATTTTAATAACTATCATCCTGTATCTGGCCTCAGTTTCATATCTAAATTGGTTGAACAAGTAGTTGCTAAGCAACTGTTGGAACATATTCATGTCCATAACTTAGACAATCCATATCAATCAGTGTACAAAACAGGTCACTCGACTGAGACAGCTCTTCTTTCTGTAAAAAATTAACTTCACCTATCTTTGTCAAGAGGCGAACCGACTGCCCTGATACTGCTTGACCTCTCGGCAGCATTTGATACAATTGATCATTCCACCCTTCTTCATTGTCTTCAGATCTGGTTTGGAATTGGTGGTTCTGTTCTGAAATAGTTCACCTCCTACCTATCTGAGCGCTATCAGTCAATAAAAATTGGTTCTAATCTCTCTGATCTTTGTAAACTCCTGTTTGGTGTGCCCCAAGGCTCTGTCTTGGGTCCTTTATTATTTTCTCTGTATACAACCCCCCTTAGTTTGGTTATTGGTAAACACAAAGGAGTAAAGTTTCATTGTTATGCAGATGACACTCAAGTCTATATCCATCTATCCCAGAAGAATTCATCTGCTACCTTCAAAAAGTTGAACAGGTGCCTGGACGATATAAAGGAGTGGATGTCAGCCAGTAAACTCAAACTTAATCCAGATAAAACTTTATTGAGTTATTGTATTTGGTTCAAAACGACAGAGGGACAAATTGAAAGCATACTTTCCATCTACCATCTTGGGTAGTCCTCTCTGCTCTGCTGAGTCTGTCAATAATCTGGGTGTGTGGTTCGATTCTGATTTTTCCTTGTTCAAACATGTTCAGAATGTCTGCAAAACTTGTTTTGTGCAACTCTGTGATTTTAGACATGTCAGGCGGTTTCTTACTCATGATGCTTCTGTACTTGTGGCCAATGCTCTTGTTAGTACTCGGTTGGATTACTGTAACTCACTCTTCAGGAGTCTCTCTAAGTTCAATCTTCGTAAATTACAGTGCATCCAAAACAGTGCAGCTAGAATCGTATCAAATACCAGTAGATATGCTAGTATAACTCCTGTTCTTAAGAAACTGCATTGGCATCCTGTTGAACATTGCTCAGTGTTTAAAACAGCCACCCTGGTTCATAAGTTTCTCCACACTGGTTTTCCCAAGTATTTTGTTCCATACATCTCTTCCTACAGCAGTTCCTACAGTACCAGGCGCAGTCAGAGTGGTGGTAATTTCCTTGTCATTCCCAAGTTTCAACCCTCAGTCCATAAATCTGTCAAACAGTTTGGTTATAGTTTTGCTTTTAATGCTCCCACTATTTTGAAGTCTCTTCCTGAGGAGATTCGGGCATCCCCCTCTCTGGCCTCCTTCAGAAAACGCCTCAAAACCTACCTTTACACCAAGGCATACCCTCCTTAGTCTTACTTACCCTCTGGTGGTCTCCATGGTGCTTGGACTCTTTTCTGTCCCTGGATATTGAAATTGGTTAACTGTTTTTGTTTTGTTGCGCCTTAGAATCTCCTTTGAATTGGGGAGATTAAGCACTATAAAAGTCGAATTAGAATTAGAATCAGAGGTAAAAAACAAGATTAGGGTTTAAAATCATGCAATCATGTGGAATCCACTAAAGGGCTTGATGTAGCTGAACCTGTTTAAAGGATGTTGAACCCAAAAATTTGAAATAGAACACACACAAAATCCATCTAGTCTTACCTTTGCACAATACAGACACAAACGCCCAATATACTAATTATCACCACAATTACTGCCACAACAATCAACAAAACAGCCCAGGTCGCCAGAATGTGGTGTACTGCTGAATCCTGTGTGGAATCTGATTTCTCAGGGCAATCCTCATTATCCAGACAATCTGTGACATTTGTGTAAGGGCAACTTGAATTTATATGTGGTTATATACATAGTTATATCATTTAACAATACTATTTAGATGTGATTATATGATGTAACACAATCACTGCACCATAAAGATTATCCAGAAAATCTATGATAAATGAAAGTGAAAGTTAACTGAGTTTATCTATGATAATACATATCAATACAAATATTTGATGTAACATAACCATTATGCACTATGCATTAATCATTATTGTGGTTATATAATTGGAAGAGCTTTAATTATATTAAGATCCAAATTCAGAAGCAAAGTAATTACTAACAATACTAATATTAAGATTAGGCATTATAAAAGTACTATTGTTATTAGAATTAACGATCATGCCTGCATAACTCTGTGCTGGTATTTAAAAAACTCAAACTTACAGTCTCAAACTCAAAGTCTCAGTCCTACAAAAGTATAAACTTAAATTTAGTATTCTCAAGCAAAATCTTTTCCAAACTATACTTGCTCAAACCCACATTTAAAACAAGGGCAAACAAAACTAATGCATGCATAAAACTAAAATTTAAACTCAAAGTTAAAGTATAAACCCTGAAGTGTAGAGTTTATATTTGTACTTGGGATTGAGTTTAGGATTATTTTAAAATGAATACCAGCACTGATTTTCACTGGTTCACACATGGTACAAATGCCTTAAGGCATTAAACGTTAATATATTAAAAGAACAGAACAGGTCAATGATTATAGCTGTAAAATTGTATCTAGGTGGTTATGACTCAAAAATCCACATTTTATTTTGTTGGTGAAATATTGCTGCGGGTGTAACTCAATAATATGATTGCTAATAAGACTTGTCATTACCTTGGCAGGAGTATGTCATCAGAATGACGTCACAGACACACTGTTTCCTTCCAGTGCAATTGTTTGGGCAATCGGATCTCTGACTCTGTGCATAAACTCTTCCTGCCTCGCCTGCATCATTAAAACACTAAAGCTCTGAACAGATTGTAAAACAAAAAATATAAACGAATCATTATCAAATGTGAGCTTATGCTTGTCTTATCTATTTGTGCAACCGGGAATTTTATCCTTCTGTATACTAACTATGTTATGTCAATGAAACTGATTTCTGAGTTTGCACAAATATCTGCACCAATGTAAAAAAATGTTTAAAACTTCTGGTGCCTCTTCCACAAAGGCCTTAGAAAACCAGTCTCAAAATCTAGACTTTTGCCAGTTAACTCACTTTTATTTTGGTCTTAGACTTCTCACAGTGTAAGCCATGGCAAAGTCTTGGGCTGAAGCCAAATCGACCTGGAAGTGGGTTTAGTTTTTGTTGACAACGACTTAAATGTTCCAGGCATAGATTTTTCTCCACTCCATGAAATTGTTGAAAGTGCAGTATAATCTTGAGGAACATATCCTGCAGGGTTTTTACAAGTTTTCCCATATACATATTATAAATATATACTTTAATTCACCATATCCAGTAGCTATAGTTCGGTGGGTTTAATTGCATATTAAATGAGAAACATGCGAAGACAGACAACAAAACACGGAAAAAAAATAAAAATATATAGATAGCCCCAACACAATGAAACATAGAAGTAGTGAAACAGTACAAAGATCGGGATACTTTCGGAGCAGTGTCAGTTATATAAAGGTCCAAATAATGTTTAAGTATAGAAAATAAGATCTAAGAGAAAGAAAATATATGGAAAGATAAAGTATTAAAACAAGACAAATCAAATGCAAGTTGACCACATTAATCAGTAAACTAAAAATTATGAAGCTGTAAAATTTATTAATTGGAAAATAGCTGTCAATGAAAATAACACAACTATGTAAAAGTGCATATAATAATCAGTTGCAGCAATCCATATTGTCATAAGAGAAAGATATCTCAAATATGACAGGTCAACACAACTTGGCAAAGTTGAAGGTCAAACTGTGATGCACACTTACACCCCCTAACCAATGTCCCTACCAAGTGTCAACCTTCTACACCTTACAGAATCCAAGAAATACCCGGAACAAGATTTTAAAACTAATGGTCGCTATGACAAGGTCAAAGTTTAAATCAAGATCACAGCATAGTAATGGACACATACAACCCCTAAGCAATGTCCCTACCGAATGTCACAACAACCCATCATTTTTGCTGTGAGGACTGACATGGTTGAAGTCTGGGTATCTTTGTCAAAAAATGATCCCGACACCTCTATAGTCTCATCTGGTAAATTCTGCTCCTTTGCGAACTTCCTGATAAAAATAAGTTCCACTAATAACTCTTCTCACTTCCAAAATATTTACAAACCACCATCAAGCAGCACTGTAAAATTTTCAAACTATTTCATGCGCTCCTAGAAAAAAAATCGACTTGATAATTCATAATGAGGTGAAAATCGTCATAGTTCACAGGAATTATGGCAAGTTCTTGGTGATGACAAAGATTACCAGTTAAATATCATATATAATCTATAAATCTCCTTCCGATTCTGGCTGACACATTTGTTGAAACATTTCTGCATTCCACACTTCACGTTGCACATCAGTCATGATCTCCTCTCACCTTTACCATTTTTCTAGTGTCACTGAGGACCACAAAATCATTCCAGTAATACTAATAAATCGTGGTCTCTTGGCCATTGGTCCTACTTACTTTAATAAAAAATTTTTAAACAGACCCATGTTACTCCTCTTTTTTGAAAAACTTCATCCTTGGACAAACATGTGTTAGAAAACTACAGACCCTTTTCAAAAATAAACCTCATTTCAAAGATTCTCGAAAGTGTTTTAGCATCCTACATTCGATTCGCTAACTCAAAACAACATTTTCAATGAAAGTTTCCTCCTTAACATGGAAAATTATCTTCTACAGAATATGGCCAAAATTTCTGCCACAGCTGTTAGTCTCCTTGATCTCAGCATTGCCTTAGACATTCTGTATACATACTATGGTATCAGAGATCTGGCACTTGACTGGTTTAAATCTTTCCTTTTTATCAGGACCAAAAAAACTCTATCACCAAAAAACTTTTCTTAACCCATGCAAACCATGAACATTTGTCTCAACGACATCCAAACTTTCTTGTCGATAAATAAACTAAAATTAAATTCCAACAAAAGTGAATTTATTTTGAGTGGCTCAAAAACCATCGCAAACAACATTCTTTTTTTTACTTTTTCAGTTTTCTTTTAAATCAGGTGATACTCTGCTCAAATCTCAGGAATCTTGTTGTAGGACTTAGCTCTAGCTTGACTCTCCCTGGTCATATGTCTCAAGTCACAAAATCTAGTCTAGATTCAATGCAACAGATGTTCATAGAGAAAGACAGGTCCTGAACCTCAAAATGTCGATGGTAGATGGTACTTTGTAGGGTTGTTGTTCTTTCAGGTTTTCCTACATAACCCCAGATAAATAGAGGGTAGAGTTTACATACAATATTCTAAAACATGGCCAACTAGCATACCTCAGTCAAATGAACTATTGATACACTTCATCCAGAAATACTAGATATACTAGCCTGAAATTGAAGTTCCTTTATATCCTCTCGTTTGACTACAAGGTTCATCAGTCCCCCACCTCCCCCCCCCCCCCCCCCCCCCCCGCCCAGGGAAGTAAAAGATTAGGCTTGCGGATATATATATATCTAACAGGATATAATTGGTTAATAATATGCATATGTACATGACTAACTGGTATGTTTACTAATAATATTTACAGTCCAAGAGAGATGTACAAAGTTTTAAGAGTCATTTGACAATCTTTACACATACATATATTAAAGTCGAGTACAAATCACACATACAAGAGTACCATAAAGTCACCTAAAACTCGGGTGTGGGTGAAAACAGGAAAGTTAAGGCTAGCATAGATTGAGGTGAGTTTAAGGCTAGTCCTTAATGTAACAGTTACAGCAACCTACACCCCCACTTGGGTTAGGGTGCGACAAAGTGTGAGTATACAGGAGTGAACCCACGTCCTGAGGAGTCTGAGGTGACCAAAGGTTTACAATAGCATGATAAATATGGTTGCATGTATGTAATATAAGTGTATAAAAACTACACTCAAACACAAAAAGTAGTAGTTTTAAGCATTATCCACAGCACGAGCCAGTGATGAAGCAATAGTTTCACCCACGGACTGGTCCTGATGGATGTACCTCCACACACAATCCGATGCCCAGGAGCCAAGGGACTTAATCTGTTGCATAGGGACATGAGAGTTATAAGCAAGGGTGGCCCCTGAGCGACGGAAAGTGTGGAAGGTGAAAAAATTTGGTTGATAATCCATCTTTTGGTTAATTCTTGAGAGGAATTTTTTATGCAGGAATCAATGAGAGGCTGCCAACCACTAGGTGTTTTAATTTGAAAAAGGGGCTGAGGTGCACACAATGCAAATATAGCAGAGAGAGCCTTGTGAGGACATAGGTTTGAACCTTTAATTTTTGGAAGAGAGAGGACATGAGCAGTGTTTCTGTTCTGATTGGTTTTTGACCATTTTAGGATGATTTTGACAATTTTTGGGGCAAAAATGACGTCGCCACCTGTGATATGGCTTGAAGGATCAAATGAGAGGCGAGAGTGAGAGGCTTAGTTAGACAGCCTCAGAAAGTCATAAAAATCAGTAAGAAAAACAGCTTTATACACTATGCCAATATAAAAGTGGTCACACCAGTGGACTAATTTCTTTAAAGTGTTAACAGGAAGGACACACTCGGTCAGGGTAGGTAGTACTCTCTTGCATCCTGCTGCGCTCCACTATGGAGTACCCCAGGGCTCTGTCCTTGGACCAATCCTGTTCTCTCTCTACACTAACCCAATCGGCTCAATCATTCATTCCCACAGTAACATCAACTACCACTTTTACGCCGATGATACCAAGTTATACATAACACTTTCACCAGAAAATTTCTCTCACTCTATCCAAAAACTAAAGAACTGCCTAAACGACATTCAAAATTTCATGCTTGCAAATAAATTCCCTATCAATATTCTGGGAAATCAGGTCTCGCCAGCACAAAGTGTCAGGATCCTCGGAGTGGTGTTCGACTCTAATTTCACTTTCTCAAACCATGTGTCACAGGTCATTAAGTCCACTAGAGTACAAGCGACAGACCTCTACTAGTCCCCTTCTAGACCTGAATACATCAGTGCTGTTAGCGAATGCTTTTGTGAGCAGCAGGCTGGACTACTGCAATTCATTCTTCTTATCGCTGACTGATTTTGAGTTGAGGAGATTGCAGCTAGTCCAAAACTCACTCTGCAGGGTTGTCACCCGTTCCGCTAAATTCTCTCATATTACACCTCAACTAAAAAAACTCCACTGGCTACCAGTTAGATACAGGGTACAATTAAATATTGGTCTTATTACATACAAAATTCTCACCCAGGGTCAACCAGTTTACCTAAGAGGATTAATCTACCCCTACACCTCTTTTAGAAACACAAGGTGAAGTACCCCCAAACTCAAGTTCCTTCAAACCCCCACTTTTGATCGTACAGTTCACAAATCAATTAAACACTTTTCTAATTCCTTCAGTCACTATGCCCCTGCCCTTTGGAATGCTTTTCCTATCCATGTAAGAAATAGTCCCTCTGTTGCATCTTTTAGGAAGCACCTCAAAACTCACCTCTTCAGCTCTAGCTTCCCAACTTAGTCTTACTTCCCTCCCGGTCACACCCACAATCCTGGATTACCGACCTTGAATGCCCCTCGCCTTCCACATGATACTGATTTTGTTTAACTAGCGCACTGAGTTCCTCATTCTGGGGAAGATATTGTGCTTGCAAAGCAGTAGATTAGATTAGATTAGATTAACATCCATTATGTTTCTACGAGTGAAGGAGAGAGGTCTGTTTATTCGAACAGATTTGATGAAGTATTTTATTTCTGGGTCTTCCAACACAAGATGGTCTAGATCAAACAATATGAACATGGCCTTTATGGCTGACCCATCATAATACAAAATAAACGCTTTTACCAGAAAAAATAATGATTCTGTTATTTCAGATATAAATATATAACAATTCTTAACCATCATGTATCGTTGCACCCATATCAGGTCATGATAAAATCACCCTTATTCATGATAATGTTTTGGCTTTACTTTGAAGCACTTGCAAGACATGAGAAGGTTAATACTTATTAAGACTGTAGAGATAATAAATATGGTTGATTCCACAGAAAGCATCTCAATTACACATAATAGTGGTTAACTGGCAACAGAATATAATGATACATTTTAAGGCTTTTAAAGGGCCCATGGTGGCAGAGTGGTAACACTCGAGTCTCCCACCTCTGAGGCCAGGGTTCAGTTCCCGGCCAGGCCTCAAGTGGGAAAGCCAGTAGTTGCTTGCCATTGGTCAGCAGTTTATAGTACAGAACCTTGACCAACTGTATGTACTGGTTTCCTCTGCCCTTCCAACTACCCGTCGTGATATGACCTGTACAGTGTTGAAAGCGACGTGAAATCCCAAATAAATAAATAAAATTAAGGCTTCTAAGGCACCTCTTGAATAATTTTAGTTGTGTATGTATTTGAAGATCTACATCATCATTTAATCTAATTTTATAGTACTTAATCTCTATCTTTAAAGAGACTCAGAGGAGCAAGGACACATTGACATGTTGGATTATCATTAGTCTTGACATGGCCAAGTCATACCATAGAAGACACATGGGAGGCAGGTTGTCTAAGGTTGATAGGCATTTGCAAACAGGTATGTTTTCAGATTTTTCCTGAATTTGGTATTAGGTTTTCCAAAATGTACATTGTCAGAAAGATTATTCCACAACCTTGGAGCATCATCACACATCATACGTAGCACAAACATTCATAGCACTTACACCATAGAACATATAATTTACCAACACAGACCGACTCAAAAATCCGCATCAGACATCCATGTTAAGCCATACAATACGATCTTTACAAAAGCATCCTGCAAATAACAGCAGAACAACCACAATTCAGGAGTGGTCAGAATAAAACTGCATAGCTTAGCTAGTCAAAAGTTTGTCAGGCATCTAAAATTAAATAATGCAAAATCCTTACCTTCAGGTTCTGATGGGGTGTGCTCCTTCAGTATCTCACTCCATGCCTCTAAACAGGCCACATGATCTTTGTTGGAAGCCAGAAACTGGAGTCTATTGGCTTCTTCAGTATTATCTAGCCACTGACCCAAACCTACTACAAACTTTATCACAGAGGCATTTAATTCTCGTACTGCCTCCTCAATGTTTTTGTCCTCTCCGTCATTGAATATCCACAAGATATTAGAGTTTTCTGCATTTCCCAAATCTCTTGCCTTAAAGAGTTGAACTGTCTCATTGATAGCATAAGAAATAAATGATGCTGTTTCCCCTATTTGATGTTTGTACAGTTTTTCAATATGGTTAATCACCTCACATCCACTTGTGGCATAGCTAGAGCTAGTAATCCCATCAAACTCTATTGTTAACGTACGGCCAAAGGAGACAATAGCTATCCGAGCATAGTCAGGGTGAACATACATCTTTCTGGTCCGGATCAGAAAGTTCATGAGATCTACACTGAATTGTATGGATTTATTGTAAGCTCCATCAGTGACAATACTTGTAGAATGATCTACAATAAATGCAAAGTTGATTTTCCTCTTGCCTTGGGGGAACCGACTTGCCAGAGCCCGCCATTTTAACTGTTTTTCTTGATCCAGAACTGTGCATGGGTCTTGGCCAGGTGTGATGTTTATCGGAAAACTGGAAACTGTAGCTGTCTTGTACAGGTTGATAAGACAGCTTAAAATAGTAACAAGGAGTACAAAAGTTAAATACATGGTGTCAACAGTGTTCTAATATATGAATCATATATCCATATGTCTAAACCTTTACTTAATAAAGATATAGTAATAGTATTATTTATTATCATGTTGTTAGAGTAATATTGTTGTGTTTTTATTATATTCATATATGAATATTTTTATCATATTCATCTATCCACTATATAATATAACAAATTAACAGTACAATTCTTTAAATGTTTGTCCGAAATACACACAAAATGCTTCTGGAATTTTCTCCATAATATTCAATTTTCTGTTTATTTGTATAAAGATTACTTAAATTTATTGACCAACGTAAGCCTGTTGACAAGGTTGACCTCTATTACAGTAGTAACAAATAACTAAAAATACAGCATACCTATTTATTACTAGAAATCCTCTAGACTGTGAAAATTTATTGGATAATGTGCACTATGCTGTGGAGTGATTTGTGACATAAGTCTGCCAATAGATGTTTACATTCTAAGAAAAAATATGTTCACAGTAGCCAATCTGTATTGATCATATTACATTCTGCATTCATGTGCATTGGCTATGTTCAAATGTCCACACAAGCAAATGTTAAAGTCATATATGGAAAATCCCCTCAGATAAATCTGTATTGACCTTTTGTGGATATAGTCATATAAAACTGTATGTTTACAAACTATTTTAAACCAACTGCAAATCCATAATCTATTGTTAATTTAGATGGAGAGTTGATTTCGTACCATGGAAACAAATTTCTATTTCAGAACCCTGTTCCACTTCTATGTGGAGAACTCTCCTGCAAACCTTCCCCCCAACCCCGATACCGAAAAGTCGACAAATTAGACATATCTTGCATAGCAAAAACCTACAAGAGTCTCACTACTAGAATATCAAAGAATGGTCTGCAACTAACTACAGACTACACAGTGGGTTAATATGCATGCAAGGTACACGTGAATGTAACATAAGGCAAGTTCCCAAGTCTCTCGAACATTTCCCTTGAGATATGGATGCATTTGTAGCCATACTGCATGTACAAAGAGAATGCGGGTCCACATCCAGGTGTGGACAAGTTCATTCCATCAAACCCTATCCAAGCTTTAGCAAGCACACTTGTCCTAGTTCTTCTTCCCTCTCATTGGTCACACTTGAGTGCTTTACAATCCTTCACTTGACATTGCCATTCAAACTTCAGCTGGCAGTGGGATCACATTGAAAACAGCAGACATTTTGTCTTGAAATTACCGTTGTTTTCTCTATGTATTGATATACCGTTAGCGCAAATAGGAATATTATTTTACATATTTTATGGTGTATCGTTAGCGCATATATGTAATTCAATAATTATTCTATATGGTTTGAGATTCTGTTAGTGCATATAGAAATCTTGTGTATAAACCTTGTTTCTTCAAAGTGATTGTATTATTGTATTAGTACAGTAGTATATAGTGAGTTTTATGTTAGGTTAGTTGGCCATCTATATCTGTAGATATAAAACATGTCGGAGAGCACTTACAATTTGCGGTCTAGCAAAGCAGATCACATCCAAGTTCCATTCAACTACAGTTGAATGATGACACCAAGTTCCTTTAACAACTTCTCAAAACAAACAGTCAAACACACCAAGCCGATGAGGAATCTGATACTTCCTGTGAGGCAGACTTAAATTGTAGCGGTGTTATGGGGACATCTGATGGGGAACAAACAGGAGGCCAGGAGTGTGAAAAATCTGATAATGCTAATGAAAGTGTGCCGGACAATTCAGCAGTCCAACAACTGATCAACTCCCAGATATTGAGTCAATTACAGACAATCAGTCAAAGACTTGATAAAATAGAGCAAACTCGCTGTAAAAAAACAAATGATCCTAAAAAAGTTAAGACCAGCAAAAGTAAACATCCAAGTACGGACAAGCCCAAAAGTACCATTGTAAAACAGGGGGAAACCTCTGCTACACAAAATTCTACTCAGCACCAAATCTTACCACAGAGTGTGGACCAAATTCCACAGTTACACACTATTAGACAAGATCTTTTGATCCAAGCCCAAGTTGAGAAAAGACTTAAAGAGTTAGCTGAGGCAGAAAAATCGCCCCGTAGAAGTCCTTGTACCAAACAAAGTTAAATGGCCGCATGAATATGTCTTGTCAGGCTCACAGAAAGAGCGTGTGTCATACGACCAGCTATCCGTCATTCAATGGGTGACTGGTTTTTGCCGTATAATGCATGATGAACAAAACAGAGACATTCAAAATTCTATGCTAGATTATCTGATAGCACTTTTTGACGACGCCAATGATTTCAGCTGGGATATGGCAAAGGCCAGTCACGCCGTTCTTTTATGCCAAATGGAACAAGGCGAAATTAAAGATTATTCCCAGGTCGAAAAAATCAACCGAATTAGAAGAGCAAATGCTCAAAGGCATGTTTCTCCGGTCAGTACATCCTATCAACACATAGGCTCTAAAAAGCAAACGATTAAAGCCACCAAAAGTATGCCATGCCAGTATTACAACCAGGGTTCATGTGCCCACCTCAAATCCCATGAAACGCGGGGAACTCTGTATAAGCATATCTGCACTTATTGCTTTGCCACTTCCGGTAAAACATTTACTCACCCTGAATCTCAATGCCGCAATAAACAGTAAAAAACAGCCAAAAAACGGGTATGAGTCTTGGTACCCATACCCGTCGTTTTGGCACACAAGTTTTTCATACTAGAAACGTTCTCCTTGCTCCACAAATAGTAGAATTTGAGACAAACAAAAAAACAGGCCTTCAATGGTATCGCATGTAGAGGGCTCTTCGGGAAAATTCCCCACATTTATCATATGCAGAGGTTTTATACAGAAACAAAGTACTAGCCTTGAGAAACAGCCTTCTCAAACATTGCCTCAAAAAACAAGTACCAACAATGTCAAGGTGTCTCCAGACCATTCCCAAGAAATTGTCCACAATTCTGCACCTGCAAGTACACAATTTCATGGTTACAAAAGATTAGTTTCGCTTGAAAATAGAAATAAATACTCTGGCAAGGCTGAACGTAATACACATAGTCACATCCCCACATCAGACCGTTTCCAACTACTACAACACCTTAGTACAGATTCGCATACAGTAGGGATAGTGTGTACACGGATAGTATAAGACAGAGTAAATGTAAACCACCTTTTCATTCAAAGAGAGATAAGGTTACTGACTGGGCAAAGAAGTCTAGGCTGCCAAAATTCTCACAAACAAACCTACCGAATGAGCAATCTCAGGTTGTTCACCAGCTGACTACTGCCTCAATGTCCATATTGGACTTGCAAGAAAATTCCATTCACTTGGGGAATAAAAACAAAACTGGGTTGATTCCTAGGGGAATAGATATCAGTTTGGTCAGCTGTGACAATCCATTTTCTGTACAAGACGACTTACCATCATAAGTGAACTATGGTATAGCAAAACAGACTGATGCTAATAGTTGCCACGCAACTCATGACCCCAATAGTCTTGATACTTTGAACCAGTGCATACCAGATCATGTGTTAGCCGACAGGCATAAATATATTGAATACAATAACTGTGTGCAACAAAATGGCGAAGACTTTTTTTGTTTTATCCCGCTTACGACCCTCAAAGTATATCATGGCGATCCTATTGACAATGATCAACTTCCCGACATCAACTTCCTAGGGGCCAGAATTCCTATTGCTTCTCAGCTTAAGCCCCACAGATGGTGCTATCATTTAGCCCAATTCTGGGATAAGCAATTGCCTGACTTAATTGAATACAGCTTTCTGTTGGATTTCTTTTGGGATGGAATCCTCCATCCCTCAGACACAAACCATATGTCGGCAAACACATCACATGTTGAACAATACATCTCAAAGGAACTGTCATATGGTGCAATACATGGACCATATCATGAAAAACCTTTCCCCATGCATGTCTCCCCTCTAATGGTGAGGGATAGCCAAACTCCAATAAAAAACGTACCATCATGGACTTGAGTTGGCCAGAGGGGTTTTCTGTTAACCATGGCATGTCGAAGAATAGTTACCTCGATACGTACTTTACACTACATTACCCCTCGGTAGATCATATCACACAAGCAATTCCCAACTTAGGCCCAGATGCCCTCCTTTACAAAATCGACATCAGCAGAGCCTTTCGCCATATCAGAATAGACCCAGGCCATCTAGATCTCTTAGGTTTTCACCATAACAGCTATTATTTCGATGGGTCTCTTGCTTTTGGGTACAGGTATGGTTCTGTATTTTTTTAACGTTGCTCAGATGCTATACGTTACATTATGAAAAACCATGGTTTTCACACCATTTTCAACTATATTGATGATCTGATTTATTTGGGATCGCCCCATGAAATTCATCAGTCTTTCACGTTCCTCCAACATTTATTGCAAGACTTAGGCTTAGAAGTCACTCCTAGCAAGTTGGTCGCTCCTGCAACTCGGGTCGTGTGCTTAGGAATACTGGTGGATACTGTCGCTCAGACAATTTCTATCCCTAAAGAGAAGCTTCATCAGATAAAAGATATCTGTTCTTCCTGGTGAAGTAAGACATACTGTAGCAAACGCGACCTACAGTCACTACTAGGTTCCTTGCTATATATCACTAAGTGCATTAAACCTGCCCGCTACTTTCTGAATCGCATGTTGGCACTGCTAAGACAAAATGTCAATCATCGCAAAATACTACTTAACCAACAATTTTTTGCTGATCTCAATTGGTTCTTAACCTTTCTAGATACTTACAAAGGCATTACTTATTATAAGATTACTGAACAAGATGCCCAGGTTTACCTAGATGCCTCCCTTACAGGCCTAGGTGTAGTTTATGGCTCCTTTGTTTACGCACTTCCAATACCAAGGGGTTTTCACGGCTATAGTATTGTCCATCTGGAGATATTGAACATACTGGTTGCATGTAAAATCTGGGCTTCTCGCTGGGAGAACAAGAAAATACAAATATTTTGTGATAACCTTGCAGTTGTGGAAGTCCTAACATCAGGCAGAACCAGAGACGAGACGCTGGCCATCTGTGCATGCAACATCTGGCTCTTGTCAGCATTATATAACATTCATTTTACATTTTCACATATTGCAGGTGTTCAGAATACCATTGCTGATTTGCTTTCTAGATGGAGAAATAGCCAACATGATTGGTCCAAGCTCCAAAGTCTTTGCCCTGATCATATTTGGGTGGATTCCCATATCGATTTAACATTACTGAATTATACCATATAATGTATTATATTTTCAGACTTACCTGCAGCAGCGGCCCAGGTGGTATCCCTGGCTTCTGTGAGCCTAGGAATGGGTTTCGTACCACCACTCTCACACAATACACCTGCATGTGAAAAGACTTTTCGCATTCCAGGTGGCTGCTTGGTTGTCGTTGCATTAGGTGACTTCTTTAGTTCTACTATCATATTTGCAATATCTTATCAATGCTAGTTTGTCTGAGTCTAACATTTCAAATAATCTGGCCGCGATAAGGGCCTTCCATATAATACATGGCCTCCCCACACATTCATTTCAGGATTGCCGGATCCCTCTTCTCTTAAAATCTATCAAAATCAGCAGGCCTTTTGTTCCCAAAATTGCTTGGGGCCTCACAATTGAAACATTGCACCAAGTCATAGCCACATCCGCTGGTCTTGAACATAATGTCACATTCATAGCTTTGTACTCCTTTATCTTCTTTTCTTTTCTACGTCTCTCCAATTTGTTGCCACATACTACCAGACAATATGATTTTACCAGACATATGGCTCAGGGGGGATGTCATTTTCACCCAGTGTGGTGCCACAGTTATTATAAAATGGTCCAAGACCATCCAAGACAGAAAAGAAACCCGTACCATCAACATTCCATACCTAGGCGATTCAGAAATATGCCCTATTGTAGCTCTGAAAACCATGCTTTGCCATATTCCGGGTTCAAAAAATGATCCTCTTTTTATGATTACAAAGAAAGGTATTCAATGGATTGAACTTTTTAATACCGACATAAAAGCATATGTACTTCAGTGTGGATATTTATCATCAGAAATTTCAATTGAAAGGGGATGCCGACAAGGTGACCCCATTGCCACCTACTTATTTCTTATAGGAGCTGAAATTCTTTCCCTTTTAATAAAAGTAAATCCTCATATAACAGGAATTAAAATAAACAATATTGAATTTAAACTAACACAGCTTGCAGATGACACCACTCTTATGTTACATGGAACCACACACTCTCTGCAATCAGCGTTAAATACTCTGGATATTTTTGGCAGCTTTTCAGGACTGAAAATGAATAAAGAGAAAACAAAAGTAGTATGCATAGGTAGAAAGAGATATTCAAGAGAAAAATTGTTTATTTCAGAAAAGCTAGACTGGAACATTCTGATTTTACTCTCTTAGATTTACAATTTTCTACAAATTTGAATCTTATTCCAGAAATAAATTACTCAAAGGAAAAATGAAAGCACTAAAGCATTTCTAGGGAAGTGGGAAAATAGATGTCTGACACCTCTTGGGAAAATATTACTAATAAAAACAAATATTTTGTCAAAATTTATTCATCTTTTCACAACACTGCCAACATCAATGGATGTTATCAAAGAAATTAATGATATCCTCTATAAATTTGTGTGGGACAATAAACCCGATAAAATAAAATGATAAATATTTTTAATTTTGTAAAAGCATTAAAAATAAGTTGGGTAAAGAGGCTAATAGCAGATAAAAACCCACCATGGTATGCTCTCTTTGTCGAAAGCTATGGAGAACCACAGTACCCAACAGTGATGGGAGGAGAGTGGTCAGCTTTACCACAAAAAATGCTTAATACTTTTTGGATTCAAGTGTTTGACTTTTGGCAAGAGCTGTGTCATCAACAAAAAGTTATGTCAAATGCAGACATTATGCAGTCCTGTTTATGGTACAATAACCAGTTGTCAGACACAACTCTCTTTATTGATAAATGGTTTAAAAGTGGTATAAACCTTGTGATATTGTTAATTCCAATGGAGTAGTTATCAGTTTAGCAATCCTTCAAAAACAATACAAAATCACCATAAATTTTCTAGATTATTACAGAGTTAAGTTGTTGGTAAAAGCATTTATCAACAAACACAAATCATCTGATATATTTCCATATTTTTGTCCAAGTATTCCATTTCATGTAAACATTCTTAATAAACCAAAAACAGTATGTAAAAATTTTTACCATGTCATCATGAAGCAGGAGAAAGTAACGCCTTACTGCAAAAGTAAATGGTCTAACATTGTAAACAACCCAGATGAAAGCTGGGAGAAAATTTTCTGGGCATGTTCAAAAGCTGTTCAAGACAATAAATATTTTTGGTTTCAATACAAAATACTTTATAATATATTAAATACCAGAGAATATTTAAATAAAATTAAAGTCTCAAAAAGTGATAAATGGTTTTTCTGCCAAAAAGAAACTGAAAGTGTGAGGCATCTATTTGGGAAATGTCAGAGAGTCCAGGAGTTATGAAATAACCTAGAGACATGGATACTAAATCAACTTGCCATTTCTATTAAATTAAACGAGTGTATGAAAATACTAGGATATACAATTTTTGATTATAATTTTTGGCCACTAAACTTCATTCTGTTATTAGCAAGACACTATATATATCGTTGTTCAGTAAAAGAGACTGATTTATTCCCTCCAAAAAGAGATAAAACAGAAATTTGAAGAACAAAAGCAACTGTCTAGAATAAATTTTAGAAGAGAAAAGTTTGACAGTATTTGGCTGATATGGCAAAATCTGCTGACAAATATTTGAAGTCATGTAGAATTACCCTATATAAGTATGCTTAAACTTTGCCTTTTTATGTCTTCATAGTTCTGCCTTTTTAATCTCCAGTATAAACATCTGTAATCATATATGTATGTTTTTTTCCTTGGTTGTCTTATTTTTCCCAATAATAACTACTTCAATTAAAAATATATAGCATATGTTCTGTAACCAGTGTTTTC
Organism: Sabellastarte sp. h YS-2021; assembly: GCA_964017235.1. Lineage (NCBI taxonomy): Eukaryota > Metazoa > Annelida > Polychaeta > Sabellida > Sabellidae > Sabellastarte > Sabellastarte sp. h YS-2021. The sequence continues at coordinate 147,295,294 of OZ024931.1, forward strand.
CTTTTTGTAACCAGTGTCTTATCTTTGATATGTTATTCTTTTGTTTTGCTGTACAGTTTTTTTCTCCTCCACTATTTAATTTTTACTTTGTATATGTACTTAAAATGTCAAAAAGAAATAAAAATATATTTAAAAAAGGTATCCCCATGGTTCTGACCGATTCTGTGGCTCGTAAGCACTTGAAAAAGGTGTCCCAGTTGCTACACATACAACCACCACTAACGTTTCATGCATTCAGGAGAGCTGACTCTTCTTGGGCGTTTCAGCATGGGGTCCCGTTAGAACACATTCAGGCTCATGGCACGTGGAAATACAATGCGGTTTGGTCCTATCTTAGGGCCCTTCCTTCTTCCACCTCTCCCGTTGCACAAACCTTTGGACAACATTTACATACTTAACCCTTTAGCTACTGAAGGAACATTATTCCACCGGACTGTAGTCATATCACGTCAGAAACGCCAATGAAGTAAAATAATAACTCACTACCTTATGCACTTTATTTGCGGTATTTTTCGGCATATTTCATTAGGAATTGATGAAAGTCGAATGGGAAAATTCATGGGAATTCCCCAAATAAAAATAACCATGAGTAAACAATATGCAGGTATATACGGTAAATACGGCAATATATACAGAAACCAGTAAAAATAGGTGAAATGGGGATTTTTTTTAAATATAGCATAACTTTCATATAAAATACTTAAAAAATCAGTTTATTACTGATACACCAAAGAAAACGTATAACAGTACACTGAAGGGAGAGAAGAAATATATATTATTGCTGTCGACCCTTGGTCGACAGACATGGTCCCCTGTAATACACATTGATGTCGACTGCTAGTCGACATACATGGTAGCGAAAGGGTTAAGTTTGGCCTTTGGGAGTCACATTATTTCCATTTTACCACTTATTTCTTATAATTTAACTCCAAATTTGTGCTCTCTTGACGGTTACACCATATCAAGGTCACGTGAGCTCGAACAACTACTCAGTCTATTAACCTTCAAAACTGGGGGACGTGTTCAGGGTCTCCCCCTTCCATTCAGGTTTCTCTTGAGTTTTACCTGTGTTTTCAATCTGAGGGGTTGACCTTTTGACTTCTTACCTCAGATTCCTTTCACTTCATGTCCGAGCTCCCCTGGCCCAGAGGCCAAAGGTTTATAGAGTAGTCAATCACTTCCATAGTGGGAAATTATGCTGAAGTTTGAATCATTGAGTGTAATCAAATCTTTATGGTTAATTATCATAATTATGGCTTTAAACAGTCACATTTATTAACCCTGAGTGTGCAGTTTGAAATATCATTATAGTTTAACTTTTTTGTTATTAGTTATCATTGTTTTAAGTATTAAACAAGTTAAAGTAATCAGTAACGACATATGTAGCTGAAGTTTGAATTCCCACTCATTCTTACCATAACTATTGTTTATATTATGATTTAGTTCATTTACCGTTATAGATATGTGTTTTAAATAATCTTGTATTAATTGTGCTTGCTATAATGTTAAAGAATAAAATTTTAAATCCCTATTTTCTATCCTTGGGTTTGGGGGGAATGTAATGTGCATGCCAATTTTCATTGCGGGGTCTCTGATATTCTTGATATTCTGTTATAAAATCACAAATGTAGCTTTAGTGTCCCTTGCAAATCAGCTGATTTTTCTCTCTAAGCAGGACGTACATGTATGTACAATTGGATGTAAGGTAGGCTTAACACACCTGTATGTAAACCAGAGCAGCCGAGTATGAGTCCAGCCCCTCACAACATGTGGAATGCAAGAAAAGTATGTGCCTTGAAATATGCTTTCGAAATGCACTTTAACAACCTCTACATATTAGAATTTCAAGCATGGCAGTGGAAATGTTTTCACAAAATGGCCTATTGATATTGAGTCAAAGATTAACTGAAATTTAAAAAACTGTAGGGATTAGTTTTGCTGATATCTTTAATTAATATGCTTGCATACATAAATCTGAGTTGACATTTGGTTCCTTATGGTTTGTGGATTACAGTTTGTGGTCTTCAGAGGTCTCCTTCATTATAGCTTAGTAAATTTTACTAAAGATTTCAGACGTGAATCATATGTAATCTGTTGGAATTTTTTGTAAAGTTTCTGTAATTTTGTACCACCCCTATCTGATCTAGCATTTGTGAATTCAATACTTAAGTCATGTTAATATTCTTAAAGCCTCTAAATTACATCCCAAAGTATATGTTTCTACATGCTGGTCATGGGGAAAAATAGATAAACCTACAAGTGACACGCAAGCAAACACAAGTTTAATGCAAGTGTTCTGTAGATGTTTTCATCTTGCAGACAGCACGCCATTGAATGACTGACATACAGCCAGACAACAAGGTTCACTTGTTCTGTAAGTAAGACATATAATCAAAGATCTACTCGCCCACCAACTGACGACAGCTGTACATTTCACCCATACAGTAGGATGAAAGAGAAAGCAATGACTTGGGTCTTAAATTCATAGGAGCAATCGTATAGACCTTTGTAGGTCCATTAGCTAATTTGAATATTTTTGGCAACTGGGGAAAATGTTATGAGAACCCAGTTACAATGTCCACTTGGCCTTTGTTTTTAACTATAAAATCCAGCCCTGCTTCTTCCATGGATCTTGGCCAATTTAACTTTTCCAATCAGGAAAAATCCAATCTTATGTGAACTTTCATAGCACTTAATCTCCACCAATTGACATACACTAACTCGCAACTAAACATAAACAAAGTGAATGATTGTGAGTCCAAAATTACATAGCTAGGTCATGCGAAAGAATATGCAGGAGTGACGGGAAACCTATGGCAGATAGGCATTTATAAACAGCTACGTTTGAGTTTTTTTCCTCATGTTGTTACTATACGATCCAATTGCTAAAAGTACAACAGCTACTTCACAGACAAGTTTGTAATGTAATTGATAGATAACTCGTGTGGTAGTTTTAAATATTATCACAAGAGAAGACAGATATTAAATTTTGAGTATATAGGACGGGAACTGTAACTTTGAGTGATATTGGAGATAAGTTCGTCTAGTGGACCCTTAAGTTCTGGTACCAGTCTGAAACGTTACATTGTGGTACTTCATGCTTCACTGACTTTTTCTATAAAAGCCAACTTTAAATTTGAACACGCTCTCGAATTGGAACAACATACATGTTGAAAATTTAACTGTGTTGTATTTTACTTACTTATTTTATTCTCATTTTAATTTATTCTATTTTATTATCATTGCATTGTTGCTCAGTTTACAATGCGTAAGGTATTCACTGTTTTAAATATGCATTACAGCATCTTCAACCAGTGGGAAAGAAATGCCATTACGAAGTGAGTCCTTGTCCAGTGATGTGGAAGTTGCTGCACCCCCCTCCACGGATTTAGCCAGTACAGATACGGTTTCTCAGAAAATATTGCTTCAGCTACAACAACTTGATGACAAGATTGATTCTATGGACAGGAGGGTGCAGCAGGATCCCCAAAGGCATGTTCTTATCTGCTACTTCCCATAGTTCTTCTAGTCAAAATGTTTTAAGCCACGGTACTGATAGGGAAGATACGGCAGAGTGTGGTCCCCTCACTGGGTTACCTTAGAAATAATGACTCAGTTCAGGCTGAAGTTCACAAAAGGCTGTCGGAATTAGATCAAATAAATGAGTCTGCTGCATGGTCAGGTAGACTATGGTCAAGAGAGTTGAAATTTTATACTCATCAGAAGTTGTTATATCAGACCAAGTTATGATGATTTAGCAATGGCTCAATGGGTTGTCTGGTTTCGTAAGATACATACAGGAAGAGAAGTTAGAGGCAGCCAGAGTTTTCATGTTAGACTATCTCGGTAATCCCATTGAGGATGCCTCTGACTTCTCCTGGGAGTGAGCTAGGGCCTCCCAGGCTATTGTCCTCACAAATATGGAGGTGGATCGTTTATGGTGGATGGATATGGATAAACTGGATCTCATCCGGAGAGCTCATGCTCAGAGATATAGTGCCCCAGGACAATCCTGTGCTTCTAAAATATCTTTTGGGAAAGAAGTTAAGAATATTGGGTCAAACAATGGTGTGATTTTTTAAAGAGGGTACCTGTAGGTTCTAATCTCACCATAGAACTGCTGGCCAACTGTATAGGCATGTGTGGAAACACTGTGATGGGCCTTATTTTAGTCGTTCTTATTTGCAGAGAAGTTGGCCCAAAAACTAGTTAACCACTGCAGAAATACAGTGGTACAGAGTCAAAACAATGATTTTACAAGGTTTTTTATGCATTTTGTAACCAAGATAGTCAGTATGTTAAAAATTGTTGTCTGAATGTAAATATGCTAAACCTAATTTTCTGTTTTCTGAGGTAGTTAAAATACTAAACAGATTGCAAAGAATGATTCAGTGAATGTTCAGTCTGAACCCCCTTCTTCAGTTAATCGAATCAAGAAGGCCAATAAAACTGGGAGTAAAATGACAAACAAGTTCGTATCATAGTGCAGAATACTTCAGTTTCCACTGACAATAACAAGGTGTCAACCAAACAATGTGTGTCGCACATGTATGCTAATATATGTTATGTATATGGACACTGTGCCAGTGCATTGTTTAATCTAAGCACTATGTGTATATGTTACCATATAAGGCAACTGGGTTGTTCATTTTTATATTCTTTGGAACTTGTCTATTTAACTCTTATGTTTATTGTACTCTGTTAGATTGATCTATTTATAGACTGGGGGAAATCTCTCTAAGCTTCAATAGCCTCAGTGTTTGTATTAATAGATTTGGGGGAATCCCCTAAACTACCAGTAGTTTCTAGAGCTTCCTCACTGGTTCTGGTAGCAGTATTTATTTTCATGTTTGTTCTAAAACCTTCTAGACATTTCCACAACTGTATATAAGTGTTGTAAGCACGACCACGGATGATTTTGAATCGGGCCTGCTATAAAGAAAGTTAATGGTATATATTTATATTTTGTTGTAAACTGTTTGTTGGAGTGAACTTGATACAGTGTGTGGATCTACCATAGAGTGGATTTACTGCATTTTGGATATTGCCCATATCATATAGCAGACCGCATAGTTGTGAAATCCGTCTGCATATATATATACAAACATTTTGTGTTATTTGATACTGAAAGGATAACAGGATAAGAACATTTTATGTCATCTGACATTGGATGAATCACAGGACACAGATATTTTGTGTGTTAGTGGACATCAGACATATCATAGGACAGATTGTTGGATACAGTGGACAAACTTAACTGTTGGGATTGTGACCAGTTCAGAGTGGTTTCATTATTGTATCATTGTATGTACCATTGAGAGCTAACTGTAATCATTATTTTAGCTGTTAAATAAATTTGTTAAGTAAAACTTTGATCTTTTCCTGTTGCAACTTAAAAGCTACCAGTAATTGCTACTGTGTTTGCTCCATGACCGCAACATATATTACAAAAAGCTGGTCAAAACATTCAAGATAGTGGTGTGAAGGTCAATCAATTCATACATGTGAATCGGTTCTACCCTCTTAGTAGTATTGATTCCAATATTGTCAGTAACTGTCGTTCTCTCAAAGTTAACACTGTTATTGCAGATACTGAAGGTAGACTTGGTTGCAAAGCACCTGTGGTTAAGGAAAGTGGTACAGACCCAGTAAAAGGTAAGAATAAAAACTTAAATGTTTCAGAAAATCAAAAATGCCAGTGGCCATGCAACGGGTTATAATTTAAATGAACCTACTGCAGTAGTCGTGACACAATGCCAGATTCTGTACCCCATCATATATTAAATGGTAGTACCCAAACTGGGAAAAATCTTACAAAAGTTAAACTCCCCACTGACGACGTAGAGATTGACAAATATGGCCTTGAAATTCAAACCTCTTCCAAAACCAAAAGAATCCAGTGACCCAAGACAGCTCCCGACAATGAAAAATGCACAGAACAAAATAGGCCATTATTTAGCTTCATACCTATTTATGAGCTACAAAGCCGGGTCTATGATATGAAATAGAATTCAAAATGCATAGATATTTTAGAAATACACAGGAGACTTAGGCAGGATGGCAGGCCCAAATTTGTCAGTCTACTTGTGCCAATTGCTTCAAAATTGAATTATGAAAAGTGTGCTTGCTATTTAACCAATATTGGGACTGGCAACTGATTTTGATCGAAATAGTTCATTTCTAGTGATAAGACAAATCATAAGAGTGCTATCGATTATTCAGATCATGTCATGACTTATCTTTATAAAGAAATCGACACTAATGCCATATTGGGTCCATTTAAAAGCCCTCCTATAGAAAATTTGCACATGAATCCCTTCATGACTCAAGTCAAATCCAGCTCAGTCAACAGGAGAGTAATTTTCGTCCTTAATTGGCCCATTGGACGCTCAGTAAACTCTGGGGTGGGCAGCGATACTCACCTGGGCACAGATTTTGTCCTAACTTACTCCTTTGTTTACAATATCACTGATGAAGTTCTTACATTGGGTAAAGGTTGTCAAATTTTCAAAGTTGACATCAGTAGGGATTTATGCCATATCCCTGTTGATCCTGAGGATCTGGATCTCCTTGGTTTACATTGGAAAGACTACTTTCTTGACTTTTCTTTGACAATTGACTTCAAACATGGCTTGTCCATCTTCCAGGGAATGTCGGACGTGATATGTTTCATTATGAGGCAGGATGGCCATGGTATATGAAACTATTTAGACAATTTTTTCGTGTATTTTTCTGCCTTCAAAAATTGGGAAAATATTCAATAAACTCCAGGAACTCTTGGCAGAATTTGGTTTATTTATAAATGCCAAAATATTGGTTCCACCAAGTACCAAAGTAATCTGTCTTGGCGTAGTGGGCGATGCTGTCTTTAGATATCCATCCCTGTCGACAAATTAGAAACAGTTAAAAATATGTGTAAACAGTGGAGTAGCAAATCAACCTATACAAAAAGGGAACTACAGTGTCTGTTAGTTTCACTACTGTATGTAGCCAAATGTGTGAAGTATGCTAGGTTCTTTTTAAACAGTATGCTTACTCTATTGCGTGAAAATACCAAAGAAAAATCTATTATAATAACCGATGAGTTCAAACAGGACTTAAATTGGTTTAACACAAATTTTGGATAAATTTTAATAGTATTCCATTTTAACTATACGCCAAGCAAGTTAGTACATTTAGATGCCTGCCCTTCTGGCTTAGGGGGCATTTCTGACGAGCAGGTTTATGTCATGTCCCTCCCAGACAGTTAGTTGGCAGGACTAAAATATAGCACTTATTAACATTTTGCTGGTCCTCAAAGTGTGGTATGCCCAGTGGACAGGGTCTAAGGTGCTCATCAAATGTGATAATCAAACTGTAGTGTCTGTCCTAACTACTGGTAGGACACATGACTGTATTATGTCCAAATATGCCAGAAATATTTTCTTATGGCTTAGTGCGTGTAATATTGACATGGAAGTAGTCCGTATTCCAGGAAAAATGAATCCAGCGGCGGATCTTCTCTCTCGATTGCATATTACTGTTAATAATTCTTCTAAATTGCAGCAACTGGTACATCATGTAACCTGGATCCCAACTTTTGAAGATCTCTTGTATTGTGGTGATTCTATAGTTATTTGTATTATTTTAAGAAGGCTGCCATTGGAGCATCGCCTGACTCAGCTGGCAACATCCAGTCTCACCCATGCATTCTCAGACTCCACCAAGAGGGCCTACAATACCTATTCAGGACCTTCCAAGCCTTTGTGGTCTTCATGTCCTGGGACATTCATCAGGTGACCACATTAAAGTTATTGTGCTTTCTTGAATGCCTTCGGTATAATGGGGTTAAACGCACACAAATGGCCAATTATTTGTCTGCAATTAAAACTAAGTTCCTTATCATTTGTCTGAATGTTGCATGCTTTCCTGATTGCCACCTGAGATATTATCAAAGAGCAGTGCAATTGCACTCGCCTTTAAATGTTAAATTGAAATGAGTAATTGACATTTCCCTATTAAAAGAAATTATTGAACAATGTGATTTCATATATATGTGGTAAATTTTTAAAGCTTTGTAGTTGCTCAGCTTTTATTCTATTTTTGCAATTTGTGATCTGATTTTTCGACCTGGTAAGATCATTGTATTGCTAAAATGGTCTAAAACTATGCAATGAAATAATGAGACTAAACTCATAACAGTACCTAAAATACCGATTTCACCCATTTGTCCTGTGGCTGCACTAAGTAGTTTGTTTGCCCTTACTCTTAAGGACCCAAATTCACCCCTGTTTTGGTATAAAATGAATCAAATATGGGTTCCTCTGACTCACAGTAAAGTCAGACGCCACTTGGTGTTGACCATAAGTAATCTGAACTTAAGTAATGCTGCCTATACCTTCCACACCTTCCGGCGTTCACATGCCACCTTTGCTTTCAATAATGACGTCATACTTCAAAACATTCAGAGGCATGACACCTGGACGATGGATAGTGGCTGGAGGTATGTAACTGATACAGTCGATGCTGGTCAACAAGTGGCTGATGTGTTTAAACAGAAAGTTTCCTCTTTGTGACCTATCCATGCTTTGGGGTTTGGGTAAAGAAGTACTCTTTTGTAACTTGTACAAGTAAATATATTCTCATGTACTGCTGTAGTGGCTTTGAATTTAAATTTTTTGTCATAGGGCCACCTTTTCATAAGGCACTCGTATATATTCTCTTCTGAATTATCACTCTTGTTACCTGATGTAACTTAATTGTAGTAACCTCCTCAGTTTTTGTGCTAACGTAACCCTTATCTGTGCCTCGGGTAAGGTGACCCCATGTCTTGTGATAATGTTACTGGTCTGTAAATATTGTAAAAATTTATTAATGTATTCATAAAAATATGTATTATCCGCAATGCAGTCTTGACCTTTGTCCTTCAGTCATTCAAAGTCATTGGGCAAACTCACTGGTACTTGAGGAACTGTTTACATTTGTGATCCACCAGTTTATATGAATGTAAAGTACAAAAGTCCATATTTGCCTCAATGAAAAAAATACATAAAAACACAAGTTTTCCATAGTAAGGGCACCGGTGAATATAAAATGGACAGGGATAAAGATATTATAATCACATCTGTTTGTCTTTTTGTTGGCTTGCCCATTTGTCTGTTTGTGTGCATTACTTGAAAACTATACATTAGATTGAGGTCATATTTTCATACAAGATCTACCTGAGACTCTGTGAGACTTAAAGACAATCCAGATACTACAGACCTCAACCATCGGTGTATTTCCGAAAATTTGGGATTTTTTTATCGTGAATATTTATTTATTTGGGGTTTTACATCGCTTTCAATACTGTACAGGTCATATCATGATGGGTAGTTCGAAGGGCAGAGGAAACCATTACATACATTTGGTCAAGATTCTGTATTGTAAACTGCCAACCAACGGCAAGCAACTACCAGCTTTCCCACTTGAGGCCGGACCGGGAACTGAACCCTGACCTCAGAGGTGGGAGGCGAGAGTGTTACCACTCTGCCACCGTTGCCCCTATATCGTGAATATGAATAATTGGTGTAATATTATGATATCAAATGTACATGATCAATAGCAATTGCACCTTTGAAAATGTTTGTCTTTTTGTAACCAGAATATGTTCCACATCTTTTCCAAGATTTAATTACTTCTTCTTTTGGTTACGCCCTACCCATATAAAAAATTTCAGAAAGATCTGTTAATTACTGTTACAGACAAACAGATAAATGAACACAACCAAAACATAACCTCCTGATGAAGATAATAACTGGTTCTACAGAACACCTTTCCGCAATGTGCTCAAAAGCACTGTGGATATGAATATCTGTAAGATTTATCCATCAAATTTTCTTCTAAATAAGAGCTTTTGTAACACAAACATTTCATATTCTGTTTGCGAGACACATTGGGGATTATAAATTGAACAGTGAATTAAAAATATATATGTTTTGGTTGGATGCATGGGCACCCTCCCCCTTCCATTAGATAATTGGAGCAAGGAACAATTTGAAGAGGTTTTATGTCTTCTGGTGGTAGTTCCACAGCCTTGGAGAAACAGTAGTAAAATATTCAAATTTAAATACAGTTCTGTTTTTTTAAGTTATTTGCTCAATAATTACATGTGATGCACCACTACTGTAATTACCATATCATACACATTAACAAAGGCTTTGCTTCAGTATTATTATATGACTGGCCATTAGGCTAAGGTGACCCCAACTTAAAAACTACAGTAACATACATCAATCCTACTTAGGTCACATGTTTTGTGGTAGATGTTATGTGAGACTACGTCATGAGTTTATGGTGACCTTACATCAAGCTTTCACATTTTAATTGGTGATCTTAATGTAATCATAACCTAATTTTTTGTTTCATCTGTGTGTTTCATCTGTGTGTTTCATCTGTATGTACCATGTTCAACCTTAACTGTGATGAGAAGTTAAGACCTCCGTTTTATAATTTTATTTTAGCAAATGTAACCAAGCATTTAAGCTAAGGTGGGCTCAAGGAATGGGATTAATGGGATAATGTCCATGTCACCTTGGCTTAACACAAGGTTACTTGGACTTACTACATTTGTCAAATACACTTATTTATCAACATAAACTCAATACCAATTTTTGCATTTCATCTAATTAAATCACACTCTTATAGGACTTAATCTATAAAACAGAATTTATGACTCAGCCATCGATTATGCATTTTCTATCTTTGCCCTTATCAACAATAAGGAAAGTGTTGGGCTTTTGGGGAGGTATGCACTCTGAATGTGCTGTTTCCAGTTAATTTTAATTTGGCAATGGCAAGGACTCAAAAGTAGTCACCTGAAACAAGCATATTACATTGTTGGAAGACATGTCAGAAAACAAATACACAGAAGAAAGCTTAATTTTATAAAATGGGCTGTTAGTGATCTAAATGCCCCTAATTGACAAGCTAAGAGTGAAATTCTCACTAAAACATACTACTCAGGAAGCACTGCTGAAATCGTGCGACAGTTCATGCAAGAGAGTGGAAGTAGCTGTTTAAATGCTTGTCATTTTTTAAAATTTATTTTATTTTATTTTACATCACATCTTTGTATTGGGTACATTGTGACAGGAATTTGGAAAGGCAGAGGAAACTGGTATGTACAGTTGGTTGAGATTCTGTACTGTAAACTGCTGACCACAAGCAAACAGGTACCAGTTTTTCCACATGAGGTCAGGCCTGGATTCAAACTCTGATCTCAAAGTTGGGAGTCAAATGTGTTACCACTGCGCCACCATCATATTGTTGAATTACTGCAGAGCATCACTGCAGAGCTTTTCACATTTGCTGGGGTGAAAATTCTCATTACTTAACTAGTATTTAATATTTAATATCAAGAATACTACCTTTGTATGTGATAGATAGATAGGTAGATAAAAAGGCTCAAGAATCCTGTCTATACAGTTGCAAGGAACTACTTTCTTTCCAACTTGATTTAATGAATTAAGGGATGATTTAGGGGATACTTAGATCTCAGGTGGGTAAGTGTATCACTACTGTATGCCACTGCAACACCTCACCCAGTGTACATAATTGTGTCCCAGTTGTTAAAACATTAAACTATATAAAAATATTATTAAAACTGCATACTTTGTGAATATCTTTAAAAAACAATACAGGGGTATCAGTCTGAAGTGTGTGTAATAGTATTTATATACAACAAGCATATGCCACCACCTGCAAAGATATTTAGGACATGCATCATTATTTCTGCAATATCTTGCAACACTAACAATAGGGGTAAATAGAGGGAACAGAATTGCTGAATTGTATTCCCATCAAAAGTGTATATTTTGTCATGTAAATGAACCACTCAATATGACATCTATTATTGTCTAGTTTTACCGAAAAAATATTATCAATGCTTAATTGTTAAATAGTAATATTTAGTGCATTAGAAAATGAAGTATAAAATTGACATAAAAATGAACCTCTAACGAACTACTTCATACAACTTAATTTAACTGATGGTATCAGATTTTTTACCTATAATTCTAAGGTATTCCCTTGGTGATGGGAGCAGAGGAAACAAAAAAAACAGGCCTTGAGAAAGAGAACTGAAAGGGGGCCTTCTGAAGGATAAGAAATACAACATTTAAGAAAGCCCCTTGCAAAATAAGGCTTTGTGATGCAACACCAAGTCCCTTGATTTAGTTCTCTAACCCCAAATTAGTCGATTTCAACATTGTCATAGTTTTCATTGCCTGTAATATCACTGTTGTCATTGTTATTTGGTACATTCAGAAGATATTGTTGTATCTCGTAGAAAACCCTCTCACATGCATCTTTGTGTTGTGCATCAGCAGTCACGACGATCACATAGCCCATGTTCACTCCGGCAAAGATATCTTCACTTCTACTAGACCCCTGTGATCTGTTCTTAGTCCTCGAGCCATGGAAGCTAAGTTGGGAGAGATTGCTAGGGTCCAGGATATATGAGGAAGTAGTAATCTTGATGCTTGTTGGTCTAGATCCACTTATAAAGGTCTGTTCTATTTCCCTCTGCTGTTGTTTTGTCAGCTGAAAGCCAGATGTCCATGCTCCATGACCCTCTGGTTTACTGAGTATTGTATGTACAAAGATCCCATTCAGACTTTCATCTTTTTTCAATTGTGCCACATATTCACCCCAGCCAGGCATGTTTTCATCAGTCTGTTGAAAGAAAAGGTAAAATTAATTTAAATGTTACAGTTAGATTATTCCTAAACACAAACATTTCTAAGAGGTCATATCTCTTATGATTCCAATTATGAGAATTTATATTTATATTATAAGCTGCCCAATATATCCCTATACTGTCATTTCTCCTTTTTACCCAACCACTGGGCAAATTTTAGTTTCACTCATGAGAGGATTTCTAATTACTTTTTCCCAAAAGTATATCATTTTCCAGGTTGTGTCCAAACAGGTCAAATTCAAATGTAGATCCCATCAAATCATGCTGTTTGTATTCTACCAAGACACAAAGGCAACGCTACAATAAGGATCCACAATCCAAAGTATGCAAGCCTATTCGTTTGCAGCTTATGAACCCAATAAGGAGAGGTATGAGCTAGGTTTAAAATTTTTCTTTAATCACATCCAAGGTATGAACGATAAACTAAAAATTGGCATTTAAAACCCAAAGTTAAGAGGTCAAAAAGAGCATTAAAGTGAATTATTTATATTTATCACACTGGCATACGAATGATAACTGCCTTAAATTGATACCTATCTCAAGACATTTGTTTCATACCAAATTGATTAGGATCCTCTAATGCACTGGAATAAAAAACAATCCAAATACCAAGCAAAGGTCGTAACCCAGTAAGCACCCACCATGTGAGGATGATTGTCATGGCGGTGATACACATAAGGGCACTCTACCAGTGTGTCTTCTAACAAGGTCAATGTTTTGTATGTGTGGCAGTGTACTGACTGCAGAGTTCTGGTACTATATAAGGACATTGAATTATTGATTTGTCTCTGTAGTTTACAGAATTGGTCAAGCTAGTGCTGACCCCTCTTGTGTAAAGCTTGAAATGTATTGTGGATTATTTTTTTTAAAACCCTGTAGTCACTGTATTATATACATTTTTTCCAGAACCTTCTATTATCTCCAGTATATAAAGGGTTAAACAAACCTGGCCACAGCAGACTTTCTTAAGTTGGTGTGCTATATGAACTGCTTTTCTATGTTATATTCATTTTGTGGTGAACTCTTGTTGATCTCAATGTAGTGTGTGCATCTACCAGAGAGTGGATATGCTGTACCTTGGATATTATTTATATCTGGATATAATTTGTGGATCTACCAGAGAGTGGATTTTCTCTATTTTGGATATTGTTGATATCTGGATATAGTCTGTGGATTTACCAGAGAGTGGATTTGCTGTATTTTGGATATTGTTGATATTTGAATATAGTCTGTGGATTTACCAGAGAGTGAATTTGGTGTATATTGGATATTGTTTGCATCCTGGAGTGGACAGCTTAGTTATAAAGACTCTCTAAATATCTGGACAGAGACATTTTGTGTTAGTGGATGCAGAACAGATCACAAGATACAAAAATTGAGTGCTGGTGGAGACTGCAGAGATCACACGATACAGACACCCAACAGATTACAAGTTGTTGGATACAGTGGACAAACTAATTGTTAATTACATGGATAGGATGGTGGTCAGGTCAGATTCACGATTGTATTATTGCACTGTTGTACAAATTATTAAGTGCTTCCCATTTGATTATAATCATTGTTTTGATTGTTGAATAAACTTGTTGAGTAAAGCTTTTTGTCTTTTCCTGTTGCAACATAAAAAAAAGTGGTAATTGCTACCATGCTTTCTCCCCTTTGAAAGGGATGCGATGTGAAATGGGAAGCCAGTGAGCTTTTTCTTGATAGGGTGTGACATAACTTGTTCTGTTCAGTTTTAAAACAATATAGCAAAGAGCATTTTGAACTTTCTAAAGTTTAACAACACTGGTCCTGCTGATCTCATATATATCAGGACTTACAGTAGTTTATCGACTACTGACCATGTTTGCCACAAGAACTGCAGTATCAACAGTAAGGAGTTTATGTCAAAAACCCCTGAGGTGATAGTAACAGGCATGGTAGACCTTAGCTATACTGAATGTGAAAAGTGTCTGCTCAGTCCAAAGTGACGGTAATATAAAGTTTTAAAGGAATGGCTTAGGAAAGATTGGGATCATAAATAAATACAAAAAATATTCTGTTTTGCACCATAAAACTGTTTTTAATGCAGTTTGAATTTCGTCTAATCAAATATAGGCTAGTGAATGCTAAACAAGGCAAATGGGTTTGTTGGAAGGAACTGTCATGGAACCATGAGATTACTGTGGTGTTATTTATATTATTTTACGTTTACAAAGGTAAGAAATTTAATGTGTTTCTCAACAGCATAACTGATATAAAAATACATTTTTAAAAATGATTTGAACAAGCATTCTTTTTATGTTTTCATATAATTTTACATCTACTGTATGTCCATCCAATTTAAAATGAGGCAAATTAAATACATAGAAAGAACTGGCATACTTAAAATTATCTCGCCACCAAAAGATGAAAAGTTTACCAAATTATATTATCTCCTTACCACAACATAGTAAATTGTTATCACAAGACAGTTAATTACTATTACCTAATAACATGTACTTACCACAACATAGTAAATAGTTACCAACCAAAAGTAAGTTGTTACAATGTGACAGTATTTCCTTGTTGTTACCACAAGATAGTAAGTCATTACCACAGCATGGTTTCCCTTTCCAGAAAATACTGTCTTGTTTATCCACAATGTTGAAAATGAAAATTAGAATTCTAGCTGGTATCACAATGCACACATATACTTTACATCATTTCCTCAAGGAGGAGAGATTTTTGGCCTAAGGTTATTTCTAGCCTGTTGTGAAAGCTCTGACTCTGTTGTTATTACAATGGGAATACTAGCTCATTTACTTTCCTCTCTGAGAAGATGAATTGACACACAGAAACTGTTAGGACTGTATTCACTAAACCTCCTTTATTTTTAAAGTTCCTTTATTAAAGTAAGGCGTAGAAGCTCCTTTGTAAGTTGTCCTAAATAATGCTAATTACTAAACCTCCTTAATGACTTACTAACTAATAGAACCCTTAAATAAAAGATTCTTGTTAAGGGGTGTAATCAATGATGTAATACCATTGGTAAGGTCTCCTTAACAACTCTATTTACAAAGGATCCATTATTTCTTCTTTACTAGAGGAACGTCATTTATATCCTTCTTGCACATTAGTTAGTATAAGACAAGTGCAATAACATATCTTCTATTGGGATGCTATGTGTCATATTTCCTTTTTGAAGGAATGAATACTTAACATATGTTTCTGTGTTTTAAAACGTCTTTTTGTTTAGCCATTAGGAAAATAAATTAAATATACTTTTAATGAACCGTTTTCTTGTTTTGTGGATTCGCAATATTTCACCTTGTACCTCAAATATTAAATAAAAAAGCAAAAATATAGCTAAAACTCTCCGTTTTAATGTAGATATGCGCTAACCAAGAAAGTTAAAGGAAAAATAAAGTAATTCCTAACCAAAAGAGAGTCAGAGGATATCAAAGATTTCCTTAAAAGTTAAGGATTCACATTAATGTTTAAGGTATCTTTAAGATTTAAGAAAAGAAAGCAAGGCTCTTTTGTCAATGGAAGGTTATTGAATTCCAAATCAAAGGAAGAGGCAACAAATACATGAAATCCTTACTTTTAAGGGTACTTTGGATAAATGAGATTTAATGAATGTGTACCCTTAAGTAATAGTACTACGTTTACCAGTTACAGTCCTTAAAACCTTCTGTGTAAATTTTCTATTATCTAGTATTCTCCACGTTATTTATAATTTACTCACATCCAGGTTCTCATAGTCCCCATTCTTGCTTCCATTCACAATAGGTGGATGTACAAGTGTACTAGGTGACCTGGGTGGTACAGGGGGAGGTGGAGCTGCACGCTGAGGTATGGTGTGACCTCTGTTTGGAGGCAGTGACTGGGCTGTAACTGGGACAGGTGGGGCGTTTTCTTGAGGCATGCTAGTCAGCATTGTATCCAGAGCCTCCCGTTTGGGAGGTTGGCTATGAGGAGCAGTACTGTCTTTGTTTCTGGAAAAGACGTTTGCACAGGATAAAACTGAGAATTTGTACCCATATCATCTGGATAATTAGTTGCCCATATTAGTGACTGATGCTCAAGCCTAAACAAAACACTTTCTGGGGGGATGTTCATCAGTCTGGTAAAAAAAATTTTCTCAACATTTAGAATCAAGCACAAATACGGTTTTCTTGTAAAATATACTCTTCCTCATTCTCAATCAAACTACTGCAAATCAACATAAATCTTGCTTACAAAAAAAACCTTTTTTTTCTATTGAATAAATAAGTCATTTTTTATCAATTGTCACAGAAAAACTTCAATAACTTTATCACAATGTCTGATTTTTATAACAGGTTGTAGATAAATATCAACTCTTTCTCATCTCTCATTTTTTAATTTTTCATTGTCAGATACATTGGGAGCTAAACTGCCAAATATAACAAGTTATGGGATCTATGGAAAAAATCCATGTTGAGTAAACAAAAATTTATCAAGTTATTATATTAAAATAAAGCATAATATAATTAATAAAACAAAAAGTCTTTCATATATTTTTGAAGTAACATTCCTGTAAATAAATTTATTCTAACTTGCCAAATTTGACTTAAAACACACAAATTGAATCTATTTGTACCTTCTCCAACGCCAGCAAGCAATCCCAATGATGGTAACTATCAAAACAATTCCAAATACACCTGGCATGATAATAAACCAAGTTGTCTGAAAGAAGTTTCTTCTGGAACCCTCTGTGGAATCTGATTCTTCAGAACAATCCTCACTGGTCAGGCAATCTGTCACTTGGTCTGTAAAGACAAGTTAAATTCATTTGTGGTTATATAATTTGTAACCATCTACCTGTGCTTGTGATTATATATGTCATTATAAAATGTAACATAGCAATCACATAATTCAAGACCGGAAATGCGCAGTGAATGAAAACCCGTCTGTGCGCATAGAATCAGCACAGAGTAAAACCTCCAATAACGGCCCGCTGAGAAACGGAAGTGCTGTTTCGATTGCTCGATTGTATGTCGATAGTAAAATTGTCTGCTTTTTACGAGAGCGATCATGCATTCAAAACAATATGGCGGCATCCTTGTTCGTGTCACCTCGTAAAAATAAATAGATATTTCTTTCAACCAGGTAGGCCGGTCTTTATAATAGTAATAAATACCTCATGCTCGGGCGTTTGTTACAGGATATATGCCTTAAATTCCTTAATAATGCCCTCGCGCGTGACGGCGCTCTGGCATTATTTGAAATTTTTGCCGGGCGTATATCCTGTAACAAACGCCCTCACACTCAGTATTTATTACTACAACCATCTCGGTATATTGTGGTTATATAACTGATTTTGCTGTTGATATATTAAGATCAAAATTACTAAGCAAGGAGATCATTTTCTGGTACTCAGGCACTGTGGTAACAAACTAGCTTTCAAAACTCCAGGTTTAAATAGGAAACAAATGTCGAGACATGTAAAACCATTTTTATATGAAGATCAGGGGGCTATATTCATGCAAGGCCTTAGCTAAGTGTTAAGCTTATATTATGGCCAACTTAATCCTAAGATTTGGATATGAGCTTTCATGAATACAGCCCCTGTGGATCATAGCCTAAAATTATACTTAATAGCTTATGACTCAAACTTCCCAATGATATTTTGTTGGTGAAACTGATGTATTCATTCTTACCTTCACCTTGGCAAGAGTGTGTCATCAGAATGACGTCACAAGCACACACTTTCCCTTCAGTGCAAGTTTTTGGGCAATGAGAACCCTGGCTCTCTGCATAAACTCTTTCTTCCTCGGCTGCAACATTCATGTTCTACATACTATTTCTCCCTACTATGTGCACACATATTCTGACTTCTATAATGCTTAAACTCCATACAGATTCTAATACAAAAAAGTATAAAACATTTTGCAACTAAAGGGGAGTTTCCTGTCTGGGTTACACAGTGACCCCCATTTTAGAACAAGTCTTATATCCTTCTGTGTGATAATCTCATTGTGTTCATGCGACTGGATTCTGAATTTGCTCAAAAAGTTACACAGGCTGTTCAAAAATGTTTAAAACTTTAGGGGCAAGGTTCACAAGAGCACTTAACCCAAAATTAAATCTTAATTTAAGATTTTGTCTACAACATGGACTAAGCATGTGGTCTTAGACTTGTGGAGACTTACATATACAAATTTTCGATAGTTGGTATATAGACCACCTGGGGGATGTTTCACAAGGGGTCTTGGACATAAGCCTGAGACTTTTGTCTAAGCCAAGTCTTAAATAGATTTCACAGCGAGTGGCTTAGCTAGGTCCTTCCTTTGTTTGACACATTTTATTCTTGAAAAATTTCTCTTTTGCAAAAACCTTGTAACCGCAAAAATTGTCCACAGACTTATTTATGGTGATTCTCTTTATATATGTATTTTTAATTTCAGGTGTTTCAACTTTTTCAAGTGAAGAAAATTTACGAGGAGCCATAATCCTTTGTTTCCAAAAGTTTACTTCGGCTAATTTACAAATAGGTTATACACATCATCAGAAAGGCAAATCTCTATAGAACTTCTGCTCTTTTTGCTGCGATAAACCAATGCAGAAATGGTAGTGAAATCACAATTTTGTATGTTCACTGGTGGTCTTTTTGGCTTTCTTTGTTTAAATATGGACTTGTTTGGCTTAGTAATAGTGAATAATAAGCACCCCTCATTTGACACATATAATTAAACAATATGGCCCTCATGAAAAATGACACAGCATTTATTCATGATATATAGTTTTTTTCATATTGGGACGTTTTTCTATTATATATGACCACCATAGATTCTTCCCCATTTCAGAAAATGGCTGAAAATAAAGTATAAATTTATATAACACCCCACAAAAGTAATCTTTGGAACTTATGTCATTACAAAGTTTTCCCTAACAAAATAATATGCCATATTCCAATACCAGAGTAAAATAGCCACACACACGTATGCCAAAACAAATAGTGACATACAATGAACAAACCTTCAGCAGCAGTTCTGAAAATAATCAGAAAAAACAGTTCTGGATTTGTGATACAACTCTGGGTCCAGACCTTGTTTGAAGAGGACCAAGCCATGGTTAAACCCCACCTTTTGTAGCATAATGATCCAGAACCAATAGTGTAGGAGCTCTACGTTCAGACAAACAGAACCGATTGCAATACCCTCAGTCAATTTTGTGAGACCTGGCACTGGGTTGACCTTGAGAGGTCAAATAATCAAAACAACTAATTCAACAATGAGATTAGCATTTATTAAAATAAACAAGACATGATAAAGTTAATACTTTTAGTATAACACTATTAGCATAGTTAACAACAAACATTATAACCTTCCTCCACACCATTTTACTTTAACTCCCAGTTGAGTTTTATACACCCATTTTATTTCTTTTATATTACATGACAGGTGTATTACATTTTTGTTAATGTCTCTTTATCAAATATAACCTGACAACCATTGATCACATTATTTTTAGCGCCCATTATCATTTATCACCAGTTCTTCACTAACTCTAACACCCATATTGTAAAACCTTTACAAAAACAAGCTGGGTGACCTTTATTTGACCCACTCAAGTTTATTCCAAGGTTAAGGTGAAATCTCTGAATATTTTAGTTAATAAAATGATTAAAACAGCAAGTGTATGACTGTTTTACACTGCTAATACTCAAAGCTATCCCTAGAATATATGTACAACTCCTACTCAAATAGCATCTGACTCAGCCACACTACTATTTTACTCTTTGGAGGAGTAATGACATAAAATCCTTACCTTCAGGCTCTGCAGGAGTCTTCTCCTTCAGTATCTCACTCCACACATCTAAACACGCCACGTGATCTTTATCCAAACCCAGTGACTGGAGTATATTGGCTTCATGAGAATCATCCAGCCACTGATCCAAGCCTGCTACAAACCATACCACAGAGGTGCTAAGTGCACTTACTGCCCCCTCAATGTTTATGTCCTCTCTGCCATTAAATATCCACAAGATGTTGGAGTTTTCTGCATTTCCCAAATCTCTTTCCTTGAAGAGTTGGGCTGTTTTGTTGATAGCATAAGAAAGAAATGACACTGTTTCCCCAATTTGCTGTCCGTACAGGCTTTCAATACGATTGATCACATCACATCCACTGATCGCACAACTAGAGTTAGTAATGCCATCAAACTGAGGAGTCAGTATTTGGCCAAAGGAAACAATGGCTATCCGAGCATAGTCAGGGTGAACATACATCCTTCTGGTCCTGATCAGGAAGTTCATGAGATCCACACTGAGTTGTATAGATTTGTTGTAAGCTCCATCACTGACGATACTTTGGGTATGGTCTATAATCAACACAAAGTTGATTTTTCTCTTGCCTTGTGGGAAATGACTTTCAAGAGCCTGACATTTCAACTGTTTCTCTTGATCCAGAACCATGCATGGATCTGGTCCAGGTGTTATGTTAGTCGGAATATTGGAAACTGTAGATGTCTTAGACAAGTTGAATAAACAACTTAAAATGGTACTGAAAACTAGAAAAGTAGAATACATTATGAGAATGGTATCCTGTCTAAAATCATTTACTTTATATATTTCCTTTGCGCATACATATTATTATGATTATTATTTTATTTTATCATATTCATATATCATCTATCCATTTCTAACGTCTAGAGTTTAGGTGTAGAATTTATATCAAGATGAAGATGACTAATATTCTTATTTATATGTTGTTGGAAATACATGTATATATACGCAATGAATTGTTATGGACTTTTAGCCATGATATTTTACTTCCTTGTATCCATTTTTTTCTATTTGTATAAGTGAGTGATAGAAAGTTATTAACCCTCATAATATAGCACTAGAAACCCGCAACTAAAAACTATACATCTATTTGAAAATTTTAAATTTACTAGATTGGAAAAAAAAATTATTATTGAAACTTTATTGAAAGTTATGTGTAACTATATATTGGTGAGTGATTCATGATATAAATCTGAATGGTAATATCCCAATAGATATTTACATTATGTTTGCAATTGATCATAGTTTTCATTTTCACAAGTTGGTGTGTGTTTTCATAATTACAGTCTGTGATTTATAGTGGCTACTTATATTTTCAGGCAAGCAAAGGCTAGAATAATAAATGGCAAAATGCACACATTCAAAATAAAAAAGTATGGACCTAATAGGGATATATACATACAAAATGGCATGTTACCATGCTATCTTTAAATATTAGGGCTTAACAATGGGACAGTTTATTTCTAGCAAGGGGAACAAACTACTGTTTTAGACCCCTGTTCCACTAGCAGGCAGGATGGAAAAATCCCCCACAACATAGAAAAACAACAAATTTAAATCTCCATTTGTATTTATGTGCTCATAATATTACAAATTGATATTTTAGTGAATGTAGAATAGATTTTAGTCATTGTTCAGTGTCCCAATGTTTATTTGGCGGTGTACATTGATCTATTTTGTATGAAATTATTATTTATTTCTGTTTTATCTTTAAATTATATTTAATCCTGAAAACAGAAGTTCCAATTCTTAGCTCAGTAATTTAGAAAATTGGAAATGATGCACAAACAGGAAATAAACATTACATTGTATTGCAACTGATTTAACTATCGACATATGTTGATGCAAAAAAATAATAAATCATTATAGCATGTTTAAAGCAATGTTCAGTGTATTTTGTGAGCAAAAGAAGTAAATGCCAAACAGGGTATAGCCCAGTACTGTTCCTCTGAAGCTTAGTAAACCTAATGAGCCCAAAGTTGAAGAGAGAGTCTCTGGTTTCCCGGGCAATAGTGGAAAGAGAGTGGTGAGAAGAGTTTGAAATACTCACAAAATCCTCTTAATATGCAAAAATTATAAGTTCCAATGCTCCCCGCCATACTTTGGCACATCTTGAACAAAATTTAGATAAAATTTACGCAATTAATGAACAAGATCATCTGGTTCACAATGTCCTCATACAGGTATTTCTCTAACTGTGTATTTTGTGGTACTGAAACACTCTGTTAACACATCTAAGTAGATCAGTGCAGCTGAGTAGTAGAACTGATATTAAATCAATTAACTCTGTCCCCTATAGATTTGGGTTTGAGTCCAGCTCCTTAGCCAATTGTGTGTTTGTAAACTGTAAAATACTTTTCCTAATATAACAGGACTGGGATCAAATCATTTAAGAATTTGGATTTGAAGGGATTTCAATTCCTTTTGTAAACATGTATTTGGAATTGGATTGAAATGTTGTTTTTTTTCTGAAATTCTTTTGAAACTTTCAAATACTTTTAGTGATTTTCAATAATGTTTTTAACTTTTTTTCTTAAATTCTAAATTATCAAGACATGAAAGGCTTTTAAAAATCATTTTGCAGAACAGTATCGAATATGCTAAATCAATTAATTAAATATTTAATTTCTGTTAGTTTTTTGGAAGGATAGCTTCAGTATATGTGATACATATATATAACAATTTATGTGTTTTTCGAGTATGTAGTAAAATTTGTAAACAAATTTGAAAAGGATTTTATTTTTCAAAAAGGATTTGGATTTAAATCCTTTTGAAAAACAAAGGATTTTGGATTTGATTGGAATTTGAAAACTTTCAAAGGATATGGACTTAGATTTAAAATCCTTTCCAAAAGATTTGACCCCAAGCCTACTCCTAGTAAAAAGGGGGCTCGGTGGTGTAGCAGTTAGAGTTCTCACCTCCAACCTCTGAGGCCACCGCTTCGAATCTCGGGCCGGGTGCTTCATGTTGGAAAGTTGATAGTTACTTGCTGATGCCCAGTGGTTTACAGTGCATTATGCACTGGTTTCCTCCACCTGTAAACTACCCGTCGCAATATGACCCTGGCTGTTGAATGTGACGTAAAACAACAAATAAATACTCATAGTAAAGTGTAGGATTCAAGAAGGGTCTGTGGCTTGAGGAGTACTGACGAAGTGTACTCAAGAATCCCAATTTCAATCTGGACACCTACATTTTAGGATTTAAATCCTGCCCATGGTGATGTTTTTACAAAATGGTCTATTGAAAATGAGGTTAGAATTTTGTCAATATCTCTTGTCAATATAATTGCATGCCTTAAAGTGACCTGGCAGTTGCTTATGGTTTGTGGTTTGCAGTAAATACTCTCCAGAAGTACGACATTAGCAAATAGGAAACAGTACTCAAAAATTGCCATTCGTTTCCAGAGGGGAAATATTTTTATTCAGGTTTGTAAATAATGATCTGGGCATTTTGGAAGGGCAAGCTACCGCCAGTTAAACTTCAGAAGAGTTCAGGAGTGAATCATATGTTTTTCAAATGAATGTTCTTCGTGAATTTTTGTGAACTTTATATGACCTTATCACATCTAGAATTTGGGAACTCAAATCTAAAGCACCTCTTAGAACAAGCTGTACATAATGGCTGTATGATAATACATAGGGGCTGTATGATAATACATAGGGGCTGTGTGATAATACATAGGGGCTGTATGATAATACATAGGGGCTGTGTGATAATACATAGGGGCTGTTGATAATACATAGGGGCTGTGTGATAATACATAGGGGCTGTGTGATAATACATAGGGGCTGTGTGATAATACATAGGGGCTGTATGATAATACATAGGGGCTGTGTGATAATACATAGGGGCTGTGTGATAATACATAGGGGCTGTGTGATAATACATAGGGGCTGTGTGATAATACATAGGGGCTGTGTGATAATACATAGGGGCTGTATGATAATACATAGGGGCTGTGTGATAATACATAGGGGCTGTGTGATAATACATAGGGGCTGTGTGATAATACATAGGGGCTGTGTGATAATACATAGGGGCTGTATGAATTTCTGTGTGAAATTTACGGCTGTGGCCAGTTTGTATTGGGGAGTAGATGTTTGCAAAGGCACTTCACAAACAAGGGAATCTTGTGTCTTGGCTGTGTGTTAGTTATTTCTAAGACCAGACATAAATTAATTTGAATACCAATTTATTCTCTTCAGCCATGATATGCCATCCAATGATGAAAATGCACACAGACCGTGTGGGTGTAACATGAATGTCAGGTGCATGTAACTTCAAGGTTAGCCTTTATAAATGTGGCTAGAATGCATGTGCACATACACTGGGATGTAAGAGAGGCTTAAAGCGATCTTATTGTTGGTCAAGCCTCTCTTACATCACACTGTACATATTCCTTCATGCTGGTGTAAATGCTGTGTGTTTATGTGTAATTGGACCACAAAAACAACATGCCATGGTCATAGATAAGAGACTGGTTTGTAAACTGTTTTCTGCATGGTCGTTGGAGTCAGGCCACAATTTATTTATTTGGGGTTTTACGTCGCTTTCAACACTGTACAGGTCATATCACGACGGGTAGTTGGAAGGGCAGAGGAAACCAGTACATAGAGTTCGCTAGGGTTGTGTACTGTAAACTGCCGACCAACGGCAAGCAACTACCAGCTTTCCCACTTAAGGCCGTCACGGGGATCGAACCCCGGCCTCAGAGGTAGGAGGCGAGAGTGTTACCACTCTGCCACCGGAGTCAGGCCACAAGACTCACTTGCTATGTCAGTAGGACACACATGCAAAAAACTAGTTCATTCTCAAACTTACACAGTTTCTGATCATGTAAATTGTGTAGGGTCCATACGTGTCACAACCCATATAATGGGATGTAAGGGACCCAAAAAGCCACTGTTGAGGGTGTTAAGTTGATTTTGTGGTGCCCATATAGACATTCTTAAGGTTCATAACTAGTGATCTCAACAGGTATCCAGATATTCGGGTACCCGGACTTTGAATATCTACCCGAATCCGAAATCACATACCTGAGTACCCTCATCTAAGCTTAACTGCTTCCAATATCGCCCATGTTGGCCAACCGAGTCCCGATATGTCCCAACTTCATAAAGTCACTTCAAAAGGAAACTATTCAGTTAATTTGTACAATAATATTGTTTTCTCACGTTTTTACGCCATTTATAGTGTCATATTTATCTTTTATTATGGTTGTTAAAACATTGCCAAATGCAGGAAGGCTTTGAAATTCGTCAGCATGTTAAAACAATTATATAATTCCGACAACATAAATTGCTGTATATTGTCCACATAGTGGCATGTCCTACTTCAATAAATAAAACTTCAGTGTTTTCACAGTATTTTATAACTTTTAATCAGTAAAATTAACTTATTGATCTGAGAGAAAAATAAAAGTTACGATTCCAAAACTACATTCGAGCTTTGTTTAATGTTTGACTTTTTGGTCATGTGACTCCATTTTATGGCATAAACAACGGTGTTTTGAATCTACAAAAGTCTTTTTATAAACATTTCTTCTGTCTCCTGGTGTTTTGAATGCACCAACGAGTAAAGCAAAAAACAATATTGTCCTAATATACACGATTAATTTGTCAATTGGTAAATAAAAAGGTTAGCAGGAAAGAAATATAGCAAATGGCTGGATCCCATGTTTTGTGTGAGTTTTAAGTTTGTAAATACGGAAATTTTTGTAGTATCACATATTATCGCCCATCGGAGTGAGTACCCGGGTACCCGCCCACTAAAATCACTACCCAACCGGTCCCAAACAGTTGGAAAATTGAGAACACTATTCATAACCCATTTTAAGTCAGGGGAAGGGTTATGAGATCCCAATTGCAATGTTGCTTGGAGAGGTATCGCTTTTAACCAGAAAATCCATCTCTCTTATTCATGACTGATGCCAATTTTCCCAACCAAGGGCTGGTTTTCACAAAGGGTCTCAACTTCAATATGAGTCTTTTTATTTGCTTAAGTCCTAGCGTTAAATGTATTTGACAATGGGTGACTTAGCTAAGTCCAAGCTTATCATATAACCACAGTGGTTTTAAATCAGATACAAAAATGATGCCTTTATTAAACCACCATGACAGAAAGAATTCTATTTAGCCTACAAAGCAGTAGATTAGATTAGAGTTTATTCAAAGATTTTATAGTCTGGGGACTAGGTCTGGGGATCGTCATGAATAATGTGATAAACTTTGGTGTTATGAACATTTTTAAAATGCATATATTACTAATTAGGCTTAGTTTTCGTTGTCTCCAAGGCACAAGAGCTCTCTCTGCTTCTGTTATTATAGTACTATATAGTTGGTAAGGCATATCATTGTTACACCTCAAACTCTCAAATTATTTATTCCCCACTTCAAGTTGGCTTGCGGGCACATTTTTCTAGTGTTTCCCTTCTTTCAACCAATCCATACCATTTCAGTTTTTTCTTTATTTACTTTTGAACATGGGTATGAGCCAAATATTTCAAGGACACTGAGTGCTGATTGGAGAGAGTTTTCTAAGTCATCCAAGAATATTTTCCTGTCACCGTCAAACTGAATAATTTTTATGTACTTTTTATTGATTTTAATCCTTTAATTGAGCCACATGTTTCTGCTAAGAGTGTTAAAAGTAAGCATATTGTAAAAAGATATGGTGCAATTGGATCTTCTTGTCAGCAATCCCGTTTAATACAAATTCAATTAAATAGGAAACCACATTGAAGAATAGTTGCAAAAAATGTTTGTGTTAAAGGTAATTATCCACTTAATAAAATTATATCTAAAACCTAGTCTGCTTAGAGCCTCAATTAGAATATCCCATGACACCGAATCGAATGCTTTTTCAAAGTCCATAAGCAAAATAAAACCTGGGATTTTATTGTATTCTGCGAAAAGAATTGTGTCATGTATATTAAGCTTACATAATCAATCATGTAGGGTCAACTTATGAAATGTATCTGCTGCTCTGGAATTAAATAAGTCAAGACAGACTTCAAATTTTTATCCCCTGGTCTTTCCTTCCCTTCAAAGAAGAAGGAAGAAGGCATCATAATCTTATTTGTCTGCTTGTCATTTTTTCCGTGGATATTCTTACTAAAAAAACTGGACATGAGATTGAGGTCACATTTTTGTACAATGTAGGGGGTCCTCTACCCTGCGTTCAGTCTTCCTAAAAGACAATACAGATATGGCAGACCGTAACCATTTGGGTATTTCTGAAAACTTTGGGTTTTGGGGGGTATCATGAATAGGTATAATATGAAAGCTAGATTATCGACAACACATTGACAATAGTAATAGTACCTTTGACAGTTTGTGACTTTTGTTACCAGAATATGATTAAGATCCTTCCCAAGATTTTTATTTGTTTCTTCTTTGGTTAGGCCCTACCCACGTAAAATGTCACAAAGATAAGTTTGTTACTCTTGGAGTAATCATGAACACAGATACATGAACACAGAGACAAAAATATAACCTCCTTGTGGATCCATTAATAGTTTAAAAGAACCCATTTCCCACAGTGTGTTCAAAGGTGCTGTGGATCTTTATATCTTCCAGTTTTACCCATCAAATGTTCTGAATAAGATTCTTTGCATTGGGAACATTTAAAAAATTTAGACATGTTTCCAGCCACCTTCACAATTATAAAATAGTGAATTACAAATATATATATATATATATATATATATATATTGGGTGTATGTGAAAACCCCAGTCTCCCATTAGATAATGGAGATTTAGTAGTGAACAATAATTTGAAGAAGCTTTATATCTTCTGGTAATAGTTCAACAGCCTTGGAGAAACATCAGAAAAAGATCACAAATACGGTTCTGTTTTGTTTTTTTAACTTATTTGAGAAAAGAAGCTTAATAGTGACAGTGATGTTATAAATCACTACTTCATTGACCATGTTATGCACATTAACATAGGCTTTGCTTCTGTATTATTAGATGACTGGTCATTAGGCTAAGGTGGCCTGAAAATAAAATGTTTTGTACTAGATGCTTTGTGAGAATAGGCCATCAGTTTATGGTGACCTTACATTGACTTTTCACATTTTAATCGGTGATCTTAATGTAATTGTAACTTAATGTTTTATTTCATATGTGTGTTTCATCCGTATATACCATGTTCACCTTAACTATGAGAAAAGTTAAGACCTCCGCTTTATTTTAGTAAATATATTAAAGCTAAGATGGCCTCAAAAATCTAGTTAACTTTGCCCACCTGAGTGGCTGTATGATATCCATGTCACCTTTGCTTAATGCCAGGTTTCTGTGATTTATTCAAAGTGTTAATTACACTAGTTTATCAACATAAACTCTATACCATTTTTTCAATCCATCTAATAAAATCACACTTTTATGGGACTTAATCTATAAAACAGAACTAATCATTATGCAATTAAACATGCATTTTGTATCATTGCACTTATCAGTGATAGAGGAAGTTTTGAGCCTTTGAGAAGGTATGCACTATGTGCCTGCACTTTTCAGTTAATTTCAATTTGGCAATGACAAGTACTCATAAGCAGTCACCTTAAACATGTATATTACATTGGTGGGAGACATGTCAGAAAACAAATACACCAAAGAAAGCTTCACCTTCTAAAGATGGACTCTGAATGCCCTACATGCACCCAATCGACAAACTACGATTGCAAATTAGTCATTTTAACTGAATCCTTCTTGAATCATGCTAGACAAGAAGCATTGCTGATCATTGAACAGTTCGTGTGAGAAAATGTAAGTAACTGTTCAGATGTTTGTGATATTGTTGAATTTATTTTTCTTTTTCAGTATTGTTTGCCGTACACCTTTGCACCGGCAGATAAAACCACTACTGCCGACCAATGATAAGCAACTACCGGCTTTTCCACATGTGCTCAGGCCTCTAATCTCAGAGGTGTGATATTTTATTGAATTAAGGTCATTTATGTATGGTCTCCTTCCTAGGTGGCATCTATAGTTCCTTCAAAATGACGTCACATGCCGGGGAGGGCTATGTCCACATATATAATTTCCTGGGTGTGTGCCAAGAAATTGCCACCACCTTGTTAAAAATAAAATGAGCATCGTTCAGTTTCATAGATAACTTTATTGGAATTTTGTGGCATATCAAATGATTTCTTTGGAGTAAAAATTTCCATTACTTAACCAGCAGTTATGTATTTAACATTTATTATCAACAATACTACCTTTGTAATTGATAGGTAGATAAAAAGGCTGGAGCAACCTGTATATACAGTTGGTCAAGGTTCTATACCACACACTACAGACCAATTGCAAGAAACTACTTTCTTTCCCACTTGAGTAAGTGAAGGGATGATTCTAACTCTGATCTCAGGTGGGTAAGTGTATCACCACTGTATGACACTGCAACACCTTACCCAGCATACATCATTGCATCCCAGTTGTTAAAATGTTCAACTACATAAAAATATTATTGAAACTCCAAAATTCACGAATATCTTTAAAATATACAGTCTTCAGTCTGAAGAGTATTGCAGGGTATCTATGTACAGACAAGCAAGCTTAAACAAAGAAGCTCTGGCCACAACCTGCAAAGATCTTCTTTGGCATGCATCGTTTTTTTTCTGCAATATCTTATAACACTAACAATAGTGGAACATCGAGAGTACAGAATTGCAGTTCTACCAAAAAGTGTATATATTATCATGTAAATGAACCACTCAATATGATATTTATTGTTGTCTAGTTTTACAGAGAAAAGGATTATAGATACTTAATTAATTCAGATTTAGTGCATCAGAAAATGAAATTTAAAATTGACTTAAAAATGAACCTCTAGCGAACTACTTTGAACAAATTACTTTAACTAAAGGTGGCATATTTTTTCATCACTACAATTTTAAGGGATTCCTTTGGCAATGCTAGGATCGGAAACCACAAAAGAACAAGCCTTAAAAAATAAAACTCAAAGAACTCCTTCTGAAGGGTAAGAAATACAATTTCTAAGGAAAGCCCCTTGCGAAATGAGGTTTTGTGATGCACCATGAGGTCCCTTTATTTAATTGGCTAACTCCAAATTACCCCATTTCAACATTTTCATAATTTTCATCTCCTGTAATATCACTGTTGTCATTGTTGTTTTGTTTCTTCAGAAGATATTGCTGTATCTCATAGAAAACTGTCTCACATGCATCTTTGTATTGTGCATCAGCTGTCACGACAATCACATAGCCCGCATTCACTCCGGCAAAGATATCTTCACTTCTGCTGGTCCCTTGTGATCTCTTCATGGTCCTAGAGCCATGGAAGCTAAGTTGGGAGAGATTGCTAGGGTCCAGAATATATGCGGATGTTGCTATCTTGATGCTGATTGGTCTGGATTCATTTGTAAAAGTCCGTTCTATTTCCTTCTGCTGTTGTTTTGTCAGCTGGAAGCCAGATGTCCATGCTCCATACTTGTTTGGATTACTAAGTACTGTGTGTACAAAGATGCCATTCAGATTTTTATCTTTTTTCAATGCTGCCAGATGTTCACCCCAACCAGGCATGTTTTTCTCAGTCTGTGGGAAGAAAAGGCAAAATTGATTTAAATATTAAGGTTAGGTTATGCCAAGGTTATGCACCTTTGTGTGATATCACATCTGTACGTAATTGATTTCCAACTGACTACCTTGTTCTTATGATTTCAAAATGAGGCTTCATATCTTAGTAGTATACAACCTGCCCAATATCTGTATTACCATTCCCCCTCTTTACCCCAACACCTGGTACATTTTAGTTTAGCTCATGAGAGGACTTAGTAGATTTTTCACACTTTTTCAAAAAGAGGTCCCAAAAGTAAATCATGGTAAATGTTGTGTAGAACTGGGGACAATTTCACGAAAGGTCTTAGCCTGGGGTGGATTTCATGAAAGGTCTCAGACTTAGCCCAGTCTCTCAGACTTAGCCCAGTCTCAGACTGGGCTACTGGCTTAAATCTGAGCATTTTGGCTTGGCTAAGTCTTTGTGTTAAAAGGTTTTCACAGAAGTGTGACCCAGGTTTGAGATGTCCCTTCTTAACAGCTGGAATCACATCAATGGTAGGTATGATAAATTATGTATTGGCAGTTAAAATCCAAAGTTAAGAGGTCAAAGAGCATTTAAAATCAATAATTTATTTATCAAGTGTGGTGACATTATCACACTAGCACACATGTAGTAAGTACCTCAAATTGATACCTGTCTCAAGCTAATAATAATAATAGAGACATTTGTATTGTGCAAAATTGATGAGGATTCTCTAAGGCACTGAAATCCAAAAAGGAACCATCCAAAAAATGAGCAAAAGTTGTAACCCATAAGTGCACACTATTGGAGGATAATGATGTTGTTGAGTATGCTAGTCTAGACAGATGAGTCTTGAACTGGCTTGTAAACCTCCAGTAGTCTGTTTGGAACTGACATTACGTAGGAGATTGTTCTATTCCACTTTTGTAGACATGGAAAACCCGCACCTGTCTATGGCTTTTCTGGGATGGACTGGGTAAACTAATAGTCTATTTCCACATGTCAGACTACTAGACTTCATCAGAGATGGCAAATCAGGAGGATTTATGTCCTTAAAAATGAGGTTATATTTCAAAGGGAAGCAATATGAAATGGGAACTTTTTCTCAGTGTGACAAAAATCATTCTGTTTAATTTTAAGACAATGTAACAGAGACTATTTGAACTTTCTGAAGTTTAGTAACACAGGCCTTGTTGGCTCCTTACAGCAGGGACTTACAGTAGCCTAATGAAGTACGAACCATATCTGCCACAAGAACTGCAGTATCAACAGGAATTTACAAACAAGTCGGAAATCACCGAGGTGATAGTAACAGGCATGGCAGACCTTAAATAGGTATATTGACTGTCTCAGCCGAAAGTGATTTGTTTTCACTGCCAGAGAAAGAGTGATATCAGCAAATAGCACAGCAAATATGGGCATCATTGAGAAATATAAGAATATTCTATTTTGCACCATAAATTAGTATATGGTTGTTCAACATATTTTGTTCTAATAAAATATATGCTAAAGGATACTGCAATAGGCTAATGGGTTTCTTTGAAGGAACTGCCATGGGATCATGGGATTACTGTGGTGTTGCTTAGATTATGTTACTGTTAGAAAGGCAAACAAGCTAATGTGTATCTCAAAAGCATCACTTATACAGAGGGGAGATTTTTAAAATTGATTTGAAAAAAAAGTTCTTTGTATGTTTCAACTTCATTTTATATCTACTTTATGTGTATCTCATGTAAAATGAGGCATATTTAAGACACGGAAAGAACTGGCATGCTTAAAATTATCTTGTTACCAGAATATTGAAAGCCTTTACCACATTATGTTATCTCCTTACCACAACATAGTAAATTGTTACCAGAAGATAGTTAATTGCTACCATATTATACTACATCCTTACCACAACATAGTAATTAACTCTGACTCACAAGAAACCTTAGTAAACTCTTTAAGTAGAAGGTAAGACATGAAAGACATTTTCATTATTTTTTGTTGAAATGTATATTATCTGTGTTTTATATGATAAAAGTGTTTGAAAGTCACTGACCTAAAAGCAGTTGTCATTCGTATGAAAAATACTAGCCAATTCGTATGAAAAATACTAGCCAATTCGTATGAAAAATACTAGCCAATTCCTCTCCGAGAAGATGATGTACAACACCGAAACTGTTGGGAGTGTATTCATTAAACTTCCTTTATTTTTAAAGTGCCTTTGTTAAATTCAGGTGCAGAATCTCCTTTGGCAAGGTGTCCTTAATAACACTATTCACTAAACCTCCTTTATGACTTCCTTACCAAAGGAAAACTTAAATAACGGATTTTTGTTAAGTAGTACTGGTAGGGTCTCGTTATGAAATCTATTTACTAAGGCTCCATTATTGCTTACTTGCCAAAGGAATGCCATGCATATCCTTCTTTGTGCATTAGTTATTTAGTATAAGAGTAGCGTTATGACATGGCCTCTTTGGGGATGTTATGTGTAATATTTTATATTTGAAGGAATGAATACATATACACATATGTTTTTATGTTTCAAAATGTCTTCTTATTTAGCCATTAGGAAAATAAATCAAATATATTTTCACTGAACTGTTTTTATTGTTTTATTGATCCACAATATTTCACCTTTAACCTCAAATATTAATTAATAAGTAAAACATCCAAACCTCTCCTTTGTTATAAAGGTAGATATGCACTAACCACAAAATAAAGAAATTCCTCACCAAAAGAGGGTTTGTGGATATCAAATATCGAAGATCTCTTTAAGATTTAAGGAATGAAAGCAAGGCTCCTTTGTCAACGGAAGGTTATTGAATTCCAAATAAAAGGAAGGACCAACATATAAATGAAATCCTTACTTTTAAAGGGTACTTTGGATAAAGAAGGTTTAGTGAATGTGCACCCTTAAGTCATAGTACTATGCTTAATACTTACAGTCATTAAAACCTTGTGTGCAATGTTTCTATTATTTAGTACTCTCCAATTTAAATTGTTATTTACTCACGTCCAGGTTCTCATAGTCCTCTTGCTTGCTTCTTTTCACATTAGTTGGAGGTACAAGTGTACTAGGTGACCTGGGTGGTACAGGGGGAGGTGGGGCTGCACGCTGAGGTATGGTGTGACCTCTGTTTGGAGGCAGGGATTGTGCTGTAACTGGGGTGGGTGGGGCGTTTTCTTGAGGCATACTGGTCAGCATTGTATCCAGAGATTCCCGTGCTGGAGGTTGGCTGTTAGGAGCAGGATTGTCTTTTTTTCTAGAAAAGAAGTTAACACAGAATAGATGTGTATTACACTCAGCGTATGTTCACAAATCTTCCTGTTACATTAATTGCCCATTTTTCTTGGGGAATGTACCTCATTCTAGTTAGAAATTTGCTTTTAGTCTCAACATTTAGCTTCATCACAAGTATTTTTTTTCTTGCAAAATATACTTTTCCTCAGTGCCAATCGAACTACTGCTCATCACCACCAATCTTGCTTACAAAACAATTTTTTTTCTAATGAAAATTTTTAAAAGAAATCATTTTAGAACTATTGTCACAGCAAAAACTTTAATAATTCTCTTTATAACGGGTTGAAGACAAATATCAGTTGTTTCTCATCTCTCATTTTTTAATTTTTATTTAAGATTTCCCTCCATTTTGGATGTTTGTCAGGCTTGTCAGATACATTGGGAACTAAACTACCAAATATAACAAGTGGTGGAGTGTATGGAAAAATCTGTGTTGAGTAAACAAAAAACTGATCAATTTAACATATTTAAATGATGTAAAATAGTATAAATAACACAAAAAGCCTTTCATATATTTTTAAAGTAACATTTCTGTAAATGAATTTTTTTAACTTGTCAAATTTGACTTAAAACACACAAATTACATCTATTTGTACCTTCTCACACAGCAGCAAGCAACCCCAATGATGATAATTATCACAACAATTCCTAATACAACAACCATGATAATAAACCAATTCGTATGAAAGATGTTTCCTCCAGAACCTTCTATGGAATCTGATTCTTCAAAACAATTCTCACTGGTCAGGCAATCTGTGACTTGGTCTGTAAAGACAAGTTGAATTCATTTGTGGTTATATAATTTGCAATTAGATTATTTAACATAACTATCTACCTGTGTTTGTGATTATATAAGTCATAATATAATGTAACATAACCATTACATGATTCCGGTAAACAAGACAGTCAAACTGAATTTTGTGTGGTTATATATGTGGTTATATAATATATCATAACCATCTCTGTATATTGTGCTTATGTAAGTGATTATGCCATTGATATATTAAGATCAAAATTAAGAAGCCAAGAGATAATTTTCTAAAACTTTGCAACCAGTGGGTCAATGAAGCCCTGGTAACAAGCTCACTTTCAAAACTCTGGGTTCAAATAGGAAACAGATGCCTTTATGTGTAAAGGTAAATATTCTGTATGAGGATCATCAGCTATAATAATGCAAGGTCTGAATCAAGTTTTATTCTTGACTCTGTATACAAATATAGCTAACTTAAATGTAAGATGTGGATAAGCCCTTTTGAGAATACAGCCCCCGTGGATTACAGTTGAAAAATTATACTTAGAAGTAGAGATGGATCAGAACCAAAAATGTGTTAACATCTTCAGATTTCTGATTTATTTCCAATACTTTAAGTTTTCCTGCCATTTTGTGATTTTGTGTGAACAAGTGAGATTGAGGTTATAAAGTGTCGTTAACGAAACATGGCACTTCTGCTCAATGTATCACTTAAAAATCTGCAAATGCATGAAAATATGGGATAAAAGCTTATAATTTCTTCAAATTTTGAATATGTTTCTAATATTTTAACGCTTCCTTCCAATTATTATGTGTTGACTATCAAAGTGGCGGTTTTAAAATCTCAACATGGTATTTCAGTAAAATGCTCTAGATACTGAGACACCAGGCCTACTGACCCATCTCTACTTAGAAACCTATGACCCAAACTTCCCAATGATATTTTGTTGGTGAAACTGACACCTCATGAATATATGTGTTAATAAGACTTACCTTCATCTTGACAGGAGTGTGTCGTCAGAATGACGTCACAGGCACACTGTTTTCCTTCAGCGCAAGTATTTGGGCAGTCAGAACTCTGGCTCTGTGCATATACTGTTTCTCCCTCAGCTGCAAAATTCATGACAACATGTTATAGTTCCATACTGACTTTTATAATGCTCAAACTCCATATATATTCTAATACACAAAATATAAAACATTTGGTCACCAAAAAGGGAGTTTACTGTCTGGGAGAAACAGTGCAACCCTCGTTTTATGCTCCTGTTCCACCAAAGGATTAAGCCCCGATTGGTCCCGCGACCCTTAATCCTTGAGAGTCAGTGAAAAAACATGAAGACCTCCTCAGACAATTCACAATCATTCCCCGACTAAGAGGCTATTAAGCCACGATTGTGATACGATACAACAGTAATCCTGTCTGTGATATACTGGCAGACCAGTCTGAGACCAGCGCAGGCTTTCTGGAACTGATTACAGATTTCCTCAGACAGCTTTTCCATGGTGGTTTGGGGATAGATCGGGGATTTAGTCCAGACCTCCTGCCACTAAAACAAAGCCTACCTGGCAATAACAGTCCCAGGAAGTCTGAGACAACATAAGATTGTGTACATTATGGTCTGAGGAAGCCTCACTAAGTCTGAGACTGGAATATTTGTGGGTAGGGGCGACAGTGGATTGGTTACAGTTGTGAAAAATATCAAACATTTTTTATTTTTATACCGACCTCAACAGATCCAAACAGACTCAAGCAGACAGTCTAGGACCCAAAATACCTTAATCGGGAGCCTTAGTCATGTGGTGGAACAGGGTCATTAGAACAAGCTTTTCCTTCTGAGTGACAAGCTAGTTAAGTTAATGCAGAAAGTTTCTGAATTCACTCAAAAAGTTGCACAAATTGTTCAAAAATGTTTAAAGAGGACTTAACCCAGTATTAGATCTTAAGTTAAGACCTTTGTCTTCAATGTGGTCTTTGCCTCTGGTCTTAGACTTATGGGGACTTCTCATATGCATATTTTTAATAGTCAGTAAATGCTCCACCTGGGATCTGTTTCACAAAGAGTCTTACACTTAGCCCAGACATATTCTAAGTCAGGGACTTGAGTCTGAGACTTTTGCCTAAGCAAAGTCTTGTACTTAAATGAATTTCACAGCCAGTGGCTTTGCTAGGCCCAACCTTATCAAATGACCACAGTGATTTTCTATGTCATGTGACCCTCTGTATCAAGTCAAAATATTCGACTGATGACACAGTTCCTTCGTTTGACACAATTAATTTTTGGAAAATGTTTCTTTTGCACTGAAAAGCCTTGTAACTGCAAAAAATTGCCCCCAGACTAATTTAGGGAGGTGCTCTATATTCTTATATTTTTATTTTTATTTTCAGGTATTTCAAGTTTTACAAGAAGCCTTTGTTTACAAAGGTTAACCCACCTCCCAGTAAACTTTAACTCTAAGCCCAAGACTTAGACAAGGCTTAGAATTGTCTGTTTTGTGAAATTCACAAGGTCTTAGGTCTAAGTTTGGGCCAGGGAGTAGGTTTAACTTTCGTAAATAAAAGACTTTTATTTTCCACCAGAAGGTGTATTTGGGGGGACAGAACAGGAAATATTGTTATTGAGCCAAGTATTAATATACAATACAATACAATTACTGTTCACAATTAGCTTTACAAATTCATCAACTAATACCAATTTTTTGTTTATATTTCTGAAACTCTGTAATTTACAAATATGCTATACACATCAGGAGAAAGGCATGTCTACAGAGCTTTCGCTTATTTTGTTGTTGTGAATCAAAGTAGAAATGGTAGAGAAATCTCAAGTTTTTATGTTCACTGGTGGCACTATATACAAGGCACTCTTCTTTTTTGCTATCTTTCTTTAAATATGGACTTATTTTACTTGTTATTCATACAAAATAGTGGATAATAAAAACAAAACATCCCTCATAAGAGATGTACAAAAAATATTAAATCTCATGAAAATGATACCAGTATTTATTCGTGATATATAAGCCTTTTTTTGTACATGTCACCTGGGTAGTTTTTTGATTATATATGACCACCATATATTCTTCTCCATTTCAGGAAATAAAGTATAAATTTACAGAACACCCCCAAAAGTAGTCTTTGGAAGCTTTGGTTGTTACAAGGTTTTCCATTGCAAAGTCCTATGTCATATTCCAGTATCCGAGTGTATATAGCCATATTCTGCATGCCAACATAAACAGTTCCTTAGAACTAACAATCCCATGCCAGCAGTACTGAAAAAGATCACAAAAACCATTCCGGATTTGTGACACAGACCCGGATCCAGACCCTGTTTGAACAGGACAGGACCACAGTTAGACCCCACCTTGTGAATAATTAGGATGTATATCCAATATATAGTTTATGAGCTAAATGTGCAGACAAACAAACAGACAGACCTGATAGAAATACTCTCACCCCTTCTCTTTAGAGGAGGGAGGAGTGGACAGGGGTAATGAGATAAAATCCTTACCGTCAGGCTCTGTGGTAGTCTCCTCCTTCAGTATCTTACTCCACGCATCTAAACAAGCCACATGATCTTTATCCGAACCCAGTGACTGGAGTATATTGGCTTCGTCAGAATTATCCAGCCACTGTCCCAAGCCTACTACAAACCGTACCACAGAGGGGCTAAGTGCATCTACTGCCCCCTTAACATTTTCATCCTCCCCGTCATTGAATATCCACATGATATTTGTGTTTTCCACATTTCCCAAATCTCTTTCCTTGAATAGCTGGGCTGTTTTGTTGATAGCATAAGAAAGAAATGATGCTGTTTCTCCTATGCGCTGTCTGTACAGGCTCTCAATACGATTGATCACCTCACATCCACTGGTTGCACGACTAGAGCTAGTAATGCCATCAAACTCAGGAGTCAGTGTGCGGCCAAAGGAGACAATGGCTATCCGAGCATAGTCAGGGTGAACATACATCCTTCTGGACCTGATCAGGAAGTTCATGAGATCTATACTGAGTTGTATAGATTTATTGTAAGCTCCATCAGTGACGATACTTTTAGAACGGTCCACAATCAGTGCAAAGTTGATTTTCCTCTTGCCTTTGGGGAAACGATTTTCCAGAGCCCGCCATTTCAAATCTTTCATTTGATCCAGAACTATACATGGATCTAGGCCTGGTGTGGAGGTAATTGGAACATTGGAAACTGTAGATGTCCCATACAAGTTGAACAGAGAGCTTAAAATGGCTGTGACAACTAAGAAAGTAAAATGCATTGCGTTAACGGATATCCTTTTATCTGAAAGATGTATTTACACATATTATTATATATTAATATTTTATTAATCCCATTAACCATTTAATTCATATCATCTATCCATTCTCTAATGTCGGGAGGTTCTGTGACAGAATTTGTATGAAGATTCATATGACTAATATAATCGGTACAATTGTTGTAAGAAATATATACACAAAGTTTTTATCGAAATTTTGCCCGAAAATATTAAACTTCCTTCTACCTATTTTTGTCTATGTTTATAATTATGTTACTGCTATTCATAGACCCTCATAAGGCTGTTGATACAGTAGAGTGAGTTTATTTTCTCCTCAAATATAGCACAATGTACACCAAACTACACATGCATTTCTTTATATATTTAAATTTACTAGACTGGAAGAAAGTACTTCATTGGATAATCATTAAGTTATTTATGTATGTTGTCAAGTGATTCGTGACATTAACCATGGATGCTAGTGAGCCAATATATGTTTATATTTATAAGAAGAAAATACTAGTACAGACCCACAGTGGCCCATCTAAATTTATCATATTTCGTGCTGTATTCACATGTTAATATGTGTTTCAATCATTTCGATCTGCAATCTGTTGTGATTATATACGTGTTTCCATGCAAACAAATGTTGAAATATTAAATGGCAAAATCCCCTCAGACAGATATGTAATCACTTGGTAGGGACATATATACATTAAAATACCATGTTTTCTTTGATTGACAAAAAGAAAAATTTGCACATGGACAGTTCAATTTATTTAAACGGAACAAATTGCTGTTTCAGATCCCTGTTCCACATACGGACCTACCACCCACCCCCGCTGCCACCCCAAACACAACAAGGTTGAAAAGTCGCTGAATTTAAATCTACACTTTTATGTCTATGCTCTGGGGCCACGGTGGCAGAGTGGTAACACTCTCTCCTCCCACCTCTGAGGTCGGGGGTTCCATCCCGTGACGGCCTTAAGTGGGAAAGCTAGTAGTTGCTTGCCGTTGGTCGGCAGTTTACAGTACACAACCCTAGCGAACTCTATGTACTGGTTTCCTCTGCCCTTCCAACTACCCGTCGTGATATGACCTGTACAGTGTTGAAAGCGACGTAAAACCCCAAATAAATAAATAAATATGTCTATGCTCAAATTTGTACAATTCCCTATCAGTGAATGTGAAAAGTGTCATAATAGTTCATTTTTACAAAAAAAAAATATCTGTCCTGTATAAAGTAATTATTATTTCCTTCTGTTTTGTCTTTAAAATGCATTGTGACTGAGTGGACAGGGGGGGGGGAAGTTCTACTGCTTGGTTTAGTAAAAATTTGCACATGTCTCAATTTGGCATGAACAGTCATTAATCACTAAATTGTATTGCAAAAAAAACTTAAAACCAGTTCCAATCAGTAATCAGCAAAAGTTGTAATTTGGCGCATGTCTCAACTTAGAACTATACATAAACACTGAACTTTCATCCATAGCACTAGTAAACTTCCGGAATTATACTATATATATAATTGAGGCATATAACATATTATTTAAAGATAATAAATTGAGAGTCTTGTGGCTATTTAGGGAGCTATGTCAAGTAGAATCTAATTTTTATCTTCAGTATGGGAGCATGAATGTGTTGTGATGGGATGAATTGAATTTTCTTTTGACATGTATACTGTATTAATAAAAGAGTAGCAATCTATTTCTGTGACTGTGGGGACTTCCCACCTATGTAGGTTTTATTTGTGTTATGAAAATGGATCTCTGTGTACTTCCTAATAAAAGAGAACCTTATTGATTTCTTATTCTATTCTAATCTTCCCTTTTATAGCGCGTAATATTTACATTTGGAGAGACTGTAAGGCACAACATTCAGGAGTCGTTTTCCGATTTTCCAGTCCATGGGTAATAGCAATGGTCGTTTTCACTGAGACGTCAAACAAGAATAAAAGGCATAACTTCAGTTCAGCCATACATACATACTTACACATACAGCACTTTGCGGGATGACACCTTGGTGTCAGGTAGATGATTCCTGAGGGGGAACCTTAAGCTAGATTTTAGCATGTGTCACCATGCCTTTTGTATACTGGCTTCTGATTGGCCTATTGGGCCTTCTTTAAGCAGAGATTTTCAACCCTTCTTCCATTTACAGCTCACACCTGGAAGGGGTAACTGCTCAAGGACATTTTAATTATTTTTCGTTTTTTCCTCTTCGTTTACTTTAGGTTGTTCTTTTTTTAACCGTTTGCAAGTTGAAGCGCCCAGCAAAGTTGCCCATGACTTACATTTTCAAGAAACACAATCTTTGGTAAACCAACAAATTTTATCACAGCTCACTGCTATCAGCGATACATTGCAAAAGTTAGAAGATAAACCTGTTAGGAAAACTAGTGATAAATCTAAAGTGAAGGGCAGCCGTGCTGGTCAACAACACAAGAGAACTCAGGTAGACAAAACAGAAAGTACTCAAGCGGAAAAAAGTACTCCTGCACCCACCACTGAATGTTGTCCACAATCGGGTACTAGTCAAATTCCTTCTTTGGAGTATATTAGAGCAAACAATCAAATACAACGTAGTGTTGAAGAAAGAATTTAAAAATTACAACAGCTTGCAAAAACAGGTATGTCTGAAAATAAAATAAAATCACAAAGAGGTGGTCAAGTAGATGTATTCGTTAAAAACAGAATTAAATGGCCACATGAATATGTTTTCGCTGGTTCTCAGAAAGAAAGGCTCTTTCTGGCTTTCTGTCTTCGACTGGTTCCAGTTTCATCATTTGTGGCGATATAAATGTCCATCTGGATATTGAGTGTGGTGATAGGTCCAGGTTTAACGACATCCTTCAGTGTTGTGGATTGGTTCAAAGTGTCAGTGGCCCGACTCATTTACTGGGTCACACTCTGGAT
Organism: Sabellastarte sp. h YS-2021; assembly: GCA_964017235.1. Classification (NCBI taxonomy): domain Eukaryota; kingdom Metazoa; phylum Annelida; class Polychaeta; order Sabellida; family Sabellidae; genus Sabellastarte; species Sabellastarte sp. h YS-2021. Next base: position 147,337,539 of record OZ024931.1, read on the forward strand.
GTTTTGATATCTCCATGTGACTCAGATTTTGTCCACAATGTTAGTGTTGGGGATTTCATTTCTGACCATGCTGCCATAAGATGCCAACTGGATTTCTCCCACCCATCAACCAGCATCGACAAATGGGTCTCTTATCGATGGTACCACAGGATTGATATCGACCAGTTCAGAAATGACCTTAATAATATACCGTTTGTACGGTCCCCTGAAGGTACTGCTGCAGAACTTTATGATCAGTACATAACTGGTGTTACACAGGTACTTAACAAGCATGCTCCTATCATTTCACGCAAGGCTAAACAGCAGTCTGATGAGTGGTTGTCTGATTCCTATTGCATGGCTCGATCTCTTAGATGGCAATTTGAACGAAGGTAGAGAAAACATAAGTCAGAGCTGAATAGGTCAAGACTCCGCAGGCAAATTGCCTGGTGCAACCGACTGGCCAATAAAGACAAGGGTTCATACTATACAAATCTCATAACTGCTAATAGTCGTGACCCCAAGAAGCTATGGCAGTCATTGAGGAAGGTGTTGCATCGCACCTCCGAGACTGTCCTGCCTGCTCATAGCTCAGACAAAAGCCTCGCGGACATGTTTGCTTCTTTTTTCTCCAATAAAATAAGCAAAATCAGGGACACCTTTGCTACTTCTGGCTCTTTCAATGATGCATCAGTGCCTCCTGCTTTTATGCCTGTCACTGAAGACGAGGTCTATAAGTGTATTAGTGAATCCCCCACTAAATCTTGCTCACTAGACCCTATACCAACATTCCTCCTTAAGGATTGTCTTGATATCCTCCTCTCTTCCATTACCAAGTTGGTAAATTATTCTCTCATTGAAGGATCCTTCCCAAATTCTTTCAAAAAGGTGGTTGTCACCCCCCTCATAAAAAAGGCTTCCCTTCCTAGAGACGACCTTAATAACTATCGCCCAGTGTCTGGTCTTTGTTTCCTGTCAAAGTTGGTTGAGCGAGTCGTTGCCAGGCAGCTAACATCACACATTAATAACAACAAACTGGACAATCCTCATCAGTCAGCATATAAGCCAGGACATTCCACGGAAACTGCTTTATTGTCTATAAAAAACGAGGTTCATCTCTCTCTGGCACACGGTGAACCCACAGCTCTAGTACTTCTTGACTTATCAGCCGCATTTGACACTATAGACCATAATATTCTCTTTGGTTACTTTAAATCCTGGTTTGGTCTTGGTGGAACAACTCTAAAGTGGTTTCCTTCCTACTTAAGAAATTGTTGTCAGGCCATTAAGATAGGCTCCACACTATCTGAATTAAGCAATCTCATCTATGGAGTCCCACAAGGTTCTGTTCTGGGTCCGTTACTGTTTTCACTCTATACAACACCACTTAGTAAAATTATTCACCTCCACCCGCATATTAAATTCCACTTTTATGCGGATGACACTCAGTTATACATCCATCTCTCCCACAAGAATGCTTCTTCGGCTCTTGCCAAGCTAAATGCCTGCCTTCTTGATGTTCAAGAGTGGATGTCTCTCAGTAAATCGAAGCTCAACCCTGAAAAAACTGAGTTTATTGTCTTTGGTTCCAAGGCTCAACGTCAGAAGATTTCCTCTCACTTTCCTGTTAGCATTCTTGGTAGCCTTCTTCATCCGGTTGATTCTGTCAGAAATCTAGGTGTGTGGTTTGATGCAGATTTTTCATTCTCTGAGCATATCAAGAGGACTTGCAAAGCGTGCTTCCTTCAGATGTGTGACCTCCGTAGAATTAGAAAGTATCTCACTTCTAAAGTGGCAGTCCTTGCTGCAAATGCCTTGGTTAGTAGTTGTCTGGACTATTGTAACTCTCTGTTCAGAGGTTTGTCCGGTTTCAATCAGCACAAATTGCAAAGTATTCAGAACACCCTTGCTTTTATTGTTACAAATCATAGAAAGTATGCTCATGTTACACCCTTTCTACAGAAACTCCACTGGTTGCCTGTCAAGTATCGTTGTATTTTCAAAACCGCAACACTTGTGTATAAATTTTTGCATAGTGGCTCTCCTTCTTACTTCGAACCGTTCTTGTCTTTTATTTATTTATTTATTTGGGGTTTTACGTCACTTTCAACACTGTACAGGTCATATCACGATGGGTAGTTGGAAGGGCAGAGGAAACCAGTACATAGAGTAAACTGCCGACCAATGGCAAGCAACTACAAGCTTTCCCACATAAGGCCTTGACGGGGATCGAACCCCGGCCTCAGAGGTGGGAGGCGAGAGTGTTACCACTCTGCCACCGTGGCCCCTCTTGTCTTTTAGTAGTTGTCCCTATAGTACTAGGCATAGTCACCCAGATCGTCAATATCTTACAGTTCCTCCTTTCCATTCATCAGTCTTTAATTCAGCCAAACATTTTGGCCATAGTTTTGCCTTTGATGCTCCTAAGATCTGGAATGACCTCCCTCAAGATGTTCGTAGTGCAACAATAGTTGCCTCCTTTAGAAAGAAGCTTAAAACTTACCTGTTTGCAAAAGCCTACCCACCATAGCCTCTCCCGTCACATCTGTGTCTCCTTGGTACGACCTGGCTATGTCCCTTGATTAACGCTAACTGCCTTGCTTTATGTTTAGATGCGCCTTAGAGTCCATCAGTGATGGAGATTAAGCGCTATAAAAGTCCACATTAGATTAGATTAGAAAGGGTTTCTTATGACCAGTTGACTATGGGCCAATGGATGGCAGGTTTTTGCAGAACTATGAGGGAGGAAAATTGTATTCAAAACAAAGATGCTATGTTGGATTATCTTATTTCGTTACTTGATAATTCTAACGATTTTTCTTGGAGTTCTGCAAAGGCCTGCCTTGCTGTGCTTCTGTGTCACATGGAACAGGGAGAAATTAAAGATTACACTCAAACTGATCTCATTGATCATGTTAGAAGAGCTCATGCCCCTTCCTTCAACGAACATGCCCCTTCCACTCAAAATTTTTCAAAAAATTCCACAAAATAGGATTAAAATGGTAGAACAATGATCTGTCAGTTCTTCAATCAAGGCTCATGTATGCATCAAGCAACTCATGAAACAAAAGGTGTGCTTTATAAGCATGTTTGTAATCATTGTTTCACAAAAAATGGCAAAGCCTTTCCACACTCAGAAAGAGACTGTAAAACCAAAGTGAAGAACACAAAAAATGAGTAAACTTGGTCGTTTGTCCCTCTAACTCCTGTCATCATCAAAGTAGTTTTTTTTAACACAAAAAATGATCAAAATTATATTTTGCTTGCTTATAATGCACAAGTTCAAAAAGCTTTTCATTGGTTTCATGCTTCTAAAGCTTTTGATAACAGGAGGGATCATAGGACTTAAGCCCAAGTTACAAAAAACACCAATTCTGATCATGGGAATAAAGGCTTAGAGCCTTGCACTTCGGCTCCCCGCATCGTCACGGTCGATAACAAAATTGTGAAGGTCAAATCTACATTCGTTACCCCTTCCAAGGTGAGTATAAAATGCACAGAGCTGCACTTCCCCTAAGGGGGCCCTCCATTCTAGGCCATGGGTTCAAACCAGTAGGGATAGGCCAGCTTCTCAGCAGAAGGGGTTTCTTACTAATAGGTTTCATATTTTGACGGATTTGGAAGATAATTTGTCACAAGTTCGTTATACAGGGAAATGGGGGTCTCATGGTGAGGTGCAGCCTTGCAAGGACATTGATGTCACTTAAAATGATGTACACTTTCACTCCAATCATGGGAGTCTGAAATCCAACAGTAACCAATTTCATCATGTGGATAAGGCCAAATACACTGATAACAAAACCTTATCTTCACATAACAGCAAATATAAGGAAACTGTTATTAATAATGATGTATCTTCAGAGATAGCAGTGGAAAGCCTTTCCTTATGTAATAATGGCAACAATTACAATGTCCCCCAAACTTTTACCGCCAAAACATACAAACATGTTACAAAGGAAGACAATTCTGAGGATTTTGTAGACCAGGAAAAAATTCCTTTATATGTCTTGAAAAATAAACACCTCAGTAAAGACCATGTAGCGTGTTTAGCACAAAATGGAGGGGATTTTGGTTACATCCCATTAAATGACTTGTTGATTTATATTGGCCCTCATGTTTCTTGGGAAAAAGTACTTGACATTTTAGAGGCTCACCAAATAATATGTGATAGTGGAGTTCCAAATTTCTTAAAAGCTAGAATAGTCACCCAGCTCAATCCTGATAGATGGTCTTTTCATTTGAAAGATTATTATTGCGACAAGCAACTTCCGGATTTAATTAAATACGGATTTCCTCTTGATTTTTTAACAGGAAATTTGAACTACAGCCAACTTATGACAATCATGCTTCAGCTATTCAATATGTTGATCAAATTGACCATTATTTATCTGAAGAATTAAAATACGGGGCAATATACGGCCCTTTCAAACACCTCCCATTCCCAGTTCACATCTCTCCACTGATGACTAGGCCGAAACAAAATTGGACCTTAGTTGGCCCAAAGGGGCTTCCATTTATAATGTCATATGATCATATTGTCCAACAAGTACAAAAAATGGTTCCAGGTTTATTAGTGTACAAGGTTGATATCAGTAGGGCTTTTCGCCATTTGCGTATAGATCCAGGTAATATTGATCTGCTTGGAATACTTCATAAGGATCTATTCCTGGACTGATCGCTGCCGTTCGGATTCCACCTCGGATCCAGATTTTTTTAGAGGTGCTCGGACGCTATCAGGTTCATCATGAAAAAACATAATCATAATGCACTCTTAAATTATATTGATGACCTCATATATATCGGTTTGCCTTCAGAGATTCATTATTCGTATCAATTCCTGCTCTCTTTACTCCAGGATCTAGGCTTAGAGGTGAGTGATTCAAAGTTGGTTCCTCCCTCTACATGTGTCACATGTTTAGGTATACAAGTGGATACCGTTCAAAAAAAACCTTATCAATTCCTCAAATCAAAACTTTGTGTAAAACATGGACACAAAAGCAGGTTGCTACAAAAGAACAGTTTCAATCGTTACTAGGCTCGTTGCTGTACATTACTAAATGTATTAAACCTGCTCGTATTTTCTTGAATTGTATGCTTCAGGTTTTAAGGTCACATCATGATTCAAAAAAAATTGTTTTAAAACCTGAATTTTTCCAAGACTTGTGCTTTTTCAACACCTTTTTAGATCAGTACAATGGTATCACATATTTCAGTGATAAAGTAGCTGATCATACAGTCCATTTGGATGCTTCTTTGGCTGGTATGGGAGCCACATTTGCGAATATGGTCTATACTCTTCCTATTCCTTGTCATTATCAGCACCTCCATATAACACAATTAGAAATGTTAAAGGTAGTGGTTGCTTTGAAAGTCTGGGCTTCCGTATGGTCCAATAAGATAATTGACATTAAATGTGATAATTTGGCTGTAGTTGAAGTACTTACTTCTGGCAAAACCAAAGATACTTTCTTAGTTACTTGTGCACGTAATGTTTGATTAAGTTGTGCTATATTCAACATACAAATACAGGTATGGCATATTCCTGGGAAATCAAATCCCATTGCTGATTTGCTTTCCAGGTGGACCATTATACAAGATCCATTGCATAAACTTCAGCAACTTTTACCACAATTTATATTGGTGCAAACACATGTAGATCTTTTAAACTTAATTATGATATTTGATTTATGTTGTAGATTCAAGGACTTACACTTCCCAGCTTGCCACCAGGGCTAGGAACAGGTTACAGATGGCTTTTCGACCAGCCACTGCAAGGACATATGGTCGTATGTTTGCTGACTTCCTGGGCTTCCTGGTGGTAACTGGGATGTGCCACCATCAGGTAAACCATTTAGTCTTGATCATGTTTATGCAATTTCTCTCTGAAAATGGCTTGACAGGTATTAGAGCAAAATGCATTATACATGATATAGATACACCTCCATTCAGACATGTGCAAATTCAGTTGTTTTCAAATGCATTGAAAATAGATAGGCATCTTCAACCAAAAAACACCAACATTATCTCCACAGATGTGCTCAATAGTATTTTGCTAGTTACACAAACTTTGCAATTTCCTGTTCAATTTACTGCACTTTATTCTTTTAGCTTTTTTCACCTTCTTACACATTTCCGACATACTTCCACATTCCATTTCCACCTTTGACCCATTCAAGGCAGTTGGCTAGAGGAGATGTCATCTTCACAGATCAAGGGGCGAATATACTAGTTAAGTGGTCAAAACTATGCAAAATAGAACCGAAATTCACACTATTCCAATTCCCATAATAAGAGATTCCATCTTATGCCCTTATAAAGTATTGAAACATTTACTGGAACTTGTTCCAGGTACTGCAAATCAACCATTATTCTCCATCTCCAGGTCCCATGGTGCTGTTCCTTTAACTGATTCTGTGGCTCGACGCCATCTACATTCAGTTTCCACAAAGCTACTAATTGTTCTGCCTCTAAAAGTTCACGATTTCAGGCGTTCAGCGGCGACTTGAGCTTTTCAGAATGGGGTTTCTTTACAGAAAATCATGCACCATGGCACCTGGAAATCTGATTCGGTTTGGAAATACATTAAATCTACACCTCAGCTTTCCTCTCCAGTTTCTGCTACATTCCAATGTTTCCTACACCTATGATTTAGATTTTTGGCTGTTTGGGTGCCTCTTTGCATCTTAAACACACATTTTCTCTCATGTTACTCTTAATTTTCATGTAAATTAGCCATATAGCCATATTTCATACTTTTTCTTAGTCTGTACTGTACCGAATTCCAATCTATGAAATCAGGTTCTGGGCACACTTTGACCGTTATTCATGATATGACCTTGTAAACGTAAACTTGGGTCTGTTTTCAAAAGCTAGCCCTAAGCTAGTTTTCAAATTGGGGTTGTTCTTTAGCCAACTTTTCACTTATCAAATTGGGTTCTGAGCCCACTTTGACCTTTACTCATGATATGACCTTGTCAACTTGGGTTTGCTTCTCAAATTAGCCTTAAGCTAGTTTTTAAATTGGGGTCGTTCTTTAACCAACTGTTCACTTCTAAATTTGTATTTCACTATATTATCAAAGTGTCCCCAGCCCTGGTTTTAGTGTTGTTAATGCCTTTTTATGGCAGCAGTTAAATGGCTATTAATGATTTAATCAGCATTAGTAATTACTACATATATTCTTAGATACTAACAAGTTATATTGTTGGCGATTTTGGACTGATACCCTTTGTTAATATGGTGGATGAACTTAAACAAAGAAAGTTAGCAATTACGTGTTCATCTCACTGTAAACTGAGGTATGCAGTTAATAGTCTTAACCAACTGGTATGTAATTTGTCAAATTACTCTAGTGTTGAATATTTTTAAAATTTTTCATTACAAGAAAAGATAAATATATACACAATGTTCAAAGTTGGGGTTTTACGTCCCATTAAACAAAAATGGTCATATTGGGACAGGTCCTCAGCATTGTCACTTATGGGACTCGAACCCACACAGATATATCTGCCTGTGATGAGATGCCAAGTTTGCAATCCACTAGACCACTGAGGACCTGTGACAAATATATACAATTCGAGGTAGTGTGAAAGGGGAGTAGGGGATGTGGCACACTTTAAGGGAAGTTCAAGATGAAATTAAAAATTAGATAATCTTGGCCTTTGTAATAACTGTTTTACTGTGGCCTTATAAAATAGTTCTGCTAGAATGCATGGACACACACTCTCTATGCTGAGAAGTGTGATCTATATTTTTGTGGTCTTGAGTAAACTAGTAGTTTGAGTGACGTCTGCAGTCCTGTGGATGGGGAAAGGAAACAACTCTGTTAAACTGACTTGGCTTTATTTATTAGTATTGTTACACATTAAAACTTGTTAATAAACAATGTTACTGCTACTAATAGATTATTTCTTTTTTAGTTACTACCATCAATTCGCTTTAACACTTTATTTACATAGTTCCTGATTAAGTTTTCAAGTACATAAGACTATATCACTGTTAAGGAACCACAATGCATTAAGAGTTATTTAAGAACATTTCTTATGCCTGTTAACCTGTTGCATTGTTACATACTGATTACTTCTTGTACATATAACCTGACATTGCAGTTCAAGGTCAAACCCAGTAAGTTTACTTTCATTATAAAACTACACAACCCAAGGTACTGGTCAAAATCTAGATAATTCATCAACTAGCTATGCCAATAGTACCATCTGGTTGGCTATCACAATGTTATACAACTTGACCTTGCAATGACCTTTAAACTGGAGTTATGTTATATAAAGAAGCACAGCCAAATGAAATGTATTATAACCAAATAAAATGCGAATTAACAAAATGTTAGGCTACCAGAACAGCCATGTACCAGAGGGAGGGAGGGTTTGGGGTAAAACACTGTTTTGGAATACTGGCTAGCGTACACTACCAGCCCCCTCAGTACTAGTTAAATGCACAGAACCCATGCTGTCCACAGTATTTAACCTCAATTGCAGACATCAGGTGATTTTTTCCCGCAATATAACTCATGAATATTCATGAGGGAGACCCCAACAGAGTAGTTCAACCTCCCCCACATTGCCAATACATGTGAATCAATACCAACTAACTAGTTTTAAAAACCCCCATAGAAATACCTTCCCCCATCAGGACTGAACCACTGTGCTACACCTCGACGCACCACCCCTACAGTCCTGTGGATGGGGAAAGGAAACAACTCTGTTAAACTGACTTGGCTTTATTTATTAGTATTGTTACACATTAAAACTTGTTAATAAACAATGTTACTGCTACTAATAGATTATTTCTTTTTTAGTTACTACCATCAATTCGCTTTAACACTTTATTTACATAGTTCCTGATTAAGTTTTCAAGTACATAAGACTATATCACTGTTAAGGAACCACAATGCATTAAGAGTTATTTAAGAACATTTCTTATGCCTGTTAACCTGTTGCATTGTTACATACTGATTACTTCTTGTACATATAACCTGACATTGCAGTTCAAGGTCAAACCCAGTAAGTTTACTTTCATTATAAAACTACACAACCCAAGGTACTGGTCAAAATCTAGATAATTCATCAACTAGCTATGCCAATAGTACCATCTGGTTGGCTATCACAATGTTATACAACTTGACCTTGCAATGACCTTTAAACTGGAGTTATGTTATATAAAGAAGCACAGCCAAATGAAATGTACCAAGCCAAGAGAGTTCATAAGAGTGTAGGGGTTATGTAATATGTTGTTGAAAAGCAGAAGCCACAACAGATGCAGCCTTTGGGGTATCTGACAGATATGACCATATTGGATCTGACTTCCAATGACCATGAATTTTTATGTTTTCAAGAGGAACTTTTAATTCTAGGGCCAAAGTGGCACCACTGCGCCTAAAACAATGGAAACCATAGTCTTTGGGGTTCAATTTCATTTGTTTAACCATTACTGTTAAAACATTACGAACTTTAAATGCTGTAACAGGAATTCTTTGGTCATCAATGAGCAGAAGAAATAGTGGGTCAGTTTGATGAGACTTAACATATTTTAACATGCGTTTGACAGTCAAAACTGGACATATTTCTGGAACTTGAAGCTTTGGAACATGAATAATCTTATATGCATCATGAGCCTGCATATTTTTTGCACACTTCAGAATAATTTGCATACCACTTGATGTAAAAATAACATCACGTACCAAAGGAAACCTAAAAGAATCGAATTTTTTCACAGTTGTGGGGACAAGAGATGCTAGCCTAAAAAACCAAAGAACCCCAACAACATAATGGCTTTATAGGTCAGATAATTTGGCGTAACCTGTAACTTTTCAACCAATATTTTCAACATTTGAATTGACATTACACCTTTAACCTTTGGTTTCATCACAGAGTTCATTTTTACAGATTTAATCAACAATACTGTTCGTCTAGCTTGCAACGCAGCCTTCGGCCAGGCATATATAGAGAAGTAGTGGCCTAACACAGTTACATAGTTCTGTAGTGAAGCTGCAGACAAGGAGTTCTGGGCCAGGAACTCAAGAAATGTGATGACTGCTAACTCTGTCCAAGGTCGAAGTATACCCATATACACAGTGAAGGCGACAAAGAGCTTGAAGCTACTGGCATACACAGTACTGGTACGATGACACAAACCCTTCTCAGCTTGTTGCACTGCTTGCTTTGTCAGCCACTGTAGTTGGTTATTATCTACAAAGCATAGGGGAAAGGCAGTATTGATGCTACACTAAGAGGGGTAAGCCCCTCCTGTACAGTAGGTGTCATTAAATATTAAAGTTTGGAAACATATCCTGTACTTTTGGATCATACCAAATGCATTTTTTAATTAATTCCACCTGTGGATTGTTTACCATTCTATAAACGTGCCACCTTGAAAGAATATCAGCATAATTATTTGATTTTCCAGAAATATGCTTGACTACCAATTTAATATTAAAAATGGCACAGGTGAGCCAAACTGACCGAACACATGCCATTATAAATGGATCCCGTATTCTAAAAGATTGGAAAGAATTAACTACAGCCTCATTGTCACACCAAATAATACATTCAGAATTCAACAAGAATTTTGCCCAAGTTCTTATAGCCAACATAACATTAGCCGCCTCGAGATGAACTATAGTACATACTTCCTGGAGTTGGTTATCCACAGGCATGCCATAAACTTTATTTCCAAATTTTGCCCCCATACCTTTTAATGATGCATCCACAAAAATATGATTAGTAAATACATTAATAGGGTGAATTTTTACCATTCCATTGAATTCAACCAAAAACTCACAAAACCATGCAATATCTTTATAAAAAGCCGCATTGAGTTTTACCATACCTGACATTGGGGCATTACGTAACACAGAAAGTATGCGATTTATAAACAATCTAGCTGGTGGAATGCATTTATGAAGGTACAAGAGATTGCCAACTAGCTTTTGAAGCTGGTTTCTTGTTGCTTTACTTTTAAACATCCAATTGTGACACATAGTTTTAATTTTTTCAATTTTTTTATCAGGAATAGTTAATCTACCAGCCTTTGCATCGATTTCGATGCCAAGATAAGTAATTTTGTGACTAGGTGGTTCTACTTTTTTAGAATTAATGGGTAAACCTAACGCTTGAAGAAGATTGGATAAAGTTAGAAAAGCAGCCTGTGCCTTATCTGGATCAGCCACTCCCACTAAATCATCTAAGTAGGCCATGATCCAATTATTCTGAGTCCACATAAGATACGTTATGGCATCTGTGGCCATCTGGCAGCTCGAAGCCGCTTGTTTGAATCCAAAAGGCAACGCAACGTCAACGTACGTCATACCCTGCCATCTGAGGCCCAAGACATGATAATCACCTGGATCTATACGAAAATTGCGAAAGGCACGTTGTAAATCAATTTTAAACAATAAGGATTTCGAACCCATGACCCTAATTTTTTGGATCACATTATCAATGGTGGGATATTTTAACTTAAATTCAATATTATCAAAGAAATCCATGGGGACACAGCTATTCACACTATTGCCATGAGGCCAAGATAAGTCTACTATTACACGAGTACTGCCATCTGGCTTAGGTCTAGCCATTAATGGTGAAAAATGCATTTTTTCAAATGGTTGCATTGCAAGGGGGCCTACCATCGCCCCATACCTAACTTCCGCTTCGAAATATTCATCTACCCCCACTATATCATGCCTGGCAGAGGGATGGTTGGTAACGTTCTCATTAAATTGAAATAATTCGTAATCAATATTTAAAAGGAACCCGAATTCCAAATAATCACATAAAATTTTAAGATCATAATACTTGAGGTACCTCCTCCAGTTACATATATTCAAATTGGAAGGAACTTTAATTCTTGCTTGCTGATAATTGAAACAATTGGTTTTACGAACCATTTCATTTGATTGCCTAACATATTCAACCATATCTGTAGTATTAATCTCCTGATTACCACTTAAGGTTTTAAGGTGATAACTATTCAAAGGAAGAAATCCAAAAGTTCTAACGTATTTGGTACCTTTGCTTAACTGTCTGGTAGCCCAGAGAAAACTAAAATCTTTCATCAGTTTGTGGGATTGATCATGACTATCATTGTATTTAACATTAATGTCACCATAATTTCCTACTAACCTTATGGTATTAGATACAACTTGATTAAAACTACTATCTGTACAATATAAAGCATTGTTAACTGTACTGAGGGAGCCGTGATTATAATTCGCAGATAAATTACTGCCATAGGGAATACTACCACAGCAACCTTGAACAATATTCTGCTTAAGCATATGAACAGAATATAGTGTAGAATTTTGCGTTAAATTTGAAACATCTATGGTTTGGTCAACGCCACCCAGAACCTGTGAATTAACAGTACTTTCTAAACTTGCATAACAGTCAAACCACAAATTAATAGTACTAACAGTATTTGCAGTATTTTTAAAAACTTTATTTAGGTAAAATATATCTCCCATATCTGAATTTGTGCAAGTACTAATATCCCAGAGCCCTTGTTGGTTCTCGACCTTGTACACAAGCTGCTCCAGGTCATGTATAGAGAGGTCGGTATTGCTTCCCCTAGAAGCAATACTACCCGCTATGGAGTTAATAGTTGTGTTGACCAAAATGCTTTTCAGCGGATGGCCTGTCACCATCAACCCAACACACAGAAGTACTGCAGAAATCATGATCTACACTATATGAACTTAGTTCACCAATGTCCTCACTAATAAGCCTACCAATTGATAATTCGATGTTCGATTGGTTTGAGGCCACAGGCCGACCACTGATGGGAGTTATATAGTTGTATTTTGGAATGAAAGTTTTTGCAAAAACATTAAATTTAAAGTTATGAGCTACAGACTTTTTTACTACACAACTTACATCTTTGCTAACTTTATGAGTAAATTCAATGCTATAGGCAGGAATTTCTTCCCTCCCACCAGAATTATGGACACCCATGTTATCAATCACAGGATTTATGTTTGATACAATATATGAATTTACAAATTCATTTGCTGCCTCGCCTTTGAATAAGTACTTATTTCCTACTGTATTAAAACGGGCCTGAACATAATTGCTAAACCTTCTGTGAGGTTTGAACCTCTTTTTTGTCGTTTTTCAATCTTAAACATGCATGTTTAGGGTGATCGTATTTTCTACCTGTGTTTGCAAAGCAGTTAGTGCAAAAGTGCTGGTAGGTGATACCTTTGTCTGTATGTTCCGCCTGCTTCTCATATCTACATGTCCCTTTGTTATATAATTTGCATAACATAGTTTTCTCACTACTGTCAGCAGCCCTACCATTAGGAATCTGGACCACTCTTTGAGTGTTTCGACTTCT